>OY728160.1:1918279270-1928279270 GCA_963277665.1 Viscum album
CATAAATTATCATTAATTAAGTTCTCATAGTCAACCATGATTTTATTTTATATCATTTTTCAAGTAGGTGGTTAGATCAACCCAAACATGAATATAATATAATTAATGAATGATTATGATTGGGAAAAAAGATGGATTATAATCTATATACTCATAATAATAATCATGTTATATGTTTCACATTTATTCCTCAATTCCACTTTTATAATTATTGAATATAGGTAGTGGTGAAAAAACAGAAGTCATCGCTTTGTTGAGATGGTAATCTGCATAACGCATGAATGACAATATCAATTTTATTAATATAAAATGGGAGATTTGGATAATATTTATTAACTTATAATAATAAAATTAATTATTAAAACAATATAAATGTCATTATATATTAATTATGAAATTTTAATAGAAAATGTAATATATAAAATAAAATAAGTTTGAAAAAATGAGTACTTGCATTGAAATATTTTCATTTTTCTAGGAGGGTTCCTCAGAAATAGAGGTATTAAGCCAATATATTGTGATCACATGCCCAAGAAAATGTAATATTATTGCGTGGGAAGTAAAAACGAGTTTATTTTCAAGGGGAATCTTAATTAATTGAGTGATACTTAAGGGGTGGTGGGAGGCCCCTTCTATAAGTGGCGAGAATGACATTTTAGAAAATATTTCATCTTAATATAAAGTGAACACATATTTTACATGTCAATAAGACTCAAAAATAGATAATAATGGATTTTGGGATTATATAAGGTTTATAATCCCTCAAAAAATAATTTTCACACATGTTTTAAACATGTTTTTATGTCCTTTAATCTTAAAATTTTCACTTTTATAATTTTTGGTTTTACCATGGTAACTAATTTTTACCTAAGTTATTTAATTTTAATGCCTAAAAATAAAATGGAACTTATTAAATAATTTATAAATATTTATTCTAAATTATAAATCAATTTTATAATATAAAATTTCTATGTGTAATAAAAATTAATTTTAACAATAGTGCATATAACGCATAAAAACTCATTTTTAGAAAATGTGAATTTTTAAGCATAAAATTTATGTGTATGATAAAAATATATATTTATTTTCTTTTATTAAAATAATATTTTTTTATTATAATATAAAAAAAATTTATGTGACTTTCAAAGAAATCTGAAACTGAATTTTACCCAAATATTACTTAATTAAAAGAAAAGACCCAAAATAGTTTTTATAGGAAATATTATTCAAGTAGTTAAACATAGGTTTTATAAATTCATAATAGTATTTTGAAATCTGTAGTATTAATCTTTAAATACATATTTGATCATGAAAAACGTTTTATGAGTTTTTAAGTTATACTTACTTCTTAATATAGTCATAAATGTTATGATTTTAATAAAAACTGAATTTTTAACTATTCACCTAAAAATAAATTATTTCATAAAATATAAAAAATTAACCTTATGATAATATTGATATTTGGGATTGAAAAATTAAGTTAAATTTTTAAAATTAAAATTCTAAAATTTATAAATTTAACTTTCAGTTAAAAATACAATATATAATGAATAACTACTTTTATTAAAAGGATGTCATTTTAAACTTCAAGTTTCTTTAATAGAATTTCATATAAATTTATTAATAATTGAATTTTTACATGTTAATTTATAAATTTAAATATTCAATATTATAATAAAATTGTAACTATGACCAATTAATGTAATATAAAAAACAATTTTAAAAATGGTTGTTGAAAATACATCTTTTTTTAATTTTAATCAAAAAATAATAATATATAATTATTTTAATTTATTATTATATGTTTATCTACTGATGATTTTATTATTAATATAATTTTAATATGTCATGGTTCTTTTTTTAGTTTTTGTGTTAGTTCAATGTTGTGTGTGACATAAGCTATTAAAGATAATATTAATTTAAATGATAAAAAATCTTAGTTCGTTAAATTTTACCCCTTAAATAAATTGTATCCTCAAAATTTTAATTATTACTTAAAGATAAATTTATGTGAGGGTATTATTAACATATTAATCATTTTGGATATAACTTCTAATATAACATCTACCTTACTCTCTTATGCTATATCAAGTTACTTATCTTTCCTCAAACAATATTTATCATTCATATAATCATATACCAAAGTATGTGTATACCCAGATCATATATTCTCTATAACATACCATTCCCAAAACCATTTGAATCTATAATTAATTAAACAATGGATATATTATATATTCCTCAAAAAATTAACTCTATCTTTAACCCTCAAATGTATTAATCGCTAGTTAATATCATCACAAACTAGTCAATTTTTATTATAATCTAAAAAATGAGATAAAATACACAAAATATCATGGGGAGTTTTTAATTAAATCAATAATAAATTTCAAGGCTATAAATACAATATAACTCAATATTATCAAAATAAATCCATTCTTTATTACCTAAACATCAAGCATATATTAAACCTAAGAGTTATTCATACGTAAATCAAGTGTTATAAAATAAATATCCCAAAAAATACATACTTATCAAAAATCAATTTTAAAGGTAATTTATACCATTTAATACATGTTTCCAAACATTTAATGTTGAACTACTAAAAAAATCCATATATGTTTCACATAATCCACATAAATTTATAATATACCAGAATATCATCGATAAATATCACTCATTAATGAAAATAGCTATGATTATAAAGATTTAATTTTTATTAATATATCATCCTTGATACCTTAGATATGAATATGATACTCGCTTTTATTACATCATAATAGGCATATACTAAAATTATCAACCATTTAATTATGCTCGCTCATCTTTTTATAAGATATAGTGGTTTCTAGATACATACCCTTCAGTGATTCATTTTCATGATCCTATTTCAACTAAATACTTAAAGAAAAATGGTTATAATAATATCCAAAATATGAATATGATAAAATAAATAAGGGTATTTATTACCCTTTGAAACATTTCTTTTTAACATTTTTTTCTTTTAGTTCAGGGTATGACTCACTTTATTCTATCCTCAGTTATACATAGTTATTTTCCTATTAGGTTTTCTAGCCTAATTAGTTGACATCAAACTCAAATACTGCATAATTTCTTATAAAGATAATGTGATTGACCATATAACATCCCCTATGAGTGTCTCACCGAGTTTGAAGTCTTAGGAGTACTCATCATGCACTAAGTTAAGATCGATTATATTCCCAAACAATATTCTTTGGGGTGGTTATTCGTAGGCTTATTTGTGTCACAGCCGCATCAACTTGTCAGTCTCCTGATATGGATGTAATTTCTAGTAAAAAAAAATTCTAATCTACCAAATCTTTAGGATATTATCATATAATTATACTTATTCATTAGACTTATATATAGGGTTTTCATAAAATTTATCTTACACTAATCCCTAAAATATTCAATATTACCTCAACTAACCTAAAAGGTTTTTTATAACATTGAAATTATGATAAACCATAAATTATAAAACATTAAAATATACTTAAATAACATAGTAACCTATAAATTTATCTAAAACCTAATTTTATACCAACTTTAATTCCCTAGACCTGTGCTCCTGGAATCTGGTGCTCTTAAACACCTTCTTTACATATCGACTCTAAAATGAACAAAGCGACCCAATTTTAAAAATCAATAATTATAATATCACTAAAAAATATTGAGTCACATTCATTATAAGGAAAATTATGTTTGGAGTTTTAGAGAGTTAGAAAAATATTTTAATTAACAAAGTACATGTTTATCTCATCAAATTGGAATTTTTCCACTATATAAGAAACTACTTAACCTATAATAAGTCTTAAACATCTGCCAAAAAATTATCCACACATGATAACCTTCTAGACATATCATGTGTGATGATTTCCATTATAACCTAGGGAAATGGAAACATGATAAGGGTAATCTAAAATTATTAATAAGGGAAAATACATATCAAATGATATCAAGGAATAAGTTTGGCATGAATAATATGACATGAAATAAATGACAATCAAATAATGTCATATAAATGATTGCATGATATTGAACAAAATCCATGATAAAAAATATAGTTAAACCACATAAAAAATAAATAAATTCATGGTGATGCCATTCATAATACTAAACATTTTTATCTTTACTATAAAGGCCTCAACCAAGACATTATTCCTTCCGTCAAGGTCACATCCAAGGAATCATTCATTCCATAAAGGTCATAACCAATACATCATTCTTGAATTGGGTTGAAATACATCAAATACCCAAAACTTTTGTCTCATGATACCAACCTATGTATCAAGGAAATATATAATATTGGGTCCCACCAATCACTTATTCAATTCCAATGCATTCACTATAAGGAAGATATAAATATCAATACGTTGCATGATTAAATTTCCTTGGTCATCCATAAATACCTGTATTGAGATACAAACATACATAATTTAAATAATTTTATAGTAAATAAATTAACATAATCCATGAAGATAAATAATTTGGATGTTTAAATAATATTTAATCAACTTCCCTGAGTAGTTAATAAACATCTGTATTAGAATAACACGTATACCAACTGTTAATATTTCTCCAATTAATAAGTGGAATAACTTTTGTGTAAGAATCATCAAACATAAAATATATAGAGTATTAGTGTATATTTAAATAAATAATTTTCTAAATAAATCAATAGATAACTATTTGGATGAGTAAATTTAAAAAATGTATTGAAAAATTGGGTATTCACAAAGGAAATGCATTGGAAGAAAAATTATATTTATAAGGAAGGATGATTTGGAAAGATAAAGGAAGTCGTGGATTTCAATGAGTTTAATACATTAATAGAAAATTGAATGAGAGGATTTATAAAGTAATCCATGTACAATATATACAAAAAAGGAAATAATTGGTTAATACAAATCATATCTCAAGGAAGAAAAATTGAGCTTCAAAAACTCTTATAGTAATAACAATGTAAGTATCAAAGAATATGGGAGGGATAAAATAAAATTAAATAATAATGAATTGAAATATATTAATAATTATTTAGTTCCATAGGGAAATTAATAAATCATATAAAATAAAAATGGTGTGCAATATAAAATATTTCACATGGAATTGAAAATAGTGACAAATAACACTTACGACATTTGAAATTTTCAAATAAAAAACCCCTTTAAGGATAAAATTTGAAATGAAAAATTAAATAATATGAATAATGATTGTATTATGATAAAAATATTAAATGGGTAAGTATACAAAAAACACCAAATAAAACATGATTTATAATAAGAAATATTTCTCAAGGGGTGATGATTTAGAAAAGAAACCCCTACCATTATTCATGAGTTTGAGTGTGAGTAATCTTGATCATTTTGGACTAGTTTAAAATACTAGCGTTGTTCTCAATTATTATCCCAAATTTTATCATTATTAGGTCATACAGGGTATTTTAATTTATGTTTTATAATTATTTATAATGTTATAATTTAATTATATTAGAGTTTTTATTACAATCCTTAAAGATGACATCGATGATGTGCATGTTTTGGTGATTTTGCATGAACAAACATTGGTATCTTAATTAATGAGTTTAAAATTAATGTTACAATTAAAAAATAAAAATAAAATATTTATATGATTATTTATATCATATATTATCATTAATTAAATTTTTATAGTTATCCATGATATTATTTTATGACATTGTTCAAGTAGGTGGTTATACCGACCCAAACATGAACATAACATAATTAATGGATGATTATGATTATTAAAGTTGTTTATTTTGGGAATAACATTTTTTTAGTGAATAGTAATGATATTATTTAGATTAATTTAATTTTTAATTATATTTTAATATATTTTAATAAATAATAAATAAACTAAATTAAAAATGAAATATGTTACTTCGTGTAGGTGATATTCCCCACAACGTAGAGTTAATATTATCATTTCAAAAAGAAAGGGAGGAAAAGAAGGTGGATTATAATTTTTATCTTCATAATCATAATTATATATTATGTTTCAATTTTATTCCTCAATTTCACTTTTATTGTTAGAGTAGAGTGGTAGTGGTGAAAAAAAAACATAAGTCATCACTTCATGAAGTCGGTAGTCTGCACAACACAGAAATGGTGGTTTTATTTTTATAAATTAAAAGGGGAAAAGTGGTTAATAGTTATTAACTTAGAATAATAACATTAATTATATAAAAAATAATTACTTTATTATCTTGTAATTATAAAATTATAATGGAATAGGGAAGATAGAACAGAAAGGAAGTTAGGAAAACTGATTACTGACATTGAAATCCTTGCATTTTCCTTGGAGGATTCCTTGTAAATAAAGGTCTTAATCTAATATCTTATGGATATATGTTCAAGTAAAAGGAATCTGATTCTAGGGGAATTTAAGATGGCAGAGTTTAAATAGTAAACCTAATTCTTTGAGTGGTAATGATGGGGTGGTGAAAGACCCCTTTTATAAGTGGTGAGAATGACATTTTTGTAAATATTTCAACTTAATATAAAGAGAGCACATGTTTTACATGTGAAGAATACTCAAAAAAATGGATAATAATGGATTGGGGGATGATATAAGGTTTATAATACCTAAAAAATTAATTTTAACTCATTTTAAACATGTTTTAAGTCCTTAACCTGTATAATTTTAATTTTTACAATTTTTGGTTTGACAATGGTATTAGTTTTTCCCTAAGTAATTTACATTTAATGACTAAAAAGCACATGGATATTATTAAATAATTTATAAATACTTATTTCAAATACTCAATCCATTTTTTTAAATAAATTTTATATATGTAATAAAAATTAACTAAACATGAGCCCATGTAACCTATAAAAATACAGTATTTAGAAAAAGTGATTTTTAAGCTTAAAATTTATGTGTAGGATAAAATTTAAAAGTATTTTATTTTCATAATATAAATTGGTTTATTATAAAACTAATAAAATTTATGGGTCTTTAAATGTAATCCCAAACCTTATTTTACCAAAACAATATGTAATTAAAATAAAAGAACAAAAACAGTTTTTATAGAAAAATATTAATTATATTGTTCAATATAGGTTTATAAATTCATTATAGTATTTTGATATGTATATTTTTAAACCTTAAAGAAATATTTGATTATGATAAATGTTTTATAAGTTTATAAGTTATACTAACTTATTTATATATTCGTATACACTATGATTTTAGTAAAAAGTTTATTTTTAACTATTCACCTAAAAATGAATTATTTCTGAATCTGTCAAAACTTCATCTTATGATAATATTAATATGTGGAATTACAAAATGATCTTTATTTTTTAAAATTAAAATCATAAATTTTATAAATATATATTTTATATGGTAATGAAATATATAAATAAAATTTTCTTTTATTAATAAAATGACCTTTTTAAACTTCAAGTATCTTTAATATTTTTTCATATCAATTTATAAATAATTGAATGTTAAAATATTTTTTTATAAATAAATTTTTTTCCTATTATAATAAAATTTTAACTATGATCAATTAATAAAAAATACAATACCTTTTTATAAATGGTTCTTTGAAAGGATTCCTTTTTTAAAAAAATTCATAAAAAAGAAATTATTTTAATTGATTATTATCTTTTTATGTATTAATGATTATATTTATCATATAATTTTAATATGTCACGGTTAATTTTATTCAGGTGTTGAGTTAGTTTATTATTTCATGTGGCATAAACTATTAAAGGTAGTATTAATTTAAAGGGTCCAAAATATCTGGTCGTTATATATTGGTTTTGTTGCTCGCATGGGGTATAGCTGTATACCCTAGACGACCATGTGCCCCGACACAGGGTGTCTAGTAAAGTACCCAACCAAACCTTGATTCATACCTAAATGGTGTTTCCATCAAGAATACACATCATCCAGTACCATCTTTTTCACCTTTCCAAATAGGAAGAACACATAGTGCGTGTTCTATGAACTACACACAGTGTGGTTAGGATTTCCTAAATGAAAACCCCTCCAAACACCTAAACCCCCCCATTTCTCCCCAAAAATACCAACATATTGACCCATATTAGGTCCTTAAAAATTTATATATGACTTTAAAAATTAAAATCAATAGTTATATAGGGATCTACAGCGAAAAATATAAAAAATCACTACCTCTAGGTGAAAATTTACAATGCATCAAACCTGAATCTGTGTTGCACACCCGCAACATCTCGAACCAGCTTTACTCGACACCCATGAAGGAATATGATGAAAATATCCTCTAACTATCCATATTCTACCTCTTGGTCATATGAAACACATGAGGGTGAAATGTACAAATGAATCTAATGGTGGAAAGAATGAAATGGGAAAAAAAAAGAGGAAAAAAAGAAATAAAAAATGGGGTCTGGGCTTGGGACCAACACCTGTGATGTGAATATGTTTATCCTAGAAAAAACCCCAATTTAAAACTAAACCACAGAGTTAAAATTTCAATATGATGCTCTATTAAAAATATATCACCATTAAAATATGTGTGAATAGTCTATATTTAATTAATTAAATGTTAATATTCCGTCAAAATAAAAACGTCTCGAAATTGTACAAAACCTCTATACTAGGGTAAAAACATTATTCAGGAACTAATGGAGTGGTTTAAAAACATATTCAATATTTTTTATATGAATAATTACCATTTTGATCCTCAAAACAACACTAAAATAAAAATTTCAATTTCTCATGCTTTTCTCAACATTTATTGTCGTGGGTCATTACCAAATGGAACCAATGATTTAGGCCTCATTGATGAGAACATTGAGAACCTTCAATGATCATTATGAAAAGACTTAATTCATTCACAATGGATTTAAAAAGAGGGAAACTATGTGAAGAGTATTATTTTTCCCATGGGAATTCAAATACCGTATGCCTGCATTTTCGAGTTTTATTACATGAAACCAAATCGCATGTATACAAGAATCATATAAATGCATTATATGCACATTATATATATAGTCTTGTATACTGTATACTAGTATGCCATATATTTATGCATCACATGAAACCAATGTACATGTATTATATGGATGTATATTTTAGTGCACATCCAAATGGTAGGGGTGTACACGATGGGTTAAAATAAGTTAAAGACATTAGTTCTAACCGACCAATTTAAAATATACCATAAGTGAAAATTGAAACTAACCAATGATTAGTTTAGAGATTACATAAACTAAACCAATCGGTTAATATTAGTTAAAACCAGTTTAGATAAATCAAGGAAACATAAAATAAATACATGATGCAAAAGTGACTCATAAAAAAGGATAAATCCATAATATTTCCTAATTATTAGTTCTAATAAAATATGAAGATCATGCTAAAATAAACATTAATGAGATAATATATATGAAAATGATCAATTAAATATTAATATGAAGGAAATAGTTTGATAAAAAATAAAGACATCAATATGAAAAAGATTTAAAGGGATTTAGCAATGTAAGGAGAAATTTTGAATACAACTTAATGAATTATATTCCATTAATCATCATACATGTTCATCATGTTAGTATATTAAAAAAACAATAATAATTTATGTAATATTAATCTTTGATCATAGAAAGTTAATCATCATTTCCACTTTCAAATTTTTTTTATATATTAAATTAATTATTCAGTTTCAATTAAAAAAGGATAATGTTACCAAACTGTAACAAAACCAAAAAACTGAAATATATAATATTAATAAACTATATTAAACTGATTAATCAGTTTAAATCAAATTTTATCATATTTAGATGACACACATTTTAATTTGATTATTTTAATCGTGCACATTCATAGTTGACAAACATCAAAGGGAGATTTTTAACAATAATTCATTAATATTAACTAATTACTAAAATAATGTTAACCCATGTATTTATGGAAATAAGGCCTTATGTGGGGAAGGCTTAGGGTAGAAAGAAATAGTGTGGCCAAGGACTACAACTTTCTGTAAAATGTATTCATGAACACATGATCTATGACCATGCCTCCAGGGGTATTTTATGAATATGTAGATACATTCTTGGACCACACCTTCATGATTTTATTATAAATTTATATAAATAAAATTATGAAAAATATAAATTTACAAATTTATATAAATTTAACATGAATAATTTTGTATAATGTTAATGGGTATAATTATATTGGTTATGTTATAAATATATTATTGTTATATACTTTATTATATTTTTCATTATTATATTTCTAAATTTTTTTATATTTGATATAACTATATTGAAAAATATTAATTTAATTTTATATATTTATATAAATCTATAGTTTTTATAATTAATATTTATAGAAATTTAAATTTAAGTTATATAATTCTAAAATATTGAATATTTATATAAATTTAAATAAATTATAAATTATTATATAATGATGTAAATTATATTATAATTTATAATAAATATAATTTTCATTATAATTATGATTTAAATTAAATTTATAATAATATAGCTATATTTTTTATAATTTTATTTATAAATTTATAATTTAAAAAATATAATTTTCACTATAAATATTTATAACTTGAAATTTATAATTATAAATTTTTATCAAGTATAACAATATAAATTTATAACAAATTTTATATTTATATTTATTTCATAATTTATTATATTATAATTTGAATTTATACTATAATTATCATGTTATGAATTATATAATAATAAATATAATTAAATTTATATAAATTTATACTTATATAACTATATTTAAATTTATAATAATTTATTATATTATAATTTATATTTATATTATGCTTATCATTACGTAATATATACAATGATAAATATAATTATATTTATAAAAAATATAATTATATTTATAAAAGTATAATTACATTTATATATATTGAATTTAAATTATAATTAAAAGAATAATTATCTTTACTATAAATTATAATATAATTAAAATTATAATATAATAAATTATATTAATTTATATTAATATTTAATATATCATCATTATTTAATTTATATTTATATTTATATAAATATAATTATAACAAATATAAATTTATATAAATATATTAATTTAAATTAATTTTTATAGAAATAATTATAACAAATATATAAATTTATATAATATAGTTTTAACAAATGTAGTAAGCTATATAATGATAATATAACCAAGATAATTATATTTTTTAGCATTGTACTAAAATATTTAACGCTAAATTTATATAAATATTTAAATTTATATTATATTATATTTTTTAAATTTATATAATTATGATATATAAATAATTTAACAAATATAAGTATATTTGAATATAATTATACAAAATTAGAAAAAATAATATATTATAACTTGTATATAATTATATTTGTTATATTATAAATTTAGTATGTTATAAATATAACAATAATAAATAAATCCATTATAATTATATAAAAAATATATATAACTATTATAATCATAAATATTATTATAGTTATTATACAATTATAAATATAGATATGTTTTTATTTATTATTGTTACAAAAACAAAAACATATTATTTTTATAAAAAAAATATTTATAAAATATTTAATATTTTTTTTTTCATTTAATATAATACATTATAACATGTACTATTTAATTATAATATAATATAATTTATTATATTTTTTTATAAATATAAATATAAAAAATATAATTATAAATTTTATAAATATAGCTATAAAAATATATAAATTTATTGAAATACAATACATATTACCCAAATGCCTTATTTCCATAAATATGTGTGTGGTGAAATTATTTGGGTAATTTGTTAATATTATTGCATTATTTATAAAAATTACTTTGTATCTCATGTCTTGGATATATGTGTCATCTACTCCTAATTATTATCTATTAAAATTTTAAAATAATGTAAAAAAGAAAGGATTTTTACCCAAATGATGCGAATTCCCCCAATATTTATCAAAATGATGTGGAAGGAAAGGTTTTTATTTTTTCTAGAATTAGGCGAAAGGCATAGCCAGGGATCACATCTTCCTAAATGAGGTACAAGGTGTGGTCATTGATCATACCAACAATATAAATAAAAAATTTCATTTATATTTTCATTAACTAATATATATCTCATATTATTAATTAATAAAAAATATATATATTAAAAAATGGTAAATAATAACTAAAAGTTAATAATAAAAATCTATAGTAATTATATTTATTTCATATGTGGGGGTAAAATTATAGAAAATCACACAAAAACACACACAATTGACACACATAGGTCAACAGGTCATAATCCCCCCATGGGATAACCCACCCATCAAGCCCATGTGTTTTACTTATACTAAAGGCCTACAAACTCAATATTTTGGTCAGCCCCAAAGCCCAATGCCTGTTCTATCAAAGACCTACTCCGCCCCTTATTTCTCAGTCGATGTCATCCACTCTACAACATAACCCTCACCACATTACCCCCAGGAACACAACAATGACACCAAAGAAAACTACTACATTTCTTGTCAGTGTTAACCCCTCTTAATCATCAGGTAAAGCCACTCTAACTACAATTCCATAGAGACACACCATAAGCCGATCCAACAGAAATCAGACGCATATTTTGTCCATGTACACCCTTATTATCGTTGTTAAATACCATTGATAGATCTGTGTTTGGTCAGGGTCCACATTTTTACAGTTCCCCATCAATTTGGTGGGGGCCATCTTCCTATGCCATTGTTGCACTACATAGGCCAATGATCATGCTGACATCAAATAATTCTAGCGCTTTAGCTGTCCCCAAATAAATTTGGGAAAATAACTCTGCCATTGTGGCTTGAACCCCGTCCACCCTAAAGATTTATATTAATTAATAATTAATTAATAAAAATTAATAAAGTTTAAATAATTATGTGTAATTAATTATAAATAATTGTTAATAATTTGTAATAATTGTTAATAATTAAAAATTATAATTATTAATAATTGATATAACCAATATTTTCATATATTTCACTTCGACATTCATGATTTTAATCCCACCATTTTGATCAATTATTATTAAATTGTCACATTTATTGGTTTGAATAATGATCTTGAGTTTAATTTTTATATGCATTAGAAATTAAATTTTAGTGTATTTATTTATTTTTGAATAATAGGGATAATGATACATTAAATTATTATTTTTTATGAAATCTATGTCTGAAGGTATAAGAGTTCTTGAAATAATACATCTTGATTATTTAAAATATTTTTTATCCCATTGGAATGAGCTAAGAAGAACCAGAATTGATTTCAAGAAGTTTAGAACATATTTGAAGGAAGTTTGTAAGTAATGTGGTAGATCTAGAAAAATGGTTAAGGAAATTTTCCCATGGTGCTTAAATATAATAAATATATGAGCCGTGTAGGATATTTTTATTCTAAACAGGGGAGATTTCATCTACTTATAAGAAATTTTGAGAAGGTCTTATGACATTTGAGTGTGCCAAAAAAATTCAAAGAAAAAATTCATATGACCAAAAATATTTCATCTATTCAAAGAAGATTTCATTTATGTGTGGGAGAGTTTGGGATATTTATAATAAGATTTATCAAGTAGGATAATTCGATGTCATAGGATTTTTTAGTGCGGAAAATATTGTCAAAGGAAGAATTCCCACGATTTATGAAATTTCAACAGGTTATAGGAGAATTATCCTATTCATAGGACATTTTACTTTGAGAAATGAGGAGAATTTTTTAAGGTAGAAAAAATTTTATGTTGTTGATGCTATGAACTTAATGGATTAAAAATCATGATTAGTTATGAGTATTGTGATTCATGATAAAAAATAACAAAGTCAAGGATTTTTAGTGCCAATTTATCATGCAAGAAACCAATCATAGGATGCCACATGAATCGGAATATCTAAAATATTTTGATTTTGAATAAGAAAAGAAAATAGTAAATTTTCAAGAAGAGGATCATGTAGAGACTTGAAGTAGTGAATTAAATGTAAACTTTCAAAGAATTAAATAGGCAAGGATCTCAGAGGCTTAACCATGAAATAATATGTTGTGAATCACATATATTAAAAAGTTATAGGATGAAAAAACTATAGAGAGTTGGCTCATTGGATACTTGGATATCTAAAGTTTGTGCTAGAGTTATGCTACTATTTTTTTTTAATTTTTATCTTCCTCAGTTATACATGATTTTTTTATCACCATTCATCTCTATTATCCTTATAATATAGTGGTAAATCTTGATATATTAGTGAAGTAAGGGTAGCCTATTATAATGCATGAGTCTTCAAAATTCAATAAATAAAAGCTCTCTTTTATTAGATGTATTTGACATTCAGTAACAATTCTTAATATCATATGAGTTTATGTTTGGTTTTGATATTATTTATCATTTATTTCCTTGTTCAATGATCCATAACCTCCCTCTATTCGGTCTTGATCTACATACAATAGAATATTAAAGGGATGAGTGGTGAAGTTTTCAATTATTGTTAGCACATGTAGAAGGGGTTTTGGACACTCTTGTATTGTTTAGGATGACCAAGAACCAATCAAGTGCTACCTAAGTAAACTAGGGGTGATTTATAGTAGTACTTCCACACATAGGAACGAGGGTATAACATGTTGAGATTTTAGTTAGGGATAATCTCACCAAAACTATTTATCCAATAGTTAGAGGGGAAGTTATTGTGAATCCTCTCACTTACTGATTAATAGGAAGAAGAGTTGAATAATTTAAGGATTATGATAAAATTGAAATTGGATAACCAAACCTGAAGAAGTTACCCTTCTCATGGTAGTATTTTCAATCTCTTAATTTAATTTTCTTTTTAAAACTAGGAATATTTAAAAACACCCCCTTTTTAACTAATGAAAGTTACAACATATTTATAACACTCCTCTCTAGAGAGAATTATAGTATTTACTCTACTGATACATTAGCTTAGGAAAATAAATTTATTTTTACACACATCCTGATAGGTTTTTATGTATAAAAAATTTCCGTATTTTCTAGGGAATAAATTACAAAAATCTAATCTTTAATTTACATGATAGTAACCTATGATAATATACACATTTCTTTTGATCCAAAAATTGAAAGAACCTTATTAACCAGACTTAGGGATTTAAATTTAGCATCTTAATTTTAGAAATTTAATTTTACATAATCAAGTGAAACATCTAGTATTCATACTAAACCTACCACAATGAAATCAGACCCCATAAAAATTCTAAGAGACCTATGTACCCCATAGTTCATTAACAAAATAAAATAAAATTTCCATATCTTCTTTCCAGAATAACTTTGAGATTAAAACTAGTATAATTAAATTACTTATAAAATTTCATGACTTGTAATGTGAATAACCAAATAAGTACACAAAGGATTTCACATTATTCTAATCCACTCTGAAACCAAGAGGAGTGGCATAAGAACAAGTTATATTGAGTGAATTCCCCTTTTCACTTGAATGATCTTACAAGGAATGGTTGAACAACATATAACCCGCTAAAGTTCATCACTATCATGACCTATTAGTATGATTTTTTATATATTATTCCCCACTTATAGGATCATAACCACAATTAAAGATATTTTTTTCCATTAGGAAATCTTCAGGAGAGACTCTATATGAATACTGGGTGAGATTCAAGAGGATACATGATAGTTTCCCACACCAAACTATAGAAGAGAATAACGAACATTTGTTATTTTAAAAAGGATTGTTGGAAAGTGATATAAACATATTGGATGCATCATAGGAAGGATCATCAATAGATTAATCACTAGATCAATCCCAAAACCTTATTTAAAAGATAACACAATTTTCACAATAGTTTTTCATAAGAGATAAATGAACAAGAGGTATTGATAATGTAATAAGTTTGTACTATTTTTATTTATTAGAGTTTAAAACTAATTATCTAAAAAGTATTTTTAGAAAAATGGCCTTGAAAAGACTAATGAATAATAAGTACTAGATAAGGTATGTGGTTTATGTTCATTTCTCACCCATTTTACTGACCAGGGTACTGAAATATAGTGTATAGATAGATGTGAAATAAACTATTAAACAAATAAATACCAAAAACCCACTCAAGGATGTAGATATAATTCCCAAGTACAATATGGATTTATAAATTAGAATAATTAGGATATGCCACCTTTCCAAAACTAGTTCAAACAATAACTACCTTACCAACAACATTAGAAAATAGACCCACTATTTTAACAAATATATAAGAAAAATTATAAGAAATAAGACTATAAAAAACTCCTCCTTTACAATATAATAAAAAATTAAAAAAACCCTACAAATATGCACAAACACATGTAAAGTAGTAGCAAGGTCCTCAAGTGAAGTATTTGAGGAATGGAGTGAAATAATTGAAAAATAAACTCATTAGTTAAATATAAATCCTATCTATGAAATACTTAAAAAAATACTAGAATAATCAATCCCTAACACTAGGGTAAATGTTTGTATGATGAAAACTAGAAATGGAATGGAAATACCCCCACCATCCACCCCTAAACCTAGAAAACTCCACTATAACTTGAAGAAATTGACACTAAAAATTATTGGAATTTTTTTGGGAAACAAAAAAGGGGAGAAGAAAATAAAAAAAAAAGAAAGTGTAAGAGGATAAGTTTATAAAAAACAAGAAAATACCATAATCCCCTCTAAATAAATCAAAGGGAGAAGAAATATTTTCCACTCCCATTACCCACAAATTATCATTACCATGAGACATTTTCTATCACTTTCACAATTAGTTATTTAACATTTTACGATGCATTATGTGATTTAAGTGATTCTATAAATTTTATGACTGATTATTTGTTTAATTCTTTATATATGGGATAAATAAACCCCACTATAGTGCTAGTATAACTTAAAAAAATCATTTCTTTTCTAGGATGTCTTGGAGGATGTTCTAGTTAAAGTTAAAAATCTAATATTCCAAGAAGACTTTAATATACTCATCATGGAGGAAGATAAAACACCATCCTAATAACCCATCAACTTGATGAGGTATTTTTTTAAGAAACCCAATATAATAATAAATGTATATATAAGAACACCCACCATGTATTTTGTAGTTAATACTGTTCATTTTAATATTTTTGACTCCGTGAGAAACCCATCCGAGGATCATTCACTTCTTACACCTTCCCAATTTGATGATATTGAACCCAATGAAGATATTAAAATGTTACATGATTTTTTAGCTCTAGGGTAACATTTTATGCTTGAAAATACCATTAAAAATAAAGCTATCTAGAATTCTAGAGAAATTGTTTTCAGATTGGAGGGAGAGGAAAGAAACCCCAACCAGATTTCATCTTTAGAATGACCCCAAAATCTAGAATTAAAACCACTTCCCACTGATTTGGAGTATATTTACATGATGTAAGGAGAAAAATTATAAGTGATGATTTTTAATAACCTATCCAAAACCCATGAACATTAATTTATTGAACTTATAATGGAATATTGTGCAAGAAATAGGATTGAGTATAAGTGATATTCTAGGGATTAATTCCAAAATCTACACGAATAAAGTTTTTCTTGAGGAGAATTCTAGACCTATTTGGAAACCTAAAAGGTTGATAAAACCCACCATTATAGTTACTATATGAAAAGATACAAAATATTGTAAAGGAAGATATCATCCAGTCTATCTCTAACTCACAATGGTTCAACCCCATTCATACAGTTCTTAAGAAAGCATTACTAGCCATTATGATGAATAAACAAAATGGGTTCATTTCTATGAGAATTCAGAATAGATAAAGATTATATATATACTATAGGATGTTTAATTAGGTCACTAAGAAAGATAATTTCTTCCATCCCATTTATTGACCAAATATTGGAGAGGTTGGGAGGGAGAACCCACTACTATATCCTAGAAAATATTTCAGAATATTTCCAGATACCCATTAACCCAAATGGTAAGGGAAAGAATAAAATTAAATGTACCTTTGGAATATTTTATTACAAAAGGATTACATTTGGATTATGTAATTCCCCAGTTACATTTTAGAAGAGTATGGTAAGTATCTTTTCAGATCACATTGAAGATTGCTTGGATATATTTTTGGATGACTTTACTATTTTTTGAGATTCATTTGACCAGTTCATGGAAAATATATAAGTAGTTATAAAAATTGCATTTAAATGAACTATTTTCATAATTTCTAAAGGTTTCCTTTTATGGTGGAAAGATAAATAATCATAGGTCATTTCAGTTCCTAAAAAGGCATTGTTGTGGATAAATTTAAAATTGAAGTGATAAATTATTTTCTTTATCTATCTTATCTGAGACATGTTATATATTTTCATGGAAATGTAGGTTTTTATAGGAGGTTCATTAAATAATTTAGTAGTATTACTCTTCCCATTTATGGATTACTTTTTAAAGAATATGATTTTGATTTTAATATTTATCACAAGGAATATTATTATGAATTTTGTTCACACCACCAATGATGCTACCACTAAACTAGGAAAACCCTTTGGAGTTACATGTAATGATTCTAACCATATTGTGGGAGTAGTTTTATCCCAAAATATTGAAGGGAAATCTCAGTCCATTTCTTCTTGCTTACAGAACCTTAGATACTACCCAATTCAACTACACAGAAACTAAAAAAACATATTGCCTTTTTTTCTTTTGATAAATTTAGAACTTACTAGTTAGAAATGAAACATATTAATTTTTATGATCATACAATACATAGGTATTTGATGAATAAGTCTGAATCTAAATATAGGGTAGTGAGATGGATGTTGTTTCTCTAAGAGATCAATCTAGGGAATAAATATTAGAATGGAACTAAGAACCCAGTAAATTATCAAATAATATTAATTATTAACATAGATGAATTTGAGATTCTAGACCAAGAATTAGTGAATGACAACATTCCAGGAGAGTGGTTTTCCTTAATTGAAGGATAAGTGCTGTCACGACCTGTCCTGGGGGCCCATGCCGTGACTACCCCAAGCCCGCCTTCCATAGGCCAGGGGCTGGTGACTAGCACCAAGGCGTAAATCCCAACAAAAGGAAAGGCATTGCCTTTGAAAAGTAAACAAGCACCACAGAGTAAGCAAGCGGAAAAGTAAACACTAAGTAAAAACGGTACAAGTTGTGATGAAAGTAAAAGGGGCCGGAAATACAAGCCCAACTATAAAGTACAACTGAAATGAAAAATAGCAACTGAAAAGTAAAATCCGCGGCGTCGAGCCGTCCTCTGGAAGTCCCACCTGAAGGGTGGGTACAGATAGCCTCCACAGCTCCTCGGTCCAACTGTCCGCTCCGAGTGCATCCCGCCCAATGGTCCACCTCCAGGTACCGTCCTGCTCCGCACGCCTCCACCACGATCAGTGTTGTCCATCGTCTGCAACCAACACAACGAAGTGCGGGCAAAGCCCGTGCAGGGGTGAGTATAAGCTACTCAGTAGGGACCCCGAGACCCCCGATGGTCTCCCGAAATCCACAAAGGATAATCCACAAAGGAAAGGTACAATCACAAAGTAACATCTCACACGGCTTAGGTATATGCCCATACATATACCTAAGTCATCAATTCCCATCCGGCTCCAATGTCCAAGCCCAAGCACAACCCAGTCCACACAGGAAAGCGAAACGTATACCCACACAGGATAGCACCACATAATCCACGAAGGAGAGTAAACAGTAAATCCACACAGGATAGCTCAACACAATCCACAAAGGAGAGTAAACAGTAAATCCACACAGGATAACTCAACACAATCCACAAAGGAGAGTAAACAGAAGATTCAGCTCACACAGGTATACTTCTTCAGATGACGATAAAGATGATCATTGATCCATCTAAGTCGTCGGACCCACGAAGGATCGATAGGTAACTAACTCTCGCAATGACCCACACAGGATCGGGCCCACACATGACCTGTAGGCGCTGGCTCACATAGAACCGCTGAGCGCTGACCCACACAGGATCAGACCCACAAAGGATCGGGCCCACACAGGACCTGTAGCACTGATCCACATAGGATCACTGAGTGCAGTAGTCGTCGCAGTCCACTGAGGATCTCTGCACAGTTTTCACTGTTGAAGTAGCAGTCGCAGCCAGCACTAGGGTTCCGCACACAACAAGCTTGTTCGGGAGGGTCCGCTCCATGAGTCGAGAGGCCGATACATCAACTATCACAATGTCCAAAGTTGATGTATCCAAAAGTTCCGTATCGTCAACAGGAACTCAACGTCGCAGACGGCGCGTCAATCGGACGCCCGGTCTGAGAGTTATTGGCTTTTTCGTCCCAGGGGCTCAGTTGGTTTTTAAGGAAAAACCAACCTGACCGTACTCCACCTACGTCCAAACCTCAGGCGGAGTATGACAAAAGATCCGTCTCACTTAGAGGAAAACAACAAATCTGACGGCACGTCAATCGGACGTCCATGGCTCATGATATGAGCGTTTCCGCTCCGAGGGCCCGGTTGGTTTCGTGTACGAACCAACCCGGCCGAACACAAAGTATTCTCAAACATTAAGTGTGATATACCAAAACGACCGTCTCGATACAAGGATCGTGTTGCCACTGACGGCGAGTCGTTTGGAGGCCCGTAGCTCATGTTACGGGCGTTTGAAAGAAAAATCATCCGAAGACGGGGGTCCGGGCCCGGGCCGACCCGGCCCGACCCCCCCTGGGTCGGCCGAACCCGGTCCGACCCGGTCCGACCCGGTCGGAACGGTCTGGATTGGCCAGGGCCGGTCCAGCTCGACTTGGCCGAGCGGCCGACGCGGGGGGAGCCGCCGCCCCGCGTTACACCCCCGCGGCACCCGCGGGGTGTCGGCCAGACAACCGGACGCGGCTGAAGCCGCGTCCCGAGGGACGCGGGGGGGGGGGGGGGGAGCTGCCGCCCCCGCGTGACACCCCCGCGACAACCGTGGGGTGTCTCCCTGGTGACCGGACGCGGCTTCAGCTGCGTCCTGCGAGCGTCGCCGCCGCGGCCGGTGCCGCGGCGGTCTCGTCCGGCGGCGCGCCGGGCGCCGCCACCTCCAGGCGCCGGCGCCGCCGTGCCGGCGACCCGCGCCGCTGCCGGCTTCCGTGGGCCGCCAGAGTCGCTTCGGTGGCCCGATTTTCTTCCCGTCCGCGCCGCTGCTCCTCCCGGGACTCGTTCTTCACTATGGAGCCATCCAACTTCCGTTGCGGCACGTTCCGTCGTCGCCCGTCAAATCCGCATAACAACAAAGAACGGTGGAGGGTCGTCGGGCCGTGTTCATTTGGCCCGCACCCTCCGCGTTAGAGATAAACATTGGGAGAAAAAAAAATCAACACATGAATTCAACAATTTTAATAAATTAAAATTGTTCTTATGTCCGAGTTCTTCATTCTTGAACAGAAATAACACAGGAAAAAGGGCAATTCCAGAAATAAAATCCCTACCTCGTAGGTCGTCGTCGCAAGCACGTCCTTCGCGGAATCACTTTTCGCGGAAGGAGGAGATCGTCTCATCGTCGCGGAAGGGTGTCGCGTCGTCGTGGAAAGCGGCGTTGAGTCGGCGAACTCAACGGACCAAGAACAACAGATTTAATTTAATTAATTAAATCCGTGTTTTTGTAAAGAACCACAAAGGAGATTAAAAGAAAGTCCGAGACTCTTACCTCAAGTAGCTGATCGAAGATACGTCGCGGAGGAAGAGACGTCGCAGAAGAATGTTGCAGGAAGGGAACGTCGGCGTCGCGGATCACGGCGTCGCGTCGTCGATTTCTGGGTTCGGCGTTCTTCGCGTTCTTCGCGTTCTTCGCGAAGGAGGATGAAGGTTCAAGGATCCTCTCTCAACGAGTAATTCTCGAAGAAGATAGGTTGGTCTTATTTTATTATTATGCCAACAAACAAAAATGGGTAATTAACGACCCATTAATTCGTTGAATTAATTCAACGAAAGAAACAACTCATTTAATTTACGAAATAAACTGCCCAATTAAATGGTCTGTTAAGAATTTAAGAAAACTAGTCAGTTGACTTTCATAATGACGGGTTTTTGCGGGTGCATTACTTAGCGGAAAGAAACGACAGGGCTTATGCGGGCCCCACCTCAAAAATATCCTACCAAGAGGGTAGGATATTTCTGGATAGTATCCTATCCGGTTCAACTCAGTTTAAGCCGCTTTTAAGTGGATTCAAGTGGCTTCCAAGTGGCTTAAGTGAAATAAAAGAAAGTTGTCGTAAAATTATTTTATTTCTTAACTTTAATCCCGAAAATTAAAAACCACACCCAAGAAAACGCAACTCCGAATGAGGCGTTTCTAAGCGAATACCGGCGCTGTGATTTCATCGGTGCCCTCAGAAGTCGATTACGGGAACTAGTTCAAAAGTTAGAAAAACCGGCTCATCCGTTCACTAAACGTACCCGAGCCAAACTTTGGAAAATGATTCTGGGCATACCGAGCCTCGGAATTAGGTGCCGTCAGAAACTGCGCTCTTGTAAAATTCCAAAGAAAATTAAGAAAAACATTTCCTTGAAATTTACGAGTCTTTACATTACTCCCACCTCACGAATTTACGTCCCCGTAAAGATACATCAAAAACTAGGGAAACAAATGTGGGTACTGAGAATGCATCTGAGCCTCCCTCTCCCAAGTACTCTCCTGGAGGTTCCCGTGCTACCATCTGATGCGCACAAGAGGAATATATCTCCCACGTAGGACCCGCTCCTGTTGATCCTCTATCTCTACTAGGACCTCCGCAAAAGTCGCCCCATCATCCACGTCTAGCTCCCCATAGTCAATGATGTGCGTCGGGTCGTGCACGCATCTCCTCAGCTAAGATACGTGGAAGACGACGTGCACCCGGTGCAAATGAGGTGGCAGAGGCGATAAGCCACCTCTCCAACCCTGCTGAGGACCTGGAAGGGTCCGATGAAGCGTGGAGACAACTTGCCGCCTCGGCCAAATCTCCGCAAACCACGTCGAGGTGAGACCCGCAAGAAGACGTGGTCGCCATCCTCGAACTCTAGTGGCCTCCGCCTCCTGTCAGCGTATGACTTCTGCTGGCTCTGTGCTGTCCTCATCTGCTCCTGGATGACCTGGACCTTCTCTGTCGTGGCCCAGACCATCTCTGGTCCCACAAGTGCTGACTCCCCAGGGTCTGTCCAGCACAAAGGAGATCTGCAAGGTCTGCCATACAACGCCTTGTATGGTGCCATCCCGATGGTGGAGTGGTAGCTGTTGTTGTACGCGAGCTCCATCAAGGGTAGGTGGTCCTCCCAGCTGTGACCAAAGTTGAGGACACATGCGCGGAGCATGTCCTCGAGAGTCTAAATGGTACTCTTCGCCTGACCATCCGTCTGAGGGTGAAAGGTGGTGCTCAGACGTAGCCGCGTCCCGAACGCCTCCTGCAACCCCTTCCAAAGCCGAGAAGTAAAACGAGCGTCCCGATCAGAGACGATAGTCGATGGCACACCATGAAGCCGTACAATCTCCTGAACGCAGAGATGCCCAAGCTCTCCAATGATCCCTTCTCTCTGATGGGTAAGAAGTGTGCCAACTTGGTGAGTCGGTCGACAATCACCCAAATGGATTCGTGACCTCTGGAAGTGCATGGAAGTCCAATCACGAAGTCCATAGATATGCCATCCCACTTCCACTTCGGGACGTCCAAGGGATGTACCAAGCCTGCTGGTACCTGATGCTCTGCCTTCACCTACTGGCAGGTGAGGCACCATGAAACGAACTCTGTCATAGCCTTCTTCATGCCTGGACACCAATGCTGTCGTCTGAGATCCTGGTACATCTTCGCCACTCCAGGATGTACCGCCAAAGGAGAAGTGTGAAACTCTCTCAGAACCTCCTCTCGTAAAGCGACTGGTACCAGGTTACATCCTCTGAAAAGGATTTCGTGCTCTGCTCCAAGGGAGAAACCGTCAGGTGCCTGTCCTGAGGATATATGTGCACGTCGCGTCTCACAGTCAGTGTCCCCACGCTGTGCCTCTCTGACCCGCTGTAGTAGTGGAGGAGAGACTGTGAGAGACTGAAGGAAGGCTGCTCTGTCTCTATCCATGAAGGATATCTCCAAGGCGGCTAGCTGCTTTGTCGCCTCCTTAAGTAGCTGGATGCCCGTCCTCCTGCTGAGGGCATCGGCTACCACGTTCCCCTTCCCAGGAGTATAGAATATCTCAAAGTCATAGTCCTGGAGGGACTCAAGCCATCGCCGCTGTCTCAGGTTCAGGTCCTTCTGAGAGAATATGTACCTGATACTCTGGTGGTCAGAAAAGACTATAAAGCGCTCGCCCATCAAATAGTGCCGCCATGTATTCAGAGCGAAGACCACTGCTGCTAACTCCAAGTCATGGGTAGCGTAGTTCTTCTCATGCGGCCTCAACTGATGTGATCCATAGGCAATCACGGCCCGCTCATGCATCAGGACACACTCGAGTCCAGTCCCCGATGTATCGCAGTAGACTACGTATCCAACTCCCTCCTCAGGCAACCTCTAGATAGGTGCGCTAGTCAAACTCTGCCTCAGCTCCTAGAAGCTCTGCTGACATCTGTCTGACCACACAAATGGTTTCCCCTTCTTCGTCAATGCTGAGAGTGGGGCCGCAACTATGGAGAAGTTCGGCACAAATCTCCAATAGTATCCGGCTAGACCCAAGAAACTCCGCACCTTTGTCACGCTCTTGGGTGGCTCCCAAGCTAGCACTGCCTCGATCTTCGCAGGATCCACTGCAACTCCTGCCTCAGAAATGACGTGACCCAAGAAGTGGACCTCACATAACTAGAACTGGCACTTCAAGAGCTTTCCATAAAGATGGTGCTCTCGGAGTGTGTCTAGTACAACATGAAAGTGGTAGGCATGATCCTCCTCCGTCGTCGAGTATACCAAGATGTCGTCGATGAAGACCACGACAAATCGATCGAGGTATGGCTGGAAGATCCTGTTAATGAGGCTCATGAACACTGCTGGAGCGTTGGTTACGCCAAAAGGCATAACCAAGAACTCATAGTGGCCATACCGACACCTGAAGGCCGTCTTCTGCACGTCCTCGTCTCGAACTCTGAGATGATGATAGCCTAACCTGAGGTCTATCTTCGAGAACCACCGTGCTCCCTTGTGCTGATCGAAGAGGTCATCAATCCTGGGTAGCGGATACTTGTTCCTCACTGTCACCTGGTTTAGGCGACGATAATTGACACACAGTCGCAAGCTCCCATCCGCCTTCTTGGCGAACAAAATCGGGGAAGCCCAGGGTGAAACACTGGGTCGGATGAACCCCTTGCCCTGCAAGTCCTCCAACTGTACCTGTAGCTCTCGAAGCTCGGCGGGGGCCATCCGATATGCTGGAGTGGATATCAGGGCTATCCCGGGGTACAAGTCAACATAAAAGTCTACCTCTCTACGAGGAGGTAACCCTGGAACGTCGTCGGGAAAGATGTCCGCATACTGATCCACCACTGCAGGAAAGCTAGGAATCCGCATGTCAACTGCTCCAAGGATGAGGCTAGCCAACTGATGAGTGATGGGATGTCCTCTCCTCTGTGTGAGTCCATCCTGTGATGCTAAGGCTCCCTTCTCTCTGGTGAAGGTGAACCTGCTCCCATCGGTGCGCACACATCGCACCTTGCACCTAATGCAGTCAATCTGAGAATGGACTGTAGATAACCAATCCATGCCCAAGATGATGTTGTAAGGCCTCGACGCCGCTACAAGAAGATCCCAGCCGATGCTCTCGCCTCCTAGAGTAATCTCACACTATCGGAACCAGGGCGTAATCGTCGAGTCTGCTCCCATAGGAGTCTCTAG
Source organism: Viscum album (assembly GCA_963277665.1). Classification (NCBI taxonomy): domain Eukaryota; kingdom Viridiplantae; phylum Streptophyta; class Magnoliopsida; order Santalales; family Viscaceae; genus Viscum; species Viscum album. Next base: position 1,918,305,088 of record OY728160.1, read on the forward strand.
CCGTAAGGATCGAGCCAACGGCTCTGTCGGAATCTCTGAGATCCAAACAAGGGCAGTGGCTATGAAGGAGTGACTCGCTCCTCTGTCTATAAGAACTACAGCAAGGGTTGAATAGACAAAGATCGTACCTCGAATCATCTCTGGCGCACCGTGGTCGTAGGCCTCCGCTGCCGGGAGCTGAGCCTGTCTCTGCCCGCCAGATCCCTGTGGTCGGGGGCGGACCTCCTGGCGGTGGTCGTGGCAGAGCCTCGAAGCGTCGTCCACCACTTGCTTCTCGGCCAACTCCTCTGCCTGGACCGCCTCCTCCCTACGGACCGCCACGGTCGACCCTCTACCTCTTCCTGGGTATCCCCTCCACCATCTTCTGCCCCTCGGTATGGTGGGTCGGGCAGTCACGAGCCATGTGGTCCTGCCTACCGCACTCATAGCACTGCCTGCGTCTCGGAAGACTGGCTCCGTGCTGTGTACCCCGCACTGCTGAGCCAGTGTCCCGAGGTCGTCTGCTGGAAGGTCTGGTCTGCCTGGAACCCCGAGTCATCCGTCAGCTACCTGCTGCCAAAGACTCCGCCACCTGCCACCCTGCAGTAGGTCTCGCTGTAGACTCATCCAGAAAGCTCTCGATCAGAAGGGCTCGCTCCAGCACTCCTACCTGAGTCGGGATGCTGAGGGAGATCAGCGATGCCCTGATCTCGTGTCTCAATCCCTTCTCAAAGGTCCGGGCCCTGACGAAGGGGTCCCGTACCATGTCTGTCGAGTAGCGAGAAAGGTCGGTGAACCTCGCCGCGTACTGGGCGACCGTCAAGCTGCCCTACCGCAGCTGAAGAAGCTCCTGAATGCGCACCGCACGGAGGGTGGCCGGGACGAACTCTGAGCGGAAGAGGCTCTCGAAGTCCGTCCAGATGAGGGAGGCCTCATCGTGTACCTGGAGCATCAAGCTACACCGTCGTCCTGCTGCTGCGTGCAGTAGGCTCGCCGCGAGGATCACCATGAGGTCTGCTGGTGTCCTCACTAGCCTGAAAACTCGGACGACTGCCTCCAGCGAGTCCTTGGCTGCCTGGGGGTCCGTCTCCCCATGGAACCTGGGTGTTCGCTGGCGCTGGAACTCATGCAGAGCTCCGAGGCGTCGTGCATCGTCAGCGGTCAGCGCTGGAAGCATCGGGGGCTCGACGGGTAAAGGTACCGCTGGCGCCTCTACTGTCAACGGGCCCTGTACCGAGGCCTCGTCGCTCAGCGGGATGTCGTCGCGCTCTACTCTCGGAACCCTAGCTGGCTGCTGTCGTCGGGCCATCCTGAAAAGGAAACAAGTGCACCACGGTCAGAATAGTATACCTGGTTAGCTGACACAAGTAATCACAAAGAAAACTTGAAACACACATGCAATCAATGTTTTCGTGCATTAAGTCAGAAATCAGAAGTCAGGGTCCTGGTGTACGAATACGTCGGCCGCCGCACCAACACTGGACTCCCTGGACTGATAACCACACTCAATACGCTAAACACTATTGCTTCACATAGAAGAAAGATCAGAGTCTGCGGTAGAACCAACCACCTCTGATACCAATTTGTCACGACCCGTCCTCGGGGCCCGTGCCGTGACTACCCCAAGCCCGCCTTCCATAGGCCAGGGGCTGGCGACTAGCACCAAGGCATAAATCCCAACAAAAGGGAAGGCATTGCCTTTGAAAAGTAAACAAGCACCACAAAGTAAGCAAGCGGAAAAGTAAACACTAAGTAAAAACGGTACAAGTTGTGCTGAAAGTAAAAGGGGCCATAAATACAAGCCCAACTGTAAAGTACAACTGAAAATAAAAACAGCAACTGAAAAGTAAAAGCCGCGGCGTCGAGCCGTCCTCTGGAAGTCCCACATGAAGGGTGGGTACAGATATCCTCCACAGCTCCTCGGTCCAGCCGTCCGCTCTGAGTGCGTCCCGCCCAGTGGTCCACCTCCAGGTACCGTCCTGCTCCGTATGCCTCCACCACGATCAGTGCTGTCCGTCGTCTGCAACCAACACAATGAAGTGCAGGAAAAGCCCGTGCAGGGGTGAGTATAAGCTACTCAGTAGGGACCCTGAGACCCCCGAAGGTATCCCGAAATCCACAAAGGATAATCCACAAAGGAAAGGTAAAATCACGAAGTAACATCTGACACGGCTTAGGTATATTCCCATACATATACCTAAGTCATCAATTCCCGTCCGGCTCCAACGTCCGAGCCCAATCACAACCCAGTCCACACAGGAAAGCGAAACGTATACCCACACAGGATAGCACCACACAATCCATGAAGGAGAGTAAACAGTAAATCCACACAGGATAGCTCAACACAATCCACAAAGGAGAGTAAACAGTAAATCCACACAGGATAACTCAACACAATCCACAAAGGAGAGTAAACAGAAGATTCAGCTCACACAGGTATACTTCTTCAGATGACGATAAAGATGATCACTGATCCATCAAAGTCGTCGTACCCACGAAGGATCAATAGGTAAATAACCCCCGCAATGACCCACACAGGATCAGGCCCACACAGGACCTGTAGGCGCTGGCTCACACAGAACCGCTGAGCGCTAACCCACACAGGATCGGACCCACACAGGATCGAGCCCACACAGGACCTGTAGCACTGATCCACATAGGATCACTGAGTGCAGTAGTCGTCGCAGTCCACTGAGGATCTCTGCACAGTCGTCGCTGTCGAAGTAGCAGTCGCAGCCAGCACTAGGGTTCCGCACACAGCAAGCTCGTTCGGGAGGGTCCGCTCCATGAGCCGAGAGGCGGATACATCAACTTTCACAAAGTCTGAAGTTGATGTATCCAAAAGTTCCGTATCGTCAACAGGAACTCAACGTCGCTGACGGCGCGTCAATCGGACGCCCAGTCTGAGAGTTATTGGCTTTTTCGTCCGAGGGGCCCGATTGGTTTTTAAGGCAAAACCAACCCGACCGTACTCAACCTGCATCCAAACCTCGGGCGGAGTATGCCAAAAGATCCGTCTCACTTAGAGGAAAACAAAAAATCTGACGGCACATCAATCGGACGTCCGTGGCTCAAGATATGAGCGTTTCCGCTCCGAGGGCCCGGTTGGTTTCGTGTACGAACCAACCCGGCCGAACTCAAAGTATTCCAAAACCTTAAGTGTGATATACCGAAACGACCGTCTCGATCCAAGGATCGTGTTTCCGCTGACGGCGAGTCGTTTGGTGGCCCATAGCTCATGTTAAGGGCGTTTGAATGAAAAATCGTCCGAAGACGGGGGGTCCGGGCCCAGGCCGACCCGGACCGACCCCCCCTGGGTCGGCCGAACCCGGTCTGACCCGGTTGGACCGGTCTGGCTCGGCCAGGGCCGGTCCAGCTCAGCTTGGCTGAGCGGCCGAGCGACCGACGCAGGGGGAGCCGTCGCCCCGCGTGACACCGCTGCGGCACCCGCGGGGTGTCGGCCAGACAACCGGACGCGGCTGAAGCCGCGTCCCTAGTGACGGGGGGGGGGGGGGGGGGGGGAGCCGTCGCCCCCACGTAACACCTCCGCGACAACCGCGGGGTGTCTCCCTGGCGACCGGACGTGGCTTCAGCCGCGTCCCGTGAGCACCGCCGCCGCGGTCGGTGCCGCGGCGGTCTCTTCCGGCGGCGCGCCGGGCGCCGCCGCCGGCTTTCGCGGGCCGCCGGAGTCGCTCCGGCGGCCCGATTTTCTTCCCGTCTGCGCCGCTGCTCCTCCCGGGACTCGTTCTTCACTGCGGAGCCATCCAACTTCCGTTGCGGAACATTCCGTCGTCACCCGTCAAATCCGCATAACAACAAAGAACGGCGGAGGGTCGTCGGGCCGTGTTCGTTTGGCCCGCACCCTCCGCGTTAGAGATAAACATCGGGAGAAAAAAAATTCAACACATGAATTCAACAATTTTAATAAATTAAAATTGTTCTTATGTCCGGGTTCTTCATTCCTGAAGGGAAATAACACGGGAAAAAGGGCAATTCCAGAAATAAAATCCCTACCTTGTAGGTCGTCATCGCATGGATGTCCTTCACGGAATCGCTCGTCGCGGAAGGAGGAGATCGTTGCGTCGTCGCGGAAGGGTGTCGCGTCGTCGCGGAAAGCAGCGTTGAGTCGGCAAAATCAACGGACCAAGAACAACAGATTTAATTTAATTAATTAAATCCGTGTTTTGGTAAAGAACCACAAAGGATATTAAAAGAAAGTCTGAGACTCTTACCTCAAGCAGCCGATCGAAGATCCGTCGCGGAGGAAGAGACGTCGCAGAAGAACGTTGCAGGAAGGGAACGTCGGCGTCGCGGATCACGACGTCGCGTCGTCAATTTCTGGGTTCGGCGTTCTTCGCGTTCTTCACGTTCTTCGCGTTCTTCGTGTTCTTCGCGAAGGAGGATGAAGGTTCAAGGATTCTCTCTCAACAAGTAATTCTCCAAGAAGATAGGTTGGTCTTATTTTATTATTATGCCAACAAACAAAAACGGGTAAGTAACGACCCATCAATTCGTTGAATTAATTTAACAAATGAAACAGATCATTTAATTTAGGAAATAAACCGCCCAATTAAATGGTCTGTTAAGAATTTAAGAAAACGCGTCAGTTGACTTTCATAATGACGGGTTTTCGCGGGTGCGTTACGTAGCAGAAAGAAACGGCGGGGCTCATGCGGGACTCACCTCACAAATATCCTACCAAGAGGGTAGGATATTTCTTGATAGTATCCTATCCGGTTCAAATCAGTTTAAGCCGCTTTTAAGTGGCTTCAAGTGGCTTCCAAGTGGCTTAAGTGAAATAAAAGAAAGTTGTCGTAAAATTATTTTATTTCTTAACTTTAATCCAGAAAATTAAAAACCACACCCGAGAAAACGCAACTCCAGAAGAGGCATTTCTAAGCGAATACCGGCGCTGCGATTTCATCAGTGCCCTCAGAATTCGATTCCAGGCACCGGTTCAAAAGTTAGAAAAACCTGCTCGTCCGTTCACTGAACGTACCCGAGCCAAACTTCGGAAAATGATTCCGGGAACACTGGGCCTCTGAATCAGGTGCCGTTAGAAACTGTGCTCTTGTAAAATTCCAAAGAAAATTAAGAAAAAAATTTCCTTGAAATTTACGGGTCTTTACATGTGCCTTGGTATTCTTATATAGTCACCTGTTTAGTAACTTCTTTGGTACCATCACATATAAACCACCAACAAATTCAAATACTTAAACACCCATAAACATCAGAGCAAATAATAAATAATTGAAGCAACAACATTATATAATAAATTAAATGTGGAATAAAATCATACATACTCAAAAGAATGAAATAAAAAAATTGATCACCCATCAAGATGATCACATATACAAAATAACTATACTAAAAATAAAGTAGACAAATCCATAATGCCAACAAAAAGTTGTACCTAAACTTAGTCTCCATAATATATGAACTACCCTCAATCAATACAAAACTCCACATGAGATATCCCTCTTTAAAATAAAACATTGAACAAATCTCCAACTACATTACTTCTTATGATCAACCTGAAAGTAGATATATGGCATGTATGCACACCAAGGAGAACATGTATGGGTGAGAAATAAATCTTAGTAGGACACCCCCAATAGTGAACCTATAATATATTATCATATAAAAGAGAATGTGCATGTGATATTATTATCCTATTTATAAACTCATCATAGCTGGAATAAAATAAATAAGTACATAAATAAAGGGGGATAAACAAAAATAAATAAAATACCTAACCTTGTGTTCTAGCCTAACACCTGAGGTAAATTTACCCCTTATCTAGAATGAGATAGAAAAATTATAGCACATGGATCACCCAACCATATCACATTAGACACATCCACTTGATCTACAAAGGAGATCCAAGTTGTCTAAAACAATATTTTTGAATGATTGACCTTGGGTCATAACCATAGGAATACAAGAAAAAAATGAATCTCTTCTGATCTCTAAGTATCTAATGGAATAATCCAAACTGGAAAAAGGAACTCTACTAAAATTTAGAGAACCTATCGAAAGAATGATATTCCTACAGAACAATACGAATCTATAAAATACAGTCAAGGAAAGGTATATCTGATAACCTAAGTCAAAAAAAGAATTCAATATCATGAACACCCAATCCTCTACCTAGGTTGAAATTAACTATCCTAGTATAAGGTTCACTCATCTAGATCTTCCATTAGCTCCCTATTCCCATCTAACATCATCCAAATGATAGAGGACAACACCAGTTCAAACTTAGCACCAACACCCAATCTAATGATATCCAAAAGGTCTCCTCCTACACCCTACACCTAAGCAGAAAGTGCCTCAATATCACAACCATAGGCCATAAACTCAAGGGTTGGTTAACTCTTGTACCCATCTAGTAATATATTTAATTATAAGCACCAAATATATCTCAATCAAAAAATCTAAGAGATTCTACAGTCCCTTAAAACACTATAACAACCAACACAGGCTCTCACCGCTAGTCTATGGGTTATAAGGCGACACTCAAAGTCCCCAAAGCCAAAAAAAATAAACCTCACTCAAGGTCAATAAAACATGGGGCTCATATAGTCCCCTAGATCACATACATCTCAAACTATAGGTCATGCTTGATATGTGAAATCTCAACTCATGACTCAAAACCTAACCCAACCTTGACCATTAACTCACCCTAATTTTCATCCATAAAGATATGAAATTACACCCTATCAGGGGCTGATCTATCTCATCCAAACCACAAAACAATCCAAGAATGATAACATCTCCAAGAGATCCTTAAAGGAAAACCATTGATCCTGAATCAACAATGTGCCTGCTTGGGTATCCAAAATAATCACTATTAATGAAAGGGAATTATCAGCATCCTATTATGGAATCCACAAATCACTAATCAGAAACCTACCCAAAAGTGATCACTCGAGGGTGTATTAAACTCTTCTCAACATCTACTCGACAAGACCCATCTGTACCTTCTATATCATGATGTTAACCTATCCCGAATGCTCCAAATTATATAATCTCTAAAAGAAATATCGAAACCTCAACAACTTTATCCTTGAGTATCTGGTCCAAACATCTATTGATAATCCATGATATCTTCATAGATACTACTCGATACCACCTTTACATATTCCTCTTAAATTATATAGAACAAAACTGACTTTAATTCCACAATCCAAGCCATCTAAAAAGCTCGCGACCCTCACTCGAGCCGCACATCTCACAACCCAATCTGTATGAGGATTATAAATCAAAACCTCAACGAAATCCTCCCTCCAAAACTCACCTAATCGAAAAATCTACCAAAATTTAATTTAAACAAAAAATGGATTCCACCATCATGATATATGTGAAACAATTCTCAAAATGGACTACTCACAAGTCCCATTTTGACTTCAGGGAGTGTAAACCTTTAAAAACCTCTAAGGAGGAAGTACATGGTGTGTACCTCATGTACACAGTGTGTACCCCCAATAATCCTCCTTGAATGTGATCCATGAACCACTTGGTATGCACACAACCCAAATACACACTGTATACCAAATAACCATGACTTTTATGCCACACGAGGTACCTAGACATGTAGCCTTTATATGGTCTAGCCATGTACCCTACACAACCATGTTCCCCGACACATGTCTTGAAAAGTACCAAAACACACCCTAATTCAACCGTACATTAAATATAAACTAGGAATACATGTCATATAGTCCCTTTTTCCTTGCCTCTCATGGAAGGAAGAACACATAATGTATTTTTTCTGAACTATACATCGTGTGATCGGGATTTCCTAAATGGAAACCCCTCAAACAACCAAAATCCCCCATTTATCAAAAAATACCTACAAATTAAACCCCACAGGGTCCCCAACAATCTATAAGTCTTTAAAAATAAAAATAATCAATTATATAGATATCTGTAGTGAAAATAATAAAACCACGCTACATCTGGGTGAAAATCGTCAACACTTAATGCCCAGATCTACGCTACTTACCCACAAAATCACAATTTATCTCTGATCAGTGCCAAGGAAAGTCCAATGGTGATATCCTATCCCTATCCCTATTATCCCTCTCAGTCACATGACATGCATGGGGGTGGGGGGTTTTTAGAGTACCTGAGAAGCCAATGGAGGAAATTAATGGAAGGATAAAAAAGGAAAAGAAGAAAAAAAGAAAAGAAAAAGAAAAGGGGCATAGCCCTGGCTTTGGAACCAATTATAAGATTATGACATTCTTAGGAAAACCCCCAATTATAGAATTAATTGGGGATTTAAAATATCAATTTGGTGGTCTATTTAAAAATATCACCTTTCAAACATGAGTGGATAATTTATATTTAATTAATTAAATATTGATATTATACTAAAATATGAACAAATTAGAACTCCAAAAAACTCTTATCCCATTGTAAACAACCTATTCAAAGACTAATAGAGTAGTAATAAAAATTATTCAATTTCATTTCATAAGATAAATTACTATTTTTCCCTCAAAATAATTAGGGAACAAAAATGTCAAAATTAACATAATTTTCACAACATGAAATGATATGGGTCTTTACAAACTCCCTACCATAACGCTTCCTGCACCTATGAAGCCTCATTGGTCAACCAACTTCAATCATTTCATTTCATGAATTATCATAACCCATGATACCTCATCCATCCACTGATTGGTCCCACAACACTGAAAACCCTCCCAATATGAGAAACCTTCAACCATGACTATTATGATGCTCACAACCATAAGAGTATCCTTATCATCTCTATGCAACCAAACCACAAAACACCACATCCCATATTTTTTCCATCATTGAATTAAATGAATAGACATGGATTAAATTCTCACACCAGAGCACAAACACAAAACCAAAACCACTTCCCATCACTGGATCACTAGGAATGACAACCTCCATGCTAAAAAAACTACTTAAATTGGGGATCACATTCTCCAATGGCCTATAGAGTACTCCCACATAAGTATTTCCCCATATTTCTCCTCAACCACTAGTCTCAATAAATCCACCATGGCTACACGACTAAGGTTTCTTTTAGACCCAAAAAACTCAACAGTCTAAAAATTGTCCCAACTAGAACTATGCCTAACCTATACACATGTAATATCATGAAATTTGTATTTTCCCAATGAGTCATGCCAACCATCACTATCCTTATCAAGGCAGTGTGATTCTTTAAGAACCTATCATTATATCTCACTCAACCTGAATACACAATAGGATTCAGGTTCACATGAGTCAAGACTCATCAAACCTAGGCTAACATTCCTAAAACACTATCCATAATCCTTATACAGGCTAGTCATTGCAAGCTATAGAACCTTCAACAGTCCCCTGGAAAATAAAGACCTCTCCTCCATGCTAAGATTAACCACAAAATCACTCTCCACTCAAGAATCGATCTAAAACCATAATCATCTAACTATTATCTAATCAAACTACCAAAAGTGAAACTTAAAAAAACAAGGATAAACATCCAACCAAACCAACCCTCTTAAGAAAACCATGAGACCAAGAGCACTCCCAACACTCCACCTCTAAAACATAAGGAAAGCTTGAAGGAGCCTTCTTAAACAAAAATTCCCTAGTGATAGAAGTCCCTAGTGGGTCCCACTAATTGAATGATCGGTCATACTCATCCATTTCCCTGATGATAATAGTCACACGGGCCCCGCCACAAGACCTAGTAGACAACATGTTCCAAGAACCACCCCATCTTCCCAAAAGGGGTTTAAAATTCCTTCATCACAACTCGGTCAAAGAACTTTATGGAATCCATATCCACAAGGAAAATTAAGCCAAATCCAAACATCTCTTAGGAATAATTTCTCTCGTCGAGCCACCAAAAGGGAACTCAATGTTCACACAGACCCACTAGGGTATCCACGCATCCCTTAATGAAGGGACTAAATTTCCATCACCGACAAACATCTCTCCCTTAGATCCACATGACCCATCATTAGATTAAAATAACCACTGGTTTAGTTGAGTATAATGCCACAAATAATCTATATGGGAAAACATCATATAGGTTATTTCTGACATTTTAAAAAATATAACCTCCATCATTAGTGAAATCACACACAGTTCAACATCTTCTATATGAATCCTACATTCCTATAATGATGCATAAATTCTTTACATTTTCCACTAGATCAATATAAAAAAACCATAATAAATCATAAATCATGAAACTCAAGTGCATCACACTAGTTGAAAACATACAAATCAAAAAATTAAAACAAAGAACTATAATTCCATGCTCTAGAATCTTGTACTTCTGATTGAAAATGGTGTTCTTGACATAATAGTATGATATCCAACTCACGTTATGATACATACATAGAGAACATGTCTACCAACTCCCCAAATCATAAAAATAGACATATTTGATACCATTTTGTAACAAACTAACAGAGTTCAAATTGAACCATCACATGATTCAGATCACCAGAAGGCCTTAAGAATTCCTCCCTATGTGCCAAAGGCTGTTGACCAGCAGTGAGGGTCGAAAAGATATAATGGGAATACTATATCATCTAGTTAGAGTGAAATAGTAGTGAGAAAAAACCAAATTAATGCACTTCCATAAACATTAGAGTGCATAGTATATAACTCAAACAATAAGATACTATAATAAATCAAATGTGAAATACAATCATACAGTCTCATAATAATGATAATGAAACAACTGATCTCCCAATGGGATGATCACATAAAAAAAATAAAAAAAATAAAAAAAATTTATGCAAGGCTTTATTTCAAATATTGAGTTATACCTAAACCGGGTCTACACAATAGAAAAACTGTACCAGCTCGATCTAAAGACCCCACATAAGTCATCCCACTCGATCATGAGATACTATGCCTCAAGACCAACCATTGTGCATCCTGTGATCAACCTGAAAGCATATATACAGTCAATATAAACAAAAAGGTTTAATTATAAGGGTTAGATATAAATCTCAGTAGTTCATCCCCAATGGAAAACCTATAATATGTTGTGATATAAAAATACATGAACATGTAAAATGCTCAACCTGACTAAAAAATAATAATAAATGGAATGAAATTAATTTCTTCATAAATTAAAGTGGTAAAAAAAATATCTAGTCTTTGTTTCTATCCAGACAATCGAGGTAAATCTATCCCCACTATGGACCAATATAGAGGAATTATATCACATGGCTCACCCAACCACATAACATCAGGCATGCCCACTAAATCTATACAGGACCTCCAAGAAGTATAAAATGATAGAAATTTTTTTAGACCTCTAGGTGGAAACATATGCATCCATGATAAAACAAAAATCTCTACCAAGCTTTAGAACTCTAATGGCACAATTCGAACTGGTGATGTAAACTCTACTAAAATTGACAGAGCATGTCCAAAGAATAATATCCCTATAAAAATAAATGGATCCATAAAATATAATCAAGGAAAGTCATGGTCCACAACCAGGGTCCGTTAAACTTTTTCGGACCACAAACACTCATTCCTATTTTAGGGTAAAAACAGATGCCTTGGGGAAAGGTTTCACTACTCCATGCCATCCAATAATTCCCTATGTCCATTTAACATTAGTCAGTTAATAGAAGTGGGAACTAGATCAACCTCTGGTCCAATGCTGAGTCCAATGATATTCCAAATGTATCCTACTACATCCCATACATGAGTAGAAACTACCTAAACATCCTTTACATAGGCTACAAAATAAAGGGTTGGTAAACTCTTGAACCCATCATCCAAGCTGTTGAAATATTGACACCATCCATATCATATTCAACAAAGATCGAGGCCCCCACGATCCCCTAGGACACTAAAACATCCACCATGAGTTCTCAATACTAGTCTCTAGGTTATAAGGTGACACCTGACATCACCAAATCCAAACATCAATGACCCTAACTTAGGGATAATGAAACATGGGGCCCCCATAGTCCCCTAGATCACATCTATCTCAAACCATGGGACATGATCGATATGTACAAAATCAACCAATGACTTGGAACCTAGCCCAACAATGACCATTAACTCCCTCCCAAGGTCATCCACAAAGATAGAATAAGACAACCTATGAGGGGATCATATATTTCATCCAAACCATAGGAAAATCTTGGTATGATAAACATCTCCAAGAGGCCCTCAATGGACAACCATTAATCCTTGATAAATAATGCACCTATAAGGGACTCCAAAAGCATCACTACACTAAAAAGGGAATTCCCAACAGCTGACTATGGCAACCAAATATCCCCAATAATAAACCCACCCACAAGGAAATCCTCAAGGGTCCCTCTAACTCTTCTCAAAATCTTCTAAATGATACCCATCCATACCCTTAATCCCACATCGTCAACCCATCTAGAAGTCTCCAACCGATATGACCCCAAACACAAAATATAAACCTCAAATGATCTAACCTTGAGAAACTAATCCCAAAATCCAAGGACCATCTAAGATATCCTCAGAGATGATACTTGATCTCACCATTCAAGAATCATCCAAAACAACCTCGAACAAAACCAACTAGGAATCTATAACCCAATTCATCCAACAAGATATTAACCCTTACTCATGTACAAATATGACAACCCAAGCCATGGGATGATTCAAAATCATTCCACCTAAATAACCTATAAATACCGATGGGATTAAACCATCATGATCTACATGTAAAAATTCTCATAATGGACTACTCATAAGTACCATTCTTACTTCTACATAAGAAAACAAGAAAACACCTCCTAGGAGGGAGTACATGGCATTTACCTCATATACACGACATGTACCTTCAACAATTCTCCCTGTTCATGTTCCTTATCCCACTCAGTTCACACAAACCTTAACTATATGCCATGTACTGAAAACACATAGCATGTAATCTACATGTATATCTAAAAATTTACCCTACATGGGGTGAGGCCAAGTACCCTACAAGGATACAGTGTGATGTCCTGTACCCATACTCCATGAATCAAATGATCATAAACACCTTATTTATATACTGACACTGAAATGAACCAATGTAACCAAATTTTAACCATATATAATTACAATATCACTAAAAAATATGGAGTTACTTACATTTTGATTGAAATTTTAGGTTTAGAGTTTTAAAGAGTTAGGAAAAATTTATAATAATAAAACACATGTTTTTTCCCTCAGATGGAAATTTTTTCCACTATATAAGAAACTAATTAATCCATAATAAGTCTTCAACATCACCCATACAATTATACACAAATGATACACTTCTAGACATATAACATGTAATGATTTTCTTTATAACCCGGGAAAATGGAAACATAAGAAGGGTGACCTCAAATGCTCAATAAGGAAAAATATATATCAAAAGCTATAAAGAAATAAACAGAGAATGAATAATATATAAGAAAAAAAATTATTACCGAATAATTCCATATAAATGATCTTTAACAACTCTTATTTTTTTAATGTGTTACATTAGAATATTATATTAATTATTTTTGGAGCCATAAGCTAAGAGGTGTGAGATTACGAGGCCCGGTGAGCACATAATTAATATTAATTTTTTTTTCTAAGAATATTAATATCACATGCATTAATTTTTTCTAAAATAGTATAATAACACCTAAATAGCGGCTCATATTATAAATATGAGATCATCATTCAGTTCAGAACATTGGATTTACTCTATACATGACATAATTTTTATCGTCACCAGGAATTTTAATAAAGTACTATCATGGGCACAAATAATAAAATAAATAAATAAATTTATTTTATTTTATTTTATTATGTTAAAGTAGCGACCTATTTACTATATAAATATAGGGCTATGATGAGATATCAAGGTTGGACATAAAACTACGGAGATCTAGAGGACTATTCGAGGAGAGCATTCTTGGGGAAAAAGATCAGATCCGATTGAGATCAAGGATTGTTGCACCATCAATGTTCCTGAATCTCACCAATGATAGAAATAAGGGACCATTATTCATTAGTAATTGATCCAAACTCTTGGTAGGATGTTTTATTTATGTGATTCTTTCTTAGTATTTTATCTTGGTTGAACATGTATCAATTTTGTGAATAAGAACTGATTTACACATCGATAGTTTATTTATTTAGGATTGATTTATTTGTTCATGTTATTATTCTCTCTTTGTTTATCTAATACTTCAAAAACAAATTGAGGATGAATGAATAATGGTTGAGTTTTTTTCATGATGTATTTGTTTTATGTATTTCTCCCCATGTTTCTTCATATGTTCATCGCAAAAAATATCTCTGGCCCACAGTTTGATGAAATAATCAGTATTTGATCTTTGCGAGACTGTTGTTTAGTGCAATGGTCGATGCTGCTGGTATGGATTACGATAAATGTTGAGATAGAGGTGTGATGAACATGGTGTATAATCAAAGGTATATTAGAATAGATTGATAGTTTTGGTTTAACCTAGTTCTATGGTGCATTTTGACGATTCCTAAGTAGTTTCATAGGCCAGATACTGACGATAGGAAATGACAGAGGTCATATAACCCTGAATCCTTGTTTTCCAGTGATATTTATGGTAAAAAATGAAATAATGGATACAATGGAGGAGATCTACGAATTCTTGAAAATCCCACATTACACAGTGTGTAATCTAGAGATACACACCATGCAGGGCCCTCTGTATAGTGCTAGGGTTCCCACAGAGAATAAAGAATCACATGTCGTGTGAACCATGATGGAGGATTGGTGTGTACCCTAGAGGGTTCACAAGCATGGGTTGGAAAAAGTACATAGAAATGGCCAGAGTAAATGGGCAAAGCTATGTACTTAGACACGACCAAGTGTTCATGGGCATAACTAAGTGTACTTATGTTGGTGTACGTGCATGACTAGATGTACACGATCATGAATAGGTGGCATGGGTTGTGTGCCAGAAGACCACTTGATGTTGTGTATACTGACTTACACACTATTTATTTTGAGTTTTACATGTTGTGTGAGAAAATGACACACAGGAAAACCAGAGATTATATAGACATTCCATATACCCCCAATACATGCCATGTACCACCTTTGATGGTGTCTTATTCCCTTTAATTCTCCAGTTTGGAGTAATGTTGGTTAAGCAAGTTCCATTGGTCCATTCCCTTGAGGGTATAGTGCATCACTAAATCTAAAACTTTATATTGTGATCCCTTATATAGGATGAGTCCTAGATAATATTTTTGGTGTCCCTCTATGATACCAGAGTATGATCCTCTATCATTAATTCTTATACCCTAGGTGGGGTTCATAGAATCAACATAACATCCTTAAATATGGCATTAATTCCCCATATATTAGGTTATTTTAGTATGTTTTGTGGTATCGTTGGCATATGATTGCCTACATAGTGGCTTGATCCAGATTGGGTTTTCGGTGTCCCCCCTTGGTTCTCGGTGTGATCCCCTACCAGAGTATTGAGGTTTTCATAGACCAGTGAGTTTTCATGGGTGAGGATTGGTGATCATGTCCTCTTATATGAGTGTATTTAGTGATTTCATGGATTTCAGAGTGGGTTCTCCCAGAGAGGTCATGACCTACAGGCTTTGAACATAATCTTGTGGCTGATGGTTTGGTTAAGACCACCTAGAGGCATGGTGTCCTTCCTGAGTATATCTAGGTTGTTTTTAATTTTATTTCTATATAATGGTTATGTTATGACTATTCTTGATGCTATATGTTTAGTGTTTTTAGGGTGTCCTAATGGTTATTTTTATAATCACCCCTGTATGGGATATACCTCTATGTGTTGTGTCTTATGTAGACGACGACCCGTTTGACAATGTCCTAGGGGGATAAATAGCTAGTAGAGTATATCTTAGGTTAGATAGACTAAGGTGTTTTCTAGGTGGTTGAATTTGATAGTACTCCCCACCTTCTAAGTAGGTTGGACTCTTTTCAATTTTTGTTGGTCATGTATTTAGCCCCATTTCCCATTTCATCACTTTATTATCGTACTCTTATTGTGAGATTATAATTGTATTCATTCGTTGGTTTCATCGGTTTTACATTTCAACATTTTATGTGATTATAGATGTGTGTGTGTGTGTGTGTGTGTATAATTAAATTAGGATAATTCCTTCCATGTGTGGGATATACCTACTCAGAGATGGTCACTATCCCCTGACCTATTTGATGTGGGCTTGGGGTAGTTGTGGATCAAGCCGCGATGGGTATCTTTTTGACAGAGTGGTATCAAAGGAGTTGGTTCTACCTTAAGATCAGATTCTGTGTTTTTTTGGTTTTATGGTAATAGTGTTAAGTGTTTCAAGTTTGGATTTTAGGCCATGGAATCTAGTGTTGGTGTGCCGACCAAGATATCTATTCACTAGGACTCTATTGACCTTCCTATTGAATTGGTACATATAGACAGTAGTTGTTGCAGAATCATTGGTAGATAAATCATATAGGAATGTGTTATGGTTTTCATATACTTCTTAATTTATATCCTAAGATTTAATCTTTGACTATGTTACAAATTGTTTATTTCAAGATGCCTCCATGAATAGAGGCAACCAAGATTCCACTACGTAATCATAAGGATGATCCACTGATTGACAAGGCTTTGGTATAAGGTCCTATACCAGAGATAGTACATCTAAATAGTTTACTAGATATACCACCACCCATTAAGTAGAAGTTAGAACTTGAAGTACTAGATGAGGATTAATGAAGGTTAGGTTCACTGTATGAGTTCTATAGGCATCAAACTCTTAGGTTTTGAGGTGATCCATACCCCATGGTGGATGAGGACTAGCTAGAGGCAGTCAATCAAGTTTTTTACACTATGTGGATGCCTACATATCATATGGGAGTCCTCATAGTGATTCTTAATCAGGGATATGTTGAGAAATATTGGAGTCTGGGGACTTAGTCACATGATGAGATAATTCTTTCATAGTCAAACTTCGAGCACATATTCAGGGATGGTTTTATCTGTCCATATTGTGATCAGTGTGCATCTAGGAGCTTCTTCACCTACAGAAGGGAAATATGACCATGGAGGAGTATTAAATAGTGTATAATGATCTCTCTTGGTACTCCATGGATATTTTCCAAGATACGTTCTCCAGAGATCAGACCTTTGATCAATTATTATATTAATATATCAAGGCTTCAGTGATATCCCTTTTCCATTCCCACTTATACTGGTGTTCTTGAGCATGAATTAGTAGTGGAGAGGTTCTTGACAGAGTACAATTCAATAGTGGGAGCTGGTAGGGGGCACCTAGGAGCTGAGACCTCGGTATGAGGTAGCCGACGGTAGTAATAGGGATCCATGCATGTTAGACACTTCAGGATATGATCCTAGGAAAAAGGATCATCGGTGCAGGGCTCTCAGGATAGTTCGAATCATCCAAGGGAGAGGTGATGTTTCTCCTATGATGGTCAGGGACCTATTACATTGGATTGTTTGAACCATCGTACATATGATCAGGAGATGGTCTAGGGACAACCTAGGAAGTGATAGTGGTAGGATCAAGGAGGTTTTCAAGGTAGAAGACATGGTAGAGGGGCATGTAGAGCAGTAGGAGGTGGTTGGAGGTTTTAACTATTTCGACCACCACCCCAGGTAGTCCATGCCAGGGTTAGGGAACTAGTGGTTAGGGATTATAACAACTATAGGATATGGATTCCTATGACCCTGAGGAAATAGAGATTATATGTGGTATGATATATATCTTTTCTACTGTAGGTAAAATACTAATAAACATAGGTGCAAGTCATCCCTTTCTTTCCACTTCTCTGGTTCAGAAATTAGAGATTCCAGTTGAGACCTTGGCTTGAACCTTGTTCTTGGAGACTCATACAAGAGGCGACTCAGTGATTTCACACTTCTTCCAACAATTAAATATAATTCTTCGAGGTGAGAGATTTGTATGTGATCTATTTGTATCAGTGATGAGGACTTATGAAGTTATCTTTGGTATGAAATAATTATCCACAATTCATGCCCATATTGACTATTTTAATTAGAGAATGTGATATGTCAATAGTGATGGGATAATGTTTTACTTTGTTTTTGAGAAGTAAATCCTAGTAGAGAAGGATGTAATCAAATATAGGTGAGTGTAGCCAATTACTCACTACTTGGATAGAGTGACTCTTGAAGCAGTGGATGCTATGAGGTACCAGTTTCATATAGTGGTGGTGGAGAATGAAAATATATTTCCTGAGGACTTTTTTTTGTTACCAACATGTCAATATCAAGACTTATATAATAATTTATACCCTGATACGACCCTGATATCTACACCGACATATCAGATGGATCCCATAGAGCTTTAGAAGTTGAGGGCGTAGTTGGAGGACTTGTAGAAGAAGGGATTTGTGAGACCCAACGTTTCCCATAGGCATCCCTAGTGTTGTTTTCCAAGGAGGATGGGATCTTTAGGTTATGTTGGGATTATTGGTCCTTAAAATAGGTGACTATGAAGAATAAGTTTCCACTATCGAGGATCGATGACTTCTTCAATTTGTTGAGGGGGGCGCGATGGTTCTCGAAGATTGACCTCAGATTTGGCTATCAACAGCTTTGAGAATGGGATGAGGATATAATAAATATGAAATGAAAATGTCTATATGGTCACAATGAGTACTTGGTGATGTTATTTTTCATGAATAATTCCCAAACAGTTTTCATGAGACTCATGAACTGGATATTTCAGCCTTTATTAGACTGGTTTATGGTGGTCTTCATCAATGATATCCTATTGTACTCAGTGTCCAAGGAGGATCTTTTGAGACACTTGAGGATGGTTTTGGACACATTACAAGAGAACCAACATTATGGTAAGCTCTTGAAGTGTCAGATTTTTATTCGAGAGGTCCACTTCCCAGAACATTTCATCTCAGAGGCGGGATTGGAAATGGATCTAGTGAAGGTTGAGGGAGTGTTATCTTGGGAGCCACCCAAGAGTGTTACAGAGTTATATAGTTTCCTTGGGTTGGTAAGGCACTATCAAAGGTTTTTACTAGATTTATATATTTTTATAGTACCCTTGACATCTTTTACCCAAAAGGGGGATCCTTTCATGTAAAAAAATTCCCAGAAGTGTTTCAGGAGTTGAAGTAGAGGTCTAAGAGTGCCCCACTTCTTGAAATTGATGGAGTAGTGTGTCAATTATATAGTATTATGTGATGAATTGAGGACCATAATTTGTTTCATTATTATGTATAGGTTGGAATTTAATTCCTATGGGTCCAGTCTATTGAGACCTCATGAGTATATTTATGTAATTTATATTTTATATACTCATGGTAAGAAGAACGTTGTAGTAGATTCTCTTGGTAGAAGATATTTTTCTCAATTGATTGCCAAGGAATTAGGGTAGTTATACTTTTTGTAGTTGTCCTTAGTGTAAAATGATAATAATTTATATATTTATTCAATGGTTTTTACCTCACAACTTTTATAGTGTGTTTGGGAATCTTAGTATGGAGATACCAACTACGAGTCCTTATTTACTCAGATATCCACTGGATGTTCTCTTAATAGATTTTATGAAGGTGGGAAGTACATTATCCTTTTTAGTGGATAGACGACGGTGTCCGTAAATTTTCAGAAGGAGGCAATGAGGTGGTTTTATACACCCCCTTTGTAGGTACATACTATTATGAAAAATATTTACAAGGACCTCCGATGTCAGTTTTGGTGGCCAAGCATGAAGAGTTGTATTGTATAGTTTATCTCTTGATGCCTCAATTGTTAGAAAGTGAAGAATGATTACTAGGTTCTTGGGGGTTTAACTCAACCTCTATAGGTTTCAGAGTGGATGTGGGATTTGATATCCAAGGGCTTTATGATGGAGTTACCACTTACATCTGGAGGACATTATTCCATCTGGGTGATCATAGACTTATTCACCAATTCGGCCCACTTCCTAGCCATTTGAGAGTAGTGTTTAACAAATATCTTGGGATTCTTGTACATATAGGAGATAATATGGATCCAGGGAGTTACCTGAACAATATTTTTAGAATATGATGCTAATTTAATGTTGCAATTATAGAGAGGATTGTAGGATACCTTTGAGACTCAGTTGTATTTGAACATGGTTCTTCACCCTTAGACTAATGGCCAGACTGAGCAGACCATTCAGGACTTGGAGGGAATGATCTAGGCTTTCATGTTTTATTTTATCCATATTTGGGATGATCTCCCACCCTTGGTGGATTTTTTTTCAATAATAGGTTCCATTCAACCATCAGTATTACACCATTCAAGGCCTTGTATGGGTGACCCGGTAGTTCAACCCTTTTTTGGAATGATCTAGATGAGTAAACACCCATGATCCCTGAGTTGGTGTGGACTATAATAGATAATATTTAGATCATCTATGATCATATGATAACTACATAGATCCACCATAAGTCCCATGAGGACTGACAAAATAGGCCTCTAGAGTTAGTGGAGGGAGACTGTGTGCACCTGAGTGTCTCACCTCGATATGGATTATAGATATTTGCCTAGGGTATGAAACTATCTCCAAGATTCATTGGACCTTTCCATATAACACATAGAGTTGGTAAGGAATCATACCGATTAGCTCTACCTCTATAGTTATACCGGGTACATGATGTATTCCATGTATCACAATTGAGGAGGTATGTGCATGAATCATCACATGTTATTGACTTGGGGTGATATAGAAATCAAGGATGGGGATAACTTTGTAGAATAACAAGTGGTGATCAAGGATCAATAGGAGAGGATCCTTCATGGGTGATTGATTCCCCTAGTGTATATTGGGTGGTATCATGATAATCTTTATATGATCATATGGGAGTGGGCAACCCAGATGTGAGATCAGTTCCCTCAACTTTTTGAGTGGGTTTTTCTCTTTTCAAAATAAAAATCCTTGATGTGGGGAGAATTTAACGACTATCATTTTTTCATGTGTTAAATTATAATATTATATGGATTATTTTCAGATATAGGAGCTAAGATGATGTGAGATTCTAAGGCCTGGTGGCCTGGAATTAATGTTTGAAAAATATTTAAGATATTAATATCGCATGAATGTATTTTTTATAAAGAAGTTAAATAAATCCCAAAAAGAGGCTTGGATTGGGAATTTTATGTCTCTATTGAGTTCATAATATGGGACTTTACCTAATAATGACCTAATATTTTTTGATGTCGAGTGTTTTGGTAAAGTGCTATTACAGATGAAAATAATAAAATAAATAAATCTAATTAATTAATTAATTTAATTATGTTGGACACAACAACATATTTCCTATAGAAATATATGGTTATGATGATATCTCATGGTTGGAAACATAACCATGGAGATCTATATGACCATTGGAGGAGAGTGTTCTTGTAAAATGACATCAGATTAGATCAAGATCGAGGATTTTTGCACCATTGGAGGTTGTCGGTCTCACCAATGATGTCAATATAGGACATTTCTTTAACAGTGATCAATCCAAAATCGAGGTAAGAAGTTTTATTTGTGTGATTCCAACATGTTCTTTTATCTTATTCGAATGAAAATTAATTCCATGAACAATAATTGATTCATGTATTTATTGGTGATTTATTTATGGTTGATTTATTTTTTTTGTTTTTATTCCCTCTTCATTCATCTAATTATTCAACAATGTATCAAGGCTGAATGAAAAAAGGATGGGTTTCATTCCAAATGTTTTTGGTTTATTTATTTTTCTATCTTTTCATCATATGTTCATCATATGAAATTTATTTGTCCCACAGTTCGATGAAATACCTAATATTCTATCATTGTTTGAATATTCTTTGGTGAAATAGATTGATATCATGGGTGTGGATTGTGATCAAGGGTTTGATCAAGGGGAAAAGATGATGGATGATGATTAGAGGTAGATTGGTATAGCTCAATTGTTCTTGTTCATCCGGGTTTGATGGTGACACTACAGATAATGTTCCCGGGAGATTCCAGAGTGGTTTCAAAGGATGGATCCTAGCGATCAATGATGACAGGGGTTTGATGACCAAGAATACTTATTTTACAGTGACATTCATGGTCTTAGTAGTAAGAATAGATGACATAGAGGACATCTATATATTTGGGAGAATACCGTGTTACATGACATATAATCTAGAGATACACACCATGTGGTACCATCTATGTGATGATAGGGTGTCAACAGATAAAAAAGTAACACACACCGTGTGACACTTGTCACACATTGTGTGAACCATTCTTGTTTCTCAGTCTGTACCTCAGAGGGTACGCATGCATGGGAAATCTAGATTACATGGACACAAACATAGTACATGGGAATATCCATGTACTCGGACACAACTAGGTGTACACAAGCATAAACAAGTATACACATGTCAGTACACATGCATGACCTGAAGTACATGGGAAAAGACATGCAGAACAATAAGGGTTTCGACCGACCTCCATACACCATGTATACATACTTACATTCCATTTATTTTGAGGTTTATATGTCGTGTGTGGCAGTGACACCTGGGAAGACCAGGGGTTGGTTAGACATGTTTACCCCTAGTACAAGATGTGGGTCCTTTTTGAGGGTGTTTGAAGACATTTGTTTCATCATTTTAGACCATTATTGGTTGCCTTTGTTCCCTTGGTCTATCCCCTAATGGGTAAAATGAGACATTACAACCATATATTTGGATTGTGATTGACTTTAAAGGATAAGTTTGAAATAGAGTTTGTGGTGTCCCTCTGTGAGACTGGTGTGTGATCCTATATCATTCCTTCTAACACCCTAAGTGAGGTTCATGGAATCGGTGTAACCTCTTTACATATGGATTTGATCCCCCATATTTGTCTCTATTTTAGAATATTTTGTGGTATCATTGGAATACGATCCCCTACCTAGAGGTTTGATCAAGATTGGATTTTTGGTGTCCGCTAATGGTATGGTGTGTGATAACCTATTTGAGTATCAATGTCTTCAGAGACCAGTGAGTTTTCTTGGGTGAGTCCAAATTATCATAACCCTTTAGATGAGTGTCTCTAGTGATATAATGGATCATGTATTGGGTTCTCTCAGAACAAGAATATCCTAGATGTTTCGAGTAGAATCTTGTGGATGTCAGTTTGGTTGAGACCGCATGGTGGCGTAGTGTCCTTCCAAAGTATATCTAGGTTGATTTTACTTTGATTTTAATATCCTAGTTATGAGATGACTATTATTGATGCAATGTGTTTAGTTTTTTTGGGGTGTCCTACTGGGTATTGGTATACTCACCCCTACATGGGCTCTTCCCACACGTGTATGTCTTATGTAGGAGACAACCTGTTAGATGGTGTCCTAAGAGCACAAAGTGCTGGTAGAGCATATATTGATCTAGAAATACTAAGGTGTTTTTGGGTGGTTGGATTTTATATTAGTCCCTACCTTATAAGAAGGCTGTAATCTCTTTAGTTTTTTGTTGGACTTGTATTTGGACCCTTTTTCACTTTCAATACTTTATTATTACGCTTTGATTATGGGATTATAGATGTATTAATTCATTGGATTTAGTTGTTTTAAATTTCATCATTGTATAAGATTAGAGATGTGTGTGTGTAGGTGCATTAGGATAACAACTCCCATGTGTGGGATTTGCCTAGTCAGTGTTGGTCACCAGCCCCTAGCCTATTGGAGGTGGGATGGTGGTAGTTACGACTCAGGCCCCAGCAGGTTAAGTCATGAAATCACATAAACTGGGAAACAAATACATAATTAACAATATAAATAAACACATGTAAGACAGAAATTTAATTCTAGGTGATGGAATGAATAATGTTGGACATCTTGATCTTTACCATCATTCCCTCATCCAAGAAATTATTCTTGTCATCAAGGATACTTCCAATACATCATTCTTTTTTTCAAGGTCACAACTAATACATCATTATTATATTGGGTAGGCATACACCAAATACCAAAACATTTTTTTTTCATGAGACCAATTGATGTATCGAGGGGATATATAATACCTGGACCACCCGTCACTTCTCTAATTATAATTCATTTACCATATGAAAGATATGAATATAAATTCAGTTCATGATCAACTTTGCTTAGAAATATATAAATCTATATATTAAGATGAAAATATATAGAATTAAAATAATTTTCTAGTCAATAAATAAACATAATAATTCTGGATAAAGAAGGAGGATAGATAAAAAATACATAATCAACTTTCTTGAGTGTTCAATAAACATATATATCAAAATAAATAATATATTAATTGTCAATATTTCCCCAATTAATAAGAAGAATAGATTTCTATGAAATAATCCTCAAACTAACACTATATAGATTAATGGTATATAGTTAAGTTAATAATTTTACCTATTATTTGATGTATGGTTATGTAGGTGAATTCTCTTAAAATAACATAATCAAAAATAGGGTATTCACATTGGAAAGGATTTGGATAAAAAATCATGCCTATAACAGAGGATGATTTAAAAATATAGTGGTAGTGATGGATTTACATGAGTGTAACCCCTTATAGGAAAATATTATGAGGGGATTTAGAAATAAATCCATGGAAAATATATGAACAACAAAAATAAAACAAGTGGTGAATATGAATCAAATCTCAATGAAAAAAAATTGAGATGCAAACACCCATACAGTAATGGTAATGTGAGAATAACAAGAACAGGATGAGATACCATGAAATTAAAATACAATGAAATAAAAGACATTAAATTATACTTGAAGTAAATAAAGAAGTAAATAAACCAAAAATAAAATAATATATACTGTGAAATATCAAACATGTCTCATGGAATTGAAAATAGAGACAACTAAAGATTATGGATTTAGAAACTTTTGAATAAAAAACCCTTTGAAGGATAAAATTTAAAATAAATCATTAAATTACATGAATAATAAGAGGATAGTTTTACAAAATATTAAAGGGGTTATAGAAACCCCATAAACAATAAAATATGGTGTATAATAATAAATATTTCTGAAGGGGTGAAAATTAAGACAAGAAATCCTTACCTTAATTCTTGAGTTCCCCTAAAGAGTTTGAATCTCTTGTATAAAAAATAACTTTAACACACCTTGTTTTATTTGATTTATATTTTATGTTTTATTTTTAATTCATATAATACTTTGGCTGAGTTTTGGGAGTTTTTAGATGGTTTTGGAGTATTTTGAAAGTGTTTTTGAAGGTGTACGATTTGAGAATGGTTTGGGTATGTTGTGTGGTTTTCTATAAGAAACTGTGCAACAAGGACCAGAAGGATCATATGGGGCACATAACTAGTGCATGGTTTTTCCAAACCATGGGGTGTCAAGGAAAAAACTGTGCAACTAGAGGTAGAGGTAAAATTTACGGTTGGTGCATGGTTTTCCAAACTATGAGAAAGCCATGGGAAGGGGTGGTTTGGAGATAGTATTATGTTCATGGTTGGAAAAAATATTTCCTAAACCTTCCATCCTAACCCCGATACATTCATTTAAAGCTCAGGAAAATATATTATTACTCACTTTTTATCTCTAGAACCCTCATTTTTATTTAATTATCTTAGGCTATTGAACTCCACTCCTATCCTATGCATTCTTGGTGTTTCCCTCTAATCCTATGTCTAGTTTTTATAGATCTAGGTGTGTTAGATCTTTGAATTCTTCGATAGGCCTATGTTTTCTATCTTTATATTTTTATTTTCTCATCTTAGCTCATCCGTAATGTAAGATATAATCCATTATGGATAAATCTATGATATATGTTATGTTCTTATGATATATTTATTAGATCTATTGAAGGAAATGTGTTTTAAACATGGATCAAGTGTTTTTGTAGTGACTTTCTTCATTTTAGTCACCCGTTGAGAGGGATTCTCTCCCTTATCCACTTATTTTAGGACTTAAAGGTTTAGTTTTATTTAAATGTTTTTATTGGTTTTGAAAAGGAATTTTTGGATAATTTTATGAAGGAAACTATTATTGGGTTATATATTAGGAATATGCGAATTGTAATGGTTTTTTGGAAAACCCCTTTTGATTTATAATTTTAAATTATCATTTTAAAATTTTGGTTTGGGTTTGATGCAAGAAAGATGTTTTATAAAATGATTTAATGGGAATAAGGTTTTTGTGTGGAATGAGTTGATATGGAATGTGGTCTTGAAAAACATTATGGAATGGGTTCATATTGAACATGAGATCTTATTGAAATAGGCTTGGTTCTCAATACTAGATAGAAAATGGAACATGGGATTTATCACCTTACGATGACTTAGTAAAGGATGAGATTCCACTAAATAGTATAGAAATTTCATTAATTATGCATGTGTTTTTGAAAGATAAAATCAAATGTGTATGCCAAGTGGAAAGTACAAAATGAAAGAATTGATTTATTTTAATTGTTTTAGTTAATCTATATTTCTTATGAAAAAATAATTCTATATTCTCACTCTTTATTTTATTATTCATATTTGTTATAAAATTATATTTTTACTAGGAGCTAATGTGTTATTATTTGAGTGTCATGAGTTGAGAAGTACATTGGGGAAATCATACTGGGTATGATTACTCACCCCTACATATGAAATTTGGTTGATATACAGATGTTATTATTCATTATATGGGTAAAGAAAAGGTCTCATACTTCTCAAATGAAGAATATTGATGCTAGTTTCTCTAGATGGAGTTAGAACTATTCACTTATGGAGTCTTTTTAGTAATTACACATTAGTGTTTCTATGTATGAACATATTTTGTTTCTTAATTAAATTTACTATAAAATGTCACTACTACTCTCATATTATTGTTTTATTGGTTTGTCTTTTGAGTTTTATTGTTTACAATCATTCATAAAATAATGAGTTTGGTTGTCTATATTTTCTCATGTTAGTTTATTTTTTTCTTTAGAGAATATCAACACCAAATGTTTTACTAAGACCTTGGAATTTGTTTCAAACCTTCAGTATCTTGGGAATGTGACCTAAGGTTAATATCACCTTCGACCTGGCCCAAGGCAATGGGTTGGGTAGGGATATTACAAATGGTATCAGAGCCAGGTTAGAAACAACAATAATCCAGCCCAAGAGAACTTGGTATCTTGAAAAAACATTTCATTACCTTATTTATATCATAAAATTTTATAAAATTTATTTAAATATTCTCTACATGTATATTAGTTAGTTATTATCTATTTTTAATATCGGGTGTGGGTAATATTGATCGTTTTGAACTTGTTTTGTAATAGTGGTGTTGTTCTTCATTCTTCCAAAAAATTCCATCACTAACAGATCATACATGGTGTTGGAATTGAATTTTTATATTTATTTATAATGTTATAATTTAATTTTAAAGGATTTTTGGTTATGATCATTAATGATAAAACCAGCGATGATCATGTTTCATTGAATTTTCACAAACATACATTGGTATCTTAATTAATGAGTTTAAAATTAATTTTAATATTATAGAAACAAAAAAATATATTTATTTTCTTATTTTTATCATAAATTATCATTAATTAACTTCTCATAGTCAACCATGATTTTATTTTATATCATTTTTCAAGTAGGTGGTTAGATCAACCCAAACATGAATATAACATAATTAATGAATGATTATGATAGGGAAATTAGATGGATTATAATCTATATACTCATAATAATAATAATGTTATATGTTTCACATTTATTCCTCAATTCCACTTTTATAATTATTGAATATAGGTAGTGGTGAAAAAACAGAAGTCATCGCTTTGTTGAGATGGTAATCTACATAACGCATGAATGAAAATATAAATTTTATTAATATAAAATGGGAGATTTGGTTAATATTTATTAACTTATAATAATAAAATTAATTATTAAAACAATATATATGTCATTATATATTATTTATAAAATTTTAATAGAAAATGTAATATCAAAAATAAAATAAGTTTGAAAAAATGAGTACTTGCGTTGAAATATTTTCATTTTTCTAGGAGGGTCCCTCAGAAATAGAGGTATTAGGCCAATATATTGTGAACACAGGCCCAAAAAAATGTAATATTATTGCATGGGAAGTAAAAACGGGTTTATTTTCAAGAGCAATTCGAATTAATTGAGTGCTACTGAAGGGGTGGTGGGAGGCCCCTTCTATAAGTGGCGAGAATGACATTTTAGAAAATATTTCATCTTAATATAAAGTGAGCACATATTTTACATGTCAATAAGTCTAAAAAATAGATATTAATGGATTTTGGGATTATAAAAGGTTTATAATCCCTCAAAAATTAATTTTCACACATGTTTTAAACATGATTTTATGTCCTTTAATCTTAAAATTTTCACTTTTATAATTTTTGGTTTTACCGTGGTAACTAATTTTTACCTAGGTGATTTAATTTTAATGCATAAAAATAAAATGGAACTTATTAAATAATTTATAAATATTTATTCTAAATTATAAATCCATTTTATAATATAAAATTTCTACGTGTAATAAAAATTAATTTTATCAATAGTGCATGTAACGCGTAAAAACTCATTTTTAGAAAATGTGAATTTTTAAGCATAAAATTTATGTGTACGATAAAATTATAAATTTATTTTATTTTATTAAAATAATATTTTTTTATTATAATATAAAAAAAATTTATGTGACTTTCAAAGAAATCTGAAACTGAATTTTACCCAAATATTACTTAATTAAAAGAAAAGACCCAAAATAGTTTTTTTGGAAATATTAATCAAGTAGTTTAACATAGGTTTCATAAATTCATAATAGTATTTTAAAATCTATAGTATTACTCTTTAAATACATATTTGATAATGAAAATTTTTTTATGAGTTTTTAAGTTATACTTACTTCTTAATATAGTCATAAATGTTATGATTTTAATAAAAACTGAATTTTTAACTATTCACCTAAAAATAAATTATTCATAAAATATAAAAAATTTACCTTAGGATAAAATTGATATTTGGGATTAAAAAATTAAGTTAAATTTTTAAAATTAAAATTCTAAAATTTATAAATTTAACTTTCAGTTAAAAATAAACTATATAATGAATAACTGCTTTTATTAAAAGGATGTCTTTTTAAACTTAAAGTTTCTTTAATAGAATTTCATATAAATTTATTAATAATTGAATTTTGAAATATTCATTTATAAATTTAAATATTCACTGTTATAATAAAATTGTAACTATGATCAATTAATGTAATATAAAAATCCATTTTAAAAATGGTTGTTGAAAATACAACTTTTTTAATATTAATCAAAAAATAATAATATATAATTATTTTAATTGATTATTATATGTTTATCTACTGATGATTTTATTATTAATATAATTTTAATATGTCATGGTTCTTTTTTTAGTTTTTGTGTTAGTTCAATGTTGTGTGTGACATAATCTATTAAAGATAGTATTAATTTAAATGATAAAAAATCTTAGTTCGTTAAATTTTACCTCTTAAATAAATTGCATCCTCAAAATTTTAATTATTACTTAAAGATAAATTTATGTGAGGGTATTATTAACATATTCATAATTTGGGATATAACTTCTAATATAACATCTACCTTACTCTCTTATGCTATATCAAGTTACTTATCTTTCCTCAAACAATATTTATCATTCATATAATCATATACCAAAGTATGTGTATACCCAGATCATATATTCTCTATAACATACCATTCCCAAAACCATTTGAATCTATAAGGAATTAAACAATGGATATATTATATATTCATTAAAAATTTAACTCTATATTTAACCCTAAAATGTATTAATCGCTAGTTAATATCATCACAAACTAGTCAATTTATATTATAATCTAAAAAATGAGATAAAATCCACAAAATATCATGGAGAGTTTTTAATTAAATCAATAATAAATTTCAAGGCTATAAATACAATGTAAGTCAATATTATCAAAATAAATCCATTCTTTATTACCTAAACATCAAGCATATATTAAACCTAAGAGTTATTCATACGTAAATCAAGTGTTCTAAAATAAATATCCCAAAAAATACATACTTATCAAAAATCAATTTTAAAGGTAATTTATACCATTTAATACATGTTTCCAAACATTTAATGTTGAACAACTAAAAAATCCATATATGTTTCACATAATCCACATAAATTTATAATATACCAGAATATCATCGATAAATATCACTCATTAATGAAAATAGCTAAGATTATAAAGATTTAATTTTTATTAATATATCATCCTTGATACCTTAGATATGAATATGATACTCACTTTTATTCCATCATAATAGGCATATACTAAAATTATCAACCATTTAATTATGATTGCTCATCTAGTTATAAGATATATTGGTTTCTAGATACATACCATATATTGGTTTCTAGATACATACCATTCAGTGATTCATTTTCATGATCCTATTTCAACTAAATACTTAAAGAAAAATGGTTATAATAATATCCAAAATATAAATATGATAAAATAAATAAGAGTATTTATTACCCTTTGAAACATTACTTTTTAACATTTTTTACTTTTAGTTCAGGGTATGACTCACTTTATTCAATCCTCAGTTATACATAGTTATTTTCCTATTAGGTTTTCTAGCCTAATTAGTTGACATCAAACTCAAATACTGCATAATTTCTTATAAAGATAATGTGATTAACCATATAACATCCTCTATGAGTGTCTCAACAAGTTTCAAGTCTTAGGAGTACTCATCATGCACTAAGTTAAGATCGATTATATTCCCAAACAATATTCTTTGGGGTGATTATCCCTAGGTTTATTTGTGTCACAGCCGCATTAACTTTTCAGTCTTCTGATATGGATGTAATTTCTAGTAAAAAACAATTATAATTTACCAAATCTTTAGGATATTATCATATACTTATACTTATTCATTAGACTTATATATAGGGTATTCAGAAAATTTATCTTATACTAATTCCTAAAATATTCAATATTACCTCAACTAACCTAAAAGGTTTTTTATAACATTGAAATTATGATAAACCATAAATTATCAAACATTAAAATATACTTAAATAACATACTAACCTATAAATTTATCTAAAACCTCATTTTATACCAACTTTAATTCCCTAGACCTGTGCTCCTGGAATCCGGTGCTCCTAAACACCTTCTTTACATATCGACTCTAAAATGAACATGAGCGACCCAATTTTAACAATCAATAATTATAATATCACTAAAAAATATCGAGTCAAATTCATTATAAGGAACATTAGGTTTGGGTTTTTAGTGAGTTAGCAAAATATTTTAATTAACAAAGTACATGTTTATCTCATCAAATTGGAATTTTTCCACTATATAAGACACTGCTTAACCTATAATAAGTCTTAAACATATTCCAAAAAATTATCCACACATGCTAACCTTCTAGACATATCATGTGTGATGATTTACATTATAACCTAGGGAAACAGAAACATGATAAGGGTAATGTAAAATTATCAATAAGGGAAAATATATATTAAATGATATCAAGGAATAAGTTTGGCATGAATAATATGACATGAAATAAATGACAATAAAATAATTTCATATAAATGATTGCATGATATTGAAAAAAAATCCATGATAAAAAATATAGTTAAACACATAAAAAACAACTAAATTCATGGTGATTCTATTCATAACTCTAAACATTTTTATATTTACTATAAAGGCCTCAACCAAGACATTATTCTTTCCGTCATGGTCATATCCAAGGAATCATTCATTCCATAAATGTCATAACTAATACATCATTCTTGAATTGGGTAGAAATACACTAAATACCCAAAACTCTTGTCTCATGAGACCAACCTATGAATCAAGGAAATATATAATATTGGGTCCCACCAATCAGTTCTTCAATTCCAATGTATTCACTATAATGAAGATATAAATATCAATACATTGTATGATCAAATTTCTTTGGTCATCCATAAATATTTGTATTGAGATACAAACATACATAATTTCAATAATTTTATAGTAAATAAATGAACATAATCCATGAAGATAAATAATTTGTATGTTTAAATAATATTTAATCAACTTCCCTAAGTAGTTAATAAACAACTGTATTAGAATAACACGTATACCAACTGTTAATATTTCTCCAATTAATAAGTGGAATAAATTTTGTGTAATAATCATCAAACGTACAATATATAGAGTATTAGTGTATAGTTAAATAAATAATTTTCTCAATAAATCAATGGATAACTATCTGGATGAGTAAATTTAAAAAATGTATTGAAAAATTGGGTATTCACAAAGGAAATGCATTGGAAAAAAATTATATTTATAAGGAAGGATGATTTGGAAAGATAAAGGAAGTTGTAGATTTCAATGAGTTTAATAAATTAATAGAAAATTGAATGAGAGGATTTATAAAGTAATCCATGTACAATATATACAAAAAAAGGAAATAAGTAGTGAATACAAATCATATCTCAAAGAAGAAAAATTGAGCTTCAAAAACTCTTATGGTAATGACAATGTAAGTATCAAAAGAATATGGGAGGGATAAAATAAAATTAAATAATAATGAAGTGAAATATATTAATAATGATTTTGTTCCATAGGGAAATTAATAAATCATATAAAATAAAAATGGTGTGAAATATAAAATATTTCACATGGAATTGAAAATAGTGAAAAATAACACTGACGACATTTGAAATTTTCAAATAAAAAACCCCTTTAAGGATAAAATTTGAAATGAAAAATTAAATAATATGAATAATTATTGTATTATGATAAAAATATTAAATGGGTAAGTATACAAAAAACACAAAATAAAACATGATTTATAATAAGAAATATTTCTCAAGGGGTGACAATTTAGAAAAGAAACCCCTACCATTATTCATGAGTTTGATTGTGAGTAATCTTGATCATTTTGGACTAGTTTAAAATAATAGCATTGTTCCCTATTATTTTCCCAAAGTTTATCATTCTTAGGTCATACAAGGTATTTTAATTTATGTTTTATAATTATTTATAATGTTATAATTTAATTATATTAGAGTTTTCATTACAATCCTTAAAGATGACATCGATGATGCACATGTTTTGGTGATATTTCATGAACGAACATTGGTATCTTAATTATTGAGTTTCAAATTAATGTTACAATTAAAAAATAAAAATAAAATATTTATATTATTTTTTATATCATATATTATCATTAATTAAATTTTTATAGTCATCCATGATATTATTTTATGACATTGTTCAAGTAGGTGGTTATACCGACCCAAACATGAACATAACATAATTAATGGATGATTATGATTATTAAAGTTGTTTATTTTGGGAATAATATAATTATTAGTGAATAATAATGATATTTTTTAGATTAATTTAATTTTTAATTATATTTTAATATATTTTAATAAATAATAAATAAACTAAATTAAAAATGAAATATGTTACTTCGTGTAGGTGATATTCCACATAATGTAGAGTTAATATTATCATTTCACAAAGAAAGGGAGGGAAATAAGGTGGATTATAATTTTTATCTTCATAATCATAATTATATATTATGTTTCTATTTTATTCCTCAATTTCACTTTTATTATTAGTGTAGAGTGGTAGTGGTGAAAAAAAACATAAGTCATCACTTCATGAAGTCAGTAGTCTGTACAACACAGAAATTGTGGTTTTATTTTTCTAAATTAAAAGTGGAAAAGTGGTTAATAGTTATTAACTTAGAATAATAACATTAATTATAAAAAAAATAATTATTTTATTATCTTTTAATTATAAAATTATAATGGAATAGGGAAGATAGAATAGAAAAGAAGTTAGGAAAACTGATTACTAACATTGAAATCCTTGCATTTTCCTTGGATAATTCCTTTTAAGTAGAGGTCTTAATCTAATATCTTATGAATATATGTTCAAGTAAAAGGAATCTGATTCTAGGGTAATTTAAGATGGTAGAGTTTAAATAGTAAACCTAATTCTTTGAGTGGTAATGATGGGGTGGTGAAAGACCCCTTTTATAAGTGGTGAGAATGACATTTTTGTAAATATTTCAACTTCATATAAAGAGTGCACATGTTTTACATGTGAAGAATAATCAAAAAAATGTATAATAATGTATTGGGGGATGATATAAGGTTTATAATACCTAAAAAATTAATTTTAACAAATTTTAAACATGTTTTAAGTCCTTAACCTGGATAATTTTCATTTTTATAATTTTTGGTTTTACAGTGGTATTAATCTTTCCCTATGTAATTTATATTTAATGACTAAAACACACATGGATATTATTAAATAAATTATAAATACTTATTTCAAATACTCAATACATTTTTTAAATAAATTTGATATATGTAATAAAAATTAATTAAACATGAGCCCACGTAACGTATAAAAATACAGTATTTAGAAAAAGTGATTTTTAAGCTTAAAATTTATATGTAGGATAAAATTTCAAAGTATTTTATTTTCATAATATAAATTAGTTTATTATAAAACTAATAAAATTTATGGGACTTTAAATTTAATCCCAAACCTTATTTTACCAAAATAATATTTAATTAAAATAAAAGAATAAAAAAAGTTTTTATAGGAAAATATTAATTATATTGTTCAATATAAGTTTTATAAATTCATAATAGTATTTTGATATGTATATTTTTACACATTAAATTCATATTTGATTATGATAAATATTTTATAATTTTATAAGTTATGCTAACTTATTTATATAGTCTTATAAACTATGATTTTAGTAAAAAGTTTATTTTTAACTATTCACCTAAAAATGAATTATTTCTGAATCTGTCAAAACTTCATCTTATGATAATATTAATATGTGGAATTACAAAATGATGTTTATTTTTTAAAATTAAAATCATAAATTTTATAAATTTATATTTTATATGGTAATGAAATATATAAATAATATCGTCTTTTATTAATAAAATGACCTTTTTAAACTTTAAGTATCTTTATTCTTTTTTCATATCAATTTATAAATAATTGAATGTTAAAATATTTGTTTATAAATAATTTTTTTCCTATTATAATAAAATTTTAACTATGATCAATTAATAAAAAATACAATACCTTTTTTTAAATGGTTCTTTGAAAGGATTCCTTTTTAAAAAAAATTCATAAAAAAGAAATTATTTTAATTGATTATTATCTTTTTATATATTAATGATTATATTTATCATATAATTTCAATATGTCACAGTTAATTTTATTCAGGTGTTGAGTTAGTTTATTATTTCATGTGGCATAAACTATTAAAGGTAGTATTAATTTAAAGGGTCCAAAATCACTGGTTATTATATATTGGTTTTGTAGCTCGCATGGGGTATAGCTGTGTACACTGGACGACCATATGCCCCGACACAGGGTGTCTGGTAAAGTACCCAACCAAACCTTGAGTCATCCCTAAATGGTGTTTCCATCAAGAATACACATCATCTAGTACCATCTTTTTCACCTTTCCAAATAGGAAGAACACATAGTGTGTGTTCTATGAACTACACACAGTGTGGTTAAGATTTCCCAAATGAAAACCCCTCCAAACACCTAAATCCCCCCTCATTTATCCCCAAAATACCAATATATTGACCCCTATCAGGTCCCTAAAAATTTATATATGACTTTAATAATTAAAATCAACAGTTATATAGGGATCTACAGTGAAAAATATAAAAAATCGCTACCTCTGGGAGAAAATTTACAATGCATCAAACCTGAATCTGTGTTGCACGCCCGCAACATCTCGAACCAGATTTACTCGACACCCATGAAGGAATATGATGAAAATATCCTCTAACTATCCATATTTTACCACTTGGTCATGTGAAACCCATGAGGTTGAAATGTACACATGAATCTAATGATGGAAAGAATGAAATGGGAAAAAAGAAAGAGGAAAAAAAGAAAAAAAAACGGGGTCCGGGCTTGGGACCAACACCTGTGATGTGAATATGCTTATCTTAGAAAATACTTCAATTTCAAACTGAACCACAGAGTTAAAATTTCAATATGATGCTCTATTCAAAATATATCACCATTAAAATATGTGTGAATAGTCTTTATTTAATTAATTAAATCTTAATATTCCGTCAAAATAAAAACGTCTCAAAATTTTACCAAACCTCTATAATAGGGTAAAAAACTTATTCTAGAACTAATGGAGTGGTTTAAAAACTTATTCAATATTTGTTATATAAATAATTACCATTTTAATCCTCAAAACAGCACTAAAATAAAAATTTCAATTTCTCATGCTTTTCTCAACATTTATTGTCATGGGTCATTACCAAATGGAACCCATGATTTAGGCCTCATTGATGAGAACATTGTGAACCTTCAATGATCATTATGAAAAGACTTAATTCATTCACAATGGATTAAAAAAGAGGGAAACTATGTGAAGAGTATTATTTTTCCGATGGGAATTCAAATACCGTATACCTGTATTTTCGAGTTTTATTACATGAAACCAAATCGAATGTATACATGCATTATATAAATGAATTATATGCTCATTATATATATATTCTTGTATACTGTATACTAGTATGGTATATATTATTGCATCACATGAAACCAATGTACATGTATTATATACATGTATATTTTAGTGCACATCCAATGGTAGGGGTGTACACGATGGGTTAAAATCAATTAAAGAAATTACTTCTAACCGACCAATTTAAAATATACCATAAGTGAAAATTGAAACTGAAAAATGATTAGTTTAGAGATTACATAAACTAAACCAATCGGTTAATATTAGTTAAAACCAGTTTAGATAAATCAAGGAAACATGAAATAAATACATGATGCAAAAGTGACTCATAAAAAAGGATAAATCCATAATATTTTCTAATTATTAGTTCTAATAAAATATGAAGATCATGCTAAAATAAACATTAAAGAGATAATATATCTGAAAATGATCAATTAAACTTTAAAATGAAGGAAATAGTTTGATAAAAAATCCAGACATCAATATGAAAAAGATTTAAAGGGATTTAGCAATGTAGGGGAAATTTTGAATACAGCTTAATGAATTATATTCCATTAATCATCATACATGTTCATCATGTTAGTATATTAAAAAAACAATAATAATCTATGTAATATTAATCTTTGATCATAGAAAGTTAATCATCATTTCCATTTTCAAAAATTATTTATATATTTAATTAATTATTCGGTTTCAATTAAAAAAGGATAATGTTACCAAACTGTAACCAAACCAAAAAACTGAAATATATAATATTAATAAACTATATTAAAATGATTAATCAGTTTAAATCAAAATTTATCATATTCAGATGACACAAATATTAATTTTATTATTTTAATCGTGCACATTCATAGTTGACAAACATCAAAGGGAGATTTTTAACAATAATTCATTAATATTCACTAATTACTAAAATAATGTTAACCCATGTATTTATGGAAATAAGGCCTTATGTGTGGAAAGCTTCGGGTAGAAAGAAATAGTGTGGCCATGGACTACAACTTTGTGTAAAATGTATCCATGAACACATGATCTATGACCATGCCTCCAGGGGTATTTTATGAATATGTAGATGCATTCTTGGACCACACCTTCATGATTTTATTATAAATTTATATAAATAAAATTATGAAAAATATAAATTTATAAATTTATATAAATTTAACATGAATAATTTAGTATAATGTTAATGGGTATAATTATATTGGTTATGTTATAAATATATTATTATTATATACCATATTATATTTTTCATTATTATATTTCTAAAATTTTTTATATTTGATATAACTATATTGAAAATATTAATTTAATTTTATATATTTATATAAATTTATATTTTTTATAATTATAATTTATAGAAATTTAAATTTATGTTATATAATTCTAATATATTGAATATTTAGATAAATTTAAATAAATTATAAATTATTATATAATGATATAAATTATATTATAATTTATAATAAATATAATTTTCATTATAATTATTATTTAAACTAAATTTATAATAATATAGCTATATTTTTTATAATTTTATTTATAAATTTATAATTTAAAAAATATAACTTTCACTATAAATTTTTATGACTTGAAATTTATAATTATAAATTTTTATCAAGTATAACAATATAAATTTATAAAAAATGTTATATTTATATTTATTTCATAATTTATTATATTATAATTTGAATTTATACTATAATTATCATGTTATGAATTATATAATAATAAATATAATTAAATTTATATAAATTTATACTTATATAACTATATTTAAATTTATAATAATTTATTATATTATAATTTATATTTATATTATACTTATCATTACATAATATATACAATGATAAATATAATTATATTTATAAAAATATAATTATATTGATAAAAATATAATTACATTTATATATATTTAATTTAAATTATAATTAAAAGAATAATTATCTTTACAATAAATTATAATATAATTAAAATTATAATATAATAAATTATATTAATTTATATTAATATTTAATATATCATCATTATATAATTTATATTTTTATTTATATAAATATAATTATACCAAATATAAATTTATATAAATATATTAATTTAAATTAATTTTTATAGAAATAATTATAACAAATATATAAATTTATATAATAAAGTTTTAACAAATGTAGTAAGCTATATAATGATAATATAACCAATATAATTATATTTTTTAGCATTGTACAAAAATATTTAACGCTAAATTTATATAAATATTTAAATTTATAATATATTATATTTTTTAAATTTATATAATTATGATATATAAATAATTTAACAAATATAAGTATATTTGAATATAATTATACAAAATTAGAAAAAATAATATATTATAACTTGTATATAATTATATTTGTTATATTATAAATTTAGTATGTTATATATATAACAATAATAAATAAATCCATTATAATTGTAAAAAAATATAACTATTATAATCATAAATATTATTATATTTATTATTCAATTATAAATATAGATATATTTTTATTTATTATAATTATAAAAATAAAAAACATATTATTTTTATAAAAAAATATGTATAAAAGATTTAATAATTTTTTTTCATTTAATATAATACATTATAAAATGTATTATGTAATTATAATATAATATATTATATTATATTTTTTTATAAATATAAATATAAAAAATATAATTATAAATTTTATAAATATAGCTATAAAAATATATAAATTTATTGAAATACAATACATATTACCCAAAGGCCTTATTTCCATAAATATGTGTGTGGTGAAATTATTTGGGTAATTTGTTAATATTATTGCATTATTTTTAAAAATTACTTTGTATCACATGTCTAGGATATATCTGTCATCTTCTCCTAATTATTATCTATTAAAATTTTAAAATAATGTAAAAAAGAAAGGATTTTTACCCAAATGATGCGAATTCCCCCAATATTTATCAAAATGAGGTGGAAGGAATGGATTTGATTTTTTCTAGAATTAGGCAGAAGGCATAGCCAGGGATCACATCTTCCTAAATGAGGTACATGGTGTGGTCATTGATCATACCAACGATATAAATAGAAAAATTCATTTATATTTTCATTAACTAATATATATTTCATATTATTAATTAATAAAATATATATATATTAACAAATGATAAATAATAACTAAAAGTTAGTAATAAAAATCTATTGTAATTATATTTATTACATATGTGGGGGTACAATTACAGAAAAGCACACAAAAACACACACAATTGACAAACATAGGTCAACAGGTCATAATACCCCAATGGGATAACCCACCCATCAAGCCCATGTGTTTTATTTATACTAAAGGCCTACAAACTCAATATTTTGGTCAGCCCCAAAGCCCAATGCTTGTTCTATCAAAGACCTACTCTGCCACCTATTTCTCAATCGATGTCATCCACTCTACAACATAACCCTCACCACATTACCCCCAAGAACACAACAATGACACCAGAGGAAACTACTGCATTTCTCATCAGCGTTGACCCGTTATAATCATCAGGCGAAGCCACTCTTGCTACCCTGCCATAGAGACACACCATAAGCTGATCCAATAGAAATCCGACCCATAGTTTGTCCATGTGCACCCTTACTATCGTTGTTAAATACCATTGATAGATCTGTGTTGGGTCAGGGTCCACATTTTTACAGTGCCCCATGAATTTGGTGGGGTCCATCTTCCTATTCCACTCTTGTACTACATAGGCCAATGATCATGCTGACATCAAATAATGCTAGCGTTTTAGCTGTCACCAAATAAATTCGGGAAAATAACACTGCGGTTGTGGCTTGAACCCCATCCACCCTAATGATTTATATTAATTAATAATTAATTAATAACAATTAATAAAGTTTAAATAATAATGGGTAATTAATTATAAATAATTGTTAATAATTTGTAATAATTGTTAATAATTAAAAGTTATAATTATTTATAATTGATATAACCAATATTTTCATATATTTCACTTTGACATTCATGATTTTAATCCCACCATTTGGATGAATTCTTATGAAATTATCACATTTATTGGTTTGAATAATGATCTTGAGTTTAATTTTTATATTCATTAGAAATTAACTTTTAGTGTATTTATTTATTTTTGAATAATAGGGATAAGGATACATTATTTTTTTTATGAATTCTATGTCTGAAGGAATAAGAGTTCTTGAAATAATCTATCTTGATTATTTAAATTATTTTTGAGCCCTTTGGAATGAGATAAGAAGAATCATAATTTATTTCAAGAAGTTTAGAACATATTTGAAGGAAGTTTGTAAGTAATGTGGTAGATCAAGAAAAATGGTTAAGGAAATTTTCCCATTGTGCTTAAATATAATAAATCTATGAGCCATGTAGGATATTTTTATTCTACACAGAGGAGATTTCATGTACTTATAAGAAAATTTGAGAAGGTCTTATGACATTTGAGTGTGCCAAAAAAATTCAAAGAAAAAATTCAAATGACCTAAAATATTTCATCTATGCATAAAAGATTTCATTTATGTGTGGGAGAGTTTGGGATATTTATATGAAGATTTATCAAGTAGGATAATTCGATTTCATAGGATTTTTTAGTGCGGAAAATACTATCAAAGGAATAATTCCCACGATTTATGAAATTTCAACAGGTTATAAGAGAATTATCCTATTCGTAGGACATTTTACTTTGAGAAATGATGAGAATTTTTTAAGGTAGAAAATTCTTTATGTTGTTGATTCTATGAACTTCATGGATTAAAAATCATGATTAGTTACGAGGATTGTGATTCATGATAAAAAATAATGAAGTCAAGGATTTTTAGTGCTATTTTATCATGCAAGAAACCAATCGTAGGATGCCACATGAATCAGAATATGTAAAATATTTTGATTATGAATAAGAAAAGAAAATAATAAATTTTCATGAAGAGGATCATGTAGAGATTTGAAGTAGTGAATTAAAAGTAAACTTTCAAAGAATTCAATAAGTAAGGATCTCAGAGGCTTAACCATGAAATAATAAGTTGTGAATCACATATATTAAAAATTTATAGGATGAAAAAACTACAGAGATTTGGCTCATTGGATACTTGGATGTCT
The DNA here is from genome assembly GCA_963277665.1 of Viscum album. Lineage (NCBI taxonomy): Eukaryota > Viridiplantae > Streptophyta > Magnoliopsida > Santalales > Viscaceae > Viscum > Viscum album. Next base: position 1,918,346,720 of record OY728160.1, read on the forward strand.
AAAGTTTGTTCTAGAGTTATGCTACTATTTTTTTTATTTTTTATCTTCCTCAGTTATACATGATTTTTTTATCACCATTCATCTCTATTATCCTTATAATATAGTGGTAAATCTTGATATATTAGTGAAGTAAGGGTAGCATATTATAATGCTTGAGTCTTAAAAATTCAATAAATAAAATCTCTCTTTTATTCGCTGTATTTGATATTCAGTAACAATTCTTAATATCGTATGAGTTTATGTTTAGTGTTGATATTATTTATCATTTATTTATTTGGTCAATGATCCATAATCTCCCTATATTCGGTCTTGATCTACATATAATAGAATATGAAAGGGATGAGTGGTGAAGTGTTCAATTATTATTAGCACATGTAGAAGGGGTTGTGGACACTCTTGTATTGTTTAGGTAGAACAAGAACCAATCTAGCACTACCTAAGTAAAATAGGGGTGATTTATAGTAGTACTTCCACACATAGGAATGAGGGTATAACATGTTGATATTTTAGTTAGGGATAATCTCACCAAAACCATTTAGCCAATAGTTAGAGGGGAAGTGATTGTGAATCCTCTCACTTACCAATTAATAGGAAGAAGAGTTGAATAATTTAAGGATTATGATAAAATTGAAATTGGATAACCAAAACTGAAGAAGTTACCCTTCTCATGATAGTATTTTCAATCTCTTAATTTAATTTTCTTTTTAAAACTATAAATATTTAAAAAAAACCCCTTTTTAACTAATGAAAGTTACAATATATTTATAACACTCCTCTCTAGAGAGAATTATAGTATTTCCACTACTAATACATTAGATTAGGAAAATAAATTTATTTTTACACACATCATGATAGGTTTTTATGTATAAAAAATTGGTGCATTTTCTAGGGAATAAATTCCAAAAATCTAATTTTTAATTTACTTGATAGTAACCTCTGATAATATACACATTTCTTTTGATCCAAAAATCAATAGAACCTTATTAACCAGACTTAGGGATTTAAATTTACCATCTTAATTTTAGAAATCTAATTTTATATACTAAAGTGAAACATCTAGTATTCACACTAAACATACCATAATAAAATCAGACCCCAACAAAATTCTAAGAGACCTATGTACCCCATAGTTCATTAACAAAATAAAATAAAATTTCCATATCTTCTTTCCAGAATAACTTTAAGATTAAAACTAGTCTAATTAAATTACTTATAAAATTTCATGACTTGTAATGTGAATAACCAAATAAGTACACAAAAGATTTCACATTATTCTAATCCACTCTCAAACCAAGAGGAGTGGTATAAGAACAAGTTATATAGAGGGAATTCCTCTTTTCACTTGAAGGATCTTACAAGGAATGGTTGAACTGCCTATAACCTGGTGAAGTTCATCACTATCATGACCTATAAGGATAATTTTTTATATATTATTCCCCACTTATAGGATCACAACCACAATTAAAGATATTTTTTTCCATTAAGAAATCTTCAGGAGAGAATCTATATGAATACTGGGTGAGATTCAAGAGGCTACATGATAGTTTCCCACACCAAACTATAGAAGAGAATAACGAAAATGTGTTATTTTGAAAAGGATTGTTGGAAAATGATATAAACATATTGGATGCATCATAGGAAGGATCCTCGATAGATTAATCACTAGATGAATCCCAAGACCTTATTTAAAAGATAACACAAATCTCACAATAGTTTTTCATAAGAGCTAAATGAACAAGAGGTATTGTTAATGTAATAAGTTTGTAATAATTTTATTTATTAGAGTTTAAGACTAATTATCTAAAAATTATTTTTAGAAAAATCTCTTTGAAAAGACCAATGAATAATAATCACTAGCCAAGGTATGTGGTTTATGTTCATTTCTCACCCATTTTACTGACCAGGGTACTAAAATATAGTGTATAGATAGATGTGAAATAAACTATTAAAAAAATAAATACCAAAAACCAACTCAAGGATGTAGATATACTTCCAAAGTACAATATGGATTTGGAAATTAGAATAATTAGGATATTCCACCTTTCCAAAACTAGTTCAAACAATAACCACCTTACGAACAACATTACAAAAAAGACCCACTATTTTAACAAATATATAAGAAAAATTATAATAAATAAGACTATAAAAACTCCTCCTTTACAATATAATAAAAAATTAAAAAACCCTACAAATATGCACAAACACATGTAAAGTAGCAGCAAGGTCCTCAAGTGAAGGATTTGAGGAATGGAGTGAAATAATTTAAAAATCAACTCATTAGTTAAATATAAATAATATCTATGAAATATTGAAAAAAATAAAATAATAATCAATCCCTAACACTAGGGTGAATGTTTTTATGATGAAAACTAGAAATGGAATGGAAATACCCCCACCAGCCACCCCTAAACCTAGAAAACTCCACTATAACTTGAAGAAATTGAAGCTGAAAATTATTGGAATTTTTTTGGGAAACAAAAAAGGGGAGAAGAAAAGAAAAAAAAATAAAAAAAAGAATGTGGAAGATGATAAGTTTATAGAAAACAAGAAAATACCATAATCCCCTCTAAATAAATCAAAGGGAGAAGAAAGATCTTCCACTCCCATTACCCACAAGTTATCATTACCATGAGACATTTTCTATCACTTTCACAATTAGTTATTTAACATTTTACGATGAATTATGTGATTTAAGTGATTATGTAAATTTTATGACTGATTATTTGTTTACTTCTTTATATATGGGATAAATAAACCCCACTATAGTGCTAGTATATCTTAAAAAAATCATTTCTTTTCTAGGATGTCTTGGAGGATGTTCTAGTTAAAGTTCAAAATCTAATATTCCAAGAAGGCTTTTATATACTCATGATGGAGGAAGATAAAACACCATCCCAATAACCCATCAACTTGATGAGGTATTTTTTTAAGAAACCCAAGATAATAATCAATGTATATATAAGAACACTCAGCATGTATTTTGGAGTTAACACTGTTCACTTTAATATTTTTGACTCCTTGAGAAACCCATCCAAGGATTATTCACTTATTACACCTTCCCAATTTTAAGATATTGAACCCAATTAAGATATTAAAATGTTACATGATTTTTTATCTCTAGGGTAACATTTTATGATTGAAAATACCATTAAAAATAAAGCTATCTAGAATTCTAGAGAAATTGTTTTCAGATTGGAGGGAGAGGAAAGAAACCCCAACCAGATTTGATCTTTAGAACAACCCCAAAATCTAGAATTAAAACCACATCCCACTGATTTGGAGTATATTTACATGATGGAAGGAGAAAAATTATAAGTGATAATTTTTAATAACCTATCCAAAACCCATGAACATTAATTTATTGAACTTATAATTGAAAATTGTGCAAGAAATAGGCTTGAGTATAGGTGATATTCTAGGGATTAATTTTAAAATCTATATGAATAAAGTTTTTCTTGAGGAGAATTATAGACCTATTTGGAAACCTAAAAGGTGGATAAATCCCACCATTATAGTTAATATATGAAAAGATACAAAATATTGTAAAGGAAGATATCATCCAGGCTATCTCTAACTCATAATGGTTCAACCCCATTCATATAGTTCTTAAGAAAGCATGACTAGCCATTATGATGAATAAACAAAATGGGTTCATTCCTATGATAATTCAGAATAGATAAAGATTCTATATATACTATAGGATGTTTAATTAGGTCACTACAAAAGATAATTTTTTTCTATCCCATTTATTGACAAAATATTGGAGAGGTTGGGAGGGAGAACCCACTACTATCTCCTAGAAAATATTTCAGAATATTTCCAGATATCCATTATCCCAAATGGTAAGGGAAAGAATAAAATTAAATGTACCTTTAGAATATTTTATTACAAAAGGATTCCATTTGGATGATGTAATTCCCTAGTTACATTTCAGAAGTGTATGGTAAGTATCTTTTCAGATCACATTGAAGATTTCTTGTATATATTTTTCGATGAATTTACTATTTTTTGAGATTCATTTGACCAGTTCTTGAAAAATACATAAGAAGTTCTAAAAAACTGCATTTAAATGAACTATTTTCATAATTTTGAAAAGTTTCCTTTTATGGTGGAAAGATAAATAATCATAGGTCATTTCAGTTCATAAAAAGGCATTGTTGTGGATAAATTTAAAATTGAAGTGATAAATTCTTTTCTTTATCTATCTTATCTGAAACATGTTATATATTTTCATGGAAATGTAGGTTTTTTTAGGAGGTTCATTAAATAATTTAGTAGTATTACTCTTCCAATTTATAGATTACTTTTGAAAGAATATGATTTTGATTTTAATATTTAGCACAAGGAATCTTATTATGACTTTTGTTCACACCACCAATGATGCTACCACCAAACTAGGAAAACCCTTTTGAGTTGCCATGTAATGATTCTAACCATATTGTGGGATTAGTTTTATCCCAAAATATTGAAGGGAAATCTCAGTCCATTTCTTCTTTCTTACAGAACCTTAGACACTACCCAATTCAACTACACAACAACTAAAAAAACTTATTGCATTTTTTTCTTTTGATAAATTTAGAACTTACTAGTTAGAAACAAAACATATTAATTTTTATGATCATACAATACATAGGTATTTGATGAATAAGTCTGAATCTAAATATATGGTAGTGAGATGGATGTTGTTTCTCTAAGAGATCAATCTAAGGAATAAATATTATAATGGAACTAAGAACCAAGTAAATGATCAACTAATATTACTTCTTAACATAGATAAATTTGAGATTCTAGACCAAGAATCAGTGAATGACAACATTCCAGGAGAGTGGTTTTCCTTAATTGAAGGATAAGTTCCTTGGTATGCTTATATAGTCAACTATTTAGTAACTTCTTAGGTACCATCACATGTAAACCATCAACAAATTTAAATACTTAAATTTGAATAAACATTTTATATTTGGGAAGATATTTACATGTGGAAAATATATAATTATAAAATGATTAGAATATGTTTACCAAAATGTGAAATTCAATAATTATTTTTGACTTTTTTTACATTATAGAATGTGGCAGACATTTTAGATCTCAAAGGAAAATAAGAGAAGTTTTAGAATATATAATTTTTTCAGACTCAGTTTCAAGATGCACATACATTTTGTAAAAAATGTGAGAAATTTAAATTCATCGGAAAAATTTAAAAGTCACAACAAATTCCCACAAATGTAGTTTTTTTTGTAAAATTTTTTAGGTATAGGGAATAGATTTCAAGGGACCTTTTCCCATGTAATTTGTTAATTATTTCATTATTTTAGAAGTTGATTATATCTCTAAATAGGTATAATCCCAAGCCACCAAAATTGATGATGCTAATGTCATGTGTTCTTTTGACATGAATAATAAATTTTATAGTTTTAGATTTCCAAGAGATATCATCAGGGATTAAGGGACCCACTTTTTCAAAAGGAGTACGGAGGATTTGATAAGGAAGTATTGAGTGTATCATAAGACATCAACACCCTACCACCCATAGAAAAATGGGAAGGATAAGGTGTCCAATAGATAAAACAAAGTACTTTTAGAGAAAAATATTAAACCAAAGAAAAAATTTTGCATACAAAGTTTATAAAACAAATCATGAGATTATATGATAGCTTAAAAAACCCCATTGGAATGATTCTATACATATTAATTTATTGAAATAGTTTTAACTAACCTATAGAGTTAGAACACAAGAATACTTGGTTGTGAGAGAAGTAAATCTATACTTGGAAAAGGATGGAAAAAAAGAGGTGAATGAAATTTCAAGAATTAGAGAAAATTAGAAGTGAAACTTTTGAAAATTCAATAATTTATAAATATAGGGTAAGAGTGGATCATGAAAAATTAACTCATAAAAAATACTTTCATCTTAAAGATAGTGTTATTGTACAACTCAAGGTAAGCAATATTCAAAATAGGAAGGTCTATTTATAGTCACTCATGTCTATCATTTTTGTGTATTTTATATTGTAAAAGAATGAGAAAAGAAAAAATTCACTATTAATGGTCATGGGATTAATATATTCTATGTAAACATGACCCAAGAACAAGTGAATGAGGTTACACTCCTACAACCTATTTATGACTAAAAAAATGAGGTTTTACCTTTCCCTCACATTTACTACATAAAAATGACCTTTTTGACGAGTTATTTGCGACGAGAATAGATCCCGTCGCAAATAGTCTGTTGAAGAAATTATTTACGATGATGACATCAAACCATCACAAATAATTAGTTATTTGCGATGGGATTAGGGGTACCAACCCAAAAGGTTTGGTACGGTTTGGTGCGGTTTGTACACCAAACCGCAGGAGAGGGCATTTACGATAGGGGGTGCCTTTCTATCGCAAATACTCGACGACGGTAAATTCTATTTTACACGAGATCTGCCCCCATCACAAATAGTGCATTGGCGTGTCAGTATTTCTGAAAGGACCCGTCACAAATACCCGACGATGGTAAATACTATTTGTGATAAGATATTCCCCCGTCACAAATAGTGTGTCGACATGCCAATATTTGCGACGAGACCCCTCACGAATACCCTGTTAACCATAGACAATAATTAATGTAACCGAAGGTATTTGAGATGGGACCCATCATAAATAGTATTATTTGCGATGGGAGTCCCGTCCCAAATAATACTATCACAAATACTCTAACCTATATCTACCCCCATCCATTTTTTTCATTATTTCTCTCAATTCCTACTTTCTCTCTCTCTAAACTCTAATTTTAGAGTTAAAATTTAACTGAGTTATTTTTTTTATGAACAAGTATTGAAGTCGTATACACCTATAAGAGATCATGTTTAAAGGTATTTATGTTTTATTTAATTTAATATTTATTTCATTTTTTATGTTAATTTTAATTATTATCAATTAGTTGTAATTAAATTAGATTTAGATTGTTTTATCATAATTATTTATTTGTAATAATAAATTTAAATTATTAGAACTAATTATTAACAATTAGGTGTAATTAGGAATTATTAACGATAATTAGTATTGAATATAAATAATTAGCGGTAATTAGTAATTAGTTGCGGTAATTTGCGGTAATTTGGAGTAATTAGAAATAATTAATGCTAATTAGTAATAATTAGGAATAAATAGTAATAATTAGTAAAAAATAGTAAAAAATACTAATAATTAGTAAGAAATACTAATAATTAGTAATAAATACTAATAATTAGCAACAATTAGTAATAATTACTAATGATTACTAATAATTACTAATAATTAGTAATAATTATTAATAAATAGTAATAAAAAGTAATAAATAATAATGAATAGTAATAAATAGTAATAATTAGTAATAAATAGTAATAAATACTAATATTTTTTAATAAAATGTAATAAATACTAATAATAAGTAATAATTAGTAATAATTAGAAATAAATAGCAATAAGTAGTAATAATTAGTAATAATTATTAATAATTAATAATATTTAGCAATAATTACTAATAATTAGCAATAATTAGAAATAATTAGAAATAATTAGCAATAATTAACAATAATTTCTCATAATTACTAATAATTACTAATAATTAGTAATAAATAGTAATAAATAGTAATAATTGGTAATAATTACTAATAATTAGAAATAATTACTAATAATTAGCAATAATTACTAATAATTAACAATAATTATTAATAATTATTAATAATTACTAATAATTAGCAATAATTAGCAATAATTATCAATAATTAGCAATAATAAGCAATAATTAGAAATAATTTCTAATAATTACTAATAATTAAAAATAATTAGAAATAATTAGAAATAATTACTAATAATTAGGAATAATTAGTAGTATTTAGCAATAATTAGGAGTAACTAGTAATAATTAGGTATAACTAGAAATAATTAGCAATAATTAGCAATAACTAGCAACAACTAAAAAAATTAGGGATAATTAGGGATAATTAGGGATAGTTAGTGATAATTAGTGATAATTATGTATACTTAGGGATAATTAGGGATAGTTAGGGATAATTAGTGATAATTTGGGATAATTAGGGATAATTAGGGATAAATATGGATAAATATGGATAAATACGGATAAATATGGATAAATATGGATAAATAGGGATAATATGGTTAAATATGGTTAAATAGGGATAAATAGGGATAAATAGGGATAAATAGGGATAAATAGGGATAAATAGGGATAAATTCGGATAAATAGGGATAAAATGTAAGAACATGGCACAATTTCCATTGGATTGGCAGCACTCCTTTTGCTCGATGACACTTCCCCTTTCAAATCTCACCAACTCAAAACATTATGAAAAATGTGCTGCTACATATGCATATCCCATCTAGGCCTTAGTTATCAGAAGATTCATGCATGTGCAAATGATTGCATCTTATATCATGGTGAAAATGAGTCATTGAATAGTTGTCCCACATGTGGACAATCGAGGTATAAAGAAGCTCAACTGGGGAATTTTGGATTGATTCCTTTAAAACAGTTGAGATATTTACTACTTATACCCAGATTGGGTACATGCACCGTTTGACTCGCAGTTTAGGGATATAGTTTCCCCCACCATCTCCTCGAGCTCCTCCACCTACCCCAACAGACTATACCCACAGTGATTTTTTTTCATGTTAAAAACATTTGAATTCAAAGTTAGTTGTAATATTAACTATTTATAGTTTCTACCATTTATATTGGTGAGAATATTGCATAATTTAATTTTGTTTAATATTTTAATATTTTAATATTTGGTATTAGTATTAAATTTTTTAATGATTGTTCATTTTACTAATAAAAAAAAAATTATTTTTTTTGTGAATATTGAGAAATTTAATATTTTATAATTTTTTTATTTTAATTATATTAATATTATTTTTCATAAATATTAATAACAATAATAACATTATTATATTATTAGTATTAGTATTATTATAATAATATAATTTTTTATATTATTAATATTAGTATTATTATTATATACTATTATATTATTTATATTAATAGAGATATTATTATTATTATTTTCTAATATTAATTTATCATAATTTTATAGAATATATATATATTTTATTTTATTAAGTATTTGAGATAGGACCTTTTTCAATGAGTTCCCATTACACATAGTATATATATTTTTTTAAATTACTATTTGTGATTAGAAAATGGGCTCGTCACAATAGGTTTATATATATATATAATATAATAGGAGAACTATTTGTGATGGGAAAACAATCTCATTACAAATACTTTGTTGTGATGGGCCCATCACAACAGATTTTTATAAATATAATATATATAATTAGAGAACTATTTGCGAGGAGATCCCGGCACAAATAGCCCGTCACAAATAGCTCAAATTCCAGTAGTGATTTATTTTATTGTTTTTATTCAATTTAAAATCTTATTTACATGTTTAATCTATTTGAATACATTGAGGGAACTTCATCATTTAAGTGTGTAGGATGGAACCTTTATAGTTTAGGATTAATAGTTAATTACTTTTCAAATTTTTGTGTGTTTTTCAAAAAATTTTGTGTTTTGAAAAATTTTAAGCTTAATTTAAATGACCTTATTTTTTTAATTTATGCCAATTATGAGGAACTATTTTGAACCATTTTATCACCTTATATAAATGATGAAATGAAATTATTTTAAAATTTTAAGTGAGTTAAATTATTGAAAAAACAACTAATTTTTGAATCTCATGCAATGAAATATTGTCTTATATTTTAGTCACTTCCCTAAAATTATTCAGAACCTACATTCAAGTCATAATTTAAATACCGTTTTTATTAAGAGAACTAAATCATGTTTAAATATACATAATTTTCTTTGTAATCTAGTGAAAACCTAGGATCATTATAGATATTGTGCTATATATGATTATAGAAATATTTTAATTTTTAAAACCATTTTCAATGAACTATAATTTCTAACATAACTTGAAATTTAACCATTATATACCTTATTATCCATGATTTATCTTGTTATTTGGCCACAATACATTCCAATAATCCCTATCAAACATTATCTAGAAGTTTATTCATGATATAATTTGATTTTGAGTGTGGGGGGAAGGAGAATGTGAGATAGAACAATCTATTTTGATAGATCTAATTGAGATGAAGAAAGGAAGAATTGAATCATATTTGTAGTTATTTTTGATAAAAATAAATCTATAAAGGATGGGATGACTTCTTAAAAGTCATACAAATATGGGCATAAAATTCCACTACAGTTTGAATAAAATCACATCTCTTTACCTTTGAAAACTCAAATCTGCACAAGACTTCCATAAAAAAATGTTTGGATCATATCCAAATTCTAGCTAAAATAATAAAAAAGGGAAAATAGGAAATAAATTTATCATTGATACTAAATTTATATAAGGTGTATTGAAAGAGAAATTGGACAGGAGTTTGGAGGAAAACTATAGTTGTGAAGGAGCTAAAATTCCCTTGCATATGCTATCTGGATGAGTTTTTTGAAATATTTTTTTCACCTACCGAAAGAAACCCCTAGAAGGCTTTTAATATAGAAGTAAAATTTATTATAAGTTGATTAAAGACTTATTTCATAGATCATTAAAGAAATACAAAGTCATTTTCTTCCTTTAAGAGAGAAACCAATGTTAAAAAAGGAAATTGAGAACCTGATAAAGGAAAGAGAGAATGAAATATTTTCTACTAATAAAATGTAAAAAAAGTCATGGGATACCCTTGAAGAATTAAAATTTATGGATATAAATCAATAGAAGAGGAAAATAAGGGAGGAATATATTCTTGATGGAAACTTAAAATCATGCATTTTACTTCAACAGAGATCAAAGCCTTCCAAATATATTCTCATTATAAATGAAAGACATCAATCTATAGAAAAAACTTGGAAATCACTCATGATATGTATAAATACTTGACTAATTTTTTAGAGATAGAAAAATTCATCAATCCTATGTTGAATAATACATTAACTTGGAATGAGAAAATATTTGATTGAAATTCAAATATGAGTTTTGATTGAAATATTTTTAGAAAGGTAGGTATGAATGACCATGAGAGGATAAAAGAGGTGGAAATTAATTTTATATAATTAATGAAGAAAATGAAATTTATAATATTAAATAGACATGATAAGTTTTATAATCATCACTACAAGAAATTTATATATTGGTGGTGGTTTATTAGTAGTAGTTTCATTAAATTCCTCATAATAATTGAATCACGAATATCTATCAACGTTTTTTCAATAGTTTAAACTTTACCGCCACTTATTAATTTTTTGTGGTTGTTATTTAAAAAATCACCATAATAGTTATATTTATCAGTTATCTTTTAAATTACATTGTTAATAAATATTACATAACACAGTAGCTCCCCAATTTTTTCCTTTTATCTCATGTGATTCTCTAACCCTCTTGTGTGTGACTCCTCCCCTCTAGGGGTTCCCCCCTTCTGAAAAATCCTCCCCTCCGGTGAATCCTCCCTGCATAGTGTCCTCATGTTGAGACATTAGCACCTCATCCCCTCCACAAGATCACCCCATTATGACCCTCTGGTTATAGATGCTTATACTTAATCCTCATATAGAGAATCTAGGACTTCCTCCCCCCCTTGATATCATCCACTTGTGATGAATCTCTGAAGAAGAAATCTACTCTCTTTGATAGTAGTATTTAGGTAAAACCAATGTTTCTTAATTCATAAATTGTCTATGAAATATAATTTATGTATAAATATTGTTTTTTATTTTGTGTACATAGATTAAATTATGTGTATAACATGTTTTTTTTTGTTTTTAATCTTTGTATGCAATAAAAATTATTATTTTTACCATTATTTCATAATATTCAATCTATTTTTGATGTACGATTATTTTAATTTGAAACTGGTATATAAATAGATGCAGTCATCAGAATTATTGCATAAGGAGGGGAAAACCAATATTAAACTAACAATTAATGTTTTGTTATATATAATATGACTTCATATTTAATATAATTTTATATATAATAGGACTTCATCGTTTTTTTTTATGATACCAACTTCATAGAATGAAAATCAAGTTGTTTAAAAAGCTACTAAATTTTAATGTTATAGAAATTTTAATTAAAATCCTCCCTCAAATGAAAACTATATTAAACATTTTATATACTATATGTGTGGAAATAATTCTTTATATATTGATATAATTAGGAGAATGCATTTATAGTTTTGATAAATTACTTACATGGATATAAATTTTAAATCTATTTGAAAATTTTCATGTATATTTGAACTATTTATTAGAGATGACATATTAAACAAATATATAATTTTAAATTTTATAAAAACAATTCATAGTTTGGTGAATAAATAGTTCATAAAAATAAAATCAAAGTTGTATAAATCAAAATATAAAATTTACTTGAGGGAGTTACAAATTACAATTTTGATATACATACTATGGTTTTGTGTGTGTGTGTGTGGATATATGTTAGTTATCTTTATTCATATAAAGGTGACCACCTAAATAGTATTCTTTGGAAAAACCCTATTTCTAGTTAAATGTACAAATATTAGTGGTATATTATTTAATGATATTGTCAATTAAGGGATGAAAATCTATCTCTATTTTATGTCTATCACTACCCCTCCAAGACACACACATAAATACACATCAAATAAATATTAGAGATGAAGTACTCAAATATAATTCATTCTTAAGTCCCTCCTACTTATGATAAATATATATTAATTCATGAAGAAACCTGATGTGTTGATCCTGGAAAATATTTTATAGATTCTTCCAGATCAAGTGACATTACACATCTTAAATTATTACAATAGTTCTGGGTAGGGGATAAATATAACAAAAAATATTAATCTAAATCATTTGGGAAGTACTAGACGAGACTCAAACCTGAGACCTCACTGAGACCCAACAGGGTCGCTACCACTGACTAGGACCTTGGAGGAAAAATTATTTAAATGTTTCATGTTCCATCAATTAATAATAATTATGTAATATCATAATTGTATATGGTGATTTTTTAAGTGAAATATTACAAATGTTAATGTTTTTTTTGATATTAATGTTTTTTAATCCATAGATCTTGTGTATTATTCCTAATTTGATATTATTTAATTAATTAGTTCTATTTTTTATGGATATTTTTATTAATATAATAAAAATGTATAAAAGTTCAATTAATTTACCTGGAGATATAGCTTAATATATTAAGGGGTTGGAGTGGTTTTTAGAATTTTCAATTTTAAATCAATATGTATATAAAAGAATTTGATGCCCTTGTCATGATTGTAATTTTAGAATATGGTTGAAAATAAATGAGGTTTATGATCACTTGATATTGAAGAAATTTCTTATTGGATATGTGAGATGGATTTGGCATGGGTGATTAGACAATGCACAAAATTCAACAGCGACCATCATCAAAATGAACAACCTATTACCCTGAGAGTAGATAATGATATTTAAAACCTGATTAATGTTTTCCACACTTCAAAGAATGATTAATATTGTGACATATAAGAAGATAAAATTTCCAATTTTTCATATATTAATACATGATATAAGGTAACTAAACATTCAAATGAGTTTTTTGAATTACTAGAAGATGAAAATTTAGAGATTTATAAAGGATGTATCAAATATAAATAATTATCTTTCTTAATAAATTTTCACCATATAAAGTTCTTATGTGGAATTACAGATAACGAAATGTCAACAATATGTGATTTGTTGCATGATTAATTTTTTCAAGCTAAGATCCCTTAATTATTTTATGAGATGAATATAGTTTTTAACAAACACAGTCTCAATTATATAAAGATACCTCCATGTCCCAAGGACTAAATATTATATCAATGAGAATATTTGGTTAAATAAGATTGTAAAATATGTTATAATTATACAAGGAATTGATTAATTAGGATGAAAGTATGAATTAACACACTATAAAGAAGAATAGAAATAAAATTATTATAGAGATTTTATATTACTTTCCATTAAAACCAATATTGAAATGATTTTTCATTTCTTCTAAAACAACTGATCAAATGAAGTGAAATATTGTGGAAAACAATAATGATCGGTTTATAGGTTATCCAATATATTTTAAATCTTATAAAACCTATGTTTATTTATATACATGTTATCTTCAGATCATAGGAATGTGAATTGGGGATTTTATAATGAAAAATTTAATCCATTTAGGACTCTAAGTATGACTTGTAACATATGAAAAGTTATTTTGATCTCTTAAAATAAACCTATATGTAATTGTATGCAATAAAATTATTTCTTTATTTTTATTATCATTCTAGGAAGAAAAATTCCAAGAAATAACATCTATGTAAATATCCAACCTCTTATAAAATAATTTTAAGAGTTGTGGGTTAATAGTGTGGATAATATAATGCATTGAAAAACCAAATGTTAAAAATATGTGTTGTTCTAATATGGATGATTAGAAATTTTACTAGATTAAGAAAATTTTCTAGTTGGAACACTTACACTAATTAGGAGTGTCTAGTTTTTAACATTGACTTTGATCCAAGAGGATTTTAAAATAAAAAATAGTGTTTCATGTTTCATCATTGATTCTTGGATGCATCTCACAAATATCAGTTTTATAAGTCATGATTTAATAGAAAAAATGAGTTTATGTGTAACAACCCAGGTAAATAAAGAATATGGCATTTTTATATTTATCCCTGTTTGTGAATAAAATTTTAATATTAATTTAAAGGGAATTCTATGCACGATGGATTACCCAATACGCAACAATGAGTTCCTTTGAAATCTTATGTTGCACTCTAATAATAAAATAATTTTATTTTAAATGGTAGTTAACACCTAGCCATTGTAATGATGGGAATGAACAGAACTATCTACAAAATTATTATATATGATTTTCAAATATTTTTACTTTTTACAATAAATTTTAGAGGGTTAAAAATGCGAATGAATCCAATTTTAAGCGTAAACATTCTAATATTCTTTAAAAGGTCGATTAACTGCCTTTTGATGTAGAACCTCTTTTAAATCCACTTATTGACAATTTTATGTGTTATATTTGAAAAAATAAAATTCTTATTTAGAATCGGGACATCAAAATTTACTTTGTGTAAATGTTTGGTATTTTTCCGATAAAGTTCATTTTTTAATGAATAGTGAAAAAATGTTGTATTTTAATTCAAAAACTCTTTTTAATCTAATTTATTTTTATGATTATATTATATTTTGAATTATTTTTAAAGTGAAATTAGAATATATTTTTACCATTTAATTCAATAGTGGTCATTGGAATTAATTTTACTTCGAAATTGGACTTAAACTAGTGTCAATCTTTTGATATATATTGTTTGATAAAAACACGCTATTTGTTCTGACAACGGGAATTAATTATTAAATTAATTAATGTAACTTATATGTTTTTAATTTTCTAAAATAGACATGATTTCTGAATTCGGAATATCAAATATATCTTAGGTTGAATTTTTGGTATTTTTCGGAAAAACTTCAATTTTTGATGAATAGGGAAACCACTAAGTGGTACTTAAAAAAATGATTTTTCGTTTAATTGAAATTTTACCACCTCTGTGTTTTGAATTTCAAAAATCCGACATACATGGTTTCCATTATGAAGTAAAATGTGGTTCAATGGGATTAAAATATTTTTTTGGTCAATAGTAAATTTTAAGTTTTTAATTGCGATTAGAGGTAATTAGTGTAATTTAAGGTACAAATAATGTTTTAATAATATGAAATTAATTTTACACATGTCCTAATATTATTCGATGTGTCATGGCCGAAAAAGATAATCCATGGGTCAACTTGGGGACCCCATGGAGCCACTTTGGTAGGAAAATGACATTAATAACTTTTTATTTAAAGTTAAAATTAAAATATCACAAACATGTGTTGTTTTACTAAAACAATTTATTCATGGGGTTATAAAAGTCATATTTTTGACTATAAATATTACTTAGAAAGATAAAAAGATTTCCTACATCATGACTTTTTTTATAATTTCTAGACATTAAATAAATTAAATTATTTATGACACCATGATGATACAGTGATTACCTCATTATTTAACGATTTAAATAAAATGAAAAGATAATGTAACATATAATACCTAACTTGTCAAAAACCTATTGGATGTGTTGATGTAGAACTATTATCACCTTATCCTCGAAATATATAATTTTGTGACCTTTAAAATCTGAAAAAACATTTTATAATAACATTACTTTTCAAGACTTTCCAAGAGTTCCCCTCCTCTCGTCTTATAAAAGGCCCCTAACTATACCACCTTACCCACACCTGTCAAGCCTTTGGCTCGGCCAAACCCTGACCATTTTGTCTCTCCACATCCCTCGCTTACTCTTAGAAGCTTCACTTTGGGCAGAAGGCTTTCCAAGGAAGCCTTTGAGCTCAAATCAAAGAGAGTTACCCGTTTTAAAGGTAGTGTCTTCTCTTGTGTTCTTATGTTTTATTTTTCTTCTCCAACCCCCTAAACTCTTTTTATTACCTTATTTTGTAACAAAAAAGTATATAAAATATACTAGGATGTTGTTATGAGAATTATTAGAGCTACACTTACACACACCTTCATATAATGGTTAAAGAGCATACCGTTTCTGTGGATGGTTAATTTCTGCCTCACGAAACGATGATTGTTCAATATTCTTCTAACACATTAAAAGGTGGCCATTAAGATGACACTATATTTATATATGATATTTAATATGTTTATATTTTCCTTAATCTTCTTTATTTTTCATTTATTTCATACCTTTATGGCTTCCATTATGGGTATATGCGATATCTTCATTTAAGGAAGTGCGGACTACCGCCCCCTCAAAGTGATTTGATTCATTAATGCCATATGTGGGACATATAAAGGATGGAGTTAATGATATTATATATGAAATTATACTGGAATTATAATATAACTTTATTTCATTATTATTGAATTCCATAAAATACAAAATAGAAATGAAAGTAGCGTTCACGCGTACGTACGGCTTACCATCTCCATGAACGGTGCATTTCATTTCTTACCTCTAAATGTTATGTAATATTCTAAATGCATTTATATACTGTATATATATGATATATATGATATATACATAATTAATATAACTCTGGATATAATGGATACATGATCAAATTGTAATTATAAATAGTTTATTTTTGACTCAAGTACCAATGATCGTTAAAACGACCGTTATTAACTTAAATAATTACATAGTGTTCATGACATGGTAATAAGTGATATAAAAGGAATAATGAACTTGAAAAAGGTTCTTAAGAAAGTAGAAATTAACACAAGTTTATTATTCAGGAGATTAAAGAGCAATCGAGTCACGTCAGACACGAGGTAAGGGATCCTACCTCTCTCTTTTTTTAAGTACTCTTTTTTATGTAACTTACTTTAATCTCCTCTTTCTTATGTTGGGGGATGTTATTTTATATTCCTATTTCTGTAAATTTTATGTAAATATGAAGAGACCCTATTTTATCACATCAATACATTTTTGGAAGTTTTATGTGGCGCCATTAGGCTTCCGAATTTTCATAAGGGGATTTTCATCTCACTTTTTATTCCCATGATATTCATGCTACATTTGCCACTATTTCATTTTGTGTGGTGTATTTAATTCCCATTATTTTACTATTTGGGTATTTAAATCTTCATTGTATGTCCCTTCTTTCATGGGATGTACGTTTCGAATGTTTCCCAAATCGGTAAGGGAACCTTTCACACTCCTCTTTTAAAAAGACTTATTTTGTTATGTCTTTTAATTTGCATCTTTTTATGTTGGGATATGTTCTTCTATATCCTTATTGGTGTAAATTTTATTTCCATGTGATGAGATACCATTTTCTCCCTCATCAGATAATTTTATGAATTTTAAAGTGATGTCGTTAGGCTGTCGAATTTTACCAAGGGAACTTTTTATCCCAATTTCGATTTCTTTGGGTTCAACATGTAGTTATGGAATATGTCATCCTTTGAATATGTGGGAATGACCTTTGATTGTTTTACACTTAATATACACTTATATTGGGTGTAATAATATTTTTCACACATAATTATGACATTGATTTATCCTTAATTTAAGGATACCTTCTTTATAAGGGATTTCATCACATTTTACATTTCTATTGAGACATCATTGTTGTTATGCACCAATTCACTCTTATTTGGTGTATATACTGTTCTTTGGAATATTATATCATGAATCCCTTTATTCTCATGATATTATAATGTTCGAATTAAATTTTATTCCTCAATTATTGTATTCAAGTGTCTCTCATTTTGTTAAAAACCCTTTAACTAAAATATCATTTTAAATGTTTTAATGATTTATTCCTATAAATATTTCTCATTAATATCCATGTTTTTAAAATGTTCATAAGGATTTATTTATATGGATATTAATGGTTTAAAATGTTAAAATCTTCAATGTGGTATGGGACACTTTGATTCAAAAATCTCTTTATTAAATGTTTTAAATGGTTTTGAAAATGGTTTTTAGAATGGATTCATTATTTCAATATCTTAAAAGTTTATATTGTTATTGCAATGTGGGAATGTTATCTTTCCTTTATTATTAAGTTATATGATGTGATTATGTTATGGTTCTTGGTCATTTTTTATGAATATGGGTGGTTCCATGATAAACTAAGGGCAGGTGAGCCCGATATAGCTCTCTAATGCATTGGGTAACGCGAAGGAGTTAAACGTTAAGGTTTCTCTGAAGAGATTTAGGGAATATACTGTGATGGGTATTCCGAAAGTAACCATGAGGGTTACTCCCTACGTAAGAATGATATGAATTCCTCAAGTTACCTTTATGTCTTATGATTTCTATGATTTATTCATGATTTTATGAGGTATGTTAAAATGCTTATGTTTTATGAGTAAAGTATGATTTCATACATGGATTAATGTTTTAATTTCATACTTTTATATCCTTTACTGAGATTTTTATGCTCATCCCAAGTTTTTGAAATGTTTTTCACAGGACTTAATGTGTAATAGGGTTAAGGATGGGATCAAGGAAAAGTCATGCTATCTAAAACATGGAACTAAACATATTTCTTTTTAAGAGTTTTTTTATTCTATGGAAACTTAGTAGAAGTGTCTACTTTGTAATCTTTTGAGATGTAATAATTATGTCCTAATTCTCTAAAAATATAAAACTGAAAAGATCATCAATGTGAATTATTCATTTAATTCAATATTAAGTAAGGTTTAAGGTTGGGGCCTTATAGTTGGTATCAAAGGTCGGTTTAGATAACTTTAGAGGTTAGAGTGTTGTTTAAGAAAAAGTGAAAAGTTGTGTATAACCACAATGGTTAGTATATTAGATGGAGTCATTGTTTTTTTGAAAGTTATAATGATTTTGAGATAACTTGGATATGTATATATTGGTGTTTATCTTCCACTTTATTATATAATGATTTTACTGATATACTCACACTGACCTTTTTGGTTTTAGTAAATGGCTGGATCTAGAAGGCACCAAAGTAACTGTAGATTTGAAGAAAATTGTGATGGTTTTATAAAAGAACAACTGAATGATACAGGACCTGTAATGAGAACTCTTTTGGTTATCCTCAACCAACTATCCAGAGTCATGATTGACCACCTAAAACTTAGTGATTTTTTTAAGGCATCGTATATGTGAGAAACAAATCCCTATGGAAGTTTATTTAATAATCATAACAGTAATTATGTTCAAAAACCTATGTGTCAAAGATGTGGAAAGAAACACATAGGAAAATGTTTCAAAGGGACAAAAAGATGCTATAGATGTGGAAATGAAGGTCATAAATCAAGAAACTACCATGGAAAAAGGAAGCATCTAGTTGACTCTAGGAAAGGGAAAGAAGTTCTTTCTGAATGATCAATTGAATGTTTTAAATGTGGTGTGCATGTTCATTATGAAATCACATGTCCTAAGAAGAAGTTTCGGGAATGGGGTCACCAAGATCGTACAAATATTCATTTACCAATACCTAATGCCATTCCGATTTAGGATGAAGAAACTAACAATGACCAATGAAAGGTATGGATTATTTCTTAACATATATTTTCCTATTATTGGAATATTAGGCTATGATTCAAGATTTTGTTTTTAGGAAAGAATTATTTCAGAATAAGTTGAAAAGGAATGGCTAATGGATCATCAAGAATGTTGAATGAGTAAGAAGTCAACATATAAGGGATTCAAGAGTTATGGTAGATTTTCGGTTGGTGAAAATCTTAGATGTATTATGTCTCTTTTGATGATGGGGTTACATTAGAAGACTTTTTATAGTAACCCTGATGTTTGATATACGAAACTTTTATTCAAGGAATAATTATCCTTTCTTTTTGGATATAGTTATAAAGAACCATTTGGGTTTATATGATCCTTCAATTTGAGGCAATTACTGGTTAATACATTTTGGGTTGAAAATGGAAGTTATTAGATAACCTTTGTGGTTATAATATGTTATGGTTATTTTTGAAGATTTTATCTCTTTTGGGGGATGTTTTAAGAATTATATAGTTTTGGGAAAATGACAACACGCAGACCATGTGACAACCCGTCACTTCAGACGAAGCTGCGGGAATCAAACCCACAACCAAAGTGCAATTGGTATTTATCGGCTACCACTGGACTACGTGAAGTACCTGGTTATTTTGAATTATTATTTTTAGTTATATGATTTTATGAATTAATAGTAAGTTTATTTTGGGTTATCTATGGAATTTATTGTTCTATCATGGATGATATGTGATTAGGTTAATTACTTTTCAATATGATACTTTTAGAGCAACGAATGTTATTTGGAGATAAGTGTTAATTTGTACCTTGGAAGACTATGTGACTAAATCCTTAAAATATTTGGGTTTCAATATTAGTTTTTTTTACTTTGAAGAATTTTATGGACAAATTTTTTATCGAATGGTCCTCATTGAACTTTGGGTTTTGTTGGACAAATTTTGGAGATTAAGAATAGATTTTCTTTTTATTAAGGGTTATCCTTTTCTGGATTATCTGATCTTGTTCTAACAATTTTGGTTTTGGTAAGGCTCTAAAGACATGGGAAATATATAGCTCTCTTTTTTGGATTAGGTGATTCTCTAGAAGCTGATTATAGTACTCTTAATGTGAACAAGTCTTCATAAATACTCATCATTTGGGGAAAGTATGAGTTTGTGTAAGAAATCTAGTAAGAGTTGAAAGTCAACATGACAAGTAAGTATGTTTCCTTAAGATCAAAAATAAATTCCTCAATGAAAAGTAACTTAAAACAAAAATGTTGTCTATAACTTTTCCTACTGGGGAATCGAATACCGTTTAACCCACCACAAGTTTGTGATTTTCTTGTGGTTAACTTTCTCCTAAACATGTGTTCTATCACTCTCCCTTAGAACATGACCCGTTTCTTTTTTCTTCCATATCCATGTTTTCCTACATGGAATCCTTGTATGGGTTAACTCGAGTGACCTCTGTACTTCTCTTTATTTCTTTTAAAGTGATTGTTTTACCGACTCTTGTTCCAATGTGTGACTTTCAGTGATGTTTCCGAGCCCAATTTTAAAATTGCGAGGACGCAATTCCCAAAAGGGGGTAAGGATGTAACAACCAAGGTAAATAAAGAATATGAAATTTTTATATTTATCCCTATTTGTGAATGAAATGTTAATATTAATTTAAAGGGAACGCTATGCTCGATGGCTTACCCAATACGCAATAACTAGTTACTTTGAAATCTTATGTTGCACTCTAATAATAAAATAATTTTATTTTAAATGGTAGTTAACACCTAGCCGTTGTAATGATGGGAATGAACAGAACAAACTACAAAATTATTATATATGTTTTTAAAATATTTTTACTTTTTACAATAAATGTTAGAGGATTAAAAATGCGAATGAATCCAATTTTAAGCGTAAACATTCTAATATTCTTTAAAAGGTCGATAAACCACCTTTTGATGGAAAACCTCTTTTAAATCCACTTGTTGACAATTTTATGTGTTATATTTGACAAAATTAAATTCTTCTTTAGAATCAGGACATAAAAATTTACTTTGTGTAAATTTTTGGTGTTTTTCTGATAAAGTTCATTTTTTAATGAATAGTGAAAAATGTTGTATTTTAATTCAAAACCTCTTTTTAATATAATTTATTTTTATGATTATATTATCTTTTGAATTGGTTTTAAAGTGAAATTAGAATATATTTTTACAATTTAATTCAATAGTGGTCATTGGAGTTAATTTTACATTGAAATTGGACTTAAACTAGTGTCAATCTTTTGATATGTATTGTTTTATTAAAACACGCTATTTGTTCTGACAACGGGAATTAATTATTAAATTAATTAATGTAACTTATATGTTTTGAATTTTGTAAAATAGACATCATTTTTGAATTCGGAATATCAAATATAAGTTAGGGTGAGTTTTTGGTATTTTTCGGAAAAACTTCAATTTTTGATGAATAGTGAAACCACTAAGTGGTACTTAAAAAACTGATTTTTCATTTAAATGAAATTTTACCACCTCTGTGTTTTGAATTTCAAAAATTCAACATACATGGTTTCAATTAAGAAGTAAAATGTGCTTAAATGGGAATAAAATATTTTTTTGGTGAATAGTAACTTTTAAGTTTTTAATCGTGATTAGAGGTAATTAATGTAATTTAAGGTAGAAATAATGTTTTAATAATATGAAATGACTTTGACACATGTCCTAACCTTATTGGATGTATCATTTACGACCAAGAAAATCCATGGGTCAACATGGGGACCCCATGGAGCCACTTTGGTAGGAAAATGACATTAATAACTTTTTATTTAAAGTTAAAATTAAAATGTCACAAACATGTGTTATTTTACTAAAACAATTTTTTCATGGGGTTATACAAGTCATATTTTTGACTATAAATATCCATTATAAATATAAGAAGATTTAATACATCAAGATATTTTTTTTCATAATTTTTGACATTAAATAAATTAAATTATTTATGACACCATGATGATCCAGTGATTGCCTCCTTATTTAACGATTTAAATAAAATGAAAAGATAATGTAAACTATAAGACCTAAACTTGTCAAAAACCTATTGTATTTGTGGATTTAGAATTATTATCACCTTATCCTAGAAATATATAATTGTGGGACCTTTAAAATCTGAAAAACATTTTATAATAATGTTACTTTTCAAGACTTTCCAAGAGTGCCCCTCCTCTCCTCTTATAAAAGGCCCCTACCTCTACCACCTTACACACACCTCTCAAGCCTTTGGCTCGGCCAAAACCTGCCCATTTGGTCTCTAAAAATCCCTCACTTACTCCTAGAAGCCTCAATTTGGGCATAAGGATTTCCAAGGAATTCTTTGAGCTCAAATCAAAGAGAGTTACCAGTTTTAAAGGTAGTGTCTTCTCTTGTGTTCTTATGTTTTATTTTGCTTCTCCAACCCCCTAAACTCTTTTTATTCCATTATTTCGTAACAAAACCAGTATCTAAAATATACTAGGATGTTTTTATGAGAAGGATTAGAGCTAAACTTACACACACATTCATCTAATGGTTAAAGAGCATACTGTTTCCGTGGATGGAGAATTTCTGCCTCACGAAACGACGATTGTTCAATATTCTTCTAACACCTTCAAAGGTGTCCATTAAGATGAAACTATATTTATATATGATATATAATATGTTTATGTTTTCCTTAATCTTCTGTATTTTTCATTTATGGCATACCTTTATGGCTTCCATTATGGGTATACACGATATCTTCATCAAAGGAAGTGCGGGCTACCGCCCCCTTAAAGTGATTTAATTCGTTAATTCCATATGTGGGACGTATAAAGGATGGAGTTAATGATATTATATATGAAATTATACTGGAATTATAATATACCTTTATTTCATTATGATTTAATTCCATAAAATATGAAATAGAAATGAAAGTAGCGTTCATGCGTACGTACGACTTACCGTCTCCATGAACGGTGCATTTCATTTCTTACCTCTAAATGTTATGTAATATTCTAAATGCATGTATATACTAGATATATATGATATCTAAATAATGAATATAACTCTTGATATAATGGATACATTAACAACTTTTAATTATAAAGATTTTATTTTTGACTCAAGTACCAATGATCGTTAAAACGACCGTTGTTAACTTAAATAATTACATAGTGTTCATGACATGGTAATAAGTGATATAAAAGGAATAATGAACTTCAAAAAAGTTCTTAAGCAAGTATAAATTAACTCATGTTTATTATTTTGGATATTAAAGAGAAATCGAGTCACGTTGGACATGAGGTAAGGGATCCTACCTCTTTCTTTCTTTTTAAGCACTCTTTTTTATGTAACTTACTTTAAGCTCGTCTTTCTTATGTTGGGGGATGTTATTTTATATTACTATTTCTGTAAATTTATGTTAATATGAGTAGAGACCCTATTTGATCTCATCAATGCATTTTTGGATGTTTTATGTGGCGCCATTAGGCTGCCGAAATTTCATAATGGGATTTTCATCTCACTTTTTATTCTCATGAGATTCATGCTACATTTGCCACTATTTACTTTTCTGTGGTGTATGTACTGCCCATTATTTTACTATTTGGGTATTTACATCTTCATTGTATGTCCCTTCTTTCATGGGGTGTACGTTTCGAAAGTTTCCCAAATCGTTAAGGTAACCTTTCACACTCCTCTTTTAAAAAGACTTATTTTGTTATGTCTTTTAATTTACATCTTTTTATGTTGGGATATGTTATTATATATCCTTGTTGGAGTAAATTTTTTGTCCAAGTGATGAGATACAATTTTCTCTCTCATCAGCTAATTTTATGAATTTTAAAGTGACGTCGTTAGGCTGTCGAATTTTACCAAGGGACCTTTTTATCCCAATTTCGATTTCTTTGGGTTCAACATGTAGTTATGGAATATGTCATCCTTTGAATATGTGTGAATGACCTTTGATTTTTTTACACTTAATATCCACTTATATTGGGTGTAATTATATTTGTCACACATAATTATGACATTTATTTATCCCTAATTTAAGGATACCTTCTTTATAAGGAATTTCATGTCATTTTACATTTCTATTGAGACATCATTGTTGTTATGCACCAATTCACTCTTATATAGTGTATATACTATCTTTTGGAATATTATATCATGAATCCCTTTATTCCCATGAAATTATAAAGTTATAATTAAATTTTATTCCTCAATAATTGTATTCAAGCGTCTCTCATTTTGTTAAAAACCCTTTAACTAAAATATCATTTTAAATGTTTTAATGATTTATTCCTATAAATATTTCTCTTTAATATCCATGTTTTCAAAATAGTTTTAAGGATTTATTTATATGGATATTAATTTTTTAAAATGTTAAAATCTTCAAAGTGGTATGGGACAATTTGATTCAAAAATCTCTTTATTAAATGTTTTAAAAGGTTTTGAAAATGGTTTTTAGAATGGATTCATTATTTCAATATATTAAAAGTTTATATTGTTATTGCAATGTGGGAATGTTATCTTTCCTTTATGCTTAAGTTATGTGATGTGATTATGTTATGGTTCTTGGGAATTGTTTATGAAGATGGGTGGTTCCGTGATAAACTACGGGCGGATGAGCCTAATATAGCTCTCTAATGCACTGGGTAACGCGAAGGAGTTAAACGTTTTGGTTTCTCCGAAGAGATTTATGGAATATACTGTGATGGGTATTCCAAACGTAACCATGAGGGTTACTCCCTATGTAATAATGTTATGAATGCCTCAAGTTACCTTTATGTATTATGATTTCTATGATTTATTCATGATTTGATGAGGTATGTTAAAATGCTTATGTTTTATGAGTAAAGTATGATTTCATACATGGACTAATGTTTTCATTTCGTACTTTTATATCCTATACTGAGCTTTTTATGCCCATCCCATGTTTTTGAAATGTTTTTCACAAGACTTAATGTGGAATAGGGTCAAGGATGGGATCAAGGAAATTTCATGCTATCTAAAACATAGAACTAGACATGTTTCTTTTTAAGAGTTTTTTTATTCTATGGAAACTTAGTAGAAGTGTCTACTTTGTAATATTTTGAGATGTAATAGTTATATCCTAATTCACTAAAACTCTAAACCTGAATATATCCTCAATGTGAATTATTCATTTAATTCAATATTAAGTAAGGTTTAAGGTTGGGGCCTTATATATGTCACCAACAAAATTGTTATTAGGTTAAAAAATCATGTCACATTTATTAACTATTAATTCATAAATTGGGGAAGTGTATCCATTAAAGGTTTTAGGGAAACAGTGAAAAAATAACTAGATATAGTTTGTACGCAAAAATGGAAGAAACATAATATTTTTTTCAAACAACCTTATTATGAATTTGAATTTTTTACTTTATAATAGTATGCACATTTAAAATAATGTATGTGATAATTTTCTTTTTACAATATTGAATGAGAATGGAAATTAAAAATATCATCTGAATGATCATAAGAACTTGGAATAAATGAACATAAAGTGTGATCTATGGGAAAATGATAATGGAAATTTTCCCCTAGCATTTTTTTCATTGAATAATCAAGAAAAATATGTTTTCCTTCAAATAAAAAAAATATAAATGTACCTAATTTATATTTAAGTAAAAAATCAGGATGCGTTGACTTGGAACATCATAAGTTATATTGACTTGAAATCCACAACTCACATATTTTGATGGTGTAGTTTGTATCTTTGGAATTTCATTAAGTTTTACTTGATAAAATAAAATCATTTTTAATTGTGTTTTTCATATTCTTCAATGAAATTTATGATAACACTTTCAACCAAATTATTCTTAAAAAACTTCAAGAAATAATTGTCATGAAACATTATCATTTGGAGATGATATTTCCACCATCATTTTTCAATATGAGGATTCATATAACAATTTATTTGACTAGGGAAGTTAAAGTAGGATGGTTCATACATTTTTATGGATGTATCCCATAGAGAGGTATTGTCATATTACTTTTTTATGAGTAATACATTAAAATTTCAATGTAAGGCCCCAAGACCCACACTTTTGGATCTGAAAAAAATTTTGTATATATTTTTTTAAAAAGAAACTAATAATATAAAGTCCACTTTATATCTGAGGATCTTTTCCGATCTAGGATTTAAAAGAAAAGGACTATTATTACAGATTATTATAGCTTAAAAAATTAATAAAATGTCATATATTGTACTTTTATCATGATATATTCTAATAAAATATAATATCCTTGAAACTTATAAGTGATCCTCAAAACATTTTTAAAAGCATAGGGTGGGAAAAATTTCCAAGTAAGAAGATTTAAAAAATATAGTGATTTTTTTGAAAATAATTATACCTATGAAAATATTATTTTGAAAATATATTTTTTTAATACTTTTTTATATAAAAAAATATATTATATATTTATAAAATTCAAGAATATGATTCCAGGGTTTTCAAAATATAGCTTTGGAAAAAAATTATAAATCATTTCAAAATAATTATAATTCTGAGAACATTATTTTGAAAATACTTATTTTAAAATATAATATCTTGAAAATTAATTTTAAAAATCCTTTGAAAAATGGATTTTGAAAATTCCATTGAAAGTACTTACTCCTTGAAAAAATTATAATACTTTTGAAAATACTAACGCTCTGAAATGATTATAATACATTTGAAAATACTTACGCTTTGAAAATGATAAAATACCTTTGAAAATACTTACTCTTTGAAAATTTTTTTCTTAATAAAATAATCAAGTGATTTTTTAGAAAAAATTATGAAATATTTGGAAAAAACACATGGTTCTACTTGAATTGTTAAAGGCTTTATGGGCCTTCCCACTTTCAGAGGGATGGGTTCACTCCCCAATTCCCTGTCATATATATAATGTTCACATGCCAAATTTTTATAAAAACATTGTGATATTTACTTATATATATATATATATATATTTCACTATAGGATTTTCATTAAAAAAATGAAAATGAATTATTACACACACACACACATATGAATTTCCTAAGAAATAATCTGCTATATTTCAAGATACCAAATCTCATGATAATTATACTTATTATAAATTCATGAAATGTTAATAAAGGAATAATTAACACCCATGCATTTGAAATTCCTTTCATAAACTCGTAAAAGTAATTTTTTATTTAAATAGAACATTAAATGATAATTTTTATCACTTAAAATTGACCTTTCAAAAAATAAATTAGATACTCATTTAAATATTTAAAAATTTGATTCTATACTTAAAATAATGGTGTGAAGTTAGGATTTATTCACACATAAAACAATAGTAATTGTAAATTTACTATTAATATAAAATAATAATCTTAACAATATATATAATTCATCTTTAATTAATCATTCATAATTAAAAATAAATTGTTCTGTTAGAATATAATTTTGAAAGTAAAATAAAATAATAATAAGTAACATTTTTAAATAAAACATTCCATCCTTGCATAACCTACTTGAGTAAAATTGCAATTTTAAATTAAAACAAATTTTTTGACATGAATTTCTTACTCATTCAAATCATGTAAAAATAATGGTATGTGTATATATATATACACACACAAATATGAACAAAATCAAAAGATTAAAAGGGTATAAAAATGTTATTAATTTTGAAAATAACATATATCCATTAACATAAAGAGAAGTTTAAAATTGCATCTTTATATAATTAGAAGTTTTAGAAATAAATAATCCACATATATATATATACACACACACCCTTACAAGGATGTTTTTTTTGAAAGTAATACTTTTTGCTTGCACATAAAATAATAATTATATATAAGGGTTTGAAAACATTGTAACACAATTAAAATTATTAAACTTTTAAATTCGGATAATAATGTATATAATAATAATTATTTTTAATGGTATAATTATAGTAAAAAAATGGAAAATCCCCTTACTTGATAGAAATTAAAAAATGATTTCTTCCTGCATGCTTGGGGTGTTTAGACCAGATGAAGGAAGTGGGCTTCAGCCTAATTGAGGGTAATTGAACCAGTGGAAAAGATAGGGGAAAGAGAGGGTTTCATCTTGGATCAGACATGGGTTGTTCTTAAAACCACTTGAATGGGGTTATTCTGGTGTAAATATAATCTCATATATATACATATATACGGTAAAAACCTTGTTTTAGATTTTAGGAGAAGTTGATATTTTTATTGAAAACACTATAGTTTATCTACACACTATGGATCAAAATTTGGTGGATTTTAAAACAATTTCTTCATGCATAGAAAACTGATGAATTATGGGTTTTATGAAAACCAATCAATTTTTTTTGAAATGATAATACCCAATTTCAACACTGATAAATTTTTGTGATTAAGTAAGATTTTTCTAGATTGATCGTAAAGAAAGAGTAGCCATTGGTGATGGAAATAGTTTGAATATCTGGGAATGTAGGTCGAATGTCGTGTCTTTTCAAAAAATATAAATTATAAGTTGTAGGTTATTGTATGAATAATGATATTATTACTGTTATATATAGTGAAAGAAGATCGAAATGGATTCCTTCGATGGCGATTGAGATATTAATGTGTAGCTTGAGGTAGAAGATATGAATAGTTGATGGAGAGGTGAATTGTTAAGAGGAAGACATTCAAGAGATGATTGGATGGATGAGATGAGTTTATTGAATGGTCTTGATTTAACTAGATATTTTAATAGTAGGTGAAAAATACCTGATTTGAAGATCACTCATAAAAAACTTTCTCAATTATATGTTAACTTATAAGCATGAAGGTGACCTTGGTAGACCAGAAATTTCTAACTGTGTTCGCTCATAATAGCCTCATACATGGGCCAGTAGACATTTATCCTAACCTATGCATGATCTGTTCGCGACCCACCTGACATATGGATACATGGACCCATGGGATTTAGCCCCGTCTATGCCTCATGCAAGGAGACCTAATCTTTTTACACTATTCAGGCTAAGTTGGGGTTGACCTCTCCATATGGTCAACCCACTTGGGTCCCACAATGTGTTGAGGGTCCCCTAGTTATCTTAGTGGGTTGGATAATTTTTTTAAAATTTAAGGATTATTTAATAGAATTAAAATGAAAAAATTTAATTATTTTCTCATTAAACATTTTTATCTCCAACTTCTAAATGCAGTAGTTTCCCACTTGACATTTTCCATTTACTAATTACTAACTATTATTATTATTTATAAATAAAATTTTAAGTAGATCTTTATAATATTAAATTGATTACAATTTTAAAAATTACCAAAGTAACATTTTATAATAATGTTTTTAATAATTTTTATATTTTTTTACACAAATATTAATATCACAACTAAATCAAAGCTATTAAATATTTTAAATTATAAATATCATGTAATTTTAAAGTAATTATTTTATAAACATAATTTTTACATATAAAAAATAATGAATCAATGAATTAACAACCATTGAATTATAAATTAGATAAATTATTTATAATTTTCAAAAAGGGATTTACTATATATTTAATGTAATTTTTGTTAAGAAGTAATAATTTATTCAAAACACACAATGGGTTTACGAAAAAATTAAATTTAAATAAAAATTATATATTTAATAGTATTTTAAGTAAAATACATTTATTTAAAGAATATAAAGAGACGTATAAAATAAATGTATTATTTTATCTTAATTTATAAACAAAACCAAATTTGATTAAGGAAAAAAATTATGTTTAGTTTAAATAATACTTTTGTTTTTTTTAATTTTAAAACAAATCACTTAATAAACATTTATTAAAAACATAAATTCCTTGGATGTTACAATCTACCCCCTTAAATGGAATTTATCACTCAAAATTTTTTATCATACTTAGTGAAAATTATAAAATTCCATTTTTATAATTTATTAAAATAGAATCACTAGAATTATATAATCTTAATGGTCACTTAAAAACATAGGAGTTCAAAAGTAGATTTCCAACTCTTAGATTTTTCCTCAATCTGAATATTTATAAAACATAGGTTTTACTAAAATAATATACTTATAAACATAACCTATTTTAAGAAAAATGTGATAATCTCTAAATTTATCTAAATCAGTCCTCTTATACGAATTGTAAGGCCCCGAGACCCGTGCTTCTAGATCCGATTGACAAAAAATGGAGTATATTTTCTTATAAATCAAACTAAAAATATAAAGTCTGTTTTACATATGAGGATATTTTCAAGTATAGGATTTGGAGAAAAAGCACTAATATTATAGATTATAAAAGATTATAGAATAAATAGAAATGAAGCTATTTGAAATTTATCATGCTAGCTCCTTATCAAGTCTAATATCCTTAACACTTTTAAATGACCCTGAACACATTTTATAAACATAGGGCGAGCATAATTTCTGAGTAAGGGATTTTTAAAAATTCATTGAAAACATTTTTTAATATATTTATACATATTAAAATATTATTTTTAAAATAACTTTTTGAAAATACATTTCCTTATATAAAAAATAATATTTGATATATATAAATACTTTTTAAGAATTTTAATTTTGGGTTTTCAAAATAGTTTTTGGAAAACACTTTTAAATATCATTTAAAAATACTTATAATTTTTAAAAAATTATTTTGAATTTTTTTTGAAAATATAATAGCTTTAAAATTACTTTAAAAAATCCTTTGAAAATAAGATTTTGAAAATACCTTTGAAAATACATACACCTTGAAAATTTTATAATACTTTTGAAAATAGTTATTATTGGAAAAGTTTATAATACATTTGAGAATACTTACACTTTTAAAATTATATAATATATTTGAAAATACTTAATGTTTAAAACTTATTTTCTTAATATAATAATATATTTATTTTTGTGAAAATATTTTGTCAAATTTGGAAAAAAACCATGGGGCCACTTGAATTATTATTGGGTGCCTTGGCCTACCCAATTTTAGAGGAATGAGTTCACTCCCCAATTCCCTTACATGTTTACACATAATTTTTATAAAAACATTTTGATATTTCCTTATATTTGTGTGTATATATATATATATATATTTCAGTAGAGTTTTATCTTTAAAAACATGAAAATTCGTTATTATATACATACAATTATATATATATATATATACATATATACATGAAATTTCATATTAAATCATTTTCTAGATTTATAGATACTGAATCTTATGACAACTGGACTTTGTATAAATGCATGAAATGTTAATGAAGGAATAATTACGAGCCATGATTTTAAAATTCCATTTATAAACTTATAAAACCAATTTTATTGGAATAGAACATAAAAAATAACTTTTATCATTTAAAATTCATCCTTGAATAAATAAATTAGATACTCATTTACTTAATTAAAAATTTTATTTTATAAATAAAATAATACTATGAAGGTATGAATTAATCACACATAAAATAATAATAATTGTAAAATTAATATTCATATAAAACAATACCCTTAAATATATATATAATATACCTTTAATTAATAAATCATAATCGAATAGAAATTGTGCCTTTAACATATAATTTTGGAAACAAAATAAAATTCTAAGAAGTAACATTTTTTAATAAAACATTACATCCTTACATAACCATCTTGGGTAAGATTTTTATTTGAAATTAAAAAAAAAATCATACATGAATTTATTACTCATTAAAATCATATAATAATAGTGGAATGTGTGTTTGTGTGTATATATATGGATATTTATATACACTCATATATAAAAAATCATATGTTGAAAAGGGTAGTATAACAAACCATCCTTAACGTACATAAACATTACATAAGTTTTGTGGGATAGTTAAATCATTAAAAAAACAAATTCCCACATACTGTATTAGTTTAGTTCCTTTAGAAACATGGAACTATAAACACTAGTACATGAGTGAGAAACATTATCTCCCACTAGGTTCTATAAGACTAGCAACACTCTTAGACATATCGCACATAAAATATATCTTCATAACATGGGGAAGTAAATATAAAAGGGGTGATATTAGATACTAAATAAGGGAAAAGGGGGATACATAACACTAAAAATGAGTATAAGGGTGTGATAATGTGATCATAAAATTATAATATCATACCCTTCATATCAAAGATCACTAACATGAATCGTGGAATAATGATTATCAGTCCATAAGTTGAGAATCATAGGGAAATAAAGAGAAAAATCTATGAAAGCATAATATAAGAGTAATATAAGAAATTATGTCATACATATAAACATGTAATATCTTTCCCTATAATTCAATAAACATTGATAAAAATTATCAAGTCACTTCATCAGGACAACAACTACTAGGTGGGACACACCACCATCCCTAGCCATAGTCCTTTCCTGGTAAGGGATCCGGTTTCCCCATATTCCCATTGTGGATCACGTTTCCCCATATTTTCATAATGGATAGAGTTTCCCCATATTCCTATTTTCATAGGGATTACACCTACTGGGTGGGACACACCACCATCCCCAGTCGCAGTCCTTTCCTTTTAAGGGATCGAGTTTACCTATCTTTCAATAGCGGATCAGGCTTGTGGACTTGATTACCATCATTATCTCATGGGATAAAAATATTTACCCACTACATTAGAGAAGATATTGGTCCCACATGTCACATAATAAATTTATACACACATGTGATACAGGATAATAAAACTTGCATCATATCATGACCCATAAAAAGAGACGAGTTTTATAATCATCATATCATAACCTATGAAATGAAATGGGTATCATAAACTTTTATCATATCATTACCTGTAGAGAATAGATAGGTTTCATAAAAATTTAATAAATCATAACTCATGAAAGGAATTAGTATTGATAACCATATATCCCATGGAATATTATTGGGTTTCATAAACATATAACATGTGAAAGAGAAATGGGTTTTTATAAACAATATGTCATAGAAACATAGACCGTTCAAAGAAAGAAAATGAATTGAACCTTTGGATAATTTTACCATAAAGTCAATATTAACACCATAGGATTACATATTAGATGTGATTTATTTAGAAAGATACTTTAAAACCAATACTTTATAAAAGTATCATTTTTTCTATTAAAAATTAATTTTAAAACACAAATCCTTTTGAAAACCCTTTTCTTTGAAAAAATATTAAATAATATTGGAAAAAAATAAAAACTTTTTCCTTGAAAACATTTATAATAAACTTGAAACATTTTGAAAACAATTTTCCTTGAAACTTTTTGAAAGAAGCATGAAAATATTTTTAAACTATTTTCGTTGAAAACTTATAAAACAAGCACAAATTGGTTTTGAAAACATTTTCTTTGAAAATAATAAGAAACTTATAAATAAATATAAAAAATGTTTTGAAGTTTTCTTTCATTTACAATTATTTGAAACCTTATGAAATAATATTTTAAATCAATAAAATCATTTTCTTTAAAAAAACCCTTTTCAAAACATATAAACGAAGATTTGAAATTCATTTAAAATAACTTTTAAACATAAAAAGATTTTTGAAAACCATTTTCTCTTTACAAACCATTTTAAAATAAATAATTTTCAATAATGTTAGTAATTTTTTTAAAAATAATCTTATAAACTTATAAATGAAGCATCAATTAAATGAAGGTCATGAAGGCAGGTAAGTCCGTACATGCCTAATATTCCTTTTGCACCTTAATTTTTTTTAAAGTTACTCAATTGGAAAAAGACCAGAAGATTCATTATAAAAACCATTTTTATTAAAAGCTAAAACATGGAAAAAAAGAATTTTATATATCATATAAGAATATTATATCATTTTTTAAAACAATTTTATAATGCATGGCTTTGAGAGAACACATATTTCCACTAGAATGGAGAAATAAACTCGTATTTTCATAGAGCATTTTATTAATTGTCTTAAGTACTAAAGAGTGAAAAAATGGAACCATTAATCATATATAACATGAATAAATATAGGGGAAAAAATTCATGAGAGTTATTGAGATATGTATCATAATATTTCATCAATGTAAGAATAATCATAAACAATCTCGATAAATGATGAGATTGAAGCTATATACCTTTACTACTTTGGTAATTTTAAATAATAATACAATGGAAATAATAAAATTAAATGAATCATAAAATATCATGAAAATAAGTAAATTCCTAATGTAACTTTTCAAAAGTTATTATGTGAACCTCATAGAGAAATATAGTAACATAACATGACATGTGTTCGAAGAAGGAAAATTGAGACAATATTACGTTACAGATTTGGTAACTTTTGAAACATAATTCCCATGAAATAAAAATAATAAAATGGATATGTAAATAGCAAAAAATTTAAGAATAATAATCATATAATAAATCCATGTTAGTTATACACATCACACAAATCAAATGAGTAGTGAATAAGGCATGTATCTCATGAAAAGAAAAAGTGAGATAAAATTCCCTTACCTTAAGTCTTGAATTTCTTCATACACATTGAAACCTCCTATATAATAATTATAAGTTTATTATAAATCTAATAAAGAAACATATTATTATATATAATACCATATATGATTTTTTATGACTTTATATTACCCATTTATTAACAACTCTATGTTAATGTTACGTTTCAGGTAATATCCGCTTTATTTTTCATGTATGTTTTGACTTGTTATTTTTAATACTCTTAATTAGATCATGATTTACTTAGTTAAAGAATATAAAGCATGGTATAAAAATTATATATATTCATTATATATATATATTTAATAATCTATATAATATATAATTATTAAATAGAATACACCATTCATAGAGATAGTATGTTGTACGTACGCATGAACGCTATTTCCATTTTATTGTCATATTGAAAGAATAAAAGTAAGTAAATGACATGTATATATATTGTAATTATATTAAAATTATTATTTCATATGTATCATATATGTTCACTAAAATAATCCTTAATACATTCCATGTAGTGTGTGAATGAATTACATGGCTTTGAGGAGGCGGTAGTCCACACTTCCCCAAACAAAATTATCATACTTAAAAAAATGGAGAGTGTGATGGTATGTTATATACAATAATTAAAAAATAATAAATAAATAATATATATCATATATATCATATAAAAATACAGTTTCCATCATAATTCCCATGAGATGCAGTAAAGGAAAAATGAACAACATCATTTCGTGAGGTGATAATTCGCCCTACATAGGAACAATAAGTTCATTACCCATTTGTTGGAAGTGTGTGTAAGTGTAATTATAACCATTATAATAAAAATATAAGTATATTTAGGATACTGGTGTTATTATATAATCATGTAAAAAATGAGGTGGTGGAGAAAGAAAATAAAATAAATGAGCATGAGAAGGGATGTTACCACTTATTCGGGTAGCTCCTTTTCTTTTTCAACAAAGGTCTTACTTGGATGGATTTATACACAAGGTGTGGATTATTTGTGCCGGAGGGGGGATTTTAGGATCTATTTGGTCATATCTTGGCAGATCCAATGTGGCTTCATATGTGTGTGGAAGTGGGAGGGGTGAGTGCATTTTTATAGTGGAGGAGGAGTGACATTCTTGAAAATTTTTGGAAAGTGAATTCCACCCATATTTTTACTATGATAAGTGGCCCCAATAATGGTAAAATTTAGATTAAATATAGTATATACTATAAATATTTCCATAAAATTTATTTTGGAAAATTTTCTAGGTCATTTTCCTCTTAAGTTTACGGTTTAGTCCCTTATAAAGCTATTTTTTTCTTAATCGATGTAATTAATTTTAATCACATTCAGTATTATTTTTGTTAAAAATAAAATTTAAACTTATTAGAAATTAGAAATTTTTATTATTAAAAATATTGAATCCAGTTTTCCAAATTCCAATCACATAAATGGATGAAATAAATTTAATATTAATCCCACAGATGATATGAGAATGCGTGTTCTCAAAGTAAATTTTTTCAAAAGTTTGATATATTTTAATCTCTAATTTAAACGTAAAATTGATACCAATGACCAAAATTGGATTAATTGATGTATAATTGAAATAATTAGTCTTAAAAAACAATTATTAACATAATTTAACCATATAAATAAATTATAAGAAAAATCAAATTTGAATTAAAATTCAAGATATGGGGAAATAAATTGGTGGGAAGAAATTCAAGATATAGGGAATTTTTTTTTAGAATATTTTTATTCTACATAGAGTAATATTTATAGCCATAAATGAATTTACATTTAGGCCTTCCAAATTTTTTAGATAATCCTAGATAGCTGCACATGGTATTCCAAAATATCAATTTATTCAGTTACAAAAGTCAAATATCCAAGATATTTTTTTGGTGGATATTTAAAATATATATCAATACCTTTATATATGAATACATATCAAAATAATTTTGTATTTACTATCATTTGAGGTATCCAAGTTATTGGATAGTTTTGGAGGGAAACCTGCTCACCAACTTTGGTAATAAATACATGTCCATCCTCACCCTGAAAAAATTTGGAATTTCAAAAGCATTAAAGGAGCATTTAAATGAAAAAAAACCTTTATAAGGGGTTGAGAGGACCTTATATACGCTTTTTTGATAAGATAGACCACTCCTCTACCTTTCTTCCTCATTTTATTTATTGTTTTCCATTGTAATCTTGTACGTGTTTGTGATGTAATTTTTTTAAACATTAATGAAAGTTTAATTATACAATCTTATTATCATCAAATTTTTATAGTTATAATTTTTAGTTTTAAAATTATTTTCAATTACATTTTTATCCATTTCTTAGACCCCCATTCATTTTGTTATAAGTGTGAGATTTTCCTTTCTTCATTCATGTGTGTGAATTTGGTGGGTGAAACTCTTCTCTAATATTATTATTTATATATTTTTTTATCTCATAATGATAAAAATACCAAAACAATATTATAAATTTTTTAATTTATGATTATTACACCCATTAGGATGGGTCATAATGTTGGTAATTGACGACGATTGAGAACTTTACCAAATTCACATTTTCAAAAAATAGAATTGAGTAAGTTAAATTGATATGTCATGGGTTAGTGATGTAGCTAGATAATTATGTGTATTAAATGGATTATTTAAACCTTTTAATAAATGGTTTATAGATTCTTTATCATTTTATGAATAAGATCAAATTTTTATTGACACACTAGTTGAGACTTGGAGTAAAATCTAAATGTATGGATTCCAATCTAAACCATCTCATGAAATAGATTTTAATTTTATTAAATAATTTTTGATGATCAAGGATATAATAAGCCTAAAAATTACCAATATTTAACTCACCCCAATCCATATAATTTTTTTAAATTAAACAACATCTATCAATAAATTTGTATAATCTCTCTAATCAAACAACCCCTCATGCAAAAGAAAAAATAAAAACCAATGATTAGAAAGATTATAGTTCATCCTCAAGGATTATACCTATGTTCATCTATACCCATTATATTAGATCAAAAATCCTTTTATGATTTATAGGTGATAATGGGTTATGCTTAAATGGAATTGTTCCTAGATATTGTGTTCTAAGGATTCATTTTTTCTTAATTGTCTTAAAAAAACAAAACAAAAACAAAGAAATACCCTTATTCTATTTCTAATTACCTCCCTTTACTTTAAAAAAATTTAAAGTGCATGTGAATTTACCATAATATCAAAAAAATATCTCATATTTATTAGACCTTGAAATTTATTAAACCCTTCACTGACTCTAGAGTACCATCAAAGATAATCAAAATACAACAAACCCAATATTTTTCCATCCCATTGATCAAGACATGAAAAAAAACAAGAAAAAAACCCTAAAATAACTAATTGTATCTGATATGGATTACTGACCTCTTGGTATTAAATATCATAACATAGAGAAATAGTTCGAACATAAATCTGGTTTGATTCATCTTCTTCCTCATTTTCATGGGCTAGCTGGTGATGATCCATATATTCACCTAAAACGTTACAAGTGGTATGCTCTACCATAAAACCTCAATTGGTTTTTGAGTAATAAATAAAACATGTAGAATTTCCATTCCCCATAGCCGAATCTAAAAATTAATGGCTATAATATTTTCCCCTTAGTTTTAAAAATTCATGTAATGACATGAAGTAGCTCTTCTTATAGAAATTATTTCCTGCTTCTTGAACTACCTCTATCCAAAACAATTTATTGGAATATACAAATTCCCAAATGAATCACTCCATGAATACTAGGAGGGGTTCAAGAAACCCATATACACATGTCCATATCACCAAGTATATGAGAAAATCCTTATTCAATAATTCTATGAGGGTTTATTAGTAATAGAGTGAACCCTAACTGATGCTTCAAGCGGTGGTTACCTTGTAGACAAAAAATATCACAACTACATGTAATATTATAAGAAACACATCTAAAAACATGAAACTATTCCATAAAAAAGGACAAAATAAAGTGAAACAATCCTAAGAGATTCATCCCATATAGAGAAACATGATAACTAAGTTGATGAGTGAGCTCATTAGTCTTGTGAAACAACTAATAGGACCAACCAAATCCCAAAACTCATCTTCTCTATAATATTAATTCCAAATACCTATCAAAAATTGTGGTATCTATAACTAACCTTATAATCCAATTAATACATATTTTAAAATACAAGATAATCCATAAAATTCAACTGATAAAATTGTGGTCAATGCAAAATTTTCTCAGTAAAACACCAATCCTCAATCATCAGGCCAATTTGTTAGAAATTCAAAGAAACCCCACTATGATCCCTTATCTTCCACCTATAAAATGAGTTAAAAAAATAATCTAAGACTGAGATATGATAATACAATAACTAAACCTCCTCAAATACCTCCTTAAAATCTAATCCAATTCAATTATAATCAAGTTGGGAGTAATTTCCAACAACCGTTCTTTTGTTTCCTCAACAACAAAGTAGAAATCCTCTTCCTCCTCACTATTTTCACCATTTTTTCAACTCTTATAAATTACAAAACTAATATAATTGATTTTAGAAGAATATTAATCAAGGTGATATAAACTTTGGACATTACACATATCATAAGAAACCATGGTAAAGTGTTTTGGATAAACTATAATTATCTCCTTTACCTGATCTATCCGAAAGAACATTGAAAACCAAATTAGTAAACTTTATTTCTATATTATCCAACAAAAAAAAATAATTCTTCCCAACTTCTAGTTCAACCATTACCCAAATAAAAGGGTAATGTAAGTTTAATTTCACTTAGATTAGGAAATAATGTCTCCATGTGTCATATTGAACCCTCTAAACCAACTCCATCCATTGAACATTATAAAGGATAAAATAAACAACCCATGATATAATATAATTCAAATTCAACACCAAATTTCATTACCTAATTAACA
Organism: Viscum album; assembly: GCA_963277665.1. NCBI lineage: Eukaryota > Viridiplantae > Streptophyta > Magnoliopsida > Santalales > Viscaceae > Viscum > Viscum album. The sequence goes on from OY728160.1 coordinate 1,918,387,223, forward strand.
AAATTCTTTTTTCCAAATCCATATACAAGATAAGGAAATACTTTGAACTTGGTCATGAAATGTTTTACATGTTCAAATAGGTCAAATTCAATATCTTCCTTCTAGAAATCATCAATTAATTTCTTAAATAAGAAAAGTTACTTTTGTAATTGTTAACACATAAAAGGAAAATCAAATCCATTGAAAATTTTATCATTTGAAAACAATAATCCTATGCTGAGAAAAGTCCATGAACCATCAAATTTCCATGGAAAATATGAATCTCAAACTTTGATAAAGTACTCATTGGCCTAAGAGCATCAACAAATGTCATTTCCAAGTCTATATTATGAATTATGGGTTTAGGTTCCTCGAAATGAACAAGAATTATCATTTAATTTTCTAATAAAATTGATTATTGATTCAAAATAATAATAGAGGATGTTTTTATTTGAATAAATGAGATAATATTCCCTATTGGTTTCTATGTCCTTGACATGGAAGATGGGATATCTTATTTTTAATATCCTTAGATTCTAGGAATACCTTTCCTCATTACATTTATAACTAAATTTTTTTTCCATGATAGCATATTTTCTATGGAATTTATTAACCAATTGGACAAGTTCAACATTTTTTGAGACATGAGATACCCTTCAATGAATCCCACTAATTTCACCATCCATGCTTATGAGAAAACGTTTTAGTGTGTAATGAACCTTGATTCATAATGTTTGTCCTTCACTAGTGAGAGTGGGGTTTTTGATATTTTTACCCTCATCAATAAGGTGATCAATAGTGAAGCTAAAATTGATCTTTATTTTATGATCTTCAATGAGGTAAGTGATCTTGAACACTCTATAAATTACAATTTCACCTCTTATCTTCACTACTCAACCTTATATGATAATGAAAGATGAATTAAAAATAACTTGAAGATCTTCACCTATTCTCAGTCTACCTGGACAACAAATAAATAAAGGAACTGAACTTAATCCTCTTAAAAACAACTAACTATTATTTACTATTAAATTATTAATTATACACTATCATTATCTATGATTCAATTATAAATAGTGAAGATCCAAATATCTCCCATGTCTTAGAAGAAAACAAATATGATTTTGGAATGGTCCCTAGAATACATACCTATAATAAATCCTACGCTCTCTGTAAATAATATACATAGAGAGGAATCATAAAAACCTATTCAGAAACCCAAAATAATACTAAATCCAGTCATCCTTAAGGTTGTAATGGAAGATATTATTAATCTTCTCAAATCTAGTATTATTAACCATATTTTTGATAGTGAGTGGGTTTGTCCAATTAAAGTGGTTCCAAAAAAGGGCGACATAACTATTGTCACCAATGAATATAGAAAGATTTTCCCAACTCAAGTGAAAGAAAAGTGTTGAGTGTGCATCAATTATAAAAAATTTATTCCTAAAATAAGAAAAAATCACTACTCACTTCCCTTCATTGAATAAATATTAGAGAGATTAGTAGGAAAGTCACATTATTACTTTTATGATGGATACAATGACTAATTTAAAATCCTAATAATACCCCAATAATAATAAAAAACAATGTTCAATTTCCCATTTAGAACATATTCATATAGAAGAATTCCCTTTGGCATTTGAAAGCTCTAGAAACATTCTAAATGTGTATGATGAGAATCTATTCTAAATATATTCATAATTTCATAGATGATTTCAAGGATGATTTTACCTTTTATGGCTATTCATTTGAATCCTGATTCCATTCACTCGTAGCGGCCCTAATGAGGTGTGTTGACTATAACCTTATGTTGAAATTTGAAAAATTCCACTTCATTATTTATAATGGGATTATTTTGGGACACATAATATTTCATGAGGGTATTCAAGTTGTTCATGCCAAAATTTATGTAATAAAATCCCTTTATGAACCAAATTCAATCTAATACATTTGATCATTTCCTGTACATGTCATTTTCTATTAGTGATTCATCTATAATTTTTGAAGGATTTAAATCTTTCTCCCCCTATTAATTCAAAATGATATTCCATTAAGTTTTTACGAGTCTTGTAAGAGAGACTTCATTGAACTAAAAAAATGCACTCACACCTACCCCAATCAATCAATCTTCTAATGGTCCATTCCCATTGAACTGATGTGTGATGCATATGATAAATCTATAGGGGTTGTCCTTGGTCAAAGAAAAGAAAATATTATATAGTCTATCTATTATGCCTATAAAACATTGGATTACATTCAATATCATCACACTATCACTAAAAATGAACTTTTTTCGGTGGGCTTTAATTAAAGAAATTTAGGCCATATATCTTAAATTCCAAAAGTATCTTCTTCAATGACTATTTTGATTAAAAGTTATTACTTAAATAAACTGATTACAAATCATGGATAATAATATGGATGACAATTATTTTATAATTTGACCTTGAGATTAATGACTAACCTAGAAAATAAAATCATGTTACTGATCAATTGAGTAGAATTTATAATTCTTATAATTTTGAAATTGTAGATATTTAATTCCCTATTAAAATATTATTATCTATCACTTCAATGTTACCACGGTATTCCCCAATTGTGAACCTCTTGGTCACTACTATTTTACTTAAAAATTGTTATAATGAAAAAATTAAAATTAAAAAGTGACTCAAAATTCTATTTTTGGGGAGATAATAATATTTAGAAAAGGAGGGATGACATGGTAATTTAGAGATGTGTTGATGAAGATAAATATTACTAAATTTTTGATTATGTTACTAAATTATTAGAGGAGGAAACTTTGGACTATAAATGATATCTCAAAATTTCATTTACTCTAGATTGTTCTAGACTTCACTCTTTAAGGAATCACATGAGTATTATCAATCATGTCCCATATGACAAAATTTTTCCATAATTTCCAAAAGAAGTAAAGTTCCCCAAAATATATTAATCTTCTATGAAATATTTTATTCATAGGGTATTTCTTTCATGTGTCCCTTCCCCAATTATAAATGATTTACATACATCCTTCTCACTATTGATTATTTTTATAGGTGGGTAAATGCCAAACCCACCAGAAAAGATGATTCTCATAATATTATTAAGTTATTAAAAACACACATATTCTATATATTTGGAATGTCATGGGTTATTATATAAAACATCCACTACTTATCACCCTAAATAAAGGGATTATCTATACATTCAAATAGGTGAGTTAAAAGAGTGATTGAGAGAATTTTTAAACCTATAAGAAAATATTGGTTATAAAAACATTGTGAGACACCTTGGGAATATTGAACTTCTTATAAGTCACCCATTGAGATGTCTCCATTTTGGATTGTTTTTGGTAAAGTGTGTCATTTACTAGTTTAACTCCAACATAAATCCTTTTGGAATGTAAAACCTTTATATTTTGATTGTAAAAATTAGATAAGTAGTGGTTATTATAATTTAATGAGTTATAGTAACTTTAACTTGATTACTATAGTAATTGTAATCACTATAAGGAAAAAAGATAAGTTAATCAATAAAAAACACATCCAATGGAAGGTATTTTATGAAGGTGAAATGGTAATTATCTTCAATTCTCACTTTGAATTTTACCCAGGTAGGTTAAATTCTCATTGGGATGTTACTTTTATTATTACTAATTTTTTCCCATTTGGACTAGTTTAAGTACATGATACTTATACCACATAGACATCCATATTAATGGACATCATATGAATAATCACTATGAAAGGAAACATGAATCTAGAACCACATAGACCTCCACCACATTCATAACTATAGGAATGGATCCACCATTGGATAGAGAGGGTGACCCACCTAATGATAACTAAGTAGAAACACTTTACCTTTAAATAGTACCCTCTCTATCCCTCTAAATCTATTAATCTTACTCATTCTCTATTTCTCTCTCTTTGTAATTTATCATCTATATTTATTACCTTATCTCTCATTTTTTAGTTTTTACCACATTATTTATCAACCATTTATTTTTTGTATAATCTTTCTTTAAATGTTTTTAAAACTAAATAAAAAAGATTCATAAGTACTCACCTTACTTTTTTTCAAAATTCAACCATTTTAGGGGAATCAAGATAATTTTGTTTCTTCTAAAAGTTTTTTATTTCACCACAAACATAGATAAATGAATTTATGTCAAGATCAATAAGTTTAAAATACACAATTTTATATTGAAAATTATTTATCCCCTCCCATGAGTAATAATGTAAGATTTCATTCCAAGGTCACTTATAACCATATTTTCTTCCACTATGTTTTTAAACACTGATTATGAGCCTTGAGTTTGTTGACCTTTGAGATGAATTTCCTACATTATTATGAATTAATATTATCTAGGTACTTTCTGAACCACATAAGAATCACAATAGCCAAATAGCCTCCTTATACCCACATTTTGATCCTTATTTTGAAAGCCTGATTGATCATATGAAAACCAATTTTTTAATAACCACATTATAGTATAATTCCTTATCTCACAAAAAAATTACATGTATTTTCATTGCATAGTTTTTTGAAATTTATGTGCAAGGGAATGGATTTCATCTATGGATACCTTTTATGGATTTTTGATTAATCTTAATATTATAGATGGGAAGCATCCATTTAAGTGTGTAGGATGGTTTTCATTCAGAGAGGATTGAGGTAAGGATTGGGATAAAGATCTGTTAATTTTCATTTTTGAAATTTTTTATTAAACGTCTTGAAAATGAAAAAAATTACCAAAAAGAAAACAAAAATAAAAAAAATAAATATACAAAAATGAAAAAAGGAAGAAAAAAATAACACACATGATGTGTTTTCTTGATTCATTGTGAGAAGTTTTTGAGTTTTTTTAAAATTTTAACTTATATTTTTATTATATTTCTTTATCTCTCTTGTATATTTCATCACACATTTGTTCCCTCATAAAAATGTTTTTCTGTTCCCTTTCATGTCTCATTTCATAAATTGTGCATTTATTTTTCCATGTTGATGTTTTTAACCTATCTAATACCCTCATTTGAACATATTCCTATAATCCCATTATCACTAAAAACCCCTGTAAAAAGACCTCGATATTTTTGTGTTCTTTAGGATGGTAATGAAATCTAAGTGCTTTTAAAAACTTGATGAATATCAATCTTGGTTGGTTAATGAGTGAAAATTATTTGAGAAATATACATCTCTATAAGGGGATTGCGTTTTATACAACTGAAGTTTTTCAATTCATATTTTGAGCATGAAAAGTGAATATTTTTTTACATGATATTGTGGTAGTAATTTGTGTTGGAATTCATTATAGATATGCAGACTAGTATAGACCCTCTTGATTAAGGAAAACTATAGCGACCATAATTTTCATAAATAGATGTTACATATTAATAGATTAATATTCATTACATAACATTACGACCCATGCTATAACAATATAGCTTTAGTGTATTTAGAGGATAGATAAATAATCATATTATGTCATGAAGGATGTTGAATATCTCCCATAATATCTTCCCATGTAGAACCCTTTTTAGAAAAACCCTACTTAAAACCATTCTTCATAACCTAGGGAATGGAAACATAAAAAATGATGATATTAGATGCTCGGTAAGGGTAAAAAGGGTGATATTAATGATCGCTTAAGAATAACATTAGCATAAGGGTATGAGGGAATGAGATTAATATTTTAAAACCACACCCAATATATCATAGATCATAGTATTGATTCATGGAATAAATCTTGGTCATTTATAATACATGAATCATAATGGAATTAAATAATATGATCTAAGAGTGCATAACATTGGTGTAAGATATAAGTTTTTGGAAAATACATAAGCAAAGAAAATCATTTCAATAGTCAGGCCTCACTACCAAGACTATCATAGTGGATTGGGTTCACTCCTTAGTACATCATATCATTATTCAAGGTTAAATCCCATGATAATCAAAATTGATTTGGTTCACTCTCAATTATATCATATCCTTAATCAAGGATAAATCCAAATACAATCATAGTAGATATAGTCCCTTACTAAATAAGATTCACTCCCCACTCTAATCCTTATTATCTCACGAGATATCCATATTTACCCATTGCATTATAGGGATATATAATTGTAGGACACCCATTACATAATGAAAATCTTATATATATGTGATAAAAAATCATAATAAAATCATCCAAACAAAACTCATGGAAAGGATATAGGATGAATAAAATTTTTACCATTTCATCATATCATAACACATGAAAAAGAAATAGGTTTCATAAAGGTTTCATCATAACTTAATTAACTCGTGGGACAAAAAGGGGCTTCATAGAATCATACTTAAATCATCATTATCATAAGTTATCCAAAGAATGATATTGTATGGTATAATTATATCATATCCATAATAAATTACAAGTAACATCGAAGGATGTTATCACAGTTAATTTTTTAAAAATGATTACTTAGAATATTTCTTAAAGAAAATACCCTTTTAATTTTGAAAATAATTCTTTAAAATAAAAAAAAATCTGAAATATTATGGAAACAAATTTCATTAAAAATAACCATGGAACATAAAAAGTATGATTCAAATATTTTTTTGGTCATGCTCTTAGGAAATTCTATTCATTCTATGTACATTAAAAACTTCCTTTCACATTTATTATAAAATTTGGAAAGAATCTCATTTCAAAAATGACAAGAAGATTAACTTTAAAACTTTTTTTTAGAAATTATAACAAGGGTAAAAATTAATTTAAAAAATAATATGAAAATAGTAAAGATATTCTTAAAAATATTTTCAGAAAATGTGGACATAGTAGAAAAATTATTTTCGAACAGAGAGAGAGAAAAAATATTTCCTTAAAAATATTATTACGATATATTGAATATATAATGATAAGAAAATGAAAGTAAAATATGTGATTTTAATAAATAACCATATTAGAATAATATTCATGATTTTATTTATAGTTATGTTATAAAATATAATCATCATATACTTAATCATAAATAACCCGGAAAAATAATGAGATTTTAAAATAAATCACTTACCGTTTTAGTAACTTTTGAATCGTAAAAACCTTGGAATAATAAATTTAAATAAAAATTTAAATGTAATAATAATAATTCTATTAATTATATAACATATAAAAGTGGATGTGTAAAAACATCATAAAATAATATAGGTGCATAACATAACATATGGACCAAAGAAAACAATTCGAGAAGATAAACCCTTACCATAAGCACCACTTGCATTGAAAGCACTATAAAAACTTATATAATAAATTTAAATTTACTATAACTATATAATATATCAATTTAAATACTTATACTATAATATATTATCCAATTATAACATTTTAAGATCCATTGATTAATAATTACTTATTAAAATCGTTGTTTCGAGGTGTTAATTGTTACGTTTTTTCAGAGTTTTTTGGTATGGTAGTTCCAGTACATGTAATTTGATCATGGTTAATAATATATATAATGTTAATAATTATATAAATATCATATATATTCATTATATATATATTCATCCCTAAAATTTATAGATAGGAAAATGAATTACACCATTCATGAAGAGGGTAGGCCGTATGTACACATGAACTATGTTTTCAAATTTCGACATATGGAAAGAAATAATGGTAAATAATAGTTATTATATCATATATATCATATATATTCATTAAATATATCTTTATTACCATCCATGTAATGTTTAAATGAAAAAATAATCACATCACTTCGTTGACGTGGTAGTCCACACGTACACATGAAGTGTGTTATCATTTTCCAATGAAGTGTAAGGTAAGAAGGTAAATATGATATTATGATTTAAGAATCATAATTATTTCATAAATATCATATATAAACATTAAACCCACAATAATAACCATCCATGAAATATGGTGATGGAAAATGAACCACAGTGATAGGTGGAGGAGGTAGTCTGCATTTGCACACGAGCACTACATTCACTTCCAATTTAATTGAAATAGAGTGAATAATGGTGATTAAAAAATAATAATTACATTTAATTATATTTAGGATCATTAATTTATTATTTTATAAATAATAACATATATTTAGAAGTGTTAGAATAAAAAATAAATTAAAAGAGGGTGGGTAGGACAATTACCCCTTCTTCAGTTGGACTCCTTTAGATCCCTTCTTAAGAACCCTTGTAATGGTCTATTAATAAGAAAATAAAATTTAATTCATTTATAGGAAATTTTATAATTTAATTTTTTAGGGTTTTTTTAGGATATATTCCTCAAATTTGTGTGAAGAATAGAATGAAGGGATGTCTGTTTATAAGTGGGGTTGAGGACACACTTGGAATTTCTTAAAAGATTGAAATATAATAAAGACATACTAAAGAAAAATGATTCCAAATGGATATATATTAAAATCAGGGATTATATAATGTCTAAATACTTCCATAAAATTTGATTTAGATAATTTTAATTGGAAAAATTACCCTTATCTCATGGTTTAACCCCCACAATAAACTTGTTTTAACCATAATTATAATTTCCAATTTTTAATATTTTTACTATTCATTATGAAAAAATGAAAGTGTAATCATTAAAAATTTCTAAATTATGATTTAAACTATGGAATAAATTTTACTTAAATAAATTCATAAAAGTTTAAAGATTTAATTTAAAATTAAACATGCAAAACATAATGAAAAGTTGTTTTCCAGAGATTTTTTTTCTTAAGTATAATTTTATTTTTACCAAAATCCAAAATAAAATTAGTATAATGACATTAATTGTATTATTAAAAATATAAATTAACTAATTTTACTTTTAAAACTATTTTAAAACAAAATTTAACTTTTTAAATTCATTAAACAAAAATATAGTTTTCCATTAAAATTTATATTTATCACTATTCAATGAAAAATAAATCTTTTTAGAAAATTATAAAAAAGTTTAACTCTCAAATAATAATGACATTATAATTTCAAAAATTAATTTCATTTTTTAAAATAAATTTTCTAAATGTGTAAGAAATTAAAAGAAGTAATAAAAACAATTTGTTATCATATACCCATAGTTTAGAACCATGAGTATAGCCCTTAAAACCGTGGGTATAGGGTATACCCATATTTTTATGACTCATGGATAATGTGAACGTTAGTATTGATATATACCCATTCTTTTTAAAAACTTTGGGTATATATTAGGATATTTTATCCAAACCAAGGTCTAGATATCCGTATTTACAACTTCTCCCAGTAGAAAACATATACCCACAATTCAAGGTACCATGGGTATAGCTATCTGTCCCCATTTTGATACAACATCACTTTTGGACCATCCTAAACCAATAAATAAAATAAAAACTAGTGTAAAAATTTAATCCAATACATATATTATATTTTTATTATTCAACCATTTTCTTTTCATAATTTTCTAAAAATTTTGAATACTATAACATACATATAAATCCATACAACCAATCAATTCAAGTCATTAAACTACATCCACATGTCTACTTACTACTAAGACAAAAAAATTAAGGGATAAATATCTCCCCCATCACCAAAATCCTCATCCTCATCACCATCAACAACATCCTCATCACTAACAACATGAACTCGAGCACCAACATCATCATCATCATCACCACCACCATCATTGGTGTCGTCATAGCTCGTCTGCCAGTAGGACCCCCATTAACCTCACTTGGGGCATCATTTAAAGAGAAAATTGATTACATAAATGAATTAAAAGTAGTATCGGCCTCTGATGAAAGTGATTTACTTATAAATGACATATATTTTAGGAAGATTTTGGTGATCAACATACTTCTTTCATGCTCCTGTAAAGCTATTTTTTCTCTTACCTACTTATGAATGAGTGTTTTATAGATCGATGGACTAGAATGATTGAGAGGTTCCCAATGAGTGACAATAGATAAAGGGGAATATTTTTTTTTTCAGAGGTCTACATCTTACTCTCCCCTAGTTATCCTCACCTAATACCTAAATCAAATGATCATTTTCCCCAAAGTTGTCATCTTCTTTCACATCGAGGGTCTCCCAGGTAGACTGTTGAAAATATAAAAAAGAAATTTAATTAATTATTTTTTATAAATATTTGAAATATAAATAAATAAACCTACAATACTTTATTGTGTTTGTTCATTTATTTCACTCACATCATTTTTCTTCCTACTCGAGCAAAATAATTTTTATCAAGGCACATGACCTTCGATGCACAATACCGCTTACTATAAGTGGCACTGATTAGTATATTACTGTAATATTGAATAATATGAAAGAGATAAACCAAGAATGAATTAATTTGTTTCCTTTTTAATAAATCCATAAATTTAAGAATCATCTAAATATACATTTAATTAGAAATTTAATACTAGCGGCATAACATAAATAATACATATTAAATAGAAAGATAAGAATGGGTATGATATGGGTTCCTATTGTATGTTAATTTCTGTCCAATTATATTTGTCTTATGTTATTTGTCTATTCGGTCACTTATTAACTTTGATCATTTTATCATTAGGTTCATTTTTAGGTTTGGTTGTTTGGTAAATTTTCCAATTGGTCATTTATCCATTTTTCCATTTGACAATGTGTGAATTTGGTCATTTCTCCAATTATGGAATTTTGATCAATTAGTTTAATTGGGAAATTTAGGCCATATTGACCAATTAGGCCATTTAGGCCATATAGGCCAATTAGGCCATTTTGGCTAGTTAAGTCAATTAACCCAATTAGGCCAATTAGGACAAATAATCCATTTTGATCAATTAGTCTATTTATATCATATAGACCAATTAGTCAATTTAGACCATTTAGGCCAATTAGGTCATTCATGCCAATTAGCTCATTTAGTCTATTTTGGCCAATTTAGGAAAATTAGGGAATTTCACCCATTTTAGCCCATTTAGGATAATTTGTTGTTTAGAAATTATCCCATTAAGCCAATTAGCTCTTCTACCATTATCCGATTAGGAATATTGTGAAATTGGATATTAGACCATTAAGACTTTAGGCCAATTGGCCCATTAGGCCATTAGGAAAATTGGCCAACTAGGCAATTATTCCAGTAGGCCATTAGGTCAATTTCCCAATTATCCATTAGGCCATTAGGATAATTGGCCATTAGACTATTAGGTTATTAGTGCAATTGTACAATGGGACATTAGTGCATTTGAACATTTGGCCATTAGGACAATTGGAAATTTGGTCATTAGGCCATTAGGGAAATTAACAATTAGGACATTAGTTCATTATACCAATTGTCCAATTGGTCAATTGGACAATTGACCATTCGGTCGTTAGGCCATTAGTCCAATTTAACATTAGGACATTAGTCCAATTGGTCCTTAGGCTATTAAGAAATTAGGCCACTAGGGTAATTAGGCAATTTTCCATTATGAAAATTGTCCAATTGCCAATTTGGACAATTTTCCATTAGATCATTAGGAAAATTGGCCATTAGGCCATTATGAAAATATGAAAATTGACCAATTATTCATTAGGTCATTAGGCCAATTCACTGTTTTCCATTATTCCATTAGTCCAACAGGCCAATTGGACATTATGCCTATTGGCTATTAATACAATTGGGAATTCAACCATTAGACCATTAGACCATTACTCAACTGAACATTAGGCCATTAGGCCAATTGTACAATTTTTCCATTAGTACATTAATCCAATTGGCCAATTAGACCACTAGGACATTAGGCTAATTGGCCAATTATTCCATTATTCCATGAGGCCAATTTGTCATTAAGTCATTACGCCAATTGGAAATTATGCCAATTTTCCATTAGTCCATTAGTCTATTAGGACATTAGGTGACTTGGACATTAGGATATTAGGAAAATTATACCTTAGACTATTACATCAATTATCCAATTATCCTTATGTCCAATTAGAACAATTGTGCATTAAGACATTATGATAATTGGTCATTAGGATATTAGGCCATTAAGTTATTAGGACATTAGAACATTAGGCCATTAATCCAATTAACCATTAGTAGATTAGACCATTAATCCATTAGGCCAATAATCCATTAGGACATTAGGCTAATTGGAAAATTGGACATTAATCCATTGTTTGTTGGGCCAATTGTCTGTTAGGACATTAGTCCATCCGACCAATTGACCAATTGACCATTTTAAAATGGCCATTCAGACAATTAGATATTAGGCCATTAGACCATTGTTCCAATTGTCCAATCTGGCCATTAGTCGATTAGGAAAATTTTCCATTAGGCCATTAGGCCAATTGGACATTAGGAAATTATGATTATTTTCCATTACGATATTAGGTCAACTGGATAATTTTCCATTATAACATTAGGCCATTAGTCCAATTGTCCATTAGTCCATTAGTCCAATTGTATGTTAGGCCATTAGGCAATTATACCATTAGGTAATTGGGATATTAGGCCATTGGGCCATTGGTCCATTGGGCCATTGGTCCATTAGAACATTAGGCCATTTGGCCATTTGGCTATTAGGAAAATTAGACTATTTGGCCATTAATCCATTAGGGCATTAGGTTATCAGGGCATTAGGACATTAGACCACCATGCCAATTGTCCAATTAGGCCATTATACCATTTGTCCATTTGGCCATTAGGATAATTGACCCTTAGTCCATTAGTAAATTAGTCCAGTAGTTCAATAGTCCAATTGGACAATAGGCTATTAGGCCAATTGGACAATTATGTCATTACGCCATTAGGTCGTGAGGCCAATTGGTCAATTAGCCATTTTTAGATTTTTTGATAGGCCAATTGGACATTATTACATTAGTATATTAGTACAATTGGTCATTATGAAATTATACATAGGATTTTGGTCCAATTTTCCAATTGGCTATTAAACTATTATGCCAATTGGCTAGTTAGTACATTAGGATAATTGGCCAATTGACCATTAAACCATTAGTCCATTAGGACAATTGACAATTAGGCCATTAGTCTGTTAAAAAAATTGACCATTAGGCCATTACATCAATCTGACAATTGGTCATTAGGCGATTATTCCAATTGGCCATTAGGCCACTAGACCAATAAACTAATTTTCCATTAGGCCATTTTGATAATCGGTAATTAGGTCATTTTTTGAATTAACCATTAGTCCATTAGGCCATTAGTACATTATTCCATTAATACATTAATACATTAGGTCATTAGGCCATTATGACACTAGTCCATTAGGCCATTAGTCCAATAGGACATTATTCCACTAGTCTAATTTTCCATTTAGGCCATTAGGCCATTAGGCTATTATTCCAATTGCCCATAAGTCCATTTTTTTCAATTGGCCATTATGCCATTGACTGTTAGACCATTTGACTACTAGGACATTGGGCTATTAGGCCAATTGGTCCTTAGGTCACTAGGACATTAGGCCATTAGAAAAATTGGATAATTAGGCCAATTGGACATTAGGCCATTAGTCCATTAGGACATTAGTCCATTAGGCCATTAGGATAATTGAAAGTTCATTCATTGGACAATATACCAATTGGCCATTAGGCCATTGACCATTAGGCCAATTGATCATTAGAATATTAGACCATTACTAAAATTGTCCAATTAAGAAATTAGTGCAATTGGACATTAGAAAATTAGGAAAATGGGTGTTAGATATTTAGGAAATTAAGCCAATTGGCCATTAGGCCATTAGGACATTAGGACATTAGGCAATTAAGACATTACGACATTAGGCCATTAGGTTACTTGTCCATTAGACCATTAGTAAATTAGACCATTATGACATTAGGCCATTAGTCCATTAGTCCATTAGGAAATTAGGCTAATTGGCCCATTGGATGTTGGGCCGTTAGGACTTTGGGATAATTGGTCGTTAGGCCATCAAGCCATTATTCCATTTTAAAGGGGGTATTTCCAGCCTTATATTATAGAGATTAATGATAATAAAACTTAAATTTCCACATGAAAATATAACTAAGTAACAATATAAATCTAGATATTAGTTCTATTTATATTAAAGTACCAAGAACTTCTCTTGCTCGAGAATTGTAGTGTGCCCCAAAGTGTGAAAATATGTCATTGAATCCTTGTTATTTTTTTTCCTGATATATCCTAAAAATGAAAATTTAATACATGTAATAATAATTAAATTTTATATGAAAAACATTAATGTTTTTGAATAACATAAATCATCACTCTTCCAATACTCAATAATTTCTTGATATTTTGTTATTGGATTGTTGGGGAATATTTGTACACCCTCTAAATCAAAACTGAATCTACTCTTATAACCAACATATAACTCATAGTTATATGATCGCCAGAACTCCCAAAGATCCATCAACCTTTAAACCCTAATAGATTCACCATCAAGAAAGTTAAAATGACATTTTAATGAACATGTTAATACATATAAGTACAAAATTAATATAAATACAGTAGTGAAAAAAGATTTTTACGTCGGTTATTTTTTATTTTTATGTCAGTTTTTTGACGAATTTATTATAGGGGATGTTATAAATATCTTTTTACATCAGTTATTTAAAAAGTGGCATAAAAAACAGAAATCTGAAGCCATTTTCACATCGGTTCCTAAAAAACTGATGTGGAAAATGGTTCAAAGTCATGATTTATTACGTCAGTTTTTAAATAAATAACATAATATATTGTTTATTACATCGATCATTTAATACCAGACCTAATAAAAACCCCTTCGAAGAATTTTTCACATCGTTTATAAGAAAATTGACATGAAAAAAAGTTTATCACATCAGTTATTTTCATAACCAACTTGATAAAACAGTCTGTGAAGCGGCTTTTCACATTGGTTATTTTTTTAACCAACATGAAAAAATATATAATACGTTAGTTATTTAATAAATGACGTAAAAAACCATCACCATGCATTTATTACATTGGTTATAAAATAATCAATGTAAAAACCATTTTTTAATAAAATAGTTCAACCATTATAATGCGCTGCCAAAGATGACCTAAAATAAGCAGAAAAGAGACCAAAAACTAGACCAAAACCTCTAGATAGACCCCAAACCCCCTGGACACCCATAAACCCTTGGATAGCCCCCATCCCCTAGACAACCCTACCCCTAGACACCCTCCCACCCCTGGAAACCCTCCACACCCTGGACAACCCCCCACCCCCTGGACACCCCTACCCCCGTAGAAAACCCCCACCCCTTGGACAACCCCCTAACCCCTTGGACATACCCCACCCCCTAGACACCACTGAACCCCTGGACACCCTCCCACCCCCCAAAAACCCTCCCCCCATGGCTATCCCCCACCACCTTGGATACCCCCACCCCTTTGGACATACCCCCACCCATAGACAACCCCACCCCCTGGACAACCCCTCCCACCCCCTGGAAACCCCCACCCCTGGAAACCCCCCACCCCCTGAACACCCTCCCACACACTAGACAACCCCCACCCCCTGAAGAGCCCCCACCCCCATGGACCCTCCCACCCACCCACTGGACACCACCCACCCCACTGGACAACCCCCACCCCCTAGACATCACCCCACCCCTACCCCCTTGGACACCCTCCCACCCCCAAACACCATCCCACCCCCATGGACATCCCCTACCCACATGGACACCCCTACCCCTCAGAAAGCCCCCCCCCCTCAGACACCCCCACCCCCATGAAACCATTACTATGATCTGTCAAAGTATGAAAAAAGCAGAAACCAGACTAAAAGTAGACCAAAACTGGAGCAGAATCCATTCCATAAAAATATCAGAACTAGACAAAACAAGAAGAATCAGAGAAAAATTAAACATTCACATATATAACATTCAAAACTTATAATTTCAACTAAAAAAAACCTAAATCCAACCAAAACAACTACTAAATACACAATTATAATTACAATATTCAAAATTATATTTTACACTACAAAAAACTAAAATCCAATAAAACCTATAAAATAATTTGACCATTCTTATTGTAAGTGTTTGACCTATTGAGAACTATAGGGTAAAGGGTCATCATATAGATACAAATTAAAAGGATAGTAGTTAACAATTATAATGAATAAATAAAATGAAATATTATGGAAAATTTTATAAGGAAATCTTACTAGGTCAAACTTCACAAGTGTTCTAGTTATATTTATTTCATACATAAATCTTAACATATAAAATCTTTATTCGACAAAGCCTTGTTATTCATGAAAATTCTATTTAAATGAGTGTCAATTGAAAATATCTTTTTTATTTAATACATCAAAAAGTACAAATTATTAATGGATATTTACCTTTACTTTTATATATTTGATCTAGGAACTCTTTTCCTTTTTGTTTTTTCAAAAGTAAACCCATCCCATAATAGAAAATAATACGAATGAGATAAATTTAAAATTCATTATAATATAAAAAACTATTATGAAATTAAAACTTACTTTTCCAACATATTCTTAAAACTTATCCACACATCTCCGTGGACAGAGCATATCGAATAATGTGTTTTCTCCCTTGGAAAAAAACACCTAACATCCAATGATCACTCATATAAAATAAAATTTAAGGTTAGTGGTTTTTTTATGAAAAAAGATAATGAACACTTTTCCAGATATATGTTACATACATCTCACAAAATGGAATCATCCAATATTGCGTGATTATATTCTGTTCAAATCATTCAATAATATAAAGTGTTCTTTGTTCCTCATCCAATGCATGTGGTTCATGGGAAATCAAATGCGGGTCCATGAATCCATATACATTTGTCTGCTCATTATTCTCACACATGTTATAAAGATACCTAATACAAAATAGAAATAAGTATACATTTTTAATAAATATAACATAGGGAAAGGTGTTAATATTACATGGAAAAAATATGCACCATGTTGATTCCCAAATTATCTCCAGTAACAAGCTCCATGATATCATTTTTCACAATCCATACATTTATTTAACATCCAAAAATAAGGGATTCCATTGGAAACTCAAAATGATCTGCCAAAAAATTTGAATGTCTTGAAAATCTATCAAGATGACTAGAATCTATATCTAATCTCATAGTTATTTGTCCTTGTTGTTGTCTATTCAATATTTCTTTACCTTTTAAGTATTCCTATAAAAATAAATAGAAAAATATATTAGTTTTTAAATTTTAAAACCACTCTAATAAAAAATTAATTAAAAGATATAACATACATACCTCTATGGTAATGAGTCACAGAAGTTTCGATGTCCAAACTAAAAAGTGGTCAATACTATGTCCAACTGTCGTCACCTTATCTGAAGGTAATGGTAGTTGAGCTGATCTATCTATAATATCATGTACAATGACCCTATAAATCTCTACCTATAAATGTTGATGATGAACTGTATCTATTATACAATATACTAGCCCATATGCAACTATATGATGGTGATGATCATAAACATACAAATCACAATAATTATGAAGTCGTGGTAGAGGATTAGGATAAAAAATGGGGTTTGCAGGCTGATTTGGTGTAGTGGGAGCTACTGACAGAGGTGGAGGATAAATAATGGGGTTTGTAGGGGGAGGTCGACTAGTGGGAGATGTAGTCTAAAATTGTCTTTTCATGTCTGAAAACATAGACTGTGTCGACGCTCTAATATTTTACTCCATCATTGCATTAATATTTTGAACTTCAGCCTCCAAGGATTCTATTTTATTTGATAAACAACCTCAATGGAAGAATTTGAAGAACATGGAAACACTTTTCTTACCGATACACCTGTTGGATATCCTCATACATGACCAGGGTGTTCGGGCTTTCCCAATTATACAGATAATATATCTTGCCTCATAGCAGCTGTAAATACCCCTTGTGATCTTTGCTCCTCAACAGAATCCTGTATTAATTAATTGAACATTTCTGTAATGATTCAAAGTATATAAATAATTTAATTAACTTAAATAAATAAAATAAATATCTTACAATCCTCTCAGCTTCGATTCTCGATTCATCCAAAAGATATTATCCCTTTTTTTTATTTGAGCTATATTCCATTTTTCATGTCTAGATTGAGGGGATGGAGGGGAAACCTCTCTAGATCTTGAAGACTCAGCTCTCAATTATTGTAAATTTTCCGCTATCATTTGTTCTTCCAATAATGTATACCCTCCCTCAGATAAAATATGAGGGTATACATTTTTATATTGGATATCCTAATGAGATGTCCTTATTTGTTGAAAATTAAGAATAAAAAATAATTAAATAAATATTAATAATATCATTTATATAAGAAATCTTATAAATGTTAACATTCCCTTATCAAAAATAAATCTTTTCTTCTACTTCCAAAAAATTGTATCCATGTGTCTTCATATATGAAAGGATATATATGACATGGATTTTCATGATACCTATGACCAAAAAAGAAATCATATGTGAGGGTTGATTTGAAATCCTTCTATCCCCTAGCAGCTATCGATAAACATTTCTTTCTGAATCCTCTAGTGTCAAGAATTTCAAATTTCATCTGATAAAGAAGAGCTAAAACATATTATACTAGAAAAACTTAAAGATTAGTCCAAAAATAGAAAAATATCTTGCCAAAATAGTCTCCCACAACTGAGATATTATCTATTTGTCCAAACTTCTCCAATCATTATAAGAAATTCTTACTTTGCTTTTACCCTAAGTTGATACAAAACTCTTAAAATATTTTTCATTTGGGCCTCTAAGAATATCATTCTCATCAAACTCAACCAGTATCCCCTGGTCCTAGATACGGGCAAGTGATAATTTTGGTAAATGTGTGCAAGCATGTTTACCAACTCTTTAACTCTTCTATGTCGTTATGGGAGCACATGAGGATGATTGGGGAACACCAAGAGGAGCATGTGAATGTTCCTCCCCAAAGGTATGATGATGATGCTCATCTCCAGAATCATGTGGTTGATCAATTGATTGATATGTCATTATCCTTTAAATTAAAAAATCAAACATTAGTTCACAAATATAAAAATTCAAATATTATAATACTAATGTAAACAAAAAATGGAAAACTGAACTAAGTTATGTAATGGTAAACATGGTAAATTTGGTAAGCATGTTAAATAATGGTAAATATGGTAAACATGGTAAACATGGTAGTTTAATTTTCATTCAAATAAATAAATAAATATATAAGTTATGTAATGGTAAACTATGGTAAAATATGGTAAACATAGTAAACATGGTAAAGTAATTGTCATTCAACAAAATCAACAGATATATAAGTTATGTAATGGTAAACATGATAAACTAAACTAAACAAAATTAAAATAATCACAAACTTATACTTATTTGTTTTAATATTCATTTTAATAATGAAACATATTACAATATCTAACATTTTATGAAAATAATAAATGTAAACAAGAAATAAACATATGTTACCTGTAATATTAGGAATTTACAAATGGATTGTTTCCCCAAATTCCTTCATCACGATCATTCTTTATGGCACAAACCATGTCTTCAACATGCTGATCATTATTTTTTCTAATCTTTCCCTGGAAGTAGGGATCTCGCATAAATCAACATCTTCAGCATGTTGATCCTCACCAACATAGTGTTTTTTACCTTGTAAAACAACATAGAACTGCATATCCGATTGATCAACTACATAGAAAATCTGTTTTTCATGTGATGACATTATAAAAGAATATACTATATCTTCCAATCTATTCAGATTAACAACTTTCATTCCAAATTAATTGTGTCAGACACTGTTGTTACTGATAAACAATTTGCAGTTAAAAAAAGAACTTTAATTTTAAAGTAATCGACCTCCCATATTTCATCAATGAATCCATAATATGAACTTAATGCAGAAATTGGGTTTTTGTCTTTAGAACTTGAACAATGTGTTGCTTCTACAAACACCAATACACCACTATTCTGAACTGCACTTCTTTTGTCCTGAGATTTCATATGAAATGTATATCTATTAATGTCAAAACCGGACCATGTTATCACATTTAAACTTGGACCACCCACTAACCAACTTAATATCTCTGATACATCTGATCTATCGAGCAAGATCTTTTTAAACCATTTCAAAAATTCTTTGTTGCACTCATTCAAAATCCACATTTCATTCTTCTTGGATGACATTGTTTCAACTCATTAATATGCAATGTGATATACGGTTGAGCATCAACTATGTTATTCAAGATGTATAATTCTACCTTCTTTATTTGTTTAACTGAAAACTATTTTACTTTTAATCCACGAATACCATTTCCCTCATTATTAACTCATTCACGGAAAGATGGAGGCAAACCTATGTGCTTCACTACAGCCAAGTAGCTCGTAAAAAACTCCACAACCTCCTCAGAAATATACTTTTCAATAATGGAGGCTTCTGGTCGATATGGATTCTTAACATACCAATTCAATATTTTCATATACTTTTCAAAAGGATAAACCTAATAAAGATATACTGGTCCAAAAATATTTATTTCTTGAAACCATATGAAGCATTAAATAAACCATTATATTAAAAAAAGATGGAGGAAAATACATTTCCAATTGAAAAAGTATATAAATTTCATCCTTTTCCAAAATGTTCAAAGCATTCACATCAGTCACCTTATTACAAATTGAATTGAAAAAATAACACAACTTCATTATAGTCTTTCTGACATAGATGGGAAATATTCCACCCAATTAAAATGGTAGAATTTGTTGCATCAAGACCTGACAATCATGAGATTTTATACCTATCTACTTCAAATCCTTTTAAGAGACAAAATTTTGTACATTTGAAGAATAACCTTGAGGTACTTTGATACCATGAAGACACTGAAAAAAGCTAATTTTCTCCCTCTTGGATAATGTATGACAAGCCAGTGGAAGAAATGTTCGTCTTCCACCAGGAGTGGGAGCTAACTCCAAAGGTATTCCCATTGATAGTAAGTCGAATATTTCATTCAACCTATCTTTAGTATTTCCTTTAATACCTAACAATGTTCTAATAAAAATGGCGTAGATATTCTTCTGCACGTGCATGAAGTCAATATTATGTTTCACTTAATGATATATCCAATATGGTAGCTCAAAAAATATTGACATTTCCTTCCAAATATGTCTATCATCACCAGATTTATGTCTCTTTCCCAATGACACATCAATGTTTTTCACCCTCTCAAAATACACTTCAGGGGATACAGGTTTTGGAGAAATATCAAATTCTTGTGAGCCATTGAATGGCTTTTTAGTCTTATATAAGAGAAATCCATAGTCAAAAACTTTTGATGAAGCATGTTTATTGTTTTCCTTCCATGATGAAATTGACAATAGAAAGTCTTTTGTTCACAAATTGGACCTGATTTATTCCCCTTAACACTATATCTAGACAAATTTCCATATACTGGGAGTTCATTTAGAGTGAACATAAGCACATCATGCAGTTGAAAATATTCTATTTTATAGGAATCATACACCCAAATACAATACTCCCATAAAACTTTCAAATCATCAATCAATGGTGAAAAAAACATCAATACCATTTTCAGGTTTCTTCGGACCAGAGATCATTATACTCAACATGACATATTTGGGATTTATCAAAACTTTAGGAAAGAGGTTGTAAATTACCAACAAAATAGGCCATGAACTATGTGTGCTAATGAGGGTTCTGTATGGATTCATTCCATCTGTGTGCAACCCAATTATGAGATTTCTAATTTCATTTCCAAATGTAGTATACGGCTCATCAATTTTATTCTATTGTGGACAATCAACTGGATGATGTATTTTTCCATCACATATCCACTCATCAGCATGGCATCTTAACCTTTTTATATCATATGAATTAGAAAATAAATGTTTCAAACATTGAATTATAGGAAGATACCAAAATACCTTGGCAGGGATCTCTGTAATCTCTACATCAGCCTGTGATTTCCATTTCAACTTATACCGTGATTTCCCACATTTAGGACACTCTGATAGAAATTCATATTCCTTCCTATATATCATACATTCATTCGTACAGGAATGTATTTTGTTGTATCCCAATCCCATCGGGCATAATATTTTCATGGCCTTATAATGTGAATATGGAAGATCTTGGTCTTTTGGAAGAATGCCTTTCAATAATTGAAGCAGCTCTGTGAAACTTATGTCGCTCCATCCATGTTTCCCCATCTGGTTAATCAATATTAACACCACCGACAAAACCATAAAATCCATAAAACCATGATTGAATGGGTTTTTAGCATCACCATATAGATGAGAAACTATCGGTTCTATCTCAATTTGTTCAGCTCCAATATCACGAATCATTTCTCCAATTCCATCAGAGTTATCATATTGCAAATCATCATCATCAGTAGATCTGAAATTCAGTCCAGTTTCACCATTCAAAATCCAAAGGCTATAACTTGGAATAAAACCATGAAAAATATGATGATATTTTATCTCTCTACATTTCAAATTATTCATATTAAAACATTTAAGGCACAGACAGAAAAACATGTCGCTTCTTGGTACATTTAGATTAGAAAATTCCAAAAAGGCATCAAAACCTTGCTCATATTCATTACTCATTCGATGTTCCATAATCCAACTTCGACTCATTATTACCTATAATAAATATCAAAATTATACATCTTGTTAATATGAGCCAATTTTATATTTATATGAAAAATATAATATTTTGAATGTAAAACAATTTGTAAATATAAAATATATCTAGGCCTATTTGAAAAATATATATCATGAAAATGATTTTAAAAAGAATATATAGTTATATATAATAGTTTTAAATTCATCTTGGATCATTTTTTATTAAGGTACACAAATAATACATCCTGGTGCAACTGGATACAAAATTCACCCTTCTGTAAACAAGAAATATGAAGTATAAATATTAAAATATGTATATATTCACTACTGAAAATTACACGTATCCCAATGATTTGAAATCATTGGGATATCCCCTGAATCCTTTGGGATATAATATTCCAATATTTTCACATACTATTGGTGTTATGGTCATTGAAATAGCCCTATACTGACGGTTCTACAGGAACCATTGTTATAGACTGCCTGAAGTTAATATATGCCAACCATTTCAATGAAACTGTTGGGATATATATATACCAAGGGGGTGTCCAGGGGGGGGATGTCCAAGGGGGTGTACAAGGGGGTAGGGGTGTCCAGGCGGTGGGGGCTATCTAGGGGTGGGGGGGTGTCCAGGGGGTGGTGTCCAGGGGGTGAGGGGGTTGTCCAACCCCATAACCCTGTGGACATCCCCCACCCCTGGACACCACACCCACCCCCTTTGACACCCCCTATACACCACCACCCCCTAGACACCCCCACCCCTGGATACCCCCTACCCCCTTGAAAAAACCACTCACCCCCTGGACACCACCCCAACCACTTGGACACCCCAACCCCCTAGACATCCACCTCACCCCTGGACAGCACCCCCACTCCCTAGACACACCTACCACCTTGGAAAGCCCCCTCACCCCCTGTACACCACCCCCACCACCTTGGACACCCCCTAGACACCACTCCCCCTTGGAAAGTCCCCACCCTCTAGACAGCCCCACCCCTCGGGACAACCCCACCCCCTGGAAACCCCCACCCCCTGGACACCCCTACCCCCTTGGACATACCACTCACCCCTAGACACCCCCACCCCTTGGAAACCCTCTGGACACCACCACCCCCTTGGAAAACCCCACCACCCCTTGGATATCCCCCACCCAGGGCAACCCCCACCCCTTGGACACCCCCTGGACACCCCCACCCCCTTGGACAACCCCTATCCCCTAGACACCACCCCCACCCCCTAGACACCCCTACCCCCTTGAAAATCCCCCTCACCCCTGGAAAGCACCGCCACCCCCATAGGCACCCCCTGAACACCACTAAATCCTTAGACAGCCCCCACCCCATGGACAACCCCCCAACCCCTGGACACCCCTACCCCCTTGGACAACCCCCTCACCCCCTTGGACACCACCCCCACCCACTGGATTCCCCTACCCCCATGGATTTCCCCCACCCCTGGACACCACCCCCACCCCCTTGGACACCCCTGGACACCCCCACCCCTTGGAAAGCCCCCCACCCCCTAGACACCCCCACCCCTGGACACCCTCACCCCCACCTCACACATGAAGGCACACACACACACACATGATAGAACACACAAAAATCGTAAACATTCCTAATATCACTTCCATGGTTTATTTTACTAGAAAAGAATTTTTCATGGTATAAAAGAACACTATGATAATTACCAAGAGAACAAGAACATATATTGAATAATAACATCTCAAAACATAAGTTTAGGGCATCAAAAAAAATAAAAAATGAAACTGAGCCGTGTGAGGATTAATTTAGTGTTGCGAGTCGACCTGATAGATCTGGTGATAATAAAGATGATGAAAGATATTTGTAAAATGAGGTTGGAGAGAATGAATTTGAATAATACTTTCTAGGTTTTCCACATGAGAGATACGTGTCGTAGGTCACCCGATCGAAGAAAACAGAATGACAGAATATGAGGCACGATAAATCATTTAAAAGATTTATCATGTCAGTTATTTAATAACCGATGTGATAAACTACTTTTTATGTTTATAACATTGGTTATTTAATAACTGGCATATAAAATTATTTATCACGTCAGTTATTTTAGAACCAACGTTATAAATGGCACTTTATCACGTCGGCTATTTTATATCCGACATGATAAATTGCCGAGATTTGATTTATCACATCAGTTATAAAATAATCAATGTGATAAAACACCCAGATTCGATCTTTAACGTCGGTTATTTTATAACTTACATGATAAATCGATGAGAATCAATTTATCATGTGGTTTATAAAATAACCGATGCGATGAACCAATTTTTCAAGCTCTGCATGTCGGTTATGTAGAACCGACGTGAACAACGTCGACATGTTAAACGTTTTTTCCACTAGTGACATAAATTTATTAAATTTTCTTAAACATATCTATGCCCTTGATTTCTTATTTATGTCATCACTGATATGCCTCCATGAATCTGGTTGAATCAGAATGATATTGTTTTACCTGGATTATGTTCATATAAAACGTTTGCACTGCCTGTTATTTTTACCTATCATCTGATTGCCTTCATTATAATTCACCAAATTTTTTTGGTCATTCCAGGTTTCACAAATACGAGTGCACCCAAATTTCATAATATAAGATCCCCCTAAATAAGATCAAATGAAAAAAGAATAATTAAGTCACTATACAATAAGAAAAAAATTATTTGATATAGTTTGACACACTTAATATAAAAATATACGATGCAGACTGCTCATTAAGATCTGATGGATA
Source organism: Viscum album (assembly GCA_963277665.1). Lineage (NCBI taxonomy): Eukaryota > Viridiplantae > Streptophyta > Magnoliopsida > Santalales > Viscaceae > Viscum > Viscum album. The sequence continues at coordinate 1,918,412,549 of OY728160.1, forward strand.
CATGGGTTGTCCGGAATTAGTAGCCTCAAAAGAATGTTCTTATTCTAATGAATGATATGGGTGATCTTCATGCACTGGAGTGGAAGATAAAGGAATAGAATCATCAGATGCTAGATGGATAGTAAGAAAATGAGGTGACATAGACAAGGAAGGGTATGGGTATTAGGTTTGTGGATACATCCAATGATATGGATATGGTAAAGGTGGAGACATCCCTCGATGTGACATAGGTATGGTATGAGAAGAAGAGGTTAAATGAGTTTATGATGGAGGCAAGGGTGGTAACATGACTAGTGGCTCAATCGAAGGATGGAAAGGTGTGGTAGATAGGGTTTCTAGTAGTGGGTTATGGTGGGAACGAGCATGAAAAGTGATCCCTCTAGCTTTAGGAGAATCCCCACTTAGACCCATGATGGTAGGCTAATCATGAGTCAACTATGGTTCAACTGAATGTTTATAAATATTTTTGATGAAGAATAAGAACATGAAATTATATGTAATATGGAATAAAAATATTAAAATTATTATAGTCACTAAGGGAAGAATAGAAGGAAACCCATGCTTGTACATCTGTTAATCAGTATCAAATAACCACTTCCTTCGAAATTCTTTAGTATTTTTCATAATCTACAAAATATTGAAGTGTGAAATGGTTAGAAATATTTTAAAAAAAATATTAAATAGAATATAGAATTAAAATAATTCAGAAACAGTGTCATAACATGTTTTAGCCAAAAAATTAAAATCTAAGTTATAATTTTTTTAAAACGAATTTTAAACTGAGTTTTATGAATAAAACCATTTATATTTCACCATAGTGACTCGACCATGAGAGTAGTAATCCAATAATAATATTTTCTCAAAAAATATAATATAAGACACAATTGATCATCAAGTCTAACTATATGATGCACTGGAATAATAGTATGTTATAGTAGTTAACATTACTCCATTATGATGTGTTCTAATTTTCACCACTCGATCAGTTGTAACAAATTTATACAAAATGATTATTAAATATTTTAATTCACGAACCAAATAATTCAGAACAAAATTCAACTCTCTTAATTCATGATAAATAAATTCAATATTTAAACTCAATACTTGAAATATTTATGAATAACAAAATAAAATTAATATCTATATTTTAATTTAATTAAAGTAATGGTCATACCTTTTATTTCAACCAAGAAGGAAACTATATGCTATGAAAATCCTCTCTCCTTATCAAAGGAAAAATTATTTAATTTTTATTTCAAGAAAGAAAATTTATGGAAAGTGGGAAAACAAGTAGATGAAAAAAAAGTAGAATCAAACCTCAAAGGGGTAATCCTGGTTATTCCAAATGAAATTAAAGGAATTGGAATGACTAATTATATATAATTTCCATTAGTTAGAAGTTAGCTCAAATTCTTGATTTTCCTTGATAATATCTTCAAAATGGAAGGCCATCAGTTCCCATGTCCATATATGTTATTCCAATATTGTTTTCCATTTATTGAAGTTGTGTATCAAGATTAGATTCTATTTATCAATCCTGGAGAGCTGTTATTCATTCAGATTAACCAGAATAGATCTTTCAAACATTCGATGAGTTCCCTACTTATAGATGTTGATATTTAAACATTATTATAGAATCTCTTCATTATAATGGAGGAGGATCTATGGAAGTACTCTGAAAAAAAACCTCCTCTTCCACACCCCTCACCGAAATAACACTTGAGGCTGACTTATGAATTGGGGTGCTTTCCCTAGCAGCTGAAGACCCCCTAGAAATTCTGAATTCTATCTCTTATAACTTTGGTCTTCCATTTCACTTTCATTGTAGGATGGAGAATGAATACTTCCAATCTTGTAGATTACATTTCTAAACCATAAAAAATCAACCTCCCTGTTGTTGTGATCCTCAACCATTGATAAACCCTATTATGACTCACCTATATTCACCTTCCCATTTGGACATTTCTTAATGGAAGATAATCCACATTTCACTACTTTGGACCTCAAATTTGACACTGATCTCGTATCTATTGGTTTTAGATGGTAGGAGTAGTCCTTCCATCCTTTACCCTTATTCTTCTTGATAAGGATGCACCTTCCTAAATCCCACGAGCCCTTCCTTTTTTCCTCCATGGATTGTAAAGCCGTATGCTCTGACCTCCCTCCCCGCAATCATTAGAAGGTTGACTAAGTACATCCTCACTTGAATCCACCCCAGAACTTTCTTTTCTATCTTTCTTATACCTCAACCCATACAAAATCAAATTTCCCCAGGGTTAGTTCTTTATTTCCCTAGACTTCGAACCAATTACTAGGATGTTCCATTGGAACCATCCTTCTAGGGCTAGGTCCCTTCCAAGCTTTCACACAACACTTTGAATCCAACAATGAGCACTCCCTGACCTCGCATCCCATAGGAACATCCTTGGATGGAACCTGCAACACCATTCATTTCTTATGAGAACTTCTTAAGTACATATCCCCAAATTAATATGTAGATCTCGAAGGATTTAAATTAGGTTCTAGGATTGCGCCACCTCCCTCTCTATCCACTATAATGACCCATACTTTACATACATTGTTATTACTTCAAAATTGAAGCACACTTATTACAACATATAACAAAACCATGAAAGGACCGTATGGGTATAGTGTCTTTAGAAACTGGGAAACATAAACAACTGGTTCATAAATCATCTACACTTTCTCCTTTTTATTTTATCATATCTAGAGTCCATTTTGGCATATAATACTTAATACCCTTCTTTCTGACCTAGGGAGAAGAAAAAATAAAAAAGGTGATCTCAAATGCTCAGTTAGGGTAAACAAAAGAAATATCAATCACATCATATTCATAAGAACATAACATTTTGGAAATCATAACCTGCAAAAGAGATCATAATTTCATAACATGGGATAAATCATAGTTGTGAAATTTAATCCCAATAATCATAACATGAAACTTTGTGGAATACACACATAATCATAGAGAATAATTTCTTAGTAGTCAAGACTCATTGTCAAGACTATCTTAGTAGACAAAGTCCATTTCTGAACCGATTTCACTCCTTGTTTCAGTCCTGCATCACTGAACCGGATTAACCTGCTGTTCCGGCCATGTCTATATCATGAGATATAAATCTTTACCCAATTCATTGGAGGGAGATATAGGTCCCACCCATCTAATAGTGATACCATTCTTATGTGTGCCACAAGATAATAAATCATACATCATATCATAACCTATGTAATAAAAATGGGATTTTAAAACATCATGCCATCATAACATAATTCATATAGGATAAAAGGACATCATTAAAATAATTCCATCCTAACATAATCAAATCATTGTAAAAATAGGGATAGAAACAGAACCCTATATTATCTTAGATGGAAAATAATTTTGATAAAACACTTGAACTTCATTCTTGGGGAAAATATCATTTCTACTTCAAAAGAATTTTTCCTTTCTTAACATGTCATAAAATTTTAAACTAAAAGAAGTTGATTAAAAATAATTTGAAAACTTATAAAGGAATATTCATGGAAATAATGTTCTATGAATCCATTCATGCCGTATAAGTTAAAAAAACATTCTTCTCATACTTTGGCCGGAAAAGTCAAAAAGTACCTCGTTCTAAAAACAACAAAAGATTCCTTTCATATCTTTTACTAAAAACTCACCAATGGGTAAAATTTGATTTAAAAAATTTTAGGAGGATATAAATAATATTAAATATTGAAGAAACATGGATGTGGATGATAAATATGCCCTAATAATTACCGAAATATAAACAATCTCAGATAAAAATGAGATTGTGAGATTTTCCCTTACCGTAGGTCCGATTTGCTTCGTACGTGTCAGAACCTCCTGTATAATGATTTAAATAATGTTATTGACTTATTACAGAATCTTAATCATTGTTATGATATCATATATGGTCATATTCTTAGCTTCGTATTAGTAATATTTCATTGCTACTTGTTATTCGGGTGTTTATTTCTTTTTTATTCTTATGCGTGTTTTGTCGAATGAATTCTTATTCTTCTTTTTACATTATAGATAACTCATTTACATAATGGTATTAGTGTAATTTATATCATATTTATTCATTCAATTCATTTATATAATCATTATGTAATGAAGATCATGTAGAACGAGTCGCATCACATCGTGGAGACGGTAGGCCGTACGTAAGCACGAGCGATGATATTGTTCCCATGATCGTGGAATTGTATTTAAGTGTATGTATAATATTTCAGACTCAATATAACTTTACAATAATCATATAAAGTTTTTCTTTATACCATTATACCCATCCAAGTAAGGTGGTGGTTGAAAACAGATTACACCACGACGTGGAGACGGTATTCCGTACGTACGCACATGCGGTGATTTCATTTTTCGTAGGATGGATAGAAGGTGAAATAGGGTTGTTTCATATTTATAATAACATATCAGTATATTAGTGATACTGATGTTATTACTTCATAATGAAACAACTAAATAAGAAGATGTAGAAGAAGAAATAAAGTTGAAAGAATCGGTAATGGACATTACCTCTTCTTTGAAGTGCCTCTTCTTAACCTTCTCTTAGGGCACTAAAGATGGTATTTGAAGAAGACCAGGACCTCTAGGATGTTTCTAGGGAAGTGTAGAATAGAAAGTGGCAGGGGTTGGACGAGATTTAAGGCTCAAAGTGGTGCGAGGAGGAGATGGAGGAGGTGCCCTTTTATAAGGGAGGAGAGGGGCACCTTAGGAAAAACATAAAATATTATTTTATTATAAAGTCATATTCGGTTTTTAATAGCTCAAAATTGATTTATTTAGAAGATAAGGTGGGAATGGGTCTAAATCCTCTCATAAAATAGAATTTATACACGTTTAGGTTACCATTTTAACCTTATCATTTATATTTAACTTTAAGTTAAATAATTTTTCTTTTACCGTGTATTATTTTTTTCTCACACTATATGGTTAATAAACACACTATAACAAGCCAAACGAACCCCAAGTGATTAATTATTAATATATATAACCTTATCTAAGTCATTTTTATGAACCTTAGATTTTTAGGAATAAAATAACAATTAATTATATAATATTTGTTTTAAAAACTATTTTATGTCAATTTTGACACTATTTGGTACTTGATTTTTGTGAAAATAAGAACAACATGAATAGTTAGAAAAAAGTTAATTAAATCAATAATAACATTTCATATTAACCTATAAAATTAGTGTAATTCATAAAAAGTCTCAAATTATATTTATTTGGGTATTTATAATGTCAATTATGTTAATATTTCATTAATAAGGTAATTACTGCATCATCATTGTGTCATAAATAAATTAAACTTTTTAATGTCTAAAAATTATAAATAAAATACCATTATGTAGGAAATAATTTTAGATTTATAATTAATATTTACAGTCGAAATTATCTTATATATAACCCTATATTAAAAATGTTTTAGTTATTAAACTTTGATTTTAACTATTTTAACTATTCTTTAAATAAAATAATAATAAATGTCCTAATCTAATCCAAGTGGACCTAAATGGTCATATTTTATTCCTATGTTTTTTTGGCCGAATTAAACTTATCCCATAGAATTAGGACATGTTTTAAGGTAATAATAATATCATTTTTACCCTTAATTACCCTATTTACTTTTAACCGTGGAAAAAAAAGTAAAAAGTTACTATTTACCAAAAATTATTTTTATCTTATTGAACCGAATTTTACTCCTTGATATTAACTGTGTCTCTATGATTTTCAAAACTTCATTCACAGAAGTGGTAAAATTATGTTTTATGTAAATTTTCAAATTCTCTTAGGAGGTGGGTAAAAGACGTAGAAAAGTTCAATTAATTTTTTATATATATAATATTATTATTAAATGACACCAATGAATTACATTGAACTTATATAGGTATTAAGTATCAATTTTGACCTAAAATAAATTTAAATAAAATAAATAATTATTTAAATAAAAAGTTGGTTTTTAAATAGTAACATAGTGTTTTCACTATTCATCGAAAATTGAAAGTTTTCAGAAAAATACCAAAATTTCACCCTAGGCTAATTTAGATATTATAAATCCAAAAATTAAGTCCATTTTGAAAGATAAAATTTATAAAATTTTATAAAGTAGGTATTACTATTCATAACAGCTAGTTTTAGTAATATTTTAATAGCATATAGTTGTTTAGTGAAACTCGGTATTGCGTAAAATGCAAGCTATCGAGGAAGGTCATGATTGCGTGTAAAGAAAGCCAAGATAGTTTTGTGTGTAGTGAAAGATTCCTTTGATGATGTATATAAAATAAAAACAAAATATTTCTCATAAAAATCTCTGGTGTTACATTCTACCCCCCATAAAATGAATTTCTCCCTCAAAATTAGTCACTTTGCAACAAACAAATGAGGATACCTCTCCCTCATCATATCATCAAGCTCCAATGTAGCTTCTTATAATTGGTGGTTACTCCATAAAACTTTCACCAAGTGAGTGGTCTTGTTCCGTAGAACTTTTTCGCTACGATCCAGAATCTCTCTCGGTTGTTCTTCATAAGAAAGATCTTTCTCCAGCGGTACAACTTCTGAGTTGAGTACATGTGATGGATCAGGTATGTACTTTCTCAGGAGAGATACATGGAACACATCATGAAATTGAGAGAGATTCGGTGGAAGCGCCAATCAGTAAGCTACCTTCCCAACATGATCCAGTATTTCGAAGGGACCGATATACCTAGGGCTCAGCTTTCCCTTCTTTCCAAATCTCATTACTCTCTTCTAAGGAGATATTCATAAGAACACTTTATCACCTACTTCAAACTCTCGGTCTTTTCTTCGATTGTCATCATAACTTTTTTGTCAACTCTAAGATGCTCTTATGTTTTGTTGAATAGATCAAACCTTTTCTGCCATCTCATCAACAAGATCAGGTCCTAATAGCTTTTTTTCCCTAACTTCATCCTAGCAAGTTGGAGTTCGGAATTTCTTTACATAGAGAGCTTCATAAGGATCCATCGGAATAATGGAGTGAAAGCTATTATTATAAGAAAATTTCACCAAAGGTAGGTGTTGATGCCAACCTTCTTTTAAATCCATAGAGCAAGCTCTGAACATATCTTCTAGAGTTTGAATTGTCCTCTCAGAATGACCGTCTGTCTGAGGATAATAAGCAGTGATGAAACTCAACTCTGTATCTAGAGTATGTTGAAGAGTTCGCCAAAACTTTGAGGTTAATCTCGAATCCCGATCAGATATAATGGAAAGTGTTACTCCATGAAATCTTATCACTTCCTTCACATATATCCTGGCAAGCTGATCGAGAGAGAAATTTTCTCTAATAGCAATGAAGTGTGCTGACTTCGTAAGACGATCAACTATGACCCAGATAGCATTAATGCCTTTGGATGTTTTTGGAAGTCCAATGACAAAGTCCATAGTGATGTTTTCCCATTTTTATTCGGGTAAGGGTAATGGTTGTAACATCCCATTAGACTTCTGTTTCTCAGCTTTAATTTTCTGACAAACCAAGCATCGAGAGATATATTCAGCAATATCACTTTTCATGTCATCCCACCAGAAGTACTCTTTCAGGTCCCTATACATCTTCGTGCTTCCAGGATGAATAGAGAATGAAGAACTATGAGCCTCATCCAGTAGCTCCTTCTTTAATTCTGGGATGGGAAGAACACAAATCCGATTCCTGAACCCTATTATCCCATCACAATCAAGGTTTAATTCCAAAACATTTCTCACCTTATTTTGTAACTCTACATCTTCTTTTTGTGCCTCTTTAATCTTCACATGTATAGATGGTTTCACATTCATTTGAGAAAGATAAGATTTTCCCCTTCCATTATAATTCCAAGATCCATCCTTTGTAAATCCATAAATATTGGATATTTTGTGATCCTCATCGTGGATAATCTAGCATGGTCTTTTCGACTTAATACGTTTGCCACCTTGTTTTCTTTCCCATGGTGGTAATGAATTGAGCAGTCGTAATCCTTAATCAATTCCAGCCATCTTCTTTGACGCATATTCAGATCATTTTTTGTGAAAATATACTTTAAACTTTTATGATTAGTATAAATATCACACCTTTCACCATAAAGATAATGCCTCCAAATCTTTAATGCAAAGATTACCGCAGCTAACTCCAAATCATGAGTTGGGTAATTTTGATCATGGATTTTCAACTGTCATGAGGAATATGCTATCACCATTTCATTTTTGATGAGAACACACCCCAATCCCTTCTTGTATGCATTACTATAGATCAAAAACCTTTCTCCACTACAAGGCAGTGTGAGCCCAGGTGCACTGGATAACCTTCTTTTCAACTCCTTGAAATTATCTTCACACTCCTCTGTCCAAACGAACTTAACTCCTTTTCGAGTCAACCTGGTGAGTGGATTAGATAATCGCGAAAAATATTTCACAAAATGTTGATAATATCCATCCAAACTAGGAAAACTTCGGATCTCAGTTACTGTTGTTGGTCTCGACCATCTTTCAATAACCTCTGTCTTTGCTAGATCCACAGATATCCCCTATTTTGAGATTATGTGACCCAAAAATGAAGGCAAAATTCACACTTGGTAAATTTGGAATAAATCTTCTCCTTTCTTAGGGTCTTTAATACAATTATCAAGTGATCTTCATGTTCATCCTTACTCTTAGAATAGAAAATAATTTCATCTATAAAGACAACCACAAACTAATCAAGATAGTCTCTAAAGACTGTATTCATCAGATCCATGAAGATAGTAGGGGTATTAGTAAGACCAAATGGCATCACTATACATTCTTAGTGTCCATACCTTTTACGGAAAGCTTTCTTTGGTATATCCTCCCTTTTTAACCTTAATTTATGATACCCTGAACAAAGATCAATCTTGGAAAAGTGTTGAGCTCCGCGTAGTTGGTCAAATAAGTCATCAATGCGTGGGAGAGGATATTTGTTCTTAATAGTGCTCTTGTTAAGTTCTCAATAATCAATGCAGGGTCTCATTGATCCTTCTTTCTTCCTAACAAATAGAACAAGTTCTCCCCAAGGTGATGCACTAGGGCATATTAATCCCTTATCAATATTCTCTTGGAGTTTCTTCTTCAATTCCTGCAACTCAATTGGGTCCATTCTATAATGTGTCATTTAAATGGGCATAGCACCCGGTATGATTTCAATTGAAAACTAAACTTCATGATTTGGTGGAATACCTGAAAATTCCTCTATAAATACATCATCAAACTCCTGTACAATGGGAATATTCTTAATCGTGAGTTTCTCTCCAACTATTTGAGATAAATAACCTTCATTTAGTGGAATCAAGACCCATAAGATGGAAGAAATTTCCACTGGAAGTTTATGTTCATCCTTGAATAGATAGACAATCATAGATTGATCTGCAATATGAAATGTGACTTCCCTTATTTAGAAATTAATATGAGATTCATATAAATAAAGAAAATCCATGCCAAGAATCACATCAAATTACACTATAGGAAGGATCACAAGATTTGCAGGAAGCACTTTCCGACAAACTTCAATCGGAGAAGAATTATAAACTTTTGATGCAACTATTGTGCTATTAGGGGTTGTCACAGCTAACTCAATATCTAATTGTTGAGGTAATATGGTGATAACCTTAGAAAATTCTTCAGAAATAAAAGAGTGGGTGGATCTAGAATCAAATAAAACATTTTCTACATTAGAGTGGATGGTAAGTGTACCTTTCACCACTTCGTTATCATACTCCACATCGCTGATAGAAATTGCATGTGACTTTCCTTTGTCTTTGGCCTTAAGAGTTTGTTGAAGTCAATAATCGTTAAAAACCCTTGGATTAGGGAATTGATTGGAATAATTCCCCATTTCCTTTCACCTGTAACATTGAACTATAGGAGGTGCACTTTGTATATCCTTTTCTCTATTCGCATCACTAGACATCTTCTTTCCATCATTGCGGCATTCAAATGCCCGATGACCTTCCTTTCCAGATTTGAAACATTTACTTGTCCCTTTAAGACAACTCCCTCCATGTTTCTTTCCACACTTTGAGCATAAGGGAAAAGTCATCTTCTTTTCAATGTGGTCTTTAGATTATCCTTTGAATTCCATTTTCCTCTTCTTATCAAACGCATATGACTGATGGATTACTCCAATCTCTATCTCAACCTTGAGAGCACATCGAATGATTTCGTCGTAGATATTGAAGTCCCTTATGGCTAATTCCCTTCTAAGACTTGGTTTTAAGCTACTAAAGAATCGATCGATCTTACTCTTAGGTTGGATAATAATCCCAGAAGCCTACATTGCAAGTCTTGTATAATTTTCTTCGTAGGTAGCAAAAGATTCTTCATCCTTTTTCTTTAGTTCAAGAAAATCCTTCTCCATCTTTGTTCAAAGAATACTAGGGAAGTACTTATTGAAAAATAAGTTCTTGAACTCATCCCACTCCATGGAATCAATTTCATCTCTTGGCCTCGTATTCTTGATAAGATTCCACCACTGATCAACTTCACCTTCCAAACGATATACTGCTAAGATGAATTTGTCATTTTCAGAACATTGAAGAACTGAAAATAACTTTTCAGTGGTACTAATCTAATGTTTAGCCACTAAGGGATCAGAAGACCCACTGAATGAAGGGGGACACTGCCTCATAAAGTATTCAATGGAATGTAGCTCCTTTCTTTGCTCGTTTGGAAGTCCTGCATGGTTCACAGCTTGAGAAAGTTGTGTGAGCATGGCTACTAGATTTTTCATTCTAGATCCCATAATGTTACGTTTCTCAATGGGACAATCATTGCATTGCCCGTCACATTCATCATTAACACGGTTCCTTCGGGTTCCAGCCATTGACTAAAACCAATAAGCATAGTGTGAGAAACACTAATCATAATAGGAAAACCACATAATTAAGAATAAAATTTTACACTTAAGGTCTTATCATAGGTTATTCGTGGCCATTTATAAAACACTAATATTGTGTTCTAGGCTTAGAAATATCCTTAGGGTTCTTACTAAGGCTTTAACATCCTAGTTTCCAAAGGATGACTATACCTTTCCTCTGATACCAACTATAACGACACATAATTTACATACATTGTTTTTAATTTAAAATTTAAGCACACTTATTACAACATATAACAAAACCAAGAAAGGACCGTATGGGTATAGTGTCTTTAGAAACTGGGAAACATAAACAACTCGTTCATAAATCATCTACACTGTCTCCCATTTATTTTATCATATCTAGAGTCCCTTTTGGTATATCTTACTTAATACCCTTCTTCCTGACATGGGGAAAAGAAAAAATACAAAAGGGTGAGCTCAAATTCTCAGTAAGGGTAAACAAAAGAAATATCAATCACATCATATTCATAAGAACATAAAATTTTGGAAATATTAACCTGAAAAATAGATCATAATTTCATAACATGGGATAAATCATAGTAGTGAAATGTAATCCCAATAATCATAACATGAAACTTTGTGGCATACATACATAATCATATATAATCATTTCTTAGTAGTCAAGACTCATTTTCAAGACTATCTTAGTGGAAAAAGTGTATTTCTGAACTAAGTTCACTCCTCGTTTCAGTAATGTATCACTGAACATGATTAACCTTCCGTTCTAGCCATATCTATCTCATTAGATATAAATCATTACCTAATGTATTGGAGGGAGATATAGGTCCCACCCATCTCATAATGATACCATTCTTATGTGTGCTACAAGATCATAAATCATACATCATAACATAACCCATGTAATAAAAACGGGATTCTTAAACATCCTGCCATTATAACAAAATCCATATAAGGTAAAAGGACATCATAAAAATAATTCCATTATAATATAATCAAATAATTGTAAAAATAGGGATAGAAACAGAACCCTATATTTTCTTAGATGGAAAATAATTTTGATAAAACACTTGAACTTCATTCTTGAGGAAAATATCCTTTCTACTTAAAAAGAATTTTTCCTTTCTTAACATGTCATACAATTTTAAACTAAAAGAATTTTATTAAAAATAAACTTGAAAACATGTAAAGTAAGCTTCATATAAATAATTTTCTATGAATCCATTCATTCCGTATAAGTTAAAAAAACATTCTTCTTGTACTTTTTCCTGAAAAGTCAAAAAGTACCTCGTTATGAAAACAAAAAAGATTCCTTTCATATCTTTTACTGATTACTCAAAAAATGGGTAAATCTGGATTGAAACAATTGTAGGAGGATAGAAATAAAATTACATATTGAAGAAAAATGGATGTGGATGATAAATATTCCCCAGTAATTACCGAAGTATAAACAATCTCAGATAAAAATGTGATTGCGAGATTTTCCCTTACCTTAGGTCCGATTTGCTCTGTACGTGTCTGAACCTCCTGTATAATGATTTAAATAATGTTATTGACTTATTCCAGAATCGTACTCATTGTTATGATATCATATATGGTCATATTCTTAGCTTCTTATTAGTAATATTTCATTTCTACTTGTTATTCCGGTGTTTATTTCTTTTTTGTTCTTATGCGTGTTTTATCGAATAAATTCTTATTCTTATTTTAAGGTTATAGATACATAATTTACAGAATGTTATTAGTGTAATATATATCATATTTATTCTTTCAATTCATTTATATAATCATTATGCAATGAAGATCATGTAGAACGAGTCACATCACATTGTGGAGACGGTAGGACGTACGTACGCACGAGCGATGATATCGTTCCCATGCTCATGGAATTGTATTGAAGTGTATGTATACTATTTCAGATTCAATATCACTTTACAATAATCATATATAGTTATTGTTTATACCATTATACCCATCCAAGTAAGGTGGTGGTTGAAAACAGATTACACCACGGCATGGAGATGGTATTTCGTACGTACACACGCGCGGTAATTTTGTTTTCCATAGGATGGATAAAAGGTGAAATAGGATTGTTTAATATTTATAATAAAATATATGTATATTAGTGATAATGATGTTATTACTTCATAATTAAACAACTAAATAAGAAGAAGTAGAATAAGAAATAAAGTTGAAAGTATCGGTAACGGACCTTACCTCTTCTTTGAAGTGCTTTTTCTTAACCTTCTCTTAGGGCAATAAAGATGGTCTTTGAAGAAGACCAAGACATATATGATGTTTCTAGGGAAGTGTAGAAGAGAAATTGATAGGGGTTGGATGATATTGAAGGCTCAATGTGGTTTTAGGAGGAGAGGGAGGAGGTGCCCCTTTATAATGGAGGAGAGAGGCACCTTAGGAAAAACTTAAAATATTATTTTATTATAAAGTCATATTCAGTTTCTAATAGATCCAAATTGATTTATATTGAATCTAAGGAGGGTATGGGTAGCAATACTCTCATAAAATAGAATTTATACAAGTTTAGGTTACTATTTTAACATTATCATTTAGATTTAACTTTAAGTTAAATAATTTTACTTTTACCGTGTCTTCTTGTTTTCTTACAAAATATGGTTAATAAACTTACTATAACAAGACAAACTAACCCCAAGTGGTTAATTATTAATATATATAACGTTATATAAGTCATTTTTCAGAACCTTAGATTTTTAGGAATAAAATAACAATTAATAATATAATATTTGTTTTAAAAACTATTTTATGTCAATTTTGACACTATTTGGTACTTGATTTTTGTGAAAATCATAAAATAATTATTAGTTAGAAAAAGGTTAATTAAATCAATAATAACATGTCATATTAACCTATAAAATTAGTTTAATTCATAAAAAGTCTCAAATTACATTTATTTAGGTATTTATAATATCAATTATGTTAATATTTCATTAATAAGGTAATTACTGCATCATCATTGTTTTATAAATTAATTAACTTTTTTAATGTCTAAAAATTATAAATAAAATACCATTATGTAGGAAATATTTCTAGCTTTCTAAGGAATATTTATAGTCGAAATTATCTTATGTATAACCCTATATTAAAAATGTTTTAGTTATTAAACTTTGATTATAACTATTTTAACTGTTCTTTAAATAAAATAATAATAAATGTCCTAATCTAATCCAAGTGGACCTAAATGTCCATATTTTATTCCTAAGGTTGTTTTTGGTCGAATTAAATTTATCCAATAGAATTAGGACATGTGTTAGGGTAATAATAATATCATTTTTACCCTTAATTACCCTATTTACTTTTAACCGTGGTAAAAAAAAGTAAAAAGTTACTATTCACCAAAAAAATTTATCTTATTGAACCAAATTTTACTCATTGATATTAACCATGCCTCTCGGATTTTCGAAACTCCATTCACAGAAGTGGTAAAATTAAGTTTTATGTAAATTTTCAAATTCTCCTAGGAGGTGGGTAAAAGACGGTGAAAAGTTCAATAAAATTATTATATATATATAATTATTATAAAATGAAATCAATGAATTAAATTGAACTTATATAGGTATTAAGTATCAATTTTGACCTAAAATAAATTTAAATAAAATAAATAATTATTTAAATAAATAGTCGGTTTTTAAATAGTAACCCAGTGTTTTCACTATTCATCAAAAATTGAAAGTTTTCAGAGAAATACCAAAATTTCACCCAAGGATAATTTTGATATTCCGAATCCAAAAATGAAGTCCATTTTGAAAGATAAAATTTATAAAATTTCAAAAAGTGGGTATTACTATTCATAACGGATATTTTTAAAAATATTTTAATAGCATATCGTTGTTTAGTGAAACTCAGTATTGCATACAATGCAAGCTATCGAGGAAGGTAGAGATTACGTGTAAAGCAAGCCAAGCTAGTGTTGTGTGTAGTGAAAGATTCCTTTGATGATTTATATAAAATAAAAAATATATTTCACATAAAAATCTCGGGTGTTACATCCACTGTCATCAATGAAAAACACTTTGGGGGCATTTAGAATTTTCCTCATTTGGAAAAAAATGTGGGAAACTTTCAGATTAACATCCCTATGTCTCGCCTCTTCCTGGGTGGGGTTAGAAGACCCACTAGTGGCCTTATCAATTCCATACATTTTTGGACACCTAAAAATGTAATCCTTGGGATATATTTGATGGCCTCTATCACAAGATGATGTTTGGTGACTCAGGCTCTTTCATGACATATAGTAGTCCATCAAAAATTCAAAAACATCATCTTGTTTAAATCCTAACTCCTCCCAAATAGTGATCTATATCCTTTATAACGGTGTCTTGGATACATCCACTTCAACACAAATTTGGGGGGAAATCAGGTGGCACATCGAGCTTGTTCGACTATCAGAACACAAATAATGACCGACTGGGATTCCGAGAAAGCAAAGGATTGAAGGATTTTGGAAAGGTAATAAGAGTTTGGGTAAACTTACCCACACTGTTTTAGTAGAAATGTCCCACTTCATATGAAATTCATATGACCAATGAAATAGATAAAAATGATCACCATTTCAGTTTCATGAAGCTCTGGATGAGGTGATAATAAAGTCCTCCATCGAAGAAAAGTAGATCGTAATATGTTTTTTATTTAGAAGATCAGTGATAGTGCATTCCTATAAACCCCAGGATCCGAAAACAAACCTATCAAAAGTATCAACCCAAGGATGATGAGACCTGAATCAAGTGATTAGAGTCAGATCTAGGTAGCCTAAAGCTTCGATGAATTCAGTGGTCGAAAGAGAGATTTGTGGAGCCCCATTATCTGTAAAATTATATAGTATTAGATAAAATATAAATATTCAAATTACTTACTTGATATAGTCATATAAAAAACCACAGTTATGGAAGAATATGCGATGTTCCATATCTCACTCTTTAAGGATCAATGTATCCAACATATAGGACCCTATAATGTATTCTGTTTTAAGAATAGATTGAAATGAGAGCTCAATTTCCCCTTATTTCTCATCTCTATTTCTCATTGGCCAGTTTTGTCTTATGTTCACATCAAACAAATACATTGAAAAAAAATCCATACATTTTTGACCCAGATAACCTCTCACAATGAAACCTTCAGGATGATTCTTGTTTTAGACATAATATTTCATTATGCACATATTTATTTTAGGAGGATACATCCACTAGAAAGTAACGGGTCCTCCAAGAAGTTTTTCAGTTGGTATAAGAACTATTAAATGTAACACACAAGTGAAAAATGATGGAGGAATTTTTTCCAACTCACACTAAATTAAAGTCAACTCTGGTTTCATTTTTATCAGGAAATACTTGGATAACATTTTATTACAATTTTCTTTATAAAAATGGAACATGTGAATCACTTTTTCACTTACATTATTGGATATAAAATTTTAGATTGTTGTTGGAAAAAATCATGAATAAGGATTTGATAATCATGAGTTTTTAGGGATTTTAATTTAAAATCCCTTCTAATGACTCATTTAAATATGTTACTAGAATATCAATTAGGAACCTCAATATTCTCCAATACTTTGAGAAATTAATTATCTTTAAAGGTTTGATCATATAAGAATCAAAATTAAAATTCCATTTGTTTTCACTAATACACATAATATGTAAATCTGGGTGAATATACCAATCCAACAAGTCCCAATGAGAGCAGAAGTCATCTTTGGTCTTCCCTTTGATATTTAGAAGAATTGAAAGAAACATTTCACACATATTTTTCTCAATGTCCATTACATTTAGACAATTATGTAACAAATTGGTAAACTAATATGGATACTAAATAAAGATACTTATCTTTTTCCAATTATAAGTCGCTTTAGTGTCAACATTATTCCTCTTTTTAGATTTCTTCAGACCTTTACTTAATGAAAAACTGTAATATTTAAATTCATTAAGCACATAAGTTCCTCACATACATTGAGGTGGATCTTCAGTGTCAAAATTATGATCAAAACTCTAAAAATTATTTCTATATTGATGATCCATTAGAAAGAATTGTTAATTCCCAATAAAACTGAAACTGTAATGATATTTAAGCCATCTGGATCATGTATTCTTCATAAAAATAGGTCATGATAGTGTTTCAATTTTGATCCAACGAGAAATAATTGCATAAGGATGGAAATCATGAATAATCCATTGAAGGGAATCACACAGTTGAAATATATTTTTTGGAGAAGAATTCAATGTTCACAAATACATATCCCAAAGTTGCTTCAACTCTCTTATTAAAGGTTTCAAGTAGACATATATATGATTTCTAGGATTAGAAGGTCCTGATATTAGTATACTCAACAAGTGAAAGGATTTATTCAAGCACATCTATAGAGAAAGATTAAAAAGGTGAATAAAAGATGGCCATGTTTTGTGAGTAGTAAGCATTTGACCGATTGAATTAAAACCATCATAGGATAGACCCAACCTAACATTATGAACCTTAGATACAAAATTGGGAAAGTTGTGCATCAAATTTCTACCATGATAATCCATATATAGGATGAACCAACTCATCATTAACATTAATTCTAGAAGCATCATTCCATCACAAATTGGCTAAGAAATATATATACAGGAATATATTTTTAATTCTGGGAATTAATGGAATGTACCACAAGAAATTCTGTGGCACATGAGATGGTGTAATGTTTATATTTTTCTTCCTTAAATACCAAGAAATTCAGTCAGAGGTAGGACCCTGACCATTTATTAATATAAAAGAAAAGTACAGTATGCACGCACAATAGACTTGAGAACCCATTACATATCATAAAATTTATACCCATCACCACCCCCATGATAGACCTCCTCTGCAGTGGCAAACTCCCATTCAGAGATTTCATATTGTATTAATATCTTAGTGTACTACTTTATAAGGTTCAATTTCTCCAAAGATATCAACTCATGAGAAGATTTCTTGAAAGAGGATCTAGTGGACATCAGCTTCGGCAAATCAGAGTAGTCTTTCCTCAACCTTCTATTTGTTGTGGTGGACACCTCATTTCTAAACTTCTTCTTCCCATCCTTGAAAACATCACTATTAGAAGGCCTAACCATCTCACTATAGTTTTCCATGTCACTATTTGAGATGTCCCCCCAATTTCTAGAGACATATTGGGAACCATCTATCTTCTTCCGGACTTGCTCATGTCGCCTATTACAGTCAATCAAGGACAAACATTGTGGCTACTCTGCAAACTCTTGGCCAACATTCACCTCCCTCACTACACCTACTAAAAAATGATACATAGTGTTATCTTATTTCATTGAAGAAATACCCTCCACTTGAGATACCTCTTCAGGCTCCAACGCTTGAAAATGTTTGAAGTATAAACTTCACTCTTTAAACCATCAGGTTGCAGCTACACATTAGGCCCCTTACTAACCGGGAAAGGAGTTGCATCTTTGATTTCCTCCCACCAGCTGAATTCAAAAGCATTCCACCCTCCTTCGGATTAGTATCATCATATCCCACACAAGAAACACATCGCTCAAGTCTACTATCCCCATGGTTCATTAATATCCAGACAAGATCTTCCACTCCATAATTTCCTCCATGCCCAGCGCCACCTCTGGGATTAGCAACATCCGTATTAGCACAATTCACACCAGCCCCCAAGATAAGGTCCTACTTCAACCTATCAAACACCACAACTACTATTGGGTTAGACTTTTCCAAGGCCGAGCCACCCAACCCATTGAAATACTTAACAAAATCAGCGAGATTCTGTCCCTGGCCATGGGATTTACCAGTTCTCTTCACCAGAACTAAAGTGGCTCCACTATGGCATTGATCAGCCTGGTGACCCAAATGACGGTACCTCAGACAGTAGTCAAACCATGATTCAAAGACAAATTTTTTGCTTCCAGCAGAACTCCTCACCAACCGTAATCAAAATCTATTCAACCAGTGGCTATGAAGCTTCCACCTCAACACAGAATCGTGGATTAGTAGGATGGATTACTGACGAAGTGAGGGAATTAGAGCAGAGAAATCGCCCCACCAAATTCCCTAACATACATATTATATCTTGATTCTGAAATGGAAAATGAATATGAGGAAGACATACCCAAGCCATGTCAGAGGGTGAGTCCCAACTTATACAAAGATCAAATGTCCACTAGAGAAGAAAGAACCTGCATCCACTTCATCGACAATGAGCTCTAGACCAAGCGCAGACTAAATAATCCTCTGAGGAAAAATGTATCATTAGATGATGCTTGTCAACTAAACCAACCACTGAGTGATCCTGTAGGTCCCATTTACTAAACATGAATCTTTCAAATTCATCAACGGTAGGCCTTCGATGATTGAAACGAGCCACCGGGGTCAAGTTCAGGCAACTCGAAGACTCAGAAAAATCCAGTAGTCAAATAAAGATTTGAGGGTCCCCAAGATGAATATCTGGAAACTTTGGGTTTAAAGATATCGACGGAAATTTGGGGAGAAATCTTGGGTTAGAGAAGGGTAAAAACACCACCCATAGAGCCGTAGGTGGTGGAAGCTAAACCTCCTCCCCCTCCCACCTCCAGGAGGGGGGGGGAATCCATCTGTGATCATCAAATAGGGTTCGTCGCCAGGATCCATCGCCACCGAGAGCTCCTCCTCCTTCATTAAATATATACCACATTATTTAGAGTCATTAAGTTTAGTTGTTTCCTTCCAAAATAAACTAAAATCTTTCATACAATAATGATTTTTATTTGTAGAAAATATGTGTTACTTAATTAACTTCCATGACTTATAATGATTTGAGGGAATATCTACACCCTGAGGAATCAAGTCATTCAAAAAGGTAGTAATAAAATAAATAGAGGTATTATAAATTACATACATGGTTAGTATATGATATAACATCATTAAAAATTACAAATTTTTCATTTTAGTATATTCCTGATATACTGGAGTTCTGACACCATCCATTAATTTTTTCAATCACTCAACATCATCATATTAAGTATTTTTATCATTTTTATTGATAACATTCCCTTCTCGAATAGGAATACTATCTCTCTCATGATTATGCACAAATAAAACTAATCAAATATAAAATTCCCCACACCACTTATTTCTTTATACTCATGAATAGTAGAATATTGTATTGCCTCTCCATTGTGATACTAAATATAATAGTTTGTTTGAAATATAAATTTCATTATATGTTAGAAAACTTTATCCAGTTTACCCATGGTCTTACAAAATAATTATAACACAGACACTATATTTGACATTCATCTGAAGAATTGTTAAATTATAAATCTAAAAAAATTTCCCATGTATTTTAGAACTCTGTTGAAATCTGATCGGTATGATATATCCAGCTTATATCTATTATATGATAAGAAAAACAAGTTATGTTCTAATCAAAAATAAAAAAACATAATTAAAAAATTCATTACAACTAATTTCAATATGAAATTAATCAAATAAAATAAGATTTATAAAATAATAAAAATGTATCCAAAATTCATTAAAGATGAGGGAATCATTAATTTTTATGATATATGAAATTCAATAAAAAAGTTTTAGAAAAAATTAATCATCTCTAATTGGGAAGTATTAATTTTCAATTATAAATGTAATTATAGTCTTAAAAAGTTGTCAGGAAAGAAAAACTTATATCACCATATAACTTGAATAATTAAAAGATCATGTTCAATGAAGATAATTATATATTATTTGAAACATTTTGATCAATAAAATAAAATAAACCATTTAGATACTTTATCTAAATTCTCATAAATAAAAACTGTAAACATTATATAAAAATACGCTAGGGTCACAAAACTACATAAAAATGAGTAATAAAAATAATTAATATTTTAAAATATTTTTTATTTCAATATACCATTCCATTTAATTTTTTTAATTAATTTATAAAAATACATAGAAAAATAATTCACATTCATATTTTCAAATATAATCCTTTAACTATTTATTATATATTAGAAATCAAGTGTAGCCACATCATAGGAATATTATGAAAACTGACATATATAGAAGAGACTACCTACCAATAAAATATATCAATGAGATCCTCAAGATTTGGTAAAAATAAATCAACCTCTAATAATGAATAAATCGATTTATATAACCTATTGATTTCAAATGAGTCATCTCTATGAATTAATAATAACAAATACCCAAATAAAAACCATGAAAACAACTTCTAATAAGATATATATATATATATATAATTTAACAAAATCCATAATATTAACTTCATAAAAAGTGCATGATTTCAACCCATATAAAATAACTCTCTAGAATAATTTAGCAAAAAACTTACCTCCAAACTAATGATGGAATTTTTTAAATGATATACCTCAAGCTTATTTATCTAGAGCCTATGGAATCATCATCACTTTGAATGAATTTAAAATTGAATTTTAAAAATTCAATCAAAATATCTCAACCCAAAGGGTTATATATACTTTAGAATATAAAAATACATAGTAGTAAATCCCCAAAAGAGAAAATACCCATGTCATTATCACATGTTCATAATAATAAAAATGAAAAATCATAATAATTATTTATGACATTAACAGTAAATTCCACCCATTGGTATGAATATACTAGTACTCCCATCATGGATATAAAATGAAAAAAAACATTACCCAAACATATAAAGTGAAAGAATACTAAAGGATCATCTAAATTACCATAATTAAAACAACATCCCAAAAATAAAACATCACACACAAATAACCTTATTTCAAATAATCAAGAATAATTGTAACCTAATTGTATCTTGGTTTGTTTTTTGAAACATAGATAAAGATGAAATAAGAGTCGATTTAATAGAAGAAGGATTTGAAACTAACTATCAAAGAAGATCGGAAATAGAAAATCACTTAATCAATGGAGAACCCTAGAGGAGGAGAGGTGTTGGTCATTTTTCAGGTGATGGAAACACAAATCGACCTTGGTGGGAGATACAGATAGATGAGTGAAGGGTGGAAGATGGGAGGGGTAAAATGTTAGGATCAATCCAATGGTTTTTAGAAAACCATTGGGATAGATGTGTTATACCCATATTTTATAAAAACCATGGGTATGGATAGAATCCATGCAAGCTATACCCACAGTTTCTATAAACCATGGGTATAACTCCATGGTGATAGTCTCTATTTTTATTAGTGACCATTTTTGAGTAAAATGTTATTTTAATTCATATAATATGTTACTAAAAAATGTGTAATTATTTATAAATATATTTTCTTCATCTAAAAAAATTATACACATTCTTAAAAATGTGGTTATTAATATTCCTAAAACCAATTTAATGACTTTGTTATAATAGTATATTATATTATAGTTCATTTAGAATTTGGTTTGTGTGTATTATATGTTATCAAAGAAATTAAATTTATTTGAAAAGAAATATGTCATAAAATATTAGGGTGTTACGTTATGCCCCATTAAAATGAGCTTCACCCTCAAAATTATATCACTATGATACAAAAAATGAGGAAATATGTGTTTCATCACATTTTCAAGTTCCCATGTACATTCTTCGAATTTCTAATTCCTCTAGAGAAATTTAACAAGGTGCATAGTCATGTTCTATAGTAATTTATCTATACAATACAAGATTTCAACCTTTTTTTCTTAACAGGAAAGATCACTCTCTAAGGGTAAAAACTCTAAGTTTAGTACATTACAAGTATCAGGTATGTACTCCCATATGAGAGACACATAGAAGACATTGTGAACTTGAGAGAGGTTTAGTGGAAGTGCTAAGTGATAATCTGCCATCCCTACTTGGATAGGAATCTCAAAGTGGCTAATATACTAAAGGGAACATATTTCCATTATCTACGAATCTCATGAACTTATTCCATATAGAAATTAAAATCAACAACTTCTCACCAACTTTGAATTCCAAATTTCACCAATGATTGTTAGTATAACTTTTTTGTCAACTCTGAGCTGCCTTGATGTGCTACTAATTAGGTCAAACATTCTCTACAATTTCCTCAGATATATGAGGTCCCAATATATTTATTTTACTAACTTAGTTCTATCACGTTTTAGTTCTACACTTCTTTTTATATAGGGCATTATAAAGATCCATTTAAACTCTTTAGTGAAACCTATTATTGTTTGAAATCTAGACTATAGGAAGGTGCTGATCTTAAACACCTTTGAAATACATAGAAAATTTCCTTAGTATATCCTCTTGGATTTGAATGGTTATCTCAGACTAACCATCAATTTGAGGATGATACGTAGTACTAAAACACAAACCTAAATCCAGAGCTTGTTTAATACTTTTCCAAGACATTAAGATAAAACTCAGATACCAATCATATAAAATAAAATATGGTACTCCATGAAACCATACCACTTCTTTAATATAAATTATAGTAATATGATAAAGATAAAAATCTTACCTAATAGTAATAAAATGTGTTTAATAAGTATGGAAGATGACTCAAACCAAAATATCAATGTTCCCTTTAGACGTTTTTGGGTGTCTGATGACAAAATCCATGTTTATGTTTTCCTATTTCCATTCTGGTATGGGTAAGGTCTACAACATTACCTTAGAATTTTGTCTCTAATTCTTAACCTAATGAGATAAAATGAAACACCCTGACCCCAATTACCCAGAGTCAGTGAATTATTACATAACATTGGCATGATCACAAGTGATCAAATCCTGAAAGACCGATCAGTTTAGTAGCCTTGGAAGTTTTAGACACATTAATAAGTTTTACATTACATTATAAAATGAAAAACAACAACAACATTGTCTCCATTCTACACATTCATATCCCTTAGAATATCCCTGCAGGTCTGTCATAATATACTTCTTCGCATCCTGGGAAAAATAAAATATAGAAAGGGGTGAGCACAGATTCTCAGTAAAGATAACAATATAGCAGAAACATTCATAAATAAGCCTAAACATTAAAGGAAATGTATATGACTAAACCATAATCCCTTTAAACATAAAAATCTGCATAATATGGCCAATATAAATCAAATAATTCCATTTAATTATTCACATGGATATTCTACTAGTCGAATAATCACATGAAATATCAATAGACAATTTCGTAATAATGGAATGCATAATGCCAGACATCATAACCACATAGTCAAGGCCTTGTTCCATGACTAAAAATAATATTTTTGACAAGGCCTTGTTCTAATACGCTAGTTTTTCTCATGAGACCTACCGATGCATCAAGGAGCTATAGCGGGCTCCACCTATCCCTAAGTCCAATACATTCATCATATGAAAAGGTTTAAACATAACACGAACATTAATATTAAAACTATCATAAAAAATGTTAATACTTTAACCATAAACCATGAATAGTATAAAAATAACACATCCACATTCAAGAATATCACAAAACCATCAATATAATATGGAAGATTTGTATCATAATACATCAACTTCAAACAGGTTTAAAATCCATCAAATGATGTTGACATAGATGAAATGAAAACTATTTGAAATAAATACCTCTTTCTATTTTGAAATCATTTAAAAGTCACATAATTATAAAAGAAAACATTTACTTTGAAAATATTCTTATAAGATTGTATGGTAAGCTTCAACGATCTTATAATGGAGGAAAATAGCTGCACCCTCTATATAAGATAAAAAAGAAATTTTTACCTTAATTATGTCAAAAAGGTCATAACGTACCTTGTTTGGAAAATGACAGAAAGATTCCTTTCAAAACATATATGGTAAAATAAGGGTACAAATGGATTTAACCCATATTCTATTCAATAGTAAAAATGTTTTGAATTACATTTTTAAGAAAACATGGATATGGATGATATAGAGGTCCCAGTAGATACTTACGTATTAACAACCTCAGATAAATAAAGAGATTGTATAATTAACCCTTGCCTTGTACTTTTCCTTGGTCAAGGGTACGTTGAACTCTTGTATAATAATGAAATCAGTTTTATTAAATTAAATAAGAAATATATACATAAATATGACATCATATATGATCCTCTAATATTGATTTGTTAATAATATTTCAGCAGTATCATCGTTTTGGGTGTTAACTGATTTGTTTTTCTTTATATGATTGGTTATGTAAGACATGTTTGTTATGGATAGGATGTATTTGATTCATATCCAGAATTATATTAAGTTCTTAAAAATTATTGTTAATCATAAAATGAAAATTATTCTTGAATGAACATGATGGGGAATGAATCTCATCGTGTTCGTGGAGATGATAATCCGTACATACGCACGAGCGACAATATCATTATATTTATGGTGAAATGATATGTAATTGGATGGTATATCATATATAAAGAATCATTAACATGTTACATTTATTATTTACATCAATTATACTCATTATTATACCCATCCAAATAATTATGTGTTGGAATAAGAAACCACACCACGACGTGGAGACAGTAAGCCGTACGTACGCATATATGGTGACATTGTCATTCATAGGATGGATAGAATAAATAATATAATTTCACCATATTTATAACAACATAAAAGTATGTAGTAGGTACTATAGTTATTATTTTGGTATAGAAACAACAAAGAAAGAGGAAGTGGAAGAAGAAAAGAACATGAAAGGGGGTGGTGAAATTATTACCTCTTCTTCGGGTGTTTCCTTTTGAGTTGATCAAAAGAGCTGTTTAGGTAGGCTTTATGATCAAATTATGCAATCTAGGTTTATTTGAGGGAAGTTGGGAGGATATTTGGGTTGGGTTTGTCTGAGCTAAATGGCTTTGGAGGTGTGATTTTGAGAGAATGGGAAGCACCCTTTAATAAGATGGGTGAGGGGGGCCTTTGGAAAAGCTTGAAATATTATTTTATTATAAAATTATTTTCGTTTTATAATGGATAAAAATTGATTTATTTAGAATATAAGGTGGTTATGGGTTGAAATAATCTCAACCAATAGGTTTTAGACAAGTTTAGGTCAACATATTAACTGTATCTTTTATATTTAACAATTAGTTAAATAGTCTAGCTTTTACCGTGTCTTCCTGTATTCTTACACTATATGGTTAACAAACATAATATAAACATCCAAGATAACCTCAAGTGGTAATTTAATGAAATATATAATATTATTTAATACCTCTTTTGGAACCTTATATTTTTAGGAATATTATATCAACCAATAATATAGTATTTTTTAAAAAAACTAGTTTATGTCAATTTAGAGACTATTTAGTATTTGGTTTTTGTGAAAATCATAACAGCATGATTACTTCAAAAAAAAACTATTTAATCAACCCTAACATGTCATATTAACCTATAAAATTAGTGTAATTTATCAAAAGTATCAAATTACATTTACTTGGATATATATAATATCAATTATTTTAATCTTTCATTAATAAGGTACTTTCTGCATCATCATGGTGTCATAAATAAATTTAATTATTTAATGTATAAAAACTGTAAATAAAATACCATTATGTAGGAAATATTTTTATATTTCTAATAAATATTTATAGTAAAATTTATCTTACTTATAACGCTATTTAAAAAATGGTTTAGTTATTAAACTTTGAATTTAACACTTTTAACTCTTCTATAAATAAAATAACAATGAATGTCCTAATCTAATACAAGTGGAAAAAAGGGGATCATATTTAATTACTAAGGTTGTTTTGGGTTGAATTACACTTATCCAATAGAGTTAGGATATGTGTTAGGGTATGTATAAAAACATTTTTACCCTTAATTTCCCTATTTACTTTTAACCGTGGTAAATAAAAGTCAAAAGTTACTATTCACCAAAAATTATTTTCATCTTATTGAACCACATTTTATTTATTGATTTCAACCATGTCTCTTGGAGTTTTTAAATTCAACTCATAAAAGCGGTAAATTTATGTTTCATGCAAATTTTCAAATGCTCCTAGAAGGTGGGTAAAAGACGGTAAAAAGTTCAATAAAAATTTATATATCTAAACGTGTTATAAAATGACTTAAATAAATTACATTGAACATATATAAGTATTATGTATATATTTTGACCTAAAATAAATTAAAATAAAATAAGTAATTATTTAAATAAGAAGTTGTCTTTAAACAATAAAGTAGTGTTGTTCACTATTAATAAAAAATTGAAGGTTTTCCGAAAAATACAAAAAATTCACCCTAAGATAATTTTTATATTCTGAATGAAAAAATGAAGTCAATTTTGAAAATTTAAATTTTTAAAATTTCAAAAAGTGGGTATTAATATTCATAACGGCTAGTTTAATTGGTCTTGGTGTGTTAAAACTCCAAGTTACGTACAACGCAAGCTACTACATTATTCAAAGGGAAACGTACCGTGGAAGCTTGGGGTGTTACATTCTCCCCTCCTTATTATAATTTCATCCTCAAAATTTTTTGAATATTATTGCATAAAAATATTAGGGTGGTTCTTGATCACATGTTCCTCAGGTTCCCACATTTCCCTTTTCCATCTTATGGTTTCTCCATAGAACATTTACCAGACGAGTCGTCCAGTTTCTCAACACTTGTTCTCTGGTATCAAGAATTATGATAGGCTCTTCGCAATAAGACAGATCAAGTTCCAGTTCTATTTCATCATAGGTGAGTACATGAATTGGTTCAGTCATGTATTTTCTCAACAATGATACGTGGAGCACATCATGAACTTTAGAGAGATTTGGGGGCATTGCCAAACGATAAGAAACAACTCCAATTCATTCTAGAATATCAAAAGTTTTGATGCACCTGGGAGTCAATTTACTCTTCTTACCAAATCATATAAGACCCCTCTATGAAGATACCTTCAAGAAAACATGATCTCCTACTTGAAATTACAAATCCTTCCTCCGATTATCGGTATAGATCTTTTACCTACTTTGATTTGATTTGATGTGGGTTTGGATAATCTTCACCTTTTACATTATTTCCTCAACAAGTTTTGGTCCAACAAGTTTTATTTCACTAACATCATCCCAAAAAGTTGGTGTACGATATCTCTTTCCATATAATGCTTCATATGGTACCATCTGAATACTAGAATAGAAGCTAGCTATTTTAATAGGAAAATTCTACTAGAGGTAAATACTGATCCCACGTACCTAGAAAGTCAAGTGAGCAAGATATCAACATGTCTTCTAAGGTTTGATTAGTCCATTCTGATTGTCCATTGGTTTGAGGGTGGTAGGTAGTGCTCAAATGAAGTTCAGTATCCAGGGCCTTCTAAAGACTTTAAAAGAATCTTGTTGTAAAATGAGGATCATGATCAGAAAAAATCAATAAGGGTACACCATGATGTCTTACAACTTCATTAATATATAGTATTACCAGACATTCAAGTGGTAAATCATCTCTTATAGAAAGAAAATGATCCAACTTGGTAATTTGATCAAAAATGACCCATATTGCATCATTCATTCTAGGATTCTTTGGTAGCCCCATGACAAATTACATCGTCATATCATCCCATTTCCACTTAGGTATGGAAAGAGGTTTCATAACTCCTAGAGGTTGTTCCATTCTAGATTTCACTTGTTGACAAACCATACATCTTGACCCAAAATCAGCAATCTCCCTCTTCATGTTGTCCCACCAAAAATGTTCCTTCAAATCTCTATACATCTTGGTGCTCCTAGGGTGTATAGAGAAATTGGAGCTATAAGCATCATCTAAAAATTCCCTTTTTAGATCAGGTATGTTAGGAACACAAAGTTTCTTCCCAAATTTCAAAATTCCATCTTCATATATAAATTGACTCAATTTCCCATCATTCACAGCTTTAATCTGCTTTTTAAACTCCTCATCATCGGTCTAAGAACTCTTTATCCTTTATAGTAAATATGGTTTTGAAAACATGTGAAAAAGTATTGATGTTTCACCTTCTATTGTTATTCCCATATCCATCTATACTAGATCCATGAAAATAGGATCCCTTTCAACTCTCATTTTGTTCAAAACTACATGATCCTTTCTGTTCAAAGCATATTCAATATTATTTTCCTTCCCCAAGTGGTAGTGTATAGTGCAATCATAATCCTTGAGTAGTTCAGGCCATCATCTTATCCTCATGTTGAGTTCCTTCTATGAGAAAATATAAATCAAACTCGTGTGATCAGTATAAATCTCACATTTTCACCATAGAGATAGTGTCTCCATATTTTCAGAGAAAAGATTACAGCTGATAAATAAATATCATGAGTAGGATATTTTTGTTAATGAATTTTTAGCTATTGTGATGCATAGAAAATAAATCTATCATTCTGCATAAGGACACAACAAAGTCCTTTAATTGAATCATCACTATAAATAACAAACATGTTGTTCCCTGATTGTAGAGTCAAGATAGAATAATTGAATAATCTTCTCTTCAGTTATTCAAAACATTCTTCACACTCTTCTATCCAAAAAAATTTAACCCCTTTACGTGTGAGCTTGGTTAATGGGTTAGCCAACGGGGAAAAATTCTGGATTAAACATCGATAATAACCCTCTAAACCAATAAAACTGCGTACCTCAGTTATACTAGTCGGTTCTGGCCATTCTTGGATTTCCTTGGTCTTTTAAGGGCCAACATAGATTAAGTCCTTAAAGACAATATGGCCAAGAAAAGAAATCTCTTGAAGCCCGAATTCACACTTGTTAAACTTCCCATCTAATTCATTTCTTCTGAGGGTTTTCAGAATAGTGCACAAGTGATTTTCATGATCTTCATAGATTTTTGAGTATACCAAGATATCTGATGCACGCCAGTCGTGGGGCATGGACAAAAACAATTATATTTTTCCTAGTGCAGCATAGTGGCTGACCAGGTTTGTCTCTCTTGTGGAGCCTTTCAGTGTGGACCAATTACTTTATATAATTTTCTTAATCTATCTCTTTTTGTGGTTTTTTTGATTATTTAAAACAATGACTTGTAAAACAATAATTCTAAATTTATAGTAAGATGCAAGTCTAAACAAAATGAATTTAGGAAGAAAGTACTTGGTTTGGGGTTCTTCCAGGTATTCAATCATTATACTCATTTATATGTTTGATTCTAGTTCAATAACTAAAACCTGAAATCTCATGTTTGAATCAATATTATTTTCCAGAATAGAAATAACTTGAGTTTCATGTTGTTGGGGACCGTCACCCAATTGAGGACATTCACCTCACCCAAGAATACTACTCAAGTGTATCACAAAATTTAGAATAAACATTAAAGAAAACCCATGAACTTCTTGACCTACCCTGAGCCAAACCTCGGGGTTAGCCTCTCATTTCCGAGAGATAGAGATTACGATGGTGGATGGATGAGGAGAGAGAGAGATATAGAGAGAGGAGAGAGTGATAGAGGAAGATGAAATAATTTATAATGAAATTGAAAATAATAATAATAATAATATAACCTATTATTATTATTACTTAAGAAAATAGTTTTTGAAAAAGGAGAGAGAGAAAAAGTAAAATAATTTGAAATTAAGATTGAGATATTATAAATAATGATAATAATAATAATAATAATAATAGTTCTTAATTATTATTATTATTATTATAATTATAGAAGAAATTAAATGGTGGAAACAATAATAAAAATACATGGATTAATTGAAAATAAATTCAAATTTAAAATGAGAATAAAACTAAAATAAAAATAAAATAAAAAGAATAAATGAGGGGGAAAAGAGGATCAGCAGTGGCCCGTTCCCCAGTGGGATCCCTCCTTGGCTGTTGGTGTTGAGCTGATTATTTGAGGAGGGGGAGAGGGCCTCCTTTTATAGGAATATTTCTGTCCCCCAATAGCTTGCATGTTGTTGGACACTTAAATGGCCTATTAATGCATGGACCCCTTCTTAAATGTTGTTCATAAATGTGTTGGCCATTCACCCCCAAATATCAGTGCATTTGGACCCCGGATGTAGGAGTTATGGAATTTTTATTGAATAGGACTTTTGCTGTCTGAAATTTCCAGGAAGCATCCTTTAAATGTAAAATGATCAATATCCACTTTAATGGATGCAAAAATCCATGGTATTTATTGTATGAGAGAACGTATTAGTCCTCTTACTAATACAGGTAGAATCACCGAAATTCTAGCTGTGGATACCGAATTGTGTATCTGTTACGGTGGTGGGGTCCATGCCGTCCGCCAGAACAACTTTCCAACTTTAATGAATTTTTAGGCCCTTTAGATGACCAAATAATTTCCTAGTTCAGAAGATAAAATTGGAGGAAATAAAATTTGGATTCTAAAAAAATTTTAATCACAACGTTTGGACATATATTTTATGAGAAATGAAAAAAATACCGTTGTGGTTAAAATCTGTCCAAAATCCAGAATTATGCACTTTTCACGGTTTTTCTCATTTTAATTATAAAATTCAAATTACCCATTATTTTAATCAAAAAATGAAATACATGGGCTATACCATTGAAAAAAATTAAAAAATACTCATTATTTGATCAAAAATATGCAAGTAAATTTTATCGGTCAATATCATCAATAAATACCACTACAAAGTCATCAAAATATTCATTGAAAACTCTATTCGTTAGATCCATGAAGACATAGGGTGCATTAGTCAATAAAAAGGCATTACTGTAAACTCATAATGCCCATACCTGGTTCGAAATGCTGTCTTCGGAATGTCTTCCTTCTTCACACACAACTGATGATATCCAGATCGAAGGTCAATCTTTGAAAAATATTGAGCTTCATGAAGTTGGTCGAATAAATCATCAAGGCGAGGTAGGGGATACTTCTTCATTATTGTTATAACATTGATCTCCCTATAGTCAATGCACAACCTCATAGATCCGTCTTTCTTCTTAACAAAAATGACAGAGGCTCGCCATGGAGAAACAGTAGGGAGAATAAATCCCTTATTACTCATTTCCTCTAGTTGTTTCTATAGTTCCACTAATTACATATTGTCCATTCTATAAGGGGTCTTCGATATGGGCCTTGAAACAAGAATTAAATCACTGGAAAAATCAATTTCTCATTCTAGAGGATGTCCAGGTAAATCCTCTAGAAACACATCAACTTATTTTTTCACAATAGGTACGTATCTATTTTAACATTCTTTTACTCACCCATAGTTATTTCATTATCTTTCTCCCTGATAATTGAATTTAGAAGATCCACTAGGGATGTATCTAGATAAGAATTATATGGTGATGTTTCCACTCTAAAAATAAGGAACTCCTTATCATAATAAAAAATTATAACCTCCTTCTTATAAATATTTTTCGCATCATAGTCTGAAATCCAATCTATACTAAGGATTATATCAAATTCCATCATGGGTATGATGATAAAAGCATCAGATAAAGAACATTTTATATTCCTTAATGGGAACTGATTAACAAAACTTTGTTTCAATGATACTTATATTAGGAGTTTTTACTGTCAACTCCCTTGTTAAATCAAATTGGAAATATCTAATTTTCATAGAAAACTGGGAAGATATGAAGCAATATGATGATCCAGAATCGAATAAATCACTGGATAAACATGAGTAAACCATTAAATTACCAGCCACCACATCCTTCGGAGCATCAACCTCAGTAGTAGAGATCGCATACACATGGCCTTGATCTCTTGGCCTTTTTTGAGGTAAGTTTCCCCGACACTTGGGAAATTAAATTAAATAATTCCCCATTTCTTTACAACTATAGAATTCAATATTGACAACCTCTTTCTTTCCCTTGTAATCACTAGCTTGGTGTCATTTTTTACCACACTTTTAAAAAAATATCATTCCCTTCAGGGAAGTACCGGGGTGTTTCTTCCCACATTTACTACAGGATGGATATTTAACATTTCCCTTCTTCCCCTTATTTCCATTTTGTTTCTGATGCTTTTTCCAAGGCACGCGCGTCTATCTCATTCAGGGACGAGTAAAGCATCTTTTGTTGCCCCGCATTCCCGCTTTCCAAAGGCGGGCGACATCTGCTCCTTATTCAGGGATGTCTGATCCTTGATCAAAACAGGATGATGGGATGTCGGTTCTTCCTTCCATGGATTCCTCCTCATAAATCGTCACCTAGTCCAGGTCTCCATCATAGACTTAAGATTTTGTTCGTGAAACTCTTTCTAGCGCCATATCTTCAGGGACACCAGTTAATTATGCTGGTTATGTCAGGGCATTCTAAGGGGTCCAGTCAGGGCAACTCACTTCAGTTATGGGAGAAGTCACGTGGGGCATCACTGGAGTGTCTGGACACTGGGCAATTGGCATGTCTGTATTCTGTCCCTTATTATAGTGATTCTAGAGGGTGTGGAAGCCCGGGGAATCCCACATCGAACATGGGAAATCATATGCCATGGGAATGTATATGAGGTTTTCCTCATCTTCCCATGTTTAACATAGGGTATGTCGTAGGTTTAACGTCCAGCGGAGAAGGATCAGGCTGATCAGAGCACTTACTAGAGTGGATCAGATGGAGGAACCCCCTGGAGGGAACGTTGATATTGGGGCCAACACATGGCTGGATTCCCGAATGCTATTAGTGGGAGAGGGGAATTGGGTGGAATAATTTCACCAGGATGTGGCGGCCTGGGTAAGAATCATGATGGATGATGGAAGGTTCTATGAATTGGATGGTGAATGGGATGGAACCTTCATGGGGTGATGATGGTTTTGGACTTGATCCTCGAAGAGACTTCCTACATATCCATGTGGAAAGGAATCAAAGTCCACATAGTTCATCTGACGATGGCTTGCCACCGATTGGGGTTTTCAATGGCTTACCACTAGATTGGGTCACAACAGCTTACCACTGGATGGGGTCGCAACGACTTAC
The DNA here is from genome assembly GCA_963277665.1 of Viscum album. Taxonomy (NCBI): domain Eukaryota; kingdom Viridiplantae; phylum Streptophyta; class Magnoliopsida; order Santalales; family Viscaceae; genus Viscum; species Viscum album. The sequence goes on from OY728160.1 coordinate 1,918,446,260, forward strand.
TGTTGGATGGGGTCGAAACGGCTTACCCCTAGATGGGGTCACAACGACTTACCGTTGGATGGGATGGAAACATATTACCGCTAAATGGAGTGACAATGGCTTACCGCTGAAAAAGGGCCACAGTTTAACGTCATGCGGGACAGGGGTGAACCGACGTGAAGGGGGTCAGAACTACTAGGTGTTGAGATTGAACCTTGTGGAGGCTTCCTACATACCTTTCCTTGGTAAGGATCAAATACCAAGTAGTTCATGTGAAAAGGGGCTATTGAACCGACGCGCATGGCTGTCGGGACAACTAGGTGTTGTGCTTGAACCTCAGGGGTCTTCCTATGTACCTTACCTTGTCAAGGATCAAAGACCATGTAGTTTAGGTTGGGTGAGAACTAACGTGAAGGTGGACCTGGGGTCTAATTGGGTGGCGGTGGGCTTGAACCTCATGGAGGCTTCCTACACAGCCTACCTTGGCAAGGATAAAAGTCCACTTAGTTTAGAATATGGGGGAATTTGGGGCTTACGCTCTGAGGTGGCCCAAGGTGTTTGGTGAACCGATGTGAACGGGGTCAGAACTAGTGGGTGATGGTCTTGAGCCTCATGGAGGCATCCTACGTACCCTACCTTGGAAAGGATCAGAGTCCTTGTAGTTCGGAATACGGGTGTGGGGAATACACTCTAGGCTGACCAGGGTGAGGTAGGAGTCAGTGAACTAACATGAATAAGGACCTGAGGTCCAGGTAGATGGTCGGCTTGAATCACAGAGAGGCTTCCTGCATACCTTGCCCTGGCAAGGATCAAAGTCCTCATAGTTTGGAATACAAGCGTGGGGCTTACACTCTAGGATGCCCAGGGTGTTTTTCATGGTCGGTTCTCACTCTAAACCCATGTGAGTCATTCTCGGTGTGAGAAACAAGATATAATAGATACTCAATGTTCACGTCACGAAAGGTGCGTCCGTGGGAAGTGAAGTGGGGCTTACACGTGGTTAGAGGCCCAAAAGTTGGGACTTACTCTAGGATGGAGGGCCGATGGTAACAAAGCATAGTGGGAGAGGGACTTGAGACCGAAGAAAGGAGAAGCACCATTCCCTACCACACCCTTCGCTAAACCAAGGGACCGAAGATGAAAGGAGGAGCAAAGATGATGCCTTCTACAAGAAGGCTATGGGCTTACACCGAGATGGTCGCCCTTCCCCCGCAGACAAATGACACTCCCATAAGGAGGTTATCATCATCTGTGGAGACCAGTGGGCATGGAGAATGTCCAATGTGGGGTACCCCGCGTGCAAGGCACGAGGCAAGGTCACAGTTTAACGTCATGTGTTGGGGACGATGGTGCTTTCCAGTTTAACTTCCTGCAGCTCGGACGAAGTGGGTTTGCTCCGCACCCCTAGGACATACATAACTAGAACCCTCTTCTCCTTAGTGCAGAGAGGGGACAGGAAAAGCCGTGGTGAGGGGGTGTCATGGAGAGAATCATCACGGGGACCAATTTAGCATGGCTATGCGAAGAAGAAATAGCCATTGGCGTGCCTATGTGAAGAATCATGAGGAAAATCAACGCAACGGGCGATATCGTCCAGGGGAATTTGAAGTTACTTCGTGTGAACCTAGGAGGTTTCACGGGTAATGAGTATATGGAGAAGGTGTTGTGGGCATGGGAGGCACTCGAAAATGATACCTGGAGGAGGGACATCACGGTCACACAATGCGGGAGGATTGCACGCAAAAGGGACCGTTGTGTGAAAAATGGTTCGGGCCGACTTGCAAAAGGAATTGCATGCCCAAAAAACTCCGGGCCGGCGCGCAATTGGGCGCTGGGCGAGAAATTGAGTGGACCGACACGCAAAATTTAATTGCCCGCCGAAGCCCTTATTGCGCGCAATCGGTAGGAATTGCGCACGAGGGAATGGGTTTGAGGGGAGTTGGACAAGGATCAAGCCTGAGTATTCACGTGCAAAGGCAGACCCCCGAGTGACCTGGCACAAAAAATTTAGTACCTGAGAGCCATCTTCTTTGCATGCCCGAGAGAGGAATTTTGTGTGGGAGAGCTGGTTTAAATTCTTCTGGCTGAAGTCAAAGGGGGTGGCCTTGTATTTATAGGTTCTCGGGAGCACGGGTCCGCGTGAAAAAACTCTTCGGTGCAAAATATCACGCGCCCCGATGTCGGTCACATAAAGGTCAACTGTGCGGAGTGGTGGTATGAAAGAGTTCCGCGTCGTGCAGAAAACTCTCGCGAATCCCGAAGTTTTTCACGCAGGGCATATTTTTTTTACACAACCCATTTTTTTGCGCCGCCCCTCCGGGACCCCCAGAACGGATCGTCGGTTCCAAATATGGCTTCACATTGTCACGTTCTAACATAATTCAAAACTTGAGCATATTTTAGCGTCAAAAAAGGCACCCCTCAGAATCGGACCAGTGAGGGGCCACAACAGTCAGATTCAAAGGGAAACGCTGAGATACAGGGCACCTTGGGCCGTTACGCACTTCCAACTGAAGCGGAACAAAAAAAAGGGTCGGAGTGTGTAATAAACTTTGCGCGTCCACGTGGAAACTGACTCCCCACACCTATAAAAGGCCCTGTGGTCCCCTTAAGTATGTACGAATTTTATCGCGCGATAAGCCTAGAGCTCTCATGCGTGAAAAATTCCTTCCCTACATGAAAAACGTTGCGTTTGAACACAATTCACTACGATCAATCATCTGTTTTCGAGCCAAATCGGGATATACTGTGCCAGCCCTAATTGTTTTCACGCCGGTTGCGGATTTTTCACGTCGGCTCCTGACTTTTTGTGCCAACTCCTTCTTTTTCGTACCAACTCCTTAAAATCTTGCCGACAGGAGATGGCCGCCAATCGGTCTTACGGTGAGAGGGAAGCCACATCTGTTTCTCGAAGGGCTGAGATGGTTGCTAAACCTGAGGTTTATAGCCCACGAAGGGTTGTATCCCACAACCATACCATCTTCAACATGTTGACCCCATCGCAGAAAGAGTATGCACTATCTTCCAATCTGCCGATCTGGGACTTCGGCATCTTGGAGAGGGTACCCATGCCAAGGTTTGAGGTTGACACACCACGGTCATGGGTGACTCGGGAGGATGACCTACCCCGGTATCACATCACCTACATCGGCCATCCTGCTAGAGAAACCAGACACCTGGATGTTTACTTCCTGAATCCCAGGACTAGGACCATTTCATGGAGTGACCCTGTCGCAAAGAGTTCTCCAGCCCTATATGCAAGCACCTTCCGTCAGAGTGTTACTGACGAGGCCAAAGGCTAGCTGCAAGATTGGGATATGTGGTATGGAGGCAACTTCACCAATGAGTGGGCCTAAGCATATTGGGTTCGCCATACATGCGACCAGTTTTGGGCCGAACATCGGCACATCGGTTTGTTCGAACCGGTGTGGACGTCGTAGTTTCACTTCTTTCACCAGCCTGAGCTCAGGCCAGAGCTATTCACTCGATGGTCCCCTGACACCAATAACTTCCACCTTCATCATGGGGAAGTTGAAATCAGCCTGTGGGACATCCATTGCATCAGGGGAATCCCTATGGAGGGGTATCGGTATGATGAATTCCTCCCGACGAGTAACACCTAGGGTGACAGATCACGAACCCCTATACTGATGTGGCACCTGATGGAGCTGTCCAAGGAGAGGCTGGGGGTCAAGGATTTCTTGAAGGACATTTCCTACAAGAAATGGTTCACCTTGTTCCTAAAAAAGATCGAGAAGTAAAGATGTCGGGGAGAGGGAGACGGTGTCCGACCGCAACACATAAGAGCAAGAGAGGATTGTACTGGAGAATCTTGGAGGCGGGGGACTATCAGTCATGGGGCTTCAGCATAAATGAGTGCTGGGACCCAAATGTCCGATATGCTAGATTCCTTGACACATTCTTGAGTGGATGGCTCCTACCGGTGAGGGATACAAGGATGGGGGTTCGTCCAGTGACCCTTGTGATGGTCGACATCATGGCTGCCAATCAAAGATTTAATCTGGGAGTCCCCGTGCTAGCCCGTCTATACACCATTTTGGGAGGAATTGAAAGAGGAGGGTCCCCGAGGAGAATTTATGGCCCCTTCCAGATATTTTATGGCTGGATCATGGCCCATTATGGTAGGAATACCTTCTTGAATGCCATTCGTCCTCCAGGTAATGTCTTGAGACCTTCCCTGCTGAACATCATCGGGGTTATGCCGATGACTCCAAATAATAAAAGAGTAAGTATCAGAATAGGAAATCACGTCAACATCGCTTTCAACCCATTCCCCACCCCGACAGGCCAGATGACCGATAACGGGCAAGGCACACTGGAGAAGAGGGATTACTTCCATAGCATCAGAGGTGGGGTGTTCATGTCCCAGATTGATGGGAAGATATATTGAGAACCCTATGTGCCTTCCATGTTTTCAAGGAAGATCATATGGCTTTAGCAGATGCTGAAGAAGGTGTACACAGATGTTCGGGAAGAGATGCACCCCTGCGTTTTTCGCCATATGTGGCTGATGTTCACAGCCCAGGGCTCTGGTGATGTCATCACCATTCCTCCCACCGGAGTTGATGCTGGCCTTTCAACTGAATATTCCGAGCACTAAGACATAGCGTACCCCGAGGGACTTTTGCGAAAGCAAGTCCGGCAGCTCAAGGTGGCCACTGTAGAGCCTGGGTGGCGAGAGATTAGGCAGGGTGCTGTTAGGGATCAATGGTCGGAAGCTCATCGGGCTGCTAGGACCACACAGGCCGATACTTCAGTAGTGGGGACGTCGCATGGTGCGGTCAAGCCCTCATCATCTAGGGGGAGAGAGGCTCATGTAGCGGAAAGGGAACTCCTAGTGAAGCAGATAAGATATTTTCTTCAACCTTCCAGTGACACAATATTCCCGGCACTGTGGTCAGCCTGGATGACCTTGCGACAGTCGATGGGCACCAAATCTCTTTGGCGGAAGATAATATGAGACAGAATCCAGCTGTTGGAGGAAGGACTCATTCTTGTTGTTGATAGGGTGAACTTTCATCGTCGTCATACGTACCTAACAGCCATGGATGCATATGCACGCCAACAGGGTTGGCGTGTATAGCCACCGATCTTGGTGAAAGTAATGCTCGACCAGGAGTACGAACACAAAAAGATGCTGTCAGAGGATGATGATAGTGACGATGAGCCGGAAGATGCTGAGATGAAAGAAGAGGAAGAAGGAGAAGGTGAAGGAAAGGGGGATGAAGAAGAGGATCCTAAAGGTGGAGGGTCTCAGGGGTGTCCCACCAAGGGACTCTCCAGGAGAGCGGTGAGATCGTCGGCTTTGATCGGGATATAACTGAGTTGCTGGAGGTACATCTCAGACCTTATCTATCCTTTTCCCCTCATCATATTTTGTAGCCCTCAATTAGATCTCCTTATCCTGTTCAGAAGCATGTGGGTGCCAACCAAGGGTCTCCATACTAAGGGGATGAGGCACTGGTAGAACAAGGTGGGGAACCGAATCCCATTATTGAATTGACAAGCGCTGGGGGATCCTCTGCAATGGAAGCTCCTGTAGCGACTAGAACACCGGAGGCCAATGCTTTGGGGTCCTGTAAGTTCATTACTTCAACGTTGGTTAATCACCATTGGAGACCTCAATTGAACAAGGTTTTCCTTGTTTGTGCAGTAATCACAGCATTGGAGGCTCGTTGGGCTGCTAAAACCAGGTCGTCCGCAATTGATTCAACTGCAAACGTGCCATCCCATTTGGAGAACACTTCTCAAACTGAGATGACCCCAGCACTCTGTGATCAGGGAGCAGTGGACATCAGCAGTACTCATGTCGGGGCTGGGCCGGAGGTCGGTGAGGGATCTACCGAGACTGAGGCGAGGGGGGACGGTCGCCCATGCATTGATGAGCCCAACCCCTTCGAAGGGGTGCCCGAAGAAGACCCTACTGCTGGTATGCTGGCTTCTTTCCCTACTTATCGACTGGCATATCCTGAAGAGATTGATGACTCAGACTCAGAGGCGGCCGAGGAGAACCGAATGACATGGAACGAAGGGTGGAAGTGCATCAAGCGCTTTCTTGGTCATCCCCATACAGAATTGTAACACCCGAAACTTGTATGTAATATAAATCATCAAAGGAATCTTTTTATACACACAACACTTGCTTGGATTTCTTTACACAAAATCGCGAGATTCCTCGATAGCTTGCGTCGTATGCAATACCGAGTTTCACTAAACAATGATATGCTATTAAAATATTATTAAAACTATCCGTTATGAATAGTAATAACCACTTTTTGAAATATTATAAATTTTAGTTTTCAAAATGGACTTCATTTTTGGATTCGTAATATCGAAATTAGCCTAGGGTGAAATTTTGGTATTTTTCTGAAAACTTTCAATTTTTGATGAATAGTGAAACCACTAAGTGGTAGTTAAAAAAAACTGATTTTTTCATAAAAATTAATTTTACCACTTTTGTGAGTGGAATTTCGAAAATCCGAGAGACACGGTTAATATCAAGAAATAAAATGTGGTTAAATGAGATGAAAATAATTTTTGGTGAATAGTAACTTTTTACTTTTTTTACCACAATTAAAAGTACATAGGGTAATTAAGGGTAAAAATGATATTATTATTACCCTAACACATGTCCTAATTCTATTGGACAAGTTTAATTCGACCAAAAACAAACTTAGGAATAAAATATGACCATTTAGACCCACTTGGATTAGATTAGGACATTTATTATTAATTTATTTAAAGAAGGGTTAAAATACTTAAAGTCAATGTTTAATAACTAAATCATTTTTAATATGGGGTTATACATAATATAAATTCGACTATAAATATTCATTAGAAATATAAAATAATTTACTACATAATGGTAGTTTATTTGTAATTTTTAGACATTAAATAATTTAATTTATTTATGACACAAAGATGATGCAGTAATTATCTTATGAATGAAATATTTACATAATTGATGTTATAAACACAAAAATAAATGTAATTTGACACTTTTTATGAATTACACAAATTTTATAGATTAATATGACATGTTAATATTGATTTAATTAACTTTTTTAGAACTAATCATTCTGTTATGATTTTCAAAAAAACTAATTACTAAATAGTGTCAAAATTGACATAAAATAGTTTTTAAAACAAATATTATATTAGTAATTGTCATTTTATTCCTAAAAATCTAAGGTTTGGCCAAATGACTTATATAAGGTTATATATATTAATAATAAACATCTTGGGGTTAGTTTGGCTGCTTATAGTAAGTTTATTAACCTTATAGTATAAGAACACAAGAAGACACGGTAAAACTAAAATTATTTAACTTAATGTTAAATCTAAATGATAAGGTTAAAATAGGAACCTAAACTTGTCTAAATTCTATTGGATGAGAAGCTTTCGACCCATCCCCACCTTATCCTAGAAATAAATCAATTTTTAGCTATTTAAAATCGAACTTGGATTTATAATAAAATAATAGTTTTAGTTATTCCAAAGGTGCCCCTCTCCTCCCTTATAAAAGGGCACCTCCTCCCTCTCTTCCTCACACCACTTTGAGCCTTCAAGCTCGGCCAACCCCTGTAACTTTCTCCTCTAAAATTCCCTAGAGACATCCTAGAGGTCCTGGTCTTCTTCAAAGACCAATTTTAGTGCCCTAAAAGATGGTCTCAAAGAAGCACTTCAAAGAAGAGGTAATGTCCATTACCAATTCTTTCATCTTTATTTCTTCTTCCACTTCTTCTTATTTAGTTGTTTCATTATGAAGTAATAACATTAGTATCAATCATATACTGATATGTTATTATAAGTATGAAACAACCCTATTTCACCATCTATCCATCCTACGGAAAAAGAAATCACCGCGCATGCGTACGTACGGAATACCGTCTCCACGCCGTGGTGTAATCTGTTTTCCACCACCACCTTACTTGGATGGGTATAATGGTGTAAATAATTACTATATATGACTATAATAATGTAATACTGATTCTGAAATAGTATACATACACTCCAATACAATTCCACGATCATAGGAACGATATCATCACTCGTGCGTACGTACGGAAAACCGTCTCCACGATGTGATGCGACTCGTTCTACATGATCTTCATTTCATAATGATTATATAAATGAATTAAATGAATTAATATGATATATATTACACTAATACCATTATGGAAATGAGGTATCTATAACCTAAAGAGAAGAATAAGAATTTATTCAACAAAACACGCATAAGAACAAAAAGTTATAAACACCCGAATAACAAGTATCAATGAAATATTACTACTAAGAAGCTAAGAATATGAACAAATATGATATCATAAAAATAAGTATGATTCTGGAATAAGTCAATAACCTTATTTAAATCATTATAAAGGAGGTTCAGACATGTAAAAAGCATATCAGACCTAAGGTAAGGGAAATATCACAATCTCATTTTTATCTGAGATTGTTTTTACTTTGGAATTTACTAGGGTTTCTTTTATCATCCACATAAATGTTTCCTCAATATGTAATATTTATATCCTTATAAAATAGTTTATATCCAATTTTACCTTTCGTTGAGTTTTTAGTAAAAGATATGAAAGTAATATTTTGTCGTTTTTCATACGAGGTACTTTTTGACTTTTCCGACAAAAGTACGAAGAATGTTTTTTTAACTTATACGACATGAATGGTTTTTTAAAACATTATTTCCAAGAATATTCCTTTACATGTTTTCAAGATTATTTTTAATCAACTTCTTTTAGTTTAGAATTGTATGACATGTTAAGAAAGGAAAAGTGTTTTTGAAGTAGAAAGGATATTTTCCTCAAGAATGGAGTTCAAGTGTTTTATCAAAATTATTTTCCATCTAAGATAATAAAGGGTTATATTTCCATCCCTATTATTACATGGATTTGATTATTTTGTGATGGAAATATTTTTATGAATTCCTTTATCCTATATGAATTGTTTTATGATGTCATGATGTTTAAGATTCCCATTTTTATTACATGGGTTATGCAATGATGTATGATTTATGATTTCGTGGCACACATAAGAATGGTATCATTATGAGATGGTTGGGACCTATATCTCCCTCCAATGCATTGGGTAAAGATTTTATATCTCATGAGATATACATGGCTGGAATGGTAGTTATACCGGTTCAGTGAAACAGGACTGAAACGAGGGTGACTCGGTTCAGAAATGGACTTTGTCCACTAAGATAGTCTTGGCAATGAGTCTTGACTAATAAGAAATTATTCTCTATGATTATGTGTGTATTCCAAAAAGTTTCATGTTTTAAGTTATGATTATTGGGATTACATTTCAATACTATGATTTATCCCATGTTATGAAATTATGATCTCTTTTGTAGGTTATGATTTCCAAAAGTTATGTGCTTATATATATGATGTGATTGATATTTATTTTGTTTACCCTTACTGAGCATTTGAGCTCACCCTTTTGTATGTTTTATTTCCCCAGGTCAGGAAGAAGGTTATTAAGTAGAATATGCCAAAAAGTGACTCTAGATATGATGAAATAAATGGGAGGCAAAGTAGATGCTTTATGAACCAGTTGTTTATGTTTCCCAGTTTCTAAAGACACTGTACCTATACGGTCCTTTCATGGTTTTGTTATATGTTGTAATAAGTGTGTTTCAATTTTGAAGTAATAACAATGTATGTAAAGTATGGGTCGTTATAGTTGGTATCAGAGAAAAGGTATAGTCAAACTTTGGAAACTAGGATGTAGAAGCCTTATTAAGGACCCTAAGGATATGTCTAAGAATAGAACACAATCTTATTGTTTTAGAAATGGCCATGAATAACCTACGATAAGACCTTAAGTGTGAAATTTTATTCTTGATTATGTGGTTTTCCTATTATAATTAGTGTCGCTCACACTATTCTTCTTGGTTTTAGTCAATGGCTGGAACCCAAAGGAATCGTGTTAATGCAAAATGCGACGGGCAATGCAATGATTGTCCCCCTGAGAAACGAAACGTTACGGGAGCTGGAATGCAAAATATTGTAGCCATGCTCACACAACTTTCTCAAACTATGAATCATGCAGGACCACCAAACAAGAAAATGAAGGAGCGACATTATGTTGAATCCTTCATGAGACAGCGTCCACCTTCATTCAGCGGGTCTACTGATCCATTAGTTGCGGAAAAATGGATTACTACTACTGAAAAGATATTTTCAGTTCTTCAATGTTCTGAGCATGATAAAGTCATCTTATCAGTGTATCATTTGGAGGGTGATGCTGATCAATGGTGGAATCTTATTAAGAATATGAGGCAAAGGGATGAAATTGAGTCCAGGGAATGAGACGAGTTCAAGAACTTATTTTTCAATAAGTACTTCCCTCGTATTCTCCGAACAAAGATGGAGAAAGAGTTTCTTGAACTGAAGCAAAAGGATGATGAATCTGTTGGTACCTATGAAGCAAATTTTACAAGACTTTCAAGGTACGCTTCTGGTATTATTATCCAACCTGAGAGTAAGATCGATCGATTCTTTAGTGGCTTAAAACCAAGTCTTCGAAAGGCCTTATCCATAAGGGACTTCAATATCTATGAGGAAATCGTTCAATGTGCTCTCAAAGTTGAGATGGAGATTGGAGTAACCCATCAGTCATATGGGTTTGATAAGAAGAGGAAAATGGAATTCAATGGAAAATCTAAAGAGCACACTGAAAAGAAGATGAGATTTCCCTTATGCTCAAAGTGTGGAAAGAAACATGGAGGGAGTTGTCTTAAAGGGACAAGTAAATGTTTCAAATGTGGAAGGGAAGGTCATCGGGCATTTGAATGCCGCGATGATGGGAAGAAGATGTCTAATGATGCAAACAAAGGAAGGGATACACAGAATGAACCTACTACACTTCAATGCTTAATGTGCAAGGAGATGGGACATTATGCCAATAAATGCCCTAATCCAAGGGTTGATGATGATGGTCGATGTCAACAAACTCTTAAGGCTAAAGACAAAAGAAAGTCACATGCATTGTCTATCAGCGATGTGGAGTATGATAACGATGTGGTGAAAGGTACACTTACCATCCACTCTAAATTAGAAAATGTTTTATTTGATTCTGGATCCACCCACTCCTTTATTTATGAAGAATTTTCTAAGGGTATCACCGTATTACCTCAACAATTAGATGTTGAGTTAGCTGTGACAACACCTAATGGCGCAACAGTCGCATCAAAAGTTTATAATTCTTCTTCGATTGAAGTTTGTGGGAAAGTGCTTCCTAAAAATCTTGTGATCCTTCCTATAGTGGAATTTGATGTGATTCTTGGCATGGATTGTCTTTCTATACATGGATCTCATATCAATTGCCAAAGAAGGGAAGTCACATTTCATATTCCAGATCAATCTATGATCATCTATCGATGCAAGGATGAACATAACCTTCCAGTGGAAATTTCTTCCATTTTATGGGTATTGATTCCAATAAATGAAAGTTATTTATCTCAAATGGTTGGTGAGAAACTCATGATTAAGAATATACCCATTGTACGGGAGTTTGATGATGTCTTTCTGGAGGAATTACCGGGTCTTCCACCGAATCGTGAAGTTGAGTTTTCAATAGAACTCGTACCGGGTGCTTTGCCTATTTCAAAGACACCTTATAGAATGGCCCCAATTGAGTTGCAGGAATTGAAGAAGCAACTCCAAGAGAATCTTGATAAGGGGTTCATACGCCCTAGTGCATCACCTTGGGGAGCACCTGTTCTGTTTGTTAAGAAGAAAGATGGATCAATGAGACTCTGCATTGATTATCGAGAACTTAACAAGATTACTATCAAGAACAAATATCCTCTCTCGCGCATTGATGACCTATTTGACCAACTACGTGGAGCTCAATACTTTTCCAAGATTGATCTTCGATCAGGGTATCATCAATTAAGGGTCAAAAGGAAGGATATACCAAAGATGGCTTTCCGTACAAGGTATGGACACTATGAATTTATAGTGATGCCATTTGGTCTTACTAATGCCCCTGCTATCTTCATGGATCTAATGAATAGAGTCTTTAGAGACTATCTTGATCAGTTTGTGGTAGTCTTTATAGATGATATTCTTGTCTATTTAAAGAGCAAGGAAGAACATGAAGATCACTTGAGAATTATATTGAAGACCCTGAGAAAGGAGAAGCTTTATGCCAAATTTACCAAGTGTGAATTTTGTCTTCAAAAATTTGCATTTTTGGGTCACATAAACTCAAAGGAGGGGATATCTGTGGATCCAGCAAAAACAGAGGTTATCGAAAGATGGTCGAGGCCAACAATAGTAACCGAGATCTGAAGTTTTCTTGGTTTGGCTTGGATACTATCGACGTTTTGTGAAAGATTTTTCACAATTATCTAATCCACTCACCATGTTGACTCGAAAAAGAGTTAAGTTTGTTTGGACGGAGGAATGTGAAGAGAATTTCAAGGAGTTGAAAATAAGGTTATCCAGTGCACCTGTGCTCGCACTGCCTTGTAGTGGAGAAAGGTTTGTGATCTACAGTGGTGCATCCAAGAAGGGATTGGGGTGTGTTCTTATGCAAAATGATATGGTGATAGCTTATGCCTCACGAAATTTGAAAATACATGAGCAAAATTACCCAACTCATGATTTGGAGTTAGCTGCGGTAATCTTTGCATTAAATATTTGGAGGCATTATCTTTATGGAGAATGGTGTGACATTTATACTGATCATAAAAGTTTAAAGTATATTTTTACAGAAAAGGAGCTGAATATGCGCCAAAGAAGATGGTTAGAGCTGGTTAAGGATTACGACTGCTCAATCCATTACCACCCTGGGAAAGCAAACAAGGTGGCAGATGCATTAAGTCGACAAGACCATGCTAGTTTATCTATGATGAGGATCGAAAAAGATCCAATATTTATGGATTTACAAAGGATGGATCTTGGAATTATAATGAAAGGGGAAAATCATATCTTTCTCAAATGAATTTTCAACCATCTATACATGTGAATATTAAAGAGGCACATAAAGAAGATGTCGAGTTACAAAAGAAGGTGAGAAATGATCCTGATGTCATCCTTGATTGTGATGGGATAATAAAGTTCAGGAATCAGGTTTGTGTTCCTCCCATCCACGAATTAAAGAAGGAGCTGCTGGATGAGGCTCATAGTTCTTCATTCTCTATTCATCCTGGAAGCATGAAGATGTATAGGGACCTGAAAGAATACTTCTAGTGGGATGGCATGAAAAGAGATGTTGCTGAATATGTCTCTCGATGCTTGGTTTGTCAACAAGTTAATGCTGAGAGATAGAAGTCTAAGGGGATGTTACAACCATTACCCATACCCGAATGGAAATGGGAAAACATCACTATGGAGTTTGTCACCGGACTTCCTAAAACATCCAAAGGAAATAATTCTCTCTGGGTCATAGTTGATCTTCTTACAAAATCTGCACACTTCATTGATATTAGAGAGGATTTCTCTCTGGATCAGCATACCAGGATATATGTAAAGGAAGTGGTAAGATTGAATGGAGTACCACTTTCAATTATATCTGATCGGGATCCGAGATTTACCTCGAAGTTCTGGAGAAGTCTTCAGCATACTCTGGATACGGAGTTGAGTTTTAGCACTGCTTATCATCCTCAGACAGACGGTCAGTCTGAGAGAACAATCCAAACTCTAGAAGATATGTTGAGAGGTTGCTCTATGGATTTCAAAGGTGGTTGGGATCAACACCTACCTTTGGTGGAATTTTCTTATAATAATAGCTTTCACTCCAGTATTCAGATGGATCCTTATGAAGCTCTATATGGAAAGAAATGCAGGACTCCAACTTGCTGGGATGAAGTTGGGGAAAGAAAGCTATTAGGACCCGATCTCGTTGATGAAATGGCATAAAAGGTCAGATCTATTCAACAACACATAAGAGCAGCTCAGAGTCGACAGAAAAGTTATGCCGACAACTGAAGAAAAGTCCTAGAGTTTGAAGTGGGTGATAAAGTGTTCTTACGAATATCTCCCTGGAAGAAGGTTATGAGATTTGGAAAGAAGGGGAAGTTGAGCCCTAGATATATCAGTCCTTTCGAAATACTAGATCGTGTTGGGAAGGTAGCTTACCAATTTTCGCTTCCACCGAATCTCTCTCAAGTTCACGATGTGTTCCATGTATCTCTCCTGAGAAAGTACATACCTGATCCTTCACATGTACTCAGCTCAGAAGTTGTACCGCGGGAGTAAGATCTTTCTTATGAAGAACCACCGATAGAGATTCTGGATCGTACCAAAAAATTCCTACAAAACAATACCACTCGATTGGTGAAAGTTTTATGGAGGAACCACCAATTAGAATAAGCTACATGGGAGCTTGAGGATATGATGAGGGAGAGGTATCCTCATCTGTTTGTTACAAAGTGACTAATTTTGAGGGTGAAATTCATTTTAAGGGGGGTAGAATGTAACACCTGAGACTTTTATGTTATATAAATCATCAAAGGAATCTTTTTCTACACACAACACTTTCTTGGCTTGCTTTACACAAAATCGCGAGCTTCCTCGATAGCTTGCGTCGTACGCAATACCGAGTTTCACTAAACAATGATATGCTATTAAAATATTATTGAAACTAGCCGTTATGAATAGTAATAACCACTTTTTGAAATTTTATAAATTTTATTTTTCAAAATGGACTTCATTTTTGGATTCGTAATATCGAAATTAGCCTATGGTGAAATTTTGGTATTTTTCTGAAAACTTTCAATTTTTGATGAATAGTGAAACTACTAAGTGGTAGTTAAAAAAAACTGAATTTTTCATAAAACTTAATTTTACCGCTTCTGTGAGTGGAATTTCAAAAATCTGAGAGACACGGTTAATATAAAGGACTAAAATTTGGTTCAATGAGATGAAAATAATTTTTGGTGAATAGTAACTTTTTACATTTTTTACCACGGTTTAAAGTAAATTGGGTAATTAAGGGTAAAAATGATATTATTATTACCCTAACACATGTCTTAATTCTATTGGACAAGTGTAATTCGACCAAAAACAAACTTAGGAATAAAATATGACCATTTAGGCCCACTTGGATTATATTAGGACATTTATTATTAATTTATATAAAGAAGGGTTAAAATAGTTAAAATCAATGTTTAATAAATAAATCATTTTTAATATGGGGTTATACATACGATACATTCGACTATAAATATTAATTGTAAATCTAAAAAGATTTCCCACATAATTGTATTTTATTTTTAATTTTTAGACATTAAATAATTTAATTTATTTATGACACAAAGATGATGCAGTAATTATCTTATTAATGAAATATTTACATAATTGACGTTATAAACACCAAAATAAATGTAATTTGACACTTTTTATGAATTCCAATAATTTTATAGATTAATATGACATGTTATTATTTATTTAATTAACTTTTTTCGAACTAATCATTCTGTTATTATTTTCACAAAAATTAATTACTAAATAGTGTCAAAATTGACATAAAATAGTTTTTAAAACAAATATTATATTAGTAATTGTTATTTTATTCCTAAAAATCTAAGGTTCGGCCAAATGACTTAGATAAGGTTATATATATTAATAATAAACAACTTGGGGTTCTTTTTTCTTCTTATAGTAAGTTTATTAACCTTATAGTATAAGAACACAAGAAGACACGGTAAAAGTAAAATTATTTAACTTAATGTTAAATCTACATGATAAGGTTAAAATAGGAACCTAAACTTGTCTAAATTCTATTGTATGAGAGGATTTCGACCCATACCCACATTATCCTAGAAATAAATCAATTTGGAGCTATTTAAAATCGAACACGGCTTTATAATAAAATAATATTTTTAGTTATTCCAAAGGTGCCCCTCTCCTCCCTTATAAATGGGCACCTCCTCCCTCTCTTCCTCACACCACTTTGAGCCTTCATTCTCAGCCAAACCCTGCCACTTTCTCCTCTAAACTTCCCTAGAGACATCCTAGAGGTCCTGGTCTTCTTCAAAGACCAATTGTAGTGCCCTAAAAGAAGGTCTCAAAGAAGCACTTCAAAGAAGAGGTAATGTCCGTTACCGATTCTTTCATCTTAATTTCTTCTTCCACTTCTTCGTCTTTAGTTGTTTAATTATGAAGTAATAACATCAGTATCACTCATATACTGATATGTTATTATAAGTATGAAAAAACCCTATTTCACCATCTATCCATCCTACGGAAAAAGAAATCACCGCGCGTGCGTACGTACGGAATACCGTCTCCACGCCGTGGTGTAATCTGTTTTCCACCACCACCTTACTTGGATGGGTATAATGGTGTAAATAATGACTATATATGACTATTATAAAGTGATACTGATTCTTAAATAGTATATATACACTCCAATACAATTCCACGATCATAGGAACGATATCATCACTCGTGCGTACGTACGGAATACAGTCTCCACGATGTGATGCGACTCGTTCTACATGATCTTCATTTAATAATGATTATATAAATGAATTAAATGAATTAATATGATATATATTAAACTAATACCATTCTGTAAATGAGGTATCTATAACCTAAAGATAAGAATAAGAATTTATTCGACAAAACACGCATAAGAACAAAAAGTTATAAACACCCGAATGACAAGTAGAAATGAAATATTACTACTAAGAAGCTAAGAATATGAACAAATATGATATCATAAAAATAAGTATGATTCTATAATAAGTCAATAACATTATTTAAATCATTATACAGGAGTTTCAGACACGTACAAAGCATATCGGACCTAAGGTAAGGGAAATATCACAATCTCATTTTTATCCGAGATTGTTTTTACTTTGGAATTTACTGGGGTGTATTTTATCATCCACATCCATGTTTCCTCAATATGTAATATTTATATCCTTATACAATATTTTATATCCAATTTTACCCTTCTTTGAGTTTTTAGTAAATGATATGAAAGTAATCTTTTGTCATTTTTCATACGAGGTACTTTTTGACTTTTCCGACAAAAGTACGAAGAATGTTTTTTTAACTTATACGACATGAATGGTTTTTTAAAACATTATTTCCAAGAATCTTCCTTTACAAGTTTTCAAGTTTTTTTTAATCAACTTCTTTTAGTTTATAATTGTATGTCATGTTAATAAAGGAAAAGTTTTTTTGAAGTATAAAGGATATTTTCCTCAAGAATGAAGTTCAAGTGTTTTATCAAAATTATTTTCCATCTAAGATAATAAAGGGTTCTGTTTATATCCCTATTATTACATGGATTTGATTATGTTGTGATGTAAATATTTTTATGAATTCATTTATCCTATATGAATTGTTTTATGATTTCATGATGTTTAAGATTCCCATTTTTATTACATGGGTTATGCAATGATGTATGATTTATGATTTTTTGGCACACATAAGAATGGTATCATTATGAGATGGGTGGGACCTATATCTCCCTCCAATGCATTGGGTAAAGATTTTATATCTCATGAGATAGACATGGCTGGAACGGTAGGTTATACCGGTTCAGTGAAACAGGACTGAAACGAGGGTGACTCGGTTCAGAAATGGACTTTGTCCACTAAGATAGTCTTGGAAATGAGTCTTGACTAATTAGAAATGAATCTCTATGATTATGTGTGTATGCCACAAAGTTTCATGTTTTAAGTTATGATTATTGGGATTACATTTCACTACTATGATTTATCCCATGTTATGAAATTATGATCTCTTTTGCAGGTTAAGATGTCCAAAAGGTATGTGCTTATATATATGATGTGATTGATATTTCTTTTGTTTACCCTTACTGATCATTTGAGCTCACCCTTTTGTATGTTTTATTTCCCCAGGTCAGGAAGAAGGTTATTAAGTAGAATATTCCAAAAAGGGACTCTAGATATGATGAAATAAATGGGAGGCAAAGTAGATGCTTTATGAACCGGTTGTTTATGTTTCCCAGTCTCTAAAGACACTATACCTATATGGTCCTTTATGGTTTTGTTATATGTTGTAATAAGTGTGCTTAAATTTTGAAGTAATAACAATGTATGTAAAGTATGGGTCATTATAAGAATGGATGAAACAGATGGGATCACTCCAAACCTGGCTATGCTTTCTCTATTCTGGAGGGGTGGATACTCCACTCCTTCATTCGACGGTCTGTGACTATATGGCTGAAAATCTGCACAAGAGTAGCCACTGCTCCGAAGTTGCCCAGTGTTGGGAGGAGTCAAGGAGTATCCAAGCGTTCATCCAGGCTTAACGAGAGGCCCTATGAATTGATGAATAGGTGAAAGAAAAAGAGATATTCATTTCAAACTGTTCTGAGCTTGTGGAGCAGTTGAGGGCCCAACTGGAAGACGCCTAAGAGAAGCTAGTAGAGGCGGGTCACCAGATATCTGCACCTCAAACTAAATAGGCACAAACATAGACTAGGGTTAATGGACTATGCTTTGTGTCTACTGATGAAGAGAGAGATCTCAGGGGAAGGGAGGCAGTCCTGGAGGCCACCATCAAAAGGGTAGAGGCACTGGAATGATCCATCCAAGAAGTCAACCCTTAAGGGCCTTGTTTTGGCTGAGCTCATAAACTCATTTCTCCTTACTGCTTCTTATTCTGAACTGCATGTATGGATGAATTTATTTACTTGTTCGTTTGATTTAATACATCCAACCAAAATCCTGGAGTAAATAGAAATCCATTCTTAAGCTCACGTGGGTCACCCCCAACGTGAGAAATAAGGGATGTTCATACTATTGCTTCACTTGGTCACGGGAGTGACAATCCATCTTCAGGCATCCGGGGTTTGAATAATCGGCCTAGATTTCTAGGAGGAAATAGGAGAGACTTGACTGGAGGATGAAGCTCTTGAAATAGCTGAATTACCGTTTTCCCAATGTGCTATTGTGCACGAACGGGATAACTCCAAGGGTGTTGGAATAAATTTGAATAGGGGAATGGAAGGTGTGAATCACGATACCCAGGATTCGAAACACTATGGGGGTGGCATGAAAATAAAGAATAATTTTTTACTGCATTTGAAACCTAGTATCCTTATTGTTTTATCCATGAATTGGGATAGAAAATGAGGGACGACCATAGACCATGTTTGAAATACAGGTCTCGACTCAAAATGTCATCCAATAGCATTCCGAAATGTTGGCCCGAGATAATAGGTCAGCCATAGGCTGAGAATTATTACTATATGGGGGTTCCCTTAGATATGAAATGGGACGAGGGTCCGAATAAGGGGAACAAAAAGAATGGAATGTGGAGTGGTGGTTCGTTCGAACCGAATCCAACACTCTTGAAATTACGCCACCGTGGTGGAGCACATTAGATGGGCCCATCAGTTTTATCATGGATCATTCTTTATTTCAAGTAGGATCTCTCTGGAGAAGGATCTGTCACTTCCTAATGTCATCCTAGGGCATCCCGAACTTGTTCAGGGAAAAGATTCAATTACATAGTTCCCCACGGGGGGTCAGGACAGGGGGCCGGAAATGGGGAGGAATATGATTCATGATTCCTGGGGCAGGACCCGAGGTGAAATGTCTGGGTGTCCCTACGTATTCGACGAGGTTGGGAATCAAGACATACATAGTTCTAAAAGATATCTTATTTTATGTACTTAGAGATCGGACCATGGATGGTAGGAAACACAGGAGACACATGGTGGGGTAATTATAAAACCCGATGTGAATGGGAACCTGGGGCTCTGATGACCACATGTTCCCTGGGATGGTTCTTGGTCAAGGGACTGGAAATGAGAGTTAAGATGGGCACGTGGAAAGGTGCACAGACATTCCTATGTACCCCATGAAAATGGGGATCAAGCTGCACACAGTTCTAGAGGTGGCGTGGTAAGGTACCAATGGTAGGGATAAAAAGGGGCTTGCGGGTGTGGCCCTCGCACCGAAAGAAGTGGTATTTGATAAATCTTGTTTTTCCTTTAAGGTGAATGGTTTTTTTGTGAACCGAAAGGCTAGGGTATCAAGTCCAGGCATCACCATAAGAATCAAGCCGTATTTAGGCGTTGACAAATGGTATGGCATTTGACCAATACCAAACATGGTGTCCCCTTGAGTGAGGACATAACAATGCGGTGCCATTTTTTGTCATTCGGCCAGGATGATAATGTCACGGTTTAGGGTCATGTGATAGGACCAGGCATGCATTTTAACTTCATGTGGCACAAACGTAGTAGAGATGATGCTAAGTGGGGAATGTGTACGGTGCAATAAAATATACCCGACGTGAATGAGGAAATAATCCCATACCACACCATATCCAATTCCGAGAAAGGAACATCCAGCCAAGGGGCCTAAATAGAGGTAAGAGGGTAAGGGGTAGGAGAAACTAGCTCTTAATTGAGATGAACTCGAAAATGAGATGTCCAAGTGGTCTTACGTATCCCATAAGGATGGGAATCAAGCTATACGTAGTTCTGCAAAGGGGAAATACAAAAATATCTTTGTTTAGGGTCTTAGAACTCGGACTTTGTAGAAGAAGGACTATCCCAAGTAAAGGAGGACCTTAACCCAATCCCTAAGCCCAGTTGGGTTGAACTCGGTGTAGGAAAGAAGGGCAGATAAAGTATTATCAATACGTGAAATACATGCAAAGGGGGAACCAGTGAAGCCCCAAGCGATTGCCTTATCACATCTTTTTCCTTCCTAATGTGTGGATGTGCACTAGGGAATAGTACCAAGAGATTCAAAGTTCTACTTGGACATGATGAGGTGGAGAAGGATGTCAATCATGTAACCGAAATTTAAGGCTTAAAGGGGTTGGTGTGATGATGGAGGATGACTGTTGACCATGTTCTAAACATAGCATCCATAACGCGTTAGCCTATAATGGGGAAAAACAAATGAGCATCGACCACTGACCATATTCACAACACGGGACATGTATCGAGTTTTTGTCTAAAACCCTCAAGGACGTTGTCCCGTCATGGTAGGAGAGCCCTTAGGCCTAGAATCCATGCCATTTGGGGGTCCCTTTGGGTGTGAAAGTTGATGGAAGCTCTAATGAAGGGGAACACAAAGCCTGAAAAATGGATGAAATCATGTCCAAGTAAAGTCCGACATTCCAGGTATTAAACCAGAGTACCCTTAGGTACATTGGTGAATCACTGAAGAGGACAGAGGGTCTCATCTTGAGAGTGGGATATTTAAACAGACGAGTATAGAACAAGGGGATAGAGAACCCTTAAGAGAAAGTGGTACATGGCGTGGTTGTCACAAACCTGACATGAGTGAAGATATAATCCGGTACCACACATCGTATCCCTTTCAAGGAAGAATGTGAGCCGAGGGGCCATGATTGGGACGGACTTGAAGACGAGATGCTTGGGCGGTCCTACTTCTCCCATGAGGATGGAAATCAAGCCATACGTAGTTCTAGAATCACACATAGGGGTAGGATACCCTAATGAGGGGGTGTACGGTGTGGCGAGTAACCCAATGTGAATGAGGACATAATCACCTACCACACCATACAACCCTAAATATAAACTTGGGAAGGTGGCCCAAAAAGGAAATGGGGCCTGAGGCTGGGCCATGATCAGGAAGGCCCTACCAATTTTTAGTTTAACATCTTGCAGTGAGGATGAAGAGGGGAGTAATATTTCCCACACAAGGGAGGTGTATGGCACGGCGAATAGCCCTACGTGAATGAAGACATAATCCCATACCACACCGCACACTCTAGGTAAGAACTTGGACAGGGGCCCGAGATGGCGAAGTGGCATGAGGCTAGGCCTCGGTCAGGAAGGCCCAACCAGTTTGCGGTTTAACGTCTTGTAGTGAGTATGAAGAGAGGATAAGGTATATCATCTAGGGATGTGTACGACATGATGGGTAACCTGACATGAATGGGGACATAATCCCATACCACACCGTACAATCCCATAAGAGAGAACCTAGACCGGGGGCCCGAAAAGGCCAAGGGGCCTAAGACCCTTGTATGGTTACCACCTCATCACAGCTCCTAAGCCCACCTGAGTAGTTCTTGGTGTGAGAAACAAGGAGTTGGTCTTGGTTCTCCCCGTCACACGGGGGCTGATAGCTGGCATTTCCTGAAGGGAGTTTGTCACTTGAAGATACAAAGAGGTAGAATGAACCACTACACATGATGTTTGGGAAATCTTGGGGTGGTCCTAATGACACATGAGAGCTGTTGACCATGTTTGAAACACAACATCCCTATAGTGACCTGAAATGGGAGAAAAAAATGAGCATCGACCGCTGACCATATTCGAAATGCGGGACTTGTATCGGCTAGTTGCTCAACATCTATGAGGGTGTTGGCCTATAATGGTAGTAAGACCCTTGGGTCAAGCATCCATACCATTCGGGGGCCCTTCTAGACAGGGAAGATGATGGAGTCCCAATCAAAGGAGTGGGTGAAGCATAAATGTACCCATCTATGAAATTGGTGAACGTCTCCAGGGAGCGGGATGTATGTCCGGACCGAGATTAGCTTGACATGAATTGGGGAAAAAGTCTGAACCCCACCATATGTCTTAACCCAAGTGGAAGACACTGGTGTTTGGGTTGGGCCAAAAGACAAAATGTCTGGGCGTTCCTACGTATCCCATAAGGATGGGAGTCATGCCATACATAGTTCTTGAAGGCCATGCAGTTTAACGTCATGCGGTGATGACGTGGGAGAATAGAAGAATGAGGGAACACATGGTGTAATCGTCGCAACTCCCACATGAATGAGGCCAAGGAGGACTAAAATACACCACATGAGGACCCTCTGAGAGGACTATACCCAAGGGGGATAGTTGAAAAGGAGAGTTTTGGGGTTGGGCTCAAGATGGTGCGTCAGAGCGTTAATACGTATCCTTTAAGGGTGGGAATCAATCCATACGTAGTTCTAAGGGTGTATTTTAACATCTTGCAGGACGATTCATAGTTTAATGTCATGTAGGACTGGATAGTTTAAGGTCATGCGTTACCGGCGTTCAGTTTAGGGTCATGCGGGACCATCCAGTTTAAGGTCGTGCAGGACCATTAGGCTCAGGAAAAGTATTTCTTGAGGAATATGGAATTGGTGGTAGGAGTTATATTCTCACCATCCATGGTCACCAGGGAGTATTCTCCATTAGGGTAAACCCCGTAAACTATGTAAGGTCCTTCCCATTTAGGTTCCAGCTTGGGTGGTTTCCTTTTAGGGATCATTGGCGCCTAGAGGGCCAATACCAAGTCGCCTTGCAGAAAAGAGCAGATGCGAACCTTATTGTTGAAGGATCTAGCTATCTTATTCTGATGTTATTCGAGATTGTGCAGGGTAAAAATCCTATTCTCTTCAAGTGCTTCCAATTCAGCCAGATGAATTTCGGCTACCCTACATGGTGCCTGCTGGTCATAGACCGCTGTGCATAATGAAGGCAGCTGGATCTCGATGGGCAGGACGGCCTCAACTCCATACACTAGGGAGAAGGGGGTCACCTGGGTGTAATTGCGAGTCGTCGTCTGATAGGCTCAGAGGGAATTGAGGAGCTTGTCCGACCAAATATTCTTGTTCTGGCCAACCATTTTCTGCAAAATGTTAGAGAGGGTTTTGTTGAACGCCTCGATCATCCCATTTTCCTACGCGTGATACCAGGAGGTATGGTTCGAACGGATCTTGTACTTGGCGTACAATTTCTTCATCTCGGCTGCTCGGAAGTTGGTTCTGTTATTGTTGAGGATAGCGTGAGGGACTCCAAACCGGTTGATGATGTCAGAGATCATGAAGTCAATGATAGAACAGTCCTTGACCTCCTTGAGCAGAACTTCCTCTACCCACTTGGAAAATAAATCCATGGTGGTCCAGATGAACGTACATTGGCCAGCTGTCAGCAGTGTATATGGTCCCATGACATTGAGTCACCACACTACGAATGACCAAGAGTACTTGGTTGAGTGGAGAGGTTCTGGTGGAAATGCATGAAGTTATCATGAATTTGGCATGCATGACATCTCTTGGTGAAAACAATACAATCATGGATCAGAGTGGGCCAGAAGTACCCCAGTCTCTGGATCTGATGGGACAGCGTCGCCGCAACCTTGTGGGTGCCAAAAGAGTTGGCATGAACCTCCTATATGACCTGATAAATCTCGACTCCTTGGATTCAATGGAGTAGAACACCCTCGAACTCGTGCTTGTAGAGGATCTTCTTGAGATTGGGACCACTCTGGAGGGTAAAATGCAGCGCGCTGTGTCAGATTTACTCATGCTCGGCCCAATCATTTGGGATGCAACCATTTTGGAGACACTTGAAAAAAGGGTCTCTCCAGTCGGGAGTCGCTTCAACAATTGCATCTGAAGAACCTAGGGGTCCTGAAATGGAGGATCCGGTAGTAAGATGGCTTATTCGCGGGCCATCGTCATCCTCTGGGATGATGGGGGCAATGACTCTCTGGTGTGCCACGTGTATAATCAGATCATCCTACTCGGGTTCTGTAAGTGATGATACTAGGCCAGCCAGGGCATTAGCTTGACCGTTCTGAGATTGAGGGACATGAGTAACTTTCGACCATGATGGAAACTAGGCCATTAGCTGGAGGGTGCGCTCCAACAATGGTACGTGCTCTGGATTTCTGACAACATAGTCACCATTGAGTTGCTTGATGACTAGCTCGGAATCCCCTTTCACATGCAAATGGGGTACATCGATCTCGAGGGCTAGCTCGAGGTCAGTGATAAGATCCTGATACTCTGCCTCGTTGTTGGTACAGCCTTCTGACAACAGGAATGAATATGGCAGAATGGATTTCGCCAGGGTAATAAAGACAATACCCAGGACTACTCTATTGAGTCTGGGACCATTGAGCCTCCTGCCAGTGGGGCGTCGGGAGGCACCATCAAAGTGCATCTGCCAATATGGGATGAAAAGATCTACCGAGAGGATTGCCTCATCGGGAAAATCCAAGTCTAGGGACAGGTCCGTGGAGGTCGGATGGGAAACAAGAAATTCTTCCAATGCCTATCCCGTGATAGATTTTTGGGGGACAAACCTGATGTCGAACTATTGGAGGATTAGTTCCCACCGTGCTAGTCAGCCGATCAACATGGGGCGGTTCAGAATGTACTTCAACGGCTCTACCCGAGATACCATCTATACCTCATGGTGCTGTAAGTAGTGTCACAACTTCTGTACTGCGCATAACAGTGCAAGGAATCTATTTTAGATGAGGAAGTATCTGGTCTCTGTATCGAGGAGCATGCGGCTGAGGTATTAGAGAATGTTTTTCGTCCCCTCATTGTTCTTCTGGGAAAGAAGAGCACTGAGAGATCATTCCAGGGAAGTCATGTACAAGATCAGAAGCTTTCCGGAGATGGATGGAATCAAGACCGGAGGTTGGAGAAGATACTGCTTAATTACCTCAAACATGGTATGGTACTCTTCATCCCATTTGTAGGCGGATCCTTTCTTCATGAGTTAAGAGAAGGGCTTACACTTGCAGACCATATTCACAATGAATCCGAGTATGTAGGCTAAGTGGACTTGAAAACCTTGAATCTCTTGAATATTGCTTGGGGGAGGCATTTGAATGATTTCCTTGATCTTCTCTGGGTCGATCTTGATGCCCCGGTACCGGAAAACAATGCCAAGAAACTTCCGAGAGGTGACCCTAAAGTCACACTTCAACGGGTTCATCTTTAAGTGGCGGGGACGGAGGAAGATGAAAAATTTCTCAAGGTCCTTGAGATGGTCTCGGTGCTGGAGAGATTTGACCACCAGACCATCCACATATCATTCCACCAATGTCCCGATGATTGGCTTGAATATGCGGTGCATGGCCTGCTGATAGGTGGCACCTGCATTCTTTAGGCCGAAGGGAATAACCTGGTAACTGAAAGTAACTTGGGGTGCCCTAAAAGAGGTGGACTCTTCATCCTAAGTGGCCTAATGGATCTGATTATATCCAGAGTAACCATCCAAGAAAGAGAGGGCTTGGAACCCAACCATAGCGTCGATCAACAATTCTGTCACTCGAAGAGGAAAATCATCCATCAGACAGTGATAGTTGAGATCTCAAAAGTCGATGCAGACTCTAATCTGTCCATTCTTCTTCCTGACTGGAAAATTAATGGATAACCACTTGGGGTACTAGACCTCCTTGACAAAGTTGGATTTGATGAGATTGTCAACTTCATCATCGACCATGGAACCGTGAGAAGGGTGCATCTTTTTGGGAGGCTGCTTGAACCTGTGATGATTTTTCGGGAGACTAAGGCGGTGGATGACTATCTGGGGATGTAGTCCTAGAATCTCATCATAACTCTAGGCAAACACATCACGGTGCTGTTTTAAGAAACATACGTACCATTGCTGCTCCTTGAGGGACATGGGAGCACTGATCAATGTAGGTCTCAGATCTTCCAAGCGACCAAGGTTCACCTGTACCAGTTCATCGACCGTGGCAGAGATGCCTTCTTCAAAGGCAGAGGGAGGATCCTATAGATCTTATTCTTCGCTTGCAGGGGAAGGATTCCCTGTGGGAGGAACTTCCTCTGGGTCAGCTGACGAAAGGCTGGTACTATCCTGGACAACATATCAGGAGATTCATGCACCGCTGAGACCATAGTGATGAAGGCAGTCGATCCAATCCCATCTGGTCTTCGGCCCAAGGGGTAAAACTTGATGATATCAAAGCAATAGTGGTGTGTCGGCTTGAGCCGGTTAATTCCAAAACATAGAAACAGACATGTATGATGTACTACCATTGCCATGGGGCAGACATCTTGATATCGTATGGGGGTAGGAGGCTCTGGGATCACCTAATCCTGGTTTGTGTAGGAGTATGAGATGATTTTCTGTCATCTCTTGGACTTGAGAATATGCCTTCCTCTTAAACTATAGACAACAAAGAATTTCCCCATGTCGGGGGTCGTGGTCACTAATCTATGGATCAGGAAGACGTAGGGTCATCCAGACCTGCCCAGGGGCCAGTTGTGACCATGGTGGGCTTAACCTCACTTGACAGAATCTGCTTATGCTTTCTCTTGTAATAGTCAGTTTCCAGATAATGAGCTTCACAAGAGGCGAAAAGAGATTCATCACCTTGGATTACACATACTCAACCATTAAGGGATTACTTCAGGCATTGGTGACATGATGTGGGGACCTCTGGGTGCAGGTGGAACCATGGTCTTCCCATCAAGTCATTGTACGCTGTGTCCTGGGAGACAACCATAAACTCCATACGAGAAACTAGGCCACCAAACTGGGTCTTCAAATGGATCTTGCCGACTGAGGAATGATTGGTCCTGTCATATCCCTGGATCCTTAAATCAGAGGGAGTCAGGTCATCATCGGATAACCCCAGTTTCCACAATGTCTGCGTCGGGATAAGGTTGATCCCGGAGCTGGTGTCGACGAGACAACGATGAACCTCCACATAGTTAAACTGGATAGTGATTTAAAACGGGAGGATGTGATCTTGTATGAGAGAGCCTTTATCTTCTCCTAAGAACTAAATTTTGTCTTGGAATTCGGTATTCTCGACCTCTTCATCATGAAAGGCTTCTACAGCTGTTACCTCCATCTAAAACTGGAGGGGGCTTCTTAATGCCTCAGCGAGGGCCTTGCACATATCTGATGACAGGCGAATGGATTCAAGGATGGAAAGCCACTCTGGGATGCCGGTGAGGTGCTTGAGAAAATCATACTGTACCAGGCACGATATTCTTCTTACAATAGGACGCTCTATGATTGGAGGCATGGCGGGCCCTAC
This sequence comes from Viscum album, assembly GCA_963277665.1. NCBI lineage: Eukaryota > Viridiplantae > Streptophyta > Magnoliopsida > Santalales > Viscaceae > Viscum > Viscum album. Next base: position 1,918,473,996 of record OY728160.1, read on the forward strand.
CGGCTGGACCGACAGCTGGCTGGCGCTAGGCATATCCCGCTGCTCGGTAGTCGAAGCCTAAAGAGTAGCTGCCGGATGAGAATTGCATGACTGAGATCAGCATGTAGTTGGGTGAGGCTAGCCACGGTCTGGAGGAGGTAGCTCTGCCTGATCCAGTAGCACAAATAGTGGTGGATGCGGTCCTGACGACACCGGATGAAGAGGCTGTGGGTGATGAGCTCTACGCTGGGCCTGCACCCCGGTCTTCTTGGCATGCATGGCCTGGCTGGAGATGCCAACTGATGCACCTCGACAAACCATATGGCCACAACTCCACCGACGTTGGCATCAGCTGGGGACGTTGGGGAGGTTCTCCTGGTGCTCCCCGTCGTTAGGAGTCATATAGGGGTTTACCCACTCCACGGTATTAGCCGAAGTGTACCCTTGACTATCACTTGAAGAGTCATCCACCCTTGGGTGGATTCTGGGAGGGATCCCCATCTTAGGGGTCATGAAGTTTCCGAGAGTGCGGGAAAATGATTTCATCGGCAGGGCATGTCATTTCTTCTTGCGCCACCGATGCTTGCTCTTCTGGGAAGAGGCCGGCTGAGAGGATGATGCAGAAGTGGTGGTCGCAGCTTATGAAGGCTCCGGCTAATTCAGGCATGCCTGAATGATACCATGGGCATGATAAACTATTTTTCAAGCCATCCAATCATCATACTTATCGAACCTGCGGTTGGAAACCTTCTGCCACTCGTCTTCGCTATCGCTACCGCTGTCTAACCTTACAAAGACACCCGCCACTTGTGCTGGGGCCGGTCCCAACCTGACTATGTTGTTATCGACCTGGTCTTGGATCCAGTCTTTAAACACATAGAACTGCTTGAGAGTGTTCCCTAGAATCCGATGATAGGGGAAGTAGTTGGGGCGATCAATGAAATTCGCCTCTTCCGGCCTTCTGCACTCTGGCAAGTGTACAATCCCCTGCTCTTGGGCACTATAGAATTAACCGGGGACCTGATTCTCACTGATTGAGTAAGACCAGTTTATTCTTTTTGAAAAGGGGGCCCTTGGAGGCTGTCCCTAACGAGGATCCAAAGGGGACTATCAAGGAGGTGGATCCTGGTTGTCTGGCCTGGGCGGTGGCAGTGCATTATGTGGAGGCACTTGCCGATTCTGAGGACGCTGCTGAGCCGGAGGCTGCGCCTGAGGCGAAGGGCCTCTACAAAGTTGCAGGTCTGGTGCCGCTGTTAGTAACTCCATCTATATGGGGGCTTCTATTTGGTCCACCGCGGCGGGCTTGACTCTGGAATCTCTCCTTGCTGGAATTACAGGGGCAACAGACATGCCTGTATGGCCTGTTGCAAGGCTTCCTCATGGCTGTAGGCCTTGTCAGAGAAGTCTCAGAATCCTCTTGGGTAGTTTTGGGTGATCAGAGAAGGAACAAGTTCTGTCTTGATGTTCCCTACACACATCTTTAGTAGTTTCTCCTGAGTTAGTGTCATGTCAAGGGAGTATTTAAGCCCCTTCCATCAGGCAATAAAGTCCATGAATCACTAATCAGAACCTTTCTTGCATTTGAATAAGTCTGTGATGATGGTCTTTCAGGTGGTAGAGCTGAAATGGTAGAGGAATTGCCTACGAATGTCCTCCCAGCTGGTCATAAATCCGAAGGGGACACTACTACAAAACATGCATTAACAGTGCTAAAAACGGGCTTTAACTGTGCTAGAAAAGCGATGTAAATCTTGGTGAAGATAAAGTTAGACTTTATCAATTCTAAAAGAGTGCTGATAAAACAACCCTTTATCATTACTAAAAGAGCACTGATAAATGAGTGTTTTATCAGCGATTTTTTAGTGCTGATAAAAGAACTATTTATCAGCGCTAAAAAAGCGCTGATAAATGCCTTCTCTACTGATATGAAAAAATCTACAGCAGCACATCCGAACACCTAAAAAAAATTAGCATCTCAATAAGCTAATTAATGCAAGTATACCCATACAAAATTAACACATAAATAATAAGCTAATTAGACCAAGTATACCCATACAACAAGTATACCCATACACCATTAACACATAATTAATAAGTTAATTAAGTACATAAATAATTCAACTTAGAATTCAGGGGGTTGGGGGCTGTTCAAGGGTTTGGGTGGCTGTCCAAGGGGGGTAGGGGGTGTCTGGGGGGGGGGCTTTCTAGGGGTGGGCTGGTGTCCAAGGTGTCGGGGGGGGGGCTTTACAGGGGGTGGGGGTGTGCAGAGGGGTGGGGGTGTCCAGGGGGTGGATTGGTGTCCAGGGGGGTGGGGGTGGTCCCAGGGGTGGATTGGTGTTTGGGGGGGGCTTTATAGGGGGTGGGGGTGTCTAGAGGGGTGGGGGTGTCCAGGGGGATTTCTAGGGGGTGGGCTGGTGTCCAAGGTGTCAGGGGGGGTGTCCAGGGGGTGGGGGTGTTTAGGGGGTGGATTGGTGTCCAGGGGGGGTGTGGGAGGGGGGGTCCAGGGGGTGGATTGGTGTCCGGGGGGGCATTCTAGGGGGTGGGCTGGTGTCCAAGGTGTCAGGGGGGCCTTACAGGGGGTGGGGGTGTCCAGAGCGGTGGGGGGTGTCCAGGGGGTGGATTGGTGTCCAGGGGGTTGGGGTGGTCTAGGGAATGGATTGGTGTCCGGGGGGGGCTTTCCAGGGGGGTGGGCTGGTGTCCAAGGTATCGGGGGGGCTTTACGGGGGTGGGGTGTCCAGAGGTGGATTGGTGTCCAGGGGGTGGGGGCGGTCCAGGGGGTGGATTGGTGTCCGGGGGGGGATTTCCAGGGGGTGGGCTGGTGTCCAAGGTGTCGGGGGGGGGCTTTAAAGGGGATGATTCATACCCATCAAAAAGGACCAGTGGATCATTCTCCTAAAGGATCAACACAATCTGAATGCGTTTGGTCAAATTTCCGTAGGTCAGTTGTTGTTTTCACGTAAAATGGTGTCCATTTTAAACAAAAAATAGACCGTTTGAGTGGTGTCGGCCACACCGTGCCTCAGATTGAGGCGGGGTTGACTCGTACACGTCACCAAGGACCCTTGGATCATTCTTATAAAATATCAAGTAAATATGAATGCGTTTGGTCATATTTCCGTAGGTCAGTTGTTGTTTTCACTTAAAATCATGTCCTTTTTAAACAAAAGAGAGACCGTTTGAGTGGTACCGGCCATACCGTGTCTCAGATTGAGGAGGGGACGACTGTTACACGTGAAAAAGGACCTGTGGATCATTCTCCTAAAGGACAAACACAAACCAAATGCGTTTGGTTAGATTTTCGTATGTCAGTTTTGTTTTCACATAAAATCATGTTAATTTTAAACAAGAGAGACCCTTTGAGTGGTACCGGACACACCGTGCCTCCGATTGAAGCGGGGTTGACTCTTACATGTCACCAAGGAACCTTGGATCATTCTCCTAAAAAATCAAGGCAATCCGAATGAATTTGGTCAGATTTTCATAGGTCGGTTGTTGTTTTCAATTAAAATCGTGTCCATTTTAAACAAAAGAGAGACCCTTTGAGTGGTACTGGATACACTGTGCCTCGGATTGTGGCAGGATGAATCTTAACATCACAAAGGACCCATGGATCGTTCTCCTAAAGTATCAACACAATCCGAATGCGTTTGGTTAGATTTCTGTATGTCAGTTGTTGTTTTCACTTAAAATCGTGTCCATTTTAAACAAGAGAGACCCTTTGAGTGGTACCGGCCACACCATGCCTCATATTGAGGCGAGTATGACTTTTACACATCACAAAGGACCTGTGGATCATTATCCTAAAGGATCAAGAAAATCCTAATGCGTTTGGTCAGATTTCCATAGGTCATTTGTTGTTTTCACTTAAAATCGTGTCCACTTTAAACAAAAGAGAGACCCTTTGAGTGGTATCGGCCACACCATGCCTCAGATTGAGGCATGGTTGACTCGTACATGTCACCAAGGACCCTTGGATCATTCTTCTAAAGGATCAAGGCAATCTGAATGTGTTTGGTCAGATTTTCATAGGTCAGTTGTTGATTTCAATTAAAATTGTGTCCATTTTAAACAAAAGAGATACCCTTTGAGTGGTTTCGGCCACACCATGCCTAATATTGAGGTGAGGTTGACTTGTACATGTCAAAAAGGACCCTTGGATCTTTATCCTAAAGGATTAAGGCAATTCGAATGTGTTTGGTCAGATTTCCATAGGTTAGTTGTTGTTTTCACTTAAAATTGTGTCCATTTTAGACAAGAGAGAGACCCTTTGAGTGATAGCGGTCACACCGTGCCTCGGATTGAAGTGGGGTTGAATCGTACACATCACTAGGAGAAGAAGGAGACGCAACAGCAAGAGAATCAGCTGTCGTAGCTTGAGCAGCAGGAGCCACAATTGGAGGAGTAGCAAGAGCTATAGGAGCCGTAGCAGGAGCAGTAGTAGCAGCAGCATGAGCTGCAGGAGCAGCAGCAGCCACAACAGCCGCCACTACAGCAGCTTGAGAGACTTGTTTAGCATCAAGGTTTGGAGCACCAAAATGTGCAGAAGTCATTATCTAAAAAAGTGGTTGAACAGTTAATTTAGATTACATAAATTTAGTAATGATAAGATGATGACATGAGATAATGAGATCTATATTACAATGAAAATATAACCTGTTTACTAAACTCTCTTTCTTTTTTTCAAAGGTTGAAGGGATTTGAAACCTCTATCAATTATCCAAATCCCTTAATTGTTGTCTCCTCTAACATAAAAAAAATAATCTGCATTGGGACCACTCCGAAATGATTGTGACGTACCACTAAAAGAATCATCCTCAACTGAATTTTCATCCGAACCTTCAGTAGTTTTGGATGATAACAGAACAATCGACCACTTTCGGTTTGCGGGATCTAGAACATAAAAAACTTGTACCGCTTGTTATGCCATTATAAACAGTTCATCTTTGTACCCTTCTTTACTAAAATAAACTTTCACAAATCAACATTCATCTATTTTAACACCACTATTGTTTTCAGTCCATTTTCATTGAAAAATCGGAAATTGGAATGTCGTATAATCCAACTCCCATATTAGTTTGATAATTCCAAAGTATGAAATATTTTCATAAATTGGATTTCTATCCTTACTACCAAAAACATGAATCACTTCAGCCACTAGTGTAACTCCACTATTTTTCATGGTACAATCTTCATCATGTTTATCTGTATAGAATGTATAACCATTAATTACATAACCACTGTAAGATAATACTTACAGACTTGGTCCAACGACTAGAAATTGAAGTCATTCTGAAATTGAATTCAAATTTTCATCCAACTACATAAAAATATGGTCCTGAAACCATCCTATAAACTAGTGATTATGTGTATCTGATAACCTTTTTTCAGACCTTGATGGATTCAACTGCCTAAGAATTTATTTGTGAGTTTCAATATATCGAGCAACCTCCAAACTGTTACGCAAAACATAAAGATGGGCCTACTCCCAATTTGTAATACTGATTGTCACAACTTCTCTTCCAGAAATTCCCTCACCCTTAATGCTTCCAGTGTGACGAGATTTCGAGAGACCAATGCATTCCACATCAGATAGGTATTCAGAACAAAATTCAATGTCTTCCTCAACAATATGTCACTCCACTATACAACCGTCTGGCCAACTTCGATTTTTGACATACCCTTTCAAAATCATCATATACCATTCAACATGATACATCCATCTATAGTGCACAAGACCTCAAAGTCGAATCTCTCTCACCAAGTAAATCATCAAATGAACCATCATATCAAAGAATGTTGGAAGGAAAAACATTTCTAATTCACATAATATGATGATAATTTCTTTTTCATAGCTGTCAATTTCCCCGGGTCAAAAACTTTTCTACATATATCTTTGAAAAAGAAACAAATTTTGGTTAACGTATGACGAAAATTCTTGGGCAAAATGCAATGTAAAGCTATAGGAATTAGATCTTGCATCAAAACATGGCAATCATGTGATTTCAAACATTTTAACTTCAAATCATTCATTGACACAATGTTCTTGATATTTGATGAGTACCCCTCTAGAACCTTTACATCATTGAAGAAGTTGAAAAACTGATATCTCTCCTCCCTAGAAAGAGTATAAGCAGCTGGAGGAAGAAACATTCGATTTTCACCCTTCACGGGAGCCAACTCTTCTCGTATTCCCATGTCAACCATGTCCAACCTTGCCTTAATTCCATATTTTTTTGCCAAGGGAATTTAGCAATGTTCCGATAACACTGTCACATACATTTTTTTCCACATGAATCACATCCAGAAAATGTCTGGCGTACAAACAAATCTAGTATGGTAATTCAAAAAAAAACTGATCTCTTTTTCCAACCGATTTTCATAAGGTTTTTCGAAGATGGTTTTCCAAAAATAGTGTTCAGATCTTTTACTTTCTCAAATAGATGATCAGCAGTTAGTGGAGACGGTGTGGTGCGTTTTTCTGAACTTCCATTGAATGATGTCGTCCAAGATCGGTACTTATGCCAACGAGGTAGAAATCTACGATGTCCTAGAAACCCAGATTTTGATTAATGTTTCAACCTAATTGATTCTTTATCTTCTTCGCACACGAGACACCCTTGAGTTCCTTTAATGCTATATCCTAAAAAATTTCCATAAGCAGGGAAATCATTTATTGTCCCATACAACATCGCTCTCAATGTGAAGTATTAACTTTTATAAGCATCATACAACACTACACCTGAATCCCACAATAACTTCAAATCCTTGAACAAAGGATCTAGATAAACATCAATATCGTTACCTGGTTGTTTTAGTCATGATATAAGCATAGATAACATGATGAATTTCCGCTTCATGCATAACCAGGGTGGAAAGATATAATTTACCAACATAACATGCCATGTATTATGATTGCTGGTTTGAAAACAAAAAGGATTCACTCCATCTATAGATAACGTAAGACGAAGGTTTCTCAGCTCTTTTCCAAATTCAGGATACTCATGATCAATTTTCTTCCATTGAGGAGAGTCATCCGGATGACGTAATTTCCCATCTTTATTTCTTTTATCTGCATTCCATGACAATTGTCTTGCAGTTTTTTCACTTTCATATAGACGCATAAACCTTGGAATGATTGGAAAGTACCATACAACTTTCGTAGGATTGGATTTATCTTTCTTGTATCAAGAAGCACCACACTTTGGGCATTCAGTAAGTGATTTGTGCTCCTTGCGAAACAATATACAATCTTTCAGGCATGCATTCATTCTTTCAGAAAATCATACCCATCGAGCGTAGCATTTGTCTGGCTTCATATGTATGGCTTGGGAGATCATTATCTTCCTGGAGAATGTCATTCAATAGATCAAGTAGTTCCGTAAAATTGACTTCACTCTATCCGTTTTCTGCTTTCAATTTATACAACTTCAGTACAACTGACAATGTTGTATACATAGTGCAAGCACCATACAATGGCATCTTTGCACAACTCTTTAACTTCTCAAACAATTTTGGGAAATCACGAAGTTCATCCTCAATTGTCTTTGTCATTTCCTCAATATGATCTTCATCATCATTGACATTTGTAATCACATCTTCCATACAGTCTTCTTCATTATCCATATGTTCATTCATATCTAATGATCCATAAAACGTAGTTTTATCCCAGCCAGTAGGTACATTCTCTTTTTCTTCGTGTTTATTCAAAAATTTATAACTCTGATCTATTATATTAAATATCAAATCTTCTTCTAACTTCTCTTGATTAATTAGTCTTGAATGACAACAATGTAAACATGGACAAAGGATTTGAGAAGGATCCATTGCGTGATCCTTTTCAAACTTGATGAGCTCTTTAACTATGTTCTCGTACTCTATTATTAAACGATTAACATCCATCCAATCTTTATTCATCTTCATCCTATTTGAATCTCAAATATTAGTATTTATGGTTCAAGTACACAAAACAAGACTTCCAAATATAGTACAAGAGAACCACTTCCTTATAAAAATAGAGATTAATAGAGCCTAACCATTAGTATTTCTTCATCTTTATTAAATATAATTACTTTAAATTCATTATAGTTTCCTCAAATCACCCCAGACCAAACACAAGAATAATCAAGATTGACACATCTACAACTCCTATGTATCTTCCCTACATTCAATATCATCATGCCTAAGTACCCATATATCCACACATACACATGTCACAAACACATAAAAAACCATATTTACATCAGAACCAAAGTACCTATATGGATTTCAATCAGGTTACTCGACTCAAGTGGTGGTGTGTAAGAAATAATAAGAAAATATAATAAGTATATAGCCACACATAAATCTCAAACTGGTGTTATTAATCCGATAAACCAAAGGTATCATTCCATCTATCAAAATACTCTGAAGGAGCCCATATATGACAGTAGTCCCAAGTGGTGAAGGTTCATGAGGCAGAAGGGGAGAGCACACACCTATCAGGGTTCGAGGTCAGGTAACTGAGGTTGAAGGTGGCTCAATACTCCTACAAGGGTTCATTCCATATTTCCCACACAATGTCCTGGTACCCTAGGATGTTAACCCACTACTGGTGAAAGTGAAACTGTTCCTGATGATCATTCCAAGAAGAAATGGAAACCAAAAGGGGGGAGTGAATCAAAATACCTCAAGCAAGATGGAAAAACTTGGTATTTGAGGATAGGTCAGTGGCTTTGATGTTGGCTAGACACCTATCCAATAGACTCCATAAGCAGTGATGGCCCCTGTAGTTGTTGCACCAGGTGAAACTGTCACCTGAGAAGCTGAGATCAATGAGGCCCTTCCCATCCATGAACTAAACAAACTCCATGATGGCCTTCCTCTGGAATAGGCTTCTACCTTTCCTTTCCTTTGGGTTGGAAATGACATTAAAGTCACCCCTAACAAACATTGTATGGTGGCTGGGATCGAAGTTATTTTTTTCAAAAGGACAATCAATCCCCCTCAATTTTTTAAAATACCAATACCATAAACCATTTAAAAACAAGACATTTTAATTTATTTTGGAGATCATTCCCAAAAAAAATCAATAAAAAACACATGAAAAAACATTTGGAATTTTATTTAAAGAATCAACTTATCTTTATTTTAAACCATGATTTTCTTTTATAATATCAAATACACCAACGTTATAAGGAAACCTAATTTATTTCAATGAAAAAGATTAATTCACAACAAGATATCATCAATTCCATATATTATTTTCATTAATAGGATTATTTTGTGCATCAAAATGATCAAAACATGTCTAACCAACTTCAAATGGATAAAATATGAATTCATGAAACACATGAATCCCAAAAATAAGATATAGTATTGAAACACCCACATGGAATATTTGGGATCAAAACACAATGAATCTGAATGAGTCTACTCAAATGAAGAACATTGAATCAAATAAAAGGGATCTCAATAAAAGGTAAAAGAGATACTATAACCATAATTTTCCATATAAATTATAGGTCTAGTAAATACCAAGGCTTACATAGCCCCCAGGAACAATGAATCAAGTTATGGAGAGAGATTGAAGTTCAAGAAAAGAAATAAATACCAAAAGAGAATCACCATTTCAAATGAAACTTCAATCCACCAAGTGATGAGGATAGGAGAGCCAAACTATCCAAATGGGCTCCCAAGGCTTGATTGGGTTGAGTTAAACTTGAGGGAGAAGATAAAATAAATAAATGGGGGTATCAGGGTGAAATTACCCTACTACCACGATGCTTTCTCACATACAACGACACCACTGGCTAGATAGTGGCCCTCACCAGCTAGACAGTGGTTATAGTATAAATGTTATAACCATAGGTTATCCCACTGGCTAGTCACTACAGACCCACTAGCTAGCTGATGGCTATAGAATTTTTTTGTATCCATTGTGAATCCCATTGCCTAGCCAATTACCCTCACCGGCCATTCGGTGGAACACATGAAGCTTTTCAACCTACATGTTCACGTCCACACCATCTATGACAGTCTGGGACATTCTATGACCCCTTAAGAAACCCAAAAAAACTCACAGAGCATTGCTTTGATAAAAGAGATACTAAGATGTTACAATTCTCCCCATTGTTCCGCTTTTTATCCGAATAAATATTCTTGTACGAAGGATAGAAAATGATGAGACCAAAATAAATTCCACACAATAATTATTGTGTGGAAAATTCACAAAATATAAGAAGATTCACCAAATAGAGGACCACTACAAAAAAAATAAAATGAACAGATAACCAATATTCCCAAGAACCCTTAATGTATATCCTCCAAGAACATCATACATCTCCAAATGACACGTATACATCACTAAGAAGAGAGAAAATCCCAATAATGTCCAGCAACCTAGCATAGGTCACCCAACTATTTAAATTTTCACTAAAATGGTGGGACAGAAGATGGAAATATACTAAGAACACATACCTTCACCGAAATAAGAGACTACAACCAATAACCATGAAGAACCACTAAGAGAATAATTCGAAACCTAAGGAAAGGTACACCCAAAACATACCAATGAATCCAAATGAAATAACACAATCAATATCCATCAATGATTCAACCAAAAACAAGAAAAATATTAAAAAAATATTTGGAAAACATGCCTTAAAGTGATGTCCGACAAACTGAAGCTCCAGGGCATTGCGGGTGGTGGAGGTCCGGAAAACCGAAGCTCGAGGGCCGCAGAGGTCTGGAAACGTGAACTCAGTAGGCATCAGAGGTCCGGTAATGAGAAGAAAGGGCGGAAGAGGTCCAGCAACACGAACTCAGTGGGTAGCAGAGGACCGACAATGAGAAGTGAGGGCGGCGGAGGTCCGGAAACACGAACTCAGTGGGTGGAAGCGGGGAGTCGCAGGGTTCCAATACCGCGAGAGCTTTAGGACACGATAAAACGAGGGCACTGTGCGACCAACTTTATAAAAAAATGGAAAAAGGTTTTATCAGTGCTAACAAAGCGCTGATAAAGACTACCTTTATCAGTGCTAACATTTTAGTGCTGATAAATCCTTCCTGTATCAGTGCTAAAATTTTAGTGCTGATACAAGGATTCTTTATCATTACTTTTCTAGCACTGATAAAGGGTCGTTTTAACAGTGCTTGTTTAGCGCTGATACATGGTATCCTTTATCAGCGGTTTTTCTTAGCGTTGATATAAGAGGGTTCTTCCCTTGCTCGTTTTTGTAGTAGTGGGAGCTGGTTGTACTAGACGATTGTTGGACCCTCCAACGTCTGAACAAAACAGCGGAGCTTGGAAGCCTCCTACTATGCTGGAGTCCCTAAAATGGGTCCACACCTTGAGTTGAAGTGGGCTAGGTGTTTTAGTGGGTACCCAATCCCATTAAAGGGGGAGAAGTTGGGATTCCCGAAACACGGAGGCACCGACATATCATTCACCCATGCCAGATATGGCTTACCATCATGTGGGATTGCCACCTGTCATGTTTCCAATGCCTGAAGTCAGGCTATGAGCACCGCCATAGGATCGTCTGGGTGGGGGTCCCTATCTTAACAAGGATCCCTAACCACGAGCGCGTTGTCAGGTTCTTCAACATGGTATATAGGCTCAATGGCTTGTGGAGTGGCTGGTGGAGCAACCTACGGGGTAGCTAGGGGAACTCGGGCCTGATTCCTTGGATTGCCGCGCTGTTCCGGAGGGTTTGGTGAGACATACCGTGCCCTCTTTCTGTGAGCTCCGGCTTTAGCCCTGTCCAAAGAAGCGACATGATCTGGGTTTCCTAGGTGCAGCTTGCCAAGGAGTAGGTTTTCTTTCCCCTGTTGTACTGGCCTAGGATTTATGTAGTTAGGCCTTCATTCTACAACGCGTTTATCCAGGATTTCGTCGACCAACTTCTTTTTCTCAGTAAGTTTCTGGCGCAACGTGGCCTTCTCAGGGTCCTCCTCCATCTTCTGCACTGAGGCGGATATGTCAGAGTGGTTGACAGCTCTGACGTGCTCTTTTCCCTCACTGGAATTCTTCTGAGTACCAACACCTCGGTGGGTGAAGGGAGACCTAGGAGGTTTTTCTACTGAGGACTTATCCTCCTAGATGAGTCCAATAGTGGTGGGAAACCCTCATGGGGTAAGTCTCTATTGGGAAGCTCCAGCTTGTCCTCTTTGTCCACTGTGTCGGCCATGTTGACCGTGACCCTTCCAGGGGGCATGTACTCAATATCACATAGAGAGTCAGGCTACCACCGGATAGGACTGAATAGGAGGGAAACATACTACCCCTAACCACGAATTTTCACGTGGGGGTAGCCTATCTGATAATTTTGCGGAGTACCTTGATACTCTGAAAGCATTGCTGATGGAGAGCCTCACGACAACATGTTGACTCAGGGCACTGGGCCACAGGGAGTGCGGCCAGATTGGCTAGATGACACTACTCACGGATGACTTAGAAATGCGTTTTGATCCTTCGATAAACCACACACTGATGATGAAGACTGAAATGTGTCGCCCAGAGGGTGTAGCATAAATACTCAACTTCCTCTAGAGTGAGGGATTCCGGTATGCAGAAACTCTACGCTGCCACGGGCCATAACTTCTCGGGGAAGTGGTCCACTAAAAGGATGCTCTAGAAGCTCCTTGGCTCAAATTAGGGGTTTGGCCCTTGATTTACCCACTTGAAAACTGGGGGTGGTTGAGGAAACGATAAATCTACTGAGCAGACCACTGGAAAGGCAGGCTAGCTAGTGGAGAATACGGCTAATGGACTGACTAGATGCCATATCTCAGGCATTCTTCCGAAGAGGGTAGCGACCTGGCCACTACATCGCGATAGGATGGGATGACCACCGCAGTTCCTGGCACAGGGTCCATGGCTGCTAGTGATAGGCCGCAATGCTGCTCGCCTTCCATTGGTCCCCAGAATAGCTCTCTATGATATCTTGTGGAGGTAGAAAGCGCTTCCTGCGACGATGGTGGTGATTTCACATCTGTAACTTGTTGGGTCGCCAGATTTTCATCCTACTGGATATACGTGTGGAGGGAGGTGGTAATCCTGTTGACCTTTCATTCTAGGTGCACCAGGCTGATGCGCCTCGTTCCTACCCCGACCCTTGACTCGGATGAGTGAGGGGAGGGTTCCCGAGTTGAGTCATACTCCGTTTCAGAGTTTGAGAAGCGTACCGGTTTGATATTCATCCATGCCTTCCCAAGATTCTTCTTGTGGTGACGATGACCTGAATTCCTGCCCCTGGGTGGCTCCTCAGGACAGGATGTGCGATATCCCTGCACCGGCGGTCGGGGGTAGTAGGAATGACTCCATATCCAATGTAATGGGAACAAGAGAGGCTTCTGTACCTAGTATCACTTCCGCGGGGCAGACCTTCCTTCGGACTGGGAGTAGCACAGTGTGGACCTCCATGTCTACTCTCAAAGCGGGAAATACCCACGCTCTCTATGGTGGTGGTATGGGGAGGACCTCCGTACGGGGTGGCGTTGCTGCGGGTTGGTTCACGACGACCACTGCTCATGCATGTGACCAGGAGAGTTGACCTAGCCTGCCCGTGGGGTGGTTGGGGCCTCGATCTTGGTTGTGCGTATAAGCGATGTTGCTCAGTGTATGTAGGGACTTGATGATATGCGTCGGCAGTGGCTTGGTCCACAGTAGTCATCGATGTTGATGACCCTTGGCGGGTGTCCTCCTCAGCTCGTTCCCAAGGCTGGCATCGGGTCAGAAGAGCCGGGGCTGGTGGTGCAGGTGCATTGCTTACCTGCTCCTCCTCCGGCATGACTGGGCGGTGGTGATGATGCAGTCAGTTGGGAGCCCCTACTGGGACCCCTGGATTGGGACTCTGATCGGGCTAGGACGAACGTCGCCCACCACATCAACGTAAGGCAGGGAGTCCTCAAAGGGCTATGGGGACAGGCTCCCGAAGCAATTGTATGTCGGGGTGGGGAGTAATGGCTCCCTAAGTGGCCATCGGGGTCAGCGTTGATGGTGAGGCATAGACACCTCCAGGTCCAGGCGGGCCATATCCCGGGTTCAGATTATGTCTTCCTCCTTGTAACGACATATGGGGTCATTAATTACCCTTATCTGGATAACTTCCAATAGGGATATGGGGAATGGGTTCCAGACGGTCATGGATGTAGAGGTTGTCATGGAAGTGGTGAAGCCATGTAGAGTGGTTGTGCTAGCGTTGCCCCTGCCCCTGTGTAGACAGGCATGTGGTGATTGCGTACCTGAGGCAGCATCCTGATTCTTGAAAAGTAGGGAGATGAACTTGTCAGTGCTGAAAGAAAAATTAATCGACGACCAATGCCCCAGTGCCATCCCGTCCTCTATGATCGGTAAGATGGATCCACACTGACAATATATGGGATGTCCAATGTTCTACTGCCCCAAATTCTAGTGAGTTTCATGCCAGGACCACTATTTTCTTGGTGGGACTCGGTGATGGATGTCTAGATCCGGTGACACGTCAATCCATTGATGCCCCGAGCGCTACTAATCTCCATATTTGAGGAGAAGAACATCATGTTGGGATAACCATTTCTGTTTCCGATGCTTTCGCTGGGGCGCACACATCCGTCTCATTCAGGTACGAGGGATGTGGTTTTTGTTGCCCCGCATTCCCGCTTTCCAAAGGTGGGCGACATCCGATCCTTATTTAGGGACGTCTTCTCATTGATCAAAATGGGATGATAGGATATCAGTTCTTCCTTCCATGGATTCCTCCTCAAAACTTTTCACCTAGTCTGGCTCTCCCTCATAGACTTAGGACATTGTTCTTGAAACTCTTCCTAGTGCCATATCTTCATGGACACCAATTAATTACACTTCTTCTGTCAGTAAATTCCAAGGGGTACGGTCATGGTAGCAACTTTCAGTTAGGGGAGTAGTCAGATGGGGCATCACTGGAATGTCTGGACACTGGGGGATTGGCGTTTCTTTCTTCTATCCCTTATTACAGGGCTTCTCGAGGGCACAGAAGCCCAAGGAATCCCACATCAAACGTGGGGAATCATATGTCAGGGACATGTATCAGACGTTTTGCTCAACTTCCCATGTTTAACATGGGGTATGCCGCATGTTTAACGTCTAGTGGAGACAGATCAGGCTGATCAAAACACTAACTAGAGTGGATCAGATGGAGGAACCCCCTGGAGGGAATGCCGATATTTGGGCCAACACATGGGGTGGCTTCCCAAATGCTATTAGTGGTAACGGGGAATGGGGTGGCATGATTTTACTAGGATGTGGCAGCTCGGGTAAGAATCAGGATGGATGATGGAAGGTTCTTTGAATGGGATGGAACCACCATGGGGTGATGATAGTTTTGAGCTTGAGCCTTGAAGAGACTTCCTATGTATCCCTGTGGCAGGGAATCAAATTCCATGTAGTTCATCTGATGACGGCTTGCTGCCGATTGGGGTTTTTAACTGCTTACTGCTGGATTGGGTCACAACGTCTTACCGCTAGATGGGTCAGAATGGCTTACCACTGGATGGGGTCACAACGACTTACCACTGGATGGAGTCACAATGGCTTACCACTGGATGGGATGACAACGGCTTACCTCTAAATGGAGTGACAATGACTTATCGCTGAAAAAGGGCCATAGTTTAACGTCATGTAGGAAAGGGGTGAAGTGACGTGAAGGGGGTGAAAACTGCTGGGTGTTGGGATTGAACATCGTGGAGGCTTCCAACATAACTTTCCTTGGAAAGGATCAAAGACCACGTAGTTCAAGTGAAGAAGGGGCTATTGAACCAACACTGAGGGGTGTCGGGACAACTGGGTGTTGGGCTTGAACCTCCGTAAGGATGCCTACATACCTTGCCTTAGCAAGGATCAAAGACAACATTGTTCAGGTTAGGTGAGAACCGATGTGAAGGTGGACCTGGGGTCCAATTGGGTTGTGGTGGGATTGAACCTCATGGAGGCTTCCTACGTACCCTTCCTTGGAAAGGATCAAAGTCCATGTAGTTCGAAATATGGGGGCATTTGGGGCTTACGCTCTGTGGTGGCCCAAGGTGTTTGGTGAACTAACGTGAAGAGGGTCGAAACCAATGTGTGGTGGGATTGAGCCTCGTGGAGGCTTCCTACGTACCTTACCTTGGAAAGGATCATAGTTCTCGTAGTTTAGAATACAGATGTGGGGCTTACACTCTAGGCTACCCAGGGTGAGGCAGGAGTCGGTGAATCAACGTGAATAAGGAACTAGGGTCCAGGTAGATGGTGGGATTGAACCTCAGGGGGGCTTCCTACGCACCTTTCCTTGGAAAGAATCAATGTCCTCATAGTTCAGAATACAGGCATGTGGCCTACACTCTAGGCTTCCCAGGGTGTTTTTCATGATCGGTGCTCACTCTAAGCCCATGTGAGTCATGCTCGGTGTGAGAAACAAGAGACAACAGAGACCCGATGATCATGCTGTGAAAGGTGTGTTCCTGGGAAGTGAAGTGGGGCTTACATGTGGGTAGCGGCCCAAGAAGTCGGGACTTACTCCAGGATGGAGGCTCAATGGAGACAAAGCATAGTGGGAGAGGGACTTGGGACCGAAGAAAGGAGAAGCACCATTCCCTACCATGCCCTTCACTGGCCCTGGGGATATGAAAGGAAGAGAATGGATGATGCCTCCTATAAGAAGGCTTGGGGATTACACCGAGATAGTTTCCCTTCCCCCAAGGACAAACGCCACTCCCATAAGATGGATATCATCCCCTGTAGAGACCAGTGGGCATGGAGAATGTCCAAGGTGGGAGTACCCCACGTGCGAGGCATGGGGCGAGGTCACAGTTTAACATCATGTGCTGAGGATGATGGTGCTTGGAAGTTTAACATCCTACATCTCGGACGAAGTGGGTTTGCTTCGCACCCCTAGGACTTACATAACTGGTACCCTCCGCTCCTTAGTGTAGAGAGGGGATAGGAAAAGCCATGGTGAGGGTGTGTCATGGAGAGAACCATTGAGGGGGCCACATTAGCGTGGCTATGCAAAGAAGCAATAGCCATTAGCATGCCAATGCGAAGAAGCATGAGGCGAAGCAATGCAATGGGCGATATCATCCAAGGGACTTTGAAGTTACTTTGTGAGAACCTAGGAGGATGCATGAGTAATGAGTATAAGGAGAAGGCACTGTGGGCGCGAGAGGTGCCCAAAAATGATACCCAGAAGAGGGACATCATGGTCGCAAAATGCAAGAGGCTTGCGCACAAAATGGACCGTTGCGTGAAAAATTGGTCGGGCTGGCGCACAATTAGGCACTAGGCGTGAAATAGAGCAGACCAAAACACAAAAGGAATTGCGCACCAAGGCCCTTATTGTGCACAATCGGAAGGAATTGCGTGTTGGGGAAGGGGTTTAAGGGGATTTGGACAAGGATCGAGCCTGAGTAGTCATGCACAAAGGCAAACCTCTGAGCGACCTGGTGTAACCAATTTAGTACCTGAGAGACATCTTCTTTGTGTGCCTGAGAGAGGAATTTCACACGGGAGAGGTGGTTCAAATTGTTT
Organism: Viscum album; assembly: GCA_963277665.1. Taxonomy (NCBI): domain Eukaryota; kingdom Viridiplantae; phylum Streptophyta; class Magnoliopsida; order Santalales; family Viscaceae; genus Viscum; species Viscum album. The sequence continues at coordinate 1,918,491,475 of OY728160.1, forward strand.
AGGCTAAAGTAGAAGGGGGTGGCCTTATATTTATAGGCACTCAGGAGCACAAGTCCACACAAAAAATTATTCGGTGCGAAATATTGTGTGCCCCAATGTCAACTGCATGAAGGTCAACCACACAGAACGGTGGCGTGAAAGAGTTCAGCGCTGCGTAGAAAACTCTTGTGAATCCTGGAGTTTTTTGCGCAAGGCATATTTTTTTCACGCCGTCCCTCCAGGACCCCCAGAACGGATTGCCAGTTCCAAATATGGCTTCACTTTTTCGCGTTCCAACCTACTTCATCTCTTGAGAATATTTAGGCATCTACACATTTTTAGAGTGTTCAACATATCTCTTCTTCTCTTGATTTTCATTAAAGTCGTAAGACTTAGAGAATTCCTTTTCTGTCTTGATAACAAATGAGACAATATCTTCATACGATGATAAGTATTGTGAGACTAATGATCGATAGAGAAATGGTTTTAACCCATCAAAGAATCGATCAATATTACTCCTTGGGATACATATATAATCTGCTGCATGCCTTGATAATCTTGTAAAGTTAGCCTCATATTTTGTGACATTCTCTTCCTCCTTTTTCCTCAGACTCAGAAATTGTCTTTCTATATCCGCTCGATGTTCACGAGGAAAGTATTTTTTCAAATAAAATCTCTTTAAACACCCTCCATTACTTGTTTGGTACCTCTTCATCTTCCTTTATGTTTTAGATTAATGAACACCACTGATCTGCATCTCCTGTGAGGCGATAAACTGCCATGAAAACTTTTTCCATTTTTATACTCCCCAAATCATGAAATATTTTTTCTAAAGAACTTATCCATTTCTCAGCTACTAATGGATTTTTACTCCCATTGACTATCAGTGGTTGTTGCCTCATGAAGCAGTCTAACATTGATCCTCCGTGTTGGGGATCTGAGTGCTCCATACGGGTAAAGTTATTATTCAAAAACTGAGCGAGTTGTCCTAGTATTGTGATAAGATGACCAGCACCAGTTGCATAACTAGCTCCACTATAATTATCTTGAGTAAGAGTGAAATACCTACATGGATAACATGCATTGATATGGTTTCCATTCCTTCCACAAGGTGCAATTTCTAAAAAATGGCATACACTAGATTAGTTTCTGAATCACAATACATATTTCCAAACTTCTAAAACACTTACCATATATTGAACAGTTTATGGATATAATCCATAATAGTAAAAAAAATTCACTGAGGAGGTATATACTCCTAAATACTTTATACTGGTTTGTAAAAAAAATGTGAATTAACCTAAGCATATCCCCTCGGAGTGTCGTAACCAAGAGTGAAACAAGGCACATTGTCATGTATCTGGATACTCGGGTCAAGCCTGAAGCTCTTTTTCAGAGATTTCACTCCTAGGTACATCTGTGCCCAAGCTGCCTCTACCTTCTCGTATCCAGACAGATATGTATTTCTTGGAAATTACACAAAATCTCTACATTACCAAAATTCTAGGAAGTTCTTTTATACTAATCCTCAAAGTCTATCTAAGGATAATGTGCTCTAATCAGAGTTTATCTAAATCTATTTTTCCTATGTTTGTACTAAACCTCCTCTGATACCAACTGTAACTCCCCGAACCTAGTTACACAAAGTCGGTGAATTATTACATAACATTGGCAAGATCACAAGGGATCAAATCTTGAAAGAACGATCAGTTTAGTAGCCTTGTAAGTACTAGATACATTCATAAGTTTTAAATTACATTAAAAAATGAAAAACAACAACAAAATTGTCTCCATTGACCACATTCATATCCCTTAGACTATCCCTATAGGTCAGTCATAATATACTTCTTTGCATCCTAGAAAAAATAAAACATAGAGAGGGGTGAGATCAGATGCTCAGTTAGGATAACAATATAGTGGAAACTTTCATAAATAAGAATAAATATTTAAGACAATGTATAAGACTAAGACATAAGACTTTTAAACATAAACTTCTGCATTATATGGCCAATATAAATCAAATAATGTCATTTTCTTATTCAGATGGATTTTATACTAGTCGAATAATCATATGCAATATCAATAGACAATTTCATAATGATGGAATGCATAATGCCAGACTTCTGAACCACATAGTCAAGTCCTTGTGCCAAGACTAAAAATAATATTTTCTCGAGGCCTTGTGCCAAGACACTAATTTGTCTCATTATACCTACCGATGCATCGATAAGCTATAGCAGGATCCAACCGTCAATTACTAAGTCTGATGCATTCCTCATATGAAAAGGTTTGACCATAACATAAACATTCATATTAAATATATCATACAAAATCTTAATAATTTAACCATAAACCATGAATGATATAAAAATAAAAAATCCATAGTCAACAATATCCCAAAACCTTCAATAAAATATGGAATATTTGTATCATAATAAATCAACTTTAAACAAGTTTAAAATCCATCAAAGGATGTTGATGTAGATGAAATGAAAACTATATGAAATAAATACCAATTTCTATTTTGAAATCATTTAAAAGTAACATAATGATAAAAGATTATTTTTTGAAAATATTCTTACAAACTTTTATGGGAAGCTTTGACGATGTTATAATGGTGGAAAAAATCCGCGCCCGCCGTATAAGTTAAAAAAAGTCATTCTTACCTTAATTATGTCGAAAATGTCATAAAGTACCTCATTTGGAAAACAAAAAAAAGATTCCTTTAAAAAAATATATGGTAAAATAAGGGTATAAATGACTTTAACCCATAGTCTAGTAAATAGTAAAATTTTTTTTGAATTACATTTTAATGAAAACACGGATCTGGATGATAAAGAGGTCACAGTAGATACTTATATATTAAAAACCTTAGATAAGTAAAGAGATCGTAGAATTAACCCTTACCTTGTACTTTTCCTTCATAAAGGGTATGTTAACCTTCTATATAATAGTTAAATCATCGTTATACAATTATAAAAGAACTATATACATAATTATGATATCAGATATGATACTCTAATATTGCTTTGTTAACAATATTTCAGTAGTATCATCATTTTGGGTTTTAACTGATTCATTTTCTTTTATGTGCTTAGATACGTAAGCCTTGTTTGTTATGGATAGGATGTATTTGGTTTATATCAAAATTATATTGAGTTATTAAAAATTATTTTTAATCATAATAGTAAAATTATTTTTTAATGATTACAATCACTACTGAAAATTAAGCCTTTACCAATGGCTTCAAACCATTAGTAAATCCTGCCAAACTGTTGGTATATAGTATACCAACGGTTTGGAAAACCGTTGGTAAGTAAGGCATGGAAATAGCCCATTACGAATGGTTTTTGTATAACTGTTGGTAAAGGCAGTGTAATTGGAGTATTGCCAATGGTTTTACAAATCGTTGGCAATACTGGCAGTGAAAATGTTTTTACAAACGATTTCCAGAAATCGTTGGTATATATTGTATACTAAATACTATACGAATAGTTCTAAACCATTGGTATAATTTTTAAATTTCTATTTACAGAACTATTATACCAATGGTTTTAAACCGTTGGTAATGTGTTTTTCCATAACTATTGTACCAATGGTTTAAAACCATATGTAATGTGTTTTTCCAGAACTGTTGCACACCAGCCCTCCAGTATACACCTGCATAAAAAATATCACAAAAACCACATACAGACTTAAAACAGCATGAAAAACACCTAAAATAGAAAAAAAAAACATAAAACCTTCAAACTCTTCCAACCATGTCATGTACTACAATTCCCTATTTCAGCCTTCATATGAATACAATCATCCAGTAAAGTTAATAATAGTTTCAATAACTCAAACATTATTTACACCCATTTTTGTCTTTAAATGACAACCACTCTTCCAGTAGTAATTCACCTCACCCCTGCACAACCCCCCAACCAGCACATCCCCCCACATCCCCATCAAATTATAATTGGTAGAATAGTCTGATAAATACTTATTAGATTTGAATAAGAGTTTAAAATTGGCTCAAATCCCAATTTATTTTTTCTGATCCTAGATTTGGGTATGTAATGATTTGTGATGCATTTTGCATTGAACTTGTATTTTTTATAATATATGGTGAAAAGGTATTTTCTTAGGATTCTTGTCACTTATGAGCCCATGAGTGAAACTACCCAACTCATGAAAAAGAGTTTGCGACTATCGTTGATGAGTGTAAATTTCAGTTATTGTATTCACTTAAAATGATGTCCTTTTGAAACAAAAGAGAGACACTTTGAGTGGTGCCGGCCACACCACGCCTCTGATTGAGGCGGGGTTTACTCATACATGTCACAAATGACCCATGGATCATTTTCCTAAAGTATAAACACAATCCGAATGTGTTTGGACGGTTTTCCATGTGCGGATTGTTTTTACTTAAAAGTGTATCCATTTTAAACAAAAGAAACACAAATTGAGTGGTACCAGCCATACTATGCCTTGGATTGAAGCGGGGTTGACTAGTACACATAAAATATAACCCATGGATTATTTTCCTCAAGTACAAACAGAATCTGAATGCATTTGGTCTGTTTTCCGTATGTCAGTTGTTGTTTTCACTTAAATTGTTGTCCATTTCAATGAAACGTGAGACACATTGAGTGGTACCATCCACACCGCGCCTCGGATTGAGACGGGGTTGACTCGTACACGTCAAAAATTACCCATGGATTTTTTTCCAAAATTTTCAATAAAATCTGAATGCATTTGGTTGGTTTTCCGTATGTCAGTTGTTGTTTTCACATAAAATCATGTCCATTTTAAACAAAAGAGAGACATTTTGAGTGGTGGCGGCCACACCGCGCCTCAGATTGAGGAGGGGTTGACTCATACATGTCACAAATTACCCATAGATCTTTGTTCTAAAATATCAACACAATATGAATGTGTTTGGTCCGTTTTAAGTATGCCAATTGTTGTTTTCACTTAAAATCTTGTCCATTTAAAACAAAAGAGAAACTCTTTGAGTGGTGTCGGCCACACTGACCCTCAGATTGAGGTGGGGTTGACTCGTACACATCACATATGACCCATGGATCATTTTCCTAATGTTTCAATGGAATCCTAATGCATTTGGTCAGTTTTCCGTATGTCAGTTTTTGTATTCACTTTAAATGATGTCCTTTCGAAACAAAAGAGTGACACTTTGAGTGGTGCCGGGCACACATCGCCTCGGATTGAGGCGGAGTCGACTTGTACATTTCAAAAATGACCCATGGATCATTTTACTAAAGTATAAACACAACCCAAATACATTCGGCCAGTTTCGACCACCCCACGCACGCTTTTCAAGCGTGCCAAACACCTAAAAAACACATATTAAGTTGTTCCATGAAAACCGAGCATCTGAATGATGTGTTGTCTCCTCGTACACCTCCAGAATAATAATTAGGGTGTTTTAGTGTGATTTAAAGTCATTATGATGTCATTTGGCATGCATTTTACCGTTAAACACATGTTTTGTCCATTTTCGACACGCAGAATGCATTTTCGGCCAGCATGGTCAATGAAACCTCTGATTGATGTTCCGTCTAGCCAACCATTTAAAAATTCACCCACCATTTGTTTTTATACGATTTCATTGCATTCTGAGGTCGTTCGGCTAGTTTCGACCACCCCACGCGTGCTTTTCAAGCACGCCAAACACCTAAAAAACACATATTCAGCCGTGTCGCGCAAACCGCACGTTCGAATGACGTTCCGTCTCTTCATACACCTAACGAATAATAATTAGGATGTTTTAGTGTGATTTCAAGTCATTATGATGTCATTCGACATGAATTTAACTGTTAAACGCATGTTTTGGCCATTTACGACACGCGGAGTGCGTTTTCGGCCAGCGCGGTTACGAGACACCTCCGATTGACGTGCTGTCTGGCTGGCCGTTTCCCAATTCACCCAGCCTTTGTTGTAGTCTGATTTTATGGCATTCTGAGGTTGTTCGGCCAGTTTTGACCACCCCATGTGCACTTTTCAAACATGCCAAACACCTAAAAAACACATATTCAGTTGTGCCACGCAAACCGCACATATGAATGACGTACCATCTCCTCGTACACCTCAAGAATAATAATTAGGGTGTTTCGTGTGATTTCATGTCATTCTGATGTCGTTCGGCATGCATTTGACCGTTAAATGCATGTTTTGGCCATTTAAGACACGAAAAATGCATTTTCGGCCAGGGTGGTCACACGAAACCTCTGATTGACATGCCGTCTAGCCGACCATTTCACAATTTACCCTCCCTTTATTGTCGTCCAATTTAATGGCATTCCGAGGCCGTTCGGCCAGTTTCGACCACCCGACGCGCACTTTTCAAGTGCGCCAAACACCTAAAAAACATATATTCAGCCGTGCCACACAAACTGCACGTCCGAATGACATGTTGTCTCCTCTTACACCTCAATAATGATAATTAGGTTTTTTTCGTGTGATTTCAAGTCATTCTGATGTTGTTCGACATGCATTTGAACATTAAATGCATGTTTTGGCCATTTACGACACGCGGAGTGTGTTTTCGGGTAGCGCGATAACACGACACCTCTTATTGAAAAGCTGTCTAGCCGACCATTTCAAAATTCACCCACCCATTGTTGTCGTCCGATTTCATGGCATTCTGAGGTCGTTCGGCCGGTTTCGACCACCCCACACACACTTTTCAAGCGTGCCAAACACCTAAAAAACTCATATTCGGATGTTCCGCACAAACCGTGCATCCGAATGACATTATGTCTCCTCTTACACCTCAAGAATAATAATTAGGGTGTTTTCTTGTGATTTCAATTCATTCTGATGTCGTTCAGCATGAATTTGACCGTTAAAGGATTGTTTGGGTCATTTACGACAGGTGGAGTGCGTTTTCGGCCAGCACGGTCACACGACACCTCCGATTGACATGTCATCTAGACGACAATTTCAAAATTCACCCACACTTTGTTGATGTTCGATTTCATGGCAATCCTGGGTCGTTCGGCCAGTTTTGACCACCCCACGCGCATTTTTTAAGCACGCCAAACACCTAAAAAACACATATTCAGCCAGGCTGCGCAAACTGCGGATCCGAATGACGTGTCCTCTCCTTTTACACCTCATGAATAATAATTAGGGTGTTTTCGTGTGATTTCAAGTCATTCCGATGTCGTTCGGAATGCATTTGACCGTTAAACGCATGTTTTGGCCATTTACAACACGCAGAGTGCGTTTTGGACCAGCGCAATCACACGACACCTCTGATTGACGTGCCATCTAGCCTACCATTTAAAAATTGACCCACCCTTTGTTGTTGTCCGATTTCATGGCATTCCGAGGTCGTTCGTCCAGTTTCAACCACCCCACGTGTGCTTTTCAAGCACCCCAAACACCTAAAATGTAGATATTCAGCCGTGCCATGAAAACCACGCTTCTGAATGATGTGTCGTCTCATCGTACAGCTAAAGAATAATCATTAGGGTGTTTCTGAGTGATTTCAAGTCATTCTGACGTCGTTCGGTATGCATTTGATCATTAAACGCATGTTTTGGCCATTTATGACACGCGGAGTGTATTTTTGGGCAGCGCAGTCACACGACACCTCCAATTGATGTCCCGTCTAGCCGACCATTTCAAAATTCACCCACCCTTTGTTTCCGTCTGATTTCATGGCATTTTGAGGTTGTTCGGCCGGTTTCGACCACCCCACGTGCGCTTTTCAGGCACGCCAAACACCTTAAAAACACATATTCATCTGTGCCGCGCAAATCGCGCATCCGAATGAAGTGGCGTCTCCTCATACAGCTCATGAATAATAAATAGGGTGTTTTTGTGTGACTTCAAGTCATTAAGATGTCGTTTGACATGCATTTGACCGTTAAACGCATGTTTTGGCCATTTACGACAGACGGAGTGCGCTTTCGGCCAGCACGGTCACACGACACCTCTGATTGACGTTCCGTCTAGCTGACCATTTCACAATTCACCCACCCTTTTTTGTCGCCCGATTTCATGGCATTCCGAGGTCATTCTTCCAGTTTCGACCACCCCACGTGCACTTTTCAAGTGCGCCAAACACCTTAAAAACACATATCCAGCCGTTCCGTGCAAACTACGCATCCGAATGACGTTCTGTCTCCTTGTACAACTCAAGAATAATAATTAGGGTGTTTCTGTGTGATTTCAAGTCATTCTGATGTCGTTCGTCATGCATTTTACCCTTAAACGCATGTTTTGGCCATTTACGACATGCTGAGTGCGTTTTCGGCCAGCTCGTTTACACGAAACCTCTGATTAATGTTCCGTTTGGCCGACCATTTCAAAATTCACCGTACCTTTGTTTTCATCTGATTTCATGGCATTCTGAGGTCGTTCGGCCGGTCTCAATCACCCCACGCGCGCTTTTCAAGCACACCAAACACCTTAAAAACACATATTCAGCTGTGCCACTCAAACCGTGCATCCGAATGATGTGTCGTCTCCTCGTACACATCATAAATAATAATTTGGGTATTTTTGTGTGATTTCAAGTCATTATGATGTCGTTCGGCATGCATTTGACCATTAAACGCATGTTTTGGCCATTTACGACATGCAGAGTGCGTTTTCGGCAAGTACGGTCACACGACACCTCTGATTGACGTGACGTCTGGACGACCATTTAAAAATTCACTAAACCTTTGTAGTAGTTTTATTTCATTGAATTATGAGGTCGTTCGGCCGGTTTCGACCACCCCATGCGCGCTTTTCAAGCGCGCCAAACGCCTTAAAAACACATATTTAGTCCTGTCGCGCGAACCACATGTCTGAATGATGTTCCGTCTCCTCATACACTTCATGAATAATAATTAGAGTTTTTTATTGTGATTTAAAGTCATTATGATGCCGTTCGGCATGCATTTGATCGTTAAACGCTTGTTTTGGCCATTTACGACATGCAGAGTGATTTTTCGACTAGAGCGGTCACACGACACCTCCGATTGACGTACCATCTGGCCAACCATTTCAAAATACACCCACCCTTTGTTTTCATCTGATTTCATGGCATTCCGAGGTCATTCGTCCGGTTTTTACCACCCCCACGTGTGATTTTCAAGCGCGCCGAACACCTTAAAAACACATATTCAGCCGTGCCGCGCAAACCGCACATCCGAATGACCCGTCGTCTCTTTATACACCTCACGAATAATAATTAGGGTGTTTTCGTGCGATTTCAAGTCATTCCAATGTCGTTTGTCATACATTTTACTATTAAACACATGTTTTGTCCAATTACAACACGTGGAGTGCGTTTTCAGCCAGCGCGGTCACACGACACCTTCGATTGACGTGCCGTGTGGATGAACATTTCAAAATTCACCAAAACTTTGTTTTCGTCCTATTTCATGGAATTCCGAGGTTTTTCGGCCAGTTTCGACCACCACATGCATGTTTTTGAAGCGCACCAAACTTCTTAAAAACACATATTCAGCCGTGTCATGCAAACCACACGTCTGAATGACGTGCTGTCTCCTTGTACACCTCAAGAATAATAATTAGGGTTTTTTTGTTTGATTTCAAGACATTATGATGTCTTTAGGCATTAATTTGACCGTTAAACGCATGTTTTGGCCATTTACAACATGCGAAGTGCGTTTTTGGCCAGTGCAGTCACATGACACCTCCAATTGACGTGCCGTCCAGATGACCATTTCAAAATTCAGCCACCCTTTTTTGTAGTTTTATTTCATGGAATTCTGACATCGTTCAGATGGTTTAGACCACCCCACACATGCTTTTCAAGCACACCAAACACCTAAAAAAACATATTCAGTTGTGCCGCCCAAACCGCGCGTCCGAGTGATGTTTCGTGTCCTCGTACACCTCAAGAATAATAATTAGGGTGTTTTCATGTGATTTCAAGTCATTATGATGTCGTTCGGCATGAATTTGACCATAAAACCCATGTTTTGGCCATTTATGACATGCAGAGTGTGTTTTCGGCTTGCACGTTCAAAGGACACCTCCGATTGACATGCCGTCTGGTCGACTATTTCAAAATTCACCCATGGATCATTGTGTTGAAGTATCAACACAATCCAAATGCATTTGGTCGGTTTTCCATATGACAGTTATTGATTTCACTTAAAATGTTGTCCATTTCAAATAAATGTGATACACTTTGAGTGGTGCGGGCAACACCACAACTCATATTGAGGTGGGTTTGACTCGTACACGTCACAAATGACCCATGGATCATTTTTTATGTATCAACACAATCCGAATGCGTTTGTTCTGTTTTCTGTATTCCATTTGTTTTTACTAAAAATAGTATCCATTTTAAACAAATGAAAGACACTTTGAGTGGTATCGGCCACTCCGTGCCTTAGATTGAGGTGGGTTGGTGGGGGGGGGCTGTCCGAAAAGGAGGATGGGTAATGTATCTAAAAATATATCTAGGTATCATACATCGAATTCCGATAGGACTGCGAACTGCCACGGGGTGTTGTCCTGGAGCAGGACCAAATCATGGCATTACTGCAGTGTGGCCGCGGCGTGACCACGGCATGTTGGCCCGGTCCATCGACATTCGTGGGGAAGCATCTTCTGGCCATGATTCCAAATAAATCCTATGTAGTTTTCCTTCAAATTATAGAAACTTATCTTATGTTATAAAAAATAGACTCTTGATTCAGGATTGTGGTATGATAAGGATATATATTTTATATTTGTTTTTTTAAAAGTGGTACTTGGTAGTTGAAACTACTAATTGGGAGTCAAATTATCACACTCTAAACTATCACTTTGAGTTTTCGAAAACTGCGCACCTCCGTTGGAGGGGTTTTATTATAAAAATATTACTTTATTTTTCAAATGAAACAATTATATTAAAGAAAACATATTCAAGATATGCAATTCCATATAATTAAGAAGGATTAAGAAAGAATCTAAATTAAATTTAAATAATTCTTAAATTAAATAGGCTTCCATATTTGGTCGAAAATAAAGAGTTATACTTAATTAAAAAATATCCATACTAGAGTGAAAAACCAGGTTCAAAAATAAAGAGTTATACAGAATTCAAAAATGTAATGGATCAATCTACCCCTGATCACCATCACCATCACCACTTTCGTCATTGGCCTCATCCTCACCACCATCTCTATCCTCTTAATCATATTCATCATCATCCCCTTGATCATCGTCGGCCCCATCCTCACCCTCGGCCCCATCCTCGCCCTCAGCCCCATCCTCACCCTCGTCCTCATCCTCATCCTCACCCTCATCCTCTTCAGCATCCTCTTCATCACTAGGAACGTCATAATCTCAACCACCACTAGAACTACCGCCTGGTGCGTTGGATAATGCACCCATCGATGACATAAATTTTTGACAAGCCGCGCTGGCCTCTGGTGGAAGTGATGAAGATAAAGCTTTCATCAGTTTCATAAATTCATTTTCCCTCATTTGAACTTGTATTTCCAACTCTGTGAACCTTTTATCAGGCTGTCTTGCATGCTCCTTGACCTGTTCCAACTCTGTGGTACTAGAATGGATACCTGGAGAGGACCAATACCTCATCGGGACTATATTCTTATCAGGTCGGTAGTGTACCCGACATGAGTGCTCCTGTCCCAAAACCTGATTTAAATGATCGTGTGGCCGTAAATTGTCAAGTTCCTAGGTATCAAGGGCCTCTAAATCAGCCTGTTAAAAATATTAATAGATTATTAAATTTCAAAATAGGTATTAAAATTTGAAGTAAACAAATTAAAACTAACAATCTTTTCTTATGTCGGTTCACTAACCGCAGTTCCATATTTTTTCCATCTACTCGTGCAAAATAATTTTGCTCGAGGGATACATCCTTCAATATTCAATTTGTGCTTCTGTAATGACATTTAAACAATATAATGTGAAAGAATAATCATATATTCAATATTCAATAAATCACTTAATTTAAGTAGGAAACAATAAAAAGGGAAAGTCCTAAGGAAAAATTATAAACAACTATATCGTACTAGCTACCACTCATGATCTGACATTGTCGTGCACCACAAAGTGTGGAGGTATTGATTTGAATAAATGTTTGTTTTGTTTTTTTTCAGAATATTCCTAAATAATTTTTAATAATAAATTAGATAATATTAATGAAAAATATTAAAGTTGTCCTTTAAATTCCTCTAATGGGATTTATACCTTAAATTTGGCAGTCGCCCAATGGGTAATCATTAGGCGATATTGCTCTATTAGGAAGTCATCCTTGATAGGTAATGTATCCAACTCCGTGCACACTCTATCACACCAGCCAACATACATCTCATGCGTATAATCTCTCCAAAGCTCTCCTAGCTCCTTTAAACGTGCCGATCGTTCACCTTCTCCATCAGGGAAGTTATACCGAAGCTGACACCCAATAGATTAATTCATATAAATAAAAAAAGTACTACATTAAATCCAATAGATTTTTTACCCATATTTGTGCCCACGCATTATCCATGACTTCATGTGGAAGATGTCTCCAAGAGAGAGGGCTGACCAGAATGATGTTAGAGTATTTGGCTAGCATCGCCAAAAAACCCCGACATTCCTACCCAGATTTATCAATCATCTGTCCATCATCAGTATATTAAACCATCAACTGTGTCCGGTTGTTCCATACTACACGCAAGAGAGTACGCCCCCTCCCCCACCTCCTATCAGTAGATAAATCTGTTATTAAAGAAAAAAAATATCAGTACAAGTTATAATAAAAATAAATTTTGGTATAAAAATTTGTTAGAGGTATATAAATATACCTATGGTAGTCTGATCAATGGGCGTCACTGGATGTGCAGAAGCTGAAGGAATATCCTGTACAGGTGGAGTGTCCCACAGTGTATGCTCCCCAGCCACATACTGTGTCAGATTAGGAGTCGTAGAAGGTGGAATATAATAGCCCAGAGATAATGAACCAGAAGCAAAAGATGATGGCACAAACGTCTGGCCAACTGGTAGTGTAAACATCGGAGGCCTAAATATCCTGCATGTCCCTAAAGACACACCAGGATCAAAATGGGGAGTATAAGATACATCTATGGTAGGGGAATAATCCAATTTGGTACAACCAGTGGATCTTTTAACTCTCTCACCATGAGCCCTCGTACCACCGGCCTCAGTACTAGGACCAGCAGATGGTCGCCTAACTCTGACACCACCCCCCTCCAACCACCAGCCTCTGTACTGGGAGAAATATCAGGCTCATCGTCAGATATCTCTCATCTAGGGGGTGGATCCTGAAAAAAAGTTTAACACAAAAGTAAACACATGATATTATAAGTAATTGATATATATATATATATATTTGAAATAAAATACTCACAATAGGGATGAGTGGAGGAATGCCCATCTATATCATGCGACAATTATTTTCTGTCATCTTTTTCTGCCGCCTCTCTTCAATGGGTGTCATTTCATGCAATTAAAACAAATATGGAAGTAATTATTCCAGGAATACATTACATTATTTAAGAAAGTAAAAACATTCAAGGGGCTATTATATTTCTAAGATATCCTTTGAATAAATTAATGAAGGAAGAAGTGAATTCATTAAAAAAATATAATGAGATGTACACAATATAAAAATGGTATTAAGCTATGGGATATTAGTGGTAATGCTCAAACATGGATCCAAACTTATAAAGGATTCACTAAGTATAAATATGTTTAATGAGATTTTAGAATACAATAAAAATGGGATCTGTCTTTTTACAGTTCCAAATAAACCACTTAGAAAACATTTTACCTAATTTATAAACATATATTTAAAAACCACTCATTTATATCATTAAAATATAAAGAGGTTTCATTATTAAAAATAATATAACATTGGCATCATAAAAACATAACCAAATAGTCACTCAGTTAGTCAACACCACCTACAAAACAATTAGGCACACTTTATTAATACAATGATCTCTAAGAAGAACTTAAGAATAACTCACCCAAAATTCATGACCAAAGGAACCCAATACATAATCACTATAAATCCATAAGGAAATAAAATACATTAAAAACCAACACTAAAAACTCTATAGAACAAAAGAAGAGGAATCCCCATGATCCTAGGATAATTCCACCATTCTTAGGTGGAATAACCATATTAGTGGTCGTATGTCGTATATTTAGTTACAAATGATATATGAAACCAAAGTCAACCCTAGTCACAGACATCTACCAATCATGTATAAGTCATTGATTCAATATCAAATAGTGTGAATCATAAAATTTTCCAAAATCCCTAAATTAGGAAAAAATTACGTGATATTTCTAGATATATAAATAAATGTAAGAATCGGAGGAAGTGGGATTCTATGTTTGTATTTGGGAAGAAGTTTATAGAGTCTATCCTGGATGAGGGAGATGCAGCCGATCGGATAGAAGAACTCAGGGTGGGTTAGGGTTCACCTCCACTCTGGGGATTCTAGAAATTGGGGGAATCGATTTCTGCTGTGCTGTGGGGGGTATTGGAAATGCGGATATTTGAGGAGATCTTTCCCAATGGTTTGTAAAAACCGTTGGGAAAAAATGGCCTTTACCAACGGTTTGTAGAAAATCATTGGTAAAGGTCCCCGAAACCAAGATTTACCAACATTTTTTAAAAACTGTTGGTAAAAAACACTTATACCAAGGGTTCTCCAGAACCATTGGTATACAATTGCTGGGAAAAGTCTACTTTCCAGTAGTTAATGGGGAATAAATATCACCACGTTCGTGGAGACGGTAATCCATACGTATGCACGAGCGACAATATCATTATATTGATGGTGAAATCTTATGTAATTGGATGTTATATCATATATACAGAATCATTAAAACGTTATATTTATTATTTACATCAATTATACTCATTATTATACCCATCCAAATAATGAAGTTTTCGAATAACAAACTTCACCACGACATGGAGACGGTAAGCCATATGTACGCCTATATGGTGACTTTGTCATTCATAGGATGGATAGAATAAAGAATATTGTTGAACCATATTTATAATAATATCACATTATTTTGGAGGTACTGGAGTTATTATTTTGGTATGGAAACAACAAAGAATGATGAAGTGGAAGAAGAAAAGAACTTGAAAGAGGGTGGTGAAATTATTACATCTTCTTCGGGTGTTTCCTTTTGAGTTGATAAAAAGGGATCCATAGGATGGCATTATGATAAAATTAAGGAATATAATATTATGTGAAGGAAGTTGGGAGGATATTTGGGGAGGGGTTTTCCAAGCCAAAGGGCTTTGGAGGTGTGATTTTGAGTGAAGAGGAAGTTCCCTTTTATAAGAGGGGTGAGGGACACCTTTGGAAAAGCTTGAAATATTATTTTATTATAAAATTATTTTCTGTTTATAATGGATCCAAATTGATTTATGTAAACGATAAGGTGGTTATGGGTCTAAATAATTATAAAAAATAGGTTTTAGACAAGCTTAGGTTACCATATTAACCTTATCTATTAGATTTAACTATTAGTTAAATAGTTTAACTTTTACCGCGTCTTCTTCTATTCTTATACTATATGGTTAATAAAATTTCTCTAAAGTTCCAAGAGATCATAAAGTGGTTCATTAATGACATATATAATATTATTTAATCCCTTTGGATGATCCTTATATTTTTAGAAATATTATATCAACTAATAATATAGTATTTGTTTTAAAAACTCATTTATGTCAATTTTGACACTATTTAATATTTGGTTTTTTTGAAAACCATAACAACATGATTACTTTGAACAAAAATTATTTAATTAATCCTAAAATGTAATATTAACCTATAAAATTATTTCAATTCATCAAAAGTATCAAATTAAATTTATTTGGATATTTATAATATCAATTATTTTAATCCTTCATTAATAAGCTAATTACTTCATCATCATTGTGTCATAAATATATTTTATTATTTAATGTATAAAAATTATAAATAAAATAAAATTATGTATTAAATCTTATTATCTTTGTAATGAATAATTATAGTCGAATTTATCTTATGTATAAACCTATATTAAAAATGGATTAGTTATTAAACTTTGAATTTAACACTATTAACTCTTCTTTAAATAAAATAATAATAAATGTCCTAATCTAATCCAAGTGGACCAAAGGGGATCATATTTTATTACTAAGGTTGTTTTGGGTCTAATTACACTTATACAATATAATTAGGATATTTTTTAGAGTAATTATAAAATCATTTTTACCCATAATTACCCTAATTAAATTTTAACTGTGGTAAATAAAAGTCAAAAGTGACTATTCACCAAAAATTATTTTCATCTTACTGAACCAAATTTTACTTACTGATTTCAACTGTGTCTCTTAGATTTTTTAAATTCAACTAACATAAGTGGTAAAATTATGTTTTATGCAAATTTGCAAATGCTCCTAAAAGGTGGGTAAAAGACGATACAAAGTTCAATAAAATTTTATATATCTAAAATTATTATAAAATGACTCCAATGAATTACATTTAACATATATAGGATTTATGTATATATTTTTACCTAAAATAAATTAAATTTAAATAAATAATTATTTAAAAAAAGCCAGTTTTAAACAATAACGTAGTGTTTTTCACTATTCATCAAAAAATGAAAGTTTTCTAAAAAATACAAAAAATTCATCCAGAGCTAATTTTGATATTCCAAATCCAAAAATGAAGTCCATTTTAAAAATTAAAATTTATAAAATTTCAAAAAGTGGTTATAAATATTCAAAATGGCTAGTTTCATTGGTCTTGGTGTGTTAAAACTCCAAGTTGTGTACAATACAAGCTACTACATTATTCAAAGGGAAACATACCGTGGAAGCATGGGGTGTTACATACAAAGCACTAAAATATATACTATACAATATCTAACTTCATGTTGTTCCACCAGAAATACTCATTCAGATCTATATACATCATTTTACTTCCAAGATGAATAGAAAATGATGAACTATGATACTTGAAGTTCCAAAGGATCGAATAAAAACTAAGAAGGGGGAGGGATGAGTAAATTGTTCACTTATTTATATATTTCAATACATTTATTACTTAACCCATGAAACCTGTTAATGTTTATATCCTTATCAATTTTTAGTAAATAATCATGTGTGAAAATTTTGGGAGAAATTAAAGTACACAAGATTTACAGGGCTCAACCTTAGTGTGAGTACCAACATCCTTTCCATAGCCACTCCCATGGGTCCATGGAAATTCCGTATAATGAAGAAGTGAATAAAAATTGTGACAAATCCCACTATAAACCTTTTATATCCAAATATGAATGATTATATTTTCTCTTTTCAATTGACAATTTTTTCTTACAAACAATTAATTCACAAAAGAAAAGACCAGATGATGAAACTGGGTTCGATTGACTCAGTATGATTGTATCATTACAATGACCCCTTTTCTCAAACTGCACTTCTCAAACTATGCTCAACTTTTCAGTTTGATCTTCCTCAAATTGATCTTCCTCATTCCAATCTTCCTTAGTCTAGTAAGAAAACTTTCAACTATCTAATATTATACTGATATATCTATCGGAAATGATCTCTGATTCAAACTCTGTCTCAAAATCTAAAATGATTTTCCTTTTCAACACAAGGAAAAAAATGAAAAGTATGAATGTAGTATGAAAATATTTATCAGAATCTCAAAATGGAAAATGTGGGAAACTAAAAACATTTCCCACTTACTAAAATTTAATATTTTTGAGATCTACACATATTTTAATTTAAAGTTCGATCGCATCAACTCTTCACAAGTATTATGAAATCATCTTTAGTATTATCTATAAATAGTATTATCATTATTCCTAAATTTTATTTAGTATGATGGAACATCCTCATCTTTTTAGGATGAAACATCCTCAACTCATTCCAAAATTGACGTTCCAGATCAGAGTTATTCATTTTAATTTTTTTATCAGAGTCAGTCTGATTGACTTTCCTCATCAGAGTTAGTCTGATTGACTTTATTTATCAGATTCTGTCTGATTGAATCCTTATCAGATTCAATCTAATTTAATTTACTCCTCATATTCATTTCAATTTAATTTCCTCCTCAAAGTTAATACAATTTACTTTCCTCCTCAGAGTCAGTCTGATGGAACTTCCTCAGCTTTAGTACAATGGAATCCTCATAATAATACAATTCTCATTACGATTCAATTCTTATTACAGTGGAATTCTAATTATGATTAAATTCTCATTATGATAGAATTATAATTTTAATGGTATTATCATTATGATGGAATTATCATTACAATGATAAATCAACTCTACAACTTTGAAAATATTTAAATTTCATTATCTATAACTCATTAAAAATTCTAAAAACTTTTGTTCTCGATACTTCTAGATTTGATGAAAACTTTTTATTGATTATAGAACAAATACAATCTTTATGACTCCTCCATTTCTCTAAAATATTTTATCATGAGTGTTTTCATGATTTATTTTATCTTCTAGGTTGGAAATTGACTATCTTACATATATAGTAATGTATTATGACTTCTTGTACATTCAACAACTTTATTTCCAACCAAAACTCAATACGATTGGTTGTAACTACTCTACCCATTTTCTTTATATGGCTTTCATCACAAGTGATACAACCATATTATAATATTTTATAATTACAATCCAAAAAATCATCGTATGAATTTATAATCAACATCGAGTCTGATGAATTTTTAATGTCGTGCTTATGGATCCGAGACTGATAATGCATCAGATCAAAAAATTCAACTTTATGAAAAATTATTTGTTCAGTTATTATTATTTCAATATTCTTTGTCTTAAAAACAAATTTATAAAAATAATAACATTTCTCCCCTTTTTTTATGTTAGAACATTCAATACATTTCATTTAAAAAAATTATTTTACAAAAGATTAGTTTTCAATAAATATAATTTTTTTTAGAAAAAACATCACAATGGTTCATCAATCTCCCAATTTTTATTTGTTTGAAACTATTAGTCAAAATTTTTTACAAATCACATTTTTTGAACCACTCATGTTTTTTTACTTTTTTAAAAACATATCCTTTGTCAAAATAGAGTGTCCTGAAACCACACTATTGGACAAAGAAATGTTTTCAAGGAATTTCATCCCTCAGAGATAAGGAATTGTTTTGGCCATGTAAAGACAATATCCCCTAAATTATATCATTTAAAACTTTTATTTTTCTATCACTTTTAGTTTCCTCTCCCCAATTAATTGATAACCAAAAATTTATATTCATAAAATAATGATATGTAAAAACTTCTTATTGATTAAAATGTTTTTAAATTTCCTCCCCTTTGTGTGCATAATCCAAACATGATAGGGGAATTAATTATTAGTTTTAGGAATCCATTTGAGGTAGATAAACATAAATTATATTCCTAAACTCAACAAACCTTTATTTTTAAATTACCTTTGTGATGGTATTAGTAATTTGACATTTAATTGAGATATATTACAACAAAACATCTCTATAGGAATCTTTGTATTTTATAAAGTGAAACATTATGTCAATGTGTATTGATATTTAATGATGAAAATGATTTTTAGAAAGATAAATTGCACTGTAATTATCACAAAGTATATTAAATTTTTTAGAAACTTTTATATTAAAATATTCATACTAAAATTGCATCCACCACATTTGAGTACAAGCCTATGTATCCACAATATTTTTGATTCTTCTATGCGCAAAGTTAATGAACATTGTTTTTTACTATTCAAAATCACACAACATTCATCAATGAAAAATGTTTCTCCTATTTTTGATTTTATATCATTATAATCTTCATCTCATCAACATTAGTATAACCCTAAAACTTAATCTCATAATTTCTTTTGTATAACAACCCATGTGAATTTGTTCCTATTAAATATCCTATAATTATCTTTCCTTCCAACAAATGTGATTCTTTCATATTACTTTAATACATGGAAAAAAAATACACAAAATAAAAAATATCATGCCTTGAGGAAATAATGTAAAGTAGAATTCCTATAAGATTTTGAAAGTCTTTATGATTCACACTTTTACTAGTTTCATCTTTATTCAACTTTATACCCACTGAGATAAGAGTAAAAATTTCTTTGGATTCTACCATGCCAAAATTTGGTAACGGTTCCCCGAAATATTTTTCTTGGGATAGGAAAATGTATTTTTCTTTTTTTTTTGAAATTGTAAACTAATGAAGAATGTTAATTCTAATAACATTGATAACTCAAAGTTTATTTTAATTTTTTCAGAAAATGTTTAAAAAACAACTTATTTATCCCCTAAAAATTACATCATCCACATAAACAATTACAAGTAGGGTTTTGGAGTCAACATATTTCACATATTAGTTTCTATAAGAATTTTATTTAGATAACTTCAATAATCACAAACAATTTTCATGAACATAATACCATTCATATGAAGCTTGTTTTATCCCATACAACAATTTTTTTAATCTATAAACTTTTTTTCATCTTCATTAAGTATAAACCTGTGAGATTGTTCAATGTAATCTTATTCCTCAATTTTTCCATTGAGAAATACTAACTTTAAATCCGTCTAATATACTTTATAATTCTGGTGAGACTCCACTTCTACAAGCATTCTAATAGTTTCTAAACTTTCAATGGGGGAAAAGGTTTCATACAAATATACACCTTCTACCTGTGTATATCCTTTACAAAAAATCCCATAATTATTTCTTGAAAATTCAGGACTTTCTTTAAACATTTTTCTTTAATCCCAATTTGTTCTGATAACATTTTCACCTTTTGTATGTGGAACAAGTTCCCATGTTTCATTTTTCTATTTTTGATCAAAAACTTCATTCATATCATTCACCCGTTATTTGTGCTGAATTTCTTCTGAAACTAATTATGGTTAAACTTTTGAGACATGTGATGTTTGATTTTATAATATTAGCATTCTTCTTATCTAAACTAGAGCCTTCGGAATCCATAGAATATTTTTAATCTTAATATATTTTTTAAAGTAGAAAATTTCAAATTTCCTCTTCATACTTTACTTTACTCATCACATGATTAATCTTAATCAATAATCATATTATTTCCGCACTTTCCATTTTTTTTGAAACTTTTAGTTTTTCTTCCTCAAAATTCCCATGAAATTTCGTTAAGGAATCTATATTATCAATAAGTTCCACATCATATGAATCCACTATCTTTTTTAAATGTTTTTTTCAACATTTTCAACTTCTTCAATTTAGTGAAAAAAACAAAAAAATTTCATTCCTCATATTTCTCATAAAAATTTCCTATATCTAAATTTTTGATTTTAAGTAAACATGGACTTCCAAAAACATTTAAGTAATTAAATGTAGGTTTTATGTTATACCAAATTTCATAAGAATTCTGTTTGGATTCTAGTCTCAATAAACATATTTTATGGAATATATAATACAATAATAATAACTTCTCTCGAGTAGAACTTTGAACGTTCATATTCTTCTAACATAATTATTCCCATTTCCACTAAGCATATATTATTTCATTCCACTACTCCATTTTTTTATGGAGTCTTGGGAGAATTATACTGATGTTTGATACCATTATTTCTTAGATAAGTTTCAAAATTATTTCTTGTGAATTATTTACCACTATTTATTCTCAAATTCTTTATATAAACCCCCATTTATTTCACAATGTATTTTCTAACAGACTTGAAATTTTACATAACTTCTTAATTATGTTTCATAAACATGATTTTCTTCATCTGAGTGAAATCATCAGTAAATGTGATAATTTATAAATATATTTTTATTGATATCTCATTGGACCATATAAATTGGAATGAATATGTTTAAGAGGATTGGTATGCTGAGTCTCAACATTATTATAACATTTATTAGTCATATTACCTATCTAAAAAGTAACAAAAAGATCTTCCTATCTTATTTTAAACTCTATAAAATTTAATATTGAATAAAATTTAGAAAGGTTATTCATGTTTTTCTAATCTAAGTGGAAAAGTCTTTTGTGCCACAACATATTCTCATCTTCAGCACTTTTTTTGTTAAAGGACAGATTCATTAAATGTTAAAATCAGAAAACATACTGACTCGAAGCCATGTAGGGAAATGGTCCAGCCAGAGATGGTTGACATCAAAGGGTCTAGCTGCCACCAGTTGATGGGCAGCCTTGTTTCCTTCCCTTTTCGTAAAGGAGAATGTGTAGAAAGAAAAAAAGTGACAGCCGGAGAGTATTTTCCTGATGAGGGACCCAAAGGACTGAAGTCCACCGTCATTGAGGTTGATGGAATTGATAATGGTGAGGCAGTCTGATTTGACGATGATTTTGTCCCATCCACGGTCAACCGCAAGCATCATTCCGGTGAGGATGGCAGCAGCCTCGACAACCACCGTTTCCCCAAAAGTGTGATGTGCCTCATGTTTGGCTATAATGATTTGACCAAGATGGTTTTGGTCCAACAGGAAAAGGGCTACAGGACCATCCTTGGGGAGAGCCGCATCCACATTAATCTTGAGAATCCCTTTCGAGGGTGGGCTCCAATGGGAGGAAAAAGAGGGGGTTTCAAAGGAAAAATGTTGTCCATGGTGGTGCTTTCAGCCCTCAAACAAGGAATATGCCCATTCAATCCAGAATTCAGGAGGTTTGTGAACATGGTTGAAAACGGAATCATTGCGGTGGACCCAAATGATCCAGGCCATGATTCAAAGAGAGACCGCATTAGCTAACGAGATGGAAGAGAATCATCGCTTCAAGAGAGAGGGGAGGTCAGATCCCATGATCAGTGAGGAGTCTGTAGAAGAGTCTCATTTCCTCTAAATATCCTTTTCCCCTGGACATTGGATGATAGCGTGAAAGGAAGATTCTGGGACGTTCGGGCAGAAGGGGAAGAACCTGTCACTGGAAATATGTCGAAAGGCGAGAAGGCTCATGGTAGGGAGGTTTCCCTTGCACACCTGCAACCAAAAGTGCCATATTTTTTGGGGGACATTGAGTTTCCAAAGATATTTCCAAGGACCCCCTTCCCTCACTTCATTCTGAGTGCCAATAGCGAGCCGGTAACCGGATTTCACCGTATAGGCTCTTGAAAGGTCGTGGATCCAAAAGAGATAGTCAGGGCCAATGTCTAGAACATAGGGTGTACTCAGGATAACTTTTTTATCTCTTTCATTAATCCATGAATTTATCCTTTCCATGCACCACCCAAGCCCCTGATCATCAAAAAGGCATCTGACATTGGAATCTTCAAAGCCTGGTTGGGAAGGGGATGATGCCTGCACACCTTCTTTATCGATCAGCCATGGATCGATCTAGATGTTAACATTTGAGACATCCCCAATCCTCCAGCCCATTCCTTTTCCCAGGAGACTGAGGGAACCCCAGATACTTCTCCAGAAGAAGTTAGGATGGGGCCCAAGAGAGGATTCATGGAAGTCCTTGTGGGGGATGTTTTTTCATGGAGAACCCGCGCATAGATAGAGGATGGGCGGTTGAAAAGGTTCCAACCTTGCTTAGCCAGCAGTGCGTCATTGAAGTGACGAAGATCCCAGAATCCCATTCAACCCTCATATTTAGGTAAGCATAGGTTCTCCGAGGCTATCCTACCATTATTTGTTCCCCACCAGAAATTGGTTGTGCATGCGTGTATCTGATTGACTACAGTAGATGGGAGCTTAAAGAGGGACATGAAATAGTTGGGGATGGATTGGAGGGCAGATTTAATAAGGGTCTCCTTGAAGGATTTGGAAATTCTTTTTGGGCTCCATCCTTCAATTTTTTCTCAATCCTGTCCAACATATATGCAAATATTTCTCTTTTGGAGTGACCAATCACCGTTGGAATCCCGAGGCACTTCTGATGTTTCTCGACCATATGAATGGCTACAATGGTGCAAAGTTCTTATTTTTTAGATGGAGGAACCCCAGCACTGAAGGATATTTCTGAATTGCCATGATTGATAGACTTTCCAGAGGCCCTCTCATAATGTTTGATTGCATGGCCGATCGCATGACACTCATCATTGGTTTCTCTGGAGAAAAGGAGGCAGTCGTCCGTGAAGAAGAGATGAGACACCGGTGGGCTTGCATGGAAAACCTTTGACCCATGGATTGTATGAGAGGATGTAGCCCTAGAAATGAGGTTAGAAAAAACATCATCCACCAAGATAAAGAGAAAGGGGGAGAGAGTATCTCCCTGGCGCATGCCTTAGGTTGGGGTGAAGCCTCGGGTGAGCGCCCCATTGACATTGATTCGGATGGAGATAGAAGAGACACAGTGAATGACCATATCTGTCCATTTAGAGCATAATCCCATTTTTTGCATCATAATTCTGAGGAAATGCCATTCCACTTTATCATAATCTTTGGTCATATCCAGTTTCTAAGCCATGGTTCCTTTTTCCGCGGTGGGGAGTGTTTTCATGGAGTGGAAAAAAATGCGACAATGGAATTATCGGTGATGAATATCTTAGCCATGAAGGCACTCTGATTTTCTGAGATGATGTCAAGTATCCAAGTGCACAGCTGATTAACTAAGATATTTGAGAAGATCATGTATGAGAAATTGCATTGGCTAATAGGTCTAAAATCGAGGACAACAAGAGGTTTCTTGATTTTGGGAATAAGGACGAGGACTGTTTCATTGATTTCAGAAATGTTTTTCCAATCCTAGATGTTCTTCATTTGGTTGCATATGTCAGGGCCAATAATAAGCTATTATTGTTTAAAGAAGAGTGTGTGGAATCCTTCCAGGCCCAGGGCCTTAGTAGGCTGGATCTGATTCATAGACAGACGAATCTCATCACCCATCAGATCTTTGGAAAGCTACCTATTGATCTCTTCAGTAATCACCCGTCTGATGCACTCTTTTGCTTCAGGGGAAATGAAAGGGTTTCCTACAGAAAAGAGGTTCTGAAAGTATCTAGAAATAGACTCTTGGATTCCATCGGTGTTGGGAAATTTTCTTCCATCTGGTTGCGAGATGCTAGATATTAAATCTTTCTAGCACCTACTAGATACTTTCTAATGAAAATATCAGGTGTTAGAATCCCCTTTAGCAATGTCGGTGTCATGTGCCCACATGGCCCAGAAGCTTTCGTTTATGTGCAGTTATATATCAAGGTTCCTTTGAGTATATCTGATTTTAGAAAGATTTCAATTGGATGGGGGTTGGTTGGGAAGGTTGTACAATTTCCTTTCAAGTATATCGCAGTTCCTGTCAGGATGACGGAATTTATTTATGCTCTAAGACCTCAGATTGGATGCAACCTATTGCAGATTGGATCTAACATCTACAGAGTTACTCTTCCAACTTGATCGGATAATGTCTTCGCACTCATTGTCTTTTGACCAGAAGCTTTCAAATCTAACGGGTCTGCTAGATTTCATGTTGTGATTTCTTTGAGCACAGTCGATGACAATTGGGCAGTGGTCCGAGCAGTTGAGCATCAGGCGATTGATGTGAAACATGTTGAAGAGATTTGTCCAATTCGTTGAGCCTAGAAATCTGTCGAGCCGCTCAACGATGCAGGTTTCATCCATAATACCCCAGAACCATTTGAATGGATTTCCCGCGTATCCCAGTCTCATCTTCAGCACTTAGGTAATAGGAGTTGTTAAATTATTTTTTGAAATATATTCCCGTTGCTTATTTCTCATTTGGTACTAACTTTTACATCTTTACTTTTGATAACACATGGATATTTTCTAAATATCACATGTTTACTTTTAACCAAAAGTTGACTTACACTAATAATGTTATGTTTTAGCCAATTAATAAATAAAAAATCCTTATATTTCATCTTTTCTACTTTAATCTCATCTTTTTTTATTCCTATTATTTTAAGGAACTAGTATTCCCAAAGGTAAATTCACCTCAAGCATGATTTTAAGAATTTTTCAATATTTTTAAATCACCTCTCATGTGTGAAAAATAACCACAATAAAGTATCTATGGTTTGTTCTTTTTAATTATTTTTAAGGAAGTCTCAACTACAAAATATTTTTCCTCAAATTTTTTATTTCTAGCTCCCTTTTCTTCTCTACTATAAGAATCTTGTTTCGGAAGGGGTGAAATATATTTTTGAAATGATTAACAACCTGATCATATCTTCTAAAAAAATTCTTCTAGACATTTAAATTGACTTTTTGTTGGTAATATTATAACATCTTGAGAGTTTTATTTTCTAGCATCCTATGTGTTAGGAATTTTAATCACCATACTTTCACTATTTCCTCCACTAAGTTCAAACCTTATTTTGAGAAGTGATAATTTATGCCAAAAATTATACTCCATATTCCCATAGATTCCAAAGAACCAACACAAAACATTAAATATTGTTTTTTTATTGAAGTACAATATTGATTTGTAGAATCTTTATTGAGGTTGATAACTTCTTCCCATTCTAACATACTCTAGTCAAGAACTATCTTTAATTCTGAGTGTTTTTAAATTTTGTAATGTGATAGGTTTTTCACATCCTTCATTCACCAAAATTTTTCTATTACTTTTCTTATCACTTGAAATGTTAGGAAAATTAGATGAAAGATTATTTTTAGAGGGTGAAGAATTCACCTGATTCTTGATATATTATTTCTCATCCAATTTAGATGTATCAAATTTTACTTATGAAGCTTTGTTGAAGATTTAATTCAGCTTACTCAATGTACTTGCCTATTCATTAAGTTTATATTGAATCTTATTGACTTCTTCTTCCTTAGTTTCCAATTTCTTAATGAGACCTTCAACCATATTTCCCTGTTAAGTAACTCTTAATTTGTAACAAAAGATCTAATGAAGGTATTCTTCATACTTCTTGATGAGTTATTTTCTTACTTTTGAAAATTCTTGTTAATATTTATTCAATACTCTGGTTTCTTTCTTTAAAGTTTTTTTTTCTGAAGACATACATGAACTTTTGTTCTGAGTTGAAACTTTCTATATCATTCATCACCACCTTCTTCAATATATGATGGATCTTTTATTTTCTCAAAATATTCAATGAAGGTTTTGAATTTTTCTATGATTTCATATTCTGAATAATTTTTTTCAGTTGAGTCTGATTTAAATTTCCTATTCAACATAATTATTTTTTCTCTAGGAAACTTATTTCTATGTGTGTTGGGTGAATTTTATTATTTAGGACTTTTGTTCCACTTCTACCATTGATGTGTTTATTTAGAATCAACTTGATACTCACCAACTTTCTTCATGGGGAAATTCAAATAAAAGTGTCTGATTCCACCACAATCAGAACATTTAAGAAGATTCTTTTCTCCATACTTTCATATCCCTCTTCTATAGTTATTATATATTAGAGACATTATTTTATAATTCAAATAATCATTATATTTATCTACAAAATCAATATTATTTACATATTTTGAATATTAAGTTCTCATTGTTTTCATAACATCAAAATCCATTTCATCTTCCATCTTCTTTTTGAACATTAGAGATTTCCTCATTTCATAAGCAATAAGAAAATTATGAAATTCATCAAGATATAAATCTTCTTTATATACTAAAGAGGAAATATTAGAATCAGAACTATCTAGAATGTTTCTCATAAGTTTATTTACTATTGTAGAAACATACAAAATTTCTCCAAATCCTATGATGTTGTAAACAATTTTATTTACCATGGTGAATTATTCATCAACCGTTTCTTCATTTCTCATTATTATGTCTTCAAATTTATTACGACAGATATTTATCTTTTCTTCCTTCAATTTAGTATTCCATTAAAAAATTATTTGAAGCTTATGCCACATACTCTTTGAAATTTTGAAACCCATTAACATAAAATAAATATTTGTTGATAGAGAAATAATAATATCATTACTAGATTTTCAATAAACTTTGATATTTCTCTTACCAAAAAAATTAATTGGGTTATCCATCTCAATATGTGGAAAACCAATTATAACAGCATAAAAAACTTATAAGCCAAGAGTTAGTAGATAAGGTTTCATCCAAATTTTCCATCCATAATTCATTTACATCAAATGTAGGAATTCCTCTACTATTGAGAGAATTGAATTTATCAGTGACATGGATTCAACAATGGAACCTTTGTAGTGATACCAATTGAAGTTCTAAAGGATCGAATAACAACTAAGAAGGGGGGGGGGTTGAATCATTTGGTCACCTTTTTATAAGTTTCAATAATTTTATAACTTAACAACTATAAATTTTTAAAGTTCGTATCCTTATCATATTTTAGTAAATACTCATGCTTTAAAAAGTAGGAAAGCATGTAAAGAACAGAATATTTACAAAGGTTGTACTTAGTGTGACAACATAAATCCTTACCATAGCCACTTCCATGAGTCTATAAAAATAAAATATAATTAATAAGTGAATAAAAATAGGTCAACTCGCACTAAAAAAATTCTTTCTCTTGATAGTATTGATTATACTAAATCCTATTAGTTTACAATATTTTCTTACAAACAATTGAGCCGCAAATGAAAATATCAAAAAAATATTTTCTCCATAAAAATGTGTCAGGAACCTCAGTCTGATGACCCTAGGTATGATAGAATTATTATAGTTTTATCATTATGATTGACTCATTATGATAACCCATTTTGTAAAATTTATCTTCTCAAACTCTACTCAACTGCTCAGTCTGATCTTCCTCAATCTGATCTTTTTCAGTATGCTAAGAAAAATTTAAGATTTATGATCTTCTAATGAGATATATATCTATAAATAACTATAATTAAAACTCTGTCTAAACCTCTATATCACTCTAACTTTTTCAAACAAGAAAAATATTCAAATTATGAATGTACTATGAAACTATTTATAAGTATCACAGAAAGGAAAATTTGATAAACTGAAAAACTTTTCCTTCTTACTCAATTTAAAAAACTACGAGATATATGAATATTTGAATTTCAAGTTTGACCACTTCATCTCTTAAAAAATATTCTATAATTTTCTTGAGTCTTCTCTATAATTATTCTTATTGGTCTTCCTAACTTTTCTTCAGCACGATGAATCTTCCTCAGCTCATTATGATGAAACTTCCTCATCTCATTCTAAATTGAACTTCCTCATTAGAGTTAGTTTGATTTTCTTTATTTATCAGATTCAGTCAGACTGAAATTTCTCAACAAAGTTAGTCTGATTGAATTTATTTATAAGTGTGTGTTAGATTGAATTTCTTTTTCCAATTCAGTCTGATTGAATTTCCTACATAGATTCATATCAATTGACATTCCTCCTTAAATTTTGTTTGATTATCTTTCCTCCTCAGATTCAGTCAGATGGAACTTCCCTGGCTTTTGTCTGATGGAATTATCATAATGAAGGAATTATCATTATGATGCAGTTCTCATTATGATGGAATTACAATTACTATGGAATTCTCATTATGTTTAAATTATCGTTACGATATAATTATAATTATGATGGAATTATCATTAAGATGAAAACTCCATTATGAAACTTTGAAAATTCTCAAATTTCAATAGATAGAACTCATTTAGAAATTTTAAAACTTATGTTCCTGGTACTTTTGGATCCGAAGAAAACTTTTTCTTGATTCCTAGAACCGATAAAATCTTTTCCATCCCTCCATTTAATGAAAATATTTTATCACAATGGTTTTCATGATTTATGGGATCCTTATGATTGAAAAAGTACCTTTTAAATTATTTAGGAAAGTATTTTGACTTCCCCTACATTCAACACCTTCAATCCTTCCAAACAAAACTAAATATGATTGGAAACACCCATATTCCCATTTCCTTATAAGGATTTAATCACAAGTGTTACAAAAAACTTATGATTTTTGATAATTAAAAACCAGAAAATCATTATCTTTCTTTCTAACCAACACTGAGTCCAATGAATCTTTAAATTCATGTCGATGGATCTGAGACCGATGATGCGTTCGATCAACAACTTCATCATTATGAAAAATTCTTTGTCCAAATTTTCTTTGTCCAATAATATGCATTAAGAAAAAAATCCTCAGAAACAAAACTTTTCTCTTCCTTCATGTTTGGGTTTGAAAATTCATACATATTCACCTATTTTTCCAAAAATATCTTTCTACAAATTGTCAAAAAATAGAATTTTTTTTAAACAAACATCAAAAATGTTCTTAAATACTCATAAAATATCTCCTTGATTTCTGGAATTGATGGGACACATACTCAATTCCTGAACAATATCAATCTATCACAATCAAATTTGAAGTCAGGAATATTTCTCACCTTATTTTGCAGGTCTACATCTTCCTTTTGTGACTATTTAATCTCCTCTTGGATATATGGTTGAAAAATAATTTGGGAAATATAATAATTAACCCCTACCATCATGATATCTAGATTCTTCCTCTCAATATATAGAAATATTAGATATTTTTTATCCTTAACATAGATAAGATAGTATGATCTTTTCTACTTAGAGTATCTGCCACCTTTTTCTTCTTTCTATGGTGGTAATGTATTGAACCGTCATACTCTTTAATAAACTCCAAACATAATCTTTGGTGCATATTATACTCTTTCTGAGTGTATATTTACTTAAAACTATTATTATGAATATATACATCACACCTTCCTCTATGAAGATAATTCCTCCATATCATTAATGAAAAAATTACTACAACTAACTCCAAATTATGAGTTGGGTATTTTTCTCATGAAACATCAATTAATATGAGGCGTAAGATATCACCATATCGTTATTCATGAGGATATATCCAATTATATTATTTTATGAATAAATATAGATCATAAACTCTTCTCAATTACAAGGTAGTGTAATTACAAGTGTGCGGACTAAACTTCTCTTTAGTTCTATGAAATTTTCCTCACATTCATCTGTTCAAAGAAACATTGGCTCCCTATCAAGTTAACTCAATGGGTGGATTAGGTACCAATGAGAAATTATATATAAGGAATCAAAAATATACATCCAAAATAAGAAAACTATTAATCTCAATAAAATTTTTTGGTATAGGACAATGATTAATAACTTCTATCTTATATAGATCCACTGATATTCCCTCACATAAGATTATATGACTCAAAAATAGAACTTTACATTGCCAAAATTCTCACTTGGTAAATTTTTCATAAAAATTATCTTTATCAAGGTATTTATTACAATCCTCAAGTGATATTTATGATTTTATTTTCTCTTGGAATATCTAAGAATATCATTTATAAAGACTACCTAAAATTGATCAAGGTAATATCAAAAGAATTTATTAATTAAATCCAGGAAGATTGTGGGTACATTAGTAAGACCAAATGGAATGACTATAAATTCATAATGACCATACAAGAAGAAATAGTGAATATAAAGTCTAATTTATAAGATTTTTTCTCTATAAATTGACATTATAAATGCATGATGATACATTTTACTATCAGTTTTGTTGTAAACTGATGCTATAGTTTTAACCAAAACATTTTTAGAGTCACTCTTTTCTTTAAAAGGACTCCAAAAAAGTTCAAAAGAAATAATTTTTGTATCTTTTTTTAATAAAAACAACACAATAATCATATTATTGAAGTTTTTTGGAGTCGATTTTTTTAAAAATCTTCTTTAAAAAATATTCAAAAAAATTACTTCCATCGTCCTCTTTTAAGAAAACCAACACCAAAAAGAAATTTAAACACAGTTTTAATATCCTTTTTTTAAAAAATAGTGTTGAAATACATTAAAAAAACACCCCAAAACCTGAAACCCTCATTTCATGTTTTTGACTCCCCCTTTTTTGATCAACATATAATTCCTCTAACATCAACCCAACAGTCTTCAATGCTTATTAAAGTTGAATTTCTTTAATTTTATTTATATTTTTACAATCATTAACCATTAATAATTTATCATTCTTCCTTTTTTCATGATCGATGAGAATATTTAGTCTCTGATGACACAATTACAGTCAAACAATACCACAATTCAAGTTTTTTTATTTTCTTATATGTTTTTTGTAAACATTTTTATTAATTGTTGCACTGTTCACCCTGCCAATGAATTCAAAGGTGCATGTCAATATGATGGATAAAATTTTCATTTTCCAAATCCTAATTTTTTATTTTTCTAATTTTGAAGATACATTATTTATCTTTTTGTTATAATTTTGATTTATTGTTATAATTTTTTTGTATTCATTTGATTTTTATTTATAAATTTTTTATAAAATTTGTTTAATATTATAAAATTTTAATTTTATGGAATTATCAAATGGTTTTTCCCAAAATGATATATATATATATATATGTTTTAGTAGAAGTTAGTATCTATGGTCTTTTTAATTTTTTATTTTAACTAAATTAAATATTTTTGGATCTACATGACAAACATCAAGCTAATATAGCCTCATATATCATATAATATAGTTATTAATATTTAATGAAAGTTTATAACATAATACATCACACTTTTCTCATTCATTTAAACCAAAATCAACATTATATTATAATGATAAAACTCTAATATTTAATATCCAATAAAAATATATGACTTTCTTAAATTTTCACTCCACACAACTAACTTGTTTTTTCTAGAAAACGAACACCTAATGAGATGAGTTTTTTTATAAACATTCAATCCAAAAGGTCTAAGAAATGGTATAAACTCGCTATTTTATAATACCACATGAATTAAAATATTTTCATCACAAAACAATTATATGATTATGTCTTTATTCTATAGAGAACTGAACTTCCCCAGTATTTGGTACTATGTTTTATTAATATAATTTCCTTTTATATTGGTTTTACGGTGTAGTGAAAAAATAATTATTGCACAATCATTCCATGTTTCTCTCAAAATATATATCCATTATCCATTTATCAATTCAATACCTTTACAAAAAACTTCTAAACACTGAAATGATATTTACCACAATAAAACATTCATAATTCACAAGAGTTTGAGTTTTATTTAAATATTGTAAGTGATTTAAAAAAAATTATTACTATACCAAAAACTAAATAAAAAATTATATCAACATCCAATAACTGAAATAAATAATACCCCCATAATCTTAAAAAACCAATAAATGGGGTACCGACAATTTAAATCATCTTAATGTTCTAAAATGTGTCAACATTGTTTGTTGACATTGATAAAAAATAACTTGTAAGATTATTACTAAATAATCATATAAATATTTTAAGATATTTTTATTTGGTATGGGATTTTAAATAAGAATAAGGATTAAAAATATCAATGTTTTCCATAATAATTACTAGAACAAAATTTTAAATTACAATTTCACAACTCCTTGCATTGAAAATTTTCATGCATACAAACTCAAAAGAGGTTTGAATAGTTCACACATTACCCAAAATAGTCATGAATATACACATAAAGAATTTTTGTTTAACATTATTTATTGTAGGTTAACTAAATAGGAATATTGATTTTTATCTGGAAGGATCTCGACAGAATAAAAGTGATGTTGTTTGAAATTTAATTAAAAGAATCTACCTATACTGGAAATACATATCCTTATTCCTTTACTAGGATTAATAATCTCTGTTTATACTTTTTGGATGAAGTAAGACACTTAAGAGGGGGGTGAATTGGGTTTCTATAAAAATTTCTAATAAAATCCTTATTTTAAAATCCCCCAACTTAAAAACAAAATAGGCCAGTTAATCAATGTAGTAAATTTATAATAGTTTGACTATTCAATTAATTTCTCAAGAGATTGATTACTTCTTAGTTATGTTAACTTAAAATATTTAAATAATTTTTGAAATAAATTTACTAAACCAAAATAGTTATAAATAATATCCAAGACTAACTATCAATGTGAAACTTAGTTTTCTAAAATATGGGTTAAAACAGATCAAACTAAATTTGAAAACATAACAGATAAAACAAGAGGATTAGTATCAAGCCGATATTTAGTCCTCTCCACTTTGTGATCACCTACCACCATGTAATATATATATATATCTATCTTTAATCCACACCCTAGATCGGAGTTTAGACAACATTATACAAACTATCAAGGTCACAAGACCTATACCACAGTTCTACGTGGGAACTAAAATAGTCAGGTCACACAAGACCTCTACCGTAGTTCTATGTGGGATATAACAGGTTTAAAAAGATGTTTATGTGTGGATATCTTGTATCCTTCAGTTCAATGTAGGAGACAATGTGTGTTTAAAAGACAGATCCACACACTGCTCGAAAAGTAGTAAAAATGAACATAATAGAGAAGGAAATACAATGATAGATTTTATAAGGCTCTATGTGTTGTGAAATTAAGATTTGGACTCTTTAGATGTAGAATATGTGAGCCCTAAATCCTATTTTGGAAACAAAAACTTAAAACAGAATGTTGTGAAGATTTGTGTTCTCATTTTCTAGGAAGATAAGATTCTACTCCTTAGTGTTTGTTTTCTGCAAGGATGTTTGAATATCTGATTCACTAGAAAACTACTTTAGTTCATATCTAGAAATAATGAGATTTCTTCCTGTGTTCTTTTACATGGAATATTATCTCTACTCATGTGTTATTTTCAGTTGTTATCTTCTTCTATATAGCTAATGCGCTAAGATTTCATTTTATTTTTGGTGTTTCCTGTTGGATGACAAGGAGAATGTGGAGGTACCTCATACCTCATTTTATCTACTGAAATAGTCATTAATGTTATCTATGAAAATCATGAATTAAATCAGTAGTATTAAAACACTCAAATATGATAGTTAGAGATAATTTTAAATAAAAGAAAATTTAAATACTCTATTGGTGACACTTCTATCGGTGACTCCTCTGTCAGCGAGTCATTCAATCAGTGACTCCTTCTATCTGTGAGTCCTTCTATTGATATGAGTTACTCATTCTATCAGTGAGACATTCTTTTGGTACGTCCATGTGACAGTTACTCAATGCATTAGTTACTCATTTTGTTCTGTCGGTGAGTCATTCCTTCTGTTAGTGTCTCATTTGTACCATCAGTGGGTCGTCTATCAGTGAGCCAGTTTATACTGTCAGTGGGACATTTGTTCTATTTGCAAGACATTTTCACTATTGGCGAGTCATGTATTAGTGAGTTAGTTTGTGCTTTGAGTGTCAGACTTGTTCTGTCAGTGTTACTTTTGGTCTGTCAGTGAGTTATACTTAACTATTTATGTGTCATTTTTTCTGTCGGTTTCAGCGACTCATATATAGACAATTTTTTGTTTTATTTATCTTACAACCTTAATTTCAACAAAATGTGTTAAAAATATAATGGCACCTTGATATTCATAATTAACCCTAAATAAACATTATTTAGTATTAATAAACATGATTGAAATGATTAGACATGATTTGTGATTATGAAAACCGTAGAGGGGACAAAAATCTCTAATAGGCCGATAATGTCCCCCCTTTTGATGATCACAAATCATGGAATTATAAAGTAAAATTATCTGATGATTAATATAATCATCCCGCTTACTTGGAGTAGGCATGGACACAACTTGAGTGTAAACAAATTTCTTGACACCCGAGCATACTACTTCTTTAAAAATATTAAAATTTTCCTTAGTGACATAGTTACTTGAAGGGATATGAGCCACTAATTCTCTTGGAATAGGAACAAACACCTCATCATTCGAATTTTCATATTCCAAACCAAGATCTACATATCCAAGATTCCATTCCCATTCAGACATAACATCATCATATAAAGTCGTGAGAGTGTCAAGTCTCACTCTTCCAACTTGATGCTCCCCCTTAGCTTGTTCTACCCTTTTATGAGGCAACCCCTCAACTTGAAGTCTTCTTCGAGCATACACCGATAGTGGTGTAGAGTCTAACTGATCATCTACTATATAAACAGCTTGAATTGTTTATTCTTCTTCTCTAACCGCAATTTATACCTAACAAGAAGGGTCCACATTCATTCCTTGGTCCATAGAAACATTTAGTTCTATGTTCACATCTTGATCATCATAAGGATTATTAAATCCATTGTAAATTCCACATCTATCACATCTTTCACCATATAAATTATTTCCATAATTTCCATCATCCTCATCTTCCTCACTTCTAGATCCACTAACTTTTTATTCATCTTTACTACCAGATCCACTTTGTCTTGCTATTACTTCTTCTTCTTTGTGTCATTCTGCATCATCTTCTGAATCACCTTCAAAACCACTAAACTTTATTTCATACTCCACACTTCCTGACACTTCAATCTCCTCATAACCATTTTCACCAAGAGTTGGTTCATCAAAAGGTAAGGCTAAAATTGGATTAGGAGGTCCATATAATATAAGTTTTTGAGATTCAATGGTGTCAAGTTCACTTCTATCATTAATAGGAGACCCTTTATCTCTACCTAGAGTAGAAGTCTCTTCCTCATCAAAATAAATCGTCTCATCATCTTCTGGTCCTTGAATAGGACCACAAAATCTCTCGGCCATAAAAGACGGTCCACTGTATTTAATTTTTCATAAAATTTATCCTCTTCACTAACCCACTCCTTATTCTATGTTTTCCAATGGATTTTCAGCCACTTTCATATATCCTTACTCAATAAAATTCCACGACAAGATGAAACAATTTATTCAACTTCACCAACAAACCCTTTCTCCTTTAAGATGGAAGAAATAATCCTTGGATAGGATATGTAATTTGGTTTATATTAGGGCTTTTACATCTACATAATATGAAAAATTATGTATCTCCATAGATTCACCTTCTCCCTTTTTATTAGAAAATATAACAAGTATACATATTGGTACTTGAAAAATGAAAAGTCCCATTTCTTAGGAATGATCTGGTGCAGAATAAACTTGAACAAAAGTATACTCTCCCTATTTAGCTCAGTATAAATAGGCCTCCTATAATCCTTATTTCCAATGAGCTCATTCAATGCTATCGTATAGAAAAAGATGTCACTTGTAGGTGGAGAAGTTCCTTGGTAATCATTATACACAACTTTGTGTGGAAACATAAGGAATTATACCCAATTCATTAATGAAAATGAAATTATTCTTTAAATATTTATTTGATCCAACATACTTCACTACCTCGAAAAAGAAATCCAACAATTTCGTAGAACTCACGCGTGATCTTATGATAGGATGAACTTTAATTATTTTAAAACCAGTCCATTCAACCTTGGGTTTTCAATACCATTAATAAGAGAGGCATACTCTCTAACACCAATTCTATAAAAAGTTACTTCTATAGTGTTACCACATGGTTCACCAGAGCTGGATTGATAGGATGAGATCTGATCAACTATCCTTTTTCCTTTTTGAAGGTTGCGACTCATCTATAGATCATCCTTCAAGTGATCACTTCATTATCACAATTTCTGATGGTTCGGTTGAAGGTTGGAAGGTGAAATGTCTGAGGGTAGAGAGAAATGGAAGGAGTTTAGGGGTTAAGTTTTGAGGGTAAGGAATAGAGTGCATCAACTCAAATTTATCATTTAGGGCATTAGAGATCATAAATTTTTGAACTGGGTTCAAATAAATAAATAAAACAGTGTTGTTTTGATTAAGAAATAGATAAAATAGTAGGTCCTATCAGTGTTGGCATGATATTATCGACATGAAACTATTAGTGTCGGCATGATATTATTATCATGAAACTGTTAGTGTTGGCATGATAGTATCGACATGACACTATCGGTGTCAGCATGATAGTATCATCATGAAAAATAAAGGTATTTTCCACAAGAGTTATCAACATAAGGTCCTTATAAATTAATCATACCTAATTCATGTTTGATGTAATTAAATCATTTAGAGTTTAATGGATTTGTGAATCTGTCAACACAATGATGTTCAGTTCTAATCAACTCTAGTGTTATATCACATTTTTGAAAATGATCTATCAAAAAGTGGTGTCTTACATCAATATGCGTTGTTCTATAATGATAAAAAAGATTATTTGAAATGTAAATAGAATGTGTATTATCACCATTTATAGGGAAATGTCTAAATTGATATCTATATTCTAGTAAAGTGTGTTTTATCTATGAAATATGAGCCCACAAACTACCAGTAGTTATGTATTCATCCAAGGTAGTAGTTGATGAATCCGAATTTTTCTTTTACTACATAATGAATCTAGAGAATTTCCCAAAAAGTGACATGTTCCAGAGGTTCTATTTCTATCTAACTCACAACCACCAGAATAATTATCATAATAACTCACTAAATCAAATTCTTTTCCTCTAGGGTAGAACAATCCTATTTTGGTAGTATACATGAGGTATTTAAAAATTATTTTAACAATATTTAAATGAGATTACTTATGGTTAACTTGAAAATGGGAGCGCAAACACACACACTAAACATAATGTTAGGCCTCCAAGAAGTTAAGTAGAGTAAACTCCCATTAATTACTTTGTATGTGGTTTTATCAACAGATTTACTATTTTCATTAAGATCTAACTTATAGGTGGTACTCATTGGAGTATCACTAATTTTGGTACCATCAAAGACAAACCTTTTTAAAATATATTTAATATATTTACATTGATTATAATTAAGACCTTCTTAATTTTGAAATATTTGAAATCGACGGAAGAATTTGAGTTCCCCCATTAAAATCATTTCAAATTCACTCTGCGTCATTTTTGAATAATCAACACATAAAGAATTTTTAGAAGATCCAAAAATAATATCATCTACATAAATTTGAACAACTAAAACATCTTTAGAAATTCATTTTATGGAGAGAGTAGGATTAGCTATACCCTTTGTAAAAGATTTGAAAATAACAAATCTACTTAGTCTATCATACTAAGCTCTAGTAACTTGCTTCTACCATATAAAACCTTTGGTAATTTAAAAACATGATTTGGAAAATGGGGGTTTGTAAAACCATGGGTTGTTAAATGAAACCATCCTCATTTATATACCCATTTAGGAATGCACTGTTAATATACATTTGATAAAGCTTGAAATTTAGATGTGCTACATATGTAAGAAATATTCTTATGGCATCAAGTCAAGCAACTGGTTTAATGTTTCCTCCAATTCAATCCCTCCTTCTTGACTATAATCTAATGCAACCATTCTAGATTTATTTCTTATAATATTACCAACATTATCTACATTATTTCTAAACACCCATTTAGTGCTAATAGTAAAGGTGTATTTAGGTCTAACTAAAAGTTTCTAGACTTTATTTATTTCAAAATGATTTAATTCTTCCGGAATAACCATTACCCAAAATTCATCATTGATAGAATCATTAATGCTTTTATGCTCAGGTTATGACAAAAAGGCTTGATGTTCAACACGGTTTCTCAGAGAAGCTCTAGAATGTGTCCCTTGATCAAAATATCCAAATAAAGCATCTAAAGGATGGTTCCTATGAGTTCTTGTAGGTCTAGAGAAAGAAGGGATTGTAATTTCAGGTTCATCAGTAGGTTCAGGTTCATCATGACTAGAGTTAGGAAAAGTTCTAGAACTGGATAATCTAAAATATTTCTTAATATAAGGGTTATATTATTTTACATTTATATCCAAATTGGAAAAATCATCCTCAATGTTTTTTTTTGAGAGGTCTTAGTTTTATATGGATCTGTTTCAATAAAATTGACATGTACCGATTCTTCCACACTCAGAGTTTTTTATTAAAGACTTTATAGGCCTTACTTGAGATTGAATAACCTAGAAATATTCCTTCATCAATTTTGTATGAAACTTTTCTAGGATTTTCCTTTTTATTATGAATGAAGACCCTGCAACCAAAAACATCAAAGTAACTAACTTTGGGTTTTCTATTATTCGACAACTCATAGGAAAGTCTCTTAATAATTGGTCTGATTTGGACTCTATTAATTATATAATATGCTGTGTTAACAGCTTATACCAAAAAATAGGTAGGTAAGTCATATTCATTAAGCATAGTCTGATATATCTCCTTTAGGATTCTATTTCTTCTTTCTATAACACCATTCTATTGGGGTGTCCTAGGAGCAGAGTAGTTGTGACTATAACCACTATTTGAACAAAAAGATTCAAACTCTTGGTTTTCAGACTCAAGACCATAGTCACTTCCTAAGGATTTAATTTTATGTCCACTTAGGTTCTCTATTATTTTATAATACTTAATGAAGTAAGAGTACACTTCACTTTTTTTAGAAAGAAAAAAAGTCCAAGTGTATCTAGGAAAGTCATATACTGGAATATAGACATAGTGATTACCATTAAGACAAGAAACCATTGATGATACAAAAAAATCCATGTATACCAACTCAAGAGGTTGAGAAGTTAAAACTTCTTTCTTTGGTTTGAAGGATATTTTATGTTGTTTACCCTTTTAACAAGGATGAAAGACATTGTCATTTGGAATCTAAAGTTGGGTTAGATCCTTGACTAGTCCTTTTCTAGTAATATTTTTAAGATAATGAATATTACAACTTCCTAATCTCCTATGCCAAAGAAAAGAATATTTATGAAAGTCACTTAAACATGATTTTTTTGAGAAAATATTGAATCTAAGTTTGGAACATAAAATTTTTTATTTCCAAAGGCAGTAAGTACTAACAAATTTTTATAATTTAAAAAAATTCATGCAACATTTTCAAATTGATCATTAAAACCATCATCACATAGATGAGATATACTAAGAATATTGTACATTAATCTATCAACAAAAAGTACTTTGTAAATTAAAACTAAATTAGTGTTACCAATCTGGATAAGGCCAATTATTTTGCCTTTATCATTATCACAAAAAGTGACATTACTGACATTAATCTTTATCATATTCTTATAACATGAATAATACCTAGTCATGTGTCTTGAACATAAAATTTCCAAGTACCATAGACTTCTATAGGATCTCTTCAATCAAATTTCATATAAAAAAATAAAAAAGAAGATTTTGGTACCCAGATTTGTTTGGGTCCAACAACATCAGTAATAAGAGATTTTGGAACCCATACTTTCTTCATGAATTTTTTAAAAGCAGTAAGTAAAGTATTTGAAAAAAATACTTTGTTTGGGCTATAAAAACATTAAATAGTAGAAGATTTTTCATTGCTGGAACTTGTAGAAAATTTTCCAAAACTAGGTATAAAACTAGATTTTCCATATTTGGATGAAAAATTGGGTTTTACAAAATTTCTTTTACCATGTTTATAGCCTATACCACTTTTTTATTTGGGTGAAACATTATTACCAATAATTTGAACCAAGATATCTTTTCCATTTTTAAACTTTTCTAAATCCTTTCTCAATTGCTGATTAGAAAATTTAAGCTCACTGTTTTCTTTAAGTAATTGAGAATTCATTTCATTTTCTATGGTAGGATATAATTTAATAGTAGAGGTAATAGAATTTTGTTTCTTTAAAGATTTATATTTATCTTTTAAATCATTTATTTTATTGTAATGAATTTATAAATATTCAAACATTTCCTCATTAGTCATATTTTTAGAATCATTTTCATATCTAGAATAATAATAATTTTGTAGAGGATACTCAAGTGTTACCTCAGATGTGTTTGTCATAAAACACAATTTTTCTTTATCACATTTCTCATCATGTGATGATATTGATTCACTTGAACTATCCTTAGAAGTACTCAAGGTTTCCTTAATTTCATTCTTGAATATTTTTTCCTTTTCCTCATATTTCTTTTTGTATTTTAACTTAGGATATATTGCCTTCACATGCCCTCTTTTCTTGTAATCATAAAAAACTATTTCATTTGAGTTCTCATTCCTTTTATAATCCTTTTTATAGTTTCCCTTATTATCATATTAACATTTTTAGCTAGGATTCCTGAATAATTTAATCCATCTATTAAACTTCTTAAAACTTATGGGTAATTGAGCAATTTCTTCATCACTATTTTATGGTGAATCTTA
The DNA here is from genome assembly GCA_963277665.1 of Viscum album. Taxonomy (NCBI): domain Eukaryota; kingdom Viridiplantae; phylum Streptophyta; class Magnoliopsida; order Santalales; family Viscaceae; genus Viscum; species Viscum album. Next base: position 1,918,533,281 of record OY728160.1, read on the forward strand.
ATCACTTGTACATTCATAATGATTTTGTATAATTTCCTTTTCTTTTTGTTTGAATGTTATGGTTTTGAAAGCAACTGACTTTCTATTTGGTTCATCCTCCTCCTCCTTGTGAACTTTTAATTATTCCTCATACATCATCATATAACCCATTTTATCATTGACTAGAAACTTAGTGATATCAAAGTATTCTATTATTGACACTATGATTCCTCTCCACCATTTAGGTAAACATCAACGTAGCCGCATGATTTGTTCTTTGGAACCAACTGGCTTCCCAAGAGAGCTCATTGTATTTCCTATCTCATTGAACCTGAGATACATATCAGAAATGGGTTCACCAGGCTTCATCTTAAAGTTATCATATTTAATAGTATAGGTATCAAGTCTAATTTCTTAAATATTAGTGGTTCTTTCATATGAAACAAATAATGTATCCAAAATTTCACAAGCAGAGTTACATGCAAAAATTTTATTAAATTCTTCATCCTCTAAATCACAATACAATTCATTCATGGATTTAAAAATATTATTGTAAGCAGTTTTTGTGGCATCACTCCATGTAGTACTTGAAGTGTATAGTATGTCATATTTATCTTCTATTATAGTCCAAATATCAAACCCCTTTCTTCCAAGTTCATTCTCATCTTTACTTTACACTAGGCATAATTTTTACCATTAAAGTAGGGAGGTTTGTTGGTAGTAGAACCTTCCTATATATTATCCATAATAAAAGATAAATACTATAATTTAAAGAGATAAAAATTTATAATTAAGGGAAAAAAAGTGATCTTTAAAACAAAACTAAAATAATAGTTGAAAAGTTTTGAAAATTTAAGTTTAAAAACAACCTATGATACAAATGTTGGTCAGAGTAGGACACTCCAGAGGGGGTGAACTGTGTTCCTATAAAAATTTCTATTAAAAAAATTATTTGAAAATACCCCAATTAAAAAAACTGTCCAGTTAATCAAAGTACTAAATTTAAAATAGTTTTAACGTACAATAAATTTCTTAAGAGATTGATTACTTCTCAGTTATATCCACCTAAAATACTGAAATAAAATTTTAATCCTATTTATTAACCAAAATAGTTATAAATACATGCTAAGACTAACTATCAAATTGAAACTTTATTTTCTTAAATATGAGTCAAAACATAGTAAAATAAATTTGAAAACACAACAGATAAAACAAGAGGTTCAGTCTCAATATGAGACTTAGTCCTCTCTACTTAGTGATCCCCTGAATCCATGTAATATATATATATATATATATAAAGCTTTGATCCACACCCAATATCGGGGTTTACACAATAGTATACAAACTATCCAGGTCACAAGACCTCTACCACAGTTCTAAGTGGGAAATAAAATATCCAGGTCACAATTGTAATCTACCATAGTTCTACATGGGATATAATATTTGTAATTTTTTTTTTTGTGAGGATACCTTGTATCCTTCAAATCGGTGTTGGATATAATGTATCTTTAAAATACATATTCACACATTGATCGAAAAGTATTAAAAATGCACTCAAAAGAGAAATAAATTAATATATAGAGTTTTTAAGGCTCTGTGTGTTGTTAAAATCCTATTTGAACTATTTGGATATAGAAGTTGTGATGCCCAAGTCCTCTTTTGTAAACAGGCACTGAAAATAGAGTGTCACGAAGCTTTGTGTTTCGGTTTCCAGGAAGATGAGATTTTCCTCCTAAGTGTTTGTTTGGTGCAAGGATTTTTGAAGAATTTACACACAAAAAATCCTCCGTTAGTTCACAACTATTAGGAATGATAGTTCTTCATGTGTTATTCTTCTTGGAATAGTATCTCTACTCATGTGTTCTGTTCAGTTGTTCTCTTCTTCTATATACCTCGTGCGCCAAGAATTCATTTTATTTTAGATGTCTTGTGTTGGCCGACATGGAGCATGTGGAGGTACCTCGTACCTCATACTATCCACAAAAATATTCATTAATGTTGTTTGAAAAAAACATTAATTTAATCAATATCATTAAAACACTAATATATGATCATTAGAGATAATTTTAAATAAAATAAAATTTAAATAGACTTTAAGTGACTTCTCTATCAGTGAGTCATTCTATTAGTGACTCCTTCTATCAATGATTCCTTCTATTAGTATCAGTGAATCATTCTATCAGTGAGTCATTCTATCAGTATCTCCATGAATAAGAGACTCATTTTGTTCTGTTAGTGAGTCATCCTGTTAGTGACTCCTTCTATAGGTGATTATTTCTATTGGTATTAGAGGCTCATTTTATCAGTGATTCATTCTATCATTATCTCCATGCGTCGGTGAATCATTTTGTTCTGTCGGTGAGTCATTTATTCTTTTAGTTTCTCATTTATACTATTGGGGGAGTCTTCTATTAGTGATTTAGTTTGTACTATCGGGGAGACATCTGTTCTATCAGTGAGACATCTTTATTGTCAGTGAGATGTCTATCGATGAATCAGTTTGTGCTGTTGGTGAAACACTTGTTCTTTCGGTGTTACTTTTCATCTTTTGGTGAGTCATACTTAACTATAGGTGAGTCAGTTTGTCTGTTGGTGTCAGTAACTCATACTTAGCCAATTTTTTATTTGAACTATCTTACAACATGAATGTTAAAAAAACGTCTTTATCATATAATGACACATAGATAGTCATAATTAAACATAACTAAATATGATTTATTATAAATAAACATGATAGAAATGATTAAACATGATGAGTGAATATTAAAACAATATATTGGCCAACAATATTCTATGGGCCAAAAATTATTAATTATTTAAATAAAATAAATTCCTAGAGTAATTTAGTTTTCATTTTATTCTTAATAATCATTGATATTTCCCACCTGACAACCAATCATTATGATTATATGTTTTCATTTTTAAAATTTATCTGTCTATATATATATGTGTGTATATATATGTTTTTACATGATTATATTTTTTTATACATTCACCTTTTATATTGTGATCTTAGGTATTTAATTGATCATAATTTGATAAATTTATAAAGAACTTCTAATGGATATGAAAAATGAGTAAATGATCTATTGGGATTTTCTAAACAAAATCTTCAAAAAATATATTTTATTTTCCCTCCATGCATGAATTTTTTGAATATAGGAAAGTTAAATTCCAAAGAAATCAAGGATCGTCTCATTTAATATGTTTTTAGAAATAATTAGATAGGTTTGGTTTGAAAAGGTGAAATAATGTAAAATTAAACATCAAATGTTGAAGTAAATATTCTGGATGAGCTAAAGGACTGTATTGAAGAGTTACTTCATGATGTAGGTGTTAAAACCATTGAACCAAAGGAACTATTGAATGATTGTATTGATATTATAAGAAACCATTATTCTTAGGTTGCACTAAATATACAGTGTTATTAGTAGTTATGAAATTATTTAACTTGAAATAATGAAATTTGTGGAGTGATAAAAGTTTCTCTAACTTTATTAAACTTTTAAAAGGGACACATTCAGAAAGAAACGGACTTTTAGATTCTAATTATGAGGGAATAAAATATTATCCTTAATGGGATTGGGGTATAAAAAGATATATGCTTTCTAAAATTATTGTGTGTTTTATAGGAAGTAATTTGTGAATTTATAAAAATTTCCTAAATATTGGACATCATGGTATAAGATGGACGAAAAATTCAACTATGATTCATTCTTATGTACTGAAATCTAACTTTCTACTATGCCAATTTAATAATGAAACACTGATTCCTTTTTAGGTATGATAATCAAACCTCCCACTAAACAAATTATGTACCATCCTGTAATTCCTTGTTTTAAGCAACTATTTTTGAAATTCATTTGATAAAAAAGGGTAAAATATTATACCGATAAGAACATCTATGATGGTAACTTACATCACCCTATTGATTCACCATAGTGGAATAGATTTCATAAAAAATTTCATGATTTTGGAAGTGAAGTTAAAAATCTCATAATGGGACTATGGATAGATGAAATGAATCCACATGAGAGCCTAACTAGCCAACATAGTTCATGGCCTATTTTATTGGTAGTTTACAACATATACCCATATATAAGTCTGAATAAAAAATTATTCTATGATAAGATTGATTATTTCTGATCCAAAAATACCAAGAAATGATATTGATGTGTATATTTCACCATTGCTTAAGGATTTGAATCTTCTATGAGAGACATGTGTTACATTTTTTGATTCATACAAGACAATGTATTTTATTTTGGGTTTTATGAAAATGTTCACTATAAAAAACATTCCTACATATGGAAACATATCTATATATAGTGTTAATGGACATAAAGAATGTCCAATTTACGAATAAAAGACTTCATATTATCAATTATAGAATGGAATAATGATAGTGTACATGGTACATTGATGGGTTTTGTGAATTTATCATCTTTTTTATAGATTAAAAAATTATATAATGGATTACATACATATAATATTCCCAAAAAAACATTTTACATTGAAGAAATTTTCAATTAGGAGAAAAATATTGATATCACATTTGTAATGAATGGAAGTCCTCTTCATCAAAAAAAAATTTCGAGAAGAAATAGTCTATCTTTTTCTGAGAACATTATTCGAGAATTTTAGAGATAAAACATAACATTGATATTATAAATGTTGAAAAAAACATATGTGATAACTTTACTGGTCATATTTTAGACATTAAATAAAAGATAAAATATGGTTTGAATGATATATTGGTCATGATATCAATGGGTATACGTTTGGAGTTAGCTCTCACTATAAAAGGAAACAAAACATATTTTCCTTTGGCTCATCACACATTAAGAAATAGCGAGAAGATGATTTTTTGGTAGGGTCTGCATGGTATTAACATGCCTTGTGGATATTCTTAAAAAGTGATGAATCCGGTGTCATTTAAGGATTTTAAATTAATTGGTTTGAAATATAATGTTGTTCATGTGTTGATGAAAAAATTTCTACCCATTTCACTCTATGGTATATTATCGACACCTATCACTAATACTATTGTCAGGTTATATAATTTTTTCAAATCTATTTATGCAAAGTTGTTGATCCAAATTTGTTTTATGTGTTGTATAATGAAGATGATCTTATTATTTTTTAACTATAAATTTATTTCCCACCAAAATTTTCTTATATAATGGTTAATATGGTGATTCATATGGTTCAAGAGATAAGAATGTGTTATCCTATTTATTTACGTTGAATGTATCCTTTTTAAAGTTATATGAAAATTTTTAAGGGATAAGTTAAAATAATCATCAACCAGAGGCCTCTATTGTTCAAAAATATGTATCATAAGAGGTAATTGTATTTTGTACTAATTATTTTTATGAAGTAGAGCATGTTGGTCTCCCTATATCCCGACATATGAAAGTTGATAGTGAAGGTAGAGGGATTCTGGGCTTAAAGGTAAAGTTCATTTGATGTGATGAAGTGATGAAAGAATATTTATAAATTTTGAACAAAACTGATGAGTTTCAACCATATATGTCATCTCATATTTCTAAATTAAAGACATGATATATGAAAATAATAGAAAATTAGTTGACGATTAGGCATAAAAAACATTTCATTCATGATTTTGAGATAATTTCATCACAGATATATCTATATTAGAATGATTAAAATGGTTGGAAGGGAATTATATGTTAATTTAATCTCAAGGTTTGGTTTAGATATTATTGGATACAAATTTTACCTAAAAACCCAAGAATACAATAGTACCATTAAAAATAGTTGGGAAAAGGTCATCATTGAAGCAGTGACTTTTTTGAGTGAAAAAGATAATACCCCAACTTCTATATCAACCAGATATTTCGGAGTTCCTATGTATATAAGGTAAATTGATTATATTAAATTTTGAGTCATAGATTTTAAGTGTAAATGGGTTGATAGTAATAGCTGTGTGGAACATGCTGATTATCTGTTTACAATAATTGATTTGAAATGATTTAGTAGTAAAGAGGAAACATTTATCATGGACACAGACGAAAAGAAAATATTTTAGGTCATTGATCCATCAAAATTTAAGTGATACATTCTTTTTCAAGGGGAAAAAATTATTTTCGTGATGAAGATGATGAGGAGGTTATGGATTTATATGAGTTTTATTTATCTTTTTTTGATTTCTGGATGATAATAATGACTATAATGTAGACATGGTCCATGTTCTATGAAATGATCATATTGACGGGATATGGGAAAACAATACATTTATCTCCCAATTATCTAGGGAAATATTTATATTTTATTTATTTTATGAAATTTACATTTGTAAAAACTATTTTTTTATTAATTTTTGGATGTATAATTATATATATTTGATTAATTATATGTTCTTTTTGCTAAATTTTATATTCTACAATTATGGTTAAGTGTGTGTTGATTGAAAAACCAGACGTACATCATTATATTTTGGCTATGTTTATTCATATAAAACATTTGTTTTGTAAATGTGATACTTAAATTTATAAATTTTTCTATCATTTTAGAATTACTGTTTATATATAATTGTTTATCCTACATTGTTTTTATTTACGAATCATGAAATCATTATTATTTTTTAAACTTTCATAGGAGTGAAGCTATTTTGTTACTTATATATTTTTGTCATCAATGTTTAAAAATATTCACATGTTTAATAATATGTAGGTGAATAGAATAACATTACATTTTCCTATTTCAATGACACACATAGAGGAAGGGGAACAATTAGTGAGGTATATGTTTTTTTTGTATGATTAATTATTCATTAATATTTTTTTAATATAATCAAAATTATAATTTAAAAAGAATAATTATAGGACTACTGATATGCCTCCTATAGTAGTGTCTTATCCTGATTCTTCCAAGAAATTTATTTCTAGAGCTCGTAAATGTTGGATTACACATTTACGAAAACTATCACTTACTCTTGGAGACCATAGATCAAATATTATTTTTGATGAAAATAATTACACAACTAGTCTAAATGAAATGCAGTTTACTGGTTATATTTCCACATAGAGTCATTACAGAATTAACATTTTATATCCTGATTAGAAGTACATAAATATAATTTAAAAATAATAGATGTGGAAGTCTATATTTTTGGAGACTTTTATGAATCTCTTAAAAAAATAATCTTGTTATAAAAAATCTCACATTCTTCACTATTTTTGGGTATGACTGTGATGGAGTGATACAAAACAATTATTAATCAACTTGGATCCCATATTTTGGAACTACATACTATATAATAATTCATTTATATACCATAAAATTAAATTTCTCATAGTTGATAATGATATTTCTATTAATTTATGTTTTGAGAACAACAAAAATGATTCTTCATACAACTCTCAAAAGTTGATCAATAGTTAAGAAAATATATTTCACGTTAGGGATTTAATGTTATTTAATATAAATTGACATGAAAAAACATATTATTGTAATTTAGCATCAATTATTATAATAACTAAAATTAAAACCCATCTATTTAGGATTTTACATCAGTTATTATCATAACTGATGTGATATCCTTGTTTGATGTGGTACTCACATTGGTTATTAGGAAAATTGATGTGAACATTTTTTGTCCATGGATTTAACATCGGTTATGCTATTAACTAATGCCAAATGCATCTTTTATAATCAATTATATTTCCATATAAATTATAAACAGTTAAAAAAATTAGAACACTCCTGAACTTTGTCTCCCATTCTGTTGACTCAATATTTTTCAAACCCTAGAATTCACAATTCACAAATCCATTCCTCAAATTATTTCTCCTTGTTTCATCATTTTAACGCATTGCATACCCTGATTTCATGAGTTTATAGTAGTTTCATTCTAGATTCACCAGTATTTGTTGCATTTAACCAACCTCAGAGTCACTCCGTGCCTCTCCTTTGAGTTTTAACTTCTTCGTAACCAATCTTTATAAACTATGCTTCTATTTATCTGTGTTCAATCCGAATACTTATTTCTATTACTTTGAATCTTTTTGTCATCGATATACTGCCTGTAACTATAATATTTTTGAGAAAAAATTTTATTATCTTGGTTTAAAATATTTATAACATGTTTTTAATTTTCAAATTATATTCAATTGTTTATTTAAATTTACTCTCTCACTTAATTATTTTCAATGTTATTGTTTTTATGTGTGTTCATCATATATATACAATCCATGTCAATCATTTTAAATAATTATTTTTTTATTTTTTTATTTAGAATATTTTTAAAATGATGTTTTTAAATTGTATTTATTTTTTTATTGTTATATAATCTCATACTTAATTTCATGTAATTTGGTGTGTTTTTACTATTATTTTGTCAATGTTCATCATAAATATATTATCCATAACTACATTTTCTGTTTGTTAATTTATTATTTTCTTTGTTTATCATTTTTAAATGTTTGTAATTTTCAAAAAATTTCAATTATTTTTTTAAAATACATTCTATAACCATTTCTTATATTGTATTTATTTATTTATTATATAAATTTTTATATTGTATAATTGATTATTTTGATTAAATTTTTATGAATAACTAGTTAGTTGATTTTTTGTTTTGATTTCTTTTCTATGAGTAAAGAGTCATTTAATTTATTATATTGTATTCATTTATTAATTGTATTGATGTTTATTTTATATAAATTTTTTTATTTATTAAAATTTTAAGAATAAATGATTTATTGTTTTTTTAAATATATTTTTATATATTTTATTTTATATATTTATAATAATTTTAATATCTATGTTTTAAAATCATGAATGTCTATATATTTATATTCCTATATGTATTAAAATTATCTTTAGATATACATATTTCTATGTTTTAATATATTCATATATTATACTTTGATTTTGGGAAATTAATGGATTGTAATTGAAAAAATGAATGAAAAACTATTGATGGATAAGTGAAAGGGGTTGATGATTTCTTGGACACTGCTAATTTTTTTTTAAAACAAAGATAAAATTTTATTTCTAGGAATGAAGTGTTTTATTATGATAAAATTAAGTTATATAGAAATCAAAGACCATATGATTTTCTATGGTTTCAATCATTTTTATACAGACAAGATATGACATGGTGAAATAATAAATAATTCATGATCTAAGGTTCATGATGATGTTCAACATCATATAGAGGACCATCTTGAAGAACTAATTCATAGTGTAGGCATTATAACAATTAAGAAAAAAAGTATTGAATGATTTTAAAGAGATACCAAGAAACCACTATTCCTATGTTCCACTATGTTTAATGTGTTATCATTATGTTTTATATTAATTAAATTGAAATTAAGAAATGGTTTTAGTGATATGATTTTCCTTGAATTTCTTGAACTTTTGAAAGAGTTACTTCTAAAAGGAAATGATCTTCTAGATTACAATTATGATATAAATAAAATGTTTATGTACAACAAGATTTTAATATAAAAACTACATTCTTCCACAAAAAATAATGCATTTTACATACAGGAATATGAATGTTTCTTAAAATGATGTAAAAGTGGGAAATCATGCTATAAAATATATAATAAATTAAATTATAATTCATTCCTAAGAGTATACACAAAACCTCACACAAAACAAATATTCCATATTCAAATAATTCCCCACTTTAATAATCTATTTTCCAATTAAAATGTTGAAAATATTTTAAGATGTCATACAGTTGATAGAATATTTGTCTCAAACCTACATCACCTTTTTCACTCACCAATTTGGATAAGTTTTAATAAAAAAATTATTAAATTTTCAGATGAAATTAAATACGTTAGAATAGGACTATGCAGAGACTTAAGGAATCTATATAAAATCCAAAATATCTTATATAGTTCATGGTCTTTTATATTGGTAGTTTACAACTTGTTACCATAATATATATATATATATATATATATATATTAATAACAAATATGTTATGATGAGATCTGAGATTCATAAACCAAAATAAACTGGAAATTATATTTATTTTTATCCACCACTATTTATTGATGATTTCAAATTTCTATGGGTGATAGGAGTTACATTTTATGATGAATATAAGAAAGAGTATTTTATTTTTCATTCTATGATAATGTTTACTATAATAAAATTTCCTACATATGGAAACTTATTTTGATACTGTGTCAAGGGATATAAATCTTTTCCAATTTGTGAATAAATTAATTCATATTAACTATTAAATAATGAGATAAATCCAAAATATATGGTACATCAAATATTTTGGTGAATAGATCATCTTTATCAAAGATTAAAAAAACACATTTAATGATTTTAAAACATATTATTTTTCCAGAACTATTATCAACTTAATATTAATATGATATGGTGAAAAATATTTATGTGACATTTGGAAAGACAAGAAGTTGTGATTGTTAAAAAGTCACAACTTATTCAAGATACATTATTAGAATTATTTAGTGGTAAAAAATAATTTTGATGAAATACATATTAAGAAACAATATGTGACATTTTGATTGGAACTCTTTTATACATAAAAGGAATGAAAAAGAGATGAATTTTATGAAATATTGGACCTAATTTTCATGGGAATACATTTAAATTTGGATCCAACAATGAAAGTAAATATAACATATTTACCTTTGGCTTCTCAAACATTAAAAAATGTGAGAAGATAATTTTTATCAGTGTATTAATGGAATTAAAGTACCCCTAGGGTATTATTCAAATGTGAAAAATTTAGTTTTATTGAAGGATTTGACATAAATAGGTATTAAATATCATTACAGTCATGTATTAATACAACAAAATCTCATGTCTTCACTGCAGAGAATATTGATGAAGGATGTCAGAAATTCTATCATCAGGTTGTGATCATTTTTTAGTTCTATTTTTAGTAAATATGTAGATACAAAGTTGTTATAATTTATTGATAATAAGACTATCCTCATAATTTTTGAAGTATAATTGTATTTTCCACCATCTTTTTTGATATAATGGTTTACCTATGTATTAATTTTGTGTAAGAGATAAGAATATTCGGGAGTTTTTATTTACATTGGATGTATCATTTTTAGTGATAAAATATTTAAATGGATATGTTAAAATATCCATCAACTAGAGGCTTATATTTTTAGAAAAATAAATTGAGGTGAAATATTTCAAAACCAAATATTTTTATAAAGTAAAGCACATTAGTCTCCATATATCATGGAATTTGATAATTAATAGTGGATGTGAAAGGATCCTTGGATTAAAGGTAAATTTAATTCAATATAGGGAACTGCTATATGAAACTTTATACATTTTGTATAACACATCTAAGGTTCAACCAAATTTATCATCACATATTTCTATATTGAATGTTTGATATTAGAAAAGAAATGAAAATTGTTTGATGAATTAACTTCAAAATACATTTCTTTCATTGTTTATTGAGAATATAAACCCTAATTTTTCTATAATAAAAATAATGAAATGATTAGAAGGGGGAACATGTGTTAATATGATTATATTGTGTAGTTTTGTAATTAATTATCACACATTTAACACAAAAAAACCACGAAAACTAGAGTATCATTAAAAATAGTTGAGTAATGGTCATCTTTGAAGAAAATCATTTTTCATGTGTAGAAGAAAAAGCCCAATTTTTTCATTAATAAAATATTTTTGAGTTATTAAGGATATTTGAGAGGTTTATTATACTAAATTTCAAGTACCATTTTTGATGTACAAGTGGGTTGTCAATAAAAGTGCTATGAGACATGATGAGTTTGTATTTACATGTGTTGATTGTATATGATTTAGTTAAAAATATGAATAATTTATGATATAAATGGAAGTAATTTTTTATGCTATCAACCCATCAAATAATCATTGATCAATAAATTTGAAAGTGAAAAAATCTATTTTTGTGGTGCCAATACTGATGGTTTTGAGTAATTGTTAGACATTTCTTTAACTTTTACAAGAATATTATAGATAAAAATGTATATGACATAGACATTGTCAAAGAAAAATAAAATATTCACATAAAAGGGATATGAGAAAAAAATATGTTACTATTCTATTTATTCTGTTAAATTTAATTATTTAAGAAATTTACATACTCAAAAAATATTTTTTTTTAACTTTGATACTTATATATATATATATATATATATATATATATTTATATATATATTTATTTCATTGTTAATAACTTTTTATTCATCTATTTTAAGTATCCATTTTTTGGTTTTAGAAGTCACCCATCATCATTATGTAGTTATTGTTTAATTTATATTATTCCTTTTAGGTGTACAATTTTATTCAACTATATCAGTTAAAAAACATTCATAGTTTTCTTCTTATTATGAAAAATAAAATTTCTTTACTTATGAAAATTATTTTTTTCTAATAAAATACATGTACACAAAATTATTCATTTTTATAGGATTTTAATTTTTTGGTTTTTTTATCAATTTTTATATTCATTAGTTTGATTTACACATTTTTGAATGAAAATTTTAATATTCATTGTTTTAGTTTCTATTATGAACAATAAATTATTTATTTATAGTAATTATATAATTTTAAAAAAATATTGGAACAAAAGATTTCATTTAAGTAGAATACATGTTTCTAAGTAACAGATACAAAGGAATATGTACCATGGAATGTGTATATTTATTTATGTGAACATATATATAATAATTAAATTATTTATGGAAATTATATTTATATTTATTGAAATTATTGAGATCTCCTCTTGTCCCCCGAAGAAGTTGATACCTAATGTTTTTATATATGGGATTAAAATTTTACAAAAAATTCCACTAAAATGTGGGGTGTAGAGGTTGGTAATGGAATTTTATGATAAAAAAACCCAACAACACCGAATTCCTTTAAATTTAAGTGTTAGATGGATATGTAGAGCCATTGGCCTAATCCATTTTTTTGTATTTTCTAAAATCCACTTTGTGGGTTAGTGGGAAACGCACATACCAAAATCCAAATACAACCTGACCGCATCATCCAAGAGGGAAACCAAATTCAAAATTTAAAAAAACAGTACCCAAATCAACCCAAATTTGTGAATTCAAAATTAAAAAGTGAACCTCAAACCAGGCATCGCAAACCACCACGGGCCGCAAGCCATCACCATATTCGATGACAATCCAGTCATCTAAACATCCACCACACCGTCGATACCATCAACGAACACCATTTCACCATCTCGTCCTCGACAACGCACGCCACCGGCCTCAAAAAATCACACAGGCAACCAGGATCCAGAAGGAATTCCATCCTTCACCAAGTCTGAAGCAATCAAAAGCCACATCCTCAGCTAACAACCTCAAATTCAGGCCGCAGGACAACATCAAGCACATAAAACCATCAACAAATTCAGAACACACCACCGAAACAAAAATCAGAAGGCCCTCCATGAAATCACCCATCAGGAACAAAACAATCCCAATCCAAATCACTCAGACAGAAAATGTAAACAGAAATCATCACCCCAAAACACCGAATGCCAGTCCACACCGGAAGAAGAAACACTGCAAGTCATGAGCGCGACACATCGCCGCCTTCACATCCGCCACAGAGACCATCACGGACCACCCCACACAATCCTAGCCGACACCTGAGACAACAACCCTTGGACAACAAGATGGAGATCGGCCGCTGAATCTCACCGCACCGCCAAAGAAACCCTAGCCAATGAAGGAGGCGAAGGGTGTGGAACATGCCAGCAAACGGTGGAGAATCCGCGACGGCCGAGGTCACAACGGGAACACTTCCACTGAAGGAGAAACACCCCGAAATCGCCGCAAAGAAGCACAGGGAAGGAGCCAAAGTCGACCTGAGGCGGGGAAGGAGGCGGTGAAAGGTGTGGAAACCCTAGTGGAGCACGCCCCTTACGGGCTCATCGAGTCCCCATGTGATTGTGAGAGTGTAGAGCCATTGAAATATTATAATTCTATATCATTATTGGAGGAGTGTCGACAAGATAGGGAAATCTTGGTTGTGGGTGTATATAGTGGTAAAATTTTAAAACATATTTATTTAATTTTCCAATGGTTTAAATACTCTATATTTCATATAAATAATATTTAATCTATTCAATTAAAAATTTTATTTAACTTTTATGATATGAAATAAATTAGGGAAACATGGCTATATTTTACTATAATTAGATGAAAGGGTTTCAAGAAAAATATGAGTTCATATTATATTTTTGGGATGGATAAAAATGAATATCTATGCCACAAGTATGTTTTTTAAATACAAATATTTTGGTGAATTTTTTATCTAACTAGATTGAGGAAGCCTTTCTGGTATATTTTTTTTGTATAATTATTTTTATTTACCTAAAATATTATTTTGTATTCTCTTATGAAACAAGCCTTTAGGAATTCTCTCTAGGAGATACAATCATATAATTTATAATCTAATACATATTCACATGGACAATATCATTTTTTAGGGCATCAAATTATTACTATAAAATTTGATTTATTAAGATCTATATCTAGTATCAACTGTGAAGAGGTTCAATTTGTCCCTCTATCTCTTCCAAATCACCCTAAAAAATGGAAAATGGTGAGGATTTCAAGAAGGGGATGTTTCTTAACATGAGATCAAAATATATAGTTGAAAAAATTATATAATTTTAATTATTATTTATAGAGTCCCACATTTTTTTAAAACATAAAACTTCCATTACATAGCAAAAAACATAATAACACATATATCCTTTTAAGGTTTTGTTTCCTTTAAAGTATAAACAAAATACATGAACAACATAAACATTATTCTAATGAACATGAATGGATTCTTCATATGTTCATCCTAAGTTACTTTTATAGCATCTCATATCCTAGGGACGTACATCAAATTAAAGGGTTGAGAATAATTCCTACTAAGGTATAAACAAAGGAAATAGAACATGAATGATCATAATGGATAATAAATGAGGTATTACATGAGATAATAATCATATGTACATTATATAAAACATATATATGTGGCTAAAATATAAAAATGAGTCATTAATAAGCATATCACCAAATATTATCATTAAGGCATCGTAAATCAAAATTACCATAGTTATTTAACATGGTATTGAAAAGCATGTCATCTATAGAGATTAATTATTCACCCAATGAATTAGAGTGCTATCAGGGTGAACCCTTCATAATTCATAACTAATTTGATCCATATTGATCATAATAAATAATTTCATCAATAACCAATGTAGAATAAATAATGAGTTTCATATAAAATCATTATGTATATAAGTCCTTAAAGACTTTAAAACCATATCATTTAAAATAAATGAAAAGGGAATTTGGGTTTCATACATGTAAAACGAAGAATAAATAAATTACACTTATATCTAGGTGAATAACCATGGATTGGGAAATGGTTTTGGTATTCACAATATAATAATTTTTCTTGTGAAAGTGAGAAATTCATGAAATAAATTTGGTAGCAAAACGTTATAAAATGTGGATCAAGGAAATGAAATAATGGTAGGGGATGAAGGTACACCCTTGATAAAATAATATTTTGGTATTAATGGGATAAATAAATGTGTATGGAAATAAATTAATACATCATTTATAATTCTTACTACAATTTGGCACTTGAATGGAAAAGAAAAACTAGAGAATTCCCTTACCTTAAATCCCACTTTATTTCATATCTTTTACTCCTCCTGAAAAATATTATTAGGTTTATTAATGAATGAAACCAGAAATGAATTATATTCATTTTTATTATTTTTAAATTATAATTATTGGATGATATTTCTAAATTTCTAACCTTAAATGTGAAATGTTTTGATATGATATTTCTATAAAATTTCTTGTGTTTTATCTATTTAATGATCATTATTAATTTCTATATATATATTATTATGATTAACTCTAGAAGAATATAAATTTATATATTTATCCCTTATATATTATAAATAATTTATTATAAGCTTCCATAGCATTTTTGATATGTAGAGAGCTTGTAATGTCCCTGTGGGAGCTTAACCGACCGTTGATGGGATATTGTCAAGAATGGGGAAAAGAGAAGTATACCATTTAAATATGTCATAAATTAAAAATTTATAGTAGGATTACATTATTAATGAAATTTTATCATATTAATAACTTAAAAATATCATATTTTGTTTTTAAAGTTATAGACAAAAAGTAGTAGAGAAGTGTAAAATTAGAGAAAGAATTGATGAAAACTAACCCTCTTCTTAGTCTTGTTTCTTCTCTATGAAAATAAATTCCCCTAATGACTGGAGTTGGTTTTCCCTATCAAATCCCTAAGAATTTTTATAGGTTTGAGAGGAAGTATTTGGGAATATTTTATTCACTGTTAGGTGTGGGAGTCGTTGTTTTCCATGGGGAGTGAGATGGGTCATTTATACTTGAAGAGAGGGGTATTTTTAGAATAAAATATTAAATAAAACATAATATAAAGGTAAAACATTGAATAGTAACGTTTTTTAAATAAGGAAATATATAATAATTAAATAACATGATTTTAATACTTCAAACCGCCTTATAATCTGAATTTTTTAGTTTAATCAAATGAAAAGTGGGGGAAAAAAATGAAAAATTGTTATTTTAATGAAATACTTTTGACTTTTGAATTTGATTTTTTTAGGTTTGTATATTATATTTAGTGGTTTTAGATGATTAATTTATCTTAATATTTTTTTGATTTAAAATTATAATTTAAACATATATAAATTCATTATTTCATCATCATTATGTCATAAAATACACTATATTTCAAAATACTATTCTTACTATACACATAAATATTGAATTATTTCAGAAAATTACCAAAAAATAATCCATGAATGATTTCTTCATAATGATTTTAAAAAATAAGTTAATTTTATGAAATTAATTTTTTAATATAGGTTATTTTATTTGTTAATATACAAATTATGATTTTTACAAAATACCTTAAAATATTGTTGATTAAAAATGTTCTTATATTTTCTTTGTTTTTTTAATATTTTAAATTATTTTATGTAATTATACTATTTATATTTACTTAAATTACTAATGATAAATATTATTTATATGAAATTTTATTATTTTGATGTCAAATTACTATTCCAACAGTCATGTTACTATTCTCATTGGCCTGGTTATTATTCTCAATGCTCAGATTACTATTCTAATGGTCAGATTACAATTATATTAGTCACATTACATCCTATAAATACTACTTTATTTATTCATTAATTATTCACCTCAATTAATTTCATGGTTCAACAATTCCATTTTTTAGAATGTAGATTGGTCTACCAATATTCAATTTCATTTCCATAGTGTTTTTCACGAGGGTGATGATTCTAGTAGATTTGGGTGATCCATATTTTTTCATTATATATTTTTTATATTTTAAATTTTTCTCCACTTTTAATGTTTATAATTTTAATGGGTTTAGTTGTGGAATAATGAAATGGATTTAATTAATGAGATAAAGTGATGGTTGATTTATCTATGTGTTTTATGTATGTAATAATATATAATAAAATGTAACACACATTTATTTTGGAATAAATTATATGTAATAAATTATGGGTTGTTATATTCTTCCCCTCTTAGAAATTTCATCCCTAGAATTTCAACTCATATTCTTGGTGGAGAACAGATGAGGGTACTTTTTTTCATTATTTCTTTTGGTTCCCACATCAACTCTTCGTACTTATGGTTTCACCACAACACTTTGATTAGGTGAGTTGTATTATTGTGTAGAATTTGTCTCTACAGTTCATGATCTTCACCATATGCTTCTCATAAGAGAGGTCATTCCCTAGCTGTACCACCTTCAGATTTAGTAAATGTGAGGGATCAGGTATGTACTTTTTAATGAGAGATATAGATAACACATCATGAACATGAGATATATTTTGTGGAAGTGATAGTAGATATTCCACTTATCTTATAAAATCATGGGTATAAAAGGGGATAATGTACCAAAGGATAAGATTTCTATTCTCTCAAAACTTCATGAATATATTCAATAGTGATATTTAAAGGAATACCTTGTCTCAGACATTAATCATTAAGTACCTTCAAGAGTTTTTAGATAAGATATTTTTCCTAATATGAGAAGCTTTTATACATTGAAGGATGTATTGAACCTTCTCTCTCATATATTGTATAAGATCAGGTCCAAGTATATTTTTATCACCAACTTTATCCAAACAAGTAATATTTGAACTTCTCTTCCCATATACTACTTTATATGGATACAACTAAATACTAGAGTGGAATAATTGGTTGTATGTGAACTCAAATTCTAGAATATGTTGATCCCAACCACCTTAAAATTTCATTCAGCAAGCTCTAAGCATGTATTTAAGTGTATGAATGATCGTTTCAGACTAATGATCAGTTTTGGGATGATATGGTACACTAGAAATCAATGTAGTATCCCAAACATATTGAAGGATTATATAAAATTTATAAGTCATCCTTGGATCATGATATGAAACAATTGAAATTGGTACCCTATGCATCCTCACCACTTTATTTATGTATATCTTTTAAATCTGGTCAATATAAAAATCATCCTTAAAAGAGAATAAGTTGGTATCCTTGGTGAGTCGATCCACCATAACCTATATAACATTGTTTCCTTTGGATTTCCTTATAAAATTAGTGAAATTCCAAGGATATTTCCTCCCATTTCCACATGGGGTATAGGAAATGGTTTCATCATTACCTTGAAATTTGTTTACACTGATTTAACTTGTTAACACACCAATAAATTTTTGCTATAATGACAAATATTCTTGTTCATGTTGTCCCACGAGATATTTTCTCAAATATAAAATTACATTTTTGTAATTCCTAGAAGGATTAAGAAATATAATCTATGTGTATTACCCAATGGCTCCTAATTTTTCTCAGGTGATGAAGGAAAGAAATTCTAGTTCTTAATCAAATGAAATCATCTTCATCAAAGTGAAACTCATCAATCTCCCCCTACTTTTCACCATTCACCATTTTTAATGATCTAGATCTTCCGTTTATGTATCTTTGATCATCTATTGAGTGTAGATAACTCTAGGTAACAGTTATTATATTTTTGTTCATGTGGATTTAATTGTTGGGACACATAATCTATCAGTTTTTCATTTTTTATGAGTACACATCCATATACATTTAATGATACATCACTATAAATGAAAAATAATTCCCCATTAAATGGTAATGTCAATACAGGTTCACTAACCTACATCTTCTTAAATTCATGGAAAATTTATTCACACCCATTTATCCAGATAAACTTAACTCCATTTTGAGTTAACATGGTTAGTGAATTATAAATTCAAGGAATGTTTTTCACAAACTTGATATAGAATCCCATTAGACCAAGGAAACTATGAGTATCAGTTACCATAGTAGGACATGTCCACACCTGCATGGAAATAGTTTTTTTATGATCAACTAAGATTCCTTCTCTGGTTATGATAAGACCAAAGAATGTAACATTCTATAAATAAAATTCACATTTATTGAATTAACCAAACATATTCTCCTTCATAATATTTTGAAATATGAATCTTAGATGACCATCATTATCCTTGAGAGCATTGAAATATATCAAAATATCATCAATAATGACTACCTAAAATTTCTCTAGGTAATATTTAAAGATACTATTAATCAAATCCATAAATATGGAATGAGAATTAGTTTAGATTAAGGGAATAAAAAACTATTAATGACCATATCTCCTTTAGAAGACAGTCCTTAGGAAATATTTTTTCTTTACCCTCAACTGATGATACCCCTATTAGTGGTCAATCATTGAAATGAATTGAGCCCCACGAAGCTGGTCGAATAAATCATCAATACTTGGAAGAGGGCATTTTTTCTTCACTGGGATTCCATTAGGTTCACTAGAATCAATGCATAGTCACATTGACGATAATTATTCTTTACAAAAAGAATAGGTTCTCCCCAAGGAGACACAATTGGTTAAATAAAACCTTTCCCCAAAATATCTTTAAGTTTCTTTTGTAATTCCTCTAACTACATATATTTCATTTAATATAGGATCCTAAATATTTTCTTGGATCCTTGTATGATTTCAATATATAACTCTTCCAATCATTCTTAGGGAGGTCTAGGTAACTATTCAAGAAGTAAATCAATGTATTACCAAACAATTAAGACATTTTATATCTTTATACATTATATATTTTTTTCCTTTTATTAACCAATAATTTACATAAAAAAGGATATAAAAGGATCATTTAGATACTTACAAAATAACAATAGGTTTTCTATTCAGTACCACTATAATTTCCTTACTTATGAAATTGATCTTATCATTATAGTTTGAGAGCCAATCCATCCGTAGTATAATGTAAAATTCCACCTTGGGAATTACTACTATATTTAAAATTAGTGTGTACTTAAAAATCTTGATACTAGAGTTTTTATACACATTTAATGTTCATATAATTCCAATTAGAGTTTTTATTGATAAATCTACTTCTAGAAGTTCCAGTTTGGATTCTATATTCTTTACAAACTTGGATGAAATAAAGGAATGCATATAACCAGATTCAAACAAAGAACATGCTATATTTGATATCCCAAAGAGTGTACCTTCTTCCACATAGTTTGGATCCTCTACTTTACAATTGTGATTATAAAATAATGAAATATATCCCTATGAAAATGATGATATTGATGGTGGCTTCCCTCCATCATATTATTATTTGAACATTTATTTGCAAACTATCCAAGAATTCCACACATGAAACAATGAACTTAATTCTATTCTTTCACTATATTTACATGTTAATTTTCTTTGAGATGTTGAGGCTTCACCTAATTAATATTGTTTCTAGATATATTTCCTTTTCTTATATATTTTTATCACTTTCCACTTCTAAGAAATAATTTCTTCAAATAATTCTTCCCACATTTGTTGTATGTGGGAAGTTACAGTTTCTTTCATCTTCCGTGATCAGAATAATTCCTTGAGTTTAGATCCATTTATATCTTATTTTATTTTGGCCTATATGATCACTCCATTTCTCCAAACTCCATTTTAACATTAAATTAACTCCACACTATCTCATTATAGGTTTTATAGTCTAAATTTTCTAGATTCCATCCAAGACGGGGTCTCATCCCACCGAAGAACCTATAAACCTTTCCCATAGGATCCATAACAAAGATATATGTGTATCAAGAATGTATTGTAAATTTCATTTCATAAATTCATGCTAATTAATTTTCCTTTTTCTTTATCTATATGGATTATTTCTCTAGTTTTGTTCTCATAGAATGTGGAATATATATTTTCAAAAATATTCTCCTAAACTCTTCCAACCCCATTACATTATTCTCCCCTATTAGATTTATTTTATTAATTTCTACCATATATTAGATTCTACTTCAATGTGGTATAATTCTAAAGGAGTATATAAAATATATTTACTATGGAGGTAATCTATTACTCAGAAATTAATTGATCAACATATCCACTAATGGAATGTGGTTATTGAAACATGAAGGAATCAGTGAAATGTTGTTCCGTTCAAGGAGAATATATCCTATCAAAATGATTCAAGTTATTATTTGTAAACCTAGATAGTTGATTCATCATCCTAATAATTTTTTCCATTTTATCTTCCATCATCTTAGGTAGGTCAACTATATATCAATCGTTTATCTCATCATTTATATGGTTTATCCTATTACCGACATTTTTAAAAGAATAAAACATTTGTGAGAAACAAGTAACTTTTAGGGAAAATTTAATTCTAAAGGGACTTTAATTCCTAAAACTGCATGCTTAAAGATGTTATTCGTTAATCCACTCTAATAAAAATTCTTTTTACAATATATCCTTAATAATGGTTCATGAAATGCTTGTTATCAACCTAACATATCCCCTTGGAGTGTTAAAATAGGTGTAAATCAAGTACAGTTGTTGTGAACTAGGTGATGATTGAGTCAAAGCCCAATGCCACCTTTTTGGTGTTATTACACCTAAGTGCGACTGTGATAGATCTATATCCACTTTTATTATCTAGACATGGATTTAATTGCATTTAGACCACTAAATTAATATATCACAAAAATTATAGGAATTTTTCTTATATTTAGACTTATCCCTAGGGTTCTGACTGAAGTTTTATAATCCTAATTTCAACAAATAATTAAACCATGCTCTGATACCAAATATGGAATCATTCCTTCTATAATACATAAAACATTCATTACATGGTAGAACACATAATAACACATATGATCTTTTATAGTTTAGTTTCATGGAAATTATAAACATAATACATGAGTTCCATTAACATTATTCTCATAAACTTGAAATTATTCTTCATATGTTCATATAAAGTTACTTTTACTACTTCTCATATCCTGAGGACATACAACAAAAGAAATGGGTGAGAATATAGTTCAATAAGGGATAAAAAAAGGAAATGGAACATGAATGAGAATCATGGATAATAAATAAGTAATAACATGAGAGAATAATCATAAGTACATGATACAAAACATGGAAATGTGTCTATAACATAAAAATGATACATTCATAAGTATATTTCCAATGTTTATCACCAAGGTATCATCAATAATAATTACCAAGGTTATTCACCAAGGTATCATAAAACATGAAATCTATAACGATTAATACTTTACATAATGAATTGGAGCACTATTGGGGAACACCGTTCATATCTATTAATCCATATGAGACAAGTTGATTATACTAAATAATTTTATCAATTACCAATGGATAACAGTTAAACAGTTTCATATAAAATAAATATATATATATTAGTGATTAAAGACTTAAACACTACATTATTTTTGACCCACGAAAATGGAATGTGGGTATGGTACATGTAAATTAATGATGAATTAAATTATATTTATATCTTGGGGAATACCAATGGATAGAGAAATTGTTTGTGTATTGACAATATTATAATCATTCATGTGAAATAGAGAAATTTAGTAAATTAATTATGTAGCATGACAATATAAAATGTGGATTATGGAAATGGGATAATTAGAGGGGATGGAGGTATACTATTGAAAAAATGCTCTTTTGGATAAAATAGGATAAATAAGAGTTTATGGAATGAAAGTGATAAAACATTTAGAAGTCTTATTAAAATAATGTACTATTGAAAAAACTAATATTGATCCATGCAATATTCGTTTCTTATTTTTTTCTCACCACAATTGACTCATATAATTGGAACTCTAGGTACTAAGTGGAAGATTAGGTTATGTGTTCCACTAACATAGATTATGAATTGGCTAGGTTCCTAGGTATAATTGTTTTCTACAAGGGTTTTCCTCTCAATGAGACCATAAGGGTAAGCAGGTTTTGAGTATAGTTGAGTTCAATCACCTTCATTCAATTCAATATCAGGAATTCCATTAGGGAAGTATAGTATCGTTTATTATTATAGACCATCTAGTTACCCATGATTACTCATTGTTACTGATGATTCTACCAGGATATTTTCACCCATACCATGATTATACACCCTCAATCTTAATTGGTCTAAAGACCCCATTTTATTTGTTTTATTTATATTATTCTCGCTGACATGATTTTCGACCTTGAATAATCTATTTAATTTTAGTTGGTTTACCTTTAAAAATTAGTAAAAAACTTATTTATGTTTTGATTAATAAAATTTTAAGTACACCATAATTAATGATTTAATATGTTTCCTTTATTAAAATGGTTGATTCTTCTCCTTGATATGAATGGTATTTTTTAAGGTTGAGTCCAATGATTTTAAATGGAATGGTTTTACAAAGGTGTCAACATGTTATTAGTTTTTTTATAAAATATTAAATCCTATAATTATTTTCATATTCCAAATGAGAATGAGATGGATTTACTTATAAAGGTAATGAATGGGGTGTGGGGTGTTTATCTACTTATATTTTTGGTTCATGATAATCATATTTCAATTCAAATATAGGCTCCAATTGTAATTTAAATTTGTATAATTGTTTTTTGTTTGGGTATGTTGGTAATGATAAGTTATAATGATTCAAATGACACATGGAGAAGTGAAGTAGTGTTTTATTGTTATATATTTTTGTATTTGGCATCCTTATTATATCATTTCATGTCAAAACTTACATATTAGCTTTATTTTATGGTTTCTGTTGTATTTTTATAACAAATAAATTTAAAATTTTTTATATGTATTTGATATATAAATTAGCCTTCCATATTGGTTATTAGATGTATTTATTATTTATTCCTCTTTTGGTTTTTTGTTTTATTTTGGAAACTTCTTATCTTAAATGTGTGGAATTATAGATTTCATAAAGGCTATGCTGTGTTTTTTTGGTAAAAGGACCCTTCATTTATTATTATTTTATTTGGTGAATTCATTCTCAATGGAGTATTTATGATGCCTAGTAACTAGTTTCTAACCAATGGGGATTGGTAACACCCTTTAGTCTTAGTGGAAATCCAGTTTGTGTGACATGTCAGCTCAGCCCCAACCTGTTCATTATAGTATATTTTGAAATTTTTTATATAATACATCTCGGATCATGTTATTGGTAATGATCTCTCGATACTCATTTCTCATTTTTTTCCATGTAAGTAAATTTCTGTTTTAAATTTCAGTTCATCAAGTAAACATGTATTATAGTGACTTAATTTGTTACTTATCTAATCAGATTTCTCCACATTCTTTTCATACCATATGTGAGAACATAATTTTGTGGTTTTATGTATCTAGATACATTTCAACTACTAAAAAAATACCATAACAAAGAAACTAAAGTTGAATATATATGTAAACTATTAAAAAACACATAGATTCAATTTTGGTTTTCTTGATTCATTTATTGGTGAGACAAATTATATAAATATAGACTAATATTCATTATAATGTAATTAATGATGAAATTTTGATAATTTATAGAAATTTAATTTCATGTGAATTATTTAAACATGAATTCTAGGATTATTGGCTACTATTATTATTATATGGGTTTGTAAAAGTTTCAAATACTTTTTAAAATTTTAAGTCTTAATCTATCATTTAAATTTTTTAATCGTCATATTTTTCTTTAAAAAATTTCTTGATAATATTTTAAAATAAAACATAACCTGGAATTACATCATTACGGATCAATAATTAATCATTAGCCCAACAAAATTAAATATGTCAATGTTTAGGAAAATAAATCTTATATTAGTTAATAATGGTTTTTTCATAGATATATAGTAATCTATTTAATTTTTTATCTAGAAATTCCATGTCCTTATCAATGGAGAAACATTGAATGTGGGAATTATATTTAATGATTCATTTTTGATATCATAATAACCAGAATAATAAAGGATTTGAAAAAGTTTAGTTCAATTGTAACTATAATAATTTTTTTTAAAAAAATTGAATTATTAATTTTTTGATAGTTATGTTTTTATCTATTTTTGATGATACTCCATTATATAAGACCAAAAAATTGAACAAAAATTGTAGTTTATTTGATAAATATATTATAAGTTTGATTAATATGTTTATGTTGTATACTTTATGTGCATATTCATTTAATAACCAACGTGGTAAACCATTTCCCAGGCCTTTATCTTGTCAGTTATTAAATAACCGACATGAAAAACCATTCCACAGGGGTTTATTAGGTCGGTTATAAAATAACCGATGTGGAAAACCAATTTTTTCTTAAAAATAGAAAGAAATCCTCTGCACTCCGCAGAAACAACCAAAAACCAAACCAAGAATTCATACGAGAAAAAAAGAAGTAGACCAAAACAAGAACCAAAGAAAAATTAAGCATTTACATTGATAACATTTAAAACTTACAATGTCAAATAAAAAGAACTTAAATCCAACCAAAACAATCACCAAATACACAATTATAGTTACCATTTTTAAAATTACATTTTACATTACAAACAAACTAAAATCCAGTCAAAACTGTAAAATAATTTGACCATTCAACTTGTAAGTGTTTGAACTCTTGAGAAATATATGGATTGGGGTCATCAAATAGCTACAAAGTTAAATGAAAATAGATAACATGTAAAATGAATAAATCAACCGAAATATTATGGCAATGTTCATAAGAAAATCTAACCAGGTCAAACTTCAAAAGTGTTCCCGTTGTAATTATTTCATACATAAATCTTAACATATAATATCCTCATTCGTTGACGCCTTGTTTTTCATTTAATTTCTATTTAAATTATTGTCAATTAAATATAACTTTTTATGTAATACATCCAAAAGTACAAATTATAAATGCATATTTACCTTCACTTGTATATATTTGATGTTGGCACCCCTTTTGTTTGTGGTAATTCGAAATTTTTTCCGTCCCCTGTTAGAAAATAATATGAATGGGAAAAATTTAAAATTCATTATAATATAAAAAACTATTAGGAAATTGAAACATACTTCTCCAATGAATTCTTAAAACTTTTCCGCGCTTCACCATAGACAGAGCATATCCAATATAGTGTTTTCTCCCATGGACAAAAAACACCCAACATCCAATGATCACTGATATAAAGGAAAATTTTAGGTTAGTAGTTTTTTAGTTAAAATAGATAGAACACTATCATATATATGTTTCATACCTCTAACAATAAGGAATCATCCAACAATGTGTGATAATATTTTGTTGAAATCTTTCAGCAACATAAATTTCCCTTTCTTACTCATCCAATGAATGTGTATCAGGGGAAAGAAAATGTGGGTCCATGAACCCATGTACATCTGTCTGGTAATTCCTATCACACATGTTATAAAGATACCTAATACAAAACAAAAATAAGTACTAGTTTTTTTTATAAATTTAACAGAGGGACAAAATTGTGTTAAGACTTACATGGAAAAAATCTGCACCACGTTGACTCCCAACTTGTCTCTAGTAACAAGCTCCATGATATAATTTTTCAAAATTCCCACATTTATTGCACATCCAAAAACATGACCTTAAAATTCAAATGAATAATGCTCTACTAATAAATTTGAATATCTTGACAATCTGTCAAGACTACTAGAATATGTATCTGATGTCATATCCATTTGTCATTGTTGTTGTCTATAAAGTATTTATTTACATTTAACGTATTCCTGTAAATAATTTGATAAATATATTAGCTTTAAAATGTTAAAAAAACTTTATTAATAAACAAAATATATGATATAACACACATACCTCTACGGTAATGACTCGTAGAAGTCTGGATGGACAAACTAAAAAGTGGCTGATACTATGTCCAATTTTCGTCACCTCATCTGTAGGTACTAGAACTCAAGATGATATATCTATAATATCCTATACAGTTACCCCATGCTTCTATAACTCTAACTACTAATGATGAACCGTATCTCCTATATAATATACCAACCCATATTCCACTATATGATGGTGGGGATCATCAACATACAACTCACAATAAGTCGGAAGCTGTGGCAAAGGAGTAGGATAAAAAATGGGGTACACAAGTTGAGGTGGAGAAAGGGAGGCCTCAAGATGAGGTGGAGGAGTGGGAGCTGCTGCCGGAGGTGGGGGTGTGGGATCTTCTTCCGGAGGTGGAGGATAAAAAATGAGGTATGCTAGGGGAGGTGGAGGAGTGGGAGCTGTAGTCTGAAATTGTCTTTGTATGTTTCCAAACATTGACTATACTGATGCTCTGATCTTTTCCTTTATCTTCGCATTAATATTTTGATCTTCAGCCTCCAAAGAATCTATTTTTTATATGCATCCTCAATGGAAGACATTGAAGAATGTGGCAACACTTTTCTTTCCGATACAACCATCGAGTATCCTCATACACGACCGGGGTGTTTGGGCTTTCCCAATGCTTCAGATAAAATATCTTGCCTCCCAGCTACTGTAAATGCCCCATGTGTGCTCTAATTTTCAAGATAATCCTGTATTAATTAATTAATTATTTTATTGATTCAAAGTATATAATTCATCGACAACAATTTAAA
The DNA here is from genome assembly GCA_963277665.1 of Viscum album. Taxonomy (NCBI): domain Eukaryota; kingdom Viridiplantae; phylum Streptophyta; class Magnoliopsida; order Santalales; family Viscaceae; genus Viscum; species Viscum album. The sequence continues at coordinate 1,918,561,287 of OY728160.1, forward strand.
TAAATAAAGTAAATATCTTACAATCCTCTCAGCTACGATCCTTGATTCATCTGAAATATATTGCCCCATTTTTCCCATCCGAGCCCTCTTCCATTTTACTTGTCTAGATGGAGGGGATAGAGGAACAACCTCCCTTGATCTTGAAGACTCAGCTGTAAGTTTTTCTAATTTTTATTGCCATCATTTGTTCTTCTAATAATGTATACCCTCCCTGAGACAAGCTATGAGGGTATACATTTTCTGCTTGAATCTCTTGATGATATTTCCTTGTTTGCTGTAAATTGAAAATAATAAATCATTGACAAATTATTAATAAGTTCAGTTATATAAGAAAACTTATAAAAGGTTACATTGCACTTACCAAAAATGATTCTTGTCTCCTAATTTGAATAAATTTTCTCCATGTGTCTTCATCTATGAAAGTATATATACGACATGGATTGTCATGATTTCATTGACCATAAATGAAATGATATGTGAGGGTCAATTTGAAATCCCTCCATCATCTAGCTGCCATCGATAAAAATTTCTTCTTGAGTCCTCTAGTGTCAGGAATATCAAATCTTGTCTAATAAAGAAGAGAGTGTTTATATTATACTATATTTTTTTAAATATAATTATAACAGTAGAAAAAGATCTTACCAAAATAATCTCCCACAATTGACCTTTAATCATTTCATCCACACTTTTCCAATCATTGTACAAAATGCAAACATTGCTTTTCCCATGATTTGATACAAAAATATTAAAATATTTTTCATTTGGACCTCTTGGAATATAATTTTCATCAAATTCAACTATTATCCTATGGTCCTAGGCACAGGAAATTGATAATTTTGGTAAATGTGTGCTACCACGTTTACCAACTCTTGAACTCTTAGTTGTTATGGGATCACATGAAGATGATTGGGGAACATCAACATTAGCATGTAAATGTTCCTCCCCAGAGGAATCATCATGTTGCTCAGTTTCAGAATAATGTGGTCGATCAATTGATTGATCTGTCATTGTCCTTGAATTCAAAAAAGGAAAAATTAATTAAAAAATAATGAAATTCAACTATCACAATGGTAAAAATGGTAAACATGGTTTATCATGATAAACAATGGTAAATATGTTAAAGATGGTAAACATGGTAGTGTAATTGGAATTTCAAAAAAATCAATAAATATACAACTTATGTAAAGGAAAACATGATAAACTATGATAAAATATGGTATAATATGGTATAAATGGTAAAATATGGTAAACATGTTAAACATGGTAAACTATAGAAAACTATGGTAAAGATAGTAAAGATGGAAAACATGGTAAACATGGTAAACATGGTAAACATGGTAAACATACCTTACCTGTAATATTAAGAATGTACAAATGGATTGTTTTCCCAAATTCCTTCATCATGATCATTCCTTATGGTACAAACTATGGTAAACATGGTAAACATGGTAGACATGGTAAACATGGTAAACATGGTAAACATGGTAAACATGGTAAACATACATTACCTGTAATATTAGGAATGTACAAATGGATTGTTTTCCCAAATTATTTCGTCATGATCATTCCTTATGGCACAAACTATGGTAAACATGGTAAACATGGTAAACATGGTAAACATACGTTACCTATAATATTAGGAATGTACAAATGGACTGTTTTCCCAAATTTCTTCTCCATGATCATTCCTTATGGCACAAACCATGTCTACAATATGATCATCATTATTTTTTGCTAATATTTCCATAGAAGTAGGGATATCACATAAATCAGCATCTATATCAAGTTGATCCACACCGACATATTGTTTTTTTCCTTGTAAAACAATAGACCAATGCTTATATGATTAATAAACAACATAGAAAATCTGTTTTTCATGTGTTGCAAGTACAAAAGAATTTGTTGTGTCTTGCAATCTATTCAGATTAACAATTTTCATTCCAAATTCATCGTGTCTCACACTATTTTTACCGACAAACCATTTTCAGTTAAAAACCAGAACTTTAATTTTAAAGTAATAAACCTCCCATATTTCTTCAATGACTCCATAATATGCACTTGATGCAGAAATTGGACTTCTGTCTTTAGAAGTCAAAAAATGCATTGCTTCTACAAACACCAATACCCCACTATTCTGAACTATACTTCTGTTGTCCCGAGCTTTAGTATAAAATGTATAGCCAATAATTTCATACTCGGACCATGTTATCAAATTTAAACTTGGACCAACCACTAACCATCTTAATGTCTCTGAGATATCTGATCTACCATGTAGGGTCTTTTTAAACCATGTAAAAAATGTTTTGTTGTGCTCATTCAAAATCCACATTTCATTCTTTTTTGGTTGACATTGTTTCAACTCATTAATATGCAATGCGATATATAGCTGAGTATCAACTATGTTATTCAAGATGTATAAATGTACCTTCTTCATCTGTTCAGCTGACAATGATTTGACTTTCAATCCACAAATCCCCCTTCCCTTAGTATTAACTCATTGATGATGAGATATAGGAAAACCTATGTGCTCCACTACAACCAAGTATCTCATAAAAAAATATGAAAACTACTTAGAAATATACTTTTCAATAATGGAGGCTTCAGGTCGATAAGGATTTTTAAGATACCCCTCCAATATTTTCATATACCTTTCAAAAGGATACATCCAACAAAGATATACAAGTCCACAAATCTTTATTTCTGAAACCAGATGAACCATTAAATGCACCATAATATCATGAAAATATGGAGGGAAATACATTTCCAATTTAAAATGTATAGATATCGAATCCATTTCCAAAATGTTCAAAGAATTCACATCAATCACCTTATTACAAATTGAATTGAAAAAATAACACACCATCGTTATAGTCTTTTTGACATAGATGGGAAATATTATACGCAATGCAACCGGTTGAAGTTGTTGCATAATGATGCGACAATCATGATATTTCATTCCTATCAAATTCAAATACTTCATACAGACAAGGCTTTTTACATTTTAAGAATAACCTTGAGGCGCTTTGATATCATGAAGACACTGAAAGAAGCTAATTTTCTCCCTCTTGGATAATGTATAACAAGCTGGAGGAAGAAATGTTCATCTTCCATCAGAATTCAGAGCTAACTCAAAACATATTCCCATTGATAGTAAGTATAATCTTGCATTAAATCCATCTTTAGTCTTTCCTTTAACATTTAACAATGTTCTAATCAAACTGTCGCAGATATTCTTCTCCACGTGCATGACATCAATATTATGCTTCACTTCATGATATCTCCAATTTGGTAGCTTAAAAAATAATTTCCTTTTCTTCCAAACATGTCTATCATTACAAGATTTATGTGTCTTTCCCAATGTCACATCAAGGTTTTTCACCCTCTCAAAACACACATCAGGTGATAAAGGTTTCAGAGCAATATCTAATTCTTGTGACCCATTGTATGCCTTTTTAGTCTTCTATAAGAGTTATCCAAAGGTAAAAAAGTTCGATGAACCTTGTAAGATGTTTTCTCCCATGATGTAATTGACAATATGAAGTATGTTGTTCGCAAATTGGACATGCTTTATGCCCCTTAACACTATATCCAGACAAATTTCCATACGCTGGGAAGTTATTTACAGTGAACATAAGCACTACATGCAGTTGAAAATAATTCATTTTATAAGAATCATACACTCTTACACCATCCTCTCATAAAAGTTTCAAATCATCAATCAATGGTGATTAGAAAACATTAATATCATTTTAGGGTTTCTTTAAACCAGAGATCATTATACTCAACATGACATATTTTCTCTTCACACAAACTTCAGGAGAGAGGTTGTAAATTACCAATAAAATTTGGTCATGAACTATGTGTGCTATTGAGACTTTGATATAGATTCATTCTATCTGTGCACTATCCATGTATGATATTTCTAATTTCATTTTTGAATATCGAATACAACTCATCAATTTTCTTCTATTGTGGAAAATCACATGGATGGCGAATTTTTCCATCACATAACCGCTCATCAGCATGCCATCTTAATCTTTTTGCATCATGTGAGTTAGCAAATAAATGTTTCAAACGAGGAATAATAGGAAGATACCAAAATACTTTGGCAGGAATCTTTGTAATCTCTACATCGACCTATGCTTTTTCTTTCAACTTATACCGTGATGTCCCACATTTAGGAAACTCTGACAGAAATTTGTATTCCTTCCTATATATTATACAGTCATTCGAACATGCATGTATTTTCTAGTATCCCATTCCGATCGGACATAATATTTTTTTCGCCTTATAATGTGATTTTGGAAGATTATTGTCTTTTGGAAGAATGTTTTTCAACAATTGTAGCAGATCCATAAAACTTTTGTCACTCCATCCATGTTTCGCCTTTAGGCTAATCAATCCTAACGCTACCGACAAAACTGTAAAATTTGTACAACCAGTATACAATGGTTTTTCAGCATCACCATATAGACGTGCAACTGTCGGTTCTATCTCAATTTGTTCTCCTGCAATATCATGAATGATTTCTACAATTCCATCTGATTTATCATCTAGAAAATCATCATCATCAATAGATCTTACATTCTGTCCAGTTTCACCATGCCAAATCCAAGGGATGTAACTTGAATTAAAACCATGACAAATCATATGATCTTTAATATCTCTACTTTTCAACTTCTTCATATTCAAACATTTCAGGCATGGATAGAAAAAAATGTCATTTCTTGTAACATTTCTTTTAGCAAATTCCAAAAAAGCATCAACACCTTCCTCATATTCATTACTCATTCGATGTGTATTAATCTAACATCAGATCATTATTACTTATAACAAATATCAAAATTAGAAATCTTGTAAAGAAAAGATAATTTTATATTTATATTAAAAATATCATAATTTGGATGAATTTGTTTTTGAAATATAAAAAAATGAAATCAAACATGTGTAAAAGTTATTATTTTTAATAACAATAAAACCAATTAAGAAGACAAAAAAGAAAAACCATAAACGTGGAATTATACAATACCCTTGTTGGCTAAACCCATAATGACAAAATGATGATACAAAAACCTCAATGGCTTAACCCATAATGATAAAATGTTGTAAAATCTAGAATTTATTCACCACAATTTTCGTAATAGACAACCCTTGTTCATTTGAAAAAAAATCAATTTGATTCTATCATCATATTAACTGTCAAGATGCATTGAAAACATACAAAAATATGTGAGAAACTAGATTATAAACTTGAACATTAGAATCAAAGTAAACAAAATAAAAAAAATGAATTTGGGGCATCATCAAAAAATAAGAAATGAAATCGAGGCGGGTTGAATGTCTTACTTAGGGATTGCGAGTCGATCTGAGAGATTTTATAATAATAAAGATGATTAAGGATCTAGACAAACCGACGTTGAGGGAATGAGTTCTAGGTGGGTTTCTAGGTTTTTCATGTGAGAGAGACGATCTATAAGCCGTAGATCAAAGAAAACAGATAAGCATATGGGTCCCAATAAATAATTTAAAGGGTTTATCACGTCGTTTATTTTATAACCGACGTGATAAACTGATTTTTTTGAAGTTTATAACATCGGTTATAAAATAACCGACATGATAAACCTATTTTTTTTAGTTTATCATGTCGGTTATAATATAACTGACGTGATAAATTGAGGCTCGGTGGTTTATCACGTTGGTTATAAAATAACCGATGTGATAAACCTTCATGATTCTGTTTATCATGTTAGTTATAAAATAACGAACGTGATAAATCTAATCTTGGAGATTTACCATGTCGGTTAAAAAATAACCAACGTGATAAATGTCCATTATAGATTTATCACATAGTTTATAAAATAACCAACGTGATAAATCCAGTATCACAATTTTCCACGTCAGATATATATAACCAACGTAAAAAATGCTGTCGTGATAAATTCTTTCTACACTAGTGTGTTAGTGAGAAAGTGTTTCTAAAAATTTCTCTATGGAAGAAGGATACAAGGTTTAAGAAAAAAGGGAAACTAATGTCGAGGTATATCAGTTCCTTTGATATTCTTAATCATATCGGGATGATAACCTATCAGTTTTAATTTCAAAAATTTCTCTCTCAAGTCCACAATGTGTTCCATGAATCTCTACTGAGGAAGTACATACCTAACCCTTCACATATACTAAGCTCAAAAGTCATACCAATCAAGCATGATCATTCTTATGAGTAAAAACTAGTAGAAATTATGGATCATATAGAGAGAGTTATAAAAAACAAGGCCACTCACTAGGTTGAAGTTTTTTGTAGAAATCACCAGTTATAAGAATAAATGTGTTAATGTGAGGATATTATTAAGAAAATGTATCCTTATTTCCTTGCATCAGAATGATGAATTTTGAGGGGGAAATTTATTTTAAGGAGGTATAATATAACACCCTAAGTTTTTGTAAATTATTTTTTGAAATAAATTATTTTTCTTTATTATTGGTAATTTTATGCTACACTATGTAAAATATTCATTATACTCTATACCAAGATACTCATTAACTACACACAATACTATCTTGGCTTGTGTTACATGCAACACTGAGTTTCTATGAAACATCATATTATTGTTATATTTATTTAAACAATATAATTCTAACCTATCTACTATAAATATCAATTTTAATTGAAATAAATACTTTTTAAATATTATTTATAATGGTTTTACATAAATAAAACATATAGATAATAAAACAAGTAATATTGGTAAAGTCATTATATGTTTAAAAATACTATATTCTCAAATGAACTACTTATTATGTCCTTCTGTGAACAATAATAAATATAATTTTAGGCAATATTAGAAATAGTGTTTGATAAAATAAACTGTTTTTTTGAATTCATAATTTCTAAATTTTCTTTAGGTGAATTTAATATATTTTTATGGGAAACATCATTTACGGTGAATAGTAAAAAATAATGAATTTTAAATCCAAACTTATTTTTCATCTAAGTTATTTATATAATTAAATTATATTATAAGTTTTTTTAAAAGTAAAAATAGAACAAATATAAATTTATCAATCCAATTTAGTTTTTTAGAATAATTTTAATATTTAATTTTGATATAAAAGCTTAATGAAATTTCGAACATTCTCACATTCAAAACACACTTTACCTCTATGTTTTTGATATTATAAATAAATTTGAATTTTCCACTTATGTGAATTTAATTTAAAAATAATGAAATAAATGGTTATAATTAGTATAATATTTATAGTCAAATAATATCAACTTAATTTTTGACCAAAAATATTAGTGAATGTGAATAAAATCAATTATAGTGATTGAGGTAAAATTAATCTTAATAAGAGAAAAAAACGTAAACTTAAGGGCCAATATAAGCTATAAACTTGCCAAAAATATATTAGATGGGCATATTGTGGAATTAAACCTAATATTATTGTGCTTTTTGGTTTTTTATGACTTTTGATAGGTAAAAACATGGGTACTCTTACCAGTACAGGAAAATAACCTATTAGCGGAAAGTTTTTTTTTCATATAGCGGTGGTTTAAACCGCCGCTAAGTTGTGTGTCAGGAAACTATTAGCTGCTGTTATATCTGTTTAGTGGCGGTTTAAATTAATCATCGTAGTTGCCTCATTTCGTGACGGTTCGGGTTTTTTAGCGGCAGTTTCACAGCTGGTGGATCTCGTTTATTTGCAATAGTTATAACCACCGTGAATAAAACAACACCCCTCACTGGAAAAGTGCCGCTAAAATAATCAAAACCACCGTATAATACATGTGGATGGTGGGACACTATAGCTTCAGTTTTAATAGCCACTATGAGAAAAATTATATATATTTAGTGGTGGTTAAAACCACCGCTAAAATTTTTACCAGTTTCATTTAACAGTGGATAAAACTACCGCTAAAAGTTGATCCAAAAAAATAGCATCTCTGCATCCCCTGATCCAGTGCCTTGAAAAAAAACATTCTTGGAATATGAATAGTCTAACAGAATACATACTAGTCAATATGAAAATAGATGCTTAACTAAGCACAATCAAATGCATCTTTCAGTAAAGGAATTAAGACAAACATATCACATGGTCATTAGACCTTTAAAGAAAATTATAAACAAGCATGTCTATCATATTTCATGAAAGCAATGACAAACCTAGGTTCAACCTATTCCATCCATACCAGTTCCAACCCTGTCATAACAATTCATATCAACATACATCCCACTTGTAATATATGATTAATTGTGTATGATATTCATAATTTATAGTCATTATCTCATATAATTATTCTTATCTTATGCTTTAATATTATTATTAATTGATATCTCTCGTGTTTAACCTTAATGAACATCTGATTTGACACACTCTTTTGTTTCCCTAACCACAAGGTTATAAAGAAATACTACCCAACCTGTAAATTATCATGAAACAATCAATTAATTACACATTCAGATAAAAAATTTGAATTTTTTCCAAAATTAATTCTTTGAAAATAAGTTCATCTAATAATGGACTTATATTCTATAAAAGTGAGTACTAGTAATGCATAGTGGAAAAATAGTGCATATAATAGACATGACACAATTACTTTCTATATAAGTGAAAACTAGTAATGTATAATAGAAAATAAGCACATATATGAATATTTATATTGGAAAAAATAAAATTAGTAATATATATAGTGAATAAAAAAGATTCCATTTATAAGAAGAAAGCACATCCTTTAGTAATATAAATAAAAAATTCACAAAGGGAAACTACAGACATAAACTCATGTATGCACTTATGTTACAAAGTTAATTTTGTGTGATTGTATCATCATTAATTATTCAACCTCATCTTACCTCTACCTATATTATGAGAACGTAGGAAATGAATTGTTTGGTAACGCTACAATAGGGATTCCCATGACTGGGTTTAGATTCTATGAGCCTTGTTGGCTTGTAAAATTTTCCAATTCCTTCATTATGCTCCATATATAATCAAGTAATTCAGTATATCATCACACCCAACCCATGATGCTTGAGTCCATCTCATATTCCTCGTACATCCTATACACCCTTGTGAATAAAAAACCCACCCTACGGTGATGTGAATGAAACCCTTTAGCAATAACAATCAATGTAAGGATAGTAGGGGAACAACCATTCCATCCCAAGAATGATGTAAAAACCATCATCTCGAGGAAAACAAGGTCCCATACAAGGTGACACCAAATTATATCAAGGTCCACTCCCAACACTGACAGAAATTATCTAATCAAATCCCCCACAGAGTTTTGAGTGTCATCACTTCATAGGAAAACAGAATGTTGAGCCCAAGGATCTCCACAACATGCACAAATATGATGGACTGAGAAGCACCTATTTCAAAAAAATTAGATTCTAAAGTGGAAGCTACCAAAATAGCACCTCTCACTATAGAAGGTCCAAAACTTTGTTCCGAACATATTGGTCTCACATTATACAATTATACTGATCTGTGGCCCTAATATATAGCCTAGATACCTTGAGTAGGTCCTCTATGATAGTGATGTCATTCTTGTGTCCAGATTCTTTGACCATGACTACTACTTCGGACTGATCGATTGGCCAAACAATATCTCCCTTCCTAACATGAAGCTGATTTCCCCACTCCTTAATGTGGAATTATTGCAGACACTCATTCACAGTATACACTACAAAAACTCTATAGATTGGTCATCCTACTACAATCTCAACACTCAACTTGATTACTATCACATAGTCTCTCCATATACCCCTGCCTCCCACACCAATGATAGAAAATATAATTACCAATACCAATGATACATATTCAAACCAACTGTTCCCAATAATCAATCGACATATATGGTGCATACCAAACTCGAGAAATCAAGACATGAAACAAAACATTAGAAATCAATAAAATGAATAAAAGGAAACTATGTGCCACACATGATACATATATAAACCAACTGTTCCCATATTTTTGCCTATAATAATTCAAATTCTGTCAGTTTCACATTTGAGGTCCTCCCAACTGATCGACCAATAGTAGGAAATATTTTTGATTTATGATGTATTTGATATTGAGTCGCTATGTCATCAACACGTACAACTCGATTAAATATTTTATCATTATCATCCAAGTATCTGGAACAAAATGTAAGAAACTCCTTATCCAAATAGCGTTCAGTAATAGAGACTTCTGGTTGAGCTTTATTTCTCATGTATGCTTTCAAATGACCAAGATATCTGTGAAATAAAATAATTATAATTATGCATTTATTTAAATGAAATTTTTTTACATAACTGAAAACATATAAATAAAATATCTCTCAATTGGATACATCCATTGATAATGAACAGGGCCTCCTAATTTAGCTTCCTCAACCAAATGCACAGTTATATGCATCATGAAAGAAAAAAACGATGGAGGAAAGATCATCTACATTACACAAAGGCTCAATAAAAACCTCTCCTCAAGGTTGTCAAGCTGAAATGGATGTAGATATTTCTCACATAATTGCCTAAAAAATGTGCAGAATTGGAGTACAACGGCAGTAACTTTTTTCAGGTAATAATTTAAACAATGCCAATGGTAGTAACTATTGTAACAAAATATGAGAATCGTTACTTTTCAATCTATGTAACTTATGATTCTTCAAGTCAACACACCTTGAGATGTTACTTGAATACCCATCAGATACCTTCATATTATTTAAAATTCGAAGGAATGTATCTTTATCCCTATTTTTCAATGAAAAAATTTCCAGAGCATACTTTTCATTCTCATCTGGCCCGAGATCATGTTTTATTTTCATTACTTGTAAGTATTTGCGAGCATTGAGAAGATCTTTCTACTTTCCATGCTCATTAAGTAATGTGAAAATAAAATTGTCACATACATTATTCTCAATATGCATCACATCAATATTATACCAAAACAAATTAAATTCTCAATACGGATGTTTGAAGAATATAATTTTTTTCTTCCATTATTGCATTCTGATTTCACTTGACGATGCACTTCAGACCAATTTTCCACTATCATTTAATTGATTAACCTTCCCAAATTCTATTTCAATATTTTCAAGTTATTTCAATATTTCAGAACCAATTAACAACTTTGGAGGTGGTCTACGATCAACGAAACCATTAAATTTTTATTTTTTTAGCAGAAATCTATGAGATGCATCAAGAAATATTCGATGGCACAAGAAGCACCTTTTTCTACTATGAAGTAGCTATTTGGGATCAAAATAAAAGATATAAATAGGACAAGCCAAACCCATGTAAGTGTTCTAACTAGATAAATTCCCAAGCCAAGGGAAGTTACTAATGGTCCACATTAAATCAACATGCATTTTGAACATTTTTTTAGAAGAAGCATCAAATGTCTCAACACCATTGCTACATAAATCCTATAATTCATCAATCAAAGACTGCAAGTATAAATCAATATCATTTCCAGGAAATGGTTATCCAAGAATAATCATCAAAATGATAAAAGATGTTTTTTGCACACACATCCATGGAGGCAGATTTTAAGGGATCAAAACAACTGGCCAAATTCTATAACCGGTACTCAAAGTCCCAAATGGGTTGAATCCATCGGCAGCCAATCCCAATTGAACATTCATAGGATCAGTTGAGAAATATGGATGCAATGAATCAAATGTCTTCCACGATTGTGAATCTCATGGATTTCTCATTAACCCATCATTGTTATTATCTACAGAATGCCACTTCATGTGTTCTGTGGTTTTCGATGACATGAATAATATTTGCAATTGAGGATTCAAAGGAAAGTAACGAAAAACCTTTGCACGTGTATTCCCTTTATTCTTCTCCATGAAATTATATTTATTCAGACTTCCTACATCACCCTTTGACTACCATCTAGAAGAATATTTTTTTGCAATTCTGTCTACTTGAATCCTCCCCCCAACAAAGCATACAATCATTATGACACATATGTAGTTTTTTTTAATTCAGACCAATCCTGTTAAATTTTTTTTTTCATATCATAAAAAGTCTCGGGGATTTTTACTTCAGAAATTGATCATGAATCAATTCCAATATCATGGATATTGCCTTATTTGTAATTCCACATAGATATTTTATTTGTTACAACTTCAGCAGAAAAGAAATCTTTGAATATTTCAATCACCCACTATACAACTCTTGATTTCCATCGTCAACTAAATCATGAAAAAATTTTTACTTAGTGAAGTTTTCTCTTACATTTTGATACACAACATCAAGAGGAGGATCCAATGATATGTTAAAATCTTGATCTGGTTGTGTTACAGTCTAAAAAACATCACATGTAAAGACCCAGAATTTTCATGGAATTTTTTTTAAAATACTTTGGAATTTTACGAGTCTATGGCTTCTGACAGAACTTGATTCCGAGGTCCGGTGTGCCCGAAATCAATTTACAAAGTTTAGCTCGGGTATGTTCAGTAAACAAACGAGCAGGTTTTTCTATCTTTTAAACCGGTGCTCGGAATTGACATCCGAGGGCACCGATGAACTCGTAGTGCCGATAATTTCACAAGGGGACCATTACCACAGTTGCATTTTAAGCAAGTTGAGAATTAATATTTAGGGAATTATATTGAAATAAATAAAATTGGTGGAGCACAATTTTATTTTAAGGATAGAGGTTATTTCCTCTTAAAGGGAGTTAGAGGTGGGGCCCACACCCACATAACCTCCCATGAGAGGTTATTTTTGGGGTGGGGCCCACACGTGACCTAAACCCTTGAACTTCTCATAACTCTCATAAACCCTATTAAACTCCCTTGTTTAATGTTGAGAACTCTCCCAATATTTATGAGATCACTTCACCTCCTCTCCCTCTCTTAATTAATTGCCAACACATTTATTTAATGGATTACACCTCTTCAATTAATTAATAAAGTGGTTAAAATTTTTAATTTTAAATTTCTTGTGTTAATAAAATAATTGCATTAGTCGATTATTTTATTTTTGGGGCATTTGTTGTGTTAGGGAGAGTTTGGAGAGCTCTTGAGTTTTTGAAGAACACCGACCCTCCGACGAAGAACGACATCTTCTTCGACGAAGAACACCGGTTCCATGAAGAACGACGACACGATTTTTTTTCTCTTCTTTGTGACAAGTGAGGATACACCGCTTCCTCCTCAGATGCACTCCGATATCGTCTACGAATCCTCTCCCCGCGACGCCGTCTTTCACGATGCTCGACGTGCGATGTCAATTATTGAGGTAGGGTATTATGTTCAATTGTAATGGATTAAAATTGCGCCTCATTTGTCATTGTATTACTTTGATTGTTTAGGCCTATTGCTATCGCTTAACGCAGAGAGTGCGGGCCAAACGAAGACGGCCCGACGACCCTCCATTTGATCTTGATTATTTTTGGAATCGGCGACAAGAGGCGGAACGAAGAAGAGGCGGGCGGCACAAGGACTTCTGTCGCACATGAAAAGAAAGCAGCAACAAAGCGGGCCACGGTGGAGGAAGCATGGCGACGTCGCGCCGTGCCAGGAACGCGGAGCTGCGGCCAGGGCTGGCCGCGACGGAGGAAGCTGGCGTTGTCACGCTGGCTGTGCGAAAGGAACCGCTACCCACTTCTGGGGCCGCTTCGACGGAAGGACCGACCGGCCCGTTGGCTGCCCACATGGAGGGAAGCTGCGGCGCTAGGAGGGCGCTGTGTCGGATGATCCGCGGCCCGCTCGTGCGGGCTACTTAGGCCAAAAGGCCAGACGGTTAGGGAGGGTGGCACCGCTTGGCGCCGCCGGTTCAGGTAGCTAGGGGGTCACCCCCCCTTGGAACGCTCGGTCGGATGGCCGAGGTAGTTGAGCCGCGCCCGGCTGGGTCGCGCCCAGTGTGGCCACGCCCAACCGGGCCGCGCCCAACCGGGTCGCGCTGGGCAGGGTTGGGTCGGGCCCCCTCGGGCCGGGCAACGCCCCGTCGTGCCGGGCCTTGCCCCTCGGGCCAGGCCGTATAATTCTTCAGGCTGGTCCAACACCCCTGTCGGGTCGGACCTGCCTAAACTGGGTTAGACCGACCCATTGGCCCACTACGCTTAACGGGCCGGACCCATTTTCACTTAAAGATGAATATCTTGAAGACTGTGCGTCCGATTGACGCGCCGTCTACGGCACTGGGACCCTATTGACTAGGCGGTCCATTTGTGACACTCTAAATGAGTTTTGGACAACTTTGGAAAATGGTCGGGTTTGGAATGATTATATTTCCAACCGGGCCCCTAGAATGGAAAAGCCAATATCTCTTAGACCGGGCGTCCGACTGACGCGCCGTCTGTTGCGTTGATTTCCATTTGAATAGAAGAAACTTCAGGATAAATAAACTCTAGAATATGTGACAATTTATGTATTGACCCCTTTACTTGAGGAGCAGAACCTCCCGGAATCGAGCACGCTGTGTGCGGGAACCCTAGAGTTGGCTGCGACTGCGACGACTACCGTGCTGGGATCCTCCGTGGGTTCGACAGTGAAGACGACTGTACCTGAATCCTACGTGGGTTCGGCAGTGGGGAATACTGTACTTGGATCCTCTGTGGGTTCGGCACCAGTGATGATTGTACTTGGATCCTACGTGGGTTTGACAGATGTGATGATTTAGAGGCTACATCTAATCATCTCCACCCCTCTTCGTGAGTAGTATACCCGCGTGAGCTGAGTATTTACTTTCCATCATTAACATTGATGTGATTGACTTATTTATTGTGTGGAATGGGTTTTTCTTGGGCTCGGGAGTTGGAGCCAAACTGAGATTGATGACTTATGTATATGTATGGGCATATACCTAAGTAGAGTTGGTTGATACTTCGTGTTTGTATCATTCCTTTGTGGTTTATCCTTTGTGGATTCTGGGAGACCTTAGGGGGTCTCAGGGTCCTTACTGAGTATCATTATACTCAACCCTTAATGGGAAATGCCCGCACTACATTGTGTTGGTTGCAGACGATGGACAACACTGATCGTGGTTGAGGGTTGTGGAGCTGGACGGTATCCAGAGATTGACCACCTAGTGGGGCATACACGGAGCGGACGACCGGACCCGAGGTGCTGAGGAGAACATCTATACCCACCCTTCAGGTGGGATTTCCGGAGGACGACTCAGTGGTTGCTGCTTTACTTACTACTGTTGTACTTTCTTTCTTTATTGTACTGTACTTTTAGTTGGGTTTGTATACTGGACCATTTACTTTTCAGCACTTACTTTTCTACTCAGTTTTACTTAGTGCTTACTTCACTTGCGTACTCTGTTGTGTTTTTTCACTATTATAAAGGCAATCCCTTCCCTATTACCAAGATTTACGCCTTTGGTGCTAGTCTCTAGCCCATGGCCTATGGAAGGCGGGCTTGGGGTAGTCACGACACGGGCCCCGAGGACGAGTCGTGACAAATTGGTATCAGAGGAGTTGGTTTAAATGTAGAACTCATGACTCTGATCTTTCTTGACTGTGAAGTAATAGTGTTAAGAGTATTGAGTGTGGTTTTTTGTCTAGGGAGTCCAGTGTTGGTGCGGCAGCCGACATATCCATACACTGGGACCCTGAATTCTGATTTCCGACTCGGTGATCAAAAACACTGATTGCATGTGTGTTTCAAAAGTTTTCTTTGTGATTACTTTGTGTCAGCTCACCAGGTATATTGTTTGACCGCATCACACCTTTTTCTTTTCAGGATGGCCCCACGAAGGCACCTAGATAGGGTTCTGAGTTACATGTGAGATGGCAGCCCACCGAGCGATGAGGCCTCGGTGCAGGGCCCCATTACAGCGGAGGCACCAGCAGTACCACTACCCGTTAAGACACCGATGCCACCAGCCCTAGCAGGAGAGAGTGCATGCCGCTTGGGTGCGTTGCATGAGTTTCAGTGAAAGAGGCCGCCTAGGATTCGCGGAGAGACGGAACCTCAGGCAGCCGAGGATTGGCTGGAGGCTATCATCAGGGTCTTCAGATTAGTGGGGACACCAGCTGACCTTATGGTGGTCCTTGCCGTGTGTCTCCTACACGAAACAACAATTAGATGGTGGAACCTGATGCTCCAGGTGCATGATGAGGCATCACTACTTCAGACGGACTTCGAGAGCCTCTTCTGCTCAGAGTTTGTTCCAGCCACCCTCTATGCGGTGACCATCTAGGAGTTACTACATCTACAGCATGGAATCATGACAGTATCCTAGTACTTGGCGAGATTTACCAACCTCCCATGCTACTCCACAAACATGGTATGGGACCCATTCTTCTAGGCCTGGACCTTCGAGCAAGGACTGAGGCATGAGATCAGGGCTTCGATGGTCTCCCTCAGCATTCCGACGCAGGTAGGAGTACTAAAGCGGGCCCTTCTTGTGGAGAGCATTCTTGCTGAGCCGATTCTAGTAGCGAGACCCACCACAGGGCGACACATAGTGGAGTAATCTGTAGCTGGCAGTAGACAGATTTCTCGGAGGTCCAAGTGGACAAGGCCATTAGGTGGGCGACCTTAGGAAACTGGTTCAGATGTGCGAGTCACACAAAGTAGATCCATCCATACGAGGGTCAGGAAATTCTATGCATGCGGTGGGTAGGGCCACAAGGCTCAGGACTGCCCGACCCACCATGAAGACGAGCAGTAGACAATAGAGTGACCTCCCAGGAAGAGGAAGATGTTTGACCATGGCTGCCCATAGGGAGAAGGAAGACGAGGCAGAGGAGCTAGCCGAGCAGCGGGTGGTGAACGACGCTTCGAGACTCTACCACCACCACCACCAGGAAGACCACCCCGACCACAAGGAGATGGAAGACATGGGCAAGCTCAGCTCCAGGAACTTGAGGCCTAAGACCACGAAATACCTGAGATGATTCGAGGTACTATCTGTGTCTACTCCACCCTTTCTAAAGTTCTTATATAGATAGGAGTGAGTCATTATTTTATTTCCGTTGACATTGTTCAGAGCTCGGAGATTCTGATGGAGCTGTTGGCATGATCCTTACAGCTAGAGACTCCTACAGGAGCAGAATCGATGATTACACACTGGTGTCAGAAGTGTGAGCTTACTCCATGAGGCGAGAGCTTTGGCTGAGATTTTCTTGTAGCGGCGTCGAGGCCTTATGACGACATCTTGGATATGGACTAGTTATCTACAGTCCATGCCCAGATTGACTGTTTTAGGTTCAAAGTGTGGTGTTTCCACACCGATGGGAGAAGGTTCACCTTCACCGGTGAGAAGGGACTCTTTGCAGCGCAGGATGGGCTTACCAGAGGACAGGGCAGCCGATTACACATCAGTTGGATAGTCTCATCCTAGGAGCGGATGATGTGTAGAGTTTGAGTTTTCCTATTGTGGTAGATCAGTATGCAGACATTTTTCCTGATGACGTTCCAGGACTACCTCCTTGCAGAGAGGTAGATTTCTACATTGAACTGTACCCTGGGACAACACCGATATCAACTCCAGCATATCGGATGGCTCCCGTCGAGCTTCGTGAGTTGCAGGTATAGCTGGAGGACTTACAGGGAAAGGGATTCATCCAACCCAGTGTTTCACCCTGGGCTTCTCCAATTTTATTCACCAAGAAGGTGGATGGGAGCTTACGACAGTGTGTCAACTACCATCGCCTGAATTAGGTGACCGTAAAGAACAAGTATCTACTCTCGAGTATTGATGACCTCTTTGATCAACTCAAGGGAGAACGATGGTTCTCGAAGATAGACCTCAGGTTAGGCTATCATCAGCTCAGAGTTCGAGACGAGGATGTGCAGAAGACGACCTTCAGGTGTCGGTATGGCCACTATGAGTTATTTTTTATGCCTTTCAGCATAACCAACACACCAGTAGTGTTCATGAGTCTCATGAATAAAATATTCCAGCCTTACCTCGATCGTTTTGTTGTAGTCTTCATCGATGACATAGTAATTTACTCGAGTACTGAGGAAGAGCACGCCTACCACTTATGGGTTGTACTGGACACACTCCGCGAGAACCATCTTTATGGTAATCTCTCAAAGTGTCAGTTCTGGATTCGACAGGTAAACTTCATGTGGCATGATATCTTGGAGGCATGAGTTGCAGTTGACCCAGGGAATATCGATGCATTACTTTCTTGAGAGCCACCCAGGAGTGCGACGGAGGTGCGGAGTTTCCTAGGTCTGGCAGGGTAGTATTGGAGATTTGTGTCAGACTTCTCCAGAGTTGCAACACCACTTTCTTCTTTGACAATGAAAGTGGAAACCCTTCGTGTGGTCAGATAGATGCCAATAGAGCTTTCAAGAGCTGAGACAGAGATTGAACAGTGCGCCCATATTGAGGCTACCGGAGGAGGGCATAGGGTATGTAGTTTACTGTGACTCATCAAGGACTGGACATGGGTGTGTCCTGGTGTAGTAATGACCAGTGATCGCTTACGGTTCACGGCAGTTGAGGCAGCCTGAGTAGAACTATGATACCCATGACCTAGAGTTAGCAGTAGTGGTCTTCACTTTGAAGATGTGGTGGCACTATCTAATGGTTGAGCGCTTTATAGTCTACTCTGACCACCAGATTCTCAGGTACATTTTCTCGCAGAAGGACCCGATCCCGAGACAACGACGATGGCTCCAGTTCCTCTAGGACTATGACTTTGAGATAGTTTATACTCTCGGGAAGGGGAATGTAGTAGCTGATGCTATCATCAGGAGATCGGGCATTTAGCTACTTAGAGAGGCGATGAAGCAGTTAGCCGCTTTATAGATATCTTTCGCAGATAGAGATGGGGCATCTTTTCTATAGTCCCTCACAGTTACTCCTCCACTACTTCAGCGGGTCAGAGAGGCACAACATGGGGACGTTGACTGTGAGACGCGACGTGCTCAGATTTCCACAGGGCAGGTGCCAGATGGATTTTCATAAGGAGGAGAGAACGTCATCCACTTCAGGGGACGTACCATGGTACCAGTTTCACTACAGGAGGAAGTTCTAAGGGAGTTTCACACTTCCTCTCTAGCGGTACATCCTGATGTGGCGATTATGTACGAGGACCTCAGACGACATCACTGGTGGACGTGTATGAAGAAGGCTATAGTAGAGTTCATTTCACGATGCCTCACTTTCCAGTAAGTCAAGGTGGAGCACCTGGTACCAGCAGGCTTGGTAGAAACCTTAGTGGTTTTGGAGTGGAAGTGGGATGGGATAGACATGTATTTCATGACGGGGCTTCCACGTACTTCTAGAGGAAACAACTCTATCTGGGTGGTCGTAGAATGACTCACCAAGTCGGCCCACTTCCTTCCGATCAGAGAGAAGGGCTCAATTGAGATCTTGGGATTCCTCTACATTCAGGAGATCGTTCGACTTTATGGTGTTCCATAATCTATCGTCTCTGATCAAGATGATCACTTTACTTACCTTCTTTGGAAGGGGTTGTAGGAGGCAGTTGGGACACAGCTACGCCTGAGCACCGCCATTCATCCTCAGACAGATGGTCAGACGGAGAGGTCCATTCAGACTCTTGAGAACATGCTTAGTTCATGTGTCCTTGACTTTGGTCACAACTGGGAGGATCACCTACCATTGGTGGAGTTTGCGTACAACAATAGATACCACTCCACCATCGGGATGGCACCATACGAGGCACTGTACGAATGAACTTGCAGATCACCTATTTGCTGGACTGACCCTAGGGAGTCAGCACTTGTAAGACCAAAGATGGTTCAGGCTATGATGGAGAAGGTTTAGATCATCTAGGAGAAGATGAGGACTGCACAGAGAAGACAGAAGTCTTATGCTGATAGGAGACGGAGACCACTGGCGTTCGAGGAAGGCGACCACATTTTATTACGGGTCTTACCTCGACATGGATTACAGAGATTTGGATGGGGCAGCAAGTTATCTCTGCGCTTCTTCGGGCCTTTCCAAGTCCTCATTAGAGTAGGCGAGGTGGCTTACCTCCTGGATCTTCCACCTCAGTTGCACTGGGTGCATGACGTCTTCCACGTATCTCAGCTGAGGAGATACACACACGACCTGACCCACACCATTGATCATGGGGAGATGGACATCGATGATGAGGCTATATTCATGGAGGTCCCAGTGGAGATCTTGGATCGATAGGAGCAGGTCCTATGTGGATGGTTGATTCCTCTGGTGTGCATTCGTTGGCAGCACAAGAACCTCCAGGAGAGAAAATGGGAGCGGGAAGCTCAGATGAGTTCTTAGTACCCTCATTTGTTTCCCTAGATTATGTTGTAGCTTTATGGGGACGTAAAGGCCTGAGGTGGGAGTAATTTAAAGAATCAAAAATTTCAAGGATTTGTTTTTAAATACTTTGGAATTTTATGAGTCTATGGCTTCTGACGAAACTTGATTATGAGGCCCAGTGTTCCCAGAATCAATTTCCAAAGTTTAGATTGGGTACGTTTAGTAAACGAACGAGCGTATTTTTTCTATCTTTTGAACTGGTGCTTAGAATTGAAGTCTGAGGGCACTGGTGAACTCACAGTGATGGTAATTGCTTAAGGGGACCTTTACCGCAGTTGCGTTTTAAGCGGGATGAGAATTAATATTTGGGGAAATAGATTAAAATAAATAAAATTGGTGGAGCACAGTTTTATTTTAAAGATATTGGTTATTTCCTCCCAAAGGGAGTTAGATGTGGATCCCACACCCACAGAACCTCCCATGAGATGATATTTGTGGGGTGGGGTCCAAACGTGACCTAAACCCTTGAACTTCCCATAACTAACATAAACCTCATCAAACTCCCTTGTTTAATGTTGACAACTCTCCCTATATTTAGGTGATCTTTTCACCTCCTCTCCCTCTCTTAATTAATTTCCAAAACATTTATTTAATGAATTCATCCTCTTAAATTAATTAATAAAGTGGTTTGAATTTTTAATTTTAAATTGCACGTGTTAATAAAATAAAAGCATTAGCCTATTATTTTATTTTTGAGGCATTCGTTGTTTTAAGGAGAGCTGGGAGAGCTCTTGAGTTTTTGAAGAACACCGACCCTCCGATGAAGAACGATTTCTTCATCGATGAAGAACACCGGTTCCATGAAGAATGATGATGTTCTTTTCTTTCTCTTCTCCACGATAAGTGAGGAGACGCCACTTCCTCATTGGAGGCACTCCGACGTCGTCTACGTATCCTCTACCCACGACGCCGTCTTCTGTGATGCCCGATGTGCGAAGTCAATTATCGAGGTAGGGGATTATGTTCAATTTTAATGGATTAAAATTGTGCCTCGTTCGTTGTTGTATAACTTTGATTGTCTTCGCCTATTGGTATCACTTAATGTGGAGGGCACGGGCCAAAAGAAGATGTCCCGAAGACCCTCCATTTGATCTTGATTATTTTTGGAATCGGTGCCTGGAGGCGGAACATGAAAGAGGCCGGCAGCACAAGGGCCGCCGTCGCACAAGCAAAGAAAGCCACATGCAAGCAGGATGCAGTGGAGGAAGCACGATGCTGTTGCGCCGTGCCGGGAACATGGAGCCGCGGACAAGGCCGACTGTGGTGGAGGAAGCCGGCGCCGTCGCGCCGGCTATGAAAAGGAACCGCGGGCCGCTTCGGTGGAAGGATCAGCCGACCGGGTGGAGGGAAGCCGTGACGCCAGGGGGGCACTACGCTGGATGGGATGCATCCTACCCGTTTGGGACGCTTATGCCAGAAGGCCGGCCGGCTTCAGCCAGCTAGTTAGGGAGGGCAGTACTGCCGGTTCGGGCAACTGGGGGGTCGCCCCCCCCCCCCCTCGGACTGCTCGGCCAGCTGGCCGAGCCATTGGAGCCGCGCCCCCTCGGGATGGGCCTCACCCCTTTGGGCCAGGCCGCGCCCATCGGGCTGGGCCGTGTAATTATTTGGGCCGATCTGACACCCCTACCGGGTTGGACCCGCCAAAACTGGGTTAACTTGACCCGTCATCCAATTGGGCTTAACGAGCTGGTCCCGTTTTCACTTAAAGATTAATATCTTGAAGACCACGCATCCGATCGACGCGCCTTCTACGACAATAGGACCCTATAGATGAGACGGCCCTTTTGCGACACTCTAAGTGAGTTTTGGAAAACTTTGGTAAATGGCCGGGTTTGGAACGAGTATATTTCCAACTGTGCCCTTGGAACGGAAAAGCCAATATCTTTCATACCGGGCATCCGAATGACGCGTCGTCTATCGCGTTGAGTTCCTTTTGACGAGACAGAACTTCGGGATACATCAACTATGGAATTCGTGTCAGTTGATGTATCATCACCTTTACTCAAGGAGCAAACCCTCCCGGAATTGAACACGTTGTGTGCGGGAACCCTAGAGCTAGTTGTGACTGCGACAACTACCGTGCTGGGATCCTCCATGGGTTTGATGGCAAAGACGACTGTACTTGGATCCTACATGGGTTCGGCAGCAGGAACGACTATACTTGGATCCTCTGTGGGTTCAGTAGCGATGACTAATGTACTTGGATCCTACGTGGGTTCTACAACAATGGTTACTGTACTTGGATCCTACGTGGGTTCGGCAGTGATGACTTCTGTACTTGGATCCTACATGGGTTCGATAGAGGAGATGATTCAGAGGCTACATCTAATAATCTCCACCCCACTTCATGAGTATTATACCTGTGTGAGCTGAGTCTTGACTTTCAATCATTAACATTGATGTGATTGACTTTTTTACTATGTAGACTGGGTTATGCTTAGGCTCGGGTATTGGAGTCGAACTGAGATTGATGACTTGGGTATATATAAGGGAATAAACCTAAGTAGAGTTGGTTGATACGTCATGTTTTTATATTTCCTTTGTGTTTTATCTTTCGTGGATTCTGGGAGACCCTTGGGGGTCTCAGGGTTCTTACTAAGTATCATTATACTCACCCCTACACGAGAAATTCCCGGACTACACTATGTTGGTTGCAGACAATGGAAAACACTGATTGTGGTTGAGGCTTGTGGAACTGGACGGTATCCAGAGATTGACCACCTAGTGGGGAATACACGGAGCGGACGGACGGACCCGAGGTGCCAAGGATACCATCTGTACCGATGCTTCAGGTGGGATTTTTGGGGGACGACTCAGTGGTTTCCACTTTACTTACTGCTGTTGTACTTTCTTTCTCAGTTGTATTGTACTTTCAGTTGGGTTTGTATACTGGCCCATTTAATTTTTAGCACTTAAAATTGTACTCATTTTTACTTAGTGCTTACTTCACTTGCATACTCTGTTGTCTTTGTTTACTTTTATAAAGGTAATTCCTTCCCTATTACCTAGATTTATGCCTTTGGTGCTAGTCGCTAGCCACTGGCCTATGGAAGGAGGGCTTGGGGTAGTCACAACACGGGTCCCGAGGATGGGTTGTGACATCACTTGTATCGTTGCTATTTGTAGCACCCTCATCTGGTTGTTCTGATATGTTTTGATGTTGATAGTGGTCTCTTACTATGCCGAATGCATCATTTATAAGGTTTTACATTTCATTTTCCATTTTCGACGAAGTTGGGAGGTCATTCTGTGGATTTTCATTTGTGTCGAACCTTTCTGTAACATTCAATTCTCTGTGCCAAATACAATGCAAATATGGATCAGGGAATTACTTCAATATTAAATGTTCATAAACTTCATATCTCTTCAACCATCTTCTAAATTTACATTTAGGACATGGAAATATTATTCTTTTTTCAACGGATTGATTGGAAATTTCAAAATCTAAAAACTCATTGAAACACATAATATACTGAGGTGCGTTCCTTAGTAATGTGATCCGTCTTTTATCCGTGTATATCACAATGTACCTACACAATATTAAAAAAAATTAAAACACATAACTATTATTAAATAGGGAATGATATTCATATATACTTTTTGAAAAAATATATAAATATGTTACATAATGTTTTCTTATATCAATACTTATTGTAAATCACCCACTATTTTATGAAAGGTTCATCATCTAAAAGAACTAATAAAAAGGAGGTTCCATGTTCATATCAACCTATATATTAATAAAATAATAAAATAATGCCACATAAGTTAGTGAATAAATAAAAATTATCCTTAGGAAAATGTCAAATAATATTTTAAGAAAAAACCTCCAATGAATATTTCACATAGGGAAGGTAAGAGGCCTTGGAATCTAAATTTGAGAAGTTTATGAAAGGTTCATCATCTAAAAGAACTAATAAAAAAGAGGGAAGTTAGTAGTATCCATATTGAAAGTTCAAACATTCTACCAATAAAATGATGCATAATTTCTACAGATAACCTTATTTGATTTTTCATATGATACTAAATAAAAGAGTAGGAAACACCAGTGTCAAAACATACATGCATTATGGTTAAATCAATAGTAATAGTACCTCACACTATTAAGGGAACCCATTATTAATTTTATATATCTTTATTATCCCTAAATATTTATCATTCAGCACCTCCTTTATAATTTCTGCCCCCATGCTGAGATAGGGCTTGCTGGGATGTTGGGGTTGTTCTTGGAATCATAATAAATAAATCAATTTTGTGGAGGAAAAATAATATGATGATATTATCCTAGTTGATCATGAGAGGATTGAGTTAGATTAAAACCATTTCCTCATTTTGAATTCAAAGTATAAGTATAGAAACATTTGAGATATCATATTCGGCCATAGTTTTGAAATTCTCAAAGGACTATCATACATTCCCTTTTTAAGTGATACAAAGAGAAATATTGGAATTAACCCTTATAATTATTTTGAAGTTGATAAAAGTAAACCGACTTTGTGGATTGGTTATCTGGTGATTTTCTAGCATAAGGAAAATTTTTCCTTCTATATTTATTTCCACTGCCAGAGTTTCCACATATGCTCATGTGGAAAAAGGTGTTCCCTCCACTAATATTCCCTATAATATACACCTTTTTTACCATCAAGTCATTCCCAATCTCAATGAAATTATCAATAGAAAACATGAAAACCACAGAGTGATTCTTATGTCATAGAACCATCTCAAACACACAGGATTTGAGAGATTAACTAGATGACACTTCTAGTACAAAGTGAGGAAGGTAAGTAAATTGGGCTCTATATTACATACCTGAGATTTCTCTATGATTAAGATAAAAAAATATATTTTTCATAATACATGAAAGGTATGTAGGTAGAATTTTTTGTTAAAAAAATCCTCAAATCCATCCGAGGTAAGGTATTGATCAACCTTAACATAGATGACCCAGTCTCACCATTTTCATGATAGTCATTTTAGTATGAACACTACTATATTTAATTTAGTCCCATCTATAGTCCCAAGAAAATATAAGAACCTATTTATCCAACCTAGCCATGACTTTTAATCTTCAGGTCCCAAGTCACCCTATAATATTGACATGATTTTCCTTTGAAATTACAATGTTTGATCTATATAATGTGGTTCCTCATTCCAATTTTTTATTTTCCACTACCCAAAAATATTTCATTATTCTTATTAATATTTACTAATTTACTTATGGTTAGGTGGAACCACACTCCCAGTATCACACTCCAGCTAATTTATAGGTCTTCTAACCAGTGGTATTTTTTTCTATAACCATAGTCGATGTTATTAAAATCATTACTTAGTCACCACCCAACACTTTATTTAAAGGTTTTACAGTGTGAAATAATACACAAACAAGATCAAAATGAAAAATTTTCAAAGTAACAACCACTGAAATATCATGTGAATGATGAATTTATGGTGGTAAGTCTCTTTAATAATGTTGATACACAACTCTCATTTGTTAAACCCATTATGATGAGGAGAAAACACTATTAGAAGTTTTTTAAAACACTTTTAATACTTAGACCACCTAGGTAACATTAATATTAGTATAAAGTGGTTATATATATGTTTTTATACCATATATTTCATGTCCTAAAACATCATATATCCATACCAAACTTCCTAACTAATAGATCATACCAAACTGATATAATTTGTATTATCACAACTCCAACCGATCACCTTATATAATATTAGAATTCCACTAACCGTAGGTCCATCCCACAAACACAAAAGGTTGGAAATAAACACCTAGGGTTAAGAATATTACTAGGGGATGATTTACCTTTAAAATACATAAACTTTAGTGGAATAACTCTAACGGTAAAATATAAATATGATGCATGATAAAGGAAAACCAAGATATAATAATATAAAATAATAATAATAATCATAGATACAATAATAAAAATATCATCAAATAAGTCTATAAGAAAAAAGTCTTAAAAAGGTAGAATAGGGAGCCAAACATGGCACTACACCAAGCTACAAACCACTACTATCTCTAATATACTAACTATATCACCAATAACCACAAAATAAAGGTGCTCCTGTATATAATTAAGAGGTCTTCCCTTTACATATTCCTTGTCAAACTTCATATTCACCAAGATGCATATGTGGGGTGTGAGTATATACAACCAGTAGATAGTCAACCAAAGACTTACTACAAATGATACTATAATAAAAACAAGTTATCTCATATTTTATATAAAATAAAAGTGAAGATAAAAACCCGTGAATAAGATACATATGACTAGTGAAAAAAACTCACACTATAGCACACATCTAGATCATGAAATCATACACCCATAAAATACATTAAATCATCCCCTATGATAGCAATTTAACTAACCTAGTGTATCCTGAATTTAAGTAGGAACAAATTAATAATCCAAAATCATGATTAGAAACCCATACCCTTGACCTAAGTCATCACTTGGTGGTACAATATATCTTCCAAATTAAATAGAATTGGTATCCAAATCCAAACCAACAATGGTGAATATATATAAATCATTAATGAACACTAACCTCTTACAAGACATGTTTATAACCACAAAAGGGTTGCATATTTCTATAACCCTATGCATTTAAGGCTCCAAAAACATATGAAAAACAATACCTATGACTATAAAAACCACCAGCGGCAGGGGAGGGGAGCCGACCTAGGGTAGGAACTTGACGGGGTCGGGGGAGAAGGATACGTCACGGGTGTCGGGGGGAGAAGGGGGGTCAGAATCAACGAGCGTCGAGGTCACCGGCAGCATGAGAGGGGATCAGAGCTAAGGTTGGGGCTCATCGGAGAGAAGCATCGTGGGTGTTGCGGAATAGGGTCGACTTTGGTGGGGGGGGGGGGTGTCGCCACTGTAAAAAATTAAATGGGTTTTGTAGAAGTTTTTAATAAACTACCACTAAACCATTTTAGGGAAAGGCTTGGTGGTGGTCTTGTAAACCACCACTAAAAGACCACTGCTAAAGGTGATTTATGTTGTAGTGTAACTTGTTTTAAAAGATGTCAATTGTGTCCCCTTTCTCTCTTATAAAAGGCCACCACCTCACCCATTATTCAAACTTATCAAACCACATAGGTTCCATAAAACTCAACCCAATTCACTTCCTAACATCCATTCCTTAATCCATTATTCCACCCTTTGGTAATAAATCCAACCAAGGAAGATCTTTTTTGCAAACCAAAATGAGTTACCCAAAGAAGAGGTAACATCCTTCTTCAAGATCCATTCATTTTTTTTTTATTTCTACAATACCTAAATTTTTAATATTCTATAAATAAGTAAAATATTAATTATCATAATTATACTATTATGTTTTTATGATAATGGTTTTAGCTACACTTACACACACTTCCATCTAATGGGTAACAATCTTACTGTTCATGTGTTCGAAAAACTACCTCCTCATGAAACAATGTTGTTCATTTTTTCCTTTACCATGTATCATAGTTGGGAATAATGAATAAAAATATTTTTTTATATTATATATATATTTTAAAAAAATTATTCTAGAATTATTATACTACACATAACTTCATGCTTTCCATTTTTTGTAAATATTATGATTTCATTTGGGGAAGTGTGGACTACCATCCCCTCAAAGTGATGTGATTCCTTCACACTCTACATGGAATGTATTAAAGATGGGTTTAGTAAATTTATATAAAATATACAAAGTAATAATTCTTATATAATTATTATATATATATATATATCATTTACTTTATTTCTTTCAATATGATAATTAAATGGAAACAATGTTCATGCATATGTATGACCTACCATATCCTGGAATGGTGTATTCCATGTGATAATTTAATATTTCATAGATTATTATAAATAAATATAAAATTAATATACATAAAATTTATATCATGGTTTTTATTCCGGAAATCCAGAGATATTTATGAGGAAAAAAATTATAACCAATTAAGGCACATGTGAAAAATAAAGCAGATATTACACAAAACGTAACCTTAACATGGAAGTGTTAATAAGAGGGATATATAATACCATATATGATATTAGATATAAGAATAATGATCCATGTAATATGTATAATAAACTTATATTTATTATATATGAGGTCTAAATGAGTATGATGAGATTCAATACATAAGTTAAGAGGATTTATAATCTCACTTTTATTTATGCGATATTTACGCCTTATTCACCACTCATTTAATTTTTGTGGGGTCTATACTACCAATGAATAAATAATATGATTTTTATCATTAAATTAATGGGTATTTTCATATGCATTTTATGGTATCTTTTTAATGGGTTTTATGTTTCAATATTTACCAAATCTTTAAAGTAGTTTTGTATAAATTTTCCTTCATTGAGATGCATAACATGATCTTAAAATACCATGTTTTGATTTGGTTTAAAAAAATGATATTCTAAGATCATTTTAAAATAAAAATGTTTTTTAAATTTTTATGGTTTTCAAGCGTCCTTATATTTTTTCCAAATATTTTCAATGAAATAGTTTTCAAAAATTATTTCATGATTTCTTTCTAAAGAAATGGTTTTCAAATTGTTTTCAAGATTATTTTATATGTTTTCAAGGAAAATGAGTTTCAAAATTGTTCCCAAATTATATTATAGGTTTTCTAGGATTTTTTTTTCAAAATTTTTTCAAGCATCAATTTTATGTTAAAAAAAGGTTTAAAAAGGATTTATGGTTCAAAATACTTTTTTAATGAAGAAGGAATATTTTGCAGAAGAAATGTTTTTAAAAGGATCTTTCCAAATTATTTTCTATCTAAGATGGCATCCATTGGTTTTACTCATTCCTTTTTAGGAAATGATCCCAAGGTTCTATTCACATTCTTTTTCAAAATGGATTATGTTTTTATTGAATTTTTTTTATGAAACCTGTTTCTCATTCATGGGTTATATGCTTATGAAAGAAACTTATTTTTATGGGGTATGATTTGATGAAATGATTTTGAAACATGAATTTTTCCAAATTTAAGATATTATTATTTATTTATGAAAACTATTTGACCTCACCTTCCTCCTCTAAAAAATTATTTTTTTTATTAAAAAGTAAAATTTTGTGGAAAAAAGGGTTAAACCATCAAGTACAAACAAGTGCATCAGGCCCTATTGTAGATGACATAATCCTTAAAGTAGAACTTAAGAATATTAGATACATACTCCCAATATAATTTTAAAGAAAGTTCGATTATCTTTTTATCATGATCATCTATAATTCAATATTAAAATTGATAGACCAATTTGGCCCACATCTGCATGAACTCTTCCACCATTTTATTATGGGTGTTGAAGCCTCTGGTCATGATTAGATGTTGCTTGATGATCCAGTCTTCCTGATCCCTATTAGTTATCAAATGAATTGGTTCGCCATTCCACTATTCTGTATCCTTTTAGAAGCATTAAAGAACAATATATTCTCTAGAATATCTTCCTTAGAGTGCATAAGAAGGTCACATGGATTCTCTATGGACTTTGTATCAGCATCCTGTGGAGGGCTATCCGTGATAACCACCGATTCACCCTCATTAGCCTCTTTACCTAGAAACCCCTGAGGTTAATTTAGAGGGGAAGAAAGAACCACCAAGTCATCCTGGTTCTGAGGATATACTTCATTTGTATCAACCTTATTCTCCAGAACAAGCTCCTTAGTCTTAAGATATTTGGGCATTCTAGTTCCACACATCAGGTTCAATACAACCTCCTTCACTGATTCTTTCTTAGATGGCTCACCCTCCATTACCTTGTTCTGACCATTTTTAGCTGATCTAGTATCCATAGGCCTTGGGAGGTATGATCAGTCCTTTTAGCATCTAGAATCTCTCCTCTCGTGCAAAATTCAACTACCTGGGTCCTTATTTTTGTTCTATCCCTTCTTCTTCATTGGGCTATGAAGCCCTCTATTGGATCCTCTTTTTGAAATTTCCTCTGAAGGTAGTCTGCCACTCTCCCAACCCTTAGACTCTGTCTATGTGGGGAAGTCATCCCCAGTAGGCACTAGATCAAGAGTGTCAAATCCTAGGCCATTAAAACGATTACTGATATTTATCATGGATAGGGTTAGTTTATGACACTTATTTCATTTCATGGGTTATGATATGGTTGTTTATGATTTTTTGGCACATTTATGTTTGAATTAATTATGATATGTGTGGGACCAATCTATCCTTACAATGCATTGGGAAATGATAAATGGTATATGAGCTCAATGGGTACATGAATTTTCACTCGACACCAAAAATAAGAGGGTAAATGGGTTGTAGCTCATGCCCAAAAAAAGGTACACAGGTTGTATCTGAAGCACAAAAATAATAGGGTACACTAGTTGTAGCCCAATCCAAAAAAGAAGAGGGTACATAGGTTGTTAGCCCAATCCCTAAGTAGGTACATTGGTTTTTATCCAAAGCTTAACATGTTATAATGGTCTTGGTAGGTATCCTTCACAAAATATTTTCTTTGATTATGTGTATTCCACAAATTATATGTCTTATTCCTCAGTTATGCTTTCATGGATTATGCTCTTGATTCCCATATGATTAATCTCTTATTAAATTCCAATTTTTATGAAATAATTACTGTTTATGATATTTTATATTCAGTGTGTGATCTTCTAATGTCATTATCACGTTCTCATACACTTATGCTCATGTTTATACTTACATACCTCCATTGTTTACCCATAGTGAGAATCCAAGCTAACCCATTTTTATGTTTCAATTCCCTAGGTTATGAACATATTTATTATGTATGATGTGTAAAATAAGGGATATAGTTATGAAGAATATAGTGGGAGATAATGTAGAAAAATTATGTACCGGTGTTTATGTTTCCATGTTTCCAAAGGCACTAGGCTAATGCAGTCTTTGGGAATCCATTTTTGTAATGTTTTATGTATTAAAAAAATATATATAATGTTTATGTGTGTAAATATAGGTTCTATATACTCTAAATATTAGTCTTAATTGGAAGACTACCCATAGGATATCTAAGTGGTGTATTGGGTACTTCTGATTACTTCGAACACTGTTTAGAGAACTAAAGGGTCTAATAATTTTTTCATCTCTCATAGTTATTTCATATATATATTTATATTATTAAAATACTTTTCCTTAAAATAATATTTTCAAAAATAATCTTACTTAATTTAATATGGTATAAATCATGTGTAAAAGGATTGGAACTCTCTTGAATATGTTCAAATTTAGAAGCAGGTTTTGAATCCTTAGTTGGGGGATTTTTTAACTGAGTGCCACTTTAAAGTTCTATATCAATCACATTCTACATTAACCTATCCTTTGAATCTATTTGAGTTAGTTAAGGAATTGGTCCACTCATGTGATTCCTTAAATAACCAATAGTAGTTTATAATGAACCCATTTGAGTCATTAATGTGTTAAACATAATTAGTTGTTGTTTAATAGTTTCTTCATGGTATTTTTTTATTTTTTAAGGGGTTGTGTTGGATGAAAAATTCTTCGAGGTTGAGAATTGTATTTCTAATGGATGTACCTAGGTTTTTAATTAATTTATTAACCCTAGAAAATCATTATTATTTTCTAGGATGCCGTAATATTTCATTAGATTGATTATTACATCCCTTGTAGAAATATGGGTTGGGTTGAAAAGGTCTCAGTTTTTTTGGATTGGCATCCCTCAAAATAAATTATTCCAAACATCATAATTTTATTTAATATATATAAATTATTCACTAAATTGTTCATTTTAGGAAAATATTCCACAATGAACTTTTAGTTGAATTATAGTTTTAGTTTGGGATAAATCTGTGAAATATTGGACAACATCATAGATTTCACCATACTGGTAAGATCACTGTGTTGACTTATAATCATATTGTTTTTAGAACTCAAATTAAGAACATAATAAGTATATTTTATTTTAATTAGACCCATTGTTTAAAATATTTGATCATTTTGAGGCATATTAGAAATGAGAGTTTTATAGTAGTAGGAATTTTATTTACTAAGGATCCTCTAGTAGAAACATGTTTTGCACCCAAATATCTTAGGATGTTTTGAATAATCACAGAAAAACATTAGTGTTTATAATGATATCATTTCATGGATTTTAGCATATATATTTTAGAAATTTTTTCATGAATGATACAAACCAAATAGACGGATAAAAAGGAGTAATAAAAACATTTTTTTGAGCCCCAACCTATTTGTACTAGCAACTACCCAATGACCCTAGGATAGAATAAAAATATAGCTATTGGGAGTGGCCCCTACTACCCTATTTTCCCCTATAATGGATGTATTCAATCCCAAGGCCAAAAAATCCACCTAAAACACCTAGAGTATATAAATACACCCCTTTGGGTATATATAATTCAGCTGTTTCCTTATGAAAATCTTATCCATCCATATTCAATCATCTGAGATCTGTTGTGATATCTTGTTGTATTTGAGATCTCTTTTACAGTTTTCAATTACTCTCTAACCATGTATTTATTATCTTATTAATTTAGACTGCAGTGTATTATTCAAATGTCTTGAATAAAAATAAGCATATTCATTATTTTTATATTGGTTCTTTCTTGTTCATTAAAAAATGAGTAGGTTCTTGTTTGTCCTTAAAGAAAGGGATGTTATGTATAAATTCCAATTCCTTAAAGTAAAGAGATTGGGTAACTAAAACCATAAGTTATGGATTTTGGTTCTTTTTTAGTCCTTAAAGAAAGGTATTTAATTTTTAAATGGTTTTCTTAGATACAGTTATACATAAGGGAGTAAAACCCTCCAAAGGCTTTGTGAGAGAATACATAGGCACCTTTCACGGGTGATTTCTTAACTTCATCAACAAATTATGTTGTGTTATTTAATTAATTTACAATGTTCAAAATATTTATATGATAAATTTCACTTATAATTACAATTATTGTGATAAAAATATAATTCTTTTTTATTTCTTTAATTGTTTTTAACTCATCTCAAAATTAGTTTTAAATTTTAAATTTTTTTTAAAAGGAAATTCACCTCCCTCTTTCCTACCTCAATTGAATGTAAAATTGGTATTAGCATAAAACCTTTTATTTTCAAAAACCATAACTAGTTAATGGTATGATAATTTTTGGGGGACTTCAATGTTGCATACCCAAATTTTCATGAGTGTTATTTTATAGTAATAGATCCATTTTTCGATGTTTTGGACTATGGTTATTGGAAAACCCATATGTTTAAATTTCATAGGAATATAGAAAATATAGTTCCAGGAATTGTTTATCATGTATATGCCCCCAATCAATAAAAATAAGAAAACTAGACCCTTAATGATATATCCACATTTAATATTGATGGAAAATCCATGAATTCTCTTTATTATAGATCAGTCCATAATGATTTTAACATAATGTATACATGAAAAGAATCTTATGAAATTTGGAATAATTTATAAGTTATACATGTGGTAAAAAAAATTAAAGGATTATAGGATTGATATGTACCATTATTATTTTGAAATATTTATTAGGAATTTTTATGTTTATTATATTTACGGATATATATAGTGGAAGTAAATCATTTAGTGATTTCATTTCCATATAAATTGTTATGGAGAAGATCATTTAGTATTTTCTAAGATGATGGGAAACCATTGTAATCATACATCATGATGTTAAGGAAATAAAGAATATTCTAACTGAATAACTCATAGGATCAGTTATGACCTATGATATTTCAATTTAAAGGTATGTTTTTAGGGAATATTAAGAGTTCAATGAGAAAAAGATAAAAATTACCTTTAAGGTAATCAATGATGAAAAATCCTAAAGTGAATAAGAATTTAAGAACTTTTCCAAGAATATATGTAAATTAATAAAGAATAATAATTATTAACAACAAGGAAAGAAGGAAAACCAAAAGGTGAACAAGAGGTACGGTGGTACAATTAAAAAGAAAACGTCCAAAACAAGTCAGAGTGACAATTATCCAAATAGAAGGAGAAAGAGAGGAAGGAATGAAATAAGTAATTAAAAGTATCAACTTAGAGTACAAGCAATGAATCCCTATCAACCTAATCCTCCCCATGTGATGAAAGTGACAAGTGCCTTATGAACCATGATTTGGTTAACTATACTACATCCTCTTGTTCTTCTTTAATTTTTTATTATTCCTATAGACATATTAATTATTATGATATAAAATATCCTAGAGAATAATTGAACAATGTATTTTCTGGTCTCACCCCAAAAATAGATTATCTTAAAATCATTATAATGTAGTTTTTAATGAGGAGGATTCTATTTTAAAGAAAATGTGAAATTAAAAGAACAAAATTAGAATACCAAAAATCTTCTTTTATGAAATGATGAAAATAAAAATAGAATAGTTGATTTGTTGTTAAAATAAAATCAATGTTTAAAATATGATTTAAATAAACATAAATTAAAAGGGTTTTTCAAAAGTATTTAACCGAAAATGAACGATTATGTAATACAATCAATGAGATAAAAATGATCTTGAAATGTTTACCCAAGGTGAGAAAAAAAAATTTGGTTCCCAATGTAATATGATAAGTACTTATGTGTTTGGTTTTTAAAATAATTATAGAGCCTAAAAATATTCTAACACTACTATAAAAGTGTTATTATAATATTAATTTTATAATTATTTTTGAAAAAATGGGGCATCTAATTTATGAATATCATTACAAAAATACCAGAAATGGAAGGTATAACTCCATCCAAATTTCTTCAAATATTTTTTCTATAATATCCCACATTTATTATAAAAATATATACCCTAAGAAAACGTGGGTTCTAAAATATTTATTGGATAATATTTGTGGGCCCAAATTTTTGGTACCAAAATCTCTAGATTCTTGATAATTTTATAGGTGTATTGTCACATGATAAATTCCCAAGAGGAAACATAGTACATGAATAGTGAGTTTTGACGACACTTATATGGAGAGTTATTAATTTTTTTAAATGTTTAAATTCATTTAAATTAAAAAATTTATCTTTAATTATTTTTTTATTATTTTAGTATTAAAAATATTTTTTAAAATATAATTGCAAATTTCATTTTGAAATATTAAAATTTAATTGGATATTTTCTTATGTTTATCAATTTTTTATTTAAATTAAAAATTTGAATTTTTTTTTAAAATTGATCTTTCATTTGATTTCTCAATTATAATATTATGATATATAATTGAAATTTGAATATCAAATTATTGGAATTAAATTATATTTTTTGAAAACTTCATATATTGAAATCATGGATATTTTATTTAAATATTAAAATATAATATTATTTTTTGTTTGGATTTCTTGAAATTTATTTTAAAATTGTTTTGGGATCTCATTTTTCAACATGTAATCATCTATTAAATATTTTTAATTTATAAAATTCTTACTTGAAAATAATTTTATTCAATTGAGGGGAGTTTATAATGTTTTGAATATGAGTTTTTCAATTAAATTTAGAAATAAAGATTATTTTTCTTCTCATATTTTATTCTTTAAAACATGAGATTTATTGAAGTATGATTTATTTTCATGCATTGAATTCATAGAATTATATGATTATTTCTAAATCATGTTCACATTGTTATCCATTTGATCATTTCATGTTAATTTTTAGTTAATTATTTTTATCATTATTTTCTTTTATTTAAATATCATCATTTCATCTGTCTATTTTTTTTAAACATGAGGTGATTGATAAAGTTAATTCCCTCTATCAGGTGGGTTTTGTTTATTTTACAATTTATTCATTGAAATCTTAATTTATATGTATTTGGTGTCTCTTTTTACACTAAAAACTATGTATCATTTTAAGGGGATGAAACCCACTATAAATATAAAATTTTCTAATGAATATGGATGTGTGATTTTGGAATGTTTAGTTTTCGTATAAGAAACTTAGTCTGAATTTTTTTACATATAATTAAGTGGGGAGACAAATCATTTTTATTTCTAAATATAATACCCCGAGATAGACTCCTTTTAAGCATGTATTGATTTCAAATTTATATTTCTCTTTAAAACATTTTATGATAGTTATTATGAATGCATTACCCCTATCTCTCTAAACCTTGTTTATGAGATTCGTGAAGATTTCAATGGATGGAAAATGTGACTAGATTAATGGTATTATTTATATAAACTTATTTTCAAAGATAAGATTATGTAATAGAAGGAACAATTATATTCTAGTCTCCCAATTAATATTTTAAAAATGATTCAATCAGTTTAAATTATTTTTATTTCAATTATGTGAATAGTTATGGTTTATAAATTCAAAGGGGGAGTTGATTTGGATATAAAACAATCATTTATATTTTTATGTGGGTTAAAGTAAATTATTTCAAATCGATTTTTTCTTATTTTAATTATTTTTAAAATTGAATGATTTTGATATAAAACTATTCTTGAATTGTGGAAATTTTTTGATTTTATATTTTTGATAATCACAAAGAAGTAGAATATTGGAGAGTGAATTATTGATGAAATGGTTTTTGGAATAATTCTTGAACATATTTTCTAAATGTCTTTTTAGTGTATTGATAATAATTGGCTCAATTTAATTATTAAATATTAAAATTCATTATTAATATATGTTTCACATTTGATATAATCATGGGAATTAAATCATGCCTATATTTATTGATTAATTTCTTACGTGTTTGTGATCTTCAAAAAATGGGGAGAATTTTTCACATATCACTCTCTTAAGTAGTTATAAATAATCACAAACACACATTGGTGTTAAAATTTTTTTCTTTTCAGGGATTTTATTTTTTATGTTTAAGATATTTTTTTCATGAAGTTAATAGACCAAAAGAAGGGATCATAAGGAGCATGGAGAACAATTTTAGAGACCCCAACCTACTAGTACCGGTGGCTACCTTGTGGGGAACCACCAGATAACTATTGGTACCCATAATCAAAATGGTTTCTATGGGATAAGAAAATATAGACATTTGGAGTAGTCCCTACCATCATGTTTTTCCATCTAACAAGTCTATTCAACCCCTAAGTCTACAAGAAGCCTCACAAACACCTTAGAGTCAATAAATACACCCCTTGGGTTCTTAGAAGTAAATGGCCCAATTATTCAAATATTACACTACCATTTTTTCATCTATAGAGATCTATTATGATTTATTGTTGAATTCAATCTCTCTAATACATTTTCACTCCATCTATTTTCTTGTATTTATTATCTTATTCATTTTAAATAGAGAGTGGAGTATGTTCTCAATGGTCTTGGGAAAATAAACTATCTTCTTTTTTTTTATTTTGGTTCATACGCAGTCCTTAAATAAAGGGGCTGGTTCTTTCTTATTCCTTAAATGAATGGATATTGGGTTCACTTTATTAGTCCTTAATGTAATGAGATTATGTGATCAAAAATTTAAGTGAGTGATTTTGGTTCTTCATTTGTCCTTAAATTAAGGTATTTATGTTTTAAATAGGTTTATTGGGTATCATTGAACCCAAGGAAGTAAAATCTTCCAAGGGCCTTTGGGTAAGAGACACATGCACCTTTGGTTGGGGATTATCAAACATTGTTATTAAATTATATTGTGTTATTTATTTTATTTCCACTATGCTAAATATTTATTTAATAGCTTTTACTTATAATTCTCATTACTGTGATTAACTCTAAAAATTTTAGTTTATTTATTTATTTAATTTTAATTCCTCTCAAAATTAGTTTTAATCAATAATTTTTTTTAAAATTAAATCCACCCACTCTTTCTATCCCCACTCGAACGAACACATCACCAATCATTATTCTATCAGTAAGAAAAATATATTCAAAACAATATTGAATTAAAAAATTTTCAATAATTTAATGGTGGATGAATCTAAAAACAAATATTTTAAATATTTTTTGATAACTCTTGAAATGTCTAACCTTGAGCCTATCTAATTCCACAAATTTTCTTTGTAATTTATACAAACCTAGAATTAGATAATTTTTTTCATGATTTTTTTCTCAATTAATATTAATCCTCAATTATTTTGGATCAAGAGAGAAGAAAAACTATTCCTTTTACACTACATTAAAATAATATGGAAAATACCTACGTATCATTTGATGTCAATTTATTCTTAGGGGTTTCATGTAAAATAAAAGTTAACTAAATTCTTAAATGTGTTTTTGTGTGTGCTCCCCTATAAGTCTAATGAATTTTGGATGTTTATGAATGAAAAAAAATTGATTTCAAAACTAGTAGATTCCATAAGATATATCACCTTAATTTGATGCTTATATTTGTTGGATGAATCCAATTCTTTAAGAGTTCATTGACCAACCACATTTATTTTAGTTTCATCATACTTGTTCTCTAGAGGTTCCTCATTGGAATGATGAATATTGAGTTTTTTCTTCTTCAATTATTAGTTTTATAGTATTATAGTGATGTTTTATATAAATTTTTGGGTCCAATGATACTAAATAAGGTTTTGAACTTATGGACATACAAAAATTGATGAAAAAATATAAGAAAAATCCATGTAAATGTTCACAAATTGATATGAGTGATCGTGTTTCAAATTCAAAATTAATATTTTACCCTCTATGAATGTAGTATAGTATCCTCCATGGTTTTATTTGAATTTTTTTTAAACTATCAGTTTTTTTCTTATATTTTTATAAAGATGTATAAAAGTGTGGATTTCATAAGTTTTTTAAAAATTAAAATAAAACTAATATATCTAAATCAAGAAAAAATGATATAGTGAATGATTGAAATAAAAAAAATAATTTTATTAAAAAAATGTGTGAAATAAAATTAATATGTAAAAAATATAAACAAGTTTAAACCTCTGTAAATACCTTTATTCATTTTAAATTACTATCATAATTTTATTCCTCAATGTAAACTTCAAGACCTCAAAATGTGTACTTAATTCATCTCGATCATCATACCAAGACCTAGGTATTATCATTGTCCCTACTATAGATGCGGCTTAAATACTTTAAGGCCTACAAGTATATAATCATAATTTAAAAATATATACTTCTATGTAAGACCTAATTTATAAAATTTAAATAATGAAATCAATTAATTTATTTAAAATATTATGAAACAATTAAAAATTAACTTATAATGATGAATATTTTAAAATAAAAAACAAGTTTACATTCTAAAAAAATTCTTATAATAATA
Source organism: Viscum album (assembly GCA_963277665.1). NCBI lineage: Eukaryota > Viridiplantae > Streptophyta > Magnoliopsida > Santalales > Viscaceae > Viscum > Viscum album. Next base: position 1,918,600,711 of record OY728160.1, read on the forward strand.
AAAATAGGATATAAAAAATAAAGTTAAAGCCTTTTAATAGGGTTTTTGAAGGTATGCAATACTCATAGTTTCCAAGGGTGTTTAGTAGGACATGGTTAATCCCATTTCAACATCCATATATTGCTAATTCTCCTATATAGTTTATATGATCCTCCACTTTATGTGTAATAATTGTATCACCCATCTACTCCCACATAGTCCTATATGTATTTTATTTCTAGTGAAGGTAAAAAAATTGAAAATTATATAAGCTCTCATTATCTCCTTAGGAACCTCTAAGAATATAGTGATCCATCTATGTGATGTTCTTAAAGGTTAAAATAATAAACAATTAAATATATCATACTTACAAGAATGAGATATATAATAATGAATTCCATGCATATTATCTAGTTAATTTTTTTTTCATATAATCTCCCATGGCCTTTGAATCTTGATGTTCTATTTAAATAAGAGTATGTGATCCTCCAAAAATTATAAATTATCTCACTCAAAAAAACCAAAAGATTTCGACCATGTCCTCCCCTACGACATAGTGTTATATAGTTTCCTATTTTAAATTGCGATTTTTTAATATTGATATTCCTTCTGCTACACTCATTTCAGGCCTCTTAATTTTCCACATGTGAAATTCACAATTGAAATTCCATATAAAACTAATGTTTTAAAATATCATTTTGTTTTGAATGAACCATGCCAAAAAAATTTACTCCACCATGACATGCAATATTTCTAGATGGCCTAGTAATTCCTAAAATAATTTGAAAATTTCCCCAAGAATTTTTCAATAAAATGTTTTTATATAGCTCCCTCATTTATTTTTTTTATGCATCACCAAGACATAGGAAATCCCTAAATCTTACATCTTCTTGGGATATAAATTTTTCTTACGATCCCTATACATATTCCTACAGGGCATGGGAACATCAAATATAGAAGTAACACAAAAATTAATTATATATAAATCAAAGAATGAATAAATATCGTATGGTGTGAGGATTCTTCATCTCTTGGTTTGACTTATTTCATTGTATAATAACCCATTATTTGAAAAACATTTATTCTAATGCTTTGATTTTATAAATTATAAAAATCCAAGTGATAATGTCATTTTTTAAGACTTGAATTACATAATCCATTAATTTTATAAGACTTTAATTTCATAATACATTAATTTGATAAGGATTCACTACAAAATTTATGGGTTTTATCTTATTTCATAGTAATTTACATGAAAATATAAGATATTGTATTTTAAAATTGAATACATTCTGTTTATGAAAATTTTAGTTCATAAGACTTTGGGAAAAATAAAAGACTTCCCCTTTTTGAATATTCGAGATATGAAATCTGTATATTTCAGTTTAAATTGAATATTTATATAAATATATAAATTAAAGTAATTTTTGTACAAATAATTCCATAAATATATAAAAATAATTTAAAAAGTATTTGATTCATTTTTACAATAAATACAAAAATATTCCTAAAACCTAAATATTCAGTTTCCCTTGAAAATTATAGAACAATGTTGATTAATTAATTAAAATACAAAGTAAATGGGATTAAAATAAGATCTCTATTTGATAATTATATTAATTATATATCCCATCCAAAACAATATATGATTATAATTAATTTTTAGTGAAATGAATTCCATTATATGTAATTGGATTATTAATATAACATCCCAAACTCTAGCCTAACATCTTTCTTAAAATTCTTAAACATCTACACTTCATATGATTTAGGATTCATGAACATCAAATTTCTCATCCTTGTAAAATATTTATTAAATGTGATGAATTATATATCACAATTAGAGTATTGATGTCTTATTGTCCCACACAAATTAAAATATATTTTTTAAGTGGCCTAGTTGACTAAATCTCTACCTTTCTCTGTAACATCCTTACACTATTTCACCCCTTTGTCATTTTCGAAAATGTACAATATTTTTATCTTCTATTGAGGCATGTATCTTACCCCATAAAATTTTAAAAAATTTTCTTAAAATACATTAAAAAATGTGGTAAAGTATTCTTTCCCAAATTTTAATCTTGTATTGTTAACTTATATATAATGAATTACATTGATAGGAAATTTTAAATATGTTTTCTCTTATTATTTTACCCTTTGTGATAAGACTTTCATATTATTTACTCTTTATTGTGTTATATTTTATTAACAATATAATATAATTCCCATTATTAAAAAGTTGGCTTACACTAAATTTGTTGTGTTTAATCCCATAAATAATAAAACAATATTTATATTTTAGTTTTTTTATATTCAATATCAACTATAAAAAATACTAACAATTTTATGGATCTTTTATTTTCAAAAGTAAGTGATCCTTCATATTTTTCTTCAATGGTATTGAATATTTTTATATCTTCAATCACATGAGATAGATATCTAATATTAATTATACATGGATTTATTTTCATTGATTCTTTATGATCCACTTCTATTAGAAGTGAATTCTCAATTTTTTCCTTTTTTGAACCTTATAATATGTAGAAGTTTGATGTTTTTTACTAGTTGTGATACCATGAATTATTCAATACAATGAATTTATTGGTAACAACTTCCATAGATTTAAACTACTTAATCAAACCAATTTCAAGTAAGTAATCTTGAAATATTTTTGTTTACAAATTGTTTTTTCTCCCAATCATTTATCATCTTCCTTAGATAAACCCCCTCACACTATACCTCCTTTAACTCCATGTTACTTACATATTATACTATAAATAATAAGTTTAATACTCATAGGTTCTATAACACCAAAAATATCCTCTAAAATGTTATCTTACATGAAACTGATGAATCTTTCAATGAGAATATAATTATTGTCCATGTACATTCCTATCTTCATTTTATTTTTTACTTGGATAAATGTACCTTCTAAATCTTTCTTCAACTCCCCATTATATTGAAGTGGAATTTTTAGACCAATATTTTCTAGAATTTCTATTATAGATTTCACTTTTATCCAAAACATATTAAATATTATTCTTATTTATAAGTGAATATTTTACCTATGATTTTGTGTTATAATTATCAAAATTTTGTGATGACTATACCTTTACTTACCCAACTTTTTTTTGATATCTTAGTTTTTTTCTTGGGTATGTTTATCTTTAAGAAATATTGATTATGTCTTTTTCAACTCATCTTCCATTATAGAATATTTCTTTTTTTTGAACAATGTTTCTTGATTTATAATTTTCAAAATGAGAATTCAGATCTACTAAAAATAGCTATTCTACTTATTTTGAAATTCATATTCACTATATTTTATAATCTCAACCTATTTATATAAATATTTCATTTACTTCATATAATGGGTGTTCTGGTTATGACATGCTTTAATCCCATATTTCCACATGTGCTCAATATTAGTATCTTCACCATCTTTTTCACTACTTGAGGTTTCTTCATGATTTTTAACATAATCCATATAGTTCATAATATTTTCATAAACATATTAATTTAATTGACTATATAAAACAGAGTATCCTTCCTCTTATTTTATAAGCATTATTTTTCTTTCCTTCAGGTTAATATTTTATTTCCTTTAGTGTTTTAGTTAATTTCTTACCGTTTTTACACTATATATTCTTCCTAAAACATTCTTCTTTTTTAAATTAATCATACTCACAACTTTTATTATTTTTATTATTAATATAAAGGTATCCAATTTCAAAAAAAAATGTATTTTAGTTGGAGTTTCCCTTTAAATTTACTTATTAATTTTTTAAATTAATTTGATATAAGATCAATGATCCTCTTACACTCTTTATCCTTTTCTTTTTAATATTCATATTCACAAGAATAATCATCCTCTACTTATTTTATTTTATTCTTTCTCATATATTTGATTGCCTCGCCTTCTCCTCTTTGACCTTCTTCTTAAATATAGAAAGTTTAATTGCTTCATAATTAATAAGTTTATTATATAAATAATCATGATATAAATAACCCCTTTCCTCTAAAGTTGGGATTTTGGCAAAAAAATAGTGGTGAATTTTTCTCATTAACTTCTAGGTAGTGGTTTAAGCTTCTAAAGACCCAGTAAAACCTTTGATATTGCTGAAATTTTTTTCACCCTAACAAGATATTCATAAATAGTTATATCAAAATCCCTTATAATATCTTCAAAGTTCTTCCTTATTATATATTGTTGGATTCTTTCACTTTTATATTTTCTTCAAAAATGTCCTCAATCTTATAATATATCTCTTTATTTTTTACAATTACCATCACTTTTGTATAGACTCTACTAGATAAGGATATTAGAATTGCATTCATTTATTTGAAATAAACCTTTAAATTAATTTTATACATAAATTTTATTGGATCATATATATAAATAGGTGTAATTTATTAATTTTAAATATTAAAATAACACTATGTTTGATAACACATAAAGCATGCAACAACAAGCTTAAATGAACCATTAAATATATTTATTAAAATGTTATAGTAATAACCTAGACATTAAATTAGCATGTATAAATAGGATTAAAACCATTAATAAATATATATAAATTTCATACTAAATAAAAATTTATTGATTAATAGTTAGGAAATTGGAACATGATTTTTAGTAAAGTCAATTTCTTATTAAAAAATAAATTTTCTTCACAAATGATAATTATTGATTTTTGGGATAAAATATTATAATTTTTTAGTAGAAAATTTAATTTTATTTAAAAATTAAACTAATTTTGGAAGGAATCATATAAAAATTATCTTATGGTGATTTTCTTGGTTTTTTCTAAAAAGATTGATTTTTCAATGAATAGCGAAAATGCCTATTTGTTTATTTTATTTTTATAAAAATGTCATTTAATTTAATTAAAATGTTATATTATTATTTGAATTTTAAATTAATGTAATGTAAGAATAATATATTTATATAAAGTCTAATTAATTACATAGTATTTAACATTATACATGATTTTGATATAAGATCATTTTTGGGATTAAAAACACATTATTTTTAAAGTCTGTTTTTCATGGTTTTTTACCAATTTATATTAAAAGTCATTTTTCAATTATAGGAATTAAAATGTTTTAAAAAGTATATGTATATATTTATTCATATATTCAATTTTCTGAAGATTAATGATTTATATTTTTTGATGAAGTTAAATATTATGTAAATATAAAAAAATATAGTATTTATGCAATACATTATCTATTATGAAATCGAAACGACATAAACATGATATGAAAATTTATTAAACTTATTGAATGAATAAATAATTATAATATAATACAAACATAAAAAAATTATTTAAAACACATAAAATATAATTTATTTCAAGATAAATGTGAAAATCATATTTAGTACGAATGTAGTGCTTGCACAACACTAAAAATGTCAAATTCGGTGTCCTTAAGATAATATTTGATAAGGAATAAGTATTTTATATAATATATTATTAAAATTAATTATTAATTATTAATTTTATGGATTGGTATTTATTTTGGAGTTATATAACAGTTGACAAATCCAAATGCCTGTGAAATTCTCGAGGAAGGCAGAAAAAGTAAAAATAAAATATTAAATAAGTTTTAATGAAATATATGTCAGTAAATATAAATATTTAAAAAATATAAGTTTTTATATTGAACATAAAAAATTTATTTATAAATTTTAATGAATAAATATTTATTTTAAATGACTACGCAATGATGACATAATGCCGTGCAAGTAGTAGAAAAATCAATTAAATAATTTTAAAAACTCTAAAATTATATTTTCTGGATGAGAAACATTTTCCAAATAATATTTAAGACAACTTTAACATATTATATTGTTTTAAATTTTAAATTTATTTTTTTCAATTCTAGTTACGTGAATTGTTCTTAAAATGGTGTTAATAACACTTTATGTTAAAAAATATTTTATAAAATTATTTAAAAATCATAAAAATATTTTAAGAGGGAAATTATGATAATAATTGGTCTAAAATATCATTCATTCTCCATTTATTATCCAATTATTACCATATAAGTAAAATTTTACCCCTTACAATTAAAAATCACTACTCCAGTTGAGATTATTATTGGTTAACCATTGAGTTAAACCAAAAGATATTGTTTAAAATGATATCCAAAGCTGAAAAAATTTATTTTTTGATTATACTAAGATATTATATTCCTCATATTCAAATAAATATAATTTTTGGAACCATTTTACTTTATGTAGTGAAAATACATATTATTATTTTTAATGTATACCCATAAGTGACATTAATGATATTTTATAATAAAACATATTTTATTAAATGATTTAAAATTCATAAAAATACAATATTCATCCATTTTATGGGTATATGGCTTCAAAAATCAACCATGTAATATTTTTGGGACACTTTTTATTTTATGGTAAATTTATTAAACCCTAAAGAGTAAAAAACACTGATATCACGATAATTGTTCAAAGGGTCAACAAAGTGTTAAAAATAAGAGATATGATTGAAAAAATTACCCAAAATAAAAAATATTTTATTTTAAGAGATTATTTTTATTTATAATAATATTATATTCAAATTAAATCAATTTTTAACCATTTAATATGAATATTAATTAATATTAATTTAATAATTTAAGTTATTCCAAGAGTGTCCCTCTCCTAAATTCTAAAAGGGAACTTCTTAGTCTCTCATCATCACTATCATGAAGACATATATCTCTAAAAAACCTACCATTTTCTCTTATAAGATTAATTTTAAAAGTTCTAGAGATTTTTATATTCCCAAAACACCAACCCGATTTCCTTTAATAGGAGATCTAATGTAAGTATATTGAGGAAGTGGAAATCGTATTTACCAACTTCTTCAATTTTTTTATTCTCATAATTCATATAAACATGTAGTATATGTCATGAAATAATAAATAAAATATAATAACTATATTTATATGTTACTATTATTATTATAAAACAATTTTTACCTGTTTTCTATCCTACAAAAAATGTAAACATCATTTGTGCATAAGTACGACTTACAGTCTCCATGTAGCGATGGAAATCATTTTTAATCACTATATTTCATGTTTGGTTATTATGATGGGTTTAAAATTTATTTTTTATACTTATTATTTATTTATTATTTATTAATTATAATATCATCTCGACCTTCTTACCTTCTAATCCATTGGGAAATGGAATCGTTGCTCATACATAGACGTGGAGTATAACCTCCAAGAAATGATTTGATCCATTTTTCTTTTTCATTTTACATGGAAATTAATAACTATGGATTTAATAAATTTATAATATATATATATATATATTATATAATAGTTATTCTATAAATGTGAATTTTTATTTACATTTTTTGGTCTATCAACTGAAAAATGAAAATAGTGCTCATGTGTACGTAAAACCTACCGTATCCATCAATAATGTACTTCATTTTTATATCTCTACATTAAATGGATAACTTAAAATTTGTACATAATGAATTTTTATGATATTTATATCAAGAATAAAATTATAGAGATGATTTAACAATTATCTATGTATAAGCACTGGAAGTACCATATAGAAATTTTCATGAAAAACTAAAGTAGTTAACACCTGGAAATGATTATTTTAAAAGAAAATTATTAGTAAATAGGTGTTAAAATATTATAATAGGATCATATATGATATTATATGTACATAAATTAAATTTATATAGAATTATATTAAATTTAGATATATAATACAAGAGGTTGAAACGCTTTCTAAGAAAGTCAAACTCGATGTAAGGGATCTATAGTCTCAATTTTATTTCCTAGAGACATATTACATATCCACCACTCATTTAATTTCAGTGGTTTATATACTACCATATTAACTTATTATATCTTGAATTAAATTAATTTCATTATATTTAATATTTCATTTTATTTTATTACTTCATGTAGATTATGATTCAAAAGTTACCAAAGTTGTAAGAGTTTTCTGTTATAATCTCATTTTTTATTAGGATTATCTATGATTAAGTTTTCAAAAAATAAGTTAAAGATATACCTTTCAACAATCTCATGAATTTTCTTATAATATTTTTATTTTGGGAGAATAAAATTTTCAATTTCATTTCCCCCATTATATACTCATGAAATTGGAAAAAACATTTAAATATAAAATCAACTTTATTTCTCTTTTCAGAAGAAGATCATTTTATCCATGTCCATATTTTATAAAAAAATTTTAAATTATTTTTTTATTCTACAATAATTATTAAAATTAATTTTCACAAATAATCTAATATTTAAAAAATCATTTAAAATGAATATTATTTTTCGTTTTTTGAATGAGGTACATTTTCCTTTTAACGAAAAATATTAAAGTAATATTTGTTTTAATACAGATGACATGAATTGAATTTACCACTACCATGAACACTAAATGATATGAAGATTCCTTGAATATTTTCTAAGATTATTTTCAAATAATTATTTTTCTTTAATTTTTAGTAACATTTTAGATTTTGAAGAAGTTATTAAAAAATGAAAAGGTTGTTTTCCTCAAGAAATATATTATATATCTTTCAATGGTCTTTTCATCTAAGATAAAATCTTATGAATTTCTTAATGCGTTATTTGGATATGATCCAATAAAACTACCCACACTCATTCATTGGATTTCTTATACTGATCTTGATTTGTGTATGATTCTATTAAACCCATTTCTTTCCCATATGTAAATTATGTTTTGATGAAACCTTAAAAAATCCCATTAATTTTACATGGTTTATACTATGATGCGATAATGAAATGTTTGTGAAACATAATAAATTCCCATGGGTTATTATTTGATGAGTTATTTAGGATATTTTGGAACATATATGTATGTTTTTTATCATGTAATGGCTGGGCTCAGAATTATATATCCCTCTAATGAATTGGGTAACGATGGATATCTCATGAGATAATAAGGGCTGGAATGGGGAATTTACCTAGTTTAGTAAGGGATTCTATCCACTATGATAGTATAGGGAGTGAATCTTGGATATAGATATGATAGTTAGGGGAGTGAACCCAATACAATATGATGGTCTTGGTAGTGATCCTTAACAAACAAGGAAATGATTTTCTATGCTTATGTGAATGCCATTAATTTATGTTCTATGCCAATGTTATCATCTCATGGATCATGTTATATGATTTATTTCTTATTATTTTATCATAAACTACCAATATTTATTACATGACTAAATATTATTATATCTGATATGAAGGGTATGGTTTTCAAATTTTAATATCATGTTATCATAACCTTACACTTATGTTAGGTTTATGTGATCATTGACATCTCCCTTGTTTTCCCTTACTGAGCATCTGAGCTCACCCTTTATTATGATTTATTTCCCCAGGTTATAAAGAGAGTTTTTAAGTATTATTTATTTTAATAAGGATATTATTTATGAAATACCAAGTGGGAGACCATGTAAACCTTTTATGAATGAATTGTTGATGTATCCAAGTTTCCAAAGAAAAGATACCCTTATGGTATTGAGAAATGTGTTGGTAAAATGTAATGAATATTCATATATTAAAATGTAATATCTATAAATGAAAGGTGTGGGTCACTATATCTGGTATTATAGGGTAAGTTTAGTAAATATTTGGAAAATAAAATGAAAAAACTTTAGTGAGAACCATGAGGATAATTCTATGTATAAGATAACATCCTAATGTTTTGTTAAGGAATAGATTGTGAGACTTTCCTTAAAATAAATCAATTTATAGATACTACAAGTGGATTTGGTTTTTACATGGATGAATTTTGAGGTAATAAACCAATAAATATTTTTCATGTATATCTCATACAACATTCTGTTGTATGGTGAGCATGGCCTTACTTTGAACCTAGTTTGACACTCCCATAAGACATCCTTGATTTGATTAAAATTTTATTTATATACCATAATAAATGATTTGAATATTTATGACCACTGATGAACTATGATAAAACTAAAGTGTCTCATATTAAAATTAAGGGTTCATGATTTATACTTCCTATGAATTATGATTCATGATTTCTAAAAATTATTATTGTTTTTTACACTATACTTTATAGTTTTAGTCAATGGATAAAACCAGGATGAATATTGTAGACATTAAATGTGATAGATAATTGAACAATTTCCCTCATGACCAACCATGTGAAATGGTAGCTAGAGTATGAAACCTTTTTATTATTCCTTATCAAATATATCTGTATATGATTAATAATGTAAACATGGATGAGTTTCTTAATATACATAATAAGAGAAAAATGGAGTTTCCTAAAGATTATAGAGGTAATTAGATTTAGTTTCTTATATGTTATATATATGGGAGGAAACGTATAGGGAAATGTATCAAAGGAACAAGATGTTGTTTTGTGTGTGGAAATGAAGCACATAGAGAAATAAATTACTAAGGAAAAATAAATAGTTTGATGGAGGGATATGAAGTTCATCCTAATGCCCCATTTAATTTTCAATTCCTTATGTGTGGGTAACATGGGAATTATCTAAGTCAATCACCTAATCAAAGAGTTAAATACTAGAACAAAGAATATTATAAGTTATTTCAAAAATTGAAGTAGAATTATTGACATGTTTATGTATTATAATTATATAATATTATTGTAGAAGTATTTTTATCAATGGTATTATGGTTTTAAGAATTAGGAAACATCTAAGGATTATTCTATAGTATTTTTTCTTTAAGGATTTGAAATAATATATTGAATAGAACTGATAACATAGAATTATGATTTAATATAAATGATATATTTTATGGAAAAAAATGATTGAGGAAAGTATAACCCATAAATTATTTCTGATGTTGAGATAATATGGTTTAGTTGAGATAAATAGATAATTTACATTGATAATGTAAATGAGATAGTAATTATGACCCTGGAATTTATAATTGATTTAATGAAAAGTGGTGTATGTAATATTTTGTGCAGTTAATAGTGTTTTTGGATTTATAGAATATATTTTTTATTTATTGATTTTATTTTATGAATAAGGATTTAATTAATTTTTGGAATAATTTTTGTTTTCGTTGAGGTTTTATGGGGATTCTAGTTATTAAAATATTTTATGAGAATAAGGGTATTAAAAAATTTGGTATGTGGAATTAAGAGAAAATTAATGTTTTTTGGTGGATTTTTGTTGAGTTTATTTTGGAAATTTAGTGGAATTGTTTCGTTTTTTTGGATTTTGAATTTGGGAAGACATATTTTGGAAGATTTTTAAGGTTAACTACTTGTGGAATGGATTAAGTTGAATTCTGGTCATTATCATTATGGATTTAGATATTAATGTATGATTTACCCAGATTCAATAACCTGTGTTAATAAATTTGGTTTTTGTGAATATATAGGGAATTGGGGAATATATTTTAATTATTTTATGAATCTTATAATCTATTAAAAGTTAATTTTAGTGTTTTAGGAACGAAAAATGCATCATTATTTCTTGGAGTAAGATTCAGAGGAAGTTAATCGAAGAAACATAAAAAGATGAAATTGTTCTTATGAAATGTAAATAAATTATATATATATATATATATATATATGTATATATATATTCCAATGTTATATATATTGATAGTAATATAATCCCTTAACTTTAGGAAAATGAACTTGAAATATTTTTTTTTATCATTTAACCTTTATTTCTAGTGAATCGATTTCCTTTTCAACCTTAAAAAATTTATGTTTTTTTGGTCGTTAACTTTCTCATGAAAAAGTTATATATTATTATATATTTGTAATTGGGAATTAGTTTTATCCTCCATATATATATTTTATCTTCCCATAAATGTTTTCCCTATATGGGAACTTAATTTTTTCTTATTTTAGGTAATATTTACGTTTCCCATTTTCCCTTTTTAAAGGATGTTTTATTAACCCTTTGTAAGATGTGGGTTTCCAAAAAGGTATTTTAAAATATTGAACCTTAGATGGACAAGATAAAATTTCAAGTTCAAAATTTATTATGGGGGGATGTAACACGCCAAATTTTTTAAATAACACTATGTTTGATAGCATATAGAACACGTAACACCAAGCTTAAATGAAGTGTGAAATGTTTTTATTTAATTTCCATATTTATAACCCACCTATTAAATTGTATGGTATGAATATAATTATAAATGATATGATAAATACATAATTTTCCAACTTAATAAAAATTTATTGATTATTTTTTATGAAATAAGAACTCAATTTTAACTAAATTCAATTTATTCTTCAAAAATAAGTTTTCTTTAGAAATCATTATTATTTATTTTTATGAGAAAATATTATAATTAATTTCTTATACTTAATATAATATTTTTTGACAAAATGAAAATATTTTTTTAAAGATTAATATCCAAATTATCTTAGCATTATATTTTGGTATTTTTCTGAAAAGATTGATTTTTTAGTGGATAACGAAAATACCTTTATTTGTAATTTTTTTTAAAATGTCATTTAATTTCAATTAAATTTATGATTATGATTTTAATTGGATATTTAATTAACATATGAATACTTTGGTTATATATAATCTAATTAATTACATACAAATAAATTTAACTTTATTTTGTTATAAGTTTAATTTTAAGCCTTAAATGAAGTTTTTTAAAAACTATTCTTCATTGGGTTTACACATTTATATTAAAAGTCATTTCAATCACTTAGAGGAATTTAATTTGATGGAATTATATTTTCTTTATATTTTTAATGTTATATATATATCCTCGGATAAATTTTTGAAAAATTTCTGAAAAGGATATATTTTTTGCGGCTTAAAAAACAGTTTTTATGAAATGCAACATCTATTATGATATCACAAAGACATAAAAATGTTATAAAAATTCATTAAACTTATTTACATACTAAAATATGAAAATTTAACATAAATATAATATGATATTTTTTCAATACTTTTAAATATTATATTATTTCAAGATAAATATGAAAACAATATTCAATGTCAATATAGTGCTTGCACAACACTAAAAAAGTTAAATTTTATTACCTAAACACAGTTTTTTGGAAAGAATAAGTCCCCAATTGACTTTTTATTAAATATTAGGTATTATTGATTATTTTAACTAATATATATGAATTATTTATTTATATTAAAAGTGTAATATTCAAATGATTGTGCAATGCTTATGCGTGGCTGAAAAAGTGAAAATAAAATATTATTTAATTTTTCCTAACATAAATGTGATTAATTATACATATTCAATGAATATAAAAGATTTTTGGAACTAAATTATTATTTTTTATGTTGTTAAATTATTTTTTAATTTTAGTGACTAAATTATTACCTTAAATTATTACACAATGCTGACACAATGCATGTACAAATAGTATAAAAATAATGTAAATTATTTTAATAACTATAAAAAAATATTTTTTGGATGATTTAATGTGTATGATGAATTTTTAATATAATTATACCATATCGTATGAGTTCTAAAATTTTGTAATTGATATACATTACTTCCATTTTATTTCCAAAGTCAAATTGTGTTAATAGTTTTAAAATGACATTAATAGTGTTTTATGTTAAATAATATTTTAGTAAATTATTTGAAAATAAAAAAAATATTTCAAGAGAACAATTATAGTAATAATTGGTCTAAATTTTCTTAACAAGAAAAATTATGAGTAAATGTTAATCGTGTAAGTAAAATTATAACCCTTTAGCATTAAAAGGTCATTTCCTCAATTAAGGTTAAAATTTGTTAACTAAGGGGTTAAACCAAAATATATGGTATAAAATGATATATAAAAATGGATTTTTTTTATTTTGGGATTTTAAAAAGAAATTATATTTATTATATATTAATATATTTTATTTTTAATCATTTAAAATTATTTAATTTTTTATATATTTATATTTCATGTATTTCCAAAATTGACATTAAATATATTTTATAACAAAAAATATTTTATTAAATGATTTAAAATTAATACAAATTATATATTAGGAAATTTTTTTTAAAATATGAAATTTTATATAATTATTGGTCACTTTTCTTTTTACGGTAAATTTCTTTACCCCTAAAGTGTAACACACTTTTATATCACAATAATTGTTAAAAGGTCAATAGAGTGTTAAAACTAAGTGATAATTGTAAAAACATAACCAAAATTTTACAGATTATATTTTATGATATTATTATAACTCATAATAATCTTATATTATAATTATATTAATTTTGACCAATTTTTTCTATAAAATTAATTTACATTAGTTTAATATTTTAAGTAAATCTAAGAGTGTCCATCCCCCACTTATACAGTGAATCCTATTCTCCTATATTCCTCACAACATTTGAAAAACATAGATAAAAAACCAGATAATCTAGCTTCTAAAAATCCTTATACAAGTTATAGAGGTTCTGGTATTTCAAATTGACTAACCATAAGTCCCTTAAGAGGATACAAATAAATGATATCTACTAAAGAAGAGGTAATCATCTTTACGGACTCTTTCAAATTTATTTCATATTATACTTCCTATAAATATTTTTTACCCATAATAAAATAATAAATAAAGTTTAATATATATTCTATAATGTTATTATTATTTTGGTACAACCATTTTATACCCCTTTACCATCATATAGAAAATAGAAACATTACTCATACGTACGTCGGACTTATCATTTCCATATAGCGGTGGAATTCATTTTTCATCAACATGTTTCATGGATGGTAATTATAATAGGTTTAAAATTTAATGTACAATATTTATAAAATATTTATCACTCTAAAATTATAATTTCATATCTACTTTCTTACCTTCCAATCTATTTGAAAATTATAATGCCACTCCTTCGTACATGGGAACTACCACGTCCACAAAGTGATGTGATTTTTTTTTTCTTTTCTTTTTTATTGGGATGGTAATAAAGATATATTTAATTAATATTTGGGATATATAGTAGATTATAATTATTATCTAAATGTGTATTATTAGTTACCTTTTTTTCAGTCCATCCATAAAAAAAATGAAAATATTGTTCATCTATACATATGACATAATATTTCCCTAAACAATGAAATTATTTTTTCTATATCTATATTTCATGGATGAATTTAAATATATAAATTTAATATTTAAGATATTTACATGAAAGAAAAAATTCCAAATATGATATAACCATGATAAAAGTAAAAGACTAAGAACTACCGAAAAAAATTCTCCTGAAAAAAAGAAGCAAACACCCAAAAATGAAGTTTTTCATAAGGAATTATTAATAAATTGTTATTGAAATTTTATAATTGGATCATATATGGTATTATAAATATATAAATTAATCTATTATATAATTTTAAAATATTTTAATTTTTTTTACAAGAATTTAAAGTGCTTTTAATGTAAGTTTAACTGAAGGTATGAGATTTTTCATATCACTTTATTTCTGAGAGACATATGCCATATTCACCACTTATGTTTGGAAAAAAATCCTTCATGATGGTGAATTTAGGTTTATTGGGCATGGTGAAATGTTTTTATGTATCTAAAGATGTATTGTTTTCAAATAAGGCATGAAGAGTTAGCATGAATGTTTGATCTCGCGGAAAGCACAAATGTCTGATATCATGAAAAGCATGATTGTTTAATCTTGTAAAAGTGAGAATGAGTGATCTTATAGAAAGAATGAATATTTTATCTCATGGAAAGACCAAATATATGATCTCATGGAATGTTATAATTTATTATCTTTCAAAAAGAATGAATTTCTGATCTCATGAAAAGGAAAACTGTTTGATCTTACAGAGTGAAAATATTGCAATGATCTCACAGAGTTCGAATGAAAAACTAATTTTGCAGAGCACGAATGATGAATTGATATTGTGGAACATGAATTCTAAACTGATCTCACGGAGTGTGAATTCCATACTAATATCATGGTGTGAAAATTTACAAATTGATCTCACATTATGATCTTGAGAAGCACATGATTGTCTTTGGATATCATAAAGGGATCTCACCCAATGCTCATGATTTTCATTGATGGTAGTTCTCAGATCTTGTAAGATGAACAAATGGGACTTTTTCCTAGATCTTTTTAAAAGTAAGTATAAGACTCACACCCATATCCCACACAAAGAATCAGTATAACTTATGATCAAAACTCCCACTATGAGGTTCATGGAGCACATGATACTAATTGAGGTGAATAGTTGTCCGTGATTTTTGAAGTTAAGGTGGTGGAAACTCACCTATAAATACCCCATGTCCCATATATAAGAGTTGATGATGTATTTATTAAAATAATTATATGATTCAATGTTCGAGAAGAAGGTTCATAGAGAGATATAAAGAAATAGGTTTGTAGATAGTTCTCGTGAAAGAGGTTCACAGAGAGATCTCTTGAAGGAGTATAAATTATTGACATCGCATAAGTGTTGTGCATGATCAGAACAAAGTCATGAGAAAAAAACCAAAGGGGAATCACACTATGATC
Source organism: Viscum album (assembly GCA_963277665.1). NCBI lineage: Eukaryota > Viridiplantae > Streptophyta > Magnoliopsida > Santalales > Viscaceae > Viscum > Viscum album. Next base: position 1,918,617,202 of record OY728160.1, read on the forward strand.
TCACACAAAGCATGAAATCAGTCTCACCACTGTATCTTGTTCCAGGTTCTCGCACTAGGGTCTTTCACCAGGGACTCGTGCTAGGATCTCACACTAGGGTCTCGCATGAGGATCTTGCGCTAGGGTATCACACCGAGATCTCACACAAGTGTCTCACACCAGGGTCTCATGCTAATATCTCATGCCAAGGTCTTACACTCGGGTCTCATGCCAGGTCCTTGCACCAGGGTCTCACACCAGGATACCACATAAGGGTACGTGCCATGATATCACACAAGGGTATGTGTTGGGATCTTGCAAAAGGGTACCCACCATGATCTCGTGAAAGGGGTTATATGCCAGGGTCTCAAGCAGGGGTATGACACCTAAAACATGTGTATAGAGATAAATTCCTACATTATCCTATGAGTAGTATAATTTTCATATCTGAATCATAAAGGAGATGAAAATTTCATAGGATCGACAACACTCAATAATAAACTCGGAAGGATATTATCCACTACTACATTCAAGGTAGTAAAGGGATTTAATGGAATCTCTTGATGATATTTCCAAAACAATGTTAATTTTTTTTCTACATTAAAGAGATGTATGTTCAAGTTTTCAGGAAAGTGGAAGTGTTACATATATGTGTTTTCATAAAAGTGAATGAGAAACCTAGAAAGAGATTCAATAGAGAATAAACATATAATTGAGGATACATTAATTATTGATAAGGAAGTGAAATATATGTATATAAATCGTTTTTGGTTCCTTTCCATAGTATTGCGAAAAGGAAGAGGAAGATGGTGGCATTTTACACTAGCAGTGATCTATTAAAATGGAATTAGGGACTAACCCTTGGGAAAGTAGTGGTATAACCCTAAACATTGAAATGGAAGTGAGCCTAGGCATAGAATTTACCTATAGTGAACTTTTTATTTTATCATTTAGCCTCAGTTGATTTGGTACATTAGAACATTTCTGTTGTATTCTCCTTGGACATAGCCTAATAAGGGTTAACCAAGTAACATTGATGTGTCTCATGCATACTTTGATTTCTATTTATACATTTCTATAGGAAAAGGGAGAGAAGAGTGTTTTGTTTAATGATTAAACAAGATCTGAAGGGGTAGTTATGTTAAACTGTAATACTTTAATTCTCCACCTCTCAGGGCATTTAACCTAGTTGGGACAACAATTTGTATCAAAGGTAATTTTTAAAAGTTAGTGGTTCTCCCTCAGAAGAAGAAATAGAGGTTATTAATCACTAGGGATTTCAATATTCGAAGGAAAAAAAATTCAATTATAGAAGAATCAGATGAAACACTATATCTAATCATTAATAATTTTTTTACTTACAATAGAGATGCGTGGAATTTTGGCTAGTAAAGATAGTGGAGCTTTATCAGATGTTGACCGAAGGGAGTTGGATTCAGACGCTAAAGAAATCAATGCTATAAGTGGATCCCTATATAATTCAATCTATATTAAAGTGATTTAAGGTAAGTATTAAAATTATATATGGGAAAAGATGATATATATTTATCAAGGTGACTCAAAATTAATATAAGAAAAGATTCAGGTTCTATGGGACAAGTTTGAGCATATCAAAATGCATCCTAATGAGTTTGTTGATGCATTCTTTGACCAAGTGAATGTTATTATGGAATAAATGTGTGGTATTGGATAATGTTTTTTAGATGTAATGGTTTTCAATCACATATTGAGATGTATTCCTCCTTAGTTCAATACAAAAGATTCTATATGGTAAGAAAAAGTCCCAAAGGAGCTAACATTGGATAACTCGCATAGTAATCTTGTTGCATACAAGATGACAAAGGATGATAATGAGTTTATGGAAAAGGAAAAATATAAAAAAGTGGTATTAAATGACATGAATTATATCACTATTGAATATTTATAGGAATAATAATAGAGATATAAAGTCATGTTATTATTTTTATAAAATTTATGAAGATAAAAAAAATCTAAAAGAGAAAATTCCACATACATAATTTTGACATAGAAAGGGTGTAAATATTTCTGTGAGGTGCCCTAATAAGTTACATGAAAATTATGTGGATGAATTAAAAACACCAAAGACGAATTATTCATCCTATGATAAAGGTAATAAAAAATATATGAAAAATTTCTTCAAAAATAAGAATACGCTTTTAAGAGAGGATGGCATTCCAGAAGAATATTCTGAAAACACATGACTAGTTTCATGAGGATAGTGATGAAAAAATAATAAGACCAAGATATTTTCTAGTTCTACAGACTGATTCATCAGAATATTTAGATAATTAAAAGGATAAAAATAAACCAGTATCTATAAAAATATAAAAGGGAAGAGCTGAAACTAATACAAATAACATAATTGGTGATTAGACAGTGCCATTACAGACTAATAGGATAAATAATCCACAAAAAGAATCATTCTTATCATAGGTATAGGCTCAATAATTTGAGGATATATATATAATGATAACTAGGTTGAGGCTATGAAGGATGGTCTTAACCGAATTGAGAGGAATCAAACATGGGATATTATTTTGAGACTAAAAAATAAAAATGTTATTGGGAAAAATGGGTCTTTTGAAATAATATAAATGAAGATGGATCAATTTATAGAAAAAAATCACGATTAATGTTCGAAGGGTACTCCCAAATATAGTGTATTGATGTTGATGAAACATTTTCACATTTTGTGAGGCTATAGATAATCAGATTATTCTTGGTCATGGCAGTGAAAAGAAGGTTCAATGTTTTCTAGATGTATGTCAAGTAATAATTTATGAATGGTGTTCTAGAAGAAGAAGTTTATATTGAGAAACCAAATGGTTTTATCATTCATAGTGATGATAATGGAGTTTTTCAGCTAAATAAGGCATTATAGATGTTAAAGAAAGCACCAAGAGCATAATATTCATAATTATATCAGTTTCCAGAGAAGTCCAATTTTCAACGTGGTGAAGTTTCCTAAAATCTATATTTCAAAAATGATAGTAATAAATAGATGATGTTTTGGTATATGTTTATGAAACAATATTTGGTAGATAAGTTGCAATGTAGTGAAATTAGTTCATGGAATTCATGAAAAGTGAGTTTGAATTTTCCATGATTGGTGAACTGAAATTTTTTCTTAGTTTACTGGTTACATAAGGAATGAATATAAAATTAATTTATCAATATATATATGACAAGGAGGTTTTTAGAATTTTTAGAATGGATAATTCAAAGGAGAAGATGACTCTGGTGGCTACCTAGATGAGGATATCACAGGATGATGATGGCAAGGTAGTTAATGCTATAAAATATTGGAAAATCATTGGTAGTCTATTATACATGAAATCAATAAGACCTGTTATTATTTCTTCCACATGGAAAGAATCATAGTATTAAAGTAATCCCATTTAAATACACTTTATTTCAGTAAAAATAATACATCAATATATCAAGGGGACAATGGATTTTAGTTTTCTATATGATGAAAAATATCAGAAAGACTTATTGGGCTATACAAATGAAGATTTGGATGTTTTAGATGATGATAGAAAATAAAAATTTGGCGGTTCATTTTATCTATGTGGTTTGTGTATTTATTGGCTAATCAAGAAAAAATATTGCATTTAATTAATCACTATAGATGATGAATATTGTGGAAACTCAATCTTGAATGAAGTTATTATGGATGAGGAAATAGATTAATGTAATGGAAGTTTTAGTGAATCCTATGATTAGAATCCGTTGTTATAAGTCAGGTGATATATATTAGAGAAACAATCTATTTCCATCACTCAAGGACAATTTACATTAAAATTAAGTATCATTTTATCAAGTAGAATGTGGTGAAAGGTCTTGTAAAGTTGGAGTATGTGCCTACATAACTACATGTTGCAGAAATTCTGACTAATGCATCACCCAGAGAAGAATTTTAATGTCATCAACTAGATCTAGGTGTTCAATAGACTCCCCAAACTTGAAAAAGTGTGTATGTGGAACCCCCTCTCCCTGAGGGATGATGTATTTTAACCAAATATACTGATCTATATTCTAAACCATATTATATACCACAATGAAGTGGCCTTCAAGGTCATTGAAAATGGGGGATAAATAATGGATATAAAAGGGGCGTTTTTCACAATACATACATGAGGAGAAGATGACAGGGGGAGTAGCGAAGTAAGTGAATTATGGGGATATTTTAATTTGATATTTCTAATTATGACCAATCAAAGGATATATATCATGATAGATAATTTTTGGGATGAAAGCTGTTGAGTGATTTGGGAATGAAGTATTTCATTGATGAACCTTACCTGATAGTCTTGTTTCTCATGTTGAGCATAGATCATGTGGGATTAGAGTGTTTTTTGAGTAAATCACTAATCTCTATTGAAATCCAAAGAAGAAATTTTTTAGAAGAATATGAAAGATACTTTAATGTTTTATCAAAATGTGAATATTTTTCAAGAAAAACAAAGTGCGATATTATTAAGAAAAAATCACTCATGATGGTGCTTATGGGTTAATTGTGTTCTCTGAAAAAGTTTGAGGTTTTTAATAAAGGTTCGTTATCAAAAAAGGTATGAAGAGTTAGAATTAATGTATGATCACATATAATGGATGAATGTTCGATCTAAATAAATGTCTGAATGTTTGATCACAGGAAAAGAGTGAATGTATGATCACATGGAAATCATGAATATCTGATCTCACAAAATGTGAAAATGTTTGATCTCACAAAAATCATAAATATATGATATCGTGAAAACAACTAATGTATGATCTCATGCAATGGAAAACTATTTGATCTCATAATGTGTATATACTGAATAGATATCATGGGGTGTGAATGCTAAAATGATCTTGCGGAGTAAGAATGCTGAATTGATCTTGTGAAGTGTCAATGATGGACTGATCTCATCGAGCATGATTTCCAGAACTAATCTCTCATTTATGTCTCATGAAGCACATGGTTTTATTTAGAACTCATGTTGATATCTTGTGAAGCACATGATTTTATTTTCATATTGCAAAGGTATTTCACATATCACTCATGATTTTATTTAGACCTCACACTTGAATATTGTGAAAAGTGAAAACAAGACTCATGAACGAATATTGTGCAAAGTGAAAAAAGGACTCGCGCCCATATCTCATTAAAATAATGAGTTGAAATCATGCCCGTATTTCATGCTAGGAGGTTCATGGACCACGTGATACTGATTGAGGTGGATGGTTATCTGCAATTCATGGAGTTAAGGATATGGAAACCCACCTATAAATACCCATGACCCATCCATAATAACTGAAGAAGTTTTTATTAAAATATTGATATAATGAAATGTCTCAGAAGAAGGTTCTTGAAGATATCCTGTAAAAGTTGTTCATAGATAGATCTCATGAAATAGGTTCACAGAGAGATCTCATGAATGAGTATACGTAATTGATATCGTGTAAGTGTTGTGCATGATCTGATCAAAGTCTTATGCAAAACACAAGAGTGGACTTGCGCTAGGATCTCACGCTAAGCATAAAAGTAGTCTCATGCTAGAATATCACTCCAGGGTATCTCTCTAGGATCTTGTGTTGGGGTCTCATTCCATGATCACACATCAGGGTCTCATTCCAAGATATTATGCCAGGGACTCATGCTAGGATCTCACCCAAGAATCTCATTCCAGGGGATAATTATAGGATATCGTGCTAGGGTCTCGTGTTAGGATCTCATAATACTTCCTCATGATAGGGTCTCGTGATAGGACATCGCACAATGGTATGCACCAAAATCTCATACAAGGGTACATTACCGGATCTTGCACAAGGGTACGTGACCAGAACTCACACAATGGGTTACACACTAGGGTCTCAAGAAGGGGTATCACAAATGAAACTTGAACATGGAGATATGCACCTACAATACCCTATGAGTAATATCATTGTAATATATTAATTTTAATAGATAATAAGAAGAAAGAATATTTTAAACATTCAAAAATACTTTTAGAAGGATCTTATCCACTTCTACATTAAATGTAGTGAAGGTATGACTGGGCATCTCTTGAAGATCTTACCAAAGTAGAGGTAGTTGTTGTTTCTCTAGTAAATAGATGTTGGTTCCAGTTGTATGGAATGTAAAAGTGTTGCATGTAGGTGTTTTAATTGAAGTGAAGGATTAATCCAAAACAAGATCTTCAATAGATAATCTACCTACAATTTAGGATTCATTCATTCTTTATAATTAAGGGACCTAATTTTCCATAAACTATGTGAAAATCCTCTCCAAAATAGTGTGAAAAGGACGAGGAAGAATGTAATCCTTTCCACCGGCAGTGATCCATCAAAATAGAGTTAGGGAGTGACCCTTAAGAAAGTAGTGATCTGAACCTAAACATTATAAATAAAGTGAACCTAAGAATATAAGTGATCTATCATGAACTTTCTATTTTGGCATTGAGCCATAGTGGATATGGTACATCAATGCATTATTGTCATATGCTCCTTGGATGTATCCCAGTAAGGGTGAAACATGTAAAATTGTTGTATCTCATGCATGATTTAATTTATGTTCATAAATTTCTATGGGAAATTTAAGGAAGAGTGTTTTGTTTAACAACAAAACCATATATGAAATGGAAGTTGTTTTAATATGTCATACCCTAATTCACCCCCTCTCAGGGCATTTAACCTAGTTGGGATGAAATTTTTTTTAACTTTTTTTGGTGTATATACTTACCCTTTGACATGATATATCATGAAAATCCTTCTTTTCATAATATTTAATGGTTCATTTTATGTTGTTATTTCATGGGGCTTACAATACAAAATTTACCATAGTGGTCAGGGTTTTATTTTACATTCTTATTCATTACCGAGATTGTTTATGATTAATTTTTCAATGATTAATTTAATGATATAAATATCATGAATATCATTAAGTTTAGTCCACTATAGTTATTTAAAATGTTTTAAAGAATGTTTTTGTATCATATTATTGTTTACATTCATTTTTACCCATGATTTAATTTTAAAAATAGGTCAAAAGGAATCTTCTTGTTGTTTTTTGAAGAAGGTACTTCTGTGTTTTTATCATAAATGTGAAAGGAATACTGTTTTTAACATACCCATCATGGATTGAATTTCCCCCCATCTTGACTGATCAATGATTTGAAAATTATTTTATAACTATTAAAGGTTATTTTAAAGGAACATGTTTTTCTTAATATTTGGAAAATGTTTATATTTCAAACATGTGATTTCAAAATGAAATGTTTATTTTTATCATGAAAAATTCTAGATAGCCTTTAAAGTTATTTTCATATAATATGAAATCTTTTAATTTTCCAAATTAAATATTTGGATAAATTATGATGATGATGATTGAAGTATGATTAAATAAAAACCATGTATTTTCCACGAGTTAATAATGTTATAATGAAAAATTTATGAAACTAGTTTCTTTTACACATTTTACACTATGATTATATAATAAAATGTTTATAAAACCCATATCCTTTCTAAGGTTTCTACTACGCTGAATGATTTATGATCATTTGACACAAATATTAGTGGTTTTCATTATGTTATGGTTGGGACTGAAATCATATATCTCACCTTTTAATTTTTTAATGATCAATAATTCATGAGATAATAATTACTAGAATGGGGAGTTAACCTAGTTTATTAAGGGACTCTATCCACTATGATAGTGTTGTAATTGAACCTTGACTGTGTCTGTAATGGTTTGGGGAGTGAAACCAATCCACTATAACAGTCTTGGAAGTGATCCTTGACTACTAATGAAATTATTTTCTATGCTTATGTGTTTTCCATAAACTTATTTTTTATTTCAATGTTATGCTCTCATGGATCACTTTATGTGATTACTTTTTGATTCATGTCTTATGAATTGCCCAGATTTATGCCATGAATAAATATTATGATCTTTGATATAAAGAGTATGGTTTTCAAATGTTATGTTCATATTTTAATATCCTCATGCTCATGATATTTTTATGTGATCATTGACATATCCCTCTTTTACCCTTAATGGGTATCTAATGTCAATCTTTCTTATGTTTCCTTTCCCCAGGTTATGAATAAAGAATTTATGTATGATGTGTTTATGTTGGGTTCTAGTTATGGATAAATAATTTAGTGATAATATATATCATTTATGAAAGTTGTTTATGTATCCAAGATTCTAAATACACTAAACCTATATTGCCCCCAAGCATGTATTTTAAAATTTAATGAATATTTATATATTATGATGTAAAATATATGTCTGAAAAGTCTGGGTCACTATATGTAGAATCCACTATAACATCATCCTTAAATTATTTTCCAAGTGAAAGAATAAAAATAATCATCTTATTATTCTGACCATGATAATTATTATCATAGAATATTGGAATGTAACATCTTAATGTTTTATAAAATATATTTTTTCAAATAAATTTAATTTTTTTGACATCTAGTGTTACATGCAACACTGAGTTTAAATGAACAACAATATACTATTAAAATACTATTATTTAAAGTGATTGTTATCATCTATTTGTTTCATTGGTTCGTATGAATTAGAATAACTAAATTATGAAAAATCAATGGTTACATATGTATATAATTAATTCATTATTTATCAATTGATTATAAATGAAAATAAAAAACATTTTAAAGAAAAATATATTTTTTCTAAAAACAATTTTTATGTAGAAAATGTAATTTTATCATAATAAATTAAATTAATAAATATTGTTGAATAATTTTAATAAAATTAATTTATTATTTTCTTGATGTAATTTTTTAAACATTCAAAAAATATTTTACTTGTTATAAGATAAGAATAAATTCAATTTTATGCTTAAAAACATATTTTTTTGGGAAAGTAGTTTTTGTCGCATTTTTTGAACAAAATTTAAAATATATTTATGAAATTTACAAGTATTTAATTGGATAAAATTAATTAAATATTTTTAATTATGAGGTTTAAATTTAGTAAATATAATATTTATTTATTTTCCAATATGATAAGTAATCATGGTAAAATTAATCACCTCAGTAAAGGGTAAGATAGGTTAATCTTGATTAAAAATAAGTTGAGAACCATAATTTTTCATCATAATTATTATTCTAGTAATTTAATTCAACCCTTATCACCATAGCTTCAAAATAATTTTTTATTGGACACTTTTCCATGGAAATGAGTTATATATTATTTAAATCCATGAAAGTTAGAAACTATCACTGTCTTTATTTTTAATACAACTTATGTGTCTACATAGGGAAAAAGTATGTTATGAATGAATATATGTTTTAATTTTGAGATTAATAAAATTAATTTCATGATAGATTTTTATAATATTTATAAATTATATAATGAATTTAATTTTGTATGAATCCTGATGCAGTATTTCTCCATTTAATAAAAAAATAAAAAAATATTTTAAAATAATTAAATGAGAATAAAATTTGAATGAGTTAATTTGATCCATGATTTTTTTAGTTATATAGGATATATTATAAAGGTTCTAAATCATTATATTCTAATTAAACATTTAGCATGATGTATTTAAATTTAAGTTAAATGAATGGTGTTGAAATTGAAAATAATTATATTTTATCAATATATTATTTTATTGAATTATTTAGAAACAATAAAAACTATTAAAAAAGACTAGGTGGGAATTATATGGTATAAATTGTAATTTATTTTCCATTTATGTGATAATTTTGAACTTATAAATAAAAATCAAAACCCTTTAATATTGGAAAATGTGATATTGTAGTAAAAATTATAATTGGTTGACTAAAGGTTAATAAAAATAATAAGGTTTAAAATAACACATAAAATTTTAGAATGTCTATTATTTGATGGTATTACAACCCTATATTACCTTATCATTCAATACATATTCATTTTTTTGAATTTGGATTGAGAATGAATTTATTATAATTTAATCTTTTGAGAAATTCAAAAAGTGCCCCTCTCCTCAATTATAAAAGGTCACCTCATCCCTCCATTGCACCACATTGATCATTTTTGATCTACCAAAATCTGAAAATATCCATTATAAAATTATATATACACATTATTGAGGTTTTTTTATTCCTATAATACTAACCCTAGAGCTGTTTAGAGGTGATCTAAATGAATCGTTTAAAATAAGAGGTAATCACCTTAACCGATTACTTTCTTTTATACTCTTCTTTAACTCTAAAAAACAAATGGTATTTATCATAAAATAATAATATCAGTATCATAAAAATTTTTAGATGTAATTATGATTATTAAAACCCTATTGTACACTATCATTGCCATAAAACGAGAAGTGAAATTGTCTCTCTACTGTATGTATGGATTTCCTTCTTCACATAGCGAAATGATTAATTTTTCCTCACTATATTTTATGGATGGGTATTATGATAGGTTAAATTAATATTTTTATATGAATGACATGATTATACTTCTATAATACTAATATAATGTATACCTTATTACCATCCTATCTTTGGGAAACTATATCATTATTCGTGCGTATGTGTGGACTACCACCTCCACAAAGTGATGTGATTCATTTTTAATTTATATTATACATGGATGAGGAAGTATTTTATGAATATATATGATATAGGTATCTAACTAACCAATTTTACACCCAAATAATGCTCAGGGACGGTTATCCACGAGGCCTTAAGTGCGCTACCCCATATTCTAAAGGCTACTGACTAGATGTGTGGGTGTAAAAAGGTGTTAGTTAGGAGACTATAACCTCTAGTGGTGATAATAATAATGGTATATATAATTATAATACAAAAAAATAAATTAACATAATCATGTAGACCAATAACCCACCATTGTGGAATCATAAACATACATTATCAGTAATAAACAACAAGATCCAATATATCATTTGTAGAATAATGCCACACATGATACCATTTGTGGAAACATGCATCCAAGTCTGGACATACAATACAATAGATAAATAGTAGGGTCTCCTTTGGCCTACCAAGTGTATATACATATAATCATGTTGCAATTAAAAGTAAACTCAAAAATATACTCCATATAATGAAGGAACCACTATTGTCCATTACTGCATATCCCATGAAAAAGGTCAAACCTGATCTCTAAGGTCTAGCTCCTGAGTGAGGTCCCATACCTGGTCACGACATTATAAAATATACATGTATCCCAAATGGACTATTTAGTGTGTGAGAATAATATTAGTAATCCACCACCAATCTATGCCAAACTGACATATGTGAATAATCTAGTGTATATTAAAAATAAATAAATGAGGCACTTCACACATGTATAAATAAATAAATTCTTCCCTTATACTTACAACCCAATGTGATCGCTTGATTATTCCATCAAAGGTATACAGGGTACCCCATTTATATATATATTTCATACTGTTAAATGTCTGTATATATAATTATAGTGGAAAGGATACAAAACATAATAACCAAGGAATCCCCTAATGAGTAAAAAGATGGAGAGACCTCAAACACCTTCTATAAAAGTATAACCGACATATCATTCTAACCAAAATCTTATGTCATCAATAAAATCAATGGTTCCGAAAATGGAATAAACAAAAAGTTCCTAGTCTCTCATACATTAGCTGGAAAGACCTCACAACCTGATTTACTGAGGCACAATGATGTCCTCCATGTAAAATAATCACCATCAGCTCAACAACTGATGTCTTGAGGCATGGTGATGTCCATCCCCCAAAATCACCCCAGACCAAAGACCTCAATATATAATGATTTCATCCCCCAACCAATTCTCTAATCACTTTTAACAAATGGATACTCACCATGCACAAGTATTTCTATGGAGAGAACCTCCAACCTCACAGATGGTCAACCCCATGATAAGCCGCAACTAATAAAGGCCTCTACCCACAAGAGTGGTACACACCACCTCATCACATGTTTCCTATTTTTGTGCACATGACTCTAATGGAATGTTTTCCAATCATATTGAGAGGAAATAAAAAACATAGTTCATAAGACAAATCATCCCAGCACCTCATTACCATGCGACCATGTTACTCATCCTGATTGTCAACACCATCCATTATCACACAGTCTATGCCTTTAACATGATGACTTATTTTCCTTAATACTATGACCATGTTTCCCAACATATTGATCAACATTCCCCCATAAACCTTGATCCATGATCCTATTACCAAATCTGATCACCATAGTCCAGGTCATCTTCATCACCTTAATCCCCCGGAAAATCCCAACACATTCTCATGGATCCATCACAATCAATATATATAAGTCAATTTAATTTAAATAACCCACCCAACCTATCCTTCCCTTGTGGTCTAAGCCTCTAACCTGGATTTTCCATTTTAGTGAATAATGGTAATGTTCATAGACATATCATGTGATCAATTTAATAATTATAAGACAATAAATACAATTTTAGGCTCTCTCTTAGACAACCCGACAATGTTATCTAGAATGCACCCAAAAGAAAGTAGCGAAATCAAATAGAAAACTAGAAATCACCTACCTTATATTGGTAGATTATATCTCACATGATATCAGCCCCTAACTTGAGATTAATTGATATGAATCATCATTTTAGATTAATTCTATAAAAATAAGGTAAAATAGATTACACATATTTAGCACACTATATAGAGGAAACAAATATGAAAGGAAGAAAGAGGACTTGGAGCCTTACCAATACATGTATAACAAGACTAACAATGATAAAAATGGATATTGGATAGAGGATTATGATAAAACCCTAAAATAGGGAGAGGAGTGATCCTCAAAATGGAAGGAGGAAATCCACACATTGGAGGAATAAAGAGGGAAATACCTCCTATAGAAAATAGGGGAAAATGGCTATTTTTACTCTTTAAAGGGGACACACAGTTTCCACATGTTTTGGAAAACCATGTAGAAACCATGCATAAATCCTTTGTTAACACATTAGAATACCCTGTATAGTAGTTTGCCCTCTCCTGCATATTTTGAAAACCATGTATAACAAAGAATGAGGGCCCTGCGATTACTCATGGGAGGGAACATGGTTTATCGTAAACATGTGCCTCAACCTGTGAAACCTAAAATATTATGTTATTGAATTATAATGTATCAGTAACCCACTAAAACCTCTAGGAAATTTTTGAGCAGTAAAATCCATCTAAAATAAACGGTTAGGGCCAAAGAATCCCTCAGAATTTGGTTTTGACGATCAATAAAAAAGTTGGTTCGACCACTATACACCCTAAAATTAAAATAGGTTGACGAATTCTACCCAATAAGAAACCTAGATCATTACAGTCTCCCCATCTTAACACAGATCATCATAGAGTTTTACAAAATTACCTAGAGACTGTATCAAACATAACCATTTCATTCCAAACTCCCCTAGTCTACCCAAATTATCAAATCATAAGCTAACTATCTCATGGATCTACACACCTTATGAGTTACCAATCCCAATTACATTCTAATCCAAAGCCCGAAATTTTGAGTGTCTAATTATCATACATGGACTCAAAATTCCTCCCGTGATTCATCATCACTCTAACACCTCATTTGGTTTTCAAATCATCTATTTTCAAATCTGACACCCATCTAGTTCAACACCTCATCATATTCCTTTCTTGTCCCATTTTTTACATAGGACCTTTGAGGTCCTGCATCTCATCAGATTCCCAAAAGTACCTATGCCACATATGGCACACATAAAATTCTACATTTCTTCAATGTCTAGATTCCCACACTCCTCAATGAAATCTAGCCTCACATCAACTCCCATAAATAATATTGGTAAAAAAGAAACCATATATATATATATATATCACAGGCATCAGAGATGATTCCATCATACTAACCAGTGTATGGTTAGTCCAAAAACCACCTTTTCACCTCGTGCACCAAAGGCAAAAATGTTATACGAATATGAAATTTCAAATTAATAAGGAAACCTAGTCACACCCGTGGTGTACCTCTAACTATATTCATCCCATTAGTCTATATTGAACTGATGAGGTCAATATCAAGAACCCAGCCAAGAGCCCAAATACCCATGGCATAACCTCTTTTCAGTGTTGTACCAGATACTAGTAGTTTACCCCACTGATGGGCCCGACTATCAATTCTAAAACATCTGAATGTATCTGAATCCTAGATAAATTCTCATGGTATCACTCCCAGTCCAACCTCAAGTCCATATTTCTACCTTGGTCTCTAGATCCCATTTATCTGAAAAGGATTCCTACAGAACCTTTAAAGATGCTCATCCTAGCCACATGCCTAGAAATCCTTTAGAGACTTCTCACACTGAGTCTTCACATGTCCTAGCTCCCCAGATTGGAAGTACATCATCAATGAACCACTCCATGGTGGTTTAATGAATTATCTGGCTGAAAAAACTACTGAGAAACCTCATGGAATCACTTCTTTCTATCTGATGAATCACCACTATAATCATCTAATACTGTCCCCCATCTCATATAAGGCTGGTCTATCAAATTGACCTCCAATATTAGTGATCGATTCACAACCTCAAATAATGAGTCAAACCTAATGATGTTTAACTATACACTAATGGTGTTCCAAAAACTATTGGAACCAAGGCTGTTCGTTGATAATAATGGAGTTTGGTTTGTGTTTGTTGTCAATGTGAACACACATGACTATGGAGTTTTCATGGAATGCAGTCATATGATTGGGGATGAAAGTTGTGTTGAAGGTGGAACAGTTTCCCAGTGTTTGCTAAATTTTTGGACCTAAAAAATCCGAAGTTTTGCAATGGTATGTGGTTAAGGAATAAGGTATGTGGTGCATGTATGCGGTATGCAGTGCATGAATGTGGTACATGGTGTAGGCAGCAGGAATTATACATGGAGTGGTGAGAGGAACCGAAAAGAGTTAGCTACAATGGTTCATGGTGAAGGAATTCGGTATGCATAATGTGGAAGGTTGTAACAAAAAAATGTTCACAGAGAGGGTATGTAGTGAAGGCATGCAGTACATGGATGATGTAGAAATTTTTATGTGGTTTTAAAAACATGAGTAGTACACGATGGAGGCTAACCGTACATAGATGGAGTGAAGGTTTTCAAACATTCAAAATTTGGGTAAAAGGGATTAGCGATTTTTGCGGAGTCTTGTTCCAATTTAAGGAACAAAAATCCCCTTTGTTAAGTGAAAATACTTGATATTATAATTTCAGGAAGAAATCTAGAGATGTCCAAAGTGGATCACAAAGGAGAAAATGGCCCGTGGAGAGACTCATCTGCATAAGGAAAATAGTCCACAGAAGAGTGAATGGTTCAAACTGGAAGCTCTTGCAGTACGCGGCGGAGAAAGGTAGTACACGGTGCAGGACGGTCCACAGGGGTGAGGAGTATTACGCAGAGTAGGGAGAAATGCAGAGAAGTGTAGTTCATGTAGGAGCTGGATGGTATGCAGAGGAGTTGGATAGTACGCGAAAATAGAAGTGGTACGTGGAAATAGAAACAGTACACAGAACACCCAAGGATGCCTGGAAATTGGCAAAATTAGTTTGTAAAATTAATTTCCACAACATATAAGTATAAGGGAAAATACATTAAATATGTGGGTGATTACATGACTTCAAAAGGACATCCATTTACAGTTTAGAATTCCTGATTTAATGCTAAATAATTGAAGTGACCTTCAAGTTGATAAACTGATAGAAGATTATTCTTGTTCAGTGAGAAAAGAAGATTCAGTGTAAGTGATCTAGGGGATGTAGTGTGCTATCCCTAAAACTATGTAAAGGAAGTGAGCCTGACATAGAGTGACTATGCTAAACACTTTTAATCCACAAATTTTGAATATTGGTGGTTTTGGTATGACCAAAATATTGTCGGCTTGTGCTCCTTGGATGTATCCCTTAGTGTTAAACCAAGTAAAATTGATGCGTCGTTGATTTTCTTAGGATTGTAGATTTTATTCACATTTTCTTCAGACATGTTTAACATGTTCCTACCAACATGGGAACAAGATCCATCAGTCTAAAAGAAAATTTGACACCCTTATTCACCCTCCCCTCTTAAGGTGTTCTGGGGTCCTTCTAGTGGTATGAGAGGGAGGTTGCCAGTGTTGAATCTGTCTTCTTCTATCATGGATAATATAGTCAATGTTAGGGGATTTTCCCTCTTCTATGGAAGTAGTTTTTAAATATGATAAACGGGATGAAATATCACCTAAGACCTCATGGAATGAAAGTCTTATTTTCCACTGCACAGGGAATATAAGTCTCTAATCCTACAAGACTATCGATGACAGATACATATAGGAAATTTCTTATTACTAATGTAGAAGAATGAAATGCTCTCACTGCAGCCCTTTTTGATCAGATTTATCTTAAAAAAAAGAGTTTCACATCTTCTAAGTAAATGTTTAATAAACTGAAAAATATTTATGAAGGAGAGAGCAATGTGATGGGGGAAACATCAAGTTCTACACAATAGGTTTGTTGATCTGATGATGCACCCTGATGAGAATGAAGACTCCTTCTTCAATCATATTACTGAAGTTGTAGGAATAATATGAGGTCGGAGAAAAGACATCAAAGAAATTGACATACTGAAGAAAATATTGAGAATTATTCCACCACTCTACAATGCAAAGGTGTCATCCCTTGAGGAAAGATATCTATCCAAAATCTCATTGGATGATCTTTGGAGAAATCTGTCATATTATGAAATGAGAATCAAACTAGAAGAATCTAAAAATCATGTGAGCAAGGAAACGGAATTCAAAGCCTTGGACAAACCAAAAGTTTCAAGAGATATGAGTGATGCAGATGATGCGGAAAACAAAACTCCTTCTCTCATTTCCAAGAATCTCAAGAAGGGAACATGGAAATTTGAAGGCAAGATACCTCTACCTTTTTTTGATGTGGAAGAGTTAGACACATTGCCTCTCAGTGCTCAAGAAAATTTGATGATGAAGAAAGTGAAGTTGAAAACATGGAGAAGCCATGGAAATGATTCCTTAAAAGGGTAAACATAAAATTTTCAATGAAATTAAAGAAGAAGAGTTTTGTTTGTGAGGATGAAGATAATGATAATGAATTATGGGAGGAATAGGAACTAGAATTTAGGAATGGAAACCATGCCTCTAAGATGGTTACCATTGAAAAGTATGAAACATTGATAGATAAAGCTAGATATAATCATTTGACTACTAATTTTGATCCCAAGTTGAAACTTAAGGATGATTTTGTTAAGATTGAGATTAAATGTAAGAGATGTAATAACTATAAATAAATGGTGGAGGAATCCTCGGAATATATTGTTCATCTAGAAGAAGAAATTAAACAACTGAATGGACTAGTGAAATTTCAACCATAAATATTTAAAAGCACTGATGATATTGTGGAACTAAAACTCAGAATTTAACAACATGAAAAGGTCATCAATGACCATACCTCGAGACTAGAGGAGAAGTCCAAGACCATTAAAGGGCTCAAAGAAAAAGTTATTACTCTGATAAGTAAACTCAAAAGTGAATCAATTTCAATGAAGTAAATAAGAAAATACAATTTGGAAGGTTCTCAAATGTTGAGATTCTAGAGAGAGAAAAATGTGGTTCTGATGGTGTAGAAAATGTCTTCAATGATCAAAGACCCACATTCATGGGAAATAGTGGAATTGGATGTGATGCTGAAACATTAAATTTTATAAATAAAGTGAACTAGATTAAAGGAAATATGAAAGTTGATTATGTTGAAAAGCCACCAGATGTACAGAAAAAGAAACGCTTAAATCAAACTCAAAGGATAACTGAAGATTATCCTTGAGTCTAGAGATATGATAGGCAGTGAAACTATTTTTACACGGAAGAAGGCATGAGGAAAAGTAAAATTGGTAAGACATTTCATTTCATGACATGTTAGTTTTGTGTCTATCTGGGCCATACCATGTCATACTGCAAAGAGGAAAGGATCTATACAGATGGGGAAGAGTTGGGAGTTCAAAAAATGAGAAAATATTCATATCCTACTTCTTATAGAAGAAATAATTTATATGGTTATTGTTTTTAATGTTCAAAATTTCACCGCAATGATGTGTATTGTAAGAAAAGGTATGACTGGAGAAATTCTTTTAATACTCAGAGATGAGTCCATACACATTGTAACACCCGAGACTTTTATGTTATATAAATCATCAAAGGAATCTTTTTCTACACAACACTTGATTGGCTTGCTTTACACGCAATCGCGACCTTCCTTGATAGCTTGCGTTGTACGCAATACCAAGTTTCACTAAACAACAATATACTATTAAAACTAGCCGTTATGAATAGTAATAACCACTTTTTGAAATTTTATAAATTTTATTTTTCAAAATGGACTTCATTTTTGGACTCAGAATATCGAAATTAGCCTAGGGTGAAATTTTGGTATTTTTCTAAAAACTTTCAAATTTTGATGAATAGTGAAACCACTAAGTGGTAGGTTAAAAACTAAATTTTGCAGAAAACGTAATTTTACCGCTTCTGTGAATGGAATTTCAAAAATCCGACAGACACGGTTGATATCAGTAAGTAAAATGTGGTTCAATGAGATAATTTTTTTTGGGTGAATAGTAACTTTTTACTTTTTTTACCGCGGTTAATAGTAAATAGGGTAACTAAGGGTAAATATGATATTACTATTACCCAAACACATGTCCTAATTCTATTGGACAAGTGTAATTCGACCAAAAACAAACTTAGGAATAAAATATGACCATTTAGGACCACTTGGATTAGATTAGGACATTTATTATTAATAAATTTAAAGAAGGGTTAAAATAGTTAAAATCAAAGTTTTATAAGTAAATCATTTTTAATATGGGGTTATACATAAGATAAATTCGACTATAAATCTTCATTAGAAAGATAAAAAGATTTCCTACATAATGGTATTTTATTTATAATTTTTAGACATTAAATATGTTAATTTATTTATGACACAATGATGATGCAGTAATTATCTTATTAATGAAATATTGACATAATTGGTGTTATAAACACCAAAATAAATGTCATTTGAGACTTTTTATGAATTCCACTAATTTTCTAGGTTACTATGATATATTAGTGTTGATTTAATCAACTTGTTTCGAATATATAATTCTGTTATGACTTTCACAAAAATCATATATCAAATAGTGTCAAAATTGACACAAAATAGTTTTTAAATCAAATACTATATTATTAATTGTTATTTTATTCATAAAAATCTAAGGTTCGGCCAAATGACTTAGATAAGGATATATATATTAATAATAAACAATTTGGGGTTCTTTTGGCATGTTATAGTAAGTGTATTAACCATATAGTTAAAGAAAACAAAAAGACACGGTAAAAGTTAAATTATTTAACTTAGAGTTAAATCTAATTGATAAGGTTAAAATAATACCATAAACTTGTCTAAATCCTATTGGTTGATAGGATTTCGACCCATCCCCACTTTAGCTTCGAAATAAGACCCTTTGGAACCATTATAAACCGATTTTGACTTTAATATAAAATAATAGTTTGAGATATTCCTAAGGTGCCCCTCTCCTCCCTTATAAAAGGGCACCTCCTCCCCCTCCTCCTCACACCAATTTGATCACTCAAGCTCGGCCAACCCCTGCCATTTTCTCCTCTCCACTTCCCTAGAATAATCCTAGAGGTCCTGGTCTTCTTCAAAGACCAATCTTAGTTCCCTAAGTGGAGGATTCAAAGAGGCGTTCCAAAGAAGAGGTAATATCCATTACCGATCTTTTCAATTTCTTTCTTATTCAACTTCTTCTTCTTTAGTTGTTTCATGATAAAGTAATAACATAAGTATTACTTACATAATGATATGTTATTATAAATATGAAACAATCCTAATCCACCTTCTATCCATCCTACGGAAAAATGAAATCACCGCGCGTGCGTACGTACGGAATACCGTCTCCACGCCGTGGTGTAATCTATTTTCCACCATCACTTTACAAGGATGGGTATAATGGTGTAATGAGTAACTATTTATGATTATTATAAATTAATATTGATACTAAAATAATATATATATACTCCAATACAGTTCCACGATCATAGGAACGACATCATCACTCGTGCGTACGTACGGAATACCGTCTCCACAATGTGATGCGACTCGTTCTACATGATCATCATTACATAGTAATTATATAAATGAATTGAATGAATAAATATGATATATGTTACACTAATACCATTCTGGATATAAGGTATCTATAACCTTAAAATAAGAATAAGAATTTATTCGGAAAAACACGCATAAGAACAAAAGGCAATAAGGACCCGAGTAACAAGTAACAATGAAATATTACTAACAAGAAGCTAAGAATATGACCATATATGATATCATATCAATATGTATGATTCTGGAATAAGTCAATAACATTATTTAAACCATTATACAGTAGCTTCGGACACGTAGAAAGCAAATCGGTCCTAAGGTAAGGGAAATATCACAATCTCATTTTTATCCGAGATTGTTTATACTTTGGTATTTACTGGGGTGTATTTTATCATCCACATCCATGTTTCCTCAATATGTAATATTATTTACATTCACCTACAATTGTTTAAATCCTATTTTACCCTTCGGTGAGTTTTTAGTAAAAGATATGAACGAAATCTTTTGTCATTTTTTGTACGAGGTCCTTTTTGACTTTTCCGACAAAAGTACGAGAAGAATGTTTTCTTTTAACTTATACGGCATGAATGTATTTTTAAAAGATTATTTCCAAGAAGCTTCCTTTAAAAGTTTTTCATGTTTATTTTTAATAAACTTCTTTTAGTTTATAATTGTATGAAATGTTAAGAAAAGAAAATTGTTTTTGATGTAGAAAGGATATTTTTCTCAAGAATAGAGTTCAAATGTTTTATCAAAATTATTTTCCATCTAAGATAATATAGGGTTCTGTTTTTATCCCTATTATTACATTGATTTGATTATGTTGTGAGGGAATTATTATTATGAAGTCATTTACATTATATGGTTTGTTTTATGATGTCATGATGTTTCAAGAATCCCATTTTTGTTACATGTGTTATGCGATGATGTATGATTTAAGATTATGTGGCATAAATAAGAAAGGATTCATTATAAGATGGGTGGGAACTATATCTCCCTCCAATGCATTGGGTAAAGATTTTATATCTCATGAGATAGACATGGCTGGAATGGTAGGTTATACCGGTTCAGTGAAACAGGACTGGAACGAGGGTGACTCGGTTCAGAAAGGGACTTTGTCCACTAAGATAATCTTGGCAATGAGTCATGACTAACAAGAAATGATTTTCCATGATTATGTGTGCATGCCACAAAGTTTCAAGTTTCATGTTATGATTATGGGGATCTCATTTTCACTTCTATGATTTATTCCATGTTAAGATATTATGATCTCTTTTGCAGGTTATGATTTTCAAAAAGATATGATATGATTTTTATTTCCTTTATTTTCCATTGCTGAGCATTTGAGCTCACCCTTTTATGTTTTCTTTTCCCCAGGTCAGGAAGACGGATATTAAGTAGAATATGCTAAATGGGACCCTAGATATGATGAAATAAATGGGAGACACTGTAGAAGATTTATGAACTAGTTATTGATGTTTCCCAGTTTCTAAAGACACTATACCTATATGGTCCTTTTTGGTTTTGTCATATGTTGTAATAAGTGTGCTTCAATTTTGACGTATTAACAATGTATGTAAAGTATGGGTCGTTATAGTTGGTATCAGTGGAAAGGTATAGTCAACCTTTGGAAACTAGGATGTGAAAGCCTTAGTAAGAACCCTAAGGATAAGTCTAAGTATAGAACACAATCTTAGTGTTTTAGAAATGTCCATGAATAACCTAGGATAAGACCTTAAGCATGAAAATTTTATTCTTGAATTATGTGGTTTTCCTATTCTAATTAGTGTTTCTCACACTATTCTTCTTGGTTTTAGTCAATGGATGGAACCCTAAGGAACCGTGTTAATAGGGAATGCGATGGGCAATGCAATGATTGTCCCCCTGAGCAACCAAACGATATGGGAGCTGGAATGCAAAATCTTGTAGCCATGCTCACACAACTTTCTCAAGCTATGAATCATGCAGGACTTCCAAACGAGCAAAGAAAGGAGAAATATTCTGTTGAATCCTTCATGAGGCAGCGTCCACCTTCTTTCAGCGGGTCTACTGATCCATTAGTTGCTGAACAATGGATTAGTACTACTGAAAAAATATTTTCAGTTCTTCAATGTTCTGAGCATGATAAAGTCATCCTAGCAGTGTATCATTTGGAAGGAGATGCTGATCAATGGTGGAATCTTATTAAGAATACGAGGCAAAGGGATGAAATTGAGTCTATGGAATGGGACGAGTTCAAGAACATATTTTTCAATAATTACTTCCCTCGTATTCTCCGAACAAAGATGGAGAAAGAGTTTCTTGAACTGAAGCAAAGGGATGATGAATCTGTTGGTACCTATGAAGCAAATTTTACAAGACTTGCAAGGTACGCTTCTGGTATTATTATCCAACCTGAGAGTAAGATCGATCGATTCTTTAGTGGATTAAAACCAAGTCTTCGAAGGGCATTAGCCATAAGGGACTTCAATAGCTACGAGGAAATCGTTCGATGTGCTCTCAAAGTCGAGATGGAGATTGGAGTAACCCATCAGTCACATGGGTTTGATAAGAAGAGGAAGATGGAATTCAAAGGAAAATCTAAAGAGCACACTGAAAAGAAGATGATCTTTCCTTTATGCTCAAAGTGTGGAAGGAAACATGGTGGGAGTTGTCTTAAAGGGACAAGTAAATGTTTTAAATATGTAAAGGAAGGTCATCGGGCATTTTAATGCCGCGATAATGGGAAGAAGATGTCTAATGATGCAAACAAAGGAAGGGATACACAGAATGAACCTACTACACTTCAATGTTTCAAGTGCAAGGAGATGGGGCATTATGCCAATCAATGCCCAAATCCAAGGGTTGATGATGATGGTCGACGTCAACAAAATATTAAGGCTAAAGACAAAGGAAAGTCACATGCAATTTCTATCAGCGATGTGGAGTACGATAACGAAGTGGTGAAATGTACACTTACCGTCCACTCTAAAGTATCAAATGTTTTATTTGATTCTGGATCCACCCACTCTTTTATTTCTGAAAAATTTTCTAAGGGTATCACCGTATTACCTCAACAATTAGATGTTGAGTTATCTGTGACAACACCTAATGGCACAACAGTCGCATCAAAAGTTTATAATTCTTCTCCGATCGAAGTTTGTGGGAAAGTGCTTCCTGTAAATCTTGTGATCCTTCCTTTAGTGGAATTTGATGTGATTCTTGGCATGGATTGGCTTTCTCTACATGGAGCTCATATCAATTTCCAAAGAAGGGAAGTCACAATTCATATTCCAGATCAATTTACGATCGTCTATCAATGCAAGGATGAACATAACCTTCCAGTGGAAATTTCTTCCATCTTATGGGTATTGATTCCACTAAATGAAGGTTATTTATCTGAAATGGTTGGTGAGAAACTCACGATTAAGAATATGCCCATTGTACGGGAGTTTGATGATGTCTTTCCAGAGGAATTACCGGGTCTTCCACCAAATCGTGAAGTTGAGTTTTCAAAAGAACTCGTACCGGGTGCTTTTCCTATTTCAAAGACACCTTATAGAATGGCCCCAATTGAGTTGCAGGAATTGAAGAAGCAACTCCAAGAGAATCTTGATAAGGTATTCATATGCCCTAGTGCGTCACCTTGGGGAGCACCTGTTCTATTTGTTAAGAAGAAAGATGGATCAATCAGACTCTGCATTGATTATCGAGAACTTAACAAGATCACTATCAAGAACAAATATCCTCTCCCACGCATTGATGACTTATTTGACCAACTACGCAGAGCTCAATACTTTTCCAAGATTGATCTTCGTTCAGGGTATCATCAATTAAGGGTCAAAAGGGAGGATATACCAAAGACGACTTTCCATACAAGGTATGGACACTATGAATTTATAGTGATGCCATTTGGTCTTACTAATGCCCCTGCTATCTTCATGGATCTAATGAATAGAGTCTTTAGAGACTATCTTGATCAATTTGTGGTAGTCTTTATAGACGATATTCTTGTCTATTCAAAGAGCATGGAAGAGCATGAAGATCACTTGAGAATTATATTGAAGACCTTGAGAAAGGAGAAGCTTTATGCCAAATTTACCAAGTGTGAATTTTGGCTTCAAAAAGTTGCATTTTTGGGTCACATAATCTCAAAAGAGGGGATATCTCTGGATCCAGCAAAAACAGAGGTTATTGAAATATGGTCAAGACCAACAACAGTAATAGAGATCCGAAGTTTTCTTGGTTTGGCTGGATATTATCGACGTTTTGTAAAAGATTTTTCACGATTATCTAATCCACTCACCAAGTTGACTCGGAAAGGAGTTAAGTTTGTCTGGACAGAGGAATGTGAAGAGAATTTCAAGGAGTTGAAAAGAAGGTTATCCATTGCACCTGTGCTCACACTACCTTGTAGTGGAGAAAGGTTTGTGATCTACAGTGATGCATCCAAGAAGGGATTGGGGTGTGTTCTTATGCAAAATGATATGGTGATAGCTTATGCCTCACGACAGTTGAAAATCCATGAGCAAAATTACCCAACACATGATTTGGAGTTGGCTGCGGTAATCTTTGCATTAAAGATTTGGAGGCATTACCTTTATGGTGAAAGGTGTGATATTTATACTGATCATAAAAGTTTAAAGTATATTTTCACACAAAAGGAGTTGAATATGCGTCAAAGAAGATGGTTGGAGCTGATTAAGGATTACGACTGCTCAATCCATTACCACCCTGGGAAAGCAAACAAGGTGGCAGATGCATTAAGTCGACAAGACCATGCTAGTTTATCCATGATAAGGATCACAAAAGATCCAATATTTATGGATTTACAAAGGATGGATCTTGGAATTATAATGGAAGGGGAAAAATCTTTTCTTTCTCAAATGAATGTTCAACCATCTATACATGTGAAGATTAAAGAGGCACAGAAAGAAGATGTCGAGTTACAAAAGAAGGTGAGAAATGTTCCTGAATTCAACCTTGATTGTGATGGGATAATAAAGTTCAGGAATCAGGTTTGCATTCCTCCCATCCCCGAATTAAAGAAGGAGCTGCTGGATCAGGCTCATAGTTCATCATTCTCTATTCATCCTGGAAGCACGAAGATGTATAGGGACCTGAAAGAGTACTTCTTGTGGGATGAAATGAAAAGAGATGTTGCTGAATATGTCTCTCGATGCTTGGTTTTTCAACAAGTTAAAGATGAGAGATAGAAGTCTAAGGGGATGTTACAACCATTACCCATACCCGAATGGAAATGGGAAAACATCACTAAGGACTTTGTCACAGGACTTCCTAAAAAATCCAAAGGAAATAATGCTATTTGGGTTATAGTTGATCGCCTTACAAAGTCTGCACACTTCATTGCTATTAGAGAGGATTTCTCTCTAGATCAGGTTGCCAGGATATATGTAAAGGAAGTGGTAAGATTGCATGGAGTACCACTTTCTATTATATCTGATCGGGATCCGAGATTTACCTCGAAGTTATGGCGAAGTATTCAACATACTCTGGATACAGAGTTGAGTTTCAGCACTGCTTATCATCCCCAGACAGACGGTCAGTCTGAAAGAACAATTCAAACCCTAGAAGATATGTTGAGAGCTTGCTCTATGGATTTCAAAGGAGGTTGGGATCAACACCTACCTTTGGTGGAATTTTCTTATAATAATAGTTTTCACTCCAGTATTCAGATGGCTCCTTATGAAGCTCTCTATGGAAAGAAATGCAGGACTCCTACTTGCTGGGATGAAGTTGGGGAAAGAAAGCTATTAGGAACTCATCTCATTGATGGAATGGTAGAAAAGGTCAGATCTATTCAACAACACATAAGAGCAGCTCAGAGTCGACAGAAAAGCTATGCCGACAACCGAAGAAAATACCTAGAGTTTGAAGTGGGTGATAAAGTGTTCTTATGAATATCTCCCTAGAATAGGGTTATGAGATTTGGAAAGAAGGGGAAGTTGAGCCCTAGATATATCGGTCCTTTCGAAATACTGGATTGTGTTGGGAAGGTATCTTACCGATTGGCGCTTCCACCGAATCTCTCTCAAGTTCACGATGTGTTCCATGTATCTCTCCTGAGAAAGTACATACCAGATCCTTCACATGTACTTAGCTCAGAAGTTGTACCGCTGGAGCAAGATCTTTCTTATGAAGAACAGCCGATAGAGATTCTGGATCGTAGCGAAAAAGTCCTACGAAACAAGACCACTCGATTGGTGAAAGTTTTATGGAGGAACCACCAACTTGAAGAAGCTACATGGGAGCTTGAGGATATGATGAGGGAGAAGTATCCTCATCTGTTTGTTACAAAGTGACGAATTTCGAGGGCGAAATTCTTTTTAAGGGGGGTAGAATGTAACACCCGAGACTTTTATGTTATATAAATCATCAAAGGAATCTTTTTCTACACAACACTTGCTTGGCTTGCTTTACACGCAATCACGACCTTCCTCGATAGCTTGCGTTGTACGCAATACCAAGTTTCACTAAACAACAATATACTATTAAAACTAGCCGTTATGAATAGTAATAACCACTTTTTGAAATTTTATAAATTTTATTTTTCAAAATGGACTTCATTTTTGGACTCAGAATGTCGAAATTAGCCTAGGGTGAAATTTTGGTATTTTTCTGAAAACTTTCAATTTTTGATGAATAGTGAAACCACTAAGTGGTAGGTTAAAAACTGAATTTTGCATAAAACTTAATTTTACCGCTTCTGTGAATGGAATTTCAAAAATCTGACAGACACGGTTGATATCAGTAAGTAAAATGTGGTTCAATGAGATAAAAATAATTTTTTGGTGAATAGTAACTTTTTACTTTTTTTACCGCGGTTAATTGTAAATAGGGTAACTAAGGGTAAATATGATATTACTATTACCCTAACACATGTCCTAATTCTATTGTACAAGTGTAATTAGACCAAAAACAAACTTAGGAATAAAATATGACCATTTAGGCCCACTTGGATTAGATTAGGACATTTATTATTAATTTATTTAAAGAAGGGTTAAAATAGTTAAAATCAAAGTTTAATAAGTAAATCATTTTTAATATGGGGTTATACATAAGATAAATTCGACTATAAATATTAATTAGAAAGCTAAAACTATTTCCTACATAATGGTTTTTTATTTATAATTTTTAGACATTAAATAAGTTAATTTATTTATGACACAATGATGATGCAGTAATTATCTTATTAATGAAATATTGACATAATTGGTGTTATAAACACAAAAATAAATTTCATTTGAGACTTTTTATGAATTCCACTAATTTTCTAGGTTACTATGATATATTATTGTTTATTTAATCAACTTGTTTCGAACATATAATTCTGTTATGACTTTCAAAAAAATCATATATCAAATAGTGTCAAAATTGACACAAAATAGTTTTTAAATAAAATAAAATATTATTAATTGTTATTTTATTCCTAAAAATCTAAGGTTCGGCAAAATGACATAGATAAGGATATATATATTAATAATAAACAATTTGGGGTTCGTTTTGCATGTTATAGTAAGTGTATTAACCATATAGTAAAAGAAAACAAAAAGACACGGTAAAAGTTAAATTATTTAACTTAGAGTTAAATCTAATTGATAAGGTTAAAATAATACCCTAAACTTGTCTAAATCCTATTGGTTGATAGGATTTCGACCCATCCCCACTTTAGATTTGAAATAAGACCCTTTGGAACCATTATAAACCTATTTTAACTTTAATATAAAATAATATTTTGAGATATTCCTAAAGTGCCCCTCTCCTCCCTTATAAAAGGGCACCTCCTCCCCCTCCTCCTCACACCAATTTGATCACTCAATCTCGGAAAAACCCTGCCATTTTATACTCTCCACTTCCCTAGAATAATCCTAGAGGTCTTGGTCTTCTTCAAATACCAATCTTAGTTCCCTAAGTGGAGGATTCAAAGAGGCGTTCCAAAGAAGAGGTAATATCCATTACCGATCTTTTCAATTTCTTTCTTATTCAACTTCTTCTTATTTAGTTGTTTCATGATAAAGTAATAACATCAGTATTACTTACATACTGATATGTTATTATAAATATGAAAGAAACCTAATTCACCTTCTATCCATTCTACGGAAAAATGAAATCACCGCGCGTGCGTACGTACGGAATACCGTCTCCACGCCGTGGTGTAATCTATTTTCCACCATCACTTTACAAGGATGGGTATAATGGTGTAATGAGTAACTATTTATTATTATTATAAAGTAATATTGATACTGAAATAATAAATATATACTCCAATACAGTTCCACGATCTTAGGAACGATATCATCACTCGTGCGTACGTACGGAATACCGTCTCCACGATGTGATGCGACTCGTTCTACATGATCATCATCACATAGTAATTATATAAATGAATTGTATGAATAAATATGATATATGTTACACTAATACCATTCTGGATATAAGGTATCTATAACCTTAAAAGAAGAATAAGAATTTATTCGGAAAAACACGCATAAGAACAAAAGGCAATAAGGACCCGAGTAACAAGTAACAATGAAATATTACTAACAAGAAGCTAAGAATATGACCATATATGATATCATATCAATATGTATGATTCTGGAATAAGTCAATAACATTATTTAAACCATTATACAGGAGCTTCGGAGATGTACAAAGCAAATCGGACCTAAGGTAAGGGAAATATCACAATCTCATTCTTATCCGATATTGTTTATACTTTGGTATTTACTGGGGTGTATTTTATCATCCACATCCATGTTTCCTCAATATGTAATATTATTTACATTCACCTACAATTGTTTAAATCCTAGTTTACCCTTCGGTGAGTTTTTAGTAAAAGATATGAACGAAATCTTTTGTCATTTTTTGTACGAGGTACTTTTTGACTTTTCCGACAAAAGTACGAGAAGAATGTTTTATTTTAACTTATACGGCATGAATATATTTTTAAAACATTATTTCCAAGAAGCTTCCTTTACAAGTTTTCAAGTTTATTTTTAATCAACTTCTTTTAGTTTATAATTGTATAACATGTTAAGAAAAGAAAAGTGTTTTTGAAGTAGAAAGGATATTTTTCTCAAGAATGGAGTTCAAATGTTTTATCAAAATTATTTTCCATCTAAGATAATATAGGGTTCTGTTTTTATCCCTATTATTACATTGATTTGATTATGTTGTGAGGGAACTATTATTATGAAGTCATTTACCTTATATGGTTTGTTTTATGATGTCATGATGTTTCAAGAATCCCATTTTTGTTACATGTGTTATGCGATGATGTATGATTTATGATTATGTAGAACACATAAGAAAGGATTCATTATAAGATGGGTGGGACCTATATATCCCTCCAATGCATTGGGTAAAGATTTTATATCTCATGAGATAGACATGGCTGGAACGGTAGGTTATACCGGTTCAGTGAAACAGGACTGGAACGAGGGTGACTCGGTTCAGAAAGGGACTTTGTCCACTAAGATAGTCTTGGAAATGAGTCATGACTAACAAGAAATGATTTTCCATGATTATGTGTGCATGCCACAAAGTTTCATGTTTCATGTTATGATTATGGGGATCTCATTTTCAATTCTATGATTTTTTCCATGTTAAGATATTATGATCTCTTTTGCAGGTTATGATTTTCAAAAAGATATGATATGATTTTTATTTCCTTTATTTATCATTGCTGAGCATTTGATCTCACCCTTTTATGTTTTCTTTTCCCCAGGCCAGGAAGATAGATATTAAGTAGAATATGCTAAATGGGACCCAAGATATGATGAAATAAATGGCAGACACTGTAGAAGATTTATGAACCAGTTGTTGATGTTTCCCAGTTTCTAAAGACACTATACCTATACGGTCCTTTGTGGTTTTGTCATATGTTGTAATAAGTGTGCTTCAATTTTGAAGTATTAACAATTTATGTAAAGTATGGGTCGTTATAAACATTAACCAGATGATGTTTCTATTTCAAATAGGTTTTCTCCTCTGGAAGAAGAATTTGAATATGAAGAACCCGTATACATGGAAGAGAGAAATGAAAGTCCATCAATGTCAGACACTCAATCCAATATCTCATAGAAAGAAAAGAGGAAAATGGAAAAGTCCAATTTCGCAGAAGTATCCCTCAAAGCTACAAATATCAAAAGTACATGGATTCTTGATAGTGGATATTCAACCCACATGAACGGTAATGCAGTCCTATTAACGAATGATAAGAAATATGTCGATGTAAAAGTGAGGTTCAGTAACGATGGTTCTGTGAAGATAAAAGGTTGTTGAAGTACTAATATAGCTAAGGGAGAACTGATGAAAATTGAAGTCCATTATGTATACGGTCTTCCTGAAAATCAAATTTGTGTTAGTTAACTCTGTGACTTAGTTATTGTTGTGACATTCAATCAAAATGGATGTACTATAAGTGGAATGTCCATGAATTCGCTCATTAAAGGTTGTAGAATAGATTGAAACTTATATTGAAGAGGAAAACAACTTATGGCTTTGAATATTAAGGAACATATATCATCAAGACATGTAAAAGTTATCTGATCTGAAGATAGTCATGGATATCCCTAATCTAAAGCATGGATGAGAAAAGACTCATGATGTGTGCATGCGAGGGAAACTGGTCTGCAGTTCCTATCAAACAAAGAAAAAAAGAGCATCACTTCTCCTTGACCTCATCCATAAAGATGTATGTGGCCCGATAAATGTTTTAGGAACACATGGAGAAAGTTACATTGTTTTTTTCAAAGATTATTACAGTATAATGGAATGCATGATTGTTATACATAGGAAGCAAAAATTTCCTGGTAGCATGAAATCCTATTGCTGAATCATCGAGGATGATACTGGATGGATGATCAATGTATTGCAGTCAAATAATGGAGGGGAATACACATCCATTGAATTTGAAAATTACCTAGAGAAGTAAGGGATAAAGCATGAGGTGACTAATATGATAACTCCACAACCAAATGGAGTTGTTGAGCATAGGAATCGACAGGTAAACTATATGGCTAAAACTATGCTGACCGAGGGTCATATTCCTTAACATTACTGGAAAGAGGAACTACAAGCAGTAATGTATATTCAAAATCAAATAGGGTTATATATGGTGAGACAAAGACACACTATGAATTGTGGCATGGAAGGAAGCCATCATTGAAGTCCTTTCATGTTTTTGGAAGAAAATGTTTTATCTGAAATAAAGAAGGGAATAATGGAAAGTGTGGAGACAATGTAGAAGATGAAATATTTCTTGGATACTCAATGAACAGCAAAGCCTACAAATTTTTCAATAAGCTCTTGGAAATAATTGTAGAAAGAAGTGATGTAAAGATCATTGAAAATAAAAACATGAATGCTTCAAGGAATTCTTATGCTGATGTGATAGAAGATGAGTATGGATGTGAACATGGAACAAATGTTAATACAGAGGTGGAGGAAGGGGTGAAAAAATCTCAGGAATCACATCATGATGTTGACTATGAAGAAGAATTAGAAGAGGAATCCATATATGGAGATAATTTAGTTGAACCACAAAGTAGAAATCCAAATGAAGAGATTGATTAGTCCAACATTATCAGGGATCCAAATGCACCTACAAAAACATGGAGAATGAGGAATAATGCACATTATTCATTTTTATTAGTTGTGTAACCATCCTCATTCGAAGAGGCTTCAATGTTTGAGTCATATGTAAAAGAAACGAATGAAGAGTTAGATCGATTAACAAAAATTAAACTTGGGATATTGTCAAAAGACCAGAAGGTCACAATGTAATTGGTGAAAAGTGGATTTTCAAGAACAAATTTGATGAGAATAGAAATGTGATCAGATATAAGTCACACTTGGTCTGTAAAGGATATTCACAAATCGAAGGTGTTGATGTTGAGGATCTATTTTATCACATAGAGAGACTGGAATCAATCAGTATATTTCTTTCAATGGAAATCCAAATAGGTTTTAATGTATATCAAATGGATATCAAGACAACATTATTAAATGGAGTTTTAGAGGAAGATGGATACATTGAACAACCTATTGGGTTCTTTCCCGGAAATGATGAACTAAATGTTTTCAAATTAAAGAAAGCTCTCAATGGCCTGAACAAGGAACCATGGGCGTGGTACTCTCAGTTGGACTCATATCCGAGAAAGATTGAGTTTAAAAGAGGAGGATTGGATCTCAATCACTATGTGAAGAATTATCAACAGGATCAGTTCATGGTATTGGTATACGTGGATGATATTATTTTTGGTGGATGCAGAAATGTATTATTTAATAAATTTTCCAATCACATGAAATCAGAATTTGAAATGTCAATGATTGGTGAACTCACATACATTTTAGGATTGCAGGTAATTTAGAAGAACTATTACACATTCATTTCTCAAGAAATGTATGAAAGAGAGCTACTGACTAACTACAATATCTATGATTCCAAACTAATTATTACTCTAGTTTCAGTTGGATCAATGATTAGAAAGTATGAGGAAGGGACTTCTTTGGATAACACCATGTATAGAAGAATCATTGGAAGCCTACTATACCTAACGATGACATGGACATATATTGTATTTAAAACTTTCCTTGAGGCATGATTTCAGAGTAATCCGAAGGAATAATATATGGGGGTAGTGAAAGGAATCATGAGATACATTCAAGGAACACGTTATTATGGGATATACTTTTCTGCAAGAAGTGATGGTGAACTATCATCATTTTCTGATGCTGACTAGGCTGGATATATAGTTGATAGAAAGGCTACTAGTGGTGGAGTATTCTTTATTGGGAAGAAATGTGTGGATTGGTTAAGAAAGAAGTAGGAAAGGACTTCACTTAGTACTGTTTAAGCTGAATACATGTTTGCTACCAATGCGTGAACTCAGTTACATTGGATGAAACAACAACCGATTGACATAGGTGAAGAGGTGAAAAAACCAATGGTGATTTACTATGATAACAAGAGCACAATTGATCTTACAAAGAATCCTGTTCAACATTATCAAATGACACATATTGAGAACAGATATCACTTCATCAAAGAAAATGTTGAACAAGACATGAGAAAAATGGACCATGTGGGAACTGAAGAGCAAGTGGTTGACATTATAACCAAGCCACCATCAGTGGATGTGTTTCAGAAACATCGACTGAACCTTGGAGTTCATCCACATCCTACTGCTTAAGGAGTTTACAAGATTACCCTAACCATAGTTATTTTAACTATTTTTAATCTATTTTTAAAAATTATTCATGTTTATGGGAGAGATACAATCTAGGGGGAGCAAGTTTTTTTAACTGTACTAGCCAAGATTCAGTTCATTGGGTTTTTTGCCAATGGGGGAGAGTGGAAAAATTCATTGGAGAGTGATTTGGATACAAGAAATATGGAGAATAGGAAAATCCGTAACTTCAAATATGGGGCATAAAAAGAAAATAATGGAAACTCAATTCATATCATCTCTCTTGTTTTCCACACCGAGCACTACTCATGTAGACTTAGGGTGATGGCTGAGTGGTTTCATTAAGGTTCAGGTTTTGATCATTGTTGATGCATCAATGAATTTATCTTGAGATTTCCATGAAACCCAATGGTGGATATTGTTTGAACCAAGGATATTCGTTGATAATAATTGAGTTTTCTTTGTGTTTTTTTTAATCTTCACATAGATGACTATGGAGTTTTCAAGGAATGTGGTCATATGATTGGGGCTGAAAGCTGTATTAAAGGTGTCACAATTTCCCAATGTTTTCCAAATTTTTAGGCCCAAAAAATCAAGAGTTTGGAAATGGTATGTGGTTAAGGCACCCGGTATGTAGTGTAGGCATGCAGTACATGGTGTAGGCGTGAGGTTTGCGTTGTAGGCAGCAGGAATGGTATGCAGAGTGGTGAGAGGAACAGAAAAGTGTTCACAACAATGGTACATGGTGAAGGAATTCGGTACGCAGATTGATAAGGTTGAAACAAATTATTGTTTGTAGTGATGATACAAGATGAAGGAATATGGTACATAGATGATGAAGGTTGGTGGGATTGCTGCGGTTCGCGAAATAGGAGTGGTATGTGGTGGAGGCTAACCATACACAGATGGATTGAAGGTTTTCAGACATTGAAAATTTGGGAAAAATGGATTAGAGATATTTTTGGAGTTTTTTTCCTATTTAAGGAATAGTAATCTCCTTTTTTAAGTTAGTAGATTGGAGATTAGAATTTTGAGAAGAAATTTGGATATTTCCTAAGTTCTTCATGGTGTATAAGATGGTACAAAGAGATACTCATTCGCCTAAGGAAAATTTTCAATGGAAGAGTGTGTGGTTCAAGTTGGAAGATCTTGTAGTACGTGGTGGAGAAAGGAAGTACGCGGAGCAGGAAGGTACGCGAGGGTGTGGAGAAGTATGTGGAGTATGGTGGAATGCAGAGAAACACAGTTCCTAGAGGTTCTAAATGGTACGTGAAAATAGCAGTGGTACAAAGAAACTTCAAAAGTATGCGGAACACCCAAGGAATCAAGAAAATTTGAAAAGCAGTTTGTGAAATTAATTTCCATAACATATCAGTATAAGGGAAAATAAAAAAAATCTTTGGGTGATAAAGGAACTTCAACAGAGCATCCATTTAAAGTTGAGGATGCATGATTTAATTCTAATGAATTAAAGCGACCTTCATGTCGAGAAACTGAGTGAATATTCTTCCAGTGAAGTGAGCAAGGGGGAGTCAGCATAAGTGATCTATGGGATGTAGTGTGCAATCCCTATAACCTTGTAAAGGTAGTGCAGCTGGCACAAAGTGACTATGAAAAACAGTTTTAATGCAAAACTTATGAAGATTAGTGGTTTTGGTATGACTGACACATTGTTGACATATGTTCCTTGTATGTATCCCTTAGTGTTTAACCAAGTAAAATTGTTGTATCGTTGATTTTCTTGTGATTGTTGATTTTATGCACATTCTTTTCAGAAAGTTTTAATATGTTCCTACTAACTTGGGATCAAGATCAATCAATGTAGACACTTGGATTCACCCCTCCCCTCTCAGGGTGCTCTGAGGTCCTTCATAAACTATCCTCGAAACACCTCACTCTCGAGGTGTCATCATCCACCATACCTGACGGGAGACAAGAAAAGTTGGTTAAAGTCGGTACATAGTTCATGATAGAAATTTCTCCCTGTTGATGGTTCAATATCTCTCGATCTCTCTCCAACCTCATGAAATCTTTGAATAATTTCTTAAAGAACGTGACCTCGATGTATTTCTATGCCAGTCCATCATGTTTGTATGCCTCTACCCATATATCCTACTAACATTTCACCAATCCCTTAGGAATGTACATTTTCAGCTTCACCTTCTGAACTAAGGGTGTATTTAGGCGGTCGAAGATGGGTTGGATAGACTCGATCTAGTTCTATTCCACCCGTAGTCCACCCTCACCCTAAAATAGTGGTGTGTACTATGATTGGAACTCATTAGTTCGATACATTAGAGAAGGCTCTTCCCCTTAATCTCCCATATCAATCCTCTAGATGACCGAAACCGAACTTTCCCTAAGCTAATCATGATGAAATGTCCAAAAGGATCCTATATCTTATGTCTATCCCACCTATACATGATTCTATAACTATGGGTCATGATTAGCCTAACCCTATGGGCCTCATCTAGACCCTCATGGGACACAACCTGTGCATGCTCAAGCAGAACCAAATCACCACCCTTTTGATGATCCACTAGACCCTATCCAAGTGGAATCACAATGAATACCAATACAATGGTCATACATCTATAATATTATAAATATAACATAGACATGGAAAGATATAACAACCAGTGAAATCTCACAACCCTTACACCCCCATCGCAACCATGTCACATGACATCCTGCCTCATGTCCCCTTACCTGCTATTGACACTCGCCAAATGAGCATCAAAAAATTCACAAAGGAAGAATTAACTAGATGTTGGTAATACTTTCCTCATAAAATCAATGGAAAAAAGAAAGAGTTTGATGCTCATAGATCACATAAACCTATAAGTGACTTGTGATCGCATTACCATTAGAAGGCCATTAATCCAACCCACGTACAGTTCCTTCAAAGTATCTCATGAAGTCCCTTCAATAAATCCCTTTAGCTATTGCAAAGGATCCCCCTAAAAACAAGTGGTCATGTAGAGGTAGGGAAATGAGTTCCCCCAGGTCATGCAGATTGTAAACCAGAGAGAACCTAAAAATCCATATGAAAATCCTTCAGGAAAAGGAGGAAAATATCCCAAAGGTGGAGGCCTCTTGTGGTCATCAAAATCACACGATGGATCGTCAATAAGAAGAAAGGTTGTATTTGAAAACATTCAGGAAAACATATGATACCCCCGATACATTTTAAAATAAAACAAATAAAATAAAAGGGGAGGAGATGAGAGACACTCACGGTTGTAAACCTCATGTGACGCACCCCTAGTGATCCACAAGAAACCACAAGAACCTGGAGTCATGTTCTCCATTTCTCATGAATTCATGCTTTCATGTCACCCTCATCGCATTAAATGCCTCAGTCATATCTAGGAAATGTCGCACTAAACCTTTATCCCCTAAGGATAAATAGACTAGATTGTCCATAAAAAGCTGACACATCTATATAAGGCCTTTATTGGTCACATGATGCGTCATTAAGAGGTAGAGTATTTTTCTTTAAAATAACTTGAATAATCCTTCATGAACCTCAATTTTATGAAAATAAATAAATGAAACAAAAATAAGAGGATGTAAAAACCAATAATAGTCATAAAACTCTCATGACATACTAAGGATATCCACAATGTGATTTCACAATACCCCTTGAAAAGTTGGCTTGATCCTGTGAAGGCACCTTGGCAAGCCATTATTGTCTCATGAAATTCCTAGGCAAGTCACTATAGATCAGGAAAAGGCCTTCTTATAGTCCATTTTATGTCAAAAACGTCCTTGGACATGTCAATATGATAATATTTAAGTCCTTGATCATGTATTCATGATTCAAAACTTCACCATTAATTATAAATAATACAATAAAGGATTCATTAAAGAGAGGGAATCACAGTTTCTACAAATCAAGCGACTCCCTCAGAGCGATCCATGACAGAGACTCACGAAAATGAATAGTTCTAGATCCCTTTTACAACTCCATTTTAGATATACATGAAATGTACTATGAGAACTAGTGAACACATGGGGTGGTGAGGCCTATAAATCCCCCACCCCAGCACAAAAAATGCACCATTACTTATCATCACCAAGAGGAAAAACCCTGGAAATATCACACCAGTGATAGGGAGGGTTTATCATAGTGGTTTATATCACTATTGGAAAGTATTCAATTAGGTAATATATACAATAATACCCTAAGCTATTGTGTTCCATGTATAATTAAATTCACATGATCACTCATAGATCATGTGAAGGACTTCTGGTAGGACACGTGAGGAACTTCCCACACATCTTATAGATCATGAAAAAATAAAACAAGATAACAATGAATGAATCTAAGGAATGAAAAATATAATGGAAATATAAAATATTAAAGGGGGAAGACTTGAAAAAAAACATGTCCACTAACTCTCATGCGATTGGAATAATCAATCCAAGACACGAGGTAACATCATCACATGTTTCCAAGTTCTCATGATACACCTTTCGCATGCTATTGGGGTCATGTGAAGTCCTCATAACATATTAGATAAAGTCACACAGTCCCCCATGGAATTCCACCTTTGTATTATGAATCCATATGGGCTGGTCACTCGAACCCCGTGATGTCCTTCAGATATGTCACATAACTCATATAATGGAACCCACTCATTCCATACAAGAGTCATGGTAGCACTCGGGCATGTCAAATGGATTTCGTGATGCCCTCTAGGAAATCCAGTCCGATATCATGATACCCTTTGGGAAATTTAGCCAGGTCTCATGATTCCCTCTAGACATGTCCGCCAACACATGTGACACCCTCTAAGATATGTCTTTGTGATTCTCATGACACCCTCCATATGTGTCAGCCATCTCTTGGTATGCCAGCTTGGTGAGTCATCTAAATCATCCAAAATACTCTAGATTGGATATCCATGTCATGGAAAACATTATAAAACAAACCATATGGATCTCGCGATTCCCTCTGGAAAAGTCATCCATGATCATGCTACAACCTTCAAACATGCCACCCATGTTATGCGAATTCCATTGGATAAGCCAACTGGATAATTTAATTATATTTGAAAATTCTAGGAAGATAATGTCCTACATGTCTAGTAGAAAATTAAGGGCTTATAAGTGGATAATTAGTACATTATAGGTAGGAAAGCATTACTAGTCAACCAGGGTATACCAAGGATTAATAAACCCTTAGTGTGTAAGCCTTGACCAAAGGGTCGTGTCAGTGTGTAATCCCGAATCAAGAGATTGAAAACGAATCTAATTACTTCCAAAATCATGATATGTAAGCCACATATCCAAGGTTTAAGCCCCATATTAATATCTAAAGGGTATTACCAACACATAAGCCCCACATCCATAAGCAATAAAAATGTTCATTTTATATCCCATATTACTCAAACCGATCACATCCCATGTGGGATTAGGGAGATGCAATAAGCATATCATTTTCATAATAGGCTTCTATCAGGCTAGGGAAATGTTAGTGTGTAAGACCTGATCAAGGGAACTACAGTGACTCTGATCCCTGCCATAACCAGGATACACATGACACCTTTCTATGGACTCAGTTCAAATAAAAACCCTCCTTTGTGTAAGTCCCCACATCTCCCAACATCTCAACCATTGGAACCCAATCACTTCCATAGAATGACTAATCTACCCTATCCACTAGTGGAATGAGAAACCAAATGAACTAGGATGATTCTGATTCCTTATATAACTAGGATACATAGGACGCTTCCCAGAGGCCTGTGATCTATAATAAATATTCCTAAGGAATGTTCCAAAACATATGTCATGTACCCATATGTAGTGATAATTATCATCAGTTATAACTTGTTTATCACATCGAGAAAATATTACACGAGCTTAGGGAATTTTACTGACCATATCATTCACATCCTGAATCTCCACCAACCAAGGAAATATTAATATTCAATCCCTAATAAGTGGATGATATAAACTTCCCCCATATGATGAAATACACATTGGGGTCAGTACCAAGAGACTGAATTGACTACAAAAACATTGATTATTTACATAATTGGGAAACATAGTACATCCCTCTAGGTGTCGAGCATGAACATATAGTGTCCCCGAGAAAATATATTATTTTTTCCGCATGATTTTAAATTTCATAGGTTCAATGAAATTTATGGGTTTTGATTCCAGAAATAACCATGATATATAAGATACCTCATAACGGCTCATTCCCCTCCTCAGAACATTAATCTCCTCTTTTTGTGGTAGAATTTTTTAATCTCTTAGTTATATAGCTTCAACACATAAGAAAAATCCCATT
Organism: Viscum album; assembly: GCA_963277665.1. NCBI lineage: Eukaryota > Viridiplantae > Streptophyta > Magnoliopsida > Santalales > Viscaceae > Viscum > Viscum album. Next base: position 1,918,656,854 of record OY728160.1, read on the forward strand.
ACATGAAAATGATGGAGAACCTAGGATAAATATAGATGGATTCTCCAATGACACCTTTGTCTTTTTCACATGAAATACAATATACCCAAGGTATTTTTTTAGGCTTACAAGTCCCATATTAGGATTTGGAAGAGATTATTTAACATATCTAAAATCTATATGAGAGTCTCGGAGTAGGATTCAATTCACCCAAAATGGGTATGAAGAGCCTGAAATCATGTCCTCTTGACAAATGAATGTTCCTAAGAGCCATTGGGCCTAAAAACACAGATGAATAACTACATTTTGAAATAATGTCTACACCTAGTCATAGATGCGGGAACCTTTGAGAGTTTTTAGGGAAGATGAAACAAAAGGAAAACCTAATGTGAGCAATTGATCAAGGCCTTAAACCCTCCATAATCGAACCATCGGGCATGACCCATTCCATGTACCATCTCCCGATGAAACAAAAATGGTGAACCCAATAATAATTTATAAAATAAAAAATTATTTTGTTATTATATATTGGGACATTTCTTTTTAATGTTATATGCCAAAAAATGGTGAACCCAATGCGAATCTCTAAAATCATAGAATAATCATGCATCATGCCACTTTTTTTGCATACCCTACAAAAGAATAGTAAGACTGGTATGACCTTACAGATGATATTTTTTAACCAAGGTACTAATGAGATAATTCCATCCATTCTTTGATAGGTCCAAATGAGTAAAATGGATGGATTGGTAATAAAAGGACAATTCTATTAACCAATCATATCTGATAGATCACATCATTACTACAATATTTCACAAATTAGTAACGTTATTTTTTATTGTCTTGATGTATAAAGATACTTATCCCACTATTTGAATATAAAATAATGTTTTCATCATCCAAAAATTTCTCCAGTAAATAACCTATTGCTAAAACCTAATTTGGTTGCAAAAAAATCCCACCTACCTGAAAGTTGCAACATCATGTTGGGAACACAATTATCTAGGAGTACCATTGATGTGGTAGAATCCGGACCATAGAAGCTTACCTCAAGGTTCTCTGAGCATGAAATCTAGAAAGTCTACGTCACCTAAATAAAACTTCAGCTAAGCCAGTGGCCCTCATTTTCATGACCAACCACATTGGGAGATTATCAATGAAGCGTGAAAGCTACCTCCTATGATCTTTGATGAAGATGGATCATGAATAAAAATATGAATACCTTCTAGTTTATTTTCAACTGAGGAGTTATCCTGTCAACTGCTATCACCAAAACCATCCCTATGGTACCCACAAGTTTCCTGGGGAGGGTACCACCTGACATGATACAACCTCTAACACCGATGCATGAGCAACAAGGAAGAAACATTGAGCAAGGAAGGTTCTAGATACCCAAGAGTGGGATAATATCCCCAGTCCTAGTGACGAAGTTTGTTGGGATATTCTGATGGTAACCAGTGGCCAGGATAATATTCATGATCCCTCGGAACAAGTATGTGGGAATATTCCCACAAAACTTATGGGGGGAGTCCCATGTGCCTCCCCCCATGCATGAAACCCATCATCATATCCTAGTGGAACATGGTGGAATAGACTGGGCTCATATCCCCACTTCAATCTAAGATATATACCAGTATATATTTGGGATGAAAATTGTGCAGGATTATATCCATATACACACTTTTCTAAAATGCCAATATATTTTAGAAATAGGTGAATAACTCCACCGACATATTCTATCACAGGTAAATATAAATAAATAGAAACATATTCCCATCCCTACAACCATGGAAACTCAACACTTTGATAAATACGAACAAGTGGTTTTAATGAGGCAAGAACACATTATTGTTCCCATCCAGGAAAATTATCAACATATTATCATAATGGAAAAGGCATTGGACTAGGCTCATACTCCCACTCCAAATGGGGCTAACTTGGTAAGAGAAGAACAACCCTCGATATAGGGGCCCATGCCTATCAAAAAAGTCCAGCGACACATTCCAAAGTCCTAGGATCGAGATCATATCCTTGTTTTAGCCTGGGATCACTAAGTGAGAGGAGAAAAAACTTTGGGACATGCTCACATTATATCAAATAAGTTTATAGATATACTCTAAAGGCTTAGGATCAGAAATATATCCATGTTTTAGCTAGGGCAGTACAAATGAGAATGGCATGATCCTTAGGACAATATCATATTATTGTTAGTGAGTTTTCCAAGAATATTCCAACAAATCATGGAATCCATGCGCATATTACTACTTTATCGAATGAATGACAATTCTAGAATTATTCCGAGACAATACAAAAGGAGTATCATATCCCTTATCCCATTCTAGAGGTCTGACAGTATATTCTGCTGGGGAATTCATATTCAATGTAGGATCGTATTTCTATTCGAACCAGGTATAACCAAGTTAGAGTGACACATGGCTAGATGAAGGATCATATCATAGTTAAGAAAGACCAGTGACATATCCCAAAGGATTGGGATCAGGATCATAATCCCATATGAATGGGGATCACCAACTGAGAATAGAACATTGCATAGGATATTATCATATTTCAATAAATAATGAGACAGATTATTGGCTTATTCCAATAGCTTTTTAGTAGCAGGTGCATATCCCAGTACCACATGATGGTTATAATAATTTTCTAGAAACCATCAGAAAACATGCTCATATACCTATGAAATTTCAAAAAGAAGGTTGGAATATTCTAACCACGACATATATCAACACCCATATTACCAATCTTCTCAATACAAGTGTCCTATTGGTTGTTTGAGACACATTCCAAACACCATAAGGGTCGGTCAACTCTTCCACTGAAGTCGAATATTCTCATTACCATGATATCCCTCCTCACAATAGTGTGTAGATGGATCACATGGAATCTACTTCTAAAATCCACCATGTTCAACACCCCCGTGGTGATATATACCGTATAAATGGAAATCATTCCCTTTCCTAGACACCTCCAAATAAAGAGGTGTTCAAAACCCCTATATTTTATAATAGATAGGTTCTTGAATCATCGATTCCAATTGTATATAGTTCCCCATTATTTTTAAAAATCACTCCACTGCCATCATCTGGTGACTATCATAACCATAATCTACGGTATAACCAGACAAATACATGTAATTTTGATGAAAAGGAGGCTGAAATTTACATATAGATAGAGATATCTATAAAGAACCTCCCCATCATGTTCTAGCCCACTGACACTTCTAATTATGAGATCCAAGATGATCTAGAAAAGGAGTGTATGCCTTATCTATTTCAAGAAATGTGGTATAATCCTATGAATCTGAATATTTGACATATAATTTATATAGTATACAAGTGTGACCTTAAAATAATCAAGATACTCAATTTTTAGCAAGACTTGGTCACTATCTAAATGGAATAGGAATCCAAAGATGGAATATTACATCGCAAATCAGAAAAAATATGTCTTGATTGGGACATAAACCATTGTAAAATGATCTCTAGAGACACATCAAGAATCCAAATTCATGTATGGGGAATTTATGGAGAGTTACACTTTGTTGAGCCCCTACAATAACCAAACACCTCAGATTCAGTGTCCAGTAATGTTATAGCCTCTGGAGGAATCATGGGACTGGGTAACGCTCATGCCAATTGGTCAATACAATAGAATTACCCCCACTTCAATGATGGTTAGAAATCATGAATGAAGGGATAGGATAGTCAAAAGGACATCAATATAACCCCCACAAAGCAATAATAATTCATTTCAGACATGGAGACTAATGTTGTGATCATCCAAAAAACATCTCGTAAAGAGTGGTTCTCACCATGGGAAATCATCGTACCCAACTACTAAATGGGAAGACATATCCCAAATAAAAAGTTCAATAGTAGAATCTTCCATAGAAGCTGTTCATGAGTAGACCTTCCTCCCTAGGCCAGGGAATATGTACCACTATTTCCACCTCTCAGACCATAAATTTCTGAGAGGATTCAAGGTATATCCTCAGAAGCTGCAAATAAAACACATTCTATTAGGATATGAAAATTTATATCTCAATAATTATCCCTAGGTTAATCATACCCTGAGAGGTTCATGGTGAATTCAGTGGTGATTCTATATCACCCCACCCCACTGGGTAGGGGAATTTGTATCTAAATTTTTGTATCGGGGATCATCAAATCCACAACTAGGATCATTGGATCCCCAACAGCAGGACCAATAAATTATAATTATAGAACATAATAATATCCATTCCATAGTACTGGGGGAATTTTCATCACCATCATCATCACATAGGGGATCAATCTTCTTTAGGTTGGGTGGAAATGATCAGCGGTTGACATCCCACATGTTCCTCCCACTGCAGGACAAACCTCTACTATTCGTGGCCCATTCAGAAATCATGAAAAAAAACTCCCTCAATTATATTACTCATAGGTTGAGTGAGGAGTCACATATGGAAAGATTATATGACCCCACCAATGTTGCATTCCAAAAATCCCAATATGGAAAAGGGTTCCAATAACGTCCCTGACGAAGGAAGTGCAGAATCATCCTATTTTGTTGAATGTAATGGAATAACCACCATCACTTGATATTCCTCTATAAATATCATCACTATAAATATGTAATACATTTTGAATCAATACAAAAATGTATAGGGACAAAAAATGGAAAATCTACCCAAAGATGAGGGTGGTTTAGATGCACCAAATGAGGTTTTATGTACTCAGAATAAAAAATGGCTTCAAAATATAGCAACTAGAAATAATGATTTTCCATATCCTCAAAGGAACAATTACAAAGACAAAGGTAATAGTATGGACACATCCCAATGAAAAATTATAAGAGTTTATGTTACTATTATAGAGTAATAGTATTCACAATATGAGAGTAAAATACAAACTCTCTGAAAACTCAATGGGGAGCTACTCAAGGGAAATATCCTTACTAAGTTTCATCTTCAGGATGAGGTGAATATCCCTTATCCCATAAGATCCAATCCACTAGTAAAGGCAACATCTAAGTGTCAAACCAGGTATAGATCTAGGAGTCCAGACTACATATTTGAGGAATTCAAAAATTATCATTAATTCCCACTGTTGCAGTGAAAAAAACTCCCTTGATGGGGTAATCATTCAGTCCTAGGGGGAATCAAGAATTAGTAAGAGACAAAGGAAGGACCACCTCATTGCCCCCACTAGATCCATGTGGATAGAAGATGAATTAGACAGTAGTTACCCTAGAGAAACTTAACATCATCAAGTCCCGAGATACTCAAATGGAAGCTAGGGAAGAGACACAGACACCTATATAAAATGAGAGGAAGTTATATACCTAGTGGGAGTATGACACTTTACCTCCTCCAAATTTTGTAAATCCTACCTTCCATACTTTTGATTATGTAGGAAATACCAAAAAATACCTCACACACATCATATCTAGAGGTGGTATGATGATAGGACATCATGATCTGCAGGAGGCAACAATGTTGGGGTTCTTAATACAGACTCTTATAGGGAAGGCCTTTGTTTGGTACAATGGTCCGCCAGTGGGATATGTTGAAGTATGGTAAGACCCATGTCATCCATTCTTTTATTATTTTAGCTACTTTCTGATGGAAAAAATAATCAACCTGATTAACTGCAAACAAAATGAAACTGAGAGAGCGTATGACTTCATAGAAAGGTGGAAATGTTTATCTAATTCTCTCTGCATCCCACTCTCACTAGAGAAACTAATGTAACTCTATGCAGAACATATCATGGTTGATTTTAGTATACCTTTGATTCCAATGAAATATATTGGTTGATTCCATGAATTATAAGAAATATCCCAATTTTTTGGGATTTGATTTAGGGAACCCCATCCAAATCATGACTCGTGCCCCCCAAAATAGGGGAAAAGAAAATTAAAAGAAATAGTTTTAGTTTTTACTCTCATGATGACAAAATTTCCCATCCATGATCCTTTGAGGGCCCAAAACTATCCAACACCTCCTCTTGAGCATTGAAAACCACTTAATCACCCTCTTCCAGAAGAATAGAGGAATCAAGGTTACCAAAGATTTGAGGAATGATTAAACAAGAAATACTCCTTACAAAATGAATATGTTGCTAATTATTTCTTAGATAGAATGGATAATAACCTTCTTAGGCTCCCACAAACTAGGAAGCATTATGAGGTCAACCTCGCTGACTATCCCGACAATTTCCCTTACCATAAAAGGATGGGTCATAATATCTAGGATTTCTTCATCTTCCAATATGTCCTTCAAGGAATGGTCAATTATGGATAGGTGGAATTAGAAAAATCGTCAGAGTTGTTGACCTACAGAACCATTGTATGGTTTGAAGAACAAGATAGATGGAAGAAAGTTTTGGTTGTACGTGTGTGAAAGTTTGAAAACTAGATGACTTGGATAAAAGTGGACAAAGGTCATTCCGTCCAGTGAGAACAACTGCTAGACCAAAAATAGATCCACCACCTAAAGGGGTAACATCAAATATGCCTCCCAAAGGTAGGAATGACTAACATTAAAAGGAATAATCAGAAGAGAAAGATTCATATTTTTCTCTAATGCAAGACCTCACTCTTTCACATTTCTTCCATGCAATATCCAAAGTACGGGTACCACCTAATAAAATGGAACCCCCATTGGATGAGTTTCCCATATTTGGTTCAATAAATCTGATTCACATGGAATACACCTTCTATGATGATGAATATTCCTTAGAATATGATTTCCTTACATATAATCATGGAATGAGAGGCCACATGAACCTGAACTGAAGATAAAAGGGACAACATGGGCATGGACAGACCTAATATTTCAGTCATATCCCCACAAAGGACATATATACCACTGATACCCAATGGAAATAACTATAGTGAACCCATAAAAGGAATGGAGAATTCTTTTAACCCTACATAATTCATCCACACCCAATTTTCTTGCATGAATTCCAAGCAAGGGTTCAATTATATAATCAGCCCAGAAAACGGTAATGGTTTGCATGACCTGCACCACTAGAAACAAACACTACCACAACCTCTACATATGGACTAGGACCATCCACCTCAAATTCATTCCCTCTTGATCCATATGTCCAAGATAAACCCCACATAAGGAATCCCCAACCTCTATCTCAAAAGTACAATATTATGATACAATTGGTGGTGACCCAAACAAGCTATCGATCCTAGATGTGCTCCATCATTCAAAGAAACCCAGGGAGGAATTTTTGGAAGACCTCCATAGCCTAAAAGAGTATATAATAGAATTATTTATAGATGAGGTATATCATGTGGAGAAAATTTCATCTAAGCACCATGTCACCATATTGTTCACTGATCCAGACCAGGAAGAGTTCCGCCATGGGCACATCAGGCCCCTATATGTTTCATGTAGGCACAATAATGCCAGTTTTAAAAGGTCTATGATTTATTTGGGTTCCAAGATCAACCTCATCATGGTTAAAACCCTCCAATGTATGGGATATGGTGAAGGGGACTTATCTCCCAAAAGGATGACCATTTAATGGTATGACAAGAATGAGTAGAGACCTCTCGGGAAGAGAAAACTCCAGGTTCAGTTTCGGGACCTTACATCTGATGATGAGTTTATGATTATCCAGCAATATACCACATATAATTTCATACTCATAAGTCCATAGATCCATTGAAACTTAGTAGAACACTCAAAATTCAATCAGTTTCTAAAGTATCCCACTGATGGAAAGGATTGAATACTTCATGGTGATGATACCCCTTTGTAACTTGGAGATACACATATGCTAAAGTATATTTCTACTAGAAGGGAGGTAAGAAAACAATTTTAGATGATAAAATAAATGTTTCATCCCCCAATGGCTTTGGGACCTAATGTTAGAGGTAATAGATCTAGTCCCATAGGTCTAAGATCATACTGTCCTCAGTGATAGTTTAAAAAAAAAGTTCTAGCATCTCTATAAAATGACTCAAGAGGAAAGGAATGATAATGTCTCTTCTCATGTCCTTCCTCACCTTAATAGTTATGGATAATCCCCTATATTTTCATATTCCCCTAAAAATTGTCTCCAAAGACTCAAAATTGGAGGAAGATGAGGATGACCTCATGAGTGCCCCACCCACATTTGAGCAAGGTGTCTCTTCCACCATTAACACGATCAAGAAGATAAATATGGTAATAGAAGAAGACATGTGGGTTACTTTGATTAGTACCACCATTTCCCTCAATGATCAAGATATGCACACTATATTTCTAAATAAATATTGATATATGTTCTCTTGGAACTATAGAAAAATTCCCAGGCTAAATCTATATATGGATACACACTATCTCATCCCACCCAATGAGAATTTAGGCTCTAAGAAGGAATCTTGAGGGATGAAACCCTATCATGCCACAAATTGAGAGGTGGAAGTTAACAAATTTATTAAATCCAACATTGTATGAGAAGTGAAATACCTATGATGGATTGTTAAAATCATCCCTGTTAAAAAAAAGAATGGGAACATTGGATTCTTCATTGATTTCAAATACCTTAACCAGAATTTACCAAAGACAATTTCCTTTGCTGATCATAGAACTCTTGATTGATGAAAATTGGGACTTCCATGCCCTTTACTTCATGGATAGGTACTCGGGGTACAATCAAATAAATATGGACCCTGAAGATGAGGAATACACTTCCTTCAGAGCACCTCAGGTGATCGTATTCAATTAGGTCATTACCTTTGGACTAATGAATGATGGTTATATGTACCAAAATTCCATGCATCACATCCTTAAGTCATTCAAATAAAGGATAACTGAGTGTTATGTCCACAACCTGGTTATTAATTCCCCACAACAATGTAATCACTTCATCAATCTCCAAGAAATTTTCAACAAGATATGATAGCAATGTCTGAAGTTGAATATGATGAAATTTTATTTTATGATAAAATTAGGGAATATTTTTGACTCTTTAGAATTCCATCATGACATCATGGTTGACCTAAAGAAGACTAGATCTATATTTATATTGTCTCCCCCCATTAATCTCAAAGAACTATGGGGGATTCAAGGGAACATCACTTATATTCAGTGATTCATAGGGAACTATGGAAACTAGGATATCCCCTTCACCATGATAATAAAAAGGGAATCTCTTATCAATGGGATGATTAATTCTAGAGAGTCTAAAGAAGTACCTACTACACCCATCAGTTTTGATTCCTCTAGTGGAAGGGAGGCCCCTCATATTTTATGTGGCCACCAAGGAATGATGATTGGACACCCTCCTGGAATTGAAGAATGATTCAAGAAGTGATAATCATATCAAATACCTCACCCATATAATGTCAGGTACAAAGAATAGATATTCATATGTCAAGAAGAATTTACTTTCACTCCTCTTAATAGTGAAAATGTTGAGGCATTACAAGCATCGCCACAAAGTCCATCTAGTCTCTTATATAGACCCTCTCAAGTACATCCATGGACACCATATGTTGACGGGAATCTTGGCCATATGGGTGGTCATTTTCAGAAATATTAAATTATGTTCAGATCATAGAAGTTAGTGAAAGGCATATCCATGGATAATTTACTCACATCACATCTTGCCCAAGAAAATACACTGATGGAATCAGATCAAGAAGATGAGGAGGTATTTTATACTCATTACACTCCCTATACTTGGGAGATGTATTTTGATAGCACCTCCCGATGCCATATTAGTAAAAGAGTGGAAATACTAAAGATCAATCAGGCTGCTCTAGGGATTGTAATTGTATCTAAAAAATCGGTTTCCCTATTCTTTTTTAGTATCTAAAGGCTACATAAATAACGAGGAAGAATATCAATACCTCATCAGTGTGTTGGAACTGGACCTACAACTGTACATAGTTTACCTGAATATCAAATGGGATTCAGAACTAGTGACAAAGAAGATCAATGGTGAATATGACATTAAAAAGGAAGAAATATCCCTCCTCACTAGAAATGTTAGGAGACTTATATCAATCTTCCATTTTGATTCCATATTTCATCATGTTCCCTAATAACAGAATGCTCATGTCGATACACTAGCTAGTATAGTCACCAACCTGGAGAACCCTAATTTAGAGGAAGCAATCTTCTATATCACACATAAAATAATGGTATCACAGATATTATTATGTCATATGAAAGAAAAAAATCAGGTCAAAATAACCCTAGAGTGAGATGAACCAATTAACACCTTGGTTGGATGGATCCCACAATCAGTTATCATTAAAATTGGATTCTGCCAACTGATCAAGCCTGAAGGGAAAAAATTCCATGGAATACAACAAACATCACATGTCATAATGGTATAAAGGTGCAGAAGAACCTCTATAAGTGAGGATTTAATGAAATCCTCCCAAGATGCATAGAAAAAGTAAATATTCTCACTGTTATGGAGGAAGTCTATACATGCTGTTATGGTGCCCATAAATCTATGACCAGGATCTCACATCAGATCAAGTGGTTGTGATATTTCCTGAAAAACATGATACATGACTACATGACGTTTACAAATAAATGTCATGCATTCCACATCCATGAAAATATCATCCACAATCCCTTGAAATTTCAACATACAACTAAATATTCCTTTCCATTTTCCATTTAGGGAGTGGATGTAGTAGGGAAATATCCCCCGCCACAACTAAGTAGTTTACATATATCCTTACTACTATCGAATTATTTTCCAAATGTGCTAAGTTCATACCCCTCAAGGAGGCCAGAAAAAAGAATATCAATAACATATGGAAGTCCCATACTATCATCATGTTTGGGGTACCTCACACAATATTGATGGAAAACAACACCTACTTCTGTTCTATGGAGTTAAAGAGACTCTACCAGGAGTACACTCTCAAGTCCTATCACTCATCTCGCAACTAGGAAGTGTAAAATGGATAGATATATGCCTTTAATAAGAGTCTATTGAATATAATCTTGAATATTTTGAACAAGGATAATAATTCTTGGTCATCCAATCTACTCCATGCTTTAGGGTCATACTATACCACAATGCATACGACCACACAAGCAATGCCACACTCATTGGTGTATGGGATAAAAACAATGTTACCCATGGAAGTCTAGATACCTTCACTCCAAATATCCATTTTTAGATAGCTATTAGATGAAGTGAAATTTAAAAAGCATCTAGATGAATTGGAACAACAAGGTGAGAACATATTTCACACAGTAAACAACCTAGTGGTCCATTATAATCAGATCACATGAGCCCCTAATAAAAAGGTTCACTTCCATTTGTTCCTCCTAGGAGAACTAGTGCTAGCTCTTATGAACCCAATGATACCCAGGAAGAAAACATTGAAACTAGAACCCCTGTGGGAAGGGCCTTAGGCCATACATAAGCTCTATCATAATGGATCCTACTCTCTGGCCACTATGAATGGGAATCATAGAACACCTCCAAAAAATGAATGTTTTCTCAAGAAATAGTTTTAAGAGATATCATCAAAGACCCCTATGTCCTAATAGAAAGACATTAAAATGTAGAATATCCCTCATCCTGATCAAATGATGATAAAATCTACAAATATCATCCTCACCACATGATGATAAACTGTACATAGTTCATACTGACCACATAAGGATAAACTATACAGAGATTGTCTTGGACACATTACATTAAACTCCATGGTTCCCTAAGAACTACATATTGATTTATTCCGATCATTATAGGATACATAGTGAGCACTAAGCCTTAATTTTTAGGCCTGACCACAACTTGACTTTTCCTTCATGCCGGGGATGCATGTTCTTACCGAAAGATGCTAAACTGCATAGATAATGTCCTTTCAACAAGAAATTAAACTGAACATGTTTTCTAGAACTATGTAGGGATTGATTCTCATTTTCATTGAGATATGTAGGGATTCCTTAATACTATATCTTCATCCAACCCCCACATAATGAAAAATACCCCAAAATATATAGTGAGAGGAAGTCTTATCATTCCTTTCTAATAACACCAATCATAGAACACAAGAGATTAGTAATTTTAGTAGTGGATTCCATGCTTGAAAAAGGCCCAATATCACACAAAAGTTCCATCATTGTCCTTAATAAAATACAACAAAAGGAACACTATTATTCCTTACCACATGAAATAAAACTACACAGTTCCTCAAGAACTTTGTGTGGATTGATTCCTATCATCATAGGATACATAGTGACAACTGTGCCTCTAATCCCTAGCCCATCTACAATAATTGATAGAAACAATTCCCACCTCTTCGTATGGGTTAGATCTATGAAGAGAGAGTTTTTCATCCATGAACTACATGCAACTTGATTCATGTCTTTTTTGGATACATAATGATTCTTGGATTCCCAAATTTGGGATCAGTAATAATAGATATGTATAAGAGTTCCCCCTCTATGCATACGGGTCAATTTTATGTAGGCAACTCCCTTCAGAACTACATTTGGATTCATTCCCACCATTATGGGATATGTAGTGACTCCCAGAATTCCATTTATGGGCCCAACCACAATATCACCATTTCACATTGGGGGAACCACATCCTCACCACATGATGTTAAATTACATGTCCCTTCAATAAATACATGTGTCTTAATTCTCATTCTCATGAGATAATTTGTAATGCCTAGATTACCACCATTATTTCCAATAACAACTTTCCTATTAATTCATGACAATCCATCTTCTTCATCAATGCATGAAATTAAAATGCATGGGATTTCAAAAACTACGACTAGCTTGATTTTTTTCATCATAGGACACATAGTGACATACGAATTTGCAATCCTGGGCATTAATGCAACAAACAATAAGAAATTTACCCCAATTTTACAGGAACAAAGTCACCAAAGGTCATTTTTCCTATGAATTAGCCAGATCTATGCATGGTTTTCTTGTGTACATAATATATCGTGCACAAAATTTGCATGCTGGTTCCCTTTTCCTTAATAAATGATGCTAAACTGAACTGCATTAGGTCTTTACTATACATCGATGAACTACATGGATTTAGATTCTTACCACATGACATTAAACTAAAAGCCAAATGTCTTGGATGCATGACATTAAAATCACACAACCAACACATATTTACTGCATGATGATAAACTAAAAAGAAGAAAGTGAATCCTACTACATGAAATTAAACTATATAGGCCATGACCCATCCTCATCCATAATCAACGGATCATAAGGGCCTTACCCCTATTTACTAGAGTACGGGGTACCTCTACCCTATTTTAAATAAATTCAATACATATATCACACTTCATGTCTCAAGCACCCAGGTCATCATCAACCATTCATATCCATTCAAATAGAAAAATGATCTCTTTACATGGCCATGATATTTATGCAGAAGGTTTCAAAACCATCAATTAGAGATATTTTGGACCAATATAAAAGGATTTCTAATCTTGTGAGCATGATGTCACCATGGCGGAACCCACCACCTCACTCTGTTTTCATTTATCCCTAGTATGATTGTCTCATATCATCAATCATGACCTAAAAACATCATGTTATGATTTCCAACACCATCATCTCCCATTCAGAAGGATGTTGGAGTAATCTTGGCCCTGGGTATCCTAATTATGATCTTTTGTAACAACCCCTATATTAGGTCCACGAGTGTCACGACCTTAAATTTATTACACTTCGGTCAAATATGTAGAACCTTAAACTCTAGTCTATCGTGGTCCAAATCAATATCCCTTGAACTGATAGAAGGCATAAAAAACATGTCCAGTTGAAAACCTTTAATGGTAGACATGAGAAAAATTCATGTCTTCTCCAACTAAACAGTTCATTTCTGGAGTTTGAGAAAAATTTAGGGCACAAAAAATAAGGCATAAAACTAATAGTGTATACTTTGTATCCCTAGTAAAATAAAAAATATGATCACACGAACCCTTGGATCTCGAAAAAGTTAGATAAATTATTTTTAACACCTCTTCACTATAAGAATATGTTCTCTAGGTGGTGACATGACTTTTAAGGTACTCGAACCCTTCTTGAATCTTAATTTTTTTTGTAAATCACAATTTATTATTTAATGTGCATTGGATTATCACAATCTTTTCATATCACATGGAAAGTAAAATGGATATATCTTCTTGGATATTCTATCATTTCAGTAGGGATCAGACCCACCGAATAGAAAAATCTTGGCCAAATATAATGGGATTTCTAATTCTTGTGAGCATGATGTCACCATGATAGAACTCGACACCTTAGTCTATTTTGGGTCATCCACAGTATGATTTTCATATATCATTACTCATTACCCAAGCACTTTGGACCATGATTTAAAATCTCTATACTTAACTATTCAAGTGGATTCTACACCCTCTATGTTACATCATCATGTTTTGTATACTTTATCAAACTAGGAATGCGACACTCCATTCCCGAACCTTTGATGACTCGCAACTCATGATTCAAAACCACATTGTGTAGGGATTTAGATTTATAATCATGAGATAAATTTACCAAGGGTGACCAAGACATTCCTATATATCTTCGTTTCTATACCCTACATCATTGGCCAGACACTTGAGTCTTAAAAAATCATTTATAGCACTTGGAAAGGAAAAGAGATCTCTCGTTTCATCCATACTAATGATGCATAATGGATTATCACCACCAACAAGAGACATATTGACTCTTTAAGGATTGATTTATAATACTTGTGAGATTCAAAAACAACCTGGTGGAACCTAACATCTGAAAGTGTCATGGAACATACCATGCATGTCTAACCCATCCCATATTCACATACTCTAGATTTTGGGTTATGACTTATATATTTTACATTCCAGCTATCCAGGTAGACCTAGTACCTATCATATTTCTCCCTCACCATATCCCCCCATAAATCTTCCAAGACCCTTCTAAAATAGTATAGATCAACTTTTATTGGCCATGATATCGATGCATAGGGGATTTAACCCACAAACTAAAGGCATATACTCCTTGCAAGAAAGGAACTCCAATCCTTGTGATCCCTAGAAACACCATGGAATAACCCAACATCTCAGTGTCTTTAGTGTCATTCATGGTATGTTTATAACATAACATTTGATCATTGATAGGATTTGAGATAAAATACCGTAAAATACAACAATATCAAGTCTATGATAATAGACCATAAACTATAATAATATTAGGTTAGAGCTAAAATACCATAGACTAATGAAAGATCAGGTATGAACTAAAATAAATTAAATTAAAACAATATCATTTCTGATCTAAAAAAACATAGACTGAATAAATATCAGGTTTGAGCTAAAATACCATAAAATAATAAAATATTAGGTCTGAGAGAAAAGTATTTAAACAAAAGAAATATCTGGTCTGAGATAAAAAACCATAGACTAAAGTAATATCAGGTCTGAGCTAAAAGACCCTAAACTAAATGAATATTAGGTTTGAGCTAAATGAACATAAACTAAGGCAATATCAATTCTGAGCTAAAATACCTTAAAATAAAGCAATATAGGGTTCGATATAAAAGTCCTAAAACTAAAGAATTATAAATTCCAAGATAAAAAACATTAAACTACAACATGATAATAATTGAGCCTAAAGGTGCATGTATGACCAACCATATAGCCTTAGAAAACATCGAGTTACTCTTTCCAAAGATGAACATATTTGGAAAAGAAGATCACTTTGCATCTAAGACATACATTCTACCCAAATATACTTCTGAATGTTAGGTGATCTCAATATAGATGGAAGATATATATCTATGAAGGATCTCATGATGGTGTAAATTCATGTGAATATCTTAAAATAGATTCAGTTGTAATTTTAACATTCAATTCCAGTTATTCATGTTTATTTGATATAAAAAAAGGTATTGGTATCATTGTCATATAATATTGATGCAATTTAATGAAATGAATATCACAGATAGAAGGGATATTGGACAACAACATGGATGGTTCAATAGAGTTTGTTCGTTAACAAAGTGAAAAGGAGGAGGAATCTCTACATGATGAAGTCTCTCCAAAAGTCTATAAAAATATTTACATCAAATTATGATAAAATTTGTTCTTATAAGATGGCCATGTTAGCCAAGGTTTTTCGAGAAGTGTCAATTTAATGCTGAGGTGCCACTCACCCTGGTTCTTTGGATTCTTCTCTAGGATGTAGAGTCTTGACCGATGTCATAAAATCCTCAACCCACTATTGGGAAATTTAATAATTAGATGAAAATGTTCAAAGAACATACCTCAGACGTGCTATGATTTATTCACATCTCTATATTTTCAAAGTCCAATCAACCATCTAAGCCTGTAATTTGGATATCAATTGACAACCCTATTCTAATTCCTCTAATGTCTACCTAATCTACCTAGTAAGAGGAGCCTCATCTACAAGATTGTCCAAATATATTTCACTTAGAGATAGATCTTTTCGATTCATTATTTTTTTCATGATTTAATATAGAGGCATTCAGTCAAGACCACCTTCTCTTAAATCATGAAAAAACTGATGAAGGCATTCCACTTGATCACAATATACATGACAGAGGTTCTCAATAACCAAGGAATGAATCTATTTATAGAATTTTCTACATTGTGTCTGAGCTTCTATGAATAATGGAGAATATACAATTGGATGAGAAATAACAAATTGAGTTGAGAAGGAACTAAGAGAAGAATCATGATATACCCTTCTCTCGAAAAAAATATCATATATAGTTTGTGATTGATGGATAATTTCCTAAAAATATTCTGTTTCAATATTGGGGTAGTCATCACTGGAATGAGGGATCTTTATTAACATCTCACCCATATCCTCAATCAACATCATTGTCGCCACTGATAACAGGGTAGGTGAGGCAAAAGGTTTTTACACATGATGAATCGGCTGATTTATCACATCATCTGGATAAGGTGCTACCTAAGACTGGGTATAAGCCTAAGATATGAATGTAGAAGCATCAAAAAGCATAAGCATGATCTCATCCTTAGTATCTTTAGGTTCTATCACCATCCAAAATTGACAGATGACCCTAGGATGTCTCTATCCTTGAATACAAACAAGAGGATGATGGGATACCCTTTGGGTGCAACCAAACTAATGAGAAAATAGATAGGGTGTTTAAGGATTGTGGATAATTTGCTTTTCCACCATGGCTACAAGGATCCCATCCTAATGATAGACCATATATGACCTTTATAAAGGGAACTGCTTCCATTATAAATAATCATCCTAGACAGTGCATGAAATGGGGTAAAATAGAATCTATTATATTAGATAAATGCATCCTTGACCTCAATATAGCTTAGTGATTTGGTCCCAACACCCGATATTTTCAGCAGCTTGAGATGGGATAAGACATTCAGGATCCTAGTGTATTTGTTGTATTTATAACATTGGAAATGATCCCCTATCCCACCCAAAAAAACTAAAAATGGCCACTGATCCTATGATGGGCGATAGCTAGTTGAATATGACCTAAGATTGGATAATGATGTTCAAGGGCCGAGATTTCCATATTTAGGTGCTATCCATTCACAATCTGCTCCGCCATCAACAAATTGTTGACACAGATCTCTAAACATGCATCCCAAATTAGAAAAAGTCCTTTAATAAAAAAACATATCCATAAAAACTACCTTCATAATGTATGGATAGATCTTCTAGTTTACTTGGTAACCCCCCCCCCAAAGTATAGTCCCCAGTATCCAAGATGGTCCAATACGATCCAACATAATCGTATACATGATGAGAAAGGTGAAGGTCTCGGGTGTAGTGGAAGCTCATGGGTGGATGTGCCCACTTGTCTTTTTATCATTTGCAATGATCAATCCAAGATCAATATGACGATAAATGCATGTCTCCACGGATCGAATCACAGAAATAGACAAAGAAAAGAAAAAGTCCCGGAACCACAAAGGAATGATCATCACAGGTTGATTATAATTAATTTAATTAATTGATAAGAAGTACATTTTAGGGAATTCTTTCTTCATTGATATTTCAGATCATGTTCATAGGTGATTCATCATTGCATTGAAGAATCCATGTATAGACTTCCTCTAGTGGCGATCCACACGTGCACCACGTATCTTTGGACGTCTCCAAAGGAATCTCCGGGTGCTATCATGGAGAATCCTTTGCTTGTGTTGTCCGCCTTATACCTCCTTTGATCCGATGAAGGTGGATTTATCTCAATCTTGAGAGTATTCTTGGAGGACAAAGTTCTTTCGGTCTTGAAAAAATTCTCCATAATTGTTGTGCACAACGATTCTCTTAGGAAAAGAATTGGTGTTGTGAGGATATTTATAATCGGGTTTGAGTTGTAGAGTTGTGACAATAAATAAACGTGTTACGCGTTTTATTTATTTCATTAACTCTTTTGAAAACCCCTTTTCGAGTCATTAATTCCATGACATCTGCCCACACTGATTATAATAAATATCATTTTTTAAAATGATATTATTTCCTCAAAATCCAGACTGGAAAAACTATACGGCGTGTAATCATAAATACAGGGCGTGTACTTGTTTTTCATTGAAAACTACACGGTGTGTACATTCAATGTACATGGTGTGTATATCATATTTTCTTTTATTCATTTCCTTTCCAAAATGAAAACTACATGGCGTGTACATTCAATAATACACAGTGTGTACTTGTTTTCAAAATAAAAACAACACAGTGTGTAATCATTAATACATGGCGTATACATGTTTTTAATTTTATTCTTCCTCCAACATTAAAACGATTTATGCTTCCTTGAATAATTATTAAACAACATATGGGAATAATCTTTATTCTACTTGAGATACATGGATACACTTAGTGTGTTACCCTCTAGGCCTCTTTCTCGTTGGCATTAAGCGGGCTTGCCTAAAGTCCAAGATTACTGTCTAGAAATGGGTCAAGGCACCCAAGAGAAAGAAGTTGATGTCGCATTGATGTATCACCTCATATGAATTCTTACTGTGTAATTTAATCCCTTTGTCTCAATATATAATCATGTAGGTTTCATGGCAGTGTCATAAACCTATATGATTGATCTATCATTCTTTGATTCCAGAAATAAACTCGTCGTGACACCATGGCCATGTAATTCAGTCAACAGTGCTATTTCAATCAAAGGGACCGAGATATTTTATTCCATAAATATAGAAGGGAAAAATCCTTCCTTGACTTATCCATTGACAACAGGTCATTCATGACGCACCCAACACACCCTACATCCCGCCAACCATCTTTATGACGGTTTTTTTCAGCAAATCTAAGTGTGCGAGTCTTGACATGAGTTAATGATAATAAACCAGTCTAAGGACCATTACACACGCTCGTAGATAGCAATGTCTGATGACACCAAAACATGGGGAATTACTACTGCCAGGTCTGTTCTCATAATCTCCCATCATGGAGATTACCAAGTGCGAACTCCATGAGAGAGAGTCTCATCTTCTTACGAGTACTCTCACAAGATGGTCTATAAACTATGTGTCCTATCATATTATGTCATCCAACCATAGAACATTATTTAAGAATATTGTTATAGTATTTCAAGGATATCATCATAGCGGGGATCTTCCATGAACTTATCAATGAAAGAAATATTCCATGACATTATTATCTTATATGAGAGAAGAACAATGAACAATATATAATAAGTGAACATGCATGTAATGAAAGTAAAAAACAGTTGGTTCTTAGGACACCAACCCTAACCAACTCCCACTTGGAATAGAGCCAACATCCTATGAATTTTAGTCCACTAGACCTCACATGATGATCATGTTTCTGCTGAGTCAAGGCTATCGTCAAGGGGTCTGCCATGTTGTCTTCCATAGCTATATTTCTCACTGCAACTTCAACTCTCTGAGAAAAATCCCTCAAGAGATGATACTTCCAAAGTATGTGCTTTGTCCGCTGATGTGACCTTGGATATTTTTCATGTACCGCCACTACAGTATTATCACATTAGAGTGTGATAGGATCTCTAATTCTAGGTACTACATCCAGCTCTTAGATGAAGCTTCGCATACATAATGCTACTTTAGCTACCTCAGAAGCTGTGATATACTCAGAATCTACTGTAGAA
This sequence comes from Viscum album, assembly GCA_963277665.1. Lineage (NCBI taxonomy): Eukaryota > Viridiplantae > Streptophyta > Magnoliopsida > Santalales > Viscaceae > Viscum > Viscum album. The sequence continues at coordinate 1,918,676,954 of OY728160.1, forward strand.
TCTTCCACCACACCTTGCTTCGAGATCTTCCAACTCACTACACCTCCATTCAAACTAAAGATGTATCCAGTCCGTGACTTCGTGTTATCTTGATCTGTCTAGAAACTAGCATCCACATGTCCTCTGATGACTAGTTCCTCATCTCCTCTATAAATCAGAAACATATCCTTAGTATGCCTCAGATACTTAAGGATTGTCTTGACTGCCATATAATGGCGGTCTCCTAGATCAGCTTGATATCTTCCTACCACACTCAATGCGTAAGAAACATCTAGCCTTGTACATAACATAACATACATAACTAACCCAATCACGGATGCATAAGGGATCCTTGACATTTTATTTCTTTCCTCATGTGTCTGAGGACATGTTTTCATGGAAAGATGAATGCCATGTGACACTGGCAACAATCCCCTCTTGTATTATTCCATACTTAATCTCTTCAGTATCTCGTCAATGTATGTACTTTGACATAGGCCCAGCATTCTCTTAGATCTATCACGATGGATCAAGATCCCAAAAATATATGCTGTCTAGCCCAAGTATTTCATAGAGAAGTATTTATCCAACCATTATTTAACTTACTGTAAGATACACTTTATTCCATGGAGTGAAAGTTTGTTACCTGAAAAGGCCTTAACAAATTCTTCCCAAACCCACACATATAAATTTGATAACATGGATTTGCGTCCACTCCATAATTCGTATGGAATACCATTTATTGATTTTGTTGGTACTTGGTTTAGTATTTGTGCTTCTATTTGTAATGCATATCCCTAAAAGGATAATCGATGACTCACATGACTCATCATTGATCTCACCATGTCCAACATGGTGAGGTTCCTCCTTTCACTTACACCATTCCACTAAGGCATGTGAGGAGGAGTGAGTTGAGATAGAATCCCAAACTCCCTTAATAAATCAATGAAGTCCTGATTAATATATTCTCCTCCTATGTCTGAGTAGAGTGTATTAATCATCTTACCAAGATGGTTCTCAACTTCATTCTTGTATTCTTTGAATCGATCAAAATAATTTGACTTATACATCATTAGGTAATTATATCCATATCTATTAAATTCATCAGTAAAAGTTATGAAGTACAAGAACCCACCCCTTGCTTCAACTGGAAATGCTCCACATACATCTATGTGAACTAATTCTAGAAGATCTTTATCCCTTTCACCTTTCCCTATAAATGGGGATTTTGTCATTTTTCCTTGTAGACATGCATGAAATACACCAAGTGGTTTTAGTTAGAAAGAATCTAAATACCCATCTTGATGTAATTTTTCAAACATTTCTCATTGGAATGACCTAGCCGGTGATGCCAATGTTTGGTGTGGTATGATTCATGTGAATTAACATTATCATCGATTTCCATTACTTGGTTTAGTAGTCTAACACATAAAGGCCATTATATAAATTCACCCTACAAAAACTTATGCAATCTTTATAAAAGTAGCAACATTCATTTCCAAATTTGAAGATGAATCCATTAGTATATAATCAGGATATTGATATAATGTTTTTGGTTATAGAGGTTACATAATAAAATCCTTTAAAAACCAAGACCATCCCAGTAGACATTGTGAGTTGGTAGTCTCCGACAGTAACAACAGCGAGTCTGGCTCCGTTGGCTGCTCATAGATCTACCTCAACTCTGTCAATCTTTTTGAATATACTTGGTTCTTGTATTTGGATACAGATGTGAGGACCAAAAGTAGTATATACTACCCAATTAGTAGAAATAGATATATTGTATTCGATAACAAACTCACCTGATGCATCCCCTTTCTTCCTTGGATAGGAGCATTTTTTCTTCCAGTGGCCCTTCTTGCCACATGCGAAACAAACAACCTCATATTCTCATGCCTCCCCTTTGATCTTCCTTTTCATGGAATTCCTTGAAGAATCCTTGGGCTTAAATCTCTTTGCCTTCCCTTTCATTTTATTCAACATAAGGTCAGAAGGATTTTCTGCTTCATATCATTATCCAGTTGGAGAATAAGGATAAAAAGATCAGATAGAGACTTATCAATGTTGTTGATGTTGAGATTGACAACAAAGTTTGAGATGCTATGGGGGAGTGATGCGAGAATGAGATTGGTACCCAGTTCCTCTGGGATTTTAAACCCTATAACCATCAAGTTCTCAATGTAGCCAATGAGATTGACTACATGAGTCCCAGCTGGGGCACCCTATCCAAGCTTGCTCTGAAATAGAGACTTGTAGATCTCAAAACATTCCTATCTTTCACTCTCCTGGTATAGACCACATAGGTGATCGAGCATACTATAGGAATCCATGTCCTTATGATACTTCATGAGATCACTTGACATTGATGATATCATCAATCATTTAACGTCGAGTTCATTGCCCAAATGTTGATCATATACTAGGAAATATTCATCACTCGCCCCTTGGGATGGTGAATCAGGAAGTGAGGACTCTTGAACATAATACTTTCATTCATGGCGTAAGATAACCTGAAGGTTCCTAAACCATTATTGAAAGTTACTACCAGTGAGGATATTATCTTTTTCTAGAATTGATTGTAGAGAAAAGGTTGTTGATGAGTTTTTCCTATTGATTCTACAAATTAAAAGAGAATATTTATCAGTACTTTATTGATTACAATTTATGAAAAAAAACAAATTTTATTAAGTCTCCCAATATTTTATCAAGTCCTAATGGACCTCACCATTGAACTAGGAATGTCCACTTGCTTTGAAATTCTAGTGTAAGGGATCAATATTCCTCTTCACATAACTCCAAAAAGGGTTGGTCAAGCTATTTGAAGGTATTTAGGTAGGTAGGTCTTTTCCAACTGCGAACTTATAGTTTCTTGATCTATTGAGTGGACTCCCCAATCTAGAAATCTTGACTTGGATTTCCTCAACACATGCCTCCATTTTACTACAATTCTAGCAAGGGCTACTCCTATTAATGTAAAATGTTTAAGTCCACCTAAAACTTTCATAAGATTTTCATTTATAAAAGTAAGTGTCCCAAAAAGGGTTGGTCAAACACATAGTTTCATTGAGTCTTGCCCTTAATCAAGTAACGGAAGGCTTGGTCTGACTTAATATGTTATTTAAGGGATTTTATTTTTTATACGTAGTTTTTCATTATCACATGCTTGTTAATATTAAGTGATGTTTGCTTAAGAGATTAACCATGTTCTGAAAATGTTTACGCATAGTCTGGTTTTTATTTTATTCCATCTTTGCATGCTTTTTTATTTCATTAATTACGTGATCGCTACAACACATACATAATAAATAAAACATGAAATCAGACAGAAATAAAATAAGATGTCATCATCATGAGCATATATTGGTTAGCTTATATAGTGGTTCTATAAGCTAACCATGTCCTAGGGAAAACACTATGAACCTGATTGTTCGTGTTTTATAGCTCTAATCTGTCCACCTTTGAATCTTATTGGGTTGGTTTCGCCTCATCTTCAGATTCTTGAACCGTCTCCACTGGCTTGGGAGATCCTCCATTACATGGGGTTTACATTAAAGAATCCAAGGGCACTCATGCACTAAATTTTATTGGAAGAAGGCTCACAGGCCAACGAATTTAAATTAAACAAATTTAAATGACACCATACACACATAAAAAGGGTATTTGGTCTAGCTCATGATCATCCATAGCATACAATGACATTTACGCATATTTAGAATTTAAATTCTTTTAATCGTTCTATTATTTAAGATAAGTCGCACTTGAATTCAATTAATTATGATCTTATAATTAATAAATTTTTTATTTGAAATTCATTTCTTAATTTCCTTGAGATTTTTCTCATCCATATTCCTTGTACAGGTCATTGGGATTTTGGAGGGAGCTGGGTAAAATTCCATTTCTATAAAGTACACTGCATGTAATATAGCCTACACGTCATGTATTTTGTACCCTTTTTCAAAAGTACACGCCAGGGGCTTTGGCGTGTTGTACATTGGATATTTTGGATAACACGGTGTGTAGATTAATCTAACATGGTGTTTACTTTTTATGTGGTTACCGGCTTGGAAATCCCTTGTACGTGGAACATGGATTCTCCTAATACACAGTATCACCTGGGCCGGATTAGACTACATGACGTGTTGATTCAACATACACTTTGTGTATTCCTGTTCCTTGTGTCTTCATTTTTGGTTAAAATGGTGTAATAAATACTTAGCCATACTCAATTCCCACATCGTGGTTTCGAGGACCAGTACCAGTTCGTTGAACCTAAGTACACGACATGTAGTTTTCACTACACGCCGTGTATTCCTGTGTTTTACGGACAGAAAGAGCGGATCCTCTGGATGAGTTCCTCATTTTTAATTTAATAAAAATTAAAATTAAAATTTCATTTCTATGATGTGAATCAATAAACAAGGGAGGAATAATAGATATCATTCATTCAGTTTTATAGAACAATTTATCTTGAATTGAATCTAATATAAATGCGAAAATTATCAACGAAAATTAAATAACTATAGTCAACATTTTAGCCTCCCTTTGATACCAATTGAAGGTCCCGGGAACAGTGGAAGCTCGTGGGTGGATGTGCCCACATGGGTTTTTGTCATTTTCAATGGTCAATCCGGGATCAATACGATGATAAATTCCAGTCTCCACAGATCAAATCACAGAAATAGACAAATAAAAGAAAATGTCCCGGAACTACAAAGAAAAGATCATCTCAAGTTGATTATAATTAATTTAATTAATTGATAAGAAGTACCTTTTATGGTGTTATTTCTTCATTGGTATTTTTGATCACATTTAGAGGTGATTCGTTGTTCCGTCACAGAATCCAAGTGTGGACTTCCTCTAGTGGTGATCCACATGTGCACCACGTATCTCTGGACCTTGCCAAAGAAATCTCTGGGTGCTAGCGTGGAGAATCCTTTTCCTGTGTTGAATGATTTAGATCGCCTTGGATCCAATAGAGGTAGATAACTCTCTGTCATGAGAGTGTTCTAGGAGGACAAGGTTCTTTCAGTCTTGATATAATTCACTAGAATTGTTGTGCACAATGATTATATTAGGAAAAGAATTGGGGTTGTGAGGATATTTATAATCGGGGTTTGAGGTTGTTGAGTTATTATAATAAATAAATGCATTACACATCTTATTTATTTCATTAAATCTTTTGAAAACCCCATGTAGAGTATTTAATTTTTTGAAATGCACCCACACTGATTATAATAAATAAAATTTAATAAAATGATAATATTTCCTCAAAATCCCGACTGGAAAAACTACACGACATGTAATCATAAATACACAGTGTGTACTTGTTTTTCATTGAAAACTACACGGTGTGTGCATTACATGTAAACGTCATGTATATCATTTTTTCTTTTATTCATTTCCTTTCCAAAATGAAAACTACACAGTGTGTACATTCAATAATACACGACATGTACTTGTTTTCAAAAATAAAACTACACGGCGTGTAATCATTAATACATAACATGTACTTGTTTTTATTTTATTCTTCCTCCAACATTAAAATTATTTAGGATTCCTTGAATAATTATTAAACCACGTACGGGAATAATATTTATTATACTTGAGATACTTGGATACACTTAGTGTGTGACCCTCTAGGCCTCTTTCTCATTGGCATTAAGCGGACTTGCCTAAAGTCCAAGATTACTGTCTAGCAACAGGTCAATGAACCCAAGAGACAGAAGTTGATGCCATATTGACGTGTCACCTCACACGAAATCTTACTGTGTAATTTAATACCTTTCTCTCAATATCTCATCGAGAAGGTTTCATGGAAGTGTCATAAACCTATATGCTTGATCTATCATTCTTTTACTTCCAGAAATAAACTTGTTGTGACACCATGGCCATGTAATTTATTCGATAGTTCTATTTCAATCAAAGGTCCTGAGGTATTTTCTTCTATAAATAGGAATGAGGAAAATCCTTCCTCAACTTATCCATTAAGAACATGTCATTCGTGACGTACCCAACATACCCTACTTCCCGCCAACTGTCTTCATGACGGTTTTCGTCAGAAAATCAAAGTGCGCAAGTCATGACATGAGTTAATGATAATCTTCAAGTCTAAGGACCATTGCATACACTCGTAGATAGAAATGTCTGATGACACCAAAACATATGGAATTTCTACTGGTGGGTCTGTTCTCATAATCTCCCATCGTGGAGATTACCAAGTGCAAACACCATGATAGAAAGTCTCATCTTCTTATGAGTACTCGCACGTGATGGTCTATATACTATGTGTCATATCATAGAATTTCATCCAACCATAGAACATTATTTAAGAATATTGTTATAGAATTTCAAGGTTCTCATCATAGAGGGGATCTGCCATTACCTTATCAATGAAACAAATATTCTAGGACATTATTATATTATCGTCATGAAGAACAATGAACAATATATAATAAGTGAACATTCTAGTAATCAAAGTACATAACAGTTGGTTCTCAGGACACTAACCTTAACCAACTCCCACTTGGACTAGAGCCAACTGCCTATGACTTTTCGTACACTAGACCTCACATGATGATCATGTTTCTGCTGAGTCAAGGATTTAGTCAAGGGGTATTCCACTTTGTCTTCTATGGAAACACTTATCACTAGAACTTCACCTCTCTCAGAAAAATCCCTCAAGGGATGATACTTATGAAGTATGTTCTTTGTCTGCTGATGTGACCTTGGTTCTTTTTCAAGTTCTTCCGTTGCAGTATTATCAAAATAAAGTCTGATTGGATCTTTACTGCTAAGTACTACCTCTAGCTCTTGGATGAAGACTTGCATCTATACTACTTCTTTAGCTACCTCAGAAGCTGTGATATACTTGGACTCTGCTGTAGAATCTGCCACCACACCTTACTTTGAGCTCTTCCAGCTCACTGCACCTCCATTAAAATTGAAGATGTATCCAGTCTATGACTTAATCTTATCTTGATCAGTCTAGAAACTACCATCTACATGTCCTCTGATGACTAGTTCCTCATCTACTCTATAAATTAGAAACATATCCTTAGTACACCTCAAATAATTAAGGATTGTCTTGACTTCCATCCAATGGCGGTCTCTTGGATCAGCTTGATATCTGCCTACCAAACTTAATGCATAAGAAACATCTAGCCTTGTACATAACATATCATACATGAATGCCCAAATCGCGGATGAATAAGGGATCCTTGCCATTTTATTTCTTTCCTCATGTGTCTGAGGACACATTTTCATGGAAAGATGAAATCAATGTGACACTGGCAACAATCCCCTCTTGGATTCTTCCATACTGAATCTCTTCAGTATCTTGTCAATTTTTGTACTTTGACTTTGGCCCAACATTCTCTTAGATCTTTCCCGATGGATCTAGATCCCAAAAATTTATGCAGCCTCACCCAAGTCTTTCATAGAAAAGAATTTATCCAACCATGACTTAACTGACTATAAGATAGGTACTTCGTTTCCAATTAGTAATATTTCATCAACATATACTATAAGAAAAACAACTGCACTTCCACTAAACCTTTTGTTGACACAAGGCTCACATTCATTCTTAATAAATCCAAATTCCGTTATGGCTTCATCAAAATGAATGTTCCATGACCTTGATACAATCTTTAATCCATAAATGGATTTCTGCAACTTGCATAATTTTTTTGCATCCTTTAGAGTCACAAACCTATTAGGTTGTGTCATGTAGACATCTTCCTAGAGGTTTCCATTAAGGAATGTTTTCTTGACATCCATTTGAAAAATTTCATATTAATGGTAAGAAGGAATGGAAAATAGGATTTTTATGGATTTTAGCATCACAACCAGTGAAAAGGTTTCATTATTCTCAATTCCTTGACACTATCTAAAACCTTTTGCAACCAGTCGTGCCTTATAGGTGCTGAATTTCACCTCCGTGTCCATTTTCTTCTTGAAAACCCATTTATTACCAATATGCTTTATATAAACTGGAAGATCTACCAAAATACAGACATAGTTTTAGTATATGGAATCCATTTCTGAATTAATGGCTTCTTGCCACTTGGTAGCGTCTGTGCCTTTAACTTCTTCCTTGTAGGTAAGAGGATCATCATTTTCAATCAATAATGAGTCACCATCCTCGGTGACAAGAAAACCATATCATTTTTCTTCTCTTACCTCTCTTGTTCTCCTATGCAGTTCCTGTGTCACTGAAACAGATTGTTCTTCCATAGGGCTTTGTGGAATCTGTTCTTGTACCAACTTTTATGTGTCTTGATCCTCAAATTCATCAAAGTCTACCTCGCTCCCACTATCTCTTTTAGATATGTGATCCCTCTCAAGGAATATGGAGTGTCTTTCGACTGTAACCATTTTATCAGAGGGGTTGTATAGGTAATATCTTCTTGTTTCCTTGGGATATCCTATAAAGATACACTTTGTGCCTCGGGGTGAATGTTTTGTTAAATGAAGAGGCCTTAACAAATTCTTCACAACCCCACACATTTAAATTTGATAACATGGCATTGCGTCCACTCCATAAGTCATATGAAATACCATTTATCGATTTAGTTGGTACAAAGATTAGTATTTGTGCTATTGTTTGTAATGCATATCCCAAAAATGATAATATAAGACTCGCATGACTCATTATTGACCTCACTATGTCTAAAAAGGTGAGGTTCCTCCTTTCACTTACACCATTCCACTGAGGCATGTAAGGAGGAGTGAGTTGAGATAGAATCCAACTCCTGTAAGAAATCAATGAAGTCCTGATTAAGATATTCTCATCCTCTATCTAAATAGAGTGTCTTAATCTTCTTACCAAGATAGTTCTCAACATAATTATTGTATTCTTTGAACCGATCAAAAGAATGTAACTTATACATCATTAAGTAAATATGTCCATATCTACTAAAATCATCAGTAAAAGTTATGAAGTACAAGAACCCACCCCTTGCTTCAACTGGAAATGCTCCACATACATCTGTGTGAACTAATTCTAGAAGCTCTTTATCCCTTTCACATTTCCCACTAAATGGGGCTTTGATCATTTCACCTTGTATACACGCATGAAATACACCAAGTGGTTTTAGTTCGAAAGAATCTAAATACCCATCTTGATGTAATTTTTTCAATCTTTTCTCATTGGAATAACCTAGCCGGTGATGCCAAATTTGGGTGTGGTATGTGTCATGTGAATTATCTTTTTCATTGATGGCCATTACTTGGTTTGTGTATCCTAACACATAAAGGTAGTTATATAAATGCCCCCTACCAAAACAAATGATATATTTATAAAAGTAGCAACATTTATTTCCAAATTTGAAGATGAATCCATCAGTATCTAATCTGGATACTGATATAATGTTTTTGGTTACAAAGGGTACATAATAACATCCTTTAAAAACCAAGACCATCGCAGTAGGCAATGTGAGGTGGTAGTCTCCGACAACTACAACAGCTAGTTTGGCTCTGTTGGCTGCTCACAGATCCACCTCACCTCCCTCAATATTCATGAATCTTCATGGTTCCTATATTTGGATACAGATGTGAGCACCACAAGCAGTATCTAATAAACAATTAGTAGAAATAGATAGATTGCATTCTATAAAAAATGCACCTGAAGCTTCCCCTTGCTTCCTTGGATGAGTGCAGTTTTTTTCCAGTGGCCCTTCTTGCCACATGCAAAACAAATAGCCTCATGTTATGTTGCCTCCCTTTTGATCTTCCTTTTCATGGAAGGCCTTGAAGAAGCCTTGGGATTAAAGCTCTTTGGCTTCCCTTCACTTTTATTAACCATAAGGATAGAAGTCTTTTCATGCTTCTTATCATTATCCACTTGGTGAATAAGGATTAGAAGATCTGATAGAGACTTCTCAATGTTGTTCATGTTGAAATTTACAAAAAAGTTAGAGAAACTATGGGGGAGTGATGCGAGAATGAGATCAGTACCCAGTTCCTCGGAGAGTTTAAACCCTATAACCTCCAAGTTCTCAATTTATCCAATTAGATTAACTACATGAGGCCCAGATGGGGCACCCTCTCCAAGATTGCTCTGAAATAGAGCATTGAAGATCTCAAACCTTTCTTATCTTTCTCTCTCCTAGTATAGACCATGGAGGTTCTCGATCATGATATAGGCATCCATATCCTCATGAGACTTCATGAGATCACTTGACATTGATGAATGCATCAATCATTAAACATCGAGCGCATCACTCAAATGTTGATTATAGACTGGGAAATATTCACCACTTGCCCCTTGGCTAGGAGAATCGGGAAGTGGGGACTCCAGAACGTAATACTTTCGTTCATGGTGTAAGATAACCTGAATGCGCCTAAACCATTCTTGAAAGTTACTACCGGTGAGGATATTGTCTTTATCTAGAATAGATTTTAGAGAAAAGGTGGTTGATGAGTTTTTCATATTGATTCTATAAATTAAAAGAGCAGATTTATTAGTACTTTCCTGATTACAATTTTTGAGAAATAATAAATTTTATTATGTCTACCAATATTTTATCAAGTCCTAATGGACCTCACCATCGAATTCGGAATGTCTAGTTGCTTTGACTTTTTAGTGGAAAGGATCCATATTCCCCTTCACATAACCCCAACAAGGGTTGGTGAACCTATTTGAAGGTATTTAGGTAGGCAGGTCTTTGCCAACTGCAGGCTTACAGTTTCTTGATTTGTTGAGTGGACTCCCCAATCCAGAAATCCTGACTTGGATTTCCTCAACACTTGCCTCCATTTTATAACAAGTCTAGTAAGGGATACTCCTCTTGATGTAAAATTCTTAAGTCAATCTGAAACTTTCATTAGAGATTCCTTTATAAAAGTAGGTGTCCAAAAAGGGTTGGTCAAACACATAGTTTTATTGAGTCTTTCCCTTTGTCAAGTAACGGAAGGCTTGGTCTGACTTAATATGGTATTTGAGGGATTTTATTCATTATGCGTAGTTTTGAATTTTCACATTCTTGTTAATATTAAGTGATGCTTGCTTAAGAGATTAACCATGTTCGGATAATGTTTACGCATATTCTGGTTTTTATTTTATTCCATCTTTGCATGATTTTTTATTTCATTAATTACATTATCAGGACAACACATACATAAAAAATAAACCATGAAATCATAAAGAAATAAAATAAGATGTCATGATCACAAGAATCTATTGGTTAGCTTATATAGTTGTTTTATAAGCTAACCTAATCCTAGGGAAAACACCTTGAACCCGATTGTTTGTGTTTTGCAGCTCCCATCTGTCCACCTTTGCATCTTCTTGGGTTGGTTTCACTTAAGCTTCAGATTTTTGAACCATCTCCACTGGCTTGGGAGATACTCAATTACATGGGGTTTACATTAAAGAAACCATGGGCACGTAGACACTAAATTTTATTATAAGAAGTCTCATTGGCCAAAGAATTTAAAGTAAACAAATATAAATGAAACCATATGCACATAAAAAGGGTCATTGTTCTAGCTCATGTTCATCCATAAAATTCAATGACAATTACGCATATTTATAATTCAAATTCTTTTAATCATTCTATTATTTAAGATAAGTCGCACTTGAATTCAATTAATTATGACCTTATAATTAATCAATTCTTTATCTTAAATTCCTTTCTGAATTTCCTTGAGATTCTTCTCATCGATATTCCTTGTATAGTTCTTTGTACTTTTGGAGGAAACCGGGTGAAATTACATTTCTATAAATTACACGGCATGTAATATAGCCTACAGACCATGTATTTTTCACCCTTTATCCAAAGTAGACATTGGGGGCTTTGGCGTGCTGTACATTGGAAATTTTTGATAACACAACATGTAGATTAATCTAACATGGCTTGTACTTCCTTTTTACATGGTTACTAGCCTAGAAATCCTGTGTATGCAGACCACGGCTTCCCCTTATACAAAGTATCACCTGGCCCACATCGGACTACATGACGTGTTGATTCAACTTACATGCTGTGTATTCCGATTCCATGCACCGTTCATTTATGGTTAAAACGATGTAATAAATACTTAGGCATACTCAATTCCCATGGTGTGGTATGGCGGACCAGTACCAGTTCATTGAACCTAAGTACACGGCGTGTAGTCTTCACTACACCCCGTGTATTCTTGTGTTTTACGGACAGAAAGAGTGGCTCCTCTAGATGAGTTCCCCGTTTTTAATTTAATCAAAATTAAAATTAAAAGTTCTTTTCTGTGATGTGAATCGAGAAATGGAGGAAGAACATATATAGTTCATTTAGTTTTATATAAAGACTTATCTTGAATTTAATCAAATATAAATGCATAAATTATCAATGAAAATTAAATAACTATAGTCAATGTTGAAACCTCCCTCTGATACCAATTAAAGGTCCTGGGAGCAGTGGAAGCTCATGGGTGGATGTTCCCACTTGTTTTTTTTTCATTTGAAATGATCAATCCAGGTTTAATACGACGATAAATGCCAGTCTCCACAGACCAAATCACAGAAATAGACAATGAAAAAAATGTCCCGGAACCACAAAGGAAAGATCGTCACAGGTTTGTTATAATTAATTTAATTAATTGAGAAGAAGTAAATTTTATGGAATTATTTCTTCATTGATATTTCTGATCAAATTCAGAGGTGATTCATCATTGCGTCAGAGAATCCAAGTGTATACTTCCTCTAGTGGTGATCCACACGTGCACCACGTATCTCTGGACCTCGCCAAAGAAATATCTGGCTGCTAGCGTGGAGAATACTTTTCTTGTGTTGTACACCTTAGATCGCCTTGGATCCAATGGAGGTATATATCTCTCGGTCTTGAGAGTGTTCTAGGAGGATAGAGTTCATTCGGTCTTGAGATAATTCTCTAGAATTGTTGTGTACAACGATTCTCTTAAGAAAAAATTGGGGTTGTGAGGATATTTTTAATCGGTTTTGAGGTTGTAGAGTTATGACAATAAATAAACGCATTAGGGATTTTATTTATTTCATTAACTGTTTTGAAAACCCCATGTCGATTCATTAATCCCTTGACATTCTCCCACACTAATTATAATAAATAACCATTAATAAAATGGTATTATTTCCTCAAAATGCCGACTGAAAATACTACACAATGTGTAATCATAAATACACGGCGTGTACTATTTTTTCATTGAAAACTACTCAGCGTGTACATTAAACGTACACGACGTGTATATCATGTTTTCTTTTATTCATTTCCTTTCCAAAATAAAAACTACACGGTGTGTACATTCAATAATACACGGCGTGTACTTGTTTTAAAAACAAAAACTACATGGCTTTTAATCATTAATACAAGACATATACTTTTATTTATTTTATTCTTCCTCTAATATTAAAATGATTTAGGATTCCTTGAATAATTATTAAACCACGTATATGAATAATCTTTATTCTACTTGAGATACTTGGATACACTTAGTGTGTGACCCTCTAGGTCTCTTTTTCATTGGCATTAAGCGGACTTGCCAAAAGTCCAAGATTACTGTCTAGAAATAGGTCAGGGCACCCAAGAGAAATAATTTGATGCCACATTGACATTTCACCTCATATGAACACTTACTGTGTAATTTAATCCCTTTGTGTTAACATCTCATCGATCAGGTTTCATGGCAGTTCCATAAACCTATACGCTTGATCTATCATTCTTTGACTTCCAGAAATAAACTCATCGTGACACCATGGGAATGGAATTTTTTCGACAATTCTATTTCAATCAAAGGGCTCTAGGTATTTTCTTCCATAAATATGGAAAGGAAAAATCTTTCCTCGACTTATCCATTAACAACATATCATTCGTGACGCACCCAACGTACCCTACTTCCCGCTAACTCTCTTCGTGACAGTTTTCATCAGCAAATCTTTGTGCGTGAGTCATGACATGAGTTAATGATAATATTTCAGTCTAAAAACCATTACTTACGCTCGTAGATAAAAATGTTCAATGACACCAAAACATGCGGAATTTCTATTGGCGGGCCTGTTTTCATAATCTCCAATCTTGGAGATTACCATGTGTAAACTCCAAGAGAGAGAGTCTCGTCTTCTTATGAGTACTCACACATGATGGTCTGTATACTATGTGTCCTATCATAGTATGTCATCCAACCACAGAACTTTTTTTAAGAATATTGTTATAGAATTTCAAGGTTATCATCATAGCAGGGATCTGCCATGACCTTATCAATGAAAAAAATATTCTAGGACATTATTATATTATATTCAAGTAGAATAATGAACAATATATAATAAGTGCACATTAATGTAATCAAAGTACAAAACAATTGGTTCTTAGGACACCAACCCTAACAAAAGGAACCAATGGTGGTGTACGATAGTTGGCCTGACCCCATTATAGAACATAATAATATTGATCCAATCCTTGATTGAAATTAATGAGAACATCTTCAGCTCCTTCCTCAGTTTCTCTTTTACAGTGATAAGAATCTATATCTCCAAAAATGGATGTCTCATTGGATCATCACAAACATCTGAATCATGGAGGAATTTATCATATATATCTCCAAGAGGGGGAATCATTGCTAGTTGGTTGATTTCTTATACGCTGATACCCACCTTACCATGGGATAAATGGAATGTGTTGGTGCCAGGGCACCAATGAATGATTACATCTTGAAGAAGGTCATGGTGGTGATAAATGATGAACTGGGAAATGAACACATATTTATAAATATTAACCCTCTATAACTAATAAACAAAATCTATGCATATTTTCCATATCCAGAAGGACTATTCCAATTCATTAGATAAATTACCACTATGAAAAGGATCCCACTTTGAGCTCCATCCGCTGTCGGTATTGTTCAAGGAGGAAGAAAATATACTTGAATAGTTCTGAGAAATAGGCTGATGAGAAAAACAATGGCCCTCTTGACACAATGGAGAGTCTTCCTACATATAAGATAGACTCTATCATGGAACTACTACAAGATGGCCTTTGTCAACTATTGTCATTTGAATGCATGAAGAATAAGTTAAAACCTAGTGAGGGGGATGGTTGATGAACGATGGAGGGCTGAAAAAATCATCCAGTAGACTGAACATGTATAAAATAAGTCATGAAGATAAAGGATAATCATAAAGATCATATGAGGGGAACTTATTGAAGAAATTATTATCAGAATACGCATGACAGTGAGGGATGACATTGCGATTTTTGTAAATCACACCCCTATGATTTTCCATGGTTGAGAAAAAAGTATGAGAATTGGAGGACATCTGAATAAATATAAGTGACATATTTTAGATGAGGAAAAAGAAAATATTTTTTGAAGGAAATACATAATAAATAGACACCATTAAGCACATCAGAATAATTAGCAATGGATTCCTAAATCACATAAGGAGTTAGAAAATTTCATAATTCTCGAAGGTCTAATAGGTTGTATAACTCTAATGGGCGTCATGCAATTATTTGCCCCCTTAGAGACATAAAATCACTAGACATGGGCATGGTCACATGAATTGAATGATAATTGATTAATCATATGATTGATTCATTAAACCTCAAGTAAACATAATGAAAATTAAAACCCTTGTGTTAAAAGTTCATATAGTCACTCATATATGATTCAGGGATGGTTCAAATACAAGCATGAGCTTGAGTGGTGTACATTCCACAAAAAGTGAGGCTTCTAGAGAAGTCTTGTGATCGGGTCTCATATAAGTGTCTCATGATGAGGGTTCGTGATAGAGTTGATGCAATAGTTCTCTAGATAACTGGTAGGGGTGGAATAAATGGATCTCCCCATATATTTACGGCATTTCATGGAATACCCAGCTTCTCTCGATAGACCATGAGTTCCACAAACACCAATTAGGGACAACATGAATGAATCATGGAGGAATTTACTTCCCTTTTAACTAATCCCTTGTCCATACAAATTTAACTCTTAATTTGGGGGGGGCATTTGTTGACTCCCACAAAATAATTATTGGTAAATTCACAAAGGAAGAAATTCCTAGATATGGGTATTATTTTACTCACAAATGTAAATGAAAGAAAAGGTGTTGGAAGCTCATAGATCACATAAGCCACCAATATATTTGTGACCACTGCACCATCATAAGTTCACAAAGACAAACCATGTGAACTGTATAACCTAAGAATGATATTACAAAGACCCATCAATGAGGAACTTTTTGTCTTTCAAAGGAACCTCATACAACCAATGGTCATGAAATTGATATCAAATGAGTCTCCCTAGGTCACATGGACGGTCAACTAGCGGGAACCTATAAAACCATCTAAAAATCCTTTGGAAATAGGGAGAAAATATCCAAAAGGTGTAGGCCTCTTGTGGTCATAAAACTCAAGTGAAGGATTATCAATAAAGAGAATGTTTTTCTAAAATATTCAAAAAATCTCACGTGACCCATGATCCTTTGTAAAATATAAAAATAAAATAAATGGGGTGGAGGTGGGAGCCACTTATGATCATTAACATCACGATATGGGACCCTAGAGATCAAAATAACAGCATGAGACATTGTAGTCATGTCCACCTAGTCTCATGAAATCCCACCGGCATGTTACACTCATCGCGCAGAAGGCCTAAGCTATGTCTAGGAAACAACAAAATCTCCCATTGGCCCCCATGGATAAAAGGATTGCATTTTACATAAAATGTTCATGAATATTTAAAATACCTTTATTATTGACATGATGCATCATCAAGAGTTACAGTAATTTTCTCAACATTACACTTGTAATAACACTTGACCCTCGACCTTTGGCAAATAAACAAAGAAAATAAAATGAAAAGGTGGAGGGAGCCTCTCGCTGTCATAAAACTCTCGTGACATGCTAAGGATGTCCACAAAATGGTCTCAAAAGACCCCTTTACAATTCAGAATGATCCTACGAAGTCCCCTTTACAATTCGTTCTTGTCTCGAAAATTTTAATACAAGTCACCAAAGATCTTGCGAAGGCCTTCCAATAGTCACTTTGATCTCACGAATGTCCTTAGGCATGTCAATATAATAATATGGAAGTCCTTAAACATGTTTATGTAATTCAAAAAAATTCCCATTTATTCGAAATAATATAATAAAGATGGTGTTGATGAGAGGGACTCTTGGTCATAGAAAATAATGTGACACCCTCATAGTGATCCACGATAGAGACTCACACAAATGGATTGTGCCAGATCCCTTCACCATCTCCATCCTAGATTAGTGTGATATGCACCGTGCATACAGGTGAACACTGAGGGTGGAGAGGACTACAAATCCACACCCGCACATGAAAAATTCACCACTACTTATCCTGAACAAGTGGACGAACTATAGAAACTTCACATCGGTGCTAGAACAGGTCTCTTGGAGTTGTTGGTATTGCAACTGTTAAGTCTTCCATTAGGTAATATACTAGAGAACATCCAAATTGATTAGGTACCATGCTTAAATCACACCTTGTAATCACTCATGGATCACATGAAGGAGTTTTGGTAGGGAACATGAGGAACATCCTCCACACTACTAGATCATGCGAGATATAAAACAAATTTACATAGAATCAATCTAAATCATTCACAATATAAGGTACAAAAAAATGATTAAAGGTGTAAGACAAAAAAACATGTTCTAAGACCCTCATGTGCTTCGCACGAGCCATACAAGACACATGAAAACAATAGGACATGTCACTAGGATCTCATGACCCTCCTTCGATATGCTATTTGGGCCATGTGAAGTCCTCTAGACATATCAGAGTAGGTTACATACCAAACCTGGTCATTTCACCTTAGTCTTACGAAGCCCTATGGGATGGTAAAATAAACCTTGCTATGTCCTTTAGATGTGTCTTATGACTCATATAATGGCACCCACTCATATCATCCATGTCTCGTAGTAGAACCCAAAAATGTCAACTGGATCTTGTGACACCCTCCAGGAAATCCAGTTATATTTCGTGACACCCTCCTAGAAAGATTTCTAGGATATGTAAAGCCCTCATGACATGTTTTCCAAGAAGTGAGACACCCTTTGAGAAATGTCACAATGAATCTCATGACACCCTCCATATGTGTTATCTAGCTCTGTTGAGTAATCCAGGATGAGTCAGGTGGATAATCTGACATCCTTTTGATAGGTTAGCAAGGTCAAGTGCCAAATTCTAGTACAAATGATATGGGTCTCACGATTTCCTCTTTACAAGTTAGCCTTGATCATGTGAAAACCTTCAGAAATTACACCCAAGTTATGTGAAGTCCTTTGGAGAGGATATATGGATCATGTAATTATATTCGGATAAGTTAGAAAGATTCAATACTATATAAGAAGTAGGTAATTAAGGAATTATCAGTGGATAATCAACACATGATAAGTAGGAAATTAGGCTCTGTAAACTAGGTCATCATAGGGATTGATAAACCCTCATTGTGTAGGCCCCAACTATAGTGTACGGTCAATGTGTAAGCCCCGATCAAGAGGACTATTAAGACATTTATTCCTACCATAATCTAGATACATAGGACACCTATTCGTCGTTTAATCTGTAGTGACCCAAAGTTTTTCAATAAAAATTACCTTCTTATAATTATGTCATAATATAACATGAAAACACAAAATATTTAACTACTATGTGATAAGTGACCTTTAAACATAAGTTTTTCACTTCTGTGTTTGGAATTTTGAAAATCTGACACACACAGTTGTATTGAAGATGATTTTTGGAGTCAAATAAAGAAAATAATTTTCAGTGAATAATAACCTTCCCTTATGAATAGTAACATACCCTTATGAATAGTGATATACCCTAATTAATAGTAACCTTTACATATGATATTATAAAAACATTATTCAAGTGAAAGTATGATGTACCTATATTTTAGAATAAGTAAATGAATGTTTTAAAACTGTTTTTAGTAATAAACCATGATTTTAATTAAATATTAAATTAATCATATTTAGAAAATTAATTTTCAAAACTGGACTTCGTTTTTGGATTCTACACATCGAAAGATGGTCGGGGTAAATTTTTGGGATTTTTCTGAAATACAAGAATTCTTGATGAAGAGTGAAATACCGTAATTTACAAAAATAAGCTGAATAAGATAATTATAGAGTCATGTGTGATTTTCTGCTGATTTAAGCCCACTTGGTTCGGTATCACATGATACAATTACTATTATTTGTCATTCAAGACTCACTATTCATTATCTTAGGGGAAATTAATAAACTAATGAATTTTATATTAAGGAAACCCCTCTCTCCTCCACTGTAAAAACCACCCTTCACACCCTCATTTCCTCACACCTCTAAAGCTCCAAGACTTCTCTAAACTCTACCCAAACATCATCCCTGTCCCCTATCCCACGTTCAAGAGCTTTTGGTATCCTAAAAAGACCAATCCTAGATTCCTTAAGGAGAATCTCATGAGGAGGATTTAAGAGATAATTTCTCTCCCTCTTCTCCTTTAATTTCCTTTCATGTTCAAGTTCAAATATTGATCTCTACCCACCTATCTTCATAAAAATGGTATTTAACTCCATTATTACTGTAAATTTTTATTCTAAATAGATATTATATCATCCAACTCCCTTTCCCACTTCCTTTTATTTTTTTAAAGAGCACGTTGTTCGTGAGGTGTTATTTTATCACCTTCAAGAATGACAAGATTCCTTCTTCCATTTCTACCTTCCGATCTGGTCATGAAACCATTTTTATAGTTGAAACAGAATTTTTTATATGTATTATTTTCTATTTAATGTTTTTGAAATAACTTATGGCCATTTTACAAAGTGGTAAATCAAAAAAAGTTCGATGTGACCGAAAACCACCCAAATTAACACAAATAATCATCATTTAATTCTTTTCTAATGATTCATCCACATGGATATAATATGATTCATTATAAGATAATTAAATATTCTGTAATATCATTAATAACATGTAATATCAGTTCTGGATGTTTACCCATGTTCTACCCAAACATCAGTTTAAGAATACAAGCCAACCACTCAAGAAAACCATAAAAACAGACATTCCCGAATAATGTTTTTTTAAACTCTATAACTAATAAAAAGGTACATAATATCACTTAATGAAACCATAATGAACCATATTAATGTACACAAGGTTATAGATTTCTAATTAATGAATATAATGTCATTATATAGGACATTAAGGAGAAGGAAGCATTCAGATACAAGGTAAGGGGAAAATCTTGAACCCAATTTTCTTTCTTCGGGTTCTCCCACTTTCACTCCAATTTGGTATGGTCACTTATTAAAAATCATTTTTTCATCATTATCTTACCTTTTCTGGGATATACATGTTTTCTAATTAATAATGGTCAATCCAAATATTTTCCAAAAGATCTCTTCTTTTAAGAACTCAACTTTTACCACTCATTCATGTTTGAAGGTTCTTTTATCAAGTATGTTGTTCCCTCGTTCTTTTGAGAACCCAAAGCTTATGAATGTATTATTAAGAGATGAAACCCATTCCTTATCATGGGTTAGTTATGTTCAATATTGATATATGTTCTATGTGGCATTCATGAGAATGATAATATTATGAGGTGACGTGTGTGCCCAGAATTATATAGCGCAATATGAATGTTTGAATATGACGGGTGCGCCCGAAATTATACAACACTTCAATGCATTAGGTAAAGTGATGATTCTCATGAGTTAATGTGAAATGATGTGTGAAAATGATTATATCTTGGTTCACATGTATGTGTGGTAGTTAACCACTAAGACATGATGTTTCGTTTTTTTTCATTGCCACATTTGAAGTCTTTTATTTATGCTCTTCTCATGTTCATGATCTTTTTCCTATGTCATGATTATGCTCACCCCATGATATATTCTTCTAATATATCCCCTTACTAGGATTTTATCTCACCCCTTTTTATGTATATCCTTATGTGGATACATGTACTATGGATAGGACAAGTTCCAATAAGAAGCTAGAGAAGAAGAAATTAAATAAATGTTTATGCTTGATGTTGTAATTATTATGTACGGTCCTAGTTTCCCAAGACACTAAACATTTGGATCCTCTATGTGAAATAATATTATGTTTTTTATCTTTAAAATGATGTAATAGTAATGTATGAAAATTCTGGGACGCTATAGTTGGTATCATAGGAAAGGTTTATTTAATTTGGGAATTAGGATTAGTGAACACTAGAGAAAACCTATAGCATGAGACTAAGTACAAATATTCACACAAGAATATTTACATAGGAATCCCATATGTTATTTTTTTGGTAAATTTTTTAAATGAATTATTTATTCATGAATTTATTACTTATGTTTTGTTCTAACCTTTTCTATTTTAGAAAATGGTGGGAACAAAGAGAAATCAAGCCAACAACTCGTGCGGGGGCCAATGCAATGATTGCCCGAACGATATCCCCAATGATTTGGGAGGTAGAGGTCAAACCTTCATGGTGATTCTTACCCAATTATCTCAGTTTATGAACAATAACCATAATAGTGGGGAACTTCCTCCTTCATCAAAGAGGGAGAAACTGGCTATCGAATGTTTTATGCGGTAGTGACCAACGACATTTAGTGGATCTTCCGATCCACTAGTTTCGTAATAGTGAGCCAACTCCATGGGGAATATTTTTTTTGTGCTTCACTGTTTTGAGATGGAGATGGTGATTCTAGCCATTTATCGTCTAGATGGAGAGGCCGATCAATGGTGGGCTTTGATTAAGAACACCAAGCCAAGGGAATTAATTTAAGAGATGGAATGGGAAGACTTTAAGATAATGTTTCTTAATAAGTATTTCCCAAGAACTCTTCGTATGAAGATGGAGATAGAATTCATAGAGCTCAAGAAAAAAGAAGGAGAATCTGTCACAACCTATGAAGAGAATTTCACAAGGTTTTCAAGGTACACTTCAGGTTTTGTTATCAACAATGATAGAAAAATTAATAGATTCTTTAGTGGATTAAAACCCCACCTTCGAAATGGTCTTCCAATTCGAGACTTTGGGAGTTATGAAGAAGTTATTCGTTGTGCCCTCAATGTGGAGATGGATTTTGGAGAATGGTCCCATGGCTATGGGGATAAAAAATGAAAGATGGATTTTCATGCTGGAGGATCTAATGAAAAAGCTGGGAAGAAAACTCAATGACCCACATGCCAAAAATGTGGGAAGTTTCACCATGGGAACAACCTCAAAGGGACGAGGAAGTGCTTCAAGTGTGGGAAAGAAGGACACCATGGTCAAGAGTGTCGAAAAGACATGTAAAGGAAGGAGAGAATGGAAGAAGAAAGGAGAGAACCACTCATGTTTCAATGGTACAACTGTAGTAAGATAGGGATATATACAAGTCAGTGCACTAAACCTCAAGGTCATGAGTGTAATCAACGTCAGCAACCCCCAAATCCAAAGGAACAAGCGAAGGATTATGCCATCACTACTGCAGAGGTGGAGTATGATAATGAAGTCCTACATGGTACACTTCCTATTCACTCAAGAATGGAAGAAGTCTTAATTTTTTATGGTTTTGCGCATTACTTTATATCTTCCTAGTTTTCTAGAACTATAGAATTGAAGCCTCGAATCCTTGAAGTAGAGATATCTATAAAAACACCAAGTGGTGCAGTCATTATAACCCAAGTGTTTGACTCTTCTTCTGTTGGCGTATGTGGGAATATTCTTCCGTAAAATCTCATAATACTTTCCTTGGTGGAATTCAATGCTATAATGGGAATGGATTGCCTCTCGTTATATAGAGCACATATCAACTATCGGGAAAAGGAAATATCTTTTCATATTATGAACCATACCATGCTCCTCTACAAATGCATGATACATCATGAATCTCTGTTGAAAAATCCTTCTATAGTGTGGGTATTGATTTCCTATGATGAAGCATACCTCACCCAAATGGTTGAGATGAAGGAAAGTGACAACCTTGAGGAAATTCCCATAGTGAGGGAATATGATGATGTATTTCCCAAAGAGTTACCTGGAATTTCCCCAGATCGTGAGGTAGAGTTATCAATTGAACTCATACCTGGAGCTACTCTTATATCGAAGTGTCCCTATAGGATGGATCCTATTGAACTAGAGGAGTTAAAGAAGCAGCTGCAAGAGCATCTAGACAAAGGGTTCATACGCCCGAGTGAATCACCTTGGGGTGCACTAGTGCTATTTATGAAAAGAAGGATGGAACAATATGACTATGTATCTATTATCGAAAACTCAACAAGATCACTATAAATAACAAGTATCCTCAACCAAGGATTGATGACTTGTTTGACTAGTTATGAGGAGCTCAATACTTCTCAAAGGTGGATCTTCGTTTTGGATATCATTAGGTAAAGGTGCAGAAAGATGATATTTAGAAGACTGCCTTCCGTACAAGGTATGGGCACTATGAGTTTTTGGTCATGCCCTTCGGACATACTAACGCCCCTGCAATCTTCATGGATTTGATGAATAATGTCTTTAGAAATTAACTTAAAAAATTTGTGGTAGTGTTTATTGATGATATTGTCATCTACTCCAAGAGCATGGAGGAACATGAAGAACATCTAATACTTGTGTTGGCGACATTGAGAAAGGAGGAGTTGTACGCCAAGTTCAACATGTGCGACTTTTAATGAAATAAGTCATGTTCTTGATACATGTGATCACAAGTGAGGGAATTTCTATGGATCCTTCAAAGACAAAGGTGATTAAGGAATGATCTAGGCCCTCTAGTGTCACATAATTTTTTAGTTTTCTTGGATTAGTTGGGTACTACCGATGCTTTGTGAGAAACTTGTCATAATTGTCAAGACCACTATCTAAGTTAACAAGGAAAGGGGTAAAGTATGTCTGGATGGAAGAATGTTAGGGAAGCTTCAAGGAGCTAAAAAGAAGTTCTATCACTGAACCTGTACTCACACTACCATAAAGTGGAAAATTTTTTGTGATATACAGTGATGATTCAATGAAAGGCTTGGGTTGCGTACTCATGAAAAATGATAATGTGATAGCCTACGCCTCACGACAGTTGAATATCCATGAGCAGAACTACCCAACAGATGATCTAGAGCTAGCAGCCGTGATTTTCACCATGAAAATCCGGCCGCACTACCTTTATGGTGAGAAGTGTGACATATACATCTACCACAAGAGCCTAAATCATATATTCACATAAAAGGAGCTCAACATGCGTCAAAGGAGATGGTTAGAGATAATAATGGATTACAATTTCTCTATTCACTACCATCATGGAAAGGTGAACAAGGTAGCTGATGCTCTAAGCAGAAAATAAAATGCTACTCTATCGATGTTATGGATTGAGAAAGACCCTATATTATTAGATATGAAAAGAATGGATTTGGAAATCATAAGGGTAGGAGATACATCGAACCATTCCCAAATTATTGTGCAACTATCCATCCATGAGAAGATTAAGGAGGCACAAAGGGATGATGTGGCGATATAAAAGTGGGTGAATGCAGTAAAGGAAGGGAAGCTGCAAGAGTTCCATATCGATGATGATGGTGTGATTCATTTTGGAACGTGGCTTTGTGTGCCTTCATCATCTGGGATAAAGAAGGAGATATTGGATAATGCACATAGCTCAATATTCTCTATCCATCCTAGGAGTTCCCAAATGTATCATGATCTCTGAGAACACTTCTGGTGGGATAACATGAAAAAGAAGATTGTGGAATATATATCAAGGTTCTTGGTATGTCAGCAAGTTAAAGTTGAGTGAAATAATTCTAAAGGTATGATGAAACCATTTCCTATACCCATTTTGAAATGGGAAAATGTTACTATGGAATTTGTCATAGGTCTCCCAAAGATGTTTAAGGGAAATAATGCGATTTGGGCTATGGTTGACTGACTCACCAAGACTACCCATTTTATCGCTATTCGAGAATATCTGTCACTTGAACAACTTGCAAAGATATATGTGAAGGAAGTGGTCAGACTTCATAGTGTTCCACTCTTAATTGTCTCTGACCAAGATCTATGGTTCACATCTAAATTCTGGAGGAGCCTTCAGCATTCTTTGAATACTGAATTAAATTTCAGCATGGACTATCACCCCAAAACAGATTTCCAATATGAAATAACTATTCAGATTCTTGTAGATATGCTTAGAGCCTACTCTCTAGAATTCAATGGTGTATGGGATCAACATATCCCATTGGTTGAGTTCTCATACAACAATAGCTTCCACTTTAGTATTCAGATGGCTCCATATGAAGCTCTGTATGGAAAAGCGATGTAGAACTCCAACCTGTTGGGATGAATTTGGAGAAAAAAGATACTTGGACCCGATATTGTTGAAGAGATGATAGAGAAGGTTCAAGTCATCCAGAAACAAATCAAAGCTTCTCACAGTCGAAAAAAGATCTATGCTGACAACCGTCGAAAGGACTTAGAGTTTGACGTTGGAGATAAAGTCTTTGGGATGAAAGGGAAGCTAAGCCCAATGTATATTGGCCCCTTTGAGATCCTTGATCGCATAGGATCCATGGCCTATCATCCTGCACTTCCACCGAATATGACTCGAGTTCATGATGTTTTTCACGTATCAATCTTGAGGAAGTACATACCTGATCCTTTACAAGTACTAAACGCAGAGGTGGTACAGATGAAAGATTATCTCTCTTATGAGGATTAGCCAGTAAAGATTCTGGATTAGAAAGATAAGGTTCTATGCAACAATACAACCTATCTTGTCAAAGTGATGTGGAGGAACCATAACTTTGAGGAAGCAACTTGGGAACCAGAAGAGGCAATGAAAGAGAAACACCCTCACCTATTTGTGTAAAGTGAAATTTCGTGGGCTAAATTTCTTAAGGGGGGATGAATGTAACAACCAAAAGTATTTCAATGGAAATTATCTTCTTATAATTTTGTCATAAAATAACATGAATACAAAACATAATGAACTAACAAGGGCTAAGTGACCTTTAAACATATGTTCATCACTTCTGTGTTTGGAATTTTGAAAATATGACACACACGGTTGTGTTCAAGGTGATTTTTGGAGTATAATAAAACAAATTCATTTTGTGAATAGTATCCTACCATTATGAATAGTGATATACCCTAATTAATAGTATCCTTACCTATGATAGTATAATTTTTTTTTCATGTGAAAGTATGATATACCTATATTTTAGAATAAGTAAATGAATGTTTTAAAACTGTTTTTAGTAATAAACCATGATTATAATTAAATATAAAATTAATCATATTTAGAAAATTATTTTTGAAAAATGGAATTTTTTTTAGGATTCTGCACGTCAAAAAATGTTTGGGGTAAATTTTTGAGATTTTTCTGAAATACTTGAATTTTTGATGAATAGTGAAATACAGTAATTTACAAAAATAAGCTAATTAAGATAATTACAGAGTCATGTGTACTGTTCTACTGATGTAAGCCCACTTTGTTCAGGATCACATGATAAAATTACTAGTCATGGTCATTCCAGACTCAATATTTCTTGTCTTAGGGGAAATTATTAAACTAATGAATTTTATATTAAGAAACCCCTCTCCCCTCCACTATAAAAACCACCCTTCACACCCTCATTTCCTCACACCTCTCACGCTATAAGACATCTCTAAACACTGCCCAAACATCTTATCTATCCCCTATCCCACGTTCAAGAGCTTCTGTTCTCATCAAAAGGCCAAGCCTAGCTTCTTTAATGAGAATCTCAAGAGGAGGATTTAAGAGGTAATTTCTCTCCCTCTTCTCCTTTAATTTCCTTTCACGTTTAAGTTCATTTCTTGATCTCTCTCCACCTATCTTCATCCAAATGGTATTATAAATCCATTAATATATATATACTGTAATTTTTTACGCTAATGGAATATTATATCATCAAAACCCCTTTCCCTCTTACTTTTATTTTATTAAAGAGAACATTGTTCGTGAGGTGTTAATTTATCACCTTCAAGAACGACAAGCCTTCTTCTTCCATATCTACCTTCAGATCTGGTCATGAAGACATTTTTATGGTTGAACCAGAATTTTTTATATGTATTATTTCCTATTTAATGTTCTTCAAATAACTTATGTCCATACTACTAAGTGATAAATTAAAACAAGTTTGTTCTAATCGAAAAACCGCCCAAATTAACCCAAATAATCATCATTTAATTCTTATCTAATGATTCATCCACCTGGATATAATATGATTCATTATAATATCATTAAATATCCTGTAATATCATTAATAACATGTAATATCAGTTCTGGATGTTTATCCATGTTCTACCCAAACTTCAATTTAAGAATACAAGTGAACCACACAAGAAAACCATAAAAATAGACATTCCCAAAAAATGTTCTTTTAAACTCTATAACTCATAAAAAGGAACATAAAATCACTTAATGAAATCATAATGAACCATATTATTTTAAAAAAGTTTATGGATTTCTAATTAATGAAAGTAATGTCATTATACAGGACATTAAAGAGAAGGAATCATTCGGATACAAGGTAAGGGGAAAATCTCAAACCCATTTTTTTTATTCGGGTTCTCCCTCTTTCACTCCAATTTGGTATGGTCAATTCTTAAAAATAATTTTTTCACAATTATCTTAACTTTTATGGGATATAAATTTTTTCTAATGAGTTTTATGTCAATCCAAATGTTTTCCAAAATAACTATTCTTTTAAGAACTCAACTTTTACCTCTCATTCATGGTTGATGGTTCTTGTATCATGTATGTTGTTCCCTATTTCTTTTTGGAACCCAAAGATTTTGAATGTATTCTTATGAGGTGAAACCCATTCCTTACCATGGTTTAGTTATGTTCTTTATTGATATATGTTCTATGTGGCATGCATGATAATGATAATATTATGAGGTGACAGGTGCGCCCGGAATTATATAGCACAATATGAATGTTTGAATGTGACAGGTGCACGCGGAATTATACAGCGCTCCAATGCATTGGATAATGTGATGACTCTCATGAGAAAATGTGAAATGATTTGTGAACAATATTATATCTTGGTTCACAAGTATGTGTGGTAGTTAACCACTAAGACATGATGATTCATTTTTATGCATTGCCACATTTCAGGTCTTTTATTTATGCTCCTCTTATGTTCATGATCTTTTGCCTATGTCATTATTATGCTCACCCCATGCTATATTCTTCTTATCTATCCTCTTAATGAGCTTTAAGCTAACCCCTTTTATGTATGTCCTCAGGTGTCTACATGTACTATGGAGAGGAAAAGTTCCAATAAGAAGATAGAGAAAAAGAAATTAAATAAATGTTTATGCTTGATGTTGTAATTGTTATGTACTGTCCAAGTTTGCCCAAGAAACTAAACATTTGGATTATCTATGTGTAATACTATTATGTTTTTATCTTTAAAATGATGTAATAGTAATGTATGAAAAGGCTGGGACTCTATACAATTTCAATATTAATCTCCTAAGGGTATTCCCAGCATATAATATCCTCATCCATAAGCATTGAAAATGATCATTTCCAATACATATTTCTCAAACCAAGCATAGATCATGTGGGATTATGGAATGTAAATAATCATGTCATTTTTACAATATGATTCCATCAAGATAGGGAAACACCCATCTATAAGACTTGATCAAGGGAACTACAATGACTCTGATTCCTTCAATAACCAATATATGTAGGATTATTTTCTAAGACCCGAGCTAAAATAAACACCAAATTTAGTGTAATTCCCCACATGTATCTAGCATCTCAACCATCAAGACCAAATAATTCCCATGGGATGACTACTCTACCTCATCATATAATGGACTGATAAACTAATTGAACTATGATGAATCTAATTCCTAATATAACCAGGATACGTATGATGCCTCCTAAGGCCTAATATCTAAAATAAATATTCAGAGGGACTTTCTCAAAACATAAGTCCTGTACTTATATGTAGTGATACTGATTATTTTTTATCCCATGATTCTCAAATAAATCAAAACGCACATGATCTTCGTGAATTTTAGTAATAATATCAATCACATCATGAATCTGAACAAGCCATGGAAATCTATGCAATCATTCCCTGAAATTCAACGTGATATAAAACTCCCCCATATGCGGACATCCACCTTGGGGATAGTCTCAAGGGCTTAAATGAACTATGATTACTCTGATTCTCACCATATTCCAGATACATAGGATGACCCTCCCAGACTCATGAATGAATAAATTGTGTCATAGGGCACCTATATAAGTCCATTCCATTAGATGTTAAATTTCATGAGTTCAATGTGATATGTGGGTTTTGATTCCTGTAATAACCATGATACATAGGATTCCCCATAATAGATCAATCCCCTCCTCATAAAATTAACATCCTTCTTGCATGGTATAAAATTCCGAATCAATTAGTTATACGACTTCAACACAAAAGTATACACCCTTTACAATAAAATGATAGATAACCATGGATACATATAGATTCATTCATTAATTATACCCTCTTCTTTTTTACATGAAATAGAATTAAACCCTGGTAATTTTGTTTGGGTAACTAGTCTTATATTTGGGTTACTAAGAGATTCATTTACATATATTAAATCTATAAGAAAGTCCCCGAGTCGAAAAAAATTATCCCCAAATGGTTATGATGAGCCCGAACTCCCCTAATCTTGACCAATACGAGTCCCTAAGAGCCATTGTGTAACAACTAAAACTTTAATTAATGAAAATTACTCTTGATCTAATAAAATGTATTATTATATTTACATACAATGTGAACTTCATTGGTTTTATGTTTCTGTATTTTGAAATACCATTAAGAATTGTAACCATTTCTAATATAGCCATTTAACAATGATCACATGATTCGTATAAATATAGGTCTTTAACAAATCCAATTTACTCAGTCAGAGGAAGCGATGGCCTTATCTAGTAGACTTTCCCCATACTAAGACCATTTTTCGGAGCTTGGAAAAGAGGTGGAATCATTGGGAATCCCTCTTGACCAAGCCCATGCTGAGCTTGAACACATTAAGCTTGAGCGGAACCGACTACGAGAGAAGTGGACATTAATAGTGATTACCACCTGAGCGATGTTATCCGAGCCACCGTAAGAGACTGTCACCATTTCACACCTTACCCTTTGATCTTACGAGGGTGTTATAAGGTGTTATGTAACAATACCCTAGCACTATGGCTATGTACATTATTTTTGTATAAAGAACGAGAATTCATTTTTTTATTGTTACTTTGTAAATGATTTTTTTAAAAAATATAGTATTTTTAGTTAATATTCAACTATGAAATCTATTTTTGATTAATTAATGGATTTTTTAATTAAATATTTTTTTAATAAAATAGTATTATTATTAAAATAATTTTTATTAAATATAAATGATCATATAATTTTATGAATTCAATTGTAATTAGTATTAAGGTTTGAATGTTGTTTTTGTTAAAACTAATGAATTTTCGATAAATGTTGGAATTTATTTTAAAAGTAAAAAATTCATATATTTAGAAATTTATTTAGTTAAAATGAATATTATTTTTGGCATCAGCACATTGAAATTATCCACAGGTGAATTTTTCATAATTTTCTGAGACAGTTGAATTTTAGGGAAAAAATTAAACACCGTTTAAATATATAATGTGTTTTATGACATCATAATTACCCAATAGTGATGTAATAAAATACAATAAACATTATTTTCGGCCAATATATGTTTTTCCATTAAAATAATGTGATTTTGGGTTTGTTTGATTTATTTTAAAAAGCTTTAGTGTACCCATCAAGGCTTATAAAACATTTTATCTTTTTAAATTGTTTTCCATGAGAGTGTGACTCACCTCTACATAAGAAACCCTGTTATTTTATGATGCTCGGCCACTGGCCTTATAAAATAATATTTTCCACTCCCCTTTGGAAAAAATTATGGGCAATAACCATGGGCTAGTTTGTGGTTCTGATTAGTTTAATGTGAGGTGTCCCAAACCTAAATAATAAAGAATTCCCTCTTTTTTCCGATATAAACCCACCCAAAATCCCACTTCCTCTGCACTAAAAGCCTTTTAGTTTGACTAAACCCTATCCTCCTCTCCCAATAATCCTCCCAAGGTTCCCCAAGCTCCTATGAATCCTCTCCCAAGCCTTTGGGATCACATTTCTAAGTAAGGTATTTCTTCCTTTCACATTTTTGTCCAATTTTCATTAAGATGTTATGCCCTTTTTTTCAATTAAAAATTTTGTGGTATGATTTCCCACCTCCCCCATACTGACGTATTTATGTTTGGATGATTGGATACCTCTTTATCATTCATTAATTCCTCTCATGTACACCTGTTACCATGCCGAAATTCTGTGAGGGATTTCTCCCTCCTCTTTTACATCCAAGTAATTCTTTTTTATTATGCATCTAAATTCCATTACAATTGTTGGGAAATGTATCTTTATAACACCCTTTCTGTCAATTTAATTTAAATAAAATGTCACACCCATTTATCTCTCATCAACCATTTTCATGAAAGCTTATGTCACACCGTTATGCTGCTGAAATAACACCAAATTTTTTCAAGCCAAGATCATTGTGTAGTGAATACCTTACCCATGTCTCTATCAAGGGTATTCATATATATTAACATATAAATTTTTAATGGTAAATTAATTTATTTATTACACATTAATTAATCATGGAATAACTTATGATATTGATTGATTCCATGTTATATGATCCATGTTTCACACTTATGCATGAAATGAAATGTTTAAGAAGGTTGCGCCCTGATAGCACTCCAATGCATTGGGTAAAGTATAGTATCATGATACATGATGTGCAATGAGTGTTGACTCATCCTATTTCATGTGCAATGAGGTTTTACTCTTGCTTCATGTGCAATGAGGGTTTACTCATGCTTCATGAGTAATGAGCCTTGGATCATGTTAATCGAATGTTAAGTGTTGTTTCCAGATTTCCATGTTATGATTTTCATGCTTGATCATGCCTTTATGTTCATGTTTTCATGTGCTCCATTGATATTCCTATTTTATAACATGTATTGTATTCCTCAAGTTATTCTAGTTATTCCATGTTTATTCCCTTACTGAGATTTATAGCTCACCCTTTTCTTATGCATGTCCTCAGGTTATCCCATGCAATACCATGTTCGAGGGAATGTAGTTGTCATATAAAGGTTGTTATAAATATGGATGTTGTATTTGTTGTTTTAATTTGTTATATAATGATCCTAAGCCCCAAAGACACTAGACCTATTGATCTTCCATGTTCTATCAAGTGAAGAGTTTATGTAATAAATCATGTTTATGTTCGTAATAAAAGTAGAGTTGTTATACATTGGGCCGAAAAACCTAGTTGACCGCATACCTTTGAAAAGATGGTCTATACCAAGTCACAGATGAGGGAACCATTGGGAGTTTTAGGGTAGAAGAAACAAATGGAATACTCAATGTGATCGATTGAGAGAGGCCTTAAACCCCCCACAATTGAACCATCTGAAATGATTGATTCCCAATCCCGTCTCCTGATGAAACAATCACCCATATTAGAGTTTGACATCATATATAAGTCCATGGTAAATGAGTAGAATTCCACCTAATAGGTTATACAAGAAAATGTTGTTTAGCTTATTTTTTTTAATTTTTAAACAACTCACCCCATGTCATCATCCCTTCCAGATCCTATTAGAGCTAGGACTATATATATATATATCACATATCACATATAAATCACACAGATATTTCATTGGAACCACATGCATGGTAATGCCACCAAAGAGAAGCTATGTTGGATAAAACTGTTTAGAATCCTTTATTGAAACTATAAACAAAAAAACCCCTCTTAGCACAATCTAGATTACCAATTGAAATAAAAATAAATTTACTATAGGCACAGAAAAACAAATATATATATATATGTATATATATATCAACCATCATACGTGCCTATCAAGGAATCATAAAAAATCATACCTTTCCATACCGGGCCAAGGGTCCATATCCCCACCTATTCCTTTTGAGGAAAAGGATCACACATCATAGAAAATAATATTAAAACACATGTGAACCATTCATATTGGAAATAAAACTAACTACAAAAGGAGAAAAGAAGAACAATGATTTCCCACCCCTGGAAATTTGGTATGTCCCCATGCATGGGGCTGCATGCACTCAAATACGATCTATAAACCCAATTCAGACTACATATTAATATCTAGTCAACCATAATCCGAATAGTAATACCAAAAAATAGGTAAAAGGAACCAATCTAATAACATTTTAGCACCCCAAACAGTTTTTCCACCCAAACAGTGACCAGGGCTAGTTAAACACTAGTCCTTAAACATGTCTCTCCATGTACCAATGGATGTCGACTAGCACTGAGGGGGGTAGAGAGGTAATATTTGGTTGAATATACCATTTTTAGGTGATAATAACAATGGTATATATAAATATAACATAGTAGAAGAAAACATGATAATCAACATGACTATTGACCTGCCATGGTTGAAGCATAAACAAACATCAGTAGAAATAAACAACCTGATAAAATTTACCATTTTCATAACAAAAAAACATATGATAACATTTATAGAAACATCAATTCATGTTAGGTAAAATAATACAATAGAAAATAATAGTGCCTACCTTGTTTGACCAATAATATATACATATAAGCATTCTTGAACAAAAATGTAACAAAAAAATAAAATACAACCGATGTAGGAACTACCATGGTCCTCTACCATAAATTTCACAAATAAGGTATAACGTGATCTCTAAGGTCCATATCATCAGCTCAGTCCCTTACTAGATCACAATAGCAAGAAATCTACACACATCCTGATGG
The DNA here is from genome assembly GCA_963277665.1 of Viscum album. Lineage (NCBI taxonomy): Eukaryota > Viridiplantae > Streptophyta > Magnoliopsida > Santalales > Viscaceae > Viscum > Viscum album. Next base: position 1,918,710,767 of record OY728160.1, read on the forward strand.
GCCCATTTAGGGTGTGAGAATAATCACTGTAGGGAACCACCAACATGTACCTTAATTACATATTTCATTAAGAAGGTGTATAATAAAAATAAATAATAGAGGTATTTTACACATGTATAAATAAATACCCTCTTCCCATATACTTAGTAGCTACAAGGAAGTGATCCCCTACTTTTTCCACTGCCAATAGACCATGTGTCAAAAATTTTATATATATGGAATATAGCAACATGTTTTAATATATATAAGTGTAGTGACAAGGATCCTTAGCATAATTCCCAAGTAACCCCTTGAGGAGTATCAACTTGGAGAGCCCTCAAGCACCTCCTGTAAAAGTATAACAAAAAACTCATGCTAATCAACACCAAGTTTCATAAAAAATATAACTGTTTTCCATAAAGAAATTACTCATAAGTATCTAGTCCCTTATACCATAGCTAAAAAGTCCTTTTCGGCTTGAAGCCTGATGTACTAGGGCACAACAATTTCTGTCCACAATAAATATTCACTTTCATCTTAGAAACTGATGTCCCAAGGAATGGTGATGTTTATCATCTAAAATTAACCTATCCTAATGGAATCAATATAAAGTGAGCATCATCCCCCAACTGAAGGTCTCAAATGTTGGAACCATGGTCCTCTGTGCATGATTTGGAGTATGGTTTTTGTTTGTTGTCAATCAGCAGTGGAAGTTTCAAATATGTACCTGGAAAGAGATCATACAGTTCAAGCAGACAACAGTATTGAAGGTGGTGCCGTTTCCCAGTGTTTGCCAAATTTTTGGGCCTAAAAATCGACAAATGGAGAAAAGTGTTTTTGGCAAAGATACTTGCGCGCCATCTACTAGATTAAGAGGAAACTTACTCCCCATATATTTTTCAAGATCAGAACATGGGAAAATGGAAAAGGGATAAGGGCCGCGCAAGTTTTGGGCTGGCCGCGCATGTGACCTGCGCGCCGTGAAGAGACTTGGGTGCCGATTCCTAGGAGGACTGGAAACTTGAGCGCCTATTGTTTTTCAATATCATAACATCAATATATGTTAAATTAATGAAGGTCGTGCAAGTATTTGTGTAGGTCGCACAAGTGAGTAGAGTGACAGAGGCTAGGGAGGATGAGCTGCGCGCTAGAACCTGCGCGCTGAGGGAAGACTTGCGCGCCATCGCGTAGGGGGTCTAGTTTGCCTATAAATAGAGGACCCCCTCTTCATTTGTAACGATGTTCAAGACTGAGAGTTTTTCAATCTCTTGTCATGGAAGTGTTTGAGTGGTGTAAGTGGTTGTTGGGTCGCGGAACTAGAGGCTGCACGCCGATTGTTGGCTGCCCGACCAAGGCAGTTGGGGAGTTAAAGGTGAAACGTCGCGCAAGTTTGGTGTTGAAGGAGGTAGGGTCGTGCAAGTAATTTTGGTGTCACCTACTAGCTGAATTTGTACCGCACATGTGACTTGTGCGCCAGGATTGAAACTTGCGCACTGGGATTGGATAAGCACGCCAGGGTTGTTAATATTCATCTATCCTTCTGAAGTTGCACGAAAGCTAGATGATCGCCCGGTACCCTCAACGCAAAGTGAGATTAGTCTTTAGGTGAGAGTTGGACTTCAACAGAGCATCTACATACAAGAGAGGATGCATTATTAGGAAATGATGAAGAGACCTTCATGTCTATAAACTGAGTGTGGCTTTACCAAGGGCAGTGATCCAGGGGGAGTCAACAGGAGTGACCCGAGGGAAGCAGTGAGCTATCCCTGAACCTTTGTAAAGGCAGTGAGCCTGGGACAGAGTGATTGTTCCTGAACCTTTGTAATCCATAGCTAGTGAAGATTAGTGGAATTTGGTACGACCGAAAACTTGTCAGTGTATGCTCCATGGACATAGCCCTTATTGGTGAAGCAATTAAAAAGTGTTGTGTCTTCTATGTGCACATGAATGTTTTCTTTTTGATCATATTCATCATACAGGTTCAACAAGTTCCTACCAACATGGGAATAAGATCCATCACATTAAAAGAAAAATTTGTCACCCTGATTCACCGCTACCCTCTCAGGGTGTCCCGGGGTCCTTCATCAACACCGAAAACTAATGTATCCTCACCATCCCTATGGGTTTTAGGGAAATCACCTCAAACTTCACTGATGGTCAACGCTATCCTAATATACAACTAACAGAGGACTCTACCCACATGAGTGGTCAACACCACCACATCATCTAATTCATATCTAAAAGAACACTACTTAAATAGCGCATTATGAAGTCACAATGAGAGGAAATCACCATACATAGCCCCAAAGATACATCATCCTAACACATTTTTACCCTGCGACCATGTCACTCATCCTAATGGTCAACAACATCCAATATCACATGAGCCATGCCAATAAACTTACACCCTATTTTCCTTGTTTCGATGACTATTTCAAACAACCTAGTGATCAAAATCACCTAATATTCATCGGGCCAAGCCCATCATAACAAAACCTATCACCTCAGTCCAGGTGTTCATCACCACCTCAATCCTCATGCCAATCCTCACATGTTCTCATGGATCCACCTCAATATATATATATATATCAATTTAATTTTGATAACCCACCCATATTATCCTTCTCATTTACTCTTAGATTCTAATGATGAGTTACAAATTTTAGTCATGGAGGATCATGTCCATAGACATCTCTTGTGATAAAATTAATAATTTTAAGACAATCATTAAATGATTAGGGTCTCTCTCAGATAGTCCAATGGAATACTAAATAAATCACCCCAAAACATTATAAAAATCATTGAGAAATATTGGATCCATGTAGATTTTACTGGTAGATACTCGCTTATCCGATATCTGCCTCTAACTCAAGCTAAATCGATTGAAATCGACATTTTAAATGAATTACCTGAAGATAGGGTAAAATGGATCAAAATGATTTATTTAACTATATGGAAATATAAATGATGAAAGGAATAAAGAGGGAATGATTCTATACTAATACAATTCCATTGAGACTGATGAAGATCATAATGGATCAAAAATGGGGGATTTGGATCAAATCCAAGAAGAGGGAGAGGAGAGCTCCTCAACTTGGAAGGAAAAATCCCATGCATGGGAGGAAGAAAGAGGGAAATCCCTATTAAATAAAATACTGTTAAAATAGTTATTTTTTTATTTTGAATAGGCCGTATGGTTACTACATGGGTTAGAAAACCACCCAAAAACCATGTGGTTCACACTTTCCAAGGACTCACTCAAATGGTCCATGTGAATGGTTTCCCAAATAGTGTGTGGAGTCTCTATTAAAACCATATAACTCCCTAAATATCCATGCCCTCCTCATGTATGGTTGATGAACTATGTATAGAGATGAAGGATTGCTACACAATTACTCATGGGAGGCCACAAAGTTTATCCAAACCATGCACCTCTTCCTACGTACCCTGAAAATTTGGGGTGTCAACCTCTAACGTAGATAAAACCCACTCAAAACCCCTACTCACTTTCAAATCATTGTAAAACATATAAAATAAATACTTTGGGACAATGAAGCTCTCGATATTAGGTTCCATTGAGCAAGAAAAGAGTTGGTCCGACCAAAAAACACCCAAAAATTCAAACAAGTTGAGGAATTCAACCATCTATTAAAACCTAGGTCATTACAATATATGTGATATAATAATTATCCTACAAAAGTATATTAATATTAAAATTTATTTTGTTCCATCTTCTGAATAATAAAAACAACATTCATGTGTAGGTAAAACTGATTCTCACCATGAATGGTGTAATTCATTTTTCTATTTTTAACTTTAATGTACAACTCAAAATAGGTGTATAATTAATATATATTATATTTATTTCAAGATTAATATTCTGAATATTATGAAACCAAGATAAATGTACAAGGACCATAACTATTAAGCTGAAATACTCATGAGAAATGAAATAGTTAGCACCCAGAAATGATGATTTAAGTTTTGAAATTTTGACCAAAGGGAGTGTTAAAATGTTATAATGGGAAAATATATGATAAAAAGTAATGTTACTATAGTATATAATTTATCCAAATTTAAATTTATTATATAGGATTTTAGAGTTATTTATTAGAAAGGAATACTCAAGTTGAGGGTTTTATTTCACAATATATTTAATAATTAGAATTATTTATGTTTAAGTCTCTATAGGGGAGTATTTTTCTTCTATATCCATGTTATGAAAAAATATTTTATATATGTTTTTTAATATTCTCTTATTATTTTTTGAATTCTTTTTTACACAATTTTATCTTTTTAGAGAATGGTAGGAATGGATTTCTTTTATTCTTTTCCAAACAATTTACATTGTAAATTTTCTGACAAAATATAGATAAAATAATGGATGGATTTTACCGCAATCATAAGAAATCATTACATTGAATCTTAATTTACATTTTGACACAGATATTTTGTAAGAAAAGGTTTTCCTTTATAATGGGGTGTCTTAAATAAATTTATTCCGAAATGAAAATGTAATTCTCCTCAAGAATTATTCAAAGTGGTCTTTCAAAAGAACCTTCCATTTAATATGACATCCTTTGAAGTTACTTGAATTTTACATGGAATTTTATTCAAGGATAAAATTTTTATTATTTATTTAGATGATATATATTTATGATGAAAAGATAAAATGTTTAAGAAACCCATTTATTTTACATGAGAAATTCTATGATGAAATATTTATGAAACCCATTTCATTTCCATGGTTTATGCAATGATGAAGTGTTTATAAAAACCATTTATGTTAATAGGTTTTGATATGATCACTGATTTATAGTATTGTGTAAAAAATAAGTATGTTTTTTATTATGTGATAGATGGTACCTATATCTCCCTCAAATTACTCGGATAAATATTAATATTTCATGATATTTACATCAATATAATTGGGAGTGAACCCAATACGTTAAGGGACTATGCCCACAATGATAGTCTTGTGAGTGAACCTTGACTACTAAGACTATTTGGAGATTGAACCCATTCCACTATTATATCCTTGGAAATGTGCCTCGACTACTAAGGAAAAGATTTTATATTCTTATTTTTATTCCACAAATCAATGACTTAGGCCTATGATTAGCTTCTATCATTCATTTTCTTTGATTCAATTATGATTAATGTCTTATGAAATACCATGACATACAATAAGACTTTTGATTATGATATTTGATATGTAGGTTATGGTTTTAAAATGTTAATATCATGATCTTATACCCTTATACACTTATGATCATGTTATGATTATATGTCTTCCTTTTTTACCCATACTAAGCATCTAAACTCACTATATTCTTATGTTTCCTTCCCCTAGGTTATGAAGAATGGTATTAATTATGATATTTATAACAAGGGTGACAGTAATGAATAAATAAGTGCGATATGATTTAGATGTTTTGTGTACCTATTTTTTATGTTTCCAAGTTAAAAAAAACTAGATCTACATGATTCTAGCATGGATCATAATATTATGTAATGAATATTCAATAATTAAGATGTAATATCTGTGTAAGAAAATTTTGGGTCACTATAGTTGGTATCAGAAGAAGGTGTCACTATTTATACATATTATGAATGATTTTTCTAAATTATGTGATTTACTATAATGATTATATTTGTTGAAACTATGTTGTTTAGTTTTATTCAATGTATGGAACCAAATAGAATCATGTTACAGAAGAATGTAATGAAAAAAATTAAATTATTATACTCATGTGAAAATTAATGTCATGGGACCTATAATTAAAAAAATCATTTATATAATCAGAAAACATTCTAAATTTAAGAATCATGGTGATTTTCCAAATGATAAAATGGTGGAACAATGTTCATTTGAGTCCTTCATGAGGAGACATCCACCTTCTTTTAGTGGGGTTTTGAAACAATATCTGTTGAGTAATGGGTCAATAACACTAAAAATAAATTTTCTATTTTCTATTTTTTGGAACATGGAAATTGTTTTTTGTAATTTTATCGGTTTGAAGGAAAATCATATCAGTGGCAGACTCTTATCAAGAACATGTGAGAATATGAAGAAATTCAATCTTTGGAGTGGGATGAATTTAAAATACTATTTATTAGAAATTACATTCCATGAATTCTTCATGTGGAAATGGAGAGAGAATTACATTGGTTAAAATAGATGGATGATGAATCCATTGGAATTGATGTGCAAAATCTTATAGGACTTATGAGGCACTCTTTTGGTATTATCATCCAAACAGAAAGTAAGGTTGATCTATTATTCAGTGGATTAACTCCATTTCACCAAATGGAATTTTATATAAGGGAATTTAGATGTTATAAAGAAATTTCATGATGTTCAATTAATATGGAGATAGAGATTGTAGTTAAACATCAATATCATTTTTTAGATAAGAAAATAAAAATGGAATTATAATGAAACTATAAAAACCATGGAGAGAATAATATGAGATTTATTTATGATTGAAGTGTGAAGGAAACATTAGGGGAAATTTTCTTAAGGGAAATGGTAAATGTTTCATGTGTAGAAAAGAATAAAATTGGGAAATATAATGTTTATGTGATGGGGATAAGTTAGCTAATGATGTGAATTGATTGGAATATCCACAGAATTCACTACCCACACTCAAGTTTTTTAAATTCAAGGAGTATGGTCATTATATTATCCAATTCCTGAATTAGAAGGTTAATGATGATGATCGACATCAGAAACTGCTTAATCATAGATAAAAATAGATATATAACTTAGTTAGTACTTATAATGAGGGGTATGATAATGAATTTGTGAACGGTATAATTAATATCCAATTTCTTTATTTTATTATATATCTAACCAATCTTTTATATTTGAAGAATTTTCTAATGGTTTCATAATACCACCTCAAAAATTAGATGCAGAGTTATTAGTAAAACCCGCCAATGGTATGAATATCCCATCTCAAATATTTGATACATATCTATTTTAATTTTATTGGAATTCATTTCTTATAAATAATTTTATTCCTCCTCTAGTTGAATTTGCTATTATTTTGGGCATGGATTGTCTTTGTTTACATAAATCAAACATCAATTGCTGATAAAGTGAGGTTATATTTTATAATTCAAACCAAAATTTTATAACTGATCAACCTGATGGAAAAAATGAACTTTGAATGAAAATTAAATCAATTATATGGGTCATTATTACTATTTAAAAGGGACGTTTTTCTTAGATGGTTGAGGAGAAAATAAACATCAATGATATGCATATTGTGCCAATGATTATTGATTTTTTTCTCAAAGAGTTCCATGGTTTTCCTCCATATCTTGAAGTTTATTTTTTATTAGAACACATACATAGTGCTACACCTATTTACAAGACTCCATATAGAATAACCATAATTGAGTTGCAAGAATTGAAGAAGTAACTCGAGGAGAGGCTTGATTAGAAAATCATTCGGCCATGTTAATCACCTTGGGAGTACATATTTTATTTGTTAAGAATGAAAGATAGAGTAATGTAACATTTCATTGATTATTGGGAACATAATAATATCAGTATCAAGAACATGTATACTTTAACTTTAATTGAAGACTTGTTTGATCAACTTCGAGAAGATCAATAATTTTCAATGGTTGATCTTTATTTTTTAAATCATCAATTGAGGTTCAATAAGGATGATATACCATTAAAAAATTCCATAAATGTTATGGAAACTATTGTTTTTAGTGATTATATAGGTTCTTACTAATTCCTATTCATTATTCATGGGTTTAATGAATAGAGTATTTATAGATTACATTTATTAGCTTGTGGTTTTCTTTAGATATGATCTACTTGTACATTCAAAGAGAAAGTAAGGACATAAATATCACTTGAGGGTTGTACTAAATACCCTGACAAAGGTGTACCTTTATTAAAAAATTTCCAAGTGTGAAATTTGGCTTTGGTAATCTTCATTCATTGATCATATAATCTAAAGTGAGGGTTTATTGATAAACACTTTAATGACCAATGTTATTGAACATTGGGCAAGAACAATCACTTCGACTGAGATTCAAATTTTTCTTGGTTTTTATGGATATTATTAATGCTTTTTGGATAAATTTTAAAGGTCATATAATCTACTCACCATGTTAATTCAGAAGGGATATATGTTCCTTTCGATGGATGGATGTGATGAATGTTTAAGGAAATTATAGAAGGATAGATAGAACACCTGTATTTACACTACCTGAAAATGGATAATTGTATGTAATCTTTATTTAAGCATCTAATAAGCGGTTGAGATGTTTCCTCATGCATAATGATATGGTAATATTTTATGAATCCCAAAAATCGAAGGTCCATGAGAAAAACTACCCAGCTCATGATTTGGAGTCAGCTTCACTAATTCTTTTACTACAATATAGTCAAATTATATATGTGGATAAAGTTGTGACATACATACTGATCACAAATTTTTAAATTATATTTTCACTCAAAAAAAGATAAACATTCTCCAAGGAATATAGTTGGATCTAATTAAATATTATGACATTTTTATACATCACCATCTTAGGAAAGTGAACAAGGTGGAAAATTATAATGCCCTAGACTTGAACATTAAATAATCTTGAATTAAGATAACAATTCATATTGAGGATATTTTTAGGATTAGGGATTTAATGAATTAGTTCATAACTTATACATTTCAACCTGAATATTATAGGCAGACACTTCTACTCACTATCCATTTTTTTCATAAAACACAAAAGTCTTCAAAAAGAGACATGTTTAGTTCCATGGTTTAAATAGCATGGATTCTCCTTGATCCAATCCTTGAACCTATTCATTTTTATGTCTTGTGAAAAACATTTCAAAATGTGGGATGAGCATAAAAAATGTCCGTATGGGATACATAAAGAAATAATACTGTTAGTCTTGGGATAACATGAAAACCATGAATACATTATCATAAAGTAATATTTTTCACCTTTAAGAAGTAGTAGATATACTTCACTAAATATAAGCTTATTACTTACCCATTTTGTAACCAGAAGATTATCATAAATCCCATAAAAAAATATAGAATATAAAGGTAATTTGGGACATAAACATACTTAAATAAAATAACCATACTGTCAACTTCCACACATATCACTAAATGAAATAGCCATACGACTGACTTCCATACCCAATTCATTGGAGATTATAACATAACCAACCGTCCTTAGTTTATAATATAACCACCAATCATTTAGTTTATGATGTAACCACCCATCATTGGATCACCACATAATCACCCATAAAATTTCCAAGTATGATTATATAATCATAAAATATAAAATATTGCAAATATCAAAATTTCACCAATAATATTTTATTTTTCATCACCACAAATCATTTCATGATATTGAAATACTCAATCGATTTGGAAAAACATTTTCAATACTAAGACACCAAAAAACGAAATAAGGGGTTTCTTTTTTTCCTTTTAAAAACATTAAGACTTATAGAGGAAGCCAAATAACAATTACGGTGGCGGAGAGGTCATCGTCACCGCATATGTTAAAAAAATTTGTATTGACATTTAGTAAAAAACGTCATAGAAAAAATATTCCCTTTTAATGAATGTAAACGTAAATGGGGTTTATTATACACGATGTAAAAGAAGGAGGTGTATATTATCAAAACGTGCCTCAATGAAAGGAGATTGAGACGAAGTCCCTTACTTTATGCCTGACTTGTCTTGTTCGTTATTTATCTCCATGAATAATTAACTTAAGTTAATTTATAATTGCTTCAGAACATTTTTCATGTTTATTATTCCATTTATATCACTTATTACCTTGCTATAATAATTATATAATTATTCAAGTTCATATCAGTTGTTTTGTCGATGTTCGCAACATGAGTCAAAAATGAACTTGTTTTAATTAAAAATTGTCCATGTGGTCAGAATTCCATTATGTCCAGAATGATATTCATGATTTTGATATCATATATATCATATATATCTAGTATATATGTATTTATAATATTACATAACATTTGGATATAAGAAATGAAAAGCACCATTCATGGAGATGCTAAGCTGTACGTACGCATAAACGTTACTTTCTTTTCTTGATAATATTTAAAGGATTGAATACTAAATGATAGATAGGTATATTATAATTATAGTATAATATCATATTTTATATATGTTACACAATTTCATTAATGCCTCCCTTACACGTTCCATGTATGGAATGAACGAGTCATATCACTTTGAGGGGGCGGTAGTCTGCACTTCCTCAAATGAAATTATCGTATATATACAACACGAAAAACATAAAGGTATGTTATCAATGATAATTAAAGTACAATAGAGATTAAAAAATATCATAAATATCATATATAATTATAGATCCATCATAATGGCCACCATGAGTGGTGTTAGGGGAATATTGAACAATCATCGTTTCGTGAGACAGTAGTTCGTCGTCCACAGAAATAGTATGTTCTATACCCATTCAACAAAGGTGTCTCTAAGTTTAGTTATAGTACATATAAAAACAAAAAACAAGTATAATTAGGATACTGGATTTTTTCTGGAATCAAATAAAAATAATACAATTGGGAGTGAATAAGTTTAATAATAGAAAGAAATTTTAGAGAAGACGCTACCTCTTAAAATGCGTAACTCTCTTTGATTTGAGAAAAAAAGGATTTATTGATTTCCCTTATGCCTAGGAAAAAATTTATTATAGGAATAGGGTGATTTTGGTAGCTTATTGGAGTAGATTTTGGATGATCAAAGTAGATTGCGATGTGTGTTTAATGGGTTAGAGGTGGAGTCCTTTTATAAGAGGGAGGATGGGCTCTTTAAGAATGTTTGAAATTATTACTTTATTATAATTTTTTTAGGTTTCAGAAGTTCCAAAACTCATTAAATATTTTGACAATATTAATATATGTTTAAATAAAATCATCCAATATTAATTTTATAGGTTTTGTATAATTTTTAATCCTTATCTTTTTTATTTTACTCATTTTTACTCTAACCATTTTATCAAGCATTTTACACTTTGAGAATCAAGCTAGTTACCAAAACATGAAAAATATCAAATTAAAGAGTAAATAATAAAATTTTAGACTCATGATATCTATTTGGATGAATATTTTTTTTTTGGAATTTTAAAATATTTAATAAAATATTTTATATTTTAAAATATGAAATATGTTAGTTTTGACACTATTAATATCATGAATTTTTTAAAAAATCCAAAACAACTTAAATGATTCGAAAAAAATTCAATAATACAAATATAGAATATAAATAGCATCTAGAAAATTCTTGGATGATATAAAAATAACAAAATTACATTTATTTGGAAATTTATAATATCATTTATTTGAATCCATTATTAATAAATTAATCACTGCATCACCATTGTGTCATAATTAAAATTAGTTATTTAAACTCTAAAAATTATATTTAAAATACCATGATTTAGGAAATATTTTTATAGTTATAATGAATCTTTATAGTTAAAATATCACTTAAATAACCCTAAATAATTTTTTACTAAAAGATATATGTTTATGTTACATTTCCATTAAGTTTAAATTAATTCTTATAAAATGTCATTTTCATTTACAAGTTGCTCCATGGGGTTCCAAAATCGACCCAAGGATCACCATGGTATTTCATTAATCATAAAATATGGTTAAAACATGTGTTAGGGTAATTTAATGTTATTATAATATTATTTTTTACTCTTATTTACCAGATTTACCCTTTACCCATGGTAAATAAAATATATACTGAAGATACTATTCATAATGTCTACAAATAAAGGTTTCCTATTTACACAAATTGGACCTAGTAATTCCAAATATGGAATCCATTTTTTCAAATTATAAAACAAAGAAGTTTTAAAAATTAATTTAAAAGTAATTCCCATTGCCAAAACCCAAAAGCGTGTTTTTAAGAAGTAAAAACTACAAAATGATTGATAGGTGTTTATGTCCAATTTGAAATAGAATTTACATGAAAAACCAAAAAAGGATTAAATGATAACAATATAATCTAATTACACTTTAAATCCAATTAAAATGATATTCTAATTAGATAAATAAATTAGATAAAAATGATGTTTTGAATTAAAATGCAATATTTTTTCACTATTCATAAAAAAATGAACATTATCATAAAAATACCCAAATTTTTTCCAAAGTAAATTTGTAGGACCCACTTAAAAATAATATATTTATTTTGTCAAATGGAACATATAAAAGTGAAAAAAACAATATTTAAAAAGGGTTCCCCATCAAAAGGTTGTAAATCAACATTTTAAAGAATATTAGAGTATTTTGTTCTTAAAATCGAATTCATTCTTATTTTAAGCCTCTAAAATATATTGGATAAAATTTAAAACATTTAACAAACATGTGTAATCAAATTTTTGTTAGTTCTGATCATTCCTGCCAATACAATGGAAAGGTGTTAAATACCATTTAAAATAATAATAATATATTATTTTTTGGTATAACTCAATGTTGTGTGAAACATAAGATTTACAAGAAACTTGTTGTTGTGTGTTGAGTACTCTATTGGAAATAACATCCCATTGAAAGTAAAATTATGATTTAATTCAAAAATATTAATAAATATGAAAATGTAATATTTTTTTACTTATGATGCTACATCCTTCCCCCCTTTTGGGGATTGCGTCCTCGCAATTTTAAAATTAGGCTTGTAAACATCATTAAAAATCCCACATCAAAAAAAGATTCAACAAAACTATAACTTTAAAATAATGAAAGATAAGTACAAAGGTCACTCAACATAACCCATACTAGGATTCCGTGTAGGAAAAAATGGATATGAGAGTTATACTTAGTGTCATGTTCTGATGGAGAGTGATAGAAAACATGATTAGGAGAAAGTTAACAATAAGAAAACCACAAAATTGTGATTGGTTAAACGATCATTGTTTTCATTATGGAAAAATTAAATGGACAACATTTTTGTTTTAATTTCCATTTCATGTAGTTGGAGAATTTATTTATGATATTTACTAAGTACATAAAGAAATATACTTAATTTTCAAGTAGAGTTTCATCCTTTAATAAGATTATACCAAAAATCATCTTTTCTCCAAACGATGTGTATTCTAGACGATTTGGTCTCACCTAAAGTGATAGAATAAAATTATAGTGAATCACATAATCTAGAAAAGATGAACTATATATTTCCCCTGTCTTTAGACATTGAAAAGAACAAAAATATTTAGTACAAGATCTGATAATCCCCAAAAAGTTTAATCATTTATAAAAGGAAATACTACTCCTAATCTCCTAAATTGAACAAACAATACCCAAATTTCATCAAATACCACTCAATAAACAATTTTCCTTAAAATCATTTAATATAATCCAAATCAAGATTGAAAACCAAAATTCAGAAGGATTTGATCACATAGTCTTCCAAAAAAATATTAACATTTATCTCCAAATAACATCAGATACTCTTAAAGTATCACACATAAAAGCAATTAACCAAATCACATATTCTCTATGATAGGATAGTCATTTCCATAAATAACCCAAATCTCTATATGTTCACAAAGAAAACATAGATTCATACAAAAAAAATTTCAACTATTACTCCACTAATGAAATCCCATAGTATTATATTTTCCTTAGGCATATAGTGTTTCCAAAAGAGAGAAACTCTTCCAAAATAACCTTTAACACTTAATCACCATATCATTTTCCAATACCAAGGATATCCATTTTTTAAAACATAAGTTCCCAAAATCAACTTATTCTTGATCCATAAAATCATTTAACTAAACATAATTATTCATACTAACTAGGGAATTCAAATTGTATAGTGGTAGGAGATAAATCCTAGTCACACTTAGGTTGTGGGTTCGATACCCGAATCTTTTTTCGACACGACGGGTTGTCACATGGTCTGTGTGTTGCCCATTTTCAAAAACTGTATAATTATAATAACATTAAAAAATGAGATAAAATCCTTAAAAATATCCATAACATGTTTTAACCTAAAATGTTATTCCATACATCACATTTTGCATCCCAAAATCTAATAACTCATAATTCCCTCAAAAACAAAAGATCACATGAACCCAAAAGGTTATCCATTATGTTCATGCAAGAAAAGATAATTCTTTCTTGAATAACATTTTCACATATCAAACATCTGGGTTACATGTAAGGACCCAAAGTTTTTCAATGGAAATTCCCTTCTTATAATTATGTCATAAAATAACATGAAAACATAACATAATGAACTACTAAGTGATAAGTGACCACAAAACATAAGTTTTTCACCTATGTATTGGGAATTTTGAGAATCTGACATAAACAGTTGTGTAGAAGATGATTTTTGTAGTCTAATGAAACAAAAATAATTTTCAGTGAATAGTAACGTACCCTTGTGAATAGTAACCTACCCTTATGAATAGTAATATGACCCTTATGAATAGTAAATCATACAATATAATTGTAACCTTACCCATGAATAATTAAATAAAATTTAGATATCTTAGAAAGTGACAATTTGACCTTAGTGAACGTTTTGGTATTTTGTAAGTCATATATAAATAATTAAGATTAATTAATTAATTTAAAAGAAAATATATTTTCCTAAAATGTGTTCATAATTTATCGAATAAATGTCTTATAGTTTTTAGATAATTTTATAAGACCCTACGTAATTTTTGAAAGCACTATAAAATCAGTTTTAATTTTTAAAAACTGTTTTTTATGTAAATTAAGATTTTAATTAAATATTAAATTAATAATATTTAGAAAATTATTTTTGGAAAATGAAATTCATTTTTGGATTCTACACGTTGAAAAATGGTTGGGATAAATTTTTGGGATTTTTTTGAAATACTTGAATTTTTGATGAATAGTGAAATACCATAATTTACAAAAATAAGCTAAATAAGCAAATTATAGTGTCATGTGTGATGTTATGCTGATGTAATCACACTTAGTTCGGGATCACATTATAAAATTACTATTCTTGGTCACTCAATAATCACTATTCCTTGTCTTAGGGGAAGCTAATAACCTAATGAATTTTATATTAAGGAAACCCCTCTCCCATCCACTATAAAAGCCACCCTTCACACCCTCATTTCCTCACACCTCTCAAGCTCCATGCCTTCTCTAAACTCTGCCCAAACACCTTCCCTAGCCCCTCCTCCACGTCCAAGAGCTACTGGTCTCATAAAAATACCAAGCTTAGGACCTTAAGGAGGTTCTCAAGAGGGGGATTCAAGAGGTAATTTCTCTCCCTCTTCTCCTTTAATTTCCATTCAATTTCAAGTTCATTTCTTGATCTCTACCCACCAATCTTCATCCAAATGGTATTTTAACTCCATTATTATACATATAATAGAATTTTATGATGCTAATAGGATATTATATCATCCAACCCCCTTTACCTCTTCCTTTTATTTTATTAAAGGGAATGTTGTTTGTGAGGTGTTAATTTTTCACCTTAAAAAACAACATGTATCCTTCTTCCATTTATACCTTCAGATCTGACCATGAAACCATTTTTATGGTTGAAACATAATATTTTATATGAATTATCTCATATTTCAAGTTCTGTAACTAACTTATGACCATATTTCTAGTGATAAAATAAAACTTGTTCATTATGATCGAAAATCACTCAAATTAACCCAAATAATCATCATTTAATTCATATCTAATGATTCATCCACATGGATGTAATATAATTCATTATAAAATCATTAATAATCATGTAATATCATTAATAACTTGTAATATTAGTTCTGGATGCTTACCCATGTTCTACCCAAACTTCAATTTAAGAATACATGTGAACCACTCAAGAAAACCATAAAAACAAACATTCCCAAATAATGTTTTTAAACTCTATAAATCATCCAAAGGCACATAAAATCACTTAATTAAACCATAATGAACCTTATTAATATAAACAAGGTTTTGGATTTATAATAAATTAATATAATGTCTTCATATAGGAAATTAAATAGAAGGAATCATTCAGATACAAGGTAAGGGGAAATTCTCGAACCCAACTTTCATCTTTCGGGTTCTCCCTCTTTCTGTCCTTTTGATATGGTTACTACTTAAAAATATTTTTTTCATCATTATATTTACTCTTTAGGGATATACATGTTGTCACTGGTATTTATGGAAAACCAAAAGTTTTCCAAAAGAACTCTTCTTTCAAGAACTCACCTTTTACTTCTCATACAAGATTGACAGTTCTTGTAACATGTATGTTATTCCATCATTATTTTGGGAACCCAATGTTTATGAATGTGTTCTTATGAGATAAAACCCATTCCTTTTCATGGTTTTATTATGTAATTTAAATTATATTTTCATTGTGGCATGCATGATAAATGATAATGTTATGATATGACGGGTGCACCTAGAATTATATAGTGCAATATGAATGTTTAAATGTGACGGGTGAACCCAGAATTATACAGCGCTCCAATGCATTGGGTAAAGTGATGAATCTCATGAGTAAATGTGAAATGATTTGTGAAAAATATGCTAGATTGTTTCACAAGTATGTGTGGTAGTTAACCACTAAGACATGATGTTTCATTTGTTTGCATTGCCACATTTCAAGTATTATATTTATGCTTACTCTCATGTTCATGATATTTTTCCCATGTTATGATTACGATCACCCCATGCTATATTGTTCTTATCTATCCTATTAATGGGATTCTAGCTCACCCCTTTTGATGTATATCCTCAGGTGGCTACATGTACTAAGGAGAGGACAAGTTCCAATAATAAGATTGAGAAGAAGAAATTAAATAAATGTTTATGCTTGATGTTGTATTTGTTATGTGTGGTCCAAGATTTCCCAAGACACTATTACTTTGTATCCTCTATGTGTGGTACTATTATGTTGTTTATCTTTAAAATTATGTAATAGTAATGTAAGAAAAGGCTCATGTTTCTATAGTTGGTATCAGAGTAAAGGTTTAGTTAATTTGGGAATTAGGATTAGTGAACCCTAGAGGAAACCTATAGCATGAGACTAAGTACAAATATGCACAAAAGAATATTTACCTAGGGAACCCATATGTTATATTTTTAGTATAAATTGTTTAAATGAATAAGTTATTCATGACTTGTTTACTTATGTTTTGTTCTAACCTTTTCTATTTTAGAAAATGGTGGGAACTAGGTGAAATCATGCCAACAACTAATGCGAGGGCCAATGCAACGATTGCCCGAACAACATTACCAATGATTTGGGAGATGGAGTTCAAAACTTCATGGTAATTCTTACCCAATCATCTACGGTTATGAATAATAACCATAATAATGGTGAATGTCCTCCTTCACCAAAGATGGAACAACAAGCTATCGAATGTTTTATGCGGCAACGACCACCGGCGTTTTGTGGATCTTCTGATCCACTAGTTGCCAAACAGTGGGTCAACTCCATAGAGAAGATCTTTTCTGTTCTTAAGTGTTCTCAGATGGAGAAAGTGACTTTAGCCATTTATTTTTTAGATGGAGAAGCTGATCAATGGTGGGTTTTGATTAAGAACACCAAGCCAAGGGAGGAAATTGAAGAGATGGAATGGGAAGACTTTAAGATAATGTTTCTTAATAAGTATTTCCTATGAACTCTTCGTACGAAGATGGAGAGAGAATTTATAGAGATCAATCAAAAAGAAGGAGAATCTGTCACAACCTATGAAGTGAATTTCACAAGGCTTTCAAGGTACACATTGGGTTTTCTTATCAACAATTATATCAAAATTGATAGATTATTTAGTGGATTAAAACCACAACTTCGAAAGGCTCTCGCAATTCAAGACATTGGGAGTTATGAAGAAGTTTTTCATTGTGCTCTTAAAGTGGAAATGGAGTTTGGAGAATGGTCACATTGCTATGGGGATAAGAAACGAAAGATGGAGTTTCAAGCCGGTGGACCTAATGATAAAGGTGGGACGAAAACTCAATGACCCACATGCCAAAAATGTGGGATGTTGCACCTTGGGAATTTACTCAAAGGGATGGGGAAGTTCTCTAAGTGTGGGAAAGAAGGACATCATGATCAAGAGTGTCGAAAAGACACAAAAAGGAAGATGAATGTAGCTGATGAAAGGAGAGAACCACTCATGGTTCAATGCTATAACTGTAGGGAGCTAGGGCACTATGCAAACTAGTGCACTAAACCTCAAGCTCTCGAGGGTAATTAGCATTAGGAGCCACCAAATCCAATGGAACAAGGGAAGTCTTATTCCATCACTACTGCGGAGGTGGATCATGATAATGAAGTTGTACAAGGTACACTTCCTATTCACTCAATAATGGAAAAAGAATTATTTTATTCTATTTTATGCATTCCATTATATCTTGGATGTTTTCAAAAACTATAGAATCGATGCCCCAAAACCTTGAAGAATAGATATCTGTAAAAACACAAAGTGGTGAAATCATTGCACCCTAAGTGTTTGACTCTTCTACTATTGGCATATGTGGGAAGATTCTTCTGAAAAATCTCGCAATACTTCCCTTGGTGCAATTTGATGCTATAATGGGAATGGATTGGCTCTCGTTATATAGAGAACATATCTACTATCAGGAAAAAGAAATATCTTTTCATATTCCAAACCATCCCATGCTTCTCTAAAAATTCAAGGATGATCATAAATCTCCTTTGAAAATTCCTTCTTTGGTGTGGGTGTTGATTCCCTAGGAAGAAGAATACCTCGCCCAAATGGTTGAGTCAAAGGAAAGTGACAACCTTGAGGAAATCCCCATCTTGTGGGAATATGACGATGTATTTCCTGAAGAGTTACATGGAATTCCCCTGGATCGTGTGGTTGAGTTCTCAATTGAACTCATACCTAGAGCAACTCCTATCTCGAAGTGTCCCTATAGGATGGCTCCTATAGAACTCTAGGAGTTAAATAAGAAGCTGCAAGAGCATCTGGACAAATGGTTCATACGCCCTAGTGCATCACCCTGGGGTGCGCCAGTTCACTTTGTGAAGAAGAAGGATGGAACAATGCGGTAATGTATCAATTATCAGAAACTCAACAATATAACCATAAAGAACAAGTATCCTCTCCCAAGGATTGATGACTTGTTTGACCAGTTAAGAGGATCTCAAAACTTCTCAAAGGTGGATCTTCGTTCAGGATATCATCAGGTAAAGGTGAAGAAGGAAGATATTCAGAAGACTACCTCCGAACAAGGTATGGGCACTATGAGTTTTTGGTGATGCCCTTTGGAATTACTAATTCCCCTCCAATCTTCATGGATTTGATGAATAGAGACTTTAGACATTGCCTCAAAAAATTGGTGGTAGTGTTTATCAATGATATTATCATCTACTCTAAGACAAAGGAGGAACATAAAGAACATCTAAGACTTGTGTTGGCAATATTAAGAAAGGTGAAGTTGTACGCCAAGTTCAGAAAGTGTGACTTTTGGATGAATCAAGTCACATTCATGGGACATGTGATCACAAGTGAGGGAATTTATATGGATCCTTCAAAGACAAATTCGATTAAGGAATGGCCCAGGACCTCTAGTGTCACAGAAATCTGTAGTTTTCTTGGATTAGTTGGGTACTCTCGACGTTTTGTGAGAAACTTCTAATGATTTTCAAGCCCACTAAATAAGTTAACAAGGAAAGGGGTAAATTATGTCTGGACGGAAGAATGTGAGGGAAGCTTCAAGGAACTAAAGAGAAGGATGATCACTGCACCTGTACTCACACTACTGAAAATTGGATAATGTTTTGTGATATACCGTGATGCTTCAAAGAATGGCTTGGGTTGTGTACTCATGGAAAATTATAATTTGATATCCTACACCTCACGATAGTTGAAGATCCATGAGCATAACTACCTGACGCATGATCTAGAGCTGGAAGCCATGATTTTTGACTTGAAAATATGGCGGCATTACCTTTATGGTGATAAATGTGACATATACACTGACCATAAGAGCCTAAAGTATATATTCACACAAAAGGAGCTCAACATGCTTCGAAGGAGATGGTTATAGCTATTCAAGGATTATGATTTCTCTATTCACTATCATCCTGGAAAGGCGAACAAGGTAGCTGATGATCTATGTAGAAAATAACATGTTACTCTATCTATGTTGCGAATTGGGAAAGACCCTATCTTTTTGGATATGCAATGAATGGATTTGGAAATCATAAGGGTAGGGGATACATCCTACCTTGCCCAAATGATTTTCCAACCATCCATCTAGGAGAAGATTAAGGAAGCACAAAGGGATGATTTGGAGATTCAGAAGAGGGTGAATGCTGCAAAGGAAGGGAAGCTGAAAGAGTTCCATATCGATGATGCTGGTGTGATTCGGTTTGGAACACAACATTGTGTGCCTTCAGCACCTGGGATAATGAAGGAGCTATTGGATAATGCACATAACTTAATATTGTCTATCCATCCTGGGAGTACCAAAATGTACCGTGATCTCCAAGAACACTTCTGGTGGGATAACATGAAGAAGGATATTGATGAATATATATCAAGGTGCTTGGTATGTCAGCATGTTAAAGCTGAGTGACAAAAGACCAAAGTTATGATGCAGCCATTGCCTATACCCAAGTGGAAATGGGAAAATGTTACTATGGACTTTGTCACGGGTCTCCCAAAGACGTCAAAGGGAAATAATGCGATATGGGTTTTTGTTTACCAACTCACCATTACTACCCATTTTATCGCTATTCAGGAAGACCTCCCACTTGAACAACTTGGAATGATATATGTGAATGAAGTGGTGAGACTGCATGGTGTTCTACTCTCAATTGTCTCTGACCGTGATCCAAGGTTCACATCTAAATTCTGGAGGAGCCTTCAAGATGATTTGAGTAATGAATAAATTTCACCACGACCTAGCACCCCCAAACTAATGGCCAGTCTGAAAGAACTATTCAGATGCTTGAAGATATGCTAAGACCCTGCTCTCTTGAATTCAAAGGTGGTTGGGATCATCATCTCCCATTGGTTGAGTTCTCATACAAAAATAGATTCCACTCGGGTATTCCGATGGCTCCGTATGAATCTATTTATGTGAAGTAGTGTAGAACTCCAACCTATTGGGGAAAAGTTGGAGAAAGAAAGCTAATTGGACCTAATATTGTTCAATAGATGACAGAGAAGGTTCAAGTAATCCAAAAACACCTCAAAACTACTCAAATTCGGCAAAAGAGTTATGCTAACAACCGTCGAAGGGGCTTGGAGTTCGACGTTGGAGATAATGTCTTCCATCAAATATCTCCAGGGAAGAGATTCATGTGATTCGGGAAGAAAGGGAAGCTAAGCCCAAGGTATATTGGACCCTTTGAAATCATTGACTACATAGGAGTTGTGGCCTATAATTTTGAACTTTCACCAAATATGGCTCAAGTTCAAGATGTGTTTCATGTATCACTACTGAGGAAGTACATACCCAACCCCTCACATGTACTAAACTCAGAGGTGGTGCAGCTAGAAGATGATCTCTCCTATGAGGAACAAACAGTAAAGATTCTAGATCAGAGAGATAAGGTTTTACGCAACAAGACAACCCATCTTGTCAAAGTGTTGTGGAGAAACCATAAGATTGAGGAAGCCACTTGGGAACCAGAAGAGGGAATGAAGGGGAAGTACCCTCACCTATTTGTGAAAAGTGAAATTTTGGGGGTGAAATTTCTTAAGCGGGGAAGAATGTAACGACCCAAAGTTTTTCAATGGAAATTACCCTCTAATAATTATGTCATAAAATTACATGAAAAAACAAAAAAATGAACTAATAAGTGCTAAGTGACCTCTAAACATATGTTTGTCACTTCTGTATTGGGAATTTTAAGAATCTAACATACATGGTTGTGTTCAAGATGTTTTTTGGAGACTAATGAATCAAAAATAATTTCCAGTTAATAGTAACATACCCTTGTGTATAGTAACCTACCCTTATGAATAGTAATATTACCCTTATGAATAGTAAATCATACAACATAATAGTAACCATACCCATGAATAATTAAATAAAATTTAGACATCTTAGAAAGTGACAATTTGACTTTAGTGAACATTTTGGTATTTTGTAAGTCATAAATAATTAATTATGATTAATTAATTAATTTAAAAAGAAACTTTATTTTCCTAAAATGTGTTCATAATTTGTTGAATCAATGTCTTATAGTTTTTAGATAATTTTATAAGACCCTATGTAATTTATTAAAGAACTATAAAATCAGTTTTAATTTTTAAAAACCGTTTTTTAAGTAAATTATGATTTTAATTAAATATTCAATTAATAGAATTTAGAAAATTATTTTTTAAAAAATGACTTAAATTTTGGATTCTAAACGATGAAAAATGGTTGGGGTAAATTTTTGGGATTTTTATGAAATACTTGAATTTTTTATGAATTAATTTACAAAAAATAAGCTAAATAAACTAATTATAGTGTCATGTGTGATGTTCTGCTGATGTAATCCCACTTGGTTCGGTATCATATGATAAAATTACTATTCTTGGTCACTCAAGACTCATTATTACTTGTCTTAGGGGAAATTAAGAAACTAATGAATTTTATATTTAGGAAACCCCTCTCCCCTCCACTATAAAAGCCACCCTTCACACCCTCATTTCCTCACACCTCTCAAGCTCCACGACTTCTCTAAAATCTACCCCAAAACCTTCCCTAGCCCCTCCCCCACGTCCATGAGCTACTTTTCTCATCAAAAGACCAAGATAAGTCCCTTAAGGAGGTTCCCAAGAGGAGAATTCAAGAGGTAATTTCTCTGCCTCTTCTCCTTTAATTTCCTTTCAATTTCACGTTCATTTCTTGATCTCTACCCACCTATCTTCATCAAAATGGTATTATAACTAAAGTATTATAAATATAATGGAATTTGATTATGCTAATATTATATTATATCATCCAACCCCCTTTCCCTCTTCCTTTTATTTTATTTAAGGGAATGTTGTTCGTGAAGTGTTAATTTATCACCTTAAAAAATGACATGTTTTCTTCTTCCATTTTTACCATCAGATCTTGTCATGAAACCATTTTTATGGTTGAACCAGAATATGTTATATGTATTATCTCCAATTCCAGGTTCTGGAACTATCTTTTGACCATATTTCTAGTGATAAAATAAAACATGATCATTATGATCGAAAAATCACGCAAATTAACCTAAATAATCATCATTTAATTCTTAAGAATGATTCATCCACATGGATCTAATATAATTAATTATAAAATCATTAAAAATCCTGTTATATCATTAATAACATTTAATATCAGTTCTGGATGTTTACCCATGTTTTACCCAAACTTCAATTTAAGAATACAAGTGAACCACTCAAGAAAACCATAAAAACAAACATACCCGAATAATGTTTTTAAACTCTATAACTCATCCAAAGGAACATAAAATCACTTAATTAAACCATAATGAACCATATTAATGTACACAAGGTTATGGATTTCTAATTAATTAATATAATGTCGTTATATAGGAAATTAAAGAGAAAGAAGCATTCAGATACAAGGTAAGGGGAAATTCTGGAACCCAACTTTCATCCTTCGGGTTCTCCCTTTTTCACTCCTTTTGATATGGTTACTCCTTAAAAATATTTTGTTCATCATTATCTTTACTCATCAGGGATATAAATTTTTGTCACTATTATTAATGAAAAAAAAATGTTTTCCAAAAGAACTCTTCTTTCAAGAACACACCTTTTACTTCTCATTCAAGATTGACGGTTCTTGTAACATGTATGTTATTCCATCATTCCTTTGGGAACCCAATGTTTATGAATGTGTTCTTATGAGATGAAAACCATTCCTTTTCTTGGGTTTATTATGTAATTTATGTTATATGTTCATTATGGCATTCCTGATAAATGATAATGTTATTATGTGACAGGTGCGCCCAGAATTATACAACGCTCCAATGCATTGGGTAAAGTAATGAATCTCATGAATAAATGTGAAATGATGTGTCAACAAGATGAAATATTGGTTCACAAGTATGTGTAGTAGTTAACCACTAAGACATTATGTTTCATTTTTATGCATTTCCACATTTCAAGTCTTATATTTATGCTTCCTCTCATGTTCATGATCTTTTTCCCATGTTATGATTATGATCACCCCATGCTATATTGTTCTTATCTATCCTCTCACTAGGATTTAAGCTCAACCCTTTTGATGTATATCCTCAGTTGGCTACATTTACTAAGGATAGTACAAGTTCCAATAAGAATCTAGAGAAGATGAAATTAAATAAATATTTATTCTTGATGTTTTATTTGTTATGTGTGGTCCTAGTTTTCCAAAGACACTAAACCATTGGATCCTTTATGTGTAATACTATTATATTATTTATCTTTAAAATTATGTAATAGTAATGTAAGAAAAGGATCAGGTTTCTATATCACACAAACTAGAAAAATTATTCCAAAGTAATCATATCATTAATACATTTAATCATATCATCATTCATAGATCCAACACAACTCTTAAATTCCCAGACATCTTAATCATCGAAAATTATTCATGATACTTTATCCATTTTTTTCCAACTAATTCTTTTATACTTATTTCCTAAAAAACAATAATTCATAATCTTTTAATATTTTAGTAATGTCAAAACATGAACTAAGAAATAATCCCTACATTTCATATGTAATTTTTAATCTCTTTATCTTCAATTAGAATGGAATTACGAATTGGTAAACATATATTTGTACGATTTTGCTAATCCTATTACCAAAACTTCTTCAGAGTACATCTATTTGTATAATATCCATTCACACAACATATAAAAGATTTAATTTATCCTTCAGAAAGACATTATTTCCCTTTCCTAGAGTCAAATGGATGCTTCATTTTTTAATGGTAGGTTATTGCTTTATGACCTTCATTACCACATCTAAAAAATATTCCCGCCCCTTTGATTAATTTTCCAAGATGTTTATTTCCACATACTTGACACATAGGTTTTAGAGTAATCATACTTATATGATTATTACCTGAAATTTTGTTGGGATTCGTTTCTCACATATACGATTCCTTAGAAAAATCACCAAGGTTCAAGTGGTCAATCATGACTCGAGATTGTTGGTTAAGAATAACCAAATGTGTTCTCATTAAATCTCCAATTTCATTTGGTTTCTCATTCAGAAAACCACAAAAGTTTCCTTCACATCCATTGTTACTTTGGTGCCTACTAGATCCATCCATTTTCTAAAACCAAAAAGGTCAGTGTGATTATATTAGTAAAATCCCCTTATAATATCTTATAGGAAGGGTAAACACTAAAATATTCTTATTCATGTAATTTAAACCCATTTAATTTAGCTTAAATAACCATGAATCTTTCTAATATTCTATCAATTATGGTTATGTCATTTATTCTTAAATAACAGCATAACCGCTAAAGTTATCTAAAGAAACCTCTGATACCAACTATAGGGCCCCAACCTTAAAAATTACATAATCATGAATTAAGTGTATAATTCACATTGAGGATATTTTCAGGTTTAGAGACTTAGAGAATTAGGTCCTAACATATACATAACAACTAGAATATTACAAGTAGTCACTTCTACTTAATATCCATTTTTTTATAAAACCATAAAATCTTTAAAAAGAGACATGTTTAGTTCTACGATATAAATAGCATGGATTTTACATGATCCCATTCTTGACCCTATTCATCATTATGTCTTGTAAAAAACATTTCGAAACCTAGGATGAGAATAAAATATCAGTAAGGGATACATAAAGAAAAAAAACTATTAGTTTTGGGATAACATTAAACCATGTATACATTATCATAATGTAATTATTTTTCACCATTATGAAGTAGTAAATATACTTCACATAACATAATCTCATTACTTACCCTTTTTTTAACCATAATATTATCTTAAGGCCCATAAAAAGAAACATATAGAATATAAAGGTAACTTTGACATAAACATAGTTAAATGGAATAACCACAGGGTCGACTTCCACAAATATAACTAAATGGAATAACCATACATCCAAATTCCATATCCATTACATCATAGGTTATAACGTAACCACCCATCCATGGTTTATCACGGTACCACCTGTCATTTGGTTTATCATGTAACCAATCATTATTGTTTTATCACGTAACCATCTGTCAAATGTCCAAGTACCATTATATAATCATAACACATAAAATATTGCAAATATCAACATCTCACTAATACCATTTCAATTTCAATCACAAGAAATCATTTCATGATATTGAAATACTCAATCCATTTCAAAAACAACTTTCAATACCAAAACAACCAAAATGAGAATAAGGGGTTTCTTTTTTCCTTTTAAAAATATTATGACTAATAGAGGAATCTAAATAACTATTATGGCAGAAAAGAGGTCATTTTCACCACATAAATTAAAAGAATTCCTTTTATAGTTTATTAAAACACTTCATAGAAGAAATATTCCCTTTGAAATAAAGTAAAATTCAAGGGGGTTTATTATATACCATGTAAAATAAGGAGGTGTATATTATCAAAACATGCCTTAATGAAAGAATATTGAGACTAAGTCCCTTACCATGTGCCCAAATTGTCTTATTCATTTTTTATCTCACTAAATAATAAGAAAATTTTTATTTATAATTTATTGAGAACCATTTTCATGTTTATTATGGCTTTTATATCACTTAGTACCTTGCTATAACAATTATATAATTATTCAAGTTCATATCGATCGTTTTGTCAATGATTGGTACATGAGTCAAAAAATGAACTTGTTTTAATTACAAAATTTCCATGTGGTCATAATTCCATTATGTAAAAAAGGATATTCATGATTTAGATGTCATATATATCTAGTATATATGTATTTATAATGGTCCATAACATTGGGGAATAAGAAATAAAAAGCACCATTCATGGAGACGGTAATCCGTACATACATGTGAATGATACTTTCATTTCTTTTCCATATTTAATGGAATAAAAACAAAATGATACGTAGGAATATTATAATTCTAGTATAATATCATATTTTATATACATTACATAAGTTCATTAACACCTTCATTTATATGTTCCATGTATGGCATGAACGAATATAGAACATGAAAAGCATAAAGGTATGTTATAAATGGGAATTATAGAATAATTGAGATAAAATAAATATCATAAATAGAATATATCATTACAGTTCCATAATAATATCCACCATGGGAGGTGGTAGGACAATATTGAACAATCATCATTCCGTGAGGTAGTTGTTCACCGTCCACAAAATACTATGTTCTATACCCATTTGACGGAGGTATGTGTAAGTGTATTTTGAATATTTCTCATAAAAGAAACCTTTTATATTGATTATATTGGTGTTTTTATGTAATGAAAGAAAAATAATATAATATAGAGTTAAGAATTAGAATAATGGAAAGGAATTTTAGAGAAGACGCTACCACTTCAAAAGTGTAACTCTCTTTTATTTGAGCCAAAAGGCTTTCTTGATTATCTTTATGCCAAAAATAAGACTTATAGGAGGAATAGGGGGATGTTGGGAGCTTATTGGTGTAGATTTTGGATGATCCAAGGGGCTTTATAGGTGTGTGTAATGGGTTGGAGGTGGATTCCTTTTATAAGAGGGAGGAGGGGCTATTTAGGAAAGTTTGAAAGCATTATTTTATTATAAAATTATTTTCAATTTAAAGAGGTAAAAAATCCTTAACTTTGAAGATAATATGAATATAAGTATAAATAAAATCATCAAATAATAATTTTACTGGTTTTTGATATTTTGTAATACTTATCATTTTTATTTATCCCGTTTTACTCTTATCATTTTATCAAGCATTTAACAATTTGAGAATCAAAATATTTAGCAAGACATGAAAAATATCCTATTAAAGAGTCAGTAAAATGTATTTAGACTTATGATCACTATTTGGACAAATCATATTTTTTTGGAATTTTATATTATTTAATAAAATATTTTATATTTTAAAATATGAATTATTTGAATTTTGATACTATTCAAATCATGACATTTTAAAAAATATAAAACATAATTGATTCGAAAAAAAATCATTAATAAAAATATAACAAGTAAATTTAATCCAAGAAATTCTTGGATGATATCCAAATAACAAAATTACATTTATTTTAACATTTATAATATCATTTATTTGAATCCTTTATTAATGAAGCAATCACCCCATCATCATTGTGTCATAATTTCTTTTTATATTTAATTTCTAAAAATTATAAATAAAATACCATGATGTAAGAAGTCATTTTAAATTTATAATGAATATTTATAGTCAATAATATAAATTATAGAACCCCATAGTAATTTTTATTACTAATATATATATGTTTATGTTAAATTTTCCTTAACATCAAATTAATTTTTATAAAATGTCATTTTCACTTACAAGTGTCTCCATGGGATCCCAAAATCCACCAAAGAATTCCCATGGTCAGAAATGTATAATACAATAGGTTTATGACACATTTTAGGGTAATTAATTATTATTATAATATTATTTTTACCCTTATTTACCAGATTTAACCTTTAACCATGGTAAATAAAATACTTACTGCAGTTACTATTCATAATGTCTAGAAATAAAAGTTACCAATTTAAACAATTTGAACCTCCTAATTCAACACATGGAATCCATTTTTCCGAATTCGAAACACAAAAGTTTCAGAAATTAATTTAAAACTATTTCCCTTTTTCAAAACCAAAAACTTAGTTTTTAAGAAGTAAAAACTACCAAAAAATTGACATGTGTTTATGTCCAATTTCAAGGTGAAATTATTTTCAATGACCAACATTGGATTAAATGATAAAAATAAAATCTAATTAGTATTTAAGTCCAATTAAAGGGATAGTATAATTATATAAATAAATTAGATTAAAAGACAGTTTTTAATTAAAATTCAGTATTTTTTCACTTTTCATCAAAAAATGAACTTTATCGAAAAAATACCAAAATTTTACCCAAAGTAAATTTTGATTTCCATATTATAAAGAAGAAGTTTATTTTGTAATATGGGACATTTAAAAGTCACAAAAACTACATTTAAAAAGGGTTCTCCATCAAAAGATGGCAAGTCTCCCTTTTAAAGAATATTAAAGTATTTCATGCTTAAAATAACATTCATTCTTATTTTAAGCCTCTAAAATTTATTCGATAAAAGTAGAAACATATAAAAAACATGTGTAATAATATTGTAGTTAGTTCTGTTAATTCCCGCTAATATAATGGCAAGGCATTAAATACCACTTAAAATAATAATAATAATATATTATTTTTTGGTATAACTCAATGTTGTGGGTAACATAATATTTCAAAGAAACCTGTTGTTTCATGTTGAGTAAACTATTGGACATATCATCCCCTTGAAATTAAAATTAATATTTAATTAAAAAATATTAATAAATATGAAAATGTCATATTCTTTATTTACCTGGGATGTTACCAAAATTCTATGAGTTGAAAGGATAATTCAAGATTATCTATAATGAGGATCACAGCAGAATAATTTTTTTGGACATTAAATGGATGGATAATAAAATTATGAAGGAAGGGGAGAAATATACTCTTTCTAAAATGAGTGTTCATCATTCTATATAAGTTATGAAAAAAGAGGCACATATGGAATATTTAGAGTTGTAAAAGAAGGTATGAAATGATCATATATTCAGTGTTGATAGTGATGGACTATTAAGGTTCAGAAATCGTGTATTTTTACATTCATTAACATATTTGAATAAAGATACAATGGGTGAATCTTATAGTTATTCAATATTTATTCATCTAAAAATTATAATGATGCATATAGATTTGAATGATTATTTCTAATGGGATACATGAATAGTGACATCACAGAGCTTGTTTCTCAGTGCATGGTATTTTAGCTAGTTAAGGATGAGAGCCAAATGTTTAAGGGGATGTTACAATTATTACCCATACAATAAAGGAAATGTGAAAACATCACTATGAATTTTTTTCATTAGGCACCCCAAAACATCTAAAATTTATAATGACGGTTATATTTAATCATCTTCCAAAGTCAGCACACTTCATCATAATCGGAAAACATTTTTCTCTTAATCACTTTACTCGGTTATACATTGAGGAAGTGGTAGGATTTAATTTCTTACCACTATCAGTTATATTGGATCTAGATCCAAGGTTTAGCTTGATATTTTATTAAATTCTTTATGAGGGTCTAGATATAGAGTTGTATTTTATTATTTGTTATTGTCCTTAGAAAGATGGATAGTTTTAGAGGAACATTAAAACTCTAAAAGACATTTTGAGAGCTAGATGTATGTATTTTTAAGTTGTTTGGGATCAACACCTTCCTTTGGGGGACTTTTCTTACTACAATAAATTTCCCTCTAGAATTATGATGGAACCTTATGTGTCCCTCTATGTTATGAAGTGATGTTCTTTAACATGCTAGAATAATGTTATAGAAAGAATGATATTGGGAACTAATATAGATGGGGAAATGGTCAATAAGGTTATATTTATTCAACAACTCCTAAGAGAAGCTCAGATTTGAACTTTTTTATTCTGACGGTCATCGAAAAGATCTCATATATATAGTAGATTACACAAAATTCCTATTAATATATTCCTAAAAGAGTGTAATACGATTTTTAAATAAACAATGCTAGGCCCAATGTATATGGGTTCTTTTAAAATTCTTGATCATATAGGTTAGGTAGCTTATAAATTGGTGCTTCCACATACTCTCTCTCAAGTTCATGATGTGTTCCACATATCTATCCTGGGGTAGTACATACCTCACCCCTCAAATATACTAAACATAGGGGTCATACCACTAGGGAAAGATATTTCATATGAAAAAAACAGGTAGAGATTCTTGATTATATATAGGAAGTTCTAAAATATAACACCACTAACATGTTCGATGTTTTTTTATAATACCACCAATTTAATGAAGGTACATAGGAAACTGAGGATGTAATGACGAAGAAGAATCCTCATCTCTTTATATTAGAGTGGAAAATTTAGGTGGATAAATTTATTTCAATGGAGATATAATGTAAAAGTTTGATATTTTATGAAATATATTTTTAACAGATAAATTTAATTTCTTTGATATATTTTCATTACACCCAACATATAGATTAAATGAACAACGTTTTATAATTAAAAAATTATTATTAAAATGATAGTTATCATCCTATGATTGGATTTATGGGTATGAATATGACTAAGTAAAATATAAATAATGTATGGATATTTATATATAAAATTAATTAATTCGTTTTCAATTTATTATAAATGAAAATGAAAATCATTTAAAAGAAAAACAAATAATTTTTTGAGAAATAGTTTTCATGCGAACAATAGTTTTGTATATTAGTAAATTAAATTAATTACTATTTTTGAATTATTTTAATGAAATAAATATATTATTTACTTCATGAAAAGTTTTACACATTTGAATAATATTTTTCTAGGCATAGGATAATAATAAATCTAGTTTTATGCTTAAAAATAAATTTTTTCAAAAGAACTTTTTGTTGCATTTTAGCACTTAATTTAATACTTATTTCTTCCATTTTAAGGTATTGAAATAGATAAAATTAATTAAATATAGAGAATTATGATGTTAATTTTTTAACATAGGAACTTTTTTTGGTCGATTTGAATGCTAACCATGGTAAAAAAATTTACCCATGTAAAGGGTAAATCAGGTTAATCTAGATTAAAAATAAATGACAAGACCATTATTGTTTATCCAAGTTATTATTAAATTAATTTAATTATACCATTATTAAATTAGATTCTTAATTATGTAGTTTAGTGGACACTTTTCCATGAAAATGACTTATATATTACTCAAATCAAAGGAGGTATCAAAATGTCACTCCCTTTGTTTTTGATATCTCAAATGTTTCCAAATAGTGAAAAACGTAATTTATGAAGGAATATAAGTGTCTATTTTGATCTTAATAAAATAATTTACTTGTTATATTTTTTTTAAATTTTTTATTATTTTTATAATTACATTCATTACTAATGTAACATCTATGAAATATTTCTCAATTTAGTAAAAAAATATAATAAATTATTTTAAAAATATTAATAGTGATAAAATTGGAATTATTTAATTAGACCCAGTAATTTTTTATATCGATAACACATATTAAGGTGTTTTTAAATAATTATATAATAAATCACATTTATTATTGATGTATTCAAAGCTAAATAAAATGAATGGTGTCAAAATTTCCAATGTTGATATTTAAGCAAAATAATATTTTATTTAATTATTTAAATATCTTAAAAATATTAAAATAACAAAAATTGGAAATTATATGGTCTAAAATTTCATATATTTTCCACTTATGAGAACATTTTCACCTCATAAATAATAATTACAACCCTTTGATATTTAAATGTGTTATCGTAGTTAAAATTAAAATTGGTTAATGGTTAATCAAAATAATAATGTTTAAAATAAGACCAAAAATCCTGTAAATTATTTTTTTAGGGGTTTACAGCAAAATAATAGCTTATATTTGAATAATTCTACATTTTAGGCACATTTATTGGGAATAAATTTATTATAATTTAATCTTTTGATAAATAAAAAAAGTTCCCCTCACCTCAATTATAAAAGGGAACCTCCTACCTCACTTATCAAAACCACATTAGCCCTTCTAGGTCAACAAAACAATATAAACATTTCCTTTATAATATTCTTTATCCACATTATAGAAGTTATGTTATTCTAAAAATACTAACCTGAGAGCCATTTATATGTGATATAAAGAAGATTTTTCAAAGAATAATTAATCGCTTTGACCAATTACTTTTTTTTCAATTATTTATATCCTCTAAATATATGTAATTTATCATAAAATAATAAATTTATTATCTTAAATATTATTAAATTTTATTATGACTGTGGATACATAATTATAAACCCTATTTCCCAAAAAATTAGATGTTAATGTATTGCTTGTGCATACGTGCGACATGTCATCTCCACATAGTGATACAATACATATTTCATCATCATATTTTTTAGATGGGTATTATGGTTGCGTTAATATTTAAATATTATATTAATTAAATATGATAATTTTTTAATAATAATATCATGTCGATATTCATACCATCTAATCCACTAAGAAACGATAATGTCGTTCGTGCATACGTGTGAAATACCTCCTCCACGAAGCAATTTGAATTGTTTTCCATTTAAATTTTACAAGGATGAGGAAGAAATTGATGAGTATATATTATAAATATGATTTATTAATTATCCTAGAAAGGTTAATTATTATTTACCTTTATTTTTTTCCATCTGTTGAAAAATTAATACATCATTCATATTTACGTACGACCTACCATCTCCATGAACGGTGTAATTAATTTTTATATCTCTGAATTTTACATATGAATATAAATATGTATATAATGAATATATATGATATTTATATCATAATTAATATTCTCGATATTATAGAAGAAAAATAAATGTACACAGACCCTAATTACTGAGCTAAAATACTCATGATAAATGAAACAGTTAACACCTAAAAATGACGATGTCAATAAAGAATTATTGTTAAAAAGGGGTGTTGAAATATATAAAGGGATCATATATGATACGTTTAATGTTAATATATAATATACATACAATAAATTTAAATTTATTATATAGTAGATTATATTTATTTTGAATCAATGTAGGCTTGAAGTTAAGGTTTTATTTCACAACCTCATCAATATTCACGATTGTTTATATTCAAGTCTCTTTTGGGTAATATTTTATTTCCATATCCAAGTTTTATTGGAATTTTTTAAAGGAATTAAAAATTCAACTATGAATTATTAAAGTAATTTTTACACTTGTTTTACTTTTTATAAAACGTTTTGAAAGGAATTTTTTTTATCGTTTTCCAATTAGGGTACTTTATGAATTTTTTAACAAAAATAAGGAAGGAATGTTTCTTAACCTATAAAGTATGAATTTACTTTTATTCTATCATGCATAATAATATCATGGAACTATCATTTATAGGTTTATAAGGTTATTTTAAATGAAAATGTTGACCTCTAAAAGTTCATGTCATTAAAAAAAGTGATTTTAAAACCGAATGGTTATTTCCACCAAGAGTTATTATATGTAATATTTCAAAATAATTTTCCATTTAAGATGAAATACTTTGATTTTAGAAAATATTTATTCCTAATATGATACACGGATACCATGATTATTCTTTTTATGTATGGTTTATGTCTGTAAGGAAAATATGGAATGTTATGAAACCAATTTCATTTTAATGGGTAATGCAGTGATTAAATGTCTATGAAACTCCTTAATTTTCATGAGTTTAGATATGATGAATGTTTTATGATCTTATGTAACACATATGTATTATTTTTCATTATTTTATGGGTGGAACCTATATGTACCTTTAATTTATTATGTAAATATTGATATCTAATGATATAAACATTACAAGAATGGGAAGTGAAACTAGTTCAGTAATGGAAAATGTCACTACGATAGTCCTAGGAGTAAACCATGACTATTATTATTATATGGGGAGATAATCCATTCCCATATTATAGTCATGGAAATGATTATCTTTTACAATGGAACTTATTTTCTATTCTTCAGTATATTACAAAAATCAAAGTCTTAAGCCTATATTTATCTATTATCATTCATGTTTTTTGATTACCTTATGATTCATGTAATTTAGACATCCATGATTTATTACACGACCTAATATTATGATCCTCTATTTGAATTTTATGGTTTTAAAACATTAAGATCATGTTCATATATCATAATCCTTATGTTTTGCTTATATGTCATAATATGTTTACCATTAATTAGCATTTAAGCTTAATATTTTATAATGTTTCCATTACCTAGGTTATGAATAATGGTATTATGTATGATATATCTAATAAGGGTTCTAGTTATGAAAAAATTAGTGGGAAATGATATAGATATTTTTTGAATTAATTTTTTATGTTTCTATTTTTTCCAAAGATACTATACAAAAGGTGTTCTAGAATGGATATATATTATGTAATGAATTTTCACTGATTAAGATCTAATATATATATATATATATATATATTTGTATGAAAATCTTGGGTCACTATAATTGGCATCATATCAAAATTTAATTAACCATTGTAAATTAGGATGAGAAATATTTAGTAGTAATAGTTTGGATAAGTATAGGTATAACATACAATTCTAAAGTTATGAAAATGATAAAAGATATCCCAGGTTAATCATATGGTGTCTTAAAATAAGGTGTCCAAATTTGGAAATAATATCATTTTTTTCAGGATTATATGGTTCTCAAAATGATTATTGTCACTCACATAATTATTTTTGGTTTTATTCAATAAATGGCACCCAAAGGAATCATGTGAATACTAAATGTGATGGAAATGTAATTATTTTAATCATGAGAAACTGAATTTTATGTGATTTTTAAGGAAAAGAATAATTTATATGATCAAAAAAATTTCTAAATCTATGAATCATAATGAGATTCCAAATGAGAAAAGGATGGAACAATTATTCATTGATTCCTTCATAAGGAAACGTCCACCATCATTTATTGGGTCTTTTAGTCCACTATTTTTTGTGCGGTGTATTTTTACCAGTAAAAATATATTTTCTATTATCTGGTGTTTTGAACATGGATTTTTTTGTTTACCATTTGGAAGGTGAATCAGATCAGTTGTGTAATTTTATCAAGAACATGAGGTAACAAAAAGAAATTGAATCTATGGAGTGGGTTGAATTTAAAATATTATTTTTCAATGAGAACAGTTTTTATATTCTTCATGAAAAAGTAGAGAAAAAATTAATTGAGCTAAAATAGAGGGATTATGAATCTATTGGTATCTATGAGGAAACTTTTACAGGACATTAAAGGTATTATTATGGTATTTTCATCCAACCTGAATGTAAGTTTGATAAATTCATCAGTGGCTCAAAACCAATTCTCCAAAGGGAATTATCAATAAGTGATGTCAGTATCCATGAAGAAATTGTTTTATGTTCTTTCAATGTGAACATGGATATTGGATTTATCTATCGATATCATGGTTTAGATAAGAAAACAAAAATTCAATTCATCGGAAATTAAAAAAACTACATAGAGAATAAGAAGATATTTCCTTTATACTCATATTGTGGAAGGAAACATGGGAGAAATTTAATTATGTGAATTGGTAATTGTTTCAAGTGTATAATGCAAGGTCATCGAGAAATTGCATACAATTATGATGGGAAGAAGTTGGATAAAAATGTGAATAGAGAGAAATCTCCACAAAATGCACCACCCACACTGTAGTGTTCTAAATGTATGGAGTATGTTAATTATGATATATTTTTCCCAAATACAAAGGTTAATGATTTTTATCAATATCACCAACCTATAAATTTTAAAGTAAAAGGGAAATATAATATAGTCACCTTTTTTGATAAGGTGTATGATAATGACGTATTTAAAGGTACACTTACCATCCACTCTAAAACTACAAATACACTATTGGATTATGAACCTACCAAATATTTTACATCTAAATTCTTTTTTAATGGTATCATAGTACCACCTAAAATGTTATTAACTGATTAAAAACCCCTAATGGTATGATGATCACATAGAATGTATCTTATTCTTCTCTGGTTGATGTTTTTAGGAATGTGTGTCCTACAAATATTATCATTCATCATCTAGTTTAAATATATTTAATTTTATGAATGGATTTTATTTATTTAAAAAAATAACACATTAAGTTTTATAGATTGGAACTTACATTTGATATTACAAAACCAAACATTGATAACCTACTTGTGTGATGAAAAAAATGAACTTCCAATTTAAATTACATCAATTATATGGGTCAAGATTCCAATTCAAAAGGGGTATTTATCTCAGATTATTAGGGAGAAACTCAACATAAAATAAATGACTATTGTTCATGTGTTTATTGATGAATTTCAGGATTATTTTCATGGAATTACATCAAATTGTGAAGTTGAATTTCTAATAGAACTCATAACTAGTGGAACAATATTTCCCAATACTTCATATATAATAGCCCCGATTGAATCTCAATAATTAATGAAGAAACTTTAGGAGAATCTTGATATGGTATTTATTCATCCAAGTGAATAAACTTGGGGTATAATATTTCTGTAACGCCCCGACCCCAGCTACCTTGAGTCGGTGCATTACTTCGTAACATTGGCATGATCACAAAAGATCAAGTCTCGAAAGACCGATTAGTTTAGTAGCCTTGGAAACACTAGATACATTCGTAAACTTTACATTACATCAAAAGTAAAAGAAAACTAATAACAAAGTCTTCATAGTCCACACTCATATCCTCTTCTGACTATCCCTGCAGGTCATTCATAAAATACTTCGTCACATCCTGAAAAATATTAAAACATTGAAAGGGGTGAGCTCAGATGCTCAGTAAGGATAACAATATTGCAGAAGCTTTCATATATAAACATAAACATTTAAGGAAATGTATAACTAAAACAAAAGCCTTTTAAACTTGAACATCAACATAATATGGAAAAAGTAAAATGAGATAATGCCATTCACTTCTTCACATGGATATTCTACTGGTCGAATAATCACATGCAATATCAATAACCACTTTCATAATGAGGGAATGTATAATGCCGGACATTCTGAAACATTTTGTCAAGGCCTCGGCCAAGACGTCTAAAATGATTAAGGACTCGGCCAAAACCATAAATCAAATTGGGAAAGGGCCTCAGCCAATTCCATGTCTAGTTGTCTCATGAGACCTACCGATGCATCGAGGAGCTATAGCGGGCTCCACCCGTCACTTATTAAGTCCAATACATTCCTCATATGAACAGGTTTAAACATCTCATAAACCATAACATAATCATATCACATAAAACATGCATAAAGGAAACATAACATTTCCACATTTCAATCACAAGATATAAATAAAACACATTGATATAATAAAAACGCTTTCAAAACCATTTTCAATACCAAAATAAAAGAAAAGTATAACATGGTATTTATTCTTCAAAAAAAGGGTATGGCTTGTAGAGGAAGCCGAAACTCAAATAGTGGTCATGGCGGCGGAGAAGTCATTGTCGCCGCATACATACGACAAAAACATTCCCTTTTGTCGTTTAGTAAACGCTTCGTATAAAAAAGATTCCTTTTGAATAAACGTAAAAGTCAAAGTGGTTTATACACCATATAAAAGAAATTTGTGTATAAAACCAAATATGCCTCAATGAAAGGAGATTGAGACGAAGTCCTTACAAAGATCATTTTTAAAATAAAATAGATATATTTTGTGTATTCACTATAGGTACACATAAAGAATACAAAATAAGACATAATAATATCATGACATAATTTGAAAGTAGGAGATTAACCCAAAGAATGGAAATTGGGTTAAGAAATTCTCTTACCTTGCATCTTGTCCTGACTCGACCGTTCTTTAACCTCCTGAATAATAAACTAGAGTTAATATATATTTACTTAAGAACCTTTTTCATGTTCATTATTCCTTTTATATCACTTATTACCATGTTATGAACATTATGTAATTATTTAAGTTAATAACGGTCGTTTTTTCGATCTTTGGTACTTGAGTCAACAATAAACTTCTTATAATTACAAGTTGTTTATGTGGTAGAATATCCATTATCTCCAGAATTATATTCATGATTTATATGTCATATATATCATATATATCCAGTATATACATTCATTCATAATATTACGTAACATTTAGAGGTAAGAAATGAAATGCACCGTTCATGGAGACGGTAAGCCGTACGTACGCATGAACGCTACTTTCATTTCTATTTCATATTTAATGGAATGAAATCATAATGATATAAATTTATAATATAATTAAAGTATAATATAGTGTATAATACCATTTAATCCATCCTTTATACATCCCACATATGGCATTAACGATTCAAATCACTTTGAGGGGGCGGTAGTCCGCACTTCCTAAAATGAAATTATCGCGTTTTACCCATAATGGAAATCATAAAGTATGCCATAAATGGGAAATACAGAAGCATAAGTAAAACATATACATATTATATATCATATATAAAAATAGTTACATCTTAATGGCCACCTTTGAAGGTGTTATATGAGTGTTGATCAATCATCGCTTCGTGAGGCAGAAATTTTCCATCCACAGAAACCGTATGTTCTTTAACCATTAGATGTAGGTGTGTGTAAGTGTAGATCGAATACTTCTTATAACAACATCCTAGTATATTTATTATACTGGTGTTGTTACAAAATAAATGAATAAAAAGAGTTTAGGGGGTTGGAGAATAAAAATAAAACAAAACAACATTAGAGAAGACATTACCTCAAAATCGGGTAACTCTTTTTGATTTGAGCCAAAGGCTTCCTTGAGAAGAGTTATGCCCAGAGTGATGCTTCTAGGAGTAATAGGGGGAATTTGGGAGAGTATTTGGGCAGAGTTTGGCCGAGCCAAATGGCTTTAAGGTGTGAATAAGGTGGGAGAGGTGGGGGCCTTTTATAAGTGGAGAGGAGGGGCACTTTTGGAAAGTAATGAAATGTTATTCAATTATACAATGCTGTTCGGTTTCTAAAGGCCCCACACTTATATAATTCGTGGCTAAGGTGATAAGGGTTCGAAATATACCCATACAATAGTCTTTTGACAAGTGTAAGCCTTGGATTTTTCATTATCTTTTCATTTTATTAAAGTCGTTAAATAATGAGGTCATCACTGCATCATAATGATGTCATAAATAATTTAATTTATTAAATGTCTAAAAATTATAAAAAAAATACTATGTTGTAGGAAATCTTTTTATATTTCTAATGAATATTTATAATTAAAATTTGGACTTGTTTAACCACACTTAAAAACTGTTTTAGTAAAACAACTCATGTTTGTGTCAATTTAATTCTAACATTAAATAAATATATATTAATGTCATTTTCCAACTAAAGTGGCTCCATGGGGTCCCCAAGTTGACCCATGGGTTGTCTTGGTCGGCCATGACTCATCCAATATGAGTAGGACAAGTGTCCAGCTCATATCATATTATTAAAACATTGTTTTTACCTTAAACGACACTAATTACCTCTAATCGCGATTAAGAACTTAAAAGTTACTATTCACCAAAAAATTATTTTAATCTCATTGAACCACATTTTACTTCTTAATGAAAACCATGTATGTCGGATTTTTGAAAATCAAATCACAAAAGTGGTAATATTTCATTTAAACGAAAAATCAGTTATTTAACTACCACTTAGTGGTTTCACTATTCATCAAAAATTGAAGTTTTTCAGAACAAAGCCAAAATTTCACCCTAAGCTATTATTGATATTCTGAATTCAAAAATGATGTCTATTTTACGAAATTCCAAACATATAATTTGCATTAATTAATTTTATAATTAATTCCCGCTGTTACAAAAAATGGCGTGTTTCTAGGAAACAATTTATATCAAAAGATTGGCAATTGTTTATGTCCGATTTCAATGTTAAATTAATTATAATGACCACCATGGGATAAAATGGTAAAAATATATTCTAATTATACTTTAAAACCACTAAATATTATAATTTATCACTATAAATTATTTTGATTAAAAAGTTGTTTTTAAGTATTTTTCACTATTCATAAAAAATAGAAGTTCTCAGAAAAATACCAAAAATTCAACATAGGCTAATTTCGATATTCCGAATCCAAAAATGAATTCCATTTTGTAAAATAAAATTTATAAAATTTCAAAAAGTAGGTATTACTATTCACAACGGCTAGTTCAATTTGTTGTGGTGTGTGTTAGAGCTCGAGGTTGCGTACAACACACGCTATTGCATTATTCGAAGTGAAACGTACCGTGGAAGCTTGGGGTGTTACATTATACCCTCCATAAATAAATTGCATCCTCGCAATTTGAAATTTTTCTTTGAAAATAAAAGGTTGAAAATAGAAAATACCTTTGTGGAAAACCCACATCAGAAATAAGGTTAATAAAATTTAGTCTTAATAAGAGGGAAATGGAAATAAGAAAGTCACCACCAAATTATGATCTCGATAAGGAGAACATTGGTGGAAATTAGAGACATATAATTGGAGGAAAAACGTAAATATTTTTAGAGAGTGATTGAGGTCATCAATCACAATCAACTGTCAAATTGAGGGCCTCAAAGCCTTCAATGTATGTTGATTTAAAATATCATCAGTTCAACAAGACATAAGGTATTAGGATAACACATTTTTTGTTTTAATATCCTTTTACTAAAGTTTATGAATTAATTTATTAATTGAATAAGAGATAGGTATATATATATTTATGCTTGACAACTAGAGTTTCAACCTTCAACTCATCTTTCACTCAAAAAGATAATAGAACTCAAAAATATTATACTTATCCTAATTGTATAAGGTTACAAATGTTAACACATACCATTTAGATTAGTAAAATTATTTTGTAACAACCAGGGACTTCCTGTAGGCTAGTGGTAGGAAATAAAGGCTTGTCGCACTATGGTTGTGGGTTCGATTCCTGCAGCTTTGTCCGACGCGACGGGTTATTCCCCACCCTGCAGGTTGTCCTTTTCCTAAAACTATAGTATCATAATATTCCAAAAATAATCTTCATAAATTTTTTTAACCTTAAACAATACTATCCAAAGATCAACTTAATCCACTCCAACCATTATAGTTATCCAAAATACCTCTTTCCAGACTTTCTCTAAAAGGTCTCTTAATTGCAAAATCAATTTATCAGATTCCCCAAACAAAGTAAAGTTTCTCTTATTGTCACATACTAAAAATATAATTACCTTCATCAAATTAAATCCTTACTGAAATCAACAAGTACTGTAGTACAATCCTTATATATATATCACATTATTCTAATAACCAGAATATAATCCATGAGTCCAAAAGCACAAATACATTAGTTATTCTGCTTCAACTGTAGTAACAGCATACGATTGTCCTTGATCCCTTGGCCTTTTCTGAGGTAAGTTTCCCTGACGCTTAGGAAATTCATTTGCATAATGACCCATTTCTCTACAATTGTAGCATTCAACTTTGATATCCTCTTTCTTTCCCTTGCAATCACGAGCCTGGTGACCCTTTTCTCCACATTTATAACAAACTTCCATTCCTTTTAGGCATGTACCAGGGTGATTCTTCCCACAATCATCACATAATGGAAAATCCTTCTTTCCCTTTTTTCCCTTTATCTGTCTCTTGTTCCACCGTTCTCTTCTTCTCTTGCTTTACTTTGTTGTCATAAGACTTAGAGAATTCCTTTTCTGTCTTGATAGCACACGAGACAATATCTTCGTATGATGAGAAGAATTGTGATACTAAAGCACGACGGAGAAATGGTTTTAACCCATAAAAGAAAAAATCAATCTTACTCCTTGGGTTACGTATATAATCGGCAGCATGCGTCGCTAACCTTGTAAAGTTAGCCTCAAACTTTGCGACATTCTCATCCTCCTTCTGCCTCAGACTCAGAAATTTCCTTTCCATATCTTCTCGATGGTCACGAGGAAAGTATTTTTCTAATAAATGCTCTTTGAACTCCCTCCATTCCATATTCGATACGTCATCATCTTCCTTTGTGTTTTGAATCAGCGACCACCACTGATCGGCATCTCCAGTGAGGCGGTAAACTGCCATGATAACTTTTTCCCTTTCACTGCTCCCCAAAGCCTGAAATATTTTCTCTAGGGAATTTATCCATTGCTCGGTTACTAAGGGATTTGTACTCCCATTGAACGTTGGTGGTTGTTGCCTCATGAATCGATCTAACATTGATCCTCTACGCTGCGGATCAGGGTGCTCCATATGAGTAAGGTTATTATTCATAACCTGAGTGAGTTGTCCCAGTATGGTAATAAGTTGATCAGCACCAGTTGTATCTCTAGCTCCACAATAATTATCTTGAGCAGGAGGGAAATCCGTACATGGAGTGCGTGCATTGATACAGTTTCCATTTCTTCCACTAGGCACCATTTCTAAACAATGGCATAAACTAGATCAGTTTATGAATCAAAATACATAATCCCATACTTATAAAACACTTAACATAAATTGAACTATTTATGGATATAATCCATAATCATAAAAATGTTTTCTTTGAGGAAGTATATACTCATAACCCTTCATAGTGGTTTATAAAGAAAATGAGAATTATCCAAAGCATATCCGCCGGGAGTGTCGTAACCAAGAGTGCAGCATGGCCCGTTGTCGTGCACCCGTTTCCGTTCGAGTCTAGCTCAAAGCAGTGTTTTCGGGTTTTACCCCTAGGTACATCTGTGCCAGAGCCGCCTCTACTTGCTCGTATCCAGACTGGGACGTATTGCTCGGAAAACTCACAAAATCTCTATAATACCAAAATTATAGGAAGTTATTCTATACTAATCCTTAAAGTCTATCTTTAGGCTATGTGCTCTAATCAGAGTTTATCTAAATCTAGCTTCCATGGTTAGTACTAAACTGCCTCTGATACCAACTGTAATGCCCCGACCCCAGCTACCCAGAGTCGGTGCATTACTTCGTAACATTGGCATGATCACAAAAGATCAAGTCTCGAAAGACCAATTAGTTTAGTAG
The DNA here is from genome assembly GCA_963277665.1 of Viscum album. Taxonomy (NCBI): domain Eukaryota; kingdom Viridiplantae; phylum Streptophyta; class Magnoliopsida; order Santalales; family Viscaceae; genus Viscum; species Viscum album. The sequence continues at coordinate 1,918,754,488 of OY728160.1, forward strand.
CCTTGGAAACACTAGATACATTCTTAAACGTTACATTACATCAAAAGTAAAAAAAACTAATAACAAAGTCTTCATAGTCCACACTCGTATCCTCTTCTGACTATCCCTGCAGGTCATTCATAAAATACTTCTTCACATCCTGAAAAATATTAAAACATTGAAAGGGGTGAGCTCAGATGCTCAGTAAGGATAACAATATTGCGAAAGCTTTCATATATAAACATAAACATTTAAGGAAATGTATAACTAAAACAAAAGCCTTTTAAACTTGAACATAAACATAATATGGCAAAAGTAAAATGAGATAATGCCATTCACTTCTTCACATGGATATTCTACTGGTCGAATAATCACATGCAATATCAATAACCACTTTCATAATGAGGTAATGTATAATGCCGAACATTCTGAAATATTTTGTCAAGGCCTCGGCCAAGACGTCTAAAATGATTAAGGACTCGGCCAAAACCATAAATCAAATTGGGAAAGGGCCTCAGCCAATTCCACGTCTAGTTGTCTCATGAGACCTACCGATGCATCGAGGAGCTATTGCGGGCTCCACCCGTCACTTATTAAGTCCAATACATTCCTCATATGAACAGGTTTAAACATCTCATAAACCATAACATAATCATATCACATAAAACATGCATAAAAGAAACATAACATTTCCACATTTCAATCACAAGATATAAATACAACACATTGATATATAAAAACGCTTTCAAAACCATTTTCAATACCAAAATAAAAGAAAAGTATAACATGGTATTTATTTTTCAAAAAAAGGGTATGGCTTGTAGAGGAAGCCGAAACTCAAATAGTGGTCATGGCGGCGGAGAAGTCATTTTCGCCGCATACGTACGACAAAAACATTCCCTTTTGTCGTTTAGTAAACGCTTCGTATAAAAAAGATTCCTTTTGAATAAACGTAAAATTCAAAGTGGTTTATACACCGTATAAAAGAAATTTGTGTATAAAACCAAATATGCCTCAATGAAAGGAGATTGAGACGAAGTCCTTACAAAGATCATTTTTAAAATAAAATAGATATATTATGTGTATTCACTATAGGTACATATAAAGAATACAAAATAAGACATAATAATATCATGACATAATTTGAAAGTAGGAGATTAACCCAAAAAATGGAAATTGGGTTAAGAAATTATCTTACCTTGCGTCTTGTCCTGACTCGACCGTTCTTTAACCTCCTGAATAATAAACTAGAGTTAATCTATATTTACTTAAGAACCTTTTTCATGTTCATTATTCCTTTTATATCACTTATTACCATGTTATGAACATTATGTAATTATTTAAGTTAATAACGGTCGTTTTGTCGATCTTTGGTACTTGAGTCAACAATAAACTTCTTATAATTAAAAGTTGTTTATGTGGTAGAATATCCATTATCTCCAGAATTATATTCATGACTTAGATGTCATATATATCATATATATCCAGTATATACATTCATTCATAATATTACGTAACATTTAGAGGTAAGAAATGAAATGCACCGTTCATGGAGACGGTAAGCCGTACGTACGCATGAACACTACTTTCATTTCTATTTCGTATTTAATGGAATGAAATCATAATGATATAAATTTATAATATAATTAAAGTATAATATAGTGTATAATACCATTTAAGCCATCCTTTATACATCCCACATATGGCATTAACGATTCAAATCACTTTGAGGGGGCGGTAGTCCGCACTTCCTAAAATGAAATTATCGCATTTTACCCATAATGGAAATCATAAAGTATGCCATAAATGGGAAATACAGAAGCATAAGTAAAACATAAACATATTATATATCATATATAAAAATAGTGACATCTTAATGGCCACCTTGGAAGGTTTTATATGAGTGTTGATCAATCATCGCTTCGTGAGGCAGAAATTTGCCATCCACAGAAACTGTATGTTCTTTAACCATTAGATGTAGGTGTGTGTAAGTGTAGCTCGAATCCTTCTTATAACAACATACTAGTATATTGATTATACTGGTGTTGTTACAAAAGAAATGAATAAAAAGAGTTTAGGGGGTTGGAGAAGAAAAATAAAACAAAACAACATTAGAGAAGACATTACCTCAAAATCGGGTAACTCTTTTTGATTTGAGCCAAAGGCTTCCTTGAGAAGAGTTATGCCCAGAGGGAGGCTTCTAGGAGTAATAGGGGGAAGTTGGGAGAGTATTTGGGCAGAGATTGGCCGAGACAAATGGCTTGAAGGTGTGAATAAGGTGGGAGAGGTGGGGGCCTTTTATAAGTGGAGAGGAGGGGCACTTTTGGAAAGTAATGAAATGTTATTCAATTATACAATGATTTTCGGTTTCTAAAGGTCCCACACTTATATAATTCGTGGATAAGGTGATAAGGGTTCGAAATATACCCATCCAATAGTCTTTGGACAAGTGTATGCCTTGTATGTTGCATTATCGTTTCATTTTATTAAAGTCGTTAAATAATGAGGTCATCGCTGCATCATAATGATGTCATAAATAATTTAATTTATTGAATGTCTAAAAATTATAAAAAAAATACTATGATGTAGTAAATCTTTTTAGCTTTCCAATGAATATTTATAATTAAAATTTGGACTTGTTTAACCCCACTTAAAAACTGTTTTAGTAAAACAACTCATGTTTGTGTCAATTTAATTCTAAGATTAAATAAATATATATTAATGTCATTTTCCAACTAAAGTGGCTCCATGGGGTCACCAAGTTGACCCATGGGTTGTCTTGGTCTGACATGACTCATCAAATAGGAGTAGGACAAGTGTCAAGCTCATATCATATTATTAAAACATTGTTTTTACCGTAAACGACACTAATTACCTCTAATCGCGATTAAGAACTTAAAAGTTACTATTCACCAAAAAATTATTTCAATCTCATTGAACCACATTTTAATTCTTAATGACAACCATTTATGTCAGATTTTTGAAAATAAAATCACAGAAGTGGTAATATTTCATTTAAACGAAAAATCAGTTATTTAACTACCACTTAGTGGTTTCACTATTCATCAAAAATTGAAGTTTTTCAGAACAAAGCCAAAATTTCACCCTAAGCTATAATTGATATTATGAATTCAAAAATGATGTCTATTTTACGAAATTCCAAAAATATAAGCTGCATTAATTAATTTTATAATTAATTCCCGCTGTTACAAAAAATGGCGTGTTTCTAAGAAACAATTTATATCAAAAGATTGACAATTGTTTATGTCCGATTTCAATGTTAAATTAATTCTAATGACCACCATTGGATAAAATGGTAAAAATATATTCTAATTATACTTTAAAACCACTAAATAGTATAATTTATCACTATAAATTATTTTTATTAAAAAGTTGTTTTTATGTATTTTTCACTATTCATAAAAAATAGAAGTTCTCAAAAAAATACCAAAAATTCAACATAGGCTAATTTCGATATACCGAATCCAAAAATGAAGTCCATTTTGATAAATAAAATTTATAAAATTTCAAAAAGTAGGTATTACTATTCACAACGGCTAGTTTAATTCGTTGTGGTGTATGTTAGAGCTCGAGGTTGCGTACAACACACGCTATTGCATTATTCGAAGTGAAACGTACCGTGGAAGCTTGGGGTGTTACAATTTCTATTTTTAAGAATAAAATGGATCAACATGACTTGGAATTTATTATCGAGAGCATAATATGATAACTATGGATAACATCTATCCTCTACCCTGTACTGATGACTTGTTTGATCAACTTTGTAGAGATAAATACTTTTCAAGAATTTATAATCATTTTTGATATAATTAATTGTGGATCAAGGAGGATATACCCAAGACATCATCCCATACAAGGAATGAACACTGTGAATTTATAATTACATATTTCGGTCTAACTTATTCCCCTTCTATAGTTATAGATGTAATGAATAGAGTCTTTATAGAATACCTTTATTAGTTTGTAAATTTATTTATAGTTGATATTCTTGTATAATTAAAGAGAGAGGCAGAGAATGAATATCACTTGAGGATTGTGTTGAATACCTTGAGGAAGTAAGATCATTTTTCAAAATTTTCTAATTGTAAATTTTGGTTTTGAAAGGTTTTATCCTCTTGCGATATAATCTTAAGTGAAATTTCAAATCATAAATCAATGGAGACTAAAAAATATCAACATCATTTCTAGGAGTTTTCGAACAATAAATAATCGAGTTTATAATAATATATTTTTTATCTATTAATTTATCCGTGGAAATGTTTTGAACTACCAAATAAAAATTTATTTTCAATATAATTTTTTACAATAAAGTAAAAAATGTAAAGATAATTTTATTGATTTGGGTAGTAGATTCACAATCGAAGAAGGGAAGTTGAATAAAGATAGTGGAATGTTGAATATGTTGGTGGAACATGACCAAGGGACAAGGAACATAGTCAAGGGAGAAATAACACAACCATGGGATTTTAAACACATATGATGGAGGTGAAACATAACAGATGGAGGTGTAATGATGAAAAAATAGAAGGAATGTGGTGATGGAATGAAACTAAAGAAGGATGAGGGAGGGAGGTTACGATTCATAGAGTTTAGGGTTTTAGATAACCATGCATAGATAGAATGAGAAGAAAAGAAATAACACATTTCAAGACACTAATAATTCAATAAAATTGGGATCTTGGGTTCTCCACCATCCATAATAAAATTAAATTCCATTTCATATGATGTAATGATCCTTGGTAGAACTCCTCAAACTCCAACAGAAAATAACTCCTTATAATATTGAATATTTAAAAACTTGTTTTATTATACCATAGTCTTGATCTTTCTGTTCTTATAGATTTAGTAACACTAAAAAAACTGTACTCCATCCGATACAGCCCCTTTGGAATATAAGATATATTTTTTCTAAGAAAATACCTTGAAAATTTGTAATTTCATCTGGAATTTCAACCTAGTAGAACCTAAAAATGCATTGATCCTTAGTTCACAACAACATACTTCCACCTGATTCTAATCCATTGATGACTCTTACCCCGTCATAGTGTAAATTCATTAATTCTAATGAATTTATTTATGTTTATATTCTAGATCCTGAAAAAATAATTTTTTTTCTTAATCATGCATTATAAAGAAATAATCCAAGGACTTTGGAATGTACATCTTTCTCTTTTAATTTAAGTGAAAATGGATGGAATCTACTAACAATATTATAGTGATAGTTTCGGTACATATCATTTTCTAAACTCTCTAACAAAAAACCAATAACATTATTGAAAACATGATCACTTTCCCTCCATGGGTTTCAATTAAATTAACATTCCAAATATACATGGAATTTGTTCTTGAGAAGAATCACCCATGCCTTTTTCACTATGTTTTTGATAAATTTATTTTTGTTAAATTTTATTCTAAAGGAATTAATTATATACATTTTTATCCATGGTTCCACTACCTCAAATAAAGCTCCCCATCCATTGAATACCAAGGTTTTACTCCACATATGTTTTGTACTCCCTAAATAAAATATTATACAATACTTTTCCGCCTATATTTTTATCATGTTTCTTAATCATGTGGTTTAAATGCCTATCCCACAAATCTGTTATCTAGAGTTCCCTATTTTGTATGAACAAATCCTTCCAAACCCATGGTATTCAATGTTAAATTACATTTTTACACCACTAAGGAACCTCTGTTGCATGAAATCCTACATGTTTATTAGAAATCCTTCAGTATAGAAAACCATAGTGTTTAATTTCTCTATAGAGATATGAAAACTTATAAACCTAAGTATATGTATCCTCCCTTGAATAATAAAATATCAAAAATAATCCATCTTGGGATTCAAACATGAAACATCACTCTTCTATGATCTTGAGAGTAATAGTCTTTCTCTCAAATGTATCATGAAAATCCCTATATTAATAAGGCCATAGATCCAGTAGACTAATGATACCCCCTATTAAATTTGTATAACATTAGAAATAGAATATGAAGATGAAACAACTTGAAACTTATTTTTATTAAAAACATCATATTCTTATAAGAATTATATTTCATAAAGCACATTACTTATATAGTTCTAGTAGTGAAACCATCCCCTTCCAAATCACACAGACACTATCTCCTTTTTTTCCCTATCTTCCAGTCAACTATACCATTGATTTATTTCTTCAGGCCATATAGTAATATTCCATGTCATCACATTTTGAAACTACATACAAGCATTTTCTAGTATATTCTTCCCATTTTTCATTGAAAACACTTTTGGTTGACACCCATCAACTCATATATTATGTTTTCCCATATATATTCCTAAGAAAAATGAAATACCATAGAATTATAATTCATTATGGAATGAAGTTTATTTGAAAATTTTCTATATGTTTAGATTAATAATTTCACTATGATCTAATATCTAAAGAAATACTTGAATATGGTTTATCAAGAAAAACTATATAACAAATTTATGAGACCACTTGTTAAGGTATTAACCACTTGAACACCATTTCAACTGATAAAACATATTATGCCTTTAAAAATTAGTTCATAAGATAACTTCTAAAACCCTTTCTAAAAAATTCTTAGAACATATGGAATAGAAGGGAACTGTATATGTGATGTATTAATAAATGATAAGTAATTATACCCATCAACCACATTGAATCACCATTACTCTAGAAAATACATTCCCATGCTCAAAAAAATAGATTACCACTCTCACCACATATTAAATATAATGTATAACATTCATTGGAACTTATTATCATTCCCTAAAAAACACATAACATTACGTTTAAAAAAATAAAGGAAATATATCAGCTACAAGGAAACCCATATTTCAAAAGTCCAACCAGACTAAAATTTATAACAAATACTAATTCTAAAAACCCAACCAATATACAAAATAATATTTACCAACCATATCCATAAAAAACAATTAAAAAGATACGTCACTATGATGAACAACACATGGTATACTGAGGATCCTTTCTTGACTCTATAGTGCCTTTAAAAATTATCAATATTTCACTCCCTATTCCATTTTTGGACAGCTTCCCTCTTGAATAAAGATTTCTTAACTATGTGTTAATAGACTTTGGAACTTAGTCTTTATGCTGCAATGAAAATCAAACAAGTGAATAACATATATCCTTTTATAAAATAGATTTATAACAGACATATGGTATAACTAGTTACACAGAATTTCAGTTTTTATGAACATTCCTTCACATGAATAATGAAGCATATTGACTACCACCACCTAAACAAATACATTTGTTGAATAATGAAAGATATGAAATATCTATCAGTTTACTTATATTAGTTAAAACATCCATAATCACATCCTACAAATTCTATATTTGATCCTATATCCATATTCATCATTAAATCAAGATTAATATTATTTATCCCATCATATTAATGACATATAAGACATGTTAATCTTACGTATCCATCAAATCACCAGAAATCAGTTTCTACCAACATTATGAAATTATCCACAAATCCATTATGTATTTGTAATTCCTTTTATATCACAACCTGAAAAAGTGGTTGTAGATAATGTCATTGATTCAACCCTTGATTTAGTATTCCAGAATTTTTATGATCTATGTGAGATGATTCCATCTAGTTCTACAAGATTAGTTCTAGAATTCTAGCTATATGAATTCCAGAACCTAACCAAAAAATATTTATGACACCAAAAACATATATTTTCCCAGTGTAACTTCCTAAAAATGTTTTTAATGAGGAAGATTAATTTTATCATGGAATCTAATAACTTTGGATTCACATAGTTTTTCCCATAGGGGTTTTAAGTGATGATTATATGGTATTCTTTGAAATTAAAACTTCCAAGGGAAATAGTTATGAATTATCTTTTATGTGAATTTCATAATCCCATTTCTATTATTAGTTATCCTTCCCAACAAACCATTCATATGTCTTAGAATTTTTTTCCAATATTTGGTATTCCAAACATTGGAATCTATATAAAATACAGAGACTAATTTATAACCTTGATCAAAATATCATGTTTCCTATATGTATGACAATACGATAATGGAATAATGATCCTTTGGCCCTATATAATTCTCCCTTCACTACTTATTTCACATTATTTTCTCTCTATCATCTTTATCAAAGGTCAACTATATGTTTCATCAATGGTATTATATTCTTATGACCAATCAGGAATTTCTTATTTCAAAATATTTTATTTTTTTAATTTTTATAGGATTAATTTATTAAGAATATCTTCATTCCCCAGACAAGGGGTTTATTATAGTTTAATTCTCAACATAATATATTTATATGATAAACACTTTATATTATTTATCCTTGAGATATAAAAATTAACCATTATATTTAATTATAAAATAATGATTTATATAGAATGTTATTATATATTAATTTAGTCTAGAAATATGACATAACATGATACTAAAGGTTAATTCCAGTCCAATGTATTTTATTCCTATCTCTTTTCCATTTATTTTGACAATGTATGATGATTTTATTTCCATTTCTATTAATTATAATTTTCATCTCTCATTTATATTTTTATTTGTTTATAATAATTTTATTATTCATATTTTAGAAAAACACATGGTTTAAATAAATGTTACTATATACATTTTACAACATGTTAGCTACAAAAATACTACTCATTTGAAGAGATTTTAATTAAAAGGTAAATTTTACATTCCATTATGATTATTGCTAAAATAGGATTCCTCCTTGAAAAAACGATCTTTCTTGAATTATATATGTTAATGTGAATTTAGATATTAATTTCCTTTTAAAGATGAACATTTTAAAAAATAATTCATCCACATAGGATCATTATAGATCTTTCATTTCCCATCATTATTACATCCATGAAGATCCAATGAATAAATAATATAAATTGAAGGGGCCACTGCTATTGTCTAAAAATCTCATAGTAGTAGGATCTGAAAAAATTAGTAATGTTACAAAGATCTTGATGGATCACCATGAAGTTGTTTCTACACATTACCCATTTAGGTTATTGAATTTCTTTATGTTACCATATTGATAAATATCATAATATCCATGGAGAAACCATTTTTTATGGTCATAAAATAAGTAATGACCAGTTTATATTCACAACATTGTGGGTTTTCCACATGGAAATCCCATTTCCATAAAATAAGTCCATTTAATAATGATTACACAATGAAACATTATAGAATATTATTCCATATTTTATGGTTATGAAAAAATACCTTTTTTTAAAACACATTTTAACCTAAATGTTTCTATACACCTTGAAATGGATTTAAAAACACTTTTTTATTGAAAAAAATTACAAACCATGGTGTGATTTTATATCCTTAGTAATTGGTCTATAAGAAAATCAAAATTTAAGTTATCATCTTATAAATTCTTTATTATAAATAGATCTAATATCAATAAATACTTTTTTGGGATGTCTTAATACCTATCTTCATTATATGAAAATCATAAAAACTAAAAACACGTTCCATTGGAAAAGGAATCAATAAAAATAAATGAAAAATCATAAAATAAGAATAGATCACTACCTACATTGAATCTAATCCCACATTGAGTTTGAGTGATTTTTCTCAATAGAAACCAAATGGTCTTTTCCTCAAAAGGTATCCACAAGCCTTTGGAATCACTAAATTAATTTATAAGGACCCTTCTTCTTCAAATGTTTAGTAACACCCCTTGAAGGTAAAAAAAAGGTAATAGAGATGAAGAAATATTCATTTTTGAGAGAAAAAAATATGTTATTTTTAAATGAGGTCCAAAATTCTAAATTAGGGAACTATTAAAATCGTTAAAGGAACAATTGGTGTTTAACATTTTTTGTGTTATAAAATGACCAACCTCTTCCATTAAATCATCATTAGTCTTACGAAAACCACCTTATTATCATTGTTATTTCTATACTCATCTCACAATCAATGAAATATTTCAACATCAATGAACGATATGTCAATATGTACAATAAGAAAGATATCTATAATAAGAAATTTATGAGAATGATATCACATATCATTAATAATATTAAATATGATGTGGTTTTAAGAACTATGTTCAAACATATATCATGATATGCATACCATCGCTAAATCATGTTTTATGATTTATAATGGTCCTAGGGGTCCAGTGGTACTGTTCAGGTATGTGAAAAACAAAATTTTCTCATTGGTTCCATTGAATAAATCATTATAATTATACGAACTCATTCCCAAAAGATTCAAAGAGAGGATCTAGTCACATAAAATTTATTATTATATTATATACGATAATTAATCTATCTTGAAAATTCATTATTTATTGGTGATTATAGTTGATCATTTGGTTATACCATAATTATAATGAAGAATACAATGTATATTTCCACTAATAGTATCCACACTGGTTCCAAAAATCTTGAAATGTCATTGGTGGAACTTTATGAGTTAGTACGGAAGTAGAGATCATCTTACATCATTACCTATTGATCATGACAAGAATTCATTTGGGATTGGATAATTAATCCATTCTTCTGTCCATATTGATATGGAGGATGATGAATAACACTCATTCTTGAAATAATTGTTAATATATTTCTCTTTGTAATGTGATAATTCTCTAGAAAGAATCTATTCAGCTCAAAAATTTCCCTAATCCTAGAAATGATAACATGGGTTATATACTTAGGTTTATACAATTATTTATTTCATAATGTCCCTTATAAAATATCATAATTCAATGTAAACCCCATGTCCAATAATTTAAAAAAATATATTTCATGATATGTGGTAACTCATGAGTATTTATATATCACTTCTTAAATAACTAAATCAATACACAATTAAATGATATAATTAAAATACAGTATTTCCATTTAGACACTTAACTTAGACCACTGACACTCCTCATAAATTATCAATCCTTGTATAATAAATATTACTAAAATAGATAAATATCATCATATTATTATGTGAATACAATTTTCCAGGTATAACATAGCATTAGAGACTTTCAAACCACCAACTTCTAGTTTTTTAGAATTAAATGGAGTGTCAATGAACATAATGAAGAATTATTATTCTTTAATAGATACATTTGATATATATATCATTAATAAAATTATTAGATCATGTGGAAATGTGGGGTTTTAAAAATGTTTTTTTTCTGGAAGTGATAATAACATGGTATTCTTTAAACGAGTACTTGTTCTATAATGAAGACTTTAATATTCTCTATTTTCAAAAAACTTTCTTGTAAACATGTCCAAGATCATTATGAAGAACAATTCAAGGACTCTAGATAATCAAATCTACTTAAATTAATATTCATTAAATTTATTACCTTTTTATCTCTTTCTCTTTCAACATTATAAATTCTTTCAATCGGTGTTTTATATTTTACTATTTATTTGTAAATACACAATATCCTATGATAAACTAGATAATTTTATATATTACCTTAATTCATTTACCATTTACTCCCATGAATAACTATTGAATAGGTTCTATGTGACTTGATATCTTTTTCATTCCATGGATAACAATGGAAGATGATTTGTGCTTCGAAAGTATTGGGTACCATTGTTTTTAAAACCCAATCCATGATATGAATCAAATTATCATTAATAATCTTCACAGAATTAGGTGATTTACATGTGGATGAGATTACATCTCATCCTAATACCGATCCCATTTTTTAAATTCTTTTATGTGTTATATTAGTTTATCGGTTTTAATTTTCAAATCAGTTTTTATTTTCTGTAATGTAACAAACAATAATTTGATAATTAGTATTAATTGGTGTTTATATTAGGTGTTTGACCAAGTAAATTAATTCCAAATGGTAACATATTTAAAATATATTTTAACTGATACTTAATCCCTATTCTAATAAACTTTTTGAAAGATCAAATTTAAATATTTAAACTATTTTGATTAACAGTGAATTTTTATTAATTTTGGGGTTTAGTTTTTAATATATTTTTATTTAAATATCATTTTTTGGGAACTAGGTTCACCCCTTCTCAGTAACTCACTTAGACCAACATTTGATAACAGATTATTTTAAAATATTTTATAACAATGTTTTAGTAGTATTCAAAGTCTTAATTTTAGGTCTTTTATAAATTAAATTGATTGTAGATAACAGTAGACAATAAGGAACATCCAAAAATTAGACTCATTGTTTTAATTTAAATTATTATGTTCAATGGAAGATTAAAATGAAAATTAACTTAGAAATCATGGGTTTTGATATTTAGATATTAACTGAAGATAAATATGAAAAACCTCAAACTTTTAGAGCTACATGAATTGATTATACTAAAGCTGATAAAGATTGTAGTAGTATTTCTTTGATGGTTTTTTTACTATTAATAATATTAATTTAACAGAATATCTTCCTATTATATTTCTTTATAAAATTGGTATATCCTTTCCATTCCTCACAAAGAAACCCCTAATGTTAAAGGAATAAATTTACACACATAAAGTATTAAATATGATAGTTTTAAGATGAATCTTGAAGAATTATATATATGACATGTATATGAGTTTCAATGATATAGTTAACATTATTCAAACACTGGGAAAGAAAATTACTGATAAGGATAAAGCCATGAGACTTATAAGGTGCTTATCATAATGATGGAGGGGAACATCTTTATCAATTAGTGAATCATGTGACATTAGTAGACATATATTAAAATAAATAATTAGATAACTTATGATGTATGAATAAGAACAAAAAAACAAATAGTAAGTGGATTAATGGAGAAGAAATTCTATAGGTTTTAGAATTACTGGATAAAAAATTGATAAAATTGAAGTTGAAATCTCAAGTGGTGAAGAATCAATCGGTAGTAGTGTAGTGGAAATGACACATCTGGATAGACGTTTAAAAATATTCTACAAAAAACAAAATTCATTCAAGAAAACCAATTATAGAGGTAATTATGAAAAATTATGTTTGAGAAGAGACTAGAAAAAGGATAATTCCTTAATGGAAATAATAATATGTTATGAATGAAAAAGAAATAGAAACATCAAATAAGACAATCCTATGTTGAACTACAGTAAAATGTTTGGGACACATAAAAGATATATAGAATGAATAATAAAGATACTTGGATTCACTCAGAAGAAATTTCAAGTGAATCATATTCATGTAGAGGAGGAGTTTGTGATAAATATCACATGTGTTTTATTAAAAACACATCTAATGTATTGCATGTTTTTCCTGAATCTCCTGCTCATATTTCAAATCATTCTGAAAAAATGATGATTTTAAACATATGTCCAGGGTTGAGTTATCTCAATATTATAACGTTCTGGAAGACACATTTAATGAATTAAACTATAAATAAAATTTTTTAAGGAAGAATAATTAAATTTCAAATCACTCTAAAACCAATATTATAGTAGGAAAGGGAAAAAATGATCAACTAATTAAAGAGAATAATGAGATGAAATTATCTAATGAACAATTAAAGAATCATATAGGGAGATTTACCAATGTAAGAAAAGATATTACATTGATTCTCGGAAAACTAATAACTTTTAAATATAGTAGTAGAATAGGATATCAATATTGATATATAATAAATATTAAAAATAATTTTATTCCTTGCTCAAATTATACTAGATTTATTATTAGATTTTATTCTTCTAACCAAAATAAGGTATTTATTTCAAAATTTTATATTATGAAAATAAGAAACTAGTAAAACCATTAAAGTTTCAAAAATCTATTATTATTTACATCATTAGAACCAAGAAAATATTTGAACAAAATCATTTTTGGATTAAATATATTTTATAGGAAACTTTTTTGAAAATTTTTAGAAGGCACTTAAGGTATCTAGAAATTGGATTCTCTAGACACGTGAATTTAGACTAATAATGCTTCAAAATCATAATTAAATTGGATGGTGGATATGATACTTTCAGTGATAATTCTAAAGGTAAGGTAATTAGAATTTTCCAAATTGGTAACCCTAGTGCAGTTTTAATTTCTAAAGTATTTTTTAAATATGTATTTTAATATAATCTTATTAATATTTCAATATTTTGTGATGATGGTTTTTATGTTAAATCTGAAAATAGTTCTTCTAATGTTTTTGAATCAAAAAATGTTTTTTCACTTATTTGAGAAATGAAATTGTTTATGCTTTAAAGTTTAATTATTTATTTTTTAATTTTTTTGTTATTTAAGTTTCTTTAAAAAATAATCTTTGATTTGACATAGGACACTAGAAAATCACAATATTGACTCTATTAAATATATAACTAGGAAAGGTGTAGTTAAGGATATACCTAAGCTATAATTACCAAAAAAATTTATAATTTATGTCAAATGGGAAGAAAATATAAAATATTATTCAAATAAATGAAATATGTGTTAACTTCTCAACATTTATAATTTGTACACATTATTTTGTGGAACATTTATATTTTCTTGTATATAAGGGAAAAAGTATTCTTATGTAATAGTGGATGGTTTTTCAATATACTCACAAATGGATTTCCTTTCATGTAAAAGTGAATCCCTTTTATATTTTTACAAATAAGTTAGAACTGTAGAAAATATTATTGGATTCTGAAATAAAATATTTAGAAGTGATCATGTTTTTGAATTTGTAAACCAAGAATTTGAATCATTATGATCACAACATGTTTACAATCGTAATTTTGTTTCTCCTAGGATCCCATGTTTGAATGTTGTATTAGAGAGAATAAATAGAACCCTTAAATATATTTCTGGGACTATGCTCAATGCATATGAATTACCTATTAATTTATATGAAAACTCCATGGAAACATAAGGTAATATAATTAATTATGTTTTAATTAAGAATCTATTAAAGAAGAACCATTATGAATTATTAAATGGAAAAATCCAATGTTTAATTACATTAATTTTTTATGTTGTAGTGTCTTTATACATAGTAAAAATGAAAATCTTGATAAAATTTCCTCCGTGAGTGATGAAGCTAATTTCCTCAGATATTTGATGTCCATTAAATTTTACAGGGTTTTTAATAAAATGAATAAGATTGTGGATTAATCTCTACATGTAAATGTTTATTAAATAGATCCATATGATACAAATATATCTTTATAAAATAATAAGGATATTATTTTTATTCTAGACTTAAATGATAAAGCTAGTGATAATTTGTTTATACCTCTTATAAAGAAATCACTTAATTTTTAATTCAATCTTGAACCTGAACCATTAGATCAAAACAGGGTGAAAAAAACTTATATTCCTAGAGTTTTTAGGACTCATAGATATCATCACTTAGACTTCGTAGTAGGTGACATTGATAATGTAACTCATAAATGATCTTCAATAAGAAAATAGGATGAACATCATTCTTTCTTATAACAAATTAAACTAAAGAACATAATAATGATATTAATGATGAATTGTCAATAATCGATATGAATGAAGAACTAAATAAGTTCAAATGAAATATATTCTAATAACTATTCATGAAACCTAATTACTACCTAACTATTTACACTAAATTGGGGTTTAGAAACAATGTTGATGAGTCAGTAACAATGGTAAGAAACAAATATTTATTGGTCAAAAAGGTATATAGTTAAAATGAAGGTATTTATTTGGAAGAAACCATTTGACCCATAGCTAGAATTGAATCCATCATGATGTTTCTTTTATATAAATTACATTTGTTTTTAAAATTATATCAAATTGATATCAAGAGTGAATTATTAAATGGTTATCTTGTCTATTATGTTTCTGTGGATCAAAACCCATAATTTCAAAACACTAACTTTCCTAATCATGTTTCTAAATTAAAAAAATTCTTTTTATGGTCTAAAATAATCTCCTAGAACTTAGTATGGTAGTCAGATTTCTCTTCTAATTTCAAAAGGTTTTTCTAAAGGTATAACAAACCCTAATTTATTTATTAATTTTTTTTAAAATATGTTTTAACTGTAAAAATTTATATTGATGATATAATTTTTGGATATTTAATAAAACAATTTTCTACTATATATTATCAAAAATTATGAAAAGTTAATTTGAATTGATTTTTATTGGAGGACAAAAATTAGTTATTCAATTTCATTTAAAAAATGAACTATTTTAAATCAAATAATTTACACTTAAAATATTTTTTTTGAAATTGATAGTACTAACGATTGTGATACTCCTATTAGTATTGGTTGCGACATGGATTTTGTTTAAATTTGGAAATCCATTGATGAAAACACTTATATATGTATTATTAGAAGCTTACTATGCTTAATTTCTAGTCATACTAATATAATGTTTAGTGTGTGTATGTGTGATAATTTTCAAGGAATCCCAAATGAGTAACATCAACTAGTTGTGAAATTAATTTGAAAATACCTCAAGAATACGACTTAAATAGGGTTTTTTTACTATATATGATAAGAATTTGATTTGTTTAGTTTTTGAAATTCAGAATATTTTGGTTTCTAGTTAGATAAAAAAATAACTTCTTGAACATTTCACTTTTTTGGGTAAGTCTCTGGTGTCATAGTGTAATAAGAAATAAAAATAAATGGTATTATCAAATGATGAAGGCAATTACATATCTGTAGGAAGTTTTTGTGAAAAAAATCTACGGATGAAACATACATTACTAGACTACAAATATCAATTCCATAATTTTCCTATAAATTACGATAAAACAAGTGTGATAAATAATTATAAAAAACCTATATCACATTCTAGAACAAATAATATTTATAGAATGCATCACTTTATATGATATCAATTATAGAATGGTGATATAACTCTAGAATTCATTATTAATGAATATCGACCTACGAATATATTTAAAAAGACTTTGAATAATGAAAGAGTCAATTATATCAGAAATAAATTAGGCATGATAAATTATATCTAATTGTATTAATTTAGTTATAGTTATTAGTTCCTTTGTTAAAATGTTTTAAACTTCTTTTTCTAAGATTTTCAGGAAGTAACCATGAAATAGGACTCAAAGGATTAGTAGGTTGACTATGAGGTGTTGCTGATGTGGACATCATTACAACCATGTACACTTATACATGTGGTCACTATACTCACCATGAGTATTTATAAACCCAGTAACTATGATTTCTATGAAAGCCTATTCATATGGTTAGTACTTCCTTATCATGAACATCTTTTCCAAGCAGTTAGGATACCTACAGTCAGGTTGAGAAAGTAATTCCTACAATGATATTGTTATTTACAGATCCATGGTTATTAGATATACCATGTATATTTTTAAGTTTTAATGAAAATATTTCATCATGATTTCTTCTATTTTTATTATTTTCTTCATCCCTAAATTATTAAATTTAAAATTAAAATCATAATCTAAATCATTTCCAATTGTTTCCATTAGATATCTTCTATATTTTTATGATATTTTTAGTTGATCAATTTTTTCATATAGAATCTCTCACTTTACTTACTCAAACCTATTTTTTTTACCTCTTATTTCAAAACCATTAGAGATAATGAATCGAATCCTAATTCCAAGGATGAAGAGAATGTTGGAAACTGCATTTCATGTTTAGATATATTATTCAAGGAATTAAAATAAGTTAAAATCCCAGTAGATCACATCAGTGAATCAAAAGAATCTACATATTATTGTTCATTTGGTTTTATAAAAAAAAGAAGTTGATACACAACGGTTGATGTTGAGCTGATCTCTAGTTTTGAAAGAAAGTAAGGAACTTGGATGGGCTTGTTTTTTTTAAAAATGGTAAAACATTGTTTCAAAATTTCATTAATGAGTTTTATATACACATTGAGTTCTTACTTTGATATAATAGGGATAAAGTAAAATCAAGGATACATTGTGATGTTTTTTAATTATCTTTGAAGCACTGGGAAAAGGGTTTCGGCTTGCATCGTAATGGAGAATATAAATATTATAAAAATTCATATCCTATTAACCATCAACACATTTTATTTTAGAGTGAATGATATGGGATCATGGGAATGGGATCTTAGAATTACCACTGATGTTGAATTTAGTTGTGAATGTAGGATCTTAGTGAAATTTATTCAGCATGTAATATTCCCAAGAAAATGATACATCAGTATCTTATGGAATAATTACATTTATTTCTTGTTTTTGATGATGATTTTTTTTAAAATAAACCATTTAAAATATGTTATGAGGAAAATATTTGATCTATTCAAGAAAGATTCATTGTTCAGTTCCTTACCCCATCATACACTGATTTCTTCCTTGTATGAGTATAAAGGGTTAGTTCTTCAATGGGTGGAAAATATATATATTTAAAATCTATGTCGCATACGAAAAATATTTTTAATCAAATAAAATTAAAATGGAATCCAGGGATATAAGAATGAGTTACTGAACTAGAGAATCTATATGAACATTTTAACATAGTAAAGTGTCATGTTAGACGTAGGGATTCAGTAGATTCAAGAATTGAACATCGTGTAGTTGTAGAGTATTTAGAGGAAATTGTTTGTCCTTATAATGAATTATAAGAGGATTTAGATGTATTATAAGTGTAGGAATAAAAAACATAAGCAGTATAATTTAATAAAATAGCTATATGATGTTATGAGGATGATCCAGAATGGGATAAATCAACTTGATCTAATGAATATAGGAATAGGTCCCAAGGATATCCTTTTATCCAGAGTGCCATATCCATCATCTACCTAATTCATCTTCAAAGGGTTATAGGTACCCTATATCTATTGTATTTTATATTAGAATATCTTGATTGTTTTTATAAAGACCTTGGAGGCAGTCCGCCTATACGTGTTAGTCCTTGAAATCTCTCTATGAAAATAACTTTGGAAGGATATTTGATTACTGAGGTCCACATTCAAGAGATAATTGAGTATTACTAGCTTGTTATTAATGATTACATTTTTGATGAATCCTATAAAGATGAGTTTTATGTTGTTAAGATTGTTAAAGATCATACATTGACTGATAAAACATACGAGGTTTATCTTGAGGTTGATGGTAGGAATCCAACTAGTGACCCATGTCACTCTACTAATGCACCATAAATTCATTTTTCTTATTCATATTTTCCTAAATATGACTTTCCCATATTTAAATCACATATTTTTTTAAATATTAAATCATGAATTTGTTCATTTCTAAAAATAATGATAACATGTAAGACAAGATGATATTTATGAATATGTTACTTTGGTAATAAATCATATTCATACTAGATTTAATTTCAAAATAGATATGACACAGAATAAGACTATATATTGGAGATATCAGGTTAGTCAAGTTCGATCTGATCTATTTAACATGATGAATCTGTTAGACTAGAAGTTGATGACTGCTGAGTTTCATCCTTCTCCCCTATCTTCTTCACCTTATGATTAGATATTTTTTGATGAATAGAAGATTAAAAAGTTTGTTAGGGATGATTTCAATGTTTTGATTGAATATTTCAGAAAGACTCATGATGTTGTTTATGATGGATTTCAACCGCATCTTCCATGATCTTATCTTTAGTTTGTGAGGATTTCAAGCAATCTATTCAATTAAGAGAAAAAATAAAGAGGGTGATGGATTGTTATATGATATGGTCCATCAATATGAATAATATGAAAGTGATCCTCATAACCCCTACAATGGATTTAAAGATTCTGCCCTATGACTCAATATTTTAAGTCACATGTTTAGAATCTTAAATCTAAGAATCCTATTTTGATATATTTTATAGAGAACCAAGATGATTTCCTTCAAGATTTATAGAATGGTTCATGGGCTATCATGAATTTCACATGGTTTATAGAACCCTATCTTTATACATCATTTTATGATGTGGTATCCCCCCTTCTATTATGTTTTCTCAACCTACTACCTCAAATATCTTCAATACAATTTCCTAATCTACATCTCAAGACTTTTAGCATCTTAGTAAAATTTTTATGTTTGTGGTAATTGGAGACCCTACCTCCTCATCTTCTCTTGGGACTACTTCTGATACTACCTCTACATCTAAAAAAAGTACCATATTCTTCCTATAGAAATCAGATATGACCCTCAATTAGATTTAAATTATGATTTATGATAGGAATTTATTTTAATATTTTTGTACCATTTTTACAATATATTTTGATATATTAATGTCATACTATCTTTTATTATAAAAATTATTTTATTTTATTCATTATTTGAATCTTTTTGATAATATCAAAAGAGGGATTAGAGTGATAAATTAAAATTAATTACATTTACTGTAAAATTCTTCATACTTCCAGGAACTTGTTACAAAGTTATCCCAGTCCTTTGAAAATATAATTTTGATATAAACAATTCATTTTAATTTTTATATCCGGATTTTTTATCATAAAAAAGGGAAGGATTCAAGGATTATACCAACACGTACTCATTTTAATGATCCCAAGTCTTTTTTATATTTTTATTAATGATTTTCATGTTTTATATTAGAAAATTATTTAATGGAAAAAATTGTAAAAATGGATAAGTCTAGAGCTTCCAATGCCACCATACCTAGTGAAGGTCAAGTTACTGTTTCACTTAACCTCGTGTTATAATTCACCTTACCGCATGAAAAAAATTATTATCATGTATAAGATGAAAAAAATATCTGTATGTGATGAAATAACCATACATTGAAGATACATCTTATCTTGCATTGAGAGTCCCATTACCCCATGCAAAATCAACCTACCATGAGATCAAAAGACCTTAACATGAAAATTAGTGAAGTTACCACATGATGGAAATTACCCACCACATGGAGAAATAAAGTTACCAAACAAAAGTAGGTAATTTTTTTATAATGTAATATACTAACTGTGTCATCTAATATAGTGACTACATGAAGAAAAAACATACTAAATGAATTTATCAACTCACCAGATGTGAAAATTAGATGAAAACATGAAGAAACGGACTGACTATGTCACCTTTCCACATCAACTATCTCTTCCATGTTTCCCTATGATCAGTTAAATTTCCCTTAGGTGAACATATCTTTCCATGTATAACATTGGGGTGGAGAATTTTTAATCTTCAACAATTAGTTTTCAAGAATTAAATTGAGTTCCAATGTATTTAATAAAGAATAATTATTATCAAATAACTACTTATAATAAGGATCTATTTAATATAATTATTTTATTTTGTTGAAATATGGGAGTGAAATACTGAATATTTTTTCTTCTAAATTGAGAATCACATAGACTCATTTACTTGATAACATATGTTATAGATAAGTCTTTACGATGATCTATTTTCCATTATTTTCTGAGAAACATTTCCATGTTCCTTCCCAGGGAAAATTGAAGGACTCTAGAAAATCTAACCTACATGCATCAAGATGAATTATATTTTCTATATTTTAATCTAATTAAAATTTCAACTTGTTCATTCTATAGAGTTTTGTTATATTTATTTGTTTCACTATAAAAACCCAATATCTTGTGATTAAATTGAGAATACTCGATATTCTCTCAAATACATTGTTTTTTATTCCCATTAATAACTGTGGATGAGTTCATGTGTGACCTAGTATATTTTTCATCCCATGTATAACTGTGGAAGAGGATATATTCTAGAACTGTATTATATACTATCATTATTAGAATGTAATATAGGCTTTGGATCAGTTTTTTCATTAATAAACTACTTTTTAGTAAGTGAATTCCAAGTGGAGGGGATTAAGACACCATTTGAGACTAAACCTCTATTTTCAATTCATTTTTTTCTATTGTTTTTTTTAAAATATTCATATTATTTTCCAATTTCTAAATTGTAGAAAAAATTTCCTTTTATAATTAGGCATAATTTGGGTTTATATAAATTGGTTCATCATGTATCTTAATTTAAAAATATTAAGTATTCAAAAGTAATTTTTACCAAGCCTTAATCCTGCTTCTATGAAACTATTTAAAATAAAAAAATCATACATTTACTCTATTTTCAAAAATTTTGTGTTTTTATTAATTAAGAGATTTAATTTTTAAATAGTTATTTAAATAAAAATATTATAGGGAACTCAATTCACCCCTCCTCAGTTACTCAGTAAGACCAAAAACATCAAATTACATGATTCCTAGTATTCTTTAATAATTGTATCATATATAATTCCCAAAAAAAGTTCACATATAGGAATATCTAATGACACCTAAATTTATGGAATTTATATTAGTGGGGCTATCTCATACTCCCCTCTCTTTTTTATTATGAAATCTAAACATTATGAGAAAAAATCACAATGTCTTATGAGCCCCCAAACACTTAATAGTCAAAACATTATATATGTTTCATAAAATAAATATCATATATACCATATGATATATGTTTAATAATATTTTCATAGCACATAAAATTTTTCATTATACAAGGGAATCACTATAATCCGTTGATGTGTAAAATACTCTATGGACATTATCAAATTAATATTTCTCAAAATAACAATAATTATATGATAAGATATTGATTAATATTATAGTCTAAGAAAATTTATTTACTCAAAAGTAATAAATTAGTTTTCTCTAGGGAACAATATCTAATTGACTTCCACTAACACTTGATCCAACTGTAAACTAATTTGTTAGATATCACATGTTAAAAAATATTTTTCTAATCCTTGAAATATCTATTGGGCTGACCATATTCTACCAAGTACACTATTGTGCTTTCTATATCCCTCTTTAAAAAATATTCTATCTGTGAACTACCTCTTGTGAGCAAATCTCTCAAAAATTGATATCACAATATATTAAATTTTTCTTTTGTATAATATAACAGCTAGTTTGGATAATACAATTTTCAATGTTTATCATAATAATGATAATATTTTATTATCTTGGTATATCCTAATATATAGAAAAAATATGTATTAAACCTCCTCTTAAGCTACATCAGAAACCAAAACTTACTTGGTCTACTTAGATATGGTAACCACTAGTTGTTAAAAAATTCTATTATATTACCATATCCACATTACGATATTAGATCAAATTGGTCTGAAGGATTACTATTGGTATATTCCCTTGACCAAAAATAATTTTATTTTTATATTTACTTGGAATATATCCATTTCTACTTTCTTAAGTAATGTCAGATAGTTTTAACAGTAAGTATATTATGTTCTCCTAGTTATATTTGAAAATATTCCACTATAATTTACACATAAGCAATACAAAACACTGTACTTTTTATGGGACATGCAATAGATTCTAAAATACTTTTATCCATATGTAATTATATTCATAATAAGAATATCCTCTCCTATTAGGGAAATTTCATGCCACATAATAGGGAAAATAACATAGTTGTTAATTATTTAATATTATTTTTTCAATACAATTTTAACATATGTACTATATGTTGATTTAGAAACTAAATCAATCAATGTTTGTATATATTATTCCCATGAAAATAGGTTGTTACTTCAGTTATTCTTAATGATCATAAGCATTATCCAAATTTTAATACATAATAATATTTTTTTGTATATTATCAATATATCTGGCATAGAGAACTATAATACTCCCACTAACCTCTTAAAAACCCATGGATCCCCTTCATTATAAATGAATATTCTATTATCATGATAATTGATTTAATTTATCAGTTAATTCATGTAACTTTTATATTTCATTGAAATTCATTAGGGTTACACACTTTTATGGTTTCTTCATATAGACATAATCCACAAGGTTTTCCTAAAAGAATATGTATTTGGAATACAATCACCTAACATAACGATCATAGAATATTCCCATAATACTTATAAATATAATTTATTTATCATAATAATTTCTACAAATCATTTTTTCAAAACTATATCAAGATTTTTTTGAAACCTCTAGTAGCCAATGGATCTTCATTAGTACAAGATTGTGCAATCCATGTTTTTTACCCACATATATACCCATCAAAAAATTTATAACAAAAAGTGAAAATACCAAAATATGAATTGGATTTTAGTACTTGGAATCTATCTCTAAATTCATATAAACTTTTCAATCATATCCTATTTCCATTTAACTCTTTCTTAAGGGATTAATTATTCTTAACGAATAATATATCAATAATAAAAGTGAATATAAATCCAAGTCTTTTTTTACCTTCCTATACTCTAGGTGTCCCTAGAATAACTCATCCCACTGAGCATGGTTGAGTTTTTTATTCTTATTCTAACTCCCATACATCCAAATCAGAGTATTTATGGAAGTTTATTAAACTCTTACTATCTTATAATAGTCTTGTTCTATTTTTATATGAATATATTAATTATTTAATAATAGCTTTATATCATATGGAAAGTTATATCTTGTGTTTTTATTGGATAACAAACAGAGATTCACATGGTTTTTCCTTTTATTTATGTTTGGTGGACTTAAGGAGCATCTGAAATCAAAATCACATGATGCAATGGAATGATGTATTCCTTGAAAAAATGTACTAAAAATGAAAATTGATTTTATAAAATGTGTGTTTAGTAATACAAACACTCTATAGTATATTTATATATTAATATATGGTTAATATTTTATCCAAAAATAATTCCTGGAGGAGATTATAACATTCATCACGTTTATTAACTTATTTATTGAGCAGACCTAAATTTTATTAATGGAATCTCATTAATTATTTGAACATACATTTTTCTTCTCCTTAAAATAGATTAAATGATATTTTTGAACTCACTCTAGAATCTTTGTTGTATTACTTTATTCCCAAATTTTTATCTACTTAAACATAAGTAATTTTTTTATTATACCTAATTATTTAGTTCAATAGAGATTGAATACTCTTTTGGTTTAAAGATATTCAATTAATATCACTTTTACATGACAATGAATTATTTTTCCACAAATTGGTATGATTATTGAATTTTCTATAAATCATTATTAACTAATTTTGGATAAATTATATTCAAGTATTACTGAACTATTAAATATGATGTTCCATAAAAACCTTAATTTCAAAAATCAAAAAATTTCTCACTGTTTTTAACTATAAATTTATATATATGAATAGTTAACACATGAATCAATCCACTTGGTAATCTTGAATTTTAGTGCTTATATTTTTTGATCTTGTAATCACCCTTCTTTTGATCCACGGAGAATCAAGATTAATTATTGTAATATATATTTACTTTATTGGGTTTTCTATTTGAATACACATATCTCAAATGGGTATTGAATTTAATATCAACGATGTCTTATAGATAAATACATGTGATTTTTAATATATTTGATGTAGAATATTTAAATTTCTTTTTCTTTAACTCGCTTCAATTCCTCTTCTAGTAACTTTTTTTCCACCAATGAATAAAATATTCTCATGTTCACCACTTTCCTTCTAATTTTTTTTGTA
This sequence comes from Viscum album, assembly GCA_963277665.1. Lineage (NCBI taxonomy): Eukaryota > Viridiplantae > Streptophyta > Magnoliopsida > Santalales > Viscaceae > Viscum > Viscum album. The sequence goes on from OY728160.1 coordinate 1,918,779,881, forward strand.
ATTTTAATGAGTTTTCTAAATTAACCAATAACATTGTACTTGTCATGGGCTTCTAAATCTTTTATTTTTATCATTTTTATTATTAAGGGAGAGAATCCATGCTCCCACAATATCGTATTTTCTAGAGAAGAATAATCAAAAGATTAATGAGAAGATTCTACATACTTTTAATGATATAGATATTGATGAATAACAATAAACCTAGCGGTAAGGATGATAATATGTTATTAAGAGACAATATATTGTTCAAATTGAATCCATCCTTTTCCAATTGATTAGTGCACATCAACATTTTGAATGAAATATCACTTCTTAGGTACCCCTATTTCAGTTTCCACTCTTATAGTGTAGTGAGAATATCATTTACCTAAAGCCTCTCATTCTCTTTATCAAGTGATAGGAGATGAGTTATCATGGTGTATAATTCCCTATATTAATATTTCATCTTTACCTCTTTGAACATAAATGATAGCATGATGCAACAAACATATGATAAATCCTACATGTAGTTCTTATAGGAATCGTTATCAACCACAATCACTTGTAGAGGTGGTTAATCATAAATATTGAACTCTTTGACATAATAAAAAAATTAAAATAGAAATTATATGTATAAAAGAATTCAACATAATTGAAATTCAGTTGTCTTCAAGACATTGGATTTGTCCAAAAATGATTCCAGTGTGCCTATGGGTGTTCTTTCCTTTTCTTTAATAATTAAAGTAAATTATTTGTACTTTATCGTGGTTATTTGGTATTATATAATAAATTTTATTTTAACATTATCCCAATATTTTATTAGATCCCAATATCCACCACTATTGGATTCAGAGTAAGTTATCACATAGACATTCTAATGTTAAGGATCCATATTTCCATTATCATAACGTAGATGGGGGTTCAATAAAATTACTTGAAGGTATTTAGGTATGGGGTCTTGAAAAATATATTAAATCACATCTCCTTGATCTACAGAGTGGAATCCCCAATCCTAAGTTCATGACCTCAAATTTCCTCAACACTTTACACAAAGTTACACCAAGTCTAGTGGTAAATAATTCACTTTATTATAACATTGTTAAGTCCACCAAAATCATTCAACAGAACTCTTCAATAAACGAAAGTGTCTAGATGAGGGTCAGACTAGCTCTTTGAACTATGGTTTTATTTTAAACAGAGTAAGGAAGTATTTTCTAACGTATATTTCATTGAGTAATTTTTTATATTTATTTATAAATATTTTTTATTTTATCTTTAACATAATTTTTAATACTATATAGATTTTATATAATTAATAAAAAATGTATAATAAAATAATTTATTAATAATTTTATTATTTTATTTTATATGAGAATAATTTTTATTTATTATCTTAATGTTATCATATTTAGTCATAAAATAAATGTGCACCGATTAAATAAATTACTATACATTGGATAAATAAAATAAAAGTGATATGATCATGAAATTTTACTAGTTGTTAGTTTATTAGTAGAACATAATCCTATCCATGAAAATATAGAATAATGTATTGAACTTATCTTTTCTATAGTTGCAACATTCCACCTTTGACCTATGTATCTCCCTAGTTAGTTTCATCATGTCTCAGTCTTGAACAATCTCCAATAACATTAATATCCATGTTTTAAATATGCTTACTCACATGTGGGCGTGGGAAAACAAGGGTTTGGAGTTACCTAAATGAAATATAGACACATAAGATTGTACATAACATCATGAAAGAGAAGATACAAAAATCATCATTTTTAATATAATAGTTAATTTATCATAAATGATATTTGTAATAAATAATTATATTAAATAGAAACCCAAGATATAATATGGCCAGTCAAGATTATTATTCTCTAAACATGAAATGATTACCGATTTAATCTATCTTGAATTTATTTCAAATCAATATTTATTAATATAAAAACCTTGTAATTGATTATTAATCATTTTAATAGTTAATTAATACATTTATCTTAATTTATTATTTATACAATTCTCAATAATCCAATTGTCTATAATATAAAATAAATTAAATAAATTGTTTTAATTTTTAAAAAATTGGTATAAGGAGAGTACTGACAGGGATAGTAGTTTGTACTCTTCTCGATAGATTCAAATTTTGTCTAGAATTTAATGAAATTACAGGTATTAGAGGTGAAATTATGCACACAATACAATGTCTGATTAAACCAATTTCTATAGTTTAATGTTTACATAATTTGTATCGTCACATGACATGGAATGTGACTAATTCTATAAATGTTCATTATCATAATGTGTACTTTCATGATATTTATACTTACCTTTTGTGAAACAATATATATGATCCTTTCCATGGTTAAATCCATGTAATATTCATGGTGTTTATGGCTATACATTATACATGTACGAACATGGAATGTACCTCTGATTATCCTCATGAGGTATATGATGTGTATGAAAACCATACACATCTTGTATCTACAAAATAGCTTTGAAAATAATTGGTAACACATTTAATATCAAACATTTCCTACCAAAATCACTAAGTGTGTAATTAGTAAAAAAGAACTAGTCATGGAGTATGTACATAAATCTACCAACTATGTAGTTCAGTTTTAAAATAATTAATTATTTCTTCTATATGTTTGAAGCACATAGTCTTACATGTTTTTTCCTAAAATAAATGACATACCCAACCAGCTACAAGATTTTTGATTCGTTATTAGACACTCTCAATACATTCCTTGGGAATTGATATATATTTTTAATTAGTTATCACATGTTACAAAGAATGTAAAACCCACTACCAACAATTTAAGTACAAACTATTCAATTTTTCTTGGATTTAATTCAATACATGGTATGTATTTAAGGCGTGTAATAAATATATATTGCATACATTGACCACGAAAATTCTCTGATTTATGTGGGGAAAATAATGAGGGGTTATATGATATATAATCAAGTAACATGTCATATAATATTTTCCAACTATGTGAAAATTGGGAGTCAATACACAGTGGGAAAGGATACCTTGTATTCTACCTCCACATGAAGTTTCATGATTTTTGTGATGCATCCTTGCGTGGTCGATCGAAACTATATGATGTTTAATTTTTTGTGACATTCCATGAAATAAATTTCATGTAACCATAATCATTGACACCTATAAATGGGATATTTATGTATTAATATCCTTTTATTTTTTATATGAATGTGAAAAAATATATTATAATGAATTTTGGATTAAGAATAGAAAATTGGAAATGAAAAACTAATAATTAGATGAGTAATTGATCAATTAATTAATAAGTTTTTAAAAATTAATATGAAACCACTATAATAACACTTGAAGGATTGGGGGGGAGTAATGGATGTTTTTGGGCCCATACACTATAAATTATTTCATAGGTGTTTTTAGGATAAATCATCAATACTAGACGGACATATCCCAAAAATATTGAAAGATAGGATATTTTAACATATATTTTACAAATAATTTTTAAAATATAATTACCTTATCTTCCTAATTATTTCATAATTCAGGAATATATATTTTTTCTTATCAAACCAATATTATGATGGAGAATCCAAAGTATAATTTCTATAGCTATATACACACATGATCTTTGAATCATGAATTGTTTTTAATGGAACATAGAATGATATTGTGAAAGTATTGATCTTATTTTTTCATTCATTATTGATCACAATAATAATTTCTTGATGAATAAGAATTATTCCCTAGTTCCATTGATCTTGAGATGTATGAGGATAATTGTGAGAAACCCTCTAGGATACTACTACATTATCAAATTATCTATTAATTTTTTGTCATTTGATCAGTGGGTTTTTTATATTTTTAAGGGTTTTTTGGTATATTTGGTAAATCAAATGTTCAAGACTGTAGTTTCCTGCACCATAACCTAGAAAGGTAACATAAACACCAATTTTTCTTAACATAAAAAATTTCAAGGAGAGTGGTAGTTTCTCGGAAACCAAAGGTGGTCACACCATGATGGGACCTAGGCAGAGGGGCTATTTTCTAGGGAGATGAATTGTACTCTGACATTGGGTGGCTGCACTAGAATGGATATCAAGGTACTATAATGGTTTTCTATTTAGGCATGTTACATTATGGTGTTAGTTGGTAACTCCATGACACTACCCTGGATAGTGACACCTAGGTTAGGGGGATGTCCTTCACGCCCTAATGTGTTAAGGTTGGATCATGACATTATTCCCTTGAGTTACTTAATAAAAAAATTTCCGCTTTTCTATCGTAAATGGTTTAACCAATCTTCCATTATTTTTTACCAATATTATTGAAATAAGATCCCTATAATTTTATTCTTCATCTCCATTTATCCCTTGGTGATATCAATTTTTTTTGGGAGTAAAAATTGAGAAAAAACATGATTTACTTTTGGGTTTCCCTCTCATATTCTCTCTTTTCCTTGTTATTCCATTATGTCTTGGTTCCATTTCCCTAGTTATCAATGGTGGATAAACCTGGGGTTGGGTATGGGTGTTTAATATTTTTTGGGTTTTTAGGTTTGGGAGGATCTCTAATTTTCTATTATTTTGGTTTAAATAAAATTGGAAAGTTTTTATAGATTTTTTGAGGTATGTGTATCTTCATTATATATCATTCATTTGGAATACCTTGAGTTATTGAGTTTCCATTTGTTTGGTTTTTTTAAATGTCTATTGAAATGGATTATTTAGGGATTTTATGTTAATTCATTATTATTTTTATCTTTTTAGGGATCATGTGGTAATTTTATATGATTTCCATAAAAATTAGTTTCATGCACACTAGGCATTTGAGAAAATGTTTCCTATGGAAGTTTGAATATAAATTTATTTTCAAATGAATTTGAAAAAAGGGAGCAGTGTTATGAACCATACATCCCTTACTGAATTTTTTTTTCTTATTAGAGGGGACTATAAATTTTTGAAATTTTGATATTGATTATGATATATGAATAGATTTTTGTTGCACATGGGAGACCTTGGGTGTATGTTGGTAAATGAGATGGGTGATAACCATGGGTGGATTGTGCACTGGCTAGGGATTATGACAAAGTAACAATATCTGAGATAACATGGTAGATTTTTACCCCAATGAAACCTCAAGATATTTTGAAATTGTTTAGATCACGTATGAGGATTAGTGTTACTTAAGAGAGTCCTATTTACCTTTCACCCATTGGTTTTCCCCATGTTTTGTATGTTGTATTTGGTTGAGATGTGTTATATATTATTTAATAGTAATTTATTTGGAAATTATAATGAGTTGTATTCCATATTTTCATTATTTAAATTTCTATTTCTTACTTATCTATATTGTATATAGAACATACCATGTTTAAAAAAATTGAAGGATTGTGAATTTTTTTCCTATAAAGTGTATTTTGAAAATAATTATTTCAAAGTAGAACTATTTGTTCACATTATAAAGGATGTTATTTATATTCATAGTGATGCCTTACATGGATTTTCATTAAACCATGAAAATACCCATGGGGGTATGCATACATGGTTTTTTAAGATATAGGTAAAGGGAAAGGGACCAATATGATTGGTGGTGTTCCTTCATAATTGTTGTCCTTCCTCAGTATTGTGATAGTGGTGACCATTGGTAATGATTTTTTCTCTTTTTGTGTATTTTGGGATGCTATGGGGTTGTCATTGGATACTTTTTTTGCATTACCATACGTTCTATTTTAGATTCTCATGTATATTTGATGTTTCATTTTTTCTTTATATTCAATTTATACAATGATATAGTTATAAGTAATTTTTACCATCATACTGTTATTGAAACTCAAGAGAACTTGGGTATTAAGGATTATAACTGAAAAAATAGAAAATTATCAATATAATGAATATAAAATCCAACATTTGACTACCTTGTTAAAATATAGGTGTGTACATGGACCATTAAATTCAATAATGGGATAAGGAAGAGTGGAGGTAGTCCAACGACATCTGCTCAACATGACTGTACATTCATTATAGATTTTTTATAAGACCCTTCAGAGAATCCACTTAGTTTTTCAGCCCATTTTATGTGAAAAAACTGAGTATCATTTCCCAGAGACACACTGATAGTAGAATTTAAAAATAGAGGATAATGACATAGAAGAGGATTATGAATTTCATTCATGATATATCATTGAAGCCTAAAGGTAATTCCAAATCTATAAAAACACTAAATGAAATATGAGGACATGTGAAGTTGTTTTATAAATGTACCATAACTAGGGATAATTTATGATAAAATGACATATAATATCCTCCCCCAATGTCTTTTTAGGTACACACCTACCATGAAATACTCACTATATAATCCCCACTCTATGGTAACTCCTCTATGGGTTAACTAAATGAATCATGATATGTGAGCCCCTCTCAGTGAGGTCACAATGTGGTCAGGTAATCCAAATTTGAAGTACACAATATATTGTATTATTGGGGTTTTCAGCCCCTCATGGAGGGATACATACGTTCTTATCACCTTTTTAACATATATAAGCTTTGAAAAGTATCCTTTAGATAATGGGGTCAGACCTATGTCTGGTCATGGATTTTTCTCAAGACATCTACCTATGTTAAATCAATCAAAATAATCATTAGTGAATCCAAATGGTGTAAGAAACATAACTTATTTTCCAAGGGACTATATTATCTATGGTTTCAATCATTGTTTATCTTCTAAAAAAATAATGGTGATAATTAATCACATGCCTCTGTGCAACATACGTGTAAGACCAACACATGTCTTTAGAGCTCCATAGAGTCATAAGGGTAGCTTCAATTCGTAATCCCCAATTAATACCCAATTTTATCCTATTTTTTTGACATAAATATCCTTTTAAAATGATAGAGTAATACATTAAAATATCCTCACAATAATATGTTCAACTAAGTGGTCACAGTCCATCCACACGACCTTAAAATGTGTACTAAATTATGTGGGCAATGAATCACATTCTAATGGGATATGTAGAAGTCCACTTCGTGGTTTAAACCCAAAAATCCCAACTCTCATGTTCTTATTCCCATCAGTCCATATTCCTAATAAAATCTAAACCATCATTACATTGGAAAATATTCACTATTACTCCCACAAGTACTAGTCACATGATTTAAAAATGCATGAGTCATTATCACTAGAAAATTTCAAACTATATGGTACCAATCCCACTACATGACCATAAACTGTGCCTCAAACTATTTTAGGTCTGATTCATATTATAATAGGATATGTAGGATTCTTCAATGAGGTTTAACCCTATAAATTCTAAATTCTATGTCCTTATTCTCACATGTAAATATTCCTAGTGAAATAAAAACTATAAATAAGTAGGGTTATATTTCATATGACCACCATTCATGCGACAATATTCCTCATAAAATCCACTCATGTCCTTTCTTTTCGAACCGTGTTCACCATTGTCTCAAATGGTTTCTCACTAACCCATATTCAATTTGATACCCCAATCTACCTTCACTAAGACCAAATTCCACATGAACTCACTGACCATCCATTAAGTATTCCTTATTCCATTGGAAATCTCATTTCACATATATTTGGTTGTATTTCCAAAAAAATGATAGTCTTCCTTATTAAAAAACATTCATAATAGAACTGACCACAATTCATAGGTCTATATTACCTATAGTACATGCCATTTCTTGTTGGTATTATACACTTTTAGGAGAAACTATAATGATATTCTTATTTTCATGTACCATATTATCCATCGTTAGGGACCTTTTGCCTATAAGTCCACTCCAAATGACTCTAAATATCATATAATTGGTCATGGTTTAATAAAAATATATTTTACCATATTAATTCTTGTCATATTATCTAATATTTTAGGAAATGCCCCTTTAGGTGGCATCAAAATATCTGGTGATATGTAAGAGGCCCCGATAATTGACCAGATCCAAATATCAAAACCCCATATATCTGCCCAGGTGTTGAAAAAAATAAAATGTTATGAACTATGTGACTCTAAAACATTACATAACCAAACAATATAAAAATAGAATGGTTTAAGACCTCTGATGTATTCATATTCATTCCACATTGGTTCATGATGGTGGTGGATCTATTACTTGAGGTAACATGCAGTGCTGTTAATGATTCTATGATAGAGTCAAAAAACATGTATTAAATTTATAATAGAGTCCAAGGGTAAGAAATGTTTCTTCATAAAAAGGTTTTTATGTGATCAAACTCCCATCTTATAAACCAACATGCATTCCAAAGTCTCACTGGCATTCCTTAGAGACCTCTTACCTTTGGAAAATGGGGTTTTAACCAATGTAAAACAACATGGGCATATAATCTTTTAGAAATCAAAAAAGTTAACTCGATCTGAATCCATACTGATTGAAATGATTGATTGTATATATAATTTTAGTTATTATGTTACAATATGGGATTATTTTTTTCATTTTACCACATCTAAAAACTTTCAAGGGCTCCATTTGATCAAAATTATAGTATTTCCATCTAATTATCCTTTGATATGACGTGATGGTTATCAAAATGCTACCCAACAACTAAAAGGGTTTACATATTCCTCTAACCCAAAAAATTATTTCTACTTGAGAACCAACAAAGATCTAACTCTTATGTAGTTTCCCCACTTGTAGGCCACCAATGCACTGGTCAGGGAGTAATGCTTCAATATTATGAACCTAACTCTAGAGGTATCATGTGAAATACTTTAGGCAGTGAGTCCTTTTAGCCCACTCCACTGAAAGAGTAATTTTATGAAGTTTGTGGTGGGTATATCTGTATTTCCAACTACTTTGGGATCCACTCCATGAAGTGATAAAACACCATCTTCCCCTACCATAGATATATGGAGGGGTTCGTTGATGAATCTATTACTATTTAGCGATGACCCAGAAGTTTAAAATCTTCCATTTGAGGTATTTTATAATTCTATGAAAACTATATTCCTTAATATGAAACTAATGATATCACTCTGATTTGGTCCCCGAGTCCTTTAAGGCCTTCGGGCCACCTAGGCCTTCAGGGCAGTTAGCCCTTCGGGCCACCACAAGGGCTTTGGGCCACCTTAAGTGCAGATGCAAACCAGACAACCTACAAGGAACAAGCTTGATGAAGGAGGAGGAGCAAGGAGCATTCTTCATAGTAGGAGATAAATGGATTGCAAGAATGAAAGGGTATGACACCTGCCATCGGGACAATCCTGTGCATGCATGGGAAATCCTAGCCGGACAGCCATGCGAATGTGGAGAGCTTATTTCATGATGAAGATGCTGGGGAGGAGAAGTTCCAAGTAGTGAGTCTGGGTTTCATGTAATGTTTGAAGCCTACGGGTTATGAATTACTCTATGGACTACATGCCATGTAATACATACATCTACGGGCCTTGTAAGGGTTCCACCTAACCCCTTGAAAGGTGGATTATCAAAATCAATAAAAATAATGAAGGCCTTTGGGCCATTGGAGGATATATTTATATATTTAATTTTTATTTGGAATAAATAATTTTTTTACTAGGTATATAGTACAACTAAAAAACATTCAACACATATTTATTTATTACATTAAATTATAAAATTGCGTTTATAGAATAAATATATCCATAAGAATTTAAAATATTACTAGGGTTAAATTAACAGAAAAAATAGAATTATTATAATATGAAAATTTGTGGAAGGGATCCATTATAATCAACACAATGATGATGAAAAATTTAAAAATTAGATAGAACATCAATAATCAAATTGATATTTTAGAAATTAAAAAATGTTCTAACATGACAAGAATTTAGGTTAATGATAAATGATGGAATTAATAGGTATTTATAAGACGTAATATGACTATTAGAATAATAATTTGATTGTTAGAATAATAATCTAACTCTGGGAGATAGTGAGAAAAATGTTTGAACAGTTAATTAACATCGAAATAGACAGATATGATGAAAATAATATTTATATTTAGTAATTTGAGTAAATGAAAATATTTTAATCCAATAAAATAAAAATCAGTATTAAAAACTAAAATAAAATATAATCACATTTTTAATAAATGGCCAATCCTACTAAAATATATTTACTTTCAGGCCATAATCCTAATATGGAAGGAGGTTATCCTAGTGAGGAAATGGACCTCTCCGAGGACATTCCTAGATGCATTATAGAGGATATTTACGGGCGCTGAAGAAGGTCCTCATAAGAGGAGGAAGTGTGTGAGGCAGTATGGACTCTGAACCCAGATAGTGCACCAGGGCCGAATGACATACCCAATTCATGTTAGAGGACATAATGTGACACTGTCAAAGGGGATTGAGTTCAAGATGTGAGGGATTTCTTCTTGGGAGGTCACCTTTTATGCATAACCAGTGTAACCAAGGTGGTCCTAATACTGAATGTGGGTAACCCCCTGTCTATTGAGTAGTACATGCCAATAATCTTGTGCAACATTCCTTACAAGATTATAGCTAGAATAATTAACAAAAGGATAGCATCCCAATTAAATATATGGATCGAAGTAGAGCAGAATGGCTTCATCAAATGGAGATCAGTTCTGGATGAAATTGGAGTGGTGAAAGAAATAATCAGTGGGATTGACAATAAGATCATCAGGAAAAATCTGGTGATTAAAATAGACTTGAGTAAGGACTATGATTGGTTAGAATGTAGTTTTAAATTAACGGTTTTGGGCGACATGGGTTTCTCAAATTTGACATGTGACCCTCTATTCTATTGCTTCAGCTCGGCATGGATTTCTACCTTGTTTCTGGGTAAGCAGTTTGGTTTCTTCAACGCCTGTCGAGGGCTTCAGCAAGGGGACCCTTTTTCTCCCAGATTAATCATTATATCTCAAAATGGGCTAAGTCACTATATAATGAAGGTTCTTCATACATGAAAATTACATCCTTATCAAGATAGGATTTTTATTGATGGAATTTTTCATATGATGTTCACAGATGACAATACCTTTTCATTAATGGAAGTATAAGATCAGTGGTTGGAATGAATGGGATTCTTGAGGAATATTGTAAATTGAGTGGGTAGGTGATTAACAGGGGGAAAATCCATTATTTTACTTCTAATGTACTCTCGGACAAGTGGGTGACGATTCTTGATGATACCTTAATTATTTGGAGAGTCTAATTTCCTATGGAGTTCCTTGGAGTTCAAGATAGTCCTTACGCTCTTCGCATAAATCACATTGAAAAGATTGTGGGAAAGGTTACAGTTTACATATTCAACTAAAAAAACAGGCTTCTCTATTTTAGAGGGCACAATACCCTTGTCAATAGCATCCTGGTTTCTATCCCAATGAATCTTATATCCCCTGTGAATGACCCCAAGAGTGTGGTTTCTAACATGGAGAAGATCATGGTATCCTTCATATTGGGTGGTCAGCTGGAAGGAAAATGTCACTGGGAAGTGGGGAAGTGACTTGGAAGGCCCATAGCATATAGAGGAATAAATATGCGGAGTGTCTCCTTTACTATACAAGGGATTCACACCAAAATTGCATGGGAGGATATGGAATTATTCTCTCCCTAGGGAATGCTTATGAAAGAGAAATATGGTATTGATGTGGCGGTGCAGAGGTCTTGGCTGTCAAGGATTTGGATGCTTATTCATCTGTATAGAGAGGTCCTTTGTCCCCATGCCAGGTTGCTGATGGGGAGAGGAGATTTGAACTTCTAGAATTAGTATTGGGGGGGGGGAGGATGTGGTTTCCTAGTTTCCCCACCGCAGGTATGTCCTTCAGTGATGCGTGTGATCACCCAGGGATCATTCGGGCCACTCTCGATGATAATCACACACTGTCTTCAATGAGATTGTCCTCAGTGACGTATCAGATAGACTTCTATTCATAGAATCCTCCTTGGATGATTTTTCAATTAGGGTGTATGCAAGGATAAAGAGGGACCTGATCACAGGTGACCAGTGGGGGGATTCACTGTAGTTTTGAGGGATTTCTCACAAATTTAACTTTCTGATGTGGCATGTAAGGAATAATGTGATGCCCACTAATGATAATATCCAGTGTATGGTGGTGTCCATGGCCCCTAAGTGCTGGTGTTTCATGAATACCAAATGGGAAACAATGAAGCACATATTATTTGATAGTGAATGGGCATGATGGACATGGAATGCATATATAGTTTTCTATGGGTGGCATTAACAAGGTGAGATTCATGAGGAATTTTTCAAACTGTGATTTAATGGCGTGGAGAGCACAGTCCAGAGAGGAATTGTTGGGAGACCATCCTTTTTGCCAGATGTTGGATGATTTGGAAATCTATGAATGCCGCTCGACATAGGAACATATGTGGCACCGACACCAGTATTTTCTTCATGATGAAGAACACCTTGATGGATTTTTCTGGTGTGTGTACTGAGTTCCATGGCACTCCATTAGTATGATCTTTCAACCCATGGGCGCATAATTAGATAGGGAGGAGATGTTAGGGGAATTAGGTATGATGTAATCCCCAAAGAACTAGGTTAAAACTCAATATAGATGACTCCCTCTTAAGGGGGGAAATGATGGGAGAAGGCATTATTAGATATCAGAGGGGCTATGTAGTGGCAGATTTCTCATCCTTTACCGTAGATGTGATTCTCTTCAGGTTGAGGTAAAGGAAATGGTAATAGGGCTGAAGTTAAGTGCGCAATGAAATTTAAATTTGAAGGTAGTGAAAACAGACTTCTGGATTATTTATAAAGAACTCACTAAATGTGGTAGTTGCCCTTGGAATATATAATATTATGTTTGTATGTGAAAATAGCTATTGGGACTTGGCATGGAGAAAACCCACACTGGGCGAGAGCAGAATAAGGTTGCGTAATTCATGGCGTCTGAAGCTTCTATAACTAAAAGCTTATTGTTCTTCCTTAACATAGGGTTTTTTCTGTCAAGTGGTAGTATTTTTGTTATTAATGATGCATTGGGGAACCACTACTTCATACCGACATGATATTCTTTTGTTTTATGTTTTTTAATATGTTTCCAAAATCATCAAAAATGTTACTATTCTTTCATTCTAAAGAATACTCAATTTTAGTGTAATCGTTAAATTAGAGTTCTTTCATAACTAACATGATTTAAAAAAAAACATTATTCATGATGTAATAATGAAATATCCAATTTTATAATAATTGTTTAAAAAAAATATGTTAATAAATTAAAAAATACATGAAATTGAAATTATAAACCTAAAATGTATTTTCAAAGGTCAAAAGCCTTAAATACTCCATTAAAAACAAAATTTTATTTTTCTAGTTTCTTTTTAATAAACTAATGAATTTTGTTTTTATAGGGTTTGAATGTTTTAAAAACATTTATTTTTCTAATGAAATATAATTCATTATGTATAAAATACCAGTATTACAAGGATAACCTTCCAAATTATATTTTATTCTATATTTTATCCAAACAATCCGTCCCCTCAAGTAAAAATAACCCCTCTACATCCCCATGACAAACCACATCCCTTTGTTGAACCTCTAACTTTTTTATGATCAAAATATCAAAAGTTATTTTGAACCGCTTTTTATTTAATTTAATTTTCATCACAACATTATCACTCCACAGTACTCTATACCATGCCTCAAAAGGACACATAACATGAACTATGACCAACGGAGAAATACCACACCACAATATGGTTCAATACAAATTCCACTATGATAATAATCATGAAAATATTAGGAAACAAACCATAGTTAAAACTTAAATACTATAATATTTATAAATGCCACATCATAAGGGGAATGATCCCAAAAAAAACTTCTTCATAAGGGCCATCCATGCTACAATATTAGAGCCACACAACAGCTACAACAAGATTAATAGAACCAAACAAAACCCCACAAACTCTATACTGTAGCCCAAACCCCCAAACCAAAATGAAATCCTCCATGGTGTATTTAATTCTACAACATCATAAGGTAATTTTTACAATAGATTCAAACAATCATTAAATAATTGGTCGAAAATATTTAATTCAGCTCATTAAAGGATTTACTTGACCCCAAGCTCCTCCAACACCTAAGAAGGATATAAATATTTATCATGGGAGGCTTGTATATCATTAAGAAAATCTATGAAACCTTGGAATACCAATTTCCATTGAGAAATTATTGATCAATGCATGAGGAATATTTACAAGATATCTTCAAGAATCCCCAAATTATCTAAAGGACACCAATATTCAATTTTTATAATCCTCTTTCTTTTCCCACTTTCTCTTGGAGCCATTCTTACTCCCTTGTTGTAATACTCAAATTATCTTCATCTAACATCTCTCACACTCTCTAAACCTATTTCATATTCTTCTAAATCATCTATATATAATTCAACACTTTTCAAAGGGTTTGTCAAAACAACCCACTATCTTCTCTATTATTTCTTTAGGTTCTCACCACAATTAAAGTGTGGGTTCGTAGTTATTCGTATTTTTAAATCCAAGGTTATTGTATTGGATTCTTGGTTTCCATTAAAACCAATGAAAAAAATATAACCCTCTCAATCCTTGGTTTGTGGAGGAGATGTAAGAGGTAATTTGTTAGTAATTTCAAAATTTCTTTATCATAGAGTCCCTTTTTAATATTCACAATTTATTTTACTCATCACTTAATGTTTTTATTTCTTCTACGACCACTCTCAAGTAATTATTTTTTAATTAAATCAATTTCCTTTATTATTATAACTTTCTAATTGTATCATTTAAATATTATTTTTATAGGAATTTTATTTTTGATGATTATACACAATTAAATTTGGTATTTTTCTTATCATACAAAAATAATTCACATAAAGTCTTCAAAAGATTTACCAAAAAGGTAAAGAATTAAAAATAGAAAAAATAATTTCCATTCTAAGTGTTCATGGGGAGAGTTTTCTAATAAATATTTTAATGAATGTTCTACTTCAGAATATTATAATCAATCATTTTATAGTCCTATAACACCTCAATAAAGGAGGGTTTTCAAGAAATAGAATAAAAATAATCAATAAATATCATGATAACTCTTAAATTATTTCAAAAAACCGCAATCATTTTGTGATAAGGTGTTCAATAACTCTTGTTATATCATAAAACTTGTTCTCATAAGACCCTTCTTTAATAATACCCCTTATAATGTTTAGAAAAATAAAATTATGAAAGTTCTATTTTTAAAAGTGTTTAGAATTAAATGTTATGCTCATAACTATAAATTCAAGCTAGGGTAATTTTATAACAATTATTATGAAAGAATATTTTAGGGATATTTAATATCAAGTAGATCTTATTGAGTCTTCAGCAAAAAAATAAAAAACAATGAATAATAAATTTGTATTAAATTTGATGAAATTGTGCACCATAATTCATCATAATTCAAATATTTTGTGGATAAACATTAAAAATGGAAATTTAATAATCCCAATTATCCTAAATAGCCTATCATTGTTGAATCTATTTTTAGTCTTTGGACTACATTATTGAAAATATACAAATACCATCCACTAGAAAACATTATAATAAAGTTTAATATTGGTAAACTTAGTAGATGTTATATCATAAATGGATTTGGAAATTGTTCTTTAATTTCATTTCTAAAACCTAGAAATATTAGTGATTCTATTAATAATGAAAATTTGTTTTTTTCTATGTATGAAGTTATAAACCAATTCCAATGGAATAATGTTTGGAGTCTTTTTAAAATAAATAATGAAAATCCCATTATTGGTACAAAATATGATTTTAAAAATAATTTAGATGAGAAAGGTCACATCACACACAATAATATTAGACTCAAAGATAATGGTAATAATAAATTAGAATACATTAATTATTGGGAAACTTTCACCCCCATTTCTTGGAAGGAATGCAATATAAATATTTTGGCATTTACAACCCATATTAAATTCATACATTCCAAATGGATGTTGAATGCTATTTTTTAAATGGACTTACATCTGAAAATTTCTTAACAGAAAACCCAAATGGTTTTGGAAAAAAATACTTCCAAATTATTTTTTCAAGTTAAAAAAGTATTTATGTGGTTTTAAAAAAATCCCCTTATGCTTCATGGGAATGTTTAACTGGTTTTATAATTACAAATGATTTTAAAATGGGAAAATAGTTTTCATTATTATTTCTAAAATATGTTTAAAATATCATTTTAACCATTAAAATATATTTCTATGACATAATTGTTTGGATCAATAAATATGTCTCATTGTAATTAATTTTCAAGTAAATGAGAAAAATATTTTTTAAGAGTTTTATGGGTGAGTAAAAATCCTTTCACATTTTTCAAATCTCTCAAAATGAGGATCATAGTTTTCTTAGGGAATGAAAATACACAAATGAAATTGTAATGAATTTTGAATGGGATAATTACCAGGAAATTATACCACATATGAGTATTCCAAGTAGGTTAAATTATAAGATTGCGGTAAACCACTTAAAAATAATATTTATATAAGTATGATTGAGAGTCTTCTTTAGCATTTGACAAATGGTTGGGTAATATGTTTTGTGTGTGTTTTTGTGCTCATTTTCAAGAGAATAAAAAATAATAATCATTATAATTTCCTCAAAGTATTTTTTAAATGTCTCTATAAATCATAGTTTATTTTATCCAATGTTTTTTTTAATATTTTATGTTTTTTTACATTGATTTTAGGGGATGTAAACTAGATAGAAAATGTAAAAGTGGTGCATGTCACCTTATTGGACATTCCATAATCACTTTGAGTAGTAAAAATAAAATTCCAGTTTCCCTTTATACATTTAAAACAAAATATATAGCCATAGGGCGTGGTTTCACCCAAATTATATGGATAAAACAAACTCTATAAGATTTTGGGCTAACATTTCTTCAAGTTGAAATTAAATGTGAAATTTATTATTCCATAAATATCTCTATTAATAAAATTAATCATGAAAACACTAATCACATTGATAAAAAATATAACTTTTTTAGAGATACTTCCAAAAAAGAGATATTGTGTGAGAATTTATTAGCAAAAATATTCAATTAGGTGATACCTATAAAAAACCCTTGGTTTAGAATGTTAAAATTTTATTATGGGAGAGTTAGAAATTAAATAATTGTAATTATTTTTCTTATATAGTATTGTACATGTTCTATCATTTAAAATATTTTTTTTAAATTCATTTATCCTTTTTTTTAAAAAAATTGTTAAAATTTTGAAAGTAATATTTTTATAATCACTTTGATTATCTTATGAATGTTTTATAACCTATCTATCTAACACAATTACATTAAAAAATACTTTATAATAAAAATTTAGATAAATTTATAATATATTTTTATAAATGTATAATGTATGTAGATAATGGTTTAATGTCTAAGGGGATAAATATTAAATTCACGGGGAGATAATAAACCAAAGGAAGGATGATCTCCATTTTACAATGGAATGATTTTAATGAGAGGGAAGGATTTTGATTCAAGGGGGAGATATATTCCTTCATAGAAATAGTATTTAAAAATATTTAATCTCTCCCCTTTAATTCATCACTATCTCATTTATATCTCTCATCTTTTATTTTTTTTTCTAAAATCACTATTTGTGATCATAAAAAAGGGAAATATTGTTGATCCTATAACCTGTTTTAAGGATTATCACCACTATAGGTATTTTAAACATTTTAATTTAATTAAACTATAATCACACCATTATCATTCTTCCACAAATTAAACCAAGATGTAAAAATACTTGGAATATGAGCATCAACATAAGGAGAAGGACCACGCTATAGTTCAACTCTATCCAACTTACTCACTAAGAATTACATTGAAAATCCAAGAATACAAGATATAATCAAATTACAAAAATTATAATATATAATAATTAAATAATATAATTTAAATGGCCATGAGACAAATATTTTTCAAAAGGTTCTTTCATGACACAAATTATGATAGACTCCATAAATACCTCAAGATCAATATAACCCCATAAGACCCTTTTAGACTACACACTATAGCCCAAAGAACTATGATGAAAAGACCTCCTCCCCAATGAGACAAAATATACCATAATTTAAAGTAAATATATATAAAATATTGAAACATGAATTAAATTTATTTAATTTTAATGTGATACCATCCAAAAACCGGTACCTGAACTGAACCTCTACTGTCCCAATGAGTATTTCTGATCCCCATGGGATGGGGACTAGCAACCATGCATCAAAAAAAATTACAGGGAATGATTTTTACCAAAATTAAAGAAACTAAATGTAATATTTATACAACAAAAAGTGACAGTTGAGGGAAAATTGAAGAAAAAAATTCCACAATCAACGAGAAACAGTGGAAACGATACAACTCAAAATTCAAATAAACCAAAGGTACTTGTCTAACAAAACCAAAAGGTCAATTGAAACCAACGATCACTACTCCATGTGATATGTGAGAAATATCTCATCTTCTCACCACCAGCTACCCATAATAATATAACATAAACCTATGAACCTCACTATGGTACCTTTCTTTTCCCTACATTAAAAGAAAATACCAAATCTACACACCATCGAAGACATGTAAAATGTGTGAGATGAACAAGCTCATTAAGATTGTACCAAGGTGTATTATATAAATTATCTATAAAAATAATCTTAATATGGACAGTTTATTGAAAACTTGGAATTATAAGTAGTAAATCAATTTTATATTAGAATCGTGATAAATATTTCCCTTCTTCCATAATTCTAAATCATGGAAGGTAAAACAATTTCCAACCATAAATCCATATTTCTCAAAGAAAGTATATAAAAGTAAAAATTTTAAAAATCCAATGAAAGATTGTAAAAAGTCCAAGGGACACAATAGGATTAGCTATAAGACTACTCATACTATAATCAATAACTAGGGAACACTAACTTCCAAAAAAACACAGGCGTGAGGAGCAGAGGAGACGACCATTATTGAACCCCCTACTAATGCCAAGATCAAGTCACCAAAACAAATTCCAAGGAAGAGTAGGAACAAACCATGATTAAACCCCCAAAAATAGAATGGACAAAGTCCAATAATATTTCCTCCACCGACATACCCTTATATTTCCTTGTGTTGAATTTATCAAATCAATTTTATAGGGATTTATATTTTACCATTCATTCTACATAATCCATTATTCTATTAAACAAATTATATGAAAACCCATTTTTAAATACATTTCCAAATGATTTGAAAAAAAAATTTAATTTAAAAAAAAGGGAAAACCCATTTTTATCACAAACCCATTTATGCACACAAATCAATCATGCAATGTCTTTTATAAATCCAAGAAAAATAATGGTTTATCTGAAGTATTCTAGAGACTGAACTACTTACCAAAAGATATGGTCACACACGATCTTGAAAAGGGATCCACAGAAACCAAGAGGAATATAGAGAAAGAAAAGGCCTTAAAAATTATTCCATCATAGTATAACTGATTAATTAATTGGGAAGATCATTGGAGATGATAGATCCCAACATAAAAAAAGATATATATTTGTCGCACCCTAACCAACATGAGGGGGGACCTCTAGATGTGGATTACACTATGGATCTTGAAGGAATTGAAAAAAATAATCATATGATCAATAGATCCCATAAAAATAGAAAATATAAACTACTGAAACGAAGAGAAATGAATAATAGAAGGTTTACACTTACCCAAAGAGAATAAATGAAACCAAGTCAGAGATCAAGCACCGAATGGAGCAACATGGAAGAGAATAGAACACAAAAAATTGCCTCAAAGGATAACTTGAATTCAAGAAAGAAGCATCACATCTAATTATGAAGTTACAGACATATGAAAAATCAAAATTAACTAGTTATGTGGGATATAAAACATGAAACTATAATTTTTATTGAAAATCCTTTGGGTTTCGTTTCCATTGAAAAAATTATTACCTCAGGTAAAAAATATTAAGCAACATATTTATAATGTAAAAATAGGATTACAACATAAATAAATTTACACCTTAATCCCATTTATATCCTATTCCTAATTCCAAATTTAATTCATTACAAAAATATTTATGATGTTAATTCCCTATATACCCTGCACCTCTAGCTACCCATGAAGAAACAACAAAAAATACTACCTTACCATTTAAACTAGAAAAAATAGTTCTTAGATGCTGAAAGAGAGAATAAAATTTATACTATACATTATAGTATCTCAACCATAATACTTTCTATTCCTGAGATTTCAAACAGAAAAATGGTTCTTCAAAAAGAGGTTAGGCCACTGCTCCCTCATCATTCCATCGCAATCCCAAGTCTCATGAGAATCTAGTTCATGTTTCCATAATACTCCGAAAATAGAATAGAATTCCCATGAAAGGATTTCACCTGTGTCTCAATGATATCGAATAGTTTCTCCCTAATATAAACAACTAGATCTAACTCAATATATTCCAAACTCAAAACATGGGAATGGTCAACATGGTACTTCGTAAAATAATAAATGTGGTAAAAATAATGGATACATATCAGCCAAGTCAAAAATTCCAACCGATAAGAAACCTAACCAAGTGTCTTAGTGACCTGAAATATTTCACCATATCTCAAAGCCATATTCCCAAATTTTCAAAATTGACGATGAACAAAATAAGGAGAAAATTTCAATATTTTTTTATCCATTGGAAAATCCAAAGGAAAACATCAATGATCCACATATGATTACCACATACATTGTGATATAATAAAGTTTCAATGTATATACATAATCTTTACTGATTTATCTTAAACTAGTCCTAGTCCCATAAGAGAGGCATCACCCACCTCCACCCAACAAATAGGTGACCTTCACGGGTGACCATATAATGCGCCGAAGTGAGTCATTATGATTAATGAAAAGTAACTATTGTTATAAGAATACTTGACTAGTCCAAGTTGAATATCCAATGATCCAATAAAATCTATGATGCAACAATGGATGTTATCCTCAAATATCTAAATAGAATTCCCCATCTAACCATACATATGTGGATGGTAAGCTACACTCAAACTAATCCCGAGTACCCATCACATATTTGAGAATATTTTAGTATATATAGGTGAACCTAGGGTACTTTTCTAAAAAAATGGCACAGTTAATCCCATGAAATTTCACAATATCCTACACATACATCGTGCATAGATCTTTAACCATGGTTGGGTCCCAATTATGATAAATTGGGATGATTTCATCAAATGAACTGTCACCACCCAAATTGAATTATCCCATTAAAGAGTCCATGGTAATCCAAAAAAGAATTCCATTGATACCACCTCTCATTTTCAAATATACATTATAAGATGTTGAATTAGACCATAAGGTTCCAGAGTCTCTTTCTTTATCCACTGGTGTGTGTAATAGCGGTACAAAAAATCCGTGATTCCACACTTTATACCTAGACACCCGAATCACTATCTTACATCATAATAATTCTTAATGGTAAATGGATGAATGAGCCATGAAGATCTACGATATTCATGAATCATTGAACTTATCATAGTTTTTTCATCAAAAAAATGATTTCATAAGAAAGGGATAACATCAAAATGGATAGACCATCCAAATATAGTCTCCCTGTCATTTAATGATTCCCAAATTCCTCTAAAATCATCATCCTCCTTATAGTAATATATAACAGACTCTTGGTGAGATGATGATACATGATCATTTTTTGGAACCATATATGAATAACCCCCTTCTGAATCCATTAGAATCTGAGAAAATAGTCACATTAGGGTCCACTAATACATTGATTATAAGATAGCTTGTGGTGGAAAATTTTGAATGATAGAATCCACAACAACCTTCCCCTTCCATGGAGTATATGCAATATCCAAGTCAAACATCTAGACGTATTCCACCAATCAAATATATTTAAAATTAAATTCCTTCTAAGAAAATGTATATCTCAGACTATTATGATCATAAAATACTATGAACCTGTCATTAAAAATATAGTGTCACCCACGCATATGAACATTCATAATGATAGAAAGCTCCAAATAGTGCATCGAGTAATTTTTCTCTAGTGGAGAAATTTGACCATAGCCATAGGATATAGTGTAATTATCCAATTTTAGCATAAAACCAAAAATAACACGATAAGCATCCTATTACAGAATATAACCCATTGAGGCTCAGGTGAGATCAGAATATGTGATCATGAGATAAGTATTTTCAAGTCATCAAAAGAATTTTAAATTTTCAAATCTCCTGTGAAAATCAACACTTTATTTTTAATAGAGGTAAATGGGGAAGGATACATGTAGAAATAATTGATAAACTACTGATAGTATCAAGAAAGACCCAAGAAACAAAGAATTTAAAAAAAATTCATGGTTCCTCCACTGAAAGACAAACTTATCCTTATTAGGATTGACTAAGAGTCTATGATCAGAAATCAAATGGACCTTGACCATCATTTATTGAATCCATAAATTGAATTTAAAAGTCATCTGACAATGTTAGTTTCTCCACTAGATCCTAGAAATAAAATTTAGTTTATGATCATTATCATAGTTGGATCTCAAAAAAACCATGAAATCATCCATGGATACAATGAAAATGGTGTTGTGATACTGATGAAATATCAAATTCATAAAATCAATGAATAAAATTGAAGCATTATTTAGACCAACCGGAATGAAAAATATTCATAATGGAGATACATGATATTGAAATATGTATTTATAATATGATTCTCCCAAACCCTAAACTTATGATAAGTCGACTAAAGATCAATTTTTGAAAACCATTTCCCCCCTTTAACTGATCAAACTAGTCATCCATATGTATAAATGGGTACCTTTTCTTAACTATCACACAGGTAACCATTGTACAGGACCTGAATAATCAAATTAAACTATTATTCTTCATTTAAAAGAGTGTGATGGTTTCCCATGATGAAAAACTAGGGCCAATAAAATCTTTTTGCATCAGATCATCCAATTAATTCATCAGATCATTTAGCTTAGATGGTTAAATTAAATAAGAGTTTATCAAGATTTTCAAAAAATGTAACACCAGGGAAATTATAACTATAAATCCATATTTGGAGGAATAATAAAGAACTAATCTAGGAATTCGTTTGGAATTTCCTAGAAAAATGTGGTTATGTTGCAAAAATATGAAATTCCATTGGGCTCAACTCTAATAAATGAAAATAAAAATACTATGATTTTAGGGGGGATGCCCTACATTGCTATAAATCTGATCTCACTCTCCCTAAAACAAAATTAAGATGCCATCAATAGAAAATAATTAAACATAGTAATGATAAAATTTAATCTCAATGTGGCGAGACTCTAGCCAATATATCTTTATGACGATGTAAAATAGATCCATATTGAGACCCAAGAAATCCTAGACCAACTCTGTGTCAACTATCAATTGATAATAAGATAGAAAATTAAATCTCTACACTTTTATATTTACAATAGGTGTCTCAAACACAATAAAAAATCCCATTATCTCTATTGGAAGATTTATCATATAAAACAGGTAATATAATTTAGTGTGAGACACATATATTAAAATAAGTAGTTTCTATAGAATATTAACCAAAGATGGTACCTATCACTATTATTGGGAACACATCATCCTCCTCTAGAAACTCATCTACTATGTAATGGAAATTGATTCCCAAGTCGTATGGCTAGAGTCCTATGGACGTTGATTCTTCAGAAAACATTGTAATGGGCGTTCATGTTTAAGATCCCTAAAAAAATGGGAATATAAATTTCCTAACAGAACCTCTACCAATGACCATGGTTTCCATAAGAATTGCAAATCTTTTTAGGGGTGGGGAAATAATGTCGTGTGTTCTTTACCATTCCTCACCTGTTGGAAGTAAATTTCATGATGTTGATAGTTTTTTATGGTGTATTTAAGGTTCACTAATGTTAAACACCTCCAAGAACCCTATGATGATCATTCCACTTCCTCTTCATTCCCTTCACACAACTGAAGCCACCACTGAGTGGAAGGGAAGTGTATGAATAACCAATCCTTCCAATTGTGTTCATTTTTCAATCATAGATCTATTAACTATGTCCTCATAGGTGGTATGATTCATTATATACAATATTAATTAGATATCTATTAACAAACCATATAGTCACTTTTGATCATTTAGATGAACATTCATCAACACCTCTAGAGAAAAACAAACCAGCTACAAAAAAATCAATTTACATTAACATCAAATAAAATCCCTACTGCAAAGTGAGAAAATATTTATAATTTTATATTATTATATACTCATGTAAGAAATGGTTAACAAAGAGGGGTTTTTAAACCCTTCCAATCTAATACTATGTTCTTATCAACCTGCATAATAGAATACTACCATAACTTGTTGGGGACCTCAACCCAGAATATTTTCCCCTTCAACAATATAGTCTTTGGTGTCTCTATGAATATAAAGATATTATCAATATTATATAACAAATAATACACTTATTGGGGTTCATTTGCAACCTTAAAGGACGAGGGATTCTCATTAAATAACTATTATGATCAATCAGTATCTCCTCCAACTCTCGGTTGTTCCTTATCCTCTTGGTTAAGAACTCATGGTATATTTTGTTCCATAACACAAACTAACTATATGATAGCCTCTAAAAGATTCTAATTGAGAGGAGGATTCTCTTGAAGAGAATATATCATTACAACCTCCAATGGAACCTATGGAAGACATCTTAGAATATATCATCTACACATTAAAATAGAATAAAATATTCAGAAAATAGGATAATATCAATTAAACTAAATAAAAACAATTATAAATTGAGACCATGATAAAAAACCCAACACAAGAGTAACACATCCCAACATCCCATGGTAACTTGTGTTTCTTCATAGATATATTTTTCAAGACACTCACCACAACCTACCTCTCATGTCCTGAAAACCCCATCTCATATCTACAAGATATCCAAAAAAGGTCTCTTACAGAAATAAATCCCATTAATCTGAATTTTTGATGAATAAACTTGGGATTCCATCCAAAAACAGGTACCTGAAAAAAAATTGCTACTGACCTAATTGATGCTCCTAATCTCCACTAGTTGGTGACTAGCACCTGGGTATCTGAAAACAACAAGAGGGAAAAATTACCCCCAAAAGGAAAATCACTACAAGGAATATTTATAAAATGGAAGGATTTAGTAGAGGAAAACTAGAAGAAACATATTATATTATCTAAAAGAAATATCAGTATTGGAAGAACTCAAAATTTAGATAAACTAGAGGTATAGGTATAATAATACAAGAAGTGAAAATGAAACAAAAAACCACTACTCCATGTAATATGTGGGAAATATTTTATCATCTCACCTCCTATTACCAATACATAACAAACATAAAACCCACCACCTAATTGTGTCTCCTTGCATATTCCTACATCAAATTAAATTACCAGGTCTACACACCACTGAAGGGATGTATAGGGTGTGATCTAAAGATTCAATGTAGGATCCCACATAGGTGTTATATATAAATTATTTAAATAAATAATCTTGATGTTCAAATTTTAATGAAAAAATTTCATGATTATTAGTAATGAAGTTTTATATCATAATCAAGGTAAATATTTTTATTTTTTCTGATGTTTGAAAACAATCCAGATAAACTAATTTCAATGAAAAAATCCTCATTTTCCAAACCATGTATATCAGTGTTAAAATAAGAAAAATCCTGATTATAATGGTAAATAGTACAAGGATCACAATAGGATAGGGTAAGAGATTTCTTGTTCCACAATAAATGAATAGTTCATATTCAAGTACTTAAAAAAATCATAAGGTTTAGAGGAACACCCCATGAGTAAACCCCCTACCAATACCAAGATTATGTACCATGAACATAAGCCTCAGTATTAAAGGAATACCCCGTGAGTGATCCCCCGATAATAATGTATATGATGCACACTATTACAACTTCTACATAAGTACCTAAGAAATACCAAGTGTTTCATTTATCAAATTAGTTTCAAATAGATTCACATTTCAAAAACAATTCAAAACAACCCTTTAGTCTATAAAAAATAATTCTATGAAACCCTATTTTTAAATCCATTTCAAAATGCATAGAAAACATATTTCATTTACCAAACCAGGGAAAAACCATATTTTCTCAAAATCCTATTCACTCACAAACATAAATCATGAAAATATATTTATAAAATAGTTAAAGAAAGTAAGATAAATTATGGTTCATCTAATATAGTCTAGAGACAGAACACCCAATTTCTAACTTGAGATTCACCCTACCCAAAAAAAGAATCCACACAAACCCAGAAGAACACATATACAAAAAATAAGGCCGAAATTAATTTTCCAACATCATATAATTGATTCCATAAATGAAATTGTCACCTAGGAGAATAAATCACAACATAACTTGAGAAACATTCCTGTCACATAAAAACCAATATTAGGCTTGACCTCTGGAAGAAAAAATAATGATCTATAAGTAATCAAAAATGAATCAGCATATGAAAAATAGATATAATAGATTAATCTTAAAAATACATCTATAAATAAGATAAAAAAGAAGCTGAATGGGCACAATTACCTAAAGAGAAGCAACACAACCAAGATGAAGATCGAGAGCTCAATAGAGGAAAAAACCAAAGTAGGGATCCCCCCAAATTGAATCATGGAATACCAATGGTTTGATAGAGAGTCATAATATTGTATAAAGGAGTTATAGATATTTTTCAAGTTAAATCCCACTTGGTAGGTGGGATTTACAACATAAAACATCGATCAAAATCATAAAACATTCATGTTGTGTAACCCCAAAAAAATAGGTTACCTCATTTCAAAAATCCTATGATAAAAATATACAATGTAAGAATAGGTTTATGGTGTAAAATTTTTTCACTCCAGGACCAACTTTATATCTTTTTCTAGAAACCTAATTTACAGCCGAACATAGGTATTTACAACATAAATTCCATTACTTCCATCACCACCATTTCCCCCTGTAGAACCACCTACAACAATTCTGATACCCTTAAAAAAGAAAATAAAATATTTCTTAAACAATAATTGAGGGTGTATCTTTTATCCATGATGTTATAAAAAACATTGGACTAAAAACATTGATTTGAATCATTAAAGGCTTCACTTAGCATATGTCTCATCCAACACCTATGATGGTTATAAATATACATCAATGGAGGCATAAAACTCATCTAAAAAATATATGAATCCTATGAAAATGAATTTTTTCTGATTTATTCTTAATTGATCCTAGAATAATTTTATCAAGATATCTAAAAAATCCTACAAATTATCTAATGGAATAGAAGTTACAATTTCTACAATCCTTTTTCTTTTTCATCATTATATTTGATCCATTCTTTATCCCTTAATCTAATTTTTAATTTACCATATTCTATTTTCCATCGATCCAGCTCATCCTCTTTCATATTATTAAAAACATTCAAGTGATATTTTAGTTAATTGTAAAGGGTTTGTAGAAACAAACCTATATCTTGTTTATCTTCTTTTTTTAGGTTCTCACAAATATTAAAGTGAGAGATCTTTGTTCTAGGATTTTTCTTAAAACCATGGGTCTTATATTTAGTTCTTGGTTTCCTTTATAACCAATAGATTATTTATTCCTATTTGGTTCTTGGATCCTATTATGACTGAGGGAGTAATATAACCCTCTCAATCAATCTTTTGGGGTGGAGACATAGGGGATGATTCTTGAGAGATTTATGCACTCCACTAAAAATGTGTGCCATTAAATTTTCACAATATATTTTATATATCAATTAAATATTTTTTTGATACACTCACTATAATTTTATTTTCTGATACTTAAATTAATTTTACATATTATAACCACTTTAATTTTATAGAATCATTCTAAAATTTATTTTAAAAGAAATTCTCCCCCGCTTTCTATTTCAACCCGACCATCACCATACACTTATAATTTTTTTTATAATTTACATCTCTTAAGACCTTTAGTACCCTAAGAAATGTTCTTCAGTAATAAAAATACAATATTTAGAGATTTTAAGGGTCATTGAAAAGTAATAACTTCAAGAAATAGCTAAGGTCCTTTCATCTTTGTATTAATTTTTTCATTTCCAATTCCATATCCATTTTTTCATTAGTAATCCAATATATCAGAAACCAATTAAATCATATGTTAAAATTATCTTAATAATGATAATCTCATATAAAAAATTTATTTACATGATAATTATATATTATATATCTCTTACCTCCTCATTGGTAATGTTTTGTTAATGGTTAGTTAACTACACACAAGGACGTTGCCGCTTCTCTAATTATCGCCATAATTATGGATGATTATAGTAAATTACTTATAATATATAATTTATAAATATATGTATTTATATTCTTTTGGAGTTAATTTTATTAATGTATAAATTTACTTAATCGAAACCAAAAAATCAATACAAGAAAGGATAATTTAAAGGAAAATATAATATCCAACATTAAACCTTTAACAAAGAAAAGTTAAAAATAAAATAAAATGATTATAATTGGTCTATATTGATTAATTAAAACAATAAAATATTGGTTTCTTGTTTTGATAAATTTATTTTTACTACATTCATGGTGGAAATGTGATAAAATAACATAAGATATAAGTTAAGGGCATCCCCAAACTAAACACTTTCCTTTTTGGTTATCTATTATTTATCATTATTTTAAATAAGGATTCTTCTATAATGTATTAAAAATTTACTTTATATATTATTTACCTACCATTTATGGGGATATAATAGTTTTAACCTTTTCAAAATGTTTTCTATTCAAACTATATAGATTTTTCAAAAAAAATTATTTTCCTAAAACATTTCACTGATTCCTCTTGAGTTGTTTCTTCTCCACTTAAAAATGATGATATCTAATTCTAAAATCTAGATCTAACTTATTTATTTTGGAACCAAAAAACATTATTTATTAATATATTCTTTATTAATTAGTTATGAAGCCCATTACATTCCACGGTTTTATTTCAAAAGAATGACAGATCCACGAATGATTATGAGCATTTTATGATGAGATAGGTTTTATCATAATTATATATTCCTCAAATTAGTTGGTTAATGTGATATATCTTATGATATTATGTTTACTTTGTACAAATATGATGTTTTATTTGTTCAAAATTATGATGTGATTATTTATACACATATGTTATGAATTAACATGATGATAGATTTGTCCTCAACTGTATTGGGTATTTTACCACTATGTTATGATGTTTCATTTTTTTCATATAGAAAATTCCATTCCATTTTTTCAAATGATTCCCTCATGATTATTATGATGATCCGATATGATTATGATGATTAAAATCACACATGTAATACTAATCATGTTCTCTTATTCCTTCCATATTTTTTCTCCCCATACCAATATTTTATCTCACCCGTTTATTTGATGTATATACCCATGAAGATACATGTTCTAAGTAGAACATAAGATATTTTAGGATGACTATAATGAATGATGTAAATAATATTTTTGTACAATGTGCTCATGATGCATGAACCTAGTTTTCCCAAGATACTAAATAATTTAATTTTATAATGTAATCCTATTTTTTATTTATATTAAAAATGTTTTAATAGAAATATAAGAAAAATTTGGGTCACTATAGTTTTTATCAGAGAATGGTTTAGTTAATTTTTGAATTGGGAATAAAAATCATTAGTGGAAATACCTAAATAATAAGTCTCAGTAAAATAATAAATTCTATTTTTTTTGTAAATTCAAGAGTATGTGATCTCCACAAAATGAAATTACTTTATAGATAATAAAAGTGGTTTTAGATTTGGCACAAATGAATATAGGGTTAATAACCCCAAAACTGGTCTATTGGATATTAACTCAATAATCACCCAAGGCAGGAGTTGTAGGCCATATTATATAACTTCTTTAACCCTCCCATAGGATATTATTTGGTTGATAAAATTATATTTAAGGACTATTTTGATCAATATATAGTAAAAGTAGTTATTCCAATTAAATTCAGATAAGGAATAAATTATATTATCCTATAAGAAAGATTATGAAGTTAGATAAAATAAGTAATTCAATGGGATATGAATTTATAATTTATTTTAACATGAGAATAAATTTTTATTCATGATCAATTAACATATTTTTTTAAAACACATTATATTTTGAAAAAATGTGGGAACTATGGCAATCCTGACTAATAAATTGAGTGAGGGACAATGGAAACATTATATGAATGAAATTTTCAATGAAATGGGTGGTAGAGTTTAATAATTCATGGTGATAATTACCAAGTTGTCTGAAGGTATAAATAATAACTTAAACCACGTCAAATGTCTATTTTTTCCCAAGAAGAATACATTATCCATCAATTCCTTTATAAATAAACAACCATCGACATTTAGTGGATCTCCTAATACACTTATCACAAAATAATGGATTAACTCAATAAAAAAAGATATTTTATCTACTCTACTATCATGGGATGGATGAATTTACTTTAGCTATCTAGTATTTAGATTTAGTAGCTAATAAATGGTGAATATTGATAAATAATATGAATCTGAATGATGAAAAGGGAGATATTGTGTGGATAGTCTTTATGAAGAAATTTATTATGAAGTATTTCCCATGAAATATTTGAAAAAATAGGCTAAGAGAAGTTATAGAGATTAAGAAAAATGAGAGTGAATATATGATTACTACAAGGAAAATTTCCAAGGATTTAACGATACTACTAGAGTTTTTTATCAACATTTATTAAAAAATATAATCATTCTTCATTTTTTTACAATAACTTCACCAAAAGTCCCTTGATTTTTGAGATTTTTAGAATTAAAAAAAATTGTCTGATGTGATCTCAGAGTATCGATTTATTTTGGACAATGGTACTATAGATATGGAGATAAGAAGAGAAGAATGGATTTTTATATTGGTGGATCTAATGATAAAGGAAGAAGAAATATCCAACCACCAATATGTAAAACATGTGAAAAGAAGCATAACGTAAATTGAATTAATGGAACAACAAAATTATTTATGTTTTGGTGAGAATTCAATCAAATTCATTGAATAATAAGACTCATGTGGATGTCTAAAAACCTGATGGGGGAATTAAAGAACCTCATAATACACTACTCATGGTTCAATACTAAAATGGAAAGGATCAAAGGCATTCTGTAATATAGTACACTAAACCAAGGAAATTTTAGGGTAATCAACTTCAGAAACAAACAAAGAAGATGGAATAATGCAATGGTTATTAAATCATAACTGTTGAGGTGAAACATAAATATAAATTCATGCAAGGTGCACTTCCTATTCACTCAAGAATGGGAAAGTATTATTTTATTCCTTTTCTACACACTGACTTATATACTCTATGTATTATAAAAATATTGAATCATATCATTGAATCCTTGAAGTAATGATATATTTAAAAACACATAGTGGGGTGACCATTGAAACTCAGTTGTTGGACTATTCCCCTATTAGAATATTTGGAAATATTCTTATAGAATATCTCATAGTCCATATCTTAGTGGGATATTATTCTATATTGGTTATGGAGTGGATAAAATTATAGAGAGATAACATGAACTATCAGGATAGGTAAATCTCTCTCTATATTTCAACCCACAAATAACTATTATAAAAATCCAATTATTATTAGAAATATCCATTAGAAAATGGGTCCACAGTGTGGGTGTTAATGCCCCATGAAAAAGTATATCATGCCCAAATATTTTTTTCAAATGGAAGAATCAACCACTCTAAAATTCCAATTTTGATGGAATATGTTAATGCATTTCTGTAAGAGTTTCTTGGAATTCCCCCAGACCATGAGATAGATTTCTCAATTTAACTCGTACTTATAGGAACTCCTATATCAAATATTCCCTATATGATGATTCAAATATAACTATATGAGTTAAATAATAAGCTAAAATATACTTTGGAGAACAACATCTTGTATTCTAGTTCATCACTTTAGGGTTATACGATGGTATGTTTTCAAGAAGAAGGATGGAAAATGATATTTTGAATCAATTACCCAAAGATCAAAAAGATAAAAGTGAAGAAAATTTATCCCCTATTAACGATTGATTACTTGTTAGATCAAAATAAACGATTTCAATTTTTCTCAAAGGTAGATATGTAACACCCCGAGATTTTATGAAAAATATTATTTTTAATTTTATTGATGTCTTGTGTGGTACAATACACTAAAATGAGCTTGCACAACATGCATCCATGACTTTGCTTCCGTTACACACAATCACGGCCTTCCACGATAGCGTGTGTTGTACGCAATATTGAGTTTCGCTAAACAATGATATGTTATATAAACTAGCGGTTATGAATAGTAATACCCAATTTTTTAAATTTTATAAATTTTATCTTTTGAAATGGACTTTATTTTTGGATTCGGAATATCAAATTTAGCCTAGGGTGAATTCTTGGTATTTTTCTGAAAACAGTCAATTTTTGATGAATAGTGAAAACACTAGGTTACTATTTAAAAACCGACTTTTTATTGAAATAATTATTTATTTTATTTAAATTTATTTTAGGTAGAAATTGATATATAATACCTATATAAGTTCAATGTAATTTATTGGAGTCATTTTATAATTATTTTAGATATATAAAAATTTTATTGAACTTTTCACCGTCTTTTACCCACCTCCTATGTGAATTTGAAAATATACATAAAACATAATATTACCACTTCTATGAGTGGAATTTAGAAAATCAGAGAGACACGGTTAATATCAAGGAGTAAAATTTGGTTCAACAAGATAAAAATAATTTTTGGTGAATAGTAACTTTTTACTTTTATTTACCACGGTTAAAAGTAAATCCAGTAATTAAGGGTAAAAATGATATTATTATTACCCTAAAACATGTCTGAATTCTATTGTATAAGCTTAATTAGACCAAAAAAAACCTTAGGAATTAAATATTACCCTTTAGGTCCACTTGGATTAGATTAGGACACTTATTATTATTTTATTTAAAGAAGAGTTAAAATAATTAACATCAATGTTTAATAACTAAATTTTTTTAATATAGGGTTATACATAATATAAATTAGACTATAAATATTAATTAGAAATCTAAAATCATTTCCTACATAATGGTATTTTATTTATAATTTTTATACATTAAATAAGTTAATTTATTTTTGACACAATGATTATGCAGTAATTACCTTATTAATGAAATATTAACACAATTGATGTTATAAATACCCAAATAAATGTAATTTGAGACTTTTTATGCATATAAAAAATTTTCTAGGTTAACATGACATGTTAGTATTGATTTAATTAATTGTTTTCAAACTAATCATGATGTTATTATTTTCACAGAAATCAATTACCAAATAGTTTCAAAATTGACATAAAATAGTTTTTAAAACAAATATTATATTATTATTTGTTATTCTATTCTTAAAAAACTAAGGCTCGACCAAATGACTTAGATAAGGTTATATATATTAGTAATGAACCACTTGGGTTTTTTTTGGCTTGTTATAGTAAGTTTATTAACCATATAGTGTAAGAAAACAAGAAGACATGGGAAAAGTTAAATTATTTAAATTAGAGTTAAGTCTACATGAAAAGGTTAAAATAGTAACCTAAACTTGTCTAAAACCTATTTTTTGAGAGGATATCGACCCATACATACCTTTACTTCGAAATAAATCAATTTTTAGCTATTAAAAACGGAATATGACATTATTATAAAATAATATTTTATGTTTTTCTTATGGTGTCCCTCTCCTCCCTTATAAAAAGGGAACCCTTCCCTCTTCTCTTCACACCATTTTGAGCCTTGAATCTCGAAAAACCCGACCAATTTCTCTTCTCAACCTCTATAGTTATATCATTTAGGTTCTTATATTCTCAAAAGACCAACTTTAGTGCCCTATGAAGTAGTTTAAAGGAGGTGCATCGAGGAAGAGGTAATCTCTTCTACCAATTCTTTCAAGTTTTCTTTCTTATTAAACTTATTTTTCTCTAGTTGTTTCATTATAAATAAATAACATCAGTATCACTAATATATGGATATTTTATTATAAATATGAAACAACCCCATTTCACCTTCTATCCATCCTACGGAAAATGAAATCACTGCGCGTGCATACATACGGAATACCGTCTCCACACCGTGGTGTAATCTGTTTTTCCACCACCACCTTACTTGGATGGGTATAATGGGGTAAAGAATAACTATATATAGTTATTATAACATCATACTGATTCTGTGATATTATATCATCCACTCCAATTCAACTCAATAATTATGGGAACGATATCATCGCCCGTGCGTACGTACGGATTACCGTCTCCACGACGCGATAAGATTCATTCTCCTTGTTAACCATACAAGAATGATTATAAAGTATATATAATTAATATCAATGAAATATATGACATGATGAAGATACTGGATTTATGTATATATATATGTCATCTACTTACTTCCATTCAAGTCAATAATGAAAGGAAAACAATGTTCATGCGTATGTACGGCCTACCGTATCCATGAACGGTGTATTTTGTTTCATTTATATATCTATTATATATATATACTAAATATATATATGAAATATAAATCATGATTTACATTCTAGAAGTAATTAAATCAAGATATAAGTAATAATAATATAAAGAACAAAAAGTACAAACACGTACGATAAATAAAAACGATTTTACCAAAAACCCCTTTTTAACATGGAATTTACAAAAGAATGGGTAATATAAAGTCATATGTGAACCATATATGATTATCATTACAATGAATACTATTCTTAATAAGTAAATGACATTATTTAAATCATTATATAGGAGGTTCGGATATGTATGAAGCATATCATACCTAAGGTTAGGGATAACTTTTCCAATCTCGTTTTTATCCGAGATTGTTTATTCGTAAGTATTTACTGGGGTTATATTTATCATCCATGTCCCTATTTTATAAAAATGGTTTCATGTATTTTTAAAGTACTTTTTACCCATTTATTAATTTTACTACATGGTATGTAAGGAATCTTTCTTTTTTTTACCATACGAGGTACTTTTTGACTTTTCCGACAAAAGTATGAGGAGAATGTTTATTTAAGTTATACGGCATGAACAGATTTTTACGGGTTTCATAACTCCTTATTTTCATGAAGATTACTCTAAAATATTTCATTAATATTTTCAAAAAAATCCCTTTCTTTTAAAACTTCATGGCATTCGATGAAAAGAAAATTATTTTGAAGAAGAAATGATATTTTCCTCAATAATTCCTTTCAAGTGTTTTATCAAAACCATTTTCCATATAAGATGGAATTATTTCATATGTGTATCTTTCAAGTATAATTTCTCTATGCTTTACATGGTTTCAATTTTCTTATGATGATATGATATCCATTTTTTATGGATTATGTTATAATGGATGATGTTTATGAAATCCATTTTATACTCTGGGTAATGATGAATGATTTATGTTCATGTTGTGGCACAAGTAAGAATGATTTCATTATGAGATGGGTGGGGACCTATATCTCCCTCCAATGCATTGGGTAAAGATTTATATCTCATGAGATGGATATGGCTATAACAGTAAGTTAATCTAGTTCAGTGATACAGGACTAGAATGAGGAGTGAACTCGATTCAGAAAGGGACTTTGTCTAATAAGATTGTCTTGGCAGCAATGTCTTTGCTACTATGGAAATCATATCATGTGCTTAATGGTTGCCACAATTACATGTTTTATTCCCATTCTATTATATCATGATTTATGTTCCATTATGATCTATGCCTTATGTAATTCCATGTTTCATGCCATTGCTCATGAATTTGATGTTTACACATTATGTTCATGTTTTTAAGTTCAAATGTGTACGGTTTGTTTTATTTTTTCCATGCTTACCCTTATTGAGCATTTGAGCTCACCCTTTTTATGTTTTCTTTTCCCCAGGATATAAACAACGGATTTAGGTAATAAAATTGAAGGGGAAGATCTTTATGGAAGATGTTGAAGATCGTTCACCATGATTAGAAGATTATGTTCCAAGTTTCTGAAGACACTAAACTATTACGGTCCTTTGGTGTCTGTTTTTGTTATGTATTAAATATTCCGCAAATGTAATGTAATGTCCATGTACGTCAATATTTGGGTCTCTACAACATATCTACCCTAGATATCATTATTTAATGGTGAATAGGTATGATATCCAAAATACATAAGTTTTTTATGAGATATGGAAA
The DNA here is from genome assembly GCA_963277665.1 of Viscum album. Lineage (NCBI taxonomy): Eukaryota > Viridiplantae > Streptophyta > Magnoliopsida > Santalales > Viscaceae > Viscum > Viscum album. Next base: position 1,918,816,208 of record OY728160.1, read on the forward strand.
TTATGTGTTCATAGTGAGCCCTTTAGACTTACTAATTTGACTGCAATATTGATGTAATTAATGAATTTAATCTTGAGAGAGTACCTAAATTATTATTATTATTTGTTGGTGACATTATTATTTACTCAAATTGAATTTTGGAATATGAATATTATCTAAGGATTGTGCGAGTGACATTATGAATGGAGAAGATATATGGTAAGTTCAAAATGTGTGACTTTTGGATGCAGTAAGTTGCATTCTTAGACAAAATGACCACATGTAAGAGAATTTCTATCGACCCCTAAAAGACATCGGAAATCTAGGAATTTACTAGACCATGAAGTTTCATACAAATCAATATTTTTCATGGATTATTTGGGTGCTACATATACTTTGGGAGAAACATCTCGAAATTTTCTAGTATATTAACAATGTCAACATTAAGAAGGGGTAATGAATGTAGGGGTGACATAATGTGAGTAATGATTTATATATCTGATTAAGAGGAAAATCACTACACATATACCCCTACTACCATAATTTGGATAAAGGGTTGTGATATATAGTGATGCTTCAAGAATGTATTGGGTTATATACACATGTAGAATAATAATGTTATATCCTTTGCTTCACGGCGATTAATGATCCCTGAGTAGAACTTCTCAATGATTTATTTGTAATTAGATTCTATAATATGCACATTAAATATTATTATACACTACCTATATGGTGAGAATTTTTACTTATATCTAGATAAATATATTATAAATTTTATATTCACATATAATGTGATTAACATGACTCAATGGAGATGGATAATGTCTATCAAGGATTATGGTTTCTCTATTCCCTAAAATATTTTAATGGTGAATAAGGTCGATAATTAACTTAGTAGAAAGAAATATGCTACTCTATCAATGATTTAGATTAAGAAATACCCTATGTTTGTAGAAAATCAATGTATAAATATGGACATTATAATGGAAGGATGAAATCGGGTCACTAGAAAACCTGGAGGGCTGGACCCACAGACGAATTAGGATGGGTCCAGCAAAGACCAACGGGCATGTCCAATGAGACATGCCAGATCGGGAAATCCCAGACCCAATAAGGTTTGGTCGCATCCACAGAAATGGGTTAGGCCATACAGGACCCCTAGGATGGGAAGCTTGGGTCAGTCCAACCAACTTGAACCAGGCTTGAATGCAACCAACCCCTATATACTAAAACACAAATATATTTAAGATTTTGCATCCAATTTATGAACCGTCTATATTTTTTAGACCCTTGCAATATGAAAATCTATTGGGAGTACTGTATGTTAGTTTTAGTGACACTTGAGATATGACTGATGGTTTGAGCTATAGGTACTCCCATAATAAAGTGCACTAGATAGAGGGAATGCCATGGCTGGATGTGAGATGAAGGCTATGATGAGATTGCCTTAGTGGTCTAGCAGAAAAGAGTACCATAGTGGTTCAACCGATGAACGTACCTCCCTAGTTCAGCAGACGAGCATACATTAGTGGTTCAGCTGATGATCATACCTCAGTAGTTCAGACGAAGAGTATACCTTAGAGGTTTAGTAGACAAGATTACCTCAGTGTTTTAAAAGATGAGAGTAACTTAGTGGTCCATCCGATGAGTGTTCCTTAGTGGTTCAACCAATGAGTGTAACTCAGTGTTTCAACCGATGAGCGTACCTTAGTGGTTCAATAGACTAGCATAACTTAGTGGTTCAGTAGACGATAAACCTCATGGGTTCAACAAACAAGCAGACCTCAGAGGTCCAGTAGTCGATTCGACCATAGTGTCTCATCAGGGTTGAGTCCCTTAGTAGTATAAGATGAATCAACACTATAACTAATAATCTTACTTTCCATACTTTGAGATATACCTACTTTGAGCTGTTTTTGCTTTTTGGTGTTGTTATGTGATCTTTCTATGTGGTCTTGCTTTATAGTCTTTCCTTTTTGGTATGGGGTCCCTACTGAGTATTGTGATAATCACCCCTACACAGGCATCTCTTGCATGTGTCTTGTCTCTTGTAGGTGATCAATGAATCGACGGAGTCCTTGGTGGTCCGGAACTATATGTTTACCACTAGGATAGGATGCATGCGATGTAATTCTATAGCTACATGCAACTACCCTCCCCCTTCTCTTAAAGTAGTGTTTGAGAAAACTTACCATGGATACTTTATATTCCATTGTGGTTTTGGGAATATATTCTAGACCCTTTTTACTTTTCAGTTATACTATACTTCCAGTTTGTGTCTCAGTGAATGTTGTGGTTTACTATCTATTTACTTTCCAGAGTTTGAGCCTCATGCATGTGTATAGGTTTAAAAGAAAGTTCCTTCCATTTTTTGGATATGCCTACTTGGTGCTAGCCACCAACCCTTGGCCTATGGAAGGAGGGATTAGGGTAGTCATGACATGGGCCTTGGGTGAATGGTCATGATAATGTGAAATTAGGGGGCGGTCGATTATACTAGAAGAACTGAGAGTTTGTAAATTGTTATGGGGAATGAGTGTTAAGTGTTTCGGGTTTGGATTTCAAGCTAGGTAGTTTGGTATTGGTGCAGATGCCAACGTATCCACACAGTAGGACCCTTAATTTTTCTTTCTGATTCAGTACATGAAAACACTAGTTTCATGCGTCTTTGAATGTTTTCTCATGATCCTTTTGAGTGAGAGTCAGCTCACTAGGTATAATATATTAATCATGGATAATAATGATCTCTTTTAATATGACTCCATGCAGACAGCTAGCTTGGATTCCATTGCATGACCACAAGGGTGGTCCACATAAGGACGAGGTTTCGGTATAGGGATCATTTCCTGATATGGAACCTCCAGGCAATGTCCCCACTTTTCCACCGCCCTTTGGTCAATGGTTACATATAGAACTACTAGTAAATGATTCATTTAGGCTCAGTACTGTTTCGGTGCGGATGTGAGTCGGGTTTCCGTTCCGACGCTGTTCCGCCAGGACGCGTTCGCGCGTGCTCCCGTCGACCCGAGGGGATGGGAGTGCGGCTTGTGGCCCCGCAATCCCACTTTCCAAGGGCGGGCGGCATCCGTCCCTTATTCAGGGACGTCTGCTCCTTGATCGAAACCGGGATGATGGGACGTCAGCTCCTCCTTCCGTGGACGTCTCCTCGGAACTCGTCGCCTAATCCGGGTCTCCCTCATAGATTTAGGAATGTTCGTGAATCTCGTTCCCAGTGCCATATCTTCATGGACACCGGTTAATTACGCTGCTTCCTCCCAGAAGCTCCAAGGGGTCTGGTCGGGGCAGCAACCTGCGGTGAGGAGACCGGGTAGCTCTGGGTGCTGGGGGCGTGTCTTAACACTACGGCTCTGCATGTCTGCCTTCCGTCCCTAATAGGGCTTCTCGAAGGTGTGATGGCCTGAGGCATCCCGCGCTGGGTGCGGGGAACTGTGTTACCTGAGGTTTTCCTCAGCTTCCCATGTTTAACACGGGGTATGCCGCGAGTTTAGCGTCCAGCGGGGATGTCATCAGACTGATCAACACGAGGAGTGGATCAGATGACAGAACCCCTTACGGGGAACCTCCGACGCTGGGGCCAGCACATGGGCGGCTTCCCGAGTGAAGTGGAGTGGAATGAAATGGCATGACCCCACCGGGACGTGGCGGCCCGGGTAAGGATCAGGATGGATGATGGAGTGAAGAGCTTGGACCCCGTAGAGGTTTCCTACGTACCGTGCGTTAGCGTGGATCAAAGTCAACGTAGTTCGGACATACAGTTTAACGTCATGCTGGACGATGGCAAGCCGACTCATGAAGAGGTCGAGGCTACCAGGCGGAGGATTGAATCGAACCACCTCACGCAGAGGGGGATGGAACGGCCGGGTGGATCAACGCGAATGTGAACCGGGAGGGGTCCACTGATGGACGAACCGACGTGAATACGACCGGGATGACCAGGTGGTGGGCTTGAACCTCAGGGAGGCTTCCTACGTACCCTGTTTAGGAGACAGGGATCAAAGTCCACGTAGTTCATTCTGTTAGGACTTACGCACTGAGGTAACCTGAGTGCGGCAAAACTCAGTTAGAGAGGGACTTGGGCCGAAAGTAAGAGACACCTTGATCCATGTCACGCCCTCTACTGGCTTCGGAAGTGGGAAAGCACAATGGAGATACACATGTGCAGTCCCCCACAAGAAACTAGGGGTTTGTAATACCCTACCCCCGTGGCTGAAGGCCACTCCAATCCCGACATCCCTGCAGAGACGAGCGGGTGGGGGCCACATCCAAACCGGGGGGGACCCTGCGTGTGAGGCACGGGATCGGGTGATGCGGACGGTTTAACGTCTTTCCGGACGAAGTACAGTTTAACGTCGTGTGTTGAGGAAGAAGCGGACGGTTTAACGTCTTGCCGGACAAAGTACAGTTTAACGTCGTGTGTTGAGGACGAAGCGGACAGTTTAACGTCTTGCCGGACGAAGTACAGTTTAACGTCGTGTGTTGAGGACGATGGAGTTTGGGGCTTACACCTTGAGGAGGCCCATATGCTAGGAAGTTTAACGTCGTGCAGCTTGGACGAATGCAGTTTAACGTCATGTTGGACGATGGATGCCTGGCAGTTTAACGTCCTGCAGCGCGGACGAATGCAGTTTAACGTCATGTTGGACGAGGGATGCCTGGTAGTTTAACGTCCTGCAGCGCGGATGAATGTTGCCGCCGATCGGTCCGTGTCACTTCACGCGAGCCTGGAGGGACGCACGGGAAGACAACGCACGGTGCGGGCACCCAGGATGAAGATCATCGGGCGCCACGCAGGCGGGTACCCTCAGGGGGTCAAAGGGGGCGACCCTGGCGGTTTGCGCGCAATAGAGGAGCTTGGCGCGCAATACCGCGGGTCGGCGCACAATTGGGCGGGCTGGCGCGCAATTGGGCCAGCCCTTTGCGCGCGGAAGATGGAGATTGCGTGCACCGGGCCTCTGATTGCGCGCAGGGGCAACGACTAATTCTTTAACGAATGGCCACTTAGTAAGGGGGGTGCGCGCAATCGGGCTGGATTGCGCGCACCCAGGGGGCAATTGTGCGCAAGAGGCTTCTTTTGCGCGCGGAAGCCCTCGGGTAAGGAATTGGTCAATGGAAAGAAGCCAAAGGGTTTGCGCGCGAAGGCGAACCCCGAGGCTTGCTTGCGCGAAATGAAGGAGTTACCTGAAGATTGACATTGCGCGCGGAGGGGGCTAGATTGCGCGCACGAGCGACCCTTCGAATTCTCGTAACCTCCAAAACGTCGGGGGTCGCCTTATATTTATAGGAAACCCCGGGCGCGGAATCCTGTTCGCGGGCGCGAAATCCTCTTCGCGGGCACGGAATCGGGGCCCGGCGTGCAAGGGAGTCGCGCGGGCCATGGGCGCGCAAATTTGCGCGCCGGCCCAGCGCATTGCGCGCATCCCAGGAGGATTGCGCGCCGTACTTCAACTTTGCGCGCGGGCCTCCAAAATTCCGTGCAAGGCCTCCGGGCCTTCCGAAACCTGCTTCTGACTTCAAATATGACCTCGCTTCCCGCATCCGGAACTTCGTCTGGGAGCAACGGACTTTTCCGGCGTCTACAAAAGCCCCCCCTCGGAATCTGATCGGCGAGAGGTCACAACGATCGGGTTCCAAGGGAGACGCCGGAATGCCGAAGTCCTGGGCGGCGCGGGACTTGAGCGCGGAAAAAAGGGAATCGGGCGCGAAATTCGCTGCCTCAGTCGCGCAAAGCGCTTTCCGCGCGGCGCGGACACCTGGCCTCTCCTATAAATAGGGGCCCTGGGTTTCTAAAGAAGAGAGGGTGGTCATTCCTGGGAAGGGAGACCTCAGACCTAATCAATGTACCACCCCCCCAACTCGTTCCGACACACGAGCGGGACAACGCTAGGGGCGTTGAGATTTTATCCGAACATAGGGAAATGAGAAAGGGTGAATCGCGTGTCCCGAATTCAGAAATCCACGACGGTCGGCCTTCCAGGAAATGCCCAATACGGCAAGCGGACAATGGATCAATCGACCATACTACTGCAATAGACGGACCGAAAGTCATCATTCATATTGCAGGAGGCGGATCACATGTCATCATCAATACCACTTTGGGGGTTCCTTCAGACACAAGGGTGGAAATCCGGATCAAAAGGGCATGCGAAGCATGGGGCGAAGTGATGATTTGTTCGGACAGAATCTAACGCTCCCAAAATTGCGCCACCGTGGGGAAAGAGTATTAGGCGGATACACTAATCTAGCCGTGAATCACCCCAATTCTCAGACAGAACCTCTTAAACGAGGCAACTGTCGCTTCCCATCATTGCAATGGGGCATCCCGAGCTGAGTCAGGGAGAATATCACAACCGCACCACTCTACCAGAAGCCAGGCCAAACGACCGGCGACGAGGAGGGGCGGGACTTAACGATCCCTGAGGCTGGACCCGAGTCGAGATGCCCGGGCGTTCCTATGTACTCCATCAGGCTGGAGATCAAGCCACACGTAGTTCTGAGAGTGCATTTTAACGTCATGCAGGACGTAGAACCCCGATTAGGGAGATCTTAGTTTAAAGTCGTAGAGCTCAGACCATAGGGGCAGATCTTAGTTTAAGGTCTTAGAGCTCAGACCATAAGAACCTCAAAGTACGCCACATCGCGGTCCTATCCCCTGGATATGCGAAGATGCACTGAGGGATAGTGTCAAGAGTGACGAGATTTTTCCTGGTCAGAATGGGAGGTGGAAAACGTAATGTGAATCATGCGGCCATTCACTCAAGGACTGGGGGCACCGACGTAACGATATGGGAGTACTGCCGACCGTGGCGGAAAAGCAGCATCAATATCGCATTGACCATTGATGGAATGAGGCAGCAAACGAGCATCAACCGCTCAAGCGCAGGATTCATATCGATTTGCTGCCCAAGGCCCTTGGGGGCACCAGCCCGGATCGGTGGGAGAGCACTGGGGCATTGTATCCAGACCGCTCACGGGGGTTCCAACCAGGGCGTAGGCGATGGGTCCGAATGAAGGGGAGCATGAAGCCTGAAAGGTGGAAGGAACCTGACCAAGATGAACCTGACCCTCCTGGAAATAGACCAGAGTACTCTTGACACCGGTGGACCACTGCAAGGGGTCGAGGGACACGCCTTGAGGGTGACCCGAAGGCGGCAGATTCCCAAGAGAAGGGGGAATCTTTAAGAGGTGGGGGGCTGGACCCGAAGTTTCAAACATTCGGGCGTTCCTACGTATCCCATAATAATGGTAATCAAGCCACACGTAGTTCTTGAAGCGCGGCGCAACACAATCGGGCACCAGCGCGGGGAGGGGTGCGGGTCTGGCCCTCGCACCCAAAAGAAGCGGTATTTGATATTTCTTGTTTGTCCTTAAAGGTGGATGGTTTTTCTTTATGCAACGACATACCTGTGATTAAGAAATCCCTGGCGTCGCCACAATAATCAATCCATGAAAGGCATTGATAAATGGCGTGGTTATTAACCAGTGCCCAACGTGAGTGTCCCCTGAGGAGAACATCACAATGCAGTGCCGTTTCTCGTCGGGCGGCCAAGACGATCACAGTTTACGGTCGTGTGGTAAGACCAAGAAACACAGTTTAAGGTCGTGTGGCTCGGACCATGGAGGAATCTGCTTATTGCGGTACGGCGGACACAGTGGAGGTGGGGACACATCCCAGCCCTGCGGTGACGCATAATTCTAGGAGAAGGATCCTGGGATAGGGGCCTTCATATGTCTATCAACCGAGGGGCAGAGATGCTAGCCTCCAGCTATGCTGGGCCCAGAACACGATTGTTCGGGTGACTCCTTCATCCTCATGGGGATAAGGGTCTAGCTACACATGGCCCTTAGGGAGGACATTATCACATATCCTTGGTTCTCAGATCGTGGGAGCCTCGAAAGACACCATTACCCTGGTTGGCCTGCCTAACGTGTAGAGGTGTACTGAAGGTCAGTATGAAGAGAGAGAGTGTCGAGATTCCACTACAACGCACAGAGGCGGAGTGTGATGAGGACTGCGCAACCAATGTTCAGAGCCTGAAAGAGCCGACATGGCGATCAAGGACGTTGCTGACCACTCGCAACACAACATCCGATCGCGTCAGCCTAGAATGAGGCAAGCAAACGAGCATCAACCGCTCAAGCGCATGATTCATATCGATTTGCGGCCCAGGAATCGACCCGGAGCGGTAGGAGAGCACTGAGGAATCATATCCAAACCGCTAATGAGGATCCCTTTGAGTGAAGGCTCGAACAAGAGGAAGCGCGAGGCCTGAAAAGTAACACAGGACTTGTCGGGATTGAATCCGACGCTACAGGTCATAGACTGGAGTACCCAAACATGTTAATAGATCACCGGAAAGGGTCAGAGGACTCACCATGAGGGAAACCAAAAGACGGGGCTGGACCTGAAACACAAATGTCCAGGCGGTCCTACATATCCCATAAGGATGGGAATCAAGCCGTACGTAGTTCTTGTGAGGCAGTTTAACGTCATGCAGGACGATGAAGAAAGGGGGGAGCGGAAAGCATCCCCAAACGTGGGGGGCGTGCAGCGTGGTGAGAAAACCGACGTGAATGAGGGCATAGCCCCGTGCTCACACCATACGCCACGTACCCAGAGGAACTTGGGCCAAGTGGCCCAAAATGGGATGGAAATTCCCGAAGGATGGGGATGGGCCTGAAACATGAATGTTCAGGCGGTCCTACGTATCTCATAAAGATGGGAATCAAGCCACACGTAGTTCTTGAGGTGCAGTTTAGCGTCATGCAGGACGAATGCTGAACAGTTTCACGTCTTGTAGCTTGGACGTGGTGCAGTTTAGCGTCATGCGGGACGAATGCAGTTTAACGTCGTGCGGGACGAATGCAGTTTAACGTCGTGCGGGACGAATGCAGTTTAACGTCGTGTGGGACGAATGCAGTTTAACGTCGTGCGGGACGAATGCAGTTTAACGTCATGCGGGACGATTTGTAGTTAGGCGAAGTACTGCTTGAGGAACCTAGCGTTGGTGGGAGGAGTAACACGCTCACCATCCATAGTCACTAGGGAGTACGCGCCATTGGGATAGACCTTGTGGACGACTAAAGGTCCCTCCCACTTGGGCTCCAACTTGGGCGGCTTCCTGCCGGGGATCATTGGCGCTCTTAAGGCCTGTACTAGGTCACCCTGCAGGAAAGAGCGGAGTCGAACCTTCTTATTGAAGGCTTGAGCCATTCTGCTTTGATGCCTCTCCAAGTTGTGCAAAGCGCGAAGCCTATTCTCATCCAGTGCTTCCAACTCGACTAGACGGGCTTCAGCAGCTCTGTCCGGTGCTTGTTGGTCGTAGACCGCAGTGCGCAAGGATGGTAACTGGATCTTGATGGGCAGGACGGCCTCATCTCCATACACAAGGGAATAAGGGGTCATCTGGGTGGAATTGCGAGTCGTCATCCAATAAGCCCAGAGGGCGTTGGGGAGCTTGTCCGGCCAACTCTTCTTGTTCTGACCAACCATCTTTTGCAGAATGTTAGAGAGGGTTTTGTTAAATGCCTCAATCTGTCCATTTGCCTGCGCATGATAGCGAGATGTATGGTTCGAGCGAATGCTATACTTGGCGTACAACTTCTTCAACTCGGCTGCTCGGAAATTGGCTCCGTTATCCGTGAGGATAGCGTGAGGCACTCCAAATCGAAAAATGATGTTGGAGGTCACGAAGTCAGCGACAGAACCGGATTTGACCTCTCTGAGCGGAATCGCCTCTTCCCATTTGGAGAAGAAGTCTGTGGCGGTCAGAATGAACCGGCACTGGCGAGCCGTCGCCGGCGGGTAAGGTCCCACAATGTCCATCCCCCAGACTGCAAAGGGCCAAGAATACCTGGATGTATGGAGAGTCTCCGGCGGCCGATGCACAAAGTTCGCTTGAACCTGGCACGCATGGCACTTCCTGGCGTACTCGATGCAGTCATGGATCATTGAGGGCCAGAAGTATCCCAACCTCCGAATCTGGTGGGACAGCTTCGGCCCAGTCTGGTGGGCACCGCATGAACCAACATGAACCTCTTGCATGACTCGTGGGATCTCAACTCCCTGAAGGCAGCGGAGGAGAACACCATCAAATCCGCGTTTATAGAGGATCTGCTCGAGGCCGGGACTGTTCTAGAGGACAAACTGCGATGCGCGGCATCGAACTCACTTAAGCTCGGCCCGATCCGACGGTAGAATGCCATGTTGGAGGTACTCAACCAAAGGCGTCCTCCAATCAGGGGCTAGTTCGACTGCCATATCTGTGGTACTCGGGGCTCCAGGCACAGGGGTAACCGTGGTGAGATTACTTACCAACGGGCCGCGATCTCCCTCCGGGATAACGGGAGCGATGAGCCTGCGGTGCGTCACGCGGACGATCAGGTTGTCCTGTTCAGGCTCTGCGAGTGACGCAGCAAGGCTGGCCAAAGCATCTGCTCGACCGTTCTGCGACCGGGGAATATGGACAATTTCTGGCTGAGAAGGGAACTGGGCCATCAGGAGGAGGGTGCACTCCAGCAATGGCACAAGTTCCGTCTTCCAGACAACATAGTCGCCATTGATCTGCTTAACGACCAGCTCGGAGTCCCCTTTCACACACAGATGGGGCACATCGATCTCGAGAGCTAACTCGAGGCCAGTGATGAGGGCATGGTATTCCGCCTCATTGTTGGTACAGCCCTCTGACAACAGGAAAGAGTATGGCAGCACGACTTTCTCCGGGGTAATGAAGACGATACCCAAACCCACTTTATTGATCTTAGGATCATCAAGTCTTCTACCGGTTGGGCTCCGGGAAGCACCGTCAAAGTGAATCTGCCAGCATGGATCGGAACGATCGACCGAGAGAACGGCCTCATCAGGAAAGCCTAGATCCAGCGGCTGATCCGTGGAGGTTGGGTGAGCAGCCAGAAAGTCCACCAATGCTTTCCCTTTGATGGCCTTCTGAGACACATACCTAATGTCGAACTGCTGGAGAATCACAGCCCAACACGCTAGACGTCCAGTCAACATAGGCCGGCTCAGGATATATTTCAACGGGTCTACCCGAGAAACCAACTGTACCTCGTGGTGCTGCAAGTAGTGCCGTAATTTCTGTACGGAAAATACGAGCGCCAGGAAGCTCTTCTCGATGGGGGAATACCGGACTTCCGCATCGAGGAGCATGCAACTAAGGTAATATAGGCTATTCTCTGTTCCCTCGTTGTTCTTCTGGGCGAGAAGGGCACCCAGGGACCGTTTCAGGGCGGTCACATAAAGGACCAGCGGCTTCCCGGATACAGGCGGCATCAAAACCGGAGGTTGAAGAAAGTACTGCTTGATTTCCTCAAAAGAGGTCTGACATTCCTTATCCCATACATAGGTGGCACCTTTCATCATGAGCCGAGAAAAGGGATTACACTTGTCGTCCAGATTCGCGATGAATCGGCGTATATAGGCTAAGTGGCCTTGGAACCCTTGCAGTTCCCGGATGTTACCTGGGGGAGGCATCTGGCTAATTGCCCTGATCTTCTCCGGGTCGATCTCAATACCCCGGTATCTTACCACAATGCCAAGAAACTTCCCGGAGGTGACCCCGAAGGCACACTTCAACGGGTTCATCTTCAGGCAGCGAGACCGGAGGAAGCCGATCACTTTCTCAAGATCTTTGAGATGGTCCTGACGCTGGTGCGATTTGACCACCAAGTCGTCGACGTAGAATTCCACCAGTGTGCCGAGGATTGGCTTGAATATGCAGTGCATCGCCCGTTGATAGGTGGCACCTGCATTCTTCAGGCCGAAGGGAATGACCTGGTAACAAAAGATACCTTGGGGGGCCCTGAAGGCAGTGAACTCCTCATCCACAGGGGCCATCCGGATTTAGTTGTATCCGGAGTATCTATCCATGAAGGAGAGGTCTTGGAATCCCGCCGTGGCGTCGATCAACAGCTCTGTCACTGGAAGGGGAAAAGCATCCTTCGGACAGTGTCGGTTGAGATCGCAGAAGTCGATACAGACTCTGATCTAACCGTTCTTCTTCCTGACCAGCACAATGTTGGCCATCCATCTGGGGTACTGAACTTCCCTCACGAAGTTGGCTTTGATAAGCTTGTCAACTTCGGCCTCAACCATGGCACCGTGGAATGGGTGCATCTTCCTAGGAGGCTGCTTGAACCCGCGATGGTTCGCCGGGAGACCAAGGCGGTGGACGACTACCTGAGGATCTAGCCCCGACATCTCGTCATAGCCCCAAGCGAACACATCACGGTGCTGTTTGAGGAAGTCCACGTACTGCTGCCGCTCCTCAGAGGGCATGGCGGCACTGACCAATGTGGGTCTTGGATCTGCTTCGGTTCCAAGGTTCACCTGTACTAACTCATCGACCGTGGCGGAGACGCCCTCCTCCAAGGCTGGGGGTGCATCTTCCACGTCCTCTCCACTCGGGGAGGGATCATCCATGGGAGAGACTGCGTTGGAAACTGCATTGGGGCTACCAGATCCTGCTGGGCCGCTGGTGCTGGCATGGGCGGTCGCGGTCATCTCATCAGGAGACTCACAGGCCGTCGAGACCATGGCTACGTCCAACCGATGGATTGGGAGGACGTAAGCGTCATCCAAACTGGCCCAGGGATCACTTGCAACAGCGACAGGCTCAACCTCACCTGCCAGGATCTGCTTATCCTTGCTCTTGTAACAGTCCGCGTCCAGATAGCGGGCTTCAATGAGGCAAAAGGAGAGGCATCTCCCTGAAGCACGCCTACTCGACCTTTAAGGGAATATTTAAGGCATTGGTGGTATGGCGAGGGAACCGCCGCATGAAGGTGGAGCCATGGCCTTCCCATCAATGCGTTATACGCAGTGTCCTGAGAGACTACCATGAATTCGGTGCTGGCAACCAGGTCACCGAACTGGGTCTTCAAATGTATCTTGCCGACCAGAGTTTTCTCGGTGCGGTCGTACCCCTGGATCCTAAGGTCGGAGGGACTCAAGTCATCCTCAGACAACCCCAATTTCCGGAGCATCCGAGTTGGAATCAGGTTAATCCCGGGCCCCGTGTCGACAAGACAGCGCCAGACTTCAAGTCCATTGAACTGGCCAGTAACATACAGCGGACGAATGTGTCCCTGTATAGGAGGGTCTTCATCCTTACCAGAGAACGAGATAACTGCCTGACATTCGGCGTCCTCAATCGTTTCGGCGTGAAAGTCCTCTGCAGCCGAAACCTCCGTCTCAAACTGGAGGGGGCTCTTTAGGGCTTCAGCGAGGGCCTCGCGCATCTCAGGTGACATGCGCAGAGCCTCAAGGATGGAGAGCCTTGCTGGGATGTCGGCCAAGTGCTTCAGGACATCATACTTTTTTGCCAAGCGCGAGCCTCTGGTTGCAGGAGGTTGCTCTGCGGTTGGAGGCATGACGGGCCTTGCCGGTTGGACCGGCGGCCGACTGGTGCTTGGCGCATCTCGTTGTTCACTGGTTGAAGCCCGGGAAGTGGTCACCGTACTGGGGCCAGGAGGCCGGGATGGACTCGTGGCAGGACGGAGCTGGTCACAGCGCGGCTGAGGCGGCTCTGCCTGGTCCCACACCAAAAATAGTGGCGGAGGCGAATCCGTCATCCCCGGATGGGGGGGCTGCGCGCGCTGAGCTCGGTTTTGAGCCTGCTGCCTAGTCTCAGTGGCGTGCACGGCCTGGCTGGAGGTACCAACTTCTGTGCCCCAGCGACTCCTGTTGTTGTGGTTCCTCCGACGGTGGCGATGACCGGGGACACTAGGGAGGTCCACCTGGTGTTCTTCAATGTCGGGAACCGAAAAGGGATTTACCAGCTCAACGGTATTAACTGAAGCGTACCCAACACTGTCATCGGACGAATCATTCATCACCGGGCGGATCTGAGGAGGGACCCCCATCTCCGGGGGCATGAAATCGCCGAGAGTGCGGGATAGTGGCGGAACTGGCGGGGCGCGCTCTTGGAGCCTGTCCTTAAACACGAACACACCCGCCACTTGTGCTGGTGATGGGCCCAACCTGATTACATTGTTGTTAATCTGGTCTTGGAGCCAGTCTTTAAACACGTAGCATCGCCGGATGGTGTGCCCCAGGGCCCGATGATAAGGGCAGTAGCGGGGGTTATCAGTGAGATGTGCCTCCTCTGGCCTCCAACACTCAGGCAATCGCACAATCCTCTGCTCCAGGGCGCTCCGGAAATAACCGGGGACCTGATCCTCGTGAAATGAGTAAGTCAGGTATCGCGGGGCCCTGGGAGAATGGTCTTGACGAGGGGCTGGAGGGGCCTTCCGAGGAGGTGGACCCTGATTATCTCGCCTGGGTTGTCTTGGTACATTACGCGGAGGGGCCGACCGGTTCTGGGGCTGCCACTGCTGGGCCGGGAACTGAGCCCGTGGATGTGGATTCCTGTGAGGCTGTAGAGCTGGCCTCACCGGCAGCAACTCCAACTGCCTGGGGGCCTCTATCTGGGCAACAGCAGCGGGCTCAGCCCTGCTGACTCTCCTTGAAAGGATCATAGGAGGCAGCGGGTGTGCCTGACTGGCCTGTTGCGGGGCTTCCTCAAGACGTTGAGCTTTGTCTGAGAAGTCCCTGAACCCTCCGGGGTAATTCTGAGTGATCAAGGAAGGGACCAGCTCGGTTTTGACATTCCCGACGCACATTGTCATCAACTGCTCCTGAGTCAATGGCATGTCAAGGGAATACGTGAGACCCTTCCATCGGGCGACGAAATCCACGACTCGCTCATCAGGACTTTGCATGCACTTGAAGAGGTCTGCGATACTCGTCTTCCGGGTCGTGGAACTGAACTGGTAGAGGAACTATCTACGATGGTCCTCCCAGCTAGTTATCGACCCGACGGGGAGCTGGCTGTACCAGACAAATGCTGGCCCTTCCAGTGTCTGGACAAAGCAGCGAAGCTTAGCGGCCTCCTGCTGCGCCAGAGTTCCCAACATAGGCCCGCACCTCGAGTTGAAATGGGCCAAATGCTGTGGCGGATCTCCAGTCCCGTTGAAGGGGGCGAAAGTGGGGTTCCCGAATCCCGGAGGTGCCGGAATGTCATCCACCCATACTGGGTATGGCTTGCCGTCCGGTGGGATCGCCACTTGCCGAGTCTCCAAGGCTTTCAAGCGGGCGATGAGTGCCGCCATCGGATCATCCGGACATGGGTTCCAGTCCTGGCGAGGATCTCTAACTACGAGCGCATTTCATGGCCCTTCAATAGGGTCGTCGACCGGGTCGTCGAACTCGGCAGCTCGTGGGATGGCGGGCGGAGCGGCCCTTGGGGCAGCGGGAGGAATCCGAGTGGGGTCTCTCAGGTAGTCACGCCGCTCGGGAGGGTGTGGTGAAACATACCGCGCCCTCTTTCCATAAGAAATGGCCTCTCCCCTGTCGGCAAACACGGCGTAATCACGGTTGCCCGGGAGAGTCTCGTCGAGGAGCGGTTGTTCCTGTCCCTGCTGTCCTGGCCTAGGATCACCGTAGTCAGGCCGCCGCTCTGCAGCGTGCTCAACGAGGAGCTGGTCAACTAGCTTCTTCTGCTCGGCGAGTTGTTGACGTAGCGTGGCCATTTCGGGATCCTCCTCTGCCCTCTGCATGGAGGCAGATGGGTCGGCGGGCTTTATAGCCCCGCCGTGCTCTTTACCTTTGCAGACGTTTCGGCTCAACGTCAGTGCTTCAGTGGGTGCGGGGAGACCCAGGAGGCTCCTCTGGTGATGAGTAACCCTCACTGACGGATCCAACGATGGCTTGTCTTCGGGGGTAGATCCCCCGTCGAGAAGTTCCAAGCCGTTCCCCTCTCCTGACAGGTCAGCCATATTGACCGTTTCCGTCCCTGGGGATGTACCCTCAGGGCCACCCAACGAATCGGGCTGTCGGGGAATCGCACTGAAACGTAGGGAAGCGTACTGCCCCCATCCACGGATATACACGTGGGGAGTGGCTTCCTCGATAACCTTGCGGAGTACTTGAAAACACTCAACGCATCATTGTTGGAGGGCCCTGTGGTGCCCAAATGACCCGGGGTGCCGAACCGCGGGGAGCGTGGCCAGGTCAATCTGACGGCACTGCTCACCAATATCCTCCAGGTGCGCTTGACTCCAGGGATATGGCATTTGTAGGCGGTGAAGACGGGAGTGAGTCTCCCGGAGAGTTCGACGGAAGCATTCGAACTCATCCGGGGTGAGCGATTCGGGTGCATCAATGTCCGGTCCTGCGACTGGCCAAAACTTCTCAGGGAAGTGGCCCTCTGCAAGGACGGTCCAGAAGCTCCACGACTCAAACTCGGGACCCAGGTCTCCTTGGTCACCTTCAGCGACTGGGAATGGACGGGGAACTGGCAGTGGTGCCGAGGCGGGCCGCTGGGCCGACGGGCTGGCCGGTGGTGAATACGGCGAGCAGGCCGATTGGCCTCCACATCCCGGGCCGCCCTCTGAGGGTCGCTGTGCCCCAGCTACCACATCACTATAGGACGGGCCGGTGAGCGAACATCCTGCCGTAGCGTCGGTGCTCGCCGAGGGTGCACTGGATCGTGGCTCGACCGTCGGTCCCCAGAAAAGGTCTCCGGCTTCTCCGATCGAGGAAGAAGGCGCTTCCGGAGGGGCCGGTACCAACCGCAAGCTTGATCCTTGGGGGTCTACCAGGCCCTCGCTACTCCGGATATACCTTCGGAGAGAAGCGAGGATCATATTGATCTCGCTCTCGGGAAGTACGAGGCTGACGTGCCGCATTCCTACCCCTGCCCCTGACTGGCGGGATCGGGGGGAGGGCTCTGTCACCGAATCATACTCCGCCTCTGTATCAGAGAAATGAACCGGTCGGATCTCTGTCCGGAATTCCGTAACATTCCTCCCTCTACGCCGACACCTCGCCTTCCTGCCCCTAGGTGGTTCTTCGGGGCATGGCTGATCTCTGTCCTGGCGTCCTCTGGCCGCACTGGTGCTGGGGCCAAGAGGACTAGAAACCAAGGTGTGAGGAGCACCGGGACAGATATCAAAGGGGACGCGGGGAGAGATGCTTCTGGGCAGGCCTCCGGGCCGGGATCGGAAGGTGGGATCACCCATGCCTCTTGGATCGGCCACACAGAGTGGACCCTGCTGGTGAATAGCGCTACCGCGAGGTGGTCCATGGTGGCTATTGCCTGCGCCCGCAACCGGGAGAGTCAACCCAACCTGCCTTTGGGGCGGTCGGGGCCTCGATCCAGGTCGGGCCTAGAAGTGCCCCTGCACAGGATTCGCAAGGGCCTGGTGACTGGAGCCAGTAGTGGCTTGGGCCAATGCGGCCGCCATTGCTAGGGACCCAAGATGGGCATCCTCTTCCGCTCGTGCCCGACATTGGCGTCGGGATAGACGAGTCAGGATCAGCGTCGCAGGTAGGTGGAGATCCCGTTCTTCGACTTGAGAGGCCTATCGTCGGTGTCGACGTGGCCTAGCAGGAGCCCTTATCGCGGATCCCTGGAGAGAATCTTGGATAGGGTGGTCCCGGACATCCTCCACCTCATCCGCATAGGGGAAGGAGCTGTCAGAGCGTTCCAGGGATAAACTCCCGAAGCAGTTGGACATCGAGGTAGGCAGCGGTGCCTCCCTGCGCGGCCCTCGGGGGCGGCGTTGGTGGCGAGGTGCAGCTTCCTCGAGGTCTAGGTGAGCCATGTCCCGGGTGGGGATGACTCCCTCTTCCTCATATCTCTGCACCAAGTTGTTGATCACCCTTCTCTGGATGACCTCCGAGGGGGAGAGAGGGCGTGGTTGTCCCGCAGCTGCGGCTGCGGGGACGGCTGTGGAACGGGCGGGACCGCGCGGAGTAGCCGCGTCGGTGTTTACCCTACCCCTGCGCCAGTGGGCGGGCGGCGATCAGGCACTGGATCGGGCGACCTGATTCCTGAAGATAGGGAGAAGAACCCATTAATACTGACAGGAAAAGGAATCGACTACCAATCATTAGTGCCACAACGCCTTCCGTGGGGGGAACCCAGGCCATCGACGTCGTGAGACGGAGTGCCCGATTTCCCTTCCCCAGCCCCTGGCGGGTTCCATGCCCCGGTGCTGAATGCTCGGCCAGGCAACATGCTAATCTTCCAACACCTCTGAAAGCTATCGGTCTTCGTATTGAGGAGAAGAGATTCACGTCGGGTTCACCATTTTTCTGTTTCGGTGCGGATGTGCGTCGGGTTTCCGTTCCGACGCTGTTCCGCCAGGACGCGTTCGCGCGTGCTCCCGTCGACCCGAGGGGATGGGAGCGCGGCTTGTGGCCCCGCAGTCCCGCTTTCTAAGGGCGGGCAGCATCCGTCCCTTATTCAGGGACGTCTTCTCCTTGATCGAAACCGGGATGATGGGACGTCGGCTCCTCCTTCCGTGGACGTCTCCTCGGAACTCGTCGCCTAATCCGGGTCTCCCTCATAGATTTAAGAATGTTCGTGAATCTCGTTCCCGGCGCCATATCTTCATGGACACTGGTTAATTACGCTGCTTCCGCCCAGACGCTCCAAGGGGTCTGGTCGGGGCAGCAACCTGCGGTGAGGTGACCGGGTAGCTCTGGGTGCTGGGGGCGTGTCTTAACACTGCGGCTCTGCATGCCTGCCTTCCGTACCTAATATGGCTTCTCTAAGGCTTGATGGCCTGAGGCATCCCGCGCTGGGTGCGGGGAACTGTGTTACCAGAGGTTTTCCTCAGCTTCCCATGTTTAACACGGGGTATGCCGCGAGTTTAGCATCCAGTGGGGACGACATCAGACTGATCAACACGAGGAGTGGATCAGATGACAGAACCCCTTACAGGGAACCTCCAACGCTGGGGCCAGCACATGGGCGGCTTCCCGAGTGAAGTGGAGTGGAATGAAATGGCATGACCCCACCGGGACGTGGCGGCTCGGGTAAGGATCAGGATGGATGATGGAGTGAAGAGCTTGGACCCCGTAGAGGCTTCCTATGTACCGTGCGTTAGCGCGGATCAAAGTCAACGTAGTTCGGATATACAGTTTAACGTCATGCTTGACGATGGCAAGCCGACTCACGAAGAGGTCGAGGCTACCGGGTGGAGGATTGAACCGAACCACCTCACGCAGAGGGGGATGAAACGACCAGGTGGATCAACGCGAATGTGAACCCGGGAGGGGTCCACTGATGGACGAACCGAAGTGAATACGACCGGGACGACCAGGTGGTGGGCTTGAACCTCAGGGAGGCTTCCTACGTACCCTGTTTAGGAGACAGGGATCAAAGTCCACGTAGTTCATTCTGTCAGGACTTACACACTGAGGCAACCTGAGTGCGGAAAAACTCAGTTGGAGAGGGACTTGGGCCGAATGTAAGAGACACCTCGATCCATGTCACGCCCTCTACTGGCTTCGGCAGTGGGAAAGCACAATGGAGATACACATGTGCAGTCCCCCACAAGAAACTAGGGGTTTGTAATACCCTACCCCCATGGCCGAAGGCCACTCCAATCCCGACATCCCTGCAGAGAAGAGCGGGTGGGGACCACATCCAAACCGGGGGGGGGGGACCCTGCGTGCGAGACATAGGATCGGGTGATGCGGACGGTTTAACGTCTTTCTGGATGAAGTACAGTTTAACGTCGTGTGTTGAGGACGAAGCGGATGGTTTAACGTCTTGCCGGACGAAGTACAGTTTAACGTCGTGTGTTGAGGACGAAGCGGACGGTTTAACGTCTTGCCGGACGAAGTACAGTTTAACGTCGTGTGTTGAGGACGATGGAGTTTGGGGATTACACCTTGAGGAGGCCCATATGCTAGGCAGTTTAACGTCGTGCAGCTTGGACGAATGCAGTTTAACGTCATGTTGGACGATGGATGCCTGGCAGTTTAACGTCCTGTAGCGCGGACGAATGCAGTTTAACGTCATGTTGGACGAGGTATGCCTGGCAGTTTAACGTCCTGCAGCGCGGACGAATGTTGCCGCCGATGGGTCCGTGTCACTTCGCGTGAGCCTAGAGGGCCGCACGGGAAGACAACGCACGGTGCGGGCACCCAGGATGAAGATCATAGGGCGCCACGCAGGCGGGTACCCTCAGGGGGTCAAGGGGGCGACCCTGGCGGTTTGCGCACAAAAGAGGAGCTTGGCGCGCAATACCGCGGGTCGGCACGCAATTGGGCAGGCTGGCGCGCAATTGGGCCAGCCCTTTGCGCGCGGAAGATGGAGATTGTGCGCACCGGGCCTCTGATAGCACGCGGGGGCAACGACTCATTCTTTAACGAATGGCCACTTAGTAAGGGGGGGTGCGCGCAATCGGGCTGGATTGCGCGCACCCGGGGGCAATTGCGTGCAAGAGGCTTCTTTTGCGCGCGAAAGCCCTCGGGTAAGGAATTGGTCAAAGGAAAGAAGCCAAAGGGTTTGCGCACGAAGGCGAACCCCGAGGCTTTCTTGCGCGAAATGAAGGAGTTACCTGAAGATTGGCATTGCGTGCGGAGGGGGCTGGATTGCGCGCATGAGCGACCCTTCGAATTCTCGCAACCTCCAAAACGCCGGGGGTCGCCTTATATTTATAGGCAACCCCGGGCGCGGAATCCGGTTCGCGGGCGCGCAATCCTGTTCGCGGGCGCGGAATCGGGGCCCGGCGCGCAAGGGAGTCGCGCGGGCCATGGGCGCGCAAATTTGCTCGCCGGCCCGGCGCATTGCGCGCATCTCGGGAGGATTGCGCGCCATACTTCAACTTTGTGCGCGGGCCTCCAAAATTCCGCGCAAGGCCTCCGGGCCTTCCGAAACCTGCTTCTGACTTCAAATATGACCTCGCTTCCTGCATCCGGAACTTCGTCTGGGAGAAATGGACTTTTCCAGCGTCTACAAGTACCTTAAATGAGTGTCTACAATAGAGACCTCTCAGGTTCTAAGGAGAGCCTAACTCAAAGTGGGATAAGGACTGACTTGAGGTGGTGATTGGGTTTTCGGTCTAGATAGGGCACCATTATATTAGATGGAGGTCCTTCTAGTGGGCCTTCTATGTGGATCAATAAGGTGATAGAGGGGTTTTTGTTAACTTATCTTATAATTAGTTGACTTTCCCATGGATAAGGCTTGATATCCTTTCTCAAAGAAGGGGCTACTTCTCTAAAAGTTATGGGCTATGTGTGAAAAAGAGCTTCTATAACTTAAGTAGGATGACATGATAGTAATTGGATTTTTATTGAGGAGTACTGAACTTTCTAGGTACTCAATGAATACAATAGAACATTGCTTTAGGGCTTGGACCTCCGAGCAAGTTATATATAGGGACAACCGAGCCAACACTATTCTTATGTGCATTACTACTTATAATAGGGTTCTAGAGATAACCTTTGTGGTTGAAAGTCCATTGGCTAAGAAGATACGACCAGAAGATGTTAGCAGTGGGAGAGCAGGAATGCGACATCAATCTCAGAGACATGGAAGTGTGAGATGTTCTGAGAAGAGGTCCAAAGATAGGGGATCTACGGCTATGGGATTATAGTGTTAGACCAATCAACTTAGAAATAAGTAGGATTTTTTAAGAGATGGTAGGGGAAATATCGCATGATATTTTCCAACCTGTCGTGCTAATAGTGAAATGATGGATAGGCCACCAGGATAGAGACAATGACATGTACATATTAATCTATATGGAGACAGACATGGAAGGGGAGCTAAGAGACTAGCAGGGGGTGGTATACATTTTTTCATGTTACAACCACCACCCCAATGTGTTCCAAAACTGGCACAGGGAGCTGGAGGACGTGGAAAGAGGATACCTACATGCAACTATCCTTACACGCGTAACAGGGGATGTTTTGAGTCTCTTTACATAAAATGGAGGACGAGTATGAGTCTGTCATTCTAGAGGATGTTACAGGACTACCTCCTCCCAGATTTCTAGAATTTTTCCTTGATCTGTACCATGGGAATACGCCCATATCTATACTTTCTTATCGGATGGATCCCATAGGGCTTCGCGAATAGATGGTACAATTAGAGGACTTATAGAGGAAGGGGTTCGTAAGGACAAAAATTTCACCATGGGCAGCCCCAGTGTTGTTTTCCAAGAAGGTATATAGAATCCTGAGGTTAGGCATGGACTTCTGACTCCTAAACTAGGTGACTGTGAAGATCAAGTACCCTCTACTGAGGAATGATAGCCTCTTCGACTAGTTGAAGGGAGTGATATGGTTTTTTAAGATAGACCACAGATCAGGCTATCAACGACATCGAGTACGTGATGAGGAAATCTTGAATATGACTTTTGGATGTCTCTATGGCCACTTCGAATACTTATTGATGCCATTGGGCACGAAGAATGCCCCAATAGTGTTCATGGGACTCCTGAGTAGGATCTTCCTGCCATAATTAGACTGGTTGGTAGTCGTCTTAATTGATGACATCTTAGTGTATTCAGCGTCCAAGGAGGAGCATGCGATACACCTGAGGATGGTTCTGGACACACTCCGAGAGCACCCCACTTCACGAAAATCTCTTGAAGTGTGAGTTCGGGATCAAAAAGCTCCACTTCCAAGGACATGTCATCATAAAGGATGGAGTTGTACAAGATCCAATGAAGATCAAGTAAGTTGTTTCTTGGGATCCACCGAAGAGTGTTACCAAGGTGTGGAGTTTATTTGGGTTGGTTAGGTTGTATTGGAGGTTTTTACCCAACTTATACATAGTGGAAGCACCCATTATGGCATTGACGAAGAAGGGAAAACCCATAATGTTGATAGAAGGATGCCGGTAGAGCTTGCAGTAGTTGAGGTAATGCTTCATGAGTGCTCCTATATTAAAGCTGCCAGAGGAGGGAATTGAAAACATATTGTACTCTAACACATTAGGAACCAGGCTGGGTTGTGTCTTGAGGCTAGGGAAAGGAGTGATTTCTTATGGCTCAAGAAAGATGATACCGCATTAGACAAACTATGGGACTCATGAACATGAGTTGGAAGTGGTATTCTTTGCACTAAATATGTGGTGACACTACCTTATGGGAAAACATTTCATCATCTACTCTGAACAAAAAAGTCTCGTGAATATCTATTGATAGAAGGATCCGAATACAAGGCAGTGACATCTTTTATAGTTCCTCTAGGAATATGACTTCAAGATAGTTTATACTCCTATGAAGGGGATGTTTGTGGCATATTCTCTCTGCAAGAGATCGTGTTCGCAACTACTGAACAAGACCTCAGAGAAGTTAGCCTTATTTATGATATCCATCATGGATAGATATGATATAAATCCCCAGATGTATACATCACTTAATCTTGAGATAAGTTGATAATTTGATTTTAATTCACATAGAGGATATTTTCTGGTTTAGAGCTTCAGAGAACGATGTAATAACTTATAAATAACATCTTGAATATTACAAGTAGACACTTATACTCACTATCCGTTTTTTTATAAATGTAAAAATCTTTAAAAAGAAACATGACATCATTTCATGTTTTAATAGCATAACTTTTTTGTGATCCCATCCATGACTCTATTATTCTTTATTTCCTATGAAGAACATTTCAAAACATGGGATGAGCATAAAATGATCCATAATGGATACAAAAAAATGAAAATTTTTAGTGTTTGGATAACATGAAAACCATGAATACTTTATCATAAAGTAATTCTTTTCACCTTTAAGAAGTAGTAAATATACTTCACTAAATATAATCTCATTACTTACCATTTTTTAAATAAAATATTACCATAAATCCCATAGAAAGAAACATATATCATATAAAGGTAGCTTGGGACAAAAACAAATTTAAATATAATAACCATATGGTCAACTACAACACATAACACTAAATAAAATAGCCATATGACCGACTTCCATACCCAATGCAATGTAGGTTAAAATGTAACCACCCATACTTGGTTTATCATGGAACCACAATTCATTTGGTTTATCATATAATCACCTGTCATTAGTTTATCAAGTAACAACCCGTCAAATTTCCATGTTATATTGTATAATAATAACACATAAATTATTTCAAATATCAACATTTCACTTATAACATTTCATTTGAAATCACAAGAAATCATTTCAAGATATTGAAATCCTCAATACATTTCAAAAGCCATTTTAAATACCAAAACAACCCAAATGGGAATAAGGGTTTTCATTTTCTTTAGAAAAATTTATGTCCTATAAAGGAATCCAAATATCAAATAACGGTTATGGCAGAAGATAGGTTGTTATCACCACAAACGTTAAAAACATTCTTATTTTCATTTAGTAAAATTCATCATAGAAAAAATATTCCCTTTGAATGAATTTAAAATTAAAAAGGTTTTATTATACATATTATAAAAGACATAGGTGTATATTAACAAAATATGCCTCAATGAAAGGAGATTGATACGAAGTACCTTACCTTGAGTCTGATTCATCACGTATGTTCCTTGTTCTTCCTAAAAAATAAACATAAGTTAATTTATAATTTTTAGTACCATTTTAAAAGTTTATTATTCCTTTTATATAACTTGTTACCAGGTTATAAAAATTACATAATTATTTAAGTTAATATCGATTGTTTTGTTGATTTTCAGTACTTGATTCGAAAATGACCTTATTTTGAAGATATTCTCCAAATAAGAAAAATAAAATTTAATCCATAAAGATATTCATTATTTAAATATCTTATATATCTAGTAAATAAGTATTTATAATAGTTTATAAAATTTGTAGATAATAAATGAAATGAATTATTTGTGGAGACGACAGGTCGTACGTACGCATGAACGCTAATTTCATTTATTTTTTCAGATTAATGAAATGAAAACTAAATGATACATGGGTATATTATAATTAAATTATAATATAATATTTTATATGTGTTACATAAGTTCATTACTTCCATCCCTTAGGCATTAAATTTATGTCATGAACAAGTTATATCACTTTAGGGGGCGGTAGTCCACACATCCGCAAATGAAATTATAGTATTTACACATAATGGAAAGCATAATGGTATGTTGTAAATAAAATTTTAAGAATAATAGACAATATAAATATAATATATATCATATATTAATATAGTTCCATCATAATTTCCACCATGAGAGGTGGTAGGATAAAATTGAACAATCATCATTTCGTGAGGCAGTAGTTCACCGTACACAGAAGTAATATTTTTGTATCCATTAGATGGAGGTGTATGTAATTGTAGTCATAATCCTTACCGTAAAAACATCTTATTATATTTAGGATACTGGTTTTGTTTTATAATAATATAATAATTATAGCATACGAAGTGGATAAAGAAAATAAAAGAAAAGAACATTAGAGAATATGCTACCTCTAAAACGTGTAACTCTTTTTGATTTGAGCCAAAAGGTTTTATTAAATTGACTTATTCCCAAGGTAAGGCTTCCTGGGGGTATTTACTGGTGATGGGATATTTTTTGAGAAGAATTTAGGTGAGCCATGGGGCTTGAGAGGTATGATTAATTGGGTAGATGTGAATCCCTTTTATGAGAGGGAGGGGGGCACATTAAAAAGGTATTGAAAAATTATTTTATTATATAATTATTTTCACTTTTAAATTGTAAAAAAATAATTTATATCAAAGCTAGGATTCTAGTGGGTCCCAAATCTCTCAATTAATAGGTTTTAGACAGGTCTACGTTTAAAATTTAATGATATCATTTTGTTTTAACCCTTAGTTAAAAACAATAGCTCTTACCATTTCTTCATGCATATTGATAATTTATGGTTTCTATAGTGACTATAAACTTAGAAAAATATGAAAAGTGGTTCATTAATGAAATTTTAAACATTGAATAATTCATTTGGAAGAATATCATATTTTCAGGACTATTATATCATTTAATAAAATAGTATTTGTTTAAAAAACACATTTGTGTCAATTTTTATACTATTCATATCATGAATTTTATAAAATCAATAAAAACCATATTCATTAAAAAACTTCATTAATTAAAATAAATCAAGTCATAATATTCCATTAAATTTGTGGATGGGATAATAGTTTCAAAATAAATATATTTTAATATTTATAATTTGATTTATTTGAATCCTTTATTAAGGAAGCAATCATTGTATCATCATTGTGTCATAATTAAATTTATTTATTTAATATCTAAAAATTATAAATAAAATATAATGATGTAGGAAATATATTTATCTATATAATTAATATTTATAGTCTAATATATAATTTATATAACACCATATAAAAAATGTTTTATAAAAATATACATGCTTATGTAATATTTTACTTTACATTAAATTAATTCTTATAAAATGCCATTTTCACATCAAAGTGGCTCTATAGGGTCCCAAAAAAGACCAAAGGATGACCTTGGTTGGTAATATCTCATAAAATATGATTAGGAAAATATTTTATGGTAGTTTAATATTATTTTTTTACCATTAATTACTATATTTACCCTTTACCCATGATAAATAAAATAATTACTATAGTTACTATTCGTAATGTCTTAATATAAAAGGTAACTATTTACAAAATTTTAACCTTATGATTCCAAATATGGAAAAAAATTTACCATGTTCAAGACACATAGTTTTACGCAATTAATTTAATATTAATTCTCATTTTCAAAACCAATAAGTGGGGTTTTAAGAAGTAATAACTATTGAAAGATTAACTTCTGTTTATATACAATTTAAAAGTGAATTACATCTAATGACCAAAATTGGATTAAATGAAAAAAATATAATCCAATTACTCTTTGAAACCAATTAAAATTACAATCTAACTATATAAATAAATTATATGAAAATGTAGTTTTGAAATAAAATGCAGTGTGTTTTCATTATTCATTAAATAAATGAACATTATTAGAAAATTACAAAATATCCTCAAAAAAATATTTCCATGTCCCACATCTAAAAAAGAATTTTATTTTTTTAAATAGAACATATAAAATTGAAAAAAACTAGATATAAACAGGGTTCTCCATAATAAGGTTGTAAAATAGCATTTTTAGAAAAATGCATCTTGAATTTGTTCCTTTATCATATCCGGAAAACATATAAGATTAATTTAAAACATTACATTGAATATATGACACATATGTTTCATTAAATAAAATTTCATATGTTATGATATGATTTTATAAACACAATTATTCTCTTTTAAATTTGTTTTTATAAAAACACATCCTTTATGTTCAGTTGGTTTTTATTTCCATTTCAAATTAATTTTGTAACCAATGAATCATTATTTAAACATGTGTAAACCATATTTCAGAATTCAGTTGATTCTATTCATTCTTTCCATTCCAACACTAGGCGTTAACTATTATTTAAAGTAATAATTATATTATTGTATTATTTTTCATTATAACTCAATGATGTGTGCAATATAATATTTTAGGGAAACCCTTTTGTTGCGTGTTGACTAGTCTATCGAAAAAAGATTCCCCTTTAATGTAAAATTAATATATTAATCATAAGTTTTAATAGAAAACCAAAAGTATTATTCTATAACTTCTTGGGTTTTTACATCCTTCCCCCTTTTGGAAATTGTGTCTTTGTAATTTAAAAATTTGGCCAATAAACTTCCTTGAAAGTCCCAAATCGGAAAAAGAGTCAATAAAACTATCACATTAAAATATTTAAAGATAAGTATAATGGTCTCCCAAGATAACACATACTATGATTCCATGAAAACATGTATATTTAAGTGAAAACTAACCATCACATTTTCATGGAGAGTGATAGAAAACATCATTAGGAGAAAGTCAACAACCAGAAAACCACAAACATGTGATGGGTAAAACGGTTTTTAATTCCATAGTAGGAAAAGTAAATGTACAAAATTTTGTTTTTATGTTTTTTTTCATAGAGTTGAGTAATTATATTCTTACATACTTGTCATGTAGAGTTTCATCACTTGATATATATTTACAACAAACTGATCTTTTTTAAACGATGAGTAATCAAGATGACTTGGTCACACATGAAGTGTTATAATCAACTTCCAAAAAAACACAAAACCCGTATAAGATTAACTATCTATTCATCCTCTCTTGAAAAATTTTCTAAAAACAAAATGGTTAGTATAGGATCATATAATATTCAAAAAGAATAATCCTTTATAAAATCAAATAATAATACTAATATTCAAAATTAAAAAAATAATACCCAAATGTTCCATAAGTGTAATTAAATAAATAATTGTCCTTAATTTTCTTTGAAAGTAATCCAAACTAATATTGAAACCCAAAAATTCAGAAGGATTTCATCACCTAGTCATCCATGATAAATCATTACATTTGTCTCCAAATAACATCAACTACTCTTAAAGTATCATACATAAAAGTAATTAACCTAATCACACATCTTCCATGATAGGTTAATCATTTCCATAAATAACCCACATTGTCATATGTCCACAATAAAAACATTGATTCTTAAAAAACAAAACTCAACCATTACTCCTCATATGAAATCCGCTGGTATTATATTTTCCATAGGCATATAGTGTTTCCAAAACAGATAATGTCTTCCAAAATGACATTTATCACTTAATCACAAAAAAATTTCCAATACTACGTATATGTATTTAATAAATCCTAAGTTCACCTAATGAACTTATTCTTGATCCATAAAATCAGTTAAATAAAGAGAATAAGTCATAATAACGAGGTGCTTCATGTAGGCTAGTGGAAGGGGATGCACCCTTATTGCCCTTCAGTTGTGGGTTCGATTCCCATGACCTATCAAGAGGTGAGGGGTTGTCACCCATCATGTGGGTTGTCCTTTTTCAAAAATAATATAATTGTATAACATTCCCAAAAAATTAGATAAATTATTAAAAAATAACCATAACATGTTTTAACCTCAATGGTTATTTCTTAGCTAATATTTTGAATCCCAAAATCTAATAACCCATAATCGAATCAAATTCAGGGATCATATAAAACCCAAATGTTTCATTATAACTATATCAATAAAAGAAAAGATAATTCTTTCTCCGCTAAATTTTTTATATAACAAACTTAAGGGTGAAATATAATTGAAGTCTTCTAAAGTAATCTGATCAATAAAACATTTAAACATATCATTATCCATAGATCCATAATTACTCATCAATTCCTAAAATATAGAAATATTAATCATCAATCAATCTTCATGATACTTTATCCATGTTTTTCAATCTTATTTTTTATACATCTTTCATACAAAAAAATCATTCATTATTTCTTAAGATTTAAATAATTTCAAAATATGAGCTAAGAAATAATCGATACCTTTTATAGGACATTTTCTGTTTCATCATCTTCATGTGGAATGGAATTAGGTATTGGTAAAAATATATTTGTATAGTCCTTCAGATACCATTTCCAAACCTTCTACAAAGGACATCTATTTGCGTAATGACCATGTACGAAACATTTAAAACATCCAATAGATCCCTTAGAAAGAACTCTTTTCCCATTCCCAGAGTCAACTGAACGCTTCTATTTTTCCATGGTAGGTTATTGCTTTATGAGCTTCACTACCATATCTATAACATCTTCTCATCCATTTGAAGCATTTTCCTAGGTGTTTATTTCCACATTATTCACACATGTGTTTTTGAATATACATACCTTTATGAATATCACATGTACTTCTATAGGGATTCATTTCTCGCATATATGATGCCTTATAAAAATATATGAGGTTCTAGTGGTCAATAATGACTCCAGATATTTGGCTAATAATAAACAAAAGAGTTTCATTGTTTCTCCCAAATCATTTAGTTTCTTATTCAGAAACCACCATAGTTTCTTTCATATCCATTGTTACTTTGGTTCCTTCTAGATCCATCCATTTACTCTAAATCCAAAAAGGTTAGTGTGAGTATATTAGTATAATCATCATAAAATATGTTATGAGGAGGGAAAACACTATGATTTACTTATTCAAGTTATCTTAAACCCATTAAATTTATCTAAATTTAATATTATTCTTTCTAATATGATAAACATTTTGGTTTTTACACATATTCCTAAATAACACCCTAACCTCTAATGTTATCTAAACCGACATCAGATACTAACTATACGGCCGCAACCTTAATAATTGCATAATCTTGAGATATGTAGATAATTTGAATTTTATTCACATCGAGGATCTTTTAAGGTTTAGAGATGTAGATAATTATGTCACACCATATACATAACATCTTGAATCTTACAAGTAGAAACATCCAATCACTATCCATTTTTTCGAAAAACAAAAACTCTTTAAAAAGAATCATTACATATTTTCATGTTTTAAAAAAATAAAATTTTCTTGATCCCATCCTTGACTATATTCTTCATTAGGCCCTATGAGAAGCATTTCCAAACATAGGAGGAGCATTAAAAGCTCAGTAAGGGATACAAAAATAATGAAACCTAGTAGTCTTGGGACAACATGAAAACCATGAATACTTTATCATAAAGTAATACTTTTCACTATTAATAAATAGTAAACATACTTCACTAAATATAACCTCCATACTTACAATTTTTGTAACAAAAACAGTACCATAAATCCCATAGAAAGAAACATATAACATATAAAGGTAACTTGGGACATAAGAATAGTTAAGTGTAATAATCGTACAGTCTACTTCCACACATATCACTAAATAGAATAGCCATACGACTGACTTCCATAACGAATGAAATAGAGTGTATAACATAACCTCCCATCTTTGGTTTATCATGGAACCACCCATAATTCTATTTATCATGTAACCAATAGTCATTAGATTATAACGTAACCACCCGTCAAATGTCTAAGTACCATTATATAATCATAACACATAAAAGATTTCAAATATCAAAATTTCACTATTAAAATTTAATTTTCAATGACAAGAAATCAATTCAATATATCAAAATACTCAACCTATTTCGAAAACTATTTTTTAATAAAAAACAATCAAAAAGGGAGTATGGGATTTATTTTATTTTTGAAAACATTATGGATTATAGAGGAATCCAAATATCAAATAACGATTATAGTGGAAGAGAGGTAGTTGTAACTGTATACGTTAAAAAAATTTCTTTTTCATTTAGAAAAATTATTCATAGAAAAAATATACCATTTATATGAAATTAAAATTAAATTTTATTTATAAACCATATAAAAGAAAAAGGTGAATACTATCAAAATACGCCTCAATGAAAGGATATTAATTCGAAGTCTCTTACCCTGAGTCTAAGTCGTTACGTATGTTCCTTGTTCTTACTAAATAATAAACATAAGTTAATTTATATATTCATCAGATCCTTTTTCAATTTTATTATTTATTTTATGTCACTTAATACTACTTTATATAAATTACATAATTATTTAAGTTAATATTGGTTGTTTTGTCGATTTTCGGTACATGATTCAAAAATGAAGTTGTTATGAGAAAATTGTCCATGTAGAAAAATATACATCTTCTCATGAATGATATTCACGATTTAAATATCATATATATCCATTATATATGTATTTATAATATTCTATAACATTTATAGATCATAAATTAAATTCACTGTTCATTGAGATGGTAGGACATACCTATGCATACATCCAGCTATTATTTATTTGTCATATTAATGAAATGAAAAATAAATGATACATAGTTATATTATAATTACATTATAATAGAATATGTTATATATGTTACATACTTTCCTTAATGAAATCCTCTACATGTCCCTAGTATGGAATGAATGAGGCCTATTGGTTTGAGGTGGTGGTAGCCCACACATTCTCAAATGAAATTATTGTATTTGCATATCATGGAATGCATAAAGGTACATTGTAAAAAAATTACAGAATCATAGAGAAAAAAATATATAATATATATCACATATAAATATAGTTCCATCATAATTTCTACCATTATAGGTTGTAGGATAAAGTTGAATAATCATCATTTCGTGAGGTAGTAGTTTGTCATATACAGAAATAGTATGTTCATATCCATTAGATGAAGGTGTGTGTAAGTGCAGTTAGAATAATTCTCATAAAAAATACTATTTTATTTATTATACTGGTGTTTTTATGTAATTAATGAATAAGAAGAGAATATGGAGTGGAGAAGGAAAAAAAAAGAAATGAACATCAGAGCGGACGCTATCCTTAAAACGTGTAACTGCTTTTGATTTGAGACAAAAGGTTTTCTTGAGTTGCCTTTGTCCTAGAGTAAGGATTCTAAGAGTAATTTTGGGATGTTGGGAGGTAATTTTATTATAATTTTGATGAGCCTATGGGATCTATAGGTCTGAATAAATGGGTATATGTGATGCCCATTTATAATAGGGAGGATGGGCACTTTAGGAAGGTATGAAAATATTATTTTATTATAAAATGAATTTTAGTTTCAAATGGTCCCAAAAGTAATTTATTTCAAATATAAGATTATTTTGGGAAGAAAAACTCCCATACAGTCGGTTTTAGACAAGTATAGGTTACAAATTTAACCATATCCTTTTTCTGTAACCCTTAGTTAAAAACATTAACTCTTACCATGTCTTCATGAACTTTCATAATTTATGGTTAATATAGTAAATATAAAATGCCAAGAAAACCAAAAGTGGTTCATTAATGAAATTTGAAACATTATATAAGCCATTAGGACAAATATTATATATTTAGGAATATTATATCGTTTTAAGAAGTAGTATTTGTTTTAAAAACTTATTTATGTCAATTGTTATACTATTCATTTCATGACATTTTAAAAATCCATAAAAACTTCATTATTTTGAAATAACTAAAGTAATTCAAATATAATAAGTCTTAATCATCCTTAAAATTAGTTTATGGCATAAAAAGTTTCAAAATAAATATATTTTTATATTCATAATATCATTTATTTGAATCTTTTATTAATAAAGAAATCACTACATCATCATTGTGTAATAATTAAATTTATATATTTAATGTCTAAAAATTATAAATAAAATATAATTATGTAGGAAAAAATTTTAGAATTATAATTAATATTTATAGAAAAATAGATAAAGTATATAACTGTATATAAATTTTTGTTCAGTAAAAGATACATGTTTATGTTATATTTTTATTTACATTAAATTTATTCTTAAAAAAGGTCATTTTCACAAAAGGTATCTCCATGGGGTCCCAAAATCAACCCAAGGAAGACCTATGTTGGAAATATCTCATCTAATTGGGTTATCACATGTGTTAGGGTAGTTTAATGTTATTATAATATTGTTTTTTACTCTTATTTACTAGATTTACCCTTTAACCATTGTAAATAAAATAATTATTAATATTTCTATTCATAATGTCTAAAAATAAAATGTACCTATTTACAAAATTTTAACCTTATTATTAAAAATATGGAATCCATTTTTCCTAATTCAGAACACAAATGTTGTATTAATAGATTTAAAATTAATTCTTGTTGTCAAAAACAAAAAGTGGGTTTTAAAGAAGTAACAATTATCAGAAGAATGACTTGTGTTTATGTCCAATTTAGAAGTGAAATTACTTTAAATGAAAACATTTCATTAAATGATAAAACTATTATCCAATTACACTTTAAAAACAATTAAAACTATAATCTATCTTTATAAATACATTAGATGAAAAGTTAGTTTTGAATTAAAATGTTTTATTTTTTTCCCATTCATTATAAAAATAAACTTTATTAGAAAAATCCCCAAATTTAATCCAATGTAAATTTTGATGTCCCAATTATAAATAAGAATTTTATTTTGTAAAATAGAACATATATAATTGACAAAAACATGATTTAAAAAGGCTTCTCTATCGAAAGCCTATAAAACCACATTTTTAGAAAAATATATCTTGAATTTGTTCCTATATCATATCTAGAAAACATATAAGATGAAATAAAAAATTAAATTAAATATATAAAATATATATTTAGTTAAATAAATATTCATAAAGGCTTATATAATTTTATAAACACAATTATTCTTTTTTAAATTGGTTTTCATAAAAATACATCCTTTATATTCCACTGGGTTTTAGTTCCATTTCTAATAAATTTAGTAACCAATAAATCATTATATAAACATTTGTAAATTTTTTTTCAGAATTCGGTTGATACTATTCATTCCCTCCATTCCAACATCTAGGTTTAAAATACCATTAAAAATAACAATAATATTATTGTATTATTTTTTAGTATAACTCAATTTTGTGTACAATGTAAGATTTCAGAGAAACTCATTGTTTTGTTTCAAGTATGAAATCGGAAAAATCATCCCATTTAACATTAAACTAATATCTTATTCATAGGTAATAATAGAAATAAAAAAAATTATTTTTTATAAATAACTAGGTTGTTACAGATGAAATAATATTCCTTTATTCTATGGAAATTTCACTTCCACACTTACAACAAGTTAGGGAGGCGCAACTCAGAGTTTCCAGCTATGAGACTGCATGTGCCCTGATGTCCACAATGCATGCCCCTGATAGATATTCAAAAGGTAGGGAGAAATTCATCATTTTCAAAGGATGCACCATTGTACCAAGGAAGTTACAAGATGAGGTCTTGAGGGAGTTCCATTCATCCCCTTTAGTGGTTCATCTTCGTGTGGAGAAGATATATGAGGACCTCTGATGTTAGTACCAGTGGCTGGGGATGAAGAAGGCAGTGAAAGAGTTTGTTTCCATATGCCTCACTTGTCAGAATGTGAATATTGTGCAGCAGGTTCTAGAAGGTTTGACAAAACCCCACATGGTAGAAAAGATGAAGTGGGATGGGATATCGATGGAATTCATGATAGGCGTACCACATATGTCTCGGAGGAATGATACCATCAGGGTGACCATAGATCGAATCACCATGTCATCCCACTTCCTACCCATTATAGAACAGGGTTCAGTAGTGATTTTGAGATGCCTCAATATACAAGATATAGTTTCACTCCATGGAGTCCCATTTAAAATATTCTAATATCATGATTCACCCTTTACATCACAGTTGTTGAAGGTATTACATGAGGTGTTTGGGACATAAGTGGGCTTGAGCACAACC
The DNA here is from genome assembly GCA_963277665.1 of Viscum album. NCBI lineage: Eukaryota > Viridiplantae > Streptophyta > Magnoliopsida > Santalales > Viscaceae > Viscum > Viscum album. The sequence continues at coordinate 1,918,851,141 of OY728160.1, forward strand.
TTTCACCCATAGATGGATGGTTAGATGGAGTAGACCATACAGAGCATGGAATACATCCTCTGTTCTTGTGTTCTTGATTTTGGTTAAAGTTGGGAGGACCACATACCACTACTGGAGTATGAATACAACAACAGATACCACTCGACCTTTAGTATAGAACCGTTCAAGGCATTGTATGTACAACCATGCAGGTTACTATTATATTGAATAGACCCAAGGGAATTCAACACTCATGGGTAAAGAGACTATAAAGTCTAACTTTGAAAAGGTGAATGTTATCCAAGAGAAGATGAAGGCTTCACAGAGATGACAGAATTACTATACTAATAGGCGATGGAGAACCTTAGAGTTTGAAGAGGGGGACAAAGTATTCCAACGAGTCTCTCCTCAACAAGGGATAGGAAGATTTGTCTAGGGGGGATAGTTATCTCTGAGGATTGTCTGAACTATCTTGATACTAAATAGAGTGGGTGAGGTGGAACACCACATGGCACTATTTCCATAGTCAAAGAGGGTTTACGATGTCTTACACATACCCCAACTAATGAGATACGAGTACGACGCTTCTCACTTCATCAACAATAGTGAGTTTGAGATTGATGACATGGAGATATTTGTTTAGTAATCATTGTATATAGAGGATCAACATGAGTGGATCCTTCATGGATGGTCGATTCCTATGGTGTCTATTTGTTGGTAGCATGGGAATCTCCAAGAGAGGACCTAGAAGTAGGATGCATAATTTCATGCTCAATACCCCCATTTGTTTTATTATCCCTTGTTTTGGCTTAAGAGGACGTAAAATCCTAAATAAGGGAGTAATGTAATACCCTGGAATTCAGTCTACTATTTTTTGAAATTAAATGGGATTATTTGGAGACAAAGCTCTAAGAAAACATGAGATTCTGAGGCCTAGAGTGCTTGGAATGAACCGTCGAAAAAACTTATGTTTTAAATAGTGTGTGTGAGTAGTTTTCTAGAAAAAGTGGAATAACTCTTAAATGGGTTTTGGGATCAGAAATATGAGGAATCATTTTGTTCAAGATGGTGGGTTTACCCTAGAAGTGACTTATGATTAGTCAGAGTGGGTCTCTAGTGAGAAAACCCAGAAATGGAATAACTATAAAAAAATAAAAAAATAATTTTATTTTATTTCTCAAATCATTATAACTCATGAACGTTGAATCTAATTTAAAATATAAGACCACTGTTGAGCTCGTGGAGGTGGTATTTCCTTATGCATATCCTAACATTGGGCGGTGGGGGTCGAAAGTGGAAAGTAGTTTATGGCCGTATATAAAATAAGTGAATAAATATTATATTATATTCAAATACTTATGTCAAATTAAATTTAACTCGGATTGGAAATCCGAGTGTACCATTGAGATCATGAGGGTATTCTTTCCTAAGGAATATCCTAGCTTGGGATGGAACATGTCTGTAGGGAAAGTAGTTTTTGGCCATAAATAAAATATTTGAATAACACTATTTTATTTTCAAATCCATATAACTCATAAACAGTAACCTAGATATAAAATTCAAGAGTACTGTAGAGTTAAAGAGGGTATGCTTCCCTTAGGCGCTGCCTAACATCAGTCAGTGTTGGCTGGCTGTGAATGTTGGTTCTTGGGATGTAACCACAAAAAAAAAATAATTTAAATAAATGTAATTTTATTTTTGAATCTTCATAACCCAAAAATGGTAACTCAAAATAAAAATCCAATACTACCGCTGGGTTCATAATGAGATTTTCTTTTTAATAAGGATTTAACATTGATGAGCATAAGTCAAGGGAAAATGTTATTTTTAAAACTTTTTAAGGATAAATAAAATAAAATTTAAAATTTTATTTTCATAGAAATTGTTTCACTACAATATAGCGAAGAGCTGACTGTATCATTCCATAATTAGAACCACGTAACGATGTTGTAACACCCTGTAACTAAAACACTATTTCATAAATGAAATTTCATAACATCATCGACTTAGAGTAATGATGTCACACATTTTCCATATTTAATGGGATAAGAATAATAGGAGATCATATTTGAATCGTGCAAATCCCAATGAGTCTCTGACAGAAAACTCTCCAATGAAAAACGCTAGAAAATTGGAACACAATGATGATACCCTTGGAGAGATAATCAGAATTAGAGATTGATAGAAAATTATGAGCAATCTTCCTCAACTGATCCCCTTTTTCCAGTTTGGGCTTTAATTCTATGTGAATTTCATTTTTTTTCTCCATTCCTGGTTTTGAGCAAAAAACATGGGTTAACCAAGGAAAAGGTGACCTTCAGATCGATCGCCTATGCAGGAGGGTTGGATCTGGGGGTTTTGGATCAAGATAATCCATGTTAGAAACATAATCTCCCCATCAATTATTTCAAAACTCGAATGCAGAGGAATTGGGATAACATGAACAAGGCCTAGACTTCTCCGACTATGGGTGTTCAGGTGTTCTTCATGACAGAACTCCCTGATCGATGACAATGCACCCTCTTATCATAGCCAGGATAGAGGAGACTTGAGAAGTATGTGGGTGAATATGGTACAAGAATCAGACCTGGTGGCCCACAACAGTGGCTGCGTATGGGATGTGTTACACTAACGCATCAGAGGACATGGCCCCTGGCTACAGTGTTGCGATGTTGCGGTGCCACTCAGGCTCCATGTTTGGGGAATGGACAACCGACATGGGCCGTAGTGTGTAGGTGGAAAGTTGGCCACTCGAGACTATGTGCAGGTAGGAGGTAGCCGACCTTAGTCGATCGTGTAGCGGTGTGAACCAGATTGGGTCCAGCAAATCCCAATGGGCCTGGCCAATGGGCCAGGCCAGATTGCGTCAGACCAGACCCAACTAGTTCAGTTCAGGTTGGCCAAAATGTGCCGGTCCATATGGGACGTCCGAGCCGGGTTGGTCGGGTCGGTCAGACCAAGTTGGACTAGGCCCGGACGCAGCTCACCCCTGTTTAAAACACTATTATCATTCAGACCGAGAGTCTTATTGATGCACTATCTATGGTGTTCGGGCCCCTATGATAATATTGGCCTTTGGCAGTACTCTACATAATTTTCCCTGATAGTCAAGATATGAGTGATGGCTGGAGAAGTAGATACTCCCAGAATCCAGCACATTTGAGAGTGGTAATCCCACAGTTGGCTGTGACACAAAGGATATGATAAGCGGAGCTCAGTGGTTCTATAGACGGACTTACCTTAGTGGTTCAGGAGATGAGAGTACATTATTTGTTCATTCTATGAGCATACATCAATAGTTCAGTAGAAAAGCGTACCTAAGTGGTTCAACCGACAAGCGTACCTCAATGGTTCAGCTGACGATGGTACCTCAGTGGTTCAGAAGACGAGCACACCTCAATGTTATAGCAGATGATCATACCTTAGTGGTTTAGCTGAGGATCATCCCTTAGTTGTTCAGCTAATGATCATACCATAGTGGTTCAGCAGATGAGCGTAACTTAGTAGTTCAGCAGAATACCGTATCTCAGTGGATTAGCAAATGAGCGAATATCAGTGGCCTAGTAGCCGAGCCAACCTCATGGGCTCATCAATGATGATTCCCATAGTAGTACACGATTATTCATCTCTGCAACTAATAATCGTACATTCCATACTTTTAGTTATACCTTGTGTGAGCTATCGTTCCATTGGGGTATTGCTATGTGATCTTGTGGTGTAGTCTTATTTCTAGTATTTCCTTTGTGTTTTGTGTTCTGACATCATATGTTGGTCAAGTATAACCCAAATTACATTATTCCCTATAGATGTCCTTGGGTTTCCTATGATGAAATTTAAGGTTACCTTTATAATGAATACAATTTTATGTGTATTGGTTTGAACATCCCCAAATATATTTTCAAATCAGTTATAAATTAGTAGCATACCAAAAATCGAAATATATATTTCAAAATATCACCTTTCATGTTATCCCTCTAGAAATAATTCTTAAGGTCCTTATATATATTAGTAATTAAATGATAAATATATAATTATTAGAAATGAATTATATACAACATATCATTAATTAATTTTGGTATAACAATGAATCAAACTATATTCTTGAGCCATATCATTTCAACACAATATAGGTTGAACACGAGATCATTTATTACAATCATTTTCATCTCTATATATTCCTTCAAGACCTATTTAATATTAAAATGGTTATATGTTTGAATAATAATTTGAGATATATATTATTTCACTCCTTCCATCATGATTTCAAGGTCCATATTTTGAAAATCCATAACTCTACAATATATTTTTGTCATCATCATTGATAAGCTAGAATGATCCATTAGAATGAATGCTTCAACCAATATGTTAACTTTTGTAAGGTTGTAATGTATTGTGAAGTAATAATCATTAATCCACCCCAACCATATTCTCAGAAAAATCCTCAGCACTTTTTGGTTGAATATATACTTTAAAAATTTATAATATGTATATATGTTATGCCATTCTCTATAAAAATAATTCCTCCATTTCATAAATATAGTTATTTCCATTTATAACTCTATGTACTAAGTTAGGTAATTTTAATCATGAACCTTTAAAAAATGATATACATAAAATATAAACATTTCATTTTTTCCAAAGAACTCATCCAAATTCTTTTTAAATACATCAATATAGATAACAAACCCTTGTCTCTAATACGGTAGTGTGATAACATGTGCACTGACCAACAAACTCTTTAGATACATGGGATTTTACCTATAATCATTGGTCCAAAGAAACCAAAAACCCTTATACGTTACCTTGTTGAGTTTAATATACATTAATGAGAAAACATTAATAAATATCTGATAATATCTAGACAAACCCTAGGGACTACAGATTCTTCTCATAGTGGTTGGTTTGGACCAATGTTTAACAAATTCATCCATAATGTGGTCTAATAATGTACCATTGGTTTTGATTTAGTGTCCCCATAACTATATCTTATATATAAAAAATTTACACATATATAATTCTGAATATAATATCTCCTTCCTCGGGATCTTTAAAAGAATTATCATGTGGTATTCATGAACTTCCTTGGCCTTGTATTAAATAAAAATTTCATTCATAAAGATAAAAACAAATTGATCATGGTAATATCTAAATACAATATTAATTAAATATATGATGATAGATGGTTAAATAGTAGGTCAAAAAGGAATCACTATAAATTCATTGTGTCAATGCCATAAATGTATGTTTATCTTATATATGTATTCACTTTAGACCCTTAATTGATATAATTTTCAATAAAGGTCAATCATTGAGACGTATTGAGATCCTCTCAATTGTTAAAAATAATCATAAATATTGGGAAGATGTTTTTTATTAATAATTATTATGTTGTTAAATTTCCAATAATCAATGCAGAGATGCGTCGATCAAACAATATTTTTCAAAAATATAACTATTTCACCCTATGCTGACACACTTAGATGAATAAATCCCTTATCAAGATTCTATTATAGTTTCAACTTCAATTATTTAGAAAAAAACCATGTCTTTATATAGGGATTCATTGAAATTTGTTAGGACTATGTACTAGTTCTATTGATATATCAAATTCACAAATTCTATGAATAGTTGGGATAAATTATAGGCAAACATTAATAACCTTAAATTAAATAGATATTTCATTAGTATCAAGTTTGTCTTTATCCATATTATAAAAATACACCATAGGAATTTGAATAAAGACCAATTAAATAGATTTAATTTCTATTTGAATCACTTATTTATCCTTACACTAATTAAAGATCACATGTTCATTGAGACTATGATATGTGAATACAATTTATTTGTAATTTATATTGTCAATATATGGTTATTTCTGATCAATGCAAAAAATTATACCTAATTACACCAGTGGGAGAATAACAATATATATAGTAATCATGTTCTATAAAATCACTATTGGGGAAAAATAATAGACTCTTATTATTAAACATATAATAATTTAAGTGATAATGTGATACCGTTGTAAAATTATTCAGATATAAAATAGTTGTTAGAACATGAATAAAAAAAGATATTAGTAATTATAAAGTTGATGAAATGTGCACCTTTGACCACTACCTTACTATAACCCACATCAGTAATCGTAACCCCATCATATTTTCCTTTTTCTTGAGGATTAATAGGTTACTAAAATTTGTCATCATCATTAACCATCAAATTTGGTCACCAATTGGCATAAAACACATGATCCTTACAATTGAAAAAATGTAGTATGGGTGGTGCATTATATGGATCCTTATCTCTATTAACATCATCAGATAACATATTTCCATCACATCAAATCCTATTTTCAGATCAACTTCATTTCCAGACATAAATCATTTAATAGTCCCCATAAGAAAATTTTCACTATTTTTCATTCCATACAACTTTCAAAAAATAAGGCCCATCATCTCCCCCCATTTTCATTATTATTATAACTTCTTTTCAAGTATATATAAATTTTATTATCAAAATAATGAGATTGTTTTGCGTCTCTGATCCCTATTTCATCCATGAGAGCACATATAATGATTTTATACAGCTAAAGATTTTTCTTATTGGTAACGCCCTTTGGGGACATGGTTACAATACACCAAAGAATAGATCAATATTTCTTCTTTGTTGGATGATATTACCAAATCATACATTAGATGTATTATAAAATATTACTCAAATGTTTATATGGATTCATCCTCCCTATATTTTAATCATAGAATCACTTATTCATTTTTTTATGAATAATATGTTGAAGGTACATATTTAATAATATCCTCAAAATCTCAATTAACACAATAGATCGAATTTAATTATATTAACTCACACTCTTGATAAGAGAACACTATTTTACTTTTTCACATTTCAATTGAGAATCTACCAAAATAACTTATCCATACTTTATGAAATAAATAATGGAAAATATATTTCTAGTGGTATTCATATATTTTACATACACTATTGGATAAAAAAACCCAACAAAATGATGTTTATGTTTCCTTATAAGGGATTTAACAGTAACATGTTCCCTTGTTTACATGTTAGGATGTTTTGAATTTTTTATAAAATGATAAATTTTAATATTTATTGAAAATATATTTTTCATTCTAGATCCTATAACATTTTATTTCTCATGATGATAATCATTACATTTCGTATCACATTCATAGAAAATCTAACCCCTCCTGGTTTAATCCAATATCTAAAAATAAAAATAAAAATATGAGATAATATAATTTGAGTGAGAAATCATATGATCATGAAAAATCATTCCTATGAAATCCAAATAAAGAAACACTTTTCTATCTATTGGATATTAGTTTTAAATTATTTTTCCAAGGTAATTATGCATTCAAACCCTTTATAATGGTTCCTAATGATAATTTTAATTTACCGAACAATATCTCTCATAGAGTGTCAAGCATGGATTATAGTTTTATTCCATCACATCGAGGATTGTTGATAATTGAGTTAATACCCAATCGAACAATTAAAAATTCATTACACCTTGTTGATTAGATGTCACAACAACACCCACACTTTATTGTCCCCATAGTGACATATTTTCTAAAAAACACCCTCTATTAATTACCATAACAAAGGATGTTCTTTTATTTCGAGTCTTATCCTAAGGGTTCTCACTGAGGATTCCTTCATATAGATTCAAATTATAAATAAACATTTCGTTGGTACCGAACAAGGAGTTGGAAATATTATATATGAAAATGAATCATTATTTTGGGTGAATATTCAATATATATTTTATAAAATAAACACCAAAGATGAATAATTATTTTGTTTATTTAGTTACTAGACAATACATTTTTTATTTCATGAAATATCTTAAATGTTTCTTATTATATTCTTTGTTAATTATATAATTAATAGACTTACCCATCTTCAAACCATTATTCATTAATTGGTGGAATGAAACATGAGAAAGGATGAGTTGATAAGATAAGTATTGGTAATCAGTGAAGATATCATTAAAAGATAGCACATAATTGTTTTCTAGATCCATAGAATATGGGAATACATTCTTCAAAATTTTAAAATAATACAAAAACAATTCATATATCATAATCTTAGAATAAGGAATTGGATGTTCATAAGACATTATTATTAGAATAATAAAATATCATGAGCCATGAGGTCATATCATAAGAATAAAAAATTTTTAGGAAGAGTGGAATAAAAAATGTGTCATAATAATGATCACTAAAGATATATTTCAAGGATACCCACTAAGAGATAAATAAAATTTCAGGCATGGGCTAACCACATCGGTAATAAAATTAGGCATAGGATAACCACCCATGTACCATCTTTTAGTCTTAGGTTAACAAATGTAAAATTTTTCTTTAGAAGACATTAATCATTAAAAAATATAATAGAGTTTTACAATAGTCCCTACCATTAAATAATAAAAATCCTTTTTATATATTCGACAGGACAATGAAAATATTTATCATTTCATTATTTCTCAACTATGGTTAAATGAAAAAGGGTTTAATCAAGATTTCACCATCAAAATCAAGAACCATAATGTGATAGAATAATTATGGTATCAATGTATCATATCCCAAAGTAATCACAAGTATCACCATTGGTTTTTATATATAAAAATATAATTAAAATATAATTGTAACATTTCATGAGGAAAATACTTTTTTATTATTATTGAAATCACATATTTAAAATATATAAATGTCCAAAATATTTTGAAAAAAATTACTTTGAACAGAACCGTGGAAATATTTCATTTATTAATCAATGTAAAGAGTATTATTAATGATGTTAAATTTAGTTCGCTTTGTATATTTTAACACATATATTATGTTCAAAACATAGTTAAAAAATCGTTTGTAAAATGGTAGTAAGATTAATTTTAAACAATTTTATAGAATGTGAACATGTGGAAAATAACATTAAAAAATAATAATAATTCTAAACCATTCCTCAGAACATTTTAATTAAAATATAGACATGGACCAAAATTAATCCCATTTAAATAGATAAATATTGTTGTATTTCATAAAAAACATTATGTTAGAAATCCTAGTACATAGTGAGAGGGGGAAATGAAAGGAAAAATATAAATATAATTAAATATCGATATGGTAATTTTTTGAGAGATATATCATTTAATTATTTCATAATAAATTTATTCATAAGTAATTTTGTAAAAAAATCGGATCGTAAAAAGAACCCCTAACTCAAGTTCGATACTCTTTTTATGTGATTTTGAACTTTTGAAGAAAAAGTTAAACAAAAAATATTTTTTACAAAAGAAGAATATTTATACATAAAATATTATATATGATTCAATAATAACGTCATATAACCTTTTTAATAAACAATATTCTTTAAAATCCTAGTTCCATGTGATAATTATTCCATTTTTCATGCATGTTTTGGTTTGGGACTTTGATCATTGTCTAACCATACATGAAATGTTAATCAAGATATATATATATACATATATATATATATATCACAATATTAAATAATATCACCACTATTTTACATTCCTTATGAATCCCTATGGTAACCATTATAGCATCACTCATACAGTTGGTAAAATCAACCTAAACAACATTTAATAAAGATCAAATGAGAAAGAACATTCTATTTTAGAATCATCATATAACATTTACAGTATATTATTAATGTCATAATAATATTATATATTAATTATATCTTATTTAATAACTATTCATAAATTTATGATATTGAAAATGATATATGTTACTCATAGATATGGTAGTCCATACATACACATGAATTATACTAACATTTTCTAATGAGAAAAATGAAACGAAAGAAGATAATATTTTACCATTAGAGAATAAATATATATATAAAAATATTATATGTATATATATATATATATATTCATCAAATTCATATTTATAACCATCCATGATTGGTTTTGATAGATAATGAATCACACTTCTATGTTAAGGCATTAGTCCACACATATGCGCATGTGATACATTCATTTTTTATTTGATGCAAAGGAAGAACAAAATGGTTTTCCCAAAACCATAATAATATATTTTTATATTAATGGTATGGGGATAATTATTTTCCTGTGGACAAAATATACTATTTTTTATTATTAGAAAAAATAAATTTTGAATGATTCTATTTATATGATTCGCTATTATTTGAAAGACCTCTATTAGATTACAGTAGGATTGTATCAATGTCAGAAAATGATATCATTAATTGTTGGAATGAATATAGAATGGTCTTTGGGAATGTTTTAGCTGATCTATGTTGATAAATATTTTTGAATAATGGAGCATAAGAGGTTCCATTTTATATGTGGTGGTGGGATATAGAGAAATCACATTAAATATTTTAAAAAATATAATTCCATATCATTCTGAATGTGGTAAAAAATGAAATGTTCATCAGTATAAAGAGAATATAATGTAAAAATATCCAAAATCAATAAGATTTAGACTTGTCCAAATGATATTTTCACCCTTATCAATTAGATTACCACCTTTTGTTAACCCATTTTAACCATAACCATGGTTTTTTTTTCTATTTTTACAATTCATTATGATAGAAAATTAATGTGGAATCATTTACAAATTAATAAATTACTATAAAAATATGTAATTAAGTTTATATAAATCAATTTATAAAATTGAGAGAAATTATTTTTAAAATAAGTGAGCTAAATTCAACTAAAACCATTTTTTGGACCCAATTATATTTTAATCTATAAAATAGAATTTACATTCATTACATTCTTTGTAAAAACCATTAAATGAATGTTAAAAAATTTTATTCAAAATATAGTCTAAAAATTTCATTTTAATAATTAATAAATATTTATTTACATATTAATTTAATATAAAAACTCATAATACACTTAATAATTATTTTCAAAAAAATGAATATTTTTACATCTAAATGATTTTATCATCATTCCTAATTATTAGATAACTTATTTATGAAAAAATTTATTTGGAAAATTGTTATATTAATTATGATATGATATGATTATATTATTAGTTTCTAAAAATTTAGGAATATATTGAAATTAATGAAAATAATTCTACATATATATTTCACAATATAGTTAATCATATACATGCAATTCAATCAAATGGGTATGCTATAATGGTTATAATATATCATGGTTCTGGTAGACACTATGATGGGTGTAACAAAAGATATCAAAGACATCAAATTTATTTCAGTGGAATAAATATTGAATCTCCGTGCATTATAGAATGCCTTATTTTTTATGATATCTATAGTGACACCCTAGGTTTTGATTATAGAGAACATAATATGGACTTCCATAAGGTATTTGTGAGGGTCCTCATATAAAACACCATAAACCTCACACAGGGTTTTGGATATGGGTAGATACATGCTCAGTGTTTGTGGCCTTCAATGGGTATCTGGCATACACTAGATAGTATTTAATGTCATTGGTTATAAATTATATTAAGGTTTAATCATTCAAATAAAGATTTCTATATATTTATTACCAAACAACCAACCAATCCTTTTACTTTTTATTTCAAATGATCTTTTTCGAAATAAGTGGGAAACCCGAACATGTCCAAAGCATAGGTGTTAAACACAAATAGAGCCCAAAAAGATGTTAAAGACAAGACTAAGAATGTTAGGACCAGCCACCCTATAAAGCTTCCAAACATTGAGGGTCTTCCTCAATGATTTATTTATTTTAAACCGGTTAATCAACTATATAAGTCAAAAAATTTGTATTATTGTTTTAATATTTTGGGTTGATTTAAGGAAATATATATTTTAATGACCAGTTATTATAAAAAATAATAGTAAAAATAAGAATATTGAGACACCCTAATTTTTATTTTCACTTTAAATTATTTTATTTAATTCCACCTTGGAATGTCATTATTTTTTCTGAATTTAGACCCAAATTATAAAATTATATATGGTTCTTTGGGTGGAAGACATTTTTCATGTGTATAGGAGTAACCATGCGACAAACATGAGTTTAAATCCACAATTTCCTAGAGATGTTCGTGAATATTAGTGTATATTTGGTCAAAAGTTTTATTGTCTTCAAGGTAATCATGTGAAGTGATTTTTTCTAGGAAGTGGCTCTTACATAGTTGTTTTATAGTTTGGAACATTGGGTAGACAAATTAGGTGGTATTCCCAAAATCACATAAAATGTTATTTTACCCTTTCCCCTCTCCAATTTCAATTCTCCTCATCTCATCCCTTACCCCCTTGATCTTTTTAACTAACATAGAGAACAACAAGGGTTTCTCATCCAATTAATTTCAATTTTGCGACTTTTAACTTATTCTTATATGTTTCCCAAGGTAAATCCCTGATTTAATCTCAATTTCCACCCACTATACATTTTCTCCATTTTCCTTGGATTACCATTCCTCCTGGAATGTTATTCAAGGGATCACAATAAGTTTAAATAATAGGGTAGTTCTAACCTAGGTATTTGTTTTCTGTAAATCCAATATTATATTATTCATTGTTTTTAGGGTATTCTTTAAAGAGGTAAATGAACTATAGTTGAATTATGAATTCATGAGGTATGTTCTCTATACTATTCAATTAATTTTAGATTCTTGTATTGGATAAATAATTCAATATATGTTATTATTAATTTATAATTGTATGTAAATACTAGATGAAAATTTAAAATATTGAAATGGGTATTATATTATTAGGATATAATGTTTTATTTTTATTTTTATTTGAAATCATTGATTTAAATATGTATGTAGTCCAAGAGTTTGATTAAATTCCTACGAGTCTTTTAAAATGAGGTTTTGTAGTAAATGAGGTGTTGAAGCCACAAAATTGTGTTAAAATGATCATAGAAAATTTTGCAGAAATGATTATAGGTTCACTCAAAATATTAAATGTGACTTAACTTCTTTAAAAAAAGTTACGATATCAATATATAGGAGGATAATCAATTCTCAAAATCACAGAAAAATCCACTAATGAGAGAGTGAAAATATTTTTGGGAATCCATTTCCCACAATCATCATTCAAAGCAAACCTATTAGCTTGGGATGTCATAATTATGACATTAATAGTTTTAATAGCTGACACGAAATATAATTATTTATGTGATATGGTGATACCCTTATAATATTCTTTATAAATAATAGAGTGGGTGGACCTTTAATCATAGAATACATTAGTTACTCTGATGTGGATGACAATTTTACCTTTCACTATGCCATTATTGTAACCGACATCCGAAGTATTCATTGTAGGATTTTTACCTATTTCTTTGGGACTAGGAGAGTTTTTATTATAATAAAAAAACCGTTGGATTCTCACATTACTTGGAATAATTCCAATATTCAATGAATTTCAAAAATCAGAGCTTTGGTGGGGTTTTTTATGGAGTATTCTCTCTATTCATGTCATTTTCCAACATCCTCACCTCACATGACCATTCAATTTCCCAATATACCACCTGTCCACACATGAAACATTGTCTTATACCCTTAAGATAATTTACCAAATGTATCCTTCCACAATTAAATTATAATGGAAACATGATTATGATTTCTCCTTGTATATTATTATCACATTTTCATTCATTATTTCATATTTAATAAAAAAATATGATTCTAATAGGTATCTACAATATCAATCTCATCCTTGTGATCATATCATACAGTCTATTATTTTCTACTAAATTTTGCAATAGCTAATTTTTATTGAATGTTTTTAAACCAAATAATATATCGCATTTACTTTCAAAGCAGATAATTAAACATAATGCATACTATGAAGTCGAATAAATATTTTCCTCACAATTACCAAAGTATTTATCATCCATTTTCTTCAACTCAATAAATAAATAATCTATATCTATATGTATAATATAAGGAAATTAAAAATTGAAAAATATCTAATTAAACTCAACCCATTACATGGATTAATTTTCATTCTCTTGTATCATATTTTTTTGTAAGATGACACTATTTATCTAATTCCCATTATAGATGATAAATAGAGAAGAAAAACATTTCATATCCTGAGATTTGAAGAACAAAAAATACTTTTCTATTTGGATCATCCATCACTAAGTAGCTAGTGGATTGGAATATCTACTAAAATAAATTTTATGTTACCTCAAAAATGATTCTAGGATTCATTATCCCCACCATTGTTTTTTAGAAACTCTCCATGATTTTTATCCTGATAAATATTTGTGAGTATCAAATCGAATATTTTACATTATAGCTCCTATAACATTAGTTTGATATGGTGGAACATCATAGAATTTTTCATCACATTCAATATTAGAATAAAACCTTTTAGTTCCAGAAATTTACTAAAACCAAAATTAATAGTGTGATAAATATTCATAATAATGGAAACCCACAAAATTCTGACAATTCATTTATAAAATGTCTAAATCGCAAAACCTACATCTATTAAACATTATGTTTGACCTATGATATTTCGGATAATTATAAAACAAGTTTTTTATCTTACTCATAGACCTATCCCTAGAGTTATTATTAATCCTATCTTATCCTATATTCCAAAGACTAACTAATCCTTACTCTGATACAAAATATAATGGACTGACATTTTCATATATTGATATTACATCAATTTAGATTTATATTCTTTAAAAAATATAATGACCCCAAAGAGATCCATGTAGGTCTAGTGTAAAACCCTAAGACTTTTTGAATGAAATATATTTTTAAATAATCTGATTATTTAACATCTTTCATAGAACACGACACCTTGTTAATCATGCGCTACACACAAAATAGGCTTAGCTTACATTGCATGCAACACTATGTTTCTAAGAAACATATCTTTATTATTTTAATTGTTTATAAAAAATTATAATTTATCCATTATAATGTAAGGTATTAACATGATTAAATGAATTTGGAAATTACGGTTTACAAATGTATATATATTTCTTTGACAATTAAATAAAAGGAAATGTTTTTATGAAAGACAATTCAAATGTGAACAAATAGGTTTTATACGAATAAAGAAAAAAATAAATCATCTTGGATTATAATAATGATATAAATATATAATAATTTTAATATATTTTTTAACATTATTATTACGTGTTTTATTGACATTATTTATCAATAAATGCAATTTTATGCATAAAAGAATTTATTTTATAAAAAGGTTTTTACTTCATTTTGAAGGAGAAATTATTAAAATACAGTTCTCTTTGACAATTTTATTGATTATATTGAATAATGAATCTTCTTATTTTGAATTGAGTTATTAAAAGTTAATTTGGGTGAATGTTTGGTTTTTTCTTGAGAATTTTCGTGTTTTGATGAATAGTGAAAATACTGATTTTTATTAGAAACTGTGTTTTCATAAAAGTCTAATACAAGGTAAAAAACTTTTTTGGAATATTTTTTAATTTTAGTTAGATTATTTTGATTTAAAATAATCCTAATATTAATTTAATATTATTTTATACCTAAATGTATTATAAAAACATTTTTTGTTTTAAAAGAGTAATTTTTATAAAATTAGTTTTTCATGGACTTTTAACAGTTGTATATTTAAATAAATTCTAAAAGTTATGTGTTTTTCATTATAAATATTCACCTTGGTAAATAAATTTACCATTGTAAAGGGTAAATTGATTAATTTTGGTGAAAAGTACGATTATAAAAACTATAAAATGACCACATAATATTAAAGACCAATTATTTGATAATGTAACATAGAAATCTAACACATAAGTATCGAAATAAAGGTTTTTAACTGACACATTTCTATGAATATTACATATAACAATTAAATCAAAGAAATCCACAAATTATCGCTTTCTTTGTCTTTAATGTCCCTTATTTTTCCACAAAGGGAGGAATTTATGTTATGAAAAAATATAACTATAAAATTTGAACATAATTACACATTTTATCATTATTTAATTTTATTTATGACTTTTTGGGCCACTTAGATGAAATTATGGTATTTTTAATATTATATTTAATAAGAATTTATTTATGTCACATTCATGTTTTAAATATTATGTCTTTTTATTGGGTTACACAATTGATATATTAGACTATAAATAATATTATGAATCCTATAATATTTATATTCATCATAATATTTTATTTTAAAATTTTATTGAACAAATAAGAATATTAAATATTCATCAGATAATTAATGTTATCAGATAATGTTATAGATTAATGTTATATCATGGGTATATAATAAAATATTTTGTTCGACATTAACTTATTTTCTTAATAATTTTAAAATTCCATGTAATGAATAGTGTCAAAATTGACACCAATTATACATTTTTCAAAATAATATTTTATTATATTATTTACAAATCATAAAATATATTTAACAAAATAAGGCCTAATATTTTATATGTTTTTTATTTATGATTTAACAGACATCACAATATTAAAATTTAATTTCTTTTTATATTGAAAAATTTGTTACCATATGTAAAATTAAAATAGATTAAATAAAGATTAATCAAAATGATATGTTAAAATTATTAAAAAACACTTTATAAAATATATTTTTTTTTGAAATTATAGACCTTTCTCATGTTATCATCTAATAAAATTCCTTTCGGAAGTATTTGGATTCAGATTAAATTTATTATAAATTAATATTTTTTTAGATTTCTAGAGTTCCCCTTATCTCAATTATAAAAGTGAACCCCCTCCATAACTTCCTCACATCACATGGAGAATTGAATATTGAAAATACCCTACCAATTTAACATTTAAAATTCACTAGAAACATTCTATAGGTTTTGGTATTATCAAAAATACCAATTCTAGAGTCCTTTATAGACTATCTAATGGAGTCGTCTCAAAAAATAGGTAATCGCTCTAACCAATCACTCTGTTTTTCTACACTTTTATAACTTCTGTAAATATATTATATATTTCATAAAATAATTTCTTCATCATACTAATCATTCTTAAATATTATTATTATTATGATTATTCCACTATATAACCCCTTTCCCATCGCACAAGAAATTAATGTATCGCTCAGGCGTACATTCGACTTGCTGTCTCCATGTAGTGATATAATTATTTTTCCAACCCCATATTTTAGGAGTGGGAATTATGAATTTTTAAATAATTATTTATTATATTTAGAAAATAATTATTCTTTTGAAATGATAATATCATAATTATCTTTTACCACCTAATATTTTGGGATATGATAACGTCACTCTTGTATACATATGTTTTATCATCTCCATAATGCGATGTGATTCTGTTATATATATATTTTCCATATATGGTAATAAGGATGAATTTTATGAATATATATTATACATATAACATAAGAATTATTATTTAAGGATAATATATCATATACATGTTTATTTTAATGTGAAAAGAAAATGAAATCAGCCTTCATGGGTACGTACTTCTTACCGTCCCCATGAACGGTGCATTTCATTTCTATAATCCATAGATTATTACAAATAATTATTTTATAAATATATATGTAATTTATATCATAGTTATTATTTTCGATATGATTATATCATGATATATTTAAGAGGACCATAAATATAAAAAATCAAAACACATTTGAGAAACAAAGTGATTATTACCCGGAACATAACACTAACATGAAACGATTTTATAAATGGGAAATAGATGGCCAGAACTATGGAATATGTGGTATTATATAATTGAATAAATTTATGTAATAGATATATAAAAAAATTATAATTATTTTATTTTATATTTTTACGAGTACAATGAGAGTCAATTTATAAGACAATGGATTCTTGTCTCACATTTGTTTTTATGGGGAACATGATTTATACCCAACTTGTTTCTTTTGTGTGGTTTATATAATACCAGTGAATGCATTTAATGAGTATTATCTTGAGGATTATGGTTTTTTTATATCCATATTATTTTATTTCACTCATGGGGTATATTATTCAACTGGTTATGAAGTGGAAACAATTAATTTTGAAATCTCATTAGTATTCAAAAAAAAATTATATATTTATTAGGGAATATTTTATTTACAAAATTTTTTTTCCCTAAAAATGTTTTAAAATATATATTTAATATTCATTTTATATTGTTGAAATTATGATTTACCCGAATTTTAATTTTTACTAAATTATTTTAAAACAAGCTTTTTGTGTTATTTCAAACAAGGTATTTTGTGACTTTTCCAAAAACAATTATTAAAGGAATGTTTCTTACTAATAGATAATGAATATATTTTTGATCATTCATGATTCCTTCACACCGTGACGCTTCCCAAAAAATATTAAAAGATTACTTTCAATTAATGTTTTTTATTTTAATGATGCATGACATTTTATGAAATGAAAATTTTTTCAGAGAAGAAATGATATTTTCCTTAAAAATTAATTTCAATTGATTCATCAAGATTAAATTACATTTAAAATAAAACTATTTTATTTTAAATAAGTTTAAATGGGTACATTTTTCAAATAATTTGTCACTATTACTTAGATTGTTGGCGTATTTTTATGATACAATGATATTTATCAAACTAATTTCATTTAACATGTTATGTTATGATTGAAGGATGTTTATAAAACCCGTTTCATTTATTGGGTTCAGAAGTGATGAAAGAATTGTGTTCTTATGAAAAACATATTTATGGTTTTCATTATGTGATGGGTGGGAGAACTATCTCACTCTAATTTACCAGGTAAGGATTTATATCTCATGATATTTACAAGACTGTAACGGGAAGTGAAATGAATTTTGTTATACAAGACTACATTGGGAAGTGAACTCAGTTTAGTAATACATGACTCTAATGGGAGCAAAATCTATTCAGTAATTTGTGCAAGGAACATGGAGTGAACTTGGTTCAGCAAATGACTTTTTCTACTATTATGGTCTTGGAAATGATAATTGACTAATATTGAAAATATTTTCTATGATTATACTTATTCCATCATTTCAATTTTTCAATTATACTCTCATTGAATATGTTGTTTTATATTTTATTAACATGTATCTTTTATTCAAGGAAGGGGTATCATGAAATTTTTTATATCAGATATAATTTTCCAAAACTATTTTCATGTTCTTATACACATAGTCTTATGTTTTATCCCTTGATTTACCATTAGTGAGCATCTGAGATCACCCATTTCTTATATTTACTTTCTATAGGTTATAAAGAAAGTATTTATGTATGTGTACTAAAGGGGAATATCCTTTTTGGAGATATTTTAGATCTTTCACCAAATTAGAAAAATGTGTTCCATGTTTCCAAATGTACTGAACTATTATGGTTCTCGTTATTGTGTTTTTGTAATTTAAATAATATTCATCTAAAAATATGTAATATCCATGTATGTTAATGTTTGGTTATAATAGTTGGGATCAAAGGAAATGTTTAGTCAACCATTGTAAACTAGGATGGAAAAAATGTCATGAGATACCTAGAGATATTTATAAGGATATGTCAATGGATGTCTCTAAGGATATGTCTATGTAGAGGTTAAAATCATAGAGTTTTCATAATAATCATGAATAAAGCAGGATTAAACTTATGGTGTCATAGATTAAAATATTATAATTAATTTCCCTTTATTATGTTGTTCTACCACTATTATTAGTGTTTATCACACTATGATTTTTGGTTTTAGTCAAATTTTAGGACCCTAAGTAAAGATTAAAATGTTGAATTTAAAGGGAAATTAAAAAAATTTCTTCCTGAACAGAAAAATGTCTTTGTATTTGTAATTCAAACTCATATCTCTATACTTAGGGAAGATGTAAAAAATTATATACTCCCAATGAGAAAAAAAGGGGGAAACAAAATTATCCTTTTGTGAGGAAACATACACATTCTTTTAGTGGGTCTTCTGGTGCACCTATTTTTGAACAATGTATTGATACCCCTAAAAAGATATTTTCTATCCTTCACTATTATAAACATTATGAAGTGATTTTTTGTCTATCGATAGGAATGTGAAGTGGATCAATGGTGGAATATCATAAACAATATTGGGAAATGAGATGAAATTGAATCCATGTAATGAGACATGTTCAAGAACCTTTACTTTAAATAACGTCTCGCATTGAATTATTCATAAAATGAAGGAGAAGTGGTTCCTTTATCATAAGAAAAATAATTTTTTTTCAGTTGATTCATATGAATCCAATTTTATAATACATGCAAGGTACCCTTTTAGAATTATCATTAAGGATTAAATC
The DNA here is from genome assembly GCA_963277665.1 of Viscum album. Classification (NCBI taxonomy): domain Eukaryota; kingdom Viridiplantae; phylum Streptophyta; class Magnoliopsida; order Santalales; family Viscaceae; genus Viscum; species Viscum album. The sequence goes on from OY728160.1 coordinate 1,918,871,387, forward strand.
AATGTTGATAGATTAATCGGTAGCTCAAAACAATGTCTTCTAATGTAATTAATCATAAGAGACTTCATTTTCTATGATCATATAATGTTTTTTTCTATCAAGGTGGAAATGGAGGTTGGATTTTCATATCAATCTCATGTTTTTGATACGATATAGTAGATATAAAATAAAGGAAAATAAAAAACCTTGGAGAAAAGAAGACCCAATTTATTTTATATATAATGTGTTGAAATATTCATGATGTAAACTATTTTAGAGGCTCTAGTTAATGTTTTAAGTGTTGTAATTAAGGTTATAGGGAAATTGACAACTAAAGTTATTAGAAGAAGAAGGATCATTATGCTTGGATTATATATAATTCACTCACCAAAAATTAACGCTTCAAGTGAAAGGGAAATGGGTATTATACTAACCAAGGCCCAATTCTGAGGGCTATCAATGATGATCAACATCACAATACTCTTATAACTAATAGAAAAGAGGAATCATATATAATAACTATGGGTGATTTGGAGTATGACAACGAAGTTGTGGAGTGATTTAGTATTTTTGTAATGGAATTAAAGATTAATGTTTATAGTATTATGGGACAATGAAACATATAAATATTGGGTTATTGTTTTTTTCCATAATGATTTGAATGAATATGTTTAATTGAACTAGTAACAAAGAAAATTAATTGAGTTTGTAATGTGATTTTTTTTAAAAACACGATTAATGGAAGTAAACCATTAATATGTGAATGTTGTTGGGTTAATGAAATTATAATATGTTTGATTGTGATAAAATAGTATCATGTATTTAATGTATAGAAATTTGGGATTTATGGTATGAGGAAAGAGTTAAAATTTAAACTCATGAATGTTTTCACTATGGTTTTATAGAAATTTAATTTATTACCATATCTTAGGAAAATACATGATAATAGTATTCATATGTCTGGTGTCTGTAAAAATTATGAGCTACATAATGTTTATTTGGGATTAATGATTAATTTAGTGATCTAATTTCTAATGGTTTGGATTTTAGTATTTTGTAAGGAGGAAATTTTTTACATTGAAAACTAGATTATGTTTTAGAGATTAAATATTATATGTCCAGATGAGTATGTATTAATATTGTATAACTTGTGTTAAGTTGTTAACAAATGACCTATGGAATGATTTATCATTCCATTTATAGATCACATTATCTTATAATGCTTTAAGAATGAAAAATTAACCTTTATTTATTGAAATAATAGATTAATTGGTAATTGATTAAGGAACAACAAAAGAATGATATTATTCATACAAAATGTAATGAAATCATGTTAGTATTTCTTCTTGTTAAAATTATACAAACCTAGGGAAAGGAACTAGAAACCATGAAAATATAATCCTTGCACCTTCTATTACATCTAATAAAATAGTCCTTTAAATCATTGAATATTTAAAGCTTTGTGACTTTTAACATTCTATTGACAGTGCTCTCTATGACTTCCCATCAGAACTTGATAGTTAAATTTCTCTTCCTTATGCATATTTTCACATGAAACCAATTTTATCCTATGTAAAAGAATAATTATGACTTAATTTGGGTAATTTTTCTGTTCCCAACATTCCCTTTTTAAAATTATGTTTAGTATTCATTTTTACAATGTGTCTTTCTATGAAAGAAACATTCCAGTATTAGACCTTTGATAACATAGATGAATTTAGAGAGAGAAATTAATTTTAATTAGTTACACTATAAAACCATAATTTTTTAAATCAAAATATATTTTTATGTAATATGATTCTTGAATAGATTACATAGAAGACTATGCCATGTTAATCTTGCACAACATGAAACATCGACTTAGCCTTCATTACACATAACACTAAGTTTCTATGAAACATCATTTTATTATTGTAATTATTTAAGGGAGAAAAATTATAACACAGTCGTTAGAATGGTAGGTATAAACAAGATTAACTAAATTATGAAATTATGGGTTACACATGAATATATAATTCTTTTAATAATTAATAAAAAGAAATATTTTTATGAAAAACTATTTAAATGTGCACAATTGTGTTTTATACCATTAAATAAATAAATAACTACTATTCCATTATATTAACGATATATATATATATATAAATAATATTCAATATAATTTTTATCATTAATCTTATTTGTTTTTTAGACCTGATATAGTAACAAGGAAAATTGTACTCACAAAAGAAGTATTTTTCTAAAATGGATATTCTGCCTCATTGGAGAGCACACTTTTCCAAAATATATATTTTTTATAGCATTTATTTATTTTATTTGAAAAAATAAAATTATTATTTTGAAGAGGTATATAAAAATGGACTTTAGGTCATCTTTTGGAATATTTCAGAGAATTTTAATATTTTGACGAATTGTGAAAATAATGATTTTTATTAAAAACTATATTTTCATTTAAAGTATTTATAATGTCAGATTTTGTTTTTGATTAATTTTAAATTTTGATTACATTAAATTTATTTAAAATTATAAAAATAAGGTTTTTTAAAATGATTTTATAGATGAATTTATTACAAAAAAATTTTATGTTTTAAAAGCACATTTTTTCAGAAAACTATTTTTCATGGATGTTTTTCGTTTTATATTAAATTAAATTATAAAACTTCTAGGTTTGTAATTTTAAAAAATTGACTCAAATTTTGGATTTATAATTTATAATTTTAGTCAATAGTTCCGTTTTATTTTTTTCAACTTGAATAGTAACTATGGTAAATTTTGTTTCCATGGTTAAATGAAAATTGTGTAAAATAGGTTTAAAAAACTTTTAATTATAATAAAATGACTCAAAAACATTGAAAAAATTTTATTAAATGAAAAAAATCTACCCTTTACCCATAAGAAAAAAAAACAACTTGTTTAATGAACAATTTTCCATCATAATGACTTATATAATATTTAAATTAATGAAAGTTACAAAATGAAACTTTCTTTGACATTACTGTCGCTTATGTGTCTACATGGGGAATAAGTTAGTTTACGAATGAGAATAACTATAAAATTTTATCCTAATAAAAATATTGTCATGATATAAATTTATTTTTTATTTTTTAGGTCACTTATATGATATTATTGAGATAATAATATTTTATTTTATAAAAATTTAAATATTTCACATTCATGTTTTAAATAATATATTATATTTATGTACTATTAAATAGTTAATATATTGGAATATAAAAAATATTCAGAAATATAGGATATTTATCTTCATCTTAATATATTATTTCAATTTTTTAGTGAAAAAATAATTATCTTAAATAATTACACATCACTAATGTAGTAATTTTTTAAGTAGTGTAACTATCATATAAATGTTAATAAAAATAATAGAATATAATTTGACATATTTTATGTGATAAACAAATTTTCTAGATTACATTTAACTCTTACTGATATAATAAAATATTTGGATCGATGATAACTTGTTATCTTGATATTTTTAAAAGTCTATGTATTGAATAACGTTAAAATTGATAAAAATTATATCTTTTTCAGAATAATAGTTTATTAAATTATTTAAAATTCATAATAAGTCATTAAAAATAAATAAAAATTATAATATGGTCTAAAATGGTATGCATTTATTATTTATCATTTATTATTTATTTTATGTCGCACAAATAAAATTTACAACTTTGTAACATTGAAAAGGTTGGTACATTGGTTTTGATTAAAATTGATTAACTAATGATAAATTAAAATGATAAGGTCAAAAATTATACCAAGAAATATTTAAATATATAGGCTGATGAGATTAAAAACTTATGTATTCTTATATTTGAATACATTTTCTTTTGGAGGTATTTGGATTGAGATAGAATTTATTATAAATTAATATTTTTGGATATTCCACAAGTGCTCCTCACATCAATTAAAAAGTGGACCTCCTCCCTCACATATTTTCATCACTTTGAGCCTTTCATTTCAACTATACCCTGGAAATTTCCCATATAAACTTCTATATACACACTCTATAGGTTCTAGTATTCTCAAAAGACTAATTCTAGAGTCCATTATTTGAGATCTAAAGGATCCGTTTCAAAGAAGAGGTAATCACTGTAACTTGTAACTATCTATTTATACTCTTCTATAAATCTGATAAAACTATTATATATATAATAATATAATAAATTTAAAATACTCAATATTTTGGAAAATTATTCTAATTATTAACACACCACTATACAACACCTTTCACATTGATGAAGAAATGAAATTATCTCTTGTGCATACATTGGGATTACCATCACCTTATTGCGATACAATTAGTTTTCAATCACCATATTTTATGAGTGGGAATTATTATGTTATTAATGTTTATATATTATATTTGTTATATAATTATTCTCTTCGAATTATAATATCATATTTATCTTTTTACCACCCAATCTATTGTGAAATTATATCATCACTCATGCATGCATATGGATAACCACCCCTATGATGAAATTTGATTAGTTTTTCTTTTATATTTCACATATATAGTATTAATGATGAATTTTATAAATATATTTGATATATATGATGAAAAAATATTTTTATAATGATAATATATCATATATATTTCTTTCTTTTAATATGACATGAAAATAAAAACAGCATTCAAACATAGCTACGACCTACCATCCCCATGAATTCTGTATTTCATTTCTATATTTTAAAGGTTATTATAAAATCTAATATACTTAATATATATGATATTTAAATGTTGATTATAATTATTTAGATGATGAGATAATGATATATATAAGAGGATGAAAAATAAAAAAAATCGAAGAGTAAATGAGAAACAATGTTATTATTACTTGAAACGTAACATTAACATTAAAATTAATAACAAACAGGAAATAGAAGTCCCTACGTAAGGAATATATTCTATGATATAATTGAATAATTTTCTATAATAGATGAATAATAATATTATATTTATTATATAGGATGTTTTTACAATTATTACGATAATCAATAAATAGGGTAAGGGATTTTTGTCTTAGGTTTATTTATGTGGGACACATACCTTATACAATAATATTTTTTCTATATATAGTAGCAATGACTTTATTTTATGAGTAATTTTTTTAAATTTATGGGGTTTTCATATACATATATTTTTATTTCATTCAAGGGGTGTATTATTTAGTTGATTTTATAGTTGTAATGTTTAATTTCAAAATCTCATTATTATTTAGAATTGTTTATATGTCTTCTAGGGAATAATTCTCTTCCATGTTCATGATTCCTAAAAATATTTTCAAAAAATATTATTAATATTCTTCTTTAATTGTTTAAAGTCATTTTAACACATGTGTGAATGTTTACTAAATGTTTTTAAAATATTTTTTTTTTCATTTTTATAATGAGGTTCTCTGTGAATTTTCCAACAAAATTTCGAAAAGAATGTTTTTTACTATTACAACATGAATAAATTTTTCTTCTTTAATGACACCTTCATCACCTGAAGCATCCCTTAAAACATTATAAGGTTTTATTGAAAGAAAGTGTTTTTTAAAAATTTCATTGTATTTTATGATTTTTTTTCAAATCAAAAAGGATATTTTCCTCAAGATATAATTTCATGTGACATTTTAAATTATTTTCCACTTACAATAATATTCACTGATGTGAATTATGTTGTAATGGGGATAATTTTCAAGGATTTTATCTCTATTATTTTGATGGATATAGTATATTTATAATAAAATAATAAATATGAAACCCATTCCATTCCATGGGTTATGTTATGATTAAATAATTTGTATCAAATCCATTGCATTTAATGGGTTCCAACAAGATTAATGACTTATGTTCTTATGTCATAGATTTGTATGGTTTTCCTATTGTGATGGTAGGGACCTCTATATTACTCCCATTCATCATGTAATGATTTATATCTCATGATATTGATAGAAATCGAATCGGAAGTGAAATAAGTTCAACAATACAACATTGGAATTGGATGTGAACATGGTTCAGTAATACAGGAATTGAATGAGAGTAATCTCAACTCAGTAATTCATGGATGAAATAGGGAGTGAGCCTAATTCAAAATGGGGATTTATCCACTATGATGGTCTATTCAGTGATCCTTGACTAATATGGAAATTATTTTCTATTATTATCTATATTCAAAAATTTCATGTATTATGGTATGCACTCATCTAATATGTGCTTTTATTGTTTATTAAATTCTTTGATTTATTCCATGAAATTACATCATGATATTTATTATGTAGGATAAAATTTTAAAAGTTATTATAACGTTCTTCCTCCCTTATTTTATGTTATCTAACATGATTTACCCTTAATGAGCATCTGGGATCATGATTTTCTCATGTTTCCATTCCACGGGTTATAAAAAATTGTTCTAAGTAGGAGTACTAAAGGGGAAGATCATTATGGGATATTTTGAAGATTATAAACAAAATTAGAATAATGTGTTTCATTTTTCAAAAGTATCTAAATTATTAGACTCCTAAAAATGTTTGATAATTTTTCTATGGAGGTTGTGTTTTTTATGTTCATAATTAATAATATATTTTTATCAAAAATTGATGTTGACATCCCTCTCCTCACTTTTTTCAAACATTCAAAAAGTGGGTCATGTCAAAGACATATTCTACTAAAATTTGGTTTTCTTATATTGATCTTAAAAAGGGAATCATTAGACATATTGTAAGAAGATTTTGAAGAGGTAGATAGTGTTTAATAATGTGGATCATGTTGAAAGTAGACATTCATCTTGGAAGAATCTTATGTCTTAGGTTGTGGATAATTCTTTAAAGGATAAGGCCTCTTCCTCAATGATGAAGCTTGGCCCTAAGTTTTCTATTGGCATGAGAATTAAAGATCCTACCATGGATTTAATTCTTGCAACATGCTCACATCAAGGAATAATGGTTTCGAAGATAGGAAATAGTATTTTCTTGGATGGGAATGTGCAAGTGGATACATCTACTACTGACATGGGTAGTGATGGTATGCATCTAAAGATGAAAATTTTAGATAATGTATAGACTCATATGGTTGTTTTAGGGGATATCTCCCCACAACATCATTTCGGGACAAGATGTATTCAGTTAGTGGCCTCTTAATTTTCCACCCAAATTGATAATAGATTCAATCAAAATGATGGTCAAAATAGGTTTATTTCCCCCAAGAGATCGAGAAAATCATTAATTACACTAGAATATCTAAGAAGTGGGGTGAAACGTCTCAGATCCGGGTGCTACCCAATGGTGCCCCAAACTCGGTTGGTCACATAACATCAAAAACATTTCCCCAAACACCAAAGGCAACTGACTAGCAGTGAGGGACAATGTGTGACAATGGGGAAACTATTCCATCATTGGAAGAGTGTTCATTGTGGAAAACAAATAGTATAAAATAGATGAAGAAGTAATACGATACAATAGAAGTAAAAAGACAATGAATGATAATAAATAAACAACTGGAGAATATATATATATATATATATATATATATATATATATATATTATGCATGTCACATGTCTTTACTAAAACATCCAAACAAGTCACAATGATAAAAATAAAATACATAAACCAAAGAATAGAATAGTTTGTAAACTCTAAGACCATTTCAAGCCTCAACTTGGTCCCATGATCTGCAGCTCCAACAACAACCTGGTGCCTAATGAAGATTGGAGCCTGCCCTTATCTATACTTGAAATCATATAATCTGTTTAATTCCAAAATCATGACCGAAACTGGGTGTCAGATGAATCCCAATTGAAAACCACCAAATGATTTGTGACTAAATGTCAGTGAATATATATAGTAGGTATTTGTCACAACCTGACCCAATGGGGATTGTGCCACGACTCCCCAAGGCCGCCTCAAATAGGCCAGGGGCAGGCGACTAGTGCCGAGTAGGCTATCACACACATGGGAGGCATTAGCCTATGATACTTGTACACAAGCACCTAGATAAACCTCCATGGAATAGTGCATAGATATATAAAACTGAAAAGTAAAGGAATGCATACATCTATCCCAAACCAGAGTGCAATAGATGTACAAAAGGGTTAAATAGGGCCCACCAAAAGAAAACCACAAAATCGTCCAACCTACTTAGAAGAAAGGGTATGCTGCCAACAACACCATCAGAAAGAACCTCGGCACAGCTCCAGTAAGACTCCATGGTCACTCAGCTCCACCAGCTCCGGTTCCTCCTAGGACACCGTCGTAATGAATTTGGTCTCCACAAGTCACAAACATGTGTGGGAAAATCTTGTGCAGGGGTGAGTATAACAATACTCAGTAGGCACCCAAAAAACCAAAAAAAAATAGAGCAGCAGAAAGGAAACAATCCACTCATCCGAGCAAGAGGGAACACAACAAAGAGAGAAACTCCAACTCGTGACCATCCTTGGATAAAAAAGCTAGTCATCTCAGCTTAGGTGTATGCCCAAACATACACCAGGAACAATCCAGATATACTCAGATCACGTACCAAGCCGCATGAGGTACCGATCTCATCACCAGAAATGGTTCACAACCAGGAGAACACACCCTCCATGATCACTATCATCCTAGATGATACCTGTCTGAGAGATACACTCCATCAGGTCCCACACAAAAATCTCAGACACTCACCTAAGAGATCACACTCGTCAGGTACCGTCACTGAGGAAACCTCACTGAAACAAAATAAACAGCAAACTCCTCGAATAGGGGATCACTCTTAGGGTCTGCATGGGGATACCAGAACCCACACCAGTATACGAAGATCTCAAAGATAGGGGATCACTCTCAGAGTCTGTTGGGGAATACCACAACCAGATCTGTCATTCGTAGAGCTCACAGATAGGGGATCACTCCCAGGATCCGCTGGGGGATACCACAACCCGATCTAGCACTCGACAGAAACACGTTTCTCAGATAGAGGATCGTCCCCCATGTCACGACAGTCACGACGATACTGAAACCCTAGCTGGTAAATCTCGCGCTGTAGGGGATCAAAATGACGATGCCGGAACCCTAACGACACCATGCGCTGAGTAGGTGATCATATAACCAATGATACTGCAACCCTACTATAATCCTCATGCTGAGTAGGATATCATATACCTAATGATGCCACAACCCTACTGAACCTGGCCCACTGTGTAGGGGATCATATTCCCTAGGATTACACAAAACCTACGAGGCTAACCTGTAGGATAGAGGATCGTTGCACGTGGATAAGCGGTCACAACGATACCAAGAACCTGATCTATGGAAAATGAAGCTAGAGGATCCTGCTCCGGGACCATAGGAGGGACTACTCATATCTAATAGATTAAATGTCCCATTGAGAGGATCAAAAACAAATAATAAGGTTTGTGATGTTGTGCAAACCCTCGTAGGAACGAACCAAGGGAGTACCATCAACCACTACTGGTCAAACATCGCTAACCTGAGCAACCCACCACAACACCATGATGCACACCTATAAGTCCGATACCGAGGCCACTATAACGATCTATGTGGAAAAACACACAGGAAAGGCTGTTCACTCACCCGAAACGAACCGGGGAAAAATGAACTATTCACCATAGCTTGCTCGTTCGGGGCCCACACAACAATCCCGAAACTCATCAAGCAGATCATACCACTGTGATCCCCTCGGAATAACACACAAGATCGACTACTCATTCATCCCAAACGGTCCCCCGGTGAAAAAGGTACTATTCACCGAAGCCAACTCGGGTGGGGCCCATGCCTCAATCCCGAAACTCATCAAATGGATTGCACCATTGTGATCCTCTCAGAAAAACAAACAGGATCAACTATTTATATGCAAAAATCGGAGTCCTTGTGAGAATGTTGTGTTTTTTCGTAAACGCCCAAACACAGCCTAGTGGGGCCCGCACCCCCAACATAGCCCTAACACCTGAAAACCAACAAGAAAATTCTGTCATACCATCAGGGCCTCAACGCTCTTGACGACAGATCAATCGGACGCTCGGGGTATAACATACAACAGCCCGAAGTCGAATAATAATAAAATATTATTATTTTACTCGACGTTTCAAGCTCCCGGGCCAAGATACAGAAACATAAAACTCCAGAACCTACACTGAAGGTTTCACCTCGTCGTTAGGGTCGCATCACCATAGACAGTGCGTGATTCAGATCACTATGGATCAAGATATGGGGCTTTTAAAACCCCCTGTGTACCAAGAGGGCCGGACCGGCCCGCGTCGCCGCCGGCCTCTACGGCCGGCAGACCGCACCACCATAGCATCGCGCATCGCGTGCGCGGTCAACCCCCCTCACGGGGGTTGCCAATAATTGCTTCGGGACTTCCGTGGTGCGGTGGTCCCAGTTGTCTCCTGCGGGCCAAGGCGGTGCCGGAGCCGCACTGGCGGACCTTCCGAGGTCCGTCGGGGGCACCTGAGGGGTCCAAATGAACTTCTGAGGCCATCTGCACACCCCCTGAGACCAGATCTATGCATATGCAGGAACAAAAATGGAGAAAAAACAACCAAATGGGATTCAGGATTTCAAAACTCAGAACGCCTACCTGTTGGCGGATTGCCACAACTTCGGGTGCAGAACGACTCCTGTGACGTGCTGGAGCTCGATCCGCTGATTATTGGTGCTGAAAACGGTTGTCTGTGGCTCGATTCAGAAAAGAATGGTGGGAGAGGGGGACGATTTCATCTCCTGCATACAAGAGGTGGGGGAGGGAGAGAAGAGATGGATTTTTTTAACACTTCATTTCAGCTCCCCTCCAACACACATCTGACCCGACACCAGGCACCGACTAAAATTATGTCGCACCTAGGGTAAAAACGGAATTCTGAATGCAACAGAGGACTCAGAATTGTGATCTGAGACTCTATCAAAGAGTTATTCGAGCCGACACTCATAAATTAACTTTCCAATTTATTTATGAAAATGCCTCTGGTGGATTTTCTCATAGTAGGCCCATGCCGACAATGTTTAAACCCCACCTAGGGTAAGCAGCATGTTCTGGACACAACTGTGCCCTCAGATTACTATTCCGAGCTACCGTTTAGGAGATAAAAAACCACCACCACGTGCATAGTATAAAAATACTTAATATTTTTATAAAATTAATTCCGAGAACACCAGGCCTCAGAATCGCATGCCGTCTTCACGCCTAGCTCTGAAATTATTCATAGATATATTCCAATGACTGAAAGTTCCAAAAACAGAGTCGCAATATGTCCCCAACCATTTCAAGTGTAACCCCACCTCTCCGGTGGCTGACCAAAACTGGCCTGCAATCCCTATGAGCCCGGAGCCTCAGATCCTCCATCCTGGGGTCTCCTTATGAAATGTTGGCAACATCCAGACCGTTGCACCTGCCTCCTGCTACCAGATTCCAATCCAACTGACAAAGTCTCAGCTCTCACGTGCCTAGCACTCACAGGTGGGATATACTCGTCCAGAATGCTCTCAACCACAAGGTCCCATTATAACACTCTAGCATAAGTGGACAGACACAAGGAAACCACATCATCATGGATGTCTCTGCGTAGGCCGTGCTTGAAGGTCCAAGCCCTAAAAAACAAGTCTCGAACCATATCTAGGGAGTATCGTTATTGGCCTGTAAACATCATTATGTACTCCGACACAGTCATGACCTCCTGTCGAAGCTGTAGAAGCTCCTAGATCTGCACTAACCTCTACGTCACCGGATAGAACTCTTCCATGAAGAGCAGCTCAAACTCTGCCCATGTGAGTGTCTCCTCATCATGAGACTGCATCACCAAACTCCACCATCACCCGGTCAAACCATGTAGAAGGCTCCCTGCTAGGACCACCATCTGATCTAGGGGTGTCCTCACTAGGCAGAAAACTCGGGTGACTACTTCGAGTCATTCATCATCTGCATGAGGGTTTGGATCACCCCGGAACCTCAGAGGTCACGGTCTTTGGAACTCGTGCAGCACACTCAGCCTTCGCGTAACCTCATCCTGCACTACCGGAAAAACCAACTGCTCGACAGGTGGCGGCTCAACTGGTGGACCACCTAGAGGTCCAGCCCCAAAACCTACTCCCAAGTCTGCATCTTCTACATGGGGTGGATCACCACCCCAATCCCATTGTGGAACTCTCACTGGCTGTCGTCATGGAGGCATCCTGAAATAAAATCAAGATGCACGATGGTAAAAGAGTATATCTAGAGAGATGAATCAAGAAGGACAAGGAAAACCCCAAAACTCAGTCTTATATGATAAATGTCACTATATTTTTCCCCTGGTCCCAGTGTACGAACGTCCCGAGTCAAAAAGAATGTTTTAAGAGTCCTAATAAATAGATACGTCGGCCGCCGCACCAAAACTAGAGTCCCTGGCCTGAAAGCCGAACTTAGAACATCCTAAAACTGCTGTAATGAAACCCAAACCAAACTTACAGCTAGACCAACTACGCTCCTAAATCCCAAAGGTGGAACCTCATCTAATACCACTCTGTCATGACCCTCCCTAATGTGGCTCAAGCCACGACTCCCCAAGCCCGCCTCCGATAGACCAGGGGCAGCCAACTAGCACCGAGTAGCCTATCACACACATGGGAGGCATTAGCCTAAGGTACCGGTACACACACACCCACATACATCTCCTAAAAACTGTGAAAATATATATAAAATTGAAAAGTAAAGGCATGTATACATCTATCCCAAACCAGAGTGCAACAGAAGTACAAAAGTGGAAAACAGGGCCCACTAAAAGAAAACCATGAAAGCGTCCAACCTGCTATGAATAAGGGGTACGTTGCGAAGAACACCACTGGAAAGCACCTCGGCACAGCTCTGGTAAGACTCCACAGTCACTTAGCTCTACCTGCTTCGGGTCCTCATGGGACACCGTCGTAAGGCCTGTGGTATGCACAAGACACGAACATGTGCGGGCAAATCCCATGAATGGGTGAGTATAACAATACTCAGTAGGCACCCCAAAAATCCAAAACAAAAGAGATGAACTGAAAGGAAACAGTCTGCTCATCCCAGCCAGAGGGAACCCTGACAAGAGAGAAACTGCATCTCATGACCATCCTTGGATAAACACAACTATTCATCTCAGCTCAGGTGTATTCCCATACATTCATCATGAACAATCCGAATATACTCAGCTCATGACACAATCCACATGAGGTACCGACCTCATCACCAGAAACAGTTCAAAACCAAGAGAACACACCCTCCAGGATCACTATCATCCTAGATGACACCCGTCCAAGCGATACACTCCATTGGGACTGACACAAACATCTCAGATGCTCACTCGAGAGATCACGCTCGTCAGATACCGTCACTAAATAAACCTCGCTGATACAACATAACAACAAAACTCCTTGGATATGGGATTTCTCCTAGGGTCCGCTAAGGGATACCAAAACCCACACTGGTATACGAAGATCTCATAGATAGGGGATCACTCCCATGGTCCGCTAGAGAATACCACAACCTTATCTGGAAATCGTTGTAACGTCCCGGTTCCAGAAGCCATCCAAAGGTGCCCCTTCCCCGGTTCGCCACATGACCTCAAACGCATTTACCCAAACGCCAGCAGCTGCTGACTAGCTGTGAGGTCCTTGGTAAGTTATTGGGGACACTATGGCTTCATTTGGTAAGGTATACAAAGAAAAGAAATTAATAGTAAATAGTGGAAGCAGTAAACAATATGCAACAACTAAAACCAAATAGCGAAAGCAATGAATATATAGGAATGATGATAATGATATAGCAGGTACAAGTATCTAAGGAAAGTAGAAAGCACAACAACATACTGAAATACATGTAAAAACAAAGTACTAAAATAATATCAACTCCTGTAGCATCGCAAGCCTATGCTTGGTCCCTTACTCTCCAGCTCTAAGAAATCATGTATCAGAAGTCAAAGGGCGCTTGCCCTTATCTATACCTGCAATAAAAAAGTCTTCTTGGGACCAAAAGCATGGCCCAAATAGGGTGTGAGATGCAATCCCAGTAGGTAATCATCCAAATATTTGTTCCTAATATTCAATGAATACAAGGCAATTAAAAGTGAAGGAAGCATTAAATAGAAAAGCACACAACAGCTACAATCCATAGTTCTAGCATATAAAGTACACAAGTAAACAACCAACAACAAGTAGAAAATAGGTAACCCTTAGGGTAGCTCTCATAGACTAACCCCTATGGTTCAACCTACAAGTACTAGAAACCCTCTAGGAGGCAGACACAGTCTCACCCCTCTGGTTTAGCTAAGAGTAGACTTTCTAAGGAAGCACTCACCATCAATTCCCCCTATAGTCTCGTATCGTACTAAAGGATCTATGGGGAAGCACTCAACGTATCATTCCCCATGTGGCCCATGTTGAGGAACTACACACTCTCTGAAGAAGCACTCATCGTCAATTCCCCCTGTGGTCTCACATCATATTAAAAGACACTCTAGAGAAGCCCTTATGTCCATTCTCCCTATGGTCTAATACACTAGGTTCTCGTAGTCCTGTGTAAAATAAACATGCTCAGCGCGCGCGTATCATCCCAAGTATACCTCAAGAACTACTTGGCTATCATTATAAGGCATAACAACATAATAGTATAATAGCCCCACTATCCTATAACATGGCATGACAACTGGGAAACACCTAATAAGCAAAAAATTCAAGGATAAGCACAAGGATACAACATAAAATTATCCAATTTTATAGGAAATGATCGCTACTCATGCAATCAAGAAAGGAAAACAAACAAAATCAGAAAAACAAGAAACCAAAAATTCCCCACCCTAGAGAATTGGTGAAATTTTCACAAATATTCACAGACATTCTACGGAAAGGCACAAACCACCTACCTGGATGCTAGGAGATCAAAATACTTGAGCCATGCAGATTTATTCTCCTTAGAACGGAAAAGATCTATGAAAATGAACAAAACGTTCAACTGACAGCAACTTGAAATAAAGAGGAATTGGAAAACAATGATCTAGGAGAAGGGAGGAATCACGGATGCGGTTACAATGCAGTCGAAAGCGATCAAAACAGAGAATAGATAGATGAACGGTGGCTCAGAGAAGATCCGTGACCATACAGGTTGCTCTCGGATGAAGAAGCTGGAGAAGAAGATGTTTTCCTCGGTTAGGCGCGGCCCCAGTCTGTTTAATGAAAAAAAGAAAGTACACGGCGTGTAATTTTAGAGTACACGGCGTGTACATGGTCTTTCCGTACTCCACAAAAATTGGCCTCCACGTCACCCCTACACACTGTGTGTGTGGCCCAGACACGGCCAGTACACGGCTTTTAGCAGGAAAAGAGTACATGGTGTGTACTCAGAAAGTACACGACGTGTAATTCAAAAATTTCCATAAACTTATTTTTCTCAAAAACTCAAGAAAAGGAAGGACATACCTGAAATGAACATCTGGGTTCTTACAGACTTCCCCCCTTAATGAAATTTGTCCCCAAATTTCCTTAGAGAGGCGTAGAAGAAGAAACCCCGAATAGCTCTGGCGACTGCGATCGATCCTCGACCTACCTCCCCCAAGTCTCATCATGTACTTTCCCGTGCTGCCATAGCACCCATACCAGAGGAACAGACCGGCCGCGGAGAACCTTCGTACTACAATCGATAATCCAGATATGATGATTTTCAAACGATGCATCCGCATCGAGATCAACTTCCCTGGGCTAAAAGACATGAGATGGGTCCGAAAAGTAATGTCGAAGCTGAGAGATGTGGAAGACGTCATGCATGGCCCGGTACCGCTGAGGTAATTGCATCCTATAGGTAACCGGACCAAATCTCTCTAACAACTCAAATGGCCCGACGTACCACGGTGAAAGCTTACCCTATCTCCGAATCCTCTTGTGTCCCAACCTTGGTGTGACACGCATGAAAACATGATCCCCGACCTCGAACTCCAATGGTCATCTCCGTTGATCAGCATAAGACTTCTTCCGAAACTGTGTTATACCCATCCTCGTCCGAATCAACTCTATCTTCTCTAAGGTCTCCTGAACAAGACAAGGTCCCAACAAAGCTGCCTCTCCTGCCTCCATCCGGCATAAGGGTGATTGGCATGGCCTACAGTACAAAGCCTCGTAAGGTGATATCTGAATAGTCGCATGAAAACTATTGTTGTAGGTGAAATCCACAAGAGGAATATTATTTTCCCAAGAACTGCTAAAGTCCAGAATGAAAGCACTGAGCATATCCTCTAGCACTTGGATCGTATGCTTGGACTGGCCATCTCTCTAGGGATGGTATGCTATACTCAACAGTACATGTGTACCCAATGCCTTCTGAAGAACCTACCAGAATCGAGAAGTAAAATGCACATCCCTGTCAAAACAATGGAGTGTGGAACTCCATGTAGACATAAAATCTCTCAGATGTACAATCATCCAAGTTCATCAACACTAATGGTCTACCTGATTGGTAAGAAGTGGGAAACCTTCGTAAGCCTATTGAAGACAACCAAAACAACATCGTTACCTCAGAGCGACCTTGGAAACCTGGTCATGAAGTCCATCGCGACATCATTCTACTTCCACTCCGGAATGGGTAAATAATGTAAAAGCCATGCTGGTCGTTGACGCTCTAACTTCACAGGATGACAAGTAGAACATATCAAGATGAAACCAGTGACATTTCTCTTCATACCTAGCCACCAGTACTAGCAATGAAGATCCCGATACATCTTGGGGATTCCAGGATGAACTCCCCAAACTAAGGAATGAAAATCCTGAATCAGCTGATCACCTATGTCTACTGGAACCCATACGTGTCCCTAGAGAAGAAAGATCTCATCCTTACCCATTTTCCTTCTAGGAAGAGGGTCCTCCCCTGACATGCTCTCCCGCAAGACTAAGACTTCTGAGTCTAATAGCTTCCTCATCTGTACCCAATCAATAATCCTAGAGGTAACAACTACATAAGATAGGTAAGTTTGTACCTATCTATTGTGCACCTCCAGATGCATCTCAAAGAACAGAGCCATCAGTTGCCACTCACTGCTGGCCTCCTGAACTTCCTAAATTGGAGTTCTCATACTCAACGCATCTTCCACTGCGTTTCCATTTCCCGGCATATAGGCGAGATCGAAGTTGAATGACTGAAGATACTTGACCCACCTGCGCTATCTCAGATTCAGATCACACTAAGTGAAGATATACTTGAGACTCTTATGGTCGGTGAAAAACATGAAGTGCTCTCCTAGAAGTTAATTTCTCCATCAACGTAAGGCATGGACAATAGGTGCCAAATATAGATCGTGCATCAGGTAGTTCCTCTCATGTGGCCTCAACTTCCGAGACCCGTACGCAATTACTCCATCTCCCTGCATAAGCACAGCTCCTAGCCAGACACCTAAGGCATCAAAGTTACCAGTATAGCTCTTTCCTGGATCTGGAAAGACTAGTATCAGTGCTGATGTTAGCCTTCCCTTTAGCTCTTGAAAGGATGACTCGCAAGAATATGACCATAAGAAGTTCTCCCCCTTCTTGGTCAGACCTGTCAAAGGTGATGCTTGGCATGAATAGTCTTGAATGAAGCATCTGTAGTATCTAGCCAGCCCTAGGAAACTCTGAACCTCAAAAACGTTCTTCAGATTCTCCCAAGAAACTATAACTCTCACTTTCTCTGGGTCCACTGATACTCCTACCTCTAAGATGACGTGACCCAAAAAGAGAATCTGATCCATCCAGAAGTGGCACTTCCAGAGTTTAGCATAAAGTCGATGCTCTCTCTGTGTACTCAAAATGATCTCAACATGGGTTGATGGTCATGTCGAGTGTGAGAGTACACCAAGATGTCATCCACGAAGACCACGATGAAGGAATCCAAGTAAGGATGCAACACTCAGTTCATCAGTACCATGAAAACTACTGCCACATTTGTGAGACCGAACAACATGACTGTATACTCGTAGAGACCATTCCTGCTCCTGAACGCTGTTAGAGGTATATTTGATGGTCTAATGTGCAACTAATGATAACCAGACCTCAAATGATTCATTGTGAACACCCGGTCTCCTCGAAGCTGATCGAAAAGGTCATCAATCCTAGACAAGGGATATCGGTTATTGACCATCAACTGGTTCAGCTTCCGATAATCCACACATAGCCTAAGGGTACCGTTTGCCTTGTTCGCAAATAGGACAGGTGAACCCCAAGGAGAAGTACTGGGTCCGATGAAACCCTTTGCCTGCAACTCCTCCAATTGCATTTTGAGCTCTTGAAAATTAGGTGTAGCCATCCTATAAGGTGGAATGGAATCCGGTGCCACTCTGGGCACGAGCTCAGTCGAGAATTCTACCTCACTCTACAGAGGCAAACCTAAAAAGTTATCAGGAAAGACATCCCTAAAACGATCCACCGTTGGAGGAAAGTCTAATTGTGAAGTCCACTGGTCATCCAGATAAAGACTGGCAATCTGTGTTGTAACTCCTCCTAGCCCATGATGCTCTAGTCCAGCTCTACCCACCTGGACATCCCACTCACCTCTATGAAGGAAAGATCTTCCCTCTGGTGATACGAAGCTCACCCAACGATGATAGGAATGGACGACTGGCTAGAAGTAAACCAACTAGTCCATACCGAGAATGACGTCCTAGCCCGTCATCTCTAGGACATAGTGGTCCTATAATAAGAGATACCCTACAACCTCAAGAAGGCACTCTATGCACTGACGTACACTGGATGTATTTCTTCGCAAAGGTGTGTCTAGTGTCAACGAGTCGGCAGAAGAAAAGATATAGATACCAAGGCTCTCGATATCACCAACAGAGATAAAGCTATGAATATAACTAGTATCGAAAATAGATGAAGATAAAACTGAGGCAACTAAAATCGTACCTCGAACGGTAGAAGGTCTGGGATCTTACTCCTGATAGGTCTGCTCCACCGCAAAAGTCTGGCCTATCCTACAGGCTTGTGACCCTGACTAACCACTCTAAGATAATCCTCCCTGCTGGCACTGAGAGACTGGTGGCTGAACGCCATGGCCTCAACCTCCACCTGGTCCTGAATGGCCGGAAGAACTCCAGTTCCCATACTGGTGAGAAACTGGTGGTGTTGCTCCTGAACGGGGAGTAATGGAAGAACCCCGGTCACTATCTGCTTCTGATAAAACCTGGAAAAAATGATGAAGGTGACCCATCTTGCCACAAGATTGGCAATCCACAGGGTCTTTCCGGCACTACAACCTTGTGTGCCCTGACTGACCACACTAGTAGAATAACACCTGGCTGCCTGACAATGCATCTCGCTTCATCGGATCACTACGCGTAGACTCCCTATGGTTATTCTTGCTGTATTCTAGAGGAAAACTAGATCTAGAAGTAGAACCTCCCTAGATCATAGCTCCGGAGTCTCTCATATTGCGCTCCGCAATAAGTGTCTGGTTGATGATGGAAGTGATGGAAGTCAACTGGAATAGATTCACCTGCGAGCGGATCTCCCTCCTGAGACCATCCTCAAACTTCCTTGATAAGAACATCTTTTGACCCACTCGGAGGGGTGTAAAATGATGAAGGTCTATGAAACGAGAGGAGTAATCCATAATAGAAAGAGTACCCTGCTCTAATCTCATGAACCCCTGGGATCAGTTGGCCCTTAGGGTCTCCAGGTAGAAGTAGTCATAAAAGACTTGCTGAAACTCCTCCCAAGCCATAACCTGCTGATGACTCGTCTTTGAGATCATGTACCACCACCTCTTGCCAGAGTCTCGTAGAATATTGGTAGAGAGCTTGACCCGCCTCTCTGAAGGCGTCTCCAGATGCCCAAAGATGGTCAACATGGCTTCTATCCACGACTCTGCAGCCTGAGGTCCTCCTTCCCCCGAGAAAGTGGGAGGATGCTGCTGCTGGAAAACCCTCGTCAGGTCGGCCATGGTTGTGGCAGGAGGTGGTGCTCCCTAAAAGGTTTGCATCATCCTCATAAAACCTTCCCTGAACTGCACATCAGTGCCTGTAGCTGGTATAATAGACGGTGCCAAGGCTGGCCCAACTGGAGGATTAGTAGGAAGTCTCTGATCAGCCATATCTGGCGTCTGATCACTTCCTGACAACTGACGTACAACCGAAGGACGTCTCAGAGGCCTAGATCTGAAAGGTCAAAAGCATACCTTAGATTAGAAAAACAAGGATAGAGAACACAGGAATACAAATTGGAAACAGGATAAAGAAACACACAAGATTTACAATACAAGACTACACAGTGTGTATAAAATCAACACTATGTGTACTTAACTCTGTTTTCCCCGCCCATGTCTCCTTGCACAGCTAACACACACGGTCTTCTTAAACCGAGACAACACGGCGTGTGCCTGGTGGACACAATGAGTAGTTGACATGGTTTCAATGACCCATGTTGCTAGCTACATGGCCAGATACACGGCTGAGACTACACAGCATGTTCCGAACAAACACGGCACGTACTTGAAGATTTTTCCTGACCCGTGTTGTTGGTGACACGTCAAAGTACACGGCTGACCCTTACACGGCATGTTACAAACAAAAACAGTGCATATGGAAGAAGATACCACCGACCCATTTTTCTCGTGAAAAGACCAGGTTCCTGGAATAATACTACACGACGTGTTGCTATCCAACACGACATGTTCTACTCAAGCTTCCCTGACCCGTGTTGTTAGTGAAACGTCCGGGTACATGCTCAATACTACACGGAGTGTACCTACCGTACATGGCGTGTTCCTATCGATTTTCACAACCCGTGTTTCTACTCACACAGTCAAAGACACGGTTTAAAACTACATGACATGTATATATAAAGTACACGCCTTGTATTCTGGAATTTTCTGGTCAGTAGCTCCGAAACTGCACCGAAGCCCAGAAATAGCTGGAAATAAGGAATGATGGTTCCAAATTCCAATCTGTGAGGGCCCATACCCACCGTGAATCAATTTTTGGCATCTAATACAGTCATATACAAAGAAAAAAGGTAAATGATCAACCAATTTCATATTTAAGAGGGACCGTAACACCTCATGAACCAAAATTTGGCCTTCATTCAAGCAATGTACAACACAATCAATTTATCTATCACAACAGTAGGGATTCTATCAAGCATATATCAAAACAGTTTACATAATCTACATAATTCCTATCACAACAACATGAAATCTCTAATTCACCCTATATGGCTTGGAAAGAATGTATGGCATGTGATTCCAAAAAGGTGCCTCTGTGATGCATGATATCAAACCCTCATCTCACCGGGTTGCGATATGGAATACCCTCATGTGATGAATGATATGGCATACCCTCATCTCACTGGGTTGTGACAGAAATAGAAATTTAATATCAAAACAATAACAACACAAAGTATGTGAATCCCTCTAGGTGAAATCATATCAACCATAAAATCTCAAAACTAGAAAACTGCAATAAACAAGGTAGTATGTCTTTTACCTATACATGGGTTAGCTACTCCCTGGCACATCTTATTACCAAGTACCGAATCCGTTCTATCCCTAGCTAAGGTCTCCAAACTATAAATCAAGAGAAAAGAACACCTTTGATACACTTTATAACGTCCTAGTTCCGAAATCCACCCAAAGGATCCCCATGCCCGGTTTGCCACATGACCTCAAGCACATTTCCCCAAACGCCAGAGGCTGCCGACTAGTATCGAGGACCTTGGTATGTTATTGGGGAATCTATGCCCTCATTTGGTAAGGTATACAAATAAAAGAAATTAATAGTAAATAGTAGAAGCAGTAAACAATATGCAACAACTGAAACAAAATAGTGGAAGAAATGAATATATAGTAATGATGATAATGATGCAGTAGGTACAAGTATCTAAGGAAAGTGGAAAACACAACAATGTTCTGAAATACAAGTAAAAACAATGTACTAAAATAATAGCAACTCCTGCAGCATCGCAAGACTAAGCTTAGTCCCTTGCTCTCCAGCTCTAAGCAATCAAGTACCAGAAGTCGAAGGGAACTTGCCCTTATCTATACAAGCAATAACAATGTCTGTATGGGCCAAAATCATGGCCCAAACAGTGTGTGAGATACAATCCCAGTAGGAAATCACCTAAAGATTTGTGACTAACAGTCAATAAATACAAGGCAAGTAAAGGTGCAGGAAGCAGTAAATAGAAAAGCACACAAAAACTATAATCCACAGTTCTAGCATATAAAGTACCAAAGTAAACAACCAACAACAAG
The DNA here is from genome assembly GCA_963277665.1 of Viscum album. Lineage (NCBI taxonomy): Eukaryota > Viridiplantae > Streptophyta > Magnoliopsida > Santalales > Viscaceae > Viscum > Viscum album. The sequence goes on from OY728160.1 coordinate 1,918,893,580, forward strand.
TAGAAAACAGGTAACCCTCTGGGTATCACTCACAGCCAAACCCGTATGGTTCAACCTACAAATACTAGTAACCCTCTATGAGGCACAGATAGTCTCACCCCTCTAGTTCAGCTAAGAGTAGACTTTTTGAGGAAGCACTCACCGTCAATTCTCCCTATAGTCTCATATCGTACAAAAGGCTCTTTGGGGAAGCACTCAACGTCTCATTCCCCCTGTGGCCCGCGTCGAGGAACTACAGACTCTCGGAGGAAGCACTCATCATAAATTCCCTCTGTGGTCTCGTATCGTATTAAAAGACTCTCTGGAGAAGCCCTTATGTCCATTATTTCTATGGTCTACTACACTAGGTTCTCACAGTCCTGTGTGAAATAAACATGCTCAGCACACGCATATCATCCCAAGTATACATCAAGAACTACTTGTCTATCATTCTAAGGCACAACAGCATAACAGTATAATAGCCCCACTATCCTACAATTAGCCATGGAAACTGGAAAATGCCTAATAAGTAAAACATGCAAGGCGAAGCACAAGAATACATCATAAAATTATCCAATTTTACAAGCAGTGATATCTACTAAAGAAATCAAGCAAGGAAGAAAAACAAAATGGAGAAACCAGGAAACCCACAATTCCCCGCCTAAGGGAATTGGTGGAATTTTCACAAATATTCACAGACTTACTACGGAAAGGCACAAACCACCTACCTAGATGCTAGGAGATCAAAATAATTGAGCCACATAGATTTATTCTACTTAGAATGGTGAAGATCTACAAAAACACACAAAACTTTCAACTAACAAGAACTTGAGAAAGAATAGGAATTGGAAAACAAGGCTCTAGGAGAAGGGATGAATCACTGCTATGGTTCCAACACAATTGACAATGATCAAAACGGAGAACAGACAGAGGAACGGTGGCTTAGAGAAGATCCACGGTCGTATGGGTTGCTCTCGGACAAAGAAGTTGGAGAAGAAGACATTTTCCTCGATTAGGCATGGCCCCAGTCCGTTTAATGAAAAAAATACACGGAATGTAATAGGTCATTCCGTACTCTGCCAAAATTGGCCTCCACATCACCCCTACACACTGTGTGTGTGGCCCGAACACGACCAGTACACGACTTCAAGCGGGAAAAGAGTACACGGTGTGTACTCAGAAAGTACACGACCTGTACTTCAAAAATTTCCAGAAACATTATTTTTCAAAAAAACTACTTAAAAGGAAGGAAATACCTAAAACAAAGATCTGTGTTCTTATGTTCGTAGAGCTCACAGATTGGGGATCACTCCCAGGATCTGCTGGGGGATACCACAACATGATCTAGTGCTCGACCGAAACATGTCCTTCAGATAGAGGATTATCACATGTGTCACAATGTTCATGACGATACCAAAACCCTATATTGTACATTTCACGCTGTAGGGGATCTAACTGATGATTCCACAACCCTACCGACACCAAATGCTGAGTAGGGGATCATATAACCAATGATACTGCAACCCTACTATATTTCTCATGCTGATTGGGGGATCATATACATGATGATGCCACAACATTACTGATCATGGACCACTATGTAGGGGATCATATTCCCAATGATGCCACAAACCCTATGGGGATAACCTTTTAGATGGGGGATCACCGCCCATGGATAAGCGGTCACAGTGATACCAAGAACCCGATATAGGAAAAACGATTCTAGAGGATCCTGCTCTAGGCCCACCAGAGGGATGCCACAACTCTAATAGATAAAACATTCCATCGAGGGGATCACAAACCTATAATAAGGTTTTGATGCCACATAGACCCTCATAAGAAACATCCAAGGCAGTACCATCAACCACTACTGGTCCAAACGTCGCTAACCTGATAGATATGACACAACCCCATGTCGCGCATCTCCAAGGCTGATACCGAGGCCACTACCATGATCCATGCAGAAAAACACATAGGATAGGCAGTTTACTCACCAGAAACAAACAACCAGTGAAAAAGGAACTATTCACCATAGCTAGCCTGTGTGAGGCCCACAGAACGATCCCGAAACTAATCAAGCGGATCCTACCACTACGATCCCCTCAGAAAAACCCAAAGGATCGACTACTCGTTTATCCCAAACGGACCCCCAGTAAAAAATGTATTATTCACTGAAGCCAGCTCGGGTGGGGCCCACGTATCAATCCCGAAACTCATTGAACAGATTATACCATTGCGATTATCTTGGGAAAACACAGAGGTTCGACTATTCATCTACCAAAATCGGACTCATGGTGAGAATGTTGCATTTCTCCTTAAACACCCAAACCCGACCTAGTGGGGCCCGCATCCCAAAATCAGACCCAACACCCGAAAACCCATGATAAAAGACCATCGTACCATCAGGGACTCAACACCTCTGATAAAACATCAATCAGATGCTCCAGGTAGAAGATACAACGACCCGAAGTCAAATAACAATAAAATATTATTATTTTATTCGACGTTTCAAGATCCTGGGCCACGATCCCAAAAAATAAAACACCCAAACCCACTCCTAAGGGTTCACCTTGTCTCCAGGGCTGCGTCCCAATAGACGGCGCGTGATTCGGATCACCAGGGAGCAAGATAAGGGGGTTCTAAAGCCCCTTTGTACCAAGAGGGCAGGACCGGCCTGAACCCGCCGGTCCAGCCACCGCCGCCACCTGCTGCTCCAGCGGTGGACTGCACCACCATATCACGCGCACGACCGAACCACCTCAGGGAAGTTGATGCTAATTGTTGTCAGACCGCTGCGGTGCGTCGGTCATGGTTGTCTCCCGTGGGCCACCACCCTGGGCCGCCCCTGCGGACCGTCGCCGACGGACTTTCCGAGGTCCGCCAGGGGGCACCATGGGGGTCCAGAAGCACTTCCGAATCCATCTGCGCGCCCCCATAGGACCAGATAAATGCATCTTTAGGCGCATAATGGGGAAGAATAACCAAACAGGATTCAGGATTTCAAAACTCAAAATGCCTACCTGTTGGTGGATCGCCGCAGCTTCGGGTGCAAAACGATGCTTGTGACGCACTGGAGCTCGATCCGCTGACGATCAGCGCTGAAAACAGTTGTTAGTGGCATGATTTGGAGAAGAATAGAGGGAGATGGGGAGGGGTTCTTCTTCTGCATACAAGATGTGGGGGGGAGAAGAGATGGATTTTTTTTTGAAACACTTCATTTCAGCTCCCTGCCAACGTGCATCCGACCCAGCACCCGGCACCGACTAAAATTATGTCGCTCCTAGGGTAAACATGGTATTCTCAATGCTACGAAAGACTCTAAACTGTGATATGAGTCTTTTTCCAAGAGTTATTCGAGCCGACACTCATAAATTAACTTTTCCATTTATTTATGAAAACTCCCCTGGTGGCTTTTCTCACAATAGGCCTGCGCCCACATTGTTTTCACCACACCTAGGGTAAACAGCATGTTCTAGATGCAACCGTGACCTTAGATTCCCTTTCCGATCTACCATTAAATAGATAAGACACCCCCACCACGTGCATAGTATAAATACATTTAATATATTTAAAAAATTATTTTTGGGCACACCAGGCCTTGGAATCGCATGCCGTCTTCGTGCCTAGCTCTCGAATTATTCATATAAATATTCCAATGTCTGACAGGGCCAAAACCCGAGTTGCTACAGTAGTAGGAAAAATGAAGCAATAAACTAGGATGTACTCAAATGTAAGCAATTATATTGTTTTCTATTACATTAATTTAAATTTAGATATTATTCAATCTGTTGAATCATGTTACCATGTGATCTAGCATGATCTCTATATCCCCCGTGTAAAGTAACCAAACTGATGTCTCAAAATACCATCTAAACAATTATTTATGACCGAGTTCAAACTTGTCCTTTGGCTTGGAATAATCATACTAATTATATAATTACACATACATGATCCCTTGGGATGTTTTCATAGTCTATCCCCTGTGATCTAACATATTATCAATTCATTATGAAATGACCCTTTGGGAAAGAATTCACAATATAACCCCTTTGGCCTAACATAGAATCAATCAATTCAAATTATCTCTTGGGAAATATCTCATGGTCTAATCCCTTGGGTCAAAAATTCATTTAATCAAATAATAATGATCACCTGGGTAGCTCTCACTGTCTATCCCAAACAATTATAGATGACCACCCCGGTAGCTCTTACGGTCTAACCACTTTGGGAAGCTCTCACAGTCCTATCCCCATTGGTCAACATTCATAATGAATATCACATGAATTTTATATAATTAGCAACTCCATCCTAACAAAACAAGGCATAGATAATAGGGAAATCCAAACATGTATTCTAGAACAAATGACAATAACCAATTAACCAAGGGAATCACACCCATGTGGTATCCCACAAACAAGGTATCTAACCTTATGCATAGGTAACAACCCTTAATTAATCACTAAAAACATAGAAGATAATAAATAGGGTTAAATTCCAAATCAATCAATGACTAAAACGTGGGTATGTGTCACTTTATGCATATATGATCCACATACAACAATGAAAGGAACAACCCACCTACCTCGATGTATTATGTTCGATATAATTGAACAACAACTAGTTAATTGGAATAAAATGGAATAGATCTATAAAAAGGTGAAAAACCCCAATCTTAAATTACTCAAAAGTGAAAAGGAATCAAGAAGAAATGCTCTAGGGGGTTTGATAACTCACTAGTGGGATACCAATGGACCTAAAGATTTCTCAATTTAAGCCCAGATGGAGAATTGAGAGGGGTTCATAGTTCATTAGTTGTTCCACAGTGCTCATGTTCGAACCATGACTTGAAGAAGATGTTTCTGGATATGATATGTGACCTCACTATGATATATCAAATAAATACAAAATTACATTGTGTGTTCATTAAAACTACACACTGTGTAGTAGCCTTAATCAACCCCCAACTTAAGCGTTCTACCAGGTCCCCAAAAGGACATGTACTCGGCCATTACACAGTTAAAACGAGGTTATAGGCAGCAATATAGGTACACAAAGTGTCCTAAAAAGCATGGGAAATGTACCTATAGAATCCTAATTTTCATTTTATTTCTTCAGTAAAACCCAAAAACAATATCCATACCTGAAATTAGGATCTGGGTTCTTACAATCTTCCCTATTAAAGCAATTCATCCCCGAAATTCCCTTCCAAGGGTGGTGTAGAAGAATCTGCAAACAACCCCAGCCACTGCGATCACACATAGGCCTCCCTCTCCCAAATCTCATTATTTACTCGCCCATGCTGCCATATCACTCATACTAGAGGAACTGAGTATCCATGGAGAAGTTTCATGTAATGATCTATAATATGAATAGGGTGCTCCTAGAAGGATGAATTCACCTCCTACTCCACCTCCTCAGGTTGAAAAACATGAGACGAGTTTGAAAAATAATACCGTAGATGAGAAACGTGAAAGACTTTATTCTTTTCTTGGTACTTATGAGGTAACTACAACAGATAGAAACAAAAACTAATCTCTCCAAAATCTCAAATGACTCGACGTATCTCGGTGAAAGATTCCCCTCCATCCTAATCCTTATGTATCCCAACCTCGGTGTGACACGTAGGAAAACCAGATCTCCATCCTCAAACTCCGAGGTCATCTCTTTCAACCAACATTAGGTTTTTGTCGAGACTGTGTAGTAGCCATAATCTTCCAAATCAAACCCACCTACTCAGTGGTCTCCTCTAAAGGCAAGGTCCCAATATAGATTCATCCCTACCTCTAGAAAACAAAGTAGTGATCAGCATGTCATACCATACAATGCTTCATAAGGATCCATCCTAATAATTTACTAAAAATAATTTGTATAGGTAAAATACACTAGGGGTATGTGTCTCTCCCAAGAGATTCCGTAATGTTGGATGCATTATTGAATAATGTATTCCAAAACCTAAATTTTGTGCTTGTACTAGGCCTCTGTCTAGGGATGGTAACCTGTACTCAGAAGTACATTTGTACCAAAATCCCTCTACAGTCCCTCCCAGGAATGATAATTAAACCGAGCATGCCTCTATGAAATAAAATAATGCGGAAACCCATGAAAACATACTATATCTATAACGTAAAATGTTCCAAACTAGTCAAAACTAATGGTTTCCTTGATCGACATGAAATTTTAAACCTTCGTGAGTCTGTCAAAAATAACCCATACAATATTATTTCCTCGAGGTGACCTTGGTAAATCCATCATGAAATCCCCCACGATGTCATTAAACTTCCACTTGGGGATGGGTAACTACTTTAATAGCCCTACTAGTCACTAATGCTCTACCTTCACCTACTTAAAGGTAGAATATCTCATAACAAACCCAGCTATATCCCTAGTCATGCCTATCAACCGATACTAATAATGTAGATATCAATACTTCTTGGTGAAACCTAGGTGAATTTCCCATTCAAAGGCATGAAATTCAAACAATAACTCTTCATGTACGTTTGTTGACACCCATACCCTCCCCTAAAAACACATAACCTTATCCTCACCTACAATCCATCCAATAGTAAGGTCCTTGCCCGACACACTCGCCCATAGGAGTAGGCCTTCGGAATCAGATAGCTACCTCATTCGTATTCGATCTAGTAGAGTATTGGTAACAAATATATTATAAAGAAACATATAATCCCATCTATCGTTCACCTCAAAATGCATCTCAGAAACTAGATCCATAAGTCGACACTCACTGTCTGCCTCCAACACTTCCTATATCTGAGTACTCCTACTCAATGCATCAACCACTGAGTTTCCTTTTTAGGTGTGTTGGCATGATCAGAATCCAAAACTGAAGTTACTCAACCCACATTTTATTTCTCAAATTTGGATCTTGCTGAGTAAAGACATACTTGTGGCTTTTGTGGTCAGTGTATACCACAAAATGCTATACCAAAAGATAATGTCTCAAATAGTGAAAATCATGCACAAATGTAGCTAAATCAAGATTGTGCATAGGGTAGTTCCTTTCATATGGCCTCAATTGCCGAGACCCATACACAATGACTCCTCACCCCTTTATATATACTACTCACAAGTCGATACAAAATGCATCATAGTAAATAGATTAACTTATGAATAGCTCTAAATAAATTATTATTGGTTAAAAATTCAATCTCCCTCTCTTCTCCTAAAAGGTTTGATCGCATGAATGTTTCCAAAATTACATAGAAAACTTCTTAGTCAGGACAATCAGTGGAACTGCTAAGTGTAGAAAGTCATAAATAAAGTATCTGTAGTAACCGATTAGCCCTAGAAAACTATTTACCTCAATGATGGATTTCAGATTCTTTTAGGAATCTTCCTCTCTCAACTTCTCTTGTTCTACAGATACTCCTTTCTATGAGATGAAATGACCCAAAAAATGAATCTGGTCCATCCGAATGTGGTATTTTATGAGAATAACATATAAGAGATTCTCTCTCAGTGTATTCAAAACGACATTAATATGGGTTCCATTGACATATTAAGTATAAGAGTATACCAAGATATCTTCCAGGAATACTACCACAAAAGAATCGATGTAGGGATTAAACACTCAGTTCACAAGTTCCATGAAAACTACTGATGCATTTGTGAGACCTAATGGGATAACCAAATACTTTTATAGGAAATACCTACTCCGAAAGGCTATAGGTGGTATATCTAATGGTATAACATGAAACTGATGATAAACGGATCTCAGTTCAGTCTTTGAGAACACCTGGGCTCCTCAATGATGATAAGAGATATCATCAATCACTATAAGAGGATATCAGTTCTTGAACATCAACTAATTTAGCTTCTAATAATCTAGAAAATGTTTGAGGGTACCATCATCCTTCCTCACAAAAAGAATAGTCAAACCCCAAGAAGAAGTACAGGGTCGGATAAAACCCTTTTTGTGAAACTCCTCAATCTTCTTCTTAAGCTCCTGTAACTCTAGTTTAGCCATCCAATATGGAGGAATGGAGACCCGGGACACTACTATGACAAGTTCAATAGAGAAATCCACCTCTCACATTGGAGGTAAACTGGAAAATTAGTCTGGAATGTAATCTCTGATACAATCCACCACTAGAAGAAATTCTATCTGTGAAGTCCCTTGGTCACCCATATATAAATTAGCAATATGGGAAATGATTCCTCCCAAACCATGATGCTCGAGTCCCGATCTATTCACATGGACATCCAATTCACCCTTGTGTAGAAAATATCATCCCTCCGGTGACGTGAAACTCACCATGCGACGATAATAGTCAACAATGGCCTAAAAGGAGACCAACCATCCAGTTCTTAGAATGACATCAAATACTTTCATCTCTAAGAAATATAGGTCGTATTAGATGTGACACCCACCATCCTCTAGAGGGACCTCCTTACACTGACTTACACAGGCTATCCTAATCCACAACAAAGTGTCTAACTTCATAACATCATCATATGTAAAGATACAGAGTTCAAGGATCTCCACAGTGGAAACAGATATCAAACTATGGTAATCCCCTATTTCAAAAATATTAGAAGCTAAAAATGAGTCTACTAGAATCATACCTCTAACTGTAAATGGTCTTGTATCCTTACCATGCTGGGTCTGTTCCATCGCAAAAGGTTGACCTGCACCATGACCCTGCCACCCTACATGGATTCCATGAACTAACCCACCCTAATATTGCTAGAAAAGAATCATTTGGCTACAATGGACATGAACACCTCCTTGGACATAATGACTTGATGAACTCCAGTTCTCTGACATATGAGAAACTAGTGGCCCCGCTCCAATATGTGGAGTCATAATAGATTCCCTCCCACTAGCTGCTGGTGAGAAAATCCTACTAAAATACTGTAGATCACCCATCTTCCCACAAGTTCGTCATGCAATTGGGTATCGTAGGCATTGCATTCTCATGTTCCCATTATTTGTGAACTGGTAGCACACCACTCGATTTACTGAAGAAACATCATGTGAAAGCTCCCTACGACACTTCTTGCTGTCAATAAAAGGAGTACCAACACTGAATATAGAATCACCCTAGCTCACAGCTACAAACTACCGCATATTTTGCTCAGTAATATGTGAATGTTTAACTATAGTTGTCACTAAAGTAAACCTGAAAACATTAATCTACAGTCAGATGTCTTACTTGAGCCCATCCCCAAATCACTTAGCCAGGGATAACTCATCACCTCCCAAAATTGGTGTGATGCGTTGAAGCTCTATAAATCATGAATATTAATCCATCACTAAATGAGAACCCTTCTCCAAATGCATTAACTCTCGAGATCAGTCTTCTGTCAACATCTTGGGATATAAGTAATCATAGAAGGTCCTCTAAAAATATTCCTAAACCATATCCCGATGACATCCCACCAATGAGATAACATCCCACCATATCGTGGAGGAATCACGTAGCATGTAATTCATTGGCTTCATCCTCTTTTTTAGAGGTGTCTCTAGATACTTGAAGATATAAATCCTGGACTGAAACCATGAATCTACAACTTGTGGTCTTCCATCCACTGAAAATGTGGGACGCTACTACTGTTGGAACACCCATGTCAGATCTGCCGTAGTTGGGGCCGGATGTGGTGCTCCTTGAAAAGTCTGCATAATCATCATAACACCTTCATGTAACTATGAATCAACACCTGTGTCTGGTATAATAGCTGGTACAATGATGGTAAGATTAGGAGGATCTGTTGGTGGTCCCAAATCTACCATTTTTGGTGTCTGATCATTTCCATGTACAAGGCGTACAACTGGAGGACGTCTTGGTTGCATGAATCTGCAAGGTCAAGCACACACGGCAGTACAATATTAACAGAACTAAACATATAGAGTTAAATTATGAAACAAGTGAAGGAAAACATTAAATTTTTCCAAAATATGGTTACAAGATGTCTATAACCACTACATGACGTGATCCCTGTAGCCTTAACATGGGCATGTACCTCTGCCAACCTGGTCATGTAACACCCATACACTAGACGTGTTTTTCTAGAGACATGGCATGTTTTTGAATATTACTTCCCGCCAAAGTACTTCTACATGGATTGAACCACATGGTTATCCTGGTGTAACATTATAGGGTGTGTACACCCTAGACACAACGTGTAAAAACAATGTTACATCCACCCGTGTCGTCAGTCACACAGCCAGATACATGGTCAATGAAAGCACGACATATACTCCCAGAACATGGAGTGTTCTACCAAAAGGTTTACCAACCCCAAGTCTCATCTCTCATAGTTAGTCACATGGTTAAAATCTATATGGTGTATACCTACAGTATAGAATTTGTACTTAAGAAAAGTCATTTCATCCAAAACAGAAGAACAACTGGCATGTGTTCATAACATCACATGATGCATTTTCTGGGTTTTCTAGATAGTAAGCATCTGACACTTCTCTAGAACTCCCAAAATCATGAAAAGTCATGAATTCATTACATATTATTATATGTGATATACCATACTCCTTGAAAATCCAATTTTGGAATCCTTATTCGTATCACATCGTAACTGAATTTAATTAAAGTTCAAAAATGATTCGCCAAATTCTGATCCAAGAGGGTCCATAACACCTCAACGACCAAAGATTGACATCTATTTGAATGAAACAATACATGTAAAAATACCTCATCAAAATAGCAGGTACTTATATCACATAATCTATCAAAACATCATGCATAACTAGCACAAACATCCATCACAACATCAAGCAATTAGTAATGCACCCTAAATCTCATGAAAAGAATGCAAGTCATCTGATCTCTAGAAGGTGACTATATGATGAATGAGATGGAATACCCTCATATCATTGCATTAGAACAAAAATATAACCATAATGATATCAATAATAACAACTCAAAACAAGTGAGTCACCCAATAGTGAAATTAAATCAACTGTAACAATGGAAAAACCATAAAAATGGCAATATTCGAGGTAACTTAGGTTTTCCCTATTCACAAGGATAACTAATCTCGAGTAAATCTTATTACCAACTACCTAAATCATTCTATCCTAGTATATTGGATCCTTATAGTAAGGAAATGTAGAAAAGAACCTCAATCAGATACCAATTTGTAATGTCCCTGATCTGGGTTCCACCGAAGGGTGCCCTGAAGTCAGTTGGTCACATAACCTCAAGCATATTTCCCCAAACACCAATGACTACTGACTAGAGGTGAAGTCCAAGGTGTGATATGTGAGAATCTATGCCATCATTAGAAGAGTATAAATAGTGTAAAAATAGTAAACAATAGAAAAAGTAGTAATACCATACCACAGATGTAAAAAGACAAGACTGATAGTAAATAAAGAACTGGAGCATATATACATAAATGATGCATGTCAGATGGGTTTAGGAATGTATAAAAACAAGGAACAATGATTGAAATAAAATAAAGAAACCAACATATAAAAATGTAAGTAAACTCTAACATCATCTAAATCTTCAACTTGGTTCCATGCACTCGAGCTCCGACGTCAATTAAGTACCTGATGAAGAAGGGAGTTATCCCTTATCCATACATGCAATCACATAATCTATTTAGGTATAAATGCATGACCAAAACTGGGTGTGTGATGAATTTCAGTAGGCAACCAACAAATGATCTATGCCTAATTTTCAGTGAATATATATAGAAGGAAATACTTAAAATGGAGCAATAAACTTGGATGTTCTCAAAAGTAAACAATCCTAAAATCCTCAATTACATTCATTTACATTAATAAATTATTTAATCGATTGAATCATATAACCCTAGGATCTAGCAAAAGATCTATATCCCATATGTAATTTAAATAAACTGATATCTCAAAATGATATCTAAAAAAATTATGATCTACTCCATGCCTGTTCTTTGGCTTGGAAAAATCATCAAAATATTATAATTATTCTTACACAACCCCTTGGGATATTCTCATAGTCTATCCTCTCTATTTTAGCATAAAATCAATTCATTAAGAAACAAACCTCTAGGAATTTTCTCATGGTCTAACCCCTTTGTCCTAACATAACATCAATCAATTACAAATAACCACATGGGAAATCTATCATAGTCTAAACCATTGGGTCCAACATTCATTTAATCAGATAATAATGATCACTTGGGAAGCTATCATAGTCTATCCCAAACAATTTTAGATGACCGTGTGGGCTAATCCCAAAGTCTATCTCCATTGGAAATCTCTCACAGTCCAATACCCCTGGGTAAACACTCACAATGCATATCACAAGCATTTCATAAAATTAGAAACTCCTTCATAAAAAAACAAGGCATGGAAAATAAGGCTATCCTATCAATGGTTCTAGGCCAAACAACCATAACCAATCATCCATGGGAAACAAACCCATGTGGTGTCCCATAAACAAGGTATCAAACCTTAAACATAGGAAATCGACCTTAATTAATCAATCAAACTATTATAGGTAATAAATGGGGTTAAATTCCAAGTCACGAAATACCTAAAACAAGGGTATGCTTCAATTTAACCATATATGATCCAAAGACAACAACGAATGGCACAAAACAATTACCTTGATGTCCTATGGTTGATATTCATAAACGTTGGCCCTTGAATTAGCCTAAAATGGAGTAAATATACCAAATGGTGAAAAAAAACCTTGAATAATTCTCAAGAGACACTGAATCAGATAGAAAGGCTCTAGGGGTTTTGATAACTCCCTGGTGGGATTCTAACGCACTTGAAAATGTTTGAATCAGATCTCAGATAGGGAATCAGAAGAGGTTTAGAGTTTTTCGGTCATTCTAAAGTGGTCCTGTATGATCCATATCTAGAAGAAGATGTTTTCGGATATGAGTGGCATCCATGCTATGATATATCTAATAAAAGAAAAGTTCAGTATGTATTAATTAAAACTAAACACTGTATAGTATCCTTAACCATCCCCCAACTTAGGCGGTCCCCCAGGTCACCACACATCCATGTACTCAGCCTTTACACGGTTAGAACACGACTGTACATGGCTAGCTACGTACACGGTGTGTACTCAGAAGTGCACACCGTGTACTTTTAAAATCCTTTTTTTTCTTCCTTTTTCATTAACACAACCCACAAAAAAGATCCATAATAGAAATGTAGATCTGGATTCTTACAAACTTCCTCCCTTAAAGCAATTCATCCCAGAATTTCACTTCCAATGGTGGTGAAAAAGAATTTGTAAAAAACTTCATCCACTACGATCACACATAGACCTCTCTCTCCCATTTCTCGTCTTGTACTCACTGGTGCATCAATAGAAACCATACTAGATTAATGTACCTTATAGGGAGAAAATTCATGTTGTGATCCACAATCCGAATAGGGTTCTCTTTGAAGGATGAATCCACCTCTAACTCTATCTCCTCAGGTTAAAAAACAAGAGAAAGATCTGGAAAGTAACACCGTAGATGAGAAACATGAAAGACGTCGTGCATAGCCTGGTACCTCTGAGGTAACTGCAACCAATAGGAAATCATCCCAACTCTCTCCAGAACCTCAAACAGTCTGTCGTATCTTGGTGAAAGCTTCCCCGACCTCGTAATCCTTATTTGTCTCAACCTTAGTGTGACAAGTAGGAAAACCTAATCTCCAGCCTCGAAATCCATAGGTCATCTCCATCGATCAACATAATATTACTGCTGAGACTGTGTCGTAGCCATCCTCTTCGGAATGAACTCCACCTGCTCAGTGGTTTCCTGGAGTAGACAAGGTCCCAACATACCTGTCTCTCATGCCTCTAGCCAACATAGGGGTGTTTGTCATGGATTACCATAAAGATCCTCATAAGTTTCCATTAGAATCATTGATTTAAAACTATTATTGTAATGAAACTTATCTAGGGGTATGTGTCTCTCCCACGTGCCCCGAAATCTAGGAGGTATTCTCGAATCATTTCATCCAAAACATGAATCGTGTTCTTAGACTGGCCATGTAGTATCCCAAGCATTTTATGTTATGTTTCACTATTCATCACTGAGTTACATTCAATTCATCACTATGTTCCTTTGAAAAAACACTAGGTTATTTAGGAGATAGTTAAAACCTTTCTATTAAACATAAATTTCTCACTTCAATGTTTTGAATTTCAAAAAATGATCATCTAGAGTTTTGTTCAGTAAGTTATTTGGAGTCTGATAAAACAAACATGATTTTTGGTGAATAGTAACATACCCTTATGAATAGTAATATGAATAGTAACATGACCCTTATGAATAGTAAATAATAATATTATTTTATTTTCTTAAGGATATATGATAATGGGATCTTAATTAATTTTTCAATGTCACATAAAACTAACTGCACTTCAAAATTGTTATTTTTAGAATTAATTATGGCGTTATTTAAAAATTAAATTAATAATATTTAATAAATTATTTCTGAAAAATTAATTTCACTTTTTAATTCTACACATCGAAAAATGGTTGGGGTGAGATTTTGGGATTTTTCTGAAATTCTGTAATTTTTTATGAATAGTGAAATATGGTAAAATACCGTATATTCAATTTATCAGTAAAATACACTATTTATGACATCATAAGTGATTCAAGGGCACTTGTTTCGAAGTTACATGCCATTATTACTATTAGGGGTCACAGGAAAGAACACTATTTTGTTGTATTGAGAGAAATAATAAAATAATGAATTTAATATTGAAATTATACCCCTCTCCTCCACTATAAACCCCCCCCACCACTACCTCTTCTATTCACTCCTCTAAGCCTTGATCCTCCTCAATGTTCTGCCCAATAATCCTCCCAATTCTCTACCCCACGTCCTAGAGCTGATGGTCACACCAAAAGACCAAAAACAAATCCCTTAAGAAGGATCTCAAGGAGAAGAGATCAAGAGGTAAACAACCTCTTTTATTTTCATTCTTTTCTTTAATTTTATGTTATTCTCTTTATTTACAATTGGATTGTGTTGGGATATTTAATTAAATATTCCCCCTTACATTCCATATTATTTATGAATTATGTTATATTCCATTCCTCACATTAAACTATTTTTATGAAATTTTATGATACGCCATTAGGCTGCAGAATTTTCGTGAGAAATTTATCAAGTTTTCATTAATTTTATGATTCATTTATTTTCTTCTTCTTTCCCCAAATCATCTTAACCAAGATGAATTTATGCTAAAGAATCATGTATATTTGGATTTTCTCATGTTTATGGATAATTCCTCATCTTTATTCATCTCCTCTCCCACTTATTTAAGGAATAAAAACATTGTCTGTGATGTGTCGAATTACCGACATCGTGGACGATGTAATTTCAATTTCCAATAATTATTTCAAGTATGGTCATGAAACCAAATATACGGTTGAACCAGGGAATAATAAATGTGTTTTATGTTGATTAATGTTGTGGAATCTTTACACATTCCTAATATGGAATAAAGATACAAAAAAATTTTATTTAGCACAAAAATTGCCAAGCCAAATTCATGCGTTTATCTTTAAACCCATCGAATGAGTCTTCATCATAGTTTATAACCAGAGTCATTATAAGATCATTTATATCTATTTAATTTCACTAATAATGTATATTAACAATTTTGGATGTTTAACCATATTTCAATCCAACTTCCATTCATGAATATTAGTAAACAAAGCATGAAACAAAGTAAGAAAATGCTTCCAAAACACTAAAATTGAATCTCCTAAATCCAACAAAAAGGCCATTAATGAACAAAATAATGTTATACCATATCAATTAAATATAAAATAGGTTCTTTAATTAGGAATTAATAATCATAATTTGTTTATTCAGGTCTTTAAAAACAAGACAAGAACACCTTCATGCATAATGTAAGGGATCCTCTCTCTCACTTTTATTCTAGAATACACCCTATGTTGTGTGATTTGTTTTAATTTATAATGATGGGGTATGTTTTCTAAACTCACCCATACTTCCCTTTTGATATATAAATAATTAAATACCCCTTTACCTCTCATTAAGACCTTGAAATAACACTCGTTACCATGCCAAAATATTTGTAAGAGATTATTCTCATCTCACTTTCAATACTGTGGGATATCCATTCTTCACCTCTTATTTATTATATGTGGTATAGGTGTACTACCATTTGACATATGTTATCATGGTTCTCATTATATTCATTTTATTATATGAATCTTTTGGTGGTTATTAACTCTTTGCATTACGACTCAATTGAATACAACACGGTAACGAGCTTTGTCTCAATTTTCACTTCATTGTGACATGCTTAGTAATTGTGCACCTACTCTTTATTATGTGTGGTACCTAATGAACATTTGAGATCACTTTTAAATTGAAATTATATTCTATTTAAATATGCATATTCTCATATCATGGATATTATTATTTTCTAAGTCGTATACAATTTTACATAGGGTATTTATTTTTAATGTTGTTTTGACGGTGGAAATATTGATGAATCTGTATCCTCTAATCTATAAGGATAATGTAAATACATATTTCTATTGTATTTAATCTATTTATAAATAATGATTTGGATGTAGAGGTGGGTGGTTCCCACTACAGCCCCTAGATGCATCGATAGGTCTCATGAGACAAAACAATTTGGCGACAGACCCTTCGAGTTTGTTTCCAAAAATCAGACGGGTTTCTACCCATAGAATTAAACCATTTTACGGTATTATGGTTCTTGTGCCATATACATGAAATCCCATTAATAAGAATTATTTTTATTCATTATCAGTTATTATTAGTTTCCATGTGGTTTTCACTATGAGAAAATCTATGGATGTGGATTCATTCTCAATTTATTAATGGCATTAGTAGTTCATTTATTCACTATGATATTTTGATTATTTCAGATTGATTATGATTCATTTATTACTGTACTCATGAATAACCTATTTGTAACCCTTACTGAGCATTTGAGCTCACCCCTTTCATTGTCTACCTTCGACAGGTGATGAAGAGAAGGCCTTTTATTGAGTTCTTATGGACATAGTTTATAGTTTTTGTTTTGTATTGTATTTTTTAACTTTTACCAGTATAATTGGATTTACATCTTTGTATCTAGTTTCTTCAAGATGACTAAACTGATCTTTCCTTCGGGATTTTCATTCTTTCTAACCATGCCAATATCACAAGTAATGCACCGGCTTCTGTACAGTGGATTCGGGCTGTTACAGTTGGTATACGAAGAAGTATAGTAGGAAACATGGAAACTAGATTAGGAAATATATAGTAGGGAATAAATCCCTATGGTAGAATTTGAGGATAAACTTATAAGAACGTCCTGGTATTTTTGTAAGGAATTGATTATATGGATCTTTCAAAAAATAAATCCCTGTCTGGATATGAGCAGGTAGAGGTGGCTCTGGCACAGATGTATCTAGGGGTAAAACCCAAAAACACCACATTGGGATAGACTCGAACGAAAATAGGTACACGACAACGGTCCCTACTACACTCTTGGTTACGAAACTCCTAGGGGATATGCTTAGGATAATTCATGTTTTCTTTACAAGCCATTATGAAGGAGTTAATGTAAATTTTTCATTAGAGAAACCATGTTTATAAGATTATCTATGCATATAATTTCAATCCATGTTTAGTGTTTTTATATTTAAAATTCGTAAACTAATCTAGTTTATCCCATTATTTAGAAATGACGTCTAATGGAAGAAGGGGAATCAATACATGTGGGAAAGGTAGGGATCTACCTACTGATCAAGTCAACACAGTCAATGTCAGATTAGATCAGATCATGACTATATTGGGAAACCATACTCAAATTGTAACAAATAACCATTCCACACCTGTGTTGGATCGTTTCATGTGGCAGAAGCCCCCATATTTCAGTGGGGCTACTAATCAAGTGGTAGGTGAGCAATGGATCAAGTCACTTGAAAAAATATTCATGGCATTAAGATGCAATGAAAATGAGAAGGTGGTGCTGGGAGTATATTGTCTCAAGGGTGATGCTGACCAATAGTGGTCCCTGATTCAGAACCCCATGGAGGAAGAAGAAATAGAAGATATAGAGTGGATGACTTTTAAGGAAATATTATTCGATAAATATTTCCCTCGTGAGAAACGAACTGAAATGAAGCAGAAATTCATTAGCTTGAATCAAATGGAAGAAGACAGTGTTGTAGAGTATGAGGCTACTTTTACAAGGCTGGCCAGGTATGCGGTAGATTACAGATGTGAGTCGGAAGACCGATTGATCATTTCTTTGAAGGTCGTAATTCAAGTCATAGGAGGGCACTGTATTCTCAAAAATTTTCATCATGTGATGGAATTTTATCAAGTGCCATCAAAACAGAGAGGGAATTTTCTAGATGAAATCTTTTCAATGGAAACCAAGATAAGAAGCGGTACTCTGATAACAAAGGAAATGGAGAAGCACCGAAGAAGAGCAAGGGAACGAATAGTTTTCCATTATGCGAGAACTGTGGAATGAATCATCTCGGGAAATTCATGAAAGGCATGGGAGTCTACTATAACTGCGGAGAAAAGGGTCATCAATACAATGAATGTAAGGTGAAGAAACAATTAAATGATGTTCAATGCTACAATTGTAGAGATATGGTACACTAGTCAAATTATTATCCTAAACAACAAGGAAACATGACTCAAAAAAGTCCAAGTGATCAAGGGAGAGCTTATGCGATTACAATTGCAGAGGTCGAAGTTCCTAATGATGTGGTGGTATGTAATTTAAGTGTTTCCTCAAACATAGCCAATAATTTATTTTATTATGGATCATTTCATTCATTTATATCCACTTAGTTTTCCAAGAAAATTAGATATGTCCAATTTGATTTAAGAATGGATTTGTCAGTAAAAACTCTCATGGGATGTATCATTGCAACAAGGGCATGTCGAATAGTCCCCCACCAAACACCAAAAGGTGCTTTTGTTCCTATCCTTATCATCATACCCATGACTGATTTTGATATAATTCTTGGTATATATTGGCTATAAAATTTTATGAGAGGATTTATTGAAATAAAAAGGAAGTTACAATTTTTGGAAGTGGTGTAGAATACCTTGTCTTTAGGGCAGAAACATCGCCACCTGATTCTTATCTAGAACCACCCCCGATAGCTCTATTGAATGTTGTACTTGTAGAGAAAGATAAAACAATATCTATTAAAGAGGGAAAAAATATTCATATTGAAAATGTTAACATAGTGAAAGAGTACATTGATGTATTTCCAGATGATCTACTGGGACATCCTCCAGAGCAGGAAATTGAGTTTTCCATTGAATTAATTCCTTGTGCAAGACCTATATCAAAGTCCCCATATAGAATGGCCATTATGAAGCGAGTTGAGCTGAAGAAACAACTAGAAGAGTTGAGTGACAAAGGATTTATTTGACCTATTGTTTCTCCATGGGGAGCCCCGGTCTTGTTTGTAAAGAAGAAGGATGGATCTATGAGGCTATGCATTGATTACAGAGAAATCAATGCTATTACAATAAATAATAAGTATCTTCTACCACGGATTGATGATTTAATTGACCAAATTCATGGAGCACAATACTTTTCAAAGATTTACCTTCGGTCCAGATATCATCAATTGAGTGTGAGGAAGGAAGATATTCTGAAGACAGCTTTTTGAACCAGGTATGGGCATTATGAGTTTACAGTGATGCCTTTTGGACTGACAAATACAACATCTGTTTTCATGGATTTAATTATTAATGGTTTCTAGGAATATATTGATAACTTTGTTGTGATATTCATCGATGATATCCTCGTATACTCAAAAAGATATGAAGACCATGAGAGTCACTTGTGAGTTATTCTGGGAACTCCTAGAAGAAATCAATAATAGGGGAAGTTTAGAAAGTGAAAATTATGGCTTCAGTCAGTTTCTTTTCATGGCCATATTGTCTTGAAGGTTGGAATTATAGATGATCCTGCGAAGACAAAGGAAATCCAAGATTGGCCCATGCCAAAAAACATTATTGAGGTATGCAGTTTTATTGGATTAGCAGGTTATTATCGGAGTTCCATGCAGAATTTTGCCCAACTGGATAACCCTCTAAAGAAGATCACAAGAAAAGGGGTTAAATTTGTTTGAAAAAAAAAGACTGTGAAGAATGTTTCGAATAACTGAAGAGAATATTTGTCAATGATCTTATATTGACTCTACCATCAGGGAATGACGAGTTTGTTATTTATAGTGATGCTTAAAAGAAAGGACATGGTTGTGTACTTATGCAAAATAATAGGGTTATTGCTTATGCATCACGAAAACTAAAAGTTCATGAGAAAAACTATCCTACTCATGATCTTGAGTTAGCTGCTGTAATATTTGCTTTAAAGACATGAAGACATTATCTCTATGGTGAAAAATGTGAGATTTATACTGATCGCAAGATTTTGAAGTATATTTTCTCACAGAACGAACTCAACATGAGCCAAAGGAGATTTTTTGAAATACTCAATTATTGTGATTACACGAAACAATACCACCCGGGGAAGGAAAATAAGTTGGCATATGCTTTGAGTAGAAAGGATCATGTAGTTTTTAACAACATGAGTGTTGAAAGGGATCCTATTTTCATGGATCTAATAAAGATGGATATGGGAATAACAATTCAATGTGAAACATCAATGCCTTTTTAAATGGTTGACAAACCATATTTACTAGAAAGGATAAAAATTTCTCATGCTGATGATGAGGAATTTCAAAATAAGACTAAATCTATGAATGATGGGTGATTGAGTGACTTCGTATATGAAGATGGAATTTTTAAATTTTCAAAGAGGCTTTGTGTTCCCGATATACCTAATCTAAAAAGGGAATTATTGGTTGATGCTCATAGTTCCAATTTCACTGTACACCCTGATAGAACAAAGATGTATAGCGATTTGAAGGAACATTTTTGGTGGGACAACACGAAGAGAGAGATTGCTGATTTTGTGTCAAGATGTATGGTTTGTCAACAAGTGAATGCTGGAAGGCAATATCCTAGAGGAGTATTACAACCTCTTCCCATACCTAAGTGTAAATGGGATAATATCATGGTATACTTTTTCATGGGACTACCAAAGACTCCTAGAAGGAACAATGCAATATGGTTCATTGTTGATCGTCTAACCAAGTCAGCACATTTTCTTGCTATAAGAGAAGATCTACCACTTGAATGTCTACCAAGAATATATATTAATGAAGTTGTGAGAATTCATGGAGTACCCCTATCGATTGTTTTTTATCGTGATCCACATTTTACATAAATATTCTGGAAAAGTTTTCAGAAGTCCCTAGATAATGATCTTCAATTGGGCACTGCCTACCACCCACAAACTGATGGACAATCAGACCAAACTATTCAAACATTAGAAGAAATGTTGAGGTATTTTTCACTTGATTTTCAAGGCATGTGGGATCATTATTTACCTATCGTAGAATTTTCCTACAACAATAGCTTTCATTAAATTATTCAGATGGAACCGCATAAAGCATTGTAGGGGAGGATATGTCGTACACC
This sequence comes from Viscum album, assembly GCA_963277665.1. Taxonomy (NCBI): domain Eukaryota; kingdom Viridiplantae; phylum Streptophyta; class Magnoliopsida; order Santalales; family Viscaceae; genus Viscum; species Viscum album. The sequence continues at coordinate 1,918,915,067 of OY728160.1, forward strand.
AACATGTAGGGATGATGTTGGTGAAATAAAGCTCGTGGGAGCAGAACTTGTTGAAGAAACAACAGAGAAGTTGAAAAATATCTAGAACCATATCAAAATAGCTCAAATTAGGTAAAAGAGATATGCAGGTAAATGAAGGAAGGATTTGGAGTTTCAATAAGGTGATCACGTTTTCTTAAAGGTATCTCCATGGAAGGGTATTATAGGATTCAGCAAGAAGGGAACGATAAGTCCCAGGTACATCAGACCTTTTGAAATTCTGGACCGAATTGGAGTTGTAGCTTACCGCTTGGAAATGCCGCCAAGTCTCTCCAAGGTTCACAATGTGTTCCACGTGTCAATGTTAAGAATGTAAATGGAAGACCCACCACATGTACTCACTTATGAAGAAGTAGAACTTTAGCCAGATCTATCTTATTGTGAAAGGCCTATCAAGATTTTTGATACTAGAGAACACGTATTAAGTAATCGGACGACTCATCTGGTAAATGTTCAATGGTGGAACCATAAGATGGGGGAAGCAACATGGGAGCCTGAGGATCTTATGTTAAAGACATACCCAAATCTTTTTAGGTAATATTTTTTAAATTTTGAGGATGAAATTTTCCGAAGGAGGGAATAATGTAGTACCCCAAACAGTTTATGTTATGTTTCACTATTCATCACTGAGTTAAATTCTATTCATCACTATGTTCCTTTGAAACAACAATAGTTTATTTATGAGATAGTTAAAACCTCTCCATTAAACATAAATTTCTCACTCCTATGTTTTGAATTTCAAAAAATGATCATCTAGAGTTGTGTTCAGTATGCCATTTGGAGTCTAATAGAACAAACTTGATTTTTGGTGAATAGTAACATACCCTTATGAATAGTAATATGAATAGTAACATGACCATTATTAATATTAAATAATAATAATATTTTATTTTCTTAAGGAAATATGATAATGGGAACGTAATTAATTTTTCAATGGCACATAAAACTAACTACACTTCAAAATTGTTATTTTTTGAATTAACTATGGCGTTATTTAAAAATTAAATTAATAATATTTAAAAAATTATTTTTGAAAAATGGATTTCAATTTTGAATTCTACACATCTAAAAATAGTGGGGGTGAAGTTTTGGGATTTTTCTGAAATTCTAGATTTTTGATGAATTGTGGAATACGGTAAAATACCGTATATTCAATTTATCAGTAAAATACACTATTTATGAAATCATAAGTAATGCAATGCAACTTGTTTCGAACTCACATGACATTATAACTATTAGGGGTCACATGAAAAACACTATTTGTTTGTCTCGAGAGAAATAATAAAATAATGAATTTAATATTAAAATTATACCCCTCTCCTCCACTATAAAACCCCCTACCACTACCTCTTCTATTCACTCATCAAAGCCTCTATGCTCCTCAATGATCTTCCCAATAATCCTCCCAAGTCTCTTCCCCACGTCCTAGAGCTTCTGGTCGCACCAAAAGACCAAAACCAAAGCCCTTAAGAAGGATCTCAAGGAGAAGATATCAAGAGGTAAACAACCTCTTTTATTTTCATTATTTTCTTTCATTTTATGTTATTATCTTCCTTTCCCTTTGGATTGTGTTGGGATATTTCATTAAATATTCCCCCTTACTGTCCATATTATGTATTAATTATGAGTTATTCCATTCCTCTCATCAAACAATTTTTATGAAATTTTAAGTGACGTCGTTAGGCTGCCGAATTTTTGTGAGAAATTTATCATGTTTTCATTCATTTTAAGATTACTTTATTTTCTTCTTCATTCCTCAAATTATCTTAACCAAGAGGCATCTATGATCCCAAATCATATATATTCTGGATGTTCTCTTGTTTATGGGAAATTACTATTCATTATTCATCTCCTTTCCCACTTATTTAAGGAATAAAAACACTGTCCGTGATGTGTCGAATTACCGACATTGTGGACGATGTATTTTAAATTTCAATTAATTCTTTAAAGTCTGGTCATTAAACCAAATATATGGTTGAAATAGTTCATAATAAATGTGTTTTATCTTGATTAATGTTCTGGAATATTTACACATTTCTAATATGGAATAAAAATACAGAACAATTTTATTTAGCACAAAAACTGCCAAGCCAAATTCTAACATCTATCTTTAAACTCATCAAATGAGTCATCAACATAGTATATAAAAAGAATCATTATAATATCATTTATAGATAATTAATTTTACTAATAATATATATTAACAATTATGGATGTTTAACCATATTTCAAACCAACTTCCATTTATGAATATAAGTAAACAAAGCATGAAACCAAGTAAGAAAATGCTTCCAAAACAATAAAATTCAATCATTTAAATCCATCAAAAAGGCCATTAATGAACTAAATAAGGTAATACCATATCAATTAAATATAGAAGAGGTTATGGAATTATGAATTAATAATCCTAATTTGTTTATTCGGGTCTTTAAAAATAAGACAAGAACACCTTCAAGCATATGGTAAGGGATCCTCTGTCTCACTTTTATTCAAGAATAAACCCTATCTTGTGTGATTTTGTTTTTAATTTATAATTATGGGGTATGTTTTATCAACTCCCCCATACTTCCCATTTGATATATAAATAATGTAATACCCCTTTACCCATCATTAAGACCTTGCAATAACACTCGTTACCATGCCAAAATATTTTTAAGAGGTTATTCTCATCTCAATTTGAATTCTGTGGGATCTCCATTGTTCAGCTATTATTTATTATATGTGGTATAGGTGTATTACCATTTGACAGATGTTATCATGGTTCTCATTATATTAAATTTATTCTGTGACTCTTTTGGTGGTTATTAACTCTTTTTCATACGACTTAATTGAATACAACAAGGTAACGAGCTTCGTCTCAATTTTCACTTCATTGTGACGTGCTTTGTAATTGTGCACCTACTCTTTCTTATGTGGTGTACCTAATACCCATTTCAGATAACTTTTAAATTGAAGTTATATTCCATTTAAATATCTATATTCTCATATCATGGATATTATTATTGTCTAAGCCATAAAACATTTTATATACGGTATTTATTTTGAATGTTGTTTTGATGGTGGATAATATTGATGAATATGTATCCTCTAATATATACGGATAATGTAAATACATATCTCTCTTGTATTGAATCTATTTATTATGAGTGATTTGGATATAGAGGTGTGTAGGTCCCACTACAGCCCCTCAATGCATCGATAGGTCTAACAAGACAAAACAGTTTGGCGACAGACCCTTCGGGTTTGTTTCCAAAAATCAGATGGGTTTAAACCCATAGAACTAAACTATTTTTATAGTATTATGGTTCATGTGCCAGATACATGAAATCCTATTAATAAGAATTCCATTTATTCATCATTAGTCATTATTAGTATCCATGAGGTTTTCAATATGACAAAATCTATGGATGTGGATTCATTCTCAGTTTATTAATGGCATTAGTAGTTCATTTATTCACTATGCCATTTTGATTATGTTAGATTTATTATGATTCATTTTTTATTGCAATCATACTTCCGCTATTTGTAACCCTTTCAGAGTGTTTGAGCTCTCCCCTTTCATTGTATACCTTCAACAGGTGATGAAGAGAAGGCCTTTTATTTTGTTCCTATGGACGCAGTTTTTAGTTTTTGTTTTGTATTGTATTTTGTAACCGTTCCCAATGTAATTGGAGTTACATATATGTATCTAGTTTCTTCAATACTACTAAACTGATCATTCCTTTGGTATTTTCATTCCTTCTAACCATTTCAATATCACAAGTAATGCAACAACTCCTTTCTAGTGGAGTCGGGGTGTTACATGCCATCTATCTAGAGATGGTAAGTTGTAGTCAGAAGTACTTGTGTACCCAAATTCCTCTATAGTCCCTACCAGACACAATAAGTACACCAAAAATCCTTGTCTGAAATGATAGAGTGAGAAACCCCATGCAAACATAATATTTATCGGATTTAATACATTCCACGATCGTCAACACTGAAGGTTTCCATGATTTTTCTAAAATGTGAAATCTTCATGAGTCTATCAATAATAACCCATACTGCATCACTTCTTTGAGAAGAATTTGGTAAACCCATTATTAAATCCATCACGACTCATTCCACTTCCAATTGGGGATGGAAAACTGTTGTTATAGCCATGCTGGTGGGTGATGCTTCACCTTCACTTGCTAACAGGTGGAACATCTCATAACAAAACCAGTTATATCCCTCTTCATGGCTGGCCACCAATACTGATGATGTAGATCTCGATAAATCATGATGACACCCGGAAGGACTATCCATTTGGAGGCATGAGAATTGCGCAAAAGCTCTTAGAATATGTCTACTAAAGCCCATGCACACCTATGAAAACACAAAACCTTATCCTCACCTATGGTCCACCCATGGGAAGGGTCCTCACCCGTCACACACCCTCATAGGAATAGGCTTTTAGAATCAGATAGTTTCCTCATTCACACTCAATCCAGTAGAGTAGAGGTAATAGATACAGAAGAATGAAACATCTACCCCTATTTGTCATGCACCACCAAATGCATCTCAGAAAATAGATCAATAATCGTCCACTCACTATTGGCCTCCTGAACTACCTGTATCAGAGTCATTATTCTCAACACATCAGCCACTATATTGCCCATCCTAGGCATGTAGAAATGATCAATGTCAAAAGACTGATGGTACTCAACCGACCTTTTTTTCTCTAATTTTGATCTTGTTGAGTAAAGATATAATTTATACTTTTGTTTTCAGTGTATAAAAATAAATATTCTCCCAAAAGATAATGTCTCCAACAATACAAACCATGAACAACTGCAGCTAACTCGAGATCTTTCATAGGGTAGTTCCATTCATGTGGCCTCAAATGCCGAGACTCGTACACAATGAATCCTTCCCCTATATAAGTACTAGTCCTATCCTGATACCTGATGCATCACAGTAAATGGTGTAAATATTTCCTAACTCCCTCAAAATCATTATCGGTGCTGATGTCTGTCTATCTTTCAGCTCTTGAAAGGCTCAATCACCATGATTTTTCCACAAGTACTTCACACCATTCTTAGTCAGGCCCGTAAGTTGCACTGCTAAGAATGAAAATTCCTGAATAAAGTATCTGTAGTAACCATCTAGCACCATATAACTTTGTACCTAAAATACGTTATTCAGGTTCTCCCATGAAACTACCTCTCTCACATTCTCAAAGTCTATTGATACACTTATCTCTGAGATGACATGCCCTATGAAATTAATCCAGTCCATCTAAAAGTGTCATTTTGTTATCTTAGCATATAACTGATTCTCTCTCAGTGTGCTTAAAATGATCTATTGATGGGTATCATCGACATGTCGAGTGTGAGATTATACCAAGATATCTTCTACAAAGACTACCACAAAAGAAACCATGTAAGGATGCAACACTCGGTTCATCAGTTACATGAAAACTTTCAACACATTCGTGAGATCGAACAAAATAAACAAATACTCATATAGGCCATAACTACTTTTATATTGGGTAATAGTAATACCTGATGGCCTAACACACAAATGATGATAACTAGATCTCAAGTCAATATTTTAAAACACCCGGGCTCCCTGAAGCTGATCAAATAGATCATCAATCATTGTTAGGGGATATTGGTTTTTGACCGTCAACTAGTTTATCTTCTGATAATCTACATAATTTCTGAGGGTACCATCTACCTTCTTCACAAAAAGAATAGGAGAACCCCAAGGAGAAGTACTGGGTTGGATGAAACTCTTTTCTTAAAACTCCTCTATCAAAATCTTGAGATCTTGTAACTCTATTTTAGCCATCCTATATGGGGGAATGGACACCGATGCCACTCCTGGAACAAGCTCAATAGAGAAATCCACCTCTCACTCTGGATGTAAATATAAAAAGTTGCATGGAAAGGCATCTCTGAAATGATCCACCACTGGAGGAAGTTCTATCTGTGAAGTCCCCTGGTCATCCAAATATAATGTAGAAATATGGGTTGTGATTCCTCCCAACCCATGATGCTTGAGTCCAGCTCTACTCACATGGATATCCCATTCACCCTTGTGTCAAAAAGACCGTCCCTCAGGTGACGTGAAACCCACCCTATGGCGATAGTAGTCCACAATGTCATGATAGGAGACTAAACAATCCATTACTTGAATGACATTGAATCCAGTCATCCAAAATACATGGAGGTCCCATAAGAAGTGACACCCACCTACCTCAAGAGGGAACTCTTTACATTAATGTACAATAGTTTTCCTAATCCCCAATATAGTGTCTAACATCATAAGATCCTCAGATGTAAAGATATAGAGCATGAGACTCTCCAAAAAGGAAATGGATATAAAATGATGGGAAGTACCCATATCAGAAAGAGAAGAAGCTAAAATTGAGGTCACTAGAATCTTACCTCTAATCATAGAAGTTCTGAGATCCGGATTCTGCTGGGTCTACTCCATTACAAATTTTTGTCATGTACTGCAACTCTACGACCCTACCTTACTACCCTGAGTAGACCCAACCTTCTATCATAGAGAACATGTAATCTGGATACCACGTCCACAACCACCTCTAAGTCTTGAATGGACTGACGAACTACAAATATCTAACTGATGTGAAACTGGGGCCCCACTACTATACATGGAGTCATAATAGATTCCCTCTTACTATCTACTGGTGAGAACATCCTGAAAAAATGCCTGAGATGACCGATTTTTCTACAGGATCAGCACTCATTTGGGTCTCTCAGGAACTATGGTCTTGAGTGCCCACTATTTCTATATTGGTGGCACTCCACTAATCTACATGAAGAAATATCACATGAATGCTCGCTACTACGCTTTTGGCTATCAGTCAAAGGAGTAAAAACCATGAATGCTGAGCTGCTTAGGATTAGAGCACTAAACGCCCTCAGATTGTGCTCAAAAATCAGTGCCATGTTTACTATAGTTGACATGAAAGTTAACCTAAAAAAATTCACCTATAATCAGATATCGTACCTGAGACCATCCTCAAATTTCCTAGCTAGTGATAACTCGTCACCTCTAAAAACATGTGCAAATTGATGATGCTTTGTAAATCGAGAAGAATAATCCATCACTAATAGAGCAGTCCAACAACTAATGAATGAAATCTTGAGCTCGGTCAGCCCTCAATGTATCAAGGTTAATGTAATCATTGAAGGTACTCTGAAACAATTCCAAATACATATCCTGATGACATACCTCCTGTGAGATAACATCCCACCATATCTTATAGGAATTACCTAGAATGTAAGTCATGAGCGTCACCCTCATTTTAGGAGGTGTCTGCAGATGCTCGATGATAGAAAGCATGGCCTCCAACCATTACTCTTCATCCTGTGGTCCTACATCCCAGGAAAAATTGGGAGGTTTCTGTTGCTGGAATACCATCATTAGATCTTCAATAATCGAGGTAGGATGTGGTGCTCTAAAAAAAGTCTAAATCATCAATATAAAGCTTTTATAGATCTGTGAATTAGCACCTGCATCCAGATTAATATTAAGTTCCAATATAGGTATGATAGGAAGATTTTATGGTAGTCCCTGATCTACCATTTTTGGATTCTGATCATCACCTTTTTCCTAGCGTACAACTGGAGGATGTCTTGGTGGCATGACTATGAAATGTCAAGCACAAACCTCAGTACAAGATTAAGGGAACAACAGCTCAGAAGTGAATATATGGATCAGGTGAAGGAAAGCATTCAATTTTTCTAAATTATGGTTACATGGAGTGTAGAACAACTACAAAGTTTGTTCCTTTAAGAATTAACATGGGCATGTACCTCTCCCAACATGGGCGTGTAACACCGATACACAAAACATGTTCCTCTAGAGACATACCATTTTCTTGAAAATTCCCTCCTACCAAAGTACTTCTATATGGATCGAACCACATAGTTTTCCAGGTGTAACATTACATGGTGTGAGCACCCTAAACATGACATGTACAGATAATATTCCATGCACCTGTGTCGTTAGTCATGTGACCAGATACCAAATGGGAAAAATCGCAAAGTGTACTCCCAGTAAACTGTGTGTTCTTCCAAAAGTTTACGAACCCCAAGTCTCTGATCACATAGTGAGTCACATGGTCAAAAACTACAGGGTGTGTACATATAGTGCATGAAATGTACATAAAGAAAGTCATTTCTTCCAGAACATAAGAACACATGGCTTGTGTTCATAACATTACATGGCTTGTTTACTGGATTTTCTAAACATTAATCCTTGGAAATTACTCCAGAAACCCCAAAATCATAAAATTTGGACAATGAATGCCAATTCATGATCCTTGAAAGCCCATAATCCTTGAGAATCAATGTTTGGAATCATTATTAATATCATATCTTAACCAAATTCAGTTAAAGATAAAAAATGATCCACCAAATTCTAATAAAAGAGGGCCCATAAAACCCCCAGGACCAAATATTGGCTTATATCCAAATGAAATTTTACCTATACCAATACCCCATTAAAATAATAGGTATATCTATCAAGACATCTACCACAATATCATGCATATCTAGCACAACAACATGTGATCAGTAATGCACCCATAATGGCTTGACATGAATTCATGACATGTGATATATAGAAAGTGCCTATATGATGCATGAGATGGAATACCATCATCTCATCAGGTTGGAATATAAATATAACCACAATTATATCATTAATAACAGCACATAATAAGTGAATCACCAAACAGTGAAATCAAATCAACTGTAACAATTACAAAACTAGAAAAATTGCAATATTCAGGGTAACTTTGTTTTCCTTATACATGGGCTAGCTACTCCCGAGCACAACATATTACCAAATAACTATTCCTTCCTATCCAAGTATATTGGCTCCAAATAGTAAGGAAATATAGAAAATAACCCCCCTCTGGTAAAACATTGTAACGTACCGGATCCGGGTACCACCCAAAGGTGGCGCGAACCCGGTTGGTCACATAACCTCAAGCTTAATTACCAAAATTCCAGAGGTTTCCGACTAGATGCAAGGGATAATAAGTGATAATGGGGAATATATTCCCTCATTGGAAGAGTATACCTAGTGGAAAACAAATAGTAAACAATACAAGAAGTAGTAATACCATACAACATAAGTAAACAAAGGAAGACTGATAGTAAAGAATAAACTGAAGGATATATATATAAATGATGCTTGTCACATGTGCCAAGTAACATAGCCAAAAAAGTCACAATGAATGAAATACAATATAGAATCCAAATTATAGAAAATTAAGTAAAATAAAATAGCATGAAAAGTCACATCGGGGTCCCATTATCACCCGTTCCAACAATAATCAAGTTCCTAAGGAATAAGGGTGCTTTCCCTTTTCTATACCTGCAATCATATATATTGTTCGGGTCTAAAAGCATGAACCGAAGAGGGTTTGAGATGAATCCCAGCAGAAAACCACCAAAATATGTATTCTTAAATATCATTGAATATATATATCATGCAATAGGAAAATGAAGTAATAAACTAGGAAGTACTCATAAGTAAACAATCCAACAATTTTCAGTTACATTCCTTTACATTTAGAAACTATTCAATCTATTACATCATGTAACCCTGGATCTAGCTTCAACTTTGTATCCCTTATGTAATTTAAGAAAATCTATGTCTTATAAGACTAACTAAACAACCAAGTAATACCAAATCTAGTATTTTTCTTTGGTTTGGCAGACTAATCACAATTATACAATTATTCATACCAGACCCCTTGGGATGTTTTTATAGTCGATCCACTATAGTAAAACATATTATCAATTTATTAAGCAATAAAACTTTGGGAATTCTCTCATAGTATATCCCATTTTGACTAAAATAGAATCAATCAATTACAAACAAGCTCCGGGGTAAGCTCCAAAGGTCATAACCCATGGGTCCAACATTAATTTAATCAAATAATAATGATCACATGGGCAGCCCTCACGGTCTATCCCAAACAATTATAAATGAACACCTAGGCATCAATAATGTTCTAACCTATTTGTGAAGTCCTCATAGTCCAATAAACTTTGGTCAATAGTCAGAATTCATATCCTAGACATTTCATATAATCAGCAACACCATCCTAACAAAATAAGGCATATAAAACAAAGAAATCCTAACATGCATTCTAGACTAAACAGACATAACCAATCAACCAAGGGTATGTCACCCATGGGGTTTCCCATAAAAAAGGCATCTTACCATACCCATAGGAAACAAATGTTAATTAATTTGTCAAACCATAATAGGTAATAAATCGGTTGAATTCCAAATCTAGCAACACCCAAAACGTTGGTATGCGTCACTTTTAGCATATATGATCCAAAGACAACAAAGAAATCCACAAACCACCAGCCTTGATGTATTATGATTGATATACTTGAGCTTCATCCCTTGAATTGGCATAAAACAGCATAGATATACAAAAATGTGAAAAACCCCAAACCTTGAATAACTCACATGATAGAAGGAATTCGGCAGAAATGATCTTGGGGTTTTGAGAACTCACTAGTGGGATTCCAATGCACCTAATAATTTCTCAATCAGAGCTCATATATATAATTGGGAGGGGTTTTGAGTTAATTAATAGTTCTTTAGTGCTCCTGTATGATCCACGACTAGAATAAGACATTTCTATATTTGAGACTTGACCTTTCTCTGAAATATCAAATATCATGAAAAGTACATTGTGTGTTCATTAATACTAGATGCTGTGTAGTAGCCTTAACCGGACCCTGACATATGTGGTCTTCTGGGCCACCACACATTCATGTACTCGGCCATTACATGGTAAAAACATGTCTATATGTGACAAGGTAGGTACGCCTCATTTACTCATTAGTACATGATGTGTACTTAGAAAATCCTATTTCCTTTCCTTTTTCCTCAAAATAACCAAAAAACCTGATCCATACCTGAAATGAAGATCTTGGTTCATACATGGGGGAACATATATGATGAGATGGGGTGAATGGAAATACCCAATAGAAGGTACCATGAAATAGTGACATGCCTATTTTAATGATGTAATCATAAATGTAATGACAAATGTGGTTGACAGTGAGGGTTTCACTCCTACCCCTTTGAAGTGAATGCCCCAAAATGACTATTCTTACCTACCATGAATTGTGTCGACCAGATATTATTATAAGGTCTTAAAGAAGCCCAATTCACAAGTCCATAGGATCTTCAATCAAGGTATGTCTAATCTGAGTGGGAAAACTAGTCATGATTCTGAATATGAAAATGACATGTCTTTTTATGATCTTTAACCCTGTTGTTTAATATAAGAGGGTATGTACCATTATTTGACCCTGCTCATTTTTTTATGTATTTTTTCTTTCATGTTTAATAAATGATCAGAATATCAGCTTATGGATGCAATTTTTGGTAAACTATTGTGGTCCTAAGTCACGAGTTTGTGTAATGTAATGAATATTCATCTAAAAAGTTATAATACCCATGTACATTAATCCTGAGTAATTATATATTGCTTCAATGAAAACATGGAAACACAAAAAAAATTATTTCATAAAATATCTACATCATCTCCCAATTATTTACTCGAAAAATATCCTTTTTATACATATGAAACTCAATACCTTTCTTCAAAACATGTGGAAAATAAATAAAAGAAAAAAGATTGATTAGATGCTCTGTATGTGTAAAGAATAAAGATGTCTATTATTATATATGAATAATATGAGAATAAGGGAACACAAAAATGGACATAAAATTTGTGAATTATACCCTTCATATCATTGATTATAATCTTGAGTCATGGAATAAATCTTGAATCTCCATAATACATAAATCATAATGTAATTAATCAAAATGAACCGTGAGAGCACAACATTAGCATAATTCACAAAATTGTTTAATACACATGATAATAGAAATGATTTTTTTCATTTTAATTAAACTCTAATAAGTCTATCAAAGTGGAATGGGTTCACTACCCAAACCATCATAGTATTCATGGATCACTCCCAAGAAAATCATAGTGGATAATGACCCATACATAATTGGTTTCAATACCCATTCTAGTCTTATTTATCTCATGAATTATGAATCTTTACCTAATGATTTTGAGGAAGATATAGGTCCCACCTGTCAAATAATGAAAATAATACAAATTTTAATATAATATCTTAAATAATTCATCATATAAGAACCCATAAGCATAAATTGGTTTCATAAATGTTTCTTCACAACATAACTCTTGAAAATGGAATGTGAATCATTAATATCATTCAATCATAAACACAAACCGTCCATAGAATGAACAAGGATGATATCCATAGATCACATACCATATAAAGAATAAGTTACATCAAATATTTTTATATTAGTTGTAAAAATAATTTGATAGATCACTTGGAAAAATTTTGGTGGAAAAAAAACCTTTCATTTTGAAATCATTTTTTTAAAAAATTGACACAGTTATAAAGGAAAATATTTTCTCTAAAAAGAAACCTGAAAACATGTAAATGATTATTTGATGGATTAATGATTCATGATAGTGGGATAATTACAACATGTTTTATATGATAAAAAAACATTATTTATATATTTTTATGGAATTTTAATACATCATTTGAAAAAAGGTAAAAAAATTACATTCAAATTGTTTTAAAAAAGTAAAACATACATAAACACATCATTAAACAGTTATAAAAGAATAGTAAAATCAATTTTAAAAAAACATTTAGAAAACATTAAAATGGAATTGAAATGTTTTCCAGTATATAATTAAACACCAAATATCATAAATAATAAATAAATTGTGAAATAAAACCATTCCTAAAGTATCCCCTTTTCATATTCACATTTTTATACCTCTTCTCTAAAAAACTCCATTTGATTTTCTATAATGGGATCTATGGATATTATTTTGGGAAAACGATCACCTATAGAATGTTTTTAGGGATGTTTATAAGAGATATTTTTATATGATTGTAATTCTAGACGAAACCATGTAGTGTAAATAAGCGAGGTATGATGTTTCATTTTAAAATTTATTTTAGGGGAACATTGTGAATTTCAAAAATGTTGAAATTATAAAAATTTCAATCTCATACAAAATATCTATAAATGGAAATTTGATCAATGATAACATGGAATAGTTTTTTAATCTCATAATCCAACAGATTTTTGAAGTTGTTTTTATGTAATGTTAAACCTTATTATTTTTATTAACCCTTAGTTAAAGTGTTTTATTTTAAATATAGTAAAAACCTTTTCAATTCTAAAAGATTGTAAATTTTACATATAATGAAAAAATTAGACCATAAATGGTAAATTTATGAAATTTTAGATCATATCATAATATGTTCGTATGATTTAATTATTATTATTATTAAATATTTTAATAATATATTATATTGATAAAATGTCATTATTTTTATTTTTGAAACATTCCATTACACTAACATTAATGAATTCAGGAAAAACCATAAAATTCAAAAGGAATTATTTTTAAACATCATAAATATGTTGTGGTTATCCATTATTTTTTGATCACTTTACAATCTTAACTTATATTAATTTTTTGTTTTTTAATATCATTTATATTATTTTTATATTAATTAAATATTTCCTACAAGGTATTGTGTAAGAATTTAAAGTATTTATTTAATCATGAAAAATTAAAAAAATTATGAGGTGGATGAATATAGTTTTAAATTTTAAATTAATATTTATAGTCAAACTTATATTTTTTAGATCATATTCTGAATATTATACAAAATACTAATAAGACTCTAATATCTTTTCCTTTTCTGGAAATAAAATACAATAAATTCCATAATCTTATGTAAATGGATAAAAAATATTATATAATAGAAAATCAGATGACTATGGATGAGATGAACTGACCCAATAAAATTTTATCATGTCTAGGGATCATTTGATTTCCCTTATAATGTTATTTTTAACTGTAATTTCTTGATTTAATAATAAAGTGGTAAAACTAATTTCAAGCATTATTATTCATTATCAAAAAAATAATAGGATATTAAATATTTTTTATAAAATATATATTCTATATATTTAATTAAATTTATATAATACAATAGATATTAGAAGAATAATTTAACTTTTAAACTATGTTTGAAAAAAGTGAAAAAACTGAATTTAAAAAAAAAATCAAAATCCTTAATCTATTCAATTCGTATGGATAAAAATATATTTTTAAAAGTGTTAAAAATTATTATCAAGTATATAATATATAAATTTCATTAAAAATAATTTTAAAAAAATAACTAATTTAATTTATTATTAAAAAATAAATGTCACGCATAATACAGATTTTTAGAAAAACATCATTGTTAGTTTAAAACATTTTTTACATTCAATATATATTATTTTAATTAAAATTAATAAATTTAAAAAAGGTTATAAAAATTATGTTTTATTTCAATAGTTATTCATGTTAATACATAATAAAATAATAGATAGGATATTATAGACAAATAATATTTCAATAATGTTATGCAATTTTTTAATCACCCAATTCTATACAACACAATCTATTGAAAAATTAAAATCATTTAAAATGAAAAAATTCATAAAAATAAATGGGTGATATAAGTTCAATCACAAACAATACATTTTCATATTATAATTTATTGTTTTATTTATTAATCATATATCCAAATACGATTTATCTCATGGATATTAAGAGTAAAATAGAACCAAATGTCAAAAATAGATTTTTGGAAGCATTTTTAACTTTATCTTTAAAATATAAAGTTTTGAGTCACATGAAAGAATAATATTCAAGAAGTTAAAATGAAAACCATTTTAAAAAAACCCTTCAAAATAAATTATAACAATAGAGACATGAAATATACATATTAGTTTTCTAGAGGAATATGGAGTGTAAAAGAAAAGATTTGATCTTAGAAAAAAGGTTGTTGCATTTTAAACTATATATATTTAATACAACAAGTATTAAAATAAAAACAATGATTTGAATTTCAAAATAGGTAAAGTTAATTATAGATATTACTAGAAATAATACATTTTTTTAATTTAAAATAGAAAAGGACAAAATTATTAAAAAAATGAAGACTGTAATTTATGGGAAATATCATATATGGGACAGATATAAATTATTATTAATGATATCATATTTAAAAAGGTACTAAAATCCATAAATATATGTATAAAATGAAGAAAGGAATTGCATTTATAAGATAAAATAGAGAAATAATGTTTAATAGATATATGTAATCAATATATAAACTCAATGGGTAATAGTAGAGAATTTTGTTTCATAATATAATTAAATAAAATTGAATTAATAGAAAACACTTATAGTTTCCCTTGAAATACTTGAAGTAAATTTAACTACTTGTATAATACGAATAAAAATTTTAATAACTTAATTTAGAACCATATTAAGAAATATTTCATTATTTAATTTTATATTAAAATAATATATTATACATTCATTAGTAGATATAGTTATTCTTAATCAACATATTTTAGTGATTTTTATTATTTCATGCTTGCTTTAAAATATTTATGTTGATCACCAATAATTGAAACAAATTTCCCCATTCCTAGATTATGTAACGTTCTAGAATAAATAAATTATATTTATTTATATGTTTCTAATTTTAATCCACGATAATTTTATTTAGAATTCACGAATATGGAATACTTAATGACAATGTTTACGTAATTTTTGATGAAAATGTTGGAATATTAATAAAGAGTAAAATAATAATTTTTACATTACAGAAACATAATAATTTAATAAATATAATTTTAATTCATTTAATAATTTCTTATAAATATCAATGTGGAATTTTTGGGAACAGTTAAATGTTTCATTTCCTAACGGTGATAGACAACAAATAAAAAAACATTTTCATTTTCAAAAGAATATTAATTTGATATTGATTTATTAATAATTTGAAAAGTCCTAATCATGTAATAAATTTAATATTTATTCACAAAAATTTCCTTTTTAACCAATTATGTGTGGTGGTGATGAAAAATAAATGACATCATTCATGGAGATTATAGGTTGTATGTATGATGAAAGAAGATTTCATTTTTCTAAGGGGAAATATAGATAATAGTTCTTTCGAAAGTATAAAATTTTTCAAATAGACTAATAATATTTATTTAATTATATTGTAAGAGTTAATAAAAAATTAATAAGTGTTATATGAAGTTGAAATTGAAGGATTAATACAATTACAAAATAAATATGTTGATTAATTTGATTTCTCCTTGAAAAACATTTCGATTTACATGATATTTCGGAATTCATTAGGGAGGAGAGGCTTAAGAAAGTGGAAGAAACATATTTGGGAAATAAATTACAAAGATTATAGGAAAGATTCATAATGTTAAATATATCTTAAAATGGTTTATGTGACTATCCTATTGTACGTGATGATAATAACATTTTTGGAAATAAAATTTATTAAAATAAAATAAAAATCATTTCCTATATTGAATGGTGTTCTGACATGTACAATAATGGATAGTAACTTAATGAAAGATCGTTAGAAGCATCAAACAATAAATTGGAAAATTTTAATCACATTTAGGACAATTAACATTTTGATTTGAATATTCTTCTAGTTTAATTTCATCAATGGTAAATTGTTTTTTTACCGATATAAATTATAATTTATAAAAATAATAATGTTTCCCTTGTTATGTAATTTTAAGAATATTATTAGAAATAACAGATCCCAATTATTGGGTGAAATTTTAAAATGTTATAGAAATTAAATTTAGAATTATGAATCTATAACATCTTAAGAACCATTTTAGATAATAATATTACTTAAATTATAATATTTTTTAAAATTGTTATTTTATTTAAAATTATATATTTTTCTTATATATTGGTTTGATAATATTATTATTTATTCTTATATCATATTAATTTCATTATGTCTATGTGTTTGTAAAAATGTTTTTTGTGCAATTCCTATAAAAATATAATTTTTTTAGAAATCTCAAAAATCATACAACGTTAATATTTTTTACATTAATCCAAAAGGAAGTTTATTTATTTAAATTGAAATTAAAAAATATTATAATTTAACTAATAAATTTAATATAAAACATAATTACTATTTTTATAAGAATATTTATTTTAAATATTAACATTTTTATTCACATATCCAAAAGACTAATAACTAAATTAGTTTTCATTTATTATTTGTATAAAAAATTATTTTCTCATCAAATAACTATAATCTTTTTAGTGACATGTAATAGAAATTAACATGCATGAATATATAATTATATAAAAAAATATATGAATAAATCTCTCTTAACATAAGTTTACCTACACTAACTAATGTTAATATGTACATTAGTATTAAAAATGAACTATATATTTCATTAAAATTAAAAATATGAGATGTGTAAAATATATGTGATATATATAAATAAATTATATCATTATTAATTATATGATTTTTTTATTTATACAAACATATCATGTCAATAACTCCACATAATTCATAATGGTAATATAAGAAAAAGTGGTTGTTGTGGGTGGTGATTCAATATATATGGGCCTTGTATAAATTTCTATGAACTTGGAATGCTCCTAGAAATGATATCACTAAAGCTGAAAATGTTGAATTTTTACATAGCCAGGGTCTATGTAAAACCCTAGTGACCCTACTACTTTTCAAGTCATTATTAAATAATCATCATAAGAATGTCATTTTAAATAGTATTATATTTAATAAATTGTAGAAATTTATTTAAAAATTTATTTCCTTTTATTTATACCCTCTAATTTATTTACTATATTATATTGGTCGCATTCAAATACATATAATTTTGTCTTAAAAAATGTTTTTTTGTTTCGTTATAGTTTGGGGTTGTTCATGGAACAACCATTACAATAGAGTACACATTTGATGGAAAATTTAATCTACAATATTATGTAATTAAATTATCCTCTATTAATTTATTTACATCATCTCAATTATAGGTATCACTTACTAATGAAAATGAAAAGGAACCCACCATAATCGTTACACATTCTAGCTATTTTAAAACTAAAAATAAAATTCATTTCCCAAATATCGTTTTGGCTTATAGTTTTAGGGAATTAGGATAAAATCTTATATTTTAAACTCATATGTTAGGTGTTGAAAAAAACATTCTAATAATTTTTACATAAAAAATCATTAAAATAATACATGATCTCTTATACTGATATATTAACACAATTTTCCCTTGATCACATCCTTGAGCCATCTCTTCCTTAACCCTTCTAAAAAATATTACAAACATTGGATGAGATAAAAATATCAGTAAGGGACTACAAGAAAATAAAACCATTATTCCATTGAAAAAACCGAAAACATTTCATAGAAAACAAAACTTTTTTACCCTGAAAAAGGAACCATTATTTCCAAAAGATCATTATCTTACCTTGATTTTCAATAAAACTCATAAGAAAGCATATGAAAGATATGAAAGTAACCTGGAACATATTAATAATCAAATAGAATAACCAATTTGTCATATTCTATAAATATACCTCTCAAACACAAAATTACCTTATGATCACTGCCATACCCATTGCATTTGAGGTTAAAACATAACCACATATTCTTGGTTTACCAAGGAATATCCCATCCTTGGTTTATCATGTAACCACCCATAAAATATCCAAGTACCATTATAAAATTATCACATATACATGCTTCTAATTTTGATCAATACCATCAAATATTTTTATTTTAACTCAATAAATCATTAAATTTTATATAAGTAATAAATATGTTATCAAAAATCATTTTAAAAATTCAGAAGAGATTTTTAAATTTGTGTGTCCTATAAAAAATTAAAACATTTTCAATAAAATAAAAAACATCCATTTTAAAAAATTAATTTCCTTATATATAGATTCATAAAAGAAATTTTGAAAACATGGATATTACATCATTTTAGATGAATACTTAGTATATTATATAAATACATGCATGATGACTATAATAATTTAGTGTCTTTGAAAAATTGGAAACAAAAACATCTATCCTTGGGAAATATCTTCAAAATCACCCATAAATAGAACTACCTTTAGTACTTGTACCTAAATAATTTCTTTATAACATGAAGAAATGAATCATAAGAAAGGGGTGAGCTCATATTCTCAATAATGGTAAATAATGGAAATTTATAAGAATAACATAAACAAAATAGAATAGAACATGAGAATAGAATGTAAAGATCATGCCCTACATATTAGAGATCATAGTAATGATTGTAAATTCAGAAGAAATAGATTATAAGAGTTTTAAGATCATAAGTAATGAAAGTAGAACATAAGAACAATATATGGAATTCATGGCATGCACATTTGTTTATAACATTGTGAACATGTATAAGTAGAAAATAGTTCAGTCATTAATTTATGGTAATGAAATCAGGACCCCGCATCAACTTATGGACACAATCCAGATCAATGTATAACATTTTGAATGTGAAATCATGTTCACAAATAACCTTTGGGACATAAAACTAGGTCCATGCATAACTTTTTGAATATGTAATCAAGATTACACACAACAATGTGAACATGTAATAAGGTTCATGCATAAAATTATTGACATAAAACCAAGTCCATGCAAAACATTGTAAAAAAATTATGAGGATCACTAAAATCATTATTAATATGTAATCAGGTTAACATAAAAACTTTTGTACATTCATACAAGTCCCTTCATAACTTTGCGAAAATGTAATCAGGTTCATGCATAAAATTTATACTATAGAGTCATCCATCATTACACAATACATTTTAAGGAGATACAGGTCCCACACATCACATTATAAAATCATACATACATGTTTAATAAGAAAATAAAACATACATCATATCATGAACCATAAAAAGAGATGAGTTTCATAAACATCAATCACAACCTTGGAAATGAATTTTGAATCATTAACATTTCATCAAATCATAACCTAGGAAAAATTGATAGGTTTCTTAATCATTTTATTAAATCATATCCTGTGAAAAATAACATAATTCAGAATTATATAACCAATGTAAGAGAAACAGGTTTCATAGTGACCATGGCAGCAAGCATAACCGATTCACAGAATGAATATGAGTGGAACAATTATAAAATATCCTATAAAGGAATGTGTAACATCAAAAGTTTTCATCTTATTTGTAAAATATTTTTTAAATATATTTCAAAAAGGTTTCTTGAGGAAAATATTCTTTCTTCTTTGTAGAGGAATTTTTAATGCGTTAATCCTTTTGAAAATCATTTTCATAGAAAAGTCCATGAAAATTTATAATGAAGACCTGGAATCATTTTGAAAACATTTTTACTTTAGACCATTTATAATAAGATTCACAACATTTTAGAATCATTTATATTTGAAAACACATTGAAATATTTAAAAGAATTCTTGAAAATATTTTGAAAACAATTTAATTAGAAATATTATGAAAAATTATAAAGAAATATTGAATTTTTTTTGAAAACATATTTACATGTAAAATTTTGAAAATATAATGAAAATAATTTAAAGAAATTTTTCCGTGAAAATTATTTTGTAAACATTTTCTTAAAAATTATCATATTAAACATGGAATGAAATCATTAAAGGATTGATTGCTGGAAAATATGTACATGTCGTAAGAGGTAAAAGGAATATTCCTTTTTCTTGGCAAAAGGGGTAGAAATATTACTCATTCAGAAACTGACAATAATATCCCTTTGATACAATTGGTGACAAAAAATTGGTCAAAAATTTATTTTAGTGATCATGGGATATTAGTAGAATATATGTGGAAACCCTTTTTAGAAAATATGGTTTTTGGACTGAAGAGAGGGTAAATTCTGGCTTTCTAAAAAACTATTGCATAACTATATTATGTACAAAATAAGAAATCAGGTACCCATACATGAGTATAGCCTGAACGACCTGAGGATAAGAAAATTCAAGAATGTCTCGAGGGATGGATTTGATATTTCATAAAATAATTATAATCATTAATAATCTCAAAATGTGGTGAAATTGTTTCAATAAACTCTTAACACTTGGTTACTTGGGATCATACACTGTATGTAAGAAAATTAAGTTACTTGAAGCATAAAATATCATTAAAAGATAAATATACATGATATATCATCTAAAATGGAAGTATATATTCCTTAAAATGAATTTAGGTGCATAAGAGAACACGAGTCACAATGAATGTAAATTGAGACCAAACTATTTTACAGATTTGATAACTTTTGGAAAATAAAACCCATGAAATTAAGGTAATATAATTTTTATGTAATGACACATAAATTTAACTATAATAATAATATAATTAATATATTTTCAGTATACATACCACTCAAATTGAATGGGTGGTGAAAAAATATGTATATCATGGAAAGAAAAAGTGAGATGAAATCCTCTAACCTTGTGTATTGACTCTCATCATACACATTCAAACCACATGTATAATAAATATATATTTATTATAAAACTTTTTATAGAACCATATTATAATATTTAATAACATATATGATTTTATTATAACCTTATATTACCTTCTTGTAAACCATCCTTTGTTATGGTTTCACTTTGGGAAATATTCGGTTTGTTTTTCATATGTTTTTTAATTGGTAATATTATTGGTCCTTATACATCTATAATGAATACTTAATTTATAACATGGTATAAATATCATGTATATATAGTATATTTGTATTATAATAATCTATATAATATATTTTTAGTGAACAAAATACACCATTCTTGCTGATGGTAGTTCGTACATATGAATGAACGCAATTTCCATTTAATTGTCATGTAGAGAAAAAGAAAGTAAAATAAATATTATATATATATATATCATTATCTAATTATCTTTAATATATCATATATATAATATATATTCATTAAATTCCATCCTTAATACATACCACGTAGTGTGCGAATGAATCACATCGCTTTGAGGGAGTGGTAGTCCATCAATACTCAAATGAAATTATCGTAATAAACCCAAATGGAAAGTTAAATGATATGTGTTTTATAAGTAATAAAAAATTTTAAATAATTAATAACTATAATATATAATATATATAATTTTATTTTCCACCATAATTTACACCATTAGAGGTGAAAGTAGAATAGAACAATCCTCGTTTAGTGAGGCTGCAGTTCACCTTACACATAAACAAAATGATTGTTATCCATTAGGTGGAGGTGTGTGTAAGTGTAGGTTGAAACCATGTAATAAAATAATAATATTATATTTAGGATAATTTTGTTGTTATAAAATCATGGAAAAAGAATGTGGAGGGGTGGGAAAATAAAATAAAATAATGGACTTGAGAGAAGACGTTACCTCTTTATCAGGTAACTCTTTTTGGGTTGTGCCAAAAGGCTTTTTTGGATTTACTTATACCCAAATAAAAGATTCTAAGTGGAATTTAGTATTTTTCTGAAGTTTATTTTTAATATATTGTCCGAACCTAAGATGTTTTATTGGTTCGAGAATGTGGGAGAGGTGGCGGCCTTTTATTGGGAAGGAAAAGGGTTCAGATGGAATTTTTGAAAACAAGTTAGGTGTACACATGTTATTACCTAAATATTAAATATAAAACCACAAAATCTATAATTTAGGGTTTATGAAATAAATATGGATATATAATGGGTTTTGGACAATTATCTAGGTCATTTAGGCTCATAAGTTTGAGGTTTAGTCCTTAAAAATGTTTAATTTGTCCTTAATCATTGGGATTAATTTAATCCATTTTACTAATAATTTTGGTCAAAAATAATCATGGTATAATTAGTATATAAATAATTTACTAATTTAAATATTCTATGTCCATTTTTTTAAATTTAACTCACATAATCAGCAAAATTATGAATAATGGTAATCCCACAAATATAATGAATTTACCGTTTTTTCATGTAGAAAGAAGATCAAAAGATTATTTTGATTCTATTCTCAATTTCAAAGTGAAATTGATTATAATTAACTAAATTATATTAATATATGTAATATTTATCAGATATTACATTGAAGAATTAAATTATAATTTAGCTTTAATAAATATATAAATAAAAATGAAGATATTGAGTAAAATTCTATATTTTTCACAATTAATCAAAAAATGATTCTTCTCCGAGAAACCTACAAAACCCCCTAATATAATTTCGGTATTATAAATTCAAAAATGAATTTTATTTTTTTCAAATTAAATTTATATATGTTTATAAAATTAATTTTATTATTAAAAGTTATTCATTTGGGAAAAAGATATATTTAAACATAAAGGACTTTACCAAAAATCATATCTTTCATTATCCATATGTTTTCTATGTAAAGAAAAATTATAAATAATATTTGAAAATTTGTTATTACTATTTATATAAATTTATTAAATGGATAAGTTATCATTATCACATTTAAATAATTATAACAATTAAATGATGTTTCATAGAAATATATCTTTTTCTTGTAACGTACGATAAGTCGACACATCATGTAGCACAAGCCAAGTCATTTCCATGTGAAATGAATATTTTCATTAGTGTTTTAATATATATATATATATATATACTTATTTAGAGTGTCACATGAAATGAAAAATATCAAAAAGAAAAATAAATTTAAATAAAATAATCCAGAAAATATCAGGGTGTTACACTCTACCCTGTTAAACTAAATTTCTCCCTTGAAATTATTTCTGGTTTTCAAAGGTTTAATACTTTCATGTTTCATTCATAGAAATCAACATCGTAGAATATAATACTAAAAATTCAATTAAAATTTAAATTTGGGACCATAACTGTTACCCAAAGTAACATATAATAGGGTTTCCACATAAGATAACATAGGTTGGGAGTGAATATTGGAAATGGAGAATAGATTAAATATTAATACGGAGGGATTGATGTCATCAATCACAAACAAGTGAATTATCAATGAAAAGATGAGGTCTTCAATGTCATAAACCTGTTATGATTTAAAAGCCCACTAGTTCAATATAATTAAAGTACTAGGAAAATACATTTTCTTATGATCATTATCCCAATTTTGAGTAATTCTTTTATTAAACATTATTATATGGAAATATACATACTTGAAATATTTATTAAAAAAATTCATTATTTATTTTTTATTTTACTAAATTATAATTCAACCATTACCTCATGTAATGGACATCTAGAAATTATCTTTTATACCTAAATTACAAAAATACAGTTTTATCATATCTTAAGGCTTATAAAATAATTCAATGTATAACTATATATCTATAACTATTCTTAAAAAATGAATATGGTTATTACATTAATCTATAACCATAAAAAGTAAAAATATTTTTTCTTCATAAATAATTATTCATAAAAAATAATTATACATTAACCAGAACATCATGTAGGCTAGTGGAAGGTATGAAACCCTAATCATTATTCAGTCAAGTGTTCAAGACACGTGGCCTTTCCAGACATGATTGGTTATCACCGGACATACATGGTGCCCTTTTATAAAATCATACTAATATAATTTCCAATGTATGATGGACATCCTTTAAATAAGGTTAATCCATAAATTGACTTTTAACCAAGGTTTTCAATACAACATCATTACAAAAATAAATCCTGTAAAGCATAACATAATATTTTCATGAATGGATAACCTTGTTACCCTTATCAATGATTAAAATAAAAAATTATAGAATGAAAGTCATGAAAACAGAATAACATTTATCCCCCATATATCACAATGTATTTCTTTGTTGCCACATTGCAAACAGTGAATACCCCCATCATATATTCACTTAGAACATTGTAATAACTTAAACTAACCTAATTCATTTTCTAAAACATGCATGATTCCTTAATCCAATGATTACTAGATATTTTCCTTAAATCCAATAAGTTGTATAATTATTCTATGATGACATAGATAACTTTTTCAATAATCGGTTCTAGGGTAATATATGCCATCTAATTTACCTATTCATATCCAGTATACCTTTATCTAAACATCATTATCTCAACTTCAGTAATTAATGAATTGTTAAATTCCCATAATAATAATATTACTTTTACATGAAATCATTTCTATATTTCTTTATCACCATCCAACATGTATGTGTCATTCCTTAATGAGGACTTATATTGAGAATAATCAATCTTTTCATGATTCATATAACATAATATTTGAATTCCAAAACATAAATACTTTTGTCCTAAAAAGTATTCTTAGACCATTACTTATTCTTCATCTACTTATTCATTAATATATATTTCCTAGAATATTAAATATAGATCATGTGTTAAGGTTACCCAACCTCAATCTAATCATTCTTCTTATGAATAATTTAAATAGTATAGGAAGAACATCACATACCTTTCACATGTTGTTTGGGGTCTCATTATCTTTAGAAGTATAACCAATACATGTATGACCTTCCTAATTCCCTTTTTGAGACTTCCACTTCGGAAATAAATTCACATAATTCCAACATTTTCTAAAGTCAAAACATTAAATTTGAACCATATTCCTTTGACTTCCATCCATTTACTAAAACTTGAAGTTATAGTGTGAGTATCACATATCATAAGAGAAAACAACATAGTCATGAAAAGTACTACTTATAGGATTTTTTAATAAATACACCTTACTTAATATATAACACCCTAGGTTAATCCTAGGTCATTCATATCCAACATATATTTAAATTTTTCATGATGTTCCATGAAGAGTTTGTAAATTTTCATTGCATATCCTCTGGGAGTTCCAAACCAGGTGTGCAGTAAGGCCCATTGTCATATACCAGATTACCTCAAGTTAAGCCTGAAAAATATTTTAAATGTTGTTACAACTAGTTACATATATTTAAAATCTACATCCCCTTGTAGTATCCACACAGGGAGGTATTTCTAAAAATCTAGTCGCTCTAACCTTTACCAAAATTCTAGGATATGTTCCTAAACGTTTACTCATTATTATACTTATTCTTAGAGAAATCAATAGATATATCCATATAAATATACATAGGGATCTCACTAATGTTTTGTTATCATAGTTTTCAAAGGTTAAGTAATCATTTACATTGATTCAAAAATATTTATACCCATGGTTAACATTCATTGAAATTATATCATTTTAGATGAATACTCAGTACATTACAAAAAATATATGCCTTGGGACCGTAATAGTTTAGTGTCTTCAGAAACATGGGGAAAGAACATTCTATCCTAGTGAATGATCTTCAGCATATCCCATAGATATCTCCACCTTTATTAATTCTATCTAAAACCATTCTTCATAACTTGTGTAAAGGAATCTTACGATGTGGGTGTGCTCAGATGCTCAGTAAAGGTAAATAATGGATGGGTGTAAGTATAACATGAACAAAAGGGTATAGAACTTGAAAATAAAATTTTAAGATCATACCCTACATAATAGATATCATAATAAAAATTGGTAGTTCAGAAGACATAGATCATAAGTAGATTAAGAGCATAAGTCATGAAAGCATAACATATGAATTAGATGTGTAATTTATGGAATGCACATTTGTTTATAACATTATGAACATATATATGTAGAAACAAGTTCACTAATTAAGTTAAGGAGATGAAATCAGATCCTAGAATGAACTTATTAATATGAAACCGAGTCTATTCATAACATTGTGAACATGTAATCAAGTTCACACACTACCGAATGGACATGAAACAAGGTCCATGTAGAACTTTTTGAACATGTAATCAGTTTTACACATAACATTTGGAACAAGTAATCTGGTTCATGCATAAACTTATGGACCTGAATCTAGGTCTCTACATAACACTGTGAATATATTATAAGGTTCACTCATAAAATTTTGAACATGTAATCTGGTTCACCCTTAAAATTATGGACATACAACCAGGTCCACTCATAACATTATGTATATATAATCAGATTCATGAATAACATTTATACGCACGAGCTATCCATTGTCACCCAATACATTGGAGGGGGATATTGGACCAATATATCACATAAAAAAATACATTTATTTTCAATAATAAAATAAAACATACTTTATATCATGACACATAAAAAGATATTAGTTTAATGAACAATAATCTTAACCCATGAAATCAAATGGGTACCATTAAAATATCATCACCTCAGAATCTATGAAAAATAGATAGGTTCCTTAATCATTTCATTAAAGCCTAGTATATATAAAGAAGTGGATTCAAAAGAATATAAACTGTGGAAGATATATGGGTTTCATAAAGACCATGTCACCAAGAATAACCAATTCATAGGAAGAATATATGTGTAACCACTAGATAATTTACTAGAATGGAATGAGTAACATAATAAGATGTCATCTTAGATGGAAAATAATTTGGAAATAAATTTGAAAAATGTTTCCTGAGGACAATATAATTTCCGATTTGAAGAAGACTTCTTAATGTATAAAACCCTTTAAAAATAATTTCCTTAAAAAAATAAATTGCATTCATATAAATAATAATTCTAATAATTTTGAAAAAATAACACCAATAAATATTATAAAATAAACATTAAATGATTTTAAAAAAAAATTCATTCGAAATGCATTGAAAGATTTACATGAATTCAAGAAAACGTTGTGAAATATTTTTTTTAAAATACTTTTAAAACATATAAATAAATATTTAAAACATTTTTAGAAGATTTTCAGTTGAAAAATTAATAAATAATACTGATTTTGTTTTTTGAAAATAAGATTCCTTGAAAATTAGTTTTAAAAAGAAGTTCTTAAAAATTTTCTTATTAAACATGGACAGAAATACTCAATGTATTGATGGTGGATAAATTCATACATGTAATAGAAGGTAAAAAGAAAATTCATTTTGATCATTTAATAGGTTATAAAAATGAATCTTTATGAAAAAAATAAAATTATTTGACTAAAAGAATTGGTTAAAGAAAAAAATGTAAAAAATTTCTTTTAATGATCAAAGGATATTAGTTGAATATCCCTTGAATCCCTTTTTTGAAAACATGGTTTTCCGACCAAAGAGAGGGTAAAGTTGGTCTTTTTTAAAAACACTCTCTTAACTATATAATTTAATAAAGAGTATAAATATGGTACCAGCACATTATTATAGACTAAATAACCAGAGGAGAAGAAACTTCACGAATTTATTGAGAGATGGATCATAATATTTCATCAAAGAATCATAATTATTAACAATCTCTAAAAGTGATGAGATTGTTTCAGTAACATCTTACTACATGGTTAATTGATATAATAATATCCATGTAAGAAAACGAAATTAAATTAATATTAAAATATCATGAAAATATTAATATTTATGATATATCGTGCAAAATGGTAGTACATATGACTCAAAACAAATTTAGGTGCATAACAAAACATGTGTCTCAGAGATGGAAAATTGAGATAAAATTATTTTACTAATTTGATAACTTTTGAAACATAAACACCATGAAATAAGGTTTATATAATGGATATGTAAATACTGTAACATTTAACTATATGAATCATTTATTACGTATAGGTTAAGTATACACACCACACAAAATGAATGGGTGGTGAATAAAACATGTATCTCATGAAAATATAAAGTGAGATGAAATCCCCTTACCTTGTGTCATTTGTCGCGTCATACTCGTTTAAATGACTTGTATAATAAAAAAATTATTATAAATCATTTAAAAACCAGATTACAATATCAAATATAATATATGTTTTTATTATGAACTAATATTACCATCTTGTTAACCATCCTTTTTTAAGGTTTCACATTGGGTAATATTTTATTTGCTTTTTGTAAGTGTGAAAATTTGTTATATTGTTATTCCTAATACATATATCGTTATTCTATAATTTAATCCATGATATAAATATCATGTATATAAATTATATATATATTATATGAATCTATAGAATATATAATTATTAAATAGAATAAACAGTTCATGGAGACGGTCGGCCGTACGTACGAATGAATGGCATTTATGTTTAACTATCGTGTTGAGAGAAATATAGTAAAATATATATATGTGTATATATTTATAATAATTTATCTTAATTATATCATATATAAAATATATATTAACTAAATACATCCTTAATACATTCAATGTAGTGTGTAAATGAATTACATCGCTTTGAGGGGATGGAAGTCCACACTTCCTCTAAGGAAATTTTTGTTTTACCACAAAATGGAAAGTGAAGAGATATGTTTTGTAAATGGAAAAAATATTCTTAAATGAATAATAAATATAATTTATTATACAAATAAACATATTTTCCTCCTAATATCAACTATTATAGGTAGTATGGAATATTGAACAATCATCGTTTAGTGAGACAATAGTTTACGATACACATAAACATTATGTTTGTTATCTATTTGATGGAGGTGTGTGTAAGTGTATCTTTAAACATTATCTTAACAAAAAACTATTATATTTATGACAATTATTTTGTTATAAAATATTGTAAAATTAATTTTCATGTGGCGGTTAATGAAAATAAAATAAAGGACTTGAGAGATGAAAATACCTCTAATTTAGGTAACTCCTTTAGGTTTGTAGAAAAAGGCTTCTAAAGATTTAATTATTCCAAAGGTAAAGATTATAGGCGGAAGGGAGGTTTTATTGAAATTGGATTTAATTGATATTTTCTGAACCTAAATGGGTTTATAAGAGTGATGATGTTGTAGAGGTGGTGACTTTTGTAGGGAAGGAAAAGGACTCACATAGAATTTCTGAAAACAAGTTAGGTGTACAAATGTTATAACCTAAAAAAGTAATAGAAAAAAATAAATAATGGAAGGTTTATGACTTAAATATTCCCCATAAATTTATTTTTCACAATGTTATATTACATTTTGGCTCTTAAGATTATGGTTTTGTCCCAAATTAATCTTACTTTGACCTTAATCACTGTAAATAATTTGAATCACTTTAACTAATCATTTTGGTAAAAATTCAACCTGATATCATTAGACTTAGTATTTTATACTAATTATAGTTGTGTAAGTTTTTTTTCAAAATTAAAATAATTGGAGAGAAAAAAATTAAGACTAATGTTAATCTTGTGGATGTGATGAAATTACATGATTTTAAAGTAGAAAGAAGATCAAAAGTTGAACTATTTTTATATTAAATATCAAAGTGAAAAAGATTATTATGACATAAATTGTATTAATAGATTTCCAATTTATCTAATGTGACCATAAATTTTTTTAAATAATAATATATTATTAATAAATATCTAAACCAAAAGGCAGTTATTAACTAAAATGTAGTATTTTTCACTATTCATCAAAAAATGAAGTTTCTTAGAAAAATAACAAAAATTAACCGGAAGAAAATTTATTTATTATAAATTACAAAATAACTTTTAGTTCATAAACTTTAATTTATATTTATCTCTTAAATTAATTTTATTATTAAAAGTGATTCATTTGAGAAAATGATATTTTTAAATATAAAGAACATTACCAAAAATCATATCTTTCATTACCAACTTTTTTATCTATATAAAATATAATAAATAATATTTTAATATTATTTATTATAATTCATATTACTGTATTTAATAGCTATGTTATCTTTATCTAAATTAAATAATTATAACAATAAAATGATGTTTCATAGAAACATATGTGTTGTGTGTAACATACGTCAAGTCAATATTGCGTGTAGTGAAAAACAGGAAGGTGATGTGTGAAAGGAATTATAGTCTTATTGTTTTAATATATATACACCCATATATATATATGAATACATATTTCTAGTGTCATGTGAAATGAAAAATATCAAAGAGATAATTAAATTTGAAAATAATAATTCACAAAATCTCAGGGTTTTACAATTAGTCCATCATATAAAGAATAATATAGATGACATAATTATAATTTTTTTACATAAATTATATTTTAATATCCATCCATTACAAATGGATATGAAAAATAAACTACATTACAATCATGGAAACGTTAAGCTGTATATACAAATGAGTAACATTTCCATTTTTAAAAGATCAATGTGGGGAGAAGATAAGTATCATTTTATATTTCCATAATGTTCATAATATATTTTATACCATATTATAAATTTAAATAAATTTATATATAAATATATATATATATATATATATATATATTATATATGTGATTTTGTGATGAAAAATGAATCACATCACTTCATGGAGGTGATAATTCATAGGTACGTGAAAACGTCATAATCAATTTTATATGCATGAAAAAGTAAGAAAATAAAAGTTATATCATTATTTTATAAGGATTAATATGTAATTAATATCATATTTAAACATGAATTCTTTCATCTTAACTATTCTTTAGAGTGAGTGGTGGATATGGATTATATCTTTTTGCAAGACTATAGTCCGTCGAACAGAAGATGGATAATTATTTTCCCATTTGATGGAAATGGAAATGGATATAAGTTATGATATTGAAATAAAATAATATCTATATATTTTTTATACTAGATTAATTACTTATAATGATTGATGATGATTTTACGGATGTGAATAAAGTGATAAAACTGAAACACTTAAAAAATGATACCTCTTCTTTAGAAATCATTTAATGCTTAACACCTTATGAATATTGATGATGGGTTTAAACCTAATTGAATAGATTTATAATGTATGGTGGAGTTTTTATAAGATGTTAGTTTGGAATATATTGGATGAAAAAAAATTGGTTCATATGTGTGAGAAATAGAGTAGGTGATGTCCACATTTATAAGAGAGGGGAGGGGCACACATTGAATTCTTCAAAATATTAAATTATTATAAATTAATTTTCTATACCAAATAGATCCAAACTAACTTATTTTTAATGTATGATTATTTTTGGTTGAAATAAATTCATCCAATTAAAATTTAACAAGTTTGGATTATATTTTTAATCATTCCCTTTTTGTTTCTATCCTTATTTAACATTTGTACTTCATACTATGATATCATGTAATTCACATGTTGAGGGTCAATATAATTAAAAAAATGACAAAAAAATACAAAATGAGTCATTTGTGGAATTTTAAGACTAATCTCAATCTTTTAGAACTCAATGAAATTAATATAATTTAATAAAATATTATTTATTTTAAAATATCATTAATGTCAATTTTGACAATATTCGTGGCATGAAGTTTTAATAATATAATAACAACATTATATATTTAAACCAAATATTTTATATCAAAATTGATATGTAAAAGTAGTTTAGAGAGTTCATGAATTATATTAAATGTAGTAAATAATATTTAATTTAATATTTTTATTATAATATATTTGATTCTTCGATAAATTAAACAGTCACAAAAACATCAATGAGTAAGACATTAAATATAAAATTTTCACCAATCAATTTCAAATAAATTATCATGATTATGATAAAAATATTATATTTAACAATAAAATTTATATTGGAACATATCCTTTTTATAAACTAATATTTAAAATATAGTACTTGTTAAAAAAATATGACGAAATTGGATTTTCATTGAATATAATACTTTAAAGGTCATCTTGACATCCAAATGGGAATAAATAGTTTACTAAATGACAATTTAATGATTATGTATGAAACAAACTCATAAAATATAAATTTGAAAACATTTAGGGTAATTTTATAATATTTATCTTATAGTTTTTACCATTAATTACCTGAATCACCTTTAACGGGGTTAACGAAAAAAACTAAAGTTACAATTCCTATTGAAAAAAGATGAAAGTGAAATATTTACTCTATTATAAACTTACAATTAAAAATATGGAATCCATTTCTAAAAATTTAAAATATATAAACATCAAAATTTAATTAAAAATTATACACATTGACCAAATGGAAAAATGAGTTTTAATGTAAAAACAATCAAAATATTAAATTATTTTTATATTAAATTTCGATGTGAAATTTACAATAATGACTAAAATTGAATTAAATTATAAAAAATTAATATAATTACACATTTAAACAATTAAAAAATTTTATTTAACATATATATAAATTTGATGAAAAATTTGTTTTTAATTAATATGCATTATTTAAAACTATTCAATAGAAAATGAAACATATCATAAAAAACCAAAAAATTTAACAGATGATAATTTTTAGATAATTTATTAATTTTTTTTTTCAATATTATTTATAAATGTTTCAAAAATTAGATTTAAAATAAGTGCTCCATCAAAAGGTGACAAAATAGACTTTTTTGAAAAATACTTCTTTTATGACTAAAATTGGATTTCATCATATATAATGTCTCAAATAAGATAAAAGATAAAAAGAATATTTAATAATATATATATATATATATATCATTAATATAATCCAACAATAGTGATTTTTTTATTTATTGGTATGAATCACATTTGTTCCCATTTAAAATGTTTTTTTAGAAAAGAATATTTATTTATTTTATAAAAGTATTTAAATTAATTTATAACTAATTGGTCAAAGAGTTATATATAAATGTGTAAAACATATTTCCACAATTTGGATAATCTTTTTTATGCACGTCATTCTAATGGTTAGTTTATAATGGCAACATATACATAATAATATTTAATTTTTTATTTAAGATCAATGTGGCATATTATATACATGATCGAACATAGTGTTTCCTTCATAAAAACTCGTGATGTTATGTTACCACACTTTTGGTATATGGGTACTCTCAATTTTGTATTTGGGCTCCATAACTAATGTTTGAATTTACAAAATATCATTATTCAAATCCCACATTAGAAAAATTATTAATCATTATTTAAATTTAAAATAATGAAAGGAATGTTTGAAGTTCACCTGAGATAACAGATACTAGGGTTCTATAAAATAAAAAATGGACATGGAAGAGAATAATATTATCCTTTTCTAATAGAGATTGATATATAACATGGTCATGAAAAGTTTACAACCACTGAACCATAAATCAATGATGGGTTAAAAGTTCATTGATATCTTAGTAAGAAGAGTGAATAGAGGTAATTTTTGTTTCATATCATTCTAATAGAGTTGAGGAATTGATTTAATTCATATACTAATAACATAAGTAAAAATACTTAAATGAAAAGTAGATTTTCATCTATTATTAAATTTCCAAAAAAAAATCATTTTTTTTTCTCAATACAATGATTATGAAAGATGAATTTTTTCATTCCTAAATTACTAGAATCATCTTGTAGACAATAATATAATCCGTAAAATATTAGCATTATATTTATTTTATCTAGGAACCTCATCCATAATATAAATGGTTATAAAAAAAATAATAATATAATTCCCAAAGTGAATAATCCATTAATTAAAAAAGAAACTAATTCAATCTATAATATTCATAGCAATACACAAAGAAAATCTTAGAAAAATAACTATCCTTAAAATTACTCAAAAATAAGATGGATTATGTATACCAGAATATTATAGGATTATGATGATATTGAATTTCTTGTGAAGTAACAATAATCACATAATCACAAAATCATTTTTCATTCCAATGGTTATTTATTAAATAAATAATATGTTCTGAAAATAAAATTATTTATCATCCATCATATAATTTAACTAAAATGAATGAGTCATACTGAAAAGAACATCATTAAGGCCTATGGTAGGAGACTCACCCTTATTGCCCTTCGGTTGTGAGTTTGATTCTTGTAGCCTTAATGCATATGATGGGGTTTTTACCCAACCTATGGCTTTTCCTTTTTCTAAAAACATATTAATATAATCCATATAAAATTATATAAATATGTGAAAAATCCTAAAATTAACCTCAAAACATCTTAAACTGAATGGTTATCTGATAACATTCATTTTCATCCCAAATTTTAATAAACCATAATTACCTAAAATTTTAATTCCTCACAAAATACTATTAGTCACCACGAAATTTAATTTTAGAGTGCCTTAAAAGAGGTTTCTAAGACATTGGATTTATTGTAAACATGATAATTATAAACCCATTATGACATCCACAACTTTTAAGAAATCAAAATAATCTCTATTTTTTCTAAACCCTGCTTTGATACAAACTATAATGAAATAATATTAAACAATACATATTTTAGGATTATTAATTCTAGTAATCATATTATTTCCCCAAAAAAAAATTACGCTTTGAGTTTTATCTAATTAGTAAAAACACTTACATAAAAAACCCATAAATTAAAAGTCGACACTTATTATAGTATCCAATTTTCTATAAAAATATTTAAAATTAATCATGATTTCTTATGCACATATATATTCACATTTTCCCATGATCTCATCCTTGAACCAACTATTTCTTAAACCCAATTAACGCAATTTAAAACATGGGATGGATATAAAATCTCATTAATTTACATATAGAAAAAAGAACCATTATTCATGTGAAATCCCATAAAATAGATCCTTAAAGTCATACCTTTTTACCCTGAAAAAAGGATCATAATTTAAAATACATAATTATCTTACATATTTTAAATAAAATTTATTTCAAGATATATGATAAGAAATCATATAAAATATAAGTAGGTCACATGGGAAAACATTATAATAAAATAGAAAAATAATGTCACTGACTTCCACATATATCATTAAATGAAATGGAATAACCTTATGGTCGACTTCGATACCCAATGAATTTGGTGGTTATAATGTTACAATCCATCCTTGGTTTAACATTTAACAAGCCCTCAAATTTACAAATATCATAATATAATTATAAAACATAATATATTGTAACATTAAGCATGCCACTCTTTAAATTTCATTTGAACTCATTTTAAACAATTCATGTTATAAAAATAATCAACCAATTTTCAAAAACCATTTTAGATATTAAAAATATATTTTTTAATAATTGTGTCACATACCACATTGAAAAATTTGAAAGGGAATACAAAATTACCATTTTAAAACAATTGTTTCCATATAAATAAATTCATATAAACCATTTTGAAAACATGGACATGAAAGATAATGATTTAGATGAATAAATATTTAAAGCAATTAAAGTGATGTCTTAGTGAATGTGTCCCTTACCATTAGTTTGATTCATCAGGTATATAATTTTTCATCTTAAATAATAAAATTATGTTAGTCATTAAATTGAATGAGAAACCTTTCATGTTTATTATTGTTGTTATATTATTTATTACCATGTAATCAGGTCATAATAATTGCTTAATTATATAAATTCATGTTGTACTTTTTGATGTTATTTGGTGCTTAAGTACAAAATAAATTTGGTATGTTGTCAATAGTCAAATTAGTCATTATTCGATGACATCTATAATAATTGTAAAGACCCAAAAATTCCATGAATTTTTTGTTTAGTTAAATGGAATTATTATGAGACTGTGAAAATTGACAGCACGTGATTCCGAGGCCCAGATTTCTCGGAAAGATCCACCGAAAAATGTTAAGCATTAAATAGGGAACATGAATAATTTGATGAAAAAGTGGAATAATTCTTAAACAGGTGATTGGATAAGAAATATGGGGGAACTGTTACATTTAGCATGGCGGGTTTACCCTAGGCTTGAAATATGTTTAGTCAGCGCAAGCCTCTAGTGAGAAAACCTGAAAATGTCATAACCATAAATAAAATAATTAAATAAAATTATTATTTTTAGAAATTATCATAACACATGAATGGTGACTCGAATTAAATATTTTGAGACCACCACTAAACTTGTGAGGGTATGAATTCTTTAGAAAGATCCTAACATTGGCCAGTGCAGACCAAACAAGGAGGATAGTTTTCAGCCATAAAAAAAATTAACTAACAATAATTTTATTATTAAATTCATTAACTCCTAAATGGTAACTAGGATTGGAATTTTGAGATTACCGATTATCACTTGAGGGCGTGTTCCCCTTATGAAGAGCCTAACCTCGACTAACATGGTCCAAGGGTGACTCCTAATAATTTTCAAACTTTTTTATGGTACATTCAGTAAATGTGTGAGCAACGATTTTTTATTTTTTGAACCAGTGCTCGGATTGAAAATCCAAGAGCACTATTGAATTCGTAGCACCGAGATTCACATAGGAGAAGATTAACTTCAACTTGAAAGGGTTGGGTGAAAAAGATAATTTCTTGGATTTTACAAAAAATAATAAAATAACTAAAGGTTATTTTATTTTTCTTTTTACAACCATTGGAAAAATTGTTGTGGGACTGTAGTACAACATCAAACCATTTAATGGCTTGACTCTTATAATGTGTTACCACACTATTGGGAGAAATAAGGGGTTGTGTGACCACACTGTTGAGAGAGTTAAGAGGTTCATTAATTAAACTCATTAATGTTACTAATTAATTGTGGTTTGCATTAATCTCCACCTTCCCCTATATTAAAACTAATCTTAGGCTTGGGTTTTTGGAATGCTATGAGAGAAATACCTGATGAAGCGCCAATGACTTTCCGCTCCAATGAAGTGCATGATCAAGCGACAGACGTGGAAACTCCATCCTTTTCTACAACTCCTTCCAACAAACTCTAGGTAAGGGTTTTATGTGATTTGTTGTTCCCTCTATTTCCGTTCCTGGAAAATACAAAGAACATGGAAAAATAAAATAACGAGTTTATCCGTGTCTCATATTTCCTTTCTTGGGGTTGTTGTGGGGTCATATGTTGGGGATTTTTATTTTATTATATTTATTATACTTCCTCATTGTATAAAACGCTAACGCGGAGGGTTTGGGCCGAACTCATCAAGGCCTGGACCCTCTAATAAACATTTACATGGTGTGTTATTCATTCCAAAATAACAAACATGGAGACATGGAGTATTTGAGGGCTGCACATTACAGGTTGAAACCTAGGAGGCCCATAGGCACAGACAAGAAGAAGAACAGACCACCAGAGAATCTCTGGTGGACCACGGAGGAAATCATAGGCGCGACACCACCAGCGTGGTGGTAGCAAGATAAGATAGCCGCATGGAGGAGAGATGCCTGCAGTCACCACAGAGTTCAGAACCGAGACCAATTGGGACATGGAGGTGGAAGGGTGTAGCACCGACGAGCCATTAGGGTTGAAGGAACGACCCGCTCGGGCTGTTCAGATGGACAGAAAGTTCGATTGAGTCAGCCATTTCAGAAGGGGGAGTGGCGCCTTCTTATGATACCAGCAGGCTGAATCGAACGCTCGACATCTAGTCAATGTACCATCATCTGTCCCACATGTGGGCCAGACCCGTGGGCCCAATGGGCCACCGGGGCTAGACCCTTACCCGACCAGCCCCGTTTCACTAAAATGGGCGTATCTCGCATACTAGTCGTCTGTTGGACGCACTGTCTATGGAGTGAGGATCCTTAGGAGGGGGCAATCCTTTAGAGATACTCTACTAGGGTTTTGGAGAATGTAGGAGAATGTATGGGTTGGATCGACCATGAGTCCAACCAGGCCCTCTGCACTAAAATGCCTATAACGTATAGACTAGGTGTATGGTTGACGCGCTGTCTATTGAGTTGGAACACTTATGACATGGCGCCTCATTGTGTTGCCTCTTCGTGGGACTTCATGGCAGTTGAGGTTGGATCGATGGCTTGAAGATAGAATCCTCTTAGAATCAATATTTCATTGTTTTGAAATCCAGTCGTTGGCTGAGATGTAAAGAATGAATAATGATCCTATGTGGATCAGCACTGAGAAATCCTATGTGGATCAGCACCTAGCAATCATTTGTGGATCATCATTGGTGATCCTATATAGGTGAGCACTGAGGGATCCTATGTGGATCAGCACTGACCGATCCTATTTGGATCAGCACCTTGTGATCCTATGTTGATCAACACCGAGCGATCCTATGTGGATAAACACTTAGTGATATTGTGTGGATCACCACCGAGTGATCCTCTGTGGAACAGCACCGAGCGATCCAGTGTGGATGAGCACCGAGAGATCCTGTGTGGATCTCCACTCAGATATCCTATCTAGTTCAAACCTGATCTATCCTATGTGGGTCAGAAACAGAGCCTCATGATAGAATAAAAATATCTATATTTATGACTAAACATCTATACTTATGTAGTGAAGTTATACCTGGTTTGAGGTGAGTCTTTATCTTTGTGCTTTGGGATTGAGATCATTCTTTGTGGTTTTTCCATTGTGGAATTCTAAGAGACCTTCAGGGGTCTTGGGGTTAGTACTGTGTATTTTAATACTCACCCCTGCACGGGCTTCACCTACACCTTGTTGTGTCTTGTGTTGATGATGGAAAACATGGAAGAGTTTTGAAGAGTCATGTCTAGATGATCCTTAGAGGTGACTGGTAGATGACGTATGGAGGTGATCATTTAACTTGGAGAGTTGTACTGATGATCAATTCCTACCCTTTAGGTATGATCCTTGGCAAACGACTTCAGGAGCTGATTTCCCTTTTTTCTATTTTCCTTTTTAGTTGGGCTTGTATTCTAGCCCCTTTTACATTTAGTACCTACTATTACAGTCAGTTTTGGTTTCAGTTGGGGTTGTAACATTTTTCTTCTATTTTGATTTACTTCTTCTCAGTGCCCCTTGTCTGTTTGTGTATATTTTTTGAGGTAATGCATTTGTATTTTAGGGAAATTCCTTTCTAGTGCTTGTCCCCAAAACCTAGCCTATAGAAGGTAGGCATGGGGTAGTCACGAAATGAGCCCTGGTGGATGGGTTTTGAAATAGTGGAATCAATGGGGGTCGGTTATAACAGAAGAACTAAGAGTTTATGTTTTAAATGGAGCAATAGTGTTAAGTGTCTTGAGTTTGGATTTTAGTCCAGGGAGTCCAATGTTAGTGAGGTGGCTGACATATCTATACATGAGGACCCTGAATTCTGTTTTTAGACTCAGTACATGAAAACACTGATTACCTGTGTTTTTAAATATTTTTCTTATGATTGATTTTTATTTAGCTCACCAGGTATAACTTATTGACAGTGGTTCATCTTGATTCTCTTTCAAGATGCCTCCACCCAGAAGGCCATCCAGGATTCCAATGCGTGACCATGAGGATAGTCTACAGTGTGATGAGGCTTCAATACAAGGATTGCTTCCAAAGACGGTACCTTCAGGTGGTGTCCCAATGATACCACAGCCTGTTGGTCAACAGTTACTACCGACACTAATGGTAGAGGACATATATAGGCTCAGTGAATTATATGAGTTTCAATGATAGATTCCCCTCGAGTTCCAAGGCGCTACTGACTCACAGGGGGAAAAATACTACCTTGAGGTGGTGTCCAAGTTTCCATCTAGATAGGGCACTATTAGGTCAGATAGAGGTCCTGGTAGTGAGCGATTTATGTGGCTCATCAAAGAGATAGAAGGGTTTACATTACCCCTATCTTACAAAGAGGTGACTTTTTTCCCTGGACATAGCTTGAGAACCTTTTGGAGAGAAGGGGGTCTCATGCCATAAAAATATTAGGGGTATGTGTTCAAAATATCTTCTATATATTTGGAAGGACGACATGTGGGTCTCTAAGTATTAATAGACACATACCATCCATTCCAGGCACTCGATGAATACGACATGACTAGTGCTTCGGGGTGTGGACCTCCGAGAGAGATTTGATTAAGGACACTTGAGCTAGCACTATTCCCATGTGTATTCCTACTTATGTTAGGGTTCTCGAGAGAACCTTTGTGGTTGAATGTTCTTTCGCTGAGAATATACAAATAGTGAATGTTAGTAGTGGGAAAGTAGGTAACTAATGTCTGTCTTAGAGACTAGAATGTGTAAAATGTTTCAAAAAGAGGAAGTGATATAGACAGATGAATATACAGGGTAGAAGACATGGAAGAGGAGCTTTGAGGGCAGTATGAGGTGGTATACATTTTGGCATGATACAACCACCACCCCAATGTGGTCCCCACCAGGCTCAGGGTACTGGAGGACAGGGGAAGGGAGTAGCTGCATGCGGTTAAGGATTGTGGCCCAAGGTCTCCATGAATTATTTCAGGTATGGCCTGTGTCTACAACTATTTGATTTATTAATAGAACTAGGTACTAATCATTCCTTATTGTCATGAATATTGTTCAAGACCAAGATTTTCTAGTAAAAATCATTGACTTAGCCCATTCAACTAGAGATACCTATGAGAGAAGACTCGATAATAACACTTACGCTAATAGTGTGATACGACCCTTGAGGAAAGAGTTTCTATTGGATCCTCATGGTGGTAGTGTCGAGGCCTTACGATGTTAGTTTGGGTATGGATTGGTCATCCATAGTTCATGCTCAGATTTATTGTTTTAGGAAAAATAGTTTGTGGTATATCTACAACGTTGTAATGGGGTTTTCCATGGTTGGAGTAAAAGGAAACCCAGGCAGCATATGAGAAACTCATGCATATAAGGGTGCAACTAATCACTATTGAGTCAGACATCTTTACCATCATGACAACACATGTTTTTAATTTTCAGTTCCCAACACTGGTGGCAGAGTTCAGAGACATCATTTCAAAAGATTTTTCCAGGATAAACTCCCAACGGGAAGAGGGACTTCTGCATTGGCTTGTACCCAAGGAGGACACCAATATCTACAAGTGCATATCAGATGTCTCTTGCAGAGCTCCTGGAGCTGAGAGTATTGATGGGAGGATAGTTTACTGTCTGATCTGATAAGAAGAGTCTTAGGTATATCTTCTCATAGAAGGACCTGATCCCGAGACAATGAAAACAGCTAGATTTCCTCCCGGACTATGACATTGAGATAGTCTACACACATGGGAAGGGGAACATGGTGGAAAATGCACTCAGTAGGTGGTATGGACTACAGTTGCTGAGTGAGGTGACATAACAGCTAGGCGTAGTGCAAATATCCTTTGTGGATAGTATTGGAGCATCTTACCTCCAGTCAATGAGAGTGACTTCCCCACACATTTGGTGAGTCGTGGAGGAAAATCATAGGGATATTGACTACGGGGCCTGACGTGATCAAATATCCTTAGGGTGGGCTCCTGAAAGATATTATCAATGTCGAGA
Organism: Viscum album; assembly: GCA_963277665.1. Classification (NCBI taxonomy): domain Eukaryota; kingdom Viridiplantae; phylum Streptophyta; class Magnoliopsida; order Santalales; family Viscaceae; genus Viscum; species Viscum album. The sequence continues at coordinate 1,918,957,138 of OY728160.1, forward strand.
ACAGATCTTCCATTTCAAATGATGCACCATAGTACCAATAATGCTACTAGAGAAGGTGTTGAGGGAGTTCCTCACATCCCCTTTGTAGGTACATCTTAGTGTGGTGACGATGTACTAGGACCTTTGGTGTTAGTACTAGTGGCCATGGATGAAGAAAGTTGTCGAAGAGTTCATATCACGATGCCTAACATGTCAACAAGTGAAGGCTGAGCATCAAGAACAAGGATGATTAGCTCAGCCACTTGAGGTGCCAGAATGGATGGGGGATGATGTCTCAATGGAATTCATTATAGGTAAACCACGAATGTCTAGGGGAAACATTACCATCTGGGTGATCATTGACCGAATCACCATATCGACCTAATTTATACCCATCCAAGAGTAGGGATTAGTAGAGGGAATCAGACGCCTCTATGTAAAGGAGATTGTATGGCTTCTCGAGGTTCCGTCGATGATCGTCTGAGATCATGACTCTTGGTTTACATCCCTCTGCTGGATGGGATTACATGAAACATTCAGGACTCAGATGTTCTTGTGCACCGCCTTTCATCCTCACACAGATGGTCAGATGGAGCGGACCAACACACACTCCAGGGCATGCCTTATCTTTGAATCCTAGATTTTGGCCTTAGTTGGGAGGAGCACTTTCCACTGGTGTATTTCGACTAAAATAGTAGTTATCACTCCACCTTCATCATGGCTCCATTTTTGGCCATGTACATGAGACCATGTAGATCACCTCCATTATGGATAGACCCAGGGGAGTCAGCACTTATGACTCTAATGTTGGTATGGGATACTAGTGAGAAGATGTAGATCATCCAGGAGGGAATTAATACTACATAGAGCTATCCAAAGTCTTATACTGATAGGAGATGAAAACCCGTTGAGTTTGAGCAGGGAGATCATGTCTTTCTAAGGGTCTCAACCAGATGAGGATTGTAGAGTTTTGGTCAGGGCAACAAGCTATCTCCGAGGTTCGTTAGACTATTCCAGAACATCATCAGAGTAGGTGAGGTGGCGTACCACGTAGATCATCACCCATAGATGCACCGGTTTCATAATGAGTTCCATGTGTCATAGCTAAAAAAGTACCTTCATGATCCATCACACGTTATTGGCCGGGGCGAGATGGACATTAATGATGGGGAGACTTTTGAAGAGTTCCCGATGGAGATAATCGACCAATAGGAGTAGATACTTCATGGAAATTAAATCCATCTAGTGGATGATTGGTGGCATCAAAGGAACCTCCAAGAGAGCACATGGGATCAGTAGGCTCAGATTCGTTCTCAGTACCCCCCATTTGTTTTCTTAGCCTTTGTTGTGAATTTCACGGAAACAAATACCTAATGTGGGAAGAATATAAAGACCATGAAAATACATGTAATTTTTTAATTAAATATAATTATTATGAGACTCTGAAAATTGACAGCATGTGATTCTGAGGCCCAGAGTGCCCGATAAGATCTATCAAACAATGTTAAGCATTAAATAGAGAATGTGAATAGTTTTCCAGAAAAAGGGGAATAAATATTAAACAGGTATCTGGATCATAAATATGAGGGAATCATTGCATTTAGGATGACGAGTTTACACTAGAAAAAACTTCTGTTTAGTCAATGCTGGCCTCCTTTGAGAAAAACCGAAAATGGAATAACTATAAATAAAATAATTAAATAAAATTATTTTATTTTTGAAATGCTTATTACTCATGAATGGTGACATGGATTAAATATCTGAGACCACCGTTAAAAACACGAGGGTATGATTTCCTTAGGAATATCCTAACATTGGCCAGAACATGCCTACATTTGATGTCATTTTTTGGCCGTAAATAAAATAATTATGTAACAATTATTTTATTGTTAAATTCTATAACTCATAAACGGTAACTCAGAATGGAAATATGAGAGTAATGTTGAGTGCATAAGGGCATGTTCCCCTTAGGCAGATCCTATCCATGATCGGCGTAGGCTGAGGGTGACTGTTAATAATTTTTGAACTTTTTTAGGTGCATTCCGTAAATGTGTGGGATGAAATTTCTATCTTTTGAACTAGTGCTTGTATTGAAAATCTGTGAGTACCATTGAATTTCTAGTGCCTATATTCACTCAGAAAAAGATTAACTTCAACCAGAAAAAGTCAGAAAAAATTTAATTTCATGTACTTTACAAAAAAATAATAAAATAACTAATGGTTATTTTATTTTTATTTTTTCAACCGCAGGAAAAATGGTGGTGGGACTACAGTGAAAGGTTGAACCATTTAATGGATTGACTCTTAAGTCATGTAACCACATTGGTGGGTGAAATAATGGGTTTTGTAACCACACCATTGAGAGTGATAAAAGGTTCATTAATAAAACTATAAAATGAACCTAATTAATTGTGTGATGAATTAATATCCAGATTCCCCTCTATTTAATCTGATCTCAGGCTTGGGTTTTAGGAGAGATACAAAAGAAAGCTCTGACAAAGCAGCGATGAATTTCTATGACAATGAAGTGCATGATCGAGTGAAAGTCATTGGGGGAAATGACATGCCACAATGAATGCTGAAGAAAACTTTTGGGATGGAAACTCCTTCATCTTCTACAACACCTTCCAAAAAACTTGTTGTAGGGGGTTTACGTGCTTGTTTGTTCACTGTATTTATGTTCTTGGAAAATAAAACGAACATAGACCAACCGACTAAAGGGTTGATCTGCATCTCGTCTATCTTTGAGGGTTGTAGTTGTGAGCTCTTAAGACGGAGACTGTTCTTTTATTATTATTATACTTCCCCTATGTTTTAAATGCTAACACATAGGGTGTAGGCTGAACCCAACATGACCCACACCCTCCGCTAAACTTGTACATGCTGCGTTCTTCATGGAATAACAAAAAACTCTGCAAAAATGCTTATTTTAGGGCCACACAATGATAGAGGAACCCTAGTAGGCCAGTAGGTGTAGAAAAGAAGTTCAACGGTTAACTGGAGCATCTCTGGTGGCCTGTAGAAGAAACCATAGATGCGATACAACCGGCGCGGAGGAAACCGACCAAGACGGCCACACGGAGGAGTGGTGACCATATGCGTCTTGGTAGTTTAAACTGAAGCCAACTGGGCCATGGTGGTGGAAGGGTTCTACACCGATGTGTCGTGCAGAGGGGATGGAGGGGACCGCTTGGGGCGCTCAGCTGGACAAAATGGCCGGTTAAGTCGGCCATTTCAGAAGAGGTGGTAGTGCCCACTTGCACCACCAGCTGGCTGCACCGGACGCTCCACATCTAGTTAGTGTGCCAAAAAATGGCCCATATATGGGACAGACTTGCTGGCCCAATTGGCCGACCGAACCAGACTCTTACTAGATTGGGACCCGACAAGCCCTATTTCACAAAATTGGGTGTATCACGCATATCAGCTTCAGTTTGACACATCGTTAGCAGCTGGAGGACCATTAGGATGAGGAGGTCCTTTAGTGATACACCACATGGGTTTTGGAGAAAGTTGGAGAATGGCTGGGTTGGATCGTCCTCGAATCCAACCGGGCCCTCGGAACTAAAATTACCATAACACACAGACCATGCATCTGGTTAACACACCATCTATTGCATTGGAACCCTTATGAAATGGCAGTTCATCAGGTTACTTCTTCATAGGACTTCGTGGCAGTTAGGGTAGGATCGATGGCATGGAGATAGGATCCTCCTAGAATCAATCATGCTTAGTGTGGGAATCCAATGGCAGTCTGAGATGTGAAGATTTAATATCTATCATATATGGATCATCAACAAGCGATACTATGTGGATCAATACCTAGCGATCATGTGTGGTCAGCACCGACCAATCCTGTGTAGATCAGCACGAAGTGATCATGTGTAGATCAGCACCTAGAAATCCTGTGTGGATCACCATTGAGCGATATTGTGTGGATGAGCACCTAGCGATCCTTTGCGGATCAGCACCGAACAATCTAGTGTGGATCCACATTGAGCAATCCTGTCTCAATCATCACCGAGTGATCCTCTATGGATTATCATCTCGTGATCTTGTGTGGATCAACAGAGAGCATTCCTGCATGGATTAACACCGAGAGATCCTGTGTTGATCAGCAACGAGCTATCCATTGTGGATCAACACCGAGTGATCCTTGTGGATCACCACTGAGGGATCCAGTGTGGATCATCCCCGAGCAATCTTGTGTGCGTCAACAACAGATCCTCATGACATAATAAGATGATCTCTCTTTATAACTAATCTTTTGTGCTTGTGTACTTAAGTTATACCTAGATCAAGTTGAATATTTTGCTTTGTGATTTGAGATTGAGACCATACTTTGTGGTTTTTCCTTTTTTGAATTCTGAGAGACCTCCGGAGGTCATAGAGACCCTACATGGTGTTTTTATACTCACCCCTGCACGATATTCTCCTGCACCTTATTGTGTCTTGTGAAAACAACGAATAGCTTGACTGAGTCTTGAGGAGTCAGGGTTAGACGGTGCTCAGAGGTTATTGGTATATGGGGTATGGAGGAGACCGGTTGACGTGGGGAGCTAAGGTGATGAGTTCTTTCTACCCTTTAGGTAGGATCCCTGGAAGACGACTTTAGGAGATGACATCCCTTTTTGTTGTTTTTCCTTTTCTGTTGGGGTGGTATTCTGGCCTCTTATACTTCCAGTACCTACTCTTACACTCTATAGTGGTTTTGGTTGTGGTTGTACCTTTCTTATTCTGTTGTGCTTTACTTGTGCGATGTGTGCCCTGTCTGTGTGTGTAAACATTTTGAGGAAATGCCTTCCCATTTTAGGGAAATGCCTTTCCGGTGCTTATCACCAACCCCTGGCCAATGGAAGGTTAGTTTGGGGTAGTCATGGCATGATCCCTGATGGATGGGTTGTGAAAATAATATAGAATAAATAATGATCACTTTTATACATCCATTATACTTTTATATCAATCCATGACAAATGGATTTTAAAAATTAACTATATTAAAATCATGGGGGCAGTAACCTGTACGTACGCGTAAGTAACATTTCCATTTTTCAATGATCATTATGGAAAATATTTATGTATCATTTTATCATTAAATAATGATGATAATATAATTAATATAATTTTAATCATTTAAATACAAACATATATTTGTCATCTATGTGATGTGGTGATTAAAAATTAATCACATAACTTCATAGAGGAGATAGTGAACTCGAATGCACGAATGACGTTATAATTTTTATTTTCATGGAATGGAAAGAACATAAATAATAATTTATTTTTTATAAGGATAAATATGTCATTAATTTAATATATAAAAAACCAATCATTATATCCATTATTGAGAGATAGTGATGGAAAATAAATTATATCGATTTGCAAGGTCATAGTTCATCATACACACAAATGATAATTCATTTCCCATTTGATGAAAGTGGAGACTAATATTAGTGATGATATTAAAATAATAAAATCTAAGTATAAATATGATACTATAGTTATTATTTCTTCATGGGTTAGTAATAATTTATGTAATTGATATAAGAAATAATATAGAAAAATATAATTAAAATGACACCTCTTCTTTATAATTCCTCTATTACACAACACTTTAAGATCACCAAATATGGTGTTAAGCCTAAATTAAGAGCTCTTGAATGTGTGGAGGGATTATAAGAGGGTATTTGAGATTATATAGGTAAAAAGTTTTTTATGTGTTATGAATATAAAATAAGATGTACTCTTTTATAAGAGAGGGTAGACTCACTCTTGTATTTTTTCAAAGTATTAAATTAATATTAATTTATTTTATATTAATAATGGATCCAAACTAATTTATTTTTAATAATTTATTTTTTTGGTAGAAATAAATTAATATAAGGAAAATTTGACATGGTTTTATTATTTTTTAATCACTTAATTTTTGTTATAACCTATATCAAAACTTTTTAATTATTATAGAGATATAATGATATTAACAATTTGAGAGTTAATATAAATTCTATAAAGTGTAGAAAGACCAATAAATGAATAATTTATGAAATATTAAGACATATCCTAAATATTTGGATGAATTTTATATATTAATTAATTTTATATAATTTAGTATAAATATATTTATTTTAAAATACAATTAATGTCAGTTTTTAGACTATTTATTAATTAGTTTTTAAAAATAACAAAACAACTTGATATATTTAGAAACACTATTTTATATCCTAAAAAATACGGCATATAGATTTATAAAGTTATTGAATTACATTAATTTTGTGATTTTTTTTTATTTTATTGTTTTTAATATGATTTATTTTATTCTTCCATTAATTAAACTATTACTGCTTCACCATTGAGTATGCCATAAATATGAATAATTAATCACTATAATTTAAAAATAAATTATCCTAATGAATATAAAAAAATTAATATTTCAAAATAATATTTACAGTTGAACATATCCTTCATATTTCCACATATAAAAGATCTTACATTTGTTAAAAAAGTATGACAAAATTGGCCATTCCTTGAATAAAATACTATAATGGTTATATTCCAATCCAAATGGTCATAAATAATCTCATAAGAGATCCATTAATGATTAGGAATGATTAAAGACATCTATAAAAAGTAAGACCATTGTTAGGGTAATTTTATACTATTTAAAATATTATTTTTACCCATAATTATCTGGTTGACCTTGAACCATGTTTATAAAATGTTACCTAATTGACTATACATAATGTCCAAAAATAAAATAACCATGTTTACTAAATTCTCACCTTCTGATTTAAAATATGGAATCTATTTTTCAAAAATGAAAAAAATAAATTTTGGAAATTTATTAAAAATTATTCCTATTGATGGAATGAAGAAATGGGGGTCTAAAGAAAAAAATATCAAAATATGGAAAAGTTTTTATATCCAATTTCAATGTGAAATTGATTCAAATAACATAAATTTGACTAATTAAAATATTAATGATCTAAAAATACGTATAAACCATTCAAAAATATTATTTTAAACTATAAATAAATTTCATAAAAGAGTAGTTTTCAATTAGAATAAAGGATTTATCACTATTCATTAAAAAAGTGAAGTAGTCAGAAAAATACCTAATAATAATTCAAATTAAATAATTATATTAAAAACTAAAAGAAATATTTTATTAAATCAAATATAATTTATTATAGTTTCCCAACTAGAATTCAAACTAATGCGCCATCAAACAGCTAAAAAAACTAGCTTTTTAGAAAAATACTTATTGAATAGGTAAAATTGGATTTGTTCTTATATCATGTCTAGAAAATTGATAAAATAAATCTAAAATATTATATTGAATATATTATATATATTATTATGATTAATATAATCCGAAAATAGTGATTTGTTTCTTTATTTATATAAAACCAACTTCTTCACATTTAAAAAGAGATTTAAATTCATTTATAAATAATTTATAAAATAATTATATAAAAAATTATAACATATTTTCATAATTCAGTTAATCATGTTCACACTCGTCATTCTAACTACTATATTTTGATGGTAATTTTTAAATAATAATTTTTAATTATTCATTTGTGCTCAATGTAGTGTATCATGTACGGTATCGAACATAGTGTTTCTTTGTTAAAAAGTCATTACGATACAAAAATAGCTTTTTTATGCATAATATAAATAATTCTCAAGTTATATCATCAACCACACTACCTTTGGAAATAATCTGAAAGTCATTAAATCCTACAAAAATTTTTTCCACCAATATTATGATTCAGCATAATTATTTGACATAAATACCCCTCATGAATAGGTAATATGTCCCATGAAAATAGAATTAACATTCCTACATGATAAAAAATATATATATACTAATAAATGATCAAATTTTTATTTGGGATATTAAATTTTATTTCTCTATTTTGGAATCTAATAATATGTTTTTTGGATATAGAATTTCTTTTTCCAAAATCTGAAAAAATCATTTAAAGTATTAAAAATATGGTTTTCAAAAATCACATTCTTATAAACATAAAAATGGATAAAATTATCATAAAAATTGAAGTTTTGTTATATTTTTTATGTCAAACCATTGGGGTAGTTATTTAATTCCCTTTGAAATAATTATTGATATGATGGTAGCTTGGATTATAATTTTAATATCCTAATATTTTTTAAGAATAAGATTTTTTTTGTCGTAAAAGATATGCAACACTGATCGCAAACAATCAATAAAAAATTATTATTTAAATGTGGTAGATATAATAGATATTCTAAATTAGCTAAAGTTGATAGTATTATCCAAATTATGATATATATAGTGGTCATTCTGATTTTAAATTTATTAATGATTTATTAGTAAGAAAATGATTTTTAGTGAAGTCAATTTGTTCTTCAAATATATGGTTTCATTATAAAATGTTTTTCTATATTTTTATGAGAAAATATTAGAATTAATTTCATAAAGTTTTATAAAATTTATTCTTAAAAATTAATTTTATTTATGAATTCTTCATGTCAAAATTATCTCCAGATAATTTTTTGATAATTATTTGAAAATAAAAATATTTTAGTGAATAGTGAAAAATAATGATTTTTATAAAAAAGTTTTTTTTGTAAAAAGAATATTTATTATTTTTATTTGAGCTCAATGTGAATTAATTATTTTTTATTTAAATATAATATTATTAATTTAATTATAACAATCCTTATAAATTATTTGGATATAAGTAAAATTTTTCCTAAAAATAGATATTTCTAGAATTTTGTTTTCATTTCATTTTGCAAAAATAATATTAAATAAAATTCATAAATATATGTATTTTAAATTTTTAGGATGGATTCAATAATTAGAATCAATGGGTCCAAATTTAATAAATAGTCCCCTTACATTTTTCCATATTAATAGTAACATTAGTAATTTATATTACAACCATAATGTGTAAATCCAGTAGTTAATTGTAATAATAAAATGATAAAAATTATAAAATCTCCCAACCACTTTCCTTAAATTTATTTTATGCATGAATTTTTTCCACATTCATCCTATATTTACTAATATGTAATTTTATTACCATTTAATTATATTATTCCATATATAGTATTTTATTTCTAGAAAAGTTAAACATATCACACAGTTGCTTTAATTACTGTAATACTTTAATCACGGGGATTTGTAGAGTATAATTGCAACTATAAATAGTATATTTAAAACTAAAATATTTATCTTTATCAAATTAATTTATTTTTAATTTTTATTTAAGAAATAATTACCCTAAATGCGTACACAATTCTAATGTAGTGATTATTCAATTATATGAAAAATAAAATAAATGACACTAAATATATAAAAATTTATTTATTTTGAGATAATTAATATAATAAAATAATTTTATATATTACCTTTACATATTATTGTATTATTAAAATTATTTTTTCTTATTTTATGTTATATCTTAATATTAATAATTTCAATGTAATGAATCGTCAGAAGTAAACATTATTGATATTTTAAAATAAATAATTATTTTTAAATGATATAAAATAAAAAAAAAGAATAGTTCTAGACACATTACGTGGATATGATTTATCATATCAATAATTTCCCATTTAGGGTCTAGTGTAAAATTTATTGTAACTATATTTACCCTAATGAGTAAAAATTTTGTATTCTATTATGTTTATAAATAATAGCGGGGGTTAAATCCGAATGATAATGGTAAATATTTGACCTAAAATTTTAAAAAATTTATTTTCTTCTATGGTTTCTATCCATACTACTCTAATATTATAAATAAATCAGATTGGAGTCATTTATAATTGAAAAATTATTTAAATTTGTTTTATATTTCCATAAATTCCTTGAGAGCCCCTCCCCTCTCTTATAATAGGGCACCTATTATTATCAATACATTACAGTAATAAATTCAGTTTTTCGTGACATCCATTAAAATAACACCTTAATATTTTCTCACCTAAAATTCTAGAGGTATTGTTTTGGTGTAAATCCAACCATAGTGGTCTTAAAGAGTTATGAAGATGACGTTGTTAGACGAATACCGATCATTTTTAATCAAGTGTTTCAATTTTATTCCCACATACACAACCTTCAAATATTATTAAACCATGATAAAAATAATAACAATAGTATCATAAATATAATTATATTTTATTATGTAAAAAATACCAGATATCAATCTCCAAACCCCATCCAATTAGAGAGGAATTCGTCATTCGTATTTAAGCTGGACTATCACATTGTGGAACGATGTAATTTGTTTTCCATCACCATATCTCATTGACAGATTATAACGAGGGTATTAATATACATATATTATATTAATGAAATATTTACCTTTTTGAAATGACAATATATCATTTATCTTATTACCTTTCCATGCATTGAAAAATTATAATGTCATTCATTCGTACATGTTTACTACAACCTCTACGATGTGATGTGATTGTTTTATCATAACCACATCATATGGATGATATATATAAGTATATTTAATGAAAAATTATATATATATTTTATTATTATCATTATTTAATGATAAAATTATTTTTTATTTGATTTCATAGGGATCATTAAAAATTTGAATTGTTAATCATGCGAACGTACAACATACCATCTACAAGATTAAAACACAGTTAATCTGTGAGAAAAATAATTATTTTGTGAATTTAAATATATAGTTCAGGTATAAAATTGATAATTAAATCATGGAAAATATTTTATAGAATAATTAATAATTACATATTTTACCATATTCATCCTACAAATTTTATTTCATACATATGGGCTGAATATCATCAAAACACCATACACGAATTTAATTCATTTATTAAATGTATATAAAAGAGTATTAGAGAAACTAAATTAATAAGTAACTTGTTCAACGTTATTGAAATTTTTTTCAATTGACAAATTTTTTTATCAATAATGATACATAATATACTTGTTGGCTCGGGGTTAATGTAAGGGACTTTATTTTAAAAACATTTGTATAATTTTTCACATAAATATAAATTTATATTCCACCTCATTGTATTATAAAATTTCATTTTGAAGGATTTTAATATTCCCGTATGATTTTATAAATTCCTTTTTAACCATGTTTTACTTATTAAAAAATGGTTTTACTGGAATCTTGTATTCATTTTCTAAAAAACATACATTATGACTTTTATAAAAATGCATTGTAGGACTTTTCTTAAACTTATATAAAATGATAAAAATTTTATGAAATAATGAATAATATTTTCATTGAAGCACCCTTTAAAATTTTAATAGGTTATTTTCAATGAATATATTTTCATTTATATTTTTTTTATTTTAATATAATTACTTTGAAATTAGAATTTATATTTTCTTCAAGACTATTTTTAATGATATTTTCTTAGAACCCATATTTCCCTTAAACTAGTTATTTTTTATTAAAAATGGCATTTTAATATAAAATAGAATTATTTATCTAAAAGTGTTCTAATGGGTTTGGAAGAATGTTTCAAAGGTATTAGGATGAAAAATTGAAATAATACATTGTTTTATATGGTACATGATCATTATATGTAAAATGATTGAGCCTGATACATCATTTAAATATTATTAATTCATATTATAAATGTAAATACCCAGAATTCTGGTGGAATTTTTTTTAATACATTGGAATTTTACGAGTCCTTAGTTTCTGATGGCACTTGATTCCGAGGCCCAGTGTGCCTAGAATATATTTAGATGTATTTCTTTGGTATGTTGAGTAAATGCGTGAGTGGTATTTTATAACTCTTGAACTGGTGGTCGGAATCAACTTCTGAGGGAACCGTTGATCTCGCAACGTCAACGATTTCTTAGGGAGACCTTCGCCGTTGTTGCATTCCGTCAAGAATAGAAGTTATTTTTGGGGGTTTTTAAATTAAATTAAATAAAAATAAGGGGTTTAACTTATTTTTATTTTATGGTGGTTAAGACCTCAAAGAGAAGGTTAGTGGTGGGGTTCACCGACATATAACATCCCTTGGGGGGATTTTATTTAGTGGGGCCCACACGAGTTTCTTAACTCTTCTAACTCCCCATTAATTTTGGAACACCTCTAACCCCCATTTATGTGGATTAAGCTCTCCACCATCCCCCAATACTTTAATGTGCCAACTCTATCACAATTAATTAATTAAACCCTTGAAATTAATTAATTAGCTTCTTTTTGAATTCTTGCCAACCATTAAAAATAATAGCATGCCTATTATTTTTGGTGTGGGAATAATCTTTGAGTGGATCTTCAGAGAGGGTTTGGAGAATTGAGAGAACTTCATCCTCTCAACAAATAATGCGAAGAACATTCCATCAACCGAAGAACGATGAGCACCGTTTTCTCCCTCTTCAATCGGAGAAAGTTGAGGAAACACCATCGTCCACGATGAACGTCAACATGATCCTCAGATTCTTCTTTTCCAACATCAATGAAATGAATCCGCCTTTTCCCGCCACTTCATCAAAGAACAATCATCAAGCAAGGTAGAGGGCTTGAATTATTTTGTACTCATTCTTTGCCGTACAAATTTCTGGAATGAGGATCGAATGATATCCCTATAACATGGAGGGTTCGGACCGCATGAACATTGCCCGAACCTCCCCTTTTGTTAGTTCTTATTTGATGATGATGGAGGCGGTACCTACGGTGACCGACAATGATCCGGACACGAAGAAATACGACAGTGAAAGGTCGCTGGGTCGCCACAAGGGCACGACACCGCAGTGTGGCATAGCGAACCGAGCCGCGGCCAGGCGGGCCACGGGTGTTCCAAACGGGCGCGGTGCTGTCACACCATTCCGTATGAAAGGAGATGCATCTCGGAGGGCCGCAACAGTCAGACGGCGGAGCGGCGTCGTCATGCCGCGTGGAGCAGCAGGGAGCCGCGACCAGGGCGGGCCGCCATAGCGGATCGCAGTGCCACTGCGCCACGTCGGTGGTGAAAAATCGTGACCTTAGGCCGCAGCGGATAGGAGAGAGCGGAATGTTGAGCCGGTCGCCGGTGCACACTGTAGTCGGGACCCTCTGAGTCCCACGGTCACCACCGACCGGTGCCTTACGCCGGCCGTTTTGGACAAAGAGGGGCGCGACACCCCCTCCCACGCATGGCTAGCAAGGCCACGCGAGCCGCCCATCCAAGCCACACGGGCCAGTCCGCCAGGACATGGGGGCTGCGAGCTCGCCAAGCCACGCTAGCCGACACCTGGTAATGGATTCTCCCACAAGGCCATGTGGGTCACTAGCCCGAGCCGCCCCATACGGACTGGGCCACCCACACTACTGGGCCGCCCCATTCTGGTCGGGCCGCCCCCATGGGCCGGGCCCCCCCTTTAGGGCCACGCCACCCCCACGGGCTGGGACAGACCTTCAGGCCAGGTCTCCCCATCGTGCTTGGCCACCCCTTCGGGTCAGGTCAGATTCACGGACTAGGTCAGGTCGGTCCAACTAGGTTGGACCGGACCCGAACCCGTCCGACCCGTTTACACCTTGTCGCACTTATCTTGGGATACGGGCGTCCGTTTGACGAACCATCAGTGGTGACGATATTCTTGGAATGAAGAAGTCCCAACGAGAATACCCCACGGGAGTTTGGGGAATAATTGAGATACGGTCAGGTTGGTTTGTTTACGAAACCAATCGGGCCCCTGAGACTAATAGTCTAAAAACTCAAAGATCGGGCGTCTGATTGACGTGATGTCTGTTGCGTTGAGACCCCTATGATGTGCCAGACCTTTGAGATACTTCCACGGGAGACATTGTGGCACTTGGTGTATCGACCAGTAGCTAATGAAGGATATCCTTCTGGAGTTGAGCAGGTAGAGTGTGGATACCTTGTAGCAGACATACCTAAAGACTCCTTGACCAATTCGACTCGGTGTGATTCGACTAGCCTAGTGGAGCGTGCCCAGTATTTGGCGGCAGACCCATGGAAGACAGAGCACCTGGTAGTTGGAAACAGACCCACAGTACTCGACAGGAGGAGTACTTCTGTAGGCTATTAGGGGGAGCGCCCGGTATTTGGCGGAAGACCCACAGTGAACGGAGCGCCCAGTATTTGCCAGCAGACCTATAGTACTTGACAAGAAGAGTACCTCAGCAGTCCAAGGGTAGTGAGAAATGCCTCTATGTCACGACAGTCCCACTTTTCTCAATAGAGAAGGAGTTCTCCAGCAGCCATGGTTTTGATAAAGAAAATCCTGGTTTGAGCTGAGTTAATGACCATTGTGTTTTCCTCATTATTAAGATGGATTACTTGATAACTTTGGTATATGTAGGGGCATATACCTATGTAATGGTTATCCATTGATGTCATACTTTTTAGTTTATCTTTGTTGGAATTTGTGAGACCTTGAGGGTCTCAAGGTCTCTACTGAGTATCATTATACTCACCTTTACACAGGCTATGCCCACACCTCATTGTGTTGGATGCAGATGATAGACATCGCTGATGGAGTCCGAGAGCACTAGGACTAGACGGTACCAAGAGGAGGACCTTATGAAGTATTAGTACACATTGGAGTTTGACAGACATGGAGTGTTGTGGATGCCATATGTACCTACCCTCTAGGTTGGAACCCTGGAGGACGATCCAGGAGATGCTTTCACCTTTCAGTTGTTTGACCCCTTTTAGTTGTACTTTCATTAAGTTGTATTTGTACTTTACATTTGGGATTTTATTCTGGCCCCCTTTACTTTCAGTACACTTTTTTATAGCTTTTTCTTAGTGTTTACTACTTCTTGTACACTGGTTGTGTGAATTTACGTTTTTTAAGGAAATGACATTCTAGTTTTAGGGATTTACACCTTTGGTGCTAGTCTCTAGCCCATTTATTATGGAAGGCATGCTTGGGGTAGTCACGATATGGGCCTTGGAGGATGGGTCGTGAAAAATTGGTATCAGAGGATTCGGTTCTACCGCAGAACTTAGGACTATGATATTTATTTCTGTGAAGCAATAGTGTTAAGCATACTGAGTGTGGTTTTCAGTTCAGGGAGACCAGGGTTGGTACGAAGGCTGACGTATCCATACACAAGGACCCTGACTACTGATTTCCGACTCAGTGCATGAAAAAACTGATTGCATGTGTGTTTTAAAAAGTTTTCTTTAAGTCAGCTCAAACCAGGTCAGCTCACTAGTTATAGTCTTCTGAACATGTCACATATGTTTCTTTCATGATTCCTCCCCGCGGATGACCAGCTAAATCCCTGAGAGTTGTACGTACTGACATCCCACCGAGTGATGAGGCCTCAGTATAGGGCCCTCTTCTAGTTAAGGCACCATCAGTACTACTCCCCATTGGGCCACCGATGTCACCATCCCCAGCAGCCGAGAGGGAATGTCGCGTGAGCATGCTGCATGAGTTCCAGTGCTAGAGGCCACTTAGGTTCAGGGGAGAGATGGACCCACATGTGGTTGAGTATTGGATGGAGGCTTTGGTGAGAGTCTTCAGACTTGTAGGGAAACTAGCCAACTTTATGGTGATCCTTGATGCCAGCCTCCTTCAGGAAGCAACATGAAGATGGTGGAGCTTGATGCTCCAGGTTTATGTCGAGGCAACACTTCATTGGGCAGACTTTGAGAGCATGTTCCGAGAAGAGTTTGTACCAGCCACTCTTCAAGTGGTGCGGATACAGGTGCTACTTCACTTGCATTAGGGAATCATTTGTGTACCTTAGTACTCAGTGAGATTCACCAACCTCTCATGCTACTCCACTGATATAGTATGGACCCATTCTTCAGGGCCCATACCTTTTTCCAGGGACTGAGGCGAGAGATCAGATCTTTAGTTATCTTCCACATCATACCGACGCAGACAGGAGTGTCGGAGCGAGCCCTCCTAGTGGAGAGTTTCCTTTATGAGTAGTCTCCAGTAGGGATACCCACCGCATGTCAACCGGCAGTGGAGTCTTCTATAGATGTAAGTCGACAGATGTCCTAGAGGTCCAGAGGACCATACCCATAGGTGGTCGACTACACGACTCTAGATCGGTTGTGTGGGGAACCCAGAGGGGAGATAGAGGGATTCATGCTAGGAGAAGACAATGTTACTCATGCGGTGGGCTTAGTAACATGGCTCATGACTGTCCAACCTGCCGTACTGACGATCAACATTCAGTTGAGGGAACTCCCAGGAAAAGGAAGAGGTTCGATAGAGGTGGTCTAGAAAGAGAAGGCATACGTGGAAGATGAGCTGGTCGAGCAGTAGATGGTGGTTGACGATATGAGGAGCTACCGCCACCAACACTAGGAGGTCCAACCTGACCGTAGGAAGCAAGTAGATAGGTGAGAGATCAGCTTCAGGCAGCTGAGGCCTATGACCATGGCGCTCTAGAGATGATATGAAGTAAGATCTGTGTCTACTCCACCATAGCTACAGTTCTGATAGACACAGGTTCAAGTCACTCTTTCATTGCCACTTCCCTCATTCAGAGATTACGATGGAGCCATTGGCTTGATCCTTACGGCTAGAGACTCCCATAGGAGAAGACTAGACAATTAAGCATTGGTGTCGGCAGTGTGATCTTACTCTAGGAGGTGATATCGTAGAATGGGATCTCCTCATAGAGGCGTTGAGGCCTTACAATGTCATCTTGGGTATGGACTGGTTATCTACAATCTATGCTCATATCGACTGTATTTGGGGCAATGTGTGGTGTGTTCGCATGTATGGGACCAGGTTCACCTTCACCGGTGATAAGGGAACCTTTGTATAACATGACACGCATACTCGAAGGAGGGTTTAGCCTATCACAAACCATTTGTCTTGCCTTACCCCCAGAGAAGTTGATGTAGAGAGTCCGATATATCCTGTAGTGGTGGACAAGTACACTGATGTTTTCCCTGATGTTGTTCCAGGACTACCTCCTCACAATGAGGTGGACTTCTACATTGCCTTGTACCCTGGGATGACACCAATATCTACTCCAACATATCAGATGTCTTCTGCTGAGCATCATGAGCTATGGGTACAGTTGGAGGACTTGCAGGGGAAGGGATTCATCCGGCCTAGTGTTTCTCCCTGGGCAGCCCCGATTCTATTCGCCCAGAAGGCGGATGGGAGCTTGAGGCTCTGTGTCGACTACCGTCACCTGAACCATGTGACTGTGAAGAAAAAGTACCCACTTCCGTGGATTGAAGCCCTCTTTGATCAACTCAAGGAATCTTGATGGTTCTCAAAGATAGGCCTCAGATCAGGCTATCATCGGCTCAGTGATTGAGACAATGATGTGAAGAAGATGACCTTCAGATGTCAGTATGGCCACTACGAGTTGTTGGTTATGCCCTTCGGAATAACCAACACTCCAGCAGTGTTCATGAGTCTCATGAACAGGATCTTCCATCCTTACCTCAGTCACTTTTTGATAGTCTTCATCCATGACATACTGATTTACTTGACTACTGAGATGGAGAATGCCTATCATTTGTAGGTAGTGCTGGATACACTCTGAGAGTACCAATGTTATGGTAAGCTCTTGAAGTTCCATCTTTGGATTCGATAGGATCAATTCGTGGGACACGTCATCTCAGAGGCTGGAGTTGCATTGGATCCAGAAAAGACTGAGGCAGTGCTTGCTTGGGAGCCACCCAGGAGTGTGACAGAGGTTCATAATTTCCTAGGATTGGCAGGACAGTATCAGAGATTCATTCAGGGCTTTTCCAGATTTCCGACACCACTATCATCCTTGATGAAGAAGTTTCCACCCTTCGTGTGGTCAGAGATATGCCAGCAGAGCTTTCAGGAGCTGAGGAAGAGGCTTACTAGTGCCCCCATTTTGAGGCTTCCAAAGGAAGGCCTAGGGTACATAGTCTATTTCCACGCATTAGGGACCAGACTCGGGTGTGTCCTGATGCAGGAGCGAGCTCTGTCGTGTTTGGTTCTCGGAGGTTGAGACATCATGAGCAGAACTAAGATACCCATGACCTGGAGTTAGCAACAGTGGTCTTCTCCTTGAAGATGTGGCTACACTATCTGATGGGTGATAATTTTACCATGTCCTCGGATCACAAGAGTCTCAGGTATATCTTCTCTTAGAATCACCTGAAATTCAGACAACAGCGATGGCTTGAGTTCCTCCATGACTATGACTTTGAGATAGTATATACTCCTGTGAAGGGGAACATTGTTGCAGATGCAATCAGCAGGAGGTCTGGTATGGAACTGTTAGGAGAGGTGACAGAGCAGTTGGCCGCTTTACAAATATCTTTTGTGGATAGGGATGGAGCAGCCTATCTATAATCTCTTATAGTCACTCCCCCACTTCTTGAGAGAGTTAGGGAGGTGCAACATGGGAACACTAACTACGAGATGTGATACGCTCAAATATCCATAGGGCAAGCACCTGATGGATTTTTTTAAGGTGGGTAGCACATCATCCTCTTCAGAGGATGTAACATGCTACCAGTTGTACTACAAGAGGAAGTGTTTAAGGAGATCCACAATTCCCCTCTAGCTGTACACTTAGGAGTGGCGAAGATGTACCAGGACCTTCGACGATAGCACTGATGGCCATGTATAAAGAAGGAAGTAGCAGAGTTTGTCTCAAGATTCCTCACTTTTCAGCAAGTGAAGGTGGAGAACCAGGTACATGCAAGCTTGGATCTCCCCTTAGAGGTCCCAAAGTGGAAGTGGGATGGGATACTCATAGACTTCATGAAAATTCTTCCACATAAATCCAAGAGTCATGACTCGATTTGGGTGATCGTAGACCGACTCACCACGTCGGCCCAGTTCCTACTGATCAGGGAGGAGGGTTCTGTAGAGAGCTTGGGACACCTCTATGTGCAGGAGATAGTTAGATTGTATGGAGTGAATTTTTCTATTTTCTCTGACCATGACACCCGGTTTACATCCCAGCTATAGAAGGGGTTGCAGGATTCTTTTGGGACCCATCTTCGCTTGAGCACAACCTTCCATCCTCAGAATGATGGTCAGACCGAGAGGACCATCTAAACCCTTGAGGACATGCTTCATGAATGTTTCCTTGAACACGGTCATAGCTAGGAGGGTCACTTTCCTTAGGTGGAGTTTTCCTAAAACAACAACTATCACTCCACCATCAGTATGGAACCTTTTGAGGCCTTATATATCCCACTTTGCAGATCGGCACTATGCTAGATAGACCCAGGGGAGTCAGCACAAGTGGGACCAGAGATGGTATGAGCTACCACATAGAAGGTGTAGATCATCCAGGAGCGGATGAAGACTGCACAGAGCAGGCAGAAGTCATATGCTGACAGGAGACGAGTACCTCTAGAGTTTGAGGATGGTGACCACGTTTTCCTACGGGTCTCACCTCAACGAGGTCTATGGCAATTTGGCCGAGGCGTTAAGTTATCTATGAGGTTCATTAGACCTTTCTAGGTCCTCGGTAGAGTAGGAGAGGTGGCTTATTGTTTGGATCTTCCACCTCAGTTGCACCGCGTGCACGACGTCTTCCACGTATCTCAGTTGAGGAAATACGTGCACGACCCATCCCACATCATCGACCAGAAGGAGCTGGACATTGATTGCGGGGTGACATTCACAGAGCTTCCATTGGATATTGAGGATTGACAGCAGTGAGTCCTAGGTGGATGGTCGATACCTCTGGTGCACATTCGTTGGGTTCATAGAATCCTCCAAGAGAGCACATGGCAGCGAGAGGCTCAGATGAGTGCTCAGTACCCCCATTTGTTCCATTAGTTTGAGTTGTAGCTTAAGGTGACGTAAATTTCTGAGGTGGGGAGAATGTAAAGACCCAGAATTACCGTGGAATTTTTTTAAATACATGGGAATTTTACTAGTCCGTAGTTTCTGATGGACCATAATTCCGAGGCCCGATGTGCCCGAAATCAATTTTAGATGTTTTTCTCAGGTACATTTAGTAAACATGCAAGAGATATTTATAACTCTTGAATCGGTGCTCGGAATCTAATTCTGAGGGCACCATTGAACTCATAGCGTCAGCGATTGAATAGTGAGACCTTCACTGCAGTTGCATTCTACCAAGAATAGAAGTTAGATTTGGGGGTTTTTAAATTAAATTAAATAAAAATAAGGTGTTCACCTTATTTTTATTATATGGTGGTTAAGACCTCCAATTGGAGGTTTGTGGTGGGGGCCACCTGCAGATAATGTCCCTTGGGGGGATTTTATTTAGTGGGGCCCACATGAGTTTTTTAACTCTTCTAACACACCATTAATTTTGGTACACCTCTAACCCCCATCTATGTGGGTTAAACTCTATACCTTCCCCCAATAATTTGGTGTGAAAACTCTATCACAATTAATTAATTAAACCCTTGCAATTAATTAATTATCTCATTTTTGAATTATTTTGAATTCTTGCCAACCAATAAACATAATAACATGTCTATTTTTTTGGTTTTCGTTTAATCTTTTTGTGGAACATGATAGATGGTTTGGAGAATTGAGAGAACATCATCCTCTCATAAAAGAACACGAAGAAAACTCCTTCCAATGAAGAATAACGAGCACCATCTTCTACCTCTTCAACCGGAGCAAGTTGAGGAAACACCGCCGCCCACGAAGAATGTCGATGCCATCCTTGGCTTCATCTTTCCCGACGTAAAAGAAAATATTCTGCCTTTTCCCGTGACTTCATCAATGTACAGTCTTCATGCAAGGTAAGGGGTTTTAATTGTTTTGTTCTCGTTCTTCATCATACAAACTTCTGGAATGAGGACCGAATGATATCACCGTAACGAGGAGGGTTAGGACCACACGAACACTGCCCGACCCTCCCGTTTTGTTAGTTATTTTTTGATGATGATGGAGGCGGTACAAATAGAGACCAACAACGAACCGGTCGTGAAGAAATCCGGCGGCACAAGGCCGCCGATTCGCCACAAGGGCGCGACACCGCAGTGCTGCGTAGTGAACCGAGCCACAGCCAGACAGTCCGTGGAGGTGCCAGAGGGGTGCGGTGCCATTGCACCATGATGAAATAAAGGGGATGCGTCTAGGTGGGTCGTGGCAGTCGGATGCCAACGCGGCGCTGGCGGGCCGCATGAAGTAGAAGGGATCCACGACTAGGGCAGGCTGCAACGTAGGGGCACAGAGATGTTGTGCTGCACCTGTGGTGAATGACCGTGGCCTTAGGCCGCAGCAGATAGGAGAGGGTGGCTGGCTCAGCTGGCCGCTATTGCGCGCAATAGGTGGGACCCTCCGGGTCCCGCAGTCCCCAGGGGTTGGAACCTCGGGCCGGCCGTTTCAGACAGAGGGGGGCGTGACACCCCCTCCCACATGTGGCAAGCCAGGCCATGCGGGCCGGACCGCCAGGCCATGGGGTCCGCCCACCGGCCAGGCCATGTGGGCCACCACCGGGCCATGTGGCCTGCCAAAAGGACATGCGGGCTTCCGGGTTGGGCCGCACCCACGGGCTGGGCCGCCGATTTCAGGCCAGGCCACCCCCACAGGCCGGGTCGTACCTTTGGGCCGGGCCACCTCGTGTGGCTGGGCTACCCTTTCAGGCCGGGTCAGATTCATGGATCAGGTCTGGTCAGTCCAACAGGGATGGACCAGACCCGAACCCGTCCGACCCGTTTACACCTTGTCGCCCATATCATGTGCTACGTGTGTCCGTTTGACGAACTATTAGGGGCGCCGATATTCATGGAATGGTGTCGTCACTTCTATAATACCCCATGGGAGTTCAGGTTATAATTTAGATATGGTTAGGTTGGTTCGTGCACAAAACCAACTAGGCCCCCGGTACTAAAAGGCTAATAACTCACAGACCGGGTATTCGATTGACGCACCATCTGTTTCATTGAGACCCATATGACATGGCAGAACTTTGTGATACTTCCACGTGAGACTTCGTAACACTTGGAGTATCGACCAGTAGGATGTAGAGCGAATCCTCATGGAGAAGAGCAAGAAGAGTGCAGATACCTAGTAGCTGACAGACCTAACGCTTGTTTGACAGATTCGACACGGAGTGATTCGAGTAGCCCTATGGGGAGAGAAAGGTATTTGGCTGTAGAACCACGTTGGATAGAGCTCCTGGTATTTGTAAGCAGAACTGTGGTACTCAACAGGAGGATTACATATGTAAGCTATTAGGGGGAGCTCTCGGTATTTGGCGGCAGACCCACAGCGGACGAAGTGCCTGATAATTTGTAGCAGACCTGCGGTACTCGATAAGAGAAGTACCTCAGCAGTCCAAGGTTAGTGAAAAATTCCTCGGTGTCATGATAGGCTCACTATTCTCGATAGAGGAGGATTTCTCCAGTATCTGTGGTTTCGATAATGGAAATCCTGGTTTGAGCTGAGTTAATGACCATTGTGTTTTTCTCATGATTGTGATGGGTTACTTGATAACATAGGTATATGTATGGGCATATACCGAAGTAATGGTTATCCGTTTATTTCATACTTTTTGGTTTATCTTTGTTGTAATTTGTGAGACCATGCGGGTCTTGGGGTCTCGACTGAGTATCTTTATACTCACCCCTGTATGGGCTATGCCCGCAGCTCGATGTGTTGGATGCAGACAACAGACATCACTGACGGAGGCTGAGAGTGCGAGGACTAGATGGTAACAACCATCCTTGAGTAGTGTGGCATAGTGTGTTTTCAATGAATATGATCCATATATATTACATCAGATCTTACAGAGTGTTGGACACCCAATAATAAAATATTTACTTATATAATTTAATTTGATTTTAAATTTTTATACTGTTTCCCACAAATATAATTCACAGTGGATTATCCTATGAACATAAGGAAAATTTTGAGAATTTCAAATTCTCTAGAGTTCATTAATTTATTTATGTACATAGCTCCCTATATTACTATTTCTTTTTTCTATTTTATTTTTTTTCTTCTATGGTGTATGTGAGGTCATGTTTGTATAGTAGGTATGGTGTAACATCTTCCATCTTCATGTAAAATATGTTGAGGTAATTTTTTTTGGATGGTTGGTTTTTCAACTATGCTAATTTGTTTATAAATATCTAGATTATTTTTCGATGATAATTTTAATGGTTTATCAGTAGTAATTGTGATCATTTTTTGTGGATCAATCTCATTTCTAATAACTGGTACCATAGGACTCTAGTTATGATGATTATGGTCTTTATGAAAGTAGATGAAACCATCATGTAATCAAATTAAGGAAATATAAAAATCAACAGATTCAATGGAATGGATTTGGAATTTTGGAGAATAAAAATTGAACATCATTTAATTCAGAATAATATGGATGACCCTTTTTTTATGGAAAATACAACTCTAATATAGAATGGTGAATTAGAATAATTGAATAGTAAAAAATTTCAATTCATCAGAATATATTTTTCATATAATGTTTCATTCATTATTCTAGAGAAGAATATTAATCATTTGTTTTGAATTTATTATCATACAGGTAGGAAAAATGATATTCTAGAATATGGTTTTCATGTTTGATGGTTATTCAGATTAATGTATTTTGAGGTATGTATAGTGGCAAATCATGTGAATTAAATTAACATTATCCATTTGAAGATCCAATCAGTAAACATATGTTTTTCAAATGATGTATGGGTTTTTCTTCTATTATGTTCACTTTTAGTGATCTTAGAGGAAATTTTATTATAGTAATTAAATATAGAATAAATAGATATTTTATTTGAATATTTCTATATCTTAATCCAGAATGTAGAAGTATGTAATAAGGATTTTCAAATACTAATTAGTAGTTACCTTAATACTAAGAGAAGGGGAAGGTATTCCAACCTAAATATTGAAAAAAACCATAAAAATAAATATCGCGGGAAAGGATGAGGTGTATCTCGACTCTTCTTAGTCTAACCTACTTGACTTATGTGATGAAAACACTTATCACAAATGATTGAATGATTTAAATGGTAAACATAAATAAAGAATCAACATATGGTATTTTCTAATATTTCATCTAAAAAAATAAATCCATTTTTTCTAACATGTTTGAATACTCTAGTGGATGTATGGGTGACTAAATCTAGAGAGTATTTTATTTCAAATGGATATCAATGATTCATAGTTAATTATGAATATAGGATGTTTTTTAATGCCCATTTTGATTATGATGAATCCCTAGAAGTTGGGTATGGTAATAAAAATAGATGAGAATACTGAGACATTTGTTCTCTCTCCAGAAAATTATATCAGGAAAAAAAATTGACATGGCTAAATGTAAAATAGTTTATACACCTCTTGTAGGACAATTAAAAATTTCAATGGAATAATAACCCACAATATATTTTGTGGACAATCACATTGAGAAACCACCTTATGCATCAAATTTTCGAATATTGGTATATAAAATTATTTATATGATTTAGGATATTTTATTTACAATAGAAATTTTCTAAAAATTAATGTTCAATAATATAATTTAATTCTAGGAATCCTTCAAATGGATAATTTTGTATTTGAAAGGACCACGAGATCATAGTCTTTTATTTGTGGTTGAATATTTTATACAAGGCTTTGTTGATACTAGATTTACTCGATGATCATAAATTCAACAAAGGACATTGAAATTCATATTTATTTTGTGGGAATATAAATTAGTTGAATGTCATTACCTTATATGTTTTTTAATTTATATATAATTAATGTATATTGTGTAGTAAAACAGAAGTTGTGACCAAGATAGTTTGGATGAAGTAGTTACTGACAAAACTAAGAAACAGGTCATGAAAGAGGTTTTATTTTAAGTGATATAAAAACTATGATACCCATTTGGGAAACTTAGGTTTTTAATTCAACAACAAATAACATCAATCTAAAGAACCAATTAATCAGATATAGTTTGGCGGAGAAAGTGTCAGATCTGCATATGATAGTTTGCAGAAAAAATCCTGCAGAAAATTTAACCAGGACATTATGACATGAATTTATCAGGAATCTTTTTTCCTCAATGAGGCTTGGGTGAATTAAATAAAGAATTGTGTAGGAAAATTTCTACTCTAATAGAGGGAAGGGTGTCTTATGAAGAGTTATTATGAGGTTTTCCCTAGAAAAAAATCATCCAATTAGAGTTTATTGGGATGTGAATTTATATTCTATGGATAAAAATTATAGACAATTGTATGATTAAACCTCATATGTTTGAGTATAGGATTCAAATTCATTAAAACATTAAATAACATAAAATTGTTGGGGTCATTCTATATGTAATGATAGTTCAACACTTTAGTTATGGATGCCATATGATATGTTCATACCTTTTGAAAACATAAAGGGCGATAAAGAATGTTTTAGAACATTATTTATGTAATCAAATAGATAAAGATGTATCTATATTTGTTTACAAGGGTATGAAGTCGACATAAAAAGTGTCACTAGAAATAAACTGTGACATTCCATTTAGAGGTTTCTCAAAGAATATGGGAATGTTTTGTGACCTTGATAATGGGTAAAGATTCCTCTAAATGTAAGTGTGTATTAACATTAAATAGTTTGGTTAATAATTCGTATAATGAATCTAATATATACATAGTACATTAATGATTTATAGAGTGAATATAAGCTTATTATAAAATTTAAATGATTGAATTATGAGTTTATTATAATTCAATTATATTCTTGGACATAAAAATAAGTAATATTGTTTCATCTCATGCACATAGGAAAAATTCCAAGTAATGTTAAAATTTTTATGTTTATTTAAGAATTTATGTAACTTAGTTTAATTTGTTATTCTATCATATATATTTTTTTATTTATTTTATATGTGTGTGATGTGTAATTTGTGTGGTGTGTAATGTGTAGTGTCTTCATACTTCTAGAACACTTACTCAAGTCGAAGCATTTTCTTGGGGGTTCAATTTTCTACTGAACGAATATTTATGTGAATGTATAGTGGACCTATTAATCATATATCTTATTTATATCAATAGTATAATAAATCAAATTTTCATGGATCATCCGGATTGAATATTTAGTGCATTACATAAATGAAAGATTAGGCATCACTATGTCATACATAAAATATATTTACATTAATTAATAAAATAATCAATAGTCCCATCTAGTATGTTCAAAATTCCAATATGAATATCAATGTTCATTAAAAAACTTATTTCATAATAGATAATAAACATTCTATTCAACTAAGAATAATAATATAATAACAAGATAAAAATTTCATAATTCATATTATTTATAATTCCATTATAGTATGTTGAAAGCAAATTTCTATTTCATAATTCATGAAATGGTTAAATTAAATTTCATAAAATTTTAATATTAAAAAATAAATAATTGTATATCATTGAAAAATGAAGAATAACTTACAAAATATCAATATTTCATGAATAAATTAACCGTATATCTTTCATAGATTAATTAATATTTCAATTCCATTCCCCATTATAATAATGATTTTATTTATAAATACAATTATACATATTAAAAATATTAATCATTTTTAAAATTAAGATAGAAGAAGATGAATAAAATATGATGAAATATCAGGAACAATTTTATTCTATATATATAAGTAAGTTATAATTATAAAATATAATAAAAACCTAATACATAAATAAAAATAAGAAATAAGGGATGAAATCCAAAAAATGTTGATGATTCCTTATAGGATCATCATTTTTCATTCATGTTATTCATTCATTGGTTAATAATCAACACAATTCAATCACCACATCCCAAAGTGGTCAAGGAAATTTTTTAGCATGAGAAGAGAGGATAATATGTGTGTTGTGAGAATTAATGGAATCATCATCTGATTTTAATATGAAAAATACACCAAACCACTCTTTAATTACACAAAATTTTCTATGAAACATACTATAATCACTGACCATAACAGAAGCATCAACATACAATATAACCCCAGTGTCCCACCCCACAAGAAACCACTGATTTCTCCATTGACACTTGTTATCCCATATGTTGGTCAACTCAGATGTACGATGAATAATTTATCATAATAAAGATGAGAAAACGAGGATAAGAAAAGTTCATTCAGTGTTCTTCTTCGCCACACTGCTAAACCTGTCCAAAATTCCAATTTATTCTTGAATCCTGACAATAATATGTGAAAAAAATACTTCACTCTGGAGTTATAATTATTTAGGATCACCAAAAAATGTTGATCCTTTTTGAAAAGGGGTAGTACCAAATAGTCATTTAATAATCACATTTCAGTGTTTGATATACTCCCGTATTAAAATCATAATTTCAGCATTTTTTTATCTCACCCATCAAACGTGGCCAGTTCTATTACCCTTTAGGTTTTTTGTTGGTATTTATACTATTTTTAATAATTGTTCATAACTAACCATCATTGAAACCCCCACTATCTTATATGGCCCCTAAGTCTACTACATCCATGAAACAGTAGTTTCCCCACAAACATGTATTGTCCCATCGACTAGACCACCCAAATTTTTGAATGATAACTTATTATATTAATAATTATCCCCATACGAAAATGCATATTCCTTCAATGTACATTTCTATGATTCAAACACTCCCCAGGAAGCAACTAGGACACCCACAATTCTGACACTATTCTAGACAAAACACTCTTAACCATATATTCATTGTCAATAAATATTAAAAAATAAAAGGATAACCTTACTGGCATTGGATTTATCATGTAGTATTTTAATTCTCACTTTTCAATATGGTTTACACATATATATGTGACTTTGAAAATCATACTCATACAAAACATGTTTTAGGATGATACTAACCCCAAGGGAATTCCATGATTTGAAATAAATAGTTACTAGTATAATAGTTCTTTATAATCCTATAGAAAAATACTTATTCCATAATCCATCCCAGACTGGCCTATGTTGTGACTACCCCAAGATCGCCTCCAATAGGCCATGGCTGACGACTAGCACCAAGTAGACATATCCTACAAATGGGAGCCATTTTCCTAAGTACCTGCATAAGCACACACACACACAAATCTCCCAGAATTAAGTACTGAATTTTCAATAACACTATGTAAAAAATTCATGCATACACTAAGATACCAACCACAGAGTGTGATAGGATTGTTAAGTGTAGTAAAGTACATCTGGGCTAAAATAGAAGCCTACCAAAAGAAAGAGTCTGTATCACAAGGACCTGAAGCTCGTCCATAGAAAACCCTTCCAAAAGGGTAGGTATAGAATTAATTGTGTGAAGAAACAGGATAACACCTCAACTATCTGTTCTCTCTCTAAGAACCACCTATTTCTGGTCCACCTAGGACTCTTTTAAAGATTCTATGAAAAGCACAAGACATTACATGTGCATGAAAATCCCATGTAGGGGTGAGTAAAACAATACTCAGCAGGACACCCTGAAACACAAAGTAAATGTCCATAAAAGAAACATCACTAAGAAGATACAGTAATATCAACAAATGTATTTGTTTACAACACACATAATAATAATATCTAGGTATAATCATAAAGGATTCCAAGACTCAAGGTCTCATCCAATTCCAGCGACAAGGTTCCCCTTCGTAGCACACTCATTCCTAGAGATATCACACCTCGAGCTATGTAATAGTATGAGCATAGAAAAGGACAAACAAAAATACCTCGAGAGAACACTAGTTTTTCAAACACTTATTTAGTTTACCTAAGACATCCAATCTCGCTATGACACATAGTTTTGATAACACATGGTGTGTTGGTAACACACAGAGTGTAGTTAACACAAGGAGTTTCAATAACACAGAGTGTCGACAAGTCATGTAGCCACCAAGTCACATAGTCAACAAGTCACAACCAGACATCAAACACAGAAAACTTAACAAAGAAAACTCATCAGGGATAGTCAAGTAGAAGGAGAGAATATGGCCTTGATACATAGATAGGGGGTCCTCTACCCCTAGGGATCACCAGGGAGCCTCCTCACCCTATTAGAAACATCATCCAAGATAGGGGATGGGTACCCTTATAAATATTGTTCACAATATCTCCAAAAACAATATATATGGTACCATGAAGAGAAGTGAGGACTGAATGGGACACTCAGTGCGATCCATGCTCCATCCTACTGGGTATACAATCGATGCTCAACTGAGACAACTCACATTAGAATATGGTTTATACTTTATGTTGGGAACAGGATCCGACATATAACCCTCATATGAAAAGACCAAGGGTACACTCTAAAACTCTACTAATACAACTATAAACCAACCCTTCCATCTCAAATGTACAACCGTTCCCCTTGGGTCCCAACGTCAAAGATGTCTTGTCAAAGAAGCCTTCAATTTGAAATCTATGACGGATTTAGTGAAAAAGTCTTACCTAGGTCCAAACTGACCCACTGACTATCCTGACCTATTCAGGATGACCTGAACCAGTTGGGTCTAGTTCACTAGGATCAGACCAATGGGCTCAGCCAAATGAGCCAGTTGGAACTGGCCCGTTTGGCCACTGGTTTCATCCCTCTAGGCTGTAGGAGTGGCCCTTCCACCGTGGTTCGTCCTGCCATAGCCGCATACCCTTTTGGTCCATGCAGCCTTCCCCAAACACATCTACACCACTTATGGGCCCCATCCAATCGTGGAATTACATTGTTTTGGGCCTTCAACATGGTTTAGATGTGTTTGCGACAGTGCCTCTTCTATGGTCCATGTTGCCACATGTTCCCTCTG
The DNA here is from genome assembly GCA_963277665.1 of Viscum album. Taxonomy (NCBI): domain Eukaryota; kingdom Viridiplantae; phylum Streptophyta; class Magnoliopsida; order Santalales; family Viscaceae; genus Viscum; species Viscum album. The sequence continues at coordinate 1,918,986,755 of OY728160.1, forward strand.
ATGCAGTCCCACATGGACGACATCCTACTTCCATTTCCGACCACCCTACTAGAGGCCCATCATGCCATGCTTTGTCTATCCTGACCTCCCTTTCCAGCCCACTGTTGTCTCAATTTCCAGCTAACTCATAGTCCCCTTATATTGTCCCCACCAGCAACATCCAACCGTTGTTGTTGGCTATCCCGCCTATGGCTTACCTTACACTGTGTCCTTATTCCGACGTAATCTTCCACCTCGCCCGAACCAAAAAACTCAAACAATTTTCCTTGGATATGCATTCTTACGGCCAGAACTTCAATCTTGGATCGTTTCTCCATGGGTTGGTTTGAAACGATCGATCATTCACCTAAGGGTTTCAAGGGAAAATAACGTGTGAATAACGCAATATATTGAGAGGAGAGAGATGTCACAAAGAATTCCTGAAAAAATGGATTTTGGACTTTTCATGACAGCCTTGATCAATTCATGTTAGAATTTATGACAACCAATCAAGAACAAGTAATCACAAAGATCTATCTCCCTTTTTAAACACCACAACAATCTATCCTCCACGAAAAAATGATCGATCCACGAGCCAATCTCTTGGCTGATTGGCCAATGTTCATCATGGAATTCATGAACGGGGAAAATAAATCAAATCCAAAATTCCCTACCTCAATTCGGCTCAACCAATAATGAAGAAAAATCATTTCATCATTGTCATTGTTGATGATCCTTCAAATACAATGATAGGCAATGATCGTTGATCCACGATCCGCCGCCATTCGTTGAGAGTGATTAATCTCCTTACCTTAGAAAATTTTTGGGGTTATGGTGACAACCCATAATTCTCTAAAAAATGGATATAAAAATTAAATGTTTCACTGCGTCCAGAATAAAATATATTTTTTAGAATATTTTAATAACAATTAGATCAAAAAACAAACATTCACACCCGGCTCGCTCCAGTTGATATTTGGCCTCACGTAATGAAATAAACCCCCTTATGAACTCAACAGTGGTATCATATTTTCAAAATGAGTTACCATTTATGATTTATTTGGATTAAAAAAAATAATTTTATTTTATTATTTTATTTATGGTTACATCCTTTTTGTGATTTTCCAAAGAAGACCTATGCTGATTAAATTTACGTCGCAGCAATGGTAAATCCACTACTCTAAGCTCAACAATGCCCTATGATTTCTGATTCGAGGACCATTTAAGAATTATTCATATTTTTCATAAATATCACACATGCGTGCCATAAATAATAGAACATTTTTAGTGTATCGTTCTGGGCACACAAGGACTTCGAATAACACATCATCTTAGTACCTCGACACAAGAATTTTCCCAAATAATTTCTAAAAATTATCTCCTACTAATATGATTCATTACATTATCTCTAATTTATGGATTTACATCCCCATAAGACAAAAAAAAGGATACACATAAAATTGAGGGTACTGAGAACGAATCAGATCCTCCCGCTCCCATGTGATCTCATAGAGATTCTCATGCCGCCACCGAATGCGAACCAGAGGAATCAACCACACATGAAGGATCTCCTTCTATCGATCCTTGATCTTAATTAGGTTTTAATAAAAGTCACCGAGTCATTTAAGTGTGATGAATCATGAACATATCTTCTCATTTGAGACACATAAAAGACTTGATGTACCTTGTCCAACTATAGGGGTAGAGCCAGGTGGTACAAAACCTCACCAACTTTACACAGTATCATGAAAAAGGGTCAATAAACCTCAAAGAAAGCTTTTAATCCCGACCAAATCTCCATAAACCACATTGCGGAGAGACCTAAAGGAACACATGGTCTCCATCCTCAATCCCCAAATCCCTCCATTGCCTATTGGAATAATAGTGGCGTTAGCTTGGTGAAGTCTTTACCTGCTCTTAGATGACCTTTACCTTCACTGCAGTCATCTTCACAAACTCTGGGCACATGAGTGCCGAATCTCCTAGGTGAGTGTAGTAGAGTGGTGACCAACAAGTTCAACCATACCAATCCTTGAATGGTGCCATACCAATAGTGGAGGGGTACCTTTTGTTATATGAAAACTCCACCAGAGGTATGAAATCCTCCCAACTATTGCCTAAAGAAACATTCATGCTATAGGAATGTCCTCCATTACATGTATGGTCTGACTAGTCTGGCCATTCGTTTATGAATGAAATGCTATGATCCAGAAAAACTAAAACCCAAATGCATCTTGAAATACCTTCCACAATGAAGATGTTAATTGAGAATCACGATATTCAAAACTCATTGAAGTAAATCCATGGAGTTGAACTATCTCCAACATGTAGAGGTGTCCAAAGCCCTTTACTAAACTCTGCCCCCAGATAATTAAGAAGTGGGCTAACATGGTGCGTCATTCAATGATCACCCATATGGTATCATTTAACCTTGGACAAACACTGTAAAACCATCACAAATTCCATTTTTATTCCATCCCATTTTCATTTTGGTACCTCAAGGGGTTGATTCAAACCTAGTGGAAACTGATACCCAACCTTGATTTTTTGACATGTATGTCATTGAGACATAAACACTGCCACTTGTTTCTTCATCCTTGGAAACCAAACTGATGTCAGAGGTTCTGGTACATCATTAATACACCTAGATGTACAAAAAAAATGGGATGCATGAAACTCTCTAAGAACCTCCAATAGTTATGCGACTAGTGTCAACATGCATTCTCTGAAAACAAAAATGTTATCACCACCTTTTGAATATCCATTAGGGGCGTTTACTATGGATGTTTGAGAATGTAGATCCTTGTAGTAGGTATCCCTGTGTTGTTCCTCCTTGAATCGCTATAAGAGTGGAGGGGTGAAAACCATTGACTAGAGATAGGATGATTGAAGTCCTTCTCTATCCACAAAGGATATCTAAAATGAGGCCAATAGCTCTGATGAGTCATTCTGAAAATGCAAGATATATCTCCAGATTTGAGAATCTCCTATAATGATCCCCTTTAAATGGGAATATAAAATATAAAAGTCATAGTCCCATACGAACTCTAGACATAACCTCTATCTCATGATCTTATCCTTGTGATAGAAGATATACTTGAGACTCTTATGTTCGATGAAGATGATAAACTGCTCACCCCTTTGGTTGTGTCACCACATCGTCAATTTGAAGACTACTACTGCTAACTCATGATCCTGGATCACGTAGTTTTTTTCCTGTTATTTCAATAGGTGTGAACCATTGAAAAACACTACTTCCCTTTATATCAGGACATGACCAAGAATGGTTCCTAATGCATCACATAACAATACATTCGCGACACCCCCCACATGAAACCTCAAGATGGGAGCACTCATCAAACTCTTCCTTAACCTTCACTGGATCCATTTCAACTCCAGTATCTAAGATGATTTATCTGAGATCAATGAAGTCCACCTAAGGCTGCCCAGGTTGAAACATTGGGTCTCATGATGCCTTTATTTTGCATGTCCTCTTACTACAACATTATATTATGACACTTTGTAGGAACCAATATATATCCATGGTGTAGATAGTAGTATCACCCCAAGGTGTAGATCAACCTATAAGTCTATATATTAGTTGAGATGAAAAAGAATGACATATTCAAGGAAGACATACTTATACTCCACCACCATTATAGGAAACCAAGGACTCCAAACATCCCCTGCATTGCGGGTCATGCTAGCCAACTTAAGAGTAATCGGCTATACCCACTTATGCGTGAGTCTATCCTAGGATATATGAAATTACATTTTACTAATAAAGGGGATATATAGTTCTGTTAACTTGGAAAACACACCCTTTTCCAAAGAAAATCAATATGATCATGAATAGTCTCTACTCATGCATACTGAGAAGGAAATCATAAGTCCTCGATGCTACAACCAAGAGATCCCAACCGAGACTCTGGACTTTAAGAGTCAGATCACACTGTCGGCACTAGTGTGTGATCATTGAGTCTCCTCTAGTAGGTGCCTCTATGGGAAACCGTCATGTTGATGGTTAAACAAGAATATCTATGTATGAAACAAAAAAAGTTAGTTAGAAAAGAAATCAATAGCAAAGGTGTCTATCCATTACTGCTAAAGTTGAAAGACATTGATCATAACATGAACAATTCATGGAGACCAGTTGTAATAAGCCTCGACAGCCTGCAACTTTCTCCTCTCATTTCATCAATATCCTTTAGTCTGGTATGGATTACCTAGGGGTGTTGGTGGCAACACATCAAAACATTGGACACCTACTACTGCTTCCCAAGCTCGTCTTCCACATTTTCCACCGATTGATCTGTCTGCTCCTACTACTGCCTCTTCCATGGTGGTTCATCAACCACCTCTCTGAATGGTTCCTAAACTGAGGGAAAATATCACATATAATTTCCCTTCCCACAACTATCATATAAAATCTTATCCCTAAGGGAAATAACACGCCCCTAGAACATCTGAAAGAACCTCCTATTACAAGGCTTAGTTCATGCACCCCTTGTTTGTATGTCTTGATGACCTTGCATCTTGGGTGACTGCTACCTTGGAAGTCTATGATTTGCATTGAGACCCTTCGTATCATCATATAGTGCCAAAATATCCATTAACAACTAAGTCTTGAATGTTATATCCACTTGTTCCACTGTAGGTGGTTTTATGAACCGATCAACAAGAGAACGAGCCACTTGCTAACAATCCTGAAGAAAAAACTACTATATGACTGGGTCCCCTCATGGAGGCTTCATCATTAACAATTTTTAACTCCTAATCTTGCTATTGAAACCTCACTGGCTGGCATTGTTAATATATAATATAATAAAAAAAGATATACTATGGTTAAATGAGTATACCTTTTGAGTTGACTCAAGAAGGATATGGAAAACACAACCCATTAATATATGATACATATAAAATTATTTTCCCCCAAAACTAGTGTTTTCATGTACCCAGTTGAAAATAATGTTTCCAGAGTCATGGTGTATGGATATATTAGCCACCACACCTACAGTAGAGTTCATTGAATGAAATCAAAACAGAAAAAGATTATAAATGTTTCCCCAATCCAATCTTATAGATTCCCAGCCCTAAAATAGAACTAAAATCCTATGATACCACTCTATCATGACCCATCCAAGAGGGTCCCATGTCATGACTACACAAAGCCCCCCTAAAATAGGCGAGGTGATGTCTACTAGAACCAAGTAGGAATTTCACATAAATGGAAGGTATTTTAAACACTCCCAGTACACACTCACGCATCTCTAAGCCCTAAATACTGAAATGAATAAACAATAAGTAAATAGTAAATGAATTCACTATGATACCAACCATAGAGTACAATAGGAATGTAACGTGTAGTAAAGAAAAAATGGTTCTAAACACAAGTCTTCCAAAAAGAAAGAGTATGTTGCACAAGGTCATAAATCTCATCCGTAGGAAACCCTACCTGAACTATATGTATAGAAACACATGTCTAAAGCCACATGAGCACAACTCAACTGTCTGGTCTCTCACTATGAACCTCATAGTACTATTCCACCAAGGACTCTATCAAATCAATAATTATTTTCACAAGACATGACACATGTGGGAAAATCCTGAGTAGGGTTGGGTAAAGAAATACTCAGTAGGAAAACCTAAAACACAAAGTAAAAGACCACTGAGGAAGCATCACTAAGAAGATATAGTCATCTCAACATATGAATATGTTTGAAAAACATATAACAAGAACATAAAGGTATAATCATAAAGTATTCTAAGACAAAAGGTCTTATCCAGTGCAAAATACATGGTTCTACTGCATAGCATGATTATTCAGGGAGATCCCACTCCTCGAGCTATCCGATAGTAATAACATTGAACGGGTCTACCAAATGTACCCCTAGAGAACACTAGGGCCTCATAATATTACAAAGTTTCCTTGAAAAATATAGTCTCACTAATACATGGAGTTTCAGTAACACACATAGAATTAGTATCTCATAGAGTGTTGATAACACATGGAGTATTGATATCACATGGAGTGTCACTATGACATGTAGCCCCCAATCCACATAGTCAATAAGTCTCATCTAAACACCAGACACCGACCACTAAAAAGTACTTGAAGTACACTCATCAGGTATAGGCATATATAATGAATTTAATTTGATCTAGATACCCATATTGGGGGTCCCCCGTGCCAAGGGCTCACTAGGGGGACTCCTCACCCTACTAGAAACATCATCCTAGTTATGGGATAGGTACCCATTTAATATCGGTCACACCTAGTCAAAACACCCTATCTATGGTACTAAAAAGAGAATTGAGGAACCTAAATGCCTCTTAGTGTTATATATGCGGCAACCCCCTGAGTCTACTATCAAATATAGAAAGATAAAGTCACGTCAGAATATCAGTGATCCTCTATGATGGGAATGAGATCCTATATCGAAATATCATAGTAAAGGACCAAGGGAATGATTTTAACCTATGATAATCCATCTATAAACCCACTAAACCATCTCATAAAGACTGCCTCAACTGAAGGGTCCCAAAAATATATACATCTCTTCAAAATTACATTTCTTTTGAATATTATGAAAGATTTAGTGAAAACATCTGACTCAGGTCTGGTCCGGGTCCAAACCGACCCACCAGACCTATCCCGATCCACCTGCCAACCCAACATGGTTCGGCCAACCTGGCCTATTCAGGTTTAGTCCACTGTGTTTGGACCATTAGGATAAGCCCACTTGGTTGGATGGAACCATCCCAAAGGGTCCAGCCCGCTGGGCCGTTGGAGTGGGCCGACAAACCTGGTACGGCCAACGTTGCGCGCTTGTTTGGTCCACCTTATGTGGCCCGCCTTGGCCGCGTCACCTACTGGTCTACACAGTCTATATTGATGATTTGGACTCCTCTTCTGTGCCCCTTCTTCCAAAGGAATTCCGCCACTGCAAGCCCTCAACATGGCTGCCGCAACCGTGACCTCCTAGTCACTGCCCGCGACCCCCACCGCCGGGGGATACCTTTGATGCAGTCCCACCTAGACTGGTCCCGCTACTACCAACAGAGGCCCTGCTGGTAGCCCACTCTTCCACACTCCACCCAACTCGGCCACCCCTACTGGGCCACTACTGCCTCTGCCGCCATACACCCCATCCGCAGCCCCTTGTCACCTCGTTCTCCCCTTCGTCCAGCACCGTCCTACCCTCACTGACGACTGGCCCACTAACAGCCTATCTTAAGCCACGACCTCTGCATCCGTAAGCTGTAGCCTCACCCAAACCATGCCAGGCTTCTGTTGTACCATCACTTTGATGTAGCGGGGTCAAACCTTTGTTCTTAGATCATTTATCCAACGGTCAGGGTGGAACGATCAATCATTCTCATAAGCGTTTCAAGGGCGATGAATGTGTGAAGAACAAAATAGGTTGATGTGAAAGATAAGGCACAACGAATGCCCAAAGAAAAAATCTTGTTATTTTTTGTGTCGGCCTTGATACATTCATGTTAAAAGTTTTAAAAAATAATAAAGAACATATAATAACAATGATATATCTCCATTTTTAAACCTCTCAATGGTTTATCCACCCCACAAAAATGATCAATCTAAGGTCCAATATATATGTTGATTTTTGTTCATTCATCATAGAATTCATGAACGGGGAAAACATATCAAATTAAAAATTCCATACCTTGATTCGGTTTGATCACTGATGAATAATAGTTTACAAATCATTGTCGTGGGTGAAGATACTTTGAATCTGAGGTTCGACATTGATCATCGATCCACGATCCACCACCATTCTTTAAGAGAGATTCATATTCTTGACTAAATATAATTCATGGTAATAGTAATAAAATTGAATTCTATGAAATACATACATTAAATGAAATCATGTCAATGAATCAAGATTAAAATATTTTCATTAGAATATTTTAATTATACTTACATCCAAAAAAACATTCATAGTCGGCCTGGGCACACCGATGTTAGGCCTCACCTAAGGAAAACATCCGCTTATGAACTCAATGGCTTTATTATATTTTCAATTATAGTTACCTTTTATTATTTATTAGTATTTTAAAATAATATAATTTTATTTAATTAATTTATTTATAGTTACGTCCTTTTTGGGTTTCTCTACAAAATACCAACGCCAACTAAAGTTATGTTGCAGCATGGGTAAGGGCACTCCTCTGTCCTCAACGGTGCTTTAGATTTCCGATCTGGGAAATATATTAAGAGTCACTATACTTTTTCATTGAATTTTCATGCACGTGCTATTGAAAAATCAACATTTTTCAGTGAATTTTTCCTAGAACACTGGGCTTTGAAATCACACAATGTCTTTGTTCATGACCTCAGAATATTCCCAAAAAAGTTTATAAAATTAAATTCAGGAAAATACAATTCATTAAGATTTATTAGTTGAGTTGATTACAGTAATACATGACAACGATCTTATTTTTTTTGTTATTACTTGTTCTTTTGTTGGATGTCTCCATTGAAATTATAGAGATCCCAAAATTAAATTATGTTAAAAAAGTATCACAATATATATAAATCCTTATATAAATCCATATTCAACTAAATAATTATAAAAAAAATTATATAAATAGTCTGGAATAAATATTATGAATAATAAAGTAATAGAAAGGAATATACATGGAGGATAATATTAATATTTAAAAATATCCTATGATCATTTCAATGAAAAGTAAAAATCTAAAATGGGAATGATTCCTTCTCCAGGGGAATATAGAACAATTTGAAATCTTAATGCTATCTTTTCAAATTTATGTGACTAATTTTAAATATGTGATTTTCTATATCAACCAATATTTCTATCAAATTTTTGAGTATAAATTCTAAGGAACCACCAAAATTTTATAAGGAAAATGGTGAATAAGAGTGTGAACTCATAAACATGTCTACACATTTTAAAAAATATAACAGAATATTTTTTTTCATTCTGTTTTCATGGCATGAGAGTAGATCTATAGTGAGTAAGCTATAGTGATGAACTCCCTATAATTAGATTCTATATACCTCTTGTAAATTCCTTACGCTGCAACATGGGATATTGTGTAGGAAATGAGATCAATATTTGTATAATGTACACATGTGTTAAACCTGTAAGAATAACCAAGTTCCAAATGACCCATTCCCTTCTTTCTATATATTAAAACATTATCAATGGAAAGGAACCCATATCATGTTCACTATAGTGGGAATAATGATTGATTTGGAAGAATCTATTTCATCCATACTAAGGATGGAAGAATGATATAGTTCCATGAACCTCAAAAATCTCATTAATTATGTAATTATAACATACATGTCGTAAAAAAATTAAATTTAAGAAATAAAATAATAATCAATTAATACCTACTAATTTCATTACATCATAATTTTGAAACATTTTATAATGATGATAATGTATTTATAGTGGTATAAGTATAAAAAAATGTAGAAACATCAAAAAAATCATGTTAAATAGAAATCCAAATAAGGTATTACACATTATAAAAAAACTAATAATATAAAAACACTAAATTATTTTATTATTAAACCAATCAATTTATAAAATGTGGCTTAATAATTAGTATACATTTCAGGATTGGTAAGATTTGTTTTACTAACATAGAATAATAAATTGTAAAGGACATTTAAAAAAATTATAAATAAGGAATAATTTATAACGTTATATTAAAATTAAATTATCATGGAATATTTTAGTTTGATGTTGTTGGGTGAGAAAAATCAGGCCTAATATGTCTATTTCTACTAAGGTATTACAAACAATGAATAATAGATCAATCATTAGTTTGTAATTCTGAACATGGAACATGGTAAGTCATACAAAAAGGAAAATCCATATTGAAGGAATAGTACTTTCTAAAAAGTTTTATACTATCTAAAAAATACTGCATACAATATTTTATATATATATAATTTATTTTAACTTTTTAACGCTTAAAATCATTTTTTCTTTTTTTATATAACAAATAGTTCATAAGAATTACCATATAGTAAATACCATAATTAAATCATATTAATAAATACTATTTATAAAATATTTGTTTCTATAGAATCAAATTTTTATTCTATCAGTTAAATTTTAAAGTAAAACCAACTTTGATGCATATAAAAATAATATTATGGTATTTATACCTCATGTTTTTTCCAATATTAACATTGTGTATGAAACCAAATATATTTTTGGAATAAAATCACTCTTTGCTCCAAAATTATCCTAATAATTATATCACGAATTATGCAATCTCAAAATAAAATAAACGTTTGGATCAATGAATTATACTTCATATGGGATATATTATGAATCATTGATACTCGATGTAGAATATTAAATGTTATAAAAAGGGTATTCTCTATGAAAGAATTGTCTCACATTTCATTATTTTATTCTAGAAAGGTCCCCAATATATATATACCTGCTTATATATATCGGTCACATTTACAAAGAAAAATCATGAACTAAACTTAATATATATTTGTCAATAACTATATTGAACATTGTATTATTTGATGTCTTAAATCATTTTTAATTGAAAAATTTAAAAGATGATAATTAACATTATTAATGAATCAAAGTAAAACCTACACTAAAAAAAATTTACAAAGAAAAAAAGTACATTTATATTACATAAAAAAGAAAAATATTAAAAATAAACTCATACATAAGATTGATGAAACAAAATCCTATTTATTTACTCGAATTTGATATTTTTATTTCTTATAAAGATTTATTAGGAGAAAAATTTTGTGAATGTCAAGTATCATTAGTTTAAAATAATAAATAATTGTAACCTCTATAATTTTTTATTTAAAAATCATTGGAATAATTTAATGATATGTAAAAAATGTCATTTAAAATAGCATATTTATAATTCTATAAAATAATGTAGACATTATTACTTATAGAAAATGAAGATGGAATGTAGTTAACATAGACTGAATATTTACACATTGAATTAAGGATTTCTACATTAACAATATGTATACTATAATAATACTCAAGATCTCCCTAAATGTTAATTAAATCACTAAAAAAAACTCCATGGGTAAAAGGACCTAATTTTCTAAATTCCATAATCAATTAATTACAATATCAATGTAAAAACCAATATGGCTTACTCTTATAATCCTTCCAATATTAGAAAACATAATAAAATAAATAAAACTAATAAATCAGAAAAAATGTCAACAATTTGGTTCATGAAACCCTATGGTATTACAATCTTTAATTTCATCATATTAAAATATTGTTGAATGGATGGAAAAACATGGACAAGACTTTCAGAGTAAAAATAAAGTTAATCCAAATGATCTCGAGTTAAATCCACCATTATTTTGTGTAATTCATTCAAAAATATTTAATATAGAATAAGATACAATATGCAAATACATGTAGGTGAAATAGAAGAGTAAGGGGAAAACATGACATTGGATTCAATATAGAAAGAACCCATAGATTCCCTAAGAAATATGAGGTAGAAAATAGAGGAAAGAGGAGACCAATGTGTGATATTGGAGGTCCACTCATATGGTTGGTGGGGAATTAGGTCATAGGGGACTGTATATTGGAAAAATGGATTTAAGTGTAAATGATGAAAATAAAAACCATTGAAATAATATATAATGATATAACTTTTTGGAAACCAGTATAGGGACAACATGTACCTAGTGTGACACTTATGCTACTGTAGAATCTATCTAGTCTAATGTGTACCTAGAAGTCATCTATCAGGTACCTCGTTCATCCAGAAGACATGAACTATAGTTGAAAATTCTATATAAGAACCCAGAAACATTGAATTTTCTACCGACACTCAATCCTCATCTAAAAATACACACTAATTTCTCCTCAAACATCTTTGATCAATTGTGAATCCCATAATGTGGGAAAACACATTTATTTTTCCCTTATTATCCCTTTCCCAAAACATAATAAATTCACTTGTATATATTTCCTACACAATAATAAAGGTTATACAGATACATGTTATTAAAAAACCCAATTATGTGACCTGTCATCACTGAGATTTCTTCAAATATTATTTAGTGAAACATTATTACAAAACAATCTCCATTGAATGTATTGTGGAATCAATTGAAATTTTGATTAGAAACCCTCATATCCAGCTAAAATCAATGAATGAAAAAAATTCTACATCCCAAATCACCAGTCGATATTCACATCAGCAATACATTATCTACCGTAAACCCAAAAAAATTCCCAAATCCATTATAAATTTCATAATTCCATTATATTTTAATATATATAAAAACCACATCAATGTACATCTCAAGAACTCACCACATATGTAGTTGATGTCTCATAAAAAAAGGATTACTAAACCACTATAAAAATGGAGCCCCAATTTTTATACCACTATTTTTATGACCCTTCAAATGCTAACATCTATTATTAATATTATCAAAGGTTCTTCCAAATATATGTTTTATACTGTGGTTTTTCAATTCAAAACATTATAATAATGTTTAGTATATCAATGATAATTTCAAATAAAAAAGGTTTATAAAAAAATATTTTTTTACCTTTCATTTATCATATATAATCTAATTCAAAAAATAATTATTTTAAAAAATAAATATATTAAAATAGTGATAATGTTAAAATGGTTTACATAAACCCCCATTCATGTACAAGTCCCAAAAATATTATCATATTTTTAAATCATCAGATATTTCCTTCGACTAATTAAAATTAAAAATCATCTTTTAATGAAATATAATCCCCTTTTTGAAAAATAACACATTTTGGAACATGTTTACTCATTTTTATATTCACTAATTTAGAAAAAATATTGTCAACATAATTTATAATTTTATAAAACATATTATATAATCTATATATCCTCTGAGATGTGTGTGAAATAATTTTATTTTGAGATGGAAAAGAATCATTAAATTGCATGTTGGAGTCCTTAATTTTGAAAAATAATTCTAGATACTATTAAATAAATGGGAAATAAGTAGTATAATACCTTGAAGGAAACCAATGTTTATGAAAATATAAATATTATCGAAAAGAATAATTCTTATTAACCAAAAAATAAATTGAAAACAAATTGTTTTCATGCTTGATGATAAAATTGAAACATCAAATAATTGAAAGATATATAGAAACTAAAAATATGATGAAACATGAATGAAAAAAAATAAATTAATGATCTGAAATAGAAAAATTCATTATAGTGAAATACTATATAGGTTAGACATTATTTTGATAGGAATAAGAAAATTTATTACAATTATGGAACTTATAATTGATTCATATAAACCTAATAATCATTAATATCTATTTATATATATATATATAGCATGTTATAGTAAACAAAAAAAATTCAAGAATGAATTATTTCATGTCATGTTGCATTTAATTACTTATAAATTCATGATAAGATGAAATGATTAAAGAAAAATTTGGATCCATATTGAGATCTATAAAAGAATCTCATGTTATATCCCTCCATAAATGGGAAAATGTAAAACAATTCACACTCTGACATAATGTTGAAACTAATACATCAAATATTCTCTTATAACATATGATTCTATTATAAGTGTCTCATGATGTATTTTTAAGGGAAATTTATCATGTATCAAGTATCCTATATTTAGTGTTTGTAAATAAAATTCCTTTTAATCCATAAAATATTTTGATATCACTTATAGAGGCCCTATCTTAGATACTCATTTGAAACCTAAGTTCGGATATTAGTGACACTAAGGGGATTCCCTGATCTACAATGGTATGTGAATAACACTAATGGTCTTGATAGAAAATGTTGGGTAATGACTTACCAAACATGGATTTTATAATAATTGACTAGTATTCTATAATAGACTAGTATTACCCGTCCATATGACGAATGTATTTAATAACCATAGTGAGGAAACCAGTTTTTAACTAGACGATGATATTATAACAGAATAAATACATTTCAATATTAATGAATATCTCACAAAAATATATAAAAAATACAATATATAAACAAGTAAATGGTTTTTCAATCAAAAAGGCTATATAAAATGGATATATTTGAGTAATATTAATAGTTATAAACATGGGCTTCAAACATCACATCACCTATTGCAACATTGAAGAGGGAAATTTTTATAATCCGGGAAAAAAATTTAGAACAATGGTATCTAAATGAATCCTACAAACATGTATATACAAGAAATTCATTATGTGGTGTTATATGTCAGTTAGAGTGACTATTTAGGTTTTGAGCATAGATACCAAATAAAAAACACCATCAACATGTCTACACAAGAGTGAATAAGAAATTATATTAAAAACATTTCTTCATGAGTATATATATATATAATAGTTTTTTTATAAATGATTTAATATAGATGGGAAAAGAATTAGAAAAGTATCACGTAACACTATATCAATTTCAATCAGTAACTCTATACACATCGGTGATACTTTCCTATGATATATAATGTGTTCCTAAACTAAAATTACTAAGTGGGGAAACCTAATCACTTGTGGAAATGTGAACACTGGTAGTGAAGAAAAAAGACTAATAACATGATAATTATATACATTCTAATATAGTAAGAATGTAAGAGTGACCATGTTCCAATATCCCTCATAATCCTCTCTATAGAGGGTATAATAACTATGTGTGAAGTAAACATCTCTATATCATTATGGATGGAAAATATTTCTACTACTATGAATCCCCATCACCCTAACTATGAGGGAAATTATATCATACTAGCAGTATGAGAAGAAAATATAATAGATAGAATAAACATCATTTTATTCCTATAAAAAACTATTAAGCAGATCCTTAAAACATTATTTATTTTTTTCATAATTACATAACTTTGATAACTATTTTTTTTTCTAATAATCAATTTTATTATTTATAATTTATATTAATAATCACTATTATTTTGTTTTCCATATTTCATATTGAATGATATTTTGTTTAAAATAATATCTTCTGTAATATTAAGTGTCTTGTATCAAACCATATTACTTACGAATTTTGAAAATTATAATTTCATATTTAATGGAATGTATGCTTTATGTTTTTCAAGTTTGAGATTTTGAAAATATCAAAAACCACATGAATAGATTATAAGATATTACATATCATAGAATGTAATTAAATTTATGATATATACATTTTTTAGAAATGGTAAATATGATACATATTGGGAAAAAATATATAACAAATAAATAATAAATAAAAAGTATATATGAAAATTTTATAAATATTATAACTAATATATTTTATATATGGAGAAATTTATTGTGATCTAGAATTTCTAAAAATTGAATAACATTAGGTATTACTTTTTTTCTTACATATTGAAAATTTCTAAAATGAGAATCTAGTATGTATTATATAGTAGTTGGAAAATGTTCTTACATATTTAAGTCTTAATAATGTAAAATATATTACATGCAGGAAGAAAATTACTTTTGTATTTTTCAATCTAAACATATATTTTATGATTTTTAGAAATAGTAAATATAATAAACATGATTTACCCTTAAATTAGAATGTATAATTAGATAGTTTAACAAACTCATTCATCATACCTATTGAATAAAACCACATTTTTTCAGATTTAATTTATGTATGGAAATGTGTCGAATATTTAATTATTAATCTGTTTTTAAAATCTACTCTTACATAATAAAAATTTGAAAATAATTTTATTTTTACATATGTAGTTCGATGTAATTATTAATATTATATATTGATCAAATGGTATGTTAATATTAGTTTTGATGTGAAGTTATGAATTATATAGAATTTAAGAAGAAATTTTTTTGAATTAGTAATGTAATTTGAATTTCATATATTGAAAAAAAATTACATAAGGAATTTGTCATATATATTTCAGTGCATTTCATGCTGAATTATTTATCACTATTTTTGATTTGATTGGTAATAATATGGTACAATAACTAATATGGGTTATCATATTAGAAGTTATAATTATTAAATTTTTGAAGGTTATTTTTCATTATATTTAAAGGATAATTCATAGAGATTAAATTGATACATTAATTTTGATTTTAATTATGATTAATTTATGAAAATTTAATAAGGATTTAATAGATGAATTGAAATATTAAAATTACTATATTTTTATAGGGTTTTAAATAAATAGCCATATGAAGTTATCACAACCATAATTATATTTCTTAGAAGATACATCCGAAATGGATCCAACTCATGGAGTTTATAAATTTGGATATATCATATGTAAAATATGATTATAATGATGATATTTTCTTAGTGGAATGATTTATGAATAATATAGTTTTCTATATTTTAATTTCATGGGTATATAGCCTTCTAAATGTGTAGTATGACATATAAAATAGATATTTGTATAAATATCTAGTTATGAGACTCATGTAGTTAATCTTATTTTTATTAATATTTCAAGGGGTATTTGAATAAATGGAAAATATATTATATCATTATTAAGTAATAATTGAAAATTAAATAGGGATATCGTGGGTTTTGAACAAAAAGGTATTACGTATCCAAAAATTTCATATAATGTGAAGAATAAACTAATAGTAAATGAGACTCAATTTTTATAAATGGATCAATAATGATGCCTTGTAGAGTTAAAATGTCAACTCATTACATAGTGACATATTATATTGGTTTAAGAAACACATTTCAGCTAATATTGAAATGAAATATCTATTATTTCTATACTAGAATAATTATAATTATCTTTCATTGGTATCATTTTTTACTCATTGAATATGTTTAATTTTATATATAGTTATTTTTTGTAACATTTCTCACACACTGGTTGTAACTAAATTAAAAGATATGTGTTATTAATTCAAAAATGAACAAAAAAATATCACATTTTTTTCCTTGTCCCTCAAAAAAGGATCTATTTAGGTTTTTATCAATGTTTATAAATGATTGGGTATTTAGTTATACCATGGTTCAAGTAAATTTATGGTTTTAATTAGTTGGAACTCAATATAAAAAGTATGGCCTTTTACTATATACCATATATCTCATTGATTATTGCGATGTGAAGAATCGATATTAAATTATTATGATCTCGAATTAAATAAAAGTAATTCTTATCTCTATTACTATTTTTATTCTACTTATCTCTTTAAATTTACAACATCTATTTATGATATAAATGTTTATGATTATTATAAACTGAATTATACGTTATATTTGCAATTATTCCAAATGATTTGATATGGAAAAGGAACCCTAATATTATCTCATTACATTGCCATCTTGGAGCATATAATTTGTAAACCTGACTATTATATTGAGGGTTTTTCTACATCATTACATGGATATACCAATTTATTTATTAAATCCAATCATTTGGAACACTGATTTTCTAAATTCAATATTGATTTTTTATAATTATTAGTTTTTGATCAAATTGGTTTCTATAAACAATATAATATTTTTAATTAATGACACACCACAATCATAGGTCATGGGAAAAGAAAAATTCTATGTTTTCCTAGTAGATCATAGAGGATAACTAGGGATATCTCACTTAACAAGCATCACAATCAGTTCAATAACTTATTTCTAAATCACTTTTTCTATTTCTATTCGTTTTTATATCTTTTATTGATTTTGTTTAGATTTTTAGAAAATATAAAATTTAAAAAATATAATGATGAATTTAAATATAAATAAAGATGCAAACAAAATGATATTAGGGAAGAATGGTCTTCATCCTATTGCTTGATAATGTGGGTTCATTAATTATTAATTTTTAACTTAAAATAAATTAGATAATTCATTTAATGAAACCTCATTAAGGAATTAATTTCCTTTGATTTATTAAGTGTGCGATTATTATATATCTTTTACACACCAAACCCCACATCCTCTAATAGTCAAATAAGAAAAATCATTAACCAATAATGAAATTCATAAAATACATGGCTCCACTATATTTATTTCATGCCTTTATGAAACCCCAACTCCACCATATATTGTTATTTCATGAGATACGGTGGGTAAAAATAATGAATAACAGAAAAGGAATGGATTATGAAATAGTGTCAGGGAGGATGAGGGCCAAGACCATGAAATATTTTGACATTCACCAATAATAGATTAAAACCATGTTCAATTGATGAATAAACATAAAAATTCCATGAAACATTCTCTAGGGTCAAGCCTCTGGTAAGTCACTATCCATTGCCAACTGAAAAGAAATCATCATGGAAGATGAAAGAGATATAAAAGAATAATTTTTGTAAGGGAAATAGATATATAAATATAAAGGGAAATACATTAATGAAAATATTATTGCACATTACATGGGAAATGAAAAAATGAAATGAAATGAAAGAAAAGTCATAAAGTAGAATCCATCATCCATATATTCCCTTAAAAATTTATGTTTTTTAAATCACCCCTAGACTCTTATTTATAGGATTGTAAGAGGATTTGGGGCATCATAAAATATCATTAATGTGTTTCAAAACATTTTGGGTCATCAACGATTGGAATTTCTATTCCAGAATCCATCCTTAAAAAATTTATTAGTGGTACCCCATCGTTTTGTCTAAATTAGAGAAACTGGTATTCAATAATTTTTTTACAAAAAAATTACTCATTTTAACTCGAAGATTTCAACTCCCTCAACCATGTGTATAAGAAGTTATGGCTCAATTACACAAAGATTTTTATTTCGGATGAAAGTATCCTTAATAATCCTTTAATGTTGATCATTAAATATCACCTTTAATGAGTGAATAAATCCTTCACAATTAATGGTGAAACAAACCTATGAGTCCTCTTTCCAATAAGTAGAATGACTTCAATTAAATTTATGTAATGTGATTTCTGACACATTTCTAGATGTGGGGTCCACTCAATCTGACTGAATTTTTTCCCAACATGATTAATATTTTAGTCATATAGATATTCCAATCATATCCTAGGATAGAAGGCCAAGATTAATTCCATAAATCAAGGAATGATAAAAAATAATCACTCAAATTAGAATAATATTTTATATGTTCTTCCAAATATACTAATGTGATTAAAATATGCTAAAATAATTGGATTAATTAATTAACCCATTTTACCCAAAAACACAACATAAATCCAAAATTAATGTAAATAATCTCAAAATGATAAATTGTGAGGCTTTATATTATTTATATAAATACAAAAACATGACGGAAATATTATCTCTATCAATTACCCCACACATAACTCTTGCTTTCCCTCAAGCATAAAATCTCAACATGGAATTCATAGGGAACCAATGATATCATTATTCAAATTTCAAGGAAATAAAATTTATAAATCATTAATGTCAAAAAAATAACAAATTCCACATAAAATATCAATTAAAAGTACTATTTTCAAAGAATCAATCAATTAACGTATTTTAATTTTCCCCTTTGAAACAATAATGCAACTACTCCTCACATTCATTCAATATCCTCAATTTATTATTATTAGACATTCCAAGTCATGATTACCTCCATTATTAATCATTTATCATATCAATCATGGTATAATTCATGTATATTTTTGCTCATATCATGATAACATGCTCTCAATTATTAGGTTGGTAGTGGAACCACGTTCTCCACTCTGTAAAGACCAAAGTAACATAATATTAATAGGGATTTCATTAATTGATCAATTGACTAAGAGGATTAAGGTTAGTATGAATTGATATTTTAAAATTAAAGCTCAAGGAGAAATATTATCTCTTAAGTACAATGAATGATATCAGAAATCAATTCTTATTGAAAGTATCCCATTTGTAGTTGCAAATACCATTTCCCAACACTCAACATAAAATTTATGATCAAATAAATCGTAATGAATGAATTATTCACCCTATTGAATTGTTTTTTAGACTTTTATAACTATTTTTCTTTTTCAAATAACATTTTCATTATTTTCCTTTTTAATGAAATGATTAGAATAAACCTCAAATCCACCCCTAGACAACATATTACAAAAATATTTTTTGTAGTAATAGTTTGTTTTTGTTTTCCCTAAATGAAAACCCATTATTCTCAAATTTGTGGTTTTTTTATATTTCCATTTTTTTAATTCATGAGGGTAAAACTATGACGTCTCTAGATTAAGCCAACAAGATTAATTTATTTACACAATAATCAACCCCACACCTTTTACATATAATGTTAATCATCAATTCCACCATTATTCAATTCATCCTCACACATCAACTTTAAAATATAATGCATTGACCAATAATACGGTATATATGGATAAAGATTTATTAAAATAAGGATCTTTACGATAATGTTAATTCATGATCTCTATGTTCTAAATAATTATTAATTTAATGGTTTTATTTTAGTGATATAGTCTTTTTAAAATATTTCCAAATCATTTTAAATATGTTTTTTCGTCGTCGTAGCTTTGGAAAATGAAAATGAATGTTCTCGTCGGCGACATTCCACAATATCAGTTAGGTAATTTGATAAAGATAAAATAAGGAATAGTTGTTCCAGATATCCACTTTTTAGTGGGACAAATGATTTTGGATAATCACTCAAAACATGAGTAATAATAACCATAAAAAACAAATGTTTTTCTGAAAATTGATGCTTGGAATTTTTTTTGGAAATTTCATTTACATAAATCAATTAATTCCCTTAAACCATGGGTCCTAATTTTAATAAATATGTTTCATTTTAATCATCAAATTATAAATTTTACTCTTTTAATCACATTATCCTTGAAATCTAAAAATTGGAATCAAAGGGTTCATAAGAATATATTGTCTCTGAGATAAGTCATGCAAAGCATAAATTCAATCATGGGTATCTAATTCTAAATTTTAATTCTCAAATAATTTTTTTAGAATAAACTATAGTTAGTTTAAAAGATACGAAATAAAAGTGGACCCTAATTTGAAGTAAATCCTAATATACTTTATTCCAAGGAAATTTGGGGCTTCCTTTTTTCATCATGAACCTACAAAAGAAAATTACTCAATTAATCACAAGGATCATGTATTTTATGATTAAAAAACAAAATAGGGATTGTGATTGATGATAGACTAACAAAAAAATGACATTAAAGTCAAAATTATTTGAAATCATGTAAGTGTAAATCCAAGTTTGATCCCCGTAGTGGGACCTATGTCCTTACTGCCAATATAACACAAATACTAGTAGTTATCCATTATTTTTTGATGGGTTCAGTTTCGTGGACTTCAAACACCACAAGTTGTTCGTCCCAACATGCAATTATTTATTTAGATTAAGGAGAATTCCATATATATAGTACACCAGATCTACCCGATTAGCAATGTGGTATAACATTCAAGCTGGTGTATGAAGAAGTATAGAACCACCTCATCCTCTATAGCTACTTGAAAAACATGTCCTTAAAAATCCTTTTGTTTCTCTAGATTTGTAGCAGGAAAAAAATAATCTAATGGTGATTGAAAATATCAATCTGAAGAGTTAATTTCATTATATTCATTTTTAATGTCTGAATTTTGTATATCATATTATTATAGAAGTCACTAGGATCTTTTATTGTACATCCAATAGTAAATATTGAATTCCATGAGAGATCTCTAGGTGTTCCTCAATAGGTACATGTTAAGTTTCATCATCTTCATCTAAGGAATACAAATGATTGTATGGATAAAAAAACACATAATTGTTATTATTATCAATCAACTAAGAATGAATAATATCAAATGAAATATCGGTTGAGATAAGATCAACTCCCAAAAATGGTTCATCATAAATATCTACCTCAATGGTAAGTGCCTCTTGAAATTTGATCTCAATGGATGGAGGAATGAAGTGGTTCCCTCTATATTTAAATCAAATTCCACTATATGAGTGGTTCATTTCATCAATGATTCTAGATCTTATTCTTTTCAATTATTGGGTAGGTCAGGTAGTTCCACACATTCATTCTAGTGGTCATCTAGTTCATGTTGATCTCCCTCGTATAGATCATAAGGAAATTCGTTTTTCTCTATCTATCTTAGAAATGAATGATCAAGGAAGAACAAATATTCAGGTACCCCCAGCACAACATTATTATGTTATTCATTTTCAATGATGATGTGTATAATTTATTTCATCGCTTGCATAGGTTCATACTCTATCTCATGGTCGGTTTTTTCAATTAAAACGAGAACATATTCAAATTCTTTTTTCTTGTTTCTCCAAATGTTATCCATAGAATCACTCACATTTTTCACATAATCATTTAGATCACTATAATCAACATCTTGTTATTGATATTTCATCCATTAGTAATAATCCCATGCATAATAATATGAATTTGAATATTTTATGGGATATTTTTTAAAAATATATATATAAAGATAAAAATAAATATATTTACAAAAATATTAATTTAGAAAAAGTTACCAAAATAATTGTTTCTATCCTTAGAAATGGCAGCACTTTTGATGCATGACTGTTTTAGGGCATAAAGGAAGAAATTTTTTAGGTCTCTCTACCGAAATAAAATATTTATGTCTAAAAGAATAAGAAAAAATGAAATTAGGGAGTAATGGTCTTAGACCTAGGGTTGGATAACACAAGTTCATTAATTATTTATTTGTTATTTAAATTAAATATGACAATTTATTTTATTAAAACGTCAATAATAAATTACATTCCTTTGATTTATGAATTATGTGATTCTTAATTTTTTATCGTACCAAACCCCACCTGCTCTAATAAATAAATATTATAACACCTCAACTAGGAATGATATTCCTAAAAGGCCATGCTACACTATTTGTAATTTCACCCCTTTAGGAAACACCAACTCCACCGTATGAGGGTATTTCTTTTGATATTGGAGGGGGAAAATGAATCAAATAAAATGAATAGATTTGGAAATAATTATGTGGAGGAAAAACACAACATCCATGATATATTATATCATCAATAAAAAATAGATTAAACACATGTTGAATTGAAGAACAATAATAAGTAATGCTATGAAACCTCCCCCAGGGCCAAGCCATCGGTTTGTCACATGACATTGAAGTGAAAAGAGATCAGAATGGAGGATGGTTGAGAGAATTAAATTATTTTTGGAATATAAATAGAGATGTAAGAAGAATGATAAAGATTTTTATTAAAATATGAATGCACAATACATGGGAAACAAATAATAATATAAAAATTAAAGAGAGAAAAATAATAAAACATTATCTGTCATACTCATGTTCCATTTACAATTGTTATTTTTCTTTAACTCAACCCATCCATTTATTTTTAGGCATGTAATAGGCTTCATGGAATCATAATTGGTGAATAATATTTTTTGCGACATAATAGGATGTTAACGGTTGAAATTTTGATTCCCAAATATGCAAAAAAAAAAACATATTCAGTGTTACCCCATCATTTTTGATATCTTAGAGAATTTGATATTCTATAATGTTGTTCAAAAATTTTATATGCATTTTACTAACAAAATATAGATCCAATGGCCATGTTTAGGATATGTTTTGGCATAATTAATCTTATATTTTTACTCTAGATGAATTCACCCAGAATCGTCCTTCAATGCTGAGTTTTCAATGGTCCCCTTCATGAGTGAATAACTATGTAAAAATTTAATGGTGAATTGAATCTATGTGTCCTTTTAAATTACGCTATAATAATCTATATTTGAGTTATATAGCCTTATTTATTCCTAATGTCATGAGGTGGGGTTTACTCTATTAGCAAGAATTATGTTTTAAATTGATTGATTTTTTTGGGCCTCTAGATTTTTGAATTAGTCATTTTTACATTATAAAATGTTTAATACCATTAATCCATTGTTAATAAAAAATTAAAAACTCAAATTGGAATAATATTTTAAATGTTATGCCCAAAATACCAATGTGATTAAACAATACTAAAATTCTAGAATTAAATAATTTTCACATTTTAGCCTAAAACACATCATAAATCCACAATTGATGCAAACTGGCTCTAATTGAAAACTTTAAACTATTTCAATTATTTATATACATATATAAAATGTGTAAAGTATTATGTTTATCAATTATATTTTATTTTTTATGGTTGAATACCAATGAAATTTGGATGTGGGTGATTTGAAGAAAAGAATCACTGTAGATTTTATAAACCACACTTAATAAAAAGAAAAAATATGCTTATAATATATAAATACTATATAATTTGGGAATCACTATTATTTTGATAATTAATGTGGATACATAATCATAAGAAGATTTCAAATTGTTCTATATATTTTGATTCAATATCTATAGGAAGGAATCATTATTGTGATGTATGATTCATGGGTAAATCCAGTGTGGTAAAATATTTATCATCGACTTATTTTACTTCATTATAATGATATAAATTTGATTATATATAAAATAATATTTTTTATAATTATTTAGAAGAATATGTTGAGGGATTACATAATATTTATCCATTTTTTAGTGATTCTTCTGAAATATTAATAAAGGATGAATAGTATGTTAGAACTAGAGAAAATGATGTTTATTACATTTTTTAGAATCATAGTGAAGTTTAAAATAGTAAAAAACATGTGAATGGGATGATTAATGAATATATTTATAGGAACGGATGAGTGGAGGGAGAGAAAATTATTTTTAGGATGGCTGATATGACTAAACTAAATAATTATAATAAATTCCTGATGTAAAGTAATTATTCAACAAAGGATACCATTTTTTGTTATTTAAAATATATATATATAGAGAATTAAAACCTGATGAGTTTCTTTGAAAAAATATTAGAATAAAGGTTTGTTTTGAGAAATCTAATTCTAGGTAATATAAATTTGAAATAAAAAGGTTCCAATCATTTTTCATTTATAAATTATGATGATGGAAGAAAAAAGGATTGTTATTATACAATTACTAGTTTTGAATTTGTAATATATGGTAATTTTGATTTTTTTATCTTGAAAACATTAATTATCCACTTGTATAGAATAATATTTCAAGTATTAAATTTTTACTAAGTAGTAATGTTCATGGACATTCCTCATCTTGGTTTCCCAAAGGATCCATGAAAACCCTAGTTTGTCCAAATGTGTTCTATTTTCAATGTTGATTTATTCATATATGTATTACAAGAAAACCCTTTCTAGTTATATTTTTTTTAATAAATGTGTTTTTTTCTAAATAACAATAATGAAAATAAATCATGTCTTTAAAATTACCATATCTAGTTTTATGACATCTGCTCAAATATTGTTTTTTAATTCAAGGAAAATAATTTAAAAATCATTTAATATCATTATGTCTTTTATGGAACCTTATACAATTAATTTTTTTATAGGTTCAGTTTGAATGATATGTATTCACTGTCTAATCATTTTGAGAATAATAATATTGTATAAGTAGGATATTATATATTTTATTTATTTTTTAAATATTTGGTATATGTTCTTATTAAGAATATGTTTTTATGGAGTTAATAATTAGATATTTTATTTATTTTTTTGACACATTGTGATCAATATATTATCAATACATATCATGATTTTTTAATCATTAATTATTTTCTACTTTTATTTCCTTATGAGAGATTTCATATTTTTACACTTCTCGACAATATTTATTTATGTATATAATATTTATTAGTTATATGAGTTTTTATATGATATAAATTATATTTTATTCATCTTCAAAAAAATTGGACATATGTTAATGTATTATAATTATCTCTCAGGGGATAATGTTGGGTGCCTTCTTTCCACATTTTTTATAATTACACTACTAAATAATATATGATTATTATTATTTTTCAAAATTATTATTTAATTGGATTTATATTTTTTATATTATAATTATTTATTATTATTCTTGTTTTGCATATATCATGTCAAAAGAATTTTTTTATGTTCAATATCATATATATTCAATGGAATTTATAATTAAACCCTGATGTGATGGAATTTGGAAAACAATAATTGTTATGTACCGAAAGAAGTCATTATATATTGTATTTTTTGAATTCTATCTATGTCAAATTCTTTATGTATATAGTATATAATAATATGTATCTTTTTATGTAAAGGCATATCTAAAATTTTCATCTCTTAAAAAAGGAAAAGTTCATATGTAGTGAAGGAAGGGATATTATGTATG
Source organism: Viscum album (assembly GCA_963277665.1). Classification (NCBI taxonomy): domain Eukaryota; kingdom Viridiplantae; phylum Streptophyta; class Magnoliopsida; order Santalales; family Viscaceae; genus Viscum; species Viscum album. The sequence goes on from OY728160.1 coordinate 1,919,012,901, forward strand.
AATATTGTAATGATATTACATTTTATTATTTTCAAAATTTACAAAATAATATATATATTATGTATTCATAAACATCATATGTACTATAATTTTCAAAAAGTAAGTATTATTATTTAATTAGGAGATTCTTATGCATTCAGAGTAATGAAAATGAGAATGTATAATAAATTATTATTGATTTGTAATCATATAATTTATATAGATATTTTGATGAAGTAAAATTTATTATATGTTAGATGAATATTATATATTTATTTTCTATCTAAAGAAATATATTTCCTATATACTTCAAAAAAAGGGAAATATTTTACACATGAGTTACCCTTACATAAGAAGTGAGTGTTTGAGAATTTTTATAAGTAAATTATATTATATACTAAATGAAACTTTTAATTTTCAAGAAATTTGGAAATTTAGAAATGGTTTTATCCTTTTTGTATTCTATTGATTTTTGTATTTACTAGGACATGTCAAAATTTTGAAACATATTCTTCATTTTTATATGTAGTTTACAATATTGTTATATTTTACACATTTATCCAATGTATTGTTGAGATGATTTAAGAGCTTATTATTAGAAGTACATGGATTTTAAGAAGAATATTTTAGAAAAGGAAATGATATGTAAATATCAAAAAGAAAAAAAATTTATATATGAAGTTACCCATATACTTGATCATTTAACTACATGGAGAATAATTTATCAGTATTTATTATTAGGTTGTCACTTTACTTCTACGATTTATAACATGGGAAACAATATTTTAAATTAAAATGTTTGTAATTTTGAATGATAAGTTCATTATTTTTACATATATTATTCAACATATTTAAATGATAATATTAAAGGATAATTTAATAATAATTATTATTAGTGATTTTAATTTGGATTTAGGAGATAATTTTAATTATTCAAATTGATATTATTTTAATAGGATATTATGGAAGTGCCCATATGATGTTATCAATGAATCATAATAAATAAGAAAATGGTGTTTTAATCGACATGGAATATTTATTACTGAATTATATATAAAGATGAGGTGGAAGCCATAAGTTGTGTTTTAAAATTTCTATGCATGCTGTGATAAAATTATGCAATTCGGTAAAAATATCTATAGTTTACACAATACATTGAAGGATTTCCCAAATCAATATTATTTAATTTATATTTAATGTATAAATGTACAATATCTATCTGAGAATAATCATCAAGATATTTATTTTGTTTATTTATCTTTATTATAATGTATTTTCATTATTATTATATTTTATAAGGTTAGAGTAGCATTGGATTTAACACCATAAATTTTTACCTGATGTTTTTGCATACCCAATCCAAAATATAATTATGTGTATTTTCCTTGTCCCACGAATAAGTATATAGTGGGATTTTCTTATTGGTTTTCAGACCAAATGATTCTATTTAGGCCATGGGTCCAATGAAATGTAAAATCTAAAGTGTTTTAAATATCCTTCAAATGTGGTGGAAATTAGTGTGCACCATATCTATTGATGTGTAGTGGTATCTGATGAGTAGAAACCGAATCCTTATTATTTAAAATTTATAAATAATAATCACATTTTTTATTTTTTTTATTTTTCATACTCTCTTCAGAAAAAAAATGATAGAATCAATTTGTGATATATTTGTATTATTACTACCCCTTAATTAATAATTAATTTTTATAATATTCTTCTCTTCATGATAAGAAATTCTCTTTCACTTGCCTCTTTTCACCTCTATCAATGAACCTCCAATTGAATTCAAAACATCATACAATAAATTATATTACAATAATGAAATATTTTTAATTTAGGGAAAATAAATGATAACCATCCAAGCATTATCGATGTACTATTCCAAAAATTCCATTAAAGGATGTGTGCCTAGAATTGAAAATTTTCATTTTATCTATAATATTCTAGAATAAAATTTGTGGTTTAGTGTATTCAAGAAGTATTTATACACTATTGGGGTATGTTATTTATAATATCCCTTAGTGGTGAACTAGGTAAAACATCTATATAGTGTCTTTACATATGGGTTCTTAGTAGACGTAATATTCCATTTGATTGATTTTATATGTCCCAACCAACATGGGGAAACGATCCATCTCATTTAGAGAAAATGTTGACACCTAGATTAACCCATCACCACTCAGGGTGTTCTAGTGCCCTATATTATTGAAAATATCTAAATTTAATACTAGTTTAGATACAATAATGCCGAACATCAAGACATAATTCAAAGTACACTGATATATCATCAATTATAATCCATGATTGATACCTTCCATTTCTGAATTGATGATGCTTACATCTTAGGCCATGTAATTTATGAGGTTATATTGTTAGTGGACCTCTATATAGTGGAAAATTTGGGGCCTTGTGTGTGACCTAAGAATGAAATTAATATTTCGAGTATTCTGGGTTTTTAGGCTATTATTGTTGTTTCTTCAATCAATTATCCCATATTTTAGCACAAATGTCCTAACTACCCAAGAAAAGAGTTTGGTATGTTTGGTAATATTCTTAAGAGGAGGGTTTATAGAAAATAAGGGTAATATTTCATCATCACCAATTCACACAAAAAATTATTCATGTAAGTAGTGTATTAGGTTTTATGATGTATCAAAATTCATGATTAAAGCTGTACATATGCAAGAGGATTGAGTGGTCACATAGGGATCTTTGATAATAATACCCCGTGAGCCAAAAAATCCTACAAAAGACCTTTGTTTTGCTATGGTGGTACACACCCTGATATTCTAGCAACATTATCTATGTGGTGATAGTTTAATGGTCTACACAGACCTAAAAATATTAAATTTTATCTTTTTTACATTGGTTCTTGATCCTTTAAATGAAGAGGTGGGTCAAGTATTAGTATTCTTTTGACATTGAATTTGAATTTACTAATTCTAAATGAAAAGATTTTGTTGATACCTTTAGTAGGAAGAAATAGAGACAAACATTTTTTTGAATCTTTTGAAGAGTTGTAGATGATGCCAAAATTTATGGACTTTCATCTAGATCATCAAGAGGTATATGGGTTAGAAAATCTTAAATCGACCACTGTTGTTATCATGATTATGTGATTTAATCACAAGGAGGAAGTTATATAATATGTATAATTTTGATTTGAGAGAAAATATATATCGTGGGAAGTCACCACCTGATTTTTTTACTTGTTATAAATGAGGTTCTTATTATGCAATGTGATATTTGGGTTCTTATAAGTATGTGTTCTAAGAAAATGAGGGAATTATAAGATTTAAAAGGATAAATAATTCGTATGTTGAAAATGATGTATTACGACCATTATAAGAAGTGCTAGTGGTTTTGGTTGAAGAAATTGAAAACATGATTTATAGTGAAATGCATCACTTATTACCAGGTAATGGTTGAGAATCAGTATCCTTTTAGATTATAGTACCCTTTACAAATTTCTGAATTGATATTGATTGATATAATTATTGATTTAATTATTGGTATACCATGGAGGATATGAAATTATGATGTGTTATGTGTGATCATGGATTGACTAAAGATAGTACACCACTTAATTCTTTTCAAGGTCAGATTTATTTTCAATGATCTATGTATCCTAAATTTCATAGATATAGATCAATTTTTTGTTGTTGCACAAATTATTATTTACAATTGAGATTTAGTATTATATAATGGTATGAGAATATTAATTAAAAGTCACTATGATCAATTATTATTTTGAAAAAAACAAATCATTATTAAACATGAAACCAATCAGATTCAATAATTTAGATTTTGGAGGACATATTAAAAATGATTGTTCTAGATATTGGTTGTTATTGGGAGAAGAATTTGGATTTCAATGCATGTTCCTAAAATAATTTCTTCTATGAATCAATCAAATTGGATATTTTATAGGGGTTATATGGGAGTCCATGCCATTCTAGTTTTCCTTCCTAGAAGAAAGTGGGTAAACACTCATTGGACCATGTCCCCTGTAAAAGATATATATGTTGGTTTAGTTGAGAAGGAAGGGGTTAGTAACAACATATAACAAGTATGAATCATATAAATAAAATCAAAGGATAATTATAAAATTTGACTGTTTCAAATGGGTCTTTTTTTCAAATGTCAAATAGGTTGTGAAATACAATATTTATATTTTTGGGAATCTTGAGCCTTGTTTCTTAATTTTTTTGAATTAATGAGTACAATTAATATAGTGGTCTACCAATTGTCTCTTCCATAGTGATAAAGTGTAATTCATGACTTCTATCATGTCTTAAAAATTCTGAGATATCACCCCAAACCTTTTTACTTGATAGAAGTTGATGTTGTTGAGATGGATAATGATGATTCCATTAATTAGTACCTGATCTTTATCTGTGGCCATGATGATATTATTATTCAAGGAAATTTTGTTTCTTTAGTAATAGTGTAGTTTAATCATGGGTGCTTTTTGGAGGATACAAGGAAGATGTTGTATGATATATGAGTGAAGTGGTCCTTGTCATTCACTCTTACATCTCAGTAATTAATGGGAGTAAATCTCATGTGTGTTTTATAATATGGTGGGGAATATCTCAATTACCAGACCATTTTCTGGGTACTTATCCCTTTTATTTTTCATTAAAAAACTTGTAAATTCTCTAAAAATTGATTTTACATGATTAGAATCGTGTATAACAGGATCTTGAGTGCTTGTAAGAGGAAAAATAGAAAGGAAGAGAAATTGAATGTAGCATAGGGATTTTGTTAGGGAAAACAACTAGCAGGTGGATAGGGTAGTAGTTTAGTATGTGTATAGAAACACCACTATCCAACAAGTGGGAAAATATAAGAATGGGATTATAAAAATAATTCTCTGAGCTATTTGGTGTAGACCCATTGGATATACATAAGGTTTTCCAATGGTATAATCATTCTAGCTGGAACCACTGGTTGCTAGGTGGTGCTGATCTGGGGTAAGACTATTATGGGAATTTTCATATTTTCACCAATTTAAACCATTTTTATTTCCTTATCCCCATCCATATACCTTAATTTTTGTTTGATTTTTTTTATACTTTTCAAGGGATTTTTTATCTTCTACAACCCCAATTTTCAGTTCCATGATTTATTAATCAATATAAATGTCTTGAATCAAAGGGTTTTAACCAATATTTTTGAATTCACTTTTCCTCTAATTTATTCCACTCCATCCATCACTAATGTGGGGGGATCAATCACTATCCTTAGGGATTTTTGGTGTGATTTATATCCGGATTCTTGACTCATGGAATTCTATTCTTTTCATTTCATGTAGGTGGTCAAATGAATCCCAATTTGCCCTATTTTTTGGATTATTGTTTATGTACCATGTCAAATTCCTCTAGATCACCTTGCACATGACCTCTTATAATTGGAATAATATGTAATTTCTAGAACCCACTTACATTGACCTAACAAGGATCCCATTGGGTTAATTGTATTTTGAGATCCATTATTTTTTAGGTACTCGAGAGGTGTACATATCATTAACCATTTGATGGAAGATGAAAAATATTAACATCTATATTTCAACTAAATTGTGAACCGTGTGAATGGGAATATCATAACATGTGAATTGGAAATCAAGATGGATCACATAGCTTGAAATTTTATTTTTTAAATGAAATTGTAAATTTGAATAATCACATAATGGCATAATTAAATATTGGCATGTGAAATGATAATTTTGTTTAATTAACTTGTATTGTTAAATTGAATCATAATCCGGACTTAGCATGAATTAAATGAATTTCCATATATTTAACATGTTTGAAATATTTAGAATTTTGGCTTATGCTTGTAATTGATTCATGGAATGTTTAATTAGCTATTGAAATGCAAATTATCCTTGTGTTTTTTTTGTAAATTGTAATGTAATTGACCTTCTCATGGCGAATTTTCCTAGGATATATTATGAACTAGATGTTTAATTGTTCCTAACATAGTAAATTCAATATGTCATTACTGTGAACTAGACATGTGATTTTATATGGAATGGGAATTCAAGTTTTGCAAATTGTAAGAAGAATTCGTAATTAACCATTTTCATGGGAATTTTCCTTGGGATTTTTATTAATTATTCAATATTATAAGAATATTATGGATTGTATTACATGACCCATATATGGGTAAGGAATGATATATCTGACATAATTTAATGGAATGTTTGGATAAAACTAGGTGGAAACATATATCTTGAGGGTTAGATAGTTATTTATATTTACAACATTAAATTTCAATTAATTCCATGTTGATCAAAGAATTTTATGAATAATTAATTAGAGTATATTTGATTAGTATCTATTCTTAGAGGAATATAAAGTTTTATTAAAACCCTATTTAGTCCATGATTTGGTAAATGGGAAAGATTCAATGATCTAGGTATTGAAAAGGGAGAGGGTCCTTGTGGTTGATTGGATTATTTTCTTATTGGGGCTGGATCACAGAGTTAGGATTGATTATGGGATTCAAGAACTATTTTGGGAGTCTGTAATTAGAGGCTTTCATTAATATGATTCATTTTATAAATTTTAGAATGATATTTCATATGAAATTTCCTAGATTGATTATATTAGATTAAAGTTGAATTTCTATCTTTCTACAAGAATTGAATGATATATATTTTTATCATGTGACCCTCAATTATATTTTTTTATGTTCAGATGGTATAGTCTCTCCAATATACTTACTAGACCCTCTCTACCTATTTTCAAGCTCTAGAATATTGGGGGGCTTGATTGATGTATTTTGGTGACCCAAAATAGTTACACGAGGTATTACTAGGATGAGGGCATTTCATATAATGACATTAATCCAAAAAATACAATAATATAAAATAAAATAAAATATATGACATGAATAGGAAATAGAATAGTACATACAAGATATATCATTGGATTGATTATGAAAACCCCCCATGAAATCTTCATTAAACAATATGAATGAAGGTTTATGGGGGAGACTAAGGAGATACATAGGGTGGGATCTCATATTGTTTGAGGGAAGTGAATTTTAATGGGAATTCAAAGTGAATTAAAATTATTTATAATTAAATTTGTAAGACATTAACAACTAGATAATAAAATGGGTTACAAGTGACTTTACACCATGTAAAATGTATAACATGAGCATTTAAACAATTTGATGATTCTCTTATAAGACACCCAAAAATTAAAAAAATTATACTAAAACATAAACATTTACCAAAATGCTAAAGAATTCATCCTCGAAAACTTATGTTCAAATGAGAATAATAAAATTATGAAATAAACTTAAGATAGAAAAAATATATTCTAGTGAGCCTTTATATAAACCATAAAAATACCGATTAGACATTAATTACAAAAACAATGAGGGTATTATGAAAAAAATTCATTATATACCACATCAGAAATTCAATAGGTCCTTTCCCCATTAGTCCACTCACTTAATCGTGATTTCACAACCCCCCATGGTGGGTAGATCAAGCCTCATTTATTTTACCTATAGAACATCCATTTCCATTAATTATATTTCTAATAATATAGAAATATAATAGAATAATAGTTGTTATTTAACAAAACATTACTATACTAAATTAATAATGAGATAAATAATTCCCCATTCATTAATAATTATTCATTTATATATAATTTATAGAAATATCAGACCATGGATTAAATAACTAACTAAAAAATCAATGGTCACCTTATAATAATATTATAGAATCATTTACAAGGACAAATTGACAATTTTTTCCTTCATGTGTATAATTATCAAAATATCAACATAATGTTAAAAAAACCCCTAAATAGTAGTTTTTTATCTCTTCTACAAATACACCATGAAAATTATTCTACCAAAAATATTCTAAACCAAAATCACATAATCGAAAAATCTAAACATGTTATCCCTTTAGACTCACCAAAATATACAGATAAATAAAAAAGATAAATCTACATGTTTTTTAATCTATTAATATATAATCATAATTTTATAAAAATAATTAAAATAAAAAATAAAAAATTCATGACATCCATTTCAATAATATACCTATAATTATAATAAAAAATAATATAAGAACACAGTGTTAGAAATAGTATGTGAAAAAGAATTGGAACCATCCCGAAAATATTATACACTTACACCTTTTCCCTCAATTTTAATCGTTTTTCCAAAAAAATATTCCTTTTGAAAAAAATATTTAAAATCCTTAAATTTAAAGGGACATTTGATATTAAATTATGACATTGCTTGTACTATTTTTCTCCTTCAGAGGTTTGATTTTTTTAATTAGAGTCTACAGTGTCTCTTTTTATATTTTGGAGGTATAGTGGGTTCTATGGTGTTTAGTAGTCATGCAGTAGCCATAAAATGGGGCTTCTAAATGGATTAATTGTCTACATATTCCACCAAATATTGTATGTATGAGGAAAGATTTATATATTTCTTCTAGGAAGTTGGTCTATACTATCATACCCCCAACATATAGGTGGCATCTGGATTTAGGTTTCATTAATTTTATTTTCATTATTTTACACTAGTCTAATTATTTAACTATTACACAAAACATATAAACCCAATGTAGTAAGAAACATTTGGGGTGCTCTCCCATGGTGCTGTAGGAGCCCGCTTATTCTCCTCTTAGAATATTTAATCCCAATTAGTGTTGGAGTTTCATTTTATATCAGGGATAGATCATTATATTCGGTTTCCTCTCATTGATGATATGATATATACAATTAATAGTGAAACCTCCTTGATCCATAGTCTTGTTTGATTGGAATTGGTTCTAGGGACGCTTTGTCATGAACCAGGTTGGGGGTCTATTCATATTGACACCCGACCCAACATGTGGCATGATCCGAAGGGAATTCCCAATGCCCATGTGTTAGAAACTATTTAGCCGGTGTAAAAAGTATTCTATGGGATTGATTTTACCATATCACATAACCATAAAAAACAACAATAGTAAATAGACCAAAATTGAATAATCATCACCAAACATGTAATAACAATTTCTAGAATCAATTTTAAAACATTAAATAAAAACTGAATAAGTTCTTCACTAAAAATGGAATAACTCATTAACCCAAAACCACCAGGCTACAAGAGGAGAATTTTCCTCAATCCACCGCCACAACACATGAATGGGGAATACAATATCTTTTCTAACCACCATCACCAAAAAAATTTCCTTTACACATGTCGGAAATAACCAATCCAACTTACACCCAAGGGTGTAAGTAGGGTGTAATCCAAATCCCAATAGTATGTGATCGAAATAAATAAATTCTCTAAAATAAACATTATAGGTAAATTGGATGCAATTTTTATGCGAAAAAGCTATAAATATTTTTATAGAAATATGTTAAGGAACACATTTCAAGGAAAAATATACTAAAAGAAAATCACATTTAAATTAAATCCTTTACATCTCCAAAATTACATTAAAAAAATGATGTACTCACAAGGTCCACTGTATGTCGACTGATGGAACCACATTATAAGAGAGAACTATGTTATGGGAGAGCCCTAATAGAACTAGCTCTAATGGGTGTCTAGGAACATCCAAAGTGAAATGTTGTATAATAACTATAATAAACACAATTCACATGAATGATCCACTAGATAGAAAAAACATTAAAAAAATTTGTGGTCTTTAATCATCGCAAATAATTAGTTACTATTTTCATAACAATTCTTGTAGATGAATCCGGGCTGAATCCACTTCTAAATCACTAGCATACTAGTCCTAGTCATCCCACCTTGTCACATAGGATACCCTGCACAGACAATTAACAACTTAAATCTCATATTAACCATATTTTTCACATATAGAGAAATCAAAAAATATATCCATTCTTGATAAACCACCACATAAGAATCCAAAAAAACCTCTAAATCTAGAAACACACCAATACCATTCCAAATAATTTTGTTCACTACTTGAGAAATTTTTTATTCATATTTCATATTTTAAAAAACACCTTCATGATTCAAAACAAAAGTTCACTCATGAAATACTCTAAATTTATTTTAGAATAACCACATTCCTGACATCCAATGTCAAAACCTATTCAAAATATGATCTTCACCACTTAAAATGTTTATCAAACACCCTTAAGGAACAAAAAATGCAATCCCACATAAGACACATGTGAAATATTAAACATTTCATTTGAGAACTGATTTTTCAACCCATGGGAATCATTAATAAATATCAAAACACCATTCATATAGAAAATATGAATGAAACAAGGTAAACATATCTAAATAATCAAATAATTGTTAAGCAAAGAACCACCTACTTCAAGTGATGAATCTTTCAAAATCTGGTGGAAAGAAACAATTGCATGCAAAACAAACCCCAAAATGCATGATCTTTCCACAAATATAACTATAGAACAATATTAAACAGGATTACACCATAAAAATATCACCCAACTCATTAGAATTGTGAAACCCCATGAGATAAGAAAAGAAACCCGAGTAATGAAGGAGAAATCAATGAATTAAGACACTCGAATAATCCGAGAGAAACTACCCCAAAATAGACATAAAAATGGATCCAAAGGGGGAAAAATTGTAGGGGGAGGCAATACATGGCTATAGAATCTAGTGTGGAGGTGATTGGGGTTTAAGGATAAATTTCTAAAGGGAAAAAAGTGTACAAAAATTTAATGACCTGCATAGGGCCACCGTTTTTCTGCACGTTTCAAAAAACCATGCAACAACCATGCACAACTCTATACCTAAGAAATTCCTACCACATGGTTCTTCCACATGGCCTAAAATACCATGAATAATCCATCTGGAAGATTTTGATCAATAACCCCATCCTACCACATTGTTACCTAGGCAAGGGCGTTTTGTTTCTTCTAACCGTGCACCAATTGTGTGCCTTAGGCTGTTCACCCCAAATTTTATCATTTTTATAAAAAAATTCAAATGAAACTCAAGGGATAAAAATATAGAAAAAAGATAAATGTATATAATACCTTAAGAATTAATTCCATTCACACCTGTTTCTCGAGAGATAAATTGATTCCCAAAAATGAAACAGATCCAAAAGAAAAAACAAAACAATGGGTGTGACAATTCTCCAAACCATAATGGTTTCCACCCCAAGAAATCCACAACAAGGCTTCATAAAAAAACTAACACTCCTCCACATCTCAAGGATATTTCCTAAAAACATCAAACAATATGGAAACAAGAACACCACAATCAGATAAGGAGGATAAAAAATTTGAACATAGGGGGCCATATTAGACTCCCCACCATGTGCCTTCCACCCCAGAATTCTAAAATATCTCATATTTATCGATCAAAGAAATTATTACAACGTATAGTACAAATAAATATGATAAGAACACCACATAAATAAAAAATGAAACTCAGACCACATACCAAAGAAACACATCCAAAAACATGCCACAACAAACCACTTGGTGGACTCTGACCTTAATGTTTTCTCAAGTGGGGAACTTGAAATTAAATAGCTTCAAATGAGACTACCCACAAACAAGAAATCCTTAAAAACTAAACCAAATTACCACTATGGGGATGCCTGAAAAGACTCCCAACCCATGACAAAATGAAAGTATATACTATGGAAGAGATTTCAGTGAGACCCATAGTGGGTCACCCTAACATTACAACCAAAATACTCACCAATCTAGCATTGGTCAACATAGGATCCCAACCCGGGACAACTCAGGGACATCCCACATGGGCCAAATCCCAACATCAAGGGACCAATGAAATAAACTCTAAACCAAATGGAAGAAACTATGTATGTAACCATTCCCAAGAGACGTGACTGATTCTAAAAGTGAACATCAAAAACTGAAACTGATTCACAAGGATGGTCCAATAAGGACAAAAAAATTGATACATTCTACCCGAGAGACGAAAACACTTGGTTTTAATGACACAAGGCCATGCTGGAATGAGGAATTCTTGTCACTATCACCAAAATGGGACCTTTCCAAGACAAAGGAGTTAAAACAGAGATGCCTGAATTTTCCTAATTTTATACTAGAGACAAAAATGGACCATGGTTTCTAACACCACTAGGTTTCTAGACTAGCTATTAGCATTAGTCTAGGGCCTATTGATGAAGCATTAATGTTTATAACATATCCTACCTCGCAGTCAGTCATTGATGATCTTCTTCTAGAACACTTCCTTTGGTTTCATGACTAACCATACAACATTCCAGGAAGCATTAATGGAATAAAACACCCCATGAGTCTCAATTTTCTAAAAACTTACAGATTCACCATGTCAAGGACATATAAAATGCACATGCACCATCCCTTTTCACCTTGAATGAGAAACAATGGAATCATGAACACATAGAAAAAACATCAATTTAGAATAAAAGAGTTTATAATTCTAGAAAGGAAAATGTATTGATTTTAAAACGGAATCTTATGAATTACTCCACAACACACACCTCTGCATTTGAAATAGAACACCACACTAGAAAACATCACCGAAAATAACCATTAACAACTATGAATAATCACAAGGTAAGAGATGTTAAAATAAGGCCTGAACAACACATGATTTTTATAAGCGATGATGAACTCTTCTTTAGACCAGATTTGACACATAGTTGGACAACATGATCCCTCGCATAGAAGATACTGTTGAATGATCCAATGGACTTTTTAAGACTTCATCCAACTTCAATAGTCTCAATATATTTTCCTCTCTCATCATTGGAATTCTCTTTACCACTTCTAGAAAATACCTTAATGTATAAATGTAGATTGCTTCACCTTTTATGACTCAGGTATCTTAGGATAACTATGTATACTTTCGATTCCCCGCATCCCCTATTACACGTCAAAAGAATCCAAATAAATGATAAATGGAGATGTATACAATTCCAAAAATCAATAATAGTGACATATTTTGATGAACTATAGTTTTTTCCATTAGTGATCCACCAATGGAAACACTTTGATTATGAAATTATTCTTTATTGGGGTGTGTACTAACCAATAAGGGAAACCAAGGACCTAATAAAACTAGTCCATCAGCCAAAACATACAATGAGAAAAAACATAATGTCCAAAGGGAACCAACTCAAAGGCTACCCACAATGTTATAAAAACAACCACTAACCATTATTTCAAAACCAACTCATCGACATTGACTCAAATATAAAACACCATTAAAAAAAGAATAGTTTTCAAATTCAAGACACAATTTAAGATACATTCCAAAATTATGAAGTGACATACCACACATCCATAGTTTTTCAAAACATAAAATTTTCATTTAAAATACATTTTGAAAATATGTCATGATTTGTGGGATACACACTCACAAATGGTATTCCATAGAGTTTCACACATGCATGTTCCTATGAAAAACTAGGAACCCATCACCTCATTGAATTAACCATCCATATTTTCACATATTTCCATGCATGTAGTCACAAATGGAAACACCAAAGTTCAAAATAAAACTATTTCATTTAATAAAATGAAATATTCAACCCACACTTTCAACATCCCAAAATTCAATAAACTATTAAAGTGTTAATTATCCATCGAATCAAAAACCATTTAAATTTGCACACATCAATCTCTTCCATTTATTTAAAAAATTTAAATACCCAGATTCCCTTTCAAAACTCAATATATCCCATTCCAAACATTTTCACCAATTCAAAAACTCTCATTACAATAAAAAACATTTGGTTAAAAACAAATTCCATATCATATTTAAAACTAATATTTACTTTTCAAACAAAATAATTCATGATTTTCAACATCTTGATTATAAAAATCTCACCTCATTAAGGTATTCCCATTTTAACATGATTTTTATTTTATTAAAATATTTTTTCCCTTAAATTCAATCCATTACAAATATAAAATTACAATATCTATAATTTCCAAAATAATGGTTCTTAGAAGAGTTTTTAGAACCCATTAAGACATGAAACAATTTACAAAAGGAAACTTGTATCGGTGGGTGACATTCACATCTAGTTGGTGGCCATATTCCAATCAAAAAACCATTATGGAGAGTATTATAAGACCATTTACCTATCCCCACATGGATTTCTAGGAACAATGAGCTCACAGAAATGGTTATCCCAACTCACGTTTCATTTCCAAAATACAAAACAACCCAGAAGAATAGAAAAAAACAAAGGAACATTAAATCCCTAGGAAAATAATGTATTATAATGAGGTGTTCTAGATAAGTATCCTACTTGTATACATGACTTCAACTCCTGATAACCATGGCTCTGGTCTACCTATACTCTTCCCTAAATAACAAGGCACAAAAATAGTTCAACCAACTCTGATACCATTTTGTCTTGAACCTGGTTGGGGTTCAATCCGATCAAAAACCTGACCCAGCAAATGGAATGGCCTAATGGGAATTACCAATCCCCAAGTGATGGAAACTAGTTGCAGGGTATCCAAAAAATTCATTGAGAACCATTTTACCCAATCTCATAAACATAAAAACCCAACAATAGTAAATAGTCAAAAAATGAGTAATCATCACCAAATATGGAATAAGAAATTCTATATTCACGTTTAAAACATTAATTAAAAAAACAGGAAGGTCTAAAAAAAATTTAACAACAAATTAACACAAAAGCACAATGAAAAAATGGGATCATCATCCTTAAGTCACCACCACAACACCTGTTAGTGGAAAACACTAGCATCCTGAAACACCATCTCTAAACATCTTTCCATTACCCATGTCAAACATAACCAAACCTACTTACATTGAAGAGTGTAATTTGGGTGTGATCTAAATCCAAATATGATGTCATCCAAAACAAGATATTCCATTCAATAAACATTATATGACTATTCAATTCATGTTTTATGTGATAAAATATTGAAACAAATTTATAGAAAGCTTATTAGGGGAAACTATTTCACAGAATAATATACATAAATAAAAATAATTTTAATGGAAAACCCTTCCATCACCAATGATTACATTAAAAATAAAAATTATGTATACTCTAGATCCACCGTATGATGATAGATGGAACCATATAGTTAGTGAGCATTACATTTTAGGAGATCCCTATATGCACAATCTCTATTGGATATCTAGTAATATTGTATATATGTATATAATTTAGTTAATTTTATTCTGGTAACAAATGATAGGTGGACCATATTTTCATGGTTATCCCTAGAGGTGAAGCAAGTGTGACTTGTGACATTTGTGATGATGTATTAAGATATAAGTTTGTTATATTATGACATAATTATCTGACTTGAGACGATACTGATAAATGATGACCATGTGTCCTACAACAAGGACGAGTCTAGGGTATGACAACCTCATTGACTTATATCGACAATAGAATTTGATAAAAAAAATATGTAATATTTTTGGAGAAATATTCAATAGATATTACTATGATAAATTATATAACTTTGAATTTTTAGTGTCTTTGGATACATTGATGCATAAAAAATTGGTACACAAATTATCTTCAACATTGACCACAAATATCTTCTCACATAGTATACTTCACATAACTACCCTACATAAAACCATTAATAAAAACTAGGTGTTAGAAAACACTAGAAATTGTTATCTTAGATGGTTAATAAGGTATGAAATAAGATATATAAATCAATGTTTATATGTGAACATAAAATAAGAATAAGGGTATAAGAACATGATGAAAATAGATATTAGTTATACATTATCAGTTAGTGATAATTAAGCATGAAAAAAGACATAACATTTTTTCAATAAAAATATATAGCATATCTAAGTGTAGAATCATTAATAATTAGTCATGGTCTTTGTGGAAATATCATTAGTATAATACATATGTTATTGGTATTCATTTAAGCATTGAAAAGAACTCCCCTCATCAAGGTTCTCTCCCAATTTTATCATTACAGACAAAAGAAATTCATGGAAATGCCTACAGAATACATTAAACGGGGTGATAAAAATCCACTAGTTCATGTTTAAAAAAATAACTAGCTATCATTGTATTATAATATTACAACCCATTACATAATCACAATTCAATATTATATAGGTCAGAAGATCAAGAAAATATCTCTCATTACATCAAATATTAAACAATGGAAAATGATGTGGGGTTAAAAAATAATAAATAATCATAGACTATACATATAATGAATAATTAATGATAAATTTAATCATATACCAAGTAAATTATAAGATACAAAAAATGATGAAAATATTTTAAAAGTATCACTAAAATTGTTTTCAAAATGATTTGATTTTCATTTTGAAATCACTTAATCAAAATCTATAAATTTTTAAGGACTTATGATTTTTTTAAAATAATCAAGGAAACATATAAAGTAATATTCTATGAAATTTTTTTTGAAGTTAGTGTGGGATTCCATTTTTTGGTGCCTAATAAAAACTAAATTCTTTTCACATTTTTTTGTAAAAATTTAAAACAATGTTATTTTAAAAATGAAAAGAATATCCATTTATAAAAAATTATATAATTTAAACCATTTGATTAAATTAATTTAAGGAGTATTTTGAAAATATTAAATAAATTATAGAAATTTTTTTAGGAAAATATAGAAATGGGAAGAAATATTCCTAACCGAAGAGAGAAAATATGTGGGATTTCTTCAAAATAATTATTTCAAAATCATATGTAGTTTGATTGAGTATCATGAAAAAAATAATTAATCTTTAGATATAATTATATCAAAATAAATTGAATTAGTTTTTGGAGTGATATATCATATAATTTCATCATCATTAATTTTAACATAAACAATCCTGGTAAAAATGAGACTAGAGGAAAAAACCCTTACTGCATTAAAAATATTTGATTCCTAATTCACATGAAAGGAATAATATAATGAAACATTAAAAAACATGATCATTATTATATTAATGATAAAAAATTTAATGGGTAAGTAGATACCCCACATTAACTACGATAATTTATAATCATAACATATTCCCAAAAGTGTGCAATGTAAGATGGTAAACCCATACAACTTTGGTAACTCTAAAATCAACCCCCCTTGGATGAAATAATTTGATTCATAACATTGAATACCATGAATTTATATGTATACATTACATTACATATTAATATATTTTTATATTAATAAAAAAATTAAAAAACGTGCATATAATCAAATATGTCTCAATGCATCAAAATTGAGATCAATAAACCGAATGACTTTATAAATTTTTGAATTGAATGTAATGGGAAGTGTAAAAATCAAACGTTTCTATAAATACAATGAATTATCATGTTATTTATGGAAATATATATTATTTTTTAATAAATACACTATAAAAATAAGAAATTTTTCCATAACATTCATTTATGCGTCAATGAAATGAAACTTTCATGAAACCTATACGATATATTGGACATGACTTGTAAGCACACTAACCTCTTATATAATAAATATTGATGATTTTAATCCTATTATATAATAATAATCATACATATAATTTCATGTATGATCCACTTGTATTATTTAAGAACCCTTTTCTTTATAATTCAATATTAATGTATTAATTTTAGGTGTCATGTACTAAAATTTCCATGTATGGGTTAGTTTAACTGGTATAGGTATTTCAAATTTATCATGGTTCCTCCCTATATAAAATTTAAATAATTATATATTTAATAAAAACTCACTATATAAATATTTTTAATATTCACAATAATAGGAAGTGAAAAACGACATTCATCTCTTTATAGAGACAGTAATCCTTACGTACACATAAGTGATACTTCAACTTTTGAATAGATGAAAAATAAGTAATGTAAATGATAAATCATATATAAAAATATGATTATTATATAATAAATATCATATATTATCAATAAATTAATCCATGATACAAACTATGAAAATAAAAAATGATATACAAATAACATTATTTTAACATTTATTCATGAGTGACGTTATTGGTTACTAATGGATTAGAATGTAAAAAGGTATATTGTATCATATAATTATTGAGTTATAATACTATTTTAAAAATAATATATTAAAATTTAATCAATCATTATATACACCCATGAAATATATCGATGGAAAATGGATCATATCATTATGTTGGAGAAATAGTCCATAGGTATGCTGAAGAAATACATTCATGTCTAATTTGATGGATAAGTGGTGGTAAATGGTTGGGACATAATCATAATAAAATATAAGTATATTTATTGTTATATATTTTCCATGAAACTGTGAATAAAAAATATTTACAAAAGGTTTATGTTGAAATAAAAATGAAATATCTTGGTAATGATTTATACCTCTTCATTGGGTGACCTCAATAAATTAGACCTTAAGACTTGAAGTATTGGTATTAAGAGAATAAAAGATAGTATTTAATGAAATGAAGGAATATAGGATGGTTTTGGATCATTTTGATGATGAAATATAAGGCTCAAATGGTGTTAATAATGGACACGAGATGTTCCTATTTAAAATAAAAGAGAAGGATGCACATTGAATTTCATAAGAGAATTCAATTATATATGGTCACCTTCTTGGGAATCTCAATTTAAATGGATAGGTATTAGATGTTAGAATAATATAGAGTTTAAATTCATCTGAAAAATATTATTTATATATTTTTGGAGGGAAATACCACCCTTATATGATGGTTTAACTCACTTGGTAATCATGTTTTAACCTTAACCGTGATAACAACATTTAACTATTTTTAAAATTTATTATGTCTAAAATTTAAGATGGAACTACTAAATAATATTAATTATTTTTATTTTAAAAATGAAATCCATTTTACAAGTTTCAATTTCAATTCTAATGTGAGTTTAATTTTGGCTAAGTGCACAAACCATAACGATATCTCATTATAAGAAAAGGCATTTTTAATTATGTATCTAAATTTACAACCATTCGATGCCTTGAAAAAACGATAAAATTAAGTTGAAAATATTATACTGAATATATAATATATAAATTTCTGTATAAACATAAATAAATAGATGAAAAATTAATGTATTATAATAAAATCACATTTAACGTATAAATATGGTTTTTAGAAAAATGTGTATTTAAGCACAAAAAATAAATGTATTCTAAAATAATGTATAATCATTTTTATTGTGTTATTTATTATTTATTTTTAAATTAATGGACTCTTATTTAACTTTAATATTAAATTATAAATATAATGGGACATTTATATAAAAATAAATGATAGTTTTTACCAAAATAATTTTTTTTTTCTATTTTCAGAAAAGTAACTCCTTTTCTAAAATCATAAAAATTCAAGAAATATTAATATTAATATGATTTTTATAGTTATATATTTTATCTTATTTCATAAATAAATATTATTTATTAAGAAAGAGTTTTTATGAAAAAAAATTAGATGATACACATGGTTTAAGATTCATTAAAATCTATAACTTAGTTTTAGAAGAAGATAATGATAAAATTAGAGCTATCAAGGATATAAGAATTTATACTTGATAGTTTTGAAAAATAGATTATTGATGATTATTCCAACCATTATTGGTATATATTATTGAATTAAATTTTTATTTTATAATAATTATATTGAAACATAGAATACGATATGAGATATTGTTTGAAGTAGTTCATATTTTACAAATATATTTGTAAATTAAATCAATTTTTAATTTTGGAACATATAGTATTTTAGGATTCGTGGAAATATATTCTAGAATTAATATATAATCTAAGAGTATATTTAGAGTATGACCTAACTATGTAATGTTCAATGTGCAATAAATAAATGATTATAGTAGTCATGCTTATAAATTAATGTATCTTCATATATTAAAATGGATTTAGGTATTTTGGTTAAGAAATAATTTAAAGAGTTATATATAGTTACTAAAAATAATATGAAACACAATTTTTTACGAAAAGTTTCATATATGAGGGCGATGAACATAGAAATAGTTCTATTTAGATATTTGAAGTTATTAAAGTCATTACATTTAACATTTTAATCTAAAGATGTTTTAATAGAATTGCAATGTGTTTTGAATTAGCATTAAAATTCATATTTATTAGCATTAATCATTAATGGTTACTTCTTATGTTCAAAATCTTAATGGATTTTCGTAGGATTGTTTTATCATATGGTCACAATAGATCTAGGCCATGAATTAAATTGATATGTAATAATTTTTACCAAATCCCTAAAATAGAAATAATTCTTGTGGTATTTCTGTTGGCCAACTATATGAGATATGATTATACAAGTGAATATTTATAGTTTTTTGGCATTATTAAATGGGTTTATGAATTTAAAAAGTATTTTTATATATATGGAAATCTCTAATTTAGCTATATTTTTCAATGGATTCATAGTATCATGATGTGAAATGATAAATTATCTCTCAAAGTAATACCATAAGATTCTCCCAACAGATGATCATTATCAAGAACTATAGGTTATAATTAAATGTTAAGGTAATCATAGATAACATTTTATATAAGGATATGGAATATAATCCTGATACATTAAATTATTTTCTAAAAATAATGACTCTCCAAGTATACAACTTATAGTGATATAAAATATGTAATTATAATACACGAGGTTCGTGATTTTTATTTGTATTTCCCAAATATTAAAATTTATAAAATATACCATGAATGAAGAAATTTAAAAATGAATTATTTATTTTACCAACCATAAGGATAAGCTAATTTTGGGGTGGTTGAGTATGTTGTAGGTCACGTCCCCCATGGAGGAATATCCCATAAGTGATATTTCTCTATAAATGAGATGTATATAATATAATAACATAAATGTGATAAAGTATAGGAGTTTATGGACACTCCTATAGAGTATCCATGTGATATGATTATATATATAAGATTGGAATGTCATGTGCTCATCGATGAGGGAGCACTACCACAAAACTGGGCAAGGCCAGTGCCACCCGTTATCAGCACTATCTAAAAAGCACTGATAAAAGGGAGTATCTTTATCAGTGCAATAAAAGCACTGATAAAAGTACCAATCTATCTGCACTTTTTTAGCACTAATAAAGGTACCCCCGTTAAGAGCTCATTTTTTAGCACTATTAAAGGGTACCCCTTTATCATCGCTTTTTTTAATAGCGCTGATAAAGGGGGTCTTTATCAGTGCATTTTTTAAAAGTGCTCATAAAGGCTCTACTTCCAAAAAACTTTAATAGGAAAATATATTAATATTTAAATATATAGATATAGTTATATTGATATAAATATAATATATATTGATTAAATATAATTATATATATATTTTAGATAAGTATAAATATATAGTTACACTTAATATATAATATATTTAGTGAACACGACTTATAAAAAAATTTAAAAAATATTTTTAATTAATAATTTTCTAATTATTATGGAGTAATAGTAATTTAATATCAATTTTAAGAATAAAAAAATAAAAAAAATAAAAAAAAGATCCAAAATATGTTGAAAACCCAACTCAAACATCAAACAACCACAAATTTTGATCCAGGTGTCCGTTTGTACTCTACCACATATCAAATTGAAGCCTGGGACGAGCTCTACACTATTATGACCTAATGGGATCCCATTCAAGGTTTTTTAGAGGCCAAAAAAGGGCAATAAGCCCTCCAAAACTAGGTTTGTAGTCGGCGTACCCTGATTTTTTAACGTTTTCTGGATTTTCAGCCTCGTTTAAGGGGGTATTATTGGATTTTTTTGGAAGGGACTAAATTTATTCCAAGGTATTACATTCATATTGATATTATGACTATAAAATTTTATCTTTTTTTATAATGCAATACTATTTATAATCAAATATATAACTATATGTACATATTTTTTATATATTCACACCTAAAAATTTAATTATAAATATAAATAATAAAATATATTTACATATAAAATATATTAGCTTTATCTAAATAATAACTAATATCCGTTTTATTTCAAATACAAATATATGAATATTTATATACATATATATTAATCTAACTATATATATATTAATATAACCACATATATATATTGATATATGTATAAATATATATATATATATTAATATCACTATAAATATATATATTAATATTACTATATATTTATATTAATATAACTATATATTTAATTTAATATAACTATATATATATAAATATAAATACATACTTCTATATGAATAAATATAACTAAATATATATATAAATAAATAGATATATCACTAATATAAGAAAAAATCAATATAGGGGAGTGGAAAAGGCTTTAGGTGTGCAGGGGGGAGGTCTTAGGATCAAATTCGGGTAGAGACAGGGACGTTTGCGCATGGGTGAATCTGGGGCTAGCGCTGATAATGGGTGGAGGGGTGCGTGCGGGCACTAGAGGGGGGCATAAAAGCACTGTAAAAGGGGGGATCAAGTGTTATAAAAGCCCCCCCGATTGGCATGATTATTTAAGTTTTTATTTTATTTTTTAAAATTTTATCAGCGCTAAAAAAAGTGCTGATAAAAAGGGTATTTTATCAGTGCTAAAAAGAAAGCGCTGATAAAGGACCCTTTTATCAGCGCTTTGTTTTTTCACTGATAAAAGACCACTTTTATCATCGCTTTTTTTGAGCGATGATAAAAATGGTCTTTATCAGTGCTTTTTGGAGCACTGATAAAGGGGACCCCCTTTATCTTCACAGGCATTAATAGCACTATTATAGCGCTGTTAAAGACCATTTTTAGCGCTGATAAAATCCATATTTGTAGTAGTAGAGAATGGCATGTGAGGTGTTAGACAAAATACTATGTCAATTATCAATGAATATATTATATATTATATGCCAGATTAGATTAACATAACATGTGTATCATGGTTAATATATTCATTCAATAATGGAATTATATTTATGTTTTATTTCATATGATATATTTTTTTATCACATTATATTTAAACATGTTCGTAATTTTGATTATTCTAGATTTCGTTATATCTAATGTAACAGTAAATTTTTTCAATTGACTCTATCTCTTCAATTTATCAAACCATGAATTTATATTTTTGTTCAATGTTACAATGTATCCTCTTGTTACACTATATGATTAAATAAATATAGATTTTTATTTATAAAAATCAAAGAGGTATTGTAAAATTATTTTAGAGTTTATCTATATGAATACATTGATTGGTATTCACATGTTCTCAAGTATGATTTGACATTGGGAAAATATTATGATAGCTATCGATGGGGTCATAGAAATTATCCAAAATTATTTTATGAAGAGATAAAACATTTTATTATATATGATAATCTATATGATTTAATGTATTCAATTTAATATTTCTTCTATGATAGTGGAATAATGATTGAGAATTGAAAAAAAATCATAAATACATATGATTTATAAAGGATCAATATCATTTTATATGATATATATATGTCAGATGATATAAATAATGTAAATAAATTATAATTTTATTCAACACAGTTTTACATATTATAGGGTGTAATATACAGATATCATACTAATTACAATTTAATTTGGATTTTAATTTTCATGTCCATATTATTAGAGATATGTCATGGGATATAGATACTGTTTGATTAATTTGAGGACGTCGATAGTAAAATGTTATAAT
Source organism: Viscum album (assembly GCA_963277665.1). NCBI lineage: Eukaryota > Viridiplantae > Streptophyta > Magnoliopsida > Santalales > Viscaceae > Viscum > Viscum album. Next base: position 1,919,036,522 of record OY728160.1, read on the forward strand.
TTGACTAATCTTTTATGTAATCCATCATCAATGTTTAAAGTTACATATGAATAACCATTTTGTTAATTTATTCACATAAATATTACGTAAATGACTTAAAACGGTAGGCCCAAAAGGCGTTTAGATACCATATGATGGGATGGGTGAATCATTGTGTATATATTATTTAAAAAATTATTCATACCCCACTAGATCATGACCTATTTATTGTGAGGATTAATTCTTTTACACTTCATTATTAATGTTTATATTGTCCTTTCTAATATTATTTAAAGATTATGCATTGAAATTAAATAATGTAAGAACATGGAGGATGATAATATTAATAGTCTCACCCTCACAAGGATATATCCTTGTATAATATATATGAAATATAACGACCCACACTTTACATACATTGTTAATACTTCAAAATTGAATCACACTTATTACAACATATGACAAAACCACAAAGGACCGTATAGGTATAGTGTCTTTAGAAATTGGGAAACATAAACAACTGGTTCATAAATCTTCTACAGTGTCTCCCATTTATTTCATCATATCTAGGGTCCCTTTTAGCATATTCTACTTAATATCCATCTTCCTGGCCTGGGGAAAAGAAAACATAAAAGGGTGAGCTCAAATGCTCAGCAAGGGCAAATAAAGGAAATAAAAATCATATCATATCTTTTTGAAAATTAAAACCTGCAAAAGAGATCATAATATCTTAACATGGAATAAATCATAGAAGTGAAAATGAGATCCCCATAATCATAACATAAAACTTGAATCTTTGTGGCATGCACACATAATCATGGAAAATCATTTCTTGTTAGTCATGACTCATTGCCAAGACTATCTTAGTGGACAAAGTCCCTTTCTGAACCGAGTTCACTCCTCGTTTCAGTCCTGTATCACTGAACCGAAATAACCTTCCGTTCCAGCCATGTCTATCTCATGAGATATAAAATCATTACCCAATGCATTGGAGGGAGATATAGGTCCCACCCATCTTATAATGAATCCTTTCTTATGTGTGCCACATAATCATAAAACATACATCATCGCATAACACATATAACAAAAATGGGATTCTTGAAACATCATGACATCATAAATCAATTCATATATGATAAAGGAATTAATAAACATAATTCCATCACAACATAGTCAAACCAATGTAAAAATATGGATAGAAACAGAACCCTTTATTATCTTAGATGGAAAATAATTTTGATAAAACACTTGAATTGAATTCTTGAGGAAAATATCCTTTCTTCTTCAAAAACATTTTTCCTTTCATAACATGTCATACAACTTTAAAATAAAAGAATTTGATTAAAAATAAACTTGAAAACTTGTAAAGGAAGCTTCTTTGAAGTAATGTTTTAAAAAAAACATTCTTCGTACTTTTGTCGGAAAAGTCAAAAAGTACCTCGTACGGAAAAACGACAAAAGATTCCTTTCATATTCTTTACTAAAAACTCACCTAAGGGTAAAATTGGATTTAAACTATTTCAAGTGGATGGAAAAAAATATTACATATTGAGGGAACATGGATGTGGATGATAAAATACACCCCAGTAAATACTTACGAATAAACAATCTCGGATAAAAATGAGATTGTGATATTTCCCTTACCTTAGGTCCGATTTGCTTTGTTCGTGTCCGAAGCTCCTGTATAATGGTTTAAATAATGTTATTGACTTATTCCAGAATCATACATATTGATATGAGATCATATATGGTCATATTATTAGCTTCTTGTTAGTAATATTTCATTGTTACTTGTTACTCGGGTCTTTATAACTTTTTGTTCTTATGCGTGTTTTGTCGAATAAATTCTTATTCTTATCTTTAGGTTATAGATAATTAATTTCCAGAATGGTATTAGTGTAGTATATACCATATTCATTCATTCAATTCATTTATACAATCATTATGAAATGAAGATCATGTAGAACGAGTCGCATCACATCGTGGAGACGGTATTCCGTACGTACGCACGAGTGATGATATCGTTCCTATGATCGTGGAATTGTATTGGAGTATATATATATATTATTTCAGTATCAATATTACTTAATAATAATCATATATAGTTACTCATTACACCATTATACCCATCCTTGTAAGGTGATGGTGGAAAATAGATTACACCACGGCGTGGAGACGGTATTCCGTACGTACGCACGCGCGGTGATTTCATTTTTCCGTAGGATGGATAGAAGGTGAATTAGGGTTGTTTCATATTTATAATAACATATCAGTATGTAAGTAATACTGATGTTATTACTTTATCATGAAACAACTGAAGAAGAAGAAGTTGAAGAAGAAAGAAATTGAAAAGATCGGTAATGGATATTACCTCTTCTTTGGAACGCCTTTTTGAATCCTCCACTTAAGGAACTAAGATTGGTCTTTGGAGAAGACCAGGACCTCTAGGATTATTCTAGGGAAGTGGAGAAGGGAAAATGGCAGGGGTTGGCCGAGCTTGAGTGCTCAAATTGGTGTGAGGAGGAGGGGGAGGAGGTGCCCTTTTATAAGGGAGGAGAGGGGCACCTTAGGAATATCTCAAAATATTATTTTATATTAAAGTCAAAATCGGTTTATAATGGTTCCAAAGGGTCTTATTTCGAAGATAAAGTGGGGAAGGGTCTAAATCCTATCAACCAATAGTATTTAGACAAGTTTAGGGTATTATTTTAACCTTATCAATTAGATTTAACTCTAAGTTAATTAATTTAACTTTTACCGTGTCTTTTTGTTTTCTTTCACTATATGGTTAATAAACTTTCTATAACATGCCAAACGAACCCCAAATTGTTTATTATTAATATATATATCCTTATCTAAGTTATTTGGCCGAACCTTAGATTTTTAGGAATAAAATAACAATTAATAATATAATATTTGATTTAAAAACTATTTTGTGTCAATTTTGACACTATTTGATATATGATTTTTGTGAAAGTCATAACAGAATTATATGTTCTAAACAAGTTGATTAAATCAACACTAATATATCATAGTAACCTAGAAAATTAGTGGAATTCATAAAAAGTCTCAAATTACATTTATTTTGGTATTTATATTATCAATTTTTTCAATATTTCATTAATAAGATAATTACTGCATCATCTTTGTGTCATAAATAAATTAAATTATTTGATGTCTAAAAATTATAAATAAAATACCATCATGTAGGAAATCTTTTTAGCTTTCTAATGAATATTTACAATCGAATTTATCTTATGTATAACCCTATATTAAAAATTATTTACTTGTTAAACTTTGATTTTAACTATTTTAACCCTTCTTTAAATAAATTAATAATAAATGTCCTAATCTAATCCAAGTGGGCCTAAATGGTCATATTTTATTCCTAAGTTTGTTTTTGGTCGAATTACACTTGTCCAATAGAATTAGGACATGTGTTAGGGTAATATTAATATCATATTTACCCTTAGTTACCCTATTTACTATTAACCGCGGTAAAAATAGTAAAAAGTTACTATTCACCAAAAAATTATTTTCTTCTCATTGAACCACATTTTAGTCCTTGATATTAACCGTGTCTCTCGGATTTTTGAAATTCCATTCACAGAAGCGGTAAAATTAAGTTTTATGCAAAATTCAGTTTTTAACCTACCACTTAGTGGTTTCACTATTCATCAAAAATTGAAAGTTTTCAGAAAAATACCAAAATTTCACCCTAGGCTAATTTCGATATTCTGAGTCCAAAAATGAAGTCCATTTTGAAAAATAAAATTTATAAAATTTCAAAAAGTGGTTATTACTATTCATAACGGGTAGTTTTAATAGCATATTGTTGTTTAGTGAAACTCGGTATTGCGTACGACGCAAGCTATCGAGGAAGGTCGCGATTGCGTGTAAAGCAAGTCAAGCAAGTGTTGTGTAGAAAAAGATTCCTTTGATGATTTATATAACATAAAAGTCTCGGGTGTTACATTCTACCCCCCTTAAAAAGAATTTCGCCCTCGAAATTTGTCACTTTGCAACAAACAAATGAGGATACTTCTCCCTCATCATATCCTCAAGCTCCCATGTAGCTTCTTCAAGTTGGTGGTTTCTCCATAAAACTTTCACCAAGCGAGTGGTCTTGTTTCGTAGGACTTTTTCGCTACGATCCAGAATCTCTATCGGCTGTTCTTCATAAGAAAGATCTTGCTCCAGCGGTACAACTTCTGAGCTGAGTACATGTGAAGGATCTAGTATGTACTTTCTCAGGAGAGATACATGGAACACATCGTGAACTTGAGAGAGATTCGGTGGAAGCGCCAATCGGTAAGCTACCTTCCCAACACGATCCAGTATTTCAAAAGGACCGATATATCTAGGGCTCAACTTCCCCTTCTTTCCAAATCTCATAACCCTCTTCCAGGGAGATATTCGTAAGAACACTTTATCGCCCACTTCAAACTCTAGGTCTTTTCTTCGGTTGTCGGCATAACTTTTCTGTCGACTTTGAGCTGCTCTTATGTGTTGTTGAATAGATCTAACCTTTTCTGCCATTTCATCAACGAGATCAGGTCCTAATAGCTTTCTTTCCCCAACTTCATCCCAGCAAGTTGGAGTCCTGCATTTCTTTCCATAGAGAGCTTCATAAGGAGCCATCTGAACACTGGATTGAAAGCTATTATTATAAGAAAATTCCACCAAAGGTAGGTGTTGATCCCAACCTCCTTTGAAATCCATAGAGCAAGCTCTCAACATATCTTCTAGGGTTTGAATTGTTCTCTCAGACTGACCGTCTGTCTGGGGATGATAAGCAGTGCTGAAACTCAACTCTGTATCCAGAGTATGCTGAAGACTTCGCCAGAACTTCGAGGTAAATCTCGGATCTCGATCAAATATAATAGAAAGTGGTACTCCGTGCAATCTTACCACTTCCTTTACATATATCCTGGCAAGCTGATCTAGAGAGAAATCCTCTCTAATAGCAATGAAGTGTGCAGACTTTGTAAGACGATCAACTATGACCCAGATAGCATTATTGCCTTTGGATGTTTTAGGAAGTCCTGTGACAAAGTCCATAGTGATGTTTTCCCATTTCCATTCGGGTATGGGTAATGGTTGTAACATCCCCTTAGACTTCTGTCTCTCAGCTTTAACTTGTTGACAAACCAAGCATCGAGAGACATATTCAGCAACATCTCTTTTCATGCCATCCCACCAGAAGTACTCTTTCAGGTCCCTATACATCTTCGTGCTTCCAGGATGAATAGAGAATGAAGAACTATGAGCCTCATCCAGCAGCTCTTTCTTTAATTCGGGGATGGGAGGAACACAAACCCGATTCCTGAACTTTATTATCCCATCACAATCAAGGTTGAATTCAGGAACATTTCTCACCTTCTTTTGTAACTCGACATCTTATTTCTGTGCCTCTTTAATCTTCACATGTATAGATGGTTGAACATTCATTTGAGAAAGATAAGATTTTTCCCCTTCCATTATAATTCCAAGATCCATCCTTTGTAAATCCATAAATATTGGATCTTTTGTGATCCTCATCATGGATAAACTAGCATGGTCTTGTCGACTTAATGCATCTGCCACCTTGTTTGCTTTCCCAAGGTGGTAATGGATTGAGCAGTCATAATCCTTAATCAGCTCCAACCATCTTCTTTGGCGCATATTCAGCTCCTTTTGTGTGAAAATATACTTTAAACTTTTATGATCAGTATAAATATCACACCTTTCACCATAAAGGTAATGCCTCCAAATCTTTAATGCAAAGATTACCGCAGCCAACTCCAAATCATGTTTTGGGTAATTTTGCTCATGGATTTTCAACTGTCGTGAGGCATAAGCTATCACCATATCATTTTGCATAAGAACACACCCCAATCCCTTCTTGGATGCATCACTATAGATCACAAACCTTTCTCCACTACAAGGCAGTGTGAGCACAGGTGCACTGGATAACCTTCTTTTCAACTCCTTGAAATTCTCTTCACATTCCTCTGTCTAGACAAACTTAACTCCTTTCCGAGTCAACTTGGTGAGTGGATTAGATAATCGTGAAAAATCTTTTACAAAACGTCGATAATATCCAGCCAAACCAAGAAAACTTCGGATCTCAGTTACTGTTGTTGGTCTTGACCATCTTTCGATAACCTCTGTTTTTGCTGGATCCACAGATATCCCCTCTTTTGAGATTATATGACCCAAAAATGCAACTTTTTGAAGCCAAAATTCACACTTGGTAAATTTGGCATAAAACTTCTCCTTTCTCAGGGTCTTCAATATAATTCTCAAGTGATCTTCATGTTATTCCTTGCTCTTTGAATAGACAAGAATATCGTCTATAAAGACTACCACAAATTGATCAAGATAGTCTCTAAAGACTCTATTCATTAGATCCATGAAGATAGCAGGGGCATTAGTAAGACCAAATGGCATCACTATAAATTCATAGTGTCCATACCTTGTACGGAAAGCCGTCTTTGGTATATCCTCCCTTTTGACCCTTAATTGATGATACCCTGAACGAAGATCAATCTTGGAAAAGTATTGAGCTCCGCGTAGTTGGTCAAATAAGTCATCAATGCGTGGGAGAGGATATTTGTTCTTGATAGTGATCTTGTTAAGTTCTCGATAATCAATGCAGAGTCTCATTGATCCATCTTTCTTCTTAACAAATAGAACAGGTGCTCCCCAAGGTGACGCACTAGGGCGTATGAATCCCTTATCAAGATTCTCTTGGAGTTGCTTCTTCAATTCCTGCAACTCAATTGGGGCCATTCTATAAGGTGTCTTTGAAATAGGCAAAGCACCCGGTACGAGTTCTATTGAAAACTCAACTTCACGATTTGGTGGAAGACCCGGCAATTCCTCCGGAAAGACATCATCAAACTCCCGTACAATGGGCATATTCTTAATCGTGAGTTTCTCACCAACCATTTGAGATAAATAACCTTCATTTAGTGGAATCAATACCCATAAGATGGAAGAAATTTCCACTGGAAGGTTATGTTCATCCTTGCATTGATAGACGATTGTAGGTTGATCTGGAATATGAAATGTGACTTCCCTTCTTTGGCAATTGATATGAGCTCCATGTAGAGAAAGCCAATCCATGCCAAGAATCACATCAAATTCCACTAAAGGAAGGATCACAAGATTTGCAGGAAGCACTTTCCCACAAACTTCGATCGGAGAAGAATTATAAACTTCTGATGCGATTGATGTGCCATTAGGTGTTGTCACAGCTAACTCAACATCTAATTGTTGAGGTAATACGGTGATACCCTTAGAAAATTTTTCAGAAATAAAAGAGTGGGTGGATCCAGAATCAAATAAAACATTTGCTACTTTAGAGTGGATGGTAAGTGTACCTTTCACCACATCGTTATCGTACTCCACATCGCTGATAGAAATTGCATGTGACTTTCCTTTTTCTTTAGCCTTAAGAGTTTGTTGACGTCGACCATCATCATCAACCCTTGGATTTGGGCATTGATTGGCATAATGCCCCATCTCCTTGCACTTGAAACATTGAAGTGTAGCAGGTTCATTCTGTGTATCCCTTCCTTTGTTTGCATCATTAGACATCTTCTTCCCATTATCACGGCATTCAAATGCCCGATGACCTTCCTTTCCACATTTAAAACATTTACTTGTCCCTTTAAGACAACTCCCTCCATGTTTCTTTCCACACTTTGAGCATAAGGGAAAGTTCATCTTCTTTTCCGTGTGCTCTTTAGATTTTTCTTTGAATTCCATCTTCCTCTTCTTATCAAACCCATGTGACTGATGGGTTACTCCAATCTCCATCTCGACTTTGAGAGCACATCGAACGATTTCCTCGTAGCTATTGAAGTCCCTTATGGCTAACGCCCTTCGGAGACTTGGTTTTAAGCCACTAAAGAATCGATCGATCTTACTCTCAGGTTGGATAATAATACCAGAAGCGTACCTTGCAAGTCTGGTAAAATTTGCTTCATAGGTACCAACAGATTCATCATCCCTTTGCCTCAGTTCAAGGAACTCTTTCTCCATCTTTGTTCGGAGAATACGAGGGAAGTACTTATTGAAAAATAAGTTCTTGAACTCGTCCCATTCCATAGACTCAATTTCATCCCTTTGCCATGTATTCTTAACAAGATTCCACCATTGATCAGCATCTCCTTCCAAACGATACACTGCTAGGATGACTTTATCATGCTCAGAACATTGAAGAACTGAAAATATCTTTTCAGTAGTACTAATACATTGTTCAGCAACTAATGGATCAGTAGACCCGCTGAAAGATGGTGGACGCTGCCTCATGAAGGATTCAACAGAATGTTTCTCCCTCCTTTGTTCGTTTGGAAATCCTGCATGATTCATAGCTTGAGAAAGTTGTGTGAGCATGGCTACAAGATTTTGCATTCCAGCTCCCATATCGTTTGGTTGCTCAGGGGGACAATCATTGCATTGCCCATCGCATTCCGCATTAACACGGTTCCTTCGGGTTCCAGCCATTGACTAAAACCAAGAAGAATAGTGTGAGCAACACTAATTATAATAGGAAACCACATAATTCAAGAATAAAATTTTCATGCTTAAGGTCTTATCCTAGGTTATTCAAGGCCATTTTTAAAACACTAAGATTGTGTTCTATGCTTAGACTTATCCTTAGGGTTCTTACTAAGGCTTTCACATCCTAGTTTCCAAAGGTTGACTATACCTTTCCTCTGATACCAACTATAACGACCCACACTTTACATACATTGTTAATACTTCAAAATTGAATCACACTTATTACAACATATGACAAAACCACAAAGGACCGTATAGGTATAGTGTCTTTAGAAACTGGGAAACATAAACAACTGGTTCATAAATCTTCTACAGTGTCTCCCATTTATTTCATCATATCTAGGGTGCCTTTTAGCATATTCTACTTAATATCCATCTTCCTGGCCTGGGGAAAAGAAAACATAAAAGGCTGAGCTCAAATGCTCAGCAAGGGCAAATAAAGGAAATAAAAATCATATCATATCTTTTTGAAAATTAAAACCTGCAAAAGAGATCATAATATCTTAACATGGAATAAATCATAGAAGTGAAAATGAGATCCCCATAATCATAACATAAAACTTGAATCTTTGTGGCATGCACACATAATCATGGAAAATCATTTCTTGTTAGTCATGACTCATTGCCAAGACTATCTTAGTGGACAAAGTCCCTTTCTGAACCGAGTTCACTCCTCGTTTCAGTCCTGTATCACTGAACCGAAATAACCTTCCGTTCCAGCCATGTCTATCTCATGAGATATAAAATCATTACCCAATGCATTGGAGGGAGATATAGGTCCCACCCATCTTATAATGAATCCTTTCTTATGTGTGCCACATAATCATAAAACATACATCATCGCATAACACATATAACAAAAATGGGATTCTTGAAACATCATGACATCATAAATCAATTCATATATGATAAAGGAATTCATAAACATAATTCCATCACAACATAGTCAAACCAATGTAAAAATATGGATAGAAACAGAACCCTTTATTATCTTAGATGGAAAATAATTTTGATAAAACACTTGAATTGAATTCTTGAGGAAAATATCCTTTCTTCTTCAAAAACATTTTTCCTTTCATAACATGTCATACAACTTTAAAATAAAAGAAGTTGATTAAAAATAAACTTGAAAACTTGTAAAGGAAGCTTCTTTGAAGTAATGTTTTAAAAAAAACATTCTTCGTACTTTTGTCGGAAAAGTCAAAAAGTACCTCGTACGGAAAAACGACAAAAGATTCCTTTCATATTCTTTACTAAAAACTCACCTAAGGGTAAAATTGGATTTAAACTATTTCAAGTGGATGGAAAAAAATATTACATATTGAGGGAACATGGATGTGGATGATAAAATACACCCCAGTAAATACTTACGAATAAACAATCTCGGATAAAAATGAGATTGTGATATTTCCCTTACCTTAGGTCCGATTTGCTTTGTTCGTGTCCGAAGCTCCTGTATAATGGTTTAAATAATGTTATTGACTTATTCCAGAATCATACATATTGATATGAGATCATATATGGTCATATTATTAGCTTCTTGTTAGTAATATTTCATTGTTACTTGTTACTCGGGTCTTTATAACTTTTTGTTCTTATGCGTGTTTTGTCGAATAAATTCTTATTCTTATCTTTAGGTTATAGATAATTAATTTCCAGAATGGTATTAGTGTAGTATATACCATATTCATTCATTCAATTCATTTATACAATCATTATGAAATGAAGATCATGTAGAACGAGTCGCATCACATCGTGGAGACGGTATTCCGTACGTACGCACGAGTGATGATATCGTTCCTATGATCGTGGAATTGTATTGGAGTATATATATATATTTTTTCAGTATCAATATTACTTAATAATAATCATATATAGTTACTCATTACACCATTATACCCATCCTTGTAAGGTGATGGTGGAAAATAGATTACACCACGGCGTGGAGACGGTATTCCGTACGTACGCACGCGCGGTGATTTCATTTTTCCGTAGGATGGATAGAAGGTGAATTAGGGTTGTTTCATATTTATAATAACATATCAGTATGTAAGTAATACTGATGTTATTACTTTATCATGAAACAACTGAAGAAGAAGAAGTTGAAGAAGAAAGAAATTGAAAAGATCGGTAATGGATATTACCTCTTCTTTGGAACGCCTTTTTGAATCCTCCACTTAAGGAACTAAGATTGGTCTTTGGAGAAGACCAGGACCTCTAGGATTATTCTAGGGAAGTGGAGAAGGGAAAATGGCAGGGGTTGGCCGAGCTTGAGTGCTCAAATTGGCGTGAGGAGGAGGGGGAGGAGGTGCCCTTTTATAAGGGAGGAGAGGGGCACCTTAGGAATATCTCAAAATATTATTTTATATTAAAGTCAAAATCGGTTTATAATGGTTCCAAAGGGTCTTATTTCAAAGATAAAGTGGGGAAGGGTCTAAATCCTATCAACCAATAGTATTTAGACAAGTTTAGGGTATTATTTTAACCTTATCAATTAGATTTAACTCTAAGTTAATTAATTTAACTTTTACCGTGTCTTTTTGTTTTCTTTCACTATATGGTTAATAAACTTTCTATAACATGCCAAACGAACCCCAAATTGTTTATTATTAATATATATATCCTTATCTAAGTTATTTGGCAGAACCTTAGATTTTTAGGAATAAAATAACAATTAATAATATAATATTTGATTTAAAAACTATTTTGTGTCAATTTTGACACTATTTGATATATGATTTTTGTGAAAGTCATAACAGAATTATATGTTCGAACCAAGTTGATTAAATCAACACTAATATATCATAGTAACCTAGAAAATTAGTGGAATTCATAAAAAGTCTCAAATTACATTTATTTTGGTATTTATATTATCAATTTTTTCAATATTTCATTAATAAGATAATTACTGCATCATCTTTGTGTCATAAATAAATTAAATTATTTGATGTCTAAAAATTATAAATAAAATACCATCATGTAGGAAATCTTTTTAGCTTTCTAATGAATATTGACAATCGAATTTATCTTATGTATAACCCTATATTAAAAATTATTTACTTGTTAAACTTTGATTTTAACTATTTTAACCCTTCTTTAAATAAATTAATAATAAATGTCCTAATCTAATCCAAGTGGGCCTAAATGGTCATATTTTATTCCTAAGTTTGTTTTTGGTCGAATTACACTTGTCCAATAGAATTAGGACATGTGTTAGGGTAATATTAATATCATATTTACCCTTAGTTACCCTATTTACTATTAACCGCGGTAAAAATAGTAAAAAGTTACTATTCACCAAAAAATTATTTTCATCTCATTGAACCACATTTTAGTCCTTGATATTAACCGTGTCTCTCGGATTTTTGAAATTCCATTCACAGAAGCGGTAAAATTAAGTTTTATGCAAAATTCAGTTTTTAACCTACCACTTAGTGGTTTCACTATTCATCAAAAATTGAAAGTTTTCAGAAAAATACCAAAATTTCACCCTAGGCTAATTTCGATATTCTGAGTCCAAAAATGAAGTCCATTTTGAAAAATAAAATTTATAAAATTTCAAAAAGTGGTTATTACTATTCATAACGGGTAGTTTTAATAGCATATTGTTGTTTAGTGAAACTCGGTATTGCGTACGACGCAAGCTATCGAGGAAGGTCGCGATTGCGTGTAAAGCAAGTCAAGCAAGTGTTGTGTAGAAAAAGATTCCTTTGATGATTTATATAACATAAAAGTCTCGGGTGTTACATGAAATGAGATAGTGTACCAAATCCCATTAAAGTAAACTAATTTTTTTAGTCTAGGTCACTCCTACATAGGTTCCCTACCCCTTCAATGTTTTGGGGATGATCCACTATCACCCCAAGATCACATTTCTCACACATTCCACTTATTCTCACCTATTTAGAAAAAAAGATCACACAGTCCAAAGAAAAATATATTATATTACTGAGAGTTTCAGAAAATTTATTATATGTTCCAATTAAATTCACATTATCCAAAAATAATTGATGTGAAAAATACCTTCATGCATCTCTCATCAATGTGATAGTTTTGAAACTCTTTACCATATTGGTGTATTCTATAATAGATGTAAAGTATCCATTTTCACAAAAATGGTTCTATATATTTCAATACATTGCAATATAAAATACCAATTCATCATTTCATTACCATATAAGTAGTTGTGAATAAAATCATGGTGAATGTATTGATAAAAGATATGGATCCTATATCTTCTTATTATTATGAATTCATATTTGAAAATGATATTTCATATTGGTTAGCCCTATTGTGTTAACCCTACACAAGACCTTAGAACATGTAACTTGTTTGATATCCTAGTTTGTAACCCTTGTACAATATCTTGAAAAATGAACCTTTAATGAGATCTTGGTGCATAACCCTTTTATTATTTTCTAGCATGTAACTCATATATAAAGATCCATCCTGAGGCTTCACCTTAATAACTCTCAGTGACACCATTACATGTGAAATCTCTATGATAACTCTCATTGTGAACACTCAGTGAGACCTATCCATGAGATTCATCTATGAGAGTACTTCACAAGAATAATCTAGAAGACTACTCTAAGAGTCACCTCTATAAGAATCCCCCATGATACCACTCTACATGACACCTTTAATAGACATATATATGAGAACCCTACATGATACCTTGTTCTATTCTTGTGAATTTGAATTCATTATTCATTTCAGACAGATTGAAATAGATTGTTATGTTGATACAGATTTCATGATTTTGATATGTTAATGCAAAACACATGCCTCTAGAAGAAGACCTTGTTTAGGTTATGCAGTTTATATGATGTCAATTGTAACATCCCAGATAAATAAAGAATATAACATTTTCATATTTATTGAAATTTGTGATTTAAATATTAATATTAATTTAAAAGGGATGCTATGTTTGATAGAGTACTCGATACGCAACAACAGTCTTATTTGAAATCTTATGTTGCACACAACATAGGGTCATAGTGAAAAATAATAAAATAATAATATTTTAAATGGTAGTTAATGCCTAAAAGTTGTATTGGAGGGAAGTAATGAACTAAATACAATATTAATATATGTGTTTTCTAATTTTTTTAACATTTATCCATTAAATTTTAGAGGCTTAAAATAAGAAAGTATTAGATTTTAAACATAAATAATCTAATATTTATTAAAAGGTCGATTTACCGCCTTTTGATGGTGAACACTCTTGAAATCATGTTATAGTTAATTTTATATGTTCTTTTGGAAAAAATAAAATTCTTCCTTAAGACCGGGACAAAAAAATTTACTTTGGATGAAATTTTTGTATTTTTATTATAATGTTCAATTTTTTAATGAATAGTGAAAATACTGTATTTTGATTAAAAAATGCCTTTTAATCAAATTTATTTATAACGTTAGATTATAAATTTAATTAGTTTTAAAGTGTAATTAGAATTTTTTTACCATTTAATACAATTTTGGTCATTGGATATAATTTCACTTAGAAATTGGACGTAAATAAGTGTCAATCTTTTGATTGTTATTATTTCATAAAAGCACACTTTTTGTTTTGACAGAGGGAATTAATTTTAAATTAATTTCTGCCACTTATGTGTTTTGAATTTAGAAAAAATGATTCCTTATATTGAATCACGACGTCCAAATTGTAAAAATAGTTAACTTTTATTTTTATACATTATGAATAATTATTTCAGTAATTATTTTATTTACCATTGTTAAAGGGTAAATCTGGTAAATGAGGGTAAAAAAATATTATTATAATAATATAAAATTAACCTAACATGTGTCTTAATCCTATTGGTTGATAATTTTCGGACCATGGGGATCCTTTGGTCTATTTTGGGTCCCCATAAATCCACATGGGAGTGATAATGACACTGTATACTAATTAATTTAAGGTAAAGAAAAAAATGACATAAACACATATATTTTAGTAAATAAAATTTTAGATGTCGATATATAAGTTATATATTAGAATATAAATATTTATTTTGAAGATAAAAATATTTCCTACATCATGGTATTTTTTTTAATTTTTAGACATCATATAAATAAAATTATTTATGAAAAAATAATGATGCAGTATTTACCTCATTAGTGAATGATTTAAATAAATAAGATTATAAACATTAAAAAAATATCCAAAAGCTATCCAATTCTGATTATATGATTTTATTTAGAGAATGAGTAATTTTATATTTTTCTTTAATAAGTTTCTAATATTTATAAACCTAAAATCATTATATAATAAAATAGTATTTTTTAACATTCCAAAAGATCCCCTCCTCCCCTTATAAAAATCCCTATCTTCTAACGAATTACACACACTTCTCAATCCCCTTTTCTCATACAACCTCTGAAAATTTAAGCACACTACATCAATATCCTCATCCTAGAATCCTTTCCCAAGACAAAAGGCAATTCAATTAAACCTTTTGGTTTAAAACAAAGGGAGTACCTGATTTAAAGGTAATTTCTTTCTTAAGTTCTTTTCTATTATTTTCCTTTTAAAACCCCCTAAACTCATTTTATTCAATTTTTTTTGTAGAAAAAAAGGATCCTAAATATACTAGGTTGTTTTTATGAGAATCATTCTAACTACACTTACACACACATCCCTCTATTGGATAAATAACATACTATTTTTGTAGACGACAAACTAATGCCTCACGAAACGATGATTGTTCAATATTCACCTACCACCTCTTATGGTGGCCATTAAGATGGAAATATATTTTATATGTGATGTATATTATTTTTATATTGTTTCTTTTCTTCTTTATTTTTCATTTATAGAATAAGTTTATGGCTTTCCATTGTGGGTAAAAAAGATAATTTCATTTGAGGAAGTGCGGACTACTGCCCCCTCAAAGTGATATGAATCTTTCATTCCATACATGGAACATATAAAGGATAGAGTTAATGAAATTATATATTATATTATACTGGAATTATAATATACCAAAATATCATTATTTTCTAATTCCATTAAATTTCAAATAGAAATTAAAGTAGCGTTATTGTGTACGAACGTCTTGCCATCTTCATGAACGATGCATTTAATTTCTTATCTCCAAATGTTATATACTATTATAAAAACATATATATATACTAGATATATATGAAATATATGATATCTAAATCATTAATATAATTCTGGATATTATGGAATTTTGAATACATGGATAATTAATAATTATATCAAGTTTATTTTTAACTCAAGTTCTAAACCTCAAAAAAATGTCTGATATGAACTAAAATAATTAAATTATTGTTATAGCAAGTTAATAATTTCTATAAAAGGAATAATAAAATTGAAAAAGGTTCTAAATCAAGTATAAATTAACTTTATTTTATTATTTAAGAGAGTGAATAATGATCGAGTCAAGTCACACACGGGGTAAGGGACTTCATCTGAATCTTCTTTAATTGAGGCATATTTTGTGTTACACACAACTTTCTTTTATATGGTGTAAAAACATTTGAATTTTCATTTCATCCAAATGAAATATTTTTCTACAAATTGTTTTTCTAAATGAACTGAAATAATTGTTATTTTTAACAGAAGTATTGACAATAACCTTTTCCGCTACCGCGAGTATTATTTGATCAACAGATTCCTTAACAAGCCATAATGTTTTTAAAGGAAAATAAATACCATAAAATATTTTATGTATTTTGGTATTGAAAATTGTTTTGATAATGGATTTATTATGTCAATATACATAAATGATATCTTTTGATTGAAATGTTGAAATGTTATCTTTCCTTCATATTTTTTATGTGTTATGAATATGTTATGGTTCCTGGGCATTGGTACGTATACGGGTGGTTCAATGATAAACCTAGGGTGGGTGAGCCCCGAGATATCTCCCAAATGCATTGGGTATTGTCATGGATGTAAACGTGAATGTTTCTCCTAAGAGATTTAGGTTATATACGGTGATGGTTATTTCAAATGTAACTCTATACATAGCTGTGAAAGCTACAACGTAAGTATGTTATGGATTAAACATGTTACCTTTATGATTTATGATTTCTTTGTGTTATTTATAAATCTTATTATTTCATGAGGTATGATATTCTTCTTGGTTTTTATTTATGGACTAATGTTATCTTTCATTATCTTATATCCCTTAATGATTTTTTATGCTCATCTAAAGTTATGAAATGTTTTTCACAGGACTTAAAGATGAATAGGTTCAAGGATGGGATAAAGGAAAAGTCCGGTTGTCTAAAACAAGGAACTAGACATGAATCTTTTTTTTTCAAGAGTTTTTATTTTATGAAAAAATAAAAACTGGGAAGAATAGTCTACTTTGTATTTTTTTGAGATGTAATTTAATAGTTATGGCCTAATTCTATAAAACTCTAAACCTGAAAAGATCCTGAATGAGAATTATTAATTTAATTCTTGATTATCTATTGTTTTAAGGATGAGTCTTTATAGTTGGTATCAGAGGTGCATTTATATATCTTTAGGAGTGAGGATATTGTTAAATTAATATCGATAAGTTATTTTTAGTTTAGGTTTTGATTGAAAATATATAGAATTTATAGATTACCATGTTTCTTCACCTAAGATATATTTTTTTGTTTAGAATGGTTTTCTGCAGAAGAAACAAGGTAGCTATGATGGGATGACATTAAGAGGAAGACAACCTTCCAAATCAGCTACCTAAAATGGTTGGAATTGAAACTGAATAGTTTGTAGCAGTGATGGAATAGTTAACATAGGCTATAAATGATGGGGTTATATATGCACGAGATCATCCAGATCAATCATAGAGGAACATGTCAGTAGTAGAGAATTTCATGAGGCAGCATCCCCCATAATTCAAAGGATCATCTGACCCTATGCTAGATGAAGGGTGTATTAAATCAATGTAGAATATTTTTTATATCATGGGGTGTTCAAAACATCAAAAGTTTTGTCTCGATATTTAACATTTTGAAGGTGAAACAGATCAGTGGTGGTCGATGGTGAAAATTATCATGGATAGTCCGGAAATTGATGCTCTTTATTGGGATGAATTCAAAGGTCTATTTCATGAGAAATATTTTCCTAACGTGGTTCATCTTATAATGGAAAAAAATTCTTGGAATTGAGGAATTTGGATGACTCAGTGGCTACTTATGAAGCAGAATTCACTCGACTGGCATGGTATGCTGCAAATTTCATATGAGATCTTGATAATAAAATTATCTGTTTTTACCAAGGATTAAAGCCAATGCATCGAAGGGTTTTATCTTCTCATGAGTTATAATGTTATGAAAAACATTTTCTATGTGGTTACACGGTGGAAATAGAGTTTTCCAGTGATCACGGGTTCTTTGAAAAATAACAGAATAAGTGTTCGAGGTGGTAGACAAAGGGTAGAACTCTTCAAAAAATTTTGATGGTAAGAAACATAAGTTTACAGTTTGTAAAAATTGTGGTTAATATCATGCTCGGGAATGTCCTTTTAATTTTGGTAAGTGCTACCAATGTGATAAAATGGGACATAAGGCTCGTAGTTTCACTGAAAAATATCAAGGTAATTGTAAGAAAAAAATCGAATTTAAATTTTGTAAAATGTTTTAATTGAAATGAAATGGGTCATTATGAAAATGAGAGTCCAACAAAGAACTCAACTAAGGGAAAACAGCCATATTACAAGAAAAAAGGGGTGGTGAAATCCTTTGAAACTACTTTAACTGATGTTGGGCCATCAAATGTTGTAGTATCAGGTACACTATTTGTTTGTTCAGATAATGCCAATGTGTTGTTTGATTCAGGGTCTACACACTCTATCATTTCTAAGAAATTTTCTAGTAAATTTGGAATTCCAACTGAAGATATGAATCCTATACTTATGGTAAAAATACCTGGAGGAAATTTTGACACAAAATGAAATTATAAGAACCTTCATGTCCATGTGTGAAAAAAGAATCAACCTGCAAGCCTTATTGTTTTTCCACTAGTTGAGTTTCATGTTATATTGGGTATGGATTGGCTTTCCATTTATCATGCTACTATTGAATGCAGTGCTAAAGAGGTTTCTTTTTATAAATATTTTTTGTTTGTGTAAAAAAATGAACCCTTACATTTGATAACATATCAGGAAGTAAAGAAACTAGTAAAAGATGGAGATGAATGATACCTTGCACATATTGTTGAAAACAAAGGAAATGTTCAAATTATTAACATGACAATGGTAAATTAGTTCCTTGATTCTTTTCCTGATGAGTTTTCTGGTATTATACCTAACAAGGAAGTTGAATTTTTTGTTGACCTAGTTTTTTATGCTAATCCAATTTCAAAACCCCCTTATATAATGGATCAAATTTAACATTTTAAGTTAACGAAGCAATTATAGGAGTTATTAGAAAAAGGATTCATTCGACTGAGGACATCACCATAGGGTGATCCTATATTGTTTCATAAAAATAATGATGGTTCAATGAGACATAGAAATGATTATAGAGCATGGAATAACATAACTGTTAAGAACAAGTACCCTTTTCCTCGTATCGATGATTTGTTTTAACAGCTCCAGAGAGCTCAGTATTTTTAAAAGATTGATCTGAGGTCGGGGTACCATCAGTTGAATGTAAAGGAAACTGAAATTCTGAAGACCGAGTTTCATACTAGATATGGACATTATGAATTTGTAGTTATGCCTTTTGGGTTATGAAATGCACCTACTATATTCTTGGATCCTAGGAATAAATGTTTCCTTGAGTTCTTGGATATGTTTGTTGTTGTGTTCATTGATGAAATTTTTGTTTATGCTAAAATTAATGTGGAGAATGAATTTCATATAAGGGTTTTATTACAATCATAAAATAAAATAAATATTATTGGAAATTTAACAAGTGTGAGTTTTGGTTATAACAAATATCTTTCTTTGGCCAAATTATTTAAAAAAATGGCATAACTGTTGATCTTTCTAAAACAAAAGTTGTTGAAGAATGGAAAGGACCCACAAATATAATCGAGATTACTAGTTTTCTTGGTTTTGTAAGTTATTACAAGAGTTTTTTTTGAATATTTTTCATGTTTTTATATCCAAATGACCATGTTAACTCAAAAAGGGGTTAAGTTCATTAGGAAAAAATAATGTGATGATTGATTTCAGGAATTCAAAAGAAGATTGGTGAATGCTTCAGTTTTAGAAATGCCTTCCAGAAATGGTGTGTTTGTTATCTACAGTGATGCTATGTTCAAAGGAATTGGTTGTGTTATAAATTATAATGATTAGGTAATTTCATATGATTCACGTCAATTGAAACCTCATGAGTTAAATTACCCACAACATAATTTGGAATTAGATTCCGTAGTTTTTTCTTTTAAAATTTGGTGGAATCATCTATATAGAGTAAAATGTTAAACATATGATGACCACAAATGTTTTAAGTATATATTCACTCAAAACAATTAACCATGAGACAGAGGAGATGGTTGGAATTAATCGAGGATTATTATTTCACAATCCATTAACAACCAAGAAAAGAAAATTTAGTTGATGATTCTTGAGTCGAAAAAGTAA
This sequence comes from Viscum album, assembly GCA_963277665.1. Lineage (NCBI taxonomy): Eukaryota > Viridiplantae > Streptophyta > Magnoliopsida > Santalales > Viscaceae > Viscum > Viscum album. The sequence goes on from OY728160.1 coordinate 1,919,056,609, forward strand.
TGCTTCATTAACCATGCTAAATTTGGAATGAGATCCTTTGGTTTTTGATTAGATGAACTTTGTCATAGAAGCTGTTGGTGCATGAAATTACTGTATTTTGTTTCAGGTGTCATTAAAATCTTCTCTATCAGACAGAAATAAGAAAGCACAGAAGGAAGATAGTGAGTTGCAGAAAATGATAGAGTTGGTTCAGAAGTGTAAGTTGTCTGATTTTAACATTGATAATGATTGAGTTTTGAGTTTTGGGAAGGGATTATGTGTGCCTTTTGATTCAAAATTGAAGAATGAGTTGTTATGTAAAGCTCATAGTTCTCTATTTTCAGTTCATCCTGGCTATACTATGATGTACAAAGATCTTTGTGAGTATTACTGGTGGGATGAAATGAAAAAAGATATTACAGATTTTACTATGAAGTGTCTGACTTGTCAACAGGTTAAAGTGGAGCGGCAGTAACTGAATGGGTTGATTCATCCATTATCGGTGCCTGATTGGAAATGGGAAAATATATCCATGGACATATTTTTAGGATTACCAAAGACATCTCGAGGTAATGATTCAATCTGTGTTATTATTAATCGGTTCACTAAATCTGATAATTTCCTTTCTATTCGAGATAATTTTTCTCTAGATAAACTTTCTTGGTTGTATGTTAATGATATTGTTAGGTTTCATGGTGTTCCACTCTCCATTGTATTTTATCATGATATTAGTATTGCTTCTTACTTTTGGAAAGGCCTTCAGAAGTCATTGGGTATTGAATTAATTTTTAGTATAGCTTTTCATCCTCAATTAGATGGGAAGTCTGAACAAACAATTAAGACCTTGGAGGATATGTTACGTTCTTTCTCGATGGATTACAAATGATGTTGGGACCAACATATTTCTTTGGTTGAATTTTCATATAATAACAGTTTTCATTCCAGTATGAAGGTGAATCCATTTGAGGCATTATATGGGAAGCGGTTTCAAACACAGTCATTTTGGGATGAAGTTGGTTAAAGGATGTTTATGAGACTATAATTGGTAGAAGAGATGACAAAAAAAGTTTAGTTGATTCAAAACAACATGAGAACACCGTAGAGTAGGCTGAAAAGTTATGGGGATAAAAAAGGAAAGATATTTATTTTGAGGTATGTGATCATGTCTTTCTCATACTTTGTCCATGGAAAAGTGTGATGTGTTTTAGTCAGAAGGGAAAGCTGAGTATGAGGATCATTGGACCTTATGAAATCTGGGAGCATGTTGGATTAGTTGCGTATGGAGTGGATTTAACTCAATGTTTATCAAATGTACATAATGTTTTTCATGTTTCAATGTTGAGAAAGTATATGCCACATCCATATCATGTTTTGAGCCCAGAGGTAGTTCAGTTGGAAGGTAATCTCTCTTATGAAGAAAATCTAGTCCAGAGTATTGATCGAAGATAGAAAGTGTGGCGGAATAAGTTAATTTATCAGGTAAAGGTTTTTTGGGAAAACCATATTATTGAAGAAGCAACATGGGAATATGAAAATGCTATGAGAGATAAATACGCCCACTTATTTGATAACTGAATAAAATTGCGAGGATGCAATTCTCAAAAGGGGGGAAGGATGTAACATCCCAGGTAAATAATGAAAATGGAATTTTCTTAATTATTAATTTTTTTTATTTAAATATTATTTTAATTTATAAGCGATGCTATGTTCGATAGAGTACCCAATACACAACATCGAGTTTCATTGAAATAATACGTTGCACACAACACTGGTTCATACTAAATAATAATAATAAAATATTATTTTAAATAGAAGTTAACACCTTGTCATTGTCAGGGAAGGAATGGACAGAACTATCTACAATATAAATATACATGCTTGTTAACTATCTTTACATTTATCCAATAAATTTTAGTGGCTTAAAATAAGAAATAATCTGTTTTTGAGCTCAAATACTATAATATTCATTAAATGGTCAATTTCCCACCTTTTGATGGTGAACCCTCTAGAAATCATGTTTTGGTCACTTTTATATATTCTATTTGACAAAATAAAATTCTTTTTTAAGATTGGGACATCAAAATTTAATTTTGATGAAATTTTGGGATTTTATTTGATAATGATCATTTATTTACAATTAGTGAAAAATACTGTATTTTAATTCAAAACTGCCGTTTAATATAATTTATTTATATGGTATGATTATATTTTTAATTTTTTATATAGTGTAATTATAAGATGTTTTTTCCATTTAATCCCATTTTGGTCATTTTATGTAATTTCACTTTGAAATTGGACATAAATAAGTGACAATCTTTTGATTGTTATTATTTCTTAGAAACATGCTTTTTATTTTGACATCGGGAAATAATTTTAAATTAATTTATGGCACTTATGGGTTTAGAATATTGAAAAATGGCTTCCATATATTGAATTAGGAGGTCCAAATTGTGTAAATAAGTATCTCTTATTTTTATACAATATGAATATTTACTTCAGTAAATATTTTATTTAGCATGTTTGAAGGGTAAATATGTTAAATAAGGGTAAAAAATATTATTATAATAATATAAAATTACCCTAACATGTTTCCAAATCCTATTTTTTGATACATGTACAACCAGGGTCATCCTTTGGTCGATTTGGGGACCCCATGGAGCCACTTGGGAGTGATAATGTCACTTTATATTAATTAATTAAATGTAAACACCAAAATGACATAAACACATATCTTATAGTAAATCATTTTTTACACGGGGATATATAAGTTATCCTTTCGACTATAATTATTATTTTGAAAGATAAAACTATTTCCTACATCATGGATTTTTTTAATAATTTTTAGACATGAAATAAATAAAATTCTTTATGACACAATAATGATACAATATTTACCTCATTAACGAATGATTTAAATAAATAAGATTATAAAGATTAAAACAATATCCACAAACATTAAAATTATTATTGGATGATTTTACTTCAAACATGAGTCATCTTGTTTTTGAATTTAATGATTTTTGGACCTTTATAAACCAAAAATCATTATATAATAAAATAATATTTTTAAACATTTCTAAAGAGGCCCTCACCCTTATAAAAATACCTCACTTCTAACCCATTCCACACACTTCTTGAGCCACATGGATCATCCAAACTCTTCCCAATTATTCTCTATACATCCCTATACTCATTATAGAATCCCTCCCATAGGCATAAAGAAATTTAATTAATCCATTTGATTCAAACCAAAGGGAGATACCCGATTTAAAGTTAATGTCTCCTCTTAAGTTATTTTCTTTAATTTTCCATCTCCAACCCACTAAACTCATTTTATTGCTTTATTTTATAGAAAAAACCGTATCCTCAATATATAAGGTTAATGTTATTAGATGGATTTTAACTACACATAATCACACATCCATCTAATGGGTAAATAACATATTATTTCGGTGGAGTGCATACTAACGCCTCATGAAATGATGATTGTTAAATATTCCCATACCTCCTATTATGGGGGCCATTAATATGGAACATTATTTATATGTGATATATATTATATTTATATTATTTCAATGAATATTTTTTTTCATTTATAGAATAAATTTATGGTTTTCTATAGTGGGTAAATATGATAATTTCATTTGAGCAAGTGCGGACTACCACCCCTTCAAAGTGATATGACTCGTTCATGCCATATGTGAATTGTATAAAGGACGGGGTAAATTTAATTATATATGATATTATAATTTAATTATAATATACCAATGTATCATTATGTTTTTATTCCTTTAAATAAGAAAATGAAAGGAAAGTAGTGTTAATGCATACCTACGATATACCGTCACCATGAACGGTGCATTTCATTTTTTTATCTATAAATGTTATGTACTATTATAAATAGATATATATATGTAATGGATATATATGAAATATATGAAATATAAGTCATGAATTTAATTCATGGAGATAATAGGATTTCGACCACATTTACAATTTATAATTATAACAAGGTCATTTTTAACTCATGTTATGAACATCGAAAAAATGTTCGATATGAACTCAAATAATTAATTAATTGTTATTGCAAGGTAATAATTGATATAAAAGGAATAATAAACTTTAAAAAGATTCTTAATAAAATATAAATTAACATTAGTTTATTATTTTGGAGATTAAAGAACAATTCAGTCAAGTCGGACACAAGGTAAGGCACTTCATCTCAACCTCCATTCACTGAGGAATATTTTGTTTTATACATGACTTTCTTTTATATGGAGTATAAAAACATATGAACTTTCATTTCAATTAAATGATATATTTTTCAATGAATGATTTTACTAAATGAAAATTGGAATGTTTCTTTTTAATATAAGCAGTGGAAACAACCTTTTCAGCCGCCATGAGTATTATTTGATCTATGGCTTCCTTAATATGCCGTAATGTTTTTAATCAGAAAATAATTACCATATACTATTATATGTATTTTGGTATTGAAAATGGTTTTGATAATGGATTTGTTATTTAAATATATTTAAATTAAATATTTTTATTGAAAGGTGGAATTGTTATCATTCCATTATATTTGTATTATGTGTTATAAATATGTTAGGGTTCTTGGGAATTGTTATCTATAAGGGTGGTTCCATGATAAACCTATGGTGGGTGTAACACCCCATGCTTCTACGGTACGCTTCTTTTTGAATAATGCGATAGCATGTGTTGTACGCAACAGCGAGTTCTAACACACCACAACCAATCAAACTAGCGGTTATGAATAGTAATACCTAATTTTTGAAATTATATATATTTTATATTTCAAAATGGACTTCATTTTTGGTTTCGGAATATCAAAATTATCCTTAGATGAATTTTTGGTATTTTTCTGAGAACTTTCAATTTTTATGAATAGTGAAAAATACTTAAAAACAACTTTTTTAATCAAAAAAATTTATAGTGATAAATTATATTATTTAGTGGTTTCAAAGTATAATTAGAATATATTTTTACCATTTTATCCAATGGTGTTCATTAGAATTAATTTCACTTTGAAATTGGACCTAAACAATTGTCAATCTTTTGATATATATTGTTTCTTAAAAACAAGCTATTTGTTGTGACAGTGGGAATTAATTATAAAATTAATTAATTCAACTTATATGTTTGGAATTCTGTAAAATAGATATCATTTTTAAATTCGGAATATCAATTATAGCTTAGGGTGAAATTTTGGCATTGTTCTAAAAAACATCAATTTTTTGATGAATAGTGAAACTACTAAGTGGTAGTTAAAAAACTGAATTTTTCATAATACATAATTTTACCGCTTCTGTGAATGGAATTTTGAAAATCCGAGAGACATGGTTAATATCAAGAACTAAAATTTAGTTCAATGAGATTAAAATAATTTTTGGTGAATAGTAACTTTTTTACTTTTATTTACCACGGTTAAAAGTAAATAGGGTAATAAAGGGTTAAAATGAAATTAATATTACCCTAAAACATGTCCTAAATCTACTGGAAAATTTTATCTCGACCAAAAACAACTTTAGGAATAAAATATTATCATTTAGGTCTATTTATATTAGATTAGGACATTTATTATTATTTAATTCAAAGAAGAGTTAAAAGAGTTAAAATCAATGTTTATTTACTAAAACATTTTTAATATAGGATTATAAATAAGATAAATTCGATTTTAAATATTAATTAGAAATATAATATGATTTTATAAATAATAATATTTTATTTATAATTTTTAGACATTAAATAATTTAATTTATTTATGACACAATGATGATGCAGTAATTACCATAATTGTGAAAAAGTAAAATAATTGATATTTTAAATACCCAATTAAATATAATTTGAGACTTTTAATGAATTACACTAATTTTCTAGGATAATATGACATATTAGGATTGATTTAATTGACTTTGTTCGAAGTAATAATTCTGTTATGAGTTTCAGAAAAATCAACTTTTGAATAGTGTAAAAATTGACATAAAAGAGTTTTTAGAACAAATATTATATTATTAATTGATATTAAATTCTAAAAAATCTAAGGTTCGGCCAAGATACTTATATCATGATAGGTGTATCATTAATGGACCTCTTGGGGGTCTCTTGGATTTATATAGTATGTTTATTTACTATATAATATAAAAATACAAAGTGACATGGTAAATGTCAAACTAATTAACTAAGAGTTAAAACTAAAAGATAAGGTTAATATAGTAAAACAAACCTATCTAAATTATATTTGTTGAATTTTTTTAGACCTTTCCCCACCTTAAACTTTTAATAATCAACTTTGGATCCATCAGAAACCGAATATGAATTTATTATAAATTAATATTTCTAGCTTTTCCAAAGGTGCCCCTCACCCATCTTATAAAAGGGAACTCCACCTTCTCATTACTTCACACCTTCATATCCCTTTTGTTCGGCCTAACTCTGCCCAAATACTCTCTAAACTTCCCTCACTACAACCTAGAGGCCTTATTGTGGTCATAAATACAACCTAAGGAGACATTTTGATCAAATAAATATGACGAACCCGAAGAAGAGGTAATGTTTTCACCAACCCTTTTCAACTTCCTTTCTTCTTCCACTTCTTCTTTCTTTGTTATTACCATTATAAAATAATAACTCCAGTATCTTATATATACTGTGATGTTATTATAAATATGGTACAACCATATTCAGTATTCTATCCACCCTTTTAATAACATGTCACCATAAGTGCATACGTACGACTTACCGTCTCCACGTCGTAGTGTAATTGTTATTCAATATATTAATATTTGGATGGGTATAATAATTATGTAAAATTAATGTAAACAATAAATATAGCATTATAATTATTCTGTATATATAATATACAATCCATGTATATATTATTTTAATATCAAAAGAATGATATTGTCGCTCGTGCGTACGTACGGACTACCATCTCCACGAACGCAATGAGATTCATTCTCCATCATATCCATTCAAGTATAATTATCATTTGATGATTTAAAAATAATGTTTGAGATCTTTATATGATTCTGGATATTAATATGATACAACCTATCCATGACAAACTTGGCTTATGTTACAAAACATATAAAAGAAAACGAGTAAGTTAACACCCGAAATGACGATAATTCTAAGATATTATTAACAAAGCAATGTTAAAAGATCATATATGATATCATATTATTGTATATGATTCATGAATAATTTAATAACAATTATTTCAACATTATATAGTAGGTTATACTACCCCCAAAAAAGGAAATGTACAAGGTAAGGGGTTTCTTATCTCACTATTAATTTCGTGAGAATTCCATTGTTCACCACTTATTTATTGCATGTGGTGTATGTGTACTACCCTTAATTGTATTCATTGTGTATTATACATTAATTTATGGGTATTTAAATCATAATTTAATGATCCTTATTTCATGGGTTTATGTTTCATAAGATACCTAATCAATAAGGGAATTTGAAATTTCAATTTCCATTTATTCGGCTTTACGTAAACTTCTTTGATTATTTTACTCCGAGATTATGTGTGGAATAAATATTCATTTTATTATTTCCTAATTTCCACTCCCATTTTTTGTGGATATACTTTTGATACACATAATCACTTCATTGATAATTTCTCAAGTCATCGTTATGAATTTGATAAGAGTAATTTTAACTCATTCTCCATTTGTTGAGTTAAACATCCAATTCATTGGTGTTGTTTTTATAAGATTATGTGTGAATATCCTTTGATTGATTTACACTGAATATCCAATCATATTTAGTGTATTTATATTTTTCACTCATAACTATGTTGTTGATTTATCCTTAACCTAAGGATACACCCTTTATGAGAGATTTCATCTCAATTTAAATTCCATTGAGTCTTCTTTGTTGTTATACACCAAATCACTTTAATGTGGTGTATATAATGTACTTTGACATACTATATCATGAATCCCTTTATTCTCATGATATTACAACATTTTTATTACGTCATTTATTTTTATTCAAGTGTCTCTCTTTTGGTTATAATATCTAAATAAAATACCATTTTTAAATGTTTTATAGACTTATTCATCTACATCATTCTCATTAATGTCCATGTTTTAAAAATAGTTTTAAGGATTTATTTATATGGACTTTAATGTTTTAAAATTAAATCTCTTTTTAAAAAGTTTCAAAGTGGTATGAGACACTTTGATTCAAAAAATCTATTTTTAAATGGCTTCTTGACAAATAGTGTGACTTTTAAATGATTTCCAGAAAAATGGGGATATTTCTCTCAAATAGTTTTGATGATTATTTTCATCTATGTCAACATCCTTCATTATTCTTGATTGAGGTTAATGTGATACAATACAATATTCCATATTGTATCGAATGAGTTATGTTTGACTGCGGATGTGCTATTTTTATACCATTCATGGTTTGTGGTTAAAGTATTGACATTTCGTATGCTAGTTATTATATGAATGTTTATGTTATGTGTAAACCTATTCATATGAGGAATGTATTGGACTTAATATGTGATGGGTGGAGCCCGCTATAGCTCCTCGATGCATCGGTGGGTCTCATGATACAAACTCGTGTCTCTCCACAAGGCCTTGGAAAAATCTTATTTTTAGTCTTGGCACGGGGCCTTGGCTATGTGGTTATTATAGTCTGGCATTATGCATTCCATCATTATGAAAGTGGTTATTGATATTTCATGTGATCATTATACTAGTAGAATATCCATGTGAGTTAGTAAATGGCATTATTTTATTTTATCTTTGACATTTTATGCTGAAGTTCAAGTTTAAAAAGGCTTTTGTTTTAGTTATAAACTGACTTAAGTGTTTATGCTTATCTATGAAAGCTTCTGCTATAATGTTATCCTTACTGAGCATCTGAGCTCACCCCTTTAAATGTTTTATTTTTCCCAGGATTATGAAGAAGTAATTTATGAATGACCTGTAGGGATAGTATGAGGGGATATGAAGACAAAATGTTTTTTTATGATGTAATGTAATTTTTTTGAATGTATATAGTGTTTACAAGGCTACTAAACTAATCAGTCTTTCAAGAATTGATCATTCTTGTGATCGTGCCAATGTTATGTAATAATGCACCGACTCTGGGTCACTGGGGCTGGGGCATTACAGTTGGTATCAGAGGAAGTTTAGTACAAACCTTGAAAGCTAGATTTAGATAAACTCTGATTAGAGCACGTAGACCTAAGATGAACTTTGAGGGTTAGTATAGAAGAACATCCTAGAATTATGGTATTGTAGAGATTTTGTGATTTTTCTGAGCAATATAACCCTATCTGGATACGAGCAGGTAGAGGTGGCTCTGGCACAGATGAACCTAGGGGTAAAACCGAAAAACACCTCTTTGAGCTAGACTCGAACGGGAACAGGTGCACGACAACGGGACTTGTTGCACTCTTGGTTATGACACTCCCGGGGGATATGGATAGGATAATATACATTTTCTTTACAAACCGATTTAAAGTATTATATATATAAGATGAGATTTAATGACCTTGGTTAATCCTAATGTGTTTCAAATTGAGAATATAGTGACATGTTAATCTCTAAATGATTGTATGACTACTATTACTCAGACAATGCTTTCTGGTTTTAGTCAATGGTTGGATTCCAAGGAATTCATAGTGACTTTGAGAATGATGTACAAGGTGGGAACGGTGGTGGCAATGAGAAACATAATGGAATTTTGATAGGCGTAAAAGATATCGTCTGTATTCCTAAACAATTTTCAAAAAATATGATCAAAAATATATATATTAACCCATTACTGGACTCAACAAAGAAGACAAATGTAATGAATGATAAGAGCTCCAGTAGTGGAGACCATGGAGAAAGAAATCCTCAATTTCCATCATGTAGAAAATGTGGAATGAGACACCAAGGAAAATGTCTCAATGGGACAAATAAATTATTTACGTGCGGGAAGGAAGGACATAAAGTGAATAATTGCCAAAGAAAAATGAAGACTAATATGTAAGAAGATAAAAATGGTCCCAAGAATCCATTTACAGTCATTTGCTGTAAATGTAGGGGACCTGGCCATTACCCGAGTGAATTTCCTATTCTATATGATATTTTCTTTGTCAAAGAAGATGATATGTGGAAATAAATGGTTGGATAAATGTTTAAAAATTATTAGTGATCCTTGTTGAACGGTTTACTTTGGAATAATTTTCTCTTGTATTTGTAACCCAAACGTTTTCCATGTGAGAATGATGTTTGGGGAAGAATTGTATATTCTCTTGTTGATATAGTTATAAATAACCATTTGGTTTTATATGATCATTGGGTTTGAGTAAATTATAAGTTATTATAATTTGGGATGAAAATGCAAGGTATGAGATAATATTTGTGGTTAAATTATGTTATGGTTATTTTGAGGAATTTATCTCATTTTTGTAATTTTATAAAATATATTTTTAGAAAAAGGACAACACGCAGACCGTGTGACAACCCGTCGCGTAGGACAAAGCTGTGGGAATCGTACCCACAACCAAAGTGTGATTGGGATTTATCGCCTACCACTGGACTACGTGAAGTCCCTGGTTAGTTTGACTATTATTTTTTGTTTAATGATTTTATTGATCAATAATAAGTTTATTTAGTATTTTATGGATACCCTTAGTATAAGAAAATTGTTTAGTGATTAAGTGATGAATGTTATTTTAAAAGATGTTCACTTTGTTGGGAACTCTATATGCCCAAGGAAAATAGAATAGTATGGGATTTGATTTGAGGAGTAATGGTGGATTTTTATCTATGTTTTTATTGTGGATTTATAGTGATTTGGGTTGTTTATGGAAATGATTAGGTTAATTACTTTTATGTATGTGACTTTAAGAGTAATTAATGTCATTTGGAGATACAATTTAACGTGGAAGACTACATTATTATAAGTATTGGGTTTCAATATTAGTTTGTATTATATTGAAGGATTTTAAGGACAATTGATTATTGAATGGTATTTATTTAACTTTGGGGTATTGTTGGTTTAATTTTGGAAATTAAGATTTGTGTTTATTTCTATCAAGGAATATCATTTTGGGGGATCATTAGATCTTGTACTAACCATTTTGGTTTTGATTAATCTCTAAAGACATGGTAAATATATAGTTTATCCTACATGGATCTTGTATTTCTATAGAAGTTTATTCTATCTCTTCCATTGTGACCAAGTCTTCTTCAATACTCGTTGTTCAAAAAAATGAGTTAGTGGGAAAAATTTATTAAAGAATGAAACTCTTATTAAAATGTAAGTATATCTCTATATATTCTTAGTCAATGTCATAAATGAATTCCTCATCCTTATGTAATGTATCTTAAAATAAAAAATGTTGTCCGTTTACTTTTCCTACTGGGAGACTAAGGACCATTTGTCCCAACACAAGTTTTTTATTTTCTTATTGTTAAATTTCTCCTGATCATGTTTTCTATCCCTCTCCATCAGAACTTGACACTTAGTTTATCATCCATATCCATGTTTTCCTACATGGAATCCGAGTATGGGTTATCTTGGTTGACCTTTATACCTCTCTTTCTTTCTTTTAAAATGATAGTTTTATTGACTCTTTTTCTTATGTGGGACTTTCCATTATATTCCCAAGCATAATTTTAAAAATTTCGAGGATGCAATTTATTAAAGAAGTGGAGAATGTAACACCCCAAGCTTCTACGGTATGCTTCTCTTTGAATAATGTGATAGCATGTGTTGTACGCAACATCGAGTTCTAACACACCACAACCAATCAAAATCGCCGTTATGAATAGTAATACCTACTTTTTGAAATTATATAAATTTTATATTTCAAAATGGAATTCATTTTTGGTTTCAGAATATCGAAGTTATCCTAAGATGAATTTTTGGTATTTTTCAGAGAACTTCAAATTTTTATGAATAATGAAAAATACATAAAAAAAACTTTTTTAATAAAAATAATTTATAGTGATAAATTATATTATTGAGTGGTTTAAAAGTATAATTAGAATATATTTTTACTATTTTATCCAATGGTGTTCATTAGAAATAATTTCACTTTGAAATTGGACCTAAACAATTGTCAATCTTTTGATATATATTGTTTCTTAAAAACACGCTATTTGTTGTGACATCAGAAATTTATTATAAAATTAACTAATGCAGCTTATATGTTTTTAATTTTGTAAAATAGATATAATTTTTGAATTCGTAATATCAATTATATCTTAGGGTGATATTTTGGCATTGTTCTGAAAAACTTCAATTTTTGATGAATAGTGAAACTACTAAGTGGTAGTTAAAAAACTGAATTTTTCATAAAACGTAATTTTACCGCTTCTGTAAATGGAATTTGAAAAATACAAGAGACATGGTTAATATCAAGAATTAAAATTTGGTTCAATGAGATGAAAATATTTTTTGGTGAATAGTAACTTTTTACTTTTATTTACCACGGTTAAAAGTAAATAGGGTAATTAAGGGTAAAAATGATATTAATATTACCATAAAACATGTCATAAGTCTATTGGACAAGTGTAACTCGACCAGAAACAACCTTAGGAATAAAATATTATCATTTAGGTCTACTTGGGTTAGATTAGGACATTTATTATTATTTAATTCAAAGAAGAGTTAGAAGAGTTAAAATCAAACTTTAATTACTAAAACATTTTTGATATAGGGTTATACATAAGATACATTCGATTGTAAATATTAATTATAAAGATAATAAGATTTAATACATAATGGTATTTTATTTATAATTTTTAGAAATTAAATAATGTAATTTATTTATGACACAATGATGATGCAGTAATTACCATAATAGTGAAAAATTAAAATAATAGTTATTATAAATACCCAAATAAATATAATTTTAGACTTTTAATGAATTAAAATAATTTTCTAGGGTAATATGACATATTAGGATTGATTTAATTGACTTTTTTAGAATTAATAACTCTGTTACGAGTTTCAAAAAAATCAACTATTGAATAGTGTCAAAATTGACATAAAAGCGTTTTTAAAAAAAATATTATAATATTAATTGATATTAAATTCATAAAAATATAAGGTTCGACCAAGAGTCTTATATCATGATTTGGGTATCATTAATGGACCACATGGGGGTCTCTAGGATGTATATAGTAGGTTTATTAACTATATAATATAAAAATACAAAGTGATATGGTAAATGTCAAAATAATTAACTAAGAGTTAAAACTAAAAGATAAGGTTATTATAGTAACCCAAAACTGTCGAACTTCTATTGGTTGAATGTTTTTCGACCTATACCCACCTTAAACCTTTAATAATCAGCTTTGGAGCCATTAGAAACTGAATATGAATTTATTATAAATTAATATTTCTAGCTTCTCCAAAGGTGCTCCTCACCCCTCTAATAAAAGGTCACTCTACCTTCTCATTACTTCACACCTTCATAGCATTTTTGTTAGTCAAAACTCTGCCCAAATACTCTCTCAACTTCCCTAACTACAACCTAGAGGCCTTAGTTTGTTCAGAAAGCCATCCCAAGGAGCCCTTTTGATCAAATCAAAAAGAAGAACCCGAAGAAGAGGTAATGTTTTCACCACCCCTTTTCAAGTTCCTTTCTTCTTCCACTTCTTCTTTCATTGTTTTTACCATTGTAAAATAATAACTGTAGTATCTTATATATACTATGATGTTATTATAAATATGGTACAACCATATTCAGTATTCTATCCACCCTTTGAATAACATGTCACCATATGTGCGTACGTACGACTTACTGTCTCCACGTCGTGGTGTAATTGTTATTCAATATATTAATATCTGGATGGGTATAATAATGATGTATAATTTATGTAAACAATAAATATAACATAATAACTATTCTGTATATATAATATACCATCCATGTATATATTATTTTAATATCAAAAGAATGATATTGTCGCTCGTGCGTACGTACGGACTACCGTCTCCACGAACACGATGAGATTCATTCTCCATCATATCCATTCAAGTATAATTATCATTTGATGATTTAAAAATAATGTTTAATATATTTATATCATTCTGGATATTAATAATATACAACCTATCCATGGAAAACATGGCTTAAGTAACAAAACATATAAAATAAAACGAGTAAGTTAACACCCGAAACGACGATAATTCTATGATATTATTGACAAATCAATGATAAAAGATCATATATGGTATCATATTAATGTATATGATTCATGAATAATTTAATAACAATTATTTAAACATTATACAGGAGGTTAACCTACCCCCAACCTAGGAAAAGTACAAGGTAAGGGGTTTCTTATATCACTCTTAATTTCGTGAGAATTCCATTGTTCACCACTTATTTATTGCATGTGGTGTATGTGTACTACCCATAATTGTATTCATTGTGTATTATACTTTAATTTATGGTTATTTACATCATAATTGTATGATCCTTATTTCATGGGTGTATGTTTCATATGTTACCTAATCGATAAGGGAATTTGAAATTTCAATTTCCATTTATTCAGCTTTACGCAAACTTCATTGATTATTTTACTCCGAGATTATGTGTGGAATAACTATTCATTTGCTTATGTCATAATTTCCACTCCCCTTTTTTGTGGATATACTTTTGATACACATAATCACTCCATTTATAATTTCTCAAGTCATCGATATGAATTTGAAAAGAGTAAATTTAAATCATTCTCTATTTGTTGAGTTAAACATCCAATTCATTAGTGTTGTTTTTATATGATTATGTGTGAATATCCTTTGATTGATTTACACTGAATATCCAATCATATTTAGTGTATTAATATTTTTCACACATAACTATGTCATTGATTTATCCTTAACCTAAGGATACAGCCTTTATGATAGATTTCATCTCAAATTAAATTCCAGTGAGACTTCTTTGTTGTTATACACCAAATCACTTTTATGTGGTGTATATAATGTACTTTGAAATAGTATATCATGAATCCCTTTATTCTAATTATATTAAAAAGTTTTGATTACCTCAATTATTTGTATTCAAGTGTCTTTCTTTTGGTTAGAATCTCTAACTAAAATACCATTTTTAAATGTTTTAAAGACTTATTCATCTAAATCATTCTCATTAATGTCCATGTTTTAAATATAGTTTTAAGGATTTATTTATATGGAAATTAATGTTTTAAAATTAAATCTCCTTTTAAAAAGTATAAAAGTGGTATGTGACACTTTGATTCAAAAAATATATTTTTAAATGGCTTCTTCACAAATAGTGTGAATTTTAAATGATTTAAGGAAAAAGGGGTATATTTCTCTCAAATAGTTTTGATGATTATTTTCATCTATGTCAACATCCTTCATTATTCTTGATTGAGGTTAATGTGGTACAATACAATCTTCCATATTGTATTAAATGAGTTATTTTTGACTGCGGATGTGCTATTTTTATACCATTCATGGTATGTGGTTAAAGTATTGACATTTCATATGCTAGTTTTAATACGAATGTTTATGTTATGTTTAAACCTGTTAATATGAGGAATTCATTTGACTTAATATGTGATGGGTGGAGCCCTATATAGCTCTTCGATGTATCGGTAGGTCTCATGAAACAAACTAGTGTCTTGGGACAAGGCCTTGGAAAAATCTTACTTGTAGTCTCGGAACGAGGACTTGGCTATGTGGTTATGATAGTCTGGAATTATTCATTCCATCATTTTGACAGTTGTTATTGATATTGCATCTGATAATTAGACTAGTAGAATATCCATGTGAGTAAGTAAATGGCATTATTTTATTTTATCTTTGCCATTTTATGCCGACGTTCATGTTTAAAAAGGATTTTGTTTTAGTTATAAACTGCCTTAAGTGTTTTTTCTTATCTATGAAAGCTTCTGCTACAATGTTATCCTTACTGAGCATCTAAGATCACCCCTTTTAATGTTTTATTTTTCCCAGGATTATGATGAAGTAATTTATGAATGACCTGCAGGGATAGTATGAGGGGATATGAAGACAAAATGTTTTTTTATGATGTAATGTAATTTTTTTTGAATATATCTAGTGTTTACAAGGCTACTAAACTAATCATTATTTCGAGACTTGATCTTTCTTGTGATCATGCCATTGTTATGTAATAATGAACCGACTCTTGGTCACTGGGATCGGGGCATTACAGCGGGTGAGCATGGAATAGCTCTCCAATGCATTGGGTAATGTGACAAAGGTAAATGTGAATGTATCTCCTAAGAGATTTAGGGAATATATTATGGTGGGTATTCCAAATGTAACTCCCTATATATCCGTTAAAGCTACAACGTAAGTATGTTATAGATGCCACAAGTAACATTTATGATTTATGATTTCAATGTGTCATTCATAAATCTTATGATTTCATGAGGTATGAGCTTATGCTTGGTTTGTATTTATGGACTAATGTTATCTTTCTTTATCTTATAAACCATACTGATCTTTTTATACCCATCCCAATTTTTGATATATTTTTTAATAGGATATAAAGATAAATAGGGTGAAGGATGGGATAAAGGAAAATTCATGCTACCTAAAACATGGAACCAGGCATGACTCTTTTTTATCAAGTGTTTTTATTTTTTGAAAAAATGGAAAATGAGTAGAATTGTGTACTTTGTAATTTTTGAGATGTAATGTAATAATTATGGCCTAATTCTCTAAAACTCTACACCTAAAAAGACCATCAATGTGAATTATTCATTTCATTCAAGATTATGTAATATTTTAAGGCTGTGTCCTTATATCAATGACACTACTTATTCTCAAAAAAATAATGCTCATATTTAGTTTCATAAGATACAATTTTGAGAATTCTCTAGGAGACCCCTTAATGATAATTTTATCTGTTTATATGGTTCGTGTGATCCTTATGAAACTCCTTGTTCTTCTTAGGAGAAATAATATTATTCAGATTGATCCATATAATGAAAATTCAATTTCTTCTTGAGGACAACTTATATGGTATTCATAGGCAGAATTCCACCACCATAAATCTGCAAATTGCAGTCAACTATTCTTTCCATGAAAATAGAAATCATCGTACATGCTTCACATGGTCACTCCACAAGATCACCTACCACAAGTATAAATCACTTATTATGGTCACCTATATTATCCTTGACAATTTCTTGTGATCCAATAATTAAAAAATGATAAACACACATGATTATTGAGAAATAATTAGGAGATACATTGAAAATCAAGTGGTAAATAACATTATCTTTTATCACATCATGGGATCTCATCACAAAATAAAAATAAAATTTTATAGACTCATGATTTTTAGTGAAAAAATGATAATTGTTTCATTTACAGCCCATTTTAAATCACATGATTCACAATATACCTCTATGATATCAATTGAAAATTTGATGTTCATTAGACAATCTCACCATATGAATGACTTAAAATAATGTGATGTATTGATGTTATTAATGTGATGTAAATTTTAGATCATCTGATAACATTTTATTTCTTTTAAGGACACCTATACATTATTAGACCTGATATTTTTTACTCTGAGAGATCAGTTTTGATATACATGATCCATATGATACGTTTTGTTATTCATGCTCATCATGATCAGTTCTGACATCCATGCTCTTCATGATTTGTTCTGATATTTATCTTCACTCTTCATGACTCCATTAATTATTAAAATTAATCAACTACATCAATACATATAAAAACACAAAGACTACCCAAATGTACCATTAAGAGGGATTTATTAAAACAATATCCACCTTAGGGTATTCTGAAAACACTTCTTCAAGTACAAAAATGTTGACATGTTATGCGAATGGGAACCCATTTTCCGTATGTAAACCCAAATAGTGATTAAGGGATTCCATAACACATTCCCAAATACCATATAATTAAATCTAATCATTTGAAATAAGAGTAGCCTCTAATGAGAATCAATAAATCAGTACATTACAAATCATGGAATGGAAAACCATCTCAATACAAAATGATACCATAATCTATGGCTTCAATATCACTTCTTTACCTACAGATATCGGATTCTTCCATCATTAACCTAAAGGCTGCACATTTTTCACATTCATCATTATTTATAGACCTTCTCTAGGATTAAAATATTTAAAACACTTCGAATTTCATTTGTCCCCCTATAAGATTCTCTGTGGTCTTATACATGATATTTTCTCCCTTGTTTTCAATGATCTCAATGGTTACTAATCTTTTGTGAAACAGATGATAATAATTGCATATCAGTACATAGGTAAATAATTCCATACCTCAGAAAGTGTAGGTACAACATCCACACTATTTATTCGCGGGGAGTCAACTAAAATATAAGAGTTACTTGATACTGTTCACTATTTCAGTCAGTTAGGCCTTTATTGGGATGTCTACAACTAGTAGTTCTGGAAGAACAAGCATCTACTTCTCAATATCATGATTCATTTTCACCATTATTAATTCATATTTTTGTCAATGTTCTTTTTACAAGAATGATAAAATAAATTTTTTCTAATATTTAATGCTCTTGAATTAAAAAAATGTAGTCCAACCTTTGTCTTCACTTTAACAACCATATAATCAATCTACATCTTCATCAACAATAACCTCATGAATTATTTAGTAGTCAAGATGTATTAATATTTTACAATTAAAAATTAAATTCAACCTGATTTGTTTACCAATGAAATATATAGTCTTCCAAGAAGGAATACACCCCAAGATGTTGAATTTTGGAAATTTACTAAACCTGGCCAATTTGCATCTATATAACCTGATATCACTTGTAGAGATTTTCCATTTTATATTTAAGTAAAGTCCACTGAACAATGGATATATAAAATAATACTCCTCACTTCATATTAGGTGATTTAATTGGGATTAATTTGAAATCGTGCTTCTTGGGATGTGGAGAAAACAATACCATGTTATGTTGCTATAAAGAACAACATATTTCCAATGGTCTATCTGTATTCTATGATAATGATTATGTTGTGTTCATCTATGAATTTTCATCTCCCTAAATCAGTGATCACTATATTTCAGTTTTTTAATAAAAATATTAAAATATAATGAATTTTTAATCTTCTTTTCACAAGAATATCCATTAGAATTAAGCACCTACTTATTTTATGCATAGACACGTCCAATAAATTAAATCCCCCCTTCAGATAGTACCCCACCCAATACATATTTGAAATATTTAATTCATAGGGAGTGGGGTACCATTGGAATACTCAAAGTGATGATTATGGTTTATCATTATGTACCAACCCATAGATATTTTCATATAATGCATTGTAGTATTTGTCTTCTTGTTCAAATATTCCACTAAACTTCAACTGTTCAGGCCATATTAATGAAAATTATTTACCCATTTTTCATTTATAGGTTTACTAAGTAACATTGCGATTATTATTGGGTTCAGTATTTTAGTAAATAGACAATATTCATACCGGAAAATGTAATATATCATCCCTTTCTATTTATGGTGTGGTCACATTATTTATGAGAGAGATATTGTGAGTAAACAAAGGAGGTTTTAATTACATCGTTTGTTAATCTAAATGTGTTTGTTACGACACATTAATTATATTTTTTACATTGAAAATATTCTTCTAGTATAGTCTTTTTATGTATACACCCCTAGAATCGAGGATCTACTTTTGGGTTCCTTTTCATTCCCAATTTATTATAGTTGCAATATCATACCAAATTCCCTAGATTAGAATATATAAAACATATCCCTTTAAAGAACATAACTCATTTCATCCTTTCATGTATGAGATGTTGTCGTAGACAGTGTAAATATTATAATGTTGTTCACTTGTTCTTCATAACACATACTCATGGTCTGTAATAGTCATCCAAAAACATAGAATTTGATGCATAATTTCATCTGAGAGACATTTATTTCATAATTTCCTAAATGATTTTACTTATTCTCATATTTTTTAATATAACAATCTATAAAATATGAAATTAATTATAATTATTTATAAAAAATGAATAATGACCAAATATCCCACAAAAATATATGATATTGGAATCTCATTCTTATACGTCTTTTTAGATATATTTCAGGATACAATAGGATTTTCATTATTTCTAGAAAATTTCTCAACTCTCTTCCTATAATTCATGGGAGAAGGTTCATTATAGAAAATTGAAAATTTTTCAAAACATCTTGTCATTTGGTATGATAAAATTATTTCATGTTTTTAGTCTGAAATAGATAATTTTCATTTAATTCAATTGTTACCCATATAAGGGTACACAAATAATAAATTCATGGAATCCTTCAATTTGGGATTTTAATTGGCAATACATTTAACCAATTACTTCTGAACTAAATCTATATATATTCTAAATTAATTAATATTACTATCATGATGTTCAAATTTATTTTTAGGTTATCTCATGATAGTCTTACCACATGTTATCTCAACTCTCAATGTCTGGGATAGATTATCCACCATATCAATTATAATTCAATAAGATTCATTATGAATTTTTCATTACTTTTTTTTTTGAAAATCACAAAAACATTTTCTTAAGGAACATTTTCTTTCTCTAAGAAAATTTTTATATATGTTACTTGTTTTCTCTAATAACGTTTTTAACATTAAATATGAACATCAAAGTCTTACGTATTGTTTTCAAAACTAATAATAACCATCGATTTCTTATTTCAAAAATATTGGATTCTTTTTTAATAGAGAAACATACAATTCCTTTCATACCAATTTCTAGGGAATTCAGAACCTGATTTCACTAGAGTTGGGAATTTTATTTCTATGAAATTCAAAATCTAATTTCTCTATAATTGAGGCTCCTATTCTCTTAGAATTCAGAATTCGAGTATATCAGAAATTAGACCCAGATTCTCTCAGAAATCAAACTCTTATTCTTTAAGAAATTAGACTCTAATTCATTCAGAAATCAGACTCCAATTATAATATAAAATCAGACTCTGATTCTCTCAGAAATTAGACTCGTGTTTTCTTGGAAATTAGACACATGTTTTCACAAAAATTAGATTCAGATAATCATTATTCAAAAAATATGATTTTCAATATTTTTAGACTCTGATTTATACTATCATTAGAATCTGATTAAATTCTTTTCTTAATGTTACCTTATTACCGTAAAATAACATTAAATTTTATTCGATGCAAAATAAGATAATGTTTCTTAAGACTAGTAAGGTTTTTTATAATTAGTTATATAAAATGATGTCCTCCAATATGTTTGATCATAATTGTTGGCTGAGTTCCATTTGTTTAGGTCCCTCCAAAATTCATGAAAAAATATAACCATTGGATGAGAAGTCAATCGTTGAAGATTTTTCCTATAAATAACAAACCATTATAATGAGATTAGGGATAGTGATTTTGCTATTTTTTATCCAACATTAAAGGGGTGAGGTGGAACCCTTACAATGACCATAGGCCTAATTATTACATGTCTTATTGGCCTTAAAGGAATTCATTTTTTGTAGGCTTCAAACATTACATATAACCTGGACTAACTACTTGTAACTGCTCCTCCCCGACAACTTCATCATGAAACCAGCTCTCCACCTTCACGTGGTTGTTTAGCAAAGCTTTCCGGTGCATTCATAGGCTTGTCCCGATGGTACGTGCCATACCCTCTCATTATTGCAATCTGTTTAGATTCTGCTATGGTGAAAGATCTTTTCACATCATCTTTCTGAATCATGTTCCTTGTAGGTTTTCTAGTTTTCAACTACACAAAAGGAGGCCCGAAGGCCTTAAGGTGGCTTGAAGGCCTTACCGACCCTTAAGAATGGGTGGCCCGAAGGCCTTAATTGACTTGACGACAAAATCAGTGGCCTGAAGGCCCAAATGGGGGAATATTCCTGACTGTTATAGTTCCAAATAGTTTCTATTACAGTTCCTCTATAGTACCTGCTATAGTACTACTATTGTACAACTACAGCGCCCCCATAAATTAGCCTCTTCCAAGATTTGATCCCAGGTCACCTGGATGCACATAAGGAGTACTCACTAACTGGGCTGAGGCTCATGTTCTAGTTTTTTTTTCTATTGATTTATGGAATGAAGTAATACACTGTGAGATCTTTACTTGATCTGCCTTGTGAAAATGCTGTGAAAAACCTGTCCAAGATGAGAACATTTTATTCAACCATCCATCTGCCAATACAATTGTTTCTAATATCATTTTGGGGCTTACAAGGATAAGAAAATAGAGGTTCTGATTACCAACTTAATTCAGGGCTTGTGGGGATAGAAAGACAAATACTGATCCTTGTATCAATGGCTTACCCTGTTGTTGGTAAGACAATCTTCTTTGAATGTATAAATCAAGGTACCTTTATCCATTGTTTTTTGATACCCACATCTGAGGTTTAAAATATTTCTTATAATTTTTTAATTTTTGTTATTACACGTTTTATTTTGAATGAATTTTGATAAAATTAGAATGTGTAAATTTGATACACATTCTTATAATTGTAAAAACACCGATAAATTTGATTCTATATGATTTATGGTAGAATACTTACTTAAGAAACCTTATCTTATGATTCTTTATCAAATCCACTTTATCATATCCACTTTATGGGATCCTAAGTAAGAAAGTTTCTTTGTAAAGAAATAAAGAGGGTTTGTGAATTCATATTATTTATCTTTGTGAAACATATAATTTCTTAAGGATAAAAACAAATGTTTTTAAACCAACAATTTACCCCCTCATGTAATTGAACAATGTAAATTTTAATTTTAACACTATAATTTGAATCAGATGATGTCTTTAAAATACATATACTCATATATATGTTTTCTTTCTCATCTTTTATTTAAGGACCTTACTTTTTCATGTTTGTCATAAAATTTTCTTTATAAAATCATTATTTATATAAAAAATTATACTGAATTTTTTTGTAGAAAATACATTTTCTTAAGAATGGTAGGAATGAATGTTTTATAAATAGAAAAACTAAACTCTACGAGACCTCTAATCATTAATGGGAATGACTATGGATACTGGAGAGAAATTTTGGAGATTTTTATTGTCAATACCAGTGAGGATAACATTGTTATGTTAACTAGAGACTAAAGGATTATAGAAAACAAAATAAAAAAATAACTAATCCATAAAAACAAGAGAATCAACCTAAAATTAATGTACGCAATACATTATTATGTTCTCAGGACAAGAACATATATTACCATATTTCATCATATGAAGCTTCTAATAGCATGTGGAAGAAATTATAAGTTACTCAATGTGGCACATCGAAGGTTATTCAAACACGAAGTGATATTACAAGAGATGAATAACATGGTTTTATGTTTCCTTATAGAGATCCTGTTTGAAATGTTCAACAAAGGATTATGTCTATTGTCAACTATCTTGAGTCTATGGGTGAGAAAGGACTTGATGATGAGATTCTTGTGGATAAAATAATAGATATTACGAACAATGAGTTGGAATCCAAACTAATATAAATTGATGATAATATGAGTGTTTCCAACATCACTCATGAGAAGTTATTCAAGAAACTTATATTTGATGAAACTAGAATAAAGAGATATTGAGAGATCAATAAGAAAAGGAATGGTAATGGTAGTGTTTCTGTCACTACTAAATAAAACAATATAGAAGCCTACACTCCTGAAATAGGTACTAGATTAGAATCCAAGAAAGATACTATTATATCAGATTCATGTAATAGTGATCATTCTGAGATTGAAAATTCTATTCTTGGAAGAATGCTGAAAAATATTGGGGAAAATAAATATTTCCAATATAGAAATATCAATAATGATTGATAGGATATGAATGATTAAAAAGTGTCTTGTTATGAATGCAAGAGGGAAGGTCATATCAGACCAGACTATCCTATGCTCAATAAGAAGGAAGGAAAGGATATGCATTCCGAAACAAATAAGAATAAGTATTACAATTCTATGTCTAAGAATGTAATTAATGCTAATACCACATGGAGAGATATTAGTGGTGAATCATCTTATGAATATTTAGATATTGATTCATCTAGAAAAAAGAATATTCATGTTATATCCATAATTCCTACATATAATCAATGTCTCATGGCTATGGTAAACATAATAGATTCTATAACCAATATATCTTTGAAATTATAATTTCCCTAATTAAAAGTATTATGAATCATCAGATGAAGAATTTTACACAGATGAGGATAATTATTTAACTTATTTTGAATAAGTATCTAGGTTTTTTAATTTACCATAGAATGAAAACAATACAATTCATAAGAAAAATGACATGGAAAACTCTAGAATATCTAGTATAAGAAAAATAAGTATCAGATATTTCAGAAGATATTGATTAGAAAACCCATGATTTTGAAATTGAGTCCAAAATCCTTGTGGAAGTTAATTTATAGAAGGATAAGCATTCTAAGTACCATGAAAATGTTATTTCTCTGAAAATAGTTTTAGAAACAAACTCAAATTCAAAGACAAATGAATACAGGGATAAGAATTTATTTTTATACTAAAATATAAAATATTTTCGATAAAGAATCATAGGAAAAACATTACTTTTGGAAGGAATGAATTTGGTAAAATGTATTCAAAACATCACACTCTAAAAAAAAGTCTGGGCATTTTATTTCTTACTCAAAACTATGTTTTAGTCAGAACTATTTTGTACCCCAAAGTGCCCATTTTAGTATTCATTATCAATGTGGTGGACATTAAGAGAAAACTATTCTTAAAAAAATCCAATCATTATTTTTTCATAAGAATTCCTTTTATAAACAAACGTGGAATCCTGAGATATTACTTTCTAAAAATTCCCAATCCAAACAAGTTTAGATTATGGATGTGTAATAATTATGTTTTTAGGAAAAAAAATAAAGTGCTAAAACAATACATGGTACATTGATAGTTGATGTTCCCAACACATGACTAGTAACAAACTTATTTGATAATTTATTGAAGATGAAAGATGAAAAATTCACTTTTAGAGACAATGCTATTAGGGAAATTATTGTTATAGTTAATCTTGTTCCTCTTGGAAAAGATTTAATTTAAAATGTAATATTTTCTAAGGATATTAAGAAATAAATTATAAGCATAAGACAATTATGATAAGAATTTTACATCAGGAATTTTAGAAATGATAAATTCTTAGTACACTGTTACATAGAAGAGTTTATTCTCTCTTACCATAGGCATGAGAATTTTAATACACTTAACATAGAAGACCATAGGATCCAAGACTTACATTACCTTAGTGAAATGGAAGATCAATATTAGTTATAGAATAGAAGACTAGGACACTGTAACCTCAAGAACATATGTAAAATCTAAAAGAAAAGGTTTTTTAAGGTTATAATAGAACATAGATTTGAATCTTAATTTTTTTTGATCACTTTCAATATGGAGAGCAACATAAGTCAAGATTTAAATAAATTAGTGATGCCTCAGCTTCAGATGATTTAAAGCTTATACACATTGATCTTTTTATTCCAGCACACACTGGATGTATGGGATGAAAATATTATGTATTTGTTTTAGTTGATAATTACACTAGATTTACATTGATCTATTTTCTAGTATAGTAATATGAAGAATTTTAATATTTTAAATATTTTTCAACCAAATTTAATAATGTGAAAAACCATCCATTGATAACTATTGATAGTGATCACGGGGAGAATTTAAAAATTAAGATTTTGCAACCTTTTGTAGTAAGAAAGGCATTACTCATAACTTCTCAGCTCCTAGAAATCTAAAAAAGTGTATTTATTGAAGGATTAAAGTATATTATTCAAGACATAATAAGGACCATGTTTAGTGAATATTATTTTTCTAAACATGTTGTTCTAAAGCTATTAATTCTACTTGCTATACTTTAAATTGAGTTTTAATCCGACATTTTCTTAATAAAGCGCAATCTGAGATGTAGATTGGTCAAAACCCTAATTTATCTAACATCAATGTATTTGGATGAAAATTATTCATCTTGAATACTAATGGTGACTTGCATAAATTAAAAACCATTTCTGATGAAGGATTTTTCTTAGGCTATTCCATTATTTCTAAGGCCTGTAGAGTTTTTATCAAAAATTATTATACTGTCAATGAAATAGTACTTGTAAAATTTGGTGAAACCGATCCTTTTATTTTTAAATGACCCCAACCAACATCTTCAGATGTTTTTTCAAAAACTAATTGTCATAATTTGATGGAAGATTATTATAATCAGAAAAATACTTATGAAAATGTTCATAATTTATTTACACAATAATATTTTTTTACCTTATTTTGGTGAACATGTTTTAGAAAACCCAAATGAGTTGTTTATTAAAAATCATCTCAGTGATAGTATGATAAGGGATTTACATCAACTTGTAACGACTATGTGTTTTGAAAGGAATGAATTAGATCATCTATAATTTATTTCATAATTATAACCTAAAATTACTGATGAAGATTTATGTGATGATGATTGTTTTAAACTATGTAATATGAATTATAAATTTTAAAGGAAAAAAGTCTAGACCCTGGATGAAATACCTTAAGATACTTTTGTCATTGGAGTAAAGTGGGTAATCAAAAATAAATGTGATGAAAATGGAATCATTGTAAGAAATAAAACAAGATTAGTTTCAACATTATATGATAAATATGAAATAATATACTATAAATAAACCTATGCTCTAGTATCTAGACTTGAATCTTTTCCTATTCTATCATCCTTTGCAGCATTATTCAATTTTAAACTTTTTCAAATAGACATGAAGTGTGCATTCCATAACCATTATGTTAAAGTGGAAGATTATATTGTACCAACTCCTTGTTTTGAAGACACAAAATATCTTGAACATGCTAACAAACATTCCAAAGAATTATATGGACAGATATAAGCCCCTATAGCTTGGTAAGACATGATTATATGATTTTTGTTATAGAATAATTATGTTAAAAGAAATTTTTATCCAACGATTTTTATAATGAATGATATGAATTTTTTAATTGTTCACAATTATATTGATGACATTAAGTTTTGATAAAATTGGTAATGATTAACTTTTTCATTTGTGAATCTCATGAAATATGAGTGTAAAATGAGTATGATGGGTGAGTTAACATTTTTCATTAGTTTTCAAATTTCACAGAATCCATATAAGACATTTATATCTCAACATAAGTATATTAATGATCTTATTAAGAAGTATTGATACCACAACACTAAATGTATAAGTACCCCAAACGGTATCTCAAACACTCTTGATATCAATGATGCTAGAAACAAGTAGATCAGAATACTTTTAGATGTATGATAAGACGTTTATTATATATATTAGATAGTCACTAATATGTAATGTTTTTAGTATTATAATGTGCATGATTCAACATAATTGAAAATAATACCATTTAATTGTAGCGAAAAGAAATTTTTTATATTTAATGGTTACCTTGGATTTACAACTTTTCTACTCTTCTGGAAATGATATTGTTTTAAAAATATTTTCTGATGCTCACTTTGGAGGATGTTGAAAGGATTGGAAAAGCACATATGTAACTTTTAATTTATTAGGATATTCATTAGTTTCGTGGTCCTCATATGCACAATACTCTATATAACTTAACACAACTGAAAATGAATATGTAGTAGCTGAAAGTTATTGTGCTCACGTGTTGTGGATACAACACACATTCACAGACTAAGGCATGAGGGTTACCAAAACATAGATAATGTGTGATAATACTAGTTCCATTTCCATAATAAAAAACCCTACCCACCACTATAATGTAAATAACATAGACATTAGGCATGAAATTCTTTGGTATTACACACTTAAAAAAGATATCAAACTTTAATTTATCGGAACACATGATCAACATGCTGACATATATTAAAAAACATTACCATCTGATAGATATTAATACATTAATAAAATGTTATGAATGATAACCGTAAGGTAATAATCCATATATAATTTTTGTTAAAACCTATCTCATATCATTATGATAGTATTTTTCATAGGGGGAGTACATATAGTTATTCTTTTATATTTCCTTTTCCAATTTTTTTTAGATCATTAAATTTTTGGAACCTAAAAAAGTTTCCTTTACCTAATAAAACTTTTCGAGATATCTATATTATAAGAGGAAAATGATCAATATTGGAAAATCCTTCTGAGCAATCCGGAACATACCTTTCATTACCTATATTATAATAATTTTATTTTTTTGTTGATATTTCAATCTTGTTTTTAGAAAACATTATTGGATTCACTTTCTGTAAATCCAATTTCTTTCCTTAAAACCTCAAAATATAAGAACATATAAATACTTATCTGGAATTGATATCCACTATTAGATCAGATAAAATAAATTTCAATAGTTTCATTGACCTGGGAAAATGAACAGTCATCGTGAAGTTGAAATAAATGGACCCTCTTCATGTCCCACATCAGGTTTCTTTGTGTTTTTGTGCCGATGCTCTGCTGATCTTAAAATTTCCTATAAAAATTTCCATTTTTTTCAGTAAACACAGAATGTCAATTGAGATATACTAATATACTCTGATGGTTTCCAACAAGGAACTCATATATTTCCTAATCTTCTAGGATATGTTGGTTGACCCAAAATTCATATTCAGGTTTAACACTTTGATTTCAAAAGTTATAAAGATGAACAAATGAGAATTCCATTGTGTAGTAATGGAAAAGAATATAGATCTAGTGTAAGAAAATTTAGTTATATAATTTTATGATACCATTCAGTTTTATGAACATGGTGAAAAGAAATTTTTTCCTTTATGAGTATTGGAAAAAAATAATCCTTGTTTTACAAGAAGGATGCAACTATTTTAGAAATACCCTATGATGGAGAGGAAATATTTTCCTTGAATAGGTTTCCTAATAAATAAGGTTATTTTGATAAAGTTAAGACTATTGAGTTCCATATGATTAAGGGAGTGAAGACGCCTAAGATAGCACATCATCTAACAATCCATATATTTGTTGCCCTTTGGATTCAAGGTTTTTTGATTCCAAGGAATGGAGATAAAGAATCTATAAAGATATGTGATATCTTTATGATGGAATTAATGGTGAATGTAAGAAATATAAAACTCGTTATGTAAACTTTTTAAACCATCAAAAACATTAATAATGGAACTATCATACATCAAATCATGATGTACCCTGCAATCTTTGTCTCAGATTACTATCTTGTGCCTAGAATGATTCAAAATTCCATTAAATTCAAAGCCTAAAAACATCATGATCATGTTTCTATGTGATAATAACTTAAGAAGGATTAAAATTGGATTTAGTGATAAGTTAGGATATTTCAATGATATTAATGATAAGGATGACCAAACTACTATTTAGAAAGAAGAAGTTTCAGAAATTTCCTAGACAAATCACATGAAATGAAAAGAAAAAGATCCAGGACTGCAAGAACAAGTAATATCCACTTAACTAGTATATTTTACACATAATCCCAATAAGGAAAATTCATTTTTTGATACTGTTAAAGCAAAATAGGGAGTGGAAAAAAGGAATAATAAGGAAGGTGATGTAGTTTTTTGGATAGATCATGCTGAGTGTAAAGCCTTAAAACTCCAAATTTCTAAAGATCTTGGGAAGCAAGCTAAAAGAATAAATAGAAGAAGAAAATTTTGGAAGCTAATATTATTCATAATCTATCTAGAGATAATTAGAATTATTTTGAAATAGTTCAAGCAATAGAATCATTCTTATAAGAACCCATGATTCCTCCGACACCCGTAGCAACTGAGACTCCGGTACCAGAAAATGAAATGTTGTTGAGTTCCGTTCCCAAACCAATAGATGAAGATGAATAAGATCAAAAATAATAATAAGATGAAGAATATTATGAATGTGAATATGTGATAATAATGGTAGATGAATATCAAGAGAATGATACCCCTTCCGATAAGCCTTCAATAAGAACTTGCCAAGTTTCCTCTATAAAGATTATTTCAAAAGAAAAATCTATTAAAAAGATGGTGTTTCCGAGGAAGAGGTGAATAATATTCCTTAAAATGATCAATACATTAATGATAATATTGTTTTACTTATTAATGGAAAAGATTCTAAAGAAGCTAATGCCAAGACTGATAAAGAATTTTATGATGAGGATGATAGAATAGTCCCTGATCTTAATGGAGAGAATGGGACTCCAGATATTGCGAAGAAAATATCTAAGTAAAAGGAACAAAAGGAAGTTGTTGTCGATACAACTAAAACAATTGTTGTCATAAAAGAAAAGAAGGATGATGTTGGTACTTCTAAGGAGAAAGAGTATGAGAAAAATGATGTAGCCTCGCCAAAACATGATTCTTTTTTACATATTTCCTATTAATTAGGACAATATTTTTTGTTTCATTCCTTGAAGAATTTTTTTAACTCCATCTATTTCTTCCGCATAATTGATTGAAGATGTAAAATACTTCCAGAAATAGTTAATCTATAAACAGATTCCGCAAATCTTCTTATAGAAAATTTCATCAAACATCATGACATGTTCAATACTTTTCAGACCAGTTCTGAAACTCAGAGAAGATATTGAAAGGAAATCACTAAGTGTTCAATGTTATTCATAGATGATCTTAATATTTTTGATGATTTCATTGACATAGTAAATAATGATTTTGTTAAATCTGATGAAATGATCAAGAATCTCTCAAAATGATTTTTAGGTAAACTGTATATAGATCAAATTAGATACCAACATAAAGACAATAATCTGAATGGGAAAGATTATTTCTATGACTCCTAATTTAAAAAATGGAATGGGAAAACAAGGATGAGATGGCTGAAAGCACACTGACGAAGAAGAATTGATCAATCCCCAAGGAAATATAATAATGTCTTGGGAAGAATGAATCAATGACCTCAAATAGAAAAATTAAAATCATGAAGAGTTACTCACGTAGTTTGAAGATGATTATAATTAATTGAGTAAGCTGAAGGAAACATTGAAAAAGTTTATGCCAAAGGATAAAAATAATGATGAATAATTTTATTTTCTAATCCAATTTTTTAATTTTCAATTTTATAATTTTTTATCTTAATGAAATTTGTTTAATTTTCATTGTTTCATCTTGTATGAATCCAAATCATTCAGGAATTTGTTTCTATCCTTATATTCCTTTTTGAAAATCAAAAAGGTGGATAAAATAATGTTCAAAAAAATATTAAATTAATCAAAGATAATTCTTATGTAAGAGTGCGATTATGTAAATGAGAAATTTAAAGTAAGTGGATTTTATTTCTCAATGAAATATAGGAATATGATCTATAGGGATTTCAAAACCAAAATGGGAGTTAGTCATATTCACCATGATCCATAAAAAAATTGACATAAGTATTGCATTTAAAGTTCAAAAAATGAAAACCTCAGATCCTTATAATATTTTATGGAAATTTATTTGTGTTATCCCAAAAGGAGGAGATTTTTGAGTCAATAAGTTTCCTTATTAATGTTATATTAATTTATATTTTGAAAACCACATAGACATTTTATAAAAGAAAATTCTATTTCTCTACGAAACATTTTCTTATGGATAATTTTCTTAATCATGTTATTAAATTTACCTATGATCTTCAATGTCTTACTTAATGTTTTTCTAAATAAACCATAAAATATTTTCCTTAACTAAATAATAATCAAATCCTTATCTAACTCAAACCTTCCCATTCATTAGATTCCAATTCTCTAGAATTCAGAAATTGATTTTTCTAGAATTGAGAATCTGATTTCTACTGATTTTAGAATCCAATATATATATAATTGAATCTCTGATTCCCTTAGAAATCAAACTCTGATTCTCCCAGAAATCAAACTCTGATTCAAATAGAAATAAAACTCTGATTCTCTCAAAAATTAATCTTTGATTCTCCTAGAAATAAAACTCTGATTCTCTCAGAAAACATACTCCAATTTTATGAGACATCAGACTCTAATTTTCAGAAAAATTAGAATCTGATTATCAAATTTATTATAATATTATTGTAAATATATTTAGTCTTTTATTTATACTATCTTAATAATCTGATTAAATTATTTTTTATTGTTACGAAATGTCCATAAAGTAACATTCAATTTTATGTGATCCTAAATGTGATAATTTTATTATGAATAGTAATGTTTCTCAAAGTTAGTTATTTAAAATGATTTCATCCAATATATTTCAACTTAACCATTTCCTATATTCCACATGTATAGGTCTCTCCAAAATTAAATGAAAAATATGACCAATGTTAGAGAAGTTGATCGTTGGAGATTTTTCCTATAAATTCTCAATCATTTGAACGGGATCTGGGATAAAGTCTTTATAGTTGATTTTAAGAGAGAAGTGATACTCTGCAAGAGCTTTGCTCGATCTACCTTGTGTGAATGTTGTAAAAAACTTTTTCAAGATGAGAAAATCTTGTTCAAACTTCTTAATTTGAATTTCATTGATGATTTTATGAATTGAGGGATTTTGGGGATAATAAGTCATAAGTGATTATTACCTACAAAATTGAGGGGGTTTGGGGATAACAAGATCGATACCAATCATCATATCAAAGTCTTAACCTATTGTGGTTAAGACAAGATTTCAATAATGTATAAATCATGGTACCTTTATCCAAGGATGTTGGATACTCTTCTATTAAGGTTAAAATATTTATTATACTTTTTTGATTGATGTTTATACATGTTTTATTTCCAATGTATTTTGTTAAAATTATAACGTGTAAGATTTTTACACATTCTTATACTTTTACTAACTCTGATATATTCAATTCTATAAACATTAAGGTAGAATCCTTCCTTATGTAAACTTGTCTTATGATTCTTTATCGTATACACTTTATCAGATCTTAATAACGATAGTATCACTATTAAGAACTAAATATTTTTTGTGAGTTCATATTGATTAGCTTTATTAAAAATTGATTTTCTTAAGGATGAAAATGATTTTTAAGCCTAAAATTCACCCCCTCTTGTAATTGAGATATTTACATCTACATTTAGATCCAAAAATTACTTATATATTTTATATTTGAATTCATCTAGGAAATAAAATCATTAATGAATGCATTTTATACAACTTCTTCTCAGAGGTGTATAGTAAGATCATCATTTCTAGAGTATAAATTATAATTTATTAGTTTAGTTTCATTTTGTTGTCATATGATTTTAGTTTTTTTAGTTATTCATCTTGAGAGTCATTCATATCTCTAAGATCAGTATCAAAATAAATTATCATTTTTATTTAGTGATTTTTTTTTTGAATTCAATTATCTATGTTTGTATATTTATATATGGAGACTATTTTTGTAATTTTCAATATAAATCTATTATCTCGTGGAAAACATCCACTATTGGCCATTAAAGAATTTTTATATTATTAGAAGGTATAGTATAATGTAGAATGTCAATTTATTAACCCATTCGTATGGAATCATAGAATGAGTACAATGTATCACAATTTGATTCATCCAATCCTTTTTTGATAAATTTTTCATATAAACTAGTCAAACACCTTCCATATACACATCATACAATATAAATTCCACAAGACATATACTTCTTCATTGAGGATCTTCAAATTTCCAGGGAAATGAGATAAAATAACTCTAAATCATTAATTACAATAATATAATTATCATTTTGAAAGAAAAAATTTAAATAATTAAATAAACACTATGATACATATAGTTAGTCCCAAAATAAGCATTAATACCCTAACAGGGGTGAATCAAGGTGTGGATATTTTTTTTGAAATTCGTAATGTGAAAATAAATTTTGAACTAATTATTATGAGGGTATATTCAATTTAACATTGGAGTTTAGGCTTATATTATCCTTTAAAACTTTTTATGATGATGAATCATTGAAATTTAGTCATTAAAGAGAGCATAGGTACACACATTTTTCTTCTTTGTTAACCCTCACAAGGATACATTCTCGGAGAATTAAAAGGAAATGTGCCAATGTTATAATGTACCAAATCTACTAAATCACACTATGTTTAGTTTATTATAGGTTACTCCAATATAGAATCACAACCTTTACAATGTTTTTAGTAGATGAAAAATCTCTATGAGATCAATTCCCTCACACATACCTCTTATTATTTCTTCATTAAAAGGAAAAAAATTCTCATGGAGGCCCAAACAAATTATCCTCAATTTTTGAGAGTTGAAAAAAATGTATGATAGGTTTATTTTAAATTAATTTTTCCTCTAAAACATTAATGTGAACATCCCCTTGAGCATTGCAATTCCGAGAGATATCGTGGAAACAACATATCACATTGTAATGTTCATTATGAGATACAAGGTATTCATTTTTACAGAATGATTATACAAATAATCTCCCTTGTTGGTATGCAACACCACCTTCTTCATTTCACTTACTCAGATTTAGTAACAAATCGAATCCTACATCATGTATTTTTTAATGGTACAGATCTACTATCATCTACTTATTCTGAATTTAAATATGAAAACGAATTTTCCCATTAGTTATCATTGGTTTGTTTCTAATGAAAATGACCAAACCTTATAACCCTTGTATGAGATCCAAGGATCCGCCCCTTTTTCAATATCCTAACATGTAACCCTTGAGTTAGTTCTTATCACATAACCCTTCCCATGATTATATCATATGCCCCCTCCAAGGAACTCCTATACGAGACTCCTCTGAAAGACCTCTCCATGAGACCTCATGCTAAGGCCACTCTAAGAGAACTCTCTGTGATACATCTCAGTATTAACTATCCATGGGACCTCTATGATGGACCTCCCTGTTAGACTGCTCTAAAATAATCCCCAATGAATGTTCTCCATGAAACCCATCAGTGAGACTCCACTATGTGGCAACATCAAAGGACTCCCGTGTAAGAATACTATGTGAGAATCCTCCATGAGAACTTATTTGGTTGAAACTGATTGTGATCCTTTTTTATTTTCATAAGTAATGGAATACATTTTTCTATTCATGAATATCTTGAGACTTTTTTTCATGGAGATCGAATGATGTGAGTTTAATAATTTGTTTAGGTTTTTTGGATCTTGTGACAGCAAAAAGGACTCCTATATATGAAAACATCGTGTCCATACATTTCATTACATGATACATTCTTGAGAGTTTTCTAAAATACCCCTTCATGAGTCTTTTTTAAAATGATCATGTGATACGGTGGTAATGCCATATGATTTTCATGAAAATTACTATTCATAAAATCAAACCACTTAAGGGGACCTCTATTTATTCTTAAGGACGGGTTAACGAGTATTTTTTCCTAAATCCACCACCTTAACACATAATATTGTGGTTAACCAATCATTTCACACCACTAGTAATTGAGCCTACAAGCTTCTCATGATTTCTCCAAATGATCACCTACCCCAAGTGTAAATCACTTTTAACGATCACCTACATTATTATTGAGAGTATCACATGATTCCACTAAAAATCAACTAATCACCTTACACGATTTTCATGATCTCATCATGTGATCCAATGATAATTACATGGTAATTGACATTTACTTTTACTTCTTCAGGTGATCTCATCACATGATTGACATAAAATCATATAATAATGTAATTTAGAGTGACTACATGATACTTTTTCTACTATTTATCCCATTTTAAATGATACGCATCACATGGTTTCATAGTAGGATCAATTGAAAATCATATGTTATTTGTGTAACCTCACCGAAAGATATACAAATAATCACTCAATGTATTATGGTTCTTTACAGTTACTCCAAATAAGATCTTTTGAATATTGGATTTTTATTCAGGTGACTCCTCTCAATGATCAGTTCTCATATTTTTGCTAACTGTGATATGGTCTAAAATCCATTATCCATATTAATAATTATGATATTCATACTCCATATGATCATTTATAACATTCAATCTATACATGATCATTTATGGATATTGTTTTCACTCTTTTTGAATTAATTGAATATTATCCCTCATCAACAACATCAAAAATATTCAATTCACAGAAAACCCAAAAACTCCATTATGAGGTATTTTTTCCAACAAAAGGTATTGAAAATATTGTAACTAAATTTATTACATAATTGTTACATAATATTTAATTACATTTATGGATATATAGAGGAGTATCCCAAATAAATATATAATTTTCTTGAACAATTTGATATGTAGTTCCATAAAATATTGGGTTCTATCTCTATTGAATCTCAAAAAATCCTCTTTCCTTATCACTCTACTACACTTAGAGATAATTATATATCATGGTGTTATGGTGAGTCCCACAAAAATGTTTGGGGATTAAGTTCTTTCCATGTATGCACCGTATTAGTAGGATTACATTATGTAAATCTCATTGATTTTTGTTATGCATGTGATATAATATAGGTGAATTGGATACCATATATATGGATCAAATGTTATTTTTTATTTATCACACATAATTTCTTTTTCATATCATGATCTTCTTAGGTTTAATACTTTCTACTATCTCATACATCCTGGATAAGTGTTATTGAATTGATGGAAATCCATTATCTAACTCATACCAAAACATCCCCACTAGAAAAACAATATAATTTTATATCAATGTATCCCTATGAATTTTTTTAGAATAATATATTTGGATAAAATAAAAAATTAACTCCACTAATTAGTGATTTCCAAAATATGGGTTTTAACTATGAACAACCTAAAATTCAATTTTACAAACATTTCATTAATAATAATTTATTTTAAGGAAAAAAGTAGATATAAATATAATTACTAATTATGGGTAGTATCTAAAAATAATAATAAAAACATTAAAAAATTATTAAGGGGAACTTGTTATTCCTTATTCAAGACACAAATCATTTTTCTGTTAAAATGCTTTGGGTCCTCGAAAGAGATAAAAATAACCATTTTCCAAAAAAAATAATTTCACAAAAAATGTCTAATGTTTTTTATGTTTGAGATGTGTTTCTTACCCTTGGGATTAAAATTGTGGATGACTCGTGATAGTTGGTATTTTGGGGAGATTTAGTGTTTAATTATTAAATAGGTAATTATATTCTCTGTGTGAGTGTTGGTATATCCTAAATAAAGTACTATATGGTTATTCTAATACAATGATTTTGTATAGAATGTGGGATTTCAACTAATATATGCGTAATTTTCTTCATTAGAATTTGGTTCTCAAAGTAGGAGTTTGGGGTTTTTTTTATTCAAGATTATCCAAATATAATCTTATATATTTATATTTATATATCCCTTATATAAGTGTTATCCCCCAATGAAATAAAAATCAAATAGGGGGACTAATTGATGAGAAAACTGAAAATCATTGGGTTAAGGATTATGGGATAATAAATAGTGAATTGAGTGGAAGCATTATAGAATATTCTATAATATGGGATGTATTTCCATTACTTCTATAATTTCATAATTACATTTGATTTTATTATTATTATAATTTATTATTATTTTGGGTTAAATTTTATTTAAATTTTGATCTCATAGTCACCGTTGGATACTCAATCGAATGAGATTTGTGTGTGGATATGATGTTTCTCCATACAATTGGGAAGTGTTATTTTAATTCACACTATTATCCAATTAATTTTTAACATGTATATATATTTCATATTATCATACATAAATTTTATAAATCAAACATTGTGGGTTCCTCTTGTTGTAGTGATTAAACCTTAAAGAATAATTCATCATCATTCAAATTGTATAGATTATGTGTCTTCTCTTAGATAATGGAAAATAAATTCTTCAGTTTATGTGAACAATTTTATTTATTATATTTTTCAATAACTATTTTTATATAGAACATCTCCATAATCATGGAGAATTATTGGTCATCCTTTCTCGTTAATGAATTAGTTTTAAAATAGTAATTAGGTGGACATAATGACACAAAAAAATCTTTTATTCATTTTATTTCCTATATAAAATTCTCACAAGTAACTATATCATTGGATATTGGTCCAATAATGGAGATAAAGTATTGGGAGATTGTTAAAAATTTGGAAAGCATATTTGCAGTCTTATAGAATATTGACATGCGACAATTCACTAGTATATGTAGACGAATTGATAATGAAGAGTACTCTAAAAAAAATCATAGTGAGGTGAAAAAATTAAATCAAAAAGGTGGTGATGGATTTTGAAATGGTAAATAGAGAATTATTGGTAATGTGGGGATGAATTAGGATTGGGATTTATAAAAGGAGAGGCGGAATGACAGGAAAATGGAGAGAGAGAAAAATGTTGGGGTGATTTTTATGATGTTTAGTTTCTGGGACTTGATTACATGTTTTCCTCTAGGTTACATTCTACATATCTTATTTAGAAGGGGCTTTTGGGTTTTAATAAAAGTTAAATATCACGTGCAATGTATTTTTATAGAAATCTTTTTATAAACTATATGATGTAGATTTTAGTTTCTGTGTGAAATTAAATTTAAGAATGTGTATGATTCTATGTCACATGTAATATTTTTTTGAAATAATAGAAACTATGCACTATATTACACACTTAGATGTCAATTATTCCTCACATGAAATATAGGATATATGTATACTCCATGTTCTTTGGAAGATGTGATTTGACCATTTGATTATGTGATTTGTATTTCTAACTAGTGTACATGGTGTGTAGTGGAGGGGTACACACTATGTTCATATACCCAATATGATTATGCATATTAATGAACTAGCGATATTTTGGTTTAATTATTGATTAACCTAGTTTCCAACATATTTTATGAATATTTATAAAATAGTTATGACAATATTAATCATTTTTTTACCATATTTTCTCTAATTATAGTGTATATATGAACTATACCAGATATATATATATATATATATATATATTCATTTATTTGAAAATTCAATTGGGGATTTTTCATAATAGATGATTACTTTTTTTAGATTTTCCAAAAAGTATCCATTAAGTAGATTAATAGTTATTTAGAAACAAGAATGAGGTTTCCTAAAGGAGGGAAATTTTCTCCATATAACAGAATTTTCAAGGATACCCTTAGTGGTTTATAAAACTACATAGGGAGTCCCAATAACATATCATTATTATATAATCAATTCATGGATTTTGAAAATTCTATAATACCATGTTTATAATTAATAATTCGATTAAATATAAAGGTGTTCCAAATTAATAGAATTATTGTAATGACTTGTTGTTTTCATTCATATTTCATTACCAAGGTTTTAATTATGTATAGTTGTGATGTAATAGAATATTTTAATCAAATATATATTTCAATAATGTATATGTATAGATATCTCATTTCTCTTACGTTTTAAAATATGTATACTTGTTAAACAAGTGTTATTATGAACATGATGGGATTATACACTTTGTTTACAATTTACCTAATTCTATAAAAAATATTCAGAAGTAGATAATGATAAAAATTTATTTAACAATGATAAAAAAATTTATCCAAATTAGTTAGGAAACTATTATTAACATATATTCCACCATGCATTAGTGGTATATTTTAAACAATAAAATCTTCATTTTAGAATAATTAACCAAAAACCCTATAATATATGGTAGGCACTTGTTTATTTTATTATATTATTTATATAGGTGGTATGTTTTCATTAATGAATATAATTGATTTATGTTTTTTTTCATTATAGTTTTTAGAAAATAGAGATTCCTTGATTCTAGTTGGAGTCTGATCAGATATAGAGAAGTTTAGTGTATATCATTTAAAAGATTATTCTAGTCCTATTTTAGTGTAAATGTCACATTATATCATAACTATTTTAAGGATATATTAGTAATGAAATAATATAAATAGTTTTAAATAGTTAATGATGTTAATATAAAAGTTTATTTTATAGAATGGTTCTATAAATGAAAATTATACACTTAGAAAAAGTGTTATTATGAAAAAAAGTTAATAACATCAAATTGATCATTGTTTTCAAGTATACATGTATTAATAAATGATATGGTAGTTGAACATTTGGAATTTTATTTACAAGCCTTTACATTAATCATACATAATTACTTCATATGAGTTATATTTCATATAATTTTAGCTAGATTGATTTATCATTTGGTCATAGTGATATTTTGAAAGAATTATGTCAGGATGCAATGACTTTTATGAAATAACTAAATGTGTAGTAATCATAAGGCCTTTATGTTGGTCTATTTTAGGTTATATGTATATATACGTTATTATGCATAGTTGTTTTAGTATTTTAAATGGGGTTTATGAATTTAAAATGTATCACTTTGAACAACAATTTGGTCTTCAATTTATCATGAGTTCACATTTTCCTAATATATTTAATGAAGTAAAAAGATAAAAGAAATTTCAAAGTATGAAATTATATTATTCCCAATAGTAGCTTATCTTATATTATTATATGATATGATTAAATGTTAAGGTAATCATAAGTAATATTTTTATAATTATATGGAAAATACTCCGGTAACATAAAATTATTTTCTATATGTAACATGCCTCAATATGTATATCACTTGGGGTGTTATACACAATTTATTTTTTATACTATAGGTTTATGTATCATATTTTGATTTAAAAATTATCTATTCTTAAAAATGATACATATAATTTGATCATTAATTCATTATACAACTAATTTTCCATCCATTTAGCTAATATACCTTTTCAATGATTTGGTATATTATCGAACATGTTAGCCGTTGAGTCAAAACAAGAATGTATTTTTCCTATCATATGAAATATATGTAATCTAATATCACGATTGAGGTAATCTATCTTAGTTAATAGACATTACCAAAAAATATAAATTTGATATTTTTATCTATTATGTTATAATTATTTTTTGTTTACAACTGTTATGATGAATGGTATTTGGGGTTTTAACTATCTACTTATTTTATACTCAATGAATCAAGAATATATTAGTAGATTGATGAGATTGATAGACATTGTCTGTCATGGTTACTATATTTCTTATATAAAGGGATTGTAAGATTATATTTTTTTTCAATTTGATTCATTTGAAGGATAGATGTATATATTGATATATATTTTTTATGGTGATCGTGAAAGATCCCATTGTATCATCATTAACTTTCTTGATTTTTTAGACACCACTATTTGCATAAAATTTTTAATTCATGAATTTAATTATTTTTTAATGATACCATGTCTTTTCTAGTTACACATTATTGTTTGATGAATTCATTATTCCATTTGCTAAAATCAGATATCTAATATAAAATTATTTTATTTATTATCTATAATTAATTATGTTTGTAATTTTATAATAACATTCAAAAGATGAAATATGAGAATAATTTGGTGATAGATTCCAAAATTCTAAAAGAAAATATCTAAGGGGTGTTTTGGATATTATTTCCTAATTTTTTGTATAATTTATAATATATTATTAAATGGAATGGATTATATTTGGATTTATTATTAATATAATTCTGGTTGATATGTGACAAAATTAATAAAAAAATATGATTTATATATGATTTATATCATATTTTATTATATAGATATTTCATATGGTATCACATATATAAATCAATTCATAATGTATTTCTTGTATTTCATTATTTTTTACTGTGTGATATGGTGATATCAAAAAAAGACTCTATTGTGTCATTTTGTATGATAGAACCACATCATAAGAGTTATGACACAAGTTAACCATTTTGTATGATTAAATATAGGCCATCAAATGTTTATTGTTAACATTCAAGTAATATTCATTGTAAACATATCATTAGTGAAAAAAATAATATATGATTAATCTTATGGAAGGCTTATTCCCTTCAAAATTACATGCATGGCTGAATACATTACAAATATTATAATTACATTGATTACCTGATATTACATAACATTCATGTATGTGTATATAAGGCTATTGGAGAATAAAAAATTCTTATAAATATAGGATATAGGATTTGAAATGTTGTTTTACCAAAGAATGTATTTTATCTCGATCTAATCTTCTAAATACATCTTTTTATTCTTATTTCTTGTTCTTTATGATACATAAAAAATCATGGTGTGATGGATAATTCCCCCAAAATGTTCGGTGACTCTAGTCTTACTATTTAATCCCCATAGTGTAATGTTTCCTTTAGCTACTTCTCATGAATCTTCATTAAAAATATGGATTAATATAATTGATTTGGACACCTTCAGTGTAATATTCACATGTTTCTCATTTTATGTCCCTCAAAATTTTAATTTAATAGATAGAGATATATATTTTAATGGTTTCTAACTATATTTATAATATTTAATAGCTATTATTAGATCAGTAAACACCCATCACAAAATTTATACCAAAATCCCCATAGGTAAACAATTAATTATAACATAAAGGGAAACCATTTAATAATAATTTAGAATTATCTATTAGTTTAATGTAAACAATTTATGGCTAAAGAAAAAAATTTTATAAATACCATTAGAAACAATTCACCCTCTTAAAATAAAATTTTTAATATTTTTCAATAATTATTATTTTCTAAAAAAATAAATATCCGTTTAAATATCAAAACATAATGTGGGTTATATGCAAAAGAATATAATGAAATTATAAAATAGTTATAAAGGGAACATAATTTTCACTTGGAAAAGACATAGATAATATTTGAGTTTCAAATAATCGGGTCATTTAAGTGGTAAAATTTGAAATTTAACTGAAGAGAAAAATATTAGAAACATTTTTAAATTTTTTTTACTCAACCCATGGTTTTTACCCATGGGATAATTTTTGGTGATGTTTTGTGATATGTGATTTTAAATGATATTTTTCATTATTTTAATAAATGTATATTTATCATGTGTATGTGAGCTGAGGTATCTATTATAATGATATTAATCTAGTAATTCCATCACATTTATTTTTCACAGAATATGGTATTTCACTAGGTCATGTGTAATTTTATTATTTTGGATTTGTGTCTATATTGAGCTTTTTCGGTATTTTATTTGGTTTTGATTACCTAAATAAAATCATATAAATATTTCATTATATAACACATGCTATAGATATCCACCAATGATATAAAAAACATTTAGGAAGATTAATTGAGGAAATAGTAGTGAATCATTGAAGAAACTCACTCTTACACATGATATCTTTTCACATGTTTTTTTGTTATTGTACATATGAAACAAGGGTCTGTTATGATAATGGTGTATGTGGAGTAGGAGAAATTTTTTGGTGATGATTTTTAATAGTGAACATATAACTTTGTTGCTATAAGTGGGTTCATCCTAGGACATATTATGATGAAGAGGTTTTTTGTTATCGTAATTAAATTATTCTTATTTAAATTAATTTTCATTAATTTTATACTTTTTTTCAATTATATTGTGTGTTTGAGTTGTTTATCTTTTTTATATTGATATTGGAAAAGGCCACCCATGTATGACAAGATCTATTGATACCTGTCTCCACTACTTAGACTATTTGAGTGGATAATGGTGGAATACAAGGATTACCATCAATATTGGCAGGGTGATAGTTTATTGAGTAATTATAAAATTTTATTATAGTTATTGAGTCATAAATATGGATTTTTTTGTTGTTAATAATTTTAGGTTTGATTTTTCAAATTTTGTGTAATTGAATGAAAGGTTTACAGAGTTTGATTACCATATTCAGAAATCTAGTGTGGGTATAAAGGATGATAAATCTGGTATCAAGTACTCTGGTATCCTATATATTTTTTGAAAACACATAGTAAATGTTTGTAGGGTTCATGTAAATTCAAAAACAAATTATATTATGGCATATAGTAATCTATAATGTCATTCCCATGGATACTATCCCAAATATGATTCAATAATCATGGTTCCTTCATATGAAATGAAGGATGATAACCTGTAATATAATTATCGAATTAAAAGAAAATATCCTGATGAACCTATGTCAATGTTTGAGACTCAAGAAATGTATTTGTTGGTTGATGATATGTAAATTTAGTTATCTAATTATGGAGTATCTTTGAATCATGTACACATGGTAGATTTAATTATATTTATTTTTATGAGACGAATTTATGTATAGAGTCTTATATTTATTGTTGAAACTAATGTGAATGTCTATAGTTTTATGAAACTAAATACGTCTCAAAGACCAATTTATTATAAGTTTTTTTATATCCAAAAAATATATAATAAATTAATAATGTGATGAATAATGGTATATTGATTTAACAAATCATCCCAACAATCTGATTCCTCTACTAGTAGGTACACTTTTCCCTCCCACATGATGATTATGAATTTACAAAGTATTAAATAAATTCATAAGAAATTTTACATATTTTATGGTCACAATTCTATGTCTATAGATTATAAATCTATTATATTA
Organism: Viscum album; assembly: GCA_963277665.1. NCBI lineage: Eukaryota > Viridiplantae > Streptophyta > Magnoliopsida > Santalales > Viscaceae > Viscum > Viscum album. The sequence goes on from OY728160.1 coordinate 1,919,101,027, forward strand.
TGATGTAGAAAATTAATCGAGTGTTATAATTTACATTAAATTTTGAAGTATCCATATTAATCATCAATATTTGAAACCATTCATGTAAAGGGAGAAGTCACAAATCTTCTTAAAATAAATAAATCACTGCTCTCCTATAGAAACTGTTATATTTCCATGAATCCTTAATAAAAATAACTCTAGTGATACTGGGATATTCAGAACCTCCTATTATCCGAAGGATGAATATTTAAAAACATCAACTATGATATTTTCCTAAATTTATCACTTTCATATTCTTATAAAAAAATGATATTCCTTCCTCACTCTAGTTCCTATGAAAAAATAGGTTCCTTTTAATCTATTATTATTTTTAATTACATTATCCTATATAGAGACATGCAAATTTATATATTTTAGAAAAGACACATAAATATTATATGACTTTGTATCTCATTATGTTCTCTACATATTTATCTGTTTTTTTATATTAGTATCATTCCATGATGAATTCCATTTTTATGGAATAAATATGTCTCTAAAACAGAATATGAAATGTATTTTAACATGAACATTTATTTATCATCTCCCTGGATATATAGATATTTTCAAATAGAAAAAATGAAAATAAAACCATGTCAATTATATAACCATGATTTACAAGTCATACTCTCATATAACATCTATGATTTTCTATATATTAATCTTCATGGAAATCAGTATAATATATTTAAATTAATTATAGATATATTCCTTCCACATGACCAATAAAATTTACATATATCTTCTCATAATTTAGAATAAATTGTTTACTCTAATTCTTTTTCTAGTTAATTCTTACATATCCACTATGAAAGATCAATAGTTTTCATGGTATAATTAAATAATAGATACCTGATCTAGATAAATATTACATATCCCCACTATTTTCCAAAAACACCCTTAAAAAATATGTCAATATTCTGTGTAAATATTAATAAAATTAATTATAAACTTGATCCTCTAAATAAATCTTATGTATCAACAATATTAATCTTATAGATCTAGCACTAATATCAAGTTATTCTTATATATTCTCTTTACCAATTTTTTATGATAACTCAATGAATCATGAAAGTGTAATTCTTATGAATATAGTGGTAATTATTTTATATTCCCATAAATTATATATTTATATCATACTTCCAAAAATTAATATAATGTTCACTTTATTTCTATTCCAATGATAACTCAACACTTCTCCCAAAATCAATCAGATTTCTAAAACATTCTCCAACCTTATAGATATCAATTAAGGATGATTACATGAGTGTTTTTTGAGGATTGAAACCATTGTTATGTAAAACAATTGTTAAAGATATAATTAATTACTTTCATGTTTTTTTATTCATGAGATACATATTTATATATATTCAATATAAAAATATTATGTATCATTTAAATCAAATGGAAACTGTTTTATTAAGTTCTTTCATAATATGGATTTATTTAAAAGAATAATTTCAAAATTATAGAATATGAATATGTAAAAGTTATTTCATTTTTTTAATTTATAATACCAAAATTATCATAGGTTGAAGTTTTTAGAATTTTCTTAAAAACAAATCTTTCAAGGAATTGTTAAAAATAATACTATTTATTGAAAACACTATTTTATTTTATAATATTTAATATTGAAAATATTAATTTTTAAGTGTTCCAAAATGAAAATATTTCTCCTCTATTTTAAATAATATATAAATGGTATTTAAATTAAATTTCTTTCATAATTTAGTATAATAATAATTTATAAATAAAACAGTCATTTTTACAAAAAATCATTTTCATCATATTTTTCTTTTTAATATTGAATTAAAATTATGAAATATTATGTTTTTAATATTTATAATTGGATTAAATATTTAGCATAAGTTGGTATATATTTTTTAAATAGTCTCCTTTTATTTTTTTCAATAAGAATTGTAATCATAGAAGTTTTTGTTACAATAATAAAGTGCAAAGAGTGTAATTAAAGATAATAATAATATAAAGTACTATAAAATTACCCTAACACTTCAATTTATTTTATATAATGATAATTAATGATATTCAATCATCCAACATTTTATTCTTGTATGTTTTAAATTTCTATGTAATTATCACCTTTATAATTATTTATTTAAAGAAAAAGAAAAAAAGTTACTCTAGTTTTTAACAGCTAAATATTTTTACAAATGGGAATTAATAGGGGATATGTTTGGTAGTAAATTTTAATTTTAATTATAAATGTTATATATAATTAAATTTAATATTGTTTTAATATATATTGAATAAATAATTATATTTAATTGATACACATAGATTACATAATTTTAATTCAATTAATGGAAAAATAATAAAAATTATACTAAACAAATTAAATAAAAATCATTATGAATAGATAGTATGGTATATGAAATTTTTTAGATAAATATAAAAAATTTAGGATTTTTATTAGGATTATATTATCATTCAATATTTTTTTGGTGGTTTTAAATTCAATGTAAATAACTATTTAAAAAATTTACATTATTGATATTTTTAAAGTAATAATTCATTAAATTATTTAATGTAAATAAAAAAATATTCTCTTTGACCCAGTGAAGGGGATGTGGTTTATTAAATCTATCATGGACTATTAATGAAATGTTTTTACTTTAATTATCTACATTAACCCATAAAAGTAAAAAAACATATATATTAAATTAATTTCCAAAGGGGTTAAAAAGAGTTAAAATAAAAAGATAATGGTAAAAATATGATCCATAATTGACCATATTTTTTATTGAGATTATTGGGACTCATAATATAATAATAATCAAATATTTTAAAATTCAATCCATTTTGAGGATAAAATTAATTTATATTATGTAAATATTTTATGAAATTCCTAGAGTGCTCATCCCCTATATAGGAAAATGAAACCTATAATTATAATTATTTTACACTTAGTAAGCATTTTGTTTAATAAAATACCTACAAAAATCAATTTCATATATCCCTCCACACATCCTATAAGACATATTTTTTTGGTTGATACTAACCTTAATGGTTATAAGATGTAAATAAAAGGGTTTTTTCAGAGGAAGATGTATAGTTCTAAACTATTTATTTTTCATTTACAACACATCAAAATCATCCATCCCTCTGATGAAATAATAAAAAATATCTCTTATATTATATTATTATATTATTTTAGTATAATTACATATATCCATCTCCCACATTTATCAAATGGGAATGGAATCCATAGTTTCTGTGTATGGAGGACAAATGTCTTGTGGATCAATGTAATTATCTTCAACATCTGTCTCTAATGACTAATTATAATGATGGAATATATATATATATATGATATTTTTGACATATTTATAATTATAAAAAGGATAATATATATCCTCTTTTATTACATTTGTATTCTATGACAAATGATAATGACGTCCACGCATACATGCAGACTACATCATACATGAAGTGGTGTGATTCTTTAGTCATCAAAAATTACATGGATTATCTATATAAATATATTTAAAGAAATAATATTACATTAATGGTATTATTATAATTATATAAAGGTATAAAAATACATAAAATCTTTTCATAATGATTATTGAAAAATTGGAATGTTACAGATGCGTACATATGAAAAACTGTATCCATGATTGTAACATAGTTAATTTTTCATAATTGTCATTCAATATTGGTTTTAAAAGTATAATAAATTTATATAAATTATAATTATTTCATGATTATTATTTTATTTACTTTAAAATTATTATTAAATTGATCCTAGTCAACCTAACAAAGTCCTTATGTACTTAAGAATATAATATCATCAAAACATCTAATGTGAACACAAATGATCATATAATTGTATATAACATAGTAATAATTAAAATAAATGATATAATAATCAGGAAATATATTAATAAGTATGTAAATAAATAATATTTTTTAATTAATTTTTAAGATAATGAATGAATGTGATGTGTCAGATTCAAGGTAACTGACTTTCTTTTTAAATCCTCGTTTAATGTTAGACAAAAAATTATTTTCTCATCAATATCCATAATCTTCTTAAAATGATCTAATATATTTTATTATATGCAAATAAGATAATTATAAAGTTCCATTTTATATATCATTGTCTACAATATTTCAATGGTTTTCAAAAGTAATATTCAATTGATTTCTTTGAATTTTTTACCAAAATAAAAAAAAGAAAGTCTTATTTTAACTTATATTGGGGAAACTGTGTTTCCCAATTAAGTAACCATTTATTAATTTATATATTATATTATACGAATATATTATTGCATCAAAAAACCATCATTCCATTTTTATGTGTAATTTTCTGTAAAAATTGTTTTTTAGTAGTAGAGGGTGTTTTGATATCTGAAAATGTTTTCATATATGTATAAAAAAGTTTTCAAGTGTTTTATAATGAAACAATGAAATATTAAATTGTTTTATTCTTCATATGGCCCTAGGAAATTTTTTATGAAATGGGTGATATAGATGTTTCTTATATGGTTGGTTGACACACATTATATCTCCTGATATTATGATTTGATACCCATTATTGTAACGCCCTGACCCTAGTTACCCAGAGTCAACGCATTATTTTAATACATTGGCATGACTACAAGGAATCAAGTCCTGAAGGACCGACTGACTTATTAGTCTTGGAAAATAGATTACATACATGAATGTTAAATTACACATTATAACATACAAAATAACATAAATAATCCTTTATGAATGCCATTATTCCCTTGGCTTAACCCTGCATATCAACTACAACACACTTCTTAGAATCCTAAGAAAAATAATACATTTAATGGTGTGAGATGAAACGCTCAGTAAGTGTAATAAATACAGTGAAAACATTCATAAATAAGAATAAACATTTAAGGAAATGTATAAAACTAAAACAAAATCCTTTTCAACATAAACTTCATCATAATATGGAAAATATAAATCAAAATAATTCAATTTACCTACTCACATGGATACTATATTAGTCGAATAATCACATGAAATATCAATAAACACTTTCATAGTGATGGAATGCATAATTCCAGAATATCATAACCACATAGTCAAGGCATTGTGCCAAGACTACAAATATGATTTTTCAAGGCCTTGTGCCAAGAAACTAGTTTGTCTCATGAGACCCACAGATGCATCAAGGAGCTATAGAGGGCTCCACCCATCACTTACTATGTCCAATGCATTCCTCCTATGAAAAGGTTTAAACATAACATAAATATTCATATTAAAACTAGCAAACGAAATGTCAATACTTTATCCCTAAACCATGAATGGTATAAAAAATAACACATCCACAGTCAAACATATCACCAAACCTTCAATAAAATATGTAAGAATTTTATCATAATAAATCATCTTCCAATATGTTTAAGATCCATCAATGGATGTTGACATAGATGAAAATGATTTGTAAAACTCTTTGAGAGAAATATCCATTTTTAATGAAAAAATTTAAAAGTCACACAATTTAGAAAGGAAGACATTTAAAGAAATTTTTTTTAATAAATGTGTCTCATACCACTTTTAATCTTTTGAAAAGAATTGACATTTTAAAAACATTCATGTCTACATAAATAAATCCTAAAAAACCATTTTTAAGACATGGAAATTAATGAGAAAGATTTAGAAGAATAAATATTTAAAACATTTTAAATGAAGTTTTCGTAAAAAATTGCCTTAAAATAATCCACTTGAAAATTATTTCCTGAAACATGGACATGGATAATAAATATTTCCCAGTAGATACTTATGTAAAAACGACCTCGGATAATAAATAGATTATGAAATTAACCATTAACATGCACTTTCCTTTAGTCGGGGGTACATTTAACCTTTTTTATGAAGACCATAGTATATTATTAAATTATAACTGAACTATATTAATATTTATGATATCATACATTATTTATTTATGACTTTATACTACCCATTAATTAATAATTTTGATGTTAAATTAACATTTCATGTAATAATCGCTTTCTTTATCGTACGTGTTTAAACTTGTTACTCTTGATTGTATCACTTAGTTCATGATTTAAATACATCCAGAATATAAAAAATTATTTATATATCATATATATTTTGAATATAAATATGTATAATAGAAATATATATGAAATGGAAAACATGGTTTATGGTGACGATAGTCCATATGTACGCATAAACATTTTTTCTGTTTTCATATCGAATTGAACAGAAGTAAGTGAAAAAGATATATGTAAGTATATAAGTATATATATATATATATATATATATATATATATATATATCTCTAGTATCATTATTATGTCTTATATTACATACTTATTAGTTTTATATTTTTATAATCTTCGATGAATGGTGAACTTGGAAATGAATCTCATCGCGTCGTGGAGACGGTAATCCATACGTACGCACGAGCAGAAATATAATTTCTTTAAAGGAGATGAATTGGATGGTATATCATATATACAGAATCCTTGTAATGTTATATTTATTATTTACATCAATTAAACATCATTATTATACCCATCCAAATAATAATGTATTGAATAACAATTACACCACGACGTGGAGACAGTAAACCGTACGTACGCACGTATGGCGACATTTCTTTGAAAGGATGGATAGAAAATGAACATGGTTGTACCATAATTATAATAACATCACAGTATATAGAAGATACTGTAGATATTATTTTACAATGGAAACAACAATGAAAAAGGAAGTGGAAGAAGAAAATAACTTGAAAGTGGTGGTGAGATATTTACCTCTTCTTCGGGTTCTTCTTTTTGATTTGAACAAAAGGGATCCTTATTCCGGATTTCTAACTATAGGATGTCCTCTAGGATGAAGGGAGGACAATTGAGTGGATATTTGGGCAGAGTTTGGCCGAGCCATAAGGCTTTGAATGTGTGAATTAGAGAGAAGGCGGAGTGCCTTTTATAAGAGGGGTGAGGGACAACATAGGAAAAGCTAGAAATATTATTTGATAATAGAATAATTTTCGGTTTCTAATGGCTAAAAAATGGATTATTTAAAGACTATGGTGGGTATGGGTCACAAACGACACAACCAATAGGTTTTAGACATGTTTGGGTCACTATATTTACTTTATCTTTTAGATTTAACTCTTCATTAAATAATTTGACATTTACCATGTCTAATTGTGTTTTTATATTATATGGTTAATAAAAATACTATATACTTCAAAGATAACCCCAAGTGGGTCATTAATGATACAAATATCATTATATAATTTCTTTATCCTAACCGTGTCTTTTTAGGAATAGAATATCAATTAGTAATATAATATTTGTTTTAAAAACTCTTTTATGTCAATTTTGTCACTATTTGGTATTTTGTTTTTTTTAAATTCCTAACTACATTATTACTTCACACAAAATAAATCTAATAAATCCTAACATGTCACATAAATCTATAAAATTCATTGATGGCATCAACAATTTAAAATTATATTTATTTTAACATCTATAATACCATTTATTTGACTCTTTCAGTAATGAGGAAAATAATGTATAATAATTGTGTCCTAAATAACTATATTCATTTTATGTCTAAAAATTTTAAATAAAAAATAACGAGGTAGAAAATATTTTTATCTTTCTTGTGAATATTTATAGTCGAATAGATCAATTATATAACCTCATATAAAATTTTATTTACCAAAAGATATTTTCTTTTGTTATTATTGTCTCTACTTTAAATTCTTTAATATATAATGTCATTATCACTTACAAGTGCCTCCATGGGGTCCCCAAATCGACCCAAGGATTACCATAGTTGGATATGACTCATAAAATAAGGTTAGGACAAGTTATATTGTAATTTTGTATTATTATGTAACAATTTTTTTAACCTTATTTACTGAATTTACCTTTTTAACCACGGTAAATAAAATATTTACTGAAGTAAATATTTCTAATGTATAAAAATAAAATTTACCTATTTAAAAAATTTGTACCTCATGATTCCAAATATGGAATCCATTTTCATAAATTCAAAATACAGAAGTGACAGAAATTAATTTAAAATGAATTCCTGTTGTCAAAACAAAAAATGTGTTTTTAAGAAATAATAACTACTAAAAGATTCACATATGTTTATGTCCAATTTCAAAGTGAAATTACATACAATGACCAACATTGGATTAAATGGTAAAAATATATCATAATTATACATAAAAACCATTCATATGTATAGTTTATCACTATAAATTATTTTGATTAAAAATGATGTTTTCAGTTAAAATATATTATTTTTCACTATTCACCCAAATATGAATGTTATTAGAAAAACACCAATTTTTTTTGAAACTAAATTACTATGTCCAGATCCCAAAGAAGAATATTATTATGTCTAATTGAATATATAAAAGTTTAAAATATTGGATTAAAAAAAGGGTTCTCCATTAAAAGGCGGTAAAATTTCATTTTTGGAAAATACTTCATTTATCTAAAAAAGGAAGTTGTCCTTACATTATGTCTAAAAAACTCATAACATGGATTCTAAAATAATATGGGTTATATAAATTTCAAAATTATTTTAATAATATTCCTAACCACTTTTGAACTACTAGTTTGGTAAGTTGTGGTGCGCTTGAACTCGATGTTGCGTGTAGTGTATGTTATTGAATTTCTTTGAAGAACTAACATACTATGAAATTTTTGGGTGTTACATTTTACCATCCTTCAATAAATTGAGTCCTCGCAATTTGAAATTGTTTTTAGAAAATAAATGTTTTAAAATAGATAATACCTTTGTGAAAACCCACATCGGAAATTAGTTTAATAAAATTTAGTCTTAATAAGAGGAAAAAGGAAATGAAAGGGTCACCACCAAATTATGATCTCAATTTGGAGAAAATTGGTGGAAATTAGAGACAAATAATTGGAGGAAATGCGTAAATATTTATAGGTATTGATTGATGTCATCAATCACAATCAACTGTAAAATTGAGGGACTTAAATCCATCAGTCTATGATGATTTGAAATACCATCGGTTCAACAAAACACAAGGTTTAATGATAACACATTTTGGTTTTATGATCCCTTCAATGAAGTTTAATAATTAATTTACCAATAATATTAGAGGGAAAAAATTATATATATATATATATATACTTGAGAACTTTAGTTTCATCATTCCACAAACTCATCTTTCACTCAAAAAGATTTCAATTTTTTTTCTATTTTTCATAATCGTATAGGGTTCCAAAAATAAAGAATTTATAATTCACCTATCAGACCCCTAAAAAACTAGATTAAACAATCCAAGACTTCAAGTAGTCTAGTGGTAAGCAATAAATCCCAATTTCACTATGGTTGTGGGTTCGATTCTCGCAACTTGGCCGATGTGACGTATTGTCACATGATCCGCGTTTTGTACTTTTTTATAACCACACAAAAATAACCATAACAATAGTATCCAATTTCAAACATAATCAATTCCATCCTTATCCAAAATACTTCTATCCAAACTCTCATTCCAAAATTCATATAGAACACAATGAAGATCCTTTTTTTCAGGTAATAACATGTGAACGCCTTCATCTTGTATTCTTTTAAAACTCTGTAACATCCTGAATTACCATAAAACCTTATTTATTACATTCATGATCCCTTATACCTTATAGAATACTGGATATCCTCCTACCCAAAACTGTTGTTAACTCCAAAAATGATGGAATATACAAATCATTAATCAGATTCAAGGTAGTCAATAATATCCAATATAATTTATCCAAATCAACAATCTCTTATTCCCAAATCACTTCCTCATTATCAGTACAATATTAAATATTACCTTTCCATCAACCATGTATTTTCCAAAATGTGTAGCTTACTATTAAGTCACATTTCTTAGAACCATATAATTTCCAATCCTCAATAAAATAGTACTACAGTACAATCCTTATTTATCTCCATTATTTATATAACAAGTATATTTTTTATACAACACTCAAATGAAATAATTCTATAATAACAACATAAGAACACTAGTCATTCCTCTCCATTTGAGGGAGTATCATAACGTGGTTATTAACCAATAGCATCATTTGCGGTATACTCTAATGACATGGACATTGATTCATGTACTGTCCCAACGCCTTTCAGTAGGAGAATTTTAAATTTGAAACCATTTTATTACCCTTGCAATCACATATATGGTGTCCTTTTTCTCCACACTTATAACAAACTCCCATTAACTTCAAGAATTTACCAAGGTGATTCTTTCTCCATTTATCAAATATGGGAAAATCCTTCTTTCCCCTCTTCTATTTTTCCATCTTTCTCTCTGCCATCATTTTCATTTCTTACTTCCCTTTCAAATACATAGGACTTAGAGAATTCTTTACTTATCTTATTAACACATGATATTATTTCCTTATAGGATGATAATAAATGGGAGACTATTTCAATTCTAAATTTTGGATTAATACCATGAACGATATGATATTTCATACTTTGTGGATCAGACATATTAATGGAGTTATCATTCCTTCAACTGGGATCCATTTCTAAATAATGGCATACACTAGGTCAGTTTATGAATCACAATGAATAATTCCAAACTTGTAAAATATCTAACGTAAATTAATCTTTTTATGGATATAATCCATAATAATAATTTTTTTTAAGGAAATATGTACTTCTAAATCGTTCATAATGTCTTTGTAATGAAAATGTGAATTATCCTAAGAATATCCTCCAGGAGTTTCATAACTAAGAGTGCAACAAGGCCCGTTGTCGCGCACCATTTCTTGTTCGAGTCTAGCGCAAAGTGGTGTTTTTGGGTTTTACCCCTAGGTATATCTGTGCAAGAGCCACCTCTACCTACTCGTATCCAGACAAGGATGTATTTCTAGGAAAACACACAAAAACACTACATTACCAAAATTCTTGGATGTTCTTCTATAATTATCCTCAATGTATATCTTAGGGTAATGTGCTCTAATCCGAGTTTATCTAAATCTAGTCTCCAGGGTTATTGCTAAAAATCCTCTGATACCAACTGTAATGCCCCGACCCCACTTACCCAGAGTCAGTACATTATTTTAATACATTGGCATGATTACAAGGAATCACATCCTGAAGGACCGATCGGTTTAGCCGTCTCGGAAAATAGATTACATACATGAATGTTACATTACACATTATAACATAAAAAACAATATAAATAATCATTTATGAACACAATTATTCCCTTGGATTAACCCTTCATATCAATCACAATACACTTCTTGGAATCCTTGGAAAAATAAAACATAGAATGGGGTGAGCTCAAATGCTCAGTAATGGTAAGAATTACAGTGGAAACATTTATAAATAAGAATAAATATTTAAGGAAATTTATAAAACTAAACAAAATCCTTTTCAACATGAAATTAATCATAATATGGAAAATATAAATCAAAATAATTCCATTTAATTAGACACATGGATACTCTACTAGTCAAATAATCACATGCCATATCAATAACCACTTTTATAATGATGGAATGAATAATTCCAGACTATCATAACCACATAGTCAAGGCCTTGTGCCAAGACGACAAATAAGATTTTTTCAAGGCCTTGTGCCAAGACACTAGATTATCTCATGAGACCTACCGATGCATCGAGGAGCTATAGCAGGCTCCACTCATCACTTACTAAGTCCAATGCATTCCTCATATGAAAAGGTTTAAAAAAAACATAAACATTCGTATTAAAAATTGCATATGAAATGTCAATAAATTATCCCTAAACCATGAATGGTATAAAAAATAACACACCCACAGTAAAAAATATCAAAAAACCTTTAATATAATATATATGATTTGTATCATAATAAATAATCTTCCAACAAGTTTAATATCCACCAAAGGATGTTGACGTAGGTGAAAATTATTTGTAAAACTCTTTGAGAGAAATATTCCCTTTTCTTGAAAACATTTAAAAGTAAAAAAATTTAGAAAGGAAGATATTTAAAGACATTTTTTTTGAATCAAAGTTTCCTATACCACTTTGAATATTTTTAAAATAATTAACATTTTAAAAACATTCATTTCTATATAAATAAATCCTTAAAAACCTTTTTCAAGACATGATTATTAATGAGAATGATTTAGAAGAATAAATATTTAAAACATTTGAAATTATTTTTTAGTAAAAACAACTCTTAAAAGAATCGATTTGAAAACTCTTTCCTAAAACATGTACATGGATAATAAATATATCCCTGTAAATACTTACGTAAAAACAACCTCGGATAATAAAGAGATTGTGAAATTAACCCTTACCATGAAGTATTTTTTAGTCGAGGGTACGTTTAACCACATCTATGAAGACCATAGTATTTTATTAAATTATAACAAAACCATATTAATATTTATGATATCATACATTATTCATTTATTACATTATACTACCCATTTAATAATAATTTTCATGTTAAATTAACATTTCGTGTAATAATCACTTTCTTTATTGTACGTGTTTTAACTTGTTACTCTTGATTGTATCACTTAGATCATGATTTAAATACTTCCAGAATATAAAAAATGATTTATATATCATATATATTTATAATATAAATATTTATAATAGACATATATATGAAATGGAAAACACAGTTTATGGAGACGGTAGTCCGTACATATGTAGAAATGCTGTTTCTGTTTTCATATTGTATTGAATAGAAGTAAGTTCATAAGATATATGTAATTAAATATATATATATATATATTCAGTAGAATTATTATGTCATATATTGCATACTTATTAGTAATATATTTTTATAAACTCCGATTAATGGTGAACTTGGAAATGAATCACATCGCGTCGTGCAGACGGTAATCTGTATGTACGCACGAGCAAAAATATCATTTCCTTAAAGGTGTGGAATTGGATGGTATATCATATATACAGAATCATTGTCATGTTATATTAATTATTTACATCAATTACACATCATTATTATACCCATCTAAATAATAATGTATTGAATAACAATTACACCACAACATGGAGACGGTAAGCTGTGCGTACGCATGTATGGTGACATTTCATTCAAAGGGTGGATAGAACAATCAATTTCATTATACCATATTTATAATAAAATCAAATTATATAAAAGATACTGGATTTATTATTTTATAATGGAAACAACAATGAAAAAGGAAGTGGAAGAAGAAAAAAACTTGAAAGAGGTGGTGAGATATTTACCTCTTCTTCGGGTTCTTCTTTTTGATTTCATTAAAAGGTCTCTTTAGGATGGATTTCTGACTATAGAAAGGCCTCTAGGATGAAGGAAGGACAATTTAGTGGGTATTTGGGTAGAGGTTGGCCAAGCCAAAAAGCATTTAAGGTGGGAATTAGAGAGAAGGGGGAGTGCCCTTTTATAAGAGAGGTGATGTGCACCTTAGGAAAAGCTAGAAATGTAATTTTATAAAAAATTATTTTTCAGTTTATAATGGATCTAAAATGGATCTTTTAAAGGATTAGGTGGGTATGGGTCGAAAACCACACAACCAATAGGTTTTAGACAGGTTGGGGTCACTATATTATATTATATGGTAAATAAACATACTATTTACTTCCAAAAGAACCCCATGTGGTTAATTAATGATAAACCTATCGTTAAATAAGTCCTTTGGATAAACCATAGATTCTTATGAATAGAATATCAATTAATAATATAATATTTGTTTTAAAAACACTTTTATGTCAATTTTGACACTATTTGGTATTTTATTTTTTATAAATTCATAACAGAATTATTACTTCACATAAAATTCATATAAACAATCCTATAATGTCACATTACCTTATAAAATTAGTGTATGTCATCAAAACATTCAAATTATATTTATTGTTACATCTATAATACCATTTATTTGATTCTTTCATTAATTAGGAAAATACAACATCATTATTGTGTCCTAAATAAATATATTTATTTAATGTCTAAGAATTATAAATAAAATATCTTGAGGTAGGAAATCCTTTTATATTTCTAATGAATATTTATAGTCGAATAGATCAATTATATAACCTCATATAAATTTTTTTTTAATAAGGATATTTTCTTTTAATATTTTGGTCTCTACTTTTAATTATTTAATATATAATGTCATTATCAATTCCATGTGGCTCCATGGTGTCCCCAAATCGACCCAAGGATTCCCATGGTCGTCCATGACTCACCCAATAAGTTTAGGACAAGTGTTAAAGTAATTATGTATTATTATAATATTGTTTTTTAACCTTATTTAGTGGATTTACCCTTTTGACCATGGTAAATAAAATATTTACTGAAGTAAATATTTCTAACGTCTAAAAATAAAAGTTACATATTTACACAATTTGGACCTCATGATTACAAATATTGAATCTATTTTTCTAAATTCAAAACAAATAAGTGGAAAAAAATAATTTGAAATTAATTCCCCTTGTCAACACAAAAAGTGTGTTTTAAAGAAATAATAACTACCAAAATATTGACATTTGATTACGTCCAATTTCAAATTGAAATTAATTCCAATAAATAACATTGTATTAAATGGGTAAAAATAAAATCTAATTATAAATCCAACCCATTCGTATGTATTGTTGAACGCTATAAATTATTTTGATTAAAAAAGTTGTTTTCAGTTAAAATATATTATTTTTCACTATTCACCCAAATATGAATGTTATCAGAAAAACAAAAAAAATTTATTGAAACTAAATTATTATGTCCCGATCCAAAAGAAGAAGTTTATTATGTCGAATTTAATATATAATTGTTTCAAATATTGGATTTAAAAAGGGTTCTCCATTAAATGGTGGTAAAATCACATTTTTTGAAAAATACTTATTTTATCTGAAAAATTAAGTTGTTCATACATTATGTATAAGAAACTCATAATATGGATTCTAAAATTATAAGGGTTATATATATTTAAAAATTATGTTAATAATATTTATAACCGCTTTTGAAAGGCTAGTTTGGAATGTTGTGGTGCGCTTGAATGCGATGGTGCGTGTAGTGTAAGTTATTGAATTACATTGAAGAACTAATGTACTATGAAATCTTGAGGTGTTACAATTATAGCCCTAAAATGGATTGGGTGATGATAAAATCTCAAAATAATTATATAGGAAGTAAATAATATGGTTATTAACGTTATAATGGTTCTATAATTGTTCTATGAAGATGATATCCGATGATATCTATTTGACTTTTCTACGATTTTTTGTGAGGTTTTTGGGAAATTTTTCTGATGTGAATTTTTAAGATATAGATCCTTTAAATGGATATACTATGATATTTTAAGGTATAAAAGTAAATTTTTTACGAAGAAAATTTCATGAATTTTCATTATCATCACCAAACTTATTGATTTATTCTTTTTACGTTGCATTATGAGATTTTGGTGGCCATCCCATAATTTAAAATTATTTTCACAATATCTAAGTATGGGTAAGGAAAGGAAGAAGTCAAGATGAAATCCAATATTATTTTTCATGAAAAAAATATGTTTTATTTTAAAATATCCAAACTATGGTAAAACAGATACTAAATAAAAGATTAATTTTTTTTAATATGGTTTGATCAGTTTAATTTATAAACTGGTTCACTAAAACAGTCATGTGAAATGATACTCAGGAACAAAATTAATGGAATTCCATTATAAATGAACTAAAAAATTAAAATAAATAAGGTTGGGCCCCAATAGTTTCTATCATAGAAAAGTTTTAGTTAACATTAGATTTTTGGATAATGTGATTATAATAGCCACAAATTAATTTAACATATGGTTATATTGAGATGATAAAATTTTTGAATATTACTAATATAAATTTTCAACTATATTTATATCCTGAAATGGTTTCTATTAGAGGATATATGTATTCTCAAGTTGGATGGTACCATGTGGAAGCTATGATTGCAAATCATTATCCTAGAATGGTTGGAATCCGGAAAAACATTTTTTTGTAACGAATATGTTGAAAAAGGATTCAAATGGTGGTGGTATTAGTATAAGAGGGATACCATGTTCACCATAAAGGAATATATATATAGATTAGAATTACATGATATAGAACTCTCTGTATTTCTAGTGAATGATAGATATAGTGGTAGAGGATGGATGGATCAATTGATTGGGAATGATGTTTGACATAATGGGGTGTTCCGAAAGTAAAAAGGAAACTCTTTTTGTTTATATTTTTGAAGGAAAGATTGATTTTTGTTTTTCTTTAATTAATAATAAGATAGGGAAGATGATATTTATGAAACATAGAGGTATATTTTTGATAATATTTTTCTGTAAAAAACATTTTTCTATGGTTCTTAAACTTGGGATAGAGAAAAAACTATTTCAATTGAGTCAAAAGGATAAATATTCAGTTGCCACAAATAAATGAAATTTTCAAAAACATTCTAGGTATGTATAAGATTTTGTTATGGACTTTAATTGTAAAATTAATAGATTTTGATAAGGATTTAAACCATGTTTTTGATGACCATTTTCCTCATAAGATATTAAAATATTTGATAAATTTTTTCATTATGCAGAGAATGTAGAGATGTGGCTTCGCAATAGTTATGTTACCTGATATGAAAAGCATAAGAAAAATCCTAGATGGCTCATTATAGGGTCAAATCTTGGAATAAAATATGGAGGTATGAATATAATGCAGATATCTAGTGTTAAGTGTGGTAAAAATTATCCTATAGAATTTATTATCAAATCTGGGAGGTTTCACCGATGATGTATTATTAGTACTATGTACCATGAATATTGGGAAAAGAATCTTGAAAAATAAATGAATGGGGTAATAGATATCCATCCATTGAGGAGATGTTTTAGTTCATATTATATGGGTCATTATGCTATCTTTTTTCTAATGTTAGTTACCAAGGATGTAAATTATAGAGGGTGAATGTATAAATGAGAGTAAGGAACATTTTATACTACTATAAATCATGCTTATCCATAAATTTATTTGGTAATTGGTTTTTACATATTTATTCAGACTATCCAAATACCCAGATTGATATTAGTTCTCAACATTATTTAATTTCTTGGAAATGGAAATGTAAAATGAAAATATCAACTCTTATAAAAAAGAAATATCTTTTTTTGAATATTTTCAGAAGAGATATTAATACAAGAGTAATATATAAGAATATTCATATTATTGATAGGAGGGTAGTCATTCATGAATGATTTTTCAACTACCTATAATGTTTTTTAATATTACTTTGGGTCTGCATTAGTTTGCAACTTATCATATTGAGTTATATTATAGAAACAAGAATGATTTAATCAATGATTTAATACATTTTAAAAGAAACCAAATTGTTGAGAAATTAATTTGAGGTGGAATTTAATGTTATATCTATCAGGTTGTTGAATGGAATGAAATTATTATTTTAAGTGATGTTCCAGTAGAGAATGAATATATGGATATTTTTCTTTGTTATTTTGATAGTGCTATTTATGATTGGTATGTTGAAGTTTACTATTGAATTAGAACCTATAGAAAATAAAATTTCAGACAACCCTTATGAAATGGTTTTATTATATATATTTTTAGTGAAGGTGATTTTGTAATAGTAAATATATAATGGGTTCATTCATCATCGTACTTTAATTGGGGGTGCTCTTATTTTTCTTGTAAAAATTGATGGTGGTCCAATGAGGATTTTACATTACAGTAGGTCCTTTATCAAATTTACAGTTATGAATATGTATCATTCTCCACATATTGATAATTTCTATGATTCACTATAGTTATAGTATTATTTTATAAAAAAATTATCTCAGGTTGGGGAATCATTATTTTATGTTGAAGAAAGAAGATATCCTAAATGATGAATTTCAAACTATATATGGGAATTGTGTGTCAATAGTTATTCCCTTTGGGTTGTCTAATAAAATATCTATATTCATGTATATTATTAATATTCTATTCTTTGATTTTTAGGATAATTTTTTGTTTTTATTATTAATTTTGTGTTTCTATATTCTAGAAGTCGCGAGTTACATGAAAAATATGTAAGTATTTTTTTATATGTTAAAAGAATTGAAACCTTGAGGAGAATTTTTTTAGTTTGAATTTTTATTTTAATAATTATCATTACTTGTGAATATTTTTTGTTAATATATAATTTTTATTTACACTCCCAAAAAAAATTTATTGATGATGGGTGAAGACGTAGAAATATAACATAGATTCAATGATTTTGTGGATTCAGGGGTTGTTAATAGAGTATTTATGAAAAGATCAATATGTTATCTATCCCAATAACTAGGTTAAATAAAAAGGGAGTTAAAGTCATCTATATATAAAAATGTATTGATAATTTTCATAAACCAAAAACAATATAGGATAATGCTAAAGTTTTGGTCATTCCCTTTAGAAATGGTTAATTTCATCTATAATGATGCTACTTTGAAGGTGCATGGTTCTATCCTGATATATAACTATTTGGTAATTTCTTAATTATCATGTCTAATAATAATAACTGAAATAAATTGTACAAAACATGATATTAATTAGATTTTGTGGATTTTGGTTTAAAAATTTTTATCCATCACTTTTGTTTAGAAATGTGTGAAATATATAATGATCATTTGACATTGGATTATATATTAACTCAGACAGAGTTGAGAATGAGATAAAGGAGAAGGTTAAAATTTATAATGAATCATGAAAACATGTTTCAATACCATCCTAGAAACAAAATTTTTTATTCACTAATTATTAAATGTAATGAATTATTAATGATGATATATTTAGAAAATGGCCCTTTTGTTAAAGATTTATTGAATTTTTTTCATGAAGATGTGGACAAAGTAACCCCTGCTATATTATTTTATGTGCTACCATAATTATATTTGGTTATATTGAATTAATCATGTTATGAAGTAATATAGTTTGTTTTTTGGAAAATGAAGGATAATATACGAAGGGTATGTTTCATAAATTTAATATTTTCAAAGAATGTATTTTGATATTGGAAATTTATTATGTTTGCCTTTAAAGTCATAGTTAAAGAGATAGTTTTTTAGTTCGGATTATAGTTCCATATTTTTTGTTCATCCTAGTAGTGTTATCAAATTCCAAGATATTCAGGAGTTTTATTAGTGATATGGAATAAAATGTTACACTATTTAATTTACCATGAAATTATTGACATTTCAAAATGTTAAAGAAGAATGAGAATTACCAATGTGGATACATCTACCTTTTGTAGTACCAATGTGGTAATGGGGAAATGTATCCATGGATTTCATAATGGGATTTCCATAGACTTCTTGAGGTAATAATGCAATTATTTTATTTTTGGTTGATTAACTAAATATTCAATTTTTTCACATTTGGGTTATATTGTACTTACAATAGATTTCATGACATTTCATTAAGGATATAGTAATATTACATGGTGTTCATAATTCCATTGCTTATGGCCACGATCCCATGTTAACTTCAAATTTTTTTTATTTCAATTAAAATGTCATTGTGTAATGAATTAAATTTTTTTATAACATTTCTTCCTCATTCTGATGAATATTATCAGAAATAATCCAATACACGAAATACATGATTCATGCCTATTTAATTTGTTATCATGGATATCAGGATCAATAAAATTCATCGGATGAATGTTTTTACAATATTAGTTTCTTTTCTTTCACTAAATATTAAAATGTTATACAAACGTACATGTGGAATAACAAATCTATAAAGTGATGTGATTCATTCTTCATCAACAAATCACATATATTATATGTATATTTATAGTAGTAATATATTATATATATTATTATGATCATTTGTAAGTAAAAATATGATGTAAACCTTATTTCGATAATTATAATTAAAAATTGAAATGTTACTCAAGAATATATACAAAATACTATATCCTTGTTTGTGATGTTGTTCATATTTCACAACTATATATAATGATTGGAGTTAAAAGTATAAGTATTGTATAAAAATTGGAATTATATAATTTTTATTCTTTGATTTATTATTTACTAATAACCTTGCAGATCATAGTCATCCAACGAAGGTCATTATGGGCATAAGAAACGAATATCATCAAAACATTTGACATGGGAATAAATTATTGGGTATGTATATATAACATATCAATACATGAAATAAATGGAATAATAAACATGTAAAAGGTTCTCAAACAAGTAAATAATTAATAATGGATAATTATTCAGGATGATGAGGAATGTACAAAATGATTCAAAGTCTAGGTTAGGGAGTATCTTTTAAAAATACACATTTAATGATTCACTCAAAACTAATTCTCTTACATATCCATATTTTTTAAAACATTATTTTATGGATGTATTTGTATGGAAAAAAAGTATTATAAAGGTAATTTTATGTCTCTTTTTTACTTTATTTTTAAAAATTTACTATAAAATATTATTAAATTATTTATTTAAAAATTCCAAATAAATTATAAAATAAATATTATATTTTAGTATATACGATGAAAAAGAATTTTATAGATTCCATAACAATTATTTCATTTTTTATCTCAAATTATAATCATCCATATTTTATTCAATGGCAACCACACCTTCAATAGTTTTGGGTAATTTAATTTTTGAAAATAGGTCTTTAAAAGGAAATTGTATTTCAATTTAAGAAATAAATCATATTAATAACAAATATTTTTCTTGGGATTTATGATTAAATGGTCTAAACATAAATGTTTTTCATGATACGGTCATTGGAAATTATTTATGTCACTAGGTGAGTCTGATATAACATATAAAATTGGTTGATTAAAATTTTAGCTTATTATATGATAGGTTGTGCCCAATTATAGTTAATTATATTAAGGGTGTCAACCATTATATCTCTACAGTTCATTGGTTAATGATTATATTCTCTAACTAATTATTTTTAAGTCTACCATATGGTTATTCCATTTTTATGGCTTATATAAGGGATCAATGGGGATGATGTCCCAAAGAACCAACATGTCTTTCCTATAAATTTTTATCACTTTTTATGGATATCATATGATTTTAAAAGGTAAGATAATTTTTTTTAAATGATATATTATTAAAATTTTGATTAAAATGATATGTCTTTAGGAAATGGGTTTTTCATTGATTTGAAATTTTTTAATTAGACTAATTGATTTTTTTTAACAAAACAATATCTTTTTATCATTCAAAGACATAAAATATATTTTAAATGGTTTATTTATGGGTAATGGAAACGAATAAGTTAGGATGAGAGTCATGAATATTTTTAATGAAAATAAGTGATGTTTTATTTTAAAATTTTCATTATTTTTGACAAATGGATAATGAATAGATGTTTCTACACAGTAAAATTTGGGTTTGATGGGTATAATCAATAATTATCAATATCATTCTGTTATATATAATAAATGTTTTACATCATAGTTTTTTATTCATTGATCAATATCTATAACTTCATCTCTTTTTATGATGAGAACCACTTTTCCAACACCATTTTATTGAGACATTTTCATCATAAAAGGTTATAATTTAGTTATTTATTTCAAACTACTTGATAATTTTAATAAATACTATCATATTAAACACTGAGTAACATTTTTCTCAATAAATCATATTTTGGTTGATAAATACTGGGATTTTTGAATATTCACTTTACACCAAATTAAGAATCCATTGAAAAATAAAAATATATGGAAATTTATTTTCATATATCTTCAGTTCATTTATACAATGAATTACTTATTTTCCATAAAAAACTATTGACTACTCCCTATCATTTCATAATAATAACAATTATTTTTTTATTTAATTGATATTCAAAAAGACTTTTGGGTAAATTAATAATAATAAAATGAAATATTATTACATGGAGTGGGTTCTTGTGTATTTACATTTGATTACATTGTCCCATTGTAAATATATACACATGTTTCTTCTTTTATATGATTTATTTGTTTCCCTAAACAATACTAAAAATTATCTATTAGATCTACAATCATTTCCTTCATATTTTTATAACTAAAACAACCAAATTAAATAATTCAAAACTATAATTAAATTACCTCTATTTATATTTAAACATTAACTATAGACAAAACATTGTTAATTTAATAAATGTAATCTATTTGACTATATATTTTACTATAGTAATTAATCACTAATTAATCATTAAATTCACATCAATTTTGATTATGTACATAATAAAAACCACTTTTATTTCTATCCGTTCAAAAACAATTTTTTTTAAATATAATTATTTAACACTAATTTATGTGCCTCCTGTTACGTCATATAAAGTCTCAAATCAATAAAAACAATTTCATACATGATTTTTTTTGATATGAAAAAATGAATTTCCTCTAATGAAGAAACTAATTTAACTTAAATGCCTAATAATCAATTAAATACAACATCCTCCCCATCTACGTCTTACAAAAATTTTATTTTGTCTATATTACGCCCAAGAGATTCCTTATTGATTTCCTTACAATCTTTAATTTCATCGAAATCATTTTCAATAAATATAAAATCTTATTGTCAATGATAATTATTCATGATAATTATTCAATTTTATCTACATCAATTTCTACATTTTATTGTAATTTAATTCTTGGTATTTCTATAATTACAAGGAATAATTTTTATTATCACATATATTTTATGTAAAAAAATATGCGTAGAAAAGATATTATTACCTCATTATGTTTATTTTACTCAATAACCCAATATTTTTTATTTTATTTTAATTGTAATCTATATTGGTTCCTCATTATGATTTTTATATGATTTATATGATCTATTTATCTAAACATATCATCCCAATTTTCTGTCACTTGAACAATAATGTTTCCAAATGTTATTTTCTATGAAAACTAAATTCTTCTTACTTAATCCAATGAACGTAAAATTTAGCAACACATAAATTTTGAACACCTTTAAATATTTTGATCAATTTATTCAACATGGGGTGTTTGTATTTACATGGAATCAAATTCATTTAGATTACATCAGATAAGTCACCCTCTAATGGATTCATTTTTTAGTGTATGAAACCCTTAAATTCTGATATAATTTTTTTAAAAATATACTCTCTAGGTATACCCAAAATCCGATCATTATAATCATAAAAATATATGTAATTAATTTGTAATTTGGAATGTATTTTTCACTCAAATAAATATAAAATAAATTTATTTTTTCACATGAAACACTAAACTCAATTGGTATGACAAATATTTGATAAGAATGTTATATGTAAAATAGAATATATATAAGAAAGGATGATACTAATCAGTAATCAATTAATTTAAAAAAGATTAATAATTATATAACATTTAAAAGATTATTTTCTTAATTAATTTATTTTTTCATTATATGTTTTATATTCATATATATTAAAATTTTAATGTTTATAATATAGTTTTTTAACTATTAATATAAATAATTTTTAATTTGTTAATTTTTTACATCTTATTTGATAAAAATATAATCAAATATTATTTTTTTAAAATAAATAAATTTATATTATGAAGAAAACTAAGATTGATAATTTAATCCAATTTGTTCATTTTATTCTTAAAAATACAGTTTTTCTACAAAGGGGTTTTTTGATTTACTTGTGTTTTTGTAAAAATAAAACTTCAAATAACAATTATCTTAAAAAAGGATTCCATATTTGGAATTTATAAGAAAAAATAAGGTAATTGGATAAGTTTTATTTTAGGTATCAAATTTAAATTACATAGGTAAAAATAATTTACCACATTAAAACCAGAAAGAATGCAGAATCTTTGATCATTTTTTTTCAGAAAACTAGATTGGTATTATAGGTAATGAGAAGCTCTCTATTGATTATGATAACTTCGATTTTGAAATCTATATCAAAAATAATGTTAATGACATTGAATCCATTCCAAATGACATCAATAATACGATTCAAGGCTATTTTTTTCCTTGAATGAATATTTTTTGTGTTATTATGAAAATTGACCATGCCAAAAAAATAGGTTGGAAAAATATTTTCCTAGAATGTGACTCCACTACTATTCATTAGGCTATAAGAACTGAATCTATTCATGTTAATTGTAAGTTAACAAATCATTGATGTTATTTTGTGAATTTTATTTCATACATTTGTTATAATTCCAATAAAATATATATGGATTATAATTCTTTTTTGGATGGTATTACCAAAAAGGTTGCAGAAAGAAGGAATCATTCATGGTATGATCACATTATTTTGGATCACTCCATGTTTTTTAAAAGGGATAAATGTATTCTCTCTATTTTTAGACTCTTTTTGATAACACGTTTTTTATTAATAAACCAGTCCTAATTTTCTATGATGGTACACATCTTATAAAAAACATGATCTCCCATTATATTATGTGGTTATAATTAAAAAAATTATATACCAATGTATTTTAAAAGGGGGATCTCAAGACCACTTCAAGAACACTAATAGAAAGAAATTTCATAATGAAACTATTTTCTATAAAAATATCAAATAATTATCTTCCCTTTAATTATTCATCTTGTTATATTATATTTTCTTTAAGATATCTATTTCAAAAGTGTCTTCTATTGTAAATATGAATCTCTCAATGCGGGTACTTTTTCCCTTGAATATTTTCTCTTATTTGTTTAAATTTTTATAATATATTTTTGGATTCATGTATAATGAAATAATTATCATATTTTTTCATGATTTTAATACACTAAAGTAATGTATATTAAAATAAATTTACAATTTTTATTTTAAAAATTGAATCTTTTATTTGGGTGTTTTTCCAACCACTCCCTTTTATAAGACTTAACTTCCATTTTTTCCTCCACATTTTTTCCTCACTAATTATAATAGTTAAATTAAAGTATAAAGTTTAAATTTAAAATATAATTATCATTTTAATAAAATTACAATCTATCATTTTCAATCTCATACTTGTGGAATGAAAATGTTAGATGTGGGTTATGTGGACTACCAACTCCATTATATCATTTATCATCTACATTCATTCTTATTTATCAATATATCATAATATATTAATACTAAAAATATATTTTTCTATATTATTTTATTATTATTATATAATATTGAAATTAATAAAAATAATACACTTTTGTAATAATAATAATTCATTAATTATTGTATATTCCTTAAAGGATTAATCTAACCTCCTACTTGAATAATTATAATAAAAAATATAATTAGTTACAATGGGAAAATTATTACTGATGATAAATGGTATATATAAGTAAATAATTACTTATTTTTTCCTTTAATTTTATTATTAATAAAAAACTCATTAATTAAGATATCATAATTTTTTCTCAAAGACCACTAAAACATTCTTGTCACCAATTTTATCTTCATGAAAAATGACTAAAAACAAATTTAATTTAATTAAAAATATTATAATATTATTAAATAAAAATTATAGTACACATTATGATATGGAAATTAAGAATATTGTGACAATAAGGAAGAATGATATAATTTTCACGAAACTGGTTTCGAATGTTCCAGATTAATCACAGCTAATATTAAACGTTGATAGTAAATAACTAATAAAAATATAAATTAATTATAAATATTGTTTATAATATATATATATATATATATGATTTATATAATTTAATTGGGTATTAAGATAGTTATTTGTTATACAAGTGATACACATGCTTTTGTGGATGTCAGTAATTAAGGTAAGATGTTATTTGTCTCAAATTTAATTTATGGAGACATATTTATTATTACAAACCATGAAATTATTAATAAAATATGAATTATTTATAAATAATTTATATTATTATAATAATTTATTTTATGGTTTTTGAACAACCATGCCTTTTTTATTCCTTGTATGGATTTCAATATAAAAGATACCATGATTGTATGTTTATTTGTTTACTCAACTCTATTTAGATAGAATGCTTATTCAGGAAAATATATCTTCCAAGATTCGTTGTTTAAATAAAAATATTTTATTTCATGTTTATTTATATTACTCTTTAGGAAACGTAACATATTGTACTCATATATTCCTCCTTGATGAATTTATTCCCCATAAAATCCATATCATTGTTGAGAATAATACATATCATATTTAATGCCATTTTCCACTCTCTGACTATATATTTGTTACATCCAATGCAAAATAATATATTTTAGAACATAATTACACATTATTTTACATGACCTTCATATTTCTCATTTCACATTTTTAAAAAGATTTTATATAAATAATTTTACAATATGGGTTTTCAACAAAGGGGTTTCAAAATAGTGTTCTATCATCTAGAAATAAAAATTACAAAATTTTACTCCATATATCCTTTGATAGACTTCATTTCATTTGAAAAACCAATTATTGAATAGAATTATTTTTATATGTATTTTTTATAGCTTTAAATATAATTTTTGAAAAACTAATTTCATTTTCAAGGAGTCTTTATTGATGAATCATTCTTAAATATAAATGTTATAAAAAAATAACACATTATTTTTTTGAATGAAATATTTTTTTTTAAAAAATTATTGATATTTGATTCGAAGTAAATTTTTAAGGATTCATTATTTTAAATTTTACAATTTTGAACTTTATA
This sequence comes from Viscum album, assembly GCA_963277665.1. Taxonomy (NCBI): domain Eukaryota; kingdom Viridiplantae; phylum Streptophyta; class Magnoliopsida; order Santalales; family Viscaceae; genus Viscum; species Viscum album. The sequence goes on from OY728160.1 coordinate 1,919,127,681, forward strand.
AAAATGGATTTCCAATGTGACCATAGCTTCATCCATTTCTCCAATTATAAAAGAGTTTTCAAAAATCTATTTTTAAAATTTCCCTATAATTTCCTCATTATATCTAGAGTATTTATTTCCCAAGAAGGAATTTTTAATTAATAACCCCAAAATGATCTTATAGAATAAGATTTTCTAGTGATTGAGTTGTTGGTAACAACCATTTAAAATATTTTGGTCAATTTTGGAGAGACCATATGGAAATGACTTGAGTACCATTTTCTCTTACATGAGTTATTTATAATTTTATGAATTGAACCCATTTTATCAAATTAAATTCCATGACATATTGAATGATTTATATCTTATATAATACATATTTATGGTTTTTAATTAAGTGGGTTTTTTTCCTTAAGAATCTATCTAATGAATTGGGTAATGATTTTTTCAAATGGGTTAATGGGAAATGTGTTGGGATTATCAATACACCAAGGGTAATAGGTGTGCGATTCTTGATTCGTCAAGGGAAATTAGTTAGTGAAGCCTAATACACCAACAAAAATAGTTTATTGAAGCATGATACAAAAATGGAAATAGGTTGGGATTTAATATTGAGTGTTTTGTGATTCATATTCTCTTGTTTATTCTTTATCCATTTGTTTTGAAATATACATATGTAATCAATGATCATATTTTTTACTTTGTATTTTATCTATTCATGTTTGTATGATTGTTATTATCAGGGTTAGTGATTATACTCTCATGCACATATACTTATATTTTTCTCATTTATAATCATCATTGTTCATCTCTTGTAATTCGATTATAATGAATCTAAACTCACCCCACGTTTATGTATTAATACCCATTATTATGAAAATGGGAAAAATTTCTGAGAAGTCTAAAAGGGAGTAAAATAGGGTCAATTGTGATAAATATTCAAAAATATGTTAATATAATCATCATTTCCATTTTTTCAACAAAGAAAATAAATTAAAAAGTATTTTTAGTTGTGTAAAACTTTTATGAGATGTAATACTAATGTGAAATTTAGGGAAGTTCATAATGGATAATATTCCTTATTATTAATTTAATCCTATTAAAGTATATGACTAGAGATCCAAACCTGGAATTAGGGGTCTAGAAAACAATAGCTAGTATCATAGGTGTGTTTAGTTATATTTTGAAATTATTACCATTATTATTTATTTTGACAATTAATATTTAGTCAAAACATTAGGGACAATTCTATGGGATAATTCTACGTATATGATAACATACTATAAACTTGTAAATGGTAAGATTTTATGGTTTTTTGATAATAATATCATTTTATGGAAACTATATGTGGATGAAGGATCTTGAACTCACTTAAACTAGTTTAGAAACCATGAAAATGCTAAGTGGGTTATTAACCCTATCATCACATGGTTCATGAAAAATATAAAAAACTACACAATTTGTTTGAAACTCCATTGAGATATTTTATTTTTAATCACATTACATTTCGAATAAATTACGAAGTTCTTATTTTCTAATTACACTAATGTAATTGGATAATAATTATGATGGATCAAAAATTAAAGTATCATATGTTAAACCAAGATAGTTAATGGATAAACCAATTATAAAATATAAACTTATATTGAAATAATGGTTCCATTATAGAAGAAATTTTATGTTAGTCATTAACAATATTATGCGCATTTAATTTTTTTATTGATCCTTACCATAATCATTTTGGTTCTGGTATTTGGTTTGAAATAGAGTAATGAAATTAAATCCGTGAAAGGTATGCCACAATGGAATCTTAATGAATTATATTTGGGAAAATTAGTTTCATATTCATATAATAACAATGAGTTGTATTTCATAGTATAAGATAAATATTTAACTTCGTATAGACATCGTAGCTTCATCATTTAGTAAATGATAATTGAAATTTCAAGGAAACAATTTATAAAATTAAGGGGGGGGGATGTAACACCCCATGATTTGGGAATATATAATTTTCATAAATAAAAACTGAATGGATATCTTGTTTCACATGAAACAGATAACCAAAATGATCCATGACATAATAGATAATAATAGTATAATAATAATAAAACCTAAATTAGAAATAAAAAGTTATTAAAAATTTATAAATAAAAACATTGGATTTAGAACACATAATTTTTTTAAAAGTTCCTTTTTAAAAGAATATTTTTATTATATATGTAATTTTTTCTAAAATAGAAATTTATAAAAAAAATATAATTTAATTTTTTAATGGGAGAGTTATTTTATAAAATAAAATATTTTAATTATATTTCGTTAAATATTTTTATCATCCTAAAAACATTTCTTTTTATTTAATAGTTAAAAATATAGTTTTGAAAAAATAAAATAATTTTTGTCTATACCATGAATAAATTATAAATATTTTAATTATAAAAAAATAACATGTCTAATGAATAATTTAAATAATTACTATTTAAATTATATATCACTATTTTGAATTGATAGAAACAATGTTTTTCCTAAAATTTATTAATGTAATACTTTTCAATAATTATTTTTGTAAGGACCCGACCCCAGTTTCCTAGAGCTGGTGCCTTATTTAATTACATTGGAATATAAAAAAGTAATATGCATCTCTATTTACTAAGTAGTTTAGTATCATTGGAAACAGGATATATACTTATGTTCAACATTACAACTTGAAAAAAAATACAACATAAAAACTCTTTTGAAAACATCCGTAACTCCTATGTTATTTCAACATACAATTCGTAATAAAAGTCTTCATGTCCTAAGGATATGAATGATAATAAAGTGGTGACCTCAAATGATCATTAATGGTAATCAATACATCAAATGATATCATAACATAAACATTATTAATGTTGAATAACTAAAAATATATGACTTTAACAAAAACATGAACTCATTATGGCAGGATTAAGAGTTGAATAAATGATGCCATAATCATTGGTATTTTTGTAGTCAAATAATTCACATGAACTATCAATAATATTTTTATAATTATGGAATCCATAATGTGGGACATCATAACCATGCCGTCACGGCCTCGTGGTAAGACCATAAATAATCATTTTGTCAAGGCCTTATGCCTATACCGTAGTCTGTCTCATTAGACCTACTGATGCGCCAAGGGGATATAGCAGGCCCTACCTAACACTTACTGTATCTCGTTTATTCCTCGCATGAATGGGTAAAACATAAACTATATATACATTCACATTTAATCTAATATATGAAATGTAAATAACATTCCCTGAACATTAAGCATAAACACCAACCATTCAGAGTAAATTGATGAATTAGTTTAGGATAGAATATCAATAGTTAAACTACTACTAAAACATTAAATTAAATATGGTACTTGATACCATAATATATTAAACCAAATAATACATAATAATTAACAAGAGTGTTGAAATAGATGAAGGTACTATTATAAAATCTTCGAGAAATTCTTGAGATAAATACTCTTTTACTTCTTAAAGAAGAGTTATTTTGGAAAAATACATGTATAAAACCATAAGTTAAGTATGATAGTATTTTCAAAATAAAATGAGTGATTTTATATAGATAAATGATTCTGAAAAATATATTATAGAGTTCTTTAAAAAAAACTAGTAAGTATTTGAGAAATTCCCTTGAATCATGCTTGTATTTCGGAAATAATTTTGATATTCCTTTTAATACAGGTAACTCCCTATAAAATATGGAAGGTTTATGGTTGGTAAACATATATATAACACTCACACATAATTTATGAGTACTACATAATAATATATAATAATTTCATTATTGTAATTATACAATAAATCTAACCCGAATGAAAATGGAGGTTTGGGTGAAAAACAACTATCTTATGTATGAATGTGTTCCACTATTGGACATATGGTCTATGAATATGAAATTAGAATTATTAATAACTTAATTAATAACCTATTAGAAATTTTCATTAGTTTATAATAATTTTATTATGTTCGTTATGTACTTATTGATATGTTATAATATTGAATTATGTCGTTTTTGAGTTTTTGTTTCCTTAGTTCTCATTACGAGTATATTTGTATATGAGTATGGATGCTCATGTTGAATGGTTGTAAAACTACCTAATAGAAATTAAATATTTTTTAGGAACATAAATAAGTATTAATGGTCAATTCAGTTATTTTTTAACATTGAATGAGGATGAATCATTAGATGACAACCACTTCTATTATTTGGTGCTATTTGGATTATTATGAACAAGTTTTGTCATATAAATTAATAATATGTACATATAATTCTTCATAAATATTAAGTATATTATAATACATATGTTATATTCTTTCTCAACCATAAAAATGGTTTTATTTCTAGTAAAGAAAGAGAAATTTAAGTATGAAACATCGTCGTCCACGAATGATGTAAATTTGAAACCCACAGATGATGATTTTGTTTATAAAATAAGAGAGAGAGTAATAATATTGAATATATATTTTCAATTAAAATGATATAATTATAGTTTATAGGTGATAATTGATTTATCAAGTTCATTTTGAAGGAGTAGGTGAGTAAGAAAAAAGAATGGATCCATAAATTAAATGAAAAGTTGAGAGATCCCATATGAAAACTATGAAGCATAACAGCTATGCAACATGGTTTTAGAAAACATTTAAAATAGAGGGGACCAAGTTCAAGAATTAATAAAATAATCATAAAATTGTAGAGGGACAAAATAATATAAATTTTTTAACAAGGTATGAAATCCGGAATTCTATTCCAAATAAAATATAACTTTAATGGAAAAGAGAATTTGATAATTTTCTTACCATGTAGAGTAACTCCAAAAAAAGGATGTTTTGGAACTTGGGCGCCTGAGGAAACCTTGGGAGGACTAATAATGAGCTAAAAAAGCTAGATCATTGAGGATGATGAGTTTGTAATGAACGAAAATGAAGGAATGAGTGGCTATTTATCGTAAATGAGAGGGAGTTTTTATTTATTTAAAATGATGCATTGTTAGTGGTATCACCAAACCATGGGCTTGCACGTGGTATTAGTCACTTGGTAAGCCTCATTTCTGATTTTATTGTAAAAAATTAAAACAATAGTTCATATTAATTATTACATCATTATGATGTCATTAAATATACCGAAAACTGAAAATTGTATTTTTACTATTCAAAAAATTCAAGTATTTTAGAAAAATCACAAATTAAAAAAAAAACATTTTTCAACATATAGAGTTAAAAAATTAAATCGAACTTTGGAAAATAAATTTCTAAATATTTTTAATTTAATTTTTCTAAAAAGCATAATTTCATCCAAAAAAACAACATTAAAACTATAACTAATTTTATAACATAATGAGAAATATATCCGTGTCCCATAAAATGATATTATAACCATCGAAAAATAATGTATCAAGTTATGAATACATTTTATGAAAATAAATTTCTATTTTAAATTATTAAATTAATTAGAAAATTTTAATTAAAATATTAATGACATAAAAAAATAAAATTACTTGTACTACGATCATTTTTTAAATTTTAAGATCACTAAATTGTATTTATATATTCATGGGGGATGTTTCTATTTTTTTCACTGATTCAGTATTCATTACTATTTATAAGGGTATGTTACTATTCATAATGGTATATTATTCTTCACCGAAAATTATGTTTGTCTTATTAGACTCTAAATATCTTACTGAACAAAATTCTAGATGACCGTTTTTCAGAATTCAAAACATAGTAGAGGAAAATGTGGTGTTTAATGACTGGATTATAAAATGTCTTGTTTTGTAGGGAATCATTTTTTCATGAATTAAAAATTTATTTTCAAAACCCTGGTGTGTTACGTTCACCCATCATTATAATAATTTTATCCTTGATATTTACAGAATGTTAACTCACAAAAAGATTCTGGTAGGTCTTCTTTATAATCTCCTCAGGATCCCATGTTTCCTCTTCTATTTTATAATTCCTCCAAAGTATCTTTACAAGGTGAGTCATCTTATTCCTCCACACTTGTTATTTTGTGTCCAGAATCCAGATAGGCTCTTTAAAGTAAGATAGATAAAGTTCCAATTCTATACCTTCAAGAGTGAGGACATGCAGTTGGTGTGAAATGTACTTTCCCAATAATGAGTCCTGGAACACATTATGTACTTTTTACTGGGTAGGAGGCATACCTGAATGATATGATACAACTCCAATTCTCTCTAGAAATTCAAAAGGCACAATGTACCTAGGGATCAGTTTCACTTTCTTTCAAAATCTTCTAATGCCCTAACATGGTGATAATATCAAGAAAAGGTGATCTCCAAAATGAAATTCCGGATCATTCAATTGATTATTGGAATATATCATTTCTCTAAATTGAGCATTTTTTATATGAACTCGAATATTATTTACCTTCGATGTTGCTTCCTCCACATGATCTAGACCCACCAGGCACCTTTCTCAAACATCATCCCGACAAGTTGGTGTATGAAATCATTTTCCGTACAATGCTGCATATGGCGCCATTTGAATACTTGAATGGAATCTATTATTATAGGAAAACTCCACCAAAGGTAAATACTGATCCAACGTACCTTGAAAATCAAGTGAGCATGATCTCGACATGTCATCTAGAGTTTGGATAATCCATTATGATTTCCAATCAGTTTGAAGGTGATATGCAGTACTCAATCAGATCTCATTATCCAATTCTTTCTAAAGACCTATATAAAATTTTGACATATATCACAGGTAAAGATCCGACACAATTGAGAGAGGTGCTCCATGAAGTCTGACAAGGTCATTAATATGGAGTCATTCTAGGCACTATAGTGGAAATCCTCCCTTATAATGAGGAAAGGGTGAGATTATTTAAGTCGATCAACAAGTACCCATATCTCACCATTCTTCATTTTTGTTTTGGGTGATCAAGTGAAAATATTCATGGTGGCATCATCAAATTTCCACATAGGAATTGATAGATGCTACATGACTCATTTTGGATGTTTCCATTTAGCCATCACTTGTTGACAGACTAAACATATTGATACATAATCCACAATTTCCCTCTTCATGTTATCCGACCAGAAATGTTTCTTCAAATATCTATACATATTAGTGCTACCAGGATGTATGGGGAAATTTGAACTATGGGAATCATCCAATAAATCTATTTTTGGATCGGTTAATGCTAGAACACAAAGCCTCTTCTCAAATTTAAAAACACCATCTTCACAGACAAAGTCATCCATCTTCCAATATTTTATAGCATTAATTTTCTTTTGCAGGTTCACAACGCTAGACTAAGAAATTTTAATCCTTTCTAATAAATATGGTTGGGAAACTAAATAAAAATTTAGTGATGTTTCTCCTTATTTGATAATTCCCATATCCTTCCATACTATATCCATGTACAATGGATCCTTGTTAATACTCATCTGGTTAAGAACCCCATGATCCTTCCTACATAATGCGTCAGCTACCTTGATTGCCTTTACTACGTGATAGTGTATAGTACAATCATAATCCTTGACTAGATCAATCCATCATCCTCACCTCATGTTGATTTCATTCTATGAGAAGATATACTTCAGAATATTGTAATCCATATATGTCTCACAATTTTCACCATAGGGATAATGTCTCCATATCTTCAGGGAAAATATTACCACTACTAACTCAAAATCTTATATGGGATTACTTTGTTCAGGAATTTTTAACTGCCTTGATGCACATTCAATAACTCTATCAATTTGAACAAGGAAACAATTCGGTCTTTTCTTTCATGTGTCTCTATAGATCACAAACCCATCATTCCCCGATGGTAGGGTTAAGATTGGGGCATTCACTAATATCCTCTTCAACTCATCGAAACAGTCCCCACCTTCCTTTATCCATACGAACATAACCATTTTATGTGTAAGCTTGGACATTGGTTTAGTTAAATGGGTGATGTTCTAATCAAAATTTCGATAATAACTTTCTAACCCAATAAAACTATGTACCTCAGTTATATTCGTTTGATTAGGCCATTATTGCACAGCCTCGGTCATCACAGGATGAACAAATATTTCATCTTTATGGACAATGTGGCCCAGAAAGGAAATTTATTATAACCAAAAATCAAATTTTCTAAACTTCCCATATATTTCATTTAAGCTAACATTCTTCATAATAGTTCACAAGTGACGTTCTTGGTCTTCATAACTTTTGAAGTATACCAAGATATCATCAATAAATATCACTTAAAATATAAAAATATATTCCTAGAAAAATTTCATTATTATATCCATGAAAACAAGTGGTCAAGAGTAAGTCCAAAAGGGATTACTGTAAACTCATAAAGCTCATAACTGGTTTGAAATGTTATTCTGGAATGTCTTACTAACTGACAAGAAAATGATAATATCCATATTGAAGATCAATCATTGAATAATATTTGGCTCCATGAAGTTGATTAAATAAATCATCAATGAGAGGTATGGATACTGGTTCATTATTGTTATAGCATTGATCTCACTGTAGTTAATTCACAACCTCATTGATCCATCAATCTTCATAACAAAAAGAATAGGGGGCCCCATGGAGAAACACCAGGGAAAATAAATCATTTATCACTAAATTCCTCTAGTTTTTTCTTCAGTTCAAATAATTCCACAATATCTATTATATAAGGGGTCTTTGATATGGTCCATAAATGAGGAATTATGTTAATGAATAACACAATTTCTTGATCTGGAGGATTTTTAGGTGAATCATTTGGAAAGACGGTGACATTTTCGTGAACAATAGGTACATCATCAATTTGAACATTCTTCTACTCGTCTATAGTTATTTCATTCCTTTCCACACTAATAATTGAATTTAGTAGAGTTACTGGGGGTGGATCTAGGTGAGAATCAAATAGGGATGTTTGCGCCCTAATTATAAGGGATTTCACATCATCCCCAAAAAGTGTGACCTCATTCTTCTTGTAATAAATTTTCACATCATGGTTCCAAAGACAATATATACTGAGGAATATATCAATGTCAATCATGATTATGATAATAAATCCACAAAAAAAACTTGTTTATATTCTGTAATGTGGACTTCCTGACACAACTTTGTTGAGATGATACTTCCCCTAAGAGTTTGTACTGATAACTCCCTTATTAAATCAAATTGAAAATATCATATTTTCATAGAAAACTGGAAATATATGATAGAATAAAAGAGATCTAGAATCAAATAAGGAATTTGATAAGTTTGATGAAATGATTAAATTACCTACCACCACTTTTTCAGAAACATAAACCACCACAGTTTTGACCATATAAGATTTTACATCCTCCCTTGTTATACTTTTGGGAATGTTTCCCTGATGATTATAACATTCATGTTCATAATGTCCCATATCCCTGCAATTGTAGCATTGAACATTGGTAGCTTCATTCTTCCCCTTACAATCCTGAGATAGGTGTCCATTTTCACCACACTTGTAAATTACTCCCATTCTCTTCAGGAATGTTCTAGGGTGTTTCATCATAGAATTACTATAGGATGGAAGGTCACTTCTTCCCTTATTCCTCATTTATTTATTTACCTTTCCAGAGTTTTTTTGAAAGCCCTATTCTTCTTTTGTTTTCTGTTAAAGTCATAAGACATAGAAAATTTCTTCACTATCTTGATAGTACATGAGACTATATCTTCATATAATGAGAATCTTTTAGAGACTAGAGCCCTTCAGAGGAATGGTCTTAAACCCTCAGAGAATCAATAAATTTTTCTCATGTGATTACATATTTATTCTGAATCATGCCTTTCCAGACATGTAAAGTTGGATTCATACATGTAATTTTTTTTATCCTCCTTATTCCATAGATAAAAGAATTTCCTTTCCATATCCCCTTATTGTTCACAAGGAAAGTATTTCTCTTGGAATATTTCCTTCAAGTACCTCCATTCCATCTCATCTATCTCTTCCTCCTCCATTGTGTTTTGGATTAATGACCACCACTAATATGAAAATCCCAATATAAAATATACTGCCGTGATCACCTTGTCTCATTTGTTACAACCCAAAGAGAGAAATTTCTTCTCTAGGAAAGTTATCCACTGCTCAACTACAAATGGTTTAGTAGTAAAATTAAATGACACTGGCTCTTGTATCATAGGAGATCTAACAAATATTCTCCATGTGGTGGATATGGATTCTCCCTACGGGTAAGGAAGTTGTTCATAACCAGAGAATGTTATCCTATTATAGTTATAAGATGCTCAACCCCAGTCACAACACCAGATATTCCATAATTATCTTACATGAGAGGGAAAGCCCTACATGGGACACATGTGTTATTATAGTTTCCATTCCTTCCACTAGGCGCCATTTCTATATAATGGAATATACTGGATTAGGGTATGAATCCTAATGTATAATCACAACGTTGAAAAATTCATAGCATAAATTGAAATTCTATACCTAGGTATTCTCTTAATCAAAAACAATGTTTCTATGAGGAAAATCGTAAATTTAAATCCTTCATAATGGCTTGTAATTAAAATGTTATATATCATAACAATATCCCCTGGGAGTGTCAATCCACATGCGCAGAAAGGCCCGTGGTCATGTACCAGGATACACCTGGTCAAGACAGAAACTCCTTGTTAGATTTTTCACTCCTAGGTACATATGTTTTTGAACCACGTCAACTTGGAGTATTCGTAAAGGAATTTTTTTCCAAATAATATATTCCATACCAAATAACCGTGATTTTCTTTCATGTTTATCTTCAAAGACTATCTAAGGGATTTTCCCTTAATATGAATTTTCTAAATATAGATTCCACATTTCCTACTAAGCTTCATTTGATACCAACAATAAAGACCTGACCCTAGTTTCCTCGGGCTAGTACCTTATTTAATTACATTGTCATATAAACATGGAATATGCATCTTGATGGAATGATTATTTTAGTTTCATTGGAAACAAGATACATACATAATTTAAAAATTAAAACTTTAAAATAAGTACAATATAGAAACTCCATCGAGTACATCCATAACTCCTAGGTTATTACAGAATTACATTCATAATAAAATTATTCATGTCCTGAGAAAATGATACATTAGAAATGGGTGCACTCGAAAGCTCAATAAGGGTAATAAATACAACAAAAGATATTAGAATATAAATATTAGACATGTTGAATAATTAAAAACATAATCTTTTAACAAAAACATGAGCACATTATGGAAGGATAAAGAGTTGAATAAATAATTTCATAATCAAGGGTATTTTATTAGTATAATAATACACACGAACCATAAATTATGGTTCCATAATGATGGAATGCATAATTTGGGACATCATAACCATACCATCAAGGCCTCGTGCCTAGACAATAAATAATCATTTTGACAAGTCCTTGTGCAAAGACTGTAGTTTATCTCATGAGACTTACTAATGCACTCACAAAATATTGTTGGACACACCCAAAACATACTATGTCCAATGCATTCCTTATATGAGCAGGGACAAACATAGACAACATATACAATCACATTACCCTGAATGGCCCGAAGTCCTTCATTTTTATTCAGTTTTTGATAACCCTCCTTTCATGGGATGAGGGGGAACCCTTATAATGCCCGTAGGCACAAAGATTATATGTCTCATAGGCTTAGGAGATTACATGACCTAAAGGTCTTAAGGAATTCAACCAGACTATCTACAATGAACTACCCCTCCCCAGCATCTGCATCATGATAGTAGCTCTCCACCATTACATGCTCATCTGGCTAGGCTTCCCGTGTAAGTACATGCTAGTCCCGATGGAATAGTTGTAACCTCTTATTCTGATAATTCCATATGGATCTTCTCTGATGAGTAAACCTGATCTGAATCCTCTTATGGGGATGCTCCTTTTTTGTAGTGTGTCTGGGGAAACTGTATGTTTCCCAAAGGCCTTCAGGTGGCCCAGAGGCCTTAATGGTGGCCCAAAAGCCCTACTGACCTGAAGGTATGTGTGGCCCGAAATCCTTAAGGACTCCAAGCCCAAACTGGTGGCCCAAGGTGAATAGTTCTAGTTGTTACAGTGCCAAATATTAACTACAACATTCCCTATTATAGTACTTGCATAGTGTAATGTTCTGCTACAGTACCGGTCCAGTGTACAGTACTACTAAGTACATATATAGTGTACAGTCCGCTGCAGTATCTGCATAGTGTATAGTACTGCTATAGTACCAGAAATATGCCTCTACCTGGTTTTGAACCTGGGTCTTGTGGATTCACTTAATGATACCTCACCAACTGGGCTGGGGGTAGATGTGCTACATTCACATTGAAAGTAATATATGAAATGTAAATAAGTTTCCTTGATCATTAAGCCTAAACACTAACCATTATGTTTAAATTGATAAATGGTTTTAGTATATCTTATACATGGTCAAACTAATCATATAAACATAAATTAATTATGGAATATGATACCACAAAATATTAATCCCAATAATACATAATAATAAATAAGAGAGTTAAAATAGATGAAGATATTCTTATAAAATCTTCGTGTAATTCTTGAGATAAAAACACATTTACTTTATAAAGAAGTGTTTTTTTGGAATACTATTTTTACAAAAAAGAAGTGATGTAAGATTTAATTTCATTATAAAATGAGTTATTTTATATAGATAATGGATTCAAAAATATATAATATAGAGTTCTCTTGAAAAAATGTAATAATTTGAGAAATTCCCTTGAATCGGGCTTATATTTCGGAATTTTTTTTGATGATCTATTTTAAATATGTAAATCCCCCAAAAAACATGTAAGGATTATAGTTGGTAAAAATATATAGAACTCTAACAAATAAATAATTATGAGTACGTAATAATACAAAAGAATTTAATTATTTTAATTAGAATATAAAAGTAACCTGAATGAAAATGGAGGTTCAGGTGAAAACCCCTTACCTTAAGCCCAAATGTGCTACACTATAGATTGTGTGGTCCTAGAATATGGAATTAGACTTATTAATAACTTAATTAAGAACCTATTTTACATTTACTTAGTTTATAATTATTTATTATGTTCATTATGTTCTTATTTATAAGTTAAAATAATGGATTATATCATTCCAGACTGTTCATTTCCCTGGTTTTCTGGATCGGTATACTTGTATATGAGAATGGATGTTCTTGTGGAATGGATTTAAATATAGAAAATTGAAATTAAATATTATTTTTGAACATATAGATGTTTTAATGTTCATTTCAATAATTTTATTAACTGTAATGAGGATGAATCAGTAGATGACAACCACTTCGATTATTTGGTGGTATTTGAATTATTATGACCAAGTTTTGTCATATAAATTAAAAATATGTACATATAATTGTTCATGAAAATTATGTAGGTTTTAATAAATATATTATAGTCTTTATCAACCATCAAAATGGTTTCATGAATTTTAAATAAGGATTAATTGAAGAATGAAACTTCATCGTCCCTGAAGGTTGTAAATTGGAACTTCACAAATGATGATTTCGTTTATAAAATAAGAGAGAGAGAGAGAGAGTAAGAATATTGATGATGTTTCTTCCATTAACATGATATAATTCTATTATAAAGGTGATAATAGAGTTTTATTGGTTATTTTTAATCATCTGGTGAGTAGAATTAAATAATTGAACCTAAAAAGAAATGAAACGTTGAGAGATGCCTTACAAAAATTTAGCAGCATAATGTTTATGCAACATGGATTTTGAACACATTAAAAAGAGAGGTGAAAGGAGTAACCCATTATTAAAAGGATGATAAAATAGTATAAGTAAAAAATAATAATTAAATATGAACATGGTTTGAAAACCTAAAACTCATACAACATAAGAGATAACATTAATGGAAAAGAGAATTTGAGAATCCACATACCTTGTAGAGTAACTCCTATGACATGATGGTTGGGACCATAGGGGATTGAGGAAAAATTGTGAGGACTACTAGGGAGGTAAAACTACAATATATTCTAGGATAATGTGTTTGGAATAAAGTAAAACGTTGTAATGAGTTGGTATTTATAGTAAATGAGAGGGAGGTTTTTATTAATTTAAAAGGGCACCTCATTTTTGTTTTGTGCAAAAACATGAGCTTACCCCTGGTATTTTCCCATGATATTATCGACTTGGGAAACCTCATATAATATTTGACTATACGGAAGTGAACATAAGTTTTATTTTAATTATTACATAATTATGATGTCATTAAAAGTACTGAAAACTCACAACTATATTTTTACTATTAAAAAAATTTCATCTATTTTAAAAAAATCCCAAAAATTGAACCCAACTATTTTTTGACGTATATAATTCAAAAATGAAATCAAATATTGGGGTATAATTCCCTAAATATTTCTAATTAATTTTTTAACTAAAATCAAAATTTATTGCAAATGAACAACTTTAAAACATCAACTCGTTTGATAAAACATTCAGAAATTAACCAAGGTCCCAAAAAATTATCTTATAACCATAGGATAATAAAGTATTAATTTATAATTACATTTTATGAAAATAAAATTCCATTTTATATTACTAAATTAATATAAAAAATTAATTATAATATTTATGACATACAAAAATACCAATATTTATACTATGATAAATTTTCCTCTTTAAAGATTTCTAAATAGTGTTTATACATTCATGGGTGAAGTTTATATTTTTGCATGATTCACTATTCATTACTATTCGTAAGGGTATCTTACAATTCATAAGGGTTTGTTTCTATTCACTAAAAATTATGTTTGTCTTCTTAGACTCTAAATATCTTACTGAACACAGCTCTAGAAGGATGTTTATCGAAATTAAAAACATTTATGAGAAAAATTTGTGTTTAATGGATATATTATAAAATGTCTTTTTTTGTAGGGACTCAGTGATTCATGCATTCAATATTTATTTTCAAATACTTTGGGTGTTCCAATTTTGGTATTTTTTAAATAATATTTTAGGTATATTTGGATTGTTTATATTTTTATATAGTCATAATAATTTTTCATAACAAAAAAATTTATATCATAAAAATGAAATACATTCAAATTTTCTTCCTACACATAAATAGTAATCATAAAAATTCACTTTTATTAAAAATAATTTTTACCTGATGCATGCAAAAAAGTTAAAAATAATTTATCTTACACTTAAAATTTTAATTTGATATAAATAATTATTTTTACATTAGTATGTATATTTTATTTAATAAAATCTAATTTTTTATAAAATTAAATTAAATTAAATAGGTAAAACATTGTTACAATGTTAAAATAAAAAAAAAGACAATATATAAAAATCTAAGAGTAAATGGATTAGAAAGATTTTAAATGATATGTTAAAAGGAATTTTTGGGATATTATATACCTTATAACATATTACACTATATTAATTATTTTTTATGGATCCACTTTACTTGATTAACTTGTTTTCCCTAAGTGTTTATAAGCTCAAAAATTTCATTTTCACCACTAATAAAATGGGCCTCTCAACACCACTTCAGTTCTGGTAAAATAATTCAATATCCACATAAAAATATACCTAATACCCCCCTAAAATCCTCATCCTTTTACTTAAACATTGGATCATAAGACATTTTCTTATGTCTTCCAATTTAATTGATACATCCAAAATAAATCTGTAGTCCTTAATATGGGTAGTTTTTCGATCTTCTTTTATTTTTTTAAATTCATTTGCAAACATAATTACTTAATTCATAGATAATAAAATCTGTAATTATTTTACAATGAATTTAATTTTTCTCATGTAATAATTACTCACTATGCTTCCCATTTTCCCACAATAAATATTAAATTGCAATTGCGGCAATGCAGGAACTACCGCCTCCACAAATGGATGATTGTTGTTCTTTCACCATAGCCAAAATATAAATAATTTATGAGTGAAATTGAGTAAAAAATGTGAATGATATAATATAATTTTCATTATGAATATAAAAATTAATATATTACATCATTCCCCTCATTATTTAAGAAGTTAAAACATTAATTGTGCATTTTTGGGACAAACGCCTTTGTGAGGTAACATATCTCATTTATCATATATTTTCATTATTAATTATTAAAATTTCATAAAATATGATTCAAAATATATAAATAGATATAAATATATAACTATTATTTTTAATAATGATATTATTCCAAAATTAACTACTTTTATAATCATAATCAATAATTAATTATCGTATGTTCTTGTCTTGGTCAGTGTAACCTCTAATCAAAATGATATTATAGATTAAAATCAATGATTACTATACCTACATAATTAATAAGGTTATATTATATAACTTAGATAATAATTATTTTATTTTGGTTCTCAAATGTAAACATTAACATTTAAATCTGTAATTGAGATACCATCATTCGTTGGTAAAATATCTCTTAAACATGCTTGTCACTAATTTTGTTTAGAAGAACCATGACTAAAACTATAATTGAATGAAATTACAAAACTATAAACTATCATTAAATTTCAATTAATGTACCTTGTACTATATTTTATGGGTGAATATTTATTGAAAATAAACAAGACCACGGTTACAAAACTATTTCAAAACGATCAAAATTTTTCACACTCAACATTGTAAATATATAATAACTCTCTAAAATAAAATTAAATAATAATTATACATAAATTATATAAAATTACTGATATATTGATAATTTTATAAAATAAATGATTATGATGTTTAATAATTATATATAGAATATTATGGAGTTATAGGTTATGTTAGGAAATAATGTAAGGGGTTCTTTGACTCAAATTTAATTTTATGAGACATATTTCTTATTGTGAAACATGAAATATTTGAAAAGCATTGATTGCTAATTAACTATAATAATCATATATATTAATTTAGTTAATGGGGATTGAATACCAATATCATTTTTTCATCTAATGTACATTATTAAAAAGGATACTAATGATGTATGGTTCTTTGAAAACTCAAATCCCTTTGTTTCAAGGTACGTTCTCTTCCTATATGTGGAAAATGTCCCTTTTGATCTCTATACTTCTTCTCAATGAAATTTTCACCTAATAATTATAAAATTTTGGGTATAATACTCATTATCATTAATGATTATTTCCCCACCATTCACATATTTTTTTCTCTAATGTTATAATTTATATTAAAAAATAGAAATATATTTTATCTCATTTAACTTTTATATTTCCCTTATCTCTATTTGAGAATGAATTTATATTACTTTTTTTTATGAATTGGATTTAAAAATAGGTTTTTCACAAAAGGTTTCCATACATTAATAAAAAAATATTTAACTTCCACCATACATTTAATTTGATAATATATATATCACAACAGAGATATAATATTTAAGACATGTTTTACAATTTATGTGTTTTCTGAATATCTATATCAAAATTTTGAAGCCTTTATATCATTTTAGTGGATTTATTTAATAGGATTTTTTTTTCAAAATTAAATGTTTTTATGAATTATTCATTTCACCAATTGAATACGTTTTTTCTTCTGAAAACATTTTAATTGGCACATCACTCCAAATATAAATTTTCCTTATGCCATAATTTTTTAATTTTTTTTAATAAATTAATTTTTTCTTGTGATTGTAACATCATCTTTTAGAACCAATTGAACATAGTCTTATTAAAATTATTTTTTAATTTTTAAAAAAATTATATATTATATATAACAGAATTATTTCCTTGGATGCTATTTTTTATGAATCTATCTCTAAATATTATTATAAAATAATTTTTTTGGATGATTCCATTGTGGTTGTAATTTGATTGAATTATTATATTAAATTTTTTTGTTACCATATATAAATGTTACAAAACCCATATTTAAATCCATTATTTCATTATGATGAGATGAGTGAAACAAATTTTCAATGTTTGATTTTTCCGATATGTTGAAAAAATGATATATTATGGAAGACATATGTATGGTTCTTAATTAAGTGTTTTTGGGGTCTTATAAATACATCAAATTCACTTGGTGAAATTTAATATCACGTGATAAAATATGAAATAATACATAACAGGTCCATCCTATGGCATCTTATCATTATATTACATTGATTTTCATTTAAATGGAACAAATAAAGGTTATTTTGATGTTTAGTTTCATGGAAAATGGTACATAATATATGAAAAGAAAAAAAATATTCCATTCCACTAAAAAATATTCTTCATGTTTTATCCAAAGTATATTTATTTCGTCTCATAACTTGTGGACATACATCAATGGAATGGGTGAGCATGAGGTCTAGTAAGGGAAAGCTAGTGAAAAGGATTACTTGTGATCTTTAGGAATATCAATTAGACTACGAGGAAATACATAAATGCATGATTGAGAGGAATATAATAATACTAAGAACATGAATAATAACTAGTAAGTATTTCTACAATATTTAATTGAGACATTCCTAACCATATGACCAAGGATTATCACCATGGTATCATAAATAATTACTAAGGTTATTCACTATTATATCGTAAAGCATAAAATATATAAAGATTATATTCATTACCAAAATCATTAGAGTGATATTAGGGTGAACACTTAATATTTATTAATTTATTTGATCCACAAAGATCATAATAAAAAATTTCATAAATTACTCATGGATAATTAAAGTAACGAGTTTTATATCAAAATCATGATGTTTTAAAAATAGTTCTTAATGATAAGATTATTTTTTCATTATTAACCCTTAAAAAGGAAGAAATGTTTAACGTATGATGATCTAATAACAAAATATATTATTTTAAAATCTATTTTAACACCCCTATAAAAAAGGATTTTTGGGTATTTGAAAAAATAAAATAATTTAATTTTTGGTGAAAAAGTGAAATATTTAGAGAAGAAAATTAGGTCGCATAACAAGTAAGAAACATGGTTTTAGAAAACACTAAAAAGGGAGTGGAAAAGGGTCTCCCATTAATAAAATAATCTTAATCTATTAAATTGATTGGATAAAATGGAAAAAAGAAGATATTATGAAAATTTGAAATACATTTCTTATGGAAAGGGAACATGAAAGGAAAAGAGAAGTTGAGATTTCCCTTACCTTAAATAGTTACTCCTAAAACATAGAGATTGGGTCCTTGGGATCTTAAGGACATCTTGGGAGGACTCTTTGGGGGGTAAAAATATTATTCCTTCATGGAGGGTAAAATTCTAAGGACATATAATGGAAAAATGAGTGGGTTTTTATAGAAAAAGTGAGGGATATTTTTTAGTGATTACCTTGGACATCTTAATAGTGGTATTTAAAACTCTATGTGCTTGAACATGGTATTTTACATTATTATAGGCCACTTGGGACACCAAATATATTATCATAATCCCAAAGAGTTGACTATAATTTTATATTTCATATTACATCATTTTGATGTCGTTAAACATATTGAAAACTCAAAACTGTATTTTTATTATTCCCCAATAAACAAAATATTTTAGAAATATCTCATTAATTAAACCTAACCAAATTTTGATGTGGTAATTTCAAAAATTAAGTTTATTTTAACAAAATAATTATATAATTATTTTAGATTTAAACTTTAAATATCAAAAATCATTATTTATTAAAAATAATAGCAGATCGAAAATGAATAGTAAAATTTCTGACAGATGAAAAAAATAAAATTATATTATCATTTAAATTTAAATAAGGGTGTCTAATAATACTATTAAATTTAAATAAAAATTTATGATAAATTTTTTTATTAATATAGTAATTTATATATTTCTAAAAAGTTAAATTTTTAGCAAAAAAAATCTCAAATTCCTTTTAATTTTTTTTTAAAAAAACATTATCTTTAAACAGAAGTGATGAAATAATAATTTTATTTACAGAAATGGATGAAATTTTAAATTACATTTTACTCAATATATAACACCTTATAACACAGGAATATGGGCTAAGACTTTGGTGTGTAACGATGATTGAATCTTCATGTAGTTTAGATAACATCGCATGAGTATTAATTTACACAAACTTGAACATCCCCCATAGGAACTTTTGGTCAAGTTTAAATTGTTGATTCCCATGTTAGGCTTGATTAATAGAGAATCCCATTGATGCTACCTCTTTTCCAAGCTCCAATAAAGGGCTTTCCATGGAACAACTCTAATGGATGATTCTACTAACTCTTAAGTCTGAATTAATTTTCCTTTGTCATATCTACTTATAAACAATAATTATAATGATAAAATTATATTTAAGAATATAGCTTCTAATAGTAATATTAAAAAATTATTATACATGACTAATGGTCATATAATGATCGTATCTCGATTTTCATATTTCAAAATATAATTACTTCAATATTAAAGAGATATAATATAATATTCCACACATTATTAGGAAAATATTGTCATTCCAAAATTTTGTGTTGTAACATTTTTAACCAAATGAAATTTCATCTTTTCAATTTTAACACGTTCCTTCGGTAGAGAAAATTTGAGGTTACTTCTTTATAATTGTTTCCTCAAGTTCTCATGTGGATTATTAGAATTTTTTGTTCCTACATAACACTTTAACAAGGTGGGTAGTCTTGTTGGATAGAACCTTGTCTTTATGGTCCATGATCTCCACTAGATGCACCTCATAAGAGATTTCATCCTCCAGTTGTACCACCTCTGGATTCAATAAATTTGAAGGGTTAATTAGGTACATACTAAAAATATATTTGAGAAATAAATCATGAACTGAAGCTAGGATTATTGGATGTGAAAGCTGATAGGACACTCCTCCAATATGATCAAGGATTTAATTGGTGCCAATTTATATATGACTAATAATTCCTTAATTCCCAAACCGTCTGACTCTCTTCCATGGTGAAAATCACAGGAAGAATTTGGTGAAAAAATTAAACTCTTAATACCATAAATAGTGGTTATTATACCTCTTATTCTAGATCTAATCAGCATTTATCTTTTTTTGGCTGGCATAAACCTTTTCTTTTATCTCTTTAACAAGATCAAGCCCAAGAAGAATTCTATCACATGTTTCACCCCAAAATGTATTATCTCTATAATTATTCCCATATTTATCTTCATAGGGTTACTTCTGAATAATCAAATGGAATCTATTGTTGTATGACTACTCAACTAATGGTAGATGATGATCCCAACCCCCATTAAATTACATTGAGATTGTTTTTAGTATGTCCTCGAGTGACTGAATAGTCCTTCCAGGATTTCCTTCAATTTGAGAGTGATATGATATTATGAAATTCAATTCATTATTCAGATCAAGTTGAAGATATCACCAAAATTTTGATGTGGACCTTGGATCAAGATTCGAAATCATAGAAAGTGGCAATCCATGCAGACCTTACCAATTAATTTACATATATCTTGGAGAGTTGGTCAAGAATGAAATATTCTCAATGGAGATAAAATTGTATGTCTTTGTGTGATGATGATCTATAACCCAATTCTCATTATCACATTGGGATATTTTTGGGAGACTAGTGAAAAAATCCCCAGTGATATTGTCCCACTTCCATTTCTGTATGCGCACTGTCTGAAATAACCCATTAGGAAGTTATCTATTTGCCTTCACTTGTTGACAAACTAATAATGTTGTACTATATTCAGAAATCTACCTTTTTATTTTATCCAAGAAATAATGATCACAAAGGTCCCAATACATTTTACTTCATCAAGGATAAATTGAGTATATAGAGTAATGAGATCCATCCATCAGCTCCTTATTTATTTCTAGAATAGGTGGAACACATAGCATTGTATGAGATTTAAGTATCAACTCCTGATCAATATTGATGTCATCAAACTTCACATCCTTCACAACCACTATCTTCTCTTACAAAAAAAGATAATCCCTTTTAGATTTCATGACATGCTTTAGTGATGATGGTTTAGAAACAATTTGGAACTTGGTTGATGATGTACCTTCCCTTATAGTTCCCATGTCCATTTTAACTAGGTCTTTGATCAATATATCTCTTTAAATCCACATCATTTACAGTAATCCATGTCCCTTCCAACATAATTCATTACCCTTTTTTTTCTTTTTCTGGGTGTTAACGAATTGAAATATGATAGACTTTAAGAAGTTCCAACCATATCCAATTAATCATGGTCAATTACTTTTGGTTGGAAATAAAAACAAATTTTTATGGTCTTTATATATAACACATTTCACCCCGTAATGATATGTCCTCTATAATATCAGAGTAAAAACATCTGAAACATGACCTAGTTCAGACAAAGTATATCCTTCACGAGGCTTCAATAGTCTTTATTCATATGAAATCACCATATCATTTTTTATAAGGATTCACCCAAGAACATTAATATTTCCATCACTAAAAATAATTAATCTATCTCTGATAGAGGGTAGTGTTAAATAAGTTAAATAAATAATGTATTCTTTAGCCCTTGGAAAATTTATTCAGGCTCATTTTTCAATAAGATCATGAACCCTTTTCATGTTAACATGTTTAATAGATTTGAATATATTGAAGAGTTTTTCAAAAGCCGCTTATAATAACATGCTAATCCAAGGAAACTGTGAGTCTTAGTTGCTAATGCAGATTAGAGAAACTCCTCAACGACCTTTGTCTACATATGGTAAACATTGATTCCCTCATTGGTTTCAATGTCTCCAATGAATGAAAATTGTTGTTATGAAAATTCATAATTTCCAATATTTCCATATAGACTGTCATTACATAGAGTTTTCAACATAACACATCGAAGATTCTCATCATCCTCATGAATTTTTGAATATATCATAATATCATAACAAACAATAATTTTATCAAGGCAGTCCTTAAAGACTCTATTAATCAAATCCATAAAATAGAATAAGTATTATATAGGATGAAGGGAATAACAACAAAATTGTAATTCATATATGATGATCAAAATTTGGTCTTTTGAATATATTCTTTATTCACACTCAATTCATGATAAACTGATTGAAGATCAATCTTGGAGAAGAATTGAGCCTCCTGAATATTCTCAAATAAATCATCAATTCTTGGATGTCTGTACTTTTTCCTAATTACGATCCCTTTAATTTATATATAATTAATATTTAGTCAAATTTTCCATCCTTTTTATTCAAAAAGAGAGTAGGTTCTCCCCAAGAAGACACACTTTGTCAGATAAAACCCTTCTAAAATAGATCTTGGATTAGTTTCCTTAACTTATATGACTCCACATTTTCCATTCTATATGGGGTATTTGATATTTGGCTGGATCTATGCATGAGTTTAATGGAGAACCCCACATATCATTTTGGTGGTAGTCCAAGTAACATGTTAAGAAATACATCCATGTATTCTTGAATGATGGGGAATTTTTCTCTTTGTATACTTTCATTTCCTTCTCCATCTTCATAGATCATTTCTATAAAGTAATATATGTGAGGAATTTCTAGAAAAAGCTCAGGCCTAGATATCTCTCATTTGAACCCAATTTTTTGTTTTACATTTAATACTATATATATTTAATTTCTAATGTTGATTATTTTAGCACTATACTTTGAGAGATTCTACATACCTTGTATAATGTAAAACTCCATCATGTTAATTGCTATTATATTTGTGATAAGTTTTGTCATCAGAAGAGTGAATACTCAATTTCTATACAGTATTTATTATTAGATAATTTCTTAAGGAGTCTTGATTGGTATTTTTTTTATATGAATAGGTAATAATTAAATATTATTTATAAACATGGAAGAAATTATTTGATGTTTTGAACTAGAATTATACAATGTACTTTCTAGATTTTAAAGAACAATGATTTTGCCTTCCACAAAATAATTTGGAGGTTCGACTTCAGCCATCATGAAAAAAAACCATGAACTTTATCTCTTAGAATATACTATGGATGATGGTGACTCCTCTCCATTGACATCATATTTGGGCCATGATTAGAAATGTGACCAATCTGAACACAATAGTTTAATTTGGAATTTAGGATGCACATCCACTATCTGCAATTTTTTTAGTGTTGAGAAGTTGATGATTCACCTCAGAACAACAGTTCCATGAAATGTAGTTATCTCTTCCCCACATGCAACATCACCCAATCCCAATCAATAATTTAACGAAATTATCCTTCCAATATTTTTAGTATGTGGAATGTTTCACATTCATTCAACATCTTCCATGATCAAAGATCCTCCCAATGTTTAGATCCAAAGATTGCTTCTTTTAATTTGATCAATAGGTTCAGTTCATATCTCCGAACTCTGGTTCAACATTCATATCACTCCTCATGATCTCCCCATAGTTGTCATTATCTTGATAGGATATACTTTTCAATAGATGAGGTTCCTATCCACAAAATAATCAATCAAAATTCCCTCTAGGATACATAATGAAATAGGGGTATAATTGGAAAGCATTGTGAATCTAATATCATAGATATCCGTAGATTCATTTTCAATCTACTTAAGCTCAAGGAAATCCTTCTGCATTTCATTCACATAGAATAGGGGAAATAT
Organism: Viscum album; assembly: GCA_963277665.1. Taxonomy (NCBI): domain Eukaryota; kingdom Viridiplantae; phylum Streptophyta; class Magnoliopsida; order Santalales; family Viscaceae; genus Viscum; species Viscum album. The sequence continues at coordinate 1,919,152,198 of OY728160.1, forward strand.
TTTTGGGAAGAGGTTCCTAGGAACTCATCGCAATACATAAGGTAATTCTCCTATTATGGATTCATCATTTTAACTAGTGTACACCACTAATCATCCTCTCACTCTAGGTGGTGCATATCCACAATGAATTTCTATGGTCCCAAAAAATAAAGTATAGATAAGATCATTTATCTCGAACTTATCCATTGTTCATCAATTAATGGTTTGGTAGTTCCAATAAAAGAAGGTGGTTGGTTATACATAAAGGACTGAAAAAAAGTTGGTCCCTTCGAGGTGAATCTGGTCTCTTAGCTTCATTAAAATTATTTCTTAGAACCCAATTATGTTGATTAATCATTCTTAATAAGTTTTCTAATCCAACTTCCATTAGAAGGACATTAGTTTCTCATCTGTTAAGCTTAAAATTTACATGGTTTCACTTATTTTCCAAAATTTTCTGAAATAATAAATCCTTAATGAGAAGAAAGATTCATTAAATAATATTATAATCGTAAAGGAATTTCATTTCATAAAACATCATCCTTAATTATGTTATTCTTCAACAACCATTAAATTTTATAAAAATCATTCACAATTTTTTTTGACTAATGGGAATATCCAAAAATAACCCATAGGAGTGTCAAACCAAGAGTACAGAAAGGCATGTTGTGATGTTCTACATTATGGCGAGTCAATCTCAATTAACCCTTCCAGAGTTGTTACCCCTAGGATGATCTTTTCCATAGCCACATCCACTTGTTCAAATCCATATAGGGAATCCTTTTCTCAGAAACCACATACTAATATTTCACCTAAATTCCATGATTTTTTTCACATACATGAATGTATGATTCTATAGGGTTTTACAAATATTTTTCAAATCCTAATTTCAAAAACTAACTACACCATCCTTTGATTCCAACTATTGAATCTTACCATATTATTACCTTACTTTTCATTTACATGGTACAAAAAGAGGATGTTTTAAAATTTAGTTTCTTGGAAAAAAGGTATATAATACATAAAAATATAATAAATTATTCTATTCCAATTGAAGTTATTATTAAAATTTAATACTATGTATATTTATTTCAACTCATAACCTAGAGATGTATGTCATAGGAAAGAGTGATTATAGGGCCCTGTAATGAAAAATAAGGAAAACATTTTACTTGTGATGTTGAGGAATATAAATATGAACTTGAAAAAATGAATAAGGGATTAAGAAAGAGGAATATAATAATTATAATAACATAAAAAATTAAATTTAAATGTTGATAAAAAATTAAATTGAGTTATTCATGATCACATAACCATGTTTTATCACTACAGTTCCATAAAAATTACCAAGGTTATACACCAAGGTATCATATGACATGTCATCTCTACAAATTAAATTATTTACCAAATGAATTGGTGTGATATCATGGTGAAACCATGATATTTATAAATAAGTGTGAGCATCATATATAATAATAAAACATTTTATAAATTACCTATGGAGTATAAATGAAATGGGATTCATATCAAAATTTCAACATTTAAAAAAAGTGTTAAAAGACAAGATCTTTATTTAATTATTATCTAATGAAAAAAGAATATGGGTTTAATGTATATAAATCCCCGAATAAAATATATAATTTTGAAATATTTCTCAAAAAAACTTTAAAATAAAAACTTTTTTTTATTTCAAAAATAAAATAAGATAATTTCTTGAGAAAAAAAAGGAAACATTGAGAAGAATATTCTACAGCATAATAGGTAAAAAAAATTTAAAACATTAAAAAGGATGGGAAAATTGTATAAATTGATAAAATACTTTTAAAACAGTAAATGGGTACAATAAAATTGACATAATAATAGATTATGTAAATTTTAGATACATACCACATAAAAGGGAACTTAAATGGAACAGAGAAGCTGATATTTCACTTACCTTGAAGAGTAACTCATAAAACACAAAGATTGGGACCTTGGGGGCTTGAGGATACCATTGAAGGACTATATGGGAAGTAAAACTATCATATATTTGTGTTGAATGAAATATATAATGATATTTAATATATAAATTATTGTTTAATTATATAAAAATTGGTGTACATTTTTTCTAATTCCTTGGACACCTTAGTAGTTGTATTTGAAAGACCATGGGCTTTCCCATGGTATTTTTCTGATCGCATTGGCCACTTAGAACACCTAACATTTTAGAATACTCCCCTCGATTAAAAAATTATTTTATATTCAATATTATAACATTATGATGTCATTAAACATATAGAAAATAGATAATTATATTTTTACTATTCACAAAAAAGAAAACTGTTTTTGAAAAATATCATTAATACACACTAGAGTTATTTCAATGAGTTTCTTTAAGAAATGATTTTAATTTCATCAAAATAATTCAATAAATATTATAGATTTAACATTTAAATATAAAAATTCATATTTATTAAAAATAATATCGTGCAAAAAATGAATAGAAAATGAATAGTAAATTTTTTTCCACATGAATAAATTAAAATTATTTTATCAGTAAAATATAAATATGATTATTTGAATCAAAATAATTCATTGAAATAAACATTGTTAATAAAACCTATGTTTATGTTAATAATTTACATCTCCATAAAAATTACATTTTTACCTAAAAATCAATATATCAAATTCCATCTCAATTTTAAGCAAAACTAATCATAAAACCGAAAAAATGTAATAAAAATTTTTATATAAACAAATAGATTAATTTTTCTGTAACTAGGTACTCAAAAAATAACCCCTTATAACATCAATATACAACTTATTGGAAATGTGTGTGATGGTCATAGACTCTTAGGATGTCTCAGATAACATCGTGCGAGTGGTAATTTCTACTTACATGAACTTCTCACATATGTGATTTTTTTCAAGTGTAACAAGTTGAATAATGGCTTGGTATTGGTCAACAGTGAAGCCCAGTGATGTTAAATCCATCCCATGCTCTGAAAAATGGGATTTTATTACATGACTCCACTGGATGGGGCCACTGACAATTCTTTCTCCATTATTTTTTCATTGTCATTTCTACCTATAAATCATAATTATAAAGTTAAAATTATTATTTTGAGTATAGTTTCCAACTGTCATATTTAACAATGGTAATAAATGACCAAAAATAAGATAATTGTAATAACCCAAAGGTCACATTTCAAAATATGCTCACTTCATTATTAGTGTGATATAATATAATATATCTCACATTTTCACGAAACAATTGTTATTAAAAATGCATGGTTCATGACACACCCACACTTGTTTACATCCAAAGAGAATAAAATGATGATGTTTAGAAATAAAAAATTAACTAATAGATATTTTTTCATTAAAATTGGGATTAATCTCCATAACCCTATAGGGTTAAAATAATTTATAAAAATTGATTAGTCAGTACTCTTACTACATTAATGTATAAATTTAACTCCTTGTGAACATTATATATATTCATTGATTAATAAAAAAATTACTTCAAATATATTTTATTAATGAGAGAATTAATTCAATAGTTTCATGTAGTAGCACTATAATTTATTAAAATAAGATTTTGTAATGATATTCTTCACATTCCAAACAAATAAATATTACATAATACTCTTCATTAATTGTGCAAACTACTACTCTACCATCATTTTTTTTCTTCTTCATATTGTTATCTACTAAGTAGAAATCATTGTCTTTTATTATTATCAATGTCTTTTATAAATTTAATATATATCCCACGATATGTTTTTCTTCAACTTCATTTAAATTGGAATGATATTCCATAATGATGGACAGTGATAAGTAACTAATATTCCAATTTAATAGGTAAATATTTTCATTGTACAATATCATTTGGTAAACATATCCCTAGAAATAATGAACATTTATATCATTAAAATGTCAATAAGATCATGTTATGTATCACCTGGTGAATATTTATTTTATATCACATGATAATTACTATTATTTTCCCACTCGAACATTGAAAAACTATTTTTATATATTTAATTCAATTCCCATGATATTATTCCCATGTGCACAAGAACCTTCAGAACTTTATTTCCATAATTTGGGAAAAATATATTTACTATGATCCATACAATAAATTATTATATATTCCCATAGGTATAATAAAATACATCGTTTTTTTCTTACATATCAAATAAATGTTAAAATGTAATTTTATATGGATTTATACCTTAAAAAACACAATTCATATTGTATGTAAATATTATGTATCAATAAGAAAAATATTCTATATTACCCAATCAAGGATTTTAGTCGTACCTATCTCAATAATTAATCATATATATCATTTATAACTCTTGAGTAATTCATACATATTTTATTTTTTCATTAAAAAATAATTTAGAGTAATTCATACAAATTTATAGGTTATTCTTTTATGCTACCAAAAATATTCAAATTTTCTTAACACCTCAATAGATTAATATCCATTATGCTTAAATAAACTTCCAATGAAAAAAAATAAAATTACCAAAAAATCATCCAAAATCCAATATACTAATAGAGACTTCTTGATAAATATTCACAATCATTACATGATAGTTTTCATAAGTGTCCGACAATGATTTTTAAATAAAAACAACCTAAAATTTAACAAATTATTTTTATAATAGTTTATTATTATCTTTATTCATTAACATTAAAGTCTTATTTTTGGTTATTTACCCATTCTTTTTTCCTAATTCAAAAAATTCACAATCATTTTTTGGGTTCTAATATCAAAACATTTTTCATCTTAATGACTAAATTATTGATGTTGTTTTAATCAAAATTATAATAGTATAATTTTTTATCACTATATATTTGACCTTTTTAAAGGTATTGTAATTATATATGTGTATGTTATCAGCTTCACAGACCTCATGAGGTATTCTCGAGATGTATATTTTAGTGAAATAAAAATATACATGTTCTTTTTTAATGATATTTGAATTGTTTTTTCCCTAGGTCAGAATGCTAAAAAAATTTGGTTTGCAGTTGGACTTTTATGGTTTGAAACATCTCAAAGTGATTTTATATAAGGTTTTTGTATAAAAAAGATGTGTTTCGGGTTCCATCGAAAGTTTATTTATAGGGGTGATGTTATACTAAATCATAATACCATTTAGTCAAACTTGGGATCATGTTGTTGTGTGGGGGTTGCTCTAGATCTATGTGGGGTAAAGCTCACTTCATAGTTAACAAGTATAAATATGTGAATCTAGAAAATGGATAGTCATTTCTGAACTTGTGTTTTTTTCATTGTGATGTATTTCATGAGTGAGATATAATTTGTTGGGATTATTCATATTTTAATACTATTTTTATTAGATTTCTATCTATATTATTTAAAGGAATTTATGAATATGTTACATATATTAAATACATAGATAATGTGTATGACTAATGATATTCTTAGACTATGATGAATCATGGTGTTACATGATGAGGATAATGAATTTTAATGTCTTGTAGCATAAATTTTCCAAGGTGAAAAGGGGGGTTCTCATATATATAAGAATACCAATATGTAAGGGTCATCCTCTATTCGTAAATTCGATAAGTGTTTGGAAATCCTATTATGTGTTTGTGTAATATAGGAATACATAAGAGTGTCTTGGAGGATATACCATAGTCATTAATGAGGTAATTCAGGTGCGTAAATGTAAATCTATAATAAAGTAAATATATAAGAGTTTCATCATGATGCTTAATGGACCTTCCCTTAAGAAAAACTGGTTATGTTTTGGAGTCACCCTATAAAAACTAAATGTTTTAACATTCAGAAATAGTGGTAAATCTAAAAGTAAATGATTATATTTATGGGCTTCTTTATATGTGAAGTGTGATATGTAATATTCTACCTATACTGGAGAAAAACTAAATTCTTAAGGATAAGGGTAATCTATAAAGGTCATCTGTCTTAGATGTATGTTTAAATCCTTTGATAAATAGCATTATATAAGAGAAATTTACTATATACATGATGGACTAAGACATAGTGAAATTTTCATTGATGATGCTTAAGGTTATATATATATGTATACTCAAGGGGAGATACATTAGTGTAATGAATTGTGGGTTTACTCATATGTGTGGGTACACAATACATGATTAGGAAATGACCTTAAAAAACAAAAATAATTGAAAATTTGGGAAGAAATTACATTTATTTAATTTCAAGGATTATTTAAGGATTATATTTTTAAATCATTGGGTCATAAATCAAAAAATTCCCATATATTACCCAGTGTACACTTATACACAACATCATTATTCATATAATAAAATAATTTTCAAATCACATATTTTTTTCTTTTCCTGAAAAATCTTCTTGAATTTAAATTTAACATCTTAGTGCTTCTTAACCATCATTAAATCCTATAATTTTTAAGAATGTGGGATGAGAAAAAAATGTAAAGTAAGGTTGATAAATGAAGGAAATCTATTTGTCTAGTGGAAAACCTGAAAATACATAAAATTCCATCCATTATCACATTATTTTGAAATCACATTAAATAAGTCATCTAAACTTGAAAAACAAACTTTATAATTGATGAAAAACATTTAAACCCATATTAAGCAATTGGAAACCCATTTTGGGCCATATATATCATCATATTCATAAGCCATGTTAAATATATATAAAAAATAATAGGATCCCACTTAAATAAAATGGGGAAACCACACTGGTTAACTCACTCCTTCATGCCTTTAAATATATGGAAAATTACCCAATGCGTTGGAAAAATATATATGAGATCACCGATCATATATGTTGTATTGGACTATACAGTTTCCCATATATATTTTTCAATTACTATAACATGAATAAATGATTTTATTATTTCATCATTCCATCATAGAGTCCTTGAAAAAGTATTTTAAACCTGTATGAAAAACAATTTTCGGTGTCGAAATACCCCTTCCATTTAAAAACACATTTCCAAAAATAAAATTCCAAGAAAAAATGGAATGATGTATTTTAATTGATGAAACTATTAGGGATTATAGAGGAAACCAATTATTAAATATCTATTATGGTTTTTTTGAAAAAACATTGATGTCGTATTCATTAAAATAAATAATTTCTTTTGATTTTCTATATAAATGATCCAGAAAATGCTTCATTTTCCATATACATTTAATGATAGTAAAAAACATCACGAATGTTATATTATCATTACTTTATATCCATATAAAAAAACAACAAAAAAATTAATATTAATTTTATGGTATAGATTTATTTTGTTATTAAATGTTGGAAACATTTAATATGATGTATTTAGTGTAATGTGTCACGTACCTTGTGTCTGACTCATCATATACATTATTTATCTTCTTGAAAAATAAAAATATGTTTAATATTTAATGACTAAAAAATATTCTGTTGTATTTTAATTTCATTTTATTTATTACATTATTATATTCAATTCAACAATCTTTTATGTTCTTGTCGAATGTTTTGTGGTTATTTGGATCGTATTTCCAAAAGAACTTTATTAGAATATCCATGGTCACTGAGGACATTACTATATCATATTCAGAAAAACAATAATAGTATAATTATCAATTTAATACATCCATTATAATTTTAAAATATATAAATAATAATTTTTTTGAAAGGTAAACTATGTTACAATAATAAAGACGGTAAGCCATATATACGCACGATAAACATTTCCTTTATTCCATAATCATGATGAAAAGAAGTTAAGTGATATCTTATATTTATAGAATTTAATATATGTCAAAAATAACATATTACTTTATAAATAGACATATATATACCATATATGTAATATGGTAGTTGTAGAAAAATCACTTTACATTGTAGAGGTGGTAGTCCACACGCATACACAAATGATGTTATCATTTTTCCATGAAGGGAAATGAAAGAAAATAAATGATATTCAGATTCTCTATAATTATTATTATCTAATTAGTATTATATGAATATATATATATATATATATTAAATCCATCATTAAAACTAGTTTTCAAAGGAAATGAGGGAAAACAAATTATATTGGATTGCATAGAGATAGATTGAAATGCACATGAATGGAAATTTATTTTCACATTTGGTAGTGGAGGATATGAGTATAGTCTTTTACCATAACATAATAAAGTACATGTTTTTGAATCATACATATTTATTATCATATAATTCTTGGATACTATTTTAAATTAGTAGAAGTAGAAAATAAATTAATATGCAGAGTAAAAACCATACCTATTCTTTTGACAACAACCTTCAGTTTAAACCTATTTCATAAATAGAATGTATATATAATAAGAAAACACTAGGAAGTGATTATATATTAATGGAAGGTATTTTCATTGGATAGAGGTGAATTGAAATAATATTTATTTGTTAATAAAATAGGAGGAGAGGTTTCCTTTTATAATTAGGCAACTATTGGAATTTATTAAATTATTAAATTAATATGAAATAATTTTCAACATAAAATGGTTCAAAATTGATTTAATTTGATTCTATGATGAGGAATATTCTAAATACTATCATATAATAATAATTTTAAATGTTTATGTGATTTTTTGACCCATATCACATTATTTTAATCCACCATTGACACCATTGATGATTACCGTGAGATTTGTTTTACACTTTTTTTGGGTCAAGATAGATACAGAAAAGGAAAATTTAATAATAAATGTAATGTGATTGATACATTAAAGAGTATACAATTCCCTTGGAGAGATAAATGATTTTTAGTAATTATAAATAATTAAATAATTTATTAGATACTCTAAAATTTCATTAATTTCATTTTTAACTATTGATTTAGTTTTACATTGAAAACAACATAACAAAATAGAATTTTAATAATATCACTTCACACATATATAAAGAATAATTTTATTTAATAAATTTGTGTATTGAAATAATTCCTTGAAATTATATAAAAATATTATATTTAAAGATTCATTTAATTTATTTTTCTATTATTGTAATAAATACTATATCAGTGTTACACAAAAATTTTAGGTGATTATATATTATCTAAAAATAATTAATAAATAAGCATGAAAATTATTTGGTATTTAAAATAACAATTTATAATGTAATTAATGTTTTTTATCCCTTTCTCAAAATATTAAAGATATTGAATGCAATAAAGTGACATTTTTTACATTATATTTTACATAAATATTATAATGGTAAAAGTAACGAAATATTGCACGAAGGGTCCATATTTTCTAAACATGTATGGAAATGTCCAAAAACACTAATCCTATATGATAAAATCAAGTGTAAGGGTTATTTTATAGTCCATATCATATTATTTTTAACCAAAATTACCAGATTTACCATTTCGTTGGTGAAACTTATATATTATGTTTACTATTTATAATGACTAAATACGAAGCATTATTATTTATAAAAATTTTACCTATTGAAAAAAATATGTAACCTCATTTCTATGAATCAATTTTTATTAGTGGAATAAATAAAATTACAATTAAAACACAAAGTGTAATGAATTTGTTTCGGAAAATCATATTTTAAGAATAATTATTTTTTAAAAAATATCAATGATAAAATCTCTTCCAATAAACATAGTTGAATTATTAAAAATTAAGAGAACTAATTTCATTTTTAAATGACTTTAAAAAACATAACATTGAAATTTGTTGAAACAATATTGTAGTTCTCAATAAAAAATAATATCATTCAGTATTTATTAAAAAAAATCTCTTAAGACAGATACCAAAAACGTCACTCCAATATGATTTTGACTATCATAACCCTATCTAATGAGACCCAAACTATGAATAAACCAAGAACTCCAACAGTAGTACATGGGCCAGTGTGTAGAACCAAGTAGGAATAAAAAACCAACATAGGAAGCCTCAACATAGTGTACCTGTACACACACACACATATCCAAGCCCACACAATGATGAAATGAAAAACAACTAAAAAAAAATGAATTAATAAATCTATGATCCCACAATCATATTATGATAGTAAAATGATTAATGTAATAAAAGGGTCCAAATAAAATCCAATGTAAAACTTACAGAGACTCTAACCATATATAAGGGAAATGACTATAGTTAAATGCAACCACCCAAAACACACCCTAGTTTGTAATGTTCGTGATATGCTCCTCCACCTCCCTACACTCCCATAACACTGTCAAATGAGATGTTTTCTACAATAGCTGTGACACATGGGGGTATATTCCATGTAGGAGTGAGTGTAACAGTATCTAGTAGGAAAACTCAGAAACACTAATCACGAAGAATCTAGAATAAGCTTCTCATTATAGTAATACAGTATTTAACAAAAAAAAGAAACCCAGATATACTAAGGAAAGACACCATCCCTCAAAGTGGTCACAAGAAACTTCCAATCATAGGATTCTAGTTGAATAAATGATCTGTTTAGAATAATTCACTCCATTATACATTTTTTCACCAATTACACACAACCAAGGGGTCATGATCATTGGGAACTTCTTAGAAAATCTCCTCGGTCTTATTAGACCCTACTACACTAAGAAGGGATCACACCTAGGACTGATGGGGGAATAGACAAACCATATATGGGTTAACCTCATACATTGGGGATCATATACCAATGAATCTACAATCACAATAGATTTATCTGGATAGTTGTATCATTAATATCTTGCTAAAGGTGGTCAAACTAATTCCACAAACACCCTATAGGGTAAATATTAATAATGAATCAAACACCAATCTCACAAAGGTATTACACTATCTCTATCTAAGAATAATCATATAAAGGGGATAAAAATCCATGTATTTAGTTATAATTTCACATTGTACTCTCTATGGGATAGACAAAGGGAACACACTGAACTGATACTCCTCTAAATAGAACAAAAAACGAGTTTTAAACAGCTTCAAAGGGGATACAAGTCTGGTATAGTGGGTATATGGTGTATCCAAACATCCTGTAGACTTCGTGGGTTTTCTATATTCATTTGTCTTAAAAATACACAATTTAAGGACATATTGTATTTAAAAACTGGGTTTAGATATTGCCCAACACTCTTCCCACACCATCTAGTTGTGCTCGTGTACACCAGACCTTGTTAGTGTTTGCTAGAAATGTCACTGTACCTCATCCTTCCATTTCAAATTTAACCTATTAGTTTCATGCCAAGCCTCATAGAATGAGTAACATGGCTATTGATATGGTCACATTACCTTTGATATTTATCTCAACAAAGAAATACATAGAGTTGTGGCCAGGGGATTCCACATAGTGTGTGATGCCAGATTACACCACATGTGACCCATAAAATTTCTAAATCAATTGTGATCTTCTCTATTCTATCCTACATATTGGGATATCCACCACCCTCACTGGAATCTATGGATCTATGGTATCTTTACCCCACTATCACCCAATATAAAGATATATGTCCTCGATCCCCCATTAAATTAATCTGTTGAGGTAATCCATATCCACATCTTGTCAACCTTGTGTAACCATAATGGTAACAAAACCCCCATACTAATGTAGTATTATTAATCCTTTAAGCTTCAACCACTTTTATCAATAGAAAAACTAAAACCCCAACCCCAAGTTGTTCTCTCCGTATTGATCCATTTCTCCAATAAAAATCACACTACATTCAAATACTGAGTAATCATCGAACCATGATCCAAATGAAATAACATTAATAAACCTGCGATGAAAATGGGCGGAAAGAATAATCTACATGGTGTAATGAATGAACCTTGTCATTTTCTCTTTCAATTGAATCCATTTTCATTAATTTATCGTAAATAATAGGTAATAACAATAACATAAAAATTAATAACAAATTTAATAAAATATCAACGCATGAATACATTGTTCTTCCTGTAATTTTTTCTCTTTTGACATAAGATAATGAATAGGGTGGAAAATAAAAATTCAAACATCCAATCTAGGGTTTTTATCTGTAGTTGATGAATAATGTTCAAATTTTTCCAACGTTGGTGAGACCTAGGAACACTAATGGCACAAGGATCCTATATGCGATCCTATTATGATGACATTATCTAATATGTCCTATAAAACTCTCTCCAATGACTCCCCTAAAATTTAATGGCTTATAATGATGACTGACCAAATTTTCCGAAACCATGTTTAGATATATGATTTTTATCATAATTTCAAATAAAATAATTTATGTGAATCAATTAACTTAATTTATTAATTCATCTCCCATTAATAATTTTTCAAAAACAATCAACACTAAAAAAAGGTTGTGTCATGGTTAGGAAGAAACCCATATTCTAAACACAATTGTGACTTTAAATTTTTGATAGGGCCCCCATTAAATATTTATTCTGTTTTTTAGGAAACTGCTCAGGAATGAGATTAATATATTTAATATATTTTAAAAAATTAATTCTTGGAATGTCAGGCCTCATAATGTCACGCTGTCTTAGTGCTTTGTTCCAAAAATATTTCATATAGTATTCTTATTATATTCATGAGAAAATAATATTCTATTCTCTCACCTAAATATAGGTCTTTTTATATTAAATATTGAAAACACAACTAAAATAATAGGGTTCTACACTCATATTATTATATCCCATTCCTAGGGTCACTCCAAAATAGTCTTGTGCTACCATTATACATGAAATACAGAAATATTTCTCCCATGAATTATACCATCATGTTGATCTATGATCATCACATGGTACTCCAAAAAGTACTTTCATCCTTATTCTCTTTCTTACCTGGTCAATAACATGTGATGGGTCATGCATGCATATAATAAAATGTGACATATTTATGACATTGTGGGTCTATTCCACATGCGTCAGAAGAGATATGTGGTATTCCATCTTGATATCTTCATATTGTATCTTCAAAGGACCAATGAATATCAGAGATATCTTTCTTCCCAAGTCAAATCTCTATAATGAATTTTGAGGTGATACCCTTAGGAATATATGTTCTCCTACCTCTAACTATGGAGGTCTATTTGTTAATTCATCATAAAACATGTAACAATTTTGTCTTGTTCACATACCCTCCTATATAATCAGTACCTTACCTATCATATCTCAATCAATATATAAGTCCATGTGTACTAACACTCCTTGATCATCCAACAAATGTGGTGAAATATTGGGTCTTCAATATAAGGCCTCAAATGATCTCATACTGATGTTGGAATGGGATAAATTGTTTTTATGTAATATCCACCAAGGTTATGTGATCCTCCCAACTATAGCCACATTCCACATGAAAACCCACAACATGTCCTTGGAGTCCTGAATTGTTTGCTCAGTCTGGCCACCAGTCAGGGGGTGTAATTTCATGAACTAATGAAACTCTGTCCCGAAGGGCATATACAATCCTGTTCATAATCATGACGTGATGTGAGTTTCATGGTCTGAAACAATTGAAAAGGGAACTCCATGGAGTCACAACATCTCCATCACATATATGCATTCTAAGATATATACTAAGCACTACTCATGAATGGATATGAAGTGGGCCTACGTTGAGTGATATTATATGTTCACCTAGATGGAGTTGTGTCCATTGGGGATACATGGTAACCCTATAATGATGATCGTGGATAAACCAACCCAAATCCATTATTTAACCTCAAGGGGTTGATAAAAACCTACATGAACCTTGTGCTCATCCTTCACTTGTAGCCATGTGAGGCATCAAGAGGAAAACACTTCAACCAAACTCTTAATTCCTTTTCATACAAAAAGATGTTAGAGGTACTGTAATATCTCTTTCACAAATGGATATACCTTCAAATTGGGTGTATGAATTTCCCTCTTCACCTCATCCAACTATGTCAATGGTTCGATCATTTTCCTCCAAAAAGTATAACCTTAGCACCACCTTTAGAATATCCATTAAGATCATTTCCAATGGATATATAAGTAAGTAGGGTTTCATAGTCTTCACCTCCATGATGATCTTTCCTAACATTTTGAAAATGTCGTCGGGTAATAACTATCAACTAAAGTTATTAATTCCTTTCCTTGTCTATGAAGGAAATTTTTAATGAGGCTAACTACTTTGATGTAATATCCAATAACATAGAAAAAGATCACTTTTTTGAGATAATAATCAACCTTATTTCCCTTATTATGAGTACAGACAATCTCAAATTCATAATTATGGATGAAATATAGACATCACCTTTGTTTTAATGTAATATCCCACTAAATGAAGATATAATTCAAGATTTTGTGGTTAGATTATGTGATAAAATAGTCTCACTTAGGCAGTTCCACTACCTCTTCAGCGAGAAGACAACTGAAACTATCTCATAATTTATGGTCCCATAGGTTTTCTCATGTGTAATCAACTTATGTGATCTATATAAAATCACCACTTTCCTTGTCTACAAACTAAATCCAATATTTGTCTTTGAAACGTCACAAAATACTATATACTTTACAAACTAACATAGAAATATAATTTTTTATCACTTCTCAAAAACAGCCTAAACTACTATAAACAATACTGGAACCTTCTTTTCAACACAAAATAATACCCATTCTAGGTAAATTCAATCAAGGGTGCTTCTACTCTAGTGAAGTAAGGTTGAATCGTTAGATAGTACCTTTCGAACTCAAGAAAAATCATCACCATAATAACACTCGCATGTGTTTCCCAAGATGGAAGTACCTCAACCTTCAAAATGTCCTTTATGACTCCTTCCTCTAAGAAGACATGATCGATGAAGTGGACATCTCCAAAATAAAAAAATGAAAATTTGAGATCCTTTCGAAAAGGTTGTTCTCTCAGAGTGTATCCAGGATAATATTTATGTGTCTCACATGCTCTTCCTCAGACACTGAGCATAGTAGGATATCATTGGTGCATAAAACCACCAAACATTCTAATAAAGGTAAAAATAATGTGTTCATGAGTCCTTGGAACATTGTACAATCTTTATTCATTCCAATGAGAATCACCATGTACCCATTGTGACTATAGATACATCTACAGGCTTTCATCAGTACACTATGTTTAAATACTCATTACTGGTGATATCATGATCTTTGGTCAATATTCAAGAACCATAAAAAACAAATCAATTGATCATAGAGGCCATTGATACTCATTATTGGATATTTATTCATCACGATCACCTAATTCAAGCATTGGTAATCCAAAATTAACCTAAATCTCTAATCCATAGTCTTGGTGAACAACAGTAGGGATTATTAATGGGAAATAATGTGTCTCATAAAGGCCTTATATTTTATGTCCTCTCACCACAACCCCAGCTCAAAAATCATTATGGGATCTATCTAAAATGCTCGTGTAGATATCAGGGATATCCCATGTTGTATTACAATGCATTGGTATACCTTTCAATGGGGAGGTTACCCTGACAGATCCACTAAAAGTACATCCTTATATACTACAACCACCTTACATTACTGGTATCTCATAGAATCCACTACTACAAGAGCTGAGGTCTCCAAAAAGTGAGTAATTAGATTCACACTCTTATTCATGAGCTTGCACTTATTCTCAAATTATTCCCTTTCACACAAAATAGAATAAATTGTCCCATCACTTTAGTCACGTACCATCATCTTCCTAAAATAGACAATTTGGCCCTGAACATTTGAAATGTAGTCCATCCCTCAGATGACATCATAAGGTCTCATTGTTGTAATAAAGAGATCTCATATATAATTACCATCTCAATGTTTTGGATCACACTATCTGATGATGTTTGAAATTACAAAATCACCTCATCTCAGAGACTCAAATTATAATGTTTGAGCTAAAGGATCAACCCAAAACTCTATATCCGGAAGTAGTTATGTGTATAGATAGGAATGAATCACACCTATGTTTATGAATACTGTAGCTTATGTGAAAAAAAGAAGCATATTTTACCACATATTATCCCTGGAAGCTTGTGATAATAGGCCTCCATGGTTTGCGGATATCCTTGTCCCAGAACACTATCCCCCTAAGCCCTCACGAACCACGTGGTGGTAATATGTAAAACCTATAACAAACACATGATGTTGTACTAACCTATTTGAAACATCTATTTCCCTATAGAAATTCATGATCTTACCTCTGTCTCTTCCTAAATGGTCCCTAAATCATATTTTTATTATCATTACAACATGTTGGACACTCCCATTCATGATTTCCAAGATCATTACAAAATAAAAAACACATTTACCTCAACAATATCAAGAAATACTAAGATCCCTACATCCTTGCCCCTCTACTGTGGGCTATTATTTTTAACTATCTAACATGCCCAGATCCTTGATACATTCACTAGATACCATCCACTGATTTCTTAGCTCCTTGGTAACTACTACTAGGGCCCACTACTAGTGTTTTCTCTTCAAGGAATATCTCCACCACGATGTATCACTCAATAACCCTAGCATTGGTGGAGAAAGATATCATTAAATCAATGATATACATCCATAAACCACAATCAATGGTCTGTGACTTAAGGAAAAAAACCCACACCATATCAATTGAGTATTATAAAATATCAATAAACCTTGTTGAATAAAATGACATTGTCAAGATACCATGTTGAAAATGTAAAAGCTCATGTATGCACATAGAAAAAAACATGGAAAGAAAATGCACCAACACATAGATACTTTTGAAGTCTACCTTGGGGAGATTCGTATTGTCATGTGACTAATTCAGTAAACACCACAATAACAAAGCATATCTCTAATGAATACTTGATGTGAGGACCACCATTTTTTCTGAATGAGTGCTCACATGGGGGGAGAACTTGAGTGGAAGTATCTAGCATGTTTTCATCCACCAGGGTTTATGGTATGCCTCAAAATATGGTAGGTCACAATCACCAGTACACATGGAGTTCACTCAAGATTAATTCATCCTTATATGGCTTTTCTAGCACAAGCTACTTCTCAAAAGATGTGGGTATAGCTGGTTAATCACATGGATGTGATATATCTAGAACAAGACCCTATACTGAATACGCTTTAGATGGCGAATAATCCTTGTGATCATGTATTGTAATCATGGATGGATTTTTTTATGGAGCCATCCTAAAATAAATAAGATATAACATAGTCAAAGAGTTTATCAAGGGAGGTGACTGAAGAAGAGGATGAATTCCATAAACCATTAGTCAATGATTCATGTACCAATTTTTTCCTACAACCAATGTCAAAGTTTACCAAGTCGAAAGGCAGGTGATCAGAGTCCTGATGTATAGATATATTGGCCGCTCCACCAACACATGGATCAATAGCTTGAAAAATAATCTCT
The DNA here is from genome assembly GCA_963277665.1 of Viscum album. NCBI lineage: Eukaryota > Viridiplantae > Streptophyta > Magnoliopsida > Santalales > Viscaceae > Viscum > Viscum album. The sequence continues at coordinate 1,919,169,485 of OY728160.1, forward strand.
GAATATATAAGATTGTTTCCATAAACCCAAACCAATATTATAGAATCATGTACAATCCTAGTACTAACTACACTGATACCACTCTATCACAACATATTTTGATGGGTCCAAAACCACAACTACCCCAAGACCGCCTCTAATAGGCCAAAGGAAGTTGACCAGTATAGAGTTTTCTTTTCACACACACATGGGATGCCTTAGCCAAATGTCCCTATAGAAATTCACACATATCTGACACCATAAAATAATGAAATTTAAAACATCTAAAACCAATTTATTTAAAAAATATATGATTCCCTTATCAGAGTTTGACAATAATGTGATGCAAGCCATAAATGAGTCCAAATACCAGCCTAATCGAGAATTGGAGAGTGTTAAACCTACTCCAAAGGATAGAAAAATAGAAATTAAATTCAACCACCTAGAAAACACATCTATATATCATGATCATGTTATTATCAAGAATTTCTAGTCCAAACCAGGACACTGTCATGTTGACCTTTGACTGCAAAAGACACAACACATGAGGGAAGAACCCAATAGGGGTGCTTATAAAACAACATAGTTGGACACCTATAAAACACAAAACATGAATAATAATGATTATTTAGAACAGAAAATTCAGAAAATAATAAACTGAAATAGGAAACACACATATATACCAGAAGGCCACCACACATCCACATTGTCTGAACTAATTGCAAGCCATTAGATTCTACTCGAAGAAACTCTCATTCAAGGAGAATCCACTCCATGTTCCTTAAAATCCCCAGATACACTCTTCCAAGAAGTTATGATCCACATTCCCCTCTTATGAAAGAACAATGGTCTATGAATACCAAGATACATAGATTGGGGTTTATACCCAAGATTGTTGGGGTACTCAAAAAACCAAATATGACCGACGCAGGCCTGTCATAAGGCGTTGCAAAAAAAAAATTTCATAAGTTAAAATGTAGAAATGTGGTTGAACTAGATTGTCTCCCAAATTGGAGTGCACACAAAATGATTTGTCACTTTAAATCGAGTGTAAAATTTTTGTTCTTTTGAAAGGAAATTTTAAATTCAAATGATTGAAAAACTATGATATTAAAAAGGTGATTAGGTCAAGGTCGGTTTCCTAATTTAAATTCTATCCTTCTTCAATTTAATTGAAACCACTTCTTCTTTGTATATTATAGCGAGTTTCCACAATCGTTTCCTCTCACTTCTTTGGTGAAATTATGATGGTGAGAGAAAACATTACCAATATCTCAATTTGGTCAACTCTCCTTCCATGTGTAAAATACATGTATTGAATATCCTTAATTTAAATGGAAAATACCCGATCAGGTTTTTTTATCCCAAAAAATCATGAACATTCCCTACACCTTTTACACGTACTGATGATTGTCGAGTACTTCACCACTAATCCCTAGTCTATTCCATCGTATATAAACCGGAAATTAGGGGAGGGAGATTATTTTTCTTTTACCAAGGAAAAAATCAATAAAGAATTAATATTCAAGAATGATCGCACTTGATAATAAAATCCCATATAAGAAATTGAAAATAACTTTGAAGAAAAAATAAATTTATTCAATTACGTCCAAGAACTCAAGCATTACAATGTAGAAAACTAACCCTTACCCAATCAATCAAAATATTTCCCCCACCATGGTAAGGGCAATCGAGATGAATGGGGAAGAAGAAGGAATTAAGAAACTATGAAAAATAAAAGAAATAAAATATAAATCTGAAAAGTTATCCTCCTTGGTGTCCTAGAAGGAATGGGATGGAATGAGAGATGATTTGAGAGGGTAGAGTTATCCTCCTTTTATCGCCAGAATTTTTACCCCGAATTTTGATGCGTTTAATCCCCATTAAATTACATCTTCACACTTTTAACCATTCTTGAATGTTTTTCATAAATCTCTTGGGCGTTTCCCCTCAAAATCATAGAGGATTTGGACATGTATTCCGAGAGTTATAGCAAATTTACTCTGAGAATTTATTCTATCCAGTTAAACTCTCCAAATAGAAAACCTCTGGATTAGGATGATTTAAAGACCGCTTAAATGGCCAATTAATGTGGCCTATCCTTCACTATAGAAGCTCAAAATCTTCTTTCGTGCCCCCACCAAATTTTACAACAATTGGGCCCATCATGAATGAGTTATGGAGCCCACACCAAAACTAGGCAAGAATTGCAAACAGTTTTCTTGATCAAAATTATGAACTTCTTTGAAGCTTCCATATGTTTGCTTAAGCTATTGGTACAAAAATTGAAAATGAATCCCTGGATGTGAATAATATTTAAAATAAAAAAAATTTCAAGTTGGATTAGTGTAGATAATCTTAAGTCCAAACTACTAAAATAATTCAAATCTGTTAAAAATATGAAATAGCCCATTTTTACTATCCAGATCAAAATAACACCAACATCATAAAAATGAAAAAATTAATATTATAGTAACACTTTTGTGTGTTTAAAACAATGATATTCAATTTAAATTAATTTAAAACATTTTCTCTATAAATTCCCCCACACTTCGCACTTGGTCTTCTGGACAAGTAAACATCAAAATCACATCAAATATAATCCAAAACACATACCAATGAGATCAACGAAATCCATACTAAGAAAAAAAAGGTTATAATGCCTCATCAAAAAAAATTATTTCAAGTTCTCTATTTTAGATTTTAATATATTTCCACTTCATTTGTTATCCCATGCACACAAACCACCTACCTCACATTAATTTTCTCTCATCTCACAACTGTAAATTTTCAATAAGGCTTTTCTCTTCCAAACTCAAAGAAGAGTCACCATAGGCTTGATAAATTCCTAGTTCTCCCCCAATTTGATTTATGGAAATGTGTTTCTCATGAGGAATTTTCAGGTTTGTGTGGCTTCTGTTTGGTAGGATTTATATGTCAAAAATTCTGGGGCCGAAAAAAGAGGGCATGGCTCTTTTTGAAGAAAAATTGCAATATTCTAATTTTCACTCAAATATGGTCTCCTTCTCTTCAAAATTGTAGAAAATAGGCTCCATCATCATTCAATCAGATCAGAAGCAAAAAAATCAATCTTTTCAAACATGAATTTTATTTAAAGCTTCAGATAGGAACAAATTTCTTTTTACATCTGAGGCTCTAGAAAGGAACATCTTCTCTTATCATAAAAGCTCTAGAAAAGGCCAAACTTTTAAAAAAATGAAATATTCATCAGCTCTTAAACATTTTATATTCCACCAAAATTATCACCAAATTAGGTAGTACATCACAAGTCAACTTCCACCACACTTATGTTCAACTAGATCATGCAATTTCACATCAAGAGCAGGTAGTATATGGAAAATTGGCTTGTAATGTGGCTAACCTAACATGCTATTCATGGATACTAGAGGCTAAAATGAAGGATAATTGTAATGGTGAGCCATAATGAAAAGGATTATTTTGAAAAGGGGGATTAAAACCAAATAAAATTCTCAATCATTTGAAACACATGTACCCCCAAACACTCATGTTTTTAAAGGAATACATCAAATTCTGGTTTAAGCAAGCACAGTTTGGTTCTCTCAAGAAATAAGGAGAATGAAAAGAAAATGACAAAAATGGTTTAGAAGCCTCATAGTAAAGTGATTTCAATGATATAGATAGTGAAATATGGAATGGGATTCCAAAATCAGTGTACTATTCATGAAATTCCAAAATATTGGAACTCGAAACAAAGTCATTTCACCATTCATTTAAGCTATGTTTAATGGAATAGATTGGTTCACTCATTGACATGGGTTTCAAAAATGGCATTGATAATCATTTCTGCTCAAAATATTCAAAAACAAACCAAAAAATGAAAAATAAACACACAAAAAATTTGAAAACACACAATTTATTTTTATGTTTTTTAATTTTTTTGAAAAAAAACACAAAATGATAATCCTAGACTACCAAGGTTCCCTACCCCACACCTAATTGATACAGTGTCCTCAATGAATTCTAGTGGATTTAACATGTAAGCCAATTTTCAAATGAGTTACAACATCAAGAAAGTGTGAAGGAGAGGTACCACATGATGGCTCTTATTGATAAATAAGTTGGAGGAGCGGGATCTCCTCCACTGGTTTTGAGGGAAGGGTTCCAAGGAATTTCTTCAACCTATGCCCATTCACATGGAATGGATCCGTCTCTCCATCCTTCACAATTGGCACAACACCGAAAGGATATACATTAGTAACTATAAATGGACCCTCCCATCTGGAATGAAGTTTACCTGGAATCAGCTTGAGTCTGGAATTGAATAGAAACACTTCATATCCAGGATGGAATTATTTCGATGGATCATCTTGTCACGAGCCTCTCTTGTTCTCCTTTTTTAAATCTTGGAATTTTCAAATGCTTCTCTTCTAATTTCCTCCAGCTCTAGTAACTACAAACTTCTCTCTTTCCCAGCACTTCCAAGATCTAGATTCATCTTATTCACAGACCAATATGCCTTATGCTCCAGTTCCACTGGTAGGTGACAACTTTTACCATAAAGCATCATATATGGACTCATTCCATTTAGGGTATTTTACGCTACCCTATAATCCCATAAGGTATCTTCCAACATTTTTCTCCAATCCTTCCGGTTTGGATAAACAATATTTTCCAAAATTCCTTTTATTTATCTGTTGGAAACTTCAGCTTGCCCCTTATTTTGTGGATTGTAGGAAGTTGATGTTTTATGATGCACCACATAATTACATAGAAATATCTCTATTCTCCAATTTCAGATGAGAGTCCCCTAATCACTGATGATTTTTCTAGGCACTCCAAACCTAAAAAATATGATAGACATGAAAAAATCACAAACAACATTAGCATCGTCAGTCATTGTGGATTTTTCTTCCACCCATTTGGAAACATAATCAACTACAAGCAAGGTATAATAATTTCAAAATGAAGTCGAGAATGGTCCCATAAAATAAATCCCCCAAACATAAAAAATGTCACAAATATTTAATGGCTTTTGGGGAATTTCCTGTCTCTTTGAAATATTTCCTAAAAACTGAGATTTTTCACATATTTTGCAAAATTCATTAGCATATTTGAAAATGGTGGGCCAATAAATTACAGATTCTAAAACCTTCCTTGATGTCTTTTGAGGTCCAAAGTGGCCTCCATAAGATATAGTGTGACAAAAATAGAAGACAGATTTAACTTCAATTTTAGGTAAAAATATTCTTATTACTTGAGCATTGAAAATCTTCCAAAGGAATGGATCATCCCAAATGTAATACCCAGATTTAGATTTCAGTTTTTGAATTTGTTGAGAATTGAAATGAGATGGTACCTGAGATGTTACCATAAAGATGACTATGTCAGAATAACAAGGAACTTCTCCTTCAATAAAGTACAACTGCTCTCCTAGAATTTGATCATTCAGTGGGTCTCTTTCTGTGACATTAATTTCAGCAGTGTTTTGTAGTCTACTTAAGTGATCATCCACTAGGTTCTTAGATCCTTTCTTATCCTTTATTTCTATATTGAACTCCTCCCACAGTATACTCCATCTCACTAACCTTGGTATAGCATTATCTTTCTTCATCAAGTACCCCAATGCTGCATGATCAGAAAACATAGTGATTTTAGTTCCATGAAGATATGATCTAAATCAGTCTAAAACAAAAAACAACTGCTAAAAAACTCTTTTCCCGTGGTTTTGTAACTGAATTGGGATACATATGAAGTTCTTGAGGCATATGAAATGTCTTGTGGTCTTCCCTCAATTCAATGATAAAGGACTGCTCCAAATTCTTCGTTGGAGGCATCACAAAGTAGTTCAAATGGTTCTTCCCAATTTGGAGGCTGCATCACGGGTGGTGAAATCAATATCTTCTTCAACTCAACAAAGGATTCCCTATATGCACCATTGAAATCAAAATCAGCATCTTTCAAAATTAATCTAGAGAGAGGGAGAGAAATATTACTGAAATCTTTGATAAAACTCATGTAGAATCCTCCATGTCCTAAAAATGATCTAACATGTTTCCTAAAAGTATGGCAAGGAAATGAATTTATCACTTCATTTTTTGATTTATCCACTTCAATTCAATTTTGGGAAATGACATGACCAAGTAAAATTCCTCTTTGAACCACGAAATGACACTTTTCAAAAAATTTAATTTTTTTTTTCAATGCAGTTTTTCAAAACTTATTCCATATTTCTTAAACAATGATCAAAAGAATCTCCAAAAACTGTGAAATCATCTAAGAAAACATCCAAGAAATTTTAAATGTGATCAGAAAATATACTCACTATGCGCCTCTGAAATGTACCTAGAGAATTACATAATCTAAATGGAATTATTTTATATGAAAAAGTACCAAAAGGGCATGTAAATGCTGTATTCTCTTGATCCTTGGGAGAAATGGGTACGTGAAAGTAACCTAAAAATCAATCCAAAAAGAAATAATGAGTTCTCATTGCCAATATTTCTAACATCTTGTCAATGAAGGGGTTAGGGAAATGATCTTTTAGAGTGACCTGGTTCAATTTCCTAAAATCAATGCACACTCTCCATCTCTTTTGAATTCTCATAGTGATTAACTCATTCATTTCATTCCTCACAGTGATCAGGCCAGTTGTTTTTGGAATTACATGAATAGGGCTGACCCACTGTGAATCTAAAATGGGATAGATGATCCCACCTTCCAAGAGCTTCTCGATCTTCTTCTTCAAAACCTCCATCAAGGAGGGATTCAGTCTCCTTTGGGCTCTCTAACAGGTTTGGAATCTCCCTCATGAAAAATTCTACGTGAGCATATTTTTGGGTTTATTCCTGGGATATCACATAAGCTCTATCCTATTGCCTAGACATTATCTGTCAAAAGCTCAATCAATGATTTTTCTTGGGTTTTATAGAGATTATTATCAATTAACACTGGTAGTTTCTCTCCCTCCCTATGGTATACATATTCCAAATTAGTGGGGAGTGGTTTGAGTTCTAGACCAGGGGATACTAAAGGTATGGGTCTAAATTGATGTTTTCCACTTCCAAATTTTGGACCTCCTGCACACAAGAAATTGTATCCTCTTCCTCATCAATTAAAAAATCATCATATGAATCAGATTTTACCTCTTCCCCCTACATAAAGTCCAAATCTCCCACATCTTCAGCATCCACATGCTCAATGATATTTCCAAGGGAAGAAGCCTCTCCTGAGTATTAGAATTCATATAACATACCTGATTATTCAATTGGTTCTGCACCAACTTCATGGGAAAGTGAAAAGAGGGAGTGATCATCTGATGGGAGCCTCATGGACTAAAAAATATTGAAGTGAACCATGCTCTCTCCAAACTCCATGGTGAGTGTTCCTTCATACACATTGATGGTCGTCCTTCGTATTTTCATGAAAGGTCTCCCTTGGATGATGGGAGATTGGGCTGGTTCTTGGTCTTCCTCCATGGCAAGGATATAAAAGTCTTCTAGAAAGATTAATCCTCTCACTCCTACAAGTACATCTTCAACGACTCCAGCAGGGAAAATGGTGGATCTATTTTATAATTGTACCACCACCCAAGTTGGATTTAGTTCTTAGATCTGCCAAGATGAAAACACTGAGTGAGGCCTCACATTTATCGAAGCTACAAGATCACATAATGCATTAGTAAAATTTAATGAACTGATAGTGCAGGGAATAGAGAAAGTCCATGGATCTTGATATTTTTGCGGTATCGGTGATGTGATCAATGCTGAGATGCTTCTTCTTAAGTTGATTCTTTCATTTCCATCTAGAATCCCTCTTTTAGTACACAACACCGTAATTTTTTTTCATATTTAGGGATTTTTTGATTGCATCCAGTACTGGGATGTCAATATCACCTTTTCGGAATGTTTATTTAATTTCCCATTGATGTCATTCTTCTTCACCCTTCTTTGAATCAACCAATGCTGATGGGAATGGTGATGGGATATCCGTTTTCTACCTTTGTTTTTTTAAATGGTGTTTCTATTATTTCCTTCCAAAACCTTGTTCTTTCTCTTTTTTATTGACTCCATCTTTTGGTTGGACAGGATGACCATCAGAAGATTCCCTAGAATCATCCTCCTCATTTTTTCTGGTGCTGTGAGCTCCTTCCCACTTCGGGTGGGGATTGCACTAACATTCTCCTTTGGATTGGGAATTGGTTGTGAGGGAAGATTACCTTGGTTATTGGTGAGAGAATCCATAATGATTGTAAATTAATCAGCTAGCTTGTCCATTTTATCTTCTAATCCTACAACTCTTATCTTCTGCTGTGGAAATTCAGTTTTCAGTGCACTTGTGAATGGTTGCTCATAACTCTTTCGCTGGAAAGGTGTTGGTTGGAAAGTATGTTTTTTTTGGAAGGGATTCTTATAAGGTTATTGTAATGCTATCAGGTTCTGATATTTCTATTGAAAAGGTGCTCTGGCTTGGTTCTGTTGAAACCCATAGCCTAGTTGGGATTGCGGTTGTTATTTCTTTTGTTGATAGGATACATAACAACTTTCTATCTCCTGCACTTCTGGACATTAATCAGTGTAATTAGAATTAGAAGAGCTTAAACCACATTCCTGGTTCATCCCTTGATGTTCCTTCACATGGTTCATAGTTATTTGTTGCATTAACCTGGTGATTTCACCCATTTCATTTCTAATTATATCTACAGAATCAGATGTTCTTACCTCATGGATTCCTCTAGTGATCGTACCTCTGGTACCAAAATGCTGTGAATTTTGTGAAAGATTTTCAATTAGAACTCGGATATCTATAGGTGAGTTGTCAATGAGGGCTCACCCCAATGATGCATCTAGTATATTCTTATCATTTTCAACCAATCCTTGGTAGAATGCCACAAGGAATTGGTCCTCTTCCATTTCTTCGTGTGGGAAACTTGCACAAAGCTTCTTGAAACTTTCCATGTATTCGTAGAGTGTTTCTATAGTTGATTTATGGATGAAATAAATCTTCTTTTTTTATTGCAGTGCTCCTAGCTGTTGGGAACAATCTTTGTAAGAAGAATTTTTTAAGATCTTCCCAGTCACTGATCTCCCTCGGTTGTAGATTGTACAACCATTCCTTCGCTGCTCCCACCTGTGAGAAGGGGAGTGCCCTCCACTTCACATGCTCTTCTACAACTGCTCGAGGTTTAAAGAGGAATCATATATAGGTGAATTCTTGAATATGTCTATTCGGGTCTTCACCTGAAATACCATGAAATTTAGGAAGCACTTGGATCATGTTAATTCGCAATTCAAAATAATTTTATAAAGTAGGAATAACAAGTTGATAATTTTGACTGACAAATTGAGCTGCACATATGCCGTACAGGGTTCAGTTGGGATTTACAACCATTATTATAGGTTCAAAGTATTCACTCAAGGTATCACTTGAATCAGTGGGATTGATTTCTTAGAAATATTTTGGAAGATTTTTATTTCTAAATTTTTTAATTGTGTGCTCAATTTCTGGATTGAATTCCAATATATTTCTATTTGAACTACGAGTTATTCAAAAGATATTTTTTTTAAAAAAAAATTTTGAGGCACTACCACCCCAGAAACGACACCAAGTTTGACACACGCATGTCATATGGAGGGTCAAAACAAGTTTTTTCCTAAGTAAAAATGTAGTAATGTGGATGAACTAGGATTTCTCTTGAAGAGGAGTGCAGAAAAAATGGGTTGTCACTTTAAAACGAGTGTAAAAATGTTGTTCTTTTTAATGGAAATTTAAAATTCAAATGATTGAAAAACTGTGATATTAAAAAGGTGATTAGGTCGAGGTCAGTTTACTAGTTTTAATGAAATATTTATTCAATTTAATTCAAACCAATTCTTTATTTTGATTAATGTGATTTTCTACAATTGTTTCCTCTCAATCCTTGGTGAAATTATGATGGTGAGAGAAAACATTACCAAGATCTCAGTTTGGTAAACTATCCTTCCATGTGTAAAATAGTTGTGTTGAATATCCTTAATTTAAATGGGAAATATCTGATCGGTTATTTTTTATCCCAAAAAATAAAGAACATTCACTACACCTTTTACACGTACTGACGATCATCGATTACTTCACCACTAATCCCTGGTCTATTCCATCGTATATAAACCACAAATTAGTGGAAAGATATTATAATTATTTTTCCAAGGAAAAAATCAATAACAAAATTCATATTCAAGAACGATCACACTTGATAATAAAATCCTCTATAAGAATTTGAAAAAATCTTTGATGAAGAAAGAAATTTATTCAATCACTTTCAAGAACTCAAACATTACAATGTAGAAAACCAATCCTTCCCCAATCACTCAAAATGTTTAGCCCACCATGGTAAGTGTAATCGAGATGAATGAGGAAGAAGAAGGAATTACAAAACTATGAAAATGAAAAGAAATAAAAGAGAAAGATGAAAATTTCTCCTCTATGGTGTCCCAGAAGGAATTGGATGGAATGAGAGATGATTCTAGAGCATGGAGCTCTCCACATTTTATAGCCAGAATTTGTCCCCAGACTGTTGACGCATTTTATCCCCATTAAATGACATCTTCACGCATTGATCCCTTCTTGAATGTTGTTCATAATTCCCTTGGGAGTTTTTCCTAAATATCTCAGCAGAATTGGACATGTATTCCAAGTGCTATGGCCGTTTTACTCTGAGAATTTATTATGTTCAGTCAGACTATTGAAATCGCAAACCTCCGGATTAGGGTGATTTAATGACCCCTTAAACAGCCAATTAATGTGTAATTTCCTTAACTAACGCTTCTAAAAACTCTTTCCACGTAGCCCCACCGAATTTCATAACAATTGGGCCCACCATGAATGAGTTACGGAGCACACACCAAAACTAGGGAGAACTGCAAACAGATTTCTTGATCCAACTTATGAGTTTCTTTGGAGCTTCTATATAGTCGATTCAGTTATTGGTACAAAAATAGTAAATGAATCCCTAGATGTGTAGAATCTTTATAGGAAATAATATTTCAATTTAGATTAGTGTAGATAATGTTATGGCTAAACTACCGAAATAATTTAAAACTGTTAAAAATTTGAAATGGCCCGTTTTTACTATTCAGCTCAAAATAACACCAATATCATAAAAATGAATCAATTCATCTTAGAGTAACACTTTTGTGGGTTTAAAAAAATTATATTAAATATAAATTAATTGAAATTAATTGATCTATCAATGTCACAACCCAAAATATAGGGGATTTTATTCCAAAGATATTGTGAACCATATCGATAGAACCACCTAGATAGAGGATCAACACCATTATCATCTTGGAAATGAAGATTACAAACCCCACCTAGGGTATTAAATGATAGAAAATCATACTTCAGTCTCACTAAGGGATTCCATATAATTTAATGAGACTCTTCTTTCACTGTGTATCACAATGAAGATGTGTGGATGTATTATCGCCTTGTACCCTATTGGGAATGGACCAATGGAAGAAACTCTACAGATATTGGTTTGTAATGATAAAAAGAATGGATCCAAACACGTTCAAAGGAGAAACATGACATGTACATGGGTTGCACAACATGTCCCTCCAACCCATGGTGTGATCATGTGGTACAACCTCACATGTAATTTAAATTTATATATATATATATATATATGGCATGTAGGAATGGTAAAATTATTGTAGCGATCACTCGACACTCTACCCATTCTATGTGGACATTCCCATATACATTGGATTGTGTCCGTGTACTCATGACAATACCACATAAATCTTCCTTCCACGCCTATGTAACCTTCGATTTATATGTCGGTCCTCCAAGAAAGAGTCACATGGAGTGTGACACGGTCACATGACATGTGATATTTAACTCTCCATGGAAACCCTACAACCACAATTATAGGGTATCCCATGGAATGTGATCCCATATGACAATCCATGTAAATGGGAAATTTCTATTTTCATTGGGGTCTTCTCTGCACTATCCTCTACAATGTCGGATCCACCATCATTTTCCAAATTAGTAGATCTATTGTCTCCCAACATTACCATAAAATCGGTAAAAAAAATCAGTCATTCATTTTTTTAGAAATAAATTAGTGGTGTATATCTATCTCCACATTGAGCCATTATCACATAACAATCATTAGAATTGAACTCTCAGTCCAATCTGGGTTCATTAATTCCCAAATTATACAGTATTTTCAATTATCTTAAAATAAAAATTTATAATTCATGTTCTACACTATGTATTGATCAATTTTATTAAAGAATCGTGGATTAACGAATAAATATCAAGTAATCATCGAACCATAGTCCAAAGAAAATACTTGCAATGAATTCTCAATGAAACAAGGGAGAAATAAATAAGACACAAGACGTGTGGAATGAACCTTGTACATTGATCATTCAATAATGATCCATTATTATAGATTTATACGGATGAAGAGGTAATAAAAATGCATAAAATAAATCCTTCACAAAATAAATAAACAATCGATGTGTGAACCAATTATTTTTTGTGGAGTTCAACAATGTTCGATATCAGGATACATAACATCATTGAAAATAAAATAACAAGCATCCTATATAGAGTTTGGATATACTAATGTTTAAGAATAGTCTTTATTTCTTGTCATTGGATACATCCATGATCTCCGATGGTGCAACGATCCTCGATCTGATCTCGATTCATAGTCATTCACCATGATGTCCTCCAACACTCTCTCCAAAGGCTCCTCTCAATTTTTTCATGGTCATGTGGATAACAATGAATTTTTCTATAACAATGTTTAAATAGAATATATTTATCACCATGATTATTAAAAGAAATTAAATAAAATTATCCTAATATTTTATCAATTCCATACACATGACAAATTTTTCATAAACACCTAATTTTGACAAATGTTATATAATACATGTGGTAAAACTTGAATTATGAACTCAATTATGAACTCATATTTTCAATCCCTAAACCTGTTTGGGAGTTATTAAACATTTATAGGAATTCTACATACACATGATGTTAATATATTTTAAAGATATTAAAAATTAATTCTTTCCATTTTGGGCCTCAGAATCTCACTCTGTCTCTGTGCATGGATCCAAAAATAAACTATATAATATTTCAAATCATAACATATTAAAATCGTATTTAATAAATTGACATGATAATTTCAAAAAAGATATCTTTTCGACAAATATAATATCTAATATTTCAATGAATTATTTATAATATTTTCTCAAAAAAGGAATAAAAACCATTTTGAGTAAAACATAGTATATATTATGAAAATGAATTTACAATAAATTGAGTTCTTATTTCCATATAATTAATCAATAAATTTGTATTTAATTGGACCATTACATATATATTTCAAAATGAATTTGGTACTATTCTTACCATATAATTCAATTTCTAGTTTGTAACAGTCATATTGAAATAACAATGTTTTGTTGGTTGTTTCAAATAAGTGTTGTGTATATTATACTCTATCAAACATATTAATTATTTTGACATCATGAGATATTACATTGTTCTACTTAGATAATAAATTTTCTCCTTGAAATTTAAACATAATATCTATAAAAAATCTAATGACATTTGAAAAAAAACGTTTTTTAAATCCCAAATCACATAAAAGGTCAATAAACCATCATCTTTAAATGAGGGAAATGATACTTAGAAGGTGATTTAGAATAACAGAAATTAGTTTTCAATATAGGATAAAATTAGTTATAAGTGATCATGTAGACAAATAAGAAATTATAATTTATAAATAATTTTGTATAAAGATAAATAACATTGATCAAACAAATTTAATGATCTTTATAAAGTAAACATCTAAAAAACCATAAACCGTGATGTTTAGAAAAAGTACGTCGAATCAACTGAAATAATGGTAATAAGAGAAAATTAGTTTTCATGATCATTTTACTATGGTTGGGTAATTCCATTACCACTTGGACATAGAATATAAAGAAATATACTTAATTTATAAGTATAATTGTATCCTTTAGTCAATTTCTACCATAGTCTCATATCTTTCTGAAAACGATGAGAATTTAAAATAAAATTTCATTCCATATTTATTTATAATTAACTATTAATAAATTATATAATTCTCAAAAATGATTATAATATATTCCCCTATCATTATATATTAATTAAATTTATTTTTTTCACAAAATAATTCTCAAAATTAATAATCCTTCTTAATAATAATTATAACATTGTTCTCAATGTCCTCAACATTAACTCACAATGTTTACGTTAGATCATATGATAATGAATCATAAAAATTATTCAAAACATCCATGACTAATACTGAAAACTAAATATATTAATCATTTAATCAAATATTCTTCCAAGATAAAGTTTACATTTAACTCCAAATACCATATCCCACTATTAATAAACAATATAAATAAATTATAAACCCTAATTATACAATCTCTCTGATATTATCATCATTCCTATAAAAAACTAAATCAGCATGAATAAAAATTATAATAATATATTCTTCCAAAACATAATTTATAATATATTCATCAAATAAAATCCCATAATTTTTTTGAACAGAAGAATACAACCCAATATTGTTGTGATCTTCATTGAAAACAACATTAATACCCAAATCAATTTTCAATCCCATGGTTATTTATAAGATAAAACATATGTTACAAAATTGTAATAAATTACAATTACCGCAAAATCAAATATCATATGATCATTAATGTTTATCAATATATTTAAATAAATTCACATTAAAACTAACAATATTCTTTAAAATTAATTTTTTGCACATATTAAAATTATGTTTAATATATAACTCAAACATATATGAGAACTCAACAAGTATATCTTAATTTATTCTCATTAGATGAAAACATAAAACAACAATATAAGAATTTATAAATATAATCAAACTTAAACATATATACCCATCATGGTATTTTATACTATTAAGATATCCTCACAAGAATACATCATAATCTCCTTTTTTTCTGAAATATTCTTATAATACAAACTATAAGGACCCAACACTAAAAAATACAAAAATTAAATCATCAAAAATGAATTTTATTTATTTATGTTATCAGAAAATTTCATGTTTATTATTTAATATAATATGTTAATGAAGCTTTAAAAAAAATTAATTCATTAAAATGTGGAGATTTCTTCCCATTTAAATTTTTCTCATAATAGAAAAAATTAAAAATGAAACTTATTTCCTAATCATTAAAAATATTTATGAATTTTATATAGAAATATTTTTTTTCTTTCCTATCCATTTGACATGAGAGTTTTTTTAAATGTGTGATGTGAACTAAAATATTAATAAGATACATAATGTAATAAAATAATTTAGTCTAATGAAAAAAATGAAACTACAAAAGTGTATAAATTTATCCATTATACAATGAGGGTATGAAATAAATCATTTCAACATGAATACAAAAATATATTCAATTGAAACATTAATAAATGAAATAAATTGAAAAAACTATTTTAAAAAACATAGTTCCTCACATTCTTAAATCATGTAAAACCCCTGTGAGAAATATCTAAAGTCCAGTTAAATCCATAAGAGAATTTGCAGTAGTTAATTGGTTCCTTATTACATTAGTAGAAAGTGAAAATTACCAAATTAATTAAAGAGAAATAATGGTATTTAATTTAATAAATGTTGTATTTGTATCACTCTTTTAATGAATATAACTATAAATTACCATATAATAAATAAAATATTTTATTTTTGTACATATTCTTCCTAAAACACTTCAAAACATCTTGTATACAAATATGAAAAAATAATTATGGTTTTGAACTAAAATATCCTTTTAAAACATCATTTTTAAAACTAAAATCCAAGAAAATGGAAATAGTGATCTAATTTGATGAAATACCAAATGATTATAAATAAAGAAAAATATTAAATAATGAATACGAGGGTGTAAAAAATAATCCTATATATATTCTAATAAAAAATTCCTTTTTCATTTTTATAAAAAATTAGGAAAAAGTAATCCTTTTTGATATTTTTTGAGAAATTATAATGTGATATTATTATTTTAATTTTTTTTTTCATATTATGGATATGAAAAAGAATGATTTTGAAATTAAATTTGGAAAACAGTTAAAATGATGTTATCAATGTAAAGTGTCTATTAACATGAGTCTAACTTGTCATAAAACAATCCTTATCATTCTAAATAATATAATTGTATTGACTATAACATATATTAATATTCTTTTAAATTATTACTATTAGTTTTATTTATTATATATCAATGTTATATTATTTTACTTATTTATTTAAGCTTATGTCTGTTGTTTTTATGATATTTGGATGATATATAAAAAATGACTTTTGTGGGGTGACTATGATCCTTGAGGTCATTATTTAATAATATATAGATTAATAATCATGACATAAACATTGTTTTTGTTAAAAAATTATACTTTCAATGTAAATTATGAAATATGGTTATAAAAAAATCTACGTTACAATCTTATATATGGAATTATGTAGGTATGAATGAGTAATGATTTAATTTTTCTATGATCATGATAAAAGAAACGTATGTAGTATTTTATCATTATAAAACGAAATATTTTAATAAATAACTTATTAATTATTTATATATACATATATACATCACCCATGTGGTGTGGTGTTGAAAAATGAATCACATAGTTTCTTTGAGGTGGTAGTCCGCATGTATGTACAAACAAAATTAGAATTATTCAATTAATAATAGGAAAGAAAATATATGATATATAACTAGAAAAGATTGAGAATTATTTTATGAATTTTGAAATATATTAATTAAAACAATAATTATGACTATACTTGAGACTCGGTGATGGAAAATGAATTGCAACCAGTCGAGAGGTGGTAGTGTGGCATAAACATGAATGATGATGTTTTTTCTCATTTGATAGAATATGCGATTGATATAGGTTATTCCATTTAATTAATAACATACAATTTTATAGAATATATTTATTTCATTATATCATCAAGTTTGGATAATATTTAATTTCATATAAAAATAAATAAATTGAAAACATTTGTTTCAAAACCATACATTCTCTTTTGAAAACCTCTTTTTATTTATAAATTAATTCTACATATATTGGATTTATGATTAAAAATTACTGCATGATATTTTAAGGTATGTAAGTAAGTGATTTGGGTAAACATTTTCTAATACCAAATTTAGTTTCTGTATGAGGATATGAGGAGAGTAGATTCCCTTATATAAGTGATGGGAGAGGTTAATATTTAAATTTCATAAAGTATTAAATTAATATAAATTCATTGTAAATTTAAAATTCCTATAAACCAATGTAATTATAATATAATATGTATAAGAGCCAAAATAACCTTGTGAAATTAAAATTGGTGATGTATATGTGATTTTCTACCCTTCTGAATTTGTTTTAAACCCCATATTAGCTACTTTGATGATTACTATGATAAGAATGTTTTTACAGTTTAATAGTGATGATTGTTAAAATAAAAGGAAAAATGACCTATAAATGGACATGGGAAGATATTGTATACAAAATTAAAATAACTTCTCTGGTTATAGACATTTTATGAATTTCAAAACATTCAATAAATTATTACTTTTTATAAAACTTCATTTTTTGTTATTTAACTATTTATTTAATTCAAATTTGAAGACAACATGATAGGAAACGAACATGAATATTATCTTCTCTCACATCTATAATTTGTTTTATTTATCTAGAAAAAATTTGGGATACAATAATTCATTCAAAATATATTAATTTTTATATATTTATAATGATTTATTTTTATTTCTCTATTAATTGAATAAATATTGTATTGGCATTGTGTAAGTAGCTAAGGTAACTACATCATCATGAAAAAATTGGAAATATATTAACATGATTAAAAAGTTATCATTGAAATTACTATTTATAACTATACAAAAGTTTTTTATTCCTATCACAAAATGTTATACTTATTAGAAGTCAAAAACTGACATTCTTGAAAATATATTTTAATTAAATAATATAAAGGGACCAATAAAAGGATAATGATGCCATGTTTTCATATGATTGAAACTATGCTAAAAATTGATAAAATTCACCAATTAAAAAGGATAAAGGGTTGTTTTAGTGTAATTTTTTTCCATATCATATTCATTTTAACAACAATAACTGGATTTACACCTACTATGGTGATAATTATTTAATATGTATGCAATAAATAATGACCAAAAATAATATTGATACATTAAAAAAATTAACAACTAATTAAAAATATGGAATCAATTTTATATGTTCGTACCTCTAAAAATGTAAAAAATAATTTCACATAAAATGTAAAATGTATTGGAAAATATTTTTTTATATAATTAACATCTTATGAATAAAAATGATTTTATACTAAATTAAATGATAAAATTGATTTCGATGAACCTAATTGTCCTACTACTAAAATAATAGAACTAATAGTATTTAAAAAAAATATTCAAAAAACTTATTTTTTTATATTATTGAGAGAAGAATGTATTTTTCAATAAAAATAAATATTTTTTACTATTCAGTAGAAATTTATCCTTTTAAGAAGAAATCCATATAATATAGTCTAAGAATATTTTGATATTCTAGTTTCCAAAATTATTCCACATTAAGAAAATATTGTTTCTAAATGAAAAAAAAGTAATTACAATTGTACCTCATAAAAAGAATAGAAATTCATTTGAGGAAGATATATTTTTGAAGAATAAAATTGCCTTATTAATAAGCGAGTTCTTATTTCATACGAATGACTAAATAAATTTATATTTATTGAGAAATTCATATTTATTTTATCATTTTATTAATCCAATTAATGCGCACAATTTCAATGGATTAATGAAAATAGTTATATTTAACTAATAATATTTTATGATTTTTGAAGCATAGTGTTGCTTTCAGTGAATGTTATTGAACATAGTCTTTATATTTAAAATAACACTATATTAAAATACATGTTCTCATATTTTTATAAAATGATAATGATTATTTTAAAATGTATTTTATACAATTTTAATATTTTTTTGAATGAAATTAAATTTTTTTAAGATATTCTCATCCATAATATGGTGAAAATGCCTCTGATCACCCTTTTATTCCCCTATAATCCTTATAGAGGCTCATTGATGTCAGTTTTTAGATCATCATGTCACCATTTTAGGGTAGAAAAAATAGATTTCTATAATTCGTTAAATCAAATTCAAAATGGTAGTATATTCATGGCATGTTGAGTCTTTATAACTCATATTAAGGACGATGATGTTTACATTTCTGAGTCTCTAGCACATTTTGTGATTTTATGCCTATGTTTTACCATAATGATTATTTATGGTATTTTTTTCTATTTATATGATCTTAATAAATAATTTTTAATGGGGAAACATCTTTTTAATATTCAACAAAGTCATTAAATCATTTTAAATGGAACATTTTTGGTTCCTTGGTAAAATTAGTTTTAGTGATCCACTTTATGGGTTATTTTCCTTCAGGGGTTGATTTATCAATGTAAATGAGGTTTCAAATTTAAATTTGGATTTAAAAATGGATTTTTTTTATAATAAATTGATTATATAATGAAATAACTAATATTATATATTCAATGTGAATGGAATGATATTAGTTGAAGGGTTTGAAATAATATTTTGAAACAATGTTGGCTTCATTAAATAACATTTTCATAGTGATATTGGATAATAACCTAATAAAAGTAAATATGGAATGTGATTCATTTATTAAAGTTGATAAAAAATGGGGATTCAATTTTTTATATGTGATGGTTGTATAACATTGGTTTGAATTTGTGTGTTGTAATTGACATCTTCTGGGAACACCCTTTTTACTATACCATTTAATATTATTTTTCATCTGGAATATAATTGTTTTGGTCTATGAAGATACATAATTAAATAGTTATACAATTCCATATTTTAATTTATATGTGGTTGTATGAACTACATTGCAGACATGTGAATGGGTTGGAAAGATAATGTTATTTTTTTAGTATCAAAGTTGTTTGATGGGTCTTTATTAAGGTAATATATTCCTTGGAGTGTAGATATTAGAAAAATGTTTTGGGATTGATGAAAAAATTCCATATAAAAATATGTGTGGTAGTCATGTCCTCTTGGGTAGATTGTTCTAGGAGTGATATGTTCAGGCATGGTATAAGCTGGGTATCCAAATGGTTTTCTATTTAGATTTCAATGGTAAATCCATTTATTGTGAAGGATTTTGTATTGAAAATAGGAATGTATGTGTAACCCATAAGGGTTATTAAGGGAGAATCCAAATGGATCTCCTTGTGTTATTATTATTATTTGGTTATTGTACTTGAATAAATCCCTATTTTCAACCATTCTGTTTAATTTTTTGTGATGCTATAATGTAATGTGTATGAGAGTAAATGATGAGGTAGAGTGTGTTGTTAGTGGAATATTAATATTATCCCTCAGACATATCCATTTATGTTTTTGGTTTAAATTATTCCATGGACCTACACCAAGTGGATTTTTTAGCTAGTGGGTGATGTTTCCTATTATAATGCTTATACAGATTACTAGTTTTGTAGGTCAAGATAAAATTTATCCATTAGACCTATCTAGTAATTTTTTCATCTATCTCAATCTATTGGACCTACTATCAGGAGGACAATTTTTTATTGTGAATGAGTATGGGTATTGTAATATTATCCTCATATCGCTTCCTCTGATGTTGACTTATATGATTTGTTTTGGGACCAACCTTATATTGGTGTAATATTTATTTAGAGATAGGTCATATAATATGATTACTCAGATCACATGTTCATTCTGTTTAAGATGTATGAATAGTTGTGATAAAAACCTTGTGATGTTGTGGTTTTAATTTTTTCAGTTGATCTATAATATGGTGGAATGTTTTCTTGTGTGTGTGGTTGGCTTCCATGATTCCATCTTCAGAATTCTTTGAATTATGTTGAGACATATGATTATCAATGGGTACAAGTTGTTTTTTTTCATGGATCATTTAAGTGGAAATCTAGATTCCCTCTTCATATCTCAATTTTTATATTTTCAAGTTTTTATGATTCATTACTAGGGGTCCCTGAATCAATTTAATGGATTTATGTGTTTTAGAGGTTAGTTATCGAGATACATTTAACAAATAATATGTTGGATGTGATGTATTTCTTATATACACAATAATGACTCTTGATATTAATTCAATGAATGAATTTTCTACTATAGAAATAACATAGTGATATGACTGAAATTGGATTTAGAAAGAACGATTAGGTGAAGTAGTTTCATGGTTAGAACATGATGACATGATATAAATTACGTTCAATGTGTCTAGGAGGGTGTGTTGCATGAAGATGACTTATACTCACCATAAGTATTTTATTCACATCCATATGATTATATTATACATTATTATATTGAGGAAATTGGTATTCCTATTAGATCATCTAAGTCACCCACTATCTTTGTACACAACATATATTTCATTTTATATTAGCATACATTCATACTTTTTCTCTCGTATAAGTGACAGGTAGAGTGGGAAACGTGGATTTATTATACAAGGGTGTAGTGGTTATGGATTTTATTGGTTGGAAAAATGTGTGTTTGGTTAGAGGATATATTATAACATTTCATTTATTGTAATATTTCTATACCAGACAGTTCTCAAACATATCACCATATATTGAATATTCACATTATAATTGTAACGTCCCTGATTTAGATACTAATCAAAGGTGCCCCGTACCTGGTTGGCCACTTGGACTCAAGTGCATCTCCGAAAAAGGTAGAGGCTTCCTACTAGAAACGAGGGCATATGAGTGATAATAGGGAAACTATTCCTACATTAGTAGAGTTTAAATCAGAAGAGTATAATAATGAATCAATAAAATAAGTATTAATGTCGTGAAATAGATCTATAAAACAAGAGACTAATAATCTCAATTTCCAGATTTCATATCCTACAAAAGTCGACGTTGCATGATAAAAGGTCTATGAAAAAAACCAAAATTGGTTACAATGTAGTAATATATGTTATAAGTACCAGAAGTACAAAAAGGGGAAAAGAAACATCGAAGAATATCAAACACCATCTTGGTCCCATGCTCTCCTACTTCAAAATGACATATGAGGTACCTAAAGAAGGGTGATTTCCTTTATGGACACATGAAACAATATAATATGTTTTTTCCCAGAGAAAGCCAAATATGATGAGAGGCGAAATACCAATAAGCAACCACCCTAGGTCTGTTCCAATATATCCTTGAATACATATAACATGTAGTGTACAATAATGAAATCAGTAAGCTACAATTTACTGAAAAGTGAACAGTTCTTCAAGAACTGGTATTAATTTACATTCATTTCATATTCTATAAAAATTAAAGCACTGGGAAATATATACATCTTGCGATTTGGAATAAGCCTGATTTCCCCCATATACATGTAAGCACAACTGATACCTCAAAAGGTTATCTAAATGAGTGTACATGAAGTCTAAATATAATTTTGTGCATTGGCATAGAAAGCAACTCGTATTTCATTCCATTTAAATATTCAAATTATAACCGAAGTCTTTCATTGATGTTCCTATGTTTTAATTCAAGTATCACTCCCAGTGAAACTCCACCTACATCCTACGAGCCCATCCCAGTGATCCTCCCATGAACCCAGTATCACTCTTGTTGTTGTGTGATAAATTTTCCATTTGATCCCAACCATTGATCATATAAATAAGACTCAAGTATAACCCATGACATATAAACAATTCCAATATAACTCATCAATGGAATCCCTCAATGGAACCATGTTTTGTTATACATTTAAATAAATCACCCATGAAACCATCTAATACATCTGTTGTTCACCCACGACATAAAAATATAACCCCCATTATTTGGAATATCCATGGAATCCCTTAGTGTATCCATGGTGCACCTGTGGTATAAGGTAAACTAGTCATATGGACATGTCGATGGAATTAAAATTGAATTCCAAAGTTCATCCAACTATATTTAACCTTTTATCATATAAGATGCAATTAACCATTTCTTTAGGAAATCAAGGGTAAAATTAAAAAACATATAATATAATCTTAATAAAGGACCAAGCACATAAGGCTTTTCCTTTCAAATACTCACATGTGAAGAAATTATAAAATAAGTAATCACATGTAAATTAATCTATTACATCTCTTTAACGTTAATAATATCACATGGGAAATCCATATAACAAAACTATCATATATTTTAATTTATCAAAAGCCTTAGCAACCAATTATCCCACA
Organism: Viscum album; assembly: GCA_963277665.1. Lineage (NCBI taxonomy): Eukaryota > Viridiplantae > Streptophyta > Magnoliopsida > Santalales > Viscaceae > Viscum > Viscum album. The sequence continues at coordinate 1,919,192,801 of OY728160.1, forward strand.
TGGGAATTTATTTTATTTGACCAATTTCATTTTGAACAACCCAATGAAGGGATTAATGTCATTCCTCAAAGTCATCAATGACCTAATGTCCATGAACAATCATCAAATGAAAACACTCCCATGGGGTGGACCTATTCCAAGGTGAACATCCCTAGAAATTAATAAGAACACACATTTAATTACTGAAACATCCATAGTAAACGACAAGGTTCCATTCTAAAACATGGTGGAACCCCGAACAATTGGTGTGAGGTACTCGGACATATATAAATAGATTTACAATCATGAAAAGGAGCATAACCACCTACACCCAACAAGTACAACTCTCCTCGCCCAGTATTGGCCTTTAATTTTTCCATGAATGGAGTAGATATGAAAAATGAGAATAAATTCCCAAAGCTCAAAATATAGTACTAGAGGAGTATAATGTAAGAATGGATCATGTTTAATTGAGAACTCACTGATGAGGTTCCAATACATCTAACATTTATTGAAACAGAGTTTAGATGAAGAATTCGGATCTAACCTTCCTCTTAGCCCTTTTGGTCGCAAAACATTGGCGAGCCCTCAATTCATCTGAAGTAGACAAGGATACTGCTCATTTTAGATTAAAACAGAAAAATATGTGGCATGTACTAGGATATACATGCCACGTATGTGCTTGATTTTCCATTTATTACAGACATTCCTTACACATTATGCATTATCCTGGCCAAACCATTATATGATGTGTATTAGGAATACACGACCTTTAACCACTAGTCATGTCATGTAATAGGCTTGTAGCCTAGACTTCAACCTCTTTCTTTGTACACTATCATAAGTACAACTCAAAATGAAAATATTTGTACCTCAAAGGAAGAACTACGTTCTCACAAACTTCCTCCCCAAAAGAAACTTGTCTCCAAATTTCCCTTCCAAGGATGATAGAGAAACAGCTAACAAGAACTCCAGCCACTGTGACGGTACATTAGCCTCCCTCCCCCATGTGTCATCATACACTTGGCCTCTCTTCCAAAGAACATGTAAAAAAGGAACATACCATCCATAGAGAAAATTCATGCTACAATCCATAATTATTATAGGATTCTCCTCATTGGACACATCTACCTATAACTAAACCTTTTTTGGATTAAAATTATGATAGGGGCATAAAAATTAACACCATAAATAATAAATGTAGAAGACTTCGTGCATAGCCTGATACCCTTAAGGAAACTACAACTGATAGGTGTCATGATCGACTCTTTCTAGAATCTTGAATGGCCCAACATATATTGGAAAAATCTTAAAAAGTGTTCTGATCCTCTTATGTACCATCCTCGGTGCAACACATAAGAAAACCTGATCCATGACCCAAAACTCTAAAAGTCATATTCAGAGATCATCATACGAACTATGAAGAGACAATGAAGTAGACATCTTCTTCTAAATCATCTGAACTTGTTCAATGGTCTCCAAGACAAGACGATGTCCCAACATAGCTTCCTCTCCTAACTCCACCCAACACAGGTGTGATTGGAATGGCCTACCGTACAAAGACACACATGGAGCCCTTAAAATATATCATATATATTTATAATATAAATATGTATAATAGACATATATATGAAATGGAAAACACAGTTTATGGAGACGGTAGTCCGTACATATGTAGAAATGCTGTTTCTGTTTTCATATTGTATTGAATGGAAGTAAGTTCATAAGATATATGTAATTAAATATATATATATATATATATTCAGTAGAATTATTATGTCATATATTGCATACATATTAGTAATATATTTTTATAAACGCCGATTAATGGTGAACTTGGAAATGAATCACATCGCGTCGTGCAGACGGTAATCTGTATGAACGCACGAGAAAAAATATCATTTCCTTAAAGGTGTGGAATTGGATGGTATATCATATATACAGAATCATTGTCATGTTATATTAATTATTTACATCAATTACACATCATTATTATACCCATCTAAATAATAATGTATTGAATAACAATTACACCACAACATGGAGACGGTAAGCTGTGCGTACGCATGTATGGTGACATTTCATTCAAAGGTTGGATAGAACAATCAATTTCATTATACCATATTTATAATAAAATCAAATTATATAAAAGATACTGGATTTATTATTTTATAATGGAAACAACAAAGAAAAAGGAAGTGGAAGAAGAAAAAAACTTGAAAGAGGTGGTTAGATATTTACCTCTTCTTCGGGTTCTTCTTTTTGATTTGATTAAAAGGTCTCTTTAGGATAGATTTATGACTATAGAAAGGCCTCTAGGATGAAGTAAGGACAATTTAGTGGGTATTTGGGTAGAGGTTGGCCAAGCCAAAAAGCATTTAAGGTGGGAATTAGAGAGAAGGGGGAGTGCCCTTTTATAAGAGAGGTGATGTGCACCTTAGGAAAAGCTAGAAATGTTATTTTATAAAAAAATATTATTCAGTTTCTAATGGATCTAAAATGGATCTTTTAAAGGATAAGGTGGGTATGGGTCGAAAACCACACAACCAATAGGTTTTAGACAGGTTGGGGTCACTATATTATATTATATGGTAAATAAACATACTATTTACTTCCAAAAGAACCCCATGTGGTTAATTAATGATAAACCTATCGTTATATAAGTACTTTGGATAAACCATAGATTCTTATGAATAGAATATCAATAAATAATATAATATTTGTTTTAAAAACTCTTTTATGTCAATTTTGACACTATTTGGTATTTTATTTTTTTATAAATTCATAACAGAATTATTACTTCACATAAAATTCATATAAACAATCCTATAATGTCACATTACCTTATAAAATTAGTGTATGTCATCAAAACATTCAAATTATATTTATTGTTACATCTATAATACCATTTATTTGATTCTTTCATTAATTAGGAAAATACAACATCATTATTGTGTCCTAAATAAATATATTTATTTAATGTCTAACAATTATAAATAAAATATCTTGAGGTAGGAAATCCTTTTATATTTCTAATGAATATTTATAGTCGAATAGATCAATTATATAACCTCATATATTTTTTTTAATAAGGATATTTTCTTTTAATATTTTGGTCTCTACTTTTAATTATTTAATATATAATGTCATTATCAATTCCATGTGGCTCCATGGTGTCCCCAAATCGACCCAAGGATTCCCATGGTCGTCCATGACTCACCCAATAAGTTTAGGACAAGTGTTAAGGTAATTATGTATTATTATAATATTGTTTTTTAACCTTATTTAGTGGATTTACCCTTTTGACCATGGTAAATAAAATATTTACTAAAGTAAATATTTCTAACGTCTAAAAATAAAAGTTACATATTTACACAATTTGGACCTCATGATTACAAATATTGAATCTATTTTTCTAAATTCAAAACAAATAAGTGGAAAAAAATAATTTGAAATTAATTCCCCTTGTCAACACAAAAAGTGTGTTTTAAAGAAATAATAACTACCAAAATATTGACATTTGATTACGTCCAATTTCAAATTGAAATTAATTCTAATAAATAACATTGGATTAAATGGGTAAAAATAAAATCTAATTATAAATCCAAACCATTCGTATGTATTGTTGAACGCTATAAATTATTTTGATTAAAAAAGTTGTTTTCAGTTAAAATATATTATTTTTCACTATTCACCCAGATATGAATGTTATCAGAAAAACAACAAAAATTTATTGAAACTAAATTCTTATGTCCCGATCCAAAAGAAGAAGTTTATTATGTCTAATTTAATATATAATTGTTTCAAATATTGGATTTAAAAAGGGTTCTCCATTAAATGGTGGTAAAATCACATTTTTTGAAAAATACTTATTTTATCTGAAAAATTAAGTTGTTCATACATTATGTATAAGAAACTCATAATATGGATTCTAAAATTATAAGGGTTATATATATTTAAAAATTATGTTAATAATATTCATAACCGCTTTTGAAAGGCTAGTTTGGTATGTTGTGGTGCGCTTGAATGCGATGGTGTGTGTAGTGTAAGTTATTGAATTACATTGAAGAACTAATGTACTATGAAATCTTGAGGTGTTACAATTATAGCCCTAAAATGGATTGGGTGATGATAAAATCTCAAAATAATTATATAGGAAGTAAATAATATGGTTATTAACGTTATAATGGTTCTATAATTGTTCTATGAAGATGATATCCGATGATATCTATTTGACTTTTCTACGATTTTTTGTGAGGATTTTGGGAAATTTTTCTGATGTGAATTTTTAAGATATAGATCCTTTAAATGGATATACAATGATATTTTAAGGTATAAAAGTAAATTTTTTACGAAGAAAATTTCATGAATTTTCATTATCATCACCAAACTTATTGATTTACTCTTTTTATGTTGCATTATGAGATTTTGGTGGCCATCCCATAATTTAAAATTATTTTCACAATATCTAAGTATGGGTAAGGAAAGGAAGAAGTCAAGATGAAATCCAATATTATTTTTCATGATAAAAATATGTTTTATTTTAAAATATCCAAACTATGGTAAAACAGATACTAAATAAAAGATTAATTTTTTTTAATATGGTTTGATGAGTTTAATTTATAAACTGGTTCACTAAAACAGTCAAGTGAAATGATACTCAGGAACAAAATTAATGGAATTCCATTATAAAGGAACTAAAAAATTAAAATAAATAAGGTTGGGCCCCAATAGTTTCTATCATAGAAAAGTTTTAGTTAACATTAGATTATTGGATAATGTGATTATAATAGCCACAAATTAATTTAACATATGGTTATATTGAGATGATAAATTTTTTGAATATTACTAATATACATTTTCAACTATATTTATATCCTGAAATGGTTTCTATTAGAGGATATATGTATTCTCAAGTTGGATGGTACAATGTGGAAACTATGATTGCAAATCATTATCCTAGAATGGTTGGAATCCGGAAAAACATTTTTTTGTAACGAATGTGTTGAAAAAGGATTTAAATGGTGGTGGTATTAGTATAAGAGGGATACCATGTTCACCATAAAGGAATATATATATAGATTAGAATTACATGATATAGAACTCTCTGTATTTCTTGGGAATGATAGATATAGTGGTAGAGGATGGATGGATCAATTGCTTGGGAATGATGTTTGACATAATGGGGTGTTCTGAAAGTAAAAAGGAAACACTTTTTGTTTATAGTTTTGAAGGAAAGATTGATTTTTGTTTTTCTTTAATTAATAATAAGATAGGGAAGATGATATTTATGAAACTTAGAGGTATATTTTTGATAATATTTTTCTGTAAAAAACATTTTTCTATGGTTCTTAAACTTGGGATAGAGAAAAAACTATTTCAATTGAGTCAAAAGGATAAATATTCAGTTGCCACAAATAAATGAAATTTTCAAAAACATTCTAGGTATGTATAAGATTTTGTTATGGACTTTAATTGTAAAATTAATAGATTTTAATAAGGATTTAAACCATGTTTTTGATGACCATTTTCCTCATAAGATATTAAAATATTTGATAAATTTTTTCATTATTCAGAGAATGTAGAGATGTGGCTTCGCAATAGTTATGTTACCTGATATGAAAAGCATAAGAAAAATCCTAGATGGCTCATTATAGGGTCAAATCTAGGAATAAAATATGGAGGTATGAATATAATGCAGATATCTAGTGTTAAGTGTGGTAAAAATTATCCTATAGAATTTATTATCAAATCTGGGAGGTTTCACCGATGATGTATTATTATTACTATGTACCATGAATTTTGGGAAAAGAATCTTGAAAAATAAATGAATGGGGTAATAGATATCCATCCATTGAGGAGATGTTTAAGTTCATATTATATGGGTCATTATGCTATCTTTTTTCTAATGTTAGTTACACAGGATGTAAATTATAGTGGCTGAATGTATAAATGATAGTAAGGAACATTTTATACTACTATAAATCATGCTTATCCATAAATTTATTTGGTAATTGGTTTTTACATATTTATTCAGACTATCCAAATACCCAGATTGATATTAGTTCTCAACATTATTTAATTTCTTGGAAATGGAAATGTAAAATGAAAATATCAACTCTTATAAAAAAGAAATATCTTTTTTTGAATATTTTCAGAAGAGATATTAATACAAGAGTAATATATAAGAATATTCATATTATTGATAGGAGGGTAGTCATTCATGAATGATTTTTCAACTACCTATAATGTTTTTTAATATTACTTTGGGTCTGCATTAGTTTGCAACATATCATATTTAGTTATATTATAGAAACAAGAATGATTTAATCAATGATTTAATACATTTTAAAAGAAACCAAATTGTTGAGAAATTAATTTGAGGTTGAATTTAATGTTATATCTATCAGGTTGTTGAATGGAATGAAATTATTATTTTAAGTGATGTTCCAGTAGAGAATGAATATATGGATATTTTTCTTTGTTATTTTGATAGTGCTATTTATGATTGGTATGTTGAAGTTTACTATTGAATTAGAACCTATAGAAAATCAAATTTCAGACAACCCTTATGAAATGGTTTTATTATATATATTTTTAGTGAAGGTGATTTTGTAATAGTAAATATATAATGGGTTCATTCATCATGGTACTTTAATTGGGGGTGCTCTTATTTTTCTTGTAAAAATTTATGGTGGTCCAATGAGGATTTTACATTACAGTAGGTCCTTTATCAAATTTACAGTTATGAATATGTATCATTCTCCACATATTGATAATTTTTATGATTCACTATAGTTATAGTATTATTTTATAAAAAAATTATCTCAGGTTGGGGAATCATTATTTTATGTTGAAGCAAGAAGATATCCTAAATGATGAATTTCAAACTATATATGGGAATTGTGTGTCTATAGTTATTCCCTTTGGGTTGTCTAATAAAATATCTATATTCATGTATATTATTAATATTTTATTCTTTTATTTTTAGGATAAATTTTTGTTTTTAATATTAATTTTGTGTTTCTATATTCTAGAAGTCGCGAGTTACATGAAAAATATGTAAGTATTTTTTTTATATGTTAAAAGAATTGAAACCTTGAGGAGAATTTTTTTAGTTTGAATTTTTATTTTAATAATTATCATTACTTGTGAATATTTTTTGTTAATATATAATTTTTATTTACACTCCCAAAAAAAATTTATTGATGATGGGTGGAGACGTAGAAATATAACATAGATTCCATGATTTTGTGGATTCAGGGGTTGTTAATAGAGTATTTATGAAAAGATCAATATGTTATCTATCCCAATAACTAGGTTAAATAAAAAGGGAGTTAAAGTCATCTATATATAAAAATGTATTGATAATTTTCATAAACCAAAAATAATATAGGATAATGCTAAAGTTTTGGTCATTCCCTTTAGAAATGGTTAATTTCATCTATAATGATGCTACTTTGAAGGTGCATCGTTCTGTCCTGATATATAACTATTTGGTAATTTCGTAATTATCATGTCTAAAAATAATAACTGAAATAAATTGTACAACACATGATATTGAATTAGATTTTGTGGATTTTGGTTTAAAATTTTTTATCCATCACTTTTGTTTAGCAATGTGTGAAATATATAATGATCATTTGACATTGGATTATATATTAACTCTGACAGAGTTGAGAATGAGATAAAGGAGATGGTTAAAATTTATAATGAATCATGAAAACATGTTTCAATACCATCCTAGAAACAAATTTTTTTATTCACTAATTATTAAATGTAATGAATTATTAATGATGATATATTTAGAAAATGTCCCTTTTGTTAAAGATTTATTGAATTTTTTTCATGAAGATGTGGACAAAGTAACCCCTGCTATATTATTTTATGTGCTACCATAATTATATTTGGTTATATTGAATTAATCATGTTATGAAGTAATATAGTTTGTTTTTTGGAAAATGAAGGATAATATACGAAGGGTATGTTTCATAAATTTAATATTTTCAAAGAATGTATTTTGATATTGGAAATTTATTATGTGTGCCTTTAAAGTCATAGTTAAAGAGATAGTTGTTTAGTTCGGATTATAGTTCCATATTTTTTGTTCATCCTAGTAGTGTTATGAAATTCCAAGATATTCAGGAGTTTTATTAGTGATATGGAATAAAATGTTACACTATTTAATTTACCATGAAATTATTGACATTTCAAAATGTTAAAGAAGAATGAGAATTACCAATGTGGATACATCTACCTTTTGTAGTACCAATGTGGTAATGGGGAAATGTATCCATGGATTTCATAATGGGATTTCCATAGACTTCTTGAGGTAATAATGCAATTATTTTATTTTTGGTTGATTAACTAAATATTCAATTTTTTCACATTTGGGTTATATTGTACTTACTATAGTTTTCATGACATTTCATTAAGGATATAGTAATATTACATGGTGTTCATAATTCCATTGCTTCTGGCCACGATCCCATGTTAACTTCAAATTTTTTTTATTTCAATTAAAATGTCATTGTGTAATGAATTAAATTTTTTTATAACATTTCTTCCTCATTCTGAGGAATATTATCAGAAATAATCCAATACATGAAATATGTGCTTCATGACTATTTAATTTGTTATCATGGATATCAGGATCAATAAAATTCATCGGATGAATGTTTTTACAATATTAGTTTCTTTTCTTTCACTAAATATTAAAATGTTATACAAACGAACATGTGGAATAACAAATCTATAAAGTGATGTGATTCATTCTTCATCAACAAATCACATATATTATATGTATATTTATAGTAGTAATATATTATATATATTATTATGATCGTTTTTAAGTAAAAATATGATGTAAACCTTATTTCGATAATTATAATTAAAAATTGAAATGTTACTCAAGAATATATACAAAATACTATATCCTTGTTTGTGATGTTGTTCATAATTCACAACTATATATAATGATTGGAGTTAAAAGTATAAGTATTGTATAAAAATTAGAATTATATAATTTTTATTCTTTGATTTATTATTTACTAATAACCTTGCAGATCATAGTCATCCAACGAAGGTCATTATGGGCATAAGAAACGAATATCATCAAAACATTTGACATGGGAATAAATTATTGGGTATGTATATATAACATATCAATACATGAAATAAATGGAATAATAAACATGTAAAAGGTTCTCAAACAAGTAAATAATTAATAAAGGATAATTATTCAGGATGATGAGGAATGTACAAAATGATTCAAAGTCTAGGTTAGGGAGTATCTTTTAAAAATACACATTTAATGATTCACTCAAAACTAATTCTCTTACATATCCATATTTTTTAAAACATTATTTTATGGATGTATTTGTATGGAAAAAAAGTATTATAAAGGTAATTTTATGTCTCTTTTTTACTTTATTTTTAAAAATTTACTATAAAATATTATTAAATTATTTATTTAAAAATTCCAAATAAATTATAAAATAAATATTATATTTTAGTATATACGATGAAAAAGAATTTTATAGATTCCATAACAATTATTTCATTTTTTATCTCAAATTATAATCATCCATATTTTATTCAATGGCAACCACACCTTCAACAGTTTTGGGTAATTTAATTTTTGAAAATAGGTCGTTAAAAGGAAATTGTATTTCAATTTAAGAAATAAATCATATTAATAACAAATATTTTTCTTGGGATTTATGATTAAATGGTCTAAACATAAATGTTTTTCATGATATGGTCATTGGAAATTATTTATGTCACTAGGTGAGTCTGATATAACATATAAAATGGGTTGATTAAAATTTTAGGTTATTATATGATAGGTTGTGCCCAATTATAGTTAATTATATTAATGGTGTCAACCATTATATCTCTACAGTTCATTGGTTAATGATTATATTCTCTAACTAATTATTTTTAAGTCTACCATATGGTTATTCCATTTTTATGGCTTATATAAGGGATCAATGGGGATGATGTCCCAAAGAACCAACATGTCTTTCCTATAAATTTTTATCACTTTTTATGGATATCATATGATTTTAAAAGGTAAGATAATTCTTTTTTAAATGATATATTATTAAAATTTTGATTAAAATGATATGTCTTTAGGAAATGGGTTTTTCATTGATTTGAAATTTTTTAATTAGACTAATTGATTTTTTTTAACATAACAATATCTTTTTATCGTTCAAAGACATAAAATATATTTTAAATGGTTTATTTAAGGGTAATGGAAACGAATAAGTTAGGATGAGAGTCATGAATATTTTTAATGAAAATAAGTGATGTTTTATTTTAAAATTTTCATTATTTTTGACAAATGGATAATGAATAGATGTTTCTACACAGTAAAATTTGGGTTTGATGGGTATAATCAATAATTATCAATATCATTCTGTTATATATAATAAATGTTTTACATCATAGTTTTTTATTCATTGATCAATATCTATAACTTCATCTCTTTTTATGATGAGAACCACTTTTCCAACACCATTTTATTGAGACATTTTCATCATAAAAGGATATAATTTGGTTATTTATTTCAAACTACTTGATAATTTTAATAAATACTATAATATTAAACACTGAGTAACATTTTACTCAATAAATCATATTTTGGTTGATAAATACTGGGATTTTTGAATATTCACTTTACACCAAATTAAGAATCCATTGAAAACTAAAAATATATGGAAATTTATTTTCATATATCTTCAGTTCATTTATACAATGAATTACTTATTTTCCATAAAAAAACTATTGACTACTCCCTATCATTTCATAATAATAACAATTATTTTTTTATTTAATTGATATTCAAAAAGACTTTTGGGTAAATTAATAATAATAAAATGAAATATTCTTACATGGAGTGGGTTCTTGTGTATTTACATTTGATTACATTGTCCCATTGTAAATATATACACATGTTTCTTCTTTTATATGATTTCTTTGTTTCCCTAAACAATACTAAAAATTATCTATTAGATCTACAATCATTTCCTTCATATTTTTATAACTAAAGCAACCAAATTAAATAATTCAAAACTATAATTCAATTACCTCTATTTATATTTAAACATTTACTATAGACAAAACATTGTTAATTTAATAAATGTAATCTATTTGACTATATATTTTACTATAGTAATTAATCACTAATTAATCATTAAATTCACATCGATTTTGATTATGTACATAATAAAAACAAATTTTCTTTCTATCCGTTCAAAAACAATTTTTTTTAAATATAATTATTTAACACTAATTTATGTGCCTCCTGTTACGTCATATAAAGTCTCAAATCAATAAAAACAATTTCATACATGATTTTTTTATATGAAAAAATTAATTTCCTCTAATGAAGAAACTAATTTAACTTAAATGCCTAATAATCAATTAAATACAACATCCTCCCCATCTACGTCTTACAAAAAATTTATTTTGTCTATATTACGCCCAAGAGATTCCTTATTGATTTCCTTACAATCTTTAATTTCATCTAAATCGTTTTCAATAAATATAAAATCTTATTGTCAATGATAATTATTCATGATAATTATTCAATTTTATCTACATCAATTTCTACATTTTATTGTAATTTAATTCTTGGGATTTCTATAATTACAAGGAATAATTTTTATTATCACATATATTTTATGTAAAAAAATATGCGTAGAAAAGCTATTATTACCTCATTATGTTTATTTTACTCAATAACCCAATATTTTTAATTTTATTTTAATTGTAATCTATATTGGTTCCTCATTATGATTTTTATATCATTTATATGATCTATGTATCTAAACATATCATCCCAATTTTCTGTCACTTGAACAATAATGTTTCCAAATGTTATTTTCTATGAAAACTAAATTCTTCTTACTTAATCCAATGAACGTAAAATTTAGCAACACATAAATTTTGAACACCTTTAAATATTTTGATCAATTTATTCAACATGGGGTGTTTTTTATTTACATGGAATCAAATTCATTTAGATTACATCAGATAAGTCACCCTCTAATGGATTCATTTTTTAGTGTATGAAACCCTTAAATTCTGATATAATTTTTTAAAAAATATACTCTCTAGGTTTACCCAAAATCCGATCATTATAATCATAAAAATATATGTAATTAATTTGTAATTTGGAATGTATTTTTCACTCAAATAAATATAAAATAAATTGATTTTTTCACATGAAACACTAAACTCAATTGGTATGACAAATATTTGATAAGAATGTTATATGTAAAATAAAATATATATAAGAAAGGATGATACTAATCAGTAATCAATTAATTTAAAAAAGATTAATAATTATATAACATTTAAAAGATTATTTTCTTAATTAAATTATTTTTTCATTATATGTTTTATATTCATATATGTTAAAATTTTAATGTTTATAATATAGTTTTTTAACTATTAATATAAATAATTTTTAATTTGTTAATTTTTTACATCTTATTTGATAAAAATATAATCAAATATTATTTTTTTAAAATAAATAAATTTATATTATGAAGAAAACTAAGATTGATAATTTAATCCAATTTGTTCATTTTATTCTAAAAAATACAGTTTTTCTACAAAGGGGTTTTTTGAGTTACTTGTGTTTTTGTAAAAATTAAAACTTCAAATAACAATTATCTTAAAAAAGGATTCCATATTTGGAATTTATAAGAAAAAATAAGGTAATTGGATAAGTTTTATTTTAGGTATCAAATTTAAATTACATAGGTAAAAATAATTTACCACATTAAAACCAGAAAGAATGCAGAATCTTTGATCATTTTTTGTCAGAAAACTGGATTGGTATTATAGGTAATGATAAGCTCTCTATTGATTATGATAACTTCGATTTTGAAATCTATATCAAAAATAATGTTAATGACATTGAATCCATTCCAAATGACATCAATAATACGATTCAAGGCTATTTTTTTCCTTGAATGAATATTTTTTGACATGTGGACCAGCTTTAAGTGGTATTCTCACATAGAATTTATTTCATAAAAATGATATTTGTTCATGTTATTTTATGAAATGTTTTGGGAGGGTTAATAGGAAAGTAACAATTCTTTCTGTCTTAAGCCTTTCTTCAAGGATGGTTCATTAAATGATACCCTCTTATGATTTTAATAAAAAAAATGGAATCTCATTGAGCTTGAATTTTTCACCATATCACTAGCATATGGATTTTATAGATCACCTATTCTTTATTTCTTTTACAAATTTTTCTATATGGAAATTTAATGTGGATATATTTGAAATTTGGATTCCTCTCACTCTCTCCATTCAATATTTTTTTAGATATGGTTGGATAATCCTCTTTTTATGGAATACTCCCTATTATTTCAAATTGCTGTTGTGGAATGTTTTCAAGTTATTTGGGAGGTATGAAATATGTGGTTTCATGGTTCAGTCTCTTTTAATACCCATACTTCTGTGGAACATATTTTTTCTAGTGTTAAAAATGTTAACACACATAAAAAATTGTACTATCAATGTTTTTTTTCATGACCTTCTAGTTCATAGGTTAGTTTGAAATAAATGATATTTTTTTCCTCGCTATAGAACTATTAAATTACTCTAGAAACTTTATTTTAATATATGGATTGAAATCAGTATTGATGAGCCTTCGTGAGGAAATCCAAGTCCTACATTATATGGAGTTGTCTTTATAGATTTTCATGGAAAATATGTGGTTGTTTGAATGAATATTGTGGAGTTTCTTCTTCTCATGAATTTTATATTTTGTGTGTTATTATGAAAATTGACCATGCCAAAAAAATAGGTTGGAAAAATATTTTCCTAGAATGTGACTCCACTACTATTCATTAGGATATAAGAACTGAATCTATTCATGTTAATTATAAGTTAACAAATCATTGATGTTATTTTGTGAATTTTATTTCATACATTTGTTATAATTCCAATAAAATATATATGGACTATAATTCTTTTTTGGATGGTATTACCAAAAAGGTTGCACAAAGAAGGAATCATTCTTGGTCTGATCACATTATTTTGGATCACTCCATGTTTTTTAAAAGGGATAAATGTATTCTCTCTATTTTTAGACTCTTTTTGATAACACGTTTTTTATTAATAAACCAGTCCGAATTTTCTATGATGGTACACATCTTATAAAAAACATGCTCTCCCATTATATTATGTGGTTATAATTAAAAAAATTATATACCAATGTATTTTAAAAGGGGGATCTCAAGACCACATCAAGAACACTAATAGAAAGAAATTTCATAATGAAACTGTTTTCTATAAAAATATCAAATAATTATCTTCCCTTTAATTATTCCTCTTGTTATATTATATTTTCTTTAAGATATCTATTTCAAAAGTGTCTTATATTGTAAATCTGAATCTCTCAATGCGGGTACTTTTTTCCTTGAATATTTTCTCTTATTTGTTTAAATTTTTATAATATATTTTTGGATTCATGTATATTGAAATAATTATCATATTTTTTCATGATTTTAATACACTAAAGTAATGTATATTAAAATAAATTTACAATTTTTATTTTAAAAATTGAATCTTTTATTTGGGTGTTTTTCCAACCACTCCCTTTTATAAGACTTAACTTCCATTTTTTCCTCCACATTTTTTCCTCACTAATTATAATAGTTAAATTAATGTATAAAGTTTACATTTAAAATATAATTATCATTTTAATAAAATTACAATCTATCATTTTCAATCTCATACTTGTGGAATGAAAATTTTAGATGTGGGTTATGTGGACTACCAACTCCATTATATCATTTATCATCTACATTCATTCTTATTTATCAATATATCATAATATATTAATACTAAAAATATATTTTTCTATATTATTTTATTATTATTATATAATATTGAAATTAATAAAAATAATCCACTTTTGTAATAATAATAATTCATTAATTATTGTATATTCCTTAAAGGATTAGTCTAACCTCCTACATGAATAATTATAATAAAAAATATAATTAGTTACAATGGGAAAATTATTACTGATGATAAATGGTATATATAAGTAAATAATTACTTATTTTTTCTTTTAATTTTATTATTAATAAAAAACTCATTAATTTAGATATCATCATTTTTTCTCAAAGACCACTAAAACATTCTTGTCACCAATTTTATCTTCATGAAAAATGACTAAAAACAAATTGAATTTAATTAAAAATATTATAATATTATTAAATAAAAATTATAGTACACATTATGATATGGAAATTAAGAATATTGTGACAATAAGGAAGAATGATATAATTTTCACGAAACTGGTTTCGAATGTTCCAGATTAATCACACCTAATATTAAACATTGATAGTAAATAACTAATAAAAATATAAATTAATTATAAATATTGTTTATAATATATATATATATATATGATTTATATAATTTAATTGGGTATTAAGATAGTTATTTGTTATTCAAGTGATACACATGCTTTTGTGGATGTCAGTAATTAAGGTAAGATGTTATTTGTCTCAAATTTAATTTATGGAGACATATTTATTATTACAAACCATGAAATTATTAATAAAATATGATTTATTTATAAATAATTTATATTATTATAATAATTTATTTTATGGTTTTTGAACAACCATGCCTTTTTTATTCCTTGTATGGATTTCAATATAAAAGATACCATGATTGTATGTTTATTTGCTTACTCAACTCTATTTAGATAGAATGCTTATTCAGGAAAATATATCTTCCAAGATTCATTGTTTAAATAAAAATATTTTATTTCATGTTTATTTATATTACTCTTTAGGAAACGTAACATATTGTACTCATATATTCCTCCTTGATGAATTTATTCCCCATAAAATCCATATCATTGTTGAGAATAATACATATCATATTTAATGCCATTTTCCACTCTCTGACTATATATTTGTTACATCCAATGAAAAATAATATATTTTAGAACATAATTACACATTATCTTACATGACCTTCATATTTATCATTTCACATTTTTAAAAAGATTTTATATAAATAATTTTACAATATGGGTTTTCAACAAAGGGGTTTCAAAATAGTGTTCTATCATCTAGAAGTAAAAATTACAAAATTTTACTCCATATATCCTTTGATAGACTTCATTTCATTTGACAAACCAATTATTGAATAGAATTATTTTTATATGTATTTTTTATAGCTTTAAATATAATTTTTGAAAAACTAATTTCATTTTCATGGAGTCTTTATTGATGAATCATTCTTAAATATAAATGTTATAAAAAAATAACACATTATTTTTTTGAATGAAATATTTTTTTAAAAAAAATTATTGATATTTGATTCGAAGTAAATTTTTAAGGATTCATTATTTTAAATTTTACAATTTTGAACTTTATAAAAATGGATTTCCAATGTGACCATAGCTTCATCCATTTCTCCAATTATAAAAGAGTTTTCAAAAATCTATTTTTAAAATTTCCCTATAATTTCCTCATTATATCTAGAGTATTTATTTCCCAAGAAGGAATTTTTAATTAATAACCCCAAAATTATCTTATAGAATAAGATTTTCTAGTGATTGAGTTGTTGGTAACAACCATTTAAAATATTTTGGTCAATTTTGGAGAGACCATATGGAAATGACTTGAGTACCATTTTCTCTTACATGAGTTATTTATAATTTTATGAATTGAACCCATTTTATCAAATTAAATTCCATGACATATTGAATGATTTATATCTTATATAATACATATTTATGGTTTTTAATTAAGTGGGTTTTTTTCCTTAAGAATCTATATAATGAATTGGGTAATGATTTTTTCAAATGGGTTAATGGGAAATGTGTTGGGATTATCAATACACCAAGGGAAATAGGTGTGCGATTCTTGATTCATCAAGGGAAATTAGTTAGTGAAGCCTAATACACCAACAAAAATAGTTTATTGGAGCATGATACATAAATGGAAATAGGATGGGATTTAATATTGAGTGTTTTGTGATTCATATTCTCTTGTTTATTCTTTATCCATTTGTTTTGAAATATACATATGTAATCAGTGATCATATTTTTTTACTTTGTATTTTATCTATTCATGTTTGTATGATTTTTATTATCAGGGTTAGTGATTATACTCTCATGCACATATACTTATATTTTTCTCATTTATAATCATCATTGTTCATCTCTTGTAATTCGATTATAATGAATCTAAACTCACCCCACTTTTATGTATTAATACCCATTATTATGAAAATGGGAAAAATTTCTGAGAAGTCTAAAAGGGAGTAAAATAGGGTCAATTGTGATAAATATTCCAAAATATGTTAATATAATCATCATTTCCATTTTTTCAACAAAGAAAATAAATTAAAAGGTATTTTTAGTTGTGTAAAAGTTTTATGAGATGTAATACTAATGTGAAATTTAGGGAAGTTCATAATGGATAATATTCCTTATTATTAATGTAATCCTATTAAAGTATATGACTAGAGATCCAAACCTGGAATTAGGGGTCTAGAAAACAATAGCTAGTATCATAGGTGTGTTTAGTTATATTTTGAAATTATTACCATTATTTTTTATTTTGACAATTAATATTTAGTCAAAACATTAGGGACAATTCTATGGGATAATTCTACGTATATGATAACATACTATAAACTTGTAAATGGTTAGATTTTATGGTTTTTTGATAATAATATCATTGTATGGAAAATATATGTGGATGAAGGATCTAGAACTCACTTAAACTAGTTTAGAAACCATGAAAATGCTAAGTGGGTTATTAACCCTATCATCACATGGTTCATGAAAAATATAGAAAACTACACAATTTGTTTGAAACTCCATTGAGATTTTTTATTTTTAATCACATTACATTTCAAATAAATTACGAAGTTCTTATTTTCTAATTAAACTAATGTAATTGGATAATAATTATGATGGATCAAAAATTAAAGTATCATATGTTAAACTAAGATAGTTAATGGATAAACCAATTATAAAATATAAACTTATATTGAAATAATGGTTCCATTATAGATGAAATTTTATGTTAGTCATTAACAATATTATGCGCATTTAATTTTTTTATTGATCCTTACCATAATCATTTTGGTTCTGGTATTTGGTTGGAAATAGAGTAATGAAATTAAATCCGTGAAAGGTATGCCACAATGGAATCTTAATGAATTATATTTGGGAAAATTAGTTTCATATTCATATAATAACAATGAGGTGTATTTCATAGTATAAGATAAATATTTAATTTCTTATAGACATCGTAGCTTCATAATTTAGTAAATGATAATTGAAATTTCAAGGAAACAATTTATAAAATTAAGGGGGGGGGGGATGTAACACCCCATGATTTGGGAATATATAATTTTCATAAATAAAAACTGAATGGATATCTTGTTTCACATGAAACAGATAACCAAAATTATCCATGACATAATAGATAATAATAGTATAATAATAATAAAACCTAAATTAGAAATAAAAAGTTATTAAAAATTTATAAATAAAAACATTGGATTTAGAACACATAATTTTTTTAAAAGTGCCTTTTTAAAAGAATATTTTTATTATATATGTAATTTTTTCTAAAATAGAAATTTATAAAAAAAATATAATTTAATTTTTTAATGGGAGTTTTATTTTATAAAATAAAATATTTTAATTATATTTCGTTAAATATTTTTATCATCCTAAAAAAATTTATTTTTATTTAATAGTTAAAAATATAGTTTTGAAAAAATAAAATAATTTTTGTCTATACCATGAATAAATTATAAATATTTTAATTATAAAAAAATAACATGTCTAATGAATAATTTAAATAATTACTATTTAAATTATATATCACTATTTTGAATTGATAGAAACAATGTTTTTCCTAAAATTTATTAATGTAATACTTTTCAATAATTATTTTTGTAAGGACCCGACCCCAGTTTCCTAGAGCTGGTGCCTTATTTAATTACATTGGAATATAAAAAAGTAATATGCATCTCTATGGACTAAGTAGTTTAGTATCATTGGAAACAGGATATATACTTATGTTCAACATTACAACTTGAAAAAAAATACAACATAAAAACTCTTTTGAAAACATCCGTAACTCCTAGGTTATTTCAACATACAATTCGTAATAAAAGTCTTCATGTCCTAAGGATATGAATGATAATAAAGTGGTGACCTCAAATGATCATTAATGGTAATCAATACATCAAATGATATCATAAGATAAACATTATTAATGTTGAATAACTAAAAATATATGACTTTAACAAAAACATGAACTCATTATGGCAGGATTAAGAGTTGAATAAATGATGCCATAATCATTGGTATTTTTGTAGTCAAATAATTCACATGAACTGTCAATAATATTTTCATAATTATGGAATCCATAATGTGGGACATCATAACCATGCCGTCACGACCTCGTGGTAAGACCATAAATAATCATTTTGTCAAGGCCTTATGCCTATACCATAGTCTGTCTCATTAGACCTACTGATGCGCCAAGGGGATATAGCAGGCCCTACCTAACACTTACTATATCTAGTTCATTCCTCGCATGAATGGGTAAAACATAAACTATATATACATTCACATTTAATCTAATATATGAAATGTAAATAACATTCCCTGAACATTAAGCATAAACACCAACCATTCAGAGTAAATTGATGAATTAGTTTAGGATAGAATATAAATAGTTAAACTACTACTAAAACATTAAATTAAATATTGTACTTGATACCATAATATATTAAACCAAATAATACATAATAATTAACAAGAGTGTTGAAATAGATGAAGGTACTATTATAAAATCTTCGAGAAATTCTTGAGATAAATACTCTTTTACTTCTTAAAGAAGATTTATTTTGGAAAAAATACATGTATAAAAACATAAGTTAATTATGATAGTATTTTCAAAATAAAATGAGTGATTTTATATAGATAAATGATTCTGAAAAATATATTATAGAGTTCTTTAAAAAAACTAGTAAGTATTTGAGAAATTCCCTTGAATCATACTTGTATTTCGGAAATAATTTTGATATTCCTTTTAATACAGGTAACTCCCTATAAAATATGGAAGGTTTATGGTTGGTAAACATATATATAACACTCACACATAATTTATGAGTACAAAATAATAATATATAACAATTTCATTATTGTAATTATACAATAAATCTAACCCGAATGAAAATGGAGGTTTGGGTGAAAAACAACTATCTTATGTATGAATGTGTTCCACTATTGGACATATGGTCTGTGAATATGAAATTAGAATTATTAATAACTTAATTAATAACCTATTATAAATTTTCATTAGTTTATAATAATTTTATTATGTTCGTTATGTACTTATTGATATGTTATAATATTGAATTATGTCGTTTTTGAGTTTTTGTTTCCTTAGTTCTCATTACGAGTATATTTGTATATGAGTATGGATGCTCATGTTGAATGGTTGTAAAACTACCTAATAGAAATTAAATATTTTTTATGAACATAAATAAGTATTAATGGTCAATTCAGTTATTTTTTAACATTGAATGAGGATGAATCATTAGATGACAACCACTTCGATTATTTGGTGGTATTTGGATTATTATGAACAAGTTTTGTCATATAAATTAATAATATATACATATAATTCTTCATAAAAATTAAGTATATTATAATACATATGTTATATTCTTTCTCAACCATAAAAATGGTTTTATTTCTAGTAAAGAAAGAGAAATTTAAGTATGAAACATCGTCGTCCACGAATGATGTAAATTGGAAACCCACAGATGATGATTTTGTTTATAAAATAAGAGAGAGAGTAATAATATTGAATATATATTTTCAATTAAAATGATATAATTATAGTTTATAGGTGATAATTGATTTATCAAGTTCATTTTGAAGGAGTAGGTGAGTAAGAAAAAAGAATGGATCCATAAATTAAATGAAAAGTTGAGAGATCCCATATGAAAACTATGAAGCATAACAGCTATGCAACATGGTTTTAGAAAACATTTAAAATAGAGGGGACCAGGTTCAAGAATTAATAAAATAATCATAAAATTGTAGAGGGACAAAATAATATAAATTTTTTAACAAGGTATGAAATCCGGAATTCTATTCCAATTAAAATATAACTTTAATGGAAAAGAGAATTTGATAATTTTCTTACCATGTAGAGTAACTCCAAAAAAAGGATGTTTTGGAACTTGGGCGCCTGAGGAAACCTTGGGAGGACTAATAATGAGCTAAAAAAACTAGATCATTGAGGATGATGAGTTTGGAATGAACGAAAATGAAGGAATGAGTGGCTATTTATCGTAAATGAGAGGGAGTTTTTATTTATTAAAAATGATGCATTGTTAGTGGTATCACCAAACCATGGGCTTGCACGTGGTATTAGTCACTTGGTAAGCCTCATATCTGATTTTATTGTAAAAAATTAAAACAATAGTTCATATTAATTATTACATCATTATGATGTCATTAAATATACCGAACACTGAAAATTGTATTTTTACTATTCAAAAAATTCAGGTATTTTAGAAAAATCACAAATTTTTAAAAAAAACATTTTTCAACATATAGAGTTAAAAAATTAAATCGAACTTTGGAAAATAAATTTCTAAATATTTTTAATTTAATTTTTCTAAAAAGCATAATTTCATCCAAAAAAACAACATCAAAACTATAACTAATTTTATAACATAATGAGAAATATATCCGTGTCCCATAAAATGATATTATAACCATAGGAAAATAATGTATCAAGTTATGATTACATTTTATGAAAATTAATTTCTATTTTAAATTATTAAATTAATTATAAAATTTTAATTAAAATATTAATGACATAAAAAAATAAAATTACTTGTACTACGATCATTTTTTAAATTTTAAGATCACTAAATTGTATTTATATATTCATGGGGGATGTTTCTATTTTTTTCACTGATTCAGTATTCATTACTATTTATAAGGGTATGTTACTATTCATAATGGTATATTATTTTTCACCGAAAATTATGTTTGTCTTATTAGACTCTAAATATCTTACTGAACAAAACTCTAGATGACTGTTTTTCAGAATTCAAAACATAGTAGAGGAAAATGTTGTGTTTAATGACTGGATTATAAAATGTCTTGTTTTGTAGGGAATCATTTTTTCATGCATTAAAAATTTATTTTCAAAACCCTGGTGTGTTACGTTCACCCATCATTATAATAATTTTATCCTTGATATTAACAGAATGTTAACTCACAAAAAGATTCTGGTAGGTCTTCTTCATAATCTCCTCAGGATCCCATGTTTCCTCATCTATTTTATAATTCCTCCAAAGTATCTTTACAAGGTGAGTCATCTTATTCCTCCACACTTGTTATTTTGTGTCCAGAATCCAGATAGGCTCTTTAAAGTAAGATAGATAAAGTTCCAATTCTATACCTTCAAGAGTGAGGACATGCAGTTGGTGTGACATGTACTTTCCCAATAATGAGTCCTGGAACACATTATGTACTTTTTACTGGCTAGGAGGCATACCTGAATGATATGATACAACTCCAATTCTCTCTAGAAATTCAAAAGGCCCAATGTACCTAGGGATCTGTTTCACTTTCTTTCAAAATATTCTAATGCCCTAACATGGTGATAATATCAAGAAAATGTGATCTCCAAAATGAAATTCCGGATCCTTCAATTGATTATTGGAATATATCATTTCTCTACATTGAGCATTTTTTATATGAAATCGAATATTATTTACCTTCGATGTTGCTTCCTTCACATGATCTAGACCCACCAGGCACCTTTCTCAAACATCATCCCAACAAGTTGGTGTATGAAATCATTTTCCGTACAATGCTGCATATGGTGACATTTGAATACTTGAATGGAATCTATTATTATAGGAAAACTCCACCAAAGGTAAATACTGATCCAACGTACCTTGAAAATCAAGTGAGCATGATCTCGACATGTCATCTAGAGTTTGGATAATCCATTATGATTTCCAATCAGTTTGAAGGTGATATGCAGTACTCAATCAGATCTCATTATCCAATGCTTTCTAAAGACCTATATAAAATTTTGACATATATCACAGGTAATGATCCGACACAATTGAGAGAGGTGCTCCAGGAAGTCTGACAAGGTCATTAATATGGAGTCATTCTAGGCACTATAGTGGAAATCCTCCCTTATAATGAGGAAAGGGTGAGATTATTTAAGTCGATCAACAAGTACCCATATCTCACCATTCTTCATTTTTGTTTTGGGTGATCAAGTGAAAATATTCATGGTGGCATCATCACATTTCCACATAGGAATTGATAGATGCTACATGACTCATTTTGGATGTTTCCATTCAGCCATCACTTGTTGACAGACTAAACATATTGATACATAATCCACAATTTCCCTCTTCATGTTATCCGACCAGAAATGTTTCTTCAAATATCTATACATATTAGTGCTACCAGGATGTATGGGGAAATTTGAACTATGGGAATCATCCAATAAATCTATTTTTGGATCAGTTAATGCTAGAACACAAAGCCTCTTCTCAAATTTCAAAACACCATCTTCACACACAAAGTCATCCATCTTCCAATATTTTATAGCATTAATTTTCTTTTGCAGGTTCACAACGCCAGACTAAGAAATTTTAATCCTTTCTAATAAATATGGTTGGGAAACTAAATAAAAATTTAGTGATGTTTCTCCTTATTTGATAATTCCCATATCCTTCCATACTATATCCATGTACAATGGATCCTTATTAATACTCATCTGGTTAAGAACCCCATGATCCTTCCTACATAATGCGTCAGCTACCTTGATTGCCTTTACTACGTGATAGTGTATAGTACAATCATAATCCTTGACTAGATCAATCCATCGTCCTCACCTCATGTTGATTTCATTCTATGAGAAGATATACTTCAGACTATTGTAATCCATATATGTCTCACAATTTTCACCATAGGGATAATGTCTCCATATCTTCAGGGAAAATATTACCACTACTAACTCAAAATCTTATATGGGATTGCTTTGTTCATGAATTTTTAACTGCCTTGATGCACATTCAATAACTCTATCAATTTGAATAAGGAAACAATTCGGTCTTTTCTTTCATGTGTCTCTATAGATCACAAACCCATCATTCCCCGATGGTAGGGTTAAGATCGGGACATTCACTAATATCCTCTTCAACTCATCGAAACAGTCCCCACCTTCCTTTATCCATACGAACATAACCATTTTATGTGTAAGCTTGGACATTGGTTTAGTTAAATGGGTGATGTTCTAATCAAAATTTTGATAATAACTTTCTAACCCAATAAAACTATGTACCTCAGTTATATTCGTTTGATTAGGCCATTATTGCACAGCCTCGGTCATCACAGGATGAACAAATATTTCATCTTTATGGACAATGTGGCCCAGAAAGGAAATTTATTATAACCAAAAATCAAATTTTCTAAACTTCCCATATATTTCATTTAAGCTATCATTCTTCATAATAGTTCACAAGTCACGTTCTTGGTCTTCATAACTTTTGAAGTATACCAAGATATCATCAATAAATATCAATTAAAATATAAAAATATATTCCTAGAAAAATTTCATTATTATATCCATGAAAACAAGTGGCCAAGAGTAAGTCCAAAAGGGATTACTGTAAACTCATAAAGCTCATAACTGGTTTGAAATGTTATTCTGGAATGTCTTACTAACTGACAAGAAAATGATAATATCCATACTGAAGATCAATCATTGAATAATATTTGGCTCCATGAAGTTGATTAAATAAATCATCAATGAGAGGTATGGATACTGGTTCATTATTGTTATAGCATTGATCTCACTGTAGTTAATTCACAACCTCATTGACCCATCAATCTTCATAACAAAAAGAATAGGGGGCCCCATGGAGAAACACCAGGGAAAATAAATCATTTATCACTAAATTCCTCTAGTTTTTTCTTCAGTTCAAATAATTCCACAATATCTATTATATAAGGGGTCTTTGATATGGTCCATAAATGAGGAATTATGTTAATGGATAACACAATTTCTTGATCTGGAGGATTTTTAGGTGAATCATTTGGAAAGACGGTGACATTTTCGTGAACAATAGGTACATCATCAATTTGAACATTCTTCTACTCGTCTATAGTTATTTCATTCCTTTCCACACTAATAATTGAATTTAGTAGAGTTACTGGGGGTGGATCTAGGTGAGAATCAAATAGGGATGTTTGCGCCCAAATTATAAGGGATTTCACATCATCCCCAAAAAGTGTGACCTCATTCTTCTTGTAATAAATTTTCACATCATGGTTCCAAAGACAATATATACTGAGGAATATATCAATGTCAATCATGATTATGATAATAAATCCACAAAAAAACTTGTTTATATTCTGTAATGGGGACTTCCTGACACAACTTTTTTGAGATGATACTTCCCCTAGGAGTTTGTACTGATAACTCCCTTATTAAATCAAATTGAAAATATCATATTTTCATATAAAACTAGGAATATATGATAGAATAAAAGCGATCTAGAATCAAATAAGGAATTTGATAAGTTTGATGAAATGATTAAAGTACCTACCACCACTTTTTCAGAAACATAAACCTCCACAGTTTTGACCATATAAGATTTTACTTCCTCCCTTGTTATACGTTGGGGAATATTTCCCTGATGATTATAACATTCATGTTCATAATGTCCCATATCCCTGCAATTGTAGCATTGAACATTGGTAGCTTCATTCTTCCCCTTACAATCCTGAGATAGGTGTCCATTTTCACCACATTTGTAAATTACTCCCATTCTCTTCAGGAATGTTCTAGGGTGTTTCATCATAGAATTACTATAGGATGGAAGGTCACTTCTTCCCTTATTCCGCATTTATTTATTTCCCTTTCCAGAGTTTTTTTGAAATCCCTATTCTTCTTTTGTTTTCTGTTAAAGTCATAAGACATAGAAAATTTCTTCACTATCTTGATAGTACATGAGACTATATCTTCATATAATGAAAATCTTTTAGAGACTAGAGCCCTTCAGAGGAATGGTCTTAAACCCTCAGAGAATCAATAAATTTTTCTCCTATGATTACTTATTTATTCTGAATCATGCCTTTCCATACATGTAAAGTTGGATTCATACATGTAATTTTTTTATCCTCCTTATTCCATAGATAAAAGAATTTCCTTTCCATATCCCCTCATTATTCACAAGGAAAGTATTTCTCTTGGAATATTTCCTTCAAGTACCTCGATTCCATCTCATCTATCTATTCCTCCTCCATTGTGTTTTGGATTAATGACCACCACTAATATGAAAATCCCAATATAAAATATACTGCCATGATCACCTTGTCTCATTTGTTACAACCCAAAGAGAGAAATCTCTTCTCTAGGAAAGTTATCCACTGCTCAACTACAAATGGTTTAGTAGTGAAATTAAATGACACTGTCTCTTGTATCATAAGGAGATCTATCAAATATTCTCCATGTGGTGGATATGAATTCTCCCTACGGGTAAGGAAGTTGTTCATAACCAGAGAATGTTATCCTATTATAGTTATAAGATGCTCAACCCCAGTCACAACACCAGATATTCCATAATTATCTTACATGAGAGGGAAAGCCCTACATGGGACACATGTGTTATTATAGTTTCCATTCCTTCCACTAGGCGCCATTTCTATATAATGGAATATACTGGATTAGGGTATGAATCCTAATGTATAATCACAACGTTGAAAAATTCATAGCATAAATTGAAATTCTATACCTAGGTATTCTCTTAATCAAAAACAATGTTTCTATGAGGAAAATTGTAAATTTAAATCCTTCATAATGGCTTGTAATTAAAATGTTATATATCATAACAATATCCCTTGGGAGTGTCAATCCACATGCGCAGAAAGGCCCGTGGTCATGTACCAGGATACACCTGGTCAAGACAGAAACTCCTTGTTAGATTTTTCACTCCTAGGTACATATGTTTTAGAACCACATCAACTTGGAGTATTCGTGAAGGAATTTTTTTCCAAATAATATATTCCATACCAAATAACCGTGATTTTATTTCATGTTTATCCTCAAAGACTATCTAAGGGATTTTCCCTTAATATGAATTTTCTAAATATAGATTCCACATTTCCTACTAAGATTCATTTGATACCAACAATAAAGACCTGACCCTAGTTTCCTCGGGCTAGTACCTTATTTAATTACATTGTCATATAAACATGGAATATGCATCTTGATGGACTGATTATTTTAGTTTCATTGGAAACAAGATACATACATAATTTAAAAATTAAAACTTTAAAATAAGTACAATATAGAAACTCCATCGAGTACATCCATAACTCCTAGGTTATTACAGAATTACATTCATAATAAAATTATTCATGTCCTGAGAAAATGATACATTAGAAATGGGTGCACTCGAAATCTCAATAAGGGTAATAAATACAACAAAAGATATTAGAATATAAATATTAGACATGTTGAATAATTAAAAACATAATCTTTTAACAAAAACATGAGCACATTATGGAAGGATAAAGAGTTGAATAAATAATTTCATAATCAGGGGTATTTTATTAGTCGAATAATACACACGAACCATAAATTATGGTTCCATAATGATGGAATGCATAATTTGGGACATCATAACCATACCGTCAAGGCCTCGTGCCTAGACAATAAATAATCATTTTGACAAGTCCTTGTGCAAAGACTGTAGTTTATCTCATGAGACTTACTAATGCACTCACAAAATATTGTTGGCCACACCCAAAACATACTATGTCCAATGCATTCCTTATATGAGCAGGGACAAACATAGACAACATATACAATCACATTACCCTGAATGGCCCGAAGTCCTTCATTTTTATTCAGTTTTTGATAACCCTCCTTTCATGGGATGAGGGGGAACCCTTATAATGCCCGTAGGAACAAAGATTACATGTCTCATAGGCTTAAGAGATTACATGACCTAAAGGTCTTAAGGAATTCAACCAGACTATCTACAATGAACTACCCCTCCCCAGCATCTGCATCATGATAGTAGCTCTCCACCTTTACATGCTCATCTGGCTAGGCTTCCCGTGTAAGTACATGCTAGTCCCGATGGAATAGTTGTAACCTCTTATTCTGAGAATTCCATTTTGATCTGCTCTGATGAGTAAACCTGCTCTGAATCCTCTTATGGGGATGCTCCTTTTTTGTAGTGTGTCTGGTGAAACTGTATGTTTCCCAAAGGCCTTCAGGTGGCCCAGAGGCCTTAATGGTGGCCCAAAAGCCCTACTGACCTGAAGGTATGGGTGGCCCGAAATCCTTAAGGACTCCAAGCCCAAACTGGTGGCCCAAGGTGAATAGTTCTAGCTGTTACAGTGCCAAATATTAACTACAACATTCCCTATTATAGTACATGCATAGTGTAAAGTTCTGCTACAGTACCGGTCCAGTGTACAGTACTACTAAGTACATATATAGTGTATAGTCCGCTGCAGTATCTGCATAGTGTATAGTACTGCTATAGTACCAGAAATATGCCTCTACCTGGTTTTGAACCTGGGTCTTGTGGATTCACTTAATGATACCTCACAAACTGGGCTGGGGTAGATGTGCTACATTCACATTGAAAGTAATATATGAAATGTAAATAATTTCCTCGATCATTAATCCTAAACACTAACCATTATGTTTAAATTGATAAATGGTTTTAGTATATCTTATACATGGTCAAACTAATCATATAAAAATAAATTAATTATGGAATATGATACAACAAAATATTAATCCCAATAATACATAATAATAAACAAGAGAGTTAAAATAGATGAAGATATTCTTATAAAATCTTCGTGTAATTCTTGAGATAAAAACACATTTACTTTATAAAGAAGTGTTTTTTTGGAATACTATTTTTTCAAAAAAGAAGTGATGTAAGATTGAATTTCATTTTAAAATGAGTTATTTTATATAGATAATGGATTCAAAAATATATAATATAGAGTTCTCTTGAAAAAATGTAATAATTTGAGAAATTCCCTTGAATCGGGCTTATATTTCGGAATTTTTTTTAAAGATCTATTTTAAATATGTAAATCCCCAAAAAAATATGTAAGGATTATAGATGGTAAAAATATATAGAACTATAACAAATAAATAATTATGAGTACGTAATAATACATAAGAATTTAATTATTGTAATTATAATATAAAAGTAACCTGAATGAAAATGGAGGTTCAGGTGAAAACCCCTTACCTTAAGCCCAAATGTGCTACACTATTGATTGTGTGGTCCTAGAATATGGAATTATACTTATTAATAACTTAATTAAGAACCTATTTTACATTTACTTAGTTTATAATTATTTATTATGTTCATTATGTTCTTATTTATAAGTTAAAATAATGGATTATATCATTCCAGACTGTTCATTTCCCTGGTTTTCTGGATCGGTATACTTGTATATGAGAATGGATGTTCTTGTGGAATGGATTTAAATATAGAAAATTGAAATTAAATATTATTTTTGAACATATAGATGTTTTAATGTTCATTTCAATAATTTTATTAACTGTAATGAGGATGAATCATTAGATGACAACCACTTCGATTATTTGGTGGTATTTGAATTATTATGATCAAGTTTTGTCATATAAATTAAAAATATGTACATATAATTGTTCATGAAAATTATGTAGGTTTTAATAAATATATAATAGTATTTATCAACCATCAAAATGGTTTCATGAATTTTAAATAAGGATTAATTGAAGAATGAAACTTCATCGTCCCTGAAGGTTGTAAATTGGAACTTCACAAATGATGATTTCGTTTATAAAATAAGAGAGAGAGAGAGAGTAAGAATATTGATTATGGTTCTTCCATTAACATGATATAATTCTATTATAAAGGTGATAATAGAGTTTTATTGGTTATTTTTAATCATCTGGTGAGTAGAATTAAATAATTGAACCTAAAAAGAAATGAAAAGTTGAGAGATTCCTTACAAAAATTTAGCAGCATAATGTTTATGCAACATGGATTTTGAACACATTAAAAAGAGAGGTGAAAGGAGTAACCCATTCTTAAATGGATGATAAAATAGTATAAGTAAAAAATAATAATTAAATATGAAAATGGTTTGAAAACCTAAAACTCATACAACATAAGAGATAACATTAATGGAAAAGAGAATTTGAGAATCCACTTACCTTGTAGAGTAACTCCTATGACATGATGGTTGGGACCATAGGGGATTGAGGAAAAATTGTGAGGACTACTAGGGAGGTAAAACTACAATATATTCTAGGATAATGTGTTTGGAATAAAGTAAAACGTTGTAATGAGTTGGTATTTATAGTAAATGAGAGGGAGGTTTTTATTAATTTAAAAGGGAACCTCATTTTTGTTTTGTGCAAAAACATGAGCTTGCCCCTGGTATTTTCCCATGATATTATCCACTTGGGAAACCTCATATAATATTTGACTATACGCAAGTGAACATAAGTTTTATTTTAATTATTACATAATTATGATGTCATTAAAAGTACTGAAAACTCACAACTATATTTTTACTATTAAAAAAAATTCATGTATTTTAAAAAAATCCCAAAAATTGAACCCAACTATTTTTTGACGTATATAATTCAAAAATGAAATCAAATATTGGTGTATAATTCCCTAAATATTTCTAATTAATTTTTTAACTAAAATCAAAATTTATTGCAAATGAACAACTTTAAAACATCAACTCGTTTGATAAAACATTCAGAAATTAACCAAGGTCCCAAAAAATTATCTTATAACCATAGGATAATAAAGTATTAATTTATATTTACATTTTATGAAAATAAAATTCCATTTTATATTACTAAATTAATATAAAAAATTAATTATAATATTTATGACATACAAAAATACCAATATTTATACTATGATCAATATTCCTCTTTAAAGATTTCTAAATAGTGTTTATACATTCATGGGTGAAGTTTATATTTTTGCATGATTCACTATTCATTACTATTCGTAAGGGTATCTTACAATTCATAAGGGTTTGTTTCTATTCACTAAAAATTATGTTTGTCTTCTTAGACTCTAAATATCTTACTGAACACAGCTCTAGAAGGATGTTTATCGAAATTAAAAACATTTATGAGAAAAATTTGTGTTTAATGGATATATTATAAAATGTCTTTTTTTTGTAGGGACTCAGTAATTCATGCATTCAATATTTATTTTCAAATACTTTGGTTGTTCCAATTTTGGTATTTTTTAAATAATATTTTAGGTATATTTGGATTGTTTATATTTTTATATAGTCATAATAATTTTTCATAACAAAAAAATTTATATCATAAAAATGAAATACATTCAAATTTTCATCCTACACATAAATAGTAATCATAAAAATTCACTTTTATTAAAAATAATTTTTACCTGATGCATGCAAAAAAGTTAAAAATAATTTATCTTACACTTAAAATTTTAATTTGATATAAATAATTATTTTTACATTAGTATGTATATTTTATTTAATAAAATCTAATTTTTTTTAAAATTAAATTAAATTAAATAGGTAAAAAATTGTTACAAAGTTAAAATAAAAAAATACAATATATAAAAATCTAAGAGTAAATGGATTAGAAAGATTTTAAATGATATGTTAAAAGGAATTGTTGAGATATTATATACCTTATAACATATTACACTATATTAATTATTTTTTATGGATCCATTTTACTTGATTACCTTGTTTTCCCTAAGTGTTTATAAGTTCAAAAATTTCATTTTCACCACTTATAAAATGGGCCTCTCAACACCACTTCAGTTCTGGTAAAATAATTCAATATCCACATAAAAATATACCTAATACCCCCCTAAAATCCTCATCCTTTTACTTAAACATTGGATCATAAGACATTTTCTTATGTCTTCCAATTTAATTGATACATCCAAAATAAATCTGTAGTCCTTAATATGGGTAGTTTTTCGATCTTCTTTTATTTTTTTAAATTCATTTGCAAACATAATTACTTAATTCATAGATAATAAAATCTGTAATTATTTTACAATGAATTTAATTTTTCTCATGTAATAATTACTCACAATGCTTCCCATTTTCCCACAATAAATATTAAATTGCAATTGCGGCAATGCAGGAACTACCGCCTCCACAAACTGATGATTGTTGTTCTTTCACCATAGCCAAAATTTAAATAATTTATGAGTGAAATTGAGTAAAAAATGTGAATGATATAATATAATTTTCATTATGAATATAAAAATTAATATATTACATCATTCCCCTCATTTTTTAATAAGTTCAAACATTAATTGTGCATTTTTGGGACAAACGCCTTTGTGAGGTAACATATCTCATTTATCATCTATTTTCATTATTAATTATTAAAATTTCATAAAATATGATTCAAAATATATAAATAGATATAAATATATAACTATTATTTTTAATAATGATATTATTCCAAAATTAACTACTTTTATAATCATAATCAATAATTAATTATCGTATGTTCTTGTCTTGGTCAGTGTAACCTCTAATCAGAATGATATTATAGATTAAAATCAATGATTACTATACCTACATAATTACTATGGTTATATTATATAACTTAGATAATAATTATTTTATTTTGGTTCTCAAATGTAAACATTAACATTTAAATCTGTAATTGAGATACCATCATTCGTTGGTAAAATATCTCTTAAACATGCTTGTCACTAATTTTTTTTAGAAGAACCATGACTAAAACTATAATTGAATGAAATTACAAAACTATAAACTATCATTAAATTTCAATTAATGTACCTTGTACTATATTTTATGGGTGAATATTTATTGAAAAAAAAACAAGACCACGGTTACAAAACTATTTCAAAACGATCAAAATTTTTCACACTCAACATTGTAAATATATAATAACTCTCTAAAATAAAATTAAATAATAATTATACATAAATTATATAAAATTACTGATATATTGATAATTTTATAAAATAAATGATTACGATTTTTAATAATTATATATAGAATATTATGGAGGTATAGGTTATGTTAGGAAATAATGTAAGGGGTTCTTTGACTCAAATTTAATTTTATGAGACATATTTCTTATTGTGAAACATGAAATATTTGAAAAGCATTGATTGCTAATTAACTATAATAATCATATATATTAATTTAGTTAATGGGGATTGAATACCAATATCTTTTTTTCATCTAATGTACATTATTAAAAAGGATACTAATGATGTATGGTTCTTTGAAAACTCAAATCCCTTTGTTTCAAGGTACGTTCTCTTCCTATATGTGGAAAATGTCCCTTTTGATCTCTATACTTCTTATCAATGAAATTTTCACCTAATAATTATAAAATTTTGGGTATAATACTCATTATCATTAATGATTGTTTCCCCACCATTCACATAGTTTTTTCTCTAATGTTTTTATTTATATTAAAAAATAGAAATATATTTTATCTCATTTAACTTTTATATTTCCCTTATCTCTATTTGAGAGTGAATTTATATTACTTTTTTTATGAATTGGATTTAAAAATAGGTTTTTCACAAAAGGTTTCCATACATTAATAAAAAAATATTTAACTTCCACCATACATTTAATTTGATAATATATATATCACAACAGAGATATAATATTTAAGCCATGTTTTACAATTTATGTGTTTTCTGAATATCTATATCAAAATTTTGAAGCCTTTATATCATTTTAGTGGATTTATTTAATAGGATTGTTTTTCAAAATTAAATGCTTTTATGAATTATTCATTTCACCAATTGAATACGTTTTTTCTTCTGAAAACATTTTAATTGGCGCATCACTCCAAATATAAATTTTCCTAATGCCATAATTTTTTAATTTTTTTTAATAAATTAATTTTTTCTTGTGATTGTAACATCATCTTTTAGAACCAATTGAACATAGTCTTCTTAAAATTATTTTTTAATTTTTAAAAAAATTATATATTATATATAACAGAATTATTTCCTTGGATGCTATTTTTTATGAATCTATCTCTAAATATTATTATAAAATAATTTTTTTGGATGATTCCATTGTGGTTGTAATTTGATTGAATTATTATATTAAATTTTTTTGTTACCATATATAAATGTTACAAAACCCATATTTAAATCCATTATTTCATTATGATGTGATGAGTGAAACAAATTTTCAATGTTTGATTTTTCCGATATGTTGAAAAAATGATATATTATGGAAGACATATGTATGGTTCTTAATTAAGTGTTGTTGGGGTCTTATAAATACATCAAATTCACTTGGTGAAATTTAATATCACGTGATAAAATATGAAATGATATATAACAGGTCCATCCTATGGCATCTTATCATTATATTACATTGATTTTCATTTAAATGGAACAAATAAAGGTTATTTTGATGTTTAGTTTCATGGAAAATGGTACATAATATATGAAAAGAAAAAAAATATTCCATTCCACTAAAAAATATTCTTCATGTTTTATCCAAAGTATATTTATTTCATCTCATAACTTGTGGACATACATCAATGGAATGGGTGAGCATAAGGTCTAGTAAGGGAATGCTAGTGAAAAGGATTACTTGTGATCTTTAGGAATATCAATTAGACCACAAGGAAATACATAAATTCATGATTGAGAGGAATATAATAATACTAAGAACATGAATAATAACTAGTAAGTATTTCTACAATATTTAATTGAGACATTCCTAACCATATGACCAAGGATTATCACCATGGTATCACAAAAAATTACTAAGGTTATTCACAATTATATCGTAAAGCATAAAATATATATAGATTATATTCATTACCAAAATCATTAGAGTGATATTAGGGTGAACACTTCATATTTATTAATTTATTTGATCCACAAAGATCATAATAAAAAATTTCATAAATTACTCATGGAGAATTAAAGTAACGAGTTTCATATCAAAATCATGATGTTTTAAAAATAGTTCTTAATGATAAGATTATTTTGTCATTATTAACCCTTAAAAAGGAAGAAATGTTTAATATATGATGATCTAATAACAAAATATATTATTTTAAAATCTATTTTAACACCCCTATAAAAAAGGAGTTTTGGGTATTTGAAAAAATAAAATAATTTAATTTTTGGTGAACAAGTGAAATATTTAGAGAAGAAAATTAGGTCGCATAACAAGTAAGAAACATGGTTTTAGAAAACACTAAAAAGGGAGTGGAAAAGGTTCTCCCATTAATAAAATAATCTTAATCTATTAAATTGAGTGGATAAAATGGAAAAAAGAAGATATTATGAAAATTTGAAAGACATTTCTTATGGAAAGGGAACATGAAAGGAAAAGAGAAGTTGAGATTTCCCTTACCTTAAATAGTTACTCCTAAAACATAGAGATTGGGTCCTTGGGATCTTAAGGACATCCTGGGAGGACTCTTTGGGGGGTAAAAATATTATTCCTTCATGGAGGGTAAAATTCTAAGGACATATAATGGAAAAATGAGTGGGTTTTTATAGAAAAAGTGAGGGATATTTTTTAGTGATTACCTTGGACATCTTAATAGTGGTATTTAAAACTCTATGTGCTTGACCATGGTATTTTACATTATTATAGGCCACTTGGGACACCAAATATATTATCATAATCTCAAATAGTTGACTATAATTTTATATTTCATATTACATCATTTTGATGTCGTTAAACATATTGAAAACTCAAAACTGTATTTTTATTATTCCCCAATAAACAAAATATTTTAGAAATATCTCATTAATTAAACCTAACCAAATTTTGATGTGGTAATTTCAAAAATTAAGTTTATTTTAACAAAATAATTATATAATTATTTTAGATTTAAACTTTAAATATCAAAAATCATTATTTATTAAAAATAATAGCAGATCGAAAATGAATAGTAAAATTTCTGACAGATGAAAAAAATAAAATTATATTATCATTTAAATTTAAATAAGGGTGTCTAATAATACTATTAAATTTAAATAAAAATTTATGATAATTTTTTTTATTAATATAGTAATTTATATATTTCTAAAAAGTTAAATTTTTAGCAAAAAAAATCTCAAATTCCTTTTAATTTTTTTAAAAAAACATTATCTTTAAACAGAAGTGATGAAATAATAATTTTATTTACAGAAATGGATGAAATTTTAAATTACATTTTACTAAATATATAACACCTTATAACACAGGAATATGGGCTAAGACTTTGGTGTGTAACGATGATTGAATCTTCATGTAGTTTAGATAACATCGCATGAGTATTAATTTACACAAACTTGAACATCCCCCATAGGAACTTTTGGTCAAGTTTAAATTGTTGATTCCCATGTTAGGCTTGATTAATAGAGAATCCCATTGATGCTACCTCTTTTCCACGCTCCAATAAAGGTCTTTCCATGGAACAACTCTAATGGATGATTCTACTAACTCTTAAGTCTGAATTAATTTTCCTTTGTCATATCTACTTATAAACAATAATTATAATGATAAAATTATATTTAAGAATATAGATTCTAATAGTAATATTAACAAATTATTATACATGACTAATGGTCATATAATGATCGTATCTTGATTTTCATATTTCAAAATATAATTACTTTAATATTAAAGAGATATAATATAATATTCCACACATTATCAGGAAAACATTGTCATTCCAAAATTTTGTGTTGTAACATTTTTAACCAAATGAAATTTCATCTTTTCAATTTTAACACGTTCCTTCG
This sequence comes from Viscum album, assembly GCA_963277665.1. Taxonomy (NCBI): domain Eukaryota; kingdom Viridiplantae; phylum Streptophyta; class Magnoliopsida; order Santalales; family Viscaceae; genus Viscum; species Viscum album. The sequence continues at coordinate 1,919,229,686 of OY728160.1, forward strand.
GTAGAGAAAATTTGAGGTTACTTCTTTATAATTGTTTCCTCAGGTTCTCATGTGGATTATTAGAATTTTTTGTTCCAACATAACACTTTAACAAGGTGGGTAGTCTTGTTGGATAGAACCTTGTCTTTATGGTCCATGATCTCCACTAGATGCACCTCATAAGAGATTTCATCCTCCAGTTGTACCACCTCTGGATTCAATAAATTTGAAGGGTTAATTAGGTACATACTAAAAATATATTTGAGAAATAAATCATGAACTGAAGCTAGGATTATTGGATGTGAAAGCTGATAGGACACTCCTCCAATATGATCAAGGATTTAATTGGTGCCAATGTATATATGACTAATAATTCCTTAATTCCCAAACCGTGTGACTCTCTTCCATGGTGAAAATCACAGGAAGAATTTGGTGAAAAAATTAAACTCTTAATACCATAAATAGTGGTTATTATACCTCTTATTCTAGATCTAATCAGCATTTATCTTTTTTTGTCTGGCATAAACCTTTTCTTTTATCTCTTTAACAAGATCAAGCCCAAGAAGAATTCTCTCACATGTTTCACCCCAACATGTATTATCTCTATAATTATTACCATATTTATCTTCATAGGGTTACTTATGAATAATCAAATGGAATCTATTGTTGTATGACTACTCAACTAATGGTAGATGATGATCCCAACCCCCATTAAATTACATTGAGATTGTTTTTAGTATGTCCTCGAGTGACTGAATAGTCCTTCGAGGCTTTCCTTCAATTTGAGAGTGATATGATATTATGAAATTCAATTCATTATTCAGATCAAGTTGAAGATATCACCAAAATTTTGATGTGGACCTTGGATCAGGATTCGAAATCATAGAAAGTGGCAATCCATGCAGACCTTACCAATTAATTTACATATATCTTGGAGAGTTGGTCAAGAATGAAATATTCTCAATGGAGATAAAATTTTATGTCTTTGTGTGATGATGATCTATAACCCAATTCTCATTATCACATTGGGATATTTTTGGGAGACTAGTGAAAAAATCCCTAGTGATATTGTCCCACTTCCATTTCTGTATGCGTAGTGTCTGAAATAACCCATTAGGAAGTTATCTATTTTCCTTCACTTGTTGACAAACTAATAATGTTGTACTATATTCAGAAATCTACCTTTTTATTTTATCCAAGAAATAATGATCACAAAGGTCCCAATACATTTTACTTCATCAAGGATAAATTGAGTATATAGAGTAATGAGATCCATCCATCAGCTCCTTATTTATTTCTAGAATAGGTGGAACACATAGCATTGTATGAGATTTCAGTATCAACTCCTGATCAATATTGATGTCATAAAACTTCACATCCTTCACAAACACTATCTTCTCTTACAAAAAAAGGTAATCCCTTTTAGATTTCATGATATGCTTTAGTGATGATGGTTTAGGTACAATTTGGAACTTGGTTGATGATGTACCTTCCCTTATAGTTCCCATGTCCATTTTAACTAGGTCTTTGATCAATATATCTCTTTAAATCCACATCATTTATAGTAAACCATGTCCCTTCCAACATAATTCATTAGCATTTTTTTTCTTTTTCTGGGTGATAACGAATTGAAATATGATAGACTTTAATAAGTTCTAACCATATCCAATGAATCATGGTCAATTACTTTTGGTTGGAAATAAAAACAAATTTTGATGGTCTTTATATATAACACATTTCACCCCGTAATGATAGGTCCTCTATAATATCAGAGTAAAAACATCTGAAACATGATCTAGTTCAGACAAAGTATATCCTTCACGAGGCTTCAATAGTCTTTATTCATATGAAATCACCATATCATTTTTTATAAGGATTCACCCAAGAACATTAATATTTCCATCACTAAAAATAATTAATCCATCTCTGATAGAGGGTAGTGTTAAATAAGTTAAATAAATAATCTATTCTTTAGCCCTTGGAAAATTTATTCAGGCTCATTTTTCAAGAAGATCATGACCCCTTTTCATGTTAACATGTTTAGTAGATTTGAATATATTGAAGAGTTTTTCAAAAACCGCTTATAATAACATGCTAATCCAAGGAAACTGTGAGTCTTAGTTGCTAATGCAGATTAGAGAAAATCCTCAACGACCTTTGTCTACATATGGTAAACATTGATTCCCTCATTGGTTTCAATGTCTCCAATGAAGGAAAATTGTTGTTATGAAAATTCATAATTTCCAATATTTCCATATAGACTGTCATTACATAGAGTTTTCAACATAACACATCGAAGATTCTCATCATCCTCATGAATTTTTGAATATATCATAATATCATAACAAACAATAATTTTATCAAGGCTGTCCTTAAAGACTCTATTCATCAAATCCATAAAATAGAATAAGTATTATATACGATGAAGGGAATAACAACAAAATTGTAATTCATATATCATGATCAAAATTTGGTCTTTTGAATATATTCTTTATTCACACTCAATTCATGATAAACTGATTGAAGATCAATCTTGGAGAAGAATTGAGCCTCCTGAATATTCTCAAATAAATCATCAATTCTTGGATGTCTGTACTTTTTCCTAATTACGATCCCTTTAATTTATATATAATTAATATTTAGTCAAATTTTCCATCCTTTTTATTCAAAAAGAGAGTAGGTTCTCCCCAAGAAGACACACTTTGTCAGATAAAACCCTTCTAAAATAGATCTTGGATTAGTTTCCTTAACTTATATGACTCCACATTTTCCATTCTATATGGGGTATTTGATATTTGGCTAGATCTATGCATGAGTTTAATGGAGAACCCCACATATCATTTTGGTGGTAGTCCAAGTAACATGTTAAGAAATACATCCATGTATTCTTGAATGATGGGGAATTTTTCTCTTTTTATACTTTCATTTCCTTCTCCATCTTCATAGATCATTTCTATAAAGTAATATATGTGAGGAATTTCTAGAAAAAGCCCAGGCCTAGATATCTCTCATTTGAACACAATTTTTTGTTTTACGTTTAATACTATATATATTTAATTTCTAATGTTGATTATTTTAGCACTATACTTTGAGAGATTCTACATACCTTGTATAATGTAAAACTCCATCATGTTAATTGCTATTATATTTGTGATAAGTTTTGTCATCAGAAGAGTGAATACTCAATTTCTATACAGTATTTATTATTAGATAATTTCTTGAGGAGTCTTGATTGGTATTTTTTTATATGAATAGGTAATAATTAAATATTATTTATAAACATGGAAGAAATTATTTGATGTTTTGAACTAGAATTATACAATGTACTTTCTAGATTTTAAAGAACAATGATTTTTCCTTCCACAAAATAATTTGGAGGTTCGACTTCAGCCATCATGAAAAAAAACCATGAACTTTATCTCTTAGAATATACTATGGATGATGGTGACTCCTCTCCATTGACATCATATTTGGGCCATGATTAGAAATGTGACCAATCTGAACACAATAGTTGAATTTGGAATTTAGGATGCACATCCACTATCGGCAATTTTTTTAGTGTTGAGAAGTTGATGATTCACCTCAGAACAACAGTTCCATGAAATGTAGTTATCTCTTCCCCACATGCAACATCACCCAATCCCAATCAATAATTTACCGAAATTATCCTTCCAATATTTTTAGTATGTGGAATGTTTCACATTCATTCAACATCTTCCATGATCAAAGATCCTCCCAATGTTTAGATCCAAAGATTTATTCTTTTAATTTGATCAATAGGTTCAGTTCATATCTCCGAACTCTGGTTCAACATTCATATCACTCCTCATGATCTCCTCGTAGTTGTCATTATCTTGATAGGATATACTTTTCAATAGATGAGGTTCCTATCCACAAAATAATCAATCAAAATTCCCTCTAGGATACATAATGAAATAGGGGTATAATTGGAAAGCATTGTGAATCTAATATCATAGATATCCGTAGATTCATTTTCAATCTACTTCAGCTCAAGGAAATCCTTCTGCATTTCATTCACATAGAATAGGGGAAATATTTTTGGGAAGAGGTTCCTAGGAACTCATCGCAATACATAAGGTAATTCTCCTATTATGGATTCATCATTTTAACTAGTGTACACCACTAATCATCCTCTCACTCTAGGTGGTGCATATCCACAATGAATTTCTATGGTCCCAAAAAATAAAGTATAGATAAGATCATTTATCTCGAACTTATCCATTGTTCATCAATTAATGGTTTGGTAGTTCCAATAAAAGAAGGTGGTTGGTTATACATAAAGGACTCAAAAAAAAGTTGGTCCCTTCGAGGTGAATCTGGTCTCTTAGCTTCATTCAAAGTATTTCTTAGAACCCAATTATGTTGATTAATCATTCTTAATAATTTCTCTAATCCAACTTCCATTAGAAGGACATTAGTTTCTCATCTGTTAAGCTTAAAATTTACATGGTTTCACTTATTTTCCAAAATTTTCTGAAATAATAAATCCTTAATGAGAAGAAAGATTCATTAAATAATATTATAATCGCAAAGGAATTTCATTTCATAAAACATCATCCTTAATTATGTTATTCTTCAACAACCATTAAATTTTATAAAAATCATTCACAATTTTTTTTGAATAATGGGAATATCCAAAAATAACCCATAGGAGTGTCAAACCAGGAGTACAGAAAGGCATGTTGTGATGTTCTACATTATGGCGAGTCAAGCTCAATTAACCCTTCCAGAGTTGTTACCCCTAGGATGATCTTTTCCATAGCCACATCCACTTGTTCATATCCATATAGGGAATCCTTTTCTCAGAAACCACATACTAATATTTCACCTAAATTCCATGATTTTTTTCACATACTTGAATGTATGATTCTATAGGGTTTTACAAATATTTTTCAAATCCTAATTTCAAAAACTAACTACACCATCCTTTGATTCCAACTATTGAATCATACCATATTATTACCTTACTTTTCATTTACATGGTACAAAAAGAGGATGTTTTAAAATTTAGTTTCTTGGAAAAAAGGTATATAATACATAAAAATATAATAAATTATTCAATTCCAATTGAAGTTATTATTAAAATTTAATACTATGTATATTTATTTCAACTCATAACCTAGAGATGTATGTCATAGGAAAGAGTGATTATAGGGCCCTGTAAAGAAAAATAAGGAAAACATTTTACTTGTGATGTTGAGGAATATAAATATGAACTTGAAAAAATGAATAAGGGATTTAGAAAGAGGAATATAATAATTATAATAACATTAAAAATTAAATTTAAATGTTGATAAAAAATTAAATTGAGTTATTCATGATCACATAACCATGTTTTATCACTACAGTTCCATAAAAATTACCAAGGTTATACACCAAGGTATCATATGACATGTCATCTCTACAAATTCAATTATTTACCAAATGAATTGGTGTGATATCATGGTGAAACCATGATATTTATAAATAAGTGTGAGTATCATATATAATAATAAAAAAATTTATAAATTACCTATGGAGTATAAATGAAATGGGATTCATATCAAAATTTCAACATTTAAAAAAAGTGTTAAAAGACAAGATCTTTATTTAATTATTATCTAATGAAAAAAGAATATGGGTTTAATGTATATAAATCCCCGAATAAAATATATAATTTTGAAATATTTCTTAAAAAAACTTTAAAATAAAAACTTTTTTTTTATTTCAAAAATAAAATAAAATAATTTCTTGAGAAAAAAAAGGAAACATTGAGAAGAACATTCTACAGCATAATAGGTAAAAAAAATTTAAAACATTAAAAAGGATGGGAAAATTGTATAAATTGATAAAAGACTATTAAAATAGTAAATGGGTATAATAAAATTGACATAATAATAGATTATGTAAATTTTAGATACATACCACATAAAAGGGAACTTAAATGGAACAGAGAAGCTGATATTTCGCTTACCTTGAAGAGTAACTCATAAAACACAAAGATTGGGACCTTGGGGGATTGAGGATACCATTGAAGGACTATATGGGAAGTAAAACTATCATATATTTGTGTTGAATGAAATATATAATGATATTTAATATATAAATTATTGTTTAATTATATAAAAATTGGTGTACATTTTTTCTAATTCCTTGGACACCTCAGTAGTTGTATTTGAAAGACCATGGGCTTTCCCATGGTATTTTCTGATCGCATTGGCCACTTAGAACACCTAACATTTTAGAATACTCCACTCGATTAAACAATTATTTTATATTCAATATTATAACATTATGATGTCATTAAACATATAGAAAATAGATAATAATATTTTTACTATTCACAAAAAAGAAAACTGTTTTAGAAAAATCTCATTAATACACACTAAAGTTATTTCAATGAGTTTCTTTAAGAAATGATTTTAATTTCATCAAAATAATTCAATAAATATTATATATTTAACATTTAAATATAAAAATTCATATTTATTAAAAATAATATCGTGCAAAAAATGAATAGAAAATGAATAGTAAATTTTTTTCCACATGAATAAATTAAAATTATTTTATCAGTAAAATATAAATATGATTATTTGAATCAAAATAATTCATTGAAATAAACATTGTTAATAAAACCTATGTTTATGTTAATAATTTGCATCTCCATAAAAATTACATTTTTACCTAAAAATCAATATATCAAATTCCATCTCAATTTTAAGCAAAACTAATCATAAAACCGAAAAAATGTAATAAATATTTTTATATAAACAAATAGATTAATTTTTATGTAACTAGGTCCTCAAAAAATAACCCCTTATAACATCAATATACAACTTATTGGAAATGTGTGTGATGGTCATAGACTCTTAGGATGTATCAGATAACATCGTGCGAGTGGTAATTTCTACTTACATGAACTTCTCACATATGTGATTTTTTTCAAGTGTAACAAGTTGAATCATGGCTTGGTATTGGTCAAAATTGAATCCCAGGGATGTTAAATCCATCCCATGCTCTGAAAAATGGGCTTTTATTACATGACTCCACTGGATGGGGCCACTGACAATTCTTTCTCCATTATTTTTTCATTGTCATTTCTACCTATAAATCATAATTATAAAGTTAAAATTATTATTTTGAGTATAGTTTCCAACTGTCATATTGAACAATGGTAATAAATGACCAACAATAAGATAATTGTAATAACCCAAAGGTCACATTTCAAAATATGCTCACATCATTATTAGTGTGATATAATATAATATATCTCACATTTTCACGAAACAATTGTTATTAAAAATGCATGGTTCATGACACACCCACACTTGTTTACATCCAAAGAGAATAAAATGATGATGTTTAGAATTAAAAAATTAACTAATAGATATTTTTTCATTAAAATTGGGATTAATCTCCATAACCCTATAGGTTTAAAATAATTAATAAAAATTGATTAGTCAGTACTCTTACTACATTAATGTATAAATTTAACTCCATGTGAAAATTATATATATTCATTGATTCATAAAAAAATTACTTCAAATATATTTTATTAATGAGAGAATAAATTCTATAGTTTCATGTAGTAGCACTATAATTTATTAAAATAATATTTTGTAATGATATTCTTCACATTCCAAACAAATAAATATTACATAATACTCTTCATTAATTGTGCAAACTACTACTCTACCATCATTTCTTTTTCTTCTTCATATTGTTATCTACTAAGTAGAAATCATTGTCTTTTATTATTATCAATGTCTTTTATAAATTTAATATATATCCCATGATATTTTTTTCTTCTACTTCATTTAAATTGGAATGATATTCCATAATGATGGACAGTGATAAGTAACTAATATTCCAATTTAATAGGTAAATATTTTCATTGTACAATATCATTTGGTAAACATATCCCTAGAAATAATGAACATTTATATCATTAAAAATGTCAATAAGATCATGTTATGTATCACCTAGTGAATATTTATTCTATATCACATGATAATTACTATTATTTTCCCACTCGAACATTCAAAAACTATTTTTATATATTTAATTCATTTCCCATTATATTATTCCCATGTGAACAAGAACCTTCAGACCTTTATTTCCATAATTTGGGAAAAATATATTTACTATGATCCATACAATAAATTATTATATATTCCCATAGGTATAATAAAATACATCGTTTTTTTTTACATATCAAATAAATGTTAAAATGTAATTTTATATGGATTTATACCTTAAAAAACACAATTCATATTGTATGTAAATATTATGTATCAATAAGAAAAATATTCTATATTACCCAATCAAGGATTTTAGTCGTACCTATCACAATAATTAATCATATATATCATTTATAACTCTTGAGTAATTCATACATATTTTATTTTTTCATTAAAAAATAATTTAGAGTTATTCATACAAATTTATAGGTTATTATTTTATGCTACCAAAAATATTCAAATTTTCTTAACACCTCAATAGATTAATATCCATTATGCTTAAATAAACATCCAATGAAAAAAAAATAAAATTACCAAAAAATCATCCAAAATCCAATATACTAATAGAGACTTCTTGATAAATATTCACAATCATTACATGATAGTTTTCATAAGTGTCCGACAATGATTTTTAAATAAAAACAACCTAAAATTTAACAAATTATTTTTATAATAGTTTATTATTATCTTTATTCATTAACATTAAAGTCTTATTTTTGGTTATTCACCCATTCTTTTTTCCTAATTCAAAAAATTTAAAATCATTTTTTGGGTTCTAATATCAAAACATTTTTCATCTTAATGACTAAATTATTGATGTTGTTTTAATCAAAATTATAATAGTATAATTTTTTATCACTATATATTTGACCTTTTTAAAGGTATTGTAATTATATATGTGTATGTTATCAGCTTCACAGACCTCATGAGGTATTCTCGAGATGTATATTTTAGTGAAATCAAAATATACATGTTCTTTTTTAATGATATTTGAATTGTTTTGTCCCTAGGTCAGAATGCTAAAAAAATTTGGTTTGGAGTTGGACCTTTATGGTTTGAAACATCTCAAAGTGATTTTACATAAGGTTTTTGTATAAAAAAGATGTGTTTCGGGTTCCATAGAAAGTTTATTTATAGGGGTGATGTTATACTAAATCATAATACCATTTAGTCAAACTTGGGATCATGTTGTTGTGTGGGGGTTGCTCTAGATCTATGTGGGGTAAAGCTCACTTCATAGTTAACAAGTATAAATATGTGAATCTAGAAAATGGATAGTCATTTCTGAACTTGTGTTTTTTTCATTGTGATGTATTTCATGAGTGAGATATAATTTGTTGGGATTATTCATATTTTAATACAATTTTTTATTAGATTTCTATCTATATTATTTAAAGGAATTTATGAATATGTTACATATATTAAATACATAGATAATGTGTATGACTAATGATATTCTTAGACTATGACGAATCATGGTGTTACATGATGAGGATAATGAATTTTAATGTCTTGTAACATAAATTTTACAAGGTGAAAAGGGGGGTTCTCATATATATAAGAATACCAATATGTAAGGGTCATCCTCTATTCGTAAATTCGATAAGTGTTTGGAAATCCTATTATGTGTTTGTGTAATATAGGAATACATAAGAGTGTCTTGGAGGATATACCATAGTCATTAATGAGGTAATTCGGGTGCATAAATGTAAATCTATAATAAAGTAAATATATAAGAGTTTCATCATGATGCTTAATGGACCTTCCCTTAAGAAAAACTGGATATGTTTTAGAGTCACCCTATAAAAACTAAATGTTTTAACATTCAGAAATAGTGGTAAATCTAAAAGTAAAGGATTATATTTATGGGCTTCTTTATATGTGAAGTGTGATATGTAATATTCTACCTATACTAGAGAAAAACTAAATTCTTAAGGATACGGGTAATCTATAAAGGTCATCTGTCTTAGATGTATGTTTAAATCCTTTGATAAATAGCATTATATAAGAGAAATTTACTATATACATGATGGACTAAGACATAGTGAAATTTTCATTGATGATGCTTAAGGTTATATATATTTGTATACTCAAGGGGAGATACATTAGTGTAATGAATTGTGGGTTTACTCATATGTGTGGGTACACAATACATGATTAGGAAATGACCTTAAAAAACAAAAATAATTGAAAATTTGGGAAGAAATTACATTTATTTAATTTCAAGGATCATTTAAGGATTATATTTTTAAATCATTGTGTCATAAATCAAAAAATTCCCATATATTACCCAGTGTACACTTATACACAACATCATTATTCATATAATAAAATAATTTTCAAATCACATATTTTTTTCTTTTCCTGAAAAATCTTCCTGAATTTAAATTTAACATCTTAGTGCTTCTTGACCATCATTAAATCCTATAATTTTTAAGAATGTGGGATGAGAAAAAAATGTAAAGTAAGGTTGATAAATGAAGGAAATCTATTTGTCTAGTGGAAAACCTGAAAATACATAAAATTCCATCCATTATCACATTATTTTGAAATCACATTAAATAAGTCATCTAAACTTGAAAAACAAACTTTATAATTGATGAAAAACATTTAAACCCATATTAAGCAATTGGAAACCCATTTTGGGCCATATATATCATCATATTCATAATCCATGTTAAATATATATAAAAAATAATAGGATCCCACTTAAATAAATTGGGGAAACCACACTGGTTAACTCACTCCTTCATGCCTTTAAATATATGGAAAATTACCCAATGCGTTGGAAAAATATATATGAGATCACCGATCATATATGTTGTATTGGACTATACAGTTTCCCATATATATTTTTCAATTACTATAACATGAATAAATGATTTTATTATTTCATCATTCCATCATAGAGTCCTTGAAAAAGTATTTTAAACCTGTATGAAAAACAATTTTCGGTGTCGAAATACCCCTTCCATTTAAAAACACATTTCCAAAAATAAAATTCCAAGAAAAAATGGAATGATGTATTTTAATTGATGAAACTATTAGGGATTATAGAGGAAACCAATTATTAAATATCTATTATGGTTTTTTTGAAAAAACATTGATGTCGTATTCATTAAAATAAATAATTTCTTTTGATTTTCTATATAAATGATCCATAAAATGCTTCATTTTCCATATACATTTAATGATAGTAAAAAACATCACGAATGTTATATTATCATTACTTTATATCCATATAAAAAACAACAAAAAAATTAATATTAATTTTATGGTATAGATTTATTTTGTTATTAAATGTTGGAAACATTTAATATGATGTATTTAGTGTAATGTGTCACGTACCTTGTGTCTGACTCATCATATACATTATTTATCTTCTTGAAAAATAAAAATATGTTTAATATTTAATGACTAAAAAAATATTCTGTTGTATTTTAATTTCATTTTATTTATTACAGTATTATATTCAATTCAACAATCCTTTATGTTCTTGTCGAATGTTTTGTGGTTATTTGGATCGTATTTCCAAAAGGACTTTATTAGAATATCCATGGTCACTGAGGACATTACTATATCATATTCAGAAAAACCATAATAGTATAATTATCAATTTAATACATCCATTATAATTTTAAAATATATAAATAATAATTGTTTTGAAAGGTAAACTATGTTACAATAATAAAGACGGTAAGCCATATATACGCATGATAAACATTTCCTTTATTCCATAATCATGATGAAAAGAAGTTAAGTGATATCTTATATTTAGAGAATTTAATATATGTCAAAAATAACATATTACTTTATAAATAGACATATATATACCATATATGTAATATGGTAGTTGTAGAAAAATCACTTTACATCGTAGAGGTGGTAGTCCACACGCATACACAAATGATGTTATCATTTTTCCATGAAGGGAAATGAAAGAAAATAAATTATATTCAGATTCTCTATAATTATTATTATCTAATTAGTATTATATGAATATATATATATATATTAAATCCATCATTAAAACTAGTTTTCAAAGGAAATGAGGGAAACAAATTATATTGGATTGCATAGAGATAGATTGAAATACACATGAATGGAAATTTATTTTCACATTTGGTAGTGGAGGATATGAGTATAGTCTTTTACCATAACATAATAAAGTACATGTTTGTGAATCATACATATTTATTATCATATAATTCTTGGATACTATTTTAAATTAGTAGAAGAAGAAAATAAATTAATATGCAGAGTAAAAACCATACCTCTTCTTTTGACAACAACCTTTAGTTTAAACCTATTTCATAAATAGAATGTATATATAATAAGAAAACACTAGGAAGTGATTATATATTAATGGAAGGTATTTTCATTGGATAGAGGTGAATTGAAATAATATTTATTTGTTAATAAAATAGGAGGGGAGGTTTCCTTTTATAATTAGGCAACTACTGGAATTTATTAAATTATTAAATTAATATGAAATAATTTTCAACATAAAATGGTTCAAAATTGATTTAATTTGATTCTATGATGAGGAATATTCTAAATACTATCATCTAATAATAATTTTAAATGTTAATGTGATTTTTTGACCCATATCACATTATTTTAATCCACCATTGACACCATTGATGATTACCGTGAGATTTGTTTTACACTTTTTTTGGGTCAAGATAGATACAAAAAAGGAAAATTTTATAATAAATGTAATGTGATTGATAAATTAAAGAGTATACAATTCCCTTGGAGAGATAAATGATTTTTAGTAATTATAAATAATTAAATAATTTATTAGATTCTCTAAAATTTCATTAATTTTATTTTTAACTATTGATTTAGTTTTACATTGAAAACAACATAACAAAATAGAATTTTAATAATATCACTTCACACATATATAAAGAATAATTTTATTTTAAAAATTTGTGTATTGAAATAATTCCCTGAAATTATATAAAAATATTATATTTAAAGATTCATTTAATTTATTTTTCTATTATTGTAATAAATACTATATCAGTGTTACACAAGAATTTTAGGTGATTATATATTATCTAAAAATAATTAATAAATAAGCATGAAAATTATTTGGTATTTAAAATAACCATTTATAATGTAATTAATGTTTTTTATCCCTTTCTCAAAATATTAAAGATATTGAATGCAAGAAAGTGACATTTTTTACATTATATTTTACATAAATATTATAATGGTAAAAGTAACTAAATATTGCATGATGGGTCCATATTTTCTAAACATGTATGGAAATGTCCAAAAACACTAATCCTATATGATAAAATCAAGTGTAAGGGTTATTTTATAGTCCATATCATATTATTTTTAACCAAAATTACCAGATTTACCATTTCGTTGGTGAAACTTATATATTATGTTTACTATTTATAATGACTAAATACGAAGCATTATTATTTATAAAATTTTTACCTATTGAAAAAAATATGTAACCTCGTTTCTATGAATCAATTTTTATTAGTGGAATAAATAAAATTATAATTAAAACACAAAGTGTAATGAATTTGTTTCGGAAAATCATATTTTAAGAATAATTATTTTTTAAAAAATATCAATGATAAAATCTCTTCCAATAAACATAGTTGAATTATTAAAAATTAAGAGAACTAATTTCATTTTTAAATCACTTTAAAAAACATAACATTGAAATTTGTTGAAACAATATTGTAGTTCTCAATAAAAAATAATATCATTCAGTATTTATTAAAAAAAATCTCTTAAGACAGATACCAAAAACGTCACTCCAGTATGATTTTGACTATCATGACCCTATCTAATGAGACCCAAACTATGAATAAACCAAGAACTCCAATAGTAGTACATGGGCTAGTGTGTAGAACCATGTATGAATAAAAAACCAACATAGGAAGCCTCAACATAGTGTACCTGTACACACACACACATATCCAAGCCCACACAATGATGAAATGAAAAACAACTAAAAAAATGAATTAATAAATCTATGATCCCACAATCATATTATGATAGTAAAATGATTAATGTAATAAAAGGGTCCAAATAAAATCCAATGAAAAACTTACAGAGACTCTAACCATATCTAAGGGAAATGACTATAGTTAAATGCAACCACCCAAAACACACCCCAGTTTGTAATGTTCGTGATATGCTCCTCCACCTCCCTACACTCCCATAACACTGTCAAATGAGATGTTTTCTACAATAGCTGTGACACATGGGGGTATATTCCATGTAGGAGTGAGTGTAACAGTACCTAGTAGGAAAACTCAGAAACACTAATCATGAAGAATCTAGAATAGGCTTCTCATTATAGTAATACAGTATTTAACAAAAAAAGAAACCCATATATACTAAGGAAAGACACCATCCCTCAAAGTGGTCACAACCAACTTCCAATCATAGGATTCTAGTTGAATAAATGATCTGTTTAGAATAATTCACTCCATTATACATTCTGTCACCAATTACACACAACCAAGGGGTCATGATCATTGGGAACTTCTTAGAAAATCTCCTCGGTCTTATTAGACCCTACTACACTAAGAAGGGATCATACCTAGGACTGATGGGGGAATACACAAACCATATATGGGTTAACCTCATACATTGGGGATCATATACCAATGAATCTACAATCACAATAGATTTATCTGGATAGTTGTATCATTAATATCTTGCTAAAGGTGGTCAAACTAATTCCACAAACACCCTATAGGGTAAATATTAATAATCAATCAAACACCAATCTCACAAAGGGATTACACTATCTCTATCTAAGAACAATCCTATAAAGGGGATAAAAATCCACTGATTTAGTTATAATTTCACATTTTACTCTCTATGGGATAGACAAAGGGAACACACTGAACTGATACTCCTCTAAATAGAACAAAAAACGAGTTTTAAACAGCTTCAAAGGGGATACAAGTCTGGTATAGTGGGTATATGGTGTATCCAAACATCCTGTAGACTTCGTGGGTTTTCTATATTCATTTGTCTTAAAAATACTCAATTTAATGACATATTGTATTTAAAAACTGGGTTTAGATATTGCCCAACACTCTTCCCACACCATCTAGTTGTGCTCGTGTACACCAGACCTTGTTAGTGTTTGCTAGAAATGTCATTGTACCTCATCCTTCCATTTCAAATTTAACCTATTAGTTTCATGCCAAGCCTCATAGAATGAGTAACATGGCTATTGATATGGTCACATTACCTTTGATATTTATCTCAACATAGAAATACATAGAGTTGTGGCCAGGGGATTCCACATAGTGTGTGATGCCAGATTACACCACATGTGACCCATAAAATTTCTAAATCAATTGTGATCTTCTCTATTCTATCCTACATATTGGGATATCCACCACCCTCACTGGAATCTATGGATCTATGGTATCTTGACCCCACTATCACCCAATATAAAGATATTTGTCTTCGATCCCCCATTAAATTAATCTGTTGAGGTAATCCATATCCACATCTTGTCAACCTTGTGTAACCATCATGGTAACAAAACCCCCATAATAATGTAGTATTATTAATCCTTTAAGCTTCAACCACTTTTATCAATAGAAAAACTAAAACCCCAACCCCAAGTTGTTCTCTCCGTATTGATCCATTTCTCCAATAAAAATCACACTACATTCAAATACTGAGTAATCATCGAACCATGATCCAAATGAAATAACTTTAATAAACCTGCGACGAAAATGGGCGGAAAGAATAATCTACATGGTGTAATTAATGAACCTTGTCATTTTTTCTTTCAATTGAATCCATTTTTATTAATTTATCGTAAATAATAGGTAATAACAATAAACATAAAAATTAATAACAAATTTAATAAAATATCAATGCATGAATACATTGTTCTTCCAGTAATTTTTTCTCTTTTGACATAAGATAATGAATAGGGTGGAAAATATAAATTCAAACTTCCAATATAGGGTATTTATCTATAGTTGATGAATAATGTTCAAATTTTTCCAACGTTGGTGAGACCTAGGAACACTAATGGCACAAGGATCCTATATGCGATCCTATTATGATGACATTATCTAATAGGTCCTCTAAAACTCTCTCCAATGACTCCCCTAAAATTTAGTGGCTTATAATGATGACTGACCAAATTTTCCGAAACCATGTTTAGATATATGATTTTTATCATAATTTCAAATAAAATAATTTATGTGAATCAATTAACTTGATTTATTAATTCATCTCCCATTAATAATTTTTCAAAAACAATCAACACTAAAAAAAGGTTGTGTCATGGTTAGGAAGAAACCCATATTCTAAACACAATTGTGACTTTAAATTTTTGATAGGGCCCCCATTAAATATTTATTCTATTTTTTAGGAAACTGCTCAGGAATGAGATTAATATATTTAATATATTTTAAAAAATTAATTCTTGGAATGTCAGGCCTCATAATGTCACGCTGTCTTAGTGCTTTGTTCCAAAAATATTTCATATAGTATTCTTATTATATTCATGAGAAAATAATATTCTATGCTCTCACCTAAATATAGGTCTTTTTATATTAAATATTGAAAACACAACTAAAATAATAGGGTTCTACACTCATATTATTATATCCCATTCCTAGGGTCACTCCAAAATAGTCTTGTGCTACCATTATACATGAAATACATAAATATTTCTCCCATGAATTATACCATCATGTTGATCTATGATCATCACATGGTACTCCAAAAAGTACTTTCATCCTTATTCTCTTTCTTACCTGGTCAATAACATGTGATGGGTCATGCATGCATATAATAAAATGTGACATATTTATGACATTGTGGGTCTATTCCACATGCGTCAGAAGAGATATGTGGTATTCCATCTTGATATCTTCATATTGTATCTTCAAAGGACCAATGAATATCAGATATATCTTTCTTCCCAAGTCAAATCTCTATAATGAATTTTGAGGTGATACCCCTAGGAATATATATTCTCCTACCTCTAACTATGGAGGTCTATTTGTTAATTCATCATAAAACATGTAACAATTTTGTCTTGTTCACATACCCTCCTATATAATCAGTACCTTCCCTACCATATCTCAATCAATATATAAGTCCATGTGTACTAACACTCCCTGATCATCCAACAAATGTGGTGAAATATTGGGTCTTCAATATAAGGCCTCAAATGATCTCATACTGATGTTGGAATGGGATAAATTGTTTTTATGTAATATCCACCAAGGTTATGTGATCCTCCCCACTATAGCCACATTCCACATGAAAACCCACAACATGTCCTTTGAGTCCTGAATTGTTTGCTCAGTCTGGCCACCAGTCAGGGGGTGTAATTTCATAAACTAATGAAACTCTGTCCCGAAGGGCATATACAATCCTCTTCATAATCATGACGTGATGTGAGTTTCATGGTCTGAAACAATTTAAAAGGGAACTCCATGGAGTCACAACATCTCCATCACATATATGCATTCTAAGATATATACTAAGCACTACTCATGAATGGATATGAAGTGGGCCTACGTTGAGTGATATTATATGTTCACCTAGATGGAGTTGTGTCCATTGGTGATACATGGTAACCCTATAATGATGATCGTGGATAAACCAACCCAAATCCATTATTTAACCTCAAGGGGTTGATAAAAACCTACATAAACCTTGTGCTCATCCTTCACTTGTAGCCATGTGAGGCATCAAGAGGAAAACACTTCAACCAAACTCTTAATTCCTTTTCATACAAAAAGATGCTAGAGGTACTGTAATATCTCTTTCACAAATGGATATACCTTCAAATTGGGTGTATGAATTTCCCTCTTCACCTCATCCAACTATGTCAATGGTTCGATCATTTTCCTCCAAAAAGTATAACCTTAGCACCACCTTTAGAATATCCATTAAGATCATTTCCAATGGATATATAAGTAAGTAGGGTTTCATAGTCTTCACCTCTATGATGATCTTCCCTAACATTTTGAAAATGTGGTCGGGTAATAACTATCAACTAAAGTTATTAATTCCTTTCCTTGTCTATGAAGGAAATTTTTAATGAGGCTAACTACTTTGATGTAATATCCAATAACATAGAAAAAGATCACTTTTTTGAGATAATAATCAACCTTATTTCCCTTATTATGAGTACAGACAATCTCAAATTCATAATTATGGATGAAATATAGACATCACCTTTGTTTTAATGTAATATCCCACTAAATGAAGATATAATTCAAGATTTTGTGGTTAGATTATGTGATAAAATAGTCTCACTTAGGCAGTTCCACTACCTCTTCAGCGAGAAGACAACTGAAACTATCTCATAATTTGTGGTCCCATAGGTTTTCTCATGTGTAATCAACTTATGTGATCTATATAAAATCACCACTTTCCTTGTCTACAAACTAAATCCAATATTTTTCTTTGAAACGTCACAAAATACTATGTACTTTACAAACTAACATAGAAATATAATTTTTTATCGCTTCTCAAAAACAACCTAAACTACTATAAATAATACTGGAACCTTGTTTTCAACACAAAATAATACCCATTTTAGGTAAATTCAATCGAGGGTGCTTCTACTCTAGTGAAGTAAGGTTGAATCGTTAGATAGTACCTTTCGAACTCAAGAAAAATCATCACCATAATAACACTCGCATGTGTTTACCAAGATGGAAGTACCTCAACCTTCAAAATGTCCTTTGTGACTCCTTCATCTAAGAAGACATGATCGATGAAGTGGACATCTCCAAAATAAAAAAATGAAAATTTGAGATCCTTCCGAAAAGGTTGTTCTCTCAGAGTGTATCCAGGATAATATTTATGTGTCTCACATGCTCTTCCTCAGACACTGAGCATAGTAGGATATCATTGGTGCATAAAACCACCAAACATTCTAATAAAGGTAAAAATAATTTGTTCATGAGTCCTTGGAACATTGTACAGTCATTATTCATGCCAATGAGAATCACCATGTACCCATTGTGACAATAGATACATCTACAGGCTTTCATCAGTACACTATGTTTAAATACTCATTACTGGTGATATCATGATCTTTGGTCAATATTCAAGAACCATAAAAAACAAATCAATTGATCATAGAGGCCATTGATACTCATTATTGGATATTTATTCATCACGATCACCTAATTCAAGCATTGGTAATCCAAAATTAACCTAAATCTCTAATCCATAGTCTTGGTGAACAACAGTAGGGATTATTAATGGGAAATAATGTGTCTCATAAAGGCCTTATATTTTATGTGCTCTCACCACAACCCCAGCTCAAAAATCTTTATGGGATCTATCTAAAATGCTCGTGTAGATATCAGGGCTATCCCATGTTGTATTACAATGCATTGGTATACCTTTCAATGGGGAGGTTACCCTGACAGATCCACTAAAAGTACATCCTTATATACTACAACCACCTTACAGTACTGGTATCTCATAGAATCCACTACTACAAGAGCTGAGGTATCCAAAAAGTGAGTAATTAGATTCACACTCTTATTCATGAGCCTGCACTTATTCTCCAATTATTCCCTTTCACCCAAAATAGAATAAATTGTCCAATCACTTTAGTCACGTACCATCATCTTCCTAAAATAGACAATTTGGCCCTGAACATTTGAAATGTAGTCCATCCCTCAGATGACATCATAAGGTCTCATTGTTGTAATAAAGAGATCTCATATCTAATTACCATCTCAATGTTTTGGATCACACTATCTGATGATGTTTGAAATTACAAAATCACCTCATCTCAGAGACTCAAATTATAATGTTTGAGCTAAAGGATCAACCCAAAACTCTATATCCGGAAGTAGTTATGTGTATAGATAGGAATTAATCACACCTATGTTTATGAATACTGTAGCTTATGTGAAAAAAAGAAGCATATTTTACCACATATTATCCCTGGAAGCTTGTGATAATAGGCCTCCATGGTTTGCGGATATCCTTGTCCCATAACACTATCCCCCTAAGCCCTCACGAACCACGTGGTGGTAATATGTAAAACCTATAACAAACACATGATGTTGTACTAACCTATTTGAAACATCTATTTCCCTATAGAAATTCATGATCTTACCTCTGTCTCTTCCTAAATGGTCCCTAAATCATATTTTTATTATCATTACAACATGTTGGACACTCCCATTCATGATTTCCAAGATCATTACAAAATAAAAAACACATTTACCTCAACAATATCAAGAAATACTAAGATCCCTACATCCTTGCCCCTCTACTGTGGGCTATTATTTTTAACTATCTAACATGCCCAGATCCTTGATACATTCACTAGATACCATCCACTGATTTCTTAGCTCCTTGGTAACTACTACTAGGGCCCACTACTGGTGTTTTCTCTTCAAGGAATATCTCCACCACGATGTCTCACTCAATAACCCCAGCATTGGTGGAGAGAGATATCATTAAATCAATGATATACATCCATAAACCACAATCAATGGTCTGTGACTTAAGGAAAAAAACCCACACCATATCAATTGAGTATCATAAAATATCAATAAACCTTGTTGAATAAAATGAAATTGTCAAGATACCGTGTTGAAAATGTAAAAGCTCATGTATGCACATAGAAAAAAACATGGAAAGAAAATGCACCAACACATAGAGACTTTTGAAGTCTACCTTGGGGAGATTCGTATTGTCATGTGACTAATTCAGTAAACACCACAATAACAAAGCATATCTGTAATGAATACTTGATGTGAGGACCACCATTTTTTCTGAATCAGTGCTCACATGGGGGGAGAACTTGAGTGGAAGTATCTAGCATGTTTTCATCCACCAGGGTTTATGGTATGCCTCAAAATATGGTAGGTCACAATCACCAGTACACATGGAGTTCACTCAAGATTAATTCATCCTTATATGGCTTTTCTAGCACTAGCTACTTCTCAAAAGATGTGGGTATAGCTTGTTAATCACATGGAGGTGATATATCTAGAACAAGACCCTATACTGAATACGCTTTATATGGCAAATAATCCTTGTGATCATGTATTGTAATCATGGATGGATTTTTTTATGGAGCCATCCTAAAATAAATAAGATATAACATAGTCAAAGAGTTTATCAAGGGAGGTGACTGAATAAGAGGATGAATTCCATAAACCATTAGTCAATGATTCATGTACCAATTTTTTCCTACAACCAATGTCAAAGTTTACCAAGTCGAAAGGCAGGTGATCAGAGTCCTGATGTATAGATATATTGGCCGCTCCACCAACACATGGATCAATAGCTTGAAAAATAATCTCTGAATATATAAGATTGTTTCCATAAACCCAAACCAATATTATAGAATCATGTACAATCCTAGTACTAACTACCCTGATACCACTCTATCACAACATATTTTGATGGGTCCAAAACCACAACTACCCCAAGACCGCCTCTAATAGGCCAAAGGCAGTTGACCAGTATAGAGTTTTCTTTTCACACACACATGGGATGCCTTAGCCAAATGTCCCTATAGAAATTCACACATATCTGACACCATAAAATAATGAAATTTAAAACATCTAAAACCAAGTTATTTAAAAAATATATGATTCCCTTATCAGAGTTTGACAATAATGTGATGCAAGCGATAAATGGGTCCAAATACCAGCCTAATCGAGAATTGGAGAGTGTTAAACCTACTCCAAAGGACAGAAAAATAGAAATTAAATTCAACCACCTAGAAAACACATCTATATATCATGATCATTTTATTATCAAGAATTTCTAGTCCAAACCAGGACACTGTCATGTTGACCTTTGACTGCAAAAGACACAACACATGATGGAAGAACCCAATAGGGGTGCTTATAAAACAACATAGTTGGACACCTATAAAACACAAAACATGAATAATAATGATTATTTAGAACAGAAAATTCAGAAAATAATAAACTGAAATAGGAAACACACATATATACATGAAGGCCACCACACATCCACATTGTCTGAACTAATTGCAAGCCATTAGATTATACTCGAAGAAACTCTCATTCAAGGAGAATCCACTCCATGTTCCTTAAAATCCCCAGATACACTCTTCCAAGAAGTTATGATCCACATTCCCCTCTTATGAAAGAACAATGGTCTATGAATACCGAGATACATAGATTGGGTTTTATACCCAAGACTGTTGGGGTACTCAAAAAACCAAATATGACCGACGCACGCCTATCATAGGGCGTTGCAAAAAAAATTTCATAAGTTAAAATGTAGTAATGTGGTTGAACTAGATTGTCTCCCAAATTGGAGTGCACACAAAATGATTTGTCACTTTAAATCGAGTGTAAAATTTTTGTTCTTTTGAAAGGAAATTTTAAATTCAAATGATTGAAAAACTATGATATTAAAAAGGTGATTAGGTCAAGGTCGGTTTCCTAATTTAAATTCTATCCTTCTTCAATTTAATTGAAACCACTTCTTCTTTGTATATTATAGCGAGTTTCCACAATCGTTTCCTCTCACTTCTTTGGTGAAATTATGATGGTGAGAGAAAACATTACCAAGATCTCAATTTGGTCAACTCTCCTTCCATGTGTAAAATACATGTATTTAATATCCTTAATTTAAATGGAAAATACCCGATCAGGTTTTTTTTATCCCAAAAAATCATGAACATTCCCTACACCTTTTACACGTACTGATGATTGTCGAGTACTTCACCACTAATCCCTAGTCTATTCCATCGTATATGAACCGGAACTTAGGGGAGGGAGATTATTTTTCTTTTACCAAGGAAAAAATCAATAAAGAATTAATATTCAAGAATGATCGCACTTGATAATAAAATCCCATATAAGAAATTGAAAATAACTTTGAAGAAAAAATAAATTTATTCAATTACGTCCAAGAACTCAAGCATTACAATGTAGAAAACTAACCCTTACCCAATCAATCAAAATATTTCCCCCACAATGGTAAGGGTAATCAAGATGAATGGGGAAGAAGAAGGAATTAAGAAACTACGAAAAATAAAAGAAATAAAATATAAATCTGAAAAGTTATCCTCCTTGGTGTCCTAGAAGGAATGGGATGGAATGAGAGATGATTTGAGAGGGTAGAGTTATCCTCCTTTTATCGCCAAGAATTTTTACCCAGAATTTTGATGCGTTTAATCCCCATTAAATTACATCTTCACACTTTTAACCATTCTTGAATGTTTTTCATAAATCTCTTGGGCGTTTCCCCTCAAAATCATAGAGGATTTGGACATGTATTCCGAGAGTTATAGCAAATTTACTCTGAGAATTTATTCTATCCAGTTAAACTCTCCAAATAGAAAACCTCTGGATTAGGGTGATTTAATGACCGCTTAAATGGCCCATTAATGTGGCCTATCCTTCACTATAGAAGCTCAAAATCTTCTTTTGTGCCCCCACCAAATTTTACAACAATTGGGCCCATCATGAATGAGTTATGGAGCCCACACCAAAACTAGGCAAGAATTGCAAACAGTTTTCTTGATCAAAATTATGAGCTTCTTTGAAGCTTCCATATGTTCGCTTAAGCTATTGGTACAAAAATAGAAAATGAATCCCTGGATGTGAATAATATTTAAAATAAATAATTTTTCAAGTTGGATTAGTGTATATAATCTTATGTCCAAACTACTAAAATAATTCAAAACTGTTAAAAATATGAAATAGCCCATTTTTACTATTCAGATCAAAATAACACCAACATCATAAAAATGAAACAATTAATATTATAGGAACACTTTTGTGTGTTTAAAACAATGATATTCAATTTAAATTAATTGAAAACATTTTCTCTATAAATTCCCCCACACTTTGCACATGGTCTTCTGGACAAGTAAACATCAAAATCAAATCAAATATAATCCAAAACACATACCAATGAGATCTACGAAATCCATACTAAGAAACAAAAGGTTATAATCCCTCATCAAAAAAAATTATTTCAAGTTCTCTATTTTAGATTTTAATATATTTCCACTTCATTTCTTATCCCATGCACACAAACCACCTACCTCACATTAATTTTCTCTCATCTCACAACTGTAAATTTTCAATAAGGCTTTTCTCTTCCAAACTCAAAGAAGAGTCACCATAGGCTTGATAAATTCCTAGTTCTCCCCCGATTTGAGTTATGGACATGTGTTTCTCATGAGGAATTTTCAGGTTTTTGTGGCTTCTGTTTGGTAGGATTTATATGTCAAAAATTCTGGGGCCGAAAAAAGAGGGCATGGCTCTTTTTGAAGAAAAATTTCAATATTCTAATTTTCACTCAAATATGGTCTCCTTCTCTTCAAAATTGTAGAAAATAGGCTCCATCATCATTCAATCAGATCAGCAGCAAAAAAATCAATCTTTTCAAACATGAATTTTCTTTAAAGCTTCAAATAGGAACAAATTTCTTTTTACATCGGAGGCTCTAGAAAGGAACATCTTCTCTTATCATAAAAGCTCTAGAAAAGGCCAAACTTTTAACAAAATGAAATATTCATCAGCTCTTAAACATTTTATATTCCACCAAAATTATCACCAAATTAGGTAGTACATCACAAGTCAACTTCCACCACACTTATGTTCAACTAGATCATGCAATTTCACATCAAGAGCAGGTAGTATATGGAAAATTGGCTTGTAATGTGGCTAACCTAACAGGATATTCATGGATACTAGAGGCTAAAATGAAGGATAATTGTAATGGTGAGCCATAATGAAAAGGATTATTTTGAAAAGGGGGATTAAAACCAAATAAAATTCTCAATCATTTGAAACACATGTACCCCCAAACACTCATGTTTTTAAAGGAATACATCAAATTCTCGTTTAAGCAAGCACGGTTTGGTTCTCTCAAGAAATAAGGAGAATGAAAAGAAAATGACAAAAATGGTTTAGAAGCCTCATAGTAAAGTGATTTCAATGATATAGATAGTGAAATATGGAATGGGATTCCAAAATCAGTGTACTATTCATGAAATTCCAAAATATTGGAACTCGAAACAAAGTCATTTGACCATTCATTTAAGCTAAGTTTAATGGAATAGATTGGTTCACTCATTGACATGGGTTTCAAAAATGGCATTGATAATCATTTCTGCTCAAAATATTCAAAAACAAACCAAAAAATGAAAAATAAACACACAAAAAATTTGAAAACACACAATTTATTTTTATGTATTTTAATTTTTTTGAAAAAAAACACAAAATGATAATCCTAGACTACCAAGGTTCCCTCCCCCACACCTAATTGATACAGTGTCCTCAATGAATTCTATTGGATTTAACATGTAAGCCAATTTTCAAATGAATTACAACGTCAAGCAAGTGTGAAGGAGAGGTACCACATGATGGCTCTTATTGATAAATAAGTTGGAGGAGCGGGATCTCCTCCACTGGTTTTGAGGGAAGGGTCCCAAGGAATTTCTTCAACCTATGCCCATTCACATGGAATGGATCCGTCTCTCCATCCTTCACAATTGGCACAACACCGAAAGGATATACATTA
The DNA here is from genome assembly GCA_963277665.1 of Viscum album. Lineage (NCBI taxonomy): Eukaryota > Viridiplantae > Streptophyta > Magnoliopsida > Santalales > Viscaceae > Viscum > Viscum album. The sequence goes on from OY728160.1 coordinate 1,919,255,221, forward strand.
GTAACTATAAATGGACCCTCCCCTCTGGAATGAAGTTTACCTGGAATCAGCTTGAGTCTGGAATTGAATAGAAACACTTCATATCCAGGATGGAATTCTTTCGATGGATCATCTTGTCACGAGCCTCTCTTGTTCTCCTTTTGTAAATCTTGGAATTTTCAAATGCTTCTCTTCTAATTTCCTCCAGCTCTAGTAACTACAAACTTCTCTCTTTCCCAGCACTTCCAAGATCTAGATTCATCTTATTCACAGACCAATACGCCTTATGCTCCAGTTCCACTGGTAGGTGACAACTTTTACAATAAAGCATCATATATGGACTCATTCCATTCAGGGTATTTTACGCTACCCTATAATCCCATAAGGTATCTTCCGACATTTTTCTCCAATCCTTCCTGTTTGGATAAACAATATTTTCCAAAATTCCTTTTATTTATCTGTTGGAAACTTCAGCTTTCCCCTTATTCTGTGGATGATAGGAAGTTGATGTTTTATGATGCACCACATAATTACTTAGAAATATCTCTATTCTCCAATTTCAGATGAGAGTCCCCTGATCACTGATGATTTTTCTAGGCACTCCAAACCTAAAAAATATGATAGACCTGAAAAAATCACAAACAACATTAGCATCGTCAGTCATTGTGGATTTTTCTTCCACCCATTTGGAAACATAATCAACTACAAGAAAGGTATAATAATTTCAAAATGAAGTCGAGAATGGTCCCATAAAATAAATCCCCCAAACATCAAAAATGTCACAAATATTTAATGGCTTTTGGGGAATTTCCTGTCTCTTTGAAATATTTCCTAAAAACTGAGATTTTTCACATATTTTTCAAAATTCATTAGCATATTTGAAAATGGTGGGCCAATAAATTACAGATTCTAAAACTTTCCTTGATGTCTTTTGAGGTCCAAAGTGGCCTCCATAAGATATAGTGTGACAAAAATAGAAGACAGATTTAACTTCAATTTTAGGTAAAAATCTTCTTATTACTTGAGCATTGAAAATCTTCCAAAGGAATGGATCATCCCAAATGTAATACCCAGATTTAGATTTCAGTTTTTGAATTTGTTGAGAATTGAAATGAGATGGTACCTGAGATGTTACCATAAAGTTGACTATGTCAGCATAACAAGGAACTTCTCCTTCAATAAAGTACAGCTGCTCTCCTAGAATTTGATCATTCAGTGGGTCTCTTTCTGTGACTTTAATTTCAGCAGTGGTTTGTAGTCTACTTAAGTGATCATCCACTAGGTTCTTAGATCCTTTCTTATCCTTTATTTCTATATTGAACTCCTCCCACAGTATAATCCATCTCACTAATCTTGGTTTAGCATCATATTTCTTCATCAAGTACCCCAATGCTGCATGATCAGAAAACATAGTGATTTTAGTTCCATGAAGATATGATCTAAATCAGTCTAAAACAAAAAAACTGCTAAAAAACACTTTTCCCGTGGTTTTGTAACTGAATTGGGATACATATGAAGTTCTTGAGGCATATGAAATGTCTTGTGGTCTTCCCTCAATTCAATGATAAAGGACTGCTCCAAATTCTTGGTTGGAGGCATCACAAAGTAGTTCAAATGGTTCTTCCCAATTTGGAGGCTGCATCACGGGTGGTGAAATCAATATCTTCTTCAACTCAACAAAGGATTCCCTATATGCACCATTGAAATCAAAATCAGCATCTTTCAAAATTAATCTAGAGAGAGGGAGAGAAATATTACTGAAATCTTTGATAAAACTCATGTAGAATCCTCCATGTCCTAAAAATGATCTAACATGTTTCCTAAAAGTATGGCAAGGAAATGAATTTATCACTTCATTTTTTGATTTATCCACTTCAATTCAATTTTGGGAAATGACATGACCAAGTAAAATTCCTCTTTGAACCACGAAATGACACTTTTCAAAAAATTTAAAATTATTTTTTTCAATGCAGTTTTTCAAAACTTATTCCATATTTCTTAAACAATGATCAAAAGAATCTCCAAAAACTGTGAAATCATCTAAGAAAACATCCCAGAAATTTTAAATGTGATCAGAAAATATACTCACTATGTGCCTCTGAAATGTACCTAGAGAATTACATAATCTAAATGGAATTATTTTATATGAAAAAGTACCAAAAGGGCATGTAAATGTTGTATTCTCTTGATCCTTGGGAGAAATGGGTACGTGAAAGTAACCTAAAAATCAATCCAAAAAGAAATAATGAGTTCTCATTGCCAATATTTCTAACATCTTGTCAATGAAGGGGTTAGGGAAATGATATTTTCGAGTGACCTGGTTCAATTTCCTAAAATCAATGCACACTCTCCATCTCTTTTGAATTCTCATAGTGATTAACTCATTCATTTCATTCCTCACAGTGATCAGGCCAGTTGTTTTTGGAATTACATGAATAGGGCTGACCCACTGTGAATCTAAAATGGGATAGATGATCCCACCTTCCAAGAGCTTCTCGATCTTCTTCTTCAAAACCTCCATCAAGGAGGGATTCAGTCTCTTTTGGGCTCTCTAACAGGTTTGGAATCTCCCTCATGAAAAATTCTACGTGAGCATATTTTTGGGTTTATTCCTGGGATATCACCTATGCTCTATCCTATTGCCTGGAAATTCTCTGTCAAAAGCTCAATCAATGATTTTTCTTGGGTTTTATAGAGATTATTATCAATTAACGCTGGTAGTTTCTCTCCCTCCCTATGGTATACATATTCCAAATTAGTGGGGAGTGGTTTGAGTTCTAGACCAGGGGATACTCAAGGTATGGGTCTAAATTGATGTTTTCCACTTCCAAATTTTGGACCTCCTACACACAAGAAACTGTATCCTCTTCCTCATAAATTAAAAAATCATCATATGAATCAGATTTTACCTCTTCCCCCTACATAAAGTCCAAATCTCCCACATCTTCAGCATCCACATGCTCAATGATATTTCCAAGGGAAGAAGCCTCTCCTAAGTATTAGAATTCATATAACATACCTGATTATTCAATTGGTTCTGCACCATCTTCATGGGAAAGTGAAAAGAGGGAGTGATCATCTGATGGGAGCCTCATGGACTAAAAAATATTGAAGTGAACCATGCTCTCTCCAAACTCCATGGTGAGTGTTCCTTCATACACATTTATGGTCGTCCTTCGTATTTTCATGAAAGCTCTCCATTGGATGATGGGAGATTGGGCTGGTTCTTGGTCTTCCTCCATGGCAAGGATATAAAAGTCTTCTAGAAATATTAATCCTCTCGCTCCTACAAGTACATCTCCAACGACTCCAGCAGGGAAAACGGTGGATCTATTTTATAATTGTACCACCACCCAAGTTGGTTTTAGTTCTTAGATCTGCCAAGATGAAAACACTGAGTGAGGCCTCACATTTATCGAAGCTATAATATCACATAATGCATTAGTAAAATTTAATGAACTGATAGTGCAGGGAATAGAGAAAGTCCATGGATCTTGATATTTTTGCGGTATCGGTGATGTGATCAATGCTGAGATGCTTCTTCTTAAGTTGATTCTTTCATTTCCATCTAGAATCCTTCTTTTAGTACACAACACCGTAATTTTTTTTCATATTTAGGGATTTTTTGATTGCATCCTGTACTGGGATGTCAATATCACCTTTTCGGAATGTTTATTTAATTTCCCATTGAAGTCATTCTTCTTCACCCTTCTTTGAATCAACCAATGCTGATGGGAATGGTGATGGGATATCATTTTTCTCCCTTTGTTTTTTTAAATGGTGTTTCTATTATTTCCTTCCAAAACCTTGTTCTTTCTCTTTTTTATTGACTCCATCTTTTGGTTGGACAGGATGAGCATCAGAAGATTCCCTAGAATCATCCTCCTCATTTTTTCTGGTGGTGTGAGCTCCTTCCCACTTCGGGTGGGGATTGCACTAACATTCTCCTTTGGATTGGGAATTGGTTGTGAGGGAAGATTACCTTGGTTATTGGTGAGATAATCCATAATGATTGTAAATTAATCAGCTAGCTTGTCCATTTTATCTTCTAATCCTACAACTCTTATCTTCTGCTGTTGAAATTCAGTTTTCAGTGCACTTGTGAATGGTTGCTCATAACTCTTTCACTGGAAAGGTGTTGGTTGGAAAGTATGTTTTTGTTGGAAGGGATTATTATAAGGTTATTGTAATGCTATCAGGTTCTGATATTTCTATTGAAAAGGTGCTCTGGCTTGGTTCTATTGAAACCCATAGCCTAGTTGGGATTGCGGTTGTTATTTCTTTTGTTGATAGGATACATAACAACTTTCTATCCCCTGCACTTCTGGACATTAATCAGTGTAATTAGAATTAGAAGAGCTTAAACCACATTCATGGTTCAGCCCTTGTTGTTCCTTCACATGGTTCATAGTTATTTGTTGCATTAACCTGGTGATTTCACCCATTTCATTTCTAATTATATCTACAGAATCAGATGTTCTTACCTCATGGATTCCTCTGGTGATCGTACCTCTGGTACCAAAATGCTGTGAATTTTGTGAAAGCTTTTCAATTAGAACTCGGATATCTATAGGTGAGTTGTCAATGAGGGCTCACACCAATGATGCATCTAGTAGATTCTTATCATTTTCAACCAATCCTTGGTAGAATGCCACAAGGAATTGGTCCTCTTCCATTTCTTCGTGTGGGAAACATGCACAAAGCTTCTTGAAACTTTCCATGTATTCATAGAGTGTTTCTATAGTTGATTTATGGATGAAAAAAATCTTCTTTTTTTATTGCAGTGCTCCTAGCTGTTGGGAACAATCTTTGTAAGAAGCATTTTTTTAGATCTTCCCAGTCACTGATCTCCCTTGGTTGTAGATTGTACAACCATTCTTTCGCTGCTCCCACTTGTGAGAAGGGGAGTGCCCTCCACTTCGCATGCTATTCTACAACTGCTCGAGGTTTAAAGAGGAATCATATATAGGTGAATTCTTGAATATGTCTATTCGGGTCTTCACCTGAAATACCATGAAATTTAGGAAGCACTTGGATCATGTTAATTCGCAATTCAAAATAATTTTCTAAAGTAGGAATTGCAAGTTGATAATTTTGACTGACAAATTGTGGTGCACATATGCCGTACAGGGTTCAGTTGGGATTTACAACCATTATTATAGGTTCAAAGTATTCACTAAAGGTATCACGTGAATCAGTGAGATTGATTTCTTAGAAATATTTTGGAAGATTTTTATTTCTAAATTTTTTAATTGTGTGCTCAATTTCTGGATTGAATTCCAATATATTACTATTTGAACTACGAGTTATTCAAAAGATATTTTTTTTAAAAAAAAAAATTTGAGGCACTACCACCCCAGAAACGACACCAAGTTTGACACACGCATGTCATATGGAGGGTCAAAACAAGTTTTTTCCTAAGTAAAAATGTAGTAATGTGGATGACCTAGGATTTCTCTTGAAGAGGAGTGCAGAAAAAATGGTTTGTCACTTTAAAACGAGTGTAAAAATGTTGTGCTTTTTAATGGAAATTTAAAATTCAAATGATTGAAAAACTGTGATATTAAAAAGGTGATTAGGTCGAGGTCAGTTTACTAGTTTTAATGAAATATTTATTCAATTTAATTCAAACCAATTCTTTATTTTGATTAATGTGATTTTCTACAATTGTTTCCTCTCACTCCTTGGTGAAATTATGATGGTGAGATAAAACATTACCAAGATCTCAGTTTGGTAAACTATCCTTCCATGTGTAAAATAGTTGTGTTGAATATCCTTAATTTAAATGGGAAATATCGGATCGGTTATTTTTTATCCCAAAAAATAAAGAACATTCACTACACCTTTTACACGTACTGACGATCATCGATTACTTCACCACTAATCCCTGGTCTATTCCATCGTATATAAACCACAAATTAGTGGAAATAGATTATAATTATTTTTCCAAGGAAAAAATCAATAACAAAATTAATATTCAAGAACGATCACACTTGATAATAAAATCCTCTATAAGAATTTGAAAAAATCTTTGATGAAGAAAGAAATTTATTCAATCACTTTCAAGAACTCAAACATTATAATGTAGAAAACCAATCCTTCCCCAATCACTCAAAATGTTTAGCCCACCATGGTAAGTGTAATCGAGATGAATGAGGAAGAAGAAGGAATTACAAAACTATGAAAATGAAAAGAAATAAAAGAGAAAGATGAAAATTTCTCCTCTTTGGTGTCCCAGAAGGAATGGGATGGAATGAGAGATGATTCTAGAGCATGGAGCTCTCCACATTTTATAGCCAGAATTTGTCCCCAGACTGTTGACGCATTTTATCCCCATTAAATGACATCTTCACGCATTGATCCCTTCTTGAATGTTGTTCATAATTCCCTTGGGAGTTTTTCCTAAATATCTCAGCAGAATTGGACATGTATTCCAAGTGCTATGGCCGTTTTACTCTGAGAATTTATTATGTTCAGTCAGACTATTGAAATCGCAAACCTCCGGATTAGGGTGATTTAATGACCCCTTAAACAGCCAATTAATGTGTAATTTCCTTAACTAACGCTTCTAAAAACTCTTTTCACGTAGCCCCACCGAATTTCATAACAATTGGGCCCACCATGAATGAGTTACGGAGCACATACCAAAACTAGGGAGAACTGCAAACAGATTTCTTGATCCAACTTATGAGTTTCTTTGGAGCTTCTATATAGTCGATTCAGTTATTGGTACAAAAATAGTAAATGAATCCCTAGATGTGTAGAATCTTTATAGGAAATAATATTTCAATTTAGATTAGTGTAGATAATGTTATGGCTAAACTACCGAAATAATTTAAAACTGTTAAAAATTTGAAATGGCCCGTTTTTACTATTCAGCTCAAAATAACACCAATATAATTAAAATGAATCAATTCATCTTAGAGTAACACTTTTGTGGGTTTAAAAAAATTATATTAAATATAAATTAATTGAAAATATTTGATCTATCAATGTCACAACCCAAAATATAGGGGATTTTATTCCAATGATATTGTGAACCATATCGATAGAACCACCTAGATAGAGGATCAACACCATTATCATCTTTGAAATGAAGATTAAAAACCCCACCTAGGGTATTAAATGATAGAAAATCATACTTCAGTCTCACTAAGGGATTCCATATAATTTAATGAGACTCTTCTTTCACTGTGTATCACAATGAAGATGTGTGGATGTATTATCGCCTTGTACCCTATTGGGAATGGACCAATGGAAGAAACTCTACAGATATTGGTTTGTAATGATGAAAATAATGGATCCAAACACGTTCAAAGGAGAAACATGACATGTACATGGGTTGCACAACATGTCCCTCCAACCCATGGTGTGATCATGTGGTACAACCTCACATGTAATTTAAATTTATATATATATATATATGGCATGTAAGAATGGTAAAATTATTGTAGAGATCACTCGACACTCTACCCATTCTATGTGGACATTCCCATATACATTGGATTGTGTCCATGTACTCATGACAATACCACATAAATCTTCCTTCCACGCCTATGTAACCTTCGATTTATATGTCGGTCCTCCAAGAAAGAGTCACATGGAGTGTGACACGGTCACATGACATGTGATATTTAACTCTCCATGGAAACCCTACAACCACAATTATAGGGTATCCCATGGAATGTGATCCCATATGACAATCCATGTAAATGGGAAATTTCTATTTTCATTGGGGTCTTCTCTGCACTATCCTCTACAATGTCGGATCCACCATCATTTTCCAAATCAATAGATCTATTGTCTCCCAACATTACCATAAAATCTGTAAAAAAAAATCAGTCATTCATTTTTTTTAGAAATAAATTAGTGGTGTATATCTATCTCCATATTGAGCCATTATCACATAACAATCATTAGAATTGAACTCTCAGTCCAATCTGGGTTCATTAATTCCCAAATTATACAGTATTTTCAATTATCTTAAAATAAAAATCTATAATTCATGTTCTACACTATGTATTGATCAATTTTATTAAAGAATCGTGGATTAACGAATAAATATCAAGTAATCATCGAACCATAGTCCAAAGAAAATACTTGCAATGAATTCTCAATGAAACAAGGGAGAAATAAATAAGACACAAGACGTGTTGAATGAACCTTGTACATTGATCATTCAATAATGATCCATTATTATAGATTTATACGGATGAAGAGGTAATAAAAATGCATAAAATAAATCCTTCACAAAATAAATAAACAATCGATGTGTGAACCAATTATTTTTTGTGGAGTTCAACAATGTTCGATATCAGGATACATAACATCATTGAAAATAAAATAACAAGCATCCTACATAGAGTTTGGATATACTAATGTTGAAGAATAGTCTTTATTTCTTGTCATTGGATACATCCATGATCTCCGATGGTGCAACGATCCTTGATCTGATCTCGATTCATAGTCATTCACCATGATGTCCTCCAACACTCTCTCCAAAGGCTCCTCTCAATTTTTTCATGGTCATGTGGATAACACTGAATTTTTCTATAACAATGTTTAAATAGAATATATTTATCACCATGATTATTAAAAGAAATTAAATAAAATTATCATAATATTTTATCAATTCCATACACATGACAAATTTTTCATAAACACCTAATTTTGACAAATGTTATATAATACATGTGGTAAAACTTGAATTATGAACTCAATTATGAACTCATATTTTCAATCCCTAAACCTGTTTGGGAGTTATTAAACATTTATAGGAATTCTACATACACATGATGTTAATATATTTTAAAGATATTAAAAATCAATTCTTTCCATTTTGGGCCTCAGAATCTCACTCTGTCTCTGTGCATGGATCCAAAAATAAACTATATAATATTTCAAATCATAACATATTAAAATCGTATTTAATAAATTGACATGATAATTTCAAAAAATATATCTTTTCGACAAATATAATATCTAATATTTCAATGAATTATTTATAATATTTTCTCAAAAAAGGAATAAAAACCATTTTGAGTAAAACATAGTATATATTTTGAAAATGAATTTACAATAAATTGAGTTCTTATTTCCATATAATTAATCAATAAATTTGTATTTAATTGGACCATTACATATATCTTTCAAAATGAATTTGGTACTATTCATACCATATAATTCAATTTCTAGTTTGTAACAGTCATATTGAAATAACAATGTTTTGTTGGTTGTTTCAAATAAGTGTTGTGTATATTATACTCTATCAAACATATTAATTATTTTGACATCATGGGATATTACATTGTTCTACTTAGATAATAAATTTTCTCCTTGAAATTTAAACATAATATCTATAAAAAATCTAATGACATTTGAAAAAAAACGTTTTTTAAATCCCAAATCACATAAAAAGTCAATAAACCATCATCTTGAAATGAGGGAAATGATACTTATAAGGTGATTTAGAATAACAGAAATTAGTTTTCAAAATAGGATAAAATTAGTTTGAAGTGATCATGTAGACAAATAAGAAGTTATAATTTATAAATAATTTTGTATAAAGATAAATAACATTGATCAAACAAATTTAATGATCTTTATAAAGTAAACATCCAAAAAACCATAAACCGTGATGTTTAGAAAAAGTACGTCGAATCAACTGAAATAATGGTAATAAGAGAAAATTAGTTTTCATGATCATTTTACTATGGTTGGGTAATTCCATTACCACTTGAACATAGAATAGAAATAAATATACTTAATTTATAAGTATAATTGTATCCTTTAGTCAATTTCCACCATAGTCTCATATCTTTATGAAAACGATGAGAATTTAAAATAAAATTTCATTCCATATTTATTTATAATTAACTATTAATAAATTATATAATTTTCAAAAATGATTATAATATATTCCCCTATCATTATATATTAATTAAATTTATTTTTTTCAAAAAATAATTCCCAAAATTAATAATCCTTCTTAATAATAATTATAACATTGTTCTCAATGTCCTCAACATTAACTCACAATGTTTACGTTAGATCATATGATAATGAATCATAAAAATTATTCAAAACATCCATGACTAATACTGAAAACTAAATATATTAATCATTTAATCAAATATTCTTCCAAGATAAAGTTTACATTTAACTCCAAATACCATATCCCACTATTAATAAACAATATAAATAAATTATAAAACCTAATTATACAATCTCTCTTATATTATCATCATTCCTATAAAAAACTAAATCAGCATGAATAAAAATTATAATAATATATTCTTCCAAAACATAATTTATAATATATTCATCAAATAAAATCCCATAATTTTTTTGAACAGAAGAATACAACCCAATATTGTTGTGATCTTCATTGAAAACAACATTAATCCCCAAATCAATTTTCAATCCCATGGTTATTTTTAAGATAAAACATATGTTACAAAATTGTAATAAATTACAATTACCGCAAAATCAAATATCATATGATCATTAATGTTTATCAATATAATTAAATAAATTCACATTAAAACTAACAATATTCTTTAAAATTAATTTTTTGCACATATTAAAATTATGTTTAATATATAACTCAAACATATATGAGAACTCAACAAGTATATCTTAATTTATTCTCATTAGATGAAAACATAAAACAACAATATAAGAATTTATAAATATAATCAAACTTAAACATATATACCCATCATGGTATTTTATACTATTAAGATATCCTCACAAGAATACATCATAATCTCATTTTTTTCTAAAATATTCTTATAATACAAACTATAAGGACCCAACACTAAAAAATACAAAAATTAAATCATTAAAAATGAATTTTATTTATTTATGTTATCAGAAAATTTCATGTTTATTATTTAATATAATATGTTAATGAAGCTTTAAAAAAATTAATTCATTAAAATGTGGAGATTTCTTCCCATTTAAATTTTTCTCATAATAGAAAAAATTAAAAATGAAACTTATTTCCTAATCATTAAAAATATTTATGAATTTTATATAGAAATATATTTTTTTCTTTCCTATTCATTTGACATGAGAGTTTTTTTAAATGTGTGATGTGAACTAAAATATTAATAAGATACATATGTAATAAAATAATTTAGTCTAATGAAAAAATGAAACTACAAAAGTGTATAAATTTATCCATTATACAATGAGGGTATGAAATAAATCATTTCAACATGAATAAAAAAATATATTCAATTGAAACATTAATAAATGAAATAAATTGAAAAAACTATTTTAAGAAACATAGTTCCTCACATTCTTAAATCATGTAAAACCCTTGTGAGAAATAGCTAAAGTCCAGTTAAATCCATAAGAGAATTTGCAGTAGTTAATTGGTTCCTTATTACATTAGTAGAAAGTGAACATTACCAAATTAATTAAAGAGAAATAATGGTATTTCATTTAATAAATGTTGTATTTGTATCACTCTTTTAATGAATATAACTATAAATTACCATATAATAAATAAAATATTTTATTTTTGTACATATTCTTCCTAAAACACTTCAAAACATCTTGTATACAAATATGAAAAAATAATTATGGTTTTGAACTAAAATATCCTTTTAAAACATCATTTTTAAAACTAAAATCCAAGAAAATGGAAATAGTGATCTAATTTGATGAAATACCAAATGATTATAAATAAAGAAAAATATTAAATAATGAATACGAGGGTGTCAAAAATAATCCTATATATATTCTAATAAAAAATTCCTTTTTAATTTTTATAAAAAATTAGGAAAAAGTAATCCTTTTTGATATTTTTTGAGAAATTATAATGTGATATTATTATTTTAATTTTTTTTTCATATTATGGATATGAAAAAGAATGATTTTGAAATTAAAATTGGAAAACAGTTAAAATGATGTTATCAATGTAAAGTGTCTATTAACATGAGTCTAACTTGTCATAAAACAATCCATATCATTCTAAATAATATAATTGTATTGACTATAACATATATTAATATTCTTTTAAATTATTACTATTAGTTTTATTTATTATATATCAATGTTATATTGTTTTACTTATTTATTTAAGCTTATGTCTGTTTTTTTTATGATATTTGGATGATATATAAAAAATGACTTTTGTGGGGTGACTATGATCCTTGAGGTCATTATTTAATAATATATAGATTAATAATCATGACATAAACATTGTTTTTGTTAAAAAATTATACTTTCAATGTAAATTATGAAATATGGTTATAAAAAAATCTACGTTACAATCTTATATATGGAATTCTGTAGGTATGCATGAGTAATGATTTAATTTGTCTATGATCATGATAAAAGAAACGTATGTAGTATTTTATCATTATAAAACGAAATATTTTAATAAATAACTTATTAATTATTTATATATACGTATATACATCACCCATGTGGTGTGGTGTTGAAAAATGAATCACATAGTTTCTTTGACGTGGTAGTCCGCATGTATGTACAAACAAAATTAGAATTATTCAATTAATAATAGGAAAGAAAATATATGATATATAACTAGAAAAGATTGAGAATTATTTTATGAATTTTGAAATATATTAATTAAAACAATAATTATGACTATACTTGAGACTCGGTGATGGAAAATGAATTGCAACCAGTCGAGAGGTGGTAGTGTGGCATAAACATGAATGATGATGTTTTTTCTCATTTGATAGAATATGCGATTGATATAGGTTATTCCATTTAATTAATAACATACAATTTTATAGAATATATTTATTTCATTATATCATCAAGTTTGGATAATATTTAATTTCATATAAAAATAAATAAATTGAAAACATTTGTTTCAAAACCATACATTCTCTTTTGAAAACCTCTTTTTATTTATAAATTAATTCTACATATATTGGATTTATGATTAAAAATTACTGCATGATATTTTAAGGTATGTAAGTAAGTGATTTGGGTCTACATTTTCTAATACCAAATTTAGTTTCTGTATGAGGATATGAAGAGAGTAGATTCCCTTATATAAGTGATGGGAGAGGTTAATATTTAAATGTCATAAAGTATTAAATTAATATAAATTCATTGTAAATTTAAAATTCCTATAAACCAATGTAATTATAATATAATATGTATAAGAGCCAAAATAACCTTGTGAAATTAAAATTGGTGATGTATATGTGATTTTTTACCCTTCTGAATTTGTTTTAAACCCCATATTAGCTACTTTAATGATTACTATGATAAGAATGTTTTTTACAGTTTAATAGTGATGATTGTTAAAATAAAAGGAAAAATGACCTATAAATGGACATGGGAAGATATTGTATACAAAATTAAAATAACTTCTCTGGTTATAGACATTGTATGAATTTCAAAACATTCAATAAATTATTACTTTTTATAAAACTTCATTTTTTGTTATTTAACTATTTATTTAATTCAAATTTGAAGACAACATGATAGGAAACGAACATGAATATTATCTTCTCTCACATCTATAATTTGTTTTATTTATCTAGAAAAAATTTGGGATACAATAATTCATTCAAAATATATTAATTTTTATATATTTATAATGATTTATTTTTATTTGTCTATTAATTGAATAAATATTGTATTGGCATTGTGTAAGAAGCTAAGGTAACTACATCATCATGAAAAAATTGGAAATATATTAACATGATTAAAAATTTATCATTGAAATTACTATTTATAACTATACAAAAGTTTTTTATTCCTATCACAAAATGTTATACTTATTAGAAGTCAAAAACTGACATTCTTGAAAATATATTTTAATTAAATAATATAAAGGGACCAATAAAAGGATTATGATGCCATGTTTTCATATGATTGAAACTATGCTAAAAATTGATAAAATTCACCAATTAAAAAGTTTAAAGGGTTGTTTTAGTGTAATTTTTTTCCATATCATATTCATTTTAACAACAATAACTGGATTTACACCTACTATGGTGATAATTATTTAATATGTATGCAATAAATAATTTTCAAAAATAATATTGATATATTAAAAAAATTAACAACTAATTAAAAATATGGAATCAATTTTATATTTTCGTACCTCTAAAAATGTAAAAAATAATTTCACATAAAATGTAAAATGTATTGGAAAATATTTTTTTATATAATTAACATCTTATGAATAAAAATGATTTTATACTAAATTAAATGATAAAATTGATTTCGATGAACCTAATTGTCCTACTACTAAAATAATAGAACTAATAGTATTTAAAAAAATTTCAAAAAACTTATTTTTTTATATTATTGAGACAAGAATGTATTTTTCAATAAAAATAAATATTTTTTACTATTCAGTAGAAATTTATCCTTTTAAGAAGAAATCCATATAATATAATCTAAGAATATTTTGATATTCTAGTTTCCAAAATTATTCCACATTAAGAAAAAATTGTTTCTAAATGAAAAAAAAGTAATTACAATTGAACCTCATAAAAAGAATAGAAATTCATTTGAGGAAGATATATTTTTGAAGAATAAAATTGCCTTATTAATAAGCGAGTTCTTATTTCATACGAATGACTAAATAAATTTATATTTATTGAGAAATTTATATTTATTTTATCATTTTATTAATCCAATTAATGCGCACAATTTCAATGGATTAATGAAAATAGTTATATTTAACTAATAATATTTTATGATTTTTTAAGAATAGTGTTGCTTTCAGTGAATGTTATTGAACATAGTCTTTATATTTAAAATAACACTATATTAAAATACATGTTCTCATATTTTAATAAAATGATAATGATTATTTTAAAATGTATTTTATACAATTTTAATATTTTTTTGAATGAAATTAATTTTTTTTAAGATATTCTCATCCATAATATGGTGAAAATGCCTTTGATCACCCTTTTATTCCCCTATAATCCTTATAAAGGCTCATTGATGTCGGTTTTTAGATCATCATGTCACCATTTTAGGGTAGAATAAATAGATTTCTATAATTCGTTAAATCAAATTCAAATTGGTAGTATATTCATGGCATGTTGAGTCTTTATAACTCATATTAAGGACACTGATGTTTACATTTCTGAGTCTCTAGCACATTTTGTGATTTTATGCATATGTTTTACCATAATGATTATTTATGGTATTTTTTTCTATTTATATGATCTTAATAAATAATTTTTAATGGGGAAACATCATTTTAATATTCAACAAAGTCATTAAATCATTTTAAATGGAACATTTTTGGTTCCTTGGTAAAATTAGTTTTAGTGATCCACTTTATGGGTTATTTTCCTTCATGGGTTGATTTATCAATGTAAATGAGGTTTCCAATTTAAATTTGGATTTAAAAATGGATTTTTTTTATAATAAATTGATTATATAATGAAATAACTAATATTAGATATTCAATGTGAAGGGAATGATATTAGTTGAAGGGTTTGAAATAATATTTTGAAACAATGTTGGCTTCTTTAAATAACATTTTCATAGTGATATTGGATAATAACCTAATAAAAGTAAATATGGAATGTGATTCATTTATTAAAGTTGATAAAAAATGGGGATTCAATTTTTTATATGTGATGTTTGTATAACATTGGTTTGAATTTGTGTGTTGTATTTGACATCTTCTGGGAACACCCTTTTTACTATACCATTTAATATTATTTTTCATCTGGAATATAATTGTTTTGGTCTATGAAGATACATAATTAAATAGTTATACAATTCCATATTTTAATTTATATGTGGTTGTATGAACTACATTGCAGACAGGTGAATGGGTTGGAAAGATAATGTTATTTTTTTAGTATCAAAGTTGTTTGATGGGTCTTTATTAAGGTAATATATTCCTTGGAGTGTAGATATTAGAAAAATGTTTTGGGATTGATGAAAAAATTCCATATAAAAATATGTGTGGTAGTCATGTCCTCTTGGGTAGATTGTTCTAGGAGTGATATGTTCAGGCATGGTAGAAGCTGGGTATCCAAATGGTTTTCTATTTAGATTTCAATGGTAAATCCTTTTATTGTGAAGGATTTTGTATTGAAAATTGGAATGTATGTGTAACCCATAAGGGTTATTAAGGGAGAATCCAAATGGATATCCTTGTGTTATTATTATGATTTGGTTATTGTACTTGAATAAATCCCTATTTTCAACCATTCTGTTTAATTTTTTGTGATGCTATAATGTAATGTGTATGAGAGTAAATGATGAGGTAGAGTGTGTTGTTAGTGGAATATTAATATTATCCCTCAGACATATCCATTTATGTTTTTGGTTCAAATTATTCCATGGACCTACAGCAAGTGGATTTTTTAGCTAGTGGGTGATGATTCCTATTATAATGCTTATACAGATTACTAGTTTTGTAGGTCAAGATAAAATCTATCCATTAGACCTATCTAGTAATTTTTTCATCTATCTCAATACATTGGACCTACTATCAGGAGGACAATTTTTATTGTGAATGTGTATGGGTATTGTAATATTATCCTCATATCGCTTCCTCTGATGTTGACTTATATGATTAGTTTTGGGACCAACCTTATATTGGTGTAATATTTATTTAGAGATAGGTCATATAATATGATTACTCAGATCACATGTTCATTCTGTTTAAGATGTATGAATAGTTGTGATAAAAACCTTGTGATGTTGTGGTTTTAATTTTTTCAGTTGATCAATAATATGGTGGAATGTTTTCTTGTGTGTGTGGTTGGATTCCATGATTCCATCTTCAGAATGCTTTGAATTATGTTGAGACATATGATTATCAATGGGTACAAGTTGTTTTTTTTTCATGGATCATTTAAGTGGAAATCTAGATTCCCTCTTCATATCTCAATTTTTATATTTTCAAGTATTTATGATTCATTACTAGGGGTCCCTGAATCAATTTAATGGATTTATGTGTTTTAGAGGTTAGTTATCGAGATACATTTAACAAATAATATGTTGGATGTGATGTATTTCTTATATACACAATAATGACTCTTGATATTAATTCAATGAATGAATTTTCTACTATAGAAATATCATAGTGATATGACTGAAATTGGATTTTGAAAGAACGATTAGGTGAAGTAGTTTCATGGTTAGAACATGATGACATGATATAAATTACGTTCAATGTGTCTAGGAGGGTGTGTTGCATGAAGATGACTTATACTCACCATAAGTATTTTATTCACATCCATATGATTATATTATACATTATTATATTGAGGAAATTGGTATTCCTATTAGATCATCTAAGTCACCCACTATCTTTGGACACAACATATATTTCATTTTATATTAGCATACATTCATGTTTTTTCTCTCGTATAAGTGACAAGTAGAGTGGGAAATGTGGATTTATTATACAAGGGTGTAGTGGTTATGGATTTTATTGGTTGGAAAAATGTGTGTTTGGTTAGAGGATATACTATAACATTTCATTTATTGTAATATTTCTATACCAGACAGTTCTCAAACATATCACCATATATTGAATATTCACATTATAATTGTAACGTCCCTGATTTAGATACTAATCAAAGGTGCCCCGTACCTGGTTGGACACTTGGACTCAAGTGCATCTCCGAAAATGGTAGAGGCTTCCTACTAGAAACAAGGGCATATGAGTGATAATAGGGAAACTATTCCTACATTAGTAGAGTTTAAATCAGAAGAGTATAATAATGAATCAATAAAATAAGTATTAATGTTGTGAAATAGATCTATAAAACAAGAGACTAATAATCTCAATTTCCAGATTTCATATCCTACAAAAGTCGACGTTGCATGATAAAAGGTCTATGAAAATAACCAAAATTGGTTACAATGTAGTAATATATGTTATAAGTACCAGAAGTACAAAAAGGGGAAAAGAAACATCGAAGAATATCAAACACCATCTTGGTCCCATTCTCTCCTACTTCAAAATTACATATGAGGTACCTAAAGAAGGGTGCTTTCCTTTATGGACACATGAAACAATATAATATGTTTTTTCCCAGAGAAAGCCAAATATGATGAGAGGCGAAATACCAATAAGCAACCACCCTAGGTCTGTTCCAATATATCCTTGAATACATATAACATGTAGTGTACAATAATGAAATCAGTAAGCTACAATTTACTCAAAAGTGAACAGTTCATCAAGAACTGGTATTCATTTACATTCATTTCATATTCTATAAAAATTAAAGCACTGGGAAATATATACATCTTGCGATTTGGAATAAGCCTGATTTCCCCCATATACATGTAAGCACAACTGATACCTCAAAAGGTTATCTAAAGGAGTGTACATGAAGTCTAAATATAATTTTGTGCATTGGCATGGAAAGCAACTCGTATTTCATTCCATTTAAATATTCAAATTATAACCGAAGTCTTTCATTGATGTTCCTATGTTTTAATTCAAGTATCACTCCCAGTGAAACTCCACCTACATCCTACGAGCCCATCCCATTGATCCTCCCATGAACCCAGTATCACTCTTGTTGTTGTGTGATAAATTTTCCATTTGATCCCATCCATTGATCATATAAATAAGACTCAAGTATAACCCATGACATATAAACAATTCCAATAGAACTCATCAATGGAATCCCTCAATGGAACCATGTTTTGTTATACATTTAAATAAATCACCCATGAAACCATCCAATACATCTGTGGTTCACCCACGACATAAAAATATAACCCCCATTATTTGGAATATCCATGGAATCCCTTAGTGTATCCATGGTGCACCTGTGGTATAAGGTAAACTAGTCATATGGACATGTCGATGGAATTAAAATTGAATTCCAAAGTTCATCCAACTCTATTTAACCTTTTATCATATAAGATGCAATTAACCATTTCTTCAGGAAATGAAGGGTAAAATTAAAAAACATATAATATAATCTTAATAAAGGACCAAGCACATAAGGCTTTTCCTTTCAAATACTCACATGTGAAGAAATTATAAAATAAATAATCACATGTAAATTAATCTATTACATCTCTTTAACGTTAATAATATCACATGGGAAATCCATATAACAAAACTATCATATATTTTAATTTATCAAAAGCCTTAGCAACCAATTATCCCACATGGGAAATTATTTTATTTGACCAATTTCATTTTAAACAACCCAATAAAGGGATTAATGTCATGCCTCAAAGTCATCAACGACCTAATGTCCATGAACAATCATCAAATGAAAACACTCCCATGGGGTGGACCTATTCTAAGGTAAACAACCCTAGAAATTAATAAGAACACACATTTAATTACTGAAACATCCATAGTAAACGACAAGGTTCCATTCTAAAACATGGTGGAACCCCGAACAATTGGGGTGAGGTACTCGGACATATATAAATAGATTTACAATCATGAAATGGCGCATAACCACCTACACCCAACAAGTACAACTCTCCTCGTCCAGTATTGGCCTTTAATTTTTCCATGAATGGAGTAGATATGAAAAATGAGAATAAATTCCCAAAGCTCAAAATATAGTACTAGAGGAGTATAATGTAAGAATGGATCATGTTTAATTGAGAACTCACTGATGAGGATCCAATACTTCTAACATTTATTGAAACAGAGTTTAGATGAAGAATTCGGATCTAACCTTCCTTTTAGCCCTTTTGGTCGCAAAACATTGGCGAGCCCTCAATTCATCTGAAGTAGACAAGGATACTACTCATTTTAGATTAAAACAGAAAAATATGTGGCATGTACTAGGATATACATGCCACGTATGTGCTTGATTTTCCATTTATTACAGACATTCCTTACACATTATGCATTATCCTGGCCAAACCATTATATGATGTGTATTAGGAATACACGACCTTTAACCACTAGTCATGTCATGTAATAGGCTTGTAGCCTAGACTTAAACCTCTTTCTTTGTCCACTATCATAAGTACAACTCAAAATGAAAATATTTGTACCTCAAAGGAAGAACTACGTTCTCACAAACTTCCTCCCCAAAAGAAACTTGTCTCTAAATTTCCCTCCCAAGGACGATAGAGAAACAGCTAACAAGAACTCCAGCCACTGTGACGGTACATTAGCCTCCCTCCCCCATGTGTCATCATACACTTGGCCTCTCTTCCAAAGCACATGTAAAAAAGGAACATACAATCCATAGAGAAAATTCATGCTACAATCCATAATTATTATAGGATTCTCCTCATTGGACACATCTACCTATAACTAAACCTTTTTTGGATTAAAATTATGATAGGGGCATAAAAATTAACATCATAAATAATAAATGTAGAAGACTTCGTGCATAGCCTGATACCCTTAAGGAAACTACAACTGATAGGTGTCATGATCGACTCTTTCTAGAATCTTGAATGGCCCAACATATATTGGAAAAATCTTAAAAAGTGTTCTGATTCTCTTATGTACCATCCTCGGTGCAACACATAAGAAAACCTGATCCATGACCCCAAACTCTAAAAGTCATATTCAGAGATCATCATACGAACTATGAAGAGACAATGAAGTAGACATCTTCTTCTAAATCATCTGAACTTGTTCAATGGTCTCCAAGGCAAGACGATGTCCCAACATAGCTTCCTCTCCTAACTCCACCCAACACAGGTGTGATTGGAATGGCCTACCGTACAAAGACACACATGGAGCCCTTAAAATATAATCCTAAGAGCTATTTTTAAAGAAAAACAGAACCATGGGTATATTTTTATCCCAAGAACCTTGGAACTCGTGGACACATGCTCATAACATATCCTCGAACACCTAAAGTGTGCGCTTTAAACAACCATCTATTTGAGGGTGGTAATCCATGCTCAGAAGCGCCATTGTACCAATCAAACTTTGTAGCCCTTTCTAGAAGTGAGAATCAAATCCGGAATCCCTGTCTTAAATGATAGAATGTGGGATCCCATGTATTCATAAAATATCACAGATGTACAATCTCCCAAGATCATCAACACTGAAGGATTCCATGATTGGAAGGAAATGTGAAACCATCATGAGCATGTAAAAAATTACCCATACGACATAAATACCTTGAGCTGACCATAGTAACGCCATCATGAAATCCATCGTGGCATCCTCCCATTTTCACTCAGGAATGGGTAGTTGCTGTAAAAGCCTAGTTTGTCACTGGTGTTCCACTTTCACATACTATCAGGTGTTTCACCTCATAAAATACAAGCAATAACACTCTTCATACATGGCCACCAATACTAATGATGTAAATCCCAATACATCTTGGTGACACTAGAATTAAATTTACATATAGAGGCATTAAAATATTGCATCAACTCTTCACGTATATCTTTAGAAACTCATATGCGACCACATAAGAAAAAAACATCATCCTCACCTATGGTCCAACAAGGAGGTGGGTCCTCACCTACCACACTCTCCCATAGAACAAGGACTTTGTAATTTGATAGCTTCCTCATCCTCAATTTTTCCAGTATGAAGGAAATGATAGCTAAAAAAGAATTAAATGGATTCCCCTTACTATCGTGCATGTGAAAATGCTTCTCAGTGAACATATCCATAAGCTTACACTCTCTAATGTCATGTTACACTACCTGAAACAATGTCCTCCCACTGAAATCATCATCCATTGCATGGCCTTTACCCATCATTTAGGAAAGCTTGAAGTCGAAAGATTGAAGGTATTCCACCCATCTTCAGATCCTCATATTCAGATCATAGAGAGTAAATATTTACTTGAGTCTTTTATGGTTTGTGAACATAAAAAAATTACCTTCCAATTAGTAATATATCCAACATAATAACGCTTGAAAAACCATAGATAAATCGATATCATGCGTTGGGTAATTCCTCTCATGTGGCCTCAACTGTCGAGCCCCATAAGAAACAACTCAATCCACTTATAAAATTTTTATAGTAACATGTGAACCCTAGAAAACATTGCACCTCAATGATTATAATTATATTCTCCAGAGAAACTACTAAATTCACCTTATCTTGATCCAAGGATACTCATGTCTCCGAGATTATATGACCTAGGATGTGAATCTAATCCTTCCCGAAGTGGCACATTGTGAGATGATCATATATCTGATTCTCTCTCTGTGTAATCAAAATTATCTCAAGATATGTGGCATGTCCTTGTTAATTATGATAATACATCAAGATACCGTCCAAAAAACCACAATGAACAAATAAGGATAGGGATAGAAAAATCATTTCATTAATTGAACAATGACTTTTGGTGTGTTTGTGAGACCAAACAACCTTACCACATACTCATACAGACCATACATTCATTGAAAGGTTTTGCGTGATATGCCTTGTGATCTGACATGAAACTGATGAAAACCATATCATAGATCTATCTTTGTGAAAACATGAGCTCCATGGAGCTGTTCGAAGTGATCATCTATCTTTAGTAGTGGATACCAATTCTTAAATGTCAACTGGTCCATTATTTGATAATCCACACATGGCCTGAGGATACCATCTTTGTTTTATCGTAAAAATGATTGGTTAACACCAAGAATGTACTGGGTAAGATTAAACTATATTCCCCAAAATCATCAAGTTGTATCTCAAGCTCTTGCAACTCCGCATTAGACATTATATAATGAAGAATGGATAATGGTTCAGCCCCTAGAACATGTTCTATAGAGAAATCTACCTCTCCCACTGGAGTTAAACCTGAAAAGTCATCCAGAAAGACATCCCTGAAATAATCATCCACTAGAAGAAAATCCATATGACATGTTCCTTGAGTCATTTGGGTATAAGCACACAATCTAGGATATCATCCCACCCATCCCACGATTCGCAGGTCATGCTCGTCTTTCTAGGACATCCCATTCATCGTTGTGTAGATTTGATCTTCCCTCTAGTGACTTAAAATGTGTAATTTATCAATAGAAAACAAAAATGGCCTAAAATGAAACCAATTGGTCCATCCTTAGAATTATTTTAAATCTTATCATCTCAAGGATATATAGTTCCAATATAGAGTGAAACCATCCAACCATAGCGGGGGACTCCATACACAAATGCAAACATTCCATTCTAATCCCTAATAGAGTGTCTAGTGTCATAACATCATAAAAAATAAAAAAGAGACCATGGATCTCCACAATGGGAATAGATATGAAACAATATAACATTCCTATATCAAAGAGGGAATAAGCTAAAATGGAGGTAACTAGATTAGTACATCTGACAGTAGAAGGTTAGGGATCTTGCTATTGTTTGGTCAACTTCAATTTATAAACATGATTTGTAACATAGCCCTGTGACATAGCTGGATACCCTAAGATGATCCACCCTATTGTCACTAAGAACATGGGGTATGGATACCATGGCCATGACCAACACCTCATCCTGAGTAGCCTAATGTACCTCAAATCCCTATATGATGAGATGATGCTAACACTGCTATTGAACATGGAGTCTGTTCAGACCGTCTCTCACAATCTTCTAGTACAAACATCCTAAATAATCACAATAGATGCCCAAAAATACCACTAGATTTTCACTCTAATGGGTCATGTGGGCACTGTGGCATCGTATTCCTTTTCCTACTGAACTTGTATAACCTCACATCGCTACCAAAAGAAATGTTCTAACTACTAACATCACTATAAGAATTCTATAGATGATGATTTCTTACTTTAGGTTCAGATAGTACCTAATCGTGGTAATGAACCACCCTGGATCACTCCTCCAAATTCCCTCAGAATATTCACAGTAATGAGTGCCTGATTCACAACAGTAGATACAATAGTTCTCTTAAATACATTTAGTTGTGAATAGATTTCATACCTGAGACCATCCTCATATCACAAAGAGTTCGGTACATCATCACCCATCAAAATAGGTATCAAATGATAAATCATGGTAAAATAGGAAAAATATTTCATAAATGATATTCTTATTAGCTACATATGCATAAACTCTCAATCTCTATCGGTCCCCATCATCTTGGGAAGATAATAATCAATGAAGACTATATGAAAATATCCCCATTCCATATCATGATGATGCTCCAACTGAGTGATAACATCCCAACATCTCTTGTTCCAATCATGCAACATACACATTAGGAGCTTTACCCACACCGTTGGAGGCGTCTTCATATGCTCGGAGAATGAAAGCATGGATCTATCCATGAATCTACAGTGTGTGGTCTGCCATCTTCCAGAATTGTGGGCAGATAATACTCCTGGAACACTCGCGTCAACTCATCCATAGATGTGGGTAGGTGCGGTACTCCTGGAATTGTTTTTATGAACCATATAAAGCCTTTAAATAACTTTGCATTAACACTGATGCCCGGTATAATAGCTGGTGTCACAACTAGCATTATTAGAGGATCCACCAGTTGCCCATGGCCTTCCAACTATTTTGAATGATTGTCACTACCATCCTGGCATACAAAAAAATGTATTTATGGTGGCATGAATCTACAAGGTCAAGAACACACATTTGTACAAGATTTATTGTCAAGGATTTCAATTCCTGAATGAAAAAATAGGAAAACACCATTAAAGGGTATTAGAAGATGATTACATGGCGTGTAGACACCACACACGACATGTACCCTCAATCTCCCACACGGGCATGTACTTCCACCACCCTGGGTATGTAAACACCCCTGGTAAACTGCGTGTATGACTGGTACATGACATGTACTCATGTCTCCCCTATTGTCCATGTACATTTAAATGGACATATCCACATGAGGTATGAGTGTGTAAAACTACATGGTGTGTATATAATGTACATGGTGTGAACTATCCGAAAAACATCATTCCATGTTCTTTCTCACATGACTGGACAAAAAACCATGTAGCACATGTGATGTACTCATTTTACATGGTGTTTACTTAAGAAAAGTATTACTTCCCGATCAAAAGAACACATGTAACATGTTTAGAGAACCACATGTCGTATTTTCTAGGTTCCCGAAAAGAAAATCCCTAGAACACTGCTGGAACCCATATTTTTTGAAAATTAAACCAACAATATGCTAAATTATGATCATTGGGGTTCCATACTTCCATGAATCAATGTTTTGAATCCACATATAGCACATAATAACACAATTAAATATCAGGCCAAAACATGATCCACCAAATTCTGATCCAAGTGGTCCCATACACCTCAAGTATTAAATCTTGGCATACATCTATTTCAAACAGTGAACATACAAATACACATATCATAATAGTATGAATATCTATCATGGTACATATCACAATAATATGCAATCAATAATACTATAAAATAGCATGGGAATAATGCATGGCATGTGATTTCTATCAAGTATTTATTTGAATCATGTGATAGAATACCCTAATCTCATCGAGATTCAACAAAATAGAACAACATTAATATAAATACTAGTATCAGAATAATAGTGTGTCACCCAATGGTTAAATAAAATCAACTGCAATGACACAAAATCTAAAAATAACAATTGAGTTTGAGCCGATTTGGCTTTTCCCTATTCAAGGGGTATCTACTCTCAAGCACAACTTATTACCAAACTGCATTTTCATATTATCCTTGTCTAATGTCAGAAAATAGTAAGAAAAAACTAGGAAAGGATATATTTTTATACTACATTGTAACGTATGAGATCCATATTCCACTCAAAGGTGTGAAGTACTTGTTTTTCCACATAGACTGAAGAGCATCTCCTCAAATTCCAAAGCCTACTGACTAGCAGTGAGGGCCTGGGATTGATAGTTGGGAGACTATTCCCTAATTATACGAGTGTAACACAATAGAGTAAAATATAAAATCATTAGAAAAAGTAGAAATGCCATGATACAGAATTAAACTACGGGATATTGATAATATAAATAACCATATGTCAAATCATATGAAATATGATGATGCGTGTTACATGTTCATTGGAAATAGACCAAATAGGTTACACTGCTGTAGTATAAGATATAAATACTAAAATTAAAAAAAGGTCAAATGAAACTCAGAATAGTCCCAAGCTTTTTCCTAGTCCCATGCCCTCCTACTCCAAAACAACATATCACGTACCGATAGAAGGGCTCTTTCCTTAATCAACATTGGAAATAATATAATCTATTTAGGCACAAATATACGAACCAAAGAGGGTGTGAAACTAAATCCCAAAAAGAATCCACCCTAGGTCTCTGCCAATCTGCCAGTGAATACAAATAACATGAATTGTACAATAATGAAAGCATAAAAATATAATGTACAGATAAATCAATATTTCTAAAACAAATTATTTCCATTTAAATTCATTTCATGTTAATTAACAATTTAATTATAGTGAATTATATAAGTCATGGGATCTGATATGATCCTAGAACCCCCGTATAAAATTAAGTACAACAGATTCCACAGATGGATATCTAAACTAGTGTACATGAATACCGAATCCAAGCTTGTGATTTTTCTTCTAAAACAAATTTTTATGTCAATACATTTAAATATTTCAATTATAAACTTAGTCTTTCCATGACATTCTAATGTTGGAATTCAAGTATCACACTCGGTGTAATTCAACCTTCATTCTACAAGCCCATCCCGATGATCCTCCCGTTAAACCGATATCACTCTAGGTGTGGTGTGAGTATATATCAATTTTATGACCTCCTTGGATCCTATAAATAATCCCCATGTATCACCCATTACATATAAACAATTCAACTAATACCAATCTAATGAATCCCACCATTGAACAATATTTGATTCAGTATTTTAATAAAGTCTCCATAAACCCATCCACTACATTCGTGGTTCGTTCACGACTTAAAAATATAACCCCCGTTTTTGTCTCTATATTGAATCCCTCAATATAACCATGGGTCACCCGAGGTATTAGGTACGATAGTCATATAGGCCCTTCCGTGATATTCAAATTTGAATTCATAGTTCACCCAATAATATTTACCCTATAATAATATAAGATTTAATTAAACATTTCATTAGGCATGAAAAGATCAAAACCAAAAGCATAATATATAATATCATGAACGGATCTACCTCATAAGGCTTGGCATTTCAATTACTCACATGGTATAAATTCTCATAACAAGAATCACATGTAAATTAAACTATTTCATGGATTTCACATTAATAATCTCACGCGGGAAATCTATTTAACAAACCTATCTTGTAAGTTAATCTATCACATGGTTTAAACACAAATTATTCACATGGGAATTTCCTTTATCATACCAATTATATTTTAAACAACCCAACAAGGGAAACACAAGCATGACACATAGACATCCTAGGATACACAACCGTAAACAATCATCCAATGGAAACAGACCCATGTGGTTTCCCTAATTCTAGGAAAACTACCATATAGATGAAAAAGAACACATATTCAATTACCCAATCCTTAATAGGAAATTAAAGGGTTCAATTATAAATCAGGAGACACACTAAAAATGGGTGTGCGAAACCTCAACATATATAAACATCTTGAAAATTTGTGAAAGTCATGAAACGACTAACATCTTTCAAGTATGAATCTCTTTGATAAGTGGCGTCCTATACCTCAACGAAGAATAGAATAGATCAGAGAAAATACAATAAAATCATAATCCTAAATAATTAGGTTGAGTGGTTAAGAGAAAAAGAACAGATTAAGAGGAATAGATAACTCATCGAAGGGATTTCAATAGATCTGTTGGTGTTTGAAACTAAGTTAAGATGAATAATCAGAAGCGAAACCTTCTTCTTGGTGCGTCTGTTCATGAAACCCAGGTGAGCCTTCGACCCATCTGATGAAGATGATTATACTTCCCATTTTTTAAAAAAAATTAAAATAAATTGTGTGTACTAGGATATTTATGCCATATATATATATATATATATATATTATCCCTTTGTTTTTGACATGCCTTACACGTCGTGCCTGGTTCCTGACCAGACCATTGAAGAGTGTGTTCTGGGATTACACGACATATAACCCCCATTCATTTCATGTAATAGGCCTATATCATATCCTGTATCCAATTTTTCATCTTCTTTATTAAGTACTAATAAAAAGGAAATGATTTTTATCTCAATGGATGAACTGTGTTCAGATACTAATTTATTGATGTTAATTATTTGATTATATAGGTTTATAAAATATATTCACATTTTTTCTTATATAAATTTTTTTTATTATGGGACCCCTCATGGATCACAATTTTTTCCATAGATTTGGGTAAATCCACTATATTAAGGGGCATTGAAAACCATTAATAATTTTCAGGCATGACCATGTTAATTGGTTTATGATGGAATAGTTTCCCCATGACTATTGTTTCCCCTTCCCATTAGTTGAAATGCTCTAGTACAATTGTAGGCCATATTGAGATCATGTTGTTCTCAAATTTGGTTCCATTTGGGTGATATAGGAAGGGTTTAAATAAAACGGTACTATAGTTTTAGATTTGTTAATAAAGTGTATGTTAGAGTTAGAGTTTTTTTATTAAAACATAGGAAATTAACTTGTTCCATGTTAATAAAAAAATACTTTGGTTGAATCCCATGTTTCTCAGGGGCCTCAAATGTTGTAAATATGTTTCCTTTGAGGATCTTTTTATCTAACTAATCCACAAATACCAATTTGAGAAGTATGTGGCTCTAGATGGTCTATGGGTACTTCCATGATCCTATGATGTTTTTCATATACTATGATAGTTCAGTGTTTAGAACCTGATACATGAACCTACGAATGAATTTTTTCAATAAATTTCTTCATCGTGATACATAATTTATTCAATAAATTTATAAATATTCATTTTCACTAACACATAATATTAGGGGTTATTATAATAATATAGATTGAAACGGTCTCTTTGAATAGTTCATTGGTGGTTAATATTTTTTGACTATAATGTAATAAATTTTGAGATTATGGTTTTTGAAAAATCATAATTTAAAATAAGAAATATCAAGCGGTGTTACATGGTGTTCAGGGTATTTTATTATATTATTTTCATAAATATAAGAAAAAAGGTTTTTGGAATTTGCCCTAAATTTTTTTTGAAGGTGAGATTTTATTTAGGAAAGGAAATGATGGGAGTGGTTAATGATTTGTTTGATATAATTTCTGGAATAAGACCAGGGATTTCAAAGGGTGATTAAAATATCATGTTAGTTTTGAAGTTGTCAATTTTTGTACATTGGTTAAAAAAACAGTTACCTATGTAAACGTGGCTACATGGAATTTACTGTTTTAGTTTAGACTGATCATGATGTTAGAACAGTGTTCTACGAAATGATTTGTTAATTATTAGTTTGAACCCAGTGAGGTTTTATAGGTATGAAATAATTTATTATGTTGTTTGGAAAATGAAACTTGTATATTTTTAGATCAGGTTATCAGGATTTTTAATGACAGAATAGGAGTCACCAAATTTTTTGTGTATTGTATTCACTGGGTGTTGTAATCTTCTTTTAATATATACATGGGTTTTTAGGATTTTGGGATTTGTGTTAGGTGATAGGATTGAGTTGTTAAATATATTTATTGATGGTTTCATTATTTGGACCTCATGAAGTGCTCCATTCATAATACATCACTGTTGTGGGTAGGAACATTAATAAAAATAAACACTTGTGTGTGGATTATAACTGTGGGTATGAAAACATAAGATGGTTCTCTAGAGGTCACACTACCCTTGAGAAGGAGAGTGATGATGTGGATGAATTTTTAGAAAATTACATGATGTGTATTGTAAGGTGAGTAATTATTATATTATGTTCATTTATAGTTGAAGAACTATTAAAAATTGTTATATAAATTTAACTCATGAATTTACCTAGTTCTTGGGGAACAAATGAGGTTAACTATTGATGGGTACCAGTACATTATTTTTCACTATGTTGATTAATGGGACTTTATTGGACCCTAGTATATATCACACAAGGATAGAAATGATCAGGGTGAGTGATGAGATGATTGGACACATGTTATCTTATGGTTTTGATGAAATTAAATATTATCCTCAACCGAATGATGTATCATCTGAAATGAAATAGAGTTCTATGATAAAATAAAACATGGATTTCTTTATGATAGCAGTTGTAAATGATTATATAATAATATTTCCGGATGATAGAAATTTTATGGATGAGAGAACCTATTAGGAATTCTTCTCAAGGGAAAATATAAGGGAAGAGAAACGGTATGGGGATCACCAATGGATATTGGAGGGTGTAACCCTCATTAAAAGTGATTTTTATGTATGTTGAGGATAATTTTCATGGTAACCAATATATATATATATATAAAACTGATTTTGAACTTATGTATGAGTGTGGTGGTCATATATAATCATCATATTTAGTAATGATCATAATTTGTGGTTGGTAGATCAGATCTTTTGTTCTATCAGGGAGATTATATGGGTATTCATAAGGTCTGGGAGTGTTTAATATAACATTAATTTATCATAGTAATGTTGTAAGTCTCGTGTGTATTATGAAACTAATTAGAAGATTTCCAATATGGAACTAGCTTTTTAAATAGAAGATATATTCAAATCATCTTTTCCAATGATGAATACTAGATTTGGGATTAATATTCCATTTCAAAGGGAATCCATGTATCAATATGAGTGTTAGGAGAGATATGGGTTGGTGTTATGAGTGATTCATATTAGAGGTCTATCAGTATTTTGAGAGAGATTACTGTAGTTGAATTGATTGGATGAGGATACAAAACATGAATTACATTGAGTTCCATGCTCAAACATTGAGTTAGGAATTTTGATAATTTTATTATGAATATATTTTTTAAGGAATCATTGTTAGGAAACGCAATGATACCACAATATTTGGGGATCACCAATTCATTGAATTTCATCTACTGTTGGAAAAATTTGTGATGTCTTGTTTATTTAGATGGGGTATGGAAGAATACATGTTAAACATTTTTTTGTATTCAATTTACATGCCTTCGGGATCATACAAATATTTATTAGAAAAAATCCAGTGTATCAGGGATTGTTGCATATATTGTTGAGTCTCATGTCCAATTATGGATGGTAAGTAAAGAAAAATTCTTAGGACCATGTTTTAGATTAATATACTAATAGTATGTAGTTTATAATGACTCATAAATTTATAGGTTATTCCATTTATAGGTAATTGTTTTATCAGGGTACAGTTCTACGATTTGGTATTATAGTGATATTTTATGATTTAATCATCATTGAATATGTTATTTAATGTGTTCAAAGGCACATTAGGTTTCTCATGTTCTTGGGGATTTGTTTTAGATTGATGATGATGTTCTATAAAGGAAGAATTCCAGGATGCGAGACTAGGTATCTTTTCATGGAATAGAGATCACATGGGTTTTGTTTGGTCAAATTGTGAGGGGATACCATTGAATTAAGGATTAGATGAATTCTGATTGTTTTAATTCATTCCATGTAGAATTTGTTTCAAAACATGTTTTATTTTTAGTATGAGAATTAAATTGTTGTGTTAATCGAATTCTGGTATGATATATTGTTAAATTGGGGTCTTTATTCTTTTATAGGCATTCTAGATATTTTGGGAGTTTTGATTTTTTTTATGATATATCATTTTAATATAATAGTATTTGACTTATTGTGTAGTTGTTGGTCTATATTATAGTTATTATTAATCCTTAATGAATAAGACCCACTGGGATAAAAAAATATTACTCCCACAATTGGGTACCCACATGTACAAGGGTTTCCCTCTCCTAAAAAACGTTCAATGTGTTGGGAGATTCTGTGATTCATATGAGTAATATATTGATGATTAATAGTAACCTAAACAATATTTTTGATTAAAACTATATTTTCACTAGTTATATCAAATCAAGTTTGTGGTATAAGAAAATATATGTATAAAACCATGATAATTATAGTTTATTATATTTTGGAAGGTTGGGTAACTATTTGAATCAACCTGATCTATGTAATGGTAGCAATGTTGACATGTAATGGTCACTATAAAATTTGATGTTGAAACATGATGGTCAGCCTATTTAAAAATTATAACACCTATGCTCACACTATATTGTGAAAATGTAATTTTTGGAGTAAAAATTCGATACATATATATTATTTTCCAAATACCTAAGGGTCATTTCTCTAGAAAAGGTTGAAACATAAGGTAAATTTCATTTATAAATAATGGTCCAAGACATCGTGAAATTAAAATGATGTATACTAAAGTATTTCTAAATATGTTTCACAAGTGGGTGATTCATTTGGGTAATGCATCGGGGGTCTAATATTACGCATAGGGACACCGAATTTAAAGGGTCATAGTGGTTCTAATATTAAAAAATGATGAGTTTCATCCATATATTTTAGAATTATGATGACTTTATTAACTGAAATAAAAATTTAGGGTTCATTACATTTTTTATAAATGATTTTGAACATTCCAAAAATCACCCTCTCTTTTCTCTCATCAATTAATTGCGAGATCTGCATATTTTTTTATAGTGACCCTGCTTTTTCTTACTATACCATTACATCATTTTTTTAATATTCCAAATAATAGAGATTTAAATCCAATATTGAAAGGTATAATATATTAATTATATTATTATCATAAATATGAATTACCTAATAAAATAGAATCATTTATTTAATAACTTCATTGTTATCCATTAAATCTCAATTTCTACATAGTACTGTAATCACCTGAGGATGTACATCAAAGAAAGTGGTGAGCTAAAATCCTAGTAAGAGGCTGAATGAGTGACATGAATTAAAATAACATGGATATTCATAATAATAATATCATAATCATGTGAACATCACTAAATAATGATTGAAACATTTAACAAATCCACCGAATGTGTTAATGCATAAAAATGAAATATCATTTCATAGTGTTCTAATACCACATGTAGTTGTGAATAGTGATAACATCATGTTAGGACATAGAATATGTTCATAGTTTTCACATCATAACTCTGAAAAAAATAAAGAATAATTTTCATATATAATTCCCATTATTTCATGAGATATATCACATTAACCTATATATTGGAGATAAATTTAACTCTAGGACCACCTATAACATCAAAATATTTACCTAACCATGCATGCCACATAAAGCATATTAAAATCTTATTAATTAACTAAACCATGGAATCAACGGGGTTTCACAAAGATATTTTCAATAATTATTTCATGTAAAGAATTTGGGTTCCCAAATGAAAATGTAAAAAGCATAATTTTTATAAGAATCATTATTCTTGCAAAATAAAGGAACAACTCAAAATGAGTCAAAAATATGTTTTAGAATGATGATTTTTTGGAAAGTCATTGTTTTTATACTAACATCAATTTAAAACAGTCATACACCAAAAAAAGAAAAGGAATGAATAATTAAATGTTATTTAAGGTACATTGGAGGAGTATATATACCAAATATGTCCTGAAAGTGGGATAACCCATAGAAAAGAAGATTGGTTCTATAATCCCACTACCTTATTTCCAATTGCATTTCAAACATAAAAGTAATATCATGGGTAATAAAATTATATTAATTGATTACTAAATTTGTAACATATTCTACATGTTCTTGATTGAATTTATTTTTTTTATTCTTTATGACCATTTTGATGACATATACTGTTCAATTTCGTCACTTTAAGAGCATTTGTTTTCATGGTTTTCATGATCAGTTAACTTGAATATAATTATATAAGTTATTATAAATGGAAATAATTCCCTATAAGTGAAACGAAGTTGTATTAATACACTTAATGAAGTCTATATTTTACAATATTTTTTTTCTTTTATGGGGATGATTCATTTGATAAATTTTTAATGATACATGTTTAGTTTAATTTGGCGGGTTTTCCAACCATTATAAACTAGTTTCATTTTATTCAACATTAACTCTATAAATTACATCCATAAAATGGATAATGTTATAATGTACATATAAAGATCAAATTAACCACTATAATGTTTTTATGGCCATCATTGATGTTAATAATGGAAAATGAAAACTCGCCATCCATAAAGGCTGGGAACCAACATATTACATTTTTTTCCAAATGAATGGAGATGGGAATAGATTTTATGATGTAAATTACATTAAAAAAATAAATGAATAAGGTATATACATATGATACCAGAGTTATCATTTGACTTTGGATAGGGGTGAGGATAGGATAAGGAAATAAAAGAAATTAAAAGTGAATGATTGAGGATTTTACATCATAAATGTTATCTCATCATGATTCTCCTTAAGGAACACTAGTTATTTATTTTGTTGATACAATAATTTATATATCATTGGGAATATTCAGGGGAATTTAATTGGGATTAATATTGAAATCTATATGTCATAGAGGGTAAAAAAATAAGCGGCAGTATTTATGGGGTAGAGGAGTGTTTTTTATTAATATATTAATTTGTATTTTATTTTGGACATCAAATTTAAATAGATTAGAATGTTATGAATAAATAGAGTAAATGGTTCTGGAAATTTTAATCCAATGTGTTCTTACATCATTTGGGACCAAAAATTCTATGTATTTAGCTTAAAATGGAAAATACCATAAATTATTAAATTTCAATATTCCCCAATATTTCAACTATTTAAGAAAATTCCAACAAAATAAACCAAACAATTTTTCAATTTTCATATTAAAAAAAGGGAATCCATTATATAGAAATAATTTTATAAATATATGGAATTTATTATTTTAATTAAAATCATAAATAATTTGAAGAATACTGATTTTAATATTATAATTTCATTTATGGCCCATTGGAAAATTAATTAAGTCTCTATATAATTAACTTATAATTAAAATAAACACAATATTAATTTATGAATATCTTAAATGAATATTATTTAAATAATTACATTAATTATAAAATTATAGGTAAATATTTATATTTTACAAAAATATCTTTCCATAATTTAACATTTTTAAAATATTTATTTACATATACAATAATATAATTCTATCAAATTATCATTTAAAAAATCCACAAAAAAATATAGTTTGATAGGAATGATTGAAATTCTAATATATGAATTACAATTCACAATGGTAATATTACTATTCAAGTGGTCATGTTACTAGTCCAATGATATAAGTTCTTTACGTCTTACTAATAAATTAAATTTCCAAAATTCTATATTATCTTACATTTTATATCAATTTTGTATATAAAATTATCTTACTAATAAATATTTTCTTATTATCATTATGTTTTATTTCCACATATTTGTTTGTGAGTGTGACTTTTCTACAAGATCAAGATGATCCATGTTTTCATATTTTTATAATATTATTTTCTATTAATTTCCTCACTATAATATTTTTCATTCATATTGGTTTATTTACTGACTAATTTATCATTATTGATTTATGGGAATAATATTTTGTTGGTATCTCCATGTTATGTATGAGATTTATATTACATGATAAAATAATTAGAAGAGAAATTCCATTGATAAAACTTTGGGTCATTACATTCTTCCCGTATTTTGAAATTTCATCATTAAAAATATCATTTACATAATATGTTTTAAATAATTTAGGTTATTTAACCTTCATTGATTCCTCTATTTAACATTCCACCACTTCATAGATATGGATTCTCCATAGTACCATTATTAAGTTATTGGTCTTGTAATGTAAACCCTATCTCAATGATCGAAAATATTAATCATCTACTCCTCATAAGAGAGATAATTTTCTAGATTTACCAAATTTGAATTGAGTACATGTGAGGGATATGGTATGTACATTATCATGAGATATATGGGGATTACAACATTCACTGGATACATGGTTTTTGGAAGTGAATTCTAATAGGCCACTTCTTCAAAGAGATCAATGATCTACAAGGGGCCTATGTACCTTGGGCTAAGTTACCTTTTCTTTCTAGGACACATGAATCTATTCCATGGTGATATTTGAAGGAAATTTCTTTATTGCTCATAAAACAACATGTCCTTTTGACAGTTTTCAATATAGATTTTTTTCTAAAGCTATGTAACTTTTACATGTTGTTCGATGGATTGAAATTTCTCTGTTATCCGATAAATAAGATCGAGTCCAAGTATTTTTCAGAATCTAACATCATCCCAACTATTTTGAGTTCTACATAACTTAGGAAACAGTGCTTCATATGTGGCCATTTGAATATATAATACAAAATTAGGTTATATAATAATTTAACCAATATGTGATGTTGATCCAATCCACCATTAAATTCATTTGAGAAGGATCCTACCATAAGTTCATTCATCTAAATAATCCTACTAGATTTTCCTTAATTTTGGGGGTTCTAGTTTTGTGCTAAAAACAATTCATTAATCAAATAATGTTATTGAATGTACGAGAATTTAGATGTGAACCTTGGAACATGATCAAAGATGATAAAAATTAGAACCCATTACTACCTCACCACTTCCTTCACAAATATCATGGAATGTTGTTTTGGAGAAAAATAATCCTAAAAAGAGATAAAGTGGGTTTTTATGGTGATACTATCCCCCATAAACAATGTTGAATTATTTCTATTCAATGTCTTCTAGAGACTAGTGATAAAGTCCATAGTGACGTTATCCATCTTTATTGTGGGTATAGGAAATTGTTGAATAATCCATTTCTTCTTTTTTTACTCTACTTTAATGTTCTTACGTACTAATCACTGTGATATATTCTCTGAAATATCTATATTCAGGGTTTTCACATAATAAGTACTCTAAAATATCACATAATATCTTGGTAGTTCAATAATGGATAGACAAAAATGATCTATGTGAATTATCTTGTATCTCCTTATTTATCTCATGTAAAAAGGAACAAAAAATCAAGATCCAAATCCGATTATTCCATCCTCATAGATGTGTAACCCATGTAGATTCCCCCTATTACAATTATCACCTAAACTTGATGATCTAGACCTTCCCTTTTCCCTCCTAGATCATCTTATAGATCGGTTGTTTTGAAATAAATTGGGAAATGTATGATATATTATCTTCAATTATAATTTCCAAATCCAACCTTTGCATATCCATAATGATAGTGTCTTTCTCAAATCAAATCATTGAAAAAAGAGAATTTTATTTAATTCGTGAATTAGCACCCTTATTATTCGTTCCTAGATGGTAATGAATTGGGAAATTATAGTTCATGAAAAAACTATGACAATATTCTTTGTTGAATTTTGTTCTCCTTCAAGGTAAATATATAATTTTTTCTCTTTCTATAATTATATATGTCACAATTCTCACCATTGACGTAGTTCCATAATATTTTTAAGTAAAAATTATAGCTATAATCTCTAGATATTGTGTTGGGTAGTTCATCTCTGGGATCGTCAACTACCAT
Source organism: Viscum album (assembly GCA_963277665.1). Taxonomy (NCBI): domain Eukaryota; kingdom Viridiplantae; phylum Streptophyta; class Magnoliopsida; order Santalales; family Viscaceae; genus Viscum; species Viscum album. The sequence goes on from OY728160.1 coordinate 1,919,292,555, forward strand.
GATGCGTAGGTTGTCACATTATCATTATACATGAGAACAAAACCCAAGAATTTCTTATAAAAATCACTTTATATCAATTATATTTCTCAATTAGTCGGTAGTTTGAGAACATGTATGTTGATAAGCTTATTCTTGAGCTACATGAAGCATTACTCACATTCATCCTTCCTTATGTACTTTATTCCATTCCTTATTAGCTTATTTTGTAAGCTTGAAAATCATGATAAATTTCTCAAAAAACATTGGTAGAACTTTGATAATACAAAAAAACTATTGATTTTCATTTCAATAGTTGTCCTAGGCTTTTCGAAAATTTCCATTGTTTTTAAGGGTCAATAAAAATTCCTGATGTTTTGATCACTACTAAAAAAACAGGCTTTATCAGTGCTCAAAACGGGGATTAACAGTGCTTAAAAGCACTGTAAAGATCATCGCTGATATGGGGGGGGGGGGGGGTCCGTTTTATCAATTCTCTGAAAAGCGCTGATACAGGCCCCTTTTATCATTGCTAAAGAAAGCACTGAAAAAACACCCCTTCATCAGTTCTTTTTTTGAGTGCTGATAAAAGTGACCTTTATCTGCGCTTGTAAAAAGTGCAGATAAAGATTAAAAAAATTAAAAATATAATATAATGCGGGGAGAGATTTTAACAGTTCTTAACCCCCCTTATCAGCACTAGGGGGTCCGCCTCTCACACTCTCCTGCACGCGCAACCATTTGCTTCCACCCAAACTCAAACCCGTGACCTCCCCCCTTTTGCGTCAGCACCTTTACTACTAAGCCATTTCGTTTTTTCTCTGTTTAATGATATATATATTTATATATAAATAGTTATATTTATTCGTATATTGTTATATATTCATATTAATATAAATATATTTATTCATATATTAGTATATATATATTCATTCGAATATTAATATACATTTATATTTATTTATATATATATTTTTTGTAATAATTTTTAATTTGTATATTTATTTGTATATTAATATATACTTATATGATTATTTTTAAATACATTTATGAAAAATATGTTTTTTATGTGTGTTTAGAATTAAATAAATAAATATATACATACATATATAAAACACACATACACACACAAAAACACACACAAACATACACATATATATTTATGAATAAGTACATATATGTGTGTATTTGAAAATACATAGAATGTTAAAACGACCATAACCTATAATTTATAATCTCGTTTCAACACCACAACAAGTCAAATCGAAGAAAATGAACCAATATTCGATATGATATGTGGTACAGGCCTAACTGACATCTGGATCAGACGTTATACTTGTTTGAATGTTTACAAATTGGGGTTTCCCAACAAAAAACTCAGTTTTGGAGTGTTTTGGGCCTTTTTGGCCTTGCAAAAAGTGAAAAAAACTTTTCTTGGGCCACCAGCGCGTAGATCTCATCACAGGCTTTGATTTGATATGTTGTAGAGCTCAAACAGACACCCAGATCAAAATTTATGGCCATTTGAAGTTTCAGTTACATTTTTTTCTTATTTTAGTTCTTTTATTTATTGTTATGTTTTTTGTGGCTTAAAATTATTATTAAATTATTTTTAATCGATGATAATTTGAAAATTATTAATTAATAATATTTTTTAAAATATTTTAAATCCATTTCCACTAAATTTCCTATATATTAAATGTAATAATATATTTATATGCATCTAAAACATATTTAAAAAATATATATTATATTTATATCAATATAAATATTCTTTTATAACAATAATTTATTTCTCATAATTTTTTTTGAAACATAAAATTTATCATAGGTAGAAAAAAGCACAAACAAATCCCCCCTTTATCAGTGCTAAAAAATCACTGATAAAGGCCCCCTTTATAAGTGCATTTTTTTAGCGCTGATAAAAGGGTAGCGCTTCCCTTGCACTTTTCTATAATAGTGGATCAAGAACCCCTATAATGTGAGCAAACTAAAAAATTCACAGTTGTTGAATTAGCATACAATTTTTTCATACTTAATTTTTCCAACAAAATCCTTAGATGTTCTTCATGTTTATCCACACACTTAAAGAGAATTAGCATATCATTGATGAACACTTCCTAATAAAATTCATGTATGTTTCTTAGTACCCTATACGCTATATCTTGCAGACTTCAAGGTCATTAGTATATCCTATGGGCATCTTGAGGAACTTATTGTGCACCTACATTGTATGGGAAGCTGTCTTCTAAATATATTCCTTATACACCATCAATTGATGATATCCAAAATGAAGATCCATATTCGAGATGTATTGTGCTTCTCATAGTTGATCAAACATGTCATCAATCCTTATAAGTGGATAAATTGTTTTTATTGTGATCTTATTAAGCTACCGATAGTCAATACGTAGCCGCATTGATAAATACTTTTTCCTTACGATAATAAATATATAACCATAATGTCATTAACTAGTGCATATGAACACATTATCCATGTTCCCTTGAAATTAAATCTTTTACACATATAGTTGAATTAGAGAAATCCTATAGGGGAATTCTGAGATTGGAGTGTTTTGAATATAAGTTCAATTTGGAACTGTACGTCACGATCTGGGGAATGTCTGGGTAAGTCATTTGGAAATATATCATTTCAGTCAATCATAGTGGTCCTTTCATCCAGTTTAATTCATTCTGTTGTCGTGTCCATTTATTCTTAGTATAATTCTTCACAGTGTATCGACACCCACATAGTTGAAGGATTTTACAAAATAGATTCATGATCTTACATAAATTTTTAGAGGAACATTGTATTGTTAAGAATTTGAAAAGTTATTTCCTTTTCATGAATGTTGATGAGTACTCTATTTAAAGAGACTCAATACATGAATAGTTTAGCATCAAATTCAACCAAGGTATGTATTACATGATCAAATGGAATTGTCATCCTACATTTTCCAATAGTAGAAGATTCCAACTCATGGGACTCAATGATCATACGAGTGTGTGTATTTATGGAAACCTATACTTCAAGGTGTCTAGGATTTGATTAAATAGTTCTAGAAAAATATAACTATATAAACGAATTTTTATAACCAAAATCAATTAATAAATTTTATTTTATTTATTGAACATGAAATGTACCTTATACGAATTCACCTTCTTTCTCCACTTCAGCAGTGTTGATGGCATACGACTTCCCATTTTCCTTTTTCTATGAAGAATATTAATGTTTATTACCCTCTAGGACTGGAGGATTATAACACATGATTTCATAGTGCAATTTCTCCCTATAGTTGAAGAATTGAACCATGTGTGTTCAATTAGGATGTGATTTCTTTTCCCCCATTATGCTTGTCAGTTTCTTCATGACTCATAGAAATTCCTGAGCTTGGTGAAATTCGTTCCCTCACCTGATTCATTCCACAATATTCTTAGGCAATTCCCATGATACTTCTTCTGAGTGCTTTGATATGTATATAGTAAGATCCTATTGCCTCCTTTTTCATTTTCCCACCATTATGAAACTCAATTCTTTTCTACTTGTCTCTATAACCATGGGACCATTCATTGATATCCATTTCCCCTTTGAGAGTATGTTGAACCAAATCCTCTTAACTCTCTATGTATTAGGTAGATAGAACCTTTAAAAGTTTTGGTTTTAATCCACTAAATATATATATATATATATATATATATTCAACAATTGTTCAAAATAAAACGTGAGACATATCGTGTAACCCTTGTGAGGATTTCATTGTAATTCATAAATTATTTACTTTTTTTTATTAAACTCTATACATTATCTCCCCATATTTTTATTATGATTTTGAGGGAAATACTAGTTATGAAATATTTTTTGAATGTATTCCCACTCCAACTCTTCAATTTAGTCCTTAATCATGGCGTAATTTATCATTTTCAACCAATTATCAGCTTTACATTCAAAATAAAAAATATATGGATTCACCATCTCATTTTTAGAAGATCAGAGTATAGGAAATGTCTCCATCATTGATTTAAACAAATATTCTAAAACAAGTGGACTAGTAGATCCACAAAATGTCATTGGTCATTATAGAATAAAGGAAGAAATTGAATGTTTCTACTTCCTTGGTAAAGGAAATAAATTCAAATGGATCACTTTATTATTCATATCCTTAGTAAAATGGATAATAATTTCCTTGTATTCTCGAACTCCACCTCCATGCAATTATGGATATCATTTAAGTGATCATTACATTTTCCCTCATGTGGGTTGTTGACATGAATTATCCTTAATCCCACAATTAAAAAAATATAAATGCTTAGAATAAAATTTAATTCAAGATATAACGAATAAATAATTTAATTATTTTTGAGAAATCAAATATAAAGGCACATTTGGGGGGATCAATATTTTTATCATTTTTATAAAACAATGCTTCATAGATGATTATATATTATTTTCCTTATCCTAAGGGTTATCACTACACTTCTGTAATCCAAATTCCATAGTTTATTAAATAAATCTCTAATACTGACTATAATGGCCTTGAATTTTCATACATGACTATTACATCATTTTTAACATAATCAACATAGAAGAGATATAATACCAAGATCAAAATCATTAATGTCTTTGGAAAATTGGTCTCTAATAGAACTGGAACACAATAAAACATAATCATTTTTTTAAAAGATTTCAAATTTATCCTTAGAAGCTCACGTTATCCTTAGTACATATAATAACTGGATGATATACATCATTGAATGGTGTAATATAAAATTATATTTATAGGAACAATAAGGGACATGAATCAAAATAACATGGGTTAGTATAGTCATCATATAATAAGAATATGATTATCACAAATAACAATTTATTTTAATGCTGGGGCTGAAGACACTTTATATTATGAAATAATCCCATTACATAGCCTCTAAGCCCAAGTCCAAGTGACCAATCAACATGGACCAAAGGCCCAATACTGTATCATGTCTAAATTAATCAATCTGTATGACCGGGCTTATGTCTTGTCTACCTCATCACCTCCCCGTATAATTCCAACCACATTGCCTATGTCATAAATCCCCGATGGGGATTTCTAGGATTCTAATCCCAGTATATTGGATGTAGGATAACAAGTTTCACCACTCAAGATCTAATATCATGAGGGAAACATGTGATAAATCATGGAATGTTTCAAGGAAAAAATTAATCTTCATGTCATAATGGTCAAATACAATACATAATTGTGACAAAATCTAGAATCATGTTCATACATAGCATAAATGAATAATCATGGCATCATCCATACATATTTAAACATTTTATTTTATGCCATTTTAAGGAAGAATAGGAAAACCAATGTTCACAACCAAACACCACTACGTGATAACAGAGCTCACAAACTGATTAAACACAAGACTAAGATTACATTCCTCAGCTACTCTATATAGTTCCATGTGTAGTGTACTAACCAAGGTATCTAGATACCCTATGATATTCTCTTCAATGTGAGTAATCATCTATTCCATAGTATAAATAAATTCCTATGGGTTGATTTTACTCTGAATAAATCCCTGGTAAACAATTCAATCTTGTTTATTAACCACACTTGTTCCTCCTCATTGTCATCCACTCTCAACATTTGTTCATAAAATCTATTGATATCCTCTTCTGATACATTGGGTCAAACTTCATGTTAAAGAATTTATTCCATTCAGTGCAGGATATGCTTCATGCACTCCCCATCCTCTTCATCCCCGATGGTAGTATTCCTTTTTGATTTATTGCTTTCAACATTCTATAGAGTTTTTATTTCCTTCTTCCTACCCTTCTTGGCAGACCTGATCTCCAATGGTTTTGGCTAGTGGGTGTAATCCTTGCGTCCCTTTGGGTTTTCCCCTGAACCCCAATACGTTCCCCTAGGTCTCGAGATCCTTTTTTCCTTTTCTTCTTTCTAATTTTGGGAGGATCCTTCCCTTGAATTTGATCCATGATATTCATTTAAGGGGGACTAAAGATATCCTCACTCGATGAATCCTCCTCTTGAGACAATATAGGTTATTGGACTTCCAAACCATCAAAACGGTTCCCAACATTATCATCGTGCTCTCATTGAGGGGCCTCTACTAACGTAGAGACTCCCCCTTACCTGCCTTTTTCTCTATATTGATTTTCTTCCCCCCCCAAAAAAACTAGCATTCATATGGACTGCAGAGTTGGCACTGAGGATGTTTGGGTACAAGGGACTCAAGAAAATCCCTCCATCTAGCCTCCCTTGTCCACAATGAGATTTTATTGCAGACACTAAAAAGGACTTCCCCTGCGCAGTGTCTGATCTTGTAATATTCTCATATCCATGATTCATGATCTTTAGACGTTTATTAGTATCCTCCGAGCCTCAACATTGAGAGCTGCCAGGATCTTGAACATCAGTCCCTATCAATATCACCACACCTTCCTTGATTGAGTAGGATGTAAATGGAGGATCAACCATAGCCAGTGCTAAGGTACCCTCCTATTCAACTCCATTTAGACCCAAATCATGTTTTAAAGGGGAAAAATATTCACAACTCCTATCTATAAAACATTTATCTTCACACTCTTTATTTCCATTATAGACACCACGAGACACCACATATTTAGCTACAACTACAGGATGATAGATTCAATGACTGGGAATTCCATATGATCTATCTTCTTTGTGAATCCACACACACATCCTCATACACATACAATGCATCACTAACCCACACCTAGACAGCGGGGTCAACATGCACCTCAAATCTCTCAAAAGTAACAATCCCAGTTTGCCTAACCTAGATCCCATGATAGCAACCAGAAGCCAAATGGCCTAGCCTTTGTCAACCCAAGCAATAATTTGGCCATAATTCAAACATCGCTATATGTTCCATCAAACACTTCTCCTACCAAAATCCCTGACCACTCAACTGGAGGTATTGAAGCATCAACCTTAACACATACACGAGGTAATATAGGGTGAAATTTTTTTTTTTGCGGTCGTCAAAACACAAAAATATTCCAACCATATTCCCTAGAATACAAATAATATAATGGGTCTATAAAGGGTGTGGATTATTATGAATGTTTTCCCACACCGCTAATGAAGGTGGGTTGCAATTCATGATGAAATCAGAAGACCATCGATGGAGAAGAAAATTAAATTCGTTGAAGACATGTGGAGCACTGGATCTGGTAGCAATCAGTTCTTCCTCTGAGGAGAAGTAGATCATCAATTGGAGATGATCGAGAAGACCCACCTCCACTCATTCTTGATGCCCCCATGAATCAAGGAAAAATCATTCAAACATGTCAATTGAGGGAAAATGACACCTAAATCGAGCCACCAATGTCGATATGTGATGATTTGCAGTTGCGTTGAACTCCGTTGAAGAAATATTGAGTTGGGGTGATCATTCATGAAGGTCAGTAACCTTAGGGGAAATAGGGATCGACTGTAAAAGAGGAATGAAGGTTGGGTAAGTGAAAGGGGTGAAAGGTCGAACCATTACAGATGAAGGGAGATACTTACCCTCACTTCTGTCTAGGGAGAAGGGGGATAGAGCCGCATCCATCTCAGATAATGAATCTACGACGAAGGTAAGGATCCTCTCTAGTGGTTCCCCTACCCCAATCACTCATGACACCATCAATGTGGAAACATCTAGAATTGTGTACACATATAACACACATTATCTCTTGAGTTAGATCAAATTACTGAATTCATTATTGGGATATATAGTTCTTATCTGAACTATAAAATAATTATACATAAATAATTAGATATTCCACATAATGTGTATTACAATCATATTCTTCAATTAACCAATGGAATATAATGGGTTTAATAATAATTTTATCAGTAATGATTTAATGAATAAACCTAGGGTTCCAAAATAAAAAAAAGAAAAATATTTGGTATAATAATAATTATTGTTATGTGAATAAAAATTAACTCAAGAGGAGTCACATATGAATTTTTTAAAGAAGACTTTTTTTTGAAAATATTTTTATTTATCAAAAAATCAAATTAAAATAATTTATATTCCAAAAAATGGATGAATAATTAAATTATATTTAATTAATATTAGAGAAGTATTCATACCATAGATGTCGTGAATGAAGGATAACCCAATAAAATATATTTGGGTTCTGGAATCCCCTTACCTTATTTTAAAATCCATTCTGAACATACACCTCATGTTGAGGATAGTTAAATTAGATTCAATAATTAAAAAATTTAGATCCTATTCTATATTTGTTTTATTTTTTATATTTTTATTAGTTTAATTTATGACTATTTTATTGATTTGTAGAGTTCAATTCCTTCATTCTCAAAGCCTTTTTTTCATGGTTTTACTTATATATTCACTTATATGTATATATATTTATTTATGTATGTTTTTTTAAAATGAGAATAATTCTCGAGAAGTTTAAATAATTGGTATTACTGAATTTACATTAGACAAAAAAACTATATATAATGTTTTTTCTATATGCGGAGTATTCATTTGATAAAATATTAATGATAAATGTTTTTTTATTTTGGATATTCTTTTCACCATCATGAATTAGTTTCGTATTATTTTATATCTTGTATATAAATTAAATCCATAACATGAAAGAAATTGTTATATAAAAATTATACTATGGTTTAAGAATAATACTATTTTTTTATATTCCATGAATGTGGAAATGGATAATAAAAACTCATCATCCATGAATACAGGGAACTAACATATTACAAAGGGATGTTTTATTTTTAAAATTAATTCTGAAAAGAAATGTTTTGGTGATAGATATTACGATAAAAAAATAAAATTATAGTATATATATGACAATATATTTATAATTACACTTTGGAATCTGGGTTACGATATTATATGAAAAGAAAAATACTAAAAGAGATGCATTGCTGATTTTACCTCTTGAATGTTTCCTCATTGATAACCTCTTTAAGGACCTTGGTTTTCGTGTTTTGTTTAGGACAATACCTCTCTTACATGATGTATATTCTTGCAATGGGAATTTGGTACAATATTGACATGCTAAAATTCATAGAAGTTGTGAAGAGAAGGTGTGGTGAGGGGATTTTTTTATTAATATATTCATTAGATTATAATTCTAGGTAGGGACATTAAATATAGTTGATTCCTAGGACTATATATAGTAAATTTTTCAACAGAGTTTATCAATGTGTTCTTACATCATGAATGACCCAATGATTCCTTTATGTAGCTTAAAATTCTAAATATTGCAAATTACAATAATTCACTATTCACCAAAATTTCAACCATTTTAGAAAAATTCCAACAACTTACCCAACCCATTTTAAATATACTAGATCTATGTAATGGAATAAAAATTAAGAAAATAATTTTATAAATATGATAACACTAATTTCTTTATAAAATAAACAGTTATTCTAAAAAAACTAATTTCAATATTATAAATGATTTTATGACCCTTAGTGAAAATTAATTATGGTAACATAGAATTATTTTAATATACCATTACCTTTCATTAATTTATGTTATAATATTTTATTTTATTTCCCTTTTTCATTAGGAGGGTATTTCCAAAAATAGAATTGGGAGGTTATTTGTAGAGATGAATTTAGTGATTTGTTGGAATATTCAATATAAAACCTGGGTTTTCTGCTTATTGATGGGAACCTACACACTTTATAATCAATTTATGATTCATGTCGTGGATTTTGGGAGGATGTTAGGAACTGGGTGCAAGACGTGCATGATTGAAACATTGTGTAATAACCACATACCTTCTATGTATAAAAATATGGGATTAAATAAAATGGTGATGGTTTTTTTAGTGTATAGAAACCACCAGGATTACACCACATGAAAATGGGTTATAACCACGTAAACGTCATGGATCTGGTTTTTTTGGGTCTTGTATAAGTGATTTATTTCAGTCATTTTTTGGTACATCCATCATCTCTCAACCAAGATTCCTTCATAGGTGATATTGGGTGGCTTATTCACATCACAATCCCATCATTTAGTCATTGATCGCCATTTTCGGTTTGACTGATTCACATCTAATATGGTATATTTATTATTCATATAAGGTTATAGTTGTGTAGATTAATTCATGGAAGTTTTTTAATTGGATAGTGTTTTCTATCAATCATTTTCAGTCTCATTTCCTTCCTTTTCATTTAAAGGTGGATCTTATGGTCTCTAATCCCCATTGTCAAATGAGGATTGGTTATTTATGTTCTTATGGTTAGTGGATATTTCAAATCATTCTAATTTATTTAATTTCTTATTTTTCTTATTTCTTCCTTCAGATTAGAGATGGGATTAAATTTGTTGAAATTAAAAAGGTCATGGGTTTATGTTTTAAATTTTTATTTTATTTTCAAACATAATTTTCATGATTTTTAAATAAATAAACTTTGAAAACCTATTGAATATTTTAATGTTATTTAAATGGTTTTATAAAAAAAATGCGAGCATGGTCGTTAAAAACAAAATTGGTAAATTTTCAAATTTAGAACCATGGGTATGTTGAGAATGAGAAATAAGTTTTCTTAGTGTGTATGTCATGACTTTGAGGAAACCTTTTGCATATAAATAGATTTTGGAAGGAATTGATATTATTTGGATCCATCCTAAGGGTTTTTTGCCTTGTGAGGTCTGTAACGACCCAAAGTTTTTCAATAGAAAATTACCTTCTTATAACTATGTCATAAAAACACAAAATAATGAACTACTAAGTGATAAGTGACCTTTAAACATAATTTTTTCACCCCTATGTTTGGAATTTTAAAAAAATACAACATACACGGTTTTGTTCAAGATAGTTTTTGGAGTCTAATGAATCAAAAATAATTTTTGGTATTTTATAAGTCATAAATAATGAATTATAATTAATTAAATAATTTAAAAGAATATTTATTTTACTGAAATATATTCATAAATTATTGAATCAATTTCTAATTGTTTTTAGATAATTTTATAAGACCCTATGTAATTTTTGAAAGAACTACAAAATCAGTTTTAATTTTAAAAACTGTTTTTTCAGTAAATTATGATTCTAATTAAATATTAAATTAATAATATTCAGAAAATTATTTTTGAAAAATGGACTTCATTTTTGGATTCTACACTTCGAAAAATGGTTGGGGTAAAATTTTGGGATTTTTCTGAGATATTTGAATTTTTGATGAATAGTAGAATACAATAATTTATCATATAAATACATTTTAATTAAAACCCACTATTCCTGACATCACAAGTGATGTAAGCACCAAAATCCCGAATTCACAAGTCAAATTTACTATTCTTAGTCATCCAAGACTCACTATTCCTTGTCTTAGGTGAAATTAATAAACTAATCAATTTTATATTAAGGAAACCCCTCTCCCCTCCACTATAAAAGCCCCCCTTCACTCCCTCTTTTCCTCACACCTCTAAAGCTCCAAGACATCTCTAAATTCTGCCCAAACACCTTTCCTAGCTCATCCCCCACGTCCAAAAGCTGCTGGTATCATCAAAAGACCAAGCCTAGCTTCCTTAAAGAGGATCTCAAGAGAAGGATTCTAAAGGTAATTTCTCTCTCTCTTCTCCTTTAATTTCCTTACAAGTTCAAGTTCCTTTCTTGATCTCTCCCTACCTATCTTCATCCAAATTGTTCTGTAAATCCATTATTATATATATAATGTTATATTATGATTCTAATGTTATATTATATCACCCACACCCTTTCCATCTTCCTTTTATTTTATTAAAGAGAACGTTGTTCATGTGGTGATAATTTATCACCTTCAAAAACAACATGCTCTCTTCTTCCATTTATGCCTTCAGTCTGGTAATGAAACCATTTTTATGGTTGAACCAGAATTTTTTATATGTATAATGTAATAATTTCTGGAAATAACCTATGGAAATACTACTAAGTGAAAAGTTAAAATGAGTTGGTTGTGATCCAAAAACCGCTCAAATTAGCCCAAATAATCTTCATTTAATTCTTATCTAATGATTCGGCCACATGGATCTAATATAACTCATTATAAAATCATTAAAGCTTATGTAATATCATTAATTACATGTAACAACAGTTCTTGATGTTTACCCATGATCTACCCAAACATCAAATTAAAAATACAAGTGGACCGCTCAAGAAAACCATGAAAATGAACATCCCCGATCAATGTTTTTACACTATATAAGTCATCCAAAGGAACATAATATGAAATAATGAAACCAGAATGGACCCTATTAATGTATAAAATGTTCTGGAATTTCTAATTAATGAATATAATGTCATTATACAGCACATTAAATAGAAGGAGGCATTCGAGTACAAGGTAAGGGGAAATCTCGAACCCAATTTTCTTCCTTCGGGTTCTCCCTCTTTCACTCCATTTTTGATATGGTTACTCCTAAAAGATCATTTTTTCATCATTTACATTACTTTTATGGGATATACATGTTTTTCACTGGTTTTTATGTCCATCAAAATGTTTTCCAAAAGAACTCTTCTTTCAAGATCTCACCTTTTACCTCTCATTCAAGGTTGATGGTTCTTATATCAAGTATGTTGTTCCCTCTTTCTTTTGGGAACCCAAAGCTTATGAATATGTTATTATGAGATTAAAACCATTCCTTTAAATGGGTTATTTATGTACATGTTTGATATGTGTTCTATCTGGCAAGCATGATAATGATAATGTTATGATGTGACGAGTACGCCCGGAATTATATAGCTCTTCAATGCATTGGGTAAAGTGATGAATCTCATGAGTAAATGTGAAATTATGCATGAACATGATGCTATCTTTGTTCACAAATATGTGTGGTAGTTAACCACTAAGACATGATGTTTCATTTTTATGCTTTTCCACATTTCAAGTTTATTGTTTATGCTCCTCTCATGTTCAAGATCTTCTTCCTATGTCATGATTATGCTCACCTCATGCTATATTGTTCTTATCTATCCTCTTACTGGGCTTTTATCTCACCCCTTTTGATGTATATCCTCAGGTGGCTACATGTACTAAGGAGAGGACAAGTGCTACTAAGAAGCTATATAAGAAGAGATTAAATGAATTTTTATGCTTGATGTTGTACTTGTTATGTGTAGTCCTAGTTTGCCCAAGACACTAAACCTCTGGATCCTCAATGTGTAATACTATTATGTTGTTTATCATTGAAATGATGTAATAGTACTGTAAGAAAAGTTCGGGTCGCTATAGTTGGTATCAGAGGAAAGGTTTAGTTAATTTGGGAATTTGGATTAGTGAACCCTAAAGAAAACCTCTAGCATGAGACTAAGTACAAATATGCACACAAGGATATTTACCTAGGGATCCCATATGTTATGTTTTTGGTATAATTGTTTAAAAGGATAAGTTATTCATGACATGTTTACTTATGTTTTGTTCTAACCTTTTCTATTTTAGAAAATGGTGGGAACCAGGAGAAATCAGGCCAACAACTCTTGTGAAGGCCAATGCAACGATTGCCCGAACGAAATCCCCAATGATTTTAGAGGTGGAGTTCAAAACATCATGGCGATGCTTACCAAATTATCCCGGGTTATGAATAATAACCATAATATTGGGGAACGTCCTCCTTCACCAAAGAGGGATCAACTAGCTATAGAATGTTTTATGCGGCAACAACCACCGACGTTTTGTGGATCTTCTGATCCACTAGTTACGAAACAGTGGGTCAACTCCATGGAGAAGATCTTTTCTGTTCTTCACTGTTCCGAGATGGATAAGGTGACTCTAGCCGTTTATCGTCTAGATGGAGAAGCTGATCAATGGTGGGCTTTGATTAAGAACACCAATCCAAGGGAGGAAATTGAAGAGATGGAATGGGAAGACTTTAAGATAATGTTTCTTAATAAGTACTTCCCAAGAACTCTTCGCATGAAGATGGAGAGAGAATTCATAGAGCTAAAGAAAAAAGAAGGATAATCTGTCACAAACTATGAAGCAAATTTCACAAGGCTCGCAAGATATGCTTCGGGTTTTGTTATCAACAATGATAGGAAAATTGATAAATTCTATAGTGGATTAAAACCATACCTTCGAAAAGCTCTTGCAATTTGAGACTTTGGGAGTTATGAAGAAGTTGTTCGGTGTGCTCTCAAAGTGGAGATGGAGTTTGGAGAATGGTCCCATGGCTATGGTGATAAGAAAAGAAAGATGGAGTTTCAAGCTGGTGGATCTAGTGACAAAGATGGGAAGAAAATACAACGACCCACTTGCCAAAAATGTGGGAAGTTGCACAATGGGAACTGCCTCAAAGGGATAGGGAAATGCTTCAAGTGTGGGAAAGAAGGACACCTAGCTCACGAGTGTTGAAGAGACACGAAAAGGAAGGATAATGTAGCCGATGAAAGGAGAGAACCACTCGTGGTTCAATGCTACAACTATAAGGAGCCAGGGCACTATTCAAACCAGTGCACTAAACCTCGAGCTTTCGAGGGTAATCAGCGCCAACAACCACCAAAGCCAAAGGAACAAGGGAAGGCTTATGCCATCACTACTGCGGAGGTGAAACATGATAATGAAGTCGTACAAGGTACACTTCCTATTCACTCAAGAATGGAAAAGGTATTATTTGATTCTGGTTCTACGCATTACTTTATATCTTGCAAGTTTGCTAGAACTATAGAATCGAAGCCCCGAAACCTTGAAGTATAGATATCTGTAAAAACACCAAGTGGTGCAATCATTGTAACCCAAGTGTTTGATTCTTCTCCTATTGATGTATGTGGGAATATTCTTCCGGAAAATCTCGTAATACTTCCCTTGGTGGAATTCGACGCTATAATGGGAATGGATTGGCTCTCGTTATATAGAGCACATATCAATTGTTGGGAAAAAGAAATATATTTTCATATTCCAAACCATCCCAGGATCCTCTACAAATGCAAGGAAGATCATGAATCTCTTTTGAGAAATACTTCAATGGTGTGGGTGATGATTCCCTATGAAGAAGCATACCTCTCCCAAATGTTTGAGTCGAAGGAAAGTTCCAACCTTGAGGAAATGCCCATCGTAAGGGAATACGACGATGTATTTCCCGAAGAGTTACCCGGAATTCCCCCGGATCGTGAGGTAGATTTCTCAATTGAACTCATACCCGGAGCTACTCCTATCTCAAAGTGCCCCTATAGGATGGCTCCTATCGAACTGGAGGAGTTAAAGAAGCAGCTGTAAGAGCATCTGGACAAAGGGTTCATACGCCCTAGTGCATCACCTTGGGGTGCGCCAGTGCTCTTTGTGAAGAAGAAGGATGGTACCATGCGGCTGTGTATCGATTATCGGGAACTCAACAAGATCACCATAAAGAACATGTATCCTATCCAAAGTATTGATGACTAGTTCGACCAGTTAAGAGGAGCTCAATACTTCTCAAAGGTGGATCTTCGTTCTGGATATCATCAAGTAAAGGTGATGAAGGAAGATACTCAGAAGACTGCCTTCCGTACAAGGTATGGACACTATGAGTTTTTGGTGATGCCCTTCGGACATACTAATGCCCCTGCAATCTTCATGGATTTGATGAATAGAGTCTTTAGACATTACCTCGACAAATCTGTGGTAGTGTTTATCGATGATATTCTCATCTACTCCAAGAGCAAGGAGGAACATGAAGAACATCTAAGACTTGTGTTGGCAACATTGAGAAAGGAGAAGTTGTACGCCATGTTCAGCAAGTGTGACTTTTGGATGAATCGAGTCACATTCTTGGGACATGTGATCATAAGCGAGAGAATTTCTGTGGACCCTTCAACGACAAAGGCAATTGAAGAATGGCCCAGGCCCTCTAGTGTCACAGAAATCTGTAGTTTTCTTGGATTAGCTGGGTACTACCGACGTTTTGTGAGAAACTTCTCACGATTGTCAAGCCCCAAACTAAGTTAACAAGGAAAGGGGTAAAGTATGTATGGACGGAAGAATGTGAGGGAAGCTTCAAGGAGCTAAAGAGAAGGCTAATCACTACACCTGTACTCACACTACCAGAAGTTGGAGAATGTTTTGTGATATACATTGATGCTTCAATGAAAGGCTTGGGTTGTGTACTCATGCAAAATGATAATGTGATAGCCTACGCCTCACGACAGTTGAAGATCCATGAGGAGAACTACCCGATGCATGATCTAGAGCTGGCATCCGTGATTTTTGCCTTGAAAATATGGCGGCACTACCTTTATGGTGAGAAGTGTGACATATACACCGATCACAAGAGCCTAAAGTATAAATTCACACAAAAGGAGCTCAACATGCGTCAAAGGAGATGGTTAGAGCTAATCAAGGATTACGATTGCTCTATTCACTATCATCCTGGAAAGGCGAACAAGGTAGCTGATGCTCTAAGCAGGAAAGAACCTGCTACTCTATCCATGTTGAGGATTGAGAAAGACCTTATCTTCTTGGATATGCAAAGGATGGATTTGGGAATCTTAAGGGCAGGGGATACATCCTACCTTGACCAAATGATTGTGCAACCATCCATCCAATAGATGATTAAGGAAGCACAAAGGGATGATGTAGAAATACAAAAGAGGGTGAATGCAGTAAAGGAAGGGAAGCTGCAAGAGTTCCATATCGACGATGATGGTGTGATTCGGTTTGGAACGCGGATTTGTGTGCCTTCATCACTCGGAATAAAGAAGGAGCTATTGGATAATGCACATAGCTCAACTTTCTCTATTCATCTTGGAAGTACCAAGATGTATCGTGATCTCCGAGAACACTTCTGGTGGGATAACATGAAGAAGGAGATTGCGGAATATATATCAAGGTGCTTGATATGTCAGCAAGTTAAAGCTGAGCGGCAAAAGTCCAAAGGTATGATGCAGCCATTGCCTATACCCATGTGGAAATGGGAAAATGTTACTAGGGACTTTGTCATGGGTCTCCCGAAAACGTCAAGAGGAAATAATGCGATATGGGTTGTGGTTGACCGACTCACCAAGACTGCCCATTTTATCGCTATTTAGGAAGACCTCTCCCTTGAACAACTTGCAAGGATATATGTGAAGGATGTAGTAAGATTTCATGGTGTTCCGCTCTCGATTGTCTCTGATCATGATCCAAGGTTCACTTCTAAATTCTGGAGGAGCCTTCAACATGCTTTGAGTACTGAATTAAATTTCAGCACGGCCTATCACCCCCAAACTGATGGCCAGTCTGAAAGGAATATTCAGACACTTGAAGATATGCTAAGATCCTTCTCCCTTGAATTAAAAGGTGGTTGGGATCAGCACCTTCCTTTGGTTGAGTTCTCATACAACAATAGCTTCCACTCGAGTATTCAGATGGCTCTGTATGAAGCTCTTTATGGGAAGCGATGTAGAACTCCAACCTATTTGGATGAAGTTGGAGAACGAAAACTACATGGTCCCGATCTTGTTCAAGAGATGACAGAGAAGGTTTAAGTCATCCAGAAACATATCAAAGCTGCTCAATGTCGGCAAAAGAGCTATGCTGACAATCGTCGAAGGGACATGGAGTTTGACGTTGGAGATAAAGTCTTCTTTCGAATATCTCCATGGAAGAGAGTCATGCGATTCGAGCAGGAAGGGAAGCTAAGTCCAAGGTACATTGGCCCCTTTGAGATCCTTGATCGTATAGGAGCCGTGGCCTATCGACTGGCACTTCCACCGAATATGGCTCAAGTTCATGAGGTGTTTCACGTATCACTACTGAGGAAGTACATTCCAGACCCCTCACATGTACTAAACTCAGAGGTGGTACAGTTGGAAGATGATCTCTCATATGAGGAGCAGTCGGTAAAAATTCTGGACCGAAGTGATAAGGTTCTATGAAACAAGACAACCCGCCTTGTCAAAGTGTTGTGGAGGAACCAAAAGTTTGAGGAAGCAACATGGGAACCAGAAGAGGCAATGAAAAAGAATAACCCTCACCTGTTTGTGTAAAGTGAAATTTCGGGGGCGAAATTTCTTAAGGGGGGATGAATGTAATGACCCAAAGTTTTTCAATAGAAAATTCCCTTCTTATATCTATGTCATAAAAACACAAAATAATGAACTACTAAGTGATAAGTGACCTTTAAACATTATTTTGTCACCCCTATGTTTGGAATTTTAAAAAAATCCAACATACACGGTTTTGTTCAAGATAGTTTTTTGAGTCTAATGAAACAAAAATAATTTTTGGTATTTTATAAGTCATAAATAATGAATTATAATTAATTAAATAATTTAAAAGAATATTTATTTTCTTGAAATATATTCATAAATTATCGAATCAATGTATAATTATTTTTAGATAATTTTATAAGACCCTATATAAATTTTGAAAGAACTACAAAATCAGTTTTAATTTTAAAAACTGTTTTTTAAGTAAATTATGATTTTAATTAAATATTAAATTAGTAATATTTAGAAAATTATTTTTGAAAAATGGACTTCATTTTTTGATTATCCACGTCGAAAAATGGTTGGGGTAAAATTTTGGGATTTTTCTGAGATACTTGAATTTTTGATGAATAGTAGAATACAATAATTTATCATATAAATACATTTTAATTAAAACCCACTATTCCTGACATCACAAGTGATCTAAGCACCCAAATACCGAATTAACAAGTCAAATTTACTATTCATAGTAATCCAAGAATCACTATTCCTTGTCTTAGGTGAAATTAATAAACTAATCAATTTTATATTAAGGAAACCCCTCTCCCCTCCACTATAAAAGCCCCCCTTCACTCCCTCTTTTCCTCACTCCTCTCAAGCTCCAAGCCTTCTCTAAATTATGCCCAAACACCGTACCTAGCTCTTCCCCCACGCCCAAAAGCTGCTGGTCTCATCAAAAAGCCAAGCCTAGCTTCCTTAAAGAGGATCTCAAGAGAAGGATTCTAAAGGTAATTTCTCTCTCTCTTCTCCTTTAATTTCCTTTCAAGTTCATGTTCCTTTCTTGATCTCTCCCTACATATCTTCATCCAAATTGTTCTTTAAATCCATTATTATATATATAATGTAATATTATGATTCTAATGTTATATTATATCACCCCACACCCTTTCCATCTTCCTTTTATTTTACTAAAGAGAACGTTGTTCATGTGGTGATAATTTATCACCTTCAAAAACAACATGCTCTCTTCTTCCATTTATGCCTTCAATCTGGTCATAAAACCATTTTTATGGTTGAACCTGAATTTTTTTTATGTATAATGTTCTATGTTCTGGAAATAACCTATGGCCATACTACTAAGTGAAAAGTTAAAATGAGTTGGTTGTGATCCAAAAACCGCTCAAATTAACCCAAATAATCTTCATTTAATTCTTATCTAATGATTCGGCCACATGGATCTAATATAACTCATTATAAAATCATTAAAGCTTCTGTAATATCATTAATTACATGTAACATCAGTTCTGGATGTTTACCCATGATCTACCCAAACATCAAATTAAGAATACAAGGGGACCGCTCAAGAAAACCATGAAAACAAACATCCCCGATCAATGTTTTTAAACTCTATAAGCCATCCAAAGGAACATAATATGAAATAATAAAACCATAATGAACCCTATTAATGTATAAAAGGTTATGTATTTCTAATTAATGAATATAATGTCATTATACAGGACATTAAAGAGAAGGAGTCATTCGAGTACAAGGTAAGGGGAAATCTCGAACCCAATTTTCTTCCTTCGGGTTCTCCCTCTTTCACTCCATTTTTGATATGGTTACTCCTCAAAGATAATTTTTTCATCATTTACTTTACTTTTCAGGGATATACATGTTTTTCACTGGTTTTTATGTCCATCAAAATGTTTTCCAAAATAACTCTTCTTTCAAGATCTCACCTTTTACCTCTCATTCAAGGTTGATGGTTCTTATATCAAGTATGTTGTTCCCTCTTTCTTTTGGGAACCCAAAGCTTATGAATATGTTATTATGAAATGAAACCCATTCCTTTCCATGGGTTATTTATGTACATGTTTGATATGTGTTCTATGTGGCAAGCATGATAATGATAATGTTATGATGTGACGGGTGCGCTCGGAATTATATAGCGCAATATGAATGTTTAAATGTGACGGGTCCGCCCGGAATTATATAGCACTCCAATGCATTGGGTAAAGTGATGAATCTCATGAGTAAATGTGAAATTATGCGTGAACATGATGCTAGCTTTGTTCACAAATATGTGTGGTATTTATCCACTAAGACATGATGTTTCATTTTTATGCTTTTCCACATTTCAAGTTTATTGTTTATTCTCCTCTCATGTTCAAGATCTTCTTCCTATGTCATGATTATTATCACCTCATGCTATATTGTTCTTATCTATCCTCTTACTGGGATTTTAGCTCACCCCTTTTTATGTATATCCTCAGGTGGCTACATGTACTAAGGAGAGGACAAGTGCTACTAAGAATCTATAGAAGAAGAGATTAAATGAATTTTTATGCTTGATGTTGTACTTGTTATGTGTAGTCCTAGTTTGCCTAAGACACTAAACCTCTAGATCCTCCATGTGTAATACTATTATGTTGTTTATCTTTGAAATGATATAATAGTAATGTAAGAAATGGTCGGGTCGCTATAAGGTCCTTTTACATATTATTCCATAGTTGTTCCATATACACTATGAATTTTCACGTTGAGCATGTATAGATTATTAGGTGGTTTTATAAAGGGATATATTTATCACACCCTACATCTAACATCTGGAATCATTATACCATATATTTATGGATACTGGTAATGGGAATAATTTCTATAGAATCCAGGTTCCTCTTTATGACATTGATTAGGATTGGGATGGGTTAGAGGTGATCATTGGTCACATAGAGACTAGTTCTTCAAGATTGGTCACACATTCTTTTTTATCATGATTATCTCATTTTAATATCTATTTTTATTCTATTTATTTGTTTGGTTTAATTTTTATTCTTTTTAGATTAAATATTATATTGTTATATCTTTTTCCCCCAAAACATAATGAGTTGACTTTGGTGCCTAGTATGGTTCGTAGTGGTTAGTTTTCTACAATTTGGTATCAAAGCCCTTACTCAGCCTGAAGTGTGTCAGCACTACCTATTTTTGTTTTGTGTATTAGTTATATTGAAGTATGATCATCAAAATTTTGAAATTAGATGTCGAAAAGAGGCATGTCTAGCTCACTCCCGTAACTGAATCTGAGTGAACATGTGTAGTCAAAAATCATTACTAATTCTTCAATTTGGTATATCAGATAATTTTGATTTATTCTATGTTGTATATATTTAAATTAACCTATAAAATATGTTTGGGTACTTTGTGTGTGAGAGTTAATTTGAATATACTACGTGGAAAATTTATTTAGATGGACATGTTTCATTAAAAAGGTGTTTCTTGGGTACTTATTTGTTGTTTGAAATGGAAGTGTAAAATTAGATATTTTTCTATAGAAATAGTTTTAGTGGAATGTTTTGGGAAGAAACTTATGGTCTACTACTATTTTAGTAGGTGGGGTCCTACCATGACTCATTATACCAAGTCTCGTAGATCTTTTCTTCTTTTGGGTGATCTGGCAATCTGAATTCATTCGGTGAAAATATGTCCAAATGATGTAATGTATGATCCACATTCATGAAGGGATCCCATTTTTATGTTGATTACCCAAAATGTTGTTGTTATCATTGTTAGGACAAGGTCAATTTCTAGGTTTCTATGTCTAGACAACATTATGTGGTGGGGTGCATGCTAGTGGAATATAAAGAAGGGATATCCACAATTATTGTTATGGTGTTTATTTAGTATTATATGCTTCTAGATTTATCTGATATATGTGCTACACAATATAAATATCTTCTAGGTTGGTAGACATATTGGGGTTTAATTCAGTTATTATTTCATTCTGGTTGGATAACTTCATGCCATTTTGATAGAGGTCTGAACAAAGTTTCAGGTTCCCCATGTGTTAGGTATTGATAGTTGACCTTGATGTGGTTTGGTATTTTGTAGTGATTGATCTTTAAATAATTAAATATATTATCATAATGGATTTTATGATAATTTAAAGGAATAGAATTAATTTATTCATCACCGGGTATAGTTATTATCTACCAATAGGGTCACTCATGTTTTCTATGGTGAGTGAGACTCTAGATCCAGAAGGGAAGAGATTGTTGTTCCTTATTCCAATATAGTCCCATGTTTATTATTAAAGATGATTCTAGATAAAATTAACCCTTGCTGGGGTGGCCAACTACCTTTTTTGTTGAGTGAGTAAACTGAGGTCTTTTTCATTGATTTATTTGGTTTACCGCTATAGAGATAGGTTGTATTAATATTTACCATCTCCCAAGAATGATTCAAATTTCTATGTCATTCTATCTCATGGAACCTACTTAGTTGGTGGAGATCATGGTTCAGCTTGATGACCTGGAGGAAAATAAATTTATTAATCCTAGCATGTCATTATGGGATTAACCTCTACACTTTTCTATAATGGTATATATAAATATCAGGATTTGTATTGAATATCAAATGATGAATTTTGTAATGATTAAGGACATGAAATTCTAACCTAGAATAGGTATTCTATTTTATAAAAGTAGAGGGGCTCATTGTGTATAAACTCGATTCTTATCTTTGAGGTACAATTTTCTTCTTTTCTCTTTTCATTAAGTGTTTTTGAGAAAATAAGGAAAATGGGGGAAAATCCCAAATTTTTGAATTACATTCCATGTACTATTCCACATGCCATGTACTTTTTTCAGTGTGGGATGAGTACACAGGGCATGTATCCATGTCGGTGACAAAGGGTGTAAAGAACGACTACACACCGTGTAGTGGTTCCTTACACGTTGTGTAGTCAGTCAGTAGGCGAATAGTAAGGTGTCGGCTAGCTATGCAACAGCACACACTGTGTACTCATGTAGGCATGCCGTGTTGTCATGTCGGCAGGTGAACAGTGCCACGCTGGCGGGAAACCGCCAGAGGAACAATTTAAAATATGAGAAGTACACAACGTGTACCTAGAAATACATGCCGTGTAATTTTTTTTCACATAAAATGGGCAGTACCCTCCCTTGTTCACAGGGAAGGTTTAGAAAATGAATAGGGCTCTGGAGAGGAAGGCCGGAACTTTGGAGATCTGCCGAGCGCATTTCAAGAATCTGTTTCCACCTCGGACAATCTCGTTGGAACCGCACGGGTAAGCCCTCCACACTACTTTAATCATTCTTTCCAATTCTTCCTCTAATGGGAGTTATTTGCATTTAAGTGAGAATTATTTTTACCTCAAATCTACCTCATTATTGGACGATTCGTGGAACGTCATTTGAGTATACTGATTAGGGGTGTTTAAGGTAGGTGGCTTGGTGTCTATTTTCCAACTGTCGTTCATTTTTGTGTCTTTTTGAGCTATGAACCCATATTTGGGATGTTGTTTGGCTGAGCTTGTGTCTATTTTACATACCTAGAATTGTATAGGTATGTAAATTTCATATTAAAATTATGTTTGGGATTGCTGCTTAGATCTAGGATGGCCCCGGGGGTGCATTCCTCTGTTTAGCCATTTGGTCGGGATACCTGATGGTATTCCTTGTTTATATTATGCCTTTAAAGTAATGACTATAGAATTGACATGAGAGGAATTTCTTGTGTACTATTGTGTTACATGTAGGGTATGGACCGATTACCTGTTTAGCCAGAGGGGTAGTGTTGTGATTAGCCCGTGGGAACTGTACTAATAGCCTGTGGGCAACTTCTTCTGTGCCTGTGATCAGTTGATTCTGTGCTTGTGGGCAACACCTCATATGCATGTGGGAAATATCCATATACCTGTGGGAAAATTCTTATGTTTAGATTCTCTTTACATGAGGGTAGGAGTTTACATGTCTAAGGACATTGGCTGTTTACTTAGTATATTCACTGTGGTGATACTTTAAATTTAATGATTAATTAGATATTAAAATGGAAATACAACCGGTAGGTTAGTTACTTTTGAGTACTTCTTAGTTTATTTCATTTACTTTTGCACACTTTTGTTGCATGTTTACACACAGTTGAGAATGGGAATTTGGTGGGTGCCTACTGAGATTATTTGTCACACCCTATTTGGGTTAGGCTTTTCAGCCCAAACAGATTATGTTTCTATAGGTGTAGATTAGGGCAAGGGTCCTTATACAGGTACTTGATTGATGTTGAGGAGTAGGGGAGCATGGGACCGGGCTTAGGCTCACGATGCTACCAGTTGCTTTGTTCTCTTTTGTTGTACTCTGTAATGTATGTCACAGCTATGTAACATGTTCTGGTTGTTTTCATAGAACTTGAGACATGTTGCAGCATAAATATATCTGGATGGTTATCCTTTGCTGCAGTTGTTAGATTAAACGTGTACGTTTTATTGCTTTCATTGTTGTTGTATGCTTTATATTATATTCCGCTACACTACACTTTGACAAATGAGGGCATATTTTTTCCACTATCAGACCTGGGCCCTTGTTTCTAGTTTGGAGCCTCTGGTGTTTTGGGAAATGCACTTTAGGTCATGTGGTGTACTGGGTTCGAGGCACCCGTTGAGTGGAACCAGGAACCGGGATGTTACAAAGTGGTATCAAAGGGGTTATTTTCTTTGACATACTATTTGGAGCCTTAGTCAAGGATAGGATGGAATGGTCATTGGTATTAAGCTATGCCCGGGCGTAGATACCCTGTGTAGAGGGAAAAGCCAATTTACCTCGTGTTGCAATTTTACTGATTTTTCAATTTATAGTTGATTTGATTTCACCATTGGGTGGTGCACTTGGGATTGTGTGGTTTAAATTTTATCTATGGTTTCTATCTAGTTTCAACCTGATGAAATGAGGGTATTCTATCTCATGCATCATTTAGGCACATGATATAAATCGCATGCCATGCATAGTTCCATGCCATGTAAGTGAATTATAAATTTCATGTTGTTGTGATAGATAGTGTTCTAAAAAAGCATGTTGTTGTGATAACTACTTGATAAATACCTGCTTTGTGGTAGGGTATTTTAGTATGAGTTGGTCTATAGAATGGATGCGAAAAAATTGTTTTTTGGGGAGTATGGGCCCACATTTACCAGAATTTGGTGGATCATTTAATGTTTATTTTGTTATAACACGGATAAGATGTCAAACTTTTATTCATGGGGAGTATGGGCCCTCACGTATCATAATTTGAGACTTAGGTGTTGTTTTTCAGTGTTTTCTGGGTTCCGAGGATGTTTCAGAGGCATGTTGTTAGGAAACCTAGTGTACAGGCTGTGTAGTACCTTAAACATGTCGTGTATGTTCCACTTTTTAGGAAGAAAGTGAAACTTTATAAGTACATGGCGTGTACCCTAAGTACATGCCGTGTAGTCACATCCCTTGTCAAAGACCGTGTTGGAAGAGACATAGGGAAGGGAAATGCTTGGGGAGAACACTCTGTGTACCAGATGTACACGCCGTGTAGTGTTGACCCAGATTCCACTCGTGTAATTAAAAACACGAACGAAGAAGACCTTAAGACATAAATGTCATGTCCACTATGGAACATGCCGTGTAGTCTGAC
This sequence comes from Viscum album, assembly GCA_963277665.1. Classification (NCBI taxonomy): domain Eukaryota; kingdom Viridiplantae; phylum Streptophyta; class Magnoliopsida; order Santalales; family Viscaceae; genus Viscum; species Viscum album. The sequence continues at coordinate 1,919,318,079 of OY728160.1, forward strand.
TTGGGATCCGGCCTTGTAACTAACAACACGGGTCAGTGTGATACATTCATGTACACGCAGTGTCCATCTAGAACACGCCGTGTGGTGTGAGCCGTGTGTCCAGACTTGTAACTAACAACACGGGTCGGCGAATCTCGTCTAGAACACGTCATGTACCTGTGGGAACACGCTGTGTAGTCTTGACCGAGGACAGACCGAGGGGACTTAGCCATGTGGCTGGGAAATAGGGTGGTGTACACGTCATGTGCATGTGTAACACATCGTGTAGTGTCAAGCCCAGTAGTCGGCCATGTCACAAGCGAAATGGGCAGTTGGAAAATTACACCACACACACCTTGTAGATGATATACACGTTCTGTACTTTTGTTCAAACGGGAGCCATGTGGCTCAGCCGTGTAGAAGGACCCAGGCGAGGAAAGGGATGTCAAGTACATGTCGTGTAGTCAGTATACACGCCGTGTAGTCTTGTTTTGCAAATTTTAAATACCTTCTTCCTCTTGTTCTCTTTTGGGTTTCTTCATTTTCGATTGTTGTTAATAATGATCTAAGGTGTGTGTTTGACCTTGTAGTGTCATGCTGCCGAGACGACTGCACGTTGTTCGCTAGGAGAGCAGCGACGACTATACTCCAGAGATGGTGGGCCATGGGCTACCAGTAGAGCCAGATGCAGTGCCAGCCGTTATACCGGACACATGCGCAGATGCGCAATTCCGTGAAGGATTTATGCGGTTCATGAAGACCTTTTAGGGTGAAACACAGGCTTCCACATCTATGGATGAGATTACTCGTATCTTCCAACAGCAGCATCCACCTACGTTTTCAAGGGATGGCAGACCACTGGCTACAGAGTCTTGGCTGGGGTCGATTTAGACTATCTTCAAGCATCTTGAGACACCTCCAGGGCATGGGGTCAAGCTCACGATATACATGTTGCGTGATTCCACCAAGAGGTGGTGGGATGTTACCACCCAATCAGAGCATCACAGACACATGGCATGGGAAGATTTTCTGGTATCCTTCTATGACTTCTTCTTCCTGTAGATTCTGAGGGAAGATTGATATCGAGAGTTCATGAATCTGTAGTAGGGCTCTATGTCGGTGATTGATTATTCTGCTCGCGTTTCTGAGCTTCAGCATTTTGCACCCGTTCTGGTGGGTGATGAGACGTTGAGGGCCAGGCGCTTTGAGGATGGTATATGATATGACATCCGAGTGCTGGTAAATGTTTTCAGGTTTCCTACTATACATTCTATTGTGGAAAAGGTCCTGATTACAGAGAGGAACCTGCAGGAAGATAGTGGTGTCGGCCAGGGAAGTTCAGCACCAGTTCATGGTACTATTTCTATTAGTAAGAGGAAGATACAGATGGATTTCTCTCAGGGTGGAAATACCAGCCAGAATAATGCTTCATGTGGCTAGGTAATGTGTTACTAGTGTGGTAGAGAGGGGTACAAGAGGCCACAGTGTCCATGAGACCCAGTGGACTTCCGAGCTTGTGGTAGGATGGGTCATCTACAACGCTTCTGTTGGGCGTTTCCACCGGTGGCTAGTGAGAGGGGATATATGCAGAATCTTCATGCAGGAGTAGGACCAGTAGCTTCTTACCAGTTAGGGAACTGGAATATGCCAGAGTGTGAAGGTAGAAATGGTGGTCATGGCCATGGTAGTCAGACACCAGGATCTCATAGGCAGTAGGGCAGGACAGCTCAGGGTAGCCAGGTTGTGTCACAGGGCCAAGGCACTGGGCAGGCATATGCAGTGCAGCAAACCCTGCAGGAGAAGGATCCCAGACCTTCTACAGTTAGAGGTACTATTCTAGTATATTTTGTTTTATCTTCAGTACTTTTTGATACGGGTGCTACACATAGTTTTATATCTTTGACTGTTGTGGAGAGCCTTGGGATCTGTGTTTCTACTTCTCCTGATATCATGACACTAAAAACTCCGTTGGGGTGTAGGAAAGCTAGTGTACGTCAGTGTAAGGAGTTCCCCCTTTAGGTTGGTGGGTGTCACTTCCTTTGGGACCTTTATGTCTTAGAGATGACAGATTATGACGTCATTCTTAGGATGGACTGGTTGGTTCCCTTTCGAGCAATTCTAGACTGCTATCATCACGAGGTGAGTTTCACATCACCAGAGGGCGGAGAGTTTCTATATATGGCCATATGGGATGTTCAGGCAAGTCGAACTGGACCAGATCATCATGGGTGAGGTGGAGTCACAGACCAGGTTGCGAGCTTATATCTGGATGATCAGGGGACCTGTCAGATGGATTTTCCTCCAGTGACTGATCGTTTCAGGGATGTCTTCTCAGATGACTTTTCGGGTCTACCTCTTGAGCGAGATGTGTATTTCTCTATCAAGATTTTGCCAGAGGTAGCACCGGTGTCCATTCCTCCTAATATGATGGCTATGCCAGAGTTGCAAGAGCTCAAGAGGCAGTTAGGTGAGTTACAAAAAAGATATTATCTAACCCAGTACTTCTCCTTGGGGTTCTATGGTCCTTTTCATGAAGAATGCAGACGGTACCATAAGACTCTTTGTGTATTATCGAAAGCTGAACCAGTTGATAGTTAAGAACTGATATCCCTTGCCGATTATTGATGAACTTTCCGATCAGATTCATGTGGAATGAGTTTTCTCGAAGATTAACATGAGGTCAGGATATCATCAAGTGTGCGTGAGACCATCGGATTTACTGCTTACAGCTTCTTAGAGAAGATATGGTCTGTACAAGTACTTGGTTATGCTGTTTGGACTCACGAACGCGCCAACAGTTTTCATGGCTCTGATGAATCGTGTGTTCCATCATTATCTGGACTCTTTTGTTGTAGTATTCATGTACGATATCTTAGTGTACACTCATACTCTACATGACCGTGCCACCCATCTTGAGATCGTACTGAGTACACTGAGAGATCCTCTACTATATGCTAAGCTCTCAAAGTGCCACTTTTAGATGGAACAGATTGACATCCTGGGTCATATCATCTTAGAGGTAGGAGTTGCAGTAGACCCAGAGAAGGTAAGAGTAGAAGTTTCCTGGGAGCTGCCTAATAACATATTTGAGATACGATGTTTCTTAGAGATGTCTGGTTACTACAAATGTTTCATCTAGAACTCCTCCCCCTTAGCAGCACTATTGATGGGTTTGACTAAGAAAGAAGTGAAGTTTGTTTGGTCGGAAGCTTGCGAGATAGCCTTTCAGGAGATGAAAGGGAAAGTTGACATCAACACCAGTCCTAATACTCCCAGAGCAGGGGAAGGGCTATACGGTTTACTATGACACATCAGGTATTGGGCTGGGTGAAATGTTGATGCAGGGCGATAGAGTTTTTGCGTACGGGTCTCACATGTTGGCGCCACATGAGAGTAATTACCCGACGCATGATCTCGAGTTGGCTGTAGTTGTTCATGTGTTGCGCTGTTGAAGATATTATCTATTCGTAGAACGATTTGTAGTCTTCACCGATCAAAAAAGTATCAAGTATATCTTTACTCAGTGTTACTTGAATCTGAGATAGTGAAGGTGGGTTGAATACCTTCAGGACCTCAACTTCGAGCTTTCCTATACTCCTGGTAAAGGTAATGTGGTAGCTAATGAACTGAGTAAAAAAACTCAGATACAGGTTGTGCAGGAGGCCAGAGAGGAGTGGAAACTTAGGGATTTGTTCTATCAGATGAATTTGGAGGTGCACTATAGTCCTGGGCAGAACTATCTTTCAACTTTAGCTGTGACTTCTACCTTCCTGGATAGATTGAGGATGCGATAGCTATCTGATTCAGAAAGCCTAGTTATACGAAAGTGAGTGGCAATTGAGGACCCTCCTCCTAGTTGGACGATCGGTGACGATGAAATTATGCATTTCCATGGACAAGTGTGGGTTCCAGGGGATATACACGAAGATCTGATGTGAGAGTTTCATGATTCATCTTGGGTAGTTCATCTTGGGGTTACCAAGATGTACCGTGACTTGAGACGTCATTACTGGTGGCCGAGTATGAAGAGAGATGCAGCTGGTTTGGTTATGAGGTGTTCCGCTTGTCAGCAGGTGAAGGCGGAGCATCAGAGGCTAGCCAGATTGTTACTGCAGTTACCCATACTGAAGTGGAAATGGGATAACGTCTCGATGGATTTCGTGATGGGTTTTCCGAGGTATCCTAGAGGCAATGATTCCATTTGGGTTGTTGTGGATAGAATCACAAAGGTATCTCACTTTTTTCCAATCAAGGAGACCTTCAGTGTTGACGAGCTCGAGAAGTTATATATCTGAGAGATCGTACGTCTTCATGGGGTTCCTCATTTTATGGTTACAGATAGGGATGCCTATTTTATGTCTCATTTCATGCAGATTTTTTAGAGGGAACTGGGTACATAGGTGCTTTTGAGCACAGCTTTCCACCCTCAGACAGATGGCCAGTCAGAGCGTACGATATAGGTTCTTGAGGACATGCTATGTGCATACGTCCTAGACATTGGGGGATCATGGGAGAATCATATACCCCTTGTCGATTTTGACTACAATAACAGTTTTCAGGCAACTATCGATATGGTACAATACAAGGATTTATATGGTAGGCCATTCTGATCACCTTTGTGCATGTTAAAGGCAGGTGAGGCAGCTTTACTAGGACCAGGTCTCGTGCAGGAGACTTCTGAGCCGTTCCAGTTGATCCAGAAGTGGATGGCTACCGCATAGTCTCATCAGAAATATTATGATGATTGTCACAGACGACCTTTGGAGTTCGTGGTCAGGGATCAGGTTTTCTTGCATGTTTTGCCATGGTTGGGACACAGACGGATCAGGAGACAGGGTAAACATTCACCGAGGTATGTGGGGCCATTTGAGATTCTAGAGAGAGTCGGGCCGGTTTCCTCTCAGTTGTGGTTACAATAGAGGTACCAAGCCATGAATGATGTCTTCCATGTATCCCAGTTACACTGCTATCATTCAGAACCATCTCATGTCTTTCAGCCCGAGGAGGCTGAGCTTTCTTTGGATGTGTCTTTTGAGGAGCATCCAATTCGTATCGCTGACAGGAGCATGAAGGCTCTCTGAGGCTAGTCAGTTCCTCTTGTACGAGGGCTATGGTAGCATGGTCGAGTACATGATGAAACCTGGAAGCGGGAGACTGATGTATGTGCTCAGTGGATGGATTTGTTCACGGCTTTATCTTCGCCACCCTTGGAAGGGAAATTCAGAGATGAATTTCTTTAAGGGGGGATGTTTGTAAGAACACGGTTCTTATGTTTTCGGTATGGGTTTCTTCTTTTCTCTTTTCCTTAGGTGTTTTTGAGAAAATAAGGAAAATGGGGAAAAATCCCCAATTTTGGAAGTACACTCCTTGTACTTTTCCACATGCCGTGTACTTTTTTCCATGTGGGATGAGTACACAGGGCGTGCATCCATGTCGGCGATGAAGGGCGTAAAGACCGACTACACGCCGTGTAGTGGTTCCTTACATGTCGTGTAGTCAGTCAGTAGGGAATAGTAAGGCGGTGGCAAGATGTGCGATAGCGCACGCCATGTACTCATGTAGACACACCGTGTTGTCATGTCGGTAGGTGAATAGTGCCACGCTGGTGGGAAGCTTCCAGAGGAACAGTTTAAAAAATGGGAAGTACAGGCCGTGTACCTGGAAATACATGCAGTGGACTTTGTTTTTTTCACTTAAATTGGAAGTAGCCTCCCCTATTCACAGGGAAGGATTAGAATGGGACGAGGGATCGGTGGAGGATGGCCGGAGCTTTGGAGATCTGCCGAGCGAACGTCTGGAATCCGTTTCTGCCTCGGACGATCTCATCGGAACCGCACGAGTAAGCCCTCCACTCTTTTTCAATCGTTCTTTCCAATTGTTCCTCTAATGGGAGTTATTTGCATTTAAGAGATAATTTTTTTTCCCTCAGATCTACCTCACTCTTGGATGATTTGTGGAACATTGTTCGAGTATACTGATCATGGGTGTTTAAGGTAAGTGGCATGGTGTCTATTTTCCAACTGTCATGCGTTTTTGTGTGTTTTTGAGCTACAAATCCATATTTGGGGTGACTTTTGGCTAAGGCCGTGGCTATTTTACATAACTATAATTGTATAGGTAAGTGAATGTGATATTAAAGTGCTGATTGGGATCGCTGCATAGATCCGGGACCAACCCAGGTGTGCATTCCTATGTTTATCCATTTGGCCAGGATACCCGCGGGTACGCCTTGTTTATATTATGCATTTAAATTAATAATTGTAGAATTTACATGAGAGGAATTTCTTTTGTACTATTGGGTTACATGTTGGGCATAGCCTGGTTACCTCTTTAGCCTGAGGGAAGTGTTGTGATTAGCTTGTGGGCACTGTCCAAATAGCCTGTGGGCAACATCTTCCGTGCCTGTGGGTAGTTGATTCTGTACCTGTGGGTGAAAACTCGTATGCCTATGGGCAATATCCATATGCATGTTGGAAAATTATTGTGTTTGGATTCTCTTTACCTGAGTGTAGGGGTTTACGTGTCTAAGTACATTGGCTGTTTACTTAGAATATTCATTGTGGTGATACTTTAAATTAAATGATTAAATAGATATTAAAATGGTAATAGAACTGGTATGTTAGTTACTTTTTAGTACTGCTTAGTTTATTGCATTTAATTTTACACACTTTTGTTGTGTGTTTACACATAGTTGAGCACGAGCCTTTGGTGGGTGCCTACTGAGATTATTTCTCACAACCTGTTTGGGTCATGATTTTCGGCCCAAACAGATTATGTTTCTGCAGGTTGTAGATAAGGGCAAGGTTCCTTATAAATGTACTTGATTGATGCTGAGGAATAGGGGAGCGTTGGACCAGGTTTATGCTCGTGATGCTACCAGTTTCTTTGTTCTATTTTGTTATACTCTGTATTGTATGGCACTGCTATGTAACATGTTCTGGCTATTTTCTTAGAACTTGAGACATGTTGCATCATATATATATCTGTATGGTTATCCTGTATTGCAGTTATTAGAATAAATGTGTATGGTTTATTGCTTCTACTATTTTTGTATGCTTTATATTATATTCCACAGCGCTATACATTGAAAAATGAGGGCATAGTTTCTCCACTATCAGACCTGGGCCCTCACTGCTAGCTGGTAACCTCTGGAGTTTGGGGAAATCCACTTGAGGTCATGTGGCGAACCGGGTTCGGGGCACCCGTTGTGTGGCACCTGGAACTGGGACGTTACCCATTGGTTTTATGATATTGACCAATGGTTAGGGTACAAATAGTTGAGATCTTTAGAGGATCAAATACCTATAAAAACATTTCAGAGTCAATATTGGAATAAATAAATTTTGTTTAGTCTATTCAGAATCAATAATGGTCATATGGTTTTATGGATTTGATGAATTGGATCATTCATTGGTTCATATAATCATTATATTTTGTGGTTGGAGATGATATATTAATGTTACTACAATTCATAGGTTGATCATGTGGACCATTTGGAAATTATTTTTTGATCTTTGTTAGAACATCGTCTATATGGTAAAATTTCCATGCCTGAGTTTAGGATATGTGAAGTGATGTTTTTGGGGCATTTCATAACAGGGAGGGGTGTCTCAAGGGATCCAGAAAATATAGAGGTAGTTATGACTTTTTATTATCCAATAAATGTATTTGAGATCTATAGATTATTGAGGATGGCTAGTTACTATAGAGGCATTGTGCAGTGCTTCTCCATGCATTCATCTATGATGGCAATATTAACCTGTAAGGGGGTAAATATTGATTGGGAAGAAATATTCTAGAGATATTTTGAGCATTTTAGTAGAAGGATGACCTATGAATCATTAATTATTCTCCTAGAAATTTGTTCAGTTTATGATATTTTTTTTGATAATTTTGTTAGTGGTTAGGGATTTGTATTGATGTATGGGAAACAGGATGTGGATTTTGGCTCTCTCCTATTACACAATCATGTGTTGGAATACCCTACCAATTATCTTGATTTGGAAGATGTTATAAATGATCTCCAAACATGGAATCAATATATAATTAATGAATGATTTATACTAAATTGGGAAAATAAGAACCTGAAATTTATTTTTACCCAATGATATTTGAACATGCGATAAAGATACTAGGTGTAATATCATTATTACTTTGATTATGATATCATATCAATCCATGGGAATGTAAATCTTGGTTTTAGTGTGTTGATAAAAAAATTACCCATAGAAATAGTGAATGAATCAGTTTAATAGCGCTATCTCATGTCTCAGTTTATTGAGATTATATTGGGAGTGATGGATGATCGCAGGAAAGGGTTCTTGGATTTGATAAAGGATGACTCCTCTGATGATGATAATGTTCAACATGATTAGATGAAAGACACCATGATCGAATAGATAGGATAAATCCTAGATAGTGGGGAGACCTCAGGTGAGTGGTATGGGTATCTAGTTGGGTTCTGTGATTATATAGTTGTTTAGTTATTCTGTTTCCAATGAGGAATGAGTTTTTTGATAGTGGACATCAGTATTTTTAGATCAATCACCCTTGTTCTTCAATGATATAACATGATTTTATATTTAGGTATTTTTTTGTCATGTATGAGGTGGTTAATTTCATATTTTGTATTGAAATGTCTCACTTTTTATAGAGTTATGGAAAAAACTAGAGACATATTGGTTTTCTGTAGCCATTACCCATTCTAGAATGGATGCATGAAGCTATTTCCATGGATTTCATCTTTGGTTTTCCGTTGAATCATAGTGGGATGGGTTATATTTGGAATATAATTGATAGACTCACTAAATCATCATATTTTTTTCTAATAAAGGAAATGATGAAAGAGTAATTTCTTGGGGACTTGTATATCTATGAGATTTTGAGAAATTTTGGGTTTTTCACTACAATTTTTTTGAAAAGTAATCTAGATTTACATGATAATTATTTAATGGTTTGCAGAAGGAAATGGGTTCCCAGTAGAAATTGTTAATGGGTTATCATACATTTATGGATAGATAGATAGGTTTATCCAATTTCATGGGGATATGTTCCAGGCTAGAGTTATTGATTTTGGTGTATCCTGAGATAAAAATTTTGCATCGCTTGAGTATTACTATGAAAATACTTATCAAGAATAATTTTGTATTGTTTATTTTGAGGCATTGTATGGGTTGAAATGTTGATACCACATATTCTGAGAGGAGTTAGGATGGAAGTCGTTTAGTGGGGTGAGTTTGGTTTAAGATACAATGGAGGAGGTGCAATTGATCTATATGAATTTGATCATGGAATAATGTCATTAAAAATAAAATGGGGACCAACAACAGTGGTCTCTGTCGTTTGAGGTTTTTGATTGGGTATTTACAAGCGTTTCATGCCTCTTAGGAACTTATTTGTTTGGTATGATGGTTAAGTAGGAACTTAGGGTTGTGGGCCCCATTGAGATCATTGATAGACTGGGGAGGGTGGCATATCAGGTTCTTTTCCAATATAGAAATACATTGAAACATGACATGTTTTATGTTTCCCTATTGATGAGGTATATACCAGATCTTTCACATGTGTTTATATGGGAGAATGATGATATTGATCCCAATAAAACTATGATTGGTCAACTAGTATAGATTATGGATTTCCAATATAAGGTTCTATGTTGTAAAATGATCCCCCCAGGTCTACATATCTAGGATGTGTGAAGAGTATCTCCATGAGTTATGGGAGAAGGGGTCGGTAATGAGGAAGTATTGGCCTTAAAATTTTGTGGATACATAATCATTAGCTCTTTCTAGTGACCAAATTCCATTATTTTTGGGAGATTATAATTCCATGTTACCTTTTTATCAGGTATGTTAAAAAAATTTATTTTTTGTTTCCGTTTTCATTAGGTGATAATCTCTAACCATGTGATTTAAAGGAAAAAATTAGTAGTGATGTCATTGATTTTTTTGAATTTTAGAATAAAACCTGGGTTTTCAGGCCCTCCTTGCACACTTACACACTGTCTGGGTACACACTATGTAATGGATTCTATGAAAAATTCATGAACTATGTGCATGGATTCTAGGGTTTACACACTATATAACTGCTACACATCAGGTATGTCTAAAAATATAGATTAAAATGGTGATGTTTTTTTCATTGTATACATTCCCCGATTATTACACAACTTTAAATATTGTTACATTCATGTTAAATGTCACAATTTTGGTTCTAAGGGAATCGTACAATTAATGTGTTTCTTTCATTCTTTTATGAGGCCCTCCTCACTCAAATCAGAGTACTAAAAAGCTAATTTTGGTTGACTTCATCCCATATAAATCTATTCATTCAGTTACTGTTCTATTTTGTGGTATTATTTCTTAAAATGATATATGAATTCCTTCTCATTCTTCTTAGTATTTTCATGCGGCTTTGGTTTGGATTTGGTTCGGTGATTGGAGAGTTTTTTCTTTCAATCAATTTCAGTCCTTTGTCATGAATTTTCTTCTGAAGTAATATATTATGGTTTCCAATCGTTATTTTCATAAGATTTTAGGTTTTCTATCTACTTATAGTAGGTTTGTTCAAATTTCATGAATTTTATATTTTTTTTATTTTTTCCTTAGGATTTTCAATGGAATTCCATGTGTTGAAATTAAAAGGGTGTGATTTCATTTTTTAATTTTGGGTTTTATCTGAAAAATGAATTTTCATTATTTCGAATGAAATTGACATTAAAACCCTAAAATATATTTTCTTGGCATTGATATGGGTTTATAAAAATTGTGGGCATGCATTTTTAAATTAAAATTGACCGATATTTTACAATGATAACATTTGGTGCATCGGTAATGGGATATGGGTACCCTTAGTGCATGTGACATGACTAGGAGGTAACCTATTACATTTAAATGGACTATGGAAGATCTCTATATTATTTGGATCAAAAATTAATTTTTTTTTTCTATCATGTGTCTAGTAAGTATTTTCCTATTGGCTAGATCCTGACGGGAAGGTTCATTATTTTAATGGTTAATTATTGCGGGATAGATTATTTCAAAGGGGTTGGATCAGATGTGTATTTATATTCTTTAGGTTTAGCTAAATTGTTATATTAATGGAATGTTTCTAGGTTTGGGAAAGGTGATATTCCTTTTTTGGAAAATTGGGTAATTCTTGAGATTTTGTTTAAATTGAATCATTTTTATAAAGGCTAAATATAAAAAAGTATTTCATAAGGATATAAATTTTCCATTCATTATATTATAATATGTATAGATTCTATGGTGGAAAACATGTGGGATATATTTATTAAACCCTACTTCGACATTTGGTTTGTGGAAGACCTTGTTTTGTGGGATATAAGTAATGGGAAGGTCATTCTATAGCATTTAGGTTTCTCTTTATTTATCTTCTTCGGATTTGGATGGTTTTTATGTGGCGGTTGGTCCCATGGAGACAATTATTTATAGAATTTTCATACATTATGGTCTTTTAAATTTGTCTATGTTTTATCCTTATTTGAATTTCTATTTGTACTCTCATTGTATGACTTTTTTCCTTTTATTCAAGACGTGTTTCATTATCATTAATTCACCTCACCCCTTAATGGACTAACATGGGCTTCAATTCTTATTGACCCAGTTTGGACAAATTCAATTTAGTCTAACAACCCTGGAAATGTGAGACATAAATGTATAAATGCTACCACCCATGTCAAAAAAGAGAAACTCTCTTTTTTGTCTACTATCTGATTAGAACATCATAATTATGTCTGCTTGGCCTGAAGAGTTGATCAGAGTGGGAGCCATTTTGGGATATTTCCCAGGGAATCATTGAGTGAAAAAAACACTAAATGAACAATTGTTGGCCAACACAGATAGTCCTTAATCTAATAATAGATAATAGTGACTAACACCCGTACAAAATGATACATAAAAGGATGAATTTAACAACTCATGTCAACAAGGAAAACTATTATGTTCAGAATCCCACTTGATTATATATCCAATGTTAAGTGTTCTTGGCATAAAGTAGTGATTAGGATGGGTGGAATTTTTGAAAGTCTCCTATAGTGTGTTTGTTTGTGAAAAAAACACACATGATAAACATGTTTTGGCCTATAGGAATAGTCAATAGTATGGTAAGAAACCTTAGAGGTTATTAGCTAATGTTCTTGTGGGAAGGTAACCATGATATTATAGTAGACTAATGGGGTTAGAAAATGAGGTTAAGTTTAAGGGAATACAAGGTTGTGGCAATTATATTTTAATTATAATAGTATATAATAATTATTTAAGAATCTCTTTCATAATAATAAATTTTATTTTAAATCATTATCCTAATTATAAAATTGTAATTAAATATTTATATTTTACGAAAATTGAAACACCTACATATTAATTTCTATAAACTTTTATCTTTTAGACCATGGTATAATTATATCATATTTTCATATATAAAATATATAAATATTATTTACACATTTATAGGTGAGTTTTCTATTCTAATGGACATATTACTATTCCTAACAATTAGATTAAAATTACAAAGGTCATATCACTATTATAATGGGATTATATCCTTAAATATAAAAAACCCTCTTATTTCATTCATTCTTCATTCACTTATTTTATATCTCAAGGTTATATATAATTTTATGTTCAAAAATATTATTCTATTATAATCGTTCTATTTTATTTATACATATTTTTTCTGGACTATAGTTATTCTAGTGGATCAAGCATATCCAACATTTCCTTTTATTATTATCTAATTTTCTATTCATTACCCTGTTATAATATTTTTAATTATTATAGGTGTATTTCCTAATTAATTTATCATTTTCAAGTATGAGAATAATATTTTGATTGTTTCTTTATGTGATATATGTTCTTTTTATTACATGACATAATTATTTTAGAGATTCCATTGATAACATTTTGGGACATCACATTATTGAACCATCGTGTCATACATTGTAGGGAGTAGTCATGTACTATCATATTTATTCTCATCAAAGACGGATTGTTCAGGGCTTTTATTTAGTAGAGTCATGTTTACTCGGCATGAAATAGGTGGCCGTTAAATTATATTGTAACTTATTTATTTTTGTTTTTAGGATTTCTCCAGTATAATTATTTTTATAATGTTTTGTTGATTTATATGTCATCGTCAAATAAATTAGGAACGATTAAATTTAAACTAATAGAAATATGTATCATATATCCACCAATGTTGTCTATTTCTAGATTCAGGGATGAATGAATATTAATTTCCTAAATTATAGACATGTTTTAAGCATGATTCCATTTATAAAAATAATAATTATTCATTTTAAAAAGGGATATAAGATTTATATTTGTTATGAAAAATACATTCGTTATAGAAATAATTAAGATGTAAATTTCAGGATGAAAATTGTTGTCATTAGTTGATGGATTTGAAATTATATTTCAAAATAAATGTTTGGGATTTAAATAAAATTTCCTTTTGGATTTTCTTCAAGGACCTAGTGTGAGTAATGAAATTATGTAATTATTAATTTGAAATGGGTCATAAGGGTTATTTAACTTTGTTTATATGGAAAATTAAGTGGTTATTTTCTACGATTGGTTTGGTCTATTTGACGACATCTAGGAAATTACCTATTTCTTAGAGTTTTTATGGTTTTTATTATTCTAAAATATTATTTATTATATTTCATTATTGTTTCATAATGTGACATGGATATATAGGATTTTCATATTATATTATGGAATTTATATGAGGATTAATAAAGTGTTCACATTTGAGTTCATGATTTGGACCAATAATGTCCTAATTTTATTATCACATAGAAGGGGTTGGTATGAAATATAGTAATTTATCAATTAATGGTTAAATATATGTAGAATGGAGTTGTTTTAATGGAATCAATCCAAATACTAGAAACCAAGGGGGAATTATATTCATTTGTAGATTTATCTTACAATTAGATTTCCAGGAATGAATGTGGTTAAGGAGGCCTCATGAGAAAACCAAAGATTTGGTAAAGGTGAATCTATAAGGTTATCCATGTACTATTATTTTGACTTAGATTTTTATTGCAATAAATATATACTTTCTAATATGTTTATTATTTAATAATGCTTCATTGATATAATGTGATTTTGAATCAACATTGAGTGAGTGGGTGTGGTAGTTTAATTATTTGAATTATCGATGTGACATACCCAGATAAATTATGATTTGTATTATTCCATGGGACCTATGGCAAGGGGAATGGATCAAATTATTTCAGAGGTTGTAAATTTTGATTCCTGCATTTATTTCATATTTCTTGAGTTCTGTATGCACGAAAAACCTACAGAAATACATATTAATGTTGTGGTTTATATTTTTCAATGTTATCTACCCCACATGGGATTTTTTATTGACTGTGAGAGGTTAGATATTAGGATTCCCACTTCGTATTGCTTTCCACAACATTGAAATATATTATCCTCCACCATTACTACCTTTTGTTAGTGTAGTTCACCTCATGAGAGTGGTTAGATACTATGATTCCAGAGTAGATCATTTTTTTTCTATTTCATGGATAAATTATTTTACCTGATATAAACATTATTATTTTGTGGTTTAGTTTATTATATTGGTTCAACAATGAGTTGAAATTTTCTATCTTATTTAATAAATTACATATTGTATTGTCTTCAACTAAATGATTCATAGGATATTGTGATTTCAAATTATCCATGGGACCTATGTTTTTTTAATCATTTTGGCTCATGAAACAGTCTCTATATTGAAATTACCTCATAAAATATATTTTTTATATATTTTACTATAGATAAGATAAGTGTTCTTAGGACCCTCCTCAGAGTGAATGGTTTCAATTATAGTAGAAGTTTGATATCTATATCCCTCAGGTAGATATATTTTTGGATATGTTATGTCAATTATTTCATTGGAAAGGCTCTTGATATTCCTTAAATTATAGGGTTTCTTGTTAGTTGACTATGATAGATATACGAAAAACATTAGATAAATAAATTGGTGTGTGGTGTCGTGGTGAACATATTAGAGAAAAATGACATTACGTGTACACTTGTGGGGTTATTTTTTTGTTAGTTTTCTAGGAGTTAATGTTTCATGGTCATGAATTTCACTCTATATATATATTTCATGAATGTTAATTTGGATCACCATAGACAATAATATGTTATAGATACTAAAATTTATATTGTGTTTTTAGTCCCACCAATATACCTTATATGGATTGGGTTTTGAGGTATGATGGTATACCATTATTTTTCGCTCGATGGAAGGTATCACATGGAGATAGAAATTTGGATCAGTTCAATAAATGAGTTGTGCCTTATTATTTTTTATGCTGGATTTAGGTGAGCCAAGCCAAAGGGAACATTGTTACATTTTAGTTAGTTTTTCATATTTTGTAAGGAAAAGTGTTCCAACAAGTCTATCTATATTGAATGTTAAATTTTTTTATTTGGAGAACTGATTTTCAATTATTTTTGATGAATCATATATAATTATATTTTAATTCTTTTCATTATATTCTATAGGGTTACTACTTTGTTTAATTTTTCATATCTTTGGGTTATAATTTTGACACGAGATAAATGGTTTGTGGTATTTTTTTATAGATCTGAGAGTGATTATGTATCTTTATTAAGAACCATAGAGTAGAAATATGTGGTAATTAATGAAGAATCCTTATTATAGTATAATAAATTATATGATATAGAATCATTAATGAAATTATTTTATGAAAACCAATCAAGAACTAGGTTGAAGCATTGGATAATTTCCTTTGATATGGAATACAATAATCATTCATGTCATATTGTTTCTCTATATAAATATTGTTATATAAATATATATTCAATTGTTTTATGATGTTATATATGGTGATTTTAATCATTGATATGCCCACAAAATACTGAGCCATTGTAATTTATGTGAACGAGTGACACTTTCTCCATGAGATATGGTATTGAAATTTTTTTACTCTATTTTCATATAATTTCTATTATAACTATTCTAATGATAGTCTCCACCAAATATTTTTTATATAATAAATTTTTTATTATTATTAAATAAATAATCAAACCATAATAAGTTATACATAAAATGTTCCATTTTATAGATTATCCATATTATCTCTTTTTATGTGAAAATTTTTCATCATTTTATATTGATGAAATATTTTTGTTGATAATTATCAATAACCAATTCCTTTCAAAAAAACTAACATAAAAAATATTAATTATTTACCATTATATTTCATTAAAAAACATGTTATGTATGAGGATTTGATTAGTTTTTATGTCATCATCTATGAATTTCTACTTTATAATTTTATTTCTTATTCAAATAAAAAATATCAGAGTAGGAAATTAAATTGGATAATGTTTCTTCAATGAATATATTGTGTAAATAATTGATATTTAATGATATATTCCAATATAAATAATTAATATTTCATTTATTTCCTTCATTACACATGACACAATGTTTAAGAAAACCACGAATACTAGAGAAATTTTATTATTTAATGTGTCAGTTATCTCTTAGAGGATGGAATAGAGGGAATTAATATGAATAAATAACTTATAAATATGTAATAATTAATATTTAAAAATTAATTCATATTTTTTAATTTAGTAATAAATCAATATAAAATCATTTAAGGGTAAAAAGTGACGTTTTTCTACTTATTTTATTCTTAAAATTTATTATTACTTAATAAATAAAATTATGATATATTTATGGATAATAATATATTAATTTATAAAAAATATATCATATAAAATATTTTAATATTCATCTAAATGATTTTACAAGGAATATAATGATGGTAAACTTATTTTTATACTTAAAATGCATTTTGATAAAAAAAATTGTTGGGTTTTCACATTTATTTTAAAATAAATTTATACCACCTATTGAAATTTAAAATTTTAAAATATATGACATATCTGGAATCAATATTTTCAGTTTTAGGCTATAATTTTCAGATTAATTTTTTATTATTATGAATAGTAACATTTTTTTATCAAGTCATGTTATAATGGTAAGAGTTTAGATGAGTTAAAAGGGGTAAAACTAAAAGATAATTGTTTAAATAGTCTAAATGATATTATAAATAATTTTAATGATCATATTTCATCCAAATATAATTAAACCTGAAATATGGTTACTTTTAAAACTATATTTCTTTAGTAAGCCAATAATATATTCTAATCCATTGAAAATTTCCAAGTGTAACATATCACTCACTTATAAAAGGACACCACCTCTCCTCTCTTCCCCAAACTTCACAAGACACATATATCCACCATTATCTAATTAAATAATTTTATATAATACCTTAACAGATCTTATAATCCATTATTTTGATAAAAATAACATCCTAATATGGATTACGGTTTAAATCTAATGATGATTTCTAAAAAGTGGTATGCTTCTAGAAAGGGTGTTTTCATTTCAAATATTAATTTAAATCATTCAAATTATACTAATAATTTCTGTATAATAAAATAATTATTTACCATGAAAATATTTTGTATATTTATGCTAATTAAAATTTCATCTAAATATCCATCTACTATAAAATCAATGCAACTTTCAAGAATATGTTGGCATTACCACCTCATGAAGGCGATGCTTTTATTTTTCCATTACTGAAACTTATGGTTGCTCATACCGATAGATATATGTTTTAAATGATATAGTTACATTGTGCTTATTTTATTATAATTATAATATCTTATCCACCTTCTCAACTTTATACCTGTTGGAAACAAATTACTTCACTTGTTCATATGTTTAGACTACAACATCTATGAAGCAATAATATTAAACTTTCATTTGTGATTTATATAAATAAATATAAATATGAAATTTATAAAGATATGTTATTATAATTTATCTATTAATAATCTATATATGATTAATCCATGACTGTGGTGCATTTAACAGAACGCTCGAACCAGAATATTCATGGAAAAATTTCAGGTATCAACTAAATGATGAAATTAATATATAATTTCCTAGTATAATGATAATTGAAAATTATAAAGGAATGATACATAATATGTTATATATGAATACGGTTATAGAATATATATATATATAATATTAATTATATAGGATATTTGAACACTTGTGATGATATATAAGATTTGAGGCAAAGGTCTCTGTTGTAGTCTCATTTCATTTCAGGATTGTCAATATAAAAATTCAATTGAGGATAATTATATAGATCATATACATTAAAAAACATATATTTTCATATCCAATATGTATTAATTTTTTTAGTATGTATTTGTGAAATTTTACTATCTTTGGTATTCCAAATTACCTAGAAATTGTTTCTAAGGAATAATTGACCTTTATTTTTTAGGTCAATGACCATTTTCTCCCATCAACGTGCTTTAAAAATAATTCTAGGATTCTTTTAAACATAGTTAAAATTATTTTAAAATTTTATTTTACTTGAGAACTTAAATTAATTTTAAATTATTAAAATAACTCATTTTCAATAAATGTTGTCTGAACAAGTCATCTTTGGATTTTTTCAAAATTGTGAAAAAACATACTTCTATTAACATATATGGTATGAATTAATTATGTTGTGGTTATTAATGATCTTTTCATTGAATCATTCATTATATGGATAAAATTTTATTTTTAAATAAAATAATTTTCAAAATATCTTAGAGTATTTAATTATAATGTAATCAAAATAAAATCATATTTTAACATGTTTTGAATGAAATGTTCAAATTTACATTTGATGATATTTTTAATCTATGTCAACATCAATTAGGGTTTTCTATGCTTCATTGGGGATATTTCCCTATGATAGAATCCACTTTATATCTATAGATTTATTATGATTTTGATGATTTATGTTTGATTATTTTAAACCTTTTTCCTTCATAGGCATTCAATAATTTATAATTAATCTTCATTGAATGATATATATTTTACATGGGATACATAATAATGAAAAGATAAATGTTTTATGAAACATATTTCCAATACATGGGTTATCACATGTTTTTATGATTAAATTTTAATGTCATTTTTTCACAAATATGTATGGTTTTCATTATGGTATGGGTGGTCCCATAATTATATTCCCCCCAATCATTATGAAAAGGCTTGTATCTCATGAGATAATTGTTGTTAATGGGTTTATTTTCTCGATCCACTATAAGAAACATGTCAGGTTACCTAATCCACTATGATATAAGTAACATGTGGTGATACCTGATCTAATATGATATCATATTATCATTGGCTAACATTTTCATATTATATGGTTACAATTCTTATTATAGTGCCACACTCTTCTAAATTTTTTATATGTTAATGGTTTGAACTCATGGATAATGATTGGCTATTTTATGATACCCTAGTCTTCGGTATTATTTTCTACTGATAATTATATATTCTCATTCCCATACACTCTTTTTATTATTATATATGATCATTGATTCATATATCTTATATTCACCTATATTCTCATATGAGCTCTCCTATTATTATTTTTTAATTTTTTTAGAGGATATGATGAAGGGTATTATTTTTCTAATTCTATATGGGTGACATTTGTATTGATGCATATTTTAGATGATAGAGATTATTGAAAAATTTGAATTTCATATATCTAGTCACTTTATACAGTTTACCACTAAGATTTTTGGAATTTATTATTTAAGAAATACAAAAAATATATATATAATATATATAATATATATGTATTCTATTATTGGGTATTATTGTAGGTATAAAAAGATTTTTGAGATTTATTTTGACATAAGGATTAATATCTTATTTATAAAACCATAGGAATATGTCTAAGTATATGATTAATTATTGATTATGTGGTATTCATAGAGAAAATTTCCCTACCAAGACACATGTATGTTTTTTTGGATATGGGAGAGAAGAACATTGTGGGATTGAATCTGTGATGGGAGAAATTTATATTAAATCAATAGTAACTATTGCATTATGAGTGATTCTAAGACTAATAACTTAACTAGACACTCATAGGGGGAAATTATTTTGTTAATATATATTTTTATTATGAAACATTATTAAGGATTTGAAAAGATGATGACTATAAAATAATCAGGTTGAACATATTTTGTAAAAGATTGAAAATAAGTATCCACACATTTGACAAACTATGAATTATTTCACGATAATATGATTTATCACAATGTTGTTTGATAATCTTGCTGTCCATTTTGGTTTTAGTTTTAGAATGAGGATAAAATGATGAAGTTGATGTGGTAAAAGGAATGATCAAATATTGAATTATCTTATGTGATCTTATTCATATGGGTTAATTTATATCATGATAATTATATTGGAATTTTAATTTTTGAATCCATAAATTTTTATGAAATATTTTTTTTCTATATTTATTTATTTTTATTGATCTCGTGTTACACACAATAATTTATTTATACGAAAAACAATATAGTAAAAAATATAATTAAATATGATTTTCATAACCTAGTGGTCAAATATGGTGGTATGAAAAGGAATAAAAATATTTTAAATTTTTTTTGTAACTTTATTATTTATTGAAAAGATATTGATAAAAAATTTCTTAATTTTTATAAAAGTATTTATATTCATTGAAAACAAATTTTTCACCCAAAAAATATATATTTTTATAAAAAAATTATGATTACCTAATTTTCCATTTTTAGAAATGTTAGATGAAAATATTAAATTCATTCTTAAAAAAACTTTTGAAAATTATTTTATATCATATTTTTGATACTTTTATTAAAATTAAATTTTTATTAACAATGAAACATTCTAATTTTTTTAAAATATATTAATATCTAAATATATTGATACAGTTATATTGATATAAATTTAATATATATTTTCTGAATATAATTTTCAATATAGTTTAGATAAGTATAAATATACAGTTTCACTTAATATATAAGATATTAAGTGAAAATGGCTTATAAAAAAATTAATTTTTTTAATTAGTAATTTTCTATTTATTATGGAGTAATAGTCATTTAATAAAAATTTAAAGGCAAAAAAAAAGAAAAAAATAAAACAAGATCCAAAATATGTTGAAAACGCAACTCAAACTCCCAACGACCATAACTTTTGATCCGAGTGTCTATATGAGCTCTACCACATGTCAAATCGAATCTTGCGATGATCTCTACACCACTATGTCTTGGGGAGGGGCGGTTATGGTTTTTTCGAGGCCAAAAAGGCCTAGACGGCCTCCAAAACTGAGTTTTTAGTCGGGGTACCCTGATTTTTTAATATATTGTGGATTTTCATCCACGTTTAAGGGGGTATTATTGGTTTTTCTGGCAGGGACTGAATTTATTCCAAGGTATTACATTCATATTGATATTATGTCTTTGAAATTTTATCTTTTTTTATAATGCACTGCTATTTATAATCAAATATAGAACTATATGTAAATATTTTGTATATATTCCCACCTGAAAATTTAATTATAAATATATATAATAAAATATATTTACAAATAAAATATATTAGCTTTATGTAAATAATAACTAATATCCATTTTCTTTGAAATAAAAATATATGAATATTTATATACATATATATTAATCTATATATATATATATATACATTAATATAACTACATATATATATTGATATAACTATAAATAAATATATATATATATATTAATATAACAATAAATATATATATATTAATATAACTATATATTTATATTTATATAACTATATATTTATATTAATATAACAATATATATATTAATATAACTGTATATATATATATATATTAATATAAATATATATTACAATACGGATATATATATAACATAATATATATATAAATAAATAGATATATCACTAATAGGAGAACAAATCAATACAGGGAATTGGAAAAGGCTTCATTCACGAACGGGGGAGGTCTTAAGATCGAATCCGGGTTGAGGTAGGGATGCACGCACATGGGTTAATCTGGGTCTAGCGCTAATAAAGGGTGCAGGGGTGCGTGCAGGCATTGGAGGGGCAAAAAAGGGCTATAAAACAGGGGCTCAAGCGCTATAAAATCTCTCCCGATTGGAAGGATTTTTTTAATTTTTTGGAAGAATTTTTATTTTGTTAAACTTTTATTAGTTCTAAAAAGAAAGTCCTGATAAAGGACCCATTTATCAGTGCTTCGTTTTAGCACTGATAAAAGACCCCTTTTATCAGTTCTTTTTTTGAGTGCTGATAAAAGGGGTCTTTATCATCGCTTTTTGGAGAGATGATAAAGGGACCCCCCCCCCTTTATCTTTGTAGGCATTAATAGCATATTACTAGACCTACTAAAGGCCATTTTTAGCACTGATAAAAGCCCTATTTATAGTAGTAATCATATTCTCCAGCTATGGGTTATTGTAGTAATGTTATTAGAGTTGGTGTAAAAGCATGTTTATTGTAAACCTTGGAAATAGACTAGTAAATCGTAGATTAGGGAACATAACAATAAGGAATAAATTTTAGGATGATTGTATATATAGGATAATATCACAAGTTATGGTAAATAATATGTTTTTTATTTTCCAAGAAAATATATCCCTTTCTAGATAATTTTGAATGGGTGCAGTTATAAAATAGATACACCAAAGGATAACAAAGCCAAATATTGAATGTTGGGTATTAAACCCATTTTCAATAGTTCATGATTAGTGGGGATATGATGAATCAATATTATAAGAACTCTCAAGGTATATACAATGGTTAATTCAAATGATCTTTATATATCATTATGAATTATTTAAAATATTTTTATTACCCAAGGATGTCCCGAATGAAACCCAACTTATTATTATGATATTATCTATGCATAAATATTCAATTTTAGTTAAAACTTAAATAAATTATGATATAATATTCATAATTTTACTTGGTATTTTAGAATATTCCAATATTTATAAGTGGCCCTAGGGAATTGATGACATCAAAACTATTGACCAATATAGAGATTCACCTATTGATCTAGCCAATAAAATATGTGTTGAACAATATTATAACATAGCCATATTAGCATATCAAACCTAGCCTATAGATATTATCATTAAACATTTAGATTTTCATGATTTTCCACAACATGATACAAATACATTGTATCATTTCATTGTACAAAATCCTTTATCATTTATTGGAGCTTCTAATCTATATATTGTTGATAAATGGAATAATCCAATTATAATTATATTTCAAAAATTATAATAAAGGAATGGGAAATGGCTATTATATTTCATTATTGTCATAAAGCTAATAAAAATAAATGGGGTTAATTTATCTATAATACTATGGTTGATGAATAAAGAGAATATATAGTATGGATATAAATTAAGGATGCAAATTTTAGAAATTATTTCCCTCATGGTAAATGTACCAAATTGAAGATAAACGACCTCATCTTAAATATAATTGAATAAATTATTTTTTTTTAATAATGATACATTTAAATGAAAATAGATGTATTTTAAATACTACATATTTAAATTGGAAAGGAAAATAGACCATTTCATGTAAGGGATTAAAATAATCCTATTAAGGTCCTTAATATCTAAAAAATTACATTATATTATGAAATAGTATACTGTTACATCAAAATAGGGAAGACATTTTCTATATCATGTATCATAAATTGAAACAAATTTAACATGAGGTCTCCCATGATGTATTTAAAATGAATATATCAAAAACGATAAATGGAATGAATCAATTTATATACTATATAATTTCTGGAAATAAACAACCTGAAAATTAATTAAAAGACATGGGATTTTTTTACAAGTGATGAGATATGTGTAAAATATATAATTAATAAAAGGTAAATAATGAAATAACTGGTATCTATTGCTTCATATATATTTAATTGAGGCATTAATCAAATTAATTTATCACAAATCAAGGAAAAATACCATTGAAGATTCCATTTGGAGAACGCTAAGATTATGTAATCACTAAATGTGAGATTGAAGATCCTAAAGATGTGTGGATGGTTACCTTAATCATAGAATAATATTTAGATTATGAATTATTCCATTCTGGATATTCCAAAGAAATTATACCATCCATTTTATCCATGAAAATTGGATATTTTCATACCACCTTATATTAGGAGGTATCCGTCATGAATCTGAGTGATAACCACACTACAATAATTATATATATGTAAGTTCCAATTATTACACTTGGAGGTACCCTACTTTGATACTTTATTAATATTACAATTATTTATTGTGATATAATTAATTTTATGGACCATATTTCAAAATATAATAAAAACAGTTATTTCGAAGAGAAGGAATTTAGTATTTGTGATGAACATGATTTTTTTATATTTAATGGGGATAATTCATTGTTCATGGCCTATATTGATCCACCTAATGTATCTCCTTTGAATTACATTTTCTCACAAGAAGAAAAAATTTAATATACATATTAGAGGGATCATCTTCAAAAGGAATGTATACAAATATTAAAAGAATTAAATAATGTATCTTCTATGGAATTACCTAGATAACCAAATAAGAAGGATTTTATGTTTTCAATTAATTTAACCCTATATACAAGACTTATATCAAAAACTCCATTTAGAATGGCCCCAATAGATCATATGAAACAACTATATGCATTTTTTTATAAGCGGGTTTCAATCCCTTTCATTTAAATAAGGGGAACCTACCTTTATTTCAATAAGAATTAATATGGATATTCGAGGTTGTATATTGCTTATAGGGACATAAATATTATTTATATAATGATCATGTATCATTCGCCACATACTTATTATATTTTTGTTCATACTAATGGAGGTAAATATTTTTCAAAGATTAACCTTGATTCTAGGTATCATCAATTTCATGTAAATAAGGAAAATAATACAACATCAACTTTTCATATTGTTATGAATATTATGAGCATACGTTAATTATATTTGGATTGAATAATGGAACTCATATTTTAGGTATATTACTAATAGAGTATTAATGTAATATAATTATAATTATGATATGGTATTTTTTTATGTTATACTAGTTTACTATAAAAGTCTTTGAGGCCCTCAAGAATGACATGGAGGTCATTATTGAGACTCATAGTTGAAAATATTTATATTTTAATTTTAGAAAGTGTGAATTATGGCATTATAATGTTTTATTCTATTCAATGTTGTCTCATGGTAAATAATTGAAGTTTATCTGTTGATGAAAAAGGTTTCCAAAGAATGGTATACAATATATAACATAATTTAAGTACATTATTATATTCCCAAGTATCTTTTAGGTCAATATTTTTAGAGAAGTAGGAACGTATCTTAATAACATGGGTGCATAAGAAAATGGTACGTAACGATTAATATTATCTCCCACTATATGTATATTTTCATATTCCGCAATAGGTTATCAATATCATTAATGTGAAATACTTCTAGAGAAGATTCATTTAACATATTTTCTCATATCCGAGGTAGAAGAAAGGAAATGATGATATAAAATTCTACGAAAGGGTAAAAATTGGAGATATCAATCCATTATCATAGGGAAACATACAATGAGAAAAATGGTATGTGTTCAGAAACATTAATTTTTCAGAATATACCTTCTATTTAAAAGATAAAAATATTGAGTCCTAGAATAAAACATTGAAGTTCGTAAGACCTGATTCAAAAAATAATAATGGAACCTGGGCCTTGGGAATATTAAATATGACATGGAATAGTTTAATAAACATAATCATGTAAAATAATATCTATATTAATCACATATCACTACCAAGACCATCAATTCAGACAAATTCATTTTATGATCTAAGTTCACTCCTAGTTCTAGACCTATCATAGTAAACTAGTTTCAATCCAAATTCAATTCATATTTATCTCATTAAATATAAATATTTACCCAACTGATTATAGAGATATATATGTCCAAAACATCACATAATTAAATCCATTAAAAGGTATTCCACCATAATATAATTTATTCATTATATCATTCCCAAAAATAGAAATGGATTTATTAAAAATTTCATCATAACACAACGCAAACAAAAAATCATAAAAATTATTCCATTATAAGCATAAACCATTCAGATAAATAATAATAATGGTATATTGGTATAATATCATTAGTATAGAATTAGTAACTCCAAAAGAAGTAATCTTAGTTGGAAAATTATTATGATATTTCATTTAAATTATTTTTTTTAAAAAATGACATCTCAAATTTGAAAAACACAATTTAAATCATTATCAATTTATCAAACCTATTTATTGAATGTTTCCTTGAAAAATATATAATGAAAAACATTAAAACAATTTAAAATATCATTTGAATCATTTTTCTTGAAAATTATTAAACTATTATTTAAATAAGATTTTGAAAACAATTTTCCAAAAACTAGTTTTCTAAAACAGATTTATGACAAAAGAAAATACAATATTACATGAAACTTATAATACCATAAATATAAGTATATTCATGATATGAAATTTTAATGTGAGTAATATACACAATGTAAAATTATATCACCTCATAATATAACATGTGTCTCAAAGAAAATAAATTGAGAAAATTTACATTAATGATTTCGTAAGATTCGAACCTTAAACTCCATGAAAGAGTGATCCTAAAATTGATATATAAATATGAATAAATTTATGGTTAATTATTATATATTATATTCATGTGAATTATATACACCATAAAAAATAAATGAGTGGTGAATATGATAAGAGTCTCACAAAATTAAATGTGAGAATTCAAATCCCCTTATACATATAATAGCATTGGGGTGTGCATTAGAAACATTAATAGATTATGATTATTCAACATAAATCAACATATTTATTTTAAAAAATCATAAGATAATGAATATAAATTTCACAAATCATTTTAGAAAGACATAATCAATGAAATAGTATTTTAACCCAAGGAATGAAAAATTGAGTTCAGAATTCCCTTACTTTTGGTTTTGATTTTTTTCATGTTGAAACCTCCTATATAATAAATATTTATTGTGTATAAATTTATTTTATAACCATGTATTATTCATATCCATTATGATTTATTTATATCATCTTATCACTTTTTTGTTATTAAAATCATTGTTCTGGGTTATAACTGCTTTGTTTTACAAGATCGTTGTGGTTTGGAATTCTTGGTCCATCTATATTGAACATGGTCTCATAATTTATATAGTATTAATCATGGTATGAAAACAATACATAATAAATATATCCATATATATTTTCTTATATTAATTAAAAATAGAATCAAAAAATAAATAGTTTATGAAGACGGTAAGTCGTATAAAAGCATGAACACAGTTTTTAATTTTCAATTAAATGAAGGAATGAAATATAAATAAAAATTCGAATTAATAAAATTATTATTATATATCATATATCATATATTTTCATTATACCATTTATAAAACAAATCCATATTATATGGGTAATAAAAAGAAACAATATCAATACAAGGAGACGGTAAGACATATCTACACATGAATGAGACTTTCACTACTAATTTGATGAGAAAGAGGGTGTACAATGGGTTTTTAATAATAATTAAATTTTATTATAATGGAGATATAGAATATAATTATAAGGATCCGGCCTTATACCTTACTTAATATTGAATGAAATGAATAATTCACATTGAGGATGTTTTCAGGTTTAGAGTTTCAGAGAATTAGGACATAACTATTACATCTCAAAAGATTACAAAGTAGACACTTCTACTACGTTTCCATAAAATAAAAACTCTTAAAAATAATCATGTCTAGTTACATGTTTTAGATAGCATGACTATTCCTTGATCCCATCCTTGACCCTATTCCACATTAACTCATGTGAAAAACATTTCAAAAACTTGGCGTGAGCATAAAAAGCTCAGTAAGGGACACACAAAGAAGGAAAATTGTTAGTTTTTCAAAACAACCCCTAAACCAAGAATACATTATCAAAGTAATACTTTTCACCTTTATGAAGAATAAAATACTCTTCATTGAATAAAATTTCATTACATACCCTTTTGTAACCAAAATATCACCAAAAACCCCATATAATGAACACATAACATAGAAAGGTAACTTGGGACATAAACATACTTAAGTTGAATAACCATCTGGTTGACTTCCACACATATCACTTAATAGAATAGCCATACGGCTGACTTCCATACCCAATGCATTGGAGTTTATAACCCAACCACCCATCCTAGTATTCACGGCACCACCTGTCATATGGTTTAGCACGTAACCACCCGTCAAATGTCCAAGTACCATTATAAAATCATAAGACATAAAACAAATATAATGGAAAGAAAATATTTACACACATTGATCACAATACATCACTCAAATATATTGACATAAAAAATCCATTAGAAAAATTATTTTCAATACAAAAATACATAAAATATGATATGGTATTTATTTCATTTTAAAAGCATTACAACTTGTTGATGAAGCCAAAGACCAAATAATACTCGCAGGGGCGGAAAAGGTCGTTGTCACCACGTACGTTAAAAGAAACATTCCTTTTTGTTGTTTATTAAAACGATTCATAGAAAAAGATTCCTTTTTTATAAAATTAAAACTCAAAGGGGTTTATACACCATATAAAATAAATCCTTGTATTAGAACAAAATATGCCTCAATGAAAGGAGATTGTGATGAAGTCCCTTACCTCGTGTCCGACATGACTCGATTGCTCTTTAATCTCCGGAATAATAAACTAAAGTTAATTTATAATTCCTTAAGAACCTTTTTCAAGTTTATTATTCCCTTTATATAACTTATTGCCATGTTATTAACATTATGTAATCATTTAATTTCATAAAGATTGTTTTGTCGATAATTGGTACTTAAGTCAAAAATGGACTTCTTACAATTACACGTTGTTTATGTGGTCAAAGATTCATTATATCCAGAATCATATTCATGATTTTTATATCATATATATAATATATATCCATCATATACATGTATTTATAATATTACATAACATTTATAGGTAAGAAATGAAATGCATAGTACATGGAGACGGTAAGTCGTACGTACGCATGAATGATACTTTAATTTCTATTGCGTATTTAATGGAGTGAAATCATAATGATATAAGGGTATATTATAATTCCAGTATAACATCATATATAATAACATTATCTCCATCCTTTATACATCCCACATATTTCATTAATGAATCAAATCACTTTGAGGGGGTGGTAGTCCGCACATTCTAAAATGAAATTATCATGTTTACCCACAATGGAAACCATAAAGGTATGCGAAATATTAAAAATACAGAAGCATAAGGAAAACATAAACATAATATATATCATATATAAATTGTGTGACATCTTAATGTCCACCATTAAAGGTGTTAAAATAAAATTGAACAATCATCATTTCGTGAGGCAGAAAATAGCCAACCACAGAAACAATATGTTCTTTAACCATTAGACGAAGGTGTGTGTAGGTTTAGTTCTAATAATTCTCATAACAACATACTAGTATATTTAAGATACTGGTTTTGTTAAAAAAGAAAGGAATAAAAATATTTTAGGGGGTTGGAGAAGCAAAATAAAACATAAGAACACAAGAGAAGACACTACCTTTAAATCAGGTAACTCTTTTTGATTTGAGCTAAAAGGCTTCCTTGGAAAGACTTCTGCCCAATGTGAGGCTTATAGGAGTAATAGTGGGATGTGGAGAGACAAAATGGGCATGGGTTGGCCGAGTCAAAGGCTTGAGAGGTGTTGGTAAGGTGGTAGAGGTGGGGCCCTTTATAAGAGGAGAGGAGGGGCACTTTTGGAATGTTATAAAAGGTTACTTTGTTATAAAATGAGTTTCGGTTTTTAAAGGACCCACAATTATATATTTCTAGGATAAGGTGATAAGAGTTTTAAATCCACCCATCCAAGAGGTCTTTGACA
The DNA here is from genome assembly GCA_963277665.1 of Viscum album. Classification (NCBI taxonomy): domain Eukaryota; kingdom Viridiplantae; phylum Streptophyta; class Magnoliopsida; order Santalales; family Viscaceae; genus Viscum; species Viscum album. Next base: position 1,919,348,039 of record OY728160.1, read on the forward strand.
GATGTAGTTCTTAGATTGTACATTATCCTTTCATTTTATTTAAATCATTAAATAATGAATTAATCCCAGCATCATCATGGTGTCATAAATAATTTAATTTATTTAATGTCTAAAAATTATAAAAAAAATATAATGATGTAGGAAATATTTTTATATTTCTAATGAATATTTATAGTCAAACATATGACTTTTATAACCCCATTTAATAATTGTTTTAGTAAAACAACACATGCTTGTGAAATTTTTATTTTAACATTAAATAAAAACTAATTAATGTCATTTTCCTACCAAAGTGGCTCCATGGGGTCCCCAAGTGGACCCATGGATTTTAATGGTCATCCATGACACATCCAATAAGGGTAGGACATGTTTCATGGTCATTTTATATTATTAAAGCATTATTTTGACCTTAAATTACACTAATTACCTCTAATCGTGATTAAAAACATAAAAGTTACTATTCACCAAAAAAATAATTTTAATCCCATTGAACCACATTTTACATTGTAATGACAACCATTTATGTCGGATTTTTAAAATTCAAAACACAGTGGTGGTAAAATTTCATTTAAATGAAAAATCTGTGTTTTTAAGTACCACTTAGTGGTTTCACTATTCATCAAATACTGAAGTTTTTCAGAAAAATACCAATACATCACCCTAAGCTATATTTGATATTACAGATTCAAAAATGTTGTCTATTTTAAAAAATTCAAAAATATAAGTAACATTAATTAATTTAATAATTAATTCCCGCTATCAGAACAAATAGCGTGTTTTTATGAAACAATAAGTATCAAAATATTGACACTAGTTTAAGTCCAATTTCAAAGTGAAATTAATTACAACGAACACAATTGGTTTGAATGGTAAAAATATATTCTAATTTAACATTAAAAACAATTCAAAAGATAATCTAATAATAAAAATAAATTAGATTATAAAGTGGTTTTGAATTAAAAAACAACATTTTTCACTATTCATTAAAAAATGAACTTTATTAGAAAAATACCAAAAATTTACACAAAGTAAATTTTGATGTCCCGATTCTAAAGAAGAATTTTATTTGGTCGAGTAGAATGTATAAGAGTGACTAAAACTTTATATAATGACAGTTCTCCATCAAAAGGAGATAAGTGGACTTTTAGTGAAAATTAGAGTATATATGCCTAAAATTGAATTATTTTCATATTTTAAGCCTTTATCTTTTATTGGATAAGTGTAAAAACATTTAAAAACATATATAATCATATTTTAGTTATTTATATTCATTTCCGCCAATAAAATAGCTACATGTTAACAACCATTTAAAATATTATTATTTTACTACTAGTGTGCAACGTAAGATTTCAAAAAAACACTTTGTTGCGTGTCGGGTACGCTATCAAACATAGCAAACCCTTTAAACTAAAATTAATAGTTAATTTGTAAATATTAATAAATATGAAATTGTTTTATTTTTTATTTACCTGGGATGTTACAACCTTCCCCCCTTCTGGGAATTACGTCCTTGTAATTTTATTCACTTATCAGAATAAGTGGGTGTACTTATCCCTCATAGCATTTTCAGATTCCCATGTTGCCTCTTCAACCATATGGTTTTTCCACAAAACCTTTACCTGGTGAATTACCTTCTTTCACAACACTTTATCTCATCGATCATGAATCTGGTCTAGTTGTTCTTCATAAAAGAGATTCTCTTCCAACTGAACTACCTCTGGGCTCAAAATATGAGATGGATCTGGCATATACATTGTCAACATCGAAACATGAAAAACATTGTGTACCTAAGATAAACTCGGAGGTAAAGACACTCATAAAGCAACTGATCCAAATTTATCCTGAATTTCATATGGTCCAATGAACCTTGGACTCAGCTTTCCTTTCTTACCGAATCACATCACACTTTTCCATGGTGAAACTTTGAGAAAAATATGATCACCTACCTCGAAATATAGATCCTTCCTCCGGTTATCCTCATAAATCCTCTTCCTGCTCTGAGATGTTCTCATGTGTTTTTGAATCAACTGAACTTTTTCTTCCATCTCTTCTACCAATTCTGGTCGCATCAGCTTCCTTTCACCCACTTCATCACACAAAACAGGAGTTCGACACCATTTACCATATAATTCTTCAAACGGAGCCATCTGTATATTGTAATGGAAAATGTTATTATATGAAAATTCAACCAAAGAAAGATGGTGGTCCCAACTTCCCTGATAATCCATCGAACAAGCAAGTAGCATATCCTCCAATGTCTGAATTGTTCGTTCTAACTGCCCATCTGATTGATAATGAAAAGCTGTACTAAGATTTAATTCAGTACCCAATGACTTCTGAAGGCCCTTCCAAAAGTTAGAAGTAAACCTGGGATCGTGATCAGATACTATGGATAGGGGAAGTCCATGCAATCTGACTATCTCTTTAAGATAAAATCGAGAAAGATGATCTAGAGAGAAAGTATCTCGAATAGGATGAAAATGAGCAGATTTAGTCAAGAGATCAAAAATAACCCAGATTTCATTATTACCTCGAGATGTCTTTCGTAATCCCACAACAATGTCCATGGATATATTTTCCCATTTCCACTCTGGCACTAGTAAAGGCTGAAGCATCCTTTTTAGTAACTGTCGCTCTGCTTTAACCTTCTGACATGTCAAACACTTCACAGTAAAATCAACAATATCTCTTTTCATTCCATCCTACCAGTAATACTCGCGCAGATCTCTATACATCATAGTACTTCCCGGATGAACTGAAAAAGGGGAACTATGAGCCTCACATAACAACTCATTCTTCAACTGTGAATCACCAAGAACACATAATCTCTTCCTAAATATCAAAACACAATCATTATCAATATTAAATTTAGGCAACTTACCCTTCTGAACCAACTCTACCTTTTCTGAAACCAACTGTCTTTCTTCTGCGGTTTCTTAATTCTGTCTGATAGAGATGATCTCACTGATACCTCAAACAAAATAGAAGAACTTCCTACACCAAAAAGAGCTATGCCAAAGTTCATCAAATCAAAAACCAAAGGATATCATTCCAAAGGTATAATGGTTAATGAAGCATTACTTTTTCAACACAAAGCAGCATCCACTTTATTTGATTTTCACGGGTGGTAATGAATTGTACAATCATAATACTTGATTAATTCTAGAAATATCCTATGTATCATGGTCAATTCTTTCTGAGTGAATATATACTTTAAACTTTGGTTATCAGTATATATTACACACTTTACTCCATACAAATGATCCCACCAAATTTTTAGAGCAAATACACCAAGAGCTAATTCCAAGTCATGTATAGGGTAATTTACCTCATGAGTTTTCAACTGACGTGAAGCATATGAAATTACCTAATCATTGTACATAAGGACACAACCATGTCCCTTCAACGAAGCATCACTGTATATAACAAACTCACCATTCCTAGAAGGATGTTCCAAAATTGTAGCATTCACCAATCTTCTTTTCAACTCCTAAAAACAATCATCACATTCTTTTATAAAAATAAACTCAACACCCTACCGAGTTAGCTTAGTCATTGGACTAGATAACCATGAATCTTTTTCAACAAAACTTTAGTAGTAACCTACCGAACCAATAAAAATACGGATCTCGGTTACATTTGTGGGTCTTGGCCATTCTTCAACAACTTTTGTTTTAGCAGGATCAATAGTTTTGCCATTTTTTGAAACAATGTGACCAAAGAAATAAATTTGTTGTAACCAAAACTCACACTTGCTAAATATTCCATACAGTTTATTTTCTTATATGGTTTTCAAGATAACCCTTAAATGAGTTTCATGCTCCTCTTTACATTTAGAAAAAAACAAAATATCATTAATAAAAACAACCAAAAACTTATCCAAGAACTCATGGAAAATTCTATTCATAAGGTCCATGAATACACCAGGTGCATTGGTTAATCCAAAAGGCATAACTACAAATTCATAATGGCCATATCTAGTACGAAATGCAGTCATTGGAATGTCTTCTTCTTTTACTTTCAAAAGATGGTACCCCGACCTCAAGTCAATCTTCGAAAAATACTACGCTCCCTAAAGCTGATCAAACAAATCATCGATATGAGGCAAAGGATACTTGTTCTTAACAGTGATATTATTCAAGGCTCTTTAATCAATTCAAATTCTCATTGAACCATCTTTCTTTTTAAGAAACAAGACAGGAGCACCCCATTGTGATGTGCTAGGTCGAATGAAACCTTTCTCTAATAACTCCTTCAATTGGTTCTTTAACTCTAAATGTTCAACTTGAACCATTCGGTAAGGGGGTTCTAAAATTGGCTTAGAATCAGGAACTAAGTCCACGGTAAATTCAACTTCCCGATCATGAATAATACCAGGCTACTCATCAGGAAAAACATCAAGATACACATTTACCAGTGTCACATTATTAATCTGAATAGTTCCTTTATTTTCTACAACATGTGCAAGGTAACATTCATTTCCATCTTTTACTAGTTTCTCAACCTCTTGATATATTATCAAAAGCAAGGGGTCATTCATGTACAAAAACTGAAAATCTTTCTGAAAAGAAACCATTTTAGCTCTGCTGTCAATATTAGCATGATAAACATAAATCCAATCCATGCCCAAAATAACATCAAACTTTACTAGAGGAAAAAAATAATGTTTGCATGTATATTATTTCCACACACAAGTATAGGAAGGTTCTTATAATTTCCTTTAGTCTCAATGTTTCCTCCAAGTGTTTTTACCATAAGTCCAGGATTCATATCATTATCTAGAATTCCCAATTTACTAGAAAACATCTCAGAAATGATTGAATGTGTAGAACCTTAATCAAACAACCCATTGGATAATCTGAACAAACAAACAGTGTACCAGATACTACTTCATTCGATGGCCCAACATCTTCTGAAGTAGCTGCAATTGATTTCACCACCCCTTTCTACTTATAGTCTGGTTGTTTTCCCCCAGTTGAGTTCTTCGTTAGACACTCATTTTCATAATGTCCTATTTTATTACACTTAAAACATCTTACTACTGGCTTTTAATTTCCTTATTGATCATTTTCCTTACGGTTGTGAGCAATATAACTCGACTAACCACACTTAAAGTACTTTCTAGACTTGGATAAATATTCTCTAGGATGCATTTTACCACACTTCTCACTGGATGGATATTTGGTTTTCTTACCTCCTTGTTTCTTTGATAAATTCTTCCCATTTTCCTGCCAACTGGTCCTCTTATTCTGTTGTTTGTCAAAGAACACCTAATCATCGGGAAACTCCATTTCCACCTTCTCCGCACATCGAACAAGTTTTTCATAACTTTTGAACTCACGATAAGCTAAATACCTTTGATACTTTGTCTTTAACCCTGAGTAACAATGGTTAATTTTACTATCAAGATCTCATATGAAGATTGGAGCATACCTTCCCAGTCGAGTGAACTTTACTTCATAAGCAGCCACTAAGTCATCATCCTGCCTCAATTCTAGGAATTGTTTTTCCATCCTAAGATGAACCACCATAGGAAAATATTTACCAAAAAACATACCTTTGAATTCATCAGAGTGAAGATCATCAATCTCATCACTATCCCTGATATTTTTCATCATCGACCACCACTAATCTGCTTCAACTTCAAAACGGTAAACAACAAGACTAGCCTTTTGATGTTCTGAACACCCCATGACATCAAAAATCTTCTCTGGTTCTTTAATCCACCCTTCAACTAGCACAGGGTCAGATGATCCTCTGAATGATGGGGGATGTTGCTTCATGAAATGTTCCACTACTAACATGTTCCTCTGTGGTTGATCTGGATGATCTCGTGCATGGATACCGCCACCATTTATAGCCTGATTCAACTGTTCCATTACTACAACAAACTGTTCAGTTCCAATTCCGACCATCTTAGGATGCTGATTTGGAAGGTTGTCTTCCTCTTGATGTTTTCCCAACATATCTTCCTTGTTTCCTCTGCGGAAAACCATTCTAAACACAGAAATATCTTAGGCTAAGGAACATGGTAATCATTAAATGCTATATCATTTCAATCATACCATAAATTAATTTATAATTTAACAATTTTCTAACTTATAAAGTTTTCTACACCGACCTCTGATACCAACTATAAGGCCCAGGCCTTAAACCTTACTTAATATTGAATTAAATAAATAATTCACATTGAGGATCTTTTCCGGTTTAGAGTTTTAGAGAATTAGGACATATCTATTACATCTCAAAAGATTACAAAGTAGGAACTTCTTCTAAGTTTCAATAAAATAAAAACTATTAAAAAGAAACATGTCTAGTTCCATGTTTTAAATAGCATTATTATTCCTTGATCCCATCTTTGACCCTATTCCACATTATGTCCTGTGAAAAACATTTCAAAAACATGGGGTGATCATAAAAAGCTCGGTAAGGGATACAAAAAGAAGGAAAACTATTAGTTTTTCAAAACAACCAGTAAACCATGAATACATTATCAAAGTAATACATTTCACCTTTATGAAGAAGATAATTCTATTCATTGAATAAAAGATCATTACTTACCCTTTTGTAACCAAAAGATTACCACAAAACCCATATAAATAACACATAACATATAAAGGTAACTTGGGACATAAACATACTTAAGTGTAATAACCATCCGGTCGACTTCCACACATATCACTTAATGGAATATCCATACGGCCGACTTCCATACCCAATGAATTGGAGGTTATAACATAACCACCCATCCTGGTATTCACTACACCACCCGTCATATGGTTTCTCACGTAACCAACCATCAAATGTACAAGTACCATTATATAATCATAAGGCATAAAACAAATATAATGGAAAGAAAAAATTTCCACACCTTAATCACAATACATCACTTAAATATATGGACATAAAAAATCCATTATAAAAACCATTTTCAATACCAAAATACTTAAAAGAGTATATGTTATTTATTTCATTTTTAAAAACATTACGGCTTATTTAGGAACAAAAGACCAAATAATACTCGTGGCAGCGGAAAAGGTCATTGTCACCACGTTCGTTAAAAGAAAAATTCATTTTTTTCGTTTAGTAAAACTCTTCGTAGAAAAAGATTCCTTTTTTATAAAATTAAAATTCAAAGGGGCTTAAACACCATATAAAAGAAAGCCTTGTATTAGAACAAAATATGCCTCAATGAAAGGAGATTGAGATGAAGTCTCAAACCTCGTGTCTGACGTGACTCGATTTCTCTTTAATCTCCTGAATAATAAAATAATGTTAATTTATACTTGCTTAAGAACCTTTTTCAAGTTTATTATTCCTTTTATATAACTTATTGCCATGTTATAAACGTTATGTAATCATTTAATTTCATAATGGTCGTTTTGTCGATAATTGGTACATAAGTCAAAAATGGACTTCTTACAATTACATATTGTTTATGTGGTGAAAGGTTAATTATATCCAGAATGATATTCATGATTTGGATATCATATATATCATATATATCCAGCATATACATGTATTTATAATAGTACATAACATTTAGAGGTAAGAAATGAAATGCACTGTTCATGGAGACGGTAAGCCGTACGTACGCATCAACGCTACTTTCATTTCTATTTCATATTTAATGGAGTTAAATCATAATGATATAAGGGTATATTATAATTCCTTTATAAAATCATATATAATAACATTATCTCCATCCTTTATACGTCCCACATATGGCATTAACGAATCAAATCATTTTGAGTGGGCGGTAGTCCGTAGTTCTTAAAATGAAATTATCGTGTTTACCCAAAATGAAAACCTATAAGGTATGCCACAAATGAAAAATACAGAGGCATAAGGAAAAAATAAACATAATATATATCATATATAAATAGTGTGGCATCTTAATGGACACCATGAAATGTGTTAAAAGAAGATTGAACAATCATCGTTTCGTGAGGCAGAAAATCGCCAACCAAAGAAACGGTTTGTTCTTTAACCATTAGATAAAGGTATGAGTAGGTGTATTTCTAATCCTTATCATAAAAACATCCTAGTATATTTAAGATAATGGTGTTGTTACAAGAGAAAGGAATAAAAAGAGTTTATGGGGTTGGTGAAGCAAAATAAAACATAAGAACACAAGAGAAGACACTACCTTTAAATCGGGTAACTCTTTTTTATTTGAGCTCAATGGCTTCCTTGGAAAGACTTCTGCCCAAAGTTAGGATTCTAGGAGTAAGATAGGGATGTGTATAGACAAAATGGATAGGGTTTGGCCGATCCAAAGGCTTGAGAGGTGTGGGTACGGTGGTATAGGTAGGGGCCTTTTATAAGAGGAGAGGAGGGGCACTCTTGGAAGGTTATAAAAGGTTGCTTTATTATAAAATGAGTTTCAGTTATTAAAGGTCCCAAAATTATATATTTCAAGGATAAGGAGATAAGAGTTCGAAATACACCCATCCAATAGGTTTTTTACAAGTGTTGGTTTTAGATTTTACATTATCATTTCATTTTATTTAAATCGGTAAATAATGAGGTAATCACTAAATCATCATGGTGTCATATGTAATTTAATTTATAGAATGTCTAAAAATTATAAAATAAATATCATGATGTAGTAAATATTTTTACATTTCTAATGAATATTTATAGTAAAAAATATGACTTTTATACCCTCATTTAAAAATTGTTATAGTAAAACAACACATGTTTGTGACATTTTTATTTTAACTTTAAATAAAATGTTATTAATGTAATATTCCTACCAAAGTGGCTCCATGGGGCCCCCAAGTTGACCCATGGATTGACGTGGTCGTCCATGACACATCCAATAAGGGTAGGACATGTGTCAAGGTCATTTCATATTATTAAAACATTATTTTTACCTTAAATTACACTAATTACCTCTAATTGCGATTAAAAACATAAAAGTTACTATTCACCAAAAAAATTATTTTAATCTTATTGAACCATATTTTACTTCCTATTGACAACCATGTATGTCAGATTTTTGAAATTCAAAACACAGAGGTGGTAAAATGTCATTTAAACGAAAAATCAGTTTTTTTAAGTACCACTTAGTGGTTTCACTATTCATCAAAAATTGAAGTTTTTCTGAAAAATAACAAAACTTCACCCCTAATCTATATTTGATATTTTGGATTCAAAAATGATGTCTATTTTACAAAATTCAAACAATATAAGTTACTTTAATTAATTTAATAATTAATTCTCACGGTCAAAACAAATAGCGTGTTTTTATGAAACTATAAGTATCAAAAGATTGACACTAGTTTAAGTCCAATTTCAAAGTGAAATTAATTCCAATGACCACTATTGGATTAAATAGTAAAAATATATTATAATTTCACTTTAAAACCAATTCAAAAGATAATCTAATCATATAAATAAATTAGATTAAAAATAGGTTTTGAATTAAAATACAACAGTTTTCACTATTCATTAAAAAAATGCACTTTATCGGAAAAATACCAAAAAATTACACAAAGTTAATTTTTATGTCCTGATTATAAAGAAGAATTTTATTTGGTACAATATAATGTATAAGAGTGACCAAAACTATATTTAATGACTGTTCTCAATCAAAAGGTGATAAGTGGACCTTTAGTGAAAATTAGAGTATATATGCCTAAAATTGAATTCTTTTCGTATTTGAAGCCCTTATCTTTTATTGGATAAATGTAAAAACATTTAAATAACATATATAATCATATTTTAGTTATTTCTATTCATTACCTCTAATACAATGGCTACGTGTTAACTACCATTTAAAATAATATTATTTTACTACTAGTGTGCAACATAAGATTTCAAAGAAACTCTTTGTTGCGTATCGGGTACGCTATCGAACATAGCAAATGATTTAAAGTAAAATTAATATTTAATTCGTAAATATAAATAAATATGAAAATGTTTTATTCTTTATTTACCCAGGATGTTACGATAATATTTTATTGTTGTCATAATAGATTTATAGCTGGATAGAAATAGTATAAAATGAAAGAGATCAATTAGAGGGATTACCACTTCTGAAAAATTCCTCCATTGGATCTCCTATCACTACGGGAAAAATGGGTATTTGTGACGGGTCATTTGCGACGGGATCCCGTCGCAAATGGCCTTTTTCGACGGGGGCCCGTCGCAAATCGCCCATTGCGGAAAACGTCGTCGCAACAACAATTATTTGCGACGGGCCCGTCGCTGAAGCTATTATTTGCAACAGGGATCCTTCCCATTGCAAATAATACTCTGTACATTTGTAAAATATTTTAAAAAAAGTAATTGCGACGGGCCACGTCGCAACAGTTATTTGCGACGGGCCCGTCGTAAATAGAACTTGCAACGGGCCCCGTCGCAATTGCTTAAAAAAATAAAAACTATTATTAAATTATTTTAATGGATATAATAATAATACTATTTGCGACGGGCATAGTATCCCGTCGCAAATACTAAAAAAAATAAAAAAAAAATTACTAAATTATTTTAATTAATATAATAATAATCCAATTATAATTCAAAAATAAAAATAATAAAATATTAATAAATGATTTTAATTAATATAATAATTGAATTATAATTCACAAATAAAAATAATAAATTATTAATAAATTATTTTAATTTATATAATAATAATAGAATTATAATTCAAAAATAAAAAATAATAGAATATTAATAAATTATTTAATTAATATAATAATATTAGAATTATAATTCATAAATAAAAAAATATTAATAAGTTATTTTAATTAATATAAAAATAATAGAATTATTTTACATTCAAATATTAAAATAATTGAAATATTACAAAAAAATATAATTAAATTATAATATTATAAAATTTTAATATATATATATAATTTAATATTATAAAATATAAATAATATTATTATTCATATTAATATTGTTTTTTCAAAATATAATATTATTAATATTTTATAATGAGACAGAAACTACGAATAGAAAAAAATTCATATTTTGATTTAACAAACTTTATAACATAAAAACAAACTCTAATCTGAAGGAGGGGGGGAGGGGGGAGGGGGGGATCTGCAGATGCTGGTGGAGGAAACTCCATCCCTAAAGCATGAGTGAGTCGACACATGTACTCCATCTGCTCCTGGTGCTGCTCCTGCCACCGACTCATCTGCTCCTCGTACAACTGCTACTGGCGTCGACGCTCCTCCTCATGTTGCTACTGCTGCTGACGCATCTGCTCATGCTCCTGTTGGAGACTCTCTATCAATGCAGTCTGAGATCGCAACTGATCCTCATATTGTGTAGCAGAAGAAGATGCACGAGCTCCTCTCGAGCTGGATGCCGACATCACAGCACTACCATAATAATCTCCGGGAGTCAGTTGAGAGCTAATACCAACTACCCGGCCCATCTCGAAGGCATACTGGGTGGCCTGCAACCATGACACCTCATCAAACTGACTGCCAGTGGTCTGATCTGATGAGTCGGCCTGACTCTCAGGCCGGGTCTGGGACGCCGCCGCCTCATATGACTCCTGTAGTTTCAATTTAAAATTAAAATTGTGAATATATTATATGCAGTTAATTTTTAAACTTGAAAACAAATAATACTAACCACGATGTGATGCTGACGATCACCTCTGAGCTCCTTAGTAGCAGAATCACTATACATCCTCTGATATACGTCGTACTCCGTAATGTCGTGGTGCTCGACAGCCTATAAGAATAAAAAATAAACTTTTAATATTTATAGTTATATAAAATATTTATAAATAATGTACGTACCAGATGCTGTCTATGAGTACTGAAAGAATGACTCCCAGCTCGATGAGTCACCTCCTGTCTCCCCCGATTCTGCCTCCCCACCGATGATCTTCTCAGAAAGGCACCACTCAACCACTGCACACATAATCCATCCCATACACGGGATGAAATGTACTCTGGTCGGTGTGCCCTGCATGAATCATCAAAATTTGACACTCCTGCTTTCTTCATGGTAGCTTTTCTTAAATTGTGCAAAAATTGATGCAAGCGATCACGCATGGCCACCTCCCATGCCTTTTGGATGGTGTCATGCATGGTATCCTCGATCGGATATCATAAACCCTACAAATAAATCAAAATATCAAGTTAGAAATGAAATAATTTTCAAAATAAAAATTATTTATTTACGTACATACCAACCAATGGTCTAACATGGCATGCTGCACATCAATGGAAATCTGCTACCATGTGGTGCACGACTGAGTGAAATAGTTTCACAAAATAGCGCTGCCCTGTCCGACTGCTATATGCGGAAAACTGTAAAAATAATAACCATTTATTATGTGAATATATTATTGAAATCTTAGTCAAATCCACAGATTATCACACAGGTTATCACACATCCGTGTGCGCGGATCAAACCCAATACGTGGACGTCGCTCGGGGACGGGGCCAAGAATCATCAATCGTGCAAGAACGCGCCCCCTCCGCGTAGTCCCTGGAGCACCTGCAGGCTGAGGGTCATCTGCCAGCAACTCATCCGCATCGAAATGCAGGTCAGCATCCGCCAACTCACGAAATGTCTCGTCGTCCATCTGAAACAGAAAATGTTAATGTTGTTAGCAAATAATTGATAATTACTAATATATATATATATATATATATTATGATTGTATATAACTACCATGGAATTATTTCAGTGTTAATCTTCATCATCATCTTCATATATGTCAATTTCATCTTCATATTCCTCCTCAACATCATCGATATCCATTCGAGTTCTAGTTTCTTCATCTCTTACCATTTCAAATTCATATGTGACATCATTTACATCATTGTCAACACCGACTCTTAAATGTGGGGTGTCGTCATCGATACTCATGTCTCTTTGTAAAAAAGATTTATTTTGATGACTCTCTTGAAAAACTTCAATTCTTTTCACATCAGGGAAAGAACATTCACTTTGACTAATTATTACTAATTATTGGTAATTATTACTAATTATTGGTAACTATTACTAATTATTACTAATTATTACTAATTATTACTAATTATTGGTACTTATTACTAATTATTACTAATTATTACTAATTATTGGTAATTATTACTAATTATTACTAGTTATTACTAATTATTGGTAATTATTTTCTAATTATTACTAATTATTGGTAATTATTCCTAATTATTACTAATTATTACTAATTGTTCCTAATTATTGGTAATTATTCCTAATTATTGGTAATTATTCCTAATTATAGGTAATTATTCCTAATTATTGGTAATTATTACCAATTATTGGTAATTATTACTAATTATTGGTAACTATTCCAAATTATCAGTAATTAACTAATTATTGGTAATTATTGGTAATTATTGGTAATTATTACTAATTATTGGTAATTATTACTAATTATTGGTAATTATTTGTAATTATTCATAATTATTGGTAATTATTCATAATTATTACTAATTATTCCTAATTATAGGTAATTATTAGCAATTATTGTTAATTATTGGTAATTATTGGTAATTATTACTAATTATTACTAATTATTGGTAATTATTACTAATTATTACTAATTATTGGTAATTATTCCTAATTATTACTAATTATTACTAATTATCAGTAATTATTGGTAATTATTGGTAATTATCGGTAATTATTGGTAATTATTGGTAATTATTGGTAATTATTACTAATTATTACTAATTATTGGTAATTATTCCAAATTATTGGTAATTATTCCTAATTATTGGTAATTATCGGTAATTATTGGTAATTATCGGTAATTATTGGTAATTATTGGTAATTATTGGTAGTTATTGGTAATTATTGGTAATTATTACTAATTATTGGTATTTATTCATAATTATTGGTAATTATCGGTAATTATTGTTAATTGTTGGTAATTATTGGTAATTATTACTAATTATTACTAATTATTGGTAATTATTACTAATTATTACTAATTATGGGTAATTATTCCTAATTATTACTAATTATTACTAATTATTGGTAATTATTCCTAATTATTGATATTTATTCCTAATTATTGGTAATTATTACTAATTATGGGTAATTATGACTAATTATTGGTAATTATTTCTAATTATCGGTAATTATTACTAATTATTGGTAATTGTTGGTAATTATTGGTAATTATTACGAATTATTGGTAATTGTTACCAATTATTTGTAATTATTGGTAATTATTCCTAATTATTGGTAATTATTCCTAATTATAGGAAATTATCGGTAATTATTGTTAATTATTTGTATTTATTGGTAATTATTACTAATTATTACTAATTATTGATAATTATTACTAATTATTACTAATTATTGGTAATTATTCCTAATTAATACTAATTATTACTAATTATCGGTAATTATTGGTAATTATTGGTAATTATTGGTAATTATTGGTAATTATTGGTAATTATTAGAAATTATTACTAATTATTACTAATTATTGGTAATTATACCTAATTATTGGTAATTATTCCTAATTATTTGTAATTATTCATAATTATTGATAATTATCAGTAATTATTGGTTATTATTGGTAATTATTACTAATTATTACTAATTATTACTAATTATTACTAATTATTGTTAATTATTACTAATTATTGGTAATTATTACTAATTATTACTAATTATTACTAATTATTGGTAATTATTCCTAATTATTACTAATTATTACTAATTATTGTTAATTATTCCTAATTATTGGTAATTATTACTAATTTTTACTAATTATTACTAATTATTGGTAATTATTACTAATTATTACTAATTATTACTAATTATTATTAATTATTACAAATTATTATTAATTATTATGAATTATTGGTAATTATTACTAATTATTACTAATTATTACTAATTATAACTAATTATTGGTAATTATTACTAATTATTACTAATTATTGGTAATTATTCCTAATTATTACTAATTATTACTAATTATTGATAATTATTCCTAATTATTGGTAATTATTCCTAATTATTGGTAATTATTGGTAATTATCGTTAATTATTGATAATTATTGCTAATTATTACTAATTATTGGTAATTATTACTAATTATTGGTAGTTATTACTAATTATTCCTAATTATTACTAATTATTACAAATTATTACTAATTATTACTAATTATCGGTAATTATTTCTAATTATTACTAATTAGTGGTAATTATTAGTAATTATTACTAATTATTACTAATTATTACTAATTATTACTAATTATTGATAATTATTGATATTTATTACTAATTATTACTAATTATTGGTAATTATTACTAATTATTGGTAATTATTACTAAATATTGGTAATTATTGCTAATTATTACTAATTATTCCTAATTATTCCTAATTATTGCTAATTATTCATATAATTACCAATAATTAGGAATAATAACATTATTAGTATATTTTATTATTAATATTAAAATAATATAATTTTCTATATTATATACAATTCTCCTTTCATCTGTGTGTTTTCTGTCTCCACATAGAAATATTACATGTGGAGACAGAAAACACACAGATGAAAGTAGAATTGTATATAATATAAAAAATAATATTATTTTAATATTAATAATAAAATATACTAATAATGTAATAATTTAATTATTCCTAATTATTGGTATTTATTACTAATTATTAGCATTTATTCTTAATTAATGAAAATTATTACTAATTATTCCTAATTACCATTAACTATGAACAGTACTAATAATTTAAATTTATTAAGTAACAACACAATGTAAACTTAATTAAATTACAACTAATTAAGAATAATTGAAACTAATAAAAAATTTAAAATAAATATTAAATTCAAATGAACATAAATACCTTTAAAATTGATCTGAGGTTGATCTCTGATCGTTCTTGAAAACTTCAATATCAACTCCGGAGAAAAAAATTAAACTTAAGAAACGTTGAAGTCTAGAAATAAAATTTTGAGAGAAGGAGAAGATGGAGTTTGAGAATGAATTGAAAAAAACGGATGGAGGTATTTATAGGTTAGATTAGTTGCGACGGGTCCTTTTGCGACGGGTATCCCGTCACAAATAATAGTATTTGCGACGGTACCCTTCTCAAATGCCTTAGCCATCATTTATTACGGTCAACGGTTAAATAGTTATTCGCGACGGGACCCGTCGCAAATAATAATCTGCCGACATACTATTGGCGACGGGAATATACCCCCGTCGCAAATAGCTTTTACCACCGCCGGTTATTTGCGACGGGGTAAGCTAACCCGTCACAAATAAGTAGTTATTTGCGACGGGCGAATTCCCCTGTCGCAAATAAGTTCCTAACTGGACTATTTGCGACGGGAATAAATCCCATCGCAAATAACCCGTCGTAAATAGCCATTTTTCCCGTAGTGTATAAAGAGATATAGGTGAGGCCTTTAATGTTGTTCATCACATCAATAATGAGGAAATGGATGTTTATAATAGGAATTGGTAGGTTTTGGTGAGATATAAGGCCCCATGTGATGTAATTAATTGAGGTAGGAAGATCTATTTTATAATTTTGGCAAGGTGCACTTCTAAGTTTCTCAAAAGAATAAATTATAATAAATTAAATTAAAAAAATACCCCCAAATTTTCATGGATTTTAATATAACATATTATATGTTTTTAATCTAATGAACCTATATATTTATATTTTTTTTGATATTTTTTTTAAATCATATCATTTTGATTAACCCTTAATTAACCTAATTTAATTTTAAATATACTAACAACTTTTTAAATAATAAAATTTTGTAATTTTTACATATATGGGTTAAATAGTCTATAAATGGTAAAGGTATAAAATTTTATACCTCATCATAATCACTATAAATTTTTAATAAGATTTTTTATTTTTAAATAATGTAATAAAAAATATTTTGATAAATTATCATTAATGTTAATTTTAGTACTATTCATTTAATTTGAATTCAAATACATCTGGGAAAATAGTAAATTAGAATATAACTCTTAAAAACCTATAATAGCTGATATATATCTATAAAAATAATTTCACATATTAATTAATTATAACTATACAAAAATTAATATTTTCATTGTAAGATGTTTTATTTTTAAATTAATTAAATAAATATTATAATAGTCATTCACATGAATTTATGGTAATTATGTAATTTAAAAATGTTAAAAATAAATTTCAATAATTATAGTAAATATTTTTTTGTTAAAATAAACGATTTTTATCATTCATATCTACATTTTAAACTATGTGGACAAAAAGAGATATTAAATAGAATGAGAATGACATTTTTTAACTATATTTGTTTTAAATAATATATAATTAATTATCCTGGAAAAGTTTCCATTAATCTATAAAAACTATTGAATAATTTTATACGTGTCGAATATTAACTATTTATTAAATTTTTAACATGTTTTTGTCATGGTTATACCCTTATCTATTTGATTTATCCGTTATTTAATCTTTTTAACTCTTACTATGACAACATGGATTTTTACTTCTTAAGGGTTTATATAGTTACTTCAAAATTCAGAAAGACCCATAAATGGATCATTTATGACCTATTCAATCGTATCACAACAATATTTATTAATATAAGATATTTATAAATTGAATATCATTTAATAAAACATTATTTAGTAATATATATTCATATTGTCAATTTAATGAACTATTAATTTATTTGACACTAATAACACCAAGAAAACACTTATATTATTAAAAAAATGTTTATTTATATACCTAAAATTTAAATTTCCTCTAGAAAATTCACGGATGAAATTAATATTCTCTCATTATATTAATTTTAATATTTTTATTATCATTTTTTCAATATTTTTATTAATTAAATAATTACTACATCGTCCCTATGTCACTGAATTGGGATCACTTCCCACTCTATTCATTTATATATAACGAGAAATAAATCATTATCAACTTAATTGGATGGAGATATATGTTAAACCCTTCACAAAATGAAAACCATACATACTTGTACCATAAAAATAGAAATCATTTATCATACCAAAAACCATGATATGAAATGGGTTTCATAATAATTTCATCATAACAGAACCCATTAAAAATATATAGAATTTAAAACTATCATGCTATAATAAACCTAAAAAAATTATAGAAGTAATTATAGTGGTATCTTTGGATCACATCCCTAACAAGGTATGATTCACACCAACAGAAGTCATATTTTATTGTAAATTATATTGAGGGATATTTTAAAAACATTTTGAGGAAAATAACCTTTCCACTTTGAAAAACGAATTTCAAATAATAAAACATTAAGAAAACCAATTTTAATTTAAAATAAGTTTTAAAAACATATAAATTAGACATTAAAATAATTTACATATCAATTAAATCCCTTTCTATTAATATTTTTAAAAGATCATTTAAAAAAATTAAAACATTTTTAGAAAACATGGTATATGAATAAAACACATTTTTGACTGAAGAGAAAATAAAATCACATAAAAATTAGTAAAATCATGTTAATACAAGTCAAATGTCTTTATATAAACCTTTTAAAATAAAATATGCACGTAACATAACATGTGTCTTAAAGAAAGTTACTTGAGATGATATTACAATTCCAATTTGGTAACTTTTAAACCATAAACTCCATGATAAAGAGATAATAAAATTGATATGTGAAAAGAATTTAATTTAAGGATAAATATAATGTACTAAATTTATTGGAATTATATATACCACAACAAATAAATGAGTGGTGATTGTGGAAAAAGTCTCAATGATATAAAAGTGAGACTCGAAATCCCCATACAATTTGCATATCAATGACGTGAGAATTAATAAAAAAATTGTTTATGTGTATTCACCTTAAATAAAAAATAAAAATTTTCAATACAAAAATAATATAATCAAAATTAATTTTATGGATAATAATATATTGACACAGTCAAAGGAATTATAGTCTAACCCAATTAATGGAAATTGATTTATGAATTCCCTTACATTATTTATTGACTCCCTCCATGCATATTCAGTCCTGTAGTATAATAATTATAAATTTATATAAATTTATTAAATAAATATAAATCTATGATAGTATGTTTTATTTATTTATAAAATATTATCATCCCTTTATTAATAATTTGTTATTAAAATCACATTTCTGGGTGGTAATTTCATCATTTTCCAAGCATGTTTTGGTTCAGTAGTTATAGTCATTATACACTTATCTTGGTTTCCTCATTTAAAGAGTGTTAATTGTGTAATAAATTTAATATAAAATAATTATATACATTTTCATTATCATTTATAAAATTATTGATTGAAGGATCAATTACACAGATCATGGAGATGGTAAACTATATATACAGAAGGACATAATTTTCATTTTTTTTGTTTGAAGGAGACCTGTGAACAATAAATGAATTCATGCACTGAAATTGTTCTATATATCCCACCTACTATATTATGTATAGGTTATAACATGACACACTCTTTGGTATTGGTTCAATATTTATCTTTGGGAATGGTTTTGACCATCTTGGATGACCATCTGACTCATCCTAAAGGGAAATAACCCATTTCTTCTTCAGGATTCTAGCCCATAGGATGTTTCTCCTACCCTAGAAAACCTAATACTTCTATATAAGGACAATAATATATTCTTCCATGAAGAAAAATACATATATATCAATGTTTTTTCTCCTCCCTCATGGGGAACCCCAACAAGAACTCGGGAAAAGATGGAGTAAGATTCTTTTTCACAAGGTTTTTTTGTTGTCTTCACAATGTGCCAAATTCATGTGCCTCTATCTTCAATGAATTATTTTCTCATCTATAAATCCAATGGCCAAGGGTAAATGGTTAAAACTGCTTTTCTAGAATCGTAGATTCTCTATAATTAGTTGACTTTGGTTGTATTCCTTCAATATAAACAACACCTTACTATTTTTGGGAAATTATTCTACAAACATGGTCTTTAGAATTACATGCATGGTGACCCAGTGAAACATTACATATGGATTTATTGGAGAAAATGCCTTTCTTTTAATGATATTTATATCTCTAACAAAAAATATCTACAAGGATCGAGTTTTACAACTCCACTTCCTACCTATACATGTTTATGCTGACTGCTATTCGTGTGCAAGAGATGTGTTATGGTGGGATTTAAGCAACATCAATTTGTTTGATGAAGCATGGATTGTTTGTGGTGATTTCAACTCCAGACTGAATTCATAAAAAATATTTATGTGTGGGTGGTCAACCTACTGATAGATTGGAATGATTTTTTTGAAATTTATATCTTTTAATGGACTCAATATCATGGAGTTCAATGGGATAAGATCAAATGATGCATCAATTAAAATAGAAACTGGTGTGTTTGGATCCGGGTATTTTTCTTATAGATAACATTTGGATCTTATCATTCTTCCTGAATTCCATTGCACGAAATTTGGGTTGTGTGGACTCCAACTACTCTTCCCTAATAATCTCCATTATTGTTAGAAGTACCCTTGATGAACACTTGTATTTCTCAAGCTATTGGGGAGATGGACCAGATTATCATGAAGTGGTACAATCATCCTAGAATATAGGTATGGATGAAGGTTCATAGATGGGGTTTCATAACAAGCACGGAAGGCATAATGATGTCCTGCAAAGACAGGATAAGAAGAAACCCTCATAGTTACTTATATCGGATAGTCATAAGGCAGATATTTCCCAGGATAAACTTGAACTCGAGTCTCGGTTGGATGAGGATGTTTTTAGAAATTTTGTTGGCATGAACAATAATTTGGGTGAACTTATCCATAACTAAGAATGTGTTATTAGAGAGAAATCAAGAGTGACGTTTCATATGGAAGGGGATATAAAAATAATCATTCATTTAGCCTTGTGTTAAATAGAAGAAGAGATACCATGCTCCAACAATTTTTCTCGAATGTGTATCTTTCTCTAATGAAAACAAAATTGTTGGAGGTATGGATCATTAACATTTTGATATGTTACATTAGGATTCTAAACATAGTATGTAGGAGTGATAATCAAGTGGACATGATGATATTTTTTATGATATTCCTCAGGTTATTTCCCACGCCATGAATGTGTTTTTTGAGAATATTCTACATGAACATGACATTTGGGAAGTAGTTTCCTCCGTAAATTCATCTAGTTCCAAATTCCCTGGTATTTATCCCAGGATCTTCTATACTTTTATCTGGAATATCATCAAGATGGTGCTGTTGTACATTAGAAAAGATTACATACGAGGAGGGAGCATGATAAGAGTGGCATACTCCACCACATTTATACTTATTGCAATGCTCAGACACCATTCATCCTTTAATTTGTTAAGACATATTATCATGTGAACCTTCCCTTATATAATTCATGATTTTTTGACCAACTAGATATAAGTATTTAACATCCACAAATATCAAATTAAATGAAAAATAAGTTGTTATTAATGGGTGATCCATTCAATCTAACATTGCTTTGGCAGAGGAGATAGTGGGTGACCTTAACAGAAAGGTCTATGGTTCCAATATAGCCTTAAAACATGGTATTCACAAGTCATATAATAGGGTTGAATGTAGATTAATCATTAGAGTCATGATATATCTGGGCTTATCTGAGTGGGTGCTTAACATGTTATTTTAAGGAATTCGGTTTCCATGGGTTTCAATGACTTACTAGGTGAAAAGCTATGGATTCATTAAATCTTTTAGGGGTTAAGTCAGCGAGATCCCTAATCCCCTAGTGTGTTTATTCTGATGAAAGAATATTTTAAAAAATAACTGAATAATTGTGAAGGTTTTGTCCATCCATTTAGGTATAGATCCAACATTTCTGGTATTTATCACCTCTTATTCATAGATTACCTCATTCTTTCCATCATTAGATGTAGCAGTTCCATTCAAGAATTAAACTAGATAATTGATATTATTGTAAATGGGGTGGATAGATCATTAAAATATAAAATACCAGTGTGCACATCTCAAAATTATCTCATATTAAAGGTGAATGAAAATTGATGAAAGTATTTGGTTCCCTATGAGACATTTTCCAAGAAATACCTAGAGGCCTGAATCTCACTGATAAAGACCCAAATACATTACATTGATGGTATCATTGATATGATTTCATCCCAGATTATCCATTGGAAATATATTTTTATTTACTTTGGAGGAAAAATCTTTCTGGTTAACAGCATCTTAACCTCCATTCATATGCATGTTTGTTCACCCACCACTATTCCGAATATGTTAATCCATAAAATTTTCAATATTCTAGCAATATTCATGTGGGAGACTCAAGTGGAAGGGAGATACTACTATGATTCCTGGAATCGATTTTTCCATTGATACTTGTGGGTGGTGGAATCAATATTATATGAATCTCAGACATTATTGATCTCCTACATGCGAGGATCGAATGGGATGTTATATTATAGAAATCACTATGGTAAAAGTTCACCTCTAAGATGTATAGGTCAGGTTTTACTGTCACATGTGAAAATAGTACAAATCATTGGGATATCCCTCCAAGTCACATCTACAAGATCCCACAACATTCAAAATGGATTTTCGGTGAAGGATTTATTAACATATGTATTGGCTTTTGGGTGGGATATGTTTTGGTGTTCCAAGCTATCTAGTGCCTTATATCACCTTCTCCTCATCCATTAGTTTCCCTTGATTCAAAAAATATGTTCTCAATCACCAAGTACATGATGTTTCTCATGATATCCCATTCTCTAATGAAGTAGATAGACTTGTCTTTATTATGGCCTCATCAGGTGTACTCAATCGCAAGTTCTTCCACTATTTTTTAATCAAAGACATTAGAAATGATTCATGGGGTGGTTTTCTATGGTGAACAGAAATTCCTTTGAAGATAAATATTCTTATATATAGAATTCTGAAACACGCTATCACAAATCATTAGGCGGTTTAGAGAAAGGGTATATAAATGGTCATCATGTGCTCATTCGGATTCTCACCCAAGGAAATGAAAACATCCCATATTTTCACTGAAGGATACAGAGCTTCTGTGTTATGGAATAACCATAGAAACCTTCCCATGATATATGTCTGGGGTCTGTCTAGAAATCCATTCCTCCGTTAAGGGTTACAATACTTATATGATAATGCCAATGAATGAATTTTTTAGGTGATGTGGTTTTCTACAGGCTGCTGGAAACTTTTGTCAGCAAATAATAATTTAAGGTATATCAGACTAATATATTATCAACTGGATATACAGTTCACCACCAAGTCCCTATCTATGGAATTGTATTTTATGATCAATCAAACGGAGTGTGATACTTCCCTACATCATCTCAACAAACAACCTATAAGTATCACACCTCTTCCTATCATTACCCAAGGCAGCTGGGTTAGATGGTTCCCTCCCCATGGTGGCTTGAAACTGAATATTGATGGATCAGGTATGTGGGGATGTATGCAGGGAGGTGGGGTGGTACGTGGTATGAATGGATTTGTTGTTTTTCTATACAGTTTTTGGAATGGTCAACGTGATTCTCTCATGGAAGAGTTAACTACCATTCATAAAGGGTTAACTTTATTCCATTCTAAAGGTATTTTCCTTAATTAGATGGAATATGACTCCTCGATCATCCCCAACTCCATACATGGTGTGATATCTACCCCTTGGGCTATTACATATATTTTTCTAAAATGTAAGGAGTTTATCGCAAATAGCACTACTCTATCTCACAATTGGAGAGAGAGAAACATGGTCATTGACTTCTTGGTTTTCTAGGCTCTTGCTGATAATCAGTGTACTATATTTATTTGTATTGAGTCCCTTCCCACTTAGTACATGAATCTAGTCTGGTCTGATGCCCTCTATCATCATTAAATTCGATAACTATAACATGTTCTAGACATTTTCCGCTATCCTTTTAATAAAAAAACCTTCCTTTGGATGGATAGTCCATACATACGCATGATAAATGTTATCATTTCTCAAAACATTAGATCGTAATAAGGGATATATGATATTACATTCCGAAATTATAATAATAAAACATTTATCACATATAATTATTAATAATATCCTTATATTTATCCATAAAAAATGGGGATGGAAATTCAATTGCATCGCTACTTGGAGATGCCATGTCATACATATGCAATAGAGATACGTTCACATCATATTATATGTTAAAGGGGGTTTATATTGGTTTGTTCATAATCAGATTAACATATTCCAATATTTATTATCATTTAGTTATTAATTTTATATATAAATTTTTGATTTATATACTATAAATATGAGTATAAAAATTTAGTGATTGCTAAGATCAATTACCTCTTCTTCAGAACATCCCCTTTAGATATCCACTAATGGACTGTACGGATCACCTTTTATGGAAAAAATAACCTCCAAAATGTGGGTAGGGAAATTTTAAAGCGGGATTTTTTGATTATAATCATTCTAGAAGACTCAATGTGATTAAAGGAAATGGAGGAAGAGTTTAGATTTTGTAATTGATGTTAGGGGCACATTTGGAATTCCCCAAAAAAAATTAATTAATCATTAAAAATGCATTAAATGAAATGTAATTAATATATAATATACGATAGGGTTTCAAAAAAATCATCCAATAAAATTTTGAAAAAAATTTATGTCATTTTAAACATTATCCATTTGATTTACCCCTTGGTTAGTTATTCTTGACCCAAAATTTGGTAGTAACTATTTTAATAATATCGGTTAATAATGTTTCAATAATGGAAAAAAAGAATTATAATACAAATAGTAATTATTTATTAACTATATTTCATTCACACGGTCAATGATAATACCTTTATGAATTTTATATAATTTAATGATGTATTATTTTAATTAATTATCATTTATTTTATTTTTTAAACTATTCATTTAATTTGAAATATAATATATCAAAATAAAGGGAAAATTAGAATATAATGATTCCAAACGGCTTTAATATTTAATGTAGATCAATAAAATTCATTTCACACATTAAATCATTAAAATTATATCAAAATTCATCTTATTAAATATTTTTTTTCTATTTTTCTGTTAATTATATAAATAATATAATAACTTTTCATTATCATTTGAGGAAATTTCATAACATTTAAAATTTACCAAAAAATGTGATGAAATTAATTTCAATAAGAGTAAAATAGAAATTTGGGTTTATCGATATCTTTTTCTATCACTATCTGAATACATAAAATATATTAAATATAGAGAGAGTGAAAATTTGAAACCATCATTGATTTAAATGATATATAAATCTTTTTTGTAATTCAATGAAATTAGAAAATAAGAACATTATATCTGATAGCGTGAATGACACATAACACGAAGTGCCTAAGGAAAAATTTTATCCTAGACATTAAAATATAATTACTATTTTAAATAAATTCAATTTATGAGATATCCTGAAATGAACCCAATGCTGAGTTAGATTATGTCACATGCAACAATAACTTTCGTCATTGAAATGTGGTACATGCAAGACTGAGTTTTACCATACAACATTATATTAATATAACATTAATTTTTCATTTTATAAGATATTAACTAGCCATTAAATTAATAGTTATAAATATTTTTAACAAACATATTAAAAGTATAATGTTATTAAAAATTTAAAATTAATTCATTGAAAAAAAATAATTAGAAAAAAATATAGTATCTAATTCTATATAAAAGATATTTATTTATAGGAAAAAAATTAATGTCCATAAAGATTTTTTATCCTAACAAATTAACTTAATTACACATAGTGATTAATATTAATGATATATATATAATATATTAAATAAAATATTTTTTACATTCATATAAAAATTTAATTCATAATGGATGAACATACCAAATATTTCGTATAAAAATCAATATATTTCTAATGGAACTTTTTCCTTCTTTTAATGGATAAACTATTTGAAGTACATTTTTGGAACTTTAATAACTTTTATATTTCAAAAAACATTGTTTTTATATATAAATATAAATATAATTTTAGGTTTATTTTTTTTATATTTTTCTGTGATGTTTCAATTTATGATGAACTATGAAAAATACAGAATTTTAATTCAAAACATCTTTTTCATATTATTTATTTATAAGGATAAATGTAATTTATATTGATTTTAATGTTTAATCAGAAAAATTATATTTAAATTAATCCAATATATGTTATTGGAATAAAATTTACTTTGAGATTGAATATAAAAAAGATTACACTTTTTAACATATTACATTTAACACCCCACTTTGTCGTGCTGTCTGCGGGATTAATTTTAAAAAATACATTAGATGACCATATTTCCACCTGATCCTTCCTTGTATCGTATTTTGTTGATTATTTTATCCACTTAACAATGGAAAAACATGGGTGGAATTCCATTTTTAAAAAATTACAAGAATTCCACTCCACCTCCACTATACAAAGGCACTCATAACTCCCATTTATTCACACATTAAATGAAACTATGTATAATCCATGATCTTAGCCAATAAATCATAAAATTAAATAACCTTATCATTTAATCCCTTATTTTGACAGTAATGTATTCAAGTAATCTCTTCGGTGCAAAAAAAGGATTTAACTAAAAAAGAGGTAACATCGTTCCTCAATATCTTTTTCTTTATTTTCAATTTACACCACCTAAAATATTCATAAAACAATATTATTTTATAAAAATTTATCATTTACATATTTATTTTGTAATTCACTAAGGATTATTACTACAGTAAAAAATAATTCTATCTAATGGAAAACAAACATAAAAATTATGTGTATAATGAACTACCTAATCACAAAATGATGTCATTCATTTTTCCATTACCACATCTCATGGATGAGAATTATGATGGAAAAAAATTTATATATTATATATGTTTTATTTATAATTTATACATGATTA
Source organism: Viscum album (assembly GCA_963277665.1). Lineage (NCBI taxonomy): Eukaryota > Viridiplantae > Streptophyta > Magnoliopsida > Santalales > Viscaceae > Viscum > Viscum album. The sequence continues at coordinate 1,919,374,949 of OY728160.1, forward strand.
TTTATTTTTAATATTATACATTCCCTTATGCTTTCTATTTTGTATGAATATGGTATCATAGTTTGTGGAATTGTGGACTACTGCCTTTTTAAAGAGATATGATTCATTCACGCTATAAAAGGAATGCATAAAAAAGGTATTAATAAAATATAATACATATATGATATAAATATTATCCTATAAATATAATACACATATATATAATTTAATTTTCAATCTTTAAAAACAATAATTAAATTAAAGTAGTGATTATTGATATATACAACTAAAAATCTCCATGATATGTGCATTTCATTTATTATCTCATAATATTATGTATTATAATAAAAACATATACAGTGAAAATATATGTTATTTTTATCATGGTTTACCTTCTATAAAGGATAAAATTATGATGTAAAAAAATAGAGAAGTTAAAACATACTTGAGAAACTACACAATTCACACTAGAAATAGGGAAAAACAATGAAATATTACTAATTAACGAGTAATAAGATATTATAAGAGGATAATATATGAGAAAATAAATATTATAATTATTTTTTAATAATTTAATAATATTTTTGAAGCCAATATACATGAATTTAAAGGACATTCAGATGAAAAGGAAATAGAAGGTAAGGGATTTTATTCTCACTTTTTACATCCGGGAGACAAATGTCATATTCACCACTTACTTATTTTGTGTTGTGTATATAATTTCCATTTTCATATAATATATCCTGATATTTTATATTAATTATAATATGTTTTTAAATTGAATTATTTCATCAAAGGAGATTTGAATTAAGAATTACCAACTAGAAAATAATTTGATAAATCGATTTATTTGCTTTATGTTATATTACTCATATTCATTAATATTATATTTTTTTAACATGTTGTGGGTCATATACCCTTTATTAAAAATAAGACCCCTTTTAACAAATTGGAGAAGAGTAAACCCATGACAAACACCATGGAAAAATCCATAAAGATATAAACCTAAGGTAAAAAGGGGCCCATTAGTAAAATAAAAGATAGAAGAATGGAAAAGAAAATAGAGTTGATATCATCACCCCCACCAAATATCAACAATTGAGTTAGTCAAAAATAAGTATCACCCCCTACCAAGAAATTATTCTATGTTGGAAACACATTGAGACAGAGCAACCCTCTAACATAAAGAAGTGAAGGAAGGACGGGAAAATTGACGCCACCACTCCCATTTTTATATTAATATTTTTTAGTTGGATTTATATTTTACACACATAATCTATTCGTTAACTAATTCATACATCAAGGTTATGGTTTTTTAATAGTTTACTTTTCAGTCACATTTTACTCTTGATTGTTTTCATATGAACTTCCATCAGAGGAAATTGTTTATAAAACATTTAATTTTATTTTCATATAGTAATTAAATAACTTTTACTTGTATCAGTACAATTTTACACTCATTTATACTAAATTTTATTTTGGAAATTGTATTTAAGAAAACCCAAAATCATTTCTTGCGTTCATTGGAGAATATATTTTATTTTAAAAACTTGTTTTCTAAAAATGTTTCCAAAAATGATTCTTAACATTAAAAAATATTTATTATATAAAATGATACTATTTTTTTCTTGATCAATTGGTTTCAATGGAATCTTCTTGAGTAATTCTGAATAAATAATTTTTATAACAATTTAACTATACAAAAGGAATGTTCTTTTTACATTGTATGACATGTACAGATTATCATGTTGTAATTTCATAGATGCTTCCTTTGCATGTTTAAAAGGATACTTTTAATAGGAAATTTATTCAAATCTTATTTTTAAAGAATGAGATTTTAAAAACAATTATCAATATAAAAAGGATATTTCCCTCATGAATGATTTTAAATTATCATTTTATTGTATTTCTGTTAATAAATGATAATAGACTTTTATTTTTACTCCACATGGGATATTTTTTATTGAAAACATACTTATAATTCCTCAGGATGGTTGATAATGTTTTTCTCTAAGGATAGTATTGACATTCCCTTACTTATTTCCTTTTTTATCCCCCATTAAATATTCAGTTTCTTATGATCATTATAAATATAACTGACAAAAACTATCTGTATCATTTATCATGGTTATTGTTATTTTCTAATCGATTTTCCATTTCTACATATAGTGTTTAATTTTATATTTATTTGAATAAATGTCAAATTATTTATAATTATTAATTTCTAATTCAATTTGTATATTTAGTAAGGAAATTATTTAATACAATTATTTGGTATGAGGAATGATTTGGAAAAGAAATGACAGATATGGCCGAGACATTATATAGCATATGGATTCATTGATAGGTTCTCAAGAGAGAAATAATTTTATCAAATTGAATAATTTTGTATCAATAGTTTTAAAGCATCATGTAAATGGTCAAGATGGTATTGGTTTACATGTTCTATAGACATTACATCAAATAATTATGAATTTCCAACATTTTGATTCATTATTTGTTTTCCACGATATTTTCTCTATGTGAAATTATAACGATGCATTTCATTCTCAGTTTTTTGATTAAATGTCCCGTGTTTTTAGTTTCTTACCATTCCATATTGATTTCTCGTCATCTAGTTATTTGAATGGAAATTATTTATATTTACATTCCTTTCCATATATTTTATGTAGTTTCTTATTCGTTTATTGATTTCAGGGAATGTGTATTCATTTATTACACTTTTATATTTACTATTATCATTGATTCATTATTTCTTCCACTGTATTTTCCCTTAATGATCATTTGAGCTCGCCCCTATTAATATTCCTTTCTCTAGGATTCCATGTAGTGTAATGAGGGTGTTATTAATCGATACTGAAGATTAAATTTTTTTATTTTCATCAAGTAAAAAATAATGCAATTAGTGTATTCATTTGGAATACAATACTCGTGTATGTATCTATTTTATAGAGACTACTAAACATTTTAGTCTTCCGGATTTGATTCAATACAATCATTCCAATTTTATGGTAGTTGAAACTGACTCTGGGAAATTAGGGGTTATATAGCTGCAGTTGGTATCAAATGATGTTTTGTAGAAGCCATGGGAACTAGATTTATGAAAACATAGATTACATAACATATCCCTAATGTTGAATGTCGCTATAATTATAAAAAATCATCCTATAATTTTTGTAATGTAGGGATTATGTTGGTCTTCCCAGAAATACATCACTATATAAAAAATAATAGTAGATATTGTTCATGAAAAAATTTACATAGGGGTAATAACTCCAAAAGGTTTGTCGAGCCTGACTTGAGTGAAGCCAGGTAAATTACAATGTCTATTACAGTGCACCTGGTTTGGCACTCATAGGGGATATTCATAGGATAATTCAAATTTTCTATAAAAAATTACGATGGATTTTAATATATAATTAAAATTAATTCTTTATATAATAAATGCTCAAAGGAATAAACATATGTTTAAATAAAATGATTTATGTTTTCATTGGGATTCTAGAACAAAAGTGTTGACATACTTTTACAAATAGTTTGTTAGATATAAGAATAAAGAAACATATAAAGATTTCTTACAATTTCAAAATCACATATATGTTGATTAACTTATGAATCATAGATAACATCATAGTATTATAAGATTATGGTTACCCATAAATAAAAATTACATAACATATCATTAGGTTTTATCTGATTGAGGATACTGAGGAAGAAATTCATAGTAGAATAATCATAAGTTTAGTATTTATTTTTGTTGTAAATCAATTTTTGGAATAATTATTTTACAATTTAGAGGTATATGTTCAAAGGTATTGATAACATATTGTGTTATCATTATCATTAATTACATTTTAATAGTAGTCATAATGCCTTATTTGGATTTGGAAAAAAATAATTATTTAAAAAAGGAAAATGTATATTGAATGATGGAATTTATATGATTTAAATCATATTTATTTCAGAATTTATAAGTAATATAGTTTTAGAAAAAGAAATAATGTATTCTTGGGGAAAACCCATTATGTACAACTAGGCCGCGAGACATGAAACCATGACCGAAGGACAATAAGGATTTCACACCAACCACAGACCTATGCAATTTCCATGTCAATATGTCATTGTTTCTAGTAAAAATATTTATTTAATAAATATTAATGATGAAGCAATAGGGTTACGTTTAGTTTTATAGATTAATTTGTTATCAATATTGAGTTTTTAAAATAGTTAGAGACCAATTTAATGGCTTGTTTTAGGTGTATTATGATCTGTTAAAATAAGACTTTAGTACATTAAAACAATTGTTAATTCTATAATATTTATTTCATCGAGTAAGGGATGAATTAGAATTTGATCGAAGCACAACCAGATGTTGGAATTTTTCATATTAAATTAAAATGTATCTCATATGTATATTTATTTACATTCCTACACTACGGGAAAAAGTGGTATTAGCGACGGGTTATTTGCGACAGGAATATGTCCCATCGCAAATAACCCCCGCGATCAGGTTATTTGCGATGGGATTTTTCCCCGTCGCAAATGGTTTAGCCCTACATGCGCGCCAAATCGCGCAAAAGATATTTGCGACGAGATCCCATACTCGTCGCAAATAACCTGCGGCGGTAACAGGTTATTTGTGATGGGGTCGCCTTCCCGTCGCAAATAACCTGGCGGCATGGGCTATTTGCGATGGGGCCCGTCAAATATAATCTCTTTTATTTCCGCCCATTATAAATGTGGCCGAGGTTATTTGCGACGGTCCCATCGCAAACAATACCAATTGCGACGGGAATACCGTCACAATAAACCTCGTCGCAAATAATCTATCCTATAAATACAGCCAGCCTTGACATATTTTCCGAATCTGAACTACTTCTTACTAGTTTATATGAGTTGAGTGAATTTTGTTTTGCAAGCCGATTTCAAGGTGGTTGTCGGGATCATTCTACAAGTACAATAAATCGAAATCTCAAAAACCAGTTTAAGGTTTTTATCTGAATTTTAATTTAATATTAATTTAATGTTTTTGTATTATATTTTTACATTACTTATTATTATTTCTAATTAGATATAATTATGTTGTATTAAGGTTGTATTAAATTTGATTTGTTAGATTTAATTATTAGTAATTAAAAATATTTAATAATTAAGTGACTGTAATTAGTAATTAATAACTGTAATTTTATTTAAAGATAGTAATTAGTAATTAATGAATGTAATTAGTAGTTAATGAATGTAATTAGTAGTTAATGAATGTAATTAGTAATTAATGAATGTAATTAGTAATTAATGAATATAATTTGTAATAATTAGTAATAATTAGCAAATTTATTCAATATTTTGTAATAATCAGTAATAATTTTTAATAATTAGCAATAATTAACAAAAAATATGAATAATTCAAAAAAATAGTAATAATTAGCAATAATTAACAAAAAAATAAGAATAATTCAAAAAAATAGTAATAATTAGAAAATATTAACAATAATTAGTAATATGTAACAATAATTAGTAATAATTAGTAATAATTAGTAATAATTACCAATAATTACCAATAATTACCAATAATTACCAATAATTACAAATAATTAGTAATAATTACCAATAATTACCAATAATTAGTAATAATTAGTCATAATTACCAATAATTACCAATAATTACCAATATTTACCAATAATTGCCAATAATTACCAATAATTGCCATTAATTACCAATAATTAGGAATAATTACCAATAATTAGGAATAATTACCAATAATTAGGAATAATTACCAAAAATTAGGAATAATTAACAATAATTAGTAATAAGTAACAATAATTAGTAATAAGTATCAATAATTAGTAATAATTATTAATAATTACCAATAATTACCAATAATTACCAATAATTACCAATAATTACCAATAATTACCAATAATTACCACTAATTACCAATAATTGCCAATAATTGCCAATAATTGCCAATAATTACCAATAATTGCCAATAATTCCCAATAATTGCCAATAATTAACAATAATTGCTAATAATTACCAATAATTGCAAATAATTATCAATAACTTCCAATAATCACCAATAATTGCCAATAATTACCAATAATTGGCCAATAATTACCAATAATTGCCAATAATTGCCAATAATTTCCAATAATTGCTAATAATTACCAATAATTAAGAATAATTACCAATAATTAGGAATAATTTCCAATAATTAGGAATAATTACCAATAATTAGGAATAATTACCAATAATTAGGAATAATTACCAATAATTAGCAATAATTAGCAATAATTACCAATAATTAGCAATAATTACCAATAATTACCAATAATTACCCATAATTACCAATAATTACCAATAATAAGTAATAATTAGCACTAATTGGAAACAATTACCAATAATTATCAATAATTAACAATAATTAGGAATATTTACCACTAATTAGAAATAATTACGAATAATTAGCAACAATTAGGAATAATTACCAATAATTAGCAATAAGTAGCAATAATTACCAATAATTACAAATAATTACCAATAATTACCAATAATTACCAATAATTACCAATAATTAGCAATAACTAGCAATAATAAGCAATAACTAGCAATAACTAGAAATAACTAGCAATAACTAGCAATAACTAGTAATAATTACCAATAACTATGAATAATTAGTAATAATTATTATTAATTACCAGTAATTAGTAATAATTACCAGTAATTAGAATTAATTACCAGTAATTAGTGATAATTACCAGTAAATAGAAATAATTACCCGTAATTAGCAATAATTACTCGTAATTAGCAATAATTACCAGAAATTAGCAATAATTACCAGTAATTAGCAATAAATACCAATAACTAGCAATAACCACCAATAAATCGCAATAACTACTAATAACTCGCAATAACTACCAATAACTCGTAATAACTTCCAATAACTCGCAATAATTAACAATAATTACCAATAATTGACAATAATTACCAATAATTACCAATAATTAGTAATAATTACCAATAATTGGAAATAATTAACAATAATTAGCAATAATTAGCCATAATTTGAAATAATTAGCAATAATTAGCAATAATTAGCAATAATTAGCAATAATTAGCAATAATTAGCAATAATTAGCAATAATTAGGATTAATTACCAATAATTAGAAATAATTACCAATAATTAGGAATAATTACCAATAATTAGGAATAATTACCAATAATTAGGAATAATTACCAATAATTAGTAATAATTACTAATAATTAGTAATAATTACCAATAATTACCAATAATTACCAATAATTAACAATAATTAGAAATAATTAGTAATAATTAGCAATAATTAGCGATAATTAGCAATAATTAGCAATAATTAGCAATAATTAGCAATAATTAGGAATAATTAGCAATAATAATGAATAATTAGACATAATTAGGAATAATTACCTATAATTATGAATAATTACCAATAATTAGGAATAATTATTAATAATTAGGAATAATAACCAATAATTAGTAATAATTACAAATAATTAGGAATAATTACCAATAATTAGGAATAATTAGTAATAATTAGTTAATTGGAAAAAACTACCATGATTATTAACTTTCTCAATTATCTTTTCATCTTTGTATTGGTTTTAAGAAAACTTCTGTCTCCAAATGTAATATTTTCATTCATTTTCAAAATTATCAACCTACTCACCAATAGAGAGGTGAAAGTGAATGCAAATATTATATGTAGAGACAGAATGTTAAACACACAGATGAAAAGAGAATTGTAACATAATATAGAAAATTATAATATTTTAATATTAATAATAAAAAATACTAATAATGTAATAATGTTATTATTATATAATTAATATTTATAAAAAAATAATATTAGTATTTTTAAAATAATAATAAATTTATAAAATATTAAAATTATCAATATTTTTAATAGGTTTTGCTTTATTCTTAACATGTTCAATTCTTAAAGGGCCAATTTTCTAGGTCTATCCCAATAAAAAGTTTGTGTCAGTCGTGTCTGATGTAAACTCTATAATTATCCTTGCTTGAGTTTTTTTCAAACAAATTATTCCAAACCAGTAATGCTTTTATATTTTATAGAATAATATGGAACAACGAGGTCGTCAACAGTCATTATTAGATGACCACATATGTATAAATCAACGTAGAAATCCAATTGGTTCTTGTTTAAATCCAGTATATATAGATGGTGTGGAGTCTTTTTTAGCATTTGCGGCATCAAATCCAGAATTTGTTTCAGAAGGCATAATAAAATGTCCATGTAAAAAATGTGCACTAAGAACATTTGACACATTTGACAAAGTTCGGGGACATCCCTTGTGTTTTTGTTTTCAACCGGATTTTGTTTTTTGGTATCAACATGGTGAACGCAGTTCTACAGAAGGTGATACTAACTTGATTCTGTATCCATCCTAGTTTCGAAATTTAGTACATGATGTTGAAGGTCCTTCTATTCAACATACAGAAACTCAAGATGATATTGATTCAACTCTTGAGTTGGCACACTCTAAATTTTATGAGTTGTTTAGGTCTGTTGAGGATGTGTTTTATCCTGGTTGCAAGATAACCAAATTAGAAGCAGTTGAAAAATTTATGGATATCAAATCAGATAATGGAATGTAAAACACGTGTTTTGATCCAATATTTTCTTTGGTTAAAACACTGTTACCTGAAAGAAATGTTTTTCCTGCAAATTAATATGAGTGTAAGAGGCTGGTTCGGAATTTAGGACTTAGTTTTTAGAAGATTCATGCATATTCAAATGATTGCATTTAATATTCTGGGGAAAATGAGTCATTGGATAGTTGTCCCACTTTTGGGAATCAAGGTATAAAGAAGCTCAACATGGGAAGTCTTACTTGATTCCTGTAAAAAAGTTGAGATATTTTCCTCTTACATCCATACTTCAACGTTTATTCATGTCTAAGAATACAGAGACAATGATGTCATGGCACAAAACAAATATTTCAGCTGGTAAAATCTTGAATCATCTGGCTGATGGTGATTCATGGAAACATTTTGATATAGTGCATCCATCATTTGATTTAGAAGCCCAAAATGTGCGACTGGGTCTTTCCACTGATGGTTTCTATCCATTCGGATGTTATGGTAGTCAGTATTCATGTTGGCCTGTCTTTTTAACTCCGTAAAATTTACATCCATGGATGTTGATGAAGGTTCCCTATATATTTTTGACCTTACTAATACCAGGACATCTGAAGAAGAATATTGTTGTTTATTTGAAACCATTGATTGATGAATTAAATATACCGTGGAGTACTGGTCTCAGTACTTATGAAGTTGTTGCGAAACATAATTTCATACTACGAGTGGCATTGATGTGGACAATCAGTTACTTCCCGGCTTATGGCATGTTATCTCGCTGGAGTACACATGGCCCAAAATCATGTCCTTACTGTATGGGAGAGAACAAGGCATTTATGCTCGTCCATGTAAAAAACATTGCTATTTTTACTGTCATCGCAGATTTCTTATAGCTGATCATCATTTTCGCAGAAAAAGATCTCATTTTAGAGAAGGTACAGTTGAAAGGGATGGACCTCCAAAAATGCTATCTTGTACAGAGTTAAAATCAGTCATATATTCATTACCTCCCATCACATTTGGACCCACAATAAACCAACCGAAAAGTTCTGGTTTTGGGAAAGAACACAATTGGCTAAAACGTAGCATATTTTGGGATTTTCCATATTGGTCTGATTTGCTGGTCTGCCGCATGTTGGATGTCATGCATATTGAGAAGAACAGTTTTGAAAATTCGTTTCATACAGTTTTGGATACACCAGGAAAGAGAAAAGATAATGTAAATGCACGATTAGATCTTGCTCAAATTTGCAGGCATCCAGAACTCTAACTGTTTGATAATGTCAGAACAACAAGGTTAATGAAACCAAAATCGGCATATAAATGGTCCAAAGAAAGACTCTTATTATTTTGTCAATGGATTGTAGATTTGAGACTTCCAGATGGATGTTCTTCCAATTTGGGTAGATGTGTAAATAATGGTCATATTACCAGATTAAAAAGTCATGATTGTCATGTTATAATTGAAAGACTTCTACCCATTGTATTAAGAGGTCTGTAGAATTTTGTGATATGGTATTCCATAACAGACATATCATATTTTTTTCGGGACATTTGTGCGGCGATAACAGATTATGATTCTCTATGCAAACTTGAAGAAGATGTTGTTGTAATTATATATAAACTGGAAAAAATATTCCCACCGTATTTCTTCAACTCAATGGAACATTTGATATTACATTTTCCATATGAAGTAAAAAGTGGAGGTCCGATACAGTTTCGATGGATGTACCCATTCGAAAGATGCATGCAGAAATTGAAAAAAAAATTACGTAACAAAGAATCTGTTGACTGATCTATTGTTGAAGCTTATTTTCAAGAGGATATATCTTTTTTATGCTCCAACTATTTTGAATCTGAGTATTCTTCATAACACAACCGCATGAGACGGAACGAGGAGAATATTGATGAAATCGACAATCAATTATTTGTTTTTAACCAGTCAGAGCTTGGTTTTGGTGGAGTTCTTGAACGATGGATTTCAGATGATGAACATCAAAGAGCTCATATGTATGTTTTTCTCAACTGTGAAGAGATGACATCATTTGTACTGTAAGTGCTTCTATTACTTATTCTATTATATATGTTACAATAAATAACTTTGTTTTTTTATAGATTGTATGATAATCATATCAAGAAACAACTTCCACAAATTACAGTATCTCCTCTCGAAGAACGCAGTCAAAAAAATTTTTCTCAGTGGTTTCAAATACTGGTAACATAAATTTTTCATACTTTAACATCTCCTTCAATTTATAGTTTACTATATTGATAATTATTTCACAAATTTTCAGGTGTCTTGACATGATGATAAAATTGACAAACGACTTTGTATATTGAGTAACCCACCATCCAAATGGTGAAATCTTATAATGCATATGTGGTGAATGGTTTTCGATTTCATACACATGCATATGGGGAATCAAAAAAAAATGAATAGTGGAGTTTGCTTGAGAGGATCTCATTATAGAGAAAATGAAGTTGAATTTTATGGAATAATTGATGAAATCATTGAACTCTATTATCTTGGACCCCATTACATAAAGATGTTAAAATGTCGGTGGTTGGATACTGAGAGAGGCGTGTGTGTTCATCTGACTCATGGAATTATCGAAATTAAATGTAAAAGTGTTGTTGTAGTAAATGAACCATTCTTACTGGATCAACTGGCACATCAAGTTTATTATGCATAGTATTGTGCTACTTTAAGAGACTTGATTTATTGGTGGAGTATAATAAAAATGAAAATTCGAGACAATCAGTTTAGTCAAAGTGAATGTGCTTTCACTGAAGTGAAAGGAATTTAATTTTTTCAAGAGAGTACTCATAATAAATCTTTGTTACAAAGATCCATGAGTATCGATGATGACACCCCTCAATTAAAAGTCAGTGATGACGATGATGATGTTAATGACGTCACAAATGAATTTGAAGTGGTGAGAGATGAAGCAACTGGAACTCAAATGGATATTGACGATATTGAGGAGGAATATGAAGATAACATTGATAGATATGAAGATGACGATGATGCTGAACATTGATACAATTAAATAGAAGTTATGTATAATCATAACTAATATATATGTATATATAATAATAATTATCAATTATTTTCTAACAACATTGGTTTTTTGTTTTAGATGGATGAGGAAACATTTTGTGAGCTGGAGGATGCTGACCTATCTTTCGATGCAGACGAGTTGCTGGCACCTAACCCTCAGCCTGAAGGCGCTTCAGGGGGTACGCAGAGGGGGCGCGATATTGCACGATTGATGATTCCTGACCCCATCCCCGAGCGACGTCCACGTTTTGGGTTCCATCCACGCACCCGGAGGTGTGATAACCTGTGCATTTTACTAAGATTTCATTAATCTATTTACATAATAAATGTTTGATTATTTTTTTTATAGTTTTCCTCATATAGATGTCGGACAGGGCAGCACTATTTTGAGAAAATATATTTCTCAACCATGGACGACATGGGAGTATATTCTCATTGATGTGCAGCATGCCATGTTCAGCCATTGGTTGGTACAAATGTAAATAAATAATTTTTATTTTGAAATTTATTTCATTTATAACATGATTTTTTGAATTATTTGTAGGGTTTATGGTATCCGATCGAGGATACCATGCGTGACGCCATCCACGAGGCATGAGAGGTGGCCATGCGTGATCGCTTTCTCCTATTTTTGCACAATTTAAGAAGATATTCCATGACAAAAGCAGGAGTGTCAGATTTTGATGAATCATGTAGAGCACACCGACCAGAGTACATTTCATCCCATGTATGGGATCTATTATGTGCACACTGGTTAAGTGGTTGCATTCAGAGGAGATCATCGGTGGGGAGGCAAAATCGGGGGAGACATGAGGTGACTCATCGAACTGGGAGTCGTACATTCAGTACTCATAGATAGCATTTGGAATGTACATTTTTTTTAAATATTTTATATAACTTTAAATATTAACAACTTATTTTATATTCTTATAGGTTGTCGAGCACCCTGAAATTACGGAGTACGACGTATATCGGAGGATGTATAGTGATCCAGCTACTGGGGAGCTCAGAGGTGATCGCCAGCGTCACATCGTGGTTAGTATTATTTGTTTTCATGTTTAAAAATTAACTACATATAATATATTCACAATTTTATTTTTAAATTGCAACTACAGGAGTCATATGAGACCGCAGCGTCACAGACCCGGCTTGAGGGTCAGGCTGAGGCATCATATCAGACAACTGGACATCATTTTGATGAGGTGGCATGGATGCAGGAGACCCAATATGCCTTCGAGAAGGGCCAGGTAGTTGGTATCAGCTCTCGACTGACTCCTGGAGATTATTTTGGCCGTGCAGCGATGTCGACGTCCAGCTCGAGAGGAGATCATGCATCTTCTTCTGCTACACAGTATGAGGATCAGTTGCGATCTCAGACTGAGTTGATAGAGAGTCTCCAAAATGAGCAGGAGGAGATGCGTCGGCAACAGCAGCAACATGAGGAGGAGTGCCGATGACAGCAGCAGGTGTATGAGGAGCAGAAGAGTTGGTGGTAGTAGCAGCAGTAGGAGAATATGTAGTACATGCGCCGACTCAATCATTCATTAGGGATGGAGTTTCCTCTACCAACAGACCCCCCTCCCCTCCTCCTTCAGATTAGTTATTGTTTAGATGTTATAAAGTTTGTTAATTTAAAATATGACATTTTTTCTGTTCAGAGTTTCTGTCTCTCTTATACTGGTGTCAATATTGTATTATTAAATTTTTATTTATTTGTAATATTTATTATTTATTATTGGAATTTATTTTAATGTTTTTTATTTTTTTAATAATAATATTACTCTTAGTATTTTATTATTTATTTATATTTCTTTTTTCAAATGTTGATAATTTTCATATTTTTATTGTCTAATTACTTTAATAATATTATATTCAGTATTTTTAATACATAAAAAGTTTCAAAAAATTTAATTAAAATTATAATTTTTTAATTATTTATAATAATATGAATTCGGTATAATAATAATAATAATAATAATATTATTATTATTATTAATATTATTATATAATATTATATTAATTATATTACAATATTAATATGATTAATAAGATTATTCATATTTTATAATAATGATTTTTTTATATATATGTAAATTTTTAAATATTTTAATTTAATTATAATTTTTTAAATATTTGAATGATTTTTTGTTTTAATATCTGGATGAAATATAATTGTATTATTACAATTATAATATTAATTAAATTTTTTTATTAATATTTTAATATTTTTTATTTTTTTATACAAATTTGCGATGGGATAATGATCTCGTCGCAATAGGTAATTGCGACGGGATCCCATCACAATTAATTATTATTGTTTAAATTTTTTAAATTTTCTTTGCGACGGGAATATTTTCCCGTCGCAATTCCTTATTTATTTTTGTTTTAAAGAAATTTTTTTAACTTTTTCACGACGAGATTAGTGGCCCGTCGCAAATAACATTTGCGACGGGCCCGTCACAAAAGCCTTATTTAAAGTTTTTAATATAAATTGATTAGTATTTGCGGCAAAAATATATCCCGTCGCAAATAATGTTTTTAGCGATGGGCTCGTCGCAAATAGTGTTTGTTGCGATGCCATTTACCACACCGGGTCATTTGCGACGGACCCCTATCGCAAAAGCCCATTTGTGACGGGATCCTGTCACAAATAAATCATCACAAATGGTCTTATTTCCAGTAGTTCTACCATGTAATAAAATTACTCAACCTAAGTAAATTGATCATTGATATTTTATCCCAGTACCTTAATTGTTTTGAACCGACAGTTTCTAAATGCTTACAGATTTAGGAATTTGACACCCCAAACCTTATATTTCTTATTAAATTTATTTTAAATGATAATCTCAATCAATTCCAATTAATATTTATTATTTTTATCATTATAAGTATCTCCACATTCCACTAATGGTCTCCTACTAAAAGACCTTTTTACATATGAGTCCACACAACCTTTATATTTCTTAGTCTTCCTTCTATAGGGGCAGTTTTAGGAACCCTATTTATGATACATGTTTTAAAAATAGAAACGACCATCGAATTTATTAACAAGGTATTTTTAACATTTTTATGAGATAATTAAATTAAGGTGGGAAGAATGTAATGCCCCAAAATTTTAAAACAAGAACATTTTTTTCAACAGCGTGTATGGAATGTAACGACTAGCGTATAATGAAATATAATATACCTATCCCTTAAAATTTAATTAATATTATAAATAAATTAATTAATTGAAATATTTTAACATTCATGAAATTTATCTTGCATTACAAAAAACATCTAATTTTCTTGATTAATCATGGTACAATCAAAACCATGTTTTACAGAACACAATTATATTTATAAAACATTATTATTTAATAAAATAAGATATATCCCAGCCATTAAATTAGTATTTATGAATAGTATTAAATAAATTATGAAAATACCTGGTTTATACAAATATAAAATGAAATCATTAGTTACAAATTAATTATAAATTAATGTCTTATTAAATTGAATATAAAGGGAATGTTTTTTTATAGAAAACAACATTAATCCTACAAAGTAATTTTATACTAAAAAATTAATATAATTGAAATTACTGAGTGATATTAATGATATATATATATATATATATACATATTCCATAAAATATTTTTTAAATTCATCCAATAGATTCTATAGTCATAAAATAATCGAAAACCCAATAATTCTCATAAAAAGTAATAATTTTCTAAGGGATTTCTTGCAACCTTTTAATAGAGAACATATTTTAAATCTGTTTTTTGTAACTATTATGAAAATTTTATGTCAAAATATACATAATTTTTGAAATATAATCAGAATGAAACTTTTGGGGTGGATTTTTTGGTATTTTTCTTGAAAGATTCATTTATTTATTAATTGTGAAAAATACTGAATTTTAATTCAAATTTTTTTTCATGAAATTAATTTTCAGGTTAAATTACATTTGTTTATTATTTTTATGGTTTATTTAAATTTTTTTTATTTCAATAATTAATATTTAGTTTATTAGAATCAATTTCCCTTCCATATTTAATATAAAAACATGGAAAACTTTTGAAAATTTTACTTTTGAAACCCGCTTTGTCATCCCAATTGCGGGATTAAATTTAAATTAATTTCTTTCACTTCTATTAATGGAATTGGAAAAAATATATTCAATATTTTTAATTAGAATAAATTATGATTTGTAATAATTTTAACATAGGTTTTTACATGAAAAATATTTTTGAGATTGATTTAAATTAATTATATTGATTAGAAAATAAGTTATCTTAACAAGGGACTAAACCAAATACATAAGGGCCAAAATGTACTAGACTATTTTCAAAAATCCATTTTAGAAAAATATATAAACACAAAAATTGTAATGACTCATATTTTCCATGTTTTATTTTTATATATTATATGGAATGAGTTCAAGTACAGGAATTGAGGAGGCATTTGATTCAGAGGCACGAGGATCCCCAATTAAATGTCTGATATAAATTAAACGATAAATTGCAAGAATGATTAGTTTTACTAAAAAATTGGAATAACTTATAAATGGGTGCCTAGATCAGAAATATGAGATTACCATTGCATCTAGTGTAGAAACATTAACTTAGGTGAGGCCTAACACTGGCCTATGCAGGATGGCTGTGAAAAGTTAGTTTTTGGATGTTTAAGGAAAAAAAATAAATTTGACATTTTTTTTGCTAACTCAACATATTATGCTTTTAATAAGATATTGAGTAGTATTTTTTAGGTTAGTTATATAACCCCAGAATTATCTTGATTGTTGAGAAGAAAAACCTAGTCAAAACCTCTCGTTGATGAATGATGAAGAATAGCACAATCGTGACTCACTATTCCCATGGAGAATTGGGATCTCATCAATGAAGATAGTGAAATATTTATTTTTCATTTATCTATCTAAACCTAGAGTTAGGGTGTGTGATTTTTTTACCTTTTTGTCATTCTTTTATACAGTTATGAACATAGATCAACCCATGAATATATTGACACACAGTTTGTTCGTTATTGTGGGATGGTTGATTGTGGGTTTGATTCGGGGGATTATTTATGTCTGGATGTGGTTTTTTATCTTTCAAAGTGGATCAGATCAATGGAATAACAAAAAATGTACTACGTTAGTTAGTCGATTTTTATATGTGATTTCATCACCCTTTCTCCCATGCGTGTTCTTCATTCTTCGCATGATTATGATCAAAGAAGCATTTCACATTCTATTCTCCATGTAAAAATATAAAATTGTAGATCTAGCATTATTAAGAATTATAGGAGGTGGAAATATATGGATCAATATAATTTGGGAGATATCGTTCATCGAGCGTTATTCATATGGATGATCATAATCAGGTTTTAGGATCAATTAATGGCCCAAAACCTACAGAACTGGTGTTGAAAGGGCAAGGAGACCATGAATCTATAGTTTCGTGGTGAATGAACCAAGGGATCACGAACCGATGGATCAAATGAAACACTAGAGGAAGTATATCCATTCAAGTAAATCATTATGAACACGACATGTATCTCAGGATACACGGTGTTTGAGAGAAGTTCCACGGCGGCTGGGGTTTTAGTTTTAAGGTAAGTTTCATTTAACATGTGACACCTTTCACATGGAATGTGGGACTTTCCCTGGGACTCAGAGGGTATCTTGAAGGATACATAGACATATATTGGAGTACATGACATGTACTCCTCCACTAGGACAATCCCTGGCCAGATACATGTGCTACCCCCTATACTGGTACACAGGTAGGGGAATATTGGTGGAAGTCGTGTACTAGAACATGGCGAGAATACATGGAGTGGATCCTAGATATTCAGTCACAGAGTGTATCCATTTCTATATGAATTGTATACCATTTCTTATAGGACATGTTCTTCTTACACGGGCAGTTGTACACGTGCAGTACCTGTGGTTAAGGGATATGATGTGTGACCCTTCTACATGACATGTACACTTTTTAAAATTTATTACTCTCAATTTCCATAATATCATGGCCAAGCCTCATCGGGGTTGGTTCCCACTTTCCATTTCCCCTAAAGGTCAGTGGGTATCATTAACTATCCACATAAGTACGACCCTATTCAGTTGGATTTTCTAGAGAGTCAAGAGTCCCCTCCGAGTGGCCTGATGCATGATCCTCTATCCATTCTTATTCCCTAGGTATAGGAAATTTATTGACATGACCAATCCTATCGGACGTCCGTCCTCTACATAGAAGGTTAAACCATATGAGTTGTGGTATACGCCATGGCCCTGGATATTATCCTTATCTGGGTATCATGACCTTCCTCAGTTGTGGAGTTTGTTCTCCCAAAACAAGTTTATTGTATTCTCTCTTCATATCTATCATCATATCTCTCTCTCATGATTGTTCCTGAAGAACAATACTTCTCGAAAAGGCATTATCGGTTCTATTAGACTCAATAGGTTGTTTTCCTGGATGAGTGCATCAGGAAATCTTTATACTGAATCTCTAGCCTGGGTTTTGGGTCATTGTCACATACGTTTATAATACTTATCCAGGTTTGAATATATCTATATATGTTATTCTTATCTTTATTATAGACATATACCATGTAGAGATTATAGTACCATTAAAATATGTATTTCTTTGTGGTTTTAGGGTGTCCTACTATGAACTGTTATATTCATCCATGCATGGGATTTTCCCGCACATGTCATGTATTGTACAGACGAGTAACCTTTGGATGGATTCTAGGACAGACTAGGATCAAGAAGTGATTACCGATTTCTAGGCTGGCTGAAGTATTTTTGTTTCTTTGAGTAGCATTCCCAGTACCAATATTGTTTTCTTATAGGTTGTAATTTGTTGTTGGTAGACTCTTTATTTTATGGCACTTCTCTTCATGCCTAGTTTAGTTATCCACACTATACATTCCATTCTACTCTATTAGTTGGGGATAGTAGTATACAAAAATTATTGTTCCTTGGATGTTTTTATATTTCATCATTTTTGGGCTTAGAGAAGTGTGTGTTGGTATAGTTACATAGGCCCAGGCTCCCATGTTAGTGACATGCCTACTTGGTTTAAGTCACCATCCCTTTGCCTTTTAGTGGTGGGTTTTGGGAGTAGCAGCATGGGTCCTACTAGGATGGGACATGAAACTGTGGTATCAGATGTGGTGGGTTTTACCTTAGGAATAAGAGTCTATGATATTGGATTGGGGAATCAATGTTATGTGTTTTGAGTTCATCATTCATGCTAGGGACACTTTTGTTCGTGTGCCGACTGATGTATCCATACCCCATGACTCTGATAACCTGCATTATAACTCGATAAATGAGAACACTAGTTGTAGAGAAAAAATAATGGTACATGCATAATATTGGAATGGTTTGTGGTTTATATTTCTATTTTGAATCTCCTATCGAGATATACTCATTGCCCATGGTACATCTGGTTTTCTTACAAAATGAATCCACAACATATACCAGCTTGGTTTCAACAGCCCGATCATGAGGTTCAACCCCCTCAGCTTTGATGCTATGATACCAAGACTAGTTCCCCAGGAATTACCTCTAGGTGGTTCAATAGATACCCCATAAACTATATAGAAACACATAATACCTATAGTACCAGCAGACAAGAAGATCAGGCTGAGAGTTTTCCCTGAGTTTCCAAGATAGAGGCCCCTATGGTTCTAAGGAAAGACCGACCCTCAGGTGGCTATGTACTAGATTGATGCGGTGACCATAGTTTTCTATCTTGTGGGGATACACGCAAACCAGATGGTGATCCCAGTGATGATCCTTCTTCACTATTCGACATGCCGATGGTGGTGTTTAATCAAACAGTTTTACGAGGAGGAGACACTTATGTAGATGGAGTTCGATAATATCCTTAGAGAGAAGTTATCTCAAGTTTCACAAAGAGAAGTGTGTATACAAGAGGATATTCATCTCCAGTAGAGTATAAGGAGATATTCAAACTATTAATCGAGTTTAACAATCATTTTGAGATACTCGATGGATTTTTTCATGGATCCATACATTAGGGATTTGAAATTCAAGCGAGTTCTACATTAGGATATTTGAGCCAACATTGATCCTCTATGCATTCTGAAATCCTCTAGAGTTCTGTAGTGAGCATTTCTGGTCAAGAGTTTTTTGATGTAGTAAAAGAAAGCAATGATTTCTAGAAGCAAGTATATTGGTGAACAGACCCCAATAGTGGGAAACTGATGTCAAACATAGGGATCGAGATGTAGGATAATTCATAGGAGGTCTGAGGACATGGGATCTATAGTCTAGGGAAATCAAGATAGATCTAGTCAGCATATGGGGAGGAGATTCTATACATGTGATGGTGGAGGAAAACATTCAAGTTATTTTGGAACTCATGGAGCTGCTAATAAGGAGGTCATATATGGACCACCAAGGTAGATGAAATGAGTGGAGAAAGTATACATGTCAGGCGGATGGCGTGGAAGAGTAGCAAGGAGTGATGTGGGTGGTAGGAGAAGTTTTTACATGTTACCACCACCACCTTCCACAAGATGTCTATGTAGGACTCTGGGAGCTTTTGGACAGGGGCGTGGAAAGCAACTTGTGGTCTATGCATACATCCCAGGGACTCCAGGGATGATCCAGGGCATGATCTTTGAATTTTATACAATACTTTTTGTACTTATATACCCAGGTTCAGTCATTCCTTCCTCACCACATATCTTGTATGAGACCATGAGATTCTAGTAGAACCTTTGACTCAACACATACATTTGAGGAAACATATGGTAGGACACAAGAGGGTCACACACCTCTTTTGACCCTGTAATCATACCCTCATAGGTGATAGATTTAGTTGGAACCTCTTGGTGGCATCTTCGAGGCCTTATGACTTTATTCTTGGTATGGATTGGTTGTATTTAATCAAAGCACAAGTTGATTGTTTTAGGAGATGGTTGTGTTGTGTCCGCAGTTTGGGTATGAGGTTTTCCTTTGTTGGTGTGAAAGAATCCCAGGTAGTACTAAAGGGTCTCAAGTATAGTGGGTGAAACCGATCACTCATATGTTAGCTAGCCATACCCTCAGAGCAGGAGATGCTATGATCTTTCATTTCCATATAGTATTGGCAGAGTATGATGATGACATTCCAAAAGATGTTCTAGGATTACCTCCCCATTGGGAGCTCAAATTATGCATCAACTTATATACCAAGATGCCACTAATATCTGCTCTATCATATCAAATGTCTCTTGTATAGCTTCACCAGTTTTGGGCGTAGTTCGATGATTTTATGAGTAAAGGGTTCCTGACACATAATGTTTCACCATTGGAAGCCGAAATTTTGTATCCCAAAAAGGTAGGTGAGAGATTCTCTATCTGCGTGGATTTCCAGCACTTTAACCATGTAATGGTAAATAACTAGTATACATTATTGAGGATGGAGGACCCCTTAATTCAGTTTATAGGTGAATGATGGTTCTCGATGTTTGGCCTTCAATATGGATATCACCAACTATGAGTACGGGAAGGGGATATATTTAAGAGTAATTTCATATACCAATATAGTCATTATGAGTACATGGTGATTCCCTTCGGCATGATGGACACACCAATAGTGTTCATGGGACTCATTAATTGGATATTCTATCCATACATGGACATGTTCTTGGTGGATGTCATCGATTGCATCTGTTTATAATCATTGTCTAAGGTGGAGCATGCAAGACACCTATGGATGGTTATGGACAAAATCCTTGAGAACCAAAATTTTTAGAATCTCTCTAATTTCCAATTATTTATTCAGTATGTCCACTTTCTGGGGCATGTTATGTTAGAATATGGTGTAAAAATGGAATTGGAAAAGGTGGAAGTAGTGATAGCCTATGAGCCACATAAGAGCACGATGGAGGTGCAAAGATTACTTTGGCTAGAATGATATTACCATAGATTCATACATGAGTTCTCCATAATATTATCATGAATGATATATTTTGCTTGAATGGGGAATCATTTCGTATGGATGAAGAAGTGCCAACTGGCTTTCCAGATGTTGAGGCAGAGTCTAACGAGCTCCCTGATCTAGACATTTCCCTAGGAGGCAGTAGAGTATGTAGTATTCTACGATGAATCATTGAATTTAAATAGAAATGTCTTGATTAGAGGAATGTTGTGATTGGATATTTTTCAATCCAGTTGAGGCGGTATGAGCATAAATACACGATCCACAATCATGATTTCACAGAGGTACTCTTCTCAATGAAGATGTGTCAACACTACATAATGAGGAAGCAGTTTATTTTCTACCCTGGTCAAATGATTCTCAAGTATATATTCTCATAGAAGGATATGAACCTGATGTAGAGGTGATGGATAGAGTTCTTACAAGATAATGACATTGAGATCATATATACTCCTAGTAAGGGGAACATGGTGGCTGATGCACAAAGTAAGATATTTAGTGTGTAGCTTCTCGAATGAGGCATCATAGGAACTGGCCTTGTTACAGTTATCCTTTTTGGATGAAGATGATGAAACTTACTTCTAGTTGATGGGTTTCACCCTTCCACTCTTATATAAAGTTAAATAGGCACAACTTGGGATGTCACCTATGAGATCGTAGGTTCTCAGATGTCCAATGGCCATGATCATTGTTGATATTCACAATGTCGGGATCAAATCATTATTTTCACAGGAGGAAAACTTATAGTAGCAACATTTGAGGATGCAGTTCTGATGGAGTTGCATAAATCCAATATTGTGGTACATTAGGGGTGTAGAGAATATACCAAAACCTATGACCTTTTTTCTGGTGAACAGTGCCAAATAAGGTAGTGATAGAGATCGTTTCCCTATGTGTTACATTCCATTTGGTGATAGCTATGCACTAGGTTCTAGAAGGTTTATCTCACTCTAAAGAGGCTTTGTAATGCCTGTCGGATGAGATGTCGATGGACATAGTGATGGGTTTAAAAGATACATCTAGGGGACATGATACCATCTAAGTGGTCATTGAATGACTAGCCATGTCATACCACAACCTAGATATCTGAGAGAAGATCCTAATAGAGAGCTTTAGACACCACTACATGCAGTAGATAGTGCAGCTTCATGGATTCCCATCGACGAATATTTCAGATAGCGATGCTCATTTCTTTCCTTTATTGTGGTAGGTGTTAAAGGGGGTGTTTGGGACTCATTTTGGCATGTGCTCATCGTTTCATCCCTAAAATGATATCCATATGTAGAGGTCCATTAAGGTTTTGGACCAAAGAATGTGATATTTCATGTTGGACCTTGGTCATAGCTAATAGGACCCCTTACCTCTAGTGAAGTTTGTGTACAATAATATCTACCACTATAACATTGGTATGGCACAATTAGAGACATTGTATAAGAGACGCTTTCATTCAACACATTGCCGGAATGGCCCATGAGAGTCAGCACACATGGGACCATAATTGGTGTCAAATACTACCAAGAAGCAGTAGTTCATCTGGGTGCAGATTGAGACAACATAGAGCTGGTATATGTCTTCTGCTGACATCCGGAAGAGTCCTTTGGAGTTCGAGGAAAGAGACAATGTCTTCCTTCAGGTCTCACCATGAAGAAGGGTGAGGTGATTTTTCCAGGGAGGCAAGTTATCTTAGATTTTCATCGGCCCTTTTTAGATACTGTATAGAGTTTGCGAGTTGGCATACCATCTAGCTTGACCATCATAGATTCACCAGGTTCATTATGTATTCCACGTGTCACAACTGAGCAGGTACGTGTATGACTAATCACACATCATCAACTAGGGAACAAAAATAATTGATGATGTAGTAACCTCTTTTGATTACCAAATAGAGATCGAGGATCAGTTGGAGAGGATCTTCTATGGGGGATAGATTCCCCTGGTTTTTGCTCGATGGCAGTATGAGATTCTCTAGGAGAGTATATAAGAGAGGGAGGGACATAATGTTGCATTGTACCAAAATCTCTTTGTATAGATTTTCTGTTTTAGTTTTTCGGGGATGTAAATACCTATGGTGGGATGAATGTAATGTCTTCAATTTTTTGTGTATTATTTTAAAATAATATAGTGAATTAATTCGAGGCTAGGTGTTGAAGATGAATGTGATTTTTTAGCCCAGGGTACCCGGAAAAAATGTTTGAAATAAATTAGTCTTTAAATAGCATGAGCGAGTGGGTTTACTAAAAAATTGGAATAAAATCTAAATGAGTGAATGTATTAAAAATACAACATTAGTATGACATCAGAAGCAGTGATATTATATTAGGCGAGGCCTAACACTATATGGTGCGGACTGACTATGATTTTTCATTTTTAGACGTTTAAGTATGAAAAATAAATTTAATGGTTATTTTATTTTTTTCACTAACATAATGGCCTATGATTTTAAATAAGATACTAAGAAGAATCTCTAGGTTCAATCACATAATCCTATAATTATCTCAAGAGTAGGAGAGAATACCCCTAGAGAAACCTCTCAATGACAAATAACAACGAATCTGTAACACCCCAAGATTTCATAGTGTGTTATTTCTTCAAAATAATTCAATAACTTGCACTACACGCAACACTGAGTTCAATTGCACCATGAATTACCAAAAAAAAGCCATTAAAAGAGGTCATGAATAGTATTAACTATATTTTAAACTTTATATAATCCTTATAATTTTAGAATCCATATTATGAGTTTCTTAGTCATAATGCAAGAACAGATTCATTTTCAGTATTGCACTTTTATCAACTTTTGATAGTGAAAACTTTTTAAATACAATATTTTAAACTTTTTGACTAAATGGAGACATTAAAAATTTAAAATGAAACACCCCAAGCTTCCACGGTACGTTTCCCTTTGAATAATGTGATAGCGTGTGTTGTACGCAACACCGAGTTCTAACACACCGTAACCAATCAAACTAGCTGTTATGAATAGTAATACCTACTTTTTGAAGTTATATATATTTTATATTTTAAAATGGACTTCATTTTTGGATTCGGAATATCAAATTTAGCCTAAGGTGAAGTTTTGGAACTTTTCGGATAACTTTCATATTTTGATGAATAGTGAAAATTACTAAATTTTAATTAAAAACAACTTTTTTAATCAAAATAATTAATAGTGATAAATTATGAATTTGAGTGGTTTTAAAGTATATTTAGAATATATTTTTACTATTTAATATAATTTTGGTCATTGGACATAATTTTACAATTAAACCGAACATAAACAAGTGTCAATCTTTTGATAGTTATTATCTCTTAAAAACACGCTTTTTGTTTTGACAGCGGGAATTAATTTTAAATTAATTTCTTCCACTTCTGTGTTTTGAATTTAGGAAAATGGATTTCATATTTGGAATCATGATGTTCAAATTGTGTAAATAGGTAACTTTTATTTTTAGACATTTTGAAAAATTACTGGGGTAAATATTTTATTTACCATGGTTAAGGGTAAATCCGGTAAATAAGGGTTAAAAAAATAATATTATAATAATACTAAATTACCCTAAAACGTGTCTTAACCCTATTGGTTGATACATGGTAGACCATGGGCATCTTTGGGTCGATTTTGGGACCCGATGGATCCACTTGTAAGTGATAATGACACTTTATTTTAATTAAGTCAAAATGAATACAAAAATGACACAAGCATATATCTTTTAGAAAAACAATTGTTACATAGGGTTATATAAGTTGGATTTTAGATTATGAATATTCATTAGAAAGATAAAACGATTTACTACATAATGATATTTTATTTATAATTTTTAGACATTAAATAATTTATTTTAATTATGACACAATGATGATGCAGTAATTACTATAATAGTGAAAAATTAAAATAATTGATATTATAAATACCCAAAAAAATATAATATGAAACTTTTAATGAATTAAACTAATTTTCTAGGATAATATGATATATTAGGATTTATTTAATTGACTTTGTTCGAAGTAATAAATCTGTTATGAGTTTCTCAAAAATCAACTATTGAATAGTGTCAAAATTGACATAAAAGAGTTTTTAAAACAAATATTATATTATTAATTGATATTAAATTCCTAAAAATCTAAGGTTCGGCCAAGAGACTTATATAAGGATAGTTTCATCATTAATGGACCACTTGGGGGTCGCTTGGATGTATATAGTAAGTTTATTACCCATATTATATAAAAATACAAAGAGA
Source organism: Viscum album (assembly GCA_963277665.1). Lineage (NCBI taxonomy): Eukaryota > Viridiplantae > Streptophyta > Magnoliopsida > Santalales > Viscaceae > Viscum > Viscum album. The sequence goes on from OY728160.1 coordinate 1,919,400,814, forward strand.
CATTGTAAAAGTGAAACTAATTAACTTAGAGTTAATACTTAAAGATAAGGTTAATATAAGTACCCAAACCTGTCTAAATTCTATTGGTTGAGTGGTTTTCGACCTATCTCCACCTTAATCTTTGAATAATCAAATTTGGAGCCTTTAGAAACCGAATATTAATTTATTATAAATTAATATTTCTAACTTTTCCAAAGGTGCCCCTCACCCCTCTTATAAAAAGGCACTCCTCCTTCTCATTTCTTCACACCTTCAAAGCCTTTTTGTTCGGCCAAACTCTGCCCAAATACTCTCCCAACATCCCTCAATACAACCTAGAGGCCTTAGTTGGATCAGAAAGCCAACCTAAGGAGCCCTTTTGATCAAATCAAAAGGAAGAACCCGAAGAAGAGGTAATGATTTCACCACCCTTCTCCAAGTTCATTTCTTCTTCCACTTCCTCTTTCTTTGTTCTTACCATTCTAAAATAATAACTCCAGTATATTACATATACTGTGATGTTATTATAAATATGGTACAACCATATTCAGTATTCTATCCACCCTTTTAATAACATGTCACCATACGTGCGTACGTACGGCTTACCGTCTCCACGTCGTGGTGTAATTGTTATTCAATATATTATTATTTGGATGGGTATAATAATGATGTGTAAATCATGTAAATAATAAATATAACATGTTAATGATTCTGTATATATGATATACCATCCATTTATATATTATTTTAATATCAAAAGAATGATATTGTCGCTCGTGCGTACGTACGGACTACCGTCTCCACGAACGCGATGAGATTCATTCTCCATCGTATCCATTCAAGTATAATTATCATTTGATGATTTAAAAATGATGTTTAAGGACTTGATATCATTCTGGATATGAATAATATACAACCTATCCTTTACAAATATGTCTTACGTAACAAAACATATAAAAGAAAACAAGTAAGTTAACACCCGAAACGACGATAATTCTAAGATATTATTAACAAATCAATGTTAAAAGATCATATATGATATCATATTAATATATATGATTCTTGTATAATTTAATAACAATTATTTCACAATTATACAGGAGGTTAACCTACCCCAACCACGGAAAAGTACAAGGTAAGGGTTATTTCACAATCTCTTCATTATCCGAGGTTGTTTATACGTAATAATCTACTGGGATATCTTTATCATCCACATCCATGTTTCTTAAAAATGTATTTCAAAACATTTTTACTATTTACAAGAATATGGGTTAAAGTCATTTATACCCTAGTTTGAATTTTTATAAGAGGTTTATAAAGGAATCTTTCCGTCGTTTTCAAAACAAGGTCATTTTTAACCTTTTCGACAGAATTAAGGTAAGAACGTTTTTTTTAAACTTATACGGCGGGTGCGGCTAATTTCCGCCATTATAAAATCTTCAAAGCTTCCCTTACAGGATTATAAGAATATTTTCAAAGAAAATGTTTTATTTTATATGGATCTTAAATTATTTCAAAATAAAAGGAGATATTTCTTTAAAAAGAATTTTGATTTCATCTATGTCAGCATCCTTTGATGGATTTTAAGATTATTTGAAGTTGATTTATTATGATACAAAACTTCTATATTGTATTGAAGGTTTTGTGATATGTTTGACTGTGGATGTGCTATTTTTATACCATTCATAGTTTATGATGAAAGTATTGACATTTCGCATGCTAGTTTTAATACGAATGTTTATGTTATGTTTAAACCTTTTCATATGGGAATGCATTGGACTTAATAAGTGACGGGTGGAGCCCGATATAGCTCCTCGATGCATCGGTAGGTATCATGAGACAAACTAGTGTCTTGGCACAAGTCCTTGAAAAAATCTAATTTGTAGTCTTGGCACGAGGCCTTGGCTATGTGGTTATGATAGTCTGGCATTATGCATTCCAACATTATGAAAGTGGTTATTGATTTTTGCATGTGATTATTCGATTAGTAGAATAACCATTTGAATAAGTAAATGGCCTTATTTCATTTTATTTATGCCATACTATATTAAATGTTCAAGTTTAAAAGGCTTTTGTTTTAGTTATACATTGCCTTAAAATGTTTATTCTTATTTATGAAAGTTTCCGCTATATTGTTATGCTTACTGGGCATTTGAGCTCACCCCTTTTCTATGTTTTATTTTTCCCAGGATGTGAAGATGTATGTTATGAATGACCTTCAGGGATATTATGAGGGGATTATAGTGTGGACTATGGAAACATTATGTTGTTGTAGTAGTTTTTCATTTTATGATGTAATGTAAAACTTATGAATATATCTAGTTTTTCCAAGGCTACTAAACCAATCAGTCTTTCGAGATTTGATCTTTCTTGTGATCATGCCAATGTTACGAAGTAATGCACCGACTCTGGGTAGCTGGGGTCGGGGCGTTACAGTTGGTATTAGAGGAAGTTTAGTACAAACCTTGGAAGCTAGATTTAGATAAACTCTGATTAGAGCACGTAGACCTAAGATGAACTTTGAGGATTAGTATAGAAGAACTTCCTAGAATATTGGTATTGTAGAGATTTTGTGAGTTTTCTGAGAAATACATCCCTGTCTGGATACGAGCAGGTAGAGGCAGCTCTGGCACAGATGTACCTAGGGGTAAAACCCGAAAACACCGCTTTGAGCTAGACTCGAACGGGAACTGGTGCACGACAACGGGCCTTGCTGCACTCTTGGTTACGACACTCCCGGGGGATATGCTTAGGATAACTCTCATTTTCTTTACAAATCATTTTGAAGGGATTATGAGTATATACTTCCTCAAAGAAAACATTCTTACGATTATGGATTATATCCATAAATAGTTCAATTTATGTTAAGTGTTTTATAAGTACGGGATTATGTATTTTGATTCATAAACTGATCTAGTGTATGCCATTGTTTAGAAATGGCGCCCAGAAGAAGGAATGAGAACTCCAGAAATGCACATGATCCAAAGAGAAGGAAGGATCATATATTTCATGGTCTTAAGCTAGAATTTATAAGAGAAATAGTCTCCCATGTATTATCATCATATGAAGGAATAATATCATGTGTTGATAAGATAAGTAAAGAGTTTACTGAGTCCTATGGCTTTGAAGGGAAGCAAGAGAAGAAAAGGATGGAAGAGAGAAAGATGGATAAAAGTAAGAGGGAAAAGAAGAATTTTCCCATATGTGGTAACTGTGGAAAGAAACACCCTGGAACTTTCCTGAAAGGAATGGGAGTTTGTTATAAGTGTGGAGGAAAAGGGCACAAAGTACGTGACTGAAAGGGTAAGAAAATGGTTTCAAAAGTACAATGCTTCATTTGCAAGGAGTTTGGACACTACGCGAACCTATGTCCCAGTCATCAGACTATGCCGTAAATGATGCTATTGGATAATAATCAAGTTATGATACGACCACAGATGAAGAGGAATGATTAGAGTTCTTATGTTGATTATGTCAATTGAGTGTTGTATCAACAATGTACTTGTTATAATAATTATGGAGTATATAAGGATTGTACTGCAGTACTATTTCATTAAGGACTTGAGATTGTGTGGAACAAAGAAAAGTGACTCAATAGCAGGATAAATTTTTGGAAAATATATGGTTGAGAGAATGATAAATCATAATGTAGTTCTGATACTGAGGTAGTGATTTTGGAATAATATGTGATTGTTTTGGATAAATTATATTGATATTCTTGACTACCTTGGAACTGATTAATGATTTGTATATTCCATCATTGTTGGGGTTTAAAACATTTTTGGATTAATGAAGTATATCCAGCATTCTATATGGAATAAGGGAGCATGAATGTAATCAATAAGGAATATGGTAATACATGATGAAGGTATTCATATGCTATTACGGGGTAAAAAGGATCTATATTATGTTTACCTTCCTTATGAATGTTGGACTGTGAGTTTGGACAGAAGTATTTTGGATAGTTCTAGTTTGGATTATTTTGGATTGCCATAAAAGGACAACCCGGAGGTCGGGCGGCAACCCGTCGCGTCCGGCAAGGCTGTGAGACTTGAACCCGTAACCAAAGGGCGACAAGGGTGTATCACCTACCACTATCCCACGAGATGTCCTGGATTAAATAAAGTAGTTTTTTAAAAGATCTGGTAGATGAATTATAAATTCGTTTATTTTGGAACCCTCTATGAATAGTATAAATAGAATTTTTTTTACGAGTGAATGATGAGTTTTGGTAGAAATTTATTAATGGATAAAACTCTAATTATAAACTAAGTATATCTCCTTATGATCTTAGCCAATCTCATAAATAAATTCCTCATCATTAATAAAAGGAACATAGAACAAAAATGTTGTCCTAGATGGTACCTTAAATCATCACTAATTTATGGCTTTGGGATTGTTGGCCTTTTCATAGCCATGTTCTCTACCACTCTCCCTCAAATAATTGATGGCTATATTTTTCTTCCATATCCATATTTTCTTACATGGAACCCTAGTATGTGTTATTTTCGGTAATCTTCATACTTTCCACTCTTTATTTTAAATAGAGGCCTCATTAATTCATTTTTCGATGTGGGATTTCAACTAAGATATTTTGAAACGTCAAAAATGTGTTATCCTAATACCCTATGTTTTGTTGAACCGATGGTATTTCAAATCATCATAGATTGATGAATTTAAGGACCTCAATTATACACTTGTTTGTGATTGATTACCTCAATCACTACCTATAAATATTTACGTTTTTCCTCCGATTATATGTCTCTAATTTCCACCAATGTTCTCCTAATCGAGATCATAATTTGGTGGTGACCCTTTGATTTCTCTTTTCCTCATATTAAGACTAAATTTTAGTAACCCAATTTCCAATGTGGGTTTTCCCACAAATATATTTTCTACTTTCAACCTTTTATTTTTGAAGAACAATTTCAAATTGTGAGGACGCAATTTATTGAAGGAGGGGAGAATGTAACACCCCAAGATTTCATAGTGTGTTATTTCTTCAAAATAATTCAATAACTTGCACTACACGCAACACTGAGTTCAATTGCACCATGACTTACCAAAAAAAAGCCATTAAAAGAGGTCATGAATAGTATTAACTATATTTTAAACTTTATATAATCCTTATAATTTTAGAATCCATATTATGAGTTTCTTAGTCATAATGCAAGAACAGATTCATTTTCAGTATTGCACTTTTATCAACTTTTGATAGTGAAAACATTTTAAATACAATATTTTAAACTTTTTGACTAAATGGAGACATTAAAAATTTAAAATGAAACACCCCAAGCTTCCACGGTATGTTTCCCTTTGAATAATGTGATAGCGTGTGTTGTACGCAACACCGAGTTCTAACACACCGTAACCAATCAAACTAGCTGTTATGAATAGTAATACCTACTTTTTGAAGTTATATATATTTTATATTTTAAAATGGACTTCATTTTTGGATTCGGAATATCAAATTTAGCCTAAGGTGAAGTTTTGGTACTTTTCGGATAACTTTCATATTTTGATGAATAGTGAAAATTACTAAATTTTAATTAAAAACAACTTTTTTAATCAAAATAATTAATAGTGATAAATTATGAATTTGAGTGGTTTTAAAGTATATTTAGAATATATTTTTACTATTTAATATAATGTTGGTCATTGGACATAATTTTACAATTAAACCGAACATAAACAAGTGTCAATCTTTTGATAGTTATTATCTCTTAAAAACACGCTTTTTGTTTTGACAGCGGGAATTAATTTTAAATTAATTTCTGCCACTTCTGTGTTTTGAATTTAGGAAAATGGATTCCATATTTGGAATCATGATGTTCAAATTGTGTAAATAGGTAACTTTTATTTTTAGACATTTTGAAAAATTACTGCGGTAAATATTTTATTTACCATGGTTAAGGGTAAATCCGGTAAATAAGGGTTAAAAAAATAATATTATAATAATACTAAAGTACCCTAAAACGTGTCTTAACCCTATTGGTTGATACATGGTCGACCATGGGCATCTTTGGGTCGATTTGGGGACCCCATGGATCCACTTGTAAGTGATAATGACACTTTATTTTAATTAAGTCAAAATGAATACAAAAATGACACAAGCATATATCTTTTAGCAAAACAATTGTTACATAGGGTTATATAAGTTGGATTTTAGATTATAAATATTCATTAGAAATATAAAAAGATTTCCTACATAATGATATTTTATTTATAATTTTTAGACATTAAATAATTTATTTTATTGATGACACAATGATGATGCAGTAATTACTATAATAGTGAAAAATTAAAATAATTGATATTATAAATACCCAAAAAAATATAATATGAAACTTTTAATGAATTAAACTAATTTTATAGGATAATATGATATATTAGGATTGATTTAATTGACTTTGTTAGAATTAATCAATCTGTTATGAGTTTCACAAAAATCAACTATTGAATAGTGTCAAAATTGACATAAAAGAGTTTTTAAAACAAATATTATATTATTAATTGATATTAAATTCCTAAAAATATAAGGTTCGGCCAAGAGACTTATATAATTATAGGTTCATCATTAATGGACCACTTGGGGGTCGCTTGGAAGTATATAGTATGTTTATTAACCATATTATATAAAAATACAAAGAGACATTGTAAAAGTGAAACTAATTAACATAGAGTTAATACTTAAAGATAAGGTTAATATAAGTACCCAAACCTGTCTAAATTCTATTGGTTGAGTGGTTTTCGACCTATCCCCACCTTAACCTTTGAATAATCAACTTTGGAGCCTTTAGAAACCGAATATGAATTTATTATAAATTAATATTTCTAACTTTTCCAAAGGTGCCCCTCACCCCTCTTATAAAAGGGCACTCCTCCTTCTCATTTATTCACACCTTCAAAGCCTTTTGGTTCGGCCAAACTCTGCCCAAATACTCTCCCAACATCCCTCACTACAACCTAGAGGCCTTAGTTTGATCAGAAAGCCAACTTAAGGAGCCCTTTTGATCAAATCAAAAGGAAGAACCCGAAGAAGAGGTAATGATTTCACCACCCTTCTCCAAGTTCATTTCTTCTTCCACTTCCTCTTTCTTTGTTCTTACCATTCTAAAATAATAACTCCAGTATCTTACATATACGGTGATGTTATTATAAATATGGTACAACCATATTCAGTATTCTATCCACCCTTTGAATAACATGTCACCATACGTGCGTACGTACGGCTTACCGTCTCCACGTCGTGGTGTAATTGTTATTCAATATATTATTATTTGGATGGGTATAATAATGATGTGTAACTCATGTAAATAATAAATATAACATGTTAATGATTCTGTATATATGATATACCATCCATTTATATATTATTTTAATATCAAAAGAATGATATTGTCGCTCGTGCGTACGTACGGACTACCGTCTCCACGAACGCGATGAGATTCATTCTCCATCGTATCCATTCAAGTATAATTATCATTTTATGATTTATAAATGATGTTTAAGGACTTGATATCATTCTGGATATGAATAATATACAACCTATCCTTTACAAACATGTCTTACGTAACAAAACATATAAAAGAAAACAAGTAAGTTAACACCCGAAACGACGATAATTCTAAGATATTATTAACAAATCAATGTTTAAAGATCATATATGATATCATATTAATATATATGATTCTTGTATGATTTAATAACAATTATTTCACCATTATACAGGAGGTTAACCTACCCCAACCAAGGAAAAGTACAAGGTAAGGGTTATTTCACAATCTCTTCATTATCCGAGGTTGTTTATACGTAATAATCTACTGGGATATCTTTATCATCCACATCCATGTTTCTTAAAAATGTATTTCAAAACATTTTTACTATTTACAAGAATATGGGTTAAAGTCATTTATACCCTTGTTTGACTTTTTATAAGAGGTTTATAAAGGAATCTTTTTGTCGTTTTCAAAACAAGGTCATTTTTAACCTTTTCGACAGAATTAAGGTAAGAACGTTTTTTTTAAACTTATACGGCGGGTGCGGATAATTTCCGCCGTTATAAAATCTTCAAAGCTTCCCTTACAGGATTATAAGAATATTTTCAAAGAAAATGTTTTATTTTATATGGATCTTAAATTATTTCAAAATAAAAGGAGATATTTCTTTAAAAAGAATTTTGATTTCATCTATGTCAACATCCTTTGATGGATTTTAAGATTATTTGAAGTTGATTTATTGTGATACAAAACTTCTATATTGTATTGAAGGTTTTGTGATATGTTTGACTGTGGATGTGCTATTTTTATACCATTCATAGTTTATGGTGAAAGTATTGACATTTCGTATGCTAGTTTTAATACGAATGTTTATGTTATGTTTAAACCTTTTCATATGGGAATGCATTGGACTTAATAAGTGACGAGTGGAGCCCGCTATAGCTCCTCGATGCATCGGTAGGTCTCATGAGACAAACTAGTGTCTTGGCACAAGGCCTTGACAAAATCTTATTTGTAGTCTTGGCACGAGGCCTTGGCTATGTGGTTATGATAGTCTGGCATTATGCATTCCAACATTATGAAAGTGGTTATTGATTTTTGCATGTGATTATTCGATTAGTAGAATAACCATGTGAATAAGTAAATGGCATTATTTCATTTTATTTATGCCATACTATATTAAATGTTCAAGTTTAAAAGGCTTTTGTTTTAGATATACATTGCCTTAAAATGTTTATTCTTATTTATGAAAGTTTCCGCTATATTGTTATCCTTAATGGGCATTTGAGCTCACCCCTTTTCTATGTTTTATTTTTCCCAGGATATGAAGATGTAAGTTATGAATGACCTTCAGGGATATTATGAGGGGATTATAGTGTGGACTATGGAAACATTATGTTGTTGTAGTAGTTTTTAATTTTATGATGTAATGTAAAACTTATGAATATATCTAGTGTTTCCAAGGCTACTAAACCAATCGGTCTTTCGAGATCTGATCTTTCTTGTGATCATGCCAATGTTACGAAGTAATGCACCGACTCTGGGTAGCTGGGGTCGGGGCGTTACAGAATCAAGCGATCGTGAATCGCTACACTAGTAGAGTTGTAGGATCTCATCAATGACAGAAGTCTAATTGTTCTTCATCAATTATGGATCCCAACCTTGAGGTAGGGTGCGTGATTTTATTTACTTATTTTCCACTATTTTTTTCAATGAATAGCACATATCAATCCACGAACATGTTGACCCACAATTAGTTCACTAATGCGTGATTGGTGATTTCGGGTTTTTTTCTTGGGATTATATTTATTTTTATCTAGCTTCATGATCCTTCTAATGAGGTAGGATTAACTATATAAAAAACAAATTTTGAGGTTTGTTTCATGAGTTGTTTATTTGATTTCTTCCCCCTTTATTCCTGCGTGTTCTTTGTTATTTGCAGGAATATGAATGAAGGATTTTTTCACATTTGATTTTCCATGAAATGATCTAAAATCGTAGATATATAAATGTGATTACTAGGTGTAGAATTGATGATCGTGGGAAAGAATTAATTGTTGTATTTTGGGAGATATTGTTCTTTGAGTGTTCTTCATGCGGATTATTAGAATCATGTTTCAAAGCAGATTGATGGCCCGAAAACTGCCGAATCGGTGTTTCAAGGGTGAGGTAACCATGGATCTGTATTTTTTATGTGAAAGAACTATAGGATCAAGAATTGGAGGATCAAACAATGAAAAGGTGAAAGAACATCTATTCTAGAAAATCGCGAAGAACATAGTGTGTGTTTTGGGATAGATGGCATGTGGGACTAGTTCAGCCGTAGCTAGGGTTTCAGGTGATAGAGATGTGTCATCTAGAAGGTGACGCCTGTCACATGGCCTATGGGACCATCTCCATGACTCTATATGTATCACATAGGATACACATATATATGGTAGAGTATATAATATGTACTCCGCCATAAGGGTAGACCCCCAACCAGATCCATAGGCTTCCCCTTGTACATGTACATGGGAAGAAGAAAAAAGGTTGTATCCATGTATTAGTACATGGCCATCGTACATAGAGCTGACCCATATAGTTAGAAATAGTGTGTAATCCTTTCTTTATGTCATGTATAACTTTTCCTACATGACATGTTTTTATGATAAGGGTCATTATACACGGGAAGTACCCAATGTCATGGGGCACATTGTGCGACCCTACTACATGCCATTTACTATTTTTTACATGAATTAATCCCATTGCCCACCGTATAATGGAAGCATACCTTTATGGTTGGTGCCCCCTTTCTCATTCCATTGAAGTTCAGTGGGCATCATTTCATATCGACAAGTGTATAACCCCCTTTAGAAGGATTTTCTGGATGGATTCGGGAGTCCACATTGAGAGACCCGAAGCCAAATACTTTATCAATTCTTGTTCTATTTGTAGAGTAAGGTAATTTACATGAAAAATCCTACCAAATGATGGTCCTCTACATAGAAAGTGAATGTGGATGAGTCATGGTATACGCCATGGACCTGGTAGTGATCATCATCCATGTATCGTGGTCTTCCTCAATCATGGATCTAGTTCTCTCAGAATGATTCTAATGTATTATCTCATCAGATCTATTAGAATATATCTCTCTCTCATGACTATTCCCAACAAACAATACTTACTGGATATATATCATTGGTACTATCAGACTCAATTGTTGTTTTTCTCGGATGAGTGCTTCGTGGAATCATTAGAATGAATCCCTATCGTGGGTATGGGGTCATTGTGACTTACCATTAGACTAAAATTTTAGTTTTGTGTATATCTGGATATGTTATTGTTCTATATATATTATACATATAATATGTAAAGATGATCTTACCTTTACATTGTGAATTTCTCTGTAGTTTTCAGGTTTTCTTACTGAGTGTTGTTATAATCACCCCTTCAAGGGATTTTACCACATGTGATGTGCCTTGTGTAGATGAGAGACATTTTCATGGAGTCTAGGGAAGACCAGGATCATGAGGAGATTAGTGAGTTGTAGATTAGTGAAGTTGTTCTTATAGATTTGAGTAGCAGTCCAAGTACCTATCTGGTTTTATTAAAGGTTGAACTTTTTAGTTGGCAGACTATTTTGCTGGGATAATATTTTAGCTCAGTTTACATTTCCTCACATTACATTCTATTGTACATTGTTTTTTAGGTTTATTAGTATGAATTAAATCTTATTAATTGGTATTTATTATATTTTTTGCATTTTTGGGCTTCGATATGTGTGAGTTTCTACATGTACTTAGGCAATTTCTCCCTTGTTTGTGGCATGCCTACTTAGTGATAGTCACGAACCCCTAGCCTTTAGGTGGAAGGCATAGGGAGTTGAGTAATGGGCCCCACATGGATGGGTCATGAAAAAAATTAAACTTATAGAATTTTATTCATTATTGGAACACATTGAAATTAGAAATTCATGGGTTGAATTCACTTTTCCCATATTTACAAGATTTTTAGTCCTCCCCCAATATAAATATTTGCTAAAACCTTCAATTTATTAACAAATATCAAGACACATTTGATAAAAATATATTTACAAATAGATCATAAAAATACATCCCCCATCAATGGGAACTATCTTTGGGTAATAAGAAATCAATGGAAGACCTTTGGTGGAGACCAAAAGGAGTTACCGAAAGAAGTGGTAGCACCCCTCCTCATTCATATTGCCTTATCCTCATTCACCACACCCTAAATATTTTTATTTCCATAATATATATTAAAAATGTATCCCTAATATAGTGAAATTATTTTCTTATATGTTTTGACCTACATTTACACACACTTCTATTTAATGGGTAACAAACTTACCATTTACGTGTACGTCAAACTAATGCCTCACAAAAGGATACCATTTGTTTTTTATTTTCCACATCTCATAGTAGGAAATTGTGATGGAAATAATGATTATATATTATATTTATAATTATTTTATGCTTTTTTAACTTTTATTTAAGACATACCCTTATTATTTCTATTTTTGTAAATATGATAAAATTGTTTATGGATTTGTGGACTACAACCTCTTATAAGCTATTAGATACATTCACAATATATATAGAGTGTATAAAGAATGGTTTTAAGAAACACATATTAAATATATGAAATAAATATGATACTATAATTATATAAAATATATATATATATATTAATTTTTATTATTTTAATATGAATTTAAAGAAAACTAGCGTTCATGCGTATATAAGGCCTACGATCTCCATGAATGGTGCAATACATTAATTATCTCCAAATATTATGGATTATTATAAATAAATATATTACCAATATATATGATATTTAAATCATTGATTACATTTTGGAGATGACGAATGTAGTATTGTGACAGAAAGTAACAATTCAAAATACATTTGAGAAACTAGGCAATTAACACTGGAAATAGTGACAGTAATGAATTATTTATAATAAATCAGTAATAAGATAATATAAAAAGATAATATATGATATAATAAATACTAATATGATTATATAAGATTTTATTAACATGTTTAAAACAATTATACATAAATTCAAAGGATTGTTAACTGAAAATGAAACAAAAGGTAAGAGATTTTCATCTCACTTTTTATATCTATGAGATAAACATCATATTCACCACTAAATACATTTGTGTGGTGTTTATACTAACAATTTTGATATATTATATCATTAATTTAATTATTTATTTATTTTTTCATTATAAAATTGTATTATTTCAAAAAATTGGGTTTTTATTCAAAGATACCAAGTGGAAAAGAATTTAATAACCTCATTTATTTTCATTGGGTTGTAGTAAATCATTATTGTAATTAATATTCTAAGGTTAGATGTTTCATAAATCATTACTATATATAATATTATTTAGTCTTGTTTTATGTGGATATAAATTTTACACATATATAATAGTCAGTTATTGATTCTCACATCAATGTTAGGGTCTTTTCGAGGGTTTACTTCACAAAAACATTTTTTTGGCTTATTTACTCCAGAATTTACATATAAGAAAAAATAATTTATCATTGTTTAATAAAAAATTAATTTTCTTATCCTCTAGTTTTTCATGACCTCTTCTAAGTATTAGTACTATTTTTCAACTCATTGGTACTCCAAATTTTCTAGAATGTTTTTTTATGAAAACCCAACTTCATTTCACTCCATTGTCAGAGAATCCCTTTTATTCTAAAAATAAATTTTCTAAAAATGTTTTAAAAAATATTTTAATCATTTCCCTAATTATTTATTAATTAAATATTTTCCCTTTTTTATTATAAATTATTTTCTAATGTAATCTTCTTTTTTTCTTTCTGAACAATGCATTTTTCTATGTTTCTTACTATAAAAAAGAAAATTTTCTTTTTAACTTTTATGGAATGTATAGATTTACCCAACATAATATCATTGATGTTTCCTTTTAATAATTAAAATGTAAAATTTTAATTAAAATACCTTCAAAGGTTATTTTAAAAGATATTTATTTTTAAAAAATAAAAATAAAAATGGATATATTCATCAATAATATTTTTATAAGATCATTTTTTATTATTTTTATTCACCAATGATAAAATCCCACTATTTTTACTCCAAATGAGATCTGTTGTATTGATAAAGGAGTAATTATTAATCTATATGGGTTAGGATTAATTTTTCCAAGGATAGTATTGAAATGAAAATCTTTGATTCAATTGTTAGCCCCATGATATATTTTGTTTCATATGATAATTATACATTGAATTTATCCTAATAATAAATATCAATTATCATGGACATATTTATTGCCTATACCACACACAATTTCAATACATGATATTTATTTTGACAGTTATCTGATTAACTGGGGAAATTTTGTATAATCTATATACATTATTCAATACAGATATTTCAGATAGCATATTATTTAATTTGATTATTAGATATGAGGATTTATTTGGAACGCTAATGATGAGTGGATCCCAGAATTTATATAGTTCTTCAATGCATTGTCAGTTTCCCATTAGAAATAAAATTTGTAAAATTTTAAAACATTTCTACCTATAGTTATAAACATTATTTTGAATGTCATGAGGGTATATGTTTTCATTTTACTCAGACATAACATAAAATAATTAATCATTTTCTTCATTTTATTTCAAAATTTATTATCCATGATATTTTCTCTACAACAAATTTCATGGATGTGTTTCCTTCATATCTTATGGATTAAATGTCATGTAATTTTAGTTTCATATGTTTCCATATTAAGTTATCCCTATCTAGTTATTTTACTGGCTTATGTTTCCACTTATTTACATTACCTTATTATTTACAGATATCTTTTAGTTTATTTATTTCAAGGAATGTGTATTAAGTTATTAAAATTTCAAATTTATTATTCTCATGGAATTATTATTTTATACATTTTATTACACTTATTTATCATGTTATCTCACCCTTAATATGATTAAATTCCATAGTATTTCATGAGGTGTACTAGTAATGTTTTTCAAGGATATACTAAATAGAAGAGTGTTATTATCCTTGAGTGAAAAAATTATTTTGTAATTGGTGTACTCGTTTTTAAAATAATAGAAATATCTGCATATTGTTACAAATAATTGTTAACTCTTCGGTTTTCAGGATTTTATTCCATTTAATCATTACAATGTAATGGTAGTAGACACTGGCTTCCGAGATTTTTGGGTCGGGTCCTAACACATTGCATTGAAATGTGTTCATTAAATAACATAAAATTTAACCTAAGGTGATAATGATCTAATATTATTAATAAAATCATATTTTTGATAAATTTATGTATCACATAGATGATTAGATTTTGAGTTTTTCTTCAATTTATTTTGGTGTTATCTTCATTATTTATATTTTTATATATATATTTTTTTGAAATTGGAATTTTGGACCAACACCAGGTGGTGCACAACTTGCACATGATTACTAGAAACCTTGTTCCTGCATAGGGGAAAATAGGCACCCTAGATAGCGTCACAGTATATGAAACACAACATACCACATATGAATTCAACTAACCAGGAACCCATAATAGTGGTTTCTTCTAGGAGCACGATTAGAGATTAGGAATGTGGCCTCTTTTAGGAGACAATGAGGCCACATTCCTCTTTAGACATAGAGGGACACGTTGTTTCTATAATTTTTTTTGTTTTTATATTATGTTTCCAAATTCCTTTGGTGTGGGTATGGATTTGAGAGGGTAAAATTGATTCCTGTAAATGTGTTTTCATATTGGTTGTTGTTTTTAATGGGAGTGTAGTGATATACGTGATCTATGAAATGAAATTTTATACAAAGGGAAATCTAAGTATCTATGTGTGTGGAATAAGACTATTACAGTAGTTGGATCGATAGGGATAAGGCTCAATTTATTATAGTATGATTGAATGTAAAACAAAAACTATGATTATATGATTATTGGTTGCCAGTGGACCTCGGGATGTATTCCACTCTAATAGACCATTCATGGGGACACTTTGGGTTATTATTACTATACCAAGTTTCACCGAGGTGAGAGGTTTCTGTGTTTTCACTACAGATGAAGCCTTTAGAGATTACCCATTTTCACTTTTAATATGGTGATTACCATTGGTTTACAATGTACCTTAGTTATATTTTACATTCAAATAATGATTTTTTTGAAAATGTTTTCTATAAAATGACTTATTAAAAATACATTAATTCCATTACTGAATTATAGAATTTTATTTTTTATTCCAATTTTTTTTCCCGGAACCTTTAATTTAGTGGAATCCTATTTTAATTTTTTTCATAATATAAAAACACCATCTACTTTATGTATATATTGTTTTGATTAACCCATATAAAGGTATCATGTAATGTCTGGGTGATGGTTGATCTTGTTTCTAGTATCCCAATTTTTTCATGTATTGGTGGTGGTGGGGTGAGGGTTTTAACCATCTTGGTTTCTCAGATTTTGAGTTATTTAGTTGGATATCCTCCCTATTTTATATTTTTTATGGTTAATGTTGTAATATTTCTAACTTTTATTTTTTGTATCTCAATTGGTTGTGGATATTTATCATGGGATGATTTCTCTTTTTGAGTATTTTTCATGGTTATTTATCATGGGTTATGTCATTAGCAGAACAATATTTTCGATATCCAGACACTTGTTTCAATCCCGTGGGGATTTAGAAAACCCTTTGGGTCATGCCAAATTATGGGTCAGGTGTTTGGTGGGATGACACCCTATATCAGTTCATGAAATTTGGTCATGGTTATACCCTTATTTTTCTAACCATTATTTAACTAATTAAAATATTTATTATAAATTTCTTCCATGACCATATATTTATCATAACATGATTGATTAATTTATAACATCTTATCAAAATTTTATTAGTAATTTTTAAACAAATCAATGTTCTGTGTGATGACTTCGTCACATTCCAAGTTTGTTTCGGTTTGGTAGTCTGGATCCTTATAAATTGATCGTGGTTCCATAGTTTCTAAAATTATATTCATGGTTCAATCATCAAATATATTAACTATATACATATTAATAATTAATCATAAATTTTATAGATAGAAAAATGAATTACACCATTCCTGGAGATGGTATGCCTTCCATATGTATAAAAATCATTTCCATTCTTCATCAAATGGAATGATATAAGAATAAATAAAAATACTACATTTTAGATTCATTAAAATGTTATATATATAATAGATTTTCATAAAAATGTTTCATATTACCATCCTATAAAATATAATTAAAAATGGAGGACATAAAATCATGGATATAGAATTCCATACATATGCACGAGTGACATTATTATTCCTGAAAAGATTGAATGATGATAAGGTAAAAATAATATTATAATTCAAGAGGTATAATTAATTTTAAAATATAATATACAATCAATAATCCCATAATAATACTCATATAAATTAGATGGTGATGAAGTGAGAGATTTGGTTCCCTTTAGTAATTGAGGTGAGGGAAACCTTTGGAATTTCTAAAAAAATTGATTTATAATAAATTAAACATTAAACTAGACACCATAAGAGGCAATCTAATTCAAAGAAAATATAATATAGAGTTTTAATCTCATCACTAAATATATTTTATACATGTTTTAGTGTCATTTTGAACACTTTATGGTGATTAACCTTTATTAAATCCATTTTAATAATAACAATGATAACATAATTTTAAAAATTAAAATTTAGGAAATCTTTAAATATGTGGTGTCAATTGTCCATAAAAGGTAAAATTATGAAATTTAATATCATATCATATTCAATTTTGATTTTTTAAATATTTTTTTGGCTTTTAAATAATTTTATAAAATATTATTTTTGTAAATTATCAATAACTCCAATTTTATACTATTCATTTACACGGATTTGTCATACATATTGAATAATGGGATATTACAATCTAATTCTATAAGAACTCTCTTATTAGTCATGTATATCTAGAAAATTAATTCCACACATTATCTTATTTAAATTAAATGAAAATTAATATTTTTAATGTAATTTATCTTATTTTTCTCCTAATTCAATAAGTATTTTAATTGAATTTAAAAATAATATGGGGGAATTTTATAATTTTCTTAAAAATAAAAATAAATTTCTATAATGAAACTAATTACATTAATATCCAAATTGAAATTTTGGTTAATTAATATCTTGATTTTGTCATATATAGACACATAAATGATATTAAATACTTGGAGATTTATATTTTTTAACAACCCTTGAATTATAATACTCTAATTGTTGTTTTTGAAATGGTATTTATACTATAATTTAGTATAAATTAATTTATATGTAAAAAAACGTTTTTTGAAAAAATATTTATTATTTCATTTTATCAATTTATTTTCCTTGTAAATTATGATATGTATGTGATTTTTATTTTGAAATATGAATTCTATATTTGGAATCATCAATTCTATATTTAGTATATAGTTCTTTTTATGTTTATTCAATACGAATAGTAAACAAACAAATTTATGTTACAATGGTAAATGTTAAATTGTGCATTTAATGGAAAAAATAAAATGATACAAAATACAAAATGAATATAATAGTTGCATAAATTTTATTCAATGATTTATATTCAACCATAATAATTAGAGGGTCAAAATTATAACCACTGGGAGCCATGATGATGATATTATGACATTTATAATATTTTTTTGGAGAAAATTCGAAGATGTTATGGTCATAATTTTTTTAAAATATTATAAATTTATATTGGATTATTCAGAATTTATATTTGAATATAAATAGTTATTTTAATTCTAAAAGATTTTTCTGGATCATGGTTATTTTTTTTGAGAAGAAATAATTACCATAAATCCGTACACAATGCTAGTGAAATAATTATTATTTTAATAGAAATATGAATTAAATGATATTAAAAATATTAAATTATTTTTTATACGAGATAATTCATGTCATACATAAATTGTATAGATGAACATGGCCTTCTAATGATATTATTAATACTGTGTTCAGATTATATTTTTTATCTTGACATTATTATAGAAAATGTAATGATTAGTTATTAAAATCTATATTATGAATATTTAATAGTAAATAATATTTTATTAAATTATATAAATATTAAATTAGGAATAAATATTCATATTGGGTTTAAAATGACATGTTTTATTTATTTATTGGACGATTGGTATTTTATTGTAACTATATTAAATCTCGAAGAGAAAATATTCATGTTGTCATGATAAGAGTTAATGTGGTCAAATAAGCGTTAAAATGAAACGGTAAAGGTAAAAAAATGACCAAAATATTCCTAATCATTTTTATTAAAAAAATTCAATCCTTGTAACCTAAGTCCTGAAATTGAGTTATTTAATAAAAACTTGCTACGAAAATGTCTTATATATTATTTAAATCAAAGATAAAAACAAAATACCACTCAATGTTTGTTTAATATATTTTATATATTTACAAACTGATAAAATAAATATATTAATGAAACCAAATATCTATTTTTATCTAATCAAAATTATTTTCCTTTTATTTTTTTATTTTTACTTTTTATATGTTATATAAATACATTAAATTCTTATGACACGGTAAAACAATATTTCTTTTATTGACATTGAAAACTAAATGATTTTAAAAAATATTAAATTTTGATATTATTGGAAATATTTAATAAGTTAACTAAACTGTTTTAGATCAATATAAAATATTAAAGAGATTCTAAATCGGTATATTCTAATTTCCTCTTTGTCTTGATGTATTTCGAGTAAAATTAAATGTATAATTTGAAAATTAACATTAAAGATAATTTATCAAATTAAAATATAATATAATTATATAATATTTAAAAAAAATTATCTTAGACCCTGTGAATGTAATATTTTCAATAAATATATATTTTCCATTTATGTTTCATTTTTTCATTTTCAATGACATTATTATCCCATTAGGATTAAAATATTTGTACCGTGATTGAGATAAAAAACCCACAAATGGGTAAATAAAAAGGATTAGGTTTATAATAAAATAAAATACTTACTAGATTCTATTTCTTATGGGATTATTACCATTAAAAATCATATATTTTAATTCAAGGACATTTTCAGGAATTTTAATTAAAAATTAGTTTATTCTTTTCAGAAATCCCCAATGTCCCCCTCACATGAATTATAAAACAGAACCTCCTCCCTCACTTCATTTCATCTCATTTTTTATTATAGAAATATGCTAATTGTATATTTAATCTTAAAAACATTCCTATAAACAATGTAGAGTTGATATTCTCCTAAAAATTACAACCCTTGAACCCTTTAGGGGAGATCCAAGGAGATGTTTTGAAAAATAGGTAATGTCTCTCACCGATTACATTAATTTTCTACTCTTCCATTGAACCACAAAATTTATAATGAAAATATAGAATAATAATCTAAGAATACAAATTATTATGAAGATTTATTATGATTATGAAAACACCAAAATACACCACATTTTCCATCAAACAAGATGTGAATTTATCACCCGTTCATACAAACATCATACTCTCTATATTTAGTGATTCGATTAAATTTTAAACACCATATTTAATGGATGTATATTATGATAGTATTAATTATAATATATCAAATTGAAAATATAATTATACTTTTAAATTTATAATATCATATCCATATTCTAATCATATAATATTTTGAGTATCAATAATGTCGATCATTCGTACATTTGGAGTATCATCTCCATGGTGCGATGAAATTCATTTATCATAAATACTTCATAGGTATGATAATAATTATAATTTTATGAATATATATGATATATTTATGATTTAACAATGATTCATGGAATTTTAATTTTTTTACCTTTATTTCATTCTTTCAATTGAAAAATGACACAATCGTTCATTCATGAGTACACTTTATAGTCCCCATGAATAATTTAATTCATTTTTCTGTATCTCCATTAAATGAATGATAATTAATATTTATATAACTATTAAATATTATTATTTTAATTTTAATAAAACAATATAAATTAAGATACCAAATTCAAATTATAATGACTATGGATTTTGAAACGAAACAAACTTGGAAAATGATGTCTTAATCACCTTGAATAGAAATTTTAATGAAAATTTATTAATAAACATAAGGTATGATGATATAATTAAATAATACATTTCATTATATAATTATGGTTATGGAATTAATTTTTAATAAAAATATATTTCTTATACTTGAGTTTTTAACATGAATAAAAGAATTCATGACTTATGGTAAGGGAATTTTTTACTCAATTTTCATTCATTGCATTACATTGTAATTTCAATGATTATGTCATATTATATTTATGTGTGAAATGAGATTTTATTAAAAAAATGTTTTATTTTCATTTGTTTTATTTTTATTTATACATAATATACATAATAAATTATTTTATTCATTCTCACTTCAATGATATTTTTATTGTAAGGGGATTTCTAGTTTCATTTTTATTTATTTGAGACTTTGGCCATATTCACCACTCATTTATTTTATATATTTTATATAACTCCCATTAATGTAATATATGATCCATATCCATAAATTTATAGTTATTTACATATCCATTTTATGATATGTATTTCATGGGGGTTTCGATTTAATGATTACCATACCTATAAGGAAATTTTATCTCTATTTTCTTTCTTTGATACATATGTTTTGTTATTCACCAATATTAATTTACATGGTGTACATAAAAAAAATTTTCAATTTGAATAATTAATTTAAATTTTTTAATTATGTTATAAGTTTCATAAAATGTTATTTTCCATTTGGTTTGAAATTTGTTTCATTCAAAAATATCATTTTCAAATAATAATTAAAAAAATGTAATTAAATGTTGTATTAAAGGTTTTAAAGGACAATGATTTAAAAGGTGAATTAAATTATTTTGAAAGAATCCTTTTTATGAAATACAATTATTTTCATTTTAAAGGTTGTTATAAATGTTTTATTATTTAATTAAAATTATAATAGTAAAGGATATTTTCCTCAGTAATGATCATTCAAAATAACTTTCCATATTACATGACTTCTTTTGGTGTTACACATGTCTTACTAAGGATATGATCTAAGGATACCATTCTAATTCTTTCTATAAATGGTTTATCTATATTATTGAATGATGTATATGAAATTTGAATATTTTTTATAGGTTATGTTTTGATGGGTTGATTATAAAACCCATTTTAATTAATATGTTATGATATGATGACTGGTTTATTTAATTTTTGGATACATATGAATGGTTTTCATTTTGTGACGAGTGGGACCTATATATCCAAAATATTTATCAGGTAAATATTTACATATAATATGATAGAGTGAACATGAATTGGTATTAAACCATGTTTTGTAATATTCAGTTGTAATGAGGAGTGAATTTAGTTCCGTAAAGGTACCAAAAATATCATTAATGTTAATTTATCAAAATAAAATTTTATTAAATTATTTAAAAATAACAAAAAACTTATAAAATTTTCTTATGATATGGTTATAAATTTCATAAATTTAACATTTATGTAAAATATTCAACATATATTTACAAAATAAAATCATTCAATATTAAAAAAAATTAAAATTTTTATAATTTCAATGGGTTAATTAAGGGTAAATAAAAATGATATGGACTAAAATAATACCGAAAGATGTCTACATTATATTGGTTGAATTTATTAAAACCTTATACTATCTTGGATTAATATTTTAACTCAACATGATTTTTTTGTATATATATTTTTAAAATTATTCTCTCTAATTGCTTATATTGAATGTAATATTTAGCTTAAATGAACCACAATATACTATTTATATTATAATTAAAAATTAAAAATATATCCTAACTGTTATGTTGGTATTTATGAGGAGTAATGAATAATCTAAGAAAATATATTTTTGAATTTATTGGTTACTAATTAATTAGAAATAAAAATAAAAATAAATTTAATAAAAGGAAAAATGGCATTAAAAAACTATTTAAATGTACTCCAGAGTGTTCAATACCAATAAAGTAAACAAATAAATTTTAGAAATTATATCAGTTAAATATATATACAATTTATACAATAATTTTGTTTAATATTCATCCTATGAGTTTGTAGAGAAGATACAAGGAGAAATACAATTTTACAGATAAAAGTTTAATTTTAATAATAATAATGATTTATAGACTTTTAATGGTACATTTCTTTGAAAAATATTTTTTTAAACTTTTTGAAATCATATTTCAAAAAATAAACATTTTATATTACTTAGTAAGATAATAATTTACTTTTGTTGCATTTTTTATTTTTATGATAAGTTTCATGTTTTCATGAACAGTGAAAAATACAAAATTTTCATTGAAAACATTTTTTTCATACAAATATTTTATTGTGATAAAATAAATTTTTTATTTTTAATAGAATATACTAAGATAAATTTTATATCAATTAATAAAATTTTGTTTATTGGACTAAATTAAACAATGAATTTTGATGTAAAAACATTTCAATCTTTTGAATGTTTTTACTTTGAAAATAAATTTTCTCATTTGGTTGACATGATTAATTTTAAGGTAATTTTGTCTAATTATGTTTTTTGAATTTTGAAAAAATATATTCAATATTTGGAATATAATGTTAAAAATTTATTAAAAATGTCCCTTCACATTTTGGGAAATATGAATATTAACTTTATAATTTTTTAATTAAATTACCACAGTTAAGGGTAAATAGAATAAATAAGGGTACAAATAAAATTACATGTTTTATTAAATTACACTAAAAAATTTTATAAATTTATTTGAGGAATGAGTATTGACTAGAAACATCATTGTGGTTATTTTATGGGCATTTTGAGAATGTTGGATGACTTTAATCCTTTTATTTTATTTTATCTTAAGGAATGTCAAATATGTCATTAACTCATTTTTAACAAGTTTTAAAATTTAAATATGTGGATATTAAAATGTTTAGATAGACTATAAATATTAATTTTTAATATAAAATTTTTATATTCATCATGAAAATTAATTTTTCATTTTTAGTGAAGAAATAAATAAAGTAATGGCTTTCACAATGTTGATTCAATAATTGTTTAATTAATGGATATACCCAATAAATGTTATTAAATATGCTAAAATAAATATAATTTGATATAATAAATGTCATACAAAAATTTCATACATTCCATTTTCATATTAGTGATTATTTTAAATATATTTTTTGAATATATCATATAATTAGGATACATTAATGATGTCAAGTAATGAATAGTATTAGAATTGACATTGAAGCTATTTTAAAATAAATAAATAATATTATATTATATAAAATTCATACAAATATAAAATTCATCCAAATTATTAAGATAATTTCTAAAATTATATCCTTTACATATTTATGATTATTTTAGAATTTTATTGTAAATATTTTATCCTTCAAAGAGATAAAACACATGTAGTCACGATAAGAGTTGATGGGCTTACAGATGAGATAAACCCCAAAGATAAGGGTAATAATGAGATCTAAACTTAACAAAAAATTATTTTATGAAGATTATTTGACCCTTATAACTTTAATATATCATTTTATATGTTTCATTGAAACTTTGACAAAAATATGACTTTTATATTATTTAAATCAAATATAGTTACAAAATGCCACTCTCTTTATATTTAATATCATTTATGTGTCAACATATTTCCAAATTAAAGATATGAACAAAAATAAATGTCTATTTGTATCCAAATAAAATTATTTTATTTATATTTATTTATTTATATTTTTTATAAAATATATAATTATCATAAAATCTTCTTTCAATTCTAATATAATATTTATTAAATTAAGAGAAAAATAATATAATGTACTTTAGAATAGTTAATTTTTATATATTTGGGATGCGTTGATGTTTCTAAGGAATTAAACATATATATATATATATATATATGATATTTTAGATTTTCATGAAAATATAGTATTTTAATTCCTAATTTTTATTAATGTTTTTGAAGTAAACCTAAATGAATAGTATCAAAATTTAACAATAATGATATTTTATTAAATTAATATATAATTAAATTCTGTAAAAAATTTATCCTGATGATGAATTGGATAATATATAGTCTATAATTTATTCCCCAATTCATTTATACCCTATTTGGAATTATTTGGATGTAGAATAGCACTATAATATTATTAATATATTTGGAGTATTATCAAGTGGAATTCTCGCCAATTATAAGACGATATGTCCTACCTCACTTCTTCAATCAACATTGATCATCCTAGATCGACCAAACCTTACCATTTATACTCAAAAAATACTTCCCCCCATCCTATAATCCTTATATTGTTCTCAAATCAAACCAATGAAGTGATTTTGTGAAAATCAAAAATATATTTCCAATGATGATGTAACGTTCATTTATGAAATTTTATGTTTAATTTATTTCTTAAACATCTTCAATTATTTATATTTTAGGTTTATATAATATCCTATATATTCTTAATATACATAGATGTTTTTATATTCGGTTTTCAACCTACAATTATACACACTTCCAATATATGGGATACACAATCATCGTTAGTGTGAACATAGGACTAACACCTCATGAACTGGTGTCATTCATTATTCAATTTCCACTATTCATTATTGGAACAAATTTTCTAAATTATTTATATATGATATATAATATATATATGATTTATTTTTTCTTTTTTAAGTATTATACGACACATAACATCATTTTTTCTATTTATTTTTAAAATAGATAACTTTGTTTGGGGACTTATTGACTACCGCCTCCTCAAAAAAATGTTATTCATTCACACATTTCATTGAATGTATTAAGGATATTTTTAATGAACACATAAAATATATATGACATAATAGTTCTACTATATTGATATTATTTACTTTATTTAGATCAATATGACAACAATATGGAAACACCGTTAATGTGTACGTACAATGTACCATCTACTTGAATGGTGTATTTAATTTTATATTTCTAAATTTTCTAGATTATTATAAATCAATATAAACTAAATATATATATATATATATGTTTGATATTTAATTCATGGTTTATAATTCTCGATATGATTAATTAATGATATAAGTTAGAGGATAAAAAATATAACAACTCAAAACACAAGCGAAAAACAAAGAGGTTTTTATGAAAAACACAACTTTTACATTGAATTGTTAATAAACAAGTAATATAATATCATACATTAATAATATATGGTATTATAAAAACGAATTTTGTTATGTGTTATATGTTTAATAATAATATATTTATTATACATGAGGTTTGAGTTAGTATTACAAGAGTCAATATATATGGTAAGGGACTTCCTCTTAATCTCCTTTCGTTGATGCATAGTTTGATATTATACTCACACCTTCAATAATGATGTGTATATAAATCGCATTTGACATATCATGTAATTAATTTATTTAAAATCATGTAATTTAATGTTATTTTATACTTTATTATTTCTGGGGATTATTTTTTAAATGTTCAATGTGGTACATGACACTGTGAAAGTTTAAATATTTAATTATCAAATCATTTTCCCCATATAAGAATTCTTCATATTATTCTACATATATAATTATATGGATATAAAATTATTATAAATGAAATTTTATAAATATTTTAAATTTCATTCAATGTTTTTTAATATGACTATTTTTATTTTTAATATATTGAACATTTTGAGAAATGAAAAAAGGAATGTTATATTATTTAATTGACATGAAATTAATGACTTTCCCACAACCATGACTATAATATAAATTTTTATCATCATTATCAAGCTCAAATAATTTCTTAAATAAAAAGACCATATTCCCTTATTTGTGGGATATATGGTATAGATAATGGTTATTTTTATATTATAATGTTATTTGTAGACAAAATTGTTTTCCAAATGGTTTAAACAAGTGTTTTTTCACAATAAATTTTATTTGATTTTATTAGCATAGTTTCATATATGTCCACAACATTTTTTGAATATTATTATAAATTGAGATTGATCTCTTATGATATAATCTAATAAATTTCATTGAATGGTTTATTATTAGACTGACTGTGGATGTGATATTTTGAAACCATTCATGGTTTATTTTTAAATTGTCCACATTTTTGTAGAGGAGTTTTTCAATAAAAATGTTTATGTCATTTATATTTGACCTGATTCATTTAAGGATTGAATTAGACTTAGATGTGATAATTTGAGTTCAATATAGTGCCATAATTCATTGATTTTTCTCATGAGACAATCCATATATAGAATGGGCTTAGTCATTTCCCATTTATTTTCGTATATGGACAAGGTTTATGCCATAACCATTTATATTCAGAAGTCATAGACAAGGCCTTGACTGTAATTTTAAATTGTCCAAAATTATGCATTCCATAATAATGATATATTTAATTGATATTACATGTGAATATTTTTCTATTATAATATAAATATTTAATTTTACTAATTCTTGAAATTTTTAAAATTCCATGTGTTTTATTTATTTACGATTCCATATTTATTATGTCGTATTTAATCATAGCTTCCGCTGTAAGCTTACCATTACTAATAATTTGATACAACCCTTTTATATTTATCAACATTCCCTAGGATTCCAATAATATTATTTTGACTGATATGCAGGGTCATATAAAATGGGGATAATGATAGGATCAATAAAATTGTTTTTGAATTTTATGTTTTAAAATTTAATGTGGATTTTAAGTATTAATGTAGTTTACAAAGACTACTAAAATATTCAATCATTAAGGATTTAATTCTATAAATCGTATGCCAATGTAATGTATAAAACTATATCCTGGATACTATGGTTGAAGTTGTTAATTAAATCCTTGTCCATTTTGGGGTATCTAGATAAAAATTTAAATTATTATAATTTAAACATATATAGAAATTCTAGATGTTCTAATCACCTCAATTATAAAAGTTCACATCCTACCCAATTTTGATATATAAAAATATCCTTCGACTATAACCATGCTCTATAAATTTTTCTTCATAACACCCCTCCACATTTTATTGGTGATTGACTTCTGATAAGAGTATCCCTATGTCCCATTTGTGGAGATCTACTAGAGACGTCTCGGAGAAGAGATAGCCTCCCAAACTGACCCCTTTCATTTTATACTCTTCATTACCTACCCTAAAACAATGAAATATAAATAATAATAGTTTCCTAAATATTATAAATTGTTTTAAATGTTATTAAAACTACATTATACACTATTTTTCATCAAACATGAAGTAAAAGTATCACTCATGTGTACATAAAACATATTGTCTTCACATTGAGATATAAATAATTTTTCATAACCATATTTTATGGATGGGAATTATTATTTATTTAATGAACATATGTTAAATAAATATTATATAATAATAATTTTTTGATTATAAATTATTTTTTACCTTTATTTCATTCCCCAAATCGAAATATTAAAATAGTATACATGTGTACAAACGACCTAACATCTTCATGAATGGGGAAATTAATTTTTTTATTTCTATTTTTTATAAATGAAACTAAATATCTATATAATTATTTTGATATGATTTATATATGGATAACTTTAGTATGTAGTAATGATTATTTTGGAAACAATTATTTTTATGATAAAATATGATTGATTTATTTTAATTAAATAAAAATTCTAAATTTTTTCTTTCATGATGATGGGGTCAAACACTTCTGATCTTTTCAGTTTAAATCTTAGTCTAGAATTATATTGAGTAATTTTTAATGTATTATTTTAATTTTATATTTTTAACATTGGGTATTTGTAATATAATTTTTTAATCTTTTTGTGGAAATATATTGTCCTATAATAACCATTTTTTATTAATTTTTACTGATAGGGTGAGTTGAGAGTACTTATTTTGTATATTTGGATACATATAGTAGAAGATTCAAATGCTTCATGAAAGTGACATGTAAGGATTATTGTATCATTGTGAGGGGTAGGGGTGAATCTGTCACACTTTTTCTTTTATGTTTCCTTATAGATGAAGGAAGCATTTCCTCCTGTTAATAATTTCATTCCCCACTAAAAACAATTCAAAGACACATCCACAGGAACACAAGTATTTATAAGGATCAATTATAAACAAAATTATCTATATCCTTTGTATGGTTTATAAATAATTCAATACCGCAAAATCACAATGATTACAATCCTTTTATATGGAATATAATTATTGTGATATGCACTTAAACTCATGTTGCACTATTAAAACAATCCACTAGTGTGTGTGCACCCTCTATGAATAATTCTGAAATAAAATAAATTTTTAAAAACACATGTTACATGTGATTCCTTTTCAACTTCCACAAATGTATTCCTTTCAAAAAAAATTCATCAATTTCATACCCAGAAGATGGTTGGTAATTCAAGGACATTGATATAAAATTCAATCTAATTTACTAATCTGAATCTCCCAATCAGAATATCCCAGTTTGATTATTCAAATATGATATCCCAATATGACAAATGTGACATAGTGATAATAATATTAGGTCAGACTAGAATTCCTTCTTCCTCAGTCTAGAAATCCCAATACAGAAATCTCAATCTCATTATCTAGCCTGATATGATGAATTTATAAATATGGTTAAATAAAGAATATGTTAAACAGATGAATATGATGATCACTGAATATAATGATCAGCTGAATTCATTTAAATCCTATCTCTTCTCCTTTCAATTCATTTTTTCAACACTTCTTCAACCCAACACACTATCGAAACATCATTCTATCCCTTAATCTTTTGCGATTCCCTGTCGACTATGAATAATAGTACAACCATGAGAAATGTAAACAATACTAACTTCTTTCTTATTTAACCCATAAGTGGTTTTGGTGGGAATCTAAAATCGTATCCCAATCAAACAAATTACCTAAATTTTCACGATTTTTAGAATTTTAAGAGCATATTGACTTTTCTTATGCTTCTCAACTCTTATCATTTTTTCTAGAACCATCTGGAATTATATCATTGAATTTAACACTTCCTTATATATTCTTTTTGAATAACAGTATGTATATCATTTCCCATTTCTATTAGCTCAATATTATTTCATCCATATAAATCTCTATAGAAATTTGTTATATATTTATGAAGAAATAGACATCTGTAAACTTTTTATCAAACTCTATTATGATTATTAATTATGATTCTCTAGACCAATTGAATATTAAATACATCTTATTATAAATTCAAGCTCCCCCTTGAAAATATATCTAGATATTTCTTTCAGAACAACTCTTATCCAACTTCAATGATGTGATTCAATCATATCTAATTATTTTTCTCTTTAGAAGATTGAATTAACAATAATTATTATATGATTTATATTGACCCAATAACAAAAGAAAACATTCTAAAAAATAAGAGTTCATAATTGTCTTATGGATATTATACCTCAGACTTCTCTAGAAAAAAATTCCAACTCTGCTGAATAAGATGAAATTGTATATAAAATTGTCCAGTTTCAAAATATTCAACCTCAAAAACATCCTTCAGTCATAAAATTTTCCTTGTACCATGAATTCCCTCAAGATATTGAACACATTTGAGAATAGATTAAACATTATTAGTATTTTAATTGAATGTATTGGATGATTAAAAAACTACATAAACCTAATTTATTTCCAACCCATCTGAAATACGACTTCCAAGAATTAAATTTTATTTAATATGATTGTCCTGATTTGGATTAGTATGATTATTATTAGACTGAATACGATCACCATTATCTATTCTCATTCCATCCATATTTGATCAATATGAATATGATTGTGAGAATATCATTCAATAACCCCTTTCCTTGAACAATAATTCTTCAAATGTCTTCTAATTACATTATGATTTATGATAACTCTATGATCAGAAAAGAATCATCACATTTAAATCATAGTAATGATGACTAAAATTCACCTCCAATATGATCAATCCATTCAAACTAGATTTAGAGTGAATATGATGACCATTAATTCCAGCAAGATACTTCCTCAATATGATTGATCTTTTTAAGCATTGTTATTATGATTTCTAGAATAAAATGGTCTCAATGATTCAAAGAAAAAGTGCTTCTATTTTACTTAATCCTAATACATTATTTCCTCTTTCTGAAACATTATTGACAACAAAAGTCAATAACAAAAACAAATCACCTTCCTTATGAGATTTGTCATTAAGATCTCCCCCTTTTTGTGTTTTATAAACGGTTTCGTAAATCACTGAACATGTTATCCTTAAGAAATGGATTGCCTATCAAAAATTATAAGACTGTGTGAACTAACTCATTGTCGGAAATAAAAATCATTGACAAAAAATCATACATTCGAAAAGTAGTAATCCTAAAACCTCTTCATCATTTGTTCACAAAATTATTTATTAGCTTTTAAACTTCTTGACAAAAAAAAATTCATAAAACCTCTGCAAAATATAGTTTGAATAGTTCACTTGCACATAGAATGATGAATTAAATGCTTACCCTTTACTCTCTCTTGGTACATGCATTCAAATTGATAGATTTAGTTAACAATTTTTTCTCCCCCATGAAAATGAAATCCTAATGTATGATGAGAGAGGGGAGAAACACATACTTTTTTGGTGATGAGAAAATTTTTACACGCCCATGGAGAAAATTATTTAGAAAAAGATTCCTTGAGAAATTGTTTTGTGAGAATTTCAGCAACATGTTCTGATATAGGAACATAGTGTAGCTTCAATTCATTATTCTCCACATGATCATTGATAAAATTCTATTTGATATCAACCTTTTTTGAATAATAATGTTGAAAAAAATTCCTTATAAGATTTATTATACATAAATTATCACAACCCAATAGAATTGGTAACTTCAAATCAATATGTAAACATTCAAATTGAGATTTCATCCACATATGATGAGTAGATGCATGGGTTGTAGTAAAATACTCAGTATCAGTTGTATAGAGAGTAACCAAATTATATTTCTTTTAGTATGAACTAACACAATTCTTTCAGATAAATAATATTCCACCATATGTGGATATACTATCATCAATGTTTCCTTCCCATTCAGCATCTGAATTCTAATACAAATCAATATTTTATATATTTTTATACATGATTATAAAATTTATTGTGCCTTGGATATATCTACATATTCTTTTTTACATCATTTAAATGTGATTCCATAGGTACACTTTAAAATACATAAAATAATGTAATAGTATAAACTATGTCATGTCTTGAGGTACTCAAATATAACAAACATCCAATCAACTTTTGAAATTCATCCTGACCAACATCATTTACATCCACATCATTTACCAACATTTTACCCACAATGATTTGTATGGAACCATTTTTTTAGTTTTCCATGCTGAACCTATTATGAATTTCCATAGAATAAATTTCTTGAGAATGAAAACTGTGATTCTCCTTTTTTCAAAATCAGTATCCCAAGAATCTATTTCATTTCCCATAGCATATTATTCTCAAATACCTTTTCATTTATTTATCAAATAATTCACAACTACATTCATTATTTTTATAAATGATAATATCATCAACATAAGAAATTATAATGTGGAAATACTATTGACTTTCTTTGATATAATGATTTCTATCAACTCTTCCTTTATTTAAACTTATCTTCCATAAGAATGTATCCAATTTGAAATACCCTTCTAATGGAGCTTCTTTTATTCCATACAATGAATTCTTTGATCTATATACAAAACAGAAATCTTTCCCAAAAAATCCAATGTTGTTCAATTTAAACATCCTAATCAAGATCATCATTCATGAATGCAGATTAATCATCCATCTGAACGATCTTATAACCTCACTATGCATCAATATCAAGAATCATTGTGAATGATTTTAATATTTCAATGGGAGAAAATTTTTCATCCATATCAATACCTTTAATTTGTGAATACTATTTTCCAAAAAATATTCCTTCATTCATTATGCATTAACCATCTTCATTAATCTTGTTCTCGAAAGACAATTTTGTACATATAATTTTTTTGTTTTCTGGATTGGGTATGAGTTCTCATATATCATTTCATTTAATCTGATCCAGATCTTCATTCACACCCTGAACCCATTCCAGATATTGAAATGTTTCTTTTAAATCATCCAACTCCACATGGAATATAATGAATTATGCCTAATTGTTTTTTATTATTGTTTGAACAATTTTATGTTGATCTACAATGACATTCTGATTATCCACTTAATTCCTCATCATAGGATAAGATTATTGAGTATCTTCCATGTCAATACAAATAGTTGAGTCTAATTATTAACATTGAATATAATTACAATTTTCTGTATTCTTATCAGAATTATTACAAAAATATTCATTCTCACATTATTTATCTTCTTCTATAGGTTTATATATTTCTTACTTTACATTTAATTTCACATAAATAGAATCAAAAATTCATTCTATTTCATCATTAAAAAATAGGTACCCTCTTATTTCTAATGTATAGCCACCAAATATTCCATCATCGCCTTTCTACACAAATGTTTCATAGTTTCCACCATTCGTCTATATAATAAATGGACTCCCAAAAACACTAATGTTGTTCATACATAGATTATTCCCATAAAAAATTCATATGGATTCATATCTAAATTGGGAACGTAGAAACAACATCTTTTAATTTAAACAAAAATTTTCATCTCTTTCCACCAATATTAATGAGGAATACCATGTTCAAGTTACATTATTACCCCCATTTCTACCAAGATTCTATTCTTTATATTAGAAACCCCACTTTGATAGTGACTATTTTGAGAACTATAATCATGATAAATTCCATTATTCTCAAGATAAATTTCAAATTCCTCACATATGTATTCACCACAATTATCTATTCTCATGTTATTCACTAACATCTTGTATTCCTTCTCACCTTTCCTTATGTAACATTTAAATATTTTCAATGATTCTGATTTATGTTTCATATACAAAACACATTTTCTGAGATTAAAATCATCAATGAATGTAATGAAATAATTATATTTGTATGTTTGTTTTTTTCTCAATGGCCCACATATATTTGAACGACTCAACTCCAAGGGTTGTTTTGAACAAATCTAATCTCTTATATGCATTGAGTTTTTAATAATTTATTTCCATAAATTAACACATCACCAATCACTTCATGAAAGAAAATAGGGAATTTAACAGCCACTATATTTCATCAGAAAATTTATCACATTTTTTTGAAACATGTGTCTAATACTTTAATGAAAAAATTGATTATATTCAACCATACTCTTGTAATAAGTGTTTTTTATTTCAAAAACGTGAAAAAAATTTATATTGGACTTCTATAACTATCATCAAATTTTCAACACTTTTTAGATCAAATCATTTATTTATAATGAGAAATTATTTACCCTCATCAAATGTTTTTGAAATACATAGAAAATTACGTTTCAACCCATCATCATAAAAAGATTTCTTGGATTTCAACATTTATTTTCCAATGATTGATGATCAAACAACTACGATTATCAATGATTTATCATTGAAAAATTCAACTTTTCCATATTTAAATTCATTCTCATCACTCACAAACATCAAATATAATTTCATGTGAGAAGAAAATCCATAGTCCAGAATCTATGTTCATTCTCCTTTAGTATCTTTCAGATTGCTTTCAATAATAAGTGATTTTTTGTTGTCCTTTCCTTCATTTGTTTTCAGATTATGATAATTGTTAAGAATTTTTTTTTGTGATAGTAAATAAACATGAAAACCTTTTTCTTTGTTTCCATGTTGATCACATCTTTCTAAAATAGTTTCCAATGGTTTGAACATATTATCATCTTTCACACCATCCATCTAAGGATTCTTTAAAAAACCTTCTATGATGTTTTCCTTTGAGGGAATTGACCCCCCCCCACTAACCATTAAATTTTATTACCTACGCATTCATAGTAATATTTATGGCCTAACAAAAAAATAATTTCCATATGTCCCAATACACCAACACACTACAAGTACCCATAAAAAGAGTGTTTGAATCTGAAACATCAATACTTGGCATAATTATAAATAAATTTCTCAAAAAAACATCTTATCATTATTTCCTGAGCCACCAAAAATTCTGTTATCAATAAGAATCTTATTTTTCTTTTCATTCATAAAAAAATTAAATGATTGAGAAATATTTTCTGATCCATAATTTTTGGAAATGTGTTCAATCTCAAGGTTATTTTGAACCTTCTAAATTCCCAACTATGTGGATTTTGGAAACATAAATAAAATTACCAAATTTATACTTTTCACAATCAATTCAATATTTATTCTCAAACATTTATGATAAACATCATTGATCCTTCTCATGTTTCTCCTTTCGATAACTCTCACCAAATTTTGTGATTGAATTTTTCAATCATATCAATGACTTTTTCATATTTAAAATGTTTTTTATTGGAAAACATCTAAATATTATTTTTTTACTTATACCTCACCTCTAGATGCACATTATAAATATTTCTTTCCTCAAGAGACATCATTAGGAAATCAATTTGTTTCCCCACCATCACCTTCTAATCAAAAAATCATTTTTTATTTCTTATTAGGGAATATTCATATTTTACTATTTATTTTTTCTTTTCAAGCATGCAGATCATTCCCAAACATTATTTCAATTATTTCTCTAAATTAAATACTTGTTTAGTTTCTTCTTCTTCAAAACTATGACTCGTGAATTCTTCTTGAGTCACTGTTTCAATAAAAATATTCTCAATACCATACTCAAATTATATTTCTGGTTCAAAATATTTTCATTTTCATCATCATCATTAGATTATAAACTTCTTCCTTTTTATTCAAGGAATTTTAAATCCTTCCCCATGGAATATTATTTTTCTTTATCTTCATGTTTCTTACTTGATCTTATCTTACCTATTTATTCTTCATCACTATCTTCATCTTTCTTTATTTGAGGACCATTAGCAATAAAAATTCCTACAAATCCATATTAAAAAAAATTAAAAGGATTTTTCCTATGTTATTTCTCTATACATATTTCACATATTTAGAAATCAAGGATTAGATATGATCAAAAAATTTACATTCCACATTTTCTGAATCAGATTCACCAACTTCATCTTCAATAAGAATTTTCTTTGACATAACATTCTTAGAATCCATCAAAGGCATATCCCATTCATCATTTTTTATCTTTTCATAGATTTTTACATTCTCATTTCATAATTAATGAGTGTTCAATGAAAATTATGAAGATATAATATTTCAGGATCTATGTATCTTGATGATGAAGCCATTGCATCCAACATGTGAATAATGATTCTAAATTTATTTCCAGTGATTGTATAACCATTTAAATTTTCACCAAGACATCCAATAATGTTGACAATTTCATTCACACTTTTAATGAAGTTCCCAACTAATTTTTAGTCACCCATATTTAAATATTCATTCTTCAATATCTCGTTTTTTTATTTTTCCTTCTTCACTTTTTTATTACCATAATATATGTTTTTCAATTTGTCCTATATACCTTTTTCAATGGAAAAACCATTCACCCTTATGAATTCACATTAAAAAAGTAATGATAATACCAGATTCCTTTCCATTTCATCATTCCTAATATTCTTCATATCAATTAATATAACTGGGAAATTATAATCACGTAGACGAAAATGATATGATTTAGCTTCAAAGACAACATATCTAGTAGAAATAACATAGAGAAACATTTTATCATTCAAGATATAATAATTTCCCAGAATTTCTTATCAGATGATATACTCCTGACCATTTATTAAAATAAAGGAAAAAGTACAGAGAAGTCGGGCGGGGTCAAACAAAGGGACTCACCATCATCTGTCAAGAACAACATTTCAAATCATAATAAGACATGTCATTCTCATAATCAAAACCATCAGTCGTGTCCCATTCAGATTGAGACTTACCTTGATTTAAAATAATAATAAGATTTTTATTGAGCATGCCTGATGGATTAGATGATTTGGTAGACATAGTGTGAGGAATGTTAGAATAGTATTTCCTTGGCCTTCTCTTCGTAGGAGCATGAGTGAAGTCATCCGCCTTCCCTTTTTCAGATAAGAGTGCATCTTTGAAAGAGTTAGAACCACAGCTGTCTACAACCATCCTTTCCATCCCAGAGATGTCACCTCACTTCTTAGATATCTTGGAGGAGTTCAAACGATTTT
This sequence comes from Viscum album, assembly GCA_963277665.1. Taxonomy (NCBI): domain Eukaryota; kingdom Viridiplantae; phylum Streptophyta; class Magnoliopsida; order Santalales; family Viscaceae; genus Viscum; species Viscum album. The sequence continues at coordinate 1,919,437,619 of OY728160.1, forward strand.
GGATTTACTGATGACAATAAACATGTTGAGAAGCTCTAGTGTGATCCAATATAGGTGTTGATTCAAAAGTCCCATCACATAACACTCCTGCATCAGGACTACCATTCATACATGGATTTGAAGGTTCAGAATGAGTAAGAGACCCATCAATAATGATACTTGTATTTTTTCCTGTCACATCAAATCCCGTGGGGGCGGCACCACCATCATTGAAATAATTAGAATTTTTCTCTATATTAGAGGGACCACTATTAGCTCTCATTGGGGACTTATCCTCCATAAGGCCTTTTCCTTTCAAATCAGAAACCTGAGGGATGGAATTTTCAAAATCCAAAATATCAGCCTTAGAAGAAGATTTTTATTTGGCATCACCATCATGAATAGGAGGCTTTGACTGAGCCAAATTATTTCTTTCGGGATTTCTTCAATAAAGGGTATGTGGATGACCCTTCATCCCACATCTCCCACATGAGATCTTCCACCGACATAAATCCAAATAATGTCCAAAGACCATACATTCAGCACAAAAGAGGGGTTTCCTTACATATTCAACATCAACATCAATATTATCAGTGGGAGTGGAGAGAGTTACCTTTTCAAATAAGGTAGAACTTAGATCATCCTCCACTAGCATTCGAGAAAAATGTCCAAACCGAACCACCTATGTTTCCTTGTCAAGGGGAGTAGGAGTCCCGATTACCTTGCCAATATCATGCAAAATATTTGGATGCTAAATGGCCTAATTAAGTCCATGCAACCAGACCCGAACCTGAGAAAAAGCATTTCTTGCACATGAGACATTGAAATATAGTGACCATTCATGAAGGTAAAGCCATCTCGGTTTTAGAAAAAGGGACCCGATACTCCACGCATGTATTTTGAAGGTTTGCGATGGAAAAATGAAATGAAAGAATCCATGGCCAAGAGACACACACTTCCAATCAAAGAAGCCATACAAAAATGAGATATGTTAGACCAAATAATAAAACACCTAAGGATTCTCACCCTTCGGTAGAACAAGACATGCAATCAAGGAATTCATCCCAATTGCAATTCTCTTCGCAAACACATAAGGAATCACATCAAAAAGAGTTGTTTAAACTTTTCGGAGAATCCGACCAGAATAGGATTCAATGAGCGATGAAAACGGGGGTACTGATGGAGAAGAGTCTACATCAAATCTTCTAGTCAGATCCTTAACATTTACACTACTATTCTAGACCATCGAAGGATCTTTAGGCTTCATCATCCTGGATCAGAAATCATGAAATCAGAGGGAATATTGGAGTGCAGCATCACCCTCTCTATCGCAGATGGATGGACAGCCCTAGACCCCAAAAAATCACCATCCATACGAGGAACACTGGGGATTTGAGCATCCAATTAAGAGGAACTAGGACCCATAAAATCCCTCAAAAGAAGCAGTGGATCTGGATTTTGCACACCACCATCAATATGATCCTGAGCCGCATGATCGAAAACAACAGACCTAGATTTGAAGCCATCATGATCATCAGATGTGGAACCCACCTTCAGAATGTGAGGTTAATCAGAAGTGATAAACCACAGACATCCTCCATCCCGACAAACAGAGGATAGAACATCACTATCCACATTGGGTTTGATGTTTTCTCCACAACATCTAGACGCAAGGTGGGTAGATCCACCAGAAGAGCTCCTCTACGAAGTCGTGGAATGCCTTCATTCCAAGACGAGCCCTATTCTCCATCCACGAGCATAGAATTAATGTAGTGATGGATATTCATCGAAAACCCTACGAATATGGCAACTGATTGCCATCGTTGAAGAGCACCTGTGCTCCCCGAAACCCAAGAACCATCTTCACAAGATATAATAATTATTTCCCTTGAAAATAGGAATACCATTATTGGTTAAAAAAATTCAAATTCCACATCAGGAAAGAATAATCAAATGATTCATTAGTATGATACCATTTCAATGTGGCTGGTCATGATTATTGTATCACTGAGTCGGGTAAGAGTGAATTATTGTTTCATTTTATTTTATATTTCCTTGTATATGAAACAATATTCACCTCCTATTAACGATTTAATTCCCTATATAAATGGATTCAAAAACACATCCAAAATTTCATAAGTGTTTAAGAGGTTCAGTATTCAATAAGAATAGCTAAATCCTTGGTATGTTTTGAAAATAATCCAATACCACACAATCTGATATAAAAAAATCCATTGATGTGGAATAAAATGAGTAGGATATTCTGTTACACTCATGTTGCACCATGAAAACAATCTAGTAGTGTGTCTGCACCCTCTAACACAATTGGGTAATTCAAAGTTTTTGTAACAACACAATTTACCTATTATTCATTTTCAAGATCCAAAAATGTGTTCCCATAAAATCAATTATTCAATTTCTTACCTATAAGCTAGTAAGAAATTCATGGAATTTCAAATATAATTTAACCATATTGCTTAGTATGATATTCACAATATGATTCTCCATATCCTAATCTATAAATTTGATTTCACAATATGATGAATTTTATTATGTCATAATCGAATTGATTCAATTATGAATTTCTTCTTCCTCATTCGGGAATCTGATATGGAAATCCAAATTGGATTATCTAGCATGATAGATGACCAACTGAATACGATGAAAATAAGAATATGATAAATAGGTGAATACACTGATAAAGGAATATGTTGATCATTTGAATATGTTTTACTCTTGTCTCTTCTAATTTATCTTCAATCCATCTAAAATTATTCAACATAGAAAAATATAGAACCATATTTCTCTCCCTTAATCTTCTGAACTTCTCTCTCTACACTTGTGAATAGTAAATTCCTCATAAAAGTACCCAAAACATTCACATTTTATAGGTAACCTAGAATTAATTTTTGTGGAAATATGAAATGGTTTCCAACTAAAAAAATTCAACGTATTTTCATGATTCCTTGAATATCAGGTGCATCTTGACATCATTCACACTTTTCAACTCTTCTCGTTTCGTCTTGATCCTTATTTAACATTCTCCACAACTATAACTCCTCTTAAATAATTATTTTCAAACACCAATATTGATTTTATTACCATTCTAATTAACTCAATCTAATTTCTTAAATATTATTATCAGTACTAATTGAATGTAAATGTATGAATAAATAGATAACTTCCATATTTTTTCAAACTATATTCTGATTCAAAATTTTGATGCGTTGTACCAGTTGATGAATAAAAAAAATATCTTTGACATTATTGGTCACCCTCGACAACACATCCAGATATTTACTTCAACTCTTATCTTGACCCAATTGAATGATTTGATTCAATCATATCTAATTATTCCTCTCTTTGGAAAGATAAATTGGAAACAATTTTTTTTATGATGGCTCTTGACCCAATTGGAAATCAACAAATTTTTAAAGAACAAAAGAGTTCATATTTATCTTCTGAATATGATACCCCATACTTCTCCTGAACAAACAACTCTGTCTATGGTGAATATGATTATATACTAAGTATGATGGAGCAGTTCAACAAAAAATCAACTTTAGAAATATCCTTCAATCAAAAATATATGATTGCATCATGACTTCCTTCATGAATTATAATACATTTGAAATCTCTTTCAGCATCATCAGTCTTTTATTGGAATGTATTTATTCTTTCAAAACCTTTAGCAACTAGATTCATTTCCAACTAAGCCAAAATACGATTGTCTTGAATTTAATTTTTCTGAATACTACTAAAATGATTATGATCAATATGATTACAATCATATTGAATACAATCTCCCACATCTTTTAACATTCCATTTAGATCATATAAATCTAAAATGGATAGTCATCATCTCTTTCACACCGCATTTCTTTCAGCAAGCTTAGATCACATGCCTTCTAATTACTTTATAATTTCAAAGAACACCAAGATCAATAATGAATCGTCACATCTGAATTGTTGTAATGAAAAAGTCAGACCGGTTACAATACGATAAGGCCCTTAAAAATGGATTCAGGGTAGATTTGATAACCATTTACTTCCAACAGGATTATTTTTCAATATTATTAACCTTTTCAAGAATTGGGTATCTAATTTCTATAATAAGATGGTAATTCTAATTCCAATACAAAGTGATGTTATTTTCTTTTTTTCTATTGCATCATTTATTATTATTTAATAAAATATTTTTGAAAAATTAAATACCTAAAAAATCACCTTTTTGTCAGCTTGGTCCAAACACTTCAAGCATAAAAAAATAATCTTCAATACTTATCATTGGTAGAAATGATAAAATGGTGATGGAAATGGATTAAATAATGAAACTATTAATTTAACATAAATATATCTTATTATATTTTTACTATAGGAAGTAAAATAATTCATCAACTCTAGGAAATGATTTTGAAAAATGATTAACCATTTACCATTTTTTTCAAGGACTCAATGTCCTGTTATCGCATCAAATGTTTATAGTTAGGTGATTTTTAACATTGGGATGATTATTTTCCTTACAACTATTCTTAAAAAATTTATTGTTATAATCATAATCATTTCCTTATTTTACTTCTCCACTAATGATATCCTAATTCAAATTGTGGTGACTTTCTCATTTTACATTTCCTCTTTTTAAGTGAAAGAATTATTGGCCCTTTTTTGATGTGGGATTTCAACGTATGTACCGTAAATAGAAAACACATAGATATTGAAATAAATTTATAGTTGCGCGGGAAACAATAAATACTGGGGCTGGGAATTTAATATTCATATATTTTAAAATCAAAGACTATGTTGGAATGTGTATAAGATACCATGAAAGCTAGGAGGCGGGTGAAAATGCCTTCTCCTAAAGAAGTCAAATAAAGATACAAGTACATGATAAGGTATCAAGGAGTCACTCTACAAAGACGAGAGTAAACCTCACCACAATAATTCGAATGAAAAAAACTATAATAGTAATCAGGAGACACAAAGGACCAAAAATAGTTGACTTCCTTAATTTCCCATTTCACAAGAGCATCTGCCACTGGATTGGCTTCATGGTACGCATGCGTGACTTCAAGGGAGAGTGAATCAAGAATACAAATACAACCAATCCAGGCTGGTAGAATCCTCTATGGAAAATTTCTCGATCACTCTTTCAAAATATGAATTACAGCAGAAGAATTATATTCTACCCACAAATAATTCCAAACAAAGTGGACAGCATACCTGATTGATTTAATCATAGCCCAGAGATCAGCTTTAATATCGAATCCATTGCCAATAAAATTAAAGAATAATCCTTTGAAAAACCCACCAAGATGTACGGAAAAGACCACCACATCCAGAGGGCCCTGGAGCACTAGAGGCAGCCCCATCAACATTGACCTTTATCCACCATGGAAGAGGCGAAATACATCGGGTGTATTTAACCATCAGTAGATTCTTTATCCTACTAATAATACTAAGAGATCTCAACAAAACCAGGTCAGAAACATCATTTATCATATAACTGGTTTGGAAATTGGAAGCCATGCGAATGGAAAGATGCATTTCCAAAACACTATTGTGAAATCTTAGCTGAATTTTATTGAACAACAGTTCATTTCTAGAATACCAGAAGAAGTCAATAACCGCCGAAGTTGGAGCAAAGAGAAGAGCATGAACATGATCAGTAAAATTATCCATGCCAATGGCCTGCATTTAATGATAAATCGATTGAAAATGAAGACAAAATTGAAAAATATGCTGCATATAACACCATAGCTTGAGGCTAATATTAAAAGAGAAGAAAATTTTGGAGATATTTTCATCTGCTTCCATACAGACATAGCAGACCAGGGCAAGAGACATCCCAGTGCGCTGCCGTAAGGACTACATTGGCAGCCTGGTTTCTATATTTTCGATATAAGAAGAGATCTCAAAGGCGAAATAAATGGTTTATCGGAATCCATAACCAATCTAGGGGTTGTATGGGGTCACCAAAAATAGAATGGTAGCATTCCATTATACTGAAAATTCCATTCATATTGGGTGTCCGCACCAGAAAATCATAATCAGTAAAACCATACCTCATGACTTCATTTCATAGGTGGCTGGGTATGATTTCAACAATGTATGGTGTTCACAAAAATCAGCAATTGATTTGAGCTTAAGAGATTCTAGAATGACAATCGAATCACAAATGGGTTGGGATAACCACGTGGTGGTCCAACAGTTCAGATTCGACTACTTATAGACCATCCATTTCGAATGAGCCATGTGATCAAAATAGACCTTATTTAGAGAAATCCAAACATAAGATCTCAGATAGTTGACATATCCATTCTGAAGTTTTACAATAAATCTAGTTGTCAGAAACTCTATGGTGGGATGAGGATTTTAATAAGCTTCTAGAACAATTGTTTAATCAGAGTGTCATTGAATATTTGAATTTCCTTTTTAGCCAATCCTCCCATTCATGGTGGCTTAATACAGTCTTTCCATGAAACTATATCCAATTTGTTCTCATTAATTGAGCCGACCTATATGATGTTTCTAATTCTTCCACTTAATTCATTAATCAGAGATATTGTCCACTTATACAGAGTAATGGAATAAACAAACATTGATGTAATCACTATGTTTTCCAGTTATATTCTCCCAACATTGGAAATATTTTTCCCTTTCCATCTTGATCATTGATTGGTGATTCTAAATGTAATATTTTCATAGTGACATATTTTATCTCTACCCCAAAAAATAGGTGCACAAAGGTATGTGAAAGGGAGAGCGCCCTTTTTAACTACTATCTTCATCAAAATTCTGTTTTTCCTTGATTTAATAACTCCATCACCAAAAAACACATAGGACTTTCCCCAATTAATGATCTGACCCGCAACCTCTTTATAGAGTGAGAAAATTCCTTTAATACAAGAAATGGTGACATTTCTCACCTTCCCAAAAATCAGTATATCATCAGCATAATGTAAGTGTGAATGGGCACAGAAATCCCTTCCAATTCTCATTTGTTGATAACATCCAAAATTAGCATGATCAGTGAGGCACCAACTTAAATAGACTTCAACAATAGAAAATAACATACCAGAAAGAGGATCGCCCTATCTGACGCCTCTTGAGCATTGAAAAAACCCTCTAGGAGATCAATTGACCAAAATAGATAGCCTTGCACTAGATAAAATAGATTAAATTAGATCTAGAAAACTCTGTGAGAAACCATTCATTTTGAGAATAGTAAACAGAAAACTATGTATTATGGTATCAAAATCTTTTGAAAGATCAATTTTAACAGCCATATGGCCATCCTTAACCTTTATTCTCATAGAATTCACACACTCAGAGGAATTAATTGGAAAATTTTGTATGTTTATCTCTGCTACAAAACAAAACTGATTCCCAAAGATGAGACATTTTGGAAATTTCTCCCAGTCGCTGAGCCATAATTTTACTAATGATTTTTGGTATTGTATTCCCAATGGAAATAGGTCAGAAATTTTTATGTCCAAGGAATTATCCTTTTTAGGAAATAAGGAAACAAAATTTCAATTCATCCAAAAGGGCATGTAAGCTAATCTAAAAAATTCATTCACAACATTCGTAATATTTGAGTGCACAATATCATAGTAAAACATAAAAAATTTATTAGTAAATCCATATGAACCTGAAACACTATCAATGTTCAGTAAGAAGAGGTCCTCATGTGTCTCTTTTGCAATAGAGATGTTAATAAGCCTCTCATTTTTATCATCTTCAATAGAGGGGTCAAAACACTGAACATAAAGAATTTATTAGTAAATCCATATAGACCTGAAACACTTTCAATGTTCAGCGAGAAGAGGGCATCATGTATCTATTTTTCAATAGAGATTTCAATAAGAATATTATTTTTATCATCTTAAATCGAGGGGTCAAAACATTGGATAATTTTATTAGAATTAATATTTCTAATATCCAAGTACAGCTTCACAAAGTAGTCTGTCACAGCACCAACAATATCACCCACTGAATACAAAAGCTTCAAATCAATTCTAAGAGCATTAAGACTCCTTCTAGCCTTTTTTTCTTTATTAATGCAATGAAATAGCCTTGAGTTTCTGTCTCATTCCTTTAACCACATAACATTGAATTGATTCTGAACTAGATTCTCCTTAAGAGCCAACAATTTTTCCAGGCATGAAGCAACATGTAGTTCCTCTAAAGAGGTAATATCATGAGATAGACCAGAATCTTGATGTTTTGACATGATATTTTTAGCCTCTCTGATATCATATTCAATAGAGGAGAAGGAATCCTTACTGCATTGCTTAATATTGGACTTAACTATTTTCTGTTTACAACATAGAATGTGCAATGATCTACCCAAATAAATATTTTCACATGCATTCAGAACAATCTCTCTACATACAGGAATAACAAGACAAGCATTATTGAATTTTAAAGGCAGAGGGGTTGAACAGATATTATTAGGTTAAACATCCAGAATTATATGATTGTGATAAAAATTTAATCGTGGTAGGGTTCTTCCAACCACATCAATCACCTTATTCCTATCATTCGCATGTACAAATAATCTTTGTAATCTACTTGCATGTCTCCCATTATTAGTCTATCTACTCCACGTATAGTCAGTACAAGAAATGTGATCCTCAAGAATATTACATTTTTCAATGCAATATAAAATATCAGAGGTTGAAGCACGATATAAATATTCCCCAGTTTCTTCCCCAGTCCTCAGTACTATATTAAAATCACCAATAAGAACCCAACTATTTTTCATACTATCAGAAATATCAGCTAAAATTCTCCACAATTCTCATTTTCTTGTGTAAAGATTGAACGAATAAACAAACATTACTGCAAGAGAGACATTATTATTATAACATGAAAGAGTGAAAGACTGAAAATCAGTCAAAATGAAATTAACAGCAAAACTATCATGATTCAACACCCACATGGATTCATAATTCCCAGTGAATTGATTACTTGCAAAAAGGGAGTATCCCATGAACACCCATTTAAAGGAGATCTAATACTCAAATTTCATCCTTGGATCTGAAATACCAAAAAACCCGGCCTATTAGTCATAATAAGATATCTAAGGGATCTGATCATGGGAGTATTCCCTTTCCCTTGACAATTCCAAAAGAGAATCTTCATTTTTTTGAACTTATGCTAGTGTTATTCCCCTCATAAATCTGTTTGGCATCTTTCTCAAAGGAAAGAAAGCCATTACCATGAGTAGTATTTGATATTTGATCATCGATTTCAGTTCCAGTATCCTCCCCCATAGATTATAGCAAATAGAATCTGTTGGCTAAATCAGCTTGAACATGCAACAAGATAACTGGAAATATTCATTTTGCAACCTTAGAAAAATGGATTTGTGAGAATTCCCCCATAACAACAGGAACAGAAACCTGATCTACACCCTAATTAGGGTTCATTTCAGGGCCCACATCATGATAATGGGTCACCATAGGAATAACTCTAGGACTTTAATTAGGGCTCGCATCAGGTTCTACAACATGGCCTTTAATAATCACAACATCAGCATCAAGAGTAGGGACCTAAGACTGTATTCCATCAATAGGTTATACATCATGGCCTTCAAAAATCACAGCATCAACAACCAGAGGAGTAAGTAAAATGCCATGGATATTAGCCAGATCTGCATCTTGAATCTGTATTTTATCATCAGGTTATGCATCATGGGTTTTAGCAAACATCACTGCAACATCCGAATCTGTAGAATTAAAAACATTATCTGCAACCTTAAGTTGCCTCCCTTCATTGTTCTTCGAACCATCCCCATTCAAAGGTACCAGAACAGAACTTTCTGAACTTTTATAAATGTTAATGAAAGGATGATCCAGTTCAATCTCCATAGAACATAAAATGTGTATAAGATAAACAACATAGATCTTAAATGAACACCAAAATATTATTGTTTAAATGTGACCTTGATAACCTAGAAATTATGTTAGATATGAAAAATATTATTCATGTAATTAGGAAATATACCTAATTTTCTTTCTAATTTCTAATTTATTAATTTATTCATTACAAATAATTTCAATTTTTTTAGTAAATTCATTTTATTCATTATAAACATTTTTCTTGAAAATTGATTCTTAAAAAAATATTATGTACAAAAAATAAAATAATAATTACATGATATTAGAAAATGTATTTGATAATTTGAAATTCAAGTTTTAAATTAAAATATCAAAATTTTACTATGGTTAATTTTTGATAGTTTTTGGAAATATATTATTTTTTAATAAAAGGTGAAAAATAAAAATTTTTATAACAGAATTATTTTTCATATATTTACTATGTCAAAATCTGTTTTGGATTAGTCTAAAAATTTGATTATAAATTTTCATATCAAATAATATAATTATTTTTTTAAATGGATTTTATACTTCATAATATGATAAAAAAAATTAAACTTTTTAAAAGAACATTGTCTAAAAAATCGTTTTTCATTGCGTTTTACGTCTAACATCAAATTAAATTCTTTAACTTTTATGTATTGAATGTTTAAATATGGATTAAATTTATGGATTAATATTGTGATAATTTATTAAATTGTTCCCTTGTTTTTTTTGTCAATATGATTAGTAACCTAGGTAATTTTTGTTACATTGGTAAAGGGTAAATCAAGTAATTAATGGTAAAAAATGAAAAAAAAATTGAATGTAACCATAACACATGCCCAAAATTTATGGGATGAGTTGTTTTTTACTTTAATTATCCAATGGTAGAAATTATAACAATAGGGATCCCTTTTAATGAGTTTATGACATTTATAATATTTTATTTAATGAAAAGTCAAAGATGTCGTACTCAAATTTTTAATGACATAAGGGTAATCATGAATTTATCATCAACATAATATATTAATTTTAAATCTAAATGGAATATCAACATCATGGTTATTTAATTTTAATTTTTAGTGAAAAATAAATAACCTCAAATATTCACACAATGTTGATGTTGTAATTATAAAATAAATGGAAATATAAAACAAATGATATTAAAATATGAAACTATTTATAAATTTAGTTACATAATGTCATATAATAATTATATAGATTACATTTATAGTTTAAAGATATAATAAAATATTTTTATTGAACTATAAGTGTTATCATGATACTATTAATGTCAAAGAATTGAATAGTGCATTAAATTGAAATTATGAATATTTAATTGTAAATAATAATTTATTAAATGATATAAAATTACAAAAAAAAATATTTAATTCATTTAATCAAGAGGATTTGGGTTTTTCTTGTCATAAATGATATGTTTATTCATCGTTTTTCATTCTATTGTAACCATATGAACCCTCAAAGAGTAAAAATTCATGTTATGATTGTAGGTGTTAAAGGGGATTAAATAAAGGATAAATCCAAAAGACATGGGTATCACCATGATCTAAACATGTAAAAAAATTATAAAACTAATATTATATGGCCCATATCACTATACTTTATAATTTTAGTAGTTTAGTGGATACATGTCAATGAAAATGACTTATATATTATATAGGTAAATGATAGTTATGAAATGCCACTCTCTTGTAATTTTATATCTTTTAAGTGACCGCATGTTAAAAAATGATGATAAGAATGCTAAAAATTAATATTGTTATAAAAAAAATTAGTTTAATTATATATATTTTATATTTGTTAGTAATTTTATAATTACATTAAATTCATGTGGAATGCTAATTCAAAATTTATTTATTTATAGAAAAATAAAATATATTACTATGAAAATATTACTTTTTGTAAAATTTGAATGATTTAATTAGGGAAATTATTTATATTGATCTATATTACAAATTAAATATTTTTCGAAAAAAATATATTCTTTTTAAATAATTTTATTTGTATTTTAAGCGAAATTAAATCAATAGATCGAAAATTGACAATAATGATAATTTATCGAAATAATGTTCAATTATTATATATTAAAAAAATATTTAAAAAATAAGAATTGATTATTATATAGTAAAAAATTTGATCAATTGAATATTTTTTGACAATTTACATCATATAAGTAAATTTTATGATCTTTTAATATAAAACATTTGGTACCGTAGTTAAGATTATAAGGGGTTAATTAACAGTTAATCAAGATGTTATGGTTTACAATACTACCAAAAAATGTATAAAATATATGGGTTGATTCTATTATAATATTATCTAATATTATCGTTTAATTAATTTCAATTTGGTTGTGTTTTGACAAGAAATAAATTTATAATAATTTAATATTTTGAGGAATTCCATAAGTGCCCCACTGAGATTTTAAAATGGCATCCACCCCTTAATTACTTACAAAACATTGAGCCTTATAGCTTGAATATAATCTAAATATTTCTATTCACAACTTCTATATAAACATTCTAGTGGTTTCTTATTCTAAAAATACTAACTCTAGATTCCTTATTTGAGGTCCCAAGGAGAAGTTTTGAAGAAGATGTAATCACTATAACAGATCACTTTCTTTTTATACTCTTTCTTACCACCTTGAAATCTATGTTTTTATCATAAAATAAAAAATTTAGTATCCAAAATATTATTTAGTTCAATTATGATTATTAAAACACTATTATAGACATTATTTCTCATCAAACAAGATGTGAAAGTATCTCTCATGCGTAAGTATGATGTACCATTTCCATGAATAGTGTAAAGTATTTTTTATCTCTAATTTGTATGATTAAATATAAATATTTATATACAGAATATATATATTATATTTAATATAAGATTTAAATTATTAATACTATAGTACCATGATCAATTTTTTGAGGATTAGGACTACCACAATGTAACATGCTTGGAAAATGAAGCAGTATTCACCCAATACACTGATTTTAATAAATCATTATTAATAAATAGTTGATAATATGTAATAAATATACAATATATGAAAATAATAATATATTTTTATGTAATAAATTTATAATAAATAAAAATTTATTTTATAATATTTTTAAACATTAGAAATAAATTGTAGACTTTAGCTTAGGGAATTCATAACAAAATTTTTCTTTCATGGGGTTAAAGTACACTTTCTTTGAATATATAATTCCTTGATTATGTGGGTAATTAATTTTTTTTATCTAATGTTATATATCCATTTTTTTCATTTATAATGAATATAGGAAATCAATTTACTTTATTAATTCATAATTCAATGATATAATAATTATTAAGTTATTTCTAGTATTACTTTTATTAATGCAAGACATATAACATATTTAACACCAATTGTTTTATGTGGTGTATATACTATAGATGGTTTAAATTATTAATCATAAACATTTAATTTATTGGTATATACAGATACATTTTCTTATTTCACTTTTAGGTGGTTTATGGTTCAAATGTGACCATATGAATTGTCTAATATTGTCTAAATTTTCCTTTATAGAGACACATGATATTTTATGCACCTATTTTATAATATGTAGTGTATATATTTCCCATAAAATTTTTTTATCATTAATATCCTCATTTTCATGATGTTTTAATCATTATGGAATTTTATTCTCTCATTAAATAGAATTTTTTTATTCAAAAACCTTGTTTTCCAAAAAAAATTGAAAAATAAATTTTTAAAAGGATATTATCATAATTTTCAATGAGATGTATTTAAGATATTTTTTTATGTTTTTAAAATGATTTTAACTTCATTGTTTATATTTTTTCAATTTTATTTTAACAGAATAAGTCCTTATATATATGTTACAATTTAAAATACATTTGATTTCAGAAATAGAAATGATATTTTCAATAATAATTATTTAAAATGATCTTTAAAACCCATTTTCTTACAATGATTACAGTATATGAAGTTACTTATGCATTAATGAGGTTATGATGTAATGATATTGTCCTTATTCATTCTATGGTTGAGTAATGTTTAGGTTAAATGATTTATGTATTGTGTCATGCATATTTATGGTTTTCATTATTGGATAAGTTGGATCCATACTCACTCTAATGTGTTGGGAAAATATTTATATCTAATTAGATAAATAACAGTGGAATAAGAAGTGAATATGGATCAGTAATATATTGTTGTAACGAAGAGTGAACTCGGTTAAGTAACAAATTTTTTCTACTATAATGATCTTTAAACTAATCCTTGACAAATATTTAAATTATTTTCTATTCTTATATGTATGTCACATTTCCATGTATTTTGTTATGTTCTCATTTCCCATGTTATTTAAAAATTTATTTACCCATGTCTTATGAACATCCATGCATTATTTAATGACTCAAGATTTTGTTCTTTGATATATAAGGAATAATTATAAAAACTTATCTTCATAATCACATAACATTATGTCAATATTATAGTTTTAGTTGATCATGGATTAATATCTCTTGTATTTACCATTACTATGAATCTGAGATCAACCTTTTCATAAGTTTGTTTTTGCTAGGAAAATTTTAGAAACATAAATATTTTTTATTTCAAAAAGTTTATATCATATTTGAAACAAAAAGGTAAAAATTTAGAACAAATTTCCCCATTTATATTTTGTAAAATATGAATATTATACATTTTAATTTTTGTTACCATAGTAAATGGTATATTATGTAATTTAGGATTCTAATAAAGGGATTATGACCTTTAAATGAACCTACAACATTCCCAATTTTTTTTAGAAAATGTTACTTAGACCGTTAAAAAATACGATAAAAAATTAATTTAGTTACTGGAAATGTTTTTTTGGAAGTTACATAGGTAATATTAAAATCAAAGGGAGGGAAAAGATATCACACTCTAACTTTTAATATGTATAATATTTTTAATATTGGGTAAAATAAGAGAATTTATCATCTTTAAAAATTATTCATAAATATTAAAGGTTTATATACATCATGGAAATTTATTTTCAATTTCGAGTGATAAATAATATTCATAAATAATTACGCAATGATAAGGAGATACTTATTCAATTATTAAAAAATCAATTAAATGATGTTATATATATTAAAATAATAATAATTTGAATTAATTATGGCTATTGATTAATTTTCTAATCGAATACCATATATTGGTAGTGTGTTAATTTATTTTTTCTTATGTCATATTTCATTATTTATTTTATTAAAGACAATGAAATGAATAGTATGAAAAATGATACAAGTGATATTTTATGAAAATATTTTTTTTAAATATTTAAAAATACTATAATTATTAAATAAATACAATAGGACAAGATGAGGTCCAAAATATTATATATTATACATTTATGGTCCAAATGGAATATTATAAGTATAAATTTACATCTTCTATATATATATATAAATTACTAGTTACAGTAGTTAAAATTAAAATGGGTTAACTATGGGTTAATAAAAATAATAAGTATTAAAATAACAATAAGACTTGTATAAATTCTTTTAATTTATGTAATAAAAATATTAAATATAATATGTAGAATAATTTCCTTTTTAGATGTTTTTGTATAAAGATTAAATTTATTATAAATTAATCTTATGAGAAATTCCAAAAGTGCCCATCCCCTCTCTAATAAAAGAGAACTTCTTCTACTATTTTATTCAGAATTCAAATCCTTTTTAAATTGGATATCCACTATTAAAATATCCTCCCAAATTCCCTTAAATTATCCAATAATCCTTCTTTTTTGAATACACCCAACCAAGTAATTCCTTTGGTGCAAACTGAAAGGAGATACCCGAAGAAGAGACAACATTAATCAACAAACGTGTTTTTTTACATTATTCCTAAAACCGATTAAATCATTCTTATAACTTTTCTCCAAATAAACATGGTATTTTCAATATTATATAATGTTTTTAAGTTATTATTACAAACTAAACCATCACAAAATTTCATTAAAAATGATTTCACAATTATCAATCGTGTGTACAACTGACTAAAGCCTCACAAACTATGGTCATTCGTTCTCCCGTTTCCATCATTAATGGTTTTGAATAATTATGTATTTATATTTTATATATGAAATTTTTTATTTTTATAATCTTACCATGATTATTTAATTGTTATATCACGCATAACTTTATGATTTCCATTTTGTGGAAATATGACAACGTCGTTCATGTCTATGGTTGACTACAACCTCGCGAAGCGATGTGATTCCATCACACATCATGTGAAATGTATTATTGATGGTTTTAAGAAAATATTTTATATATGACATAAAAACTATTTTAGAATCATAACATATTATATAAATTTTTACATTTAAATATTACAAGAAAATGAAAATATCATTTATATGCACGTATGACCTACCATCCCCATGAACAATATATTTTATTTTATACATTTAAATTATATGATTAACCATAAATACATAAATAAAGAATATATATGATATTTATATAATTTTTTATAATTATGGAGACCATTAAACGGTAGAAAAAGTATGAGTACCAATAATTACATATCAAGACATGTATGAGAAACCATGTGGCCATTGCCCATAACAGAACATAAACATGGAATTCATTACATCCCATTACATTATAGTCTATCCCATGAGATATATATTTACAATGTGATTTTAAGGGATATATTAGTCCCAATTGTCACATAATTTTAACAATACATATGTGTTCCAAATAAATTTAAATCATTAATCATATCAAAAACCCATAAAAAGGAATGGGTAACATTTCATCACAACAGAAATTGTGCAAAAGAAACAGAATTTCTAGACATCATCAAATCATAAACATAAACCATTAATAGAAATAATAATAATAAAATCCTTTTATTTTCCACATTAAAATATTATAGACACAATAAAATTTTATCTAATATGGGAAATAATTTTGAAGATCACACGAAATAATTATTGAAAAATAAATGTTCTATATGTTTATCCATTTATTTTTAAAGAGCCACAGATTAATAAAGCAAATTTTTTTCCATGCAAATAACCTTTTTATATTTTAAAATAAAATTCAAGCAATTAAGGTTTCATGAAAATAAAAAAATCCACCCCTGACGTATATGTCTAAAAAATTATTTCTGTATATGTTTTTTAGAAAATTCTCAATTAACATTATTTAGAAGACAATAAAAAATATTATCTTCAAAATAATTTTGTTAAAATATTAACATTGATGAAGTAAATATAATAATTCATAAGAGAATATTAAAACCTATTTATATATATTTTAAAACATTTACATGTAAGATTAATATACTCTTGTGGATACATAAATAGAAACAACCCCGAATAATGATGAGATTATTAAATAAAACCTCACAACATTGTAAAAAGTAAAATTGTCTTACCAGTGAAATAAAAAAATTTAATGATGTTTAAATAAAATAATAATTTGTATAATAGTCTTAAAATAAAATCTTGGTAATTATATACACCACACATAAGAAACTAGTTTTTTATAAGCTAGGTGTCCCATAGAAATAAAATAGTGAAAAAAGCCACTTCTATTAAGTCTTGAATTTCATTATACATGTTGAATTATTATGTAAAATAAATATGAATTTATTAAAAATATTCCATATAATAATATATTAAAAAATTGATTTATTATTTTATTTATAATAACCTTTCAACAATTTTTAGTAATTTTTTATTTAAATAATTATTTTGGGTGATCACTTCTTCATTTTCCAAGCATGTTTCAGTTTGGTTGTCATAGTGCAGAAACATTGATCATGAGCTCATAATTTCCCAAATGTTAATAATTGTTCATAAATAATAAATATTCATTACATACATATTTATATTAATTCATAAATTTTATAAAAGGAAAAATGAATTACACTGTTTGTGGAGATAGTGGGCCATACATACGCATGAATTCCATTTTTATGATTCTGTTTAAGGAATATTATAAAGATAAATAAGAGTATAACATTTATAATATTATTATTATGAAATATTTAACTTATATTTTTATAAAATTCATCCTTATTACAATCTATATAAAATATAAATGAAAATTGAATCACATTGCATCGTGGTGATACTTTCCATATATACACACGAGTGACATTATCTTCTCTCAAACGATTAGATTATAATAGGGTAGACATTATATTATAACACAAAAGATATAATTATATTGTAAATATAGTACATAATAAATTATACAATATTAATACTAATCCATATAAGATGGCGATGAAACTGGAATTGAATCACTATATGGAGACGGTAAGACATACGTATGCACGATCAATACATTCATTTCATGTTTGTTGGGATACAAGGAGAATAATGGTGTTTTAAAAAACATAATAACATTGAATAATATTTATTATAATTTATATATTAAATTATGATAATACTCATAGACTTATAGATTTTATGAATAATATAAAATGAAAGGGATCTCTTAGAGTGATTACCTCTTCTTTGAAATGTCTCATTTTGATATCTTATCATTGGTTCTAAGGTTTGAAAATTGAGAGGAAAAAAACCTACATATTGTGACTAGGGAATTTTATTAGGGAAATTTTAGGCATATTTATTACTGTGGTGGCTCAATTTGATACGATGAAATTATGGATTATTTAACCTTTTATAATTGAGGTGAGGGGAACTTTTTCAATTTCTAAAAAGAATAAATTAAAATAAATTCATTTCTAATCCAAATTCCACCAAATGGACAAGTATTTGATGATAAGATATTTCAATATTTTAATATCATAAGAAAATAGATTTTAGATAATTTTTGGTATTAATATAAATATAATTATTTTGACTAACACATAGTTAACCTATTTTAATTTTAGTATTGTTTACAGATTTTTCAATATTAAAGGTTTCAATTTTCTCTTATTTGATGTCAATTGGAAAATAAATTTACAATGTGTGGTATTTTCCACCATATTAATATTATTTTTTATTTTTAAATTTTATATCTTTTTTTAATAATTTAATAAAATACTATTGTGATAAAATATCAGTTCAGTAATTTTAACACTATTTATTAATTGGAATTTTGAAAATATCAAGACAACACGTTATCAATAAGAACATTATTTTAATATATCAAAACGATTTCAGGATTATCAATAAAATTATTTTATCCAATTAATTAACTACATTTAAATTTATTTTAATAATTTTAATAACTTTTATTTCACACTTCTATTGATAAAATAGTTACAACATCCTTGTTTGGTGAAATTTTAATAATATAATAAATTTATTATAAATTATAAATAAATTATCATGATTTAGATAAATATATAAAATCAAAAAATACTATTTATGATAGCATATATTTCTAGGTTGACCTGATATTAAAAATGATATAATATTTAAAACATGAATTTTAATTTATAAAATTTTTATTGAATAAGATATTATAAATATCATAATCACATAAATGTGGCCCAATAAGTAAATAAGAAATTATAATAAAAAATATGTTTTTTAAGTTAAAAAATATTTATATTTATTCCTAAACTACCGTTTTTCTCCATGTCGATAAAAAATTTATATTTAAGACAAAGAATGTGATATTTTGTCTCTATTTATTTTAAATATTATATAATTTATTTTAATGAAGAACTATCCATAAATAATTAAAATTATATCCTTAGAAGTTATGGTTTGAATGAGCTTCACCCAATAAAATTTGGGCAGCATTTTAGGTCATTTTATAGTCCTTATCATTTTATTTCTAACCTCCATTACCAAATTTTCCATTTATTGTGGTAATAAAATTTTTAAAGGATACTATTTATATTTTAAATAAATAAAAAGGAAATTTTTTTCTAAATTTATAACTTCTAAATCTAAACATGGAATAAATTTTTAATTATTTAAAATATATATGTTTCAAAGTTTAATTTTAAATATTAGAAGAAAATTCCATGAAAATTCTTTTTTGGAAAAAATACATTTTGAAACATTCATATATAATATTTTTTTACAAAAATGGATATTTTAAAATTAAAATAGATTTATAAGAATTTGAAAATAATTCAAAAGAGAATTTTAACTTATAAATTCTCCAAATTAAAATATATTTTCAATAAAAATCAAATTTCTCACCGTAACATGAAAAAATAATGTTTTTAGTAATTTATTATAAAATATTTATAAAATAATTTTGATAATGGGATTTCAAAAAAATGAAAAAATATACTTAAAAATTTTTATATAACTTAAGGAAATTAATATTAACTTATAAGATTATGAAAAAATATTTTTTCTAGAAAATATATTGTTTTGAATAATTAATTGACTCATTAAAAATTATGTGACAATTTCTTAAACTCATTCTAGTAAATTTTTGATTAATTTAAATTTATATTAATTTTTGAAATTATTGATTCAAATTTATTCATTCCAATTTAATGGTTAGGTTATATGATATATATAAAATTTCATAGTGCGTCTAAACAAACTATTGTCGACAACATATGTTATCAAAGAGATAAAATTATTTAAAGATACATTTCCAAAAAAATTAAGCCTTATTTTATATAGGTTTATTATTTGGATTTAAATTAATGTATATAATATATAATATATAATTTTAAATTTTAAAATATGAATGTAGGGTCTTGAAAATCCGCAAAGGAAATTTTACCCAAAATCCCCCAAAATAATTGGGGGCAAATAATCATAGAAGAGACACAAAGGACCGGTCTGCGAACCGGTCCAAGGAAGCACAACACGGTCAGACGCCACGAGGCAACCCCTCCGTGAACCATTGTCGTTGACGAAATGGAGGCGGAGAGGCTCTGCGGTCGCATGGAATGATGGATGCCAGTATGGTTCACCATCACGAACCGCCCCAACCGCAGACCGCGTCGACCGGCTCAAGCAGCACCCGCTGTTGTTCGCGGAATAGAGGAGGAACCTTCCACAGCCGCAGAGCACCCTCTGAGTTCGCCTCATGGAGGAGGGGAGTGATCAATACCCACCGCGAATCACGGATTGACCAAGTCAGCTGTAAAATGGGTATTTGGTTATGGGCCTCCGTAAAAGGTGCCGCAGGGCCACAGATACATTCCTTTCCCCGCTCTATAAAATGAAACCAAGGGGGAAAGAAGAGAAGGATCAGAGAATTGGAATCAGATTCGAAGGGATAAGAGATCAGTTGAAGGAAGGCCTCAGATTTTGCAAACATCGAAATTCCCATCTGCAAACTACAGTAGGTATATGAATCAATATGGAATTGGGAAATGCATAATAATTTGGTGAACCGCGAACCTAAAATAACAAAAAAATGAGAACTGCGAACCATACCCCCTTCGCGGATGACTTCCCCATGGACCAGGGAGTTTATGCCTCTTTTCCCATCCATCGTACAACGTAGCACCCTCCCCCGCGAGTGAATCCCTGACTGATGAGCCACTGATTGGCACCGCCCTTGGCCGCTGATGCCTGCCTTGAATCCTCCATGAACAACCCGGGTTCGTGGATTGACCCCGAATCCGCGAACCACCCTGTTTCGTGAATTGAAACCGAAACCGCGAACCACCCTGGTTCGTGGGACACCGATCAGTCCACAGACCACCCTGGTTTGTGGATGGCTTCTCCAGCCACCTGGCACTTCCCCACGCGAAGGGCGCCACCACCCATTCCTCTCGGTGGCCCACCAAGTACATCAGTGTTCTCATTTCCAGAGCCAGGTAAAGTCCTTCTGATCCAGCCAGGTCCTCTACGAATCCTTAGTTGGCCTATTCATCGGCCCCGAGACGAGGCCTCCGCTAGAGCCACCAGATCCGCGTGGTATAACTTTCGGGTGTATCAGCGCGCCATTTTGAGTTCACATACCCACAGTAAATAGGGGAAAAGGGGTTTCCCCCACCCTTGAGCAGATTCCCGAAGCATTCCTGGGTTCACATTCCCACGGTAATGTGGAGTCTGAGCATGGGAATCCCTTTTCTGCCTCTCCACTTATTGAGGGTTCCTCGAAGATGGTAAAATACCAATTAAAAGGAATCCCTCGTGCACTGCATGAGAGGAGATGAGAACATGAGCACCCCCTTTCCCTCTCCTGCTGGGCTTTGTCGCCCCTAGCATCCATCTCGGAGTAAGCCCCGACCTTTTGGGCCTCCATAGAGTGTAATACCCAATTCATCACCTTGGGTTTCCTTCATGCGTAAGCCCCACTCAGCTTCTCACGGACGCACCTTTTGTGACATGATCATCATGTCCCTACTGCCTCTTGTTTTCACACCGAGCTTGACTCATGTGGGCATAGAGTAAGCATCGACCATGACATCCTCTTATGGGCCTCCTCAGAGTGTAAGCTCCAACCCATCATTCTGGGTTGCCCCAGAGCGTAAGCCCCAAGCCAAAGAGAACTATGAGGACTTTGATCCATGCCAAATCATGGTACGTAGGAGGCCTCCATGAGGTTCAAGCCCACCACTCAGTTGTTTCCTCAAGTCAAGTTCCACCCTCGTCCAATATGACGTTAAACTGTATACCCCCATCTAGCATGACATTAAACTATTTATGCAAACTACGTGGACTTTGATCCCTGCCTCCTAGATAGGGTACGTAGGAAGCCTCCATGAGGTTCAAGCCCATCACTCATCGGGCCACCTGGTCTCTCTTCACGTTGGTTCCCCGACACCTATGAGAACTACATAGAATTTGATCCCTGCCTCCTAAGAAGGGTACGTAGGAAGCCTCCCTGTGGTTCAAGCCCAACAGTCGGTCACTCTAACCATCTCCACATTAGTTCACTGCACCACTCCTAGTGCCGCCTCAATCGAGTTCCATCCCTTCGGGGTCATTAATACAACTAGGGATGGTAAACCTCAGGAATAAATGATTCCAAACCCCTGTGTCCAGTTTCCCATTTCCTACCAGGGTTGAATCCGTGGATACTATGTTTCTGTATAAACCAAAGATTCATAAACATATGAATACGTCTTAAATCTATAAGAGAGTCCCGGAACATGCAATAATTCCCTCCAAAATGGTTTGATGAGCCCGACTTCCCATCCTATCGACCAATGTGAGTTATTAAGAGTCGTTGTTCAGAACATCCGGCGAACGCTTGCCTTTGGAAAGCAGGTCCATCAATCATTGGATACAGAGAATTTGGGCATTTCGTGGCTGGAAAACCAAAAGAACGAAACAACAAATGGTGAACCCGATGTGAATATTTTACCAAACATGACAGATTAAACCTAATCTCACCCAGTGCCCCCTTTATGCTCTAATGAAGGTCCAAGCAAGGTCATTAATTACAAATGGGATTACATGATGCTGCTTTGATGGGTTTGCTACTTATATTTTATAAAATGTTTTGCAGTCACTACTTTCAGAACTCCCTTCGATCTAATGGCATCGCAACAGAACTCACAAGTGCGTACTCCCAACAACGCAAGGATGGGACTTCCTCAACAACGGAGGACCCCGTCACCAACCCAGTGTCTTCAATGCTGGGTTTCATATGTGCTGATCCGAGAGTACCATGTGAATGGTACTCTCCCAATGGTGGATGCGGCCAAGCACGCCCTCCAATCCGTCAAGGTTTGCCGGTCGCCTGCCCAGCAACGACCACAAATGCGGACCCAAACAGCCCCTGTCACTGTCTCCAACCGTTTCGGGAGTCTATCCCCGGAACGGGACAATGCGTACCTCCCTTATATTAGGGAGGTGGATGAGGTCGAAATTGAGGGCTTCATCCCTATCGAACGGGGGATCCACTATTAAGCCCCCACCGAAAGACATCATCACAGCCACGTCGCGACCCGACATCCTC
This sequence comes from Viscum album, assembly GCA_963277665.1. Classification (NCBI taxonomy): domain Eukaryota; kingdom Viridiplantae; phylum Streptophyta; class Magnoliopsida; order Santalales; family Viscaceae; genus Viscum; species Viscum album. Next base: position 1,919,461,339 of record OY728160.1, read on the forward strand.
GCACCGATGAGGATGTCTCCCCGATGATTCAGGCCCACGCTCCATGAGCTCCAGCCCCTAGGACCGCCCGACGAGGGCGGCAGACGTACAATCGGGGACCGGTCATCACCCTGGTCCTTGCGGAGGAGCTCCACTTCTCATCCATTAGGACGTACCATGAACATGCACCTACACATGTTCGCTCCTCCCAAGCCCGCCATCCAGACATGGTGGCATCATATGAGCCAGCACGCATCCTTTCCGAGCATCATCAAGCCCGTCACTCACGCAGGACGATACTTACAAGGCAGGAACCTCTCCCAACCCAGGGTCGTGAATCCCACTAGCTCGACATGGTGGCGACCCCGCACCTGCAGGACCAGCTCCTGGCAGTTTCTTCAGACACCCACCATCCTTATATGGTGGTGATCAACAAAGCTCGCCACCCAGATGTGGTGGCAAGTCATAGGCGGGCACCTCTCCCCGCCAACAAAGGCCACCGACTATATATGGTGGGAAAACAATATATGCAGTACCAACTCCCTGTAGATACAAGTAATGTCCACCACCCCGATGTGGTGGAAAATTGAGAGAGAAACCGGCGTATCCCGGTACAGGGGAACATTCGTTCACCTGCCCCAACACCAGAGAATTGTCAGTACCCACTGACCACTAGAGGACCAGAATAGGATATTCCTATTCTGATATCGGAATGGGACTTCATACCCGTTCCAGCCAAAGATGAATCTCTACATATCTTGTAAATGATAGAGGAGCAGATATCGATCCCAGATCATATCTTGCAGACTTGAAAGCATGTAATTGCATCAGCGGCAACAGTAAGGACTCGGGCCTGTGAGCCCATCTCCCTAATTGAGGTGACTCATCTAAGAGATGAGATAGCTACCTCAGAGAAGATATGCATCCCTGCTGCATCCCAGGAGGGTCGCCGTCTATATTTCGCGACGCAAGGGAAACCAGATCGAGCAGCTTCACTCGTTCCAACTGGGGGACACCCGTCCATCACGGTGGAATCTCCAGAGCAGGCATATATCCAATTTAAAAGTCAAGATGTTTGTCATAATTTCCCGGAAACGTCACGAGACCCAATTAGAAATTGACCCAAAGGTGGAGGCCATTTTCAACAGCAGACGGTACCAGCTACCCGTAAAAGAGCGCCCCGAACACGCCGAAGGCAACCTGTAAATAAATAGCGGGTTCATGAATCCACTCTTCTAGAAGCTGGGGTTTTAAACGCCGCTAAGCACACCTCAAAGGCTCGAAAACCTGTCCACCCATTACCATATTATGGGAGTGGCAGTAGTAGTTGCGAAGGTCCTCACCGCAATGTCGCTACGAGGAGCTCTGAAGGTCCTCCCCAGAGCACCAGTGGCGGCCTCCCCCGCGGGCATATAATGATCGGTCACGAGAGATTATCTCTTTATGCGAGTCACATAAACCCTCCAAGTGACCAGAAGATCGAGCAACAAGAAGGACCTCCACTTGCTACAGTCCACCCAAAAGGTCCTCCCCAGGGTATACACTACAATCACTCTCCATGTAGTGGGGCCAAAGATTGTGATGGTAGTCCTCACTATTATAGTCGCAACTACAGAGGTCATCCCTGTAGTGATGTCTCATGACAACAAGAAGGTCCTCCCCTTGTCGTGGCCTGCCCTGAAGGTCCTCCCCCCGGGGTTACGCTGCGAAGGAACTCCACACATCCAGGCATCAGGTCACGGTGGTAGTCTTCGCCACCCTGATAACAAAGGTTTTTCCCGTAGAGACGTTGAGCAACGAGAATGTCCTCCCCTCATTTTGGTACATTCTATAGGCCCTCCCTAGGATGTATCCCACAAATATTCTCCCTGCGGCAGCAGCAATGGTAGTCCTCGCCATTGCCGCAGCTGTGATGGTAGTCCTCGCCACCATGGCCTCCATTGCGAAAGTCCTCCCCGTAACAACGCTACACAGCCAGAAGGTCCTCCCTATACTGTAACATTCCTTGGAGGTCCTCCCTAGGGTGTAAAATTAAAAATTCCTCTATGCAGTAAAGCATAATGCAGTAATGGTAGTCCTCGCCATTATAGCCGTCATTGCGAATGTCCTCCCCGCGATGACATTTTATATCGACATGAAGGTCCTCCTCCTTCCGAATCAAGCGCCGAGAAGCCCTCGTATGTTGAGGCACTCAGAAGGATGAAATTGATCTTGTCATATTCCCAACATGTCGCTAAAGACACCCTTCTTTGATAATGAGATGGTCCGGGGCTGCGTTCATCTTCTGAACCACCTCGGAATCGCTAACATAATGATTTAGCACCTACCGGTCCCACTACCTCTAATCACACTAGCAGTGAGGGCCTCAGCTGGGCTGACCAGGTAGAAGGATCACAGGTGGAGGAGTATGATGATATGCTGCACATGAGGAAACGACTGGCAAGGAATGATATACCAGTTATGTTTTGGCCTACGACCACCTCTCAGTATGACATACCTTGGGAGTTGTCGGAAGAATGCATGCACAACATCAACCATAATATATGTACAACCATCCACTGGATGGAGACAAGCTTCCTGCCCTATGACGGGTATGTAGACCATGTTAAGTTGTTAGGGGACCTCTTTCTTCACATTGACCTAAAGGCCCTTTCCTCGACGTGACAACAACACCTCGAGAGGCGCAAAGGAAACATGGAGATAGCCTGTATCCGTGTACTGCATCAGCGGCGCCACCCCATCGGTGACTCTATAGTGGGAGTCCTTATCAGGGGCTGGGGGGAACATGGATCTCTGCATTTCACTCCACTCACCGCCTAAGAGAACCCGTTCGGTATGGTTTCCTGCAACATCGTCTCATCAAGACGACAATCGGGTGGACCCCCTGTTCAAGAGAGGCAACACACCCAACCACATCAGGTCTCAAGTATGTCCCAAAATCCTCAGGGCCGGCGGGAAAGATCCATTCAAAAAATCATGATTCAGGCCACCGAGAGCATACATCAGGCCTCTCACCTGTGAGAGGCCAATCAACGATCTATGCATACCTCCCCGGATGGGACGGATCCACAGGTGGATTCGGCATGAGATCCAGATCACCCCCGGATGGAGGCACGCAAGATCAGGCAGGCCATGATAGCCGCAGCCACTGCCGCATTCCAGGGTCCAGCCCAGCCTGTAGGGCTAGGGGAATTTTTAACAACAAATTACCCCGTAAGACCAATAAAACTAGAAAGATACTCAACGTCCATGGAACGAAGCCAGCCTTAGCCCTCAGGACTAGGGGCATTATTACCCCCTCAACATCAACCTCCCCCACGAGAGTCAGTATTCTCTCATATAGGGAGGACAGTCAGAAGAGGAGGCTCACTTCCCATCCTGTCATATGAATCATCATCCCCTCTAAGGGGAATGCTCACCGTGAGGTCTCATCAAAGAACTCTCCACATCACCCTTCGCCATGAAGTCTGAAGGCAATCCCAGGTCATGAAAGGGAAGGCCAACAGAAGACGTGGGAGATCCTCTTCCTATTTGGAAGATGAAGTCCCCTCCACCCCACAATATGCATTCATCAATGCCATAGAGGCTAACCCCACGGGTGACCCTGGGGAAAATGCAAATCCAGAGAGATTAGGAGACGATGGGTCTGGTCAGGATGTGACTCGCAACGAACCCCCAGGTGTGCACACCTGGAACCAGAGGGCCTCTTTAAATATAGACACCCCTTCAGCTAACCTCCCTCCGCCTACCATGTGAGCTTCCAACAAGGATAAGAATAAAGTGGTGGTTACCCTTAACCCGTCCCCTTCTCTAGATAAAAACGATCCACTCACGCTCGAAGAGAGGTTCTCTCGATAGGAGGAAGATATGAAAGAATTGAGGTGGATTAACACCGAGCTGCTCCAGAGGAACCACCTTATCGAATGTGTGTCCCATGAAGAGCCACATCATGCACTCCTAGTAAGTTCACCTCAAAGGCTAAGGCTTTCCCCCGAAAAATGAAGCATGATCAGGGATCCATCCCATTGTGGTTCCTGGTCTATCCAACTACCTAAATGTGGATGATGAATACCAGGATTTACCTCCACTTAAACATGAACCATTCGAGGGTACCCAGTATGGAATCTGAACCCTTGGTGCGGGCCAATTAGAATCCTCAGGCAATGCCTCGGGCTACGCCTGCCCAGGACCGGTCCCAACGGGATGTAAACCATGGACTCACCAATACCATTGAGGCACTAAACAGTTCGATTAGAAGAAATGGAAGTTCGACGTGCCCCGATACAGCCAGAGTGGAAACCCTACCCAGATTGGGTGACCAACACTCCACCTCCACCCAATTTTGGGAGCCCTTTATTCCCCATATTCAATGGATTAGGAGATCCAAAGTAGCATGTGATGAACTATGCATCCTATTGTGACCCTATAATGGGGACTCCGGAGCAACAAGAAGCAGTGAAACACAGATTCTTCCTACGGACCTTGCAAGGATCCACCTTCGTCTGGTATACGAGTCTGTTTTCCCAGTCGATAAAGAGCTTGGAGGACCTCTGGTAGCAGTTCCTATTCCACTACAGGTCAACACTGCCTAAAACAACGATCATCGATCTCATGAACTGCAAGCAGAGGGAGAACGAGAGGGTCTCAGATTTCATCGCCAAATGGAAAGGTCCTACCTATTATCTGAACATGCCAATACCTCACGATGAGATGATAGCCATATGCATCGATAATCTTAGAGATGATCTTTGAACACCACTAATACCAGTTGAGTGCAGCACTGGCTTCAGCCATCTATTGTCCATTGACCAGAGAATTGAGGACTCCCTACAGCGGACTAATTCAAAGTCCCGAATAGATTTGAAGGCTCCTACGAAAATATTACCTAGAGTTGAATTATCCGCTGTCACGCTCAAGCCGGCCCCTGTGCTTGCTCTGCCGCTCAGGCCTCCACCAAATCGTCAAGGGCCCTCTACATATCAGCAGCCGCCCCGCCTAAATGGGATAATCAGAGAGGACTGAAACAAAACCAGTGTGAGGAACAAAGACAAAAAGTATACTTGTTCCGTGATGATGAAGTCCGTGGCTACTTCATCTCTGCCATAAACTGCAACTTGCTCCGTCTCACGGAGTTGAGGAGACCTGAGGAATTCGGTCACGAAGACAGGCCAGATTACTGATCCTACCATCGGATGTTGGGGCACAGTATCCGAGAGTGCTTCATCTTCAAATACCTCAAGCAGAGGAAGGTAGATTTTGGAAAAGTTGAGCTGGGACCTCCCCCATCACATATGGCATGTATCTCTACCACCGACTCTGACATGGGGGAGGGGTGGCAGAAATTCACCAGCAATCAGGGGCATAAATTTGACAACTGGATGACTCATAAGACTATCAACCGAGCCTAGGGCATACTCCGAGCTCAACTACAGCATCCGGTGTTTCCACCAGAAGCCCCTGGAGCCGTAGAGCCGACCACATCGGCCTCACAACCCTCCAAAAGCCGGTCATCTAGACGGAGCCGAAGGAGGAAAAAATCACAAGAGGAGCAGTCTGCGATGGGGCCAACGTCAGCCCCAACCCTGGTAGATTTCATGCGCTCGAATTTGGCACCCCAGGCACTGACCCGCCATATGGAACCATCAGAGGCAACGGACTAGGTTGACCTGTCAGAGGATGAAGAGACAATCTTTGGTTCTATCAACGTCATCCAACTCATGGAATAATTCCCTGACGAGGGGTATGATTATGATCCCGAGATTCCTGCATGAGGATCCAAGAGGAGGAATCGAAGAGGTAGAGGATACTAGGGGGGGCACAGCAGTGACCGAAACCAACCCTACGGTTAGACCCAGGATCAGACCGTAAATATTGTGGAAACCCGTGGGAGAGCCCTTCAGCGGACTCAGCAGGAGAGGGAATGCCCCTCCACCCCCATAAGTAGCCACTCTGACCCTGTTGTTTTATGATACCCACCAGAGGAGGAGCAAGTATCTTTTCGCCTTGTGCGCACAAACAGACCGGCCAGGATATGGCCTCAAAATATGGGAACATCATCGACATCCGACCCCGTAGCCGGTCCCTCCTCGTCAAATTCCCTAGCTCTCAAAGAACCCGCTAAGAATCTCCCGCCAATGGAGAAGCGTCGACCACTGGGGAAAAATACGACTTCCTTAAGAAGCTAGCGTCAGTACCAGCGATGTTGTCAATCCTAGATGCGCTGAGTTTGTCGGCCGACCTTAGGGAGGCGCTTATCGAAGCTTTGATCCGCCCCCAGAAATTCCAAGCTGAGGTAGCCACCGCCAAGATTTACAAGATGGAGACTGGCCTGACTGAATGCTATGTGGTGATTTCCTTCACCGTCCAGGATGAAGATTCCATCATGCAAGGACACATCAGACTGCTATATGTGTTCGGTACACTGAATGGTATTGAGATTCGAAAAGTCATTATAGACAATGGCTCTGGAGTTAACCTTCTTCCCCTGCGGACATTCCAAATGTTGGGCTATAGTGAGGATGATTTAATTCCCTCAGACACAACTTTGATAGGTTACGACAATAGTGAGAAAAACCCAATGGGATAGATTATGCTAAAGACCCATTTTGGTGACCTGGTAGCCAACACGGAATTTCTGGTGGTCCGGCAGAGCCCAGCATTCAATGCCCTGCTGGGAAGGCCTTGGCTCCATAAGCACATCGCTGTTCCTTAATCATACCACCAGTGTATCAAGTACTGTGTCAATGGACAAAGTGGGACGTTACATGCCGACAAGGCCTATTTCGAGCTCTCCGAGTCACATTATATTGATGCTGGGTTCTATGAGAAAAAGAAGAAGAAGCCTTTGATCAACAGTGTCAAATGGATCCCCGCTCCAAATGGACAGGAAATGGTCCCCGATGACCCCCCCCAGGCATCTTCGTAGAGATTATGTCCTGCCCATCAACCATGTTGAGAGTATAATCTCGAGTCAGGACACGCACTTGGATGTCCTCATGACTTCAGCCACGATGGCTGAGCACGACAATTCAGGAACGTCTACCAACCCTCGATTTGGGGACGAATACTCAAGCAGGGATTCCCACGATGCCTGAAACGCTCGATGGCTCAGACCGAAAACTCTCTCCCCATCAGAAGAGGAGGATGAGGACTTGGGAGAAGAAGTGGGGGGTGATCTCAGGGATGCACCTCCTGCATATGAGGAAGGTATCTCTACCGTCGTGGATGAGCTCAGGTAAATAAACCTTGGTACCAAAGAAGACTTGAGGCCCACTCTCATTAGTGCGGCCATGTCTCCTGAGGAACACGAGGTATATACCTCCTTCCTATGGAATAATCAAGATGTATTTGCATGGAATTACACAGAAATGACAGGACTCGATCCGGAGGTAGCATCGTATCACCTGGGTCTTCCGGAAGACCCCCAGGGCTACAAACAGGCAGCCATAAGGACACACCCCTCACATGCTGCCAAGATAGAGGCTGAAGTGGATAAGATCATTAAAGAAGGCTTCATCAGGGAGGTCCATTACCTCATTTTTTTGGCCAACATCGTCCCATTTAAGAAAAATAACCGGAAATTTTGCATTTACATTGACTTCAAGGACCATAATCGGCATTTTCTGATAGCTGACTTCCCGGTTCCAATCACCGAGTTGTTAACTGATGTGACGGCTGGGTATGAGGCTCTATCTTTCATGGATGGCTATTCCGGATATAATCAAAACAGGATGGACCAAGAAGATGAAGAATCCACTGCCTTCAAGGCCCCTCAAGGGGTATTCTGTTACAGGGTCATGCACTTTGGTCTCAAGAATGCTGGCGCCACGTATCAGCGTGCCATGCATCGGATATTTAAGCCGTTCCTGGGGAAAATTCATTTAATTTTATGTGGATGACCTAGTGGTCAAGTCCAGACAGCGCTCGGATCACCTGTCAGACCTTGAGACCATCTTCAACAAGCTCCGATAGCATATCTTGAAGATGAACCCCTTGAAATGTTCCTTTGGTGTAACTTCAGGGAAGTTCCTTCGCTTCATCGTACGCCATCGTGGCATTGAAGTCGAACCTGAGAAGACTAAGGATATCCTATGCCTGCCACCCCCTTGAAATCTCACTGAGCAGAGGGGGTTCAAAGGACACCTAGCCAATATTAGGCAGTTCATAGCCAACCTAGCAGGAAAATGTTTTCCCTTCACCAGGTTGATGAAAAAGGGGGTCACGTACCAATGGATGAAGGACTTCCAAGAGGCGTTCGATAACTTGAAGAAGTACCTCTTATTATCACCGATTCTCATGCCCCTGGTCGAAGGAAGGTCTCTCATTATATATGTGAAGGCCCTAGAATGGTCATTGGGAGCCTTCCTTGCAAAGAAGAACGATGCCGGAAGTGAAAACAGTCTATATTACCTCAGTCGAACCATGATTGATGTTGAGACTCAATACTCGAATATTGAGAAGAGCTGTCTAGACTTGGTCTTCGCGGTTCAAAATCTGCAACATTATCTGTAGCATCATGAGGTCCATTTGGTCTCGCGGAGTATCCCGCTCAAGTATATCCTCAGTCGCCCGATGCTAACCGGACACCTATCCCGATGGGCAGTTATCCGGTAGTAGTTGAACATCAGGTTCATGACTCAAAAAGCCATCAAGGGCCAGGTATTAGCAGCCTTTCTGGCAGAACACCCTTCAACAGGGACCACTGCACTAGTCGCTGAACTACCAGATGACGATATCTTCTCAGTTCAAGGGGAGTTCGCAGCATGGAAAATGTACTTTCACGGTGCGTCCCGAAGCCCCACTGGGAAGAGGATGGAGGATCCCAGATTTAACAAAGTGGGTCTGGGGATAATACTTGTGTCCCTAGAAGAAGCAGTTTTTCCGTATTCCTTCCTCCGGTCAGAGGGATGTACGAATAATGAAGCAGAATATCAAGCCCTCATTGCAGGCCTGGAGCTCACACTCCAGGCGCAAGTACAACACCTTAAGGTAAAAGGTGACTCGAAGCTGGTCATCAAGAAATTCAATGGTGATTGCACTATTAAAAAGGAGGAACCGATCCCCTTGTTTGACCATGTCCGAGGGTTAATGGCCAAGTCCTCCACAGAACCAGCATTGACCTATATTCCCCAGTCCCAGAACGCTCAGGATGATGCATTAGCCAATGCGGCCACAACCATAGCCGACGCAAATCAGGATGCAACGGTCATCAGTATTGCTCATCGTCGAATAGTATTGCCATTTGTTCAAGCTAAGACGGAAGAGATCCACGAAGTCAGTCTTGTCCCTGAGCCATATTCTCCTACCACCTGTTGGATGACCCCCATCATGAACCACCTTCAACGGGGAGAGATTCCATCAGACAGGGATAAACGAGAGAAAAATACGGAGAAGGGAAATCAATTTTGTCTTATATAGAGGCACTTTTCAGGAAGAGGTCCACTACAAAAGAGGCCTCGATGGAGTTCTCCTCAGATTCATTGATGGAGAAGAAACCCTGTCGTCATGACTGAAGTACATACAGGAGCATGGGGAGCACATCAAACAGGGACCAAGCTTTCCCATCAGGTTCGAAGGCTTGGGTACTACTGGCCCATAGTGTCACGAGACTACGATCATTTTACCACGAAATGCCACTCCTGCCATATCCATGCCAACATCATACACCATCCCCCGGAGTTTCTCCATCAAGCTAAGTACTCATGGTCATTTTTCATCTGGGGGATGGAATTCGTGGGACCATATCCTCCCTCCATGGCCAAACAATTGAAGTATATCCTCATGGAAACCGACTTCTTTTCCAAATGGGCAGAAGCCATATACCTCAAGGAAGTCAAGGAAAGAAATATTTTCAGCTTCGTGAAGGCCAATATCATCACCAGATTTGGTGTCCCTCATAATATACTGACGGACAACAATACCAATTTCTGATCTGTTGAGTTGGAAAAGCTATACCACGAGTACGGTATCAAGGCTAGCCACTCATCCCGCTACTATGCAGCGGCCAACCGACAGATAGAAGCTTTCAACAAGACCATGTCCAACATCCTCCAGAAAATGGTGGGCAAAGACAGGAAGTCATGGCTGGATAAACTCATCCATGAATTGTGGGATTATCGATCCACAATCTGCACTGCTACTCGGTCTACCCCGTACTCATTGGTGTACGACATGGAGGCGGTCATGCCCATTGAACTCCAACATCCCTTACTCAGTGTTTCCATCTTTGATCAATTATCTGATGATGAGTAGTCAGTGAATCGTTTAGGTGAATTGGAATAACTAGATGAGAAGCGGATGCACACTCTGCACCACCAAGAACTGTACCAGAATTGGATCGCATGAGCCTTCAACAAAAAGGTCTGCCTCCAGTCTTTCATGGAAAAAGAATTAGTGCTGGTCCTCCGGACCCCAATGATACCTGGAAAAAATCCTCCAAAGCTAGAGCCCAAGTGGGTGGGACCATATGTTATACACAATGTCTACTCCAATGGAGCAGACACCCTGATCTCCATGGATGGGAAATTCACTATAGCTCCTACCAATGCGGGATTTCTGAAGAATTATTTCGCATAGAGACAAAGAAGTATTCACGTCCTCACCGCATGACGTTAAAATACATGGATTTCTTCCTTACCGCACGACGATAAACTGCACAGATGAAGAAAAAAATGAGATGTACACATCGTCTGAGCTGTATGACACTAAACTGCAAAGCACCTCATCCTAAACACAAGACGTCAAAATATATGCCCCTCATCCAAGCTGTATGACGTTAAACTGCCAAGCACCGCATCGTCACCACATGGCGTTAAACTGCACGGAATCTAATAATTCCCCCTCGTCATAACAACAAGACGTTAAACTGTACGGACCACATCCTCACCACATGACGTTAAAATGCACAGATTTTATAGAACTACGTACAACTTGATTCCTGCCCTTGCAGGATACGTAGCGACGTAGAGAATCCCTATCCTGGCCCATCCTCCTAAAAAAATTCCCCTTTCCCCAGTGTACGGGCCAGACCGATGTGGGGTGTATCATCTTTACAGAGAACTACGTGAGGCTTGATTCCTACCCTTACAGGATACATAGCGACGCTAGGATTCCCTATCCTAGCCCAACCACTTCACAAAAAATTCCATTTCTCCCTTGTACGGGCCCGAACGATGCGGGGTGTATCATCTATATGGAGAAATACTTGTGGCTTGATTCCTGCCCTCCCAGGAAACGTAGTGATGCCAGATTCCACACCCTGGCCCAACCACCTAAAAAGAATGTTCCCATTCCCCCATGTACAGACCAGACTGGCATGGGGTGTATTCATGTCCTCACCGCACGACGTTAAACTTCATGGAGTTCGTCTTTACCGCATGATGATAAACTGCACAAGATGAAGAAGAATTAATAATTCCCCTCCCCTCATATATGGGCCAGACCTACACGAGGTGTGCTCATCATCCTAACCACAAGGCATTAAACTGTATGGACCACATCTTCATCGCATGACGTTAAACTGCACGGATTTCAGAGAACTACGTATGACTTGATTCCTTCCATCACAAGATATGTAGCGATGCTAGGATCCCCAGTCTTGGCCCAACCCTTAAAAATTAAGAATGCCTTCTTTACCCTGTATGGACTAGACCTGCACGGGTTGTACATCTCATCCTTATCACACGATGTTAAACAGCACAGACAATGATGTTAAAAATGCCTTTTCCCCCGTGTACGGACCAGACCTGCACGGGGTGTACTTCTCGTCCTTACCGCACAATGTTAAACTGCACGGAAAATGATGTTAAAAATGCCCCTTCCCCCTTGTATGGACCAGACCTGCACTGGGTGTATATCTTCATCTTTACTGCATGATGTTAAACTGCACGGAAGTTGTCCCCACCGCACGATGTTAAACTTCACAGACCCCCTTTCTCCTTTCACTTCAGGTCACCTTTGTCCTTACCGCATGATGTTAAAATGAATGGATTTTTTCCTCAGCGCATGACGTTAAACTGCACGGACTTTGTCGTGACCCACCTAGGACACAAGGCGATACGAGATGATGATACTCCTTGCACATTTGGATACATACTTTCCGTAAATCAGACTCCACGACCCGGATAATTATGGATCTTCATAACCGCTCATGTCCATCAGAAGTGGAAACTTATTGACCCATGGAAACCTTTGTACGACTATGCATACCATTTCCTCAGTGGCTCTATATATTGATATCCCCTAGCCCATCTACCAAAGGCCAGATTTCCACAGGCGACACATTTCCAAGCTCCGTACGCTTACCAGCATCAGAGCCCCCAGACCATATCTCTTGATCCAGAAGTTTATGGAGAAGTGGTTTAAAAGTTCATTCCCCTATTCACATTTGGGTGTTTCCATGGTTTCCCTATCTGGCTAGCATGTGTGTCCGCCAGTGGTTCACATAGCGACCTGCATCAACAAACATCAAGCCTGGACAAGGCTACATTGACTCAACAAAAAATTGTGGTAAAGATGTTTCTCGTATACCTAAACACCACTATCCCCACATGCCGAACTCTGAGCAAAGAGAAATCATGGATTCTCATAATCATTCATGGCCATCAGAAGTTGAAATTTATCGCCCCAGGGACACCTTTGTACGACTATTCATACCATGACCTCAGCGGGTCTTCATAATGATAGCCCCTAGCTTATCCATCAAAGGCCATATTTCCTCAGGCAGTACTTCTCCTAGCTCCGTACGCCTACTGGCCACAGAGCCACACACCATACCTCTTGATCTGGGAAAGCTCAAAGTTGCAGTTTACGACCATCATCCTCCGGCCTGTTCTAAGTATATCAGAAAATGTTGACCCAGTTATCTGTCGAGTGATTGCAGAAATAGTCACCCAATGGTCCGACCTCTATGATCGATAAACTAGGAGTACCTCGTCCTCACTGCATGACGTTAAACTGCACGGAGTGAAGGCACACCCCAAAAAACAAGACAAATTCGTTCATGGGGGCCCTTTGAAACTCAACAAGCAACCAAGGACGTATATCCCTGACATGTCCAGAAATTCCCCTGCCAAATGGCAGACCTCGTGGCCCAGACAATCGCAGATCCTCATAACCACTCATGGCCATTGGATGTGGAATGTTATTGACCTGTGGACACCTTTGTACGACTATGCATTCCATGCCCTTAGTGGCTCTGCATAATGATATCCCCTGGATCGTCTATCAAAGGCAAGAATTCCACAAGCGGTACTTATCCTAGCTGCATACGCTTACCGGCCTCAGAGCCCCCATATGACCTTTCCTGATCCGAGAAGCCCCGGAACCATGATTTACACCAATCAACCCCCTTCCACGCATGGGGATTGTTGAGGTATTCAAGCCCGGTTATATTCTGATGAAGAGAATCCATTGCAATAATTCCCCCCATCCTCACCGCATGACGTTAAACTGCATGGAACCCCTTAAAGATATCTTCGTCCGCACAACATGACGTTAAACTGCACGTAATCTGTCCTCACTGCATGATGTTAAACTGCATAGCAACCTTAAAAAATTCCCCTATCCTCTCCTCATGATGTTAAACTGTAGGGCAACCATTAATAATGCTCCCTGTCCTCACTGCATGATGTTAAACTGAACGGAAACCCTTAAAGATATCATCGTCTTTACCGCATGACGTTAAACTGCATGGTCGAACCCATCACGGGGTAAGTAAGAAACAGAGGCCTTTCTCTATCTTACAGTGCACGGGTCATACCTGCATGAACCACCTCCTCACACCAGCGTCAGAAAGAATTACTTCACCTGTTCTCAGGATGTCTAATCTTGATATTTCCCCCATATTCAGGCACCCTCTCATTATAATCCATAATCTGTACTCAGAAAAATCCAAACTCTCATAAGACACCCCTAGTGGTTCCAAATCTCAACTTCTTTGAAGTTTCTCGGCTATCGGAAGTAGATAGTATTTGACTTATGGACACCTTTGTACGACTATGCATACCATGCCCTTAGCGGCTCTGCATATTGATTGCCCCTGGACCGTCTACCAAAGGCAATATTTTCTTAGGCGATGCTTCTCTCTGTACACCTCTTGGCCTCTGCGCCCCCATTTCTATTCCAGTATTCGGAAACCCTCTGAGCTACAGATTACCAACCTCTTTCACAATCCTACCTGAATGTGGTGAAATGTCTTTGAAGAGATCACTGTGAACCGGGAGAAGTCATTCCATTTTAGATAATGTCCTAGTTGCGTGACATTAAATGGAGTCAAGACTCAATCATTCCTTACGCTAACTAAAAGCATAGGGGGTGGTCTCCGGACCACGCTCCTGATTAGTACGGATGTTCCCAAAACCCTTTAAGATGTCACACTGTCCTTCTGAGCCGCCCTTGGTGGTTTTAAATTCTTTCTATGCCACCCATTGTGGATTCCATAATACGGACATCCATGAAGTCCCCTGGCCATCAAAAATTGATAATTATTTGACTTAAGGACACCTTTGTATGACTATGCATACCATGCCCTCAGCATCTCTCATATTGATTGCCCCTGGCCCATCTACCAAAGGCAAGTTTTCTTTAGGAAATGCTCTTCTTACCTCTGTACGCCAACACTGCTCCCATGCCTTGAGACATGCCTTGAATGCCGCTCAAATACAAATATGTTTCCCCCCACGTGTGTCTGAAGTGCATTAAGACATATTTTAATCAGTTTAATCATATTGGGGCCCTCAGCCCTCCTTATTTGGTCAATGCTGTTCGACCTAAAACATCAGTAATGATAGTCTTGTCGGTGGGACTTTAAACCACACATAGATTAAAGAGTCACAAATCCTGTTAAGACAAAAACCCGAAAAGGGTGACCTAAGAAAAAGCTGGTTTATACCCACTGGGTCCACATTAATGGGCCCAGGAAAAATAAGGGCATTAAAAGAAGAAAAATACAAAAATTTTGTAGGGGTTTCCTATAAAACCCTAGCAATAATTAGACTACGCTCACTGGATCCCACGGTCCAAGCAAAAATTATCGCTTTTTTTCTTGAGTTATGACTAGTTCTGATTGAGTGAATTGTTCTTTTCACAATAATTGTTCTAAGTAACAATCAAATGCCATAGCAACGAGTGATTGATGGAGACTGTGTTTCATTCAAAAGAAGAGAAAACAGGATGTACACAAGATGGAGTCTCTCCTTTATAAAAAAGAAAGGGGGACAGAGGGGTAAGTGAAATAGGGAATACAAAAGTAGCTCTGATTGTTATAAAGGGTCCTGACTTGCTCTCCCCACCAGATCAGCGACTTTGTGGCGAAGGCCGTCGCAGGATTGTTCCAACACTTCCTTCTTCATGGTCTCAGCCTCAGCCACCGGACGGATATCCTCCACTATGGTTTGGAGATCGTTGATCCCTTTTCTGGAAACTTCAAGACGGCCAGTCATAGCCGATAACTAATCCGTCAGCATCGCGGCTCATTCCACGCATGCATGCAACTCAGAGGATAGGATGGACGCCTGATCTCGAGAGATCACCACCCGTGCTACCAGTTGATAGAAATTTGTTGTGGTTTCCTCCATGGTTTGGGACCCATAATGAGTGGTCTCGAAGTGAGTGAGTGTGAATTCACTAGTGATAGCTTCCTCGTGGGCCATGACAACTTGGCACACAAGAGAATGCAAGGGGCGATAGTCAAATCCACCACCCCAAACCCAGGAAGAGATAACGAAGAGCTTCGGTCTTCGTTTCCATTTCAGCTAAGGTGGTTTCGGTGATGATCCCACATATTCAGGGCCAGGACCACCTGCACACATCCCTATGGTCCGCCATGATGTGAGGATCTTTGGAATCCACGCTGGATGACATGAGAATAGAGTATGGCATGGTAGCCCGTGCAGACATGTGTTCAGTAGAAGTTGGCTCTGAAGCTGTAAGGTCTGGAGCTCCTAACCCCAGTTCTGGCTTGGGGACACAGTTGCTAAGCCTGATATCAACAGGCAGACCCTCCGAAATGGTCTCGATGGGACCCGAAACCACAGGGTCATCCTCATCCACAAACAAGAAGGATGAACTTTCCCGAACTGCGGCCACCGTAGGGTCAGGTGAGGAAAGTTCTCTGAATCTCTTTGATCGACGATCCATTAGTCGGTCCTTCCTTGAAACTGATTAGGAAGGTGTAGTGGACGTGGTAGCCACCATACCTCCCGGTTTGGGAGTCTTCCAGACAGCCTTCCCAAGAATCCTGTCAGGATAGTATTTTACCCATGTCTTTGTATATTCTAGGGAAAGGCCAGAAGATGCGCCCGTATCAGGCAGGGGAATGCTTGTGTCAGATCCCTCCCGCGTCAGCATCAGCCACCACTGACGAAGTATGGCTGGATGCAGTCCTTGGGCCTGAGGAGGGAGAAGGGAAGCTAGGACTAGAATGCACCCAAACCGGCAAGAAAAGCGATATGGGACATACAGCTCGCACAAAGAGACGATGTAAATACATGTGGACAGAGACCCATCCCGTAGGGAGACCATGTAAGAGCGCTCCTCCAAGCTCCCCCGGCGGTTGTCAACTAAGATGCCAGAAGGGGTGGGGTAGGGAGTGAAGATGACCTGGGAGAAATCGCTTAGGAGCTCAAGGACTTCACTAGAGTTGAGAGATTCCAAAATAACTCCTGCTATATCAAGTAGGGTAGGACGGAAGGTAGGAAGCAGGATGGCCGTATTATGACGATACTCATAATAGCGACAGTGATCCGCCACCCAGCCATACAAAAATTGAAATGGCCCGCTTAGACGGTAGGGTGACCAACCCACCTGCATGTGGAACAGTAGCTCGTAGATACGGGCCAAAGTGGGCACAACTAAATTCACAAAGAGACCCTCTACTAACATGGCCTCCATTATCAAAGTGCAGGCCTGGACACCGGGGTTAACATCCCGGGAAGGAAATAGCCATCCGCTCAATAACATAGGAAATAGACCGGCCAACCGGGGCATAGGAGACACACCAGGGCACGCCTCCGAACCCCATGAAAGGTAATCACATGATTCCAGAACCGCCCATTAAGAACCCTGAATGGTTCATGACTGCTGGGAAGGATGAGTCCTGGGAGGCTTATTCTTCGGTGCCAGATCGGTGGTGTTTAGAAATAACTCTATCCAAATGTTATAAGGAATAAGAGAGAGGGCAGGCAAGGCCTGAACTAGTGACTGGTCCACCATGTTCAGCAGCTCTTTTTCCAATAAAGGAACATGTTCAATGCCGTCTCATGCTTCGGTAGTGGGAAACAAATCGTCATACATCTCGCCAGTAATCGGAAGTCATCATATCTGGTAGATGTCCCACAGACTGATGCCGACTTCACCATGGGCAAGGTGGAAAGTATTAGTACCTGAACACCAGTGGCTGAATAGGTCGGGCAGAATCAAATATGGCTGGTAGATAGCAAATTGGAAATACCACACTATGGAGTATAGGTTGATAGCTTCCAAGGAATCGAGAGACTCTCGACAGTGGTGATGGGCCCTGAAATCCTAAGCCCAATCATTTGAGAAGAGCTCGTCGGACCGAAGATCCCACCTGAGAACCCACCCCGCATCAGGATCCCTTCGAGCATGATTAATAATATAAGGGTAGTCCTTAAGGACAACTCTCTGAGAAAATTCTTGATTGCACTGATCGCTTTGGGTCCAGATAGAGCGCCTCATAATAGATGTGTATTTTGGACCAAAATTAGTGATTATCTCCCCAGATTGGGTAATGTTTTCCTGAATTCATTTTCAAGGAGCTTCCAGGAAATGAGAATGGAGAACATAGAAAGTAGGGGGGATAGGGACGTTGACCTGTAGACCGAAGCCATAGAGCGGGAGCTGATTAGATAATGGATAACTTAGAAGCTCCGAAGAGAGAAGGTTCTTCAATGCACCACCATCAGGAATGATGGACTGTCTAGGGTCCCCTGTGATGCTCTCCGCTCTCTGAATCATAGCTGAACGTCTCTCTGAGGTGCTGGAGAGGGGCTCTCCAACAGGCCTCGACGCAGAATGAGGGGGAACCATATTTTCTCCCTACACAATGAGATCCAACAATTGGTTAGTCCGGAATAAAAATATGGACATGAAGAACCAAATGAATGGTTAAGGAGCCTTTATAATCAAAATCAACAAGGAGTCCTTGGAGGATGGTGTGTGGTGACTTCATTCTGCGAACCATCCCTTCGCGAAATCAGTCCGCGAAGCCCTGGCCCGCGGAGCGTTGGCCAGGAAACTATGAAGAAAGTTCCTCCGCAACCCATCATCACTTACTTTTTAATTAATTAAGAGTAATGTTTCGCGGTTGGAAATTTCATTTGTGGATGAAGGAGACCGGGAAGAATAAATGGTTTGCGAAAGTTACTGTCGGTTCGTGGATGAGGCACTTCGCGAAGGAGAAAACACACAGAGGCAAAGGAGCTCTAGTTTCGTGAATAATTCGGTAAAGGACAAGTGAGGGCTCCCCATATTTATAGGCGTGGTCCCCTACTGGGTCCACCTTTCTGCCGCAAACCATCTCAATTTCAGGACGTCTTTGCATCAGAATGGGCTCCTTTTCGTTTCGATCGGACCCCATTCGGATGGGGGGCATTTGTAGGGTCTTGGAAAATCCTCAAAGGAAATTTTACCAAAAATCCCCCAAAAGAATTGGGGGAAAATGTTCAAAGAGGAGACACAAAGGACCTGTCCGCGAACCGGTCCAGAGAATAAAAACACGGCTAGATGCCGTGAGGCACCCCCTCCGCGAACCATTTTCATTCGCGAAATAGAGGCAGAGAGGATCTGCGGTCGTGAGGCAGGATGAATGCCAGTCCGGTTCACCATCACGAACCGCCCCAGCTGCAGACCATGTCGACCGGCTCAAGCCGCACCTGCTATTGTTCGTGGAATGCTGGCGGAATGCTCTGCAGCCGTGGAGAACCCTCTGAGTTCGCCTCGCGGAGGAGGGGAGCGATAAATACCCACTGCGAATCGTGAATTGACCAGGTCAGCTGTGAAACAAGTATTTGGTTATGGGCCTCCGCAAAATGTGTCACAGGGCCACAGATACATTACTTTCGCCACTCTATAAAAGGAGACAAAAGGGGAAAGATGAGAAGGATCAGAGAACTGGAATCATATTCAAAGGGATAGGAGATCAGTTAAAGGAAGGCCTCAGATTTCGAAAACAACGAAATTCCCATCCACGAACTACAACAGGTATATGAATTAATAAGGAATTGGAAAACACCTAATAATTTGGTGAACCGCAAAACTAAAATAACAAAAAAGGAGAACCGCGAACCACCCTAGTTCATGGGTTGAACCCGAAGCTGCGAACCACCCTGGTTCAAATATTGAACCCGAAACTGCGAACCACCCTAGTTCGCGGACGGCTTCTCCAACTACGTGGCACTTCCCCACGCAAAGGGTCCCTCCATCCATACCTCTCGGTGGCCTGCCAAATACTTCGGTGTTCTTTTTTCTAGATCCTGGTAAAATCCATCCGATCCAGCCAGGTCCTCTGTGACTCCTTCGTTGGCCCATTCATTGTCCTTGAGTTGAGGCCTCTTTTAGATCCACTGGATCCGCATGGTATAACTTTCGGGCGCATCAGAGCACTATATTGAGTTCACATACCAACGGTAAAAAGGGGAAAACGGGTTTCCCCGACCCTTGAGCAGATTCCCGAAGCATTCATGGGTTCACATTCCTATGGTAATGTTGAGTATGCGCTCGAGAATCACTTTTCTGCCAATCCACTGGTTGAGGGTTCCTCGAAGATGGTAAAATACCCATCGGAAGGAAGCCCTCATGCACTGCAAGAGAGGAGACGGGAACAGGAGAACCCCCTTTCCCTCTCTCGCTGGGCTTTGTTGCCCCAGGCGTCCATCTCGAATTAAGCCCCAAACTTTTGGGCCTCCTCAGAGTGTAAGCCCCAATTCATCACCTTGGCTTCCTTCATGCGTAATCCCCACTCCGCTTCTCCCAGACGCACCTTTCGCGATGTGATCGTCTAGTCCCTGATGCCTCTTGTTTCTCGCACCGAGCAGGACTCACGTGGGCTTAGAGTAAGCATCGACCATGACATCCTCTTATGGGCCTCCTCGGAGTGTAAGCCCCAACCCATCATTCTGAGCTACCCCAGAGTGTAAGCCCCAAGACAAAGCGAACTACGAGGACTTTGATCCATGCCAAAGCATGGTACATAGGAAGCCTCCACGAGGTTCAAGCCCACCAATCGGTCGTTTTTTCACGTCAAGTTCCACCCTCATCCAACATGACGTTAAAATGTATACCCCCGTCCAGCGTGATGTTAAACAATTTATGCGAACTACGTGGACTTTGATCCCTGCTTCCTAGACAGGGTACGTTGGAAGCCTCTATGAGGTTCAAGCCCATCACCCATCGGATCACCTGGTCTCTCTTTACGTTGGTTCCCCGACACCTATGCGAACTACGTGGACATTGATCCCTGCTTCCTAAGCAGGGTCCGTAGGAAGCCTCCCTAAGGCTCAATCCCAACATCTAGTCGATCTAAACATCTCCACATTAGTTCACTGCACCACTCCTAGTGCCGCCTCATGCGAGTTCAGCCCTTCAGGGTCATTAATCCAATGAGGGATGGAAAACCTCGAGAATAAATGATTCTAAACCCCTACGTCCAATTGGCCATTTCCTACCAGGGTTGAATCTGTGGATACTATGTTTGGGAATAAACCAAGGATTAGTGAACATATGAATACGTCTTAAATCTATAATAGAGTCCCAGAAAAGGCAATAATTCTCCCCAAAATGGGGCGATGAGCCCGACTTCCCATCCTCTTGACCAATGTGAGTTCTTAAGAGTCGCTGGCCAGACCATTCGGTGAACACTTGCCTTTGGAAAGCAGGTCCATCAATCATTTTATACTGAGGTGTTGGGTGTTTCGTGGCCGGAATACCAAATGAACGAAACAATGAATTATTATTTTCCCTTATTTTATTCCATCAATTGAAAAACGAAAACAATGTTCTTGCATAAATATGGCCAACCATCTCCATAAACAATGTAATTTATTTTTCTATTTCAAAATTACATTTATGAAATGAAATTGAATTGAATTATTATATATGATATTTATATGATTATTATCAATCTGGAAACAATGAGAACAAGTTCAATGTATTATAAATTATATTGTCGAACCAAAACAAGCTTGGAAAACTAAGCAGTTATCACCTAGAATAATGATTTTAACAAAAAATTATCAATTAACATGTGAAAAGATGTTATTAATAATTTATAAAAGTTGTGATAATTATATTTTCTTGTAATACATTCATAATAAACACATATTTATTCTCTTTGAGGTTTATACTAAAACAATGAAATTTTATTCCTCAACTAAGGGAATTCTTAAATCATTTTTTGATTCATTAGGATGAACTACTATTTTATTTAATACATAATTACTCTATTATGTGTGATATAAATTTTTATTATCAAATGTTATATTTACCCTTCTTTAATGTGGATTTGAAATTAATACACACAATCGATTCATTTGATTAATGCTCACATTAATGATATGATAATTGTGACCGATTTTTGTATAACTTTTCTCTAGGGGACACATGTCTTAAAAGAACGTGTTTCTTATGTTTGGTTAATTTAATACCCATAAATTAAATGTTGTATCATTTTCATTAATATTATGGGTATTTACATATTTATTTGATTAACCCTCTTTCATAAGTTATACAGTTTAAATGTTTTCAAATCAGTAAAGTTATTTGGTCTCAATTTTCCTTCTATAAAACACATGTTATTTTATAAATAATATTTCTTTTATGATTTCTATATAATTACCTATGATATTTTTTATCATTAGAATTATTATATTCATGATATTATATGTTTAATGTAATTTTATTTTCATTTCTGTTAGATAATTATTTATTTAAAAACCCATGTTTTATAAAATACTTTAGAAAATGTTTTCTAATGATCATTCAATAATTCTAAATGTAAATGATTTAAAAGATTTATAAAATGGTTTTTATGGAGTCCTTTTTTATGGTTTCTTTTTTATTTCCAATGAAAAAACTATTTTTTATTTAAGATGTATTTTTCAAAGGTGAATGGTTATTTTTTGAAATAAATGATTTAAAAAATATATATTACAATTTTTCTCCACCAAACGGTACATAATTTGGGGTTACTCATCTATTAAAATGGATTGGTTCCAAGCATACAATTCATTTTCATTCCCTAAATGGTATATGATTTAATAACATGATCTTTATGAAATCCATTTCTCTTATACAGGTAGTGTACCTATGAAACCATCTTCCTCTAATGAAATATATTATAATTATGAAAACTGTCCATTTTTTATATGTTAAGATACATTGAAATGTTTTGAGACCCATTTCATTTCATGGGTTATGTTATGATTAATTATATATATTCATATGAACATATATGTATGGTTTTTATTATGTAATGGGTGGGAACTATATCTCCCTCCAACATAGTGGGTAATGAGTTATATCTTAGGAGATTGACAACACTAGAATGGTGAGTATGACTAATGAATTAAAATAGGTCTACAGTGAGGATTGAATATGGTTCAGGAAGGGACATTTTTAGCTATGATAGTTTGGGAATTGATTATTGACTAACATGAATTTTATTTTCTATACATTGGTGTATTCCCCAATCGAATGACTTTTGTTATGCTATCGTGTCTCATGTTATTTTATTATTTTATGACTCATGTTTTCTTAAAAATTATTATTTCATCTAGGAATCAATATTTAAATAATTGATATACAATGTTTTGTTTTTAGTTTTTTTCTTCATGATCGCATACACTTATTATAATCTTATGATTTTATATGATCACGAATTGATATCTCATATGTTTAACATTACTGAGTATATGTGCACACCATTTTATTACTTTTTTCCCTTCAGTTATGAGGAAATACTGTAAATTTGTTTTTTCTAGAATTATTTCACATGGATGATGTTAATGAAATTTTACCAAAATATGAAAATATGGTAGTTATGGGTGATAGGTTTGATTTTTATGAACATGTTTTCTATAATCCCATGTTGTTTTGAGTTTTTCCTAATTATCTAAGACTCTAACCCTTAAAGGTATGTGGGTATGAAATTAATGTAGTATTTTCTTTTCATTATGTATTTTTTTATTGAAAACTTGGGTCACATTTTAAAATTTAAGACTTTAGAAGTGGATCCTAATGTGCTGATTCTCGAATTTTACATCTGATATCACAACAGGGTTTAGATAACACTGGCCATAATTATGTTTTCATGGGAAGTTATCTTAAAAGTTATATATACCATCATGGATCTATAAGAAAATATGTTCTAAATTTTAGTTACCCCTTCTTAGTATTTACATTATGATGTTTTAAAGTGTCTATTAATATTTATGGAGACATTTTTGCTTGAGGTGGTAATGGGTTATAATATTTTGAGATGAATGATGAAATGTATGAGATAACCCTTGAGGTTAGAAAATTCAATTAATTTTGAATATGAAAGGTTATTTTTGAGTAATTTTCTCTTTTTGTTATATTTTTATAATTATTATAATAATATAGTTTTAGATAAAGGGAAGCCCAAATGGTGGGTGACAACCCGTCTTGTCCAGCTATACCATGAGGATTGAACACAAAACTGCATAGTGATAAGGGAACATCACCAACCACAAGACTATGTAATGTCAAAGATATTTTTACATTTTTTTAGTTGAAAATTATTATTTGTGAAGAATAATTTGAATTTATGGAAAATATGATTTATCATGAGTTTATATATGTTATAGGGGAGCTCATAGATCATTGAATTCTCTGGGTGTTAAGTCTATCAATGATGAATTTGTGGGGAATTAATCTACGGATACTAGGATGGGTTTAACCACCATTCCGGTGATCCAAATTTTAATTAGATTGTCAACCAATTTTGATAGATTATATATATATCGGTGGATGAACATAGCGATGTAGTGGAATTTCACAAGAATTTTTTGGTGGCTGGGATGAATCATGACATGGTGCCTCTTATGTTATTGTGAACTCTTTTGAGCTCTTGTGAACTTTATAATCTAGAATCTATTTCAGCCCTATCAAGATCTACCATTTTTATTCACTAGTGTGTAAGGTAATACTCCATTAGGGTGTGTTCATGGATGGAACTTTTTTATGATACTTGAGACATTTCATTTCCAAGTTGGTATTATGATGCAAACTATTGGTTGAAACTGATTAGGGAAACAGTTTGGCTATGGTTTTTGGTTATTCTTATTCCTATACATAAATCACATGTCATTGAATATGTTTAGTATATCATCATTCACAAACTACGATTGGATATTGAAACTCTCTACTAACATCCAAAGGTGAACCCTAAAAACATCATTGAGATGGATCTATTTTTAGATCTCCATACTATAATTATGATAAGGGAGGGGGATAATTTTTCATTCTGGAAGAAGGTATTTTATTTGGCTCTTCCCCACTTCTATGGGTAATTTCAAATTTAAGGTCACTCATTGGAATTATGATAGAGAAGGAATTCAAGGTTATTTTTTTGGCCCAAGCAATCAATTCTGCTTTGAGGGACCGAATGGGTGAGGGGGGCATGACCATCCTGGTAACACATTTTATTGTGGTGTCATGGAAACTATTAATAAACCTAGAAGGACATGTCTCTTCAATGATTTATAATTTCAGATTTCAAAATAGATCATGATATTCAAAAGGGAAAAAGTCTTCTTATGCACATGAAACTCTAGAGGATATGTTGACTTTTGATTTGTATATTACGCATGTTATATCTAATTTGCCGATTTAATCATACAAGAAGTCACTTCCTTAGTAAGTATCTGAATATCATAACATCATGTGGTATCATGTCCAGTAAAATTCACCGTTGGGTCTCAATGATATCGATCTGTATCCTTAGTCATATCTTCTTGAGTTTTTTCATAACAAAATCAGGCTGATATGGGTGATTGGGTAAATACATTATTCTCGAAGATCACCATAAATATTCCTCATTGTTATAGTATTTCCATAGTAATTACTCTGATGCCTTAACTAGAAAAAAATCATGTTCCTACCATATTTACAGTGTTATAAGTCTATGTTGTCAAATACAAGGACCAAGTATCATCATGTGATATAAATAAAGGTAAGGAAAAACATGTCTCTACAACAGTGGACTAAAAACACATTACTCCCTCCAAGTCACGAGAAGTAGTAGTCATCCCACCAACAATGTAATTATTTATTAGACTTATATCTATATCATCTATCATTTAATGTAATCTTATTTAATTTAGAAAACATGGAATTTTCGTGGAGTGGAGAAGTATTTTTTTCTCTTCAATTAGTCATTACATCATCATGATTCCTTAATTACAGTCTTAAAACCCAATCATGATTCTAATAATATTTTATATTGTCATGGATTTTTGGATTCTTGAAGTTTCTTCATGCTTGTCCTTTCCAAAACATTATTTGTATTTTTGGAGATAGGACATAGTAGTGGAGTGCATCGAGTCATCATGTCATCATTTCACCACTAAAATCAATATAATGGATAATGTATTTGTTTGATTTTTTATGTGATATGAAATGACGATGGAAAAATGGAGCTATGGAAACTATTATCCTTAGTTACACCATGTGTATCTCCATGGTTTATCAGGGTTTATTCTAATACTATAGAAAATGTATCCAATAAACGAGGAGAAATTTCCTTCTCTAACCAATATCTACCACGTTTAAAAAGATTCATGGAATTATTGGGCCATGTTAATATGGGATTTTTTGGAGTATTTATGCATGGCACGATAGAAAAATGGAATTTTAGATTTTGGGTTTGTTTGGAGGTTTTTTTATCAATATGATGGGGTTTGAATCTTTTACATTGTCCTTAGTGACCCACCTCACCAAGTAAATTTCAAACCACACCCTTGCTACTAGTCAATTTAGAAAGGGATAATATTAGGCATAAAAACATCCATTATTCTAGAAACTAGCATTGAAAAGATGAAATTATATATATCTCTAAGATTTCATGGGATAAACTAGAAAGGATTACTACATGGGTCGGTCCAGATAAAACATTTGACACTATATGAACATGCTTGGTGTGATAACAAAAGTGAAGTGGGTTTGAATCTAGGAAATCATAGGGAGGAAATACAATGGATGTAGGAGGGGATTATTTCTAGATGTGATGATGATATATTCATTTCCATAGATGAGTGGAATTTTCTTTTGTGAAAAAACACACACATATCAAAAGAGTTTCTAGGGTAAAATCATGATTTATGTGGCTCAAATAAGGTAACCACAACACATCCTATTTTTAGTATTGTTTTAATAAGTGGAAAGTAATTATGAATATAAATATCCAGATATATGATGGGTCCTTTTCCATATATATTTAAGTAGTATGAAAATTAGCATTGTACCACTTTGATAACCTTTGTACTATGATGATTAGAGTCACGACTGATAGTCTTGTCAGGTCGGATGAGGATGATTATATCATGAGATTTGTTCCCAATTTGGTAGAATATCATAAAAATAAGGTGACGGATTCCCCTCTAAAATAACAAAAAACAAAAAACAAAATGTTTATCATGAAGCAAGATTGTTCAACGGGACATGACAGATTCCCATGTGTTTTTTATGTGGATATACGATATTTTTTTAAGACATAGATTATGAGGAAAATTCATGACTTTTCATATATAGGGTCTCTTACAAGAGTCATGTCTACATCTAGATTGTATTGATTACTAAACTGAAATAAAATCCCTCTTTAAACTTATATAGGACTATCGACATGTGCAATTTTAGCTACAAAATTCATTCTCATGTTATCAATATGAGGACCAGTAATTCAATTCCAAGGCTAATATCTATATAGAAACATAGAATTATTAATTGAAGGAACATCTAAGGGTCTATAGAAATTGCAAAAGAGATTATGGATGACCTAATGAAAAGTGATATTTGTTCCAATGTCATGATTATTTTGGACAAGGATAAAGCTATGATAAATTGAAATGTTATTTTATTTTATATATCATTTGCATGTCTGGATTCAATGGACCATTTTTTCATTTATTATTCATTTTATATTCATCTCCATGGATTGAAAATTATTTTAGGGGAAGGGGTGTTCCCTTCCTAAAATAAGTTTTGGTGTGAGATAAGGGGATTATTTGTCATATAGTCTATGTATTTTTGGATTGGAATCTATCATACAAAATTTATATCAAGGTCTTGAGTATAGGAAGATCCAAACATTAACAAACTGTTCTAGAAGTATTATGCTATCTTACATAATTTATGTTGATAACATGCTATTTTTAATTAAATAAAGGATGCATTTACTAAACGGTTTTAACATAATCATGTAAATATATGGATATTTTTGTGGGTAGTGCATCAATTAAAATAAGAGTATCATATTTATCACTAAAAAATCATTAAGGATTCAAGAGATTATTATTATAGATAAACATGGAATGAAAAGTTGGGATCTCCCAATAGAGTATCTCAGATCCCTCATATGCAATTAAAGAATAAACAATGTTATTTTTATTGGTATCATAAATTGGATTACATTGGAGATATGAAATTGTGAGAATAAATTTATATCGATTCGAGGGTGTATTAACCTCATTAACAATGTCCTTACCTTTGTACCAATGCATATACTCTCTATTACAATTCATCTTAAGTGGACTATTGTAAGGATAAAAAAGATAATGAATAATTTCTTATGGGATTATTATAAAGCTATTTAGTGGACCTATGAATCTTATAAATGTTTGGAAAGTCCAATTGAAAATGGTGGGATTGACCTATACGACATTAAATAATCCATTTTTTTCATTCATTCTGAGATCGCACAAGATATTATCACAAAGAATTCTTTATGTGAAAAATTCATGAGGAATAGTTATGTTTAAAGCAGGGAAGCATGGCCAGATCAATCAAATGAACTTAACAGCCTTTCATGCGGCATGGATGAACATATGGAGTTATTTAATTTCAAAGATATATGGGTAATTGACTGTGGAGATATCAACTCATATAAATTAAACTGGTTATTCATGGTGTTATTTTTTCTGCAACGTCTGGAACCAAAAAATTATTTCATCAAAGAGAATAGGTATCCATAGTTTTTTACTATAATTTTTAAAAAATATCCAAAAAATTTATAATTTTATTTTCCTTAATGAAGAATAAGACTTTGATATGTTTTTGGAATCATTTATAGAAAATTTTATCAATAAGGACATTTGGAAATCAATGTATCATAGAAATGCAAGGGAATATTGGGAATCACCATTGTGGTGTAAGGAGATTCCATGAAAGATGAATTTATTTATTTGGATTTTGAGTAATATGGCTCTCCCAATCGACGAGAACATATCTAATAAGGGTACTATGTTTTTTTAATATGTCATTATTATGATCCTACACAGAATGATTCTTCAAATAACTTATTGTTTATAAGAAACCGGGTTAAGTATATCTAAAGGATCATTAATTTAATGATGAATATAAAAGTGATGGGTGAATCAATGTAAGAGGGCATATTTAACTGGTTTCATACTACAATAATAAAATGTGCAGAGGTGAGTGTTCAGTAAACTATTTTTTTTAAATTTTTCTGATCTCTCTAAGAGTCTTAGAAAAAATGCATGGGAAGGAATTAGAATATCAAAATTATTTTTCCGTGATAGTTTAAAAATGATGGTGGTATATCTCATGGAACTTTTTTTAGGAAGATATTAAATTTCTTCTTAAAAATAATGTCGATGGCACATTTTTTTCATTGAATATTAGTGGTCATAAAATTTTGAGAGACCAAAGGGGCTCAGTACATCTAGGTTTTTTTGGGGATGTTAAATCTCATAAAGTGGATTAAATTGAATTTTCTACCTGTATAATTCTTTAGATGTGGAAATATATTCATATCACTCAT
Source organism: Viscum album (assembly GCA_963277665.1). NCBI lineage: Eukaryota > Viridiplantae > Streptophyta > Magnoliopsida > Santalales > Viscaceae > Viscum > Viscum album. Next base: position 1,919,490,353 of record OY728160.1, read on the forward strand.
GATGAATAATATTTTTCTTTTCATGAGAGTATTTTATAGTGGTAAAAGGCATCCCTGATTATTGTCTAATATTTGAAGGACCAATAAAAATCATATCAACTAGGAAATCTAGGTAAGACACGCCTAGAGATAAGGTAACATCCCAGCTGATGTTCTAGCTATAAAAGGGATTTTTTTCGATAATATGAATGTTATTTATGATCTATGGTCTATAAAAGAATATTTTAAGTTCCTTGTTATGGATTATTCCCCCAGTCATCAATATTTCCGTGCCAATGAAAGATGGGATGTTTTATATTATCTTAAATAAAAATAATAATTTTGAGTTAATCAATATTCATATCATTAACATAATTTGGAAAATATCTTTTTTCTAAGAGAAATTACTGTGGATGATGTTATTATGATATAAATTTTAAAATTTATATTGAAATATGATGGGATAAAATACTTCTATTTTTTGGAATTCTATATTATTCTGGTATAATTTTTATAATTTTTGAGGTTATTTATTTTTTAATGATCTATTTTGAATATTGGGTATTATTAATATGTGGTTTAATTATTCTTTAGAAAAAAATATAATATCTTATACATAGCATTTTAGTCTGGATTAATGTGTTAATATAAGGATAATATCGCTATTATTTATCAATTTTGTGATCCGTAGAATATGATTCAAATGCTTCAGTCATGAAAAAAACCATTTGGAATACTAATCATGATGACAAAAGATGAGTTTTTGGTTGACATTTATTAAAGGGTTAGATAATAATTTTTATGTAATTATATATTTTGTATTTTCTTACAATAAGAACTAAAATAATTCCCCAACATTAGGAATGTATTTTAGAACAAAAAAGAAACATTATCAATTCACTTATCTTAATGAGAAAACAATATCCATTTAACCAAAAAAATATTTATGGTTTTTCATTAGATGAATTCTTAATGACCATTTTAACTATCATTATCCATTATAAAATTATATTTATAATCATCTGCCATGTTTTTTTATAAAATCAACTATTTTGGTCCTAATTGGATCCATATTTTCTGGGTGACCACTAAATTTTATTCTTTAGAGGATGTTTTATTGACCCTTTTTCTAATGTGGGAATTCAATAAATATATCATGAAAATTCAATCGTGGGTTATCAAGAAGAAGTTAAAATTGAAACGGATAAATTTATTAAATGGGGGAGTATGTAATATCATGAAATATAAAAAATGAAATACTATTTGATGATGTACAAGATACAAGACACTAAGAATAAATAAAAAGTAAAATATTATTATGTAACCCTTAATAGATGGAAATTAAATGGATGGGAATGATTAATGTTAATGTATATATAAAATATATATAATGGTCATACTCATTGAAAATGTATTAGTAAATTCATGGTAAATAAATACGATATTTTTTTGAAGAAAATTTATTTATCGAATACATCTTTTCTTCAAAAAATATTTTTATAATTTTTAAATTGTAAAAATATATTTAATGAATGGTTCTTTCATAAAATATATCGGTTAAAATAAACATTATTTTCAAAACTAGAATATAAAACGGTTCTTATTGTAAAATTTTGAAAATTTTCTAAAATGATTGATTTTTTAGTGAATATTAAAAAATTATTATTTTAATTTAAACATATATTTTCAAGTATTTAAAAGATAAAATTGCATTTTGGATTATTTTTCAATTTTTATTAGATCATTTTTATTTGAATTTATCCATTTATGGTTTTTCAAATGGATTTTATACTTGAATTTAATATAAAATATTTTTAATTTAAAAATGTGTTTTTTTTTCTAAAAAACTATTTCTCCTTTTGTTTTTCAAATTTCATTTTTAAATAAATTCTATATATTAAGAGTTTTAAATTTTTAAAAATTGATTCCTTATTTCTATTTAATATTTCCAAATTATTTATAATGTCTATTTTTTTGCCAATATAAATAGAAACCTTGGTGAATTACTATTATCGCTGTTAAGGGAACATCAGGTAATTAAGTTTAAAAATAATATGATATTGTCTATAAAATTACCCTAACACATTCTAAAATTTTATTGGATAAATCATATTCATCTATTAACACCTATGATTCTAAATTGAGAAATTTAATGGACAATCATAAATGAAAATGACCTAGATAATGTTAAAATAAAAGAATATAAAAAATTTCACACAATTTTGTTTATTTATATACAATATTTTAGATATGGGGATTAATAGAAGGTATGATGGAATATATTTAATATTTAAAAATATAAAATACTTATATACATCTTGGAAATTTATTTATAATTAATAGTAAAGAAATAATTAATATAAATGATCACACAATGCTTTGGTAGTAATTAATTTATCCATATAAACATAAATTATATGATATTAAAGATGTTAAAATAAATATAATTTTAGATAGTTAATATTATCAAAAAAAATTATTGATTACCTTGAAATTTTAGGGATATAATAAAATATTTTGATAAAATGTATATTGTCGTATTGAAATTTGTACAACTCAATGGAATAAATATTATCAAAACTGACATTAATGATATTTTAAAATACATAATATTTTAATAAATGACATAAAATAATTCAAAAATAACATTTTTTGAGATAATTAGTATAAGGTCAAATATGTAACAAATGATTATTTTATGGGTCTTTTAGGGTTTTATAGTAACTATAAAACCATCCAAATTTGAAAATCCATGTTTTCAAAAGGATTAAATAAATGATAAAATAAGAAGAGAATGGAATAACCATAAACACAAATTATGACACAAAATTATGAAATTACTAAGAAAATACCCCTATCATTTTTTTCTCAAATATTACGCGTTTAATGGAAACATATTTAAGAAAAGTGTTATAAAATAATTAAATAAATGATAGTTATAAAATGTCAATATCTTTGTATTAAATATCGTTTATGTGTCGACATAGGGAAAAATGAAGATATAAACTAAAAAATTATTGTATTTGGATTACTATAATTATTTTTATTTTATAGATTTATTTATAATTTATCAAAATTATATAATTACCATAAATGCTAGTGAAATACTAATACAATATTTATTTAATTAATATGAAAATAAAATAATGTACTTTAGGAATATTAATTTCTGTATAATATTTTCTATTTAATGTGTTAAAATAATTTTATAAATAAATATGGAATATTATGGAGTTTTTAAATCATTATATTCTAAATTATATTTTATACAACTATATAATGTCAAATTAGATTAATATAATCACAATATTCATTAATTATTATATATAATACTATTGTTTTTTTATATAATTTAATAATAATGAAAAAATTAATAAATATATTATTGTCTCAATAAGTAATAATATTTATTTAATATATATAGAATTAAATTTATCTACCACAAATGTAAAAATTTGTATCTTATAATGTTCAATAATATGTTTTGATATTTAAAACTAAAATGGGTTAACAAAGTGTCAGTAAAAATGATACGGTTTATAATAATTTATAAAATTATAAAATATATTTGATTATTATATTAAAAGATATAATATATTTTCATCAAATCCATGTCAATTAATGCTTATTTTAAAAGAAAATGAATTTATTATAAATTAATCATCTGATAAACTAAATAACTACCCCTCACCTTAATTTTAAAAGAGAACCTCATCCCTCAATTCATTACATCACATTGAGAAATATATATTTACAATAACCTAGAAATTTATTTTCCTAACTTCTCTATACACGTTCTAGATGTTTTTTTCTTCTTGAAAGACCACCCTTATATCCCTTTAGAGGATATCCAAAGGAGGAATTTTGAAGAAGAGGTCATCGCACTGACGGATCACATTCATTTTCTAATATTCCTTAACTACTTAAACTCTATGGTGTTTTTTTATATAATTATAAATACAGTATCCTTGATATTATGAAATTTAATTATTATTATTATGAAAACACTATTATACACCCTCCTTTTAATCAAACATTTTGTGAATCTATCACCTGTGCATAGTTACGGCTTACTATCTCCACAAAAAGATACAATTCATTTTTCATTAGTAAATTTTAAGGATTGGTATTATTATTGGTGTAATGAAAATATATGATATATATGATAAAATAATATTTATAAATTTTTTAATTATTTTTCACTTTTCTTTGATTCCATCAATTGAAAAATCAGAATATCATTCTTCTGTACGTGGGACCAACTATCTCTATGATTGGTGTAATTAATTTTTATATTTATATATTATATGAATTCATTTAAAATTAATTTAATTATTATATATTCTCTTTATACTCTGATTAAAAATCATGAAATAATGATTCCATGTTCAATGTATAAGGACAAAGATTTCCAAACCAAAACATGCTTGGAAAAAAAGTAATTATCACCCAGAACAGTGATTTTAATAACAAATTATTAATAAATTCGTTATAAGATGATATAAGTAAATCATAAACAGAATGATAAATATATATATATATTTATGTATTAAATGTTTAATAAATCCATAATTATTAAATATTAGGTTTCAACAAGAACATAGAAATTTGAGACATGAGGTATAGTAATTCTTAAATCAATTTTCAATTCACTAGGTTAAACTACTATTTCATTGATTATGTCATTATAGGATTATGTTTCAAATAATTTTTTATTATATTATATTTTATTTACACTATATATTTTATTTAAAAATAATACACATAATCAATTAGTATGAATAATTTTCACAACAATGATATGATAATTGTGAAGGATTTTTTCACTTATTTTTTTGTGGGACACATGTTTAATAAACTAATTAATTCTTTTTTTGTGGCTTATATACATCCCATTAATTTAATATATGATCCCTTTATTTAAATTTAGTGATATTTAAAAACAAAATATATTATCACTCTTTCATGATGAATACAGTTCAAAATATACGAAATCTATAAGGTAGTTTATTTGTCATTTTTCCTTCATAGACACACATGTGATATTAGGAAATTATATTCTCTATGTGGTTTATATACTTTGAATTAATATTCTGTAACTTGAATCTTGTTATTTTAATTATATTATTTGTTTCAATAAATTATATTATTTTTAGTCATTTTTTATTAAAGAAACCATTTTTTCTAAAATTCATTTGAAACTATTTTAAATGATATTTTAATAATTTCTATGGAATAAGATTTAAATGGTGTTTAGAAGGAACTTTATAAGATTATTTATATTTTTTCATGGTTATTTACAATGAAAATTGTTTTCTAATGGTTTTATTTAAAAATTTATTTTAATAGTGAAATTGATATTTTCCATAAGAAATACTTTAAGGAAGGTAATTTAAAATGATTTTCCATGTAGGATGATATCTGTTCATGTTAATCATTCCTTATTTGGCATATGATCTAAGGTAATAATTCATATTTATTCTACAAATATTTTATTTTATTATATCATGATCTTTATTAATCTCATTTTTCTTGAATGGGTTATACTCTTATAAAACCCTCTTCCTTTAATGGGTTATATTATGATTATGAATCATGTGTCTTTCCATATGTTAAAATATGATGAAATGGTTATGGAACCCATTAAATTTCATGAGTTATGATAAATGGAGTTATTAATATTCTTTTAGAACCCATTTGTAAGATTGTCAATATGTGATCGGTGGGCCCAACATCTAATTACAATGTACTGTCAAATGATTTATATCTCATGAGATATACATGAATGTAAAGTTGAGTAATCCATGTTTTGTAATACAGGGTTGTATGGATGATTTAACTTGGTTCAATAAAGGAAATTATCTTCCATGGTGTTCGTCAATGTGAGCCTTTACTAATATGAAACGATTTTATATTCTTATGTGTATGAAAAAATTTCATGTATTATATTATTTTGGATTTTCTCATGTAATTTTATTATTTTATCACTCATGTCTTATGAATAACAAGGAATTATTCCATAAATAAATGTTTTAATCATTGATATAAATGGTTTAATTTTAAATTTTTTTGTTCATGATTAGATACCCTTATTCTCAAATTATTGTTTCGTATTATTATTATATATATAATATTTTTTCCCTTATTTTTCATTGGAGATAACATTTTTATTATATTTATTTTCCAAGGTTATGAGGATAGATATGAAATGATTTTTTATAGAAGGATTTCACATTGATATTTTTTATGTCCAATTATAAAATAAGAGAATGTGGACATTGTGAGATATAGATCATATTCTTAGTCAGGGAAAAAATATAAGATATCAAGCCATGATCATATTAAATAATATGATGACAATAATGGTATGTTATTATAAATATATAATTTCAAAATTAAACCATTTATATCGAAGGTTAGAATCATCAGTCATTGAAAGAAACACAGATGTTCATAAAAATGTCTCATAAAATAATAATAAAACATTACACATGACAGCAGAATATAATACATGAAATATTTACTACACCTAGGAATAGAAAATAATTTATATATTAGTCAGGGATCACTACCAAATCATTGATAGAAGAAAAATTCCCTTGCAGAACCATCTTCCTCCAAATTCCAACATTGTATTACTAAACATTGATTACTCCCCTATTAAATTACAATATATCTCATGAGATATTATTATTTAAACAATAAATTAGAGAGAGATATATTTCCCACACATCACATAATGGAAATCATACATATATGATCCCCAAGAATATAAATTATTCATCATATCATAACTGCTGAAAAGAAATGGGTTTCATAAACATTTTATCATAATATAGCACACGAATTAGATATAAAATTACATAACATCATTCTATCATAAAAATAATCCATATATAGAAACAATAATAATGATATCATGAATCATATCTCCAGTAATGCATGAGTAGAACCAACAGAAGTCAACTTAGATGGAAAATAATTTAAAAAGATCATTTTAAAACACTTCATGATGAAAATATATATTCTCCATTGGATAATTGTCTTAACTAGTAAAAAATAAAAAAAAATTCTATTGGAAATATATTCGAAACAATTCTAATTTTATTTTTCAAAACCATTTTAAACAATAATTATAAATTTTTAAAAAATATTTATTAAAAGATCATTTTAAAATGTTTTTCGAAAACATTTTTATAAAACAATGTATTTAAATAACAAATGTTCGGACCAAAGAGAAAAAAAAATTAAATAAAACATAAAATATCATGGAAAAAAGTATTTTCATGATAATATATGTCAAAGGGTTGAATATAATCTTTTAAAAATAATACATGTTCATAATATAACATGTTCCTCAAGGAAATAAAATTTGGAACAATTTACCTTATAGTTTTGGTGACATTTGAACTATTAAAAAAATTAAAGAGTTATCATGAAATGGATATTTAAATGCACATAAATTTATGTTTAGGGATCACATATTACATTAATAAGAAGTATATAAAACAAAAAAATAAATGTGTTGTTAATATGGAAAAACTATCAAAGATATAAAAGCGAGACTAGAAATCATCAAAAAATTGTCGAATCATTGAAGTGATAATTAATCAATTTAATAAATTATGTTTATTAACTATAATTCATATAAAACAAGAGGAAATATAAAAAAAATAATCTAAATTCATTTCACATGTTATCATATATTCACCTAACCAATTGAATAGTAGTTTAATCTAATGAATCAAATATTGAGTTAAGAATTCCCTTACCTAATGTTCTGAAATTTGTTGATCAAGTTGAAACCTTCAGTATAATAAGTATGGATATATTATAATTTTATTACATAAATATATAATTTTTATACCTTTTATTATTTATTTATAACATATTATCTTATTTTTATTAAAAATTTGTTATTAAAACCATTTTTCTGGGTGATAATACTTTGTTTTCCAAGCTAGTTTTGGTACAACAGTCTTGGTCCTTACACATTTAATTTGGTTTATTAATTTATTTAGAGATAATGATGGTAAAAATATCATAAATAATAATTATATTCATATTTATATTCTTTCTTATAATTTATATATAAATAAATGAATTATGCCATTAATGGAGATGATAGATCATATATACCAATGAATGCTATTTTCATTTTCTCATTGGAGGAATTAAGGAAAGGTATATAATAAATCATATGTATATAGTAATTAATATATAATATAAATAATATATTTTCATTAAAAAAATAACCATCCCTAAAAGATGGCGATGAAAAATGTAATGTATCGCTATGTGGAGACAGTGGGTCATTTGTAGTCTCAAGCGATACATTCATTTATTATTTGAGGAAAAGAGGATGTATAATGGTGTCTTTAGAATAAAGATAAAATTATATAATGTTAATTGTAATTAATTTATTATTTTATTATAGAAATCATATATTTAGTAGAGGTATATAAGATTTGAATAAGAAAGTGATAGTTTTGAGTGATTACCTTGTATTTCAAAATGTCTTAGTGGGATCCCATATAAAGGGGTCTAGGGTTTCTATTTGGAGAAGACCCTCATATCTAAAATTTGGATAGGGAATTTTCAAAGCATAATTATCTTGCGTATTCAGGATAGAAGGATCAATTATATGTTATGAATTGATACTGGAGTTTTTATTTTATAATTCCTGTGAGGGGACTAGTAGAATTTATCAAAATATTAATCTGTAATAAATTAGTTTTATACATAAATACCTCGAAATTTCAATCGATTAAAATATATCATAATATATGGTTATAATTTCATCAACCAATATAATTTATACATGTTATGTTATTTTTTTAACCCTTATCATTTTGGTTATTCCTTAATTAGACCATTTTTTTTAAATATGGTAATAAATTTTTTAATATGGAATTGTTAAACTTTTAATTTATACTGTGTAGATTGTACATAAATGGTCATTTTATGAAATTTTAGACATTATAATAATCATTTTTTATTTTTTAATTATTTTTATGATTTATAAATAATTCAATAAAATATTATTTTGATAAATTATCATTAATGTCAATTTTGATACTATTCATTTACATTGGCATCAAATACATCTAGAAAAATTAAATATATTTCCTTTAAAAAATAATATTTAATATATATATATATAATTAATTTAATATTATATGTAATTCTAATTTCCATGAAATTTATATTTTTAAATTATGTTATTTTATTTTTTATTAATCAAATAAATATTGTATTAGAATTTTACCAGAATTTACCTTAATTATACAATTTTTAAGACATATAAATACATTTTCAAAAATATATTAATTAAATTGAGATAAAGTTATAGTTTTTAATATGTTTTCACACTATTTGGACACATAAAACATATTAAATAAAAAGATAGATACATTTTGTAACAATCATTGATTTATATAATATTCAACTAACGTTCTTGGAAAAGTTTCCATTAAAACATTGGAATTTGATACTATGGTGATATGGGTATAATCTTATTAATTTGATAATTATTTGGGACAAGATTAGGTAATGTTTATACCCTAATGTTCTGGTTTTAACCATTATTTAATCCACCTCACAAAATATTTTTTTACACTTTGAGTGTTAATATGGTTACTATAAAAATATGAATGAACCATAAATGAGTAATAGATGAAATTTTTAACCTTAAATTAATCCTTGTAATAATTTAATATTTTTAGTAATTTTATTTCATTTATAATAATATTATTTATTTTGAAATAACATTAATGTATATTTGGAGACTATTAATTAAAATTTATTTTAAAAATATCAAGACAAAAAGATAACATTGGAATAATAATTTTATTTTATACCTATACTATCAAGGTAATCTGGAACTTATTTGGTGATATTAATTACCTCAAATAATTTTTTTAATATCATTGATTACATTTATTTGATATTACCATTAGTAAAATAATTACTCAGTTATTCTTTTATAATCATTTAATATAATTATCTCATCCCTAAAATTTAGAAATAAAATACCATCATCTAGATAATAGTTTTAATAGAAAAATTCTATATATAATCATTCATAAAAACTCCTCAAAATCATTTTTAAATTATTATAATTTTTTTGAAATAAGAGTGTGAGATTTTTCTACTTTTTTTTATTTTAATAATATCTATGTCATTTTCATAGTCATGTTTTCATTAAATGTCTTAATTTTAATCCTTATGTGTTAAGGATCAAATTTTATTTGTCCAAAATGATTTGGACAAGTGTTAGGGTAATTTTATTGTCTTTATCATAGTTTTTTCAATATTAATTTGTTGATTTACCTTTAATCTTGGTAATTAAAATTTACCATGCTTACATTTCATATTCACAAAAACTAAAGGATTTATATTATCATTAATTGAAACTATTGAAACAATATTTCATTATATTTTCAAAATAAAAATTTCAAAATTTTTATTAATAAATTTAAATTTTAATAAAAAAATGCAATAAAAAAAACTTATTGAGAAAATGGAATTTTGAATTTAAACAATTTTAATACTATATTAAATTAAAAAATCAATTTCAAAAACAATAATTGGAATAATTTATAAAATAAAGTAAAATTTAATAATTAATTATAATCCAAATATTAATTTGATGTTGTAAATAATTAAAAATTATAATTTTCAATAAAAATTAGTAATATCCAATATTCTTTAAAAAAACATTATTTTAATAAAATTTATCAAAACATGACCATCATATAAAATTTATATGATTATATAAAAACTGATTTTTATTTTATTAATAATTTTTTAAATATCTACATAAATTAATTGTATAATTTTTTATTCACAATAAATATAAATATTTTTTACAAAATATATTGTTAAAGAATAAAATGAATTTACTCTATATGGAGAACTCATTAAAAAAGAAGTAATTGATATATTATAAATCAGAATGGCCATTATATATATTTCCTAATTCCATTAGTTCAATAAATTACTATATATTTTCCATTTATGTTTTAAATGTCTCATAATAAAATTTATTTGTTTTTTATGCTTGTTGTTTTGTATCTTGTACACCTTTAAATAATGTATTTCCTTTTAAAATCTGAGTATATTACACTCTCCATAACTTTAAAAAATTCCACCTTTATAATTTTATCATGTTCTCTTTAATAAAGTGTTGAAATATCAATATTCATTTACCTGAATCCCATATTGTATGAATTGTCAAAAAACATCCTCTAAAAATGAGAAAAAGTAAAATGCCAAGGTCACCAAAAAACAATGGTTCTGATTAGGAAAAAATTAGTGGAAAATGGAGAGAGAGGAATGAGAGATAATTATATCTATTAAATTCTTAAGGGGAGTGGTATATAACATGGTAAATAAAAAGATAAAAAACACAGAGGCATATTTTTGTGATGCATTAAAAGGGAATTGATTCCTCAGTAAGAGTGGAAAATGCATAATGTTTCATTTCTGTTCCAAAATACTTTTCTTCATTCTGAGGAATTAATTAACTTCCTAGAGTATTAACATAAGTGAATATAATTACATTAATATTATTATTATAACCTTTAATAAATTTCAACAACAAACTAATCCTTTTCCCCAAAAATGAGTACTTACGTTGATTTTATTTCATGCATGAAGAAACAAAATCATCTTTCACATATCAAAAAATATAAAAAATAATAAAAATATATTATCTCCAAAATTTAAAAATTATAAAAACCAAAATGGTTAGTACAAGATAAGAAAACTCTCCACACAAGAATAAATATTTATATGAGTAAAACCAAAATGATCAGCATAGATCATTCCTTAAATTACTAACCTAAAAATTTATCTAAATAATTCAATACTATGATTGAAACCCAAAATTTCATAAGGATTTCATCCCATTATCTTCCATGATAAATTGTAATTGTTTATCTTTAAATAAAATCAATCACTCATAATGAATCATACCCAACAATTAATAGAACTAATAATATTCACAATATGTTTCCCATTTCCATATGTAACCTGAGTCACCATAAATCCTCCAAAAAAACATAAATTCCTGTAAAATACAATTCACCATTTATTCATCAAATAACATCTCAATATTTAATATACTGTTTTTTAAAATTTAAATCATCTTCAAAGGTCTCATGAATCACATTAAAAAATTATCATATTTACATCTGATACTACTTTTTCCCCAAATTAAATGTATTCTTAATCCTTCAAATATTTTAACTAAAAATAAAATTTCATAATAATAAGAAAATCACATAAGAGAGTGGTAGGTTATGAACCCTTACCACCATTCAACTATGCATTGAATCCTAATGACCATTCCAGGCATGATGGGTTGTCACCCATATTGTGGGTTTTCTTTTTAATAAATATATACTAATAAAATAATTATAAAATTATATAACTATACTAAACTTCGTAAAAAATTTCCTTAAAATATTTAATAGTAAATAAAAGTTTTATCATTAAATGTTATCTCATCCCTCAAATCATTCATATCAAAATTTTATAACAGATAATCACATAAACAATACTTTTTAGTAAAATGTCACTACTCATATTTAAATATTGTAACTTAAAACCTAAAAATGGGTGTCTATGATTCTAAACATATTTTATTATATACCCATGATGGTATTTGTAACTGTTGAGATAAATTCACATTAAAACATCATAATATCCAAATTTATCTAAACCCTAGTTTGATACCAAATGTAAAAACACAAATTCCTCACTTCAGGATCCACTCCAAGACACAAATATTCAAATTTGAACAAATTTTTTTCATAGAAAAATTTATAATATCAAAAAAATATTGGATTAATTTCATTAAAAAAGAACATTTAGGTTTAGTGTTTTATATAATCATGAAAATCTATTAAAAATATATATTTATAAAAAACTGGTTCATAAATAAAACATTATGTCCCACTATGACATTATTATCTTATTTCATAATAGGCCACCAACATCATCTATATGAACTCATTCTAGACAAAACTCATGTATAATATTTACTCATTACTAAGGAGAACGGAACAAGAGAAAAGTGTGAGCTCTGATGCTAAGTAAGGGTAAACATAAGAGATATCTACCCATTATCAAATGAAATCATAAGATGAGAATAAGGGTATATGAACAAGAACATAAAATTTGAAAATGAGTCCCCATATATTAAATATAAAAATCATGAGTCGTGGAATAAACTATGGATTTTTATAAGACATGAGTTATAAAATAATCAAAGAACATGCTATATGGGAGTTTAACATAAGACATGAAATTATGGAATAAAAATAAAAACATAAAAAAAATTTCATATCAGTCATGGATTACTGTTAAGACTCTTATTGGGGATACATTTTCTTACATAACCATATTCACTCCACATTTCAACCCTATATTATTGAACCTGGTTTACTCCATGTTCTCTTCTTATATATATCATGCTATATAAATCTTTACCTAATGAAATTGAGGGATATATTTTTCCCCTTATTTAAAAAATAAAAACCATACACATGTGTTCCACAATAATATAAATCATTCAACATATAATCACCCTTAAAAAGAAGTTTGTTTCATAATCATATCACCATAAAATATCCCACAAAAAAGAAGCAATTTTCAAAAACAACATGCCATCATAAACATAGAACATTTATAGAAGAATACGAATTTTAAACATGTATCATATCCCCAATAAGGTATGAGTAACATAAATTAATGTTGTCTTATTAGGAAATTTATTTTGAAATATCGTATAAAAATACATATTGTAGAAATATCCTCTCTTCTTTGAAAAACATTTTTGTAAAAAAGAAAATTTTTAGAAAAAATTTTAAATGGAAATTAACATTGAAAAATCTATAATTGAAACTTTTAAAACAATTTAATCATATTTTAATTCCATTTCCATGAATCTTCTTAAATGTACATTTAAAAACATTTTGATTTTTTTATAAAATGCATTTTTTTGAATAAAACAAATTAAAAACTGAAGAGAAAATAACATTACATGAGACTTATAATTGTAGGATCGAATATGTAAAAATGAGATGCTCAAATAAAAGAGGGGGGGGGGGGTGAATTGTATACTTTAAAAATACTTAAATGAATTTTACATAAAAATGATTTGCAACACCTCTAAGCTCTAATAACATGGTTGATTCCAAAAATTTGATTCCGGAAATGAAACTTTAGAAAAGTTTACAACTACTAAGATTCTACCTTAAATCATATAGAATCCTATATAATCCGATTACAAGTCTAATGAAGTATAAGAAGATTATACATTCCTCAACAACTAAAATACAGTGGAAAAAAATAGAAATAGTACAAGTTACAAGTAGTAACTATTTTAACACAAAAAGATGGGTATCCAGCAACCCTGGATGAAAATTCCCTTGATTTATACATTCAAGAAATTCTATCTTACCCAATAATAGGTAAGCCCTCAATCCAAAGATCAGTATCAGTCTTTCTATCCCCATAAGCCCTCGATTTGTAAGGAAATTGGTACCTCTGACTTCACAACCCGAAGTCTCTGATTTCAAGGAAATCAGACCTTTCACTAAGCAAATCTGCATGAAGTAATGTTTGAACAAGCCATTCAAAATTTTTTCATGAATCCTGAGAGATTATAAGATCCTCTCTCTATATAAATCACTTCAACAACATTTACAAATAGATTTAAATGTTCTTTATTCAAAATTTCCAAAAGATCCAAATGTTAAAAATGTCGTTAGCTCGTTCAAATGAGCTCTTATTTATAGGAAAAGCTCCAATGGTCAACTTACTCATCCAACGGTCATATTTTTACTTGAATTTCAGAGGGACCTATACACTTGTAACTCAACCAATAGTTAGTTAATAACCGAAATCATGACATCATTTTATAACAAACACAAGTTTAAGCAAAAGTATGATTACATAAGAAAATTAATTTTTCCTAGTTTAAGAAAAAAATATTTCAGAACCTAACCAAAAAATATTCGGTTTCTATAATAAAATTATATTAGTAATTTTTTTTAGGAATTTGGAACCTGAATTCTATAGAATTCTGGAGTCTGAATTTTAAGGAAATTTGGAATCTGAGTTTACAAGAATTCAGAACCTAAATTCACAAAGTTTGGAGACCGAGATCCTAGGAATTTAGAGTCAAAACTATAAAGACTTGGAGTCAAAGTTCATGAGTATTTGGAGTCAGAACTCAGAATAGTTCAGATTTTGATTTCAGAATATTTGGAGTCGGAACTCTAAAGAATTCGGAGTCTATATTCTGAAAACTCAGAGTCATAACTCACAAGAGTTCAGAGTCATAATTCTGAGAACTCGGAGTTGGAAATCAGTGTTTGAAAACAGAATGCTCTTCATCTAAGTATTATATGATTCTAATGTTTTTAATACGAAAATGAATTTTATACTTATACAAAATAATCAACAATGAAAACATGGTAAGGATAAGTTTTCTTGGGGAATAAAAAATTTCATTAAAGAAGTAAAACACAAGGAAAAAAAAGATTTGCCTTGAGATAAGGAGTTTGTGATTTTCCATACAATAATGAATGATAATGTTATAAGGAGAACAATATTGACTAAAAAATATCCCCCAAACATGAAGGAATAGAATAGTCATTATGAAAACCTTATTGAGTCAAAAAATCTCTCCCTTTTTGGAAAGCACAAACATCCTTATGAAAAAGAATACAAGGACTTCGAAATTTTTTTCTATACATTGAAATAAAATTTATCTCTCTTTATACATGGAGAATGGTGAATATGAATAACTCCCCATTAAGATTTGGAACACTAAGGATCATATTCGAGAATTCTGGTATGAGATTTTTCATTTATCATTATCATAGTAATCATCGCAATGAGAACTTTCCCTCAGATAAACTCCCCATACTTAGGGATATTTCTTCTTTACTAAGAATTATTTTTCCTTTCTCCCCTTTTGTTCTTTTTCAAAAGTAATTGAGGGAATGGAAAAGTAAATATAGTACCTGAAATATTAGTACAAAATATTCAAACAACAAAGAGAAACCAACAATTTCATTAGGATAAAAAAAATTTGTACAAGTTAAAAAATACAAAAAAAGATCGGATTAACCTTTTTTCCTTCTTTATCCTTGGGTATCATATACTTTAATATGGTTTTTGGCGTTTTCAATTCCTTGTGGTTTTCCTCTGCTTGATTTTTGATTTGATCCAGATCTTATACTTTCTTCTCTAAGGCCTTGATCTTTTCTCCCTGATCCATCATAGCTCCTGCCTAAGTATTCAAAAACACCACTTGCCAGACTAGCTTCTCTTTAATCTCAATCCGGGGATCCCTTTACCTATTCCATATTTGGGTAACCGAATATAAATTCCCATTCAAATCCATTACCTCATGGATCTGGGTACTTTTCTCTAGGTTTATCTTTTCCCCAAAGCTAGTTGTGAGATCAATGATCTTACAATCTTCATTATAAAAAGCTTCCTTGGAATCTTGTTGATACAGATCAAGCTCTCTTAGATATTCAACTACCTTCCTCGACTAGCTGGTCACTTTCATACAAGACTTTCTATGGGCATTGTTGTTCATGAAAAAATTCTTGAAAACAACCTCATGTTTTACACACATATCCATTACAAATGATACGGAATCCAATTTCTATTTCATGATGTGCTGAAGCATCTAACATATCGATTCAATGCTTCGAAATATCAAAATTGTGTCAACAAGCTTCATCAGTGTATGGATAGTAAAATCATGTCCTAAGGAAGATGATTCTGAATCTGACACTTTTCATGGAGAAGAATCTTTTTCTAGCTCTAGATGCTTTTTCATAGAAGATCAACCAGATTATATCTTCCTTAAAACAACTTTTGTTCGTGTACTAGCAATCACATGTTGGCCATTGTTGGTTCTTGAAACAGCTTCCTCATCTGGAGACTCATGTTCGCTTTCAGATAACTGAAAATTTTTATATTCATCAATAATTTCCTTCTCATCTTCTGCCTCAATGTCTTCCGGATGAATGAAGTCATGAGGATAAATTTCTTCTTCAGAAGGCTTATTCACTTCATCTTCTACTTTTTCAACTAACCACGGAGTAGCATGCTTCGAGGATTTGGCATGAGAAGTCCGGATTGAAATTTTTTTGGAAGAACATTCCCTCTTATGAATGTCTTAAACTTTCATTATGAGATCGGCTATATCATCACTGTTTTTTTCTTCTTGTAATTCTTCTATAACCTCATTTTCATCAACAACCTTTAAAATAAAAATTTCTGGAGGGAGAAATTTCATACAAGTGTCTCTGTTAATGGTTCAACCAAGAATGATTTTGGTACCGGGATATTATCGGATGCTATATGAGTATCCCATTGAAGGGATTGAACAATCTCAGCCTCTGACATCTACTTATTCTACTTCATCTCCTTGGATTGCCTCTCAAGATCATCAGTGGTTTTTAAAAGTCGTGGCCTTAGAAGGATCTAGGACAAACTGTGGTTCCCCTTCCTTCTTGTTTTTCTTATCCTCCCTCCATGTGGATACAACCTCATCTGGATAGGCTTTCTACTTCTTGGGCTTTGTAGGTGCGGTTTGAGCTTCCTTAGCTTTAGGGGTTTCACCTTCATCTTTTACTTCCTTCAATTTTATTTCCTTTCCAAACTTTTTAGATGGTTTTTCCACTTCTTGCTTATTCGGAATGGATTCTGCTTCCTCCTATGGTAGGTCATAGAATTCTTAATACTCTTTATAGAAACCAATATTCGTTCTCTTTAAAGTATCATCACTTACTAGTATAACATTACAATTCATCATCTTGTAAATGAATAGAATTTTAGAAGACTCCAATCACTGAAAAATAAGATTGGAAAGAATAGTCGGATACCTTATAATCTGAGATTCTAAATTTCCATTCTTGATATTTTCTATCGTAATGAGAATATGCTTTATTAAATTGATCTTCCTCAGATTTACCCGAAAATCTGGGATGTACTTGTCACTCTTCATCAAGGTGTCCTTATCATATTTTCTTCGAATGATAAACCCTTGAACCCCCAATTCAAGGATCCTATTATTTTTAGAGAGATGAGAAATATTCCCAGTCTTGATATCTGTAAGTCAAAGACACTCCATTGATTTTACCTTGATAGAACATCCTTGTACATTTAGTAGTTTATGAGATCAAAATTCTGCTTCTCCTTCATAAGATAACCCTACCAAGCTAGCAGCCTTGTTGTGTTAAAGTGCATATGTTTTTCCATAGCATTTGAAGGAAAATTTCTCTCTGATATCTTCCATGAAAAAGAAAACTGATTCATAAAATTATATCAGCAGATCTTGATACACAAAATCTTGAGCTCTAGGATTTGAAATACAAACACTATCCAATCAATTCAGCTTGATGTTCTAGGATATAACTGATTCATACATGTTTAAGAAGTTTGGATGAACCAAAATCTCCCTGTATATCTGCCACTCGGAAATCTAGATAACAGTTGACATCTCTTTTGAATGAACATCAATAGAAATTCAGATTTGGGCACTTCTGAAAAGTTCAGAACGACCTTTTCAAAGGGGGGTAGAGCTTCAACATGAAAAGGCTTGAATTCGATGTGGGACAACCCTTCATTGGTCCTTTATACAGGTTTTGATATGACGGTTGAACTTTTGAAGATAATCCAATATCTGAAAATCTTTTTGACCAGATTTGATGGTTGAAATGATAGTCACAAGTAAAATTTGTTAGGATCTTATCTTTTGAGGTTTTCTAAAGAAAACATTCGGATTTAAGGAAACTAGAATCCGAAAATTTTAAAAAAATATGAAACTACCAGCATGTAAATAATTATTACAAAAACTCAGGAAAGAAAACATACCTTTAGTATTTATTGGAGGATTATTCATAAAAAGAAAATCTTCATTGAAGAACTTTGGATTCCAAAAATTTGATTATGAAAAATTTTGGAAAACAAACTTCATTATGAAAAATTTTGATTATAGAATTTTTCATTACAGAAATTTTGAGTAGAAATCTCTATTACAAAAATTATGAGTATGGAAATCTTCATTACCAATACTTTGAGGACAAAAATTACTACAGAATATTTTGAAAACTACATTATGAAAAAAATATAATTATGAAAAATATTGAAAACATCATTACAAAAAATTTAAAAACAACACTATGAAATTTTTTGAAAACTTCATTACGAAATTTTTTTAAAACTTCATTATGAAAAATTTTGACAACATCATTACAACTTTTTTTAAAATATTTATTACAAAAAATTTTGAAATCTTCATTATGAAAATTTTTGAAAACATCAATAACAAATTTTTTGAAAACTAATAAGAAAATATACTCCCCCTATGAAAAGAAGTTTATTACTGTGAGGAGATTTGTTTTACCAGAAAGTTAAAAATGAAGATTATCTTATGGTTATCATTTCTATCTTCTGTATAATGTATTCAAATCTATTGGAGGGTAATGATTTTGTGAAAATATCATCAAGTTGATCATGTGTTCTAATAAATTGAAGAATGGTATCCCCTTTTATTTTTTGATCCCTAAGAATGTGATGCCTAATATCTTTGTGTTTTGCACGAGAGTGATGTGCTGGGTTTTTACTAAGGTAAATGGAATTGTGTTATCACACATAATTTGGGTCTTAGTAAAACTCATACCATAGTGTGTGAGTGTGTGTTTCATCCATAATACTTGATCACAACAAATTCTAGTTTCTATATATTCATCTTTAGTAGTAGAAAGTGCTACTGAGTGTTGCTTCATACATGACCAAAAAACTAATGAATCTCCTAAGAAATGACAAGTTCTGAATGTACTTTTTCATTCCATTTTTACATCCACCAATGTCAGTATCAGAAAATATTTTTAGAATAAAATCATTTCTAGAAGTATAAAAGATTCTTAAATCCATGGTTCCCTTTATGTAGCAGAAAATTCTATTTACTCCCTTTAAATGAGATTCCTTAGGATTGGATTGATATCTTTCACATAAGCATACTGAAATCATTATGTCTGGACGACTAGCCGTAATGTAAGGTAAGATTCCTATCGTACCTCTAAAGGATGTTTAATCAACTAGTTTCCTAGGTTCATCAAAATCATATGTGTTTATGGTACCAATAAGAGTACTAATAATTTTAGTGTTGTAATATCCATACATTTTAAAAAGATATTTAATATACTTATGTTGGGAGATTTAGATTCCTTCTGGTTTTTGAGAAATTTGAAAACCAAGGAAAAAAGTTAACTCACCCATCACACTCATTTCAAACCCAAATTTCATTATATTCACAGAGGAATCAGTTAAAACTTGCCGAGTTGAACCAAATATAATGTCATAAACATAAATTTGAACAATCAAATCATTTTTCTTATCTTTATTTATAAAAAGGGTCAGATCTGCATTTCCCTTTAAGTTTATTATTTTGAATCAAAAAGCATGTAAGCCTATCATACTAAGCTCGAGGGGCTTGTTTATGTCCATAAAAAGATTTGGTATGTTTATAACCATGTTCAGGATGATTTGTGTCTTCAAATCCAGGAGGTTGTTCAACAAAAACTTCATATTGTACAAAACCATTAAGAAAGCACAATTCATATCCATTTGAAAAAGATTAAAATTGAATAAAGCTGCAAAGTCAAGTAAGATACGAATGGATTCATGTCTAGATACTAGAGCATTGGTTTCTTCATAATCAATTCCATTTTGTTAATTATATCCATTAGCAACCAATATAGCTTTATTCCTTACTATGATTCCATTTTCATCACATTTATTTATGAAGAACCAATTTACTCCAATAACAAAAGTTTCATTAGGTCTTTCATCAATGGTCCGGACATTATTTCTTTCAAATTCATTTAGTTCATCTAGCATTGATATTATACAATAATCATCACCTAAAGCTTTATCAGTGCTTTTTGGTTATAATTGGGAAGGGAATGCTAGATGTTCTATTTCATTTCATAAGAATCTTCTTGCCCTTACTGGTTGATTTACATTAACAATGATACTATCACTGGGATGATTCTTAAGAAAAAACTGCTTTGGGTTTTGTAAAGAATGGTCATCAACATTGGGTAGAAAATCTTCAAGGGTAAATGCTTCAGAAAATTTTTCCTGAACATTTTCTTTATCAAAGTGATTTTCTAACAATGCTTGATAATCAGTTTCTGAAAACAGAACCGAAGAAGTAGGTTGGGGTTGTTTAAAAACAAAAGGATTGGTTTCATCAAATTTGACATGAACTATTTCTTCAACAGTACCGGTGTTTTTTATTAAAAACTCTATATTCCTTAGATGTTGTGGAGTATCCAAAGGAAATTCCTTCATCTAATTTTGGTGCGAATTTGGGTAAGTTATCATTGGTATTCGGAATGGATACCTTCCATCCAAAAACCATGAAGTAGGAAAGTCTAGGTTTTCTACCATTACATAACTCATAAATAATTTTATTATGAAAAGGTCTAATAAAAACATGATTTATAGTATAACAATCCGAACTTACAGCTTCAGCCCAAAAAGGCTTGGCTATAGAATATTCACTCAACGTGGTTCTTGTTATTTCATAAAGAATTCTATGTCTTCATTCAACAACACCATTTCATTCAGAAGTTATAGGTTCAGAGAATTTATGAGTAATGCCTTTTCTACTACAAAATGTTTCCAAATCAGTGTTTTTAAATTATCCTCCATGATCACTTTGAATAGTTATCAAAGGAAGGTTTTTCTAATTTTTAACTTGAGCAGTAAAACTTTTGAAATAAGAAAAATCTACAGATATCTTTTCTAGAAAAAAGTCCCATCTAAATCTAGTATAATCATCAACAAATAGTAATCCATAATACTTTCCTCTGATGCATCCAGTTTGTGTTGGTCCAAAAATATCCATATGCACAAACTGTAATGCATCAGTGGTTGAGACTTCACTAATGGATTTAAAACTTGATTTATGCTGCTTTCCATATTGACAAGGATTACTTACTTTTAAAGAATCAAATCTATGCCCTGTTAGATCCTTAACTCATATTTTCAAAGAATGTTTGCATAGGTTCCTAAGGTTACAGTGTCCTAGCCTTCAATGCCATAACCAGGAATGATTGTCCATTGCACTGAGGCAAGGTAGGTCTTGGATCCTAAGGTCTTCTATGTTTAGTGATTAAATATTCTCCTTCCTATTGGTAGAAAGAATAAAATCTTCCTCGGAATTGTGTACTAAGAACTTATCATTCCTAAAATTCACAAGGTATCCTTCATCATATAATTGGCTTATGCTGATGATGTTGTGCTTAAGACCTTTAACAAGTAAAAAAATTTGAAATCAATGTTTTTCCAAAAAGAATGATGTTACCTATACCAATAATTTAACCCTTTAACATTATCTCCAAAAGTTACTTTTCCTATTTTCATCTTTATAATCTTTTCAAAGAAGTTTTTTCTTTCAGACATATGCCAGGAACATCCACTATCCATGTACTAGGTATTACGATTGGTACCTTCTTTATTTTCATGAAAATAAGAAAGTTAGAATTTCAGAATCCAAACTTTCTTGGATCCGGAAATGTTAGACAAAAAAGTTTTGGGTATCCACATTTATTTAGAAAAATAAACTTTATGAAACCCATGAGATTGAATATTATTCAATGAACAGTTTTTCTTCCAATTCCCACCACTTTTACATTTTGTACAAAAAGTGGCTCTAGAAGGAACAAAGTAGTTGTTTTTTAAAATAGGTTTTCTATTAGTATAACTTACTCCATTAGTGTTTCCTTGAGGTTTAATTTACGAATAAATCTTCTCAAAATATTCCTTACCAGAGGTAATGTTTTCAAGAAGTTTCTTAAGGGAAAAAAATTCAGATTTTAGTCTGATGAAAAAATTCATATCCTCAGGAATTATTTCCTTAGAGTTAGATTTTTCCTCAAAATCATTAATTTTTAAAATAGTAATCTTAAGAACTTTAGGAAGTATTTAATTATAAGAATTTACTTCTTTACGGTCTTATGAATGTTTTTCTAAAATGTCCTCTTTATCTCTAATATCTATAGAGAGGTCTCAAATCACATTTGTAATAATTTCTTCCCTAGTATTTTCCTTGGCTAATTTCATAGAAATTTTACAATTTCTATCTTCTAACAACTTGGAAAATCTAGATACTTCTTCATATGAGGGTATTTATTCATTATCTGAAGATGAAGTATCTTCATTAGAAGTAATACCTCTAGAATAGTAAGTCTTATCAAGAGAAAAATTTGTTAAAGCCTCGGAAGAGCATTCCTTGGCCATAAGACATGTATTAAGGAAAGAAGTAGTAGCAATGAATCCCATATTTTTCTATGCTGATGATTAATATTCAATAGATTCACCTTCTAAAGAGTCTCCACAGCTATAAATCCACATATCATTTTCATTAAGACTTTTCATGTGCTTCAAATGATAGAATTTCTTATTGTTCCTCTCTGAATTCCTTTCCTTCTTTTCCTTCTTTTTCAATAAAGTGAAGTCAGGTCTGATATGACCTATTCTTCTATATTCATAACAAGTAACTTCCCCATATTTCGTATCTTTGTAGTCTGTTTTCTTTTACATATTCTGATAGTTCTTTTAGCCTTCTATCTTTTTTATTCATTGAGAAATATTATCTAGTTCATTCTCATACTTTTCTGTATCACTAGACTCTGACAGAATAATCACTTTCTATGGCTTTGATATAGTTACTCTTCCTAGGGTCTTGACTTTCATATGATTAGAAGTATTGGTGAAAGAAACTCCTCCATTCCCATTCTTCTTTTTAACATTTTTAGAATCTCTCTTCATTCTTGTCCCATGATGAAGAAAAGTTCCAAACAACTCATCTAAAGAAATCTGGGTAACTTTCTTATTATAATCAATTAATGTCCTCTTGGACTACCATTCATTTGGCATGATGTATATGATCTTATCTACAAGGGAATAATCATCCAAACCTTTTTCTGCAATAGATTTTAAGCTAATCATAATATTCATATACCTTTTTTATACTTTTCTTATGGGTTCTCCATAAGGAAAATTAATGCTATGGTATTCAGCTCTCAAAATAGATCTTCTTGTCTCTATGACTTTATATGTACTAAAAATTGAAACTTCAAATTTATTCTATAAACTATTTTCATCTTCACATGAGGATATTTGACTATAGATGTTCCTAGTAATAGAACATCGCAATGTATTTCTGACTTTGATGTTTGCTTGATATTCATATTTCTCCTGATTCGTAAAATTTCTCAATTCCTTATCAAGATTCTTATAGTCTCTTGTTAGCATTAGGTAGCTATCAACTCAAGTATTGATAAAAAAGTCTACATCCTATCTTTCCAGTACTCATAATCATTTCCATTGAAAATATGAGGTCTGCTAGGATATTGATTGTCGATAGAACAAACATTTAAACCTACCATCTTAAGGAAAATCTTGGCACACAAACTAGTTAGTAATATAAGTTTGTAAACAAATAAAATATAATAAGAAATGAAAAATAAAACTAAAGTATCTCTAAGAAAAAATGAATCCGAACTTTATGAGTCTGGCAATTTGAAATCGGAAAAGTATGAATCTGAAAAAGCATGAATCGAAAAAAGTATGAATCCGAAAAAGTATGAATCTGAAAAAGTATCAATAAAGAAAATCAATTCCGAAAGTAATAAGAAGAATAATTATCTTCTGAATCTAATCATGAGATTAATTCAGATCTAACCAAAAATCTAAAGCCAATTTACTAGATAAAGGAAAACATATATGTGAATATATGTATTTTAGAGACCTCCTCTGATACCAATTGTAGGATCGAATATGTAAAAAATGGTATGCTCAAATATAAGAGGGGGGTGAATTGTATACCTTATAAATCCTTAATGAATTTTTACATAAACAAAATTCACAACACCTCTATGCTCTAATAATGTGCTTGATTCTAGAAATGTGATTATGAAAATGAAACTTAACAAAAGTTTACAACAACTAAGATTCTACCTAAAAGCTTTTAGAATCCTATATAATCAGATTAAAAGTATAATGAATTATAGGAAGAATATACATTTTTCAACACCTAATATATAGTGGAGAACAAAATAGAAATACTACAAGTAATATGTTGTAACTCTTTTAACCCGAAGAGATGGGTATCCAACAACCCTGGATAAAAGGTCCCTTGATTTATACTTCCAAGAAAATTTGTCTTACCTGAACCCAAGAATTTTCTCAATTCGAATAATGGTATCTGTCTTGATATCCCAGCATGCCCTCGATTTTTAAGGAAATTGGAACCTCTGACTTTGCAACCCAAAGTTTTTGATTTCAAGGAAATCACACCTCTACACTAATAAAATATGCCAGAAGAAAAGTTTGAACAATTAGGTCAAACATTCTGCACGAAGCCTGGAAGTTTATTAGAGCCTATCTCTCTAGAAATAAATTCAACAACATGTAATCATAGTTGTCAATGTTCTTCTTTCAAAATTTCAAAAACTTCTAATGGTTAAAAAATTTGTGAGCTCATTGAAATTAGATCCTATTTATAGGCATTGCTGCAACGGTCGGCTCCCTCCTCTAACCGTCATATTTTTCCTTGAATTTAATAGGGACATGTACATGTGTATCTCAACCAATGGATAGTTAATATCTGAAAGAATGAAATAGTTTTATAACAAAAAAAATTGTAAGAAAATGTATGGTTACATAAGAAAATTCATTTTTCGGAGTGTAAGAAAAAATTATTTCGGTTTCTAACAGAAAATATATTTGGTGTTTATAATACAATTATATTCAGAATATATTTTATGAGGAATTCAGTACCTGAATTCTATAGAATTCCGGAGAATGAATTTCATGGAAATTTGGAATATGTGTTTATATGAATTCAGAACCTGAATTCACAAAGTTCGAAGTTAGAGTTCCTAGGAATTCAGAGTCAGATCTCTCAAAATTCAGAGTTAGATTTCATGAGTATTCGGAGTCATAACTCAGAATAGTTTGGAGTCTGATTTTAGAAAACTCAGAGTCAGAACTCTCAAGAATTTGGTGTCTGTATTAAGAAAATTTTTAGTTAGAACTCAAAAGAGTTCGAAGTCAGAATTCTGAGAACTCGGTGATGGAATTCAGAGTCTGAAAACAGAATGATCTTAATCTATGTATTATATGATTTCAATTTTTTGAATATGAAACCTAATTTTATACTTAGACAAAATAATGAACAGTGAAAACATGGTAAGGATAAATTTTCTTAGGGAAGGAAAATTTTACTTAGAGAAGTAAAACACAGGGTAAAAAGATATTTTCCATGAGATAAGGTGTTTGTGATTTTCAAAACCAAAATGAATGGTAATGTCATAAGGAGAACATTATTGACTTAAAAATCTCCCTAAAACATGAAGGGATAGAAAATTCGTAAGGAAAACATTATTGACTCAACAATAATGTCTTGAAAAGAATGGTATTCATGATATGACATGTCAATGGGTATTATATACACCTTGTAAAATTATATAGGATCAAAATATAACATGTGTCCAAAAGAAAGAAAAATTCAGATAAAATTAATTCAACGATTAGGGATCTTTTGCACCATAAACAAAATGAAAGTGATTTCATAAAAATGATATTAAAATAAAGAAAATTTATCATTTAATGATCATATATTATATTCATCGGAAGTATATAGACCACACAAAATTAATTACTAGTTAATATGGCATATGTCTCCACGAAATAAAAGCAATAGTATAGGTCTACTTACAATAATCATATCATTGAAGTGAGAATTAATCAAATAGAATTATTTTTTTCTTTATTTATAATCATAAAAAAGTGTAAATACAACATAATATTATAAAAATTCTTTTCAAACATAATTTTAGAATGAAATGTCATTGAAATAGTAGTTTAATCAAATGAATCAAAAATTATGTTATGAATTCTCTTCCCTCATGTCTCGAAATTATGTTTTTTAATGTTGAAACCTGCTATATTATAAATATGGTTTTATTATAAATTTAATCCATAACCATATGTTAATAATAACTTATATGAATTATTTTAAACATATTTTCACATGGTTAAAAATATTTTATCATTAAAATCTATGTTTTGTGTGATAACTTCTTTTTTTAAAAGTTTGTATTAGTTCGACTGTATTGGTTCTCATACATTAAAATTGTTTACATAATTTTCATATTTTTCATAATGTTATAAATATAATATATAACATTTGTATTCATATTTATATTCATTAATATTATGTAGAAGTAGATAAATTAATTACATCATTCATGGAGATAATAGGATGTTTTTATGCGTGAATTTTGTTTTCATTTATTAATTGATGTTATGAAAGAATGATGAATAATAATTCATATTTAAAAAATTATTATTACACAATATATATAATATATATTAATTAAAATCATAATTATACCAATCCTTTACATTTAGAGATGAAAAATGAATTGTCTCGCATTGTGAAAATGGTGATCTATATATAAGAGAGAGGGATACATTAACTTGTAGTTGGATGAAAAAGATAGTATATAATGGTTCCATCAAAATAACAATAACTATTAATCATAGTGATGATACATATGTTATTATTTTATTATAAATATAAAATATTTTCTTATGTTAAGGAATAATAGAAAAATAATGTGATCGGTTAGAGCGATGACCTATTTGTTGAAAATCTCTTTTGGGTCTCTTATAAAGTGCCATAGGGTTGTTCATTTAAGAAGACCAACACTGAAATAATGACTATGGATAAATTTAGAATACAAATATTTAGTTTATGGTTTATCTATAAGCCTTAATGTGATGTAAATAATTGATGAACAAGGTTCCATTTTATAATTGAGGTTAGGGGCATATCTAGAATTTCAAAAATTATTAATTTATAATAATTTAATTATCAATAAATATACACGTAAATGGATGTGGATTCATAGAAATGATAATATAAGGTCTTAATAGTATAAAACAATAAATTTTAGATGTTTTTAGAAATATTCTAAACCCTTTCATTTTGATTAACCCATAGTTAACAAATTTTAATTTTAATTATGCTCAGAAATATATTGTAGTTAAATGATTATTATTTATTAATTATATGGTTTCAATATTCCATAAATGATAAATTTATTTCATTTTATTCATTATAATAATCAGTTATTATTTTTATGTATTTTTATGTTTTTAAATAATTTAATAAATTATATTTTTGATAAATTAACAAAAATATAAATTTTGATGTTGTTCATGAACATTGACTTCATATACATTTAGACAAAATTTAAATCACAATTGGGTGATTCAAAAAATCCCTAATATTTCATAACTAGAAAATTCATTTCATACATTAAATCATTAAAAATATATAAAAAATTAGTATTTTCACTGTAATTTGTTTAATTTTTCTATAAAATAAATAAATATTTTCTGTAATATTTAATAAAATTATATAATTAATAAAATATAAAAATATAATATATATAATGAAAATAATTACATTATGATTAATATTTTTATTTTTTCCTTTATATCTTAATTTTACCCTATTTGGACAGATAAAAAAATTAAATATAGCGATTGTGACATTCTATATCTATATTTTATTTAAATAATATATAAGCAATATTACTGTAAAAATATCTTGTAAGCAATTAAAATATGATACAACAGTTTTTAGGGTATAATTAAATTAATTTAAATAAATTTTTGGACAGTTTTTGGTCATGTTTATACCCGTATCTTTTGGTTTTAACCATTATTTAATCCCTGTGACGACATGTATTTTTACTCTATTAGGGTTTATACAGTTACTATAAAAATACAAACAACCCAGAGATGAATAATGGACAATTGATTTAACCATTTCCCAATAATTTTGATATATATATGATGTAATTAATTTTATATCATTTATTAAGATATTATTTAGTTTCTAATATCATTATTGTATATTTTGACACTTTTCAAAACATTTCCATTTTTTTTAATATTAAAAAAAAAGATAAATTCGAAACACATTTTTAATTATATCCCTTATATGTTTTTATAATATTGAATTTCATTTTATCACATTAATTATATTTTTTTCATTTTAATATCATTAAATATCATTTATTTGATATTTTCATTAATCAAATAATTACTCCATCAACATTATTTGATCATTTAGGTTAATTATTTCATCTATAAAAAATATTAATGACGTACCCTGATATATATATATGTCTTTTATCTTTCCATATAATAGATATATATATATATATACATACATACCTTCTGTGTAACCCCATATTAAAAATTATTATAATCGTTATAATATAATAGTGTGACATTTGGACACTTTCTATGATATTAATAATATATATGTCATTTTCATGGAAATGTTTCCATTAAATGAATATATTTTGAAATTTATTTTAAAGGGTCTTATTTAATTTATCCAATAATATATGTGAATGTTTTATGGTAATTTTATAGTCCTTATCATTGTATTTTTAAATTTAATTTACTAATTTACCCTAAACAATAGGGACAAAATTTAATTATGATACTCTTCATATTGTCCTAAAGTAAAAGTGAACTATTTAAATATTTTTGATATCATAAATCTGAATATGGTATCTATTTTTTTAAACTGAAAATATGAATGTTTCAACATTTAATTTAAAATTAAAATTAAAAAACATACTAAAAACTTGATTTTCAAAAAAAGCAAATTTTAAATTTAAATGGTTTTTATACTCAATTAATGTATAAAATCCGTGAAAAAACCATAATTGGATTAATAAAAATAAAAATACTCTTATCACAACTTAAAACTAATAAAAAATTAATTATTCCATATAAATAATTTTACAATATTATTTTTTAATAAAAACTAGAATTTTCACTATTAACTTAAAATCAAGGTTTTTAGAAAATTCGAATAATTTAACCATATGAAAATTTATATATGTTTAGTTAAAAACTATATTTTATTTTATATTAACAAATTTATCAAATATCAAGAATTTAATTATATTATTTTCATATAATATAAAATAAAACTAATTTTTGAATAAAATATTTTTTGTTGAATAAACTGACATTTCTAAAAATAAATTACATATTAAAAAAGAATTACTAAATTTATTATAAATGACTCTGTTCAATATATATATTTCATAATTCTAAAAATATTGTTCATTACATTCAATTTATCGTCTAGGTTATAGGTGTAAAATAAATAATAATATTTTGATATTTTTTTACCATAGTATTGTTTTTCTTGTACACTATCAAACATAGTGATTCATTTTAAAATATCAAGTTATTATATTTTACACCTTAATAAATTATTTCCAATAAATTTAGTCATATTCTTGATATGAAATGGTTTACTTTTCTAAATAACATTATTTAAATCCAGTATCGGAAAAGAGTGTCAATAAAACATCTACTTAAAATGAGGAAAGTGAAAATGTGAAGGTAACCAAAAAATGAGGGTTTCAATTAGTGGAAATTGAAAATAAGGACACGAGACATTATTCTTAATATAATATTCATAGAGAAAGTGATATATGGCATGGTCATTTTAATTGAAACCATTACAAAAAAAATTAATCTTTGGGGGCCAAAAAGGTTAACTCGTAACTTAAATCTCACATGTCAAAATGAAGTATTCGATAATTACCCCAAGAATAAATGTTTCCAAATATATCATTATTCACCTTAAAATTTTAAAACATAAAACCTCAAATGTCGTGAATAAAATTTGAAAATATTGTATTATATACCAGTGATGATATCTATAAATCTTAAGATTACATCTCATGAAAAATATCATAATCTCCATATTCTTCTAAACCATGTTATAATACAAAGTATAACAACCCAGTATCCGTACTTACAGATTTACTACTAAAGGAATAAATGTTACAAATGTTTCCAAATTTTTTCCAAATAAAACATACAACATATAAATAATATATTGGTTAATTTATATAAAGAAAGAAATTTTAGGTATACCGTTTTAGTTAATTATAAAATAATATTATAAATGTTGGTTTATAAAAAACTATTCATAAATATCAACACTATCACCCACTATACCCAGATTTTCATATTTAAAAATGGGTTATCAACATCATCCATTTGAAATCCTTATATTATTTTTTTTATCATTTTTCCTAAAAACCAGGGATAAAAAACATAATAAAATGGTGAGATTAGATTCTTAGTAAGGGTAAACATAGGAGATATCAATGTATGACCATATGGAAGCATTTGATGAGCAGAAGTTTATCTGCTCATGAACATGACAATTTTAAATTTTATGATGTATATCAAATATCAAAATTTAGTTTTATGGAATATAACATTGATTTTCATATGACATGATTAATAAAATGATCAAATAACATGAGATATAAGAGAATATCATAAGAAATTGTATTTTGGAAAATGTATAATCATATAATATATTTTACTTATTAGTCAAGGATTATTTCCCAGATTATCATAAAAGAAAAAGTACTTTACTGAACTGACTTAACTATTTATTGTAGCTATGTGTAACTAAATTTGGTTCAATCTTCATTCAATGACTGTCTATCGGATGACATATAAATCATTACCCTATGAATTAGAGGGAGATATAGGTACTACAAATTATAGAATGAAAACAATAAATATGTGTTCCATAAGATTATAAATCATTCATCATATGATAACCCATGATAAGAAATATAATTCATAAATGTCATGCCATCATAAACATAAACCATTCAATGAATGAATTCAAATTTTATCCTTGAATAATATCCTCAGAATGGAATGAATAACACCACTGGATGTCATCTTAGATGGAAAATGCTTTTGAAATATCATTTTAAAACATTTCATTAGAAAACATTCTATCCTCTCTGAAAACACATTTTTAGTCATAAATCATTTTTAAAAAAATTTCATAGAATATTTCATTGAAAAAAATTTAATGGAAACTTTTATAAAATATTTAAATATCTTTTAAATCATTTTCCTTGAAAATTCTAAAAATATAATTTTAAATTATTTTTGAATATATTTTTATAAAACATTGTTTATTAATAATAAAATTATGACCAAAGAGGATGTAAAATTAATTTAAGCTTATAATACCATGAAGATTATAATATTCATGATAAAACTTGTAAATGATATTTTTTTGAACCTTTTACAAATATATATATATATGTGTGTGTAAAACACATGTGTCTCAAAGAAGAAAAATTAAGAAAAAATTACCTTACCAATTTGGTAAATTTTGAACTATAACCCACATGAAAGAATCTTCATCCAATAGATAAGTAAATAAACATAAATTTAATATTATGGATCAAAAATTACATTCATTGAAATTATATACACCCTAAAAATGAAATGAGTGGTGAATATGGTATAACTCTCATAGAAATAATAGTGATACTATAAATCCCCTTCTATCATGTCTTGACTTATTTTATTCATATTGATCATGTATAATAAATATGGATTTATTATACATTTATTAAATGAAAATATATTTATTTAAAATGTTATGATTTATTTATAACTACTTATCACATTTTTATTAAAAAAATTATTAACATCACTGTTATGTGATAACAAATTTTTTTTCTTGGTTGTTTTCATTAAGAAGTCTTGTTTATTTTTTTTTAACATAGGATCATAATTTCAAGACAATTAATCATGGTATAAATATAATATATTCATATTTATATTCATTAATTTAAATTTCAAATAGAAAAATTAATTTCACCATTTGTGGAGATAGTATGAAGTACGTAGGCATGAATACTGATTTCGTTTTTCGATCGATGGAATGAAATGTTAGTAAATAATAATTGATATTTCTGTAATTTTTATTTTATAATATATATAACAAATATTTTAATTAAAAACCAAATAATATGAATCCATAAAATATTGTGACTAAAAATGAATTGTATCACTATGTGGAGTCAGTAATTCATGCATACGCAGTAGTGATACATTCAATTACTGCATGATGACAGAATGGTTTTATAATGGTATTTTAATAATAATAATTCCAATTTATAAAATTTATGATACATACATAATGATTTGTCAAAAGAAATAATTGATTTATAGTAAGTTAGGAAGAGTAGATAAAGAAAGTTATCAGGTTGAGTGATTACCTCTTCCTCGAAACGTATAGTTAGATTATTTTCTGAAGGGCTCTGGGGTTTGTCTTTTGAGAATACCAGAATATATAAAATGTGGGTATAGAATATAATAAGAGAAATTGGTATGGGAAGGTTAATATATATTGATTTATGTGATTTAATGAAATTTACAGAAGATGTTCCCTTTTATAATTGAGCTGAGGGGCACTACAATAAATACTCTAATGATTAATTTATAAAAAATTAATTTTCTATCAAAACACCCCAAAATATTTATTTATTATAATATATTATAACATGAGTGTTTAATATCATCTACCAATATATTTTATAAATGGGTTGGAATTGTTTTAAACATTATCATTTCGATTATCCCTTTGTAAACACATATTAATTTTAACAACATTAATAAAATAATTTACTATCAAAAGATATTAATTTTTACGTATGTACTATTAATTTTACAAAAATGTAAAATTTTAGAAATTTTAGAACATATAATAGTCATGTTTTTTTTAAAAAAAGTTATTATTTTTAAATAATTTAATAAAATATTATTCTTATAAATTATTAATAAAGTCAATTTTTGAACTTTTTATTTACATTGACTTCAAATAAATCTCGAAATAAGAGAAATTGGAATTTAGTTTATTAATTAATAAATAATATATAATACAGATCTATAAAATTAATTTCACATAATATGTAATTCAAAATATATCCAAATCGTTTTTTTGGATTTATTTATTTTATTTTTTTAATTAATAAAATTAATATTGTATTTTCATTTCATAAGACATTATAGTTATTATATAACCTTTAAAATTTAAAAATAATACTCAATAATAAAAAAATAAAACTGACATAAATATAGATATTTATGATAATTGATATCTTGATTTTTCCAACATTTGACAACTCAAAGATATTAAAAACAAAGAGAGTAACATTTTGTAACGTTCATTGATTTAAATAATTTTAATGATTGTTTACTGGAAACATATCCATTACAAAAATAAAATAATGTCTTATTGTCATAATTTTAGAATAATATTTACTCAAAAAATAGACATTTTTAGGTTTCAATATTGTCCATATCATTTTGTTGTAACCAATACGTATTCCCTTTAACTCTGCTCTTGACAACAATTTTTTTTACTATTTGTGGGTTAATATAGCTAATATAAAATTTCACCATATCCATAAATGGATAATTTATTACATTTTCAACTTTATACAAATTTTTTTCCAAATTATATAGTTTTATTAATTTCACATCATTTCATAAAATATTATTTATTTATAGATATCATTAATGTCAATTGTGAAACTATTAATTAAATTGAAATTTAGAAATATCATTAATACAAGATAAAGAAGAAAAATAATACTTTATTATATAACTAATATGTATCTATAAACTAAAAATTCCATGAGTGACATCAATTTATTCAAATAATATTTATTTAAATATTTTTAACATCATTTATTTGATATTTTTAGTAATTGAATAAATACTACATCATAATTTTGTAAGCCATTAAGATAATTATTTCAACCCTAAAAATTATAAATAAAATACCATGATTTTAATAATTCTATTATATTTTAAATATTATTTTTATAATATATAATTACTTCTCTTTAACCATATATTAATAATATTATACTTGTTTAAAAATAATAGTGTTATGTTTTGTAACATTCAATGTTTTTTGTAATATCTATGTCATTTTATTGTAAAAAATTCCATTAAATTTCCCAATTACGAACCATATCTATTTAGGGTTGAATTTAATTTATCCCATAATATTTGGACTAGTTTTAGAAAAATTTTATAGTATTTATGATAGTATTTTTATACCTAATTACCCAATTTACCATTATGCATTGTAATTTTTTTACCAGGGTTACTATATATATTGATTGAAATAAAAGGTTCATGATTACATAATTTGGAATAAATGAATAAAAATATAGAATCCATTTTTAATAATTCAATAGAGAAAAATGTTTCGCCATTTAATTATAAAATCAAATCGATGAAAATTAAAGAGAAACTGTTTTTTGAAAAACACCATTTTCAAATTTTAGTTATTTTCATTCTAAATTATTGATTGAAATCCCATTATAAAAATCATAATTGGATAAATTTAAAATGAAATGAATTTATTAAAATTTAAAACTAGGAAAAAAACATAATTTTACTATGTAAATACTTAAAAATATATTATTTTGTAATAAAAGATGGAATTTTGTACCATTCATTGTATAAAAAACATTTCAGAAAGTCCTAAAAAATTGAAAGTATAAAAATTTTAAACAATGAATTAAAAAATTATGTTTAT
The DNA here is from genome assembly GCA_963277665.1 of Viscum album. Lineage (NCBI taxonomy): Eukaryota > Viridiplantae > Streptophyta > Magnoliopsida > Santalales > Viscaceae > Viscum > Viscum album. Next base: position 1,919,525,940 of record OY728160.1, read on the forward strand.
TTCCTAAAATAAAAATAAAAATATATTTATATATTTATCATATTTTTACATAATAGTAAAAAAAATCATTTTTAAGGAACAATGCATTTGATGAGTAAAATGAATACAAAAAATATAGTATGTATTTATAATAAATTAGTGAGTAAATTATAAATGGGTATGTCCATTATATATATTTTAAAATTACATTAATTTTATTAATTTCAATCAATTTGATGGCTATTTTATAAACATGATATAAATAATATTATTTCCTTGTTCGTTTAAGATTTATGATATGAATCATGTATATTTGTTCAAAATAGTCATTTCTTTTAGAATCTAAGGTTATTATAGTGGTTATGGAAGAATAGGTAAAAGGATTATGATAACATATTAATCTAGCACCCAAATAAGGATAATGAAGTAGTATATGAATTGAGTAAGAATGGTCATATAGTCTCAAACAAATTACAGATTGACATGGATCAATTGTTCATTGATTTAGTAAAGACCTATATACTGTTTATTATGGATTTGTAAAAATAACCACATTTCCACATGATTTCCAAAAAATATTAGTTATAAAATTTAAAAATTTTTCATCCAGATGATGAGATCTTAAAAAACTAAATCCATGAATGATGGGAAATTAGCATAATTCACTTACAATGATGGTATTCTATAATTTTGAAATAGGATAGTATCTACATCTATACCAGAGATGAAAATGGAATTATTAGATGATATTCATTGTATTAATTACTCTATAAAACCTTGTAACACAATGATGTATAGAAATTTGATGTAATATGTTTTTAGGGATAATGTAATATGGTAAATTGATGATCTGTAATCAATATACATTGTTTTTCAATAGCTGAATTATAAGAGACATTATCTTAGATAAGTCATGAATCCTCCAACTATTTATATATTAAAATGAGATAAAATTACTATACAAACACAAATAGAAAAAAAAGATATAACCATGGCTTATAATTGTGGCTACTAACCCCAAAACCATGGCTATAGGTTATAGCCATGGTTTCACCAACTATGGATCCTATTAGAGGGGATAGTGGGGAAAACCTATATAAATTGTTAGAAAATGTGGCTATAGACCTATAACCATGGTTCAAACTGGGGAAACAGACCTATATCCATGGTCGGAACTGGGGAAATTGACCTATAGAAACATATTTATATTGTTTCCATAAACTCAACCACATGGATTTATTGACAGGGTTTATAACTTTGGAGCTACACCTATATCCATGGTTCAAACTGTGGCTAAATATTTGAGTATCATGAAAAACAATATTTAGATCTTATTCCATAGTATCCTTGATCCTACAGTAAAACAAATCTAGGTCTACAACCCATTTCTAGAAGAACAAAATGGCTCTACTTTACCCTTGTTCAACCGTTTCTCCCTCTCTACTCCCTACCAGCTACTCCATGCCTCCTCCATGCCTCCCTACCTCCACCCTACTCCCTGATCCATGCCTCCTGTTCCCTGCCTCCCTACTCAACTACTGATATATGATCCATGCCCGTACCTCTGCCGTAATCCCTACCTCCCTACCTCTACCCTGCTCTCTACTCCCTTCCAGCATCATCATTTCATTTTCCACATTGGTATTAAGTCTATCATAACCATCAATCTGTCTACTCATACAAATAATCATGTAGTACTGCTACCCTTAATTACAATAGATGTAGACAAAACAATCATCCATTTGAGGATTACTAAGAAACACCCATGCACATCCACACCAAGGAACGATTGTTGTAAATAGATATGGTGATATTTATTGCTCTATACTCTATATCAACTGATACAATACATCAAAAGATTACGAAACAAAATCCAAGAGTTTAAAATAGTTTAAAACAAAAACAATTAATTATATTCTCATAGCACAATGATCCAAATGACCCACCATGAAAAACACTATCCCATGTATCCCAATGGATATAATTAGTTCCCTGAAATTTTATTACTAAAGGCATCTATGAATTATTGATTGTTATAGTGTAATGAATTCTAGTCACTATAATTTATTATATAAGAATTATTCTAGAAAATTTATTTCCATGTCATAACATGATCAAATACTATTTTTTTAATAAGTCAATAATGATTAAGAGTTGTGGTAAATATTTTATTCATGTTTGTAACATAACTAAAAAATATGAATAACATGGTAGACATGTAAAAAATAAATTACTCTGAGGGGTAACTTGTACTGAATCATCATTGAATTCAGGAAAAAATCTATCTGCAAGAAAAAATTAATGTTATTAATAGATAAAACCCGATTTAACTGCAGGAATTATTCATATATGAATATCATGAAGATTATTGCATAAAAAATATCTATATTTTTTCAATTATGAATGTTAAAATAATAAAAATAATAGTCACAATGTTAAAAGAATTATATAATAATATGCTAATGTGTATGTATTCTAGTATTTCTAGATGCATAAGTATAAGCACTGTAAACTTGAAAATGTTAATATATTGTTGTATATCTATATTCATAAAAAATAATATGCATTGACAACTTTAAAATGTATATTATTTATATTTTGATGTTTAAATTAATATAATAATGACCATTAATATATCCATATGTTAGTAAATAATAATGTTTCTCTATATTAATTATCCAAACAAAATGCATTTCATACGATTTGTTTAGTTTCTTATTTTATATAATACTTATATATTACAGTATTTGATATTCTTCATGTATTATAGTATCTTTATAATGATATATATAATCATAATAATAATCATTTTATCTATTAGTTTGATAATGTTATTGTACTGCATCAAATTTTTTAGAAGTAGCATAAACATATGCACTATATCAACGTCAAAATGTGTTTATTTTTGTAATTTCACAGGAATGAGCATGAGCACAACCATTTATATAAGAATATGTATGAATGTATCAAATATATTTATTATAATGAGCACAAGAAGATGAATAAATACTTTATTGTCAATATATATTATATTATTATAGTGTTTTTATATTACAATTGAAGAATATGTTGAAGAACTGAAAAAATGTGTATCTTTTAATATTTGTTGGGATATATGTATTGTAATTTTTTTATATGTGTATATTTTAGTATTTTTGTATGAATAACTTTGGATCCCAGGGAATGTAGAGATGCTCTATGTAGTTAGAAAGGGAGAGTATTGTTTAGGAATACATTATTTGATCAAAATGACATTTTCAATTAATTATTCATGGAAAAACTGTTATACAACATCAAATGATCAGTAATGGATTTATCTGCCACCCTAAAGTTTGATCATGATTGGATTGTATTTTAAACATTGGAGAAGAATATATGGGAATTTGTGAGTATAGTTCGAGAAAATGGAAGATCTATGGAAATAAAGGTTGGTTTAATGTTCAATTATGCTAGACTTCCCACTACACCAGCCGCCCCAGTCATGCCCCTATACTCTGGAACAAGACCCCTTCACCCCCCATTGTACCACCCACCACACTCTTGTACCAGTCCCCCTACACCATCCCCCACTATAGAAGTCCCCACCACCCCCTCAACCTATCCCGACCTCTACAACCCCCACCCTCGCACGACCCCCACTGTACCCCCCCACACACACACACACCCCTTGCACCAGGCTCTACCCCCTCCCCTAACCATCCCCCCTAAACTAGCCCCCTACACATGCTCCAAAACATACATCCCCCTGAAGCATCACCCACCACCCCATGCACAAACACCCCCCACCCTACACCAGCCCCACTGCACCCCCCCCCCACACCATTGCACCCCTCCCCCCATTCAAAAAACCTCCCCTGGAAGCATCCCCCACCACCCCCTGCACTAGCCCCCCAACCCATGAATAATCACATAGTAACTCTATAAATATTCTATTTTACAGGTAGACATTAAATTCAGAAATTACATGACCTAAAGAGCATTAACATTAACTAAACAATCCTTGTTGATCCTCTTAGGCATGTAAATCACTATAAAAAAACTCTCAATAATGGAATAAAATGAATCATTGGAATTTTATATCCATGATTCTAATAAAAATATTAAAAATTGTAATAAAATTCATACACCCTTGGTAGTCATGTCTATAAAACACGAAATTCATGAAACATCCCATCCGTAATTGACCATGTGATCTCTATAATATTTCATTGGATTTCCTTTCCTTCAAAAATTACAAAATAAAATCACAATACCAACAGATTTACCTAGAATCCCCTCTAGTGATGTGATACAGCATGGATCACTACATCAACGCTAAAAAACAAAGGACATAAAAATGTCTATAAAAGCCTAAGGCTATTACCTTTCTCCCTTAAATGACACTCGATCTACCTGAATCCTTTTAACCAAAAACAAGTTGTCCAAACTGACCAAAAATAACACATGAATCAAGTAATTTCATCATATTTCTGTTTATTATTTTACAAAGTGAATGATCCTTTTCATATTGAAGTAAAACAATTGGAATTATTTTATACAGATCTTCACCTCAAAGTTTTTGACACATTTTCAGGAATAAAAAAATTACCAAATCATAATTGGATCTTTTTTCAATAAAGAGGATTGAAAATTTAGGTAAACTTGTACTTATACATTATTCTTTCATGGAACACATATAATGGAATATGAATAGTTATATTTCCCCCTATATATAGTATGTATCTTCCCTTCCTCTCAACTATTTTCACAAAATAATGTAATTGAATTCTTGATATTTATTCCTAACTTTTTTCTAGTTTAACTATATATTATTATACTGTGAAGAATTTCCAAAATCCACAAATTATCTTGAGAAAAAATTACTTAAATCCATTTCATATGGTAATAATTCACATGATTCCACATAAAACATATGTGACACATCATGTACAACAGTTTTATGTGTAATATAATAACTCAAAAAATAGAGATTTTCTTCTTTTAAACTACTTTTTTTAAACATACATGGCCTAGAAATTATTTCATTATTCTTTTGTTAAAATAGATTCAAATCTTGATGCTCAATATTTGACTTTTTTTGAACATATTTGGAAAACCAAATTGAGTATAACATGTTCCAATATGTTAATCCAATGAAATTTTACTTTCATAGTTGATTAGATCAATAGAATGAAATTTAAAGGTATTTAAGTGGAATTATCATAATGTATTAAGGTTTCTAGTTGATGCACCAATCCTTGAACCTCATCTAGGAGGGAATAAGACAGTGCATTGCATCAATTGAAATCAGATCAATTTATTATAGAGTATAAACATGGAGATATGTTTGTCCTTGGATATTACTCACTAAATTAGAATGTCAATCATGAAATCTCAAAAACATATATTCTTAATTAATTAACAATTATGTCGAGTGAATTTGATGACAAAAAGTTATGGAAAACATGGAATAATATATTAATATGAATTGTTAACCAGAACAATGTAAATTAGAATATTCTAAATATAAATGAGATGCTAAATAGAAGAGTGTAAGGAACATTATACAGGGGAAGGGCATCGAGTCTTTGAGGGAAGTCCATGGTTCATCGAGGTGGGGTGGCCGCGTTGGAGGAGAAGTTCTTGGGGTGGTGCATTGGATGCCTTGGAGCCGCGTTGATCCACATTATACAAGTTATCTGCATTGGGAAAAATTTGAAGGAATACACTTTTTTTACTAATTCAGAAAATAAAATCTACAAGGTGGGGTGAAATAATAAAAAATGTATTAAAGTTATCTGGTAAAAAATTAATAAATGGACCATAGTCCATAATCAGTATAAGAAAATAGGTAACACCTTTAAGAATGATCATGACAATCCATTTCATTTCATGTTCATTTGTTATCTTGATTAGAATCTAAAGAAATGAACTCTAATCCATTATATCATATGGTCAAATCAGAATAATGAGTTGAGTAAAATAATATAAATACAATTTTCAAAATAACCTTGAAAATAAAAAACCAATCCACAAAGAAACACTTTAAAAGAAAAAAACATTTAAAATGAATAAAACAAAAAAATAATTATAATACAATATTTCGAGAAATATTTTTTTATTTAATGGTTGTAGGAGTAGGAAATCAATAAGAAAATCAATAAAATCACAATTTTCTTAAAATACTCATCAATCCATTTTTGAAGTCACCAAACTCTTTAAAGGAACAAAACATATGAAAATTATCTGTCGTGATTTTCAAAAGATAGCCCCAGGACCTATGAAAAAAAATCATCAATAAGTCACATAATAATGGTATCCCAATTTACTTAAGAATGGATTGGGTCCACACACATCAAAAGGAACTAACTCAAAAAGGTGGATACTAGGTGAGAAACCCTTACATCAGATAGTTTCAATAATGGAGGGAATAAATTTCCTCCCTCAATATTTATATTCAATAGGGAGAGAGAAATTTTGAACTGCCAAAGAAATATTGATGTGTAATATGGTGTATGGGAGTTTAATGTATTGATAAAAAATCCAATTGGAGTATTTATATAAACTTTGGAGTTTTAGGTCTAAAAATAATGGAAAAAATAAGTTTTTTATTCCCAAGTAATAAATGTATTCTTATAGATTGGGAGTAGTATATAAATTTTTGAGTGATATTTTATGCCTATTTATAAGGCAATATTTAAAAGGTTATAGAATATATTATTGAATTTTCAAGTCATATGGAGTACATGTGAATCTTTTGGGGATAATGGGAATCCTTGTACATTCTAAACAAAATAAATTAGGTAATATATTAAAGTATCATACAGATTGAAACAAATCTTGATTTGAGAAGTTATGGTCATCTGAGCAATGATAGTGGAGTTTAAGGGGGTGATTTGGTGTTGTTTTACATATGTACAAATTGTATCCTCTCTTGAATATGTGGAGTGATCAACAAGTTTGACGATAACCATAATAAGGTATAAAATATGAGAAGAAAACATAGATAGGGAGTTCTATAAGGGAGAGGAGACCAGCCATTTTATGAGAATCTTAAACTAAGGAGAATCGATGGGTGGACTAACTTTCTGATTTAAATTCTTTTTGTTTTAACAAGATCAAGATTAGCTAATTTAAAATTGGGGTTAAAGTGATGTGGTGTAATTAGAATCTATGAAATCTTGAATGCATTCATATCTAGTTATTATTTTCATAGTTATCAATTCACCGATAAATTGATCTATAATTCAAGGATCATTTGGATTATGTGATGTAACATAATTTGAACTCCATAGTATACACTAGTGAGAGGAAATTTCACTCTAAATAATTAAAATCTCTATTATGTTAGGTAGCATAAAAACTTATGAGGACCTAAGAATATATTTATGGTTTTGGAGAGTGTTTCGAGAGAACTCAAGAAGGATATCATAATCATGATAGCATAAAATTGATAAATTTTTGTGTAAATAGTGTATAATAATTAAAATTATCTGAACACTCCCACTATCTCAAAACAAGAACACATAATCCTTATACACTATTTATCTAACAATATACAAGGGTTATTCTAGTTTACTTTACAATTAATAAGTTCCACAATAACACACACACTAGTATTTCTTATGTTTTTTCTTTTAGTCCTCACACATTACCAATAAATAGACACCATTATTTTCATTATTCTTTCATAAATAAATTAATATTTTGAAAAGAAATAATATTTAACTAAAGAGATAACATAGGTAACTACAATATAATATATTACCACACTATTTTCACTTATAGTAGGCTATGTAGTAACAATTATTAGATAGTTATGAAGATTGTTTTTAACATTTTTGTAGTGTAAAGTTGTTTAATGTCAAATTTTGGTCGAAATTGAATATAGAAAACACCGAAAATAATTCATTATAGTCAATAAAAAATTTAATATATTTAATGATTTCATAAATTTATCATCATTGTATATTTTAATATATATTTACATGGATTTTAGTGAATTTTCAAAAAAGGTCACTTAGTGATAAAATACATCCATTAATAATATTGTTAAAACAATATTTCCATAGAATTTTGGCTAAAATTACTAATGATATAGATGTTCATGATCTATCCAGGATATCGCAAGAGTGAAAATATAAATTTTACTTTATCAATTCTCACAAATAAATATATTTCACTTAGTCAAGGGGACCTATAAATTTCTAGAGTCTTTTGAAACCCATCAAGCATTATAAATTCACCAAATGAGAGGAACTATGTGTCAAAAAACTATAATTTGTATTATTTTCCAACAATTAAATGGATTATATTAGAGGGTTCCTTATCATTCATCATATATTTCCTGAAATGTTTATTATATCCCAGACAAAATGGATTGTCAATGGATTTATATATATTAAGGTGTATTCCAAACTAAATGAACTAATAAGAGAGAAATTCATTGCTTCCAAATGAAAAGACCTCCTTAAAAACATTGTAAGTCATAAAAATTTAATATACCCTGAGATTTTTCCCTCTATATTAAACCACAGAGTTGTGAATAAAAATATAAAATTTCATGCTAAAACAACAGGAAAATTTTCAATATAAACAGGAATGATTCGATGACAATTAAAAAAAATTCCCTCCTCTTATGTTTTCTCACTCACTGTTAATGAAATTACGTAATGAACTATTTAATTTAATAGGTTAGAGCCTTATTTATTCAGTTATAGGAGGCTATTATAGTGATAAAACATTAAATAAACTAAAATATATTTATAATATAATTTACATGAACTCTAATTAAAATTCAATCAAAGGTATAGTGATATTTCTATTAAGTTTCATTGATAGTGTATTCGAGACGCTAAATTATATAATTAAATTAAAATAATTTCAAATTCTCAAATCAAATTCATAAGGAAATAATGTTGAATTTATAAACTGTTGAATCATTACTCCTGGTTCCATTAATTTGATGAATTTTAACATTCTTGCAAAAAAGTCACCACTTAACCAAATTGAAAATGTATATTACAAGGGTAAATATGCGACACATTAAGTGAGATATAATCCATTTTGAAACAATGTTAACTGATGAGTGTATAAAATATAAATATTTCATAGAATGAGTAAGGAGATATTAATCAATTTGGTCCCTCTCTAGTCAATGGGAAATAATAATTATAATAATGAATTCAAGATAATATGTAAGGAAATCAATATTGAAATTCATTCCAAGTGGATCAAGGGACTTAGAATATATAAAAATGGTATACGAGAATAAAAATATTCAAATGTAGAATTATTTTATTAAATGAACAAAATCAAATCTTCTCTAGTCCTGATCAGGTAATTTAGGGTAGTCATTCATGCATCCCTACTCTAATAATGAAAGTGGGATGGATTGCATGAAAAAACACAATGATATATAAGGATAAAATTTCAAATAGAATTACAGAAAAATTCAATATATGGATTGATTTAAATTACCAGAAGAGTAGGATAAATAGTCAAAGGAAAGGATGATAAATTGACTAAGAAGATAAATTAGATGTTAAATACTAGGAATAAAACTAGGAAAAAAATAGAATAAAGGAATTAAAAATTAAAGCAAAAATCTAAAGAAGTTGTCGAAAAATATGAATATGGAATGATAGAGTCTGTAGAAGATTTTTGTTCATGCTAGATAATAAAGATTTCAAGTATGATTATCCGCTTATACAATTTTAAAAAAGATACACACAAAATGATATTAATATAGATAAATACCACTTATATTTTATTTAAATTATTTAAAATATTATATTTGATATTATATATTAAGAATAAAATTCCAATATACCCACAGATAATAGTTTCGGTAAGAATATTATCACAAATTGGAGGAGTCTTGAATTTTTTTTGTATTATACCATTTATTGGAAAATACATTTTTTTAATTCAAAGTATGATCCCACTAAATATTTAGGGTCCTCATTGTTTCATAATTCCCTATGAGTTTGAAAGAAAAATAACATTTACTTATCATGTAGAATTGCTATCCAACTTTAATTCATTCCATTTTGTAGTTAATAAGTAATTGGATATGGGAGATATTGATCCCATAATAGTGTATTTAAAATTATTAAATAGATATATCACAAAACAGATATGAGTATTTGAAAACATAGCATATATATTTTAAATGATTATCCTACTAGGTGATTTTCTATTCCCAATCATTAAAATTGATATAGAAGTACCCATCATCATTGGAAGACCTTTCCTAGATAGAGGAGGTTTCATAATAGATACTCCACAGTGGATGATAACATTTCATGATATGGAATATAAATAGATACAAAATGTATTTTGTGTTGTGAAAAATCCATATAAATTAGTTGACTGTTTCACAGTTGATTTGATTGATAAGGATGTTTAAAAGGATATATGAAATTAGTTTAACATTGAAGGAGCTAAAATATATGATGACATTAATGGTATAAAATAACAAATTGAAAAAATTGAAGAGTGTGACGATCAATATGATGATTTCTATCAAAAACATACATTTGGGTATTTAAGGGATGACTTTCCTGAAGAGGAATTAGATAGGAAGATATCATACCATAATCCTTCATAGTTTTAATTGAATAAATTTAAACTAAAAATGAATTATGTATATATGGGAGACAATGAGACACAACATATGATTAGGTCATCTAAATTAGATAAAAAATAAGAAAATATACTTCTTAGGATGAAGGAATAATGAGCACAAGACATCCATTAGATATACTATATTAGAAAAAGAAATAATAATTCCATCAATTTGTATACATAATATATTAAAAAAGATACACTAAATACCACTATTGAACTAATAATTAAATCCAAATAAATAGGGTAAAATATTCAAATGAATTTTGAATGATGTTAAATAGAAGAGAACCATAATATGTATAGATTACAATGTTGATATGGTTGACATTCTCGAATGATCATAGTGAAGGAGAAATCATGAGTGCTTCGATACAAGAATCGCATGGTAGAAGTCAGGATCACGAGTGGAGGTAGTCATAGTATGGGAATGGAGAGTAGTTATATGACTTGGGTATAATGATATTGCATGAACCATAGATTATAAGTTCTGGATCTAGAGAATAAGTATGTGAGAGTGGGATGATGGGTATTGAGTTCCCATTGTGGAGTGACTGGAGGTGGAGCAGCCAGAGGTAGAGTTATCGGAGGTGGATAGGTTAGAGGTGGAGCAGTCATAGGCTAGAGACGGATTTTTTGGAGGTGGAGCAGATCGAGGCAGAGCAGTTGGAGGTGAATCCACTGAAGACGGATGATAAAGGAGGGAGAGGGAGGAGTAGGATGACAGGTATGGAAGATCCATATGAAGAGGGATGATCCGTCATAGGAGAATGTTTTGAGTGAAGTGATAATGGGTAGTATATTAAATCCACAAGGGAGGGTAAAAAAATGAGGACCTATTTCCATAGGTTTCTTTACCCTGTGGTTCTATTCAATATAATTCAACACTGTTTAAATAATTTTGGCTATAACTCACCCTATAGCCATGACCAAATAAAAATGTGGCTATAGGTCCACTAAAATAAGTCATTTTTTCTAGTAGTGAAATTATCATTGGATTAAAAATGAATCCAAGATTGAATGATTCCATATGGGTAAATATTAATCTTCTTACTAAATCCTCATATTTACTCACCATAGAAGGTAATTTTCCTCTAGAGAGTCATTTGTGAGTGTTTATTAATGATGTTGTAAGAATTAATGATTCGCTTCATTCAATGGTTTTTTATTGTGATATAAAATTTACAACAAAATTACGGAGATGTATTTAAAAGGATTTGGATACTGAGCTTCAGTTAAGAAACACCTATCATTCTCAATCTGAATGAATGTTTGGAAGGGCTATACAGACATTATAAGAAATGGTAAGGACAATATCACATGATTTTCAATGTATATGGGTACAATTTTTTCTAATGGTGGTATTTAATATAACAATATCTCCCATAAAAATATTAAATTTTTATGAACCATTATATGGTAGGAGATATCATTTAACAACATATTGGGATGAAATTGATAAATGAAATATTATTGGACCATAATGTGAGGTTGGATTGTTTTTGTGATGGTGTTAATCTATTTGGACATATAATTACTTAGAACAACACATTTCTGGTTGTCATACAAATTTATAACATTACCCCATGGATGTGTATGAAAAAACATTCACTTTTATGTGTATACTCATATATGACCATTATGATCTCAACAATGATATTGATGTAAACACGCATCATATAATAAATTATTTGAAACATATTTGGGATTTGGGTGTGAACCAATATGATTCATGTTCTAAAGACATATTTCATATGTGTGCTGCACTTATGTGGATGATCAATGATTTTCATACTTATGCAATGATGTCTAGATGGAGAAAGAAGGGAAAACTATAATGTCATATTTATATAAAGAATACTCGATCTAGAAGACTGGAATATCACTATATTTTTATTTATTTGGGACATCTAAGATTATTTCCAATGGGAAATCCATATAGAAATAATCATCGAATATTAAAAAATAACTGGGAGACCGACGATCCACCTTAGCATATGTCTCGAACTAATGTGCTTAATGGATTTCACGATTTCATTTTTTCCTTCTGCAATGGTCAAATTAAATATATGAAGAGGAAGAATATTTACAATGATACCTATTATAATTGAAAGAGGAAAAGTATCTAATTTTTCATTCCTTACTGGTGAACTACTAATTATGTCATTGGATAGATGTAATGCACCTTGAAAAGAATATATGTGAAAGGTTACTTTTAATTATTTTAAATGTAAACAAAATAAAAAAGGTGATTTATGATCTCGGCATGACATGGTGGATTTGGGATTAGACCAGAATTGCATCCTATGTGTATTGGTGAAAATAAAGGCCAAGTTCCATGTTTTTATTTTGTGATGAAACCTAAAAAAACTGAATTTGTCGAAGTATTGGAGACTATTAATGTTCCTGATGGCTATTCAAAAAATATATCCAAACTTGTCAATAAAAGTGAGTCGAATCTGAAATCATTGAAGACTAATTATTATCACATCTTTATACATGAGTGGATTCCAATATCGATCCATCATCTTCTCTCAAATCATGTAAGGGTGTCAATTTCTAGGATGTTCCATATTTTTAAGGATATTTTTTAGATGAATTTTCCCCTTTCATTCTTGAAAAAAAATTGGAAGAGAGACCATTATTTTTTTTACATACACCAAATATTAATCCATTATTTTTCTTATGGATGATTCATATGACTATCTATCTTCTAACTAAAATATAACTTAGAGGTCCTGTTTCTTTCTGTTTGATGTATCCAATTGAAATAAATACTTACACATTCAAATATTATGTCATGAGTTGGATTAGTCTTGAAGGTTCTATCATGAATGTTTACTTGTCTCATGAATATATGGGTTTATGCTCATTGGATTTGAATAATCATACTACAAGAATGAATTAGAAAATGATAAATAATGAATAATAGTATAAGAAAATCAAACCATGTTTTCCATCACTTGCTCAAATAAGAGGAATTCCCATATCATATACATTCCTGACATTATTCCTTGAGGAATTGGATATGTAACCTTGAACAATGTGGTTAAACCGTGACTTGTTCCATGAAAACAACAAGAATATAAATTTAACAGGTATATCTTATTAAATATCTTATTATATTACATATCTATCAAAACTATTTCAAATTTTATGTACAAGGAACAAAATGAAATGATAGTCATAAAGAATTTCACTTTATATATGGGAAAAAGATAGACATTTCATAAAAAATAGTTTTCTACTTAGTTGAAATTGAATGTTTAAATATTTCTGTAAAAAATCAATAAAATTAATATTTAATTATGTTTAGTAATCATTTATATTTAGATTGTAGTTTTTTCCTACTGACTTTGTCTCTGAAGAAATATGAGCTCGGACTTTTTCTTCAAATATTATAGTTCATGAATGTAAATTAATTGTGACCAATGGGTACATATTTATTAACACAGAAATAGAAAAGAACATGAGAACACCACATGATGGTGTTATGCTAACCACCAAAAAAGACTGTTATGCAAGTGAATCAAATAATAGACACCTTTTTGAAAATGAATCTTATTATGGAGTTGTTGAAAAAAATAAGAATATTAAATTATTTCTATCATGGTAGAGACACTATGATGAAATTATAGAGTTTGATTTGATGAAGATTAAATTCACCTTTATTACTGATTGGTTATTTCATGTTATTGACATGACACACACTCTTACTAACAATGAACTGTATTAGTTGGAATCAATGAAAAAAAAAATCTTATGTCAATGACCATATTTGACATGGATTTTGGGTATTTATTGAAATAATTCAATGACATGTTTTTTATGATGGTGATTATGGAATTGAAATCATCCCTACTACCATTGGACACAATCAATTTATTACATATGATGACTCAAATAGCATAATTTTTAGAGTTGATTTTGAACCTGATGTTTTAGTGGGAAATATATAGAATCATCAATCCATGTTCTTTGTTCATTTGTATTTTCATTAATTGGGTTATTAATGTTGGATGTATTCCAAATTATTTTGTGCTGATTACAAATACTTCGGATCTGACATGAAATTAATGTTATTTTTCAATATTTATTGGTTTCAATTTTATTTCAGTTTCAGTTTCATGTATTGAATTGAAATATATTAAATCCTATGAAACTAAACACAACTAGAGTAATTAAATTCAAATAGAAAACAATAGGAATTGAATCAATCATATTAAAAATATTTTTATGAAAATAAAAACAAATGGAAATAATGACCTAACAAAAAAATAGCTAAATTACTTAACCCCAAATATGAACCAAATGACCTAAGACAAATATGTCATGTTGCATATGTTTTTTTGGTTTACATATTAGTTAACCATTTCTAATAGCATACATGTTAGTTTTCAAATATAGGTAATGAAACCTATTAGGTAGATTCAAAGAAAAAGGATGATAAAAAAAATATTTTAATGACTGAGATATACATGTCTGCATTAGTACATGTTGTATGTATTTTATTAAATATATATATATATACATATATATATATATATATATCAATAACATATAATTTTCTGGGATTAATTTTATTAAATAGTTATGAATGATCCACCACTTAAGATTTAGTTATTCTATGATCATCCTTGAAGTTGTCCTAGTACATAGGAAAATGGTACAAGGGGGTGGGGTAATAGAGTTAGGCACTCATGTTCGTGTACCTGATAAGACCCTTCCCCTCCCACAATCATATCATCTTCTACACATTCTTATCACATAGTGTCATTAGGTAATCATTGAATTTTTAGGCCTACCATGTTTTCACCAACCTTTACATATGAGCCTCCACACCCATCTTTATCGTATCCGATAAAGAATCTCACTCCTCATCCATGTCATGCTTTTGGCCAACCATCCATGTAATATTTTATTCCATCTACTTATTTCTATTAGATGTTCTACATTACATCTTCGACTCTTTATCTGACATAGTCTATTCCTACTGAGTATACACTATGACACAATCCACCTACATTGGGTGATGTTCCTTCAGTGCCTATGGATCAAGTGGTTCCCATTGATCTGACTATAGTACGTAAACAAAATGTACCCGGATAAATTTTTTAACCATAATTTATTTTATTTATATCATATATCGATATAATATTTTTTTACTCTATAAAATATACATCTACTAATATGTGTTGGGGGTGAGGGAGTACGCACATGCTTGTGGTATGGAACCACCATAAGAAATTGATGGTGGACTATAACAAAGAAAACAAAATGATGGAAAACCTGATGCAGAAATATCAGAGTTTTATTTGTGATACTTTATAAATAATCCAACATAATTTCCATCACCACTCTCTCTTGGATACAATCACTAAATCAAATAAATGCTACTTATTAGGCCTAAATATGGGTAAAAATATATTGGATTTAATGATATTATTTTTTTATTTATGTGAATTAATATTTTTGTGTTTGGTTCGTTATAATTTTCCCGATGCTGAGGGTGCACAGCCATCACATTAAATGGAATTAGGGGAGCTTCAGAGAGCCTATAAGCATGATTTGTATATTGGATGGTGTTCTAGAGTTGGTACCGACTTAGACATGGTACCTTTAATGGGTGACTATCCGAAAGAACAATATTGGAAACTAATTACACATTAGAAGACTTCACAATTTATTATAATAATCACATTTGAGTTTGTTAAATGATCATTTTCATGTTTTTCAATAATACATTATTTTTTATTTTTCTATTTTATTTAGGAATCTTTTGGAAAAAAATTAAATTGATGATAAAAAAATTCCTCCACACTATGGGGCGTACTGTGATGTCAGATCGTGAGAGGAAGAAGGTGTGTCAGTTTTGTAAATTTTTTTAGGTATTTCACTTTCTATTATTTCATTCAAAATTCATCATATTTCTAATTTTTTGATATATTTTTAGTATTTTAATTATTTATTTGTAACCTATTATCAAATATTGTTTCATATATTCAACGTTATTTAATAATTAGTTATTGAAAATTGAATTATGTGTGCATCCAGAAAAAGTATTTTCTCTCAATTAAAATGAAAAAATATAGAACTGTGGTTACCAAACCAACACTACAAAATATTTTTAGTTTTACATTGTTTCTTTTAATTTTAATTTTTTAACTAAAAAATCAATTTATATTTCTAAAAATATTCTTTAGAGTATCTTGATTCCCAGGAACCTGAAAATTTGTGTCCAAATGATCACCTATATATGGTTTTGGGAGATGAGAACCATGGAAGAGTATCATGCCGTCCTAGGAAGTGTATATCCTTGAAGAGTTATTGGACATCTTCAATTACCATTTTTAGTACCCCTGAGTTGGAAAATACTTTGGAACTCGTAGAACGAGCTAAATAATGTGTCACACAGGTGGAAGAGTGCATGAAATGGTAAAAAACTAAATTTATGAAACTGATCAGCTGTTTATGTATGTTACATCCACCAGAGACCAGTGTGGATTGTGATTAATATATTTCTTCAATATATTTATTAAATAGTGCACCAGGTGGAAGTACTAGTGGTTGTCAAGACAATTTCGTTCTTGGGGATGACATTGGAAAGGATGATGGTGAACCGGAGTCTGAGGATGATGATGATGTTGAAACCAATGTTGAGTCGATGGCAAAAGATGACGAAGAGGATGTGGTTGATAATTTTTATGGGGAGGAGGATGGGGACAATGATGGGAATGAGTCAGAGGAATGGGATGCGTCTAATGATGATGGTGATGAGAGACCGATTGATCAGTTATATTTTTTACTGGTATTTTTAACCTTTGATGTTTGTTGATTGGTTGTGATAAAATATATTTGTGATATTTTTTATTATTGTAAAGAATATATAAAAGAGTCAATTTATTTGTTATGTTATCATTATTTATAAATTGGTCTACAGATATTTGAGGATGAACTATTGATTTTATTTTAGGTTTTGTTTTTAAGGATGTTTTTTGGTTTCATTGCGAGTTAAGGATTCTTTATTATTGTTTTGATTGTATTGGGTAGTTAGTTTCATTATTTACTATTTTTTATTGCTAGTAGTTCTAATATTATGTGACGTATGCTTGGATGTTTTATGTATTGATGGTAGTTCTATATTTAGGTATTGAATTATGTTCTGTTGTAGATCAGTTTCAGGTGAAATTACCTATCTTGTTTATTATTGAAGTCAGTTTTAAATGTCGGTACAAAGATAGTTATTTCAAATCCACATATTGAGAAATTTTCACTGATCATTAATATAGTGATATTTATAAGGGAAGAATTTTACCCAATCCTATTAAACAATGATGTGAATTTAGAGTAATTAAACCGTTATAAAGAATATTGTTTGATTATGAATGTGGCAAATGGTTTCTGGATAGTTGTGTTGTAGATCCATCCTAATTTTGGGGAACTGAGATATATGAGTGTATGTTGTAATTAATAATGTGACGTGTATAAATACACACATGAGAAAGTGTTATTTTTATTGATGTTCTTTCCCTTCATGTATTTGGGGTCATGACAATACACAAATTGTATTGCTTCTACCATCAATCTAAAAAAAGCCTTCAAATAAAATACAATTGTTCTCATCATCTATAGAGTAAGAATATAAATTAACATTTTATTACCATGTGAGGTCACTGGTTGGACCCTCTATAATATATCAAGACCATTTATAATTTGGTGATAATTTTTAACCCATTCTTTTTCTTTCATAATGAGTATAATTACCATAAAATGATGATCCAATAGCTCAAATAAGTTATGAGGCCATCCCTATTAATTTTATAACTACATAAAAACATTTACATGATTTTGGATGACTCAAATCTCCCTTCCATGGATCAATAAAAACATAACATTATACTGGATAATATACATTGTTTGATACATAATCGATAACTATTGGATTTAGTAAGACCATCAATGGAAAATGGGTCTCCCGTGATCAATTTACATTTATTAAAAGGTACATTTTTTAAGGGATCTATACCCAATATACCATGCGTATGATATTAAAAATCATTAGTAAAAATTCTTGAAATCGTGGAAAATTAATCTGGGATTACCCTTTGTAGATGACCTACCAAGTGACATCCGACCATTTGGTGATGGTTTAAATAAATCTAGAAGAGGGGTTTTCGATAACATAGTAGTATGCATGCTCGTGTTATTAGTTTTTCAAAATAAATAGTTTATATACTATAGTTTATATTGGGCTAGGTTATTGCCATGATTTTAAGGAAATATTGGATCTAATGTTTTATTAATCAAAATTATGTGAAACATTAAATGGAATATGGAGAGTTTCAATATAGAGTGAGTGGTCAAGTGAAATTCCTACTATTTCTCCATGACTTTTAGTGATCATTTTCTATCATTAAATAATCTTATGACATTACTTGATAGGTATCCACTTTATCATGCTACTCTAATGACCTTCCATGCCTTTCCACACCCACACTTTTCTTTACTTGAGGCCCCCTACCCACACCACCCACACCCTAATTATCATTCTCACACCACCCGTAAACTAATATTAGAATACCATAGTCACACACACCCACAAATCATACCTGGGAACTCTATGTGGTTAAGAAGGAACATAGACAACTTATGCCTGTAGAGGGCCCCTTGCCTCCCCATTTGAAAAAAGTTTAGACCAATCTCCATATATATTCCAAGAGCTAGAACAGAAGCTAATAAAGAATACATTTAATTGACCAAAATTTTAAAACTATCCTAAAGGTTATTTTTAAAATGAAAACATTGGAAATGTAATGAAAAATATTTATATTTGGGTCATCCTATGGTTTTGACATCCAAAAACAAATAAAAATACATTTTCATCTAAGATGCCACTAAGCAAAGGGATAACAAACCCTCTTGATAATGTCTCTAAAGAAATAAATCTGGTTGATATGGGTGGGAATTGGATCAAGGATATAATAATATTTAATTATAGACTCTTTTACCAAATTTAAATTGTCTCTTTTGACCACAAATGAACCTTTTATTTAGTTTTTATCAAGCAGGATCAAAAAGAAACTTCTTTATGAGTACCCCCATTGTAGTTAATTCTATTTTTGGGCCTCTATCAAACAATCCTACCTTGACTTTATGAATAATTCATAATTTATGGTGTCTAAACAATAAAATATTAACAATTGGAATTAAAATTGGTTATGCAAACCAGTTAATGAAATTATGAGCTTTCTATGAGGAAGGAGTCAAATGGAAATTGTCGATGAGAGAAGTGAAAATTTGCTATTGTATAGAAATAGAAAATCGAAATTGTGATATTGTTCCTTATTCAGTTATTATAGAGATCAAAAGGTATAGTTTTCATGATTTATATACACTCATATGGACACATAATAGATATAAAAAATTTTATACAAAGTAATACTATAGGATGAATTGTGTTTTATTCTTCCCACAACTATCATGCTTCATGAAATTTAATGAAACATTCATGAAAACCTGTATTTTTATCCTCTTTTGGAAAATCTAGAAAAATATTGTCTACCCATGATCTATTTAAGAGAGTTGGACACCTATTTTCATCAAGACGTTACCTATAATTTCAAGCTATGTAATATGTCTAACACATATTTTTCAATTTCTGTTTGGTTCCACATCATTCGAACTATATTGGTAGAGTTTTAATCATAAAAATATGAACATAAATAATCTTAGAAAATATAATGTAAAATATTGATAATGTAGTTATAGAATGGATGGTTTACAACATATTTTTATATACTATTGATATTATTTTTATGTGTTATTCGAGTGGTGATTTCACAAAATTATAGCATGAATAATTGGATATGAATTAATTGTGAATATTTGAATTGATCATACAGTATTTACTATATTCTCTGAAATATAAATGTTGATGTTGCTTTTTTCAATATGTGTTGTATGCAAGTGTTGTATGAAAAGGATGGGAGGTTGCTGGATGTTGTGAAGAATTCTATAAAAATCTAATTCCAATGGTTTTAAACAGATGATATAGTATTGAAAAGTATATCTATACCAATAATTTATGAAAAATGTTGATATAACTCTATAGCAATGGTTATTACACCATTGTTAATCTTTGTTCTGATGTTATATACCAACATTTGTAATTAATATAATGGTAAACTATAATTTAGAGTGTCTTGAACCAATTGTTTAGGAATAACCATTGGTATAGGCCGATACCCACTTCATACTACCCAACGGCTTAAAAGCCATGGGTATAGGTTCTACTAATGGTCATCCTACCTATTGAAATGGCTTGAAACTTTAGGTATATCTTGAGATTCCAGTAGTTCATATAAAATAATCTCAAAATAGGAAATAGTTATATGATTGTATCCTATGTAATGGTTTGAAATTTCAATTTAGTTACCATGTTTTCATAATGGTATCTCTATTAAAGGATGTCAAAAATTTGAGTAAGAAATAGAAGTAGAGCCTCAGGTAAATAAATCCTTTTGAAATACTATAAATATATTGAGTTATGGATTAAAATTTTAAATTCTCTCAATCTTTTAAAAAGAACATTATGTGTTCTATATCTCATCATTAAGGAAATATATTTAAAATCAAACACATGTTCACAACTCTAAATAATTATAATTAGAAATTGATGTATTCTAATGTGATGTGTATATCCAAATTTTTTATAGTTTTTTAAAATAGTAATACAATTATATAACTCAACTGGAAATAGAACATTGTAGAAAAAATAAATTAGAGGGCGCAATGTGGGAACATGATGATGTTATTAAGAAGAACTAGTCACATTTATTTTGAATATTATATGTGTGATAATTTTAAAGAATAAATTTATTAAGTGATTTAGAATGTAACACCCACACAAGAAATATAGTATGTGAAAATATTATTTTAATTAAAATATATTAAAATTAAGATCTTAAAATTTTATGGCACAAAAATTTTAATTGGTAGGATGTTATCAATTTTTAACATACCATGTAAAAAATTAAGCCTAGAATTATTTTGTATAATTTTCCCATAGAAACAAGATGTCATGAATGTAGAGACCTGAAGCCTGACGTACATGGACATTACATTACATTTTCGGAATACTTAGTACATAACAAAAACACACACACAAGGATCGTAATAGTTTAGTGTCTTTGGAAACTCGGAACGTAATCTTCTAAACTTGGTGAAAGATCTTCAATATCTCCCATAAAGATCTTCCCCCCCTTTTTTTACCTAAAACCTTTCTTTATATCCTGGGGAAAAGAAAACATAAAAGGGTGAGCTCAAATGCTCAGTAAGGGTAAACAAAAGAAATGTCAATCACATCGTATTCATAAGAACATAACATTTTGGAAATCATAACCTGCAAAAGAGAGCATAATTTCATAACATGGGATAAATCATGGTAGTGAAATGTAATCACAATAATCATAACTTAAAACATGAAACTTTGTGGCATTCACACATAATCATAGAGAATCATTTCTTGTTAGTCAAGACTCATTGCCAAGACTATCTTAGTGGACAAAGTCCCTTTCTGAATCGAGTAACCCTCGTTTCAATCCTGTTTCACTGAACCGGTATAACCTACCATTCCAGCCTTGTCTATCTCATGAGATATAAAATCTTTACCCAATGCATTGGAGGGAGATATTGGTCCCACCCATCTTATAATGAATCCTTTCTTATGTGTGCCACATAATCATAAAACATACATCATCGCATAACACATGTAACAAAAATGGGATTCTTGAAACATCATAAATCAATTCATATAAGATAAAGGAATTCATAAAAATAATTCCATCACAACATGAACAAATCAATTTAATAATAGGGATAAAACAGAACCCTTTATTATCTTAGATGGAAAATAATTTTGATAAAACACTTGAACTCCATTCTTGAGGAAAATATCCTTTCTTCTTCAAAAACATTTTTCCTTTCATAACATGTCATACAACTTTAAAATAAAAGAATTTGATTAAAAATAAACTTGAAAACTTGTAAAGGAAGCTTCTTGGAAACAATGTTTTAAAAATCCATTCATGCCGTATAAGTTAAAAAAACATTCTTCGTACTTTTTTCGGAAAAGTCAAAAATCACCTCGTACGAAAAAGCGACAAAAGATTCCTTTCATATTCTTTACTAAAAACTCACCGAAGGGTAAAAATGGATTTAAACAATTGTAGGTGGATGGAAATAATATTACATATTGATGAAACATGGATGTGGATGATAAAATACACCCCAGTAAATACTTACGAATAAACAATCTCGGATAAAAATGAGATTGTGATATTTCCCTTACCTTAGGTCCGATTTGCTTCGTATGTGTCCGAACCTCCTGTATAATGATTTAAATAATGTCATTGACTTATTAAAGAATCATATTCATTGTTATGATATCATATATGGTTCACTTATGACATTATATTACCCGTTCTTTTGTAAATTCCATGTTAAAGAAGCGTTTTGGGTAAAATCGTTTCATTTATCGTAGGTGTTTTGACTTTTTGTTCTTGACATTATTATTACTTATATCATGATTTACTTACATCCAGAATATAAAATATGATTTATATATCATATATATTCAGTATATATATATATAATAGATAGATAAATGAAATGAAAAACACCGTTCATGGAGACGGTAGTCCGTACGTACGCATGAACGCTGTTTTTCTTTCTTTATTGTCTTGAATGGAAGTAAGTAGATGACATACATATATATATACATAAATCTAGTATCATTATTATGTCATATATTTCATTAGTACTTATTATATATACTTTATAATCATTCATGAATGGTTAATCATTAAGAATGAATCTCATCACGTTGTGGAGACGGTATTCCGTACGTACGCACGAGCGGTGATATCATTTCCATAATTATTGAATTGAATTGGAGTGGATTATACAATATATCAGAATCAATATGATGTGGTAATAACTATGTATAGTTATTCTTTACACCATTATACCCATCCATGTAAGGTGGTGGTGGAAAATAGATTACACCACGGCATGGAGACGGTATTCCGTACGTACGCACGCGCGGTGATTTATTTTTCCGTAGGATGGATAGATGGTGAAATAGGGTTGTTTCATACTTATAATAACATATCAGTATATGAGTGATACTGATGTTATTACTTCATAATGAAACAACCTAAGAAGAAGAAGTGGAAGAAGAAATAAAGATGAAAGAATTGGTAACGGTAATTACCTCTTCTTTGAAGCGCCTCTTTGAGACCTCTTCTTAGGGCACTACAATTGGTCTTTGAGGAAGCCCAGAACCACTAGGATGTTTCTAGGGAAGTGGAGAAGAGATTTTGGCAGGGGTTGGCCGAGCTTGAGTGCTAAAATTGGTGTGAGGAGGAGTGGGAGGAGGTGTCATTTTATAAGGGAGGAGAGGGGCACCTTAGGAATATCTCAAAATATTATTTTATATTAAAGTAAAAATCGGTTTATAATGGTTCCAAAGGGTCTTATTTCGAAGATAAAGTGGGTATGGGTCGAAATCCTATCAACCAATAGGATTTAGACAAGTTTAGGTTATTATTTTAACCTTATCAATTAGATTTAACACTAAGTTAAATAATTTAACTTTTACCGTGTCTTTTTGTTTTCTTTCACTATATGGTTAATACACTTACTATAACATGCCAAACGAACCCCAAATTGTATATTATTAATAAATATATCCTTATCTATGTCATTTGGCCGAACCTTAGATTTTTAGGAATAAAATAACAATTAATAATATAATATTTGATTTAAAAACTATTTTGTGTCAATTTTGACACTATTTGATATATGATTTTTGTGAAAGTCATAACAGAATTATATGTTCGAACCAAGTTGATTAAATCAACACTAATATATCATAGTAACCTAGAAAATTAGTTTAAGGCATAAAAGTCTCAAATTACATTCATTTGAGCATTTATAACATCAATTATGTTAATATTTCCTTAAAAGGGTAATTACTGCATCATCGTTGTGTCATAAATAAATTAATTTATATAAAGTCTAAAAATTATAAATAAAATATCATTATGTAGGAAATCTTTTTAGATTTCTAATTAATATTTATAGTCGAATTTATCTTATGTATAACCCCATATTAAAAATGACATAGTTATTAAACTTTGATTTTAACTATTTTAACTATTCATTAAATAATATAATATTAAATGTCATAATCTAATCCAAGTGGACCTAAATTGTCATATTATATTCATAAGGTTGTTTTTGGTCGAATTAAACTTATCCAATAGAATTAGGACATGTGTTAGGGTAATAGTAATATCATATTTACCCTTAGTTACCCTATTTACTATTAACCGTGGTAAAAAAAAGTAAAAAGTTACTATTCACCAAAAATTATTTTCATCTCATTGAACCACATTTTACATACTGACATCAACCGTGTCTCTCGGATTTTTGAAATTCCATTCACAGAAGCGGTAAAATTAAGATTTATGAAGAAATTAATTTTTTTAACTACCACTTAGTAGTTTCACTATTCATCAAAAATTGATGTTTTTCAGAACAATGCCAAAATTTCATCCTAAGCTATATTTCATATTCCGAATTCAAAAATGAAGTCTATTTTACCAAATTCATATCATAGAATTTGCATTAATTAATTTTATAATTAAATCCCGCTGTTAAAACAAATAGCGTGTTTTTAAGAAACAATATCTATCAACAGATTGACACCTGATTATGTCTGGTTTAAATGTGAAATTACATCCAATGACCAACATTGTATTAAATTGTAAAAATATATTCTAAATATACTTTAAAACCACTCAAATTAATAATTTATCACTATTAATTATTTCGATTAAAAAAGTTGTTTTTAATTATAATTTAGTAATTTTCACTATTCATCAGAATATGAAAGTTATCCGAAAAGTACCAAAATTTCACCTTAGGCTAAATTCGATACTCCGAATCCAAAAATGAAGTTCACTTTGAAAAATACGATTTACAGATTTTTAAAAAGTGGTTATTACTATTCATAACGGCTAGTTTTAATAATATTTTAATACAATATCGTTGTTTAGTGAAACTCGGTATTGCGTATTACACACGCTATCGAGGAAGGTCGTGATTGCGTGTAATGTAAGGCAAGTCATGGATGCGTGTTGTGCAAGCTCCTTTTGGTGTAGCGTACAACACAAGACTTTAATAAAATTAAAAAGAATATTTTTTTTATAAAATCTTGGGCTGTTACATTCTTCCCCCCTTAAAATGAATTTCGCCCTCGAAATTCGTCGGGGTTATAAATGGTTTACTATTCGAAAGTTTCTTTAATAGAAACCCACATCGTAAAAAGGAATATCAAAACCAATCTTTAAAAACAAAATTATGAAACGTAACGGTTACCCAAATAAAATAATCATTGGGTTTCCACATAGGTGAAAATATGCATATGGAAGAGAAATCTAACCATCATGTTCTGATGGAGAGTGGTAGAGAACATGGCCATGGAAAATCCAGTAATCACAAATCCATAGATTTTTGATGATATAAGGTACCATCTGATTCATCATGTATAAGATCACTAGGACAACATTTTTGGTTTTCAAGATCATTTCCCTAAAGTTGAAAATTTGAATTAGAATAAATACTTACTTTATTTTGGTACAATCTCACTGTTGTTCGTGCCTTGAACAATTTCCACTTCATCTCTTAAATAAATGAAGTTGCATTTGATATTCATGAAGTTTTAGCAGATCATGTGATAGAATGACGGGTCATTCCATCTGTCTCAAACAAAAGGTTAGCAAAAATTATATGCATAAGTCGATCTATAGTGAGATTAATCATATATGGTTCCTAAAATGGACTTATACATCATATATCATACTGCTTAATATAATAAAACTAGTTTCTACTAAACAGGGACTTCCTGTAGGCCAGTGGTAGGCGATAAAGGCCAGTCGCACTTCGGTTGTGGGTTCGATTCCCACAGCCTTGTCCGAAGCGATGGGCTGTCGCCCGTCCTGCAGGTTGTCCTTTTTCTAAAACTATATAACATCCCATCAATAATATCGAAAAAAAAACAAACAATACTAACTTATGTCCAACATAATCCATTCCAATCTTTAGGCTTATCCATAATACTGCAGTCCACTCCCATATATCATAAGATATGTTTTTTTGGTCACATTCCAATCATTCAAAGTCCTTAATCATGTATTCTCTTGAATACCTTAGTGAAAACATGAATGCAGTTTAAAGTTAACACTTTACACATACCAAAATCCTCAAAATTCTATATTCTCAAACCATGATATCACTTAGTCCTTATATCAATCATGAGCTCATGAATACTATCAAACATATTAGATTCTCTTTATTCCTTCATTATGCGCATATCATCTACATTCCAAAAGTATTTGAATAAACTTTCATGGATACTGGTAACATTAATCATACTTTCAAAACTCAATGAAAGATAACAGTGTAACAATCCTTAGATGTCTCTTTATTCTATAGTACCATGAGATTACTTATACAACATTACACATGATAAACATGTAATTATTCCACTACATTCTTAAACCATTTACCGGGCTTCAAAATTTCTTTCATCTCACATATCATTTGTAGTCTCTTCATCATCATCCACATAAATACTACCCATATGCCCATACTGATTCTCTTCATGAGTCTTTCCCTTAGGGAATTTGTTTGCATAATGGCCATACATTCCACATTTAAAACACTTAACCATTTTTGATGTCGTAGCAATACCATTATCCTCATCCATGGTGTTAACCGACCCTTTTCCTTTGCACTTACTTGATTTGTGTCCTTCTTTTCCACACCCAAAGCATCTTCCAGTTCCCTTGAAACATTCTCCTTGATGCCTCTTCCCACATGATTTACATAGGGGAAATTGAACTTTCTTTCCTCTATGATCATCATGAAACTCCGTCTTTCTCTTATTAGCCGAGTCAGGAAACTTACCAAATTTTACTTTATTGATCATATTATGAGATTGTTGATTCGGCATAATAATGATGTTTGGACTTCCAAATCCCATTTCATTATGAAGAATATCATTCCATTGTCCATCATATCCTCCATTATCGTGAATCATCTTGTTTCCAGCCATTTTCTAAAACCCAAAAAAAATCGTGTGAGAGGCAAAAATCATGCTAGGGAAAACAACATAATAAAGGGGTAGTACCCTCAATATCTAACATCTTAGGTTAAATTCGAAGATCGTTAGCACAATTCTAGTACTATAACCTATACGTATACTTAACCTTAGAGACATCCCTAGACATACCTTAGAAATATCTCTAGGGATCTCACTAACGTTTTCGCATCCTAGTTTCCAAAGGTTGACTAAACCTTTCCTCTGATACCAACTGTAGATACCCGAAGCCTGACATACATGGACATTACATTACATTTGCGGAATACTTAGTACATAACAAAAACACACACACAAGGATCGTAATAGTTTAGTGTCTTTGGAAACACGGAATGTAATCTTCTAAACTTGGTGAAAGATCTTCAATATCTCCCATAAAGATCTTCCCCCCCTTTTTTTTACCTAAAACCTTTCTTTATATCCTGGGGAAAAGAAAACATAAAAGGGTGAGCTCAAATGCTCAGTAAGGGTAAACAAAAGAAATGTCAATCACATCGTATTCATAAGAACATAACATTTTGGAAATCATAACCTGCAAAAGAGAGCATAATTTCATAACATGGGATAAATCATGGTAGTGAAATGTAATCACAATAATCATAACTTAAAACATGAAACTTTGTGGCATTCACACATAATCATAGAGAATCATTTCTTTTTAGTCAAGACTCATTTCCAAGACTATCTTAGTGGACAAAGTCCCTTTCTGAATCGAGTAACCCTCGTTTCAGTCCTGTTTCACAGAACCGGTATAACCTACCATTCCAGCCATGTCTATCTCATGAGATATAAAATCTTTACCCAATGCATTGTAGGGAGATATAGGTCCCACCCATCTTATAATGAATCCTTTCTTATGTGTGCCACATAATCATAAAACATACATCATCGCAAAACACATGTAACAAAAATGGGATTCTTGAAACATCATAAATCAATTCATATAAGATAAAGGAATTCATAAAAATAATTCCATCACAACATGAACAAATCAATTTAATAATAGGGATAAAATAGAACCCTTTATTATCTTAGATGGAAAATAATTTTGATAAAACACTTGAACTCCATTCATGAGGAAAATATCCTTTCTTCTTCAAAAACATTTTTCCTTTCATAACATGTCATACAACTTTAAAATAAAAGAGTTTTATTAAAAATAAACTTGAAAACTTGCAAAGGAAGCTTCTTGGAAACAATGTTTTAAAAATCCATTCATGCCGTATAAGTTAAAAAAAACATTCTTCGTACTTTTGTCGGAAAAGTCAAAAATCACCTCGTACGAAAAAGTGACAAAAGATTCCTTTCATATTCTTTACTAAAAACTCACCGAAGGGTAAAAATGGATTTAAACAATTTTAGGTGGATGGAAATAATATTACATATTGATGAAACATGGATGTGGATGATAAAATACACCCCAGTAAATACTTACGAATAAACAATCTCGGATAAAAATGAGATTGTGATATTTCCCTTACCTTAGGTCCGATTTGCTTCGTATGTGTCCGAACCTCCTATATAATGATTTAAATAATGTCATTGACTTATTACAGAATCATATTCATTGTTATGATATCATATATGGTTCACTTATGACATTATATTACCCGTTCTTTTGTAAATTCCATGTTAAAGAAGCGTTTTGGGTAAAATCGTTTCATTTATCGTAGGTGTTTTGACTTTATGTTCTTGACATTATTATTACTTATATCATGATTTACTTACATACATAATATAAAATATGATTTATATATCATATATATTCAGTATATATATATATAATAGATAGATAAATGAAATGAAAAACACCGTTCATGGAGACGGTAGTCCGTACGTACGCATGAACGCTGTTTTTCTTTCTTTATTGTCTTGAATGGAAGTAAGTAGATGACATAAATATATATATATACATAAATCCAGTATCATTATTATGTAATATATTTCATTAGTACTTATTATATATACTTTATAACCATTCATGAATGGTTAATCATTAAGAATGAATCTCATCGCGTTGTGGAGACGGTATTCCGTACGTACGCACGAGCGATGATATCATTTCCATAATTATTGAATTGAATTGGAGTGGATTATACAATATATCAGAATCAATATGATGTTGTAATAACTATGTATAGTTATTCTTTACACCATTATACCCATCCATGTAAGGTGGTGGTGGAAAATAGATTACACCACGGCGTGGAGACGGTATTCCGTACGTACGCACGCGCGGTGATTTCATTTCTTGTAGGATAGATAGATGGTGAAATAGGGTTGTTTCATACTTATAATAACATATCAGTATATGAGTGATACTGATGTTATTACTTCATAATGAAACAACCTAAGAAGAAGAAGTGGAAGAAGAAATAAAGATGAAAGAATTGGTAACGGTAATTACCTCTTCTTTGAAGCGCCTCTTTGAGACCTCCTCTTAGGGCACTAAAATTGGTCTTTGAGGAAGACCAGAACCTCTAGGATGTTTCTAGGGAAATGGAGAAGAGATTTTGGCAGGGGTTGGCCGAGCTTGAGTGCTCAAATTGGTGTGAGGAGGAGGGGGAGGAGGTGTCCTTTTATAAGGGAGGAGAGGGGCACCTTAGGAATATCTCAAAATATTATTTTATATTAAAGTCAAAATCGGTTTATAATGGTTCCAAAGGGTCTTATTTAGAAGATAAAGTGGGGATGGGTCGAAATCCTATCAACCAATAGGATTTATACAAGTTTAGGTTATTATTTTAACCTTATCAATTAGATTTAACTCTAAGTTAAATAATTTAACTTTTACCGTGTCTTTTTGTTTTCTTTCACAATATGGTTAATACACTTACTATAACATGCCAAACGAACCCCAAATTGTATATTATTAATAAATATATCCTTATCTAAGTCATTTGGCCGAACCTTATATTTTTAGGAATAAAATAACAATTAATAATATAATATTTGATTTAAAAACTATTTTGTGTCAATTTTGACACTATTTGATATATGATTTTTGTGAAAGTCATAACAGAATTATATGTTCGAACCAAGTTGATTAAACCAACACTAATATATCATAGTAACCTAGAAAATTATTTTAAGTCATAAAAAGTCTCAAATTACATTCATTTGAGCATTTATAACATCAATTATGTTAATATTTCCTTAAAAGGGTAATTACTGCATCATCGTTGTGTCATAAATAAATTAATTTATTTAAAGTCTAAAAATTATAAATAAAATATCATTATGTAGGAAATCTTTTTAGATTTCTAATGAATATTTATAGTTGAATTTATCTTATCTATAACCCCATATTAAAAATGTCTTAGTTATTAAACTTTGATTTTAACTATTTTAACTATTCATTAAATAATATAATATTAAATGTCATAATCTAATCCAAGTGGACCTAAACGGTCATATTATATTAATAAGGTTGTTTTTGGTCGAATTACACCTATCCAATAGAATTAGGACATGTGTTAGGGTAATAGTAATATCATATTTACCCTTATTACCCTATTTACTATTAACCGTGGTAAAAAAAAGTAAAAAGTTACTATTCACCAAAAATTATTTTCTTCTCATTGAACCACATTTTACATACTGACATCAACCGTGTCTCTCGGAATTTTGAAATTCCATTCACAGAAGCGGTAAAATTATGATTTATGAAGAAATTAATTTTTTTAACTACCACTTAGTAGTTTCACTATTCATCAAAAATTGATGTTTTTCAGAACAATGCCAAAATTTCATCCTAAGCTATATTTCATATTCCGAATTAAAAAATGAATTCTATTTTACCAAATTCATATCATAGAATTTGCATTAATTAATTTTATAATTAAATCCCGCTGTTAAAACAAATAGCGTGTTTTCAAGAAACAATATCTATCAAAAGATTGACACTTGATTATGTCTGGTTTAAATGTGAAATTACATCCAATGACCAACATTGTATTAAATTGTAAAAATATATTCTAAATATACTTTAAAACCACTCAAATTAATAATTTATCACTATTAATTATTTCGATTAAAAAAGTTGTTTTTAATTATAATTTAGTAATTTTCACTATTCATCAGAATATGAAAGTTATCCGAAAAGTACCAAAATTTCACCTTAGGCTAAATTCGATACTCCGAATTCAAAAATGAAGTTCATTTTGAAAAATAAGATTTACAGAGTTTTAAAAAGTGGTTATTACTATTCATAACGGCTAGTTTTAATAATATTTTAATAGCATATCGTTGTTTAGTGAAACTCGGTATTGCGTATTACACACGCTATCGAGGAAGGTCGTGATTCCGTGTAATGCAAGGCAAGTCAAGGATGCGTGTTGTGCAAGCTCCTTTTGGTGTAGCGTACAACACAAGACTTTAATAAAATTAAAAAGAATATTTTTTTTATAAAATCTTGGGCTGTTACAATGAATAATTAAATATGTATCATTTAAGAAATAGTAATTCCAATTACAATAATGTTTTATATTATGTATAGAATATCATTTATTGATTATCAGTTTGATAGAAAAAATGAAAATATTATATAGAGGAGGAAATTGATATTTTTAATTAACTATTTTTAAGTATATAATGATTTTCAATTTTATTTAATTAATATAATCTCTAATAATGAATAAATTAAATTAGATTTATATATTATGTATCTATATAACTAAATAAAAATTATAATAATTTTTTTACTTGTCACATAGTTTGTGTAAGACCATATCATACATATAAAATGTATTTTCCTAAAAATCCTTTTTTCATCATAGTCTACTGGATTTTTTGAAAATTAATTTCTTCCTATATTATAAATAGATTCCCTTAAAATTTATTCAATATATTTAATTATAATATTTAATATAATTAAATAGTGTTAAAATAAATTATTGGTCAAAATAAAAATTAATAATCATAAAATTTTGTTATTGTGATTTTGCTTAAAACGGGTTTAGTAGGGGTATAACTTCAAGGATAACAGTGAAAATGACCCAGAAAATGTATGAATTAAATTTTATTATCATATTATGACCTTATATAATCTCTAATTATAATATTCATCCCTTTGGAGATATTATTATTGGTCAATACATTAATATATATTTACCTTTTCAAAAATTCAATATATGTCCTCTACCCACTTATAAAAGGACACAACCTATCCTCTATTATTCACACCTATTTCAGAATTTATAAAGAAAAACCCTAAATAAATATCTCCTAAATTTACATATCAATAATATATAAAATCCTCTATTCACCAAATACTATCTCTAGAGTCTGGTAGAGGATAACAAATGGTTCTCTTTCAAAGAATTTGTAATCAACATAACTCAAAATATTAATTTTTCTTCTTCTTTTAACTGAAAAATCATGGAATAAAAATTAATATAATTATAAAACTATCTCATGTATAATGAGATCATATTTTGTTGATTTAGTGATATGTATCAATTTTTTTCTTCTTCAAATGGGAAACAAAATCCTCATTTGTTTGTATAGAGAAATACCACCTTATGAACCAATGCAATGTGCTTTCCATCACCAAATCACATGAATTGTAATAATTCGTGAAATAATGAATATATATGGTATTAATGGAATAATTATGTTTTTATAAATATACCATATCAAATAATTTATTTCCTATAAATCCATAAAAAAATTATAAGGATGTTTGTGCGTACGTGAGGATTACAACTGACAAAGAAATGATGTGATTCATTTTCCATGTACTCATTTCATGGATGGTTATAAATATGTATATAATTTTTATGAATGATATTGATA
Source organism: Viscum album (assembly GCA_963277665.1). NCBI lineage: Eukaryota > Viridiplantae > Streptophyta > Magnoliopsida > Santalales > Viscaceae > Viscum > Viscum album. The sequence continues at coordinate 1,919,559,550 of OY728160.1, forward strand.
TTTGTATTAGTATAATTTACATCACAGAACAATCATAAATAATCATGTACCATGGCTTTTGAATCAAACCAATCTTGGAAAATGAATCACTTAACATCTAAAATGATGATAAAAATGAAATATTGTTAATGAACTAATTTAAAAAAATTATATTTGTATAATTATTCATATTTTAGATGAATATATGGATAATTTATGTAAATATAGAAAATAAAAATTTATTATATATGATTTTAAATAACATTTAACATTGTTAAAGGTTGAGGTAATCGATTTTTTATCGATTTCCACTCCATTTTGTCTTATTGAGTGTTATTCACCTATATTTATATGTGGTGTATTTAATACACAATAGATTTATATATAATTAATATATATTAGTTTATGAAAAATAAATATTCAATTCATGTTTACTCATTCCTGAGGTTAAGAATTTAATGTCACCAAAGTAGTAAGAATTCATTTCCCGTTATCATTATTTTGGATTGTTCATATTTTTTATGGAGTTTTATAAAAACATATTAATAAAATATTTTTTCTAATAATATAGATATTTTTGGATTATCCATGTTTTTTACTAAATAATTCTCCATTTTTTCTACTTAAAGAAATATATAAAACTTTTAAAATAAAAGATGTTCTTATTTCTATTATTTATCTTGTATATTTTTCATTCATGTTTAAAATTTTAAAAATTCATTAAAAAATACATTGTTATTTATTCAAATAATTATTTGTTAAAAAGTTATATGCTAATCTAATTTTAATATTTTTGTAAAGGAATCTATTTAATTTTTCATAAAAGGTTCCATTCTTATATTCATTATAATAAATCAAAAGGAGTTGTTCTTTTTATTATATATGAAATTGAGTGATTCTACAAACACCATAACAATTTTTTTATATTTAGACATATGTTTATGTTTTATAGTATTTAAAAAATAAAAATATTTAATGAAAACAAATTTTAATGCTTCTCTTCAATTTTCATCTATTATCCAAAAGAAAATGTTTTATTACCAAATCTATTTTTCATATGAATTGATGGTCATATTTTATATATTAACAATTCATTGGCCACTATGTTTCTCTAGAAAAATTCACTTTTATGTGATCATATTTACTTATAAATTAAATTCATCTTCTATATCAATATTTTTTTAATCATGGAAAATCATATTGGCTCAACCATATACAAATAAAACATACGGTTTTCTTAGGATATATTATTTGTTTCATGGGGAAAATTATTATATTACATATTATTTTATCAATATAGTATTTTTCTAAAAATTTATATTTTTTAATAATTAGAATTATCCCTCAATATATGAGGGATGGATTAGAAATTCAATTATTCATGGGTAAAAGCTACAGATATCCCATTGATGAATATACATGTCTAACAAGACAAACATGTATTCTAGCCTTATTAAATTGGTTTTCAACTTATTCATTAAATGAAATGTGTTTTCTATTTCATACTATGATATATATATTATGACTTATTTATTTATGATATCTTCTTTTATTCATAACTGTACCATCCTCACTAGCAGTCCACATAATAGTGGACATAAGATGGTTGGGAAAATTGCCTCAGGAGTGACTCCCCTTACGCTTGTGGCAGCTAACTATCAATGAACGTCTAAGTTGGAATAGATGGGAGACTATGCCCTCATATAAAATTGACACATTAGATATATTATATAAATAGAAATAGTGGAAGCATTATATACTATATGGAATAATGGAAACAAATACAATTATCAACTTGGGATGTGTAAATAACAAATAAAAAAATAGTAATAGAAAGATGATAAGTTGTTCTATTTGCATGATGATCTAATGGAATACTGATATACAATAAGGGAACTGGGGAAATAGGTGATATGACAATACAACCAGCTATACAAAAAGAGAAAAAAACTCCCAATTAATTATCATCTAGTATAATGAGAATATTCTCAGTCATTTTTTCCCATGATAAAATCTATAAGAAAAGGAGATCAATCATACTTAGTAGGGCCCATTCACATATCCATAAATGGAGTCATGAATTCAGCAACGGTGTAGAAGGTGTCCATATTAGTGTGTTAGATAAACTAAATAGGAAACTAGTAACAATGTCTAGATATAATACAATCATTGTTCATTATAATGAAATGAGTATGTATATGCAATCATAATCAAAGCTAAAATAATATATACTAGTAGACACAAGTTCATTATAACACCTATTAGACTCTACCTCCTTCAGCATAGGGTGTAATATCTTTTATTTGAGTACTATATATATATATACAAATATATATATATATTTATAATATATACATGTATATATACTATGAATGTGATGAAATTAGTATCCATATACATGGATATAAGGTGCTAGCTTGACCTAGGGTGTCACTCAGGAATACATTACTATTATAACAATCTATAAGATCAATTAAGGGTACCAGCTAAAAATAACCTGATGAATGCGATTAATAATTCCCATCATCCCAGATGGTGTGGTGATTTTTCATTTCAAACATAAATTATTGAGGAACTTTGAATTTCATTCCTGTCACGAAGATACCATTATAACTATGTGAAACATCCTGACCAACACCTGATATATGGTAGTGTGAAATTTCATTCTCAAAAATTACCAAAAAAAAATTGAATTGTCAATCTCCATGCCCTAAAAATGATAATAATAATAATTAGGGGGTAACTATTAAGAAATACATTCATCAAACCCAATGAAACAAAGGGAATAAAATTCATATATTTTATATTTTTAAATATATAGCATATGGAGTGTCCTTTACACTGACATTTAATGTATCATAAAACGGAATTTACTTTAATTAAGAATGATAGATTCATTTTAGAGTCCATCTGAACACATTGAAGGTGTTCAATTCCATTTAAAAACTATTAAAAGAAAGAATTTATATTTCTAATACATGTTTAAGACATATGTGGTGTTAGGTAATTTAAAAAATTATTTACAAGCAGGGAATTTCATTCTAGAAACCCAAAGGGGTGGAAATCAAGAGGTTGGAAACCTATAACAAAATATAAGGAATTTATGGGTGTATCTCATATATTTGAATTAATTTCGAAAATATGAACACACATATGTGAAACACATAGAAATGGATGGTGTGCTTCCCAATAGAGATTATATGAAAACAACATGATATCTGGTGAAAACAACTAAACCACATACCTTAGGGTTATAGATGACTCCTCATCGAATATTATCTTGAGGATTGAAGAAGAACTAAAGAAATTTCTAAAATGGAAGGAATTCATATAAATAGAGAAAATGTTCCCACAAAAAAATTTCTCAATAATGAAAATAAAATTTAAACAATCATATGGATTGAATACCTTACTTGGAAGAATCTGGAAATAAAAATAGAAGATCAATCGAATTTTTGGATCAATGATTTATCTCAAAACTATGTTAACCTTGAAGATGATAACTCCAGTGAGAAAAATGGAAGGGCTTTCACTTAGAAATAAAGGAGGAAGATGGTTTAGGGGAATAATTTCAATTTTCTAAAAATCATAAAATCACCCCTCAAAATATGGTCTAATGGGTTGACCAGACAATTGGAAAAACTATATGATAACCATGTTTAACACACTTCATTTTAACCCTATCTGCATAGGTTATGAGCATGAGTTGGTTAATCATGCATAAATTATGCCTAATACTCTAACTCAAACATATGAAATCTGACACAAGTTTTCTAACTGGACTTCCCATGTCTAGAAAAAACATGTATCCTTTCTTATGAAATAATATCCCAGCACTAATTTGTCCCACAGATAGTATTAACCACTATCTACCCTTGTGATCCTCTATATTTTTCCAATTCCAAGATATCATGGCTCCTAACATTCCCTGTATTCTCTTGAAATATTTTTTAGATCATAGGGAATATATACCAAGATAATAACGGATTCAAATTGAAGAAACGCTTCATATCTTTGAGAAAATCTGGTCAATTGCAACTTCACCTCTTTAAAGAAACTCGTCCCTGAGTTTTCCTTCTAAGTATTTAGAGGGAACATCTGAAAAAAATCTCTAACTCATAGGCTTGTATATGAGCTTCTTGATCGCAAGTCTCTTCAAATAACCAGTCATGCTTTCAGAGCATCTATACCAAGGGAATGGACCTGACTCAGTGTATCATCATGCATGATCAACGACACACACTTGATACTCATCAAAAGAACAAAACACATAAAATTAAACCTCGTTAATCTGAAAAACATGTAATGGGTGTGGATAATACTAGATTAGATGAGATAAGTGAAATATGACATGCCTGGACCATAATATCTGAGGATGTTCTATCTAGTAGAATAATGGTACTATTCATTTAAAACCCTAAAAGGGTCTAAAAATTGATGAGAAATATTTCCCTAACAATAGATTAATTGATTCAATATCCTTTATGAAACAATAATTTAAAAACACTCATTGAAATCTAACGGAAGAATAATTTAGTGTTGACTACATTATCATTATTATCTAGAATTAGATGTTAACATGAACTTTCTATTCAGCTAAACCTATTTTGGTTTCTATTAGGTGAGACTTGGTCCACGATATGATGTACTCTATACCATTAAACTAAATAGAGTTGATTATAAAGGCTTACCATAAAAGGAACCACAAAGGTCCAACTTAATTGTATCTTAAATGTTATTACTATAAGAATACTCATGTAGGGGCTTGTTTTCACCCAATAACCTCCAAAATCAAATACAAATGCACATAAAATGTCCTATAACACCTAAATCATGAACCATTTATATATTTTAGTCTGAAGGACATTGGTTTTTCATAGAAGATCATATGTACCAAAGGCCTTCATCAATCTCATCCAGATCCATTTCGTAAAATGGGAACCCCTGTCATATATGATATATTGTGGACCTCCATGAAAACGTACAAACTTCATTACATATATCCTCCATATATCATCAATGGAAACGTTATCTTCATTAGGTAAGAAGTTTAACACCATCTTCAGATGATAAATGATTCCCAAAATATGTCATTTCCTTGAGAATATCTGAGCAAACATGACATAAATTGAATAGGAAAATCATCCCATTTCGACTTGGTAATGAATAACGGTTGTAAAAAACATGCCAATCACTAATATTATTCCTTCACTAGCTGAAAAGCTAAACAACACGTGGAAAAAATGGATAGATCCCATTTTATACGAAGACACCACTACTAGTAATGAAATTCCTGATAAGTATTGGTGACACCGGGTTGTACTGCCCAATATGAGGCAAGAATTTCTTCCATCTGCTACTCTTTGATGTCTACTATGAACAAAAAATTTAGATTGATATTTAAGGAATCATCCACATCCCTAGTCCAAAAATAATATGAATCATCATTTGATATTTTTTTCTCATTGGAATAATCCTTTAGGTTATGATAGTTTTCCACATTCTCCCCTATTCCAGACAATTAATGTAACTCCCAAAAATTCTAAAATAATGACATTCTATATGAAATAATGTAAGACACAAAACACAATGTATGGAAGGTAATATAGCATCCCAAAATTATACTATATATTTAATATGTTCAACAAAACACTATATATATTAAAAATCATGTAACACTGAGTTTAGATTGTGTTATAAGCATCGACGAGTTCTTTAAAAATGTTACGCTACTCGTAATAATGAGTTTTACTAAGAAACTATATACTATTAAAATTATTATTTAAAATATATATTATCTCCTAAAAATTTGATTGGATGTTATTAATTTTATTAAATTACATCTGAAATTATATTGATGAATTGACTAGTCTCTAATTAACTACAAATTAATATAAAATTTTTTTAGATATGAAAGAGATATTTTTACAGAAAACTATTTATATGTGTCTAAGTTGTTTTATCATAATAAATTTTCATAATTAGTATTATTTAATTATATTAATTTATATATTTATATTCTATAAATTTTTTCACTCTCATAAAATATGTTTTATATTCCTAAGATAAAAAAATTTAACTTTACTCTTAAAAAGTTGTATTTTTTAAAAGGCAATTTTGTTGCCATTTAAGGACGCACCTATTTGAAAAATAAATTTTTAAATGTATATAAATTTTATTTGAATTAATGTAAATTTTTAATTTAAATTTCAATATTATATTATGGTGAATTATTTTATTTTTCATAAGAAGAATCGTTTTTTTATGAATAGTGAAAAATAATGATTTTAATTAAAAATTGTTTTTTAATCAAAATAATTTGTAACATCCCAAGTAAGTAAAAAATTATGGATTTTCATATATATGTCTATTTATGCATTATATAGTGTTTTAAGAGGCTTAAAATGAGAATAAATCCAATCTTAAGTATAGAATCCTCTAATATTTTTAAAATATTGTTTTATTGCTTTTTGATGGTGAACCATTTTTAAATATATATTTTGACAATTTTATAAGCTCTATTTTTGAAAATAAACTTATTATTTAGTATTGGGACATTGAAATTTACTTTGGATCAATTTTTGGTATTTTTCTGGCAATGTTCATTTTTTAATAAATAGTGAAAAATACTGCATTTTAATTCAAAACTGCTTTTTCATCTTATTTAATTATATGGATAGATTATATTTTTAATTGGGTTTAATGTATAAATATAATATATTTCTATCATTTAATCCAATGGTGTTAATTGTGATTAATTTCACTTTGGTATTGGGCATAAACAAGTGCCAATCTTTTCATTGATATTGTTTCAAAAAAACATGCTACTTGTTTTGACAACGAGAATTATTTTTAAATTAATTATTTAAATTTATGTGTTTGGAATTTGGTAAAATGGATTCCATATTTCGTATCAGAAGATCCAAATTATGTAATTATGACTTTTGTTTTTGGACACTATGAATAGTAACGACGGTAATTATATTTAATTATCGTGATTAATTAGTATTCGGGTAGTTAAGGGTAATAAAATAATATCATAATAATAACAAATGACCACAAAATATGTTCTTATGCTATTGGTTGTTTCATGGCCTACCATGGGATGCCTTTTCCCAAACTTTGGGACTCCATGGAATTACTTTTGGGTAATAGTGACACTTTATAATTTTATTTTTTAAAGAAAGGAGAATATCACCAAATTATGTAACACCGAAGTAAAACAATTTTAATGTCGTCTACATAAGTGATCTCTTTGTATATAAATATTCATATAAAATATAACAAAATTTCCGAAATCATAGTATTTTATTTATAAATTTTAGACATTAAATAAATTATATTTCTTATGAAACTTTGATGATGCAGCGATTACTTCATTAATGAACGATTTAAATAAAATGAAAAGATAAATTAAATTTTTTATGACACCTTAACATTCCAAGAGTGCCCGTCCTCCCTCTTATAAAAGTCCCCCACCTCTACCTACGTACCCACACCTCTCAAGCCATTGGCTTGGCCAAGATCTTCTCATTTTATCTCTCCACATCCCTCTCTTCAACCGAGAAGCCTTACCTAAAGTAGAAAGCTCTTCAAGAAACCCGTTTGGTTCAAACCAATAGTTGTTACCTGAGTTAAAGGTAATGTCTTCACTTGTGTTATTCTGTTTTATTTTTCTTCTCCAACCCCATAAACTATTTTTATTCCCTTCTTTTGTAACAACAACAGTATCTTCAATATACTAGGATGTTGTTATGTGAATGATTCAAGCTACACATACACACACCTTCGTCTAATTGTTAAAGAACATACTGTTTCTGTGGATGAAAAATTTCTAACTCACGAAACGATGATTGTTCAATCTTCTTTTAACACCTTTCATGGTGTCTATTAAGATGTCAGTATATTTATATATGATATATATATTAATTTTATGTTTTCTTTATGCTTCTTTATTTTTCATTTATGGAATACCTTTATTGTTTCCATTATGGGTAAACACGATATCTTCTTTTGAGGAAGTGCATACTACATACCCCTCAAAGTGATTTGATTCTTTAATGACATATGTGGGATGTATAAAGGATGGATTTAATGATATTATATATGATATTATACTAGAATAATAATATAGCTTTATATCATTATGAATTCATTCCATTATATACAAAATAGAAAAGAAAGTAGTGTTTATGCGTACGTACGACCTACCGTCTCCATGAATGGCGCATTTAATTTCTTACCTCTAAATGTTATGTATTATAATAAATGCTTGTATATTCTGGATATATATTATATATATGATATCTACATCATGAATATAATTCTGGATATAATGTATATTTTACCACATCAACAACTTGTAATTATAAGGAGTTTATTTTAGACTCAAGTGCCAATGATTGGAAAATGACCATTATTAACATAAATAATTACATAGTGTTATAACATGGTAATAAGTGATATAAAAGGAATAATGAACGTGAAAAAAGATCTTGAGCAAGTACAAATTAACTCATGTTTATTATTCAAGGGATTAAAAAACGATCGAGTCAAGTCAGATACAAGGTAAGGGACTTCGTCTCAATCTCCTTTTATTGAGGCATATTTGGTTTTATACACCACTATCATTTATATGGTGTATAAAACCCATTTATTTTACGTTTCTTCAAAAGGAAATTTTTTTATATGAAGCATTTTAATAAACGACAAAAGGGAATGTTTTTGTCATACGTATGCGATGACAATGACTTCTCTGTGGCTGTGACCATTATTTGAGTTTCAGCTGCCTCTACAAGCCAAAACTTTTTTTTAAATGAAAAAATTACCATGTTTTACTTTTCTTTTATTTTGGTATTGATAATGGTTTTGATAATGTTTTTATTATATCAATGTGTTATTGATATCTTGTTATTGAAATGTGGAAATGTTATGTTTCCTTTATACATGTCTTATGTGATCCTATTATGTTAGGGTTCTTGGGCATTGTTTATGAAGACAGGTGGTTCCGTGATAAACTAATGGTGGGTGAGCCCGATATAGCTCTCCAATGCATTAGGTAACGTGAATGGGTTAAACTCTAAGGTTTTTTCAAAGAGATTTAGGGAATATAATTTGATGTGTATTCCAAACGTAACCATGAGGGTTACTCCCTAGGTAAAAATGTTATGAATGCCTCAAGTTACCTTTATGTCTTATGATTTCTATGATTTATTCATGATTTGATGAGGTATGTTAATGTTCTTGTGTTTTAGGAGTAAAGTATTATTTCATTGATTCTTATGTATACATAAAATAATGTTTTCATTTAGTATTTTTTTATACCTTACTATGCTTTTTATGCTCATCCCAAATTTTTGAAATGTTTTTCACAGGTCAAGGGAATGGTACATGATGTGATGATAGTGTCAAGGAAGTGTCATGAAAGAATCCTTGTTTTGTTTTAAATATGCTTCCTTTGATTGGAAAAGTGAATATTGTCTTTAATGTAACCACCTTGTTTAAATTTGGAATGCAATGCGTGATTTATGATCTAATTCTCTAAAACTCTAAACCTGAAAATATCCTCAATGTGTAATCTTGTAATAACACTAGATTAAGTAATGTTTAAGGCTGGGGCCTTACAGTTCGTATCAAAGGTCAGTTTAGATAACTTTAGGACTAAGAATTCTATTAAATGAATATCCAAAAATATTTTTTTATTGTCAAATTGAAATGATATTGAATTTGATGATTACCATGTTGCTTCATCTAATACATGTTTGTTCAGAATGGTTTTCTACATAGAAATAGGGAAGTAGTGCTAGGAAGGAATACGAAAGGAAATGATCTTCCGAATCAGCATCCTGAGACGGTCGGAATTGGAATTGAACAGTTTTTTGCATTAATGGTGAAGTTGACTCAATCGATAAATGGTGGTGGTATCCATGCACAAGATCTGCCAGATCAACTATAGAGGAACAAGTCAGTGGTTGAACATTTCATGAGGTAACATCCCACATCATTCAGAGGATCATCTGACCCTCTGCTAGATGAAGGATGGATTAAAGCACTGGAAAATATTTTCGGTGTCATGGGGTGTTAAGACAAACAAAAGGTTAATCTTGAAATTTACCATTAGGAGGGTGAAGTAGATATGTGGTGGTTGATGATTAAAAATATCAAGGACGCTGATGAGATTGATGCTCTCGACTGGGATGAATTTAAAGGTATTTTTTTGAGAAATATTTTCCAAAACGTGTTCAACATAGGATGGAAAAACATTTCTTATAATTGAGGCAAGAAGACGACTCAGTGGATGCTTATGAAGAATGGTTCACTCTATTGGCAAGGTATGGTCCAAATTTTATCTGAGGCCTTGATAGTAAAATCAATCATTTTTACTCAGGATTAAAGCCAAAATATCGAATGTCCTTTTCTTTTCGTGAGTTTAAGTGTTATGAAATGCTTGTTTGATGTGCTGAGAAGGTGCAAGTGGAGTTTGTTGATGATCAAGTGTTCTATAACAACCAACATAAGAAGAGACCGAGGTGGCAGGAGAAAGGGAAGAATTTTTTCAAAAAGTTATGATGATAAGAAAACTACGTTTCCAGTTTGTGATAAATATGGTAAAAGGCATGATGTGTAATGTCTTCTGAATTCTGTAAAGTGCTACTGATGTTGTAAGATGGTACATAAGGCTCTTGATTGAACTTAAAAAGATCGACGTGATTGTAAGACCAAATTTGATTTATAGTTAGTGAAATTTTTCAAGTGCAGTGAGATGGGCCATTATGAAAACGAGTGTTTGACAAAGAGCTCAATTGTTGGGAAGCAGTAAGAATACAAGAAAAAAGGAGTGGTGAAATCCTTTTCAACTAGATGATTTTGGGACAGCAAATGAATTGGTATCAGGTACTTTGTCTGTTTTTTCAGATTATGCCAGTGTGTTGTTTGATTCAGGGTCTACACAAACATTCATCTCTGAAAACATTTCTAGTAAATTGGGAAATCCATCTCAAGAAATGACCCCTGAACTTGTGGTAAAAACACCTGGGGGAAATTTTAATGTAAAATGAATTTATAAGAGTCTTCTTATCCTTATCCGTGGAAACAACCTACTTTCAAACCCTATTGTTTTACCTCTAGTAGAGTCTGATGTTATCCTGGGTATGGATTGGCTCCCTGTTTACCATGCTATGATTGATTGTAGAGCTAAAGAATTTTATTTACAGAAAGACTTTCAGTTTTTGTACAATAATGAACCCTTACTGTTGATAACATATCAAGAGACTGAAAAACTTGTAAAATATGGAAATTAATGTTACCTTGCACATATTGATTAAAACAAAGGAACCGTTCATATTAATAATGTGCCAGTGGTAAATTAGTATCCTGATGTTTTTCTTGATGAGTTGCTTGAAATAATACCAGATCAGGAAGTTGAATTTATTATTGACTTAGTTCCCGATGCTAATTCAATTTCAATACCCTCTTATCGAATGACTCAAATTGAACTTTTAGAGTCGAAGTCGCCAAAGAAAGATTTATTAGAAAAAGGTTTCATTCGACCTAGCACATCACCATGGGGTGCCCCTATCTTATTTGTTAAAATGAAAGATGGTTCAATGAGACTTTGCATTGATTATAGAGAATTGAATAACATCACTGTTAAGAACAAATATCCTTTGCCTCATATTTATGATTTGTTTGATCATCTCCAGGGAGCTCAGTATTTTTCAAAGATTGACCAGAGATCGGTGTACCATCAGTTGAAGGTAAAGGAAGAAGATATTCCGAAGACTGCTTTTTGTACAAGATATGACCATTATGAATTTGTAGTAATGCTTTTTGGTCTAACCAATGCACCTATTGTATTCATGGACCTTATGAATATAATTTTCCACGTGTTCTTGGATAAGTTTTGGGTTGTTTTCATTGATGATATTTTGGTGTTTTCTAAGAGTATAGAGGAGAATGAAAGTCATTTAAGGGTTATTTTGCAAACCTTAAAAGAAAATAAATTGTATGGTAAATTCCTCAAGTGTGAGTTTTGGTTGCAACAAATTTATTTTCTTGGTCATATTGTTTCTAAAGATGGAATAACTGTTGATCCTACAAAATCAAAGGTTGCTGAAGAGTGTCCAAGACACACAAATGTAACTGATATTTGTAGTTTTCTTGGTTTGGTAGGATATTACTGATGGTTTGTCATAAATATTTCTTGGTTATCTAGTCCAATGACTAAGCTAACTCAGAAGGATGTTAAGATTATCTAGAAAAAAGAATGTGATGATTGTTTTTTGGAATTGAAAAGAAGATTGGTGAATGATCCTGTTTTGGAACTACCTTCCAGGAATGGAGAGTTTGTTATCTACAGTGATGCTTCATTGAAAGGACTTGGATGTGTGCTAGTGCAGAAGGATCAGGTAATTGCTTATGTTTCATGACAGTTGAAAACTCATGAGGTAAATTACCCTACAAATGATTTGGAATTAGCTGTTATTGTTTTTACATTAAAAAATTGGAGGCATACATTGTTTGGAGTAAAGTGTGAAATATACAACGATAAAAAAAAATTTAAAGTATATTTTCACTCAGAAATAACTGATCATAAGACAGAGGAGATGTCATGAATTATCAAGGATTATTATTGTAAAATTCATTATCATCTAGGAAAAGAAAATATTGTGGCTAATGCATTGAGCCAAAAAAGTAATTAGTCGTTAAACATGGTACGTTTGGAACGTGGCCCTTTGGTTAAGGATTTGATGAAATTTGGCATAAAATTTGATGATGCAAGATGTTCTTCTATTTTGTTTCAGGTATCAGTGAAATCTTCTCTATCAGACAGAATAAAGCAAGCACATAAGCAAGACAGTGAGTTGCAGAAAAAGGTCGAGCGGGTTCAGAAGGGTAAGTTACCTGAATTCAACATTGATAATGATTGTGTTTTGAGATTTGGGAAGAGATTGTGTGTGCCTTGAGATTCACAGTTGAAGTGAGAGTTGTTATGTGAAACTCATAGTTCTCCGTTTTTAGTTCATCCTGGCAGTACTAAGATGTATAGAGATCTTCAAGAGTATTATTGGTGGGATGGAATGAAAAGAGATATTTCTGATTTTGCTGTGAAGTGTTTGACTTGTCAACAGGTTAAAGCTGAGCGACAGTTACCGAAAGGGACGATTCAGCCATTACCAGTACTAGAGTGGAAATGGGAGAATATATCAATGGACTTCATTGTGGGATTGTCGAAGACACCTCGAGGTAATAATGAAATATGGGTTATTGTTGATCGCTTGACTAAATCTGCTCATTTTCGTACTATACGAGATATTGTTCCCCTAGATAAAATTTTATCATTTGTATCTTAAAGAGATAGTTAGGTTACATGGATTTCCCCTCTCCATTGTATCTGATCGTGATCCCTGGTTTACCACTAAATTTTGGAAAGGCCTTCAGAAGGCGTTGGGTACTGAATTAAATTTTAGTACATCTTTTCATCCTCAATCAGATGGGCAGTCAGAACGAACAATTCACACTTTGGAGGATATGCTACGTGCTTGTTTGATGGATTATCAGGGAATTTGGGACCAACCTCTCTCTTTTGTTGAGTTTTCTTATAATAAAATTTTTCATTCCAGTATACATATGGCACCATTTGAGGCATTATATGGGAAGCGGTGTCGAACTCATGCTTTTTGGGATGAAGTGGGATAAAAAAAGTTAATGGGTCTAGAATTGGTAGAAGAGTTGCCAGAAAAAGTTCAGCGGATACAGAAACACATGAGAACAACACAAAGAAGGCAGAAACGTTATGCGGACAACTAGAGGAAGGATCTCTCTTTTGAGGTAGGTGACCATGTCTTCCTCAAAGATTTACCATGGAAAAGTGTGACGATATTCGGTAAGAAAGGAAAGATGAGTCCAAGGTTCATTGGGCCATATGAAATTCTAGAGAGAGTTGGATCAGTTGCATACCGAGTGGCTTTACCTCCAATTTTATCTTATGTACACAATGTTTTTCATGTTTCAATGTAAATGAAGTGCATGCCAGATCCATCTCATGTTTTGAGTCTAGAGGTAGTTCAGTTGGAAGAGAATCTATCATATGAGGAGCAATCGGTCTAGATTATTATCCACAGGGAGAATGTGTTACGGAATAAGGTGATTCATCAAGTAATGGTTTTTTGGAAAACCACATGATTGAAGAGGCAACATGGTAATCTGAAAATGCAATGAGGGATAAATACCCCCACTTATTCAATATGTAAATAAATTACGGGACACATTTTTCAAAAGGGGGGAAGGGTGTAACATCCCAAGTAATTAACGAATTATGGATTTTCATATCTATATCTATTTATGAATTAGATAGTGTTTTAAGAGACTTAAAATGATAATAAATCCAATCTTAAGCATATAATCCTATAGTATTTTTAAAAGATTGTTTTACCACCTTTGGATGGAGAACCATATTTAAATCTATAATTTGACAATTTTATAATCTCTATTTGTCAAAATAAACTTATTCTTTAGTATTGGTACATTGAAATTTACTTTGGATAAATTTTTCGTATTTATCTGACAATGTTCATTTTTAAATGAATAGTGAAAAATACTGCATTTTACATCAAAACTGTTTTTTCATCTAATTTAATTATATGGATAGATTATCTTTTTAATTGGGTTTAAAGTTTAAATATAATATATTTTTACCATTTAATCAAATGGTGGTTATTGTAATTAATTTCACTTTGTAATTGGGCATAAACAAGTGCCAAACATTTCATACAAATTGTTTCAAAAAACCCACTATTTGTTTTGACAATGGGAATTATTTATAAAGTAATTATTACAATTTTTGTGTATAAAATTTTGTAAAATTGATTCCATATTTGGAATTAGAATGTTCAATTTATTATATTAATACTCTTTTGTTTTTGGAAATTGTGAATAGTAACAATGGTAGTTATCTTTAATTATCGTGATTTATTAGTAATCGGGTAGTTAAGGGTAATAAAATAATATCATAATAATAAAAAATGAACAAAAATGTGTACTAATGATACTGGTTGTGTCATTTCCGACCATGGGATACTTTTTACCAATCTTTGGCACCCCATGGAATCACTTTTGGGTGATAGTGACACTTAATCATTTTATTTTTTTAAAAAAGAGAATATCACCAAAGAATTTAACACCCAAGTAAAACAATTTTAATTTTGTCTACATAAATGATATCTTTGAATAAAAATATTCATTTAAAAAATAACAGGATTTCCTACATCATATTATTTTTTTTATAATTTTTAAACATTAAATAAATTAAATTTTTTATGACCCCATGATGATGCAATGATTACCTCATTAATGAACGATTTAAATAAAATGAAAAGAAAATGTAAAATCTAAGACATAAACTTGTCAAAAACTTATTGGATGAGTATATTTAGAACCCTTATCACATTATACTTGAAATATATCAATGTGGTACTTTAAAATCCGAAACTTATTTTAATATAAAATAATATTTTTTGACATTCCAAGAGTGCCCCTCCTCCCTCTTATAAAAGGCCCCCACCAATACCTCCATACCCACACCTCTCAAGCCTTTGCCTCTTCCATTATCTACTCATATTATCTCTTCGCATCCCTCTCTGTATCCTAGAAGCCTTAACTTAGGCATAAAGCTCTTCAAAAAACCTTTTTGGTTCAAACCAACATGAGTTACCCCGATTTAAAGGTAATGTATTCACTTGTGTTCATTTGTTTTATTTTGATTCTCCATCCCCCTAAAATCTTGTTATTAATTTAATTTTAACAAAAAAAGTATCTTAAATATACAAGGATGTTTTTATGTAATTTATTCGATCTACACTTACACACAACTTTGTCTAATGGTTAAATAACATACTGTTTCTGTGGATGACGAATTTATGCCTCACAAAACCATTATTGTTCAATCTTCTTTTAACACCTTTCACGGTGGACATTAAGATTTCACTATATTTAAATATGATATATATTATGTTTATGTTTTACTCATTCTTCTATATTTTTCATTTATGGCATACCTTTATGGATTCCATTATGGGTAAACGCGATATCTTCATTTTAGGAAGTGCGGACTATCGCCCCCTCAAAGTGATTTGATTCGTTAATGCCACATGTGAGACATATAATGGATGGAGTTAATGATATTATATATGATATTATACTGTAATTATAATATACCTTTATATCATTATGAATTTATTCCATTAAATAAGAAATATAAATGAAGGTAGTGTTCATGCGTACTTACGACTTACCGTCTCCATGAACGGTGCATTTCATTTCTTACCTCTAAATGTTATGTAATTTTATAAATGAATGTATATAATGGATATATATGATATATATGATATCTACATCATGCATATAATTATAGATATAATGGATATTTTACCACATGAACAACTTGTAATTATGAGGAGTTTATTTTTGACTCAAGTACCAATGATTGACAAATGACCGTTATTGACTTAAATAATTACATAGTGTTCATTACATGGTAATAAGTGATATAAAAGGAATAATGAAATTGAAAAAGGTTCTTAATCATGTAGAAATTAACTCAAGTTTATTATTCAATAGATTAAATAACAATCGAGCCAAGTCTGATACGTGGTAAGGGACTTCGTCTCAATCTCCTTTTATTTAGGCATATTTGGTTTTATACACAACATTCTTTTATATGGTGTATAAACCCCTTTTACTTTTATTTTTATTCAAAAGGAATCTTTTTTATACAAAGCGTCTTACTAAATGACAAAAGGGAATGTTTTTGTCGTATGTATGCGGTGACAATGACTTCTCCGCCGCATTGACCATTATTTGATTTTCGGCTTCCTCTACAAGCCATAACATTTTTTTAAATGAAAAATAAATACCATGTTTTAATTTTCATTTATTTTGGAATTGAAAATGGTATTGAAAATGTTTTTATTATATCAATGTGTTATTGATATCTTGTGATTGAAATGTGGAAATGTTATGTTTCCTTCATGCATGTTTTATGTGACACAATTATGTTATGGTTCTTGGTCATTATTTATGAAGACGGTGGTTCCATGATAAACTAAGGGCGGGTGAGCCCGAAATAGCTCTCTAATTCATTGGGTAATGCGAAGGGGTTAAACTCTAAGGTTTCTCTGAGGATTTATAGGAAATATACTGTGATGGGTATTCCAAATATAACCATGAGAGTTACTCCCTACGTAATAATGTTATGAATGACTCATGTTACCTTTATGTCTTATGATTTCTATGAGTTATTTATAATTTCATGAGGTATGGTAAAGTGCTTATGTTTTATGAGTAATGTATGATTTGATTGATTATTATGTATACATGGACTAATTTTTTCATTCCGTATTTTTATATACCTTACTGAGCTTTTTATGATCATCCCATGTTTTTGAAATGTTTTTCACATGTCAAGGGAAAGGTACATGATGTGATGATATTTTCAAGGAAGTTTCATGAAATAATCCATGTTTTGTATTAAATATGTTTCCTTTGATGGGAAAAGTGAATATTGTCTTTAATGTAACCACCTTGTTTAAATGTGGAATGTAATGCCTGATTTATGATCTAAATCTATAAAACTCTAAAAATGAAAAGATCCTCAATGTGTAATCTTGTAATAACTCAAGATTAATTAATGTTTAAGGTTGGGGCCTTAGATAATTAATATTGTTAAATTATATTTTAAATTTTAATTAATGTTATATTAGAAAAAAATTAAAATCTATTAAACCAATTTAGGTTATTTTGATCACATTCATTGTGAATTATTATATAATAACATTTCATGATTTTGAACATTTTCACTTTAATAACCCTCTTTGTTATCAAATGTGTTGGATAATTTTTAAATTTATCTATGCTATTTCTGTTAATTGAATTTTAAAAAATTGATTCCACATATATAATTAAAATAATTGATAATGTATAATATATAGGAAATAAAATTTTAACAAATTTATTATTGTAATCATTTAATTTCAATAACATTGATTAAGGAAAAAATGAGTTTATTTAGTTGCTAATCATAGAAGATAAGGTAAGGGAATGACCCAAACCCTATCCAAAACCAATTTTATAGAAATATTTAGAAAATATACCATATTTCATCTAAAATTGACAATTATTTTACTCACATGGGAAAGGTATGCATACAAAAAATTTTATTTTTTTTATTTACAAGATTTCCACTCCAGCATTGGTACAAAAGGGTACTCACTCCCCTCACATACAAACACCACCCAAACCATATGACTAATAAAAACCATTAAAAATTAACATATCACTAAAATAAAAAATAATATTTTAATTCTTATCATTTTCATTAATCCATATTTGGAAGGAATTTGTGAATACATAACTTGGATCCCTAGAAAAAGATATGATGTTTCTCTAAAATTGTTTTTAATTTATTGCCTTATCCACCCCTTTAAACTATTTTTATATTATGATTAAATAATGAAATAAATGTGTAAAATATATTGAAATTGTTTTATCTAATGGTTATGCACTATAAATTCACACACATCTATCAAATGGGTTGACAAATCACCATTCATGTGTACATAAGACTATGGCATTGCAAACTACTATCATTCATTTTTCCATTCCAACTTATCATAATTGGGAATAATGATGTAAATAATATTTATATATTATATTCCTGATATTTGTGATTTATTTATTTTTATTTAATTATTATAGAACATATACATTCATAAAATCCATTTTTTGGCCATATGATAACATCTTTCATGTGTACGGAAGATTACTGCCTCACGAAGCTATGTGATTCATTCACACTTTACATTGAATGTTTATTGATGGATTTAATAAAAACATGTTATATAAATTAAATACAAATTATAATTTAATTATAATATATATATATATTTCATTTATTTTTTATCCATTCAATATAAAAATAAAAGGGAAAATATATGCATGCATATCTATGGCATACCATCTCCATAAATAGTTTATTTTATTTTCAATCCATGGATTTTATAGATTAAATTAAATATATATATATTCTAAATATATATGTTATTTAAGACATGTTTATAATTTTGGGTATGAAGAAATTATTATCTATGCAAGAGGAATAAAATGAAAAGTGTAAACTTACTCGAAAAAAGAATGCAATTAACACCTAAAACAATGAAAATAAAGAAAAATTATTAACCATTGGGTCGTAAGATGTTATAAAAATTAATATATTATATAATTCATATTAATAATATTCTATTTTATGATAATAACATTATTAAAACCATTATAGATGAGGTTAATGAGCATTCTACAAAAATGATGTATATAGTAAGTGATTTCATGACTCAATGTCCACTCATAGGGTAAAACTTATACGTCATTAAATATGAAATTCTATGATTATTTATATAATTAGTTATGATTATATTGTGTTGATATTACATGTTTTCTATCTTTACAATGGATACAAATACATTATACATTAACAAATTCTTATCTCAACATGATGATTATTTTAAGGGTTTATTTAAAAAACTCATTATCCTCAGGAATATTTATTCTTGAATATAAGATGAAAGAAATTACATAAAAAATTAAAAATATACATTTCCATTTTATTATCCTCTGGTAATTATAAAAATATTTCATTTAATGTTATCGTTTTTTTAACAATTTGGATTCATACAATGTTTTAGAGATTGTTTAATAGAAAACTCCTCTATATTTATATTTTTTGTTAGGAATATGTATTCCACCATAACATAGTTTTTAAAAACAATATTTAAAAATTTTGTAACATTTTTTAATTTATTTATTAAAATAATTTTCACCCATTTTTTAATCATTCAAAAAAAATTAGAGGAATATTTATTCCTTTTTCCAAAAAATTCCAATCTTCATGTATCAACGAGTTCCTTTGAATACATGGGTTACATTCAAGTCCATGTTTTACTAAAAAAAATTATTATTAATATTATTATATAAAATTAATATTATCTCCATACCATGAAATTAGTAGTTATGAATAGTATTAAATAAAATATTAAAACATATATTTGAATTCAATTTTGAATAACTAATTAGAAATGAATATAAAAACCAATTGAATATAAAAGAAATGTTTTATAAAAAACTATTTTTATGTTCCAATAGAGTATCAAATTAATAAATTATTTTAATTAATATTAGATAATGATATTAATTTATATTATATATATTCTGTAACAATTTGTGACACTCATCAAAGAGATTTGATATTCATATGATAAAATCCAATGAAATTTTACACATAAAAAATTTAATTTTTATATAATGAAATTTTTAGACCAATTAATGAGGCATTTGTTTTGAAACAAAATGTTTTCATGTTTATTTTTTTGAGAATATACGCTTGATTTTTTTAGAAAATATTATAAATATTTTCATATGGAATTTGTTTGACATTTTCCAAAGAAGTATCATTTTTTAAATTTTGTAAAATATTGAATTTAATTAAAAGCTGACTTTTCATATATGTAATTTATAATGTTGAATTATAATTTAAAATGGTTGTAGAGTTAAATAATATACATTATGTATCTATTAATATAATTTATCCAATTTCATTAACAATAATATTGAGTATTGAAATCAAAACATTTCTATCTTTTGAACTTTCTCACTTTAAAATCTTGATGTGTTATCACGTCTATGAGAAAAAATTTAAATTTAATTATTCCAACTCTATGAGTTGAATTTAGAAAAATTTATTTCATATTTTAAATAATAAAAAATTTCAATTTATTATAAATAAAACTTAAATATATACCAATGCGATTATGAAAAATATATAATGTTAATAACTGTGATTAAGGTGAAATTGAGTTAACGTAGTGGCCAGTCATAAAAGAAAAGGTGTGTAAAAGTTAAAAAAGATGAAAACATCAATTATAATGACTTATTTTGTAACATCCTTATTCTGGGTACCACCAAAAGGTTCCCCATACTCGGTGGTCACATGGCCTCAAGCACATTTCCCCAAATGCCAGAGGCTTCCAACTAGAAATGAGGGCCTTGGGTGTGATAGTGGGTAAACTATTCCATACTTAAAAGAGTATACACATTGGAATAACAATATTAAACAGTATAAAAAGAAATAATATAATACAGTAAGTATGTAATAGAATACTTATAGTAAATCAATAACTGGAGCAGATATATAAATGATGCAAGTCAGATAGGTCTAGGAAAATTTCCCAATATGTCACAATAATATAATAATGTACTTATCCAAAGTACAATAGAAAAAATGAATTATAACAGCATCTCAAACCTCATCTAGGTCCCATGCTCCCCCTCTCTCCCATAATGATGTAAATTTTGATGAAGGGTTCTTTCCCTTATTTGAACTTGATACTATATAACTTATTTGGGTCCAAAAGCATGACCCAAACAGGGATTAAGATTAATCCCAATAGGCAACAACCACAAGATCTGTGCCAAAATGTCAGTGACTATATATACCCGGTAAAAATGGTAATAGATAAAAGAATATAGGAGTATAAAAAAGTAACCAAAACACACAGTTTCAATTTACATTCATTAGAATTTAATTTTCATCATTTAATCAAGTATCACAAATAGGTTTCTCATAATACTACCTTGCAGGACCAAATCCAAGAATGTACTTTGGCTTGGAAGACACATCAAAAAAATTCAATATTTAAGTTAACCATATGGGTTACTCAAAAAGTCTAACCCCTCTGTCTATTTAATGCAATAAAAATTCAAAAACACTCTAATGAAGAACTCACCATCAAAATCTCCTATAGAATTTCTAGAAAATTATAAATGTTAGGGGATACCCTCAACATCAATTCCCCCTTACGTTCTTGTAACGTAACAATATACACTTTGAGGGAGCTCTCACAGTCAATCCAACATGTGGTCTTGTTGTAAAATTATTTCAGACACTCTGAGGAAGAATTAAACCTAAATTCTCCCTGTGGTCTCTTAATGTAACTATAGACACTCTGAGGGAGAACACATAATCAATCCCCCCTATGGTCTAACAACACCAGGTTCTCACTGCTCTGTGTGATTAAATTGTGCATATATGATAACAAGATGCACAAAGTAATATCAACTACTACATAGATAAATGTTTCCAATTCATATCACAAGCATGTAACAAGAAGGGATAGATAATCAGTTCCATCCTATCAGGCAAGGCATGGAAACAATTTCTACCTCAGAGGCAATTTGGACCAAACAGACCTGAACATTCAAACAAGGAAATGAACCCAAGGGTTTTCCTTCAGCATGAAATTTCACATAAGACTACAACAACAACCCTTAATCTAATAGTCAATCTAAGGTAGATAAAATATGGTTCCATTCCATTATCCAAAAATAACAGAAACATGGGTAATCGAAACTTTGGCATATAAACTCAAATAAAAACAATGAATGGAAAAACAAAACCTACCTTAATGTATTGATATCGATATAGTTGGACCAAACCCATTGAATTCACCTAGAATGATGTAGATATACAAAAAATTTCAAAACCAATAAACCATGAATATCTCATGAAAGAACAGAAATCAAGCGGAGAGGCTTTAGAAGATGGAATAAATAAATGTTGGGATTCCAATGCACCCACCAGAGTTCTGATCGGACCATTGATTGAGAAATGGTTTCTCGGAGAAGATGTGTCACTACCAGCCACTCCTCGATGAGACATTGTTAGAAGAGGATGTTTTGGGGGATTAGACATGACAACAGTCCATTAAATAAAATTAAAGAAAAATTACATTATGTGTTCATTTAACGTACACACCGTGAACATGCATCAACCGGACCCCTCTATAGGTTGTCTCCAAGTAACCTCACATGTCCATGTCTTGGATATTACACGTCCAGTACACGGCTACCCGCAACAACCTGGTACACGACGTGTACTTCTAAAATTTCCAAAACTCCCCCTTTTCTAAAAACCTCCCGAAATCAAGATCCATACCGGAAATGGACATATTGGTTCTTACAAACTATTCAACATAATGAAATTAATCCCCAAGTTTCCCTATCAATGGGTCGAAGAAGAATCTGAGAACATCTCCAGCCACTATAATCGCACATCGGCTCCCTCCCCATAGTCTAGTCTAGTACTTGCTCGTGCTGTCATAGCACCCGTACTGGAGGACCGGACTAGCCACATAGAACCATCATGATTTGATCAATAATCTAAATAGGATTATCCTTGAATGATGCATTCACCTATTACTCAACATCCTTGTGCTGAAAAAATTAGATGGTTCAGAGAAGTAATGTCGTAGTTGAGAAACGTGGGAGACATCATGCATAACCAAGTACCTCTATGGAAACTGCAATTCTTAGGAAACTGGCCCGACTGTTTCCAAAACCTCAAAGTTCCTAAAATATCTTAGAGAAAGCATCCCCTATATCCTATGTATTTTTTATCCCATATTCGGTGTGGCATGTAAGAAATCTGGATCGCCGACCTCGAACATGAGAATTCATCTATGTCGATCTGCATAATAATTTGTCCATGACAATGTAGTAGCAATCCACTTCTTAATCAACTACACATGTTATGATGTCTCCAGGAAAATACGAAGTCCTAGTATTGCTACCTCTCTTGCCTCTAGCCAACGTAGTGGTTTTCGGTATGGAATACAATACAAAGCCTCATAAGTTTCAATTTGAATTGTCGCCTGAAAACATCTATTGTAGGAAAACACAAATAGATTTATGTGCTTCTCCCATGAATATCCAAAATATTGGACATATGATTGAAGAATTTCCTCCACCACCTGAATCATGCGCTCGAACATGCCATCTGTGCGGGGATGGTAAGATGTACATAGAATTAACAGTGTACCCAAAGCCCTTTGTTGTCCCTACTAGACACAAGATGTAAAAAGGGAATCCCTGTCTGAAATGATAGAGTGAGGAACGCCATGAATCCATAAAATATATCATATTTATAAACATCCATGTTCTTCAATAAATGATGAATCTTTCATAAAAAAAAGTGTCAAATATTTGTGGCTCTGTCAATGAAAACCGAAACTACATCATTCCCTTGAGGAGATCTCTCTAACCCTGTTAGGAAATCCATGGCGAAATCAATCCACTACCACTCAATAATGGGTAGTTTTTGTAGAAGCCCATCGAGTTGTTGGTGCACTGTCTTCACCTTCTATTGGGTGGTACACATCTTTAAAAAACCAGAAACATATCTCTTCATACATAGCCACAAATCCTAATGGTGTAGATCTCCATACATCTTGGCGACACAAGGATGAACTTCCAATGTTGAGGAATGAAAATCCCAGAACAGTTACTCGCATATTTCTACTAACACCCCTACAGATCCATGAATGTGAAAGATCTCATCCCCTCTTATGGTCCACCTAGGTGTAGGGTCCTCTCTTGACACACTATCCCACAAGACTGGGCCTTCAGGGTCTGATAAATACATCATTCACAACTGAACCAGAAGAGGAGAGGTAACAACTACTAATGAAAGAAAAATTTTCCCTTGTCTATCGTACACCTCCAAATGCATCAGAGAGAACACTGCCATATGCTTCCACTCACTGCTGGCCTCTTGAACTGCCTATATCGGAGTCATCCAACACAATACATTAGCCACTTTTTAGCCTTTCATAGGGGTATATGAAAGTTCAATTAAAAAAGATAGAAGGTACCCAATCCATATTTATTTTCTCAAATTCAGATCATGACGAGTGAAGATATACAAGAGAATTTTGTGGTAAGTGTACACCCCAAAATTCTCTCCCAAAAGGAAATGTATCAACCATCATAATTCATGGAAAACTTCCACTAACTCATTATCATTCGTAGGATAATTCCTCTCGTACAGCCTCAATTATTGTGACTTATACGCAACATCTCCTTCCACCTGTATAAGAACTACTCCCAGCCTGAAACCTGATGCATCATAGTAAACAATATATCTATTTCCAGGCTCTGTTATGATCACTATCAGTGCTGAATTCAATATCCCATTCAGGTCTTGAAAGGTTGAGTTACTGGAATATGTCCACATGTACTTCACACCCTTCATAGTTAGGCCCATCAGTAGAGCTACTGAGCAAGAAATGTCTTATAATAAACTTCTGCAGTAACCAGCCATCCCCAGAAAACATTGTACCTCAATGATGTTATTTGGATTCTCCTAAAAACTACTACTCTCACATTCTATGGGTATACTGATACTCCTATATCTAACATTACATGACCCAAGTAGTGAATCAAGTCCATCCAATGGTGGAATTTTGAGAGCATAGAATATATATAATGTTCTCTCAGTGTACTCAAAACTATCATAAGATGGATTCCATGGTCTTTTCGAGTGTGATATTACACCAAGATATAATCAAAGAATACTACAAAAAAATAATCCAAGTAAGGATAGATCACTAGGCTTATCAGTTTCATAAAAATTGTAGGTGTGTTCGTGATACCGAATGTCATAACGACATACTCATATAGACCATAACTACTATGAAATCCTATAAGAGGAATATCAGATGGTCTAATGCGCAATTGATAATAACTAGATCTCAATTCAATATTTGATAACACCTAGACTCCTCAAATCTGATAAATGAGATCATCAATACCCAGTAAGGGTTATCGGTTCTTGACTATAATCTAGTTTAGATTCCAATAATAAAAAAACTAGGAGGTTACCTTATACCTTCTTTGTAAACAGGATAGGTGAACCCCAAGGAGAATTACTAGGCTAGATGAAACCCTTTTCCTATAACTCCTCTAACTACTTCTTGAGCTCACACAACTCTGGTGTAGCTATCCTATAAGGTGGAATAGACACCAGTACCACTCTTGGAACAATCTCAAGAGAAAGTTCTACCTCTCTCTCTTGAATGAAACATGAAAAGTCATCTTGAAAGACATCCATAAAATTATCAAACACTAAAGGAATGTCTATCTGGGAGATCCCCTCTTCATCCAGATATAAACAACCAATCTGACATGTAACTCCTCACATTCCATGATGCATGGTTCCATCTCTACTCACTTATACATCCCATTACACCTTATGTAGAAAAAATCCACCCTCCAGTGATGTGAAACTCACCCTATGGTGATAACAATCGACAACATCCAAGTGGGGAACTGACAAGTCTATTCTGAGAATGACATCTTAACATGTCATATCTAAGACACAAAGGTCCCAAAAAAAGTGACACCCAAAAAACTCAAGAGGGAACTCCTTTCAATGACTTACATTAGCTATTATAGTCCCCAATGAAGTGTCTGAAATCATAATATCAACAGAAGTAATGACACAGTTCCCAAATATATCCACAACCCAAAAAAAAATAAAAGCTCTGGGAAACCCTTATATTAAAAAGGGAAGAATCTAAAAATGAGGAAACCGAAATCATACCTATATCTTTATACGGTCCTAGATCCTTCTCCTACTTGATTTTCTCTAGTACAAAAGCATTTCCTAAAACACTACCCTTTGAAGATATATATGATCCCTAAACTGATACACCCATGTAGCTATCGAGAACCCTATGTCTGTCCATAATGGCCATGACCACTACCTCAGCCTAAACAGCAAAAGAACTCCAGCCCCTAGTCAAATGTTGGATTGGTGGTCCTACTCTGGTATGAGGTGTCGAAACAAATCCTCAATCACTAGATGTGGGAAGGAAAGTGTTACAGAAAGGTAGAAGATGTCACATATTGATGCATGATCAGCACAAAAATGGTTCTCTTGGGAACTGTGGTTTCTTATGTTCTCCCTTTCTGAAAAAGATGAAAATTACTAAGCTACTTGATGAAGGATCCCTCCTACTCAACTCTGTAAGAATAAGATTCCTTGTGGAATTTTCTACTATCAGTCGAGAGAGTACTAACTCTAGATGCTGAACTGCCCTGGCCCATATCTCCAAAATCTCTCAGGTTGTGCTCATTGATTAGTGCATGATTTCCAATAGAACATATGGATTTAAACATAAAAATTTCTACCTGGGATCAGATTTCATGCTTGAGACCATCCTCTAACTTCCTCTCTAGGAATAACTCATCACCCCCAGAATGGGTGTGAAGTGATTTATCTCTGTGAAGAGAGAAAAATACTTTATGACTGAGAGATTACCCTACTCCAAAATCATGAAATCTCGGGCTTGGTCAAACCTCAAGGTATCCGGGAAGAAAGTAGTCATAGAGAGAATTCTAGAACACATCCAAAGCCAGAACCCACTGGATTCCTACCCTATGATATCACATCCCACCATGTGTTGGTGGAATCATGAAAAATATAAGTAGAAAACTTCAACCTCATCTATAGAGGCATATAGAGATTCTCAAAGATAGACACCATGTCTTCTGACCACAACTCTACAGTTGATTGTCCTCCATACACTAATAATGTGGGAGGATGCAGCTGCTGAAAAATCCACGTCAACATGGCCATAGACTGGGCGAGTTGCAGTGTTCCCTGGAAAGAATGAATCATCCTCCTAAATCCTTCATGGAACTGTTCCTCAACACCTTTGTCCGTTTTAACAACCGGAGCCAAGACCAGCATGAAAGGAGAATCTTTTTGTAGTCTATGATCTACCATTTCTAGTGTCTGGTCATTGCCTTATATCTGGTGTACAAACCAAAGAAGTCTTTATGGCATGACTTTGAAAGGATAAGTGCACACCTAAGTTAAATATTATCAAAGACTGAAACATAGATGTGTATGAAAGGAGATGGATATGAAAAAATTCATGTTTTAAAAAATAGGGTTCACACGGCATGTATAGCCTCCACATGCTATTTTCCATTAGATTTTAACCTGGGTGTTTACATCCTCCAAATCTGGTCATGTAACACCCATACTCAAGGAATTTTCTCCTTGAGATATGACATGTACTATAATCATTTCCCCCTTGCATGAGTTCCTATACATGGATAAACACACAGTTCCTTCCTCGGTAACACTACTTGGCATGTGTGACATAGACACATTGTATACCCCTTATATTATAACCTTCTATGTCGTTAGTAACACAGTTGTTGAAATGGTCGACCCTAAACAGCGTGAAAGAATAGAACATAGCATATACAAACTAAGTTCCATCCATCCGTGTTGTTGGTCAGACGCCCATATACATAGCCTCTTCGGAACGACATGATCTCCCAGAACACGGCGTGTACTACCCATGTTTCCCAACCCCGTGTCTCTTCTCACAAAGTCACTGACACGGTCCTGGACTACATGACGTTTACTTAAGAAAAACATTCCTTCTCGAATTGAAGGGTACATGGCGTGTATTCATCATCACACACCATGTATTCTTGGTTTTTTAGAAATTAATCCTCAGAAAATACTCAGGATCCCCATAAAAAACAGAACAGACACTATTGTAACAAATTACAATCCATGGGTGCCTATTCTCCCCGTGAATTTGAGGATGGAATCATATTCATGGATATCACAAGTATAACAGTTCAATAAATCACATGATCCACCAAATTGATATCCATGAGGGCCCATAACACCTGAGGGACCAATGTTTGGCGCATATTCAAATGAAATTTTAAATTTTTTCAACAACCTATAAAATATTATGTATTGAATCAAGGAATCCATCATAATAGCATGCATATCTATCACAACATCTATCATAACAGAATGCAATAAATAATGAACCCTGAATTTAATGTTGGGAATGCATGAAATTTGATCTTTATCAAGTGTCTATATGAAGCATGATATGGCATACCCTCATATAATCAAGTTGCAACAGAAATAGTACCTAAATAATTTTATTCGTAACAAAACATAACATGTTAATCATTCAATGATGAAATCCAAACTACATTAATAATTTAAAACCCATGAAAACAAATTTCAATATTCAAGGAATATTGGATTTTCCCTAGAAACGAGTTCACTACACCTAGTCACAACATATTACCAACTACCATTCTTTCATATCTTTTTAAATTGGCTCCAAATAGTATGTCAAAGAAGAAAAGAATTCCTCTAATACCACTTTGTAATGTCCCAATTCCAGGTGACCCACAAAGGATCCCCGTACCTGGTTGGTCACATGGCCTCATGAACATTTACTCGAACACTAGAGGCTACTAACTAGCAGTATGGGCCTTAGCTATGATTGTGGGGAAACAATTACCTCATTTGCTGAGTATGCACAATGGAATAACAATAACAAATAGTAATAGAATAAATTAAACTATAAAACAAGTAGATATTGGACTAATGAAAGTAAATCAATAACTATAGCACATATATAAATGGTGCATGTCACATATGATTAGGAAAACAGCCAAAAAACCTACAATGTTGGAATACAGTACTGAACAAAAGTTGAAAATAAAAAAATAAATCTCAACAGCATCGCAAGCCTCAACTTGGCCTCATGCTCTCTAGCTCCACCGCAATCAAGTACCTGATGATGAAGGGAACTTTCCCATATCTACTCCTCCAACCATAGAATCCATTTGGGTCCAAATCATGACCTAAACAGGGTGTGAGATGAATCCCAGTAGGCATCCACCACAAGATTTGTGCCTAACTATTAGTGATATATATAAAAGGCAATAATGGTATTGTAGAAAAGGATCTTTGAGTACACCAAAGTAACCAAAACCCACAGTTTCCATTTTCATTCATTATAATTTAATGTTCATCATTTAATCAAGTATCACAAATAGGTATCGTATAATTCTACCTTCCTGGAACGAATCCAAGCATGTGATTTGGCATGTAGATGAATCACATACTTTCAATATTTAGATTAACACTATAGGTAGCTCACACAGTATAAACCCTCTATCCTAGTAACCCAATAAAAAGGAAAAGACACTCTGAGGAAGCACTCATCTTCAATTCACCTTATTGTGATTCAAGAAAACAATAACTCTTTGGGGAAGAACACACTGTCAATTCCCCCTTATGGTCTCATGACTTAACAACAGACACTATGAGAGATCTCTCATAGTAAACCCACATGTGGTCTCATAGTGAAATTATATCAAACACACTGAAAAATAACTCAACGTCAATTCCCCAAGTCGTCTGATAATGTATCTATAAACACTCTGAGGGACCACACAATGTCATCTCCACATGTGGTCTAACTACACCAGGTTCTCCCATACTTTTGTAATTCAATCTTTCATAAATGATAACAATCATCCCAAATTAATTATAACTACATCATGGATAAATAGTTCCAATGCATATTAAAATAATGTAACAGGAAGCAAGAGACAATCAATTCCATCCTATCAGGAAAGGCAAGGAAACAAGGTCTACAACATCGGGAACCTATACCAAACAGCCCAAAACATTCAAATAAGGAATAAAACCCTTGGGTTTTACTTAAAAATTCAATTCCACATAATTCTATAACAAAATGAATTAATCTAACAATCAATATAAGGTTTATAAAATAGATTTCAATTCCCTTAACCCGAAATACTCGAAATAAGGGTAATCCGCACTTTGGCTTACACAGTCAGTGATAAACCATGAAAGACAAAAAAACCACCTACATAGATGTAGATAGATCAATCAAGTTTCACCTCAGACATTGAATTGAACTAGAATATCATAGATCAACAGAAATGTCAAAAATTCTGATCCTCGAATATCTCATGATAGAAGAAAAATCAGGAGGAGATGCTATAGAAGAAGGAATAACTCAATGGTAGGGTTCGAAAATGCATGATAGAGTTTGGATCAGTCCATCGATGTAAAAAATGTTGGCTCGGAGAGGATTCGTCACTCTCAGCCTCTCTTAGACGAGACGCGGTTAGAAGAAGATATTTATGGGGGTTAGACGCGAACCTTGTCCATTTAATCAAATTAAACATAGTGTGTTAATTTAGTATTCACATCGTGTACATGCCTCAATTGTCCCCCCCCCCCCATTAGGTGGTCTCCATGTCACCTCCCACAGCCATGTCTTGGATATTACATGGCTAGTAAAGGGCTACCCATGGCATCTTGGTACACTGCGTGTACTACCAAGTACAAGTCAAGTACTTCTAAAATTTCCAAAAACACCCATTTTCTAAATAATACCCAAAATCAAGATCCATACCTGAAATGATGATATGTGTTCTTACATATTTAGACAATATCACCACTATTATAAATAAGTTTACATTAGTTGGGGCACATTTCATAAGGAAAGTCTCCCAATGGTGTGTTTTTTTCTATTTAGCTGAATGCCACTCCACCTCCACTATGAAATGTGAGTCAATCCCATCAATTATTAACGTATCCACATTAAATTGTCTTATTAAATAACTTGCTGATTAATTTCCAAAAATATATAAAATAATATTATAGACATATAGTAGTCATAAATCCATTTTTTAGAATGGAAGTATCACAAACTTGTGAAGGATACCTGAAGAAGAGGTGATGTTTTATAAAAGTGTTTTTATATTATTTTCATCTCCTCATTAAATAATATTTTTAGCATGATTATAATATGGCTTAAATATATTAAACATGATTATTTGATTTTTTGTAAGGGTTACTCTCTGAATCAACATACACTTATGTAAAATGGGTTATAGAATCATCGTTTATGTGTACGATGATCTAATTTCTTTTAAACCAATGTTGATCATTCTTGCAATACTATCTATCATGGTTGGTAATAATTATAGACATATTTTTTATATGCTATATTTATTATATTTATGATGTATCTAGGATTATTTAAAAATTATATAACACCTAAATTTATACTTTTGATTTTTTTGGAATATGATAATGTCGTTCATGTGTATGGGAGACTACAGCCTCGCAAAGCAATGTGGTTCATTCACAATTTACATGGAATATATTTAGGTTGAGATTAATAAAAATAAGTGAAGTATATGAAATTGATATGAAATTAAATGATAATACATTTATATATATAATTTACTTATTTTCCATTCAATACATCATGGAAATAGAAATAACTTTCTATGGTATGTACGACCCACCTTCTCCATGAATAGTGTCTTCCATTAACTATAACAAAACAATTTGGGGTATCAATAAATATATATTAAATATATATGATATTTAATTAATTTTTTACTATCTGTATATTATTAAATCACGATCATTCTATATGGATGAAGTAATAAAAAAGTCAAAATATACTTGAAAATAAGGCATTTAACAATCAAAACCATGAAAATAATGAATGATTATTAACCAATGGGTGGTAAGATATCATAAATTAATAAGACATGATATAATAAAACTTAATATGTTACTAGAATAATTTTAAATCATGCTAAAAACTATTATATTCTATTTTAAAGATTATTAAATAAAAAGGAAGCATTACGTAAAGGATTTCATAGTTGAATTTCTACTCATTAGGTGAAACATCGACATCGTTTATTTTTTCATGATACGATTTTGTAGGTAATGAATTTTAATTATCATATATTTTATATTTAATTTTTATTAATTATTTCATATACACATTATCATTTCATTTATTAATTATAACCTCAATATAATAATAATTTAATGTTTTTGTTTCACAATGACATTCTAGTTGATATTGGTTATTCATGAATATCATTAAAGGAAATTTCCACATATTTTTTTAATAATTGTATAAACATTATTATCTTATTATTTTTAATGAGATGTTTCAATTAATACTACCACTTTTATAATATTTCTTATATAAAATGTCTTAGAAAATGATTTCCCGAAAACCCGACATCATTTCTCTCTTTGGTCAGAAATCTCTTTTCCATGAAAACTATGTTTTTTAAAATTTATTTTAAAATTGTTTTAAACACATAAAAAAATTATATTAAATTTATATTGACCAATTTCCCCTATTTATAGAGTATTTGGGAACGAATATTTTTATCATTTTTAAAAAAATATTTTTAAGCATTAATGTATTAGTTGAATGGATTTTTTTTAAACATGAATGAAAAGAAAATTACTTCTAGCCATCATGGAAAGTAAAATTTTTCAATATAATTTCATACGTTTAAAAGGAAATTTTCATTTAAAATTATTTTCAACGCATTTTATGAAATTTAAGTTACAAAAATATATATTCATTGAAAAGGATTTTAAAAAATTTTCCCAAAATGAAAGGGCCATTTTCCTCATGAATTTTTTTTAAAATATTTTGGTAGTAATTATATTACCCAAAAAATAGTATTTTTTAAAAAGTGATATATATTATAATGATATTATAGTTATTATTCCACCAGTTTGTTTATGACCACTTTTACCTAAGAAAGTATTTTCATTTACAACATTGAATCATTTTTTCCATTAACTTTGCCTTCAATTATTAACATTCCCATTAACATTAAATTTTCACTAAATTTTAATATGATTTATCATGGATAAGTTTTTTTTCTTGAAACTTATATAATATTGACATAAGGTATTTACATTGAAAATAGTCAATTAAATATGGAAATATTGATAAATCTACATCTTTTATTCTGTACAGATATTTGAAATGGCACATACTCTATGATTAAATTCAATAATTCAATATATGAGGAATGATTTTGGAAACATATGGAATGGGTTGGGGAAAATTTAATTTAATCACCTCAATGAATACAAAGTGTCATGAGATGATATTAGTTTGAAAAATCCTATTCTTCTGTTACTGGTATGTTCTAATCTATCTTGAGAATATATTTGTATTATAATGTTATCAGGTTTCTGGAAAACATAATGTTCAATAATTAAACATTTAATTCATTGAAATTTAGTTTTCATTATCAATGATATTATTTCTATCATACTTTATTTGTATGAATTTCTTTCTTATCTTATTGATTAAATAGAATTTGTTCTTAGTTTTTTACCTTTCCATATTGTTTATCCCATATAATATAATAGAAATAGTGTTATTTAAATAAAAAAATTTAATTTATTTTCCATTCCATATTTTTAAAAAACCACTTTATCAGTTTATTGTTTTATTTATATGTGTATTTATTTATTTATCTTTCCATTTTGACTATGCCTATTAATCCTATATAGTTTCCATTATAATTAATCATTAATTTTAATTTGATGTCACACATATTTATTCCATTCACAAAGATTCCATGGAGTGAAATAATAAATATATTCAATGAGATTATAGGTGGAAGGAAGTTATTATTGTTCAAAAATATTTTTTTGTAATTTTTCTACTCATTTGTAATAATATAATGATGCATGTATCTAGTTTACTAAGACTAATAAACTAATGGATCCTTCAGTATTTGAATCATGTATCTAAACCAATGTAATAGCTGTAGGCACTAGATCTAGGCTACTAGGTTGGGGTCCCTATATATATTGGTCAGTGGTAAAGTCTTCAGTATAGACATCCCATGATCCTCCTTATCCCCAAAAAGAATTTCTAAAAACTAGTCCATTAGATTCAATTCACCACTGGACTACTTGAAACGTCGGACTATGCCTTCCAGTGTCAATAATGGAATAAAATATTTCCTCTCCTAGTTGTTTGGTCATGCTGAAAATAAACATATTCTAGGTACTCAACCAGTCTTTTTGGGATAATATTAAGATCATGCTATGTAAATATGTACATGAGGTTTTGTGATCCGTGAATACCCCAAAATTCACCTACCAAATAGTTCCTACAACATCATAAACCTTGAACTTCATCTATTGGAATGATATCACGCATTAGGGAACTCCCCTCATGAGGCCTCCACTAATTAGACCCATATTAGGAAAATCACTCATCTACAATAATATATACCCACTATAGATTCATAATGTGTAACAATTAGTAGTTTATATCCTTCCTGGATATGATATAATAAGTATTGGTGTAGAACTAAATCATCACATCAACTCCTAGAATGTTACTTCCCATGGTTCTGACCATAAAAATTGCAACCACTTCTTAGTCAGATTAGTAGAAGGAACTACAAGGCCTAGGAAATTTTGGTCAATGATATTGTAATACTATGATAGTCCCAAGTAATTATGAATATAAAAAACATTCATTTGATTTACCTAAGAAACATCATCTGTCGCCTTCTTTGGTTCTACTAATACCCATGCCTCTAAGATGATTTGACCCGTGATATAGATATTGATAATCCAAAAGAGGCATTAACTAATATAAACATATAGTTGATACTCTCTTAATGTATTCTTCATGTTCTCAGGATGCTAGGAATAGATACATAAGGAATGATATTACCCTATTATTTAACATGTAAGGATTATCATCAATGAATCCATGTTATAGTGAAACCCACAATTCATCTGAGCCATGAAATCTGTTATCACATTCATTAGACTGAATGGGATTAAAAGGTATTAATAAAGGTCATATATTCTCTTGAATGTTATTTGAGTTATTTATGACGTCCTGACACATACTTGATGGTTTATTGACCTCAAATCATCAATTAAAAACCCATCACTCCTCATATCAGATCGTAGTTTTCATCTAATTGATGATGTTGATACCAGTTTGTTACTCTAAGATATTTCATATATAATTTTTCAATGATGAGCCTAATTTTATTGTTCTCCTTCTTCGAAAAAAGGACAAGTGAGCCCCATGGCTATGTACTATCGAATATAAAACCCATAGCTGAAAGGTCTCCAAACTGTTCCATGAGCTCAAAAATATCCATAGGTTCTATCTTGTATGAAGTAATTGACACTGCCAATGCTCCTGGAACCAACTCAATGGTGAATTCTACCAATCTAACTAGATCTAGCCTAGAAAAGTCACTTGGTAATATATCTTTAAAAGTACCCAAAAACAAAATAAAAATAGTGCGTTTTTAACAATGATCTTTCATGAAAACACTAGAAATCCGGGTTATCAATCTTACCAGCCCTGAAGACTCTTCTCCAACTTAAGATACATGGAAATAAAAATATACCTAATGAACTTTCCAACCTCCCTGTGGTTATGTGAATAGAAATATATAGTGATAACAATAAATATGGTCTCTATAGAGAACTCACCACTCTATAAAAATAAGTACATCAAAATTCGTGAGGAAGATAAGATTCCATTAGAAATGACATCTTCATATCTCATGGGGATAATCCTTACATTGACAAACTCTCATAGAACAGATACCAGAAAATGTATTTATTGTCATCATATCATTCCAGAACTCACTATACATTCCCATACAATCCATAATTTCCATATATATATAAAACAATGTAACACATATGTGTCAAATAAATTAGACACTAAAGTAAGGGATATTAAAATATTACCTCAAATAGTATAATGTTTGGCACTCTACTCCTTTGGAATAGGTTTTACTGCATGTAACTAGCCCATACCATGGCCTTCAGTCACAACCTGACTACACTACAAAGCCTTTCTCTTCTAGAACATCATTTCATATGACTGATTACCTCTAACTAAACCTCCACCTCTACATGAGGGGATAGTGATATTACCACTTCCTTCAGGGAGAGACACTACTATTGAAACTTCCAAATGTCGGGTATGTGTAGGTCCACATATTTTTTGTACTAATAGAAATTTCCTATGGAAAATATTGACAAACCCCATAATAAGATATCATTTTTCATTCAAAAATATCGCACATACATTGTGGTTTTGTGTTTCCCAAAATACCAAACCTGTGAAATATTTAGATGTTGTGAGGATGAATTAGCTGATAGTTGTTACCCCTTCTAGAAACCTGAAAACATCAAATTTTCCCTTCAAAAGAAACACCACTAGGTCTAGGTGCTAAACTGACCTAGGTCCCATCATTTCCTTCACTCATATTCCTCAAATTAATTGGGTCTGGTGCATGATCTCAAAAATATTCAATAGACTAGAGAGAATAACTTGTGATCAGATGGAACATACTAATGCATCCTGGATTCCCCTTGCATTTATATGAATATCTCTATAAAAAGATGGTGAAAAAAATCACAGCTCAAATAATTGAGGAAAATACTCCATTGAAATACATGGCTCCCAACATTATGATAAAAAATTATCTTGTTCTATCATCCTGTAGTGTGTTTGGGAATAACTAGTAAAAAATATCATCTGAATGTTTACGAAGATCAAATATCAAAATTGGTATATCTGGGTAAAAAACTCCCACCATCGTTTAGTAGAACCATGTGGGATATGGGTTTTGATATTTTCCCTCCACTCTATTGGAATATTCATTTTCTCAAATATATAAATCATAGCTTCTAGCCATGAATCAATAGCATCTCGTCTATTATCCTCTTAAAATGTGGGAGGATGCTGCTATGGAAACTCATAAGTCAACACTTCCATATTCGGTGTAGGTCATGAAACTCCTTAAATAGACAGCATCATATCAAAAAATATATCACTTGAATCTAGGATTCGGTTCCCATTTCATGAGTATAAGGATCTTCCATGGGTTTTACTACATTACGTATCACTGGTATCCCAGTGACCACCACCTTCAATGTATGGACGTCACCAACTTCCAAGCGTATGACTCATGGCTGCCATGGTGAAATGACTCTAAAATTTCAAAACATGACTCAAAAGATAAGTAAATACTTGAATTACTTGAAAATGGGTAAAAGGAAAAGTACAAAAACATCCTATAAAAAAGGTCACACATCACTCCCTTCTATAAATTCTCACTCTATTTGAGTAGTAAATACTATAAAAATCCATAACAACACAATAAGAACTCCCAACTACCTATTATAAAGGATAAGTCTGGTTCTAGGTCTCATATTACATGATAGGGGTTCCAATATAAGGAGTTTTAAATGCATGTTACAAAGGAAACCACCATTAAAATTATAACTAGCATATAATTGTGTGGTAACCATCACACAAGTGATTATTTAAATTCATTTTAATTCAAATTCATTTATAGAAATAAATACATATATCACAGTCTCAAAACAAGATGTTCATAACCAAAAAAATCGTATAATTGGATAATTAATGTTTAATCATAAATATATGTGTGAAAAAATTGTTTATATTTAAGCGGGTACATTGATTAATCATATTATATTATCCATCCATGAAGAATTAACACATTTCAATCTTTATGAATCAAGGTAATAACTATATACAGTAGAAAAATGAAAACATAATATAGATGTAACATGGAAATCCTCATGGAATATTAGACCAACTGTTCCTATACTGATGCATGATATATTAATTCCTTTTTTTACTAGGACAGGAAATGTATTATGTACCAATAACACCAACAATAATAAGACAAAAAGGCATTTGTGACACATAATTGTGAGGTCAGATCAATTGTAATAGGCACAAGTTGTATAACAGCAATAAACCATCCTAGGTAATTTTTGTTTCCTATATACATGGGTTAGCTACTCCCATGAATAATCTCTTTAACAAATATCATTACATGTAACTCTATCTTCTAACACCCAAATTGTAGAAAAGGAATAAAGAATACTCTTGTACAATATCATAACTTCAAAACCCAATGTCCAAAAAAATAGGGGCCCACACTGGTAGTTCGCATAGTCTCAAGAAAGCCACCACATAGGCATAAGGATTACGACTAGTAAAAAATGTCTAATGTGGTATAGTTGGGAGACTCTACCGTCATATCAAATAGTAATAAAGGATATAATAATTAAAAATAAATAAAAAATAATGATAGAAAAGATGGAACAACATAAAAAATAAAATTACCAACTACAGAAGCATAAATAATGATAATATTTTAATATTAGTCAAATGAACATACTCAGAGTCATATACATGATTATTTCATGGAGTATTGAAATAAAAAAGGAAAATTGGGGATATATTGGATAGGAATATAAAATCTTATATATTAAAAATACAAATGGATTCTCATATTTTATCACAAGAATACACTAAGTAATTTTCTAATATCCTTCATGATATATGTAAAATAGATCAGGAATATTTAGTATTGTTCTTTCCCTTATCCATACCTATAGTCATTAAGTATACATGGGTACCAATGCAATCCCACATAGGGTTTGAGATAAAATCAATAGGCTACCACCAATGGTGTATAGAATTAATAAAATTGGTGTACATATAAAAACAGTTTTTTAGAATATGGAATAATAAACAAAGATGAATAAATAAGTAATAGTCGGCTTAAGTTCCATTACATAACCCAAAAAACTCTACCTACATTGGAATATGCCTGAATATTTTTGATCCAAATACCACACATATATGTGTGTGTGTGTGTGTGACGATATATATATAGTTCGATACTATATAAATGTATGTGCACTATGTATGTGAGTACATAAGTAAGAACATACATTGATATTAGGTTCTAGGTAGAACAATGGAGTAACTCAAGCATCTATAACAAGTCTCACAAGATATTGGCTTAAGATGTGTTACAATCTTTGAATCTCATAATGAATGTGAGACATATTTTCCATCATTAGACATGGTGCGGTGAGTTATCATTAAAAATATCTAATATATACATATGTGGAACATAATTACAATTTCCTAATTAAATGTATAATGGTGTGAGACATCATTCCCACCACAAAATGTTAGAATCATTGAAACATCACGATCAGAAAGTCCCTTAACCATTATTCAAATACCAATACCCATGGTCTAATAATGATAATAATAATATAAAGGGTGTAAATATTATGAACATTATTCATCAATCCCAATAAAACCTAGGGTTTAAATTTCATTAATTTGACATTTATAAATATATAACATGTTGTGTCCAATTTCAACCCACATTTAATATATAAAACTATTTTTTATAATTCAATTAATCAAGGTAAGACCATTTTTTTAATAAGAAAACATAAAAGGTGTTTAGTTCCATTGAAATATTATATAAAAGGGGGAAATTCCATTTCTAATAGAATCTAAACACATATGTGGTGTTATTTCATTTAAATATATATATATATATATATATATATATAAAGAGGGAATTTCAATATGAAAATAGAAATGGGTTGTGATCAAGTGGTGTGTAATAGATAATAAAATAATAGGGGCTTATAATTGTATCCCATCATGATTGATGATTTTAAGAATATAAGAACCCATATTAGGGAAAAGCGTAAAAATTGTTGATGTGTGAAAAAATGATGAAGCAATAAAAACATCATGAATTTTTTATAAAATAAGTAGCCCTCCCCCCACTTAGTGTTATTGATTATTCCCCATTTAATATCAACTTTAGGATTGACGTAGAATTTATGGAATCTAAAAAATAATCAAATTACCTAAAAAATAGGGATACTTATCTTTCACCAAAATAAAAACATCTATAGAAAGAAGAATAATGAATAATGATTAAGTATTGAAGAGAATACCTAGAAGAATACTATGAGACAAAAAAATATGAATTGATGGTTTGATCAAGGATTTATCTAAATCCCGAGGTTGGATTGAAGAGGAGCACACTTGGGAGAAACAAATAGGGCTATCTTCTTGAAATGAAAGGAGGATTATGGGTGAGTTATTTAATATCATTAAGGTAATGTAATTAAATCACTCCTATTATGCTCAGTAACATGATTTTTCACATGTTTAGTAAAATTGTTTTGACCCAACACCAGAAATCCCTATTAATGGTTTTGCTACAATTTTATAAGCATAAGATAGATGAAAATCATGTACCGATGGACCAAAAACATAAGTAGTACTGGTAAACCAAATACATAGATAATCCTTGTCTTATAAATTATAAAATAATTAAAAGATAAATTTTTTAAATGATTAATAACATTATTTTACCTATCAAATCATTTAATAACACTGTTAGTACACTTTATGAAATCTAGGGGAAAGGAAAAAAATCAGGATCAGTATAAATGCTCAGTCAGGAAACATTACAGTGGATGAAATAATGAAAAAAGTTAACAATAATTATGTAAAGGAAAATAATGGAACAAACATTTGATTTAATCAATAAACTGATAAGGATGTGTGTCAAAAATATAGAATGGTAAATAACAAGAAGCACGTTCCATTAATTGTTTTAGGAATAATCAATATGGGATGGAAGAAACTATA
Source organism: Viscum album (assembly GCA_963277665.1). Lineage (NCBI taxonomy): Eukaryota > Viridiplantae > Streptophyta > Magnoliopsida > Santalales > Viscaceae > Viscum > Viscum album. Next base: position 1,919,600,652 of record OY728160.1, read on the forward strand.
AGGAACATTCAATTTAATCAATAAAGTCAGTATGAAGTGAATCAATATACCTTTTCATAGTAAAAATCTGATTGATAATAATAATAATAATTGAAATCTCAATGAAGGCAATGCTAATTTTTTGGACATCATATTTGAGGAAAATGAAATCAAACACCATCATGATCATTCAAAATATGGTTTATGACTATTAGGAGGAACACTTTTAATTTAAACAAATTATTTCTCTCATAAGAACCTAGCGATGCATCTAGGGGCTATATAATATCCTAGCTGCACAAATCAATGCCTATCTAAATAATTCCTCATATCAAGTAATCAATGAAAACTGTATTCCTTATCATATATTTTTATTAAATAATGAATATAGAATTATTAGTATTTCACAAGATAATAAAATAAGTATCAATGTATAAACGGTATGTAAAAATGATATATGGTCTAGGAATGAAAATATCCATGATTAATTAAATGGATTACTCTAGTGAATTAAATGTTCATTGATCATAGAAAATTGAATATTTCAAGTCTACTAAAAAAGGAATCAAGGTTGTGAATATGAATAATATCCATGGTCAATGAAATCAAAACCCATCTAGAGTAAGAATAATGATTGTGTCAAAAAAACCATTCCTAAGTGGTGTCAAATAATGGGTTTTTGTCATTGAATAATGGAAATAATATAACAAGATCATTAAAAAATTATTGAGTAAATATAATTTTATTTTGAAAAACATTTTCAAGGTAAATAACTTCTAAAAAATAAATATATTTAATAATTAACCTTCTAAAGATTCAGTTTAATCATTAATGAAATTATGGAGGGTCAATCAGTACATGTCGTACAACGTAAAAATAATATTACTTTTTTATAGTAAAAAAATGAAAATAGTGATTTATTCATAAAGAGACCAAAAGATTCCTTTTAAAATATTGTTTAATGAAAACAAGGATAATAAAATTATTAATAAAAATATTTGGAAATGTTAAAATTATTTTTTGTAAAAGTTTTTTGGAAACATGGTTTTTAGAAGAAAACATGTTCTCCAACTAAAGTAACAAATGATGCCAGGTTTTTTTAAAATTTGTTTCTAAAATATTTTGAATACCCAAGAGTTGAAAAAATGTACTATTTCATGAAAATTGCATTAATAACCATAAGATAAAAAATTAAAATGATTTATTAAAATTTTATCAAATAATTTCCTTTAATTTACATTTTAGAAAAAAAATATGAAATTGAATGAGATTGTTAAATATAACCATAAAAGATGATAAAGTTCAAGTAAGACAAAATCAATGAATAAATTATGTGTTTCACCTCTAAATAAACATATAAGATGTTGAAATAAATCAATATATATTCAAATTAATTACACACATAATTATATGACATTAATGAAAATGAAGATATTGTGTAACATACAGAAACAGAGTTGAGTTATGATATTTATTTTCAACTTGGTAATTTTATGTTCAAGGACCATATCTTGAAATAGTCAAAATTGAAACTAAAAATACCATTCAAAATAACATTTTATGATATTTAGTGTCAAATTATTAGTATTTGCACCATATAATTTGAATTTGGTGAACAATGATAACATATGCCTCGAAGAATAGAAATTTAGATGAATTCCCTTAAAATATAGATATTTTTTATTCGTAATGCTTTTGAAAGACATAACATCAAATGAATTTTTATATACCTTGAATATATAATATTTAATGATTGATATATCAAAATTGGTAGTACATACACTATACACAAAAAATTTATTGGTGACGATGTCATTTCCCTCACATATATAAAAACTACGATGAAAATCTCATACCATACATTTCAATTTATGTGAATTTCATTTATCATCTTATATATATTTTTTAATCATTTCAATAAATTATAATAGAACCAAAAAAATATTTATAGTAACATATATAAACTTTTTGTAATATATTATTACCAATTTGTTAATTACATTTAATTATTCTCACTTTTTCGTTTGTTAATTGTCTATTTTTTCAAGCATCCTTTGACTTGTTATTTTTGTTCTTCTTATGTTGATCGTGATTTTATAATATACAGAATGTTAACATTGATTTAAATATCATATATATTCATTACATATTTATTTATAATCATTCATTGTTTTTTGAGATAGTAAATGAAATTAACCATTAATGGAGATTGTAGACCATACGTACCCATGAACGCTGCATCAATTTACTTATTTTATTAAATGAATGAAATTTAGATGATATATATATATATATATTATAATTGATGTATCATATTTATGTCATATAATTTTATTAAAATAATCCTAAAAACATTCCATGTATAGCATGAATGAATCACATCGCATTGAGGAGACGGTATTCCACATGTGCACAAACGAGGTTATCGAATTACCATAAAATGGAATGATTTAATGTGTGATTTTTATGATATTTCCATAATGAACAAAATATTTTTTAATTATAATATATATAATATATATAAACTATAAATCCATCATTATTTCCATCCTTGAAAGGTTATAAATGGAATAACATGCAGCATATGTTTGTGAGGCGTTAGTCTTCCATACACAATAAAGATGATTTTGTATCTCATTTTGATGGATGTGTGGAAAATTGTAAGATACAATATTATCATAAAAATTATCTTTATAATTAGGGTAATTATATTATAATATAATCATGATATATAAATAATTTATGTGGTGGATTGGTAAATCAAACAATAGTGATCGCTGAAGAACGTTACCTATTATTTAGCTAACAATTTATTATTTATACCAAAATACTTCCTTGGTTTTCATTTATAAAAATGTGAGGTTTCTAGTTTTAGTTGAAGAATATTGGGAGCTTATTTTGAGTATATTTTTATCTATACAATGTGATTATAGGTGTTCATAATAAGTAGGTTTGAGTTCCATTTCATATTGGAGGATGGGTCGTATTCCTATAAATTATTTAAAATGGAATTACTCCCAAATTATCTCCTCATTATGTGGCTCCAATAATGGTAAAAATTATATTTAATGGGTGATATGGTCAAAATATGGAGATAAAATTTATTTTGGACATGATTCAATGTAATTGTGTCCCTTAACTTCATGTTTTATTCTGTTGTTAAGAATAATTTTGAATTAATCACTGTAATTAATTTTAATTACATTCACTAAAATATTTGGTCAAAAAAAATGTTGAAAATATTAGGAATTATAAATTATTGTTATAACAAATATGGAATCAATTTTCAAAAAATTCCTATCATATAGGTGACATTAATTAAACTGAATCTAATCAAACTGATGTGATTACAAAACTGGATTATAATGTAAAAATAATCAAACTTTTGAAAAAAAATTATATAAAATTTCAAATTGTAATTAATTTTAATGAACAAAATGAAAATATTTTATATATAATAAAAATATTTTATCTTTATATAATATTAAAAATATACTTATTTTGTATAGATAAGTTATATGAAAAATTAGTTTTTAATTAAATTTAAATAATCTTCACAAATCAAAAAAACTGAAATATATTTGAAAAATTTAAAAAAACCTTAAACTAATGTTTATATTTATATATCAAAAAATAATTTCATTTGGATAAATAAATATATATAATTTCTTAAATTTAGATTAAAAATAGGTTCTCTATAAAAAGGTGTTAAAATTGCTTTTAGAAAAATAATGGTTTTTATGCATAATGTTGGGTTATCTCTTATCATATGAATATAAAATATATTAGATGAATACGAAATAAAAATTACTTGAGATAAAATATATATTATCATAAGCTTGTTAATTCCAGTCATAGACAATAATTTAATGACTACATTATATCTTATAGTTTTAAATAATATTTTTTAAAAAATATATAGGTGTTTGGTAAAACACTATCATTTGTATAACACAAGCTATCAAATAAATTATTTGTTGCATATAATGCATGAGAACTAATTATTATTGATATTTTCAACCTATATAATTAATTGAAATTATTTAAAATAGTAATTATATTATAATTTCTTTGGATATTATATTCCCATACACACTTAGTATTGTGGGTCAAACTTGTTATCGAATACATTGTTATCTCTTTATAATTTCGTGCTGTTACACAGATCATGCACCAAAATTGTGCCATCCACAACCTTTGAACCCTACTTCCACTAGATAGACATGTGGTTTTACTAACCATGGGAATGCTGTGAAATAAGCCACTCCCTTACTCCACTTTGACCCCACACAGACAAGCAACCAATCTTTCACAGTTGTTTGACAACACGTCTAGCATCTCCTATACAAAAAGTGAAACACATAGTTATAAACCATGGATACTACCAACCATACAATAAAAGTGCCTCCAAATATCATTGATATATTCTCCTATCTCTAGATTTAAAAAACCCAACCACTCTCAAAACATTACATAGACCCTAGGTCACGGATCCCAATATAAAAAGACTAGAAACAAAAAATAAACGATCCTTATTATTGAGAAATATGTTGTCGTTATATTACCCCTTACAAATATTTTGAGCTCAAATTAATTTTTTTATTTTCCATAAGATATGAAGAAGTAATCATTTAAAGATTTTAAAAGATTCATAATATTTACTTTTTTATGTTTTATTTTATATTTCTAAGGTAAAATGGGAATCGTGTTGGTATCTTGTTCTTCAACACATCTAAAAATTTCAATCCTTAGTGATTTAATTTTTTGTATCTTATATCAATATAATAAAATAGTTAATGAATTTGGGTAATAGTAATCGGCATGATAAATTAATATCTCTTTTACTATATTAATTGTAGGACCATTTTTCTATTTGAGACACTAACAGTTTGATCGACACCATTAAAAAGACATACCACAATCATTTTCAAAATCTCCCACATTTTTTATTTATTTAATTGACCTACATCAACGATTACAACTTAAAAAATGTATTCTATCATTATACTAAATACACACTAATAGGAACATTCCCTTTAAATATTCCATTTAAACCTAATGGTTATTAAAATACAAGATTCTTTCCCCTCCATGATCCCACTAATTTCTTATATATAATATTCCTCAACCTAAAACCACCACTAAAAACCTATATAGACTTAATAATTCCTCAATATCTCAATCACTATCATATTCTTCAATGTGTATGTCAAATAATTTTTTCCGTAAATTTTTCAATTATCATATCCACATAAAATATTAATCCTATAATAATATAGTACATTAATTAAATATTCTTCACTTTAAATTGAATAATGTGGATTGTTATTGTATTTGTGACGTTAAATATATCATGGTTTATTACATTTTCGTATTTTATTCTACCTATATCATCCATAAATATCAATATGAAAACCCTATTATTCCAATATTTTAATATATATATATATATCATCAGTGGTGTATAAAACTACCACACTATATAACTATGAGATCCCAAATACAGTTGTTCTTATACATGTAAATTTGAAATCGTTGGTTCTATTCTTTTCATTGACTTAACACTCTTTATCAACAACCAAATAACCCAAAAATTAATTTCTATTCCTAATAAATATGAATACTTCATTGATTCCAATAAAATACATCAGTGTCGACAAAATGAATTTACATCGATATTTAATATCTTTAACGTAGTGGAAGAATACTCAAAAATCCAAATAAGAACAAAATTTATCTATCAATTATTAAGGAATACAAAAAATCATAAGAACAGTATTCTATTATCCTTTTCAAACAAACAGATTGAATATTTCCACAAGAATTTTCATTATATCACTACTAATTATTTAATATATGTCTTATTTTTTAGGTATCCAAAAATTCTTAGAATCACCAAATGGACAGGTATATCCATTATAAACACTAATATCTGTTGGACACTTGTTTAATGGTGTATTAGAAGTGAACAATATAGGGAAAATAATTGAGGGAGATTCTATAGTCATGTAAACAATTCAATTTGATTCATTATAACATTCTTTGTGCTGTTATATACATTCCATCAAAGGGGACTCTAATGAGTCCATGCAGTCCCCAAATGATCATACTATTTTCAAACACTATTCATGGAAGATCAATAATGTTGGATTAATTTTTTAGGAATAAAAAAATTATGGGAAACTAAATATCCTATCATTAAATTTACTATAATTATTATATTATATTTTTATACTTGTGTTTAGTATGGTTGTAATATCATGAACTGTGTGCCACACATTAGTGCCCCGAGCTGGTTGGTCACATTACATCAGGCACACCTCCCCATTCCCAGGAGGCTGCAAAATTATAGTATGGGTATAATATACAACATAAGGAAACTATAAAATATTTTCTAAAGAATCACATTATCATAAAGAAATAATTAATAACCAAAATATAATATCCATACCCAGAATAACACAAGGATCACATGGTGACCAAATTAATAATAAAATTTATTTACCCAAATAGTTGATCTGTCATCTGAGATATGTGTCATATGAAAATATTAAAAACCTAAAAAATAGACAATGAAGACTCTCAAATAGTTTCCAATATCATGAATCAATCCCTCATTCATGATCTATTCAAAATAATACATCTAGCATAGGACTCTTATCTTTATCACATCCTCCAACCATGAAGACTATTTGGGTAATGATCAAACATCATGAGTGGGGACTAAGTAAAACTCAATAAGACACCCCCAATAGTGTCTAAAAAATATCCATTCTATAAAAGTGTATATAGATGTATACATAAAAAATTACAATGAAAAAATAATTAAAAATTTATTCTTTAATAATCCACATAATTTACTGAGGTTAACAATGTCACCTAAACCATCAATACTTGCTCCATCCCATAATGGAGTCTAAATAATTAACATATGGATTATCAAAATTAATTATAGTCATGGAATTTATTTTATCATTAAATTTCAATTTCCCAATTCAATCCACATGGTAACATTGTCCAAAGCCAAAATTTTGGGTCTAGAATGACATGGTTAGCACTATATGTGTATTTAAGGCATCAATTCGTGTCACACACACCATATATCAATCAATCACAAGTAGTATTTTGAAGAAACATTATGTGTCCAAGATTCATATATCACATCCATACATTTTTGGTCATTTACCCCAGGTATAACACCCAATTAGTATTAGAAGCATCATTATGTGTCTCATAACCTATTTAACAAACAATCACACATTTCACGTATATCACATTTAACAGGGTTGGTCATCCTTAACCCTCTCATAAACATTAAAAATCATGTTATACTATTCAAATTATCAAAACAATCATGGTTACTAAATTTTATTAAAATGAAATAATATGAAAAATTAATTAATAAATAATTCATCAGTATTTAATTATATAATTAATTTACCCACGAAAGTTAATCCAAACATCCATTTATAACCATTTACAATGAATTCCATATCACAATGATTAATAAATTATTCAATCCCCTTTAATTTTCTAATTCAATAACCCCAAAATCCAACCAATTTCATAGTCACATAAACCAATTAATTAATTAATCATTTAATTAATTCAATTCAATATTCAATTGAAAATGGAAAACTGAATTTCATAAAAACATACAAACAAATTGAATTCAAAACTATTGGATTTTTAATTTATACCACCTAACTAATGATCATTGATGTACGTTCACCAATTGAAATCCCCAATTTGATGTAGAAAGTTCAATTTCACAATAAAGAATAAGATCTAGATTCAAAACATATGTTTAAGAACAAACATAGTTAGATATATTAAATCCAAAATACAATCAAATGAAATAAAAAAAAATATTTCCTCTTATGAGGGAATGTGATATCGGAGAGAATTAAATATAATTTCAATGAAATCACATACTTGGAGTGGTACAGATACATAAATCAAATTAGACAATTTTCAACAATGATGATTGAGAAGCATTATAATTTATCTATGAGCCTTTAGAGAAGAGATGGAACTTATTTGGTAGTGTAGGTGTGAATGAGGGTGAAATATATGGGGTTGAGTAATTTTAAAATGAATATTCAGAGAAAAATATTCCTTACATAGAGTTTCTTGGGTTGGGGTTCACAATTTTCCTAACCTTGTACTCTAATGATACCCCTCAACTATGGGAAGAACAGTTAATCTGAAGAGGGTGAACAGTTTAAGAAACAATTAACAAATATGGAAACCCCTCTCTATCTGGAGACATATATTTTACTAGGGTTTGGTGCAAAATATTGGAAAACTATTTTCTTGCCATTCACTACCGAGAACTAATCTAAAAAATAAAAATATCACCCACATATACCCAAGACATGCCTCAACCATTGTATGAAGAAATCAAGAAAAAAGTGTACATTTGAGGGAGATAAAAAAATCACCAAAACAGGTTAGAATCATATTATATTCCCCCATTATAAGTGCTCTTACTGGAGGTGAACTCCCAGGAATCATTAATATTTTTATGAAAAAATATCGGTCCACTGAGCTCGAATATCTACTTCCCTCTCCCATGTTTCCACCTAAACATTACCATGATTCCTTAATAGTTTAACTATCATCATGTTATTTCCACAAAAATTGTCTCACTGATATCAAACACACATATTAGATGCTACTCAAAGGATAAATCGACCTCAAGATCAACATTATCCAAATAGATCACATGGGGATAATCTGGTTGATACTGCCGACATTTTGACATATAAAAATGTAATGCATATAACAATCAATGTGTAGAAGAGCCAATAGATATGCCACCATCCCAATTCTCTCCACGAAATTCACTAAAACAAAACCTGCCTATAACAGTGATGTTAATTATTAACGCTTGAAAAATTTGCTGATAATGTTCATCATTTTCAGTGCTAAAATAAGGGCTGCAAAAAAAATCCCCTTATAATCACTAAAAAAGCTCTTATAAAATGATCTCTTTATATGAGCTTATTTTTTTAGCATATATAGAAGTAGAACATTATTAGTGATTTATTTTATCACTAATAAAGGACATGTATATCACTTATTCATTTATAGTGCTGATAAAAGGTTTCTTTTATTAGCAGGTTTTTAGCACTGCTAAAAATCCAGAATAAAATTTAAAATTAAACAAATAAAAATAAAAAAATTAAATTTATAATTGTATAAATCTTTTTATTAAGTAAATAATTGTTAAAAAATGAATAATTTTAATATACATATATTTAGATTATAAATATTAATAAATAAAATACATTAAATATAGATATATAAAATGAATAATTATAATATATATAAAATGATAAATAGAATCAAATTAATGTCATATACATTTTTAATGTTTTTTTATTTTTCAATTTAACCTATATTAAATGTCATGTGTTCCATTAATTTCACACATGCACACACACACATATATATTTATGTTAATGCATTTTTTTTATAGAAACACACATAAAATATATCTTTGCAATATATAGAAACACATACTCCTAATATTTTTGGAATTTATTATAAAAATATATTTGAGAATTTCAATATAACATTATACAATTAATATAGATTTTTTTAATTAGTCAATTTTTTAGGTTTTTTTAATACTATAGTAAGGGTATTCATTTTAAATGTTTTTATTTTTTATATTATTTTTTAATTTGATCATTTTTATTATATATATATATTATGTTATAGTATTCTCAATAATTATTCATCCATATATATATATATATAATTATTATTTAATAACATTTATTTAATTAATTAACATATCAATTTTTTGAATAATTTTAATGTGTACTCATTTTGAAATATTTAATTTCACTCATTTTTAAAATGGATGTATTTAAGATTATATTTCAATAAAAAATGTTAAAAATATTGTTGTAAATAAATAATTATAGATAAATATTAAATTTATATTTACTATATTAATATTTATAATAAATAAATAATTATTTATTTTTAAATAATTATTAATATAATTATATATTTTTAAATAAGTATAAAATTATAATGAAAGCATTTAAATAATTATTATTACAATACATTTTTAGTGATTTTTAAGTTTTGTTAAAATATATATTTATCGGTGCTAATTTTATAAGAACTTATATATATTCTTTTATCGGTGTTTTTTAGCATTAATAAAAGTGATCATTTTAAGTGATTTTTTAAGAAACACTACTTAAAGTGACCTTAATCTATTTTAAAAAAACCCTAACCATGACATAGTCAATCATGATTCATCAGATCTTGTAGAAGTCGTTAACTATCAACATGACTCCTCTACATTCTCTCGGATTAATCGAGGATAGAATTCAATACAATTTACATTCTATTCTTCCTCTATCGTTGTTCGATATTTTGGGTTTTGATTTGTGTGTTTTTTTCTCTGTTTTTAAATATGACGGACGCTACATCTCTTATCATCACTACTAAAATAAAAATTGTTTTGTTCTATTTCATCATTTTTTTCTATTAATATGAATTTGATTATCCATACCATTTGTAGCTAGAGACACACATATATGGTTTACTCTACCTTCGACATTATTATGGATACCTCTCATACCCCTCGGGTTCCACCTTACATGAATAAAATGTGGTACCAAAAATTAGGTAGTTTCTCAAATTTAATTCATCTTACATACGAGATTATAGATTCTGAAGGATTAATTATGATGGTTTTGAGGAATAGGGGATACCAATTTATGGACCTCAATTATGGGTGATGAATATATAGGGACAAATGTATGTGTAAATATAATTAATGATTGTTTTGTAGGATTTTGTTATTCATTTTAATTGTTAAACACTAAATTGGTTATCAGGAGTTACGATTATGATGAATAATTTAATATTGAATTCAAAAACAAATATTAAATTAATTAGTCAAATTATAGAAATTATTTTAATATTTCGTGTTGTGAGGGTTTTATTTTTGAAGTTAATTCTAGATTGTTAATAATCTTTAACAATGGGTTACATAGAGTGACATAGAATTTCTTTTTCCAGAAAAGTATGCACAATTTTTTTTTAAATAAAATTAATATATTGGATAGAGTTGAGAAATCATTGGGTAAATGGATATTGAAATACAGAACAATATATAAAGAGTGTATTTACAAAAAGTGAGTGAATTATTCATGGCTGGATAGTTGATCAAGAAAACTAAGAGACACGATTTATCAATTTATCTACTATTAAATATAGTGACATAATTAATTTATAGGATAAAAAACCAATTTGAAAAGAAATATTTCATGGTAAATAAAAAGAGAGAAAAAATTGATTAAAATATACTTTTTAGGGTCTGGATCATTATGACTTAAAAGTCTATAATTTTTTACCAATGTTTAAAATGCACCAAATAGAGATATGATCCCCTAATTAAATTAACCCTTCATTGAATTCCATATCCAAACCTCTCTTCTTCATTTATATCTATTTATCACTAGAATAAGGCGCTAGAAATCCTTCTATGATCGAGGGTCCTCTGGAATATTTTTGTAATTGAATTCTAGTGTAATCTCCTCAAAGGATAATACATTGTTTGATGAATCAATGTTATAAATCAAATATATTTCATCGAAGATTAATGATGGATTACATAGATACTATATTAAAAGTATTACATAGGTGATGTTTTCTTTGCTTCCATTCATATTGATCATTTTGATAATTTTTCCCTTTCTTAGGTTTTTTATAGTAGTAACGATCATAGGATGGAACCCTAAAAATATTCAGTGGTATCAATGGATTGTTCTCTAGGGACATAATGTAATAATCTATTATTTTTTGGATCAAATAAACTTCATATTATTTTGTGTCAATATAATATATTACGATATGAATGATTTCTTTTTATTCCCAAGTATATGGCTATTATATATCAATTGAGGAGACTTCTTGAGTGATTCAATTAGTGTGGGTTCCTTGGATAATTTATTATTAAGAAGCTTTAATGTATTCCATCTCTTGATGATCAATTGTACTCTCTAGTAAAAACAAGCCTTCCTCCCACCATGAAGAGATGGATAGAAATAAATAATCTAAGGGTGGATTAAATTGATTTAGTTAAGTTTAGTTGTACTATAGTATTGATGTATTATATATCTATCTAATAATTCATGAAAGTTGCAATCAATTGTGGACTTTTATGCCTGGATTGTATTTCATTGTTGTTATTCAAGAAAAATTAATGGTTCGATAACTAATGTTGGAAGGGGATTCTGAACATAATGATGTTTCCAATCCCATGTATTAATAGACTATTGATGATGAAAATGAAGAATTATTATAGGATTGACAACATGCTGATGAGAAAAATGCAAAAAACAACTACTACACACTAACATGATTTTGAATAAAATTATTATGGAAAGAAGATAGAGTGTAAGATTTGATGTTGGTTCTAATCAATGTGACCAACCTATTGACCCCAACAAGTCAATTTTCATTAGTTATCTTTGGGTCATAATGAGGATAAATATGTCAATTGATATTGACTCATGGCGCCACATCGAACCGGTAATGAATGAATTCATTTGGAATGATATAATGGTAATCTAAAAATGTACTTGCTCTATTTTACTAAAAAATTATATAATGAAATGTTGATTTAGTTTTCATTGTTCCTTGAAAAATTAAATTAGATTAGAAAATTTTGATTAGAAAATTTCCATATTGTAGTTGGAAAATCCAATAGAGGATTGTGGAATCTTCTGAAAAAGTTAAATCTTATAGATGTTGAGGGGAAATTAGTGCCATACCCACCACATTGTTATCAACACATTATAAAGGATAAAACATGGGGTACTTTTAGAAATCATCGCAATGAAAAACCACTTCAGGTTCATTTCAGTGACTAATATATTATTTGAAATTATTTATTTTATCCAAACTGTTTCATATAATTTATTTATTAAATAGCAAAAGAGTGCTGAAAATAATGATCGTACATAAAAAATAGTGTACCCCTATTAGAAAAAAACGATGGGGTAAGCTTAAATAGAGATCAAATTGGTATTTATTTTAAATCAAAAATAGAAATTTTTTATGTGATATGAAAAAACACATGTTAATTTTTTTATATGCAGATTGATGAATCTAAATATGAAGCCACTTCAATCCTACATTATGATCTATAAAAGGAGTCATGTTTAAATATGGATGGTATATTATTGGATGAAAAAAAAATATGTATGGGAAGAATGTGTAAGGATGACTAATTGTAATTTGTAATGTTTTTTTAAAATATTACATAAAAAAATTATGTTAAAAAAATTATATAGTTTAGACACAAGAATCGACAATGTTTGTACCAGAAGAAAATTAAATTTCAGTAGCATCAAAGTGGCCTGAACAATAGGGTCAAGTTGTAGGATTAGGTTTTGGATTCCTTCCATGAACATATTTCTAGTAGAAAAAACCACATGAATATACATATAATATGATGAGATAAATTTTGAAACAAATAAACTCACTATATGATATTATTTTGCAGTATGGTTTGGAAGACCCATTTATAAGAAAATATCAAAACAAACTGGCGGTGGAGTTAAGATAAAACCATGATTAAAATGATCCCATTATCGTTGAGGCTACTTATTCCCCCCAAACCTAACATGAGGTAATCAATTGTTTCATTAAAATTTCTCCAAAATATGAATCAAACAAATTATGAAAACATTCTGTTAATAAAATTATATAGGGTATAATTGTATGTGAATTTTTATGTCAACAAAAATGTAAAACCGTGTAGCAAGGAGTAAAATGTATAATATCCCAGGAGACCAGATACACAGTCAAGCCATCGCAAAAAATCACATGAGAGTGGGGATTGGTGTACCTTATGTGCTGACTGAAGACTTTCATATTCAACATGATAATCTATATATTACAATGATCAAAGATGTTGTTGGAGAATTCATAGAATGAATTTCTAATATTATAAAGATATATAAGGTACATCTTTAACAAATGCTTTTATATGAAAAATATGTTAATGTTGATGATAAAAGGTCTGAAGTGAGGTATGATATTATATATGGATAATGTATTTGAGAAACAAAATGTTGAACCAAGAAAATATAGTGAATCTACCAATAAAATAAAACATACTTTTTAGTGTACGTTCTCTCCATCAGTTCCCAAGAAAAAATTATTAACATTACAACTTCATGAAAAGCCAATATTTAAAAATTAATCTATGTCCTACAATAACTATATAGAATAAATATTTTGAGATTCCATCACAAAAAGAATTGGTCTTGAGTCTCCAAATGAGATTCTCAATCATGAAAGGTTGGGTATCTCAATTTTGAATACTTACATAAGGTACATTTTCATAATACTTCTATCCAATTAGTGAGATAAATATGATTGTTAAGGATAATTAATATTTATATGTTGTACATGATTTTATATTACAACTATATAAATGGAAGATCGTGTGAATCACGATTTAGATTAATTAATCCTATAATCATTTCTATGATAGAAATTACATTGGAAAATGACCAAATAGAGAAGAAAAAAGGCATGGTAATCAATGAGTTTATAAAAAAAGAATGAAATGATAAAAAATTTTATTCCTACATTGCACGGGTAAAACTCTATGATCTAATCACATAAAATAAATTTTTATTTTTTAATTATTTAATTTTTTAAAAGTCAATGGATGCAAATAAAATTCATTATAGGCTCCCTGAATATTTATGTTTTGGATTAAATTCATGGATATCCAACCAACTTACCACACATGAAGTGTAATGTGAATATTTAATACACTACAATGAAAATTTTATAGATAAACGTTGAATTATATTTTTAGACTATATTTTAACAAGATTTTTGCAATGATATGGAGGTCCCTAAATAAAAGATAAATCATGGCCAATGGTCTATATCTGACAAACAAAATCATGTGGATTATGAAAAATGGAAAACAATTAAGCTATATATTAAAAAATTCATCTATCAAAAAATTTAAATACTATTTAATTATTTTGTTCAATATTTATATAGTGTCTAATTCAAGAAAATGCTATCGATTGTGGATATTATGTTTGAAAATTTATTACAGAACCCATACAACAAGAAAAGTCCAACATCCCCAAATAGATAATTTTGGAAGGTAATTAAAATTTCATAAAATATATTTCATAGATGTAACACCCCAGGTAAATAAAGAATATTACATTTTTATATTTATCCCTATTTGTGAATAAAATGTTAATATTAATTTAAAGGGAACTCTATGCTCGATGGCTTACCCAATACGCAACAACGAGTTCCTTTGAAATCTTATGTTGCACTCTAATAATAAAATATTTTATTTTAAATGGTAGTTAACACCTAGCCATTTTAATGATGGGAATGAACAGAATTAACTAAAAAATTATTATATATGTTTTTCAAATATTTTTACTTTTTAAAATAAATTTTAAAGGAATAAAAATGTGAATGAATCCAATTTTAAGAGTAAACATTCTAATATTCTTTAAAAGGTCGATTAACCACCTTTTGATGGAGAACCTCTTTTAAATCAACTTTTTGACAATTTTATGTGTTATATTTGACAAAATAAAATTCTTCTTTAGAATGAAGACATCAAAATCTACTTTGTGTAATTTTCTTGAATTTTTCCAATCAAGTTCATTTTTTAATGAATAGTGAAAAATGTTGTATTTTAATTCAAAACCTATTTTTAATCTAATATATTTTTATGACTAGATTATCATTTTAATTGGTTTTAAAGTGAAATTATAATATATTTTTACCATTTAATTCAATAGTGGCCATTGAAATTAATTTTACTTTGAAATTGGACTTAAACGAGTGTCAATATTTTGATATATATTGTTTCATAAAAACACGCTATTTGTTCTGACAACAGGAATTAATTATTAAATTAATTAATATAACTTATATGTTTTGAATTTTTTAAAATAGGCATAATTTTTGAATTTGGAATATCAAATATATCTTAGGTTGAATTTTTGGTATTTTTCGGAAAAACATCAATTTTGGATGATTCGTGAAACCACTAATTGGTACTTTAAAAACTGATTTTTTGTGTAAATGAAATTTTACCACCTCTGTGTTTTGAATTTCAAAATTACGACATACATGGTTTCTATTAGGATGTAAAATTTGGTTCAATGGGATTAAAATAATTTTTTGTGAATAGTAACTTTTAAGTTATTAATCACGATTAGAGGTAATTAGTGTAATTTAATGAACAAATAATGTTTCAATAATATGAAATGACATTGACACATGTCCTAACATTATTGGATGTGTCATGGACGACCAAGAAAATTAATGGGTCAACTTGGGGACCCCATGGAGCCACTTTCCTAGGAAAATGACATTATTAACGTTTTATTTAATGTTAATATTAAAATGTCACAAACATGTGTTGTTTTACTAAAAAAGTTTTTCCGTGGGGTAATAAAAATCATATTTTTGACTATAAATATTAACTAGAAATATAAAAATATTTCCTACATCATGATATTTTTTTTAATTTTTAGACATTAAATAAATTATATTATTAATGACACCATCATGATGCAGTGATTACCTCATTATTTAACGATTTAAATAAAATGAAAAGATAATGTAAAGTCTGAAACCTAAACTTGTAAAAAACCTATTTGATGTGTGGATTTAGAACTATTATCACCTTATCGCCGAAATATATAATTGTGGGACCTTTAAAATCACAAAAAAATGTTATAATAATGTTACTTTCTGGACTTTCCAAGAGTGCCCCTCCTCTCCTCTTATAAAACACCCCTACCTCTACCACCTTACCCACACCTCTCAAGCCTTTGTCTCGGCCAACCCCTGCCCATTTAGTCTCTTTAAATCCCTCGCTTACACCTAGAAGTCTCACTTTATGCAGAAGGCTTTCCAAGGAAACCTTTGAGCGCAAATCAAAGAGAGTTACCTGTTTTAAAGGTAGTGTCTTCTCCTGTGTTCTTATGTTTTATTTTGCTTCTCTAATCCCCTAAACTCTTTTTATTCCATTATTTTGTAACATAACCAGTATCTCAAATATACTAGGATGTTTTTATGAGAATTATTAGAGCTATACTTACGCAAACCTTCATCTAATGGTTAAAGAGCATACTGTTTCCATGGATGGCGAATTTTTGCCTCACGAAACGATGATTGTTCAATATTCTTCTAACACCTTCAATGGTGGACTTTAAGATGACACTATATTTATATATGATATATAATATGTTTATTTTTTCCTTAATCTTCTGTATTTTTCATTTGTGGCATACCTTTATGGCTTCCATTATAGGTATAGACGATATCTTCATTTAAGGAAGTGCGGACTACCACCCACTCAAAGTGATTTGATTCGTTAATGACATATGTGGGACTTATAAAGGATGGAGTTAATGATATTATATATGACATTATACTGGAATTATAATATACCTTTATGTCATTATGATTTCATTCCATAAAATACGATATAGAAATGAAAAAAGAGTTCATGCGTACGTATGGCTTACCGTCTCCATGAACGGTGCATTTCATTTCATAACTCTAAATGTTATGTAATATTATAAATTCATGTATATACAGGATATAGATGATATATATGATATCTACATAATTAATATAAATCTGTATATAATGGATACATGAACAACTTGTAATTCTAAAGAGTTTATTTTTGACTCAAGTACCAATGATCATTAAAAAGACCGTTATTAACTTAAATAATTACATAGTGTTCATGACATGGTAATAAGTGATATAAAAGGAATAATTAACTTGAAAAAGGTTCTTAAGCAAGTAGAAATTAACTCAAGTTTATTATTCGGGATATTAAAGAGCAATCGAGTCACGTTGGACACGAGAGAAGGGATCCTACCTCTCTCTTTCTTTTTAAGTACTCTTTTTTATGCAACTTACATTAATCTCCTCTTTCTTATGTTGGGAGATGTTATTTTATATTACTCTTTCTGTAAATTTTATGTTAATATGAGGAGAGACCCTATTTGATCTCATCAATACATTTTTGGAAGTTTTATGTGGCGCCATTAGGCTGCCGGATTTTCATAAGGGGATTTTCATCTCACTTTTTATTCCCGTGAGATTCATGCTACATTTGACACTATTTCCTTTTGTTTGGTGTATGTACTACCCATTATTTTTCTATTTGGGTATTTAAATCTTCATTTTATGTCCCTTCTTTCATGGGTGTACGATTCAAAAGTTTCCCAAATCGGTAAGGGAACCTTTCACACTCCTCTTTTAAAAAGACTTATTTTGTTATGTCATTTAATTTACATATTTTTATGTTGGGATATGTTCTTATATATCCTTATTGGTGTAAATTTTATGTCCAAGTGAGGAGATACCATTTTCTCTCTCATCAGCTAATTTTATGAATTTTAAAGTGACGTCGTTAGGCTGTCAAATTTTACCCAGGGAACTTTTTATCCCAATTTCGATTTCATTGGGTTCAACATGTAGTTATGGAATATGTCATCCTCTGAATATGTGTGAATTTCCTTTGATTTATTTACACTTAATATTCACTTATATTGGGTGTAATGATATTTTTGACACATAATTATGACATTGATTTATCCTTAATTTAAGGATACATTCTTTATAAGGGATTTCATCTCATTTTACATTTCTATTGAGACATCATTGTTGTTATGCACCAATTCACTCTTATATGGTGTATATACTGTCATTTGGCATATTATATCATGAATCCCTTTATTCTTATGATATTATAAAGTTCGAATTAAATTTTATTCCTCAATTATTTTATTCAAGTGTCTCTCATTTTGTTAAAATCCCTTTAACTATAATATCATTTTAAATGTTTTAATGATTTATTCCTATAAATATTTCACATAAATATCCATGTTTTCAAAATGGTTTTATGGATTTATTTATATGGATATTAATGGTTGAAAATTTTTAAAGCTTCAAAGTGGTATGGGTCACATTGATTAAAATATCTCTTTATTAAATGTTTTAAATGGTTTTGAAAATGGTTTCTAGAATGGATTCATTATTCCAATATCTTAAAAGTTTAAATTGTTATTACAATGTGAACTAGTACAAGAATGACCTTTATCGGCCACCAAAAGCCGTCGCTAAAGGCCTATAGTGGTCGCAAAGCAGCCGCCAAACGGCGGCCGCTTTTTCCCTATCGCTGTTACTATCAGCGGCCACCATTTGGCGGACGTTGTAGGCAAGCCGGGATGGGCTTTAGCGGCCGCCAATTGGCGGCCGCTATAGCCCAAATAAATAGTGGCCGCAAATGGTAGCTTCTATAGGTATCCTTGAAAGACCTATAGCGGCCGCCAAAAGGCGGCCGCTAAAGGTGTCCCTGGAGACACCTATAGAGGCCGCCATATGGCGGCCACTATTAAATTTTATTTTTTTATAAAAAAAAATCAATTATACATTAATATACAAAATAAATCCCAGCTTTCATCTTCCAAGCTCCACATCCATCATCACATATAACTGCATAACAAAATTTATTAACAAACTTAGTAACGAATAAAACCTAGAAAACAAATATTTAACTTCAAACTCACTATAAAAGATCTAATGTATTTGATTTTCAAAATAATAATCATAAATTGGATTACCGTTTTATAAATTTGAAATCATTAATTATATTTTTCTAATTGGATTGTTGTACTGTGATTTCAGGTCAATCTGATGTCGTTCGCTAAGAGTTTGACCGTTAGACGCCAGTTTTGGCCGTTTATGACACCAGAACGGCGTTCCCGGTCACCGTGGGCACACGGCACGTCCGATTGATGTTCCGTCTCCTCTACCACATCACAATTCACTCAACTTTTGATGTCGTCCGATTTCCGTCCATTCGGACATCGTTCGGCCAGTTTGGGACCCCCCCTCCCCCCCCCCCCCCACATGCGTTTATCAAGCATGCGCAACGCTTAAAGAACGCATAATGAGCCCTACCGTGCAGACCGCACGTCTGATTGACATGCCGTCTATGCGTGCATGTCGTGAATAATAATTGGATTGTTTTCCTGTGATTTCAGGTCAATCCGATGTCGTCCTCTAAGAGTTTGACCGTTAGACGCCAATTTTGGCCGTTTATGACACCAGAACGGCATTCCCGGTCACCGCGGGCACAAGGCACGTCCGATTGACGTTCCGTCGACTTGAACACATCATAATTCACTCACCCTTTGATGTAGTCCAATTTCAGGCCATGCGGACATCGTTCGGCCTGTTTGGGACCCCCCCTCCCCCCCATGCGCGTTTACAAAGCGTGTGCAATGCTTAAAAAATGCATAATGAGCCCTACAGCGCAAACCACATGTCCTATTGACGTTTTTTCTACGCGTGGATATCGCGAATAATAATTTTATTGTTGTCCTGTGATTTCAAGTCAATCTGATGTCGTCCGCTAAGATTTTGACCATTAGACGCCAGTTTTGGCCGTTTATGACACCAGAACGGCGTTCCCGGTCACCGCGGGCACACGGCACGTCCTATTGACTTTTCCTCTGCTCGACCACATCAATATTCACTCACCCTTTGATGTCGTCCGATTTCGGGCCATTTGGACAACGTTCGGCCAGTTTGGGACCCCCCCCCCCCATGCGCGTTTATCAAGCGCGCACAACGCTTAAAGAACGCATAATGAGCCCTACCACGCAGACCGCACGTCCGATTGACATGTAGTCTACGCATGCTCGTCGCGAATAATAATTGGATTTTTGTACTGTGATTTCAGGTCAATCTAATGTCGTCTGCTAAGAGTTTGACCGTTAGACGCTAGTTTTGGCCATTTATGACACCAGAACGGCGTTCCTAGTCACCGCGGGCACACGACACGTCTGATTGACGTCCCGTCTACTCGACCACATCACAATTCACTCACCATTTGATGTCTTCCGATTTCGGGCCATTCGGACATCATTCGGCCAGTTTGGGACCCACCCACATGCGTTTATCAAGCGCGCACAACGCTTAAAGAACGCATAATGAGCCCTATCGCGTAGACCGCACATCCGATTGACGTGCTGTCAGTGCTTGCACCTCAAGAATAATAATTGGATTGTTGTCATGTGATTTCAGGTCAATCCGATGTCTTCCGCTAAGAGTTTGACTGTTAGACGCCAGTTTTGGCCTTTTATAACACTAGAACGGCTTTCCCAGTCACCGCGGGCACAAGAAACGTCCGATTGATGTGCCGTCTACTCGACCACATCAAAATTCACTCACCCTTTGATGTCGTCCGATTTCAGGCCATTCGGATATCGTTCGGCCAGTTTGGGACCCCCTCACGCGCATTTATCAAGCGCGCACAACGCTTAAAAAATGCATAATTAGCCCTACCGCGCAGACCGAACGTCTGACTGACGTTCCGTCTCCGCGTGCACGGGACAAATAATAATTTTATTGTTTTCCTGTGATTTCAGGTCAATTCGATGTTGTCCGCTAAGAGTTTGACCGTTAGATGCCAGTTGTGGCCGTTTTTGACACCAGAACGGTGTTCCCGGTCACCGCGGGCACACAACACCCCCGATTGATGTGTCGTCTGCTCGACCACATCACAATTCACTAACCCTTGGATTTCGTCCAATTTCGGGCCATTCAGACATCATTTGGACAGTTTGGGACCCCCCCCCCACGCGCGTTTATCAAGCGCACACAACGCTTAAAGAACGCATAATGAGCCCTACCACGCAGACCGCACGTCCGATTAACATACCGTCTGAGCGTGCTTGTCGAGAATAATAATTGGATTGTTGTCCTGTGATTTCAGGTCATTCCGATGTCGTTCGCTAAGATTTTGTCCGTTAGATGCCAGTTTTGGCCGTTTATGACACCAGAACGGCGTTCCCGGTCACCGTGGGCACACGGCATGTCCGATTGACGTGTTGTCTACTCAACCACATCAAAATTAACTCACCATTTTATTTCGTCCGATTTCCGGCCATTTGGACGTCGTTCGGCCAGTTTGGGACCCCCCCCCCCCCACGCGTGTTTATCAAGCGCGCACAACGCTTAAAGAACGCATAATGAGCCCTACCTCGCAAACCACACGTCCGATTGATGTTCCGTCAGTGCGTGCACGTTGCGAATAAGAATTGGATTGTTTTCCTGTGATTTCAGGTCAATCTGATGCCGTTCTC
Organism: Viscum album; assembly: GCA_963277665.1. Taxonomy (NCBI): domain Eukaryota; kingdom Viridiplantae; phylum Streptophyta; class Magnoliopsida; order Santalales; family Viscaceae; genus Viscum; species Viscum album. Next base: position 1,919,622,851 of record OY728160.1, read on the forward strand.
TAAGAGTTTGACCGTTAGACGCCAGTTTTGGCCTTTTAGGACACCGAAACGGTGTTCTCGGTCACCGCGGGCACACAAAACGTATGATTGATGTGGCGTCTACTCGACCACATCACAATTCACTCACCCTTTGATGTCGTCCGATTTCAGGCCATTCAGACATCGTTCGGCCAGTTTGGGACCCCCTCAAGCGCGTTTATCAAGCGCGCACAACGCTTAAAAAACGCATAATTAGCCCTACCGCGCAGACCGCACGTCCGATTGACGTTCCGTCTACGTGTGCACGTCGCGAATAATAATTGTATTGTTGTCCAATGATTTTTGGTCAATTCTATATTGTCCTCTAAGATTTTGACCGTTAGACGCCAGTTGTGGCCGTTTATGACACCAGAACGGCGTTCCCGGTCACCTCGGGCACACGGCACGTATGATTGACGTGCCGTCTGCTCGACCACATCACAATTCACTCACCCTTTGATGTCGTTCGATTGCGGGCCATTCGAACATCGTTCGGCCAGTTTGGGACCCCCCCATTCACGTTTATCAAGCGCGCACAACGCTTAAAGAACGCATAATGAGCCCTACCGCGCAGACCGCACGTCCAATTGATGTTCCGTCTAAGCGTGCACGTCGCGAATAATAATTGGATTGTTGTCATGTGATTTCAGGTCAATCCAATGTCGTCCGCTAAGAGTTTGACTGTTAGATGCCAGTTTTGGCCGTTTATGACACCAGAATGGCGTTCCCGGTCACCGCGACCACACGACACGTCTGATTGATGTGCCGTCTGCTCGACCACATCAAAATTCACTCACCCATTTATGTCATCTGATTTCCGGCCATTCGGACATTGTTTGGCTATTTTGGGACCCCCCCCCCCCCCCCCACGCGCGTTTATCAAGCACGCGTAACGCATAAAGAACGCATAATGATCCCTACCGCGCAGACTGCATGTCAGATTGACGTGCCGTCTACGCGTGCACGTCGCGAATAATAATTGGATTGTTGTCCTGTGATTTCAGGTCAATCTGATGTCGTCCGCTAAGAGTTTGACCGTTACATGCCAGTTTTGGCTGTTTATGACACCAGAATGGCATTCCCAGTCACCAAAGGCACATGGCACGTCCGATTAACGTGCCTTCTGCTCACCACATCACAATTCACTCACCCTTTGATGTCGTCCGATTTCGGGTCATTCGGACATTGTTCGGCCAGTTTGGACCCCCCCACATGCGTTTATCAAGCTCGCGCAATGCTTACAGAACGCATAATGAGCCCTACCGCGTAGACCGCACGTCCTATTGATGTTCCGTCTACGCGTGCATGTCGCAAATAATAATTGTATTGTTGTCCTGTGATTTCAGGTCAATCTGATGTCATCCGCTAAGAGTTTGACCGTTAGACACCAGTTTTGGCCGTTAATGACACCAGAACGACGTTCCCGGTCACCGCGGGCACACGGCACGTCCGATTGACGTTCCCTATCCTCGACCACATCCAAATTCACTCACCCTTTGTTGTCGTCCGATTTCAAGCCATTCGGACATCGTTCGGATAGTTTGGGACCCCCCACGCGCGTTTATCAAGCGCACGCAACGCTTAAAGAACGCATAATGAGCCCTACCACGCAGAGCGCACGTCCGATTGACATGTCGTATGCGCGTGCACGTTGCGAATAATAATTCTATTGTTTTCCTGTTATTTCAGGTCAATCCGATGTCGTCTGCGAAGAGTTTGACCGTTAGACGCCAGTTTTGGCCGTTTATGACACCAGAAAGGCGTTCCCGGTCACCACGGGCACAAGGCACGTTCGATTGACGTGCCGTCTTCTCGAACACATCAAAATTCACTCACCCTTTTATTTCATTCAATTTCGGGCCATTCGGACATCGTTCGGCTAGTTTGGGACCCCCCCCCCCCACAGGCGTTTATCAAGCGTGCACAACGCTTAAAGAACACATAATGAGCCCTACCGCGCAGACCACACGTCCGATTGATGTGCCGTCTGCGCGTGCACGTCGCGAATAATAATTGGATTGTTTTCCTGTGATTTCAGGTCAATCAGATGTCGTCCGCTAATAGTTTGACCGTTAGACGCCAGTTTTGGCCGTTTATGACCCCAGAACGGCGTTCCCGGTCACCGCGGGGCACACGACACGTCCGATTGACATGCTGTCTGCTCTACCACATCACAATTCACTCACCCTTTGATGTCGTCTGATTTACGGCCATTCGGACATTGTTCGGCCAGTTTGGGACCCCCCTCCCCCACGCGCGTTTGTGAAGCACGCACAACCCTTAAAGAACGCATAATGAGCCCTACCGTGCAGACCGCACGTCCGATTGACGTGTTGTCTATGCGTGCACGTCGCGAATAATAATTGGATTGTTTTCCTGTGATTTCAGGTCAATCCAATGTCGTCCGCTAAGAGTTTGATCGTTAGACGCCAGTTTTGGCCGTTTATGACACCAGAACAGCATTCCCAGTCACTGCGGGCACACGGCATGTCCGATTGACGTGCTGTCTGCTCGACCACATCACAATTCACATACCCTTTGATGTCGTCCGATTTCGGGCCATTCGGACATCGTTCGGCCAGTTTGGACCCCCCAACGCGCGTTTATCAAGCGCGCGCAACGCTTAAAGAACGCATAATGAGCCCTACCGCGCAGACCGCACGTCCGATTCGCGTGCCGTCTACGCGTGTACGTCGCGAATAATAATTTTATTGTTTTCCTGTGATTTCAGGACAATCCGATGTCGTCAGCTAAGAGTTTGACCGTTAGACGCCAGTTTTGGCCATTTTTTACACCAGAACGGCGTTCTCGGTCACAGCAGGCACATGGAACGTCTGACTAATGTTAATTTTGCTCGACCAAATCAAAATTCACTCACCATTTGATGTCATCTAATTTCCGGCCATTCAGACATCGTTCGGACAGTTTGGGACCCCCCCCCCCCCACGCATATTTATCAAGCATGCGCAAGGCTTAAAGAATGCATAATGAGCCCTACCGTGCAGACCGCACGTCCGATTGACGTGACGTCTGCGCATGCACGTTGCGAATAATAATTGGATTGTTGTCCTATGATTTCAGGTCAATCTGATGTCGTCCGCTAAGAGTTTGACCGTTAGATGCCAGTTTTTGCCGTTTATGACACCAGAACGGCGTTCCCGGTCACCGCGGGCACACGGCACGTCCGATTGACGTGTCTTCTACTCGATCACATCACAATTCACTCACCATTAGATTTCATCCAATTTCAGGCCCTTAGAACATCGTTCGGCCAGTTTGGGACCCCCCCACGCGCGTTTATCAAGCACGGGCAACGCTTAAAAAATGCATAATGAGCCCTACCGCACAGACCGCACGTCCGATTGACATGCCGTCTGTGCATGCACGTCTCGAATAATAATTGTATTGTTGTCCTGTGATTTTAGGTCAATCCGATGTCGTTCGCTAAGAGTTTGACTGTTAGATGCCAGTTTTGGCCGTTTGTGACACCAGAACGGCGTTCCCGGTAACCGCGGGCACACGACACGTCCGATTGACGTTTCTTCTGCTCAACCACATCATAATTCACACACCCTTTGATGTCGTCCGATTTCGGACCATTCGGACATCGTTCGGCCAGTTTGGGACCCCCACGCGCGTTTATCAAGCGCGCACAACGCTTAAAGAACGCATAATGAGCCCTACCGCGCAGACCGCACGTCTGATTGACGTGTCCTCTACGCGTGCACGTCGCGAATAACAATTGGATTGTTTTCCTATGATTTCAAGTCAATCTGATGTCGTCCGCTAAGAGTTCGACCGTTAGACGCCAGTTATGGCCGTTTGTGACACCAGAACGGCGTTCCCGGTCACCGCGACCACACGGCACGTCCGATTGACGTGCCTTCTGCTCTACCACATCAAAATTCACTCACCCTTTGATGTCGTCCGATTTCCGGCCATTTGGACATCGTTCGGCTAGTTTGGGACCCCCCCACGCACGTTTATCAAGCGTGCACAACGCTTAAAGAACGCATAATGAGCCCTACCACGCAGACCGCACGTCCGATTGACGTGCCCTCTACGCGTTCACGTCACGAATAATAATTGGATTGTTTTCCTGTTATTTCAGGTCAATACGATGTCGTCCGCTAAGATTTTGACCGTTAGACGCCAGTTTTGGCCGTTTGTGACACCAGAACGGCGTTCCCGGTCACCGCGGGCACACGACAGGTCCGATTGATGTGATGTCTGCTCGACCACATCACAATTCCCTCACCCTTTGATTTTGTCCTATTTCAGGCCATTCGGACATCGTTAGTCTAGTTTGGACCCCCCCCCCACGCGCATTTATCAAGCGCGTGCAACGCTTAAAGAACGCATAATGAGCCCTACCGCGCAGACCGCATGTCTGATTGATGTGCCGTCTGCGCGTGCATGTTGAGAATAATAATTTTATTGTTGTTCTGTGATTTCAGGTCAATCCGATGTCGTCCGCTAAGAGTGTGACCGTTAAACGCCAGTTTTGGCCGTTTTTGACACCAGAACGGCCTTCACGGTCACCGCGGGCACACGACATGTCCGATTGACATGACGTCTGCTCGAAGACATCACAATTCACTCAACCTTTGATGTCGTCCGATTTTAGGCCATTCGTACATCGTTTGTCCAGTTTGGGACCCCCCCACGCGCGTTTATCAAGCGCACGCAACGCTTAAAGAACGCATAATGAGCCCTACCGTGCAGACCGCACGTCTGATTGACGTTTCGTCTATGTGTGCATGTCCCGAATAATAATTTTATTGTTTTTATGTGATTTCAGGTCAATCTGATGTTTTCCTCTAAGAGTTTGACCGTTAGACGCCAGTTTTGGCCGTTTATGACACCAGAACGGCGTTCCCAGTCACCGCGGGCACACGGCACGTCCGATTGACGTGTCGTCTGCTCGACCACATCACAATTCACTCACCCTTTGATGTCGTCCTATTTCGGTCCATTAGGACATCGTTCGTCCATTTTGGGACCCCCCCCCCCCACGCGCGTTTATCAAGCGCGCACAACGCTTAAAAACGTATAATGAGCCCTACCGCGCAGACCGCACGTACGATTGATGTGCCGTCTATGCGTGCACGTCGCGAATAATAATTGTATTGTTTTACTGTGATTTCAGGTCAATCTGATGTCATCCTCTAAGATTTTGACCGTTAGATGCCAGTTTTGGCCGTTTATGACACCAGAACGGTGTTCCCAGTCACCACGGGCACACGGCACGTCCGATTGACGTGTCGTCTACTCGACCTCATCACAATTCATTCACCCTTTTATGTCGTCCGATTTCGGGCCATTCAGACATCGTTCGGCCAGTTTGGACCCCCCCCCCCCCCACGCGTGTTTATCAAGCACGCACAACGCTTAAAGAACACATAATGAGCCCTACCGCGCAGACCGCACGTCCGATTGACGTTCCGTATAGGCATGAACATCGCGAATAATAATTGTATTATTGTACTGTGATTTCAGGTCAATCCGATGTCGTCCGCTAAGAGTTTGACCGTTAGACGCCAGTTTTGGCCATTTATGACACCAGAACAACGTTCCCGGTCACCGCGGGAACACGACACGTCTGATTGACATGCCGTCTTCTCGTCCACAACACAATTCACTCACCCTTTTATTTCATTCGATTTCGGTAAATTCGAACATCGTTCGGCTAGTTTGGACCCCCCCACGAGCGTTTATCAAGCGCGCGCAACGCTTAAAGAACGCATAATGATCCCTACCGCACAAGCCGCACGTCCGACTGACATTCCGTCTACACGTGCACGTTGCGAACAATAATTGCATTGTTTTCCTATGATTTCAAGACAATTCGATGTCGTCCGCTATGAGTTTGACCGTTAGACGCCAGTTTTGGCTGTTTTTGACAACAGAATGGCGTTCCTGGTCACGTTGGGCACACGGCACGTCCCATTGACGCGCCGTATGCTGGACCATATCAAAATTCACTCACCCTTTGATGTCGTCCGATTTCAGGCCATTCGGACATCGTTCAGCTAGTTTGGACCCCCCACACGCGTTTATCAAGTGCGCGAAACGCTTAAAGAACGCATAATGAGCCCTACCATGCAGACCGCACGTCCGATTGACGTTCCGTCTACGCGTGCACGTCGCGTATAATAATTTTATTTTTGTCCTGTGATTTCAGGTCAATCCGATTTCGTCCGCTAAGAGTTCGACCGTTAGACGCCAGTTTTGGCCGTTTATGACACCGGAACGGCATTCCCGGTCACCACGGGCACATGGCACGTCAGATTGATGTGCCGTCTGCTCGACCACATCACAATTAACATTCCCTTTGATGTCGTCCGATTTCAGGCCATTCGAACATCGTTCGGCCAGTTTGGACCCCGCCACGCGCGTTTATCAAGCGCACGCAACCCTTAAAGAACGCATAATTAGCCCTACCGCGCAGACCGCATGTCCGATTGACGTGTCGTCTGCGCGTGCACGTTGAGAATAATAATTTTATTGTTTTCTATTGATTTCAGTTCAATCTGATGTCGTCCGTTAAGATTTTGACCGTTAGACGCCAGTTTTGGCCATTTATGACACCAGAACGGCGTTCCCAGTCACCGCGGGCACATGGTACGTGCGATTGACGTGCCATCTGCTCGACCACATCAAAATTCACTAACCCTTTGATGTCGTCCGATTTCGGGACATTCGGACATCGTTCGGCCCGTTTGGGACCCCCCCCACATGCGTTATCATTTGCGCGCAACGCTTAAAGAACACATAATGAGACCTACCGCGCAGACCGCACGTCCGATTGATGTGCCGTCTATGCGTGCATGTTGCGAATAATAATTGGATTGTTTTCCTGTGATTTCAGGTCAATCTGATGTCGTCCGCTAATAGTTTGACCGTTAGATGCCAGTTTTGGCCGTTTATGATACCAGAACGGCATTCCCGGTCACCGCGGGCACATGGCACATTCGATTGACGTACTGTCTGCTTGACCACATCAGAATTCACTCACCCTTTGATATCGTCTGATTTTCGGCCATTCGGACATCGTTCAGCCAGTTTGGGACCCCCCACGCGTGTTTATCAAGCTCGCACAATGCTTAAAGAACGCATAATGAGCCCTACCACGTAGACCGCACGTCCGATTGACGTGCCCTCTACGCGTGCATGTCGAGGATAATAATTGGATTGTTGTCCTGTGATTTCAGGTCAATCCAATGTCGTCATCTAAGAGTTTGACCGTTAGATGCCAGTTTTGGCAGTTTATGACACAAGAATGGCGTTCCCGGTCACCATGGGCACACGACACGTCTAATTGATGTGTCGTCTGCTCAACCACATCACAATTCACTCACCCTTTGATGTCGTCCGATTTCGGGCCATTCGTACATCGGTTGGCCAATTTGTGACCCCCACCCCCACGCGCGTTTATCAAGCGCGCGCAACCCTTAAAGAACGCATTATGAGTCCTACCGCGCAGACCGCATGTCCGATTGATGTGCCCTCTGCGCGTGCATGTCACAAATAATAACTGTATTGTTTTCCTTTGACTTCAGGTCAATATGATGTCGCCCGCTAAGAGATTGACCGTTAGACGCCAGTTTTGGCCGTTTATGACACCAGAACGGCGTTCCTGGTCACCGCGGGCACACGACACGTCCGATTGACGTTCCTTCTACTTGACCACATCAAAATTCACTCACCCTTTGATGTCGTCCGATTTCCGGCCATTCGGACATCGATCGGCCAGTTTGGGACCCCCCTCACGCCTTTATCAAGCGCGCACAACGCTTAAAGAACGCATAATGAGCCCTACCACGCAGACCACACGTCCGATTGACATGTAGTCTACGCGTTCACGTTGAGAATAATAATTGGATTGTTGTCCTCTGATTTCAGTTCAATCCAATGTCCTCATCTAAGAGTTTGAACATTAGATGCCAGTTTTGGCCGTTTATGACACCAGAACAGCATTCCCGGTCACCGCGGGCACACGACACGTCCGATTGATGTTCCGTCTACTATAACACATCAAAATTCACTCACCCTTTGATGTCGTCCGATTTCGGTCCATTCGGACATCGTTCGACCAGTTTGGGACCCCCCCCCCCCCCACGCGCGTTTATCAAGCGAGCACAATGCTTAAAGAACACATAATGAGCCCTACCGCGTAGACCGCACGTTCGATTGATGTGTCGTCTATGCGTGCATGTCGAGAATAATAATTTTATTGTTGTCATGTGATTTCAGGTGAATCCGATGTCGTCCGCTAAGAGTTTGACTGTTAGACGCCAATTTTGGCCGTTTATGACACTAGAACAGCGTTCCCTGTCACCGCGGGCACACGACACGTCTGATTGATGTGCTGTCTGCTTTCCCACATCAAAATTCACTCACCCTTTTATGTCATCCGATTTTGGACCATTCAGACATCGTTCGGCCAGTTTGCGACCCCCACCCCACACGCGCGTTTATCAAACGCGCACAACACTTAAAGAACACATAATGATCCCTACCGCGTAGATCGCATGTCCAATTGATGTGATGTCTACACGTGCATGTCACAAATAATAATTTTATTGTTTTCTTGTGACTTCAGGTCAATCCGATGTCGTCCTCTAAGAGTTTGACCGTTAGACGCCAGTTTTGGCCATTTTTTGACACCAGAACGGCATTCCCAGTCACCGAGGGCACACGGCACGTCCGATTGACGTGTCGTCTGCTCGACCACATCAAAATTCACTCACCCATTGATGTCGTCCGATTTAGGGCCATTTAGACATCGTTCGGCCAGTTTGGACCCCCCCACGCGCGTTTATCAAGCGCGCACAACGCTTAAAGAACGCATAATGAGCCCTACCGCGCAGACCGCACGTCTGATTGACGTGATGTCTACGTGTGCAAGTCGCGAATAATAATTGTATTGTTGCCCTGTGATTTCAGGTCAATCCGATGTCGTCCTCTATGAGTTTGACCGTTAGATGCCAGTTTTGGACGTTTATGACACCAGAACGGCGTTCCCGGTCACCGCGGGCACATGACACGTCCGATTGACGTGCAGTCTGCTCAACCACATCACAATTCACTCACCCTTTGATTTCGTCTGATTTCCAGCCATTTGGACATTGTTCGGCCAGTTTGGGACCCCCCACGCGTGTTTATCAAGCGCGCGCAACGCTTAATGAACGCATAATGAGTCCTACCGCACAGACCGCACGTCCGATTGACGTGCCCTCTGCACGTGCACATCGTGAATAATAATTGGCTTTTTTCCTGTGATTTCAGGTCAATCTGATGTCGTCCGCTATGAGTTTGACCATTAGACGCCAGTTTTGGCCGTTTATGACACCAGAACGGCGTTCCCGGTCACCGCGGGCACACGACACGTCTGATTGACGTGCCGTCTGCTCGAACACATCAAAATTCACTCACCCTTTGATTTCGTCCGATTTCAGGCCATTCGAACATCGTTCGGCCTGTTTGGGACCCCTCCATGCGAGTATATCCAGCGCGCGCAATGCTTAATGAACGCATAATGAGCCCTATCGCGCAGACCGCACGTCCGATTGACGTGTCGTCTACGTGTGCACGTCTCGAACAATAATTCTATTGTTCTCCTGTGATTTCAGGTCAATCTGATATCGTTCGCTAAGAGTCTGACCATTAGACGCCAGTTTTGGCCGTTTATGACACTAGAACAGCGTTCCCCGGTCACCGCGGGCACACAACACGTCTGATTGATGTCCCGTCTACTCGAAAACATCACAATTCACTCACCCTTTTATGTCGTCTGATTTTGGGCCATTCGGACAACGTTCGGCCAGTTTGGGACCCCCCACGCGCGTTTATCAAGCGCGCACAACGCTTAAAGAACGCATAATGAGCCCTACCGTGCAGACCGCACGTCCGATTGATGTGCCGTCTACGCATGCACGTCGCGAATAATAATTTTATTGTTGTCCTGTGATTTCAGGTGAATCCGATGTCGTCCGCTATGAGTTTCACCATTAGACGCCAGTTTTCGCCGTTTATGAAACCAGAACGGCGTACCCAGTCACCACAGGCACACGACACATCCGATTGATGTGTCGTCTGCTTGACCACATCACAATTCACGTACCCTTTTATGTCGTCCGATTTCGGGCCATTCGGACATCGTTTGGCCAGTTTCGACCCCCCCACGCGCGTTTATCAAGCGCGCACAACACTTAAAGAACACATAATGATCCCTACCACGCATACCGCACGTCCGATTGATGTTCTGTCTACGCGTGCACATCGCGAATAATAATTTTTTTGTTTTCCTATGATTTCAGGTCAATCCGATGTCGTTCGCTATGAGTTTGACCGTTAGACGCCAGTTTTGGCCGTTTTTTACACCAGAACGGCGTTCCCGGTCACCGCGGGCACACGGCACGTCAGATTGATGTGCCGTCTGCTTGAACACATCAAAATTCACTCACACTTTGATTTCGTCCAATTTCAGGCCATTTGGACATCGTTTGGCCAGTTTGGGACACCCCCACGCGCGTTTATCAACCACGCACAACACTTAAAGAACGCATAATGAGCCCTACCGCGCAGACTGCACGTCCGATTGACGTGCCGTCTATGCGTGCATATCGCGAATAATAATTGTATTGTTATCCTATGATTTCAGGTCAATATGATGTCGTCCGCTATGAGTTTGACCGTTAGACGCCAGTTTTGGCCGTTTATGACACCAGGACAGCGTTCCCGGTCACCGCGGGCACACGGCACGTCCGATTGACGTGCCGTCTGCTCGACCACATCACAATTCACTCACCCTAAAAAGATACAAATATTAAAAGAGTTCTTGGGCTTCCCCCAAGAAACAACTGTCTGGTGTTTCTCTCCATCCACTAACACACCTTCCTCTGAAATTATTTTACCCAATAACTATACCTATATAATCAATACAAAACTGACATATATATAGCTTGACATATAGTCAATAAGTGTAATCTGTATGATGTCAAGATGTTGGGTACGATCATAATCACCCTTGGAGTGCACGAAGATGTCATCAACAAATATTAAAACAAACTAATCTAGGTAAAAAAGGAAAATTATATTCATCAAGGATATAAAAAATTATAAAGAATTCATCAAGACAAATGAAATTACCTCATGCATGGGGTTCATTCTCATCTGGATCACCAATATCACTGTGATGTCCACCAGATGTATTCAGAGCCTAAAATATATATCAATATTACATATCTTAAACATATCAATAAAATTCAATATGAGTATGGTTTGTTTTATTGCTTATCTGTGGAGACACTTGTTGTGTCGTCATTTCATCGATAGGTGATGACATCTGTGACAACCTCTCCTCATACTCTGCATGTAACTGCTGAAACTGTGAATCAAAATTGCGCTGCATATCCTGCATGGAAGCATCTATCTCAGCCTGTGTGCGCATCCATGACTCTCTGCATGCACTCATCACATCTTCTCTAACAACTGCACATCATGGGACACCGTCGCCATAAGTCAAAGAATAACCATGATCGTCATGCCCCAGGACACGGTGAAATATTTCATCTCTACGCACAGTACTACGACGTTTCTCCTCTGGAAACTCTACTAACTGAGCGTCAAACTGAGCCTGTAGCATATAATGAATCAATGAACAAATATGAATAATTTATATAAAATAAAAAATACATTTATTAATTAGTAAATAATTTTCTTACTATAACACCAGCAACATCGGGATCACCCGCCCTACGAGTCCTCATCCATATGGACATCTGATCGATTGGCTTGCCACATTGGTGTAACTATAATAAAGGGGTTCACCATGTTATACTACAATATTTTTAAAATATGAATGAAATAGTGAATTCTGAACTTACATCATGTCTGAGCTGTGACACATGTCGAGTGCCAAGTCAGGAAGGCGTGGCCTGCATCGCCTGATTATGTGAATGACGAGCAGACTCGGTCTATATTCAACGTATTTACTTATTATACATTTGCAAAATTAGTCATTTATTGATTAAAAGTAATAAATCTTACCATCGCTTCCTCAATCGACCAAAACGCAACCAAATACTGCCACTATGCAGGAAGAATAATTGGAGGGACTTGCTATAGAATGTCTGGAACAACCGCAAATGGTGTCCAGCGATCTATCTTCACCCTTGACTTGTAATCCTTCCATAATTTTCTGCATTTTGACATAAAAATAGCTCGAAACTCATCTGGACAGGATTTCAAATTATCCTATTAAAAATTTTGTTATTAGATGGGACAATAATAATAACAATATCATGAAAAATTATACATTGAATTTACCTGAACCTCCATCCATTATCTGTCCATCGTATCCTGAGGGAAAGAACTCCAGTCACGAGTCATCAGAGGGAAACTGTGTGAGTTTAGTATCATATGCCCAAACTGACGACTCCATGCAGTAGCACCATCTCCAACTGGATGAAATATGTCGTCAAATAACACATCCAATCAGGCTCCAGAGTTCTAGGATCGAATCCCTCTACCAGGACCCATGCGTCTGCTGGAAGTAGCAGTAGATCCTGATAAACATAAATTCATAATTCAATTACAATATAAATTAATGATTAGAAATAGTTAGAGAAATACAAACAGAAAATTGCAGTCAATTAATTTAGAAAAAAGAAAACATACATACCAATAACATCAGGTGAACCAATGTGACCACCCTGTGACATACCTGCATTAAAATAAATTATAATTAAATCAAGCAATTTTTATACATATATAACTGATAAATATTTTTACAAATAATAACTAGGAATATAATTATAATTTCCACTAATCATGAAAGTCTATCGTATCTCCTTCAACTATCTCTCCAGTCCATTGTATATCTTCATCTTGTACAGCTACTGTTGTTTGGCCATGTGTTTGATCAGGAAATGTGACAACATCAGGTTCCTCTTGGTCAATCAGAAAAACCCCTCTTCTAGACTTTTTCACCACAACATTCCAATCAGAATCAATGCCGACAAAGTAAACTTGTTCTGCCTATGATGTCAGTATGAAGGGCTCATTGCTAACCCGGTCATCTTTATATAGCATATTGTTAAAGTTTACTATTGTAAATTGGATGTTATCAACTTTCGTTCCATGAACTGGATCGACCCAATAACACCTTAACAATATGTGTTTTAAGCAACGATCATAAATAACCTCAATAATATCTCTCAACAATCCATAATAATAACACGCACAAACAAAAGAACAACCAATGCCACTATTTTGTGTGGCTCGGTTCAGGTCAACATCGCTAATATGAAATCGGAATCCGTTAGCATCCAAAGACTTGTAGCGACAAGCTCTAATAAATGGACCATCAGCTAGTTGGTTGAGTTCTTCATTCACATGCTGGGTTAAATCACGTAACTTTTGAATCTTCAAATTTCACATATATAGTTTAATGGATAAAGGATTGTGAAAATACAACTTAGTTGCGCTATAAAAATATTAAATCAATTATACATACATGAGTCTTGAACCACTCATGAAATGTGGTGAAATGATGTTTTTGGATTTGATACTCAGTTGCACGGGGCCTTTCACATTTCAACTCAGCGATATACATTCTAAATCCCAACAAAATATAAGGTAAGAAATAAAATAAATAAATAATCAAAATACACATCAACTATGAAACTTTCTGTATCAATGGCATAACTGATGGAGTGTTGAACAACACATATCGATGAGATTGAACCCACTCATCATTCTGCATATCAAATGTTATTCCATCTCTAATTGGACCCTCATTAGACTGGGATAGTTTATCCATCTTTGTTTCAACCTCATCAATATATGAAGCATAGAAATTAGTACACTCATCCATTAAATATCCCTTTGCAATTGATGCTTCTGGACGAGCTTTGTTGCGCACATAGTGTTTCAATGTATTTAAGTATCGCTCTATTGGATACATCCACCTGAATTGCATGGGACCACCATTAATGACTTCACCAGTTAAATGCATGGTCAAGTGAACCATGACATCAAAAAAAAGATGGTGGAAAGAGTTTTTCTAGGTGACATAGTGCATGTACAATCTTATCCTGTAGCTTTTTCAAATCACTCATGCGATGATTCCTAGAACAGAGCTGTCTGAAAAAATTGGAAACTCCAATCAATGTCTCAACAACCTGGGAAGGTAAGCAATCACGAATTGCTATAGGAATTAACTATTGAAGCAGAATATGATTATCGTGACTTTTCAAACCCTGTAATGTCATGCTCGTCATATTCATGTGCTTCGAAATGTTAGAGCAATAACCATCTGGCACCTTAAGAGTCTTCAAAATTGAAAGAAATGTTTATTTCTCTTTTTTACTCATTGTGTACTGTGCAGCAGGCATGTATACCCGATTACCTTCACCCAGATATAAATGTAATGGTTTTCTCAATCCCATTTCTTGCAAATCATGTCGAGCATTAGCACTGTCCTTTGATTTCCCCTTGACGCCTAAAATGGTGCACAAAATATTATCACATACATTATTTTCAATGTCCATCACATCTAAATTATGCCTTAAAATATTATATTTCAAATAAGGAAATTCAAAAAAAAAATACTTCGTTTCTTCCAATTATGACTTCGATGTCTATTTGCAGCAGGAATAGAAGGCAATGCAAGAACCAATAAATCTTGAAAATCATACATTGTACGGATGTTTTCTTCATCATGTTGTGCACAAATTTCAACCTCAGACAGTATTTGTGGTGATGGGTCAAACTCTCTATTCCCATCAAACGATACACAGTCTTTTCTGAACCTGTGCAATGGAGGAAGAAAGCATTTGTGACCAAGATATGCCCACTTTATACAGTGCTTAAGCCATATAAATTTCTTACTCTTATTACAACAAGGGCAAGAAAATTCTCCTTTTGTACTCCAACATGATAAGTTATCATACACTGGGAAATCATTAATTGTCCATAACAAAGCGGCCTGAAGTCTAAACATTTCATTTGATGCCGAGTCAAAAGTCATTACACCATCGGCCCAAAATTCTTGTATCTCATCAATCAAAGGTTGCATATAAACATCGATTTTATCACCAGGTCCTCTCGGTCCATCAATTAGAATTGACAGTATCAAGAAATGTTGCTTCATACATACCCATGGGGGAATGTTGTATGGAACCAACACCACTGGACATGTACTATGTGTCGCAACAACCATGGACCTAAATGGGTTAAAACCATCTGCTGCCAAAACCAGTCGAATATTACGATCATCTCAGGAAAAGTCTGGGTGTCTCTGATCAAACTCTTTCCATGCCAATGAATCTGTCAGGTGAGTTAATTTATCAAACTCTTTCTTCCTCTCTGAATTAAATGTCATAAATTTACCAATTTTAGTGGTCAAAAAGAATCTCTTTAGTCTCGGTTTCAGTGGGAAATAACGCATCTGTTTAGCGGCAACTTGTTTCCCTTGATTCAAGACTCTCCCAGGAAGAATCTGACTACCTTGATTAATCTCATTGGTCTTCCACCTGGATGTATAGCAAACAATACAATTATTTAATTGAGCATTCTCTTTTCTGATCAACATATAATTATTGCGACATGCATCAATTGTATCATATGTAAAACCAAGATCAACGATTAACTTGTGAGCTTGATAGAATGACTCTGGAATCTTCACTTCAGTAGGGAGTACCTTCTTCAATAATACCAACAAAAAGTCAAATGAGGTGTCTGACCACTGGTTCAAGGCCTTCAGGTGTAACAATTCAACAATGAATGACAGTTTACTAAATTTAGTGCATCCAGGATATAATTCATTATGCACATCGTCAATATTTTCAATGAATTTCAATGCTTCTCCACCTATAGAAGAACGAGGATTACTCAATCCAACATCATCATTTACGACATTACTGTCTTCATATTGAAATTGACGCATCATATCATTCAGCATTGTGTTCATCGGATCAACTGTTCCCGAATCAACATTCATATGAATATTTTCTGAGCGATGACATGAAACAGAATCTTCTCCATGATGCGTCCATGTCTTATAGTTTTTCAAAAACCCATTCAAAAACAAATGTTCTCTAACACTATATCGTTTGAAGAGATATCTATTTTACCATTTTCTACATGGAAAACTAATCATATCGCTTGGAAATTTGTTGGTGAAATCCATAAAACGCTTAATCCCCTCATAATATTCAGTTGAAAATATATCTTGCATATCAATCCAACTCCTATCCATATATGTATTCAATAGAAATAAAATGTGAAATACCTTATTTAAATTCTAAAAAAACACATATCATTAGAATTTAAAAACCAAATTTGGATAAAAAAACATTACCGGCGGAGGACTCGACCGCGGGTAACGGTGTCTGACTCGATTGTGGATCCATGAGGGCGTAGTGAATTGACGACAGAGGTTCGATGGCCGGACTCGAAAGGAGTGGAACCGTTGGACCGCATGGAGGGTTCTACATGGAAGGGAACAATGGACCGGAAGGGTCCAACAGAGGCAGGAGGACTTTCTGAAGGGATGCAACGGGGCCGCGAGGGGATGGCGGCGGCGGGGCTGTCCAAAGGTGCAACGCGGGCAGAGGTGGGGGTTGCTGGGTCGTGGGGGTGTCGGGGTCACGGGGGCGCAGCGCGGAGGCAAGGCGGGGGGGGGGGGGGGGTTGCCGGGGTTCAGCGCGGGTAGGGGGTGTCGGGGTCACGGGGGTGCACCATGGAGGCAAGGCAGTGGGGGTTGCCGGTGGTGCAACACGGAGGAAAGGGGGTGGGGATCGCCAGGAGGTCGCCAGGAGGTCGGGGGTGCACGAAGGTCGCCAGGGGGTCGCCAGGAGGTCGGGGTCGTCGGGAGGTTGCCGACAGCACGGAGGCAAGGGGGTGGGGTCACGGGGGCCCACCAGGGGTTTCCGAGGTCGCCGGGAGGTCGGGGTCGACGGGGGTCGGGGTCGCCGGTGGGGTCGGGGTCGCCGGGGGTCGGGGAGGGTCGTCGAGTGTCGGGGAGGGTCGCTGCGGGTCAGGGAGGGTGGACGGGGGTCGGGGTCGGGGTGGGTCGCCGTGGGTCAGGGTTGGGGTCGCGGGGTCGGGGAAGGGGGGGTTTTGGGGTTGGGGAGAGGAGGAAGGGGGGAGGGGAAATTAGGGGTTTTTTTACAAAAAATTTCAGCGGCCGCCATTTGGCGGCCGCTGTTGATGGTATTAGCAGCCGCCAAATGGCGGCTTCTATAGATGCCCTGCCTCCACAACCAGATTTTCTAGTAGTGGTGGGAATGTTATCTTTCCTTTATGCATAAGTTATGTGATTTGATTATGTTATGGTTCTTGGGCATTGTTTATGATGATGGGTGGTTCCTTGATAAACTAAGGGCGGGTGAGCTCGATATAGCTCTCTAATGCATAGGATAATGCGAAGGAGTTAAACGTTAATGTTTCTCCGAAGAGATTTAGGGAATATACTATGATGGGTATTCAAAACGTAACCATGAGGGTTACTCCCTATGTAAGAATGTTATGAGTCCCTCAAGTTACCTTTATGTCTTATTAATTCTATGATTTATTCATTATTTGATAAGGTATGTTAAAATGATTATGTTTTATGAGTAAAGTATGATTTTAAACATGGAATAATGTTTTCATTTTGTACTTTTATATCACTTATTGAGCTTTTTATGCTCATACCAAGTTTTTGAAATGTTTTTCATAGGACTTAATGTGGAATAAGGTCAAGGATGGGATCAAGGAAAATTCATTATATCTAACAAATGGAACTAGACATGTTTATTTTTAATAGTTTTTTTATTCTATGGAAACATAGTAGAAGTGTCTACATTGTAATATTTTGAGATGTAATAGTTATGTCCTAATTCTCTAAAACACTAAACCTAAAAAGATCCCCAATGTGAATTATTCATTTAATTCAATATTAAGTATGGTTTAAGGTTGGGGCTTTATAATTGGTATCAAAGGTCATTTTAGATATCTTTAGAGTTTAGAGTGTTGTTTAAGAAAAAGTGATAAGTTGTGTATAACCACAATGGTTAGTATATTAGATGGAGTCATTGTTTTTTTGAAAGTTAGAATGAGTTTGAGATAAATTGGATAAGTATATCTTGGTGTTTATCTTCCACTTTATTATATAATGATTTTACTGATATACTCACATTGACCTTTTTGGTTTAAGTAAATGGTTGGTTCTAGCAGGCACCAAAGTAACAGTGGATTTGAAGAAAACTGTGACGGTTTTATAAAAGAACAACTGAATGATATGGGAGCTGTAATGGGAACTCCTATGGTTATCTTCAACCAACTATCCAGAGTCATTATTGACCACCTGAACCTTAGTGATTTTTATAAGTTATCGTATATGCGAGAAACAAATCCCTACAGAAGTTCAGGTAATAATCATAAAGGTAAGTATGTTCAAAAACCTATGTGTCAAAGATGAGGAAAGAAACACATAGGAAAGTGTTTCAAAGGGAAAGAAAGATGGTATAGATGTGGAAATGATGGTCATAAATCAAGAAACTGCCATGGAAAAAAGAAGCATCTAGTTGACTCTAGGAAAGGGAAAGAAGTTATTTCTGAAGGATTAATTGAATGTTTTAAATGTGTTGTGCATGTTCATTATGCAAACACATGTCCTACGAAGACGTTTCGGGAATGGGGTCACCAACATCGTACAAATATTCATTTACCAATACCTAATGCCATTCCGATCAAGGATGAAGAAACTGACAATGACCAATGAAAGGTATGGATTATTTCATAACATATGTTTTCCTATTATTGGAATCTTAGGCTATAATTTAAGATTTTTTTAGGAAAGAATTATTGCAGAATAAGTTGAAAAGGAATGGCTAATTGATCATGAAGAATGTGGAATGAGTAAGAAGTCAATATATAAGGGATTCAAGAGTTATGGTAGATTTTAGGATGGTGAAATTCTTAGATGTATTTAGTCTCTTTTGATGATGGGGTTACATTAGAAGACTTTTTATAGTAACCCTGATGTTTGATATAAGAAAATTTTATTCAAGGAATAATTATCCTTTCTTTGTGGATATAGTTATAAAGAACCATTTGGGTTTATATGATATTTGAATTTGAGGCAACTACTAGTTAATACATTTTGGGTTGCAAAATGGAAGTTTTTAGATATCCTTTGTGGTTATAATATGTTATGGTTATTTTTTAAGATTTTATCTCTTTTGGGGGATGTTTTAAAAATTATATAGTTTTGGGAAAAGGACAACACGCAGACCTTGTGACAACCCGTCGTGTCGGACGAAGCTGCGGGAATCGAACCCACAACCAATGTCCAACTGGTATTTATCACCTACCACTGGAGTACGTGAAGTCCCTGGTTAGTTTGAATGATTATTTTTAGTTAGATGATTTTATGAATTAAGAGTATGTTGATTTTGTGTTATCTATGGAAATTATTAACCTATCATGGAAGATATGTGATTAGGTTAATTACTTTTCAATATGATACTTTTAGAGCAACTGATGTTATTTGGAGATAAGTGTTAATTTATACCTTGGAAGACTATGTGACCAAATCCTTCAAATATTTCGGATTCAATCTTAGTTTGGTTTACTTTGAAGAATTTTATGGACAAATTGTTTATCGAATGCTCCTCATTGAACTTTTGGTTTTGTTGGACAAATTTCGGAGATTATGAATAGATTTTATTTTTATAAAGGGTTATCCTTTTCTGGATTATCTGATCTTGTTCTAAAAATTTTGGTTTTGGTAAGGGTCTAAAGAAATGGGAAATATATAGTTCTATTTTTTGGATTATGTGATTCTCTAGATGTTGATTATAGTACTCTTAATGTGAACAAGTCTTCTTAAATACTCATCATTTGGGGAAAGTATGAGTTTGTGTAAGAAATCTAGTAAAAGTTGAAAGTAAACATGACAAGTAAGTATGTTTCCATAAGATCAAAAATAAATTCCTCGATGAAAAGTAACTTAAAACAAAAAAATTTTATATTAACTTTTCCTACTGGGGAATCGAATACCGTTTAACCCACCACAAGTTTGTGATTTTATTGTGGTTAACTTTCTCCTAATCATGTTTTCTATCACTCTCCCTCAGAACATGACCCTTTTCTTTTTCTTCCATATCCATGTTTTCCTACATGGAATCCTAGTATAGGTTAACTCAAGTGACATATGTACTTCTCTTTCTTTCGTTTAAAGTGATTGTTTTACCGACTCTTGTTCTGATGTGGGACTTTCAATGATGTTTCCGAGCCCAATTTTAAAATTGCGAGGACACAATTACCAAAAGGGGGGAAGGATGTAACACCCCAGGTAAATAAAGAATATGAAATTTTTATATTTATCCCTATTTGTGAATAAAATGTTAATATTAATTTAAAGGGAATGCTATACTCGATGGCTTACCCAATACGCAATAATGAGTTCCATTGAAATCTTACGTTGCACTCTAAAAATAAAAGAATTTTATTTTAAATGGTAGTTAATTCATAGCCGTTGTAATGATGGGAATGAACAGAACTAACTACAAATTGATTATATATGTTTTTCAAATATTTTTACTTTTTACAATAAATGTTAGAGGATTAAAAATGCGAATGACTCCAATTTTAAGCGTAAACATTCTAATAGTCATTATAAGGTCGATTAACCGCCATTTGATGGCACACATCTTTTAAATCCACTTGTTGACAATTTTATGTGTTATATTTGACAAAATAAAATTATTCTTTAGAATCGGGACATCACAATTTAATTTGTGCAAATTTTTTTGTTATTTTTCTGATAAAGTTTATTTTTTAATGAATAATGAAAAATGTTTTTTTTAATTCAAAACCTCATTTTAATCTAATTTATTTTTATGTCTAGATTATATTTTAAATTGGTTTTAAAGTGAAATTAGGATATATTTTTACCATTTAATTCAATAGTGGTCATTGGAATTAATTTTACTTTGAAATTGGACTTAAACTAGTGTCAATCTTTTGATATATATTGTTTTATAAAAACAAGCTCTTTGTTCTGACAACGAGAATTGATTATTAAATTTATTAATGTAACTTATATGTTTTCAACTCTGTAAAATAGAAATCATTTTTGAATTCAGAATAACAAAAATAGCTTAGGGTGAATTTTTGTTATTTTTCGGAAAAACATCAATTTTTGATGAATAATGAAACCACTAAGTGGTACTTAAAAAACTGATTTTTCATTTAAATGAAATTTTACCACCTCTGTGTATGGAATTTCAAATATCCAACATACATGGTTTCCATTAGTAAGTAAAATGTTGTGCAATGAGATTAAAATAATTTTTTGATGAATAGTAACTTTTATGTTTTTAATCGTGATTAGAGGTAATTAGTGTAATTTAAGGTACAAATACTATTTTAATAATATGAAATGACATTGACACATGTACTACATTTATTTAATGTGTCATGGCCGACCAAGAAAATCCATGGGTCAACTTGGGGACCCCATGGAGCCACTTTGGTAGGAAAATGACATTAATGACTTTTTATTTAAAGTTAAAATTAAAATGTCACAAACATGTGTTGTTTTACTAAAACATTTTTTTCATGGGGTTATACATGTCATATTTTTTACTATAAATATTCATTTGAAATATAAAGATATTTACTACATCATGATATATTTTTTTATAATTTCTAGACATTAAATAAATTAAATTATTTAGGACACCATGATGATGCAGTGATTACCTCATTATTTAACGATTTAAATAAAATGAAAAGATAATATAACATCTAAGACCTAAACTTGTCAAAAACCTATTGGATGTGTGGATTTAGGACTATTATCACCATATGATCGAAATATATAATTGTGGGGACTTTAAAATTGGAAAAACCATGTCACGACCCGTCCTCGGGGTCCGTGCCGTGACTACCCCAAGCCCGCCTTCCATAGGCCAGGGGCTGGCGACCAGCACCAAGGATTATATCCCAACAAAAAGGGAAGACATTGCCTTTGAAAAGTAAACAAACACCACAGAGTAAGCAAGCAGAAAAGTAAAAACTAAGTAAAAACTGTACAAGCTGTGCTGAAAGAAAAAGGGGCCGGAAATACAAGCCCAACTGTAAAGTACAACTGAAAGGACAAACAACAACTGAAAAGGAAAAACTGCAGCGTCGAGCCGTCCTCTGGAAGTCCTACCTGAAGGGTGGGTACAGATAGCCTCCACTACTCCTCAGGTCCACCTGACCGCTCCAAGTACGTCCTGCCCAGTGGTCCACCTCCAGGTACTGTTCTGCTCCGCACGCCTCCACCATGGTCAGCGCTGTCCGTCGTCTGCAACCAACACAACGTAGTGCAGGAATAGCCCGTGCAGGGGTGAGTATAAGCTACTCAGTAGGGACCCCGAGACCCCCGAAGGTCTCCCGAAATCCACAAAGGATAATCCACAAAGGAAAGATACAATCATGAAGTAACATTTGACACGGCTTAGGTATATGCCCATACATATACCTAAGTCTTCAATTCCCGATCGGCTCCAACGTCTGAGCCCAAGAACATCCCAGTACACACAGGAAAGAAAACGTATACCCACACAGTATAGAACAACACAATCCACAAAGGAGCGTAAACACTAAATCCAGACAGGATAGCTCAACACAATCCACAAGGAGAGGAAATGTAGTCCAAATAGGAAAACTCAACAGAATCCACAAAGGATAGCAAAACGTAATCCACATAGGAAAACTCAACAGATAACTCTCACAGGTATATGCCCATACATATATCGAAATTATCAGGTAACCCATCTCAATCAAGAGGAAACACAAGATCATTGACTCAGCTCAAACTAGGATTTTCATTATCGAAATCGTAATTGCTGAAGAGCCCCATCTTTGAAGTGTACAGTGGTCCTGTCACGACTCCGAGGTACTACTCACTTACCTAAGACTGCTGATGTACTCCTCCTGTCGAGTACCACGGGTCTGCTGCCAACTATCTGGTGCCCCGTCCGCTGAGGGTCTGCTGCCAAATACTGGGCGCTCACCCAAATAGCCTACAGAGGCACTCCTCCAGTCGAGTACCGCGGGTCTGCTGCCAACTACCAGGCGCTCCATCCGCCATGGGTCTGCCGCCGAATACCGGGCGCTCCGTCCACTGGGCTAGTCGACTCACTCCAAGTCGAGTCGGTCGAGCAGTATTCAGGTCTCAGCCGGCTACACGGTCTCTGTACTCCGTACGCTTGTCTCCAGTATCGCGGGTCTGCCGCTAAAACCAAGCGCACCACCTCTATCGAGTACCGCGGGTCTCCGCTACAACCGAGCGCTCCACTGGCAAGGATATGCTGCTACAACCAAGCGCTCCACCGCCAAGGGTATGCTGCTACAACCAAGCGCTCCACCGCCAAGGGTCTGCTGCAACAACCAAGCGCTCCACCGCCAAGGGTCTGCTGCTACTCCGCTAGCTCGTCACTGGGAGGGTCCGCTCCACGAGCCGAGAGGCTGATACATCAACTAACACAAATACGAAGTTGATGTATCCAAAAGTTCCGTATCGCCAACAGGAACTCAACGTCGCAGACGGCGAGTCAATCAGACGCCCGGTCTGAGAGTTATTGGCTTTTTCGTCCCAGGGGCCCAGTTGGTTTTTAAGGCAAAACCAACCCGACCGTACTCCACCTGCATCCAAACCTCGGGCGGAGTGTGCCAAAAGATCCGTCTCACAAAGAGGAATTCAAAAAACCTGACGGCACGTCAATCGGACGTCCGTACCTCAAGATATGAGCGTTTTTGCTCCGAAGTCCCGGTTGGTATCGTGTACGAACCAACCCGGCCGAACTCAAAGTATTCTGAAACCTTGAGTGCAATATACCGAAACGAACGTCTCTATCCAAGGATCTCATTTCTGCTGAAGGCGGGTCGTTTGGAGGCCCGTAGCTCAAGATACGACCATTTGAACGAAGACCGTCCGAAGACGGGGGGTACGGGCCCGGGACGACCAGGTCCGGTCCGGCCAGGGAGCGGCCCGGCCGGTCGGACCGGCCCGGTCCGGTTCGGCCGAATGGACGAACGGCCTGGCGCCACGGGACGCTGCTCCCCGCAGCCTGGTTGTGCCGCGGCCCCCACGTGGGGCCGTGCAGAATCATGGACGTGGCTTCAGCCGCGTCCGAGGGCACCGGACCCGCGCGGCTGCGGGTCCACGAGGGCTGCCGCCGCCACAGCTTCAGCCGCGACGGCCTGTCCGGCGGCGCGCCGCGGCGCCGCCGCGCCGGCGACCCGCGCTGCCGATGTGTTCCGTGGGCCACCGAGATCGCTCCGGTGGTCTGATTCTCTTCCCGTCTGCGCCATTGCTCCACCCGAGACTCGTTCTTCACTGCAGGATTGTCAAACATCCGTTTCGGCACGTTCCTTCATCGCCCGTCAAATCTGCACCAAATGAAGAACGGTGGAGGGTCGTCAGGCCGTGTTCGATTGGACCGCACCCTCCGCGTTAGAGATAAACAACGGGAGAATTTTTTTCAACACATGAACCGACAATTTTAATAAAATAAAATTGTTCATTTGAAACCGGTTCTTTAACTTTTTAAAGAAACACTTACGGGAATAATTAAAAGGTGCTAAATCCCAAAATAAATCCCTACCTCTCTGATCGTCACGCGCGGGCGTTCTTCGCGGAAAATATCATCGCGGAAGAGAGGGATCGTCGCGTCGTCGCGGGGAGGGGTCGCGTCGTCGCGGAATCCGGCGTTGAGTCAGCGAGCTCAACAGACAAAGAACAACAGATTTAAATTGTAAATAATTAAATCTGTGTTTCGTTTAAAACCAAAAGAAAAGAACCTTGAGAAGAAATCCGAAATCACTCACCTCAAACGGTTGGTGATCGGAGATCGGAGGGGGGAAGAACGTCTCGGACGGAAGCGTCGTCAATTTCCGGGTTCGGCGTTCTTCGCGTTCTTCGTGTTCTTCACGTTCTTCGCAAGGGAGAAGAAGATACAAGGGTCCTCTCAAATCTTCTCATTGAGCAAGTAACCAGAGGTCGAGCGTTGGCCTTATTTTATTATTACGCAAACGAATTTGAAAACTGGTTAAGAAACGATCCATCAATTCGTTGAATTAATTCAATGAAAGAAACAGCCCATTTAATTCACAAAATTAACCACCCAATTAAATTGTCTGTTAAGATTTTAAGAAATGCGTCGGTTGACTTTCATTAAGACGGGTTTTCGCTGGTGTGTTTCTTAGCGGAAAGAAACGGCGGGGCTCGTGTGGGCCCCACCTCACAAATATCCTACCAAGGGGGTAGGATATTTCTGGATAGCATCCTATCTAGTTCAACTCAGTTCAAGCCTCCATTAAGTGGCTTCAAGAGGCTTCCAAGCGGCTTAAGTGAAATAAAATAAAGTTGTCGCAAAATTATTTTATTTCTTAACTTTAAACCCGAAAATTAAAAACCACACCCGAGAAAACGCAACTCCGGAAGAGGCGTTTCTAAGCGAAAACTGGTGCTGCGATTTCATCGGTGCCCTCAGAATTCGATTCCGGGCACCGGTTCAAAAGTTAGAAAAACCCGCTCGTCCGTTCACTGAACGTACCCGAGCAAAACTTCGGAAAATGATTCCGGGCACACCGGGCCTCAGAATCAGGTGCTGTCAGAAGTTTCGCTCTTGTAAAATTCCAAAGAAAATTAAGAAATAAATTTCCTTGAAATTTTACGTGTCTTTACAAACAATTTTATAATAATGTTACTTTTCAAGACGTTCTAAGAGTTCCCCTCCTCTCCTCTTATAAAAGTCCCCTACCTCTACCACCTTACTCACACCTCTCAAGACTTTGGCTCGGCCAACCCCTTCCCATTATGTCTCTCCACATCCCTAGATTACTCCTAGAAGCCTCACATTGGGAAAAATGAATTCCAAGGAAGACTTTGAGCTCAAATCAAAGAGAGTTACCCGTTTAAAAGGTAATGTCTTCTCTTGTGTTCTTATGTTTTATTTTTCTTCTCCAACCCCCTAAACTCTTTTTATTCCCTTATTTTGTAACAAAAACAGTATATACAATATACAATGATTTTGTTATGTGAATTATTAAAGCTACACTTACAGACACCTTTATGTAGTGGTTAATGAGCATCCTGTTTCCGTGGATGGCGAATTTCTGACTCACAAAACGATGATTGTTAAATATTATTCTAACACCTTCAAAGGTGGCCATTAAGATGACACTATATTTATATATGATATATAATATGTTTATTTTTTCCTTAATTTTCTGTATTTTTCATTTATGGAATACCTTTATGGCTTCCATTATGGGTATACGCGATATCTTCATTTAAGGAAGTGCGGACTGCCGCCCCCTCAAAGTGATTTGATTCGTTAATTCCATATGTGGGACATATAAAGGATGGAGTTAGTGATATTATATATGAAATTATACTGGAATTATAATATACCTTTATTTAATTATTATTTCATTCCATAAAATACGAAATATAAATGAAAGTAGCATTAATGCGTACGTACGACTTACCGTCTCAATGAACGGCACATTTCATTTCTTACCTCTAAATGTTATGTAATATTATAAATGAATGTATATACTGGATATATATGATATATATGATATCAACATAATGAATATAACTCGGGATATAATGGATACATGAAAAACTTGTAATTATAAAGAGTTTATTTTTGACTCAAGTACCAATGATCGTTAAAATGACCGTTATTAACTTAAATAATTACATAGTGTTCATGACATGGTAATAAGTGATATAAAAGGAATAATGAACTTGAAAAATTTTCTTAAGAAATTATAAATTAACTCAAGTTTATTATTCAGGATATTAAAGAGAAATCGAGTCACGTCGGACACGAGGTAAGGGATCCTACCTCTCTTTCTTTTTAAGTACTCATTTTTATGTAACTTACTTTAAGATCCTTTTTCTTATGTTGGGGGATGTTCTTTTATATTCCTATTTCTGAACATTTTATGTTAATATGAGGAGAGACCCTATTTGATCTCATCAATACATTTTTGGAAGTTTTATGTGGTGCCATTTGGCTACCGAATTTTCATAAGTGGATTTTCATCTCACTTTTTATTCCCGTGAGATTAATGATACATTTTCCAATATTTCCCTTTGTGTGGTTTATGTACTACCCATTGTTTTAATATTTTGGTATTTAAATCTTCATTTTATTTCCCTTCTTTCATGGGGTGTACATTTCGAAAGTTTCCCAAATCGGTAAGGGAACCTTTCATACTCCTCTTTTGAAAAAGACTTATTTTGTTATGTCTTTTAATTTACATCTTTTTATGATGGGATATGTTATTCTATATCATTATTGGTGTTAATTTTATTTCCAAGTGATGAGATACTGTTTTCTCTCTCATCAGCTAATTTTATGAATTTTAAAGTGACGTCGTTAGACTGTGTAATTTTACCAAGGGAACTTTTTATCCCAATTTCGATTTCATTGGGTTCAACATGTAATTATGGAATATGTCATCCTTTGAATATGTGTGAATTACAATTGATTGTTTTACACTTAATATCCACTTATATTGGGTGTAATTATATTTTTAACACATAATTTTGACATTTATTTATCCTTAATTTAAGGATACCTTCTTTATAAGGGATTTCATCTCATTTTACATTTCTATTGAGACATCATTGTTGTTATGCACCAATTCACTCTTATATGGTGTATAAACTATACTTTGGCATATTATATCATGAATACCTTTATTCTCAAGATATTATAAAGTTAGAATTAAACTTTATTCCTCAATTATTGTTTTCAAGTGTCTCTCATTTTGTTAAAAACCCTTTAACTAAAATATCATTTCAAACGTTTTAATGTTTTATTCCTATAAATATTTCTCATTAATATGCATGTTTTCATAATGGTTTTAAGGATTTATTTATATGGATATTAAGGGTTTAAAATGTTAAAAGCTTCAAAGTGGTATGGGACACTTTGATTCAAAAATCTCTATATTAAATGTTTTAAATGGTTTTGAAAATGGTTTTAAGAATGGATTCATTATTTCAATATCTTAAAAGTTTTTATTGTTATTGCAAGGTAGGAATTTTATCTTTCCTTTATGATTAAGTTATGTGATGTGATTGTGTTATGGTTCTTGGGAATTTTTTATGAATATGGGTGGTTCCGTGATAAACTAAGGGCAGGTGAGCCCGATATAGCTCTCTAATGCATTGGGTAACGCGAAGGACTTAAACGTTAAAGTTTCTCCAAAGTGATTTAGGGAATATACTTTGATGGGTATTCCAAAAGTAACCATGAGGGTTACTCCCTATGTAAGAATGTTATGAATGCCTCAAGTTACCTTTATGTCTTATGATTTCTAGGATTTATTCATGATTTGATGAGGTATGTTAAAATGATGACGTTTTATGAGTAAATTATGATTTTATACATGAACTAATGTTTTCTTTTAATACTTTTATATCCCTTACTGAGCTTTTTATGCTCATCCCATGTTTTTGAAAAGTTTTTCACAGGTCATAATGTGTAATAGGGTAAATGTTATGATCAAGGAAAAGTCATGCTATCTAAAACAAGGAACTAGACATGTTTCTTTTTAAGAGTTTTTTTATTCTATGGAAACTTAGTAGAAGTGTCCACTTTGTAATCTTTTGAGATGTAATAGTTATGTAATAATTATCTAAAACTCTTAACCTGAAAAGATCCTCAATTTGAATTATTCATTTAATTCAATATTAAGTAAGGGTTAATGTTGGGGCCTTATAATAGTCATTTATTTGTTTATATTATCCCAGTACTATCATGTTTTCCGGACAAAGAGTAACTCAAAAGAAGGAATCAATTTTTTTGAGATGAATGGGTAGTGTAAGTTATTGTCAAAATGTGTACTGAAAAAAAAATAATGGTGAGTAAATGATATTTTTGAGATCTAGTATGAGTTATGACATTAAAATCCTATTTGGGGTTTGAATCATTACAGCCAGAATGCTTATATATAAGTTTTTATCTCCTTTATAATGAGACGATTAATGAGGAAAATAAATTTATTTATATGCGATGACCTGAAAAAAATAAAATTGTAGGGAAAATGTAGAGGTGGAGGTGGAAATGGATGCAAATACCGAGGAAGAGGTAGAAGATAAGACTGAAGCAAAGTCGAAGTCTGAGAGTGACGAGGAGGGGGAGGAATAGGGGAAGACTAAGGTGGAGACCAATGGGAGGAGGATCAAAAGCAATGCCATGAAAACAATCAAATTATTGGGAAATTTAGTAGGCTAAGGATCATAAAATTATTTAATTAGAGAATAAATCATTAAAAGTGTACACAACACATGTAATGTAAGATAAAATCAATTATTCGCCTTTCATGTTGTAAATTACACTTTAGTAGAAAAAACACATGGAATAATCAAAACCAATAAAACTAAATAAGATTATTTTGGTAATTTAATAAAATGGTCTATATGTCATTTTTGATATATAGGGATCATTAGATCCTCAATCTGATATGCGGTGTGACAAATATGACTCCTAGTAAACTTTTTTATTCAAAACTGTCATTAATTTTACTAAAAAAACATCATTCATATTAAAAAATTTGAAAAAAAATTTCTGACTATTTTGATAAATTTGTACAATGATCCATGGGCCATTTGGGGAATTTAAGATAAAGTAGAGCCTCAATCTGATGCATAATGTGACTTCATGTGAATAATGTTTTACAAAAGTGAAATTAATTTTAGTAAGAAAACATCTGAAATACTCAAAACTGAGAAAAAACATTCATATTGTTTTGATACTTTAAGAAAATGATCTATAATTAATTTTTAAAATTTAGGGATCCTTTTTAACTCAATCCAATGAACAGTGTTTCTAGTATGACTCCATGTGCATCTTTTTTATTCAAAAAGTGTCATTAATGTTAATAAAAGAAATAAATAAACATACTCAAAATACATAAAAAGAATTTTTATTATTTTTATAAATTATTAAAACAATCCTTTTGTCATTTGGGATGTCTAGAACTCAGTCGTACCTCAATTTGACCCACAGTGTGACCTGTAAGACTCAAAGTGCATCATTTTTATTAAAAAATGACGTTGATTTTTGTAAAAAAATGACATACTCAAAAGTGAGAAAACACATTTTTATTGTTTTAATAATATAATAAAATGATACACACAACATTTAGGACTTATATGGATTATTCTCACCTCAATCCAACCCACATTGTCACTAGTATTACTCTAATAGAGTCTTTTTATGCAAAACTGATGTTAATTTTAATCAAAAACAACAACTGGAAAACTCAAAACTAAGAAAATTCATTCCTATTGTTTCGATACATTAGGGAAATGATCCATCAATAATTTGGAATGTGTAACATTCAGTCACACCCCAATTTGATGCACGGTGTGACTGGTATGACTCCTAATGATACTTGTTATTCAAATTTGAAATTAATTTTTTTTTAAAAACAACTAACATACTAAAAAATGAGAAACCATATTTATATGGTTCTGATACTATAGTAAAACATTCGACAAGTAATTTTGTATGTGTATTACTTAACCTCATCTCAATCTGATGAACAGTGTACCTAGTATATCTCCAAGTGCGTCTTTTTCATTTGAAAGTGACTTTAATGTTAATAAAATACAACTATCAAAATGAAAACCAAGAAAACAAATTATGATTTTTTATATATGACAAAAACTATATATGAGTCATTTGGGATTTTTAGCTTTCTTTTGTGCCTCTTTTCGACCAATGGTGTGACCGGTATGACTCCAAGAGCGTCTTTTTTATTCAAAATTGACAATAATTTTACTAAAAAAATATTTTCATAATAAAAACATATACAATTAATTTTGAATCATTTTTTACAATATTACAACAATCAATAAGTCATTTCTGATGTGTAGGGATCATCCATACCCCAATTAGATGCACAGTGTCATCGGTAATACTCCAAGTGCATCTTTTTATTAAAAACTGATATTAATTTTAGTAAACTAGACAAAAGGCATACTGAAAACCAAGAAAACACTTTCCGGTTTATTTTCTACATTACTAAAATTACCAACGAATTATTTGGGACATTTATCATTCAGTAGTGGCTGAATCTGATGCACAATGTGATTTTTATGACTTCAAGTGTGTCTTTTTATTCAAAAATGCCATTAATTTCAATCCAAAAAACAACTTACATACGTAATACTGAGGAAACACTCTTTGATTGTTTTTAATAATTAAAAAAAGAATTCGTGTGTTATTTAGGATATGTATCATTCATTCATACCTTAATATGACAAACAATGTGACTGGTTTCACTACAACTGTGTCTTTAATATTAAAAATTAAAATTAATTTTAGTAAAAAAATGACATAATCAAAACTGAGGATACACATTAATATTGTTTTTTTACACTAATAGATTGATCCATAAATAATTTTTAACTTATAGGCATCAGATTCACCTTTATCTAATGTGTGGTGTGACTGGTATGACTCCATGTACATCTTTTTTATTAAAAACTGACATTAATTTTAATAAAAAACAATGGTTTTACTCCAAAACAAGAAAATGAAATCCTATTAATTTGGTACATTAGTAAAATGATATATACATCATTTTTCACATGTAGTGATCATCCTCACCATAATTTGACACATGGGGTGGCTGGTATGACTCCAGTTGTGTCTTTTAATCAAAAATTGATATTAATGTTAATCAAAAATATAACTAAGATAATCAAAACCGTGGAAACATATTCCTATTGTTTTTTTACTTTATTTAAATGACCAATAAATTATTTGGGATGTGTAGCATTCATATGCAACTAAATTTGATTCATATTGTGACCAGAATAACTACAACTATGACTTTTTATTCAAAAATGTTGTAAATTTTAATTAAAAAAACAACTAATATACTCAAAATTAATTTTACACATTCTAATTGTTTTAATACTATTGTAAAATCATCCATTAGACATTTGGGACATGTATCATTTAGTCACGCCTCAAACCGATTCATGGTGTGACCGGTATGAATCCAATTGTGCCTTTTTTTAATCATAATTGACATTAATTTTAGTAAACAAACTTGCATACTCAAACAAGTTAAAATTCGTTTGGATTGTTTTGTCAGTTAAATAAAATGATCCATACATCACGTTTTGTGTGTATTGATTATCCTCACCTCTATCTGACACATGTTGTGACCGGTATCACTCCAAGTGCATCTTTTTAATTGAAATTGAAATAAATTTTAGTAAAAAACAATTTACATTTTCAAAACTATTGAAATGCATTAATGTTGTTTTGGTAATTTTTTAAAATGATCCATACATCATTTTTTATGTTTAGGGATCATTCACTCTATTTGATTAATAGTGTGACTGAGATGACTCCAAGTGCATATTTTTTATTCAAAAGTGATGTTAATGGTAATCAAAAAGACAACTGACATAATCATAATAGAGAAAATTCATTCCGATTGTTTTTATACATTAGGAAAATGACCCATGACTCAATTGGTATGTTTATCATTCTTTCATGCCTCAATCTAACAAATTTTTTTACCGATATTACTCCATGTGTTTTATTTTCGTTAAAAATTGTCATCATATTTAACTAAATAAACTGGTGTTCAAAAAATTCAGAAAATCCATTCTAATTGTTTTGGTACTTTTGGAAAATGATTAATATGTCATTTATGACATATAATGATATGATGAACCTAAATCTAATGCACTTTGTGACTAGTATTACTCCAAGTGTGTCTTTATATTCTAAACTAATATTAATTTTAATCAAAAAAACGGTTGACATCACCTGTTTTGAGAATCTCAATCATGTATTCATATGTGTTGAAAATCCCAATTATGTTTTCATTCTCTATGATATTTTTAAGTATCATTGATCTATACTTTAATTCTTTCAAATCTGTGATCAAACCAATAATAATTTTTTAAATAGTCTTTGGAATATGTTAATCCTCATTTATCCATGTTCATACAAGTTATAAATTAATTCTAACACAATCGGATGTGTTCTGCATAAAACAGATAAGTAATCTACCTATAGCTACTGATAAAGAGCTACCGGTACCCAGTCTACCGATAGACTTAGCCTACCGACAGACAGAGTCACCGATATACTTAACACAGAGCTACCGATGTGCTTATAAATGTATGCTACTGACTTACAGACAGCTACCGATACAAACATAGAGCTACCGGTGTAAGTATAAATAGCTACCGATGGAATAAGAGTCACCGATGGACGAAGCTACTGACAGACTCACAGCTACCGATACCGACGCATGAATCTACCGACGCATGGAGCTACCGACGCATGGAGCTACCGACGCATGGAGCTACCGACGCATGGAGCTACCGATAAAAAAAGTCACCGATACAAGCATATACCAACCGACGCATAGAGCCACCGATAGATTCAAAGTAACTAATGAAATTGAGATACCGATGTCCAAGCTACCGATGCTGATTACCTACCGATCACTCGACTCACTGTTTGGATTTCTTTATTTCCTATCTTTATTTAATCTATCAAACGGTCATATCATGTACATTTTAATGATTTGTCAAATATCTGATAAAGGTTGTCGGATGTCAGGAACCCATACCTCGTACCTGCAGAAAGGAAATCTTTTCTGTCTCCTGTTGCCCGTGAGATAAATATGAGAAGACTACGATGACCAACAAAAAAGAGTGTGGTGGATGGAATATACCAGAAACACAAGAATGAGAAGAATCAAGAAGCTCATAGACAATCAAGCATACTCGATAAGTGTTCTGTGCATATATGAAGAACACTGAAGAACTTCAACCACTACATTTTCACTGTCTATGAACCTGGAGCATACGACACTCTGTTTCTCAAACAGAAACGAGGAGAGGACTCAGATTCACTTCTGATCGAATCCAAAGGAGTCCAGAGCTACACTGAAATCACCAGAACCATTTCTAAACTCTACATATCTTGTTCTGTGATTTATTATTATACTTTTCGAGCAGTGTGTGTTATCTGCTGTATCTAACACATACACTGTCTCCTGTACTTAAACTGGAGGATTTGTAAATCCTTACCAAATTCTTGCATTTATTTCTTTCCCACGAATAACAGTGGTAGAGGTCGTGTGTGACCTGGACAGCTGGTTGCTATTGTACTGTTTCCCACGAATAACAGTGGTATAGGTCTTGGACCTGAACAGTTGTAAACTATTGAACCCCGATCCAGGGTGTGGATCATTTTTATATAAACTTTTGAGATGACTAAGTCTCGGCTTGAGACTGAACCTCTTGGTTACATTTGTTGTGCCATCTCTTTCAAAGTTTTATTCCGCTGCTAATCACTTTAAAACCAATACTGTTTTTAAAGTCACTTTGATAATTAAATTAGCAAGTGTTTATGTTAAGTGTATATTAGTAAGTTAGTTTCAAAAGATAATCACACACTCCTGTGCTGATTAACTGGGAATTAATCAATCCATTGAGAATCTAACAGAACCTCTACTTTAATATAAATTCACTACAGTTTAATTTATTATTTTATTAGGGGGTCTTTAAGACAGTGTTATTAAATACTGAAATTTTAATTGGTACTCAATTCACCCCCCTCTTGAGTAAACCACTCCGACCAACACTTGGTATCAGAGGATCGAAAATACTCTCTAAAAGTACTCTGCTTTTGAACTGTGATTTTTGTTGTATTTTAAAGTTCTTAAAATTTTTGTTCTATCTAAATTTTTATCTCATTAAAATTTTCTCATCATGGAAAATAGACTTGAGGGTGCTGCTACTAACCGACCACCTTTCTTCAATGGAACTAATTATGCTCAGTGGAAACTGAAAATGAAAATTCATCTAGAAAGCATAGGTTTTGATATTTGGACTGCTATTGAATCAGAATACAAAATTCCCACTACTGCTAGATCTACTTGGGATGAACCTATAAAGACTGCTTACAATAACAACTGTAAAGCTATGAATGCCTTGTACTGTGCTCTAGGAGATGAAGAGTTTAATAGAATTTCTTCTTGTAAAACTGCATATGAAATTTGGGATACCTTATCTGTTTCTCATGAAGGAACAACGAATGTTAAACAAATGAGATTGAACACTTATACTATCAAGTATGATAATTTTAAAATGAAGCCTGACGAACCCATTTTTGACATGTATCTTAGGTTCAATGAAATTGTCAATAAAATTATCTCACTGGGAAAGGATGTCTCATCGAAGGAACAAATTATGAGAATTTTGAGATGTCTACCTGATAGATGGAGAGGCACATCTGTCTCAATCAGAGAATCCTATGACATTGCTGCTCTACCTGTCAAGGAACTAATAGGAAAGCTGATGATGTATGATGAAGAGCTTAAAGTGAATAAAGAGGAAAAAAATGAACCTCCAAGAAAGTCCGTCGCTTTCAAATCCTCAACTTCAAAGAATAAGGACAAAGAAAAGCTTCAAGCTGTAGTTGAAAGTTCAAGCTGTGAAGACAGTGAAAGTGATTCTGACAGTGATGCTGAGATGGCTCACATTGCTAGAAGATTTAAAAAATTTTATAGGAAAAAGAAGTTCTTCAGAAAAACAAATTATAAGGGTAAGTATGATCACCAAGGTAAATGGAAAAAGGATTGGAAGAAGAATGACAAATCAGATGATGTTGTCTGCTATGAGTGAAAGAGAAAAGGACGCATTAAAGACGACTGTCCAAAGATGAAGTATAAAAAGAAATATGAATATAAGGACAATAAGTTTAAGAAAGCCATGAAGGCTAATTGGAGTGCTTCTGAGGATAGCTCTACTGAATCTGAAAGCTCTGAAACTGAACACAAAAATAAGGCAAACATGTGCTTTATGACAAACACTTCTCAGGTAACTGCTGAAACTCCTGCTTTAAATTATTATTACTCTGGAGATAATGCAGAATCTGACTCTGATTCTGGAACAATGTCTAAAAATGAATTGTTTGAGTACTGTGATATGCTAGAAGAGACATGTAATGAACTTAAGGATAAATACAAGTCATTAAAGAAACAGCATGCTCTCACCACTACAGTTAAAACCGAACTCACTATTGAAAAAGAGAAAAATTCTCAACTGTTAAATGAAAACACTGAACTGAAACTATCTAATGAGAAACTCAAGAAAGACTTAGAGAAGTTCACCAATGGAAAAAATGCACTAACACAGATGCTAGGAAAGCAAATAGCACCTAAATATACTACTGGAGTAGGATACCAACCTGGACAAAGGAAAATTGCCAAAACTAGATTCACTTCTAAATCTGGATAGAATGAAGGTAATTCTGGAACATCATATGCTTCAACCAGCTATATACATAGCTATGTATCTAATAAAGTTTATCTTTCAAAGCATGTCAATTCTACAAATTATATGAGACCCATTAGACAAATATGGGTACCTAAAGTGTTATTGGCTAACCTATCTGGACCCAAGAAAATCTTGGTACCAAAGTCATTTCCTGTTTAAATCTGTTTTGTAGGAGACCTGCTTGAAGAGCTGTCACAAGAAGATATGGTATTTAGACAGTGGGTGCTCAAGGCACATGACTGGAGATTATTCTTGTTTCAAGAGTTTAATAATGGTTGATGGAGGTCATGTCACCTTTGGTGATAATTCAAGAGGAAAAATCATCGGCCTAGGCCAGATTGGTAACACTGATTCAATTTTGATTTCTAAAGATTTATTTGTTGATGTCCTTAAATACAATTTATTAAGTATTTCTCAGTTATGTGATGATGGTTTTCATGTTAAATTTGAAAATTATTCCTGCAAAGTTTTTAATTCTAAGAATGTTTTGGTATTTTCTGCCTTAAGAAATGAAAATATTTATGCTGTTAATCTGAATTCTTTAGCTAAGCAGAATATTACTTGTTTGAATGCTTTTCATAAAGAATCTTGGCTATGGCATAGAAGATTGGGACATTGCAACATTCACTCACTTAGAAAACTCTCTAGAAAAAACCTAGTTAGAGACCTACCTAAATTAGAATTCCCAAATGATAGAGTGTGTAACCCCTGTCAAAAGGGAAAACAACACAAAGTTTCTTTTAAATCAATGAAAGAAGTCTCGACTTCTCAACCACTTGAATTGGTTCACATGGATTTGTTTGGACCATCAAGAGTTTTTAGTTTAAATGGGAAGCACTATGTTTATGTTCTTGTAGATGATTTTTCTAGATATACTTGGGTATATTTTCTAGCTCACAAAAGTGAAGCCTGTTCTTCTTTCATTAAATACTCTAAATCTGTAGAGAAACATAGTGGACTTAAGATTAAAACTTTGAGAAGTGATCATGGTCGTGAGTTTGAAAATAAAGATTTTGAATCTTATTGCTCACACAATGGCTATACTCATAACTTTTCTGCCCCTAGAACACCCCAGCAGAATGGTGTAGTAGAAAGAAGAAACCGAACCCTTCAAGAAATTGCTAGAACCATGCTAAATGAATATGACCTGCCTATTTATTTTTGGGCTGAAGCTGTTAATACAGCTTGCTATGTTATTAATAGAGTCTTAATCAGACCTGTTCTCAAGAAAACCCCTTATGAATTGTGGAACAATAGAAAGCCTAAGGTTAATTACTTTAATGTTTTTGGTTGCAAAGTATTTATTCTGAATACTAAAGATAATCTGGATAAGTTTTCTTCCAAAAGTGATGAAGGAATTTTTCTGGGTTATTCTATTTCAAGTAAAGATTATAGAGTATTCAATAAGAAAACTAAATGTGTGGAAGAATCTGTTCACATCAAGTATGATGAAACTGATCCACATGAGTCTAAAACCTCTCTTGAAATATTGAAGAAGACCAATCTGTTCTGGACATTAATGATAAATCTAAAGAACCTGTTATCAAAACATCCAGTTCTGGACTTTTTCCAGAATCTGCTTCTGTTGAACTCGAACCTATAGATGAACCTGAAATTTCTAGTCCAACCTTTACCAGATCAACGAGGATTCTAAAGAATCATCCTTTAGAAGCTGTTGTTGGTAATCTTGATAGAGGAACACAAACTAGAGCTTCTCTAAGAAACCAAGTTGAACATCAAGCTTTTCTTTCACAGCTAGAACCCAAAAATATCAATGATGCTATCAATGATGAATTCTGGGTAATAGCTATGCAGGAAGAATTAAATCAGTTTGAAAGAAACAAAGTCTGGGAATTAGTTGACAGACCTAAGGACACTTTGACAATAGGCACAAAATGGGTTTTTAGAAATAAAGTAGATGAATCTGGAAATATAGTTAGAAACAAAGCTAGACTAGTTGCACAAGGATATAGTCAAGAAGAAGGTATAGACTATGAGGAATCTTTTTCACCTGTAGATATACTAGAAGCCATTAGGATCTTACTTGCATATGCTGCACATATGGATTTCAAGTTATATCAAATGGATGTGAAAAGTGCATTTCTAAATGGTTTTATAATTGAAGATGTTTTTGTAGAACAACCACCTGGATTTACTAATCCCCATTTTCCAAATCAAGTTTTTAAACTTTCTAAAGCTTTGTATGGTTTAAAACAAGATCCAAGAGCTTGGTATGATAGACTTAGCAATTTCCTTATCTCAAATGGTTTTACTAAAGGGATTGCTGATCCAACTCTTTTCATTAAAAGAATTTCTAAAGATGTTTTAGTTGTACAAATATATGTTGATGATATTATTTTTGGATCATCTAAACACTCTTTATGTATTGATTTTTCAAAAAGTATGCAAAATGAATTTGAAATGATCTTAATGGGAGAACTTAAGTACTTTCTTGGATTTCAAGTATTTCAAAATGAAAATGGTATTATTTTGAATCAAAGTAAATATACAAAGGATCTTTTAAAACATTTTGGTCTGGATAGTATCAAGGAAAGTGAAACTCTTATGAGTACTACCTGTAAATTGGACGCAGATGAAACTGGGAAACCATTTGATCAAACAAATTACAGAGGTATGATTGGTAGTTTACTTTATCTTACTTCTAGTCGACCTGATATTATGTTTAGTGTGTGTATGTGTGCTAGATTTCAAGCTAATCCAAAAGAATCGCATTTGCTTGCTGTTAAAAGAATTTTTAAATATCTCAAACACACGACTAACTTAGGTTTTTTTACCCAAAAGGACAATCCTTTGAGTTAATGAGTTATTCAGATGCTGACTTTGCTGGTTGTAAGTTAGATAGAAAAACCACATCAGGAACATGTCATTTGCTTGGAAAATCTTTAGTTTCATGGTGTAGTAAGAAACAGAACTCAGTTGCATTATCTACTGCCGAAGCAGAATACACAGCTACTGGTAGTTGCTGTGCACAAATTCTGTGGATGAAACACACTCTTTTGGACTATGGATATGTTTTTAAACATGTTTCAATCAACTGTGATAACACCAGTGCAATAAACATCTCTAAGAATCTTGTATCTCACTCTAGAACCAAACACATAGATGTAAGACACCATTTCCTAAGAGATCACTATCAAAAAGGCGATATTTCTCTTGAATTTATTGGCACTGAATATCAATTGGATGATATTTTCACTAAACCTTTAAGTTAGGATAGGCTAAGTTACATAAGACACGAATTGGGAATGTTTAATCACAACCGATCACCGATGTGAAATCCTCACTGATGTGAAAATTCTCACCGATGTGGAATTCTCACCGATGTGAAAATTCTCACCGATGTGAAATTCTCACCGATGTGAAAATTCACACCGATGTGAAATTATCACCGATGTGAAATCCTCACCTATGTGAAAATCCTCACCGATGTGAAATCCTCACCGATGTGAAATTCTCACCGATTTACAATTCTCACCAATTGATTTTTTTCTCACTGATGATTAACTCACACTGATGCAATGTTTTCTAAAACATCAGTCAGCCTCCAAGAATATGAATCGTTTTATTTTATTTTATCTTACTCTATTTTAGTCGTTTATTTGGAATTCCTAAATGATAAAACTAAGTCTAAGCCACTTCTTACCATACCGAGCTCAAAATCTCTCACCTTCGAACCTTAGCTCCCAAATCGGCCAAGAACCCTAAACCCGCGATGGAAAAAACTAAGATTCCTACCGTCAGAGTTGAAAGTGTAGAACCAAAAGCTAAGAAGCAGAAGACACAGCATAAAGCCAGTGTTAGTGAAGTCAGAACTAGATCGGGAAGGCGACAGTGAATCCTCACTTGTAGAATAGAGACATAGTAATCGAGAAGGAACTGTGCGTGGAATGGCTACTGCCTAGAAAATCGTTAGTACTCGAGATTCTTGAGGACCAGAAATGGGTGGATTGTTTCTCGAATAACAATGGCCCATACTACCCGAAGTTGGTAAAACAGTTCTACGAGTTTGTAAGCTTCGAGAAGTCTGAAAATGAGACTCGGGTAAGTTCTTTTTTAAATGGAAAAGAGATGTCTTTTCCTTCAGTAGAGTGGGTTGAGTGTTTGAAAGTACCACATGAAGGTGTCTCTGGGTACGTATCAAGATAAATTCCACCAAGCAGTGACATCTTTGATTATGAAACTGCCTTAAAAGAACTGACCGGTAATGGGAATCAAAGGCAAGTGGTTGCTACTGAAATGGATGGAGAGAATCGACTTCTCTTCAAGTTTGTTCATCATGTGTTGATACCGAGGTGAGGAGATTTTTCAAATTTGAGATATCAAGATATCTATCTTCTTCATTTGCTAAGACATGGTGTGAAAATCAATCTGTGCAGATTGTTAATGTTTCAAATGGAAGACATGATTAGACCAAAGTCAAAGACTAATGCTTTATTCTTTGCCAAGCTGATTTCAGTAATGATAAAAGTGAAAGGAATAGCTGAGTCTCAGGATGAGACAGTTGTAGTCAGGAATAATTTCTGCATCACCTCGACTGTTTGTAAGTACATGAAAATTAACTGGAACCCATGGAAGGGAGAATGGGTCAGTGATGATCAGAAGATATATGATAGGTTTAATCCTGTGGATCATCCCTCAAGACCAAAGGATATGAGAGATCCGAGTCTGAGACCTGATGAAGAGGAACCTGTTTATAGTAATGAAACAGAAGAAGAAACAGAAGAAGAAGAAGAAACTCCCATGGATGTTGGAGGAGATCTAGACTTGCCCCCAAGTCCTATTGCAGAATTGGTTTATTCGAGGAAAGGAAATGTAGAGGAAATTTTGTCTAATTATGAGGAAGACCAGTCTGTGCCTCACCAAGAAGAAGAGGAAAAGGAAAATTTATCTGAATCGTTTGTTTCTGGTAGTTTAAGTATGAGTCCTTTGATTGGAAGCTCAGCTATGCCGACTGCTGAAGTAGAAAGAGATACAGAAGAAGCTGTACCTGTATCAGAAGATCTTCTAGATGCTGCACCGATGGAACTTGTAGTAGAAGATTCTGATGAAGAGAATCCAGAACTGAATGCTGTTGTGATACATGAGAATACACCCATTGAGGGGGAGCATCAATCTGTTCTTGGAAATGTTACAGTAGCTGTTGAGTTTGGAGACTGGGTAGAAGACCCGGGGTTTATAGTCTGTGGATTGGATTATCCGGATTCTGATAATGAGATGTCTGTGAATAGACCGAAGACCAATTATGATCTTTCTTCTGAGTTGTTGCCCGATAATGTGGTCAGATTTCATGATCTGAATAAGCTGAAAGAGGACCTCAAATCTAGTTTTGTTGAATAAGTGAAGTTAATGGAAACCTCCCTTTCATCCTCAATTAAATCAATAATGACTGATTCTGTAGTCAGTTTGGCCTCAGTAAAGGGATCTGCTACAGTTGTCCCTAATGATTTTGTCTCTAAATCTGATCTTGAATCCATGAAGAATGAGATGAAAGAATCATTCAGTGTATCAGTTGCTGAGATGAAGCAAAGCTTTAATGAAGAAATGAAAATGATAGAGAAATACTTCGAGCTCTCTCTGGCTTGTAATTTATCTTCTTTTGTGTCTGAGCTTATGGAAGAAGTGAAAGAGTGCCAGACTCAGTCTTCTAGAATCGAAGTAGATCTTGAAGCCTTACAGAAGTATGTTACTGCTTTAGACTCTTATATGAGCTCCAATTCTCAAGCTGAAAAGGACCTAGCTTATGTGAAGAGTGTAGTAAGCCAGTTTTTCTCGGTGTTTGAAAGTTTCAAAACCTCAGTGAAGGATCATGTTCAATTATAAGACTCTCAAGTTCAAATCCTAATCAGTGGTTTGTCTAAGAGTTTCAAAGAAACTGTTTCCTTCTCTCTTGTCCCTCTCACATCCAAACTATTAGTTGATCTGAATTTAGTTCGAGCAATGTTGAAGGAGGAGATTGGTTCTATTTCAAACAGTGGCTCTGTGGACTCATCAAAGTTGAGCTGAGTGGTGCTTTCTACAAGAGATTCTGCTAGAGAAATAATGAAGATTGTTCAAGATTATATGAGAGAAGCCTATGCCTCTCAGGAAGCCATAAAGAGAAAAGTGGACTACTACTTCACCAGAATTTTCACCAAGCATCAACTCGATCACCACTTCAAGCTGATATTGGAAAACATGAAGCTACCTCCAGTAACTAAAGCTTTTAGAGAACAAGTGAGCAAACTAAGACAATTGACTCCTGCCTTGGAGAAATTCATGGAGAACAAAGATGATTTCATCTCTGCTATGGAAAGTGGAGGAGGAATTATTATGGATTTTAGAAATTTGTTGCTGCCCTTCTTGCATGTTGATGCCAGACCAGTCATCGTACCTCCTGCTTTGCCTGCTTCTGCCTCAGCTGCTTCCACAGTCCAGCTGACTCCTGCTCAAGCTATTCGAAGCCTCACACCAATGATCACCCAAAGATCTTCAACCTACAGGCCTGAATCTGTGTCAGTGGCCCATCCTCCTTTGATCATTTCTGGCATTCCAAAACCTTCACCTGCATCCTCACCACCCGAACCTTCTTCTGATCCCAAAGGAAAATCTCACGTGGAAGATGTGGATTGCTCCAGTGGCCAGGATTTTTGATAGGAATTCATTTGTCTTCTGTTTTTGTACTTTCTGACTGCTCTAATACATAGGAACTCTTTTTTTACTTCTCATGTTTTATTTGTCTATTATATATACTTTCCCACTTTTTGATTATCACAAAGGGGGAGAACAAAATGAGAGAATGAGAAATATTTTCAATGGAGAAAAATAAGGAATAAGGGGAGACACATTACCTTCTTTTCAATTTTATCTCTGGTATTATTGTGTTTCTTTTTACCTTCGGTACCTTATGATTGTTACCTCTGATATCTTATGTCTATATCATACTATTTCTATTATCTCTGATGATGTTTTCTCTGAGAAAATTGAATTCAATATTATACTCTTTACTATTATATTTTCACTATGTTAAATACCAATATCATAAATTGTGATTATCAAAAAGGGGGATATTGTTGACCTCACCTGTTTTGATAATCTCAATGATGTATTCATATGTGTTGAAAATCCCAATTATGTTTTCATTCTCTATGATATTTTTAAGTATCATTGATCTATACTTTAATTCATTCAAATCTGTGATCAAACTAATAATAATTTTTTAAATAGTCTTTGGAATATGTTAATCCTCATTTATCCATCTTCATACAAGTTATAAATTAATTCTAACACAATCGGATGTGTTCTGCATAAAACAGATAAGTAATCTGCCTATAGCTACTGATAAAGAGCTACCGGTACCCAGTCTAACGATAGACTTAGCCTACCGATAGACAGAGTCACCGATATAATTAACACAGAGCTACCGATGTGCTTATAAATGTAAGCTACTAACTTATAGACAGCTACCGATACCAACATAGAGCTACCGGTGTAAGTATAAATAGCTACCGATGGAATAAGAGTCACCGATGGACGAAGCTACTGATAGACTCACAGCTACTGATACCGACGCATGAAGCTACCGACGCATGGAGCTACCGATGCATGGAGCTACCGACGCATGGAGCTACCGACGCATGGAGATACCGATAAACAAAGTCACCGATACAAGCATATACCAACCGACACATAGAGCCACCGATAGAGTCAAAGCAACTAATGAAATTGAGCTACCGATGTCCAAGCTACCGATGCTGATTACCTACCGATCACTCGACTCACTGTTTGGATTTCTTTATTTCTTATCTTTATTTAATGTATCCAACGATCATATCATGTACATTTTAATGATTTGTCAAATATCTGATAAAGGTTGTCGGATGTGAGGAACCCGTACCTCGTACCTGCAGAAAGGAAATCTTTTCTGTCTCCTGTTGCCCGTGAGATAAATACGAGAAGACTACGCTGCCCAACAAAAAAGAGTGTGGTGGATGGAATATACCAGAAACACAAGAACGAGAAGAATCAAGAAGCTCATAGACAATCAAGCATACTCGAGAAGTGTTCTGTGCATATAAGAAGAACACTGAAGAACTTCAACCACTACATTTTCACTATCTATGAACCTGGAGCATACGACACTCTGTTTCTCAAACAGAAACGAGAAGAGGACTCAGATTCACTTCTGATCGAATCCAAAGGAGTCCAGAGCTACACTGAAATCACCAGAACCATTTCTAAACTCTACATCTCTTGTTCTGTGAT
Source organism: Viscum album (assembly GCA_963277665.1). NCBI lineage: Eukaryota > Viridiplantae > Streptophyta > Magnoliopsida > Santalales > Viscaceae > Viscum > Viscum album. The sequence goes on from OY728160.1 coordinate 1,919,667,534, forward strand.
TTATTATTATACTTTTCGAGCAGTGTGTGTTATCTGCTGTATCTAACACATACACTGTCTCCTGTACTTAAACTGGAGTATTTGTAAATCCTTACCCAATTATTGCATTTATTTCTTTCCCACGAATAAGAGTCGTAGAGGTCGTGTGTGACCTGGAGAGCTGGTTGCTGTTGTACTGTTTCCCACGAATAACAGTGGTAGAGGTCTTGGACCTGGACAGTTGTAAACTGTTGAACCCCGATCCAGGGTGTGGATCATTTTTATATAAACTTTTGAGAGGACTAAGTCTCAGCTTGAGACTGAACCTCTTGGTTACATTTGTTGTGCCATCTCTTTCAAAGTTTTATTCCGCTGCTAATCACTTTAAAACCAATACTGTTTTTAAAGTCACTTTGATAATTAAATTAGCAAGTGTTTCTGTTAAGTGTAGATTAGTAAGTTAGTTTCAAAAGATAATCACACACTCCTGTGTTGATTAACTGGGAATTAATCAATCCGTTTAGAATATAACAGAACCTCTACTTTAATATAAATTCACTACAGTTTAATTTATTATTTTATTTGGGGGTCTTTAAGACAGTGTTTTTAAATACAGAAATTTTAATTGGTACTCAATTCACCCCCCTCTTGAGTAAGCCACTCCGACCAACAAAAACAACTCAAATAAAAAAATTTGAGCAAACACATTAAAATAGTTTTTATACATTGTTAAACGTCCCCTGAAATATTTGGGACATGTATAATTCAGTTGTGCTTCAATCTGATGCAAGGTGTGACTGGTATGACTCCAAGTGCATCTTTTGATTCATAATTGACATTAATTTTAATAAATAAAAAATAAATCAGATACTAAAAACATAGAAAACAAATTCTAATTAATTTTCTACTATAAGTAAACAATCAATGAATCATTTAGGGCGTGTAGGATTCAAACAATTGGTCTGAGGCTCATGTAAGAGACATAATATTTTGTTCAATTGACTTTAGATGAATATAATTGTTTTGTCTGATCTTCTTATACGAGACTAAAAAAAATTCAAATAGTTTTTTTACATTAGGAAAATGATCCATACAACATTTTATATCTGTAGGGATCAGCCTCACCTCTATCTAATGGACAGTGTGACTCGTATGACTCCAATTTTGTATTTTTTTTGTTGAAAAGTGACATTGATGTTAATAAAAAATAGTTGACATACACAGAACAAAGAAAACAAATTCCTATTATTTTGGTAAATTAGGACTAATATAAGTGAGTCGTTTTTGACATTTATCATTCAGTCATGCCATAATCTGATGCATGGTGTGATCACTATAATGCAAAGTGCATATTTTTTATTCAAAAATGAATTTAATTTTAATAAAAAACAACTAAAAAACTCAATAATAATGTTTTCTTTTTCATGTATTTGTGTTATAAATTTTATTTCATTTAAATTCAGTAATTTAATTATATTTTTTAATTTTTTTTAATTCTTCTAGTCTTTCGATTAAACATACAATAGCTATTTATGGTGACGTAATGTGTTGAAGCATCAACCATTAGTTTTCACCATTATCAGTGCTACTAAATGGGTTGAAAAATTTATCCTTTATCAGCACATTTAGATGAACTGGTAAAGGAATCCTTTATCGACACTTATACATGTGCTAATAAAGTTTATTTATATTAGTGCTTTAAAATCAATGATAAATCATACTTTTATCAGCACAAATAAAATCGCAGATAGATTACAATTTTATCGACATAAAAGAAAGCTCTAATATAGATGTCATTTATCAGTTCTTTTAAAAGTGCTTATAGAGGTAGTATTAATTTTCACTAAATAAATATGCTAATAAATGGGGTATTTGAAAAATAATTTTAATGGTGCTAATAAAAGTATGATTTATCATCACTTTTATTTCCACATATAAATATAACCCTTATCTGTGCTTTTTTGGCACTGATATATTTGATACACTTTTAATCATGCTATGGATATCAATACATTTCTATTTCAATTAAAGGATTACTCTATTACTGTTTTAATAGGGTTCTATATTAGTGACCAAAAGGTACGACAAGACACACACATCCAAATCAATTGAAACTACTCATATGTCTCCTTCATGAGACTAGGACTGATCTATTCTAACTCTCCTACCTCCATCCATCATAGAGGTGATCTACATGACCTCCATTAAAGAGCCTCATGTGGTGTCATCTTAATAGTTTCCTGATAAACGTTGTTATAGGAGAACTCAACCAGTGCTAGGATCTTCTCCTATGACTCACCAAATCCATGAATGTAGTCAAAAACCATATCCTCTAAAACCAATGTAGTACATTCCAGCTACCCTTATGTATTTTGAAGAAATCAATACTCTGAAATTCCATTGCACAAAAAAATATCTACAATACATTATAGAAACATGATGTAAAATGTGTAATTGTTTGAAACTATTCTATGAAGAACACCATGTCGAAAAACTATCTCTCAAGCATGAATATCTCTCAACTAACCCACTGAGAACATCTCACATACAGGAAATAAATGTGATACATTCCTCAGTAGATCCATGATCTTCCAAATAGAATCATTATTTTGAGGTGTCCCTATGAGACCAACAACAATGTCCATTGTATGGATGTCCCACTTCAATTATGAAATTGAAATTGGAAGTATTAAACCATTAGGTAGTTGTTTCTTGAACTTTTCCAACTAATAACTATAACATCATGATAAAAATCCTGTAATGTTATTTTTCATTCTTATCAAACAATATTATCTACAATGTTCATGGTAAAAAAATTTTCAAACTTGGATGCACTACCAACTTCGAGAGATTAAATTCACCCATCAACTCCTCCAACAAACACAAAGAGAAAATAACATGATTCCATACAGAGATGGTCTGATCATTATCTATGGTTCAATTTGAATGTTTCACCTCTGTTTCACGGATTTCAATCAAGGAAAAACAATCTGGATCCTTATACATCCATTCCTTGTTCTGGATCAAATGATTTGACTCGACTAATACTAATTTGAGATTGATATTCTCTTGGACCTCTTGAACCAAAATATTCATCTTATCCTGTATGTTCATCATCTTATAGTTAAATCAGGACTGAGGAACATCATGAGTCTGTGTTATCCATATTATAAGATCAAAAACTATGTTTCCCTTCTCAAGAATATATGCTAGGAAAGATAAAATTATAACACATACTCAACCCATAATTACTACTATAGACTCATTTCATGTTGTGAAAAGTACTATATCATGATCTTTTGATCATTATACACAATTAACTTTTTTCCCTACAAATATAGATTCCATCACATGGAAGAATAAGACACAAAAATTAATTCAAGGTCATGTGTAGGGTAATCCAATTCATGTGACCCCAAATTCTATTACCCATACAACACAACTCAACAACATTGAATCAAAACTACTCCATCTTCGATCACAGATGTATCAAAAAATGTTGTATAATCTTCTCATAGATCAAGTAGGATCAAAATTTACATTGTAGTCTAGAGATTTTCCAACTCATGGAAGGCATTGTTTCATGATTCATAACATTAAATTTTTATCCCCTTCTTGTTCAAACCTAAAATTTGTTCTTATAAGTGGGAAAATAACTATATTGACCAATGAAAATTCCCCACTAAAACTATTATGCTACATATTTCCAAAAAAATTGGGCTTCTCCCAAGAAAAAAGTCCTTACACATTTTTGAGGTCCTCTGACAATCCATCCACTGAGATGATTTGAATCATGAAATGTATATGATTATTCCATAATTCAAACTTAGATAGATTTGTGTGTAGTTGATGCTCATATAGTTTAATGAAAACTACGTCAAGATGATTGTCATTATTGTCATGATTCATAGAGTACACCATGATATCATCAAAAAAACAAATAAAAATGATCTAGGTATAGGTATAATATTAAGTTCATCATGTCCATAAACACGGAAATGGAATTCATTAGCATAATAATAATCATGATAAAATCATATATTCGATAACATTTTCTGAAATCTATCAATGGTATATTAGAATGTTGAATGCTCAACTGATGAATCCTAGATCTCATGTTAATCCTGGAGAAAACATGATCACCCCTTAATTGGTCAAAATTATCATTCCTACATGGAAGGGGATATTGATTCTTCAATACCATCTAGTCCAAATTCTAGTAATCAACACACAGGAGAAAATTATTATCAACCTTTTGATAAAATAAGACTATAGAATCATAAGGTTTCATATTAGAATGGATAAAACCCTTATCAATCAACTCTTATAATTGTGTCTTAATCTCATGTAGCTCTAATGATGTTATTCTATAAGATGTAATGTTTACCGCCTCACCTACCTGAATTATATCAATTTTAATATTTATATCATTTTTAGGTGGTAGTAATGAGAAGACCCCAGGAAACATATTTTGGAACCAGTATATAATTGGTAGAAGGAAACCATGATTCACACCCCCTTCATCAAGAAAAATAATTGAAACCTATGTGGTGAGATCTTTCAATTTTTGATGAATTGACCCTACACGACCTTCTTGGATATTCTACTCTTCATGATGAACATAATTTTCACCCTTAGGATACATAAATTCCATCAAACTATGGTAATAATCTATGTGTTCTAGAAATTATACAAACCATTTCATCCCAAAAAATCAAGTTGAAGCCTAAAATTTTATGTATGTAGAGATCCAAGATCAAATGATACACTCAAACCATGAGAGAACTCCCCTTTCCCATGAAGATTTACCACATCTGAACTCCCAATGGTGTATTCATCATCATAACCCCAATCAAAAACTCCATTTTTGGCTCAAATAGTCCACTTGAATTGAATATAAAATATAATTAGAGGCACCAATGTCAAATAAGGCACTACAAAGTGTAAAAGATACATAAATAATACCTCTAATTATCGATGTTATATCCTCTCTTTAAAAATGTGTATGACGAACATCAAGAAACTATCCTAACAATATTCTTATGATGTAGTATATGTCTCTTTAATTTCACCTATCTTGTGATACATGCAGTCTTAACTAGATATACCATGTCCACTATTTTGACTACCACAACCAGTAGAACTCCAACTTCCAGTCTGGTATGGTGTAGCAGAACCCCTTCCCATACTATGTCTTAGTTTAGTTGTTCCAACATTACCAATTTTTTATGGGTTAATTCATATCCACTATAAATGTACCATCCTACTAAAAATTTGGAAGTCAATCAGTGGTAGGGGGAGCTACCTATAAATAGGTCCCTACCAACCACACTAGTGGAAGGACACTTAGGAACAGTCTGGTTAACTGATCCTTACCCCTTACAACTCTTCTTTCTATCACCACGGTTGACATTCTCAACAAAAATATTCATACTATTGAAATATATACCTCCATTTAATGTAGAAGAAACCACATTTCCACCATATGAATCCTCCTTCTGGTTACCCATAAAAATGAGAGCTGATTCCCCACATCATGAAAAATATTTGTCCGAAAAATATTAACATGTGGCTAAATCTCAACATTAATCCCATCAGGAATATATTTTCAATAGTATCCTAAACCCATACCAATGTTGGAAAAAATCAATTAAAATAAGTATATAATCTAGTATAGTCCATTATAGACATATTCCCTTAGGTTAACCTCATAATCGTAGCATCCCTATCTTTAATGAGCATATTAGTGTAAATGTATTCCATGAAATTTTCCTAAATTTAATTTAATGAAAAATTCTCCAGTTTCCCATCCCAATACTAGAAGTCCCACAAACACTTATCTTGACCGTGTATCAAATATTCTGGTAGTTTGAAACATTTCTATGTAGAAGTATATATGTGGTAAGGTACATCTGGATAGAGAAAATCTAGAATTCTGCCACCTCGGGTCAACCATATTCGTTAAACATCGTAGGGTGATGAAGTTAGAAAACTCGAGTCAGGTTGGACATACTATTTAAAACCCAACAATATCATCATTACATAGAATGTATAATATGATAAATGTTCCCACAAAGCATATCTATGACTCCTTCACCCGAAACTATCAGTTCCTCATGCTCCACCACTGGAGTAATATTTGAACAAATTTCCTCCAATCATCCTATTATCAAATTCCATCATCGAGTCATATCTCTAGATCACCAAACACATGTTTTACTAAATTTTATACAACATTAACACATTTATGTAAGAAGGAATCACAATAAAGAATATCAATTCAACTGGTATAACCAAACAGACGGTCAAAACTAACGCACTATCAGAACCATGAATCATCATTCACCTAGGACATGGTTAACATAGGATAAAACATATAAAAAATATAAATTTGATAATTATACACCAATTTTAGAAATTTTCCCTCATTTCACAATTTTCAAAATTATATTTGATACATGTAACACCCCAAGCTTCTACGGTACGCTTCTCTTTGAATAATGTGATAGCGTGTGTTGTACGCAACACCGAGTTCTAACACACCATAACTAATCAAACTAGCCGTTATGAATAGTAATACCTACTTTTTGAAATTATATATATATATATATTATATTTGAAAATGGACTTCATTTTTGGATTCGGAATATCGAATTTAGCCTAAGGTGAAATTTTGGTACATTTCGGATAACTTTCATATTTTGATGAATAGTGAAAATTACTAAGTTTTAATTAAAAACAACTTTTTTAATCAAAATAATTAATAGTGATAAATTATGAATTTGAGTGGTTTTAAAGTATATTTAGAATATATTTTTACCATTTAATATAATTTTGGTCATTGGACATAATTTTACAATTAAACCGAACATAAACGAGTGTCAATCTTTTGATAGTTATTATCTCTTAAAAACACGCTTTTTGTTTTTACAGCGGGATTTAATTTTAAATTAATTTCTGCCACTTATGTGTTATGAATTTAGGAAAATGGATTCCATATTTGGAATCAGGATGTTCAAATTTTGTAAATAGGTAACTTTTATTTTTAGACATTTTGAATAATTACTGCGGTAAATATTTTATTTACCATGGTTAAGGGTAAATCCGGTAAATAAGGGTTAAAAAAAATATTATAATAATACTAAATTACCCTAAAACGTGTCTTAACCCTATTGGTTGATACATGGTCGACCATGGGAATCTTTGGGTCTATTTTGGGACCCCATGGATCCACTTGTAAGTGATAATGACACTTTATTTTAATTTAGTTAAAATGAATACAAAAATGACACAAGCATATATCTTTTAGAACAACAATTGTTACATAGGGTTATATATGTTGGATTTTAGATTATAAATATTCATTAGAAAGATAAAACGATTTCCTACATAATGATATTTTATTTATAATTTTTAGACATTAAATAATTTATTTTATATATGACACAATGATGATGCAGTAATTACTATAATATTGAAAAATTAAAATAATTGATATTATAAATTCCCAAATAAATATAATATGAAACTTTTAATGAATTAAACTAATTTTATAGGATAATATGATATATTATGATTGATTTAATTGACTTTGTTCGAAGTAATCAATCTGTTATGAGTTTCAAAAAAATCAACTATTGAATAGTGTCAAAATTGACATAAAAGAGTTCTTAAAACAAATATTATATTATTAATTGATATTAAATTCCTAAAAATCTAAGGTTCGTCCAAGAGACTTATATCATGATAGGTTCATCATTAATGTACCACTTGGGGGTCGCTTGGATGTATATAGTAAGTTTATTAACCATATTATATAAAAATACAAAGAGACATTGTAAAAGTGAAACTAATTAACTTAGAGTTAATACTTAAAGATAAGGTTAATATAAGTACCCAAACCTGTCTAAATTCTATTGGTTGAGTGGTTTTCGACCTATCCCCACCTTAACCTTTGAATAATCAACTTTGGAGCCTTTAGAAACCGAATATGAATTTATTATAAATTAATATTTCTAACTTTTCCAAAGGTGCCCCTCACCCCTCTTATAAAAGGGCACTCCTCCATCTCATTTCTTCACACCTTCAAAGCCTTTTGGTTCGGCCCAAATCTGCCCAAATACTCTCCCAACATCCCTCACTACAACCTAGAGGCCTTATTTTGATCAGAATGCCAACCTAAGGAGCCCTTTTGATCAAATCAAAAGGAAGAACCCGAAGAAGAGGTAATGATTTCACCACCCTTTTCTAAGTTCATTTCTTCTTCCACTTCTTCTTCCTCTGTTCTTACCATTCTAAAATAATAACTCCAGTATCTCACATATACTGTGATGTTATTATAATTATGGTACAACCATATTCAGTATTCTATCCACCCTTTGAATAACATGTCACCATACGTGCGTACGTACGGCTTACCGTCTCCACGTCGTGGTGTAATTGTTATTCAATATAATATTATTTGGATGGGTATAATAATGATGTGTAACTCATGTAAATAATAAATATAACATGTTAATGATTCTGTATATATGATATACCATTCATTTATATATTATTTTAATATCAAAAGAATGATATTGTCGCTCGTGCGTACGTACGGACTACCGTCTCCACGAACGCGATGAGATTCATTCTCCATCGTAACCATTCAAGTATAATTATCATTTGATGATTTAAAAATGATGTTTAAGGACTAGATATCATTCTGGATATGAATAAGATACAACAAACATGGCTTATGTAACAAAACATATAAAGAAAATGTGTAAGTTAACAACCGAAACGACGATAATTCTAAGATATTATTAACAAATCAATGTTAAAAGATCATATATGATATCATATTAATATATATGATTCTTGTATAATTTAATAACAATTATTTCACCATTATACAGGAGGTTAACCTACCCCAACCAAGGAAAAGTACAAGGTAAGGGTTATTTCACAATCTCTTCATTATCCGAGGTTGTTTATACGTAATAATCTACTGGGATCTCGTTATCATCCACATCCATGTTTCTTCAAAATGTATTTCAAAACATTTTTAATATTTAAAAGAATATGGGTTAAAGTCATTTATACCCTTTTTTGACTTTTTATAAGAGGTTTATAAGGGAATCTTTCCGTCGTTTTCCAAACAAGGTGCTTTTTAACCTTTTCGACAGAATTGAGGTAAGAATGTTTTTTTTAACTTATACGGCGGGTGCGGTTATTTTACGCCGTTATAAAATCATCAAAGCTTTCCTTACAAGCTTATAAGAATATTTTCAAAGAAAATGTTTTATTTTATATGGATATTAAATGATTTCAAAATAAAAGGAGATATTTCTTTAAAAAGAATTTTGATTTCATCTATGTCAACATCCTTTGATGGATTTTAAGATTATTTGAAGTTGATTTATTATGATACAAAACTTCTATATTGTATTGAAGGTTTTGTGATATGTTTGACTATGGATGTGCTATTTTTATACCATTCATAGTTTATGGTGAAATTATTGACATTTCTTATGCTAGTTTTAATACGAATGTTTATGTTATGTTTAAACCTTTTCATATGGGAATGCATTGGACTTAATAAGTGACGGGTGGAGCCCGCTATAGCTCCTCGATGCATCGGTAGGTCTCATGAGACAAACTAGTGTCTTGGCATAAGGCCTTGACAAAATCTTATTTGTAGTCTTGGAACGAGGCCTTGACTATGTGGTTATGACAGTCTGGCATTATGCATTCCAACATTATGAAAGTGGTTATTGATTTTTGCATGTGATTATTCAATTAGTAGAATATCCATGTGAATAAGTAAATGGAATTATTTCATTTTATTTATGCCATACCATGTTGAATGTTCATATTTAAAAGGCTTTTGTTTTAGTTATACATTGCCTTAAATGTTTATTCTTATTTATGAAAGTTTCCGCTATAATGTTATCCTTACTGGGCATTTGAGATCACCCCTTTTCTATGTTTTATTTTTCCCAGGAAGTGAAGAAGTAAATTATGAATGACCTGCAAGGGATATTATGTGGGGATATGAGTGTGGATTATGGAGACATTATGTTGTTGTAGTATTTTTTTCATTTTATGATGTAATGTAAAACTTATGAATATATCTAGTGTTTCCAAGGCTACTAAACCAATCGGTCTTTCGAGATTTGATCTTTCTTGTGATCATGCCAATGTTACGAAGTAATGCACCGACTCTGGGTAGCTGGGGTCGGGGCGTTACAGTTGGTATCAGAGGAAGTTTAGTACAAACCTTGGAAGCTAGATTTAGATAAACTCTGATTAGAGCACGTAGACCTAAGATGAACTTTGAGGATTAGTATAGAAGAACTTCCTAGAATTTTGGTATTGTAGAGATTTTGTGAGATTTCCAAGCAATACATCCTTGTCTGGATACGAGCAGGTAGAGGCGGCTCTGGCACAGATGTACCTAGGGGTAAAACCCGAAAACACCGCTTTGAGCTAGACTTGAACGGGAACTGGTGCACGACAACGGGCCTTGCTGCACTCTTGGTTACGACACTCCCGGGGGATATGCTTAGGATAACTCTCATTTTCCTTACAAATCATTTTGAAGGGATTATGAGTATATACTTCCTCAAAGAAGACATTATTATGATTATGGATTATATCCATAAATAGTTCAATTTATGTTAAGTGTTTTATAAGTATGGGATTATGTATTTTGATTCATAAACTGATCTAGTTTATGCCATTGTTTAGAAATGGCGCCTAGTGGAAGAAATGGAAACCGTATCAATGCACGCACTCCATGTAGGGATTGCCCTCCTGCTCAAGATAATTATTGTGGGGCTGGTGATGCAACTGGTGCTGATCAGCTAATCACCATACTGGGACAACTTACTCAGGTTATGAATAATAACCTTACCTGTATGGAGCACCCTAATCCGCAGCGTGGAGGATCAATGTTAGATCGATTCATGAGGCAACAACCACCAACGTTCAATGGGAATACAAATCCCTTAGTAGCTGAGCAATGGATATTTTCCCTAGAGAAAATATTTCAGGCTTTGGGGAGCAGTGAAAGGGAAAAAGTTATCATGGCAGTTTACCTCCTCACTGGAGATGCTGATCAATGGTGGTCATTGATTCAGAACATGAAGGAAGATGATGAAGTATCAAATATAGAATGGAGGGAGTTCAAAGATCTATTTTTAGAAAAATACTTCCCTCGCGACCATCGAGCAGATATGGAAAGGCAATTTCTGAGTCTCAGACAGAAGGAGGATGAGAATGTCACAAAGTATGAGGCTAACTTTACAAGGTTAGCGAGGTATGCTGGAGATTATATTCGCAACCCAAGAAGTAAGATTGATCGTTTCTTTGATGGGTTAAAACCATTTCTCCGTCGAGCGTTAGTCTCACAATCCTTTTCATCGTACGAAGACATTGTCTCATGTGCTATCAATACCGAAAAGGAATTCTCTAAGTCTTATGACTTTAAAGCAAAGCAAGAGAAGAAGAGACCTTCTGATCAATCTGGGAATGGAAATAAGGGGAAGAAAGGAAAGGTTGAATATCCATCTTGTGGTAAATGTGGGAAGAAACATCCTGGTACTTGCTTGAAGGGAATGGGAGTCTGTTACAAGTGTGGTGAAAAAGGCCACCAAGCTCATGATTGCAAGGGGAAGAAGGAAGCTACCAACGTTCAGTGCTATAATTGCAGGGAGATGGGGCATTATGCAAATGCATGTCCTAAGCGTCAGGAGAACTTACCTCAGAAAAGGCCAAGGGATCAAGGCCAGACTAATGCTATCACTACTGCTGAGGTAGAAGCTCCGAAAGACGTGGTGGCAGGTAATTTAATGGTTTCCTCAAGTTTAGCAAATGCATTATTTGATTCTGGATCATCGCATTGTTTCATATCTTCCCAGTTTGCTAAGAAAATTAGATATTTACAATTTGATTTAATAAGGGAGTTGTCAGTTAAAACTCCTAAGGGAAGTATCGTTGCAACAAAGTTTTGTGAATCAGTCCCCATTAGAGCACATAAATTTTCTTTATCTGCTGATTTCATCGTCATACCTATGATTGAGTTTGATATAATCCTCGGTATGGACTGGCTTCTGGACTATGATGCGAAGATTTATTGTAAGAAGAAAGAGGTTACGATTCTTGATGATAATGATAAGGAGCACCTTATTTTTAGAGCAGAATCGTCACCACCCAATTCTTATTTAGATCCACCCCCAGTAGCTCAACTTAATTCAATTATTGGGGAGGAAGAGAATGAAATAACTGTCGGTGAGGAAAGGAATGTTCAAATAGAGGATGTACCTATTGTGAAAGAATTTGTAGATGTATTTCCGGAAGATTTACCTGGACATCCTCCAGAACGAGAAGTTGAGTTTTCTATTGATTTGATTCCTGGATCAAGGCCTATATCGAAGACCCCTTATAGAATGGCCACTGTAGAGTTAGTCAAACTAAAGAAACAACTAGAGGAATTGAGTAATAAGGGATTTATTCGCCCTAGTGTTTCTCCATGGGGAGCCCCTGTTCTTTTTGTTAAAAAGGAAGATGGATCTATGAGGTTATGTATCGACTACAGGGAGATCAATGCTATAACAATAAAGAACAAGTATCCCCTACCTCGTATTGATGATTTATTTGACCAACTGCATGGAGCTCAATACTTTTCAAAGATTGACCTTCGATCTGGATACCATCAGTTGTGTGTGAAGAAGGAAGACATTCCGAAAACAGCATTTCGAACCAGGTACGGGCATTACGAGTTTACTATAATGCCGTTTGGATTGACTAATGCACCCTCTGTATTCATGGATCTGATGAATAGAGTTTTCAAGGAGTATCTAGATGAATTTGTGGTGGTATTTATTGATGATATTCTGGTATACTCCAAAACCTACGAAGATCATGAAAATCACTTGCGTATTATCTTGAAGACTCCGAGGAGGCATGAATTATATGGGAAGTTTAGCAAGTGTGAATTCTGGCTTCAGGAGATTTCTTTTCTTGGCCATATTGTCTCTAAAGATGGAATCTCTGTTGATCCTTCTAAGACCAAGGCAATCCAAGAATGGCAAACACCTACGAGTATAACTGAGGTACGTAGTTTTATTGGTTTGGCATGTTATTATCGACGTTTCGTCCAGAATTTTGCCCGATTGGCTAACCCATTAACGAAGCTCACACGTAAAGGGGTTAAATTTGTTTGGACAAAAGAGCGTGAAGAATGTTTCGAAGAACTGAAGAGAAGATTAGTCAATGCTCCTATATTGACTCTACCATCGGGGAATGATGGGTTCGTTATTTATAGTGATGCATCGAAGAAAGGACTTGGCTGTGTCCTTATGCAGAATGATAGAGTTATTGCCTATGCATCACGACAGTTGAAAATTCATGGACAAAACTATCCTACTCATGATCTCGAGTTAGAAGCAGTGATCTTTGCTTTGAAGATATGGAGGCACTACCTCTATGGTGAAAAATGTGAGATTTATACTGATCACAAGAGTTTGAAGTATATTTTCTCACAAAAAGAACTCAACATGAGGCAAAGGAGATGGCTTGAATTACTCAAGGATTATGATTGTACGATACACTACCACCCAGGGAAGGCAAACAAGGTGGCAGATGCTTTGAGTAGAAAAGACCATGGAGTTTTGAACAATATGATAATTGAAAGGGATCCAATTTTCATGGATCTAGTGAAGATGGACATGGGAATAACCAGGGAAGGTGAAACATCAATGCTTTTTCAAATGGTTGCCAAACCATCTTTACTAGAAAGGATTAAGAGTTATCAGACCGATGATGAAGAATTCCAAAAGAAGATTAAAGTTGTGAATGATGGGAGATTGAGAGACTTTGTGTATGAAGATGGAATTTTGAAATTCGGGAAGAGACTTTGTGTTCCCAATATACCTGATCTAAAAAGGGAATTGCTGGATGATGCTCATAGTTCCAATTTCTCTATACACCCTGGGAGCACCAAAATGTATAGAGATTTGAGGGAACATTTTTTGTGGGACAACATGAAGAGGGAGATTGCTGATTTTGTGTCAAGATGTATGGTTTGTCAACAAGTGAAAGCTGGAAGGCAACAGCCTGGAGGAGTCATGAAACCTCTTCCCATACCAGAGTGGAAATGGGACAATGTTACGATGGACTTTGTCATGGGGCTACCAAAGACTCCTAGAAGGAACGATGCAATATGGGTGATTGTTGATCGTCTTACCAAGTCAGCACATTTTCTTGCTATAAGAGAAGATCTACCCCTGGAACGTCTATCAAGACTATATATTAATGAAGTTGTGATACTTCATGGAGTACCCCTATCGATTGTTTCTGATCGTGACCCCCGTTTTACTTCAAGATTTTGGAAAAGTCTTCAGAAATCCCTTGATAATGAACTTCATTTGAGCACTGCTTACCACCCTCAGACAGATGGACAATCAGAACGGACTATTCAAACCCTAGAAGACATGTTGAGATCTTGCTCACTTGACTTTCAGGGTATGTGGGATAAATATTTACCACTGGTAGAATTTTCCTATAACAATAGCTTCCATTCAAGTATTCAGATGGCACCATATGAAGCGTTATACGGAAAGAGATGTCGTACACCAACCTGTTGGGATGACGTTGGTGAAAGAAAACTTGTAGGCCCAGAACTGGTGGAGGAAGCAGTGGAAAAGGTGAAAGTAATCCAAAATCACATCAAAGCAGCTCAAAGTAGGCAGAAGAGCTATGCCGATAATCGAAGGAAGGATTTGGAATTTCAAGTCGGTGATCATGTTTTCCTAAAGGTATCTCCATGGAAGGGAGTCATACGTTTTGGTAAGAAAGGTAAATTGAGTCTCAGGTACATCAGACCTTTCGAAATTCTAGAATGAATTGGGGTTGTAGCTTACCGATTGGCAATGCCGCCAAGTCTCTCCAAAGTTCACGATGTGTTCCACGTATCTCTATTGAGGAAATACATGCCTGATCCGACGCATTTACTCACCTATGAAGAATTAGAACTGGAACCCGATCTGTCTTATTGTGAAGAGCCCGTCAAGATTCTTGATACGAGAGAACAAGTGCTGAGAAACCGGACGACGCGTCTGGTAAAAGTTTTGTGGAGAAACCATAAGATGGAAGAGGCAACGTGGGAACCCGAGGAACTTATGATGAAGAACCACCCGAGACTTTTTATACAGTAATACCCTAGAAATTGCAAGGACGCAATTATTTGAAGGAGGGGAGAATGTAACACCCCAAGCTTCTACGGTACGCTTCTCTTTGAATAATGTGATAGCGTGTGTTGTACGCAACACCGAGTTCTAACACACCATAACTAATCAAACTAGCCGTTATGAATAGTAATACCTACTTTTTGAAATTATATATATATATTATATTTGAAAATGGACTTCATTTTTGGATTCGGAATATCGAATTTAGCCTAAGGTGAAATGTTGGTACATTTCGGATAACTTTCATATTTTGATGAATAGTGAAAATTACTAAGTTTTAATTAAAAACAACTTTTTTAATCAAAATAATTAATAGTGATAAATTATGAATTTGAGTGGTTTTAAAGTATATTTAGAATATATTTTTACCATTTAATATAATGTTGGTCATTGGACATAATTTTACAATTAAACCGAACATAAACGAGTGTCAATCTTTTGATAGTTATTATCTCTTAAAAACACGCTTTTTGTTTTGACAGCGGGATTTAATTTTAAATTAATTTCTGCCACTTCTGTGTTTTGAATTTAGGAAAATGGATTCCATATTTGGAATCAGGATGTTCAAATTGTGTAAATAGGTAACTTTTATTTTTAGACATTTTGAATAATTACTGCGGTAAATATTTTATTTACCATGGTTAAGGGTAAATCCGGTAAATAAGGGTTAAAAAATAATATTATAATAATACTAAATTACCCTAAAACGTGTCTTAACCCTATTGGTTGATACATGGTCGACCATGGGAATCTTTGGGTCTATTTTGGGACCCCATGGATCCACTTGTAAGTGATAATGACATTTTATTTTAATTTAGTTAAAATGAATACAAAAATGACACAAGCATATATCTTTTAGAACAACAATTGTTACATATGGTTATATATGTTGGAATTTAGATTATAAATATTCATTAGAAAGATAAAGCGTTTTCCTACATAATTATATTTTATTTATAATTTTTAGACATTAAATAATTTATTTTATATATGACACAATGATGATGCAGTAATTACTATAATAGTGAAAAATTAAAATAATTGATATTATAAATACCCAAATAAATATAATATGAAACTTTTAATGAATTAAACTAATTTTCTAGGATAATATGATATATTATGATTGATTTAATTGACTTTTTTTGAAGTAATAAATCTGTTATGAGTTTCAAAAAAATCAACTATTGAATAGTGTCAAAATTGACATAAAAGAGTTCTTAAAACAAATATTATATTATTAATTGATATTAAATTCCTAAAAATCTAAGGTTCGGCCAAGAGACTTATATCATGATAGGTTCATCATTAATGTACCACTTGGGGGTCTCTTGGATGTATATAGTAAGTTTATTAACCATATTATATAAAAATACAAAGAGACATTTTAAAAGTGAAACTAATTAACTTAGAGTTAATACTTAAAGATAAGGTTAATATAAGTACCCAAACCTGTCTAAATTCTATTGGTTGAGTGGTTTTCGACATATCCCCACCTTAACCTTTGAATAATAAACTTTTGAGCCTTTAGAAACCGAATATAAATTTATTATAAATTAATATTTCTAACTTTTCCAAAGGTGCCCCTCACCCCTCTTATAAAAGGGCACTCTTCCATCTCATTTATTCACACCTTCAAAGACTTTTGGTTCGGCCAAACTCTGCCCAAATACTCTCCCAACATCCCTCACTACAACCTAGAGGCCTTAGTTTGATCAGAAATCCAACCTAAGGAGCCCTATTGATCAAATCAAAAGGAAGAACCCAAAGAAGAGGTAATGATTTCACCACCCTTTTCTAAGTTCATTTCTTCTTACACTTCTTCTTCCTTTGTTCTTACCATTCTAAAATAATAACTCCAGTATCTCACATATACTGTGATGTTATTATAATTATGGTACAACCATATTCAGTATTCTATCCACCCTTTGAATAACATGTCACCATACGTGCGTACGTACGGCTTACCGTCTCCACGTCGTGGTGTAATTGTTATTCAATATAATATTTTTTGGATGGGTATAATAATGATGTGTAACTCATGTAAATAATAAATATAACATGTTAATGATTCTGTATATATGATATACCATTCATTTATATATTATTTTAATATCAAAAGAATGATATTGTCGCTCGTGCGTACGTACGGACTACCGTCTCCACGAACGCGATGAGATTCATTCTCCATCGTAACCATTCAAGTATAATTATCATTTGATGATTTAAAAATGATGTTTAAGGACTAGATATCATTCTGGATATGAATAAGATACAACAACCATGGCTTATGTAACAAAACATATAAAGAAAATGAGTAAGTTAACACCCGAAACGACGATAATTCTAAGATATTATTAACAAATCAATGTTAAAAGATCATATATGATAACATATTAATATATATGATTCTTGTATAATTTAATATCAATTATTTCACCATTATACAGGAGGTTAACCTACCCCAACCAAGGAAAAGTACAAGGTAAGGGTTATTTCACAATCTCTTCATTATCCGAGGTTGTTTATACGTAATAATCTACTGGGATCTCGTTATCATCCACATCCATGTTTCTTCAAAATGTATTTCTAAAAATTTTTAATATTTAAAAGAATATGGGTTAAAGTCATTTATACCCTTGTTTGACTTTTTATAAGAGGTTTATAAGGGAATCTTTCCGTCGTTTTCCAAACAAGGTGCTTTTTAACCTTTTCGACAGAATTGAGGTAAGAATGTTTTTTTTAACTTATACGGCGGGTGCGGTTATTTTACGCCGTTATAAAATCTTCAAAGCTTTACTTACAAGCTTATAAAAATATTTTCAAAGAAAATGTTTTATTTTATATGGATCTCAAATGATTTCAAAATAAAAGGAGATATTTCTTTAAAAAGAATTTTGATTTCATCTATGTCAACATCCTTTGATGGATATTAAGATTATTTTAAGTTGATTTATTATGATACAAAACTTCTATATTATATTGAAGGTTTTGTGATATGTTTGACTATGGATGTGCTATTTTTATACCATTCATAGTTTATGGTGAAATTATTGACATTTCGTATGCTAGTTTTAATACGAATGTTTATGTTATGTTTAAACCTTTTCATATGGGAATGCATTGGACTTAATAAGTGACGGGTGGAGCCCGCTGTAGCTCCTCGATGCATCGGTAGGTCTCATGAGACAAACTAGTGTCTTGGCACAAGGCCTTGACAAAATCTTATTTGTAGTCTTGGAACGAGGCCTTGACTATGTGGTTATGATAGTCTGGCATTATGCATTCCAACATTATGAAAGTGGTTATTGATTTTTGCATGTGATTATTCGATTAGTAGAATATCCATGTGAATAAGTAAATGGCATTATTTCATTTTATTTATGCCATACCATGTTGAAAGTTCATATTTAAAAGGCTTTTGTTTTAGTTATACATTGCCTTAAATGTTTATTATTATTTATGAAAGTTTCCGCTATAATGTTATCCTTACTGGGCATTTGGGCTCACCCCTTTTCTATGTTTTATTTTTCCCAGGAAGTGAAGAAGTAAATTATGAATGACCTGCAGGGATATTATGTGGGGATATGAGTGTGGATTATGGAGACATTATGTTGTTGTAGTATTTTTTTCATTTTATGATGTAATGTAAAACTTATGAATATATCTAGTGTTTCCAAGGCTACTAAACCAATCGGTCTTTAGAGATTTGATCTTTCTTGTGATCATGCCAATGTTACGAAGTAATGCACTGACTCTGGGAAGCTGGGGTCGGGGCGTTACAATACCATTTTCAGTCTAGTTGCACAATTAAGGAATAAAATTTCAGTTTCACAAACATACCCAAAACCATCCATTTTTATTCATGACTATGTTAATTCTTGTCAGAATAAATAATGATTTAATAAAATGAGTCTTGTATAATCAAATCTCATACCATTTTGATCAAAAATTCTAATCATAGAAAATTTTAATAATAGTAATATCACAACACAACAAGTGATTCATGAATGAATATATCACATCCAAACATAATAGTAAATACTATTAAAAAAATACCAGTATTTGTACTTGGGGTTTCCCTTATAGATGGGTTAGCTACTCCCATTCACAATCTCATGTTCATGGATAAAATATTTGATGTCTTATTTCTACCTTTTCTCCCCTCCTCCAATGGCCCGAATGCCTTCATTTTTTATTGATTTTGATAATCCACCTTTCAAGGGGTGAGGTGGAGCCCTTACAAGGCCCATAGGTGTATGTATTACATGGACCATAGGACTTAGAGGAATTAATTTCTCGTAGGCTTCACACATTACATACAACCCAGAAAAACTACTTGGAACTACTCCTCCCCAGCATATTCATCGTGAAATCAGCTCTCCACCTTCGCATGGTCGTTCGGCTAGGAATTCCCGTGCATGCACAGGCTTGTCTCGATGGAAGGTTCCATACCCTCTCATTCTTGCAATCCGTTTAGCTTCTATTGTTGTGAAATCTCCTTGCTCATCCCACTTGTAGAGCTTATTACATATAGGTTTTCTGGTTTTCATCAGCACTTAAGGTAGCCCGAAGGCCTTGAGGTGGCCCAAAGGCCTTGCTGACCCGAAGGCCTGGGTGGCCCCAAGGCCTTATAGGACTCAGCGACCAAATCGGTGGCCTGAAGGCCCAAACGTGGGAATATTTCTGGCTTCTACAGTGCCAAACAGTGCCACTACAGTCCCCGCTACAGTACCTACTACAGTACTGCATAGTTCCTACTACAGTTCTACATAGTACCTGCTACAGTACCCGGAAATTCTGCCTCCACCTGGATTTGATCCCTGGTCATTTGGATACACTTACGGATTCCTTACCAACCGGGCTAAGGCTCATGTGCTTTATACCTTTTCTTATTGGTAGGATAATAGTAAAAAATAAAAAATTCTCTAATAGAACATGTTGACCTCCAGACCCTGGTGACACACACTAATGCCCTATGTCAGTTTCTCACATGTCATTAGGCACACCTCTCTGCATCCTAGAGGTTATTGAATAGATGAAATGGTCTGATATATAACATAGAGAGACTATACACTTTTTATTAAATCATCATAATAGTTTAAATAAATTAAAAATTAACAAATGATAACAACCATAACTAGAATATTTCTACACTCACATGATGGCTTAAACAAAAATATAATATCCAATCCAAAATAGTATATATGTCAGACACGATATGTTTCATGTATTAATATGAAAAACCTAATGCAAAGACACAATGAGAACCCCCAAACACGTCCTAAAATCATGTCTAGTTCCGTTATCCATGCTCCACACCAAATAAACCATTTAACATATGTCTCTTTCTCTTATCTAGTCCTGTAACCGTGTAGTGTATTTTGGTACTGATCATGAAGGAAAAGTAGGATGTGATTTCAACTCAGTTGGCCACCAAAAATGGTGAAAAATACAATATCCAATTTATGACCGCATATGTAGTTTCATAAAGAATAATATAAAAAAATGTAAACTATTATTAAATTTCATTATTCTAAAATTAACTACATAATTTACCTATGTTCACTATTACAATAAATAACTTCTTTGGCATGTGCCGAAGTCTGAACCATATCACATATTGAGTCTAAAAACATATTTTTACAATGGGATATTTTTTAACCTTATCTATCAATTTAATAAATAAATTCACATGGAACTATATTAAAATGCCATCTTTTTGGGCATATAATGACATAGATTGATCCCTACAGGTATTTGAACCATCATTCTTTGAGACTCAACTTATAAAAAGGCCAATTGGACTTCCATAATGCTAACACGGAATTAGAATTCAATTATTTGATATTTTTACTTTAGACCACCTACCTCGAGACCTTTTATGGATACTCACCAATGGAAATATCCAAATTGATGTAGAAGGTTCAATTGCACAACGATGAATGAGGTCAAGATCCAAAACCTTGATCTAGCATCAAAACAAGTTAGTTATATCATAACCTAAATCCAAACCCCCCAAAATGGAGGAATATTGTTCCATATTTATCAGGAAAGAGAGACCTGAGAGAGAGATAAATCTATTATATAATAAATCACACACCAAGACATGTGAATATCTTTCAATCAAATCATCGATTCATAATGAATGGAGGATATAAAGCCATTTAATTTATCCCACAACCTCTTGAATAGATATAGAATCTATTAGGTTAAGAGAGGGAAAATGGAGGTGAATGTTGTGGGGCTAGAGAATTTTATAATAAAAATTCATCAAAAACTTTTTTTCATGCATGTTGTTGTGTGATAGAGAGCCATGTTTTCTAATACATGCACCCTAACTGTGAAAAGATCCAATGGGGGTGAAAGGGTACTTCTAATAGGGTGAATGGTTTGAAAAAACCATTATCCAACCTTGAAAAATATATCTATATAGGGTTTTATGGTTTTCTAGGGTTGGGCTCATCGTGTAACAACCCAAACTATTATAAATACAATTCTTCTTGAAATTAATTTAAATTTATAATTATGTAATATGGTTATAGAAAAAAATGTACTTTTTTGTTTTTATTATATCATTTTGGAATCAATTGACATCAAACATTATTACCATTGATAATATAGTTGTTGAACATAGATCACATGATTATTATAAATAGAGGATTTCAATTAATCCAATTCGACAAATAAAAATGAATTGATGGCCTCAAATAGTTGGATCATACCCTATGAAGCCCAATTATCAGAGCCTCAAAAAAGATGGAATCTCTAGGAATTTCCATGACCAATACCATGTAGTGATCCAACAACTTAAGAATAATAAATACCATTTTTAGGATAAGTTCAAGCTCATCATGATCATGACCCAAATTTTGTTTTCTGAACTACCCCATGAATGTCCCTCCATAACACAACTTACCCATAGGATTATTTCTGGTGTAATAAGGGTATATGTATTAAGACCCTAGAATTTTCTTTTTGTAAATTAATATTTATAGAAAAATGATTATATTTTCATCCTGTTATGGGTTCTTTATAAAATATTTTTATTTGAATATAATAAAACACAATTAGTATTTTTTGGTAATATTAAAATTAAATTAAACAATTTTTTTAATGAATAAATAGATGTTTTTAATAAATAATATTTTATTAACATATTCTTTATTATTAAATATTATTAAATATATATTATGGTATAATTTTTTATCACATCAAATGTACTTTTTATAAGGGTTCCAAACCTCTTTCTGAAAAAACCCCAAAATTTCATAGTAAATGTTTATTTTATTTTAATAGTGATAATAAATCTATTTATAAAATTATTTAGATAAAATGATTATTTTTTATGGAATCAGAATGACAAAATTATCAAACAGTTAAATTTTTATAATTATTTCAGTGTCAAATTTTTGAGTAATACTTAAATACCATATAAATATAATTTCAACATTAAAATATCATAATGATTCCAAATTTATGTAATAAATACTATAAAGAGTATCCATGACAAACAATACGCGCTTCCTTTAAAATAATGTGATTTTATGTTTATGGGATTAATTTAATAAATCCATTATAAATCCTCCAAAAATATAAATATATATTAATTTTTTAAAATAATATCTTTAAGAGTATAGATCATCACCATATATACAAGAGAATTATTTTATTTTGTTAGGGCCTTTTCCATATAAAATAATGAATACCACATCCATTTGGAGGAAAAATGGGAAAACACAATGGTATGTTTTGTAATTTTTTTTGTTATGTAGAGTCCAAAACCTTAGTAACAATGAAATCCCCCTCTATTCATATATAAACTCACCTAAGATCCCATTTCCCAAAAAAAATACTCATTGGATCATGTCCATACACATCCCTCCACTCTCTCTATACATGCTACGGTTCCCCCAAATTCTTAATAATCTCTTGCAAATCGTTTTGAGTCATACACTGATGTTAGGGAATTCTCTCTACCCAATTCGATTCGTGCACTTCTTTTTTGATGTGTCACTTAAATTAAATTTCATTATGGTGTAATTTTGTCTTAAATATTTCCCTGAAAATCAATTTAACATATAAATTATGAGACCCCCCTTTTACTCCCATGAAGCATCTCATGATCTTTTATGTTCAACCACTACCATGTCGAAATATACTAAGGGTTTACTTATTCAAGATTCATCAATTCTGTGTACCTTCAATTCCTAATATTATAATGTTGGGATATGTATTTCCATGACCCTATTAATTCCCTTTTATTTATGCATTAATAAATCCCCCCTTCTCTCTCGTCAACACATTTTTTTGAATCATTAAGTTACATCGTTATGCTGCTGAAATCACACTGTGATTTTTTCATCCCCAAAAAATTGTGTTACGAAAACCATTAAAATTTTCTATAAATAGTATTCACATATATTCATATATACTTTTTTGTTTGGGACATAAATATATATATTACACACTCATTTATCCTAGAATAAATTATTATAATGAATGAATCGATGTTGTATGATCTATGTGGGACACTTAATCATGATAATGAAATGATTATGATTGCTGTGCCCAGAATTATATATCACTCCAATTCATTGGGAAATGTTTATTGTCATGATATGTAATGCTGGGAAAGGGAGTGAACTAGATTCTTTTATGGGACCTTTTCCACCATGATTTATTGGATGTTTACCCTTGACCTATTTTTATGATGCATTATTTCATGTTGTTCACACATTTTAGATGTTAGGACTATTAAGTTGTATCATGTGTCATTGTTCATGTTTATGATTCCTACTCTTTTTATTCCCCATTGATATGCCTAAAGTGTAGCATGTATTATTATCTTTATTTTATTCTATTATTATATCCATACTATACTTTATATGTCACCCATTTCCTATGTATGTCCCCAGGTTATCCCGTGCACTTCTCTATATTATTAATTAATACATGATTTATAAATAAAATTGCACATAAGAAAATATGTATTAATTAATAATATTGAGAAGGGTTATTACATTTCGTGTCAAATGAAATTTTTAGTTATTTTTGGGATTAGGATTAGAAAACTCTTGATAAATACTTATGGATAAGAATAAGTATAAGAAAATATCCCTAAATTTTGATAAGTATATAATTTGGGGTTTATCAATAAAATATAACATTGTATATATAATACAAGTGGATGTGGTTCTATAGAACATGATCCCAGGGCTAACAACTACGAAAACGTATGCTGGGCCTATCTTGGTGTAACCTAGTACATGAAAATGAGCCTTAATGCGCAACAATCTTGACACTATTAGGGGATTTATTTGATAAATTCATAATCACATTTCAAAATATTTTTATGGGAACCAAAAAATAACCATAATAGTATATTTTAATAAATAGATCATGTATAAAATATATTGAATCCTATAAATTCATAAGATAAGAAAATAAAACCAATTTTAATGTTTTCCATTTAATTTTCCTTCGATTATTGTTTTATCTATTTAATTGTTTCAATAAAATCATTATGTATTATTCCATTATTTGAGAAAATGGAATGAAATTGGTGGACTTGGGTAAAAAATTAATTCAATGGGAGATATTATTAAAAACCCAACGAGATGGCCAATACTATGTCGGTAGAAATCAAGAACATCATTATGGTACTCTATCATATGACTCATATTCTAAATAGAATCCCAGACCAAGAAGAGTGTAAAAATCCCCCTAAGAGAGAGCATGCTATCATTGAGACCTTTATTAAATAATGGAATACATCCTTAACATGAACATATGATCCCTTTATCATAGTACAACATATCAACACCATTGAGAATATGTCCATCATCCTTCAATGTTCAAAATAAGAGAAGGTTCTACTAGCTATTTATCATATTGAGGGAGAACATTATTAGTGGTAGAAATTGATTGATAATATGAATCATGAGGATTATATAAAAGAGAGTGAATAAATGGAATCCCAACAAGTGTTTTTTTGTGAATATTTTCCACACACTATCTATCTTAACATTTGAAGGGATTTCCTTTTCCTCAAGAAAAATGATGTTGAATCGATCAGGGAGAATGAAGAAAACTACACAATAATTGCATGAAATGACTCCTCCTTTGACATTAACCATGAATGTAAGGTATACATCTTATTTTGTGGTAAACACATAGTCTAATGAAATCCCTGGTGATCTGTGACCTTGAAAACTATAAAGGAATTGTCAGATGTTACCTAAAATTCTAAAAAGAGGTTGGAAAATCACAACTGTATTATAGGGATAAAAAGTGGAATATGAAGTTTAATTCTAATGGTACAATGAAGAAATGTAACAGTGATACAAAATTTTATAATCCCACATTTTAAAGACAAGAAAAGAAGAACCACTATAATTTATTACGGGGGATGAAGAAATGCTTTGGGTTTGGGAAAGAACCACATGAAGATAATGATTGGTGACATGATAAACCCACTAATATGATGGAGGAAATTAATTTTATTATTAACCCTCATTACATTTTTCATTGAAACAAATTTATAGAACCATTAGTCTTTTCAAAATAGTTCATTATTCCTGGTAGTTTCAGAGACAACCAACAACCTCCAAGCCTTTAAGTGGGGTTTTCTAGCACTAGCATTGAAGTGGATCCAAACAACGAATTCAGGAATAGTATGCAATTTATTCATTCTAGAATAGTGAATTTACATTTTTATTTTGGTTTTGTACATTATTTCGTATTACGAATGTTGGGTAGAACTATTCAATAATGACCATAAAGAAAGAAATTAGAGCAGTTGGTGAAACTGAAAAATTGGGAAATTACTTCATACCATGTAAATAAATCCTCCCCAATCAAATATTACTGTCTGAGAGAATTTATCATTAGATAAAAATTCATGAATATACATAAAATAAGTGGTGAGGATTTATGTATTACCTCTATTGATTATATCTAATAGAGATCCAAGATTAAACTCATCGTTTTGGAAGAGTATCCAACTTTCATTGAAAACTGTGTCGAACTTCAGCACGAATTATCACCCTCAGATTAAGGGGAAATCTATTTAGGTTATCTAGACACATAAGGAAATGATTATAGTATTCTAAATTGACTTTAAAGGATTATTTGACCAAAATCATCCTCTTCTCAAGTTCTCATACAAAAATATTTTTTAGGCGAGCATCCAAATAGCTCCATATGAATCCCTTTATTAGAACAGATGTCGAACACCAGCTTGCTAGGATGAAGTCAATGAACATAATCATATCAGACTAAAATAATAGATGAAGTGGTTGGTAATGTAAACCATTTATTTGCACATCAAATGAGCTCAACGTCAAAATCAAAGCTTTGAAAAAAATATTTGATTAGAACTTAAGTTTATTGTTGGATACATGGTATTCATCCATATATCACCATGTATGAATGTGATGATTTGGGATGAAGGTAATTCTTAGTCCAAGAATCATCAGCCCATTTGAATTCCTGAATCACATCAGAGCATAGGCTGCATACAATAACTACTAATGAACATATCACATATACATGATGTATTCCATGTATACCTTAGGAGGAAGTAAATACTATATCCCTCAATTTTACTCAATCATTAGGTGGTAACATTCAAGAATTATCATTACTATGAACATCATACGGTGAAGTTATTAGATCATAGAGAAAAATATCTACACAATAAGAGAATAATCCTTCTCAAAGTGTTATAGAGAAACCACATGTTTGATGAAGTGATGTGGGAACTAGAGGAGGTGATGAAATATTGTTATAGTCATATATTATAGAATGGGGAACCAAAATACTGTTGGAGAAATTTCAAAAGGGGGTGGATTATAATGACCCAAAGTATTATAAATAAAGTTCCCCTTGTAATATATTTAAATGTCTTATTATGTGACATAGTTATAGAAAACCCACACAATTATTTTGTTATATTATATCCTATAAAAATTTTCTTACCTATAATAATCATTAACATGGATAATATAGCCATTGAACAGTGATAACATGATTAGTATAGATATAGGGTTTTAATAAATCCAATTAAAGCAGAAAAAGAAAATGATAGTCTCAACCCGTATGATCATACCCTATATATCCCATTTGTCAAATATTAAAAAGGAAATAGAATATTTAGTATTATTACATGACCAAGCACAATATGAGATCCAACACCATTATTATGAGTGAAAAACTTTATAGTCGAAGTTTAATCTCATGGATATCGCCGCCCAAAACATGTTCACCAAACTGCTCGATGTCAGTCACACCATCACACACCTTACGTTTTAGATGTTTTCAAGTGTATTAAAGGGATATGTATCAAGACAATATAATTATCAATATTTAAATTATTTTTATTGAATAATGAATATATTTTCATCCTATTATGGTTAATTTATTATTATTTTTTATTTCATTATAATAAAATAAAAATAATATTTTTTTGTAATATAAAAATTAAAATAATGAATTCATTTCAATGAATTAATGGATTTTTGAAAAAAATATTATTTAAAAATATTATTATAATTAGATAATTTTTATTAAAATAAAAATTATCATAAATTTCATATGATGTCAAAAGTATTTTTTATGTGTTTGAAAATTATTATTATCAAAAATCCCAAAAATTTCATTGTAAATGAAGAACTTATTTAAAATGTGAAAATTAATAGATTTATAAAATTATTTTTAATGAGTGAATGTTATTTAATAAATCATATTATCAATATTATAAAATAGATAATTTTTCAACATTTTCTGAGAAAGTAAATTTTTTTGGTGAGAGTTGAAGACCTATAAATATACATTTTTTATATTCGGATCATAATGACCCAAAGAGATGTAATAAATACTATAAAGTTTATCCATGTCCAAATAAATATTTTACTTTTAAATTAATGTGATTTTATGTTTATTTTATTATTTTTATAATGGCATTACAAATCTTCCAAGACCATTAATATATTTTGTGCTTTTAAAATCATTTCCTTAAGAGTATCACTCACCTATACACAATCAATAGACTAATTTTATTAATTTCATGAAATGGAATTATAATATAATGAAAACCAATCACATTTGGTACAAACCATAGTTTATAACCATAGGAAGGGTTTTGGATTCGGTAATTTTATTATGTAGAGTCCAAATGAAAATAATAAACAAATCTCCCTCTTTTCCTATATAAACACACCAAAAATCTCATTTATCATATAAAAAAATCCTTGGAGTACGTCCAGAACCATCCCTAAAATATTTATAGTCAAACCAAGGCACCTTAAATATTTCAACAAGCCTATCCAATTAATTTGGAGTCACTCATTCAAGTAAGATATTGCTCTCTTTTAATTTCCATTCAGGCACTTCTTTTATCTTATGTCTCTTAAACATCATTTTATTATTTTGGGATATGTTATTCCATATTTTCCATTATCTCCATTTAATTTAAAAATTATTAGATACATTATACTTTCATTAATCCTCCCATGATCCTTTATGATCACCCCATACCATGCTGAAATATAGTTAGGATTATTTTCATCATTCAAGTTTCTTCCTTAACTTTTTCCTTATATTTCAAATTTTATAATGATGGGATATGTTTTCCCAAATAAATATTACTTCCCATATTATTTCTATGTTATTATAGACCCCATTGTCTCTTACCAACAACTTTTTATTAATCATTAAGTGACATTGTTATGCTGTAGAAATTGCATTATGATTTTTCAATTCCAAAACAACTATGTAGTGAATACCATACCAATTTCCTCTTAAGAGTTTTTATATTTATAAAAATATAATTTGTTATTAGGTATATTTATATATTTATTACACACTCCATGATCATTTAATTAAATTTGATGATGAAATAATCCATTTTTTCTGATCAATATGGAACTCCATATCATGAGATTGAAATGAATGTGACGTGTGCACCCGAAATTATATTATGCTCTAATGTATAGTGTAATGATTAGAATAATTATACAATAGGATGGGATATGGAGTGAACCTATTTCATCTATTATAAATTTTCAACCATGATTTATTGGTAGTTTATCCTTCACCTATGTTTATTATGCATCTTGTTATGTTTTTTCTACATTTTCCATGTTATGATTATCATGATACATCCCATCTCATTGTTCATGTTTAATATTTTTTCTTTTTATTCCCCATTTATATTCCAATTTTATGACATGAAATATCACCTTCATGATATGTCTTGATTTTTTCCATAATAGTCATTATAGCTCACCCCTTTCTTATTTATTTCCCCATGTTATCTCATGTAGTTTTAAATCCATAGAAATTTTAGAAGCATTTTAAGGAAGTTTTTAATAATGTTTTTGTATCCCTTGTTCAAGATGTTATTATATGAATATAATCCAAAAACATACAATAGATCATTATAATTTAGGTTTTATTATATGTACATTTATATAATAAATCGTTTATTAATTAATAATAAAGAGCAATGTTGTTATACACGTTTTAAGAAAGTTGGTTCCCAACTATGAACTGTCTAAAAGCCCTCCAAAAACCACCATATTTAACCCAAACGTACCAAAGACATGAATCAAGAAAACTATAATAATAAAAATGGAAAATTATTATCTATAAATGAGATCAATACATCACCATAAATGGTTTGGAGATTACAATGGTTGTTAAATATTTCATTTTTATACAATTAATATAATCTTATATACATACACTATATCATTATGTCCTAAACTATGTCTTGGGGATCAATATGATAGTTCATAGAATATTCTCATGAATTAAAATGTGTTATTCATTTTAGTGGACATAATAATCAATCACAAACATGAAATAAAATCCTCATATAGTTTGTACACATTAACATTATGTCAGATCATTTTTCATCACATATGAATCAATATCCAATGCACCATTTTGATAATTTCTAGGTATGAATTTTGAAAATCTTACATTCATTCTTAGTATATATTATCTAATATTTAGAAATAATTAAAATACATCAT
Organism: Viscum album; assembly: GCA_963277665.1. NCBI lineage: Eukaryota > Viridiplantae > Streptophyta > Magnoliopsida > Santalales > Viscaceae > Viscum > Viscum album. The sequence continues at coordinate 1,919,697,790 of OY728160.1, forward strand.
GAACTTATAAAAATATCCACAATAACACATATGGGTTACCTCTCAATGTTCTAAAAACTTGATTTGAATTTACAGGATCATAATTTGTAAACCCACAAGCCTCCATAGTGTAAGACATCCGACCATAGTAGCTCGGTGGAGGTGCCTTACATTATTATCATCGAAATATTTTTTGGAATGAAATTCCAATGTGGAAAATATTTTACTATCATTACAGAACTATAAACATACATAGTTGTTAAATTACAATAGGAAATGAAATGTAACATATTAACATATTTTGAATCACACGTAAACTCATAAATTGTCTCTATAGGTCATTCATAATACACAACTTTTAATCATTGGGGGAAATTAAATCATATTAAATGGTTGAGAATAAATGATTAGTAAGGTTGTTTAATTTTAAAAACAATTATCGAAAACGTAAAAATTACGCATGGTTAAGAAAAAAACATACATGCCTTTTAAAATAAACATGAGAATAATATGAAAGCAATGAATGTTGAGTAAATAAATCCATATAACTGATCACAATATAATGAAACTTAGTCATTGATATTATACTAGTCAAATATCTCATGGTTTATAAATTTATAAAAACATAAAGAGGTAATACATAATGATTGACATACGAAACATATCATCAAGGACTTATCCATGATGTCTTAAAATACTAGGGTAAGGGTTCGTCCAAAATCAAATCTTGTTTAGTATCATGTGACTTAAGGATCCATCGAGTGGATATGGAAAAACCCAACCACCCCTTTATAAGTATAATTCATTCCTAATATGAATGGGGATTAATATAAATAAACTATACATGTGAAACATAAATAACATTCACCGAACTATAATCATAATCACTAACAAATCTGAATAGCATGGTGAATAGTGTTGAGAGAACACTTACATAGTCAAACTGGTCATTAACCATTTCATAAAATATTTTAGATAACAGTAGTAAGATATCAATCTCAGTAATGCATGAAATTAAATAGTGGTATTGAAAAAGATGAAAATACCCTAATAAAATAATCAAGGAATTATTGAGAGAAATACCCTTTTTATATTGGGAATAAGTGTTTTTTTGAAAAATCATTTCTAATTTACATAATTTTTTATATAAACCTAGTAATTAAAAAATATTGTTTTTCATGAAAAATTTATTTATTTTATAGAAATAATGGTTTCTTAAAACAAATTGTATAAGGAACATGAAGATGTTTAAAAATCATGATGTTCCCTTTAATCGGGCTTGTATATAGGAAAGGATTGAGAAATATCCTTATAAAACATGTAACAACCCATAAAGTAAATAAGGATTATGATTGGTATACAAATATAGAACATTAAAATTGAATTTATGATGATTAAGTAATAATAATTAATAATTCCATTTGTGTATAGAGAGAAAAATCATATTCTCGAATGGAAAATGGTTGTTTAGGGAGAAACCCTTACCTTATGTTTGAATGAGTTCTACACATGACCATAACATCCTAGATACTCAAATTAAACCCATTAATTTATGATTAAAACCCCTCTCTAAATGTATTTTATTTATTACATTTTTATTATGTTCATTTATATACTTTTTATGAGTTATAATATACAATTATATTTCGTGGGAGAGTTCATTTCTAGGGTTTTCACGATCGGTATACTTGTATATGAGTATGGAAGTTCATGTGGAATCGGTAAAATTTTAAGGAAATGAATTTATGTGATATTAATGAACATATATATGTGTAAATTGTAAAATATATAATTTTATTATATGGTATGATTATTAATCATTTGATTTGACATTTAGTGATAATTGTTTACATTATTATATCTATTATTGATCATAACAAACTCAGTTAATTTATCATTTAGTATTATGTAAATTTGTTAAATACAAAACATAATAATGTTTGTAATAAATATATTATATTATATTTTTTCCATAAAAATGGTATCATTATTTCCCTTTAAAGTGAAATTGATGAATGAAAATTCGTCATCTATAAAGGTTGTAAATTGGCATATCATGGGTGAAGATTTTTTTTTTAAAATAAAAGAGAGTGATGAATGATTTTATATAATGATATTCCATTAACATGATATAATTATAGTATATAGATTATACTGGAGTTATCACAATCAATTTTATAGTGGAGGTGTGGAGAGAATAATAAAATAAAATAAAATAAAATGAAACTAAAAGGAAAAGGAAGAGGATTTTACCTATTGAATACAGGTCCTTGAGAACCTCCTTAAGGGGATAGGTTTTGGACATTTGATGAGAACAAGAGCTCATGGATGTGGGGTAATTTCACGGTATGAGTATTGGGTAGAAATTTTCTGAGGCTAAAATATAAGATGGTTTGAGGAGAAGTGATCATGACTTGTGGTAATTATAGTGGAGGATATAAGAGATTTTTTATTATTTTATAATTTTGCTCAAGACAACCATTGGTGTTCATTATAATGAATATATACAGTAATAAGTGCCTGGGAGTTTGATCCACAGATGCTAAAATATTTATAACATCACCTATGAATCAATAAATCTTGTATTTATCATTTATCGAAAATTATTGTATTTTACTATATACAAAAATACATGTATTTTAGAAAATACACAAAAATTCACCATAACCATTATTAAAAATGTGAAATTAAAAAATGACCTCCATTTTATGAGAATTAATTTTTAACTATGTTTAATTTTATTTTTAATTAAAATAATCATTTACACAAAAGTACAGATTTTTAATCAATTAATGATTTTATAACACTTTCAAAAATTAATTAAGGTCTCATAAAATTATCACAAAATAATTAGAAAAAAATTAATTTATTAATTTATTTTATATGAATATTTATTTTTTGAAATCATTTTTTAATTATAAAATTGTAATTAAATATTTTTGACATATAAAAATAACAATATTTAATTTTACATTTTTTTAAATATTGATTTAATTATACTAGGATATAATTCAATTAGAAAATCATTTGTATGGTGCTTAAATTTTATTTTAGCATTGTTTGGTGATTTACTATCCATTAGTCTTATTTGCTCATCATAGGAGTCATATTACTATTCCTATGGTCATGTTACATTTTCATGAGTAAAGGTTCCTTAACTTCTAGAAATTTCTCTTATGTCATTAATTATTCATTTATGATTTTTATATTGTGTTCTATAAGTTATTTTATATGATAAATACTATATTAAATCATCCTAAGAAGTTAAATTTCACTGATAGTGTTCTGGTTCATTACATTCTACTCTCCTATAAAAATGTTTACCTTCAAATTGCAAGTTTTTCACCCCAAAAAATGATTCGGGTGGTTTTTTTTAAATAGATACTAAAGATCCCACGTTTCCTATTCAATTTTATTAATTTTCCAATGTAAAGTTACCTATTTATTCATCCAATTCCTCTTCACCTATTCATTAGTGTCCAGAATCTGTATAGGGTCTTTATAGTGAGAAAATTGAGGTTCTAATTATTTTCCTTCATAACTGAGGACATGTGTTGGGTCTGGCATGTACCTCTTTAACAATGAGTTGTGGAACTCATTATTTACATTATAAAAGATATAATACATTTCTAAATGATATGTAACATCTCTAATTATCTCCATAATTTCAAAAGGACCAATATACATGGGGCTTAGTTTTGTTTTCTTCCAAAATCTAACCACACCATTCCATAGAGAAACTTTCACGAATACATGATCTCCCACTTGAAATTCATAATTCTTCCTTTAATTATCAGCAAAGCCCATTTTCCTACCTTGAGTTACATTTATATAATATTGAATAGTCTTTACCTTTTTTGTTGTTTCCTTTAAATAATTTGGGATTACATGCTTTATTTCACCAATATCATCCCAACAGGTCGGTGTACACCATCTATTTCTATACAATGCTTCAAATGGAAGAATTTGAATATATACTAGAAAAGAAAATATTATTATATACAAAATATGCCAATGGAAAATACGGATCCCACATACCTAAGATATCGTGGGATCATTATCTCAACATTTCTTCTAATGTTAGAATGGTCCTTTCATATTTACTATCAGTTTGATGGTGGTAATAAGTACCTCAAATGAAGCTAAATATCCAAATATTTCTGTATAATTATATAGAATATCGATGTAAATCGTGGATCAAGATAATAAAATATAAATAGGTGCTCCACGAAGTCTTAAATCATTATTGAAATAAATTACATTAGGGCACTATAGTGGGAAATCCTGCCGTAATGTGAGGAAATGTTCATATTTGGTAAGTCGATAAACAATCACCCATATTGCATCATTATTTATTGTAGTTTTTGGAAATATAATGAATAAATACAAAGTAATGTCTTCCAATTTCTGTGTAGGAATAGGCTGGGGTTTCATGACACTTATAGAATTTTTTCATTCAGCCTTCGCCCATTGAAAGACTAAACATCTTGGTACATATCTAACAATTTCCCACATCATATTATCTAACCAAAAATGTTCCTTCATATCTCTATATAACAAAGTGCTACCAGGGTGTGTAGAAAAATATTGTAAATGGGAAACATCTAATAACTCCATTTTTAGATTGGGTATAAAGGGAACATATAACCTCCTAAAAAATTTTACAATTCCATCCTCACACACCAATTCTGGAAACATCACATCATTCATAGAATTAAATTTATTTTGAAGATTCTAATCATCACACTGAGAGAATTTAATTATTTTCAATAAATATGGTTTGGAAACTAGTTGAAAAAATAATAATGTAAATTTTACTTGATAATTCCCATATCCATTTTTTCTAGATCCATGTAAAAAGGGTCATTCTCAATCCCAATTTTGGTTAGACCTCTATGATCCTTCTTCCTCAATGCATCCTCTACCATATTCTACTTCTTAGGGTGGTAGTGTATTGAAATATCTGAATCCTTGAGCATCTCAAGCCATCACACATTCTTCATGATGAATTATTTTTGTCAGAGGATATATTTCAAACTCCTGTGATCTGTATATATCTCACATCATTCAAAATAGAGATAATGTCTCCATATCTTTATAGAAAATATCACTTGTTCTAACTCATGACCTTGACTTCTATAGTTATATTCTTGATTTTTATCATCCATGATACATAAGCAACAAATCTATCATTTTTCATAAGGACGCAAAAAATTCCTTTCATTGATGCATCACTATAAATAAAAAATATATCATTTTTCAATGGTAGAGTATTTATTTGAGAAGTCACTAACCTATACCTCAATTATTTAAAATATTCTTCATATTCTTATTTCTATATGAACATAATCAATTTATGAGTAATCTTGTTTATTGATTTAGTTAAGTGGGTAATGTTTTGAATGAAACATCAATAATAAGTTGTTAAAAAAATAAATCTATGTACCTAAGTTATGTTCATTAGTGAAGGAAATTCCTAGACAACATTTTTCCTCAAAGGATCAATTGATATTCCATCATTCGAGATAATATGACCATGAAAAGAAAATGATTGAGTCCAAAATTCACACCATATAAAATTAATATATAATTCAATTGTTCTAAGAGTCTTTAGAACAATCCTAATGTTATTATCATGGTCTTCATAGATTTTGGATTATACCAAGACATTATCAACAAGTACCACAACACAGTAATTATAATATACCTTGAAAAAACATGTCATTAGATCCAAGAAAACAGAGGGTGAATTAGCCATTTTGAATGGAGTTAATGCAAACTAATAATATATAGACATGATTAGAAATACTATATTTTGAATATCGTCATTCCTCACATGAAATTGATGGTATCTAGATTGAAGGTCAATATTTAAAAAATATCGATCTCAGTGAAGTTGATTGAAAAAAATTAACAATACAGGGAAGGGTATTTGTTTATTATCACAATATAATTGATTTCCCTATACTCAATGCACAGATTCATGGATTTATCTTTCTTTTAAAAAATGAGAACATGGTCACTCTATTCATAAATACTAGGTAAAATATATACTTTATAACTAAATTCATCTAGTTTTTTCATATGTTCTTCTAATTCCACCATGGCCACTCTATAAGGAGCATTTGATATATGTCTTGAACCATGAGTAAAATAAACATATAACTCAATTTCCCACCCAAGAGGACATCCTGTTAAATCCTAAAGAAATACATCAACGTATTCCTTCAAAATAAGTACATCATAAATTTAATTATTTTTTTCCACACAAATAGATATTACATTTTCTTATTCAATTTAAATAAAATTCAGTAAAGATAATATGGGGGATCTATATTAGAACCAGATGGTGATGTTTCTACTCTAATGAAAAGGGATTCTATAACTTCCTCAGAAAATGAAATTCACTACATTACAATAAAATTTTAAGATCATATTCTGAAATCTGGTCTACGCTATGGATTATGTCAAAGTTGACCATATGTATGAAGACAAAATCATTATATAAAGCATGTATATATTCCATAATTTGGATGAGTATGAATTATTATATTTTAATTAATGAAGATATTTTGAATGAATCAAGTTGTTATGGATTTGTAAAAAGTCATGATATCAATAGTATAAAAATTGACACAAATGTGTGTTAAAATAACCATTATTTTATTAAAAAATTTAATAATCCTAAAAATGTATGAATCATCAAAATGACTTATATGATTTAAAAAATTCATTAAGGATCCATTTTAAGGTCTCATGGAATTTTATTGTAACAATAGTAACCATATATTATGAAAAAACAAGAAGGCATAGTAAGAGTTAATTTATTTTACTATGGGATAAAGCTAAAAGATAAAGATACTATTATGACCTAAACTTGTCTAAAACACATTGGATAAGATTATTTCTACCCATACTCCTCTTATCTTCAAAATATATCACATTGGTGTTATTATAATTCTAAAATCAATTAATAATAAAATAATATTTCATGAAATTACTAAAGTGCCCCTTCTCCCCTTATAAAGGTCCATTACCACTACCACTTACACAAATCTATCAACAACCTTAGTGAGACCAAAATATACTACAATAAGCTTCTAAAATTCCTCCCTCCCTCCTAGATGTATTCCCCTTGGTAGATGAAAATTCAAGAAATTCTTTTGGCTCAAATCAAAATAAGTTACCTGATTTTAGGTAACATCTTCTCTCGAGTTCCTTTCCATTTTTTTTCCTATAAACTACCAATGATCTTATTATTAATTATTTATATAACAACACCATAATCCTATATATACATATTTTTTCTGAGAAATATTATAACTACACTTTCACACACTCCATCTAATGGATACGAACATTCTGTTTCGTTGTATGGTGAACTACTGCCTCACAAAACGATAATTGTTCGATTCCCACCCACCACCTCTCATGCTAGCCATTATGATTGAAAATTATTCATATATGATATATGTTTTGTTTATATTGTCTTCATTATTGTTTAATTTTTATTTACAACATACATTATATGACTTTCATGATTTGTAAACGAAATAATTTCATCTAACGAAGTTCGGACTACCTCCCCCTAAAAGTGAAATGACACATTCATTCCATAAGTGGAATGTATAAAGGATAGAGTTAATGAATGTATGTAAAATATATATCATGTGATATTATACATTAATTATAATATACCTATTTATCATTATGCTTTCATTCCTTTAAATATGAAATAGAAATGAATGTAGCATAATGTGTATGTACGACTTACCGTCTCTATTAAAGATGCATTTCATTACTTATCTCCAAATGTTATGGAATAATATAAATACATATGTGTTGGATATATGTGATATATATTAATTTTATTATGGAGATAATAGACTATTTACTACATGAAAAAATTGTGATTATAACAAGATAATTGTTTACTCAAGTACCCAATATCGACAAAAAGACCGATAATAACATAAATAATTATTTTATTTTTATAATGTGGTAATAAGTGATATAAAAGGAATAATAAACATGAAAAAGGATCTGATGAAAGTAGAAATTATCTTCTTTTTAATATTATAGAAATTAAATAATGAACGAGTCAAGTCGTACACAAGGTAAGGGACTTCATATCAATATCATTTCTTTGAGGCATGCTTTCGTTATATACACCTCATTCTTTTACATAGTGTATAATATACCCCTTTGAAATTTACATTCATTCAAATGTAATCTTTTTTATATTATTCATTTTACTAAATGAAAAAAAAATTAATGTATTCAGTGACAATGACCTCTCTGCCACCATAATTGTTATTTGGGTTCCTCTGTAAGGATTATTATTTTTAAAAGGAAACGAAATCCCCTATTCACCTTTTTGTTGTTTTCATATTGAAAATGGTTTCTGAAATGGATTTTGTATTTCAATATCATTAAATGATTCCATGTGATTGTGAATGTAATTTTATTAGTGAAATGTTTATATTTTCAATATTTTATGTATAATGTTTATATAATGGTACTTGGAAATTTGAAAAGTGATTACATGATAAACCAATGACGAGTGGTTATGTGGTAAATAAATTGATTGGTGGTTCCATGATAAACCAAGGACAGGTGGTTATGAAATAACCTTTAATTCATTGGGTATGGAAGTCAGTCGTATGACTATTCCTTTTTTAAGAATGATATGTGGAAGTTGACTGTACAGTAATACTATTTAAGAATGATTATGTCCCAAGTTTAAATTTTATAGTTTATGTGTTATTTATATGGGTTTTATGTAAATATTATAGTTACAAAAGGGTAAGAAATGAGATTTTATTCAGTGAAGAGTATTTACTACATCATAAAATGGTAAAATATTACTTATGATAAAATATTCAAGGTTTACATTTGTTTCGATAAACTAATAGTTTTCCTTTTTTGTATCAATTAATAATAATTTTACGCTCATCCCTTGTTTTGAAATGTTTTTCATATGATTCAAAGGTTAATAGAATCAAGGATTGAATCATAGGAAAGCTGTGATGTTTATGCATGAAACAAAACTTTGTTCTTTTTTCAAAGTGTTTGTTTATGAAAGAAAATGGATAGTGAGTGGAAGTGTCTACATTAAAATAACAATGTTGTTTTGTATAAGTTATAACATAATTCTCCATTAATCTAAACCTGATAAGATCCATCATATGAATTATTAAAATAATTTTAGATTATGTAATTTTTAAGGATGTGGCATTATAGTTGGTATCATAGACCAGTTTAGATAACATTAGTAATTATGATATTTTTAAATTAATATACAAGAATTATTTTTACTTTATCATATGATTGACATGATATATAATTTAAGGAGTACCATGTTGAATTGCCTATTATATTTTTGCGATCAGAATCTTTTTTCATAGTGAAAACATGGAAACTATTATGGGACTACATGAAGAGGAAAAAAACATCCAAATCATAAAAATAAGATGGTCGGAATCAGAATTGAACAACTTGTTTTAGTAATAGAAAATTAGAATCAGGATATAAATGGTGATGTTATCCATGCACGTGTTCACCAAGATCAGCTATAGAAGAACATGTTAATAGTAGACCATTTCATGAGGAAATGTCCCCCATCATTCATAGGATCATCTAACCCTGTGAAATATGAAGAGTGGATCAAAGCACTAGAAATATTTTTTGATGTCATGGGGTGAACAGAAAATAAAAATTATAGTCTTTATATTTACCATTTTGATGTAGAAGTGGGTCAGTTGTGGTTTATGTTAAAAAATATTAGGTACAGTGAGGAGATTTATGCTCTTTGTTGGAAAGAATTCAAAGGTATGTTCCTTGAGAAATAATTTCCTAAGGAATCTCAACATAGAATGAATGAATAATTAATGTAAAGGAGACAATAGGATGACTCAATGGTATCTGATGAAACAAAGGTCACTCAACTCGAAATTTATTATCCAAATTTCATCTGGGATCTTTATAGTAAGATAAATAAGATTTACTCATGATTTAAGTCGCGATATCAAAAAGTATTAGCATCTCATGAATTCAAATGTTATATGAAAATTCTCAAATGTGACGAGAAAGTGGAAATATATTTTTATTATGATTAGGTGTTCCATGAGAGAAAGAAAAAGATAAGGTCGAGTTGGCAGGGAGTGGTAAAATATTCATCAAAGAGTCCTGGAGGTACGAAAATTAATTTTCATTTCATAAGAAGTGTGGTAAGAAATATCCTGGAGAATGTTTATCCAAGTCAGGGGAGTGCTTCCGATGTGCTAAGACATGTCATATTTCCTTTAATTTTTAGGAAGATGATAAATTAGGAAATGAAAAGCCTACATTAATATGATTTAGTTGCAATGAGTTTGGGCATTATGCCAATGTGTGTCCAAATATTATTACCAAGTGTGGAAACCAGTTAGATCAAATGAAGAAGGGTGTAGATAAATATTTTTCAAATACTATGGTTGATGTGAAACCATAAAATGATGTGTTATCAGGTACTTTGTTTTATAGGTTATGCTAATGTGTTTTTTGATTCAGGTTCTATATATTCTTTCATTTCTGATAATTTTTGGGTAAATTTGGAATTCCACCTCAAGAAATGAATCTAGAACATATAGTAAAAACACATAGGGGAAATGTTGACGCAAAAATAAATTATAAGAATATTCCTATCCTTATTTGTGGAAGTAATTTTACTAAAAACCATGTTGTTTTTACTCTAATAGAGTTTGATGGTTTTTTGGTAATGGATTGGCTTTCAGTATACCATAATAAGAATTCCAATAGAGATAAAGTGGATTATTTTTAGAAAGACATTCAGTTTGTTTAAGATAATATACAATTATCTCTGATAACATATTAGGAAGCATAGAAACTATTGAAAGATGGAAATTAATGTTACCTTGCACATATTGTTGAAATTAATGGAACTGTTCAGATTAATGATATGCCAGTTGTAAATGAATATCTTGATGTTTTTATGATGAGTTTCATGGTATTATACATGATCGGGAAGTTGAATTTACTTTTGACATAATTATTTATGCTAATCCAATTTCAAAAAACCCTTATCAAATGGCTCAAATTGAACATTTACATTTAATGAAACAATTTAGAGGATTTCTTAGAAAAAGGTTTCATTTAACCTAGCACATCATCGTGTGGTGCTGCACTCATGTTTGAAAAAAAATAATGATGGTTCATTGAGACTATTAATTGATTATAGAGTATTTAATAATATCACTGTTGAGAACATGTATCCTTTTCCTCATATCAATGACCTGTTTGATCAGCTCCAGGGAACATAGTACTTTTCAAAGATTGACTTGAGATCAGGGTACCATATGTTGAACGCGAAGGAAGCATACATTATGAATACCAAGTTTCGTACTAGATATGGACATTATGAATTTGTAGTTATGTTTTTTGGGTTAATCAATGCACCTAATATATTCTTGGATCTTATGAATTGAATTTCCTATGATTTCTTGTATAATTTTTTGGTTTTGTTTATTGATGAAATTTTTTAATCTTCCAAAAGTAAAGAGGAGATGAAAGTCTTTTAAGGTTTGTCTTGAAAACCTTAAAATAAATGAAATTGTACAGGAAATTCCGTAAGTGTGAGTTTTGGTTATAAACAATTTCATTCCAAGGTCATATTGTTTCAAAAAAATGGCATAAATGATGATCCTTCTAATACAAAAGTTTTTGAATAATAGCCAAGACCCACAAATATAACTGAGAGTTGTAGTTTTTTTGGTTTCTCAGGCTATTATCTATGGTTTGTGGATTATTTTTCATTTTTATCTAGCCCACAGAGTTAGATAACTTGAAAATGTGACAATTTTATCTGCACAAAATAATGTGATGGTAGTTTTCATGAATTGAAAAAAAGATTGGGGATTGCATCCATTTTGGCATTACCTTCCAGAGATGTTGAATTTGTTAACTATAGTGATGCTTCATTGAAATGACATTGTTGTGTCCTAATGAAAAATTATATGGTTATTATTTATGCATCATGTTGGTTGAATCATAATGAGTTATAATACCCCATATATTATTTGGAATTAGCTAATATTGTTATTGCATTAAAAATTCAGAGGCATCACCTGTATGGAGTAAAATTTGAAATATATACTAACTACAAATGCTTGAAGTATATATTCACAGAGACAGAATTGAACATGAGATAGAGGATATGGATTTAATTAATCATGGATTATAATTTCACGATTCATTACCATCCCTGAAAAGAAAATTAATTGGTTGATGATTTGAGTCAAAAAAGTAATGCTACATTAACCATGTTACATTTGGAACAAGATCCATTGATTAATTGTATGATTAAATTTGACATAGATGTTGTTGAGGCTGGAAATTCATATGTTTTTTAGGTGTTAGTGAAATCATCTATATCAAATAGAATATAGAAAGCGTAGAAGGAAGATAGTGAGTTGTATTAAAAGGTTGAGATGGATCAGAAGGGTATGTTTCCTGAATTTAACATTGATAATTATTGTATTTTAAGATTTATCAAAAAATTATGTGTGCCTTGTGATTCACAGTAGAAAAAGTGTTGTTATGTGAAGCACATAGTTCTCTATTTTTAGTTTATCCTGTAAGTGCGTAGATGTATAGATATCTTTTGTTGTATTACTAGTGGGATGAAATGAAAATATATAATGCAAACATTACGGTGAAGTGTTTGACTTGTCAAAAGGTTAAAGTTGAGAGGTAGTTACCAAAAAGGGATGGTTCATCCCTTACCAGTGCCATAGTGGAAATAGGAGAATATATACATGTATTTCTTAGTGGGATTACCAAAAAATTCTCTTGGTAACAATGCAATCTAGGTTATTGTTGACCAAATTACTAAATCATTACATTTTCATCAATTTCATGATACTCTTTCTCTAGATCAATTTTCTTAATCATATGTTAAAGAGATAGTAAGGTTGAATGGAGTTCCCCTATCCATTATATCTGATTGTGATCCCAAGTTTACATCTATGTTTTAAAAGGGCCGTCAAAAGACATTGGGTACTAAATTAATTTTTTTTACCGATTTTCATCCACAATCAAATGGGTAGTTAGAACGAACAATTAAAAAATTGGATGATATGCTACGTGCTTGTTCAATGGATTACCAGTGATGTTGGGACCAAAATCATTCTTTTATTGAGTTTTCTTATAATATCATTTTTCATTCTAGTATACAGATGGCTCCATTTGAGGTATTATATGGGTAGTTGTGTCAAACTTCAAATTTTTGGGATGATGTAGGTGAATCTAAACTGATGGGACCAGAATTGATTGAAGAGATGATAGAGAATATTTAGTTGACATAGAAACAAATGATGATAGCTCAGAGTAGGTAGAGATGTTATGCGGATAACCATAGAAAATATATTTCTTTTGAGGTCGGTGGTAATGTCTTATTCAAAGTTTCACCATGTATAAGTGTGATGTGTTTGGGTAAAAAGGGGAAGTTGAGTCCATGGTTCCTTAGACAATATGAAATTCTACAGAATGAGGGATAATTTTCTTAATGAGTGGGTTTACCTCTTAATTTATCTCATGTAAATAATGATTTTCACGTTTCAATGTTATGAATGTATTTTCCAGATCCATTTCATGTTTTGAGTCAAGAGGTAGTAGTGTTGGAAAATAATCTCTCTTTTGAGGAACAACCAGTCCATATTCATGATTGAAGAGAGTATGTGTTCCAGAATAAGGTAATTCATCAGGAAATAGTTTTTTGGAAATACCATATGGTTGAAGATAGATCATGGGAGTATGAAAATGTTATGAGGAAAAAATACCCCCACTTATTTGATAAATAATTAAAATCTCTAGGATGTAATTCCCACAAGGGGAAGGATGTAACATCCCAGGTAATTAAAGAATACTACATTTTCATATATATTAATATTTGTGAATTACATTTTAAATTACATTAAATAGGATTCAATATTAAATGGAATACCTGATACACAACAATGGGTTTCATTTAAATCTAATGTTGCACACAAGGCAGAGTCATACTGAAAAATAATAATATAATATAATTATTTTAAAATGGTAGTTATTGCATAGTCATTCTATTGGTAGAAAGAAAAAAACCAACCATATTGTGATTAGACATGTCTGTTAACTGTTTTTAAATTTCTCAAGTAAAATTTTGTGGCTAAAAGTGATAATTAATCCAATTTTAAGCATAAATACTCTAATATTTTTAAAAAAGTAGTTTTACTGCCTTTTGATGGTGAAAACTTTTTAAATATAGTTTTTGTCACATTTATATGTTCAATTTGAAAAAATTAACATATTATTTTAAATTAGGAAATAAAAAATTACATTGTGTAATTATTTTTTTGATAAATTTCAATTTTTAATTAATAGTGAAAAATACTGAATTTTAATTCAAAACTACCTATTAATAAAATTTACTTATATAGATAGATTGTACTTTTAATCGATTTTAAAGTGTAATTGGAGTATATTTTTATTATTTAATATAATTTTCGTCATAGTATGTAATTTTACTTTTAAATTGGACATAAACACATTTCAATCTTTTGGTTGTTTTTATTTCATAAAAAGTGATTTTTCGTTTTTGAATATGGAATTAAATATAATTTTATTTCTACAACTTATTTTATTTGAACATGGAGTAATGGATTACATATTTTAAATTAGGGGGTCCAAATTGTTTAAATTGGTACCTTTAATTATCCAACATTATAAATAGTAACTTTAGTAAATATTTTATTTACCATAGTTAAAGGGTAAATCTGGTAAATAAGGGTTACAAATAATATTATAATAATAGTAAATTACCCAAACACATATTCTTACCCTATTACGGGAGATATTTCTGACCACGGGTATTGTTGGGTCAATTTTAGGACCCCTTGGAGAAACTTGTGTTTTAAAATGACTTTTAATTACTTTTAATTTAATGTTAGGGAAAAAATAACCAAAACATGTATGTTTTACTAAAACAATTCTTCATGGGGATATTTAAGTGATCTGTTAGAATATAAATAGTCATTATGAATTTAAAAATATTTCCTACATCATGGTATTTTATTTATAATTTTTAAACATTATTTAAATAAACTTATTTATGACACAATGATGATGTTGTGATTTTCTTTATTAATATATTATTTAAAAAAATGAGATTATAAATATTAAAATAAATTTATCTTAAATTTTTTTATTCCATCCAAAAATTTTATGGATCAGTATGACTTTTTTATCTTTGAATTAATGATGTTTTTTCAAATGAATCTAGTTTTTAGGGCTTTTTAAAAAGTCATGATATGAAAAGTATAAAAATTTTCATAAATGAGTTTTAAAAAATGTTAATATTTTATAAAATGATATAATAGTCCTAAAAATATATGATTTGGCCAAGTGAGATATATGATGTTAATAATGTCATTGATGATCCATTTCTGGGTCTCTTGGAATTTTATAGTAAATATAGTAACCATATATTATGAATGTACAAGAAGATGTAGTAAGAGTTAATTTATTTAACTATGGGTTGAAGTAAAAAATATAAGTTTAATTTTAAGACATAAACATGTCTAAAACCCATTGGCTAAGAGGATTGTGACCCATCCTCGTCTGATCATGAAAATATATCACTTTGGTGTTATTATAATTAAGAAGTCAATTAATAATAAATTAATATTTCATGACATTTATAAAGTGACCCTCATCCCCCTTATAAAAGACCATCAGATCAAACCCTTACTAACACCACTCAAGCTCCTTAACTTGTCCAAACTCTACTTCAATAAGCTCCCAAAATTCTTCATTTACTCCTATAATCCTTACCTGTAAGAACCCGGATCTTCTTTTCAGGTATACTTTCCTTTTCTTGTTGTTTTTTAGAAAAAGTGGAATTTCTGAATATTTTTTTAAGTACACGCCATGAATTTTATGAGTACACACTGTGTACTCAGTTACAACGAGTATTTATGTTCTGGTTATGTAGCGGCCTTGCACATGGCCATGTGTGGTGACCAAGAGGCCACATAATGTGGGGATCAGTAAGGGAATGTACATGTTGTGCACATCAAAAGTACATGCTGTGTACTTTCTTTTTTTCATCAAATGGACAGGGGTCGCATCTTATTGACAGAAACACCTTCTTCGTCATCTTATTTAACCAAGAGTGCATGTACGACTGCGTTTGTTCCCCGAGCCCCTGATCGAGCACTCATTCTTCGAATCGACCGCTGTCGATTGCGTTTGGTTGTCATTGGTAAAATATTCCTTCTGCTAGAGATTAATTTCTTGATTTCTCCTCCTTCTCAAGTTATCCTCTGTTGAAAATTTTAGTCATTTTCATAGATATATGCTTTTCTTGGGTGATTCAAGGCTTGAGGTTCACGTATAACGATCTCCCAACACCGAGGTAGGTGGTTTGTGCCTTTCCGTTGAATGTCTTTGAGTTATATGTCCAATTTTGTCAAATACCCTTGAATGGGGTGTTGCGTTTTTACAGTTTTAACCTGGTTAATTGTCTTCCATACTTGTATATATGAGTAGAGGTTAATGATTGAGTGATCAGTTGATCTAACATGCTTAATATGCTGTAGACTGTTTAGAAAAGTAGTTCATGAGGTTTACTTTGTCCGTATTGCATTGCTATACTCGTTTGACTTACACAGGGTTATGAGAACCTAGTGTAGTAGACTATATGAGAAATTGACCATGTGAGATTCCTCAGAGAGTCTTTAATCACTTATTAATATAAGGAGAATTGGCTATGAGAGCTTCATTTGAGATTCATTAATCACTTTTACTATAAAGAGATTTGACCATGTGAGCTTCCTTAGAGAGTAGTTTTCGCTATAGTCTATAACAGTAATTGATTGTGAGTGCTTCCACAGAGATAATTTTTTATATCCTTGTAATTTGAACTAGAGGGGTAGACATTTTGTGCTTCCGAGAGGGTTGCTTATGTAGATAGGTAGGACCATAGGGGGTAGTATGTGATTACTTCCTAGTGGTTTACCTATTTTTGTTTTTCGTGCATGATTAGTTGTTTACTTGATTTATGAAACTGAAATCATTGAAACTGTAGGATTGGTTACAGCAAAATACTTCATGGTTTTCTACCTTCCTTTGCTTATTACCTTCCATATATACCCAAACTGTTAGACACTGATCTTGTGGTGGTTTCCTACTGGGATTAGTCACACACCCTCTTTGGGTCATGCTTTTGGGACCAAAAATATTACATTTATATATGTTTAGAGATGGTAAAGTTCCCTTATACTTCATGAACATGAGTGATGTGAAGTTGGAGTGAATGGTACTAGGATAAGGGTTGTGATGCTGATAAGCTGTCATCTATTTTTCTTTTGTACTTTGGTTAAGTACTATTTGTATTCCAGCATTGTGACTTGTTTGTCTGATTTCCTAGACATATGTATCATGCATCATTAAAATATATATGTGTGCTCCATTTTATTATTTCTAGTCTTAAACTATTCAATTTTTCATTATTAAACACCTTCCACTATTGTGTATCGGTTTTACATCCACTGTGTTACTCTGCCAATGAGGGCATAGTTTTTCCACTATCAAACCCAAGGCCCTCGCTGCTAGTCGGCAGCCTCTGGCATTCAGGGAAATGTGCTTGAGGCCATGTGACCAACCGAGTTTGGGGCTCCTTTGGGTGGCTTTGGGAACTAGGACATTACAAAGTGGTATCAGAGGAATTATTTTCTTCTTGACTTACTATTTGGAGACTATATCCATGTAGAGTAATGAATAGGTACATGGTAATAAGTTGTGCCCAGGAGTTGATAACCCATGTACAGGGAAATGCCAATTTACATCGTTATTGCAATTTTCTCTTTTTGCAATTTTATTGTTGATTTGATTTCACCATTGGGTGATTCACATGATTTTTCCAATTACTGTTGATGTTATTGAGGTTCTATTTCTATTTCAACCTGATGAGATGAGGGTATTCCATCTCATGCATCATATAGGAACATGATAGATTTCACATGTCATGCATTTCAGCCGTGCCATTTAGGGTGCATTAGTAATTGCATATTGTTTTGATAGATGATTTGTTAAATATTCATGTTGCTATGATAGATTCCTTGATATCATACATACTTTTTATAGGTTATTGAATTCTGTATGGTTTTGTTTTTAATGAACACCACACTTTGGTTATTGAGGTTTTATCGGCCCTCATTGACTAGAATTTGGTGGATCATTGAATTTTTTTCCTTGTATATCACATGTATATGGTGCCAAGATTTGATTCATGGAGAGTATGGGCCCTCACATATCGGAATTTGGCACATTCAATATTCGTTTTAGTGTTTCTTTGAGGTCCAGAATATTTTATGAAGATTACTGTCTGGAAAAACCCAGAATACATGGCATATAATGTTGAATACATGCCATGTGTTCATTTGTTTGAGGAGAAACTGTTCTTCTTATGTACAATCTATGTTCTATATGTACATGTCGTGTAGTCTCTAACCGTGTCACTAACTGTGTGAGAAAAAATCGGGGCTGGGAAATCCTTGGCGGAACACACCATGTACCGGCTATACACGCCGTGTTGTGTATATCATGTGTCAAACCTTGTGACTAATGAAACTGATGGATGAATTCATAAGAAATACATGCCTTGTTAGTCTTTTACACGCCATATAGTGTAATAACTGGAATCTGACCATGTAACTAACAACACGAGTCAGTGGAAATCCATTAGTACATGCTGTGTCTGTCTAGACATGCCATGTAGGGTGTGCCATGTATCAGGCCGTGTCACTAACAACACGGTTCGGTGAAGCATGTCAAGTACATGTCATGTCAGAAAAAAACACGTTGTGTAGTCTTGTTCTAGGAGAAACATGTTGCTTAGTCATGTAGAAAGACTCACGAAGGGGAAGAGAAGTCAAGTACATGTCATGTGTTAGGACAACACGCTATGTGTATGGGGTGTTACATGACCTCAGTTTGCAGAAGTACACACCCTTGTGAAAGGTATAAGGGAACACGGTGTGTAGGCATTATACACATAGTGTATCCATGTTTTGTTAAACTTGAATGATCTCTTTCTCTTGTTTTCTTCTTACACTTCAACGTTTCAGTCCCTATCAATATTGATCTGAGGTGTGTGGTTGACCTTGCAGAGTTATGCCACCAAGACGTCCTCCAGTTGTATGCTAGTTAAAGGGTGGTAATCAGACACTAGATATTTCTAATCAAAGACTACAGATAGATCCTCTAGTTGTACCAGTCATGGCTCCAGCGGTTATACCTGACATGGGTTCTGATGCACAGTTCAGGGATGGATTTATAAGAAGGATTCAGACTATTCAGGGGGCACCACCTCCTGCCCCGTCGATGGCAGAATTGATGTGGGTCTTTCAGCGCCATCATCAACCAACTTTATCAGGGGATGGAGGACCTAGGCTGTAGAGTCCTGGTTAGAATCCATGGTAACGATCATCGAGAATCTGGAGATACCTCCAGAGAAGAGGGTGAATCTTGCTCCATATATTCTTCCGGATTCCTCCAAGACATAGTGGGATGTGATCTCACATGTGGGACTCCAATAGAATATGTCTTGGGATGATTTTCCCCATACCTTATATGATTACATCTATAAGGAGAACTTGATGGACGATTGAGCCTAAGATTTCATGAGTCTTGATCAGGTTACTCTTTCGGTTATGGAGTACTCTTCTCACTTCACCGAGCTGCAGCACTTTACACCATTTCTAGGGGAAGATGGTCTGTTCTGTGCATAGAAGATTGATGATGGCCTCAGGCATGATATATGATCCCAAGTGAACATCATTGTGTAGACATTTATATTCTATATAGTCAACTAGGTGTCGATCACAGACCATAATCTGAGGGATTCTAGAGCTGTGAGCCAGGGCATACCAACATCCATAGATAGTGCTTCACCAACTGACTGAAAAAGCGCCATAGAGAGAATACTAATAGAGATTTGAGTTGGCGGGATGCATATTCTAGTATTCAAGTGGTGTGATACCAGTGCAGGAAGAGAGGGAATATGAGGCCACATTGCCTGAGAGACTGAGTCGAGTGCCGACATTGCTGTAAGATGTGTCATCTTCAGCGTTTCTGTTAGTTCTTCTCACCATTAGCTGGTGATAGGGGTTATTTGATGACTCATCACCCAGGAGAAGCACCACCAGTTAATCCCCAGTCAAGGAACTAGTGTTATTATAGCTATTTGGGCCGAGGTGGAGGTCGTAGTTGTGGTAGTCAGTCACCAGGTTTTCAGTGACATCAGGGCGGATCAACTCCGAGTGGTCAGACAATGTCACAATGTTGTGGTACTGGCCAGACTTTTGCAGTAGAGCAGACCCAGTAGGTGTAGGATCTCTTACCATCTACAGTTCAAGGTACGATATTAGGTGCCTCAGTTTTAGCTCCATCACTTTTCAATAAAAGGTCATCCCATAGCTTTATAACTATTGTAGTTGTGGAGATCCTTGGGCTCGAAATCTTTTATGATTCTGATATCTTGACTCTAAACACTTCGTTGGGGACTAGAACAGCTAGTGTGCATTAGTGTAAGGAGTTTCCCCTAGATGTTGGTGGGTATCCCTTATTATGGGACCCCTAGGTCCTAGGGATGACATGATTTGATGTCATTTTGGAATGGACAGGTTAGTTCCCTTCCAAGTAGTCGAACACTGTTATTTACATAGGGTGAGTTTCACATCATCCGAGGGTAGAAAGTTTCTTCGTAAGGGAGAATGCGATGTCCAGGAAAGAAAAGTCGGACCCGAACATAATTGGTTGGGAGGATTTATAGCCCAAATTGGTAGTAAATATCTAGATCACCAGGGAACTTCACAGTTAAACATTCCTCCAGTGGTGGATCGTTTCAGGGATGTGTTTCCAGAGGAACTTTCAGGTTTTCCCCTGGGGAGAGAGGTGGAATTTTATTTTGAGCCTCTTCTAGGGGTGGCACCCGTGTCCATTCCAGGTCAAGCACTCTGTGTTGAGCCTCCTATGTTTGAGGCAGGTCCGTATCTTCCTAATTCGATGGATGAGGTCTCTCCAAGCTGTGGTTTTCTTGGTGATCAACAATCAGTTCGAAGGGATGGCGTGGCTCATAACACGCCCTCCGTCTCTCAAATTGTGATCGATGGGGGGGTGTGTACAACATGGTGCTTTAGCTTTCCAACCTCCCCCATTATGCCAGTGCAACAAGTGGTTGAACAATGGTTGACATCCTGGAAAAAGAGAAGATGGAGAGCTGGATTTCGAAGGATCCGTATAAACCTAAGAGGTGTGAAGGAGTAGTTCATATGGGTATTAGAGAAGGAATTAAGGTGGATCCCTATGTAGAGGGTGGTTATTTCGGTAGCAGGGCCAACGGTTATCCCGAGGGCTGGGTGAAGGTGTCAGGCAGAGTGTCTCCAAATAGTTCATCGCCACCCATTACCCTGTCCAACTACATTTGAGATATAGAGTTTTCATGCCTGGCCTTGGAACTCGATGAAAATGGCTCGCTGAATCCTTTACAAGAGGATTATGACAAGATTTCCAGTCATTTCTCTATAGACCTTGTTTAGGGAATGCATGTTAGAGGACTTAACAGTCAAAGGATGAAGAGAGGATTAAAGGGGATTAATGATGTGGGAGTTGCATTAATATTAAAAGTAAGAAGGATAAAGGTCAGAAGGACTATTCCTAGCTTCATATGTCAATGAATATAAGATCTGAAAAATGGGCCCAGGAGTTGGAAACTGTATCTACAGTTCAAGACAAGAATCAAAAGAAGAGATCGATCCTAAACAGTGGAAAGGGTAAGGCTAGTTTTGGACCCTCTGAGGAACAAGGGATGAGTGCTACAGTAGGAAAGGACAATGGGGGTAAAAATTTGTACCTTAATCATATTCATCATTCTACGATAGAGGTGCCAGAAGGGGTTTTTTTCAGATTAGTGCATCAGAGGAGGATTTGATCAGAATTTTATAAAGAGATGTTCTTAAAGATTTCAACAAGGAAAAAAAGTCATGGGTTGACCAACAAGATTGAATTTTGGCCTGAAGCTTCAATGAAGGGAGGATAGATGCGGAGGAGTCATCCAGACCTGGGACAAACTGATTGACCATTTTGAAGATTTAATCAAGAAGGATCTACATACGAAGGTTATGAAACATCCATGGGAAATAAACTGGGTAAGTGAATCCAATAATCATAACCTCGTTTTCAGTGATTTTGTGATTTTTTACTACGACCATTGATTCTGGATGTTGAACATGTGAAGTGGTCAACAATTCCTTAAAAGTGGTTTCGAAATAAAAATTTTCATTTTTAGGTAAAAAAAATGTTTTCATCAAACCCAGTACTTCGTCGTGGGGTTCACCTGTCTTATTTGCAAAGAACGCAGACGGTACCCTCAAGCATTGTGTGGATTATCAAAAGCTAAACCAGTTGACAGTGAAGAACCGATATCGTTTTCCAAGGATTAATGATCACTTTGATTAGCTTCGAGGAGCCCGAGTGATCTCCAATATTTACATAAGTTCTAGTTATCATCAGTTTCAAGTTATACCATCTGATATACCTATTACATATTTTTATAGCAGGTATAGTCTATACGATAATGCTGTTATGTCGTTCGGTCCCACGAACACGCCTACTGTCTTCATGGAACTGATGAACTGAGTGTTCCATCCTTAGTTGGATTCATTCATGGTGGTATTTTTGGATGATATCTTGGCGTACTCTCACACTTGACGCGACAATGCTACCCATCTTGCGATCATTTGGAGTACACTCAAAGAGCATCTGTTTTATGCTAAGCTCTCAAAATGAAACTTTTGTATGGAA
The DNA here is from genome assembly GCA_963277665.1 of Viscum album. Taxonomy (NCBI): domain Eukaryota; kingdom Viridiplantae; phylum Streptophyta; class Magnoliopsida; order Santalales; family Viscaceae; genus Viscum; species Viscum album. Next base: position 1,919,720,668 of record OY728160.1, read on the forward strand.
CAAATTCACTTCATAGGCCATGTTATCTCAGATACATGATTATCAGTTGACTCAGGGAAAGTGAGGGTGGTAGTTTCCTAGGAGTAGACGAATAACTTCTTTGAGGTACAGAGTTTCCTAGGGATGGCTGGTTACTACAGACCCTTCATATATGACTTTTCACATTTAGCAGCACCACTAACGAGTTTGACTAAGATGGGTGCAATGTTCTTGTGGTAAGATTACTATAAGTCATCCTTTCAAGAGCTGAAAGGGAGATTGACTTCAGCCCCGATACTAGTCTTACCATAGCCAGGAAAGGTCTATAATATTGAATTTCATGTTTCTAGTATCGGGCTTGGAGCTGTGATTATGCAGGGGGAAGGGGTCATTGCATACGAGTCTTGATAGTTGAGACCACATGGCAGGAGTTACTTGATAGAAGACCTAAAGTTTTCGGATGTCTTTCATTCCTTATGGTGTTGGAGACATTATCTTCTAGGAGAACATTTTTTGGTTTTCACAGACCACCAATGTCTCAAGTACATCTTCACTCAGCATAATCAGAATTTGAGACAACGAAGGTGGGTTGAGTACCTTTATTACTTCGACTTTGAGCTTTCTTACAGGCTTGGGAAAGGCAATGTTGTGGATTATGCACTGAGTAGGAGGACTCTGATACATCCAAGATAGGATGCTAGAAGTGAGTGGAAGCTTATAGCTCTGTTGTCGGAGATGCATTTGGAGATGCACGACAGACAGGTGCAAACTTTTCTTTCTTCGGTAATTGTTACATCTAATCCTCTTGACCAACTGAAAATGAGGTAGATATTAGATTCTAATGTCAAAGTCCAGCTAGAATGTGTGTCAGGAGAGGACCCTATTATTGGATGGACCATAACTGAGGATGAGATTATGCATTTCTATGGGTGCGTGTGGGTGCCCACAGACATACTCGAGGAGCTGACATGGAACATTCATTCGTCAGTTGGGCAGTTCATCCTGGTGTCACCAAGATGTATCAGGAAATACACTATTAGTATTGGTGGCCTAGTATAAAAATAAGTGTTGTTGGTTTCATTAGGAGGTGTTCCAGTTGACATAAAGTGAAAGGCGGAGCATCAGTGACAGGAAGGGCTTTTGTTGGGGTTACCCATTCCTGAGTGGTAGTGGAATGATGTTGCAATGGTTTTCGTGATTGGGTTGCTGAGGTCACCTCGAGGGAATGATTTGGTATGTGTTTTCAATTACAGACTCATGAAGGTTTCTCACTTCTTTCTGATCAAGGAGACTTTCAGTGTTGATGAGATAGGGATTTTGTACATCTGAGATATTGTACATCTACTTAGGGTTCCACAATCAATTGTTTCTGACAGAGATGCACGTTTTTCTTCTCAGGTTTGGTAGGGGATTCAGATGTATTTGGGTACATAGGTACTTTTGATTACAGATTACAATCCCCAGACAGATGGCCAGTCTGATCATACGATTCAGGTTCTTGAGAAAATTCTACGAGCATGCATTCTGGATTTTTTAAGTTCATAGGAGAAGCACATACCATTTTTAGAGTTTTCATACAATAACAATTTTCAAGAAAATATTTAAATGGAACCATGAAATGAATTCTACAGTTTCCATTACTGATCACCCTTATATTGGCTGGAGGTAGGAGAGGTAGCTATGCTATGACCTCGTCTTTTTCAAGAGACTACAGAGCAGATAGAGTTGATTCGGAAGACGATGGCTAATCCACAGTCCCTACATAAATCTTATGATGATCAGTGGAGATGAACTAAGGAGTTTGTGTTTGGGTATTGGGATTTCCTACTTGTCAAGATGAGGTTGGGACATGGGAGGATTGGGAGACAAGGTAATCATTCTTCGTGGTACGTCGGGCTGTTTGAGGTTTTGGAGAGACTGGGGCTGGTTTCATATCAGTTGTAGTTACCTCATAGATACCGGGATATGCACGAATTCTTCCATATTTCTCATCTTCAACATTACTTCTCAGACTCTTCTCATGTCTTCCATCCCAAGGAGGTTGAGTTGGAAGTGGATGCATCATTGGAGGAGCATCCTATCTGGATTCTCAATCGAAGTATGAACGTTCTCTATGGCTGGTTTGTTCCTCTAGTACGAGTTCTATGGTAGAATAGGCGAGTACTAGATGAGACTTGGTAGATAAAGGCGGATATATGATCGAAATGGCCAGAGCTATTTGGGGTTTCTTATTCTACGCCACCTTGCTTGGGAAATTCATGGGAAAATTTCATTAAGGGTGGAAGTTTGTAAGAACCACGATCTTATTTTCAGGTATTTTTTCCTTTTGTGGACATTTTTTAGAAAAAGTTGAATTTATAGAAATTTTTTTAAGTACAAGTTGTGTACTTTAGGAGTACACATTTTGTACTCGGTTACTGCTGGTACATGTGTGCTGGCTATGTAGCAGTCTTACACATGGACCTGTGAGGTGACCTGAAGGCCTCCTAAAGTAGGGCTCGGTAAGGGCAAGTACACACCGTGTACTTCAAAAGTACACATCATGTAATTTTTTTCATTAAACTGACTAGGGATGCGTCTTATTGACAAAAACAAATTCTTCATCGCCTTTTTCAACCGAGAGCGCCAGTATGACTGTATTTTTTCCCCAAGCCTCCAATCATCCCCCCGTTCTCCAAATCGACATTTGTCGATTGCGTTGGGATCACCTCTCTAAGATCTTTCTTCTGCTAGAGCTTCGTTTGATGATCTTTCAACTTTATCATGTTATCCTCTGTTGACCATTTTAGATGTCTTCGTAGATCAATTGTGTTCTTGGAATATTTGAGGATTGAGGTTCATATATAACAATCTCCCAACTCCGAGGTAGGTGGTTTGTGCCTTTCTGTTGAATTTATTTGAGTTATATGTGCCATTTTGTCCAATACCCTTGAACAGTGTGTTGCGTATTTATAGTTTCTACCCTGTCAATTGCTTGCAATTCTTGTATGCTTGATTATAGGTTGACGATGGATTGATTAGTTGATCTGACATGGTTGATATGCTGTAGATTGGTTAGAAAAGTAGTTCTTGAGGTTTATTTTGGCTATACATAATTTCTATACTCATTTGACTTACATAGGGCTGTGAGAACCTGGTGTATATACTATATGGGGAATTGATCGTGTGAGCTTCCTCAGAGAGTCCTTAATCACATATGAATATAAGGGGAATTTACCATGAGCTCTTCTATAGAGAGTCATCAAACACTATTGACTATAAGTGGAATTGACCATGTGATCATTCTCCGAGTGTCTTTATCACATCAGACTATAAGAGGAATTGACTGTGAGTGATTCTTTAGAGAGACTTTAGTATATCCTAGTAATTTGAACCATAGGGGTAGACTGTGTGTTCTTCTAAGAGGATTTTTTGTGTTTATAGGTTGGACTAGAGGGGATAGACTGTGAGTACATCCCAAAGGGTTACATTTTTGGGTTTCTCCTGCAAGCTGAGATGTTTACTTAATATGTGAAACTGAATGCTTTGAAACTGTAGGTTTGGTTACTGCAGAGTACTTACTTGTTTCATACCTTCTATTTCTTATTTCATGCCATATATTCACTAACTATTAGGCACAGATTGTGGGGTAGTTCCCAACTGGGATTAGTCTCACACCCTGTTTGGGTCATGCTTCTGGTCCCAAACAGATTTTATTACTGCACGTATGGATATGGTAAAGCGCCTGTCTACATCAGCTACATGAGTGCTGTGGAGCTGGAGAGCATGGGACAAAGCCAATGATTGCGATGATAATGAGATATCATCTATTTTCATTTTTACTTTGGTTTATTAATGTTTTTATTCCAGCATTGTGATTTTTTTGCTGTTTTCTTAGACAAGTTTATCATGCACCATTCATATATATGTGTGTAATCCAGTTTATTATTTCATATTTTCCACTGTTCAATTTTTCATGATTATAATTCTTTATCTATTTTATATATGTTTTACTTATGCTGTGTTACATGTCCAATGAGGTCATAGTTTCCCCACTATCACACCCAAGGCCCTCGCTGATAGTCACCAGCCTCTAGCGTTCAGGGAAATGCACTTGAGGCCATGTGAAAAACCAGGTGCGGGGTGACTTTGGGTGGATTCTGTAATTGGGACGTTACATTACCCTAAGAATAAATGAATTTAATAAATCCCTTTGGCTCAAATCAATATATGTTACCCGATTTGAGTTAACATCTTCTCTCATGTTTCGTTCCATTGTTTTTCTTTAATCACTTCCTATGCACTTATTATGATTTGATTATATAAATACACCAGTATCCTAAATATAAATGGTTTTTGTTTTGAGATGGATTCTAACTAAACTTACACACACCTCCATATAATGGATACGAACATACTATTTCAGTGTACAACTTACCAGTGCATCACAAAATGATGATTGTTCGATTTTCCCCTCGCACCCCTCATGGTTTCCATTGTGAGGCCATTATATTTATATAACATATCTTTCATGTTTATATTGTCTCTATGCTTCTGTAATTTATATTTACAAAATACCTTTATTATTTTCATGATGTGTAAACATGATAATTTCATTTGAGGAAGTGCAAACTACCGCCCCCTCAAAATGACATGACTCGTTCATTCCATACATGGAATGTATAAGATATGGAATTAATGACATTTTGTATCATATATATCATATGATATTATACTATAATAATAATATACATATATATCATTATGTTTTTATTTCATTAAATATAAAATAGAAATGAATGTAGCATTCATGTGTACGTACGGCACACCATCTCCATGAATGGTGAATTTTATTTCTTATCTCCAAATTTTATGGAATTCTATAAATACATATCTACAGAATATATGTGACAAATATGAGTTATATTATAGAGATAATATAATTTTCACCACATGAAAAAATTACAATTATAAAAAGATCATTTTCGACTCAAGTACCCAATACCGACAAAACGACCGATATTTACTTAAATAAGTATTTAATTTTTATAACATGGTAAAAAGTGATATAAAAGAAATAATAAACATGAAAAAGGTTCTAAATCAAGAAGAAATTAAATTAAGTTTATTATTTATGAAATTAAATAAATAACTAGTCATGTAAGACATGAGGCAATGGACTTCTTCTCAATATCTTTTCTTTGAGGCATGTTTTGATAATATACACGTCTTTCTTTTACACAGTTTATAATAAACTACTTTAACTTTTACATTCATTCAAAGGGAATATTTTTCCTATGAAGCATTTTACTATATGAAAAATATGTTTTTTTAGTGTATGCATCAATAGTGACCACTCTGCCACCATAATCGTTATATGGATTCCTCTCCAAGATATAATGTTTTTAAAGGAAAAAAGAAAACCCTTATTCAATTTTTGGGTGTTTTCATATTGAAAATGATTTATGAAATGGATTTTATATTTCAATATCTTGAAATGATTCGTTTTGATTGAGAATGGTATGTTATTAGTGAAAGGTTGATATTTGTAACATTTTATGTGTTATGATTGTATAATGGTACATGTACATTTGACGGGTTGTTACGTGATAAACCAGTGATGGGTGGTTACATGACAATCCAAATAACGGGTGGTTGCTTGATAAACCATGGAGGGGTGGTTACGTTATAACCTCCAATGAATTGGGTATGGAAGTCGTCTGTATGGCTATTCCATTTGTATGAATGATTTGTGGATGTTGACCATATGGTTATTGCATTTAAGTATGGTTATGTCCTAAGTTTAACTTTCATATGTTCTATGTGATTTCTATGGGTTTCATGGAAATATTTTGGTTATAAAAGGTTATGAAATGAGATTTTATTCAGTGAATAGTATTTACTACATCATAAAGGTGTAATGTATTACATATGATAAATTATTCATGGTTTATATGTTGTTTTGAAAAATCAACTGTTTTCCTTCATCGTGTATCCCTTACTATGCATTTTATGCCCCTCCCATGTTTTGAATTTTTTTTCACATGATTTATCGGTGAATGGAGTAATGGATGGGATCGAAGAAAATGTTTTGATGTTTTTGCATGGAACTAAAAAATGCTCTTTATTAAATGTTTTATTTTATAAATGAAAGTGTATAGTGAGTATAAGTGACTACTTTTTTTATAAAAAGTTGTTTTGTATATGTTATTTCCAAATTTTCAAAATCTATAAAACTGAAGAAAAAAAATCATCGATTTGATTATTATAAAAATAATTTATAATTATGTAATTTTTAATGATGGGGCCTTATAATGAGTATGAATCTTTAGATAATACATTTAGTGAGAATGTTTTACATTATTATGGCAGTTATTTATCAGAACAAACTCATTTTGTATTATCATCAAGTATTATGTAATTACGTCACAGAAAGAACAAAATGAATGATGTAATATAAATATTATTGTCTGTTTAAGCATAAATATAGTTTCATTAGCATCCTTGAGGGAGAAATTGAAGAATGATAATACATCGTCTATGAATGTTGTAAATCGACACCTCACATATGATGATTTCATTTTTCAAATAAAAGAGATTTAGAAAGGAGTTTTAGTAAGGATATTAATTTAACATGTTATAATATAAATATATAGAAGATATTGGATTTATCAAGATTATCATTATAGGGGATCTGGTGAGAGAATAATAAAAGAAACGAACTTGAAAAGAAAATAAAAGGACAAGGAAGAAGATTTTACCTCTTCAATACACTTCCTTGAGAACCTCAGTAAGGGGATAGGTTTTGGTCTTTTTATAAAACCAAAAGATCTAGGAAGCAGGGGATCGGCTTGGGAAGATTATTGGTCATTCAATTAAAAATGATAAAATATTTAATGTTTTGGGGGAGTTGTGATGTCAGATGGTAATTATTGTAGGGAGAGGGGTGATTTCTAATTGTTTTATTCAGTATTTTATTATTATTCTCAATATAACCAATAGTTTTGATTATTTTGACTATTTACAGTAATAAATGAATTTTAGTTTGAACCAAGGTTTCTTAACTCATCCAAACAACACATTTCACTCAATAAATCAGGTATTTATAATTTACTATAAATTATCATATTAAAATATTCACGAAAAATTCATGTATTTTATAAAAATAAAGAAAAACATCACCGTAAATTTTTTTTACATGTATAATTAAGTAACAAACTCAATTTTATGAAATATTTTTTAAATTTGGGAAATTTATTTTTTCATTCAAATCATCATTTACTAAGAAATACATATTTTAAATCTATAATTGATTTTATAACACTATGAAAAATTAACTAAGTTATCATAAAATTATCCTAAAATTATAAGAAAACCAAATGATAATTTCTGAATACATTCTATTAGAATATATTTAATTTATAATCATTTTATTAAAAATATAACTTTAATTAAATATTTATGACTTTCCAAAATACCATAAAATAATATAATTTTTTTTAAAATATTCATTTACATGTACTATGATATAATAACATGATACAATAATTTATAAGGTACATAAATTTTATTAATAATTTTGTGAGTTATTTTATTATTTATTAGTCATATTTACTCTTCTTAAAGGTCATTTTACTATTCATTTTTTCATGTTACAATTTCATTGGTATAGGTTCTAAAAATTCATAAAATACCTTTTATTTTACTCATTATTTATTTAAGATGTTTGTATTGTGTTCTATATATCATTTTATGTGATCTATACTATATGAAACAAAAATAAGAAGGGAAATTTTAATGATATATTTCAAGGTCATCACACATAAAATTGAAAACAAATATTACAAATTCCCAATTCTATAAATGTATTAAAGTAGAATCCATTATTAATGAATGAAATACACTAAATCCATCTGGTGATCTGGAATGTTCACAATTAAAAAATATTTCTCTAAAAATACATCCACTAGAATTATTATTTAATAGAATGAATTTTTTATATGATCCCTCTGCTAAAGTCATCATTTTTCCATTGGAAATAGTTTAATTTAATCATATATAGAAACAAATACATTTTAGATACTCAATGTAAAGACTAACGAGGTGGTGAATAAGTCACATTTCATTCATCTTAGCATATGTCCACATCAAATGACTCATCCAAACTAATAATGATGTAATATACATTATCTAGGAATGTTATTTTAGATTTTAATATATCTCAATTAATGACCCATAGTTCACACTCTTCATAAAAGAGGATAAATACTTTCTCAATTATGATATAACTAATGTAATGTTCTATAATACTCCCACCAACCTCTCATAAAAAATCCTAAATGATTTTAAATGTAATCGAATAAATGTAAAAAGTTTCATTTCTTAGGAATCTCACCTACTACATGTTTGGGGAAATCATAACACATAACAATCATCCATTGTATAATAAGAACACGATTTATAAGAATCCATGTTCTATATAGTTGTTGGATTATCGAGTGCTTAAAATATATTTTCTGACCCATGATATTTTTTTGATTCACTACAAAAAATCATACTCATTATAATTATAATTTTTCACCACAAACTACTAGATTCCAAGATGATCACTGATTGGAGATTACTCAACTTTTGAGAGGTTAATTATAATGTCAGTTCATAATATATATATATATATATCAATATATAAATATTTATCCAATGTTTATGAATTGAAAATTTGATATTTACCTTATTATAACATCATACATTTTATTTTCATAAACTCTATTAAATATACCTAAAACATAAAAATATATAGTCTCTGGGATCACCATTTTTACATAACTTTTTGGATGTTTTAACTCCTTGAATTTCTATATAATTCCACCCACATATCTCTTTAAACACTAAATATACCCCCCTCATTAAACACCATTAGTGGATTTCAAATTTCATTTAATACAATTTTAATAACAATGATGCATTCGAATCATATTGTCTATTTTTAAATATTAAAATGGGTATTCTAACTGTTTTATATATCAATATAAAATTATTGGATGTTAATAAATTTTTATCTATTTAATACACATTATATGTCATCACCATCATCAATATTGGAATATTTCTAAAAAACATTTTCATTTCTGTCATTTCAAATTCTAAAATAACTGAATATATTATTTCTCACCATAGCATCCCAAAACTCTAAAGGATATATAACGACGTGAACCTCAATATTGAAACTAAATGTATTTCCTTGAAATTATTTTCAATTCACTCCCTAATGACTTTAAGGATATCAAATATATTGGATGGAATAATATTATATTTTTAACATTCAACTTATCTATGCCCCAAACAAACGCTAACTCGCCTTTGAAATTCTATAATCTCATTATATCATCATTCTATTTAACATAAAATGCACTATGTATTAGAAAACCCATATATTTCCTTTAATGGAGGTATTTTTGAAATAAATTATTTTATTAATTTATTTAAGGTATTCTATATATTTAGATAATTTTTCCAAAAATTAGAATTTTACAATTAATATATACGAATATTCGGTGGTGTAATCTTATTTTAACATATTTCAAAAAACCACTTTGGTAAAATATATCTTGATATTTAAAAAATATTTTCTTCATTTTATTTTATAAAATATTTTTATGAATGGATGATGAAAATATATGAATTATTTCAAAAAATTTGTAATATATCATGGTGAAGATATCTATTTTGTTCATTAATTTCAATGGAAAATGATGTAAATGTTATAAATTACAGTAGTTTCTATTCATGTATCAATATTTCTATTAGATAGTTATGGAAAAACATCCAACACGTGAATCAATTAAAATCATAAAAAATGACAAGAAAATTCCCTACAATATAGTTAGATAATCATTATTATATGGAAATTTTCCAAAAAATATTGGATAATGACATAGTGGAATTGGTCAATCCATTTTTGATCATTAATCTTCATGTAATAAATTTTGTGGAAAATTAAAATAAGAAAATAAAATAACGATTTTCATTATATTTCCATGACTCATAATGTAACGTACAAGGTTATGGAACTATGAATTTCTAGAGGAAAAAATGTGTATGCATAATTCCATGTTTTATACCATTTTTGAAAGGATTTACCAAAAAATTTTGTTTATATTATTAAAAAAGATCAATATTGAAGGCCTTGGAAGATATACACAATCCAATAGGAGATTTAACATGAATGAAAAATGGTTTGGTAGATGTGATCATAGTTGAAGATGGTTTTAAATGGTTTAATAATTTATAAAATGGTAATATAGTATTCAATTGTGGAATGGGTCATTTCCCAAACTGCCCTATATCTTTCTCACACCATTAATAGCCAATCACAAATTCACTATAGCGATTCTTCATGCCCGTATACATCTTCTTGGGAGGGTACTTATTCTTATTATACCAAAAAATTTGTTTCCCCATCATTTGAATAGATTCAAACTACATAACTTAAATGTTGCTAGATTCTAATCAAAATTTCTTTAGTATTCAGGTCATCATGATGGTCCCCAAATTTTTTCTTGATTATCTAGTAGTTTCAATCTCCCCTAAAAAGATATACTAAAAATATTCCATGTTGTATTTGATGTTGGTCACATGACTCGGTTAATGGTGTCCATTAGTTGTTTTTAAGTAATGTATAATGAACCTTCATGTATTCATCATAATGTGTTGGAGGGACTTCTTGACCCCTGTTGGATCCTTATGTGGTCGTAAAGTGATGAAGATCATATACATTCATAGAATAGTAATAGTAGATTGTTAAACTCATTTAATTTTCATTCACTATGTTGTTCATTTTATTTTCATCTCAAAATGTATCCCCCTATGGTGGTTGTCTAGATTCATATTCAAGTATTCCAACTCCCATTCCAAATCCCATGATATTTTTCCATATTTATCAACCTCTAGGTAGATTTCTTTGTTTGGATCATCATGATACCACATTGATATACCCTAATGAGTACTGATTGTGAATTGATATGGATATTTCAAAACCCCCTCCAATAGGTATATTGGACATAGCTGCGGGATATATTGGGTATGTAAAACTGGAAAAATTAAAATATTGGCCTACTTATTGTGTAAATTTATATAATATTGGTCACCAATTTTGTTTTATTCATTGAGGTCCCACCTACATTAGCATGTTTTATTTTCTATGAGACAATTATGACAGAACTGTCCCCTAATATCAATGAAATGGTCCTGATTAATATGATTGATGGAATATAGGGTATCAAAATTTCCAATGGTGGAGTGAATTTAAATATTTAAAAAAATTGGCATTTCATCTTGTTCAATAGAACCATATAAGGAAGGATGTATCAATTGGAGAAGAAGATCCGTTACAAATGACTTATGTGGATTCTATTTCATATTATAAAAGAAGTATATAAGATGGATTATTGGTTGTGCTAACTGGTTTTAATGTGGTTAAATGGTTTAAGGGATAGACAGTTCTAACTGGATGAAAGACTCAAAAACAAAATTTGGGGCCTCTTATCTTGTTCAAGATAATCATCTCTAACCTGGATCCTCCTTACAAAAACCATGAGTTTCTTAATCCCCTGAAAGGTTATCCTTGTCTTATGATGATCTGTCTACCTAGAATGGAGCTGAAGAATCATATTGAATGTCTATAATAAATTGAGTTTTTTGACTGTGTAAGAACACATACATTTTTTCAGGTATTTTTCCTTTTCTGGTCATTTTTGAGGAAAATTGGGTTTCTAGAAATTTTCGAAGTACATTCCATGTACATTATGAGTACATGCCATGTCCTGGCCATGTAGAGGCCATGCACATGACCATGTGGGGGTGACCTAGAGGCCTCATAATGTGGTGTATAGAAATGGAAAGTACACTATGTGTACTCCAAAAGTACATGATATGTATTTTGTTTTTTTCATTTAATGCACCAAGGTCGCATCTAATTGCCAGAAGGCTCTCCTTTTAGGTATCGTTCAATTGAGTGCTCCATATGACCATAGATCTTTGATGAACCCGCAAGTAAGAATCCGTCCTCTGAATCAAACACTGTTGGTTGCGTTGGAATCGCATCGATTAGTTCTCTTTTCGTCTTGATCCTCATTTCATGATTCCTCTTCTTTTCCATGATATCTTCAGTTTAACGTTTTTAGAATTTTTGTAGATCAACAATGTTAATGGGAGATTTAAGTCTACAGGATCATGTATAACAATCTCCCAACCTTGAGTTAGGTGTTTTGTGCCTTTCTATTGAATGTCATTGGGTTTTACGTGAAAATTTGCCCAATACCCATGAGCGGGGTATTGTATATTTACCGTTTTATCCCTATTGATTGTCTGCTATGCTGGTGTGCTTGAGTAGATGATATTTGACTATGAATAGAGTGATTTATTATGATTTGGAAATTCTTCCCATGTTTGGTTTTCCTGTTTTTGACTGTTGGGTCTAGTTTTCCTGTTAGGCTACGGTTTAGTATCCCATGCCTAGTGTTGTAGGATTGTGTGACTATTGTTCTGTTATGCTATTGTGTTGTATAATGATATCCAAGTAGTTATTGAGGTTTACCTTGGATGTCATGCGCTGCTACACTTTCTTGTCTTACACAGGCCTATGATAACTTGGTGTATAGACCATCGGGAAAATGGATGTTGAGGGATTTTTTAGAGTGTCTTTTTTTACTAATGATGCAAGACCACAGAGGGAATTTATGATGAGTGCTTCCTCATAGTGTTTGTAGTTTCTCGACGTTGTCCACATGGGGAATGAGACGTGAGTGCTTCCCCAGAGCACCTTTAAATAACTATACAAGACTATATGAGGAATTAATAGTGTTTTATTCCTTATAGAGTCTATTCTTAAGCTGAACAAGAGGGGTTATATTGTGTGTACTTCCCATATTGTTGCTTGTACTTGTTTAGTAGGACTAGAGGGGATATGAAGTGAGTAATTCCCAGAGGGTTACCTTGTGTTTAGCTACGTTCTTGTGTTTCTAGGTAGGACCAGAGGGGATAGGCTTTGGGTACTTCATAGAGGGTTACCTGTTTGTGTTTATCTGCTTGGTTAGTTGTCGTTTGATATTGAAACTGTGGATTTTTTAGTGTTGATTACTTTCCTGTTTATTGTTTCCTATACTTTTTACAACCTTATACTCATTGAATGTTAGGAACATATCTCTTGGGGGTTTCTTAGTAGGATTTTGTCTCACACCTTATATGGGACATGATTTTGGGCCCAAACAGATTTTATTGTTGTAGTTAGAGATAAGGTAATGCACTCTTCTACTACAGGTACATGATTTTCTATGGAGCTGGAGGGCATAGAACCAAGATATGGATTGTGATGCTGAGGAGTTTATCTAAATTCTTTTTCATTTTGTTTTAGCATTGTTGTATTCCAGCATTGTGACTTATTTGGCTCTTTTCCTAGACATTTGTATCATGGATCATTTTATATATGTTCTCCAGTTTATAATTTTAGATTTATGTTTTTACTGTTGTATGTCATTATTACTTCTTCCACTCTTGTGTGTATTTTTTAGTTCCGTTGTGTAGTCTGCCTATGGGGGCACAATATCCCCACATTGACACCCAAGGTTGTCACTGCAATTCGGCAGCCTCTGGAATTCGTGTTAAAGCGCTTGAGGTCATGTGACCAACTGGGTACGGGGAACCTCTGGGTGGCTTCCGGAACCGAGACGTTACAAAGTGGAATCAGTGGAAATTCATTTCTTTTTGACCTACAATTTTTTGTCAATAATCAAGGATTATATGGAAATAGGTACATGGTAATAAGTTTTTCATGGGAGTAGTTATCCCGTGTACCTGGAAAAGCCAATCTTCCTCGTTATTTCAATTTTTTTATTTTTCAATTTTACGGTTGATTTGATTTTCACCATTGGTTGATTCACATGTTTTTTGTTGTTATTGTTTATGTTATTGAGGTTCTATTTCTATTTCAACCCGATGAGATGAGGGTATTCAATCTCATGATTCATATAGGCATTTTCTAGAAATCACATGTCATGCATTCTTGCCATGCCATCTAGGTTGCATTAGATATTGCATGTTCTAGTGATAGATGTTGTGTAAAATATGCATATTGTTGTGATAGTTTCCTGGATAAAATACCTATTTTTGATAGGTTATTTTTTTGAGTAATGTTTTTCTTGAAGGGGAGCCAAAATTTGATTATTAAGGTGTTATGGGCCCTCATGGACAAGAATTTGATGGATCATTTCTTGGTTTATTGTGTTTATAACATGTATTAGATTCCAAACATTGATTTACGTAGAGTATAAACTATCACAGATCAGAATTTGGCACTTCAATGTTCGTTTCAGTGTTTTTCTGGGCTCTAGAGTAGTTTCTGAGGCTTACTGTCAGGAAAAACCCAGAATACACACCGTGTAGTTTTGACAACCTGCTATGTGTTCTTCTGTTCGATAATAAACTCTTTTTATTAAGTACATGTTTTGAACCATATGTACAGGACTAGTAGTCTCTAGATGTGTCTTAGGCTGTGTTAGTAGGGACACAGGATAGGGAAATCCTGGATTGAACACACCGTGTACCATTCAATACACGCCGTGTTGGGTCGACCTTGTGCCCACCCGTGTCACTAACAACATAGGTTGGCCAAGTCTTGTCAAATACACACTCTGTGCCATATAAACACACCGTTTAGTTTAACCCAGGTACACGGTCATGTCACGAGCAACACGGGTCGGGGTTATTTTTTCTCCTACACATCGTGTCCATCTGGAACACGCCGTGTAGTGTGAGCCATGTGTTAGGCCGTGTCACTAACAACATGGGCAAGCTGAAGATTGTCTAGTACACATCGTGTCTATCATGAACATGTCGTGTAGTCTTGTCTTAGGAGAGCTGTGTGGCTTAGCTGTGTAGAAGGACTCGGGCCGGGGAAGAGGATTCTAGTACACGCCGTGTATTAGTAAAACATACCATGTGGTTTGGGTGTTACATGTCCAGTTTTGGTAGAGGTACATGCCCCTTTGGATGACATAAGGGAACATGTCGTGTAGGAATTGTACACATCATGTAGTCATGTCTTTTAAAACATGAATGTATTCTTTCTCTGGTTCCCTTCTTACACTTCTATGTTTTAGTCCTTGTTAATCCAAATCTAAGCTGTGAATTTGACCTTGCAGAGTCATGCCACTGAGATTTCCTCCGATATTCTTCTAGTTATAGGGCAATGATCAGATGCCGGAAATGGCTGATCAGGGACTTCATGAAGATCCTTCTATTATGCCAGTCTTCGCACCAGCAGTTATACCTAATACCAGTGCTAATTCACAGTTTAGGGAAGGATTTATGATGATGATGTAGACTTTTAATGGAGCACTGCCTCCTGCCCCGTCAGTGGAAGATTTGATGTGGGTTTTCTAGTAATAACATCCTCCCACTTTCTTTGGGGAAGGTGGAACTCTGGCTGAAAATTCATGGCTAGAGTCCATGCTGATGATCTTTGAGCATCTAGAGATGCCTTCTGAGAGGATGGTAAATCTCGCCACTTATATTCTTAGGGAATCCACCAAGAGGTTATGGGATGTGATCTCACAAGTGAGATGCCAGCAGGTCATGGCATTGGATGAGTTTCACCACATATTCTACAATTACTTCTATCTGGAGATCCTCAGGGCCGATCGAGCCTGGGAGTTTATGAGTCTAGATCATGGTAATCTTTCTATTATGGTGTATTCCTCACGCATTACAGAGCTGCAACACTTCACGGTTATTGTAGGAGTTTATTAGTTGTTCATGGAATGGAAGTTTGAGGATGGTCAGCGGCATGACATCTATTCACAAGTGAACATCTTCTAGTTGACTTCAATAAATTCTATAGTAAACTAGGTGCTGATCACAAAGCACAATATGAGGGATTCTGGAGTTGTGTTCTTGGGTGGCTAGTCATATGGGGTTAGTATTCCTCTTACTGATTTCCAGATGTTTCGCAATGAGTATTCACGCAGTGATCCAAGGAGGCAAGACACTTCTTCTTGTAGCCTGGTGGTCTGCTACAAGGGTGGGAAGAGCTGGCATACGTGGCCACACTACCCGAGAGACCCATCAGAGTGATAATATTTCTACAATAGGGGGCATATTCAGTGCTTCTATAAGATCTTTTCACCATCCGCTGGTGACAGGGGTTCTTCAATGACTCCTCGTTTACGAAAAGCACCACTAGTTTCTCCTGAGTCTGGGAATTGGAGTTTTTCTGGCCATTTCGACCGAGGTGGAGGTCGTGTCTATGGTAGCCTGTCACCCAATTTCCAAAGAAATCAGGGAGGATAATCTCAGAGTGGTTAGGTAGGGTCATAATGCCATGGAGTTGGCCATATTTTTGAAGTGGAGCAGACCCAACAAGAGTAGGATCTCAGAACTTCTACAGTTCAAGGTACTATCATAGTTTCCTCAGTTTTAGCTTCTGCAATTTTTGATACATGGTCTTCCCATTTCTTTATGTCTATTTCAGTTGTGGAGATCCTTGGGATCTACACCATTTCTTCTACTGATATATTGACACTAGACAATCCGTTGGGGACTAGAATGGAAAGTGCACATCAGTGTAAGAAGTTCCCTCTGGAGGCTAGTGGGTGTCACATGTTATGGGACCTCTATGTCCTAAAGATGACTGGCTATGATGTCGTTATTGGAATGGACTGACTAGTTCCCTTCTAGGAAGTCATCGATTGATATCAACGTAGGGTGAGTTTCACATCACCATAGAGTGGATCCTTTCTTCATAAGGGAAAATGGGATGTTCAAGCGATCAAAGTGGGACCCGAGCTCCTTGGGTTGAGAGGAGTTACATCCTAGATTGCTAGTCTATATCTGGACAACCAGGGGACTTCAAAGTTAGACATTTAACCCAAGGTGGATTGTTTCATAGATGTCTTTCCAGAATAATTTTCAGGATTTCCTCTCAAGCGTGATGTAGAATTTTTGATTGAGCATGTCCCAGGAGCGACACCAGGGTCCATTCTTCTTATAGGATGGCTACACTAGAGTTTCAGGATCTCAGGAAGCAGTTTGAGGAGTTGCAGGCAAAGGATTTCATCCGACCCAGTACTTCTCCTTGGGGTTCTCCAGTCCTTTTTACGAAGAAAGAGGAAGGTACCATTAGGCTTTGTGTGGACTATCAGATGTTGAAACAGTTGATGGTCAAGAACTGATATCCCTTTTGAAGGATTTATGAACTCTTTGTTCAGCTTCGAGGAGCCCAGGTGTCCTTGAAGATTGACTTGAGATCCGGTAATTATCAGTTGCATGTTAGACCATCAGATATACCTCTCACAGACTTGCAGAGTAGGTATGGTCTATATGAGTATATGGTTATGTTGTTCGGTCTCATAAATGCTCCAGCAGTTTTCATGGCACTGACGAACCGAGTGTTCAATCCATACATGGATTCTTTCTTGGTGGTCTTCGTGGATGATATCTTGGTGTACTCTCACAATTGACAGAGCCATGATACCCATATTGAGATTGTTTTGTGTACACTGAGAGAGCATCAGTTATTTGCTAATCTATCAAAACGTCACTTTTGTATGGATCAGATTCAATTCATTGGTTAGGTTATATCAAATACAGGAGTATTAGTAGACCCAGAGAATGTGAGAGCAGTAGTTTCATGAGAGCATTCGAGGAACATCATTGAGGTGTGGAGTTTTCTAGGGCTGGATGGATACTACAGACACTTCATTCAAGACATTTAATGCTTAGCCGCACCACTGACGAGTCTATCTATGAAGGGTGTGATGTTCTTGTGGTACGATTCTTGTGAGTCATCTTGTTAGGAGCTGAAAGGGAGGGCGACTTCAAAATTGATATTAGTCCTTCCAGATTCGGGCAAGAGCTATACTGTTTAATGTGATGAAGCAAGTATCATGATGGGAGATGTGCTTAAACAAGGAGGTGGAGTCGTCGCGTATGGGTCTCGTCCATTTAAACCAAATGAGAGGAATTACCAGACACACGATCTCGGGTTGGTTATTGTTTTTCATGTATTATGATATTGGATACATTATCTGTTGGGAGATAATTTTGTGGTTTTCCCCAACCACAAGAGTCTCAATTACATCTTCATATAGCGTGATCTAAATTTGAGACAGCGAAGGTGGGTTGAGTACCTATAGTTATTTGTCTTTGAACTCTACACTCCTGGGAAGGGCAACACAGTTGCTGATGTGTTGAGCAGGAGGACTCAGATATAGTCAGTTCAAGAGGCCAGTAGTAAATGGAAGCTCATGGATCTATTCTTTGATATGCATTTGGAGGTGCAAGATAGATAGGGGAAAACATTTCTTTCTTCTGTGGCAGTTACCTCTACTATTCTTGATCGAGTGTGAATGAGGATGTTATCAGATTCGTAAGGCTTAGTCATGTATTAAAGTGTGTCAGGAGAGGACCTTATTCCTGGATGGACCATAGGCAAGGATGAGATATTGCGTTTCCAAGGGCGTGTATGGGTTTCAGCTGACATATGCGAGGATTTGATGCGGGACTTTTATTCCACATTTTGGGTAGTTTATCCTGGTGTCACCAAGATGTATTGTGATCTACACTGTCAGTATTGGTGGAAAATTATGAAGATAGATGATGATGGATTTATCCAGAAGTGTTTCACCTATTAGCAGGTGAAGGTAGAGAATCAGTGACTATCAGGGCTTTTATAGAAGTTGTATATCCCCTAGTGGAAGTAGAATGATGTCACGGTGGATTTGGTGACATGTTTACCGAGGTCGCCATTAGGGAATGATACAGTTTGGGTTTTCATAAACAGACTCATGAAGGTTTTCCACTTCTTTCCAATCAAGGATAACTTTAGTATTAATGAGCTAGGATGGTTGTACGTCCGTGAGATTGTACGTCTGCATAGAGTACCACACTCCATCAATTCTGATAGGAATGCACGTTTTAATTCTTAGGTATATCAGGGGATTCAGATGGCTTTGATTACACAGGTACTTTTGAGTACATCATACCATACCTATACAGATGGCCAGTTCGAGCGTACAATTCAGGTGCTTGAGGACATGCTCCGAACATGCATCCTAGATTTTGGATGTTCTTGGGAGAAGCACATATCTCATGTGGGGTAGTCTTATTATAATAGGTTTCAAGAAACTAATCAAAT
The DNA here is from genome assembly GCA_963277665.1 of Viscum album. Classification (NCBI taxonomy): domain Eukaryota; kingdom Viridiplantae; phylum Streptophyta; class Magnoliopsida; order Santalales; family Viscaceae; genus Viscum; species Viscum album. The sequence continues at coordinate 1,919,739,815 of OY728160.1, forward strand.
GGAACCATATGAGGCTTTGTACAGTAGGCCATACCAATCACCCATATGTTGGCTAGAGGCAGGAGAGGTAGCTATGATGGGACCTCATCTTGTCCAAGAGGTCATATAGCTGATAGTGTTGATTCGGAAGATGATGGCTACATTATAGTTATGATAGAAGTTTTATGCTGATTAGTGGAGATGACCTCTGGAGTTTGAGGTCGGGGATCAAGTTTTCCTGCGTGTCACACTGAGGTTGGGGAAAATAGGATTATAAGATAGGGTATGCTATCATCGACGTACGATAGGACATTTGAGGTGTTTGATAGTGTTGGGTCAGTTGCCTATCGGTTGCAGTTACCTCAGTGGTACCGGGATATTCACAACATCTTCCACATTTCTCAGCTTTGATGTTACTTCTCAGACCCATCTCACATCTTCCAACCTGAGGAGGTTGAGTTGGAATTCTTTGAATCCTTTTAAAAGCATCCTATCTGGATTGGGGATCAATGTTCGAAGGTTCTCTTTGGTCGATATGTTCCTCTGGTATAGGTTCTTTGGCAGCACGGGCGAGTACAGGAAGAGAATTGGGAGAGGGAGGAAGACGTATGATCCCAGTGTCCAGAGTTGTTCAAGGATTCTTATTCTACGCTCCCTTTCTAAGAATATTTCAGGAAAAATTTTATTAAGGGGGAAGTTTTTACGAACCTGGACCTTTTCAGGTATGTTTTCCTTTTCTGTTCATTTTTGTGGAATAGTGGTTTTTCTAGAAACATTCGAAGTGAACACCGTTTACATTATGAGTACACGCCGTGTACTTGGTTCTCATAGGTATCCGTGTGCTGGACGTGTTGCGGCGATGCACACAGCCATGTGGGGGTGACCTGGATGCCCCTTAATGTGGATTATGGAAACAACAAGTACACACCATGTACTCTAGAAGTACACACCATGTATTTTTTTTCATCAAATGCACTAGGGTCACGTCTAATTGCCAGAAAGATCTCCTTTTAGGACTCGTTCGACCGAGTGCTCTATATGGATGCTGATCTTCGATGAACCCCCCGAGCGAGCATCTCTCCACTAAATCGAACACCATTGGTTGCATTGGAATTGCATCGATGAGTTCTCTCTTCTGCTTGAGCATCATTTCATGATTCCTCTTCTATTCCATGTTATCTTTGGTTACACATTTTGAGAATTTTTTTAGATATACGATTTTCATGGGAGAATCATGGATTTATGTTCACATATTAAGATCTCCCAACCCCGAGGACAGTGGTTTGTGCCTTTCTGTTGAAATTCTTTTAGTTTTATGTGAAAATTTTCCCAATACCCATGAACGGGGTGTTGCGCATTTACCATTTTAGCCCTATTTTTTGTCTGCTATGTTGGTATTCCTGAGTAGATGATATCCGACTATGAATAGTGTGAATTGTTCTGCTTTTGATATGTTTCCCATGCATGTTTTTCCTGTTTTTGACTATTGGTTCTAGAATTCATGTTAGGCAGCTATTTACATTCCCATGCCTAGTATTGTAGGACGGTGTGACTATTATTCTGTTATGCTATTATGATGTAGAATTCTAGAAAAGTAGTTCATTAGGTTTTCCATGGTCGTTATGCACTGCTACACTTTCATGACTTACAATTGGTTGTGAGAACTTGGTGTATAGACCATAGTAATAATGGACGTTGAGGGCTTCCCCAGAGTGTCAGTTTTACTTATGATGCGAGACCACATGGGGAATTGACGTTGAGTTCTTCCTTAGAGTGTTTGTAGTTCCCCAACATGGGCCACAAGGGGAATGAGATGTTGAGTTCTTCCATAGAGTGCCTTTATATACCGATATGAGACTATAGAAGGAATTGAGAGTGAGTGCATCCTCAGAGAGTCTATTCTTAAACTGTACCAGAGGGGTTAGACTGAGTGTACTGCCTAGATGGTTTCTTATAATAGTTAGGTAGGACCAAAGGTGATAGGCTGTGAGTACATCCCAGAGGGTTACCTTGTGCGTAGCTGTTTTCTTCTGTTACTAGGTAGAACCAGAGGGGATAGGATGTGAGTACTTCCTAGAGGGTTACATGATTGTGTTTATCTACTTGTTTAGTTTTTGGTTAATATTAAAATTGTTGATTGTTTACTGTTGAGTACCTTATTGATTTCTATTTACTATACTTTTATCTGTCTTATACACATTGACTGTTAGACACAAATCTCGTGGTGGATTCCTACTGGGATTTAGAATCACAACCTATTTGGGCCATTGTTTTGGGCCGAAACAGATTATATTGTCGCAGGTATAAATAAGGGAAAGCACCTTTCTACTTTAGGTACTTGATTTGCTGTGGAGATGGAGAGCATGGGACCATGAAATGGCTTGTGATGCTGATGAGTCTATCTGCTTTCTTCTGTACATTGGTTTAGCACTTTTGTATTCCATCATGGTGACTTGTTTGGCTGTTTTCTAGACATATGTATCATGCAACATTTTATATATGATCTCCATTTAAATCATTCAGTTTTCAACTGTTACTATTGTATGTAATTGTTATTGCTTCCGCACTTGTGTGTATTGTTTACTTCTGCTGTGTACTCTGCCAATGATGGAATAGTTTCGCCAATTTCACACCCAAGGCCCCCGCTGCTAGTTGGCAGCCTCTGGCATTCAGGGAAATGTGCTTGAGGATATGTGACCAACTTGGTACAGGGCGCCTCTAGGTGGCATCCAGACCCGGGATGTTTCAATTTTATGTGATAATACAATAATTTAAAACTAAAAAAGTGAAATAACAAAATAATTAATCGATCATTGAATAATATTGGTCATCCAGGGCCTCATGGATAGTTTTTAAAACCATCATATTAGGTAGACATAAGTGATGAAATCTCTTATAGGAAATCATATGCCTATGAAGTGGACTTTTCATGTGAGGAAATCATCTTGGGATGAAAAAAGGGATTAATATATGGATGGTGGGTAAATGTAATAAAAATTATTATTTGTTTACATAATATCATGAATGAAAGATCCACATGTATTATACTGGGCTTTAGGGGGGAGTGTTCGTGATATCATATCGCCAATATCATCCCCAATCACACCTAGAAATATTTAAATTAATGAGGGGTAATTGGAATCTTGTGAGAATACCTCTCATCATCTAGATGTTTTCATAAAGTTTGAAAAAGTATCAAACATCCTTAATATGGTGTCAATGATAGTGGTGATGGAATGACTTTTGGTTCTTCTTAATTTAGTAGTGTCCAATGACACTTCTTCAACATATGTTTTGGGTCTTTTAATGGACTCTAAAGAAGATTAAATGTTAATGATGGGGGTGATAAATTCCATGATAAAGGATTCCATTAAAAAAGATTCAATAATTCTCTAGGTTAAAACTAATGAGAGATAAATTACATGGATAAAAAATCAATATCTCGTATTAGTTGATAGGGTTAATGATAGTAAATTATCATCGAATTTACAATCATGACCAATGACCATGTGGCATATTGAGTTGAGGGAATTACTAAAGATGATCTTGAGAATGTCCTTTCCATAAAATGAAAACTGAAAAGGGTTCATGTGTAATGAAATGAAGCTTGACGTACATGGAAATTACATTACTTTTTCAGAATACATAATACATAACAAAAAGAGGCACACAAGGACCATAATAGTTTAGTGTCTATATAAACTTGGAATATAATCTTCTAATCGTGGTGAAAGATCATCAAAATCTCCCGTAAAGATCTTCCCCTTTTGTTTTATTACCTAAAACCTTTCTTTAAATCATGGGGAAAAGAAAACATATAAATGGTGTGCTCAAATTCTTAGTAAGGGTATTCATGGAGAAAATAAAACAAACCATATACATTTGAACTTCAAAAAAGGAACATAAAATTTACACATCAAAATCTTGAGTTGTGAAATAAATCATGGATGTACGTATGTTATAGGTCATAAAGGAACATCATTCATGATATAAAATCATTAGAATAAAAAATTTAATTGTGTCAAACCATTAAGAACATGATATGATTTCCATACCAACCATGGCATTACTTCCAAAACCATATTAGTGGACAAAGTCCATTTCTGAATTGAGTTCACTCCTCGTTCCAGTCCTCTCTCACTGAACCAAATTAACATACCTTTCCATCCATGTCTATCTCATGAGATATAAATCATTACCCAATGCATTGAAGGGAGATATAGGTCCCACCCATCTCATAATGAAATAATTCTTACGAGTTCCACAATATAAACATAAATCATTCATCATAACCCAAAGAATAAAAATGGGTTTCATAAACATCATCCCATCATAACATAAATGGATATAATTTCATCATAATAAAAGTGAAACAATGTAAATAATAGAGACATTATACTTGAAACATACACATATGAAATAATGACATCTTAGATGGAAAATGGTTTTGATAAAACAATTGAAAAGAATATTTGAGTAAAATATCCTTTCTTCTTCAAAATCATTTTCTTTTCAGAAAATTCCATTGAATTTTAAAAGAAAAGGATTTTGTTGAAAATAATCATTAAATATTGTGGAGTAAACATTATGAAAATAAGGCGTTATGAAACCATAAAAATATGTTCATTCCATATAAGTTAAAAAAACATTTTCCGCGTACTTTTGTCCGAAAAGTCAAAAAGTTCAATGTATGGTAAAAAAAGAAAGATTCCTTTAATAACATGTGGTAAATTTAAAAAATGGGTAAAAATTATTATAAACATACATGAATTTTTTTAGAAAATAGGGACATGGATGATAAATATAACCCCAGTAAATACTTATGAAAAAACAATCTCTGATAAAAACGAGATTGGAAAAATCACCCCTTACCTTATGTCCGATATGATTCTTATGTATTTGAACCCCCTATATAATGACATAAATAATTTCATTGACTTATTGCAGAATCATATTCATTTTTATGATATCATATATGGTTCACTTATTCTTTTATTTTACCAGTTCTTTTTTAAATTCATCTAAAAGTAGCGTTTTGGATAAAATCATTTTATTTATCGCCTGTGTTTTAAATTTTAATTATTAATATGATTAATTAGATCTTGATTACTTAATTCCAGAATATAAAACATGATTTATATATAATATATATTCATAATATACATATATATATATAATAGATCGATAAATGGAAATAAATAAACCGTTCATGGAGACGGTCGGTCGTACGTACGCATGAATGCCGTTTTCGTTCCCGTATTAAATTGAATGGATGTATGTAAATAACATATACATAATTAAAGTACCATTAATATGTCATATATTTCATGATTATTTAATATATATACTTTATATTCAATGTTGAATGGTTAACTTGGAGAATGAATCTCATCGCATCGTGGAGACGGTAACCCGTACGTACACACGAGCGATGATATCGTTCCCATAATTAATGAAAGAAATTAGATTGGCTAATAAAATATCTTGGAATTAGTATCATTTTATAATAAATATATATATAGTTTTTATTTACACCATTATACCCATCCAAGTAAGGTGGTGGTGGAAAAACAGATTACACCACAGTGTGGAGACGGTATTCCGTACGTAAGCACGCGTGGTGATTTCATTTTCCATAGGATGGATAGAAGGTGAAATGGGTTTGTTTAATATTTATAATAACATATTATTATATTAGTGACACTGATTATATTACTTTATAATGAAACTACTAAAGAAGGAGATGTTGAAGAAAAAATAATACTTGAAAGAATCAGTAAAAGAGATTACCTCTTCTTCAACGCACCTCTTTTAAGCTTCCTCTGAAGGAACTTGAGTTGGTATTTTTATGAGAACAGATCCTATTTAATGTTTCTAGGGAAGTTTAGAAGGTAAATGGACAGGGGTGGACCGATATTTAAGGCTCAAAATTGTGTAAAGAGAAGAAGGAGGAGGTTCCCTTTTATAAGGGAGGAGAGGGGCACATTTGGAAACCTCAAAAATATTAATTTATAATAAATTAAACCCCTACATAAAATCATCCTAAATGACTCAAATCTGAAGAATATATGATATTGGAATTTAATCACATCAACCAATAAAATTTAGACATGTTGGGAATTTATTTTAATCTTTATAAACTTGATTTATCCTTATTTAATCTATTAAATTTTATTTGTGGTAATAAGATTATAAATTTTAAATTGTTATAAATAATTACTTATGTGTTTCTAATTGTCCATAATTGGATAATTTATGAGATTTTAGACCATATAAATGTGAATTTATAATTTTTAAATATATTTGGGATTTTTAAACAATTTTATATTATGTTATTTTTATAAAATAACAAGTGTCAATTTTGACACTATTAATTTGTTTGAATTTAAATAAAATCCTAACAGAAGATATGTTCAAAATAAAATCCATAATAGATTCATAACATGACATATGTATCTATAATATCATTGGATCACATTTAATAGTTCATATAATATTTATTTTAATATTTTTGAAACCATTTATTTTATATTTTAATCAATAGAATAATTTCAACATCACTAATGTGTCATCTTTATTTATAATTCTTTAATCCCTAAAAATTCTAAATAAATTTAAATTATGTAGATAAATTTATTATCTTTTTGGATTATATTGTTATTCTAGGTTTCATGAAGTTTATCACTAAATTAAAATTATTATACTTATATGATTTAAGAGAGTGACATGTTGTCACTTTCCTTGGTTTTAAAAAAAAATAAATTATTTTTGTGGTAAAAAATCCATAAAATGAATCGATTTCGACACTTAGGTGATATTGGTCGACTTTTAGTCATCCAATAGAATTTTTGAAATTTTTATGGTAATTATTTAATCTTATTTTTACCCATTACTGCTCGATTTACCTCTAAGAGCAGTAAATAAAAATTACCGTAGTTACTATTCATAATAAAAAAATGAAAAGTAACATATTAGCATAATTTTGACCCAATGAATTCAAATATTTAATCCAATTTTCAAAATTCAAAACACAGAATTTGTAGTAATTAATTTAATATTAATCCTGTTGTTAAGAAAATGGGTTTTAAAAGCTAAAACATTACCCATGATTGAAATGTATTTACCTATGAATTCTATGTAAAATTAATGGTAATGTCAAAAATTATATTAAACGGTAAAAATATATTCTATTTATACTTAAAAAACAGCCAATATTATAATTTACCCATATGAATTATTGTGATGAAAAAAGTTTTTTTTAATTAAAATATAGTATGTTATTACTATTCATTAAAATATGAAAGTTATTAGAATAATATGAAAATTTTATCTAAGGTAAATTTTTATATCCTGATTTAAATGAAGAATATTATTTTGTCAAATTGAACTTATAACCCTGTAAAAAACAAGATTTAACATGGCTGTGCCATCAAAAGGCGGGAAAACTCCACTTTTTTTGAAAAATCATTATTTTACTCAAAAAATTTATTTTGTTCTCACAAGATATTCTAGAAAATGTTTAAGTTGAATAAAAATGTTATAAACATAATAATTTAGTTAATACTATTCATTAAAGCTAGTTCATAATAATATTATAACCATATATCGTAGTTTTGTGAAACCCGGTATTGCATACAACACACTCTATCGAGGAAGGTCGCGAATGCGTGTAATGCAATCCATGTTAGGGTTGCGTGTTGTGAAAAATACATTAAGTGTTGTGTATAACATAATAAAAACATATTAAATTTATACATTAAAAAAAATCTATACATAATGTTTCATAGAATAATTTCAAAAAAACGAACATGAAATTGAGTGTAACATGAGCCCAGAATAGTGTTGCGTATACTGTAAGCTAATACAGTGTTGCGTATAGGACGAGCTAATTTTGGTGTAGCATACAACATAAGACATCAATGAAATTAAAAAGAATATTTCTCATGAAATCCCGGGTTTTTACATTCTACCCCCCTTAAAATGATTTTTTTCCTCGAAATTCGTCGGAGTTATAAATTTTTTACTACTTGGATGTTTCTTCAATAGAAACCCACATCATAAAAAGGTATACAAAAAATTATATATAAAAACTAATGTCTGAAATGTAACAATTACCCAAATTAGCTAATCACTGGGTTTCCACATAGGATAACATAGGTGAAAATATGGATATGGAAGAGAAATCTAACCATCATGTTCTGATGGAGAGTGGTAGAGGACATAGCTATGATAAAGAAAATAGTCACAAAGCCATAAATTTGGTATGATCTAAGGTAACATCTGATTCATCGGATGTGAGAGCACTAGGAAAACATTTCTTGTTTTCAATATCATTTCCCTAATGTTGAAAATTTTGAATTAGAAGAAATAATTACTTGATTTTGGTACAATATCAACGCTGCTCATGCATCGAACAATTTCCACTTCATCTCTTAAAGAAATGAATTTGAATTTTTCTTTCTAGAAGTTTTAGTAGGTCATGTGATAAAATGATAAGTGATTCCATCTGTCTCAAACATATGTTAGAAAAAGTTATATACATAAGTCCATCTATGGTGAGATTAATCGTATATGGATCCTAAAATGGACTACAACTTTATAAATTAAAACTAGTTTCTACTATCTAGGGACTTCTTGTAGGCCAGTGGTATGTGATAAAGGCATGTCACACTTCGGTTGTGGGTTCGATTCTCAGAACCTTGTCCGACGCGACGGGTTGTCGCCCGTCCTGCAAGTTTTCCCTTTTTCTAAAACTATATTATTATAACATTACTGCAATAATATCAAACAAATTTCTATCCTTATACAATAATATCTTATGTATAACTTAATTAATTCCAATATTTAGACTTATCCAAAACACTTCTGTCCATGCTCATAGTATAAAGAAAACAATTACTAGAAATGTCATCTATCAAGCATGTGAATACAATCATTTATCATACGATATATCTTCTTGGTCAGATTCCAATCATGTGAATACCTTAATAATACATTCTCTTGAAAAATGAATACCCATTGAACCTTAGTGAAAACATGAATGCTGTCAAAAATTAACTCTTTCCACATACCAAAATCCCAAAATTTCTATATACTCAAACTATGATATCACTCTGTCCTTATATCAGTCATGAGCTCATTAATACTATAAAACATTTCATTTTCTCCTTATCCCTTCATTATGTGCATATCATTTGCTTTCCAAAATCACTTTTCATGATTACCGGTACCATATTCTTATGGAAAACCACAATGGAATAATACATACATATTTAAATATACCATAAAAGTATCTCAACAGCATTATTCATTAATTCCAATATATAAACCATTCAATCCATCCTCTTCAATGATTGGCATGGAATAGGTCCTTCCTTGATTTAGAAGTAACCTCTTGTGTTATGGCATTGAGTTGGGTAATTCCCATGTTCTCTAAAGGTAATACATTGAACTCCATAACAGTCTGCAACTCTATAACCCTTTTCCCCACATAGATAACATCTTCCACTCCATTTGAGGTATTCCTAAAAGTTTTTCTTCCCTTCTTTAGAAATATCAATATTCCTTTCTCAATGATCCTCACCATGCGAACATGCATAAAAGTCCATCTTCCTCTTATTTGATGAATTAGGAATACCAGTAAATTTCACCTTGTTAATCATATATCGGGATGTCTGATTCGACATAATCATAATATCCTTCTCTCTATGAATTACACAATTTCACTACTCATAGTCACCAATTTTTCCATCAGATTCAATGTTAACCCAATTCTTTCTGGTTCCCTCCATTAACTAAAACCAAAAGCCATTGTGTAAGAAATAGTTAAAATAATGTGGAAAGGAATAATCATAAAAAGTCACTTATAGGATGTATAACTTATGAAACCATCTTTAACCTATGATAGCATAGGTTCTACCAAGGTTATTCATGATTGTTAACATAATTCTAGTACTGTAACCTATAGTTATACTAAACCTTAGGGACATCCCTCAACATACCTTAGAAATATCTCTAGGGATCTAACTAATGTTTTCGCATCCTAGTTTCCAAAGGATAACTAAACCTTTCCTCTGATACCAACTGTAGAGGCCCAAATCTTAACGTACATGGATATTAAATTACTTTTGTGGAATATTTAATACATAACAGAAAAAGACACAAAATGACCAGAATAGTTTAGTGTCTTTGGAAATTTGGAATATAATCTTCTAATCGTGGTGAAAGATCTTCAACATCTCTCGTAAAGATATTTCCCTTTTGTTTCCTTACCTAAAACATTTTATTAAATACAGGGGAAAAGAAAACATATAAATGGTGTGATAAAATTCTTAGTAAGGGTAATAATGGAGAAAATAAAACAAACCATATACATTTGAACTTCAAAACATGAACATAATGTTTACAACTCAAAATCTTGTGTTGTGAAATAAATATTGGAAATACGAAGTAATAGGTCATAAAGGATCATAAATAATTATATAATAGCATGGGAATAAAACATTTAATTGTGGAAAACCATTATGCAAATGATATGATTTCCATAGTAGCAATGGAATTGCTACCAAGACCATCTTAGTGGACAAGGTCACTTTCTGAATCGAGTTCACCCCTCATTCTAGTCCTGTATCACTGAACCGGATTAACTTACCATTCCATCCATGTCTATCTCATGAGATATAAATCATTACACAATGAATTGGAGGGAGATATAGGTCCCACCAATCTCATAATGAAATCATTATTACTTGTGCCACAACAAAAACATAAATCATTCATCATTACCCAAAGAATAAAAATGGTTTTCATAAACATCATCCCATCATAACATAATCCATATAAAAAAGATTTATATCATTTCATCATAAGAAAAGTGAAATCATGTAAATCATAGAGGCATTATACTGGAAACATAAACATATGAAATAATTTCATCTTAGATGGAAAATGGTTTTGATAAAACACTTGGAAAGAATTCTTGAAGAAAATATCCTTTCTTCTTCAAAATAATTTTCTTTTCACAAGATTCCAATCAATTTTTAAAGATTTTTTTTTTGAAAATAATCATGAAATCTTGTGGAGTAAACCTCCTAAAAATAAGGTGTTATGAAATAGTAAAAATCTGTTCATGTCGTTTATGTTAAAAAATCATTCTCCTCGTACTTTTGTCTGAAAAGCCAAAAAGATCTTGGTATGGTAAACAAAAGAAAGATTCATTTCATAACATGTGGTAAATTTAAAAAATGGGTAAAAAGGGAATTAAAGATACATGAAATCATTTTTTGAAAACATGGACATGAATGATAAATATAACCCTAGTAAATACAAACGAATAAACAATCTCGGATAAAAACGAGATTGGAAAATTCTTCCCTTACCTTATGTCTGATATGCTTCATATGTATCCAATTATCTTATATAATGATTTAAATAATGTCATTGACTTATTGTAGAATCATATTCATTATTATGATATCATATATTGTTCACTTATGTCATTATATTACCTGTTCTTTGGTAAATTCATGTTAAAGTAGCGTTTTGGGTAAAGTAGTTTCATTTATCGTTCATGTTTTGACTTCTAAAAATTAATATGATTACATAGATCATGATTACATGATTCCAGAATATAAAACATGATTTATATATAATATATATTCAGAATATACATATATATAATAGATCTATAAATGGAATGAAATACACCGTTCATGGAAACGGTAGGCCGTACGTACACATGAACGCAGTTTTCATTTCCTTATTAATTTGAATGGAAGAAAGTAAATAACATATACATAAGAACAGTATCATTAATATGTCATATATTTCATGATTATTTAATATATATACTTTATAATCATTCTTGAATGGTTAACTTGGATAATGAATCTCATCGAGTCGTGGAAACGGTAATCTGTACATATGCACAAGTGATGATATAGTTCCCATAATTATTGAGTGGAATTAGATTGGCTGATATAATATCTTAGAATTAGTATCATTTTATAATAACCATATATATAGTTATTCTTTACACCATTATACCCATCCATGAAAGGTGTTGGTGGAAAACAGATTACATAAGGGCGTGGAGACGGTATTCCGTACATACGTACGCACGGTGATTTTGTTTTATGGAGGATGGATAGAAGGTAAAATGGGGTTGTTTCATATTTATAATAACATATCAGTATATTGTTAATACTTATGCTATTACTTTTTAATGAAACAACTAAAAAAGAAGAAGTTTTAGAAGAAAGAAAACATGAAAGTATCGGTAGAAGAGATTACCTCTTCTTCGACGCAGCTCTTTTAAGCTTCCTCTTAAGGCATAGAGTTGGTCTTTTGAAGGGACTAGAACCATTATAATTTTATAGGGATGTTGAGAAGGTAAATGGCAAGGTTTTGGTAGAGTGTGAAGGCTCAAAATTCTGTAGAGAGAAGAGGGAGGAGGTTCCCTTTTATAAGAGAGGAGAGGGGCACCTTTGGAAACCTCAAAAATATTAATTTATAATAAACTCAAACCCCACATAAATACATCCAAAATGACTCAAATAAAAATATTAGATGAGATAGGGTTTTATTATCATCAGCTAATAAAATTTATACATGTTGGGAATTGATTTTAAACATTATCAACTTGATTTATCCTTATTTAATCTATTAAATTTTATTTGTGGAAAGAAGATTATAAATTTTAAATTGTTATAAATAATTACTAATGTGTTGTGAATTGTCCATAATTGGATAATTTATGACATTTTCGACCATATAAATTTTAATTTATAATTTTTAAATATTTTTTTTATTTTAAAACAATTTAATATTATCTTATTTTTATAAAATAACAATAGTGTGAATTTTCTAACTATTCAATTTTTGAATTTAAATAAAATCCTCACAGAAGGTATGTTTGAACTAAAAAATTTAGTAGATTTATAACATGTCATATTTGTCTTGAAAATTAGTGGAGCACATTTAATAGTTCATATAATATTTACTTTAATATTTTTATAACCATTTAATTGATATCTCAATCAATAAAATAATTTCAACATCACTATTGTGTCACCTTTATGGATAATTATTTAATCCCTAAAAATTATAAATAAATTCAAATGATGTATATAAATTTATTAGATTTGTGGAGACTATTCATTTTCTATGTTTCATTAAGTTTATCACTAAATTAAAATTATTATACTTATATGGTTTAAGAGAGTGATATGTTGTCACATTCATTGGTTTTAATAATAATTAAATTATTTTCACGGTCAAAATTCCCTTAAATTAATCTATTAAGAGCCTTATGTGATATGGGCTGTCTTTTATTCATCCAATATAATTTTTTTTAGGTGTTGAGATAATTTTATAATCTTATTTTTACCCTTAATTACCCAATTTACCTCTAACTGTAGTATATAAAAATTACCGTAGTTACTATTCATTTTAGAAAAAATTGAAAGTAACCTATTAACATAATTTGGACCCACTAAATTCAAAAATGGAATCAATTTTTCAAAATTCAAAAGACAGAAGTTGCAGTAATTAATTTAAAATTAATCTCGGTGTTAGGAAAACAGGTTGTAAAAGTTAAAACATCTACAAAGATTGAAATGTTTTTACATAAGAATTCAATGTAAAATTAATTTTAATGAAATTTTTTTTATTAAATGGTAAAAATATATTATATTTATACTTTAAAACCATTAAATATTATAATTTAACCATATAAATTATTGCGATGAAAAAAGTTGTTTTTAATTAGGATATAATGTGTTTTTAGAATTCATTAAAATATGAATGTTATCAGAATAATATAAATAATATATCCAAAGTAAATTTTAATATCATGATTCTAATGAAGAATATTATTTTATCAAATTGAACTTATAAACCTATAAAAATCTAGATTTAATGTGGGTGCGCCATTAAAAGGTGGAAAAACTGCATTTTTTGGAAAAATAATTATTTTACTCAAAAAATTTATTTTATTCTCACACGATGTTATAGAAAGTGTGTAAGATGAGTACCAATGTTATAAAATTCAAATTTTAGTTAATACTATTAACAACGGCGAGTTCATAATAATATTATAGTCATATATCGTTGTTTAGTGAATCCCGGTATTGCATACAACACACACTACTGGGGAAGGTTGTGATTACGTATAAAGCAAGCCAAGTCAGGGTTTCGTGTAGTTCAAAATCCCTTTAGTGTTGCATATAAAATAAGAAAAACACATTTCATTTATACATTAATCAAAATCTATAAACAATGTTGCGTAGAATAATTTATACTAAACGAACGTGAAATTGTGTGTACCGTGAGCCAAGAATTGTGTTGTGTATACTGCAAGCTAATACGGTGTTGCATATAACACAAGATAATTTTGGTGTAGCGTACAATAGAATACATCAATGAAATTAAAAATAATAATTCTCATAAAATCTCGGGTTGTTACATCATGACAATAATAGGTGAAAATAATTGGAAAATGGTGTTGTTATTTATAGTGTAGTTATACATTTTATGGGCATATGGTTGTATATTTGGGTTCACACTCAATCCCTGAACGTGGATTTAAAATAGAAAACATATATGTATATGGTGAGGTAATATATTATGAAATTAAAGATAAAAAAGTGTTTATAATAATTTATGATCAATTAAAAATAAAATATAAAACTTTTATATAAAGGAAATACATGAAAATTAAATTCGAACCATTCCAGTTGAATTTTTTAATGATGATATGAACAATGGTTTAGATGAAATCAATTATGAGATTTTTTTTCATGTGAATTATTTCATAAAATAAATAATTATTGTTATTTCATATGAAAAGTGTTACTAAAATATGACATCATATCAATAAAAATATGTTTTTATTAAGAAAACTGTAAATTGTAATATGAAATTATTACATTTGGTATTAATGAATTTTTTATGTTTATTAATTCCTAAATTATAATTGGTTTAAAATGATTATATAATTTTTTTATAAAATATTTATCTCATATTTATGAAAAATACACACACATATATATATATATATATATATAATTTTTATGCTTTATTTATTTATATGTATTTATATTATTAATTTTGATAAATAATGTAGTTTTAAATTAAATATAACTTTTCAATTACCATTCATGCATAAATGGAATAAATCTTGGTATTAAAATTTATTTTGTTTTCTTATACAATTAATTTTTATTATTTTATGTTTTAAGAATCAATTTAATGGATAAATATTGTTTATAAAAAATAGTAATTTCATTCTGATAGAACATAAATATATCATGGCAAATGAATCCATGGATAGTTGGTTTTTGGGTTAGTTGTCTCACTGAAGTAAAGGATAATTCATTTTCTAGAAAAGTTTGGGTTAGATATCTATCAATTTAAATATAACATAGACATTATTGATTATTTTATATGATTCTATGTCTTTACATGATGTATTATCATGCACCTTATTGAATGGTTTCATAAGGATACATATAGGTATTGATTGATTTTATTTTTGGATTGAAAAAAATATATATGAGTTTCAAGAGGAGGGACACATTAGAGTTTTTTGAAAATATTGGTTTCGTGCAATGAATAAGATTAAAAACTAAAACAACTCTAATCATTCGTACATGTAAATTGAAAAAATGAGATACAATGTTTATATTAAATCATATTTAACAATATTGTGTGTAAAATGCTTTTTATGGTAAATACATTTCATGTACTCAATTATTAATACTTGTAGGTTCAGGATAAATCGTGATGCCCATAGATTATATTCTATATGATATAGTGTAACTGGATAAAACCTATATTTATAGGCTATTCATAGAATCCAAAAAATTAAAAAGTATACTATATATATAGTGTTATGTCTCTCAAAATTATATATTTGTTAAAGATTTTCCTGTTAAATTATCTATGTTTCGTACATGATATGATTAACAAGATATCATACATAAATAGTTATAATGGTCAATGAAATAATAATTTTGACTCATTTTTAATGATATATGGATAATGGACCACTACATGGCATGATGGATTTCAAATTGTGTCATCATTTTATTAGGAACACATTTAATTAATGTCTTTAAATTCAAGTAGATCGTGATACTCCTCTATAGAAAGTATCAATTGAAGAATAATGTTACATAATCAAAATATATAAATTTTTGTTCTGTCATAGAAAATTGATATTTAGAATGTATACAAAACTCTTAAATAGGTACAGAGCCTATAAATGTTTCATTTAAAATGATTATTTAAAAAATAATGTTTCATTGAAAATCATTTTAGTGTAACATTCAATTATTATTTTTCAAAAATTAAATATAAATATAATTTTGAATAGTTTACATATTTTTTAGGATTTATAAATAATTAGATGAAAAATATGTTAAGGTTATTTAGTCTCTAATAACATACTCAATATGGTTGTGTGTTCTAATAACTTGTTCAGTCCAATGGTTTCCTGTAAGTGCCTTATATTTTTGTCAATTTAGAAAATGTTCTGAAATTACTGAGGAGTTTGAGAGATGTTTATAAGTTTTTATTAGTATTTTCCTATTAGATGAACTATAATACGTGATGTCAAGTATATTCTTTATTTTATGTACAAGTTATTTATAGATCATAATAGTATAATAAAATATAGTTGGAAACTAAAAAAAATGTTTATTGAATATCAAGGCACTATCATTGAAACCTCAACACAATGTCATGAAGGAGGGTAAATGTTACTATAGTGTGGGATTTTCAATTATACTTTTTTTATTGAATAATAAAGGGGAAGTTAATTTCACATATTAGTTGTATAAAAATAAATTCATTGATTTTGAAGTGTATATTATACTAATTTTAGAATTTAGAAAAGTTTTGAGTATATAGGAGTCAAATATCAGGGAAATTATTTATAGATATTATGTCTTTCATATTAATTATTTGATAATGTGTTTTAATTAAATGTTTGAAGGAAATTTATTGATTCAAGATAATACTTCACTTAATGAAATAAACATATTTATGACATATTTACTTATATAACAGAAAATATATTATGATAATATATTCTGTTTTCATGAACAATATGATATAATGGATTTAATTCACATCGTTTATGATTTATAAGAATATATAATAATTATCATATTGATGATAAACAAAAAGGTTATTTTCTTGAATAAAAGAATTTATCCAACATGTTTAGTATCATATAATGGATGTTATCCCTCCACATTTTATTTCTTGCACTATTGAATAAATCCTTATTTTATATTAATTCTTCAAAAAATAATATACTAAATAAGATATTGATAGTGATTAATTAGTTATTTATTTTTTCTACTAAAATTAAATGGGTATTACATTTTAATAAAACATGAGTTTTAGTGTTGTAAAAAGATATTTTAAAGAAAATATTATTTCTAAGAGGATAGTGGGAGTATATGTAGACTTTATGAATAAAAAGTTCATTAAATTAAAAATTATTATAGTAAAAATAAAAATTTAATGCCACAATTTATAAAAATTAGTAAATGATATATTTGAAAATAAAAAATGAGAATAGCTTCATCATTTATCTACATGATCATAGGGAAAATGATTGAGGGAATTCATCCAGGATTGTTGAAATTAATTACCATTGAAAGAGTTATTCGATGAAAATATATATTATTAACATAATAATAATTGATATTATAATATTATGATGTTTTAATAAAAATTTAAATAATTTATGATTAGTAATATTATATTTATTTCATATAATTATTGAAAATATCTTTCATCATAGAAGTCAATTTCTAGAGGAGTTTTGTGTGGGGGGTTTTATCAGATGGTCACATAGATATGTGGAATGAATTACACTATGAAGTAATGAGTTTAAGGGATACTAGAATTTCCCAAAATAATTATGATGATATTTGAGTCGATAAAATATAATATATTAGATAGGAACAAATTTATTGTCTTCTGATGAATTTTTCATGTTAGATAGAATATAAAATGTAGTAGGTTTTATATAGTGGATAAGACTGAATATTAAATAATTCAAATTTGTTTAATATACTAATATATATGATAAAATGAAATAATAAATCACCTCTTAATGTATGAATTTTTGTTAACCAAAGACAACCATCTTCATGTTATATAATATGGCATTATAAAATGTTAACGATAGCATGCATAATATTTCACATAGACATATCATATCTTCTCATGATGAAAAAAAATTAATTTTAACACTAGATGACCATCCATGTATAAAAAAAATAATTCTAAAAATTATTAATTTGGTATACTAGGGGCTATAATTGAATATTAAATCATCAATCCTCAATTTGGAGGTAGAATTAGTACATTCATATATCAATTCCGTTCCAATACAAGCATTGAGTATTACATAATTAAGGGGTGGTCAGTTAATTTTTTGAAATTTTAATCAATTAGAGAAAACCCAATATTATATTAACACACTCATATGATGATTATTACATATATACTCATGATATTGTTATATTATGATGTTTTTTATTATAAAAATATATTATAGATGATGTGGTTATCTATTTTGGTGAGGAGAATGTGAGGTTCCCATCCAAAAACATGAATTACTATTTATTTATTCATCAACCTCAAAATTCTATATTCATATAATCGAATTTATGAGAAATCTATATGGGATATATAGGATCTATGTGCTATAATAAATTAATGTATTAGATAATTGGTTATATGATTTTTCATAATTGGATATTAAATAGCTTATGAACACATGAATATAGAAACATATGTTGACATGGATCACACTATAAACATTTATAGATTGAGTATAATTGGCATAATCCTCGTGGATTATCTTTGACTACCTTTATTAATTTTTGAATTAATATTTATTATGAATTTCTTAAAGGCCCATGGGTTAACACATTATTGTTTGGTGAATAAGGATCATGTTTAGGAATCAATTAATGATACCCCAAATTTTTTAGAGGATATCAATATTTTCACATTTAATATTCACAGATGAATATATATGATGTTATTAATGTTGAATGGATGATAACTCCTAAAATGAAAATTTTAAATATCTAAATTAATATATTTATATGTAGTAATTATTTATTTTACATGATATAACATAATTTGAATCTTCATCAAGACTATGAATATTCTGTTCAAGTGAGAGAAAGATAGATTTACATATAGTTTGATGGACCAATGTGTAACCAATTATTGTATTCTATAAATATACCCACTAATTCATAAATTTAAGCTCACCTCATTATCATAGTTAAAAATAATCATTTACATTTATTTTACTATCATACCAAATATAACACTCCTGAAAAATTGATAATTAAAACCCTAATTGATTTTTCTCATGTCAAAAAGGTAAAAATTTATTTTCAAGAGCCTAACTGATTTGAACATGAATGTAAAGGGTTATTGGACTAGAATATTGATCAGGATATGTGATCACATGGGATATTTCATAGATTGTGTGTGAGTGAGGGGAAGAAACACCGAAAGAACATGTGTAGGACTATGGGTACAATTATTGTTCTGATAAGTGGACTGGATGGTTAATAGCCTATATTGTACTAGGAAGAAAACCATGGTAATATATGAGAAAAAAGATGTCATATGAACATGTTTATTGACTAGGAAGGTATGGGTTGTGCAAAATGCTATCAGATAGAATATCAAACTAGAGGCATTGATGTATAGATCGCATTTGAGATGTGATTTGCACAATAAGAGTATTGTCCTTTAAATGTATAGAGCGTCTAAAACTACATGAAAAGTGAAAATTAAAATTATAAATTAATTAATCATTTAAAAAATGAGAAAATCCATTTTTTAGTTTCTTACATGATTAGATATAAAAATAATGAATGTTTTTCCTAGAGTAGTGATCAGGATTGGTGACCAATTGGTATTCCGCACGTCCATGATCAGCATAATAACTTTTTTGTGTATGAAAAGGGTAATAAATAAAATGATATATTTTATTTTCAAAATGGTAATTCTGTATATAATATCATATATATATATATATGTAATTTATGATATATATGTTCAATTAATTCCATACGTTATGTGCTCCATGTATAGTGTGAATGAATCGCATCTCTGTGAGGAGGAGGTAGTACAAACGTCCACAGACAATGTAAGCTTACTTACAAAAAATGGAATGAATAAGGGCATGTTTTATATAAAAATTTCAGAAGAATAAATACAGTATAAATATAATATATATTTTATAAAAATATTGTTTCCATCCTAATTCTCCACCATGAGTGGTGGTAATGGAAAATTGAACAACATGGTTTCATGAGGTTGTTGTTCACAATACACAAAAACACTATGTTTACTAACCATTAAATAAAAGTGTCAGTATATTTAGTTCTAAAAATTATAATAAAAACATATTAGTATATTCACAATATATATTTTACTATATAATAAAGAATTAGGAATATTTTATGGGGTGTAGAATAAAAATAACAAAATGATGCTTGTGGATGGATGTTAACTCTTTTTTGGGAAACTCATTTATATTGGCACCAATGGGATTCCTTGGATGGATATATTAAAAAATAGAGGATTATGGGATTAATTGAGGGATTTTTGGATATTATTTTAGTAGAAATTAGGTGATCCAATGGTTATGGGTGGCGTGAATAGGGGTGAATGACTTTTTATATAGGATGAGTGATATTCTACTAAATTTATTAAAAGGGAATTCCAGCAATATTTTTAAATGAAAAGTGGATCCCTTAATTGTGTAAATCCTATAAATGTCATTAAAAGTTCTAAATCTAGACATAAAATTTCTCTTGACAAGTTTCTAGTTCATTTTAGGCCTGATGTATTAGGTTTAGTCCTTTGTTTAGCTAAATTTCCTCTAAATCACTGTACTTAAATATAACTACATTCTCTATTATTTTTATAAAAAAATATTAAACATATTAAAAATTATAATATAAAATAAATCCAAATATGGAATCCATTTTTCCAAATTTAAATCAGATAATTAGCATAAATTAATTTAATATTAATCTCATATATGGGATGAAAATGCAGGTTTCTGAAAAAAACATCAAAATATTATCAAGTTTCTATATATAATATCAATGATAAATTGAATAAAATTAAATAAATTAGGTAAATTTTTACATAGTATATCTAATTAAGATTGAAAACCAATAAAAATTTAATCTATCCTTATAAATAAATTATTAGAAAAATATGTTTTAAATTAAAATTCATTATTATTCACTATGTGTCATAAAATGATTCTTCATTGAAAATTACGAAAAATTAATCCTAACAAAATTTTAACATTTATATTCCATAAATGAATATTATTTTATCATATTAAATTCATTAGAGTTTCAAAATTGATATTTAATGTTTGTTCTCTAATAAAAGGTGGTAAAATTACCTTAATAAAAATAGATTTCTTTCCCAATATTTGGTTTATTCTTATATAATGCTTATCAACGCTATTGGATGAATGTAAAAAATATTTTAACAAATATAAAATATAAATATTAAATTAACATGACTCACTAATTTTAAATAAATTAATTTTTTATGATAGCATGACTTCATGAGCATAAAAAATTATTTTTATAAATAAATTCCTTTTACATTAAATTGGTTGTTATATTAATTTTAATCAATTTTAAACCTATTAATTAAACAATATATTTTAATTATATAGTTAATACAATTTATAAATAATAATTTAACAACATAGTTGTATCTAATTATAATAAAAAATAATATTTTTAGTAATATATTATAGTTCAGAAAAACTCAGTCTTATGTGTTACACATTCCATAAAGAAAAGTATGTCCTTATTGTAATGTAATATCACCTCGGTGTTCCGCGAAGTGCAAGATAATATTTATATATCAGGTAATATAAGATTAAAAACAATTTTCATATAAATTAGTATAATAAATAAAAGTTAAATTTATTCTAAAAGGAAAATACTATAATGTAATGGGGGTTACATTATCCCCTCCCCAAATAAATTCTATCGTTGCTAATAAAAATTTGATCTCAGTATTCAAGGGATTAATGTTCGAAAATGAACCATTTTTTAAAAACACACATATATAATTGGGTTGATAACAAAAAACTTAATAAGAAATATATGGGTAGCACAATGGTCATGTAACTACATTCTCTAGATGGAAAAAAATTAGTGGGAAATGAAAACATGGATAAATAATAAAAATATAAGATTCAAGATATGATAGTGAGTGATAGAGAACTTGCTCAGATGAAATTTTATGACCCAAAAGACATAAACCGGTCTTCTAAAAAAAGAAATTGTTATCATAAAATGATAATAATTGGATAATTTTTTTTTGTTTCAATGACATTTTTCCAATAGTATAATAATTCCTTCATTATATAATAATTTATGTAAAAACATATTTCTAGTTCATAAACACAATATTATCCTTTTTTATGCCTTGAACTATATCTACATCATTTTTAAGTACATGATGAATCATATGGTGAAGTAATACATTATCATCTAAAATGGAATCCAATAATAAAATTAGAATATTTCATAAATGGATTAATTTTCCACATGATTAAGGTCCAAAAATTTAGAATGAAGGTCCTTAATTTGGCATGAAGAACATCTCAAATAACAAATAGTGTATTTTTGTAATTGCATACCAAACATGTGAATATCATAAATAAATTATTTACTATAAACCGTTATTGAATACATTAATTATTCATATTAATGTAATAGAACGTAGATTATTGGATATATTCCATAAATCAAAAAATGATGTAACTCTATCAATGATAGAAAAATCCACTTTGTCAATAAATCAATACTCAGTTCCAAGGTAGTTCACTCTTATCTGATTTACATTACCAAAACCAATAAGTTCCTTATCTAGACACCATTTACATATAATTAGAAACATAATAAGGGTTATCATTCCCTTTACCATGTGTTTTCCAAATTTTTTTTTCTTGCTTCCAATTCTCTATTCATAGTACCATTCAACACATGACCTAAAATCCTTAACAAAAAATGACTAAAATACAATCCTTATATATTTTATTAATAATTTGATGATATAATCATCAATAAAAGAATTTTAAAGCATATTTATTAGAAGAAAATATAGAATAACACTAATTATTTCACTTTTGTTGTGTTAATAACTTATGTTGTACCAGGATCCCTTAGCATCTTCCGAGTTAGATTACCATGATGCTTGAGGAATTTGTTTTCATATTTCCAAATATCCTTGAATATATAACACTAAATAGAAGTGTTTTTATTTTTTACATTGATTTATTTTCCCTGGAGACCATTTTCTCTACACATATGACAAACTCCCTATAATTTCCATCATTTACAATGTTTTTTTCTTTAACTACTATCACATGTGGTAAAATTTTTCTTTCTCTTATTCTCTGTATCTATTATTTTTTCTTCATTTCTCTTATTCACTTGCTTTCATTTGAATCCAAAGTCATGGATAATTATTTATTTGTCTTTATAAGAGCTAAAACTATTTCATCAAATGAAGAAATGGTTTGAGACACCAGTTCCCGTCGGATTCATGGATTATCTCCTTCAGATAAATGATAAATCATTCATTTTATATTGCGTATTAAATTTGTAGCATACATTAATAAAATTTTAATGTAGATTCATACTTAAAAATATATTCTTTATACTTTTTATTTAATCGAAGGAACATTATCTTGATCACAGTTTGTTTCTCGTGAGGGAATTATATATCAATTAATGTCTCCTTAAAAATTCTGCATTACATGACTTCTACTTCCTAATCCTCCCAATTATTCTAGATCAATTAACACCATTGATATAAATTTCCATTAAAATAATAAAATACAATTGTATCATATCCCTCTTTCCAACATCCTAATTCCAGAAATATCTTTTCCAATGACATTATTGATTTTTCATCCATCATTGGGTCAGTAATACCACTAAATGATGTGAGCCTCTATTGCAGGAAGGGTTTCATCAACTGATAATCTCATTGTGGAACATGTTGCTCCATCTAAGAATGGTAACACATCATAACATGACTAAGATTCAGTAATATTGCCAAAAAAAACTCTGTTCCAACACCATATGTATTGGTTTTCTTTAGTATGTAAATCTCCACACAATCCACTAGTACTAATACCATTATTCCTTCCACGAATCATTTCAAAACAATGGTATATACTAGATTAGATGATAACATTTTTAATAGAATATATAATCCCAAAACTAGTGAAATGGTTACAATAAATTGGAAAACAAATCCTTAAAAAATCTCGTAATAATAAATATAATTTATTTGTGAAAATCATTACAATCTAATCATTTATTATGGTTTGTAATGAAAATGTGAATTATGCTAAGAGTATCTTTATGGAGTGTCAAAAAATGGGAACAATAAGGCTTATTTTCATGTACCATGTTATATATAGTTCTCCTCAATATTCGTTTTTAGAGTTGTTACCCCTATGTACATATATTCTTGACCTACATCCAATTTTAGAATCAAATTAGGGATTTATTTCTAGGAATAAACAAAAAATTTATAGTCTACCAGAATTTTATGAATGTTCTTCTATACACACCCAAAAATGATATCTTAGGGTTTTGTTCTCTAATATATGCTCTCTAAATCTAGTATACAATGTTTCTTCTAAACATACATTGCTACAAACATTAACATCCTTCCCCTAAAATCCCAGAGCTCGGGCATTATTTTATTACATTTTCATGATTGTAGGGAATCAAGTCCCAATGGAATGATCATATTAGCAGTTTTGGAAGACCAAATTACATATATTATACCTATATTAAATTGGATAAAAAAAATATTGCATAAAATAAGTAAAATAATAGAATCCT
This sequence comes from Viscum album, assembly GCA_963277665.1. Lineage (NCBI taxonomy): Eukaryota > Viridiplantae > Streptophyta > Magnoliopsida > Santalales > Viscaceae > Viscum > Viscum album. The sequence continues at coordinate 1,919,764,753 of OY728160.1, forward strand.
TCAAAATAATTCTACTAATTCATGATCATGACCTAGAGAAAGTAAGCATAATAAGAGTGTTCTCACATTCTCAATAATGGTATGTAAAGAGGGAGTAATAATGATTTAATAAGAGTAAAACAATATTCCAAGGTAAATAACTAATAAAAAAATCTATTTCAAATAAAAATATTAGAAAAAGTCTCTTTAGAAAGGTATGAAATAAAAAATTGTCATTTAATAAATAATTTAAGAATAAAATTCATCCATATATTTTAAAATATGAAAATATCATGGATAAAATCAAATACATCTCAAATAACAATTAATGAAATGCTTAATTAATCGGATTCATGTCTAGGGGACAAAAAATCCTATATCTTCTTGAATATTTACAAGAAGATTTGAAACAACATGTATTAAACTATCTAATTTGGCCAAATTAATCAACTTCAGAGAAATTTGTGAGGCATCGAGGGGTTATATAATGTCTAGGACACACCCATCAGTGCCATCCTAAAGAGTTCATCATATTGAATAATCAAAATTAATAATACACCTTATCAAATAATGATATTTAATAAAATATATAGATTTATCAGTAATTATTTAGTTGAGGATAAGTGAATGCAATAATATTTTATGTTTATGTATTGAAATATCATTAAAATATTATTAAAACATTTTTGAGGAAAATAATCTATAAACACTCCAAAGTCTCTCAAACCATATAGAAACATCTAAATCATAATCCCCATGAATGAATATCATTTAATTAAACATATATTATCAATATAATAATTATATTCATGATATAACATGTAAAATTGTAGTATATACACCACATAAATGTGAATTAGTGCATAACAACAAATAAGACTCAATGTAATGATAATTGAGACGAAATCCCTTACCAGGACTCTGATTTGTCATGTGTGTATTTATATTCATGAATAATAAACATATTTTAATTATTTACATTCTTTTGAGCCTTTCACATTTTTATAATTAAATTTATTTCACTTATTATATTGTTTCAAACAACTACTTAAATAATTAAGTTTACATCATGTGTGTTTACCATATTTTTTTTATGTTTCAAAAATGACTTTTGTATGCCCATTATTTCCAATGGTTCATTAGATAAACATATACAAAATGATAATAATTAAATAATTATAGTATTAATATATAAATGAGATTTTTATGTCAAATAATGAAATATGGTTATTAAAAATGAACAAGTGATACAATAATAGAGATGGTAGGCAGTACATATGAATGAGTCATGTTCCCATTTTTCAGTTATCATTATTAAAAGAATGAAAGTAACACAATATCATTCTTGAAATATAATTATATCATATATACCATGTTATCTAATCATATATAACTTTATATAAAAATATTTTGATATAAATTTAATCACATCATGTTAAGAATGTGGTTGTCCACATGACCTTGAACACCATCATAACTTTTTGGCGTGGGAAATTGGTAATAAAGAAAATGATATATTATGTTTTTAGAAATATAATTATGTAAATAATTAAAGATATATTTCATTAATGCTACATATTTTTAATTAAACCCATCCATTATTCATTCCCGATATGCTTTTAATGAATTACATCTCTTAGAGGAGGCGGTAGTCCGAACGTCCACAAACGATGTTATCGTAATTACACAAAATTGTGATCATAGATGTGTGTGTCATATAAAAATTAAATAGCAATAAAGGAACTGTAAATATAATATAAATAATATATCTACATCATTTACATCATAATTACCAACCATTATTAGTGGTAAAGGAAAAATGAACAATATCATTTCAATAGATGGTAGTTCACCATACACAAAGAAATTTAAGTTCATTACAGATTTAATGGAAGTGTGATAAGGTATTTTTGAACCCCTATAATTAATTTTGTTATTATATTTAGGATAATTATATTATATATAATCATTTAATAATAATATTTTATGGGTGGAAAATGAAAATAACACAAAGGAGCTCACGGAAGGATGTTACTTCTTCTTTGGTTAAATCCAATTCCTCTTCACCAACGAAAATTCTTAAAAGAATTAATTCCCAAGGTTTAGAAAATATTTTTAAAGTATGGATTTTGGGAGATTATTTTAGAAGATTTTTTCAATACAAATGGCTTGAGTTGTGCGAATATAGGGTAGGGGTGAGTACCTTTTTATAGTGGAAGAGTGGCATTCTTAAAATATTTTAAACTGGAATTCCACCCAAATTATACCTATGCAAATTGGATTTGATTATTGTTAAAATAAATTAAAAGGAACTATAGGGTGGGAATGTTTGTATAAAACAACATTTGGAAAAACACATTGGACATTTTGGGCCATAAGGTAAAGGTTTAGTTCCATGTTAAGAAACATTTCATCTTAATTGCTGTTATTAATTTTAATTACATTCAGTAATGTTTTTTGTAAAAAAAATATGTTTACCATATTATATATTTTAAATTATTATGAATCCAAATATTGATTCCATTTTTACAAATTTCAACCCTATATGATTCATAAAATAATTGAAAATTAATCCCATAGATAAGACGATGATGTGAGTTTTTAAAGTAAAAATGTTTAAACGTGTGCTATGTTTTTTTATCCAATTTGAATGTAAAATTTATTACAATGACCATAACTAGATATATAAAATAAAAATTATATAATTATGATTTAAAACCAAAAAATTGTAATTTATCCTTATAATTACTTTTATGATAATGTAGTGTTGAATTAAAATTCATCATATTCAACTATTCATCAGAAAATGAAACCTCACTGAAAAATACCAAACATTCACCCTAACATATTTTTTTAATTTTTATTGACAAAATTTTTTCATTATTATATTCAAAACTAATTAAAAATCAAAATTTAATATAAGTGTCTTATTATTATGTCGTAATATTTCAATTATGAAAACATTGATTTTATGCATAATATTGTGATTGTTCTTATGTTATGCTTATCATATATATGGGATAAATGTAGAAAATATATTTTCATATATATGTTTATATATGATGTTAATATAACAAAATAATTGTAATTAATATAATTTATTAGGATAAAATGACTTCATTAGAAAAAAGATAGTTCTTTTATAAAAACATTCCCATTTGATGTAATTGGTTATCTTAATTATTTATAATTAATTTCTAAATGAAAAATTCAGCCATATATTTTCATATTTTATTTAATAATTTTTATAACCATCAAATTAATGGCTAGTATTTGTCTTATGAATATAATAATATTTTTAATAATGTACTATTTTTAGTAAAACATAGTCTTGTATATTATACAAGCCATAGAGGAAACTAAGTATTGCGTTTAATTCAAGATAACCATCATATTCTATACTAAGTAAGAAAAAAACTTTATTTTTTGTATCATAATATTAATTTTTTTCTTAATAAAATGTAATCTTGGAAGAAATATGAAATTTAATCTAAATGGAAATTACTTTTAAAGCCTTGGGTTGTTAATTTTTCTATATGATTGTGGTTTTGAAAAATACATTAATATGTAGAGTATTTTTCCCTTTCTTACTCTGATTAACCTAATGTTTATGACAAATCATTATGGATGCTAAACCTCGCCAATGATTTATAACTTTTTTTGAACCTACAATGTACAACTTCCCATATATTACTCATGTTCTAATGACAATGGGTACACAATATTTTTTTTATAAAATATCTATTAAATATGTGTAGAAACATAAATCATCATGTTTTCCTCCAATATTACTATGTTCTTCTATAGACTTAGGAAATGACTCATTTCCTTAAACACCAGCATCCCACATTCATTCTTTAGTCTAAAATATCTTGTATCCACACTATCACATGAGAATTGTGTTTTCTGTGATGTATTTTTATAAGGATTCTGATCATATATTCATTATACTCCCCATCTAGTATGTTAATTGTCACTAATCTCAAGTTTATATCAAACAATACAAAAATAAACTCTTTATACTTTTGATAAATAAAATGAAATATTCTAATAGATGATTCATTGAATGATTACATAAATCATACCATTAAAATATCTCCCCATTTTCACTACAATAATTCATTATGTGTCCTTTTCTCCTATAATTCCTATATAGGGGTTCACCATCTATAGGGATACAATTTATATGATAACTACTTCTAATTAGGTGAATTTTCATTTTATGGGTACTTTGTCATTATTCTAAATATTATGGTTCGTCAAAAGATTTTTGGATCTCTTTCCTAATAATACCCATCTTTGAGATCAGGACTCTAACATCTATGAACATTAATGATTACATTCCACTAGTGATACTTATATTGATCACCATCAAACTCCATGATTATGGGAGTAGAGTGTATCCAAATTTCTATAACCAGGTCTCCAAAGGATCACTTCACCACATCTAACTAAATTTTAATCGAATTACAATTATTAATTTTAACTTCTGAAAACATACCATTAGTCATTTTCAGGTTGAATATCCTCATTTTAGAGAATACATTATTCATTTTCATAGTCTTATCAAATATTTGACCAAGGGTATACAAGATTTCAGATGGTGTTGTCACTTCTCAAATGTTACATTCCATATTTTAGTAATGTTATATTCGTAACAATATGAGGGCATTCATATCAATCCACTTTGATTCTTATATTTTCATTAAAAATCCTACCATAATTAAATTTATTATCAACATCCTTCTCTATGTAGAAATATGTTATCTTAAAAATTTAAAACACAAAATTCATTTTTTATGAACTTATATACTCATACCTCAATCTCCTTTAACATTATTACCTTGGAAATTAATACCTCATAGTATATTAAACAATTTATTAAAGGGATATCAAGAACATCATACTAATATTCTTCGAAAAGTCCAAAAGTTTATTTTTTATACTGAAATAATATCTAAACCACATTATACTGGGATTCACCATTCATAGTCACTAAAACCATGATCTCTAATACATCATATTGGGTCTATTTACAAATTCTTATAAAAGCACAAAACCACCCAAACATACACCATGAGAATGAAAAATAAAAAATGATCCCCACATAATGTTATATATAAGATTGAAGAAAATACTAAAAAATCATGAAACCTCAATATAAAATCCAAAAAATGGGTATAGAAAATATATATAAAAATCAACTATAAATGAGAAATTTTTTTACAAGAATAACAAAAGTATGTACATAGTTTTATATTTTATCAAATTCCATAGGGAAATGATGCTTTAGATTTATTCTGGTGAAATGATTATAACAATTAACCACAAATATATAACAAGATGATCACATAATATATATATATATAGTTGATAATAGAATGTTTCTATCCTATCTACCAAAATACAATGTCTATGGAATGTAATATAATTGAAATTATGATTGTGAATATTCCCATAGTTTGGTATAATACTCCAACCACATCAGAATTCTCTATTAGTATACTATTCATACTCAGATTATATAACTATATTTTCCTCATGGTATATCATCTAATGAATGATAATATGTTGAAGTAGCAATATATTCCTTTTAGTTGGATTGTGCAGGGGCTGGTCCACGTGGAAGGGCTGATGTGGAGAGCTATTTCACTGCTATGTTCTCTTTTGGTTTTTTTGTTGTTGGTCTGCTCGCTTCCAGGGGTGTCCATGCGTAGATTCAAGATCGCGCAGGTGTCTTGAGCATGCAGGTGCAGTTCGCGAAGAGTTGTACTCGTGCAGGGTCTTGCGGGTGTAGGTGCGACCACATAGGTGCATGTTGTCAGAATTTTGGATCGTACAGGGGCTGGTCCGCGTGGAAGGGCCGTTGTGGAGTGCTGATCCACTTGGTGTGGCTTTTTGGAGGAATTCCACGTGAAGGATTATCCACGTGTTTCTGGTCTGTGAAGGGGGAATGTTTTGTTCGAGTTTAGAGTTTTGAATGTGAGAGTGGTGGGTTTGTGAAGGGCGTTCTCAGGAGATAAAATTGAGGTGGTGTTATTTGTTGTCATGGAATCCAAATTGGTGAATCGGTGGAATATCCTTTCACTGATTGATAAAGAGAAAGAATCTCTTACCACAAGAAAAAATGAAGGTGCCTTTCTGTCACATCTCATGTCTCTCCTGGTGGTAGGAAATTGATTACCCAAATGCTCATTCAAATAGGGGGGCCTAAAAAATACTCTCCAAAATTTATAGAGATCGGAGGAAGGCGTTGCAATACGTGAAGTGGGAGATGGTGTTCTTGTTTTCAAATTTTTCAACAATAATGATAATGATAAGGTGCTCAAAGGTAGACCATGGTATTTCAATAATCAAATCATTCTCATGGAGGACTTTATAGGTGGGGATGACATTAATAAATTTGAACTGAGTTCCTCACCTTTCTTGATAAAAATCAAAGAAATCTCGTTTCATGGTAGAACGAAACGTGTTATGCAGGAAATTTGAGAATGCTTTGGCAAATTTCTTGAATGGGATCAATCTGATCCCATTCACTGGGGACTCGTGGTGAGGATTAGAGCCTTAGTCGAAGTGACACAACCACTTATGAGGGGTCTATTATAATCCATTGAAGACTCAAATACCTACATTTCTTATGAATTTGAAAAATTCCCAATTTTTTTTTACTATGTGTGTATTAGGAACCTTGAGAATGTTTTTGATTTGAGGAAGGAGAATTAAAAAGTCACCATAATCATGAAATATGGCCCTTGGCTACGCGCCAAAACAGTAGGAGTTGTGACTATATCTGAGGTTGAAAAACAAAAGGATCGCGACTGACTAGTGAAGGCATTCTTTATGAAAACTGAACCAGAACTCAATATTGTCATCATGTTAGGACCCCCAGATTTTTCAGGGAACAATTATGACGACCAACGGGCGGAAGGAGGGTTTTCATACAGCGCAATGGATGTGGCCAAAACTGGGGACAAGCATGCGAGTTAGAGTTCGGACCTGGCCATTTTCTCATGTTTAATCCCTGCACTTATGAAAGACATTGTCTCACCACCATTTGGAGTGAGGCCAAAATGCAAGGAACCACATGACCCGGCTTCTAAACCCAAGCAACATTGCATCAAATCAATTGAGTCTGCTCCTAGGCCAGTGTTTGTTGATCTAGGGATCAACCTAACAGACGAAGCCAATACTATTGGGATAAATTCATCAGGTAAATTTACTCAACAGACTTGGAAAAGCGAAAATCGTGGAGATTGGAGTGTTGATACTACTAATGAAAAACTCGGGGAACATGAAAGAAATTTTTAGGATTGTAACGTGAAAGAATTCCTCCCAAAAAGGCAGAAAGCGGCAGGTGATGGACAGTTCTATGATGTTTCAGAGGCGGAGGTAGGTATGTCCCAGCCCATACTAGAGTAATGAAAATCATATGTTGGAACTGTTGGGGGCTTGACAACCCATGAAAGATTTGTATTTTCCAATTCCATTGCACACAAAGTCGCCCCGATATAATTGTTCTATCCAAAACCATGTTGGACAAAAAGGACAAAAATTGCATCGCTCTCAAACGTGGGTTTCAGGGTTGCCTCCTGGTTCCCCGCCAAGGCCACTTAGGGGGAATGGGACTTCTTTGGAAGGACAATGTCGATGTCAGAATCATCTCGTACATGACGCATCATATGGCTGCATCCATCGATGATAACCTCTCTCCACCTTGGAATTATGTGGGTTTCTACGGATGGCCTTCAGAAAATGATAAATTGAAATCCTAGGAACTTCTCTATTCATTATGACAAGATATTACTCAACCTATCCGCATTTCCAGTGATTTAAATGAGATTTTGTTCCAGCAATAAAAACATGAAGGGGCACATCGTCCCTTTTCCTCGATGTTAGGCTTTGGTGATATGATTTATAGTGCAGACATGCCTGATCTGGGCCATACAGGCAGCCACTTCACCTGGTTTCAGGGGAACACGAAAATAAAACACATTGATGAGCGTCTTGACAGATTTTTGGGATTGACGGAATGGACTAATATCTTCATGTTGTTTAATATCTCTGACTTGGTGCCGAACTGTTTTGACCATTTCCCAATCGTTATCGACTTCTCAAATAGTGATAGAAATTCAAGATGTGGGAAACCCTTCCAGTTTACCGATATTGGGCCAAATACCGTGAGTGTGAAGAAGTTATCCAATCGTGTTGTAAGTGTGGAAATGAATACATCAATCTAAACCTCATTAAGTTGGCTGCTAATCTGAGATCATGGAGTAATAAAAAATGTTTCCAACCTGAGAAGCTGTGTAACTCCCTTGAATGAAAACTCACTGGCCTTCTTTCCCATATCCCAATGGATGATATGATTTCCAAAATTGATACTCTATAATGTGAACATTATGTGACACTTCACATTAAATAATGCTTCTAGGATACGTGAACATGATAAATACACATCAAAGAAGGGGATAAAAACACATGATACTTTCAACAGAAGGCTTCTTCCAAGTGCCGCAAATACCAAATTTCAGTTCTCACCCATCCTGATGTGGGAACTATGTCTAACATTAAAGGTATCCATGATATCATTTCATTTTATTTCCAAAAACTCAAAACTACTGGAGATTCCATCATATCGTCGGAGGTCGAGTCATGCATCAAACATGTGATTACCGATGAGATGAAACGACATCTCACAAAAGACTTCACGGATGATGAGATTATTCAGGCTCTAAAACAAATCAACTCCACAAAAGCCCCCGGTCCTGATGGATTCCATGCTCTCTTCTTTAAGAAATACTAGCACATTCTCGGCACTAAAATATGCTAACTAATAAAAGGAATTTGGGCCAGGGAAATTAATCTCTTCTCTATTAATGATACAATTCTCACAATCATCCCAAAGACCAAGAAACCCCTAGCGGCATCGGACTTTAGGCCTATCAGTCTCTGTAACATCTCTTACAAGATTTTCTCAAAGATCCTTGTTAATTGTCTGTGTATGTGGTTACCTTCGATTATCTATGAAAATAAATGTTCTTTTGTAGCAAAGAGGCTTGTCATGGATAATTCTATGGTGGCCCATGATGTATTTTATTATATGAAAATATGATCTATTGTGAAAAGAGGTATTATGGAATGGAAAATGGATATTACTAAGGCCAATGATCGAGTGGAATGGAACTTTCTCCAGGCCGTCAGGACAAAAATCGGTTTCTGCCCCAAATTGACATATATGATCATGCACTATGTTTCGTCCATCACTTTTCGGATTAACATGAATAATGGACTCATCCAAGGCTCCTCACCCACCTGTGGCCTCCGCCAGGGAGATCCACTTTCCCCCTTTTTCTTCATCCTGGTGGATGATGTCTTCTCTAACCTCATTTCCTTGGCCGCTTCCTCAAAAGGGATTCATGGGGTAAAGGTTTTTCGGGGCAGCCCATGCATCTCGCAGCTCTTATTTTCTAACGACTACCTTCTATTCTGCAGAGCAACTCATAAGGAATGCCTCTCTATCATCTAGGTGATCCACCTTTATGAGAGTGAATCTAGACAAATGATCAATCTAGTTATGTCGAAAATATCTTTCAGTTCTGTTGTCCCACCTACCATGAGAGAAGTGCTTTGTCTTAGTACAAGCATTCAAATGGATGAAAAACACAACAAATTACTTGAGATTCCCAATATTGCTGGCCACTCAAAAAAGAAATCTTCAAACCTATGATGGATAGAATCGAGAAAGAAATTCATGTTTGGACTCAGAAAATAATCTCCAAAGCCGGTAAGGAAACACTGATCAAAGCCACTCTTTAGTCCATCCCGAGCAATATTAAGTCCATGTTCAAGCTTCTTGGCATGCGTATTGACCATATCCACTCCCGAATCGCTAAATTATGGTGGGGTCATAATAATTTTAGAATGAAAATTCACTGGATTTATTGGAATTCACATTGCACCCCCAAAATAGGTGGCATAATGGGATTCCAAGACATTCGACTCTTTAATGATGCTCTTTTTGCTAAACATGGTGTGGCACCTCATGATTCACCCAAATTATATGTGTTAATGAATTCTTCAATCAAAATTCATTCCCCACACGGATTTCTAGAACTCCTCTCATGGCCCCGCCCCAGAATTCTTTGTATAATCCTTTGGGGATCACGAAATTTACATAATAAAGGGCTGGGATGGAGGGTCGAGGATCGTACTAAATTAATATTTGGACTGATCAATGGATGATTGACAAAGATGTCTTGAAAGCAACCTCCCATGCCTTACCTAGCTATGAGAACTCCATTGTTTTCTGCCTATTTGATGATCATGGTTCTGGATGGTGCTTGGATGAAATCAACTCATGGTTCAATGAAAGGGACATAATGATCATACATAGCATCCCCTGTGTGAGGGAAGCGCAGCCAGACTATACTTTTTGGAGTAATGATTTCTCTTGATCTTATATAGTGACGTCAGGGTACAGGGTTTCTCTTGATACTCAAACCGAGGAATGGGGAGTGCTCTGGAAAACCCTTTGGCATCTTAAGGTCCCCCTGAAAATCCATTTTTTCTGGTGGAAGGTTTGCATAGGTATTCTTCCCACCATGGACTTCCTCACCTTCTGACATGTCGTGAATGACAAAAAATGTCCCATAGGCTCGATTGTACTTGAATCTCCCCTGCATGCGATCACCTAGTGCCTGAGGGTGGAAGAGATCTGGACATTTAGGGGATCTGATTTGGAGCTTATGCTGGATATGGTGCCAGAACATCCGACACTGCGGATGTTGTGGTCGTCTTCTTTCACTGCTGAAAAAGATGCTTCATTATGCATCGTGGTCTGGATTATCTGGGTGAGACTCCATGACTTCATCTTTTATCACACTCCAATGCCCCTCTGGTTTTGGATTTAATGGTCTTCATCCTAGATTGAGGGGTGGAATCGGGGCTCTGACTGTCATGGGCATTCTGGCACTCACACAGCTGCATCAAGATGGCACCCAAGAGAGATGAGATCCTCTAGATCAACCTTGATTCACCTCTCTCCATGGATGGAATTTTCATAATTGGACTTGTGGCATGGGATTTTCATTGTCAAATCATTGCTTCTATGCAAGAATCAAACCACGCTCTCTTGGAGCCTGTTGTTGCTGAAGCATTCGTTGTTCTTTCCAGGCTACCATTCGCAAAAGATCATGGATGGGAAGGTTTTCACATTGAATCTGATTGCCTCAACATCATCAAGGATATAGGGCTTACTGATGGTGGATTCTACTATTTTGGCCCTGTTATCAAGAGTATCCAGTCTCTCAGTCAAATCTTCACAACATGCTCTTTCTCCTTTGTCAAAAGGGATGGAAGTGAAGCATCCCATCACCTATTTTCTTTCAGCACATCTAGCATGAATCATCTCTACCTTGGTCACTTTCCTTTTTGGTTTCCTGACTTTGTAACTTCTAACCTTAGAGATTAATATATCATCTTCCTTTATCAAAAATATCTAGATGTGGTATTTTTGGCATCTAAAGTTCTTCATTCTAGTAGTATTAAATTTTTCATTGCAAAATGAAATTCACATTCCCATATATGACCCTATAAGTAAATGTACTATAGTATGACCCCAAACAAGAATGTTAAAAAACAAATCTTTTATGACTTCAATTTTATTCATCCTTTTGTAAATGATGCCTTTTTTTTAATTCAAATGATACAAAATTCATTTAGGGTGACTTTCATAGACATCACCATGAATTTAAAACATTTTGATTCAATAACTAAAACCCCCATCTCACGCATGCATCCTAACATATAATTCTATTATTTGATATCCATAATTTATATTTCCATGATAACCATGTTCTTAAAAAATTTCATCAGAATTTGTAGTGTTCCAATCTTCACCTCTGTACATATCACCATAACAGCCATAGTAAATATTAATCCAATGCATGTTTTACTAAATCATTCAGTTATAAGTTACCCAATAAAAATAATATTATTCCTTAACAATAGAATGTATAGCGCATTCTACAAGATAAAAAAACATAAAATATTTTTTAAAATTAATGAGTTCAAGATATTTGGATATTGAAATACGGATTTAAATTAGAAATTAATGATATTATGTGTTCCTCATAATTATGTCATTACATTCCAAATTTATATAAACAAAATTATTCAAGAAAGTATTCTTCAATGAAGAATGGAATGAATTTTGCCTATTAAATTTAAGACATCATGGGATTATCCATACACAATAATAAAATTATTTCTGTTCCAATATTTTATTATTCAATTTCATTTGTCATCCATTTTTCCATGCACTCCTTACCATGTCCTTTATTCCCACAAAACTAGCTTATTGGAAAAGGAAGTGTTAATTTATCATGGCTCTTTAAACATTATTTACATCATACTTTAAAATTTTATTACATAATATATCAACATATCCCTTTGATGTGTAATAAAAACGTGAAATTATAATCGACTAACTTCTTTACATGTTCTCACAACGGATTAAATCTCACACATCAATCAATATTCACTTTATTTTCTTAGAAGAGTTACTATTTGTTGTTATAGTAGCTTCCCCATTATCAGGTAATGATGAGAATTAAACAAATGAAGACACATATACTTATAGAATAATTACCACTAATTTCAAAAAACAAGTGATTTTTTTGAATTTATTGATGTCACTGGAATCAATATACCCCTCAGTCGTCTTATGATTGAATAATCATCATATAATGTAGGTAGTATTTAGTGAAACTAGTTTCTAATGGTTATTTATGATTTCTTTAGAAGAATTATTCTTTTTTATATCATCTAAATATACCATGTTTTTAATTTATAGATATATATACACATTTATAATATATTATAACATATGTTAATATCCAATTTTACAACTAAATCAAACTAAAATGTACATTACAATGGAAATATGATAGAACATTTGTTAAATAACTCAACATGAAATTAAAATATGATAATTAAAACTGAAATGGAAAAAATAGATAGATACATGTATGATGATATAATAAATGAAAAATACATGAAATAGTCTAAATCTAATATTGCTTCATCATTATCATACATATAGAAAAATCACTAAAATAAGATTATCGACTGAAGGTAGATAAATTGATTTATAAGAATCATCCCCATGTCTGAAATAAGGTGCGCTATAGGATTTATATTAATAAAATAAAATGTGACAATAATATGTGTTTACAACACAATTAAAAGTCATTGGGAGGGAATTCTAATTTTTTTCAAATATGATTCAAATGATAGATTAACATAATTTAAAACATAAATATTATAAAAGTAAAATAGTAAATACATTTATTCATATCTCATATTTAATAAGAAAATATAATTTTATTCTGAATTTTTTCATCAATTATAAATTATATTTATGTTATAAAAAAAATAAAATACGCTTATAATATTTTTGGAAATAAGTTAAAAAAACTGATATAAAACAACGTGGATTTAATTTGTAATCATTGAAAGTGAATGATAAATATAACTTTTTAGTGTCATTTATTGACGGATATCTATATTATGGAATATAAATTTGTAATTTGTAATAAATATACATATTTTTATTATAATATGCGAAATATAAATATTAGGACTAATAATTTATTATTCAGAAATGAATATATAATACATTTATATTAATCTGGAACGAATATATTTATCAAAAATTATACTTTTTAACAGTAAGATAATATTAATTGAAATATATATATATAATATTAATTGGAGATTAAAATAACTATAATAAAATTATACTTATTTAATGTTCATACATTTAATAATAAATTTTATGGTTTATATTAATTTGAACTATATTGTATGAGATAATTATAATATGATTACAATTATTTTAAAGGGTTATGTTTAATTATAATTGATAATAGTAATACATATGGTATTTGAAATAAATATTATGACATATTAAAATTTAATATTTAGATATATATGAAATGGAATATGTGAAATATGTTCCATAATAAAAATCTATGAAAGATATGGATGCCAAAGCATAAAATATATAGTCATTTATTAATAAGAACTAAACCTAAGAATATTAAAAATAAAATAATTAATCATTCCAAAATATATATATTTTATAATTCCATGAATGAATATATATATTTTGATTATAAATATATGGGAACCATACAACCTCACTAATGAAGAGAACCGTCTAGCCACCCTAATGGTTATCCAATCATCACTCGTGTAGGATAGTCTATGTTGTATCTTAGTGAGGAATGGCATATTCATGGTCCAAGAATGAATCATTAAATTCATCATGGAAGCGGTATAGTAGTTCTATGATTTTATAGGGTGTAGGTTAGCATAATTGGTCATAGGAGAGAAATAACTCCCATTATAAATAAAATAATTGTTATATAACATCTCTATATGTAAGGTATTGAGATTTTGAGAATGAAACCAAATAGGGGATTCGGTATGTAGTCGTATTTATATAGTTTAAAAATAATGCACTGGCCTTGGAAAAAAATCAACCCATATTGTCTTCTTCCTTACACGCAACTTAGTGATTATGAAACGATTAATATATAATGTATATATTTTAATTTAGGTATATACCTTTTGGTATCATTGACATATTTTATTGATAGAAATGGGATTTTGACGTTACTCCATTAAGGTGGTTCTTTACCTCATCCCCCATCTAATAGAAAATATATATATATATATATATATATATTTTAATATAGAATTTTTTTGGAACCATAGAAATATTATTGAAATTTATATTAGTTGAATAAGGTATTAAACATATGTTTAAATAACATTACTAAGCTATACACAAGACATGGTGGTCAAAAAATAGAAGAAGGTGAAATTACTCCGGTATAAGGGGAAATGCAGTCCTACTAATATGTTAACAAAATAGTGTTAATTATGGTATTAGTAACGTAATATATTATATATAGTATGAGATTCTCTTATAATGGAGATTCTTCATTTTTGGGTATTCATCCAATGAACTTATTCAATAAAATTACACATTTTTACCCTAAATCATTATTTAAGAGAGAGAGAGAGAGAGAGAGTCATTCTGGAAGGAGAGTGAGTTTTTATGTCACCTATGGGCCATGAAATTATATAGAGGGGATTTTTATTAGAATTAGTTGGTTTAAGGTAATATAATTTTTTCAAAAACATTATTTATTGAGTGTCTATAAAAACTATATTTATTCATTGTATTTGGGAAAAATTTCTTATGTGTGAATGTTTTTCAAAGTAGGCAGTTATGGAATTTCAAAATATTAAATTTTTAAACAATTTATTTTAAAAAAATATAAAACTATACATTCGTCAATCCATGTTTCTATTGAAAGTAATTTCTCTTGTTTGAATTAATCTATCAATCTTGTTTAATATATTTCATGGAGAAAAACTATTTTTCAATGAATATATATCATTGAACAATGAATTTTTTTGAAAAATATTTATTTTCATGGTATAATTTTATAAATTTTATAAAGGGAATTTATTTGAATTTTTAATTTCATAATATAAATATACATGATGATATTTGTAGTTAACTTTTTATTAATTGAATATCTATTTTAGTTGAATTTCCATAACATAACATGATTTATTTTCATCATACCATTCCATTTGATTAAATGGTTTTTAGAAATGAAATTAGGATTCAAAATATGAATTATTTGTATTTAGGATGTGAATATCAAGGAAATATATATTTTTTACTAATATGGAACATTAGAGTAATAAATTATTTTGTGGGATTGAGAGTGAACCTTGAACCTAAAAGTAATTTGTATATTATGTTACCGATAACACCTATATAGTCAATCAACATTTTATGTTACATCATATATTTTTTTAATCATAATGAAACTAATTATATTTAATTCTATATATAACAATAATATAATTTAAAAAATTAGAATTTTTATCATCGTGAAGGATTATTGATTTTAAATGCTATTTCCAAACAGTTGTTTTATGTAAAATGTGTTCAAAATATTATGTCTTCTCATGGAATGTTCTATCATAGATTGTATTTTTGGAATTTATCCCTTTAAACTACATAAAATTAAAAAATTACATTTGTGTGTAATAAAAAAATTACTAAACACAAATTGTTTTAATTTAATTAAAGTACATTTGTCGATTTTTTTAGTATTTCAAAAATAGTATTCGAATTATTATAAAATAACTAAGATTTTATTCTCAAAAAATATTTTGAAATGTTTTTAAATTGGATTACTAATTAATTTGAGATATTATGGTGTTAGTTATTAAAATTGGAGATTATCCAAACTATAGTTGGAATTGTATTTGAAGTTTTTGTGTTAATGAAAAAAGGTGCCAATATAAAAATATGTACAATGAGTTTAACATGTAATATAATTATGAGTTCCAGAAATATATAGATACAAAAAGATTCCATGGATTTCATATAACCCTATACCTATCATGGTGGTTTTAAATATATAATGTAAAATTTGGTTTTCTTCATTTAGTATCACAACCTTTATTAAAAAAAAGAAAAACCAGAAGAGGATAACGTTTATTTTTGCACTGAACCAGATAGTGTGATTGTAGGGACTAATTGTTGATATCAGAGCCAGGTTTAGACCATAACAAAATTTAGTGTATTCTTAATTTAGGATATTTTATATTTTGAGATTTTATTTAATATATATTTTAGGGATTGAAGATAAATTTTTATAAGGTTTATATAGATTTTGGTGAATCCTTGGGATATATGGATGGAATTCCAAAGACCTTATATGGTTTTATTATTTCAAATTTTATAATTAGTAGAGTATTATACTAATGGACAAAATATTATATAGTAATTTAATATGAATCAATTTTGAACATAATCTTTATGAAATTATATGTTTTTCAAAATATGAAATATTTTTTATTATACACATAATTTTGTGGTAATATTTATTATGTGGTAGAATATTCTAAATCGTTTGTGCAACGTTGTTAGATTATAGAATGGTTTCAATAATAAAATAGTAATATATGATGTTTTATAACTGTTAAATGTTGGGAATAGATTAAAAATACACTAATATAGTGGTCATTGATGACAATCAACATTAATAAGCATCATATCCAAGGGTATAAGGGAATAACTATACAATAAATCCCACTAAAGTGGATCATAATAATTAAATTGAACTTTACTACTATTTATGATATATGGAAGTCCTCTTGGATTTTTATTCTAAGAAATTCAATATATATAGAATGTTTTTTTGGAAATTAAATAACCAACTTGATGATTTTATTGTTATAGAAAATATCTATTTGTATTATTATTATATAGAAAGAATATTTTTTTGGAATATACCTCATTTGTATCATAAATGTTCTTCAATTATATTATTAAGAGGGAATTTTTTAAATTGATTATTTATCCTCATAAACTCCATATTAATTTATAGATTATGAAAATCACATTTAAAACCTATATATGACCAATTATATATGAATCAATGAGCATAATATTTCTATGAAAAAAATTCTAGTATAGGAGTCATGACACCATCTCTCAGGGGATAGTTATTTCTCATTATTTCATAGAAAATAAATATCAAGTATATTACTATTATTCATAAACAGTATATTTAACATGTTTGATAGGATGAAATATCACTAGAAATTTTTTCTTGATCCATTACATCTTTTTTATAGTCGTATATACTTTTATTAGTGATGGATAATTCTTTTTGAAAGGGATCAATTAATTTATGGGGGTAATGTTAGGCCAATAATTTTTTCAATTAATTTTATATTAAATAAATAATATGTTGAACACCTTGTTTAAAATACTACACAAAACTAATGAAAATAGTGTTTCTTTTTATTTAGATAATTAATTTTTAAAAAAGATCCTAAAATCATGATTTATATACCCGGAAAAATTACAAGAATAATAAATTCATATATTAAATTTGGAAATATATAGAATTGAATAATATTAAATAAACTAGGAGAACCCATGAATTATATTCACTATTGAGAATTGTAATTTTTAGAACTAAACATAAAATAAGTAAAAAATTATGAAGGAGTAAATCATTTTGTAGAATGATAACTGTGAAATATGAATTTAGAATGCAAGGAATGAGTTTTGTATGGTTCAAAATTGGAACAATCAGATAGTTATAAATATAATCGTAGGAAAAATGATTATTTCAAATATAGTAATTGGATATACATGCATATGATATGCATATTGTAGTTCTGTATCATTAGTAAAAAAATTAATTATTATATTTTTCAAATAATAAACAATGAAACATATAATATAATTTGTAATTATAATATATTATTATAAAATAATTTGTTTTGTTAAAAATGTTTTTATTAAAGAGTTAGACAAATAAATTCAATGAAATAGTTTGACATTAATATATTACTAAAAATAAATTATTAGAATTAAAATAATTAATTATCAATATATATTGGTTAACAATATTTAATATAAAGAGAATATTTATCAAATAAATATTTTGGTGATTATTTTTTCTACTTTTATCAAAATAAAAAATCACTATTAATGAAATAGTTTAATTAATTTTATTTATAATATACACGTGAAAATAATTTTAAACTCATCATACAGTTATTATAAGGAATGAAATAAGAAGAAATTATTTTTAAAATTAAAATTTTATTTTATAAAAATTTACTTTTTATACACAACCAATTTTTATTTCATTAAACAAATTATATTATGGATAAATTATAATAATATTATTTTTTATATTCGTAATAATTTAAAACTAATTTAATTTTAAATTTATAAGGAATAATAATGATGATTATTGATATTTAAACATGTTGTTTCATAATAAAAACATACTTATTGTATTTTAGAGATTCATTTAGTGGTTAAATTTCTAAATTTTAGTATAATAAATTTGAATAAAAAGAACAATATTTTTGGATTCACCAACAAAAAATTATATCATACGAAATTTGTTGGATTTATTTATAATATTTTACACATTAGAATATTACAAAATATTTTTTACACATTCCAGGAATTTTATAAATTAGTTATGATTTAAGTATGTCATAAATCAATATGAATCAATTTTAATTAAAATATATTTATTTTTTAAGTAAAATAATACATATGTAAATTTTATTTATATTTCAAGAATCAATATTTTGAATTTTATATAAACACATATATTTATATCAAATAATATATTTAATTCATTAAATAAAAATGATATTAATATCATATTGTGTAATTTTAAAAAAATATTATGAAATAAAATATAATCCATACTACTAATTAAATGGTCTAAATTATAAAAGATGGTTTATTTTATTTATATTGATAATAAATTATTTAATAGTTAATAAAATAATTTATACGGTAAAATAATAATAATAAAAATGGTCTTAAAATGTGAAATTCCTAAAAAAAATTAGAACAACAAACCAATTGAGTGTTGAAGTGTGTTATCAACCAAAACTAATATACTCCCAAATATTTTCATCAATTGGAGCCACTTGAATTGAATATTGCGCCCATTTTTAAAAAATCTCATCCCACTCCTTTTAGGAAGGATTTTCTCCCCACAACACTGCTCATTACGCCACAATCCATATAGATCAACTTAACTCTACCAAAATACTTCTCCCAAACTTATATAAATTCTCTGTAGATTCATTTCACATGGTTAAATTACCCCACTAATTCTTAACAAATTTTTAATATAGTTATTATATGCAATATTGGTAAAAATTCCCAAATCACACCATTACAATTGGATATACATAAGTATTCTAATTCTACAAAATATTATATTATTACATCATAAAATAAAAACCCCTTTATCCATATAACTAAGAAATCCTAAAATTTTGATGGAGAAATAATTATCTACCTTAATACTTATTAATATAGTAATTGAATAAAATTGAAGATTATATATGACAATATATATATATATAACATTAAAAACAATTAACAATGTGGTTATTATTGTATTTAATTTTTAATTGAATTCATAAAAGATATGAGTAAAAGGTAGTCGATTTTCGTCGCTAAACTTATTTTCACGAGTCATAATTATTCCTCATTTAATATGGATTTACAATATAGTTTTTTCTATTACATCATGATTTTATATATATTTCCATATATATTTTATATGGATTTACATTATCATATAAAATATATCTTGTTTGGTTTATTTCATTCTTAATAAAAATTGATGAGGTTATGCTTAATTTCTATCCTATCCCAATGAGTTATTTTCCTTCTATGTAAATATTAACACTTCCTATCAATGATATCCTTTATTATTTTAAATTTTGAATTTCAACTATTTATAGTGATTTTAAAATTTTTATTTACTTATTTTAAAATGAAATATTTATCACCCTTTTTTGTAATGTCTCATTTAATTTAGGTATATTTAAATAATAATGTGGTTTCCTTTTTTATGATCTAATTTTATATATTAACACCAAATTATATTTTGACAAATATTTTTTCCTTTTCCAAGATATATTAATGAAATTATTTTAATGATTTGTTTTAAATTTAATCATATTTAAATCTAGAAAATTAATTTATAAAGATACTCATGACATCTTATTTTTAATATAATGTTAAAGAGGATCTATAAAATCCATTTTTATTATTAGGTTTCCATTTTCCTCATTATCTCCAAAATATCTATGTCATTTTTAGACATTCTAAATGAAATAAAATATAAATTCCCTTTCTAAATATCTGTTTTCTTTGATTAAACAATTTTTTTATACGATCAAATTATCATTGTTATCTTTATGTGGTACTATTTAGATTTTACGAACCCTTATTCTTTATGTTGTTTACTCATGGCATGATATATGATTAATTATATGTGCAACACATTTTATAACACCTGCATTATTTTTATTTTTAATCACTTCGATCTCTAATTCCATGATATATGTTTTATCATTTTATAATAAAACACCATTCTGTTATATAGTCAAATATTATTTGAGTAGGTTTTTAACATGATATTTTAAATATGATTTGGATTCATACAATAATATGATATATGACATTTTTCCTCTTCGATATGTTATATGTTACTAAGTAGTTGAACTCACCAATTTCTTATATGTATCAATTCCTAGATTATGATGACCAGTATTCTCATTCTGATGTCTATGAGGATTCTTATTATCATGAGATTATTGATAAATGATCAAAAGTGTTCTAAATAAAGTATATTAAGAAGATAATATCTAATGATATTAAACATAAAGTTAATATATATTGTTTGATTATTGTGAGATATAATCATTAAATTCGTTGATATATAATAGTGATTTATTTAACCGTCAAACTTGGAATCAAATCCAACGTAAAAATTATATTGTTTCATCCACACGTATAAGAGTGTGAGACCTAGGTTCCTCAATTTATTTTAAATTAATGTATGAAAATTTTAGAGATTAATTTATTCATATTAAATGAAATTTTATGTTTTTATGATTTTTGAAAAAAAAATTTATGGTTATTGAAGTTTTTTATATGAGTTAAATATATTTTAGAGATTCCTTGTCATATGTGTAGTTAATTTTATATAATTTATATGGTTTTCTTGATTCATGTTGAAGAATTAGTAGTGTATTATTTTAAAGGATGTTTTTACAAGATTATTTTCTTGTAATGTTTTTATGAAAAATACACATAGTAAAATATAAATAATTGTAATTGATATTTTTTTATTTTATTTTCTGAAAATTAATTAAGTTTAACAAATAATGTCATAGATGGTTCATAATAAATTACTTGAAACTCACTAATCAATAACTCCTTTCAAGAAGTATATAGGATGTTCTCAAAATAATATTTTATCCCTTATGAATGAAATTATATCAATCATCCCTGAAAAAGCATACACATTTGATTTTCAAACCATACTATGTTCCATATCTTATGTAAATACCTATATAACATATCAAACACTTCATGTATTCCATTTCATTAAAATGGGTCACAAATCATTTTAGGTCAAATTTTAAATTACCAACTTTACCCTATTTCTTATTAATGGAAGCACCATTAGCATACTTTAAAATATTTTACCATTACAAAATTTTTGAAATCATAGTTTGTTTTCCTATAGTGGTATAAATTGGGGGCCCTTGTGTAGCCTATATGTATTTAGTTATAACTTATAATCTTATTATACAAACATATAATTTTTTGGATCGAAAATTATTTAAATGATTAAATACTTCCAACTCAATTCATTTTATAAAAATTTGTTACACAATAATGTTATTCTATAAATCATCATTTTCCATAAATATTAAGTTGTTTCTAACAATATAACCCAAATTTTGTGGGTGGATTTTTAAAAAAAAGGGGAAATATATTTTTAATTTTTTTCTAAAACATTATTTCAATGCATGAGCCCCCAATCTTCCTTAATGACACTATAATAGATATTAATGGAAGCTTAGGAAGAGAAATAAATATTATAATGTAATAGCATATATTAAGACATCAATTTGACTATGTTTTATAAAAATTTAATCCTACATATAATGGACAAACATCTATGATTCTTGGAATAAATTTAATATTATATTTCTTACCCAGTGTAAGAGATAAATTTTATTTTGTGACAACCAATTACTTATAAAATAACTTCACTTTATTTTGGAATTGAAAAGATCAATTCATTGAAAGTATTTAAATATATAATTGGTATTTATATACATTTAGGAATATATATTAATATAATATTAATCTCACCAATGAATGTATAAAGAAAATTAATTTAAATTATAAGTGAAAATATGATATATTTATATCATGGAATAAGTGTGCAATTTTTGTAAAAATGATAAATTATTTTTTCATATCCTTATGAAACATAAATTTTTATTTAGTAAAAACACAGGTTGTTTTAAAACTAGATAACATTCATTGTGGATTTTTATTTTGGTGATTATTGGATGGGTCTTTTTTATAATGAATCTTCAGAGTTTAATTACAAGAGTTGGAATGTTTAAAAGTGATTTTTTTGTACATTGTTAAAAGCCCAAGTACTATCTCGGGTAGCTCGATTGGTTTCTGGAGTGCTGGACTGGGAAAATAATGTTTTGAAGGATCTATAGAGGATTCACGGTTTGTCTAAAACAATGAGGCCCATAGCTGGTAACAATGCATCTTATTGATGGTAATAGAGGTTGTCAGATAGTATATGCATGGTTTGTAAGACCGTTATCCTCACCTTCAGAGTTAGTGGCTCTAAAAGTACAAAAACACTATTCACAACATGGTTGGTGCATGGATTCCAAACCATGTGTGTCAAGATAACCAAGATTCCTTGGAGTTCAGTAAAGGGGTCTACTAGAGGGGAACGATTCGATAAACTGTGAATCCTAAACCGTGCGTCATGACTTTTTTTACCAATTAAATATTCTCAATTAAATTAAAATACAGAAAAAATGGGTTAAAGGGTTTCTTCTCCCCTTCTATGGGTTGTTCGATGCACCCCACCTTCCCCTTTGAGCCAAACGACCCCTTCCTCTAGCCTCCTCCTCTTGCGATGATTTCTTCAGATTTCTTGAGGATTTATAGTAAAATAGTAAAGATGAGTCCTTCTCCAGCATATTATATACGTCTTTGGTGATTCTTTTAACTCCCCATTGACCAAGGTCATTTGGATGATAACTTAGGGTGGGGATATTACCAAATTTATGATATTATTTTAGTTTTATGAAATGATAAGGCCTCCTCATCACTCGTGGGTCGGTATTCCATTATATTCAAATGAATCAGAGGCATATTTGTCTATTTCGTCTTGCCTCTATTGTTTTTGGGTAAGGTTCTATACCCGTATTTTTTTCACAATCATTAATTGAGATTATTAAGGTTTTTTGAATCCCTAAAATTGAGTGCATGGAGTTTTAATCAACCTTTGTGGTGAACACACATAAAAAGTTGTGTGTATATATATATATATACATATATATATATATATATATCTTCCTCATGCGTATTCCTTCATGTTGTGTGAAATACTTGATGTAGATTAAAATAATTGAATATATATATATATATGATATTATATTCTGTTCTAGTGTGGGGTAGTTTAGAGTGAACATCACCTAACCAAAAATGTTTTGAAATTCGGCTTGGTCTTATGCATGAGGTAGGATCTATATTCATGACAATGTTATTCAAGAACGCTCTAAGAGCTTATTTAAATAAGTTTAATTTTGAGTTTCCATTATTATTGTAATTGATAACAATGAATTAAATGCCTAAATGTGATAAATGACTTGTAGATGGGTAAATTTTTATTAGTATAATAAAGTAGCTCCAATGAAGCTGCGCTATCTCCCAACCAAATAACAGTGATAGCTATTATATCATGCTAAATTGTGGTTTGGGAATTGCATATGTCTGCATACTAGTGTTGATATATTATGTATTAATTCATTTCCCTTTTTAATGTTGTTAAATTTTGTTTTCAATGTTAGCTAAATGAGGGCATGCCCATGTGGTTGTTATTAATAAAGTAATTCTTATTATATCACTTGATTCCCATTTGATTTCCGTTTAAGTATATACACTGAGATAGATTGTTAAACATTATGCACCTCTTGGTTTTTTATTAAATATAAATTTAATGTATTTTTCCTTGTACACACTCAGCTGTGTCATTTTACCCCTGTCATAGGATATCCAACATGTAATTGATTGTAGATCAAATTGTGAAATAAAGGGATTAATTGGGAATGGATGAGTGATAGTGACCCTTAGACTTAATATTTCATTTCTTGATTAGGCATGAATTACCTTTTTATATTTATTCACATGTCTCTGTGACACTACAATTCCATGTGGTTGTTTATTATGATTCAGAAGCATGTTATAAGGATTATCCAATGTGAGTTAAATGATGTTAAATACATGCATTAGTTTGTTATGCATGTGATTCTTGTGAGATGAATTATTCAAATGTGTGTTAAATTATCTTAAAAACATGAATTATCATTATATGAATGTGATTACGACTTTAGGAATTTTCTCCCAAGTGAGTAAATGAAAGGAAACTCCTTATGAGGTTGGCCAATAATTGAATCACCCTCTAGAGGTGAATTTGTTAAAGGATTTTATTGGTTTTTACATTTTCATGTTAGATGAATTTAGTGTAGAATTGAAATGATTAAATGGTTTAGAGCCTTGGGTGATACATGAATTCTTTCTTGATTTTTTAAATCCACGGACAAACTCAATTTCATTGATCCATTTTTAGGCCCTGAGTGATATATGGAATAATACTATAATGTGATGGGAAGACCCATATGGGTTTTTAACATATAATTAGGGTGATACATGGGTTCAAATTATAATTCCATGGACGAAATCATAAGGGATTTTGAAATATATGTTGAGTGATACATGGATCTGTATTATAATGTCAGGGGTGGGCACATAGGGTATTATGACTTATATGTTGAGTGATACATAGATCCAATTATATGAGGGATTCCATGGATAAACACTAGGGGAAATGATTATATGTCTTGTGTGTTACATGGGGATTCCATATAGGATCCCCGAGGTTGGAGCCAAATGATATAGAATATATACCACACCTAGAGTGATACCGGGTTCCGAAGAGGTTTTCCAGGATGGTCCTGCAGGGTGTTGGTTGATATTATACCTAGAGTGATACTTTAATTCCATCATCAGAATTTCATGGATGAACCTATTTTAATAAATTTATTAATGAATGAAAACAGTCATGTAACGCATCTACCAATCCAAATCACAAGCTTAGCTTCATTGTTTATTGTGATTATAAATGGCTTGGTTCAGTATCTTTGATTATATATTTATGGGTAACATCGGGTTATATGCTAGGACTTGAGATTTTTTTAATTAATGTGATGAAACCTAATTTGAAATTTATAGGTGGATTAGTTTTAATTACTTCACATATTTTTATATAACTACTTTCACTCAGTTATATTTTCATAGAATGGGATGGATTGGTCTTAACATAATGGGTGGAAGCATATTGAGATGTTTATCTCACGCCCAACATTGGAACCATTGGTGCCCGAGAAGAACAATTTATTTGTTGGGCTATTGACCTTATCTTGTTCTTGGAAGATGAGCACAATGGAACGAGCTGTATCTCTGGATTCGTGTGGTGATCACCCATGGGGATTTGTTATCATTTTAATTAGGTTGCACTAAAATGTATATAATTTAAGTTGATTTTATTTTAGCTGATGTATCATCATATAGCATGCAATAATTGTATGAATTCTCATTGTACATATAATGTTTTCATTTGATATTTCTTCTATCTTCTATTATTTAATTATAAGGTTATAACCCATAATATCTGAGTTTTACAATCTATTTAAATCTTTTCAGTCTTCAAATGATTGTATAGTCTACCCCTTAAACTACTATTGCACCCTCACTACTAGTAGGCAGCCTCTGGGGTACAAGGAAATGTTCTTGAGGATATTTGGTGACCGGTCCGGCTACCAGTTTAGTGGTATGTCAGGCCGGGACATTACAATATTTTATCAGAGTTATTCACCATTTTATCTTACTATATTTGGATAGTAGATAAGACAATATGATCATGACTGTACATAGTAAACCGTCATGTTTTTGACTGATCACCCCATATATGGGAAATGACCAATTGTCCAGGGCTCAGAATTGTTAAATACACTGTTGATGTTATAATTTATGTGACTTTTCCTTGGGTGAATGTTGTCTTTTCCATGGATTATTGATTTTAGGAATTTATAGTATATTTCCCCTTGGTGTAAATGGAAAATAAATTCCATGACATTCATCATTATAGGGCCATTGAAATTCACATGTCATGCGTATTCCATCCCATTTCGCTGCAATAGTTAGATTCCTACTAAGTATGTTTTTGTTCCTCGAGTGATTCCATGCATAGTTTTCTACCATTTGTGGTAATATTTTAGAATGAATGTTTATTTATCTTATCTTTATTGTGATGAAACATGTTTTAATGATATATTCCGTGTTTTTTGCTCATTATTTCCTGGTATTTTTTATATGTGAAAATGCTTACATGGGCATAAATTTTTTTGTTGTGGTCTAAGTAGGAACCTGTTTTCAATTGTATGGATAATGATAACCATATTATTTGAAAAAAGGCTACATATATAATCATACCAAATTTGGATATTTATAAATGTCAACAAACATTATTGAAATGAAAAAAACATCTAAAGATAAATATTAAAGTTGAATGTCTTCGATTAATTGATTTAAAATGATTACCATATGATGTATGGGAGCCTTATGGATTTATCGATGGCCACCCATTTGACTAAACCTTTTTATATCTATGTTTTGTTTGGGAATGGATATAAATTTGGAATATATTAAATTTAGAACAATAATGGTTGCTTAACTTTTAAAATGCTCAACTCGACCAAAGTAGGATAGTTGGGGAATGCCTTTATAAGATAAATAATCATGGGTTTTATGATTTCTATTAGTAAAACCCCGGATGGGTTGCTTTATAAAGAAACTAGGTTGGTATAATGGGACCCTAAAAATATATCTAATTAGATAAAAGGAATTTATATTCTGAATTACCTAATTATGACAGACATTCAATGAAGTAATTTTTTTTAATAGAATGATGATGAGACATACATGCTTCTACATTGATAAGTTGACTAATTTGTAGGCTAAGTTCCTTGTTGTATAAAATAGTACATGTCTTTTTGTTAAAATTATATCAAATTTTTAAAAGTTTATGTTAATTAAGTAAATTGCATTAAATTAGAACATGAAGAGGTGTCCTTTCTTTAGATCCCTGTTTAAGTGTAGAATAAATCTTTCTAGTTGTATCCCTAGGAACAGAGACGTGAATTGTTATCTATAAGAAATTTATTTTTATATTTGGATTTAATGATTAGGGATCTTGAACCTAGTGAAATATTTTTTCTGGACCTCGAGATAGAGTTGTTTCATATGCTTCATAAGGGGCTAGAACATGGTAGGAAACACCCTTAGAGCATGATTCGTTGTATTGTTATGTGAAAATTCTTGCATCTGGTGATGTTTGTGTTCCATTATCTATTGAATTAGGTTTGGTTTCTAAAAAGAAACCCTTTTTCAGATGGGTGGTCATTGAATCAAGACCCATTGTATAGTAATGAGCATCGAGGAATGTTCGGTCCAGCATGTTAGACATCCCTTGGGCATGTATAGATGCATATGAGGATATGTGAGCCTCTCATTTCATCGTGGATGGATGACTCAATACTTCATCATCTGAGTTAATGGTTGTATAAGATGATTTGATTTCAAAAAAGTTTCTAGGTGATCTATCTAATACAAGATTGTATAGGGTAGATAGCCTATGGATAGTTGTCAGGATGTTCTATTTTCCTGGGTAAATATGTGGTAGTATGAGTTGACATGTATCGTACTCGTCGAGTCCCAATTGTTGAAAAATCCATTTGAGTTCTGTTAACTCATTGATAATTGAGCTGTAGATTGTGTTATTGGGTCATCTCTGATGTAGAGTGACCTCAGAGTTCGAAAATCATGTTGGTCCCACTACTTGAGAGGACTATCTTGGACTTGGGTGTTCTGAAATAACAATCAATTTGATTTTTGATTTCATGAAGAATGCTTTTATGTGGTGATTTTGGTTTACGGAATGTCACACATTCATTTATGGTGAATATGGATAAAGAGCACTATTGAGATGCTGGTTGATTCCATCTTTCGATAGTAGGGACACACTATATGCAGGGAGTTTCATGTCAGTTCTCATAAATTTTTTCTTTCTAAGGAGAAGGAACATAGTTAAAGAATTCCATTTTTATGTTTACATATATTTCAAATGCCATTTAGGATTGAATGATAGAATTAGGTTGGTGCCTTATTGGTTTCAAAATGTTGATGTGTTTGGGTTTGTACGCAACACCTTAAAAACTCTGTTAATCTTTGAAGGGTTTTTAGTGGAAAAATTTTAAGGAACCTAAATGCCCCGGGATGTATAGGAATCGTGGTTTGGTTGATGATGTGTCAGTTGGGTGAAGACGATCTTATTTCTGTAGGTCGACCAGTAGTGGTTTTTTAGTTCTTCTTTTAGTAACTCTTGAGATCATCTTATTATTTCTTCTCAGTGAAGAGAATGTTCTATATCATGACGCCATCCACGATGCAGTAAGATATTGTTGGTTATACGCCATTATTAATATTGAAAGCCATTGGGAGGGTCTGTGATCTATTTCTATATTGTATGCCTTATACATGGGTTTTTTGAGGATTCGATAGTCTTAAGTGATACCTGGGTTCTTGTGTAGGAACACTTTTGACAGACTTTCAGAGACCTATTATTTCTTTTGATGTGACCCCAAGGAAAATGACACAATGGGCCCAGTCAATGTTCTTACAAAGATTTTTTGTCTTTATACCATTGTATCACTTGTATAATGGGGAATGAGATACCTGGTTATATCTCCATAGACTCTATTGGGTTGAATATAAAAGTATATCAAAACTTTTTTGGGCTTGGATGTGGTGCTCTAAGGGAAGTGTTTCTAGTGAGCTAGAACGTCTTTACACCTTCATTCATGCTGAGTCACAATAGTATTAAACAGATAATTGTTGGCTTTGTCTCAAAAGTATACATAATTCAGGTGTGAGCTTCGGTGGACTCATTTTTTTTAAAACACATAGTGTAATATTTGACAGGTAATTACAGCTTCAGGTAAAAAGTCCATGACTGGGAATTGACCTCTTTCTAAGTTAAAGCCTACTATGGGGAGAACCTGTGGATAGTTATTTGAAGAGGATGATGTGATCATCTCTTTGGTTAAGTGGCGTCAGGTAAGGGCTTCTTTTGTGTTTTAGTTTGTAATCGAGCGCTGGGTCAATTTATTATGGCATGAGTGTTGTGTTTTTATGTGGTACATTATGGTCCATTGGGAATTTAGAAATGTGATGTGGTCATTCTAATGAAGCTTCATGACCCTTTTTGGTTGTGTTAGGTCATCGTTGATTACCCAAAAGATTCTCACGGATGAGAATTTGTAATGTTTGGAGTTTGTAAGAACATATTTTATTTTTAAACTTGAAGAAATTCAATGGGAATTTGAATTTCACGATTATTGTATAGGTACATTTTAAAATGGGACTTAATAGCTTAATTATAAGATTTAATATGTTTATAAGTAATTTTATTGGACTTGGGTGAAGGCCTAAGAACATTCTAAGGTGGCTTGATAGGTTTTGGGATTGCTAGACTAGGAAAAGAAGATTTTAAACGACCTGCAGAGGGCTCCCTGGTTGTCCGAAACCATGCAGCCCATTTCGGGTAATATTGTTGCTTAATTAAGGAGGGAAGAGGAAATATCAAGGGCTGCACACAGTTTTTCAAACCTTGTGCCTCAAACAGATGGTTTGGGTTTTGGGAAGTTCCAAAACACTATTCACCAAACAGTTGGTTCACAATTTGCAAAATGTGTGGGACAAGCTGTGTTGGGTGCCTAGGGGCACAATAAAAGGGTACACATGAGGAAAACAGTTTGATAAATAATGTTGCCAAAACTCTTTTCTGAGACCTAATTAAAAATTCAATACTTTTAATAAAATTAAAATAAAAAGTGTTAAAGGGGTTCTTCCCCAATTTTTTGGGTCATGTATTGCATGCACAAACCTTCCCCTTTGAGTTGTGTGACACCATCCTCCAGTCTCCTCTTATTGGGACGATTTCTCTAAATTTCTATAGGAATCACGATCGGATCCTCAAGGTGAGTCCTTGTCCTCCCTCTCCTTGACTTTTTTCGGATTTTTTTTGACTTCCCATAACCCTGGACCATACGGATGAACCCCTAGCTTTTGTATAATTATTTTTTTGATATTCATCCAATGTTAGGGAATGCGAATGAATCCTCTGAACATGTTGGTCCATATTCTGGCATCCTCCGCCCAAGGGGAGGAGGTTGTTCCCATTTGCGTTTTCTGCCATTGTCTTGTGTAAGGTTCTATAAGCATTGTTTTTTTTCACTCTATAAAATACATAGTCTTAAGGTGTGTTGAATACATGAATGTTATTCTAGAGAGTTTTAATCATCGTTGTTGGTGCGCACACACATAAACATGTATGTATGTGTGTGTGTGTGTATATATATCTTCAGCATGTCTATTTCTTCATGGTGAGGGGAATGTGTGGTTTTTATTATAGGATATATATATATATATATATTAATTTATGTTTGTGAGAGTGAATGCTGGTTTCGATTGGTCGCTTCCTAATCATACAAGTTCCAAAAGTCATCTTGTTCTTCTACATGAGGTATGATCCCTATCTTTGACCTTTCTTATTGAATAATTCATTATGAGATTCATTAAATAGGATGAATTAAGAGATTCCTTTATTATTTGAACTGGAAAGTTTGAATGAAATTCATAAAGATGATAAATGACTTTTTGAGGGATAATGTCAATTCTTATAATAAAACCCTTCTAATTGAGGTGCATTCCATTCAAACCAAAATGTAGTGATAACTATTATATCATGGTTAGTTGTGATTTGATATTTTCATATGACTTTTAAATTGTGTTGATATATATTTGGTTAATGAGTGTTTCTTTTCAATCTTGTTAAATGATGTTTCACACATGAGTTAATTGAAGTCTAGGCCCTATAGTTGTTACAAAGAAAGTAACGCTTTTTATATCTCTTCTTTCGCATGTGAGTTATGTTTAAGTATTTTCCATGTGATATATTGCTAAACATGATGAAACCCTAGGGTTTTCATATTAAATAGAAATTGAATGGATCTAGTCTGAGACACCCATATGTGTTTTTTACCCAAGTTCATGTAATGTTAGACATGAAATTGATTATAGATAAAATTTTGAATTAATTGGATTAATTGGGAAGGGAAGACGGAAAACGAACCTTGGACCTGATTATGTCATTTCATGATTAAGAAAAAATTTCATTTCTATTGATATTCCCATGTGGGTATGATTCTACCATGCCATGTAGTCAGTTATTAATCCTGATAATCTAATTATAATGATTCTTCAATGTTTGTTAGAGGATGTTAACACCATGCATTAGTTTGTTATGCATGTGTTGCACCTCCTGTGAATTTATTCAATATGAGTATAATGATGTTGAATCCATGCATTAGTTTTTTATGCATGTCATTCTTGTTATATGAATTATTTCCCACATGAGTCAATAAAAGGCCAAGCCTTATGAGGTTGGTCTATACTTGAATAAGCCTCTTAAGGTATGTTTCTTAAAGAATTCTCTTGGTTTAATCATTAGCATGTTAAATTAATTGATTAAATAGAATTCAATTGATTAAATGGTTAAGAGGCTTGGGTGATACATGGATTCATCATTTATATTTGACTTCTAGGGATGAAGTCAATTTCCCTGAACCAAGATCAGGCCAATAGTGATACATGGATTCATATTAGAATTACATGGATAGAATCATAGATGTTTTTACACATAAGACAAGTGATACATGGATTCATATTAGAATTCCATGGATTTAATCATATGTTCTTATAACATATACGACAAGTGATCATATATATGGTTATATGAGGGATTCAATGGATAGTGTCAAGAGGAAATGATTATAAGTCAAGGTGGATACTTAGTGATTCTATATCAGACTACCTAGGATATACTATAATGATATAGAATTTATACATCACCAAGAGTGATACCGAGTTCCTAAGTGGTTCTCAAGGGATGGGCTTGATGGGTGTTTCTTGATATTATACCGAGTGTGATACTTGAATTCCAACTTAGTAATTTCATTGATGGAGTCATGTTTTAAAATTCTTTAACGAATGAAAAGAATCAAGTTACGTGTTTTCCAATCCAATGCACATGCTTGGATTCGGTCTTGATTTTTCTAACAAGTGTCTTGGTTAGGCATCATTGATTATATCGTTTTAAGGGATGTTGGGCTATGAATTGGAATCAAGATTTATTCAATTAATGGATTTAAACCTCATCTGAAATATATATGATTATTAATTTTGTGTACTTCCCTTCATGTTATATAATATCTTTCACTCTGGTATATTTTCATAGTACATATTAGAATGGTCTTGAAATTTTCAGTGAAAGCCTTCTATGATTTATAAATCACACCCTAATCAGGTAGTATTGCTTCATGAGTAAACCTATTTATTTTCAAGGTTATAGAGCTTTGCATGTTTCTGAATGCTGAGAGTAAAGGACCAAGCTGGAACATGGGATTATCCGGGAGGTCATCCATGGGGGTTTTGATGTCATTTTATTTATGTATTACTAAAATGTAATGAATGTTTTTAGTTTTGATTTTCACTTATTCACCATTATACATCATTCAGGCATTGTATGAACTATCATTGAAAATATACTTTTTTTCAGTTGATTTTCCATATGTCTTCTCATGTATAATTATTTTTTTGTGCAACTTCTGTAGATATCTTAATTATACAATATTTGTACCACTGTGAACTCTGAGAATGAGTGTATATTTTCCCAAATTAACTCCATTTACACCATTGCTTCTTATTGAAAACCTCTAGTTTATAGGGTGACATGCATGAGGCCATGTGGCGACTAGTCTGGCTAAACATTTAGTTGTAGTAAGGCAGGGAGAATAAATATTTACAATTTAATAATTAATATAATGTTTTAAAATATAATTTAATTTCATATAATATATATAAAAATTAATATTTTTTTCCTATTTTAATTCTAATAAATATTTATGAGACCTTGAATTATTATTTTAAAGAGTCATAAAAATTGATATATTATTAAAATCAGTATTTTTCCAATAAATGAAGAATTTAATTAAAAATTAAATATCCCAAATTTAGAAAATTATTTTCAAAATATAGAGTCCATTTTTAAATTTTACATGTTAAAAAATGCTAAGGGTAATATTTTTGGGATTTTATAAAATAGTTGAATTTTGTGGTAACTAGTTGTATACTGTAATTTACGGTATAAGGAAAATACAAAATTTATGGAATCATATAAGATGTATAGAATATTTAAGAACCATAATATTGAACTATACATTTGTATTCACTATATTTTTAAATTGAATAAAAAAAATTCATAGTCTTAAATCAAAATAATAAACAAGTGAATTAAACAATCAAAACTACCCCCTCTCATCGACTCTCTATACCACCCCTCAAAACCTCTTCTAATCAAACCTCATAATACTTTTAGATTATCTAATTTCATCCCCCATTACCTTCACAAAAATTATTCCTACATATAATACCATATGGTCTCACCAAAATTCAAAAAAGGGCATTAATGTTGTTCTCATGGAGAATGATTTAAGAGGTAAAATCTTGTTTCATTGACTATTATTTTCATTTCAATTTATTTTATTTTCTTATTCCATCCTCACCTCCTCTTATCCAAGTGATTTGGTAAATCCAGTAACATCATATACTATAATTTTATTCGATTAATGGAATATCCACCATCAATCCTCTCATCTTATCCTCTTATTATAGAAAATTAAATCATTATTTGGGACATTTTGATTCACTGACTTCATGGATAATGACTTTTCAGTTTTCATTACCTTTTTCAAGGCTTTCTATAAACAATTATTTTTGATATTTATAATTTTTTTATATATATTATAATTTATGATAAATTATTTATCTAATATATAATCATGATATTAAAAATTTTATATAAGTTTGTAAAAGTAAACAATAACCACCAAAATAAATTAAATCATTTTAATTAATGTTTTATCTAATAAATCATACTCATATTAAAAAACAAAATAGTATATGGGATCATGGAAACATATTAATAAATTCTATTTGATTTTATTGTATTTCTTCCATTTGGAATGAAATTCAATAATTGATCAACCATGGTAGCCATAAATTAAATGCAACCAAATCAATGAAAATAAAAAGAAAACATTTTTAATAATGGGTATAAATATGTTATAAATGATTATATAAGCTATTATAAATATGAATATAGTAATTTAATAACAAATAATATTCTTTAAAACATTATATAGGATGTTTTGATGCGTTTGAAGGAATCCAAACCTGAGGTAAGTGATTTTTCATTAAAAATAATCCTTTTAATTTCTGTATTTACACAATTACAAAGGAATATTTTATTGATATAAGTATTCATGTTTTATGGGATTTTTTTTGTTATTGATAGTTTTTATGAATATGAGTGGGTTTATGTTTGACCAACAATGCATTGGGTATGTTGGATGTTGACAGTAATGGTTATTCAAAGTGTACCTGCGATGATTACACCATAATGTTGCTGTAAGGGTTACATTATAAGGTAATTGTGATTATTACAAATAATAGGGTAGCCACGAGGGTTATAATAATTTATAATTATAGTATGAAAATTATTAACTAAGTTAGCTAAATGGTTTATTTATATTTTTATAGTTTCATGGAAATACTATGTTCTCACAAATTTAGAATATGATTCTGTAAGTGGGAAAAGTATATTATAGTGGAAGTGATTCCATATGTTTATTAGTATTCATGTAATAACAGTATCTTTATTCTTATTTTTTCCTTTACTGAGAATTTTTTCCCAACCCATGTTTTAATATTTCTAGCATGGTATTTATGGAGGGTTAAAATAATATAATAAACCAAGACTAATGTTGTGAATATTTTTTATGAAAATAATTCATTTCTATTAGAAAAAATTTTATTTTGGATGAAATGGTTATTTTTAGTGGTAATTTTTGTATGCTTGTGGGTTTTCATTTATAATATTTTACCAAATTATATAAAACACTAGAATGATAATATATTTTTGAATGAATTAAAAATATTTCCCGTTGAATTAACTAAAATATGAAATATTTTAACATCGAGTTACTATAGTTTTAATGAAGGGACAATTTATATAATTTAATAGAATAATAATGTGTTAATGAAATACAAAAAATAATTTTTACTTATTTTTATGTTCAAATGAAATATAATTTTATTATTACCATGTTCCTTCATCTAGGATATGACTACTTATAATGTTGTTCTATAAAAAAAATATTGAACTTGAAGAAAGAAGGCATCGAGAGGATGATACCTTTCTAAATCCACAACTCATAATCATGGTAATTGGAACAGAGTAGTTTCTAGTTGTAATGGATTTGTTATTAATGTCTATAAACAAAAGAATCAATAATGAAGGAGAATAGCTAGAGCTACCACAAATAAACATGATGATAGTGTAACATTTTATGAGGCAAGAGCTATCTTTATTAAGTGGATCTTATAAACTAGCGGGGGCTGATGGGTGAAATAAATCTTACGAGAAAATATTTAATGTCATGGGGTGTTAGGCTGAAAAAATGTTAGTCTTTCTAGATAACATTTTGAAGGCGATGTCAATTAGTTGTGGTTATTGGTCATGATTATCAAAGATAGAGATGAGATTAAAACCTTTTAATGGGAAGTATTTAATAATAATTTCTTTGAAAAATATTTTCTAATATAGGTTCTTCTTTTTTTGAAAAAAAGTTTCTTGATTGGAATCAATTGATTAAGATTCGGTGGCTATTATGAATGAAAATTCACCCGATTGGAATGGTATGACCCAAATATTATTCGAGACATAGATAGTTGAATTAATAATCTTATACACTAGATTTCATCCAAGATATAAAAGGACAATGGCTTCCTATGAATTTAAAGGTTATGGGCAGCTTTTTTGATGTGTTCATAGGGTAGAAATAGATTTTACTAATAATCATTTGTACATTGGAAACATTAATATGTAAAGATTCATATTGAAAAAATGGGTAAAAATTAATAAAAAAAATATTAAGGTAAGAAAATATAGTTTTATGTTTGTGGAATAATTTGACAAAAGCTCCATGGGGAATGTCTTAACAAATAC
Source organism: Viscum album (assembly GCA_963277665.1). NCBI lineage: Eukaryota > Viridiplantae > Streptophyta > Magnoliopsida > Santalales > Viscaceae > Viscum > Viscum album. The sequence goes on from OY728160.1 coordinate 1,919,801,754, forward strand.
ATGATGTGTTTCTGATGTGGTATGTTTAAACATATAGCTCAAGACTGTAATTTTGAAAAAATAGTGATGGTGTGTTAAATTCGGCTATGAAGACTATAATTTTTTTTTAAATTTGTTGATATGTTTCATTAGGAACAAACAATCCCAAAGAATGATTGGAATGATGGAAAGTAGCCATACTATAAACATAAAGGTATAGTGAAATCCATTTTGTCTACTTAGGTAGATTTTAGGACATCCAATTAATTGGTGGTAGGTACATTGACTATTTACCCATGTTTTTTAAAATGTTGTGTTTGACACAGGGTCTAAACAATGATTTCATTATATGAAATTTTCTGGTAAATTAGAAACTTCACCACAGGACGTAAATCTAGTTCTTATAGATGAATTCCCATGGAGAAATATTAAGGTAAAAATAATTATAAGAATCTTTTTGTTCTTGTATGTGGAAATTCATTAAATACATTCATTTTTATTTTCCCTTAATATAGATTTATATTTTTCTATTTGTGGGTTTTATTTCTATTTTCCATACTAAAATGGATTGTACAACTAATGATTTTTTCCTCCAAAAAGAATTGTAGTTTTCATAAATTAATAAAGTCATAACATTGATAACTTATTTGGAAGCTGAGAAAATATGAAAATATGTAAATTTAACTTATCATCCGCATTTTCTTGAAAATAGGGTAAGTGTTATTTTTAATGATGTGATAGTGTTAAATAAATACCTGGGTGTATTTATTATTAAGTTTTATGCTATTATAACTAATCGATTAGTTGAATTTACCAATAACAATGTTCCTGAGGATAATCCAATTTCAAAACCACCTTATTGAATGGAACTATAGGAACTTGAAAAATTTAATAAAAAAATCTATTTTAGTAGATGTATTATAAGGGTTTCATTCATTTTAGCACATCACTATGAGGTGATCCTATATTTTTTTGTTAAAAAAAATATGGCTACATGTGTATTTCCATTGATTATAGAGATTTTAATAGAATTGCTATTAATAATACGAATCAATTATCTCATATTAATGTCTTGTTTGATCAGATCAGATGTGCTCAGAATTTTTCAACGATTGAAAAATGATATAGGTACTATAATCTGAAAGAAAGGTTGATGAAATTCCAAAAAATGTTTTCAAATCATGACATGGGAATTTTGAGATTATTTTTATTCCTTTTTATTAGGAAAATTCGAATTCCATAATTATTGAACTTATGAATATAATGTTCGATGATTATGTGGATAAATATTTTGTTACATTTATTTATGATATTTTAGATTACTTAAAAAGTTATGGGGATCATAAATAACTTATAAAGATTGTTCAGAAAACCCTTAAAGAAAATAAGTAATATGTAATATTCAAAAAATGTGATTTTTTGTTTCAAAAGAGTTCATTTATTTAGAATTATTTAAATAAGGATATCATAATAGTTGGTCCCAAAAAATTGATTACTGAATAGAAAATAAATACAAATTTAACTAAGATTCATAGTTATCATGGATTATCAATCTATTACCGATGGGTTGATAAAAACATTACACGGTTATCTAGCCCACTAAATATGTTGACGTGGAAATGTGATATATTTAATTGGATTGAATAATTTTATTGATATATTTAGTTACTAAAAAATATAATTTTATATGCTCTTAGTTTGGACCTACCTTCTAGAAATGGTTATTTTTCATCTACAGTGATGATTTATTGATGGTACTTGGTTGTGTTATAATGCAGATTGATCTGGTAATTACAAAAATTTCAGGAAAAAATTATACCAAATATTATTTGGATTTAGAGATTTTGGTTTTCACATTAAAAATTTAAGACAACATTTATATGGAGCCAAATGTGATATATATAAAAACCATAAAACATAGAAGTATATATTCACTCCGAAGGAATTTAACATGATGAAGAGAAGATGACTTGAACTAAAAAATTATTATGATTGCATGATTTAATACCACCCAGGAGAACAAAAAAATGTGAAGGTTTCTTTGAGTCAAAAACAATATGCAATATTCATCGTTTAATGTTTGGGACATGGACCATTGGTTAATGATTTTATAAATTTTGGATTAAATGTTGTTAATGTAGGAAAGCCATCTCTCTATTTAGGTGCCAGTGCAATCGTATATGCCATATTGAATTAATAAATTGTATAAGGAAGACTGTGAGTTATAGAAATAGGTTTAATTCATGGGAAGGGTATGTTACTAGAAATTATCATTGATTATGATGGTATTTTGAGATTTTGGAAGGCATTATATATTATTTGTGATTCAATGTTGGATAAAGTTTATTATTTAAATCTCTTAGTTATCTATTTTTGGTTCATCCTAAGAGAACTAATATGTACAGGGACCACCATGAGTATTACTGGAGGGATGAAATGAAAATAGATATTGCATATTTTACCATGAAATGTTTTACTTTTCAACGGGTTAATGTAGAGAGATAACAACCAAAGGGGATTCTTTAGCCTTTTTTAGTGCCAGATTGAGAATGGGAAAATACATCCACAGACTTCATGGTGAATCTACCAATGTCTTCTCAAGGTTAAAATGTGATTTTCATTATTGTTGATCAATTGATTGAATATTCACATTTCATACCAATTCAAGAAACTCAATCACTAGATCAAATGCATCAGTTATACCTCATAGAGATTTTTAGATACGTTGTCTTCCTCTCTCTATCAAAACATACCATTATCCCAGGACCACTTATAACTTTTTGGTAGGCCTTTAAAAGATATTAGGAAATGAATTAAAGTTTTTCGCTTCTGTTCATCCTCAAACTGATGGACATACTGTGTGAACGATTTAGACATTGTAGGAAATTATTTTATCTTATTCAATGGATTACCAAGGATTTTGGGATCCAAATGATTCATTAGTTGAGTTTTATTATAATAATTTATTTCATTATAGTATATAGATAAAAACGTTTTATGAATTTTATGCAAAGATATATCGAACTCTAATTATTTTCGATAATTTTGGTGAAAGGATGTTTATCAGACTATAATTGGTAGAGGATGTTGATATGAAAGTGATGATAATCCCAAAACATGTGAGAACAACTCGTAGATTTCAGAATGGTTATACATAGAACTCAAGGAAATATTTTTCATTTATGGTTGGTGATCTTGTATTTCTAAATGTTTCTTTATATAAATGTTTCAGGGTTTTTTGATTGAAGGGAAAGTTTAATCCATGGTTTATTGGAACATATGAAATCCTGGAAAACTTGGATTAGTTTCCTACTAAGTGGAATTCCCTCTATATTTGTCCTAGGTTAATAATGTTTTTCATATTTCGATGTTTAGAATGTATGTTCCAAATTCGTCTAATTTTTTGAGCCCATATATATTTTAACTCTAAATGAACCTGTTATACAAAGACATAACAATTGATATTATTGATTGTAGGGAGCCTGTATTTTCGAATAAGGTAATTATCAAGGTTATGTTTTCCAGAAAAACGAAATGGTTGAATAAGAAACAAGGGAATATGAAAATTTAATGAGAGAAAGGTATCCTCACTTTTTTAATATGTGAACAAAAAAATATGAGGATTCAATTTCTTAAATGTGGGAAAATGTAACAACCAGGTACTTATAATTTTTTTTAATTCTATATTTAAATAATAAAATGTATAATCTATGTCTAATGAAATAATTGGTATTTATACAAATTAAAGAATCTACACTAATATAACATTAAGCTAACATATGAAATTTTTTAAAAAAATATGTATATTATAAGTGAAAATATTATGTATTAATATCATTTATTAAATAGATAAACATTTTCAAAATGATAAATTAAGAGTTGGAAATTTTGGAAAATATAAATGTTTATTTAAAATTTATTAATCCATATAATTATTAAAAATAAAATTCTTCTTCATAAATTATATTTTTAATTTATATTTTGTTTTTAGAAAATTGTAAAAAAATTTATGAGACTGTATTTAGTTTTTTCAAATTGTCATAAAATTTAATTTTTTATGAAAATTAGTGCATTTCATATAAATGATGAATTTATATAATAATAACATTTCACATATTTATAAAAAAATTTCACAATTTTAATTTCACTATTTAATAATACCTGTCAAAAAATCTTTAGGTGGTTTTTTTTGGATTTTTCTAAATTAAATGATTTCTTAGTGAATAGTAAAATTCGGTAATTTACGGTATTTATAAAATATATAAATTTTTTAGTCATAGATGATTTATGGATGATTTAAGAACAATAATATCAAAATATACTTTTATCCTTCCCGTATTTATTCATGGAATCAAAACTATTCATATTCTTCACTGAAAAGTATAAGCTAATGAATAAAATAATCAAAAATGCCCCTCTCCTCCACTATAAATATGACATCTCACCACCTCTTCTCCTCACATGTATGAAGCATTGTATATTGTACAATTTCTACCCAATTACATTCCAAATACTCTTCCACACATCCATGAATAGTTAGTATCACCAAAATTCTAAAACTAATGGCATAAAGGTGGTTTGCAGGGAGAATAATTCAAGAGGTATATTACTCTTTCACTTTCTTGCATTTTCATTTCAATTTCTTTTATTTTATTATTATCTGCTCAACTCAGCTCATCCATGTGACATGAAAATGCCATAATATTACATATATTATAATTTTATTATTTTAATCGAATATCAACTATCAAACCTCTCCTCTTATCCTCTTATTATAGAAAATGAAATCATCATTTTTGATGTATCAATTACCCAACTTCATAGATGATGAGTTTTAATTTTCCTTTATCAACTTAACTGATGATAATAAAACATTTATAATGTTTAATTTATAATTTATTGTTGATATTATATGTTAAGAAATTTTCTATAACCAATATATAAACATGATATTAAATAAAATGACATATGTTCATATTAGCCAAAAATAACTGCCAAAATAAATTAAATCCTTTTCAGTAATGTTTAATCTATTAAATCATACTTATATAATAAAAAAAATGATAAATGGAATTACTGAAACATATGAATAACTTTTCTTTAATCTTCTGGATCATTTCTTTTTTTTTCTATAAGAAATTTATTAATGAACTAATAATGGAAAGCATGAAATAAATAGTCCCAAAATAATGAGAAAAAAAATTATTATTAATGGCTAGAAATATCTTTCAAAATATTCCTGAATGTATTATAAATATGAATATTTTTTTTCATAATTAATAAAACAGTTTAAAGAATTATATAGGATTTTGTAACATGTTTTATGTAAATAGAACCCGAGGTAAGGGTATTTTCTTTAAAAATAAGCTTTCAAATTTATTTTTTTATGAAAATTTCCATAGAATGTTTTTATGATAAAATTATTAATTTTTTAGGATTATGTATTGAATATCATGAAAATATTTATATAGATGGGTTGGTGTGTGTTTTCCTTACAATACAATGGTTATGTTGAATGTTGACTGCAATGGTTATTCAATGTGTAACTATGATGGTTACACTATTAGGTAGTTGGGAGGGTTAAATTGTGAGGTGGTTGTGAGAGTTACAAATCATAAGGTATGAATGATGGTTACAATTCTTTGAATATATAGTAAGAAATTTTTTCCCCATTTTATCTAAATGTTTTGTTTATATTTTATTTTTCATCAAAATTATATGTTCTCACAATGTATGCATATGATTGTTTGATGGTGAGAATTATATCTTCCTGAAAATGATTTCATATGTTCAAAAGTATTCTTGAAAAAATAGTCTCATTCTTCCTTATAAATGTCCCATAATAATATTTATGTTATCATCGATAGTTTTAAAATGTATTCCATATGGTTTTAGAATAGGTATGGGAAATGAAGAAGAAAAGATGAATGTTGTATGATTTTTTTCGTGAAAAAAATTCATGATTTATTAAAAAAATATGGTATTTCGGATAAAATGGATACTATTTTAAGTGTAATCTTCTTTTATTCTTATGGGTTTTCATTTCTGAGGTATGACCAAATTACATATTACTATAAATATATATGATATTTATGTAGTAAATACAAATATTTATTGTTGAATTAACTAGGATATGTAATGTTTTATGTTCCAATCCTAATAGATTGTGAGGGAAAAATTTATTTAATAATATTGAATGAAAAATCCCAACATTAAATAAATAATTTTTTATAATATAATACATACTGTGTTAATATAATGATTCTCATATAAATCAAATAATTGTATACTTTATTGAGGAAATATAACAAAAGAAGCCTAATATAACTCCTAATTTAATTAAAAATTTACCATTATAATAGAAATTTTGATATGATTATAAATTTGATAGATAAAAGTAACAATTGAAAATAAAAGAAGGAAATCCTAAAAATGGTATGATTGAATAATCTTCCATCATGCCCGACTATGTTGTGAACTCTCCTAAAACTAATAGTGCATATTACTAGGATAATATGAATTATTCGAATCATTCTTGCAAGTGAAATAAGAGGACATGGAGTGTTGGTATTTAAAATCTAAATTATGACTGTTATATGTGTTTGCAGCATTACTAACACCCTTTGGGTATAATGATAGTATTTTTTTTAATTAAGTGATAAATTATGAAGTAAATTAATGTATAACATTCATGTAATAAAATTACCACTTTAACTATAATTGATGTTATGTTAGAAATAATAGGTAAATAGAAAGTTATTCGGAATATATCTTCATTTCAAAAATTTATTGTTTTTGTATTAAAAAATAATATTATGATTATAAAATTATGGGTTATAAGTGTTTGAAAGTAATTTTTATTGATTTCAATTTAATTTTTGAAAAGTTATAGTGAATTAAAAATATAAATTTTTTTTGTATGTTACTGTAATATATATATATATATATATATTCTGGTTTATAAAAAAAATCAGATTAATATATATATTATATACAAAATATGATAGAATCATATATTATGAAATATAAGGTATTATCTATAAATGAATATATATATGATATAAATGAATTTATTTTATCATTATTATAATTTCTTATAATAATATAATATTTATTGAAATTTATATATAATATATTGGAGATAAATATAAATATAATTGATTTGTATTAAATTGAAGTGTTAATATATAATTTTTTACTTTATTGGATAAACTAATATAAAATATTATTTATGAGATATTTATAAGAAGAATATTTTAATATTAAAAGGTTATATTTAATTATAATTGAAAATACTAATACATATGGTGTTTGAAATAAATATAAAAAATATTAGAATTAAAATATTTATGAAATAGATTATATTTAATATATATGAGAATAACTAAAATATATTTTATTTTTATAAAAAAATTATATATGTGAGTGGGAGTTTGAGAATAAACCTGATGAGGGATCTGTAAATGATGGGAAACTGACGATGTGCATGGGTTAACATGCTAGGGGAAATTATTTCTTAGCTTCCATAATGTGCATGTCATCAGGGACCGCACAAGGGAATTTTCTTCCATTGGAATTTAACATATTGTCATGTTTTATCCTCGTATTTTAGGGAGTGTGTGTTCAGGTGAAAAACTGATGATGGATTAATGATTATGTTTTTTCAAATTGTATAAATATAATGTGTGGATCATTGAAAATTAAACCCAACACATCATATTATTCAACATTGTGTTCAACCAAAATATTATTAAATTATACATATATATAATATCATTATGGCATGTAATATCCCTATATAAATCTCTATAATATTTGGTTGATAAATGATGGAGTGGATCCTAACTCATTGATAATTTATTTATTTTTCTTGCACCACCATACAATTTTCCAAAATACATATTCATACATATAGATTATTTTCAAGATCCACATACATCGTGTTTGAATATGAAGATAGTGTATGGCCTTTGTTTGAATAGGGGTGAATAAATTTATGAATCTATCTGCAAGATATGTATTACCGAAAACTAAAAAAGATGAAGTCAATATTTTTTAAGTGTCATTTCAAACCAATTTACCCCTTATAAGAAAAACTATAAATTAATACTTCTATAATATTTTATATTGGATAGAAATGGTTATTTTAAAAAATAAAATCCTACATTTGGGTTATTAATCAAATGATGTTATACTAAAATAATATTCACTTTACGCATCATAATGTTTGTAAAAAGATATAGGAATTTTTTGGCGGAAGGACAACGAGATTATGAGTTACCTTTTGTGGAATATATATGGAAGTGGGGGGTTCAAATTTCAGTAGTGGTCTTACAATACATGAATTTTATTTAATTTTTTTAGTAATTCCAAATAAAACATACTTAGTATATGTTTTTTTGATAATAATATTCCCTCTTAAGGTAATGTTTCAAAATATTATATTTATCAGATATCAAAATTTTCAGTTGATTTTCAATCTTGTTTTATATCAAAAACACTGACACAATATTACTGTTATACCATGATTCTTATTAAAAATAAATAGTACTTTCTCATGCTATTTCATGACATATTTGATTACTGGGTTTTCATTTAATAAGAGAATAGTATTTATAAATATGAAAATAAATAATAATTTTTAAAAATAAGTGCATAAATTAGGGCATAAAGAAATAATACATTTGGTGAAAAAATTGAACTATTAATGGTTGTCTATTTATTTAAGTATGTGCTATATATTTTTTACACAAAAACCATTTTCATATGATACACTTTTTGGATAAGTGGAAACCATAAAAAACCTCTACATATCAGCCATGCAATTCTTCTTTTTCAATTAATAATCATCATGAGTATAAATGATTAAAAATAATGTTGGTAAATAGATATCCCAAAGAGAAATCTGAATAGAACTACAACCCGCAAAAAAGGGAGACCAATTGGAAAAACCAATATCCCATCCCATGGGAGAAAAAATCCACCACGTTCGATTATATATTATGCCAAAATGGAGCATTCAATAAACACCTACATCCTCTAACAAAACATGGTGGAGCTCAACCCTTTAGGGGAAGCACATCAACCAACATAAAATATGTAAATGATCAAGTGGCATTAAATCACAACGAAATCAGGAAGAAGGCTGGTGAATCTGCTAGAGGAATAACCAAATCCACCGATCTACTGTGCTTAGAGTCATTGATCAAAATGATTGACCATTAAAAAACATAATATCTAGAATCATACCTATACTCCCCATCTATTTTGCTGATATTTGGGGCCTCCTGAAGAGTTATAAGATCGAATTGAAGCTCCCAAGCATTTTGACATGGAACCATAGGATTGCTGGAAAAACTCGATTGAAGAGGATGTTTTTTATTGAGAATATGATGGTAAGGTTGTGGTGGTAATAGAAAAATATGGAATGTGGGTGATCAATTAAACAGATGAAATATCATTTAGAAAAGAACATGAAAAAAATTAAATATAATAATATACATACCTCTCGATAATAATATTAATCTTTGCAGCCTACTCTTCATGAAACTGTATTTATTGTTTGAAGTTGTATGTTCCGTCTCTGTGATCAGAAGAGAATATATTCAATAATAATAATTTTCACAGTTAAGAAGCTAATATTTTATAATAACTGTTAAAAAATATCAGAATTTAAAGTAAACATATTTTTAGAGGCATACTGAAATTAAATAAGGATTATATTAGTGATATAAAATTTAAAAAAATATATATTAGTATAAGTGTTGTCCTAGAAAAATATAAATTTAAAAAAATAGGATTTAAATATGTATTGGTAGAATGTAAATTAGATGAAAAATATGAACTACTAAAATATTAGAGTAAAAACATATGTTTTCCACGTCATATTTTTTTCATCTTGAAACATGTTTTTTAAAACAAAAATCAATGAAAATGCATCAATTTCATAAATTATAACAGACTACAAAATTCATTATGAATGATCATAGTTAGAGGCCATGAGTAAAAATGACATGTACATGAGAATTCAATGAAATATTCACTATTTTAGTCCTTACTGAAAATTCCATATGAAGATGCTGATGTAGAGTATTTATTTTTCGGATAAGGGGGAACACTGACATTGTAAAAAACATAATACATATATGCTAGAACATCAATCCATAATCAAATTCATACCTAAATATTCCAACGGAAATCTATCAGCTACATAACATCCCTGAAAAAAGGAAAGAGTCGGATATGTGCACTAAGAACTTTGAAAATGTTATCATGAAAAAAATTATTTTAATACGTCATTGAAATTGAATTGACATACATACAGTAAAGAAGATTTAATTGGGATTCCACACCATATTTCCAAACCATCACGTTGTTGCTACCATCTACCGATGCTACGCTTGTAAAATGGCTGACCCACAAGAGTTTTATCACCTACAAAATCATCCAAAATAAAGTTGTAGTTTTTCATGGAATTTTATTTCTGAGATATAGTTGTGGAATAAGAGGTAATTTTCCAGGAGTTTCAATACTAAAAAATTCATCCAACATGTTTACTTATAGACACATTAATGTTTAAAAATAATAAGTCATACTAATTAAGATTACTTTGGCCATATTATGTAGTCAAACCTCACATCATATAGGGATTCCTTCAGTACATACTAATACTGCATATCAAAATATCAAAATCAAACTTATATGGTGATCATAAAAAAACTAGAAATAGTTTTTCATAAGAAATATGGAAACATTTATTAAGAAGAAATACGTAATCAAAACTAATCTCCACCCATATTGAAACTAATGGTTTTTTTAGATTACCTTGGATATATTAATGTAGTCAAAACTTATAGCATATCAAGATTCATTAAGTAAATACTTATGCTAAATATCAAACTATCAAGATCAACCTAAAATAGTGATTATAAGAAATCTAAAAGCACTTATGAATAGCATACCTGGAAATGGTTATGAATATTAAATGTGTAAAAATAGTATCTCTGATAAATTGGGAAATATTTGAATAACAAATCCATAAATATCTATCCATAACTAATATGGAAATAGTTACATATTAAAAATCTTGAGACACTAAATTTTTAACAATGTGTAAGACACTATATAAATTACATGGCCATCTGAAAGTAGGTTCACCTAATTGATATATCCAAGTAATATAATGATATTGTAGGTAGAACTATATAGATAATTCATTAGGGATAATGGAGTATCCAGGATAGAAGGATAGGTTATTAGGGATGTAGACAGAATGAATATATCCTAAAAAGTCAACAATGAAAAAAAAAATCATAAAAAAGAGGGAATATTCTTTCTTTCATACATGCATCTACAAAGGTTAAACATACATGTGCCTTCTATTTGTAACTATCTTCATTGTACATATAAGATATCTTATGAAAAAACTTTCCATGTTTCATTCCACACATCATGGGAAATAAAGGACATCAACATATGAGAAAACAACATGTGCAATGAATCTCATATTTCCACTAATACAATCAACATGTGCAAATATAAGTCATCCTCTACCAATGATGGCTGGTATGATTGATGGATGGTTGAATCTACATAGCCCATGTATTCCACCGATATTCTCAGCATAATTTCTCATTAAAAAAATAGTAGTGCATCATGAGATGAAAAGTAATGTATATAAACCAATGTAAGGGTATCTATCTATCATCTGTAATTATATGTAACAGTTTCATGTGCTTGAGGTATCGACTTTAGTGGAATATTGTAAATTCACACAGTGATTCAACCATGCTCTTTGGTTATCTCACATCAGGCAGTGGTCCTAACATAATTGAACCAATGTGTGCATTCCATTGGTTTTTAATTACAAAATTTATGTGTGATTCATTGAATATGTAACTGAATTGTTCTGGGAAAAAAATCAGTTGCGAAGAATATGTAACATTATTTTATTCCAACATATTGATCAAAATGATAAATTCATCCCTTAAGTATCAGTTCAACTGCTGACATTGAGAAAATGCCCCTTAATCTCTATTTAAAGAGTCCTAACATAAGTAGGGAAAAAATATGGTATCATTACCATCAGTTAAAATCTTTTTCATGCCCTATTATTAATTAACACTTCTCTTCAAGATGATTCAGTATTCTGTTATGGTGCGTAGAAGTGTTACTCAACTAGAAATATTTTCCAACTAGAAATTCAATATTTCAATTTCCCTCGAATTGAAGTGCCTAAAATTCCAAAATAGTATACTAATTAATTAACATAGAAATATTGAAACAATGATAATAAATGGGAAATTTTAATGTGGACATCACAGTGATATTACAAACATTCCAAAATTATTCAGAAGGAACCCTAGAATGAGTTGATATGTGCTCGAGTAGGAAATGTTGAGGCAAATTCAATATGGGAGTGGGTATGTAGGGACGAATTTAAAGGGGACTGATGTAGAGGAGGTTTTATTAAGAATGAAGCACAAATTTCACTTCGATGAACCTTGGTGGAGTGGAAAATATAATAGGTAGTGGGAGCATGATGTCATTACATTTCTACAAGAACAGTAGGTTGAGCAAATGGTAATTGAGAATGAGATCATTAAGAGTATATTATGGAAATTGTAAGAAGGGGGAGTCTTATCATACAATATATTTCATCATTAAAAAAACATTAACTATTAGAAAATATTCATTAATTGTTCAACGATAGAGACAAACTATTTCTTAATGCAGAAACATCCCAGCAAGCACCTCTTATCATTTTACTCTTACTCATGGAAGTCCTCTTATTTCATGCACACTTAATCAGTCAAACAAAAAAATATATATTACATAAGTGCCTAAAATTCAAAAATAGTTTAAAAAATAGAGAACATACAACTATTGAAATAATGATAATAAATAGTACATTTTAATGTGAACATCACAAAGATCTTACAAACGTTCCAACATTATTCTACAGGAACCCTAGGACAAGATGAGAGGTATTACGAGTGGGAACAGATGGTGTAACTCGCTTGTGAGACTGGGTCTATAAGGATAGAATGAAAGGGGAATGATGCAGAGGAGGGATTCTGAAGAATGACGAAGAATGTTCTCTAGAATAAACCTTTCTGGAGTAGAAAATAAAACTAGGAGTGGGAGCACGATGTCAGTATAGTTCTGCAGTAACCGTAGGTTTAGTAGAGTGTATTTATGAATGAGAACCATAAGAGTGTCTTATGGAAATTATGAGCAGGGGTGATTGTTATCATACTATATGTTTCTTCATAAAAAGAACATTTACTGTTAAAAATTTATCTTAGATGGCTCAGGGAAAGAAATAAACCATTTCCTAATGAATAAACATCCCAGTAAGCTCCTCTTACCATTTTACCCTTACTCGTGGAAGTCCTCATGTTTCATGCACACATAATCAGTCAATGAAGAAAAGATTAATAATATTGTTATATTCAAAAATAAAAAATCACCTCTATCATATCTAATAAATGAGGATGCAAGACAACATCATGTTAACAAGTTGGGTAGTCCTAATATAAAATGAGCCAAAACAGAAAATTGTGAGCAGGATCAAGTCTGATCGTAACACATATTTCTCCATTAAAAATTCATTAACCATTAAAAATTCATCTTAAATGGATTAAGTAAGAAACAAAATATTTATTAATAATGAAACATCCTAACCAACTCTTACAATTTTACTCTTACTCATACCAGTCCTCCTATTTCCTGCCAACCTTAATCCGTCAAACTGGATGAGGTTAATAATTTTGTTATAGTTATAAACATAAAATCATATCTATCATAAATAATAAATAAATATTCAATAAAATTAAATTTTGATAAGTTGGAAATCCATAATATAAAATGAGCAAAACCTACCGAGAAGAAGAAACATTAAATTTGGGTACTCCCTATGAATCAATAGAAAAAGTGAATTTTTTTATTCAAGGACTACAATAGATAGTAAAAAATTCATATCTGTAGGCAATATCGAAATATTATTTCATAGATGGTTCTAAATTCTCTGCATTCATTCTTTCACTTTATATTTTTCATTGGAAATTTTTTTTAAGCTCCAAGCAACATGTGGATTAAAAAAAAATATTTGACTTACAAAACAAACATTATAACATTAGTAAATGCTCTAAAATACTGTAAAAGTAATTGAGGTGAAGCAATATGGCCTTTAAAAATCATCAACAACTAGGATTGGTACATGATTTCTCTTAGATAACAACTTCGCTGGTGTAATTATGAAGGTACGGCTGATCAATGTGGTTCTATATTGAAAGTCTCCTGCAGCACAAAACCAGAAGAATATCCTCATGAAATCACTTAGAATGGTGGTATTTAATGAAAAATATACCAAAAAATCCATGGACAATAAAGAGGGAATTAAATTCACATTTCCAAAAATAATCAAATAATAAAAAAGGTGTAGAAACTAAAATGATTCAACACTTTTACATAATGAGTGTTTCCAATGTGAAAAGTTATTATGAATTTCATACAGAATATTGAAAAAATATGTGTAATCTTATCATCAAATACACAATTATAGGAGAATCATAGATAATACAGAAGCAGAAGCATGATTCCTGTATAGTTCTGCAGTAATTTGTAGTGAGATCATGTTGCAGGCATGGTTCTGTGGGAAATATTAACTTATGAATATATGGTATATTTTTTCAGGAAATAAGGATGGAACACATTTTTTGTAGATAGTGTCACTAAATATAGGAAGTGTTATTGTTACAGTGGCAGACCAAACATAGTGGAGCCCTAATAACTAGATTTTGAAAGCAGTAATATTTCATTACATTGTGGAAGCTGTTGGTCAAAGTGGACACTCAATAGGGGGGGTGAATTGAGTTCCAATTAAAATTTCTTCTTTAAAAACTTTGTCTAAAAATACCCCAAATAAAGCACATAATTAATCTATAGTGAATTTATATCAAAATAAAGTTTTTGTTGGGTTCTCAAGGGATTTATTATTTCCCAGTTAATCAAAACAGAAAGGTTGATTAACTTTTGAAACCAACATACTGATTTACAACTAATATAATCACTTGCGAATTTAATTATCAAAGTGACTTTAAAACAGTTTTGGTTTTAAAGTATTTAGTAGCGGATTAAAAGAATAACTTTGAAAGATATAGCACAGAAGATATAACCAATATGTTCAGTCTCATGCCGAGACTTATTCCTCTCAAAACTTTATATAAAAGTGATCCACACCCTGGATCGGGGATTACAACAATATACAACTTTCCAGGTCCAAGACCTCTACCACTGTTATATGTGGGAACAGAAACAACAACAACCAGCTGTCCAGGTCACACGACCTCTACCACTATCCCAGTGGGAAATAAAAAATGTAAGAGTGTTGAGTGAGGATTTACAAGTCCTCCAGTTAAAGCACAAGAGACAGTGTGTGTGTTAAATATAGAAGATAACACACACTGCTCAATATGTAAAAAGATAAATCACTGAGAAAGAATTTAGAGTTTAGAAATGGCTCTAGTGATTGACGTGCAGTTCTGGACTCCATTGATTGATCATAATTCGCTCTGAGTCCTCTTCTGGTTTTTGACATGAAAACAGATTATCGTCTATTTCCTTGACTTCCAGGTGTTGAGACAGAGGAGATAGTAGTCGATGAAGTTCTTGTGTTATTTTCTTGGTCTCAACTCTTCACTGGTATGCAGTAATGAGTTCTTCGTGTACATTCTGTCATCTCTTTTCATTCACGCTCGATTGTTCTTCCAGCACACCTCGGGGTGGTTCTCTGTGTATTCGTCAATTCATATTTGTAGTAGCACTTCCTTCTTTTATTTAAAGCACGTGCTCCGGCAAAAGATGATTTACTTTTCACAGGTACGAGGTACGGTTCCCTGACATCCAACAGCACACATTAAATAAATTTCAGTGTATTAAAATATACCTGATATAACCATTGGTTAGACGAAACAATGATAAATAAATTAAAGCAGCATCGGGTTCTGTCTCTGGAACGGTAGTTCTTGATATCGGTAGACTTGTGTTATAGTAGGTGTCTGTATTAGTAGATTTCATTTATAACGGTAGACTTTGTATCAGTAGATGCAATAGTAGACTTGATCGCATCAGTAGCTGTGGACTTGTAATGGTAGCTGTGGTTCTTCCTTGTATCGGTAGTGGTAAGTCCCTGTCGGTAGCTTCCTTGATGTATCGGTAGATTTTGCGTATCGGTGGACTTCATCATATCGGTAGCTCTGTATCGGTAGCTGTCGACTTCTATGTAGCGGTAAACTTGAGTACCGGTGAGCTTGTAACTGTAACTCTTTTAGTAGACATGATGTATCGTATCAGTAGACTTTGATTTAGCAGTGAACTTTGAGTACCGGTGAACTTGATGTATCGGTGAACTCCATATCGGTAGCTCTTTTAGATATTGGTAGCTCTAATCCATAACGGTGGTATCAGTAGCTCTATTTGATATCAGTAGCTCTAATCCATAACGGTAGTTACTGTTCTGTATCGGTAGCTATAAACTGTTTAAGCATTATATTAGAAGAATGAGTTAGGTCAGAGTACATATATCCAAAAGACTTATATTAAGCATAATTGAAAGTAACAACATATGTTAAAGCATTTTGGGGATGCATCAACCATAATTTAAGATATAAATAAAATATAGTTTGGGATTATCAAAATATAATAAAGAAACTCAATTTCCAGAGGGTTCAATAATCTCCCCCCTTTTGATAATCACAACTTATGCCAAGAGAATGGAAAGTAGAAAATAAATTACCATCATAGGAAAAGGTTGTTTTGTTTTGTTCAGAACAAAACTCCCATATTCCTCAACTCTCAGTTTCTCATTCCCCCTTTGTGTGTTTCTACCCCTTTGTTAACTCTTACGTCTCATTTCTTATTTTCTCCCATTTTCTCCCCCTTTGTGATTATCTAAAAGAAGGGTAGTAGAGAAGAGATAAAGATTAGCAGAGAATAAATGACAACATAATAGAATCAGAGTAAAGTAGATAATGAAAAGGAAGGTCATTAATATACAAAAGATACACCGATAAAATCAGAACAACAAAACAAACAAAAATGGAATCCTATCAAAAAGATCTAGAAACACTCAATCCTCCTCTGGAATAGGTGTCTTTCCCTTAGGATTGGTAGAGGTTGCAGGTGCAGGGTCAGCAGAGGGTTTCAGAATAGCTGAAGGGACAACTGGGGGTTCAGCTACAGAAGCTGTACCGGATCTGAAATCTGAGCTCCTATGAGTGATCATTGGTGTCAAGCTCCTGATAGCTTGAACTGGAGTCAATTGAGGAGTAATCCCAAATGCAGAAGTAGGAAGTGCAGGAGGTACAATCACTGGTCTAGCATCCACATGCTGGAAGGGCAGCAACAGGTTTTTGAAATCCATTATAATTCTTCCTCCTCTTTCCATTGCAGACACAAAATCATCCCTATTTTCGATGAACTTATCCTAAGCAGTAGTAAGCTCCCTGAGCTTACTATCCTGTTCCCTGAAGGCTTGGGTAACCATAGGTAACTTCATATTTTCCAGCAAGATCTTGAAATGTTTTGTCATTTGGTGTTTGGTATAAACCTTTTCAAAATAAGCATCCACCTTATTTTTGATTGCCTCTTGAGAAGTAGTAGCTGCCCACAGGTGATCACGAACAAAACTACCAACTTCCCTAGTGGTAGAAAGAATCTGAGTATCTGATGCACCACTGGGACTGGCCTTAGCCAATTCTTCTTGAATAATAGTGCAGATCTGGTCAAGGTTCACACTGGAGCTAGTTGAGGGAAGAGGTTTCATTGATAAGGCCAATGTCTCCTTGAAAGATTGAGTCAGACTACTAACTACCTTCTGAACAAGTTCATCCTGAATGTTCAGATGTTCTTTGACAACTTCTTGGATATAATGATTGTCAGTGTGCACTTGGGTTTGAGAACTGTTCAATGCAGTCAATGAAGCAATTGATTATCTAAGAGCAACTACAGCTCCTATCCAACTGTCAATCTGAGTGTGGCACACCTTAGGTTCATCCATCATTTCTTTCACAGGACTGGACACACCATATCCAATGGATAACTCAAGGGATTTCTCCACACTTTTCATCTCTTCAACCATACATTTATTTATATCTGCCACTGATTCTCTTATCGCTTCATTCAATTCATCTTTTAGGGAATCAATGTCCTCCTTGGTTGCCACATTTTCAGCCACAGTGGGTAAGGTAACTGATTCCTTTTGGGGTTGGTCTTCCTCATCCGAATCTCCATAATAAAGTCCAAGAATCATATATTCGGGATCTGATGTCCAACCTTCAATGTCATATAACACTGATACTAAGCCAAGATTCTCCCCCTCACTTGGAACATTTTCTTGAGATATCTCTTCAAACTGTTCTTCCTGAGGTAATTCTGCAATTTCCTTTACAACCACAGCAGATTCAATCGCCATTTATTCTGAGTCATTAATGACTCTCTCATCAATAGGTGCTGCTGCTATGTCATCCTGATCAGCCACTTTCCTGACTGTACTGACTATTAGAGGACTCAAACTAAGCTCTTGTTCAACATTTACCTCATCATCTGCTTCAACATCAGCCTCCTTTTCTCTATTATCGTTATGATCAGATTCGGTTGTCTCATCCTCCTTAGAGGTGTCCTTGACAACATACCGGCATGCTTCTTCTCCTTCTTCTGTAGTCTCTGTATCATTGTCCTTCCGGACGGTTTCTCTCTTTGGTAGTTCTTTTGGAGGGCTATCTTCTCCATAAGAAATAACTTGATGCACAAGACTAGGGGGTAAGTCTGGGTCTCCTCCTTCCTCTACTGATGTCTCTTCCTCTACAGCTTCATCATCTCTGTAGACCGGTTCTGGTTCATCTTGTCCAAGACCAGGATCTCTCACATTCTTTGGTCTAGATGGATGATCCACAAGAGTGAACTTGTCATAAATTTTTCCATCATCATTCACCCATGATTTCTTCCAAGGATTCCTACTGACTTTCATGTATTTACAGACTGTTCTTTTTATACATAAGTTTTAATTAACCACTACCATCTCATCCTGAGGTCCAGCAACCTCTTTCACTTTTAGAATCACTGATATCCGCTTTGATAAAAACAGTTCATTTGATTTGGACTTCGGTCTAGTCATCTCTTCCACTTGAACCATAATCCATCTACATATATTGATTCTCACACTGTGCTTCAGCAAATATAACAGATATATGTCTTGGAATCTCAAAGTGGCAAAGTCTCCTCTTCTCTGACTAACAACATGCTGAATAAATTTAATCAACATCTTATCTTCTCCTACCATCTCTACAACAATCACCTTTCTAGGGGTCCCATCCCCTGTGAGTTCCAGAAAATCATCTTCATATTGAAACACATCACTGGTCGAAGGTATATAATTTGAGTAGAACGCATAATCTCCTTCATGTGGAACTCTTAAGTTCCTAGCCCATTCCACTAAAGTAAAAGATACTTCCTGACCATTTACCACAGAAATCATTCTGCTTTCTTCTTCAGACTTCTCAAAACGAACGAATTTGTAGAACTGTTTCACCAGTCTTGGATAATAAGGACCGTTGTTGTTCGCAAAGCATTCTATCCAACCTTGTTCTTATAACACTATAAGAACCAAGGACATGCTCTCCATAAGCCATTCTGCACACACCTCTTTTTCAACAACAATCTCTCTCCTTGAGAGATGTATGTTTACAGTATTTCTTTGAGATATACTTCCACTTACATTTCCACTGGTACTAGCATTCAATACTTTCTGTCGTTTCTCTTGCGGCTCATCACTCCCATCTGTGACTTGGGGTCTCTTGATGAGGGCCATTACAGATTCGAGGTTTAGGTTTTTGCGGCTTGATAGTGTTAGGTTGGAGGGATTTGAATAGACGATTTCGCGATGAAATTGAGTGAAATCTAGACTCAGTTTAATATCATTTAGGATCCACAAATAAAATAAATTATAAAACAAAAATTTCTCGGCTTTAAAGAAGATTAAAACAGCGCGAGATGTACCGGTAATGTCTCTTAACGGTGAGGTCTTCTAACGGTGAGGATTTTCTAACGGTGAGGATTTTCTAATGGTGAGGATTCTCTAACAGTGAGGTTTCTCTAACGGTGAGGTTTTTCTAACGTTGAGGTTTCTCTAATGGTGAGGTTTCTCTAACAGTGAGGATTCTCTAACAGTGAGGTTTTTCTAATGGTTTAAGGGTATGTTATCATTCCTAATTCATGTCCGATGAAACTTAATCTTTCTAAACATAAAGGCTTAGTGAAAATATCAGCTAATTGAAGTTTAGTGCCTATAAATTCAAGTGTTATATCACCTCTTTGATAATGATCTCTTAAAAAGTGGTGTCTAACATCAATGTGTTTGGTTCTAGAGTGAGACAAAGGATTCTTAGAGATGTTGATCGCACTAGTGTTGTCACAGTTGATTGAAACATGTTTAAAAACAAATCTATAGTCCAATAAAATGTGTTTCATCCACAGAATTTGTGCACAACAACTACCAGTAGCTATATATTCTTCTTGAGTAGTAGACAATGCAACTGAGTTCTGTTTCATACCACACCATGATACTAGGGACTTTCCAAGTAAATGACATGTTCCAGAAGTACTTTTTCTATCTATCTTGAATCCCAAAAAGTCAGCATCTAAATAACTAGTTAGGTCAAATGATTGTCCTTTTGGATAAAACAAACCTCAATTCATAGTACACATATGATATTTAAATATCCTTTTAACAGCCAGTAAGTGTGATTCTTTAGGATTATATTGAAATCTAGCACACATACACACACTAAACGTAATATCTGGTCGACTAGTAGTAAGATAAAGTAAACTCCCAATCATACCTCTATAATTAGTTTAATATACTGGTTTACCAGTTTCATCAATATCCAAATTACAGGTGGTACTCATAGGAATATCACTTTCTTTAATACTATCCAAAACAAAACATTTTAATAAATCCTTAGTATTTTTACATTGATTTAAAATAATTCCATATTTAGTTTGAAAAATTTGAAATCCAAGAAAATACTTAAGCTATCCCATTAAGCTCATTTCAAATTCATTTTGCATAACCTTTGAAAAATCAGTACATAAGGAAATTTTCGAATATCCAAAAATAATATCATCAACATAGATTTGTACTATTAATACATCTTTTTATGTTCTTTTTATAAAAATAGTGGAATCAGCAATTCCTTTTGAAAATCCTTTTGAGATAAGAAAGTTCTAAAGACTTTCATACCAAGCTCTTGGAGCTTGTTTTAAACCATATAAAGCATTAAAAAGTTTAAAAACATGATTTTGAAAATGAGGATTTGAATATCCATGTGGTTGTTCTACAAAAACATCTTCAACAATAAAACCATTTAAAAAAGTACTTTTCACATCCATTTGATATAACTTGAAATTCAGATGTGATGAATAGGCAAGCAAGATCCTAATAGCCTCTAATCTAGCTACAGGTGCAAAGGTTTCCTCATAGTCAATTCCTTCTTCTTGATTGTAACCTTGTGCAACTAGCCTAGCTTTGTTTCTAATGATGTTTCCAAATTCATCAACTTTATTTCTAAACACCAATTTTTTACCTATGGTTATAGTGTCCTTAGGTCTTTCTACTAATTTCCAGACATTGTTTCTTTCAAATTTATTTAGTTCTTATTCCATAGCTATTACCCAAAATTCATCATTTATAGCATCATTGAAATTTTAGGTTCTAACTGTGAATGAAAAGCTTGATGTTCAACCTGATTTCTTAGAGAATCTCTAGTCTATGTTCCTATTTCAAAATTACCTACAACAACATCTAAAAGATGGTTCTTTAGAATCCTAGTTGGTCTTGAAAATGTTGGACTCGAGATTTCAGGTTCATCTACAGATTGAGGTTCAAAAGAAGCAGGTTCTGGAAAATTTCTAGAACTTGATGTTTTAACTACAGGTCCACTGTCTTTATCATTAAGGTTCAAAACAGATAGATCATCTTCATGATTTTCAAGAGAGGTCTTAGGATCATGTGGATCAGTTTCATCAAATTTGATGTGAACAGATTCTTCCACACATTTGGTTCTCTTATTGAAAACTCTATATGCTTTACTAGAAATAGAGTAACCTAGAAAAATTCCTCCATCACTCATGGATGAAAATTTGTCGAGATTGTCTTTAGTATTAAGAATAAAGTCTTTCCAGCCAAAAACATTGAAGTAGTTAACCTTAGGTTTCCTATGGTTCCACAACTCATAAGGAGTCCTCTTAAGAACAGGTCTGATCAAGACTCTATTAATAACATAACAAGCTGTATTTACAACTTTAGCCCAAAAATAAACAGGTAGGTCATACTCATTAAGCATAGTCCTAGTGATTTCTTACAGAGTTCTATTCCTTCTTTCTACTACACCATTTTGATGGGGTGCCCTAGGGGCAGAGGAATTGTGACTATAGCCATTGTGTGAACAGTAAGATTCAAATTCATGATTCTCAAATTCACGGCCATGATCACTTCTTAGGGTTTTAATCTTATGTCTACTAAGGTTTTCTACAGACATGGAATATTTAACAATGTAAGAACAAGCTTCACTTTTGTGAGCTAGAAAATATACCCAAGTATATCTAGAATAGTCATCTACAAGAACATAGACATATGCTTCCTATTTAAACTAGATACTCTAGAAGATCAAAATAAATCCATGCGAACAAACTTGAGAGGTTGATAATTTGACACTTCTTTTTTTGATTTAAAAGAAACTTTCTGTTGCTTTCCATTTTGACAGGGATTTCAAACTTTGTCTGTTGGAAATTCAAGTTTGGATAGATCTCTAACTAAGTTCTTCCTAGAATGCTTTCTAAGTGAATGCACATTGAAGTGTCCTAATCTTCTATGCCAAAGACAAAACTCTTTATGAAAGGCATTTAAACAAGTAATATTTTTCTTAGCTAATGAATTTAAATCAACAGCATAAACATTTTCATTTCTCAAAGCAGCAGACACTAAAACATTTTTATAATTAAAAACATTGCAAGAATCATTTTCAAATTTAACATAAAAACCATCATCACATAACTGAGAAATACTTAACAAATTGTATTTATGTCCATCAAAAAATAAAACTTTATAAATCAATACTGAGTCAGTGTTACCAATCTGGCCTAAGCTGATGATTTTTCTTTTTGATTTATCAACAAAAGTGACAAAACCTTCATCAACTCTGACTAAGCTTTTAAAGCATGAGAAGTCTCCTAACATATGTCTTGAACATCCACTGTCCAAGTACCAGGTCTTTTTACAAGAGATCTTTAAGAAGGTTCCCTACAAAACAGATTTAAATAGGAAATGATTTTGGTACCCAAATCCTCTTGGGTCCAGACAGGTTAGCCAATAACACTTTAGGTACCCATATTCGTCTAATGGGTCTCATTAACTTTGTTGAATCAACAGATTTTGAAAGGTAAACCATATTATATCCATAACTATGAATATAACTAGTTGAAGCATATGATGTTCCAGAGCTAGCAACATTCTGTCCAGATTTAGGAATGAATATAGTTTTGGTAGTTTTCCATTGTCCATGTTGGTATCCTATACCAGTAGTTTATCTAAGTGCTATTTTCTTACCTAGAATTTGAGTAAGAGTATATTTACCATTGGTAAACTTCTCTAAGTCATTATTGAGTTGTTCATTAGATAATTTCAGTTCAGTATTCTCTTTAAGCAACTGAGAATTCTTTTCTACTCCAATATCCAGATCAGATTTATGTTTAACAGTCAAAGCATACTATTTCTTTAATCCTTTGTATTTGTCTTTCAGCTCATTATAGGTTTCTTCTGAAATATCACAATATTCAAATAGTTCAGATTTTGACATGTTATCAGAGTCAGAATTATCTCTAGAATAATATGAATCTAAAGAAAGAGTTTTTGAGGTTACCTCAGATGTGTTTGTCATAAAACACATGTTTGCCTTATTTCTGTGTTCAGTTTCAGAAACTTCAGATTCAGTAGAGCTGTCCTGAGAAGCACTCCAAGTAGCCTTCATGGATTTCTTGTACTTATTTTCCTTGTATTCATACTTCTTCTTGTATTTCACCTCTGGACAATCTTCTTTTATGTGTCCCGTTCTTTTTCACTCATAGCAGACAACTTCATATGTTTTGTCAGATTTCTTCCAATCCTTTTTCCAATGTCCCTTGTTATCATACTTACCTTTATAATTTTATTTTCTGAAAAAATTCTTCTTTGTATAAAACTTTTTAAATCTTCTGGAAATGTGAGCCATCTCAGCATCACTATCAGAAGCACTTTCACTATCTTCACAGCTTGAACTTTCATTTATAATGTGAAGCTTTTCCTTATTTTAGTTCTTTGAAGTTGTAGTTTTGAAAGCAACAGACTTCCTTCTAGGTTCATCTTCTTCTTCTTTTTTCACGTTAAGTTCCTCTTCATACATCATCAACTTGCCAATTAATTCTGTGACTGGCAGTTCTCCAATATCACACGATTCTCTAATTGAGACAGAAGTTCCTCTCCATCTTTCAGGTAGACATCTCAGAATTCTCAGGATTTATTCCCTTGCTGGAACATCCTTTCCCAGAGAAGTCATTGTGTTGACAATTTTGTTGAACCTGAGATACATGTCAGAAATGGGTTCATCAGGCTTCATCTTAAAATTATCATACTTAATAGTATAGGTGTTCAATCTCATTTCTTTAACATTAGATGTTCCTTCATGAGAAACAGCTATGGTATCCCAAATTTCATATGCAGTTTTACAAGTAGATATTATATTAAATTCCTCATCTCCTAAAGCATAGTACAAAGCATTCATAGCTTTACAATTATTATTGTAGGCTATCTTAGTAGCTTCATTCCAAGTAGATCTAACAGTTGTAGGAATTTTATATTCTAATTCTATAGAAGTCCAAATATCAAAACCCGTGCTCTCTAAATGAATTTTCATCTTTATTTTCCACTGAGCATAATTGGTGCCATTGAAAAATGGTGGTCTATTGGTAGCAACACCTTCAAGTCTATTATCCATGATATCTTACATAAAGAAAAAATTTTAAAGAGATAAAAATTTAAAAATAACAGAAATTTTAAGATCTTTAAAATACAACTAAAATCACAGTTGAAAAACAGAGTACTTTTAGAAAATATTTAAACAGCCTCTGATACCAAATGTTGGTCGGAGTGGACACTCAAGAGGGGGGGGGGGGTGAATTTAGTTCCAATTAAAATTTCTGTTTTAAAAACATTGTCTAAAAGTCCCCCAAATATAACACAGAATTAAATTGTAGTGAATTTATATCAAAATAAAGGTTCTGTTGGGTTCTCAAGGGATTTATTATTTCCCATTTAATCAGAACAGAAAGGTTGATTAACTTTTGAAACCAACTTACTGATTTACAACTAATATAAACACTTGCGAATTTAATTATCAAAGTGACTTTAAAACAGTTTTGGTTTTAAAGTAATTTGCATCGAAATAAAAGAATAACATTGAAAGATATAGCATAGCAGATATAACCAAGAGGTTCAGTCTCAAGCCAAGACTTAGTCCTCTCAAAACTTTATATAAAAGTGATCCACACCCTGGATCAGGGATTACAACAATATACAACTGTCCAGGTCAAAGACCTCTACCACTGTTATCCGTGGGAACAGAAACAAAAAAAACCAGCTGTCCAGATCACACGACCTCTACCACTATCCCAGTGGGAAATAAAAGATGTAAGAGTGTTGAGAGAGGTTTTACAAATCCTCCAGGTAAATCACAGTAGATAGTGTGTGTGTTAAATATAGCAGATAACACACACTGCTCAATATGTAAAAAGATAAATCACAGAGCAAGTATTTAGAGTTTAGAAATGGCTCTAGTGATTGTCGTGCAGTTCTGGACTCCTTTGATTGATCAGAATTAGCTCAAAGTCCTCTTCTGGTTTTTGACTGGAAAACAGAGTATCGTCTGTTTCCTTGATTTCCAGGTGTTGAGAGAGAGGAGATAGTATTCGATGAAGTTCTTGTGTTATGTTCTCGTTCTCAGCTCTTCACTGGTATGCAGTAATGAGTTCTTCGTGTAAGTTCTGTCATCTCTTTGCATTCATGCTCAATTGTTCTTCCAGCACACCTCGTGGTGGTTCTCTGTGTATTCATCTATTCATATTTTTAGTATCAGATCCTTCCTTTATTTAAAGCACATTCTCTGGAAAAAGATGATTTACTTTTTGCAGGTACGAGGTATGGTTCCCTAACATCCAACAACACACATTAAATAAATGTCAGTGTATTAAAATATACCTGATATGACCATTGGATATATTAAACAATGATAAAGAAACTAAAGTAGTGTTGGGTTTTGTCTCTAGAAAAGTAGTTATTGATATTGGTAGAGTTGTGTTACAGTAGGTGTCTGTATCAGTAGATTTCATTTGTAACTGTAGACTTTGTATCGGTAGCTGCAACAGTAGACTTGATCGCATCAGTAGCGGTGGACTTGTAATGGTAGCTGGGGTTCTGTCTTGTATCGGTAGTGGTATGTCCCTATCGGTAGCTTCCTTGATGTATCAGTAGATTTTGTGTATCGGTGGACTTCAGAATATCGGTAGCTCTGTATTGGTAGCTGTCGAATTTGATGTAGCGGTAGACTTGAGTACCAGTGAGCTTGTAACTGTAACTCTTTCAGTAGACTTGATGTACCGTATCGGTAAACATTGATGTAGCAGTGACCTTTGAGTACCGGTGAACTTTATGTATTGGTGATCTCTGTATCGGTAGCTCTATTTGATATTGGTAGCTCTAATCCATAACGGTGGTATTGGGAGCTCTATTTTATATTGGTAGCTCTAATCCATAATGGTGGTTACTATTCTATATCGGTAGCTATAAATTGTTTAAGCATTCTGTTGTCAGAATGAGTTAGGTCAGAGTACATATATCCAAATGACTTATAATAAGAATAATTGAATGTAACAATATATAATAAAAAATATTGGGGATGCATCAACCATAATTTAATATATAAATAAAATATAGTTTGGGATTATCAAAATATAATAAAGCAACTCATTTTCCAGAGGGCTCAACAGAAGCTTTGTATGAATAGGTTTTGATGGATAATTTCCAGCAAAAAATAGCCCAGTGAAATAAATGGACATCCATAATAGGAAACATCGCACAAGAAAATTACATTAATTCATCCCAAAATTGATAACAATATAGAATACCAATGAAAAAATAGACCATGAGTAAAAACATTAAATCATACAAGAAGGAAGACTAATATCATCACCTGAAATCAAACACACTAAATAGTCATAGAAATTTTTTAAAAACTGGTCATGTACTACAATCAAATAAATGGTTTCCAAAGGATATTGAAATAAACAAAAACCAATGAGAAGTTCAACACAAAGAAAAATTGGATAAACAATGAGAATAGAAATTAATACCAACAAAGCATAAACCATGGAGCAGCCGCCAATGTGTACCTTAATGGAGTTACTAATGATGTAAGGAGTATGATGGAATTTGTAGAAGTTGATGAGTGTGGGGAATAGTTGGATGAGATGTGGGATTCAGGGACCATGATGTTTTATGGTAAGAGGTAGGGTTACAGAAATTGTTAAAGCGGAAATATGGAATCAACAAATTTTCCAAGTGCTACCACAAAATAAGGGGAGCTGGGGTTCAGATGTAGCACTAGATGACGAATACCTCTAGTAGGAGGTGGGTGCTGATTTTCTTGGAACCGTGGAGTAGTTGAAAGAAATCGGGATCCCAAAACGATGGAGGTCTATTTGGTACTGAACCGACTGATAGAATTTATCATCATATAAGAGATTTGATCGATTTCAGTGTAGTGGAGGAAGAAAGAAACCAGGATTTGTAGTTTGGCAGAGATGTGCGAGAGATGAAGGTAGAATAGATGAGAAGATATAGTCAAAACCGTAGGATGCTCAAGGAATGGTGGGTGAAAAAAAACCAGGAGCCGTAAGCATCGGGGGTACTACGTCGACCGAGGGTATAGTAGAAACTGGGAAAAGGTGGTAAGCATAGACGAAGGTTAATCAAGTGTGGGTAGACCGGGAAATCTAAGAGGACAGAGGCAAGTGTTTGAGGATAGGATAGGTCGAGACGTCGATGATGTCAGCAGGAGTGGGAGAGGGGGTGGAGATAGGAAGAAATTCCATGTGAATGGGAGACCTGGAGAAATGGAGTGAGGACACATGACGGGAACGTGATGTGGAGTAACATGTGGTTGACATGTGGGAGGTGAGAATACATGATTATTATATATAGTAGATGTAGATTTATATTTTTCTTTCAAATTTTTCATTCATTGTCAAAATATTTTCTGTTAAATAACTCTTTTCCATTTCATGTTAATCAATAAACAATATATATTTTTTAAAATAATTTCCCTACATATTTCTATTTGAAATCATATATAAAATAGATATCATTGAAATTCCTATTGCATGTGATATAAAATTTATTCTAATTGCACTCAATATAGATATTTAATGGATATTGTTTTTCTTTATTTATTTTCATTAAATAATTATTTTTTATTTTTATTATATATTTTTATTTATTGTATATATTTTCACACTAGAATTAATTAATCGAAAATATTTTTTAGTGGAATTTATGTTGAGAAAGGCATGTTATACTATTTTTAATAATATTTGGAAGTAGGGAATTTTGGATGACATTATGGGATGTGGAGTGGAAAAAAATCCTCATTGACCATTATCTAATAAGTGATGGTTGGGAACTATATACCCCTTATTTTTCCATGTTATATCATAGAGTTATCTGTGTCCGAGGAATCATAAAATATTTTATTCAATATATATATATATATTGTTTTATATTTTGAATGTAACAGATTTATTTTCAGTAGGGATTATTTATTTTAAATGGAATTTTCAAATGATTATGTTTTCACTAAAAAAGTCCTTCAATAAATTAAGAATTACCAAATAATTTTTTATATGAATCCTTTAAATGAAATTTGTTTTTTAACACTTTTTAGATTAAAATGTAAATATTATTTTATGAGAAATATTTTCATTAGTCCCAATATATTTTTTTATTTGAACTACATTAAAGGAGTTTACAAGAATTAAAAAATGGTTTCATAATTCGTTAAATAACCATTACATAGATATTATTCACAAAAAATGCTTTAAATTTTTAATTATAAATTATTTCAGCAAATGAGATATTATAGATTTAGGTGACAATTATGAGTATAATCCATAGTAAATAAAGAATTGTATTTGAAGAGATATTATTATTCGGAAAATTTATTAACTAATATAAATTTAAATGAGTTTAATATGTAATATAATTACTAATTCGATAAATCTATATAACTAATATAATATGCAGTTTCTAAGTTACCAAATACCTGGTAGAGATGTTTTATTTATAAACTTTTAAATTTGGGTTGTGAATATTTTAGTTTCCTCAAAACAAGTAAAAAAAGGGTAATATGATCTTTTTTGTATTAGGCCATGGAGAGTGGGTCTAGGGTATAACTTCTTCATTATTTAATACCATGTTTTTTCACTAAAGGATAAAACATTACCCAAACACATAAATCTAATAAATCTCATTCAACCATGTCCATGTTTGTATTTTATATCCCATGATAGAAAGAGTTCCATTATTTGAGAAATTTTAACAATATTCTAAACTACCTATATAATAAAATAAAATACATTTAACTAATTTTTATTCAAATTTCATTATCATAGAGGAATTATTAAACATTAGAAATATGTCCATGATCATTGGAACTCATGATCTGATACCAACTATTATATAAATATTATTATAACTAACAATAAATTAAATAATAATAATTGTAAATTAGGAATAAAGGTAGAATAATTTGATAAATAAGAATATAAATATTTACACGATTCATGTATAATCCTGACATGAACAGAGATTCCCAATAATTCCACTTTTTTTAGGAAAATTACATGGCAGACACATTTTATCAAACTCTATCTCAAATAAGAGCTCATAATGAAACATATATATAAAATATGTTCTTTCTATATTACATAGATCCAAAAAATATATAATTATAGTACAATAAACATGTGGGTAAATTCCACACATCCATAGTACCCATTTCAATAATATCCTCATTATAGAAATGCATGCAATTTGGGTTCCCTATCAGCAATAATAATGTGAGAGTGGATTGAATGGATTTTGGAATTTGTTAGAGGTAGATATATATGAATTGTCTTGTAGATTAGGATCCACTATTCCACTATCTTTGTATTTATAGTTTTTGTTGGGTTGGTTCCTTTATTTTATATTTATATAACCTTTTTCTAGGCATTATTGGATATCTGAAAATTCATAGTTTGAAAAAAAATCAACCCCATGGTCGTCAATTAAAAAAAAATAGATATCATAATTGCTCCAACTCATATTATTCTAGTTTTGGAAAAATTTGATCATGAGAAGTATTTTTTAAATTATAATAATTCAATTTTTTCTATAAAATACAATCACATTTTGGAATTATGAATTAAATTTGAAAAAATATTTTCTAATAATATTCAAAATAATTATACATTGATAATCTACAATTCAAGGTAACTCAAATGGAAGTTTTATACATAATTGTATGTGTTGGAATGGTTTTTTTAGAAAAAATGAGCGTTCATATGTAATAG
This sequence comes from Viscum album, assembly GCA_963277665.1. NCBI lineage: Eukaryota > Viridiplantae > Streptophyta > Magnoliopsida > Santalales > Viscaceae > Viscum > Viscum album. The sequence continues at coordinate 1,919,832,489 of OY728160.1, forward strand.
TCTATAGACCCATTATGTGTTATAATGATACAAAAAAATATTATTCAAAATTATAATCAATGAAATAAAAATTAAATTAAAATTAAAGGAATAAAACAAATCATTTATATATTATAGAAATAATGAATATATCATTTATAGTTGATAGAAATACAAAAAAATATAGTTATATAATACTCATTGATCGTTTTTAGACATATGTTCCCAATTAGAACATTATGTGTGCTATGTTATTATTATTAAACAATTAAAAGAGGGGAATGAAATAGAATATAAATAAAAAAGTATAGTTTTCATGAATTAAAATAAAAAAATACCTATAAATCATATATTTCTTATAAAATTAAGAATCAATTGTCAACCCAATCATAATGTGTGAACATATACTCACATATTTTATCAAAAAAATAAATTAAATAAAATAAATCATATATATCATTATGGAATGTAACTCTTTTTAATATCCCAGTTCTGGAAGCTACTGAGAGGCGCTGTAACGCCCCGACCCTAGTTACTGGAAACATCGCATTATTACATAACATTGACATGATCACAAGAAAGATCAAATCTCGAAAGACCAATTGGTTTAGTGGCCTTGGAAACACTAGATAAATTCATAATGTTGTACATTACATCATAAAGTGAAAAACTACTATAACAACATAGTCTCCATATTCCACACTCATATCCCCACATACTATCCCTACAAGTCCTTCATAAATTACTTCTTCACATCCTGGGAAAAATAAAACATAGAAAAGGGGTGACCTCAAATGCCCAGTAAGGATAACAATATAGCGGAAACATTCATAAATAAGAATAAACATTTAAGGTAGGGTATAAATAAAACAAAAGCCTTTTAAACATGAACTTCAACATAGTATGGAAGAAATTAAATGAAATAATTCCATTTCCTTATTCACATGGATATTCTACTAATCTAATAATCACATGCAAAATCAATAACCACTTTCATAATGATGGAAAGCATAATTCCAGACTATCATAACCACATTGCCAAGTCCTCGTGCCAAGACTACAAATAAGATTTTTCCAAGGCCTTGTGCCAAGACACTAGTTTGTCTCATGAGACCTGCCGATGCATCGAGGAGCTATATAGGGCTCCACCTGTCACATATTAAGTCCAATGCATTCCTATATGAAAAGGTTTAAACATAACATAATCATTCATATTAAAACTAGTATACGAAATGTAAATAATTCATCCATAAACCATGAATGGTATAAAAAAATACATCCACAGTCAAACATATCACAAAACCTTCAATACAATATAGAAGTTTTGTATCATAATAAATAAACTTCAAATAAGCATAAAATCCATCAAAGGATGTTGAAATAGATGAAATCAAAACTCTTTTTAGAGAAATATCTCTTTTTATTTTAAAATCATTTAAGAGTATTATATTCATAAAAGAAAAAATTTTCTTTGAAAAATATTCTTATAATCTTGTAAGGGAAGCTTCGATGATTTTATAACAGAGGAAAATATCCCCACCGGCCGTATAAGTTACAAAAACATTCATACCTTAATTCTGTTGAAAAGGTTAAAAAACACCTTCTTAGTAAAATGATGGAAAGACTCCTGTATAAAAATCTTATAAAATGTCAAACAAGGGTATAAATTACTTTAACCCATATTCTTCTAAATAGTAAAAATGTTTTGAAATACATTTTTAAGAAACATGGATGTGGATGATAAAGAGATCTCAATAGATTATTACGTATAAACAACCTCAGATAATGAAGAGATTGTGAAATAACCCTTACCAGTTTGGTAACATGCGAAACATACAACCCATGAAAGAGGTATCATACCATGAATATTTAAATACAAAAAAATTAAACTGTATTACACAAATAATATAATTATCGGCAGTACATACACCACACAAAATGTAATAGTGGCAATATGGCATGAATCTCAGGGGAATAAGAAGTGAGATGAAAACCCCTTACCTTTCACTTTTCCTTGGTTGAGGGTGGGTTAACCTCCTGTATAATGGTGAAATAATTGTTATTAAATTATAGAAGAATCATATATATTATTATGATATCATATATGATCTTTTAACATTGATTTGTTAATAATATCTTAGTATTATCGTTGTTTCGGGTGTTAATTTACTCGTTTTCATTTATATGTTTTGTTACGTAAGCCATGTCTTTCATGAATAGGTTGTATCTTATTCATATAAATAATGATATCAAGTCCTTAAAAACTATTATAAATCATCAAATGAGAATTATAGTTGAATGGATACGATGGAGAATGAATCTCATCGTGTTCGTGGAGACGGTAGTCCGTACGTACGCACGAGCGATGATATCATTTTTTTGATATTAAAATAATATATAATTGGATGTTATATCATATATACAGAATCATTATCATGTTAAATTTATTATTTACATGAATTACACCTCATTATTATACCCATCCAAATAATAATTTATTGAATAACAATTACACCACGACGTGGAGACGGTAAGCTGTACGTACGCACGTATGGTGACATGTTATTCAAAGGATGGATAGAATACTGAATATGGTTGTACCATATTTATAATAACATCATTGTATATATATGATACTGGAGTTATTATTTTATAATGGTAATAACAAAGAAAGAAGAAGTGGGAGAAAAAGGAACTTGAAAAAGGGTGGTGAAAACATTACCTCTTCTTCGGGTTCATCCTTTTGATTTGATCAAAAAGGCACCATAGGTTGGCTTTATGATAAAACTAAGGCATCTAGGTTGTATTGAAGGAAGTTTGGAGTGTATTTTGGCAGAGTTTGGATGAACCAAAAGGCTTTTAAAGAGTTAGGTAATGAGAAGGGGAGTTCCCTTTTATAAGAGGGGTGAGGGGCACCTTTGGAAAAGCTAGAAATATTAATTTATAATAAATTCATATTCGGTTTATAATGGCTCAAAAGTTTATAATTTAAAGTTTAAGGTGGGGATGGGTCGAAAAAAAAATCAAAAAATAGAATTTATACTGGTTTGGGTCATTATATTAACCTTATATATTAGTTTTAACTCTTAGTTAATTAGTTTGACACTTACCATGTCACATTGTATTTTTATATTATATAGTTAATAAACATACTATATACCTCCAAGAGAACCCCAAGTGGTCCATTAATGATACAACTATCATTATATAAGTCTCTTGGACGAACCATAGATTTTTAGGAATTTAATATCAATTAATAATATAATATTTGTTTTAAAAACGCTTTTTTGTCAATTTTGACACTATTTGGAAACATGATTTTTGTGATAATCATAACAGAATGATTAGTTCGAAAAAAGTCAATTAAATCAATCATAATATGTTATATTATACCAGAAAATTATTGTAATTCAATAAAAGTCTCAAATTATATTTATTTGGTTATTTATAATATAAATTATTCTAATTATTCATTAATTAGGTAATTACTACATCATCATTGTGTCATAAATAAATTAAATTATTTATTGTCTAAAAATTATAAATATAATATCATTATGTAGGAAATATTTTTATCTTTCTATTTAATATTTATAGTCGAACATCAAGCATATATAACCCTATGTAAAAATTGTTTTTCTAAAAGATATATGCTTGTGTCATTTTTTTATTCATTTTAACTTAATTAAAATAAAGTGTCCCTATCACTTACAAGTGGCACCATGGGGTCCCAAAATCGACCCAAAGATGCATATGGTCGAACATGTATCAACCAATAATTTTAGGACACATTTTAGGGTAATTTAGTATTATTATAATATTATTGTTTAACCCTTATTTAACGGATTTACCCTTAACCATGGTAAATAAAATAATTACCGCAGTAATTATTCAAAATGTCAAAAAAATAAAAGTTACATATTCACACAATACGAACATCCTAATTCCAAAGATGGAATCCATTTTTCCAAATTCAAAACACATAAGTGGCAAAAATTAATTTAAAATTAATTCCCATTGTTAAAACAAAAAGCTTGTTTCTCAGAGATAATATCTATAAAAATATTGACACTTGTTTATATCCAGTTTAATTGTAAAATTATGTACAATGACCAAAATTATATTAAATTGTAAAAATATATTCTAAATATAATTTAAAACCACTCAAATTCATTTTTTATAAATATAAATTCTTTCGATTAAAAAAGCTGTTTTAATTAAAATTTAGTAATTTTCACTATTCGTCAAAATATATGTGTTATCCAAAAAGATCCAAAATTTCACCCTACGCTAAATTCAATATTCCGAATCCGAAAATGAAGTCTATTTTGAAATATAAAATATATATAATTTCAAAAAGTACGTATTACTCTTCATAAGGGCTAGTTTGATTGGTTGTGGTGTATTAGAACTCGATGTTGCGTACAACACACGCTATCGCATTATTCAAAGAGAAGCGTACCGTAGAAGCATGGGGTGTTACATTCTACCCTCCTTCAAATAATTTTGTCCTCAAAATATCTAGAATACTTTTCACATGAAAAGACTCGGGTGGTTCTTCATCATAAGTTCCTCGTGTTCCCACGTTGCCTCTTCCATCTTATGGTTTCTCCACAAAACATTTACCAGACACGTCGTTCGGTTACTCAGTACTTGTTCTCTCGTATCAATAATCCTGACGGGCTCTTCGCAATAAGACAGATTGGGTTCCAGTTCTAATTCCTCATAGATGAGTACATGCATTGGGTCAGGCATGTATTTCCTCAATAGAGATACGTGGAACACATCGTGAACTTTGGAGAGACTTGGCGGCATTGCCAATCGGTAAGCTACAACCCCAATTATTTCTAGAATTTCGAAAGGTCCAATGTACCTGGGACTCAATTTACCTTTCTTACCAAAGCATATTACTCTCTTCCATGGAGATAACTTCAGGAAAACATGATCACCGACTTGAAATTCCAAATCCTTCCTTTGATTATCGGCATAGCTCTTCTACCTACTTTGAGATGCTTTGATGTGACTTTGGATTACCATCACCTTTCCCATCATTTCCTCCACCAGTTCTGGGTCTATAAGTTTTCTTTCACCAACATCATCCCAACAGGTTGGTGTACGACATCTCTTTCCATATAACGCTTCATATGGTTCCATCTGAATACTCAAATGGAAGCTATTGTTATAGGAAAATTCTACGAGAGGTAATTATTGATCACACATACCCTGAAAGTCAAGTGAGGAGGATCTCAACATGTCTTATAAGGTTTGAATAGTTTGTTCTGATTGTCCATCTGTCTAAGGGTGGTAAGGAGTGATCAAATGAAGATCAATATATAGGGATTTCTGAAGACTTTCCCAGAATCTTGAAGTAAAACGGGGATCACGATCAGAAACAATTGATAGGGGTACTCCATGAAGTCTCACAACTTCATTAATATATAATATTTCTAGACATTCTAGTGTTAGATCTTCTCGTAATTCATGAAAATGTGCTGACTTGGTATGACGATCAACAATAACCCATATTCCATCATTCCTTCTAGGAGCCTTTGGTAGCCCCATGACAAAGTCTATCATAATATTGTCCCATTTCCACTCTGGTATGGGAAGAGGTTGCATGACTCCTCCAGGATATTGCCTTACATCTTTCACTTGTTGAAAAACCATAAAACTTGACACAAAATCAGTAATCTCCCCCTTCATGTTGTCCCACCAAAAATGTTCCATCAAATCTCTATACATTTTGGTACTCCTAGGGTGTATTGAAAAATTGGAACTATGAGCATCATCACGCAATTCCCTTTTTAGATCAAGTATATCCGGAACAGAATGTCTCTTCCCAAATTTCAAAATTCCTTCTTCATACACAATGTCTCTCAATATCCCATCATTCACAGCTTTAATCTTCTTTTGAAATTCATTATCATTGGTCTGTGAATTCTAAATCATTTCTAGTAGAGATAGTTTGGCAACCATTTGAAAAATCATTGATGTTTCACCTTCCCAGGTTATTCCCATGTCCATCTTCACTAGATCGATCAAAATTGGATCCCTTTCAATTCTCATCATGTTCAATACTCCGTGGTCTTTTCTACTCAAAGAATCTTCCACCTTGTTTGCTTTCCCCGGGTGGTAGTGTATCGTACAATCATAATCCTTGTGTAATTCAAGCCATCTCTTTTGCCTCATGTTGAGTTCTTTTTGTGAGAAAATATACTTCAAACTCTTGTGATCAGAATAAATATCACATTTTTCACCATAGAGGTATTGCCTCCATATCTTCAAAGCAAATATCATAGCTGGTAACTCGAGATCATGAGTAGGATAGTTTTGTTCATGAATTTTCAACTGCCGTGATGCATAGGCAATAACTCTATCATTTTGCATAAGGACACAACCAAGTCCTTTCTTTAATGCATCACTATAAATAACGAACTCATCATTCCCCGATGGTAGAGTCAATATAGGAGCATTGACTAATATTCTATTATGTTCTTCGAATGATTCTTCACACTCTTTTGTCCAAACAAATTTAACCCCTTTACGTGTGAACTTTGTTAAGGGGTTTGCCAATCAAGAAAAATTCTGGACGAAACATCGATAATAACCTACCGAACCAATAAGACTACGTACCTCAGTTATATTCGTTGGTGTTGTCCATTCTTGTATTGCCTCGGTCTTAGAAGGATCAATAGAGATTCCATCTTTAGAGACAATATGGCCAAGATAAGAAATCTCATGAATCCAGAATTCATACTGGCTAAACTTTCCATATAATTCATGTTTTCTCAGAGTCTTCAGGATAACGCGCAAGTGATTTTCATGATCTTCGTAGCTTTGGGAGTATACCTAGATATCATCAATAAATACCACCACAAATTCATCGAGATATTCCTTGAAAACTCTATTCATCAGATCCATGAATATAGAGGGTGCATTAGTCAATCCAAAAGGCATTATAGTAAACTCGTAATGCTCGTACCTGTTTCGAAATGCTATATTTGGAATGTATTCCTTCTTCACACACAAATGATGGTATCCAGATCGAAGGTAAATCTTTGAAAAGTATTGAGATCCATTCAGTTGGTCAAATAAATCATCTATGCGAGGTAGGGGATACTTGTTCTTTGTCGTTATAGCATTGAGCTACCTGTAGTCAATACATAACTTCATAGATCCATATTTCTTTTTAAGAAAAATAACAGGGGCTACCTATGGAGAAACACTAGGTAGAATAAATACCTTATTAATCAATTCATCTAGTTGTTTCTTTAGTTTAACTAATTTTATAGTGGCCATTCTATAAGGGGGCTTCGATATAGGCCTTGATCCAGGAATTAAATCAATGGAAAACTAAACTTCTCATTCTGGAGGATGTCCAGGTAAATCTTCCAGAAATACATATATATATTCTTTATTAATAGGTACATCCTCTATTTGAACATTCCTTTAATCACCCACAGTTATTTCATTCTCTTCCTCCCCAATAATTTAATTTTGTTGAGCTACTGGGGGTGGATCTAGATAAGAATTAGGTGGTGACGATTCTGCTCTAAAAATAAGGTGTTCCTTATCATCATCATAAACAATCGTAACCTCTTTCTTATTAAAATAAATCTTCTCATCATAGTCCGAAAGCCAGTCCATACAGAGGATTATATCAAACTCAATCATAGGTATGACGATGAGATCCGCAGATAAAGAACATTTATGTGCTCTAATGGGGACAGATTCACAAAACTTTGTTGCAATGATACTTCCCTTAAGAGTTTATGCTGACAACTCCCTTGTTAAATCAAATTGTAAATATCTAATTTTCTTAGAAAACTGGGAAGATATGAAACAATGCGATGATCCAGAATCAAATAATGCATTTTCTAAACATGAGGAAACCATTAAATTACATGCCACCACGTCTTTCAGAGCTTCTACCTCAGCAGTAGTGATAGCATAATCATGGCCTTGATCCCTTGTCCTTTTTTGAGGTATGTTCTCCTGATGCTTAGGACATTCATTTGCATAATGCCCCATCTCCCAGCAATTGTAGCACTGAACATTGGTAGCCTCCTTCTTCCCCTTGAAATCACGATCTTGGTGGCCTTTTTCACCACACTTGTAACAGACTCATGTTCCCTTGAAGCAAGTACTGGGGTGTTTCTTACCACATTTACCACAGGATGGATATTCAACCTTTCTCTTATTCCCCTTAGTAACATTTCCAGATTGATCAACAGGTCTCTTCTTCTCTTTCTTTGCTTTAAAGTCATAAGACTTAGAGAATTCCTTTTCAGTCTTGATAGCACATGAGACAATGTCTTCGTATGATGAAAAGGATTGTGAGACTAATGCTCGATGGAGAAATAGTTTTAACCCATCAAATAAATGATCAATCTTACTTCTTGGGTTACGTATATAATCTCCAGTATACCTTGCTAACCTTGTAAAGTTATCCTCATACTTTACGACATTTTCATCCTCTTTTTGTCTCAGACTCAGAAATTGCCTTTCCATATCTACTCGATGGTCGCGAGGAAAGTATTTTTTCTAAAAACAGATCTTTGAACTCCCTCCATTCCATATTTGATACTTCATCATCTTCCTTTATATTTTTAATCAATAACCACCATTGATCAGCATCTCCAGTGAGGCGGTAAACTGCCATGATATCTTTTTCCCTTTCACTACTCCCCAAAGCCTGAAATATTTTCTCTTGGGAATTTATCCATTGCTCAGCTACTAAGGGATTTGTACTCCCATTGAATGTTGGTGGTTATTTCCTCATGAATCAATATAACATTGATCCTCCACACTGCGGATCAGGGTGCTCCATATGGGTAAGGTTATTACTCATAACCTGAGTGAGTTGTCCCAGTATGGTGATTAGATAATCGACACCAGTTGCATCACTAGCTCCACTATAATTATCTTGAGCAGGAGGTAAATCCCTACATGTAGTGCGTGCATTGATACGGTTTCCATTTCTTCCACTAGGAGCCATTTCTAAACAATGGAATAAACTAGATCAGTTTATTAATCAAAAAACATAATCCCATACTTATAAAACACTGAACATAAATTGAACTATTTAAGGATATAATCCAAAATCATAAAAATGATTTCTTTGAGAAGTATATACTCATAAACCCTTCATAATGATTTGTAAAGAAAATGAGAGTTATCCTAAGGATATCCCCCAGGAGTTTCATAACCAAGAGTGCAACAAGGCCCATTGTCGTGCACCAGTTCCCGTTTGAGTCTAGCTCAAAGCGATGTTTTCGGGTTTTACCCCTAGGTACATCTATGCCAGAGCCACCTCTACCTGCTCGTATCTAGACAAGGATGTATTGTTTGGAAAAATCACAAAATCTCTACAATACCAAAATTCTAGGAAGTTCTTCTATATTAATCCTCAAAGTTCATCTTAGGACTGCGTGCTCTAATTAAAGTTTATCTAAATCTAGCTTCCAAGGTTTGTACTAAACTTCATCTGATACCAACTGTAACGCCCCGAACCCAGTTACCCAGTGTTGGTGCATTTTTATATAACATTGGCATGAAAAAAAGAAAGATCAAATCTCGAAAGACCAATTGCTTTAGTAGCCTTGGAAACACTAGATATATTCATAAAGTTTTACATTACATCATAAATTGAAAAACTACTACAACAACATAGTCTCCATATTCCAGACACATATCCTCACATAAAATCCCTACAGGTCATTCATAAATTACTTCTTCACATCCTGGGAAAAATAAAACATAGAAAAGGGGTGAGCTCAAATGCCCAGTATGGATAAAATATAGCAGAAACATTCATAAATATGAATAAACATTTAAGGTAGTGTATAACTAAAACAAGAGCCTTTTAAACTTGAACATCAACATAGTATGGCAGAAATAAAATTAAATAATTCCATTTACTTATTCACATGGATATTCTACTAATTGAATAATCAAATGAAATATCAATAACCACATTCATAATGATGGAATGTATAATTCCAGACTATCATACCCACATAGCCAAGGCCTCGTGCCAAGACTACAAATAAGATTTTTCCAAGGCCTTGTTCCAAGACACTAGCATGTCTCATGAGACCTACTGATGCATCGAGGAGCTATAGCGGGCTCCACCCGTCACATATTAAGTCCAATGCATTCCCATATGAAAAGGTTAAAACATAACATAAACATTCGTATTAAAACTAGCATACGAAATATAAATACTTCATCCATAAACCATGAATGGTATAAAAATAACACATCGACAGTCAAACATATCACAAAACCTTCAATAAAATATAAATGTTTTGTATCATAATAAATCAACTTCAAATAAGCGTAAAATCCATCAAAGGATGTTGACATATATGAAATCAAACCTCTTTTTAGAGAAATATCTCCTTTAACTTTGTAATCATTTAAGAGTCATATATTCATAAAATAAAACATTTTCTTTGAAAATATTCTTATAATCTTGTAAGGGAAGCTTCTACGATTTTATTACGGAGGAAAATATCAGCACCCTCCGTATAAGTTAAAAAAACATTCTTACCTTAATTCTTTTGAAAAGGTTTAAAAAACACCTTGTTTGGAAAACGATGGAAAGATTCCTTTATAAAACTCTTATAAAAAGTTAAACAAGGGTATAAATGACTTTAACCCATATTATTTTAAATAGTAAAAATGTTTTGATATACATTTTTAAGAAACATGGATGTGGATGATAAAGAGATCCCAGTAGATTATTACGTATAAACAATCTCGGATAATGAAGAGATTGTGAAATAACCATTACCAGTTTGGTAACATACGAAACATACAACCCATGAAAGAGGTATCATACCATGAATATTTAAATACAAAAAAATTAAACTGTATTACACAAATAATATAATTATGGGCAGTACATACACCACACAAAAGGTAATATTGGCAATATGGCATGAATCTCACGGGAATAAGGAGTGAGATGAAAACCCCTTACCTTGCACATTTCCTTGGTTTAGGGTAGGTTAACCTCCTGTATAATGGTGAAATAATTGTTATTAAATTATAAAAGAATCATATATATTAATATGATATCATATATGATCTTTTAACATTGATTTGTTAATAATATCTTAGTATTATCGTTGTTTTGGGTGTTAACTTACTCGTTTTCTTTAATATGTTTGGTTACGTAAGATATTTTTTTTATGGATAGGTTGTATCTTATTCATATCCATAATGATATAAAGTCCTTAAATACTATTATTAATCATAAAATGAGAATTATACTTGAATGGATACGATGGAGATTGAATCTCATCGCGTTTGTGGAGACGGTAGTCCGCACGTACGCACGAGCGACAATATCATTATTTTGATATTAAAATAATATATAATGGAATGTTATATCATATATACAGAATCATTATCATGTTAAATTTATTATTTACATGAATTAAACATAATTATTATACCCATGCAATTAATAAATTATTGAATAACAATTACACCACGACGTGGAGACGGTAAGCCGTACGTACGCACGTATGGGGACATGTTATTAAAAGGATAGATAAATTACTGAATATGGTTGTACCATATTTATAATAACATCACAGTATATATATGATACTGGATTTATTATTTTATTATTGTAATAACAAAGAAAGAAGAAGTGGGAGAAGAAAGGAACTTGAAAAAGGGTGGTGAAAACATTACCTCTTCTTCGGGTTCTTGCTTTTGATTTGATCAAAAGGGCTCCATAGGATGGCTTTCTGATCCAACTAAGGACTCAAGGTTGTAGTGAGGGATGTTGGGAGAGTATTTGGGCAGAGTTTTTCTGAACCCAAAGTCTTTGAAGATGTGAAGTAATGAGAAGCGAAGTTCCCTTTTATAAGTTGGGTGAGGGGGACCTTTGGAAAAGCTAGAAATATTAATTTATAATAAATTCATATTCGGTTTCTAATGGCTCCAAAGTTTATTATTTAAAGTTTAAGGTGGTTATGGGTCTAAAAAACTCATCCAATAGAATTTATATAGGTTTGGGTCATTATATTAACCTTATATTTTAGTTTTAACTCTTAGTTAATTAGTTTGACACTTACCATGTCACTTTGTATTTTTATATTATATAGTTAATAAACATAGTATATATCTCTAAGAGACCCCCAAGTGGTCCATTAATGATACACCTATCATGATATAAGTCTCTTGGCCGAACCTTAGATTTTTTGGAATTTAATATCAATTAATAATATAATATTTGTTTTAAAAACTCTTTTATGTCAATTTTGACACTATTTGGAAAATTGATTTTTTTGAAAATCATAACAGAATTATTTGTTCGAAAAAAGTCAATTAAATCAATCCTAATATGTCATATTATACTATAAAATTAGTGTAATTCATTAAAAGTCTCTAATTATATTTATTTCGGTATTTATAATATCAATTATTCTAATTTTTCTTTAATTGGGTAATTACTGCATCATCATTGTGTCATAAATAAATTAAATTATTTAATGTCTAAAAATTATAAATAAAATATCATTATGTAGGAAAGATTTTTATATTTCTAATTCAAATTTATAGTTGAACATCCAACATATATAACCCTATGTAAAAATTCGTTTTCTAAAAGATATATGCTTGTGTCATTTTTGTATTCATTTTAACCTAATTAAAATAAAGTGTCCCTATCACTTACAAGTGGCACCATGGGGTCCCAAAATCGACCCAAAGATTCCTATGGTCGAACATGTATCCACCAATAAGTTTAAGACACGTTTTATGGTAATTTAGTATTATTATAATATTATTTTTTAAAACTTATTTACAGGATTTACCCTTAACCATGATAAATAAAATATTTACCGCAGTATTTATTCAAAATGTATAAAAATTAATGTTATCTATTCAAACAACATGAACAACCTGATTACAAATATGAAATCAATTTTTCCAAATTCAAAACATAGAAGTGGCAGAAATTAATTTAAAATAAATTCCCGTTGTTAAAACAAAAAGCATGTTTTTAAGAGATAATAATTATCAAAATATTGACACTTGTTTATGTCCAGTTTAATTGTAAAATTATGTAAAATGACCAAAATTATATTAAATGGTAAAAATATATTCTAAATATACTTTAAAACCACTCAAATTCATAATTTATCAATATAAATTTTTTCAATTAAAAAAGATGTTTTTAATTAAAATTTAGTAATTTTCACTATTCATCAAAATATAAGTGTTATCCGAAAAGTTCCAAAATATCACCCTAGGATAAATTGGATATTACAAATCCAAAAATGAAGTCTATTTTGAAATATAAAATATATATAATTTCAAAAGGTATGTATTACTATTCATAACGGCTAGTCTGATTGGTTGTGGTGTGTTAGAACTCGATGTTGCGTACAACACACGCTATCGCATTATTCAAAGAGAAGCGTAAAGTAGAAGCTTGGGGTTTTACAGGCGCCCTGTACCTTGTTTTTCACATGACCTCAAGGGTATTTCCACAAATGGCAGAGGCTATCAACTAGTAGAGAGGGCCTTGGGTGTGATAGTGGGGAAACTATTTCCTCATTAGCAGAGTAACACAAAAGATGTAAAACATATTGTAATAGCGTAAGAAGTAAGAAATGAAATAAGTAAACTATGGGAGTAATAATCAACTGGATAACATATATATAATGATTCATGATACATATTTATTGGAATGCTGCCAAACATTTCCCAATGCTATAATACAGTAGTGAACCAAAGTACAAATGAAAACTGATAAACTCCAACAGCATCACAAGCCTCAGCTTGGTACCATGAACTCCAACTCCACAACAATAAAGTACCTAAAGTAGAAGGGTGTTTTCCCTTATCTATACCAACAGAAAAATAATTTTTTTGGCCCCAAAATCATGTCCAAAATAGGGTGTGAGGCTAATCCCAGTTGGAAACCACCCAAATATATGTGCCTAACAATCAGTGAATATAAATGGCAGTGATAATAAAAAGGAAGCGGAAAAAAGCATGTTCTCAAAAGTTAACATTCCTACATTTCCATTTAAAAGCATTAATTTAAAGTAATTAATCAACAAAAACAAAAACAATATCCCCTCTGGGTAGTAATCAAAGCCTAACACATCTAGTTTACCATACAAGGAAATACATACAAAAGAATCCATGAGGATGCACTCACCGTCAATTCCCCCTATAGTCGAGTGTGATTAAAGACTCTATGAGGAAGCACTCATCGTCATTTACCCCTATAGTGTTTTAACAGTAACTATAGAAACTCTGAGGAAGCACTCAACCTCATTTCCTCCTATGGTCTTGAGACGTAACTATAGACACTATGAGGGAGCACTCAATGTCAATCCCCCCTATGGTCTTGTAGAATGATAATTATAACACACTATGGGAAAGCCCTCAATATCAATTTCCCCTTTGGTATAACTACACTAGGTTCCCATTAACCCATGTAAAGAAATCATGCATAAATGATAATCAGCCGCAATAATGAACCTCTAGAACTACTTGGCTTAAGAATCTACAGCACATCATAGCACGTCAGATATCAATTATCACTCCATCCTACAATACTAGGCATGGGAAAGAAACAAATCAGCCTAACCGTCAAAGCTAGGCCAAATGGTCAAAATAGGCAAACATGGGCATTAAATTCAAAACTTATCAAATATCACCCTAATCTCAACTATTAACATATATACCATCCAACTAGGCATAGCAGGATACAAAAGTGGATAACACCATTAGCACACAATACCTCATTTAAGGGTGTTGAGAACATTTTCACATATAACTTATAGACTATCTATAGAAAGGTACAAACCACCTACCTCAAAGTTGTAGGATTGTTATATGTGAAGCTTGTGCTTCGAATCACCCAAGATCACCATAGATCTATCAAAACGCTAAAAACGTTCAACCGATGATAACATGTGACAGAGGAGAGATCAGGAAACGAGGATCTAGAATAAAGAAGAGCTTTCCGTGGCAATCCATACGTAATCAACAGTGGTTGATTCAGAGAAATGATGGTGACTCAGGGTCTTGGAGAGGATTTGTCAGTGTAAAGACACTCTCGATCGAATTATGCGAAGAAGAAGACACTTCTGCTGATTAGACATGACCCTGGTCAGTTTAATGAAAAAACTAAAGTACACTGCTTGTACATTACAAGTTCACAGCCTGTACATTCCCTTATCATCCCCCGCATTAAGAGGACTCTCGGTCAGCACACACAGTTGACTACTCAGCCATTACACGTCTAGCACACTACTACATTTGGAAAATGTCTACATAGCATGTACATTTATGTACACAACATGTACACCACCAATTTCTAGAAACTCATCTTTTTCTCAAAGTCACAAGAAAAGAGAAATAGATACATGAAAAGAAGATTCGGGTTCTTACAAACATCCCCCCTTAAATAAATTCTTCCTCGAATATCCCTTGAAAGGTGGAATAGAGGAAGAATCCTCCAAAAGCTCTGGCCACTGTGATAGTACATCGGCCTCCGACTCCCATGTCTCGTCCTGTACATGCCCGTGCTGTCATAGCACTCATACTAGAGGAACTGACCAGCCACGAAGAACCTATGAACTATGATCAACAATCCATACATGATTCTCCTCAAAAGCTTCATTCACTTCTAACTCAATCATGTCGGTTTGGAAAACATGAGACGGGTCTGAGAAGTAACATCAAATCTGAGAATCATGGAAGACACCGTGCAAATCCCAATACCTCTGAGGTAACTGCAAACAATAGGAAACTGTACCAACTCTCTCTGACACCACAAAAAGCACGATGTACATCGGGGAAATATTACCATGTCTCATAATCCTCTTGTGTCCCAACCTCAGTGTGACACATATAAAACCTGATCCCCGACCTCGAACTATAGAGGTTGTCTTCATCGATCGGAATAGGTCTTATATTGAGACTGTGCATTAGCCATCCTCTTCTAAATCAACTCTATCTGTTCTATGGTCACCTGGATAACTCAAGGTCCTAGCATAGCTTCCTCTCTTACCTCCATCCAGCATAAGGGTGATCAGCATGGCCTACCATTCAAAGCCTCGTTAGGTACCATCTGAATAGTTTCTTGGAAAAATTTATTGTAGGAAAACTCCACAAGGTGTAACTGTTTTTTCCAATAACCTCTAATATCACGTATGTATTCTCAAAGAAAGTCTTCAAGCACCTGAATCATATGCTTGGACTGACAATTATTCTATGGATGGTAAGCTATACTCAGATGTACTTGTGTACCCGAAGCCCTTTGAAGTCCCTACTTGACCTGGGAAGTAAAACATGCTTCCCTGTCTGAAATAATGGAGTGTGGAACTTTATGTAAACGTAAAATCTATCAAATGTAAAATCTTCCCAGCTCATCAACACTAAAGGTCACCTTGATCAGTTAAATGTGAGAAACCATCATGAGTCTTTCAATGAAAACCTATACAACCTCATTTCCCTGAGGTGACCTTGGAAAACCTGTCACAATTTCTATTGCGACATCATTCCACTTCCACTCGGGAATGGAAAACTGCTAAAAATGCTCTGCTAGCCACTGATGCTCTTCCATCACTAGTTGATAGGTGGAACATCTCATGAATAAATCAGAAACATCCTTGTTCAAACCTAGAAAGCAATATAGATGGTGTAGATCATGATAAATATTGGTGACACCAGGACGAACTGCACAAATAGAGGAATGAAAGTCCCACATCAGCTCATCGCGTATGCCTACTAGAACCCATACGCACCCTGTAAATTCAATATCTCATCCTTGCCTGTGGCCCATCCAGTAATTGGGTCCTCTCCTGACACACTCTCCCGTAAGACTATGCCTTCAGAATCTGATAGCTACCTTATTCTCACTCGATCAAGAAGAGTAGAGGTTATAGCCACAGAAGAAGGAAAAGTATTCCCTTGTCTATCGTGAATCTCCAAATGCATCTCAGAGAAAAGATACATAAGCTTCCACTCCCTACTAGCCTCCAGAACTTCATGTATCTGAGACCTCCTCTTTTGTGAATCAGCCAGTACGTTGCCTTTTCTTGACATATAGGCAATCTCAATGTCATTGGACTGATGGTACTCAACACACCTTTTCTATCTCAAATTCTGTTCATGCTGTGTGAAGATATACTTGAGACTCTTGTGTTTAGTGAAAACCATAAAATTCTCTCCCAGAAGATAATGTCTTCAACAACATAAAGAATGCACAACAACAACCAGCTCCAGATCGCGTGTCAAGTAGTTCTTCTCATGTGGCCTCAACTGGCGAGACCCATACGAAACGACTCTTTCCCCTTCATAATAACAACCCTTATCCCGATACCTGATGCAACATAGTACACATTATAGCTCTTACATGGCTCTGGTTATACTAGTACTGGTGCAAAAGTCAACCTTCCTCTCTGCTTATGAAAGGTAGACTCACAAGAATATGACCATAAGAACTTTACAACCTTCTTAGTTAGGCCCGTCAGTGGCACTAATATGTGTTAAATGTCATGTATGAAACATCTGTATTATCCAGCAAGCCCATGAAAACTTCGTATATCAAATTCATTCTTCCGATGCTCCCAAGAAACTACTATTGTCACTTTCTCTAGGTCTACCAATACTTCTATCTCTGATATAACATTACCCATGAAGTAAATACGGTCCATCCAAGAGTGGAATTTTGAGATCGCAACATATAACTAATGCTCTCTCAGTGTACTCAAAATGATCTCAATATGGGTAGCATGGTCAGGTCCAGTGTGAGAGTAAACCAAGATATCATCCCCGAATACTACCACAACAGAATCCAGGTATGCATTTAACAGTCGGTTCATCAGTGCCATGAAAAATACAGGTGCATTTGTGAGACCGAATGGAATAACCACATACTTGTATAGACTATACCTTCTCTGAAAGGCTATAATAGGTATATTTGATGGTCTAACATGCAAATGATGGTAATCGGACCACAAGTCAATATTCAATAACACTCTGGATCCTCAAATATAATCAATGAGATCATCAATCCTTGGAAAGGGATATCGGTTCTTGACCATCAACTGGTTCAAAATACAATAATCTACACAATTTTTGGGGGAAATGCCTACATTCTTTGCAAATTGGACAAGCGATCCCCAAAGAAAAGTATTGGTTAAGAGGAATCCATTTTATGTCAACTCCTCCAACTATTTCTTGAGGTCCTGCAACTCTATTTTAGCCATCCTATAAAACTAAATGGACAACGGTGCTGCTCCTTGGACAACCTAAATAGAGAATTCCACCTCTCATTTTGGAGGAAAACCTGATAAGTACCTTGAATAACATCTATGAAATGATCCACCATTGTAGGAAAGTCTATCTATGAAGTCCCTTGGTCATCCAGATATAGATTAGCAATCTGGCCTATAACTCCTCCCAACCAATGATCCTCGGGTCCTGCTCTGCTCCCCTGGACAACTCATTCACACTTATGAAGAATCGATTCACCCTTTGGTGATGTGAAAATCACCCAACGATGATTGAAATATACAACTTCTTATAAAGGAACTAACCAGTCCATTCCAATGATGAAATCATAGCCCATCATCTCCAAGACATATAGGTCCTATAAGATGTGGCTCCCACCAACCTCAAGAGAGAACTCCTTGGACTCTCATAAACTAGCTGTTCTAGTCCCCAACAGAGTGTCTAACATCAAGATATCAGTAGAAGAAATGATACAGAGCCCAAAGATATCCACAATAGTAATAGATATAAATCTATGGGAAGATCCTGTATCGAAAAGTGCAGAAGCTAAAACTGAGGAAACAAGAATTGTACCTCGAACTATAGAGGGTACGAGATCCCAATCCACTGGAAAATTATGGCTTGTACTGTGGCCCTACGACCCTGCTAGACTACTATGAGCTTATCCACCCTACTATCGTTGAAATCCCGACGACTGACTACCATGACCATGACCTCCACCTCAACCTGAACAGCCAGATGAACTCCAGTTCCCTGACTAAGGAGTAATTGGTGGTGATTCTCCTAAACATGGAGTCATATAAGAACCCCTATCACCAACTGCTAGTGAGAAGATCTGATATAAGTGCTAAAGGTGACCAATCTTTCTGCAAGATCAGCTCTCCACCAGGTCCCTCGAAAAATGTGGCCCCGTATGCTCTACCATTCCACACTGAGAGCATACCACCTGGCTATATAATGGTGCATCCTGCCTACTTAGATCTCCAAATGTATTCTCCCTTTGGGGCTTCTTGATATCAAATGGAGAAGAACTGACATTGGATGTTGAACTTCCCTGGCCCACAACTCCAGAATCACTTAGATTACGTTCTTAGATCAGCACCTGCTTGAATATAGATGTGATAGAAGTTGACCTGAGGATGTTCACCAAAGATCGAATATCCTGCCTGAGACCATCCTCAAACTTCCTTTCAAGTAATAAATCGTCACCTTCTAGAAAGGGAATAGAGAATTTTAACTTTGTGAAGTGAGAGGAATACTCCATAACAGAAAGCATACACTACTCCAGACTCAGGAACACTCAGCCTCAATCGGTACTTAAGGTCTCCGGGTAAAAGTAATCATAGAAGGTGCGCTGAAACTCCTCCCAAGCCATATTTTGCTGGAATCACTCCTATGAGATCACATCCCACCATATCTTGGAGGATTCTCGAAACATATATGTTGCATGATTGACCCTCATATTTGGAGGAGTATCTAGATGTTCGATGATCGTCAGCATTGATTCTTGCCATGACTCTATAGCCTAGGGTCCACCATCCCCTAAGAAGGTAGGAAGATGCTGCTGCTAAAAGTCCCGCTTCAATTCTTCCATTGATGGGGCAAGAGAAGGTGTGCCCTGGATGGTTAATATCAACTTCATAAAGTCCTCTTTAAACTATGAATAAACACCTATGTCTGGAATGACAGTTAGTTCCAGGACTTGCACAACTGAAGGTTCTACAGGTAGTCCCTGATCAGCAATGTTTGGTGTATGATAACTGCCTTGCAAATGGCGTATAACATGAAGACATCTTAGTGGCATGACTCTGCAAGGTCAAGCACACACACCTTAGATCAAGATTAATAGGGACTGAAAAATAGAATTGTAAGAAGGGAACAAAAGAAAAAAATCATTTATGTTTTTCAATACTTGGATACACGGCCTATTTAATGCCAACAAGGTATGTTCCATTAAGCCTTCACATGGGCATGTAATTCTACCAAAATGGGTAGTGTAATAAAACATACACATGGTGGGTTGTCATAACACACATGGTGTTCTTGAATCCTCTTCCCCTGCTCGAGTTCTCTTACACATCTAAGCCACAGAGTTCTCCTAGAACAAGGGTACATGGAATGTTACTACCAGACACGACATGTACTAGGCCAACATCACCAACCTCTATTGTCATTCACATGGACAGTTACATGGCTAACTATACATGGCATGTTCCAGATGGAAATATCATGTACTTGAAGGATTTAACCGACCCAGGTTATTTGATACATGGTCGGATACTCTGGTTACCCTACACAACGTGTTCCAACATAACACAGTGTGTATATTTTAAGATTTACTCATCCATGTCATTAGTCACATAGGTGGACACAAGGTCTACACCACAAAACATGTACATATGGCACACAACGTGTTCTACCAAGATTTCCCAACCCCGTGTTTCTGCCCACAATGTCAACAACACGGTTATATAATACACCACCTGTACTTATAACACACAAGTTTACTAAAAAATAGTTTCTTCCTGCATAAAATAACACACAACATGTGTGTCCAACATTACACATCGTGTATTCTAGGTTTTTACATACATTAAGCCTTAGAAACTACTCTGTAACCCAGAAAAACACTAAAACGAACATTGAAAGTGCCAAATTCTAATCAGTGAGGTCCCATACTCACTGCGAATCAAGGATTGGAATCTTATACATGTTATATATAAAAAAATAGAGAAATTATCCACAAAATTCCGGTCCCTAAGGGCCAATGACACCTCATGAACAAAATTTTGGAATTCATCAAAATGAAACCTCACACAGTTCAATACCCTATCAAACAACTTGTATTCTTATCAAAGCATTTATTAAAACATCATGAATATTTATCAAAACACCTATCATAACAACATGGAATTACTAATGAAACCTAAATGGCATGGTAAGAATGTATGAAATGTGATATTTAAAAAGTTCTTATATGATGGATGAGATATCATACCCTCAACTCACCAGGTTTAATCAAAAATAAAACCTCAATAATATCAACAATAATAGCACAAAACAAGTGAATCACCCAATAGTGAAATCAATTCATATGTAAAATTGAAAAACCAGAATAATTTCCACAACGAGGTAGATTGGTTTTTCCATGAAAATGAGTTAGCTACTTTCGGGCATAGCTCATTACCAGGAAACTTTTCCTTCCTATCAATAACTATAGGATCTGAACAGTAATTCACGAAGAAAAGAACTCCTTTGATACTACTTTGTAATATACCGGTTACGAAATTCACCAAGAGGTGCCCCATACCTAGTTGGTCATATGGCCTCAAGCACGTTTCCCCAAATTCCAGAGGCAGCCGACTAGAAGTGAGGGACATGGGTGTGATAGTGGGGAAACAATGCCCTCATTTGCAGAGTAACACAGTCGAAGTAAAAAATAATGTAATAGAGGAAGTAGTAAAACATGAAATAAGTAAATAATGAGAGTAATAAACAACTGGATCACACATATATATAAGGATGTATGATAGATAATTCATGGAAAGTATCCAAATAAGTTAAAATGATGGAATACAATATTTAACCAATGTACAAAGTAAAACAGATAAACTCTAGCAGCATCACAAGCCTTAGCATGGTCCCATGCTCTACATCTCCATAGTAGTCAAGTACATGAAGTTGAAGGGCGTTTTCCCTTATCTATACATGCCTCTTTATAAATTGTTTGGGCCCAAAATCATGACCAAAAAGGGCACAACACTAATCCATGTAGGCAACCACCCTAAGATCTATTCCTAACAGTCAGTGAATATATATGGTGGTAATAAAAAAATTGTAGTAGTAAAAAAGGAAGTACTCAAAATTAAACTATCCTACAGTTCCATTTACATGCATTACTTTTATGAAGATAATCAACCAATACAAAAAACATGAAACCCTCTGGGTATTTCTCATAGCCTAACCCCTATAGTTTACTATTCATGTAAAGACATACAAAAGACTCTTTGATTAAGCAATCAGTGTCAATTCCCCCTATAGTCAAGTGTGATTAAAGGCACTCTGAAGAATCACTCACTGTCAATTCCCCCTATTGTCTTTTAGTGGTAAACTATAGACACAGATAGGAAGAACTCAATGTCAATTCCTCTTGTGGTCTTGTAACAATACTATAGGCACTCTAAGGGATCACTCAACATCATTCCCCCCCAAGGTCTCACAGAGTGATAATTATAACAGACACTCTGGTAACGCCCACAACATCAATTTCTACAATGGTCTGACTACACCATGTTCCTACAGCACCATGTAAATCAATCATGCATAAATGATAATCTGCAGCCAAAGTGAACATCTAGAACTACTTGAATAAAAAATCAACCACACATCATAGTATGTACGATAAAAATTACCACTCTATCCTATAATTATAGGCATGGGAAAGGAACAAAGAAGCCTAACTAGGAAAGCTAAACCAAATGGTCAAAATAAGAAAACATGGGTATAACATTCACAATATAACAATGATAAAATTAATATCAACAATTAACCTCTATCCAATAAATCTAGGAATAGAATGCAACAAAAGCGGTTAACACTATAAACACGCAATACCCCGTTCAAGTATATTGGGTACTTTTCCACATATAACTCAAAGACTATCTTCGGAAAGTCACAAACCACATACCTCAGTGTTGAAGGATTGTGATATGTGATACTCAAGCCTCGAATCTCCCATGACAAACGTAGATCTAAAAAAACTATAAAACTCTCAACTGAGGATATCTTGGGAAAAGGGAGATATCAAAAAACAAGGATCTATAAAAATAAAGAGCTTACAGTGATGATCTCAATGCAATCAACAGCGGTTGATTCAGTTCACGGATGAGGACTCGGGGGCTTGGAGAATATTCGTCGGCGTATAGATGCTCTGGGTCGAAGAAGGTGAAAAAGAAAACAAATCTGCCAATTAGTCGTGACCTCGGTCCGTTTAATGAAAAAATGTACATGTTGTGTACTTTAGATGTACACAGTGTGAACTTGTGCTTTCCGGCCCTCACATTATGTGGTATCCAGGTCACCACACCCAGCTGTGTGCTCTGCCGTTACACGACCAACACACGACTACTTGCAGAAGAAGAGTACAATGTGTGTACAAATAATTATATGGTGTGAACTTCAAAAATTTACAGAAACTCCTCTTTTTCTCAAATATAGCTGAAACTAAAAAAAGATTCCAGAAGAAATGATCCAGGTTCTTACACTCATAATAATTTATAAATAGTACATAATAATTCAATTAAAAATAATATTTCACCTTATAAAAAATTCAATTATAAATTCTATAATACCTAAAAAAACATAAATTATGAAGATATGTTAAAAAATAACATCACAAATTTAGTTCTCAAGGCATGATTTAATGAATATACTACAATAATAGGGAAACATTTATTGATATCCATAAAAAAATTGTTAAAAATCTATTGGGAATATATATTTATTTTTATTCTATGTTTATCTAAATTTTCCGATAAATTAATATATTGAGTCTTTCTCAAACAACCATTTTAATAAAAAAATAAAAGGTAGTAATTGAGGGGAAAAATCTATTTGGTGAATTTTCAAAATAGGGATGTTAATATTGAATAACAAAAAAATCCAATTATTAAATGGTTGGGGATGAATTGAGAAATCATAAATTGGGTAGATGAGTTGGGACACATGGAAACTAAGGGTCAGTGGTTATATCCATCACCATTATTATTCAATTCATTATGATAAAAAATAGATAAAAAACAGACATTTATTGAAAAAAATTATCAAAATTATTGAAGGATAAAATTAAAATTTAAATAAATAAATAAAAAACATATGTAATAAGATACAAGGAGTCATAAAGAATGTATTTTCCTAATGTATAAATAAGGAAAATAATCCCCATGAATTATAAACCAATATTATTAATTATACATAGTTATTGAAAAAAATATATTTTTGTTAATTATTTGATGTGAACACAAATAAAAATAATTTTATTAATGAGAAATTTATTTCTAAAACTCTTTTTAATGAATTTATTCTAAATTAATATTATTAATAAAAATAAATTTGTTCCAAATTCCACCTCTTTTCCCCCATATAGTTATTTTGTGAAAAATTAAATATATTTAAATTATGAAAATCCTTTATTTATTACACATTAATTCATGATTTATCATGTAATATTTCACTTAACACATCATTAATGATAGGTAAGTCTTTTTTATTTAGGCATTACATACATATAGCATCGTTAAAATGGGATGCATTGAAATTATTGAAAAATTCCATAACATCCCTCTAAAATTCTTTATCTTCCTCAAACTGCATGGGGTAACCATGAGACAGACATAATAAATGGGTGATAAATATACCCTAGTAGGGTGTGCGACTCTAAAATAATCATGTCGTATTTTAGTGTAACTGGTTTTGTTCATGATCTTG
This sequence comes from Viscum album, assembly GCA_963277665.1. Classification (NCBI taxonomy): domain Eukaryota; kingdom Viridiplantae; phylum Streptophyta; class Magnoliopsida; order Santalales; family Viscaceae; genus Viscum; species Viscum album. Next base: position 1,919,857,236 of record OY728160.1, read on the forward strand.
AGGAGATAGAAATTCTTCGATAAAATATTTCTCTTATACTTTAGTTTTTTTTCATAGCTTGGTCATAGTCAAGAGAAAATCACATTGATACAATCTCCTTTGGAAGAACTCATAAATTGTCTTCATATAATACAGTTGTTCTAGTCAAGGCCATCGCTTTTGTTTAGTACCTTCCAATTGGATTTTTCAAACCCCAATATTTATACTAATCATCGGATCATTGATCAATTAATATATTATCAAATGATAAAAATCCAAATAGTCTATTAAATCCAATTGGATATAAGAAACCCATGGATGTTCATGTGTTTTATATAACCATAATACATAATATGACATTTATCTCAACCATAAATGGAATTTAATATATAATAGTTTGGGCTGTTACAATCATTCCCCCTTTAGAAATTTCTCCCAAGAATTGTTCATTTCAAACACTAAAATAGATTAGGGTAATTCAATTTCATCACATTCTTCTCTTATCTTGTCACATGTTAATTTTTTTGGTTTATTCCATGAATTCAACCAGGTTAATTGTCTTATACCATTGAACATTGTGTTTCAGATCTAGGATCTTCTCTTGATTATATTCATAGGAAATGTTTTTCTCCAACTATAAAACCTCTAGATTGATTATATGTTGGGGTTATTATATGTATATTCTCAATAGTAATACATGGAACACATCATGTATGTGAGATATGATAGGTGAGGTTGATATTAAATAAGACACCATTGTAATGTGATCAAAGATCTCAATGGGACCGATGGATCGTTGAATAATATTTCACTCCTTTTCAAATCTCGTGGAATTATTCCAGGGATATATTTAGATGAATAACTTATCCCCATCACCAAATTGTTGATATTGTCGATGATTTTAAAAATACTTCTTTCATTGAGTATGAGATGTATTTAGGTGATGTTTAATAGTATTGACCTTTTTCACCATTTCCTTGATCATTTTAGGACCTAGCAGTTTTAGTTCCCCATCTTTACCTCAACATGCACATATTCCACACCTCTTACCTTAAAGGGATTTATAGGGAGTCTATGGATTCTTGAGTGTAAAATATTAATTTATGAGAACTTAAGGAGAGTAATATGTTGATATCATCATTATTTAAAGTAAATTTATAATGATCTTGACATCTCCTAGAGTGTCTAGATCATCCGATATGATTTTCCATTAGTTTTAGGGTGATTAGTAGTGCAGAAGTTCGACTAAATGTATATAGAATTTTGGAGACTCTTCCCGAACGTTGGGGTAAATCTTGGATCCTTATTATATTAAATTAATAGTGGTGTTCAATATATCCTCACCTTATTCCTAATGTAAATCCTTAAAAAATTATCAAGTGATTATTCCTCTCATATTAAAACGAGGATAGAAGTATTTTTAAGATAATCTACCATGACCCATATAGCATTATTTCATATTTATGTCTTCTGAAGACCAGTGAAAATGTACACGGTTATGTTTCCCCATTTCCTTATAGTTAATGGTATTGGATTTAAAATCCCATTGATTTTTATTTCCATTCTATGTTAAATTTATGGTATACAAGAAAACATGATTTATATTGTGTGATATCCTTATTCATATTATCCCACCAGTAGTTCTCTATGAGGTATCTATACATATTTTTTCTTCCAGGATAGATGGAGAAGGTCGATCTATGTGAATCATCCAACATATTATTCTTTAAATCTAGATTTTACGACACACAATTTTGTGACCCAAATCTCACTAGTCCTTAATTAACATGGAACTCTAAGGATTTCCCTTTTCATAGAGATTCCACTATCATCAAAATTTCCACTTCATATATTTTAAAATACATTATCCTATCCAAAAATTATTTTTGATAAATAATTTATGAAAGGATTGATGATTTTCATTCCTTTATGATTCCCATGTCCATCCATTTCATGTCTAGGATGATCAAATCCTTATCAATTCTATTCAAGGATAAAATTGATGTTTACTTTCTAATTACAGTTTTTACCACTTTATTTTCATTCACATGATGGTAGTGTATTGAGAATAAATTGTCCCTAATAAGATCTAACTTTCTTCATAGGATAATATTTTGATCTTTTTTGTATGAATATATACATAAGGCTATTATAATATTTATGCATTTAACACTACTCCACAATGAGATAATACTACTATATTTACAACATGAAGTTCACAATATCATAGTACAAATAATTCATTAGGTATTTTTATTTGAAAGCATTTTATTTCCATGAATAATATGTAGTCACTTTTCTATTCATTGTCAACGCACATCTCAATCCCTTATTCTAAGCATCATTATACTCAAAACAAATTTATACAATTATGGGTAGCATAAGTAATGGATCTATTATAAGCCTCTATTTGAACACCTTAATCATCTGTTCACATTAATTAATAAAAAAACATCAATCCCTTAATAATTATCTAGGATAGAGGGTTTGAAAATCGTTATAAATGTTACTCAAATTGATGATAATACCCAGATAATACTAGTAAAGTATGAATTTGTGTCACAGATGTTGGAATTAGTGATCATTCAATTTCTTCATTCCTTTAAGGGTCAATATATATCCCATTTATTATGGTAATATGACCTATAAACGGGAATTAATTTAACCAGAGCTAACATTTTCTATAATTTTCGCGAAGATTCTTCTATTGTAATGTTTTTAGCATAGTCCTCATATTCTCATCATACTCCTCTTTAATTTTTTAATATATTTGAATATAATATATAAATTCTGACATAATTTAGTATATGTAATATCTAAAGACCATGTTAATCATGTCTGTAAATATTTATGGATAATTAGTGAGTCTGAATAGAAATGCTATGAACTCATAATGATCATACCTTGTATGGAAAGTTGTCTTGAAAAAATCATCCTTTACCCTTACATGATAATACACCAAAAAATATCCACCTTATATAATTATTAGTCTCACTATATATGTTCTAAAATGTCACCAGTATATTGTAGAGGATAATTTTTTTTATCATGATCATTTTTAGCTTGTGGTAATCCATGCAAAGGAATACTAGCCCAACCATCTTCTTGAATAAGAGAACGGTTGAACCCCTTGGTAAAGTACATGGTCATATGAAACCTTTATCCAGATTCCCATATTGTTTATTCTTCAGCTCCTTAGTTTCAAAAATAGGAATTATATGTAATCTCTAGGATAAATGAAACACTGCAGTTGTAAACTAAACTGAATATTCAACCACTCATCTAGGAGGAAGACCTAGAAATTATTCCTGAAACACATAATCTTAGTCCCTAAAAATGGGAATGTCATTGAAAAGGGTCTTTTAATTAGATTCAATACATTGATCTATATACACATTATCATTAGGAAATAATATCCATTACAGAGATTTTGTTGGTAAAAATGATTCCCCCCCTTTTCACTTGTACAATATCAGAGAATGATTCATGATATAGAGGGTGATTTTATTCTACCATAAATTTTTGATGGATCTATATAAGGAAATCAAATCCATACATAGGATTTCCTCAAATTCAAGAAAAGGGAGTATCACAAGGTTCACTAGGAAACATAGTCCATAAATTTCAATAGTGGAGGAGTTATATACTACAGATGAAATAACTTCCCCATTCCCCATTTTCACCAAAAACACTAATTACATAATTTTTTGTGGTGTTTGAATTGTTTTACTGAACATGGATGATATGAAGGAGTTCATAGAACAAGAATAAAAAATTATATTCACTATTTTTGAATGAATTACTGTTGTACCCTTCACCACATCATTTTCATGATCCACCTTAGTGGTATTGATGGCATAATATAATCCCTTCTATGATGGAATTTATTTTTTGTCTTTGAAAATCATTGAAATTTTGGATTGTTTTGAAAATGGACCTTGATTTGTATTATTTTTCTAATTAATATTTATGTGAGGATTGAATTAAGAAATCTCTTCCTTGATCACAATAATAGGTTTTAGTGTTTGTTGTCACCAACTAGGTTCCCTTCGTTACCACACCTAAATCATTCCCTCTTCCCCATAGACAATTTTCCAGTTCTTAATTACTTACACATGAAAAGATAGATGTTGAAATGTCATACCACAATTAAATGTATCCATTTCAGTTATAGAATTAAAAATCACCTTATAATTATTATCCCATTTATACAATAGAGATTACATATTCTTTATTTTGACTTGAGGAAACATTACAAAATTTAATCACTACTATCAGCGCCTCAAATCTCCGAGGCTTTTTTAAACATGATTTTATCCCTCCAAGAAGAAGTTGACATAAAATTAGGAGGTAAAAACAAAGATGAAGGTGTATTATTAATTTAAGATGTTGTTTTCATCATATAATCTGATATAGTAGTCATTTTTATAGAGGAAAATTTAATTCCTATCTATTTTTGTCAAAGAGTTCAATGAGAATATATTTCGAATTTTTTTCCCGAATTTCCTTCCACCCAATCACTTTGATCACTTACTCAATATTTGTATTCTTGATCAATGAAAAAAAATATTCTCTCTCCCTATGATATAAAACCATTATAACTTTGTATTTTTTGAAACATAGAATGATGGTGAAGTTTATCTCAATAGAGTTTAAAAATTGTCCCACGATTAAGGGATGAGATGATCCATTGAATGTGGGAGGACTTTATCACATAAAGGACTCAATTAAAGCTTGTTATTTCTTTGGGCAATTTGGGTGATCCTCTTGACCCATGATCTTATTTATAACCTATGTTATCTAAGATTGTATCATCACAATTTTTTTTATTCCTACTCCCATTGGGTTGGGAATCCCTTTTTGGGCAATCATTACAGTTCCCTTCACATTTGTTATTTAATTGGTTCCACCTATTATTGGAAATTAGAATGAATAATGGTTTAATTATGGATGAATATTTTTAAACTCTTATGATAATAAATATGAATATGAAATACCCAGACCAGTGCAAGATAACTGTGAGGGGAGGGGTGAATCAATGATCCCATTTTGGGATTTTTGTTTTTCCATTTTATTAATTGTCTCATTTTTTAATTAAACCTTTGTGGATTGTTAAATCCTTGATCCATTCATCAAATGATGTAGTAAAACAAAAACACAGGACACAGGGGTTTACGACATTTGGTAGAAAGACCTACACTTTTCAATGCTGGTTATTCTTCTCCACATGGATTCTTCACCCTATTTGAAGATGATAACAAATGGAAATTTGTTAGACCACCCAATTAAAAGTTGAATAAACCCCCAAACATCGTTGCATCTTATTCATTATTCTAGAAACTGGTTATGCCCCCTAGTTTCAAATTCTTCCTTCAAATGAATTGATAGTCTTCCTTCTGTTCAAGTAGCATCAACAAACTGTGATTGAAAATATTGGTCTTTCTCAAATTTCATTGTATACACACAATTCTTCCTCCACAATAGAATAGATATAAAAAGGTTCATATATGAACCTGGTTAAGTGTTATGAAACACGAATACACAATTTCTAGCTTCTGTCCTTCTTTAGATGTACATTGATTATTAAGGCTTCTCAATTTCTAGTTTTTACAAATTGAACCCGTAGATGGTTCTTTGCTACCTCTCAAGCACCCAAAATCAATCGTGATTGAATATATAATTTGGGTGCACTGATTTTTCATCACGAAACACAGTGATTATATGCACTTGTCTTTAAGGATCCTCAAAACACACGAACTAGGGAGGCTTCGTGGTTTTGGATGTGTTGCGTAAATGAAGGAGGTGCAGAGCACTGGCTTTGTATGGCTTCATGATCTGTTTCATCACAAGAAAAATCAAGAGTGCAAGGTACTTTTTGAGTGCCCATAAGTTCTTCTTCTACCTAGCCTAGGGTTACCACGAGGGGGACACCTTTCTGCACACAAGCATAAGATACGCGAATGAATCCATTGCATAGGGTGTGATGTACTACAAAAAGCGATGTGGCGTTCTCTAAATTCATTCAACAATAGAGAGAGTCAAGGGAAACCTCCATTTTTAGGCGAGGTAGACTCCTTCATTCAATTCCAAAAAACCTGAGATATGTCGTGGTGGTCATGATTTGAATACATGAGATATAATAAATTTTGAAATCTTAAAACACGGGATAGAAGTTCAAGCACATAATCTTGGGATATTTATATCAAACATTGAATTATTCATTGTAGCATGATCCTCACATGCATGCGTTTATGAACTAATGAAAATCCTTTCTCTAAAGGCATCGCGTATCCTTGCATCTCTGTTTTCTTCGGTCAAAATATGATCTTTCTATATTGATGAATGCATGCAACTTTTAATGCATTCATGTGTTTGTTTCATCCATACGATCTAGACGAGCTTGGAATAATCTCAAACGGTTTCCAGAGTGATGTGATCGATGTTCTGGATCATCTCTTGTTCACGTATGGAGCTCGGGAGTCTAGTGGTTTGAAACAACCTCAGTTGACGACAATGGTTGAATCTATTAGGTGTAGTGATTAGTTGGTCATCCAGGATTCATTGGATCAATATTGCGATTGATCGGATGGTAGACCACATGTCTTCGATGCATTAAATTATGTAAATTATGTGCCAATGACTTTTTTCCATCCCATATAAAAATGAACACATGGGCACTGCACCTTTAAATAACCAGCCACAACAAACTCTTCTCATAATTCTCCCCTCTCCTCCCACGGTACTACCCCGTATCATGTTCACCCTGTGGGCATGCTCTTAGCACCCACAATGCTCCTCCGGGTGCACACCTAGCACCGATGCAGCATGGGTTCATCACATTGTGGCACCTACAGGCTTACACATGTCCCAAAAACTAATGCCTCATATAGGGCTGTCCTCCAGGGCTTCCTTCGAGCGCGGTTGACCGTCAGGTCCTGCATGTGATTGAGCTGAGGTCCATGGATGGCCTCCATGAATGGATTATTTTTTAGCAATGGGCTATACAAAATGTTTAGAATAAATGAAAACATGAAATAGGATGTCTGGCTACCTTCAAAATCCATTCCCAGGCAAGGGTAGTTCACTTAGTAGCAACCACACTATGGAATTCCACCTTTCTTATTCATCTTCGAACATAAACATTCTTTTATTTTTGAATTGAAAAATCTATGATCATTAATGTTGTTTTAATCCAATCATGGATTATGTCCTCATTTATCTTGCATTAAGAAATAATGCAGGACATTCATTATTGTAATGAGTGATGTGTTTTCTTTAAAGCACATGTCTTCTTCTTTGAGGATCAGCACAAACAATCATATGATTTTATTCACTACCTTCATCCAATTATGAGACATTGGATGGATCATATTTCTCCTCATGAAATAGATTATATCATGGTATTCTTCAAGTGTTGTAACTAGGTATCATCGGGATTCATGTCTTGGACTTTAAGACCAGTTCTACAATCATCAGAATTAAGTATCCTCCAATAATTATTGCACCAATAATTCTAACATCAAGAAAACATTGACATGTTATTAACAAGAAGTGAAATCATTGGGATCAATAATCTCCACCTTTGAATGTTTTTGTCAATATCTCCTAAGAACACACTGGTATACTCAATATGTGTATTTTTATGTTGTCTTCCCCTTATTGGAAAAAAATAAATGGGATGATATCACATGGTTCATTTAAGAAAAGATATTGCAGTTAATCATCAATAAGTTTATGTGGGATAACCCATTGTAGAAAAGAAGAGAGATAAAACTAAGGTTTTCAATTCTACTAAGGGACATCCATACATGTGAAATCGTGATCAGAGTGAGTCAGCTCATCTCTAATATTAGTGAACAAATTTTAATTGAATTTCAAAACCCTGCACAACCATTCAAAAAACAACGCTCCCCCTCAAGGGATGCATTCATCTCTTTCAAGTCCATGAAAATTAGTGAAAAAGTATGTATATTGATTTAGGTAATAAGGAGGAACCTGATCTTGGACTTCAAGTGAGTGGAGAAGGATGAACATGATTTTTCATCCTTAGCTTAACAATCCTCCTGGTCGGCATTTATTTAGTGAAAATATATGGAATTTGATCTTATGTAGAGATGTATTCAAGATTGATGTCTCCACTTTTCAACTTTTATAATCTATAATGATATCTGATATCAATATTTTTTGACTTAGAATGTTGTTTTGGATTCATAGATAATCCAATGGAACTTTGATTACCACATAAGATCTTTAGAGGCTTCTCAGTTTCACGTTGCAAGTCTGCTAGTTGTGATTGAATCCAAATCATCTATGTGCATGCATGTGTGGGTACCATATACTCTGCCTTAGCTGTGCTCATTGTTACTGTGTTTTGTTTCTTACCATAACAACTAACATATACTTCTCCGCAAATGAAGATTCCATCGAAGGTGGATCTCCTATCTGTATAATCAACAGCCCAATCAACATATGAAAACCCCAATAGATTTATGTCTCCACTATGTTTATATAGAAACCCAAATTTCAATGTTCCATTAAAATATGTAAAAATTCTCCTAGCTATTAATAAGTGAGATTCTATTGGATTATTGTGATATATGGATCATAAAGGTACTGCATAAGTGATATCTGGACTTCATAATTTGAGATAAAGTAGGCTCCCGATGATTCTTCTGATGTATTTATGATCAACAATATTTCCATTTTCATCCCTGTACAATTTCGTTCCAACTAAAATGGATGTTGAAACTTATTGTTCATTTTCCATTCCAAAATTTTTCAAAAAATTCCCTGTCATAATTCTGCCGTGATAGAAAAGTGGAATTTTGTTTATTTTTCAACCTTAAATCCCAATAAATATGTCATTAGACCAAGCATGGACATTTCAAAGGTTCTATTAATTTCATCAGAAATTCATCACATAAACCTTCCATGCCACTAGGAAAGGTGATGTCATCCATATAAATAATGAATATGAGTGTACAAGTGGCCATTTCTCAGACATAAATATTACTTTGAACTATACCCTTGACAAATTTCATATCCCTTATGCAACCATCCAATTTTGAGTACCGAGCTCTATGAGCTAATTTTAAAACATATAGAGCGTTTCTCAACCTATATTCATTGATTCCATCTTTTCCAGAATAAAACCATCTGGTTTTTCAATATATACATATTCTACAAGATCTCCCATTAGAAATGCATATTTCAAATCCATTTAATAAACATTATAATGCTTGTGTAATGAAACTTCCAAGAACATTTTAATGGTTTCTAGTCTTGATACTAGTGAAGATGTTTCTTCAAAGTTAACTCCTTCAATTTGTGAATATCCCTTTCATATGTGTCCTGCCTTGTTTCTTGAAGCTACCCCTTTCTCATTTAGCTTTTTTTTAAAACCCACTTGGTTCCAATAACATTTTTATTCCTCTCTCTAGACACAAGATCCAATGTATATTTCTTCTCAATATGGCCATTATTCTCATGCATAGCTTGCATCCATTCCACATGTTCAACTACCTCTGCCACTGTCTAAGGTTCAACATGAGAAATGAGTGCAGTTTGATATTCAATCCTCAACCATCTTTTTGTTTGCACTGGATATTGTATATTACGAATTAATTTTTGTGTCTCAACATATTTTATTAATTTTTAGTACCGTTTTCTTTTATTTTTATCAACCTCTTTTTCATCACTGGTATGTTGAGAATTGATGTCAACTTTGTCTTGTTCTGCCCCAGCTGCTTTATCATTATTTTGTTCCATAGTCATGTCATTTTCTGCCAAATCTGCCGAATCACCATTCATTGTAATATATGATTTGATATTGTTTTCAATATTTCAGACATCAATTCAATCAACCAAATTATTCATTATTTTTATCCACCATTTATAAAATTTACAATCATGTAGGTAGCCCATTATGATCTCTTCCCCTGTATTTTCTTCAAACATTCCTAGATTAATTTTTTTTAATCATTATGATTTAGGGACTTCAAAAAACTTAGATGTATTTAACAGTTGGATTTCGGTTTTACCATATTTCATAATCTTTCATTTGGTTTTCTGTTATAAGGATACATTTGTTCTATATATGTATTGAAGTGAATACAATATCACTCTAGAAAAACACCTAGATTTTATGTTCAACCAACATAGTTCATCCCATTTCTACAACGATTAGGTAATTTTTTTCAGCTACTCCATTTTTCTGTGGATTATAGGGTGTTCTATATTAACTCTCGATTCCATGTTTGAAGTGATTTGTTTCAAAAGAATCACAAGAATACTATTTATAATTGTCTGGTATCACATTATTGATATAGATACCCAATTCCTTCTCATCCTACCTTCTATTTTTTGAACATTATGTTTGCCTCTGACTTGTGTTTAATAAACAAGAAATTAGTCATTCCACTGATATCATCAATAAATGTTATGAAATACAAATCACCTCCTATAGAAGTTTTCTCATTGGCACACATATGACTGTAGGAATAAGCTAAAGGGGCCTAGTGGATAGGATATCCACTCCTTTGGGTGAGAATTGATTCAATTTTCCTTTCTAAAATGTTTCACAAACTTCGTCCCTTTCACTTTTCAATTTGGGAAGATCTCTCACAATGTCATCATTCATGATTTTGCATATACTCTATTGACCAAGATGGAAATGTCATCTATGACTGATATTGTTTTCATCCTTGGAAATCAAGTAACAAAAATCAATAGAATCACCAATTTGAAATATATTTCTAGTGGTTCTTTTTCCCTGAGTGATGATTCATCCATCCTTTGAGCTTTTGATGACACAAGAATCGTTATTGAACCACAAATCTTGTCCATTATCACATAGTTGGCTCATACTAAGAAAATTACGTATTAACCATTCAAAAAATAACTATTCATTGAATTTTAGATATTTGGCTTCAATCATAGCATTTCCAACTCCAATGAATTTTAGGGTATAGTCACCTACAAAGATTGCAGATCCTCCATTATAATTTTTTATGTTTCCTATGATTTTTGAATAACCATTCATGTGTGATTAACAAAAACTATCAAGAATCCGTGACTTGGTTTTACAACTAGATTTCAAAGAAACTTCATCAAAACATGTGTTTTTTCCATTAATTTTTTGAATTCCTTTTCCATTCATAACATTGAGGGATTTTTCAGGATGAATAGTTATGCACTTTTCAAAAATATGACTTTGTTTATCACATCATCCACAAGCTTATTTGAAGCAGTTAGATTTGTTCTGAGTTGGCTGATTAGATTACTTATGCATTACCCTTTTTGTTTTCAGAACAACTCCCCCTTTATTCATGCCTTACTTGATGTAGAGACATTTTATAACAGAATAAATATGGTTTGTGTCCAAAAACTCCCAACACCAGTAGTATCCTCTAAAACATGATCTTCCCCATTGATAGTAGTTTTGTCTAGATGATTGTTGTTTTCTACTTTCTAGGACATGAGTAAATATTCATGGAGGATTTATATCTTCTTTTATATTAGAAGAAGATTTTTCAAAAGTCATTGTGCTCCAAACTGATCTCCGATTTTTTTTGAACCTGAAATGTTAGAAATAATAGATGTATTTTGATATTTGATTAGTGTAGAATTGAAATGCTTCTTTTCACCAGTGTGTGACAATTCTCCCTTGACCTCAGCAGCCTTGTTGAAATATTCTATGATCATTATTATGGTATTCTGTGCTTGAAGCAACATAGGCTGAGTCCTTGATTGCTCTTCTTATTTTAGGTGAAGTTTCTCCTCATGGTCTTCTACCACCTTTTCTATTTCAGCTACCTTATGTTTGTGTCTTTTGATTTCTTCAATGTAAAATAATTCTATCTTTGTACAATCATCCTTTTCTCCAGTAATCCTCTCTTTTTATTTGAGTACCATCCTCATATCGTTCATGGGACTCTTCTATTGCTTATGACAAGCTTTTAATTCATTTTTCAAAATGTGTTCACGATACGTTTGTTCCCTTTCATCATCTTCACTGCTAGAAGTATCAAACCCTTTTTCCACAGGAGCCATGAAATTAGTTTCATCTTCTGGTTGGAAATATAATGTAAAGTAAACTTCTTCTTCATTTCTCAAATATATTCTTCTTTCACTTGGAAAGAACATTTTATTTCTTGTACCAATGTTGACTGAGTCTTTTGAGATTCTACCCCATTTCTTCTTTTGTGTTTTTTCTTCTTCTGTCTTAGGAGAAAAAAAAACATTTATAAGGACCAATAACAAAAATGTGTCCATTATTATTGAAGTTGTAAAAACATGGTTGTAGTTTCTTTTTGCCCTTAAATCATTCATTACTTAATATTTTTGATATAAGATCAATTATTTTTTTAATTCTTCATCTTTATCTTCATCATCAGATTTAATTTATTCTGAAGCATCACCATATTTGGTTTTGCATTCTCACATGGCCTAAAAATCAATCTCATCTTTCTTCTTTGTTTTAATGACTCGGATCATTCACATTTAATATGCAATTAGAATGTTATAAAACTCACCAAGAGAAAGATCATCTCTATCTTCTAGAGAAAAAAATTTTGGATCAAACATGTGAGGAAAATTTCTCATTATTTTTTGACAATTATTGAATCATCAATCTTCTCTCCAAAGATCTGAATATTACTGACAATATCATAGAATCTTGTGAAATAATAATCAATTTATTCCTCTTCTACCATCAATATATCTTCGAATTTTCACTTCCAAATTTTCAATTTGGCTTCCATGAATTTCATTTTTCCTCCATAGCTTCATTCCAATTTTTCCAAATTATCTATGGCATTTTTATATCCCATAATCATTGAATAATTTTTCTTTGAAAAATACATTAAGATGTAATTTTTAGTTCTTCCATCAACCTCCTTATTTCTTTTCTCAGTGAATCTCATTAGAGTTTCATTAACAAAAGGAGGTAATCCAAATATCTGCATCTATAACTTCACGGCCATGAGATAAAAGATAGGGTAACATCGAATTCTTCCGACCGAGAAAATTATTTCCATTTATTGTTATAACACCCCATGTATTGACACAATTCAGATTTTTTGTCCTCTGAAAAAGTAGATCCTTATAGAGGGAACCTGTCTCTAATACAAATTTAAATACCTAGACTATTGCAAGATCGCTGAGAGGGGAGTGGTGAATCAGTGATCCCCTTTTTAGATTTTTATTTTTTTTATGAATTGTCTCATTTGTCAATTCAACCTCTATAGATGGTCCAATCCATGATCCATTTTTAAATGATGCGATAAAACAAAAGCATAAGACACAATGATTAACATTGTTCGGTATAGTGATATATTCCTTGTCGTGTTGGTTATTCTTCCCAACAAGGATTCTTCACTATATCAGAAGATGATTACAAATGGTAATTGTTTAGAACCCCCATTTACATGTTGGTTAAACCCCCAAAATCTATTAAACTTCTTATTTCATACATGAACATGTTATTCCCCCTATTTTCAAATTCAACTTTTTAATGAATTGACAGTATTCTTTTTGTTCATATTTCTTCAACAAATACTTATTGAATATGTCGGTCTTTCTCAAATCACTTTGCACACACACAATATTTTCTCCACATGTGCTTGGGTTTACACAATCAGTTTCATCAAAAAACAACTCTAGAGTGCAAGGTATATGTTGAGTTTCCATGGGTTCCTCTTCTACCTCACGTAGGGTTACCACGAGGGGGTCACCTTTCTGCGGGCAAGAATAAGCTATGAAAAATACTCCTTTTCATAGTGTGTGATGTACTACTCCACATGATGTGGATTTCCCTCAATTCCTTCAACAATAGAATGAGTCATGGGAAAAATCCTTTTATAGGTGAGGTAGAATCCTTCTTCAGTGTCCAAGAAATACTGATATATGTCGTGGTGATCATGATTTAAATGCATGAGAAATATGGAATTTTGATATCATAAAATATGGGATAGAAGATCAAGCAGAGAATCTAGGGATATTTATTTCGAAACCTGACTTATTCCTTTTAGCATGATCCTCACGTGAATGCTTTTATGAAGTCATGTACATCATTCTCTAATGTCTTTGAGTGGCCTCAAAAATCCCTTTTCATCTGCTGACATATGATCTTTATTTATCGAAGCCTGCATGTAACTTTTTATTCATGCTTGTGTTTGTTTCTTCTAGACGGTCTAGATGAGCTTGGAATGATCTGAAACGGTGGATGGAGTGATGTGATTGGTGTTATAGACCATCACTGGTTTGCGGATGGATGTCGGGTGTTCGAAGGTTGAAGAAAAACTCAGAGGATGACCATAGTTGAATCTGTGGAGCATGGTGAATAGTTAGTCGGCCAGGAAGTGCGGGATCAATCCATTTATTGATCAGACGACCGAACACGTGTCTTCGATGCATCAAATGGTGGATATAAAGTCCCATGTATTTTTTCCATCCCAAATCAAAACAAACACATCAGAACTGATTTTATAAATAAAAAAAATCTGCACACTCTTCTCAGAATTCTCCCCTTTCCCTCAATATTGTCACCCCTTACTATGTTCACCATGCGAGCATGCTCTTAGCACTGACTATGCTCTTCTGGGAGCACACCTAGTTCCCATGTTACATGGGTTCATCTCTATGTAGAACCCGCATGCTTACACACAGCCCGTGCACTCATGCATCGTGCAGTGCTGTCCTCTAGGGCTTCCTTCGATCATGGTTGACCCTCAAGTCCTGTAGGTGCATGGGGTGAGGTCCTCAGATGGCCTCTATGCATGGATTATTTTTTAGGAATGGACTTTACAAAAATTATTTCATTTTTCTGACTTGAAATAGGATGCATGTCAACCTTATAAATCCATTCCCATGCATGGGAAATTCAATTAGTAGTTTCAACACTTAGCCCTTCCTCCTTTCTTCTTCATCTTCACACATCATCTTTCATTTACTTTTGGAATTACTAATATAAGATCTTTATTTCTATTTTAATAAAATCATGGATGTTGTATTCATTCCCCATGAATTATGACATAACGCATGGACTTAATTATTGTAATGAGTGATGTGTTCTATTTAAAACACATGTCATCTTCTTTTGAGGATCAACACAAACAATCATGTGATTTTATTCACAACCTTCATCCAATTAAGATACATTGGATGGATCTTGTTTCTCCTCATGAAATTGAGTATTGCATAGTCTTCTTCAAGTGTTGTAACAATATATCACTGTGATACAAGTGTTGGAACAAAATAACAGTTCAACAATTGTCATAATTAAGTAAGCTCCAATCTTTATTGCTTCAATCATTCTAACATTAGGCACATATTGGCATGTTATTGACAAAAAATGCAATCACTAGTCTCAACATTCTCCCCCTTTATAATTTTGTGGTCAATATCTCCTAATCACACTATGGTAGAGTCAATATGTGTGTTTTGATGGTTTCTCCACCTTATTTTCAAACAAATGAAAATAGATGATATCATATGGTTCATTTAGAAAAGAGCCTGTAGTTAATCAACTCTAAGTCTGCGTGGGCTAAACCATTATAGAAAAAAAGAGAGATATATCCATGTTTTTCAATTCTACAATGATAAAACCATACATGTGAAATCATGCTCATAGTGAGTCAACTCATCTCCAATGGAAATGAAATTTTTTTTATTTAATTTCAAAAACCCTGCACAAACATTTCACAAACAATGATCCACCTCAAGGGATGCATTAACCTCCTTCAATTACATAAAAATTAGTCCCAAAGCAGGTATATTGATTTAGCTAATAAGGAGGAACCAGTTCATAGTCATGAAGTGAGAGGAGAAGGAAGAACATGAAGTTTCAGAAATAGCTCAACAAACCTCTCTGTTGGCATTGCTTTAGTGAAAATATTTGTGATTTGATCTTAAGTAGAGATGTATTCATAATTGATGTCTCCACATTACACATTTTATTTAATAAAATGATAACTAATATCAATATGATTAGATATCTAATGATGTATGGTATTATTAGATAATCCGATGGCACATTGATTATCACATAAAATCATTAGAGGTTTCTCAGTTTCAATTCACAAGTCTTTTAGTTGTACTTACATGAAAATAATCTGTGTGTATTCATGTGTGGATGCCACATACTCTGCCTTAGCTGTACTCCAAGATACAGAGTATTGTTTTTGGTTTTACAAACTAACACATCCTTCTACCAAAAAGAAGGTTCCATCAGTGGTGGATCACCTATTTGTACAATCATCATCCCAATCATTAAATCTAAACCTCAACAGATCTATGTCTCAATTGTGATTGTATAGCAACCCAATGATCAATTTTCCTTTCATATATCTCAAAATTCTCTTATCTATTGATAAATGAGATTATTTTAGATTACTCTAATATCTGAAACATAGAGGTATTGTATAAGTGATATATGTCCTTGATTATGTGAGATAAAGTAGGCGCCCAATGATTCTTCAGAAGTCTTTTTGATCAACACTATTTCCATTTTCATCCATGAATAAATTAGTTCCAACTAAAATGGGTGTTAAACATATTTTTTGTTTTCCATTATAAACTTTTTCCCCAATTCCATTGCAAACTTCTCCAATGATAGAAATATGGAATTTTGTTTTTCTCAACCTGAAATCCCAAAAAATATTTCATTTGACCATGAATGGACATTTCAAAGGATCTCTATATCTCCTCATCAAATTATCCACATAAACCATCCTTTTCTCCAGCAAAGATGATGTAATCCACATAAATAATGACTATGAGAGTATCGGTGGCCATTTGTGTGACATAGAGATTTCTACCAACTGTACCCTTGAAAAACATCATATCCCTTAGTCAACCATCCAATTTGGGGTACCAGCCTCTAGGGGCCTGTTTTAAACCATATTGATCTTTTTTAACCTACATACCAAGATATAATCTTTTCTAGAATAAAACCATCTGGTTGTTAGATATATACCTCTTCTTTGAGATCTCCATTTAGAATTGATGATTTCACATCCATTTGATAATATTTAAAATTATTGTGTGCTGCAACTACTTATAAAATTTTAATGGTATCCAGTATTACTACTAATGGTAATGTTTCGTAAATGTGAAATCCTTCCATTTGTGAATATCCCTTGCGTAGCAGTCTATCCGCCTTTATTGAAACATCCCCATTATCATTTATATTATTTAAAAAAACCCACTTGGTGCTAGTATCATTTTTATTACTTGGTCTTGAAAGAAGATCCCAAGTGAAGTTATTCTCTATCTAATAAAGCTCATCTTGAATAACTTGTACCCATTACCCATCTTCAACTACCTCAGCCACTATATGAGGTTCAACTTGAGAAATGAGTGCAGTTTGATCGTCAATCCTCAATATTATTCTTATTTTCCCAAGAGATTGTATATTACCTATAAAATTTCCCGTCTCAACATGATTCTTTAATTTGTTGTACAATATTATTTTATTTTCATTATATTATTCTTCATCATATTTATGTTCAAAATTGATACCAACATTGTCTTGCTCTTCCTCAGCTTCATCATAATGCATTTATTCCATTGTCATTTCATTTTTTACCAAATATTCCGATTCATCATTCTTAGCTATATATGATTTGATATTGTTATAAATAATTCTGGCATCACTGAAATGAACCAATATGTTCATTATTTGGTTCTAACATATGTATCCTTTACCATCAGGTAGGTTTCCCATGAATACCCCTTCCTCTGACATTTCATCAAATTTTCCCAGATTAATGTTCTTAATCTTTTTGATGTAGGGAATTCCAAAAACCATGAAGTATTTAATAGTTGGTTTTTTATTGTACCACATTTAATAATATTTCATTTGCATTTCTAGACTGAGAAGACATCTGTTCTGTATTTGTATGGTAGTGAATACTACTTCTCTCTAGAAAAACATTGATATGTTATGTTCTGCCAACATAGTTCTTCCCATTACAGAAAAACTTCTATTCATTCTTCCACTTACTCTATTTTTTTTGTGGAGTATATAATGTGTTTTATTGATGCTTGATTCCATGATTGTAGATATAGCTTTTAAAATTATCACATGTATACTTTTTAAATTGTTTGATGTCACATTATTGATACAGATTCCCAATTCCTTCTCAACATGCCTTTTAAAATATTTTACATTGTGGTTGCCTTGGACATGTATTTAATAAACATGACATTAGTCATTCGAGTGTAATGATCAAAATTTTTTATGAAATACAAATCACCCCTTGTAAACTTTTTTCTCATTTTTCCACATATGTCTGTATGAATAACTTCAAGGTGCCCAGTGGATAGGATATCTACTCCATTGTGTGTAATTTGAGATAATTTTCCTTTCGGAAATGTTTCACAAACTTCATCCCTTTCTCTTTTCAATTTGGGATGATCACTCACAATGTCATACATCATGATTATTCATATACTCCATTGACCATTATATCCATATCTTCTATGCCAAAGATTATTTTTATCCTTGGAAATCAGTTAACATGAATTAATAGATTCGCCAATTTGAAATTGATTTCTATTGGGTTTTTTTCCTGAGTGATGATTCTTACATCCTTTGGGATTTTGATAAAACATGAATTGTTTTTGAACAACACCTCATGTCCATCATCAAATAGTTTTCTCACACTAAGAAAATTGTGTTTTAAAACATCAATAAATAACACATCATTGGATTTTAGATTTTTGGATTCAATCATAGCTTTGCCAACACCGTTGATTTTCAAAGAAAAATCTTTTCCAAATATTATGGCTCATCCATCATGATTTTGAGCATTACTAATGACTTTTGTACCACCAGTCATGTGTGATGAACATTCAAAATCTAGAAACCATGACTTGGTTTTACTATAGGATTAAAAAGTAACTTCATAAAAACATAAGTTTTCTCCATTTACTTTTTGAACTTATTTTCCTATCATAGCATTGAGGGTTTTTCTAGATTAATAGTCTTGCACTTTTCAGCACTATGACCTTGCTGATAAGTTATTATATAAGCATCATCAAAGAAGATAGATTATATTTCAGTTGGAAGATTAGAAGATTTCTCTATTTCCTTTATTTTCAGAATTTCTCTCCCTTGATTCATTCCGTACGTGATGTTGAGAAATGTTATACGAGCATAAATACTCTTTATTCCCAAAAACCCCACAACACCAGCATTATACTCTAAACCATTATCCTCCCCACTGATAGAAGCATTGTATAGATGATTATTGTTGTTTTATTTCTAGAAGCTGAGTAAATATTACTCGAGGATTTCTCTATTCCTTTAGATTAGAGGAGTATTTTTCACAAGGAATTGTGCTCCAAACTTGTCTCAGATTTGTTTTTGAACCTTTGTTAGAAATAATAGATGTGTTTTGGGATTTGATTAGTGTTGAATTGACCTGCTTAATTTCACCAGTGTATGACTATTCTCCCTTGACCTTAGCAGCCTTGTTGAAATATTCTTTGATCTTCATAATATTGTTTTGTGTTTCAATCCAATTTGACTTAGTAATTGATTTCTCTTCTTCTTTTAGGTTCAGTTTCTCTTCAAGGTCTTTTACCATCATTTCCATTTCACCTACCTTCAGTTTATATCTTTCAATTTCATCAATGTAAAATTTTTATTTCTTTATACACTTTCCAATTTCTCCAGTATTTCTCTCTGTTTCTTTCACAAACAACCTCTTATCTTTATTGATCTTACTGTTTTTCTCAAGACAAGATTCTAATTCATTTTTTAACATGTGTTCAAGATCATTATATTCTATTTAATCATATTCACTATAATAATAATAAAAAAAATTCCACATGAGCCACGAAATTTGTTTCATATTATGGTTGGTTGTCAGATAAGGATTCCACATCTTCTTCTTTGCTCACAGAGATTCTTATTTAAACTGGAAAGAATATTTTCGTTATTGTACAAAATTTTATTGACTATTTTGAGCTTATACCCCATTTCTTCTTTTTTGGTATTTCTTCTATTGTCTCATGTGAAAAAAACCATTTCTTTGGAAAATTAACAGCAATGTGTCCAATGTTATTTTAGTTGTAACACCATGGTGGTTTTTTCCCTTTCCACTTAAATCTTTCATTCTCAATTTTTTTGATATAAGTGAAATGATTTTGTTATATTCTTCATCATTACCATCATCATCAGATTCACTTGATTCTTAAGCTTCATCATCATTGATTTTGAGTTTTCTCATGTCCTTGAAAACCATATAATCTTTCATCTTCTTTTTATAGGAAAGGATCATTGGAATTTTGTATGCAATGAGAATGTTATATAACACATCAAGAAAAAGATCATATTTATCTTCTAGAGTTGCAACCCTTGGATAAAACATGTCAAAAAAAATTATGATTATATTTTTGACAATAGTTGTGTCATCCAACTTCACTTTAATGCCCCAAATATCATTGACAATCTCATTTACTCTTGTGAAGAAATCATCAATGTTCTACTCTTATCCCATCATGATATCTTAGAATTTTCTCCTACAAATTAGTAATTTGGATTCCTTGACATTCATGTAGCCTTCATATCTACTTTCCAATTTATCCAATTTTTTAGTCATTTTTATGTCCCATATTTTTTGTTTACACTTTTTTGTAAAAGAGCCATTAAGATGGAATTTTGTGCACTGCCATCAACATCCATATTTATTTTCTTAGAAATAGTCATAACAGTTTCATCAGTAATAAGAGGGAATCCAAATGTAACTGCATCTCTAACTTCAAGGCCAAGTGATAAATGATCGGGTGATATCCTATTCTTCCATATGTGGAAATTCATGCCATTGAAAGTTGGAACACCCTTGTTATTGACTGAATTTAGATTTTTAATCTTCTGAAAGAGGTATATCATTAAAGAGGGAACCTGGCTTTGATTCCAATTGAAATACCCAGGCCAGTGAAATATCATAGATAGGGGAGGGGTGAATTAGTGATCCACTTTTTGGATTTTAATTTTTCCTTTTAATGAATTTTCTCCTTTGAAAATTCAACCTCCGTGGCTGGTTAAAGCCTTGATCCATTTGTTAAATTATGCTATAAAATGAAAGCAAATAACACATGAATTTATAAGGATCTTTACAAAGACATAATCTTTGCCGTGTTGGTTGTTCTCCTGAATAGGAATTATTCACTATATCAAGAGATGATTACAAATGGTATTTGGTTAGACCCCCCCCCCCCAATTACATGTTGGTTAAACCCCCCAAATTATCTTCACCTTCATCTTTCATCCATAAACTGGTTATTTCCCCAATTTCAAATTATTCCTTTGAATGAATTGATAGTCTTCCTTTGGTTCAAGTATCTTAATCAAACATTTATTGAATCATTATATCTTACGGAAATCACATTTCACACACACAATTCTTTCTCCACATGTACATGGGTATACAGAAGTTCATATATTATCATGGTTATGTATTATACAACCTGAATACATTATTCCTGGCATCCTTCCTTCTTTATATGTACACTGATGATTAAGGATTATAAATTTCCACTTATCAAAAATTGAACCCATAGATGGTTCTCTACTACCTCTCAAGAACCCTAAATCTATATTTATTGAATATTTAATGTAGGTGCACTGATTTTACTTCTCAAGAGACTATTAATATATGAACTTGTCTTCATGGATCCTCAAAACAACCAATCCAAGGAGGCATTGTGGTTTAGGATGTTTCGTGAAAACGAAGGAGGTGCAAAGCACTGTCCCTGTATGGATTTACAATCTATTTCATCACAAAACAACATATGAGTGGAAGGAATTTTTGACTGAATGTGGGTTCTCATTCTAGTTAATGTGGTGTTTCCATGAGGGGGTCACCTTTATGTGCGCAAGTAGAATCTACATGAAAGACTCATTTTCATAGGGTGTGATGTACTGCTCCATGGGATGTGGCATTCTCTCAATTATTTAAACAAAAGAATGAGTAGAGGGAAACATCCTTTTATAGGAAACTTATAATCCCTCATCAGCATCCAAAAGAACGGAGATATTCCATGATGATCAATATTAAAATGCACGAGAAATACAATATTTTGAAATCTTAAACTATGGGATATATTTTCATGCCGAGAATCTTGGGATATTTATTTCGAATGCTAAATTATTCATTGTAGCATGATCCTAATGTGCATGACTTTTTGAACACATGAAAATCATTTCTCCAAATGATTTCAGTGGCCTTGAAACTCTGTTTTCTTATTCCAACATATGATCTTTCTTTATTGATGCATGCATGCAACTTTTAATTCATGCATTTTTTTGATTTGTCCAGATGATCCAGTCGAGCGTGGAATGAGCTCAAACGATGGGTAGAGTGATGTGATCAGTGTTTATATCATCACCGGTTCGTGGATGGTTCTCTGGTGTCTGTAGGTTGAAGAAAACCTCAGTGGACAACCACTGTTGAATCTATGAAGCGTGGTGATTAGGTGTTCAGCCACGATGCACGGGATCAATCTCACGATTGATTGGACTGCAGATCGTGTGTCTGCAATGCATCAGACGGTCGAGATTAATTCTCAAGGATTTTTTGTTGCCCTTCATCGAAATGAACACATGGGTGATGCTTCTTTAAATAAAAAGAAGCCATAATATCTTCTAAGAATTATCCACTCTCCCTCCATGGTACCACCCTGTATTGTGTTCAACCTGTGGGTTCCCTCTTAGCACACAATTAGCTCCTCCAGGACTGTACCTTCCTCCCTTGCTACACCGGTTCATCACTGTGTGGCACCCTCTGGCTTACACATGGCCCACACACTCATTCCTTATACGGGGCTGGCCTCAAGGGCTTCCTTCAAGCACAGTTGACCCTCTGGTCCTACATGTGCTAGAGGTGAGGTCCCCGACTGACATCCATGCATGGATTATTTTCAGAAACAGTCCATATAAAATGTTTATCATAAATGATATCATCAAATAAGATTCATGACCAGATTCAAAATCTATTCCCATGAATGATAAATTCACTTATTTTCGTTCACACTAAGCCCTTACTTATTTCTTCTTCATCTTCATGAAAAATCATTCTTTTATTTTTGGATTGAAAAATATAAGATCTTTAATGTTTTTTTAATTCAGTCATGGATGACGTTATCATTCCTCATTCCTTAAGACATAATTTATGGTTTTCATTGTTGTAATGAGTGAGGTGTTCTCTTTAAAACACATGTCTCATTATTTGAGGATTAACACAGACAATCGTCTGATTTTATTCATGACTTTTATCAAATTAGGAGACATTGGATAGATCTTCTTTTTCCTCATGTAATTGAGTATTTCATGGAATTCATCAAGTGTTGAAATAACGAATCACATTGATATAAGTCTTGGAACATAAGACCAGTTCTATAATAGCCATAATTATGTATGAACCAGTCTTCATTACATAAATCATTCTTATATCAGGCACACATTAACGTGTTATTGAAAACAAATGCAATCACATGACTCGACAAAATCTAATTAAATTATGGAGAGAAAATATAAATTATGTTTATTACATAAATTATGAATTTCTAGGATTCAGTCTATGTTATCATTGACATATTTTCAAATATTGACATTTATAGGAATTTTCCCATAATAATGGTTTGGAATGAACCTTTGAGTTTACCTATGCATATCCCCTTGGAGTGTTATACATAGTGTTCAGTGAGGCCCATTCTCATGCACTAGTTCTCAATGAATTCAATATCTATGTACTATTTTATTATTTTAACCCTAGGTACATCAATTACAGACCCATATCTACTTCCAGTATCCAGATAGGGACATATTCTCTTGGAAACCACTTACTATATACAGTATCAAAATATAGGGATAAATCATTTTTTAGTCATCCCTATGATACTTCCTCTAGATTTTTCTATTCATAATATCCAAATAACTAATATTTCCTTTCATAAAATCTATGAAAACTGATGTCTTTATTACACATTAATTCTTGGTTAATAACAAAATATTACACATAATACAATATAGAAGGTCATGATTTCAATTGTATTTTTGAAATCATGTATATAAAATAACATCACTAACAAGGGATATCACATTTTTATTGAAAAAATATTTAACATGAATCTATAGTTTTATATTCATTTAATACTACATGAAATAACACGTGGACATACTTAATAAAATAGTGAGTTTTAAAGCCTAACAAGGGAATAAACACATAATAAGATGAATAATGTAGTCAATTTTTCACAATATGCACATCAATGACACATAATATAGGGTGATATTCATAAAAATGAAAACTGAGGCATGATATAGCATGATAACATAAAGGTATCATCATAAATTAGGGAATAACATAAAACATGACATCAAGAAACATAGTTCAATGATAACATAAAAGAAATAATGATGAAAAAAATCACATGATGTATTATGTTAACACATTAATCCAAATCATGACATCACATTATGCTAATTAATTATTCAATGAATTAGAGAACAACATATTTATGGGATAACATATCATATTCAATTCAATTTCATGCCCATGTGTGACACTTTGATCATACTAGATTAAAACATTTATCATAAAATATTATTTCATGATCATGGAGTGTGGAATATATAAATATAATTCCCAATCAGATAAGTATAATTTCATAATGGTGAACATCCATGATAGTAAATGGGTATAGGAATTCACTACATAATTTTTTGGAATGAAAAATTACAGTTAAATTTCAGTAGCATAACAAGGGAACATAAATATTAATGGGAGGACTTGATGAGAGTGAAATTGGTATCTCATCATTTATTAATCATAAGGATAGTAAGTTGGATATGGAAGAACATGTCCTAAAATTAGGAATTAAAGAATAAATTTTTAAGATAATGAAGATAATTGAATGAATAAGTGAAGAAGATACCTGAGAAAAAACCAATCACTTGTGCGGGAAGCGAGGGAGACTCGAAATTAAGAACTCTCCCGCACCCCACAAGGTCTCTACAATAGAGCTATGCTCTAGGGCTAGATTTTTAATAAAATAATCTTCAATTTACATTATTTTAAAATTTAAACAAATATTTTTTCATTTATCACATTTATAGTATTTAATAAATCATTTTGGGTCTATATTATGTGATTATACACAGTGTATATTTGTACCATATTTAATTTTTATCTGGAAATTCAATTTTCCCAGAATATTATTTAAAATTACCAATATGATAATATCAAAATTATGATTACAACTATATAATTATATTTATAAAAATAATTTTATTAATGATTGAATTTCCAATATTAAAATAAAAATCATCATTTATTGATAAATTATTTATGTTTTCACTAAAACAATTTTCCAACCCCTATTAATATTATAATTAACTTCATAAAAATTATTTGATAATATATTTTTAATAAAAGTTATTTAATAATTTTATTTTAATAAAATATTATTTATTTATAAACTAATTAATTTAGAAAACTAAATTCCAAAATTGAATTTTAATATTCCCCCAAAATACATTTTTTGTTTTATTATATCAAAATGAAAATCATTTTATAATGTAGAAATAAAAAAATAAAAAATATTCATTATTCTACAATATATACATATTCATATTTTTAGGCTCCTAATACATATATCATTATTACACTAGAAAATACCATAAGGGTAAGGTGTGTGACAACAATACATTCAGGGGGTGTTTCGACTTATATGGTTTGGGATGTGATCTCGATGTTCATGAAATTCTCCCATAAATAGTTTCTCTCTTACATTATGTATTAGATATCATCCTGGGCTTGTTCAATGGAAAATCTAGATAATGGTATTTCCCATTAATATATGGGATTCATAGATTTCGAACCTACCAGGTGATCCATCACATGCTTTTTCTATTTCAGTTGGATTTTCAAAAACCCTATATTTGTATTAATTATATGATCACTTGTAACAGCCCAAGATTTTATGAAAAATGTTTTTTTAATTTCACTAATGTCTTGTGTTGTACTCTACACCCAAAGGAGCTTGCATCCTTGACTTTCCTTGCATTACACGCAATCGCGACCTTCCTCGATAGCGTGTGTAGTACGCAATAACGAGTTTCACTAAACAAAAATATGTTATTAAAATATTATTAAAACTAGCCATTATGAATAGTAATAACCAATTTTTGAAATTTTTTAAATTTTATTTTTCAAAATGGAATTTGTTTTTGGATTTGGAGTATCGAATTTAGCCTATGGTGAAATTTTGGTACTTTTCGGATAACTTTCATATTTTGATGAATAGTGAAAATTATTAAATTATAATTAAAAAAAAACTTTTTTAATCGAATTAATTAATAGTTATAAATTATTAATTTGAGTGGTTTTAAAGTATATTTAGAATATATTTTTACAATTTAATACAATGTTGTTCATTGGATGTAATTTCACATTTACACCAGACATAAACAAGTGTTAATCTTTTGATAGTTATTATCTCTTAAAAACACGCTATTTGTTGTGACAGTGGAAATTAATTATAAAATTAATTAATGAAACATATATTTTGGGAATTTTGTAAAATAGAAATAATTTTTTAATTCGGAATATCAATTATATCTTAGGCTGAAATTTTGGCATTTTTCTGAAAAACTTCAATTTTTGATGAATAGTGAAACTACTAAGTGGTAGTTAAAAAATTAATATTTCTTCATAAATCTTAATTTTACCGCTTCTGTGAATGGAATTTCAAAAATCCAAGACACCCGGTTGATTTCAGTAAGTAAAATGTGGTTCAATGAGATGAAAATAATTTTTGGTGAGAAGTAACTTTTTACATTTAATTACTACGGTTCAAAGTAAATAGGGTAATTAAGGGTACAAATGATATTAATATTACCCTAACACATGTACTAATCCTATTGTACAAGTTTATCTCGACCAAAAACAACCTTAAGTGTAAAATAATATCATTTAGGCCAACTTGGATTCGATTAGTACATTTATTATTATTTAATTCAAAGAAGAGTTAAATGAGTTAAAATCAATGTTTATTTACTAACACATTTGTAATATAGGGTTATAAATAAGATAAATTCGACTATAAATATTCATTAGAAATATATGAATATTTCCTACATAATGGTATTTTATTTTTAATTTTTATACTTGAAATAATGTAATTTATTTATGACACAACAATGATGCAGTAATTACCTTTTTAAGAAAATATTAACATAATTGATGTTATATATGCCCAGATAAATGTAATTTGAGAATTTTTATGACTTAAACTAATTATATAGGTTAATATGACATGTTATTGTGGATTTAAGTAACTTTGTTTGAACTTATAATTCTTTTAGAAATTTCATAAAAATCATGTACCAAATAGTGTCAAAATTGACATAAATTAGTTTTTAAAACAAATATTATATTATTAATTGTTATTTAATTCCTAAAAATATAAGGATCAGAAACATGACTTAGATAAGGATATATATATTAATAATAAACAAATTGGGGTTAGTTTGGCTTGATATAGTATGTTTATTAACCATATAGTGTAAGAAAACAAAAAGACACGGTAAAAGTTAAATTATTTAACTTAGAGTTAAATCTAATTGATAAGGTTAAAATAATAACCTAAACTTTTCTAAATCCTATTGGATGAGAGGATTTCGACCCATCGCCACCATATCCTCGAAATAAATCAATTTGGAGCTATTTAAAACCGAAATTTACTTTATAATAAAATAATATTTTTAGTTATTCCAAAGGTGCCCCTCTCCTCCCTTATAAAAGGGAACCTCCTCCCTCTCTTCCTCACACAACTTTGAGCCTTCAAGCTCATCCAAACCCTGAAATTTTCTCCTCTCAACTTCACTAGAGACATCCCAGAGGTCCTGGTCTTCTTCAAAGACCAATTGTAGTGCCCTAAATGGAGGTCTCAAAGAAGCACTTCAAAAAATAGGTAATATCCATTACCGATCTTTTTCAATTTCTTTCTTCTTCAACTTCTTCTTCTTTAGTTGTTTCATGATAAATTAATAACATAAATATTTCTTATATACTGATATGTTATATAAAATATTAAACAACTCTAATTAACCTTCTATCCATCCAACGGAAAAAGGAAATCACCGCGCGTGCGTACATATGGAATACCGTCTCCACAACGCGATGAGATTTATTATCCATGTTAACCATTCCAGAATGATTATAAAGCATACATAATGAATAATAATGGAATATATGACATGGTAAATCTACTGGATTTATGTATATATATATATTTCATCTACTTACTTCCATTAAAGACAATAAGGAAAGGAAAGCAGCGTCCATGCGTATGTACGGACTACCGTCTCCATAAACGGTGTGTTTCCTTTCATTTATCTATCTATTATATATATATATATTGAATATATATGATATATAAATCATTCATTATATTCTGAAGTAATTAAATCATGATATAAGTAATAATAATGTCAAGAACAACAAGTCCAAACACCTACGATAAATGAGACGATTTTACCCAAAACGCTACTTTAACATGAATTTAAAAAAGAACGGGTAATATAAAGTCATAAGTGGACCATATATGATATAATAACAATGAATATGATTCTGGAATAAGTCAATAACATGATTTAAATAATTATACAGGAGGTTCGGACACGTACAAAGCAAGTCGGACCTAAGGTAAGGGAAAATATCACAATCTCATTTTTATCCGAGATTGTTTATACTTTGAAATTTACTGGGGTGAATTTTATCGTCCAAATCCATGTTTCCTCAATATGTAATATTATTTCCATCCACCTACAATTGTTTAAATCCTATTTTACCCTTTGGTGAGTTTTTAGTAAAATATATGAAACGAATCTTTTGTCGTTTTTCGTACGAGGTATATTTTTGACTTTTCCGACAAAAGTATGAAGAATGTTTTTTTATACGGCATGAATGGATTTTTAAACCATTATTTCCAAGAATCTTCCATTACATGTTTTCAAGATTATTTTTAATCAACTTCTTTTAGTTTATAATTGTACGACATGTTAAGAAAGGAAACGTGTTTTTGAAGAAGAAAGGATATTTTCCTCAAGAATGGAATTCAAGTGTTTTATCAAAATTATTTTCCATCTAAGATAATAAAGGGTTCTGTTTTTATCTCTATTATTACATTGATTTGATAATGTTGTGATTGAATTATTTTTATAAATTCCTTTATCTTATATGAATTGTTTTATGATGTCACGATGTTTAAGATTCCCATATTTATTACATGGTTTATGAAATGATGTATGATTTATGATTTTGTGGAACACATAAGAAAGGATTCATTATAAGATGGGTGGGACCTATATCTCCCTCCAATGCATTGGTTAAAGATTTTATATCTCATGAGATAGACATGGCTGGAACGGTAGGTTATACCGGTTCAGTAAACAGGACTGGAACGAGGGTGACTCGGTTCAAGAAGGGACTGTGTCCACTAAGATAGTCTTGTCAATGAGTCTTGACTAACAAGAAATGATTCTCTATGATTATGTGCATATGACACAATGATTCATGTTTTACGTTATGATTATTGGGATTTCATTTCGCTCCTATAATTTATCCCATGTTATGAAATTATGCTCTCTTTTGCAGGTTAAGATTTCCAAAAGTTATGTTCTTATGAATATGATGTGATTAATTTTTCTTTTGTTTACCCTTACTGAGAATTTGAGCTCACCCTTTTATGTTTTCTTTTTCTCAGGATATAAAGAAAGGTTTTTGGTAAAAAAAATGGGAAGATCATTATGAGAGATATTGAAGATCATTCACCATGATTAGAAGATTACGTTCTGAGTTTCCAAAGACACTAAACTATTACAATCCTTGTGTGTGTGTTTTTGTTATGTACTAAGTATTCCGAAAATGTAATGTAATGTCAATGTAAGTCAGGCTTCGGTTCTCTATAGTTGGTATCAGAGGAAAGGTTTAGTCAACCTTTGGAAACTAGGATGTGAAAACGTTAGTGAGATCCCTAGAGATATTTCTAAGGTATGTCTAGGGATGTCCCTAAGGTTAATTATACGTTTATGTTATAGTACTAGAACTACTGTAACGATCATAGAATTAAACCTAAGATGTTAGATATTGAATGTACTCCCCCTTTATTATGTTGTTTTCCCTAGCATGATTTTTTCCTCTCACACTATTCTTTTTGGGTTTTAGACGATGGCTAGAACCCGAAGGAACCATGTTGATCAACGTAATGGACAATGCAATAATTGTCCTCCTGAACAATAAAATGTTATGGGAGATGGAGTGCAAAATCTTATTGCTATCCTTACACAAGCTATGAATCATTCTAGACTTCCAAATGAGCAGAGAAGGGAAAAATATTCTATTGAGTCCTTCATGAGGCAACGTCCACCTTCTTTCAGTGGGACTTCTGATCCACTTGTTGCTGAACTATGGATCAGTACCACTGAAAAGATATTTTCAGTTCTTCAATGTTCTGAACATGATAAAGTCATCTTAGCAGTATATCGTTTGGAAGGTGAAGATGATCAATGGTGGAATCTTATCAAGAATACGAGGCCAAGAGATGAAATTGAGTCCATGGAATGGGACGAGTTCAAGAACTTGTTTTTCATTAAGTACATCCCTCGTATTCTTCGAACAAAGATGGAAAATGAGTTTCTTGAGCTAAAGCAGAAGGATGAAGAATCTGTTGGTATATACGAAGCAAATTTTATAGGACTTGCAAGGTATGCATCTCGCATTATCATCCAACCTGAAAGTAAAGTTGATCGATTTTTCAGTGGCTTAAAACCAAGTCTTCGAAGGGCATTAGCTATAAGAGACTTCAGTAGCTATGAAGAAATTGTGCGTTGTGCTATCGAGGTAGAAATGGATGTTGGTGTTACATATCCATCTCATGGTCTTGACAAGAAACGAAAGATGGAGTTCAAGGAGAAATCTCAGAATAATGGTGAAAAGAAGATGAATGTTTCCTTATGCACAAAGTGTGGAAAGAAGCATGGTGGAGATTTTCTTAAAGGGACTAGAAAATTATTTAAGTGTGGAAAAGAAGGTCATCGAGCAGCTGAGTGTCGAAGTAATGGAAAATGAGATTCTAATGATGTGAATAAATCAAACACTGCAGAGAACGCACAACCAACACTTCAATGCTTCAAGTGCAAGGAAATGGGGCATTATGCTAATAAATACCCTAATCCAAGGGTTAGTGATGATCGACATGAGAAACCGCTTAAGGCAAAGGACAAAGGGAAGTCACATGCGATCACTATTGGCAATGTTGAATATGACAACGATGTGGTGGAATGATTAAGTGTTTATGTAATGGGATTCCAAAATAATGTTGTATCATGGAGTATTGGAATATTTATGTATTGTTCTAATGTGGTATTCAAAGTGATTGAGATATTATGCGCATAATGAAGGGAAAACAAGAAAATGAAATGTTTAACAGTATTCATGAGCTCATGATTGATATAAGGACTAAGTGATATCATGGTTTGAGTATATAGAATTTTGAGGATTTTGATATGTGGAAAGTGTTAACTTTGAACTGCATTCATGTTTTCACTACGTTTTAATGGGTATTCAAGAGAATACATGATTAAGGACTTCAGAATGTTTGGAATGTGACCAAAAAAACATATCTTATGATATATGGGTATCAACAATGGTATTAAATCTCTGGTAATCATTTTCACTATGTTATGAGAGTGGACTGAAGTATTATGGATAAGCCTAAAGATTGGAATGGATTGTGTTGGAAATAAGTTAGTATTGTTTAAGGATAGAAGTTTTTTCGATATTATTGATGGGATGTTATAGTAATATAGTTTTAGAAAATGGACAACCTGCAGGAAGGGCGACAACCCATCGCGTCGGACAAGGCTGTGGAAATCGAACCCACAACCGAAGTGCAACTTGCCTTTATCGCCTACCACTGGCCTACAGGAAGTCCCTGTTTAGTAGAAACTAGTTTTATTATATTAAGCAGTATGATATATGATGTATAAGTCCTTTTTAGGAACCATATATGATTAATCTCACTATAGATCGACTTATGTATATAATTTTTGCTAACCTTTTGTTTGAGACAGATGGAATGACCCGTCATTCTATCACATGATCTACTAACACTTCACGAATAAAAAATTCAACTTCATTTATTTAAGAGATGAAGTAGAAATTATTCAAGGCACGAACAATAGTGAGATTTTACCAAAATAATGTAAGTATTTATTCTAATTCAAATTTGTTAACTTTAGGGAAACGATCTTCAAAACCAAAAATGTTGTCCTAGTGCTCTTATATCTGATTAATCAGATGGTACCTTAGATCGTCACAAATTTATGGCTTTGTGATTACTATCTTTTCTATAGCCATGTTCTCTACCACTCTAAATCAGAACATGATGGTTAGAATTTTCTTCCATATCCCTATTTTCACCTATGTGGAAACCCAGTGATTAGTTTATTTGGGTAACCGTTACGTTTCATACTTTTGTTTTTAAAGATTGGTTTTGGTATTCCTTTTTACGATGTGGGTTTCGATTAAAGAAACTTTCGAATAGTAAACCATTTATAACCCCGACGAATTTCGAGGGTGAAATTCATTATAAGGGTGGTAGAATGTAACAGCCCATGATTTTATGAAAAATATTTTTTTTAATTTCACTAATGTCTTGGGTTGTATGCTACACCAATAGGATCTTGCATCCTTGACTTGCCTTGCATTACACACTATCACGACCTTCCTCGATAGCGTGTGTAGTACGCAATAACGAGTTTCACTAAACAACAATATGCTATTAAAATATTATTAAAACTAGCCGTTATGAATAGTAATAACCACTTTTTGAAATTTTAAAAATTTTATTTTTCAAAGTGGAATTCATTTTTGGATTCGGAGTATCGAATTTAGACTATGGTGAAATTTTGGTACTTTTCGGATAACTTTCATATTTTGATGAATAGTGAAAATTACTAAATTATAATTAAAAACAACTTTTTTAATCAAAATAATTAATTATGATAAATTATTAATTTGAGTGGTTTTAAAGTATATTTAGAATATATTTTTACTATTTAATACAATTTTGGTCCTTGGATGCAATTTCAAATTTACACCAGACATAAACAAGTGTTAATCTTTTGATAGTTATTATCTCTTAAAAACACGCTATTTGTTGTGACAGTGGAAATTAATTATAAAATTAATTAATGCAACAAATATGTTGGGAATTTTGTAAAATAGAAATCATTTTTGAATTTGGAATATCAATTATAGCTTAGGGTGAAATATTGGCATTTTTCTGAAAAACATCAATTTTTGATGAATAGTGAAACTACTAAGTGGTAGTTAACAAATTAATTTTTCTTCATAAATCTTAATTTTACAGCTTCTTTGAGTGGAATTTCAAAAATCAGAGAGACACGGTTGATGTCAGTAAGTAAAATGTGGTTCAATGAGATGAAAATAATTTTTGGTGAATAGTAACTTTTTACTTTTAATTACCATGGTTAAAATTAAATAGGGTAATTAAGGGTACAAATGATATTAATATTACCCTAAAACATGTCCTAATCCTATTGGACAAGTGTAACTCGACCAAAAACAACCTTAAGTGTAAAATATTATCATTTAGGCCCACTTGGATTAGATTAGGACATTTATTATTACTTAATTCAAAGAAGAGTTAAAAGAGTTAAAATCAATGTTTATTTACTAAAACATTTTTAATATAGGGTTATTCATAAGATAAATTCGACTATAAAAATTAATTAGAAAGATAAGAAGTTTTCCTACATAATGGTATTTTATTTGTAATATTTAGACTTTAAATAATTTAATTTATTTATTACAAAACAATGATGCAGTAATTACCTTTTTAAGAAAATATTAACATAATTGATGTTATATATGCACAAAATAATATAATTTGAGAATTTTTATGACTTACACTAATTTTATAGGTTAATATGACATGTTATTGTTGATTTAAGTAACTTGGTTCGAACTTATCATTCTGTTAGAAATTTCATAAAAAACATGTACCAAATAGTGTCAAAATTGACATAAATTAGTTTTTAAAAACAATATTATATAATTAGTTGTTATTTAATTCCTAAAAAAATAATGATCGGCCAAATGACTTATATAAGGATAGATATATTAATAATAAACAACTTTGGGTTCGTTTGGCTTGATATAGTAAGTTTATTAACCATATAGTGTAAGAAAACAAAAATACACAATAAAAGTTAAATTATTTAACTTAGAGTTAAATCTAATTGATAAGGTTAAAATAATAACCTAAACTTGTCTAAATCCTATTTGATGAGAGTATTTAGACCCATACCCACCTTATCCTCGAAATAATTCAATTTGGAGCTATTTAAAACCGAAAGTGACTTTATAATAAAATAATATGTTTAGTTATTCCAAAGGTGCCCCTCTCCTCCCTTGTAAAAGGGCACCTCCTCCCTCTCTTCCTCACACAACTTTGAGCCTTAAAGCTCTGAAAAACCCTGAAATTTTCTCCACTCAACTTCCCTAGAGATATCCTAGATGTCCTGGGCTTCTTCAAAGACCAATTGTAGTGCCCTAAAAGGAGGTCTCAAAGAAGCACTTCAAAAAAGAGGTAATATCCATTACCGATCTTTTTCAATTTCTTTCTTCTTCAACTTCTTCTTCTTTAGTTGTTTCATGATAAAGTAATAACATCAGTATTTATTATATACTTATCTGTTATTATAAATATCAAACAACTCTAATTAACCTTCTATCCATCCAACAGAAAAAGGAAATCACCGCGCGTTCGTACGTACGGAATACCGTCTCCACGACGCGATGAGATTCATTATCCATGTTAACCATTCCAGAATGATTATAAAGTATATATAATGAATAATAATGGAATATATGACATGTAAAATCTAATGTATTTATGTATATTTATATATTTCATCTACTTACTTCCATTCAATACAATAAGGAAAGGAAAGCAGCGTTCATGCGTACGTACGGACTACCGTCTCCATGAACGGTGTGTTTCATTTCATTTATCTATCTATTATATATATATATATATACTGAATATATATGATATATAAATCATAATTTATATTCTGGAAGTAAGTAAATCATGATATAAGTAATAATAATGTCAAGAACAACAAGTCCAAACACCTACGATAAATGAGACGATTTTACCCAAAACGCTACTTTAACATGAATTTACAAAAGAACGGGTAATATAAAGTCATAAGTGGACCATATATGATATAATAACAATGAATATGATTATGGAATAAGTCAATAACATGATTTAAATCATTATACAGGAGTTTAGGACATGTACAAAGCAAGTCAGACCTAAGGTAAGGGAAAATATCACAATCTCATTTTTATCCGAGATTTTTTATACATTGGAATTTACTGGGGTGAATTATATCATCCACATCCATGTTTCCTCAATATGTAATATTATTTCAATCCACCTACAATTGTTTAAATCGTATTTTACCCTTTGGTGAGTTTTTAGTAAAAGACATGAAACGAATCTTTTGTCGTTTCTCGTACGAGGTATATTTTTGACTTTTCCGAGAAAAGTACGAAGAATGTTTTTTTTATACGGCATGAATGGATTTTTCAAACATTATTTCCAAGAAGCTTCCATTACATGTTTTCAAGTTTATTTTTAATCAACTTCTTTTAGTTTATAATTGTACGACATGTTATGAAAGGAAAAGTGTTTTTGAAGAAGAAAGGATATTTTCCTCAAGAATGGAATTCAAGTGTTTTATCAAAATTATTTTCCATCTAAGATAATAAAGGGTTCTGTTTTTATCTATATTATTACATTGATTTGATAATGTTGTAATGGAATTATTTTTATAAATTCCTTTATCTTATATTAATTGTTTTATGATGTCACGATGTTTAAGATTCCCATTTTTATTACATGGTTTATGAAATGATGTATGATTTATGATTTTGTGGCACACATAAGAAAGGATTCATTATAAGATGGGTGGGACCTATATCTCCCTCAAATGCATTGGGAAATGATTTTATATCTCATGAGATAGACATGGCTGGAACAGTAGGTTATACTGGTTCAGTGAAATAGGACTGGAATGAGGGTGACTCGGTTCAGAAAGGGACTTTGTCCACTAGAATAGTTTTGGCAATGAGTCTTGACTAATAAGAAATGATTCTCTATGATTATGTATGTATGCCACAAATATTCATGTTTTAAGTTATGATTATTGGGATTTCCTTTCACTACTATAATTTATCCAATGTTATGAAATTATGCTCTCTTTTGCAGGTTAAGATTTCCAAAAGTTATGTTCTTATGAATATGATGTGATTGATTTTTCTTTTGTTTACCCTTACTGAGAATTTGAGCTCACCCTTTTATGTTTTCTTTTCCCCAGGTTATAAAGAAAGGTTTTAGGTAAAAATAAGGGGAGATCTTTATGGGAGATATTGAAGATCTTTCACCACGATTAGAAGATTACGTTCCGAGTTTCCAAAGACACCAAACTATTATGATCCTTGTGTGTGTGTTTTTTGTTATGTACTAAGTATTCCACAAATGTAATGTAATGTCAATTTAAGTCAGGCTTCGGGTCTCTACATCACTATTCAATAAATATATTATCAATAGTAAATATGCTTAATTATTTATTAAATAAAATAATATATAATAAAACCAAGGAAGTTCATGTTTTTTCTATAATTATAATACATAAAACGAAATTTATTTCAAGGAA
The DNA here is from genome assembly GCA_963277665.1 of Viscum album. NCBI lineage: Eukaryota > Viridiplantae > Streptophyta > Magnoliopsida > Santalales > Viscaceae > Viscum > Viscum album. The sequence continues at coordinate 1,919,894,044 of OY728160.1, forward strand.
AAAATGAAATATTTTTTTATAAAAGTTTATGTCATTAATATAAGACTCCAATTTGGTGAATGGGTACCTATGGAAAAAATTAGTTTGAACAGAGTTAAACATATTGGGAATGAAAAAAGGGAGCTGGATAAATCCCCTATTAAGAAAATTTATTTAATATTTTCCCTAAACAATCATTCACGATTCTTTTATATAATGAAATCAATATTCCAAAATATCAAAGTTTGGTGATCTAGTTAGAATATTGATCACCCATTCAAATATGAAAATTTTGAAAACCATAAGATAAAAATAAAAAACACAATCCATGAAATCGACAAAACTATTAATTAACCCAGTTAATTATAATTCTATATAAAGAATTTGGGGGAGATATATATTTTTCTATTATACTAACCACCATCAGTCAAAATATTCTCATTGGAAATTGGTGTTTTATAGTCCTTACAGACATTAATGTTACTTAAGTTCTCTATTGAAAACCTAATTCTCAATCCTTGCCACGCTTATATAGATTTTAAATAACTTACTTTTCTATGGGACCTCATAGTGAATATTTTTTACAATGAATTTAAGTTATTTATGAGAGGAATCTTCTTCTATAGATCCATTGTGAATGTCTTATTTGAAAAAACCATGGATAATATAGATGTTTATACTAATTGTTTTACAAGATAACAATAAAAATTCCTCTTTAATTTCATTAATTTTATTTATTTCATACAAACCATTTATATATTCGTATCATTATCATCGATATCAGATGAAAAGTACAATAATACCCTTTATTTAACTAGTTATTCTGCTTAACGGGTTTTAGCCTCTGTTTTTTCTCATGATTAAATGTTCTTATCATTTTATAAAGACTGAAAAATGGATAACTATTGTCAAAATATCTGTTATATTCTAAATATTTGGTATTTAATTAACAAACATTATCTTGGATTCATTGATATAACTACCAAAACGTAATCTGATATATATATATATATACTATGAATAAGCATAAAAATCATTTTCAGACAATTCTAACATCATTTTTCTATCAGAAAAGAGATCATTTAAAAAAAATTAAATACTTCCAATTATTTATTTTTTAAAAATATTTTTTGAATTGAAACTTTTATGGATTATAATTAGTCTTAATAGTAGATAAATACCCAATGTGATTAATGTTATATTTAATAGAAATAATAACAAAATTTTATGTAAAATAATACCCAATAATAAATTGATGCCTTTCAATATTAAATGTATTATTAAAATATATGTACAATAGAAAAGATTATAGATGTCATAACATATTCATAAAATGTAATATGTCCTAGAAAAAAGTTCTACATTGAGAAAAAATGTCTTTAATAATGTTCAAGTTCATATGTTATATTTTTTAAATTAATATACACAGCTTCTAATGTCTTATGAAGAGCAAAATTTCATGATTTTAGTAAACAAAAAACATACATTCTTAAAATGACTTCATAGATTATATATTAATTCCTAGGCCTATAAAAAGAGTTCAAATGATCACAAAAGGCATAGATAATTCATCAATCACGCTAAAATCACGTCAACGAAATTTCTAAATTCATTTAGCTTGTTAGAAACTCATGTAAAATTATTTCAATTAAATATACTACATTTTAATAATATATTCACCTCAATACCTTCATGAAAATTCATCAATGTACTATTTCCCACTAATTAAGTCCATCCACATTCTAGATAATCTTTTGATGGTTTCATTAAACATAAACCATATTTTATATAAAAAATGAAAATATTTCAACATTTAATAAATGATATGAGAGAGTTAGAATAACTGATTCTATAGGAAACATTAATTTTTTCCTTCTTCAAAATCCACAAAATCATGAATAATTTTTTAATTGATGTTTATTAACATTATTACTTGTCAATGATATATAAACCAACCTTCCAATAGGCATATTTTGTATGTTTTTTTCAATGAATTACCCATTTTAATAACACTATTTTTTTTACCCAAATACATAGGAATCATCTACACTTCACTCATAGGGTGGATATATACTCTGTCAGCCATGAAATCACATTTAAATAATTAAAATGACCATTTAAATATGAAACATTTCTAAAAATATATAACTTCAACTCATGGAAACATCAATCCTTGCCTTTGGACTTTTTTTCAATTACTAATTCATTACGAGTCAATAAAGTTTCTCTCTCAATAATTGACCTAAAATTAAAAGGGGATTATATTTTTTTACCACCTAATTGAAATTATATGGATGAAGTGAAATTTCTTCTTCTTCTTCTAAATGATAATGGGAATTGGAAAGTTAACATTTCCAATTTCAAACAAACTATTCAAAATTTAAATAACATACATTCACATATGTACTTATACATTTTACACTAATTAATAAATCCTTGATAGATGGGTGGAGTCACATTATTCATAAAAATTTCTAATATTCCAACCAAATATATTTCGATGTGTGGAATCACAGTATAGAAAAAGAGAGTGGTCACTTGAGAGAACATAGCATTCCATTCATACCTATAAAATGGAAATAACATAGATATTCTTTATATTGTTTGTGTTCTATGATAATATTAAAATATGTGAATAACATGAACTATAATGAAGAAGAACTTATAAATCCTTCAATTGGAAGTCATTTTACACAATTTATATTTATAATCTCAACCATTAATAGAAAAAATAAATATTAGTGTAATTTAATGGTATGAGAGTTAAAATCATTCCTTAAATGTTAAAAATAATCAATGAAAACCTTATTTTCATATATATGAGAGAATGATAATTAAAATGGATGATTTAATTCCATTATATATCCCCCTTACGGGATGTTCTCCATTAATCATAAATATCAATTCCTAAGATTCTAGTAAAACCAAAACGATGTGTTAATAAGGAAACACATCATGAATACATTGATGTGTGTCGAAGGGAATTGATATATTTATCAACTAAGAGACTCATTTCATTGTTGTTTTAAACAATCTTGACCTCCTTTTAATTTCATTCTTATTTATTCTCCATGCACATTCACCTTTTGGTAGAATGGGATTCTCTTTCATTAGATCTTTATTCATAGTTGTAATGATTCATTTTACTATAGAAGATAAGGAACATTGATAATTTAATGAATCATATATCTAATTTTCCCTTTATAACTAGATTGGACATACAATTAAACATTTTATATTCATATTCTTAAGCTTAATTTTGTTACTATAAATATTAATTATGAAATCATTAAAAATATTTTGATGTATTTTGTTCCATTGGTATTCATTTGACTAGAAAAAATTGACCAAAAATAAATTTAAATATGTCACAAAATATTGGAATCATCCATGTACACTATAATTAGTTTTTTACCATTCTCTAAAATTGTAAAAATTATTCAAAATGAGTGGAAACCACAAATAAATTCTAATTATCTATCTATTTGATGAAATATATTCTTCTAGTTTCCTAAATTATCTCATTCAGTATTCTTTTCACTGAAAACTATTTGTATTACTTGATATGTAATCTATTTAAAAGGAATAAAAGTCTTTCACTTATTGTGCATACATTCATTTGAGAATATTTTATTAACTTCATAAGAGGAGATGGTTTATCCATATGATTTTATTTATCTCCCATGGTAAACATTCCATAAATAATTTAATTATTTCTTATATATTATGTCATTCTTCTCTAGTCCGTAAAAGAGTAATGTTGGTTTGTATTTGATGGAACTTCTAAATATAATGACCATATCTATTTGAACAATTATAAAATATATCACTGTGTTCATTTTTGTTATAAAGGGAGAAAGTTTTCTTCTTTTGTGAAATAAAAACGTGAAAAGTATATTATCCTATACCATTATCTCTACACCACCTTTATTCATGGATTCTACAACATATAACAAAAAAATCCATATTCCTTAAATCAATATCTCTATTCTAAAAACTCTAACTACACTAAAATATACTAAATTATCTCAATATTTTTTATATTATTTCAATTTAAATATATTTTTTACCTTTAAATTATTTAGGAGAGAACAATACATATTTGGGATTTAATTATCGATATTACCATATTGGATATTATTACATACACCATTTTATTATTTTTTTGTGTTATTGAATTATTCTCATTCCATATTAGAATCGGATTATATGTTTTCCTTACAATTCCTAGAAAACCAATTTAGTGAAATCATATTTTCAGACTTTGGGATTCCTTTTAATTATATCTTATTGGGTATTATTATCTAATATACCCAAAGATACTTCTATAAATATTCCTAGACTCAATACATATAATAATAATAATTGATAATTTTGACTATCATTATATCATTCAACATCTTGAGAATTCGTGGTGGTGTAGAATCTTGAATATTAAATTTTACATATAACATAAGATATTCTATGCTGAGAACAACATTTTATCATCTATAACTGTTATCAACCTTCCATCGCATTAAATTTTTAAATTTTTATCTTGATCTACACAAATAATATTTTCTTCATACAACAAACGATCCATCTCCTTGATAATCATTTCCTTTACTTGTAACTATGTATATTTAACATTCATGAAGATGTTATACTATTTGTCTAATTCATGGAACTCCATTGTATCAGCTTTCAAAAAATATTATTTATCACATTGGAAAATTTAAATTCTTTTCTAATAACAAAAATTATTTCATTTATTTCCTAGATAATTTCATCACTAAATATTAACAGTATTATGATAGTATTAAAAAAATTAAAATTCATTAATTATGCCTCCTCAATTACATCAGCTTCCTATTCCACCCATGGAACATTATCCTGACATCCACAAATAATAGAATATATATACATATCAGTGATACATTAAATAGTACCAATTTAAAAATAATTATTTATTTCAGAATAGAAATCACTAATTAAATAATTTAAAATATTTTCATCACAGTATTTATATTCCTCATCAAATGAATATGAAATACATGATTTTCAAGATGTTTACAGTTATGAAGACAAATAGGAAATATCTTTTCCTATTTTGTCATTATTCTATTTTTATTGTTTTTATATTCTAGTTGGTATTCTCTTTTCTAACACATTCATATATTTCTTAATTATTATACGGATAATTTATTCAATATAAACAAATTTATACTCTATTCTTTGTTAACATCAATTATACATTTCATATATTCCGGAAAAAATTCACCCATGAAAAAAATAACAAATAAAAGAAAACTCAATATTACTTGATTTCAATAGATGTAAAGTAGTAGAATTTAATTAGATGGATACAATGTTTTGATTTTCATATTATGCCAATGTGAATCAATATAGAAACAACTGATATGGGATGTTGAATCAAGTGTGGATAATTCATATAAAAAACAAATGGATTATTTTTTGTTCTTTATAGCCCTTGGGAATTATGATGCAATGATGTCTAATTAATAAATGGTATATATTTATATTTTGCACATTAATAATAACCACATGAAATGTTGAACATAAACATGAACTCATAATATTTAATTTTAAAAATGCTCTTCCCTGATATGGGAAACCTACACAATTCCATGATTAACTCCTATTGAGACATCGATTTTACCAAATAATGATTTTGTTAATTATAATGGTTGTCTAGGTAATATCATAAAATGAGGGTGAATAAATTATATAGGTGGGTTCACAATATTAAAAATTAAAACCAAATATTAACTATGATAGCTTCTTTATACTAGTATCCCATCAGTTCTTCCATTATATCATACCTCTTGAACTAGGTTATCACTAATACACTTGATTTCACTACATTAAAATTATAAACCATATTCCATGACTCTAATTTTTGAATGCCTATAGATGTACATGAATAATCACATCCAACATTTCTACTTTTATTTATCAATCCATTCAACTATTATTTACAATAAATTGCATGAATACTATAAAAAAGGTTACAATGTCTTCATCCAAAAACAAATATTCTATAGAATTGTATTCATATCAACCTTTCACAACTAAGTTTCTTCTCTTATTCCTCTCTTTAAATTATATATTTTCACCAGAACTAGTCTATAAACTTATCCTTGATACGAGGATGATGATTCATTTTAGTATAGTATCATCTTTACCTTCTTCTTCATCTTCTTCTTCTTTATATTATTTATATTCATCTTTTTTTATACATCAGAAGGAACCAGAGTATTTTCATTATTCATAAGCTTCATACAATATTGATCACTATAATAAGAAACATATAATAAAATTTTAAATCCATAAATATTTATTCAAAACATCTATCATATTCATAATATAGTTAATATTTGAAACTACTCATTTTTATAACTATTATTTGATTACAAATTTTCTCATATTTTCTTAGAAATTGGTGGTTATATAATATTAGTACATTAATTTCATGTGACCACAAATGGAATACCTTAGGATACTTTTTCTCAACCAGTCACAAGAACTATGTTAATATAACCACTTTAAAATCTCCATGATCTCCACTTTTTTCTTAGTGGATGTTCCAAAAATTCCATTTTTTAAATCATATCACAAGGCTAAATAAAATTTTCATTAAATATACATTGGTATCAATATTTCAACCTCATCATGACTTCAAAAAATATAATATATCACGGTTGTATAATATTACATTATTAGAATAAAAGTAGTGTGACTATTTTCAATTATACTAGAATTTTGTAATAATATACCTTACAACAACCTTCTTTATTATATAAAATTTCTTATTGTAGGTCACCTACTTCCTTATAGTCATTGATATTTAATCAGAATGATTCTTTATTTATTTGGATAATAATTTTTATAATCAATATCTTATCATTTATTTTTTATAATTTTGATATATAATCAATCCAGAAAGAACACGATCAAATGTAATAAAACTCATATCCATCTAACTAAATCTTATTTGATAACAATTTATAGTTTCATTAATGTTAAATTATAATTTCATAATCAATATTGAATCATATTCATTAAAAAATTAATGAATATTTTAGGTGTTGAGTCAATAATATCTATATTATTCTGAAAAACTCATTATTTTCCACAATACCCTACTATACATGATCATTTTCAAAAAATAGTCATGAATGATGGATTAACAAAGAATAATGATTATTAAAATTTAAATATTCCCACCAACATCATCCCAGTTGTTTTTCTTATTCAAAACTAAATAAAAAATATACGTTTTTTATTTTGTATAATGTTTTTAATTATATTAATTGTTAAAGTCTTATTCACAACCAATTTTATACACATTGAAAAACAAAGTCTTACATGATAGTTCAATGTCATAAGTTTACCCCAATATAATACACTCTGTATGATGTTTGATATGAGAACATAAAAGTCATACTGATTCATCTCCAAAATCTAACAAGTACAATTTTACTTCTAGACATCATAATTTTTTTATTATCATATAACACATATTAAAATCAATGTCATATGTACTATATTGATATTATAATGAGAAAAAAAATTTGTACTCTATTAATAATAAGTTTTAAGCCACAAAAAAATTCATACACTCATCCTTAAATTCACATTATATGCACCATTTTTAATGATTCAGTTAATAAATTCATTCATTCTTTTTGGAAATCCAAAAATATAATCACTTTATTAAATTTGATAAAAAATTACATAAATTTCTCGAATGACTTTTTAGCTTATTTTATCAATTTATGGGTTTAAAAATATTTCAAACAAAATAACATTTAATAAATTAATATTGATTTCTAATGTAACAATATTGCATTTCATATAGTGATCTAGTACATTAAATTATCTAGGGGAGAATTTCTGTTAACTCTACTATGTAATATTTTAATATAAAATAAATATTATTCAATAAACAATCATTTATGTATAGTTTTTTATTTATTTCATTAATAAAATATCAAAAAATAACATATTCCAACTATATTTTTCATTTAAAAAAAAACATTAAAACAATTCTATTCTTTAAAATGAGTTATATGAGAAATCCAATAATAGATTCAGTAGACATATTTTTTATACCTTTTTCCAACACCTCAAAATATTTATATTTGTTTTAGATAGTTCATTTTCAACATCATGACTTGTTATAAATGTATGAACCATCTCCCTATTTGTTAAACATTATATCATTTTTAAATGCATTTATCATTAATGAAGCTCTAATAACCTTTATAAAAATTCATTGGAATATTATTCACATAATTAATCTAGGGGAAACTCAGTACCTCTCCCATTAAATAAGTTAGCATGACATCATTAATTATGAAAACAAATCTATTTTATAATTAATATGACATCAATCCAAGGTAACTTGTATACTATTAACATAAATTCAAGAAAAATAAAACTGATTCCCATAACAATACAATAATTTTTGTTTACTGAAATGAAAACTTCATCATTTGAATCTACAAAATTGGAGAGTCACTAAATTATAAATAACATATGGAATGAGAAACTATAATTACAATACCCATTCATCACCCATGCTCATACTTCATAGATTTCACATTCCCATGAATGTAATTATAGTGAAGACTGATAATGAATATAAATTTTTTTTACATATTTTTGTAAAATAAAATGTTTTCATCAATATATATATTATTATTGTAAATAGATTAGGAAGATTTATTTTTTAGTGGAGAGGATTTATCCTAGTCCTCTACTTTTTGATTCTGAGGTTTTAGGGAAATTTGAGTGTAATCTAGCTATGAGTACTGGAATAAATACAATTTTTTTTGATGATATTTCATCATTAAATATAGGTCTTTGAATAGTCTAAAACAATTATTCGTGATTGGTTATTTAGTGGAAATATGAGGCTATGAAATCATAATATACTTAAATGTTTTATAATTTTAGAAGAATATTAAAAATATTTATCAAAAATATATTCCTTAAAACAATAAAGTATAAGTGTACTTACAGACTACATAAATAAACATCTTATATCATAATGTATTATAAATACCACCCACAAAATTCCTTCTCTCACGGTTCCCATATTAGAAAATCATACTGAAAATATTTATTTATAATATATTATTGAATATAAATATATGAATGTTGGATATTTTATTCTCCTTAATGGTAATAATTTGAAAAATTAATAAAATTATCATATGCAATCATATGATATTCATAATGGTATGATATCATGATGATAAGTAATTAATTTCATACACAATCATGCGTATATCATATGTATGATATCATAGAATAATTCAATATTAATTCCAAATACAAAAGTATTATAATTGATAGATTATTAATAATCAGTCCACATATAGAAATACGGATGAGAATAATTACCAAAATTCAAAAGAATTGGTTTACAACAATAAACCAAAAAATTCATTTCATTCGTAATGGATCTATTTGAAGACCATCCTCATATAGTGGGAAATCCCCCATAGTGGATTAGGGTCACACCACAACCACTTTTTATCCTTATAATGGGTTCAATCACACTTATATTCAAACTATATATTGGTATATCAGTTATTGTCCAATTTATTTGAGGTATATATATATTTTCTAACCCATGACATAAAAAATTCATATATTTGTGCTCTATAATATTATAGAAATAATCATTGTTCCATTAAAAAATATCCCATGAAAAATAAAAGTGTTTCATATACATTTCATCATTATAGAATTATAAGTCATATACATAAATAACATGGATGGTATTAACTGATATTTTCCCATGTGAATTATATATATTATTAGTGGATGTTGATATAAATGAAAAATACCATTAAATGAAAAATACCATTAAATGAAAATTCCTACGATTCTTCCCAGAAACAAGGAAAATAGTAACTAATTTTTATATAATTTTAAATAATAATGAATTTAATACAGAGAAAAAAATTATATTGAAATAAAAATGTAATATTATAATAGATTCTTTAATGAAACAAATATATATGGTATTGGAAAATCATTTTTGGTTGTAAATGTTAAAACTAATATTTCGTTTACATTTATTTTATGAACCCTAAAATAATTTACTAAAATAATTTTTTTTAAAAAACTTATAATACATTTTATAAAAATTAAAATATGGGTTAAAATTAATTTATATGAGAATAGTTTCCAACAAAAAATATTTGATGAAATAATTTTAAATAACATAGATATGAAGAAAATTATCATTAAACATAGATGAAATAATGTCAAATTTTCGTAAACAATATGTTGTCAATAATTTAGATGTACCAAAGAGTGATTAATTAATGGAAAACATTAAAACCCATAAATTTGTTTTTCAGAATAACTTATATGGCTTTTATGTAACAAATAAAACATAATACCCCTAATGAAGATTCAAGCATAAATAATCTCGATTAAAAATATGAGTGTAACATTCAATCATACCATACATCATGAAATTAACCCTGCGTGTTGTTACGGAATAATATAATAAATATATATTTATTGTACATATATTCATGGATGATAGATATAATCATCCTAAAATATAACATTTTATAGCAAATTCCAACAACCTATTTGACGAAAAATATTTATTAAATTATTTAATCCGGTGTTAACTTTTTTTGTTCCCTATGAATTTCTATGACTTACTGTTTCAATTCCTATAACATAGTAATGTTTTATCATATCTATGTTCTTAATAATAATATAAGTTACATATTTATTTATAATATAATATTTTACAACCCATCATATTAGTTGGGGATTAAAAATGAATTACATAATTTCATAGAGATGTTAGTATGTATGTACTCAAGGATAATGTTTTCATTTTCCAATTAATAGAATGAATTATATTTTTATATTAATATATATTTAGATAATAATGATATTGGTTTCATAAAAATAATGTGTATTCATTACTTCAATTTATACTAACATTCACATTAGGTTGAAATGTAAAATAAATCACATTATTTCATAGAGATATCAGTTCACACATACACATCCTCGACATTATAATATATCAAAATAAGGACATGGGGTTTAAAATCAATTTTCCATTAACATAAAAACTTTTTTAAAGACCCTAACCCCAATGCCTCAGTGCTGATGCCTTACATAATTACAATGGTATAATAAACAAGGATGTTTCATCCCAAAGGACTAAATAGTTTAGTAATTTTGGAAAACCATATAAATAATATGTTTTACATTACAACGTTAAATTAAAAACAACATTAAAACTCCATTTGTTAAAAATCATAATATACTATATTATCCCTTAAATTATTTCACAGTATACATCTTCAAATCGTGGGAACAATTATAACATAAGAAAAAGGTGAGCTGAGATAGTCAATAATAGAATTTAATAAAATTGTTGAAACAATACACAATATTTTATAGAGATTTAATAACTAAACATGAAATTATATCATAAAAATGAGAATAATATATAAAAAAATTTAGAAATAAATAACACAATAAAAATAGTCACATGAGAAATAATTTTAACCATTGTTATTATACTAGTCAAATATTCACATGGATAATCAATAATATATGTTAATGATGGAATGAATATATCGTCAATCCAAAACAGGTCCTCAAGGAATTGGTAAAGAATCATGAAAATAAGTGGTTATGACCTCTGCCAAAATCCATTTAATTTTTTTTCTTGTAAGACCAACCGATGTATTGAGGGGCAATAGCGGGCCTCACAGGTCACAAACCAATTCTAATTTATTTTTAATTTCTATAATAAAGTGGAATATTTAAATAGACGTTTCCCATGAAAATTTTTAGTATTGGAATCTTAATTATTAATGTAAATTAACTGATAAGATCATTGATAAATTCTTGAGGAAAATCATCATTAAATGTTCAAAAGCCTCTCACACAACTTTGAAAGAATTTAATATAAATCCTTATGAAAGAATCAAATTAAATTAATATCTCAATAATAATAAGACTAATTATTTAATATATTAAATGGTTTTATATACAATAAATGCATGGGATAAGAGGTGAACATGTTATAAATCACACAGAGGTAAAAGTGAGATGAGAAAACCCCTTTTTTACTTTCAAAAGAAGGGGTCTTTTGGAATATCATTTTTATTTTCATAAAATCTGATTGTAAAAATGAATATCCTATAAATGAATATATAAATACAATTTTATTATATTTTATATAATAATTATGTCCAATGAAAGAGAGAACATGTAAAAAGAGTGTTTAAGAATCTTCATAAATGAGCCATTTTTAATGCAATTTAAGAAAAATCTTAAAGAGTCTTTAATACATAGAGAATTTAAAATTGTTTGTATAAAAATAGAATGAACCATGATAGATTTTTTCTTGATAAAATTATTGATTTAAGAAAAAAAATGTTCTATTAATATATATAATGTACAGAACAAGTTAATTTTTAAGAAATTGGGAAATTACCTTTAATTAGGATTGCTTATCGAGAATATTTTTGACATGAACCATTAAAAAACACATATTTACACTTAAAAAAGGATGATATGATCAAGATATTTTATTTTAAAACATATAGAATTATTTTTTAATATGTAAATATAAACAAAATATACCTTACATTGGTGTAAAGAGAGAGAAAGAGTAACCCGAAAGAAAAAATGGTAGTTCTCGAAGAATCTGTTAACTTATGTCACAAAGTGTTCCGTACTTGACCTTAACAACCTAGATAATCAATTTAAATTAATTAGTTAATTAATTAATAACTGTTAAATATTTATTTTATTTATTATAATTATATTAAGAACCTTTATGTCCATTTAGATGAGTTATAAGATTCGATATCATCGTTCGAATGTGTTTGTTTCATTGGTTTTCACAGTTGGTACAATAGTTAACTTCTACAAAAGATCATGTGAAATGGAAATAAATATAGTGAATTGAACTTATATGTTATTAATGGACATATATAAGACTAAATTTTTATATAATTTATTTTATTATTTGAGGGGAGGATTAATCATTAGATAAGATGTTATTGCCAATCATTATTTTTGGTTTTTTTCAATCGTCATGAACTAGATTTGTTTTCTTAGTCAACGTAATCAATATATAATTTTCAAATAACAATAAATACAATTTAATATATATATATATATATTATAATTTTTTGTTATAATGAAAATGGTTTTATGACCTTTTTAGAAGGCGTTAATGGAAAATTAAAATGCATTGTCTATGATGTCGGTAAATAGACACGTCGCGAGCAACATTTTTTATAGAGTAAAAGAGAGGGATAAGAAATTTTGTTGATGGATAATAAATTAAATTACAAAAATTATAGTATATAAATGAAACAATAGTTATTAGTTCAATTTTTACAAGTGATGTGAGGTAAGGATTACTAAATAAAATAAATAAAATAAAAATATATGAAAATAAAAAGGATTTTTACCTCTTCATTCCTCCTCCTTGAGAAGCACTATAATGGGATTGGTATTGGCCTTTTGTTTATATAAAAGGATTATTTACATAGGGTGAGGTCTTGTAAATAGTATTGGGAGGAAATTTCAAAAGTCTCAATTCTCATAACATTGGTGAAGAATGGGTGGTGAGGGGTTTTTTTATAGTTGAGAAGAGGGGTGTATTTTGATTATTTTGTACATTTGTTTATTATTTTGGCTCAAGACTATGAATAGTTTTATTATTGTGAATAATTATAGTTACTAGTGCATGAGAGGCTGAACCAATGTTTCTTACATTAGACAGGTCTCACGGAATACATTATTTTAGTTATAATGTATATACACCATAGATTACCGTATTTCAAAATTCAAAAAAATTCAATAATAATAGAAATACTCAAAAAATTAACCATAACCATTATTCTATATTTATAATTAAAAAATGAACTCCATTTTAGAAAAATCATTTTATAAATATGAGAAATTTAATTTTTAATTAAAATATTCATTTATTGATTAAATATTGATTTTAAAATTTAAGCACATTTTATAACTCTTAATATTTAATTAATGTCTCAAAAAAATTATCTTATAATGATAATAAAACAATATATTAATTTTTAAATATATTTTATGAATGTATATTTTATTTTAATTCATTATATTAACTATAAAATTGAACACAAAAATTTATATTTTATAAACATATGATCACTTAATTACTTATCTCAAAAACCAATTTTTTACTTATTCTATGATATAATTATATCATATTTCCATTTATAAGATGCCTAAATTTTATTTATACATTCATAGGCAAGGTAGTGGTTATAAAATCTATATTACTATTGAAAAAGGTTATATAGTTATTCCAATAGTCACATTAATATTCATTAAAAATGATACTTTTCCGAAAAATACCCAAAATTTAACAAAAGATAATTTTCAAATTAATATTCCAAAATTATGGTACATTTTGTCAGATATAATTTATAAAAGTGTCAAAATTTATATTAAAAATATGTTCACCTCTAAAATATGATAAAAAAGTTTTTTTAAAAAATATAGACTTTTTTGTGTAAAATATTATTTATTTTTATCTTATGTCTCTGGAAATGTTTTGGATGAATGTAGAAATATTTGATTGAGTATATAATATAAAAATTTCATTAATATCTTTAACTGATTATCACTAATTTAATTTGTTAATATAAAATATCATTGTGGGAATAAAAAATTGTTTTTATAAAAAGAAATTTTTTATATTCAATGAGTATCCATTTTTAATTAACTAGAAACCAATGAATTTATTTTATAAAGATGTGTAATATATATATTTTAATATTTAATTAATATAATTCATTGTTTCTATTCCCAATGTCTAGAATATATGAATAATAATTAAATAATAATATTTATGTCATTTTGTAAGATGGTATGTTATTTAAGAAGTTAAATTTAAGAAGAACATAATTGTTAAATATTGGGGTGTTATATTTTCCCCTAATTAAATAAATTGCTTCCTCATAATTTCAAATTGTTCTAATGAATCATATATTGATACTAGAAAAGATTTTGTGGTAAAACCACATCGGAAATAGGGTTAATAAAATATCTTCGTTATAAGAGCGGAATGAGAATACATTAGTCACCAAAAAATAAGAATTAGAATATGATAAAATTTATGAGATGTGAATATAGGTACAGGGATAAATAATCTAACTCTCATGTTCTGATATAGAGTGATAGAGAATATGGTCATCTAAAATTTAACCTTCACAAAACCATAAATTTTGAGATCAGTTAAAAGAACTTTGATTAATCATATATAAAATTACACGGATAACTTTTTTGTTTCAAAAATATTATTCCAAGAGTTGAGGGATGCATTTAATATCCAAATAATAACATGATAAATTAAAAATAATTGATTACATTCCACATCATAAGAATAATCTCATCGTTTGGTTATTGTTTTTGACTTATATTATCACCATCACGTACACCTAGAAATGAATGATCAAGATGAATTTTGTCGTTACATATGAACTTTTTATGAATCATATGTTTCTTTACTAATTATTTAATTAATTAATCGATTAGTAAACAAAGAAGTTTATCAGATGTTATTAGTGAAAAAAATTTAATGATTAACATGATCCATTCCACACAAAGGTAATCTTATGAATCGTAGAATACATGTATGTCTATATTAAAGGACCATAATTTAGAATTAAGGTTTCTAAATTTAAGAAATTAATTTATCATAATATTCCCCAAAATAACATTTCTCTTAAACCCACACAACAAATATATTATTATCCTAATCACTATTAAACCATTATAAAACATCCATGATTCGAAGAATAAAATTATCAGGTTGTGGAATATATTCCTTAAATCCAATCATCTAATAGTCCCTATAAAGATAATATAAACCATAAAATCACAAACCACCATCGGGTTCACCATTACTGTCCCATTACCAAAAATTTATTATTATTTGAACACCAGGTACATATTTGTGGTTATCTTTCCCAAATCTAGTCATTCCAATAGAAGAACATTACATTAAATCACTTTTCATTTTTCCATGAAACACAAGATTTCAAGTCCATAATGAAAACATGATACATTAAAATACATATGAATAGCTTCATTTTTATAAACATGGAATTATTCATAATGTAAACAAATAAAAAATTATTGAATCCAAACACAACCATATTAATCATTCCACTCCATCTGAGGTATTGGCATAATCATGATAATGATCCCTTTTCTTCTTCTAGTCTATATAACCTTGATGTTTTAGACATTAATTTGTGTAGTTTGAAATCTCCTTATAGGTTATGCATTGAACATTAGAAAAATATTTATTACCATTTCAATAACTAGCATGTTTGCCTTTCTCTCCACAAGTCTATAAAAATATTTTTCGTCATAAGCATGTACCTTTATCCCATAATGATCATATTTGGTAAAATAATTCATTCATTTTTTTCATTTTTAAAAACTTTTCCTACTTGTAGTCTTATTATCATGACTCCCTTTAAAGAAAAAATAAATAGATAACTCTTTATACTTATTTTTATTACATGATATAACCTACTCATATGATGATAAAATCTGATTGGATAGTTCCCACTAAAAAATTGTCTTAAACCCAAATAATAGAAGTTCATTTTTACTTTTTGGATTATGTACATTAATGTGGCTCTAATTCATTACACTATGCACATTTTCCAAATAATGGAATACAATATATTTGACCATGTCTTTATGATTCATAATTAATTGTACAAAAACTAATGATATACTTAACATAAATTGAATAATTTACGTGTTACTAAAATCATAATCACAAACATTATTTCATTGGGGAATTATTTACTTTTAAATAATTTATTATGTTTTATAATGAAAACGTGATTTATCCTATGAATATCCCTCAGGAGTGTCAAACCATGTGCACAATATGGCCCTTTTTCATGTATTATGTTATCCTGAGTCAATCACATGCCACCTTTTTGGAGTTGTTACCCATAGGTACATATGTTCTAGAACCATTTCCACTTGTATAATCCCAACAAAGGCATATTTCTAGGAAGAACCACATAATATCTACCTTACCAAAATTCTAGGATGTTTTTGAATTCGTATCCTCAAATTATATCTTAGGGTTATGTTCCCTAATCAGTTTTTTCTATATATATTTTCCAAGGATACTAATAAACATCCCATGATACCAATTGTAAAGACCCTAACCCTAGTTTCTCAGAGCCAGTGCTTGATGTTTGGGATTCTTTCATGAAAACTACAATCAATATTTTTCCCCTTATTATTTAGTACAGTGCTGAGCACAGGGTTTTCTCTCGAGGAGGTTTTACTTTTAGTTTCAAATATGTCACTTCTTCTATATTTACAAGAAGAAAAATAGGTGTATTTGATTAAATGTTTAATAATTTAATATAAACTAATGTGCACAAAATTAAATTAATATATTGAAAAATTGACAGAAAATAAAAAGCGTTTGAAAATAAGATTTAAAATAGTGGTAGCGTACAATCATAGACCTCTTAAATACATACCTCTTACTTGTGTATAAAATAAAATTCCAATATTTAATTCTTAATTTATCTCCCAAGGACACCCAAGTGGACACTAAAATTTTAAGAGACATCATATTAAGAACTCAATATTATTTTTTTCCAGCCAATTTAAGTGATTCAATGACCTAAATACCTCCATGTAATCAAAACATTTTGAGAACACTATGATAAATGAAAATACCTCATTGAAGTAGTTTTATTAGTGATGTCAATAAATTTAATTCATCTATCAACATAACTATGCACAAAAATTCTTTGAACATATATTTCATAAATGAAAAAAACAATATTCCTTCAAAGATATATGTTAAAAAGTAATTATAAAGGAGAGTGTATGATAATAAAACAACCCAGAATAGAGTTTCTATTAGATATTTATTCCCACAACCATCTTTCTCTTATCCAATCATTACTCAGGAAGCCTCTATCATCTCTATCACAACATCGATGGATGTAATTTCCAAGATCTTAATATACCCCATGTAAAAGAAAGGGTATGAGTTATAATTAAATTGTTTGGAGTATGTACCTTAGTGTTACTATGCTTCATATTGTCCAAGAATTCCTCCAATAAGAAGAAATGGTGTCCAATTTAAATGAAAACCCATCACCCCCTCGGTCCATGTTGAGTTTCATTTTTTAGGTTCATTTACTAGGTCATGATGTGAACTGGGGTTTCACATCTTCAAATCTATATATGAGTTTTCCTCTATGCCTACGAATACTGTATACTGATTGATTGTTTGAATACATGTCATTTCTTGTACTAAATTTACACGATGTGTATTGGTCTTTCATGGGTTGTATCCACGTCATAACATGTTCTACACAGAAAACTATTTTTTAAAAGGTCATGATGTGTAATATAATTAAACAGCATGTAGGCATTCTACTTCTGTTTCAATATCTGATTCTTTTCTCCAAAATCACGTGTCTAACGCTTCAATTCACTCATGGTGCGTTGTTTCATTTTCCTACAAAAATGGAATAAAAAATACAATTAAATAGATGTAAAATTATAGAAATACAAAATTTTTGAAATTAGCTCAAAACATTCATCATTAAAAAAAGGATTCAATTCAAATAAACGTTCAAGGTTATGGGGTTCAAATCCTTAAATTAGATATGAAAATTTTGGAAATATTAAATCTATCAGTTACTTATATAATTAATTAAGAGAAATAAATAATGAAGTAACAATGCTAGGGAACATATAGTTTAGTAGTTTTGGAAAACTGGATTCAACTATATGATTAACATTAAATTTTAAATAAAAAATGAACATATAAAATCCATTGGAAAAATCAACAATCTCTTCTATTATCCTTCCAAGTCATTCATAGGGAACATCTTTGCATCATGGGGAAAAAATAAAACAATATAAAGGGGTTATTTCATATGACTGGTAAGGGTATTTAATACCGCAGAAGATAATATAACCAACAATATAGGGTGAGCAACTAGTAACACATGCCATTAGAACAAAAAAATGGCCATAATATCGCATGAATAAAATATAAATAATTAATTCCACAAAAATAAAAACATGATAATGTAGATTAACCTTAGATATTCTAATAGACAAATATTCACATGTATAATCAGTTAATCATCAAAATGGGGGAATGCATATTTTGAAAATCATAAATATACCTTCGATTCCATGACCAAGAAACCTATAAATAAATGGTTATGGCCTCAGCCAAAATCCATCAATGTTTTGTATCATGACATCTACCGATGCATCAAGGGTATATAGTGGTCCCAAACTATCAGTTAATAAGTCTAATGCATTCCTAATATGTACAATAAAAATATATCTTTAAATAAAATTTTCCCACACCACCTATAAATATATTAATAATATTCATATATGAAAATACTAAGATAAAATACTTGATAAATTTTTGAGTAAATTAATCCTAAAACATTCAAATGTACCTCATACCTCTTTGAAAAATTTAAATCCAAAACCATGTGAATGAATAATATAAAATTAATATAAATAGTATAAGATAACGCATGATTTGAAATATTAAAAGGTAGTATATACACAACATGCATGAAATAATTGGGTAATAATAAATAAATAACATAGAGGTAAAAGTGAGATAAGAAAAACTCGTTTTACTTTTGAAAGTACTGTTCGTTTGGAAAATCATTATGTATTTTTTATAAAATATTATTGTCAATATTTCTATCCCATAAAATAAAATGGAAATAGAATGAAATTATATTTGTGGGATATTTTTTGTACATCTAAAGTGAATACATGAAAAAGAGTGTTTATGAATCTTTAGTAATGATCCTCTTAAATAAGTTTTATGGAAAATCTAAAATATTCTTTAATGCATAAAAAGGAATTATTGTTATTATAAAAACAAAAAATGCTCAATGATATTTTTTATTGGTAAAATGGACGATTTTTTAAAAATAACAGGGGATTAAAATAGAATGTCGATAACACATGAAAATGGGTAATACATATGGAAATTCCCATTAATAGGGGTTTCTTGTCAAGATGATTTGAG
Organism: Viscum album; assembly: GCA_963277665.1. NCBI lineage: Eukaryota > Viridiplantae > Streptophyta > Magnoliopsida > Santalales > Viscaceae > Viscum > Viscum album. Next base: position 1,919,914,163 of record OY728160.1, read on the forward strand.
AAGGGAAACTTTTTAAAACATGTATTTACCTAAAAAAGGATGATGTTCTATAGAGATATTATTTTGGAACTTGTAAAAAAAGTATAAGAATTACACAAAAATAAAACATCATTACATTAATGTAAAGAGAGACGAAGTGTAACCCAATGGAAAAAATGGGGGTTTAGATAGACACCCTCAACATATGACTGAAAGTGTTATTAATTTAACCTTAACATCCTAGAAAAAAATTAAATTCACTGATTAATTAATTTATAACTTATTATAAATTATTTAATTTATTAATATTTTATTAATCTCATTTATGGCCCTTTTGATATGTTATATGATTCAATTTTTTCTATTTAGATATGTTCATTTCATATGTTTTTATGTTTGGTTCACTTGTTTAATTCTATGAAAGAACATGAGAAAAGTAAATAAATATCTAGAATTGAAGTTATATGTTATTAATAAACTTGTATAATATATAATGGTTATATAAAAAATTTGGTTACTTTTGGTGAGTATGAATCACCATATAATATGTTAGTTATAATCGTTTATATTTTTTGGATGGTTTTTCGATCGTCACGAACATGGTTGGTGTTATTAGTTCACATCATGTGCATATAGTTTTAATAAAAAATTAAATATAATATAATACAAATATTATAAATTTTTAACAATAAATTTTTTTTTATGATTATAGTAGGATGCTTTACTAGAAAATGAAAATGCATCGTCCATAATATCGGTAAATTGACACATCATGTCTATTGTTTTCATTTATTAAATAATAGAAATTGAGAGAGATGGAGAAAGTAACATAATGAGGGAAATTCCATTAAAATGAAAATATTCTATAATATAAATGATAATAGATTTATAATGTATCGTTGGATTGATTATTTGAGGTAAATATAAGTAAATAATAGAAATTTATAGAAAATAAATGAAAAGAAAGAAGAATTTTACATCTTCAGTTGTCTTTCTTGAGAACCTCTTTCATGGGATTGGTTTTGATCTTCTATTGAGAAAAAATGATCTTGGTTGTGGGTAGGTGCCTTAGAAGAGGATTGGGAAGAAATTTTATTAGTCTCAAATCTAGAAATATTTGAGGGGATGGGGTGATGAGGGTTGGTATTTAAAGTGGAGGAGATGAGAGTTTTTAGAATAATTTATTAATTATTTTATTATTTTGGCTCATGACTATGAATAATTTTAATTATTATGAATAATTATAGTAACAAGTCCATGTGAGTTTTAACCAATATTTCATACAAAATACATGACCTATATAATAGTTTATTTCACTTATAATGTATATATACGGTAGATAACCGTATTTTACAATTCACCAAAAATTAAACAATTTTAGAAAAATACAAAAAATTACCCTAAATATTATTGGAAATGTTTAATTAAAAATTAACTCTATTTTATGAATATAATTCTCTAAATATCATCATATTAATTATTAATTAAAATCAACATCCATAATAAAAATACAGATTTCAGAATTTAAACTCATTTTATAATAGTTTGAAAAATTATATAAGGACTCACAATATTATCGTATAATCATAATACCTCAAAATATTAAAATTTTAATAAAATTTTTGAATAAAAAATGTCATTAAAATCAATATATTAATTAAAAAATTGAAAACAAACATTTATGTTTGATGAAAATATCAACACATTATTATTAATTGTGAAAAACATTTATTAACATATTCTATGATATTATTTTATCATATTATCATTTATAAGATGAAACAATTTTATTTATTATTTCATAGGTGAGGTTAATTTTTTAATGTCCATATTACTATTATTAAAGGATATATTTTAATTCTTATAGTAACATTGCAATTCATCAAAAATTAAAGTATTCTAAAAAATACTAGAAATTTAACCTAAGTAATTTTTTATATTAATCTTTCTAAAAATTATCTATTTTTTAAAATATAATATATTTAAGTGTAAAAATTTATATTTAAAATATGTTCTCCACTAAAAGGGGGTAAGACAGTATTTTAAAAAATATAGCCTTTTATGTGTAAAATTGGATTAATTCATCTCTTATGCCATTAAAATGATTTAGATGAATGTAAATATATTTTACTGATTATATAATTTATAAATTACATTAATATATTTGAATAATGGTCATTAAATTAATTTATTAAAATAAAATTTCATTGTTGTCATAAAAATGGTTTTTATAAAAATACATCCTTTATAATCAAATGGTTTTTGTTTCTAATTAAGTTATTTTAATTATATTAATTTTATAAACATGTGTAATATATATTATCATAACATTCCTAATATCATTCATTTTCGCAATTCCCATCACCTAAGAGATAACTATAATAATTAAATAATAACATTTAAAACGGTTTATTCTAGTAAGCTATCAAACAAAATAAAATTTAAAAGAGGCATACTGTAAAAATCATGGGGTTTTACATCTATTTAAAAATTTTATTGATTTAATCATCTAAAAATTTATATATAATATTTATAAGAGTTTATTGATGAATAAAATATCAAATAAGTCTATAATGAAAATTACACCTTCTTTGGAGAAACTCATTTCAAATTAGCCTTAAGAAATGAATGCTTGTTATTTGGGGAATAAAACAAATCTAGAGTCCACTAAGATGGAATATAAGATGATATTTATGCTTTTTACCATGTACATAGATCCATTTGGGTGAATTAGTGAATATAGTGGGATCCCATTAATAAATGAGGTTTGTGCGAAAAATTAAAATCTATAAAACATTAATATATAATAAATTCATATTCAAGTGAATGCGTCACCAAATGGACAATGGAATGAGTCTAAATTATATTAATGTTGAAATATATTAATCGAATCAAATTTACTCAATTTTATATTATATTTAAATCATTATATTATAATTTATCCACCACATTCATTATTTTTACCTTAACTAAGGTAAACAAAATTACACATAATTAATATTCATTATGAAGAAAAATTAAATTGTACTCACTAAAACTTTTTTATATAAAAAAAAAAAAATTGTTATAATTTTTTGACATTCAATTTATATAATTGGAAGAACTACATTTTAAAATAAGCACTTATAATGTAATGAAGAATGTTTTTAGAAAGAAACCAATGTTATTATAAAATTTAACTGTCTCTCGTTTCATTCCTAGAAGGAACAATTACATAAGTTTTAAATGATTTAATTGAAAATAGTGTCTAACCATTTCATTCATATCATTCATAAAAAATGATTTATTATAGTTAGTATGATAAAAGAAATTGTGTGAAAAAAAACTATTTCATCCAAAAAAACTCCCTTTATTGTTTAAATGCTTTTATTTCATTTATATTAAATTTAAATATAATATATAGATTAAATAAATTTATAAAAAATATATATTTTTAATTTTGTTTCATGAAATTAAATTTTAAATAGATCATATATGATTATAAATTTCTCAAAACATAAATTCATCAAATTTTTTTCCAAATCAACAATATTTCTAAAGTGAATTTGAAATTATTTACCAAACTTATATTTCGTTTAGATAATATATAAGATGTTTTACATTAAAAAGTGTTTGAATTATTTATATACGATTACAATTTTATACTTAAATAGAAATAAAGGAATCATTTATTTATTAAAAAGAAAAATATTCTAAAATTTATGTGTATTACATTCTAATACTTTTAATAATTAATCCCTCTAAATTCATTCAATTCGATAAAAAACCATGGATACAAATTCCTCATCACATCCCCATGATCCCATGATTCTTCAAAAAATTATGATTCCTATATAGAACCATATCCAATTTAGTAGTCTTGTTCCATATCACATTATCTCTATTATACAGTTTCCTCCCCGTAAGAAATACCATTCACTAATGGTATGACCTAAAAGGTTAGTACATATAAAATATTTACTTTAGACATTCTCAATATATAAACTTGTAAAACTACATTAAATCTTAAAGGTATTATATAAGAATCACTTAGTGACAGGCCACCATCCTAAAATGTTAATGAATTTCATAGAGACTGACATATATTGGGCTTGCCTTTCCATTCTTTCAAAATATCATATCATTATATTTTATGGAATATATTAGCAGAAACAGTGATCACTATATCTCATTTATTTTTTCAACATAACATTTTTTTCAACCCCTAGCTTCCCTTGAGTGTGTTGTTGAATGTATTTGACCTATTCTACAATTTCTAATACTAGATCATGTCCCAATTACTTCCATTCTGAAACATCATCTTATTTTATTACAGTTATTTGATTAATTTTTTATATGTATTAAAAAGTATCCATCTAATTTCTTGAGTAAAATAAATTATTATAAAAAATTTACCCGTTAGGAAGGTTTTGATTCCATCCTCTTTAAAATCTACATCGAAAAATCTGAACATATATTCTGAGGCATGAATGGTCCTCTCAGACCGAAAATCTATCTAAGGGTGATATTCTGTGCTAAATCTCAAAAATTTGTTAAAATATTTCGGAATAATTATCCAAAACATCAATTTAAACTCTAAATTTTTTAGATATGATATAGATTTTCATTATTTGAAACTATAGAACTTTCTTAATGTATAACGCATTGAATGGGTTAAGGATAAAATATTATGCAATAATAATGAAATATGAACATTTAATAAGGAAATGAAACAACCCATATATAATTAATCCCTTAATATGTTTTTGGTAGTCCAATAATGAAATACATGGTGATATATTCCCACTTTCACTCATGTATAGAAAAGGATTATAGTATCTCCATGTACCTCTATCTCTCTCATAATTTACTTTCTAGATTAACAAGAAAATAAATACACATAATGCAATATCTATCTTCATTTTTTCTTGATAAATTCAATTTGAGAACATTATATATATATGTAAATAATATCTTAATAGCGAATTATGAACTATAAACATTATCTAATAGCACCTTATTCAATTTTGGTAATGGGTGGAATCTCAACCTATACCATAACATTATCAATCCATCAATATCATGAATGAACACTCTAACACTCCATACCATATTTTTTCAACATCACTTCTTCATTATATTATTATTAAGTAATAAAATTTAAAAATGATCTAGCATTCATCTAAAAAAAATAGAATCATACCCCATTCATTACGAATTCATTGTCCATGTTTAGAAATACATGTGTTTAAGATCTCGTTGAATACAACATCTCATTACATTAACAACCAATAAATATTTTATTAAAATAGTACTGATTTCAAATTTTTTATATTCCACTAATGTTTCTTATTTATATATTTATATAATTAAGAAAAATATTACACCAAAATTTTAACAGGTCCAAAAAGAGAAATGTTTTCCAAAAAAATACATTAAGTATACATCAAATTTAAATTAAAAAACATATTATTCATTTATGATGTTCCTGATTTAGACTGTTTGGAATTTTTATTTATCTTATATTTTATTAAATACTAGATAATTTTTCATATGAGAATAAAAAATTCATTAATGTAAAAAACATTCGTAATACTGTTAGACTGTTGAAAAAAAAATAAAAAAAAACTTTTCCCAGTAAAAATTAAAGTACATAATGTTAAAATTTCTAAATATGAAACTATAATTTTCATGGAAATAAAATTTGAGAACCTATTATCATGTATAGTACATTCATGATGGAATCATTATACATGTTAGAGCCCATGAATACATTTTAATCACCTCACTTTTAAATTTTAATAAATATTTAGTACTTCATGTGATCAAAATATTTCTATATCAACTCTTTTTTCAATCCAAATATATTGGTATCATGGAGAATCATATTCATAACTCAACATTAGTCATGATTAAAATTTAGTAGAATAACTAAATCCTAGTTAATAAAATTAGATTAACCCTCCCAGTTGTGACACCTACAGGTCAATGTGGAGCATAATTTTGTATATTTTTTATTGGATGGTTCCTAGTCTCAACGATTTGTGGGCCGAATTGTTTAGGTTTTAGAGGATCCCAAGGTTTTTTTAATGTTTTCATATATGATTATGACTAGTTGGGTGATACTCATATAGATGGGTAGTTCTTGGGATAGGGATATTTTTTATGAATTCAGTAATGTTCTTAAAAATATTAAGGTCTCCACAAAAACTATGGAACTATACAATGCCTATTTAGTGGATAGTGAACTATTTTCAAATGGTTTCGAATATGGTGTGGCCTATCCATAATAAGTTAAAAAAATATTTTAACCCAAATTCTACCATTAAACTCATCTGTATTCACCCCTCTCTTCATTCCAAGGTATGGTTATACCATTTCGCTATGAATACCCATCCAATTACCCCTTAAACTTTTCACTCACCATTAGAGTTTTTCAAGAGATTAAACGGTATATCATCCTCACTCTCCATATTTTTTCCTTTCTCACCACTTTATTCATGGTTTTGGTTTTTCCTATTATCCCTATAACACATATGAATAATTTTCTAGAAATAAGTAGATTCATTCTCAGTTATTTTGGTTTATAATTATTTTAGGTTCCATATATATACCTGCATGGATGGTTATTGTAAAATGAAATGAAATCTGATGATTTTCAAGTAAAATTTATCATATTTAAGGTAGGAGTTTAAATGAAATTATTTTATTTTTTAAGTCAAAAAGTTACTGTGTTTTTAGAATTATTATTTATAAATTTATAAATATATGTTATATCTATATAATGATTTGAAAAAACTATTTTTTAATAAAGAATAGAGTATTTATATATTTGTTTACTAGTTTTTTGATTTAAAATTGAATTTTCTAATTTTCATCAACTTTGTAAAATGCCAATATTGATTTTTAAAATTGTTTTAATCCAATTTTGTCTCTCAATGAGTGAAAAATAAGTTCTATTATGGTATTTTTTCAAATTTTTTATTGATAATAAAATTATTATTAAAATTAATTAAATAATGAATTTGAAATTTTAAGTTGAAAATATTTTTTGGCTCACCAATTTTGATAATTCAATAACCTATCTTTTAAATGTATTTGATGGGAATGAGAAATTTTTGGAAATTTTTGGTTTTTAAAGATTAAGAAATTTTTTTAAAGGTTTATTTCGAATGTTTTAATTGTTTTCTTAGATTTATATTAATTTATATGATATTCATAATCTTCTGTTTTATGAAATGTAAAAGGGAATAGAATCAAAATCTATATTTTGGAATTAATGTCCCAATTGGTACCATGATTTTGAATGGTTTATTACAAAGACACCACATTATTAACAATTTATTTTTTACCCTTGTTTGGTTTGTTTATACTTGTTTCTACCCTTGTGTGTAGATGTACTTATTTTCATGTAGGATGAATAAGTAAATGGGGCCATTAAATATGATAGTGTTGGGATAGGGATATTCATTTATTCTAACTTTCTTTTTATTCATGGAATGAATTTAAATTCTCATAATTTATTTATTGGTATAGAGATCATAGGTACTATGTGGGTGGTCTATTTTTATATTACATTATTTGTTCCAGAAAGACCTATTTTCCCTCTTGTATTTATGTATAGTAAATCTTGTAGGGATGTGCCATTGTGATGAGGCTTGTGTTGGAACATCATGTGACATGGGATTAGGACTTTGGAATATGTCTATTGATGGTCAATGGGTGGGAACATTAAAAATATTATATTCACTTCAATATAGGAATCCAATGTAGATACCATGACACATTTTATTACATGGTTGGGTGTTGATATATAATTGATTTTGTTCAAGAGTTTGGTTGTTCCTTTCCCATATTTATATTATTTTTAACCCATTTTTTGTACTCATTCATTATATCCCTTCGGACTTGTGGTTCTTTCACGTTATGTTTGACATCTGTGTGTATGGGTTGTTTCATTTGAAAAAGTTGTTTTCATAGATATTTGGAAATCAATTTTTTTAATTGATAGAATTTTTTGTGGGTTTTCAAAGTAGTTTTAAAAATGGGTTGTAAGCTTAAAATATGTATTAAAAATGTTAAATTTTTATGAACCAATGATTTTTATTAAATAAAAATACTAATTAAATTTTAAAAAAATTTAATGGGTGTTCTATATTTAAAACAACCTAGGGTACTAAATTTTTTTTAATGTGTTTGTCTACATTTTAAGAACACAATGTGGATTTCTTTCAATGGTTTCAATTTATATTTTTTGGGTTTTCATAAGTTATACGTGAAAATAATACATTATAGATATATTTTAAAAATAGAATTTATGAATTTACATTTGAAATTAATTTCACATTTTATATGATTTAGGGTGACATATTGGGATTTTTAGCAAACGCCTATAACATTCATATTCTTGGTTGTTCATATCGATTCGGGTTTTTTTCTTTGAGGCCATCATGGGGTAATTAGGTGGCATTTTTAAATAATATTATACATCGATATTTTATTATCCCATCTTGAGTTGGTTTGTAGTTGTTGTAGTTTTTCATTGTAATTATGTATTATCCAAACATGCTTTTATCAAGGATTCATTGATTTGTTCTATTTTATTTTTATTATTAATTGTTATATTAATAATTTGTGGATGATTTTTTGTATTTATGTAAATGTATTGAATCACATTAATTGGTTATGACAATCTTTGTATGTTCATTTATTGTTTCTATTTATATATATTCTATTTCATTTATTTTTGGTATATGGAGAGTTCATGATATATTCTTGGTATTTGTTTCACTGTCTTCTAGATCTGGTTTATGGTGAAATCATTCCCAAATATACTCCTATGATTCCCATTCATTGACTTCTAACCAATGGTTTTGGGAATTCCCTCAGACACTTGTGTATAAATATGGATTCATGTAATAAAATCTGGATGTTCATAATCCAAATGTTAAAAAATAATCAAACCATATTAGAAATGAAATAATAACATAAAACAATGAATGTTTATATAACATATAACATGATATAAGCATTAGTTAATGATAACTTCAATGCCAATATCACATGGTGGACAACATCCCATAATGGAATTAAGTTCACTCTTTATCCCAACATGACGTCTCTTAAGAATAAAAGAATACCCAATGCATTGGAGCACTATATGGGTGCACACAATATTGAATTCGTATTTATATGTGTTGTAAATAATGAATTAAACAAAATAATAAATTATATGAGTTATACATGAATGAAATGGTTGTTGTAATATTTTCATGGGGAATGACTAAATTAAATATAATAATGGTATCAAAATAGTAAACCCCTTATCAAACTAATCAAATACAATTTAATAGAATATGTATGCATGTATCATAAAATATCAAACTCGATTAAAGAAAATTTTGGGAGAGATATGTTTTCAAAAATTAAAATACGATAAATTATATCATTGAAAAATAATTGTGGAAGATACCCATTTTCACTTTTAAAATCACTTATTTTTAAAATTTTATGCAAATAAAAAATAAAAAAATCATTAAAAAAATATTGTAATGTTAGATATTAATTTTAAAATCATTAAGGATTCATAAAAGTGTGAAAATATTCTAATTCCTTAAATGTTTAAAAAATAATCCTTTGGTATTTTTCAGGAAATGACTCAATGAAAAATGTTTACAAATGAAAAAATATACCTTTCATACCATTTCATAAAAATTTAAACATGATCAAAAATAATATTAAATAATCATTTTAGAATAATAAAAAATATTTCAGGAAAACATTTTTTAAAACATGTTCATGGATGAAATTAATTTTTTAAATGAAATTCATAAATTATAATTTTAATAGAAAATCCCTTATAAATATCATATTATTAAATTGATGATTAATAAAATGAATAGAATATTTTTATTCACTTTAATGTAACATAATGTTTTTAAATAAATGATAATATACTCAAAATTAATTTCACACATAATCTCATCATGATATATATCATAAGTACATGTATAACCTAATGAATGTAAATTGGGTTAAGAATTACCTTACAAGTTTGTGATCAGTCAAATCACAAGCCTCAAAAAAGCAATTTTTATCAAATAAAGCATTTAATATGATGAATATAATTATATTCAAGATATGTTATATCATAGGGAAGTATATACACACCACACATAATAAATATGTTGTGAATAAGAAATATATATCACAGAAGTAAATGTGGGATGAATAACCCTTACCTCGTGATTCCCTTTATTGGTACATAATTTAACCACCTCTAAAATGGTTAAATAATTTTATTAACTCATTAAAAATATAAATTCAAAGTTATAATACCTTATTTTATGTATTTTTTCATCTTATGGACCATTAATTAATAATATTTCATTTTTTGATGGTTTTAGGTGCATTCGATCCATGGTTTCATGAGGGATTTATTTTCATGATGTTATGAATTTTATAATAAAATGTAATTACAACAATAGAATTGGAATATATAAAAAATTATGAACATATAGGGTTTTAAATGATCCCATATATCATTTTTATTCCTAAACTAATGGAAAATAAATTTATAAAATGTAAAAGATTAATGTTTGGTTTATTTTGGAGGTTTTTCAAACATCATGAACTCTTTATGTTTTATTTCAAATTTTGAATATATAATAGTTCTATAACATGAAATAGGATATAATATACATATTAAAATATAATATGAATATAATAATAGATTTTTTGACCTTCCATGAATTATGTAATGGAAAATGAACAAAATCTTCATTCATAGAGATAATTAACCTGCATAGTTTGGGTAATTGTTTCATTTATTTAAATTAGAGGAGGTAATAAAAGGTATGGATATAAGATATTAACTAATAAACATAATATTATTATATATAAAACATTATGTAATTATTATTCATTTATGGGTGAATAATAGTAATAAAAATTTGAAGAATAAAAGAAAATAAGACATGTGTTTTTATATTACCTATTGAATATCACCTCCTTTAGTCACCCATTTAAGACATGTATTTTTTTATTTAGGTGAGGCCAGATATACATTGACAATGGTAGAGTAAATATGTGTGGTCTTGGAAGCTTTATGTGGACATTAAAGTATTTTGGGTCAAAATGGTTTAGCAAGGGGTGTTATTTATACATGAGAAGAGGTGGGTTTAAGTTATTAAATAATGCTTGTTTCATAATTAAATCCAACCACATTAAGGTGGAATTAATTTAAAATAATAATATTATTAAATAATGTATGGGAGTCTAGTTAGGGTCAAAATATAACTTAATCAAAAATTTAATGTTTTAGTTTTTCAGTATATTAATATTTTACTATTTATCATTAATCATTTTTATTATCTTACCTATATTTTAGTAAATTATTTTTTAACATAAAATATTTTTATGCTTAAAAATTAACATTTCAATAAAACATAATTTAGACCATATATTTACAAATATGGAATCAATTTAACCAAACTGAATTCATTGAAATTTTAAATTGGCATTTATTACAAATCCCAAAAGTATAATGAAATGTGGTGTCTTAAACTGAAATTTTCACAAGTTTGAAATGTTTTCATATCAAATTTCGATGTGAAATTGATTAAAATGGCCTAAAATCTTTTTATTTATATATTATTATTAAAATTATAAATTACAAAAAAATTAAAGTATTATTAATATATATAAATAAATTATAATAAAATAGATTTTTGATATTATAGGTTGGTTTTTACTATTCATTACAAAAAACAAATAATAAAATTACCAAAAATTCACTCTATTATAATTTTGTTTATTATGTTTGTAATAATGAAGATTATTTTTCAAATAAAACATATAAAAGTTTCAAAATTTAGTTTTAATATTTTTTCTCCATGAATAAGTACGAAAACTACCTTTGGAGATACAAATATAGCTTTTTGTGCCCAAAATTGGACTTGGTCTTATATCAATCTGATTAAACATATTGAATGGATTAAAAAAATTCATGAACATATAAAATATAACATTTATTAATATAATTTGATAAAATTATTTAATTGAATTTAAATATTATAAAACACTTTTATAAGTATAATAATATTTCATCATAAAATGATTCCTTTATTTTCAATTGGGTTTTTTCTTCATTTATAATTAATTGGTAACCCAAGAATTAATTACAGAATTCAGTTATTATTATTAATTATTTAAATTCCAATGGTTATATTATAATGGTTTTGTTAAAATAATAATATTTGGGAGTTATTTTAAGCTCATATTTTTGAAATGATTTCTTATCAAAGATAATAAATTTATTTAAAAATGAGGCTTACTAAAAAATGATGGGGTGTTAAATTCTATACTCCCAACCCACCAATAAAATGAATTTTTTCTGCTAAATGTTTTACTCTGATTTGAATATATGATCAAACTTTTTCATTATCGCATCCTTCATTTCCTACATATCTTCCACAAGATGGTCATTTCTTTATAAAACATTAACAAGGTGAGTGGTCTTGTTTCATTGAACTTTATCTATACCATCAACACATTATACCATTTTCTAATTATAAGAAAGGTTTTTCTCTAGTGGTATGACCAATGATTTTATTACATTTAAATTAATTTTTATGAACTTCATCGAGAGATATACATATACATCATTAAATGAAGTTAAATTTTGTGGAAGGGTTAATCGATGAGCTATTGTCCCGATACGATAAAGAATTTTACAACAATACATATACATAAATTTTAAAATTCACATACAAAATAATAGGTGGATATTGGAAAATACTTTTTCAAGAACCCTCAATGTAAAAAGGGTTAATACAACATTTTATTTAAAAAGTAGTGAACAAAAATAGGTAAATATCATCAAATAGATAGGATTCTAATTAAGAGAACGTTAAGAGAAAGTTAAAACATGGGATTGAATGAAAATTTTAAAAATCAATTTTCAATAGAGAGTGATAGAAATCATGCTCATTATAATGTTAACCATAATAATAGTAAAACTTTAAAATATTAAATGGATATTGATTCCTCTATAGGAAATGTAAATGGATAAGTTTTATTTTCTAAAATTCACTTATTAATGTTGTAGAATTGTTTTTATTACTTCAATAAGAGCATAATGAAATAATATTAGTAAAAATGTATTAATTCATACTTATATTTTCTTTAAACATTGTTTATTTATTTTTCAGATATGAAGCATTAGATTCATGTTATATTAATCAAAAAATACACAAAATTATAACTATCTACTCCTTCCATCGTTAAGGATTTACCAAAACAGAATTGGTTAGTATAAGAAAATTTAATTCTCCATGAAAAATACCCTTTTATATTATGAAAAAATTAATTTAATCACCAAAATTAAATAGTAATACAAAATATACATCAAGGACAACTAGATAAATAACAAAAAAAAACCTCCAAACAGATATAGACTAATACTGAAACCAACAAACTGGAATGAAATGATCACATGGTTTTCTATGTTATATTTTAATATTTATATACATATAACAATAATCCCCCTTAATGTCAAATTGAAATATTTAATTTCAAAATCAACTAATCTTTATGATATGATAAAATTTCCTTTAAATAACCTAACTCACCAAAAAGACATACTGAAATCATATATGCTTCTAAAAAATAAATTATCATTTATCTGAAAAATATAATCCTAAGGTATTCTATATTCATTAACAATATAGGGTTCCCAAATTTAGAACCTATTATGGAAGAACATTTATCACACAATCACGAATCCATTATACTATTATAGTTATCTATAAAATATATTTTCTAAAAATGGACATAACCTTTACCCATCAAATATTTTTAAATAATGGAAAATAATTTTACACTGACACATAAATTTAGTGTGATAGGCTTGGTGGTTCACCTTTTTCTCCCTTTGGTTTTGGTCCCAATTCCCCTAGCCTTGCCGAATGCGACCGATTGTCACCCATCATATAAGTTATCATTTTCTGAATACTCTATTATTATAATCCCCATTAAATTATATAAATATTTTAAACATCCCCCAAAAGAACCTTAATTTTTTTTACCTCAAATGTTTTCTCATACCCACAATTTTGCATCCCAAAATGCAATAACACATAATTTCAATAAAATGAATGTCTCTAAATAAAGAATTAATCACACTAATATTTTATAACATATAACCTAAAATGTATTTTCTAAGACACTGAACTTGTGATCAACTTAAAAATAAAAAAACCATGATGATATCAATTACTCTTAATAATTTGAAAAATGAAAACATCATAATCTCTGTTTGTTTATAATATATGATCTAGTATGAACTATTATGGCCCATTATCATCACATTTAGATCTGGTGCTAAAAACCTAAAAATTACATTCACGAATTTTATAAATGTGACCAAATTCACCCAAAAAAACATTCAAAGTCTAATTGAAATATTGGATCACTTACATACCTAATTACCATTTGGGTTTTCAGATTTAGAGAATTATTAAAAACTCCTAAAATGTAGTGTTTATAAATAACATGATCTTAAATATCATAATTATATCCCATAAATCCATCTATAACAATAGTCCATCAACATCATCCATATTATTTCCTTCTAGACACAATTCAATTAACAATATTCTTCATAAACTGTTGAGGAAAAAATATATGAAGAGTGAGCCCAGATTCAAAGTATGGGAAAGCATATGTGTAGTCAAACCATGATCATATGAATGAATAAGATAAGCATAAGGGTAATTGATCATGAATATAAAATTTCAAAATTATACTTTGTATATCAATGATAAAAATTATAAGTCCTCAAATAAAAAATGGATATTCATAGGACATGAGTTATAAGATAATCAAATAACATGTGCCATGATAGCATAACACAAACCATGGAATTGTGGAAAAACATAAAAGATGGAATAAACATGAGTATATACTAACTTCCAAGACTATATTACATGATGTAAAAAGGCCCATAATGAAATTGGTATTACTCACTAGCCCAACATGAGGTATCATGATACTTAGACAACACCCAACGCAATGGAGCATTATCTTGGAGTACCCATTATCACATTCTCATGCATAAGTGTTCTATACAATGAATCAAACCTGAGGAATAATCATAAGGGTTAAAATGGAATTGAATGGGTCTGTAATATTGTCATGAGGCATGAAAAAATAAAACATAGAAATGGTATCAAAATATTACATCCCCAGTTGAACTGCTCACAAACCATTTAATAAATTATGGATTATAGTGTTATAAGATATCAACATAAATTATGGATAATTTTCAATAATTTATGTTTATATAGATAAAAATATTTTAAATGAGGTCATTGAAAAATAATTTTTGTTTTCCTTCTTCCATTTGAAAATTATATATTTTGAAATTTTTCAAAAATATAAAAGAAAAATGTTATTTCAAAATAAACATGTAATATTTTAAAAAAATATATTATTTAAGGTGGAATTATGGTGGTAAAATCATCAAATTCTATATAATTTTAAAAAACTCTCATTTTGTATTTTATTTAAAATTTAATAAATAACCATGGTTAGAAAAAACATTCCCTACAAATAATTAAGAAAAAAGAAAAAAATGATTATGAATGACATTATAAAATCATTTGTAATTTTAGAAATGTATTTTTTTGAAATTATTTTTTAAAACATGGTCATTGAGAAAAGTGATTTTCAATGGAAATTTGATAATTTTATTTTTTTTGAAGAATGTTTATTATAAATAACATATCATTGAAGTGATAATTAATAAAATGAATAGAATATGTTTATTTAATGTAAAATAAAATAAAAAACTAGAAATAAAACCTATGAAATAAAATTTTAATTTTTCATATAATCATAGCTTGACATAAATAAGAAGTAAAATTTTTACCTAAATAATGGACATTGGGTAAAAATACCCTTACCACTTTTTGATTAGTCGAATCATATACCTCACAAAACAAATTATTAGAAAATATATCATTGAATACAATTATTATAATTATATTCATGATATTATATAAAAATGGTACCATATATACAAAACACATAAGAAATAAGGGTTGAATAAGACATATATCTCAGAGAAGTAAAAGTGACACGAGAAACCCTTATCTAACATTTCCCTTTGGTAGTGAGTTTTTCAACTCCTATATAATGGTTAAATACTGTTAATAAATAATTCAAATAATTTATTATTAATTTAAATACATCATGTGAGAATTATAAAATGTCATATGACCAAGTCAGTAATTATATTTAATTATTGATTATGGTTTTTGTGAGTTTTTTCATGAATTCATGATTAGTTCATTTGCGTAAAATTATTGAAGTTTTTTTAAATTATGATTACAACTATAGAAGTGGAATGAACTATTATTAATTAAATTATATGGGATTAAATGTTCCCATATATCATTTTTAATTCCTATATAAGGTTGATTCATTTGAAAGAAAAAAAGTAATGATAAATGTTTGGTTTATTTTGGCGGTTTCTTTGACCATCATGTTCTAGATTTGTTTAATTTAATATTATGAGAATATATTAGCTCCATAAATTTAAATATTCTATAATAATAATATTATAATATTATTTAACGTTAATAATAGTTTTATGACCAACCAATAAGGTGGTAATGGAGAAATAACAAAATCATTATTCATGGAGACGATTAACCAACACAATTGGAACTGTAGTTCCATTTCATTACATAAGAGTAGGTAATAAATGCAATGGATATATGATACACCACCAGAAACATAAAATTATTTTATGTTATCCATTTTGGAATTATTACTCAATAAAGGATCAAATATATTAAGATAATGTGTAAGAAGAAAATAAAATAAGAGAGGTATTTTGAGAAAATTGCCTCTTGAATACCACCTCTTTGAATAACTCCATGAGGACAATGGATTTGGTATATTGTTTAGAACAGTAGATCATTGAAATGATGAGAATTTATATTAGAGGATCTATCATATATTATAGTATATTTACTACTTGTGATTCGAAATGGTGTGGTGAGGGGTGGTATTTATACTTGAGGAGTAGTGGGTTTAAGTGATTGAATAATGATTACTATATAATTATAGTAACCCACAATGGGGGGGGGGGGAATTAATTTAAATGAATTAAATTGTTAATTAGTTTTTATTGAATGTTTAGGTTCAATAAATATAAAATCCAACCCTAAATGTTTTTTTTATTTTTATGTATTTTAATCCATTTCCTTCAAAAATTAACCCTTTTCATTTTTGACCAATACTACAATATATTTTTTTAACCCGGTAACATATTTTATGTTTAAAAATAAAATTTAAATCAAAAAAAGTTTGGAACTTATAATTAATACTATGGGGTCCATTTTAGGTAATTAAATTCATAAAACAAATAAAATTATACTTGAAATTAATCCCAAAGACACGAGGAAAAACACGGTTTTATAGAGAAATGTTCAAAAAAATAAATTTTTTATATCCAATTTCAATTCGAACATAATTGAAATGGATGAGATTATTATTAATAATAAATAAATAAAATAATTATACTTTAAAAACAATTTAAAATAAAACTTATCTATATAAATATATTAGATTATAATGAAATTTTCAATTAAAATGTAGTATTTTATAATATTCATCAAAAAATTAAACTTATCCGAAAAATAAAATAATCTCCCTAATCTAACTATTATATTAATGTTTCAATAATTATGTTTATTTTTTCATGTAGAACTTATAAAATTGTCAAAATTTAGTATAAAAACTGGTGTTCCATCAAAAGATGAAAAAATAGCCTATTTAAGTAGTAGCTTATTACCCTTAAAATTGGAATTATTCTTATCTTATGAATATAAATCTGATAGGTTTAGTTAAAAAATATAATTAATATATTTAACATATATCATATAATATTAACTAAATTCTTTTTTTAATTTATTTTATTATGATAAAATTACATTGTGGGTATGAAAATAGTTTTTCCCTAAAATAAATTCATTATTTTCAATTGATTTTATCATCATTTATAATTAGTTTCTAACCCAAGAATTAATTTCATAATATTTTTATAATATTAATTATTTCAATTAAAATGGGAATTTGATAATGGTTTTTTAAAATTAATAATATTTTAATGTGCGCTAATGCTCAGGGTTTTTTCAATGTATATTATCAAACAGATTAAATTTATTTTATGAAAATAACATACCATAAAATTTTCAGGTGTTACAATAAAATAGTTATTTCCGTCATTTTTTTATTCGGAGACTACATTATAACCCAATTGATTTTATTGTTATATCATGATTATCCGTCATCAAAATCTATATCAGGCTTACATGTTTTCATATATAATTCTCATGTATTGTATAATGAACATAAAACAATTTAAGATCACAAATTTTCATCATAAAACCCCTCACGAAATAATTTGACCCCATATAAAAAATAGCATTCTATATGAAAAAAATATTTTTGGTAATCGTACATTTCGTTTAAAAATATTTATAATAAATAAATTCCTAGAAATGAAGGAATAAAATAATATCTTAAAATTCATTTATAGTTTTATATAATTCTTGATGATGAATAATAAGTATGAAAATAAAAAAGAGATAAAATATTATACATTAAAAAGCATTATTTTCTAACTTTTTTCAGAATTCCAGAATATACCATATATAGAATGTTAAAAGGATTCTACCTTAATATTTTTTAACAAATGTATATAATTATTGAAAATTTCCTTTAGAATTACATTAAACATTATTTTGAAATTTCTTATGACATTTAAAAAACTATAAATGGGTGAAAAATATTTATATGGAAAAATTAAAAAATCATATTTAACGTAAATTCACATAGATTAGGTTCCGTATATTATTGATTGAAATATTTGTTTTATTATTTTAAAGTATCATTAAATTAAAATTCCACAAATTTAATTCAAATTTAATTGGGGTATTATTAGTGTTGTAAAAATTTAATTTAATTATTAAAATAATAGTAAATTATTTTTTGTTAATAAATGATTTAAATTATCTTATGTAATTTTTCTAATGTTATAACATATTTTTATAATAAACTATTATTTTTTTAATCTTCTATGATATATATTTTCAGAATTAATTTTTGAGAATTCAGGACATATTTTTATCTTTCCAAGAAATATTTATTTTTACATATTCTAAGAGTAATTCATTATATCATTCATGAATTATGTTATTAATTTAACAATATGATATATATATATATATATATATATCTTCCTTTCACATTTTAATTTCTTAATATTCTATGTTGATTTATCTTGGATTGTTTTCCTCCCCTAAATATCTATTTATATGATAATATCTAAAATTCTATAAACCTGTTATCCTACATTGTGAATTATTTTTCATGAATATATACAAACTCAAACAAAATGATAGGAATGAAAATATTAAGTATCATTTCTGAATAATTTTGATGACTATATCATCTGTACTGAAAGCATGACAATTTATTTTATTATATTGAAAATATGCAACTCGACTCATGGATGTGTGATGTCATGAACCCTCCCCATAAATGTACTCCACTCAGGATATAAATTAGAGAAGGGAGTCAATGATGACTAAAGTTTCCATCCACTATGACCCGAGTTGGGGACAAGAACAGTGGGTATATCATACACATATTTGGGTGGAATTATCTTATAAAAAAGTGTGGAGAAAATGATATATGCTAGAGTCACCCTATGAATCCAACACAAGATAAAACTAAAGTAACTAAAATATATGAATGAAATTAAATTAAATTATAAAACATTAAGGGGAACTAAATGTACTATTATATAATCCTTGATTGTGACCATGAACTCCAAAACTATTCTTAAATAGCCCACGATA
Organism: Viscum album; assembly: GCA_963277665.1. Taxonomy (NCBI): domain Eukaryota; kingdom Viridiplantae; phylum Streptophyta; class Magnoliopsida; order Santalales; family Viscaceae; genus Viscum; species Viscum album. The sequence goes on from OY728160.1 coordinate 1,919,934,055, forward strand.
ATTTCTTGTCCAACTCGATGACTAACCAATTCTTGCCGACATAATAAATAGTTTATATATAGGTAGGGTGATCATAAAATGTATAATCAATATGATAATTGACATGTCCTCTCATTTAAATGATAATGGATGCATGATAATGCCTATTAATCAGTAACTAAACTTAACTCATCATTGTGATATGTATTCTATGTTCTTATCCTCACCATGGTTATCTCTCACCACATATCATATTTAATATATCGTATAATATAATATCAATTGAAAGAACCCCATAAAAAAATCTGTACTAGTTCTTTGATATTCGACAACATTACTCATCGTCATCTATATATCTCAAAAAAAAATTTATCCTAAAAATACAACGTTAAAGTATCATAACCTGATTCGTGTGTATCACATCATCTCATCGTATAATTTTCACCTCATACATAAAATCATCTCATAATCCTCTTGGAAACATCTATTTTTAATCCTACTAGTCTCTTGGAGACACTATAGCCCATATGTCATGTGTTATACCTCAATCAATCACATTCTATAAACATCACATCTATAATAATACAAATGTAATTAAATCCATATATACATGTATTTGAGACCTCCATACAAATATATTGGGTAATAAAACAACAATATATACTAGTAGATAATATTACTATGATTATAGCATATGTTAAGAGGGGGTAGTCAACCATTTGTTCCATGACAACATAGATTTTGGGGAAAATACCCTCTCAGATTCGACTGGGTTTCAATCACTCTACTGGAAAGTTTGGGGTATCTTATGAAATCACAAAACCTAATGGATATAATATACCTCCATACCACAATATTATCATTAACCTAGTCTCATGATATACTGGAGTTATCATCTCATTGACACTCCGCTTCCACCTATAAAATCATGATATCACATCAACAAATATGCTTTCAAGGATCTTGATTTTATCAATTCATGAATTAAATCATTCCACTACTTATTATTTAATACATTATCCATTATTTAAAATCATTCCATTCACATTTCATTAAATTCCATGTGTTTTCCATTCATTCAATGATTAATCTATTTGATTCCAATGTTCTGTAATGATATAAAACATTTCATTACATTAAAGCACATGCCCCATGGTTTAAATAATTTATTTATTATTTTCAATCCATAGTTTTAGTTTCTATAGGAAGAATCCAAAGATAACACAATATTGATTTATGAATGATGAAAAACCAATTTTATCATGAAGTGTGTAAATGATTGAAAAAACACAAAACGTGACCATTTTACCATTAAGTAAATTAATTAAAATGAACTAATCCCATCATTATTCATGAAATCATGAGATCCCATCATCAATCCATTACATCAATCATGGTTTTAATCTTGGAACAACAATGTATCATGTCATTACTTTTGTCAACCGTTTCCAAAAACCTAGTCCTCCTTTCAATATCCCCTAAAAAATTCACCAATATAAGTCTCAAAAAATATATTTCAGAATTATTGTTTAAAATTAAACAATGCAGGTAGAAAATAACAAACACAGTCAACAGGACATCTAGGCCCCAAAATCAAGGGAACCATCATTCACATTCAAATAGGATCAGTTGGCCAAAACATTTTTATTTATCAAACAAGCTATTTTATTAAATTATTGGATTAATTATTTCATTTAAAATAGGTTAGAACAATTGGAAATATATTTCATTTACTATAATTTATATATATTATTTACATATACTTTCAATCATTACATCCTATTTCTAGAAACTATAAGGAAGAATAATTCCATTAGCATTATTCGTTATTATTATTAACAATAACAATTTCAATGATTAGGTTCCTTATCTAATTCCATTAACAAATGAATAAAATTATAACTAACCATTAATTAAGATTTATTTTATTATCATCATATTATAAAAATCAACACATTCAATAAATATGACTTTTAATTCATTATCAAATCAACATCACCGACATTATGTTCTTTAACAATTTCCGTAAGATTATTATGATAAAATATCAGATAACAATATGACTACAATCAGTCAATTTAGATAGAAATATTTCTATCAAACAAATAGTAAAATTGTTATTATAGGGGAAAAGAAATGTGATAACTACTACCACAAACCATTTAATTTCAATAAAGTTATTTATTCCTTTTTAATATTACTTCCATCTTCATCAAAATCTATAAAGCGAGTTAAATAGATTATTTCAAATAAAAATATTTGTAGAATCATGGATTCTCCATCATAAATTATTTCTAAAATGTTTTATTATGAATGGATGAACAAGTATATCTCTATTCACCTCCCACAATGAGAGGCTAAATCCCATCGAGAATATAATGCATAAAACAAGAAAAAAAGCATTAAAAATATATTTAAAATAAACATATCAACTAGTATAGCATGGAAATAATTAATGGGTAGAAAGAAGACCAATTGGATAGGAAACCAATATAGAAATAGGGATTATTCACATTATATAACCAAGGATCTAACACAAGATGTCAAGTATTAATCCATATTAAAAGGTCATTGAAATGCCATGATATAGATCATATGGTCGCTTAGGTTTGGGAGAGGATTCATGGATTTTATTTGTACTAGTTGTGTCATGTAAATTATATATGTTCATCCAAATAGATGTTTTTAGTGTGAATGAATCATTCATGTTATGAATGTCCAAAATTTATAACAATCTAAAAATGTTATAACCATTATCCAAGAAACCTATGTTTAATTCATGTCATAAACTACATGTCATGTCATGAGTTTTTTAAATAGATTTTTTAGTCGTCCTTCTATACTTAAATGTTAGTAATATACTTTATATGTTATGGATATACCATGTGGAATCCTCTTATACAAGATGTCAATGACGAATTTCATTCATAAATTTTCCACTCCCACCAAAAACAATGTTACACATTGTGAACTCATATTGATGATATATTTTATCTCTAAAACACTACTGAACTGAATTTTTCATTCCTCCAAGAATCACATGCTCCAAAAATACATAATGTTATTTGATATAAAGATTCAATCCATTAGAAAAATTATTGATTTTTTTATGTAAAAAAAGTTCCCTATTTTCACTAAGATTGTTGACATATAGCTTGATGATCATTTATACATATTAAAACAACTTATATTGAAAATCACATACAAAATTTCTGAATAATATATTGTTTTTCCTCCCTCATTAATTCAAGAAAGCCACATAAGAAGGAAATTTTTCATTAATATTTTAATTTTAATTAGTTTACTATGATATGTTTAATGAGATTTAATAAATTTTAATATCCATTAGTAAATATAATAAAGTTTCTCATGGTAGATCATATTTTTTGGTGTGTAAACTCATCATTTATGTTGAATATGTAGTTTATGATTTATCATATTCTATTTTATCATTGTTTTAATTTTTTTACTATAATATTTTATGATTCATTTTAAATGTTTTATAAAATGTGAACTTAATTATACTATATAATGACAATGTTAAATTTACTTTATGTGAGTTTTATCTATGATTAAAAAAGTATGGAAATTTATTATGATTAAGAATGATATTATGAAATAATAATTAATAGGTATATGTTCATGTTAATTTATATTAATGTAGAGTTATATGTTTTTTTTTATGAATAAGGGACCATGTACTCAAGAAAATCTTGTTGTTAATGAAGCTGGATTATCAATTTGGGTGTAATCATGATAATTAGATTAAAAGGATTGAACCATATTTTTTAAAATATGAAATTCATAAAGGAAATCAGATATGTTCAAACAATATTAATATATGCATTCAATTAGTATGATCAATAAGGGACACCATAATTTTGATAATCTAATATTGAAGTGATTAATGTTCTTGTGGTACATAGATAGTATCACTATTTTCTCCTCCATTGTTCTCAAATTATTTTTGGGTTTCATTGTTAAATTGTTTCATATTTTATGTCTTCTTATAAGATTTATTTTATGATTTTCCTTCTCTAAAGATCTTTATCTGGGTTTTTCCTCATATTGAAAATGACCAATAAGTGGTGAATCCTAAAAAATAATGTTTTGTGTGGGATGCGATTTTTAATATAGTTAGTGGTGTTGCATTTCATGATGACAAAATGGTGGGTCTGTAACAGAGTTAGAACTCCTGATAAAGAGTGAGTCTCATTATGTGAATTAATCATTTTTCTTAGAAGAAAATATTGAATAGTAAATATACATTCATGGTGATCTAAAAAACTATAAAATATCATGTATTTTTCTTCTATTTTTAATTTCAATATATGGGTTATAATTCCAACCACTTAAACCTTAAATTTTACCTATGATGGATAGGTACATGACCTGATGAACATTACTGATTTAAATGGACAACTGATAAGAACTTAGGTTCCAATGTAAAAAATGGGTATAATTTCACAAGGAAATGTAACACAACATGGATCATGTATAAAAAATAACAACCATAATATCATTAATAAGATATATTACCCTAACATGAAAAATAAAAAATCCAAAGAGAAAATAGTAATTATAAAAAAAATCTGGATGAAGAAAAAGGTCCCATGTTACCATCCATAAATACAAAACTACGCCAAAAAAATGAAATGAAAACAAAGAGAATCCAAGAAACTCAAATATTACCTTTAATTTAAAAGAGTCATACAAAAAAATATAAAAATTAACAAATGAAAATTTTGGGTGCAAGCATAATTCCCATTAGGATTTATCCAATAACTAATTAAATTATAATATAATGAATTTATTATCTCTAGTATTAAAATAAAACCATTTTATAATGTCGTTAAATGAGTATAATTTTATACAATATAATATATATTTTAATAAAATCTTTTCATATTCACATTAGCATGGAGTGTGACATGTATATTTAAGAAGTCATTATAGTTTAATAAGTAAAAACCACAAATACACCAAACGATAATAAAGGGAGGAACCAATGATGAAATATATCATCATCTGTAAAACCAAATATAAATGACCAAGAAATATATTTGGCTCTATCCTAGTGGAATAATTACATGGATATATAAATAAAATAACAATCCATGACACATTTGAATCCAAATCATATTGATTTGTATCATAGTCTTTTTATATCAATATTATAGTTTTAGTACACACACTAATGTGACATGACATGTTCTCAATGCGCCCATGGTTCTCAACCCTCTATGATTACAAAAAAATTTAATAGCATTATCACTATATATAGAATAATTTCATATTAAATCAACACCATATCAATGCATGAATATCCTTTTTTAGTGTCAAATTAACTATAGAGGAATTTAAGTGAACACATTATATCCACAAGTATATTATTAATGATAAACGCCTATACAATTATATATTTCGAATATAAAAAACAATATTATATGAAATAAATATTTTTTCATAAAACAAGCCAAAACATTTTATGTTAATATCAACATATTTATCAATTTAGTCCTTTTTATAGATTCTCCTACCCCAAGAAAGAATATAAAGTTCTCTCTAGTGATAAAAAAGATTAAGAATGGGTATATCAGTTCATCACATTCCTATATCCAAAAGTAATTCCACAAATTATCCATATAATCTATATATTTGGCCATCATACCACCTAATAGTTTGGTAAAACATAGATATTATGAGAGATTAGAGATTTATATAGTAATAATAGAAGAAAATAAATAAGAAACAAACACACCTCAAGGTGATCTATCATGATCGATGGAAAATCACAATGGATCCATTGAATGAACATCCAACATACCCTTTAGATACATCTTCCGTATAATGAAGGAATACAAGGTGTTTGGGTTATTCTATTACCAAGGTCATCTAGGTAAATTATAACTTTTAATAGTTTTGATAGGGATTCATGGTAAGATCAAACATTTTTAAACCATGCATTAGCCAAAATATATTAGAAAAAACAACACATGGCCTCTTGGTAAAGACCATATAGTTTTAAAAACCATTATCAAGATTTTTAATAGGCTCTGGAAAAATACCTACTCTACTATAATGTTTTCCCTAAGATAATGATAGTTAAATAATGCACTCTCATATGATAAAAATGGCATAGAAAATCACAGATCTAGGGTGCATGACTACAACAATGTTATAAAAACAACATTCCTAATCTGTGTGCCTAGACAATTCTTCGAAAATATCGAAAGTTTCATCCTATAACCCCAAAACCTCTCAAATTTAAAATTAGGTTGTCCATGATCAAAATCATTCATATCATTAATACATACAATTAAAAATTATCCCCACCAAGATGTTAGTAATCCATTAAATTGATCTAGATTATAGACACAAAAGGCGATATAGAAACTATCACAAAAGCATTGATTTCTCCAAGTAGGTTTTATGGATCTCCCATCCACACTTCCATAATATAAGGAATAAAGAGAATATTTTTTTCTATAAAATAGATACTCAAAGAGGTACATAAACCTAAATGTTTTCTCAAACATAGTGGTGTCAGACTAAATATCATCCTCCTTCTATTCAAAATCATCGGAAGGGTCTAGTAAATAACTCTTTAATTATGGAACAAAATACATGTCACGCATCAACATCCAATAATATATAATTTCCAACTAATAATCTAGTATTACAAGTCATTGAAACCTCTTTAAAGGGATAAAAAACCTAATACTATATTCCCTACATAGCCCAAATGATGATATCCCAAATTAAATTTGTCTTATTTAAAGAAACGTAACCACTCACCTCATCTACCAAGGACTAATGAAATTAGTTGAGATTCCATCTTAGGGGGCTCAAAACCATATCCTACCTTTTCTGAGATAACTTCATAGACTAGGTCACCCATAAACAAGAATTTGTCTTAGTAATGAAACATGACCAGAACTTTATCGCATCAATATCATTCTAAAAAATATAACATTAAAACACTATAGAGTTAATCTACATAATAATGCATCTAGGAAGATATGAATTCTATTAAAAATGAAAACATTAATACATTCTTGAGAAATATCCCGTGGGATATGATGATTTTTTTAGTCCAATGATCCACATGAATATAGAAAAACATGATTTTCATGACCAATAAACAATTTAATTTAATGATCCATTTAAAAAAGGGAATAAAATTAGAGGTGTCTTCTATAAATGGGAATTATAAAAACCCCATGGATATTTAAAACCTATTAACATACTATCCAATATTTTCTACCATAACCATCTCATGTGTAGGAAAGACATTATCCAATTTGATGAATAAATTTATTACTTCTTAAATCACATCTCACTCATCACAGAGAGACTATATTAGTCCAATTATTATCTCAATATATTCTATGTCTAACGACAAAAATTGGATAGATAAGACAACAAAAAACCAGAATGATGGTGCTATGAATCACATTTCGGACTACCAAGTACTCCTTACATAGAATCACAATTAACCATCTCACCTCAGTATACTAAAATTTATATCTCACATAACGATACATCCTGATAAACATAAATAAAATAGATCAAATAGACCTATATACACGATCTATAAAATCATGTCTTAGATCAACGAAAAAACATCAACCAATAAATTCACAATGAACCATCATATGATAGAAACCAAAACATGAGGTCTCTAGAAAATAAATTATATTCCCTAAAAAAATTAAAACATGTGTCCACAACATTCATGAGCCAAAAAAACATTTCCATAAAGAAATCAGTATTTTCAAATCCTAAACACACAAGAACACTAAATACTAATATAGAATTTTTTTTTAAAAAAAAATTGTTCTTATGGATACCACCTCCTTTGATTCTGCGTAATTTGAATTGGTAACACCATGTTCAATGCATATATGGACACACTTCATCCACATTATTTTTAACCAATAAAAATGTCAATGATTTTAAATCTACATTACCCATAAATTCTACTATGGGATTATATTCATATATGAAAAAGGATACTTTAGATATGTATGATTTGAATATATCATACACTCCTCTCTATGGGACCAGTTTATCTTAGTTCTCAGATAATGTCCATCAATTATAAAATCAAGGTCATGGTGGGATTGATTTTTTCTATGAGAACATTGTTTATTAATTCCTTAATAAATTACCCATTCTAGACATTAATACATATCTCAACACAAAAAATAAGGTATCATATTTACAAATTAATGTTCAAACTTTTATTAAAAAGAAAAAAGCACTTGAGACTAAATTATCATCACATATATACCTTCAAAAAATAACTAAGTTTCATATTATCCAACATGAGGGTCTAAAAGAATAAATATAGAACATAGGTATCCCCAAAAATAATAATTTGTCTATAATATTTTGGTATCTATTAATTACACTAACATAATAGGGAAATAATAAGTTTTATAATGTTCCACACAATAAACATTGGAAAACCCAATGAGTTCTCTGCAAAATTAAGTAAATCGGTATGATATCACAATGTAAATCCAAATGGGAGGGAATTAAGTCATGCATATGAATAAGATCCATACCTAATAATTTTTTATTATATCATTGGGATGAACCACACCAATTATATTTAGAAAGGTCTAGCTACATTATCAAATCCCCTACATCTCATATAATTAAGAGATATTTCAAATAATGGAGAACCTCAATAAGAAATAACATGTCTTTGTTATTAGATTGTGAAGACATATCTATAGTAACACGGGTTTAGATATATCTACATGGTGGTACCCTCAATTGAAAAGAAAAATATACTACCATTCGATCTAGTAACAATTTCCTAAACCTATGGAATATCTCTCACCACAAGATCAGCTTGTAGAATGATGTTCAATATGCGAGATGAAAAAATGAGGCATAATGAATTTTTGGATGAACTCTACCTTCAATGATGAACCCCAAGAATGATATTGAAGATCAAAAATAAATAAAGAAATATCAAATCTTTAGTCACTCAACAACTAGAGTGTATAAACCTATTGGGATCAACAAAATAATAATAAGATACATGTCAGATTCCACTACTACCCAAGATTATAAGTATAATATGAAAAATATACATAAAGTCCCAACTACCAAACCAACATTATAAGATCCTCTATTCTATCCGAAAAGTTAATCATCTTGAATTACCTCAAGTATTTACATATTTGAAAAATATAAAGGGAATAATACCCTATCCAATCAATTGAATGTATTGGAATATTGAAAAATATTCTGAAAAAAGACAACTCTATAGGAATAAATCACACTCCACATAAAAATCATTTAGATGACTAACTATTATGAAAACTAGATTTTTTATTGATTTTTGAAAACCCACAGAAAAAACAGAGACACATCATGGGGGCCTAAAATATTGAAGGCCCAAAGAATCATTGAAATCAAATTTAATTCCACCAGGAAGAAAGGATCCTAAACTCAGGAATAGAGAATCATTTTTATTTGAAGATGCATGTGATGCCCAAAATCCTGCAACCTCATTATCATATCTCCATGCATGAGAGACCTTTTTATCGGTGCCCCAAATAATTTTTCACTTTCTAATGTGATATGTTGTGTTCCAGGGGAAATTAACACTGCCAGATAACGCTGTGTAGAGTATTAAGGAGTCTGTCTCCACCACCTTTTGATTAATGTGTATTTTCTCGCATAATTATAAACATTTGACCATTTCTTTAGCCTTATCCTGATGTATGAATCCTCCACTATAATAAGCTGAGAAAGTAGCAATCTCGTACCCCCTATGATCCCTTATTACACCTTTTACTCTCATTACCCCTCAGGAGGGACCGAGCTGTGTTGTGTTTAAGCCCACTACACAAGGGAATCCAACATACCCAATTCCCCTATTTCATCATCCCCCAAGTTATACATACATGATATTAAGGGGATCACTAACTGGGCTATAGTTAATTCTATACATAGATGGACCAGGTCTATAATTGTATTCCTCATTTTCATGTTAATTCTAGTTTGAGATCCATTGATGTTCTTATGTCAAGATTCATTCTAAGGTTTCCAATGTGTCTCACATCATGTTGTCCGAATTATTGCACAACCTTTCCTCTCTGGACCTTGATAACCAATGCCACCATACCACTGAATCTAGAAGTTCTCATACATCCTTCCATGGTATTGGATGACTCAATCAGTTAATATAATAGGATAACTCCATCCGGTTACGTAAATTATAGAAAATAAGATACCATTATAAATAATAATGCGTAATGAAAACAATACACATAAAAAAACAACCTTACACTTCTTGAATGTTTTCATGAATTACTGACTTAGGCAGCAGAAAACACAATCAAACCCCATTTATTTTAAAAGCATATGAACACCATTTGATAAGGACTTATAAAAATAATTTGTTTTATAAATAATTTCATTCCAAAATATAAATAATTTTCAAAAATATAATTCATAATGTCAAGAGTAGACCAATTATCTTTTATGTCAATTATTAAAAATATGATACATTCTTATATTGAATTACATTATCTATGTTAGAGTCACTTTAATGGAAACCACTATTAAAACATCCAAAAATATTCATGAAATAATAAATTCATAAATATTGTCATATTTAAAATCCAATATCATCTTTTAGTTTAACATTACCTATATTAAAACTATTTAGTCATCATGTTTTTTTATTAACACAACCACATATTATTCTGAAAAATAAAAGAACCACCCTTATATTATTTTTAGTAAACAACTATTTAATTGAATGTATTTCTTTTTTCAAAAAACATTATTCAAGGGTGTTTAATGTTTATAGGAAAAATAAAAAACAATTTTGATAACCAAAAAAATAATATTTTCCATGAAAAAACAAATATTTCAAAAAATGTATGCATGAAACCATGAATTGAATCATAGAAAGGTATTAAGGATTCACTTTTAAATTTACAATAATTCCCACGAATTCCATTATCACATAATGAACTAGTTATAGCACACATAAAAAACAAAATAAATATATTATTGCAATTTAAACTATTTCTTGGTATCAATATATCATTGGAACCACCTTGATATTTTTCCCATCATTTAGAATCACTCCTTGAATTAATGAATAAAGGTATCTAGATTACAATATTAAAGGGATACTGATATTATCTCAACCATTCCATATTTATTATACACAATCTATGGATACCCCACCCCCTTCAATGATTCTATAATAAATTTTATATTCAATGAATTGTTTTTATAGCCACCCAATTTATAATAAAAACATGGATCATCTATCAGTTTTAACTAGAAATATGGCATAACCCCATGTAAAAAACACATACCAATGATGATCATAAGCCATTATGTTAAACCATAACACATAAAAAAATTAAAAATTAAATAAAAAAATCCCACACTATATATGCTAATTAAAGTGGAATCACAAAATGTGGTGATCAAGAATCTACTCCCCCTAAAAAAATTAATCTCTTTAAATTCATAACAATAGCACACCATATACACTAAAAAATACCAAGATACAATTATCACAATTCTTGTAAGGTACACAATTGATTCCATTTTATAATTAACCATCTAGGGTCAGTACGACACGTCACCTGATCTATCCCACTATGGGACATGAATCACATTACCAATCACCATAGGTTAGTGAGAAGCAGCTAGGAACTAACAAAACAAATAATGAAAATATCTTCACCCAGTAAAGTAACCCAATATGGCTGATGTATAAAAAAATAAGAAAAAAGTGTACAGTGTATATGAAGTAGGACATTACCATGGGAAAAAAATGTAAATCCAAATGGATGATCTGAAAAACAATTCACTGAAATATTATGATTAACCATCTATGTGACCAGTTTCCACCACAGAACTATCCCACTATGAAAGAAATGAAATACAAGAAAATCTAGATAACTACATGACATCCTTTACCTTTCATGAGTAAAAAAAATATTTACATACAAAAAACATAAAACATTGGGTGTGGGAACAATGCTAAGTAATATTTCCCAAATGAATTTATTTCAATTCTAATACAATTAATATGTTAGATATATATGCCAAAAATAATTTTATCAGACATTTAAATATGGAATCATTTTTATAATAGACTTTTGTTTTTATAAGGAATTTTCATATTCATCCCGGAATGAAATTTGACTAGTACATGTAATAAATCCCGATAGTGGCTAAAGTAACGACCATAGTTATAACAAATTAAATTAAAGTGAGAAACCCATGATTAAATATACCATCATTATTAAAATAAATAATAAATACTGAAAGCACAATATTAGACTTTGGGCTCTGAGAAAACATACTTGGATATAAAATGAAAACACTATTCCCTAAGTCATGTAAACCTAATAGAATATTTGGTTATAGACTTTTGATATTACATTTCATGTGGTATTATGAATACTAAATTGATTCTATTTCCCAACTCACCCAAGGATCCCAATTCTATGAATTCCAAATAATATGAAAACAATGATCACTATTTATAATATTCATTCACAGGTGAAATTTATATTTCTATTCTTGAATGTTAATTTATAAAAGAGAAATCACCATTATGGAATTTTATCTAATAAATTTTATAATAAATCTGTTTTTAAAGAAACCTCATTTAATAAAACAATATTCAAGTAGAAAATCCACTTTTTTATCAAATATAACAATTTCAAAAAATAAAATGATATTCTATTAAGTAATCAAGAAATTAATTATAATGAACCTTCGTACATATACACCTACTTAAATAACATTGGGAAAATAGTTTCCTTCGAGAAGGAAGATTGTGTCTGAGGATATTGGTTCTTCATAAAAATAGATACTAGTGGAACACCAATAATTCTCTATATAACACATTGATTATGTCTTCAAACCCCTTGTACATTTTTTTGACATGGTGAAGTCAATAGAAAAAAGTCATATTTATAAAAATATGATGAAAATAACCGGAAAAAATACATTATAAGATGGGATAGATCAAGATCAATTAAAAATAACTAAGATTCCATATAATGAACCTTTTAGAAGGCTATAGAGAGGCCCATTTATGATAATGAGGGATTTGGATGTGTTTTTATGTAAAAATGGAAAATGTAATTGGAGTAAATTGAGACTTCAAAATGTGTAGATCATGCTTCATGGTTAGGATGAATGGTTTTCTAAAATTTGACCCAACCATGTGTTTCCCAATGTCAAAAGGCAACCATGTTTCCCAGTCTCATAGGTTTGGTTCCATGGTCTGAAAAATTAAATTGTAGTCATGCACGTAGAACTATACAGACACACAATTAGGAGCATAGTTTTCTTAGACATGAATTATTAAATAGTCCATGATTATACCATGCAAGATTTTATTAGAATTAAATTATCTGCATCAATTTGTTACCACATGATTAGAAAACCCATGAACCTAAACCATTTACATAGATTTTTTCTATGAATATCAAAATTTTGAAGCTCTAACATCCAAAAATCACTTAAAACTAAAATGTGGTTGGTTATGCACAAAATTTATAATATTGGTGGCCTAGAAGGAATCAAAATCTAGTATCCTTAATTTGAATGTTCTTAATCGAACAAATTAATAATATCTAAATTATTTTCTTCTTTACTGTAAGACCAATTATATGTATTTCAAATTCACTATTTATAGATGTAGTTATCAATGAAAATGTTTTTTTATTACACTAAAATATTAATCCTTTAATTATAAAAAAAGAAATTTAATCTATAGACCATCTTTCTAGTACACTCGGACCTAGAAAATGGTATATATTGTTATGGTTCCATATAATTAGTCAGTTGGTTATTAGTCTATTTTAATAATTACAATATTTAATGAGTATACTTGACCTAAGAGTATAATGAATGATTCATTATATTTTATGTCAATTCATGAAGATTATTTGTTGAATCTTATAAACCACCTCAATTTAATTTAACCAAATGAGATTAATATAAGCATCAATTGGAGTTATATCAAGAAAAAATTTAAATTGTTTTTCTGTTATCATGTAAAAACTATAAGAATTTTTTAAGGATGATATAGAAAATCTAATTATTATTGATGCTGAAAAAATTTGGTTTAAACTAAAATGTTATGAATTTCATATTCTACACATTATGCATAAATATTTATATATAGTTTTATTTTATAAACATGAATCAGCCATATAAAGGACTATAAAAGTAAATCATAAAGGGAATAACATGTTATAAAGATAAATTTGGGTGCTCACAGATCTTTGTTGTATGAATTATAAATGAGTGATCAAGTACCAAATAGATACAAGTATATTAAATAATACTGTAAATAGTGTTATTAGTGTATAGGAAACCAAAAAATTATATTATTAATGGGAAAAATAATTATCTTCTTATAAAATTTTGAACTCAGTTGAGGGTTTTGATAATGAAATTATGGATTTGAATTTTAACTCAATGAATTATTTAATCAGATCACATATTCAATAAGTTCTAGCCTTAAAGAGATAACAATGGTGAGTGTTATTATAAGAGGAAACATTTAACATTAAAATATGGTTTATTTATTTCTTATAATATATATGATTGTATATTTTATAAGATTGAGATTTACTATTAGAAAATCATTATAATGAAAATTATAAGTACATGAAAATAAATTAGGGTTCAAAGTGACATGGCCAAATAATTGTTTTCAAAATGATATAATAAGGGAACACAAAAAATATATGTATTAAAATTATAATATACCATGATTTTATGAATTATTTTTGTTTCATATAAAATTAATTTCATTGATGTATTTTGTTAGACAAAACCTCGAGTTGTAAAAAAATGTGACTTACTATTAAAATAATATTATTAACTATGATTGTTAACTACTTATTGTTGGAATAGTTGGAATGATAGAATTAAATAAATTATAATAATATATTTTCTACAGATTTACAAAAAATCATTACATTGGTAACCAGTCAAATTTAAATGAAAATAAAAACTTTTGGAAATTAAAAAACCAATTATGAAAATCAATTTTTATGCACAAATAGTATTTACCTCAATAATATAAAAAAATATTTTATCATGAGTTATTTTATTAAAATTTAAATAAAATATATTCAAAAAATGTTTACAATTTATCTTATTTATTTTCTAGATAACAGTTCTGAAGAAATCCGAATTTACACATAAAAATTATATATTTTAAAAAATAAGTTTTGTCACTATTTCAGTTATATTTTAATATTAAATTTTTCCAAATTTATAAAATTTATTATATAATTTATATATATTTATTTTAAACAATAATTTTAAATTATCTTTTGGTGAATATATTAAATTTTTTTTAGAAGATAATGTTTTCGATGACTAGTATAAATACAAGTTATTATTATTATTTTTCATTTTTTAAAGATTTAAAAACAAAAAAAATGTTTTGAAAAGTTTTTGAAACTAATATAAGTTAAAATATATATTTATTAATAAACATTATTTAATTGTAATTAATTTATTATTGAATATTTATTAAAAACAGTCTATACATTTGAACATTTTAGATTTGAAAAATATTTTTATCATCATGTCTGTGGGAAAATTATAAATTTCATTTGGCTACAACACTTCATTTTATTTTGGTAAATGTAGTCCGAATTTATAATCAAAATAAATTATGTTATTTAATAATTTATTTTTATGTTTTTAATATAATGAATTGTAAAAACATACAATTTAATTTTGGATTTTTATGGTAAAAATGGGATTACAATAAGTTAAACAAAAAATATTTGGGTAAAAAGTGACCCAAATATTTTCCAAAATCCATTGTATTGACATATTTAGATCCCATATCATTTATTTTCTGTATTGGTCCATTTTTGAGTCATTTTTCTTGTGTAAAACATGGTTACCCCTTATCTTTTAAAAAATTACAATTTTGCCACTCACGTGGGTTAAAAAGGACTCCCCTTCTCCTCTCCTATTCACACATCCAATGACTATTAGTTAAAAAAAGAATTATACAAATTAAATATATAATTGTCGGATCTCATCATGATATGATTTTTTAATAATTCTATCCTATAAATCCTTTAAGTGAAAAATATATGATATTTTTAGAAGAAGAGGTGATGTCCCTAACTGAGCATTTTATTTTATATCATCCTCCACCGAATAAAATTATTACTAGAAAATAATAATTTAAAAAGATAAATTTATTAAATATAATGATATTTCATTATTTTAATTTCATAACATAGTACCTTATTCGGTTCCACCAAATCAGATATAAAATAATTGCTCGTATGTACAACGAACCAGCACCTCGCGAACTGACATTATACAGTTTTCATCGCGACATTTTGTGGATTGATATAATGACAGAATTAATATTATTATAATATATTTTTTTTATTATTATATTTATTTAATTATAATATGATGTTTAACTTCTTACCTCAAAACCCAATGGAAAATAATAATGTCTCTCTTGTGAATGTGATACTAACACCTCACGAACTGATGTGATGTGTTTTTCATCTGTGTATTATATGAGTCGTAAAAAAGAGATAATAAATAAATATATAAAATATTTTTACATAACTATACTTATATTATGATTATATGAAATAAAAACATTAATTTCTATTTTATCTAGTATCTGATAACATCTTTTATGTGTTTGGGGGACTATATCCTCGCGAAGCGATGTGATTCTTTTTTCACTGACACATTCAATAGTAGGTAATAATGGTAAATTTAATAAATATATGTAATATATGTGAAATATAAATTATTCCATAATGGTAATATAATATTTAACCTTATTTATTTCATCCTTTGAGATAATATAAATATTTTTCATGCGTACCTATGGCCTACCGTCTCTATAAACATTGTATTTCCTTTTATATATCTTTTATTATAGATTAATATAAATATGTATATAATAAAATTATATGAAATTTATATTATTATTACAATTATTACAATTATTTAATTATTATCAATGTAATAAGACCAAAAATATCAAATCATAACATATTTGAAAAAAATGCAGTTATTGTAAAAAAAATGACAACATGGAATAGTAAATAAACAAGTAATAAAAGGTTATAAGGATATATTTTTTGTAATTATAATTATAAATATGGTACTATAAAATATTTTTTATAAATATATATTTTTTATATAGGTGTTTTTAATGTTTAAAATGATGTCTAAACATAATATAATGGATTTCTAATCTCTCAATTATTTCTAAGACTTTTGCCTTATCAAAACTCAAATATTTTGTGTGGTGTATATAATACCCCATTGACATGTTACTTCATGAATATTATTATTTTCATGATATTTATAGTTTGATTTGATGTAATTATATAATTTAGAAAATTATTCAAGAAAATAACATGTCATTAATGTATTTTTGTCTCAATGTTTCATCTTTTTCTCATACATTTTGTTATGAACTTATATAATTTTCTGAGGAGTATATATAGACACTTTTACATAAAATATAATGAATTTATTTATTATGATGATACTTCTATGTTTTATTTTGTTAGTCTTAAATGGTTTTTATGATTCAAATATAACATAGTTATTAGAATTTTTGGTTACAATCTAAATGTTTATCGATATTATTAATTTTATTGCTTTTGATAATGAAATATTATGATCTATCGATAAATATAATCATAAATATTATAATAATATGTTTAATTCTCTGAAATAAGAATTTAACATTCATTTTTCCAACTTTATAAACTTATTATTCCAAAATAAATGTTTCATGAAAACAAACATTATTTCTCTCTTTGGTCAAAACCCCTTTTTCCTTTAATGTCAATGTTTTATAAAAATGTATTAAAATATGATTTAATTTTCATATGGGATTTTTTATATTCATTTTTTCAATATTTTTACATTTATGGAAAAGACCTAAGAGAAATATTAATATAATTTTGAATTCAATTCATGTCTTTATTTTATATGATATTTTAATGGAATATTTTTCTCACATGAATAGAATTTCTCATTATCATGGGCAATAAATGTTTTAACAATTCATTTATAATTTTCAGTTTTTATTAAAAGGAAATGATTTTGAATATTTTTTATATTTTAAAATGTGTTTTTTAAGTTAAAAGGATACTTTCCAAATGAAATGATTTAAATATTATTTTAATGATTCCATTATATTTGTTCAAGGATGGTTACAAAGAAATTTAAATGTACATTATATTATTAATTTCATGTTTTAAATATTAAATTCCTAATGAATAGTTATTTTCCTCAATAAATGATCCATGTGATTTTTCATTCCAAATAAATCTCCATCAAGGATGATATCATTTTATGTAACATATGATTTATAGGGGATGTGATCAATGGAAACAATATTTATTATTTCACTAAATTTTTTAGGATTATGAAGAAGTTTATTTATTACACCAGTTACTCTTCCAGTGGTTGAACCATGATAAAATTATTGTTAAAATGACTTCTTTTCAGTGCGTTATGATAAAATGGTTAAATGGTTTTAAAACATGATAATGATACAATGGTTATTTTTGTAATGTAATTCTTATGAAACACATTTATTTTCATGGCATTCGATATCAAAAATGTTTTTTCCTAATAGAAAAAATAAATACGATTCTTATTATTTGATGGGTGGAACCAAGATGTCCCTCCAATTTATTAGGTAATGGTTGATAAATTGAAATTAAATATGATATGTCTAAACCAAATTGAATGTTCATATTATTAAGAATGAACATGATTATATATTCACAATGTTAATAATGGACCTAGTTTTTATATCCATAAGGTTATGCCTGGTGCTAGTTGTTAGTCCCCATGTTTATGTGAGGACATGATTTCATGTCTTTATCGTAATGAGTGAACATGATTATAATTATACATGTTATCCATGTTATAATATTATGTGTATTTAACAAATATTTTCCTTCTACTAATCTTATGTTATTATAGTTAATCTTCTTTGAATCCATTATGATTCATGTCTTATAAACTACCATGATTTATGTCGTGACTCATGTATAAGATAAATGATTTGTGGGGTATAGTTTTTGAAATATATTATCCAGTTCTCAAACACTTATGCTCATGATATGTTGATATCTCCCATTTCTATAACTAGTAAGAATCTGAGCTCAAAATTAATTATGTTTATTTCAAATGGATATAAATACATGTCTAGTTACGGTTTCCCTAATAGTTTTACTATGTGATAATATCTTTCTGTGAGATGTTTAATTTCATTCATGTAATAATGATATTGAGTTTTTAGTCTCCAAATATACTAAAATATTATAGTACTCGGGCATGTGTTTATGAAATTAGTGGAATATTCATCGAAATAGATGTGATACTTATTTATAAAAAGACTAGATCCTTATCTAATGTATGATTATTATACTACATGGAGTTGAATTAATTAGTTAGACTCATGTCATCATATTTCTGGTATTGTAAAATAATTCTCATATTTATGTTTGATAAAAACTACTATAAATAAAAGAAGTAAAATTTTTTATTATAGATCAGGTTATGTATGTTATTGTTAAATTTATGTAAAATAGATAATTGAACAAAATCAAAAATTCAAATGGAGATTTTAAGAATATAGGGATTACATGTATAATTAAAAATGAAAATAAGAAACTAGTGTGTGAAAATAATCAATGCACTCAGGAATATAATAATTTAAGAGTTAAAGTATCAAATAAGAAATGATAAATTTAATATTAATATATGAAATTGTAATAAAATATTTATGAAATAACAATCAAAATAACATAGTTTAAGATTTAATTTCCAAAAATGATGATGAACATGAAATTAAATTTACCATTATTATGAATAAGATGAATTTTTTTTACAATTAATTCAAGAGTCATAGACAATAATAAAAAAATTAATAAGTGATGAATCTTGATAAACATGAGAAAATATTTTATGATAAGGAAGATACACAATAGGAAATTAAGAATCTTGAAATGGATTTTTCTATATAAAAAGAAAAATTAATTATTTACCTTCACGTAAATGAACATTTTAATAAAATTATTGACATGAGTTCAATTAATATTGAATAAATTGTCTTTAGTTAAAATAATAATGTTTAAAAGATGTACAAAACTATTTTTATTCATATGAGTAAAGTATATTTCTAAAATGTTACATGGTTAATACATAATTTGAAATTGAATACTGAAAATGAATGTTCATTAATATTTACTAATTCCTTAGTCCATAACATGATTTTTGTTCAAATAATATATCTTCAAGATTTCCGTACATTAAATTTATTAAATGTTTTTTTCTTTAATGATTTATCACAAATATTTTATGACCAAAAATATTTTTGTTACTCAGTATATTATATAATAAGTCAATTTTAAAGGAACCATACCTTATTAAGTCTAATGATTCATTTTATATAGAAAATGTGTGTTCTAGGAACATGACTAGTGATGTATATAATTTCTTATCATTTAATTACTGTGATGGAGGATTTGTCACTTTTAGTGATATCTTGAAATAATGGATAGAGATTTTATAGAAGTAGGAATATTCAAAACAAATATAATTTAAAATTTTTATATATATTTTATAAAACAAAATTTCATTAGTATCTCACAAAATTGATATAATGGAATGATTATTCATTTAGAATATAATAAATTTATTTGTTTTAAAGGTAGTTCTATTTTATTTCATGAAAATTATCAATATAATATCAACTATATTGATATATATAAACTGACTAAGATGAATGTAATGTGTCAAAATATAATGGAAATAGATATCAATTTCTATCATAGAAGTTTGGTTAATGTATAATTTATAAAATTGTATGTGTTATATATATATATATATAGGTTATTGAGTTACCCTAAAATAATGTATGTATGTAATTTGTGTGGGAATAATGTTAAAATGTTAACAATCACAAAGATTATTTTTATCTATTAATAGTGTTAATAAAAAATGATTTATAAAACTACATCATCTAGGTTTATTTTTCCTCATAAAAACATCTAGCTTATGGTGTACTTTTTTTATGTGTGGGTGGTGATATTAGTTTCACTCATACTGAATTCCTATTTCATAAATGTGAAACCATAAATAAATAAATTTTATTTTTTAAATATACTCAAAATAAAAGGGGTAAATTAATAATATAATTTATAGGTGATTAGTAAAGATAATATTTCAAGAAATTATTTGATAAATACTGTGATTGTAATGTATAATTAAAATAATATTTATCCCAAAAGAATACTAGGAAAAATGGTTTTGTAAATAGAAAAGGTATAATTATTCAATAAAATTATAGAACTCTACTTACTGAATTAAATTTACTAAAAAAATGTGGATCAAATATATGAATATATACATATACATATTAACTATAGAATACATTAAACCCTAATAAAAGAAAAATAATTATGAACTGTTTAATGATATAAAACCAAATAATGGCCACTCTAATGTATTTTGTTGCAATGTTTATATTTTAAAACCCAAAGATAATTTCAAAAATTTGGATGCAAAAACTCATGCATATATTTTAAGGATATTTAAATAATAGTTATGCATATATATCCTATAACAATACTACCATATTAATGTAATAATTTTTGTATTTAAAGTTCACTGATAATATTGTAAAATCGAATTATTTTTCTAATAATAAGAATGAAAAACATGGAAATTGTAATTTTATTTAAGATAATCCCAAAAATAACCATTCATATATTATGATGGATAATATATCTTATTAATCATATCATTCTAATATGAAAATTCCTATAGATCAATATTTATACGACCTAATTGGAATATTTGAATCTAGACTAATGACATGAAAATATATATTAAATTTTATTTATAATTCTCTATCTATTTCATATTTCGTTCCTATTAATATTAATTATGATTTATGTTAATCAATATTGAAAAATTAATTCTATAATGAACATAATAAATCTGAAATAAATTATATTAGAAATTTGATTTTGTTTCATAAAGATATACAGTCTTGTGGAAGTATGGGTATTTTTAAATTGGAATTGAATAGTATAGTATTATAGTTACATATACGGATAGGATAGTATCCCAAGTAAATTTACAAGAAAATTCTATCGATCTTAAGGATTAATCCACACAATTTTTCAGAGTATAATATATTTTGATTATGTTTTCTTTCCTATTAATCAAATGATTAAAATATTCTTAAATGAATGTTAACAATCCCTTTCAAAATAGTACAATTTTAGATCAAGTATATGTTACTCAACCAACTAGTTTTAAAAAATATAAATTTCAAAACCAACTTTTAAAACTATCATAAAATTTTTTTGTTTGAAATAAATCTCTAAAGGATTGGTATGATATATTAAAGATATTTTTATTGGGAATTGATTTTAATAATGGAATCGTTTTTATAAAATTTTTTATAAAAAATGGTTCTAATGTTATTTTAATTATATATATATATGTCAATGAAATTAAATTTGGGGAATTAAAATATATACATTATAGGGATTTCTAAAAATTAATGACAAATGGAATGAATATATTCTTAAAGGGAAAATTAAATTGGTTCCTTGGATATCAAATTTTATAATGAAAATATGAAATATATATTCATTAAATAAAATAATTTAAATATGTGGTTAAGAAATTTAATATTTTTTTAAAAGAACTATTATGAATCTAATAAGAACCAATTATAAACTAGATGTGAATGAACCCATAATATATATCCTTGAGAAAATGTATACATGTTGGATATAAATCATACTTATTTTATTATATCATGTCATGATATTTTTTCTCAGTGTTTATGTGTGTAATTTTTCTCCCAATTGAAAAATAATTTCATTAAAATGAAATTAAAATAACTATTTTATATATTAATGTATCTTTTTACAATTGTTTTACACTAATGAGAATTAATTTTTTATAATATTATACAAACTATGGATTTGGAGGAAACAGAACTCATAGAAAAAACACACTAGTTATGTATCACACAGTGGATGTTTATTATCTTTCTGTTTTGATATGAAGTCATTAATTATTTCTCCAAATATGATAATGAGTACATTTACTATATAATTTTTCTCTCTCGAAGAATCGGGGGAAAAATCTTATTTTAATTTTAATTTTGACAAAAGTCCAATATATTATGATAATACATTATATATTTCAATAGCCTAAAATATTTTATATCATCTTAGAAAAAATATAATTAAATTTAGATTTAATTTCATAATAGAACGTGTTAATAAATGGGAAATCATTTTAGAAATTATATTAATTGAAAATAGAAAAATGATATCTTTATTAACCCATTTTATTTTTATATTATTGACCAATTAGTGTATGAACTTTTGATGATAGAGATTTAACATAATCTAATTTATTTTTATATAGTGTTATTATTTTGGGAGAGTTATCCTTATATTGTAATATATTTAAACATTCATAAATTGATAACCAATAAATCTAAATTTAATAGAAAATTCAACAACATTAACACATTATCAATATCTAATGTTTGGATATTTTTTAACATGTTTTATTTTTCTATAATTATGATTGTGGAATTATAGTTTTATATGTGTAATTTTATTATTTTATAACATTTTAGTATATATTACTATATTAATTATTGGCTTTTTTATGTAAACATTATACTTATATGATATTAAATTTAAATCATACAAATTTTTTATTCTTGATAAATTTAAAAAGGGCAATGGATTTAAAAATAAATAGTCAGTTATTTAATTTACAAAAGGTGAGATTTTATGTTTGAGAGTTTTAAATTTTAATATATTATTATTATTTTAAAATAAAATTCATCAAATGTAATTAGTTATTAATATTGATATTATTATTATTGTTAAATTGAAACAAATTTTTTCATTTAATCGTATTTAATTTTTTTAATAATTTTTTTTATATTTTCAATATGATTTTTTTATTATTTTGGTGAAAAAATTGCGTTGATATTTTTTTAATATACTATTAGTTTTTTATATATTATGTGTTATATGTTCTATGAATTAGTTTTTTATCTTCGTTGATTTATTTTAATTCTTCCATGACATTTATTTTTCACATCATCTATGAGTTCATTTTTATTTCATCAATGAATTATTTTAATATTGAATATATATGATATATATATATATATATATTTATTTATTTATTTATAAACACACACACAAACATATTTAATTCATACTTCCATATGTTTGTCACCAAATATTTCTTGTTTTTGTTTCCGTAATGTTTTTATACATTCAAAAGCATTAGTTCATTGTTTTTTATTTTCTTTTCAATGAACCTCATATCCTTTACTGTGTAGCATTATCCATGAATACATTATATCTATAACATAATTATGGACCTATAAAGTGAACATATATCTTTCTCATGAAATTCCATGACTACCTCATGCATACTCAAATCCTGATGAAAATATTTCATTACACTATGAAGCATAACCTTGGCTCACACCTTAGCGACATTGTATCCCTGATCAAAAACATATTTTCTATATTTAATTACAGTGATTTCATGATGTTTTATGATAATAAATAAACATAAATAATTGTTATTTTGAAACAACAACAAATAATTTCATAATAAGTTACTCTTCGATCACATCATAAAAATATGCTTCATGAATTCTCCATTTTGCAAGGATTTTATTGTTTTTTTAATTATAATTTATTATATCAGGTATATTGTACTATATTAAATATTAAAATAACAAATTAAAACAAACAAGTTTTTGTGAAGTAGTTTTAAAGTGGTTTCTTATGAGAACTGAAAATTTAAGTTGTATATATTGTCACCTCTATAAGATTATTGATTTTATATTTATTTTTATTTTTTTAATTATTTCTTCTTTTTATGATACATTGTAAATGTTTTATCACTTTAAAAATTAATGATAAAATCGAAAAGTCATGTTATGAGTACTATAATTGACTCGTTTGTGAAACTAAAATAGGGAAATTTGTATCTAAGTATGAGAACAATATTCAAATAATATTTATTATTTATATATTCCTATTTATTATTTTTTACATAGAATTATTTAATTTATTTTCCAAATGATCCCATGCTAATGAAATGATATTTTTGTTTGTGAAATGCGAATAGACATTTGATTGTGGTCATCAAAATTTGATTTAACATCATAACGCAGATTTTATAACATGTGAGATACATTAAATAATGGTGTAATACTGAAACTACAATTAAAACTGGTGCATTTTTATGATCCTAAAGTAACTTCCAAATTTTAAACATTTAATACATAAGATAATGAAATTATTGATATTTATTGACATTTATAATAAATTTTTTCCACTAATGTTCTATATTTTTTTTGGATTTAATTATTAAATTCTTTCGTATTTTTTATTTTTACTTAAGAGATTGTTTAATTGCTTCCAATAAGAAAATTTCCCTTTTAATGTTACTAATTATATCTAAAAAATATATGGGTAGATTGTTTTGATAAAAATAGGGTTGGTAATGGGTAGTTAATCATAGAAATGTCAACTGGTTATACCTCTATGTAAGAAAAAATAAATCTTATGAGTGGGTTTTCACTCCAAAAAAAAAGTGAGTTTCTTAGTAGGTACTAATCTTTTGATAAAAATATAAGTTTAATGTTTGGATATAGGATCTTATTGATTGGTATGTTTGTGAAATTACATGTAAAATACCATTACAGTATATTAGCTACATCAAGAACCATTATTTGAGCATCCTTTATTTGGATCATGTTTCAAGATGTTTTTGTGATCCTTTTTAAAATTTAATTATATTTATAGATATTTATGGTTAGAAAAAAGATAAGAAAACAATTTGGTTTATCACAAAAAATCATGTTTGTTTTCTTGAGACATTGAATGGTGGAAAAATATCATTTTAAACCATATAGATCCCCCTCTAGTTCATCTATATTGGGACAGATGTGAAATGAACGGTTGATGAATTATATTCTTATATTGTTGCCAAACCATACATAATTTTTTAGTAGTCCAAGAGGGAGACGATGGTTGTTGCACATTATTTTAAACAATGTAACCAGACCTCAATGTCTTCTATAATCCATGTGATGAACCAAAGTTAGTTCTGACCATGATACTTAACCTATGAAACCATTTGAATATGTTTTTAATCCGTAAAATAGTTTAATTAATATAACAAACACCCATTTGAAAATAAAATCTCATCCCAATCAAATATAATATAATAATTTGTCTTCTACAAGATTCTTTTGTCTTCTTCAACCCCTTTTATATTAGATCGAAGTTTAGGATATTACATTTGATCAATCCCTAGGGTGTGAAAACTATTTAATTTGGAATAAATATTTTTCCTCTTATCTCCCTATTTAATATATATGGATCATCGTGATGATGCTAGTTATAAAACTAGTTGTGATGAATTGAAATTCTAGAGATTTATCTTCAACCATCCTTTCATTTGATTCTCCATTGATGATACTTATTTTGGGTGATTGGATATTCAAGTTATTTTAGGTAATGTTTTAATGAACATTTTACTATATATGAATCCTTTAATTCATGGTACACATTAAATGAAAATTTATATTGGTTTCATTAATAATAGAATATTTGATTCCATTGTATTCCAAGGAATGGAATTACAAAATTAAACCCTATTTCAATGACATTAAGTATATTGGGTGGGATTCAATATAATATTTACAAAATTAAAAACTGATTTTATGAGAGTAATTGATTGTTATTCTTATGAAAAATGGATTTTATGAAAGATTAATTTTAAAGTGATTAATTTTATAATAACATAGAAATTTGTTTTTAAATTTAATTTCCATGTGAAACATGAAATACATAATTTGATCTATAAATGATGGTATAAAGTTAAATGAATGTCCATAATTTATTTATTGAATAAAAACATGTGTGTCTCAATTGTTAGATGGTTATTACGAAAATTATTATAAGAGTTTAATTACCTAGAATTAGATTTATAATGATAATTATAACTAAACCACATTCTCAATGTGTTCACCAGATGGGGTTTTGATTGAATTTATCTCGATGGATTTTCATTAAAAAATTATACAAATCTTTAGTCATGATTGATTGATTCTATATTGTATGGATACTATTTCCAATAAATAAGAATACTCAGAGCGGATGAAAATGTTTATTTTTTTCATTTCTATTACATGCCATTTATTATAGACCTATTTTATTCATTCTGTTTTTATGAAAATTTTGGTTTATACCTATTTTGATATAATTATTATATTTTGTATTTGAAGTTATTTTTAGATTATATATGGTAAAATTATTTCCCATTCATTGGATTAACTTTAAATTGAATTATAAATGGTTTATTATCCATGGAATTTCTTACATAAGCTTTTTTAGAATCAAACTAGGATATTCTACCTCTCATCATAATGTTTCATGATTGTTCGTATAGATTTTCTTATTCTAGGTCCATGAAATAGGAATGTTTCACTTGGATTTGGATAGTGGGCTTGACTAATGGGTCCTTGGGTAGTTATGTTGACAACTATTGCATTGATCAACATGTTTCATGAATCATATAATTCCTTCCATGGATGTATATTATAGTAATTTTTGGATAATATATTATACTAGGATATTGATCTCATTGTTGTAATTTTCACATTTAGGTGTTTTATTTCATATTGAATATTTATCAGTTTGTCATAAACTATTATACAATGTTTATTTATTTATTCTCAGTGTCAAATAGTTTCTCCTAGCATTTTTTAGGCCCATGTACTAGTTTATAACCCATGGGGATTTGGAATTCCCTCTCAGTCACGATAGTTCTAGATTGGGAACTAGTGTACCAAAGTATTTTTGTTGGTTCAAGAAAAAATAGTATAAAAGTGTTCAATCATCTTTTCTTTATATCTGTAGGAAATTTGGCATGTCTAGGTAGATATAAGGAAGGATTTTGGGGAAATAAGTGGTAGTTTATGATAAAATTCACCACTATCCCTAATTTTAGTTATCCTTGAGTCACCGTGGATTCTTGGGAAAATATCCTTCAAATAATTAATGTATATGATTCTATGAAACTTTCAAAAAAAATTGGATGTATTTAAATCCTATAAAAGTTAATTATATTTGAGGTGATGCTTTTTTGTTATTTCTTTCATTTAGATGACAGTTTCAACCCCACCATGATCTCATTATTCGGAGATGTATGGCATTTAAATCTCTTCCTGACCTCAATTCCATCCACTCTTCGGCACGTCAGATAACAAACATTGGTTACTTAGTGGTTTATGGAGGTGGGATGTTGTAGATTAAGGTGATCTATATGCAATTTGTTTTGGTTTTTTTCTTCTTCTATGGTTATGGTTAGGTTTTCCCAATGGCTACGACTTTCTCTGATGGTATCTGACAACTGGTGTGGGGTTTAGATATTGATTTTTACAGTGAAGGTGATGTCGAATGTGTTTTTTCTTTAGAATGTAGTATCTATAATTTTATGTTTCTAGATTCGGTGATTTTTTATAATTTGGTGAGATGGTCGATGAGGGTAAATAAGGACAGTGTGGGTTCTTCTATGATATGATCTATGTTGGGACCTTCTCTGGTGGTGGCTCCAGTGGGGATGGACTACGATGATGATGAATTGGTTTTTCTAATGGTGATGGAAGATGGATAACAATGTGACAGCTGATGTGGGGCCTCTTTGTTTGGACCAGCTTAGTGTTTGAGTTATTTATTGAATTTTAAATTTTGTCTCTGGTTTTTTTATGCTGCAGTCAGTCAAAGTGAGGTTCATGGAGGGTTCATGAAGGTTCGAAGGAGGATTATAGTCCAAATACATTGAGATAAATTTTATATTGAATTTTTAATTATAGGTTTCATGGAATTTGGGTTGATTTTTATTTTTGTTGGTCATGAAGTGTGTTTGTGTTTTGAAGACATAGACCAATACAATATGTTGGATTGTGGAAATAGTTAGGGTTCACAAATATCCATTAAAAGTGTCTTTTGAATAATACAAAAAATGGATTTTCATGCATAAAGATGTTTTCCAATTTCCAATTGATTATATATTTTAAAATTCCACTATTATTTCAATTTCTACTAAACATATGACGGAGGTACAAATTTACAATGAAAAGTGAACAATCCATTTGATGAGAATATCCGTGAGATAGTTGTGTGTGTGGAATAAACATTGGAAAAGGAATTCACACAACTTCTCATTCAAGTCCAAGTAATGGAAACTTGAAGTTATGAAGCTAGAGATCATAATAATGAGTTTCATGAGTATAAAACATGAGGTTTATATTGTTCGGATTACCATTAAGAGGTAGAGGATTAGTTGAAAATAATTAATCATCTTTTTTAATTCTTTCAAATTCTAGGTTCTATAATTGTCAAACGTGATACCTTTAATCATAAATATTATAGCTAGAGTTGGTGGTATTCAATGATAACAAAAAATAAAAATGAATTATTTGAGAGGAAATATATCTGATATATTTTAATAGAGTTGCTTTACCTAGATTTCACTTTTTTGGTGGGGACTGTGGAGTTTCTTAGACTCCAACAACATGTTGTAAATGGGACTGAGTATGCGATCTTATTTATTGGATATGTTTTTTATCCTAAGGTAGAATATAATGATAATTTGAAGAAGAAAGTATTTGATATGGGTATAAGGTATGATACATAATATTAGGTTTTCAATATTATGGTCAATTCTTATGCATACATGTTGGGTTTATTTTTTATGGAAGAACATTACATCACATGAATGTTAGGGTTAATGGGTTTTCCTTCTAATCTCAATGTATGTTCCATTAGTTCATTTAATATAATGTGGATATTTTATGACTATAATTATAGATCTAGATAGATGTAATCATTAATACCTTCAATAGTGTTTGAAGGAGGATAATTAATTTGTTTTTTATTTTGAAAAGTTATGAATTTAAAGTTTTCTTGTAATGTGGAGTAAAATATTTGTGGTTCAAACGATCTTGTAGGACACCTATAGAAGAATGTTTAGGTATTTTCTATCCCAAAGAGTGGGATAGGAGAATATACCTCTAATGATACTATATTGTAGTCGTATTTTTCAATAAATATGTCTTTCTAGAAAAAGGCATTAAAAATGAATCTATATCAAAAAGTGAAAGCATATTTAAAGGATGATGATGTAGCTCTAGTCACAGTGAGGGGAACCGTCACTATAACATCATCCATATTTAAAAATTTAATTTTTATTAGTTTATCTATTTATTTTTATTACTCATAATGTGAATTATATTTACCTTTCTATAGATCATATGTCTTATCACATGAATATTTCAACATCGCTATTGAAAAAAGGTATGGTTTATAATTCCATTCTATTGATTTTTCATTATTAGGGATTGATCTCCCCTGGGATTTTATGGTTCATGAAATAAAGTCATTGGATTTACTTTTTAGGGATAATTGGTGGATTAACAGTTAATATTGGATTTTTTTGTTATCTTTTTCATGTCTCTTTTATGGCCCCAAACAAGATATATCATGTTTTCCTAGAAGAATTGTACTCGAGGTCGATATAATTTAATCCACAACTTCTATAGTTAGGAAAAGTGATATCCATTTTATCTTTTGATTTGGTGTAAGAATATTTTAGTTCTCTTATTCCTCTAGTGGCCTTGTAGTTTCTTGATGTTTTTGCATCTGACGTTTCATGTTTTTTAGTAATATAGTAATTAGTTTTTTCTATTATCATGCTACCAAGTACTCATCATGTCTTTATTACCCCTTATTGTATGGTACCAACTGAATTGAAGGATTTAATGAATTGTGTGGTTGATTTTATGGATAAAGTATCCATACACCTTCGTGCTACTCCTTGTGTGACAATGATTCTTTCTCCAAACATAGTGGATTTAAAAAATTAACATTAAGTTGAATGATATAAATACAATCGAGTTATAATATAAAACAAATATACTTCACATGATATTGATGTGTTTTAGACCATTTGAAAGGGGATATGTTTTTTCCAATGATTTAATTTTTTATGGTTATCTATAGCTAATAACAAGTGTATTTGATTTCTTAATGAATGCCGTCTCGAGAAGGTTTGTCCCCTACATGTACCGAGTTATTCATTTTTGTCTGACCAATTCTAGGATAGTGTTTACGGAACTGGTAGAGAAAAATTCCATTAGTAAGGTGATATTTTTGGATTCCATCATGTATTAATCTATGACTATGGTAAACCTTATGCATCACAAGTGTGTAGTTATGGTGATTATGGGAGATCACTAACATTATTCAATAATATAGATATGCAATTTACGGATCTATTAACTATGTTTCAATGGATATGTGGTAATATAATCAGGTATTTTAGTCTATTTAATGAATGTGGAGGCTTCTGTTCCATTGGAACAATAGTGAACCATTTTTTGATATTCATATATTGTTGTACTTATCCGAAATTACCCGTGATTCATTATTGATTTCTCAACATTTTCTTCTATGATGATAACTCTCACACAGAAGTTAGTAATTTTCATGTGGGACTTGAGGTATGAGGATATTTATTGATGAATTAATGTTTCCTTTGACTTCTATGTTATTGTTGACTCTTCCAGATACTATGTTCGGATATTTGGCCTTTTTTATGTATTTTTTTTAATTTTGGGAAATTTTATTATACTGGGTGATCATGCAGTAGCCTATTATTTCTCGAATGTTTAATCCACATTATATGAAAAAATCATACCCATGAACTCAAACGTAGTGTTGTGAATAAAATTTTCATGTGATTGTGGTATTACCATTATGAATAAATATCTACCATTAATTCCCACATCAAATTATTATTTTATATTTTCATTCAAAAATCATTGAATCTTTATCAGAGGTTATAGGTGGATTACCTAAAATCATTTGTTTTTGAAAATTTGAACACAACTACAATATGGAATAACAATATATATTATTCGACACGTATATCCTAGGATAGGAAATAAAAAAATCATTAGAGGATTGTACCTTTATGGAAGTCCTTATAAATATATATTTGAGAATCTTAATTCAAGAGATCATGTTTTTTCTATAATGAATTCATTTGACATCATCTTTTATTGAGTTGATTTTTCAATTGTATAAGATTTGTGATTAAATTCATGTTGTTAAACCTCAATTTATAGTTAGGAGACCATTGGTGAGAATTTGTTATCCTCTAACTGTATCCAATGTCTCCAAGCATGTAGATTGAGATTTTTCCCATGAGAAAAGTTGTGACGGGGGATTTCTATATTTCTTAGTGGGTAGTAAGCCCTAGAACAATAGTGATTTTATATGATATGCAATGAATTTTTTTTTCATAAAGTATGATATGAGACATCATTTAATATTTTTCTATTATTAATACTTTTCAAAACATTAAGGCCAAACAAAATAAAACTTTTGGTGTGATTTATCCCCATATTATCTTGAAATTGAATTGGGATGATATTCCAACTAATGTTGTGGCCGTATAGGCTCATACCCCTCGAGAGAAGAATGTAATAAGGGTAGTGATAAATCATCTCACCAATTCATATCACATTATCCCATTTTATGATACAACCATGGATGCCCAATTGCAAATGTTTTGGGTAGTATATCATCATATTGAATGTAGTATCATATTATATAGTTTCTTGTAGTGATCCCCATTTAACTTCTCATTTTTAGAGTTGAATTCAGGATAGAATGGTATTTTAGGTTAGTTTGAAACAAGAATATCTTCTATATATGGATGTCTAGAAAGGATTTGTTGTATAGATTCTTGAAGACATTCTTTATGCTGGGATATTATATTTTGCGGGTGTTTATGAAAACAACATGGGACTAGTTGTGTGTTTCTATAATAATAGTTACAAGTCATTCATCAAGACAGAACCCTTTGGTGCCTTATATATCCAACGATTTATAAAATAATTGTGTTGGTAATTTATGGGAGATGTTTCCCAAGTTAGGAACTATTTTATATATGATACAAGAAAAAAGGCTGATTTTATTTGTAAAATAATGATAATGGAATCCAGAAAGTAAAAATCATATAAGGATCTTTTTTACGCCATCTATGGTTCCTAGTTTTTTGGAAATCTTTTGGGTAGTTTTTCCTCAGTTGGGATTCTTTTGGGTTAGAGAACCTGAAATTATTACCCCATTATATGAGTGAAAAATTGAGTAGTAGTGTAGAATGGAAATGTGTAATACCATTTGGGATTCCACTATTGTTTTAATTGATTCACATCATGATTCTTGTAATGTAGATAAAATATATTACCTCTAAATCATTTAATTAGTTGATTTTGGATAACATTGATGTGTAATATAATATATCTGTGATACGTCATCATGTTTATAATTTTTATTTTTATATATATGTTATTTTTCAGTAATCAATACCTTTAGTTCATGTGATTATGTAGCATTTTTCTGATCCACATGATACACGGGAAAATGTTGCATTGATGAGAGAATGGTGGCCTCAAATATTTCTTATGAAGTCTTCTAGAAAAGATTAATTGTGGAAATATTTTTTACTGTAGTGATATTTTAATGTAATATTTCCTGTTTTTTCATACTTATCAATCATTTTTATTTATCATCCCATGTTTTGATCAGGCTGTGAGTTCTTTTTAGTGTCATTTGGAAAATATTGTTTGCTTTTGAGGTTAGGAATGGTTGACACAGTAATAGGCAACCCATTATGGTTCAGTGCATAAAAATCTTTTCCCATATCAGGATACACTGGAGGGTGGTGCACAATTAGATCAAACCTGGTGGCCTCTATTCCAAAATACATGTCATAATACATTGTGTAATTTCATGGATGAAAAATAATATCTATCCTTGTAGTAAAGATGATCAAATTTTTTTAGTACATTATGGGATTCATTATTTTAACATAGTTTATATAATATATTGGAAAACCCATCAAGGTATACCAAAATTCCATAGAGGGTGCATCATTCAAGGCTTGATTAGCACTACCCTTGTTTCCTAACATAGAAAACTATATCAATGCATTTTTAGTACATGATTTATTTGTTCAAATTCTTGAATCCAATATTTATGATTCTAATCGACCCCCACTCATCCTCAATTAGACCCATTGGAATTTAGTGTCTCTATAGTGATGATTTTTTCCCTAACTGCTTTTCTCTTAGTATTATGTGCTAATGGATTTGGATTATCCTTATTATACATGTGAAATATATACAATTTTGAATTCCCTAATATTCTCTTCCCTCCAACCCTAATTGAGTGGTACATCCTAATATTGTTGTATCTAATCCTTGATATGATGAATTGAAATTATTAGGATTCCTCTTTTATTATCCCCAACCTTAATTATCCATTGAAGTTCAAGATTTAGGTTATTGATTCATCATGTTATTATATATAGGTTGTTCTATAAAGATTTTTATACTATTGAAGAAATGGTTACATTATTTATTTAATATGAAAATCTATATTTATTTCCATGAATTGATAATATCTGATACTTGATAATCCATAGGTAAATAATTGATAAAAAATTTGAGTCTAAAAATATTGGATGTATTTTGAGAATAGATGGATTAAATTTAAAATATATTTGGTGAAAGGAAAATATGAATAATCATTATAAAAATATCTTAAAATGATAAATGATTATTAATGTCGTGAATTTGACAGAAACTAATGAATATATTTTGAAATTGAAATTTCTTGTTAAAAAAATAAAATTTTGATTTAAATAGTGCATAATGATTTCAATTGAACTGAATTCCCATTCATGATTGAATGATGGATACACATGACATACTAAGAAGTATGTTGGTGATTTGGAAAATCATTATATAACTATAACTCCATAGATATGTATTGATGATGGAAAATAAAACTAAAAATTATCAGACTGGTTTCCCTTGATTGGGTGTGGATTGATTTTATCCTTATGTCCTCAGATGTACAAAAGAGTCCACACACCGTGAGTCCTTCTTGATTGATTGAGTAGTTCAAGGGGATTATTTCCATGAACTAAAAAACTCTTGGATTATGGAACTAAATATTTTTAGATTTAATTTTAAAATTTTAGTGACTATATCACTCTTTAATTCATGCCCTTTTTTATGAAAATATTAATTTAATCCTATTTTGCAAAACATGACAACTTTATGATTTCTATTTTGATTTGACTAACAAATTTGAAAATGATTTTCCATACCTTAAATTTAAATAAAACTGTCTAAGGAATGGTTAATTTTTCATGGAATATAATTGGTTTGTTTTGGTGGAATCTTACTGGTTTCTTTTTTTAACACCATAATTTTTTAGGCATGTGATGAATATTGCATACCAGTCCATGTAAAATGGAAAGAGTATCTTTTAGGTGGAGGGTGTTCTTGATTATTAAGGCCTTGGGAAGTGTTTTTAGCTAATGGATATTTTATCCCCCTGTTTCATGGAGATTAAAATTTTCAATTATGATGAATATTGTGTCATCTTTTTTTGGATGATGTATTACATTGGGATATCAATCTAATGGTGGTATTTTTTGTAGATGAGTTTTTTTTCATAGATATGGTTTATTGAATTATATTATGTTTTTATGTATTGTGCAATTAATTTTTCATGGGTGAAATTATTCCTTCATACATTTACTAATACAAAGGATCTAGTCTCAAAACTTTGGGGATTAGGAATTCCCTTCGAGTCATGTTAGCATCAGCTCGAGTACTGATGTACCGGTTTATTTTGGTTGGTTCATGATATAGCATGTGTTTCTTTTTTTTCATCTCATTATCTATTATAATTACATTTAATGATCTAAATTCATTCCATTCATAATAACATTATTATTTTTTCTAACACTATACACCATATTTTATATATAACTATGAATATTACTGTTGCATTTATATTATAAGTTTCACTTGTTATTACTAAAATAATGTTAATTTTTTCAAAAATAAAAAAACCATTTAAACATTATTTTCCTTGTTTCCTTCAAATTCTATCATATTATCATTTATCATTGTACATTCTCAAACTCCATAAAATGTTATATTAATTCTTTATTTGTTATGAAATTTTTCATGTTCATTTCAATATAATTATTCCCATTATATCATTTACTACCTTTTACTATTTTTGTTTCAAAGAAGTATAACATTAATTTGGTTGTTTTTTGGATATTTGATACAACCTCAAAAAATCTTAAATGAATTCATTGTAACAAAAATATATTATTTTGAAATATTTCTCTGTACAAAATATTATTTATTCGATAGCTTGTGTTACACACAACAGCGGGTTTAAATGAACTTCATAACATAAGTAATATATTATTTTCCCATTATCATAAATCCATTGATTTGGTGGTTATGAATAGTAATATGTAAATTATGAGAAAATCATTTTCAAGAAATTTATAAAATTAATTCATTATTTATCCCATTATTATAATCTAAAACAAAAAATATTTTACAATAAAAGTGATTCTTTTTCAAAAAAACTTTTCTTATGCGTGAAATGTATTTTTATTAATAATTTAAATTAATCTTTTTTGGTAAATTATTTTACTAAAATATATACTTTATTTAATTAATTAAATGTACCCAAAATTCAATTAAACTTATGTAGGAATAAGATATGAATAGATTCATTTTTTATTCTTATAAAAGTATTTTTTATATAAAAATAATTTTTTCCACATTATGTGCTCATATATTAAAATTAATTCTTTTAATTTATATATTTTTAAATATATACCATTATTTAAATATTTATAATTAGTATTTTTAAATTTTCAAAACAGTAGAATTTCATTTTTTTGTAATATAAATAGTAGACATAGTAAAATTGGACACCTCTATAAAGTGTATATGGTGTGATATTGGATTAAAAATTGGTTATAATTCAATATTTATTTTATCTTAATTCTTAATAGATGAAGATAATTCTACCATTAAAAAATTATATTTTAAATTTAGTTTTTTAATGTAATTTTTTCAATGAAAACGGAATATATATTATTTAAATTAATGTATGTTACAAAATGCCCCAAAAATTGCAATTAATATATAATTTGTGTCCAAATAGAGAAAATCCTAGTTATAAATAAATATAAGTTTTTATTCATTGATTAATATTATTATTTCCATGAGATTTATTTTTTAATTGTATAGTAAATATAAAAATACCTTTATTTTTTATTCAACTCCCATGCTGAATTTCAACATTTAATAAAAAATATAATAATTGATTCTAACTTGGTCGAATTTGATATATAATAAATTAATTAATGTGAACCTTGAATTTCATAGTTATATATATCATATAAATATGGTATGAATGTATTTTATTTTTTTTCCCATTGTTTTGATGTATTTTTAGTTAAACTAAATAAATAGTATCAATATTGGAATTAATGATATTTAATCAAATTAAAATACTATTAAATTATATAAAATTATAAATAAATATTCTAATAAACTAATATTGATATTTTTTGGTCTAAAATTTTCATAAATTTTCCATATATTGTCAAATTTTTAACGTATATATAAACAATACAGCCCATCAATATTAAAAATGGTTTAATATAGTTAAAAGAAATTTGTTAACTAATGGATAATTGAAATGATATGGTTCAAAATGACGTTATATTACTAAATTAGATTTATTATGGAATTAATTCCTTATATTATCATTAATTAATTTTCATATCCATTTTTGGGAATCTGTTTAGATAATATAGTATTTATAATTTATGCTTTTGAGAAATTCCAAAAGTGACGCCAACCTCAATTATAAAAGGGACCCTACCCCCACACTTATTCACACAAAATTGGTAGTTATATCATAAAAACCATACCCATTTCTATTATAAACATACATGTAAAATTTATGGATGTTTTTCTAGATTCAAAATTCAAACCTTCTGTTTCATGTGGAAGCAACTAAATGAGATCACCTGAAGAAGAGGATATCGTCTTAAATGACCTCTTTCAATTTTTCATTCTTCATATTCTATAAATATGGTATTTCTAATAAAATGAAAAATAGGTATCCTTAATATCGTGAAATATTATTTTAATTATGAAACCACCTTATTCAAGCCTCTTTCTCATTAAATGTTAAGTGAAGGGATCACTCTTGCATATATATGGATTACCATCTCCACATAGTGATTCTATTAATTTTTCATTACCATATTTTATGTAAGGGGATTATGTTAGTTTTAATGTTTCTATATGATAATTATGATTTACATATGATATAATTATACCTTTATAATGATTATATTACATCTTCATTATTACATTCTAAACCATTGGTAAATGATAACGTGGTTCGTGCGTACATGTGGAATGCCACTTCCACAACGAATTGTGATTCATTTTTTTATATTAAAATTTTATGGTAATTAGGATGAATATGATGAATATATATGATATATATGCTATAATAAATATCATATAATTGTTATGTAATATTTTTCTTTATTTTGTTCCATTTGAAAGAATGAAAACATCATTCATGCTTCCGTACAACCTACCATCTCAAGGAATTGTATAATTAATTTGTTTATATATATAGTTTATAGAATAATAAAAATATGAATGTGATGATTATGTGTGATATATATATATATATCATTAATAATAATAATTAAGTTATTAATCTATGCTAAATGTAAAAGTAATATAATTACAGAACATAAATATTCATGATAAAAGACACAGTTGACACTAGGAAATTATGATTTCAATAAGAAATTACTGATAAAAAGGGGTGTTCAATTGTGATAAAAGGATCATTTATGGTATTTTATATTTTAAAAATACTTTTTTATAGAGTTTTATTAAATTTAAATTTATTATGAATGATTTTAGAGTTCTATTAAATCATGTCTAACTCAAGGTTAGGGTTTTCATTCACAATCTCCAGCATATTTTGGATTGTTAATGTTTTTGTTCCCAAAGGTTAATATTTTTCTTCCATATCCATGTTTTATAAAAAAATATTATAAAATTATATAAAAAATATCATTGTATTTTATAAGTTCATTTACACACATGTATGAATTTTTATAATATAGTTTGAATGGAAGATTCTTGTCATTCCCCAAATTATATACTTTATAAATTTTCCAAAAAATAATAGAAGTAATTTATTTCATAAATTATAAATGATGAACAGCTTATCCATCCATAATGGATAACATTTTCATTGAATAATCCACTAATATTTTTATAGGATTCATTTCAATGAAAACTTTTTTCCTTCATAAATGTGCATCTATTTTTAAAAAAATGTTATTTCAAAATTGATGGTTTTTTCCCCAAGATTATTCAAAGTGATATTTCAAAATAATTTTCATATTTAAAAATTTTATGTAGTTTTTGAATCCTATGGGTAGTGAATTCATCTAAGGCCAACATTCCATGTAATAATTATGCCTACAGGCCTTGTAAGGGTTCCACCTCATCCATTGAAATGTGAATTATCAAAAATCAATAAAAAATGAAGGCCTTAGGGCCATTGGAGGAAAAATATTTTATTTTAAAATGATTTTTATTGATCATGATTCCTTTCCATGAGTTCTGCTGTAATGAAATTTTATGAAACCCATTTATTTTCATGGGTTCTAAAATGATGACAGTTTTTATATAGTACAACACATATATATTATTTTAATTATGGACCAGGTTTGACCTACTCTACATCCATGAAATTGGATAATTATTAATGTTCTATTAGATCAAATGTTATATGGAAGGTAATAATATAGCTTCACACCATTTTAATACATGAATTTTATTTACGTTTTACAAACAAAGGATCATTAATGTCTAGTGTCTTGGAAATGAAGATCATAATACATGAAAACAACATAAAAATTTTTTTAAACCCTTTGGAAGGCTTCTTCATTGTTCATCTCAAGATCATTACAACATATCAAAACATAGGAGCACACATCAAAGGAAAAGGTGAGAAGAAGGCCCAGTAAAGAAAACAAGTGAAACATTTTACATGTGAACTTGAGATATATCAATAAAGTCATGATAAATAACTTTTAGGCATGTGAAAGAGTTAATGAGGCATATCATAATAAAAATAAAGTTTTGCATAAATTTTTTATGTGGCTACAACATTTAACTTAGACAATCATTTCCGTATCACTACTGTCCATCCCCAAGGTGTCATTTAAAAAAATTACCAATGTTATTCATCAAGGTATCGTTAAATGGACATCTCTAGAGATTAAGTCTTCACCCAATGCATTGGAGCGCTATCAGCGTGCACCATTAATTTTTTATTATTATCATGGGAGCCACATATATCATCATCAAAACTTCATAAATTACCCATATATCATAAAAGAAATGGGTTTCATTTCATAATCAAAACGTTTGAAAAACTGCTTTAAAGACATGATCTTTATGTCACATTAAACCCATGGAAAGGAAAGCGGGATTCCGGTATGAAAATAATAGAATTAAAATATATCGTTTTGATATATATTTTAATACCCCTATAGAAGAAATATATTTGAGTATTCACTTAATAAAGTAAAATAATTTGAGAAAAAGAGTAAGATATTTTGAGTTGAAAATTCTGCAGCATAACGGCTATGTTACAGGGTTTTAGAAAACATTGAAAAGAGAGGGTACATGGGTCACCCACTCATAAATGATACATAAAAAAATAGGGGGACCGAATATAAAGGATATAATAACATGGTAATGAAATTTTAAGTAAATACCATATGAAATAAAAAACATTAAAGGAAGACATAAATAAGATTTCTCTTATGAAAAATTCGGCAGCCTAACGACGTCACATAAAACATCGAAAAATGAATTGATGATATTAAATAGTGTCTCTCATAATGTAAACATTGATGGAAAGTATGATGAATATAGATCTAATACAACAACATGGAAAAAGGTAACTTAAAAGACTTGACATGAAATTAGAACATTGAAAATGGGAAGAGTGAAAGAATCACTTATATAATTTCGGCAGCCTAACGACGCCGCATAAAAATTCCTAAAATGAATTTATGAGATTAAGAGGGGGTCTATAATAATATGAAAATACAAATTACAGTATGGTGAATATAAAATAACATCCTCTAACATAATAACCTAGAGCTTAAAAGAAATGACATAAAATAGAGTACTTGAAAAGAAAGAGAGAGATAGGATCCCTTACATTAAACATAAGTCCTAAAACTCAATGGTCAGGACCATAGAGGTTTGAGGGAATCTTGGCAGGACTCCATGAGAGGTAATTAGACCAGATCATCTTTGAAGAGGATTTTTAAGTGAAATGAAAGAGGGGAAGGCTTGGTATTTATAGAGGGATGTTAGGGGGAAAACATTAATTGCCAAGGGACACATCATCAGTGGTATTGGAAAAACCATGTGCTTTCCCTTGGTATTCTCCCATGGTATTGCCACATTGGAAACCTAAAACCTTATCCTACTATTCATAAGTTGACCAGAATTATTTCATAATTATTACATCCTTAATGATGTCGTTAAACACCCAAAACTCAAAAAACAATATTTTCACTATTCACTAAAAATTCAACATTCTAAGAAAAATCCCTCAATTTCACCATAACAAAATATCAATGCTCTGATTTCAAAAATGAAGTCCATTTTATGAAAATGATTTTATAAATATTTTTAATTTATTTTTTTGAATAAAAAAACTATTGTTTGAAAATTCAACCGTTTCAGAAAAATCCCGAAAATTCAACTTAACCTAATATCAATGCTCTAAATTAAAAAATGAACTCCATTTTAAAAAAATAATATTATAAATATTTTTAATTTAATTTTAAAATAAAAAACACTTTTCACCTGAATAAAATAATACTTAAAAAGTACTTTCTAGAATAGTTATTTACCTATTTTATTGAATCACATTACTTAATCAATGTACCTAGATTATATTGATGCTTTCTTTAAGTGAGGTTACTGAATCAATTTGATCACATTACTAATCATATGCGTAAAATCACTATTCATACTTTACTATTCATCAAAAATTATGTTGATCTTATTAGACTCTAAATTTCATACTGTACATAACCGTAGAAGACCAATTTTTGAAAATCATTACACATTATTAATTATTTAAGGTTTAGATAAATATTTTTTAAATATCCTTTATCTAAAATTAATCAATAATATGCATACTATATTTATCCGTACATTTGAAAATTCAAAAACATCACTATAAGAAGAAATCAAATTTTTTAATTTAAATCAAAGGATTACAAAAGGCAGTTACCATTAGGTTACATAACACCTTATAACACCAGCATAGGACCTATGAGTAAGGTGTGCTATGGTGATAGAATCTTGGGGAGGCTCGACGAACATTGACCGAGTAGTGATTTATATCAGCTTGAAATTCTCGCGAAGGTAATTCTGTTCCAACTTCACACGATGAAGTTCGGCATGGGTTTGGTCCAGAGCAAAGCCCAAAGGTGTTACCTCTTTCCC
This sequence comes from Viscum album, assembly GCA_963277665.1. Classification (NCBI taxonomy): domain Eukaryota; kingdom Viridiplantae; phylum Streptophyta; class Magnoliopsida; order Santalales; family Viscaceae; genus Viscum; species Viscum album. Next base: position 1,919,976,719 of record OY728160.1, read on the forward strand.
AAGTTCAATCAGATGGGCTTCGATCGGCCTGAGACTAATGGATGGGGCCATCAAATCATTATTCTATTTTAATTAATCTAGATCACTTGTATTTATATAAAATAATCACAACATTTAGTTTCCAACAGTCATATTGACCAATGTTTATATAACAGTCGAAACCCAACAGTCTTATTTTAATAAAACTCATTTTTTTAAGTGAAATAGTTTTGTTTTGTATAAAATAAAATAACCCACAATGTTAGGAAACAAAATTTATTCATAATTTCGGGTTGTTACAATCTTACCCCCTTAAGAAATTGCGTCCTCGCAATTTTAAAATTGGGCATGGAGTCTTCGGTGAAAGCCCCTCATCAGAAAAAGAGTCAGTAAAACTATTACTTTAAAAGAAAAAAAGAGAAGTACAAATGTCACTACAGTTAACCCATACTAGAATTCCATGTAAGAAAACATGGATATGGAAGAGAAAACAAAGCGTCCAGATCTGATGGAGAGTGATAGAAAACATGATAAAGAGAAAAATAACCCTAGAAGATCACAAAATTATTATGTGTTAAACGGTCAATGATTACCCAGTAGGAAACATAAAACAACAATGTTTTGGTTTTATGTTCCTTTTCATAAATTTGAGGAATTCATTTACTACATAGAATAAAAATATAAGGAAATATACATACCTTTATATAGAGTTTCATCGCTTAATTTTTTTCCACAAAGACTAATCTTTTCTCCAAACAATGAGCATTCAAAAAGACTTGGTCTTATCAAAATCACAAGAATAATCTTCTAGATAATAACATAATCCACAATGAAATAAAAATATTTTTCCCTAGTCTTTAGTCATAAACTAAAACTAAAATGGTTATTACGAGATCATATAATCCCCAAAAAGGATAATCCTTTATAAAAATAAATATGACTATTATTATCCAAAATTAAATGAAAGTACCCAATGTTCAAGAAACACCATTCAATACACAACCATCATTTAAATTATTCAAAATAATCTAAACTAATATTGGAACCCAAAAATCAGAAGGATTTAATCACATAGTCTTTCCCAATAAATATTAACATTTTATATAAATAAAATCGACTAATATTAAGGTCTAATACTAATGTGTAATTAACCTATTTACATATTCTCTATGATAAGTTCATAATTTTACAGAAATAACCCAAATCACCATATGTACACAATAAATACAAAAAAATCAACCAATCCTCCCCAATTTATATCCTATAGTATGTTATTTTCCATAGACATATAATTCTCTAAAATAGAAAACATCATCGAAAATAACCTTTATCATTTGATCACCAAATAATTCTCCTATATGAAGGATTACCATTTGATAAACATAAGTTTCCCAAATCATCTTATTCTTGATCCATAAAAATAGTAGGTGCATTAGTCAGTCTGAAGGGCATAACAACAAACTCATAATCCTCATATCTTGATTGGAAGGTAGTTTTTGGAATATCATCATGATAACCAGAACAAAGATCAATCTTAGAGAAGAATTGAGTCCCACGTAGTTGGTCAAATAAGTCACGAATTCATGGAAGAAATTATTTTTTCATTACTGTGATCCCATTCAGTTTTCTATAATAAACTTATAGTTGAATCGATCCATCCTTCTTCTTAAAAATGAGAAATGGTGCTCCCCAAGGAGACACACTTGGTCGGATAAACCCACTCTCCAAAAGATGTCAGAGTTGTTTCTCTAATTCCTCTAGTTCCACATTTTCTATCCAATATGGGGTCACTGACATCATATGAGATCCAGGTACGAGTTCAATGGAGAATTCTACCTCTCTTTCTAGGGGAGGTCTGGGTAACTCCTCAGGAAATATGTCAACTTATTCGTAGATGATGTGGAAATTTTCTAAGGGAATAAATCCTTTGTGAGAAAATTATTTGATTTACTATTCTTTAAACTAAAAAGGATTTTATGTCTTAAAACTTCATCCATAGAAAATTACATTCTTCTATAATTCCTTCATAATTCTTCATATAAATCTTTTGATTAACCAAACAAATCTGCCAAGATTGTCGTAACCAAGAGTGTAGCAGGACCCGTTGTCTTGTACCAGTTCCCATTCGAGTCTATCTCAAAGTGGTGTTATCTGGTTTTACCCCTATGTACATCTATGCCAGAGCCACCTCTACCTACTCTTATCCGTACAGGAATGTATTTTATTGACAAACCACTTACTCAATACTCACCAAAATACCCGGAAGATTTCATATATTTATACTTTTCTATAGGGTATTTCCTAAAGTTTTCATATCATAATATCTATAAATATCTAAAATATCCTTTGATACCAACTATTTCATCACACCTTTTTAATACATAATATTTCATGAAATTTTACAATCATAGGATCTTTTAAGTCTAGTGTCTTCGAAATCCGGATAGTAATACATGAAAACAACATAGAAATTATTCTAAACCACGAGAAAGGCTTCTTCTTTGTTCATCCTAATTTCATTACAACATCTCAAAAACTAGGAGCATACATCAAAGGTAAGGGTGAGTAGAAGTCCCAGTAAGGAAAACAAGAGAAACATTTTACATGTGAATTTGAGATTAATAAATAAATTCATGATAAATAAATTTTAGGCATGAGAAACAGATCATGAGGCATATCATAATAAAAATAAGATGTTTCATAAATTTAATATGTGGCTACAACATATATCCTATAAAAACTTTTCTGTATTACCAAGGTCAATCCCCAAGTTGTCATTTTAAAAAATACCTAGGTTATTCACCAAGGTATAGTTTAAATGGTCATCACTAGAGATTAAGTCTTTGCCAAATTCATTGAAGCTCTATTAGGGTGCCCCCTTAATTTATAATTATTATTATTTTATACACAAATATCATCATCAAAATATCATAAATAACCCATATAGAATAAAAGAAATGGTTTTCATTTCATAATCATAAAATTTTAAAAACTGCTATAAAGATATGATCTTTTTGTCACTTTAAACCCAAAGAAAGGAAAGAAGGTTTCTTGTATGTAAATACCATAATAAAAATAACACATTTTGATATAAATTTGAATACCCATGTAGAAGAAATATCTTTGAGTATTAAATTAATAAAATAAAATAATTTGAGAAATAGAGAAAGACGTTTTGAGATGAAAATTCTGCAGCATAACGGCTGTGTTACCAGGTTTTAGCAAACATTGAAAAGAGAGGAGACATGGGTAACCCACTCATAAATGATCCATAAAACAATATGGGGACATAATATAATGTATATAATGACATGGTAATGAAATTTTATGGACATACCATATGAAATGAAAAACTAGAAAGGAAGACAAAAATAATATATCTCTTATGAAATATTCAGCAACATAACAACGTCACCTAAAACATCAAAAAATGAATTGATAAGATTTAATTGGGTCTCTCATAATGTTAACATAAAAGGAAGGAATGATGAATATATAGATAATAACAAAAAATGTAAAAAGATAACATGGATGACTTGACATGACAGTAGAACTTTGGAAATGGGAATAGTGAAAGAATCCCTTACAAAAATTCGGCAGTCTAACGGCGCAAGTTAAAAATTCATTAAATGAATTGAGGTGAGTAGGAGGGGGTCTCTAATCATATGAAAATAAAAATTACATTAATTTGAATATAAAATAACATCCTCCAACATAAGAACATGTAGCATAAAATAAATGTCATAAAACAGAGTACTTCAAAAGAAAGAGAGAGGTATGATCCCTCACCTTAAAACGTAAGTCCTAAAACTCCAAGGTTGGGACTTTGGAGGTTTGAGGGAACCTTGGGAGGACTACTTGGGAGGTAAAGTGACCGAAATTTCGTTGGAGCAGATTTGGAAATGATATGAATGAGGGAAAGGCTTGGTATATATAGGGTAATTGAGTGGACAAAGCATTAATTGCCAAGAGACACCTCATCCGTGGTATAGGAAAAACCATGGTCTTTTCCATGGTCTTTTCCCATGGTATTGGCCACATGGGACACCTCATTCCTTATCTTACTATTCGTAAGTCAATCAAAACTATTTCATAATTATAACATCCTTAATGATGTCATTAAACACCCAAAACTCAAAAACTGTATTTTCACTATTAACCGAAAATTCAACTTTCTCATAAAAATCTCAAAATTTCACCTTAACCAAATATAAATGCTCTGATTTTAAAAATTATCTCAATTTTATAATACTAATTTTCTAAATATTTTAAATTTAATTTTTAAATAAAAACACTATTCACTGAAAATTCAACAATTTTAGAAAAATCCCAAAAATTCACCTTAACAAATTATCGATGCTCTAAATTCAAAAATTAACTCCATTTTATAAAAATAATTTTCTATATATTTTTAATTTAATTTTAAAAATAAAAAAAACTATTCACCTGAAAAAACTATTACTTAAACATTACTTTCTGGAACGGTTATTTACCTATTTTTTTGAATCACATTACATAATCAAGGGCCTAGATTATATTAATACTTTATAAAGTGAGGTTACTTAATCCATTTTATCACATTACTAATCATAAGCGTAAAATCACTATTCATAATTCACTATTCATCAAAAATTATGTCTATCGTATTATACTCTTAATTTCTTACTGAACATAACTGTTGAAGACCAATTTTTGAAAATCATTACACATTATTAATTATTTAAGATTTACATAAATATTTTTAAAATTTAATTTTTCTAAAATTCATCAATAATATACATACTATATTTATCCGGACATTTTAAAATTCAAAAACATCACCATACGAAGAAATCACAATTTTTTTAAATAAAAGGATTACACAAGGTAGTTATGGTCTCATTACATAACCCCTTATAAAAAAAGCATATGACATAAGAGTAAGGTGTTCTAGGGTGACAGAATCTTGGGGCGGCTCGACCAAAATTGCCTGAGTAGTGATTTCTATCAGCTAGATCTTCTCGTGAAGGTGATTCCATTCCATCCTCACATGATGAAGATCGGCGTGGGTTCTGTCCAGAGAAAAGCCTAAAGGTGCTACATCCTTCCTTAAATCCATCAGATGGGATTCTATCAGCCCGAGACTACTAGATGGGGCCATTGAATATTTTTTCTGTATTGATTAATCAAGATCATTTGTATTTATTTACAATAATTGCAGCATTTAGTTTCCAATGACCATATTGACCAACAGTCATATAAAAGGTGAAACCCAACGGTCTTATTTTAATAATACTCATTTTATTAAGTGAAATAGTTTTGTTGAGTAAAAAATAAAATAACACACAATGATAGGAAAGAAAATTTATTCAAAATTTTGGGTCATTACAATCTTCCCTCCTTAATAAATTTCATTCTCGCTATTTTAAAATTGGGCTTGGAAATTTCATTGAATGTCCCACATCAGAAAAAGATTCAGTAAAACTATTACTTTATAAGAATGAAACATAAGTACAAAGGTCACCCGAGGTAACCCATACAAGGATTCCATATAGGAAAACATGGATATGGAAGAGAAAACAAAGGGTCAAGTTCGGATGGAGAGTGATAAAAAACATGATCATGAGAAAAATAACCACAAGAAGATAAACAACATAAGATGTGTTAAACGGTCTTTGATTACCCAGTTGGAAACGTAATCCAAAAACATTTTGGTTTTATGTTCCTCTTCATAATTTTTAGGAATTCATTTACTACATAGAATAAAAACATATGGAAATATACATACCTTAATGTAGTGTTTCATCGCATAATAAGATTCCATCAAGACAAATCATTTCTCCAAACAATGAGCATTCAAAAAGACTTAGTCTCATCAAAACCACAAGAATCATCTTTTAGATAATCACATAATCCATAAAAGAATAACTATATTTTTTCCATGTCGTTATAAATCAACTAAAAATAAAATGGTTAGTATGAGATCATATAATCCCAAAAAAAGAAAAATCCTTTATAAAAAGATATATGACTATTAGTCTCCAAAATTCAACGAAAGTACCCAATGTTCTAGAAAGGCCATTAAATACAAAACCATCCTTAAAATTCTTCAGAATAATCCAAACTAATATTGGAACCCAAAACATAGAAGGATTTAATCACATAGTCTTCACCAATAAATCATAACATTTATCTCCAAATAACATCGATTGCTATTAAAGTCAGATATAAATGTGTAATTAACCTATTCACATATTCTCTATGCTATGTTCATCATTTTCCAAAAAGAATGAAAATAACCATATATCCACAATAAAATCATAAAAAAAATCAACTGCTCCTCCTCAATTTATATCCTATAGTATGTTATTTCCCATAGTAATATAGTACTCCATAAGAAAAAAATTCATCCAAAATAACCATTATCATTTAATCACCAAATCATTTTCCTATACAATGGATATCCATTTGATAAACATAAGTTTACAAAATCAACTTATTCTTGATCCTTAAAAATAGAAGGTGCATTAGTCAGTCAAAAGAGAATATAAACAAACTCATAATGCCTATTTCTTGAATGGAAGGTAGTTTTTGGAATATTATCATGATAACCAGAACAAAGATCAATCTTAGAGAATAATTTAGTTCCACGAAGTTGGTCAAATTATTCATCAATTATGGGAAGAGAGTACTTGTTGTTTATTATGATCCAATTCAGTTATCTATAATCAATGCGTAGTTGCATCAATCCATAATTCTTCTTTATAAAGAGAAATTGTGGACCCCAAGGAGACACACTTGGTCGGGTAAACCCATTCTCCAAAATATCTTAGAGTTGTTTCTTTCATTCTTCTAGGTCCTCATTTTCTATCGTATATGGGGTCTATGAAATTGGATGAGATCCAGGTACGAGTTCAATGGATAACTCTACCTCTCTTTCTGGGGGAGGTCCGTGTAACTCATCATGAAATACATCAACGTATTCCTAGACGATGGGGAAATTTTCTAAAAGAATAAATCCTTTGTGAGAAACTTATTTCATTTATGACCCTTTTAACTAAAAATGATTTTATGTCTCAAAACTTCATGCTTAGACAATTACAATTTTCTATAATTCCTTTGTAATGATCCATAAAATTTTTGTGATTAACTAAAAATATCCACCGGGAGTGTCGTAACCAAGAGTGAAGTATGACCCATTGTCGTGTACCAGTTCCTGTTCGAGTCTAGCTCAAAGCAGTTTTTTTGGGTTTTACCCCTATGTAAATCTTTGCCAGAGCCACCTCTACCTACTCATATCAAGACAGGGGTTTATTTACATGATAAATCACATACACAATACTCAACAAAATACCATGAATATTTCCTATATTTAAACATTTCTATAGGTTTTTTCCTAAAGTGTTCATATCCTAATTTCTATAAATAACTTATCTATCATTCGATACCGAATACAGAATCATGCCCTTTTAATACATAACATTTCATTACATTTTACAAACATAAGATCTTTAAAGTCTACTGTCTAGGAAATCAGGATCATAATACAAGAAAACAACATAAAAGTTCTTTTAAAACACTTGCAAGGATTCTTCATTGTTCATCCTATGTTCATTACAACATCTGAAAGGCTAGGAGCATACATCAAAGGAATGGGTGATCAAGAGGCCCAGTAAGGAAAGAAATAGAAAAATTTTACATGTCACCTGGAGATACATAAATAAAGTCATGATAAATAACATTTAGGAATGAGAAAGAGATCATGAGGCATATCATAATAAAAATAACGTGTTTCATAAATTGAATATGTGGCTACAACATTTAACTTAGAAAATCATTTACGTATCAGCAAGGTCCATCTCCATGGTTTCATATAAAAAAATTACCAAGATTATTCAGCAAGTTATCATTAAAATGGTCATCTCTAGAGATTAAGTCTTTACCCAATGCATTAGAGAGCTACCAGGGCATACCCTTAATAATTCTTTATTAATATGTGATACACATATATCATCATCAAAATTTCAAAAATAACCCATACTGAAACAAATAAATGGTTTTCATTTCATAATCATAACGTTTTAAAAATTTCTTTAACGACATGATCTTTATGTTAGTTTAATCCCACAGAAAGGAAAGCATGATTCATGTATGTAAATACCAGAATTAAAATAGAAAATTTTGATATATTTGTGAGTACCCCTATATAAGAAATATCATTGAGTATTCACATAATAAAATGAAATCTTTTGAGAAAAAGAGAAAGACATTTTGAGACGAAAATTCTGCAGCATAACAGCTATGCTATAGGGTTTTTAGAAAACATTTAATAGAGAAGGGACATGGGTAACCCACTCATAAATGATACATAAATCAGTAGGGGACATAATATAAAGGATATAAGAACATGGTAATAAAATTTTAAGGACATTCCATAAAAAATAAAAAACATGAAAGGAAGATAAAACTAAGATTTCTCTTATGAAAAATTTGGCAGCCTAACGAAGTCACTTAAAACTTCAATAAAATGAATTGATGAGATTAAATAGGGTCTCTAATAATTTTAACATAAAAAGAAATTATGAAGAATATAGAGATAATATCACAACATGGTATAAGATAACTTGAAATAATTAAATTGAAAGTAGAAATTTGAAATGGGAAGACTGAAAGATTCCTTTACAAAAATTCAGCAGCCTAACGACGCCACATACAAATTCTTAAAATTAATTTATTAGATTAAGTGGGGTCTCACATAATATGAAAATAAAAAATACATTATGGTTAATATAAAAGAACATACTCCAACATAAGAACATGGAACGTAAAAGAAATGAAATAAAAGTGAGTACTTGAAAAGAAAGAGTGAGGCATGATCCCTTACCTTAAAACGTAAGTCCTAATACTCAAACGTCAGGAACATTGAGGTTTGATGGCACCATGGGAGGACTAATTTGGAAGTTAAGAGACCAGAACATTGTTGGAAAGAATTTGTAAATGAAATTAATGCAAGAAAGTCATGTTATTGATATGGGATGTGAGGGGACAAAGCATTAATTACCAAGGGACACCTAATCGGTGGTATTGGAAAAACCATGGGATTGCCCATGGTATTTTCCAATTGGGACACCACATACCATATATTATAATTCATAAGTCTACCAGAATTATTTCATAATTATTACATCCTTAATTATGTCATTAAACACTGGAAACTTAAAAAATGTATTTTCACTATTCACTGAAAATTCAACTTTCTCAGAGAAATCACAAACTTTCACTTTAACCAAATATCAATGCTCTGATTTCAAAAATGAACTCAATTTTATGAAAATAATTTTCTAAAAATTTCTAATTTAATTTTTAAATAAAAATAGTAATCATTGAAAATTAAACTATTTCAGAAAAATCCATAATATTCACCTTAACAAAATATTGATGCGCTGAATTCAAAAATGAACTCCATTTTATAAAATTAATTTTCTAAATATTTTCAGTTTACATTTAAAATAAAAATCATTTTCTACTGAAAAAAATTAATACTTAAACAATACTTTCTGGAATAGTTATTTACCTATTTTATTAAATCACATTACATATTTAAGGTGCCTAGATTATATTTTTACTTTCTTAAGTGAGGTTACTTAATCCATCTGATCAAATTACTAATAATAAGCATAAAATAATTATTCACAATTTAGTATTCTTCAAAAATTATGTTGATCTCTTTAGACTCTAAAGTTTTTACTGAACATAATCGTCGAAGACCATTTTTTGAAAGTCATTACACATTATTAATTATTTATGGTTTACATAAATATTTTTTAAATAAATTTTTTCTAAAATTCATAAATAATATTCATACTATATTTATCTAGACATTGGAAAATTTAAAAACTTCACCATAAGAAGAAATCATAATTTTTTATTTAAATTAAATGATTACACATGACAGTTATGGTCTCATTACATAACCCCTTATAACACCAGCATAGGACCTAAGAGTAAGGTTTACTAAGGTGATAGAATCATGGGGCTGCTCGACCAACATTTCCTGAGTAGTTATTTATATCACCTTGAACTTCTCATGACGTTGATTCCATTCCAGCTTCAAACGATGAGGTTCGGCTTGGGTTCGGTCAAGAGCAAAGCCCAATGGTGCTACCTCCTTCCTGAGTTTTGTCATATGGGCTTCGATCAGCCCGAGACTACTGGATGGGGCCATCAAATCTTATTTCTATATTAATTAATCAAGATCACATGTATTTATAGAAAATAATCTCAACATTTAGTTTCCAACGGTCATATTTTCCAGTGGTCATATAACAGTCGAAACCCAACGGTCTTATTTTAATAATACTCATTTTATTAAGTGAAATAGTTCCTTTGTGTATAAAATAAAATAACACACAAAGTTAGGAAACAAAATTTAATCAAAATTTCTTGTTATTAAAAATATGAAGACCAAAATAGGCTACATGGGAGGTTATTAAAATTCCAAATTAGGTACATGGGTGGTTTACACATGCATCACATGTTTTGAATGTCATGGTGTGTCGAATCCATATAAGTTTTGTATGATTTTTTTGTGCCCTGGTATATCTCTTATGCCAATGTTATGATATCATGGTTCATTTTAATTGATTTATTTATTAATCTTTTCATCTTAACATCCATGATTTAGGACATGAATCATGTTAGTGATCTATGATATGCAAGGTATGTTTTTCTTATATTAAGATCATACCATTATGGTCATGTAATTCTTATGTGATTATTTTTATCTTACTTGTTTTCCCTTATAGATAATCTGAGATCAACTTTTATTATGTTTTCTTCCATAGGTAATGAAAAATTATTTTATATATGATAATCCTATGAAGGGTCATATATATTAATAACATAGTGGGTGAATATGTATATCACATATGAACTAGTTTTTTACATGTCCAGGATTCCAAATTCATTAGAAAAAACAATTCTAACATGGATCATTATTTTTTAAGGAATATTAATCTATTAAGATGTAATATATATTTATTAAAATATTTGTGTTATAAAATTGTTATTATAGTGAGATTTAGTTAACATATGAAGACTAGGATGAGAAATATTCTATAATAATTGCAAGGATATGTCTATGTTTATGTTTTAAACCATATTTTTGGTAATTTATCCCAATATAACTAAACAAAACATATGTTTCCTTAGAATAAGGATTCATGATTTAGAGATTTTATAAATTATTTTTCCTATTATATTATTTTCTACTTTTGTTATTATTTCTCACACAATTCATTTTGCATTTAATAAATTAAAGGAACCTAAAGGAATTTTCAAAATACTAAATGTGATTGAAAGTTAAATGATTGTCCACCAATGAAACCAAATTTTATTGGAGTTAGAATAAAAGTATTTTTTCTAGGAAAACACAACATTATAATTATATTATTTTTCCACACATTGAAATAATAAAAGGGTGAAATATTCTATTCAGTTCTTCAAGGGGAGATCCTACCCTTTTTAAGTGAATTTGATAATCTACTTCTAAAAAATGGATTAGTACCACTAAAAATGTATTTTACATTCTTCAGTGTCAGAACATAAGAAAGTTATTATGGATAGTAATCATTCAGATGGAAATGAAAATAATTTGTGTACTTTTACCAATAACATGAACGAATATACTGAATTTGAATCTAAGGTATAGGATTTTTTTAATAAAATATTTCTCAAGAATAATTTCCCTATTATTACATGTATGAAAATTGATAAAGAATTCCATGGGATGAAATAGAAACATTATGAATTTGTTGATACCGATGAGGAAAATTTCACAACACATATGTGGTATGATTCTTGTGTTACTATCAAAAATAAAAGTAACATAGATTTTATTTTTATTGTCTTATAACTAATTATCTAAAGGGCATTATATGTAAGAGACATTAATAAAAATGACGATTTAAAGTGGTGTTCTATCAAGGTGGAAAAAGGGAAATTGTATTTATCCATCAATTTTGTGGATTTTATATGGATAGAAATATGTAATTTGAATGAAATTATAAATACCATGTGGAGAATAATATTAGACATCCCTTATACTCAAAGTGTATAAGTGAAAATGGGGGAAATTATATTAATGGGAATAACAAATTATTTTTATGTGTAGAAAGTAAGGTTATATAGTGACGGAAAGATGAATTGGTAGTAATCAGTTATAATATGATTAAAATAATGGTAAATCATCATAGAATTCATCCCTCAGATTCACGTGTTTGAGATTCCAAGTGTTCGTTCATTTTTCCAATCAATTGTCAATTCTGAAGGAAAATGTCAATTATCATCATCAATAACCTCTTAACCCTATTGAAAAGGTATTTTTACATGTGATCACTTTTTATGATATGGGATTTGATAATGATATGGTTAAATGTCCACTTATTATCCAATCTATAACATGTAATGGATTATATGATTATTGATCTACACAAAAAAAATTTGTATTTAATTTCTTAAGGGTATAAGAGTATCACCTCAAAGATTTGATGTCAAATTAAAAGTTAATTACTTAATGGAATGTCATTTGAATCACAAATATATGATTCATATATGGTTTAAATTTTAGAGAATGTGTCTATGTAAAATCATATAATTTAACATCTAGATGAATTTGATGTTATTGTTATCATTTATTACCATTCATTAGATAAATACAACATCAATTTCCCAATTAATGGAGGATATTATAATTATTCCGAAACAACCTATGAAATATTATCATTATGAACCTAAAAATTAAATAAGGATGGAAATTTCATCCATTTAATGGGGAATGATTTAATTTCAAAATAGACTTTTATCTCAGATGGATGGGTAGAAACTCAACATCGGTGATATAGATATTGAGTGAGAGTTTACTAATATATTCTAAAAATATATTTCACATATTCTACTAAATTGGGAAGTTGTGTTTTCAATAGAAGACATACATGGTGATATAAATATTCCCCCCAAAATATATAGAATGCACATTATTGATTTACAAGATTTAAGACAAAAATCTATGTGAAAATTTAAAAGGTATTAATTTGGATATGTGTGCCATTGTGGGGTGCAACTTTTTTTGGTTATAAAGATATATGAATCCATGCATCTCAAGATTCATTATTGATAACATAACAAGATCACTATCAACAACAAGAATAATTTATCTTGTATTGATGGTTTGTTTTATCAATTACATGGACATCAATACTTCTCCAGTATTTATTACTATTATAGGTTACCTCAATTGTAGGTTAAGAAGGACATATACAAGACAACATTCTGTACAAGCTATGGTTACTGTAAATTTTAAATACTGAAACTTGGTCATAATAATTCCCTTTATATAATCTTATATTTAATGTAAGAGACTTTACAGTTTACCTTGATCAATTTTTGTTAGTCATTATAATCTATATTTACATATATTCAAACATCATGAAAGAGAATTAAGAACACGTGAGAATTGTGTTGAAGTCCCAAAGTAAGGGTATTCTTTATGAAAAAGTTACCCAACTATGAATTATATATTTGGGTACATTCATTATTTGTTAATATAATAGATGGTGATGGTATTTTAGTTGACCCATTTAAGATATATCTTATTGAACATTGGACTAGACCAACCAATTTTGATGAGATCCATAGTTTTCATGGATTATCATATTATTATTAGTTCCAAGTAGAGACGTTTTCATTGTTATGGAATCAAGTCACCTTTTTAACTCAAAAGAGGGCCATGTTATATTGGATTAAATAATGGGTGGATGTTTTTAATGAAAAGGATAGATGGATAGTTGGTACACCTTTTATTACTCTACCATGTAGTGGATAATTGGTTATAATATATTGTGATCAATAAAATAAGGGATCAGGATGTTTCTTCATATTAAATTATTTTGGTATCGCTAATTCCTCTTAAAAATTGATGGTCCATGTGAAACATTACCCAAGTCATCATTTATAGAAATATTTGGAAAAAATCATTAAATATATAAGGGTATTATCTATATAGAGAAAACTATTACATATATAATGATGTGAAATGTATAAAGTAAATATTCACACAAAAATAACATAACAGGATCTAGAAAAGAAAGTTGGATCTAATTAATGATTATGAATGCTCAAAACACTAAAACCCTAGGAATGTAAATAAGGTGATATATGATCTAACATAAATGATCTTGCTAGAATATCTATGATGAGGGAAAAAAGATATAATATTAATTTATTTCTAAATTATATAGTTAAAAATATTAATCACTACTGTAGGAAATGTTATTTACATCACCATTTTCTTGGTCGGTTATATATAACCGATGTGATAATATGTGAAACGTGGTTTTTTACGTTGGTTATTTTATAACCGATGTAAAAAATACAGAGAATAAATTTTTAACGTCAGTTATTTTAATAACCGCCTTTAAAAATCATGAGCGTTCATTTTTTACGTCATTTATAAATTAACCGACTTAAAAAATTAAAGCACAATGTTTTTTACGTCAGTTATTTGATAACCGACATAAAAAATGAGGTATCTCCGAATTTTTTACTTCGGTCCTGAAATAACCGATGTAAAAAAAGCGTCTTTGGATGCCTTTTTGATGTCGGTTATTTGATAATCGACGTAAAAAAAACCCACATAATTTTTTACATCGATTATAAAATAACTCATGTAAAAAACTATGATTTCTGATATATTTTTACATCAATTATTCTATAAACGAAGTAAAAAAAACAACATATGGATTTTTTACGTAAGTTATAAAATAACGGACATAAAAAAAGCAGTATCTGATGAATTTTTAATGTCGTTTATAATCATAACTGATGTTATAAATGTAATAAAAATAGTTTATAATGACGGTTATTAAATAACCGACATTATAAAACATTTAAAAAATTAACCCACCCCGTGGATTGTCATTTACGATTTTTCGATCGATATTCCGACGACTCATCTCTATCACGCGGTAAACCCTAATCGGCTCATCGATTTTGTTGCGTTGAACTCATTTTTTCATCACCATTTATCATATTTACTCTCCTCAGATCTATCATCTCAACTCGCAACACTCAGGTAAGCCTCCCACGACTTTATTTCGTTCGTTTTCTTCCCGAATAGTCTATATTTACGTTTTGAGATTTTTTTTGTTTAAACTAGGTACGATTCTTCGATTTCAAATCCTCTTACATTGTTTTGACATCATCGTCTTATTTATTATCCCCATATCTATATACTTGACTCGTAATATTCATGTAATCCTCACATACTTCTATTTAGTTTTTTTTTCGCGAATGCCCGACATTGATGGTAATTTTTGTTGTCATTGACAACTAATTATCTCATTGACCTATATTACTGAAATTTATATGTAAACCATTGTGGTACACCCATTCAGTGTACCAGTGTGATATATTTTATAAGTATATATATGGTTTTTCATGGTGGAATGTTTGTTTTGGATCTTTGGTTGTTTCTATTTTGGGTATCAATTTTTGTTGTTCCATAATCTATTTTCGTCGCTTATTTTCTTGGACTATTATAAGTCTTCATATTCTATTAAAAACTGATTCATTGCATAATAGAGCATTTTAGACTAGTAGGAGATACAATTCATGGTTATCATTTTGAATAATGGAATGCTACAAAAACTAGTAGCTTGAGGTTAAAATATCTAGATATGCCAAAAATAGTAGCTCGATGTAAAAATCCCACGGTTTTGGGGGGTTGTCAAGAAGTTTGGTGGCTGTCCAAGGGGTTGGGGGCTCTCCCGGGTGTCCATGGATGTGGGTGTGGGGGGGGGGGGTAGTCCAGGGGTGTGGGGGGGGGGGGGCTGTCCAAGGGGGCGGGGGCCTGTCCAGAGGGTTTGGGGTGTTGTCCCCTGGGTAGGTGGATGTCCAGAGGGTGGGGGTCCATGGGGTGTCCAAGTGGGTAGGGGGTGGGATGGTGTTCAGGAGAGGTGGGGTGCGTTGTATAGAGGGGTGGGGGGGGACTGTTCAGGGGTGGGGGTTGTCCAGGGGGTTGGAGAATGTCCAGGGGGTGTCCAAGGGGGTAGGGGTGGGGGTGGTGTCTAGGAGGGGTGGGGGTGCACTCTAGAGGGGTGGGGGGATCCAGGAGGTTTCCAAGGGGGTGGGGGTGGGGATGGTGTCTAGGAGGGGTGGGGGTGTTGCCTAGAGGGGTGTGGGGCTCTCCAGGGGGTGGGGGGGGGGGGGCTGTCCAGAGGGTTGGGGGTGTCTAGGGGGTGTCCAAGGGGGTGGGGGTTGGGGGATGTCCAAGGGTGTGGGGGCCTGTCCATAGGGTTTGGGGGTTTTTCGGGGGATGGGGGGATATTCAGAGGGTTGGGGGTGTCCAGGGGGTGTTCAAGTGGGTTGGTGGGTGTGGGTGGGGGGGGGGGGCTATCCAAGGGGGTGGGGGCATGTCCAGAGGGTTTTGGGGGTTGTTCGAGGGTGGGGGGCTATCCAATCTGTTGATGGTGTCTAGGGGGTGTCCAAGGGGGTAGGGGTGGGGGTGCTGTCTAGAGGGATGGGTGATGTCCAGGGGGTAGGGGTTTTCCAGAGGGTTGGGGGTGTCCAGGGGGTGTCCAAGGGGGTAGGGGGTGGGGGTGGTGTCCAGGAGGGGTGGGGGTTCTGTCTAAAGGGGTGGGGGCTGTCCAAGGGGTGGTGGGGGGGGGGCTGTCCAGAGGGTTGGGGGTGTCCGGGGTGGGGGGTGTCCAAGGGGGTAGGGGTGGGGTGGGATGCTGTCTAGAGGGGTGGGGTGCTGTCCAAGGGGGTTTCCAAGGGGTAGGTGTGGGGGTTGTTTCCAGGAGGGGTGGGGTGCTGTCTAGAGGGGTTGGGGATGCCCAGGGGGTGGGGGACTATCCAGGGGTGGGGCCTGTCTAGAGGCTTTGGGGGGTTTTCTATGGGGTGGGGGCTGTCCAGGGGGGGTGTCCAAGTGGGTGGGTGTGTGTGAGGGGTTGGTCCAAGGGGGTGGGGGCCTGTCTAGAGGGTTTTGGAGGTCATCCGGGGGGTGGGAGCTATCTAGAGGGTTGGGGGTGTCCAGAGGGGTGTCCAAGGGGATGGGTGGGTGTGGGGGCTATCCAATTGGATGGGGGTTCTTTCTAGAGGGGTGGGGGCTGTCCAGGGGGGTGGGGGTTTTCCAGAGGGTTGGGGGTGTCTAGGGGGTGTCTGAGGGGGTAGGGGTGGGGGTATTTTCTAGAGTGGTGGGGGCTATCTAGGTGGTGGGGGTGTCCAGGATGGATAGAGGGGGGCTATCCAAGGGTGTGGTGGTGTCCCTGGAGTGTCCAAGGGTGTAGGGGTGGTGTCTAGGGGGTGGGGTGATGTACAAGGGGGTGGTGGTGTCTAGGGGGTGTCCATGGGGTTAGGGGATAAGTGTCAGTTGGGATTGACTACTGCATCGTGGTTTATGAGATTATAACATGATGATTGTGCTGTGATGATTGGATTTACTTTGTAAATTTCTCCATCGGAATTTTTATTTTATATTTGATTGGATTCTCAGGTTTAATCAATTTTCTCCAATTTTCTATTAACCACTATAGGCCCCATGGTTTTCTTTCATTCAATGGAATTTAAAACTGTTATATCTAACTATATTTTGTTTTTGATATAATATTCAAGCATATTTTTATAAACACACATAGATTTGTTTTATATTTCAAAGGTGTTTTACATTCAAATTATTATTTTTTTCATAAAAACATATATTTTTATTAACTTAAAAATATATATATTTTTTATATTTGTTATAGGTAATAATGAGTCGAAGATAGATTACATCACATCGAATGAGAAATTAATATGAGGAAGGTTTTGATGCCTCTTTTGAATTTTCTAAACAAAATGTTCCAAGTGGTGACACTTTTTTCTGTCAATGACTGAAATGATTGAATATAAATAATTAGAAAAGTAGAGAGATAAAATATCATCTAATTTTACATGGTTTTAATATGAGTTACAACCCTTTTATTTGGAATGGTGAAATTGGATGAAATGTCACTGTTGATGATGATTCTCAAGATGGTAACTTCGTTTGAACTGAAGAAATGATTCTCGATATTGTAGTAGAACAAATTGAGATAGAACCGACAGTTGTGCGTCTATATAGTGATGCGGAAAAACCATTATATCCTAGTTGTACAGATTTTACGGTTTTGTCGGTGGAGTTAAGATTTATTAACCTGAAGGTGAAACATGGATGGAGTGACTGAAGTTTTACAGAGCTTCTACAATTGATGAAAGACATTCTTCCAAAAGATAACGATCTTTCAGATTCATATTATAAGGCCAAGAAAATATTATGCCTGATGGGATTGGGATACATGAAAATACATTCCTATCCGAATGACTGCATTATATATAGGAAGGAATATAAATTTCTATCAGAGTTTCCTAAATGTGGGACTTCACGGTATAAGGTGAAAGAAATATCATAGGTTGATGTCAATATTACAATGATCTCTTTAAAGGTATTTTGGTATCCTCATATAATTCATCTTTTCAAATGATTATTTTCTAATTCACATGATGCGAAAAGGATAAGATGACATGATGATGAGCGGGTATGTGATGGAAAAATACATCATCCTGCTGATTGTCCACAATTGAAGAAAATTTATGCACAATATTCTATATTTTGAAATGAAAATAGAAATCTCAGACTAGGGTTGTCCATAGATGTAATGAATCCATACCGAACCCTCAGTAACACACATATTTCATGGACTCTTTTATTGGTAATTTACAACCTATGTCCTGAAGTTTATATGAATCGAAAATATATCATGTTGAGTATAATTATCTCTTGTCCAAAGCAACCCAACAATGATATTATTGTTTACATGTCACCGTTGATTGATGATTTGAAACTGTTATGGGATGATGTTGTTAGGGTGTATGATTCTTATAAAATGGAATATTTTCAACTCTATGCAGTTCTTATGTTCACTATAAATGAAATCCCAGCGTATGGAAATTTTTCTGGATACAGTGTTAAAGGGCATAAAAAATGTCCAATTTTCAAACAACATACGTCATATTGACAATTGCATCATGGGAGGAAAACAATGTACATGGGTCATCGAATGTTTTTGCATATGGATCACCCTTATTGAAGACAAAAAAAGGCATTCAATGGATCACAATAATTTGATACTGCTCCAAAACCTTTATCCCCTGATCTGTATTTTTAGAGGGTGAAAATCCTTGATGTGACATTGGGAAAGACACAGAAATCTGGTAATGATAGACATATTTGGAAGAAAAGGTCAATTTTTTCTGACCTACCTTTTTGGAGGTACCATGAAGTTAAACATAATGTTGATGTCATGCACGTGGAGAAGAATATCTGTGATTGTTTGATTGCAACATTGTTATATATTAAAGTAAAGTCAATAGATTGTTAGAATGCAAGATTAGACTTACTATTAATGGGAATATGTTTGGATCTAGCTCCCACTCTTAAAGGAAGAAGAAAATTTCTTCCCCCGGATTCTCATACATTATCGAAGAGGGAGAAAATTAGCTTTTGTCCGTGTCTTCATTATATCAATGTGCCTTAATGTTATTCTTAAAATGTTAAAAAAATTCTCGTTAATGGACTTGAAGTAGATAGGTATGAAATCACATGACTGTCACATCATGATGCAACAAATTCTACCAGTTTCATTGCGTGGAATATTTCCCCTCCGTGTCAAAAAGACTATAATGAAGTTGTGTTATTTTTTCAATTCAATTTGTAACAAGGTGATTGATGTGAAATCTTTGAAGATTTTGGAAAATGATGAAATTTTTATACTTTGTGAATTGGAAATGTATTTTAATCCATCATTATTTGAGATAATGGTGAATTTAATAATTCATCTAGTGTGAGAAAAAAAAAACATTGTGGACATGTATATCATTGTTGGATGTATCCTTTTGAAAGGTATATGAAAATATTAAAGTGGTATGCTAAAAATCCATATCGACCTGAAGCCTCTATTATTTGAAATTATATTTTAGAGGAGGTAGCAGAGTTTTGTACGAGCTACTTGGTTGTGGAGAAACACATAGGTTTGCCTCCATCTCACCATGAACGAGTTAATAATGGTGGCAAGGTGATTCATGGCTTGAAAGTCAAATCATTGTTAGCTGAATAGATGAAGAAATTAGAATCATACATCTTGAATAACATAGCTGATGCTCAAACGTATATTACTTTGCATATTAATGATTTGAAACAATGTCATCCAAAGAAGAATGAAATGTAGATTTTGAATGAGCACAACAAAACTTTTTTGTCATGGTTTAAAAAGACCTTGCATGGTAGTTACGATATTTCAGATAAATTAAAATGGATAATGGTTGGTCCATGTTTAAATGTGATAACATGGTCCGGTTGTGACATTAATGGCTATAAATTTCATACGAAATCTCGGGATAACAGAAGTGCAGTTCAGAATAGTAGTGTATGGGTGTTTGAAAAAGTAATTCATTCTCCGAGTGCTAAGGAAAAACCAAATTTCTGCATCAAGTGCATATTATGAAGTGAATTAAGACATATGGGAGGTTGATTACTTTAAAATTAATTTTTTTTGTTTTTAACTGTAAATGGTTTATCGGTAACAATAGTGTTAGACACGATGAATTTGTAATGACACTTGTTAATATGAATAGATTGGAAGACACAGATGATTTTTTTATAATGGAAACACATGAAAAACAAATTTTCTATGTAGTAGATCAATTGATATGCAGTGGGCTATTGTTTTACAAGGGAAAAAAAGTATGTTGGGGAGGATGAACATGATGATGATGCTGATTAATGTGAGATCCCTACTTCCATTGAAAGATTAACAGAAAATATTGATGAGCATGTTGAAGACATAGTTTGTGCCATAAGGAATGATCATGATGCTGGAATTTGGGAAAACAATCCATTTGTACATTCCTATTATTATAGGTCACATATGTTTTTTTCTTGTTTACATTTATTTTTTTTCATAAAATGTTAGATATTGTAAGTTTTTTATTTATTAAAACATGTATTAAAACAAAATAAGTATAAGTTTTTGTTTGTATTATGTTTGTTTAGTTTACATTATCATGTTTACCATTACCTAAATTATATATCAATTATTTTTGTTCAGAGATAATTACATTACCATGTTTACCAGGTTTACCATGTTTACCATGTTTTCGATGTTTACCATGTTTACCATCTTGACCATCTTAACCATCATTACCAGTTTTTAACATGCTTAACATTTTACCAATGTTTACTGTTACGTAACATAGTACAACTTTCTATTTTCTAATTACAATAGTATTAATATATTTGTGTTTGTATATTTGTGAACTAATGTTTTTTTTATTTTAGTATAATGATAGATTATTCAGTTGATCAACCACATGATTCTAAAGATGAGCATATTGGTCATACCTCCGGGGAGGAACATTCACAAGCTCCTCTTGACATTTCCCAATATTCCTCATGTTCTCCAATTAGGAAATAGAGTTCAAAGGTTGGTAAACATGGGTGCACACATTTACCAAAATTAGAACTTTCCAATATGCTGGATCAAAGGATACTCGTTGAGTTTGATGATGATGATATTCGTAGAGGTTCAAATGAAAAATATTTTATGAGTTTTGTAGAAACTCAGGATAAGAGGAAATTAAGAATTCTGTATGATGACTGGAGAAGTGTGGATAAAGCGATAATATCTCAATTGTGGGAGAAAACTTTGGTAAGATCTTTTTCTATTATTTGACTATTATTTAAATTTGTGTAGTATATATAATATGTTTAACCTCGTATTTATCATATGACATTTAATATTTCTGACACTAGAGGAGTCAGGAAGAAATGCTTATCGTTGGATGCCAGGAGATGGAGGGATTTCAAATCAACGCTCTCATCTAATTTCATTTATGGTCATAGGAGTCCTAACAATCCATGTCTTAAATATCGTTTTATAAATGAAGGAACATGGAGACAGTTTTTTTAATGTAGAAGAAAAGAGTCATTTTTGGTAAGGGAAACATAAACTTTTATAAGATTTATTATATAAATGATCTTATTAATGTTTTGTTAATTATTTCTTTTTCTTAATTTACAGCAAAAAAGATAATATCATTAGGATATCAAATCTAAAAATGTATACCCTCATATTTTATCTCAGCAAGGGTATGCATTTTTGGAAGAAAAAATGATGTCAGAAAAATATCAACAACTAATAGCTGAGTATTCAAGCTCTAGAGAGGTGGCCCCTCCATCCCCTCCATCTAGACATGAAAAATGGAAGGGAGCTCAGAAGGGAATAAAAGGGAAATATCTTTCAGATGAATCAAGAATCATAACTGAGAGGATTATAAGATATTTATTTTATTTATTTAAGTTAACTATTTTCTTCATAAAATTTCAATCATTATAGAAATGTTCAATTAATTAATACAGGAATCTCTTGAGGAGCAGTGTGCATAGGGGGCATTTATAGCTACTAGGAGGCAAGATATTTTATCTGTAGCATTGGGAATTCGCAAACATCCTAGTCATGTAAGAAGATTTTTGGCGGGTGTATCGGTAATAAAAGTGTTGCCATGTTCTTTAACTTCTAACATTGTGGGTTTTTATAAAAAATATAGAATCATTGGAGGCTGCAGTTCAAAATATAAATGTGAGGATGGAGGAAAATATTAGTGCGTCGGTAAATTCCATGTTTGCATACATTCACAGAAACGTTCTGACTGCAGCTCCCACTCCTCCACCTCCCCATGCAGACCCCATTATTTATCCTCCACCTCCGCCAGTAGGTCCCACTCCCCCACCTCACCCTGCGGACACAATTTTTTCCTACTCCTCCACTACAGAATCCTACTTATTGAGAGTTGTATGTTGATGATCCTCAACATCATATAGTTTCATATGGGTTGGAATATTGTATAAGAGAAACAGTTCATCATCAAAAATTAGATGTAAAGAATAAGAGGGTCACTGTACAAGATATTATAGACAGATCAGCTCGAGTACCATTACCTACAGATGAGGTGACGACAATTGGACATAGTATCGACCATTTATTAATTTGTCCATCCATACTTCTTAGACTCATTACTATAGATGTATGAATGTTATATCTTTTATTTTAATTTTTTATTAATGTTGTTTTATCATTTGAAAAATAATATATTTTTCTATTTATTTTTACAGGATTAATTCAAAGGTAAAGAAATACTGTATAGACAAAAACAAACACAAATGACGATGACATCAGATACAGATTCTAATAGTCTTGAATGATTTTCAGGATATTCAAATTTGTTGGTGGGTTATTATGAGATTCCAATGGAAGATCATGTTTTTAGACGTGAAATTAGTGTGGGGATTATGAAAACTAATATCATGGAGCTTGTTACTGGAGATAAATTGGGAATCAACGTGGAGTAATTTTTTTCATGTAAGTATTAACACTTTTTCCCTACGTTATATTTATTAAAAATGTATACATATGTCTATTTTGTATTAGGTATCATTATAAAATTTGTGAGAGGAATGAGTTGACAGATGTATATGGATTCATGGACCCACAATTGATTTCCCTCTAAAGCATGTGCATTGGATGAGGAACAAAAAATTCTTTATATTGCTGAAATACTTGAAAATAATACAGTCACACAATGTTGGATAATGACTTTTTGTGAGAGGTATGAAACAAATCTCTCTCAAGGAGTCCATTATCTTTTAACATAAAAAACCACTAACGTTAAATTTTCTTTTATGAGTGATCATTGGATGTTATGGGGTTTTTTCCCAAGGGATAAAGCACTTAATTGGATATTCTCTATCCATGATGATGTTCCGGACAGTTTTATGAATATATTGGAAAAGTAAGTTTCAATTTCTCAATCGTTTTATATATTATAATGAAATTTAAATTTACCCCATTCGTATTATTTTCTAATAGTGCATGGTCCTACTTTTGAAAAAACCAAAATAAAAGGAGTGAAGAGATCAAATATATAAATGTGAAGGTAAATATGTATTTATAATATATACTTTTTGATTTATTAAATCAAATAAAATATTGAATTTACACTCATTCAAACAGGATTTTCATGAACAACAAGGCGTCATCGAATGCAGATATTATATGTTAAGATTTATGTATGAGATAATAACAACTGGGATAGTTGTGAATTTTGACCTGGTATGATTTCCACTTAAACGTTACCATAATACTTCAATTTGATTTTTTCATTATACATATTAACTACTATCCTTTTAATTTGAAGCTTTTTTATGAACCTCAACCCTATACTGCGGATGACATCAAACACTTACAAGTGGAGTGGTCAATTTTTTTACAGGTTTGATTGAATTTTAGTTGTTTGTAATGTAAAATGTAATTATGAATATTGCAATTTTAATTGTGTATTTGGTAGTCATTTAGGTTGGATTTAGTTTTTTTTAATGTCAAAAGTGTATCTTTTGAATGTTATATGTGTGAAAGTTTAATTTTTCACTACTTTATATTTTGGTCTACTTATGATGCTTTTTCTGGTATGGATTATCATCTGGGGGGAGGGGTTCCAAGGGTGTAGGGGGTGCTCAGTGGGGTTGGGGGTGTCGAAGGGGATTGGGAGGGCTGTCTGGTGGGGTGGGGGGAAGTCCAGGGTGTGGGAGCATTTCTAGGAGGGTGGATGGGCAGTCCAGGGGAGTGGTAGGTTGTCTAAGGGGTGTCCAAGGGTGTGGGGGTGTCTTGTGGGGTGAGGGGGGTATCCAGGGTGGGGGATATCTAGTAGGGGGGTCCAGGGTGTCCATGGGGATTGGGGGGCAGTCCAGGGGTGTGTTGAGGGATGTCTAGTGTGTTGAGGGGGTTTTGGTCTGTTTTTTGTAAATTTTTGGTCAGTTTAAAGCGTGTGGGAGGGCTGTCTAGGGATGTGGGAGTGTTTTACAAGGGGTGGGGGTCTACAGGAGGGTGCGGGGATGTACATGGGTGGTAATGATATCCAGGGGTGGGGGGGTAGAGTGTCCAGGGGTGTGGTGGGGAAATTCTAGTGGGGTGAGGTGGTTCTGGTTTTTTCGTTAACTTTTTGGTCTGTTTCAGGGGTGTTGGGGGGCTGTCCAGGGGTGTGGATGTGTTGTCCAGGAGGTGGGTGGTATACATGACGGTGGGGGGGGGGGGGGGGGGGGGTTGTCCAGGGGTGTTTGGGGCTGTCCAGGGGGTCGAGGGGCAGACCAGGGGTGTGGTGGGGGCTCCAATGGGGTGGGGAGGGATGTCTAGGGTGTGGGGGATATACATGAGGGTGGGGGGGGGGGGGGAAGTTGTCCTAGGGTGTTTGGGGCTGTCTAGGGGGACAGGGTGTAGTCCAGGGGTGTGGTGGGGGCTATCATGTGGGGTGAGGGGGTGTTGTTCAGGAGGGTTGGGGGGGGGGGTTGTCCCGAGGTGTTTGGGGATGTCCAGGGGGACGGGGTGCAGTCAAGGGGTGTGGTGGGGGCTGTCAAGGGGGGTGAAGGGGTGCTGTTCAGGGGGTGGTGGGAGTCCAGTGGGGGGGGGGGTTTCTCGGGGTGTTTGGGGCTGTCCCCGGGTGGTTGGGGCTGTCCAAGTCATCGGGGGGCGGTCTAGGGGTGTGATGGGGGATGTCAAGTGGAGTAAGTTTTACTTATTATCAATGTAAATGCATAATTTTTCTTTATTTTTTGTTTTGATATAATTTTGTTTTTGTTGTACGAATTCTTGATTTGGTTTCTGGTTGTTTTTGTGGGAGAGCAGAGGGTTGCATTAGATTTTTTTAAATGAAATTTGTCTTCCACGTCGGTTATTTTAATAACCGATGTGATAAAAACCTGTGGAATGGTTTATCACGTCGTTTATTTAATAACCGATGTGATAAAAGGCCTAGGAAATGGTTTATCACATCGGTTATTAAATAACTGACGTGGTAAAAGGCCTGGGAAATGGTTTATCATGTTTGTTATTAAATAACTGACGTGATAAAAGTCATGTGAAATGGTTTATCATGTTGGTTATTAAATAACCGATGTGATAAACCCCCCCCCCCGGACTGGTTTAGCACATTGGTTATTATATAACTGACTTGATAAAACATTTAACAGAGGTTTATCACGTCATTTATTTAATAACCGATGTGATAAACATCCCCCAAACATGTTTGTCACGTCGGTTATATAATAACTGATGCGATAAAGCCCCGCCCCGGTTTATCATGACGGTTATATAATAACCGACGTTATAACCCCCCACGGTTTTTTTCATGTTGGTTATTAATAAACCAGTGTGATAAATACTATGATTATTTTCTTTTTTACATTGGTTTTTAAATAATCGATGTAAAAAACATTATTTATAACGTTTTCTGTATTAACGTCGGCTAAAAACAAACATAAAAAATGAAAAATAACCGACGTAAAGAATGTTTTCTACACTAGTGAATGTAATAGTAAATATATTTTTGGGATGAAATAAATATTTGACCATCTATTTAATATACGATTGAAGAGACATTTATGAAAGATATAGAGATGTGAAAGGTGTGAAATGTTACAGTGTTCAATATTTATTGTAAAATATTAATATATTTTACGAACCACATTTCTCTTGTACATTACTATAATTGAAATTGGAGATGAAGGATGAAGCTCAAATTTATACATTCTCTATTCATCTATAAGTATGAAAATGTAGAGATATTTGAATAAGTATTTTTGGATAGAGAAAATGAAATGATATGGGGTAGAATAGATTTCATAGTTATTATAATGACATTATGTAATTTCATAGAGTCATAATTCTATGTGTATGTTATACCTATTACCCATTACAAAATTTAAATGTTAAAATATCACCATCATTTTTTTGGTCAGACTCCCCAAAAACTCTAAAAGGGAAAAAGGAATATGGGTTATAGTCAATTGACTTATAATGGTTTCATACTTCCCCACTATTAGAGAATATATCAATCTGTATCATATTTCATGGGTTATATTAGTGAATTCATTTGGTTACATTGAGTAACACATTCTATTTTATTTTTTTGGCTTCTGAGGATTACATTAATGTTTTGGAGAAGTCTTAAGTAGGATATGGATATACAATAATGTTTCAGCAGTGATTATAATCCTTAGACATATGGTTAGTCTATAAGGATAATAAATACTCTAGAAGATATTTTGAGATAATTGTTTATTGATTTCAATTATTTTTTGGATCAACACCATCTTCTGGTGGAATTTTCTTACAATAACATATTTCACTATAGGATTCAAATGGATCATTATGAAGCCCAATATGGTTGGAATAGTAGAACTCCAACATGATAGAAAGAAGTTAGAGAATCATAGCTATTAAAACTATATCTACATTATAAATTTTAGTGACAACTAGATCAATTTGAGACCACATTAAATTATCTCATATTCAACAAAAAAATATATTAACAATTATAGGAATGGTATATAGTTTATAGTGGATAATATGGTATTCAAATGAAGATATATTTGGATGTTGGTATTGATATTTTTCAAAAAGGTAAAACTATTCAACTTGTATATTTCCCCTTCCAAAAACCATGATCGTATTGGGATAATAGATTATCATTTTTAGCATCCACCGAAACACTCTCAAGTTCATGATATATTCTGTGTATATCACCTAATGATGTGAAAACAAGATCATTCACATGTACAGAACTAACATCTCATAGCAATAGATAATTTCCATTTTTATGAACAAAAAAATTTTAAATAAAGGATTTTAGGGATAAGGTTCTAAAAAAATAAGTCTCAGTTGGTGAAGTTATTTAGAGAAATAAAAATTTAGATTATGATAGATTATAATTCATGGATATAATAAAATAATGGTATTCTCATTATTTTTAATAAATGTGATGAATTTGGGGATTAAAATTCATTTTAATGGGGTTGAATATAAATCAGCACAAGTTTTATGAAATATTTTTATTTACAAAAATTTATTTCTATAATTACATTAATTATATGAAACAACGATCTTAGAACAATTGTGTAGCATTATTAAAAAAATGGGTCTATTATCACCTTATTGTTGGACTGGATGGAGTGAATAATAATAAGTAAATTATATAATATATAATGACTAAAATTTATAAAATTCATTCATTAGATAAGAAAAGATAATAATATAATGGAAAAATTAATTTAAAATAGAAGGGATGTTTTTTCTGTAAATATTTTTACACTGACATGGTATATTTATTATTAAATTAAATTAATTATTTTTTATGAACTAATTTAATGAATTTATATTTTTTAAAATAATAATGTCTTTTAAAAATTAAATATATATATATTTTGAATAGGATATGATTAAATATAGTTTTATTCTTAAAATTTGAATTTTTCTAAAGAAAAACATATTCCAAAATAATCTAACAAACATTTAAATTAATTTCTACCTCATATTAAACCTAAATAAGATAAAATAAATTACATGCTTATAATAAATATTTTCAAATTTTTTAAACATATAAAATAAATATTTGGAAGATATATATACTGACCTTGGTAATATTTACCACCTCTATAAATGTTAAATTATAATAATCTAGATTAAATATAATTGATACAACCATAAGTTTTTATCCAAATTATTATTGGATGAATAAAATTTTACACTTAACCCATTAGTTTATAAATATATTTGGTTAATGTATAATGTTTCATGAAAATTTATTATATATTATTTTAATTTTTTTTTTCAAAATGTCATTATCTTTGTTTTTAATATATATTATATAAACCCCAAAAGAAAAAATTATTTTTTGAATGAATAAATGTATTTATTTTCTGATTATTAAAATTATTTTCCTGATAAAAACTTATGTATAGTTTTTTGTAAATACATAATGACCGTAATTTCACAGGCAACACTGATACATCATTTCTCTATTTAGTAAAAATCATGAAAATTATATAAAAATTATTAAAATTGATGTAATTTTATTGAATTAATTTTATGCTACATTTTTCATGATTTATATAACATATTAGGTAGGTTTCAAGAAATTATTATATATTTTCCATTTTTATGTATTTAAGCTCATATTAAATTAATAGTGACCGAAATGAAAATATTGATATTTTATTAAAAAAAATATTTTATAAAATTATTTAAAAATAATACAATGATGAAATTACTTATGTTGGATATGATATAGTAAAAAGATTCATAAATTATACATTTATAATCAAATTGTATCCTTACATGTAAATAAATTAAAACACCTTATTTTGGAAATGGTTGTTACCATCGTTAAAATTTCAATTTGTTAACTAGGGGATATTCAAAATGAAAAGGTTTAAAATGAAACAAAATAATTTATAAATTAAATAGTTTGATTGTTTTAAAACATAGTATTATCTTATCTTCAAATCCATATAAATTTGGAGGCATTTGTATTGATAATGATTTTATTATTTTTTAATCCTTTTACATATTCAAAAAATTCACCACACTAAAATTATAGAAGGGAACCCCCCCCTTCACCACATCATGCCACTTTGATCCTTCTTTCCTGACCAAACCCTACACATTTAATTTTTTTACATCACAATAAACTATCATGGGTTTTTTTATCCTCAATGGCTCATCTAAAGGTTTTATATGGATGGATATACAAGAGATCACCTAAAGAAGGGGTTATCCTATACATGACTTCTTTCAATTTATTTATTATTATAACTAATAAAAATATATAAAATTTATCATAAAATTTTAAATTAAATAACCCCATTATAATTAAATTTTATCATAGCTATTAATATACCATAATCCACCCCATTTCCCATAAAATGGTAAGTGAATATGTCAGTCATGCATATGTATGGATTTCTATCTCCGCGTATTGAAGAAATTCATTTTTCACCATCATATATTATGTATGATAATTATGATGTGCTTAATTTTAATATTTTATAATTATGAAATAATTATACCTTGGTATTATGATATAATATATACCTTCTCACCATCAAAACTGTCATGAGACACTAACTTCGCTTGTGCATAGGTGTGGACAACCACCACTATGAAGCAATGTTATTTATTTTTTATTTATATTTTTGATGGCTGATAATGAGAATGGAATTTATTAGTATATATGAAACATAATTTATAAAAATTATCTTTTTTTTCAATTAATATATTCCATTATTTTGATATATCAGTTGGTAAGTAAAATTGATGATTATGCATATATACGATCTAACAATATATGATAACTCAAAAATAATGATTTTGATATGGTATTATTGGTAAATGGGGATGTAAAAATGTTATAATGAGATCATATATGATATTTTAAATTTTTAAATGAATCTAGTATAAAATTTCAATAAATTTAAATTTATGATACAAAATTTTAATGATCTATCAAACAAAGGATAACTTGAGTTAACTGTTTTCCTTCATTTTCTCATCAATACTTATGATTTTTTCTATTTAAGTCCATGATTTGACTTCTGTGGCCATGTTTTAAAAAAAATTTAAAAAAAATATTTTTACAATACTATTATGATTTTCAGAATTCATTTTTACCAATGATTAGATTTTATAATATGGTTTGAATGGAATCCTTCTTTTCAAATGATATAATTTAATACTTTTATTAAGAAAAATTTATAAAATGAATGTTTTTTAACATATAAGGAATAAGCTTATTTTTTCACAATTAGTAGCAATTTGTAATTTATATACTTTTTTACAATTTTTATGTTTATACTCAAATAATATTTTCTCTTTAATAAGTGTTTAAATTTAATTTTAAAATAACTTATTTCAAAATGAATGGTCATTCTGATCACGAATTATTATAAGTTACTTTTCAGAATAATTATCCATCTATGATGGCATCCTTTAATTTTAATTATTATTTACTATGGATATTACCCCAGGATATCATTCTTATTATTACTCTAGAGTGTTTATTTATATCCTTATAATACATTTATGAAACCCATTTATTTTCTAGGGGTTATTCTATGATAAAATGTTTTTGAGACCCATTTCTTATCTAGGGTTTTAATGCGATGATTTTTTTATGATTTTGGGGAAAACATATGTATGGTATTTATTATGTGATTTGTGGGACCTATATCTATTTCCAATAAATTGGGTAATGATTAATGTTTTATGTGATCAAAGGGTACAAGGGAGGTTCTCTGAAGCCCCAAATAGGGTATATGAGAGTTTATCCCTAGCCTGAAGTGGGTACATGGGTGGTTCTCCTAAACCTAACATGTTTTGAATTTCAATCTTTATAGCATAGAAATATGTAATTATAATTTTATATGTATTCCCCAACATAGGTATTATGGTAATATTAATTTCTTAAAAAATTGGGTTTTCATACACAACTTTTATTAATAAATAAAAGTGGAAAATGAGGAAATGTATGTGGTCAGACAATTCACCTTTCCTCATTCATAAATATAAAAAAATCATTAGTCATTGTAAAGATAAATTAAATATTTATCATCTTTATCCTAATCAATGTTAAATCATTATAAAATATCAGACCTCTTAATCATTATGAGATTAAAGTGAGAGTATTCTTTCTCATGCCTGGCTTCCTTATGAGGATCCAATTGAGACCCTTCCCCATAGATCCCAATGTTCATAATAATATTCATGTATGATTTAAAAGTATTATTTTAATGGTTTCATCCCCATTTTCATTCTAGTATTTAGAACCTTCCTTCTTATTATATTATTATTTTCCTCCCGATAATTCAGAACCAAAGATTCAGCCCCAATCTTCCCCTCACGCCCAACAACACCAACAAACATGTTAACATATTGTAGGCATTTTTCTCCATTATCATCTTGAACATGTTATAATGGATTAATATCTTACAAATAACATTCCCTAAATGGACTTTAATTAGACTATAAATTCCATCATTTGAATATTTCTAGTTTCAAAACACCATACCCTGATCATGAGAAATATGCTCAGATGTACCACTAAAGCCAAATGACACACTAAATAACTTACCATTTAAAAATTTTCTAAATTTGTTGCACCATCCATCAAATTGGGATGTATATCAACCTAGAAAAAGAAATTTACCTTCATGAACTAGGGAATACCAGTGTTCCCATTAAACATTATATTATTCACATGGTTAGTATAATTCTATTCAATACTAGTAGCCAAGGATTGAAAAATCATATACCCATATTTTAAAAAAATTCTAAGAATACTTAGAAATATTTGTGTCATAAAACCTTATAAATGATTTAGTTTCTATTCATTAGGTCTGATCAACATCAACCAGATATTAATTATTCTAGAATCCCTCATTGGCATTATTTCTAATATGTCAATGCAGAATGTTATGCCCCTTCCTAGTACTATAGGATCCTGAAAATATCTTGTGAAATTTTTATTTAACATTCAAAATTTATTGAAAACATGAAACAAAACTGATGATATTAATATTCATCTCTTAAATAATATCAAACATCAAATTCAAAGGGAACAATCTTCATTATTTTAGGAGATAATTAAACAAACATCGACCTAGATTTGTGCATAGAAACATAATTTGGATCATCAATTGAGCATTTTCATTTTAATATAGAATACAAATTTACTCTTAGGGTCAAATATAAAACATTTATTCCATAAAATTATACCATGATCTAATATTTTTACACAAACACGAGCCCTCAAATTCATGACCTTAAAATATCTAAGTTTGGGATCTCAATCCTATAAGAACAAGATTCACTATTTTATTGAAATATAATATAAAACTTATTAAAATTTTAATATCTCGTCATATGGATAGAGTATATGATGTTACCCACTCCCCAAAGAAATATGTTTCAAATTAATAAGGGCCAAAAAAATTCAAATGTTTGACCAAATTTTCAATTTTTCAATAAATACAACCAAAAGGAAGGACCAAACTTATATGTATTGAATAACTATAGATCATGACTAAATAAATAATTGAATGATAGATTATTTTATATGGGAAGATGTAGTCATTCTTAGTGAAACTATATGGAACCTCATCACTTGATCAAGGAAAAATGTATCCCCTGAGACCACCAAAACCCTAACATGATGTTTTCACCTTCATCGAAGAATCATCATCATTATCCTTCATCGAAGAATATACATGAAAAATGGAAATTAAAATATGTCCCTCCAAAGGGATTTCATGATTTATGCCATAAATAAATTCCATTTATTATAAGAATATATAGTCCCCATCATCACCACAATAGGGGTCTCATCAGACAAATAATGTTTTCTTTTTTCTAATGTCATAATATCATGGCTCATTTATTTGATATATTTTAGATTCGGGTCATATGAAAATTTAATATTTCATCCATTAAACACATTTTTTATCTATGATAAGTAGCTTAGGGTTTATAAATGTTATTTTTACACCATTATTCTCTTGTTATTCTTATGTAATTATTGATATCTCTCTTCTTTAACAATACTAAGATTCATTGTAATCCCTTTATTATGTTTTATTTTGAATATTAATAGGAAACTTTTTATGAATGATATTTCTAAGAAGGGTGATATATTTTAAAAAAATTGTTTGATAGGATATAGATTACCTATGAACATGTTTTTTTCCGAATGTTTCCAAATTCACTAGACTGAAATGATTCTTACATTGATTGTTATGTTATGTATTTAATATTTATCTGCTAAGTTATAATATCTCTATATGAAATGTATGAGTTACTATATTGACCATGGAAAATATTTTTATATGTATATTTAAAATATAATATTATACATAGTTTATATATCATATTTATACTTATGTTAAACTTTTAAAAACAATCATTTAATAAGGTAATAAAAAATAGACCACATCAATTCGTGGAAATAGATGTCTATATGTACAGATGAATGGTGTTTTAAATTTCTTAATATTGTTAAAATAAATAATATAGAAAATATTATAATTATAAAAAATCATATATGTAATTAAATATTAATATTTAAAAATTATTTCCATTCTTATTATTATCCTTATACGGTGGAAATGTAAATTGAATAACATCACTTCATGGTGGTGGTAGTCCATATATATACACAAGTGAAATTTTCATTTTTGAATGAATATTTTTATAAGATGTTAATTAATATCATATATCTATTTAATAATAATTATTTCATAAATACCATATAAACTCATTTGATTCTTCATTTTAACCAGACATGTGATCCAAAGATGAAAAAATGCATCGATTCATGTATGTGATAGGGGACAAATATGTACTAGTGATGTTTCCATTTCTCATGTGATAAAAAAGTGATGAATAAGTAGAATCCAACAATAATGAAATTTATGTATAAATAAGTACTTCTATTTTTATTTCATCATGGTTAAAAAAATATTTGACGGATATAGAAGGTGAAATAAACAGGAAACCCTCTATTAAGTGTTATACATTTTTTTGAAAACACCTATTGGATTAAACATTATTAATTATTAGGATTACTTTTTTATGATTGAAAACCTACTAGGATGTGTGGAGGTATTTTGGGAATGTATTTGGGTAGGTATTTATTGAAGTGAATGGCTCAATGTTTTTTAATATGTTAAGAGATGGGGTATTCTATTATATGTGAGGGGTCTGTCACACTTGTAAATAAATAAATATTTTAAATATATTATATGTATTTAAAAAATAATGTGGTATGAAATTGAATATTTTTAAGATATGAAATATATATGTTGAATTTAACCCATATAATCAAATTGAAACAAAATTCTATTTTATTATAATATATATCTATTAGTTTTAACACCCTTGTAACCTTTTTTAACAATTACCATGGTGGAAATGATTTTCCAAGGACATTATATATAATGAAAAAAATGTAAATTGAATATATTAAAAACATGGACCTAATTAATTTATAATATAAATTTCATTTTACCAAATTCAATTTCTTGAAAATGTAATTATTAATTATAATATAAATATGAAAACCATATTCAAATTTTTTTTTGAATAATTATATTTAAGTCATAAAAAATATTTCATAGAAATATCATGATTAATATTTAATTAATAAGATTAATTTTATTAAAATAGATATTATTAAAATTTATCAACACTTAAAAATAGAACAATTCTGTATAAATATTTTTAATGAAATTATATTTTTAATAAAAATATTTACTTTTCACTATTCACCAAAAATCAATATGTTTTTAAAAATTAGAAATATTATATCGATATTATTTTTGATATGATGGTAAAAAAATAATAATATATTTTAAAATTATTTTTCTAATATTTATAAATTTATATTTTAATTAAAACTAAATAATACCAAGAAGAACAATATATTCAAATATAACTATTCTATTTTCTACTAAAAAATTAATCCTAATTTCTAAAACAATGATAAATGTGAATTAGAAAAATGAATAATTATATATTATAATACTTATTTACCTCAATTATTACCTAGATATTGACATTCTTCCCAATTTAATAAATGAAATCACCCCAACTTTATTCATTACATAAATAACTGAGGTCATTTTCCCATTATTTATTTTTTAGATTCATATGCTTCCAACTTCACATTTTTATACTTCCATAAAAGCTAAAACCAACTAAAAAACAGATTTCGTAGTACCATATCACTTCTATCAAAAAAAAATATTTTTCCTTCATGTGATTGATTCACATCTATTTATACCAACATTGTGCTCAAAACAATCGATGCATCATGTACCCATTTTCAAAGCCATTAAAAATGACACAAATCATTTACCTAAGAAAATGTATATAGTATGGAAACTCAATATTAATATGATCCATCTATTTAAAATATTTCATATGTTGTAATAAACCATTGTGTTACATTTCATTTTTTACAAAAACTTGCAACTCTTTTCAAAGGATATGCTTATAGAAAAACAATATATCCTACAAAAAATGAATTATATTTCCTCTAGTAATTAACCTAATTTTTCTATGATTTTAGATCTAAAATCATTTAGAAAATATAAAACCTTGAGGACTTATGATATCTTTCTCTTTAAATAATATTTGGGTTTTGGTTAATTTCATTACATGAGACACTAAGTTTTACTGATCCATGATATACTATTAAAATATGAAAATTAAATATGATTTTTATCATCTTGGTTTTTTATTAGACCATTTGTATTTGAATTACTAAATTATGAAATATATTTTTAAACATATATAAAATTAATTCACTAGTAATCAATTTGATGTAAATAATGATCAAAGAATCATAATGTAAAAAAGTAATTTTTTTCCGGAAAAACAATTTATCTATGAAAAATATATTATTATATTAATAAATAAAATAAATATCTATTAAATAAATATTTTAAATAATTGTTTCTCAAAATTAATCTAATGGATTTTAATATTAAATCGATATGAATAAATACAGTTTTATACTTGAAATCATTTTTCTAAAAATAGTTTTTGTTATCTTATTCATACGAACAATAAAATGATATTTTCCACTTATTGAAATTAGATTAGACAAAACTGTTTTCATATTTTATGTAAATATGAAAAAATATTTTTATATGGTAAATTTCATTTCTGTTCATAACGAATTTTATTTAATGTAAAAAATCATTAATAAGATAAAGTTTATGAGGTATAACATGTAATAAAACTAATGAGATTATGGATAAATTATCCTCAAGTTTTTCTAAATATTGTAGGTTAAGTGGATTCATTCTCACCAATATATTATTTTATAAATTTTAATTAATTAATTACACATTCTATTGCATATTAAATTTTTATAATGTAATGTTTTATTTATTTATAATAGTTCACATCCCCTCAATTATAAAATGAACCCTACTTTTATCTCTTGTACCCAAAAAATGATCCATTTGGATAAAATTTGTTCTACCCAAATACAATAAAACAATTATTATATAATTCCTTGATGTGTTGGTCTTCCCAAAATTCATATCCATGAATCATTAATATGATTTTCAAGTGAGGATAACTAAAGAGGCGGTATATTTTCTTACTGAAAATTTTTATGTTTATTTATTATTAATCCTTCTAAAAATAATATATGACAATATCAACATGATCTAATTAATATTCATACAATAAATAAATTTTTTTAAAGATTATATCCATTTTATATATCCTTCACATCCATGGGAATATAAAAACATTAAACTTCTATACGTGTGGACTACTACCTCAGTGATGGAATTCATTTTTTATTTTACATTTACATGGATGGTGAAAAGGATATACTAAATAATATAGATAATATTTATGGTATATTTATGAATCTATAATTATTAATTATTATATACCATTCTTCTAATTGATAAATCAATATTTGGAATCATCACTCAGATGTATCTATAGACTACTGTCTCAATGATATTATGATAATCATTTTTAATCACCATTGTATTTTACTTATTTTTAAAGTTTATAAAGTTAATAAATATGATATATATGACTTGATTTAAATTATATATTTTATGGTATCATGAATAGGTGAAAGTAATTAATCCCTTGAACCGAATCCTTAATATATAGTAGGCATGTTTTCACACAAATGATCATTTTTATTAATAACAATAAATAAAATGATATATGGAAAATAAAAATTACTGATATATAGTTATTTATATAAAAATTTTAATTTTTAATTTATTTTTAATATATTTATATTTATTATAGAGTAATATTTAATGTGTATAAAAAATGATTACACATGAGATAAGTGATTGTGTTACAATCTCATTTCTTTTCTGGAAAGTTTTTCTTAAATTTACCCTGATGAAAATTATAAGATCTAAATCCTTTAATCACAAAATATTTTCTCATACAAAAGTAATTATGTGAATTTTCAGCTATTATTACATTTTTCTTCTTCTATGTATTTTAAAATATTGGTAAAATGTTTTGAATAAAAACATATCATAGTTCAGCATTGGTGGATGAAATTTTTATACAATATACTAGTTTTTTAAAATATATTATAGAATGCTATTTTATAGGATGTGATAATTTGTTAATGGATTTTTAACTATATTTAACATTAATTTAATATTCTTAATGGAATATTTACCATGTTTTTGAAAAGATAACTTAATATTTTTTTTACCAAAACTACGATTGTATCGTTTTTATGATTTACTAAAAAATATGTTTTCCCAACATCAAATTATTCATTTATTTAATGATTACATTACATGTTTATTTATTTATATTCAATGAAAACTTTTATATATATTGAAAAAAAATTAGTTTTAATGATTATGAAATAAAATGACATTTTCCCTTTTTTTTCAAGAACCCTTTCAAATTATATATTAATGTTATTTTAATATTTGTCAATATACATTGATTTTTTTATTAATTGATGTGGAATAGAACCTAATGATACTATCCATGTTAGTTATTTTGATGTATTATGATTATGTGATGATAAAATATTTATAAAACACATTTCAATTCCATGGGTTATAATATGATTAATTGTTTGATGTTTTATGATCAACTGGAACACTTATTTGTGGTTTTAAATATGCTATAGTTGTTTTAATTGAAGGGTTCTGGTGAATTAATTAATTATTTATATGTAATGGTATAATATTTATTGTAATGTTTAGTAAACATAGTTCAATATGGGATTCTTTATTTATTGATATTCTTGAGAATCTACCATGTGTGTGGAAATAATGGAATGGAGTGTATACCTAATCCACTGTAAGGCAATGTCCACTATGATAGACATGGAACAAAACATTTACTAATGAAATAATTTTATATGATTATAATTATGAAAAAACTCATATATCATGTTCTTATGATGTACTCTCATGGATCGTGATTCATTAATGATGATTCCTCACTCTTTTGACTCATGTGTTTTGAAATGTTAAAATTGTATTCTGTGTCTTAGGATATATGACCTAAAAATATTTGGTTATAAATTTAATGTGTTATTATCATTGTTTCATTCAAATATGTATAAATTATTATTCTACATGATTATTAATTAATATATCTCATGATAACCCTTACCATATAATCTCTCCTGTGCTTAAGTCGTATTCCTTCAGGTTTGGAGAAAGGGTTATGTAGTAAATTTTACAATGTGATTGTTTTGGGTTATCTATTACCCCATTTTCCAAAAGTTTATTTCATGTTTTTTCAATAAATTTCTCTAGACCCTCATAATTTTTTTAAAATATATAATGTGATGTAATATAATGGTTTTTGATTCTTCGGTCACCTCATTGTGTATTATAGTATGGTTTAGTTATATTTTTTTATTTGGGTAAGATAACATTGGTGAAAACACAAGGGATAAGTCTATGTATAAGATAACATCCTGATGTTTTGTTAAAAATGTTATGGTGTGGTTTTTATAAATTTCAACCCTATCTAGAGGATGTTATGTGGGTTCTTTTATGGCATGCACAAACTAATGAATAAAATCCTAAAATTGATGGTTGAGTATTAATTTGACATTCACTTGATGCGTGATAAGTTTTTCTATGACAATACACCTTTCTGGACGCTCTAATGGTTATACATTTGTTAATGGACATCATATTTAAGAACTACAATGATGAATTAGAGCATAGAATCTATGAAAATACATAATAAAAAGAGATGACCATAATGTGTTTTGGGTTAAAACAATGTATTTTAATTTATGACATCTTTAGGGTGATTTTCATAATCATATGATTATAAACTTGATTATTTATGTTTGATAATACATGTACACTTTTTTGTTTATTTCAATGTATATAATTTGAAAGAATCATGTGAACAAAAAAGTTAACAACCCATGAAATGGGATTTTTAATGAGATAAATTATTATTAATACCAATCAACTATCACAAATTATGATTAATAAGCGAAACCTTGTAAATATTTTTAATTTTCAATATTAGATTAAAATGAAATTTTTGGAAAATACTATGTTAAATGGTCCATGAAGGAATGAAGGATCAAATTATTAGTTATCAAGAATGCATAAATAATCACATTGGTAAATAACTTAAAGGAACACGATGATGTTTCAGGTGTGGAGAATAATGGAATATGGAAACTAATTGTAGATGAAAATAAATTTCAAAATAAAGGTAAATAATGTTCATCCCAAGGTACCAATAATAGTTCAATTCCATATGTTGAGGGAACATTTGAATTATTCAATTCAGTGACATAATACTTGGGTTAAATCATAAAAAAGGAATGTTCTATGATAATTCAATTTCTACAATGGATCACAATTATCTTATATTCCCTAGTTAGAGATTTCATTATTATATTTATATGAATTTTTCCCAAAAAATATTCTTATTTATCATATTGTTAGTTTTTTTAAATGTAATAATTAATAATATATCATTAAATTTATCATACATAAATCTTTTTATAAGGAAATAATATTTGATACTATGAATAAACATATTATTCCTATATAGTATGACGATAAATATGATTAACCAATGAAAATTTCATCTATTATTTCCGTCTCATTACCTATTCATGAGGAAAATTTATCAAAAAATGGTTGGTGGAAATCAACATTAATTATATCCCATTTTTGGTAAAATGAAATTGTATTTATTGATAATGTCCTTATTATTCCCCATAATTATGATGTTTATTATTCTATAGAACCCAGAACTGCTACCACACCTATTTCCATGACTCCAAATAGAACAACCTTGAGTGACTTGTAGTATTTGAAAAATAACTCTAGTAGAATCTAGAAAAGGTATGCATTCACCTAGTTTAATCACCATGGTTGAAACTGTCATGTTTATTAAGAATAATGATAGTCCAATGTTGTATTAAATTTATTATTTATGATATAAAATAGATCACTATCATGAATATATATTCACTCCCCAATATTGATGACATGTTTGATTA
Source organism: Viscum album (assembly GCA_963277665.1). Classification (NCBI taxonomy): domain Eukaryota; kingdom Viridiplantae; phylum Streptophyta; class Magnoliopsida; order Santalales; family Viscaceae; genus Viscum; species Viscum album. The sequence continues at coordinate 1,920,017,699 of OY728160.1, forward strand.
ACTACATATAGCTCAATACATTCCCATGATATAACTTCTTTCCGAATATCATCTATTGAGGTCCAGGAATGTGGATATACCAAAAATTGTTAATGTGTCAACCCTATTTAACCAGAGATTGTCTATTGTTACATAACATTGGAATGATCACAAGAGATAAAGAGTCAAAAGATGGATTAATTTAGTGTCCTTGGAAGTACTAGATACAGAAATAAGTTTTACATTACATTATAAAATGAAAAACAACAATATTGTGTCTCCTTTGAACACACTCATATCCCTTAGATTATCCCTACAAGTTGGTCATAATATACATCCCCTTATCCTAGAAAAAATAAAACATAGAATGGAATGATCTTAGTTGTAAAGACCTGGAAATTACATGTAATTTCATTTAATTAAATGGGAATTTTACGAGTCCTTGAAAATTGAAGCGCGTGATTCCGAGGCCCGGTGTGCCCAGAATGAATTTTTGAACTTTTTTTAGGTATATTCAGTAAACCTGCGAGTGCGTTTTTGTAACATTTGAACCAGTTCTTGGAATTTTAATATGAGGACAACATTGACCTCGCAGCACTGATATTCAATTAAGAATACTTTCACCTCAATTTCAGTAGGCCGAGGGTCGATGATAGTTTTTCAGCTTTTCGTGGAAGAAGAAAAATTAAGTATTTAACATTTTCTTTTCTTTTGAAACACCTCAAATTGAATTATAGTTGAGGGGACCACTCAAACCCCTCATTAATGTCTGGACGTCCCTGTGAATCCTCTCCTTTAATTGTCTAAACACTATATAATTAATTGTGACATTTAATTCTGACAACACAATATAATTAATTGCACCATTTAATTCTACCAACGTAAATTAAATTAATAAACCTATTTTAATTTTGTTTCTCCTCATTTCCTTGGGGGTTATCATTGGAGAAACGGAGTTTTGTGAAGAACTTTAGAGAAACTCTTTCTCTAATGAAGAACACCCTCTCCAATGAAGAACATATTTCAGAATCAAGAAGAAGGACGATGCACGAGCCTGAATTCAGAAGCATGTTGCGAAAGCGAAGAAAGTTGGAACCCTGATCACCTTTACCGACTTCATCTCATGACAACTACAATGATCTATTGAGGTAGGGATTATATTCTATTTTCCCCTTTCCCGTTCCTGATATTCATCTTGATTTAGGAAGAGATATATTCTACATGATTCCAGAACAAATTAGCTTCTTGCTACCATTCTAACGCGGAGGGTGATGGATGAATGAACATGACCCGACCTCTATGCAACCACTGTGTGATTTTTATGGTCTTGAATCAATGGAGACATGTGTAAGTGAGTGTAGGAGTCTAGGGAATGATGAAAAGGCCAATGGGGCGCGCCCGGTTCCTGAGGAACATCACTAGCAACTTGTGCTGGCAGCAGATAGCAGAGAGACTCGGGAGAGGTTGTCGGCACTCTAGATGGGTTGGAATATGGTGGCGGCGCAACCATGCTGTCGGAGTAGGGCCGCGACCCATCGGCCACAGTGGAGCGAGGGCGGCGGCCGACGCATGGCCGACCGCATGATAGTGATGGCAGCACACGTCCACGCTTCCCGGTGTGAAGATGTCATGGTGAAAGTGATGGGGTGGTCGGATCGATGTTTCCCTTTCGTGGTGGCACAGAACGCGACTACGTTGTAGAGGTGGGTTGGCCATCCGTCCAGCTGTGGGTTGCGCAACATGGGGCGCGTTGCTAGAGGTGCACCTTGGGCTGACCAGCAGGCTACCCATCGTGGGCGTACCAGCGGGCTACCCACAGTGGGCTACCCCGCGTGGGCTGGGCTGTGCCGGACCTAGTGGGTCGTGTCGGACGGTGGTCCGAACCTGGGTTGGGTGGGGTCGGTCTGACAAGGTTAGACCGGACCCGGACTAACTTCGACCCTTTTCGCCCTTTCGACCATAACAAAAGCTACGAGCGTCAGTTCGAAGAATTTTCTGTGGAAACAGAAACGTTGGATCAAGATGATAGAATGTTTATACCCAAATTGAGTTTTGGATAATGTTGGTGTACGGTTGGTTTAGATTGATCACGAATCCAACTGGGCCCTTAAGACTAAAATGAATATAACTTACAGACTGGGTGTCCGATTAACGCACTGTCTGTCACGTTGAGACCACAATTACATGGTGACCCTTTGAGATTCTTCATTGAGGGACTTTGTAGTAGTTGGAGTATCAACCTGTGGCTTAAGGAGAAAACCCACTCGGAATCAAGCGAGCTTAGTGCCTGAACCTTGTAGCTGGCTGTAACATGAGAATGGGATCCTATGTGAGTCTGTGCATTGGGATCCAATGTGGGTCTATGTTCAAGAGTCTCACCTAGATCTTCACTTGGAATCCATGTGGGGCTACTCTAGGATCCTACCTAGGTCTGTTGTATTAGGATCCTAATTTGGTCGGATGATTTAGGATCCTACGTGGTTGGATGATTTACGATCCCACATGGGTCTGCCTCTTAACAGTGTATGATGATTTTGTAGTTACATCTATTCATATTTGTTACCATACCTATGTTATACCTGGTGTGAGATTAGTCTTTACCTTCATGGTTATTCCTTTTTCTTATTCTTCTATGTGGTAGACCTTTGTGGTGTGTACCTTTGTGGTGATAGATTTGTGGTATTCTTCTGTGTGGAGTACCTTTGTGGTACTTACCTTCATGGTGATACCTTCATTGTATTCTTCTGTGTGGTGTTACCATTTTGGTACTTACCCATGTGGTGTTACCTTCGTGGTATTCATTCCTACATGGAACAGTTGTGCATTGGCTAAGAGTTGGGCCTTGTGTATCCTCATGAATAAGATGGTTATACTTGATAACTTTGGTATATGTATGAGAATATACCTAAGTAGGGATGTAAGCTATTTTAATGCATTTTGGATTATCCTTTTTTGTTATTGATGAGACTTTCAAGGGTCTCGGGGTCCTTACTGTGTATCGCTCTACTCATTCATTCACAGGCTACGCCCGCACCATGTTCTGTTTGGTGCAGATGATGGATAACGCTGACTGAGGATGAGAGTACAAGGAATGGAGGTATCTTGGAGGTGGACATTAGATGGGTTGTACCGCCGAGATGACCATTTGATATCTGTACCTACCCTTTAGGTAGGTTCCTTGGCGGGAGTTCAAATGAGTAGTTTCAGTTAACTTGTACTTTTTAGTTTTCTTGTACTTTCCATTTGGGCTTGTATTTTGGAACCTTTTTATTACTATACACACTTGTTTTACTATAGGATTTACTTGTGTTCGTATCTTGATCTGTGCTTGGTTGTGTGTTTTTACAGTTTATAAAGGCATTGCCCTCCCGGTTTTTAGGGATTTCGCCTTTCGGTGCTAGTCACCAGCCACTCACCTATGGACGGCGGGCTTTTGGTAGTCACCACACAGGCACCGGGGGATAGGTCGTGACAAATTGGTATCAGAGGAGTCATTTCTACTTTAGAACATTAGACTCTGATCATTTTAATGGAAATAGTGTAAAGCATAGTGACTGTGGTTATTAGTTTAGGGAATCCAATGTTGGTGCGGAGGTCGACGTGTCCATACACCAGGACCCTGAATTCTGATTTCTGACTCAGTACATGAAAACACTAATTATGTGTGTGTTTTGTAATGTTTTCATTGCAAAATCGTTGATTCTTCTCACCAGGTATAACTAATAACCGTGGTACACCTCTTTCTTTTCAGGATTCCTCCACGCAGATTGCTAGCTAGGGTTCCAAGTATAGTATTCGAGGATAGCCAATGAGCGATGAGGCCTCGGTGTAGGGCCCATTATCAGTAGAGGAACCAGCGGAGGCACCAGCTATACCATTACCCATTGGGCCACCAATTCCACAGGACCCAGCAGCCGATGGTCCTCACCACATGAGGGTGTTTCCCAAGTTCTAGTAGCTGAGGCCACCCAGGTTAAGGGGAGAGATGGACCCATAGGCATCTGAGGATTGGCTGGAAGATGTAGTGAGAGTCTTCTAACTGGTGGGGACACCAGTTGATCACATGGTGATCCTTGCCGATAGTCTTCTATAAAAAGTAGCATAAATATGGTGGAGATTGATGCTTCAGGCTCACGCTGAAGTGACACTTCTCTGGGCAGACTTTGAGAGCCTGTTTCAAGAAGAGTTTTTCCCAGTGTCCCTTCACACAGTGGGTATACAAGAGCTTCTTCCCCTGCAGCTGGGCAGCATGACTGTGGCTCAGTACTCAGTGAGGTTCACTGAACTCTCATGCTAATATTCTAATTTGGTGTCGGACCCATTCTTCTAGGTCCATACCTTCGATCAGGTACTCAGGCTGGTGATCAAGGCTTCGATGATTTCATTTAGCATCCCGACGTAGGTAGTTGTGTTAGAGAGAGCCCTCTTAGTTGAGAGTTTTCTTGTTGAGAAGTCTCCAGTAGTGAGACCCACCACTGGGCGTCACGTAGAAATGTTTTCTATAGATGGTAGTATACAGATGTCACAGAGGTCTAAGAGGACCAGACCTATAGTTGGATGACCGCCAAATTCAGGGTCTTTTGTGCAGGAAACTGAAGACAGAGATAGTCATGTGAGGAGATGGCAATGTTACTCAGGTGGCGGGTATGGTCGCATGGCTCATGACTGCCCGACCCGCCATATGGAGGATCAGAAGACGGTCGAAGGACCGCCTAGACAGAGACCGAGATTCGACCAAGGTGGTCTGCAGGGAAAGGAGAACATGGTAGAATCATTGGTCATGCATCTTGTGGTGAGAGACTATTCGATATGTTACTTCCACCACCACCAGGTGGTCCACCTCGACCACAAGGAGTTGGTGGATAAGGGCGAGCATAGATTTAGGCAGCTGAGTCCAATTAACATGGTGCTCTGGAGATTATACGAGATACGATCAGTGTATACTCTACCATAGCTTCAGTACTTATATAAAATGGGGCCACTCATTCTTTTGTTGCCACTACGCTCGTTCGGAGCTCGGAGATTTTGGTGGATTCGTTGGCTCGATCCTTGTGGCTATAAACTCCTACAGGATAGAATTCGATGATTACACACTGGTTCTTACCACGTGAGATTACTCTAGGAGGTGAAAACTTCAGTTGGGTTCTCCTAGTATCAGCATTGAGGTCTTACGACATCATCTAGGGTATGGACTAGTTATCTACAGTCTATTCTTAGATAGACTGTATTAGGTGAAAAGTGTGGTGTAACCGTGAGGATGAGACTAGGTTTACCATTATCGGTGAGAAGGTGGAATTTGTAGTATAGGATGGACTTACCCAGAGGAGAGTGCAACCAATCATTAATCAGTTTTATATCCATACCCACTTAGCGGTTGATGTGCAGAGTCTGAGTTATCCTATAGTGATGGACCTGTACACAAATGTCATCCATGATGATGTTCCAAGTCTACCTCCATGAAGATTGGTGAAATTTTATATTGAATTATACCCCAGGACAACACTGATTTCTACACCATCATATCAGATGGCTCATGCGGAGCTTCAGGAGCTGCGGGTACAACTAGAGTACTTTTAGGGGAAGGGATTCATATAACCTAGTGTTTCTTCATGGGCAGCCCCAATTTGGTTCGCCAAGAAGGAGAATGGGAGCATGAGACTTGGTGTTGACTATAGTCACCTGAACAAGGTGACCATGAAGAAAAAGTACCCAGTCCCCATGATTAATGACTTATTTGATTAGCTTCAAGGATTCTAGTGGTTCTCAAAGATAGACCTCATGTTAGGCTATCACCAGCTCAGAGTACGTGATGAGGATATGAAAATGATAGATTTCAAATGTTTGTATGGAGACTACAAGTTTTTGGTTATGTCATTCTGTATGACCATTTCTCCAGATGTGTTCATGGGACTCATGAAAAGGATCTTTCAGCCATACCTTGATCTCTTTGTATTAGTTTTTACTAAAGAAATTATGATCTACATGGCTACCGACCAAGAGCATGCCTATCATTTTCAGATAGTTCTAGACACACTTCGATTACACCATCATTATGGAAAGATCGTGAAGTTATAGTTATGTATATGAGAGGCTCACATTCTAGGAAATCTAATATCGAGGGCTGGAGTTGTGGTGGATCCTTGGAGGATTTTGGTGGTACTTTCTTGGGAGCCACCCATGAGTGCGACGGAGGTACGGAGTTTCTTGGGAGTTTTCCGGATACTATTAGAGGTTTGTGCCAGATTTCTACAGAGTTACACCACCTTTATCAACATTAAAAAAGAATGGGAAACACTTCATGTGGTTGGAGAGATGATAACGGATTTTTTCGGAGATGAGGAAGAGACTGACTAGTGCCCCCATATTGAGGCTTCTAGAAGAGGGCGTTGGGTACGTAGTCTACTCAAACGCATCAGGGACCAGGATCGGATGTGTCCTGATGCAAGAGAGAGAAGTTATCACATATGTTTCTTAATATCTAATACATCATGAGTAGAAATTTTCTACCAATGACATAGAGTTAGTAGTAATGGTCTTCACCTAGAAGATGTGGCGACATTACTTGATGGGATAATGTTTTATTATCTACTCTTATAAAAAAAGTCTCAGGTATATATTATCTCATAAGGACTTGAACCTGAGAAAACGATGTTGGATTGAGTTCCTCCAGTACTATGACTTAGATATAGTCTATAATCCTGGGAAGGGGAATATTTTTGGAGATACAATTAGCAAGAGATCTGGTATACAACTGCTAGGTGAGGCGACAAATTAGTTGGCCGCTTTGTAGATATACATTGTGGATAGAGATATAGATTCATTTATTTAGTCTCTTATAGTCACTCCCCCACTACTTCAGCGAGTCAGGGAGTCATATCATGGGGACTCATACTAAAGGGCTTGACATGCTCATATATCCACAGGACTGGCACCAGATGGATTTTTTGAAGCTAGGGAGCACACCATCCTCTTTAAAGGACGTACCATGGTACTAGTGTCGCTTTGGGAGGAAGTGTTGTGGGAATTACCCACATCCCCACTAGCGGTACATCCAGTAGTGGAAAAGAGATACAAGGATCCACGATGATAGCACTGGTGTCCAGGAATTAAGAAAGTAGTAGAAAAGTTTGTTTCTCGGTGCCTCACTTATCAGTAAGTGAAAGTGGAGCATCAGGTACCAGCAGGGTTAGTTCAGCCTTTATCGGTCATTGAGAGGTAGTGGAATAGAATATCGATGGACATCATGACATGAAATCCACATTCATCTATGGTTCATGATTTTATTTGAGTGATCATCGACTCACTCACCAAGACGGCCCATTTATTACCGATCAGAGAGCATGGTTTAGTAGAGAACTTGGGACACCTCTATGTGCCGGAGATTATGCAGCTACATGGAGTACCCTTGATGATTGTCTCTCATGGTGATACAAATTTTACTTCCCTTCTATGGAAGAGGTTTCTGGAAGAATTAGGGACACAGATTCATTTGATAATAGCCTTCGATCCTCAGACGGATGTACAGACTGAAAGGACCATTAAAACCCTCAAGGACATGCTACGTGCTTGCGTCTTCAACTTCGGTCGCAGCTTGGAGGATCACATTACCTTGGAGGAGTTTTAATACAACAACAACTATCACTCTATCATTGGGATGGGACATTTCGAGGATCTGTACTACCGAACGTGAAGATCACCTTTGTGCGAGACTAACCCAGGGGAGTCAACACTTATGGGACCAGAGATGGTACATTCTACCACGGACAAGGTGCAGATCATCTAGGAGCGGATGGAAACTACATAGATTAGGCATAATAATTATACTAACTTGAGATGGTGGCCTATATAGTTCAAGGATTGTGACCATGTCTTTCTACGCATCTCACCTAGAAGAGATTTGCCGAGATTTGGCCAGGGGATAAGGTATCTATGTTGCTTATCAGACCTTTTCTGGTCCATAGCAGAGTTGGCGAAATGGATTACCAGTTAGGTCTTCCACCTCAGTTGCACCAGTTGCACGACGTCTTCCATGTATCCCAGATGAGGAGATAATTGCACGACCATTTAAACATCATTGACTAGGGCGAGTTGGAAATCGATGATGGGGAGACAATTACGGAGGTTTCAGTAGAGATTGAGGATCAACCGGATCAGGTCCTTCATGGGTGTTCGATACCATTGGTGCTCATATGTTTCCAGCATGTGAACCTTCAGAAGAGAACGTGGGAGCGGGAGGGTTAGATTCGTGCTTCGTACCCCCACTTGTTTTCATAGTTTTTGTAACGTGGATTTCTTGGGATATAAAGCCCAGTGGTGGGGAAAATGTAAAGTCCTATAAATTCCATGTAAATTTTTTAATTATATGTGAACGTTACAAGTCCATGAAAATTGACGACGTGTGATTCCGAGGGCTGGTGTGCCCGGAATGAGTTTCTGAACTTTTTTAGGTATGTCCAATAAATGTGTGAGCATGTTTTAGTATCTTTTGAACAGGTGATCGGAATTTAAATTCGAGGGCTCCGTTGAACACGTAGTTCCGTTATTCACCTAATGAGACTTTCACCTCAACCACAATAGGTTAGGGTAGAAAATATCTTTTCAATTTTTCGTGGAAGAAGAAAAATAAAATATCTACCATTTTTTTCTTTTGAAACCCCTCCTTTTGAATTCTATTTGTGGGGACCAACCAAACACCTCTTTAATATAGTTAAGTCCCTTGGAATCCTACCATTTTGTTGTGTCAACATAATACAATTAATTTTTCCATTTAATTGTTCAAACGCAATACAATTATTTTTTCTATTTAATTGTACAAACATTAATTGTGCCAACTTAAATTAAATTGATAATCTATTTTAATTTTTTTTGCTCCTCGTTTCCATTATGGAAATCATTCTAGAAATGGAGGCCTAGGGAGAACATTGGAGAAAATATTTCTACTATGAATAATTCCATCTCCAATGAAAAACATAATTTGGAATCAAGAATGAGGACGACGCACGAGACCATCTTCAAGAGCATGTTGTGAAAGGGATGATCCTTGGCACCATATCGCCATCACAGACTTATTTTTGCGATACCTCCAATGAGAAATCAATGTAGGTATTTTTTTTACCCTTCCCCCATTCATGACGTTCATATTGATTTAAGAACATTTATATTCTTCTTGATTCAAGAAAAAATAAGCCGTTTACTACCATTCTAACGCGGAGGATGCAGGCCAAATGAACATAGCCTGAACTCTCCGCAAACATTGTGGGATTTTGATGGTTTTGAATAAATGGAGATATCCCAAGGTGAGTGTGGGAGTCTACAAAATGAATAACGGGCCATCGGCGCATGCCTGGTGACCCGAGGAACGGTGCTAGTGACCCGTGCCGGTGACTGGAACCGATGTGACTTGGGAGTGGCGGTCTGAACTCCATTTGGATATGAAGATGGTGACAGCACAACAACACCACCGTAGAATGACGAAAATTTGATAGTGATGGCAGCACGCGTCTGTACCGCCCGACATGTAGGTGCTGCAGCATAAGGAAGCTGCAATTGTGGAGGGGCGGTCAGCTCGCTGCCAGCCGCCAGAGGTGGCACTGCACTGGACCGCACCGTAGAGGGTTGTTCGCCATCTAGACAGTCGCGGGATGCCCAACAGGCTGGGTCAGACCTAGAAGGTCGGTTCAGACCCAGGGACGGACCCAGGTTGGGATGGGTCAGTCCGATAGGGTCAGACCAGACCCAGAACAACATCGACCCTTTTCGCTCTTTCAGCCATAACATGAGCTATGGGCATCTGTTTGACGAACCGTATATGTTGTTGGAAACATTGAATTGAGATGGTCCTTTTGATATACACCACATTAGTTTTGGATAAAGTTGGTGTATGGCTGGGTTGGAATGAACACGAATCCAACTGAGCCCTTGAGACTCAAAATCCAATAACATACAGATCAGGCATCCGATTGATGCACCGTCTGTCACGTTGATACTCATTTTATGTGGAGGTACATTGAGATACATCATGGTGGAACTTCATGGATTTTAGAGTATCGACCTTTGGCTTGAGGAGCGGACCCTCTTGGAATCATGTGAGCTTAGTGCGGGAACCATGTAGCTAGATGTAACATGAGAAAGTGATCATATGCCGGTCTGTGCTTTGGGATCCTATTTGGGTCTATGTTCGAGAGTCTCACATAGATCCTCTCTAGGATCCAATGTGGGGTTAATCTAGAATCTTAAGTGGGTCTGATGTATTAGGACCCTATGTGGGTCTGGTGATTTAGAATCCTATGTGGGCTTGAGGATTTTGGATTCTACGTGGGTCTACCTCTTAACAGAGTAAGATAATTTAGTAGTTAAATCTAATCATATTTTCTATAGTACCTAAGTTATACTTGGTGTGAGCTGAGTCCTTACCTTTTTTGTAATACCTTTGGGGTATACTTCTATGTGGTGTACCTTTTTGGTACTTACATTCTTGGTGATACCTTTGTGGTATTCCTCTCTATGGTGTACCATTGTAGTATTTACATTCGTGGTGATACCTTTGTTGTATTATTCTGTGTGGTGTTACCTTTGTGGTACTTACCCTTGTAGTGTTTCCTTCAAGGTATTAATTCCAACATGGAACAATTGTACGTTGGATAAGAGTTGTGCCTTGTGTTTCTTCATGAATGAGATGGGTATACTTGATAACTTAGGTATATGTATGGAAATAAAACTATGTAGGCTAGTCATATGTTTTTATACATTGTGGTTTGTCCATTATGGGTTTTGTTGAGACTGTTGAGGGTCTCAGGGTACCTACTGAGTATTGTTATGCTCACCCTTGCACGGGCTATGCCCGCACCTTGTTGTGTTTGGTGCAGACGATGGACATCGTTGATTGAGGAAGAGAGTACCAGGGCTGGAGGTAGCTCGTAGTTGGATATTAGATGAGCCATATCGTAGAGATGACTGTTCTAGAGCTGTACCTACGGTTCAGGAAGGGTACATGGTAGGAGTTCACATGAGCAGTTTCAGTTTACATGTACTTTTTAGTTTTCATATACATTCCTGTTGTACTTGTATTCTCCCCACCCCATTTTCATACTGTACACACACTTTTTACAATACAGTTTAATTGTGTTTGTATCTTGTTGTGCGCTTCGTTACATGTTTTTACAGGTTAAAATTTCAATGCCTTCTCTTTTTTTAGGGAATATGCCTTTTAGTGCTAGTTTTCAACCCCGGGCCAATGGAAGGCGGGTTTGGGGTAGTCACGGAGCGGGCCCCGGGGGACGGGTCGTGACATTAGATGCTCAGTAAGGATAAAAATATTAAGGAAAGATTCATAAACAAGCAATTTTTATTTATTGAAATGTATAAGGCTAAAACACCATCCTTTTAAACATAAACAACAACCTTATATGCCAAATATATATAAAATAATTCATTTTCCTTATTCACATGAATATTCTACTAGTCGAATAATACCAGGTAATATCAAAAGCTAATTTCGTAATGATGGAATTCATAATGAATGACATTATAACCATATAGTCATGGCCTCATGCCAAGACTGCAAATACGATTTTTTTCAAAGCCTTGTATTAAGACAATAGTATTTCTCATGAGACCTACCGATGCATCGAGGAGATGTTGTAGGCTCCTCCCATCAAATACTAAGTCGAATGCATTCCTCATATGAAAAGGGTGAAATATGACATAATAATTAGTATTAAAACTAGCATATAAAAGTTTAATACAGTAACTATAAACCACGAATGGTATAAGAATAACACATCCATAGTCAAACATAACACAAAACATTCAATACAATATCGAAGATTGTATCATAATAAATCAACATCAAACAACTATAAAATCCATCAAATGTTGTTGACATAGATGAAATCAATACTATTGAAGAGAAATATCTCTTTATATTTTGAAATCATTTAAAAGTAACATTATTATGAAAGAAAACATTTATTTTTAAGATATTCTTATAATCATTTAAGGCAAGATTCGATGGTGTTACAATGGCGGAAACTAGTTTCACCCACCATATAAGTTAAAGAAATTCATACCTTAATTTGTCGAAAAGGTCATAAAGTACCTTGTTCGGAAAATGAAGGGGGAGATTCATTTCAAAAAAAAATTATAAAAAGTAAAACAAGGGTATAAATGTATTTAACCCATATTCTAGGAAATTTTAAAATGTTTTGAAATGTATTTTTAAGAACCATTGATGACAATGATAATGTATATCCAATAGGTGATTATGTATAAACAACATTGAATAATAAAGAGATTGTAAAATTAACCCATAACATGTAAATTTCCTTAGTCGAGGGTATGTTAAACTACTATATAATATTTAAATCATTGGTATTTAATTATACAAGAACAACATACATAAATATGATATCATATATTATCTTCTAATATTTCTTTGTTAATAATATTTCAGTTGTATCATTGTTTCGGGTGTTAACTGATTAATTTTCCATTATATATTTTGTTATATAAGTCATGTTTGTTATGGATAGGATGTATTAGATTTATATCCAAAATGATATTCAGTTCATAAAAATTAATATTTTGTCAAAAAATGAAAATTATTCTTGAATGGTTACTATAGGGAATGAATCTCATCGCATTCGTAGAGATGATAATCCATATGAATGCGTTACCAAAAATATCATTATAATGATATTGAAAGAGTATATAATCAGATGTTATATTACATATAAAGAATCATTATCATTTTATATTTATTATTTATATCAATTATACTCATTATTATACCCATCAAAATAATGATGTGTTGAATAACAAATTGCACCACAACGTTGAGACCTTAAACCGTACATACACATGTATGGTGACTTTCATTCGTATGATATATAGAAAAATGAAAAATGTTTTACAATATTTATTATAACATCACATTATTTAAAAGTTACATGAGTTATTATTTTGGTATGAAGACAACCACAAAAGAGGAAGTGGAAGAAGAAAAGAACTTTGAAAGAGGTGATGAAATTGTTACCTCTTATTCGGGTTCTTCCTTTTGATTTGATCTAAATGGATCCATAGATTGGATTTATGATCAAAATAAGGCCTCAAGGGTGAATTTAGGGTATTATTTAGATTATTTTAGCAGGTTTTGGTTTGGGAAAATGGATTTGTAGGTGTGAAATTCAGAGAATGGTATGTACCATTTTATAAGAGAGGGGAGGGTCACTTTAGGAAAAGCTTGAAATATTATTTTATTATAAAATAATTTAAAATTTATAATGGATACAAATGGATTTATTTATATGATAAGGTGGGTATCAGTCTAAATTATCTATCCAATAGTTTTTATACATGATTAGGTCACCATGTTGACCTTATATGTTAGATTTTACTCTTAATTAAATAATTTTACGTTTACAATGTCTTCTTTTATTTTTATATTAAATGGTTAATAAACATACTAAAAATTGCAAACAGAACCTCAAAGGGTTCATCAATGACATATATATCATTATACAAGTCCTTTTTATGAATCATGGATTATTAGGAATATTATATCCTTTAATAATATAGTAATTTTTAAAAAAAATTCATTTATGTCAATTTTGACACTATTTAGTATTTTGTTTTTTGTGAAAGTCATAAAATTTTGATTAAATCCAAAAAAATATAATAAATCAATCCTAACATTCTATATTAAACAAAAAATTAGTGTAATGCATCCAAAGTCTAAATTTAAATTTATTTTGATATTTTTAATATCAATTATTTTAATCTTTCGTTAACAACGTAATTACTGCTTCATCATTGTGTCATAGAAATATTTAATTGTTTAATGTCTAAAAATTATTAATAAAATATCATAATGTAGGAGATATTTTTTATCTTTCTAATTAATATTAATAGTCAGATATATCTTATTTTTAATCCAATATTAGAAATTCCTTAGTTATTAAACAATGAATTTTAAATTTTAAAATCTTGTCTAAGTAAAATAACAATAAATGTCCTAATATTATCCCTACGGATAAAAAAGGATCAAATTTTTTTCCTAAGGTTTATTTTTCTCTAAAACATATTTAATAAAATTATGATACGTGTTAGGGTAATATAATATAATGTTTACCTTTAATTGCCCTATTTACATTTAATCGTGGTAAATAAAATTAAAATGTTTATAATCACCAAACAAATAGCTTCATCTTATTGAACAAAATATTACAAAATGATTTTAATGTTGTCTCAAGGATTTCTTAAATTCAATTCTCAAATGTGATAAAATTATGTTTTATGAAAAGTTGAAAATGTTCCAAGAATGGGGGTAAAAGATGTTAAAAAGTTCAATAAAATTTTATATGTCTAATCTTATTATAAAATATCTATAACGAATTAAATTAGACAAACATATTTATTATGTATCAATTTGGTCTATAAGATAAATTTTTATTTAAAAATAATTATTGAAATTAAAAAGACAATTTTTATCTACAACATAGTGTTTTTTACTATTAATCAAAATTTGAATGTTTTCAAAACAAAAATCACCCAATGCTTATTTTGATATTCCAAATTCAAAAAATGATGTGTATTTTAACCGATTTAAATCATAGGAGTTTCATTAATTAATTTAAAATTAATTCCTATTCTCAAAACTAGAAAGTGGGTTTTTGAGAAGTAAAAACTTTGAAAAGATTTATATGTGTTTATATGCAATTTAAATGTCAAATTACTTCCAATTACATATACTGAATTAAATGATAATAATATAATCTAATTATACTCCAAACCATTAAAATTTATACTTTATCACTATAAATTATTGTTATTTAAAAAGACATTTTCAATTAAAATTTAATAACTTTCACCAATCATCCAAATTTAAAAGTTGTTAGAAAAAAAGGAAAAATTTATCTAAACTAAATTTTTATGTCTTAGTAGTAAAGATTAAGTTTATTTTGTCAAATTGAATATATTAATGTCTAAAAATTTAGATTTAAAAATGGTTCTCCATTAAAAGGAGGTAAAATTGTTTTTTTTAAAAAAAATACATTTTTGTTTGAAAAAGATGATTTTTTTCTTCTATTATGTCTAAGAAACATAGAATATGGATGTTAAAATTATGTTCAGTATATAAAATTCAAAATACAGTTTATAATATTCACAACTCCTTTTTGAATGGCTAGGTTGATAAGTCTTGGTGCGTTCGAACTTGATGTTTTGTGTTGCACATGTTATTGAATTAATTTAAGGAGATAACATATATGATATCTTGGGGTGTTAGACCCTCCCCTCCTTCAAAAAATTGTGTCCTCTCAATTTGAAATTGTTCTATGAAAATAAAAGGTTAAAAATATAAAATACTGTTGTGTAAAACCCACATCAGAAAAAGGGTTAATAAAATTTAGTCATAATAAGTGGGAAAGGGAAATGAAAAAGTCACCACCAAATTAGGATTTAGAATGGGAAAAATTTGGTGGAAATTTGAGACACATAATTGGAAGAAAACATAAATATTTATACAGAGTGATTGAGGTCATCAATCATAAACAAGTGAACAATAAATAGAAAACTGAGGTCCTCCGAGCCCTAAATCTATAATGACTTAAAATATAATTGGTTCATCAAAACATAAGGTATTAGGATAAAAAAATTTTGTTTTTAAGATCCTTCCCCAAAAGTTTAATAATTAATTTCTTCATAGAATATGAAAATAAAAAAATTATTGACAAGTATAGTTCCATATTTATCTAATTTCTACCATAGACTCAACTTTAACTTTAAAAGATAATAGAACTCAAAAATATTCTATTTATCCTAATCGTGTAGGGTTTCAAAAAAATGATTTTATAATTAATCTATCAGATAATATAAAAACTACATTATACAAACTGGGATATCATATAGGCCTGTGGTAGGTGATTACCCTTGTCACCCATCCATTGTGGGTTCAAGTCTCACTGCTTTGTCGAACGCGATAGATTCTGGCCTGACCATCGGGTTGCCATATATATAAAAAATTTACCAAAAAATCATAATAAATTATTAAACCATAAACCATAGTATCCAATGTCCAAGCTAATCTATTCCAACCTTTGGACTTATCCAATTTACTTGTTTCCAAAGTCATAATCAAAAAAATTATAAGGTTGGTCAACATTACATAATGACGATATCTTTTTTCCACATAATAACATGTGAGTACCGTCATCATGTATTATTTTAAAACATAGTTACACCATGAATGACCATAAAACAATATTTATTAAATTAATTCTCCCTAATTCATTATAAAATACTAGATATATTCCTTATATCCAAAAATTTTAAATACTCCAATAATGATGGAATAAACAAAAAATTAATCAATTCCAAGGTAGTCAGGAATATCCGATATAATTTATCCAAATCAACAATCCCATATTCCAAAGTCACTACCTCAGTATCAGGAAAATATTATGGTTTATTGTTCATTCAACCTTGTTTTTCCAAATAGTTTAACATGCTATAGAGTCAGGTTTCTTAGAACCATATAATCTCAAATCCTTAATGAGATAGTACTACAATACAATCCTTATTTATTTCCATAATTAATATAACCCATACATAATTGATACAAAACTCAAATGAAATAATTAATTAATAAAACAATATAAGAACATTAATTATTTATCTCCATCTGTGGTCATATCATAACATGATTACTATCCAACAGCATCATTTAGTGAATACTTTGATGATTGGGTCATTGATTCATGTAGTGTCCCAACTCATTTCAAATGAAGCATTATAAATTTGAATATTTTTTTCATACCCTTGAAATCAATTACTTGGTGTCCATTTTCTCTATAATTATATAAAATTCTTATTCCTATAAATTATTTACCAAGGAGATTCTTTCCACCGTTATCACATATGGAAAAATACATCTTTCCCTTCTTCCATTTATCCATCTTTATCTCTACCGTCATTTTCTTCTCAGGAATCCCTTCAATTCCATAGGGCTTAAAGAATTCATCACATATCTTATTATCACATGATAATATTTCTACATATGATGAGAATACACTGGAGACTATTTCCATTCAAAATGTTGTCTTAAGACCATGAATTATATGATCATTCTAACTATTTAGATAATCTATATTGATGGAATTCTCATTCCTTCTATTGGGCACCATTTCGAAACAATGGCATACACTATATAAGTTTATGAATCACAATGACTAATTACAAACATGTATAATACCTAAAATAAATTGAAAATTTTATTCATATAATCCGTAATCATAAAAAAATTCTTGGAAGAAGTATTTACTCACAAATCCTTGATAATGGTTTGCATTAAAAATATGAATTATCCTAAGAATATCCCTAGTTGTATAAATAAAAAGAGCACAGAAAGGACTTTTTTGTGTACCAGGATACCCCCAGTAAAGCCAAAAAGTCCTTTTTAGAGTTTTAATTACTAGGTTCATCTGTGTCAAAGCCACCTCTACCTATTTGTATCCAAATAGAGATGTATTTTCTTGGAAAACCCACATAATATTTACACTACCAAAATTATTGGATGTTATTCTATACTACTCCTCAAATTTTATCATAGGGTAATGTTCTCTAATCAAAGTTTATCTAAATCTATTTTCGGTGTTTTGTAATAAACATCCTTTAATACCAACTGTATCACCCCAAACCTTGTTACATAGAGGTGGTGCATTATGACATAACATTATCATGATCACAAGAGATCAAGTCTCTAAATACCTATTAGTTTAGTATCCATGGACATAATAGATACATACATATGTTTTACATTAAATTATGAAACACAAAACATAAAAATTGTGTTTCCTTCGAACACACTCATATCCCTTAGCTTATCCCTTCAAGTTTGTCATAATATACTTCTTCACATCTTGGGAAAAATTAAATATTGTAAGGGGTGAGCTCAGATGATCATTAAGGATAACAATATATAAGAATCATTAATAAACCAGAGTAACAATTAAGGAAATGTACAAGACTAAAAACAATCCTCTAAATCTTAAACATCTTCATAATATGGAAAAGATAAATCAAATAATTTCATTTACTTATTCTCATGGATATTATACTAGTTGAATAATCACTTGTAAAATCAATAGCTAATTTCATAATGATGGAATGCATCATGTTAGACATCATAACCAAATAGTAAAGGCCTCATGCCAATAATAAAAATAAGAGTTTGTCAAGGACCTGTGCCAAGACACTAGTTTGTCTCATTAGACTAACTGATGAATCAAGGATTTATAGAGGGATCCACCGATCACATACTATGTCCAATGCATTCCTCATTCAAAACGTTTGAAACATAACATGAACATTCGTATTAAAACTATCATATGATATTATAATAAATTAACCAAAAACCATGAATTTTATAAAAATAACACATCCATAATAAAACATATCAAAAATCCTTTAAAACAATATTGAATATTGTATCACAATAAATCAACTTAAAACAAGTGTAAACTCCATCAAAGGGTTTTGACATAGATGAAATCAAAACTATTTGAGAGAAATATCTCTTTCAATTTTGAAATCATTGAAAAGTCACATAATTATAGAAGAAAAAATTTATTTTTAAAATATTCTTATAAACATTCTAACATTAATTTGTCAAAAAGGTCATAAAGTACCATGTTTGGAAAATGGAAGAAATATTCCACTCAAAGTATTTTATAAAAATTAAAAAAATGGTACAAATGAATTTAACCAATATTTTGGTAAATATTAAAAAATATTCGAAATTAATTTTTTAGAAACATGGATGAGGACGATAAATAATTCATAGTAGATTCTTACATATAAAAAACCTCGAATAATAATGAGATTATAAAATTAATCATAAAATTTTACTTTTCCATAGTCACAGGTATGTTAACCTCCTATATAATATTTAAATCATTGTTATTAAATTATATAAGAACCACATACATAAATAATATATCAAATATAATCTTATAATATTTCCTTATTAATAATATTTCAGTAGTATCATTGTTTCATGTGTTAGTTGATTCGTTTTCCATTATATGTTTTGTAAAAAAAAGTCATTTTTATTATGGATAGGATGTATATGATTCATATACAGAATTATAATAAGTTATTAAACATTATTCTTAATCATAAAATGAAAATTATTCTTGAATTGATATGATGGGGAAAGAATCTCAGCGCGTTCATGGAGATGGAAATCTGTACGTATGCACGAGCAATAATATCATTCTATTGATGGTGAAATCATAGGTAATTTGATGTTATATTACATAGAAAGAATAATTATGATTGTATATTTATTATTTACAACAATTATTCTCATTATTATACCCATCCAACATATTAAGTGTTGAATAATAAACTACACCACGACGTGGAGACGGTAAGTCGAACCTACGCTTGTATAGTGACAATGTCATTCAAAGTATGGATAGAATAATTAACATTGTTATAAAATATTAATAATAACATCATCATATGTAAAATTTATAGGATTAATTAATTTGGCCTTAATG
Source organism: Viscum album (assembly GCA_963277665.1). Taxonomy (NCBI): domain Eukaryota; kingdom Viridiplantae; phylum Streptophyta; class Magnoliopsida; order Santalales; family Viscaceae; genus Viscum; species Viscum album. The sequence goes on from OY728160.1 coordinate 1,920,037,237, forward strand.
CAACAAATAAAGTGGTAGTGGAAGAAGAAATGAACACTGAAAGAGGTGATGAAATTATTTCCTCTTCTTCAGGTGCTTCCTTTTGATTTGATCAAAAGGAATACATAGGATGGATTTATGATCAAATTAAGGACTATTGGTTGAATTGGGTGTAGTTTTGAGGATATTGTTTTAGGTTTTGGATGAGCCAAATGGATTTTTATTTGTGAAATTAAGAGAAGGGTAGTTCCCTTTTATAAGAGTGATGAGTGTCACTTTAGGAAAATATTGAAATATTATTTTATTATAAAGTCATTTTCAGTATATAATGGATCTTAATGGATTTATTTCAAAGATAAGGTAGGGATCGGTCTAAAGTATCTAAACAAATAGGTTCTAGACATGTTTATGTCATCATATTGACCTTATCGTGTAGATTTAACACTTAGTTAAATAGTTTAACTTTTAGTATGTCTTCTTGTATCTTTATATTACATGGCTAATAAAATAATATAAAATGACAAGAGAACCTCAACTGGTTCATTAATGATATATATATCATTATATGAATCCATTTTCTAATCCTTATATTTTTAGGATTATTATATCATTTTATAATATTGTATTTTTTTAAAACACATTTTGGTCAATTTTGACACTTTTAGTATTTGGTTTTTGTGGAATTAAAAAAATTATTACTTATCCAAAATACATTATAGTAATCCTAAAATGTCATATTAACCTATAAAATTAGTGGAATGCATCAAAAGAATCAATTTACATTTATTTGAATATCTAAAATAGCAATTATTTTAATCATTCTTTAATAAGGTAATTACTGCATCATCTTTGTGTCATAAATAAATATAAATATTTAATTTATAAAAATATAAATAAAATACCATGATTTAGGAAAAAAAATTATATTTTTTATGAATATTTATATACATATTTATCTTTTATATAAACCTATATTAAAAATGGTTTAGTTACTAAACATTGAATTTTACATTTTTAACTCTTCTTTAAATAAAATAATAATAAATGTCCCAATCTAATACAAGTTGATCAAAGAGGATTATATTGTATTCCAAAGGTTGATTTTAGTAAAAAAAACTTATCCCACAGAATTATAACTGGTGTTAGGATAATTCTAATATCATTTTTCATATTTAATTACCCTGTTTACTTTTAACAATGATAAATAAAAATCAGAAGTTACTATTCACCTAAAATTAAATTAATCTTATTGAAATACATTTTACATATTTATGTCACAGGTGTCTATAGGAGTTTTTCAATTCAATTCACAGATGTGGTAAAATCATGTTTTTTAAAAAATTTCAAATGTGCCTAGAAGGTGGGTAAAAGACGTTAAAAATTTCAATAAACATTTTTATGCCTAATATTATTATAAAATGTAACTATTCAATTAAATTATACTAATATATGTATTATGTATCTATTTTTACTTTAAGCGATATTTTTTAAAAAATAATAATAATTTAAATGAAAAATGCGGTTTTATCTACATCAAAATGTTTTTCACTATTCATCAAAAAATGATTGTTTTCATAAAAATACCTAAAATTATCAGAAAGCTATTTTTGATAATCCAAATTAAAAAATTATGTCTATTTTAACAGATTAGAAACATAAGTGTTTCATTAATTAAACAAAACTTAATTACCATTGTCAAAACCACAAAAGAGATTTTTGACAAAGAAAAACTCTCAAAAGATTGATATTTGTTTATGTCCAATTTAAATGTGAAATTAAATCCAATGAACAATATTGGATTAAATGATAAAAAATTTAATGTAGTTATAATTCAAAAACATTCAAATTTATATTTTAAAATTTTAAATAATTTTGATAAAAATGTTGTTTTTAATTAAAATTTAATATAATTCACTATTCATCCAAATAATATAGTTATAAAAAACCCCAAAAATTTGTACAAACTAAATATTTATGCCCTTATTATAATTAGGAAGTTTATTTTTTCATGTTTAATATATAAAAGTTCCAAATATTGGCTTTAAAAAAGTTCTCCATTAAAAAGTGGTAAAATTTAATTTTTTTTAAATATTTATTTTATCAGAATATTGAATTTTTTGATATATTATATCTAATAATGACATTATATGGAGGTTAAAATTATATGAAGAATACAAAATTCAAAAAATAGTTAATATTATTCATAAAGTCCTTTTGAACCACAAGATTTCTAAGTCGTGGTATGTTCTATCTCGGTGTTGTTTGTAGCTTAAGCTATTGAATTACATTAAAGGAAAAACAAACTTTGAAATCGTTGGGTGTTACCGAAGCCTTCCAATTGGGGTATGGTCATCCTGAATTTATAGTGGTTCCATTTTTTAATTATGAATGCCCTCACTCTCTTCCTAGATTTATTTAATGTTATTTAGAAATTTCCAGGATGATTTTTTGGTTTTATTTATATATCGAATTAATAAATACTCCATGATAAAAGAAGAGTGTGGAAAAAAGTTGTGGAATGTGGTGAATAACCTAATGGATAATTTTTTTCCAAATTTTACAAATATATCTATTTTCTACTTAATTATTCAATCATGAGTTATATAATCTTAGGTGAGTGTATATAGGTATATCCATCAAAGATATAATTTATTAAGAAGTGGCCCAGACCATTTATGGGTAATGTGATTCACATTTTTACCTAGTTTTATGAATAAAATCAATCTATTATGAGATATTTCTCATAAATATTAGTCTAAATAATATGTTTTTATTGAAGGGTTATAAGTTCCATTAAAAATTTAAATGTATGGAAAATTTCAAGGAGCTAAAATGATGGTCATTTGGTGCACTTTAACTAACATTAAAGTTATTTTTATAAGGTTTTATGATATATAGTGATGTGTATAATAAGGGAAAGGGAGTATTTCTTGTGAAGAATTATATAATGGAAACATATGCCTAACGAAAACTAAATATTAATTTGAAAACATACAAGACTCATAATTTATATTCAGTTGTCCTTTTTGAATTAAAATATTATGGATATATCATTATAGTTTGAGTAGTGACATATATACAAATTATCAGACCTTGAATTATATATTCACAAAGAAATAATATAATATGCTCTATTGAAGATGGTTAGAATTGAATAATTATAATTAAAATACAACACATTACTACTTTGTGATGGAGAACAATGTGGTTGATGCACTATGCCAGAGGAACCATTCTTGATTTTCAATGATGAGGAAAAAAATAGATCCAATACATTTAGAATTAATGATGAAGCATCTTGAAAGAATGATGAAATTGTATATTTCATATCATTGTCATATTTATTTTTAACCATTAATCCATTTGAGGTTTAACGAGGTACACAATTAAGATGTGGGGTTGTAGAAGATGACATAGAATGTTCCCTAGTTAAACAATGATTTATTTGGAGTGAAATTATTTTGGAATTGGGTATGTGTCCTATCAATACTATATATCATGATTGAACTATTAGATGAACATTTTTTATGATTCTATATTCCTCTATGATTTATGGAGTAATATATAGATCTGAAAATTTATTTCAAGTAGAATAATAAGATATGGTATATTATGAGTTTGTGTAATGATTCCTTGTATTTCATCGTGTCAAGGATTAGATAAGGAATTATTAGGGGATTCTAAAACTATTAAAAAACATGAATATAAAAGGGAAAACATCACCATCAATTTCATTTATAGACTCCTCAAAGCATTAAAAGTTTGTAATATTTTCTAGGTTTTATTTTATCAGAAAACAGCATCATCACATATAATTTTATTTATAGAATTTTTCTCCCTTGATTAGAATTTTAGGATATAAACTAATAATATAGTAATGTTTCATGGATTACAACATTTTATTATATCAGATAAGGATCTAAGGATTATGTCATAGTTATGGAGAAACAATCAACAATAATTGATTATAGATTTTATAATTAGAACCACGTATGAAACCTATATTGATAGTCTACCTGTGTGAGTAATTTAACACATAGATGAAGTTTTTAGAGTATATTCAATGGATTTTAATGGTCATTGTGAAAATAAATTTCTAGGTCTTTTTTTCATAAAATAATATAATTTAATCATTACTTAAATTTAATCCTTATGAATACAAATATGGTTGGAAGTGAAGAACAAAAATTTGGAGGGTGAATATGTGGAGTGAAAGTATTTAGTACCAAGGATAATATAAGAAATATAAAATATGATTATAGTTATTCTGTATCAAATTAAGGAATCTCATAGTTTATAGAATATTTATTCTCCAAACTATCAATGAAATCTATATTTTGTTGTTTATAACAATATAAGAATAGTAATACCTTAATGGAAAATGGTTATGCACTTTATAAATTAATGGATTATTCATCCTAATATATATCAATAAGTTTATCATTCTACATCGTATTGGGATGGAAGGTTATATCATAGAAAAATTTTCAAATCAATCTAAAAACATGATTTGTTCCATGCATCTCAATTGTATAAGTACATACATAATATAACACAATTACTAAAATCATATGTCACATAACATCCCACTGAATGGTTCCCCAAGTTGGTGAATCACATGGCCTCCATCATGGCCCCCCGTATGCCAGAGTTTACTGAATAGAATTGAGAGACTAAATGGGTATTGTTGGGAGAGTATATCATAATTATCCAAGTTTAGGATATTTTTTTAACATTATTAATTAATAACAAAAGAATATAACATAACTGAATAAAAATAGATGACATTCATAAAGAGGAGTAATAATATGGTAAATAAGGAAAATATCATATAAAAACTGATTATATCATGTCTCTATTGAGAATGGAAGGAAAAAAATGGAATTAGGAAACTAGTACAATACATTTATTAAAATTATAAAAAGACCAAAAATTACATCTGTAGATACCATCATGAGCATAGCTTGGTCTTATGATCCTTATCTGCTATGAAACAAACAATAAATCATCATAAATTGGTTTCTTCCCATGGTCCTTACATTCATACAGTATCACATTCCATGAATCTAATTACAGTACAAAAGGGTTTTGAGATAACACTCAGTATTACACAACAAATGGTGTAAAAAACAATCCTGGTATGTGTACATAAGAGGAGGAATATAAAAATATATAAGAGTATCTAAATTAATAAATTAGTAGTGATACATTCTATCCTTTATAAAATAATCAAATTAATATAATAATAATCAATTATAATCCTAAAAATATTGTCATGTCTAACTATAAGTCAAGGTAAAAAATCCACAAATTCCTATGTTGTGTAATCCAATGTAAGGACTACATGGCCGAATCTAACGGGTAGAAATATCTAAGGCATCCTCACTAGATTATGATGTGTAATCAAGGGTTAGACCCAATGGAAACTTCCAAAGAGAAGTAGTGTCTATAGAATCCCATTTAATCCAAATCAATAGAATAAATAAGACCATGGAATATAAAATAATCCAAAAATCTGGGATTTATAAATATCCCTAGAATTCAATAAGAATTAAAATCCATGGAGTAGTAATGTCCGTGGAACTATATATGAATATGATTCCATGGAGTATGAATGTACATGGAATTAAATATGAATATAAATCATTGATGTTGGATTTTACATCATATTCAATATTTTACTTTTAAACCAGTTAACATTATTAATAAAATGTATTCCAATGAAAAAGAGGAATAATCATCTCCTAATATATTATTTGATTCATTTCATCTATCACTATGATGGTGGCATCACACAAACACCCAATGGGGTGGAAAATAATGGGACATATACATAAACACACCACAAAAGTAGTCCCAGTTGTGGTTGAGATCCTCCAAAAATCACGTGGTTAAAAAAGAGAAACCTAACAAGGATACAATAAATTATTCAAGGAATAAAATTAATTTTAGGATTACTACTGGGAGGTACATTATGTGAAAAAATGAAAATAGGATATAAAACAAATATACATTATTGTAAAATGAACATACCACCTACAATAAGTGTGTGGTAGAATACTCACCTCATATCTTCTCTTAAATCAAGCCATATTAAAAGAAAATGGAAGAATGGATGAATACAACTAAAATATGGCATATTAGATTTCACCAGAATAACTCTATAGATATAAAGACAAACAAAAAAGGCACAAGGGGAATGTTTAACATACTACTTTGGATCCAACAAGATCAATAACTCAAAAATCAATGACTATTTGAAAAAAAAATTGAATCAAAGAATACATTAAAGGGTTGAATAGATCTTAAATAAAGAGAAGGATAACCCTTTTCCCATATAGTAATAATAGAAAATATGGATTTATGTTTTATTAAATTAATGGTAAAATAGTAATTTGACCCCTTTAAAATCAATTCACTTTTTTTGGCCCCATGGTTGTCCAAACCATGCACTAACTGTATATCATTCAATAGCTAATTAGATACCTCACACAGTTCATGTGAACATTTTGGGAAACCATTTGCTGAATGTTTTTTCCTCTACTAAAAAATGATTGTGGAATGCACGGGTATTTTTAGGTGAAATCACTATTTCATAAAACATTGTTCCCGTCATATAATCTATCAAACACAACATTTGGTTAGTAGTATACATGTCTGTTGGGATACATGATTTATAGAGAACATGAAACCTAACATATATTTCTAAAAATCGAGCCTTCGGACATCAAAAAATCCCAAGAATCACTAACAATCTCCCACAACATTATTTGGAACTCAAAAAAAACTCAACCAGTGAATTGAACCACAATTCTACATATATATATATATCATAGGAAAACACGATAACTTTAAAATCTATCACTCATATGAAAACTCATCCTTCATATTCTCTTGTGAGGGTGGTAATGTGACTAAAAATTGATACAATGACTTAGAATTTATTCGTATATCTCTCTCCCATGCCTCATCACACACATGACCATGAAACCATACCACCCAAACTAATGAAACTGACATTCTTTGGAGGTCTTTCACGCTCTAATCAATGATACATATTGAACTCTCATTAAAGGATTCATGTACTTGAAACTAAACCTTATCATGATGTCAAATGTGTGAAAGGAATGAATGATAATGGTATATATGATATGAGTATAAAATATTATGAAATGCTTGATACATGAAATGTAACTGGAACAGATAGGCTACCGACATGACACCCTCTAAAATCTCTTATGCTTGAACATATCAGGGTGATTTCCTACCCAATCTCAAAATCCATATATGCCCCATCCTTAGTGACATATGTAAAATATTAGATCCCTAAACATTAACTCTAAATGTCATTGATGTCAATCTGTGTAGGTTTTCTTTCCATGACTCTGCTACAATCATCTATATTCTAATTTACTAGACCTTCCCTGAAGTAACCAACATGAAATGACTTCCATGAAACACTACCTATTCTTCCTTATTCCATCACATAGATGGTCGTAATGGCCAACAATAAAAATACTTATAAGGATCCATTTTCATTGTCACTTGATAGCTATTATTGTAAGTGAATTCAACTAGGTGTATATGCCTCTCCTAAGAGACCTAAAAATCAAGGAGACATTCTATAAGAATGTCCTCTAGAACCTATATTGTGTGCTCTGTCTAGACATCAGTTTGAGGGAGGTAGTATATGCTCCAAATCATATTTTTATCCAATTCCTTCTATGAGCCTTTCTAATATAGAGAGGTAAATCGGGTATCCCTATTCGATATAATGGTATGGTAAATCCCTTGAATGGGCACAATCTAAGGAATTTAAATTCTCCTAAACTCATCCATAAAGATAGTTTCCCTTCTCCATATATAAGAATACACCCAACAACCCATACAACATCATTATATCATGGTGACCTAAAATACCATGTCATTAAATCCATCTTGAAAAAATAACATTTCCACATAGATATTGGTAACTGCATCAAAATTCTATATGGTTACTGTTGTTCTTCCTTCACCTACTAACATGTGGAACACCTCGTGAAAAAGTAATATACCTTTCATTTCATTCCAAAACACAAATATTGGAATCATAAATACCTATTCATATTGGTTAATATGGGATGTACCTCCCATGAAGATGCATGAAACTCTCACATCATCTCTTCATGTATGTTTACAAGAACACAAATTAAACAATTAATATTTAGTATTTATACCTATTGGTTGACCATCATGGAAGTAGGTCATCACCCTTCATGATCTACCATAGGTCTAATCCCTCATAATCTGATTGTTTTCCATTCCTCACCCTATCCAAAAGAGTGGAAACCACTTCCCATGATTTGAGAAAAATATAACCATAACAATTCTGGCGTAAAAGTGTATCTCAGATAATAAGGCCATAAGTTTCCACTCACTACAAGCCTCTAGAACTATATTCCTCTAGAAAAATCAGGACTGGTGTTTAAACTGATATCCCATTCATATCCTGAAATGTATCCTCATAGGTATCTGACCATTCAAACATCACACCATTCCAAGTCAAAGCATATCAGAGGGTCTTCTAAGCATTATACCTTCTATGTGAAATGTTTATAGTAACAAGCATTCCCCATGAAACTAAAAATATTAATGAAATTATTATTATACTCCAAATAAACCACAAGAATCACCTTATCAAGGTCAATTGATACTCTAGTATCTGACATAATAAGAATTAGTAAGTGAAACTTATCCATCCAAACGTGTAAATATGTGTTCTTATAATATAAATGATATCATGTATGTTTATTCAAAATTAAATCAATGTATTTTTCATGTTCATGTCAATTGGGATAATACACTCTGACATCATGAATGAATATGACTGATAAAAAATATAGATAATCGTATAAAACATAGTTCATCCATTCCATGAAGACTACTCATATGTTCGTAAGATCGAACACCATAAAAAGATACTCATAAATCCCATACATATTTGAAACAATGTACAAGGAATGTTTGTATGTTGAACACACACATTTTGATAACCAAATATCATATCAACATTTGACCACAGAAGTTCTCTTAAAACCAAATATATGTTTTCTTCTATACATGGTACGATATATTCATTTTTAACGATGAACTACTACAATTTATAGAAATCCACACAAACACTAAGGGTTATATCCATTTTTTATGCGAAAAAGAATAGGTTAGTTCCACATAGATGTATGAGATCATATAAACACCCTTGTTTTTATGTACTCTTACTATATCATTATCTATTTAACATCACTATTGTCTATCCTATATGAAGGAATGGATACTGGTGTTACTATAACTAGATCAAAAGAGAACTCCACCTCTCATGTGGGATGTAAACCATAAAAGCCACCTTAGAAGGAATCCATGAAACACCCTATCACTAGAGTGAAGTGTACCTTTCATGTTACCAGATCATCTAGATACAAACTAGTAATATAGGTTGTTATGACATACACCCATGATTCTCTTGGTTGACTCAACTTCCCAGGACGTCCGAGTCACCCCTGTGGATATTTTCACCACCCTCTAGTGATTTATAAGATACAATTTAATGAACATAATTATTAATGGCCTGATAAGAAATAAACAAAATCATTTCAAAAATGATGTCAAACCCAATCATCTGAAGAAAAAAAATATTTCATAAGAATAAATACATCCATACCTTAAAGGGGTATTCCCTACACAATAGTATTTTACATGATTTAATCTTCAACCTAGTATCAGGTCTCATAACTCCATTATAAAATTTCACATCGAGCCTAAATCTCTATGAAATAGCATATATATGAAATAATGTGAAGATGATGTACCAAAAGGGATGAAAAGTTAATATAATATTCTAAGATCACACCACACACTATCAATGGTCTATTTCTCTCCACCCAATTTATAGGATATACTGAATATATTTGGCCTAAACGACATCCCTGAGAAAGATCTTAACAACCCTAGGTTGGCCCACATTTTGATCGAGGTGAAATTGGTATATGGATCACTCGTACATGACCATATACTAGTCCTGAATGAATAGGAGTACTCCAGTTCCCATCCTAATTTGGATCTGTGAATCCTACTCCCAAACTAATAGTCGGTGTTGACCCCCTTTCAATGGATTCTAAAAAAATGGTCCTATAAAAATTTTATATATGTACCATCCTACCACATTATCAGCACTATAATGGGTCTCTATCCCACTAACACCACATTTTTTCCCATATAGAACACTAATGAAAGAAGAGATAACTACTAACACTCATTCTCTTGCTAGTATTCCTATCATATTAAGTCTCAAAATGTCTCTTTATGATAGATTTCAATGAACCAATGGTCAAGAATCTTAAATACCCTACTCTAGTCCCCCAGCATCCCTCAGACAATGTTTAGTAACAATTGATACATTTACTATCTCATATATAGCATTCAACTAAGACATATTCCCCTATGATCGAATAATGTGCATGAGAGTTTATTTAAAGTGTCTCTCCCTAGATGGAACATCAATAAGATACATAGGCATGAGGAGTTGAAGATGTGTAAAGAATGTTGAATACATAAAAATTGAAAAAGTTCCCATATTTTGATGTATAAACTCACTAGCTTGTTCATATGATAGATTTTATGAAAATAATTAGTCATAAAATTTGATTTTCAAATCCCTCCAAACCATATACCAAATAATATCATCCTAGTTCAAACCATATCTCCAGTTATTATCATCTCCCAAATGAATACATGTCTTAAACAAGACCCTCCTCTCTAGGAGAGTCTCCATGTTCTCAATGATCGATAAAAAAGTATCATTCCGTAGCTCAACAACCTATGGACCACTATTTACAAATAACATGGGAAGATGTTGTTGGAATAACACGTGCATCAACTCTTCCATAGCTGATGCAGGTTGTAGGGATGCATAACTGGTATGTATTAAGTGTATGAAACCCTCCTGGAACATTTCATTACCACCCAAACCATGAAAAATAGGTGGTCATTAAGTGGAAAAATTGTATGATCTATTGGTGTCTAAGGACTAACCACCTCCAAAGAATGTTCATCATCGCCCTCCAAACACATTAATATAGGTCATAATAGTGGAATACCTATAAAATTGTCTTTCAAATTCCTTAGTGTTTTTTTTTGCAACGATATCAGATATATAAATGTAGTGAAGGTATTAGACTTGTAATAAACTAGCTACACCCCTCTACCAACTCCAAGATCTAGGACTAGTTAATAAGAATGCTCATAATTAAAACCAGAGACACTTTGTATTGACCACTACTATAGTAGTTGTTGGTTGATGGTCTATGTTCATAGTATGAGTCTCGATATATAGACGATCAATTACAATTAATAAGGGAATCACCCTTTATGTTGTAGTTGGAAAGGCCATTTAATGATGAAATTTCCATTCTTGTATTCAAATTCTTTTCTGTTTATAAATTCATTACAATTACATTTAAAATGGTTGAATTTTATGGATTATCATATCCAATTTATTGAGTCCCATAATCATTAAAAATTGTTCTCTAGAATCAATTTAATACCATGTATAACACATTATTTAATATGTGACAAATAATATATGACTGAACTTGCCATAATTGACTACCTAATGTGTTTGTTCTATCCTATGTAGGAATAATATTTTTAGGTTATATAATATACATAAATTACATCAAAAATTTATCAATATCCTGTAAGAAACATTAGTCAAATAAAATTTGTATCCCAAAAGTCACACATAATAATTCCATCTAGTCAAAAAAAGAATCATACATGGAATGAAATATGTGCGGAATGTGAATCACGTATGGTTTCTAAAATGATGCATGATCAATGCTTCAAATACAAATGTGGCCATGGATAAAATTAAATTCTTCAATAATAGGAATAAAAACATCACATTTGATGCACATCACCCAGTGGTGGAATCAAATCAACTATAATTAGTGTAATAAAAAATATTTCTCATCCCATGAAATTATTATTTTTCATGTATTCGGGTCAGATAACCCCAACCAGATCCCATTAACAATTTATGAGACATTTAAAATATCTAATATAATATTTCAAAATTAAATTACAAAATAAAACAAATGGATCTGATACTATATTGTGACATCCAATCTTGGGAGCCACTAAATGGTGCCCCGAGCCAGTGGGTGTAATGGACTCAAGTGAACCACCAATACACTTGAGGTTATTGACTAGTATCAATGGTTAGAGGTCATACATTTGGAGACTATACCCTAATTATCATAGTGTTTAAATGTGGTGTTGTGTTATCAATATATAGAGGAATCATGTCAAATAAGTGAAAAGAATTGTAGATATCATCAATATGACAATAGAAATAATACAAAAAAAACAAAGCTAATATAATATATAAATTCAGTATTTCATGTATCAATACAAAATGGTTGGAAGTGCATAACATCAAGAAAAAATTAATATACATGAATCAAAATAACAATTGGACCAAAAATTAACTATCATCAGATATCATCTTGGGTATAGCTTTTTCATGTTCCCCCTTATCATAGGAAAAAAACTATTGTGTATCCTAAAGTGGGAAATTTCCCCTGAACCCTAACTATATCCAAGAAGTCTATAGATGTACCATAGAGTGTCCAAAACATGTTTTGAGATAACACTCAGTAGGCCAAAATAAATGGTGTCCATGAAAAGTCTTGTGTATGTATATAAGCTAAGTATTATGAAGTATCTAAAAGTATAAAAATGAATTTGTTTGTAGTGAAACTATCCATCATGTAAAAAATATTAAAATATCCAAAAATATTAAAATGTCATTAATAAACCATAATCTTAGAAAAAATTATCAAATTTAAAGCATCCAAAGTATCCTTTGTCATTTAATTGAATATCAGGACTACATGGTCGAATCTATGGAGTAAAAATATCAAAGGCTACCTCAGTGAACTTTTTCATGTAATAATGTGCCAGACCTAGTGGTCAGATCTAATGTGTATTAATTTCGAAGGCATCCCATGTAATCTTGATCCATCAAGTAAAAAATTTCCATTTAATGCAATATAATCATCAATCCATGGAGTTGAAATTCCCATGGAATGAAACATTAGTCTGAATCCATGGATTAAGAATGTCCATATAATTAAACAGGAATCTAAATCCATGGATTATTAATGATTATGGAATACAAAAAAATATTTATCCATAGAGTAAAAAATTTCATGGAATTAAATGTTATTAGGATCTACGGAGTAAAAATTTCTATGGCATATAATGTAATCATAACCATTTCATTAACATATTTAATAATAATTAAAAAAAATTTAGTTAATCAAAATCATTCCATGTTTTATATTTATAATATATAACAATTTTAATATCATGTTTTCCCATGGAAATGGGTCATAAAACATCTCTTAATATCTCATTTACTTCATTATATATCCCATTAATATGACGATCTTGAACACATACACAATTGGGTGGAAAATAATGGGTCCAATACATAAACACCTCAAATAGGTAAAACAGATTGATGTTGAAAACTTCCAACTATAAAATGGTGATAAAATGTAAACCTAAAAATATACCAATAATTATTTCAAGAAATTAAATTAAATTTTGGATAAGCATCGTACCGTTAGGCATGAAGCATAGATAATATGATATAAATCAACTAGAAATTATAGGAAAAGGTATATCCCACCTACCATATGTGTATGGAATAACACTCATTCAATATTATCTCCAAACTTGATTCAAATTTGAATAAAACATAAGAACATATGAATAAAAAGGAAATATGACATATTAGCTTCTGACAAAAAAACTCTATCGATAAAAAGACATACAAAAAAATGCAACAGGAATGTAAAACATACCGATGTGGATCCAACAAGATAAATTACACATGAATCATAGTTTGGATGATGAAACCACATAAAATCATTCATAATAATTCATGAAAATGATCTAAATGGGGATAATGAGACCCCTATCTTCATTAGTAATAATAGAAAAGATCGGTTGTGATATTTATAAATTGAAGTAAAAAAATTACCACTTAAAAACTAGGTCGTTGGTTTTTGAAACACAATTTGCAAAACTATTTTCCAACTTTGATCCCTTTACTATAAAAGGTGGTAACTCACAAGGTTAATGAAGAATTTTTTTGAAAGTATTATAAAACTATTATTTTACCCTCTACTAAAAAAGTAGTTTCTTTTAATAAGCATGCAAACATGGCTCTAGGGTTTTATAAGATTGTTCAGACCTACTCTATGATCTAACACACAACGCATAGTTAGTAGTAATTATGCATCTTGGGATATATATTTTATATTAATTATTTGGAATAATTTAATTTTATTAAAATATATCTAATAGGATTTGGAAAAGGCACAAACACCCCTAAAACACTAATTTTACTTCCTTAGGAACTCTTAAATGGTGATAAACAAGGAATTAAACTGAAATACAAAAGATATGAACCTCATAGAAAAACCTATAATCAAGTAGTTAAATATGAAAAATAAAAAAATATTGTTTTAGTAACAACTTTTGGAGATTATAGATATAATATAGAAATTTTTTGGATCAATAACAGAAATCTAGTCATTGTTTTGGAGAAAAAATAAATTTTATGAAGATACATGGGAACCGTAGAATGTGATGAGGAAGATGTATCCTCAGTTGTTTTTATCAAAGTAATGGAATTTTGAAGTAAAAATAATATAAGTGTTTTTGTATGAATCACCTTAATTGTTTAGTATATATTTCATATTAAAAAGTTATTGGGACTTTTATAGATTTCATTACATGAATCCACATGTTTTAAAAAATCACAGTATATGATTAAAATAATATTATTGAAAGTGAGAAATATCAAATTTTCATTAGATTGGAAGCTATGAATAAGATACAATGAAATTAGGATTTTTATTTTTTAAAAACTAGTATAAATTGAATTTATAGGTTATCATTTTTTATATGCAATTATAATAGCAATTTAATGTAAAAAAGGAATGTGTATTTTTGGAAAACTATTTTTTTCATGTAGTGAATTTTATTTGTCTAAATAAAAATATCTCTATTAATGAATAAATTTATGGAAATTTTTTAATCGTATATTCATTCCCATATAAAAGCATTAATATAATTTTTTTACTAGGTATGTAATTAAAATAATTTTAGTTTTATGGTTTAAAATCCATATTTTCTAAAATCAATTTTCATTCCATATTTTACACTTATTTTAAAATGAATTTTATCAACTTATAGAAACTAAATCAAATTAAATAATTTATATATTTTTAATTTACACTTCCATTTCTTAATGAGGTTAATTTAATTTTTTGTCATCATCAAAAGTAACATAAGTAAAAAATCATTAATATGGAAAAAATTAAAAGGGTTGTCGAGGGGATAATGAAATGAGAAAAGGGTTAAAATTGACCCTTTTATATATATATTATTTATTAATTTAATTTCTTCCCATACATTTCTTATAATTGACTTGTTTATCTTTTATTCCATGTGATCTTGAATATGACACTAAAATATTATAATGTTTTATCTAATTATAAGAGTTACACTACCATTAATAAAAAAGGGTCCTTCAACTCCCCTATTATATTCAATATTTTAGACCTTTATCATAACCATGATATTACTGAATACTATCCCAAAATCATTATCAATAAACATGAGGTCTTCTATTCATAAAATACTTATATAAAAATATTTATGACTTTTTTCCATGGTGGAAACCCCATGAAGCGGTATATGTTCTTTGAGATCTTTATCATGTATCTTTATTTTTAAACCACTCCCAAATTTTATATATCCATTAAAAAAATATAATTTATAGAATTACTATAAAGTGATTTTTTATGTTAATGGTATATCCATATTCAATATCCTTCTCATCCTTTGGAAAATAATTATGTTGCTCATGTACGTGTGGACTACCACATCAATAATGTTTCAAATTTACATGGTTGGACATAAGGATATATTAAATTAACATATTTTATATTATGATATAATTATTCTTATATAATGGTAAATTATTATTTACCTATATTTTCTTCTATCCATCTAAAAGGGGAAATATAATGTATTCATACATTCAGACTTTTATCTCAACGATGTGATCTAATTCATTAATCATCATATATTTATATCATTTTTTTAAAAGTGAATATAGTTTTTAAATAACAAAATTATTGAATGATTAATATTATAGAGATGATGAACCATTAACAGGGTGTAAGAATTTGAACCATTGAACTGAAACATGCATTTAAAAAAACTTGTTATCAAAGGAATGTTCATTTTAAGGAATAATTTTTAAAATTTGAAAACTATAGATTAAAGAGGAAATATACCTTATATGTGGAGAAATAAAATAGGTCTATAATAAATATATAAATAATTTATATTCATTATATAAGAGTCTCACACATTAATGATGCAATATGGGTCTTGACGTATGGGTTTAGGTAAAAAAATAATTTATTTTAGTGATTGATTAAGATAAAATTATTTTGAGGGAAATTATATTTTCCATATAAGTGTGAAACATACTATTTATTCTCCTATAGTTATTAGTTAATTTATTGATTATTAGGACCATGTTCCTCTGTTGTTACAGAAATATATTAAGAAATTTTAAATATATAAAACATATGATTTTTTCATCTTTAACCAACATTCATTTCCATCATTATCTTTGTCCGTTAAAAAGTATTCATGAATTATATTTTAAATACTGAAATTATTTTAAAATGTAATTTCCATCCATATTTTTCATTACAATTAGTGATTTACATGTAACTTTTTCATATTTGTAAATAGGTTATTTGTGAATTTTTATAAAAATTGATAAAGTGATGATTATTTTAAAATTTCTTATGTAAAAATATTTGTTTCAACATAATGGTAATTATTGTCATTAAAAATTTATTTCAATGCTTCCAATTTTATTTTTTTATAAAATCTTTTTATATATATACTAGATTTTGTTTTTCAAGATACCTATTTAAATAAAATCTGATAAGGAAACATTTCAATTTTTAGGTTTCTTGTCTTTATTTTCAAAGATGGTTAAAAATTTTGATATAGTGTTACAATGAAGTCTTTGATTGCATATATTTTCAAAAGTTGAAATTTAATGTACTCTCTATAAGTTTTATAGAAACTTTTGTGTACAATTTGGCATCATTTTTTTGTTGTTTTCAAAATTTTGGGGTCAAATATTTTGAAAAATGAAAAAGTTGTTTTAGGAAAAAAAATTTAATGTAAATGAAATAGTAACAAAAAAGGGTGATGATAAATGAAAAAATTAATGAAAGTGATGATTATAGGTCACTACATCATAATATGGTATTGTATATTGTTTCCCATGAGTTCAATGATTTCATGAAAGTCATAGCTTTGAAAATTGGGTAGAGTTGTGTGAGAACAGGAAATATATATGGAGTTACATTAATGTGATGTGATTCTTGATAAAGATTATGAAAATTATTTGATGATCAGTTCATAATGAATGTTAGAATCATATTAAAAGGAATTAAATGCAGTTACATAGAGATTTCGTCACATATTTAATGAGGTAGATAGAGAAATCATTTGAGTAGCTCAACAATTAGATTATATCAGGGGCTTAAATCATGTAAGTGTTGTCGAAAATAATTATTTTTTAGTGGAATGAATAAAACATATTTTTTAATATAAAATGGTATTTTTTTCAATTAGACCAATTGGTATCCATGCTAATCTAAAATATCTGTGAAATTGGATATTTCCATGTTGAAAAAAATAGTTTTGTGAAAGATAATGCTTCATGAAAAAACCAAGATGTTTCACAAAACATGGTAGAGTTGTGCCAAATTCAATAAATGGTTATATGAAATATAATATTGAATGAACCTATATATATTCTCAAAGAATTTATATGCTAAATTGGTAATCATTAAGTGGATGAAATTATAGAATCATGATCTTTCACTTATGAATTAAATTATATTTATTGATGTTATCAGATGGAATATCTTCTAAATGTGAAATGGATATAGTAGGGAGCATTCAAACTGGTATAAGTTGTAAACAAGGAATGATAGAGATATCACTACAAACCATTTAAAAAAATGATATTTGGTGTATTTGGCACATTGGTGCACTGTTTTTGTATGATCCATGTACATATCCCAATGAGTGAAAGCCAAGAAAAATTTATCATGTTGGGTATATGTGCTAATCAACACTAATTTTTTTCTATGGTATGTTGAGAGAAGGTTTTTTTTAATGAAAACAATCTTCCATATGGGATAGTTTTTTAATCAATAATAACACGATTCAACCCACATATCAGTATATTTAACGTAGTTTAGGTATATATTAGTATAAGAGGTAACAGTTAACACTATTTATTATCTATCAGTTGTTTCAAGGGAGGTTGTGAATCACAATGGGATTCCGATCAATGATGGAACCAATATTCATTTTTTGAAGAATGAGATGCAACACAATATCATGTAATTAGGTATGGTTGAATTTAAAGATGATATGTATGGTATTTTTCTTTTATTTATGGTGGAGTTTTATTAAATTTATACATGTGGTAATTGGATATTGATTCCAATGGAACCAATGATTTTAAAATACTTATATCTAATAAAATCGATGTGAAGGAGAAGAAACATAAGATAGAACATACCATGTGGAAAAAGATACTAAATATCTATGAATTTATATTAATAGTCCTAAAATTATAATTAAAGGATTTGTGAAAAAATAGAGGACCATGGAATTCACTTCAATGAGTCAGTAGACACATTATTTGTATGGGTAAATTTTTTGTTGATGAAATGTGTGGTATCATAGAACTCCTTGATGATATGATGATCATCAAGAGAATCATGATAACTCTACAACTTTGGTCTAATATAAAAGTGTATATGGTATAGGAAAATATATTAATGAACTGATGATTGATATTTTACACCGTACTCTTATGTTGTATGAGATGAGAAATTATGATAACGAGGATTTGGAAAAAATAATGTCCATAGATTTGGCATTCAATTCTATTTAAAAATTTTCTACAAAGAATAGTTATGAAGAATAAGATATTGATGGGTTATTGTCAACAATTTCCTCTATTATATGACGATGAAAATGAATTATCAAGACTAAACTTCCACTATAATGGTTTAAATGTAGATAGAATGGACATCTTTTAGTTCGGCTCCCCATGAAATTCCATGAAGATGATGAGAATGTTGTTGAAATTCTAATAAATAATTTTGCACTCATTGTAAAATGTATGAAAAATTTGATACTAAATTTATTTCATTTTAAGATCCTATTATCCCAAGAGAATGAAATTTATAAAGTGTATGAGGAAAAAAAGATGCAGAATTTTTTGGATGATAGCGAAAATGTTATAGTGTTATTTTAAGGAAACTCCCTAAAAATATATTAATGTAACAATGGTGAAAAATAATTTTAATGATGTGTTGATCTCATGTTTTAATATAATGATGACCTTTAGGAGGGAGTTTTTTTATATCCAAAAAGAATAAATCAAATAGAGTGATTCACTATGGAAAAAACATTGTATAAAAGTAGAAGGAATAGATGTTTGAGCTTAATAATGAAATTAAAAATCATAAATCATAAATGTATTAGAATTTAGAAAAGCTCATTGAGTGCTATCTCAAAGTTTAAGAACAAAAGTTTTATCAAAAATATGACTAAAACCTAAAATGTTGAAATTGAATGTATCTATGAACTCCCGGTGAATATTGTTGGCCATCAATGAAAATTATAAGAATAGGATATATTGTTCACACCTAGTAGGATATCAATAAATAAGATTACAATGGAGATATAAATGTTTTAAGAGGATAATAGTGGTCCAATAAAAAAAATCCATATCTCAATTGAATGGATAACATGTGTATTGATCAAAAAAATGAAAGCTATGATTTTTTATGTTATTTAGAAAGCCCCGAATTTGATGTTTAAAATTGTTTTTGATACAATTAAGTAGCATAAGGCTAACATAATCCTAGGATCAACTGGTCCAATAGAAATGACTAACTGGAATTCACCTTATATTCATTGTTGTTCCTATGGAATGGTAGTATCTTACCAAAATGAATGTTCTATATCCAGAAGGTAATAAAGGGAACAACTGAAACGATGCTGGTTATATAGATTTTAATATTAGAAAAATTATTTATATGGAAATTTCTTTCAATTAGGATAATTCAGACACATGGCCAGATATTTATCATCGAAAATGTTTATGAATGTGTCAAAGAATTTTTGACTCGGTCATAAATACTATATCAATGAGATATCGAATGAGTTGAAAATGAAAAATCAATTTTTAGTTTTATAAAAGGAGGTTTGACAATCATACACTTGAGAAGATCATGAATATTATTCCAAAATAGGTGTGATGTCAATGAGATGGAAAAAAATGAAAAGAGCAGTGTAGTGAGTGGGTGAAGGTATTTTTTTAATGCACCAGATCATGCTAGTTTATGGGTCATTAATAATGGACTCATATCCCATGTGTTGGGGAATAAGGATCAAGTTACAGGAATAAAATACGACAAGGAAAGCACATATAAATTTAGAAATTTTGAATGGCTAAGAATTATTAGCTCAAGAAAATAAAAAATTATGGTAAATTATATGAGACGTGATTGTTTCTAGGTTGTTGAATTTCTCAGTTAAAATGTTTTATGTTTTACTCAGATGTGTGGGTCGGCTATGCTATAAGAATTACCCAGATGTTATTTATCATATAGGGAAAATTTGGTATGATTTTTTTACATTGAAATTAAGGTAATGGTAATCTATACCATGTTATTAGAGGAGAGGATGTATGCATTAAATTAAATCAGGATGAAAATATATTATTTCATAAATAACATGGAAATTCTTGCAGACCATACCTTGAAAATATTGTCAAATTTGATGCAGCTCAAGATCTCTCTAAGATATCACATGATCATATTCACGTGTTCAATTTTTTTCAATAAGGGAAAATTATAAAAATTATTTTTATGAAAGAAAAAGAATAAAATTTGACCATAATGAATGAATTGGTTCATGAATATGTGTATGGACATATCTCACCAAGAACACTTGACGAGAAGAGGTTTTATTTTATTTTCAATAATGATTATATCATGATGGAGAGGTAACTGTCAATTTTCCACATGTATGAGGTATTTAGTTGCATAAAATAATTTCAATATAAAGGTAAATGTAAAATTATACAGAGCATTAAAAAATTTTGGTGTGATAATGATATGAAATTGGAAAACAACCATGATGAGGATTTTCTTAGGAAACATGGGATAATGATCCATGTTTACATAGTGATATATTCTCAAATAATAGATTGGTTGAGTGGAGAAAACATATCATTAAAAATATTTCTAGAATAATGAATATAGAAAATGAGCTAGTAGAGATATTATGGAAGGAATCAATCAAAACTTCAGTCTATATGTCCAATGGGGCTCTGTTTTGTTTGAAAGAAGAGAAGAATACATATGTGTTATTGTATGTTATGTGGCCAAAATTTAAATACTTTTGTGTCTTTTTAGGTAATAGTTTTTATCAGTAATGGGAAAAGCATAATTTCTATGTCTCATGTAGTTTATATGGTATTCTTTGGATATTCAGGAAAAAGATAAGTGTGTAAATATTTCAATAAGTGTCTTAAAAAAGTAGTTGATTTAAATAATTTCACAATTATAAAAAATTAACATAATATTCTATAAAAAACATAATAGTTCCCTAAGGATGGTGATGTGGGGGAAAAAATCAGGTGCATTATAAGATTATAAACCAGAATAAAAAAATCATACTAAAGATGATTAGGATAAATAAATTTGTGTTTCTGAATGGATGATGAAGTGTCAATGAGAAATTATAGGAATAACATCATCATAGATTAGGAATATCTTATTCTAATACCCAAAATGTAGTCTTTACTGGAGTCATCATTTATTTCTTTAGTAGATCCTATTTGTTCTAAATAAAGACCACATTTTGAGTACATTATTATGGCTATGAAAAAATAGCATCAGCAAATTGATTTGAAACATATATGGTATATATTTTTAGTATGAAAAATAATAACCTCCATGGGAAAAAATGGGTCTTCTAACACTACTCCAGTATCAAATACATCCCTATATATGGACTAATGTTCATGATTGTATATGCATTGGTTCTTCATTTTTTTAAGCATCCTTATTGGAACTCTTCTCCATTTCTTTTCTATTTTTTGTACTCATCATGAAATTTTCTTCTTACTATGAAATTAAATTGGATTTACTGTCTAATGGGTCTTCTATATCGAAATATGTGAAGATGAATTAGTGATTCAAAACAAAGAATGACTGCTATGAATGGGATACTACTGGATTGAGATAATTGATATTAATGATACATTTGTTCCTATTTCAAGGGTCGAGACTATTCACCTATTATTATCCATAGTTTTGAAACTAAAGTTCAAATTTTTACAAATGGAAATCAAGTCAAAATTTTGGAATGGGATTCTAAAAAAGGAGTATATATCAAGGTGACATATGGATTTCCAATTAATAAAGATGTGGAACCATTTTTAAACTAGAGAGTGTGTAATATGGTTTGAATTAATTGCTTAGGTTATTTTATTCAATGGTGGGTAATTTGTTTTGAGGCTTTGTTTTTAGTGTGGTGGATTTGATTAAAATATCTAAGTAAAAAATGATAAAAATAGTTTGATGATGGTGATGGTGCATTACAATGAAATAATATTAGGTCTATCAGATAAATTTTTGTGAAATGACATAATTCATGAAAATTGTGTTCAAAATGGTATTGACCGGCGGAGAAACATTTTTCTATGGTTTATAGATGTTTGAAAAATTAATTTGCACTTGAATTTCTAACACAAATATTCTATTGGGGTTATGAGAACATTTATAATGGATAATTAAAAGGAAATAAGAAATATAGTGGAAACCTAGGTGGAACTATCACTAGATTATGAAATATATGGAATTAATTATATAGATTATAGTTATATGACTAGTTGTCTATTGTATATTATAGTGACAGAACATGATATTGTTTCAGCCATATGCCAATAAGCACAATATCAACTTTTTCCCAAATAAACCCACATAAATTCCATGAAAATCATTCTCAAGTAAATCAAGATAACTTTTGATTCATTTTTTCTATACAATGATAATTCAGAGCATGTGATATTCAGTTATTAGTACACCTTTTGGTATGGTTTGACATATGATAAAAAATAAATGTTTGGTGGATAATTCTAGCATTTTTATTTTGTTTTTAATCAACAAGTAAAACTGGTTGATTTTGATTCATTTATTAGTTTAAAATCTAAATATAATGTGACTAATCAAACATACACACAGTTCTTATGGATGAAGTATAATCTTTAGGAATTTTGAATTAGATTGATGATAGTGATCAAAATACATTTATATAATTCATGTTATATAGATCATATCAAAAATCAATTCCATTTCTCATGTTTTAATCACACTGGAATTAGGTCACATTTTATTAAGTAGATGTTGGTGAATGGAATTTCGGAGTTGGAGTATGTGGTTAAGACCTACATGTTGTAGTGATTCTAATAAAGGCCTTACCCAAAGGCGTGTTTGAGTGAAATCAAATGGAACATGTATTTCGTTCGATTTACCACACTTAAAAAAGTGTAGATGCCTTACATTTTCTTCCATAGATATGGTATGTTTTTTCTATTTATTAATATTTTTAATTAACTTTGTTGTAAACCCCAAAGGGGTGAACATTGATTTCATTGACAAAGTGGTTTAAAATTTTATGATTAAGAATGGAGGAGATGTTAATAGAGGGAGCATTGAAGAAAGGGGCATATTTAAATTCGATTATGTTGAAGTTGTTATTTTATTGATAATAAATCATGAGAGACGTTTATGATGCTACATATTTAAAATATTTAGATGAATAATTGTTAAATATTTAGTGCTACTTGTATTTATAATTTTTATCAAGAAGGGGCCATCCTGTGGTATCAATAATAAAGTTATTCATTGATTGACATTGCATTATAATCTTATTGCTCATGTATATCATGACTCATTTTGGCCTAGTGTAACATCCAAAGTAAGTAATGAATAATATATATTTTTATCTATGTCTATTAATTATTTAGATAGTGTTTTAGAGGCTTAAAATGAGAATAAATCCAATCTTAAGCATGAAATACACTAATATTTTTTAAAAGATTATTTCACTGCCTTTTGATGGAAAACCATTTTTAAATAAACCATTTCAAAATTTTATAATATCTATTTGTCAAAAAAACATATTTTTTATGATTGGGACACTGAAATTTACATTGGATAAATTTTTGGTACTTTTCTGATAATGTTCATTTTTTAATGACTAGTGAAAAATACTGCATTTTACATCAAAACGGCTTTTTCATCTAATTTAATTATATGGTTAGATTATCTTTTTAATAGGTATTAAAGTTTAATTTGAATAAATTTTAACCATTTAATCCAATAGTGGTTGTTGGAATTAATTTCACTTTGAAATTGGACTTAAACTAGTGTCAATCTTTTGATAATTATTGCTTCATAAAAACACGCAATTTATTCTGACAGCGGGAATTAATTATTATATTAATTAATGTAACTTATATGTGTTGAATTTTTTGAAATATAAATCATTTTAGAATTCGGAATATCAAATTTAGCTGAGGGTGATGTTTTGGTATTTTTTTGAAAAACGTCAATTTTGGATGAATAGTGAAACCACTAAGTGGTACTTAAAAAGCTGATTTTTCGTTTAAATGAAATTTTACCACCTCTGTGTTTTGAATTTCAAAAATCCGACATACATGGTTGTCATTATGAAGTAAAATGTGGTTCAATGGGATTAAAATATTTTTTTGGTGAATAGTAACTTTTAAGTTTTTTAATTGCGATTAGAGGTAATTAAGGCAATTTAAGGAAAAAATGATATTATAATAAATTGAAAATACCTAGAAACATGTATTACCCATATTTTATGAGTCATGGGCGATCAATACAACACATGGGACGATTTTCGCGACCCCATGAAGCCACTTGGGTAAGATAATGTCATTAATGCCTTTTATTTAAAGAAAAAGAAAAAATGACACAAACATGAGTTATTTTACTAAAACAATTTTTAAATGGGGTTATACAAGTAAGAGTTTTGACTATTAATAATCATTGGAATGCTAAAAATATTTCCTACATCATAGTATTTTTTTATAATTTTTAATCATTAAATAAATTACATTATTTATGACACCATGATGATGCACCGATTACCTAATTATTTAATGATTTAAAAAAATGAAAATATAATGTAAAACCTAAGACCTACACATGTAAAAAACATATTGTATGGGTGTATTACGAATTATTATCACCTTATCCTCAAAATATATAATTATGTAACCTTTTAAATCCGAAAATCATTTTATAATAATGTACCCTTTTATATCTTTCCAAGAGTGCCCCTCCTCTCCTCTTATAAAAAGCCCCCATCTCTACGACCTTAACCAAACTTCTAATGCCTTTGGCTCGGAAAAACCCTGCCCATTTTGTCTCTCCACATCCCTCTCTTACTCTTAGAAGACTCACTTTGGGCAGAAGTCTTCCCAAGGAAGCCTTTGAGCTCAAATCAAAAAGAGTTACCCGTTTTAAAGGTAGTGTTTTTTCTTGTGTTCTTATGTTTTATTTAGCTTCTCCAACCCCATAAAATATTTTTATTTGGTTATTTTGTAAAAAAACCAGTATATTCAATATACTAGGATGCTGTTATAAGATGGATTCGAGCTACACTTACACACACCTTCATCTAATGGTTAAAGTGCATACTGTTTCCATGGATGGCGAATATCTGCCTCACGAAACGATGATTGTTCAATATTTTTCTACCACCTTCAAAGGTGGCCATTAAGATGACACTATATTTTTATATGATATATAATATTTTTATGTTTTACTTAATCTTATGTATTTTTCATTTATCGAATACCTTTATGGTTTCCATTATGGGTAAATGTGATATCTTCATTTTAGGAAGTGCGGACTACCGCCCCCTCAAAGTGATTTGATTCATTAAAACCATATGTGGTATGTATAAAGGATAAACTTAATGATATTATATGTGATATTATATTTGAATTATTATATACCTTTATATCATTATTATTTCAATCCATTATGTAAGAAATAGAAATGAAAGTAGCGTTCATGCGTACGTACGACTTACCGTCTCCAGGAACGGTGCATTTCATTTCATAACTCTAAATGATTATGTAATATTATGAATGCATGTATATAATGGATATATATGATATATATTATATCAACATAATTAATAGAATTCTGGATATAATAGATATTTTATCTCATGAACAAACAAGTAATTATAAAGAGTATATTTTTTACTCCAGTAGCAATGATCGAAAAAATGACCGTTATTAACTTAAATGATTACATAATGTTCATAACATGGTAATACGTGATATAAAAGGAATAATGAACTTGAAAAAGGTTCTTAAGCAAGTAGAAATTAACTCAAGTTTATTATTCTGGAGGTTAAAGAAAGATTGAGTCATGTCGGACCCGAGGTATGGGACTTCATCTCAATCACCACTCATTGAGGCATATTTTGTTTTATACACAACCTTCTTTTATACGGTGTATAAACCCCTTTGACTTGTACATTTATCCAAAAGGAATATTTTTTATACAAAGCGTTTTACTAACCAACAAAAGGGAATGTTTTTGTCGTACGTATGCGGCGACAATGACTTCTCTGCCGCCATGACCATTATTTGAGTTTCAGATTCTTCTGCAAGACATACCTTTTTTTAAAGAAAAATAAATACTATGTTTTAATTTTATATTATTTTGGTATTGAAAATCGTTTTCATAATGATTTTATATGAATGTATTTTATTGATATCTTGTGATTGAAAAGTGTAAATGTTATGTTTCCTTTATGCATGTTCTAAGTGATACGATTATGTTATGGTTCTTGGGAATTATTATGAAGACCGGTGGTTCCATGATAAACTAACGGCGGGTGAGCCCGATATAGCTCTCCAATGCATTGGGTAACGCGAAGGAGTTAAACGTTAAGGTTTCTCTAAAGAGATTTAGGGAATATACTGTGATGGGTATTCAAAACGCAACCAATAGGGTTACTCCCTACATAAAAATGTTATGAATGCCTCATGTTACCTTTATGTCTTATGATTTCTGTGATTTATTCATGATTTTATGAGGTATCTTAATGTGTTTATGTTTTATGGGTAAATTATGATTTCATTTTTATGTATATATGTACTCATGTTTCCTTTCAATAATTTTTATAACCCTTAATGAGATTTTTATTCTCATCCATTGTTTTTGAAATGTTTTTCACAGGTGAAGGGAATGGTACATGATATGATGATAGTGTCAAGGAAGTGACAAGAAAGAATCCATGTTTTATTTTATATATGTTTCTGTTGATTGAAAAAATGAATACTATCTTTTATGTAACCACTTTGTTTAAATGTGGAATGTAATGCATGTTTTATGATCTAATTCTCTAAAACTATAAACCTGAAAAGATCCTCAATGTGTAATCTTGTAATAACTCAAGATTAAGTAAAGATTAAGGCTGGGTCCTTATAGTTTGAATCAAAGGTTGTTTTAGATAACTTTATGAGTTAAAATTTTATTAAAGGATTATCCAAAAATATTTTTTTATGGTCAAATTGAAATGATATAGCATTTGAAGAATACCTTGTTGCTTCATTTAAGACATGTGTGTTCAGAATGGTTTTCCGCAGAGGAAAAAATGGATACAGTGCTAGGAAGGCATACAGAAAGAAATAACCATCCGAATCAGCATCCTGAGATGGTCACAATTGGAACTGAACAGATTGTTGCAGTAATGGCGCAGTTGACTCAAAGGATACATGGTGGCGGTATCAATGCACAATATCAGCCAGATCAACCGCAGAGGAACATGTTAGTGGTGGAACATTTCATGAGGCAACATCTCACATCATTCAGAAGATCATCTGTCACTTTGCTAGCTGATGGGTGGATTAATGAACTGGAGATGATTTTCAATTTCATGGGGTGTTCAGACAATCAATAGGTTAGTCTTGTTATTTACCGTTTGGAGGGTGAAGCTGATCAGTGGTGGTCGATGGGTAAAAATATCAGGGATGCAGATGGGATTGATGCTCCCAACTGGGATGAATTCACAGGTATGTTTCTTGAGAAGTATTTTCCAAAGGCTGCTCGACTTAGTATGGAAAAACAATTCTTGGAATTGAGGCAAGAGGAGAACTCAGTGGCTGCCTATAAAGAAAGGTTCACTCGATTGTCAAGGTATGCTACAAATTTTATCTGAGACCTTGATAGTGAAATAAATCGGTTTTTACTCAGGATTAAAGCCAAAATATCAAATGGATTTAGCTTCTTGTGAGTTAAAAAGTTATGAAAAGATTGTTCTATGTGCTGAGAAGGTGTAAATGGAGTTTTCCAGTGATCAAGTGTTCTATAACCACCAACAGAAGAAGAGACCGAGGTGGTAGGAGAAAGGGAAGAATTCTCTAAAAAATTATGATGGTGAGAAAACTAAGTTTCTAGTTTGTGATAAATGTGGAAAAATTCATTGTGGGGAATGTCTTATGAATTATGGAAAGTGCTACCAATGTGGTTAGATGGGACATAAGGCTCGTGATTGCACTGAAAAAGATCAAGGTGATTGTACGTCCAAATTTGATTTGAAGTTAGTGAAATGTTTTAAGTGCAATGAGATGGGTCACTATGAAAACAAGTGTCCGAAAAAGATCTAGAGTGATGGGAAGATGATAAACTACAAGAAGAAAGGGGTGGTGAAATCCTTTGCAACTACATCAGCAAATGTCGGGCCATAGAATGAAGTTGTATCAGGTAATTTGTTGGTTTTTTCGGATTATGCCAGTGTGTTGTTTGATTTGGGATCTATACATTCTTTCATCTCTGAAAACATTTCTAATAAATGGGAATACCATCTCAAAAAATGACGCATGAATTTGTGGTAAAAACACCTGGGGGAAATGTTGAGGCAAAAAGAATTTATATGAATTGTCCTATCCTTATCCATGGAAAGAACCTAGTTGCAAACCTTATTATTTTACCTCTAGTAGAGTATGATGTTATCCTCGGTATGGATTGGATTTCTATTTACCATGCTAAGATTGACTGTAGAGCTAAAGAAGTTTCATTTCAAAATGAATTTCAGTTTTTGTAGAAGAATGAACCCTTTCTGTTGATAACTTATCAAGAGGCCGAGAAACTTGTAAAAGATGGAAATGAATGTTACCATGCACACAATGTTGAAAACAAAGGAACTGTTCAGATTAATGATGTGCCAGTGGTAAATGAGTATCCTGATGTTCTTCCTGACGAGTTGCCTAGAATAATAGCAGATCGGGAAGTTTAATTTACTGTTACTTAGTTCCTGATGCTAAGCCAATTTCAAAACCCCCTTATCAAATGGATCAAATTGAACTTTTAGTGATGAAGGAGAAATTGCAAGATTTATTAGAGAAAGGTTTCATTCGACCTAGCACATCACCATGTGGTGCTCCTGTTTTATTTGTTAAAAAAAGATGGTTCTATGAGACTTTTCATGGATTATAGAGCCTTTAATAACATCACTGTTAAGAAAAAATATCCTTTGCCTCATATCAATGATTTGTTTGATCAGCTCCAGGGAGCTCAGTATTTTTCAAAGATTGACCTAAGATCGGGGTACCCTAAGTTGAAGGTAAAGGAAGCAGATATTCCGAAGGCCGCGTTTTGTACAAGATATGGCCATTATGAATTTTTAGTAATGCCTTTTGGGCTAACAAATGCACTTGCTGTATTCATGGTCTTAATAAATAGAATTTTCCATGAGTTCTTGGATAAGTTTGTGGTTGTTTTCATTGATGATATTTTTGTGTTTTCTAAAAGTAATAAGGAGCATGAAAGACATTTAAGGGTTATTTTTAAAACCTTAAAAGAAAAGAAATTGTATATGAAATTCAGCAAGTGTGAGTTTTGGTTGCAACAAATTTCTTTCCTTGGTCACATTGTTTCAAAAGATGGGATAACTGTTGATCATGCAAAAACAAAAGTTGTTGAAAAATGGCCAAGACCCACAAATGTAACTGAGATTTGTATCTTCCTTGGTTTGGCAGGCTATTACCGAAGGTTTGTTAGAAATTTTTCCCAGTTATCTAGTCTAATGACTAACCTAACTCGGAAGGCTGTTATGTTTATCTAGACAAAAGAATTTGATGATTGTTTTCAGGAACTGAAAAGAAGATTGGTGAATGCTCCAGTTTTGGCACTACCTTCTATGAATGGTGAGTTTGTTATCTACAATGATGCTCCATTGAAAGGACTTGGTTGTATCCTAATGCATAATGATCAGGTAATTCCTTATTCTTCATGACAGTTGAAAACTCATGAGGTAAATTACCCAACACATGATTTGGAATTAGCTGCTATTGTTTTCTCTTTAAAAATTTGGAGGCATCATTTGTATGGAGTAAAGTGTGAAATATATACCGATCAAAAAAGTTTAAAGTATATATTCACCTAGAAATATTTGAACATGAGACATAGGAGATGGATAGAATTAATCAAAGATTATGATTGTACAATTCATTACCATCCAGGAAAAGAAAATAAAGTAGCTAATTCTTTGAGTCGAAAAAATAATACTTCATTAACAATGTTGCGTTTGGAACGTGATCCTTTGGTTAAGGATTTTATGAACTTTGGCATAGTAGTTGTTGGTGCAGGATTTCCTTATATTTTGTTTCAGGTATCAGAGAAATCATCTCTATCAGACAGAATTAAGCAAGCCTAGAAGCAAGACAGCGAGTTGCAGAAAACGGTAGAGCTAGTTTAGAAGGTTAAGTTGCCTGAATTCAACTTTGATAATGATTTTTCTTTGAGATTTGGGAAGAGATTGTGTGTGACTTGTAATTCACAGTTGAAGAGAGAGTCGTTATGTGAAGCTCATAGTTCTCTGTTTTCAGTTCATCCTGGTAGTACTAAGATGTACGGAGATCTGCGGGAGTATTTCTGGTGGGATGGAATGAAAAGAGATATTGCTAATTTTACAGTGAAGTGTTTGAATTGTCAAAAGGTTAAAGTAGAGCAGCAGTTATCAAAATGGATGATTCATCCTTTACCAGTGCCAGGGTGGAAATGGGAAAATATATCAATGGACTTCGTTGTGGGATTTCCAAAGACCCCTCGAGGTAATAATGCAATCTGGGTTATTGTTGATCGCTTGACTAAATATTCTCATTTCCTTCCTATTCGAGATACGTTCTCTCTAGATCAAATATCCCGTTTGTATCTTAAAGATATTGTCAGGTTACATGGAGTTCCTCTCTCCATTGTATCTGACCGTGATCCCAGGATCACTTCTAACTTTTGGAAGGCCTTTCAGAAGTTGTTGGGTAATGAATTAAATTTTAGTACAGCTTTTCATCCTCAATCAGATGGGCATTCAGAATGAACAATTCAGACTTTGGAGGATATTCTCTATGCATGTTCGATGGATTATCAGGGAAGTTAGGACCAACATCTTTCTTTGGTTGAGTTTTCTTATAATAATAGTTTTCATTCTAGTATACAAATGGCTCCATTTGAGGCATTATATGGTAAAGGGTGGAGAACTCCAGCTTTTTGGTATGAAGTGGGTGAATGGAAGCTGATGGGATCAGAATTGGTAGAAGAGTTGGCAGAAAAAGTTCAGATGATATGGAAACACATGAGAATAGCTTAGAGTAGGCAGAAGAGTTATGCACACAATAGGAGGAAGGATCTCTCTTTTGAGATAGGTGATCATGTTTTTCTCAAAGTATCACCATGGAAAAGTGTGATGAGATTTGGTAAGAAAGGAAAGCTGAGTCCAAGGATCATTGGACCATATGAAATTCTGGAGAGAGTTAGACCAGTTGCTTATCGAGTGGCTATACCTCCGAGTTTATCTCAGGTACACAATGTTTTTCATGTTTCAATGTTAAGGAAGTACATTCCAGATCCATCTCTTGTTTTGAGTCTAGAGGTAGTTCAGCTAGAAGATAACCTATCTTATGAGGAACGACCAGTCCAGATTCTTGACCACAGGGAGAAAGTGTTACGGAATAAGGTGATTCATCAGGTAATGGTTTTGTGGAAAACCCACATGATTGAATAGGCAACATGGGAATCTGAAAATGTAATGAGGGCTAAATACCCCCACTTATTCGATAAGTAAATAAATTTCACGGATGAAATTTTATAAAGGGGGTAAGGATGTAACATCACAAGTATGTAATGAATAATAGATATTTTTATCTTTGTATATTAATGAATTGGATAGTGTTTTGGAGGCTTAAAATATGAATAAATCGAATCTTAAGCATGGAATACACTAATAATTTTTAAAAGATTGTTTTACTGCCTTTTGATGGAAATCCATTTTTAAATCAAACTTTTGACAATTTTATAATCTCCATTTGTCAAAATAAACATATTCTTTATGATTGGGACATTTAAATTTACAATGGATAAATTTTTTGTATTTTCCTGATAATGTTCATTTTTTCATGAATAGTGAAAATACAACATTTTACATCAAAACTGCTTTTTCATCTAATTTAATTATATGGCTAGATTATATTTTTAATTGTTCTTAAAGTTTAATTTGAATATATTTTTACAATTTAATCCAATAGTGGTCGTTCGAATTAATTTCACTTTGAAATTTGACTTAAACTAGTGTCAATCTTTTGATACCTATTGTTTCATAAAAACACGCTATTTGTTCTGACAGTGGGAATTAATTATTAAATTAATTAATGTAACTTATATGTTTTGAATTCTGTGAAATAGACATCATTTTTGAATTCGGAATATTAAATAAAACTTAGGGTGATGTTTTGGTATTTTTCTAAAAAACATCAATTTTTGATGAATAGTGAAACCACTAAGTGGTACTTAAAAAACTAAATTTTCGTTTAAATGAATCTTTACCACATCTGTGTTTTGAATTTCAAAAATCTGACATACATGGTTGTCATTAAGAAGTAAAATGTGGTTCAATGGGATTAAAATATTTTTTTGGTGAATAGTAACTTTTAGGTTTTTTAATCGCGAATAGAGGTAAATAGTGCAATTTAAGGCAAAAAAGATATTATAATATAATGAAAATACCTAGAAACATGTCCTACCATTATTGGATGAGTCATGTCCGACCAAGAAAACCCATGGGTCGATTTTTGGGACCACATGAAGACACTTGGTTAAGATAATGACATTAATGCCTTTTATTTAAAGAAAAAGTAAAAATGACCCAAACATGAGTTGTTTTAATAAAACAATTTTTAAATGGGGTTATACAAGTCATATTTTTGACTATAAATATTCATTAGAAATCTAACAATAGTTCCAACATCATTGTATATTTTTTATAATTTTTAGAGATTAAATAAATTACATTATTTATGACACCATGATGATGCATCGATTACCTCATTATTTAACGATTTAAAAAAATGAAAAGATAATTTAAAATCTAAGACCTACACATGTCAAAAACCTATTGGATGGGTGCATTTCGAACTATTATCACCTTATCCCCGAAATATATAATTTTGGGACCTTTTAAATCCGAAAATCATTTTATAATAAAGTATCATTTTATAACTTTCCAAGAGTGCCCCTCCTCTCCTCTTATAAAATGCCCCCACCTCTACCACCTTACCCACACTTCCAAAGACTTTGTCTCGGCCAACCCCTGAAAAAAAAATTTCTCTCCAGATCCCTCTCTTACTTATAACAGCCTCACTTTCGGCAGAAGTCTTCCCAAGGAAGCCTTTGAGATCAAATAAAAAAGAGTTACCCGTTTTAAAGGTAGTGTTTTCTCTTGTGTTCTTATGTTTTATTTTGCTTCTCCAACCCCCTAAACCTTTTTTTATTATTTTCTTTTGTGAAAACACCAGTATCTTCAATATACTAGGATGTTCTTATAAGAAGGATTTGAGCTACACTTACACACAATTTCATCTAATGGTTAATGAACATATTGTTTCCGTGGATGGTGAATTTCTGCCTCACGAAATGATGATTGACCAATATTCTTATAACACTTTCAAGGGTGTCCATTAAGATGTCACTAAATTTTTAATGATATATATTATTTTTATGTTTTACTTAAGCTTCTGTATTTTTCATTTATTTCATACCTTTATGGTTTCCATTATGGGTAAACGCAATATCTTCATTTTAGGAAGTGCGGACTACCACCCCCTCAAAGTGATTTGATTCGTTAACACCATATGTGGTACGTATAAAGGATAAATTTAATGATATTATATATGATATTATACTGGAATTATGATATACCTTTATATCATTATTATTTCAATCCATTAAGTAAAAAATATAAATTAAAGTATTGTTCATGCGTACGTACGGCGTACCGTCTCCAGGAACGGTGTATTTCATTTTTTAACTGTAAATGATTATGTAATATTTTGAATGCATGTATATAATGGATATATATGATATATATGATATATAAATAATTAATATAATTCTGGATATAATAGATATGTTATCACAAGAACAAACATGTAATTATAAAGAGTTTATTTTTGACTCATGTAGCAATGATCGACAAAACGACCGTTATTAACTTAAATGGTTAAATAATGTTTATAACATTGTAATAAGTGATATAAAAGGAATAATGAACTTGAAAAAGGTTCTTAAGAAAGTAGAAATTAACTCAAGTTTATTATTCTGGAGGTTAAAGAACGATCGAGTCAAGTCGGACCCGAGATATGGGACTTTGTCTCAATCACCTTTTATTGAGGCATATTTTGTTTTATACACAACCTTCTTTTATACAGTGTATAAACCCCTTTGACATGTAAGTTTATCAAAAATGAATATTTTTTATATGAAGCATTTTACTAAATGACAAAAGGGAATGTTTTTTTCGTTCATTTGTGGTGACAACGACTTCTCCGCCGCCGTGACCATTATTTGAGTTTCGGCTTACTCTACAAGCCATACCATTTTTTTAAAAGAAAAATAAATACCATGTTTTAATTTTCTTTTATTTTGGTATTGAAAATGGTTTCATAATGTTTTTATATCAATGTGTTGTATTTATATCTTTTGATTGAAAAGTGGAAATGTTATTTTTCTTTTATGCATGTTTTATGTGATATGATTATGTTATGGTTCTTGGGAATTATTATGAAGACAGGTGGTTCCATGATAAACTAAGGGCGGGGGAGCCCGATATAGCTCTCCAATGCATTGGGTAATGTGAAGGAGTCAAACGTTAAGGTTTCTCTGAAGAGATTTAGGGAATATACTATGATGGGTATTCCAAACGTAACCAAGAGGGTTACTCCCTACGTAAGAATGTTATGAATGCCTTAAGTTACCTTTATGTCTTATGATTTCTATGATTTATTCATGATTTTATGAGGTATGTTAAAGTGCTTATATTTTATGGGTAAAGTATGATTTCATTCATATGTATATATGTACTCATGTTTCCTTTCAATACTTTTTATAACCCTTACTGAGCTTTTTATGCTCATCCCAAGTTTTTGAAATGTTTTTCACAGGTCAAGGGAATGGTACATGATATGATGATAGTGTCAAGGAAGTTTCAAGAATTAATCCATGTTTTATTTTAAATATGTTTCCATTTATGGTAAAAATGAATACTATCTTTTATGTAACCACTTTGTTTAAATGTGGAATGTAATGCAAGTTTTATGATCTAATTCTATAAAACTCTATACCTGAAAAGATCCTGAATGTGTAATCTTGTAATAACTCAAGATTAAGTAAGGTTTAAGGCTGGGGACTTATACCTAGAGTCTTTTTTGAGTAAATAGTTGATACATCACTATAATCATAGTAAATGAATTTTGTTCGATTATGTAATAGAATAATATATTATGATCCCATTTTAATGACAAGGTTTAAATTTCTATGACATCGTGTATATTTTTTAACAAACACAATGTGGGACATTGTTGTGAAATAAATCCTACATGGAGAAATAATAGTATTATTTTGTTGATTGTTTTTGTTGGAAACCATGTTTGATAAGTTAATTTGTGGAGTTCTAGAATGATTTTGACTAGGTATATTGAAAATTCCTTAAGACAAAGAAATTTTATCTATGTAAGTGGCATATTAAAATTTTGTCATGCGAATATTTAGTGTTATCATTATGAAATATAGAAAAGGAATGTTTTTCCCACATTTTATGAAACATTATGATAGTTAGAGTTGGGAAACACATGGAGAGTTACACAATCAAATGAAATAGAGATACAGTTGTGCAAAGGTTGTGAGTTGATCAATAAAATAGATGTCAAGTAATTGAATTTCAGTTCACTAGGAAAGATTGTCATATAATCAATGGGGATAATGGTAGTTGTATGATGGTTTCATTTCATTTATAAATTAAAGGCTACACCCTCATTTGTATAGCTCAATAATTAGAGAATATCTGAGATTTGAATTTCATAAGAGCTATCTGTGGATATTTGTTTCACAGTATAATTACTCAAACAATATGTTTTTCTACAAAATGGACTTTTTTCTATAGGACCATGAGTGTTCAAAAAAATTCATCAATAACCAACAAAAATCTGAGTTGTGGGAAGAATTAAATAGTTATTTGAATGTTAATTCATCACAAAAAAATAAAAATGTTGGATTAAATTTTTTTGAGTTAGACACAAGTAATAATATTATTATATGAAATCTATAGTTTAGAGAACCTATAATTATATACCAAGAATATCTATGGTAAATATTTATTAATCATGTTGATGAAATTAGATCTTGATGATGAACCAAATGAGATGTAAACTATATTGGTTTATGAGACCAAAAGAATAGCCTTATAAAGGATCATTGATAAAACTTTTGTAGGATGGGAAATGATCATTCCAATTATGA
Source organism: Viscum album (assembly GCA_963277665.1). Lineage (NCBI taxonomy): Eukaryota > Viridiplantae > Streptophyta > Magnoliopsida > Santalales > Viscaceae > Viscum > Viscum album. The sequence continues at coordinate 1,920,074,364 of OY728160.1, forward strand.
TTGGTTATAAACCATGAGTGATTGTGAGTATTATCTAAACCGTGTAATAATAATGTTCATTAGTAGATTTGGTAATTGGAAAATTTCAATTTTATTCTCCATAAATGTATCCCATGAGAGTGAACCATGTTAAATTAATTTGTTTTGTGAGTTTTCTAATATAAATTTATTATATGCCACATAAAGGAGGGAGAATCAGGTTTTTTAAAGATGAAGGAATATCCAAAAGGGGAGGATGATTTAATCTTAGATTCATTAATTAACCAACATATCTAGGTATTTAAACTAGTTTTAATAATAATTAATACGAGAAAATATATTTCCCCTTATTTTTAAATAAATGTTATAATACACTTTTGAAATGAATTTTCTATCCATGATATCATCCAATGATGTTTCCTATACATCGTAGGGGATATAATATAATGATACTATATCTGTTTTTTCTCTAGACATGTTCTTATTAAATAATGAAAAAATATTTTTGAAACATATTTATTTTCATTGGATTATGATATGATGAATTTATGTATGTTTTATCATCTTTTTCAAGACATAGGTATAATTTACATTATATAATATATGGTCCCATAATGTCCTTCTAATTAACTAGGTAATGATTGATATCTAATGAGTTAATATAGATATTAATGGTGAGTGAACCCAAATTAGTATGGTATTATTTACACTATCAATGTCAAGAAAGACATCCTTGAATTTGGAAACATAGTATTGTGGATTAATCCAAATACAATGTGAGACTTTGTCTACCATGTTAGTCATGGCTGTGGAGCTTTAATAATGAAATTATTTTCCATTCCTATGATTATTTTTCAATTTCTATGACATGATATTATGATATAATGTCATAGATGATCATTGATTTATTAGGAATCCTCACAATTACTACACATGTCTATGAAATGCTATAACATTATATGATCACTCATTATTTTTTATTTATAAATTATTTGGAATAAATTACATAACAATTTTTAATCTAATATACCCATATACTTATCTCATTCTTGTATATGATCATTATTTTATATATACTATGTTTACTACTTAAAAAATATGATATCACAATTTCTAATGATTCCCTTACATAGGTTATAAATATTGTTCTTCTGTAGTTCATATTTGATAAGTGTGCTATGGAAGAGTAAAATTGTGGTAGATTTTGAATTCTCATTCATAAAATCAGATTATTATGTATAGAAATGCTAATAAAACTAAACCATATCGGTTTTGGGTTTTTCTTGTTGGGAGATGTATTTAATATCGTTCAATAACAATTTAATGTTTAGGTATGTGATGATTTATTCACCTCAATGATAGACAATATTTACCTTCATGACCATCTATGCTACCAACTATGGCCTTATTATCTTTCACCGAATTACTTAATATGAATAGTGAGGATGTTCAATTCCCTATTGAACATAATTCCACTAAATGTCCAATCTCAATACATGAAGGAAAACTATTATTATATGAGAATTACAAAAATTATGGATTATAATAAAAACCTAACAAATTTAAAAAAATAATGCCAAAGTATATTTTGAAAATTCTAAATAGTTAGATATTAAAATCTATTAGATTAGGGATAAATAGATTTAGTGAAATTAAATTCTATACCAAGTGAGATTTTATGTCATTTCAAAATATGTGATTTCAATCATGGCTCAATATCATATATATAGGACCCCAAATCCAGAATACCCAGAGATGATGCCATGAAACATGACATGTATATTTTTTAAAAAAATTGTGCATTGATATATTACACCTCATATCCCATACATAGGATAATTACAGTTCATTTTCTAGGAAACCAGCCTTTTCTAACATGCTTCTTCAGCTAACAACTGATACCTAAAAAATGTATTTTAAAAATGTAGGGTGAGCATATGAATGCATAGTAAGGGGTTTTAAAATAACATAATATACCAATTATAACCATTTGAAAACATTCCTTGAAAATTTTCCATAAATCATTTTCTTAAGAAATGTTCTAATACATGTATCATAACATAACAACTATCTCTGAATTAGAAGAGCACAATTAAAAGAATACAAATAGAATTACAAGGAAAAATGAATCAATTATAGGCCTGCTCATTCATAGGCTTAATTAATAGACATTTCAATATTAATAGGTAATACTAGTGATTATATATTTACAAAATTTAAAAAAGAGAATGATAGAAGATAAATGTTGCGCATAAAAATAACAAATTTATTTTATTTCACTACTAACTGTAAGGCGTAATTACCTAAAAAATATATATGAGTGCTTAATAAATTTCATTCCATAAGCATTTACTTCTTATGATACTCATAAGTACATGCTCGTAACAATGGATATTCTACTAGTCGAATATCCACTTGGTTAATTAATTATCATAAACATAATGAAGGAACATATATTTCCAGACCCTGTCAAGACCTCATGTCATGACCTAAAATGTCAATGACCACATTCCATGACCTGACTGTCTCTTGAGAACTATCGATGCACCGAGTGGATTTCATTAACCAGTCCCTTACCCGTTATACTGAGTTTATTACATTCCTCATATTCCAAATAAGTTTGTATATTCAAAATGTCCCATACCACTTTCATTATTTAATTTATCATTCCATATTATTCAATGTTTCCCATACTAATTTGAATAATTTAATAATTAATCCCTAAAAAGGACATAATAATTTAATTTCATTCTTTATCATTTACATATATTTATTGAATGAGGCCTATAAGTGTTAATTATAATAATATCAACTACGTGTTTATTTCATTAAATGGAAAGAATGATAAGAAAATTATAGCATATGTAATTGGAATTTTAAAAGCATAAATTTTAAAACCACATCAATCAACTATATATTGGAATTTTGTCATGGTTTGGATTCATAATTAATTACAAGATAATACAAATACTTAATGTGGTGTATTAATCTCATAGATTCAAAAACATTTATTACTGATATGTTGTTGTATAACACATCACAATGGTATAGATAATGTTAAAAATGAAAAGCATGAAATTCAGCCATAACTGATACCATTTAATATACATGAAAATTAATTAGTCTTACATATGAATATAAGAGTCACAACCCCCAAATATTATACTCATGAACTCTCCCCAATTACTAAACACATCAAAAGTATAATATTTTGAATATCCAAAATTTAGGTTTCGTGTTGTGAAAATATTTTTATAGATATGGGTGTATATAAAGAGTAGTATTTTCAAATAGATCATTCATATTTAAAAAAACAACATGTCTCACTCTTTCATTACAATCCTTGGAAAATAAAAAATAAAATTGAGGAACAAAGTTTATATGTTTACATATATATTCACATAACCGAATATACAATGTATATTAAAGGGTTTAAAACAAAAATCTAATGTTTCCCATATGCCATTAATATATTAGTAATATTAATGAACAAGAGTCCAAAAATCATAAATCATAATATAAATTTTAAAAGGTTTATTTATAAAACAAACTTATAAATATGTTTATGTAAACATATAAAACATATAGGCATAACTGAGTATACATAAGGGTTATATACCAAAATTAATTTTACTCATACAAGTTTATCAAAATCATAAATTAACCATTGAATTTCAATGTTAAAATACATATATCTTGTTCATAAGGTGGTTTATTAAATCTTTATGGTTATATATGACTGTATATACTATAAATATAAATATACATAAAAGTTTTATACATCAAATATTTCCTTACATTTTAAAACTCTTTTTAAGCATGAAAATAAATGTTTAAAAATCCTAAAATTAGGTATAAAAGAGGTTTTCCCCAAACCATATGATCATACACATATAAATATATATTTTCATAAACCAAATATACAACATATACAAACATGTTATTGCACAATGAATACAAGATGTAATGAACCCTTACACGTTTTAAGTAAGAGGATGGGTCCAAAGAAACTCAATAGAAGCTTGAAGTGGAAGAATAATCAGGTGGTTAGGGATGAAAATGGATTGTTTATATGAAAAATATTATAAATAAATTGTAAAAAATATTTTAAGGTCACATACAAAGAATTCGAGTCTTATTTGGTTAAAAATAAGACCATGGTATCAGTTTTATAGAAAACTCATGAAAAGAGGGGCCTCAGATGGTGATGGGAGGAGTTATAAGTGAGGAAAAATGGGGAAAAGCAAGAGGAAAACCATTGGTGTGGTGCGTGGGGGAAGAAGAAGGTGTTGCGGTTGAGGAAATACAGAAAAAGAATTGGCGGAAGAGATCAAAGGGGATGTAGATTAGACAGCCACATGTGATGTGGTGAATATATAAAGGAATTGATGGTCCAAATCTAAGGAGGAGAATATTGGACGAATATCGTGTAATACAGATATTTAAAAAAAGAACAATAGGTTAGATTGGATCATGTGTGATCGGACAGCCCAGAATGACACTATGTTTTAAAAATACTCAGACGGCCAATAATATATCCATTATGGATTGGATGACGTACAAAAACCCTAAGGATTATCTGTGGCTGTGGGAGTTCAAAAGTTGATCTAATCAAATGGGTCAGATTGTACGCAGTGTGATCCAACGACCTAGATTTGATCATAGCCAATTTTCTATATCCCGCATTGAAACAAAGGGAGTTCCTAACCTCACTTAAAATCCTAGAGATCCAGAAAATGGCTCATATTACTCCTTCCCCCCTCCTGGTACCGCCCTATATCGGGATCTACTGGCGTGCTCCTATGCCCACTCACACCGTCGTGCCACCCCACATGGTGGTGAGCTCTAATCCCCTTGTATGTGCTCCTATGTGCCCTTATGGGTAGATAAACCCCCTACTCGCTATACCTAGAATGCACCAAGTGTGCACAATGCCCTTAGTCTATTCCAAGGGGGTAGATTGTGAGAATCTCATCAAGGCATTGAGGTCCTACCACAAGGTGGCCCTCGGCTAGGTGGGTACTCCTCAAAATTTTAATAAAGTAAAAAATTTATTTTTTGTCATAAAAAATTAGGTTTATATATATATGTATATAGGTATCGTCAAGGTATGATTTCTCTTTTATAACATTAATATTTTCCTTTTTTGTATAAATTTTAATGTTTTAAAAAAACACTATGTAATAAATTAATGTTTATTACATCATTAAGAAAACCATATATTAGTATTATAAAAATCAAATACATTGTTTTAATTAAAAAATTTGTTTAAACATTAAGAATGAAAACATTTACAAGACATTTGGAATATTTGAACGATTTTTGAAATCTTCACCTCATTTTAAAATAACACTATGTGTAGCACAAAATATTCAACCATTGTCCTTTTAAAGTTCTTAATAAAATGTTATATTATAATATCAATTCATCACTTAAATATTTTGTAAAAATAAATTATACGTAGATATTTCTAATTAATCCACCAGAAAGACCAATGAAAATAATTATATCTATTATAACTCAATGGTCACCCAATGGAAAATGATCGAGTTGATGCCTTATAAAACCATACATTAGATTGTCCCAAATTCAAAAAAATCGATGAAGATGGTGGACATCATCCCACTGATTCTCAGTGCTATTGCAGTGGCTCTATCCATAGTAATGTTTGTTGTGATGGATATGAAGGACCCATATTATCTTAATGTGGTTTTTGTGGTTTTAGGTGGTCTCCCTATACTTCAATAGGTCCTTTAAAAGGTATTTTGGGTAGACTGATGTTCTATTGATATTTCTGTAATGTAACCACTTCAGTATTTAATTAAATAAAATACCTTTGGGTTTAGTTTTTAATTTTGTTCAGATAACATGAAAATTAAAAAAAAAACTATAATATTTGTATTACATGATAAATATGTTTTTGGAAATCACATTATTCCCCCTAAAATAATTGTGTCCTCAAAATTAATTTCATAAAATCGTGCTAAAAAGCGACTCTCTGATGTTCTTCTCCATATCCACCATCATGGAGGATCCTTAGGTGTGGGCAGCTGAATACCCAAATTGTTGTCCAATTATTCCGCTTCCTTATCCCAAACACACCACAGATAGTAAGGGTTAAAATCATGTATAGTAAACATGGGATTCCATAGGGAGGCTCGAATGGAAGAATGTTCAGATATTTTCATACGGACAAACTCCATAAGAACTCATCGAACTGTCTCTTCTCAATGTATTTCAATGTCATTGACGTGGTCATACAAACTGAATCTCCTGATTTGGTTCAAGTAGGGTGCGTTATGGTTTCCCTCCAATGTAGCCTTTTGAAACCTTACCCTGGATGTGATGTTTTCAGATAGGGTGAAGAATAGGAAAAGACATTCACGGTACTTTACCCTTATTTTATACTCAGCGAGTTGAGTGGTGGCCCTGCGGTGGTAGATATAGGCATTCCCTTGGAATGAGTGGGGAATGTCAGGACTATTCAATACCATGTAAAGATGTTTTCATGTTTTTCGTAGGTTAGCGAAGTGAAGGTATTCATCTGCATATTCTATGAACATAATGGCTTCCAGTACATCAACAAGAAATGATATGATATGGTTTTGTCCTTCCATATGGAAATAAATGTTTTTAGGAAAGTACAATCTGTGAAACAGAAGCACAGAAAAGGTAGAAGAATTAAGAAACAAAAAATTGTATTTTTATAAAACAATTGGTACACAACACCTAGGACTAATGATACCCCAAGTTCCCTGTTACATGAATCCCCAAACAAATTTCAAAACTCATTATCTCCCTAACCCAAATGTAACCCGAGTAGTCTGATTCAATCTTAGGGGTACAATTATTGTTTCACTAGAGTGACACATGAGGGGTGTAAATCTGAGAGACATCAGAATGTACCTGATGTCTATACACATAATGTAAGGCTTTGATTTCAAGGATTTATTAGTTCATTACATACCCATAATGTCCATAGGACATGATTTGGCCCATATATGCTCCGCAGAGGTCACCTGCTACTGCTACTTCTTGGAAATCCATGAGGGACTAGATGCCTTCTACTATGGTGAACCATCTAAAAAATCCCTCATTGTACATTCCCCACCATGCATAGGATGTAAATTGGGTTTGCATCATAAAGAGGTAGTCCAAACCTGCTCCTTAGTGGAGTTGATGTACACAGGGGAGTTTGATAACTCGTAGGGGTGTTTGCATGTCCTATGAATGTGTGCACAGTTTACAAAGTTGTTGTGGCTGGCTACGGTAACTATGGTTTCTAGGGACTAAATTAGAAGATAAAAAAGGCTGGTATTTTCGTTTTCCATCAAATAATTAAGAAAACATAATATTTATTAATGATTGATTTTTCTGTTCAGTATAGGTTTTCTAGAGTTATTTAAACCGAACCTATGATACCAACTGTAACACCCCTACTCCAAAATACCAAGAGCTGGTGCCTTGAACCCTGATGTGTACATTTTTACAAAAAATGTATAATGATATTTTTCACATCGTACCCCATACAAAAAATCATTATGATTCAGGTTCGGGGAATCCAACATCTTCTGACATGCTTCTTCAGCTAAAAATTGATACCTGAAAATTTTATTTCAAAAAAGTAGGGTGATCATACGAATGCCCAGTAAGGGGTTTTAAAATAACATAATATATAAATTATAACCTTTAGAAAACCTTCCATTAAAATATTCCATAAAACATTTCTTAAGAAATGTTGTAACACATGTATCATAACATAACAATTGTTTATGAATTAAAACAGCACAATTCAAAGCATACCAACAAAATTACAAGGAAACATGATTGAAATATAAAAATTCTCATTCATAATAATAAGTAAAAGACATTCCAAATTTAATAGTTAATAATTATGAATATGTATGTAAAAAATTTACAAATTATTATGATACCTAATAAGAGTTGAGTATAAAAATAACATTTTCAATTTCTTTTACCACTAGCTATAAGCCATAACTAGATAACAAAATCTCTTAGTGCTTAATAATTTCCATGCAATAAGAATTTAATTATTCTGATACTCAAAAGTACATGTTCTTAACCACAAATATTCTACTAGTCGAATATCCACTTGGTTTATTAATTACCATAAATATGATGAGGGAAGGTCTAATGATAGAACCTATCAAAACAACTTGTCAAGACTTGAAATTACAATGGCCATGTTCAATTACATGACTGTCTAATGAGTTCTATCGATGCACCAATGACAATTCATTAACAGGTCCCCAACTTGTTATACTGAGCCTATCAAATTTCTCATTATGCAAAATAGGTCCGTATATTAAAAATTTCTCATATGACTTTGATTATTTACTTTCTCATTCCATATTATTCATAGTGTCCCATATCACTTTGAATAATTTAACACTTAATCCATAAAAAGATCACAGAAATTTAATTTATTTCATTAGAATTTACATCTATTTAGTGAATCAAGCAAATAAGTGTTAATTACAGAACTATAAACTACATAAATATGTCAGCAAATGGAGAGTATGTTAAGAAGATTATAGAATTTGTGATGAAAACTAATGCACAAAAGCATTACAAACCTTGTCACGTAACATGATATTCATACAATATAAAATCTCATTAATCAAATATATATTTTAATTTAATCATGGTTTGGATGAATAATTAATTAAAAGATAAACCAAATACTTCATGTGGGGTATTAATCTCATAGATTCTCAATCATTTATTACTGATATGCATTTTTATAACACATCACAAGGGTATACATAATGTTAATAGTAGAAAGCATGAAATTTAACTGTAAGTAATACCGTTTAATATATATGATTTTAAGAGATTCATACATATGAATATAAGAGTCTCAAACCCCAAATATAAAATTCATGAACTCTCTACAAATACTATACACATAAAAAGTATAATATTTGGAATATCCATAATTAGGGTTTAGTGTTGTGTAAATTGTTTTATACATAAGGGGGTATATAAAGGGTAGTATTTTCAAATAGATTATTCATATTTCAAAAACAAAATTTTTTACTCCTTCTTTGAAATAATTGGAAAATTCTAAATATAATTGTGGGTAAATGTTTATAACAATACACATATATTCACATTACCGAATATACAATGTGTATTAAAGGGTTTAAGCCAAAAATCTAATGTCACCTAAATGACTTTAATATATTAGTCACATTAATGAACAAGAGTCCCTAAATATTAAATCATAACATAAATTTTAAAAGGTTTATTTATTAAATAAACTTACATATAAGAATATGTAATGATATACAACTTATCCTCACAATTGAGAATACATAAGGGTCTTATGCCAAAATTAATTTTACACTTACAAGTATATCAAAAATATAAATTCACCATTGGGTTTAAATGTTAAAAGACATAGATTTGGTCTAGAAGGTGATTTATACAATCTATATAGTTTAATATGACTGTGTATAATATAAGTAAATACATACATAAAAGATTTATACAGCACATATTTTCTTACATTTTAAAACTTTCTTGAAGCTTGAAACTCGATGTTTAAAAATCATAAAATAGGCTATAAAAGTGGTTTCCCAAAAATTGAATGATTATACATATATAAATATATATTTTAATAAACCGAATATACAATGTTTACAAACTCGTTCTTGCTCAATGAAGACTAGATTTAATAAACCATTACCTATTTTGAGGAGGAGGAGAGGTCCAAAGAGACTCGCTGGACGCTTGAAGAGGAATAATAATCAGAAGAATATGGGTGAAATTAGTTTTTTTTATATAAACTACAGTATAAATAAATTATACAGAATATTTTAATCTCAGTTGAAATGAATATAAGACCTATTCAGTTTAAAATAAGAACGGGGTGTCAGTTTTGTGGAAAACGTGTTAATGGATGGCATCAGATAATGATTGTAGGAGTCATGGTTGTGGAAAAACGGTGAAAATAAAGAGGAAAACCACATTAGTGGTTCATGGAGGAAGAAAAAGGAGATGTAGTTAAGGAAATATAATAAAATGGATGGTGGAGATCAATGGGGAAGTAGGTCAGATGGCCATGGGTTATGTGGCAATTTTAAAAAGGAATAGAAGGTCCAGATCTGAGGAGGGGATGATCAGACAGCTATAGTGAAACATAGAGATTTAAAAACAGGCAAATTGATCAGATTAGATCGTGTGTGATCTAATGGATCAGGATGATATAGTGTTTTAAAAAGACTCGGATGGCTGAGATTAGATCTGTGGTGTATTATACGACATAAAAATGTGGAGGATTATCCGTTGTCATTGGAGTTCGAAAGCCAATCTAATCCAGTGGATTAGATTGCGTGTGGCCTGATCCAATAGCCTGGATTCGATCTTGTAAGATTTTATTTGTCCCACATCAAAAGGGAGGGAGTTCTTAAACTCACTTATATTCCTAGAGCTCTGAGAAACAGCTCAAATTATTCATTCCCCCCACCCGTTACCGCCCCGTACTGGGTTCTCCTGGCACGCTCCTATGCCCACCCACGCTGTTGTGCTGCCCCGCATGGTAGCGATCTTTGATCCCATTGTACTTTCTCTTGTGCGCCCTTGGGGGTATCTATACAAAATAATTTCTAGACCTAGCATGCCCCATGCATTCACAATGACCTTAGGCTGTTCCCAGGGGTAGATGGTGAGAATCCCATCATGGATTTGTGGGCATGCCACAAGGTGGTCTTCGGCTAAGTGGGTACTCTCCAAAATATTAACAAAGTACACATTTAATTTTTTTTATAAAAATTATGATTTACTAATATATGTATGTAGGTATCTTCAAGGTATGATTTTTATATTATATCCAATATATTTTCCTTAGTTGTATATTTTTAATATTTTACAAAACACTAAGTAATAAATTAATGTTTAATACATCATTAATAAAACTTTATATTAGTATTATAAAAATCATAGACATTATTTTAATTAATACCTCTATTTAAACATTAAGAATCATAACATTTACAAGTTATTTGAAATATTTGAAAGATGTATGAAATCCTCACCTCATTTTAAAATCACACTACATGTTGCTCAAAATATTAAACCACTGTCCTTTTCATGTTCATAATAAGAGGTTATATTATAATTTCAATTCATAACATAAATATTTTGGAAAACTAAATTATACATAGATAATTTTAATTATTCCACCAAAAAGACCAACAACTATAATTATAGCTGTCAGAACTCAATGGTCACCCATGGGATGATGCTCGAGTTGATGGCTTATAAAACCATATATTAAAGAGGCCCAAATTCAAGATAATTAATGAATATATTGCACATAATCCCATTGATTCTCATTGCTATTACAATGGCTCTAGTCGTACTAATGTTATATGTGACAGATTTGAAGGACCCATATTATTTTCATGGGTTTTAGTTGTTTTTTTGGTATCCCTGTAATTCTTATATGACTTTTAATAGGTATTTTTGGTATACTGGTGTTCCTTTGATCTTACTGCAATGTAAACACATCGGAAAATAATTAAATAAAATTCCTTTGTGTTTTATTTGTAATTTTGTTTGGGTAACATGGAAATAAATAAAATAAAACCATAATATAATTATTACATGAGAAATGAGTTTTTGGGGAATCACAATATAAAATAAATATAGACTATATTTAATCCAAATAACTCGTTGTGATAAGTTATAAAAAGATGATCGAAATAAAAATTATCCTGAAAATGTTGAAAAATTAAATATTTATTCCAAATATTGTTAATAATCCATTTTTTTTATTACCAATAGATTTCTTCTGAAATCCATACATGATATTAAGAGATATATTCTCCTATTTTAATTTAAGAATTTTAAAAGGAGGAATCATCCACTTCAGATGTTCTCACCCAGTTGTAAAAAGTGGATTAGTTAAACATTTCATAGTAAAAGCTAAAATATCATTGTTTATTCCAGCCAACCAATAATACCCCCGATGGCCTATAACATTTTTCATAATGTTGGTATATATAAATAATTGAGATAAATTAAATTTAGTTAATAATTCCATATTCTTACAAACATCACTTGGCATAAACAATATTTTTTAAAGTCTTAAAACATTATCTTTTTCAATTTTAAAATCATCAAACTTACAATTCCTGACCAATTCCACTATTTAATGTGAATAAAAATCTTCCTTCTAAGAATTATTAAATCTATAAGAAAAATAGGAACATATTGAAACATGATATAGAATAGTGGGGGTTTCTATATGAAACCATTCATAAAATAATTCATCTAGCTTTTAACCAAAGGACCACATTGTAAACATAACAATATTAATGATATATAATATTTTAGACTAAATTAATCAAATAGATTTCTCTATTTTCCATGATGATGGTTAATTGTGAAATCATATTACTTTATCAATTTAATTTTTCATCTCTTCCACTATTTCAACTCTTTTTAAATGAATATATAATTTAATCCATTATATATAATATAAATCAATCTAATTACCATATATAGAATATTCCTCATAATTTTAAAATTTAAATACAACTCATGAATGATTAATATCACCTTTAGGTTAATTATTCTCATGAAGTTTAATTTGATGTGAATAATATGCAATTACCCAATCAACTTCCATCAAGAAAGAACTAATTCCCACCAATAAAGATTCACTGTGAATAAATATTTTACCATTTATTATTTTAGGGATAACATCTCTTCACTCAAAAATATTATTTTTAATTACTATAAATACCCATCATATTCATCAATATTGATCATTTTTAATCAATTTTTTGTTAAAATGTTTATTTGTGTATATAACTAAGAATTTTTTTGAAATTACTATTAGTGGAAACCTACTAATCCAATGAAACATCAAATGTCATTGAAATGTTTATGGATTGGGGACTCATTCAACACATATGTTTTAGTAAGATCAATATTTATTACAATTATAGAAATAATATATCCTTGAAATGATGTCAGTTGTCGAAAAAATTTCAAATACACTAAATCTTCAATTCATTTTATTTTCTTATAATGTCCAAAAATCAACAATTAGCTATTTCTCATGATCACGAAATATTTTTGAATAAAATAAAATTTCATAAATGAATAGATTGAAAAATATAGCCAAATACTCATGTAAAACAATATTTGTAGGTTTTATAAACATATATTCTTCATTCTTCAACTGAATTATAAAAAAATAGTTATAATGGATATAGGTAGAGTGTAACTCCATACTTGGTATGTATTCCCCCATAGAATTTTATTTGGAACACCTAGACATAATATCAATAATTGATAAATATGTAGAAAATTATAAAAGAATAATCTTTTTATTGATATGAGGTTACATACACCTTTTCATAAAAATTATATTATTTCATACTCTATAATAAATATAAGGACCAATAGACCAATCCCTATTTTTTACAAATACAACAACAAAACCCAAATGTGACGTGTTAAATTTGATGAGAACCATATGAATCATCTCATGTAATTATTTTTAAAATCAAAATGTCATACTAGTTCTACTAGATACGGGGATATAAAGATTGGATTATCATCGAGAATTATTTAAATAAAAAATTTAACCCCAATATCCAGAATAATACCATGAAAATAATTATAAAATACATCCATATATTAATTTACTACTAGAACATTACATATTTTAATAGTTAAATTCTTTTTAATAATATAGGTAAGAAAAATTTTCATTACATATTTTTTAATTTATAGGCATCTTGATATGTCATCAACTGAATAAATGTATTTTTATATTGGAATAGAAACTCATTCAAAAAATAAATACATTTGTTATGTAATATATCTTTGCATGATAAACTGAAATCCAATTAATACAGTGAATAATGTAAAACACATCCATGGGATTGAAAAAATAATTTAACGAAAAAACATTAAACATATGATAGTATGAATATTAGTATAAATTTCTTACTAATTTATAATAAAACTGTTAGTTTCTTCCAAGATTTCATAATAAATATCTTGAAATGGTATTTCCATATTATAGGCACGTTTCCTAGATATATAAGCATATAAATATCTTGAATAAAATAAAACATTGACATAATACTAATAAACTAGTAATGTAGAATTCACCACTTCATTTGAGTGTCCCACATCTATTATTTTAGAAGAAAAAGTGTTTATCACACATTTATTATTTCAATCAGGATGTCTCTAACCTTGATCTTATAACCTTATACATGTGTGAGCATAAATACCCAACTCATTTCAATTAATTTATATTACTATTAGTTGACTATATTTTCTCGATTCCCATTGATGATTTGATCATTTTTATATGAATCCAAAGTCAAAATTACATTTTCCCCACATCAGAAATACATTTCTAATATTATATAAGATTATAGAAAATGTATTTTAATGCATTATTAACATTTTGGGGGCTCGTCTCAAGGATTTCTTGTCGGATTCTTATCCACTACTCTTCATTATGATAAACTAATACCCTTCTTGTCATGAATTAAATAATTTTAATATAAATATTATTATATACATGTAATAAGTGGAAACCACCTAAGAAATTTTATATCCTAGATATACAAAACTCATCAAATTCTTGATTTTAATCATTTTTAAAATCTTACAACTTTACTACATTGGTCTGGAATAGAATTAACAGAATAAATATCTTGTAAATTTAATTTTTCTTCATAATTGTCTATTAGGCCTTCATTATTTGTTATCAACTCTATAATTTTTTTAATATTCTCAACCAATTAATGATAGAAAAATAAATCTCTTGTAAAATATTCTAAAATAAAAATCTTTACACGGAATAATCCTTATCCATTTCAGTAATATTCTTAATTAGATAGCACTATCAATCAAATTAACCTTTAAAATTATAAATAAAATTAATTCACTTTTTATGTCTTAGATATCCAAAAAAATTTAATATACTCTCTAATTAATTTATATATCCTTCAAAAAGCACTATTTATGATGATGTGATCAATACCTAAGGATTTTGTTTCATGACATTATCCAAAGTAGTCATGTTCCCTGATAGGGAATTAAATTTATCTCTTCCATTTGTTCCTCCATTAAAAAACACTGAGAAATTATTTAAAATTACCATTAATGATTCTATTCCTGTCATTTCCGGATACATATTTAGAAGGCTATTTGTCTCATGTTTTCATACTACCTTAATAACTATGATTGGTCTCTAGAAAACGTTCTATAATAGAAATTTATTAGATGAAGAAAAATGTAATTCATAATAATACAATGTCCGGATAACATAAATAAAAATAAAAATTTATTTAAATTTTATTTTTAATTAATCAAAACACTTACGGAATCTAAACCATTCTTTGACAATAACTATAAAAACTCATTATATGTAAAACCAACAAATTTGAGTTTTATAGAAAACCTATCACATTTTACATTCCTAGGAACATAAAAGTTTACTATTTTATTTAATTAGGAATATATTTTAATATAAATTTGGTATATACCTAGAGGGTACATTTTTTCCATAAAAATAGGGCATTTTATTTACATGAAATTAATTTTTCATCATTTAAAAATATTCTAATGCAGATAATTAGGACAATCTATAATTTTTACTCATCATTAGATCTTATGAAACAAATTGTAATATGTGATGAGAACAAAATATATCAATGCATGACATTAAAATAAATAAATTATCTTAGTTTTTTGGAAAAAATAATAAATATTTATCTCTTTCCCAATAAGAATTTGAATACATAAAAAAATGTTCTACATTTGAAAACCATCCATTCGAAAAATAAAATATTTTCTAATAAATTGTTATTTTTATGATTTTCTTTACTGAATCATTATGAAAATGGGAACCAATGAAAGAATTTCAAACATTTAACCATTAAAATTTAATAAAAATTCCTCAAATATTGAAATTGAAATATTTCCCTACATAATATTTTAGAAATCATCATATTGGTATTTTAGAGAATCATATTTATAACCTGTGATCACCCAAGTACACCCAATATTATTATAACATCATTTGAATTAATTACATGGGAGTAACCAAACTAGTTATCCTAGTCATTCTTTCCCTCAATGACTAAATAGTTACCATGTTTTTTGAAAGATATAATTGGATCACCCCTTTTCATGACATATAGCAGGATCACTCTTCATAATGAAAAATTTTTATGTACCACATAATTATAAAAATATCTATAATCCTTCAATTTTTATTATTGATCCCTCAAAAAATCATTTGAACCCACATGAATATGAACATTCCATTTTCACCAAAAATTATATAGATATATACCTTTCTTTTAAAATGTCATAAAAATAAAAAATTTCAAGAAGATTAAAATATGATATTCATTGAAAAAAAATTATCATTTAAAGTAATCTAGATAAAAAATAATGACTATGAAAATGGGAAATGAAGGTCAAGTCGTATATGTTAAAAAGAAATTCTTTTTTATCTATTATAAAAAATGGAAAATAACACATGTGGAAAAAAATTAAATTAATTTTTTTTTATAATTTTTAAAGAAATAAAAAATAGTTTGGACTGAACATTCTCAACATTTTATGATAAAATAATAGAATTCTCATAACAGTTAATAAATTTTATGTGGAATACATGTGTTGGAAGTAAATCATAAAAATAAT
This sequence comes from Viscum album, assembly GCA_963277665.1. Lineage (NCBI taxonomy): Eukaryota > Viridiplantae > Streptophyta > Magnoliopsida > Santalales > Viscaceae > Viscum > Viscum album. The sequence goes on from OY728160.1 coordinate 1,920,091,056, forward strand.
GACAAGAAATTCCATTACCTTAGGTCACATCCAGCTTCGTATATTCATTAACTACTGAATAATGAAAATTCAATATTATTACAATATATGAATAACTTTTTAAATTTTAATTTAATATAATTAATTACAATGTTTTATTTTTTTTACTAAAATGATTGTGTTCACATAGGCTTTTTGTGGATGATGAGTTCATAACCTCAAAACCACATTGGTGTATTGGATTTGGTAAAAGGGATTTTGGTTCCACTTCCTCATAACTATAAAATATTTCATGATATTTATTTTAATATATTATATACACCTTTAAATCGAATCATATAATTTTTTAATGTGAAATGAATCATTTTATTTAATGGTGATGGTGATAAATCATACATATACATCAACGACAATTTCCCTTTTCTACATGGTTGAAACGAATTAAATAAGATAATATTTTATACTTATAGAATCATTATATTTTATGTAATTAATAATTTTTTATTTTATCAATTCTTATGACCCGTAGTGTGTGGTTGAAATTAAAAACGAATCACATCATTACATGGAGTGTGTAGACCTAAAGTATGAATAGAACGTATTATTTTTTCAAGCAGTTTGTAGGATAAAATGGTAAGTTATATAAATTATTTATATATCCTAATTATTCCTATAATATCATATATTTTTATTTCATCATTCATTTTAACCATCCATATGAACCATTGATGAAATAAACACATCGCTTCGTGTAGTTAATAGTCCATGCATATGTATGAGTGATGTTTTAATTTCCAATGGGATGGAAGAAGGAGATAAAAATGGTTTTTAACAAAATAATAAATATATTTAATTATATTTATGTTAATAATGATGTAATTTAATCATGAATAATGATTATTTAGAGGTGATATACAAGAAACTAAACATGTACCAAATGATTAAGAATAATATATCCGTTTGGGAAAATCTCCATTAGATTGCACATTAATCTATTATAGTGTGTACATAATGAGATATGAAAACCTCTATAAAGTAGGGATGGATTTTTGAAGGAATTTCACTTTATTATGTTCTAGATTAATTGATTACTATGTGAGATGAATACTAAATATGGGGTTCACATTTATATTGAGGGGAGTGGAAAAATTGTAAATACTAAATAATTCTAAATATATTATATTTATTTCACAAAGAAAAATAGAATAATAAAAAAATATAATTTTTATGATAATGAATCTCAATTTAGTTATATATTACAACTTTAACAAACAATTATGATATTTTTAACCAAGTCTCTTAGTTTTAAAACCCACAATAACCATTTTATCCAAAACTATAGAATTTTTTACCAAGGTTTCTACTAATAATGAAAAAAAATTAAATTAAATATGTAAAAATATTTGAACTATATAATTTCATATAAAAAATAAAATTTAAAATATTCAATTCATGTATGAGTTAAGTATTTATTTTAATATAAATGAAAACTACTCACAAAAGAGATTTTTGGAAAATTTATTTTTTAAGCATAAATTTGATATTATTCCAAAATAAATTATAATTACCTTTAATATAAAACTAATATAACTTTATTTAGTGTAATAATACTATTTTCACTTTAATTTAAATACAAACGAGAATATTATATGTAAGGTCCCGGAAATTCCATAAAACTTTTTTAATTATATGAATTTATTTCAAGATAGCGAAATCTGATTGCTTGTGATTTCAAGGCTCGGAGTGACCAAAATAATCCGTTGAATTTTTGTTAAACTTTAATTAATGCGCATAAGAAGTTTTCATGAAAAAGTGTAATATATCGTAAACTATTGCCTATATTAGAAATATGTGAGAACTTTTGCGCTCAGGATAGCTGGTTTACCCTAGGCATGACTTATGTTTAGTCGGCGCAAAGCTATGGTGAAAAAACCTGAAAATGGTATAATCATAAATAAAATAATTAAATAATGTTATTTTATTTTTCAAATGCTTATAACTAACGAAAAATATCTGAAATAAAAATTTGAGACCACCGCTGAACTTGTGGGGGGATACTTTCTTTAGGCAGATACTAACATTGGCTAGTTTGGGCCACCAGAGAAAGTTTGTTTTGACCATAAAAAAATAATTAAGTGAAAATTATTTTATTGTAAAATCTAGAACCTATAAACAGTAACTTGTATTAAAAATCCGAGAGTACAGTAGGGTTTGTTGGGGAGTGTTTCAGTTAGGAAAAGCCTAGCCTCGACTATTATTGGTCGATGGTGACTGTTAATAATTTTCCGACCTTTTTTGGAGGTATGTTAAGTAAATGTGCGAGGGGCATTTTGTAACTTTTGAACTGGTGCTCGGAATGTAAATCTAATGGCACTGTTAAACTCGCAGCACCAATATTCACATTAGGAGACCTTTACCTTAATGGCAGTTAATCAAGGGTGAATTTTAGATTCCAAGAATTTTTGGGGAGTGTTAAAAGGATAAAAATAATATAAAGAGGAACTTTTATTTTATTTTTGTATCCTCCCATTTGAATTTAGTTGTGGGGACCACCCAACCCCTTGAACTCCCTCTTTAACGTGAAGTAAAACCCTGGACTCCACCCAATTAATTATGCCATGTTCAACTAAATTATTAAGCCAACCATTGATTGTTTAATTAATAAAGCTAACATATTATGTGTCCTCCCCATTTCCTGTGGGGGAATTTGTGTTGGAAAATGAGTGGTGTTTTGGAGAGAGATTTTGGAGGATCATCTACTCCAACGAACAGAACTATCCAATTAAGAGCATCCTCCAGAATCAGAGAATGGGGACAATACTAGAGCCCAGATCAGAAACATATTACGGGAGCGATGAATGCCGACGTCACCATCTCATCGACTTTGTCTTCTTCCTCGCAACATCTCTTATGGGAAAACGTGGGATGGTTTTTTAAAAAATATGACAGACTTTATTTATCGATTCTTCTTATTCTGGTTTTACAACACCGACGGACAAACTAACATGGCCATCATCCGAGACATATTTCGTTCCTCTAATCTTCTGATTCTCCATGTGTTCTTCATGAATTATTCAATGCCAAATATTTAATGATTCTAGAAACGAAATATTTTGTTGAGCACGGCATATGGACATGGATCCCTCCATCCATGGATCGCGAATATGCATTCATTTTACAATTTGGTCTTGGAACGAAGAGACAATGGCTCATGGAAGAAGGTGGCGGCCGACACCCTGCTGGCCTAAAAGAAGGAAGGGTAGCGAGGGTCTGCACCACTGTATGAGGACGAATCTGCGACCCGTCTTCCATGGCGGGGCCGGGTGGTGGTCTACATCCGGTCGGCCGTGTTATAGAGCGGCCGTGGGCATCCGTACTGCTGGTGGAGCAGGAAGGTGTGGCAGAGGTCGAAGAGTGGCCAACTGTGCTGGCCAGGGTTGAGCAGTGGCGTGTGACCACGGTGGAGAGGCAACGCACTACCGCGCTGCTAGGAGGAGGACCTGCCGGAACACCGGTCGACCGTTGTAGTTCGACGAGACCCGCTGGTGTCCCGTGGTGACTTTGCAGCACCAAAAGGCACTACTCGCAGCCATTTCTAATTGAAGTGGGATGCTACCCCTTCAGCGCTAGCTCAGGCGGACCGTGCCCAATGGCTGTTCCACTAGGCCACACTATCGTTCCAGGCTAGTGGGCCGCCCCACCAGGTCATCTACTTCGGGGGTCGGGCCGGACCACAGACTAGTAGGTCGGGCCCACCACAGCCCCGGTCAACCGGGCCGGACCTGAATCAGGTCGAGTCGACCCAATCCAGTTCAGGTCATCCCTGGACGGGTCGGGCCAGGTGAGTTTGACCGGACCCTAGCCCATCTGGACCCAGATACGCCTTTTGGCCATAAGTTAAGAATCGGGTGTCCATTTGATGAACCTTATTCGGCACCATGATCTTGGATTGAGAAGATCCTTTTGGTATACTCAACATGAGTTTGTATAAAGATGGAGTACTTCTAGGTCTGATGGAACCCCAAATCAAGACCGGACCTTGAAGAAAAACGCTAATAACATTCTGACTGTGCATCCGTTTGACACGCTGTCTATTGCATTTGGTCCCTTATGAAATGAAAGACCTTTAGAATACTTCATGGTGGGTCTTCGGGGTGGTTGAGGTATGACTAATGGATTCAGGATATGTTCTTCCAAGCGTGCTACATACAGAAACCTACGACTAGCTGAGACTTGACGACTGCTGATCATTTCGACTCAGAGTGACACGACAGGCCCAGTGGGGCGCGCCTCTATGTGACAGTAAAGACCCATAGTGGGGAGAAACTTTTTGTGACTCGGAAGAACCATAGTAATAGACAGTAGGAGTACCTCAGCTGGCCACAGGAGGGAGTACCTCTATGTGACGCGACAGACCCACGGTGGGGAGCGCCTCTGTGGGATGTGGCAGACCCATGGTGATTGACTGGAGGAGTACCTCACCAGTCCATGATTAGTGGGATGCACCACTGTGTGACGTGACAGGGCCCCATTACTAGTTAGAGGAGGAGTTCTCCAGTAGCTGAGGTGTTCGACATTGTGACTCGTAATGTTACTTCTTCCCTAGGCTAGATAACTTGTGACTGGCTATCAACATTCATAGTGATCCTATGTGGAGCAGATCCTGTGTGAGTTCGATCATGTGTGGGTCAGCGCTTAGAGATCCTGTGTGGGTCAGCGCATACCAATCCGATGTGGGTCAGATGCTGTTTGGGTCATTGCAGGGGGTTAGTATCTATCGATTCTATATGGATCATACTCTGTATATTCAGCAGTAGTTCCTCTTGATAGTATAAGATGATCTAGATTGGTGACTAATCATATGTACATCAATACTTCACTAATAATTGGTTTGAGGTGAGACTATGTTTGAACAAATACCTTTCCATTCATGGTATTATCTTCCTGGTGAAACAGGTGTGGTACTTTTACTTTTGTGGTACTATCTTCATGGTGATATGTGTGTGGTACTTTTACCTTTGTCGTACAATCTTCATGGTGATACCTATGGGGAAATTTTACCTTCATGGTACAATATTTATGGTGATTCCATTTTGGTTCTTTTACCTTCATGGTACTATCATCATGGTGATACATGTTTCGTAATTTTACCGTCGTGGTACCATCTTTGTAGTGTTACTTGTGTGGAACGTTTACCTTTGTGGTGTTATCATCGTGGTGTTACATTGGTGGTATTCGTCTCTCTTGTATGAGATGTGTATATCTTGATAACTTTGGTGTATGTATGGGCACATACCTATGTAGATTTGATGTATTTCCTTGCGGTATTCCTTTTTGTGACTTTAGGAGACCTATGGGGTCTCGGGGTCCCTACTGAGTAACGTTATACTCACCCCTACCCGGGCTTTACCTTCCCCATGTTGTGTCATGTGCGATGACGTACAACAATTATCGAGGATGAGGGAGCCAGGACCAGACGATACTCAGAGGTGGACTATTTGGTGTGATGTGACGTAGGGACTACTGATCATGATCTGTACCTACCCTTTAGGTTGGATCCATGGTAGACGAATTAGGAGTTTCTTTTCACTTTTCCTTGTATTTTTACTTTTTATTTGTACTCGTACATTTATTTGGGCTTGTATTCTATCCACTATACATTCAGTACTCTTTTTACTACAACAGTTTAATTAGTGGTCAGTTTGTGTTGCGTTGTACACTATGGGTTTGTATAGGTTTAAAGACAATGACTTCTTATTTTAGGGATATTCCTTTCCGGTGCTAGTTTCCAGCCCTTGGACTATGGAAGGTGGGCTTGGGGTAGTCCCGACATAGGCCCCAATCGATGGGTCATGACAAAGTGGTATCAGGGGAGTTCGGTTCTACATAATAACTTGGACTCTGATAATTTCTGTGAAGCAATAGCGTTAATTTTTATGAGAGCAGTTTTTATGTTTGGGGAGTCCAGTGTTGTTGCGGCGGCCAACGTATCCTTACACCAGGATCCGGAATTCTGATTTCCAACTCAGCACATGAAAACATTTATTGCATGTGTTTTTGAAAAGTTTTTCTTTTTATTTCCTTGGAATCAGGTCACCAGGTATAACATAATTACTATGGAGCACATATTCTTTATTAAGATTCTGCCGCGTAGACATCCAGCTTGGATTCCATAAAGAGTACAAGATGATGGCCAACCGAGTGATGAGTACTCATTTCAGGGCCCTCTTACGGCGTTAGCACCTTTGGGTGGTGTACCAGCAGCACCACTACCAGTTGGATGAGCATTAACACCAGCTCTACTAGTTGAGGATGCATGCCAACTGAGCGTATTTCCGGAGTTCCAGCAATATAGGCCTCTATGGTTTCGAGGAGAGTCAGATTCATAGGCATTTTAGGGTTGGATGGAGGTAGTGGCCAGAGTTTTCCACCTAGTTGAGACATCGGTAGAGCATATGTTGGTATTAGATTTAGGTCTTTTCTAGTGAGTGACAATGAGGATGGTCCACATAGTGATGAGGCTTCAGTACATGGACTGTTGCACGAGATAGTACCTTCTGGTAGTGTGTCAGCATTATCACTACCCGTTGGGAAATAGTTACAACTGATGGTACCAGTAGAGGACACATTTAGGCTTTGTGCCTTACACAAGTTTCAGCATCAGATACCCCTCAGGTTCCGAGGTGATCCCAACTCATAGGCAGCTAAGGACTGGCATTAGAAGGTGGCTGAGAGTTCTCTAGAGCTTTTATAGCATCGCGAGGTCATCAATTCGATAGCTTAGTATTCATCGAGGCATACCAACCATTTTTGGTTCTTGATAAATACGATATGATCTGTGATTTGGGGCTCATAAATCAAAGCACGATGTGTTTTTGGAAATACTATACAACACCATTCCTCTATGTGTTCTTACCTATGTCAGGGTTCTAGAGAGAACATTTGTGGGTGAATGTTGTTTGGATGAACGGATACAACCACTGAATGTTAGTAGTGGGAAATAATGAAACTAGCACCAGTCTCAGAGACTTGGTCATGTAAAAATGATTCATGAAGATGAAGTCTTAGGGACATGGGAAGGGACTACCTATATAAGGTCACGGAGTGTGACCTACGGGATCTAGGAATGATTCGATGAACAGATTGTATCTACTACTAGATGTCGTATTAATAGACATTCGTACCAATCATTCCTTCCTTCCATGAATCTTTTACAAAACCTAGAGTTTCTGGTAAATCCATTGACATGACCCTCACGTATGGAGATACATTTGTGAGGAGACTCGATATAATAACATATGCCGACTATGTGATCTGACACTTGAGGTGAGAGTTTCGGTTTGAACATCTTGGTGGCAGCATCGTGGACTTATGAACTTAATTTGGGTATGGACTGGTAATCCACAGTTTATACCGAGATTAACTATATTAGGAAAAAAGATTGTGGTTTTCCAACAATGTTGGAATATAATTTTCTGTGGTCAGTGAAAAAGGAAACCCAGGAAGAACAGGATAATCTCCTACATATGAGGGTGTGACCAATCACTCGTGATTCGGACAACCTTACCCACCTGGAAACAAGATTTTTGAGTTTTTAGTTCCCAACAGGAGTGTCTAGAGTTCCTCCAGGACTATGAATTTGAGATAATATATACTCTTAGGAAGGGGGACGTGGTAGAAGATGAACTCAGCAAGAGGTCAGGTCTATAGCTGCTGAGTGAGGCATCAGAGTAGTTATTCACGCTACAGATATCCTTCATGGATAGAGATGTTGCTTCTTACCAGTGGTATATGACTAAACTCCCCCACTCCTTCATCATGTTTGGGAGGAGCAGCTTTGGGGAAATGACGGTGAGGCTTGACATGCTTAGATATCCTCAGGGTAGGAACATGATGCATTTTCTGAAGCTGGGGATCATGTCGTTCACTTTTGATGACGTACCATGGAACTAGTGGTTCTCTAGGAGGAGGTGTTGAGGGAGTTCTATACGTTCCCTCTGGGAGCACATCCTAGTGTGGTGAAGATATACTAGGACCACTGGTGTCGGTACTGGTGGCCAGGGATGAAGAAAGTCATGGAAGAATTTATATCACATTATCTCAATTGTCATCAATTGAAGACTGCACATAGTTGTTGGAAGTCTTTTTCCAACAGGATACAGAGACCCTGGAGGTTCTAGATGGTGACCACATATTCCTACAGGTATCACCTCATTGAGGTTTGTGGAGATTTGGTCGGGATGTGATGTTATCTCCAAGTTTCATCAGACCATTCTATATTCTCAGAAGAGTGGGCGAGGTGGTGTACCATCTATCTCTTTCCCACCAGATGCACCGGGTGCATAATGTTTTCCATGTGTTGCAGCTGAGGATATGTAGGAATGGTCCATCACACCATATTATCTAGGGAGAGTTGGACTTAGATGATGGGGATACATTTACGGAGGTTCCAATAGAGAATAAATATCAACATGAGTGGGTCCTTCATGGGTGGTCGATACCTTTGGAGTGAATTTAATGGCAGCCTGGGAACATCTAAGAGAACACGTGGGAGCAAGAGTCTCAGATTCGTTCCCAGTAACCCCATTTTTTTCTGTAGTCTATTTATTGACATTTGGGGATGTAAAGACCTATGTTGGGGAGAATGTTAGGAATTGGAAATTCGTTATAATATTTTTAAAATTATATGGAATTATTTCGAGACTTCAAAATCTAACAGCGCATGACTCTAAGGCCCGGGCTACCCAGAATGATCCATCAATGTTTGTTATGCATTAATTAATTTGGGTAAGAAGTTTTTCTGAAAATGTGGAATTACTCTTAAACGGTTCCTCAGATTAGAACACTGGGGACGCATTTGTGCTTAGGATGGCGGGTCTACACTAGGCATGACTTATGTTTAGTCGGTGCAAGCCTACAGTGAGAAAATAATAAAATGGCATAGTCATAAATAAAATCATTAAATAAAGTTATTTTATTTTTCAAATGCTTATAACTCACAAACAGTAACTCCATTTAAAAATATGAGACCACTACTAAATTCATAGGGTTATGCAATTACTAGGATGATAATAAATTTGATGGCATGGGCCACCGGAGAATGCTAGTTTTTGGTTGTAAATAAAATAATTAAGTGATAATTAATTTATTATAAATTCCATAACGTCTTAATGGTAATATGGGTTGGAAATCTAAGAGTACCGTTGGGTCCTTGGGGTGTGTTTCACTTAGGAAAAGCCTAACCTCGACCAGTGCGAGTCAATGGTCAATGTTAATAATTTTCCAAACATTTTTTCATGTACGTTCAGTAAACACGCAAGTCACATTTTGATACTTTTTAATCGTTGCTTGGAATTGAAATATGAGTGCACCGTTGAACTCGCAGTGCCGATATTCGGTTAAGGAGACCTTCACCTTGACCATTGTAGATCGAGGGTAAAATTCAGTTTCCGTTATTTCTTGGGAGTGTTAAAAGAATAAAAATAAAATAAAGAACAACTTTATTTTATTTTTGAAACATCCTATTTGAATTTAGTGGGTGGGAACCACCCGACCCCCAGAATTCCATATTTAATGTGGAGTTAACCCCTGGAATCCTTCAAATTTATTGTGCCATGTTCAACTTAATTAATTAGAAATTCTTTAATTGTTTAATTAATGAACTTTACAAATTATATTGAATCCTCATTTCCTGTGGGGGAATTTTTGCTGGAAAAATAGAGGAGTTTTGGGGAGAGATTTTGGAGGATCATATTCTCTAACAGAGAACACTCTACAATGACGAGTATCCTCTAGTATTGGATAACAATGACTATGCTTGAGCCCGGATCAGAAAAATCTTGCGGGTGCGACGAATGCTGACGTCACCATCTCATCGATTTCTTCTTCTTCCTTCCGACTTCTCTTACGGGCGAACGAGGTAGGGGTTTGTTTTTAATATGATTGAATTTATTTATCGATTCATCATATTCTAGTTTCACAATGATGATGGCCAAACTAACATGTCCATCATCCCGTGCATATACCTTGCCTCTTATCTTTTTATTCTATTCGTATTCTCCATGCATTCTTCAATACCAAATATTTAATGACGATGGAAAAAAATATTTTGTTGAGTGTGACATATGGACGTGGAGCCCTCGACCCAAGGATCGCAAATATGCGATCATTTTAAATTTTGGGCTTGGAAGGTAGATGAAATTTCTCATAGACGAAGGTGGTGGCAGGCACCCGGTCGGCCACGAGAAAGGAATGGTGGCGCGTGTCTGCGCCTCCGGATGATGCGGAAGTCACAGACGATCAACCACGATGGGGAATGGTGGCATCAAAAATATAGTCGACCACATGGTGGATTGTTGGTGCATGTATGTGCCACAGGATGAGTAGGAGGCTGAGGCAGAGGCCAAAGAGAAGTCGGATGGGCTGGCCATGGTGGATCAGTGGTGCGCGACCGCGCAGCTGGGAGGAGGACCGGTCGGAACACTCGCCGAACATTGTGGATCGACGAGACCTGCTCGAGTCATAAAGTGACATGGAAGTTCATAAAAGGTTTTGAGATGGGCCATTCCAAATGGAAGGGGGTGGTCAGCCTTCGGCACCAACTCATGCGTACCGTGCCACAGGGCCACGCCACCGGGTCGCACCACCTAGTCGTGCCAGTGGGGCGCACCACTAGGCCGCACCCAGCTGGCCAAGTTGGGCCATATCCCTTTTGTTATGGGCTAGAAAATAGCCCAGCTGGCTAGGCCCACCGTAGCCTAGGACACCAAGGCCAGACCATTATTGGGTCGGGACAGTCCGACCGGACCTGGGCCCTTCTGGACCCAGATATGCCTTTGTGGCCATAACATGAGAATCAGGCGTCTGTTTGACAAAAAATCTATGGAACCGAATTCAACGGATCGATATGGTCATTTCAGTATACTCCACTTGTGTTTGGATAATTTCGGAGTATGACCGGGATGGTTTGAACCTTGAATCTAGTTGGGCCCTCAGAGTAAAAACACAAATAACTTACTAACCGAGCATCTGATTGACACATTGTCTGTTGCATTGGGTCCCTTATGACATGAATTTTTTTTGGATATTTCTTCGTTGAACTTTGGGGAGGTTGAAGTATGATCAATCTCTTGAGGAGAGGTTCCCCCTAGTGCACTACGTACGGAACCCTCTGACTAGCTGAGACTTGATGACTGCTGAACATTTTTACTGGGAGTGACTCGACAGGCCCAGTGGGGAGCACCTCTGTGTGATGCGGTTGACCTACAATGGCTATTGCCATTTTTTTTCATGAAAGACCCATATTACTCGACAGGAGGAGTACCTCAGTAGGCCACGAGGGAGAGTGCCCCAGTGTGACACGAAAGACCCACTGTGGGGAGAACCTATCTGTGACGTGGCAGAACCATGGTACTTGACAGGAGGAGTACCTCAGTAGTCAAAGGTTAGTGGGAATCGTATCTATATGATGCCGGAAGCAAACTGTACTCATTATAGGAGGAGTTATCAAGCATATGAGGTGTTCAATGTTGTGACTGGGAATGTTACTTGTTCCTATGAAAAGAGAAACTGTGACTGTATGTCAACATTCATAGAAATCATGTGTGGGTCAGTGTTTAGAAATCTTGTTCGAGTCAGTGCATACCAATCATGTGTGGATTAGATCCTATGTGGGTCATAGCTCAGTGATCCTGTGTGGGCTAGCAGATACTAATCCTGTGTGGGTAAGATCATGTGTGGGTCATTGCGGTGGGTTAGTACCTTTCGATCCTGTGTGGGTCAGACTCTGTATAGTCAACAACAGTACCTCATGACAGAATTAGATGATCTAGCTTTGTGACTAATCATCTGTACTTTTATACATCACTAATACATTATATGACCTAAGACTCTATTTGAAATAATACTTTTACCTTCGTCGTACTATCTTCGGGGTGATACATGTGTGGTGCTTTTACCATCATGGTACTATTTTCATGGTGATACCAATATGGTACTTTTACCTCCATGGTACTATCTTCGTGGTGATACTTGTGTGGTTCTTTTAACTATGTGGTACAATCTTTGTGATGATACCTCTTTGTTGATTTTACCTTCATGGTGCTATCATTGTGGTGATACCTATGTGGTTCTTTTACCTTCGTGGTACTATATTTGAAGTGTTACATGTGTGGTACTTTTACCATCATGGTGTTACCTTTGTGTTATTCTTCCCACATGTATGAGATTTGTATATCTTAATATCATTGGTGTATATATGGGAATATACCTAAGTTGAGTTAATGTCTTGCATTTTGGTTTTCATTTGTGGATCATTAGGAGACCTATGGGGTCTTGGGGTCACTACTGAGTATCGTTATACACACCCTTGCACATGCTTCACCTACTCCTTGATGTGTCTTGTGCAGACGACGTACAACACTGATTGAGGCTGAGGGAGCCATAACTGGATGATACTCAGAAGAGGTTTATTTGGTGCGACATTACACAAGGACTAATGATCGTGAGCTATACCAACCCTTCAAATAGGATCCATGGCGGACAATCCTGGAGTTGTTTTTCACTTTTTAGTTGTATTTTTACTTTGGTTTGTACTCTTACTTTTAGTTGGTCTTATATTCTGGACCCTTTTCATTCAGAACTCTTTTTACTATAGCAGTTTACTTAGTGGTTGCTTCATTTTGTGTTCTACTATGGGTGTTTATATAGGTTTAAAGGATATGTGTTCCCATTATAGGGATATGCCTTTCTGGTGGTAGTCGTCAGCCTCTGGCCTATGGAAGGATGGCTTGGGGTAGTCATGACACGGGTTCCAGGGGACAGGTTGTTACATTATATATTAAATATATAATAATTTTTGATAATTTTAACACAGTTCTATATTTTTATCAATTCACTCAAAAATTTATCTCCCTGGAAAAATAACAAAAAAAATAACCATCATATATAGTTATTATGATGATATAAAAATGAATTTCGTTTTATCAAACTCAATTTCAAACATTTTTAAGTAAAAAATTATATATAAAAAATTAATATATGAATATATAATTTAGATAAATAAAACTATTATATTTTTAATTGAATAATTATATAATGTCACTCAATGAAAATTGATGAATACTAATCCATAAAATGAATACATATAAATCATGGATTTTATCATTTTCTTGGATTATAATTGGTTTCGCATTCAATCCTTATCATGGAAAACCTATCCATGTATTTCTGACATATATCATCAATGTAACTTCATGCCCTTTCTCATTATCTTAAGAGGGCGGTGAGACATTACTTATCCTTAAGAGACATTCCCAAGATGCCATAGAATGGAAATAAATAATGAAGGGATTCAATATATGGAGCAGATGATTTTACGTGGGAAAATAATGAAAACATACAAACTAGTCCATAAAAAAAATAAACCACTATATGATACATGGTATAAATAAAATATAACCGAACATTTAATTTATCAAAATCAAACTAAAACTAAGTAACAAAAAATTAGACAAAACAAAAATCAATTTAAATAGGGTAAGAGAGACTACAAAAACTCAAATAAAACCACAAGACTCCAAAGTTATAGATTATCTAAGCTCCAACTCCACCAAATAGCCTATGTATCATGATGTTGTGTTAATGTTGTATGAAATATTATCTTTTCTCATGTCCAAGTAAATGAAATCTACAAAACCACCTAAATTCAAATACATGGGTGTCTACAAAACTCTATAGGTTTTCCTCAAATAACTTTTCAACATATGCGACAATGATTGAAAAGATAAAATCATTTTATACAAAATATATATATATATATATATATATAGATAAACATAATACTCAATATAAACAAGTTCCATACCAACCAGTTTTCCAACAATATAAAATTTTCCATGATAGAAGACTAAAAATCTTTAAAACCATTTTAGAATTTCCCTTTCGCATAGCCATTCTATTACTCATATCCACACATCCAACAATCCGTGATTTCTTATGGATGTTCCATACTGTTGAGTAGTTTCTTGTGGATCGACCAAGCCTTCACAAGGTAATTATATAACATGTTCCATATCAACTTTGGTACTTAGCACATGGTACATATTTCAACCTAGCCTCGTAAATGAAATATGAACACACACACCAAGCATGCGCAAAACCCATGCTAATACAAACATGATAAAACCATTTCAAAATTTTTTTTATTGAAAATAGTTTCTTTCAAAAAACCATTTTAATATTCTAGCTAACCCATATTTTAATATCAAAATTTTTAAATCAGGAAAGCAAAGGACACTGCACAAAAAAGAACCATAATTCCATATTTTCAAAAAAACCAAAAATAGTCAGTAAATAAGATTTATGACATATTTTTCTCCACGATTTCAATGTCAATTTCTATCAATTAAATTAATGTTAAACTAAACTAATCAGTTCTAGAAATAAGAGTCCATCTTGAAGCCACGTACCTTGAGTGTTCTGAAAAAACGATAAATGGAATTAAAACCATCACAAAACCCGCTTGAATCCCCATAAACCCACCTTAAATATCCTAATCTATCATAAAAAAGGTCATATATAATCATATTTCACATAAAAAAACTTAGATATAACCATAGAGGTTACATATCGAAAAAACTAATTGAGGGGGAGGAGTATGTCAAATAAAAACATTAAGAATGACCACAAACAATAATTTACCATGTTTGATTCACTATTAATCACTAAGGGAATCCTTAAAATATTCTTGGTATTGACAGGATAAGCATCCTTGGCCTTTGAGAGAGAAAAATCCAATGTTATGGTGATTTTTGAAAAAAAAATTGGCATTAAGAAACAAGGCCGAACTAGATGCACTTTTTTATGATCTAGTTTTTTAACTATATATGGTTTGATTAAACTGTTAAGAAAACCATGAGAAACACATGTGCCAACCACTACCTTAAAGATGAACCTCGCATGGTCAAATAATATCCTCTCCAAAGCATGCACCAACCATGTCTAAAAAACTGCATCAAAAAGAATAAAATACATTTAATTAATGTTCACAGTTTCCACTAGGCATATGCATGGTTTGGAAAATCTATTAGCCAACAATGCTCATTATTTTTTTTTCTGTCTCACTATGCACAATTTCCTGTAGCTGTTTCATTGTTTTCCAAGACAATTCACTAATTCTGTATCAGTATAATATACTAAAAAAATTCCAAATGTCCCTCAAACTCTCCAAAACATTAACCATCCACATTTTATATGTAAAAGAAATCAAAAAAGGATTACATACATGAAATATAGGCTATTACATTCACCCCAAAATTTATCTTTGTGTCTCTAGAAAGTAAGAACCCATTATTTCCATGAAATAGTTATCTTCATTTCTCATTAATTTACATCTCTTGTACCCATGTATCTTATTGAATCTGAACTTGTTTACAAAAATCACACACTACACTAATGCGTATTCCATGCAATACATTATATTGACTATCCACAATACACACCAAAATATGTACCATTGAAGCATATAGATCTAGGTCAATGTTATTCCATCTGATCAGGTGGTCATGGTAGGGTTGATATCATTTCAATTGAGATACATAGAATACATTATGCAATAGACAAAATCATGGGGGAAGTTCCATAAGATATACCGCCTCACTAATACCTTTAAATACCTCAAAAGGAAATATGTATTGACGAGACACCATTCACTACATATAAAAAATTTCTGTTTATAAGCCTTGCAGAGATCATCAAGAACACATGATCACTCATTGTGAATAACCAAGGTCATTGAAGATGATCTGCATAAAATTTCTATGAAAACTACGACACATCCATCCACTTTATGATCAACTGAATCTTCTCTATTATTTCATGGACAATGCATGGCCCAGATAGTGAAGTGTCACATGTTTCCACCCCGTAATGTGGAGAAAGAAAATGTCTCCCTTATAATGCTTCGAAAGGATCCATATGTATTGAGTCTAAATAATTTCTATTATATAGGAACTCCACTAAGGGTATGTTTTCCTACCACGAGACACAAAAATCTATTAATCAATCATGTATCACGTCTTCCATCATTTGTATCATGCTTTCAGATTTCCCATCTAACTAATGATGATACATCATACTCATTTCCAATTGAGTCCCAAGTGATTTCTCTATGTAATTCCAAAAATTATATGTAAACCTAGGATCTATATTTTATATGATTGAAACTACTCTACCATGTCTCTTTACAACTTCCCAAATATCAATTTTTTTACATACCCTCCACTGTACGAGTTTCATGAATAGGGATGAAATGGTTTGAGTTCGTAAGTTGATCCAAAATCTCTTATATGGCATCATGTTTATAAAAAATTCTTGGGAGACTTGTAATAAAATCCATATCTATATTCTTTCACTTGTAAATTTTCATTGGTAAAGACATAAACATACTTGTTTGTAACTAATTTTCCCTCTTAACCTGATGATAATTTATGAATCTTGAAAAAAAACTATGCGACCTACATTTTCATGCAAACCCATCAAGAATGTACTTTCAACAACTTATACATATTATGTACTCTTGAATGAACAACCTATCAAGAATGGTGGTAATAATGGATAATTATTTCCTAACAAGACATATGTACAACCAACTAATCTCAAAACCACAAATTTGAACTCCCATCCAACCTCGATCCCTCAATGGTCTCCCCACCATTGAGTTTTGAATAAATTTAGAGGAATTATAAATCGGATGTATGTACCTCTTTTTCATATTTACCATATCATATATAATTGAAACTGGAAATAAAACCACAACATCACCTCGTTCATCACATTCCATATGCATGTTGTTTAGGACTGAAATCATTTACCACCCATCTAAAGCTTTTTTTTCCAATAGAGAATAAACATTTCTATTTAATGCATCAACCACCGATTTACCTTTAACCAGTGTATAAATCATGCCAATGTCAAAAATTCAGAGATATTACATACTTCTTATATGCCTCAGATTTAAATCTCATAGTGAAAAAATTTGTTTCAATCACTTATGATATGTGAACATAGTAATTTTATCCCCAAAGATATAATGAATGGATGTTATTAAAGCATGATCAATTGCAACTAAATTCAATTAATTTGTTGGGTAGATATTCTCTTACACACATAAATTCTATGATCCATAAGAAACAAAATGGTATCTCTAATTGAGAACATTTCCCAATCCTGATCTAGAGGAATCCAAATACATCACAGACCATTGACCTGATTATAGAAAAATCAAAAGTGGTTTTAATGTTTGGAGAAAATTCAAATCTTCAAAATAATTTTGGTAGTCTATAGCCCATTAGATGGGAAAATTATTCTTTGTTAAAGAATTCATAGGCAAGGATTTTCAGGATAATCAAGGAACTATGATATGGTAATAACCACTGAGAACAATAAAATATTGTATCTCAAAAATAGCTTTTATTTGGTTTCTTGGAGATAATAGATTTTATATTCTTTCGATCCAATAAAACACCCTTTTTAGAAATATTAATGACCTGAATGATTACATATTATATCCAAAAATCAAACATGGTTAATTTTTTATACAATAAATAACCTATCAAGATTCCCAACACTGTTTGTATGTGTCTTCCACACTCAACCCCTATCCTTGAATGCACCATTATGTCATCCAAAAACACCACAAAAAATTCCTAATGTAGCTGAAAAATTTGAATTATCAATTCCATGGAGACTTCTAGAAAATTATTAAGACTTAAGGGAAGACCACATTTTCATAATGGATATATCTACTTCTGAAAGTTATCTTCAGAATATCCTCCTTTCAGACTTTCAATTAGGGATATCCTTATCAGAAGTCAATTTTAGAGAACCATTGATTCCCCTCAATTAATAAAACAGATCCCCAATGCATGGTGGTGGATACAAATTCTTTATTGTAACATTATTATGATTATGATAATCAATAAACATACCTAGAGTTCTATATGCATTTTTCACAAACACGGCTGGTGATTCCTATGGGGACATGCTCGACCGAATAAAACCTTTTCTTTCAAGATCTTCTATCAACACCTTCAACTCCCTTAATTATGTTGGTTCTATTCAATAAGATGAATGATATAATTTATTGGTCCCGGGGAAGTGATCCATCATGAAATCCACTTCCCTTACTGTTGGTAACCCAGATATGTTTTTGAGAATCATGTTAATAAATTGTTCAACCACTACTGGAACATTGTTATTCTTGATCGCATCCATTGATGCAAAAGAAAATCCTACAAACTCATGAGATATTTTTTCCACTACTAGTGAAAGAAATCATGTACATCTATATATACATCCCTATCTATAATATAGAGATACTTGACACTATATTCAGTTACAAAACAAATCATCCTTATATAACAGTAGATATGATCCTTGAACATTTTCAACCAATAAATAACCCAGATTATATAATATATATCTATCTCTAACATAGAGATATCACATTTTATATCTACTCCATCAACAGTTATTGAACATTCTCAACACATAAAGGATGGACATTCACTTTGTCCAATAATAGTTTGAATTTTTACCACAAAAGTATTCATCTCTAGATTGAATCTTAGAAAATCAATAGCAAGAGATGAAATTAACGAATGTGATGCACCATTATCAAACTACAAATTCGTAAGGTAATAATTAAAATGAATAATATCTCCCACCATAGATGGTCCCCCATGATAATCCACAATCACCTTCCCAGCTCTATAAAATTCCTTCATCATTGTAGCTTTCTTCATTTTGCCTTGCTGATATTTCCTTTGTTGAGGATTCATGTTATTTATAGAATCACCATTGATATATTTGTTCTAATGATGATATTGATTATACATCCCTTTCCTCATCCAAGCATATGTTTTCTATGATGCCCGGGAAGTTTCTTAAGCAGGTGACCTCAAAGCAATGCAACAATAGTATTTATGATATCCTATCTTGTTGAAATTATGGAATGTTATTGGTGGTGTTGTACACTCACTCTTAATGTGTTTAAAGGAACAATATTGGAAACATAATTCTTTTTCATGGGTCTTAGAAGAAGATTTATTGATCTGTCATTTTGATTCTGATTCATGATCCCACCATGGAAGTAGGTGTCCCTATTCTTCTTTCCCTCAGTATTCGAGTTCCCTCCAGTACCGTTGGGTATCAAAATACATCCTCCTCACATAGCACTTGAGATGTCCCTTTTAGACATTTTAAGTCTATTATCCATATCTCTATATTTAGTAATACATATCATGACAGTCTTCATGTTAATATTCTACCTTAGCGATGATTCATTGGTTTGTACCTTCAAGAAATCACAATCAACTACCTTAGGTGAGAAGAACCCTAAATTCATGAATTTAGCTGTATTTTCTGTAAAAGAGATATATTCATTCTTCAAGTTAATGAAATCCATCATTCTATAGTTCTTTAATGTTTGAGTATAGAACTTTTTTTATATAATTCCTCAAAATCCTCCTATACAATTCCTTGTTCTACTCTAGTCTGAGCTGCTAGTTCTAACCACTGCTGTGCAAGATCCGTGAGCATGTAAGTCACCATCTTGAATTTCAGCTCTACTGGAGTTCTGATGAACTCAAAGATAAGATTCGTCATCTTCAGCCATTTATTTTCTCTTTCTAGTTTAGAATCACCCTAAAATATGGGTAGATTCTACTTCTAGAACTAGACAAAATTATCTAATTGTCTTGGCTCATTCCCCCAATCCGCTATTTCTATAACATTAAACTGTTGGGAAATAATCTAAATAATATATCTGTTCACTTGTTTCTCGGGTGCATCCTCACTCTTCACAGCTTATTCTAGTTGGTTTCAATGATAACTACCGGTTTCTATATTCTATATGAATAAAAAACATCATAAGTATCACTCTCTAGTAACTTATGTCTTAGATTTTCAAATCCAATCACATTAACTATCTAAAAATTAATTTACATAATAAACTATTTCCATGCTCATCCATTAATTGAAAAAAATCATCTTTATTTGGAATATAAATCAATTTTATGAATAACTTAACCAATCCCTTTTTCGAAATCTATTATATGAAAACACAGTCAAATTTTTCAAAAAAAATACTGTTACACAACATCATGATTCATTACTCAATATAGTGTATGAACTCTTAGTGGTAAGTCATTCCTCTAATGCATGCTATGATCATCTCTTTGGCCAAACCCATTACAATGAGATTTCAAAATCCAATATGTGTCTCCAAAACACTTATGCACCCAAATCCCTCGTAACATAATGTTTTGTATAAAATGAAAAGATACGTATTTCTATACTCTAAATTTTATGTCTCAATAATCCTACTCCTTTCTATGATCCCTATTGAGGGAATATACAAGAATGAATTACATTCCATGACTGGAAACCAATACCATGTCAAATAATAACCAATAATTGTACCACTTGTTTCGCATAAGAAGGACCAAGCTAATACCACTTGTCTCAAACATACATTTGGAAAAAAGAAAACTGATTCCAATTGATACATCCAACCCAATCTCATTGTATTGAGAGGGTGGTGAGATACTACTTGGCCTTAAGAGACATCCCGAAGACACTAAGGATTGGAAATAAATTCAAAAGGGAATCAATATATGTGGGGGAAGATTTTTCCATTTAAAATAAAACAACTAAACATCCATGCCATAAAACATAAACCATTATATGATGCATGGTATAAATGAATGACAACCCTACATTTAATTTATCAAAGTCATAATAAAACCAAGTACCAGAGTGGAGGAAAAACCAACATCAAAGTAAACAGTGGAAGGAAAATTATGAAAACTCAAAGAAAACCCCAACATTCTGAAGCACCACATTCACCATGCTCCAACTCCACACAAAATCCCATGTATTATTTTTTAGTTCTATGTACGTCTGATAATTTTCCTTTTCCCATATCCCAATAGATGACATCCAAAAAATCATACAAGTTCATATGTAGGGGTGAATACTAAAGCGTAGTGGTTTTTTTTCCAATGACTTGCCTAATATTTACACTATGATAGATAAGTTATAAATTTATGTATAAAAACATTTACATAAAAAATTTTCAAAAAAATTTAAACCTAAATATAAACACGTTTCATACAAACTAGTTTTCCAAATAAAATTCTAATTTTCAAGAAAATAATCCAAACATTCTTTTAAACAAATACACAAGTTTCCATTGGGATATACATTCTATTTCTCATATCCACACCACCTACCATGAATGATTCATTATGATGGTTCCAATGTTATGAGCTATTTCTCAATGATCTACCATGTCATCATAATGTAATTATATCTGATGTTCTATTACACCATTGGAATAATGCACAAGGTCATATTTTAACGGAGACTCATAAATGAAATATGAACACACACACCAAGTATTCTCAAAACCCATTTCAAAACAAACATGCCAAATCCATTTCAATAAAACAACATTTGTTATTGAAAAACCCTTTTTAAAAATCCATTTCAAAAATCTAGAAATTTTATATTTTAAATCATCATTTATAATCAGGAAACCAAAGTAATTTGTACAGAAAATTATAAAAATTCCATGATATTACTAAAAATATTTAATTGTGTCTAAAATGTATTTACATAATTATTTGAACCACAATTTCACAATCAATTTCAGAAAATTAAATAAATTTAAATCTACGATGATTAGTTCTTTCAAGAGGGGTCGAGATTGAAGCCACCTACATCATGTGTTTTGGTGAAAATGATAAATGTCAAGAAAAATGATTAAAAAACTTGTTGAATCTCCATGAAACCACCTTAGATATCCTCCCATATCATCTAAAAGTCCAAATATAATCATATTTGGAATAAAAAACTTTAGATAAGCCCATATAGGGTGTAGATCTAACAAACCAAGAGAGAGGGTAAATTAGATGTAACAAAAATACTAATAATGACCATGAATGACCACTTACCATGATGAATCGACTTAAAATCCCTAAAGAAAGCCTTCAGATCACCCTTTATTCAATTATAGAACCATTATTTGACATTGAGATAGAAAATGTAAAACTCTAAGATTCCATGATACCCTTCTCTTTGAAAAATACAATAGTGTGCGATGTACGCAACACCAAGTTCCAATGCACCATGAACTATCAAAACATTCATTTATAATGTGGATATGAAAATTTATAACCAAATTTTTAATTTTATATATATCCCATATTATTTTAACATTCATCTTTTGTTGTTTCCTAGAAAAAATATAAGATCAAATTCAATTTTTCAGATAAAAGTATTATTTTTCAAAAAAAGTAGTTTTTTCGCATTTTAATGGATAACCCTTTCTAAATACAGTATTTGAACTTTTCATATGTTCTATTTGAAAATATAAAACTCTTATTCAGAACCAGGACATCAAAATTTACTTTGGGGAAATTTTTAATTAAATTCATTTTATATGAATAGTGAAAAATAATTTATTTTAATTCCAAATAGCCTTTTAATATGATTTATCTATATGGTTAGATCTTGTTATTAATTGTTTTTAAAATGTCATTTCATTATATTTTTAATATTTAATCCAATTTTGGTCATTGTACGTAATTTTACTTTGAAATTGGATGTAAACAAAGGTCAATCATTTGATAGTTATTATTTCTAAAAAATTATTTTTTTATTTTGACAATGTGAATTCATTTTAAATTAATTGAGGAAACCTCCATGTTTTGAATTTATAAAAATACACAAAATTTTTGAATTTTAAATTTCAAATATATTGTAGTCTTACTTTTGGGATTTTTTCAAAAAAACATGAATTTTTAATGAATAGTGAAATACTTAGTTGTTGTTAAAAAACCGACTTTTTCATTTAAAAGAAATTTTACCGCTTGTGTGAATTGAATTTTGAAAATACAACATACTTGGTTGATATTAGTAAGTAAAATATTTTTCAATAAGATAAAAATAATTTTTTTGAATAGTAACTTTTGACTTCTATTTATCACGGTTAAAGGTAAATAGAGTAATTCAAGGTAAAAATAATATTATAATAATGTTAAATTACCCTAACAATTGTTCTAATCCTATTGGATGATACATTTCCGACCAAGGGAATCCATGGGTTGATTTTTGGTCTTCATGGATCTACTTAAGATTGATGATGACACTTTATATTAATTAATTTTATGTAATGAAAAAATGACATAAAAATATATCTTTTAGTAAATAAAATCATAAATGTTTTTATATAGGTTATATGTTCGACTATAAATATCAATTTGAAAGCTAAAAATATTTCCTAATTCCTGGAATTTTTTTATATTATTTAAAATTCAAATATGTAAAATTATTTATGACATAATAATGATGTAGTGTTTACCTCATTAATGAATGATTTAAATAAATAAGATAATAATTATTAAAACAATATCCAAAACATGTCCAATTATTATTGTATTATTTTCTTTATAACAAGATTCATCGTATCTACGAATTTATTAAATTTTTGACCTTTATAAACAGCAAATTATTATAAAATAAAATAATATTTTCAAACATTTCTAAAGAGCCTTCCATAAAAAGCCCACAAATATAACCCATTACTAAAATATCTCAAGATCCTTAGCTCATCCAACCTATTCCCAAATAATCTCTCAAGATCCATCTCTTCCACAAAGAATACTTCCTTTAGGAAAAAGGTACTTCAATAAATCTTTTGGGTTTAAACCAAATGGAGTTACCTGATTTAAAGGTAACATCTTCTATTAAGTTCTTTTAATTTATTTTACTTCTCCACCCCCTAAACTCTTTTATTCCATTTTTTTAAAACAACACCAGTATCCAAAATATACTAGGTTTTATATATGATAATTATTCAAACTACTCTTACACACAACTCCTTCTAATGGGAAAAGGACATCGTGTTTTTGTGGATGGTGAACTACTGCCTCATGAAACGATGATTGTTCAATATTCCCCTACCACCTCTTATGGTGGCAATTAAGATCGAAATATATTTACATGTGATATTATATATATATATATTTTATCTATACTTACGTATTTTTCATTTATATTATACTTTTATGGTATCCAAAATGGGTAAATACGATCATTAAATTTGAGGAAGTGCGGACTACCACCCCCTCAATGTGATATGACTCAATCATGCCATGTGTGAAATGTATAAAGGATGGAGTTAATTAAATTTCATAAAATATATATTATAATTTTATTATAATATACCTAGGTATTATTACGTTTTCATTCCTTTAAATATAAAATAGTTATGAAAGTAGCATTCATGCGTACGTACAACATACCGTCTCCATGAATGGTGCATTTCCTTTCCAAACATCAATTGACATGGAAAATTATAAATACATATACACATAATATATATGACATATATTATATATAAATCATTAATATCATTATGGAAATAATTTTATTTTGACCACATGGACAATATTTAATAATAACATGTTCATTTTTGACAAAAGTTCCGAACATCCACAAAATGTCTGATATAAACACAAACAATTAACTAATTGTTATAGAAATGTAATAAGTGATATAAAAGAAATAATAAACTTTATGAATGTTCGTAATAATGTATTATATTTATTATTCAGGAATAACAAGGAACATATGAGTCAAGTCGGACATGAGGTCAGGGGTTTCTTATATCACTTTTAATTCCATGATATTTCCATTTTTCACCAATTATTTATTGCATGTTTTGAATTGTGTACTTAAATTTGATATAAATTATCATTATTATATTTATATTCAGGGTATTATGTGATTCATTTGGTGTTTATTAAATTTTTTTCATATCACTCGAATGATTACAACGTTGTAAGGGGTTTCTTATCTCATTTTTAATTCTGTGAGATTTCCATTGTTCGCCCCTTATCTATTGCATGTGGTCTATTGTGTACAACCATTTGATATATATTATCATGATTATATTTATATTCATGGTATTCTATGATTAATTTTGTGGATATTAACTGTTGTTCATATGACTCGATTGATTATAACATGGTAAGTGGTTCTTAACTCACTTCTTATTCCCATGAGATTCATGTTATATTGCCCCTATTTCCATTTTTGTGGTGTATGTACTACCCCATGACTCTATTTATTTTGTATAATCCTTTAATTTATTGGTATTTACATCTTCATTTTAGGATCCTTCTTTCATGGGGTGTATGTTTCGTATGTTTCCAAATCATTAAAGGAATTTCAAATATCCATTTCTACTCATAGGGTTTTACACAAACATCATTTATTATTTTAGTCTGTGATTATGCGTGAAATCACTATTTAATTATTTATATAGTATTTTCCAATACCCTATGTGTGGATATACATTTTATACACATAATCACTCCATTGGTAAATTAGCAATTCATTGATATGAAATTGATAAGGGTAATCTTAACTCAATTTCAATTTATTTAGTTAAACATCCAAGTCATTGGTTTCATTTTTACAAGAATATATGTGTATGTCCTATGAATGATTTACACTAATTATCAAATCATATTGAGTGTATTTATATTTTCAACACATAATTATGTCATTTATTTATCCTTAATCTAAGGATACAATCTTTAAAAGGGATTTCATCTCAATTTACATTCCATTGAGACTTCTTTGTTGTTATACGCCAATCCATTTTTTGTGGGGTATATACTATACTTTGACAAAGTATATCATGAATCCATTTATTCTCATGATATTATAAATTTTTTATTTCTTCAATTAGTTTTATTAAAGAGTATCTCATTTGGTTAGGAACCTTATCTATAATATCATTTTAAATGTTTTAATGATTTATTCTTCTAAATATTTTAAATTAATGTCCATGTTTTAAAAATGGTATTAAGGATTTATTTATATGTAAATGAATTTTTTAAAATTAAAATTTCATTTAAATGTTTCAAAGTGGTATGGGACACTTTGATTTGGAAATCTATTTTTAACAGCTTCTTGATATATAGTTAGACTTTTAAAAATTTTCAAGAAAAAGGGGATATTTATCTCAAATACTTTTAGTAATTTTTTTCATCTATGTAAATATCCTTCATTATTCTTGACTGAGGTTAATTTATTATAACACAATCTTCCATATTGATTGAATTAGTTATGTTTGACTATGGATGTATTATTTTTATATCATTCATGATTTTTGGTTAAAATATTGACATTTCGTAGGCTAGTTTTAATACAAATGTTAATGTTATTTTTAAAAGTTTTCAAATGAGGAATGTTTTGGACATAATATGTGAAAATTGGAGCCCACTATTACTACTTGATGCATTGGTAGGTATAGTGAGACAAACTAGTGTCATGGAACAAGGCCTTGACAAAATCTTATTAGTAGTCTTGGCATGAGGTTAGAGTATGTGGTTTTGATGTCTAGCATGATGCATTTCACCATTATTAAATTATCTATTGATATTACATGTGATTATTCAACTAGTATAATATACATGTGAATAATTAAATAGAATTATTTGATTTATATTTGTCATATTATTAATATTTATTTGTTTAAAAGGCTTGTGTTTTAGTCATATACATTGCCTTAAATGTTTATGATTATTTATTAATGTTTTTGCTATATAGTTATCCTTACTGAGAATCTGAGATCACATATTTCTATGTTTTATTTTTCCTAGGATATGAATAAGTATATTATGATTGACTTGAAGGGAAATGCTATGGGATATTAGTGTGTTTAACTGGGGAACAATGTTTTTTTTTCAATTCACAATGTAATGTAAAACATATGTGTGTACCTAGAATTTCCATGGCTAAAAAACTAATAGGTCTTTCAAGACGTGATCTCTTGTGATTATGCCAATGTTATGTAATAATGCACTGACTTTGGGTAACTGGGGTCGGAGTGTTATTGTAGGCATCTGAGGAAGTTTAGTACAAAACATCAAAATAAGATTTAGATAAACTATGATTTGAGAACATTACCCTAAGATAGACATTGAGGATTAGTAGATAAGAAAATCCAAAAATTTTGGTAGTGTAAATATTATGTGGGCTTTATAAGGAAATAAGTCCATGTTTGGATACAAACATGTAAAGGTGGATCTGGTACAGATTGACCTAGGAGTGAAAAAACTGACAAAGAGATTCGGTCATGACCAGGGGTATCCTGGAATAGGACAACAAGCCATTAGGTACTCTTGGTATTCAAACTCCCAGGTGATATTCTTAGGATAATTCACATTTTCTTTAAAAACTGATTTGATGGATTTTAATATAATATGAGAATAAAAAAACATGGTTAATGCTAAGGTGTTTTCTATTGAAAATAAGGTGTCCTGATAGTCTCTAAATATTTATTTTTACTCACACAATGTTTTATGGTTTTAGTCAATGGCTACATTCCCAGGATGTCATAGTGACATGGAAAATTATATACAGGGTGGGAATAGTGGTGGAAATGAGAAACGAAATGGAATGTTGATAGGAGTAATAGATATCATGTTCATTCCGAATTATCTTTCAAAAAATATGATCCACAACATATATATTAAACATCTCCCAAACTCAAAAATGAAGAGAAAAGTGGTGAATGATAAGAGCGTCAGTAGTAGAGACCATGGAGAAAAGAAAGCACATTTTACATCATGCACGAAATGTGGAAGAACACACCTAGGAAGGTGTCTTAATGGAACAAAGAAATGCTTTATTTATAGGAAACAATGACATAATGTAATGAATTGTCGAGTAAAAATAAATAGAACTATGGAAGAAAATAAAAATGATCCTCTGAATCCATTTATAGACTTTTTCCGTAAATATAGGTGGCCTAGGCTTTTCCCGAGTCAATGGCCTATTAAACAGGATAACCTCTTGGTCAAGGAAGAACCAATGTGGAAACAAATGGATGGATTAATATTTAAAGGTATTAGTGGTCTTTGTTGATTGGATTAATTTGGATGAATTTTCTCTTGTATGTGTATCACCGTAGTTTTTATGTGAAAATAAGAATTTGAGGAAGAATTATCATTTCTTTAGTGGATATAGTTATAAATAACAATTTGGGTTTATTTGATCCTTGAATTTGAGGCAATTACATGTTATTAATTTTTAGGATGAAAATGAGATGTTTGACATAACATTTGTGGTTATATTATGTTATGCTTATTTCGAAGAATTTATCTTATTTTGGAAATTTTATAAAATATAGTTTTTGAAAAAATGAAATCATATAGACCGTGTGACAACCTGTCGCATTAGACAATGGTGTGAGAATCGAACCCAAAACCATAGTGTGACTGGGATTTATAGCCTACCACTAGAACATGTGATGTCCCTAGTTAATGTGACTAATTAATTTTAGTTAAATGATATTATTGATCAATAATATGTTCATTTTGGATCTTATGTTTTATAAAATAGATATCCTTAGTGTAGAAAATTGATTAGGTGATTAAGTGAAAAATTTTATTTTGGAAGAAGTTCGATATTTTGGGAACACTATATGCCTAAGGAAATTAGAACAGTATGGGACTTCATCTGAGGAGTAATTGTGGATTTTGATCTATGTTTTTATTGTATATTTATAGTGATTTGGGTTATTTATGGAAAATATTAACTTATCATAGAAAATATGTGATTAGTTTAAGTACTTTTATGTATGTGAATTTAAGATTAGACGATGTTATTTCAAGATTCATTTTCATGTGGAAAACTACATAATCAAATTTTTCTGAGTTTTGGGGTTCAATCTTAGTTTGGAAAATATTGAAATATTTTAGGGAAATTGTTTATTTAATGGTATTTATTGATATTTGGGTATTTTTGGTTAAATTTTAGAAATTATGATTTATATTTCATTCTCTAAAAGAGTATACATTTTTGGGATAATCGGATCTTGTAATAACCATTTTGGTTTTGGTTAATCCTTAAAGACCGGGGAAATAAATAGCTCATCCTTTCTGGATTATGTGATTCTCTATAAGTTGATTCTAGTTCTTCCGGTGTCACCAAGTCATCTGGATTACTCATTGTTTGTAGTGAAAAATTAGTTTGTGGTAGAAATTAAATAAAGGATAGAACTCTACATATCATGTATTTTTTCCTTACTCTATGAACAAATTAATTCTCAAACCTTAGTTAAAGGATCTTAAACCCAAAAATACATTATCCTAATACCTTACGTTATTCATCATATATTTATGGCTTTGAGGCCATAAATTTTCCTTTAACATTTTTGTGATTGATGGCCTCAATCACTCCCTATAAATATTTATTTTTTCCACTAATTATAATTGACCCCAATGTTCTCCTATTAGAAATCATAATTTGGTGTTGACTTTTTCTTTTCCCTTTCCCCATTATTAAGACTAAAATTTTAACCCTATTTTTATGTGGATTTTCGGCAGAGGTATTTTTGTTTTCTTTTTTTTAAAACATATATTCTTGAAGAAAAATTTCAAATTGCAAGAAATCAATTTATTGGAGGGAATAATTTAACACCCCATGCATCCATGGTACACTTCTATTTGAATCATAAAATAGCGTGTGATGTATGCAACATCGAGTTCAAGCACAGCACGACATATCATACTAGAAATTTAGAAAGTGGTTATGAATAGTAATAAAAACATTTTTAATTTTATTTATATCCAATATAATTTTAACATTATTCTTTTTTGTTTCTTAAACATAATATAAAGAAAAAATCAATTTTCAGATAAGAGTAGTATTTTTAAAAAAATGCAATTTTCCACCTTTTAATGGAGAACCCTTTCTAAATACATTATTTTGACACTTTTGAATAGTCTATTTGAAAAAATAAAATATTTCTTTAGAACAATGACATCAAATTTTACTTTGGGTAAATTTTTGATAAAATTCAATTTTTAATGAATAGTGAAAAATACTGTATTTTTATTCAAAACTCATTTTAAATCTAATTTTTTTATATGGTTAGATTATCTTTTAATTTATTTTAAAGTGTAATAAGATTATTTGTTGCCATTTAACCCAATTTTTTTCATTGAAAGTAATTTCACATTGAAATTGGACATAAACAAGTGGCAATCTTTTGATAGTTATTATTTCTTAAAAAACACACTTTTTTTCATTTGACAATAAGAATTAATTTTAAATTAATTGATGCAACATATATGTATTTAATTTGGTGAAATATAAATCATTTTTAATTAGGAATATCAAATATATATTCGACTGAATTTTTGGTATTTTTCTGAAAAACATCAAATTTTTATGAATAGTGAAAACACAATGTAGTAGTTAAAAAACAGAATTTTTCATTTAAAAAAAATTACCGCTTCTGTGAATTGATTTTTGAAAATTCGACATACATTGTTGTTATTATCTAATAAAATATGGTTCAATAATATGAAGATAAACATTGGTGAACAACACCATTTGACATTTATTTACTACGGTGAAAGGTAAATAGGGTATTTCAAGGTAAAAATAATATAATAATAATATTAAATTACCATAACTTGTGACCTAATACTATGTGTTGATAAATTACTGACCATGGACATCATTGGGTATATTTTGGGGCCTCCTGGAGCCACTTAAATGTTATAATGGCACTTTATATTAATTAATATAAAGTAATGACAAAAATGACGTAAACATATATCTTTTAGTAAATCAATTCTTACATAGGGTTATATAAGTTATCTGTTCAAATATATATATTAATTTAAAAGCTAAAAATATTTCAAAAATCCTGTTATTATTTTAATATTTTTTATATGTCAAATAAATAAAATTATTTGTGACACAATAATGATCCAGTGTTTTCCTAATTAATGATTGATAAAAATAAATAAGATAATAAAAAATGAAAACTTTCCAAGCCATTAAAATTCATATTGGATGATTTTATTTCAATCAAGGGTCATTTAATATTTGAATTTAATAAGTTTTGGACTTTTATAAATTGGAAATCATTATATAATAAAATAATATTTTCAATAATTCCTAAAGAGCCCCTCCCCCCTTATAAAAATCCCTCTCGACTAACCCATTAATCAGAACTCTCAAGCCCCATGGCTCGGCTAACCTCTGCCCAAATAATCTCTGAAGTTCCCTGTCTTCCACTTATAATCCTTACCATAGGTAGAAGGCACTTCACGAAATCCTTTTGGATCAAACCAAAGGGAGTTACCCGATTTAATGGTAACGTCTTCTCTTAAGTCTTTTATTTTATTTTACTTCTCCAACCCCCTAAACACATTTATTCATTTAATTTATAACAAAACAAGTACCCAAAATAAACTAGGTTTTTTAATTGATAATTATTTTAACTACACTTACATACACATTCGTCTGATTTTTAAAGAAGATATTGTTTCTATGCACAATGAACTACTGCCTCACGAAACGATGATTGTTCGATCTAATCCTACCACCACTAATGGTGGCCATTAAGATGGAATTGTATTTAAATGTGATATATATTATATTTATATTATCTCTATACTTCTGTATTTTTTATTTATATCATACCTTTTTGGTTTCCAAAAAGTGAAAATATGATAATTTCATTTGAGGAAGTGCAGACTACCGCCCCCTCAAAGTGATAGGACTCATTCATGCCTTACATGGAACGTATAAAGGATGGAGTAAGTTATATTACATAAAATAGATATTATAATGGAATTATAATATACCTATGTATTACTATGTTTTCATGCCTTTAAAAATAAAATAGAAATGAATGTAGCGTTCATGTGTACGTACAACTTACTGTCTCCATGAATGGTGCGTTTCATTTCCTAACATCAAATGATATGGAATATTATAAATAAATATAAACTGGATATATATGATATATATGGTATTTATATCAGGAATATAATTCTGTAGATAATATAATTTTGACCACATGGACAATTTGTAATTATAAAAAGACTATTTTTGACTAATGTTCAGAACATCGACAAAATGTCCAATATGAACTCAATCAAATAACTAATTATTATAGGAAGGTAATAAGTGATATAGATGTTATAATAAAATTGAAAAATTTTCTTAAGTAATTAGGGATGAACTTACATTTATTATTCAGGAATAACATGGAACATACGAGTCAAGTCAGACACGAGGTTAGGGGTTTCTTTTCTATTTTTTAACTCTATGAGATTTCCATTCTTCACCACTTATTTGTTACATGTGGTGTATTTTGTATTAATATTTGATATATATTATCATGGTTCTATTTCTATAATGGTATTATGTTATTCATTTTGTGGTTCATATATTTTGTTCATATGAATTGATTGATTAAAATGTGGTGAGGAGTTTCTTATCTAACTTTTAATTCCATGAGATTTCCATTATTTTCCACTTATTAATTACATGTGGTGTATTGTGTAATGTCATTTGATATATATTGTAATTATTCCATTTATATTCTAATTATTATTGATTCATTTGGGGTTTATTAGCTTTTGGTCATACAACTCGATTGATTACAACATAGTAAGGGGTTTGCATCTCACTTCTTATTCTCATGAGATTCATGCTATATTGCCACTATTTCCATTTTTGTGATGTATTTACTGACCCATTATTGTATTAATTGTGTAATATACTTTAATTTATTGGTATTTACATATTAATTTTAGGATCTTTCTTTCATGGGGGGTATGTTTCATATTTTACCAAATATGTAAGTGAATTTCAAATATAAATTTCTACTCATTGGGTTTTACACAAAAATTATTGATTATTTTACTCCATGACTATGTGTGAAATCACTATTTATTTATTTATATAGTAATTTCCACTCCAATTTTTGTGGATATAAGTTTGATACACCAAATCACTCCATTGATAAATTCTCAAGTCATTTATATGAAATTTAAAAGGGTAATCTTAACTCAATTTCCATTCAATGAGTTAAACATCCAAGTCATTAGTTTATTTTTTAAAAGAATATGTGATAATGTACTCTGATTTATTTATATAGAATATCCAATAATATTGAGTGTATTTATATTTTCACACTTAATTATGTCATTGATTTATCCTTAATCTATGGATATGGTCTTTTTATGGGATTTCATCTCAATTTACATTCCATTAAGATTTATTTTTTGTTATGAACCAATTCACATTTCTATATTTTATATACTATACAAGGAAATAGTATATCCTGAATCCCTTTATTTTCATGATAATATAATGTATTTATTATATCATTTATTTTTATTCTAGTGTCTCTCATTTTGTTAGAAACTCTAACTAAAGTATAATTCTAATTGTTTTAAAGATTAATTCTTCTTTTCCATTCTTATTAATTTCTATGTTTTAAAAATGGGATTAAGGATTTATTTATATGGACATGAATATTTTAAAATTAAAATTTCTTTTTAATTTTTCAACATGGTATGGGAGACTTTGATTAAAAAATCTTTTTTTAATAGCATCTTCATAAATAGTGAGACTTTTAAATGTTTTCCAGAAAAAGGGGATATTTCTCTCAAATATTTTTACTGATTATTTTAATCTATGTCAATATCCTTCATTATTCTTGAATGAGGTTGATTTCTAATAATATAATATTCCATATTGTATATAATTAGTTATGTTTGACTTTGGATGTGCTATTTTTATAACATTCATGGTATCTAGTTAAAATATTTACATTTCATATTCTATTTTAAAAACGAATGTTTATGTTATGTTTAAAACTTTTTATATGAGGAATGTGTTGGACTTAGTAAGTGACGGGTGGAGCCCGCTATTTCACCTTAATGCATTTTTAGGTCTCATGAGACAATCTCATGTCTTGGCACAATGGCTTGACAAAATCTTATTTGTAGTCTGGGCATGAGGCCTTGACTATGTGGTTATGATGTCGGGCATTTTTCATTCCATCATTATGAAATTAGCTATTGATATTACATGTTATTATTCGACTAGAAGAATATCAATGTGAATATGTAAATGTCATTATTTTAATTATATTTTCCATTTTATGCAAAAGTTTAATTTTAAAAGGGATATCTTTTAGTCTTATACATTGCCTTAAATTTTATGCTTTTTTATGAATGTTTCTGCTATATTGTTCTCCTTACAGAGCATCTGAGCTCAACACTTTTTATGTTTCATTTTTCCTAGAACGTGAAGAAGTATATTTTTGTTGACCTACTAGGATATGCAATGAGATATTAGTGTGTCCAAAGGGGGCACAATTTTGTTTATTTTAATTTCATAATGTATTGTAAATCATAAGTATGTATCTAGTATTTCCAAGGATAATAAACTAATCGATTATTCATGACATGATCTCTTGTTATCATGCTAATGAATGTAATAATGCACTGACTATGGGTAACTGTGGTCAGGGTGTTACAGAAAAATTAAGAGTTTGGGCCTTTATGGGGAAAAAAATAGGCATTCAAAAAAAAGGTTATCCAAGATCCACTTTTTCATGATCAAGATTTTTAACTATGGATGGTTTAGTCGCATGGTTAAGAAAACTGTGTACTAGCCATGCATCAACCACTACAATAGAGATGAACCACATGCAGTCAACTTGCATGGTCTCTAAACTATGTGCCAACTGTGATGAATCCACTACCTCAAAATGGACAAATCAATATTATCAAAGAACGTGATTTCTACTAGGAACCTTCTTATTTTGTAGAAACTATATGTCAACTATTCACCTTATCCTTTTCCCCTTCCTCACTATGCATGGTCTCCTATAGGTGTTTTACAGTTTTTCAAAACTGGGAACTAATCATGGAGCGGTTTAAAATCCAACAAAACATACTAAATGTTCTCAAAACTCTCCAAAAAATCACCCATGTAATTTATAAAAATAAAAAATCATGAGGAAAGGGTTACTTACCAGAAACCTTGGGTGCATCAATCAACCACCTTTTCCCCTATCTTTAGTAGAAATGTATTGAGAAGTCATAATCATTCATCAGTTCTATAAATCTTTAATATCTTTTATTCAAATCAATATATATTAATCTATACTTCATTATTTCATTATGGATATATATGTCACACATTTAACTATAAATTTAATCATTCCATATCATCAAAGAAAATTTATATAGTTTTCAGCTCCGAATAATGTGTCTTGGGATTTTTCCCATGAACCATTATTTGGATTGAGCATTAACCTACCACCATTTCATTTTTTGTGAAACCACATCTTATAATATTTTATTTTAACACACCAACATTTTATGTTTTGTATCATTTTAAATTTAATCTCTTCAATATCCTACGTTTTACTCAACAGCAAGCATAAACATTCCACAATATAGTATTAATAATATTGTTTAAAATGAATTTATCTACTAGACATTATCTATTTGTTATGAATAAGATTAAATTACTTATAAAAATATAATATTCAGAGAATTGGGTAGAAATTAATTAGAAATACATATAAAAACTAATTTAATATAAAGAAATTGTTTTTATAAAAACTATTTAAATGTGCAGAAGTGTGTTTTATACCGATTAAAAAATCACAAAATTTAATATATATTAATGAAATATAAATAATATATTCTATATAAGGTATAAAATTAATCCTATATCCATCATAGATATCATATAAA
Source organism: Viscum album (assembly GCA_963277665.1). Lineage (NCBI taxonomy): Eukaryota > Viridiplantae > Streptophyta > Magnoliopsida > Santalales > Viscaceae > Viscum > Viscum album. Next base: position 1,920,126,701 of record OY728160.1, read on the forward strand.
AACAAATTAAATTTTACTCATTAAAGATGCATTTTTATTAAAAGATAGTTTTACTAACATTTGATAGAGCCCTTGTTTTAAATTGTGTTTTTTGAACTTTTATCAATTCAATTTGACAAAATAAAATTCTTTTTTTGAAGATTAATATAAAAATTTTCTCAGGACTAATTTTTTATTTTATTTATTAGTTTCAAGTTGTGATGAATAGGGATAAATTATTACATTTTAATTGTAAACAACTTTTTCATCTAAATAATGTATATTATTAAATATAAATTTATTTGGATTTAATTTATAAATAGATAAATTTTTAATCATTTAATATAAATTATTTCATTTGAATAAATTTCTCTTTGAATTTGGATGTAAAAACATTTCAATATTTTTAACATTTTCACTTCAACAACTCATTTTCTAATTCAATTAATGAGATGAATTTAAAATTACTTTTAGCTAATTATGGGTTTTGAATTTTCAAAAATGTAATGCATAATTTAAATAATAAGTAAAAAATTATTAAATTTGTCACTTTAAATTTTGGACAATATGAATAGTAACATTGGTATTATTTTTCTCATTAACACTTTTAAAGGTAAATAAAGTAATTAAGGGTAAAAATAATATTTTATGTATTATAAAATGACTATAACATTTATTAAAATTATATTTTAAGTGTAATATTCACCCAAAATGATTCTTGGTCTGATTTTATGGTCTCTTTCAACAACTTGTATGACTTAAACCATATACAGTTTTTTTCTAAGGAAAGTATAATATATCATACTCATGTTTTTAATAAGAGCTAAATTTTTGGAAAATTGTTATTTAAATTATATAGTTTACTACAAATTTTAATTGGAAAGATGAAATTTTTTTCTTCAAAATGATAATTTATTTTTAATTTTTCCTGTACGAAATAAATAAATTAAGGTCTTGAACAATGATGATGGAAAAATTTTATAACTAATGAACATATCAAATAAATGATACTAAAAATATTAAAATAAATATAATTTTATATAATTAATTTCATACAATGTTTTTTATATTACCTTGAAATATTAGTTATTCATTTAAAAAAATAATGTTATATTGTCTTTATGATATTTTAACTACGGGTTACTGCCAAAAGGTAAGAGTAATTATGTGACCAAAACATGAATAAAAATTATTTACTGAGCTTATTTTTCCAATAATCATATTATATTATTAATAAATGATTTTTGAGCCATTTTTAATTGGTAATTAAGTTATATTAATTTAATATTTTTAGTGTTTTTGAAAGTTCCCCTCACCTCACTTATAAAAGGGAACCTCCTCCCTCACTTCCTCACAACACCTAGATCCTTATTTCTTAGCCAACCCCTAACCATATCCCCTTAAAAAATCACTATCCATGTTTTTCATGTCCCGTTATTTCTAAAATAAAAAAACCATATCCCTTTGAATGAGATCTAAATGAAGTCTTCTAATGAAGAGGTGATCATTTTTACCAACACATCTAATTTTATTTCTTAGTGTACATCATCTTCTTGTGTCGTTTCCATGATAAAGTAATAAATATATTATAATATATATGATTATATGTCATAGTGGTTGTGGTATAACTATATTTCATTCTTTATCTATCCTATGAAAAGAAAACGCAGTGTGTGTGCATACGTGCGACTTATAGTCTCCACATTATGGTACAATGTTTTTTTAATCACCACTTTATTAGGATGGGTGTAATTTTGTAAATAATGGATATATGTGAAAATTATAAAATTATATTTATTAATAAAAAATTAATATACCATAAACATTTTTATCTTGACACTTATTAATAGAATTATTTCATCCCTTGGGTGTACGTACAACATATCATGACAATGACGCGATGCGATAAATTTTCCATATCCCACATTCAATTATGACCCTATAAAATTATTTAATTATTTAATATTTAATTTTAACAATTTATAAAACAATGTATATGTTGGATATATATCCTATGAAAAATTATTGAGATATTAATGATAAAAATTGCATAGTAAAAAGAATTATTTAATACCCGAAACAAGTGTAACAATGAAATGTTAGAAAAAAGGTTGATAAAATAAAATAAGAATATCTTATATGATAAAATAAATAATAATAAGGTTATATATAATTTTATAACATTTTTAAAAAATTTATATAGTAATTTAAATCATGCTAGACTAAAGGAAGCATAAGGTAAGGTACTTCATCTGAATGTCAATTCATTTAGGAATTTTTTTGTTATTCAGCAAAATCTTTTTATGCGGTGTATTGAATGTCTCGTTGACATATCATGTAATTGATTTGTTTATTATAATGTTATTTAATGTTTTTTTAAGTTTTCTTCTTTCATGGGGATTATTATTTATACGTTTAAAGGGGTATGAGACACTTTTATTGTTTAATAATTTAATTATCAAATGTTTCTATCCATGTCCATATTCATGAAATAATTTTACATATTTATTTATATAGATATAATAGATTTATAAATAAAAATTTATTCCTACTTTAAAAATCATTAAAAGGTTTCCAAAATTAATTTTTTTTATAAATAGATTTTTTAAAAATGACAAAGGAAATGCTATTTGCTAAACATACATGATGAAAATGACTTTTCAACCATTATGAAAATTATTTAATTTCTAGATTAAAAATAAATCAAGCATATATTCCTTAATAAAAATCCTAAATTCCTTAATTTTGGGATATTTGGTATTAAAAAATTTATTTTTAAATGATAAAAGAAATTAAATATGAAACTATTTTCATATGGGTTTAATAATGGGGTTTCCTCAATAATTTTTTATTTAATTTATTATAGTATTTACATATATGTCAACACACTTTTTGAATATTATTTTTAATTGAGGCAGTTATATTATGATATCATATTCCATACTTTATTTAATGTTTTATCATTAATTTGACTATGGATGTGAAATTTAGATACAATGGAAGGTTTATAGTTAAAGTATTCACATTTAATTTGATACTTTTTAATATGAATATTTATATTTTTTATGGTTTAACCCATTCATATGATGAATTAATTAGAATTATACTATTATGTGTTGGTCCCTCTATAACAACATGATGCATTTCATGGTCTCATGATACAAACCAAATATAGAGATGGCTCATAAATTTAAAATTTAATTATATATACATATATAAATATATTTGGCGGGGGCCTCAAACATTTATTTTCAGATGTCCTAGCTGAGGCCTCGATGGTATGTTTTAGATGTCCCACATTATTCATTCCACCAGTAGGAGATTAGTTATTTATTATCCATGTGAATATTTGACTAGTTTAATATTAATTCCCATATTTCCTAGCTCATGATATTATTTTAATGGAATGTGTTTTATTTATTTACATTTCAATATAAGTTATTACATATTTACTCATAGATTCGGTTGTATGCCTATCCTTACAGAGCATCTGAAATCACCCATTTCATATGCTTAATTTTTTCCATAAGATTCTATGATGTATATTATGAATGATGTATTGGGTTACATCACAGGGGAATAATGAAATACATAATGAAACAATTTTAAAATTTTATGTTTGAAAATGTAATGTTTATTTGATCTATGTATCTAGTTTATAATGACTACTAAACATTTCATTCATTTGGTATGTGATTCCTTTCATTTTATTCAAATATAATTAAGTAATCACCAAATCTGGGTTACTAGGTTTAGGTGTGTTACATTCATAGTGCATCACTATTGATCAAAAAGCCTTCTCTAGTGTAGGCTATTGTGATCATGATATTTTATTAAAATTTTTAAAAAATACATCTATAAAAGGAACAATGGTCACATCCCCCAAAAACAATGTTATATGATTTTATATCCCTAATACATTTATCACAATGTGATGATATTTTCAATCCTACCCAAAAAAATTTACTTTTAGTCACTAAGGATAGTCTGAGACAATGTTCAATAACATATATCAATTTAAGGATCCATCGATATACCCTCACAGATAATTACATTTCACAATATGGATTATTTATATAATTTGAACACGCATTTAAAAATTTTGGAATTATAATTATCCTACATCATATTCTTCAACAAAATCCCCAAATGGTAATTCTGTTTTTCCATTCCCTTGGAATTTGTAAAATTACCATCCAATAATGACTACCATGAATGGATCATAGAAACATATAAAGAATCTATTCATTAGATACATAATGATAACACAAAAATTTTAAAGTCAAAATAGAATAACTATGAATTAATAGTGTCAATAATTTATAAGTTTGGATTTCTTGTATATGTACACCATTTTTACCACAAAACCGTGATATACATCATAGGAAAATCATTGAATAATATAGATCTCCTAAAAAATGATTAATAATCTCCATTACAGGGTAATGGTTATTGGTTCGTGATATTGGAACAGTTATTTTTTCAAATAGAAATAAAAATATTCATTGACCACTAGATTAATTTAATTAAAATAATAGGTTCACCCCATGGTTAAAAAATAGACAAATGATTCTATTATCATAATTTCCATAGATTTACTTCATTAATTCATGTAACCCATTCAGGTTCCTTCTATAAGTATACATTAAAATATAAATAACACATGGTACGAGTTAAAAAGATATCCCAACATCATGGTTTGTTGGAAGACTGTGAAACTCTTCCATAAATACATTATCATATTCATGTAAAATTATAATAACATCAACATAAAGTTTCTTTATTAAAATTTGAGGAAAAAACCCCTCATAAATAAGTAATAAAATCCAGTCAATAAAATTAGTCACCTTTTTCTTTTTAATATTCATTCTCACACCAATTGATAATCATGGGTTCATTAAAAATATGTAATGTGATATTCATTCTGTAGTAGATGGTATGGCCCACTTCCACTTATAGTGGCCCACGTCATTCCCAAAGAGCATGTAATATAGGTAATTGTCTGATATTGTTTATAGATGGTTATGATTTTAATGTACATGTTGTGATTTGAGGTATGATTTTTGTCCTCTCTACATTATCTCAACCCCTTTTGGACACAGTCGTGAGTCATTGCTTCATTGTTGTATTCCATTTGCAAGAGATAGAGAACATGGTAGTTCCATTATCCCATATGTTTTGGATAAAGGATCCTATAAGGATTGATATTGATAATTTTTATAATTTATTTATTTGTGGTTTTTAGGTTAGAGTGGATATTTTCTATAAGACCCCAAAAGATTATATGAATTTTTGTTGAATCAGACAAGATTTAATCAATAACTCACTTTACAAGATGCAATTGGTCTAAATGAATAGATAATATATTATAACATTATAAAATAGAAATTTAATTGGATTTTAATAATTTTATTAACCAAAATAGGATATATATATATATATAATGGTTTCCCTAAATTCTAATATACAAATAAAATCATAACAAATAATCATTAAAAAATATTGATTAAAGGAATGATTTTTTCAAGGAACTATATTTTTCTACATGTTTTGTTTGATTATTTAAAAAATATATTATCCTCAATTAAAAAATGGTTTTAATGAAATTTATTTTTAATTTATGAATTACAAAATCATATATATTTATCGTAAAGATGTTAATTAATATCAAATCACATGAATGTAAAAATTTTAAGTATTTATAAATTAGTTTTTATTAATGCTATGTGTTATTATCATAATAAATTAAATAAATAATTATTGATTAGTTTTTTAATAAATTATTTATTTTACATATTAAATTTAATTTTTTAACATTCCATTTGTAGTTTTTATAGGGAAATTGATGAAAGTAAATTTAGGTTTATGATTATAATTCTTTTTTTAAACATTTTTTTGGTGTATTTCATGCCTTTATTTTAAAATTAAATTATGAACCATATTGAAATTGAATTTTATAAAATGAATTACATAAGTAAAATCATCATGAGAAAATTTATTAATGATTTTACTTTCATTTTGCATCATGATGAGTAGTAAAAATAATACAAATTTGTTACCTCTCTCACAATTATAATAGACAACAACATCTATACCCTTATAAAAGAATTTTGAGACTTATAAATCATCCATTACCTACCCCAATACATTATTTTATTTCACCATCCATCATAGATCCCATGGTCTTCTCCAAAGACAAATATTCTAATCATTCTGGTGCATGCCTAATAGGATATCTCAATGAATATGTAAAAATTATAACCAAGGTCTTTCAACTTTATTTCTTCATCCACCTTCTCTAAGACTTTTATATCCATAATAACATGATGAATATATTATTATCTATATGCCTAAATGTTTTTGTTTTTATTGAACAACAATTTTCTACAACATTTATTTTAAATGGGAAGCAAAGTTATCACTTTTCCTTACATGTGGAATACCACCCGAATGTAGAGATATGACTAATTTTCAAATCAGGTAACTCCATTTGTTTTAAAATGATATCATGTATTACTACTAGTCCCCTAATAAAATTATCACCTTAATTAAAGGTGGACTTATACAAAATAATAATGCATAGTTCTAAATTCATTCTAGAAGATCATAATTTAAAGGTTACATTTGGGTTTTTGGAAGGAATGTATACCAACATACACTAATTGGTATATATTTTCTATTTTTGGAATGTGAGATAACCAAGGCGGTGTTTTGGTCTATGATTGAGATAAAAAATTGAAAACAATATAGCTACCAAATCTACATCAAATCATCACACATGAAACCACATAATTATATACCTTCACCCCATGTAGTCACATCATCCCACCATTGCCTCCCATGTAGCCACATCCCCACAACCCGAATAGTTTAAGGAAAAGCTGAAGCATGCTATAGTGGGAGATATATTTAAATTTCATTTAGTATTGATTTTTCCGAAACCACAAGTGAGGTTCATTCACATTAAATTTATAATTATTTTATTTATTATTAGAATAAATGAATAGTAGGGCTTATAATATTTCCATGATGTGCATTTTATGTATAACCATCTAATTTCGGATCTATAATATTTAACTCTCAAATAGATTCCAACCCTAAATGGTATCCCCACAATTTAGTTTTTACCTCACATACTCACATTATACATTGGATGTATGATCCACTTTAACTATGTTTATCAAATCCAAAAAAATGGAACTGGAAATAAAAAAGAATATACCCTTCAATCATCACATTCTAAGTGCATGTCATCTAGGACCAACATCAACAACCACCCATATGAAGCATCTTTTTTAGACTACAAAAATGAATTTCTTCTTAATTTATCTACCAATAAATTTCCATTACTTGATGTATACATCAATTAAATTAAAAAATTATGTGATACTCTATCTTAATTCTTTTTCTTAGGTTCAAGTACCTTTGTGAGAAAAAAATTTCAGTCTCTTATGATCTATAACCAATGTGAATGTCCCACCAAATATGTAATGATTCCATACCTTTAAAGAATGTAATACGAAATATAACTCCAAATTTCATGTAGTTTAGTTTTTCTCTTGAAACACTAACTGTCTTGATCCCCATAAAACAACATGATATCCCTGTATGAGAACACATCCCAACTCTAATTCTAAAGCATCACAATACACCACATCCCTTAGTACTGATTCTAGAAAAACAAAAATTTGTGCTAATGTTATGTGAACATTAATCTATTGAAAATAATTCTAAAATTATTGATTCTATTGGAGTAGGATATTCTCTATTATCAAAGCTATCATAGGGGAATCCAGTTGTGTAAAATTAGGAACAGAGCATCATAAATAACCGAACAATCCAAGGAAACTACATATCATGAAGACATCAATTGGATGTTTTCAATAGAAAACAACTTCTATCTTATCTCAATCCGTAAAACAACTATTTTAGGCATTAAATATCCATAAAAGTATACCAATTGTATCAAAAAATACACTTTTATAATTTTGTATACAGACGATGATCCATGAAGATTCCCAACACTATCGTCAAGTGTTTCTCATGATCATCCATTTTCCTTGAATACACCAATATGTTGTCCAAAAACACCAATAAAATTGAATCTAGATATATCTAATTTAACCAATTAAACAATTCCATAAAGTCTTATATTGTATTCTTAAGACTGAAAGGTATTATCCCATACTCATAGTGGTCATACCTATGCCTAAAATATGTCTATGTAATTTCCTCATTCTGAAACCATAATTGGTGAAATATTTATTGCATGTCAATATTAAAGAACCACTAAATTCCCCTAAATATATCAAAATATATCTTCAATTTATAGAAGTGGATACTGATTATTTATCATACTTTGGTTATGATTCTAATAGTCCAAAAATGGAAAATAGTTCCATAAGACTTTTTGACAAACAAGACCGATGCTGCCCACAAATATGTGTTAGGATGAATTAAACTTTTTATTTTCAAACCTTCCAACTATACATTCAATTACCTTAATTATTTGGATTACATACTGTAAGACAGATGATAAATGGGAATATTCTCTCGAAGGAGATCAATAGTGAACTCCACTTCTCTGGTGGGTGGAAACCTGGATATTGTTTTTAGGAAAACGTCCTAAAACTAATCAATAATTATTGGAATACTATTATACATGATCTCTTACATCAATTCAAAATTCAAAACGTTAACCTAGTATGAGATCCTTCAATATGTTGGTTCTAACAATCCTTTTTCACCAGGATTAACATCCTCGGATCCATTAAAGAGATGCACGACATCATCCTCCATGATGAGACTAACCATTCTGGTATAATATTCTACGTGATCCTTGAACATTTATAACCAATCCATAAACTAAATTATATCATATACATCCATCTCAAGTATAGAGAAGTCCCACATCAGCTCTATTCCATCACCTGTTATAGATCATACTTTAGAAAAAAAGGATTGACATTATGTTTGACCAAGATGAGTTTTCAGTTTTAACAATGAAGGAATCCTCTCCACAATCAAGAACATCAAATCGAAAAAATGAGAAGAAATAAATGAATTAGATACACACATATCATACAAATATGTCATAATGTTAGAATTTAAAATAATCATACATCTCAAGTTCTAATGTACAGACTAATCATCCACAATTACTTTCACAGATCCCTATAATTTCTCACTCACATAACATTTTTCCTTATTTTTATTTTGATATTTATGTTTTTGAGGAGTCATTTAATAACTAGAATCAACATGGATAGCTCGGTTTTATTGATGATACTTATGTTTCTACCCTCGTCCCATTGAAGCCTACACCTCCTAAAACACCTGAGATGTTTCCTGAACAAATGACCTTGGAGAACTAAAAAAATAGCATTGATGATTCCCCATATGATTAAAATTGATGGAAACTGTAGTTTTTACCATTCACTATCTCCTCATGTGGTCCAAGGAACCACATTGGAAAGAACCTGGATTTCACTTAGGTCTTAGAAGATGGTTTACTAATCCAGCAATTAAATTTTGAGTTTTAATCTATCCTTGGAAATCGGTGTCCCTCTTATTATTAATCCCAGAATTAGAGTTCCCACTATTTACCATGGGTCTCAACATGAATATGCCTCACAGAGCTCATGAGATGTCCCACTTCTTCCAGTGTATCCCTATTGACCATCTATGTGTAATCCAAAATATTGAGCACAATAATCCTTGAGATAATATCCTACCTCATCCCTGCATCAAAGAAGTGTTCCTTCAAGGATGAACAAGTAGAAACATTAAGTGAAAAGAGAACTAAATTCATGATTTTATCCTCATACACAATGATTGAAATATTTCCTTTATTCAAGTTGATGTTTTTTTTCATTCTTTCAATCCTGAATGTTTGAAGATATAATTATTTGGTGAAAAATAATCAAAAAATACTCCCATGAAAGGCCATGGTATAATTTTGACTGAACCTCTGAATCCCACCATTATCATGAAAGATCCTACAACCTATATGTCAACAGCTTTAGTTTCTGTTCTTTTGGTATGTCATATATAGTGAAGATATGAACCATCTAATTTAGCCAAAACTCTACCTTATATGGTTTAGTATAACCATGAATGATGGTTGGATTATTCTTATATTATTTTATAGAACGATCCACATGGATTGGTTCATTCCTCCCATCCTCTCTATACATAGATTGAATGGCATGAACTATACTCTGATCCAGCTATTGGTTCACTTATGGTTCAGGTGAAACCAAATATTCAAGAGCATCCTACAGTAGGTTTCTACAACACCTATGAGGTTCAATTTTATAAAAAAATGAAAAATTCCATAAGTTTCAATTACTATCATATAAAGGATTAACAATTTCAAATTCAAACACATCAATACTGTTGTATATATGATTGAATTTTTTATGATTTTAAAAGTTATATATATATTTTATTTTCCCATTTAATATTAAATAATAATCTCATTACTATTTAATCCTATTTAGGATCCACATTTTAATAAATAATTTTTTTTATAATATTATATTCAAAAACACCCATATCCTCTTATAAATACCACCCTTCACCACCCAACTCCTAATCACATCTTAAACTAATTATCATGTAAAAATTATTCGAAAAATACATCTAGTACACTCTTATCCCTAAAATATAGGTTCCATTATTAATGAAAAATCCATCCATAGAAGGTGGTAGTGGAATAATAGAAGAGTATTTGTGACGAGTAGTATAATAACTCCTATTCATTATTTTTTTCTCTTTTCATTCCTTCATTTTTTCTTTCTACAAATTACTATTACACAATCCATGATATATTTGACCAAATAAATTACATAATACTTCATTATCAAGAATGTTAAAACCATATAATGATTCAATAATTAATTATATTAATATATATATATTCATGGATGGTATAACCACCAATAAGAATGTTATTTTCAAAAAAATTATCATATTAACATATTATTAATAAAATCATTTCAACATAAATTTTAGATAATAATGATGTTATATTTTGATTCATATTCTAATATTTATATATAATAATGAAATAAAATAATAAATATTATGTTAACAGTAGTTGGTAGAACCACCAAAAGGAAAACCAATAAACAATAACGTTTACCCTCAATGAACAATTATTATGTTTAAAAACAATTTAAATTTGGAACCAATTAAACATTTAAGTATAAAATAAATATATATCCTCACATTTTGTAGTTTTATTTAAAAAATTTACTATAAATTCTATATTTTTTTATAAATTGGTACGGCCTTAGAATGATGAAACAACCATCATTAGGTTGGTGAAAATGAACAAAGTTTCTTAATTAAATTATTAAACATTAACATAAAATAATATTGATAAGTGAAATATATATTAATACGGTTTTGAAACAATTATTATATAAATTTAATTTTATTATTCATAATGTTATACATTCTTACTAATCTATATCAGGACCCCAGTTAAGGTATTAGTTTCACCCACACTTTTTATTTTTGGTTATGTTCTCTATATTTATATGTATTTTTTTCTTTACTATTAAAAAATCATTCTTTCATATTTTTTAAAGTTTTCCCAATATATATGTATTTTATTATACATATATATTCCTTTAATTTTAATGGGTTTTTAAAATATTTTCCCCTTTATCTTCTATAATTAAATCAAAATTAACGGGGAATTTTCTATTTCGAACTTTTTTTCTTGTACCATTATTTTAATGGTTTTAATATTCAATTATTTATGAAACTACACATTATTATTAGGAATATTATTGAAGTTCAATTTTATTTTTAAACATAACCCTATTATATTATCTTTTTATGGTTCTTCACTCATATCATAAATCATTTTTAAGGGGTTTATTTTCACACCTACAAGTTAAACTATTTCTCATGATTTTTATTTCACATGATATCTATATTTGTAATGTCTTACCCCTCCTCATTATATTGAGTAGCCAGAAGGAAATTACTTAGCTTTAAGTGAAATCCCTAAGGAGCCAAAGGCTAGGAATAAATAAAAAGCTCCTAAATAAAATTAGGGAATTATATTTCATTTAAAAAAATAACCTAACCAAACACCTTAAGAAATAACAATTAAATGATGCATGATAACAATGTAAAACAATTCAAGTTAATACCATTGATATCAAAACCAAACATTAACAATACCACAAAAAATGAATTGATTATCAAAGTACATAGTGGAAGATAAAAATCAAAGACTCCAATGACAACCTCTAAACCTCACAACATGCTCCATCATTTAATTTCACAAAAGAGCCCAAGTATCACTATTCACCACTAGATAAGTGTGATACTTTACCTTTTCCACATGTCTCGATAAACAATATCTGCAAAAGAACCACAGTGCCAAAGAAAGGGTGAGTAATTAAACTCAGTAGGATTTCCTTAAATGACTTCATTAATCATGCCACTAGGATAGAAAATGTTAGCTCATTTATATAAAACAATTTATATACAACACTTTAATGTAGTTTTTATCAATTCCATGTAGTTTCAGACCATTTTTTTCATACTAAAACAGTTTCCAAGGAAGCAATCAAACAAGTCATTTATCCCATTCTGAATTTATATATTGGAATAACCCATTCCAATTCACATAACCAAAATGCCCCTTTCAACCACACTACCATACAATCTTAGTGTTACATTTGATAGTGGACCTTCATGTCCATAACACGTTCCATTGAAAGAGGTACTTCATGACCAATATCTATCACATTCCATATATTCTTACCCAATTAAAACAAACATATGTTAAGATCTTGTTTTAAAAACCATTTAAATAAAACTATATTTTAATTGAAAACCATATTCCATGATTCAAAACTAGATGTCAATTTTAAAATCATCATTTTGAAATCATGTTACCATTTTCACATTCTACTAAAACTCCCAATTTTCATAATTCTCAAAATCATCACCAATGAAGGTTTAAATAAATCATTTCACAAAAATTTCACAATAAATTTATCTCAAAACAACCAATAAGAAATAAAAAATTCAATATCTAAATATAGGATTTGAGAGTGAAGCAACCAACCTTAGGATTTTTGGAGGAAATGAAGAATGTCACTAAAACGATAATGAAACGAGTTTGAATCTCGAAAAACCATGATTTGATCTATTCTAATAGCCTAAAAAGATCCAAATATGATCATATTTGAAATCAAAACTCTAATATCTATCCCCAATAGAACTAGATCATTGAAAAAAATAGACAGAGGGAAGTGGATCTAAGAAAAACAAAGCAAAACTACCAAAAAACAAGACATACCACGAGATATGAGCTTCAAATCACCATGAAACGCCTTCAGATCAGCTATGGATTGATGGGAAAATTTTCCTTAACCTTAAGGATGGAGAAATGGAGAGTTAGGGTCAAAATAGGGGATAAAATAGGGGTTAAAGGATAATATCAGCCTAGATAAACTATTTGTGGATCGTGATTTTAAACACTACATTGTTGGTTGAACGGTTAGAAAAACTATGGGAAAACTGTGAGCCAGCCACTACATTATTGTGGACCCTGCATGTGATTTCTTGCACAGTTAGACAAACCATGTGCCAACTGTGAAAAATATCACTACCTCACTTTTCATGGTTTCTCCTTGGTGGTCACATGGTTTAGAAACCCAATGAACCATAGAGTGTGACACACCCTTAGCCCCTCTCTCATTGTGCACAATTTCTTATATGAGTTTCATGGTTCCAACAAACCTTGCACCCACCGTGAACCTTTATAAAATCCCCAAAAACATTCTAAAATATTTCCAAACCCTCCCAAAATACAACCAAACATTTTCTAAACGTAAAATACATAAATAATGAGTCACTTACAAGAAATCGTGGGAGATAAATTATCCCCACCAATTGAATTTTAGTCCGCTAAAATTACAAAACAATCATTTATCAAAATGTTTTATCCATTGATCTTTTATTTACTGATTTTGTTCCAAGGTATCTTCCTATAATTGACCGTGTTCCTCAAAATTGACACTAGAATGATGCTTTTCCCTTGAAATAATTTCCCTTGCCTATCCACAAAATGCACTGGAATGTTAACAAATAAAGCATCCAACTACATGTCAATGTGATTTCATCGCATCACATGTTTAGGATCTGGGAAATAAATTTTCAACTGAGATTCATGAAACAGATTACGCACAATACTAAACCATGAAGGAAATTCTAATCAACATTCCACCTCTCCAACTCATTCGAGTATCTCAAAAAGGCCAATCTGTGGAGGATATATCTTTCCATACATCACAAAATAATGATTTCCAAGCCATAACGATATCCTTAGGAACACATGATCACTCACCTCGATGGACAATAACCGTCGATGATAATCCACATATTATTTCCGATGACTCTATGTTATCTCCATATTTTTTATAATCAAATGAATGGTATCTATTGTTTTTGGGAAATTTTTGTCCAAATTAGTGATGTCTCACATGTTTACACCGAAAAAAGTGGTGAACGACATGGACACCCATACAATTCTTCAAAAGGATCCATTTTTATTGAGTCATGATAGTTGTTGAAAATATTAGAACTCATTCAATGGTATGTTATCCTCCCATGAGCCACCAAAATCCATCACACAGCCACGAAGATTGTCTCATTGTGTTTTTTCATTATTTTGGATTTCCCATCCATCTGATGATGATACACCATTATCATTTTCAACTGAGTCCGTAGATATTTCTATATGGATTTCCAGAAACAAGACGTAGACCGTTGATCTCTATCTGACACTATCAACACTAGTATGCCACGATTTTTTAATACTTCCCAGATATAGTTTTTTCCGAAAAGTCCTCCACTATATTATATTAAAAAATATGGATGAAATAGTCCATCTTTGATAGCCAGTTCACTATAACCAATATGGAATATTCTTTCCAAACCATTCCTGGGAGATTGATTACAAAACAAATGGTTATATGCTCCCATTTTCCATTTATGCTCTACTTTGACCTACTGAAAACTTAATCATCTCAAAATAAACTCAACAACCACTCTTTTCATGTCAATCCACCAACACTATGATTTTAAATCATAATAAATCTTTTTTATTATAGTATTAAAAAAACCATATTGAATTGTTGTAGGCATAAAGGTGTTGTTCTTGACATGAAATAGATATACCTACCATATTTCTATGCCACAATTTTGAACTCTCATATAGATTCCTTCCCACAATGGTCTCCCCACCATTGAGTTTTTTCCTCAGATAAACACATTCTGCATTGTATGTATGTGCCTATTTAACCACATTTAACAAATCCAATAATAATGAAACTGGAAATAAAAAAGAATATTCACCTCAATCTTCACATTCCGAATGCATGTCATCTAGGACCAACATCAACTGCCTCCCATATAAAGCATGTTTTTGAATCTAATCATATGAATTTCTTCTTAATACATATACCACCAAATATTTTTTACTTTGTGTATACATTAAGTTAAATTAAAAATTTTGGAGATACTTCATCCTAATTATTGTCTTAGGATCAAGTTGATTTTTGAGAAAAATAATTTCAAGATCTTATGATTTATAACCAAAGGGAGTTTCTCACCAAATAGGTAATGATTCCCTATCTTTAAAGAATGTAATACGATAGATAACTCCAAATTTCGTGTTGGGTAGTTCTTCTCAGGCAACCCTAACTGTCTTGATCCACAAGAGACAACATGATATCCCTATATAAGAACACATCCCAACCTTTATTTTAAAGCATCATAATACACCACATACCCCTATCTTGATTATAGAAAAATCAAGATTAGTTCTGATGTAAGGTGAACATTAATCTCTTTAAAATACTTCTAAAATTATTTATTCTATTGGAATGGGATATTATCATTTATTAAAGACATCGTAGGTGAATCCAGTTGTGTAAAATCATGAACAAAGCATCACTGATAACCGACCAATCCAAGGAAAATGCATAGTATGAAGGAATTCTTTGTTAGTTTCCAAGAAATAACACATTCATTTTTTTCTCAATCGATAAAACACCTCTTTCAGAGATTATATGACCAGGAAAGAATACCAATTATATCAAAAAAATTAATGTTTTATAATTTAGTATAAAAATGATGATCCCTAAAGATTCCCAACCCTATAGTCAAGTGTTTCTGATGATCATCCCTTGTCCTTGAATACATCAATATGTTATCCAAAAACACCACAAAAAAATCTATATATATCTGGAATAACCGATTCATCAATTCCATAAAGACTGCTGGTGTATTTTTAAGACCGAAAGGCATTACCACATTCTAATAATAGACATATCTATGCCTGAAAGATGTCTCTGTAATTTCCTCATTCTGAAACTATAATCAGTGAAATAATTTTCACAAGTCAATCTTAAAGAACCACTATGTTCCCCTCAATTGATCAAAAATATCATCATTTCATTGATGTGGGTATCAATTAATTATCATAACATGGTTTTCATTCTGATAATCCCCAGAAATCCAAATAGTTCCATATGCCTTTTTGAAAAACAAGAATGGTGATTCCCACAAATATGTGTGAGTCCAAATGAAACCTTTTCTTTTCACCTATTCCAACTATACATTCAATTCCCTTAATTATTTAGGTTCCATATAGTAAGACGGAAGGTAAATAAGAATATTCACTCAAGGGAGATCAATCATAAACTCCACTTTCCTTGGGGGTGGTAACCTAAATTATTTTTTGGAAAAACATAATAAAAATAATAATTAATTATTGGAATATTTTTATACTTGATATCTTCCATCAATTGCAAAGTCAGTACATCCACCTAGTATTATATCCCTCCAAATGTTGGTGCTTACATGCTCGTTGCACCATCCATTGCATCCCAAACTCCTTTAATGATATGCTAGACACCAACCTCCATCCTGAAACTAACCATTCTTGTATAATAGTATATGTGATCCTTGAATGATTACATCCAATCCATACCCAGTATTATATCATATACATCCTTTTTATGAATAAAGAAGTCCAAAGTCAGCTTTTTTCCATCATCTGTTATAGAACATGCTTTAGAAATAATGGATTGACACTCTATTTGACCAAGAAGATTTTTCAGTTTTAACTATAAAGGAATCATCTCCACACTCAAACACATCAAATCAACAACATGAGATGTGATAAAGAAATTAGATACACCCATATCAAACAAATAATTCATAAGGGTATAATTAAAAATAATCATACCTCTCACAGTTGAAGGTCCAAAATAATCATCCTAAATTACATACTCAGATCCATATAATTTATTACCCGTATTACATTTTTTATTATTCTTATGTTGATATTTTGGTTGTTTAGGAGTCAAGGTATTACTATAACCAACAAGACTGGCTCTATTTTATTGGAGATACTGATTTTTCTACCCTCGTCACATTAAAGCATACAATGCCTTCCACACATGAGATGTTTCCTAAACACCTGACCTTGCAGCACTACAATAATATCATTAATGATTCCTCATATGAAAAAGATTATTGTATACTAGAGTTTGTACCGTTCACTCTATGTTCATGTGACCTAAATAACCACATTGGAAACAACCTGATTTTCTCTTGGGTTTTGGAGGAAGGATTACTCATCCTGCCGTGTAATTTTTGAGTTATACTCCCCATTTGGAAATAAGTGTCCCCTTATTATTTTCCTAGAATTAGAGTTCCCACCATTTTCCAAGGGTATCCAAATGATTATACGTCACACATCTCTTGAGATGTCATATTTCATCAAGTGTCTCCCTATTGACCATCTATGTATAATCTGTAATTCAGAGCAAACAAAACATTGAGAAAGTCTCTTACCTCATCCCTGATTCAAATAAGTGTTCCTTCAAGGATGATCTAGTAGAAACTACAATTGAAAAGAGAACTAAATTAATGAATTTATCCATATACCCAATGATATAATTATTTCCCTTATTCAAGCCGAAGAATTTTATCATTCCTCCAATCTTGAATGTACAAGGATAAAATTATTTGGTGAAAAATTATTCAAAATACTCCCATGTGAGCCATTGGTCTAATTTTGACTGAACCACTAAATTCCAACATTAGCCTGAAATATCCGACAAAAAATACGTCGTCAGCTTCAGTTTTAATTTTTTAGTGTTTTATAGACATTGATGATACAATTCATCTTATTTAGACAAACCTCTACCTTCTCTAGTTTAGAATCACCTGGAAAGATGGGTGGATTCTGCCTCTGGAATTGTATAGAATGATCCACTTGTCTTGGTTCATTCCTCCCATCCCCTCTATATATAGATTAAAAGTCATGGACTATACTCTTCTCTAGATGTTGGTTCACATATGGAACAGGTGCAAATACATTCACAACAACATCCTACAATTGGTTTCTACAACACCTACGAGGTTCAATTTTCCAAAAAAAAGATAAATTCCTTATGTTTCAATCACTTTATTCTGCAGGATTAACACTTACAAATTCAACCACTTACACACTATATAAAACGTTCTTTCCAAAATCAATTGTTTCCCTGTTCAATAATTTTTTTTTTTAAAATTAGACTTAATTTTGAAAACAAAACCATTTTCTGAATACCATAACCATGCTTTTATTCCGAATCTTCCATTTCAAAAAAATTTCAATTTTTTTAGAAAATTAACACATTGCACCAAATCATAAATTATTACTAAAAATGTCATATGTTCTTATAGTGTGAAGTCATTTATATAATTTATATCTTGCTTGTCTCATTGGATAAAGACTTGAGAGTGAGATTCCAAATCTTGAAAGTGTCTCCAAAATACTTATATACCCAACTCTATGGTAACTTGATGTTCAGAATGAAAGTGTTTTCTACATATTTTTATGCTCCACATTTCAAGTCCCAATAATCCTACTCCTTCCTACCGACTTGATATAAGAAACAGACCAAAAATAATTTCAACACCAAGACAAAGATAATTGAAAAAGAACACTTGTCATTCAAGGACTAAAAAAGATAACCCCACATTTTCCACAAAGATATTTTGAAGGGCATTACTTTTATTGTCCTGCACAACCTCATTGGCTTGAATCGGTGAAAGGACAATACATGGCCTTAAGTGAAATCCCCAATGTGCTAACTGATTGAAATAAATACCAAGGGATTAAAAAAGAGATGAGTTATTTTAAATTTTAATACAAAAAAACCCAAGAAATCACCCAAAAAAATTACTAACAAATTATGCTTGATAACAATGTGAAAATGCTCCAGGAAATACCAATGATATCAAAACCATACTTTAAAAGTACCACAAAAGAAGACTAAAATATCAAAGTATAGAGAAAAGATAAAACTGAAAGACTCCAATGATAACCTCCAAATCTTCAAACATGATATATGATCAAATTCCAAAAAGTATCTCATGTATCACAATGCTCCACTAGATAAGTGTGATACTTAAGCTTTACACGTGTCCTAGAAAATGATATATACAAAAGAACAAAAGTTTCAAGGAAGTGGTGAGTAATGAAACTCAGTAGGCTTTCCCCACGTTACTTACCTAGTCATAAAAATAGGATAGAATATGTTAGCACATTTATATAAACACATTTTTATTTATAAATTTATTTAAAAAATTTAATGTAGTTTATATTAAAGCCAATAAATTTCAGTTGAAAATAGATTTCCATACTATAAATATTCTAGGGAAGAAATCATAAATCTTTTATCCCTTTCTCAATTACCATGTTTTCATGACCCATTCTGTTTCATATAACCACACATGCACCCTTTAAACCACACAACCAGACAATCTTGGTGTTACCTTGGATGGTGTAACTTCCCATCCATATTCCGCCCATTTGATAATGGTACATCACAACCAATATCCATCCCATTCCACACATGTTTAACAAATTATGTCAACCATATACCAAAATCATTTTCTCCAAAACATGTCAATAAAAAAAATTATTTAAAAACCCTTTCATGCATCAAAATTGGATAACCATTATATAATCATGATTTTAATAAAAAGATACTATTTTCACTTTCCACTAAAAAAAAATTTCTTAATTCCATAAAACATAACCAAAGAATGATTCCAAAAAAAATTTCACAAACCTTTCAGAAATTAAAACCAATTTTAAATCAAACATTAATGTTATAAATAGAGAATTCCATAGTGAATCCACATACCTCAGGATTTATAGAGAAAATTAAGAATGAAACAAAAACACTAACTAAAAAAGGTTTAATCACCAAATACCAAACCTATATATATTTCCTTAGAATAATAAAAGAAAAATCTAATCACATTTGGCATAGAAAATCTTAGATCTATCCAAAAATGAACTAGATCAAATAAACTAGGAGAGAGAGGGAAGTAAATTTTTTAAAAAAAGAAGAATAAATAAAAAAAATGAGACTTACCATGAGAGTCAGGCTTAAATAGACCATGGAACTCCTTCAGATCAGTTCTGGATCAATAGGGAAAGCATCCATAGCCTTTGGGAGGGAGAAATACCAATTTAGGGTTAAAATGGAGGATAAAATAGTTGTTAATGTTTAATACGGACATAGTCAAGTTTTTGTGTTTTTTTAGAATCGTGAATGGATAGTCACATGTTTAAGAAAACCGTGCGTTGAAGGAATGCCAACCTCTTCCTTGATATGTACCCCATAGAGTTGAATCACATTCTTAGACGAAAAATGTGCCTACCTTGTAAAAGTACATTGTCCCACTTTGCACATTTTCTTCATGGTGGATTCACGGTTTGGAAAAACCATCCTCCAAACCATGTGCTATCCCCTTACCCCTATCTCATTGTGCCCAATTTCCTATAAGAGTTTCACTATTTCCAGAATCCATGCTCCGACCATGCACCTATATAAAATCTACAAAAACATTTCTAAAGGCATCCAAACCCTCCCAAACATCACAGGAAAACATTATTTACTTAAAATACATAAATGAAGGGTTACATAATTGAAATTATGGGTTCTACAATATTTACAAATTTATTGATTTATCTAACTATGAATTTTTTAAAATATTTAATAAATTCATTTCAAGGTAGTCATTATGATATATAATTTAATGATATTGTAATACGTGACTCTAAAACCCATATACTACTCATTGGGTTTTCACCTGATTTAACTTAATATATAATTTCCATATATATGAAAACAATTACACACACACACAAAAATATATTATGATGTGATAGGTGTAACATCAAATATTCCATATTCGATTGGGTCGTTATTTTTAGAGGATTCTAAAATTTTTTGTCTAGAACTTGGTAAATTCATTGAATTATGGTTCATATTGGAGATATGATCATTGGAACATCTATTAATGATGTTTTTGGACTTGGAATCTGGTTCATTTAGCGGTTTTGGTGGTAGAGTAAGCATTGGAGAAGGATTGAGTAACCTATGACCTGAATTTCATTATCCCATAATAGTCTGAATCATGAAAGATAGTCCACATAAAAAACAATGTTTCATAAAGTTAATGAGGATAGTGAGGGGAGAGTTCACACCCCGAACGTGGGTTCACGTGGTCAAATAACCTAACAAAGAGAAATTGAGGATGTTATCCTTAGTACATGAAATTAATGGAGATGGATGAGGGAAATTCCCCCTACCTTGAGTATTCCAATCCATCAACCATGATCATTACATGATGTAAAAAGCTATTCAGGTTTTGAACCAAGGTTTAATCCATGAATGGAGTTACCCATGGGAAGGGTCCCTCAGCCCAGATCGTATCATGTTGGGAACTAGGGTTTTCATTTTGAATGTGTCAATTATATATTTAGTTTCCTATTACTTGATAATTCCATGGGGTAAACTGGGGTTTACATTATGAACATGTCAAGTGATAGGTGTTCACTTCAAGAACCTCCTGGTTATCAATGTGAAATGGTTGTGGGTTTCACTTTGGAAGAGGAAATTATGTCATATATGTGTCTTTGTACCACCTGATTTAATTTTTTGGAAATACATAGAAGCTAATTCTTGGTTGTTTCTACTCTTCCACACAAATAATTTTATCCCACATAAGAGGGCATGGGTTTGGTTTCATCTTAATAATTGTTTAATGTAAAATCATCCACTTTAATTCCATTAATTTTCAATTTATCTTTACCTTTAACTTTTGGTGATTTTTTTCTTGGGTTTGGGGAAGGATTGAATAGATCAGGAAAAAAAATCATCTAATAATGATTCATTTATGATGTTCAGTGGCTAGAGGATGACATGGAATGTTGATGACTCACCGTCAGAAGTGGTTTTGGTGAGAAAATGACACAAGGTATGTTTTCTGAAAAACGTTTCATTGAAACTATTTTTTATAAATAGTAATAAATTATCTATTTATTTATTTATTTCACTTTTGAATGAAATTGGTGATTTAATGTTTTCATGGTATCTCAATTATGGGTCAACTATGTGTTAGAAGTAGTTCCATAATCTAAAACAATTTAATTGGATTTTTTATTGCATGAGAGTATATTAAAGCCCAATTTTATGGATATGGGTAATTTGATTAGGGATTGATAGTGACCAGGGTAGATGATAACGGATAGATTCTGGCCTCCTATATATGAGTGATGTTCACTTTATCACTTTGGTGAATTTGGATCACCATAAGACTATATGTCCAATGGAAGAGGGTTTTGTTGATTATACAAGAGATCTCTAAGGGGCTCTGGGATATGTGATAAGATATGGTTACCTATATTTGGTTCATAGGTATATAGGTTAACCATGAGTGGCTTTGGCCAATGTGATGATGGGTGAGACTGTAACAGCTTGATATTTCATTACTTATTTTTCTTAAAATAATTTTTTTGTTAATATATTGTTCAATATGATAAATTGAACTAAAATGATTCAGAAAATTTTATATGAACATTACTATGAAATCATATAATTAACATATTTTATGGTAAATAAAAATATAGAAATTAGTTAATATTTCCTACATTTAAAGTATAAATAATTAAAATTATTATAAATTAAAAAAGAATTTTTATTTTTGAAATAATTGTTTTTAATAATAATTAATTAACAAAATAAATAATTGTCATGAAAATATATTATATTAAAAAATATGAACGATTTTATTTCCATATACATAATTATTAATTTGTATGAAATAATATCATGAACATTTAAAACATAGAAAGAATATTTTCAATAAAAGTATTTTTTATTTATATTATATATTGTCAATGAAAAACATAATTTATAAATTACATAATTATAATTAGAAATAAAGAATATTATTTTTGAATTTATGATATCTAAATTATATTATTATTATTTTTTAGAAATTTTATGGAATCATTGTTTTTTCGTTATTAATGGAAAACAATTTTCTATTAAAAGGATAACATTTTTTGAAAATATCGAGAAGAAGGTATAACCTAGAAACTTATAAAATAATTCTCATTATAAAATATGTTTCTATGGATGAAAAATATACATTTTCTAAACATCAAAATGATTTCAGAAAACTTAATTTTAACATTTCATGAATATAAGTACTATTTTTCAACAAGATAAATTGTTTTATTATCTTCCTTTAATAAAATATTAATTTTTTAAATTTATTTTGGAGATTTATTTTGAATCCACATAGATATATGTTGTATAATAAAATAACTCATCCAATGAAAATAAATGAAATTTAAAATTTTATCTTATTTTTAAATTTTATGGTTAAATATACACTTTTTTTAAAACATGTTTTTATGCATTACATGTGGTATTGTAAAAAATCATTTTTATTACACATAGGAATTTATCTGATAAAAATGATTTTTATTTCATGTTTTTTATGATTTTTTTATTAAGTGACATTTTATTTTTGGTTTTGGAAAATGAATTAGTTAGGAAAACAGTAGTTATTACTATAAATGGAAAAAGTCTAAATTGTGATGAACAAAGGGGTAAAACACATAACATGCTAAAAACATGTTTCTAATGGAGTGGTTTAGGTGATATTTGATCCAAAATTATCTATACTGCATTGTTTTTCATTTTGGATTATTCATGATAAGTGAAACATGTGATATCATTATATCAATATGAATTAATTACAAAAATGTCATTCTCACTGTCACGACCCGTCCCTTGGGGCCCATGCCCTGACTACCCCAAGACCACCTTCAACAGGCCAGGGGCTGGCGACTAGCACCGAAAGGTGTATTCCCTAAAAAGAGGGAAGGCAATGCCTTTTTTTAACCTGTAAACACACACAACCAAGCACACAAAAAGAGATGAACACATGTAAACTGTATAGTAAAAAGATTGTGTATAGTAAGATAAAGGGCCCAAAATACAAGCCCATCTAAAAAGTACATGATAACTGATATGTATAAGAAAACTGAATAGCTCATGTGAACTCCCACCAAGGACCCTTCCTAAAGGGTAGGTACAGATCTCAAAACATCTTCTCTGCGACACGAATCATATAATTCCACCTCTAAGCTATCTCCAGTCCTGGTACTCTCGTCCTCAGTCTGCGCAGTACGTCATCTACACCAAACACAACAAGGTGTGGGCACAGCCCGTGTAGGGGTGAGTATAACGATACTCAGTAGGGACCCCGAGACCCTCGATGGTCTCACAAAACCCAAAAAGAATTACTACAAAGCATGAAAACATCTAAAATCCATACTTAGGTATATTATTATACAGAAACCTATGTTATCAAGTATTATCCATCTCATACATGAGGAAACACATGTCCAAACTCCTTAGCCAAAGTACAACTATTCCAGGAAGAAAATATTAACATGAAGGTATGTACCACATAGGTACACCACATAGAATATAACCACAATGGTCACACCATGATGGTAAGTACCACTCATGTACGCCACACAGAAGAATACCACAAAGGTAAGGACTCATCTCACACAAGGTATATATTAGGTATAGTAGTAGAGATGAATATATGTAACTACTGAACAATATTACTATATTAAGAGGCAAACCCATGTAGGATCCTAAATCATCATCAGACCCCTAGAGGATCATAGTACATTATCAGAACAACACAGGATCTTAGTATTTAATCAAACCCACACAAGATCCTCATATATTGTTAGAACCACAGAGAATCTGAGTACATCTTCAGACCCATACAGGATCTGAGTACATCGTCAGACCCACATAGGATCCCAGTACATAGTCAGAACCACACAGGATCCCATTACATCGTCAGACCCACATAGGATCCTAGTACCTCGTTAGACACACACAGTATCCATGTACATCTTCAGACACACACCAGATCCTTGAACATTGTCAGACCCACACTGGATCCTATTACATTTTCAAATCCAGCTACAAGGTTCTTGAACTAGGCTTTCTCCTCTCCAGGAGAGTCCACTCCTCAAGATACTGGTCGATATTCCAACTAACATGATGTCTCATGAAGAAATATCTCAAAGAAACACCACATAAAAATGATCTCAATGCAATAGATGGTGCGTCAATCAGATGGACAGTCTGTAAGTTATTAGCCTTTTAGTCCCAATGGTCTAGTTGGATTCGTGCTAGATACCACCCAACCATACCACAACATTATCCAAAACTCAAGTGGGGTATTTTGAGTGGACCGTTTAACTCAAATGTCTTCAGGTCCACAGAAGGTTCATCAAATGGATGCCTGGGGCCAAAGTTATGGCCAAAAGAGTGGAAATGGGTCGAAACTGGTTAGTGTCTAGTTCGACTAGGCCTGAAACGACCCGACCCGGTTTAGGTCAACTAGGCCCACTGGTCCCATCTCGCTAGCGTGGCCCAGCCTGATCGCATGCTGGGGGGAGTTGTGCCCCCAAGCCCCAATCACCGAATAGCCTTCGGCTGTTCGGTCGCTAGCAGCACGCGAGACCTGCACGGTTTCCGCTTGTTCCAACTCTGTCGGTCGAAACAGCCAGCCCCTTGCCTCCCGGTGGTGTGTTTTGTGCCACCCCTCTTCGGCCAGCTGAACACTGACCACCTTGCCTTTGCCGCTATGGAACATTCTGCGACCCTTGCTCGTCGTCCGACGTAGACGCATGACACCGCCTCGTTATGTGGACGGCATTCGCCGGCCACTGCCCTGGCTCTACCACAACCGATGGGCCGCATCCCTTCCCTAGCGGTGGAGTTGTGCCGCCACCATCATCGCAGCATGTCGTGGTTCTAGCCACCATTCCCAAGCCCCACTAGTTCCAATAGTTGACTCTTGTTTTCATCTTCCACCATATAAAATATTTCATCATAAACCACACGGGATTGGGGAGAGGTCGGGCCATGTTTTTTTTTGCTTTCATCCTCCACGTTAGAGCGGTTTCAAGAAGTTCAACAACTTTTGAATCCTAAAAAATATCAAGAACAGGTAAGGGAGGTATTTAAAATAGCAAACCTTTCACCGATGGTTCATTGCTGACTCGCGAGATGACAATGGTGAAGGCATTGAGGGTGTCAGCGGTCATCGCTTCAACAATCATGCTTCTGAAGTCAGGCTCGTGCATCATCCTCTTACTTGATTCCAAAGAAAGTTCTTCGATAGTGATGGCATTCTTCATTTGGAGGAGAATTTCTTCGTTGGAGATGTATGATTTCTCCACAGCTTTCTCCCAATTCTCCTCACATCGCCAATCCATCCTCAAAATAATAGAGGTTCCAATATAAATTAAATTAAGTAGATTAATTTATGGTGGAATAATGAAATGTTGACACATTTAATTAATTTAAATTTCTCAAAAAAATAAATGGGGATTTGAAAGGGGGTTTCACTCATTAAATTGGGTTTTGGTGGTGCCGCCTTTAATTTTAAAATGGGGGTTTTCATTCCAGTTTTTCCCACCTCATTAACATTCATGTGGGAGGTTTTATTAGAAATAAAATAAAATACTATTTTATTTTATTTTTCATTTCCACGAAAAACACAAAATCTATCTTTCACCCTCGACCAACTGTGGTCGAGGTGACGGTCTCCTTAAGACAATACTGGCACTACGAGTTCAACGTTGCCCTCTGATTTCAATTTCGAGCAGTAGTTTCAAAGTTACAAAAACTCGCTCACACATCTACTAAACGTACCCGAAAATAAGTTCAGAAATTAATTTTGGGCACACCGGGCCTTGGTATCACGAAAAATCAATTTTCAATGGCTCGTAAAAAAATTCCATATAATTAAAAAAATCAACATGGAATTTCTGGGACTTTACATTCTCCCCATAGGGATTTACGTCCCCATAATCCACAACTCATACTATAGGAAAAAGTGGGGGTTTTGAGCATGTATCTGAGCCTCCCACTCCCACGTGCTCTTCTAAAGGTTCCCGTGATTCCAACGAACATGCACCAGAGTTATCGACTGCCCACAAAGTACCTGATCTTATAGATCCTCAATCTCCACTAGAACATCTGCAAATGTCACCCTATCATCGATGTCCATCTCTCTGTGGTCGATGACATGGGTAGGATCATGCATGTATCTCCTCAGTTGGGTTATGTGGAAGACGTCATGTACCTAGTGCAACTGAGGGGAAGTTCTATGATGTAAGCCACCTCACCAACTCTGCTGAGGACCAGAAGTGGTCTGATGAAACACGGAGATAACTTGCCACCCTGGCCCAATCCTCGAAAACCTCATCGAGGTGAGACTTGTAAAAGGATGTGGTCTCCATCCTTGAACTCCATAAGTATATGTTTCCTATCGGCATAAGACTTATGGCTGGTCTGTGTAGTCTTAATCTTCTCCTGGATGATCTGAATTTTCTCTGGGGTAGCTCATACCATATCTGGTCCCATGATTCCCCACTCCTCTAGGTCAGTCCAGCACAAAGGTGATCTGCAAGTTCACCCATTCAATGCCTCAATTGTTTCCATCCTAATCGTGGAGTGATAGCTGTTGTTGTATGAAAACTCCACCAAAGGAATGTGATCCTCCCAACTGTGACTGATGTCATGGAAGCAAGCACGTAGCATGTCATCAAGGGACTAAATGGTCTTCTTAGTCTGGCCATTCGTCTAAGGATGGAAGGAAGCGCTGAAATGATGGTGCGTCCCGAACGCCTTCTACAACCCCTTCCATAGCCAGGAAGTAAAACGTACATCATGATCAGAGACAATCGTTGAAGGTACTCCATGTATCTGTACAATGTCCTACACATAGAGGCATCCAAAGCTCTCTACTGAACCCTGGTGTCTGATCGATAGGAAGTGTGCCGACATTGTGAGTCAGTCGATGATCACCGAGATAGAATAATAAAATCATGATCTACATGGAAGTCCTATCGGGAATTATAAGGATATACCATACCACTTCCACTCTGGGACCTCTAATGGCTGAATGAAGACTGATGGTACTTGAGGCTCCGCCTTCACTTGCTGACATGTGATGAACCAAGAGCCAAACTCATGTACTACTTTCTTCATTCCCAGTCACCAGTGCTGTCATCAGTGGTCCTGGTACATCTTCACCACTCCGGGATGTACCAATAGAGGGGTTGTGTGGAACTCCCTCAATGTGTTATCCCAAAGTGACATGGGTACCATGGTACGTCCTCTGATGAGGATGATGTTCTCCCCACCTTTAAAAAATACATTAGGTGCATGTCCTATAGATATATGAACAAGTAGAGCCTCCTAGTCAACGTCCCCATGCTGCACATCCTTGACTTGCTGAAGAAGTGGGGGAGTGACCATAAAAGACTAAAGAAAATCTTCTCCATCATTATCCAAAAAGTATATCTGCATAGTAGCAAGCTTTTCTATCACCTCAACAGTAGGTGAATATCAGATCTCATACTAGGTGCATCTTCTACAATGTTCCCCTTCCAAAAAGTATATACGATCATGAATTCATAGTCCTAGAGGAACTCCAGCCAATGTCATGGGCTCAGTTTCATGTCCTACTGAGGGAATTTATACCCGAGACGCTTGTGGTCTGAGTAGACTGTAAAAAATTCACCCATAAAGTAAATCCACCACACCATCATCCCAAATACCACTGCTACTAACTGCAGGTCATAGGTAGATTAGTTCTACTTGTTAGTAACTATCTCAGATCATGAAATCTCCAATGAAACTTCTCCATCCAAAGGAAAGGCTCCCCCCTTATTCATAAATGCTGACAAGGGTTCCGCTACCCTAGGGAATTTGGGTACAAATATCTGGTAGTAAATAAACAAAGATAACTTCCCGCTCCCACTGGGGAGGTAATCCGGGAAAAATATTATGAAAACATGTCCCCAGGCTATGTAACTCATGTTTGGAAATAAAAACTAAAAACTCTTGTGCCACAAGGGTAATTCTTGAAAACTCATGGGTGATTGGTTGCACCCTCCTATGCATTAGTTTATCCACTGCATCCCTGGTTTCCTTTTTCGCCGATGAAGGAAAACCCCATTCCAAGGTTGTAGAGAAACCACAAAATATTTTACTAATATAGTCAATCTATGTATGAATGGTGGATGTCAAGTTTATACCCGAACTAACTTCGTAAGTCCTTGACGCTGCCACCTAGAGTTTCCAAACAAAAATATCAAATCAAGGGTCAGATCACAGCATCGACATAAGTGTGATTATCGAGTCTGCTCTAAAAGGTATCTCCAGACATGAGGGTCAAGTCAACAGCTTAATTGGAAAATCTAGGTCTTCAACAAGATTGTGGAAAGAAGGAATGATTGGTTCCTATATCTAGATAAACAAAAACTAGTAGTGGACCCAGATCATACCTCGAATCATTCCTAGAGCCCTTGCGTCACACTCCTCGACCACATGTAGCTACTCCCTTCCACTGTACTCCAACTCCCTCAGCCTTGTGGGGTCCACAAAAAGTGGGGTGGTTGTGACATGTCAAAATTTACACTAGCTCATGCTACACTCCATATTCTGCTTCCACCTATGATGCCTTGAAGATTCATCTATCACTATCAAATCCTCTTCCCAAAACATTTTACACACCCAAGTCTCTAAGATTGGTGCCTGTTTTCGGCATTCCCACAGCTAACATTTTCTAGCTGTACCAGCTCAGTTAAAGAACATTCAATCACAATGGTTCTCTCTAGCACCCTAACATATGTAGGCATGCATAGAGGAATAGTTCTAAATCGGATGTCCATAAAAACACCTATCTTGGAAGTATGAGCCCTGATGCACTGATTGTATCATATTAATCGAGTACCAGGAATGGTCGGTATGCCTTTATGAATACTCAGCTACTGACATGTCATCCTACCGAATATGTAGAAGCACTAGAGAACTGTCAACCACCTCCTCAAGCTAGTACTCATCCACCTGTGATTTGGGCTCATCTTAGAACCTTGGGGTTTCTGATGCTGAAATATGTGTAAGGAAATAACCCTAAATGTGTCCTCTACCAGTACCGCAAGTGGTAACTGCTTCCCAACGGGTAGTGATATAGCTGACACACTACTAAAAGGTACTATCTCGAGCAACGATCCACTTACCAAAGCCTCATCACAATATGGACCATCCTCATGGTCACTCACTAGAAAGGACAAGAAGCTAAGAGAACCTTCTTCCCAACTGGTGTCTCAACAAGCTGAAAAACTCGGGCCACATCCTCCAGCAAGCCCTCAGCTACCTGGGAAACTGACTTGCCTCAAAACATTAGAGGCATCTACTACTGTAACTCATGCAATGTGCTTAGACGGCACGAACCATCTTCCAGTGAAGCTGGTGGTAACTGCAGCCCAATGGGTGGTGGTGCAGCTGGTACACCAACTGAAGCTGCCATCACAATAAGAGGGCCCTGCACCATAGCATCATCGCTCAGTTTGCCGTCATAGTGTACTCTATCAGGAATCCTAGAAGTCTGTCTATTCAGTGGAATCCTGATAAGGTATAGGTGGGCCAAGGTCATAAAGTTATACCTGGTGAGATGACTCCAGAAAATAGAAGAAAACTTTTCAGAACACACACACAATCAATGTTTTCATGTACTGAGATAGAAATTAGAAGTCACCATCCTGGTGTATGGATACGTCAGCCGCCACACCAACACTGGATTCCCTAAAGTGATAACAACACTCACTACACTTAAATATATTGTCGTTAAAAAGACTAGCGACAAATGTTCTATAGTAGAACTGAATCCTTTGATACCAATTTTTCATGACCCATCCCCCGGGGCTCATGTTGTGACTACCCCATGCTCGCTTTCCAAAGGCCAGGGGCTGGGGACTAGCATCGAAATGTGTATTTCCAAAAATCTGGGAAGGCGTTTCCTTTTTAACTTGTAAAAACTAGCAACCAAGCTCACAACAAGATACAAACACAAGTAAAATATATAATAAAAATAGTGTGTATAGTAAGAAAAATCTTCCAGAATACAAGCCCAACTAGAAAGCATGAAAAAACACAAAATTATATGTAAACTGAATAGATCTTGTGAACTCCCACTGAGGTCCCTACCTGAAGGGTTGGTAAATCTCTCCAATGGTGGTCTCTATGACACACCTCATCAAATAACCACCTCTGAGCTACCTTCAGTCCTGGTACTCTTGTCCTCATTCAGTGATGTCCATCATCTGCACCAAACACAACAAGGTGCGGGTGTATCCCATGTAGGGGTCAGTATAACGTTACTCATTTGGGACCTTGAGACCCTCGCTGGTCTCACAAAACCCACAATGGATATCAACAAATCATGAAAACATCTAACAACCCTACTTAGGTATATTACCATACATATACCTATGTTATCAAGTATTACCCATCTCATTCATGAAGAAACACAAGGCCCATGTCCTTAGCCAAAGAACAATTATTCCATGAAGGAAATATTACCACGAAGGTATGTACCACACATGTATGCCACACAGATGAATACCTAAAAGGTAACACCACGAAGGTATGTACCACTCAGGTATGCCACATAGAAGAATACCACAAAGGTAAGGACTCAGCTCAAACTTGTTATATCATAGGTACAGTAGTAGAGATCATTAGATGTAACTACTAAATCATCTTACTCTGTTAAGTGGAAGACCCACGTAGGATCCTAAATCATCATCAAACCCATAGAGGATAGTAGTACATCGTCAGACGCACATAGGATCCTAGCACCTCGTCAGACTCATGCAGAATCCTAGTACATCTTCAGACCCATATAGGATCCAAGTACATCATCAGACCCACACAGGATCCTACTACATCATCAGACCCTCACAGGATCCGAGTACATCATCTGACCCACATAGGATCTGAGTACATCGTCTGACCCACATAGGATCCCAGTACCTCTTCAGGCACATAAAGGATCCTAGTACATCGTCAAACCCATAGTGGATCCTACTACATCATCAGACTCACAAAGGATCCTAGTTCATCGTCAGATCCACGTACAGGGTTCTCGCACTATGCTTGCTCATCTCTAGGAGAGTCTGATCCTCAAGATACTAGTCTTTAAACCAACTTCCATGAAGTCTCATAAATAAATATACCAAAGGACCACCACATAAAAAGGGTATCAACACAACAGATGGTGCGTCCATCACATGCCTGGTCTGTAAGTTATTAGCCTTTAAGTCTCGAGGTCCCAGTTGGATTCGTGCTCAATCCCAAAAGAAGGTACCCCAACATTATCCAAAACTCAAGTGATGTGTTCCAAAATGACCATATCACTCCAACGATTCTGACGCCGTAGAAGGTTCATGAAACAGACACCCAGTTCCATAGTTATGGCCAAATGAGCGGAAAAGGTCAAAACTGGTCTGGGGTTGGCCCGACGTGGCCTTGCCCACTAGGTCCGGTCCAGCCAGTGCTAGGCGGCCCGGGGCGCTGGGCAGCCAAGACCGAGCTTCGTGGCTCAGCCAGTTCTTGGTGGCCTGGCCTGGATGCATGTGGGCAGAGTCACGTGCCCCCACCCCAATCATCGAACGTCCTTTGTCCTTTCGGTCTACAGCAGCACTCGGGACCCACACGGGTCCCACTTGGTCCTACTATCCTGGCCAAAACAGTTGTCCCATTATCTCCCCGTGGCGTGTCTTTCACCGCCCCTTGATAGTCGGCTGAACGTCAGCTGCCTTCTCTTCACTACAGTGGCACATGCTAGAACTCTTGCTTGTCGGGTAGTTCAGACTCGCCCTGCCTCCCCATCGTGCGGCCTGACTCTGCTAGATGCCACCCTTTCTCCACTACAGCTGATGGGACGTGGCCCTTCTCCGGTGGCATGGTTGCTCTGATGCCATCTTCGTGGTCGTTCATGGTGCTGACCACCATTCTCGAGCCCCTCTGGTTCCAATAGCCAGCTCTGGTTTCCGTCTTCCTCCGTCTCAATGATTTCATCAAAAATCACAAGGGATTGAAGAGCGGTCGGACAATTTTTGTTTGGCTCTCACATTCCACGTTAGAGCTTTAGTAATCAGTTCAACATCTTTTCAATCATGAAGAACATCAAGAATGGGTAAGGGACGTATTTACAATATCAAACCCCACCTCGAAGGATTATTGATCAATCATGAGTTGAAAATGGGGAAGGTGTAGAGGGTTCCAATGATCATCACTTCCATAGTCACACTTCCGATGTTGGGCTCATGTTTCATCATCATCCTTGATTCTGAAGAACGTTCTTCGATGGAGAATTCATTCTTTGTTTAGAGGAGAAGTTCTTCGTTTGAGAAGTGGGATTTTTCCACAACTTCCTCCAAATTAAATGTTGACACATTTAATTAATTTAAGTTGTCTCCAACAAATAAATGGAATTTTGAATGGGGGTTTCTCCAATTAAATAGTGTTCATGTGGTCCCGCCTTTAATTTCAAAATGGGGGTTTTAGTTTAGGTGTTCTCCACTCTTTAATATTCATGTGGGAGGTTTTATTAGAAATAAAATAAAGGTTTATTTTATTTGGTTTTTCATTTCCTCGGAAAACACTAAATATATCTTTCACCATCAACCTACTACGGTGGAGGTGAAGGTATCCTTAAGCGAATACCAGAACTATGAGTTCAACAGTGCCCTTAGATTTTAATTCTGAGAACCAGTTTAAATTTTACAAATACCTGCTTGTATGTCTACTGAACGTACCTGAAAAAATGTTCAGAAAATCCTTCTGGGCGCACCGGGCCTCGGAATCATGCGCCGTTAATTTTTTCAGACTCATAAATTTTTTTCATACAAATAGATAAAATTTAAATGGAATTTTTGGGTCTTTACACTCACAAATTTTAAAAAATTCCTCTCACTAACCATTCAAGAACATTCCTATATTTATGATTCGTTTGGAAACTATAACGACATTCTATTCCCAAGAATTAAATATCACATATTTTATAATCAAGTCACATTATTTTTTCTTATGTCTTCATCATTCAAGGATACATCCGGGTGACAACTCATGTTCTCCACATGAGTAGTAATCATTCACCGATTTCATTTCCTTCATAGATTATTTATTAAAAAAACAGTTTTTTCATGAATATATTATGAAATCATTATATTATTATACAAAATATTATCATGATAACCTAATAAGATATAACACCCTCATAATTTTAGAATGTATTAGGGGGTGTTCATTTGGAGAAAGTGGGAAGATGAACTCTTTTTTAGCTGGAATCAATTTTTACGATGTGGTGCATGTTTTATGAAGTGGATGGCATGGTTGGGGTACTAATGAATAGCGGTATTATGTAATAGTTGTATTTTTATTATAGAAGTGTCATGGGAATGGGATGTAGTGTAGTTGTTGGAAGGTGGCTTTTAAGTTGTCCTTCCAATTTTAGGGTCACTATTACATGGTGTGGTGGTTATGATGTTATTATATTATGAGGAATTATATTTTGTGACATAGTGACAAACATTGTGTCAATGTATCTTTTATAGATTATAACATCTCACTATAGAAAATTACCTAGATTTTGATCATGATTTTGACATGGAACAACTATACTGTTCCCACACCCTTTCTCCTCTGTCCTTGCCATTTTGGGATACAACGTGATGTAGCCTAAGGTGTTTTGAATTGAACCATGTTTTTCTGGGTTTTTTTTGGCCCCTCAAACCCATACATCTCTTAGTCATTACTATTAATTTTTTTTAGACCTTGGTATTTTCAAGTGATCCTTCATCTCTTAATCTCTTGAAATTATTCGTAACCTATTTGGATTAACTCTTAATGATTATTTGTGAGTTTATATCCTTTTACTAGATATCATCCATTATATTGTGTTGAATAACATATATATGAATTTCTCTCTATATATTTCAAGGATCATGATCCAATATCTTTTTGAGATGTATTGGGACTGGTAATAGGATCCTTGGATTATTGTATGTAAATGGATAATACACGAACATGATTTGTACCAGCCCATGATTTTATGAAATATATATTTTTCAAATAAATTCAATTTCACTGATAGATTGAATTACACACATCACCGGGTTTAATGGAAACTAAATATACTATTTTTTAATATCAACTAGGCATTATATTGGATTGTATGAATAGAATTAACTAAATTAATAAACAATTATAGTTTCATTTGTGTAAAATTAATTAATTGGTTATCAAATGTTTATAAAAGAAAAAAAACTATTTGAATGAAAATGATTTTTAACTCTCGGTGTTTGTAGAAGAGAGGCAATGTTGGTCTTCTTGTTTCTTGGAACATCATGACATGATCTTCCTCAAATGATGACTTGATTATTACGTGGTCATGTTCACCTCTCACCTATGATAGTGCATTGTTCCTTCATTCAAGTGGTCATATGATATGCATATCAAGCGCAATCCAACATATCTATAAATCTAGGTAAACTTCTTGGATCTCTCAATCCCATTCCAAAATCCCTCTATTCTTCGATTGCTTGGAATTCTGGTTGGGCGTTTCCTCTCCACTGATAGTAGAACTCATGCATTGTGTCAACCAATATCTCCAAGGATCTATGTCGAAGTCTATGTATTGAAGGAAATTGATGAGTCTTTTTGGATATATGTGGGAGAATAAATTCTATATAAGCATAATATTTTATTTGAATCATGGAGTGAATAATATTCTTTGTGCATGCTGTATGGGCATAGCTTGGCTATCTACCGGCACAGGGTGAGGCATCGGGATGATGCACTGGAAGTACGGGAGGACTGGGACCAAGGTGGAACTTCAGGTGATGTTGTAAAGCATCTGGATTCATTTAGTTAAGGTTCTAATGAAGGTTATGGTGTTTCTGGTCAAGGGCATGACAAGGTAGAGGTCTCTCTCTTCTCAGGTGGAAAAATCTTGAGGAAACCAATTAAGGATCCTCCTTCCAAACCTAGTGTAGTTGAGATTTTCAAAATACTTTGGAGTGATTTATAAAGTTCTCCTAGAAATAAATCAGGGGGTTTCCAGGCTAATGTGGAGGTGGAAGAAAATAAGGATATTACTAATGGTAATACATAGGCTCTTGGGGTCCCTGTTGGGCCACTAGTATAATTGTTATTGTTGAGGTGAGCCCAAACCCACCGTCCTATGCTATGGATGTGCATGATAGATAAAGAAACAAAACTAATGGGGTGACCCAGTCCTCTGGAAAGAGTAAAGATAATTAATGGAAAGAGTGGGAGCATCCCACAACTTATTATGGTGTAGGCAGGCTGCTGACCAACAACCTGGGAACCAATCTAAGGAGGACTTTGTCCTGTCTGAATTTAAACAATTGGTTAGAAAACGTGTGTAATGAGGGAGTGTTTGAAGTATATTCCAAGTTTCCCTCTATGGCTGAGTCTGATGGAGATGAACTATCCTCAGATAATAATGGACTGGGTGGGGATATCAATGTCTTGCACAAACAAAGAAGAAAAAAAGGAAATACAAAAAAATGGCACCCGAGGTGCTGCATTATTTCCAGGAAGCCAAAATTTAAGGGACATAAAGACTAATCTTAACACCATAGACCGATGTATACCTAGTCTTCCAAAAAGGAGGGGAAACTAAAGGAACATAAGATCTATAAAGTTGTAGAAATGGAGAGTCAGAAAGACAAGGTAACCTAATCTCAAAAGCAAGAGAATGAAATCTAAAAGGTAAAAGATCAATAGGAGGAGGTGAAGATGCAATCTAAGGAGGTGATACGATTGTGGAAGATGCTTCTCCCCTATTACAGAGGTTTAATGAAAGTTATCTTGATGGATTGCATCATCGGATGAATGTGGATTTTGAGGAATAGATGGAACTACTCAAAAATTCTGGAGAATAAATGAAGGGGCAGTCTTTGGGATCAAGGTACAAGGGGAGTTGCAAATCACATGATAAAAATACTTGTCCAAATGGAAGTTACTAGAGAGTATGCCAAATGGATTGACCAGAAAAAACACATATAGGTTTTATGCATTAACATGTATATTATTAGTAAAGATGAGTACATGAAAGCATGTGATTATCTAGCAAAGTGGTATGAAGAGATTCTAGAGACTGATCAAGATTGCTAGGTTAGTTCCTTTCCCTGGACATTGTTTAGGGAATATGATTCCAATCGCCACAGAATTGTGTTTAATAGGTTAGATGTATCCATTGATTATTGTGCTATTTTAACTATGAGGTATCCCAATTTCCCCTTAAAATTGTTGGAAAATAAAAATGATAATTTGGTGGTGGTAGGTTAAAACTCAGTGAATAGTCATGAATTTTCATCATAAATATTTTTGGATGAAGTTTATAAGAATATTATAACCTTTTTATTTTAATTTATTTGTTTACTGGAATATTTTCCAAGAAAATTACCTATACAATATATAAATCAATGAATGTTACAAAATCTAACTCTCTTGGTTTTAAATATATATTTTGTGTAAACATGCGGAAAAATTTAAGTTATGAATGAACATATGTGTCTATATTTAGATTAATGAAATTAATTTCATGATATGATTTTAATTATAATTTCTTGTAATTATATAATGACCTAAAATTCTTATGTAACACTAATGTAATATTTTTCCAAAGAATAAAAAATAAAATGAAGGATTTGAAAAATATATGAAGAGATATTATTTTATTCTTTTAATGGGTCTCATGAAATTTATTGATATATGTGAATTATTAGGGTGATTTTAAAAATTGTATTTTATTTCACACTTCTTCTTTATGTACAAAAAATAAACTTAAATGAATATTGTTACTAATAACATTACCAATATATTATAATAAATAATATTTTATATAATTTTTTAAAATTCATAAAAATTTTATATTTTGAAAAATATATTTGATATGTTTCTAAAAATCATCCTTGGTCCATTTATGGGTCGTTTGGGATTTTATAAAAACATTATTAACCCTTAAAGAGTAGATGACATTAATATTATGATAATTTCCAGAAGGGTTAATGAAGGGTAAAAACAACAACATAAACGTAAAAATATGATCCAAAAATGCCCAAATTTTATATGGTGAGCGTATTTTGACAAATAATCATATTAAATTTTAATATTATAAATTTTTATCTATTTGGAAATCAAAATTATTTTAATTAATTTAGTTTTTTTATAAATTTCATGAGTTCCCCTCCCTTGAATATTAAAAGGGATCCCCTCCATTAAAATATTTAAACTACATTGATGCTTCTATATTGACCAAAATATGAATTTTTTTTTATTTTTACATCTATATACACATTCTTTAGGTTATTTTCATCCCAAAAGAACAATACTAAAACCCTTAGGAGGGGAACTAAAGGAGTCATTTCAAATAAGATGAAATCACCATAACCGATCACTTTCTTTTTAATTATTCTTTTACCTTATATAAATTAATTATATTATTCATTAAAAAAATTAAAAATAAAAAATATACTAAAAATTTATTGTGGTTATGAGACTGCATTTATTCACCCTCTTTCCTTCAAATGGGAAGCAAATGTATCGTTCGTGTGTACGTAAAACAAAACATATCCACATGGTGATACATATAATTTCCATCACTATATTTTATAGATGGGTATTATGATGGATTTATTGTTTTTATATTGTAATTATGAAATAATTATAATTATTCAATTATAAATCCTCTCTTACAATCCAATGCATTGGAAAATGATAATGTCGTTCATGTGTACGTATGGACTACCACCTCCACGTAGTGACGTAATTCATTTTTCATTTACATTTTAATTGATGGTAATAAGAAGAAAATTAGGTAATATATTTGATATAATATTGATTCTAGATATTTTTTAACAATTACCTTTATTTCAATCCATCCATTGGAAAATGAAAACAATGATCATGCTTATGTATGGCCTACAATCTCTAGGAATAAAATAATCCTCTTTTCAGCATCCATATTTTATAAGTGAATATAAACTAGTATATAATGAATATATATGATATTCATAAAATAACTATAAATATTTATATTATGGAACCATGATAAAAAATAAGGACCAAAACTACCAAACCAATACATACACAAAAAATGATGTCAGTATCACCCAGAACGGTGATTTTAATAAAAAATATTAACAAATAGGAAGTAAAAGGTTATAATTAAATAATATATGGTTTGATATATATTATTACGGTTATTTAATAGAGTTAGAAAAAATATATATTTATTATATAAGTGGTTATAATGAAAATGAAGGAAGTTGGATCTAAGGTAATGGATTTTCATCTAATTTTTTTATTCGAGACATGCCATATTAACCACTTGTTTCCATTGAATGGGGAATATACTAGACATGAATGAAATTTATGATTATTAAAATTATATTTAATGGGTTTTAAATGTCAATATAATGTTTTTTTATTCATGAGGATTATGATTCTAATGCTACCAAATTGTTGGGAGTTTTATCTCACAATCTCATTTTTATCTGGATTGTTTATCATTATGTTTCTGATTAAAAAATAATATAATCTACTTATCAAGAAACTAATAAATATTATTATCCAAATTTAATTTGTGGAAAATAAATGTTTTAATTTTATTTTTATCACCATAAGTACTCAAAATAATTAAAAATAAATTTTAAGCAATATCAACAATATTTCACTCTTCCTTCGAAAAAACTTTTTCATTCATATCCTTGTTTTATAAATATATTATAATTAATGTTTTTAATATTCTATGATGATTTTTTCAAATATTTATTCTATAGGTGTGAATATTATATTTTTTTTAAAATGAATCTTCTTTTTATTTTCTGAATGAGTTGCTTTTTTTACTTTTGATAAAAAAACGATAACAGAATGCTTTCTTTTTACATATACGACATGATCTGAATTTCATACTATCATGAATAATCAATGATTTTAAGCTTCCATTAATAGTTTCCATGGATAATTTCATATATTTGTTTCGATAATATTTTTTATATTTTCTATATTTTAATGAATTGATTTCAATATGAAAAAGTTATTATATTCAAGATTTCTTTTAAAGATATTTTTATTTAATTTTAAGGTATCAATGAAAAAACCATTAGGGTTTTTTATTTTTTACTATGTATATTATCTAATGGTTCCAAAATAGTTTTTATCTTGATATTTTATGATTATGATGATGAGATATTTATAAAACCAGTTACTTTTCCATGGGTTATACTATGATGAAATGATTATAAAACCAATTTCATTTTTCATGGTTTATGATATGTTGAACATTTAATGTTCTTATATTAATCCTATTTTTTTATTATATAATGGTTGTGACCTATATATCCCTCCAATGAATTGGGGAAAGTTATATAATTCATTACATAAATATGCTATGCATGAACCTGATTTCATGTATACTATTTTATGCATGGCCCTGTTTTCAGGTGTGGACCAAGTTTTCATGTCTATGAGTTCACTACTAGACATGATATTCATTTTTATAAGATTATACACAGACATGGTACCATACATATAAGTTTATGAGAGTGTCTAATCTCATTTCCATAACATATTGAGTTAACATGTTTCTATTTATATATGTTCACAATGTTATAACATTATGTATTCCAAAAAATAATTTTTATGCTAATGTTATGTTCTCCTGGATCATGTTATTTGTTTCCAATATGATACATATTTTAATAATTTTAAAGGTTTATTAATGACCCAAAATTATTATTTTTGATATGTAGGATATCATTTAAAAATGTTAAGCACATGTTCATATACCCTTATGGTCATTTTATTCTTATCAGATCCCTGATATATCCCTTGTTTAGACATACTAAGCATATGAGATAACCCATTATTATGTTTCCTTTAGCTAAGTTATCAATAATGATTTTAGGAATGATATGTATGAGAAGGGTTCTAGTTATATAGAACTAAATGGGAGACTATTATGAAATTGTGGTTTATGTGTCTATGTATCCAATGATAATAGTCCTATAAAATTAGATAATCTGTTGTTATGTAATGTAATTAATTTTCATATATTAATATTTTTTGATAATGTATGAAATTTATGGGCCTGTATAGTTGGTATTATAGAATTTTTTATTTAATATTTGGAAACTAGGATGAGAAAACATTTGTGAGAATTCAATAGATAGTTTTAGGTATATGATGGACTATTAATGTTTTTGATTAACGGTTGGGATTCAATATCTTGTTAGTTTTCTAAATCAACTCT
Organism: Viscum album; assembly: GCA_963277665.1. Classification (NCBI taxonomy): domain Eukaryota; kingdom Viridiplantae; phylum Streptophyta; class Magnoliopsida; order Santalales; family Viscaceae; genus Viscum; species Viscum album. The sequence goes on from OY728160.1 coordinate 1,920,168,320, forward strand.
CTCAAGATATTGGTGGTAAAAAAGATCATGTTGAACATTTCAATGCATTAAGAATTGAGATATGTTTTCTTAAATATATTATTCAAAAAAATATACCATCCTTCTATGGGTCTTTTGATCCACGAAATTCATAGAAATGATTAACTGTGATGGAAAAGATATTTTCTATTCATTAGTGCTCATACCATGAAAATTTTTTCCTATAAATTTATAATTTTTATGGAGAAGTAGATAAATGGTGTAATTTTATTAAGAATACAATGAATGTGGAGGATATTGACACCCTACAATGGGTTGTGTTTAAGGGAATATTTTTTATGATGTAATTCCATCATATTATATATATATATATATAAGTAGTTAATGAATTTTATTAGCTTAATTAGTAGTAGTATCAATCCTTTGGTAACTATGTAATGATCCAACCCTAGTAGCTCAAAGCTGGTGCCTTAATTTATTACAATTACATAGACATAATGGGTCAAATACCACATGACATATCAATTTAGCAATTTTAGAGATCCAAGTACATACATGATATACATTTTACATTAGGAACTTAACATAATATATAGTACATGAAAAATTAAATTACCCAGCATCCTTAAAAAATCATTCAAAGGATTCATCTTCATAACATAAAGAATGGGAAAAAATGGGGAGCTCAAATGTTTATTAAGGGATAAGTAAAAAATAATATATTGTGAATAAATAAGGATAATCATTATGCTAATGTAAATAAATGAACATAGAATCCACATGAATAACTTGATGAGGTTTAATATATGGAAAGTTAAATATCAAAAAATAGATTCCATTTAATCAATAAATTGAGAATGAATTGTATACAATGATATTATAATTTTGAAAATATAATGGAGAATAATAATTTAATTCCAAATAAATGAAATTCTTAATTATTAGATTTTTTTCCTAGGAACATGATACATGTTTCGCCAAGACAATTCATAAGAGGGTTTAAAACATACATTGTAAGAACCCATCTAATTTGGCCAACTAATTCATCTCATGAGAATACCGATGCATCAAGGGCCTTACTATAAATGGTTCCCAACCCATTTCATGAATTTTGAAATAATTAATCATATATTGAATAATTGATTTAATATACAAACAATGTTCCTTATCATTTAAGTATCCATATTGAGTAAAGTATACTGATTTAAAAATATTTCATTGGATAATCAAATTACATTCAAAATAAGAACCATATAAAAATTTGAATAAGGTTTCAGAAATAATCAAATCCATCATAGAAGAATATGGATGTTTAACAGAGATTTAATTTCCAATGAAATATTATTACAATAACGTGAGTATTCAAGATAATGTTAATAGTCACAAAAGAATGTGATATTTCACAATCACTTTTACCACTTGGTAATTTTCAATTCAAATATCCTTTGATGAAATAATTAAATTTGAAACATAAAATACCCTGAATAATGAATTATTATTTATATTAAATTTCCAAGTGTAATTATATAAACCGTATAAAAATAAATTAGGTGGATAACATTATAATATGCATCAATGAAATGAAATTGAAGAAAAAACCACTTACCTCATGCTTCCTTTTGGCCGAAAATTATATGAACTTATCTATATTGGATTTAAATATGTAATTAAATTTCACAATAACTATATTAATATCATATATTATCCTTTTATAATATCTTATACCCTATTTAATAAATAATATTTCATTATTTTCATTGTTTTTGGTGTTAATTTCTTTCTTTTATCATTCATCTATTATTTTGAATTTTATGATTATCATGAATATTTTATGATTCCATACTATCTATAATAACAATAATGAAATAATTATCATATTTTTACATCAATTTTAATTTAAAAATAGTTCATGAATCGTGGTTATGAAAATTTAAGTATGTTCTATTCATGGAGATGGTAGACCGTACATACTCTTGAGTAACTATTCCATTTTTCGATGATAATTATGGAAATTAGTTTAGTAATATTTAATATTTAAATATTTATAATAATATTATATATAACATATTATATTCCTATATCATCCATGTGGTTTGGTGATTAAAAGTGATCAATATCACTTCGTGAAGGTGGTTGTCCACACGTATATGGATAGTGTCATTATCTTTAAGTGAGTGAAAAGGTAAGAAAGAAAATGATATGTAATATTTGAAAGAATTATAAATATTCCATGAATTTCATATTTATTTAATTTGTATCATATATATTTATAGTATTTATCTTTATCACCTTCCATGTAATGTGTTAGTTAAAGATGAATGAAATCCCTTAGTCAGGTGGTAGTCCATTGTACAAATGAGCGAGGTTATCGTATATTCTACAGAATGTAGGTTAAAAAGGATAATATGATATAATGACTCTAGATGTATAAATATGTTTTAAATAATATATATACAATTTATATCAATCATCATACCCAACTGTGAAAGGGGGAAATAGAAGAACGAATGACATTACTCTAGGAGGTTGTAGTCTTCTGTGCACACGAAAAATGCTTTCATAACCAAATTTATGGAAATTTAGATGGTTTTAGGTAATGAATTTTTATTAAACCATCCCATAATATTTAATATACTATTTTTATTATATAATCATGGTTTAATAAAAATATAAAGAGGTGGAAAAGTAATAAAATAAATATTCTTCTTGTTGGAAATTTCCTCTTCTTTGGGTATCCTCCTAAGCATTACACTAAATAATTATATGAGTGGATATATACAAAAAATGAGTCTTATAAGAAGAGGGTATGAAATTTGGAAATATATTTGGGAAGAGAATGTCCAAAAAAAGGGTTTTAAGTTGTGTAGATTATAGGAGAGGTGGTGGCCTTTTATAAGTGTAGAGGAGGCCATTCATGTAAATACTAAAAAGCATTCACTATTGGGAGGTCAATGTTGCCTCAAAAGGATGAAAAACTGCTAATTAAAGTGAATTATTGATGATATTTTATATAAATAACTCCACAACATGTTAAAAAAATTATTATTATTTTATCTTCACTTATATGTATCCCAACGTTTATCATTTTTTGTTTTCACTATGGGAACTAGTTCTCGACGTTATGTAATTTATCCATTAAGAATAAACTAAAGTGATCGTTATTACATAATTTGAATGTAATTATTATATATAATAAATAAAAATTTTCAAATCAGGATTCTATGTGTGTTGATTATTTTTTTAACACAAGTCCATGTACACGAAAAAACAATTTTTTTACATTAACCGCACTAAAAGCATTTTTACTATATTGGAGTCAATAAATTCATTATAGAAGAATAATTGGTCAATAAATGAATAATAGTTGATATTTTTTAATATTTGAAAAAAAATTGGAATACTATATATATATATATTAAAATAAATTAATAGAATGACATGTATTATAAAATAACATTAATGTCAATTTTGAAATTATTCATTGAATTGGATTTTCAAAATATCAATACAATAATGGAATATTAATATATTATTTTCACACATAGTATTCATGATAAATAAACATTATAAATTAATCAAATATAATAAATCATTCAATTTATTTCACGTTTTCTATTTTTATCTGTTATATTATTTTGTATTAAATAAATAGTAAATGAGTTTGTGTTTCTTATGCATTTTAAGTAGTAATTTCACCTCTAAAAATAAAAAAAGTTATGGTAAAAAATTTATTTTTAAAAATATTATCTAAAACTGAAACTATATTGATTTTATAATTCCCTGACCCTAGTAACCCAACGTTAGTGCATTTTTTTTATACATTGTAATGATTATAAGGAATCATGTCCTGATGGACCATTGGGTTTATTAGTATTGTAAAATAGATTACATACATGAACGTTACATGACACATTAGGAAATAAAACCCAACATAAATGATCCTTTGAGAACATAATTAATCCCCTAGCTTAACTCTTCTTATCAATCAAAATACACTTCCTGGAATCATGATAAAAAAACATAAAAAAGGGGTGAGCTCAGATGCTTAGTAAGGATATCAATATAGTAGAATCTTTCCAAAATAAGCATAAACATTTAAGGAAATGTATAAGACAAAACCAAAATCCTTCTAATCTTAGAATTCCACAGAATATGGAAAATATTAATCAAATAATTCCATTTAATTATTCACATGGATATTCAACTAGTCAAATAATCACATGCAATATCAATATCCAATTTCATAATAATGGAATGTATAATTCCAGAATTCATTACCACATAGTCAAGCCCTTGTGTGAAGACTAAAAATATGATTTTATTCAAGGCCTTGTACGAAGACACTAGTTATTCCCCTGGGACATACTAATGTATCAAGGAGCTATATAGGGATCCAACCATCACATACTATGTCCAATGCATTCCTCATATGACAGGATGAATCATAACATAAACATTCGTATCTAAACTAGCTTACGAAATGTTAATACTTTAACCATAAACCATAACTGGTACAAAAATAACACATCCATGGTCAATCATATCATGAAACCTTCAAAACAATATGGAATATTGGTATCATAATGAATCAACTTCAAACAAGTGTAAAATCCATCAATGGATGTTGACCTTGAGGGAATCAAAACTGCTTGAGATAAATATATCATTATTTTTTAAAAATCATTTAAAAGACTCATAATTTAGAAAGGGAGACATTTAAAGACATTTTTTAATCAAAGTGTCCCGTACCACTTTGAAAATATGAATGGATTTAATTTTTTAAAATGGTGATTTCCATATAAATAAATCCTTATTATCATTTTGAAAATGGTGATATTAATTAAAATTATTTAGAAAAATAAATATGTAAAAAATTTAAAATGATTATATATTTAAATAAACCCTTACATAAAACCTTAAAATATTAATTTTTATTTTTTTATGAAATATGGGCATTTATGATAAATATAACCCATTAAATACTTACTCATAAAGAATCTCAGATAATAATGAGATTGAAGAATTAACCCTTACCTCGTACTTTTCCATAGTCGTGGGTAATTTAACCTCATGTATAATAGTTAAATCATTGTTATTAAATTATAAAAGAATCATATACATAAATATGATATCATATATGAATTTCTAATATTGTATTGTTAATAATATTTTAGTAGTATCATCATTTCGAGTGTTAACAGATTCGTTTTTATTTATTTTCTTTGTTACATAATCCATGTTTGATATGGAAAAGATGTATTTTATTCATATAAAGAATAATATTATGTTCTTAAACATTATATTTAATCATAAAATGAAATTTTTTTCTTGAATGATTACGATGGGCAACGAATCTCATCATGTTCGTGGAGACGGTAATCCATACGAACCCAAATGTGACAATATCATTATATTAATGTTGAAATCGTCTTTAATTGGATAGTATATCATATATTCAGAATAAATAACATGTTATATTCACTAAATAAATCAATTATACTCATTATTATACCCATCCAAATAATGATGTGTTTGGATAACAAACTACACCATGACATGGAGATGGTAAGCCATATGTGTGCATGTATCGTGAATTTGTCCTTCAAAGGATGGATAGAATAAATAATATGGTTTTACATTATTTATAATAACATCACAGTGTATAGGAGGTACTATAGTTATTATTTTGTTATGGAAACAACAATGAAAGTGGAAGTGGAAGAAGAATAGAACTTGAAATATGGTGGTGAAATTATTACCTCTTTCTTGGGTGTTTCCTTTTGAGTTGATCAAAAGGGATCCTTAGAATGGTTTTCTGATCAAATTAAGGACTCTAAGTTGATTTTAGTTAATTTGTGATGGTATTAGGTAGGGGTTGGCCTATCCAAATGGCTTTGGATGTGTGATTTTGAGGTAATGAAAAGTGCCCTATTATAAGAGGGGTGAGGGTCTCTTTAGGAAAAGATTAAAATATTAATTTGTTAAAGAATCAAATTAGGTTTATAATTGATAAAAATAAATTTATTTCGAGACTTAAGAGGATATGTGTCGAAATAATCTCAACCTATTTGTTTTAGACTAGTTTAGGTTACCATTTTAACCATATCCATTATATTTAACTCTTAGTTAAATAGTTTAACAATTACTATGTATTTTTGTATTCTTAAACAATTTGGTTAATAATCTTATGCTAAACATACATGAGATCCTGAAGTGGTTCAGTAATGAAATATATAATATTATTTATTCCCTTGGCCTGAACCTAATATTTTTAGGAATATTATAAAAAACCAATAACAAAGTATTTGTTTTTAAAATTAAATTAGGACAATTTTGACATTATTTGGTGTTTTGTCTTTGTTAAAGTTAGAAAAACCTTATCACTTCAACAAAAATTTATCTAATCAACCCTAAGATGTCATATTAATGTAGAAAATTCATGTATGTCATCAAACCATTTAAATTATATTTATTTTAATATTTATAATATAAAGTATTTAATATTTCATTTAGAAGGTAATTACTGCATCATCTTTTTTTCATAAATAAATTTAATTATTTAATCTGTAAAAATTATTAATAAAACACCATTTTGTAGTAAATAATTTTATTATAATGAATATTTATAGTCGAATTAATCATATCTATAACCCTATATTAAAAATGGTTTAGTTATTAAACATTGAATTTAACAATTTTTACTCCTCTTTAAATAAAATAACAATAACTGTCTCAATCTAATACAAGTGGACTTAAAGGATCATATTTTATTCATAAGATTGTTTTTGGTCTAAATACACTTATCCAATAGAATTAGGACATGTGTTCGAGTAATTATAATGTTATTTTTTTACTTTAGTTACCCTATTTACTTTTAACATTGTTAATTAAAAGTAAAAAGTTACTATTCAGAAAATATTATTTTCATTTAATTGAACCACATTTTACTTACTGATAAAACCATGTCTCTAGGATTTTTTAAATTCAACTCAGATAAGTAGTAAATTTATGTTTTCTGAAAAGTTTCAAATTCTTATAGAAGGTGGTTAAAGACGGTAAAATGTTCAATACAAATTTATACATCAAATTTTATTATAAAATGACTAAAATGAATTACATTGAACTTATATAGGTATTATATATCTATTTTGACTTGAAATAAATTTATATAAAAAAATTATTATTTAAATTAATTGTCAATTTTAAACAATAATGTAGTGTTTTTTCACTATTCATAAAATATTGTGTATTTTCTGAAAAATACCAAAAATCCACCCTAAGCTAATTTTGATATTCAGAATTAAAAAATCAATTCTATTTTAAAAATTAAAAATATAGATGTTTCATTATTTAATTTAAAATCAATTCCCACTGTCAAAACCAAAAATCGGGTTTTCCAAATGTAAAAATAATCAAAACATTGACATGTTTTTATGTCAAATTTAAATGTGAATTTACTTATAATGACATATATTGTATTAAATAATAAAAATATAATCTAATTATTCTTTAAAACCACAAAAATTCATAATTTTACACTATAAGTTATTTCAGTAAAAAAAAATTCTCTATTAAAACATAGTTTTTTTCAATATTCATCAAAATATGAAAGTTATCATAAATGTACCAAAAATTTATCCAAAATTAAATTTTATGTCCCGCTTCTAAAGGGAAATTTAATTTCATTAAATTGAATATATAAAAGTGTCAAATATTTTATTTAAAAATGGTTCGCCAATAAAAGGCTGTAAAATTGCCTTTTTTTAAAAAATACTTGTTTTATATAAAAAATTAATTTGTTTTTATAATATGTCAAAGAAACACATAATATGTATGTCAAAATTATAGAGAGTATATATGATTAAATATCTAGTAAATAAATTTCAAAACCACTTTTTGAATGGCTAGTTTGATAAGTTGTGGTGCACTTGAACTCAGTGTTGCATGTAGCGTAAGCTATTGAATTACATTAATGAGATAATGTACTGTGAAATATTGTGGTGTTACATTCTCCCCTCCTTAAATAAATTTCATTCTCACAATTTGAAATTGTTTTTCAAAAAAAATATTAAAAATAGAAAAATACCATTGTGGAAAACCCACATCTGAAATTGGGTTAATAAAATTTAGCCTTAATAAGAGGGAAATGGAAATGAAAAAGTCACCACCAAATTATGATCTCAATTATAAGAAAATTAGTGGAAATTAGAGACACATAATTTGTTGAAAAAATAGATATTTTTATGGAGTGGTTGAGGTCATAAATCACAAACAAGTGTATAATTGAGGACCTCAAAGCAATCAATCTATGATGATTTAAAATATCGTCGGTTCAACAAAATATAAGGTATTAGGATAACACATTTTTTGTTTTATGATCCCTTCCCTACAGATTAGAATTAATTTCTTTATAATATAAGTAAAATAGAATACTTTATATGTAGAGTTCCCTATGTTAACTAATTTTTACCACAAACTCATCTTTCACTCCAAAAGATAATAGAAATCAAAAATATTCTATTTATCCTAATCATATGGGGTTCAAAAAATAATGAATTTATAATTCATTTGTGAGACTATTTAAAAAAATAAATTATTCAAACGATGGAATCACTTAGGCCAGTGGTATGTGAGGCACCCTTGTCACCCTTTGGGTGCAGGTTAATGTCTCGCGGCCTTTTCGAATGCAACAAGTTGTCACCCGACTTCCGGGTTGCCCTTTTTATAAAAATCCAAAAATAATCATAAGAAATTAATAAACATTAATTATAGTATCCAATGTCAAACATAATTCATTCCATCCTTTAGAGTTATCCAAAATACATTTATCCAAATTCAAAATCCAAAATCTATATGGAAGATAACTAAAATGAAGATTATTTTTACCACATAATAAAAAGTGAATACCTTCATCATGTATTCTTTTAAAACATGGTAACACCATGAATTACCATAAAACCATATTGATTACATTCATACTCCCGTATTCCTTATAGAATATTAGTTATACTCTTCATATCAAAATTTTTTGTAAACTCCAACAATGATGGAATATACAAATCATTAATCTATTTCAAGGTAGTCACAAATATCTACTATAATTTATCCAAATCTGTCATATCGTATTCAAAAATCACTACCATAGTATGAAAACTATTTTATGTTTTATCTTTCCTCAGCCTTTTATTTTCCAAAAATATTAACTTGCTATTGAGTCATTTTTCCTAGTACAATTCAATCTCAAATCCTCAATGAAATAGTACTTCAGTAGAATCCTTATATACTCTATAATTCTTATAACCTGTACATCATTAAATAAATACTCAAATGATAAAATTCTTTAATAACAACATAATAACTCTAATCATTCGACTTCATCTTTGGTAGTATCATAACTTGATTATTATCTAATAGAAACATTTGGGGTGTACTATATTTTTTTGGACGTTGATTAATGTAGTGTCCCAACTCCTTGTAGATGAACCATTGTACATTTGAAACCTCTTTCATAAACTCATAATCATGTACATTATGTCCTTTTTCTCCACACTTATTAAAAAATCCCATCCCATTCAAGCATTATCAAGGTGATTTGTTCCATATTATCACATATGGGAAAATCCTTTTTTCCCCTCTTTACATTATCTATCATTCTCTCTTCCATCCTTTTATTGTCTTGCTTCCCTTCAAAGCCATAGGACTCAGGGAATTCATAACTTATATTATTAACACATGATACTATTTCTTAATATGATGAGAATATGTGGGAGACTAATTCCCTTTTAAATGTTGTCTTAATACCATGAAAGATATGATCATTCTCAGTTTTCGATCATGCGTATTTCAGGAATTCTCATTCCTTCTACTGGGCGCCACTTCTAAACAATTTCATACACTATATTAGTTTATGAATCACAATTCATAACCCCAAACATTTAAATTACCTAACAGAAATTGATAATACTATGCTTATAATCTATAATCATAAAATGTTTTCTTTGAGTAATTATTTAATTCTAAATCATTCATAATGGATTGCAATGAAAATGTGAATTATCCCAAATATATCGGTTAAGAGTGTCGTAACAATGAGTGCATCAAGGACCGTTTTTGTGTACCAGGATACCCTGGGTCATCCTCGAAACTCTTGGTTGGAGTTTTCACTCATATGTACATCTGTGAAAGAGTCTCCTCTACCTACTCGTATCCAGACAGGGATGTATTGTTTGGATAATACAAAAAATCTCTACATTACCAAAATTATAGGAACTTCTTCTACACTAATCCCCAATGTCTATCTTAGGGTAATGTTCTCTAATCAGATTTTATGTAAATATATTTCCATAGTTGTTTCTGAACATTATATGATACCAACCGTAACACCCCGACCCCAGTTATCCAGAGTCGGTGTAAAATATTAATACATTTGCGAGATTCCAAGGAATAAAGTCCTGAAGGACCGATCAGTTTAGCGGTATTGGAAAATAGATTACTTATATGAATGTTACATTACACATTATAAAATAAAACACATATAAAATGATACTTTGAGAATTCCATTAATCCCATAGCTAAACCATGCTAATTAATCATAATACACTTCTTTCAATCCTGGGAAAATAAAACATAAGAAAGGGGTGAGCTCAGATGCTCAGTAAGGATAAAAATATAGCAGAAACTTTCAGAAATAAGAATTAACATTTAAGGAAATGTATAATACTAAAACACAAGCCTTTTAAACTAAAACATCAACATAATATGGTGAATATAAATCAAATAACTCTATTTACATAATCACATGGACATTCTACTAGTCGAATAATCACATGCAATATCAATTGCCAATTTCATAATGATGGAATGTATAATGCTAGACATCATAACCACATAGTGAAGGACATGTCCCAAGACTATTGATTATAGTTTTTCAAGGCATGTTCTAAGACATTAGTTTGTCTCATGATACCTACCGATGCATCAACGAGCTATAGCGGGCTCCACCCGTCACAAACTAAGTCTAATTCATTCCTCATATGAAAGGATGTAACATAACAGAAACATTTGTATTAAAACTAGGATATGAAATATTAATATTTTAACTATAAAAATTTAATGGTACAAAAATCACACATCCAAAGTCGAACATATCACAAAACCTTTAATAAAATATGGAATATTTTTATTATAATTAATCAACTTCAAACAAGTGTACAATACATAAAAGGATTTTGACATAGATGAAATGATAAATATTTGAGAAAAACATCTCTTTATGTATTTAGAAATCATTTCGAAATAACATAATTTAGAAATTAAGACATTTAAAGTCATTCTTGAATCAAATTATCCCATACAAATTTGAAACTTTGAAAGGATTTAACATTTTAAAACAATGATGTCCATATAAATAAATACTTCAAATCATTTTTAAAACATGGAAATTAAATAAAAATATTCTTAAAAATAAATATTTAAAACATTTAAACTGATGATATAGTTAAATAGACCCTTCATAATATGATAAAATATTTCTTTTTTAAAGCACTTTTAAGAAATATGGACATTAATGATAAATATGTCCTATTAAATACTTACTCATAAACAATCTCGGATAATAATGAGATTAAGAAATTAACACTCACCTTATAATTTTCTTTGAATGAGGGTACATTAACCTCCATTGTAATATTTAAATATTTGTTATTAAATTATGAAATAATAATATACATAAATATGATATCATATATGATCTTCTAATATTGCTTTGTTAATAATAGTTTAGTAGTATCATCATTCCAGGTGTTAGCTGATTCATTTTACATTATATGCTTGGTTACATAGGCCATGTTTAACATGGAAAGTATGTATTTGATTCATATCTAGAATAATATTTTCTTCTTAAAAATAATTTCTAATAATAAACTAAAAATTATTCTTGAATGATTACGATGGGGAATGAATCTGATCGCGTTCGTGGATATAGTAATCCGTACGTACGCACGATCGAAAATACCGTTATATTGATGGAAAATAGTTTTTAATTGGATGGTATATCATATATACAGAATCCTTAATATGTTATATACCTTATTTAAATTAATTATAATCATTATTATACCTATCCAAATAATTCAGTGCCTGGATAACAAACTACACCACGATGTGGAGACGGTAAGCCATACGTGCGCACGTATGGTGACTTTTTCATTCATAGGATGGATGGAATAACTAATATGGTTGTACCATATTTATAATATCATAAAATTTTGTAGTAGTTACTAGAGTTATTATTTTGGTACGGAAACAACAATGAAAGAGAAAGTGGAAGAAAAAAAAGAACGTGAAAGAGGGTGGTGAAATTATTACCTCTTCTTCGGGTGGTTCCATTTGAGTTGATCAAAAGGGTTCCTTAGGATTTATGATCAATGTAAGGACTCTAGGTTGATGTTAGAGATGATGGGAAGATATTTGGGTGGGTATTGGCCGAGCCAAATGGATTTTGAGGTGTAATTTTGAGATAAGGTGAAGTGCGCTTTATAAGAGTGGTGATAGTCTATTTAGGAAAAGATTAAAATATTGATTTATTATACAATTGTATACGGTTTATAATGGATCCAAATGAATTTATATCGAGCCTTTGGTGGTTATGTGTCGAAATCCACTCAACCAAAAGGTTTTAGACATGTTTAGGTATCCAATTTTACCTTATCTTTTATATTTAACTCTTAGTTAAATAGTTTAACTTTTACCAAGTCTTCTTATATTCTTTCGCTATATTGTTGATAAATTTACTCTAAACATCCATGAGAACATCAAGTGGTTCATTAATGACATATATAATATTATCTATGCCCTTATTTCAATAAATATATTTTTTAGAATATTATATCAACCAATAATATAGTATTTTCTTTAATAATTAATTTATGTCAAATATGACACAATTTTGTATTTTTTTTTGAGAAAGTCATAACAACCTTATCACATCGAAAAAAATTTCTCTAATCCACATTAACATGTAATATTAACCTATAAAATTTGTGTATGGCATCAAAACTTGTAAATTATTTTTATTTTTATATTTATATTATAATCTATTTTAATATTTAATTAAGAAGGTAATTACTACATCATCATTGTGTCATAAATAAATTTAATTAATTAATATTTTAAAATTATAAATAAAATACCATGTTATATTAAATATTTCTATATTTCTAATACAAATTTATAGTCAAATCTATCTTATGTATAACATAATATTAAAAATTATTTAGTTATAAAACGTTGAATTTAACACTATTAACTCTTCTTTAAATAAAAAGTAATTAATGTCTGAATCTAGTCCATGTTGACCTAAAGGATCATATTTTATTCATAAATTTGTTTTTGGTGGAAATAAAGTTATAATATAGAATTAAGAGATGTGTTTGGGTAATTATAATATCATATTTACCTTTAATTACTCTATTTACTTTTAATAGTGGTAAATAAAAGTCAAATAATACTATTCAAAAAAATCATTTTCATCTTATTGAAAAACATTTTACATACTGATATAAAAATTTTCTCTTATATTTTCGAAACACAGCTCATATAAGCTGTAAAATTATGTTTTATGCAAATTTGCAAATGCTCCTAGAAGGTGGGTAAAAGACCCTGACAAGTACAATAAAAATTTATACATCTAATTTTATTATAAAATGTCTCCAATGAATTACATTGAGAATATATAGTTATTATATATCTATTTTTAATTAACATAAATTTATATTAAACAAATAACTATTTAAATGAAAAGTCAATATTAAACAATAACACAATGTTTTTTCACAACTCATCAAAAATTGAATGTTTTTAGAAAAATATCAAAAAATCACTCTAAGATAATTTAGATATTCTGAATTAAAAAATGAATTCTATTTTACCAAAGTCAAAACATATAAGTGTCATTAATTAATTTAAAATTCATTCCAGTTGTCAAAACCAAAAACCGAGTTTTTAAAAAGTAAAAACAATCAAAAAAAGTAACGTGTGGTCATGTCCAATTTTATGGAGAAATTAATTATAATGACATGAATTGAATTAAATGATAAAAATATAATCTAATTATACCTCAAAACCATTCAAAAACTTAATTTAACACTATTTATTATTTTAATTAAAAAAAATTTTTTCAATTAAAACATACAATTTTTCACTATTAATCAAAAAATGAAGTTATCATAAAAGTACCAAAAATTAATCCAAAAAAAATTTTTATGTCTCACATATAATGAATAATTTAATTTCATTAAATTGAATATATAAAAGTGTCAAATATTGGTTTTAAAAAGGTTTCTCCATTAAAAGGCGGTAGAATTGCATTTTTCGAAAAATACATCTTTTATCTAAAAAAATGAATTTGTTTTTTTATTATATTTCTATGAAATAGATAATATTGATTTTAAAATCATATAGTGTATATAAGATTCAATATTCAGTTAATATTATTCATAATCGCTTTTTGAACGGCTAGATTGGTAAGTTGTGGTGTGCTCGAACTTGGTATTGCATGTAACGCAAGCTATTGAATTACTTTAATGAGATAAAATACTATGAAATCATGGGATATTAGATTATACCCACCTTCAATAAATATAATTCTCCAAATTTGAAATTATTCATCGAAAATAAAAGGTTAAAAATTGAAAAATACCTTTGGGGAAAACCCACATCGTAAATTGCGTTAATAAAATTTAGTTATAATAAGAGGGAAAGGGAAATGAAAAAGTCACCGCCAAATTATGATCTCTGTTAGGATAAAATTTGTGGAAATTAGAGATAAATAATTGGATGAATTTTTTTGATATTTATAGGGGTGATTGAGGGCATCAATCACAAAAAAGTGTAAAATTGATGACCTCAAATCCATCAATCTATGATGATTTAAAATATCATCTATTCAAAAAAAACATAAGGTATTAGGATAACCCATTTTTGAATTTAAGATACCTTTAATAAAGATTAATAATTAATTTATTTATAGAATAAGTAAAAAAAGATTACATGGAAAGTAGAGTTCCATCTGTTGACTAATTTGTACCACAAACTCATCTTTCACTCCAAAAGTTTATAGAATTAAAAAATATTCTATTTATCCTAATCATATGGGGTTCCAAAAATAATAAATTTATTATTTATTTGTGAGACTACTTTAAAAACTAAATTATAAAAACCAGGACATCACGTAGGACAGTGGTAGGTGATGCACCCTTGAAACCCTTTGTTTGTGGGTTAAAGTCTCACAGCCTTGGCGGATGCGACGAGTTGTCGCCCGAACTCTGGGATGTCCTTTTTATAAAAATCCAAAAATAATCTTATGAAATTATTTAACCTTAATAAAAGTATCCAATGCCAAACTTAATCCATTCCAACCTTCAGACTTATCCAAAATACTTTTTTCCTAATTCACGCCCCAAAATTTATATGATAGGTAAACACAATGACGATCCTTTATGCCATGTAATAACATGTGAATACCTTCATCAAGTATTCTTCGGTATACATGGTAACATCATGAATTACCATAAAACCTTATTTATTACATTCATAATCCCTTATTCATTATAGAATAATATATATACTCTTTATATACAAAAATTTAGTAATCTCCAAAAATGATGGAATATACAAATCATTAATCATTTTCAAGGTACTCAAAAATATCTAATATAATTTAACCAAATCAGTCATATCTGATTAAAAAATCACTACCATAGTATCAAAAATAAATTAAGGTTTATCATTCCTCAGCCATGTATTTTTTATGAAAATGAACTCGTTATTATGTTAGTTTTCTCAGTACCATTAAATCTCAAATTCTCTATGAAATAGAACTATAATAGTATTCTTATATAATATATAATTCCTATAACATGTACATCATTAATACAATACTCAAATGACACAATACATTAATAAAAACAAAAGAACTCTAATCATTCATCTTCATCTTTGGTATTATCATAACTTGATTATTATCAAATAACAACATTTGGTGTATACTCTGATGATTTGGATATTGATTCATGTTGTGTCCCCACTCATTACAGATGAAGCATTGTACATTTGAAACCTCTATCTTACCCTTTCAATCACGCACATGGGGTCCTTTTTCTCTACACTTATAACAACCATCTAATCCCTTCAATCATTTACCAAGGGGATTCTTTCCATAGTTATCACATATGAGAAAATCCATCTTTCCCGTATTCCCTTTATCCATCATTCTCTCTTCTATCATTTTCTTCTCTTACATCCCTTAAAATCCATAGGACTCCGAGAATACTTTACTTATCTTATTAACACATGATACTATTTCTTCATATGATGAGAATATGTGGGAGACTATTTCCCATTTAAATGTTGGATTCATATAATGAAAGATATGATCCTAATCAATTTTTAGATCATGCGTATTGTTGGAATTCTCGTTCCTTCCACTAGGAATCATTTCTAAATAATGGCTTACACGAGGTTAGTTTATGAAGCACATTTCATAATTATAAACATGTAAAATACCTAACATAAATTGAAAATATTATGCATATAATCTATAATCATAAAATGTTTTCTTTGATTAAATATTTACACGTAAATCTTTTATAATGTCTTGTCATGAAAATGTGAATTATACTAATAATACCCCCCCAAGAGTGTCATAAGAAAGATTTCATCAAGGCCCATTGTCATGTACCAAGATACCTCGAGTCAAGCCCAAAATTTCATGTTGGAGTTTTCACTTCTATGTACATTAGTGAAAGAGCTGTCTATACCTTCTCGTATCTAGATAGGGATGTATTTCTCATAAAATACACCAAATCTCTACATTACAAAATTCTAGGATATTCTTCTACACTAATACTCAAATTATATCTTAGGGTAAGGTTCTCTAATCGGAGTTTATCTAAATCGATTTTCAAGGTTGATTCTAAACATGCTCTGACACTATAACGCCCCGACCCCAGTTACCCAGTGTCGGTGCATTATTAAATAACATTGGCATGATTACAAGGAATGAAGTCCTGATGAACCGATCAGTTTAGCAGTTTTGGAAAAATAGATCACACACATGAAAGTTACATTTGCACTTTATGGCGTACAAAACAACATAAATAATCTTTATGAACACAATTTCACCCTTAGATTAACCCTGCATATCAACACATTACACTTCTTGGAATCCTGAGAAAAATAAAACATAGAAAGGGGTGAGCTCAAATGCTCAGTAAGGGTAAGAAATACAGCAGAAACTTTCAAAAATAATAAATAACATTTAAGGCAATGTATAAAACTAAAACAAAATCATTTTAAACTTGAACTTTAGCATAATATGACAGAAATAAAATAAAATAATTCCATTTATTATTCACATGGATATTCTAATAATAAAATAATCACATGCAATATCACTAACCACTTTCATAATGATGGAATGCATGATGCTGAAAATTAATTTCTGGGTCGAGGACTCGTGCCAAGACCTAAGGGATAACTGTAACCAAAACCCATCCCGGAGAGCCTCTGTAACCGGAATCCATCCCCGAGTGACTCTAACAACCAGACACCAACCCGGAGTGCCTCTAATAACCGGACACCAACCCGGAGTGCCTCTAATAACCTGACACCAACCTGGAGGGATTACTTTTACCGGTCCCCAACCTGGAACACACTAGTCCAACACATTCATCTTAAGAAGAGGATGAAATATAACATAAACATTCGTATTAAAACAAACATACAAAATGTCAAAAATTTTATCATAAACCATTAATGGAATAAAAATAACTCATCCGTAGTCAAAAATATCAAAAAAACATTAAATACAATATGGATGATTTGTATCACAATAAATCAACTTGAAACAAGTTTAAAATTTATCAAAGGATGTTGACACAGATGAAATCAAAACTATTTGAGAGAAATATCTCTTTTTTTGAAATCAGTTAAAAGTCACATAAATATAGAGAAAAACATTATTTTAATAATATCTTTATATGCTTGTAAAGGATTCTTCAAAGGTGTAATAACGGCGAGAATAACCGCACCCACCGTATAAGTTAAAAAAAGGCATTCTTACCTTAATTTTGTCAAAAGGTTAAAAAGGACCTTGTTCATAAAATGAAGGAAATATTACTTTATAAAACATTTATAAAAAGTAAAACAAGGATATAAATGTCTTTTACCCATATTCATGTAAATAGTATAAATTTTTTGAAATTCATTTTTAAGAAACATGGATGTGGATGATTAAGAGATCCCACTAGATTATTACGTATATACAACCTCAGATAATGAAGAGATTGCGAAATAAACCCTTACCAATATGGTAACTTACGAAACATACAACCCATGAAAGAGGTATCATAAAATGAATATGTAAATACAAATAAATTAATGTGTATTATACAAAGAATATAATTATGGGCAGTACATACACCACAAAAAATGTAATGGTGGCAATATGGCCTGAATCTCACGGGAATAAGGAGTGAGATGAAAACCCCTTACCTTGCACTTTCCTTTAGTTGAGGGTACGTATAATCTCCTGTACGAAGATAGTAGTACGTTATTAAATTATACCAGAACCATATTAATATTTATGATATCATAAATGATTCATTTATGACATTATATTACCCATTTAATAATAATTTCCATGTTAAGTTAACATTTTGGGTAATATTCACTTTCTTTATCGTACATGTTTTAACTTGTCACTCTTGGTCGTATCACTTAAGTCATGATTGAAATACCTCTAGAACATAAAACATGATAAATATATCATATATATTTAGAATATAAATATTTATAATAGGCATATATATGAAATGGAAAACACCGTTTATGGAGACGGTAGTCCGTACGTACGCATAATCGTTGTTTCTGTTTTCATATAGTATTGAACGGAAGTAAGTGAATAAGATATATGTAAGTAAATAAATCCTTATATATATATATATCTCCATTATCATTATTATTCCATATATTACATACTTATTAGTAATATATATTTTTATAATCGTCGATGACTGGTAAACTTGGAAATGAATCTCATCGCGTCGTGGAGATGGTAATCTGTACGTACGCACGAGAGAAAATATCATTCATTTGATATTAAAATAATATATAATTGGATGGTATATCATATATACTGAATCATTATCATGTAATATTTATTATTTAAATGAATTACAAATCATTATTATATCAATCAAAATAATAATATATTGAATAACAATTACACTACGACGTGGAGACGGTAAGCCGTACGTACGCACGTATGGTGACATGTCATTAAAAGGATGGATTGAATACTGAATATGGTTGTACCATATTTATAAGAATATTACAGTATATATGAGATACTGGATTCATTATTTTAGAATGGGAATAACAATGAAATAAGAAGTGGAAGAATAATGAAACGTGAAAGAGTGTAGTGAAATCATTACCACTTCTTCGGGTTCTTCCTTTTGATTTGATCTAAAGGGCTCCTTAGGGTAGATTTAGGACTAAAGGAAGGCCTCTAGGATGAATTGAGGGAAGTTTAGAGAGTATTTGGTCAGGGTCTGGCCGAACCAAAAGGCTTTTAAGGTGTGAATTAATGAGAATGAGGAGATCCCTTTTATAATAGGGGTGAGGGGCGCCTTTGGAAAAGCGAGAAATATTATTTTATAATGAATTAATATTCGGTTTATAATGGATCAAAAGTGGATAATTTTAAGGTTAAGGCGAGGATGGGTCGATAACTACTCATCCAATAGAATTTAGACAGGTTTCAGTTACTATATTATCCTTATCTTTAAGTATTAACTCTTAGTTAATTAGTTTCACTTTTACAATGTTTTCTTGTATTTTTATATTATAAGGTTAATAAACTAACTATATACATCCAAGAGACCTCCAAGTGGTCCATTAATGATACAAATATCATGATATAAGTCTCTTGGATGAACCTTAGATTTTTAAGAATTTAATATCCATTAATAACATAATGGTTTTTATAAACTATTTTATGTCAATTTTGACACTATTCAATAATTGACTTTTGTAAAAATCATAACAGGATGATTACTTCGAAAAAAGGTAACTTTATAAATCCTAATATGTAATATTATCCTATAAAATTAGTTAAATTCATTAAAAGTCTCAAATTATATTTATTTGGGTATCTACAATATCAATCATTTTAATTTTTCACTATTATGGTAATTACTGCATCACCATTGTGTCATATATAAATTAAATTATTTAATGTCTAAAAGTTATAAAAAAAATTACATTATATAAGATATAATTGTATCATTCTAATGAATATTTATAGTATAAAATCCAACATATATAACCCTATTTTAAAAAAAATTAATAGATATATGCGTGTGTCATTTTTGTATTCATTTTAACTTAATTAAAATGAAGTGTCCCTATCACTGACAAGTTGAACCATGGGGTCCAACAATCGACCCAAAGATGACCATGGTATGACATTTATCATCCAATATGGTTAGGACATGTTTTAGGGTAATTTATTATTATTATTATAATATTATTTTTTAACCCTTATTTACCAGATTTACCCATTAACCATGGTAAATAAAATATTTACCGAAGTATTTATTCAAAATGTCTAAAAATAAAAGGTACTTATTTACACAATTTGAAAATCAGAATTCAAAATATGGAATCCATTTTTCCAAATTCAAAACACATAAGTGGTATAAATTTATTTAAAATTAATTCCCGCTGTCAAAACAAAAAGCGTGTTTTTAAGATATAATAACTATCAAAAGATTGATACTTGTTTATGTTTGGTTTAATTGTGAAATTATGTCCAATGACCAACATTGTATTAAATGGTAAAAATATATTCTAAATATACTATAAAACCATACATGTTCATAATTTATCAATATTAATTATTTTGATTAAAAAAAGTTGTTTTTAATTATAATTTAGAAATTTTCACAATTCATCAAAATATTAAAGTTATCTAAAAAGTACCAAGACATCACCATAGACTAAATTCGATACTCAGAATCCAAAAAAGAAGTCCATTTTGAGAGTTAAAATCTCTAAAATATTAAAAAGTAGGTATTACTATTCATAACGGCTAGTTTGATTGGTTGTGGTGTGTGTTAGAACTTGAAGTTACGTAAAACACACACTATTGTATTATTCAAAGGAAAGCGTACTGTGGAAGCTTGGGATATTACATTAGAATTTTTTTGACGTCCCCATTCTAAAAAGTAAATTTATTTCCTCAAATTGAATATATAAACGTATAAAATATTGGATTTAAAATGGGTTCACTATTAAATGTTGGTAAAATTGCAATACTGAAAATGAATTTGTTCTTACATTATGTCTAAGAAACTCATAATATGGATTCTAAAATTTTAAGGATTATAGAAAGTTTAAAATTTAGTTAATAATATTCATAACCTCTCTTGAACGGCTTGTTTGGTAAGTCATGGTGTGCTTGAACTCGGTGTTGCGTGTAGTGCAAGTTATTGAATTAATTTGAAAAAATAACACACTATGAAATCGTGGGGTGTTACATTCTCCCCTCCTTCAATAAATTGCGTCCTCGTAATTTGAAATTTATCATCTAAAATAAAAGGTTTAATATAGAAAATATCTTTGTGGGAAAACCTACATCGGAAATTGGGTTGATAAAATTTAGTCTTAATAAGATGAAAAGTGAAATGAAAGGGTCACCACCAAATTATGATCTCTATTCGGAGAACATTGCTGGAAATTAGAGACATATAATTGGAGGAAAAATGTAAATATTTATAGGTAGTGATTGAGGTCATCAATCACAAACAAGTGTAAAATTAAGAGCCTTAAATTCATCAATCTATGATGGTTCAAAATACCATCGGTTCAACAAAATATATGGTATCAGGATAACACATTTTTTTTGTTTTAAGATCCCTTCACTAAAGTATAAGAATTAATTTATTCATTGAATAAGACAAGAAGAAAAATATATACTTGACAAGTAGAGTCTCAAACTTTTACTAAGTTCTACCACAAACTCATCCTTCACTCTAAAAGATCTTAGAACATAAAAATAATATTCTATTTATCATATTCGAATATGGATAAAAAAATGAATTTATAATTCATCTAGCAGAACCATTAAAAACGACATTATTCAACGCAGGACATCATGTGGGTCAGTGGTAGGTGATACACACTTGTCACCCTTCGGTTGTGGGTTCAAGTCTCATGGCCTTGCCAGACGTGACAGGTTGCCGCCCGACCTCCGGGTTGTCCTTTTATGGCAATCCAAAATAATACAAACTAGAAATATCCAAAATACTTCAGTCCAAAATTTATAAGGAAGGTAAACACAATGAAGATCCCTTTTTCCCACGTAATAACATGTGATCACCTTCATCATGTATTCTTTTAAAACACTGCAACATTCTGAATTACCATAAAACCATATTTATTACATTCATGATCCCTTATTCCTTGAAGAATAATAGATATACTCCTTCAATCCAAAAAATTTGTAATCCCCAACAATTATGGAATATACAAATCATTAATTAGTTTCAAGGTAGTCAAGAATATCTGATATAATTTATCCAAATCAATCTTGTATTATTCTAAAATCACTACCTCGGTATCGGAACCATATTATGGTTTATCTTTCTCTCAACCATATATTTTCCAAAAATTTAACCTGCTATTGAGTCACTTATCTTTGTTCCACTAAATCTCAAGTCCTTAATGAAATCGTACTGCAGTACAATCCATATATACTCCATAACTATTATATCAAGTACATTGTTGATACAACACTCAAATGACATAATCAACATAAGAACTGTAATCATTCCTCTTCATATTTGGTAGTATCATAACTTGATTATTATCCAATTGCATCATTTGTGGCATAGTCAGATGACTAGGACATAGGTTCGCGTAGTGTCCAAACTCTTTGCAAACGAAGCATTGTACATTTGAAACCATTTTCTTACCCTTGCAGCCATGTAATTTGTGCCCTTTTCCTCCACAATTATAACAAACTCCCATTCCTTTCAGGCAAGTTCCAGGGTGTTTTTTCCCACAGTTATCACAAATGGGGAAATTCTTCTTTTCCATATTCCCTTTATCCATCTTTCTCTCTTCCATCCTTTTCTTCTCTTTCTTCCCTTCAAAGCCATAGGACTCAGTAAGCTCTTTACTTATCTTATCAACACATGATATTATTTCTTCATATGATGATAATACATGGGAGACTATTTCTCTTATAAATTCTGGCTTAAGACCATTAAAGATATGATCATTCTTACACTTTGGATCATACGTAATACAGGAGTTCACATTCCTTCTAATGGGTGCCATTTCAATACAATAGCATAAACTAGTTCAGTTTATGAATTGCAATGAATGATTACCAAACTTGTAAAATACCTAACACAAATTGAACAGTTTATGGATATAATACATAATCATAAAAATGTTTTATTTGAAAAAGTATATACTCATAAGCCCTTCATAATAGTTTGTAAAGAAAATGAGCCAAGAGTGCAGCAAGTATTAAATCTTAGTTAATTAGTTTCACTTTTACAATGTTTTTTTGTATTTTTATATTATATGGTTAATAAAAATACTATATACATCCTAGAGACCCCCATGGGGTCAATTAATGATACACATATAATTATATATGTCTCTTGGCCGAACCATAGATTTTTAGGAATTTAATAACAATTAATAATATAATATTTGTTTTAAAAACTATTTTATGTAAATTTTGACACTATTCAATAATTGACTTTTGTAAAAATCATAACAGAATTATTACTTCGAAAAAAGTTAATTAAATAAATCCTAATATGTCATAGTATCGTAGAAAATTAGTTTAATTCATTAAAAGTCTCAAATTATATTTATTTTGGTATCTATAATATCAATCATTTTAATTTTTAATATTATGGTAATTACTGTTGGAGTTTGTGGTCTAGAACCAACTACTTTGTACTTTATTCATTAAATAAAAGCCTTATCACATCTTGATTGTTCTTATGAGTGACATGTCATGTTATAATGTCTTAAGGACAGCTGTTTCATTAATGGGTCGTAGCGGATCCCTGCTATGATGAGAACCCGGAAGTTCCATAACACTGTTCTTGAATGAATGTTCTATGGCCGGATGATATTATTTGAGGGACACAAATAATACAAGTCATTAGGGGTGAGGACTCATAAAACATTGAGGCACCTTCTCATGGTGTGCGGCCTTGGTAATATCTACGAGGATAATATGAGAACAAGACCCGCCAGTAGGAAATCCACATTTCATAGTGTCATTGGATGTTCCTATCTACGGACGTGTGTATTGATCCTTAGACATTAAGATTATTATTAATGGGTATTAAAAATCGTACACTTAGATGTATTGACGAAAACTGTGACAACACACTATTCGCAACGAGGTAGGATATGTTGGGTGCGTCACGAGTAATATCGCATTAATAGATAATGCGAGAAAGGATTTTTCCTTTCCGTTCCATAACAGAAGTAGATATCTCAGGCCCTTTGATGGAATTGATATAGCCTAAATAAATCCATGGAAATGGTATGGTATGGGCAAGTTCAATTCTGGGAAGTCAAAGAAATAATAATCAAGCACATGGGTTTATGGCACTAGCATGCAACTCTCTTGATTGGAGATATCGAGACAAAGGGATTATATTACACGGTAAGCGTTCGTAGGAGGTAACACGTCATTGCGGCATTAACATCTTTCTCTATGGGTGCCTTGGCATGTTTCTAGACGCTAACCTTGGACTTTAGGCAGGCTCACCCTAATGCCACTGAGAAAGAGGCCTAGAGGGTCTCACACTAAGTGTGTACATGTATCTCAGTTAAATATTAATTTAACAAGTTAAATAAATATTATTCCTAACTGTGGTTTAATAATTATTTAAGGATGTATGATCCCATTTATTTTGACACTAGATATTCGAGAGAATATATTGTGGATGAAATAATATATTTATTAGCGAGTAATGAAGTAAAATTTATTTAGGAAATAAATAGTCATTACTCAAGGTCTAACAAATGTGGTGGAGAAAAATGGAAAATAAAAGTACACACTGTGTATATTAAATATACACGCCATGTAGTTTTATGGAAAACAAGTACACGCCGTGTATTAATTATTACATGCTATGTAGTTTTTCCAGTTGGGATTTTGAGGATTTAATATTATTTTATTAAATGATATTTATTATAATCAGCATGGGCGCATGTCAAAGAATTAATAATTTGACATGGGGGGTTTTCAATAAGAGTTAATGAAATAAATAAAACGCGTAACACGTTTATTTATTGTCATAACTCTATTAACCTCAAACATGATTATAAATATCCTCAACACCCAAATATTTTAAAGAGCCATTGGTTGTGCACAAAAGATTTGGAAATACTCTCAAGCCAAGAGAGAATTCCCTTTCCACCAAGAACGCCCTCAAGTTACGAGAGCAAGATCCTCCACCGGATCAAGGCGGTCAAAGGTGGATATCGCAAGTGAAGGTTCTTCCATGCTAGCATTCAGAGATCCCTTATGTGACGTCTAGAGATACGTGACACACGTGTGGATCACCGCTAGAGAAATCCTACAATTGGATTCTACGACGCAACTACGGATCACCGAATCATGAACGGACACATTTATGATGAAATAATTCCAACGAGATAATTATTATGCATTAATTAAATTAATTATAATGAACATATGATGATCCTCCTCAAGGGTTTCGGGACTCTTATTTTTTTTCTTTCTTCGTTCTATTCTGAAGATTCGGCGTTTTATATCGTGATGGATCTCGGATTGAACGTTGTTTGACATTAAATTTAAAGTTGGGCAAACCCACTAACGCGCTTCCGCTGTGCTCGGAACCTACATGTGGTATCAGAGCGGTCATATCGTTGGTTATAATTATTTATTTTTTCGTTGGTGATTTATGAATTTAATAATTTAGTTATTTCAATTCTTGTTTAATCGTTCTGAAAATCTGAATCTCGAGATCTGTTCTTCCTCCCTCGTTTCTCGTTCACCTCATAGAAACAGATTTTTCATTTAATTTTGATTAAAATAAAATAGAGGAACTCATCCGGAGGAGCCAAAGGTTTCTGGCCGTATAACACCAGAATACACGGTGTGTATTCGGAAGTACACGTCGTGTAGTCTAGGTTCAATGCATTGACTGATCCGCCAAATCAGACCGTTTATTGGATTCGTTCTAAGAATTTAAGGCACCGTGTGTTGAACAGAAACAGGTGGCACACGGTTTCTGGAATACAAGCCGTGTGGTCCAATGAACACGACGTGTAGTCCCTTCGGGTTTGGGTTGGGTCGTGTACTCCGTACACGGCATGCCCGGCTGGAAACAGTGTAACGTGGAAACTACACGGCGTGTGTCCCACAGTAGATGCCGTGTACTCCGAAAATTTCTGAAGTACATTAACGCGCCTTATCCCCGGGCGTGTACTTCAGATGGATGGTGAAGAAAAGTACACACAATGTAGTCGGTAGATATATTAAAATTTATTATTATATTATACAATCCCTTGAGACGTGTACCATGGTGCAGGCGTAAAGCTGAGGCACAACACGTGATAGGTGTTTTATATATATGTTTTTAATTTAACATCTGCGTAATAAATGGGAATTCACCGGGTTGCCTCCAAGGTACAAATTACGTACAAGGATAATTTTAAATGAATTTATTTGTTTAAAATTATGATGGATGAGAATCTCAAGGAAATTCAGAAAATTGATTTAAGATAAAAGATTGATTATTTAAAGATAATTAATTTATTCGAGCATGATTTATCTTAAACAAGAATGATCAATGAATTGAATGCTAGTTTTATTTATGCGTAAATATCGTTGCATGTATGGATGATTATGAGCTAGACCGAGACCTTTGTATGAGAATGGTTTCTTTTAATTTATTTATTTAAATTAAATTTGTTGTCCTGCAAGCCATCTCCTCATTAATATGTAGGGCCCGCGCGCCCAAGGATTATTTTATGTAAAAAACCCTTTTCACCCCTCACCTGCGTGTGAGATAAATTCATATGTAATGGATGGAGCTCCCAAGCTAGTGGAGGCAGCTCAAGTCAGAAGTCAAGGTGAAACCAATCCATGGAGATACAAAGGTGGACTGGTGGAAACCAGTAGACACAAACCCGAAAGGTTCAAGGTGTTTCTCCACAAGGTCTTGGGTTAGTTTATCAACCGCTAGATAAACTAACCAATAGAAAAGCTCATGATAATACCATTTATTTTATTTCTGTCAGTTGCATGGTTTATTTATTGTGGGTGTGTTGTCACGATCACACAATTAATGAATTAAACGAGAATGCAAGATGGAAGTAAAATAAAATTGGATTATACGTAAATATTATCTTAGACATGGTTAATCACTTATGTATATACCACTTAATATTAACAAGCATGTAATCAAAGATAATAGAATGGAAATTTACGTATAAGGATAAAATCCCTGAAGATAAATATTATGACGGCATAGCCTTCCATAATCTTGGTTAGAATCGAACCATAGTTCAAAGTGCTTGACCAACCCTAGTTGGGGTGCTTTCAATTATCTGGGAATTCTAATTCAAGGTTTTGGGTTGACTTGACTTGGTTCGCATCAAGGGTTGACTGCCACAGTAGGACTTGGTGTGACCAAGAGGCAAAGGTTGAGGAAATACAAAAGGATTTCAGGATTGGGGATTCCACTCAGCAGATCAAGGAACTGCGAGTTAATGCAGTTAGCATTAGGAATTCCAACCTAAAACCCTTCAAGTTGCTTGACCAACCCTAGTTGGGGTAATTTGAAGGGAAATATGGATCCTTGCCACTAGAATATTCACGCAACAGAATATTCCAATGTCAATGGTGAGGGATATTGGATTTCGATAAAATAGTGGGAGACTAATAAGTATTAATTTATTTGTCTCAATTTTATAATAAAGTACTAAAACTTTGCTCATCTTAATTTGTAGAAATGCTAAGAAAATGACTTCAAACATATCATTGCGCACCATACTTGAGAAAGAAAACCTTCTCACCGGCACCAATTTCCAAGAGTGGCAGAGGCGATTACGCGTCGTCCTTCGCCACGAAAGGAAATTATATGTGCTGGAAGAGCCTATTCCAGTTGCACCTGGGAAAGAGGCTAATGATGAGGAATTATCTCTCTACATGAAACACATGGATGATGCCACATATGTCCAGTGTTTCATGCTGTTGTCCATGTCTAATGAGCACTTGAAGCAACATGAAAACATGGATGCATATAGCATGATGTCTCACCTTAAAGATCTCTACCAAGAGAAGGCGAGACAGGAGAGGTATGAGATCTCCAATGCTTTGTTTACCACGAAGCATGGAGAGTCTGTGCCAGCTGGGCCTCATGTAGTCAAGCTTATTGGATACATTGAACGCTTGGACATCTTAGGGATTAAATTCCCGGATGAGTTGCGTAGAGATCTCATCCTATCATCACTGCCCAAGACATTCTCTAGATTCATTGTTATCTATAACATGAGAGGCAATGAGAAGAGTCTATCGGAGCTTCGGACCTTGATTCGCCATGTAGATAAGGACATGGGGCGTGACAAACCTGTGGTACTTATGGTGAACAAGAAAAGGAAGGACAAGGGAAAGGGGACAAAGACTTATAAACGGTCTGAGGCCCCCGAGCACCGTCCCTCCAAGAAGGGGAAGATCCAGAGGCAGGGCATGGAACGGGAGGCAGTGTGTTTTACATGTGGCAAGCAGGGCCATTGGAAGAGGAATTGCACCCAGAAGCGTGGGGACACTAAAGGTGCATTCATTATCGAGTGAAATCTTTCTATTTCTACACATTGGGTATTAGATACAGCTTTTCACGCTCACATCTGTATTCAAATGTAGGAACCAAGTAGATTTAGAAAAATCGCCAGAGGAGAGGTGGATCTTCGAGATGCCAATGGCGCAAGGCTGGCTGCGTTGGCTATTGGCGACTATCACATCTCATTGCCAACTGGCATGATTTTGGTTTTACAAAACTGTTATTTTGTGCCTAGTGTTACCAAGAACATAATTTTTGTTTCTTGTTTGGATATGGATGGATTTATTTTCAAGTTTGGAAATAAGGGTTGTCTCTTTTATAAGAACAACGTATGTTATGTTATGGCACATTTGAATAATGGTTTGTAGGTATTAAATTATGAAAACCAAGTGTTGGCAATCGATAACGAAACAAACTCACATGACTCATACATCACCCAGTTATGGCATCACCGCCTTGGTCATGTGAACAAGAAGCGCTTGACAAAGCTCTGCCAAGATGGCTATTTAGACTCTACTGAGCTAATACCACATGATAGATGTCACGCTTGTTTACAAGGAAAAATGTCCAAGCCGCCTTTTGGTGGACAAGGTGAATGGTCCACAGAGCTTCTATGATTGGTACACACAGATGTGTGTGGACCATTTCCAGTAGAAGATAGAGGTGGATATTCATACTTTATTACTTTTACTGATGATTTGAGTAGATATGGCTATGACTACTTAATGAGGTATAAGTCAGAGTCCGTAGAGAAATATAAGGAATTCAAGAATGAAGTAGAGAATAAACTTGGTAAGAATATAAAGAAGCTTCGATTGGATCGAGGTGGAGAATATCTAAACCAAGAGTTCATCGATCTTCTACGGGAGTCTGGGATTCAATCTCAGCTCACTCCTCCTTATACACCATAGTGGAATAGTGTTAGTGAAAGGAGGAACCGCACCTTGTTGGACATGGTGAGGTCGAGGATGAGTCATGCAGATCATCCATTATACTCTTGGGGATATGCATTACAAACTATAGCATACACATTAAACCAAGTACCAACTAAGGTGGCAAATGGAATTCCATCCGAGTTATGGAATGGAAGGAAACCCACTTTGTCGCACCCACATGTATGGGGATGCGAGGAGTTTGTTAAGGCGTTCTCAGGCAACAAACTAGCACCCCGGGGCACGAAGTGTATCTTTATAGGATATCCCAAGGAAACGAAAGGATATTACCTATTTAACCCCCAAGACAAGAAAGTGACTGTCCCCAGACAAGCCATCTTTCTTGAGAGGGAGCACATCCTCAAGAAGGATAGTGGGAGCAAGATTGACTACGACGAAGTTGATGCTCAAGATACAGATGATTTGGTACAGGAACATGTTCCACAAGTCCCCGTGGTAGAGGTTCCAGAAACACAAGTACTGCATAGGAGCTCAAGAGAGGTAAGGGAACCAGAGAGATTTGGTTTCCTAGTCACCGAGGATGGTGAATCATTATTGTTGGACAATGATGAACCTCTCTCCTACAGGGAAGTAGTAGAAAGCTCAGAAGCTGCATGATGGCTAGAAGCTATGAATTCTGAGATGGATTCCATGTATCAGAACCATTTTTGGGTTCTGGTCGATGATCCAGTTGATGTAAAGCCTTTTGGATGCAAATGGGTATTAAAAAGAAAGCTGGACATGGAAGGTCAAGTTAGCACCTATAAAGAAAGGATAGTGGCTAAAGGATTCAGACAACGTCAAGTAATTGACTATGATGAAACCTTCTTTCCAGTTTCCATGTTTAAATCCATAAGAATCATACTTGCTAGAGCAGCTTACCATGACTACAAGATTTGGCAGATGGATGTCAAAACAGCATTCCTTAATGGGAACCTTCAGGAAAATGTCTATATGACACAACCAGAAGGGTTTGTGACACCAGGTGAAGCCAAACGGGTTTTCAAGTTACAGAAATCCATTTATGCATTGAAGCAAGCATCCAGGTCATGGAACATTCGATTTGATGATGCCATAGAGGAATTTGGTTTCATCAAGAACGAATGTGAGCCATGTGTTGATAAGCGGTTTAATGGGAATGCGGTCGTCATCCTATTGGTATATGTTGATGACATATTGCTTATTGGAAACAACATACCAGCCTTACAGTCAGTTAAGGACTGGTTGAACAAGTGTTTCTCCATGAAGGACTTAGGAGAAGTAGCCTACATTATAGGGATCAAGATCATTCGTGATAGATCCAAGAGGCTGCATGGACTAAGTCAGGGTACATACATTGACCAGATACTAAAGAGATTTAGTATGGAAAAATCCAAGAGGGGATTGGTTCCAGTGTCACATGGCTTACCTCTTTCTAAGATAATGTGTCCCCAGACACAACAGGAGAAAGATAAGATGAGAAAGATCCCATATGCTTCGGATATAGGATCCATCATGTATTCCATGTTATGTACCAAGATTGATGTTTCCTATGCACTGAGCATGGTAGGCAGATATCAAAAAGATCCAGGAGAACAACATTGGACTGCTGTTAAGACTATCCTTAAGTATCTGAGAAGAACTAAGGATATGTTCCTGGTATATGGAGGAGACGAGGAGCTTGTCATCAGAGGGTATGATGATGCTAGTTCTCAAACATATCAGAATGATCTGAAGTCACAATCTGGATATGTTTTCTGTCTCAATGGAGGAGCTGTGAGCTGGAAGAGTTCAAAGCAGCCAGTTTTCGCCGATTCTACAGTGGAGTCCGAGTATATAGTGGCTTCTGATGCAGCCAAAGAAGCCGTTTGGATTCAGAAATTTGTCCAGGAGCTTGATGTGGTGCCTAGTAGTAAAGATCCCATTACATTGTATTGTGATAATACTGCAGCGGTGGATCTTGAAAAAGAACCAAGGTCGCATCAACGGAAAAAGCACATACTCCGGAAGTATCACCTCTTGAGGGATTTCTATCAAACGGGTGAAGTTGCAGTGAGCAGAGTATCCACAGAAGAGAACATGGCAGACCCCATGACTAAAGGCCTATCTCAGCAGAAGCATGAATATCATGTGAGAGCTAGCGGGTTAATGGTTGTCAGCAGTTGGCTCTAGTCCAAGTGGGAGTCTGTTGGAGTTGGTGGTATTGAACCAACTACTTTGTACTTTATTCATTAAATAAAAGCCTTATCACATCTTGATTTTTCTTCTGCGTGACATTTCATGTGATAAGGTCCTAAGGACAGCTGTTGCATTAAAGGGTCGTAGCGGATCCCTGCTATGATGAGAACCCG
Organism: Viscum album; assembly: GCA_963277665.1. Classification (NCBI taxonomy): domain Eukaryota; kingdom Viridiplantae; phylum Streptophyta; class Magnoliopsida; order Santalales; family Viscaceae; genus Viscum; species Viscum album. The sequence goes on from OY728160.1 coordinate 1,920,200,477, forward strand.
GAAGTGCCATAACACTATTCTTGAATGTATGTTCTATGGACGGATGATATTATTTGAGGGACACAAATAATACAGGTCATTAGGGGTGAGGACTCATAAAACGTTGAGGCACATTCTCATGGTGTGCTCCCTTGGTAATATCAATGAGGATATTATGAGAACGAGACCTGGCAGTAGGAAATCCACATTTCATAGTGTCATTGGATGTTACTATCTACAGACGTGTGTATTGATCCGTAGACTTTAAGATTATTATTAAAGGGTATTACAACTTGCGCACATCGATGTATTGATGAAAACTATGACGACACACTTTTCGTAGTGAGGTAGGATACGTTGGGTGCGTCACGAGTAATACCACATTAATAGATAATGCGAGAAAGGATTTGTCCTTTCCATTCCATAACAGAAGTAGATATCTCAGGCCCATTGATGGAATTGATATAGCCTAAATAAATCCATGGCCATGGTAAGGTATGGGAATGTTCAATTCCGGGAAGTCAAAGAAAGAATAATCAAGCACATGGGTTGATGGCACTAGCATGCAACTCGCTTGATTGGAGATATCGAGACAAAGGGATTATATTACACGATAAGCGTTCGTAGGAGGTAACAAGTCATTCCTGTGTTAACTTCCTTCTCTATGGGTGCCTTGGAGTGTTGCTAGACGCTAACCTTGGACATTAGGCAGGCTCAGCCTAATGCCACTGAAAATGAGGCCTAGAGGGTCACACACTAAGTGTGTCCATGTATCTCAGTTAAATATTAATTTAACAAGTTAAATAACTATTATTCCCGACTGTGGTTTAATAATTATTTAGGATGTATGATCGCAATTATTTTGACCCTAGTTATTCGAGAGAATATATTGTGGATGAAATAATATATTTATTAGCGAGTAATGAAGTTAAATTTATTTAAGAAATAAATAGTCATTACTCCAGATCTAATAAATGTGGTGGAGAAAAATGGAAAATAAAAGTACACACTATGTATATTAAATATACACGCCGTGTAGTTTTATGGAAAACAAGTATACGCCGTGTATTAATTATTACACGCCGTGTAGTTTTTCCAGTTGGGATTTTGAGGATTCAATATTATTTTATTAAATGATATTTATTATAATCAGCATGGGCGCATGTCAAGGAATTAATAATTCGACATGGGGGGGTTTTCAATAAGAGTTAATGAAATAAATAAAACGTGTAACACATTTATTTATTGTCATAACTCTATTAAACTCAAACATGATTATAAATATCCTCACAACCCCAATATTTTAAAGTTCCAATGGTTGTGCACAACGGATTTGGAAATACTCTCAATCCAAGAGAGAATTCCCTTTCCACCAAGAACGCCCTCAAGTTACGAGAGCAAGATCCTCCACCGAATCAAGGTGGTCAAGGGAGGATATCGCAAGAGAAGGTTCTTCCGCGCTAGCACTCAGAGATCCCTTCAGCGACGTCTAGAGATATGTGACACACGTGTGGATCACCGCTAGAGGAATCCTACACTTGGATTCTACGACGCAACGATGGATCACCGAATCATGACCGGACACATCAACGAAGAAATAATTCCAACAAGGTAATTCTTATACATTAATTAAATTAATTAAAATCAACATATGATGATCCTCCTCAAGGGTTCCGGGACTCTTCTTTTTTTTCATTCTTCGTTCTATTCTGAATATTCTGAGTTTTATATCATGACGGATCTTGGATTGAACGTTCTTTAACATTAAAATTAAAGTTGGGAAAACTCACTAACGCGCTTTCGCTGTGCCCGGATCCTTCAATTAATACATCACCATTGTGTCATATATATATATATATTAAATTATTTAATGTCTAAAAATTATAAATAAACTTCGATTTTGTAGGAAATAATTTTATCTTTCTAATGAATATTTATAGTCGAAAATACAACATATATAACCCTATTTAAAAATTATTTTTCTAAAAGATATATGCATGTGTCATTTTTGTATTCATTTTAACTTAATTAAAATAAAGTGTCCCTATCACTTACAAGTGGCACCATGGGGTCCCAAAATCGACCCAAATATTCCCATGGTCGAACATGTATCAACCAATAAGGTTAGGACACATTTTAGGGTAATTTGTTATTATTATAATATTATTTGATAACCCTTATTTACCGGATTTACCGTTCAACCATGGAAAATAAAATATTTAATGAAATAATTATTCAAAATGTCTAAAAATATAAGTTACCTATTTATACAATTTGAACATCCGGATTCCAAATATGGAATCCATTTTTCCAAATTCAAAACGCAGAAGTGGCAGAAATTTATTTAAAATTAATTCCTGCTGTCAAAACAAAAAGAGTGTTTTTAAGATATAATAACTATCAAAAGATTGATACTTGTTTATGTTCGGTTTCATTGTGAAATTATGTCCAATGACCAAAATTTTATTAAATGGTAAAAATATATTCTAAATATACTTTAAAACCACTCAAATTCATAATTTATCACTATTAATTATTTTTATTAAAAAAAGATGTTTTTAATTAAAATTTAGTAATTTTCACTATTTATCATAATATTAAAGTTATCCGAAAAGAACGAAAATTTCTCCATATTCTAAATTCGATACTAAGAATCCAAAAATTAAGTCTATTTTGAGGGATAAAATCTCTAAAATTTTAAAAAGTATGTATTACTATTCATAACGGCTAGTTTGATTGGTTGTGGTGTGTGTTAGAACTTGAATTTGCGTACAACACACGCTACTGTATTATTCAATGGAGAGCGTACCGTGGAAGCTTGGGATGATTAATTGTAAATTTTTTTTGATGTCCCCATTCTAAAAAGTAAATTTATTTAGTCAAATTGAATATATAAAAGTTTAAAATATTGGATTTAAAAAGGGTTCACTATTAAATGTTGGTAAAAGTGCAATACTAAAAATGAATTTGTTCTTACATTATGTCTAAGAAACTCATAATATGGATTATAAAAGTATAAGGATTATGTAAAGTTTAAAATTTAGTTAATACTATTCATAACCTCTCTTTAATGGCTTGTTTGGTAAGTCATGGTACGCTTGAACTCGGTGTTGCGTGTAGTGCAAGTTATTGAATTAATTTTAAAAAATAACACACTATGAAATCTTGGGGTGTTACATTCACCCCAACTTCAATAAATTGTGTCCTCAAAATTTGAAATTGTTCTTATAAAATAAAAGGTTGAATATAGAAAATATCTTTGTGGGAAAACCCACATCGGAAATTGGGTTGATAAAATTTAGTCTTAATAAGAGGAAAAGTGAAATGAAAGGGTCACCACCAAATTATGATAACTATTTGGAGAACATTAGTGGTAATTATAGACATATAATTGGTGGAAAAATGTAACTATTTATAGGTAGTTATTGAGGTCATCAATCAAAAACAAGGGTAATATTTAAGGCCTTAAATTCATCAATCTATGATGGTTTAAAATACCATCAGTTCAACAAAATATATGGTATTAGGATAACACATTTTTTTGTTTTATGATCCCTTCACTAATGTATAAGAATTAATTTATTCATTGAATAAGAGATGAATAAATATATATACTTGACATGTATAGTCTCAAACTTTAATTATGCTCTACCACAAACTCATCTTTCACTCTAAAAGATAATAGAACTTAAAAATAATATTCTATTTATCCTATTCGTATAGGGTTAAAAAAATGAATTTATAATTCATATAGAAGAACCTTTAAAAAAATACATTATTCAAACCACGACATCACGTGGGTCAGTGGTAGGTGATACGCCCTTGTCACCCTTCGGATGTGGGTTCAAGTCTCGCGGCCTTGCCAGACACAACGGGTTGCCGCCCGACCTCCGAGTTTTCCTTTTATGGAAATCCAAAATAATCCAAACACGAACTATCCAAAATACTTCAGTCCAAAATTTATAAGGAAGGTAAACACAATGAAGATCCCTTTTTTGTCGCGTAATAACATGTGATCACCTTCATCATGTATTCTTTTAAAACACTGCAACATCCTGAAGTACCATAAAACTTTATTTATTACATTCATTAACCTTATTACTTAAAGAATAATAGATATACTCCTTCAATCAAAAAATGTTGTAAACCCCAACAATGATTGATTATACAAATCATTAATCAGTTTCAAGGTAGTCAAGAATATCCAATATAATTTATACAAATCAATCATGTATTATTCTAAAATCACTACCACGGTATCAGAACCATATTATGGTTTCTCTTTCTCTTAACCATATATTTTCAATAAATTTAACCTGCTATTGAGTCACTTTTCTTAATTCCACACAATCTCAAGTCCTTGATGAAATAGTACTGCAGTATAATCCTTATATACTCCATAATTATTATAGCAAGTACATTGTTGATACAACACTCAAATGATATAATCAACATAAGAACTCTAATCATTCCACTTCATTTGTGTTATTATCATAACATGATAATTATCAAATAGCATCATTTGCGGTATAGTCGGATGACTGGGACATAGGTTCGCGTAGTGTCCAAACTCCTTGAAAATGAAGCATTGTACATTTGAAACCATTTTATTACCCTTGCAGTCACGTACTTTGTTCCCTTTTCCTCCACAATTATAACAAAATCTCATTCCTTTCAGGCAAGTTCCAGGGTGTTTCTTCCCATAGTTATCACATATGGGAAAATTCTACTTTTCCCTCTTCCCTTTATCCATCTTTCTCTTTTCCATCCTTTTCTTCTCTTTCTTCCCTTCAAAGCCATAGGACTCAGTAATCTCTTTACTTATCTTATCAACACATGATATTATTTCTTAATATGATGATAATACATGGGAGACTATATCTCTTATAAATTCTGGCATAAGACCATGAAAGATATGATCCTTCTTACTCTTTGGATCATACGTAATACGGGAGTTCACATTCCATCTAATGGGCGCCATTTCTATACAATAGCATAAACTAGTTCAGTTTATGAATTGCAATGAATAATTACCAAACATGTAAAATACCTAACACAAATTGAACAGTTTATGGATATAATCCATAATCATAAAAATGTTTTCGTTGAGTAAGTATATACTCCTAAGACCTTTATAATGGTTTTTAAAGAAAATGAGAATTATCCTAAGCATACCCCCCAGGAGTGTCGTAACCAAGAGTGTAGTAAGTCCCATTGTCATGCACCAGTTCCCGTTCGATTCTAGCTTAAAGTGGTGTTTTCGGCATTTACCCCTATGTACATCTGTGCCAGAGCCACATCTACCTGCTCGTATCTAGACAGGGATCTATTGCTCAGAAAACTCACAAAATCTCTACATTACCAAAATTCTTGGAAGTTCTTATATACTAATCCTCAAAGTCTATCTTAGGGCTAGGTGCTCTATTCAGAGTTTATCTAAATCTAGTTTCCAAGGTTGTTGTTAAACTTTCTCTAATAACAACTATAATGCCCCGACCCTAGTTACCCAGAGTTGGTGCATTATTACATAACATTGGCATGATTACAAGGAATGAAGTCCCAAAGGACCGATCAATTTGGCAGTCTTGGAAAAATAGATCACAAACAAGAACGTTACATTTGCACTTTATGACGTACAAAACAACATAAATAATCTTTATGAACGCCATCATTCCCTTGGGTTAACCCTGCATATCAATCACATTACACTTCTTAGAATCCTGGGAGAAATAAAACATAGAAAGGGGTGAGCTCAAATGCTCAGTAAGGGTATGGAATACAGCGGAAACTTTCAAAAATAAGCATAAACATTTAAGGCAATGTATAAAACTAAAACAAAAGACTTTTAATCATGAACTTCAGCATAACATGGCAGGAATAAAATGAAATAATTCCATTTAGTTATTTAAATGGATATTAAACTAATTGAATAATCACATGCAATATCACTAACCACTTTCATAATGATGTAATTCATGATGCCGAACTTTAATTTATGTGTCGAGGCCTTGTGCCAAGACCTACGGGATAACTGTAACCTAATCAAAACCCGAAGAACCTCTGCTACCGGACTCCATCCCGGAGTTCCTCTAATAACCAGACACCATCCCAGTGTGCCTCTAATAACCGGACACCAACCCGGAGTGCCTCTAATAACCGGACACCAACCCGGAGGGCTTACTTTTACCGGTCCCCAACCCAGAACATACGAGTCCAACACATTCATCTTAAGAAGAGGATGAAATATAACTTAAAAATTCGTATTAAAACGAACAAAAAAAAATGTCAAAACTTTAATCATAAACCATTATTGGAATAAAAATAACTCATACATAGTAAAAAATATCCCAAAACCTTAAATACAATTAGGATGATTTTTATCAAAATAAATCAACTTGAAACAAGTTTAAAATTTTTCAAAGGATGTTGACAGAGATGAAATCAATACTATTTGAGAGAAATATCTCTTTTTTTGAAATCATTTAAAAGTCACATAATTATAGAGAAAACCTTTATTTTTAAAATATCTTTATAAGCTTGTGAAGGAAGTTTCAAAGGTTTAATAACTACAGAGAATAACCGCAACTTCCGTATAAGATAAAAAAAGACATTCTTACCTTAATTTTGTCAAAAGGTTAAAAAGGACCTTGTTTGGAAAACGACGTAAAGATTCCTTTATAAACCTCTTACAAAAATTCAAACAAGTGTATAAATGTCTTTAACCCATATTCTTATAAATAGTAAAAATGTTTTGAAATACATTTTTAAGAAACATGGATGTGGATGGTAAAGAGATCCTAGTATATTATTACGTATATACAACCTCGGATAATGAAGAGATTGCGAAATAAAGCCTTACCAATTTGGTAACTTACGAAACGTACAACCCATGAAAGAGGTATCATACAATGAATATGTAAATACACATAAATTAAATTGTATTACACAAAGAATATAATTATGGGCAGTATAGACACCACACAAAAGGTAATGGTGGAAATATGGCATGAATCTCACGGTAATAAGGAGTGAGATGAAAACCCCTTACCTTGCACTTTCCTTTAGTCGAGGGTACGTTTAACCTCCTGTACGAAGATAGTAGTATGTTATTAAATTATACCAGAACTAGATTAATATTTATGATATCATACATGATTCATTTATGACTTTATATTACCCATTTAATAATAATTTCCATGTTAAGTTAACATTTCGGGTAATAATCACTTTCTTTATCATACGTGTTTTAACTTGTCACTCTTGGTTGTATCACTTAGATCATGATTTAAATAATTCCAGAATATAAAACATGATAAAAATATCATATATATTTAGAATATAAATATGTACAATAGACATATATATGAAATGGAAAACACCATTTATGCAGACGGTAGTCCGTACGTACGCATAAACGCTGTTTCTGTTTTCATATAGTATTGAACGGAAGTAAGTGAATAAGATATATATAAGTAAATAAATCCTTATATATATATATATCCAGTCGCATTATTATTTAATACAATACATACTTATTAGTAATTTATATTTTTATAGTCGTCGATGAATGGTGAACTTGGAAATGAATCTCATCGCGTCATGGAGACGGTTATCCGTACGTACACACGAGCGAAAATATCATTCTTTTGATATTAAAATAATATATAATTGGATGGTATATAATATATACAGAATCATTATCATGTTATATTTATTATTTAAATGAATTACAAACCATTATTATATCCACCCAAATAATAATATATTGAATAACAATTACACCACGACGTGGAGACGGTAAGCCGTACGTACGCACGTATGGTGACATGTCATTCAAAGGATGGATGGAATACTGAATATAGTTGTTACATATTTATAATAATATTATAGTATATAGGAGATACTGGATTCATTATTTTAGAAAGGTAATAACAAAAAAAGAAGAAGTGGTAGAAGAATGGAAATAGAAAGAGGGTAGTGAAATCATTACCTCTTCTTCGGGTTCTTCCTTTTGATTTGATCAAAAGGGCTCCATAGGATGGATTTCGGACTAATGGATGGACTCTAGGATGAAGTTAGGGATTTTGAGAGAGTATTTGGGCAGGTATTGGCCGTACCAAAAGGCTTTGATGGTGTGAATTAATGAGAAGGAGGAGTTCCCTTTTATAAGAGGGGTGAGGGGCACCTTTGGAAAAGCTAGAAATACTATTTTATAATAAATTCATATTCGGTTTATAATGGCTCCAAAGTGGATTATTTAAAGGTTAAGGTGGGTATGGGTCGAAAACTACTCATCCAATAGAATTTAGACAGGTTTTGGTTACTATATTAACCTTATCTTTAAGTATTATCTCTTAGTTAATTACTTTCACTTTTACAATGTCTTTTTGAATTATTATATTATATGTTATATAAACTTACTAAATAAATGCAAGAGACACCCAAGTGGTAAATTAATGATACAAATATCATGAGATAAGTCTCTTGGCCGAAACTTATATTTTTAAGAATTTAATATCAATTAATATAATAATATTTGTTTTAAAAACTATTTTATTCCAATTTTGACACTATTCAATAATTGACTTTTGAAAAAATCATAACAGAATGATTACTTCGAACGAAGTTAATTAAATCCATCCAAATATGTCATATTATCCTTGAAAATTAGTTTAATTCATTAAAAGTCTCAAATTATATTTATTTGGGTATCTACAATATCAATCATTTTAATTTTTCACTATTATGGTAATTACTGCATCAACATTATTTCATATATAAATTAAATTATTTAATGTCTAAAAATTATAAATAAAATACAATTATGTAGGAAATAGTTTTATCTTTCTAATGAATATTTATAGTCGAAAATACAACATATATAACCCTATTTAAAAATTGTTTTTCTAAACTATATATGCTTGTGTCATTTTTGTATTCATTTTAACTTAATTAAAATAAAGTGTCCCTATAACTTACATGTGGCACCATGGGGTCCCAAAATCTACCCAAAGATGCCCATGGTCGGATAGGAAACAACCAATAAGGTTACAATACATTTTAGGGTAATTTGTTATTATTATAATATTAATTTTTAACACTTATTTACCGGATTTACGCTTTAACCATGGTAAATAAAATATTTACCGAAATAATAATTCAAAATGTCTAAAAATAAAAGTTACTTATTTACCCAATTTGAACATCCTAATTCCAAATATGGAATCCATTTTTCCAAATTCTGAACACAAAAGTTTCAGAAATTAATTTAAAATTAATTCCCACTGTCAAAACAAAAAGCGTGGTTTTAAGATATAATAACTATCAAAAGATTGATACTTGTTTATGTTCGGTTTAATTGTGAAATTATGTCCATTGACCAAAATTTTATTAAATGGTAATAATATATTCTAAATATACTTTATAACCACTCAAATTCATAATTTATCACTTTTAATTATTTTGATTAAAAAAAGTTGTATTTAATTAAAATTTAATAATTTTCACTATTCATCAAAATATTAATGTTATCTGAAAAGTACCAAAATTTCACCTTAGGATAAATTGGATACACCAAATCCAAAAATGAAGTCCATTTTGAGAGATAAAATATCTAAAATTTTAAAAAGTACATATTACTATTAATAACGGCTAGTTTGATTGGTTGTGGTGTGTGTTAGAACTTGAAGTTGCGTACAACACACGCTACTGTATTATTCAAAGGAAAGCATACCGTGGAAGCATGGTATGTTTCATTATAATTTTTTTTGATGTCCCCATTCTAAAAATTAAATTTATTTAGTAAAATTGAATATATAAAAGTCTAAAATATTGGATTTAAAAAGGGTTCACTATTAAAAGTCGGTAAAAGTGCAATAATGAAAATGAATTTGTTCTTACATTGTGTATAAGAAACTCATAATATGTATTCTAAAATTATAAGGATTATATTAATTTTAAAATTTAGTTAATACTATTCATAACCTCTCTTAAAAGGCTTGTTTGATATGTCATGATGCGCTTGAACTCGGTGTTGCGTGTAGTGAAAGTTATTGAATTAATTTGTTGAAATAACACAATATGAAATATTGGGGCATTACAGATACCAACTGTAACACCCAGACCCTAGTTACCTATAGATGGAAGATTATTTTAATACATTGGCATGATTATGAGAAATCATGTCCTGAAGGACAGATCAGTTAAGCAGTCTTGGAAAATAGATTACATACATGAACGTTACATTATACATTAGAAAATAAAACACAACATAAATGATCCTATGAGAACACCATTAATCCCCTATCTTAACCCTGCTTAGCAATCATAAAACACTTCTTGGAATCCTGGGAAATTAAAATATAATAATGGGGTGTGCTCAGATGCCCAGTAAGGATAACAATATAGTGGAAACTTTCCTAAATATGCATCAACATTTAAGGAAATGTATAAGACTAAAAGAAAAGCCTTTGTAACATAAAAATCAGCATAATATGGAATATATAAATCAAATAATGACATTTACTTATTCACATGGATATTATTCTAGTCGAATAATCACATGAAATATCCATAGCCAACTTCATAATGATGGAATGCATAATTCCAGACTTCATAACCATATAGTCAAGGACTTGTGCCAATAATAAAGATAAGATTTTTTCAAGGCCTTGTGCCAAGACAATAGTTTGTCTCACTAGACCTACTAATGCATTTAGGAGCTATAGTGGGCTCCACCCTTCACTTACTAAGTACAATGATTTCCTCATATGAAATGTTGAAACATAACATAAATAATTGTATTAAATCTAGCATACGAAATATTAATAAATTAACCATAAACCATTTATTGTAAAAAAATAAGACTTCCACAGTCAAATATATACTAAAACCTTCAATACAACAAGGAATATTTGTATCATAATTAATCAACATCAAACAAGTGTTAAATCCATCAAAGGATGTTGACATAGATAAAATCAAAAAAAATTGAGAGAAATATATCTTTATTAATTTAAAAATAATTTAAATGTCACATAATTTAGAAATGAAAATATTTAAATACATTTTTGAATAAAAAATCCCCAAACAACTTTGAAACATTGAAAGAATTTAACATTTTAAAACAATGATGTCAATATAAATAAATCTTTAAAAAATCATTTTGAAAACATGGAAAATATCTAAAAATAATTAAAAAAATAAATATTTTCAACATTTATAAGGATGATATAGTTAAATAGAACCTTCCATAATACCATAAAATATTCCTTTTGAAAGCATTGTTATGAAATATGAACATTGATGATAAATATCTCTCATTAAATACTTACTCATAAACAATCTCGGATAATAACGAGATTGAGGGATTAAACCTTACCTTGTACTTTTCCTTGGTCGAGGGTACGTTAACCTCCAATATAATAGATAAATAATTGTTATTACATTATAAAAGAATCAAATAAATAAATATGATATTATATATGATCTTCTAATATTTATTTGTAAATAATTTTTTAGTAGTATGATCATTTCGGGTGTTAACTGATTCATTTTCCATTAAATGTTTTGACCTCACCTATTTTGATATTCTCAATTTTGTTTTAATATTTTTTGATAATCCTATATATATGTTAAATTATGTTGACAAAAATATCAAAATAATCATTATAATATGTTAATCAATGTTTATCTATGTTTATACATGTTTTGAAATAATACTAACTCAATATGGATATGTTTTGAATAGAACGGATAAGTATTAAGTTTTTCAATCACTGATACTAACAGTCTACTGATATGCAAAGATAAATGATCGACAGAGTCTACTTTTATATCAAGAGCTACCGATATAGACAGATAGACCTACTGATAAAAGTCTACCGATACCAACAGATAACAACTGATATAAAGTCTACCGATACAGCCAGAGCCCCCGATATACAGAGAGAGAAACTGATACAAGAAGCTATCGATACAGGAAAGTAATCGATGAAGAGATCCACCGATACAAGAATGGAACCTATACAGTTGATATATTGATAAGAGGAGCTACCGATACAGAGTCATTGTCACTGATACATAGTCTACCGATATAAAGTGTAACTACTACTGATACAAGCCTACTGACTCAATTCCACCTATATATGCTCACAGATACAGAGAGATACTAATGGAAACCAATCACTATTTCTCTAAAATCTAGTTCTATTTTTTATTTAGAAATGGTCATATTTTATTCTTTTAACGTGACTACTATTAATTAATTTTTTTCTGTTGAATGTCAGAAAACTGTACCTCATACCTATAGAAGTAATCATACTTTTTGTCAGACAACATAAGCTATAAAGGGGAAGACAAAAGCAGTGGATAAAGTGAGGATGTGAAAAAGAATTGGTTACACAGTGTTGAAAATAAGGTGATATGCACAAGATCTAAACACAGATGATCTTTGGATAAGAAGCCGAGGGACATTGTTGTGCTAAAAGATTACTGCAATTTTAAGCAAAAAACCCAATAAGAGGAAGCCAGGGAAAAGAACTGTGATACTCTGTTTCTCAGAAAAATTTAATAGAAGGACTCAAACATCATCTACTCAATCCAAAAGGATTCAATAGCTACATTTCCATCACATAGACCCTTCTAATCACATATCAATTTTATTATCTCTATTGTGAATTTTATATTTACATTTCGAGTAGTGTGTGTGATTATGTTCTTCTTAGAAACACACTAACTCATGAGAATAATTGGAGGACAACTAATATCTTCACCCAATCATTCTAAATCTTTTGATTCCCACTATCGATTATTTTTTATGTCAAGTGTGACCTGGATAGCCTCTGTGCTACTGTTTTGGTTTTTCCCACGAATAACTGTAGTAAAGGTCATAGGACCTGGACAGTCTGAGTACTGTAGTAAACCACAAAATAGGGTGTGGATCATAGTATATATAAAATTGTTAGAGAGGACTAAGTCATGGCTTGAGACTGAACCTCATGGTTAAACCTAATGTGCATCATATTCTATTTTAAACTATATCGTATATTATTCTTCTGAGTACTTTAAATACAAATGTATTTTAAAGTTACTCTGATAGTTAAAGAAGAATGTGTTTGTATTTGTTGTAACTAGTAGGTTAGTTTAAAAATCTAATCTAATCATCCGATTAGATTAACTAAGAACTAATCAATCTCTTGAGAACTTAATACAACCTTTACTGTATTAAAAATTCACTACAGTTTATCATGTTAATTAAATTCATGGATTCTTAATATAAATATTTGAAACATAAATTTGTTATTGGAACTCAATTAAACCCCCTCTTGAGTATCCACTCTGACCAACATTTGGTATCAGAGGATTCTTATTAATAATGAATTTCCAGACACTCTTGCATTCCACAGTGATTTTAGTTGTATCATAAAGATCATAAATTTATGTTAGTTCTAAATTTTATCTCTTTAAATACACATGCTAAAATCTAATTACAGATAACAGATTAGAAGGTGCTGCTACCAACATGCCACCATTCTTTAATGGTGTTAATTATGCCCAATGGAAAATCAAAATAAAAAATTCATTTACAAAGTATAGGATTTGATTTTTGGACTTCTATAGAATATGAGTATGAGATTCCAAATACTTCTAGAGCTACATGGGATGATTCTACAAAATCTTATTACAAAAATAATTGTAAATCCATGAATGACCTTTACTTATCTCTAAGAGATGAAGAGTATAGTAGATTTTCTTCTTGTAAAATAGACCATGTAATCTGGGAAACATTGGTTATTTCACATGATGGAACAACCTCTGTGAAAGAAATGAGATTAAAAACATAAACTATTAAATATGAAAATTTTAAAATGAGGCCTGATGAACCTATTTCTGACATGTATCTCAGGTTCAACGAAATTGTGAAAACAATGAACTAACATGGAAAAGCTTTTTCAGAAAAGGATCAAATCATGAGAATATGCAAATGTCTACCAGAAAGAAGGGGAGACACATCAATTTCAATAAGAGAGTCATGTGATATAAGTTCAATACATGTTATGGAGTTAATTGGTATTTTGATGATGTATGAAGAAGAACTAAGGGTAAACAGAGAGGGTGATGATGAACCTAAGAAGTGATTAGTGGCATTTAGGTCTACTGCCTCAAAGAGCAAGGATAAATATAAAGTTCACACACCTATTGAAAGCTCAAAATGTGGATGTTCAGATTCAGATAGTGGTGAAGAGATGGCTCAAATATCAAGGAGATTCATGAAATTCTATATGAAGGACAAATTTTTCAGAAAACCAAACTATAAGGGTATGTATGACCAATAAAATGATTGAGAGAAATATTGGAAGATAGCTGATAAAGATGATGAGATAGTGTATTTTGAATGTAAAAGGAAAGGAAATATAAAGGTCGAATGTACAAAATTGTTGTTCAAGAAGAAATATGACTACAAGGATAGAAAATATAAGAAAGCTATGAAGGAAACATGGAGTGCTTCAGAGGACAACACAAGTGAGTCTGCAGCTTCTGATTCTGAAAAGAATCATGCCAACATTTGTTTTATGACTAAAAAATCTTAGGGGACTTGCATGAAGAGTTCCTATAAGAATATATGGTACTTGGATAGTGGATTTTCAAGGCATATGACTTGATATTACTCATTTTTCAAAAGTTTAATCAATGTTGATGGAGGACATGTCACATTTTGTGATAATTCAAAAGTAAAAATCATCGTCTTTTCCAAATTGGTGAAACTATTTCAATTTTAATTTCTGAATTATTATTTTTTGATGGATTAAAATACAACCTGTTATGAATTTCTCAGATGTGTGATGATGGTTTCAATGTTAAATTTTAAAATGATGCTTGCAATGTATTTGATTATAAATTTTTTTGTTATTTACGGCCTTGAGAAATAAAAATGTATATTCTGTAGATTTAAATTCCTTATCCAAGATAAATGTTACCAATTTAAATTATTTTCATAAATATTCATGGATATGGAATAGAATATTAGGACACATAAATGTTCATTCACTTAAAAATCTAACTAAGAAAAATTTAGATAGAGACCTACCTCAACTAAAATTCCCATCAGACAATGTTTATACTCCCTGTCAAAAAGGAAAGCAACATAAAGTTTCTTTAAAATTAAAGAAAGTGGTTTCAACTTCTCAATATCCCATGTGTGTTCACAAGGATTTGTTTGTAACTTCTCAAATTTCTAGTTTGAATGGGAAGAAATATTTTTATGTATTAATAGATGACTTTTCTAGATATACTTCGGTATACTTTCTTTCTCACAAAAGTGAAGCTTGGCATTATTTTATTAAATACTCCATGTATATAGAGAACCTTAGTGGACTTATGATTAAGACCCTAATAAGTGATCATGGTTGTGAGTTTGAAAATTATTATTTTGAAACCTATTGCTAACATAATGGCTACAACCATATTTCTCTTCCCCTAGGACACCTCAAAAGAATCGTGTAGTGGAAAGAAGGAATAGAACCCTTCATGAAATTACATGAACTATGCTTAATGATTATGACCTACATGTTTACTTTTGGGTAGAAGTAGTAAATATAGCTTGTTATATTATAAATAGAGTCTTAATTTCACATGTTCTTAAAAAGACCCCTTATGAACTGTGGAATAATAGGTAGACTAAAGTTAGTTACTTCAGAGTTTTTGGTTGCAATGTCTTTATTCTCAATACTAAGGATAATCATGAAATGTTTTCTTATAAAATTGATGAGGGAGTATTTCTAGGTTACTCTATAACTAGTAAATCTTATATAGTCTTTAACAAAATATCCTAGTGTGTGTAAGAATCAGTACATTTCAAATTTGATGAAACTAATCCGCATGAACCTAAGCCCTCTCTTGAAAATGTTGAAGAATATTTATCTATTCTAGACCTTAATGATAAAAGCAGTGAACCTGCTGTAAAAACATGTAATTCATGAATTTTCCAGATCATGATTTTGTTGGAACCAATCCTACAGAAGAGCCTGAATTCTCTAGTCCTACCTTGACGCGACAAAATAAGATTCTAATGAAGCATTCTTTAGATGCTGTTGTGGGAGATTTAGAAAGAGGGACACATAATATAGCTTCCCTAAGAAACCAGGTTGAACATCAAGCCTTTCTTTCATAGTGAGAACCTAGAAATATCAATGATGCAATCAATGATGAATTCTGGGTAATCACTATGCTAGAAGAATTAAATAAATTTTCAAGAAACAATGTCTGGTATTTAGTTGACAGAACTAAGGACACTTTGACCATAGGAACTAAATGTGTTTTTAAAAATAAAGTTGTTGAATCCGGAAATATCATTTGAAACCAGGAAATACTAGTTGCACAAGGATATAGTCAAGAGAAAGGAATAGACATAGAGGAAACCTTTTCACCTATAGATAGATTAGAATCTATTTGGATTCTACATGCCTATGCTGCTCATCTGAATTTCAAGTTATATAAAATATATTTTAAATGTCATTTTCTAAATAGTTTTATAATTGAAGATGTTTTTTTGAACAAACAACTTGATTTACTAACCCGCATTTTAAAAATCGAGTTTTTAAGCTTTCTAAAGATTTATATGTTTTAAAACAATCCCAGAAGCTTGGTATGATAGACTTAGTAGTATACTTATTTCAAAACATTTTTCAAAATGGAATGTTGATCCAACTCTCTCTATTAAATGAATTCCCATATATGTTATGATAGTACAAGTCTATGTGGATGATATTATTTTTGGATCTTCTAAAAATGCATTGTGTATTGATTTTTTAAAGAGTATGCCAAATGAATTTGAAATGTGTAAAAGCGGAGAACTCAAATTTTTCATGGATTTCATGTTTTTCCAAATAAATATGTTATTATCTTAGATCATGGTAAATATACAAAGGATCTTTTAAAACATTTTGGTTTGG
The DNA here is from genome assembly GCA_963277665.1 of Viscum album. NCBI lineage: Eukaryota > Viridiplantae > Streptophyta > Magnoliopsida > Santalales > Viscaceae > Viscum > Viscum album. Next base: position 1,920,217,408 of record OY728160.1, read on the forward strand.
ATAGTATTTAGTAAATTAATACACCTATGAGTACTATTCGTATGTTGGATGTTGATGAAATAGGAAAACCAGTGGATCAAACCAACTACAGAGGTATGATTGAAAGCCTACATTACCTTACGTCTACCCGACATGATATTATGTTTATTGTGTGTATGTGTGTAAGATTTCAAGCTAATCCAAACGAGTCACACATGCTTGCTGTTACTTTTTTTTCAAATATCATAAAAATACTACTAACTTTGGATTATTTTATCAAAAAGGATAATCATTCGATTTAATAAGTTATTTGAATGCTCACTTTTATGGTTTCAAGTTAGATAGAAAGAGCACATCTAGATCATGTCATATTCTAGGTAAGTCCCTGATATCTTGGTGTAGTAAAAAGCAAAACACTATTGCATTGTCTACTGCTGAAGCAGAATATATTGCTACTGGTAGTTACTGTGCATAAATTCTGTGGATGAAACATATATTATTGGAATATAGATATCAATTTATACATATAGCTATAAACTGTGATAACAATAGTGAAATCAATATCCCTAACAATCCTATATCTCACTTTAGGACCAAACACATTGATGCAAGGAAACAATTTTTGATAGATCATTACAAAAATTGTGATATTACTCTTGAATTTATAGGTAATCAACATCAATTAGCGGAAATATTCACCAAGTCTTCATGTTCAGATAGGTTAAGTTACATTATACATGAGGTAGGAATGATAGACTTTGTAGATGCAACACCTCGTCGCTAGAAAACCTCACTATTTAGAAAACCTCACTATTAGGAAAACCTCACCATTAGAAAACCTCACCGCTAGAAAACATCACCATTAGAAAACCTCAACACCAGAAAAAATCACAATTAGAAAACCTCACCAATTGAAAACCACACCGCTAGAGACACCACACCACTAGAGACACCTCACCGATAGATAAACCTCACCATCAAAGTTCTCCCCAGTAATTATCACCGATATGTAATTAGATGTATGATTTTCATTTTCTTCATCTAAAAATCTTATTGTTCTTATTATAATTCTTTATATTATATTTTGTTTCCTAAATGATATAAAATAATCCTTAGTCACATTTCAATCCAATGAAAACTCTCCTCTCATTAATCCTCACATCTCGAACCACCGCATTACGCGTAACCCTATGTTCTTCAATTGGAGATGGGAAGAACAAATCTCCCGATATTCAAGGATGATAGTGATGCGCTATGTGGGAACAAGAAGAAAATAGGACCTGAAGGTAGTTGCAATGAAAGTAGAACAAGGTCGGGGAAGCATGCAGTGAACCCGCATTTGTAGAATAGAGAAGTAGTAATCGAAAAGGAACTCAATGAGGAATGCATCTTTCCTAGCAATTCATTGGTTCTAATAGTATTGGAGGAACAAGATGGCTCGAATTTTTTTCAAACAACAATGGACCTCATTATCTGATGTTGGATAAGGAGTTTTATGATTTTTTTCATTTTGAGAAGTCTGATGAAGAAAACCGAATGGTTTAATTATTCAATGGAATGGAAATTTATTTTTCTTCTATTGAATGTGTTGAAGGTCTGAAATTCCCACATGAGGGTGTATTTTGGTATACCTCAAAGACAATACCTCCAACTAGTTACATTTTGGACAATGAGGTTTCTTTGGAAGAGCTCCCCGGTAGTGTAAGGCAACGAAAGGTAGTGGTTTCTGAGATGGATGGAAAAAACTGGTTGTTATTCAAATTCATTCAACATGTGTTATGTCCAAGAAAAGGGTACATTGAAAATTTAAGATACCAAGATATTTATTTGTTAGATTTTTTGTGGCGTGGTGTCAAGGTAAATATTTTTAGGCTGTTGATGATCCAAATTGAGGATATGACCGAGCCTAAGTCAAAATACAATGCTTTGTTCTTTTCAAAGTTGATTTCAGAAATCATCAAGGTGCAAGGAGTAGTTGAGTCTCAGGATGAGACATTAGTTGTGAGGAACAATTTTTCCATCACAAGCACAATCTGTAAGTATATGAAGATTTGCTGGAACCCATGGAGAAGGAAATGGGTTATTGATGATGAGAAGGTGTATGATAAGGTTAGACCTATTAACGATCCCAATAGGCCAAGAGACAGAAGAGATCCAGGTCTAGGACCTGATGAAGTGGAACCACAGAATAGTGATGACACTGATGAGGTAAATACCTCTATAGCTAATGGAGGGGATCCCGACTTGCCTCTAAGTCCAGTTTCTGAACTTGTGTCATCTGGAAAGGAAACTGTGTTGGGAGTAAGCAATGAAAAGGCTCCCATTGATGTTGAAGTGAAGCCTGATCCAGAGAATGAGGAATAAGTATATGAAAATAGAGAACATATTTCCGATAGTTCATATGAGAGTATATTGAGCTTATGTACACTCATTGGGGATTTTGCTATGCCTGAAGAGGCTGTTTTGGTTGAGATGGCATAACCTGCACTTATTCCTACTAAAACTCATGTTGTTCGAATGGATATGGTTGTGGATGATTCTTCTGAGGATGACCTACATTCTCAAACTACTATTGATATAAATGTTTAGGTGAATTCACACATAGAGGGGGTCATCCCATCAGACAAGGTACTATTTTAGTAGCTCATGAAATTGAAGACTATGCCAAAGACATAGGTTTTGTTGTTTTGGGGGAGGACTATGCTGATTCAGAACATGAGACACCCATCAGTAGACCTCCTGTCACTTATAATCCCCATTATGAAACATTAACTGAGCACACAGTAAGAAAATATTATTTAAACTAGTTGAAGTCTGATCTCAAGACCTATTTTATGGATGATATGAGAAGAATGGAAAAATCCTTGACATCATCTATTCAATATGTGATTAATGAATCAATATCTAGTGTTATGGATGAAGTCAAGGAATTCCAAGATCATGTTTCATTCTTAGCAGAGGATTTTCAATCTCTGATGAAATCAGATTTCACTCTGGAATCGTATATGAACTCTAAATCTCAAGAAGATAAGGATTTGGAATTTTTAAAAAGTGTAGTTAGCCAGATGGTATCATTTTTTGAGGACTTTAAGAATTCTATGGGGCATCATGTCAGCACCCAGGACTCTGTTGTGAAAAATATCATTAGTGGGCTGACTAAATCTTTTAAGGAAACAATAGCCTTTACTGATGCACCTTTGAGTTCTACCAGGCCTTCTTTGGATATTGATTAGATTCGATCTATGATGGGTGAAGAGATTGGGTAGTATTCCACCATTTGTTCTGTAGACTCTGCTGCCTTGACCAATGTTTTGACTACCACTAGGGATATAGGGAAAATTGTTCATAATTTTTTGAGACAGGCGACTACTTCTCAGAAAGGGGTAAAAGAAAAAGTAGATAACTATTTCCAAAGGGTCTACACTAAACATCAATTGAACATATATTTCATTCTTCTGTTAGAGAACATGAAACTACCACCAGCCACTCAATATTTCATAGAACAAGTAAGCAATCTCAGGAAATTGACTCCTTCTCTAGATAATTTTATGGAGAACAAGGATGACATTATCTATGATATGGAAATAAGAGGAGGAATCATTATGTACATTAGGAATATGTTTCTACCATTTTTTCTTGTAGACATTACTCCTATCATTGTACCTCTAGCTCTGCCTACATCTTCTCTGTCTGCCTCTATTCCTCAGATGAAACTAGCACAAGCAATCAGAAGTCGCTCTCCAATGATCTCCCAAAGGGGTCCACATTATAGGCCAGACATTGTGTCAGTAGCTCAGCCTCCACTGATTATCACTAGTGTTACCAAGCCTCCACCTGCATCTACCCAGCCTAAATCCTCTTCTGATTCCACGGGCCAATCCCAATCCCATGCTGAGGAGGTGGATTGAATAGTGGCTTGCACATTTGATAGGAAATAGCTGTACTCTTTTCCCATCAATTTTGTATTTATCTATACATTTTTCCCCAAGAAATATATATGATCATATTCTATTTTACCTTCTGTTACTTCTCTCATCCTTTGTTTACTACTTTTTGCTAATCACAAGGGTGAGGGGAAATATGAGCATAATATATTCTACTTCTGGTACATTTCTTTTATAACTCAACCTATGATACAATGGTTTCATACCTCTAATACATTTTCCTATTCTATTATCTGATACATTTTAAAATGTCATTCATAACACTGATAAGTGAGACCCAATGTATTTTATTATTATATATTAATGTTTATTATGGATTATAATACTGTAATTTTTTATTATCAGAAAGGGGAAGATTGTTGAGCTCACCTGTTTGGATAATCTAAATTATGTTTTAATATGTTTTGATAATCCTATCTATATGTAAAATTATGTTGACAAAAATATGAAAATAATAATTGGAAAATTTTAATCAATGTTTATCTATGTTTATAAATTTTTGGAAATAATACTAACTCATTATGGATATGTTTTTCATATAATAGATAAGATTTATGTTTCTGAGTCACCGATGTAGACATAGTCTACCGATAATCAATGATCACCGATAGAAAAAGTCTAATGTTATATCCAGAGCTACCGATATTGAAAGACATACCGACCGATACAAGTCTACTGATTCATAGAGATAACTACTAATATGAAGTCTACCGATATAGGCAGAGCCAGCGATATATAATGAGAGCCACCGATACAAGCAGCTACCGATATAGGTGAGTCACTGATAGAGAGTGCCACCGATAAAATAATTCTACCTATACAGAAGGGCTATCGATAAGAGGAACTACCAATACAGATTCTCATTCACTGATACATATTATACCGATATAAAGAGTAACATCTACAGATACAAACATACTGACTCAAGTCCACTGATACAAGCTCACTGATACAATGAGCTACTGATAGAAATCAGTCACTATTTCTCTAAACTCTAGTTCTATTGTTTATTTAGAAACAGTCATATTTTATGCTTTTAATGAAACTATAATAAATTAATTAATGTCTGTTGAATTTCAGAAAAAAGTTGCTCATAACTGCAGAAGTAACCATACTTTTTGTTAGACCACATAATCTATAAATGGGAAGGAAAAAGCAGCGAATAATTTGAGGATGTGAAAAAGAAGTGGTTAAATAGTGATGGGAAAAAGGTGATACACACGATAGCTAAAACACAGAAGAACTTTTGCTATGAAGTTGGGGGATTGCGATGCGAAAAGATTACTGAAATATTTAGCAAAAACCCCAATACGAGGATGTCAAGGAATAGAACTGTGATACTCGGTTTCTCAAACCAATTTCACAGAAGGACTCAAAAAACATCTAATCACTACAAAATGTGTCCAGAGCTTCATTGCCATCACATAAATATATCTAATCACATCTCAATTTTATTAGCTCTATTGTGAATTATTTATTTACATTTCGAGTTGTGTGTGTGCTTCTATTCTTCTTAAAGACACACAGATTGCTGTAAATAACTGGAGGATATCTAATATCCTCACTCAATCATTCTAAATCTTTTGATTCCCACTGTCAAATGTTGTAGAGGTCAAGTGTTACCTGGATAGCATGTATGATATTGTTTTGGTTTTTCCCATGAAGAACTATGGTATAGGTCATAGGACCTGGACAATCTGAGTACTGTTCTAAACCCTGATCTAGGGTGTGGATCATAGTTTATATAAAACTATTATAGAGGACAAAGTCTCGGATTGAGACTGAACCTCCTGGTTAAACATGTTGTGCATCGTATTTCATTTTAAACTATATATTATATTTTGCTGCTAACTATTTTAATTACAAATCAATTTTAACATTACTCTGATAGTTAAACTAGAAAGTGTTTTTATTTATTATAACCAATTAGGTTAGTATCAAAAGATAATATAATCATTAGATTAGATTAACTGAGAACTAACCAATCTCTTGAGAACCTAACTAAACCTTTACTATATTAAAAATTCAAAACTGTTTATCTTGTTAATTAAATTGGTGTATTTTTATTATAAATCATTTAAACAGAAATTTTTAATTGGAAATCAATTTACCCCCCCCCCCCCTCTTGAGTATCCACTCCAACAAAAAATATTACTGGTTATATAATCAATGATTGATATGTATTGGATATATTTCATTCATATCCAGAATGATATTAAGTTCTTAAAAATTATTTTTAATCATAAAATGAAAATTATTCTTCAATGATTACGATGAGGAATTTATCTCATCGCGTTCGTGGAGACGGTAATCCGTACGTACGAATAAGCGATAATATCATTATTTTGATGGTGACATAGTATGTAATTGGATAGTATATCATACATAAAAAATCATTAACATGTTATATTCATTATTTACATCAATTATACTAATTATTATACCCATCCAAGTAATTAAGTGTTTGGATAACAAACTACACCACGACGTGGAGACAGAAATCCGTACGTGTGCACATATAGTGACTTTGACCTTCATAGGATGGATAGAATATGTAATATTGTTATAACATATTTATAATAACATCACAATATGTACTAGGTACTATAGTTATTATTTTGGTATGGAATCATAAAAAAAAAAGAAGAACCAGAAGGAGAAAAGAACATGAAAGTGGGTGGTGAAATTATTACATATTCTTCGATTGTTTCATTATGAGTTGATGAAAAGGGATCCTTTGGTAATATTTATGTTCAATAAGGACTAAAGGATGATGTGTGGTAAGTTGGGAGGATATTTGGGTAGGGTTTGGCAAAGAAAAATGGCTATGTAGGAGTGATTGAAGAAGAAGGGGAAGTTCTCTTTTATAACAGGGGTGACAGTCTCTTTAGGAAAGGATTATAATATTAGTTTGTTATACAATAATATTACATTTATAGTTGCTCCAAATGAATTTATTTCAATAAATTGGTGGTTATGGGTCGAAATACTCTCAACCAATATGTTTTAGACATGTTTTGGTTACCATCGCAAACATATCATTTAGATTTAACTCTTAGTTAAATAGTTTAACTTTTACCATGTCATCTTGTATTCTTACACTATATGGTGAAAAAACATACTCTAAACGTCCAAGAGAACCTCAAGTGGTTCATTATTGACATATATAATATTATTTAATCCTTATGGAAGAACCATAGATTTTTAGGAATATTATAACAACCAATAATATAGTATTTGTCTTAAAAATTAATTTATGTCAATTTTGACTCTATTTTGTGTTTTGTTTTTGTGAAAGTCATAAAAAGCTTATCACTTAGAAAAAAATTTTCTAATGAAACCTAACATGTCATATTATCCTAGAAAATTCGGGGATGGCATCAAAACATTTAAATTATATTTATTTTAATAGTTATAATATATACTATTTTAATATTTTATTAAGAAGGTAATGATTGCATCATCATTGGGTCATAAATAACTTTGCTTATTTAGTCTCTAAAAAACAAAAATACAAAACAATTTTTATTAAATCTTTTTATATTTCTAATAAATATTTATAGTCAAATTTATATTATTTGTAATCCTATTTTAAAAATCGTTTATTAATTAAATGTTGAATTTAACACTTTTAACTCTTCTTTAAATAAAATAATAATAAATTCCCTAATCTATTTAAAGTTGAAATAATGGATCATATTTTATTCCTAAGGTTTTTTGGTCTAAATACACTTATAAAAGTGAATTAGGATATGTGTTAGGATAATTATAATATCATTTTACCTTTAATTACTATATTTTATTTTAATAGTGGAAAATAAAAGTCAAAAGTTACTATAAACCAAAAATTATTTGCATATTATTGAACAAAATTTTACTTACTAATATAAACTGTGTCTGTAGGATTTTTTGAAATTCAACTCACATATTTGGTAAAATTATGTTTTATGCAATCTTTGAAATGCTCCCAGAAGGTGGGTAAAAGACGGTAAAAAGATCAATAAAACTTTTTACATCAAATTTTATTATAAAATGACTAAAATGAATTTAATTGAACATATATAGGTATTATATATAAATTTTTAATTTAAATAAATGAAAATAAAATAAATAATTATTAAAATAAAAAGATGATTTTAAATAATAACGTTGTGTTTTTCAATATTCATAAAAAATTGAATGTTTTCATAAAAAAAATTCACCCTAGTATAATTTTGATATTAATAATTCAAAAATTAATTTTATTTACCAAATTCAAATCATAGAAGTTTATTTAATTAATTTAAAATTAATCCCTGTTATCAAAACCAAAAAGTGGGTTTTTAAATAGTAAAAACTTTCAAAAGATTGACATATGTTTAAGTAAAAATTTACTGTGAAATTACTTATATTGAACTAAATTATATTAAATGATAAAAATATAATCTAATTATACTTTAAAACTATTAAAATGAAAAATTTAACATGACAAATTATTTCAATTAAAAAAGTTGTTTTCAATTAAAACATAGTATTTTTCACTATTCATCATTATATGAATGATATAAGGAATTTTAAAAAAATTTATCCAAACAAAATATTTATGTCTTTATTTTAAAGAAGAATATAATTTCATTTAATTTTATATATAAATGTTTCAAATATTGTTTTTAAAAAGGATTCACCATTAAAAGGGGGTAAAATGGCATTATTTGAAAAATACTTCTTTTATCAAAAAAATGAATTTGATATATATTATGTCTATGAAACACAAAATATGGATGTCAAAATTTTATAAAGTATATATGATTTAAAATAATGTTAATACAATTCATAACCTCTTTTTTAACGACTATTTTATTAAGGTGTGGTGCACTCGAATTCAGTGTTGTCTGTAGTGCAAGCTATTGAATTACTTTAATGAGATAACATACTTTGAAATCCTGATGTGTTACATTCTCCCCTACTTCAATAAATTGAATCCTGTAACACCCCTGGAAAATTGAGACATAAAAGTCTAAATGTTACTACCCATGTCATCAAGGTGCACCTTTATTTTGGAGAGCTTACCGGATTATAACATCATAGTTATTCATGCTTGGCATGGAGTAGTAATTAGGATTTGTGAACTTTTGGGAATTTTCCAAGGGTGTGTGTGAGTGAGGGAAAAACACACTGAAAGAACATGTGTTGGACTATGGGGACATTCATTAGACTAATAAGCAACCCTAGTGAGTAATAGACTATGGTGTGCATGGGAGGCAACCAAGGTATTACAGGACACCCATGGGGTCAGATGAAAATGTACATGGTTTGGGGAGTCGGGTCATGACAAATGGTATCAGAGCCAATACCCAGCCTGAAGTGCTTAGGCACTTCCTGGGTTTGAGGCTTAGGGTCCACAATGAGGGAGTTGCGCTTTAATGTGGTGTATAATGTAACACCCCTTGGAAAGTCAGACTTAAAAGGATAAATGTTACTACCCATGTCAACAAGGTTTACCTTTATTTTTGGGATCTTACCTGATTATAACTCCACAGTTAATCATGCTTGGCCTAGAGTAGTAATCTGGATGGGTGTGCTTCTAGGATGTTTCCCAGGGTGTGTGTGAGTCAAGACAAAACACACTGAAAGAACATGTGTTGGCCTGTGAGGAAAGTCATTAGTATGATAAGTGACCCTAGTGAGTAATAGCATATGGTGTGCTGGGAAGGAAAACAAGGTATTATAGTAGACTTACGGGGTCAGATGATAAGGTTCATGGTTTGGGGAGGTAGGTTGTGACAGCTAATGGTTTATTTCAGCATCTAATTATTATTCTAGATTGGGTTTTCAGAATTATCCCTTGGAGGAATTATTTTACGTATCAATTATAAAATCTACATATTTTATTATTTTATAATTTTTCGAGAAAATTATCACAATATAATACCATTTGTTATTTATTGGTTAAACTTGTTTAAAATTATATGATTTATCTTTTAAAAATTATTTATTAAAATAATTTTTACCCATTTTTAACTTTTCTATTTTTTAAACAATCTTAATGAGATTTTCAAAAAATAAATTTTTTACTTTACTAAGTTTTTATAAAGGATCATTATTTTAACATGAATGATGTTTACATAATTTTTGACCCTCATGAATATTAAATGTTTTAAAAATTATCTTACAGGGTTACAAAGGGTATTTTTTAAAAAAATTATTTTAAAAATATTTTGATCACATTTAGTGTTAAAAATATTTTGAATGTGAAAATGTTATTTTCATTGAAGATTTTTATATATCTTTTTAAGGTTTTAAAATAAAAAAAGGTAATTAAAACAATATTGAATATATTATAAAATTGGGATATATGGTATTTATATAATCCGTATTCTTTATTTAAGGGTTTATAATCAGTTTTATTATGAATTCTAAATTGTTATAACATTCACCATATTACAGTGGATGGTTTCTTATTAGGGTTATTTATTGGTGAAGGGATTAACATTTCGTATGCTATTTTTTCAATTCAGTCATTTATGATTATTATGTTTCTCCTCGTTCATATGGGGAATGAATTGAAATTTTATGAGAAATGTGGGCTCACTATATCCCCCCAATGTATCACTAGGCATCAAGAGACAGAATTGATTGGATTTTGGAAGAGGCCTTGCCAACATATATAGATGTCTTTGCATAAGTCTTTAACTATATTAAATTTCATGGAACAAGTCCTAATTGGCATGTTTAAGATTCCTAGAATTATTAATTCTGTCATTATGAATTCATTTATTGAAATTCTATATTACTATCAAATTATTCAGAATATTCATGGTTATGTTTTTTATTTGTGCGATTATTTATATGGATTTATATTATCAATAATTATTCATATCATATTATCATATAATTATTACTTAAATGTAATGTGTTTTAGTTATTTTACATTCCATATTGTTTATCCTTTATTTATATGTATCATTGATTGTATTCTCACTCATATAAAAAATTAGAGATCAACACTTTTTTATTTTTATAGTGTCTCCTAGTTTATATATCTAGGTCACTGGATGAGGAAAACATTCCAAAACATAGTTTTGATCAAGGAGATATAGGATGACTCTGGAGAGATGATCCATTATACACCCAATTTGATTATTTGACATGATATTTCCAAGGAATGGAACTATTGAAAACCCTATGTGTGAGTGATATGATTTTTTTATGTGTAGGTTCCTTTAAAACCTCTTATATGTCGAGGTTATAATATAATATGATGGTTTCCATGAATTTTGACCTATGTATCTTGTTGTCATGGGATGGTTATATGGGTGTCATCCATTCCATCCAAAAAGCGTTATTTAAATAAGGATGTTCCTTGGGTTGAACAACTATCTACATTGGATTATTAATTTACCAAGATTTTTTATACAATGATATTTTCCTACGTAGGCATGGCACATCCCAGGTGTCACTATAATACCTAATTATTAATGTTGATTTATTGTATTTAGCCTTTGGATATTTATCATGGAACATAATCAAAATATATTTTTTAGGAGGAAATTTGTTTTTTAAAGAGTTTTACTCCCACTCAACATGGGTGTTGGGGTGCCCCAGCATACAACATACTTGCAGGTCAGTACATTATTGATGGACGATTACTTGATGAGTTTTCTAGTTTGTCATGTTTGAGGTTCTAGAATTGTATCAAGAAAGGAATGTGTACTAATTTTTTATTATATCTATATTTTTATTAGTTTTGGTTTATTCTAAAAAATTGTGTATATTGTATTCCAAGAGGTGATGATGAATATTCTTGTTATCATTGTATAAAATATTCATTTGGTCAAAATACTATAGCATGGATTGTTGTAATTTTTATTTCTAATTAGTTATGATGAAAATTTATTATAGTTTCATTCTGATGTATATTATTATAAATACAATCATTGTTATTATAGTTACCGGATCGAGGTGGTATAATACCTACCTGATATTATTAGACCCATACTGCAAATAAATTGTGTTTGGAATATTGAGAGGTGTTCATGATGTTTTTATGAATCCATTTGAGTCATATAAAAGAAGTACTAGGTTGGTGATGTTAGAATGTTTTATCATACACTTGTTTATTTTCATTTATCATACTATATCTAAATTTGGATATGAAATATTTTTTTCCATGCATGATAATGTTCTTATGTATGGAAGTCACTAACAAATTTATGAAATTAATCCATTTTATGATGTATTATAATATTATTAATGGTTTTATCTTATATATTAATGATACTTTACCAAATATGGAACCCATAGATTTTTATTTTTGTTTAATTTGTTTCATTATCATGGATTGTTGTTGTATGTGGGCGTGTATTCATTAATCTTTCCAGACATGTAAGGGTTTATTAAAATCTTGGGAGTTTGTGTGTGAAAAATTATCTACATTATCCTATTAAATAGGTTAAATAAAATGTTGACAATATGTTTTAATGTTTCTTCCTCTAAAATATTTTATTGAAAATTAATTTAATTAAACCATGTATATTGTAATAATTTAATAAATATATAAACGAAATGATTTGGATCCAATATGTATCCTATAATAACCTTGATAATGTGTCGAAAATGACCATGATTATTCTCAAATTTTGTGGCATTTATTATATGTGGTTTTTATATAAAGTTAAATCATATTATGCATATTACATCTTATCATAAATTATTATTTCACAAATATAGACAGAAATGTTTTATACGGTGTGTGTTGCGAGTTATAGATACACTACCCAAAAATATACTCTATTGGTGTGATAAGAGGGAATATATGAGAGTACCCGCCAACAATAGATTCACACCCCCCACTACACAAAAATTTATTATAGATCATCAAATCTATGAAATATTATTCTAGGTTGTACATTAAATTAATAGAGAGACCATGTTGGTTTCATAATATATTTTGGACCTAACATGGGATTTTTTTTATATAAAATCTATCCTCCATTACTATTGACAGTGTCCCATAGGATACCAAACTCAAGGTACCATTGATATTGACTGTATTTTATTATCATGTGTCACCGCATAGGTGAAGGGTAATGTCTTGGGTATAAGTGTTGTGAAGAAAAATGAAACAATGGTGGGATTTCCATGTAAAATCACACAATTATGTTAGGTTATACTATGAATACATACCATTTTGATTATATGATAATTTCATTCTCATGATCGCGAGGGTTGATGATTTTTTAGATTTTTGGTATCATACCTTATGAGGGATGCTCGTTATTGAGTATGTGACATGTTTTATAGAGAATCATCATTATTACATAATATTGTATATGGATTGGGATTCTAGGAATATATTATGAAAGTATAGTACAATGTATGGGACATAGATAATGGTGAATTTTATTTTCTTTTCTTCTATCTCACAGGTCATAAACCATTCCCTTATATCTGAGAGGAACCTAAATGAGTGTAATAGATCTCGTTTGTAAGATTCAATTAAGGTGACCAAGATTGATTCTTCATGTACTATAATGAATAATTTTAATTTTCCACATTAGGATAGTGGTGGATAAAGCCACTACACTAGACTTCCATCTTATCATTCTTAGACACGAGGGATTGTGGAGTGTTACCAGTAAGGTAAGCCTGATCTGGATCATTTTTAGTGTATCTAGAATCTAGTATTTTTCCACAAAATATAGTATAATGGGCCGCCTATAGTGTTTTCAAGGGTGTAATTAGTGGGTATCCTATGTATAAGGATATAGAAAAACATAGTGTATGGGAGCTAGTTCAGTTGTACCATAACAGAGATATATCCTGAGTTACATTGGTAATTCATGTTATGGTGGAGGATGTGGTGTCCTGGAGAATAGGATAAAATTTCATTAGTTAGGTGTTTCTTATGGTAGTTAGGAAGAAGCTTATTGATTAAATATTATCATGTTGAATGGTATTAATCATACTCTTAATGATCAATGTGTTAGTCGATCTGTGGTTTCTGCTATGGACTTAGTTGCTTCAACCATGATATATTCTTAATTTGATATTGGTACATCAAATGTTTTTCATATCTACCCTATTCATTTATAGAATAGGGAAATTCACATAGTACAATTATGGCTTATATTGATTAATACTTCATTTGTGCAATTGAAAAATATTATTCAATTGTTAAATGATTCTTCCATAATGATAGGATGTTTTAAATTCCAATAATATTTCATACTTCAATAGATTATTAGTTTTCTTGAGATATTATTAGTAGTCTGTGTAGTATTAAATTAAACCCATATTAACATCTATTGATGATAGGAATCCTTAATTCCTTAAATGGATAATTGAAAAAAAATTATTTTATTTTGAGTGGTATGTGTAAAAATGTTTTCATGCAATAAACTATAGTATTATTGTGTGATTATTATATAGAATTCTCGTATTGATCATCATGATTGGAGGGGCTTGTCAGGTCTGGTTTTCTCACCTATTGTACATGTTTTTAGAGGCCATTCCAAGAACTACACCAGGTACCAACACAATAGGGATGTTGAGTTCAATATTGATATTATCATGGGAACATATCACATATCCCATAAACTATAATATACATTTCATATACATCATATATAGAATAGTGTTTACAAATATGAATTAGAGTTAATAGTGTTTATATGGATGGGTACTTCCATTTGAGGTACTCTAGTAATGTTTAGTAAAAAAGAATAATTTTTTTGAAATTTTGGATGATTTTATAAATCTATTCATTGTTTTAATCTTGAACTGGTATCCCCTTCAACATATTGATTTTCTATTTTACTAGCTACGAGGGGATCATTTGTTCTCTACCATTAATTTTAGATTATTGTACCATCAGTTGTGTGTGAGTACATTTAATAAAGTAGATACATTCATTTGGATCATGTATTAATTATATGTGGACATTGTGATATCACTTTTTTGAATAAAACATTATCTCTGTTTATGGGCCTAATAAATGCATACTTCCATCCATAACTAGAAACATTCATGGTCATATTTCATTCTGATATTATGTTATAATCATGATCATGGGAGTACCTCATCAAGAATTTTGGGTATATCCTTATTACAGTAAGAGAAAATTATGTATTTAATAATATCTTAATGTAACAAATTTTTATTGATGTTTTATTTTATTAATACATGTGATATCAGAGACTGGTCAATTCATAGAACGTGAGAAAGTTGAGACTAGGGTTTATTGGGAAAGTCCACAGTATATTTTTAGGGTATATAGATTGTTAATATTGTTGATTTACTACTACAGTTACATGAAATTATTAACACAATTGGTTGTTTTGACAATGAAGTTGATCTAGACATGGGTGAAGATCAAATGACTATATTCTTATAATAGTCATTTCCAAGAGTTGGAGAAGATTTCGATGACTACAATGATATTGATATTCTCTATCCGTAGTAATTATCATACACTTTATTATCATTAATCATAATTCAATCTTGGATTGGTTCTGATATAGGAGTATTATGTTGTCTCTTAAGGGTCTAAAATATTGATTGTATATTCTAACACCTTCCCAATGCATGGTCAGACATTTTAATTTTTATTTCATAAATTAAGGTGATGTAAAAAATATATTCTAATTGAGATCTTTATGGTATAGAATAATAATTAGGGGTTGAGATTTATTTTCATATAGAATGACCTAAATCATTGTATGTGGAGTTGGATAATTTACAAATATTCTATTAATATTAAGGTTTCATATACACCTAGAATACAAACATCCTTATTTTTTCATTGGCTAAGAAGATGTAGTCATATGGGCTGTAAAAGGTGATAATTTTCTGTAATATGATGATAATATTCACTCATAATTTTTTTATTTCCATTTGTGATAAATTTGGGAACCTCTTACATCCTTAACTATAACCTCATCAATTATTACAACCATTGTAGAGATTTATCCATTATATTCAGACTATCTTGTCATACAGGACAGTTTATTTGGATTGAATTCAACACATTATTATTCTCCTCATGTTGATGAGATCCTATAAATATAATGGTGTATTATGGTACATATAAGCATGCGTGAGAAGATTTTGAGGGACTGAAACACATCAATGTAGGTCTTACATATGGGGATTGTTATGAGGTATCATAATATTCTTATACTATAATAGTAAATGGAGACAATGAATCAAATAGTGGGATTATTCACATGGTGATCCACCAAACAATGAGTGAAGGTCATGAAATAGTTTCCCACAAATATTTCCTAGTATTTCACAATTCCGATGGTTAAGTGGTATAATGTGACCATGATTATATTTAGAAGGTATATTGGGATTAATCAAACTATTGAGGCATTTTGATCTGTTGTGGACAATTTGGATAAGGATTTATAAATTTTATTAATAAAATATACATTTTATATTATCCAGACCAAAAAAATATTTGTTTTGGAGATATAACATTTTTATATGGTTCCATACAAAGTCATTTTAGATTAATAATCTGATTTCACATAATGCTTCAAGAGGGGGAACCATAAGGTACCTGATAGATGAGTGCATCTGGGCACTTCTTTACACACTCTGATAAATGTGTAGCCCAACAATATGGTCAGGATCATAGAGGACTTGATACAATCATTCATCCTATATTTTTTGTGTTCATGTTAAAATAACATATAAATTGTATATTTTTACAGTATTAACACTTATTAGTATTCAATTAATATGGAGTCTTTTGAGGTCTTATATGTTAGGTCAGGGAAGTCATTTCTATTATTGGATTGAAATTATAGAGACAATTTTTTTGGCTCATACTCATCAAATTGACATCAAATCATATCTAACTAATGAAAAAGTTGTTAAAGATTTCTAAAATAAAATAATGATCATATTGTAACAAAAAATTTCTGCTTCTTTAATTTTTGGTTGGTGATTTGGTATTCTTTGAGTTTCTCTATTATTATGGAATCATCAAATTTGGAGGAATGTGAATTTGGGCCCCATGAAATTCTAGTCATTTTTGAGTATCAATAGTGTTTTTATAATGGCATAATGGTTATATATTCATAAGAATTTATGTGACATTAATTACATGTTACATGTATCATTAATTTATTGATATCATCCGAACCCTTCCCATTTCATCATTACTAATGACATAGATTTATAGGCATTCACAAATTTTCCATATCAAAAGATCATATAATAGACTATTGAAAAACGACACCACATTAGAAGATAATTCTATATATATGAGGGTAGTAATTACACAAGGATATTCCATAGGGAATGTGAGATTAGGAGAACAATACATGGGATAAGTGGCTAGACAATTTTCAATGATTCATAGTGATTGTACAGAACCAAACTATTATAAATATATTTCCCCAATTTTTTTATTGAATATCTTATTACAACATATGGTTATATAAAACCAATGTACTATATTCTTTATTATCCAAATGGATTTTATATACTCTTATACAACATTAATGTTTACAATATAGTCATTTAATATTGATCACATGATTAGTACACTTATAGGGTTTTAAAAAGTCCAATTCTCATAGAAACATCATGTAATGGACTCAACTAATAATATAATTCACTATAAACCCCTTCTTTTAGACTATAAAAGGGATATAAGATATCTATAATTTTAACTAGACCAATACCTAGGTGATATATAATAACAAAATCATGAGTGACACCATTTAAGGGATCTGGTGAAGCTCATTGAGATCAAATCTCAAACAATGTTTGTTAAACCACCCCATTAAAGTTCCACCATCATGTACCATACCATTAGAGGTTTTCAAGTGTATTAAACAAATACATAAAAATACCCATGAAATATTTTTATTTATTTAATATTATATATAATAATTAATATATTTCTATTCTATTATTGTTACTTTATAAATTAATTTTTTATATTCAAAAAAACATAAATAATAATTTGGGTTAATATTCAATTTAAATTAAGAAACTTATTTTAATGAATTAATGTATTATATAAATATATAATATTTCAATAAAATTTAATTATAAAATAATATTTATTTTATATTTAATTATCATATAATTCTTATGAAGTCAAATTTTATTTTTATAAGGGACCAAAAAAATATTATTGTCAAAGCATATCATCTTAGTTAAATGTATGTTCCAATTTAGAATGTAAAAATTCATATATTCTAAAAATTATTTACATAAATTAATATTATTTTTTAACTAAGATATCAAAATTATGAAATTGTGAATTTTTCATAATATCCATGGATAGGGAAATGTTCGGGTAAAAACAAAATAGCATATATATATATATACATGTTGTTTTATGACATAAAAATGAACCAAAAGATATGTAAAAAGGAATATAAATTTTATCCAAAACCAAATATATATTTTTCCAATAAAATAATTTTATTTAATGTTTATTTTATTTATTTATTAAAGTCACTATGAATCCCCATATACATATAACATATTTTATGGTTTTAAAATAATTTCGATAAGTGTCTGAGTCACCTCTACAAATCCAATGGTAATGTATTAATATGTTACTAAAATTGACATAAAAACAATCTTAAACAATCCCATATGGAAAAATCCATGGGGAAAAATAATGTGATTGTTGGGGCTTTTGGATATTTTACTATGTAGAGTCTAAAACCTAAATAATATCAACATCCCCCACATTTCATATATAATCCCACCCATGCTCCCATTTATATTAATTCAAAATACATATATGACATAAAAACTCCACCATATACCTCCTAGAGTCCTCCCAAATCACCAAAAAGCATTCAATAAGACCCTCCAAAGCCTTTTGTGTCACACACGAAAATAAGGTACCATTCTCTCCAACGTTCAATTAATGGACCTTCATTGGAATTCGTATTATTAAATATAATTTATTATAATATAAATTATTTATAAAAATTACCCTGAAATAAAATATATGTTAATTTAATGATATATTATTTTTCCTCTATCATTTTGACATTCATCTATGTCTTTACTATGTCGAAATTTTGTAAGGGATCATCCACTCTCATATTTTATCAATAAATCCTTTTATGTTATGTCATTTAATTTGAATTTTAATAATTTGGAATATGTTCATCCATTTACCACACTCATTAAATTTGATTTATAAATTATAATAGCCCATTTTAGTCCCATTTTCCCTTCTATAGACCCTAATGTACACCGGTTAGAATGATGAAAATGTTTTAAGGCCTATTTCCTTTTACATCATTATTAATGTCTCATTATTATAGTTTGCATTTTATTTAAAATTCCACAACTGTGGAAATGTATTTAATTTTCCAAATTACTACAAATATCATTAATAAATTATTTTATATCCCTTTCCTTATAATCAAACAATTTTATGAATTTCAATGTGATGTCGTAATGTGTGCGAAATGTCGTCGTAATATTCAATTCCAAAAAAAATTATGTAGTCAATTCCATAACCATTTCCAAACATTTGAATTAAAATTTATTATAATATAAAGATTATTGGGGAAATACATGTAATTAATCAATATTCAATGATCATGGAATATTTTATAATGATGAATGAATCCATGTGGTATGATCTATGTGGCACACGTATGCTTGAGAACGAAATGATTATGAACAGGGTGCCCAGATAGAACTCCATTTAATTGGTTAATGTTAGTATCATGATACGTCATGTTGGTACATGGATGTATTAGATTAAATTATGGAAAATTTTTCCATCAATAAGTATTGGTTGTTTAGCCTTTTCATATGTTTATAATTCAGTGTTTTAATTAGTTGCCACATTTCCCATGTTGCCTTTATGATTACCATTCTATATCTTGTCTCATTTTTCATTATATGGATTCCAAATAATTTTATTCCCCATTGATATTTGTATTATCTAACATGTGTTATATTCTTCATGAAATTCCTTCTTAATTCACTTACTGACCATTTTATATCACTGATTCTTTGTATTTTCCCCCAGGTTATCCCATGCAGTTTTTTGTTTGTTGGAATATTATGATCATGCTATGGAATTATTAAATATTGTTTGTATCCCATATGATATGTAATTATGTAATTTACTTACTTCCAAAATAAAATATACATCTAGATATTTTGGGTTGTATTAGGTGTACATTTATTTAATAAAACAAGTATTAATGTGTAATAATGATAAGGTTTGATAGAGCTCTTATCCTAGGAATTTTTTTTGTTATTTTTGGGATTAGGATCACAGAACTAGAGTAATAGACATTGGGATAAGACTATATATTAGAAAATATCCATAATGCTTTAAAAATATATATTAACTATTTTATCAAGAAAATAAATCCCATTCTGGATACTACAAGTGGGAGTGGTTCTGGAATAGATGTACGTAGTAGTAAAATCTCCATCAAGGTGTTCTAGGCCTAACTCATGGTAACCAGGTAAAAGACAACATGATTTAATAGGAACCACAGTTGAAACTCAAAGGTAATATGTTTTATTGAATTCAAAAGGTATTAACAAACCATATTTATGTGAGAAAAAATTGACCATAAGAATACGTGTTTGGAAATTGATCATTACTAACATTGATTGAATCCTAGAATTAATTAGTTAAGGAGATAAATTTAATTTATAAGTTATATATTTAATTTCATTGGATTCCCTTTTTTGGTTTATTATTTTAAAATTATCATATATAATTTTCCTTTTATTATATACAATTTCTTCAAATAGGAGAAATCGTGTAAACAATCATCGTGGTAGGTAATGTGATTACATCCCAAATGAGATACCCAATCAGATGGGAGATAGAATCAAAAACTTTTTCATGATACACTATCGAGTAACTCATGATCTTAATAGAATCCTATATCAAGAAGAGTTCCCCAACCCCCTAATAGTGAAAAATACGTAATTGATTGCTTCATATTTCAAAGGGATCCTACTTCAAATGTTTTATTTGATCCCATAATCAGTGTAAAATAGATCAACTATATTGAGATGATAGTATCCATTGTAAAATGTTCTATTTAAGACAATGTTCAACTTGGTATTTATCGTGTGGAGGGAGAATCATCACATTTGTGGATATTGATCAACATTAAAAAGCCTATGGATGATATTAAAGTTATCGATCATAAGGAATTTCTAAAATGATTTTTATTTTAATAATTTACTCCCACTATTTATTATCAAATGAATTGGGATTTCATTTAAATAAATCATTAATATGATGAATCTATTGGGTAAAATAAGTAAAACATCACAAGACATTCTTGATCTGCCTCTAGTTTTGTCATTACCACCAAATGAAAGGTTGTTTTCAATTTTTAGTGGGATAAATCCTTGTATATGAAACGTTATAGTGGTCCATGAAAATGATATCTATGAGGAATTTTTTTCCATAAGAGATTAGATGGGGATTGTGAAATCTCAATGGTATCATAAGGACAAGTAGCATAATGTTGAGTTTAATAATGGAGGTCTGATAGGTAAATATAATTGTGAAAATTAATTTTATCATCCCACATATCTATGTAGTTGAAGTAAGGGTAATAGAATTTTTCTAAAATCGAAAAATAAATGCATTTGGTTTATGAAGGAAGGAAAACTAGCTATTAATTTTTGATAAGGAAATCCTTCTAATGTGATGGAGTAATATAATTCTTAATTCAACCCTCAAGGCATTGTTCGTTGCAACAACATCAATGAAACAGAACACTTTTCTATCTAATTCCAAAATCTAATTGTTTTTATAGTCAACTAACAACCTATAAGACAACATGGAAGAGCTTTTTCCAACTCTATAACTGATGTGAATCTCGAAAATGAAGTAGTGATGGGTATCCTAGTTATTCATTCATGAATATAGAATTTACTATTTGATCATCGTTATAAGTATTAATTCATATCATAAATGTTAATTAGAATTGTTATACTCCAAGTTTTTATGGAGCAATTTTTTCAAATAAATCAACATTTTAAATTATATTCTGTAATTATCTAAGTCAAACATTCCTTTCACACTAATCCCACTTGTCATATGGAACACTGAGTTGGTGTACGATACAAGAAAAACTGAGTGTAGATTTTATTCAATGTATTAAATTACTATGTTTGGATTATGTTATATACCACACCAAAAGAATATTCCACTACACGCAATACTGAATTGGCATGCGTTACAAGTAATTTCAACCTTCCTTGATAGCTTGCATTGTACCCAATAGTGAGTTCTAATAAACAATGATATATTACTAAAATATTAATATATAATGGGATATAAACATGGCGTTATGAATATTATTTTCCATATTTTTAATTTAATATAAAATTAAAATTCATTTTATTTATTTTCTATTCCATAATTTAAGAAAAAGTTCAATTTTGCAGATAAACTATTTTTTAAAAAAAATGCAATTTTCTATTCTTGTGATGGTGTTCCCATTTTATATCTTTTTTTTGAAGACTACTATATATATTATATTATAAAAAATAAAATTTCTATTTTATTTCAGGAAATCAATCATTATTTTGGATGAATTTTTGGGATTATTTATGAAAAATTCTTATTTTAATGAATATTGTAAAATTCTGCATTTTAAATAAATACTACATTTTCATATATTTTATTTTTATAGTTATTATATTTTAAATTGGTTTGAAAGTCTAATTGTATTTTTTTCAGTTATTCCAATTTTGGTCATTGGAAGTAATTTGATATTGACAATTTTTATAAATACATATCAATCTTCTAATATTTTTAAATTTTATCAAAATCCATTTTCCCATCTTCACAATTGTAATTAAATTTAAATTAAATACTAAAACTTATGTGTTTTTAATTCTGAAAAATGGATTTTATATTTGGAATAATTATGTCAAGTGTATGTTAATAGGTTACTTTTATTGTATCTTTGCCATTTTCTTTTTACCACAGTTAAAGGTTAATTAGGTAAATAAGGGTAATAAACAAAATTATAAGGATAATACAATTACCATAACACCTTCCAAAATATTATTGGATTAATAAAATTTCCCCATATCACCTATGGGTCATAATTTATTCAATTAATGAACTTTTTACGATGAATGTGATGTAATTAGTTTAAAAACAAATGAATGCGACAAAATGTCACTCTCTTATCTCTTATAAGTGTAGTAATTTTAACGTTGTGCAAAACATGATGAAACAACACAAATAAATAGTATACATAAATTTAATGAAATTATATAAATAATAGGTGTTCATTTTTAATTATAATATATTAAATATTTAAAATTAATGTTGACACACTTGTAATATAGTAATTATTTTTTAAATAGAAATATCAAATTAATCATATTATTATTAATAAAATAAATGTTATATGACATAGTTTTTGTCACACTATAATTTTATAGATGAATATGATATTCTGAAATTTAGTTACTGTATTTATTTAAATGTAGTCAACTAGTTATGAATTTATGAAAATGTCAGGAATTAATAATGTCCGATTTGACATAATTCTTAATAGAAAATATAAAATACTTTATTTTATTCTATAAAATTCCTCAAAAATCAAGGATTTTACAAAATGATTATGCTATATTATAACATTTTGTTAATTCCACTTTTGTTGGTCGTTTTAAATTTTATAATTATTACATTAACACACAAATTTTAAATAACATGATATGAATGAACGATTAAAAAGGGTAAAATATGGGTTAAACCAAAAAGACATCGATTAATATATATTCAAATCATGGAAAAAATTATTTAATGATTATTTTAATCCCAAAATCATCTTATATTGTAATTAAATGTGTTTTGGGCTGTTATAAACCAAAATAAAATTTATAATGATTTAATATTTCATGAATTTCCTAAAGTGCTCCTCACATCTCCTATAAAAGAGAACTTATCCATCAGTTTTAATCACACCTCTAAATCCCATCTTACATACCAAACCCAACCCATTTCCTTTACCAAATTCCCCTAATTAATACTAGAGGCCATAATTTGGCTTGAAATCTATCGTATAGAGAAATTTTGTGAAATAAAAAGGGCATACTCTAAAAAGAGGCAGTTTTTTTGTCACGTCTTTCAAAATTCTTTTCTTATGCTTTTTATAATTATCTTGTTTCCATACTAACATAATAAATATATTATATTCATCATGTTTATATGTTAATATAATTATTTTATCACCTTATATATATCTTTATGAATCCTAAAAATAACAATGTCACCATGTGTACGTACAAACGACATACCTTCTCCATGCTAGGGGTAATTTTTTTATTCAACAATATTTTATTCTAATGGGTATAATTATGAGAATAATGGATTTAAATAATGAATATTAAAATATTAATATTCTGTATAATTAATATAACATCCAATTCCATATCATTTAACTATTTCTTGAATGATATTGTCTCTCATGTGTACATAATTCCTAGTGTCTCCACAATGATATGCAATTTAATCTAAATGATCCTCATTAAACCATTATTATATAATTAATTGAAGGAATAAATATGATATATATTATACTATATTCATTAATTAAATGATATAACTATAATCTAACAAGTGTATCATAAACTTATCCAACAAAATATGCATAAGAACATAAAGCTGTTATTATCCGAATAAAGACTGAAAATGAAATTTTACTAAAAAAATAATAATATAATGAAATATGATATTATAAAGATTATTATATTTTTTAAAGATATCATTAAAAATATTTAAATCTTTATACTTGTGTTTTGGATACATTAGAAGCATATCAGACCAAAGGATATGTATAATTTCGGAATCACACTTTTATATGTGCTTTTTATAGCTAATTATTCACCATGTTAAAATTAACATCGATGTACAAGTTTTTTTAAAAAGGGTTTCATAATATTTTTAGTGTTATCCTATGTATATTAAAAGTCATTTTTAACCATTTTTATCATTACTACATAGTTTGGAAGGAATATTTCTTTCTTTTTCCATATGATGTACCTTTTGAAATTTACAGAAAAAGTATGAGGGGAATGTATTTTTAAATTATACGACATGAATGGGTTATTAAGATATCATTACATTTTACTTATGCTAAGATAACATTACAAAATTTCAATTGTATTTTCTATTAAATTTTTTTTGTTTTAAAATTTCATTTATTTTTAGAAAGGAAAACTTTTTCTAAGAATAAATGATATTATCTTCAAGAATTAATTTCAAGTATTTTATCAATATTATTTTCAATCTAAGATGAAAATGGTTTATGTTTCAATCCCTATTATTACATTAATTTTATTGTGTTTAAAATGTAATTAATTTTATGAAATTTAATTATTTTATATGGATTATGATTTAATTATTCATAGGAAACACATTTTTTATTAATTGGGTTATGTTGTGTGGAATGGTTTATATTTGTGTGGATCATGTAAAAATAATTTCATAATAAGATGGGTGGGACCTATATCTCCCTCCAATGAATTGGGTAAATATATATATATATATATATATAATGAGATAGACAATAATGGAATTAAAAGTAAATCTAGTTTAGTAATATATGGATGAAACCTCAAGTATATATGGTTTAGTAATACAAGGATGGAATGAGGAGTGAACATAATTCAGTATTAAAATTTTTCTTCTATGGTGGTCTTGGTGATGAGATTTGGCTAATATGGAAATGATTTTATATTCCTTTTTGTATTACGAAGGTTCATGTTTTAGGGTAATTCTATGTTATTATGGTTAATGTTACTTTATGTTTTATCCCATACAAACTGCTATGATATATTTGATGACTCAATATATCAATACTCTAAATTTGTGTTTTTCTTTTTTTAGAGTAATATGTTCATCTACTTTTTTATACCCATACTGAGTATCAATTTTTACCCTTTCACGGGATTCAATTCTGTATGTTATAATGAAATCAATTATGTAGTAGTACTAAAGGGGAATATCATTTTGGGAGAATATGAAGATATTTTTCATGTTCAAAGAATGTATTCCATATATCTATAGAACTAAACTATTATGGTCCTCAGAAGAAAATTTTTAAAATGTACTGAATATTAATTGTTTATCATTTATATATATGTCATTCTTGGGTCATTATAGTTGGTATTAGAGGAATGGTTTCATTAACTTTTGGAAACTACAATGAAAAATCATTACTGATATCCCTATAGATATTTTTAAGGACATGTCTATGGATGTCGTTAGGATAAGTCTATGATTATCTTTCAATCAATTAGATTCTTTTATAATCATGAATAACCTATGATTAGACCTAATATATCAAGATTAAAATATTAAAATCAATTTACCTTACAAATCTATTTTTAGTATATGATATGTATTTTGCAAAAAATGATTTCTTGTCGTAGTCAATAGCAAGAACTAGATGGAACATAGTTAACCATGTATGTTTCATATGTTGATAGTATTGGAATAATTAAAATTGATTTCCTATGTCAAAATATTATGAAGAGAGTCATGGCGATGGTACGAGCATTGGAAATAATTCTGAGGATTAAGAGATTTTAAATTACATGTGAAAGGTATGTGATGTTCTTCCAATATTGTTTACAATAATCCTTAGATTCTTGAGGTTGAGAAACCATAATACATGAATCAGATTTTTTGAAAATTAAAGATGATGGTTTCTGAGATATTTTTTAAGAATAAATTTTTTTCATTGTGGTGTTCAAATTATATAATTCGAAGATTATGTTATATGAATCATGAAATATATAAATTCTTTTCAGTTTATGTTTTTCATTAAGATAGGAAATGATATTTTGAATAGTTCTAAGGAAATATAAAAGTTATTTAATTGTAAGGTGGAATACTTTGAAATTACATGATTAAGGGGATGATAACCCTTAATATGTCTCCTATGTTTAGATAATCATGTTTGGATAATGATATATTGGATTTGAATATTTAAATTGGGTTATAATAGTATCTTTTGAACTAATTATGGATTTGATGATAAGAGTGTCATTATATCATGAATTCATTATAAAACATTTTGTGACATATGGAATATAACCAATAAGTTTTGGAAAAAGGAAACATGCATGATTTCAATAAGGATATATGATAGGTGAGGTTATTACCAAGACTCAGGAGAACACATGATTAAGGTATTCACATGTTTGGAATGTTACAAAAAATAACTAAAATATGATATATGTGAGATAAATATTAAACAAATTTAGTTGACCACTTTCTAAATCATTAGATGCTCCATTTTTAGACGGATTGTATGGTGATCCAATTTTTGATTGTATAACTTATACCCCAGTTTATATTTTTTATATTAATGTATTATCTCACTACATGTAGACATATGCATCATTGATAATTAGTGTTATATTTTTTTTGAGATAGATGGAATAAATTTTTATTCTATTTATGTATGAAATGATCTTTTAACACTTCAATAATGAAAAATTCAAAATCATTTCATTGTATAAGAGATGAAGAGTAAATTTCTCAAGGCATGTCCAATGGTGATATTGTACTGAAATCAAGTAACTATTTCTTCTCATATTCTTCGAATTTATTGAAGGGATATTGAAAACAAAAAAAAATTATCCTAGTACAGTCTTATCTGATGAATCATATAGTACCTTAAGTTATAAAAAGTTTATGTGTTTTGGTTGTTAACTTTCTCCAAACCTGTTCTCAATCACTATCCCTTAGAACTAGATGGTTAGATTTTTCTTCCATAACCATGTTTTCACATACCACCCTTTTTCTCTTATGTGGAAACCCCATGATTATTAACATTGATTAACCATTATGTTTTTAACACTGATTTTAAAATGAAATGTTAATATTGTAATTATGATGTGGGTATCCATGAAAGAAACATTCAAGTAGTAATCCTTTCCTAAACCTGACAAAATTTGAGGCAGAATTTCATTTTATTGTGTGTATCATGTAACACATTAGTTTTTATACTCCACTTCCTTTTTAATAAATTAAAATTTTCATTTATATATTCCAATACACAAAGTCAAGAATTCCTTTTACACTAAATTGACATATATATTGCAACACTCAGTTGGCGTATGATACACACCACAATAAGTGTAGATATTTTTCAATGTATAAAATAACTATGTTTGTATTACATTATACACAACACCAATGAATTATTTCACTACAGAAATGAATGAAACAGCTTGCGTTACATACAAGAGTGACCTTCTTCGATAGTTATCATTTTACACAATAGTGATTTTCAATAAACAACGATTTATTATTCAAATATTATTATTTAATACAATTTAAACTATAAATTATGAATATTGTTATCCATATTATTAATTTTTTCTAATATTAACATTCATCTTATATATTTTCAATAACATGATATAAGAATAAATTCAAATTTTCAGATAAAAGAAGTATGTTTCAAAAAATGCCCTTTTGCCTCTTTTAATGGAGCACCCATTTTAAATAAGGTTTTCAACATTTTTATAATTTATATTTGT
This sequence comes from Viscum album, assembly GCA_963277665.1. Classification (NCBI taxonomy): domain Eukaryota; kingdom Viridiplantae; phylum Streptophyta; class Magnoliopsida; order Santalales; family Viscaceae; genus Viscum; species Viscum album. Next base: position 1,920,245,868 of record OY728160.1, read on the forward strand.
CAAAATAAACATATTATTTTTATTCGAGAAATAAAAATTTACTTCGGTTGAATTTTTTATATTTTTCTGTTAATAATTATATTTTAATGAATAATAAAAAATACTTTATTTAAATTCAAAACTGCCTTTTAATCAAACATATTTATATCATTATATTTTATTTTTAAATTATTTAAGTTTTAATAATATTATTATTTATTCAGTTAATCCAATTTTTTCATTGGAATTAATTTCACATTGATATTACATATAAATACACAACATTCTATAAATGGTTTAATCTTTTAAAAAACTCATTTTCATGTTTTAACAGTGGGAATTAATTTGAAATTAATTATTGTAACTTCTGGGTATTGAATTTTCAAATCATTAGGTAAAAATTATGTTAATTTTTTTCTTTTATTGTAAATTTGATATTTTTAATTTTCTACAGTTCAATGTAAATATGGTAAATTAGGTTAACAAACAATATGACAATGAAAATAAAATTACCCTAAGAACTTCCAAAATCCAATTAGTTGAATTAATTTCAAACTTTATCACTTAAGGGTTGTAATTCATTCATTTAATGGACCTTTTTCCATGAATTCGATTTAATTAAGATTTAAACAAAAGAATGCGACAAAATGTAACTCTCTTATCTCTTATAATTATAATAATTTTAATATAGTGATAAAATTTATGAAACATCAAACAAGAATAGTCTCCCTAAATATAATGAATGTATTTAAATAATGTGAATTAAATTTTATTTTTTAGATATTAATTAATTACAATAAATATTGACACAACATATATATAGTAATTATCTTATTATGAGAAATATCAAATACATGATATTTTAAAAATTAAAATAGATATTATATGATATAATTTTTGTCATACTAGAATTTTATGGATTAATATGGAATTTTTGGATTTATCTAATGTATTTCTTTCAATATAATAATGTTTTTTTGAATTTATTAAAATTTCATATATGAATAGTGTTAAAATTGTCTTATCTAATAACGTCAAATACAAAATAGTTTATTAAATGTTATAAAATTCTTGAAAAATATAATATTATACCAAATGGATAATATAATCATTTATCTTTCATAAATGACAATTTTTATTGGTCGTTCAACAAGTTACGCAAGTTAAGTTAATATAGACAGTGTAAAAAACATGATATCATAGTAAGATAAATAATGGTAAAATAAGGGTTAAACTAAAATGATAAGGATTAAAAAATAATAAAAAATTGTCCAAAAATAATACAATGATTTTAGTTCAACCCAAAATAGTCTTAAATTATAAATAAATTAGTTTTGGACCATTTTAATCTGAAAATGAATTTATAATAAATTAATTTTTCAAGACATTCCTAAAGTGCCCTTCACCTCTCCCAAAAACATAAACTTCTCCATATATTTTAAAAACACCTCTAAAGCCACTTTTATCTAAGAAAAAATTACAAATTTCCTCTCCCAAATTCCCTAACGTCATCATATATGCAACACTTTTTCTATAAAGCCATCTTAGGGAGGCCTTTTTTGAAATTCAAAAGGAGATACAGAAAAAAGAGGTAATTGTTTTATCACCTCTTTCAAAGCAATTTTCTTATAATTACAATACATATGTTTTTTCCATACAAATGTAAAAAATATTTTATATTATATATTCTTAGAATTTATTATAATTATTTGGAAACCTTATAGCTACTTTTATACATCAAATTAATAACAACATCGCCATGTGTGTATACGTACGACTTACCGTCTTCACATCATAATGTAATTTGTTATTTAACAATTCATTATTTCGATGGATATAATGATCAGTATAATTTTTCTAAATAATTAATATAACATGATAATTATACATTTTAATTAATATACTATCCCATTATATATCATTTGTTTATTAAGTGAAATTTATCATCACTCGTGCATACGTACAGCCTACCGTCTCCACGATGCGATGTGATTCATTCTACATAATATTAATTAAACCATAGTTATATAGATTAATTTAATGAATAAATATAGAATACATTATACTAATATAATTATTTAAATTATATATCTATAAACTAGGAATTGGATCATGAACTTATCTGAAAAAACATGAAAAAAAACATAAAATATTTTATATCTGAATAACAAGTGACAAAGAAAATGTTTCTATCAAACAGATGATAGTAGAGTCATATATGAGATCATAAAGATGATTATAATTTTGGAAAAAGTCAATAACATTTTTCAAAAAGTTATATAGGATTTTTGAATACATATGAAGGATATCGGACCCAAGATAAGAGATAATATTGGAATCTCACAATTAACAAAGATTCTTTTTGTGTAGTTATTTATTAAGGTATATTTTTCATCAACGCCGATGATTTCAAATAATTTTTTCATAAAATTTTTACTATTCCATTATGTATGTTAAAATCCAATTTTACCCATTTTTTAATGTCATGGTTTTTATATAATCTTTCATTCAATTTCCATAAATGGTAATTTTTCAATTTTCCTAAAAACTACAAAGAGGATGTTTTTATAACTTATATGTCGTGAATGGATTTATACACTTTCATAAAGACCTATTTCTAGGAAAATTGCATTAAAATATTTCATGTCTATTTTTAAATAAATTATTTAATTTTTAAATCATTTTTCATTTTGAGAAAGGAAAAAATTTTAGAAGAAGAAATGATATTTTCCACAAGAAAAAATTTCAAGTATTTTATTGAAATTATTTTCCATCCAAGATGAGAAAGTGTTAATATTACATACCTATTATTAATTTAATTTCATTGTGTTTATTATGGAATAATTTTAATTAAATTCATTTATTTTATTTGGATTATTATTGAATGATTTTTAAGAAACCCATTTTTTTCATTGTGTTATGCTATGATGAATGATTTAGGTTTTTGTAGAACATGTACTATTGATATCAAAATGATATTATTGGGACCTATATCTCCCTATAATTCATTGGTTAATGATTTATATCTCATGAGATAGACATGAATAGAATATTATGTTATTATCGTTCTGTAATATTGGGCTGAAATGACAGGTATGTCTGGTTTAGTAATATATGGCTGGTATGAAGAGTTAACTCAGTTCATTAATAGAATTTTTCTGCTATGATGGTCATGGCCATGATCTTTGGATAATATGGAAATTAATTTCTAGGAATATGTATTTTCCACAAGTTTTTGTTTTATGTAAATTCTATTTTATCATAGTTAATGTTCTAATATGATTTATTTCGTACGAACTACTATGATTAATTTTTTGACTCAAGATATTTTATTTAAAAGTTATGTTTATGTTTTTTACATTAATTTTGTCATATATTGTTTGATTCATATTAATGAGATTATAAGATCACCCTTTATTATGTTACCATTCCGTAGGTTATAAAGAAATAATTTATGTAGGAGTCCTAAAGGGGAATATATTTATGAGAGATGTTTAATATCTTCCACAATATACAAGAATGTATTCAATGTTTCTAATGGAACAAAACAATAATGATCATAAAATATTCATCTGTAAAATGTAATAAATATTCATTTAAAATGATGTAATATACATATACATCAAGCTTGGGTTATTATATATGGTAACAAAGGAATGGTTTTATCAACCATTGATAATTTGGATGTGAAAATTTTAATGATATGCCATGAGATATATCTTGGGATATGTCCCAGGATGTCACAAGTATAAGTATATGTATTGATTTAAATCCTAGAGTTTTTTTGATATTTATGAATAACCTATGATTAATCCTAATATTTACAAGATTAAAATATTATGTCTAATTTAGATTTCTATTGTGTTATTAATCTCAGATATGTATTTCTCATGCTATTAATTTTAATCGTAGTCAATGGCCAGAACTAGATAGAACATAGTTAACCAAGAATATTTTAGATGTTGAAAGTATGGGAAATATGAAAATTGATCTCCTAGGTGGAAATATAATGAATAGGATCATGACGATTGTATGAGAAATGGTCACACTACTGATGATGAAGATATTATAAACAACATGTGAATGATATATGATATTATTTTATTATTTTTTCAATAAAACAAAGAATCTTGAGGTTGATAAACCATTAGATTTGATTCATTTTTATGAATGATGAAGATTATATATTTTGAGTAATATTATACGAATAAGTTGGATCATTAAGATGTATATATTTTAGAATTAAATGATTCTGTTATATGAATCATGAAAAATTTTATTGCTTTCAGTATATGATTTGCATTATGAACTGGGAAGTATATGTTGAATATTTCTAATGGCATAGAAAAGTTATTTAAGGGTAAGGTGATATACATGGAGAAAACAAGATGACGGGGAACATAACCCTAAATATTTCACTTATCTTAAGATAATGATACCTGGATAATGTAATGTTTTATTTGAATAAGTAAATTGGATGAAGATAGTTTCTTGAGAAATAATAATGGATTTTTCAACAAGAGGGTTATGATATCATGGATGAAGTATAATTTTTTTTTTGAAATTATAGAATATATACATTATGTTTTAGAGTAAAGAAACATGCATGTTTTAAATAAAGATATATGAAAGATACAATCATTACTATGACTCATGAGAATACATGATTAAGGTATTCACATGTTTGGAATGTGACATCCAATAAATAACTGATAAGATATGGAAGATTAATGTTAAATTCATTTGGATCAGGTCTTTCAAATGTTGTAGATTTTTAGATTTATGGATGGATTGTATGGTTATCCAATTACAAACATTATAAGTTATACACTGGTTGATGTATTTTAGATTATTGTATTATCTCACTATATGTGGAATTATGTATATTGGATAATATGTTTTATCCTTTTTGTAAAATAGATGGATTGGCTGATCATTCTATTTATGGATCTCAGGATCTGCGACCACTTCATGAATGACAAATTCAACTTCATTTCATTAAATAAGATATGTAGTTGAAATTGATCAAGGTAGGACCAATAGTGAGATTTTACTAAAATTAATTAAGTATTTCTTCTAATGTTCTTAAACTATAAGGAATAGAGCTGGAAAACCAAAAAATTTATCGTAGTTCTTTCTTATCTGATGAATAATATGGCCCATTAAATCATCACAGATTTATCAGTTATTGGGTGTTAACATTATCCAAATCTTTTTCTCTATCAATATCCATCAATACTTGATGGTTAGATTTTTTCATCTATATTAATGTTTTCACTTCCCACCCATATTCTCTAATATGGAGTTCTAGTGATGATTTACCTTGGTTAATCTTAATGTTTCCAATTTTCATTTTAAAATGATGTTTAATTATTCATTTTACAATGTCGGTTTCCATAACAAAATCTTTCTTGTATTATACCTTTCCTAACCCTGAGGAATTTTGAGGAATAAATTAATTTTAAGGGGGCGGTATAACGTAACACCCTGATTTTTTATGTACCATTTTTTCTAAATATTTTAATTTTTTCATTTATATCTTCCAATGTACTATTTCAAGCATTCCTTTCACACTATACAAACTTGTCGTATGCAACATGGAGTTGTCTTATGTTACAGACAAAACTAATTATAGATTTTGTTCAATGTATTACATAATTTTTCTTTATTTTATACACAACACCAAAATAATATTTCACTACATGCAACACTGAGTTGGCATGCCTTACATACAAGAGAGACCATCCTTGATACCATGCATTGTAGGTAATAACAAGTTTCACTATAAATGATATATTATTAAAATTTAATTATCTAGGGGTATAAAAACAAGACATTATGAATAATATTATCAAAATTTAGAATTTTATATAAAATTAAAAGTAATATTATTTATTTTATAGAACATTATATGAGAACAAATTCAATTTCTTGGATCAATAATGCATTTTAAAAAAAATGCAGTTTTACATCCTTTTGATGGTATACCGATTTAAAATATAGTTTTTTATAAAAATATATATTGTATTTGAAAAAAAATAATGGAATTGAGATATCAAAACATACTTTTGATGATTTATTTTATTTTTTTTGGATTGAATTCCTATTTTCATGAATAGTGATAATTACTAAATATTAATTCAAAATTACAATTTCATATAAATTATTTATAGATTTATATTATCTATTTATTGTTTTTAATGTATAATTGAATTATTTTCTTATAATTTAATCCAATTTTTTCATTGGATATAATTTTACATATAAATTAGATATAAACAAACATAGATTTGTTGATGGTTTTTACTGTTAAAAAACTCATTTTGTAATTTTGACAACAGTAATTAATTTTAAAAAAATTACAACAACTTCTGGGTTTTGAAATTTGAAAAAAAAAATCCATGTTAAGAATATATTCGTCAAAATTATTTTAATAGATTAATTTTTTATTTACGTTGGTATTTTATATTTACCACACTTAAAGGTAAATCGTGTAAATTATGGTAATAAAAAATATGATGAGGATAATTTAATTACCCTTATACATTCCAGAATATTATTGGATCAATAAAATTCAACCAATATCAACTAATGTTCATAATTGATTCATTTAATAGGGTTTCCCTTGAAAGGGATGTAATTATTATTAAAACAATCGAAAGTGACAACATGTCACTCTCTTATATCTTAAGTATAATAATTTTATTGTAAGGATAACTTGATTAAAAATCAAACATAAATATTATCTAGAAATATAATGAAATTATCTACATAATTGGAATTTATTTTGAAATTTTAGAGATAAGATTATTACTATAAATACTGTAACAACAATGATATAGTAATGAATTTATTAAGAGAAATATCAAATAAATGATATTATAAATATTAAAATAAATATTATATGACATAATTTATGTTATCTAGGAAATATTTGGATTATTATGACATGTTAGGATTTATTTAGTGTAATTTTTTGTAATCATGTTTTTATGAATATTTTAAACAGTCATGAATGAATAATGTCAAAATTGACATAATTTGTAAAATAAAATAGAAAATCGTTTTTTAAAAGTGAGAAATTTTTAAAAAAATATAAGATTCTTCCAAATGGATACGATAAGTCATAATATGTCATAAATTCCCCTTTTATTTTCATTTTACATGTTATTATAATTAAAATAACACACAAAATGTACATAAAATGGTATCATTTTAAGATTAAAAACGAGAAAATATGAGTCAAACAAAAGAGATAATGATTAAAAAATATTGAAAACCTATCAAATAAATATCAGATGATTTTTTTCAACCCAATATCAAATTATATTCAAAATAAATGAGTTTAGGACCATTATAAATAGAATTTAAATTTATAATAGGTTAATATTTCAAGAATTTAATAAGGTGCCCCTCACCTATCCTATAAAAGGGAATATATCCTCTTTTAATTATACCTTTAATTCCATTTTTCTCATTCAAATGATTCCTATTTCCTCTCAAAAATTCCATCATGTCATCCTATAGGACACACATTATACAAAAAGCCATCATAGGGAGTCCTTTTTAGAAAATAAAAACGAGATACACAAAAAAGAGGTATCTATTTTATAACTTGTTTCCTAATAGTTTTCTTCTACTACATTTTATTGTGTTTTTTCATAAAAAAGTAATAAATAATATATCTTAGACATGATGAGATATTATTTTAATTATCTGACCACTTTATATTTCCCTTAATCCATCCTACGAATTATAATATCACATTGTGTTCATATGTACGGTTTACCATCTCTACACCATGGAGAAATTTTTTAATCAATAATACATTATTTGGATGTGTATAATGATGTCTATAATGGGTTTAAATAATGAATATAACCTGATATTTATTCTGTATAATTGATGTACCATCCAATCTCAAATCATTTAACCATTAAGTGAACGATATCATTGCTCATGCGTATATATGACCTACCGTGTCCACAATGCAATGGGATTAATTCTACCAAATCATCATTAAAACAAAATTATATACATGGATTGAATGAATAAATATGTTATATAATAAAAAAATTTCTTTCTTTAAATGATTTAACTTTTTCATAATATGTTGAACATGAAATTATCCAACAAGACATGCATAAGAAGAAAAAGTAGTAAATACGCAAACAATGAGTGACAATTAAATGTTACTAACAAATGATTAATAATAAAATCATATATGATATGAAAAAGATGATTATTATTCTGGTATAATTCAATAACATTATTTAAATCACTATAGAGGAGGTTCATATACATAAGATGGATATCATAACTAATGTATTGGACAATTTTGCAATCCTGCTATTATCTGAGATTTTTTTATGTAATTATTTACCGGGTATATTTATCATCCATGTCCATGATTCCTAAAAAGGTTTTAATTAAATTTTCACTATTCACCTATGTGTGTTAAAATCTATATTTACCCATTTATACTATTACTATATGGTATGGAAGGAATGTTTCTTTTTTTCGATTCATTGTAATTTTTGAATTTTCTATTAATATTATGAGGAGAGTGTTTTTCAACTATAGAGTGAATATATTCTTGCGCTTTTATAAAGAATTTTTTCTATGAAGATTACATAAAATTATTTCCATTTAATTTTCAATTTAATTATTTTCATTTAAAATTGTGTGTCATTGTGAGAAAGGAAATGTTTATTGCAGAATAAAAGATATTTTCCTGAAGAATTAATTTCACATATTTTATCAAAATTATTTTCCATCTATGATGAGACAGGTTTATGTTTATATAAATAATATTACATTTATTTGATTGTGATTATTATGTATTTATTTTTATGAAGTCTATTTTTGTTATATGGATTATTATTGAGTGATTCTTAAGAATCCCTTTGTTGTTCTTTGGGATATGCTATGATGAATGCTTTATGTTTTGGTGTCACGTGTAAGAATTATTTCATTATGAGATTTGTAGGACCTATATCTGTATCCAATGCATTGTGTAATGATTTATATATCATGAGATATACATGGTTGGAATGGAATTCAAATATGGTTCATTAATATTTGGCTGTAAGTTCAGGTTTACCCAGTTTAGTAATACATGGATGGAAAGAGGAGTAAAAAAGGTTCAAAAATGGATTTTTCCAACTATGATGGTCTTGGATAGGATCCTTGGAATATATGGAAATTATTTTCCATTCATTTTCATTTCGTACAGGTTCATGTTTTCTTATAATGATATGTTATCATGGTTAATGTTCCATTATGGGTTATTCCTTACATACTAGTATGATTAGATTGAGGACTAATGATTTAGATATTCAACAGTTATAGTCATGTTTTTTATATTAATATATTAATATATTATTTTCCTACCCTTAATAAGAATATAAGATCACTATTTCATGTGTTTCAATTCCTTGGGATATAAATAAATCATTTATGTTGGAGTACTAAAGTGGATGATCTTTATTAGAGATGTTAAAAATCATTCAGAAGTTATAATAATGCATTCCATGTTTATAAAAGAAATAAAATATTATGTTCCTCACATCTGAATTTGTAAAATTTAATGAATATTGATCTAATGTGATGTAATATTTATATAAATGATTTTTTGGTCATCATAAGAACATTTTCAATTCAACCCAAAACCATGGATGTAGAGATGTTGGTGAAAACAGAAAATATGGTATTTATTTCATCTCATGTATTTAACTCCTTCAAAATTATTGTTTATGGGTTGAACATCTCAGAAATAATAATCATACATTATTTTGTGTAATTTTTATAAAAGTTTTTCCATGGATTGGATTCCACTATATAGATCCATCAAAAATTCTGTGAGAATAAAATTACTCTCCATATGGTGAATGGACCCCTAATTTTGAACCAGTGAAAGAAGGAGGATGAATATTCCTTAACACCATAATCTCACAAATGGATTTTATTTCACTATGTGAAAGAGTATTTATCTGAAATTATTGATTAAAGGAAATTATAATCCTATATATCAAGACTTTTGTGAGGTAAATACACTAATTTTTTTCTTGAGGAATTTTCTAGTCTTCCTCATAGTGGGGAATGGTATTTTGGATCGAGACTATACCTAAATAATTATCAATATCAAACACTCTATATAGGATCAAGTAGAAGGATGGGTTAATATTCTTTCTCATTAATTATCGTGAACTAAAAAATATAATGATAAACAATAGGTATCATCTAAAATAGATTGAGGATTTGTTCAGTTAGCTATACAGAGATGAATAATTTTCTATAGTAGATCTTAAGATGTGATATTATCTTGTAAAGATGATGAAGGAAGATAACGCCAAGATGAATTTTCATAAAAGGTAAGGGTTGTATGATTTCCTAGTGATGTAATTCACAATCACTAATGATCCAATGATCTTCATGTATTTTCTGAATATTGTATTTATAGATTACCTCAAAAAAATTGTATTCTATATAGCTGATATCCTAATATACTTCGAAAGAAAGGCTAATCATGATGATCTTTTCTGGACTGTTCTAAAGTCCATACAAAAGTAGAATCATTATTCCAAGTATTGAATTTTTGATTTTTGGTTGAAGGAAGCCTCATTATTGGGTAATATCATCACAAGAAATGGTATATCTATAAATCCTTCATATACATCAACAATCAAAGGCTGGATGAGGCTAATATCTATGACATATATTCGTAGTTTCCTTTTGTTTGATGGGTATTATGGATGATTTGGGAGAAATTTATTTTTATTACCAAACCCTCTTTAGAAGATAACTTAGAAGGGAGGCATGTTTTCATGGAATGATGAATATGAAGAACTATTCATATATTTAAAATGCAGGCTTACCACATCCCCAATGCTCTCATAACCCATAAGTGGAGAAAATTTTCTATTATTTAGTGGTTCTTTGAAGAAGTGATTAGGATGTGTGTTAATGAAGAAAGAAAAACTCATTACCTATGCTTCAAGAAAGTTAACTATAAATGAGAACAACTATCCCACACATGATCTGCAGTTGATAGTAGTGATCCTTCTTTTGAAAATCAAGCCCCATTATATCTATTGGAAGAATTGTGAGATATGTATTGATCACAAGAGGCTCAAATATATTTTCACACAGAAGGAGAATAATATGCACTAGTAAAGTTGCTAAGATATGATCAAGTACAATAACAGTACAATTCCCTACCATCCTAGTAAATAGAATAAATTGAATGATTCTCCAAATAGAAATGATCCATCAATTTTAGCATTGATTATAATTGATAAGGAACAAATCTTCTAATAATAGAAGATGATGGACATGGGAATCATAAAATAATGAATGTAATAAATCCTTTCACAAATTATTTCTCAAATGTCCCTTAATGAAAGGTTAAAGGATGATAAGAAATTTACTGTGGTAATTCCATAGAATGTAGAAACTATAAAAAAAGTAAATCATTGGAGTTAATGTTAGTAAAGAAGGGATTGTGATATTTGGGTCAAGACTATGTGTTCTATAAAGTCCAATTTTGAATAAGGAACTTTTTTATGATGCATGTGATTTTACTTTCTCAACTAACCTAGTAAACAAAAATATGTATCAAGATCTCAAAGAGCACTATTGGTGGGAAAACATGCCAATGAAGTCCATTGAATATACATCAATTTTCATTGTATATCTAAAAGTGAAGGCTAAAATGTAGGATTATAATGTGATGATAAAACCATTAACCATACCAACCCTGAAATGGGAAAACATCACCATCTACTTCGTCAGTGGACATATGATGACATCTATACAAAACAATTCTATCTATGGTTTTGAGTATCATCATAAAAAGACTAAACACTAAATTTCATTCTGAGAGTATTTATCTATGGGTCTACATGCATGGATATACATTTGAAAAGTGGTGGGGATGTGTGGAGTACAACTATAAATTCATTATGATTGAGATCCATGATTCACCTCTATGTTTTGGAAAAGTCGCTAATATTTTCTAAACACTGAGCTGAACTTTTTTATTTCTTTTCACCCTCAAAATGATGGACAATCAGAGTGGACTATACAAACACATGAGGAAATATTGATTGAATGATCAATTAAATTAAAAGGAGTTTGGAACCAACAACTTTATATGGTCAAGTTCTCATGAAACAATTGTTTATAAATGAGAATCCCAATAGCTCCCTATGATGTCCTTCATAAGGGTAGATGCATAACTGTGGAATTATAGGATTATGATGTGGAATGAAAAATTCAAGGTCCTGAAATGGTTGATGAAATGGTGTAAAATTTTAATACATTTCAGTAGCACATCAAAGATACTTAGATTCAACAGAAGAGCTATGGTGATAATCATGGACTGGACCTAGAGTATGATATTGGAGACATATTATTCCCCTTCATATCTTCATGGAAGAATGTGATGAGATTTTGGAAGAAGGGTTATCATATTATAATGTACAATTAACATTTTGGGATCCTAGATTTCATAGGATTGGTTTTTTATCAACTAGTATTCCCCCAAACCTGTATCAAGTAAAAGATGTATTCCATGTATCCCTCTTGAGTAATAACATACTTGACCCATCACATGTGCTCATTTCAGAAGTAGTACCATTGGAAATATACCATTCCTTTGATTAGTGGCTGGTATAGATATTATATCATAGGGAAAAGTATCTATGTAATAAGATGAATCCCCTTGTAAAAGTGTTGAAAAGGAAAAAAACTGTTTAAAGAAGCAACATAGGAATTAGAGGAAGCGATGAAGAAGAGTAACCCTAATAAATTTTACTATTCTTGACGAAAATTTCAAGGGTGACATTTCATAAGGTGGAAGATTTAGATTAACCAAAGTATTATAATAGAAATTCCCCCTTCATTTTTTAATTATATTTTTAAATAAGGAGATCCTAGAAAAAAGATTAACATATTTTATTTTATAACATTCAATTAGATTTAATAGGCCATTATGAATCATTACCACTGATAATATAGTCTTTCAATAGTTCTCACATTATTAGTATAAATATAGTGTTTTTACAAATCTAATTAAAAAAATGATATAATGATCTCAACTAGTAGGATTGTATCCTTTGAAGCCCATTTATTATAGATTTCTTGGGAGATAGTATTTTTGGTATTTTTCCTAGAACAATACAAATTTGAAACACAATAATTTAAGAATGAAAAAATAGTTTATGGGAGAATTTCAAGCTCAACAAAATCACAACCCAAACCATGTTTATCAAACTGCCACAAAAAATGTCTCGCCATCATAAACCTTACCCTTAGGGTGTTATATAGTGTATTAAATTTATAAGTAACAAGAAGATATAAATATTAGTATTTATATTATTTTTAATATAATAAATAATATTTTAATATCGTGTTATTGTAAAACAATAAATGATTTTTTTTATTTAATAAAAAATAATTTTTTTGTTTCATATTATAATTCAATTAAGAAATATATTATGATGAATTAATGGATTTTTTAAATAATTAATTTTTCAATAAATTATAAATAATAAAAACATATATTATGTATAAATTAATATATTCTTTATATGAAGTCAAATGTTTGTTTATAGGTTTTCAAAAAAAAATTGTTAAAAACCAGTCATCATGAATAAATGATGGTTTTTTTGAAAAGTAAAAATTATAATATGTTTAAAATTATTTATATAAAATGAGTATTTCTTAACCTGGAAATAAAAATTATTCAGTGGTTAATTTTTAATAATTTTATAAGATTGTTTAATTTCTTGGTAAAAAATAAATACAGTAAAAATATACATGGTGGATTATGACATCACAATGATGAAAACATGGGATCCATAGAAAAATATAGGGTTTACCTTCAAAATAATGTTATTTTATGTTTATTATAAATATTTCTCAACGACATTATGAATCCTCCAAGACATATAATATATTTGAATATTTTGAAATATTTTCATTAATAGTGAGACTTACATCTACATCACAAATGGTATTATTTTAATAATTTCGGACCATGGGCATATAAAATAATTTAATCCAATAATATTATATAGAAAACATGGGAAAACCCTATGGGATGGTTTTGAGTTTTTGGATATTTTGTTATATAGATTCCAAAATCTTCATATTAATGATACCCCCTTCATTTCATATATAATCACATCCAAAATCCCATTTTACTTTACTAAAACTCATTGGAGCACATCCACACACAAAATCATAGTTCTAAAAGTATTCTTATGTGCCCCCAAATATTCTAATATGCCCTTACTAATCCTTTGGGGTCACATGCACAGGTAAGGGACTTTTCTCTCCACGTTTCAATTGAAGCACCTTCATTGGAATTTTTCATTTTTTTTTCAATATTTTGTTATGTTAATTATTAATAGAAACTCCCTTAAAATAAAATTTAGGTTATTTAAATGATATATTATTAATCATCACACATTTTTACCTTGATCAAAGCCATTATTATGCCAAAATATTTTAAGGGATCTTCTAATAAACTTTTTAATATAGAACTCCATTTCTATTGTGTATTTTAATTTAACTTTTCAAATGATGGGATATATTCATTATTTCCCCTATTACTACCCATTTTATGTATAAATTAAAACATCCCATTTTACTTGCATTTTTTTCTTCTATGAACCCTTATGTACATCCGTTATCCTGCCAAAAAAAAATTTAAGGTTTTTTTCCTTTTGCTTCTTCATTAATGTATCTTCATTACCCTTTGCCTTATATTTCAAGTTTATCACGTTTGGAAAAGTATTTCCCTATACATATTACATTAAATGACGCATATAAATGATTATATCCCCCATTATCACTTATCATCCCATTTTATGTATTTTTATGTGATGTTTTTATGCTGCTGAAATGTCACCACAATTTTTCAATGTGAAAAAAGTATTTAATGATTACTAAACCCATTTCCTAACAATGATATTTAAATTTTTTCACATATTAATTTTATTGGAAACTAAAATGTATGTATTCAAAATTCCATGATCGTGGGAGAAATTATGATGATGATTGAATTTAAGTTGTATGATCTATATGGAACAATTTAAGATTTGAATGAAATGATTAATATTGGTGTTCCCTTTATAGGGATTCAATTCATTGGGTAATGTTTTGTATCATCATAAATCATGTTGGTGAATGGGTGTAACTGATTCCATTGTGGAATATTTTTGACCATGAATTCATGGTGTTGTATCCCTGACATATTGTAAGGTTCTGATTTTTCATAAAGAATTTTTTCAGTTATGTGTTGTCCTCGAACAATAAAATGTAGATACATAAGTGTTTACGATGTTCATATGGGAGCTTGGTTGTGTCCAGGGGGTCGAGGCACAATCAGAAGAGAAATCATGTAAAGGAGTGCAAAGCACACGTTCTGCACACGGTTAGGGGAAACCGTGTGGGAAGACACTATGGACCATCCTTCCTCAGATAACATCCTTTTCACTCTCTATACATGGTTAGGTAAAACAATGTGGGATCCCCTGGAAACCATTCATTCTAGCCTCTTTTGGATAATATATATCATACGTTTTGCACATAATTTATAAAACTGATCATGTAAACCGTGCGGCCCAGAAAAGTTGAAAAAATTACAAAAATCTCACCTTGTGATTTTGTGACCCAACATTGGTTTTTCCTCCTCCTCCTCCTCCATAGAAACCCTAAATACGAATGAAATGGAGAAATAGCTCCCAATGGTTGATCTACTTTGATTATTGACTATTTTGAGTGCTGTTGGAAGTGAATCGATGATTCATGCGAGTCTAATCTCCTCTTCCTCTCTCTTTTCGACTTTAGGTTTTGTCTTAAGTGCGATCTCCATTTAAATTTACCAACCCTTTATTTTTCGGTGAGATCTAGGTTGAAGCATCAAATGGGTGTTTGATTAGGATCTAAGGCCTTGATTGGATGGAAGATCAACATCATATTTGAGTTTGGTTGTCTACATGATATATCCATTGAATTTAATAATGATTTTTGCATGAAGTGTTTGATTCTTACTCTCTTGTGAAGTGTTTGTTGTTATTTTACTCTGATGTGGTATTTAGGGAGTCTAAACAACCTAATTTATCCCTCAAGATCTCCATAGGATGCATGGAGAATTATGATACCTGTGATAGAGCCACCCATGGGGTGTTCCCACATTTCCAGACATAGTGTTTAGCATTGTAAATTTAGGATTCTTGTGTGAGAACATAGATCCTGGGGTGAATATATTATTAAGCATGAAGGATGGGAATGAGAGTCATAGTAAGACATATGGTTTGGGAGGTGACCTGTGTGGTTGTTGGTGGGATTAAAAATAGGATATGTGAGATAAAGGGTGAATATAAGGGGTGATCATTATACAAGAATATTCTAAGTGAGATAAGCATGGGAAATGATAATTGTGGATGAATTTTGGAATTGGATAATACATGAGAATAGGGTGGTGCACCTAATTGATTGAATATAGTGAATGCGTTGTTTAATGTTATATGACAATTGTGCTTGGAATTCCTATGTTTGAAAATTCTTGTTAAATTATAAAAGGGGTAAATGGGTGAATGAATAGTTAATGATGAATTTGGATAAGACAAAGGGGTGGTTGAATACACCTAATGGGGAAGAAAAATGGGAATTTGTCTAAATGGATATGGATTTAATTTGGAAATTGTGTGAATATTTTTTTAAAAGGAAATGTCTAGAGACCATAATGGAATGGATTTTGAACATCGTAATGAAGCCTAGTGAATTAGGAATAATGAAAAAAGCCTTGTGAGAAGAGAAAAATTAATGAATTATTTTTGAGACAGACATAATAAAATGGAAATGGGTTAAATTACTAAATGATGTGTAATCAATTAAATGCATTAAATTGATAAGGCATGTGTAATCCCTCATGTTATTCTTATGGTCTATGATTGAAAAGGGAATTGGTTGGGATGTTGTGTAAATGGATAATGGTTACATATATGTATAATATGTGCACATAGGATGGTTGTGTGGTGGTATTGACTGAGTTTCTTCTCCAACTGGTTGAGTTGGACTAAGTCTCTAAACAACACCACTAATGCACGAGGAAGGGATAAGAATGATTCTACGTGTATCTATCAGTTGCATCCACATGAACTGATGCTTTGAGGTGAAGATAAGTTTGACTTCCCCCAAAATTGATTCTTCGATGTGAGGATATGGTTGACATCGACTGGAAGTGATGTTTTAAGGTGAGGATATGGTTGACATCCACCTGAATTGATGCATCCTGTTTAGGATATGTTTGACATACATCCAAACTAATTATTTGAGGTAATGATACGGTGGGAATGGAGACGTTAGTCCCACTGAGTTAGGACAATGGTTTGTTTTTCTTCATGAATTTAATTTTGTAAATTATACCATGTAACATGTTGTGTTTGATGAACCCATGTTAAATGTGTTGGATTTGGTAAGATATGAAAATGGTAATAATTGTTGGAAATTAACCTAAACTTTCTATGGGAACTTAATCATTCCTTGAAATTTATTATTAATTCACCAGTTTTCAGGTACAATTTTTTATACAGGATATTTTTTATATATCATTGGTGATGGCTAACTGAGTTTTGTACTCACACCTGGCTAGGGAAAACATTCAGTACTCGAGTAGATCTCTTGGTTGTAGGTCCGGGCGGGGGCAAAGTCCCCACTTTGAGATGTTTTGTGGGGAACTGGATGTACGTGGGGAAGGTCCCAGACTTGGATTCGGAACCTTTGTGGAGTTTTGGCCTTTTGTTTTATTTTTGGATTCTTCAACCTTTACCTACTAGTAGGTATGGTCATGGTTTAATTTGATTTTGGGTTTGTACACGGTTTGGGAAACACTTGGTTATGTTCAATTAATTTGTAGTTCATATTGTTTACATAATTTATATTATGTCCTATAGAAACGTACTCTAGTAAAGAGGGTATAGTCTCCCCATGTGACTTATTTTCCCCTCCCTGATAGTCAGAAACTTCGGGGGTACGGGGATACACACTTTAGGTCATGTGACGAACCATCTCAGATTACCAGTTTAGTGGCTTCCGGGTTGGGAATATTACAAAGTGGTATCATAGGAGCTCTCTTCAATTATTACAATTTGGGTATGGTAGAAAGGATAATAGGTTGTGTCGGGGCATGGTAATGAGCTCATTATTAGGACAAGCTAACCCATGTATGATGGAAAACCCAAGTCACCCTAGGTGGGAATTGTTATTCATGATGCGTGTTATTAAATTTGGATGATATTTCATCATTGGATGATGCACATATTGTGTGATTTAACAGATTAATGATATTTTTCTCATGGTTGGAATCACATGATTTTGAGCATTCATGCATCATTCTATACACCTAAGTATATATGTGGAATTCATAATTATAGGCAGACACATGGAATGGGTGTGTGAGGAATTGAGTGTAGGGTGAATTTTACTCCCTTGATAAATCTGTAAAAAAATGATTCCTAGTAATTTTAAGGCAAGTGGGTGAATGAAAAGAATGAAAATGAGTAAATGTTATAACCGGGTTAAATTTTTGGGTTGTAATAATTTGTAATGGTTTTTGTTCTGTCTAAAAAAATGGGTACCATAATAACGGTAATATTGTTAATGAATATTTCCAAATGAAAGTCTTATGTGGGTAAAAAAGATTATTTTAGCATGTTCTGAAATGGGAAATATTCCTATGAGTAAAGGTACATTTTGTGAAAGAAGAAGTATGTTCGAAGTGGTTGAAAATATACTTGGGATTATGTAAGTTGTTTTACCCAAATTGATTATGACTGTGGTAGGTAAGGTATGTGTAGTAATTTAAATGTGATTATAACTGTTGGGATAGACTATGATGAATGGTTTGTTTTTGATTGATATTGTGAGTTTCATTCCAACTTCGGGTAAATTCTATCGGTCACAATTCGAAGTGTCGAGTGAATGAAATGTTAGGAATGAAAATGTTTGGGTACAAATGTGTGTATATTTTTTGTTTCCGGTTTGACCTTTGTATGCGTGGGTTGGGGTAGTGAGAGTGCCCTAGAGGAGATTTTGGGCATGGATAGTGAGGCCCTGCCAATCATGATATGGACTGGGTTGTGTGTTTATGGAACCCTTATTAGGGCTGTGGCCATTTCATTGTGAGGCATTGTTGGGTAATGTGAGTGGGGAAACTATTGTGGTTCGTGATTTTCCATAGTGGATGCAAGATCCTAAGGATACTTCCATGGTCATGATGACATTATGAGTAGAGACCTTGCGAGTTGTTTCTCAAATCATTGAGAGGATGTTTTTTCGTAGTGGTGATGAATGTGCACACCATTGCTATGGAACCTAGAGATGATGGTTTTGTGGTGCGCTAATAATTGTCTGCATTTGAATGGGAGTGACAGTTCCATTAATGTGATTTTCCTTGTCTGTGTCATGAATTGTGTGGTTATATACTTGGAATCAATGGTGATACCTTGTTCAGGGTTGTCATGTAGCTAATCATGTTAGTAAGAATGGGTTGGTTTTTGGATGAGATATAGAGGCCACCTCAGGAATGAAAACACTAGATAACCAATAGTCAGGGATAGGAATGTATTCTTATGATGGGTTAAATTCAAATTATCGTTCGTTTTGTCAGACTGATGGATTTATTGATGTCACAGATTGTTGTGCTTCGGTTAGTAGTAGTTAGGGATGCATCAGAAGAACTCAAGCAGTGTGGTGGGAATAGCACCACATGAAACGTTGGTTTATGGATGTTTGTGATTGGGTCAAGGAGCCATGGTTAATATTGGATGGCATTCCGTAATGGTGGAGGGGATAAGGTTTGATGTGTCACATTCGGTAGGGAAGTCAGAGATTCCTGGGAGGTCATGGGGTCCTAGATATTGACATCAGAAACGAATATGTTGGTGGTGGTGTTCTATGATGAATTCATAGCATACCTCTAAAAGTAAAGAGCATGTATGTCATCTTTACGTCATCCTAGGTATGTTGAGAAGCTCTATCTATCGCTAACAGACATGAAGGTGTTTGGTTGGATGAGGGGAATCATGGAGTTTATGTGCATGGGAAAAGTATATGTGGAGCTTGATGATGGAATGTACACACTATATGATTTTGGGTGAGGTCCCCAAGATGGATAAAATGTCGAAAAACATCATGGGTTCCATTCACGGAATCCATGAACCAGCTCTAGGTGACGTTTTTTTCTTATTTTTGGAAAATATGGATGGATATGTCTATGTTTTGGTTTGGCTTGTGGTCAACGAAAAAATGTGTTGGTTGAAATCCCTCTTGAGAGAAGTGGTAACAACACTCATAAGGTGGGTAGTGTTAAATCAGTGTTGTATGTAGAGAAAAGGTCAATGAGTCAATATAGTGGCCCAGGGTTCCAATGTGGAACCTGTGAGGTTCATGTCAGGTTCCTCGGAGAGGCATGTTGTCCTTGGATGTGGTGTTTTATGAGCCAAGTGTTGGACTGAGCTCATGGTGGTTAAAAGTGAATCTTGTGATGTATGTGAAGAGTAATATGAGGATGTGGTTGGATATGAAAATAAGTTGTTGAATGATATGTTGGGGTATTATATCCCCAATGAAGATTGGGTTTAGACTCTTGTTGTTATACCTAGTGTGGTTTTGGAAAGTTAGGAGGTTGACTGAATCTTGGCCATGTGGTGTGGTGACATGTCAAGCGTGAAGCCGATGATGTACTAGTGGGAGGGAGTTACATGATTATGTAATTTTTATGTAATTCATGAAATGGCCCCAGAGGGTGCATGGATTTATAATTATTGACTTCTAGTTAGTGATATCCTTGTGATGGTGAGAAAGCTGTAGTGTACCATGAGTGCAATGTGGGTGTTCAGGAGTATGCTTGTCAATGGTTGTCTGGTCTGAGATGGAAAACTTGAATGGGTAAGGTGAGAGTGACACGCCTCCGAGTTTATGATGTATTGTAAATCTCCATTCAGAACAAAGTTTTACAAGAGTGAGTTCAGGATGATCTTAGTCCTTGAATGGATATTGTAGGGATGTATTCTAATGGATGTGACGGTGTGGATGGATGCTAAGGTGGGGTAATGCTTTTATGGATTCTTTGGAAAAGCGAGTTGGAACATCTTAGGGAATAAGTATGATGGTTTTAATTATGGTGGTCCTCTTCAGTGGATGATGTGCCATGTAACCGTAAATGGTGATGACAATTATACCAGATCATTGGTTTTTTGATGATGAGATCAAATTTTCATTTTGGAAGGACTCAAGTGGTAACCATTTGGGTGAATTGGCCATGGTAGAGAGCTTTGGAATAGTTTATCTAGTCATGTAGCTTAGAGTTTGTGTTGAATTTGGATGTATTGTTATGGGATGAGATCTTGAGGAATGGAGGTTGGAAAGATTTTTTTGTTTTATTTTAGGTGATACAGGGTTTTTCATCTTTTGAGTTCGGTGAGCTCGAACATGACACCAAGTAATTTGGGTCATGAGTCATATAGAGGATTGGGATGATGACGTGTTGATTGGTACCTCTAGGTTGATTTGATGTTATATATTATGTTCCATGTGTAATGGATTAGGTGTGATCACATATTCTTCCCAGGAAGTTCTCATGGTGAGAATGGTTGAAGTGGATGGACCCATGAGGAATGATGGATTAATGGTTGTAGTGTAGAAGGATTGTCGGGAATGTCTGTGACATGATCCATGTTCGGTGGCCTTTTGATGTGCAACCAGAAACATGAAACTGGGAGGAATAAGCATTAATAGTTAAAGGATCATTAGTTTATGGGATCTTATTGATTCCCAGAAGAGTGGCTCGAGGATGAGTCGTTATAAGGTGGGGAGGTTGTAAAGACATGCTTTCATAAAAGAATGTTTTCAGTTATTTGTTTTCTTGGATATATTTTTTGTGGTGTGATTAGTGTTTCCCAAGTTCAGGAGGGAGATTTGGGGGTTCCCAGTGACTCATGGAGTGATGAGAAGAGCAATCAGGCCAAGCAGTGCAAGGCGAATGGTCTACCGACTGTTAGGGGAAACCATGCTGGAAAACCTTACAGACCATCCATTTTTGTATAGTAGCCTTTTCACGGTCTACACATGTTTAGGGAAAACTGTGCAGGATTCCCATAAAAATGTGTGGGATGGCCTCTCGGTGGAAGTACCTATCAAACTATTTGTGCACGGTTTGGAAAACCATGTGGGTAAGAAGTACATCACAATGAAGTTGCATAAAATTAAAAAAATCCACCACATGATTTTTAGATCCAATTTCATTTATTCCTCCTCCACCATTGCAACCCTAGGAACAAATCAAAGGGGATAAGAGCACACAAGGATCAATATATTTCGATTCTTGAAAACATTTATTTCCATTGGATGTTAATCAAATATCCAGGCGAGTCTAATCTCCTCCACCACTCTCTTTTCCATTTTAGGTATTGAATTTTGTGCAATCTCCAACCAAAGATATCAACCACTCTTGTTTTTGTTGAGATCATATTTAAGGCCACAAATTTGTGTTGGATTGGACCTAAAGAATTTATTTGGGGGACATTCATTAAAGGATTAAATGTATGTGATCTACAAGTTATATCCATTGATCTATATAATGATTTGTGCAAGAAGTGTATGATTCTTACCCTCTTGTTAAGAGTTTGTTGTACCATTATTGCGATGTGATTTTTAGGGAGTAAAAAAAACCAAATTGAACCCTCATAATCCCCACATGATGCATTGAGGTTGACATTACCTATGTTAGGGCTACCCATGCGGCATGCCCACATTACTGGACATAAAGTTTAACTTAGTAAATGTAGGGCCATTGTTTGAGAACCAAGAGCCCAGAGTGAATATACTATTAATCTTATAGGATTTGAATGAGTGTCCAAGTAACACACATGGGTTGGGCAGTGACCTATGTGTGTGTTGGTGAGCATTAAAAATGGTTCTGTGAGATAAAGGGGAAAACTAAGGGGTTAGCATTATACCCGTTTTTTCTTAGTGATATGATCATGGGAATTGATAATTGGGGATGAATTGCGGAATGGGTTAATACATGATAAATAGATGCTACACCTAAATTATTTAATTTAATGAAGGCACTGTGTTTTGTGATATGATTATTGTGTTTGGAATGTATATGTAAGTAAATGAATGTGAAATGATAAATTGGCTAAATGGGATAATGAACGGTCAATGATGAATATGGATAAGGCAAAGGGGTGGTTGAATACACCTAATGGGTTAAGGTAGGGAAATGTGAATTTGTAAAAATTGGTATGAATTGTATTTGGAAATTATGTGAATGTGTTATTAAGTTGAAATTACTAGAGACCATGGTGGAATAGATTATGTACATTGTAATGAAGCCCAGTGAGTTAGGCCTGATGAACAAAGCCTGGTGAGATAGGAACAATGATAGAATTCATATTGAGATAAGCACAATAAAATGGATTTTGGTTAAATGGATTAATGATGTGAAATTTGGTAAATGTAATAAATTGTTAAGGAATGGGTTAATCCTAATGTTATTATTATGGTTTTACGTTTTCCATGAGAAATGGTTGTGAATTTGTGTATATGGTTAATGGTTACATATATTTATAGCATGTGAACATATATTGGTGTGTGGGGTATTGACTAAGGTTCTACGCCCATGGGTCGAGTTGGAACGAGGATGTAAAATTCACCTAATGAACGGGGTAGGGATAAACGGATGCTCTATTTCCCTATCCGTTGCATCCACCATAACTGATGGTCTGAGGTGAGGATAAGGATGACATCCACTGGAACTTATGCTTCTAGGTGAGGATATGGTTGACATCCACCCGAAATGATGATTTCTGTAGAGGTTATAGTTGACATCCCCCCGACCAGATGCTTCTAGATGAGGATATGGTAAACATCCACCCGAACCGATGCTTCACAGTGACAATATGGTTGGGAATGGGATGTTGGTCCTAGTGAGATAGGACAACTGGGTGACATCCTCTTGTATTTATTTATGTACTTTAAGCTGTGTATCTTGTTGCGATTGTTGAACCCATGTGAAATGTGTTTAAATTGGTTAGATATGGAAATAGTAATAATATTTGGTAATGGAACTAAAATGTATTAGGAAACATTATATTTCCTTTTAATTTATTGTGTATTTACCTTCATGCAAGAACATTTATTTATACCAGATATTTTTTAGTCAACATTTGTGGTGGATTACTGAGTTTTGTACTCACATCCTGCTCGGGCCTCCATTGGATACCGTTGAAAATCTCATCATTGCATGCTGCGATGGGGAAAAAGGCCCTACTCTGATATGTTGAGTTGGGATTAGGATACACGTGGGGAAGGACTCAGACTTGGATTTGAGACACATGTAAAGTTTTGGCCTGTTGTTTTATTTTGGTATTCTTCCACACTTCTCTACAATATTCCATGGCATGGATGCATTTGATGTGTGGTTTGTACCCCGTTTGGAAAATGCTTGGTTAAGGTTTTTTAATTAGTAGTTCATATGGTTTTCATTATATATATTGGTTCATGTTGTGACTTACTCTGTTAATGAGGGTATAATCTCCCCACATGACTCAATAGACCTCCCTGATAGTCAGAAACCTCTGGAGTACGGGGAGGTGAGCATGAGGTCATGTGACGACCCGTCTTAGAGAACCTGTGTAGTGACATCCAGCTCGAGGACGTTGCACCTATTTTTATGATACATTGTTTTAGTTGTTGACACATTTTCTATGTTAAATTTATGATTGACATGATTAATTATGTCTTATTATTCATTTTTATGATTCTTATACATTATATTCACTATTTATATGATTATTTTCTAAAATGTATCAACATCTTCATGTTATTCTGTATTTATTCACTCATGCAGT
This sequence comes from Viscum album, assembly GCA_963277665.1. Classification (NCBI taxonomy): domain Eukaryota; kingdom Viridiplantae; phylum Streptophyta; class Magnoliopsida; order Santalales; family Viscaceae; genus Viscum; species Viscum album. The sequence goes on from OY728160.1 coordinate 1,920,270,776, forward strand.
TTTTTTCCCACCACTTTATTATGTTAGTCTCTAGGTTATCCCTTGCTATTTTAGTGTCTTTAGAACATTATGATCATGAAATTTATACATTTAATAATGTCTTGAACCCATGTTATATGTTATTTTCTAACTTACCTAATTCCAAATTATGCTAGAATTCGTGATCTCTTGAGATGTACGAAGTGTAATTTTATATAATAAATAAAGAGTTAATGTGTAATAATGGAATGTTTTGTTATAGTGATGATCTTTTATGTAACACAATGATAAAAATATATATGTAATTGAGGATGTGAAATACTATATCATTTAGTGGGTATGAATATTTATTAATTTTTACCAACCAATGTGTATATTTGTGCTTTATATATTTAGTGGCTTTATTGAGGGAAATAAAGACCCAACCAAGAGTTATCCATTGGGTTTGTATGAAAATATATCAAAATTTCAACATAAAACTATAGTATTTGATAGTTTTATGATAGAAATTGAAATGTATTGGACTATCATTACACAATTTGGGAAGGTTATGTACAGATAGGATATTCAGTAAGAATTAATTCATTGGGGTCTTGGGGTTCATGAGATTAAATATCTATGTCATTAGGATAAGATGTGTTGTGGTGTATGGAGTTTATTCATGGTGAGAAATGTGTTAGATTAATTATTGAGGTTGGTCAAGTACCATGTCATAACCTAGAGAATGTAAACAAAGAAATTGTTTCATGATGATTATTTATTATGTGTAAGATAAATTTTATTCCTAGAGTTATTTATTATTATATAGTAGAATATGGTGTAGTTATAATGATGCTATGTAAAACAAAATATTAATTCCTTTGAAGAGAAATCATGTGGCAACATTAGACAGTGTTCCATGGTTAATCCCATATATGATTAACAATCATAAATGAAATCATAATCAATATATAACACCCTTTTTGTTTTGTTATGAAGGATGGGTGGATGGATGAAGAGTGAAACCGTCATGAGGGAGTTATTCCAAAAATCCAGTTGATGGGATGTGTTATTGTGTTAAGGTCGAGGTTATTCCATATTTTCCTCAGATCAAATTCATTTAGTTCTTCCAAGAGAGTTATTTTACATCATTTCTGATGGGTACATGCCATGTATTGGGTGAGGGGCTTGGAGGGATGTTTAATCATAACTATTCTGGAATCCCACAATTCCTATATTATATAATTTTTTATAAAAAATAAATAAATAAAAAGAATAATGTTGAAAAGTTTTTTAGATTAGATTTCCCACATACGTCTTAGTGGAATTATGGACTACCTATCTATATTAATTTCTTATTTATGTGGTGTATACTTTGTTATCAATTGATTTTATATGAAACTCATTTGGCTGGATCATGATTTGGGAGTCTACCTCTAAAATTATATTCTTCCCTCTTTCTCTAAATATTTCATATAGTTATGCTATTTATATTGATTATGAAAATTGTAAGGAATTTAAATTGATTTCGTATTATGAAAAATGTGTGACTGAATGCACTAATGATATTAATTAGGAATTGTCTAAGAATTATAATGTATGTGGTCACTAATCTAACCCTATAGAATAAATTAATTTTCCATTTTTTTATGTTGTGTGGTCATTAGAATCTATTATTCACATTAACTAAATATAATTTAATGGTTTTCCATATTATTCCACACTAGAGTCATAGTTTTTTGTCCAAATGAAGTATTTTAGTAATTCTAAACACTAAACTATATACATAAGGGAGGTGATATTTCATATAATGGAAATATAAAAATTTCAATGATAATACAATGTGTTTCCCTTAATGGAATTCGAATCTAGTGAGTAGAACATATATACATAGGATGATACCCATGATTAAGAATATGTTCGAAGGGTAGACAAGTATGATGTTATACAAAGTTATATATGGGTTTTTTGAATGGTTGAGCTCTTGAAAATTAAATTGAAACCCACCCTCATTTTCAAGTTGGGTATGTGACAACGCATTGAAAACTATCTTGTTGAAATTGGTAGAAGTTGAGACTTTTCTTGATGGAGATTATTTTAAAGTATAGAACTATTTTTTAATTTGGTGATGTGTGTTATATAAAATATTTATTTTTCATTTATATATAAATATTTATAAATTGATATGGTATTGTAGCTAATAATATAATGAATTTTATTGATAAAAACTATTATGGTATTTGGTGTGTGAAACATTTTATCCTCTAACTTTGATGTTATATGATTGTACCAATAGAGGGCTTCAATATGAGCAAAATGTGTGGATGATATGAGATAGTTTCTTTGGAGGGAACCATTGCGTTCCATTGGAATTGATGTTATATAATGGAACAAGCTATGATCTCCATTCTAAAAAATGTGTGTGCATGAAAATAGATGGTTGGAGGGGTATTCACTATTTTATCCATTCACTGTTTATTTTATATGATGGTATAAGGGTTGGGTACCATTTTTACCTTTGGTTTGGGAACTTAATAAGAAAATAGAAAAACAAACACTACCCAAAACTGGTATGGTCTTTCCATGATGTCTCTATGTAACACATGAATTGATGACGAATTATTTTTTTACACATTGAATTATTTGTAATTTCATAGTAGAATGTTAACTATTTACAATTGATATATTTAAAGATAATATTAGTGGTGTACTAATTATTTGTACTCACAACCTTATCATGAATCACATATTCCCATGAAACTTTCTTTTTTACATGTTATTATAAGGGTAAATCCCATCATCATGATGATTTATCTATTAATTAGGGTCGATCATTAGAGATAGGACTAGTTTGAGGCTCCGGACCAGTTTTTTTATCATTATCCTTTTAGTTCGGGTCTATTTTGAGACATCATGCATAAGATTTACCCATATGGGATCATTAACATATTTTTATCCCCAGCATGAAATGAACATTTCATCATATTTTTATAGCATGTGTTGGTGTATTTTTTTTATATTTATTTGTAGTGTCAATTTATTGTAGTTTTATTTTGATAGTTATTATTTTTTATTATTACAATTTTATTATGGGTACTTCATCAATGGGTTATAGACTCCCCATAAAATTACTAGGCCCCAACTACTAGTTACCATCCTTTAGAACATAGAGAGTCGTGTGTGAATAATTATTTGATTTGATTTGGTCATGGAAGAGGTCAATTGGGAAAGAGACCAAACATATTGTTCATTATTTTACAAAAGATATATATTATCCTTTTGAAATATCATATTAATGAAACAATGTTAAAAATTGAGACAAGACATGTAATACTATAAATAAGTTGTCATATTAATTTTAATTATTCATTTCATGGATTTAAATTCACTAGAGTTTTAAATATTTTTTTATTTTTCAACTAATAAATTAATTATTTATTTTACAATTTTTTCTATTTATTGCATGGTTTAACTTGAAAGATATTTTTTTATTTTACAAATTTAATTTTATAAAATTAAAAATCTTTTTTATTTTCAATATCAAATTTAATTTTGTGTTTATTTTTATAATTTTTTTAAAAATATAAATTTTTGCAAGATAGTGAAAATATATATTTTCATAAAATGTTGTCAATTATTTCAATGTATTGAAATAGATACATCATATTTGGGATATTTTTAAGGTTAAATTAGTTCTATTTGAATAAAAAATCCAATTAATTATATATTAATCGATAATATAAATGGGTTTTCTGTTAAATCAATTTACTACTTAAAAGGGGAATTTTTATAAAAAATATTTTCATTGCGTTTTTTAACATTATATTATAATCAATTGTTACCACTTATAGAAATTGAATATTATTATATGGATATAAAAATTTGAAATAATATGTTTTAATTTCATAATAATTTATTTGTTTCTAGTTTTTTGTGAATACTAAAGTTAGTAAAACTTTATCAACAAGATAATGTCTATAAGGGTTAATGAGGTTTAAAACTAATAGAGAATTTTTATAATATCATAAAAATATTTTAATATTTGATCTTATAAGTGGATTCAGACTTATAATATCAATATACTGTAACATAGTAAATAATTTTTCACTTTACTTTTCGAAATATACTTAATAAGATTAATGGTTTTACGTATTTACGTATATGGAACTACACTAAATTATAAATTAGATTCATTACCCAAACTTTTTTAAAAAAATTAATACAATTGTGGACACTTATAACTTAATAAATACATTCAAACATTTCCTCCCCATGTCATAGAGCTCAGAGAATCTCTAAAAGAACTGTTGGGTACCAGGACTGCATAGCAGAATCTTGTGGGCCGAGAATTTAAAATTTTCTACTTCAATGGAGTGACATAACCCTGTCAACTCTGGTGAGCTTGTCCCACCTTAGTCCAAGGATCTTTCAAGGTTTATACACATCACGAAAAAATAAACTGAACATTTACCTTGTTCAGAATTGCTGTGTGGGAGTCTGCCACAGGATGCCGATGATCATTTCTCGAAGACTCCAACATCGAATCCCTCTAAATCTTCCACACGCGCCTCACAAATCTACTTGCGCGTCTTTTGTCAAGATCTGAGTGCTAGTGCAAATATTCAATGCTCAATTCAGCCAAGCGACGATCACCACAAAGGAAGAAGCTTCAATCCGAGATGGATGATCTTGAAGATCCTTCTTTTCTTGAGAGACTCTCTCTCGAGACTCTTGTAAGAGAGAGAAGCTCTCAATCTTGACACATGAATAGTAATCATGGGAGAGCCTCTTTGTCACTTATATAGGGAGTGTTTAAAACATGTGGTATTGATTCTCGGCCCCCGTGTAATAGACGTTCACTATATAAGTGATATAAATAATTATTTATGAAAAATAAAATTATTCCATTAATAATATTTACAGTTCATCACATACTTGTAATATATAAATATATTACATGATAAATTTGAGACTTTAACTCAACTCATTCCTCCGGCTAATATTAAATGAACCAATGATATTTAAATACATTCAAAAAATATTTATACTTGTATTTACTAAATACCTTGTAAATACATGTTATAAATAAATTCAACGAATTTTTCTAAACTGGAATAATTATTGAATTTATTTATTCTTTGGAGATCCATAGAACGTGGATAGTGCTCGGACCCTTTGGAAGGGCCCACCAAGTTCTAAATTCATATTCCTATAATAGGTCATATTCTCAAGGTACGATTGTGAGTGACCCTCTAGGCCCTTATCTCAATAGGAGTGAATAATAACAATGACCTAGAGCGGGGTCTAGGAACCCATAGAGGCCCATATAGAGATAAGGCAATGTCAAAGAAATTACTGCCTTCCTACGAACACAGTCTATGTAATATAATCTCTTCATTATTGATATCTCAATAAAGTAGAATGCATACTAGTGTCATCATTCTTTATTTTATTTATTTTGTTTGTTGATTTGTCTAAATGGTCTTACCTTCGACTACCAGGACCATGGATTTGTTGAAGGTTCAACCATCCTAATCAACTAGGCTCGAGATATCTCTTCCTGAACTCAAAAGAGAAAAATCCTTTCTCGATCATTCAATAAATTTCATTCCATTAATGAAGTAGCCTATACAAACTACCTCACTATGACTTTGTCTACATGTTTTTCGACATGTATCAAATGTACGTAATTAAATGACATTCATTGATAATTATCTCTAGTCTGGAGACCATTACAGATGTCCATAGATAGGAACGACCAATGACACCAGAGGCATGTGGTGTTCCTATTAAGCGGGTCTGTCCTCATGATCTCAATAGCTAGAGATCAACAAGTGCGAAAATCATGAGAACAAGTCCCAATGCTTATGATCCCCCATCACCTGATGGTCACATATCATCTGTGTCCTTTCAGAATGATAAAATTGGACCATAGGACGTTACTTTATAAATATTGGCATGGCATCTCAGGGTTCTCATTATAGCCTATGACCTACTACAAACATTTTATGCGACAGGTAATCTAAAGACATTCCCATAAACAAAGTGGATGCAGAAGTATGTACACTATCATGGAAAGATAAACACATGTATAAAAAAAACTGAATACTTTTAACAGTAATCAAAATACAATACAAGTTGGGTCTAGTGAACCCAATTTCAACACTCCCACTTGCACTAGATCCAATTTCTAATAGGTGTCAACCTGCTAGATCTCACTTGTGAATTATGCTTCTGTTGAGAAATGGCTTTAGTCAGGGGGTATTCCACATTGTCCTCTGTGGCTACTCTACTAACTGTCACTTCACCTGTTTGAGTAAAATCCCTCAAGAGATAAATCTTACGATGAATATTCTTTGTCCTCTAGTGAGACCTAGGCTCCTTGTCAAGAACCACTGTAGCAATATTATGACAATATATGGGAACCAGGTCTGCACTTCTAGGTACAACACCAATGTCTGAGATAATTCTACATATCCAGACTTCTTCTTTTTCTACATCATAATCTGCTATATATTGGGAATCTGCTGTAGAATCGGCAACCACAGCATGCTTTGAGATTCTCCACCTCACTGCACCACCATTAAGGAAAAATATGTAGCCTGACTATGATTTCATATCATCATGATCTGTCTGGAAACTAGCATCAGTGTATCCCCTCACAAATAGTTGTTCATATCCTCCATACACCAGGAACATATCCTTATTACGCCTTAATTACTTTAGTATTGTTTTCTCAGGTGTCTAGTGCAGCTCTCTTAGATTGGCTTGATATCTACCCACTATGCTTAATTCAAAGGAAACATCAAACCTAGTACATAGCCTGACATACATGATAGAACCCACTGCCGAATCATAAGGGACTCTACTCATTCTGTCAATCTCCTCTTATGTTTGTGGAAACATTTTCTTGGAGATATTTACACCATGTAACATAGGTAACAGTCCTCTTTTGTATTATTCCATATTGTATCATTTGAGTACCTTGTCAATATATGTACTTTGACTTAGGCCAAGCAGCCTTTGAGAACTATCACGATAGATCTTGATCCCGAGAATGTATGCTGCTTCATCAATGTCTTTCATGGAGAAGTATTCATTTAACAATGTCTTAATAGACTGTAAGACTTTCAACTTGTTTCCCAGTATTAATATGTCATCATCATATAAAACTAGGAAAATGATAGCATTCCCTTCAGCCTTTTTATAGACACAAGTATTGCTTTCTTTTTTTAAAAAGACAAAAATCTCTTATGGCCTTATCAAAGAAAATATTCCATTATCTTGATGCCTTCTTCAATCCATAAATGGATCTCTGCAAATAGTATATTTTATTGGCATTCTTTGACTTAAAATACCCTTCAGGTTGAGTCATATATACGTCTTCAAAAAACTTCCCATTTAGAAAAGCTGTTTTGCCATCCATTTTCCAAATTTCATAATCATGAAATGCTGCTATTGCAATCAATATTATGATGGATTTAAGCATACCCATTGGTGAGAAGGATTCATCATAGTCAATTCCTTGACGCTGTCTGAAACCCTTATCAACAATTCTTTCTTTAAAGGTATTAACCATACCATCCATTTCCATCTTCTTCTTGAATACCCATTTCATACAATGTGATTTACATCAGCTGGAGGGTCAACCATAATCCCAACATGATTTTGGTACATGGACTCCATCACATAATTCATGGCTTCTTTCCATTTAGCAGCTTCTTTTCCTTCTAATTCTTCATTGTAGGTTAGTGGTTCATCATCCTCATGGACTATTGTGTCACCTGACTCGGTGACAAGAAAACCATAATGCTCCAGTTCTCTATCCTCTTTCATAATCCTACGCAGTGTCTATGTATCAAGAAAAATTTCCTCTACCACTTCCTCTTGTGGAGATTGTCCCTGTACCAACTCTTGTGCATCTAGAGCATTAAATTGATCGAATTCAGTCTTTCTCCAAATATTTACAGTAAAAATGTGATCCCTTTCTAGAAATGTGGCATATCATTCCACAATGACTTTTCTATCTAAAGGGATATAAAGGTAGTATACTCTAGTTTCCTTAGGATAACCTATAAATATGCAGTTAGGGCTTTTGAATGCTAATTTGTCACTTGGTAAAGTCTTGAAAAATGTATCGCACCCCTACACACAAATTTGTATTAGGTTGGGTTTCTTTCCATACCATAACTGATATGGAATCCCATCTGCAGCTTTAGTTGGTACTCAGTTAAGGGTGTATGCTACTGCCTGCAAGGCGTATCCCCAAAAGGATAATGGAAGCGTTGTATGACTCATCATTGATATGACCATGTCAAGAAAGGTCCTATTCCTCATTTCACTAACACCATTCCATTGTGGTGTATAAGGAGGATTGAGTTGGGATACTATCCCACACTCCTTCAAGTGAACAATGAATTCCTGGTTAAGATATTCTACACCTCGGTATGAGCGAAGTGATTTTATCTTCTTACTAAGTTGGTTTTCTTCTTCATTTTGTTATTCCTTAATGAAATGAATGGAATCTGACTTATACAGCATTAAGTAGATATAGACATACCTACTATAATCATCGGTAAAATTAATGATGTATAGAAAACCACCCCTTGCCTCTACTAGAAATGGACCACATACATTAGTATTTAATAATTCTATCAGTCCATTGGCTCTTTCCCCCTTTCCCGATAAAGGTTCTTTGGCCCTTTTTACTTGTAAACAAGCTTGACATACATCTAAGGGTTCTAACTGTACCGAGTCTAGATACCCTTCTTGATGTAATCTTTGTAATCGATTATCATTTACATGACCAAGCCTGATGTTCAATAGGCGGGTATTATTTGATTCATGTTGGCTGTTTTTTTCATAGATTGCCATTACTGAGTTTTCTAGTTCTAGTATATATAAAACATTTTTAATATGTTCCATTGTATAACACATTTTATCCCTATAAAAGAGACAACTTTTATTTCCAAACATGAAATAAAAACCCATAGTTTCTAAAATCGACACAGAGATAATGTTCCTGGTAACATACGGTACATAATATCAATTGTTTAAAACAAGAACCAAAATTTTTTGTAATTTCAAGTGATGGTCTCCCACTCTAAAGGCTGCCAGACTTGCATCATTTGCAGCTCGGAGATCCAGTTGACCTTTTGCAATATTCTTGAACCTAAATTGTCCCTGTATATGAATACAAATGTGTGAACCACATGTCGTATCCAATACCCAACTTGTAGATGAAGATATATTGCTTTCAATGACAAAAATACCTCAAGTAGAAGCATCAGCCTGCTTCTTCTTCCCAGCTCTGAAATTCTTCATCAAGTGGCCTTTCTTGCCACATCAAAAGAAGGCATCTTCATGCTCATTACATTGCCTTTTAATATTTTTATTCTTTGCAGGACGATGCATTGGTGTATTTGGCCTTGACATGGCCTTAGACCACATTGCCTTGCCCTTGTTTTTCTTGTTCACCATAAGGATAGTTGAATTGGAGTTTTTCATGTCCTTATCATCTTGGATAACTAAATCAAAAAGATTTTGATGTGTCTTTGTCATATCATTCATATTATAATTGACAATGAAAGTCGAGAATCATGATAGTAAAGAGGAAGGAATGAGATCCATTACTAGTTCATGGTTTAGTTTGATCAGAAGGGGTTCAAGCCTCTCAATATACCCAATCATCTTGAGTACGTGAGGACCGGCTTGGTGCCCTTCTTCTATCCTGCACTTATAAAGCACACTTGAGATCTCATACCTTTCATGCCTAGCCTCTCCTCATATAGTTCTTGGAGATGTGAAAGCATCTTGTAGGCATCCTCTAGCTCGTGCATTTTTTGCCATTGGATGGACATGGATGACAACATGATGTAATGTACATCAAGCGCATCATCTACATGCTTTCTCCATTTATCTTTTTCTGTCTTTCCTGCTCCCTGAGGAGGCTCAGTAGGAATTGGGGATTCCAGCACATATAACATCCTTTCATGGTGTAGTACTATATGCAATCACCTGTACCACAACTGGAATTTATTGTCGGTTATGATATTTTCATTATCCAAGATCGATCTTAGTGATAAAGTAATTGTGTTGTTGGTGATTTCCTTTTTGAATCTACATCAGATATACATTTTGCAGTTTTTATGTTGTCTTGATTACCTTTTGACATTTTATGATTAATAAATTATTATATCATTTAATGTCTCCCACTATTTTAATGAACCATAATAGCCCTCACTATAAGATTCGAAATACTCTATCCCTTGAGCATTCTAGTGGCATGGATCCTCGAAACCTCCCTCATAGTCTACAAGCTAGGGCTACGATACTAGATGGAGGGTTTCAAGGTAGGCGCTATGATGTCCAACCACTTGTTCTGGTAGTTCCTTGTGTTGTTGATTAAAGTACCAGCTTTTGGAATAAAAACATGATTCCCAAAACCTATTTCCTCTAATGTGATAGCAAGTTAGCAAAGTATAATCCGTGACTACTCACTTTAGTTATGTCGACCCATTTCTCTAATGAAAACTCCCTGGTAGTAAGTGGCACTCTCAACTAAGGATGACGAGCACCCAAACAGTATGTTTTATATAAATGTGAGAAATGGAAGGCATTTAAACATAATATATATTTGTGGGATTTTTTTAATATTAATTGAAAAAAATAAAATTTTTCTATTTATTATGTTCAAACTGGGTTATCGCGCTCACAACTGAACCTTCAATAGAATATTATTTGTCATAACATTGTGCATTTTATCTTTTTACCGTCCTTTGGGATCATGCAATAATCATGCAGGCGCATAAAATATTAAACTATGCATAAGGTAAATCATTCATTCTGACTGGTCTTGAGCATCCTATAATGATTGATCGATAACTGATCGATCATCACCTAGGGGCATCAATTCTTGAGTCAATACATGACTCGTGTCGCTGCTGGCCCCAGTGAAAAGCGCCCAAATCCTGCCTAGACTACCACCTCATCATTGCAGCGTCTGCCTCTCGGATCGTCACCATATAATTACAAATATACTCGCACGCATGTGAGGGGGTCTAGGGTACAAAATACAACTAGTGCAATGGAAGCGTATGCCCTTATACATATTTGAATTAAAATACGATTTGAAGACCGTAATTTATCTAATTAAATATTACAATCATTACACGCATTGAATAAATAATTAAATAAATATATAAATGTTAGACATACATAGGTAGGTCACTTGCTCAAGACCAGTCCGGGTAAATGCACAATAAAATTAAATTGCAATAAATTTAAATAATTCGATGGTGTTCTAATAAATTAAATGAATTTGATTAAATTCAAATAATTTATTTTTATCAGTTACATTTGTTTAATTTAATTTTAATTACAAAATTTAAATTAAACAATTAATTTAATTCTAAACTAAAATAAAGTTAATATTTCATATTAAAATTATTTAAACCCCTAAATTAATTCCATTTAATTTAATTTAAAAATATAATAAATTAAAATTAATTTAATGCCGGGTTACCTCTAACAGAAGAAGAGTCTGGAATGACTGCGTACCCCCATGGGGTGTCGTCCTGGAACGGGTACCGTGGCCTGACCACAGTATGACCGCAGCTTGACTGCGACGTGACCACGGTGTGACCGCGGCATGACAGCGGAATCCAACGACTCCCGCGGTGGCTGCATCTCTTAGCGTGTTCCGAGGGGAGTGAAAGGAGGCTGGTAAAGGGGCTGGCCAGCCACATGGCTGGAAGCCAGCGACTCTGGCGAGCAGGTGAGTTGGCTGTACGGTCCAGCGCTGGCTCGGGTTGGTCGGATGAAGGAGGTCCAGTGCAGGGTTGGCCGGCGTGAGGCGGGGCCCGAGGCGGCGTAGCAGAGGAGGTCGTCGCAGATCGAGGGGGCTTGTCGGAGGGGTATCAGTGTGGAGGAGGTCCGATGGAGGGAGAGAGAGGCTGTACAAGTGAGGGGGTTATGGCGCGAAATGAAGAGTCATGCGTGGGTCGCATCTGGCACGGAAGAGGAGTCAGGCGCGGGGGCTCGAGGCAGCCGGGTAGGAGCAGTCCGGCGGAGGGGTGGCCGACGCGGCTGGCTGCGACCATCCGGAGGCGATCCGGCATGGAAGAGGTCCGGCAGAGGGGAGGTTGGCTAGGGTTCAGCCTCCCACCTATGCGCCACATGAGAGAAGAACCCTTTGAGGTATTCTCCCTTCTTGTTTTAATTTCTTTTTTCATTAGTCAAAATAAAGCCACCCATTTTTTTAATTTCATAAAAAAGAGGAAGACTGTTAAATTAGGGTCTTGGTACTCCCCTCTTTTTAAAATATTTTTAAATTATAAGAAGAAATGACTTCACATCTTCAAAATAATATTTTATAATGAAATAAAATAATATAATTTATAATCATAATAAAATTAACATATAATTTGATCTCAATATAATTGAAATTAAAATCAAATGAAGGAGAGAAAAAAAAAGAAAAACTTGTGATGTAGATCCGTTCAAAAATTTTAAATGATCATAACATGATCATTCGAAAACGAAAGGACGCATGGTCGAATCCGAATGAACTGTTTTAACACCCCACACTTAGATTTAATGCATTTAAATTTTGTTGACTTAGAAAAACTTTTTGATCGCTCTAATACTACTGTTGGGTACCGGGACTGCGCAGCGGAAGCCGGTGGGTTGGGAATTTAAAACATTCTGCTTCACCGAAGTGACATAACCCTGTCAACTCTGGTGATCTTGTTCCAGCTTGGTCTAAGGATCTCGCAAGGTTTATACAAAGCACGAAAAAATAAACTGACCATTTACCTTGTTCAGAATTGACATGTTCAAGTCTGCCGCAGGACACCGGTGATCGTTTCTCGAAGACTCTAAAGTCGAAGCCCTCTAGATCGTCCACACACGCCTCATGAATCTTCTCACACGCCATTTGTCTAGATTCGGGTGCTAGCACGGATCTTCGACACTCACTTCTGTGAAGCGACGATCACTGCAAAGGAAGAAACTTCTATCTGAGATGGATGATCTTGAAGATCCTTCTTTGCTTTAGAGACTCTCTCTCTCTCCAGATTCTAGGTGGAGAGAGAAGCTCTCAATCTTGACACATGAATAGTAATCATGGGAGAGCCTCTCTTTCACTTATATAGGGAGTGTTTAAAACACTCGGCATTGATTCCTGGACCCTGTGTAATAGACGTTCTCTATATAAGTGATATAAACAATTATTTATGACAAATTAAATTATTCCATAAATAATATTTACAATATATCATTTACTTTTAAATTATAAATATATTACGTGATAAATTTTAGTCTTTAACTCCACTAATTGCTCCGGCTAATATTAAATGAACTGAGGATATTTAAATCCATTTTAATAATATTAATACTTGTGTTTACTATATAACTTGTAAATACATGTTATAAATAAATTCATCGAATTATTCTAAACTCAAATAATTAATGAATTTATTTATTCATTGGTGATCTATAGAACATGGATATTTCTCAGACCCATTGGTAGAGCCCACCAAGTTCTAAATTCCAATTCCCAAAATAGGGCAGATTCTCAAGGCGCTAATGTGTGTGACCCTCTATGCCCTTATATCAATAGAAGTAAATAATACCACAGACCAACAGTCGGGTCTAGCAACCCATCAAGGCCCCTATAGAGATATGGAAAAGTCAAACCAACGACTGCCTTCCTACGAACACGGTACGTGTAATATATTCTCTTCGTCATCGATATCTCAATAAATCAGAATGCATACTAGTGTCATCATTCATTATTTTGTTCATTTATTTTGTTTATTTGTCCAGACGGTCTGACATTCGACTACCATGGCCATGGATTTATTGAAGGTGGAACTATCCTAATCAACCAGGCCCAAGATATCTCTACCTGAACTCATAAGCGACAAATCCTTTCTCGATCATTCAATAAATTCCATGCCATTAATGACGTACACGATACAAACTACCTCACTATGACTTTGTCACCATGGTTTTCTCCTTATATCAAATGTACGTAATTAAATGATATTCATTGATAATGATCTCAAGAAAGGAGACCCTTACACATGTCTATATATGGGAACAACCAATGACACCAGAAACATGGTTTTCCTATTAAGCGGGTCAGTCCTCATGATCTCAATAGCTAGAGATCATCAAGTGCGAACATAATGAGAAGAAGTCTCAATGCTTATGAGCCCCCAGAACCCGATGGTCACACATCATCTGTGTCCTTTTAGAATGATGTAACTGGACCATAGGATGTTACATTAAGATTACTGTCATGGCATCTCAAAGTTCTCATTATAGCGTAGGATCCGCTATATCTATTTGATGCGACAGGTAATCTAAGCTCATTTCCATAAACAAAGTGGATGCAGAAGTATCTACCCTATAATGGAAAGATAAACACATGTATAAAACAAACTGAATACATGTAACAGTAATGAATGTACAATATAAGTTGGGTCTAGGGAACCCACTTTTATCAAGAACAACCTATGAATGATTAAGGTTTATATCAAAGGAATATTTCTAAAGAAGAGGTATAATTATTAACCATGTATTTCATCTTTATTTATTCTAATAACTTTTAAAATAATTATAAATCATTATAAAATAACAAAATATTTATCCTAAATATAGTTAAATATTATTATGAATATTGTAAAAACCCTTTTCATGTTATTTTTCATCCTATGGGAAATGAAAACTTCTCTCATGCATGTGTTTTCACCACCACAAAAATGAACCGATGAATTTTTTATCATTAGATCTTATTGATCATAAGAATTAAAGATGAAATTAATTTATATTATATTTATGTGTTAATTATGATTATTTTATGATAATATATTACATACCTACATTCACTTCCATCTATTGGATAACAATATAATCACCTGTATGTATGTGTGGACTAACATCTCCATGAAGTGATGTGATTCGTTTTTCCTTTTCACCATACAAATATTGTAATAATAATGGAATTAAGGATTAAATATGAAATTTATAAAATATATTTTACTGTATAAAATTAAAATATTATAAAAAAAATTGTCATCCGACAAGTCTGAAAATGAACTTTATTGACATGCATATAAACTTATTAAAATACCAATGAAAAAAATAGTTCATTTTTATTAAGTGACTTAGATGGTTTCATTGAATAGTCTATGTAATGTATAAATATTATAATTAAAACCCAATTAATATAATTTATTTAATAGAACCAGAACCATTTTCACCCCTATTATCCTTTTGATGTAGTTTTATGGATTTTGAACTCAATGTGCTCAAAATATCTTACCTATGATTAAATGATTTACTAAACAAATAAATTAATTGAAATAAATGAAATAAAAAGAGTAATTAAAATGAAATGAACATACATTTTTTTCTTAATCTGGTAAATAATTAATATCTATTTATTATACAAGAGTAAAATAACATATGTGTTTAGTCATACTAGATGTTAGGTGATTTGGAATCTCATCTTCTTTTCATTGAGGCTTCTTTCAATTTCATAACATGTTTTATTTTAAATATTTCAGAAAACGTATCATATATTCCATTTAAAATTGTTATAGTATTATAAATTTTTTAACATTTCCAATTTAATTTCACTTCAACATCCTCCATTTGATTTAAATTATACTAAGGTCTTAAGGGATTTTGATTTTTTTTTCAAATGTTGGCAACTCGTTTTCCACTAGATTAATTAGAATTTAAATTCCTTAATAAGGTTATTATTTATTCTTAAATGGATGATAAAGTTAATTTATATAAAAAGCCCTTTATTTACTACATTTATAAAAATACTTTTTTCAATGTTTTTATATTGGTAATTATTAACTCATCAAAAATGTGAAGAATGCTTATTTTGAATACATAAATCATATCCAACATTTTCTACTACCATAACAATTAATTGTTAAGAATCATATAAAATTTTACATCATTTTAATAAAATGTTCATATTCACTCCATCCTTGTAATTTTTCCCATTTTAATAGTTTTCAAATAAAAATGATATTTCCCCATACGATTTTGGGAAAATAGAAAGTCATTATCTTATGGGTTAAATGTAGTATTTCAAGGGTTTTATGATGAATAAAATGAAATCATACTAGATTATTTTCATGATATTATACATGAGAATTATATTTATTTGTGTGAATATTATATATGTCATGAAAAGGTTGAACTTGGTATAACTCTAAATTGCATTAGGTGATAAAGTAATATATTAATATGAAAAATAAGTGAGATACCTAGGTTAGTTACTTCATGAAAATTATTTTGGATTCATTAATTTTAATATTTGATAAACATGATTTAAAATGGGTTACTAGTGTGATTCTCCAAGATACAGAATTTATTTTTTAAAAAAGTAGTTTTATTGAAGTGTAATGAATTAATGAGTTGCAAAAAATTTATGAAAATTTAATATTGTAAAAGGGTAGTTTTTCATTGAAATTTTTTCATAGGATCCAACATACCTCAAGATTCCTTCTTCATTTTTCTCTTCTTATTAATGGGGTTTTATAGTGTTTAATATGAAATAAGGGTAATTTACCTATGTGGGAATTCTAAAATTATGTTCTTGAATTTCAATTGATAAAATAGTGAACAAATTTTTAGTTTATTATTTTTTCAATATAATTAGAATGATTCCTTTATTTTTATATCATTTACTATGTTATATTTTTCTCATCAACCATTTTAAAAAAACACATGACTTATTATTGATTTGGAATTTTTTCAATGTCATGATTTTAACAATGGTGAATCTTCTGAAACAAAACAACGTGTCTTGAGTGAAACATGGTTTAAAAAACAAAGTTATTTTAATGGAAAAATAAAAATTATTTTAATTTTTAGACATTTAATTGTAAAATTTTACTTAATTCACCAAAATATTAAACCATAAAGATCCTATAAATTAAAAAAAGTTAAATAATTATTATAGTTCATTTAATTAGAAGTTTAATATATTAAAAGTTGTTATAGTTGGTATCAGATGTAATTATAAGATACCATTAACTATTAAAAGATTTATAAATGAAAATATTATGAAATTTATATTTAAATTAATATTTTTAATATATTTATTTTCAATACATTCATGATTCATCATATATTCAATTTCTGTTGTGAATGATTTTCCATAAGAGAAACATTGTAGATGAAGTATGAAATAAAAAGGAAATAAAAAACATTATATTTAGAAAAATAGAATTTATGGATCAGAGAGGATTTTTGGATGTGTTAAATTAGTTTATTTATCATATTAATGGTGGAAGACTTGAAAGAGAGAAAAGAAACTATAACTATAAGAACTTTTATATAAAAATTATTTTCAAAAAACTATGTACTCCATAGTTTGGAGGATCATCAAATCCAATGAAATATGAAGGATTGAAAAAAAATTTGGAATGATATTAAATGTTTTGGTACTACAGAATATATAAATTTCATTCTTCTTATTTATCAATTATAGCGATATGATGACTTTTATTGGTCTCAAATTAATAAAATAATAGAAGACAATGAGATTGGTTACATAGAGGTGATTGTATTTAAATATCATATTGATGAAAACATTTTTACTAAATTTATTCAATATATAATTTAATTGAATTTATTGTGGTTGAATTAAAAGGAAAAGGAATTGGTGACCACTTAAAAAGATTACCTAACATTCTTGGGATACACTAAATCTTTACAAACTATAAGAGTTAAATTAATATATTTTTTCACAGTTATATATCAAATTTTATGAGGAGTGTTGGTGATTGAGCCAATAACGTTTTGAATAAAACTAGTTTTATTCCCAAATAATACTTCCAAAATGTTAGATATCGAATGCTAGGCTAGTCTGATAGGGAAAATTGTGAATAAATTATCAATTCAGGTCGGAAAGTCACAGTCGATAATCAATAAAAAGTGAATGATGGGAACAATAGGAAAATGTGAAATGATTTGTGAAGGTTAAATAAAGACCTAATAAATGACATTATAGTCAAAAAAACATTCATTTAAGTGTTAAAACTTATTTATGATTCATTATAGTTTTCATTATTTAGTTTTAATTTTTTTTATGATATATGTCTTTCAATGGGGATTAATTTAACTTATTCCTTCCTGGATTGATAACATAAAATTATTTATTTAAAATTCTAATCCAATTATCTAGTGATTAACAATATAAAACATGATTTCTGTTCATCAGCCATAAATAAGTGGCATCAAGCTCACCTAATAGACATGGGGTCCCCAATTGTAACTTTTTCACCTCTTTACATTGTTGTTGTTCTTGGATAGATAAGGAATGAAATGATAATATAAACATTATTCATTAAAAAAAATAAAATATGAAGATATTTACAAAAAAAATAAATCATTAATTTTTTAAAAAATTCTATATTCATATTACAACCCCCTGCACCAGAGAATAAGCCTCCTATGGCCATGGTCATAGTGTACGGGTTGAGTAGAAACTCAACCCCTACCATGAATATGATAAGAGGATGGAGGAAATTATTAATTACACTAAAAAATAATAATGAATAGAAAACTAATATTTATATTCATGGGATCTCGAGTAGTATAGGGGATAAACATAAAATTTGATATTCAATCCTAAATATGGTTTCCAACATCTCTATTTATATAAAATTATATTACATTGGGTGAACCCAAAATACAATATGAGAACTCAAGTCAACTTTCATATGCTTAGTTTTCTCCTCCTCTATGTGGATTACCATGCAACCCATTGAATTAAATTGATCATTGGTCAGTTTTTGAGGGTACATGTTGTGTGGAGCCAATATTAATGGCATGTAGCAGCTTTATCAACCACCCACTGCTTCTAGAATGGTATGCATAGAATGTGAATGAATTTTAACATGGTGTGTCGTTAATTTTTGGCTACATGTGCATATACTCAGTCTTGTCATGTAATGTGTAGGAAATGGTACAAAATATGTGTTTATAATGTACATGTCATTTATAATTAAATTGTTTTTTATGATCACTCCTGATTTCTCAATTTGTATAAAAAGACCTGAATATTAACCATGAACCTAAAAATAAGAAATTTTATCCATAAAAGAATGTGTATCCAATGAAAAAATGTTTAAATAATTAATATTATACATTAATAGGTTTAAAATACTCGGCACGTCAATCTTTCCCACACATTTTCATTTTCATTCACTCAATAAAAATATCAACAAGAAACCAAACAAATCTATACTCCAAAAGGAAAGCATGGAATTAATTATACTTATAAATATTTTATTAATATTATATTATTGAAAAATGTTTGAAACATATTTATATTTTAAATAAATCATAATCATGGATCATTTATAATTCAAATAATTATTTTCATCCACACTTTGTTATAATTTTGATGATTTCCTAAATATACTCTTCACATCATGAATTACCTATCTATAAAATAACACAGTCATTACTCAAGATCATTTAATCAGAGTTATTCATATTCTCATGTATAGTAACTATATCTATAGGCATTAATTTATTTGAAATTACAACATAGAAGTCAAATAAAAAAATTCATTATGTATTTTAATACAGTTCAAATGTATTTGAGGTTATGTGTAAGTAGGTAATAATGTCAAAAATAATATCAGGGGCCAAAAAATGAGGTTGAATTTTTAAACTATATACCATGATATTGAATGACTAATAATAATGAATATTTATCTACAACACGGTCTCGCAATGGAAACCATCACTGTGATATTCCCTTGCCAACATGGGTTTGTAATCCATCAATAAGTGTATTGAATGATTTTGGATCTTTTTTATAATTTTACTTTTTTTAAATGGATGTCCCACATAGGAATATAAGGAATGGTATTTTGAGAACCCTTATTCCCATATGAAAAAGACAAAATATCCCCCTATATAATTTTAGGGGTTCCCAGCATAATATATCATGAATATCCAAACACCCCTTTAAATCTAAACTCTGTAATCATGATATATTAAAAAATAATTAAGATAGGAATGTTAAATAGACTTATATTGTTTATTCCTATCATGGAGGTTCATAGATTCCATATTTTTCAAAGATATAAGTTGTAGGGTGGGTCTCAAAGTAAAATGGGGCTACCAAATCAAAAAATTCATCATCCATTATAATGTGATTCTAATTATTCATGTTTTGATGAGAAAAACATTCATGTTATACTAGTTATGCGTATTCTGATATTCTATCCTGAAATAGGGTATAAGAATCATATGAAAAAGTTATTACAATACCTCTTAGTATTGATAATAATAATGGGTTAATTTGGTCATGAGATTAAGAAAAATTATCAGTCTAATAAGTGTAAATGGACTCAAATTTAAGTCAAATAATTAATATACATCAGAAATAATTTTAAATATAAATTATAATTAATCAAAGAATTCATCTTTTAGAGTGGAAATATAATTCATTATTTTTTATAAATATAAATAATCAAAAAATTATTCATTTAAAATATTTCATCAATTTGATAATGTATCCTATATTAGTATAAATAATAATGTCCAATGTAATCAAAATCCCCCCCCCACACACACTCATATGATTGAATAAGGTCCTATATATGAAGCACTGTGGAAGATAATAGGATGTTTTAAGAAACAACTGGGCTTCGGTGAGCGGAATAATTTGAAGAAAAAATCCACAAAAAATAACTAAATCAAAACGCTAAAAAGGTAACCCACTCATGGATATATCTAAAAATAATGAATTATTTTGAATGAATATGTACATAGAATTCTAGAATACCAGTGTTTTATAGTGATCCGGGAAAATAATTCTACACACATAAATACATTTACATTAAAAAATAAAAAACAGAGATGTATATGTATATATATATAATAAAATAATGGTGTTTTAGAAAAAATCATAGTGTAGACTCAGGAGATGGACTGTTAGAATTTTGGGGTCTGTAGAGAGTGTGGACAATGGTAGTTGAATTTATAGGTGCTAGGCCTACACTCAATGGTGAATTCATGTCAGGTACATCACTGGTTTCTATATTAGAAGATGGGTTTGATCCATTTGTATAAAATAGCACAAAATATATGGAAATAGCTGTAAATGATGCATAAAATAATAAAGACTGAGGATCTGGAAGATGAAAAGGTATTGGGTAGAACTGATGGTCCTAATGATGAAGCCTTAGTTTATGAATACCCACTATTTTGTCTAGTCACGGATCCATTACATCCTGGAGGCACCCCATGATGTCCTAATGGTGGTCCATGAAGGCTAGGATGAGAGAAACATGGGGATTAGAAAAGGATGTAGGTAAAGGTGGTTTTTTGGATATTATTGTATAATATGGAATAGAAGAAGGTGGGTGTAGGGAGGAAGATATGGTATGGGGTATATAATTAATGTATTTTTGTTAATGGGGTGGTGGGGGTCGGATGAGAGCATCATCACCCTAGGAAAAGTTGGGTCATCTCCCACCATAGATGGTATTGTGGGATCATGCAAGAGAACAAAGGTGTCTACCTACCTTGAGGATATATTCATTCCAATAAGAATTATTTATCCCATCCTATGTGGAGATCATAAGTGATTTTTTGGAATATATGGATCAAACACCAGCAGATGGTGTTTCAATTATGTATCATAGATACATTTGTTCATGCTACCCATATGGCTCGTGTTCAAGGATTTGATATAGGAGGTAGAAAATCATGAGAGGATAGGTTAATCATGAAAGATGGTTTAGGTAAGTATCTTCATTTCATATCTAGACATGACACCCATGTCCTTATGGATGGGAACATGATGGAACTAAAATATTTTTGGAAAAAATAATCTGTAAGGGAAATTTAGTGGGTCCTCTTCTATGAGGTGGGAACCTATTGGGAACCCAGACTAGTAAGATCCTCTAATAGAGGGACATGCTCTAAGTATTCAATGTAGGTGAGGGATGAAAAATTCGGTGGGGTGGAAGGCTTGGGGTTTAATTTTCACCCTTATCCAACTGACTCCAAGATCAGGTTGATGTGTCATTTTACGAGTCAAAATCTTACCAGCTCCATTGTGTCCCTAGAAATGGCTAGGTATGTGGGCCTGTCGAACATAAAGGGAACAGATAACCAAAAAAATAAATATCAATATGCATGATTTCTGACCTATATAATGTTATTGATGTTTTTGTGACTGAGGATCTCCTCAATCTCCTCACAGATTTTTAGGCATCTACCAACATTGATGTCCTAGAATTGGGTTCTTAGCATTATTGTGCACCGTTAAAATTTTAATAACATTTCTACTATATTATGATACTCATATAACATTTGGAAGGGTGTTTTCTATGTTCATGAAGAGTTTGGTGTTGCTGATGGTTGTGGGGAATCATTCTCTTATGTAGAAGTACCCTTAGTTGTAGTTGTGGGGGGATTATCACCATTAATAAATTGGTTTGAAGTCATGGATTCTTTGTTAGGTGGTTTGGTCGCACCCGATTATGTTTGACTAGAAATATGATCTACTATATTTTTTCCATTGAAAAATTCGAATGGGTTGCAGTGTCCAATGGATAATAGGATGACGTGAATGATGTGGCATCCGATGGAAGTGGAGGGAAAATCTCCAAATCTAGCTGCTGGTGAGGTGGAAGAGCTATTGCAGTAGACCCTCCTTGTGTCCGTATAGAAACTCAACATAGAATGAGAAACTTCTCATCATTAGAGATAATATGTAGATACATAATAGCCCTATATATATATTACATGATCTAAAAATAAAAAAGAGAATAACAAATGAAAATAATAGGAAAATGGAGAAAATTAGCAAGAAATGAAAAAATAATATGTGCACTCCATGTATATCCATATTATAAATTATTTTGTATGTTTAGGGAGTGAACCCGTGTTTTATAGATATACACATCATGGGTTTTGGTTTCTGGGAAAAGATATGAAAATATTAATTGTATGAGGTTCATTCAATTTGAGAAGACATGGGTTTCCAAGCCCGGTAGCAAAAGTACATTACCTTTGAAAAGAGGGAATGTAATGGAAGTGAAATTGCATGTAGAGATAATGTAAAAACGGTGTGTTAGAATATAGAATCCAATCCATGAGGCTAACTTGAAATGGAAAAAAATAATAAGGATGATGTAAATGGTGTGTTCCAAACATACACTCCATTTATTGAAGATGGAGAATTTTTTTGAGTAGTGGTCATGACACATGTTCATTATATGTTGTGATGGAAAAACTTACATGATGTGTGACGAACACACAATCTATGCACATTCCAATATATAGTTGGAATGTATTGGGTCATGTACATGATTTAAAAAGTATGTGTTCTTTATTTTTCCATGTGTACAATCTGTTTTAGCATAATACATCATCCAATTCTCAAATCACCCAAATCACATATAAAACATTGAAATAGTGGGCGTAGAAGTAAATTCATAAATAAAGTATCATAATGGAGGTGAAATATGAACCTGAATCGAAGAAAAATCTGAGATTTATAGGAGTATGTAGTGAGGCATATAGTAGAAGAAAAAATGGAAGAGGTGGAGGCATTAAACTATGGTCTGGATGGTTAGGGTTCCCATAATTTGAGGCTGAAACACATGGTGTGTATGTTGTTTTACACACTGTGTGTATTTTTTTTCAATTTAAAATTAAAATGTTGTATTTATAATAAAATTTAGTCTAATTATTATTTTTAAAATACATAAATAAATATTTTAAATTAAAATACCTATAATCTTTTTTCCATAGAAAAATATATGTTTTTTAAATAAAATATAAAAATAGAGTTACAATATTCAGTTCGATGCATGGGATGAGATTCAAATCGAATATCATAACCAAGTAATGGAATGTCCTCAAACACCTGAGTAAAGTATATAGTAAATTATATTTAATTACTATTTAATATTCTAGTAATATTCTCAGTACAACATTTTTAATCAAATAAATCACATCATTTGGTTTTATGTATTGAATATTTGGATATGCAATGAGATTAACCAAATTCGAACCTGAGACTTTTTAATCATGGGACACAACTCTTCTAGTCCACCAACATCACCCCCATGTGATTTATTATTTTTAAAAGTGTTTTATAACATAAAGAAAAACATGACACATGATGTTTACTGAAAAAAACTATGTGGTTTTATTTTAGTGAAAAAAATAAGGAAATAAACATGGATAAAAGGACTTTAACATGGATTGTTTAGACCACCCGAGTTATGACCCTTCCTTCCAATTCTGCCTGAACAATAGGTTTTTCCTTTTTAATTTGTTTTATTTAAGATTTTAAACATAAAACATGTTATCTAATTAGAACATGGTATTTAAAATAATTAGTTCAATACTAAAGGAGTGTGTCTAGTGATTCAAATCAACGATGGATCAGATACACTAAAACAACCTTTACATTAGCATTTCTTCATTACTACTAGATTACATAATCAATTTCTAATAAAAAAATGGTGAAGTATAATATAAACTATAAATAATATTATACACCATGTATAGTGATTCAAAAAGTGTGTAACCAATTTTTTAACATTTTCGAAGGGTGTGAAAGAAAATTTGTTAGCAGAAATTTTGATTAGAAGTACACATCAGGTAGTTATTAAAAACAGTGGATAATAAGAGGTTAGAGTGGCTAGGTTTCCACCCAAAATGATTATTTAGTTCATTGTTTCGACATAAGTTATAGTATTTAACACCCCAAGATTCTACGGTACACTTCACTTTGAATAATGCGATAGCATGTGTTGTACGCAACACCGATTTCTAACACACCACAACCAGTCAAACTATACGTTATGAATAGTAATACCTAATTTTTGAAATTATATATATTTTATATTTCAAAATGGTCTTCATTTTTGGTTTCAGAATATCGAAATTATCCTAAGATTAATTTGTGGTATTTTTCTGAGAACTTCCAATTTTTATGAATACTGAAAAATACTTAAAAACAACTTTTTTTAAAAATAATTTATAGTGATAAATTATATTATTGAGTGGTTTAAAAGTATAATTAGAATATATTTTTACCATTTTATATAATGGTGATCATTAGAATAAATTTCACTTTGATATTGGACCTAAACAATTGCCAATCTTTTGATATATATATTTTTTAAAAACACTCTATTTGATGTGACTGGATGAATTAATTATAAAATTAATTAATACAACTTATAGGTTTGGAATTTTTTAAAATAGATATATCATTTGAAATCGGAATATCAATTATAGATTACGGTGAAATTTTGGCATTGTTATGAAAAACATCAATTTTTTATGAATAGTGAAACTACTAAGTGGTAGTTAAAAAACTGAATTTTTCATAAAACATAATTTTACCGCTTCGGTGAATTGAATTTAGAAAATAAAAGAGACACAGTTAATATCAAGAAGCAAAATGTGGTTCAATGTGATGAAAATATTTTTTGGTGAATAGTAAATTTTTACTTTTATTTACCACGGTTAAAAGTAAATAGGGTAATTAAAGGTAAAAATGATTTTAATATTACCCTAACACATTCCCTAATTCTATTTTACAAGTGTATCTCGACCAAAAACAACCTTAGGAATAAAATATTATCATTTAGGTCTACTTGGATTAGATTAGAACATTTATTATTATTTAATTCAAAGAAGAGTTAAAAGAGTTAAAATCAATGTTTATTTACTAAAACATTTTTAATATAGGGTTATAATTAAGATAAATTATATTTTAAATATTAATTACAAAGCTAATACTATTTCCTACATAATGACATTTTATTTATAATTTTTAGACGTTAAATAATTTAATATATTTATGACACAATGATGATGCAGTAATTAATATAATAGTGAAAAATTAAAATAATTGATATTATAAATACCCAACTAAATATAATTTGAGACTTTTAACTAATTACACTAATTTTCTGGGATAATATGACATATTAGGATTAATTTAATTGACTTTTTTCGAAGTAATCATTCTGTTATGAGTTTCACAAATATCAACTTTTGAATAGTCTCAAAATTGACATATAAGTGTTTTTTAAAAAAATTATATTATTAATTGATATTAAATTCTTAAAAAACTAATTTTCGGCCAAGATACTTATATCATGATAGGGGTTTCATTAATGGACCACTTGGGGGTCTCTTGGATGTATATAGAAAGTTTATCAACTATAAAATATAAAAATACATTGTGACATGGTAAATGTCATACTAATTAACTAAGAGTTAAAACTAAACAATAAGGTTAATATAGTAACCCAAAACTGTCTAAATTATATTGGTTGAATGTATTTAGAACTATCCCCACATTAACCCTTTAATAATCAACTTTGGGGCCATTATAATATGAATATTAATTTATTATAAATTAATATTTCTAGCTTTTCCAGAGGTGCCCCTCACCCCTCTTATAAAAGGGAACTCCACCTTCTCATTACTTCACACCTTCATTACCTTTTGGATCAGCCAAACTCTAACTGAATACTCTATAAACTTCCCTCACAACAATATAGAGGCATTAGTTTGATAAGAAAGCCAACCTAAGGAGACCTTTTTATCAAATCAAAAGGAAGAACCCGAAGAATAGGTAATGTTTTCACCACCCCTTTTCAAGTTCCATTCTTCTTCAACTTATTCTTTTTTTGTTATTACCATTCTAAAATAATAACTCCAGTATCTTATATATAATGTGATTTTATTATAAATATGGTACAACCATATTCTGTATTCTATCTACCCTTCGAATAACATGTCACCATACGTGCGTACGTACGGCTTACCGTCTCCACATCGTGGTGTAATTGATATTCCATATATTAATATCTGGATGGGTATAATAATGATGTATAATTCATGTAAAACATAAATATAACATGATAATTATTCTGTATATTTAATATACCATCCATGTATATATTATTTTAATATCAAAAGAATGATATTGTCGCTTGTGCGTACGTACGGACTACCGTCCCCACGAACGCGATGAGATTCATTCTCCATCATATCCATTCAAGTATAATTATCATTTTATGATTTAAAAATAATGTTTAAGAACTTTATATCATTCTGGATATGAATAAGATACAAACTATCCATGAAAAACATGGCTTACATAACAAAACATATAATAGAAAACGAGTAAGTTAACACCCGAAACGACGATAATTCTAAGATATTATTAACAACGAAATGTTAAAAGATTATATATGATATAATATTAATGTATATTATTCATTAATAATTTAATAACAATTATTTAAACATTATACATGAGGTTAACCTACTCCAAACAAAGGAAATTTACAAGTTAAGGGGTTTCTTATCTCACTATTAATTTTGTGAGAATTCCATTGTTCACCACTTATTTAATGCATGTGGTGTATGTGTACTACCCATAATTTTATATATTTTGTATTATACCATAATTTATGGGTATTTACATCATCATTGTATGAACCTTCTTTAATGGGTGTATGTTTCATAAGTTACCTAATCGATTAGGGAATTTGAAATTTCACTTTCCATTTATTCGGCTTTACGCAAACTTCATTGATTATTTTACTTCGAGATTATGTGTGGAATAACTACTCATTTTATTATGTAATAATTTCCACTCCCATTTTTTGTGTATATAATTTTGATACACATAATCACTCCATTGATAATATCTCAAGTCATTGATATGAATTTGATAAGAGTAATTTTAACTCATTCTCCATTTGTTGAGTTAAACATCCCATTCATTGGTGTTTTTTTTATAAGATTATGTGTGAATATACTTTGATTGATTTACACTAAATATCCAATCATATTTATTGTATTTATATTTGTCACACATAACTATGTCGTTGATTTATCCTTAACCTAAGGATATAGCCTTTATGAGAGAATTCTTCTCAATATAAATTCCATTGAGACTTCTTTGTTGTTATACACAAAATCACTTTTATGTGTTGTATATAATGTACCTTTACATAGTATATCATGAATCCCTTTATTCTCATGATATTACAAAGTTTATATTACCTCAATTATTTGTATTCAATTGTCTCTCTTTTAGTTAGAATCTCTAACTAAAATTCCATTTTCAAATGTTTTAAAGACTTATTCATCTAAATATTTCTCATTAATGTCCATTTTTTAAAAATAGTTTTAAGTATTTATTTATATAGACATTAAAGTTTTAAAATTAAAACTCCTTTTAAAATGTTTCAAAGTGGTATGGGACAATTTGATTAAAAAAATCTATTTTTAAATGGCTTCTTGACAAATAGTGTGACTTTTAAATGATTTCAAGAAAAAGGGGGATATTTCTCTCAAATAGTTTTGATGATTATTTTTATCTATGTCAACATCCTACATTATTCTTGATTGAGGTTAATGTGAGACAATACCATATTCCATATTGTATCGAATGAGTTGTGTTTGACTCCGGATGTGCAATTTTTATACAATTCATGGGTTGTGGTTAAAGTATTGACATTTCATATGCTAGTTTTAATACGAATATTTATGTTATGATTAAACCTGTTCATATGAGGAATGCATTGGAATTAATATGTGACGGGTGGATCCCTCTATAGCTCCTCGATGCATCTGTAGGTCTCAAGAGACAAACTAGTGTCTTGGCACAAGGCCTTGGGAAAATCTTATTTGTAGTCTTGGCACGAGGCCTTGGCTATGTGGTAATGATAGTCTGGCATTATGCATTCTAACATTATGAAAGTGGTTATTGATATTTCATGTGATCATTCGACTAGTAGAATATCGATGTGAGTAAGTAAATGGCATTATTTTATTTTATAATTTCCATTTTATGCTAAAGTTAAAGTTTAAAAAGGCTTATGTTTTTGTTATAAACTGCCTTAAGTGTTTCTGCTTATCTTTGAATGATTCTGCTATAATGTTATCCTTACTGAGCATCTGAGCTCACCCCTTTAAATGTTTTATTTTTCATAGGATTGTGAAGAAGTAATTTATGAATGACCTGCAGGGATAGTATGAGGGGATATGAAGACAAAATGTTTTTTTATGATGTAATGTAAATTTTTTGAATGTATCTAGTGTTTCCAAGGCTACTAAACTAATCATCCTTTCGAGACATGATCTTTCTTGTGATCATGCCAATGTTATGTAATAATGAACCGACTCTGGGTCACTGGGGTCGGGGCATTACAGTTGGTATCATAGGAAGTTTAGTACAAACCTTGGAAGCTAGATTTAGATAAACTATAATTAGAGCACGTAGACCTAAGATGAACATTGAGGATTAGTCTAGAAGAACTTCCTAGAATTTTGGTATTGTAGAGATTTTGTGATTTTTCTGGGAAATACACCCCTCTCTGGATACGAGCAGCTTGAGGCGGCTCTAGCACAGATGTACCTAGGGGTAAAACCCAAAAACACCGGTTTGAGCTATACTCTAACAGGAACTGGTGCACGGCAACGGGCCTTGCTGCTCTCTTGGTTACGACACTCCTGGGGGATATGCTTAGGATCATTTACATTTTCTTTACAAACCGATTTAAAATATTATATATATAAGATGAGAGTAAATAACCTTCGTTAATCCTAATGTGTTTCAAATTGATAATATGGTGACATGTTAATCTCTAAATGATTGCATGACTAATATTACTCACACAATGATTTCTGGTTTTAGTCAATTGCTGGATTCCACGAAAGTCATAGTGACTTTGAGAATGATGTAAAAGGTGGGAACAGTGGTAGAAATGAGCAACAAAATGGAATGTTGATAGGCGTAAAAGTAATCTTCTTTATGCTAAATAAATTTTCCAAAAATGTGATCAACAATATATATATTAACTCATTACAGGACTCAACAATTAAGAGAAAGGTGATGAATGATAAGAGATCCAGTACTGGAGACCATGGAGAAAGAAATCCTCAATTTCCATCATGCAGGAAATGTTGAAGGAGACACCCAGGAAAGTGTCTCAATGGGACAAACAAATGCTTTATGTGTCGGAAGGAAGGACATAAAGTGATTAATTTCCGAAGAAAAATGAAGAGTACTATGGAAGAAGATAAAAATGGTCCCAAGAATCCATTTACAGTCATTTTCCGTAAATGTAGGGGACCTGGCCATTACCCGAGTGAATGTCCTATTCTATAGGACAATTTCTTGGTAAAAGAAGAAGCTATGTGGAAATTAATGGTTGGATAAATGTTTAAAAATTATTAGTGATCCTTGTTGAAGGTTTTACTTTGGAATAATTTTCTCTTGTATTTATAACCCTAATGTTTGCCATGTGAGAATGATATTTGAGGAAGAATTATCTTTTCTATTTTGGATATAGTTATAAATAACCATTTGGTTTTATATGATCATTGGGTTTGAGGAAATTATAAGTTATTATAATTTGGGATGAAAATTCAAGGTATGAGATAAGATTTTTGGTTAAATTATGTTATGGTTATTTTGAGGAATTTATCTCATTTTGGTAATTTTATAAAATATAGTTTTTGAAGAAGGATAACATGTAGACTGTGTGACAACCCGTCGCGTTGGACAAAATTGTGGGAATCGAACCCACAACCAAAGTGCGATTGGGATTTATTTCCTACCACTGGACTACATGTAGTCCCTGGTTAGTATGACTATTATTTTTAGTTTATTGATTTTATTGATCAATAATAAGTTTATTTGGTATTTTATGGATACCCTTAGTATAAGAAAATGATTTAGTGATTAAGTGATGAATGTTATTTTAGAAGATTTTCCCTTTGTTGGGAACACTATATGCCCAAGGAAAATATAATAGTATGGGATTTCATTTGAGGAGTAATGGTGGATTTTTATCTATGTTTTTATTGTGGATTTTTAGTGATTTGGGTTGTTTATGGAAATGATTAGGTTAATTGCTTTTAAGTTTATGACTTTAAGAGTAATTAATGCCATTTGAAGATACAATTTAACTTGGAAGACTACATTATTATATGTTTTGGGTTTCAGTATTAGTTTGGATTATATTGATGGATTTTAAGGACAATTGATTAGCGAATGGTATTTATTTAACTTTGGGGTATTGTTGGTTTAATTTTGGAAATTAATATTAGTCTTTATTTCTCTCAAGGAATATCCTTTTGGGGGATCATTAGATCTTGTACTAACCATTTTGGTTTTGATTAATCTCTAAAGATAAGTTAAATATATAGTTTATCCTACGTGGATCATGTATTTCTATAGAAGTTTATTCTAGCTCTTCCATTGTGACCAAGTCTTCTTCAATACTCATTTTTCAAAAAAATGAGTTAGTGGTAAAAATTTTTTAAAGAATGAAACTATACTTAAAAAGTAAGTATATCTCTATATTATCTTAGTCAATGTCATAAATTAATTCCACGTCCTTATGTAATGTAACTTAAAACAAACAATGTTGTCCGTTTACTTTTCCTACTGGGAGACTAAGACCCATTTGTCCCAACACATGATTGTGATTTTCTAATTGTTAACTTTATCCTGATCATGTTTTGTATCCCTCTCCATTAGAACTTGACACTTAGTTTATCATCAATATCCATGTTTTCCTACATGGAATCCGATTATAGGTTATCTTGGTTGACCTTTATACCTCTCTTTATTTCATTTAAAGTGATAGTTTTATTGACTACTTTTTCGATTTGGGACTTTCCATTATATTCCCAAGCACAATTTTAAAAATTTCTAGGGCGCAATTTATTGAAGGAGGGGAGAATGTAACACCCCAAGCTTCTACGGTACGCTTCTCGTTGAATAATGCGATAACATGTGTTGTACGCAACATCGAGTTATAACACACCACAACCAATCAAACTAACCGTTATTAATAGTAATACCTAATTTTTTAAATTACATATATTTTATATTCCAAAATGGACTTCATTTTTGGTTTTGGAATATCGAAATTATCCTAAGATGAATTTTTGATATTTCTCTAAGTCCTTCAAATTTTTATGAATAGTGAAAAATACTTAAAAACAACTTTTTTAATCAAAATAATTTATAGAGATAAATTATATTTTTGAGTGGTTTCAAAGTATAATTAGTATATATTTTTACCATTTTATCCAATGGTGTTCATTAGAATTAATTTCACTTTGAAATTGGACCTAAACAATTGTCAATCTTTTGATATATATTGTTTCTTAAAAACATGCTATTTGTTGTGACAGCGGGAACAAATTATAAAATTAATTAATGAAACTTATATATATGGAATTTTTTAAAATAGGTATCCTTTTTTAATTCTGAATATCAATTATAGCTTAGGGTGAAATTTTGGCATTGTTCTGAAAAACTTCAATTTTTAATGAATAGTGAAACTACTATGTGGTAGTTAAAAAACTGAATTTTTCATAAAACTTAATTTTACCTCTTCTATGAATGGAATTTCGAAAATTAGAGAGACACGGTTAATATCAATAAGTAAAATTTGGTTCAATGAGATGAAAATATTTTTTGGTGAATAGTAACTTTTGACTTTTATTTACCACGGTTAAAAGTAAATAGGGTAATTTAGGTTAAAATGATATTAATATTACCCTAACACCTGTCCTAATTCTATTGGACATGTGTATCTCGACCAAAAACAACTTTAGGAATAAAATATTATCATTTAGTTCTACCTGGATTAGATTAGGAAATTTATTATTATTTCATTCAAAGAAGAGTTAAAAGAGTTAAAATCAATGTTTATTTATTATACATATTTAATATAGGGATATACATAAGATAAATTCGATTGTAAATATTCATTAGAAATATAATAATATTTCCTAAATAATTATATTTTATTTATAATTTTTAAACATTAAATAATTTATTTTATTTATGACACAATGATGATGCTGTAATTACCATACTAGTGAAAAATTAAAATAATTGATATTATAAATACCCTAGTAAATATAATTTGAGACTTTTAATGAATATTACTAATTTTACAGGATAATATGACATATTAGGATTTCATTAATTCACTTTTTTCGAAGTAATCGTTCTGTTATGAGTTTCCCAAAAATCAACTATTGAATAGTCTCAAAATTGACATAAAAGAGTTTATAAAAAAAATATTATATTATTAATTGATATTAAGTTTCTAAAAATATAATGTTCGGCCAAGAGGCTTATATCATGATAGGCTATATCATTAATGGACCACTTGGGGGTCTCTTGGATGTATATAGTAAGTTTATTAACTATATAATATAAAAATACAAAGTGACATGGTAAATGTCAAACTAATTAACTAAGAGTTAAAACTAAAAGATAAGGTTAATATAGTAACCCAAACCGTTCTAAATTCTATTGGATTAATTGTTTTCAACCTATCCCCACCTTAACCTTTGAATAATCTAATTTGTATCCATTAGAAATGGAATATGAATTTATTATAAATTAATATTTCTAGTTTTTCCAAAGGCGCCCCTCACCCCTCTTAAAAAAGGGCACTCCCCCTTCTCATTACTTCACACCTTCATAGCCTTTTGGTTCGTCCAAACTCTGCCCAAATACTCTCTCAACATCCCTCACTACAACCTAGTGGCCTTAGTTTGATCAGAAATCCAACCTACGGAGCCCTTTTGATCAAATCAAAAAAAAGAACTCGAAGAAGAGGTAATGTTTTCACCACCCCTTTTCAAGTTCCTTTCTTCTTCCACTTCTTTATTTGTTATTACCATTCTAAAATAATAACTCCAGTATCTTATATATACTGTGATGTTATTATAAATATGGTACAACCATATTCAGTATTCTATCCACCCTTTGAATAAAATGTCACCATACGTGTGTACGTACGGCTTACCATCTCCACGTCGTGGTTTACTTGTTATTCAATATATTAATATTTGGATGGGTATAATAATTATGTTTAATTCATGTAAACAATAAATATAACATAATAATGATTCTGTATATATAGTATACCATCCAATTATATATTATTTTAATATCAAAAGAATGATATTGTCGCTCGTGCGTACGTACGGACTACCGTCTCAATGAACGCGATGAGATTCATTCTCCATCATATAGATTCAAGTATAATTATCAATTTATGATTTTAAAATAATGTTTAAGAACTTTATATCATTCTGGATATTAATAAGATACAAACTATCCATGAAAAACATGGCTTACATAACAAAACATATAAAAGAAAACAAGTAAGTTAACACCCGAAACGATGATAATTCTAAGATATTATTAACAAAGCAATGTTAAAAGATCATATATGATATCATATTAAGGTATATGATTAATTAATAATTTAATAACATTTATTTCAACATTATACAGGAGTTTCACCTACCCCCAACCAAGGAAAAGTACAAGGTAAGGGGTTTGTTATCTCACTCTTAATTTCCTGATAATTCCATTGTTCACCACTTATTTATTGCACGTGGTGTGTGTGTACTACCCATAATTGCATTAATTGTGTATTATAATTTAATTAATGGGAATTTACATCATCATTGTATGATCCTTCTTTCATGGGATTATGTTTCATAAGTTACCTAATCGATAAGGGAATTTGAAATTTCAATTTTCATTTATTCGGCTTTACGGAAACTTCATTGATTATTTTACTCTGAGATTATGTGTGGAATAACTATTAATTTTCTTATGTCATAATTACCACTCCCCTTTTTGTGGATATAATTTTGATACACATAATCACTCCATTGATAATTTCTCAAGTCATCGATATGAATGTGATAAGAGTAATTTTAACTCATTCTCCATTTGTTGAGTTAAACATCCAATTCATTGGTGTTGTTTTTATAAGATTATGTGTGAATATAATTTGATTGATTTACACTGAATATCGAATCATATTTAGTGTATTTATATTTGTCACACGTAACTATGTCGTTGATTTATCCTTAACTTAAGGATACAACCTTTATGAGAGATTTCATCTCAATTTAAATTCCATTGAGACTTATTTGTTGTTATACACCAAATCACTGTTATGTGGTGTATATAATGTACTTTGACATAGTATTTCATGAATCCATTTATTCTCATGATATTACAATGTTTTGATTACCTCAATTATTTGGAGTCATGTGTCTCTTTTATGGTTATAATCTCTAACTAAAATACCATTTTTAAATGTTTTAAAGACTTATTCATCAAAATCTTTCTCATTAATGTCCATGTTTTAAAAATAGTTTTAAGGAATTATTTATATGGAAATTATATTTTTAAAATTAAAACTCCTTTTAAAAAGTTTCAAAGTGGTATGGGACGCTTTGATTCAGAAAAATTTATTTTTAAATGGCTTCTTGACAAATAGTGTGACTTTTAAATGATTTCAAGAAAAATGGGGATATTTCTCTCAAATAGTTTTGAGGATTATTTTCATCTATGTCAACATCATTCATTATTCTTGATTTAGGTTATTGTGATACAATACAATCTTCCATATTGTATCTAATGAGTTATGTTTGACTGCGGATGTGCTATTTTTATATAATTCCTGGTTTGTGGTAAAAATATTGACATTTCGTATGCTAGTTTTAATATGAATGATTATGTTATGTTTAAACCTGTTCATATGAGGAATGAATTAGACTCAATAAGTGACCGGTGGAGCATGCTATAGCTCCTCGATTCATTGGTAGTTCTCATGAGACAAACTATTATCTTGGCACAAGGCCTTGGCAAAATCTTATTTGTAGTCTTGGCACGAGGCCTTGGCTATGTGGTTATGATAGTTTGACATTATTCATTACATCATTATGAAAGTGGTTATTGATATTGCATGTGATCATTCGACTAGTAGAATATCCATGTGAGTAAGTAAATGGCATTATTTTAAATTAACTTTTAAATTTTATATTGAAGTTCACGTTTAAAAAGGATTTTGTTTTAGTAATAAACTGCCTTAAGTGTTTATGCTTATCTATGAATGCTTCTGCTATAATTTTATCCTTATTGAGCATCTAATCTCACCACCTTCAATGATTTATTTTTCTCAAGATTATGAAGCAGTAATTTATGAATGACCTGCAGGGATAGTATGAGGGGATATGAAGACAAAATGTTTTTTTATGATGTAATGTAAATTTTTTGAATGTATCTAGTCTTTCCAAGCCTACTAAACTAATAGGTCTTTTGAGACTTGATATTTCTTGTGATCATGCCAATGTTATGTAATAATGCACCGAATCTGGGTCACTGGGGTCGGGAGTTACATTCTAATTACCCCAAATTAGAAGGATGATGTGACACCCCCAGTGTGAAAAACCATATATGTCTAGTGGCCTCATCTTTCAATGATTATTCCGGAACTTCTGTGGTCTAGGAAACATCTTAGAATTGAATTGGTATGTGCGTCATAAATACCAATGGTGGACATGTTACTTGGTTTGATCACATATATCCACCACCATCATTGGTTATGTATTTGATGAGCTAAATACTTAAAAATATTCATAGGAAACCACTAGAGTGGAAATGAAATAAACCGAGGGTTTATTAATAATGGTCTCATGAAATTCAGTATTAACATGACATGATGTGTTCCTATATTCAATAATTCCTCATCGATTTTTTTTATTTTCAGTGAATTAATACTGTAAAACAAAACATTACATGCATCCGCAGTTTAAATTTTAATAAAACACATAGCCTCAAAGACAATTAGATTATCCATATTTGAAATTATATCATAATGTTTCGCTATAATAATTATAATTTGGCTAATCTATTCAATTTATTAGAACTATTATGTGGAAAAATATTCAATATTCAATAATGGTTTTTCAGTATTACCTAAATATGGTTTCTGGTGAGAATAATTATGTTGTATTAGGGATTTACATTGGTATTTGACAAATTATAACTTGTCACCCATGCAAAAAGAATACTATAACAAAAAATATAATAAAAATAATATATCGTATATATAAAAACACAATCTATATGAATTGTTCCTTTCTATAGTTGAATATTAGTCCTTATGAATGTGGTGTCAAGGGTCCCAAGAAAACAATCATGAATTAAAAAATAAAAAATATTGGTAAGCTAACCTTAACTCAGATAAATGATGCTACTTTTGACTACCACAACAAGAGATAATTATTTTTATGGAACCAATCATGTGACAATGAAAATTAGTTTTATGAACTTCTAATATAACTAATAAAGTGGCTATTATCAGTCCGAGTCAATACCATAGGGATAATAAATAATCAAATCTCACTACAATCTGGAGATTCTTAACCTATAATAATAAAAAATGGAATCAATGTATTGTGATGAAAAGATAAAACTATTAGAAAAAATTTAATTAAAACAAAATAAGGAACAAAAAATTCCAAAAAAACAATATGGTCAAGAGAAATATAATAATTAGAGTTTGGGAAGGTCAAATAGTAGAGTAGAAACACCTCCCCTTGGATTCCCAACCCCGTATTAGATGGATTGAAATTCTATTTATGAAAAATATTATTACACATCATGTATCCAAAAGTACACTCTATCTACTCGATGAAACTACATTTGGATTAAGTTTCTTCTCCATTAAGTGGAATACCATGCTGAATGTTGACATATATGCATCACCAATCAGTTTGTGATGGTAAACTATGTGTGGGACAAGCATAAATTGTCTGTGAATGTGCCATCACCCACCAACTATTTTTGGAAGGGAATACATGACTTAAGAATAATTACCAGATGGTTTTCTGGACTTCCACTACTAAATGGGAATGTACTCTGTCATTTCGAGCCGTGAATCGAAAAAGTTACACGATGTGTGTTAATAAATTACTCATCATGTAGATATTAAATTGTGTTTTCACCACTCTGGATTTGTGAACATGATTTTAATCACATGAAAAAACACCACCAATAATGAAATGAAGCATTTGATACTCAAATATTGTGTATTAGGTAATAAACTATTTTAATAATCTACAAAATGAACAAATAGATATACACTAACTAAGAAAATCTGTTGACATCTAATGAATTTAAAATATGTAGATAGTTTTTGAAATGATCTGAGAATGTTCAGATAGTGTTTTCTATTACTTATGTAAATTGTGAGAACAATAGTCAGAGGTAGTCCATGTGGAAATTAATTCAGAAGTTTTAGAATAAGAAATCTAGAGGTTAGCAACCAAATATACACTAAATTAGGTAAAATTATTTTTTAATATTTTTTTGTAGGATTAACAATGTGTTACCATTTTGTTTAGCTCAATAATTTGGCAGATGGATGAAATGAAAATAGTTTCTATTTGAAAATTATTGAGAGAATAGATAGTCATATATGAAAACAATTTTTAATTGTAATGGATTAGGGAATTATGTGAATAAATGCCTAATGATATTTACTCAATGTGGGAATCCTCATGATCATAAACATAATGGTACAATAATGTATTTTTCAACTAAAACATTTTCAATAGGACTCCCAAATGTAGTAGTGATAGGTAGATATTGTTATATTTTAGAATTTATTATTTCATTCAGGATCAATGAATTCATTTATATTAAAGAAATTTTTATTTATAACCAAAATACCATATCATGAAATTATTTCAGATATTTTGGTTAAAAACCTAAGTGAGGTTTATAGCCAAACAAAATTTATATAATTATTTATTTCATAATCAATGAGAGGGATCTTCTTGAAAAAGTTTTTATATTTTAATTATAGTGATCAATGCCATTCTAGGAATGTATTGGATTTCAGTTTATTAGTATAAATATATTTCATATCCAGAGATGAAGTTTTATAATGAGTGTTAGACTTTTTATAAGAATGAATTTTTTAAATTGTTAATATTATAAAAAGATGGGAAACATATAAAATATCAAATAGACACTTATCATTCAAATATTTTTGGAATAAAATGAACTCTTCAAATTTTGGAAGTTATAGTAGTAAAATAATTTCATGATGTATTTATCAACAATTTTTCAACTGTTGTTCCACACCAGGGTTTTAATTTATTTCTAACCTATTACCTAATGCATATAAAATTTCAAAACCCCTTTAAATAATCGATATGGTGCATCTTTTCGAAAAGTAATGGTAGTTAAAAATAGTGTTCTTATGGGGGTTTTAGCAACCCTGACACATATCCATGGGTTTTTCCTTTATTTTTTTCAAAAAAGGATGGTTTCATGAGAATTTCCATTTATTAATGAACTCGAATCAATTTCAATATTATGAATAAGTATTTTTCCCTCATATCGGTGACTTATTTGATCAGTACTGATTTTCTATGTATTTTTCATTGATTGATCTCAACTATGTTTATATCCCACATCAGGTGAATGAGGATGATATTATAAGGATGATTTTATATATTTTTTATGTTCATTATACGTTTACGGTTATAAATTTATATTTGAATAATTCATAATATTTATTTATGAAACTTATGAAAAGAGTTTTTCATTAGTAGTTGGATAAATTTTTTTGATGTTTTCAAAGATGATATTCTAGTTTAATATTATAATTTTCAACAACATTTGAAATATATAAATATTTTTCCATAGAATATAAAAAATGTTTTTTAATATAAAATTTATTAAATTTGAATTTTGGTTGAAAAATATATCATTCCATGGGAATATCATTTCTAATAATGGAGAAAAAATTAATAATTTTACAACTAATATAGTCTATGAGTCTCCTAGAATTACCAATTTTACTGATATTTAAAATTTTCATTCATTAAAAGTTTTATATCAATCATTTTAGGATTATATCAGTTATGATCCCCCTATGTTGACTTGAAATAGAGTAAAATTGAATTGGAAAATGGAATGTGATTAATGTATTAATGAATTTAAAAGAAAAATGGTTAATGAAATATGTTATCCGTTATAAATTGAAATTGGGAATTTATTATTTATAATGAAAATTATTTAAGGGTACTTGGTTTTTTCGTGATTCATAATGGTTGGATAATTTTATACTCTTCAAACTAATAAAAACTGTATTATCATGATTTCCTTAGACATAACATTGAGCTTGGTAGAGTGGGTTTTTATTTAAAAATATACAGTCAGGTTTTATATGGGTTAAAATGTGAAGTATATACTAATCATAAAATTTTTATATATATTTATATTTAAATACATTTGAACATGTGGAAAACAAGAATTTAAGACTAATATAGGATTTTTATTTCACTACTAACCAACTTCCAGATTAAGAAGACATGGTAGTTGATTCCTTTAGTCAAAAAGATAATGTGTCATTAACTGTGTTACATTTAGAACATGATCTTATATTTAATTATTTGATGAATATTTTTGAATAACTATTTATGTTGGATAACCCACTCTTTGGGTAAAGTTTTCATTGCAATCATTCCTGTCATAAATAATTAAATATACTCAAAAAGAAGATCATCATTTTCTATAATGGTGGATTTGGTAAATAAGGTTATTCTTTTTAATTTAACATTGAAATAAATGGTTTATGTGATTTTATGGACGATATATGAGGGAAGTGATTCCATAATGAAGCTGGAATTATTGAGAGATACTCTTAGTTATCCATTTTCCTTTCATCTAGGACGTATAATGACATACAGAGATATTCCAGAAGATTATTGGTGGGTGGAATGTAAAATTATATTATTGTATTTAATATGAATTTTTTATTTCGCAACATCTTAAATTTGAATGAAAACAAACTAATGGAATTCATTATCCTTTTAGATTTCATTATTTTTATTTAGTGAATATATTATTGAATTTTATAATGATATTTTGAAGGAAATATCAATTTAATAATGATATTTGGGTTATTTTTTATAATTTGACTAAAATTGTTGAATTTTAATCATATTAAATATAATTTTTCTCCAGATCAATTATCTAGACTATATAATAATGATATATATAGATAAAAATCACTCCTTCTCCCAATTTTATTAGACCATGATCCTGGATTTACCACTAGATTTTTAATGTACGTTACATGTTTTTGGGTACCGATGTAAAATTCCATATTTCATTTCATTCCCACTATAGTGGAATTATGGAAAAAACGATTTTGACATGGAAAGTTGTGATTTGGGAATTATTATTTTTTGTTAATTTTGAAGTTGGTAATAATAACTTTTGTTTTTTAAATTTTATTATGAAAGTGGTTTCCATACAAGTATATATATTGAATACTGTAAGGTATTATATAAAAAGGCGTATTGAACAATATCATGTTGGTATAATTTCATAAAAGGAAGTTATTAATTCTAGTGCTAGTAACGTAAATGGTTCACAAGGTAATGATAATTCTCTAGAATATAAAGGTAGCTTGGGTAGGAAGAATAATTATACAGACAATGACATGAAATATCCCTTGTTTGAGGTGGAAGAGATTATTTTTCTTGATGTGTCTCCTCAATAATGTGTAACAATTTTTATTAGAAATCGAATGTTTGGACCACAATTCATTAGACTATACAAAATTCTTGATAATTTGGTGTCAGTTTCATATATTGTTTCCTTTCCTCATAGTTCATTTCAAGTATGAGATGTATTGAATGATAATTTCCTCTAGTTTTATATACATGATGAAAATCATTTTTTGAGATAATAGGTGTTACTATAAGAGTAGAATATATCATATGAATAAAAATCAGTTCATATTTTAGATCTAATAGACAAGGTACTTTGTAAAAAAAATGATTTATCGGGATATGGTATTTTGTAATTAACGCATGACTAAGAAAGTCGCATGGGAATATGATAAATCAATGAGGGAAAAATATCATCACTAATTTTGGTAACCAATAAAATTATATGGATGGAATTACAATTGGAGGGGAAGAATTTGAAAAACTTGTAAATATTAGAAATAAAAATATATTATAAATTATACGTATTTATTTTATGTATTTATATTCAATATATTTTTAAGTCTAATTTTATAAGAATTTTCAATTGAAAATAGAATTGTATAAATTTACTAAATTATTTTTCCACATACTAAATAGATTTTTTAAATGTTGTTTTTAATGAATTATTAAATTGAATTTTAAAAAATTGAAATCATTTTTTTATTTTTCGTCTTGAATATAGATCTTGATGAAAATTTTAGATTATTCAAAAATGATAGATGTTTGGGGAATAGGAATATTTAGTAATAATATTATATTTTTGTTCAAGTATTTAAAAAGTTATTTTCTATTTTGGATTAGTTTATAATATAAATTATTCACCTTTTAATATTAATTATCATTTAAATTATATATTATTCATCATTTTACTTGATTTGGGTATAATATCATTTTATTTGAAGGGAATTTTTTTAAATGAAAGTATTATTGATTTTTTAAATATAAATATAAATAAAAATATATATATAATTATGAAAAGTTAATATGATAAAAATTTATTCTTATGTTCAATCAGATGGTTCATATTTTCCAATATGGTTAATTTCAATTTGGGCCCTATATTAATAGTATCCCGGGAAAAGCATTATCACCATGGTAATGGAAAAATGGGTAAATGGGGGTTTAAAATAAGATATAGGGATTAAATTATCATAAAAACCTTTATAAAACAAATTCCATGAGTCTATTCAACAAAATTAAAATACTAGATTCTAAATATTTCCATTCTGTTAAAATGTATTTAAAAACTACATATAGATAATTTAAATGATTTATGTATTTACAGGTGCTCCACATACCTCACATATAAAAGGGAATTATCTCCCCTCAATTATGAACAAGATTTAAGCCATTTGGTTAATAAAATACCTACAAAAGTATATTCCATAAATCATTATATGTTTCTTATTGGGTTGTTTCTCTACAAAATACTTTTCAATGATGGAATTATTATTAAACCAAGGGTTGTTTTTCCATGAATATTTTTAATTCATTAATGTGTGTTTCATACTAATTTCTTCTTCTACATTATTCAAATATTATTTAAACAAGTCATGATTTCATCATAATTTTATTCTATATATATAAATGTTATAATATAAAAGTTACAACCATTTTTTCTATCCATTTTATCATTTGGGAATTGAAATCATCACTCATCTCTACGTGCGGACTTCCATCACCACAAAGCGATGTGTTTATTTTTCACCACCAAATCATATGCGTGGTTAAAATTGTTGATAAAATTATGATTTATGATAAATATAACATAATTACGTATAATAAATGATAATATATTAATTACCTTTTTACCTTACAAACATTTGTAAGATGATGATGTTACACATGCGTATGTGCGTACTACCACATCCATGAGGAGATGTGATTTAAAAATGATTCTAAAATTTCAAGGATTGAAGAACAGATGGAAATAATGAATAAATGTTATATATTTAACATTTTTATGATTTTTTAATTAAAATATTATCTTTTTTATTTATTTTTCACCTCATAGACAAATGAAAACATCGTTCTTTCTTATGTTTGGACCATCGTCTACAAGAAATGACCTGGATAATAAATCAATAACACCATACAAGATTTTTTGAAGATTATATGATCAATAAATTTGATAATTATTAAATGTCCAAGATCATTGATTTATTGTAACTGTGAACCCTTTGACCTTAGTCAACCTAACAATGGTTTTTTGAGATTCTAAACTAAACAACATCAAAATATTTGATGTATGCATAAGATATTTAGTATAAAAATATCATGGTAACAAAAAAATAAACATAATAATGATAATAATATAATTATTCAATATACTACTTATAATGTAAATAATTATTATTTTTAAGTACATTTGAGTTAAATAACATACATGGTGATTCAGACTCCAAGTATGGCGACTTCTCCTCTTAATTTACTTTATGTTATAATTTTTCCATTTTTACAATTTGTTTTATTTTTTTGGTGTATAAAATACCATAAAGATGTATTTTATAAACAATTTACTGAAATATATATTTGTTACAAATCTATTTTGATTT
Source organism: Viscum album (assembly GCA_963277665.1). Lineage (NCBI taxonomy): Eukaryota > Viridiplantae > Streptophyta > Magnoliopsida > Santalales > Viscaceae > Viscum > Viscum album. Next base: position 1,920,314,761 of record OY728160.1, read on the forward strand.
ATTTTCATGAATTTCCTTTTAGTTCAGATGTTATGAATTTTGTATTGGATTTCCATTGAATTGTTGTTTGTATATGTTTTAACCACGTTCTCATTAATATAAATGTTTATTTAAATTTTATGACAATGTTTATAAATTTTTGTGTTTTAAACTTTTTTTCAAGGTTTTTATGATGAAATAGAGCAATTTTGATAGGTTTTTGTTTGTGATATTGTAATTAATTCATATTCATGATTATAAATTATCCTTGCATTGTTTAAAACGATGATTGAGCCTGATATAACTCTCCAATGATTGGGGAAATGAATTATTTTTTGAAGGTGAGAAATTATATAGATAACCAGGATGGTTACTAATATAGAATTATTTATGATTCACTTATTTTAAAATTATTTAAACAAGTGTACACATAGTTTATTAAAATTGTTGTCTTAGAAACCTATATTATTCTTCCAAAAATACTATCATGGAATCAATTAGAATCCATGTGAGAAGTAATACTTATAAACATTTAAATGTTAACAGATTGTATTTCAATTAAATATATACGTATTTTTGGTATACCTCAATATTCATTCATGGTATTCCAATGATTAATATGGGTATTCAAATATTTTATTTGATAAATAATTTATTTTCACATGTGGAGAAGTTTTTTTGTGTTCTCAATATAGTATAGAGAAAATGATAAAAATCATCTTGGGATTTCATTTTATTCACTGAACTATAGAGATTACTTTTTTTTATATGCCTTACAATGATTTGTTTTCTTAGTGCATGTTATCAATAGAATATTATCGGATAGTATGATGAGTATAATTTCAAGAAAGGTAATGATTTTTTATGTGATGGTTCATCTTAAATTAAGTATAATTTTTTTGAAGGAAACTATAAAGGAAAAAATTAATATCTATTTTTTGGAAATATATACAAATTCGTAATTTGGATAATTTAAAAAATAATTATTTATCGAATTCTATAAATCCATAAAATAAAAATATATAAAATATATCTATAACTAATACAATAGTATTTAATTTTATAATTATAAATTTATTATATTATCAGTGGTTATAAGAATATTATAGTAGAAACCTACGAAATCAATTTTTATAATTTAAAATAGGAATTGAAGATTTAATATGGAATCCCCTTAAATATTATTGTAATAATGTTCATATATAAAATAACAATTATAATATAATATCAATAATTTTATATATTATATATCGCCTCTCAACCAAAATATATCTATTCTAAAATCATGGAAGAAAAATTCAATTGTTAAAATTCTCACCCACGTTCTCCTTACTCTATCCCTTTACATTGATCATCATTATCAATCAATTATTAAGACACCCCATTAATTTTATTTGATACATATTTTACAAAAATTTATGTTTTCAAATAGAAAATTAGTTATAAGCTACCTATTAATTTTCTTCTCCCCTATATATATAATATATTCAAACATTGGTTATTTAATTGGAAGATGATAGAAAAAATAGTGATCATTATAGTAGACAAATGATAAATGGGTTTAGTTTTTTGTATTCATTTTAAATTTGAGATATTGGATATAGTATACATTTTTTGAATATTTACATATTATCATTAATTGAAAGTAAATGTTGATAATGCAATTATGGAATATCTGAAAACCATGTCATATTTGGTTATAATACATCACAATTATCGAACCACAATAAATTTTACATCCATATAATTGTTCATGATGTGCTATGGGGGTTGGAGGATGGTAATGAGAGTTAATTGGAAGATTAATTAGAAACCACATCATATTTCTCAAAACCACATCATGGTCTAAGAATACACCATCCTAGTGATCACTATATTTTGGGAGGATGTTTTACAATATCTAGGAAATCTATGTGAAGATCTAACCACATCATTTATGTACCTATGGTTTTTTATTTAATATAGAGATAAACTTGGTATTAGGAGTAGTAAACCATGATATAATTTAGGACATGGAACAAATATATATTTTATACAATCCTTATTTTAATTGGAATGTGGAATAGTTTATGGACTTTTAGGATACTTTTTTCAGAAAAATGTATTGTTTTTTATAGTTCCATGGAACTATGTATTTTTCAAGAGATATGTTCTAGAATTATATAAAAATGAAAGGATTCAAACTCATGACAGTTTACTAGAAACCATATCAATGCAATGACTGTAATATTTATGAGGGATATTTTCCTATATAATATATATTTTTATGATATTTAAATATAAACTGTAATATTAAAAATATGCACCCCATTAAAATATGCACATGGTTTTATATAAAAAAATATAACATCTGGTACAAATGATATATAATTTATATATTAATGAAACAATCAAATTGGGATAACAAACACAAGTATATTGGAAAACTAAAATATAAAATTATGGTGTGTAGTGTTCAGAAAGATTTATCACACCTGTAATAAACAATGTAAAACTAAAATACAAAATTAGAAATATAATAATAATTTTTTCAATAAAATATGGGGACATTATGAATAATATCAATAAATAATTTATAGATTCAATGAGTATCATTTATAGAAACTATACACCTAATATTATGGTTGGAAGATCAATATCATTGTTGGAATAATAGCATCCCCAATAGAATACTAGCATGCTGATTATTATAGAAGAGTGTATTGAGAATAATATTTACCAAGAATAAAATAAATAAATATAAAGAATATAATATCATTAAATGAATTTAATGATTATATAAAAGAAAATATATACAATTGAATTTTTAATAACTAACATTTCAGGTATTTCAAAAAAATTATAATTTTATGTTTTAATTATAATATTATAATAACATAATGTAGAAATTATTTTGATAAAATAGATATTTTTTCCCCTTTATATAAAAATTACGATAGGGTTTTTATTTGGTTTTTTATTGGAAAAATAATATTTTTAGTGAATAACAAATATATTGTTTTCATATATTCAATATTTCCTAGTATAACATAATGATCTCAAATTAACATGGTAATTTTTAATATATTTTGAAAAAATTTAATAATTATTTTTATTTAAATAATATATTTATAAATAAAAGTTATATTTAAACCTATATGATAAATTTTGAAGCATTAAATATATTTTATTCTAATAGAAGATTGTTTATTATTTTTTACTAATCATATACTATTACAATGATATAATCCTAATTTGAATGTTTTTAAATGAAAACATTTTAGGAAAATATATAATTAAACGAAATTATTAGCCTCGAAAATCATTATAAGTCATAATATTGAGGTAAATTTATAAAACACTCAAATTTTTATTAAAAAATAACTTTCCTTATCCCTTAATACATTACTTAATATTATTATTAATCAAATCGAAACTATATAGAAATATGATTATTGAATAAAATACCACACTAAACACCCCAAATAAACTTTTTTAGTTTTTATCTTATCAAATGATCATTCCATGATGATTGAAGAAGTAATAAATGTATGAAACCCCAATAACTATAAATTCTCTCATCATGGTTCTGTTAAATTCTCATTTATTTCTTATATATTATAAAACAAATTGTGAAAATATAATAATATGATTCAGAAATTATAATTCAAAAATATTAATGCTATGATAATATGGTTTTAATTATGATCTACCCCTTGGTTGGTTATATACCACAGAGAGGGGGTCAATCACTGGTACACTGATTTAAAAAATCCAATTTGTTTTAATTCATACACTTGGAATAATTAATATATATATCACTCATTATTAATTATAACAATAAACCTATGTTAAATATTAATAAATATATAACATCATAAAAATATATTAAATTTTTATTTCAACATACATACAACTTACTATGATGATTTATTCCCCACTGTTATAGATTTTTCACAATATATAGGTGGTTACATCCCCAGAAAGACTCATTCCCATACAAATTGGGTCCTACAAGGTTCTCACTCAAGATTCACACTATATATCATGTTCCCCACCCCCATGCATAAGAGATAATCATAGATTCCCACTAATTATTTGTTTTTCTAAGGACCTACTTAAGTCTTCCACCCCTAATCAATGTATGGTAGAATGATAAAAATATTTACGTCAGTTTATAACAACTTATCCACTAAATTGTGATACAATATTCCATAACATACAATCTAGATCACCCCAAATGTTTGGGTAAAACATAAAAAACTACATTAAATTGCTATCCAATTCTTAACCTTTCTCACTATCCACTAATCTTCAAATTATTTGGAGCTTATCAATACACATATTAACCACGTATGAATACATATTCAAATACTAACCCACTACACTATCAAAGTCCAAATCAAACAATTAAAACAACATATATTTCATGTTCATCTATCTATTTCATACATACATATTTGACATTTTTCATTAACATTTTCCATCATGCATCTTCCTTATAGAATTTACTAACCCCATGTACTACATAAATTTCACTCGTAGTGAAGATCTTTATAAATAGTCATATTCATCCCTATAACTCTCTAATTTAGATGATATCACATGTTCTCTAAAAAATAATAAAATATCACACTACTAGTTCTTGAGAATTTCATTAATAATCATGAAACTTTCAAAATAATGGTGGTTCTATCATACATGGATAAATATTTGAATAGTCGTAATATTATTCACATATCAACAATGTATCAATATATCTATTATTCATAGACACTAATGAAAAAACGATAAAAATAAATCCATAAATCTTAGAGCCAATTTAAATATTTATATATTCATCATAGATCTTAGTTAATTTCACTCCTCACAAGCCTATATCACATAATATAGATCATTATCATCTGGTTGTGATGTTCAAGGCATAAGAAGACGATATATGAAATTATAACAATAATAAAAAGATTAAATAATTACATATTTATATATTTATAGATTTTAATATCGACATTAAAATAATGTTATCAAATAGAGTGGATTATTGGTTTTTATATATAAACACTATAGACTAACCTCGCCTTCAAAACACCATGATCATATCACCATTATTATCTTGTGTAAATCCTTATAGCACACATTCATTCCTACATATAAAAATTAAATATATTTGAAAAACATATCCATTTATTACTATAAATCTAAAATGAATTAACTCTATTTAACTTCTTTCAGCTTCACATGGAGAGATCATTATTCATACTTCATTTTTAGGTGATACAATGACTTCATGCACATTGATTATCATAATAATTTTATTATTTAAGTTACACACTATTATTTTTATCACTAAATTCATAATATAATTAAATTTATAATTCTATACTATCTCACATATAGGATCACTAAACAACTATGGCGATATCATTTTGACCACTAATTATTTGGTCATAAACTATAGTGCTTGAAAAACAAAGACCAATAGTTTCCAGGTAGAAAACATCCATCAAAATTTCTTCCCTCAGACTATCAACACATAATAATATATTCTCCTCCTTAAATTACTCGACTAGGAACTAGGGTTGGAACACAGACACACCTTTACCAAACTGCATGGGGTAAACAATCTTTAATTTTCTCTATGGGCCACCCATGCACATCATGTAGGCACTATGTGTTCCGACAATAATTTTTGGTGTGAAATAATTATCTTTCATTAAACCTAACAAGATTGGCCATTAGAATTCAAAACCACCTCTTAAAAATACTATGATTACTGTGTTTTCAACCTAACAATTTTCTTTATGTGATGCTTTGGCTAATAAGGTGGAAATGATGTTTATTTAGTCAAATCCTATAAGAAGTATTAACCAAATTCTTATACAATTATCCTGATATGAAAAATAAATTATCTCCAAATAACATCACAATTATCTTCATTAATATTTTTATAGTATAATTATAATTTCCATCACTCTTCAATATCAAATAATCTTCACGTAATGATTTCTAAAAAACAACATGAATTTTCCTAATATAATAATGATTGGTATTTGGAATTATGAATAGCTCAAAAATACACATAATTATTGTTGAAAGTGTCTCCAAAAGAACATATGATAATCGTAATTCACCTCACTAAATAATAAAATATTCACACAACAAAGTCAATAAACCCTTATTAACATAAAATATAACACACTCTGTGGGTAGTAAAAGCTCCAGATTTGAATTTTTTTCAATAAAACCATATTTTTTTTGTTTTAATATGTAAACTTTTCTTCATCAATATTTTTGAAAATGAATACGATTGATTCATAGAACACATATTACAATGACCCGGTATTTTCATACATAAATATTACATATTTTCCTATAAATATTTATTACATTACACAATCAAATTCATAAGGATCATAAATTTATAGTTTTTTTGGAAACATGGAAATGTAAAATAATGGTTGATAAGAGTTCTACATAATCACCCACATTGATCCTCAAACCAGAACCCTTTTATGAAATGTTACACATAATACCAATAATTATAACTTAAGGAAAATAAATATAACAAAGAGTGAGATTTGATTTTCATTTATGGGAAACAAGGGAAATACATAAGCATTATGTGATAATAAGAGTATAACAACATGAAAATAACATATATAATTCATACCCATCACATTAATGATCAAAATATTAAATCATTGGATAAATATTGGCAACTAATAATAAATGAGTCACAAGTATATCAATAAATATGAGGCATAAGATCATAAAATTGACATAATACATGGAATTATTTAATACACATAAGAATTTAAAATCATTTCCTTAGTTTTAAAGGATAAATTCCTAGGATATCATAGTTGAATGGGTTAAATCCACCAAAACATCAATGAATTTAATAGAACCATGGCTATCATTAATTCCCCCAATGAATCCAAATTTAGATATTTTTGACATGAATCAGACCAACCAATAAACTACAAGGTAGTGTAGGATGTGAATTTTGGTGGTCGAACCCACAGAGATAGGGTTTGAGAACGTACTAATTTAAAAAAATTCAAAACTAAATATAGTTTTATAAAATTAAATCTATGCTACTTGGAATGTAATTGAAGAAGAAAGTGGGTGAAGAAAATACAAAAATGGTTTTACGAAAAAATAAATCCATGTTCATGGAATAAAAAGGTATGAAATAATTAATTAATAATCTTAAAGTCATAAAAAAATACATAGTGACTCCATTGGTCATAGTAATCTCTTTCCAACCTCACCTATCATTTCCTCATGGTCAGGTACTTAGGATTACAATGAATGGTATGCTAGAAACATTATTTCAACACAGTTTGGGAAAACCCCAAATTATCATGAAGGAATTATGAAAAACTTATCTGAATATAAATAAATTATGTAAATAAAATAAACAATTGGCCATAATCAATGAAACAAATAATCTACACATTCTTCCAATCCCCTATCACAAAAATCATGAAATAAGGAATCAGGGTAGGGATATAATTTTGGAAGAAATTTTTAATAAAACAAATGGAAATAAAAAATAATAAACCATATACATATAATTAATTTCCATTAATCATTCACTCTAATACTTGAATTCATCACCTTCTCATTCTAACCATGATTTTTTGAAATAAATGAATAATGAAATATCCTTTAGAATCACATCAAATCAGGGCATTGTAGCAAGTCAGCCTTGGTCTGGAGTCATCCATTATTGAATCCCTCATCTACGATCCTCAAGAAGGAATCCATGAGGTGAATAAATATTCCAATGAATAAACCCCTTTCTATTTGGAACATTGAATTTTTTGTTTCATGAGGGGTTTAGGTCATGTGAAGATCACACGTCGTGTACTATTATAAATTTGATTACGTGAGAAGCAACCTGAATTTCATAATATCTTATTCAAAAAAAATCTCTCAAAATACTCACATTGTGGAAGTTTATTAATGATGTGTAAATTTTGTGATCCATTCCCACATTATTGTTACATCCACAAAAATCTACTTTCCTATCACAATGTTCATTAATCCTCCACTCTTTGTTCAATTTTTGACATATCAATTATTTCCTTCCATAAAACATAAAACAAAAAAATAGTCCAATAACTGGAAAGATTAATCATTTATTTACATAAATAAACTAATTATAATTCTATACAATGTGTGCATGGAATACACATATCTGTAGTAATGGTTCACTCCCAAGACAATAATAGTGGACACTCTCTCCAGCTGAACTAGGTTAAATCCCCATTCTTGTAATGTTTATGTCAGGTCATATAAATCATTACAAAAAGAATTATATGTCCATATAGGTCCCACACATCATATAAAAAAAATTATCATAAATGTTCCATAGGATCATAAAACATTTATTTTTCCAAAACCCATGAAAATAAATGGGATTTATAAAACAATTATTATATAAAAATCCATGAATTGAAATACGATTCATGAAACATTTCATCATAAAATTACCCATTAAAAATAAAACAGTTTTATAATAATTTATTATTTAAAAATATTTACCATATTGAGAATGAGAAAATATGATATCATTTTGTAATATAATTAATAATTTATAACATATATTAAATGATGTCTTCTTAGATGGGAAATGATTTTGAAATATCATTTGGATTATTTCTTGATGAAAATAGCATTTCCAATTTGAAAACAACTTTTAAAAGAAAAAATTTCATAAAAATAATATCCATTGAGATTACAATAGAAATATATAATTGATACATTCTAACATTAAGGGGTCATGATAGTTGGAAATTTTTTCAGTCCTTAAATATTAAAATTAATATTCTTTTCAAGTTTTTAGTAAAATCGAAACATCCCATATTCAGAAAATGATATGAATATTCCGATTAAAAGAATTAAAAAAAGGAAATCATGGGTAAAAATGTATCCCATGGATAATGTTAAAAAAATTATACTTTTTTAAAAACCATGTATATTGACAAAAAAAAATATTTTAATCCAAAAATTGTAATGATGTTTATTATTCATAAAAACATTTTACTTTTCATTCATGAGAACATAAATAAAGGAAAAAAGAAGGAAAATATGTATTCTAATGATATAACTATAGCAGAATAAAATTCCTATGTATATTTGGGGATGGATCATAAGATTTCATCTTTGAATGCATAAACACAATCAATCTAAATAAACAATATGATTATATCCTAAAACCCTGGAAACTTTTGTAACAATTAATCCCTTGCCCCATTAATTTATAAATTTAAATGAAACATAAAATATAACTTGAATAAATAAATTTATTTTATTATAATTTAAAGTGGCAGTATATATTATTCATAAAAAAGGTTGGTTAATAAAAAAACATATGTCCTATAGAATATAAATTCATAAAAAAATCCCTTACATTATGTCCCAACATCCTTTATGCACACTCATACTTAACACATAATAAATATTAATTTTTTATAAATTTATTAATGAATAATTTTTATATTTATCATTACATATATTATTTAAATAGAAACTTTTAGTACATGATTATAGATAATTGTTTTTTATAATCACGTTTTGGGTAATAACTTATTTGTTTTTTCATGTATGTTATTGTTTTTTATTTATTATAATTTTACATTAATCATCATCCAATAATATCCATAATATATAAAATTATATAAATATATTATATATTACTTTTATCTATATTTATAATAATTCATTAATGATAGATATAGAGAATGAGGTACACCATTCATAGAGATGATAATTTGTGCATACACATTAACTCTATTTCCATTCTATTGATGTATTGGAAGATGGGATGGAAAATAATATATCACCATTATAGTGTCATAAATATTTTATAAATTTAACATATATCAATTTAATTTATCATTTAATTCATTCCATATAATGTGTAAGTGAATGATTATTCATATCACTCCATGAGGCTGTAATCATCCGTACATACAAATGCCGTTATCGTATTCTCTGTGAAATTCAAAATAAAAAGGGTATATATAATATTATAATTATAAAAGAATAATTATACCATAAATATAATATATAATCATTTTATAATTTATTACATATTATCGTGATATGCGGTAATTGGAAAGGAATTATATTGGTTCGCAATGTGATATTTCGTATTAAACATGATGAATGGATTTGTTTCCCTTTATGGGTGGAGGATATGATTGTAGTTCATGAAAATAGCCTGAAAAAATTTAATTGCATAAAATATACTATTTTTATTATAGACACATGATATAATAATATTTTAAGTAAATAGAATAAGATATAAAAAAATATTGGGCAATGCATGTTACCTCTTCTTTGAAAAAATTCAATTTTTTTTCAACAACAACAATTCAATGATTGATTTATAATCATTAGAATTCATATAAAATTTTTGTACTAATATATTTATGTGATTTAGTCAAGATATTTTAGATCAAATTGGTGTTGTAATTTCGAATAAGAGAGGATAGTAAGGGGAATTTTATATGTAGATGACAGAACACACAAGAAATTTCTAAAATAATAATGTGTATGACCATTTTTTCACATTCCAAAAGGATATAATATGAGAAATTATAGAATAATATATGTGATATGATAGAAATATTTCAATAAAATGGATGTTATAAATTCTTCTACTTCCCATTACACCTTATCATTTTAGATTAACACCCCAACAAACTTTTTTGTAACCATAAATTTGGTAATGATTTTTTAATGTTTTCACTGTTAATAATGTTTGAAAATTTTGTTCCACTTATTAGATAAAATTAATTATATTTAATAAAAATATGAAATTAATTTTTTTTAAATTAAATTATTTTAAATCTAATAATTATATTAAAAAGTAAACCCATATATGTGATTAAAAATTTTGTTTTCAAAGAGAGGAGTTTAAAAATATTAATCATTTTCAAATTAAAAATCAATATGAAATTATTAAAATGAATTATATTGTATTACTTATAATTTAATTTTATTAAGTTTTACCTTGAAAACCATTTTTTTGAAATTTATCCTTATACTTTATTTTAATTAAGAGGAACATTTCAATAAAAACCAAGAATTTTCACTTTTCCTTGAAAATTTATATTCTCAAAAAAATAATAAAAAATTTAATGTAATATAATTTTCATATGTTTATTATTAAAATTATGTTTATTTTTTCAAATAATATTTTTAAAAGCTAATAAAATTTCTTCTATATTTTTTTTCACAAAAATAAATAAATGTTTCATTTTAGAAAAAATAATTTTTCAAAAATAAAATGACTTTAAAAAAAATTAACAACTTTTCTTAATCAAAATGATTTATTTATATAAAATAAACAAAACTATATTTTAAAATTTAATTATCCCTATTTATACCAACATGTTTAATTTCTTGTTCCAAATATCCATGTAATACTGTAATACAAATAGAATATTCAATTTTTTGGAACATAGTGTGGTGTCAAATGTATGTTGATATTAAATTTAATTCATTTAAAAAAGTTTTTCATAACATATTTAGGTTTGAGTCATATATTGTCATCTTCTTAGCTTTTAACTTCTTAATTTACCATTATAATGACACCACATGGTCTCTTTTAAAATGTTTTTTTTTCTAGAAATCTCTAAGTCATTGTGGGAAAATCTATTATAGAAAACAATAGTAAATAACAAAGTAGGTAAATTCTATTAATAAATACACATTAATTTGATACTAAACTAATATAACTCTCACATAATTTCTTGGATCTACTCAAACAATAAAATAATGAAATATATTAATATAGTACTCATCTTAACAAACACATCAAAATGTTTTCGGTGGAAAACATATCGATACAATTTTTTAGCTAAATTTTAACACACTATTGATAAATAAAAATTTCAAAAAACATTAAGATTATGGATTTTAGTGTTCATTACAATTTATGATTAGGAATTTAATATTCAAATTATATTTTATATTTTATAGCTTAAAATCATATATTCCCCCCTAAGGTAATGCATCCATTTACATCAATTCCTCATAGGGTAGTATAAAATAATATATATAATGGAATAAGAAGGTGTCATTTGTTCCTCATAAATAGCACTAAGATTAACAATTTCCTATCAACATTTCAATTTTTTCCATCTTCCATTTTATCCCATACTTTTCTATAATTTTTATTATCATTCATATTATTCAATGGATTCAAGAATTTATTATTAAAATGGGTTTTTTCTTGATGAAATGTTTTGTCAACAACTATTATTAAAGAAAAAATATTTTGTTCTTACAAAATAGATTTTTTTATAAACTCATCATGGTCTAGAAATATATTAATTCTAGTTTTCATTTCAGGTATAACTTTTTCACAGTAATTATTCTTATTCTATAGTTATTTACAAGTAGATCAATTCTTATTAAATTCAGATTCTTGTTTTCAAATAACAAAAATACGCTCTGTAACATCACTCATTTAAGATTTATCTATTTTTAATCAATTATAGTTGATGAAGAAAAATAGTCAAACCTTTCTTAATTTTATTTTCAGACACCTTACATGTTTCAAATTTCATCTATGAGGTAACTGACATCATCCCTTTTACCTTTTGTGATTTGTTCCCTATTTATATTATAGTAAACTTCTCCATGTATTTTTGTCATTCATAACATAGTTCTATGACCTTATAAGCAGAATCTTCCTCAGATTTATTCTTAGAATTCATGTTTATTTCTTATAGTAAACATGTTGGGATTTCTAATCACTAAATTATTTTTATGATTATTTAGTCTCAACTATTCACCATGAATCCTCCATGGTTCACTCATATTTCTTAGAATTGACATGTTATACCACATGACTATCATATATGCACATACAATCCAGAACACCATTAAAATTTTATGATCTTTGATCTTAATAGTTATTGATAAAACAATATAAAAATATAAAGTTTTTTCTTGTTATAAACCAAGATGGATTTTTCTTAGGGGGAAGAGTTTTTATATATATTCTTTTCGTCATTTGATGTGGTATAAAACCACTCCCATTGAATTTTCATTCCAAATATATTTTAATTTATTATTAGTGATAGAATATATATTTTAGAACATTTTAGAAGAAAATTTTACTTATTTATTGGAATCCTTTTATCTCACCATAATTAAACCACTCAACATTTACCTAGATAAATTTCTGAAATTCTTTTCTGTTTTTGTCCAATTATTTTTGGAATTAAAAATACATTGATTTGTTCTAAGACAATTCTATCTCTTTATGAGTAATGTTATCCTCATTATCACTCACTACATTTTCATTCTCACACACCATCTATTTATACTTATTTTATTCATCAACAATAACAATTTCCATTTTCAATTGAGGACCTTTTTTAATAACTGAATGTTTATATTCTTTTTCCAACTTCCACATTTATATCATATGAAAAGTGAATTTCATAGGAGGCGTTTCCAATAAATTGTTCATCATGACAACCAAATATATTCTTAATTATCCATCATCATTACTAATTAATTAATTATATCCATTTTTCATTAAAAAAATTAGTTCATCTTATAAACGAAAACTAGATGATGAATCAATTTTTCATAACATACATATCAAACTTCTCTTTGTATTTCATTAATTATTATTTTATTCTTATTAATTTTTTTATTTTTTGTGTTTCTCATTTTTTGTTTTACTGTTTAATTTAACTATTTTATTTTTTTTATTTATCGAAATGTTTCCAAAACAATTTTCAATTTAGAAATGTATTGGTTTTCTTCTTTTTACAATGATTTTTCTCCTATTGAACCCTCTATAAATAAGAAAATTATTTCATTGATGTATAAATCAACATCATCATCGATATAATCACTTGGTTCCTCAAATTCTATCAGTTTTAGCAATCCTTTTCCTCTATCCTCAAATGTTATATCACCATTAATCATATTTTAAAATATAAAATGATTTAAAATTTCACAACAACATAGTACATTTTATATCTCATAAAATCAAATTTATTTCCAATCATCAAGGAATGAAACCTTGGAATATTATATATCAAGGAAATTTAAAGTAATATCTTTTATAATTATTTAATCATTTAGTTTCCCATCAAAATCAAATGTATTACATAAAATATATTTTGATTTATTAAAATAGTAATTAATGTTTTCATCATCTTCCATATTAATATCCACAAAATTCATTCTATGTATTTGTTACATATCATCATTAAATTTAAGAATTATTCAATTAACACTTCTTATTTTAACCTAGATATCCTTTTTATATTGAAGGATCTTCAATTTAGATTATCAGGTTTTTGATAAAGAGATAATGATAGTCTTCTGAAACATTCAATCAACTTCATGATTTTTCTTTTTAATTATAGACATAAAAACAACCTCCAAAATTATTGTGAATGCCATTATTTCAACATATCCCACTTCTATTATAAGAGGTAAGAGGGTATACTGAATCATATTTTTCAAGATATGTCAGTTAATACCATTAAATATCTGTGTTCCTTATTTGTTAAATTAATTTATAATTTCTTGTTTCTTATATAGTGTTTGGATCTTTAGAAGGATCTTCCTGTGATGGTTTTTAATTACATAAGTAATAGTGAAGTAAAATAAAGATAGGAAGGATACATTATACACCAATTTAAAAAAATATTAATTGTTTAATTAAATAATTTTGAGATATTAAATATCAATCTATCATATATAATTGTAATCCACACCCTGTGAGAAATGTTAATAAAGAAATAACAAACCACAAATATTTTAGTAGCTTTAATCAAATGTCATAAACCATACTAAAAATAGTTATTTATAGGGATATATATTGATAACTAAATGATGGTTGTCACATAAACGTAAATTTTCATTCCTATCAACAATAGGTCCCAAATGGTTCCCACTCTTGTGTACCACAAGAGATCACATTTTCCTACCCATACATGATTTCATCATGGAGTCCCACTGTTTTTTATTTTTCACCAATTTCATGTAGAATACTTCAATTCCTCTTCAATGTATGATACACTAATGGAAATATATATACTAGATTCTTAACAGTTCCATACCACATTGAGATAAAATATTCCTCAATAAGAAAACATGATCAATTGATCTATTCATTTCCATGTTCTAGATCTATGGAAACTGACTATCTCCAGACTGATATTATTTTTGTCCACTAATATTTAAATGATTTATACAATCATAATACACTGATTACATAGGCACAAATACCTTCTTAAATAAAATTCATTTTCAGGATAAAACTTTATTGAACTATATTATTGTAATATATATATCATTTAATTTATTCTTATTTATATTTGAATAACACACATTCTTCATTCTCAAGATGTATCATTATTGGTATAAAAACATGCATGTACCTTACATACTACCTCACTATAACTATGGTGATGATTCTCATCCAATTATGTATTCTTCAATTTAATGGTTACATTTAATTGATATCAAATTTTCTCTAAAAATAATTCATAGTTCAAACATCTTCTTCATTAATATTTCCATGCATTTAATGAAACCCTCAAGATCATAGTAGTTCTACCATTCAATAATAATGAATATCATGATTTTAAAATTAATAGCATATCAATTGAAGATATAAATCCCTATTAATTAATTTCAAATATAAAAAAAATTATAATTCACACAATATAAATATTATAGATTGAATAAATCTTCATTGATTCCTTATATAAATAAATGAATGTTTCTCTACCCAAGAATATGTTAAATTAAATTAATCATTCTAATAAGGTTACATATCACAATGAATGAAATTATTATGAATATATTCCTTAGGTGAATATAGAATTTAGTTAAGTCTCAATGAATCTCTCATTAGGATCCTAGATTCATGTTATGCTCATATTTTTAAATGGAAATGGTTGTAGTAATTTTTTAGTGAATGACACTATATTACTCCACTAACTCAACACTCTAATTGCGCCACCACCCTTATCAGTCATTCCCCACTGTACCTCTCTGTCATATGAGAATTTAGAAATTCACTATGATTGAAAATCATATCTACGTATTTCTATGACTGCATAATTCAGGAACTTACTTATACATCTTAAAGGTTCACTTGGATCGAAAACTATTAATATATCATTTTCATATGATGTAAAGACTTTATACCCCAAAATTATCATAGAAGTTATACATGTTGATGTCAACACTACACTATAAGGCAGAAAAATATTTGTTTTCAATTTATGCTTCAGGGGAGTCTCATGATCTCAAATGAATTATCTCCTGAAAATCATGATCTCAGGTTTATCACTGTATATTTGGTCATGAACATCAGTGCATAGAAAATAATTAATGGAGGCTAGAGTGGATGGTGACCAATTCCACCTACATTTGACTCAAATAAATAGGAAAAGTTCCTATATTCATTATGTATTTTTTCAATATAATATATATAGCGTATTCAAAGACCATATCCCACATCAGTTTTTCAGTCATCTTCCCTACGCATAATAACACACTCTATTCGTTTCACAACATGACCTGGCATCGACGTCATTACTCAAACACAACATCACACACCATGATTGGTAAATCAAACCTACTAACCCCCATCATTACTCTGATGAATATACTATAGTAAATATGCATTCCCACTGTGATATTACATATAAAAATACCTTCACTCACACCTCTGAGTAAGCTAGGACATCACCACTCTTATCCCAACAATGTATGGAATAGTTTTTCATGGTTCTTCCTTATGAAGAGGAAACATGTGGACCATTGGATTGTTATCTGGTTGGCATGTTTTTAGTGAACTTCTATTTAAATAGGAATCAAAATTATCATACTACTACCAAGATAAAAAATGAAACAACATGAAAAATCACTTCATAATTATCATGTTTAGTTAATTTTTGAATTTAATGGTATATTCAAAAAAATATTCAAAATCAAATACTCCTCAGAAAATTATTTTTGGATAACAATTTACATTATCCTAATTCAATACAAACACGTCTTGATAATTAGTTAAAACTCTCCAAAAATTATAATTAATGTTGACGATGTTACCACAATAATCATCTTGGAATCATCACTCACCTAATGAAATACTTACATCATGATACATTAATGATCATAATGTTTATAGAAAATATATAACTTACTCAAAGGGAACATAACCTGTACAATTGTATTTTTTTCAATATCACCAATAAAATATTATATATCTATAAATATTCATTTCATTCTCTCTCTTAGTATAAATGAACAACAAGAATGCATCAAAGAAATATCTTCACATCAAATTCTAATTGAATGTCTTTATCTTTATTTTATAATAATATTGCATATCTGTATTGAGAAAAAAACTTTAACATGAAAACATTATGTCTTTGTGGGAATCCCTAAAGAAAAAAACATTTGTGTATAAAACTCAGGTCAATTTTTTCTATAAATTATCAATCTTGTGATACCGATATCAAATAACACTCAATTCATACATTAGAGCTACTTACACATGAAAATTAGGGTGAATATTTTTCCTACACAAATCTAAAAAAACATTATAATGAACATTTAAATAAAACATAAAAATAACACTTTTATTTGATATAAAATATCTTTTGATAATAAATTTTTCAAAAACATTCCGATATTGGATTTGAATGATAATTTACCAAGATGTCTCGTAATTACATATTAAAAATGTTTGGAATATTTGATTGCTTCTAATCAACCATTATGTCCCATAAATGATTCTTCAATATTATTAAATTCCCATAATTAAAAATAAAATAATATATATACATATATATATCTTTGTATGAGTGTGTGTGTTTTTTTGTGTTTGTTTTGTAAGGAATGATCTATTTCTTCATCCTAAATATCATTCAATCTTGGAGAATCAAATCAATATTACCTTTTCCTTCTTTATTTAGATCTCAAACATTGAATAATTTTTCTTCTTATAATATTATTCATAGGTTTAGTTTTCTCATCCTTCTCATGAATTAATATGTCATGTGTTATAGTGTTTTCTACATTTATGTCACGCCCCATCCTTAGAGCATCTAATATATTTCCCCAAGATGGTGTGCCAAATAAATTTAAAAATGACTCTATATATTATAGTTGCTGATTAGTATAATGATGGTCTAATGTGGCATGTAGAGAGAAAAGACCCTCTTTACTAGAGTAAGAAACAACAGAAAAAATGAAACAATTGAAACAAACTAAATAATAAACATAAAACATATTTCATTTCTAAGACCAGTGTATGTGGCCTCAACCAATTAATAAGTATTTCTTTTCATTTATCCGAGTTATATGTTTAAATGAAAATAGAAAAATAAAGAAATATTTATGAATCTGAAAAATGGGTCTCGACACCATGTCTGGTCCTTCATCTATGTAAGTTACTAAGCCCCAAATAAATTATCTATAATATGTCCCTTCCCCATCTCTTGACCTGAAACAATGATGTCTTCACAGGTACCCAACGACGGCATGTTCAGGGTTTGAGTACAAATCAATAGGCAACCACACATAGTTTTAATAAAATAACAATTCTAAATAGTTTATGTTGATGTATGGTATAAAACTGTTTAAATAAAAGATAGGCCATTTTCCATCAATTAAATAGGATTCACATTATACACATTCATCATTAATTTTATGTGTTACACATATACATAATCAATGATTTGGTCTGTTCCATTCAACTAATATATATATATATATAAACGAGTGAAGTACCCTACATCACATGGACATTTATTTCAACAGTCATTACATTAACTAACATATTCCAGTGCCTCAGTCTCGAAATCACATAAACCCACAATCCTTAGAGACTCAGTTTAGTCATTAATATAATATGTAATAGATTGGGGGATAGATCCACAGTTAAACCCACAATCCAATGACATACTTTATTGTTCCTAGAGCAACAATCTGACCAACCCATGGTACTATTGACTAAGAATAATTCCCCAACTATAAAAGTATATCCTTATTCTATCACCCCATACACAACATTGGTTCACATTATAATGTTTATTTAATCATTATTAACAATTAAAACAGACATATAATACCTTATTTCATAAAATCATGTTAGCAAAAACACCAGCATATGCCATTTTCCAAGATAACAAAATCATCATGGGTTTTATTTGACAATCCTGTGTTAACATAACAAACAAAATCATTAATGGTTCTATATATTAATCCCTTAAAATCCATATTTAACATACCATTATGATTTTCAATGTTGTGGCACACCCATAGGTTTCCTTTATCCCAATGTAATCAATCTTAGTGAATCCCATGAGAATCTGAGGGGATCAATTCCTCATTGAATTGCCCAATTATAATTTCTCTCAAGGGAAACCATATGGATATAAAAATTATACCAAACAATAACCATATAATAATAAATAACTCATTATGAGAATTGTATATAACTTGTAGACTAGCTACATCATGTTTTATTGATGGAATTTTCCTTAACATTGGCCATTGAATTGGATTTAAACAGTCTTTGTGGACACAACATAGATTCATTAGGGAAACAAGAGTTTAAGGGAATCATAATGAGAAGAATATATCCAAAAGGACTCCAAAGAATCTATAATATGAGTGTTATACTCACCCAAACATTTGAGTCACATCCAACTACACTCCAAATGGCCAAGAATATAAAGAGAGATTACCCTTGGATGCTTGGGAGAAAAAAGTTCCTCAAATTTCGAATATATGGTTAAATTAGAGGGAAAATTAGGTGAGATTTTATATATTCTAATTGGGAAATATGAAATTAACCCACTATAATGAGGCACACAGTTTGGCTGCATGGTTTTCCAGTTCCTACTCCAACTATGTGCCACCCTCTGTTGAAGAGAAGGAATCAATCCAACAGTTTCCTGGGAGCCCACATTATTTTTAAAACCATGTGGTGGATATGAATAATGGAATTTTACATGGCCTCATGTTTTTATTATTATCAATTTCATGGTTCCTTAACCATTCCACTTCCACCCCACCCCACTATGTTATGGTTCATGGTTAACACTATTTTTGTACCAACCATGAAACACGAAGTTGATAACCCTTAATTCCCCATTTTCATGTTCCAAACACCTATTACACCCCCTATTCTCCTCATACACATGATAACCATTCAATTTATATAGAAAATTGTGTTTATCCAAAACATAAATTAGAACATACCTTTATATTTGTTTAGGATATTACAACCTCACCATCATATTATTTTGCATCCCTAAGTGTCCCTCCTATGAATCACTATAGAACCAAAGTAAATGCATTTTACCACCAGTACCAAATATATATCTCTATCCCCCATTTTTCTTATTTAATGTTACCATGTTTTTACAGCACTCATACCAACGATATTATTTTACCTTGTATTATTTTGAAACCATTATCTACAAAATGAACTAGTTGCTTATAGAAGGATGCATTACCTCATGCTGAAAATCATAAATGTTGATATCATGTGAAAGGTTGGTCTGATAATTTAAAATCTCAGACCTGTGAAATTCATAATGAATACTAATATAGAAAATTAGAAGATCCAAATGGTAGTAAACCCATCTAATGTTCTACACAATCTCAAACATCCCCACATACCTGGGCACAAAAAAAGAGATATTTCTGAATCCATCGGGGACCCAATATTGGTGAAACCCAAATAAATACATAATCCAACATTATAAAATCATGAATATGATGATATATAACAACATATGTTTTCTAGCTACTTTGTTTCATATACATATGTTTCTTAATCATCAAAACCTACATTGATGTCCCATGCCCGAGACTCGGCCCTAACAAAACAGATTCCCCTATATCCACCAACACAATATGGATATACATGTAATACCATAGGGATCCTCATATGGTTCCTTCAGAATAGTCTCACTGTTAAAATTTATAAGGTGAAATCAATAACATACAAATATTTCTCTCTAGATCCACCAAATTCTATAATGAATTACCTCAGTGTGTCTTCTATCACCAGAATAGTATTCCCCAACTACCTGCTTTCCTGCAAGTGAACTTCCCCACAAAAAACACATGGTTATGAAGAACAATCTTCAAACCAACCCATAAGTGAAATGTAAATGTGTATCATGATCTAAAAACAAAATCAACGGTGCCCAATGACAAGATACTATCTCCAAAACATACATTTCAACCTATTGATCCCTTGTAAAAGTCCCACTTATCATCAATAAATGAACCACCATAGTCAATTGATGAAAAATAACCCATATCCCATCATTTGGCTGTTGTTTCATTGGGAATAAATGAAAAAAAAATATGTATTTACATTATCCCATTTCCATTATTAAATCAGAAACATCCGCAGTAAACAACCTACTCAATGATTCTTATATTTCACCAACTAACATATTTAGGACCACATCACAAAAATTTAAAAAAATTTCATTATACCTTGAAAAAAAACTATATAAAAATATTATGATATATTTTGGTTTATCTTGGGTGCACCTCACACTTTTTTCTATGAAACTCCCATATCAGTTCTTCCGACGCACTCATTGGCACTAAAACACGATGAAGAATATAAATGATATCATCACCATCGATAGTCATGATGGAAGGAAACTAAAAAACATTAATGACATACCTCAAAGCTAAATACTCTAGATCCTCATACTACCTATCCTAGATATGTCTATGAATGATGGAATAAACCAAAAAAAGACACATGGTGTATCTTCTCTTGTCCCTCCTAACCCTCTATATGCATTTTATAAAACAAGGCCATCATCTTATACATAGAACTAGAATCATAAACAACTTGATTCTTTGTGTTCTGACACATTTCTTCAACAACACTATTTCCATTCCTTAGTATATAGTGTATCTCAAAAGATAAATACTCAACCCAGATTTGTTTCCAATAATTATAATCACAATTATATGAGATGTATATATGTATTTTATGGTTGGTATATAAAATAAAATTTTCTCTCAAAAGATAATGTCATTGAAATTTTTAGGCATAATCCATTGTGTTCAACATTATATTGTGTGTTGGGTAATTTAATTCATGCAAAATCAACATTCATTACCCATACACCACAACATTTTCTCCTTGTATCAATAAATACCTTGACTAAATACAAGATAAATCACCAAAACAAAGTATACTTCTTACCCAAATCACATTGGATCAAAATCAATGAATCTTTAATATGCTTAATATACTCATATAAATAATTAATACTTGATCCATAAAAATAAAACATGAATCCTATCTTATTTATGCCCAAAACTGTTTCTTCCAAATTTGAGAAGTCATTGATGAAACTTCATCATTATCCTACTAAACCAAAAAATTAAATCTGATATAAATATTGTTATGGGGTTACTCTAAAATACCACTACGGAACCTTCTCATTATCCACCAATACTGCTTCCTTTGAGAATATGTGAACCAAAGAATGTACCATGTCAATTCAGAATTTACACTTAGATTGATTGGCATACAACCAATTCATTATTTATGAAAATAGGATGATTTCAAGTTTGGTGTAATGATCATCATGTTTCTAGGAGAATACTAAGATGTAATCCAAAAAAACAAAAAAAAATTAATCCTGGTATGGGAGGTAGAGTTGTATCATTATGGGTATAAACAAAACATTAACATTTTACAACCCTATAAGATTAACAAAAAACACATATAACCCATTCCTGATCCTAAAAGAAGTCATTTGTATATCTAAAGGTATCACCCTTAGCTGATGATACCCTGACTTCAAATCTATTTTCAGGAACATGGATGCACCTCTCAACTAGACAAAAATCCATCGATATGCCGAAGAAGATTTTATTATTTCATTTTTATTCGACTCAATAACTAGTAATCAAAACACAACTGTGATTTCATGTCATCCTTCATAGATTATAAAACTGGTGATCCCAAAGAAAACATACCTAGATTATTAAACAATTTATTCTCGAACTACTCCAATTGAACCTTATGTTCATGAATTTTGGATAGTTCCATTCTATATTTCGATATTGAAACATGCTCTTATCAAGGTATTAAGTCAACTATGAGTTGAACCTCTATCTCAGGTTAAACCATTAATAAGTCCTGAGGAATTTTATTCTAAAACAACAATACTAGAGTTGGAAAGATGTTATTATCTACTCCCTATTTAGTAATCTTGATATGTGCCTCTTAGGCTCTAAGTTCATTGAACT
The DNA here is from genome assembly GCA_963277665.1 of Viscum album. NCBI lineage: Eukaryota > Viridiplantae > Streptophyta > Magnoliopsida > Santalales > Viscaceae > Viscum > Viscum album. The sequence goes on from OY728160.1 coordinate 1,920,338,038, forward strand.
GTTGATGAAATGGCCCTACATAGCCAACCTGGATATTCCATTCCCTGTGGTGTGGTGTCCATATGTGTCACCCTAATGTAATGTGAATGTTACCCATTGTTGGTAATAGTGAATATGGGAACCATACAACACCAGCCAATATATCCCAACTATCAGGTCAAAACCTGACACATTGATAACAAATTACCAAAGGATGCATCCCCTACCATTCATGAGATCACACAATATACATTTTTAGATATTTTATGATCAAAATCATAATGCTATGTCAAATAAAATAACACCACACATACATTCCACCACTATTACAATAAAATTAAAAAACTATGAAAATATAAAATAATGTGAGTCCCTAATATCTTTGAAATCTATCACATGTGTGGATTCCACAAGAATAGTACCTCGATCCATCGATGGACCAACATCCCCATAGGTTAGAGTAGGATGAACTAGATGAATTTTATCGACCCCTCAAACCGTGGATCTGGTATTTGTTCCCTATGATTTACTACTTTTCCGATATAGAAATTCCAGTAATTGAGTACCCTATCCACCAGCCTGACTGATATGGCTACTAGAACTCCAACTTAATACCTAGAATAGTGTAGATGTACCCCTTACCACACTCTACTTGGGCCGTCAACCATTGTTGTTTCCCACCTTCAAAAGTTTCCTAAAAAACCTATGTACATGCTCCATCCCACCAAATTATAAATAAAGATAGTGTTATCAGAAAATTACCAAACATGTGTCCAATCATACAATTCCGATAAGAAACTATGTCACCACCCTTAAAGATAAATCATCTTTCATGTCTACTCTGTTTACCAATGCTTAATAAAAAGCCATGTGAAACGATTCTTCGTACTATTAGAAATTGACCCAATAAACATCCTAAATAAAAACACATGCTCACCACCAGAATCCTTGTTTTTGTTCTCTTTTGACATGAGATAATGAACCACCACCATAGCTTCTCTCTTTAAACAAAATATTTTATCCTAGTACGCGATCTCATATCAAGTTCGGCCTATAAAATTTCACACCATTGTTGTCTCATCTTCGACTATAGCGGGAATAAATTTTTATAAGTCAATGAAGATGATATAATAATCCATCACATACATAGAACATGGACTAAGAATCAAAAACACTATACCATTCTCCATTCTCAATGTCCCTATATTGTAGTATTGAAGAATAGTTTTGTCATGACCCTTCCTCGGGACCCATGCCGTGACTACCCCAAGCCCGCCTCCCATAGGCTAGGGGCTGGAGACTAGCACCAAAGGCGTAAATCCCAGAAAAATGGGAAGGTATTTCCTTATAAAGTAAACAGAAACAATATAGTAAGGTAGAAAAAGTAAACACTATGTAAAAATGGGTACAATATTAAGTGCAGAAAGTAAATGGGCCAGAATACAAACCCAAACTAAAAGTAATGTACAACTGGAAAAAAAGTACAACAACTGAAAGTAAAGTAGCAATGTCGAGCTGTCCACTGGAAGTCCCACCTGAAGGGTGGGTTCAGAGAGCCTCCTCTGCTCATCGGGTCCAACCATCTGCTCCGTGTATGTCCCGCCCAGTGGTCCACCTCCAGGTACCGACCTGCTCCACAAGCCTCAACCACGATCAGCGTTGTCCGTCGTCTGCATCCAACACAACGTAGTGCGGGCATAGCCCGTGCAGGGGTGAGTATACGCTACTCAGTTTTGATCCCGAGACCCTGAAGGTATCCCAGAATCTACAAAGGATAATCCACAAGGAAAGATACAATCATGAAGTAATATCTAACACTACTTAGGTATATGCCCATACAAATACCTAGGTCCTCAATTCATGTTCAGCTCCAACATCCGTTACAAAGTTCGATCACGTCCACATAGGATAGTACAACTCAATCCATACAGAAAATCCCAACACAATTCACATAGAAAGCAAGTCAATCATATCGAAGATAATGATTGAATGTCAAGACTCAGCTCACACAGATATACTTCTTCGTAAGGTGATAGAGATTATCAGATGTAGCCACATATTTATCTAAGCTGGGACGCACATATGATACTAAACCAACTAAGCTGTCAGACCCACGTTGGATATAAGACCATCCACTCTGTCGAACCCACGTTGGATGCTACAACAGAGGTCAAATACTTCCGGACCCACATAGGATACAAGAACAGTAGTAATGCCAGTCCCACGTAGGATACAAGAACAGTAGTCATTGTCGCCGAACCCACGGAGGATTTGAGTATGGTCTTCATCGCTGCCGAACCCATGGAGGATTTCAGTGCAGTTGTCTTCGTTGCCGATCCCACAGAGGATTTAAGTGTAGTCGCCTTCGTCATCGCAGTCGCAGCCAGCTATAGGGTTCCCGCACACAACATGCTCGTTTCCGGGAGGGTCCCCACCACCAGCCAAGGGGTCGATACAACAACTGGAATGTAGTCCGGAGTTGACGTATCCCAAAGATCAGTCTCGTCAATATTAACTCAACACGGTAGATGGCGCGTCAATCGAACGCCCGGTCTGAGAGTTATCGACATTTTCACCCTAGGGGCCCAGTTGGTTTTTAAGTTAAAACCAACCTGACCATACTCAAAATGTGTCCAAACCTCAAGCGGAGTAAACCAAAAGGTTAGTCTCACTCAGAGGAATCCAACAAAGTCGACGACATGTCAATCGGACATCCGAAGCTCAAGTTATAAGCGTTTCCGCTCCGAGGTCCCGGTTGGTTTAATGTTTGAACCAACCTAGCCGTACCCAAAGTTCTCCGAAACCTTGAGTTTAAAATACTGAAATGGCTGTCTCGATCCATGGATCACATCACAACCGACGATACTTTGATCGGAGGTCCGTGTTCCACGTTACAGGAATTTAATTGATCTTATCCGGTATTATGGGTTTTTGGGCCCGGACCGACCCGGCCCAAGACCCCCTGGGTTGGACTAAACCGGGTCGTCCCGACCCGGTTCCAGTTTTGGAACAACAGGGTGTGGCCCGACCCAGTGGGCGTGGCCCGGCCCGACCTAGGTGGCCGGTTGGCCTGGCGCGGGCGCGGACCGCGTGGCCAGACAGCTTAGCTCAGCCGAGCTCTCTTGAATGGTGGGGGGGGGGGGGGGTTGCCCCCTGATTGAAATGGCGGCCCCCACATGGGGGCTGCTTCCTCTTTCCAGCCGGGGGTTACGCCCACCGTTTTCCATCTCTGGCCGGCCGTAATGGCTAGCTAGGGTGTTGCGCGGGACCAGCCGGTCCCGCCCCCTGTGCACCGGCGATCGGCGGCTCCAGCCGCCCTCTCCTGCTCCGTCGCGCCCTTGGTTCGACGGGCACGGCGCAACAGCGCCACGGACCTCCTCCGTGGATCCGCTCCAGTTGCGGTCTCTTTGTTGTACTCCGGCACGACGCGACGGTGCCTCTCTCCTTTGCTGCCTCCCAACTCCGGCTGCGGGTTCGTTTGGCCTCAACGGCACGGCGCGACGGCACCGCGCTTCTTTTCCGTTATTCTCCATGTTCCCGTGAAGTGTCGTTGCACTGCGCTTCCTTTCTTCATGCCGTAATAAGGACAAAAAAAAGAGGGAGGTGGGTCGGCCGTGTTCATGTGGTCCGACCTCCTCCCGTTATAACGATAACAGGCAGCTCAAAAAAAAGAATAAATATCCTCATCAAGAAAGCTCAAATTTAAGCCATAATATTTGAACTCAAACCCCTACCTCAAGGAGTTTTCGAACAAAGGATGTCGCGGGGAAATACGTCGCGGATGATGGCGTCGCGGAACCAGGCACCCTACACATTGTTGGTGAACACCCTAAGAAGAGTGGCGTCTCCCTTCCATTGACACGGGAAGAAGAACGACGGATGGAGCATAATCGTTCTTCAGAAATCAGTGTCTCTCACTGGCTACAGAGAGGAGAGAAGATGGCACGGTGGTCTTCTTTTTTGGTGACTGCGTTCTTCGTCAAGGTCTTGACGTTCTTCGTGTTCTTCAATGTGGGGGACGATGTTCTTCGAGACCTCGATAATTTTATCCCCATACTCCACACATCGAACCAACCAAAAAACAAATTAAGACATTGTCATAATTTATCCACACATACCAAAATTTTTAAAATTCAAAAACCTCATTTAATTAATTAACAAGATTCAATTAATTTAATGGGTGTGTTGGTATTCAATTAAAGAGAGAGAGAAGGTCAAAAACTTAAGGGGGTTGCAAACATCAAATAGGTGGTTTAGGGGATTTGAAGAGGTGGGGGCTTGTGTTGGCCCCACCTCACTATTAACCACACATGGGTGGTTAGTTCCACAAACCTCCATTCTTATGATGTAACCACTTAAAAGAAATAATATTAGTAGAACAATTTTATTTCTCTATAATCTTAATCCACAAAAAATTAAACAACTCTTCCCGAGGAAACACAACTCTGGAAAAAGTATTCTTAAGAAAATATCAGCGTTGCGGTTTCAACGGTGCCCTCAGATATCGATTCCGAGCACCAGTTCAATAGTTAGAAAACCCCGCACGTCCGTTCACTGAACGTACCCGAGCTAAACTTCGAAAATTGATTCCGGGCACACCGGGACTCGGAATCATGTGCCGTCAGAAACTGCGTACTTGCAAAATCTCAAAAAAAAATAAGAAACAATTTCCCTTGAATTTAAGGTTCTATACATTACTCCCACCTCAGGCCTTTACGTCCCCATTAAGATACATCACAAACTAGGGAAACAAATGAGGGTACTGAGCATGCATCTGAGCCTCCCACACCCAAGTGCTCTCCTGGAGGTTCCCGTGCTTCCATCTGATGTGCACTAGAGGAATCTACTTCCCATGTAGGACTCTCTCCTGTTGATCCTCGATCTTCACTGGGACCTACACAAAATTATCCACATCCTCAATGTCCAGCTCCCCATTGTCAATGATATGAGTCGGGTCGTGCACATATATCCTCAGCTGAGATACATGAAAGACGTCATGCACCGGGTGTAACTAAGGTGGTAGAGCCAGGCAATAAGCCACATCCCCTATCCTACAGAGGACCTGGAATGGTCCGATAAAGTGTGGAGATAACTTGACAGCCCATCCAAATCTCTGTAATCCACATCGAGGTGAGACCGGCAAAAAGAAGTGGTCGCCATCCTCAAACTCTAGTTGTCTTCGCCTCCTGTCAGCATAAGACTTCTACCGGCTCTGATCTATCCTCTTCCACTACTGGATGACATAGGCCTTCTCTGTCATGGCTTGGACTATCTCTGGTCCCACAACTGCTGACTCCCCAGGGTCTGTCCAGTACAGAGGTGATCTGCAAGGTCGGAAGTACAATGCCTCGTATGGTGCCATCCCGATGGGGGAGTGGTAGCTGTTGTTGTACGCAAACTCCACCAAGGGTAGGTGGTCCTCCCACCAGCAACCAAAGTTGAGTAAACATGAATGGAGTATGTCCACGAGAGTCTGAATGGTCCTCTCCGTCTGACCATCCATCTGAGGGTGAAAGGTGGTGCTCAGATGTAGCTGCGTCCCGAATGCCTCTTGCAACCCCTTCCAAAGCCGGGAAGTAAAGCGATCATCTCGATTGGGGACAATTGATAATGGAAATCCATGAAGCCGTACAATCTCCTAAATGTTGAGACATCCCAAACTCTCTACTGAGCCCTGCACACTGATGGGTAATAAGTGGGCCGACTTGGTGAGTCGGTCGACATTCACCCAAATGGAGTCGTGAACTCTATAAGTACGTGGAAGTCCAGTCATGAAATCCAAAGATATCCCATCCCACATCCACTATAGGACCTCCAAGGGATGTACCAAGCCTGCTGGTACCTGGTGCTCTGTGTTCACCTGCTGGAAGGTGTGGCATCGTGAAACAAACTCTGCTACAACATTCTTCATACCCGGCCACCAGTGTTGTCGTCTAAGATCCTGGTATATCTTCGCAACTCCTGGATGTACCTCTAAAGGGGATGTTTAAAACTCCCTTAGCACCTCCTCTCGTAATGTAGTTGGGACCATGGTACGTCCTCTGAAAAGGACATCATGCTCTCCTCCTAAAGAGAATCCATCAGGTGCATGTCACGAGGATATCTGTGCACGCCGCGTCTCACAGTCAACGTCCCCACGTTGTGCCTCTCTAATCCACTATAGTAGTGGAGTAGTGACTGTGAGTGACTGAAAAAAGCCTTCTCCATCTCTATCCATGAAGGATATCTGCAAAGCGGCTAGCTGCTCCGTCGCCTCTCTAAGTAGCTGAATGTCTGTCCTCCTGCTGAGGGCATCGGAAACTATGTTCCCCTTTACAGGAGTATAGACTATCTCAAAGTTGTAGTCCCTGAGGAACACGAGCCATCACCGTTCTCTCAGGTTAAGGTCCATTTGCGAAAAAATGTACCTGAGACTCTGGTGGTCAGAGTAGACTGTAAAGCACTCACCCATTAGATAGAGTCTCCACATCTTCAGAGAGAAGACCACTACTGCCAACTCCAGGTCATGGGTAGCATAGTTTTTCTCATGCTGCCTCAACTGTCGTGATCCATTGGCGATCACTTCTCACTCGTACATCAGGACACATCCAAGCCCAGTCCTTGATGCATCGTAGTAGACTACATACCCTACTCCCTCCTTCGGAAGCATCAATATAGGTGCGCTGCTCAACCTATGTCTCATCTCCTGGATGCTCTTATGACATCTATCTGACCACAAGAAGGGTTTACCCTTCTTCTTCAATGCTGAGAGCGGTGCCACAACTCCGTAGAAGTCTGGCACAAATCTCCGGTAGTACCCAGCTAGACCCAAGAAACTCCACACCTCTGTCACGCTCCTCGGTGACTCCCAAGCTAGCACTGCCTCAATCATTGTAGGGTCCAAAGCAAATCCCACCTCAGAGATGATGTGTCCCAAGAAGTGGACTTCACGTAACCAGAACTGAAACTTCGAGAGCTTACCATAATGCCGGTGCTCTCGAAGTGTGTCCAGTACAACCCGCAAGTGGTAGGAGTGCTCCTCCTCAGTGGTCGAGTATATCAAAATGTCGTCAATGAAGACCATGACAAATCGATCGAGGTATGCCTGAAAGATCCGGTTGATGAGACCCATGAACACTGCTGGAGCGTTGGTTACGCCAAAAGGCATAACCAAGAAATCATAGTGGCCACACCAATATCTAAAGGCCGTCTTTTGCACGTCCTCGTCCTGAACTCTGAGATGATGATAGCCTGACCTAGGGTCTATCTTCGAGAACCACCATGATCCCTTTAGTTATTCTAAGAGGTCATCAATCCTCAGTAGAGGATACTTGTTCCTCACGATCACCTAGTTCAGGCGACTATAGTCGACACATAGTCGCAAGCTCCCGTCTGCCTTCTTGGCGAACAAAATCGGAGAAGCCTAGGGTGAAACACTGGGTCAGATGAATCCGTTGCCTTGAAAATCCACCAGTTGTACCTACAGCTCTCAATGCTCAGAGGGAGCCATCCGATATGCTGGAGTGGATATCGGGGCTGTCCCAGGTTACAGGTCAATATAAAAGTCTACCCCTCTGTGAGGAGTTAGTCCTGGAATGTCATCATGGAAAACATCCACATACTGATCTACCACTGCAGGAAAACTAGGACTCCGCACGTCAACTTCTCCTAGGATGAGGCTCGCCAACTGATGAGTGATCAGCTATCCTATCCTCTGCGTGAGTCTATCCTGCGCTGCTAAGGCTCCCTTCTCACCGGTGAAGGTGATCCTTCTCCCATTTGTGTGAACACATCGCACCTTGCGCCTAATACAGTCAATCTTAGTATGGAATGTAGATAATAAATCCATGCCCAAGATGACGTCGTAAGGCCTTGACGCCGCTACAAGAAGATCCCAGCTGAAGCTCTCGCCTCCTAGAGTATTCACACATTACCGACACCAGTGGGTAATCGTCAAGTCTGATCTCGTAAGAGTCTCTAGCTGTAAGGATCGATCCAAAGACTCCGTCAGAATCTCCGAGCTCCGAACAAGGGCAGTGGAAATAAAAGAATGACTCTCTCATGTGTCTATAATAACTACAACAAGGGTGGAGTAGACACAAATAGTACCTCGAATCATCTCTGGCATGCCGTGGTTGTAGGTCTCCACTTCCTGAAGCTGAGCTTGTCTCTGCCCGCCAGCTCCCTGTGGTCGTGGTGGACCTCTTGGTGGTGGTGGTGTTAAAGCCTCGAAACGTCGCCCACCACCTGCTACTTATCCAGCTCCTCTGCCTCATTCGCCTCCACGGCGGGTCGGGCAGTCACGAGCCATGTGGCCCTTCCCACCGCATGCGTAGCACTGTCTGCTCCTCGGAAGGATGGCTCTACGGCGCGTGCCCCACACCTCTGAGCCAGTGTCCTGAGGTCATCCGCCTGATGTTCTGGTCTACCTAGACCCCTATGATGTCCATTGACTGCCATCTGTAGATGACTCTACAACATGCCTCCCTGTGGTAGGTCTCGGTGCTGGTGTAGGCTCAGCAAGAAAGCTCTCTATGAGAAGGGCGCGCTCCCGTACTCATGCCTCTGTCAGAATGCTAAGAGAGATCATTGGTGCTATGATCTCATGCCTCAGTCCCTACTTAAAGGTCCGGGCCTGGACGAATGGGTCTCGTACCATGTCCGTCGAATAGCGTGAGAGATCAGTAAATCTCGCTGAGTACTGGGTTACTGTCATGCTGCCCTGCCACAGCTAGAGTAGCTCCTGAATGTGCACAACACGGAGGGTGGCAGGGATGATGTCGGATTGGAAGAGGCTCTCAAAGTCCTTCTTGAGAAGAGATGCATCATCGTGCACCTGGAGCATCAAGCTCCACCATCTGCCTACTTCTGTGTGCAGGAGGCTCGCTCCAAGGATCACAATGAGGTCAGTTGGTGTCCCCACTATCCTGAAAACTCGAACTATAGCCTCCATCCAATCCTAGGCTTCCTAAGGGTACGTCTCCCGCGGATCCTGGGTGGTCACTGACGCTGAAACTCGTGCAGCGCACTAAGTCGAAATTCACTCTCAATGGCTAGAGCTGGGAGCATCGGTGGGTCGGCGGGTAGAGGTACCACCAGTGCCTCCGCTGAAATAGGGCACATCACCGAGGCCTCATCGCTCGGTGGACTGTCGTCATGCACAACGCTCGAAACCCTATCTACCTGCCGTTGTGGGGATATCCTGAAAAGAAACAGGTGCTCCACGTTCAAACAGTATACCCGGTTAGCTGACATAATGTAATAACAAGGAATACTTTAGAAACACACATGCAATCAATGTTTTCATCCATTGAGTCAGAAATCAGAAGTCAGGGTCCTGGTGTACGGATACGTCGGCCGCCGCACCAACACTGGACTCCCGGGACTGATAACCACACTCAATACCCTTAACACTATTGCATCACATAGAAGAAAGATGAGAGTCCTGAGTTTGGTGGTAGAACCAAAATCCTCTGATACAAATTTTTCACACCCCGTCCTCAGGACCTGTGATGTGAATACCTCAAACCCACCTCCCATAGGCCAGGGGCTGGTGACTAGCACCAATGGCATAAATCCCGGAAAAAGGGGAAGGCATTTCTTTATAAAGTAAACAAACACAATAGAGGAAGCCACCAAAAGTAAACACTATGTAAAACTGGGTACAATAGTATGTGCGGAAAGTTAATGGGCTAGAATACAAACCCAAATTGAAAGTAATGTACAACTGGAAAGAATGTACATCTACTGAATGTAAAGCAGCAACGTCGAGCCTTCCACTGGAAGTCCCACCTGATGGGTGGGTACAAATATCCTGCTCAGCTCCTCGGGTCCAGCCGTCTGCTCCTTGTACTTCTCGCCCAGTGGTCCACCTCCAGGTACCGACCTTCTTCACAAGACTCAACCATGATCAGCACTGTCCGTAGTCTGCATCCACACAACGTAGTGCGGGCATATCCCATGCAGGGGTGAGTATACGCTACTCAGTAGGGACCCTGAGACCCCGATGGTCTCCAAGAATCCACAAAGGATAATCCCCAAAGAAAGATAGAATCACGATGTAACATCCAACACTACTTAGGTATATTCCCATACATATACCTAAGTCATCAATTCCAGTTCGGCTCCAACATCCGAGCCCAAGTTCGATAACGTCCACACATGATAGTACAACCCACTCCAAACGGGAAAGCACATCACAATCCACATAGTAAGAAAGTCAATCATATCGATAATAATAATTGAAAGTCAAGACTCAGATCACACAGGTATACTTCTTAGTAAGGTGATAGTGATGATCAGATGTAGCCACTGATTCATCAAAGCTGGGATCCAAGTAGGATACTAAACCAGCTAAGCTATCGGACCCACATAGGATACAAGACCTGACACTCTCTCGGACCCATGTAGGATTCTACAACAAAGGTCAAATACTGTCGGACCCATGTAGGATACAGGAACAGTAGTACTGGCAGACCCACGTAGGATACAAGAACAGTAGTCATCGTCGTCGAACCTATAGAGGATTTCAGTACGGTCTTCATCGTTGCCAAACCCACGAAGGATTTCAGTGCATTCGTCATCGCTGCTGAATAGACGGAGTATTTCAGTGTAGTTGTCATCGTCGTCGCTGTCGCAGCTAGCTCTAGGGTTCCCACACACAGAATGCTCGTTTTCGGGAGGGTCCACTCCATGATCCAAGGGGTCGATACATCAAATTACATGTAGTCCAGATTTGATGTATCCCAAAGTTCTGTCTCATCGATAGGAACTCAACATGACAGACGACACGTCAATCAGACGCCCGGTCTGAGAGTTATCGGCTTTTTTGTCCTAGGGGCCCGGTTTGTTTTTAAGACAAAACGAACCCGACCATACTCCAACTGCGTCCAAAACTCATGCAGTGTAAGCCAAAAGCTCTTTATCACTGTGATGAATCCAAAAATGTCGATGACACATCAATCGGGCGTCCGAAGCTCAAGTTATAAGCGTTTTCGCTCTGAGGGCCCAGATGGTTTCATGTTCGAACCAACCCGGTTGTACCTAATGTTCTCTGAAACGTTGAGTTTAAAATACTGAAATGCCTGTCTCGATCGATAGATCGCATCACAACTGACAGTGCGTCGATCAGAGGTCCTTAGCCCAAGTTACGGGCATTTAAATGATCCTGACTGGAATTAGGGTGTTTTGGGCCTGGACCGACCAGGCCCAAGCCCCCCTGGGTCAGCCCGAACAAGTCCGACCTGACCCGGGTCCACGTCCAGCCCAACAGGGCGCGGCCCGGCTCAGTTGGCATTGCCCGACCGAGACTGCGCGGCCCGGCCCCACCCGGCCTGGGCGGCCGGTTGGCCTGGCGCAGGCGTGACCCACGTGGCCAGACAGATCAGCTCGGCCGAGCTGTCACAGAAAGGGGTGGGGGCAATGCCCCCTCGATTAAAACGGTGGCCACCCATGAGGGGGCCGCTTCCTCTTTTCAACCGGGGGTTACGACCCCTGGTTTTCAGATCTGTAAGGCCATAAAGTCCGGCCAGGGTGTCTGAGGGACCTACCGGTCCCGCCCCCTGTGCACCAGCGGCCGGTGACTCCGGTCACCCACTCCTAATCCGTCGCGGCCCCAGGCCGTGGCCTTTTTCCGACCGGCGCGGCGCGTCGGCACCTCCCCCCTCCACTGCGGCCCCACTCCGGCTGCGGTCTCTTCGTGGTTCTCCGACGTGGCGCGACGGCGCCCCACCCCTTCACTGTGGACCGACTCTGGCCGCGGGTTCGTTCGGCCTCAACGGTGTGGCGTGACGATGTCGTGCTTCTTCGCCGTGATTCTCCATGTTCACGTGCGGTGCTGTTGCACCACGCTGCCTTTGTTCATGCCGCAACAAGAACAAAAACAAAGAGGGATGAGGGTCAGTGTGTTTGTGTGGTCCGACCTCCTCCGGTTATAACGATAACATGTGGCTCAAAAAAAAGAATAAATATCCTTTTCAAGCAAGCGTAAATTTAATCCATAATATTTGAACTCAAACCCCTATCAAAAGCAGTTTTCTAACAAAGGACGTCGCAGGGAAAGGACATCGTGGAAGACAACGTTGTGGAAGACAGCCCTGCGAAATGAGGCTCCATACACGTCGTCGGTGAACGCCCGAATAAGAGCAGTGTCTCCCTTCCTTTGACATGGGATGAAGAATGATGGATGGTGCGTCATCGTTATTCAGAAATCGGTGTCTCTCACCGTCTGCAGAGAAGATAGAAGATGCAACGACGGTGTTCATTTGCGGTGATAGAGTTCTTCATCGAGTTCTTGACGTTCTTCGCATTCTTCAATGTAGAGGATGATGTTCTTCAAGACCTCAATTATTTTCTCCCCAGACACCACACAACGAACCAACCAAAAAACAACTTAAGACTTTTTCATAATTTAACCACACTTGCCAACATTTTTAAAATTCAAAAACCTCATTTAATTAATTAACGAGATTAAATTAATTGAATGGGTGTGTGGGCATTCAATTAAAGAGAGAGAGAAGGTCAAAAACATAAGGGGGTTTCTAACATAAAAGAGGGGGTTTAGGGGATTTGAAGAGGTGGGGGCTCATGTGGGCCCCAGATCACAATTAGCCTCACATGGGTGGTTAGTTCCACCCAACCTCCATCCTTAAGATTTAACCACTTAAAAGAAATAAAATTAGTAGCACAATTTTATTTCTCTATAGTCTTAATCCACAAAAAATTAAACAACTCTTCCCGAGAAAACGCAACTCTGGAAAAGTTCTTCTTATGCAAATATCGGCGTTGCGGTTTCAACGGTGCCCTTGGATTTCGATTCGGAGAATCAGTTCAAAAGTTAGAAAAACCCACTCTTTCGTTCACTGAACGTACTAGAGCTAAACATTGGATATTGATTCCGGGAACACCAGGCCTCGGAATCTGTTTCCGTCAGAAACTGCGTACTTGTAAAATCCCAAAGAAAATTACGAAAAAATTCCCCTGAAATTTTACGGGTCTTTACATGATTTATATATTTTTTTCACAGCTTACCATCTACCTACTCAAAATACAAACGAACAAAACCTAGTTATTTTTTTCGGTAGATACAATATATAATCTACTAACATGAATATTTGATCATGAGGACCTACTTTGTGATCTTGTTTCATATATATGGAATATATCTAGTACTCATATTCTTTAGTTCCACACTCTCTGGTGAACATCAGAGGGTGCTACAACTGAATCTCTCTAACCTGGTAAAACAGACATTCCATAAGCCTCCCTGGTCCTTATTACATCATCCGTATAAGAGGTGTAGTGACTTCATAGAACTTATCACCCATATATTTCCAATTACAAGCAAAATTTCAATCTTCACACCTAGAGAATCACTCATGATGATACCCTCTTGTCTCCCAACCAGTACTTTCCATCGTGGTGGAATCTCTCTAAATTTCTAAATCCATGTCTCATAACAAATAACATAAGGTTTCCACACCTTCATACAAAATTGGACTCACAACTATCCCTAAACAATAAACTCCACATACATTATCTTAACTGACATGATCACATCCCTATCTCTAACCTCAACCATCCCTATAATGGTTCATTGCTAACATATGATATCCAAACATTAAAAAATCAAATTACTGTTATACACCATATGCACTTTTTTCACTTTTCATACTACAATTAATTATAATGATAAAGATTCCTTGTTTGACATTTTTATTAGCCATTAAACAACATATTCTAATTTTTTGTACATTTGAAACAACATTTTTGGGATCTATTCTTTGATATAAAAATAGAATCAAAGTGCAAATCAAATTCATATACCAAGTCACAACATGTTTTTTCATGTGTTGCAGAAATGATAAATGTCACATATATATCCATGTTCCAAAAATAATGCATACAGGCACAACCTCACTCCATTTTGTACCATGATAATATCCACAAATACATTAAATTGACATGTCAATTGAATCAATCAATGTGAAATAACAGTTTATTATTCCAAAAATGTCCATAACAACAGTCCCACCCCAGGTAATTCAGTTCCCCCATACATGGGTTAGTTACTCCCATTTACAAGCTCCTTAAATGGCCCGAACCAACTTAATCTCCTTTATAACTATCGAATATAAAATAAAGAAAATAAATTGTTTTCAATGATACAATTTTTTCATAGCCCCACCATAAATCCACTAAACATGTTCCCCAAGGAGATGTACCACATAACCTCAGTCATGCCTCCGCACACACTAGAGTCAGCCACAACCAATAAAATAAGAAATAATGTAAATAGTATCGTCAATAAAATTTCAACAAAATCCATTTAAAAAAAACTATTATCATTTCAAAAAAAGGTAAATATTATATGTCATGTAATAATGTTCCTATTGAATAGGAAAACAAAAAATTAATACAAAGTGAGGAATCCACAAAAAGTGGTCCCACCACCTTTTCTAATTCCCTCATCCATGGACATCCCTAGGCCCCTAATCAATCATTTATCATATAGACCTTACCCTTGTCCTGACAAGAATCCATCCAATCTACTTGGGTACCCAACTGCTGCACGAGTCAATTATTTTTACAACACAGTAGGCCCCCACAAATGGTGTATTCAAATATATCATCTACATAGTTTATAATGTTGTGAAGTAAAAAAACTAATAAATAAAAGAAAGGCCAGGTTTGATTAATTTAATAGGGTTTACATTATCCACATTCATCATTAATTCCATGTGTTACCCATATTCATCAACCATGTTTTTGGCTTATGTTGGTCAACAAATAAATATAATAATGGGGTCATGTTTCCTACATCACATGGAAATTTGTTTCAAAGATAATTAAATAAAACAACATTCTCCAAAGGCCAGAGTCTATGGATCACATAAACGAACCTTCCCTGAACCTTCATTCTAGACATTAACATCATGTAAAATTATTAGCGTATATAACCATAGTCTGAACCCCAAAATCAGGTAATTCCTCAAAATGAATATAGAATTGTTCTAGCTGACTCATGGGAGTAGATCCTTAGTCTAACACCAAAATCATGGGTGTGTACCATCTTTCTGACACAATATTCATAATAGTTGATCATATAGGAATGTTTCTTTAATTTTTATTCACATATACGAAATATATGTCATAAATAATTTCACACATTAATGTCTGTCCAAAACCCATCTTAAACCATATTCAATCATAAAACAATCATAATCAGTTTTATTTCAGGAACCCTTATTTACATGATAAAAATTATCATTGGTACAATTTCGTAATATTTTCAATTCCTTTATTAGAAAATAATTTTAATTTTTAATGATATGGAACACCCCATGGGTTTCATTTAGCACAGTCTAATATATATCAATGGATCCCACATGGATCACCGGTGGTTAATTCATCATTTAATTAAACCAATTTAAATTTCCTATGATGTAAACATAATGGATAGTAAAAAATACCATTACACTACTGTATACTCCTAAATATAACTTCATGGGCATGAGATATATCTTGTAAACAAGATAACACACATTCAAGGATGTTAGAATTCATAACCTTATCCCATTATGTGGATTCAAACATCCATTATATAACATGATATAGAATAAAATATAAATGGAGGGGTTTAGGGATTTTGAAGGGGAAGAACCATTCCAAAATTTCTCAACCATAGATTACAAGGACTATGAATGTTATACTCAACTAGTTGTTTAATTCACTACCAACTACCTATTAAATATCCAAGAATCAAAGGAAAAACATTCCTTTGAATCATTGGAGGAATACATTCGTCACCTAACTAGATTATAGAGAAATTGAAGTGAGAATTTGGAGATAGTTTCTAATACCTCTGGGGTATAACATGAAATTACTTCTCTTTATTGAGGAGAAAGTTATGGTCATATAGTTGAAAAAATATTATACCTTTCATGTGTGACTCTCTATCCAATTGGAGGACTAAATTTCATAGTTTTCTAGGATCCTACACTGTTTGAATTTCTATGCAGTGGCCCTGAAAAATGGATCGGTACATGACCACATAGTTTTAGGCTTCCCCCATGAATGGTTCCACAACCTTGCACCTTCTACTTAGGATCACATAGCTATGGTGCATGGTTATGACTAATCATGCTCTATACATGAAACATTCATTGGATCTACTTTATTTATCCATTTTCATTCCATACAATCCCTATGACACTACTGAGAATCCACACACACACTAAAAACATTCTATTAAACAAAAATATTATATTAACCAATAAATAAAAAATTATATAAAAAATTAGAGGTTCAGGATAATAAAATTAAGTTTTTTAGAATCAATATTTTCTTCTTATACTATATGATCAATTATCAATTAATCCTAGAAAATGAAGATATAGTCATAATTTTTCAGGTCATGTACATTTTCTCGTACTAATTATTTATAATATTTATATCATCACTAGTAGATATATTATTATGAAATTCAACATATTCTTTTGAAATGACATACTTACCCTTTTTTTAATATTCAATTTTAGATTAAACTTTATTTATCCAATTTTAGTTATCCTACAAAAACTGTGAAAAATTTCTTATTTTTATGATTAGCCTCTTTGGTGGTCTTTCATTTCTTCACATATATACATGACTTCTTCTCTAATGAATTAGAAGTTTTATTTCCCTATACATTATATGGAACCACTCTTTTTAAATTATTCTTGTATTCATTAGCTTAATTACATTATATTTTTTACATGTTGTATAATTCTAATAATAGTTCATAATAATATTTTATTGGATACTATGATATATTTCTAATACTAATTTATTTATTTGATAATTTTTTTCACTTTTTTGCACTACATATCACCCTTGGATTATGTATGTTTCTTGGAAATGAAATTTATACCAGAAAGCATAACTTTTATTACCATATTTTTCATATCACCAGTGAAATCCTTTGAATGATGGTATTATATTTTGTAGATAAAACTATAAAGATAATTCATTATTTACTCTTACTGTAAACAAACCATGAATTTAACATAGGTGTAACTCTATTCTTTATATCGTAAGATCATCATTTGATGTTGTAAAAATTGGATTCTCTTTAATTTAAGGCCCATACATATTCAATTTCACTATTAGGGAAAATGTATCAATTTTGAAGCTATTTAGATGAATTTTTTTCCATTCATATAATAACAATACAAATCTGTAGCATGGGTGGAATCTGGTATTACATCAATATATATGCTGATGTATTTTCTATTCTAGTCTAATTCATGATGGACAATCAGATTCATTGCATGTGTCTCATAAAACCCTTTTGGAATTAGTTTCCCATCCCAAAAACTCAAAATATTTTTATGCTCAGCCATATTTATTCTTTATTTCATATTTTTATCAAAAAAAGCTATTTCTCAGAATTTTAGAATTTGATCCTTTATCTACCTATTAAAATAAATTGACTTCATCTTATATGTAAAAACTGGATGATGATTTTGATTATGTAAACAAAATTTTAAAATTTAACTTTCTGTTTCTAGAATAATTCCTCTCCATTTTATCAATTTTTTATTTATGATGCTTCCAATTTTCATTATGATATTCTGATTGAAAAAATTTATTTGAGAATTTTTGGGAATTGTCCAATCCATTTATAGTGTTAAGGATTAAGTTGTTTCATTTATTTTCATTTCTATTTTCCCTTCCTAAAGAAATTTTGAATAATGTTTATAATTTCACTATTATAATCGTAATTTTCAATATCATCCGAATAACATGATTCCAATACTTCCACCAATTTTAGATTTCCTTTTATAAAATCTTAAAAGTATATCTTATTTTAAATATTATATTTTAATATTAGAGCCTTATCATTTCACAATCTACAATTATATTGTGAAACTAATCCACTAAAATGGCTTCCATATCCACCACGATTAGCACCATATGTTAAAATATACAAAGGAAATATCACATAATAATTTTCATAAATCATGAATCATCATACTTCTCACTAAAACCATTGATATTATTTACAAACTCGTTGAATATAATGATATATATATAAATGTTTTCAATATCCTCCATTTAAATATCTTCAAACCTATTTCCTAATATTTTCAACATAGCTTACTTGAGATTCATATTTCTGACATAACAACTTATTAGATTATCGTAAGACACTGTGTTAGTTTGGAGACCCATCACTTTAGTGGATAACATTTTTAGATAAATCCATCAAGATAGAATTTTGATTCCTCCCATAAAAAAGAGATTTCTCTTTTTTTCTTGTGTGAATGATATATCATTAACAATTTGTCAAAATACCATTATAAATTCATATTCTTTTCATCCATTCTAATATATAGGAGGTAGTGAAGCTTCTTATTCCTCCAATTGTGGTTGTTACAACATATAAGCTATGTATTACTCAACATTTCATTGAATTTAGATTCCATGAAACATAGATTTATTTTGGATTTTCATATGAAACCATATCAGATATAAATTTTTGAATAGAAGGATAGGCCAGGTATTAGAGGGGGTGAAATAGCGATAAAATTATTTTAATTTTCTTTATATATTTATTAATATTTTATGAATGTTTAGTGTATTAATTCATTTTGTTTACTTATGAGACTGACCCTCTATGTAATAGTAATCCGGTGAGGATAATATACATATACTTTTTAAGGTGATTCCAAAATACTAACTCCTTTCATCGTCCAACTACCCCCCCCCCTCCCGGATTAAAATTTCAATACAGTAGTCATATATAGGGAATGTCCACACCAAACATCAGTAATTCGTTTAGTGTTTCTACTATAGATTCCCATTAGATATCAAATATTCATTGCTACATAAGATATCATAACAGTGTCTTGTTATGTCTTATCATTCTATTGAGTCCCACTAAAGACTTATAGTCCTCTTAAATGTATAATCCATTGATTGAAAGATCATTATTGGGTTTTCACTAATTTATGAATTCCTCCATATATCAGCATCCTCAAAAAGAAAAATTGTATCATCTTACCTATTTGTGATCATATACAGTAATATGGAAGAGTTACTACAAACTATTTCATCTTATTCACTATCCAATAATATAAAAATGACCTAGACCCTCTCAATAAACTCTCTACACGGGTTTCAATAAATTCTAAAATACATTCTAGAATCACTCTAAAAATTCACATAATACTATTCAATAAATATATATTTCATTTACTTTTCTCATCTTCAAACATTCATAATACACATTTTTCATGCATATTTTGTATAGTATAGGTTTTTTAATGATTACATTAAACTCAAGAAGTTCATTAATATAACATGTTGTAAATCATCCAACACAATGTATTCATCTTCATTTCTTGAATATCATTTTATTGATATCACTTGTATTATACAAAGTCTTCAAAGGACACTCATATTATTAAAAATGATTTAAATATTATCATGAAACTACATTCTAATGTTATTTCTATATTTCATTGAGAATGTATTTTATGAGTAAACTGGACTTCACATTCCAATAGAGTTTGAGTTATCTATTCTCTTTACTCACAATAATCATGAAATGGTGAGAAAGTTTTTCACAAAATAAAACTCATTTAAATGATGTAATATTCTCCATGGAGCATGGCGAATATATTTCTTCACAATCACATGTTGATAGAATTAATATTATTATTATATATTTGTGAAGGAATATTCACAAAAATATGCTGGAATAAATCCTCACATGAATATTGGTTTTATTAAAGTATTTTTTTCACTCTATGGATTCTAAAATTAAAGTTAAAATTATATTTTTAAATAGAGCGACTCATGGGTATTTATATACGATTTACTCTGACATACTCCACATCCTCAACACCCTAACTGGACCAATATTATTCTCATATACACATCACCATACCTCTTATGTGTATGATAATTTTAAAATAATCATATTCAAAAACACTATCTACATAATTTCTCATTCATTCAAATGCATTAACTATTATAAATTACCTGCTACTTATCTTCAATAAAACATCATCAATCCATTATTTTCAAGAAGTCAAAATAATTCAGGCATAATTATTCTCATAATTGTATTAGGTTTCATAAAATTTAATATTGTTTAACAGAACACAACACATGATTCATTTAATTCTTCTAAAGGATTCCATGATATCATATGATCATCAACAAAAAAATATTGAGCTCAACTGGACCATTTAAGCATTGACTACGAACTCCAATATATTTAAATCTCATGACCATGTATTGAGATTTAATATGATATAGTATCCAATTGTATAAATTGAATAAACATTGTTCCTTTCATTCCTTTTTAATAGAGATGTTATTATGTCCACAAAGAATACCTCAATCATCTGTTCAGAAATCAGATTATCACTGTGTAATAACCTACTTCATTCTATACACCAGTTGAGCTGGAACAGAGGTCATCACCTGAGAAATACACACACACATGGGGGGAATGTGCCTTCTTTTACCCTACAATAAAATTATGTACATCTAGATCGTACTATTCTCATACAATATGATTTACCATTTGTAATACCTATGAAACATGACTCCATGTTGTCATGGACATCATTATGATAATAAAAAAGCATGTTTGGATAGGATGACTTAGTTGAATAACTATGTAGTGGTACCCCATATTTATTTTTCTGGCCAGGTGGATGGGATGTTTTTTAGTAAACATCTACAATGAGAGTTGACAAAATTATCACACAACTTCCAAGCCAAAATACCAAAATTATTAACCATTCATTTCATAATTATTAGATTTATATAATTTTTTAATTCAATAATTTAGTAAAAATTTATTCAAAACCAAATCAACTTCACATATTTCATTAGAAAAAAATGTCTATTCTCTTAAGGCATTAATCACATATCCTTAGAATTAATTAAAACTATGAAATAATCAATGTAAAATTTGAAAATGTTTCCTTCAAAATAGTACATTCATTGTCACTTTTATCCCAATATATTGACATATTATAACAAATAAGTCAATGAACCTTATAAATATAAATAAATAACAGTCAAATGGAATGTCCAATTATTTTTCTTCTCATTGTTTTATTTATAAAATAATATCCCACACCCAGGTAGGTTTACTCCACTGATATCAATGATGATTATTTTTCATTACCACCATTATCATTTGGATTAGAAAACATATATTCATAAATTTTGATTTTGATAAAAATATATAGTAACTAATTTTTAATATTGTTTTATTAATGAAATTATAATTATATTAATTATATGAAATATTTATCATCGTAACTAGAATTATTGGTAAAAATTATGAAAAATAAATAATAATTAGAATCTAATTTTGACAATAATAATAACTATTAAAATAATATTACACATTGATGACATAATATAATACATTAATTATATTTAAAATTACGGAATCTATGGATGATGTTTGATGATTAATATCACCCTAACTAGGATGAAATTGGGTGATGAAATAATATTCTCGATGATTGAAATATATATATATTAAAAAATAATTTCACTGTAAATGAATAAAAATAAATAAAACTAATTAAAATATATTATATTTATTAAAAATAAATTCTCTAATAAACATAATTTGTTCATTATGGACGTTGGAGGATGTAATCAAATCATGTCAGACTCAATAAAAGTAGTTCATTCAAAATTTTATTTCCTTTTCAAATATTTATCCGTAATTATATTTAAATCTATTTTTATCATTATTAAATCTATTTATATCATTGTCATCCAGTTTTCATCTCATTATTTTTATGATATAAATATATATTTTTCTTATTAATGTCTTTTTAGAAAACATAACATTCAAATGTTACATATGAAATGTTTCAAATTTTATTATAATTATCCTCATACATTCAATGACTCATCCCCTAAATTAAACATTATTATCATGGATTTTACCTATACATAACTTTTTGGTCCTAAATATTAACATGAAATGTGATATTTTACATTTTATTTTTGGATACAACATGATTTGAAATTTTGTTACACTTGGTGGATTAATGATGTAACCCCATTTATTTTTATAAGATTCTATCATGTTAATGTTGAATATATGATATTTTTTTAGGAATACATTAGTATGTTATCTAGGCATAAAATAAATAAATATTTCATCATTATAGTTGAATATTTAGTTTGTATCAAAATCAAATTTTCTCATAGGCTGTCAAGGTTATGTTTTTTTATAGATAATATACATAATAAACTAATATTAAAATATTATTCAACATGTCCCTCAAATATCAACATAGTTTTACACTTCAAAACATAACATAATTAGATCCATCCATAAAAACCTATTTAATGAAAACATTAGAAATGCTGAGCTCAAATTCTCAGTGAGGGTAAATATGTGAGGTGTTTATAATAATAACAAAAGAAGGTATGGTAGAATAATCATGTTAAATATCTAAATATAAAAACATTCACACAAAATAATGAATATATCATAAAATAAAATCTAAGCCACATCCAGAAGCCTAATTAATAAGGGTGTTGATGTAGTAATCAATATTCAAGAGTCATAAAATATGCATTTGACATTATAAGAATAAGAAATTTTTATATTGTGAACAAAGCTATTTATAAACATGTTCATCTATAATCATCTTATCATATTTTTAAGAAATAATAATCACGCATGAAAATGTTCACATAGTTATTTTTATTCATATACACACATATTCTTGTGAGCATAGCTGTATTGAAATAAAATACACACATTAAAATATATACATTGAAATTAAAAATCATGTACATGGTTAATTCTATCGTCTCAATTTATATTTATATCCATTTAACTTATAAATTTAAGTGTTATAACATACCCAATAATCACACAATTATATTCCATTCATATATATAGAATATGTCATGAAAGAAATTTCGCATTTCATTATGACTTATCTGATAGAAATTAAAACTAGTTTCATTAGAATTTCAACAAGAAAATCAATAACCATCTAGAGAAATAGTAAGGATGAAAAAATTGGTTCATGTCCTTAGTGATGTATACGTAAAAAAATAGTGGTTTCATGGGTAAAAATACCACTAAAATATCTCTTGAACATTTCTTGTGGTAATTAATCTCTTCGTTTAGAAATAACTTATTTAAAGCCTAAATGTTTCTAGAATATTATTAAAAACAGATTTACTAAAAACAACCATGAATATTTTCCATTTAAGATTCAAAAAAATTTATACATGTTGTGAGGAAAATTAATCATGGGGTAAATTTTAAATCAAATATTATGCACACACCTTTAGTAAAAAATCATTGGTTTCGAAAATGACTATATGATTCCATTTAAACCATTTAAATAAATAAAATATTGGATACTAAATAATTTTATTGATAATTGGAGGAATATAAGAACATTTTGAAATAAATTATAACAAAAATATGGAAATGTATGGAAATGATTCCCAACCAAGGAAAAACAACATCTACATTTACTAAAAATAATTATCATTTTATGTTCCAAATATTTGAAAATTTAATTAATTACATGAAAATTCAAGGTATGAATGTTTGATATTAAATTATATGTTATTTTTTAGAAATATATATAATAATATCATTATTATATTTTGTTATAGATCATTAGGGTAGATATTTTATTGTAATATAATACCCTTAACTCATGTCTCAGAATACTATATACATGTTATAAAATCATGTGTAATGGGAATATATTTTTTTATAAATATATTAAAAATAACATTAATATATAAATAAATTATAATAAATTATATTATAGTGTATAAATTTTTTTTTAACAATTCATCCCTATATTTGGTATTTAAAAGTAAGCTACTCTATTTTCAATGAATGTTTTGGTATGATGATTCTGGTATGTGCACATTGGTCAGAATTTTATCCTATTACTAAAAAGTTTAAATATATAAGTATACTATTTTTCTTTATATTCACTTTTATAACCATTTATATTAATTATGGTGAAAAAATTAACTACATCTCATCATGGATACTATATTCTGTATGTATATAAAAGGGATGATTTCCCTTTTCATTGGATTGAATGAAAGAATGATAATTTATAATTAAACATTATAGAATAATTATTATTTACTAAATATAATATATATAAATTTAATATATAATTATTACCAACCATGTAAATGAATAATTAAAATTGAATGACATTGCATCGTTGGGGTGGAAATATACACATACACATGAGTAATGTTATCCTTTTCGAATTAATGGGATGATAATAAAGAAAATAAAATATTCTAATTATAGTTGTAAAATATTATCAATAATAATATATATATAAATTAATATAATCCTAATAACCAATAGTCAATTATTGTAGTAAAATAAGAATCATATCACGACATGGAGGCAATAGTATACACGCATGCATTAATGATACCACCATTTGCTATTTTCCGTATAGGAGGTGGAAAATATTTGTTAAATATTCAAAAAATATTTAAATATTGATGAAAAAAATTCATTTTTTAACAATAATCAAATATTTTTTGAGGAATTATGTGATAATATAATATAGAATATGAATTACTAGAACATATACCTCTTCTTCGGACAAGAAATTTGGGGTTTTGTCAAGCCTTAATCAGATTTAATTATGACGAAATAAGACTTATAAAACATGGTTATTGTATTTAAGAAAGAATTTTTAGAGGTCTTGTCTATGATATGTGGGTTCTAATTTGAATAGAATAGGGGATATGTGCTATCCTTCAATCAGTTATTGGGAGGACACACAAGGTATTTTTGAAAGATTAAAATATTTCTTTGTATTACCCCAATAATGATAAAACAATAAATTAACAAATGAAATTTTTATATAGAGAATAAATTTGAAAAAAAAAGATTTGTAAACGTTTCTAGATAATAAAATTCCTTATATAATTATTTTGACAACTTGTCAACTACTTTTAACCTTTACGACAGTAATGAAATCTTATATTGATACTATTCATGATTGGAAAAACTAATTTGAATGTTTTATATAAAAATAATTATCATGATTCAAAAAATGGATTAAATTTTATCAAATAAAATCTCTATATGTTGAAAAAATACATTTTAAAATTTATTTCATAAAATAAGACCCCATGATTTTAGAAAATTTTATTTTTAATCCTAAAACTATGTTAATATTCATTAATTTCCATGTAAAAACTATTAGATGAATGTTATTAAATTTATTGAATTTATTATAAAGAAATATATTTGAATGATTAGCTAATATATAGTATTGTAATTTATTAATATTAAATGATATTTTGTATATAAACACAATTTTGTTTATAAAAAATTTATATCCCTAGCTTTAAATTGTTTTTTTTTGTAACATTTAACAAGATGGAAACTAATAAACATATTTTATACATAGGTACAATATAATATTTCACCATTTATTTAATATTATTCATACCATCAAATATAACCACTTGTAAATTAATATCACATTAAATAATAATAATTTAATAGTATGTTGATGTTAATTTTACTTCAAGGTTATGTGTAAAATGATATATCATTGAAATCAATTTATTTAAAGAGATTTATATCATAATTTCTTGTGGTATTAAATATTACCCATTAGAATAATTTCATCTCCTAAATTCAATCAATCTGATATAAAAATATGAGGATACTATTACATTGAAACGTCCTTTGGTTCCCACGTAGCATCCTTAAAATTAAATTCTCATCAGAAAAACTTTTACCTAGTGGGTATTATTCCTCAACACATTCTCAATTTGATCTAGAATCACTTCTATCATTTAATCATAATATAAAGAACTATCTAGTGGTATAACCTCATAGTTCATCCAATATTTAGGATCAACTATGTGATTCCTTATGATAGATATAATGAACATATTTTAATACATGATAGAGATTCAATGGAGATTCCATGGGGTAAGAACCTATCCTAATACGATAAATATTTTTGAAGGGATTTATATATATTAGTTTTATTTTTCCTTTATTCATCAATATCATAAACTTATTCTAAGGAGATATTCCTAATAGTACACTATCACCAATGTTGAAATCAAGATCTTCTTGAAGATTGTCTATATAATGTACCTATCAAAATTAAGCTACATTGATGTGCTACTTGATGGATGTATCCTCCAATCCCATTTCATGTGCTATCCTAGATCCAAAAAAGTTTGGGTCTCTAACTTGGTCTATGTACATTGGATTTTTTCACTACCTTCTGTAATAGGATCCACATGGAGAAATCTGAATACCATAGTGAAATATATCATTGTCATACAATTATACCAATGGTATCTGTTGTTTCCAAGCACATTTTAAATTAATAAAAGAATATCACAGAATTTAATATATAGGTAGAATAGTACTGATAGTCTAAAAATCTATATTAGGATGATATAACATTATAAAGGTCAACTACTTATTCAATTCTAGTAGAACACTTCTCAAAAACATCAACATACATAACGGATACCTATCAGTTACAATAGAATGTGGTACTCTATAAATTCAAACCTTTTCTTTAATTTATATCATAAAAAATGATCAAAAAGTAAATATTATCATGTTATAATTAAATTTTCATGCTTCATAAGGTGGTAAAATAAAATACAATGTACATTATGCCTTGTAGATGTTTTGGGGATTCCAATGAAAAAATCCATGGTAATGTTTTCCAATTTCAATTCTTGTCTGGGTAATGAATATAAAATACTCTTAGAAGTCTATCACATAATAATGAAACATACCAAGCATCATGATACAAACTCTAAAATTCCACTTTTCTTGTTTTCCATCCAAAAATACATATTTAGATATATATGTATATAAATATATATATATATATGAATCATAAAACATTATGTTGGAATATAGAATGATGAACTTTTATCTTCATCTAATTGCTCATTCCTCATGTCTCGTATTGGTGGGAAATATATTAGGTTTCAAAATCATATAATTCCATTAAAATTATGATTGAACTTAGGAACATTTCTCACCATCTTCTAAATTTCCACAACATCCTTCTAGGACCCATAAATCCTCACATATATATATGACTTATTTCATGGAATACATTGTATATATCCCTAAATAATAGATATATTTCAATCCTCATCATAATAAATGTAGAATTCCATTCCTACAAATAGAATTATCCACATTGTTTTCCTTCATATGTTTGTAGTTTATTTAAAAGTCATCATATTTTAACAATTAAATCAATCTCTATAATAAATATTCTTATTTTTTAGTGTGAATATATAAATAATTATTTTATTATTTCTATATTAATCAGATATTTAACCAAAATATAAGGATCCTATATTTTCAATGAAAATTATTACTCATCCAACCATATATCAGGGGTCGATTAATTTTGATCATGAGTTTTTAATTAATATGAGTAATAATCTCTAACCATATCATTCAATATGGTGAATAATCTCATTCCCTTCATTGATTAATCATTCTAGATCATAAACCAATCTAGAATATATGTTTTTCTTATCCAACTGTGTTGTCCACTATATTTTTATCGCCTTAAAATTATTCTCAAAGTCATCTTCCTATTATTATTTGAATCCCATCCTTGTAAAAAAAGATAAAGGATTATATTTTATCGATAAATTATTCTTAAATAGTTATAATATCATATAAATCAAATTAAATGTTGATTTTTAGTCATTTTTTGTATTTTTAGTCCTTTTTCCAATAACTTATTTATTTAAATTATTTTATGATATATTCTCTCTTGAGATTATCTGATCCTTGAATTATGGTTTTTATGAAAAGAAATCACACATTATGAAAATGGAATGGAACCATTATTTCCTAAAGGTTTTTAATACTTCCCAATAAATCTCTTCTTACTCTTCCTTGAACATTTATTATATAATAATATCATTTATAAAGACTAACAAAAAAATTTCATTTTAATATATAAATACTCTATTAAATATATTTGTGAATATATTGAGGGATCTGGTAATCCCTAAGGGAAAGGTTATAAATTCATCAGGAATATACAAATCAAGTTTTTTTTGTAAATATATCCAACTTCTTAACCATCAATAGATGCTATTTATAATGAAGTTAAATCATTGATAAGTATATATATTCCTGAAATTGATCACATAATTAATTATTCAATAGTAATGTATACTTACTCATGATAATAGTCTTGTTTATCTATCGATAATCAATGAAAATATACATTTTATTACATTTATTCTTGGCAAAAATAATAGGTACACACCATGAGTGTAAAATTGAAAATATGAATTGATTATCAAAATTATCTTATATTTTCATCAAGAATTCCCACAACTCAATTGATTTTATTCTATATATATTCATAGAACTAGTTGTAACACCTTGAATGAGGTTTATTGTAAACTCAACTTCAATATTTAGTGGACGAATTAGAATTTCCTTCATAAATAAATGATCATATTCAAAAATAATAGAAATATATTCAATATTTTGTTTCTTACCATCCATTTTACAGTTTTACCTATCATGAATATCTTTTAAAACAATATAATTGAAGAAATTTATATTATTAGTTCACGTACATTTTCTCACACATAGAAAATTATATATTGATTCATGATATTGAACGTAACTTCTTTTACCCAAAATTTTATTCTGATTTTTTATAGAGAAATCCAATATATTAAAAAATGACATCAATTCCAACTATACAGGTAATAATAAAAATTTTAGGAAACACATTCCAACAAAAAAACATTCATAGCAGAGCTATAAACATGAGATGTTATCATTATTCCATTATGGGGTTTTTTATAATAACTAAAAACATATTAATTAATTTGGTGATGTGATACTATTAGAATGTATCTTATATATAAAAAAATTGGTAGATATGAAATATAACATGAAATTTTAATTTTGATAATTTATTGTAACAAATCATTTCATTACATCATTCTACTAATCCACTTCAAATGAGATTATAAAATCCTTCTGTTTAGAGCTTTTCTTTGTGGTTGTTGAGTTATTATATCCTCATTATCTCATGGGTTAGGGATTTTATTGTCATAATTCCAAATTTCCTTCATCTAAAACATTAAATATAAATGTTTGTATTTTTCTTCTCTTCTATATCATTTATCCACCTTTTGATCCCCTTTTTAAAGTAATAGGCTCAATAGCCACCATTTCCATTATTTAAGGAAAACCCTCTTTTTTTTCAAAAAAATTACTGATTGATGTTTTTTGTATTAAATTTTTCAATTTTTTGATTGGGATTTTATTCCCCTATGGGATTTACTATTAGTTTTTTTATAAATCTTAATTTATCATTTTTTTCATTTAAACTAAAAAAAATTATATTTTCCACTATCAGTTTCTAATTTTAGATAACATTGAATGTTTTATTTATATTTAATAAAGTATATTATGGATAAAGACTTCTAAATTAATTATTTATATCCACCAAATAATTGATTATTTTTTTCATAGGATCACTAATAAATCATGATTAATACATAGAATTTATTGTTCAATTATTACTTATTGGATAATGGATATGTTATAATTATATTAATCTCTAGAAATCCCCTTTACATCCTTTTAAAAATCATTTTAAATTTTTTTTCCTTAATAATATACCTTCTTAAACTCCACCCGTTCTATGTAGTTTATTTCGTCCTCTCTCCATATGGTCATGATAAGTGTCCACCACTGATAATAATCCCCTTCCATTTGATAGACAATAATGAATCATTTCTCATGGTATAAGCAGTAATGAACCCCAAATAACATTTCAATAACACTGATCAATTGAATAGATGAAAGTTTAATAAGATAAACATAAATGGTGGGTAGGTGTTTTCCTATAAAATAAAACATGGCATTTTTCTCTATCCCTTTTGATTTTAAAATCTCGACATCGTTTATTTTATTTTTCATATATTTAATTATTTTTGTGAAAATAGACTAATAATATTTAATCCCATCTCCAAGACCATGGTTTCTCATGAGGAAGGACATTAAATTTTCTATCACATTTATTTTTAGCAATATTCTGTCTAGTTTTGGCCATGTAAGAGAATTTGAAAAAAAATATATCTTCTGAGAAATATAAAATAGTCTAATAAATAATAAGAAACCCATTTCGTGGATTCTATAATTTATGACATGTTATTTTCAACCTATGAAAAATTATTTTCTTCCTATTACACTTTTAGTTCAACTAAATCATTCATATGTTCTATCATCTTATTTTCCAAAACCTAATCCCTAAAAATAATTAAATCACCCTGATACAAATAGTTATGATCAAAGAATAACATACATAAATGGTAAATCATTATAGATGGATATTTTATGTATACCATAATTATAAATTCTTGAAGACCACAAATATTTATTAACATTAGAGACAATAGATATTATGATCTTATATCTTAAAAAATCAACAACATCACACACAAATATTTTCATATTTAAATCAATTTAATTATTTCATACATATAACCATGTTTATAAATCCATGGATACAAAGCATAAGATACAGTTAACTCATGCACTCATTTAGGATAAACATGATCGGTATCAATCATATTTGTATCAGATAATCCAAATGAATTGATAACATAATAATGTGTATGTTATAAATAAAATAATATTCATATAGGAATAAGCATTCAAAATTAAACCTAAAATCAAGACACATCTAGAATCTTTATTAATAATGGTTTCAAGAAAATATTTACTATCCGAGTGTCATAATATAAGGTTCATCCATTATAAGAATAGGAAATCATAATCATGTGAATATATATATATATATATTGTTAAACACATTAATGCATAATCGATTGAGCATAACTAGAAACAATAAAACTAACTCCCCCAATTGAAAACACAACTATTAACAATCATATCCTTGAATAATATTTTGATCATGGCTATAAAAGAATCATACACGAGCATCAAAATATGAAAATAGATACAAAAAATTATTCCCACACATATCATCATCATTTCATGATATATCTATTTCATATTACCCAAACAATTGGAGTTTTATTGGAGAACCAATCATTACATAATCATAATCAATTCATATTAATTCTATGAGATCATAAATACACTATCATTTTTTCTTATATTAACCCATGTTATATAAAATGGGCTTCTTAAAGATTCCATCATCAAAATTAATAAACATACTAGGAATGAAAAATGTAGGAATCATTTAACCATTTCCCCAATGAAAAATATGTATCATCAAATTATTTTTCATATATTAAAATAATTATAAAATCTTACTTGAATATTTCATAAGGAAAATACACACATAATTATGAAATAACTTATTTAGAGTATAATTATATTCAAGTATTATGAAAAATATATTATTTTAAAATAAATATGAAAAATTTAAAATTATTCATCAATTTAATGTGTAGTCTATACATAATGAAAAATCAAATTTGTTATATATATTGAAACAATGATTTCTTTCACACTATTAGTAAATATATTCTCATTATGAAAATGACAAGAATACTCATTTTGAAAATTGTATAGTAATAAGAAAATGGGTGAAAATAGTTTCATAAATTATTATATACTATTAATAACAATTTAAAGAAAATATGGGAAATGATGAAAAATATTCCCAATAGAAGAGGAAATAAGGTGGGTTTTTCATGAAAAAGTTCATAGTCATTTTATGTACCAAAGAGACTAAAATGGTTCTTTTATAATTATACTTAATATAAATTGATGATAAATGATATCTTTTTTTAGATAGATCATATAATTTTATTTAATTTTATTTAATCACAAAACAATCCCACTAAAAATAAGATGTATCCTAAAACCATGACCACATGTACCATTATTTATCATATAAATTCATACCTCTTATATATAATATCTTTATTTGTTATAAAAATTTCATATAAAAATATTTATACATAACTTTCTATGTAATATTATGTTATAATTTACAATTACCATTGTATTAATAATCCTTACCTTAAATGGATATTCAGGTGAAGCCATGTTTTTTTCATTCATGTTTTAGTTAGATGGTTCCAATAATTGTACCATGGCAATTAATTAATCATCTAAAGATTCATAATAATTAAATACGAATCATTTTTATTCATTGTATATATCTTTATCACCATACATATAAATGGTGATAACAAATTAGTTACTTCTCTCTATGATGATGATACTATGTATGTACGTATGTCTGATGTTTACCCATTTTGATGGATGGAATGAATGAAATTTTATTTAAATTTTCATTTATAGAAAAAATATTATATAATAAATACAATATAAATTCATTAAATATATCATTGTTACCATTTATATAAATATTAATGAAAATAAGAACACATATCTTCGTAGATGTGGTAGTCTACCAGTATGCTTGAGTGGCGTTATCATTTTCCAACAGATTGAAGGGTAATAAGGTATATAAGATATTATATTTAAAAATACATAATAAAATACTAAATTATATATTAAAAAATGAAACAAATTATAATAGCAGCCCATGAAATATGGTTATGGAAAGTTAATCTTATTACTATAATGAGGTGGAAGTCCACACATACAGAAGATTTAGACAATCCTTTCCATTATATGGAAGAAAACTAAAAATAAGTATTATAATAATAATACTAAATTATTAGTCATTTTATAGTTTATTAATTATCTTTGGATGGTTATTAAATATTTAGATTTTGTATAAGATGAATGAATCTTCTTGTGTTCATTAAGATCGTAAACCACTTCATGAAAAAACTTTTTTAAGTTTATACATAAACCATTTTCATGATTGTATTATGATGAAAAAGGTCCAATATAAAATGTTCATATATTTTAGGAATGTATTTAGTCTAGTATTGGATGATCTAAGAGGTTATCTATGTGTTAATACTATAGGATACGTGGTGTCCTTTAATATGTGTGGGAGAGGACACACTTGTTTCAAATGAATATAATATATTATGGTTTTATTAATGAAAAATGAATATAATATAAAACATCTACAACTTGAATATTTGATATGTTATAAAATAACTCTATAATTGGATTTACACCATGTTAGGGTCATTTTATCTCTTATCCGAAATGATTTATCTCTCCCATTACTATTCAATATGCCCAAAAATTAAGTTGTTATTTTAATATAATATTAATTATTCTGATTTCAAATATATAATAAATTTTATCAAATTAATTCTCTAAAATAAAAAGAATTTCATTTTAAAAATTGTTTAATTATATTTTACAAAAAAATAGTTATCTAAATGTATTTTTAACCAAAATACAAATTTTACATTCATTCCATGACATGAAAAAATAGATGAATGTTTAAATAATTTAGAGAATATATTATATAAAAATTTAATAAAAATAAATCATCAATATACTTTAACTTGATTCATTATATTATAAACAAATTATCCGGATGATATTAGTTTATTAGAAAAATATCTCCCATTTACCTTAAGATAATTTCATTTAAATTATAAAAAATTTAAGTACAATGAAATAATTTTATATCTATGTAAAAAATAATTTTAATAATTTTGATAATACTATTCATACCCTCAAATCCAAAATCAATGCAATAACTTCCACATTAATTAATAATATTTCAATAATATATCTTCATCCATTTAAACATGGTTATGAATTTAGGACAATATATCAAATAAATAATATTAATTTATAGATAAATTTGTCATAAACATTCATCGTCTAAAATATAAGCATGATATTTTATAATTCAATGGTTGGGATAAGAATTATATAACAACATAATTAATATATTGGATGTTATCCAAGCACATTATCTCATGAAATATTGGTAGTGAGACATGAATTTTATTTATTATATGATTCATGTTTATAACAAATATTTGTGCTTTTCACGATTACTATGATAATATGATTATATTTAAGCTATTTATTTATTTAATGTGATTAGTTATGATTATGTTGTTTTAGTATTCAATTATGGGTGATATCTCACACACATATTTTATTTGATTAACCCTTATTGAGATTTAATGGTCACTCCTTCTTTATATATGTCCCATATATATCCTAGGAGGTCATAGGAACACAATGATATATATGGGTGAATAATGATGATGAAAATGATATATCATATATTTTTTAATAAATTTTTTCTAATTACCCAAACAAATACAATATATTTCTAATTTTATTTTACAGAATTTGTTATGAAACATATAAAAAATCATGTGAATAATATAGAGTTAATTATTGTTAGTATTAGGTAAAGTTTCATTTATTTATATTTATACTCATAAAAGGAATATAATAATAATATAATATGAATAGTTGGAGGAATAAAATTTTTCTAAACTAAATTAATTTTTTCATATACTAAACTAATTATTTCATAGGACAATACATCTTAGTTGTAATGAACCAACCCAGGTTGACATGATATGTCATCCAAGAAAGCTCAACATAAACTTCAATTTATATTCCCCATCACCATGTTCTTGAACAATGAAATCGGCATTAAATATCCAAAATGTAGGGAATAATTTATCTATGAAAACCCAACAAAAAGTTCTCCTATATAAAAATATAATTATTAAAAACAAGGGTTAATCATTGAAAATATGGTACAGAACCCTCATACAATAAAAAATTGAACTATAAGGATAATAATATAAAGAAACCAAAAGAATGACTGAAACCAAGTCTCTAGGTCAGTATAAATCCCCTACATCCTACACCACTATAAAGCAAAATAAACTCATAGGAATATTCAATATACAGGAAAACCTTACCTTTAATAGGTTATTAAAAAACTATGTTTGTATACACCAAAAGGCATATAAAGGGTGTGAGAAAAACACCTCATAGTTTAAAAACATAATTATATACATTTTTAGTCACCATGATGCTATTAATTATATCATTAAAAATAAAATGTTTTTTATAAATAATTTCATAGGAAAACATTAATCATAAAGATATTTTGGTTTTCCTTGAAACTAATTTACATACCCATGATAATATGAAAATAAATATAACAAATAACCACGTAGTAAGTAATAAGGACAATAAATATCTTAAACTCAAATATTTTAGACAGCAAATCATGAAACATTTACTGTATGAATAAAACAACCTCAAATTATATCTATCCAATAGGAATTTATAATGACGACATTCAAGGGAAACTTTATAGAATACAATGACTCCAAATGATACCATGTCATAAAATAGTATATTGGTTTCAATAAAACCATTGATATTTGACAAAATAATGAATTCTAATCCATATTATATAGTGGTTCCCACAAATTAGAGATGTGTACTTGTCTATAACATGATGCCAGAAAGGTTACCATGAGAACTTTTTTCTCATAAATTAATGTAAATATTGCTTAAGATATTATAAAATATTACTAAAAGTGACGATTTTTTACTCTAATGTTTTATGAACCCTATTAAAATCAAAATATTTTTTTTGATTTTCATTAAGCACATGAAGTGTATAATTTTTATTTTTAAAAATAATCCGTTTTGAAGCATATTCCATACCACTAAGGTATAATTTATATAAAAAAACTCCCATTGATATAAAACCAAAATATATAGTAATCTAATCAATGGAAGGAATTTTAAAAATTAGGTTTTACAAAAGAAAAACACATTATAATGAGACATCTACCTCACCAATATAGAAAAATAACTACCCATAAAATATTGATAGTAATCAAATTTATTGGGTCTTCAAAAGACACGATTCTTAGGAAATATTATGAATTCCACACAGAACACCCTATATATTTCCATCACTCACAATTATTATTACAAAATATAATGGGTAAGAGAAAAAAGGAGTACATTTATAGTAAAGAGGAGTAATCGATTAGAGACTCTAACCTTCATTGATGATAAACACCTAAATCTAGGGGAAATCCCTAATTGACATAGTGATGAACATTATAAAATCTCACGAAATTGATGTGTTTTGCTAATGAAAGATATTTGAAAGATTTCTGCTTAAAATGAATTTGGGTTCCAGGGTAATTATCTAATTTTATGAATGTCATTCTAGTCATAGTGTTAGAAACATTATGCCCTAATAATGTGGTCGCTACTATCCCATTAATACCTAAGCTCATGATTTTACATGAAATAGTTTCATGGTTAGAAAAATCATTTACATTATGTGAAACATCATTTTTACCCAGACCCAAAAATATAAATATTTTATCTAGGAATCATGCATGGTTAGAAAAAACCTTTAACAAATGTTACATAACACTATTGGATCTAGTAGATCCATATCACACGGTTTCTACTTGTTTATTATTAACCATTCCCAGACCACGATCTTAGCATGTTTCTCCCAATGTTATAAATATATCAACCCATAACACCTAAAATCCATTAAAATCATAAGAGTATGAAACAATTGCAAAATTAAATATTCATTTGAACTAGAGGGTGTCATAATTATCCACACAATTCAACAATAATATAAATAAAGTGATTAGGACTTGGGCTCACAATGAGATGAGGACACCACTACTTCTTCAGTTCGCCACAAATACAAAACTCATAATTATCCCATACATATTTCCAATGTACCTAAGAAAAACGAATTTATTTAAAGAATAATGCCTTATTGTAATTATTCATAATAAGAACTAATTTATTAATCACTGAGGATTTGGTTTAAAGATCATCATCATTCCATTTAAGCACATTATAATCCTCATGTTTATTAATCTATAGTAGGGAAACAAGAATAATTAATTGAATAAAATTAATATATATTTTACTTCTTACATGCATGTCATCATTCTAAATTTGTTCAATGATCTCCAAATGGCGAATAATTGAAAATACCAACAAAACATGTCATCTACAACAATGATTCCCCCAATGAAAAAAATCCCAATGGAAAAACTAATCACCTATTAAAAAATAAAATGAGTGATTAGATGGCTAATTTAGTATTTTCAGAGACTCTAAGTAGTTTCTAACCACATTCGGTACAACTTCACCTTCTTTAATATATATTGAACAAAACATGGTCCAAAAAATACTACTCACCTAAATCATCCCAACAAAATGGGTATTTACATTTCCACAAACAAAATTCTTCAAAATAAACTATTTTAATCAAAATATGACAACTATTTTTATATGAAAACCCTACAAATGAATATTTTTTCCAATAAACCACTGAAATAAATACTCACACGAGGATAATGTTCTTATAAATTTAAAAATATCTCTTAGTTTTTCTACCCATATAAAGATTATATGCTATTATACTGTTCGAAAAGGTACATGTCGAATATTTAATGATTTTCCAAAAACATGAGGTATATTATGGGTCACTATTAGAAAAAAATATATATTTTAAAACCTATAACTTCATGATCTGTCAGACTTATAGGTGTCCACAATTTTCCTCTGTCATCCTTACTTTAACATTAGGAAAATTAACTTATTTCATGAATCTATAAATGAAAATCCAAAAAAAATCCTCCCAGTCAATGAT
This sequence comes from Viscum album, assembly GCA_963277665.1. NCBI lineage: Eukaryota > Viridiplantae > Streptophyta > Magnoliopsida > Santalales > Viscaceae > Viscum > Viscum album. The sequence goes on from OY728160.1 coordinate 1,920,375,651, forward strand.
TATGGTAAATATTCTAAAAATTGAATTGAAATATTATATGACTTCAATACAAAAAAATGTGAAATGTCTACCATATTCCCCATGTTATCTTATGTTGTTAAATTTTATTCTTTTTGGAAAAGTATTATGATATCAATTTCGTAACCAACCATCTCATACTATTCATACAATACTAAATTCTCAATTAATGACATGTATTAATAAACCCATGGAACACCACAATCTAGACCAGTGTAAAATATTCATAAAATCATGTCAAAAATATATAAAAACAAAAAAATTATGTCAGAAATGTAAGAATCATAAGACATAGATCAATAACTCGAGGTCTCCCCAACAAAAATGATTTAAAAAAAATATAAAATCAATGTTTTATATTTGTATAAGATGAATATGATCATCAAAAGATGAATCATATCCCACATAATCTAAGAACACCTGCATATCAACTTACTCTATATCCATGAAAATCACATTGAATTGAATCATCAAATTCATTTATACCCTTATTTTATTTATTTATTGTGTAAATGAATTAATGATAAATTCATCTGTGACAACATTATGTTTTCGTTGTATGTAATAAATATATAAATCAAACATGTTGTGATACTCCAACTAGATTCTATATCATAGGATCATATCTCTCTGAGTAAGTATATATTTAGGATCTTTTGATATGAATATACAGTGAACCATTCTCCATATAGATAGTGGTTCCATGTCTTGAGAGCATGCATCATCAAAACCAATTCAATATCATTAGTCGATTATTTCATCTCATGTGGGAATTGTTTTTGAGATGCATAGGTCACCATCTGTTTACCATCAATTAGTATACATATTAATCTAGTACCTAAGACATCACAAGAAACATTATAAACCAAAATAGGTTCTGAAAGATTCATAACATGCGTTGAATTCAAAAATATTTTCAGTTCCTCCAATGATATTTTTAATTTATTATCACAATCAAATTTGTTACTTTTATGGGTGAATTCAATCACAAGAGATCGAATCCTGCAAAAATTATGAATAAAACACCAATAATTACTAGAAAAAACTGATGCTTGAAATCTAAAATACATTTCTAGGTTCCTACCATGATAATACCTCATAAATCTTTTTACAAATCACTATGATTCCTATTATAGATGTAAAATGGCCATGAAAATTCACTTATTAGATCAAAGAAATTACTTATACTGATTTTTTATAATGAAAACATTATTTTAATATTATGATAATATTATCTTCATGATCCATGTGTTCTTCGTCTACCATGGAATAAATTTAAATATCATCTAGAAAAAAACCCGTCAGAGCACATAAGAAATGATTAAGTAATGGATTCATAAATTCCATAACCACTGTAGAAATATTTTTAATACAAATTCGCATAACCAAATACTCCTAATTTCCATATGTTATTTTGAAAAGTGTCTTTGTAATATCCTTATATAATACTCATTACTGATTTTTCATTTATAATATATTAGTATTAGAAATTCATTTGCAACCAACATGTTTATTATAACATTCATCAATTTTAGGAAAGGAATGGTTTCTATTAACAATTACCTGTTTAAGCATTCAGTAATTAACCAAATGCTTAAGGATTACTTGTAACTTCATCGAGAATAGAACTAGTCTATTCCATGGTGACATTGCTGGGAAAAAAATTACCTTGGTCTCATGATCCTAAATATAAAAATTTTATTCCATCAACTCAATGGGTTCCATAATATAAGATGGAGATGATATTTGGGTTATACTTTTAATATATCCATATCATATTTAACCTCCATTGATGGTGGTGACTAAGAAACATCATGTGGGGACACCTCAAGGTACTCATTTAACATGGAATCAACCTAACCACTTAACGGTTTACAAATAAAGTGAATTAATATATCCAAAAATTGGTATGAAATTATTTTGGCCTCTAGAATAATAGGATTATCTCCCCTAGATCTTGTACCCCACTCACCTAGAAAGGGGGGAGGAACCATATCATGATATAGAAATATAAATCAATGATGATAATAATCATTTTCGGAAATAAATTAACCACGTAATATATCCAATTATGAGGATGATGACATAATTACCATGAACATAGAAATCACTTTGATCTTTCAGTAGGAAATTATAACTCAATTCTTAAACAATTATGAAACCTACTCTTACCTCCTTCCCAATAGAGTGGAAGGATGGACCATTAATGGAATATTCTCTAAGCATAATCGCAACCCATCAATTATATTAGGGATTATAAATGAATGATATTCTGTTGTATTTATGTAAACATGCTTATAGATGACGAAATAAACACCATAGCTGCAACAATATTAAGAACAACTTCAGAATCATGTCATTCATATTACATTACATAATGTAATATGGCCTCATCCCCTCCCTATGTCCTCTTTACCACCAGAGTACAACTATTTTCATGAGAATGGGTGATACCAAATATTGATAAATCGAACTGATTCATTGCCTTTAGTAAGGGTGATTCAAATTCTACAGCCCTTGGAAATTTTTTTATAGAAAATGTTAAGGTGATCAGATTTCTTTGCTATGATGGAGAATCATGGGTTAGAATTTATAGTTAGGATTAGTATTACTATGTATTCTATATTGGATGAAATCTAACAAGTGTTGTATTTAATAATCCCCTATAATGAATCTTATCATTAACTATGTATTATATCCCCAGTGGAATCATTAATTCATGTATGGGTTCCATATTAGAAATTTATAACATGAAATAAACAAAGTGGTAAACTATACAGTACTTTATGGATTGTATGTCTGAGGTCAAATCCACAGTGATAGGATCAGAGAAAATATTAATAAAATAAAAGAAACATAATGTAATTTCAAATTTGGAAAAAATAATGTCTATACTATAGAGAATGTGATTTGGTGAATATGGTGGTAGAAGAAAATATAAAATGAATGTCTTGTAGTAATGAATAAATGTACATGGAATGAAATGTTATAAAATAATTGATTAATAATTATACAGTCATTAGAATTATGTTGTAGGGAGTTAAATATTCATGATAATCACTCTCGATAACAAACAAACCTTTTTTCATTGACAGCGTCTTCATATTACGAAGGATGGGAAACTTGAAACATTACATTATAAAAATGGAAATGATAAACCCAATGACCATGGAGGATCTCTAAACCCTATATATTACATTAAAAGAATGTATTAAATCTAATCAGACAATGTTCATACTCAAATAATTAATGAATGAAATTAAATCCATTCCCCAACCCCTCCCTCAATGATAATGCTAGAAGAATCAAGAAATTGATAAAAATGAAGAATCAATATGAAATTCCAACATGAATATAAATAAAAAATACATTAAATTATAAAATCAATCCATATTCAACACACACTCCTGGAAATGAAAATATCACCCCTCATGATATCCATGAGTGTGTGCAAAAATGGAAGAATGAAATTCCTACAAAAAAGTGGTTAAGAAAGCCTCTGCAGTTGGTGCACATTTATCAGGTAGGCCGTGGGGAATCTATTATGTCATCAATGATCCCTCCAAGGGGAAGATAATCGTGAATTTATAGGATATTTTTCCAAAAAAACCATCCGTATAGAAAATATAATGAATCTATAATTTTTTATAATTCATGAAAAAAACACAACGTGTAATGAAGTTTTAGAATGTGTGATCCATGTCAGCACATGGTTTCCAAGATCTATCCATCTTGATCATTAACGAAGAATTTTTTATTACACGATGTGTACTTTATTTTTCAATACAAGTAATCCCCATTAATTTCAATGTGTGGTGTTAACTCTATAAAAAATTACTTCATGTTGTTGGGAAACATTATGTTTAAATTGGGTTTTTCAGTTTTCTAGATTTATCCATATTCAAAATTTTGATGTCAAAACGTTTCACTCCATTCATGGTGTAAAGTGTATATTAGCTTCATTATTTGACTCTTTTCATTCTATTTTTGTAAATTCATTATTTTCTTCCATAAATAATATAAAAAGTCAGTATATTCTTAAATTGGAATGATCTATCATTTAAGGACCAAAATAAATACTATAAAATACAATGAAATATATACATTAAATTCACATAGTAGATTACACTTACTACGATTCAATTCCACGATAGAAAAAACGCATTGGCAACCCACTACAACAACACAATCACCATTGAGACTTATCTTCCTAGCTATGTCTACCTCAACTATAAACTCATTAACAACAACATAATAAATGGTCAGTAGCAACATGAGAATATGTATCAATAAAAACATTTGTGTAAAACCAATCCAAAATAATCAATCCTTGAGGAGTTCATTTGTGAGATGTTCTAGGGAGAGATTAAATAATTCACTAAAATGATTTTCATAATTCATCACTAAATGATTTCATTGAACCATGGTCACAAATTATTCACCCTTCTTACACAAAAAATTACTTGATAGAGATATATATTCAAGGACTTGTTCAATTTAAACAAAGTGAGTTCCCTTTGTAATTTAGTTTACATAATAAAATCAGATAATTTTTTATGGTTAATTAATGATTATATGTGCTAAATGTCATAATAGTGTCCTCTAAAGTCTTTAAAAAATTGAAATTTCCTTATATTCTCTCAATACATTCCTCAGTTTCTTGGTTTCATTTATTATCACCTAATATAAATTAATTCTATTAGGTAAACACAATATAAGTTTCTGTTGCAATTTTGTAGTTTTCAACACCTATTTGTTTAATGGATTGAATAGTCTATATTATTGATTCCACTAAATTTGCATCAACATGAGATTTTTTTCAACGATACATTCCCCATATCTCAACCCCTATGATTCACATAGATCATTTTAGAATTCAATATATATTTGATTTAATCATTGAAACCTAATATTCTCATGCATACCTCTAAGTCAAAATATTAACTTCAAGAATCAAATTTAATGGCTATAAATAACAGAATTTTTTCAAAAAATATAATCCCATAGAAAAAAAATTATATGTTCATTTCATTGAACCTAAAATAAATCTCAACTCTTGATGAAAAATCATTGACCATCAATGTATGCATTACACCAAATAAAAAATTGATCTGGCATGGCACCATTCGACACCTTCCACATATGTATTGATGGTATTAAAACAACTATACCAAAAATCTAAATTTTTCCTTTTGTATAGACACATGGCCTACAGTGCATTTTCAATTTCCTTGGAATAGTAAAATGAACCTATGTATCATCACACAAAACTATGGGTATGATTTCACCCTTAAAACACAACACAACATGTATCACATATAACAAGATAAAGATAGAACCCCAGATCAAATCATAAAACATGATGTACATAACCATGAGATCTTATTAAACAAATATATATCGCTAATCACATAATGAGAAAAAAAAGTCTACATGTGAAAAAAAATCACCATTATCCCATACCACAATGGAGAAATATTAAAAGTATTTAATCTACATGAAACCATTCCCTATAAAAATATATTTTAATCCCATGTATTCATATTACAAATGGAATATGCAGGTGTGAAAAAAATATATTATAGGATACCTCCATGAATATATATATTTTCATACAATATGATTTATTTAGTTATATATTTAAAATAAAAACATGTTTTATAAATTATTTCATTTTAAATCATTCCTCATAATCAACCATTTTTTTTTAATTTAAATTTTCCTAATTCAAATCCCTTAGAATATGGTATTAAAAATAACTAATAAAAAATATGTAAGTAATCAAAATCACACATATCTCATTGATAAAAATGTGAGCAGCACTTGAAATAAATATTAGCATCAAGAATAAACCACAAATAAATAGGGTTCATTCCCTAGGAATAATTAACTAGGACTCCCATGGGACACTAGCTAGTGTAACCTGGTTCCAAAGGACAAAGAGTCCTTTAATAGTATATTGGTATAAGAAAAACACAATATCTTATACAGTATAATGATTACATATTTCTAATATCAATTAGTTCCTTAGAAAATGAAAACATGCATATGTTCATAAACAAAATTCACCAAGGTTCCCATGTGTTTTTTTTTTCAAAAAAAGTCATGTAAATAATTATTAAAATGTTATCATATATTCCCAAATGTAAATAATTACCCCTTCCATGATTGAAACCCCATTTAAATTTCAAAATCAACTTTATTGAATTTCATCAAACACATGGTTTTCATAAAAATGTATTTTTATAAAACAACATTAAAATAATCATCCATGAAACATTATATGATGCTACAACAATCAAAACTCATGATATCATGTCTGAAATTTTCATAATAAAATATGAATTAATAATAAAGATAAATATATCCATGAAAAAGAATTATTTTATTGAGACATTATCCTCAATTATTAATGGAAAATAGTTTCCTTCGAAAATGGTGATGGGGAACCAAGATATTAGGTCAATATGAAGCTAGATCCATGTGAAACATCATCAATTCCCTAAACAAAACACTATATTTGTATTTTATATACCATCAAGGTTTTAATTAATCAACGATAATAGAGATAAAGAGTATATCTACATAAAAGAAAATAAATCATTAGTAAATTCTTAAATTCCTAGATGATATCAACAAAAATATCAATAGAATCACTAAGAGGCCATGGGTAGAACCTACTAAAACATCAATGTAATTTTGGGTTATGAAAATACGATAATATAGTGATTTTTGGGATAATTATTCCTAATGGAATCATGGTTATTTTAATATTTTGAGAAATTCATATGGGTCAAAAGTTAACCCGCACAACTAGGAAGAACCTATGCAAATCTGACAAGGAAATGTTCAATTTTTTTTGGATAATTGAATGTAAAAATATTATTATGAAGATGAATGAAATTATAATAATTTCACTAGTGCTCACACTAACATCCTGTGGAGAAGTAAACTTCATATACAATGATACATTCAATATGTTCTTGGGTTGTCTACTATAGAAAAATTATAATGTGATAGCATATAACATAAATTAATTAATGATTCAGTAGAAGTATTATCAAAAATTCACATGGAGTTAGCTATATTAATCATGTCCATGAATATAATGATAATTATCTCTACCAAGATAATTGTTACATGTATACTGATCATAATAGTACTAAGTATATATTAACATAGAATGAGATCTACATACACCAACAAAGACTTTAATAGAAAATCACTAACTATTACTACTCATTCTGTTACTATCCTGGAAAGGTGAAGTTGGATGATGTTTTTATTAGAAACAAAACATGCACCATTATCCATGATGAGGATATAAAAGTATAAAACAATCTAAAACATGATAATTATTGACACGGGAATCATAAAAAGAGAGAAAAAATTCCTACCTTTTTTAAATTAAAACACCATATATGTTTGAGATGATTATGAAATATCAATGTTATGATGTGGGGATATAAAAGGAGGAAGAAGTTTGGAAGGGAAAAATAATAGATATAAACATTGTTAAACAAGGAATTATAAGAAATATGACACCATTATGTGTACCATTAGAGTTTTATATAAATATTGATACAAAAAATGATGCACATATTCCAATATTTTGTATCCATCAACATAGTATGATGGTGTATAAATATATTTGAGAGAACATATGTTGGAAAAATATTATGAATATGAATATGGAATATATATCAAATTGAATTGTATTTCATCATGTTATGGTATAATGGAACAATTCCAATGGGATAACAAAAAAATTAGCAATTCCAACATGGAAATTTTAGAACATCACCGTTGATGTTTCCATGGTTCTTATACATTGAACAACACTATTGATTGTATCTGACAATTATTGAAAATTTACCTAAAAATTTAGAATGTTTTCATTATGGTGCATCCAATTTATTGATTGTCGATGTATGATCTAAAATTCATATGAATAAACAATTTAATATTTCAGCAGATTGATATATGTACATTAAGGTGGATGGAATAAAAATCTTCCACTGCTTGAGTTCTCATACTACAATTATTTCAACTACAACATTCAGATGGATCTCTTGGAATCCGCATTGCGATGAAATACTAAACTCTTACAGGTTGAGATAATTATAGAGGGTGGATGATAATATTGATCCATCCTGTCAAGTAAATGGAATATATGGTTAACTAACTTCAAAAGCACATTAGAACATTAAATATTAAATATAAGTGTTATGATGATAATCATTTGTGTGAATAGATGATGGGGGTAGAAGATATGTTGTTCCTTCATATATTACTATGGAAACACCTCAAGTCCTCCAAACCACCACATGGCCTTCGAGAAAGATGAGATATGATAATGTACCCATCTGATTATAAGGGAAAAAAGTTGTAGATGAAGATTCAGAGAAATCCCATTACCTTGAGATAAGATAAATTGAATTGGAAGGTTTAGAGGGTATGAAATTTTCATAGGTACTAGAATTATGAATCTCAAAACAAGACAACTAGTAATCCAACCATGCGAAGGTGGAGTGTTGATTTCATAAAACATAGTGTGGTGGATCAGTTTCAAGTTGTCTTTTTTTTGTTGATTACCATAATAAATACAGGTCATGTAATTGTCTTTTATTCATTCGGTCATTTTAAGGGTTCCAACACACCCCTTGAAAGGTGCATTATCCAAAATAATAATAAAAATTAGGCATTTGGTCATTCAAAAATGTATGTATGAATATGAAAAATTGGATCCTGGGAATGAAATTAAATATTTGTAAACTCATTTGTCACAATATATTATTGGTTAAAAGATTATGGAAAAATTTCCAAATGGAAGAATAATTTATTCTCCCAAAATTCTCTAAATGAAAATTTCCTCTATACTATTTATATGTATCATTTTTAGGATTAATATATAATATTAAAATAAACCCTAAATAAAAACAAAATTGTTTTTTAAATATAGAATATTAATAAGTAATTATACATTTTCTCTATTAAATTGAATATAGTATAATGATAGAATAATCATAACTAAAAAAATAAACAAATATTTGAAATTTAGGTGATTGGTGGTCCACTAGAACCATCAAAACTGCAAAAACAATATAAAATAATTAAAACATTATAAGTATATTCATTAATGAAATTTTTTTTGTCTCTACAAAATTATTAATAATGTATGAATAATTGGAATTATTATTATTTCAATGAAGTTTAAAACAAATAAGACTATTATAATAGGTATTTGACTATTAGAATAGTAACTGCCCTTTAAAATAGTAACTTGATTCATAGAATAGAAAAATTAATTTTGAATAATAATTAACTGAATAACACAAGTTAATATAAATATTTAAATTTCATAAAATAATTTAATTTATTATATAATATATATATATTTATTTATATTTTTTATTTTTTTATTTTTTTCATATTTTCTAAAACAAATTTGTTAAAATTTATATATCAAATTTTTATATTTTATAAATTTATTTTGATAAAATAGAAAATTATATCTTTATTTTTCCCATTAATATTATATTTTAATCTATTTTTCATTTTTACTTTTTGTAAAAATTAATTTTTGACGTATAGAAATAACACTCCATTTTTATAAATTATATATTTTATAAAATAATAATGAAGTCAAAATGAATCAATAATTTTTTCTAATAAAACACACATAATAAAATGGTGTAATTACGTAAAATAATTTATGAAAAAATTATTTAGTTGTTAGAAAAATGTTAAAAAATTTATAGACAGAATTATTTTTTATTCTAATAAAAAAAATCTATTTTTTGCATTACAAAAGTAGAATGATAAAATATGGTTTTAGAAGTTCTTATATGATAAAATAATTCAAATTATATAATTAGAGGAAATTATTAGTCTCAATAATCATTAATATTCATTTATTTGAGGTAAATAAGAAAAATGCATAATATTTTATTCAAATCTACCAATCTACTTGGCCTATATAATCATATGACCTCCAGCTATTAATTCTTGCTTCCAAAATATCTACTAAGATAATTTTATTCCAAAATACCACATGAACATCACCCCTATTCCATATCATAAATGTTTACCAAGTATGTGACTAATAAAAAGACCACTACATGAATCATTATGGAGTAATCGAAGGATGTTTACATAAATAACGCTACATTACACATCACACTTATTATAAATTTCCATTTATTTCATAGAGATCCCAATTACAATAGTAAAACTATAGTACAATTATTCTTATAGTATAATTCTAATATAATGATACTATATTAATAATTTAGTGGTTATTTTAACTCTATTTATTTTATTCATAAATATTATTTCTCGTGACATTATTAGTTTATACAACTTATGTGATTGATGATTTTTTTCACCACCATAGTATTTTGGATTTTAATTTTCATCTATGGAAAATATGATATTAAGTGTAAAATTAAATAATTATTAAAAAATCTAAATTTAAAATAATCAGGATATACATAATATTAAATATAAAACATCATTTCCATATTAATTGTTAAAGAATAATGTTATCGAGAATCAATTTACCCATGGAGTCAATTTTATTATATTAACATACTTTCTGATGTATTATAATTCTGGGATGATGTAGATGTTTAACAGGAAAAGCATCCAACACATTGGACCATTAAATATATATATCTCAGATTGATAGAAAAAACATAATAAAAAATTCGGATATTTATAAAAAGGAATAAAAATATTGTAAATAATAATAAAATATTGTAGAATATAATAATCAATAAACATATTATTATATTTTTGTAGTAAGGTAAGTATCTAGAAAACATATTTCTATATAGGTATGTGGTTCCTTTAAAATATTTATTGCACTTCAATTTTTGTAACTTTCATTGTTTTCCATTGTCTTATTATCCATATATTCTCCATTTCTATCTATATCTTCCAATTTGGGACTACTTATTCTAGGAATAATTATTTCATCCTCATTTCATCTTATTACATATATATAAAACCCTTCAAGGTCATATGTGAATGTTGTAAAACCTATTCCATTATCTTCTCAATTTTATTATATGGATTACTGTATATCTTTCCATCCAATCAGGTCCTATATCTACTAACAATATTATGATTTTCAATTACATATTAAAAATGATATGTTTATTTTTTTATATGAAACCTCTGGATTCCCAATTTTGAAAAACAGAATGATTTAATTTGATATCCATTTTTATTATCAAGTGTTTAATCCTTGTTTTTTATTGATGTATGACTTGTTTTTAATTGTGGTACAAATAGTCATTATATGTTATTTTATGATATGTTAAACTAGAATTACACATCCTCTATTATATTATATAATTTTTACTTCTCATGATACTCCATTCATCGCACATATGCAGTTAGCATAACATATTGTTTTATGATATCTTAGTAGTCAGACTCAAATTATATTTATGAAATATCTTATTTTTTCAAATTTTAATGATTCTTGTGATTACTGTTATATTGTATATCCAATCCTTTAATGAATTTATTTCTTCTCACTAATTATGAATCATTTATTTTATAATAACATTATTATTAGTTTTTTAATTATTTATAATTTCTATAACCATTAATGTGTTTTTTATTACACCTTCATTATGTATGTCACCATAATATCCCTTATATTCATAATATCAAGATGATTTATATGGATGAATAAAGTAGTTAGTGATGAGATATATTTTTGGTTGTTATAATTTATTTTGTTTTATCCCAAAAATACAATTGGTAACTTTATTTATGAGTGGATAATATGTAATTTATGATAAAATTATTTAAAATTATATGAATGTCATTTGGGTCATAATTATCATATTTTCCATATATTAAATTTCATTGAAGGAAAAAATTGGTAAGACATCTCATACATTGAATTAATGGGTGAATTATTGTGTAAACACATTTTCATCAAAGATTCAAAAAGATAATTTTAATTTATTGGAATGAACAATACAGACATCCGAATCTCAATAATAAACCCTCAATATTCCAAATTCATTATACACATTAATCATTACACGGTTTTGGAATTTCTTAATATTGATCCTTTGGTCACTATGTTTACTAATCTCTCCACCGAATACATAGAGGAACTTATGAGTGAAAATTCAGAAAAATGATCCCTCACAATTGAATATAACCATAAATGAATAACATTAATCTATAAGGTGTGTTTTAAAAAATCATCAAAATACTAAATAAATGATTTTCATTGTTATATTTTATGGTTGATATTATTCAACTCCCCCTTTAGGGATCATAGTTTTACTTTATAAAGTAGTTCATGTAATCTCTTACAACTTATTCCAAATAAAAGGAAACATCTAAAAAAATTATTCAAATTTTACATTTGAAATTTGATGATTATGACCAAAATTATTCAACTAAATCAAGTTATTACTGTCATGTGAGACACCAATTAATCGTCATTTAAAACATTTTATTATAATTTAATAATATCTTATTTAACACATGGTCTCATGTTAAACATTTCTGTGGATATAAGATCATTAACCTCCAACTCCTAAAATATATTCTGACTATATTTCTGAATGATAGGACACATTATTGGATGATTCCTTGATGGGATCACCCATATATCTTCTTTTATACTTATCATATCCATACGAGTGGACCAAGGTTGTTTGATGTTAATCCTAGATAAATTATTCTTTCAATAAACCAATGAATCCCAATAAAATATTTCTACATGCTAATTTCCTTAAATAATCTTCACTTATTATTATGTAACCACCTAATTGTGAAAAAACATAACAATCACCTCTCTAATATACTAATACACAACAACCTTCTATGTGTGACGTAACTTCTTTCAGTGTGATTTTAGCTTGTCATACAAAATCACTTATAAACTATTCCACACATCAAAATAATTCCCTAAATGATTATACATATTCAAATATCTCATATTATATATATATAATGATAATAAACAAACAATTTATTCAAAATTAATGTTTGAGGACAAATATTACCAATCATTTTCCAATAAAACATCGTATATTTTTCAAATTAGATCGCACTGCATCCAATATAAGGAGTTATATTTTTTAGTGGTCAATGATTTGATGGTAATGGTTTTTATAGTCATTTTTAATGAGGGAATTTGTTGACCCAAAATATATTCATTTAAAGGAAAATGAAAAGAATAAAAAATTTAGTTGAAGGGAGAAACAATTTGGGAAACAAATCAAATATAATAAATATTCTGGATTGATAGCATTGAAAAATATATAAAAATAAAAGATATAATGTGAAATGATAATAAATAACTAGTTATTTTAGATATATTACTCTTAAGAACATTCATAATAGTAATCATTATTTTATAATTTTAAAATTGGGGAGAAACAAGTTTGCTAGAATGGTTTTCGGATTATTCCATTGATTTTCATTTTGATTTCCTTTTTTGTTGATTTTATTTATCACACCATCTTGAGTAGTGAGTGGAGAGGTAGAATGACGGAATAAATACTGGTATTGAGATGTATGTAATTTAAATTAATTATAGTCAGGATACTGTGTTAGTAATATTCATGGCATGTTGACATGTTTTTGATGTATTCTCCCATTATAAATAACTTTTTTTGTTAACATATATAAAATCCCTATATCATTTATTTTAAATTTAATTATTTTAAGTTTTAGATGATTTGTTTAGGAGTAGCAGAAACACCACTCGAGCCCATTCTCAACTAGTTTCTTCTTTATAGCTAAAGAATAAACCATTGGAAGATTATATAAAATGAAATTTATCAGGATTATATCATCAGAAACAATATGAATTAATCTCATAGTATAATATAGGATCTTTTAAAATTATTTTTGACATTTATATAATAATATGAAAATGAAACTATCTTGAAATCATTATTCAATGAATATATTAATCACAAAAATTGTATTTGATTTATGACCACATTTTTCAAGGGTTTTCCAATGTATTAGATTTATATTGGTATCTACACATGCCCATAGATCGCTTAATGATTCCAATGAAAATGTGAGTTCCATCATAGATGATCCAATCCCAATGCATCATTCATATTGATCATAACACAATCCTTCATGCATGATGGATTATCTCTCATGTTCAATTGAACATAATATTTATGAAATAGGTGGATAATTTCTTTTAGTCATTAGTGGAACCCTAGGGACATTATTCATTGTATTAATTCACATAATAGGAGATGATATGTGCATATAACACATCATAGATAAATAATTTAAAATAAATTTATATTGTAGGGGTTTTAAATTTTAATATTTCATAATTAAAATTATTTAAATACTAACTCTAATATATATCCCCTTACCGTATATTATCATCATTAAGATTATTTAATGGAATACAATGAATTTCAAAAAAAATAATATAATTTTATTAAATTAATATTTCATTTATTGAAAAAACTATATTTATGACAATATGTTTACGGTCACCATGCCTTAACTAATTCCATCCACTATCCTGTGAATTTACTATACCGTAAATAATATATAACATTATTCATTAGAAAAAAATTATATTAATTTTCTGGTTAATTAATATATATATATATTAATATTCAGGTAATAAAATAAGTTTTATCCATAAAAAATGATATTTATTTCCATTCAAATAAAAAATATATAAATAAATATTTTGTTTGTGATATTACCCAATGGAATTATATGGGATTACCTATATTACAATATTATAATCTTTAAAAATTTATAGGTACCCATAAAAAATAAGTTAGTATATCAATATCACTGAACACACCCAAATGAAAATTGTTAAATATAATAACTTTATCTCAATATCTTATAATGTGGGTTTCATACTAATGAGATCACCCTATTAGCTTTATATATCTTTCATTGGAATCCTAAATCAAATTTGAAATCAAAATTTCCATGAATTTTAGTTTCACAATTTCATTTTTATCAACTGTTTTTGAAACCATCTACTGATCATGGATCGAGAAAACCCATTCAGGACGTATCCATTAATTTGATATCACTCATGAATTGACCATACAATAAAACGTGACAAAAAAATAGATGATAATGAAATTTAAAAAATATATAAATATACAATAATTTTCAAATTAATTTAAAATAATCTTAGTTCTATTGACCAATAAACATATTAATATATTGGAATATTTATGAACACATATAATATTGAATTTATAAAGGGGTGGATATCCTTATAATATCCCATATTGGATATTACCAACTATAAACATCATTATATGAATATTAATTCACATAAGAGGATATAACACAAGGAATTTTTCCTTGTATATGTCCTATAAAAAGATTAAATCTGACTATATGACTTATAGTAATTATAATATTGTTATTGAACATCATGGCCACATCATAGAAAAAAACTACATTGAGTTTTCTATAAAAACCCAATCTTTGAAAATTATATCATTAATATAAAAATAAAAAATTTATAAAATGAGATTCTTAATCAAATTCCTAAGCCAACATAAATTATCAGATATTACAACAACCTGAATTGATCATTACAATTCCTAAAGAGAATCCCTGATTCCCAAAGGCTAGTTGTTTATTATTGGGAATTGAAAACAATTTTTTTAATTATTTAGACAAAATGATACTATAACCATGTTACATAAAGATATATAAAATACCACATTATTAAAAAAAGAGAAAAATAAGAAGATACATATTTTATTCTTAATATGTGATAAGAATCATTGCAAACAAAACACTCATAAACAAGATATTTTCCATCTCAATATGAACGAATGTCACCTCCAAAATCCACACTCTACTATCAAGAATAACTAACACCAACCTCTGGGTCATTTTTATTACCAAATGATAAATATATATATATACACACACACACACAATGGTGTATGTAGTGAGGTGGTAATAGATCCTAGTTGGATACCACCAGGTGTTTCATATCATGACTTTAAAAAAGGTAAAATGTAATGACCCGCCAATTCTCATTTTCTTGAGAGTACAACGAGTAATTACTAGGCCATAAGCGCCATCCCCAAGTCGCCAAAGGCTGGCAATAAATTCCTAAGACATTTAAATACAATTTGGGGGATGATTTAACTTTTAATAAATAAACCCATAAACCAACCATAAAAAAATTCACTATATGATGCATGAACAAATGAAAGACCAATAAAAACTTCATTTATATCAACCTACATCCAAGTACACAACAGCATAAGACCAAACTAAGCATCAATGTACACAGTAGATGAACAACTCAAGACTCTCAAAAGTCACTATAACTCTATGCTTCACAAGATCCAAGCTCCAGATCATCTCCGAAGTATCACAATAAGCCACAAGCAATAAGATGCTTTACCTTTACCTGTGTCCCAGAATACGACATCTGAAAAAGCACCAACATGCCTAAGAAGGGGTCATTATAAAACTCAGTAGTTTTTCTCTAATGAATTTCTTACTCACACCACTAGGATAGTAGAGTAAGCAACATTTTATAAAAACAGTTATATAAAACATTTTATCAAAACCAGTTTATAACTATATACAAAAAAGTTTCAAACCCCATTCATAACCAAAGGCATTCCAAGAGAAATTGAACCCAATTTTCCAGCATGTAAATTTTCTAGAAAAATAACCAAATAAGTGTAAGAACCATTTCACCAACAATCCTTTTTGGAATACCCAACCATTTCCACAAACCCATGCAACCAACTATGAATGCTACCTCGAAGAGGGGAGAATCCCTATCCCTTATCCATCTCATCCCTGAAGGGGGAGACTTCTTACCCTTATCTGACCCAAATACATATGAATGCATGACGTGGGAGAGCCATAACCCTTATCCTTCCCAACACTAATGGGGGAGACCCCTAACCCTTATCCATCCCGAAAGCAATATGAATGTTTGACGGGGGAGAGCTATAACCCTAATCCATCCCAACAATGATGAGGGAGACTACTAAACCTTATATGTCCCACTTTACCATGAACACATACAACCATCATGTTAAAACCCATGTGTGTTCAACCAATTCACACCATTTCAAATCTTAACCATTTCAATTTCAAATCATTTCAATAAAACTCCCTTTTTATTGAAAACCAAATCCATCCACATCATTTCTATATCAAACCATTTTAATAAAACAACCTTTTTATTGAATCCCCATTTTTCATCATACCAAATACAATTTCTGAAAATCTCTAATTTAAAATAAACATTATAAATTCAAAAATACAAATAACATTGCACAACAATTCACCATGATTTCACAATCTCATCAAAAACATAAATCATCATTAAAGAGTATTTATTCTATAATTTTCAAAATAAAATCCATTCAAATAAACCAATTTTAATCTAAGCCAATCAATTCTAGAAAGAGGAGTTGAGAGTGAATCCTCCTACTTAATTGGTTTGACGAGAACCCTAACAAACGAAGAATTCATATGAAAACGGAGTTGGTTCTTCAAAAACCCACCTCAGATCTCTTCTCCTAGAAAGATCAGGACTATATCTCATCATATTTGGCATCGACACACTATGATGTACCCATAACAGGGATAGATATAAGAAAACTAGAGAAGAGAAGAATAAGATCTGAGTAGATCTAAGAAACTGATCGTGAATGAAGAAGAACGATCACATACCACATGAATCTGGCATCGATTCCCCAAGAGAATCCTTCAGATCTCCTCTAAAACAGTGGGAGAACCCTATTTGACCTATAGAGTAGCAAATTCCAATGTTAGGGCTTCATAAGAGAATAAATGATCTACATAGAGGCAAAAACACATGAAATCTGCCTTTATAGGTTCTCGTTTATGTGGTTGCATGATTTTCTTGCATGGTTAGAAAAAGTTTTCACTAACCATGCGTTAGTTTATTCCTCGGCCACCCTTCCCGCACGATTTGGCCATAGGCATAGACAAACTGTGTGCAGCCTGTGTGGAAGCTACTGCCTCCAAGACCAACTACGCACTATTTGACAGCATGGTTTAGACACACTGTGAGCCGCCCGTGTGAATTCCCTCTTTTCCAAAAAAACAAACATCATTCCATGTTCTCCTAACTCTCCCATTCGTCACCATTAACTTTTATCCCACTAAAATCATCAATAAAGGATTATATACCAGTAACTGGGGGTACTAAATTCTCCACACAATTGGTCTTTCCATCCTCGGAAAGTATAAGACCTTTATCTGGCTAAAAGAGTTCTGGCCACTGCTCTTTCATTTCCCTTTCACATTCCCAATCTCTTCCTGAATCTAACCATGTTTCCATAAAACCAACACTAGACCGATGCTTTTTCCATGAAAGACATTCACTTGCCTATCTGCAATCCTTACCGGGATATGTATTATTGATGAATCCAAATCTAGTTCAACTTGATCCCATATGATCACAAGGAAAATATCAGACTGATACTTTTTCAACTGAGATACATGGAACACATTAGGAACCAAACTGAACCATGGTGGTAATTCAACCCGATATTCCTCCTCCCTAATGCGTCCCAGTATCTCAAAATGGAAAATGTATCTAGGAGATAACTTTACCTACATCCAAAAATGATGATCTTCAAGCCTTGGAGGGATCCTCAAGAAGACATGATCACCCACAATGAACGAAAATGGTATTTGAGGGTGATCTTCCTAAGATTTCTGAGTAATCTATGCCATCACAAGCCCGCATCATATCTTTCAATGTTTGTATCGTCCGCAAGGATATCACATCCATCTGAGGATGATCCGACGTGCTCAGAGTCAATTAAGTTATGAGGGCTTGCTGTAATGATTTCTAGAAACGAGATGTGAACCTCAGATCTCTATCTGCGACTATAGACACTGGTATTCCATGCCTCTTTACCACTTCTCAGATATAGATTCTGGAATGATCTTCCTCCATTTGAGTTTCAATAATAGGGATTAAATGGGCCAACTTGGTTAGACGATCTAATCTCACCCAAATGGCATCGTGTTTCCTGACCATTTTTGGAAGAGCTGTAACAAAATACATTGCTATATGATCTCATTTCCACATTTGGATAGGTATATATTGTTACATACCAACTAGTCTCTAATTCTCTTCTTTAACCTGAAGACAAGTTAATCACCGTGAGATGAACACAACCACCTTCCTTTTCATGCCTCTCCACCAAAACTACACCTTCAATGCCTTATACATCTTCTACGTACCTGGGTGTACAACCCATCTTGAATGGTGAGGAGAATTAAGGAGTTGTTCTTGAAAAAACATAGGTACAACCATCCAATCCTTGAGAGAGAAAACTGAACCCCCAACAAGTTTCCATCCATCAATGATCTCCCCACCATTGGGTTTTGAATTTACAACCAGGCATTCTGCATCATTTGTTTGTGATTCTTTAATATTCTTTAATAAATCATGAACAAGTGTAGCTGAAAAGTAAACAACAACATCAATTCCATTTTCATATTCCACCTACATGTCGACTATGACCGAAATCAACTTCCAATCATCTGAAGCTTCTTTCTCTAACTGAACATATGACTTCCTACTCAATGAATCCGCCATCGAATTCCCTTTTCCTGGTGTGTACATCAAGTCAAAGTCAAACATCTAGAGATACCCCATCCAACTCCTTTTCCTAAGATTCAAATAATGATGTGACAAATGTGTTTCCAGCTTTTGTGATCTGTAATCACAGTAAATTTCTCACCAAAGAGAAGAATTCTCCATATTTTCAAAGCATGGACAACTGAAGCAAACTCCAAATCATCTGTTGGGTAATTTTTTTCATGCACCCTCAACTGGCTTGAGCCATAAGTAACCACATGATCTCCTTTCATGATAACACAACCCATAACAGTTCTCAAAGCATCACAATACACTAAATACACTTGTCCTGATTTAGGCAAGATCAAGATGGGTGCCGATGTAAGACGAACCTTCAGTTCATGGAAAGAGTTCTGACATTCTACTATCCATTCGAATGGAGCATTATCCTTTTCCAAAGTTGTCATTAGTGACTCTAGTTGTGAGAAATCACGCAAAAAGCGTTGGTTGTAACCAGCTAGACAAATAAAACATCATATCTTGAACACATTATTTAGTGGTTTCCAAGAGATAAAGACTTTCATCTTTTCATGATCAAAATAAATGCCTTTATCAGAAATGACATGGCCATGGAAACATACTTCTTGTATCCAAAAATCACACATTGATAATTTGACATAAAAATGACGATCTCTCATGATTTCTAACACTTTTTCCAGGTGAACCTCATGATCACCCCTTTTTTTTAATAGACCAAAATATCATCCCCAATCACCACAACAAAAGAATCCAAATATCGCTGAAATATGTGATTCATCAAATCCATGAAGTCCACTGGTGCATTCGTTAGACCAAAAGGAGTGACTATATATTCATAGTGGCCATATCTATATCTAAAAGTTGTCTTGGGAATATCCTCCTTCCAAACTCATAATTGATGATATCCTAATCGTATGTCAATCTTAGAGAACCACTGAGATCCCCTTAATTGATCAAACAGATCATCAATGCATGGAAGTGGATATAAATTCTTTATCGTAACATGGTTAAGCTTACGATAATCAACACAAAACCGAAGGGTTCCATATTTCTTCTTCACAAACAACACTGGTGCTACCCATGGAGAAGTACTTGGTCGAATAAAACCCTTGATTTTCAGATCCTCTAACTGCACTTTCAATTCCCGTAACACTGTTGGTGCATCATATAAGACGGAAGGGAAATAGGACTAGTCCCTAGAAGGTGATAAATCACAAACTCTAATTCCCTTAGAGGTGGTAACCCTGAGATGTTTTTGGGAAATACATCGGGAAATTGATCCACAATAGCTAGAAAACGATTTTCCTCAATCTCTTCCATTGATTCCATATTCAACGTTTCCAGTTGGAAAGAGATCGTTCCCACCATTGGTTCCAACAAGCTCTTTTAATCTTTTTTTACTATCCTCTCTCCTCTGAAGATATAGTCGATGTCATCCTCAGTCTTGAATCTAACTATTCTATTATAACAATCTATGTGAGCCTTAAAAATTTTCAACCAATCAGTACCCAGGATTACATCATATACATCCATGTCCAACATCGAGAAGTACCATTTTAACTCAGCTCCATCAAAAGTTATAGCACATACTATACAAAGAAAGTCTTGGCATTCTGCTTCAACAAGAATAGTTTTTAATTTCAAAACAGAAGTCATCATTTCTTATTTTAAACATAGAA
Source organism: Viscum album (assembly GCA_963277665.1). Lineage (NCBI taxonomy): Eukaryota > Viridiplantae > Streptophyta > Magnoliopsida > Santalales > Viscaceae > Viscum > Viscum album. Next base: position 1,920,396,990 of record OY728160.1, read on the forward strand.
AGTCAACAGCATGAGAATCAATGAATGAATATGATGCACCAGTATCAAACAGCACTTTCACAAGGGTAGAATTCAAATGAATCGTACCTCAAAACAAAGATGGTCCAGCCTGATCATCGACGGTCATCTTATCAGCTCCAAAAGATTTCTTTGTCGCTGCACTATTCTCCTTGTTGCCTTGCTGAGATTTCCCTGGTTGAGGATTCGTGGTATATCAGGAGTCACCATGGCTAGCTCTGTTATGCTGACGAGAATGATTCTTCTGTCTAAGTTCTGTCGAAGCATATGATGCTAGCGACACCTGAGGAGTGTCATGCGCCCCCGACCTCAGTGAATTTCTACAATAGCATTGTAGATTACCTATCTGCTTGCAATTGTGACACGCTCTAAGTTGAACTGTACTGTCTCTCCTTTTGTATTCAAGAGAACCACATTGAAAACAACCTACTTTTCTCTGGGGTCATGGAAGAAGGTTCACTGAACCCACCATCTAGTTCTGATTTGAAATTGCATCGTGGAAATAGGTAACCCTTTTCCACATGTTCCCACCGGTTTAGTTCCACAATTTCCTGTAGGTATCAACATGCCTCCTCCCATTGATCCTGAGATATCACGTTCAACAATAGTCACTCTTTTCACCATCTCTTTATAATCCATAATATGGAGCACCAAAATCTTCGATCGAATCTCCTTCCTTAGCCCTGATTCGATGATGCATGCCTTCAACGACGCACTTTCCACACCCTCTGGTGAAAAATGGACTAAATTCATGAATTTAGTCACATACTCTCTAATAGAGAGACTCTCTTTTTTCAGGCTGAAGAAGTCTGTTGTTTTCTGGATCTTGAAGGTGTGAGGATAGAATTGTCTGTTGTACAATTTTTCAAAATCCTCCCATGTAAGGCCTTCATACAATTTATCATGCACCGAAAAATCCCACCATTGATTTGTAGGATTCTAGATCATATACGTCTCCATCTTAATTTGGAGCTTTGATGGTGTGCCGATGAAACTGAAGATAAGATTCAACCTATTAGCCACACCTCTACCTTTTCGGGTTCAACATCACCCCGAATGTTTGGTGGATTTTACTTCATGAACTGAATGGTTTGATCCACATGTATTGTTTGTTTCCTCCAGTTCAACGTATCCACAACATGAAAATCCTAGACAATACTTTGAACCAGCTCATGGTTCACACGTGGTTCTACTACTACCACATTTTCCATGGCTTCTTCAGGTTGGTTTCGACGATGCCTACCGGGTGCCATTTTCAAAACCAATAACAAACTCTGTCAATATCATTCTCTAGCAACTGATATTTTTGCATTCAAATTTTATCACATTACCAATCACAACATTATTTTTCCAAAAACAACCTTTTTCCATGTTCAACCATTTTTGAAAACATTCATCATAATTTTTGAAAATCAACCCATTTTCAAAATACACCAACTACCCTGTTTTAAAAGTCTTTCCCTTGAAAACAATTTCTATATTTTAAAAAAAATTCACCATGCACAAAATAATTACTCATTCCACACAATGAGATATAAAATACTATTGGGAAGTAATTCCTCTACAATGAATTTCATGCTCCTCTCATTGGATAAACACATGACATTGTGATTTCCAACATTTTAGAAGTTTATCCAAAACACTTATGTACCCAAAATCCTGGTAACTTGAAGTTAAGCATAAATGGGTTAGCTACATCCTTTTATGCTATACATTTCATGTTTCAAAAATCCTAATCATGTCTATGATATTGATCCACAGAATAGACAAGAATGAAATTCAACTCCACGACTAAGAATATCGATGACCAATTGTTAGGAAAGGACCGAACAAGCTGATACCATTTGAAATGACCTTCCAATTCTCATTGTCATAAAAGTACAACGAGTTATTACTTGGCCTTAAGTGACATCCCCAACATGCCGAAGGCTAGAAATAAATGCTGAAGGGTTTCAAATACAATTTGGGGGATGATTTACACTTTATGAAATAACCCAAAAACCAACCATAACAAAACATTCACTATATGATTCATGAACAAATGAAAGTCCAATAAACACTTAATTTACATCAAACTACAACAATGTAAACCACAACAAAAGACCAAGCATATCATCAAAGTACACAACATATGAATAACCCAAGACTCTCAAAAGTCACTACAACTATATGAATCACACGCTCCATGCTCCACAACAACTCCCATGCATCACCATAAGCCACTAGCAATAAGGTTATTTACCTTTACCTTTGTCTCGGAATACGACATCTGCAAAAGCACCAACGTTCAAAGCAAGGGTGAGTATAAAACTCAATAGCTTTTCCCCAATGACATCACTACTTATGCCACAAGGATAGAGGAGTTCTCCATATTTACCTAAAAACAGTTATATAAAACATTTTCTCAAAAGTATTTTATAGCTAAATATAAACATGCTTCCAAAACCATTCATAACCAATGTCATTCCATGAAATTGAAACCAATTTTCAAGAAACTTATTTTTCCAGAAAAATAACCAAACTGTCATAAGAACCATTTCACAAAAATTACCTTTTGGCATACCCAACCATTTTCCACAAACCCATGCAACCAACCATGTATGCTACTTGGAAGAGGTGAGAAGCCCTAGCCCTTATCCATCCCATCCAGGATGGGGGAGATTTCTAACCCCTATCCAACCCAAATGCACATGAATGCATGATGGTGGAAAACCCTAACCCTTATCTATCCCAACATTGATGGGGAATACCCCTAACCCTTATCCTTCCCGAATGCAATATGAATGTTTGTCGAGGGAGAGACCTAACCCTTATCCATCCCAACAGTGATGGGGGTGACTCCTAACCCTTATCTGTCCCACATGCCCTTGAACACACACAACCATTATTTCAAAAAACATGTGTGTTCAACCAATTCAACCCATTTCAATGCTTAACAATTTTAATTCCAAATCATTTTTATAAAACTCCTTTTTTATTGAAAACCAAATCCATCCACATCATTTAAATCTCAAACGATTTCAATAAAACAACATTTTTATTGAAAATCCATTTTTCATCAAACCATCTACAATTTCAACAAATCCTTAATTTAAAATCAACATTTTTAGATCAAGAATCCAAATCACTTTTCACAACAATTCACCATGATTTTACAATCTCATCAAAACCATAAATCATCACTAATGAAGATTTATTATATGATTTTCACAATCAAATCCATTATAATAAAACAATTTGAATCTAATATAATCAATTCTAGATAGAGGAGTTGACAGTGATTCCTCCTATGTTAATGGTTTTGACATAAACCCTAACAAACAGAGAATGCACAAGAAAACTGAGTTGGTTCTTCCAAAACCCACATTAGATCTATTATCCTAGAAAGATCAAGAACAAATATCATTATATTTGGAATCCACACACTTATATATACCCATAATGGGCATAGATATATGAAACCAAGAGAAGAGGAGATGTAGATCTAAGTAGATCTATGAAACCGATCAAGAATGAAGAATAATGATCACAAACTTCAAGAATCTGGCTTCGATTCCCCATTAGAAGCGTTCTGATCACCTTTAGAACAATGGGAGACCCCTCTTCAACCTTAGGAGAAGAAAAACCCCATGTTAGGGACTCTTATGATGTAAAAATAGACACTTAGATGCAAAAACACATCAGATCTACCTTTATAGGATCTCATTTATGTGGTCTCACAGCTTGCTCGCTTGGCTAGAAAAAATGTATGCTTATTGTGAATTAGCTACAACCTCGGCCACCATTCTTGCACGTTTTGGTCGCACTGTTAGACAACTCGTGTGCCGCCCAAGGAGAATCTACTGCCTCAAAGACCAACTATGTACTGCATGACCGCACAGTTTAGACAAATCGTGCGCCGCCCGTGTGACTTCCCCTTTTTTCACAAAACATCATTCCAAGTTCTCCCACTCTCCCATTCATCACCCTTAACATTAAAACCACAATAAGCATCATGAAAGTGTTACATACCAGAAATCAGTGGGTACTACAAAACAATTATAATTAAATAATTTTATACGATATTATCTGACATAATCAAACAAAAATAATGGCTTAATCTCCCCTTTTGACATAATTTATTGCATACAAATATATAGGATTCCAAATATATTTCAAAAAGAGTAGAAATAAAAATTTCAATGACATTCAATATATAATGTAGTTGTACTTTATAAAAAATTTCAGTATGATTGTGATCTTCGTAATAATATCCTGATTAGTAGGCCATGAGGTGTGCATACTACCATATAAGAATAGGTATATGGTGGAACATTTTCTACTAATAGAAGATCCTTTCCAAAATTTTGGCAATCTGTGGCACACATTACATTAGTAGAATATGTATATGGGGAATTGTCCATTCCGAAGGACGGATCCCGACCTCATCATCAATCATAGTTGGGAATACCATATTGAAATCCAGAAATTAAATTTCATCTTCATAACCACACAACACATGCATTGAAATAATTTTCATTTTCAAGTCTAAGTGATTTTCACAATCATAGAAAAAATCTAAATAATTTAGAATAACATTTCTCATGCCATTTTAAAACAAATTTATTAAATAAATTTCATGATATTTCTATAAAAAAATTATTATCATTTGGAAATTATTACTAATGATTAACCAAGAATAATTTTTATAATAATGATAGATATCAAAAAAACCTACCAGAAAACCGTTGCAAAATCAATTACCCAAGTTAGAAAGTAATAAACTACCAGTAATGGGCCTTATGATTCTTGATGGGATCCCAGATTATGAATTTCAAATTGAAAATCTCTAATTGACAAGTTCTATAATATATTATTCCAAATTAATCACTTAACACTACTATTCCATACCAATGAACAAAAAGGATTTTATATCATATCATTAACCCAAGATTCCATAATAGTTCTATGAAATACAATATAAGAAAACTAGGTCTAAAATTCACAACCATAGACATGTCCAATACATATAGTGAAACAAGATGAATAATAAATAGGTGAAATTATGAGATAAAATTTCAAATAACGTAATAAGAGAGTATCATGACATGATTAACACAAAGATCCATGACAAAATCAGGATTAATGTTCCAAGGATGTCCCCAAAAGAGTCTCCATGTAAAATGGGTCAAATTAGGGAAGGAAGACATAGATTGTAATATTAAATAATTTATTATGTGGAGAGAAATACAATACCACACCATATTTAATAGACCATGTCTGTGACACTATATTGGAGGTGGATGTCAATGACTGAATAATGATTATGCATAAATATAGAAACAATGGGCTAGATTATTGGCTGGAAAGTAGTTCTAGAAAGATTGTCTACACTACTAGACACCCATTAGCTGGTTAGTGGCCTCTATTGGTTAGACAAGGGTATTCCAATAAAAAATTCCAACTTCTAGACTTCTAATAATTTGTTGGTGGTAACCACATGATATCTGGTAGAATGAATTTGGTTTTTGTTGTAATTATTTAATTTTCATTCATATGTATGGAAACTAACCAAGAACCACTCAACCACCCATGAAAGACTCAAAACCACACCACTTACCCCTCTATCCAGCTGAATCCAATTGTTCTCATATGAAACAATCATAGAAAAATGGAAATAAAAAATAAAAAATGTGAATTTTTTTTTCATGAAATATATTTGAGGATATTAAAATTTTCAACACAATGATTCTTTCTTCACATAAAATTCTATGTTGATGAATCTTTTTCGTCAATGAGTTGAAAACAATTTTCCCCATCAAACACTATTTCTCCCACGTCTCTTTAAAATTAATACCATACTACCAAAACATTAAAATTTGAGGTGTAGATGTCCCACAGAGAACATTTAATTGAGAATAAAAATTTCAATGTGTTTTATCATTCATAGATATACCACATATAATGTTGATTTTTTCACAATTATGAACATGTTATAGGTTAGGCTGATACTTTTTATGTTACGATACCACAAAAAAATTCAAAAATAAATATTTATGATATTAAATCGAAGAGAAACACCACCATTCAATTTTATTCAATGATATGAAATAGTCCCACCCAATTTTGTTAAGTATTTCATTACTTTCTAATCCATCATCGACCTTTCCAAGGTTATACATTCAAAAACAATTTATCACCAACAAAAATCTCAAAAATATTATGGATCATTATTCATAACAATTATATTGACTCTGTTCCATCATCATATTCTATAATCAAAATAGATCTTCAGTTTTGTCTCTATAACATAAAATGATTCATTTATGAGAGCTTCTCCAACCACAGACCAATGTAGAAGTGTTTTCCAAGGACAACCATATATATCATATAATGGAGAAATTATAATGGATGACTATAAACTATTATTATATAAAAATTAGACCATCTCTATGTTTCCTTCTGAAGACCCTCTAAATTTCATGATATAAATATGAATTAAAACATGAAGAACCCTATTTTTAATTTTTTTACCATCAATATAAGGTTGATATGTTAGTCTCAACCTTAGAAAATTTCCCATTTTTTCATGGAGTCCCTTGAAAAATATTGGTGTAACACTAGGGGCCCAATCAGAAATGATGGATATTTTTTATTTTGGGATGAAGAATTTTTTTATTATGAATTCTAAAACAAATTTCTATCATGGAATATGGATTCCCATTACATAGCCTATATTCCAAAGGAAAATATTCATTATCTACATCCCCACCTTCTCAATCCATGCCGACCTCACTACCACCATAAAGCCTCTTTCATCTAATCCAACATATATCCCCAATGGTTCTCTCTAGGATTTGAGGCTGAAAATTCTAGATATTGGTTTATGGGTTCTAATAATAAATTGACAACCAAACTACAGAAAAATAAAATGGCCATTGTAATCCTAATAATCCTTAAAATCACATTAACAAACACCATTCCCTGTTCATCCAATTTAGACGTGTCAATAATATATATGAAATGAGCTTTCCTAGTTAACTAATTTATCACCATAAAGATGTAATTATTACCTTAGGGAGTTCATGGTAACACAATAATAAAATCCAATTAAATTTCATTCTATTTATATGTTGTAAAGATATGTGGATGATGTAATCAAGAAGACATTTAATGGTCAGGGTTGGTTTTTTGGAAGGTATAATAATGAGATACAAAGTATGATATGTCATTTTTCATATCATGGATCAAAAACATAAACATAATTTCATATATAATCTTTATGGTTCTATATTGGACTAAACATAATGAATGATGACAATCTACCAACATTATATTTTTTATAAATGAAGGGACAACATATATGAACGTATAGAAAAAATATACCCTCTAGGAGAAGAGACCACTCGCTACTTTTCATCTCATAATATAAATTATAGATGAATCTATGTAACTCATCATCATATCTCCCCTCAAGTAATCATCTCAATGAGAGAGGATGTCACATGATCACTTTACAGAACATTATCTGACCCTATTACTAGAGTAACAAGTATATCTATGAAAAAGTAAAATTAAATTATATTCCACTACTACCTTATATGAATACAGTGAAGGTAAATTCATAAAAATAGTATTAGGAACTATGTTATCTTATCTTGGTGTATAGGAAATGTCAAAGTTAAATGACAACCAGTATTCATCCGAACTTCACATCTAAAGGCCCAATAACTTTCAAGAAAAGATAAAACTCAATATTTTGTGTCAATGGTACATGATAATATTTTCCACAAAGTGACAGTGCCACCAATATTTCAAGTCATTCACATATACTCTATGTTTTAAATCACGAGTGGGAAAATTCAACTCATGATGTCAATGTTGATATGATCCAAAAACCACTACATGATACAAATACATAACTATATTTCCCAAACCATAACATTAATGATCATAAATATCCACATGTGTAAAAACCTAGATAATAATAGAATAAATCATTTACAATTTTATAAATATTAATTATATATTTATTTTATTTATATGAATATAAATTAATATTAAATAAATAAATAAAATTGATTTAATTTAACTTTTTTAAAAAGTTTTATTAAAACAAATAATATAAAATTTTAAAATATGAATTTGATAAAATTAATATAATTTTTATATCATAATATAAAATTATACATGGGGTGAAATTATTTGATTTTTTGGATAATATTTAATTTATAGTGAATAGTGATAAATATCAATTTTGTACAAAATCAATTTTTTAATAAATTATTTATTTTTTAAGTCACATTATGATTTCAATATGATTTTATGTGATATAAATATTATTTAGTTTCTGATATTCAACTAAATTTCTGTAGAATCATCTTTATATGTGTTTTTAATATTTGATTGTTTTTTAGATTAATGATTGGTTTTTCTAAAAACTGTTTTAAATTTCATAATGTTTCTCCTTGTTAATTAATTATAATAATTTATAATGGGGATTATATTAAATTAAAATATTATAACAAATATCAGTTATTATTACTTTATTTTAAGAAAATTATTATTATTAAAAATTGAGTTAATATAATATTGTATTTTCTTAAATAATAATCCTCTTGAAAACCCATGGTCTCATTGTGACAATTGGATTAATAATAAATTAAATTTGTTAAATTATAATAATTTAATTTTGAAAAATGGAATTAAATCTTCCAATCAGAGTAATTTTTAATTTTTAATATGTTAAACATAATTTTTGACCAATGTGATTAGATAACAAAATTAAAATTAATCACATCAATTAAGATTAAAATGTGATTACCAAGTGACTAGGCATTAAAATTAATTTTATAAATGACCTATATGTATTTTAATAATCAATTTTAGAGAAATATTCCAACTATATCATATATAGGATCTAGTATATTTCCATTATTTTATCCACTCAACAAGGAAAATAATGTGGGTGGAATTCCATCTTTCAAAAATTTAAAATCATTACACCCAGGCCACATAAAAAATCCCCTGTCTATCCCCTTCATTTAACTCCATAAATGCCTTTGGAAAATAAAATACCTATCAAAATATCATATCCACATTCCTCCTATCTTCCTATAATCCTAATATTGGGATAAAATTCATCTATGGAAATCATTTGGTGGAAGCCAAAAGGATATACCTGAAGAAGTGGTAATGTTCTCCAATAAGATTTTCTTTCTATTTCCCTCTACAAACCCTTAATTTATTTTGAAAGAATAAATAAATATAATTTTAAGTATCCTAAATATATAAATATTTATTTATTAATTTTACTACCAAAAAAAATTCAGACTTCCATCAAATGTGTTACCTAATCATCATTCATGTTTATGATAGACTATTGTCTTGAGAAACAGTGGCATTCAGTTTTCATTAACAACCACTCATGATTTTGAATATTAATAGAAATACTATTTATATGTGATATTTATAATTTAATTATGTCTCTGGAGTCAAAATATCACATAACCAATTTTTTTACATTTCATATCATAGGGGAAATGAAAACATTGCTCATTTAAAAGACAAACATGTGCCTAATGAAATGATGTGCAGGGTTTTTCACTACCATGTATCATGGAAGGAAATCATGGTTAATATAAAGAATATATATTATATAAATTATATAATTATGATTTTAATTACTTAATTTGATTATATATATAATATATCATTTTCATTTTACCATTTCACACACTGGAAAAGTGATAGCATTCTTCCCGGATGTGGGGACATCCACCTCATCAAAGCTATGTGATACATCTTTTTTAATCACCACATCACAAGAATGACATATATGTTTATATAATTTAATAATATTTTAATTTTGACATATTTATCACATGTAAATGTAATATATTACATTCCTTTTTTACATAATGGTCATTTAAAAATGGGAATGTTACTCATTCATTCGTACGATAAACCTTCTAAATGATTTGACATTGATTCATTTTTCAAAACCATATTTCATGATTTATTTTAAGAGTATAAATGATTTATAAATATGCTAAAAATTTCATGATAATTATTTTAGGTATTTTTAATGATAAATACATTAGACCATAGTCAGCCTCCCAAATTGTTTTTGACCCATAAACTGTATATGGGAAAACAATAGAATAAAACGAATATAAATTGGTAATTGAATATAAAATTTTAATCGGTGAAATAATATTAATAAAAACCTGATAATGTTTTCAAATAATGTAAATAATTATGAAAATATTATTTTTTAGTAATGTTAATGCACATGTGGAAATTCAAACTACGGGGAAGGGACTTCACCTCAATTTCCATTAATTGAAGAAATTATTGTTGTTATAAACCATTATTACTTAATTTGGAGAATAAGTATCCCCTTTATCATTATATTTAAAGAATTTTTCTATTACCAAGATAGGTAATATTTTTTTTTCATTCTTTATTGTGGTTTATGATTCAAGTGTTTCTCAAGTGATAAGGGGTCATGCTTTGAATGAATCCTCTTTCAAGGGATTATTTAAAAACCAATTTAACTTCCATGTATAGGTTTATAAAATGATATTTATAATTATTTCATGTGAGAATAACATAATTATAACATTCATTATATGTATCTTAACTTTATTTCAATGGGTTTCATTGGAATCTGTTTAAATTATTGAAATGGACTAGTGACAATGTCCATTACTTTTATTGTTACTATTATTTTATTTCTGATTCTTTTGAAAGAATATGGGTTTTCATTTAAATGAGAAAACATCATTATTTTTTTATTTTTCTATATTAAAAGTTATTTTTTGAAAATAAACTATTATTTTGTATTGAAAATCAGATTTTTAATGAAAATGGAATTTTAATATGTGAAATTTGTCTGCATAAGAGTTTAACATATTTTTTCAAATGATAAAATGTTTTATTCATGTAGTGGTTTTGAGATATTATATATGATGTGTGAACCCATATTACACCTTGTGATCCAGTTATATCTTAAAATATGGCTTTGAGAGGAATGTGCTCTTATGAAATTGGTTGGGATTATATTTTTCAGGTAATTATATTTAATGTTGTCAATATTATTATAAAAATTTGTAATAAGGAATTTGAATGGGTATATTATGGTTTATATGAGATGATTTATCAAGGAACCTACATGAATTTTCTACACATTCACATGATTTTTCAAAAAAATAATTTGTTTTCAATAGTTAAAATAAATATTATTTTAAATGAATGATATTTTCACTTATGGGTAAATTGTTATGTATCCAATAAAGGGGTTTTCATGGGTTTTTATGTTTTTCAATGAACTAACAGTTAACTAATTTTTTATCCCCTTCTCATATTTTTGTCATCATCCCATGTTTTTAAAAAAAAAATCACTAGATTTAATGATTTTTATGGTATTGGGAGTGGTCCGAATAACTGTTACGACGATTTTTAATAAATAGAGATCATGCTTTATTTTAAATGTTTTATATTATTGGAGAAATGGATAGAAATCGGAAGTGTCCAAATTATTTTTTTTATTTTTATATTTATAATTTATGACATAATTCTATAAAACTATAAACCTTCAATGACTGTTAAGTGTAAGATTGTAATATCTTGCCTAAAACACTTTTATATGTAATGTTTAAGTCCATAACCCTGTTTCAACTACAACCTTAATATCTTTTAGCAACATTTTTCATATCATCGGTTTAATAAACCTATGAAAATTATTTTGAAATAAATTAGCAGTGGTTTTTAATACATTTTCGAAAAAATTGGTTTTTTACAGCAATGAATATTCCCTCTCCAACTCCCCTCACACCCTGACCCCCAACCCCCATGAAACCATAAACCCTAAGACCCTAGTGACCCATCAAACACTGACGACCCCCTGAATCTTTCACCACACCTCATCTCCCCTGACCGCGCATCATCTCCCATCGCGACCCACATGACCCCCTGAAGCCCTTGGAGCCCGAAACCCCAGCAACCCATGTGACCCCAGTGACCCCTAGAAGCCCTCGACATGGTAAAACTATATCATTAGTTTGGGTCATCTATATCATTAGTTCTAAAAGTCTTGATAGTGTAATTTAAGTCATCTACATCATCAATTTCATTGATGTTATAAAATTCATTCAGGTTGTATGTCTTGCAGATGTTGTTTATGAATTTCACATCATAGGTAAAACTATATTCTTATCTTGGTTACTATCTGCTTTATCATCAATGTACTCAGTGTCCAGAATGTCACCCATGTCATCATTTTTATTGGATTCAAATGTGATAATGATTTAATAGGACACTTCTATCTCATTAATATCATCAATGTCTCCAGTCTCATTGGGTACATTTGTTTTTTAGAATTTATTGTTTCATTATATTCATCAAAATCATTGATGTCATCAGTTTTGTCACATTCATTATCATATACGGTAGTATTGATTTTATCATGGTAATAATTTTCATCATTGTGATCATTGTCCTCAATTTCATTAGATTAATTCATTTCATCTGTTTTATTGGTTTCAATAGTTTATTCCGTATGGTTCAACTCATAGGTGTCACCGATGTTGATTGTCTCATAGATGTATTCAATTTCATTGTGCTTATTGAAATTATTTATGTCATAATTTCCATCAGTATGGTCCATGTCATCAATTTCATTAGTATGATCTATGTATTTAGTATTATTGTGGTTATTATTTTCTTCATCAACATCATTTTTCCTTGGTTCCTATGTTAATTGTGGTCTTCATAAACTATGGTTTATACTACATCACAACAATAATTTTAATTGTTTTTCTTATTGGAATCATCAAAATTGTTAGTGTATTTTTTCATAACCATGTAAACCATGTCATGAATTTAATCTATACAATCTGTATATTTGATTTCATCCAATTTTTCAATGTGTTTAGTTTCATTTTAATCAAATATACTCTTGGATTCAGAAATGTAATTGTTTCATCAATGTATTTTTCATAATTAGTGTTATTAATAAAGTTTGAAAAATTATTATCATCAATGATATGTACATAATCCATATATTAATACCTTTTCATTCATTGGGGATATTATATTCATCAGCTTCTCATGTGTAATCATAAAGGCCGACCATTAGTGGATATTAACATCCTTTTAATAATATTATTAATTTTTTCACTTGTACAACTTCTAAATGTACATTATTATTGTATGGTTATATTTAGGGATGTCATTAATGGTGTCATATTTAATTATATTAACCACATTCATAGTATACCATGAAACATTGTACCCAATTTGATGCTACATGATTATAGGATTGGGTTTGGGCAAGGCTCAATGATTGGTGATTGTATTACTAGGAAAAATCATTGTAGTTTGAGACTGGAATTGAACCTGGGTAAATCTTTATGGTTTTGTTGTATTTTTGACTTTTAGAATTTTAAATTCTAATTTATATGATCTGAAACATATGAATTCATTTCATGACATGTAGTATATAATTCATTTGTTCTAGAATTGTTTTCTTTTTATTATCTATCTATTCTTTTATGGATCTTTCTAAATTTCCTTATTTGGTTTTCTAGTGGGTGGGATCATTATTTACCATAAGTATTTATACAAGAAAACTTAATTTAATATATTTATATATTTATTCAACTAGTATATATAAATCACTTTTCTTATTTATTAATAGTTATCTGTTTTATTTTTTTTAATATTATGTTTCCACATTGTGATACACATGTATAAAAGCTATATCACATTACGGAGGAACACACCTCAGTACGATAAGGGTTTGTAGGAGTTTTTTTATATTCCAATTTAAAATAGAACTATGGAAGGTAGAAAAATATTTTCATGTCCCAAATGTAAATTTAATAACATGTTGAAGAGAGATTATGTTTAAGAACTTATTATATTGAAGAAATTTGTTGCTCAATATTTTTGTAGGATTTTCAAAGGAGAATCAAACATTTTAGAAGAGTTGAACACTGATTTTAGTCCACTAATTTATCTCCCAACATTGTTGAAAATGTAAAATGAAATGAAAAACCTTATAAATGATACATTTGGAATTGAAATACCCCACCATCAACATCAAATAATATCAGTACAACAAGATGAGGGTGCTACAAATAGTAACATGACAAGATACATTTTTGAAACTCAAGGACATCCAGATCATAATTGTAACATATCATTGGATTATCCGCCATAATATATGGAATATAATGTAAGGGAAAACTTCTCTATGTAAAATTGGTTTCGTAGTTTAGTTGTAAATGGAAATCAAGAGTTTTATAGAGCATGTTTGAAATATTCCAAGCATTGTTTTATAATAAAGTTGCAACACATAAAATGTCTATATGGAATTAAAAATAATGAAATTTCCTTGATATTATAATTGTTGAGTGATTAATTTCCTAATGGAAACATCCATGAGTCTTTTGATGACATGAAAAAAGTTATTAACTAGATTTGTATGAGTTATTCAAAAATACATATGTGTCTCAATGAATGTATGCTTAATTAGGGAGAGGATTCAAGAAGACATGATTGAAAAAAAAATTGTTCTTCATCTAGATGGTAGTCAATGAGTAATTTTAGAAGTCTGAATCAACATAATACAATTAAGAATAAGAAAAGTAACACACCCTTATGAGTTTTCAATACATTTCTTTAAATAATCAATTTGAGATATTATTGTTGTCATCGAAAACTTCTAAATATATGAAATGGCATTCCATAGATATTAGCAATGATGGGTTGATGTGGCATCTAAAATATTCACAATCGTAGAACAAATTTGAATCATTTCTTCCAAATTTCTAAATTAAACCTGGGAATGTTGGATTTGGATTGTTTGACAATGGATTAGTCCTAGTTAAGACATTGAGTACCGGTAATTGCATTTAACCGGTTTTTTATCCCGTATAATATTGCTCTATGGATGTGTATACAAAATATGTATTTAATCATTTTGATTATTATTCCTAGAAAAAAAATGACCCGAAATGATAATGATGTATACTTGATTATTTTAATTGAAGAGTTACATGTGATTTGAAGAAATAATATTGAGAGATATAATGATTATTATAAAACAATGTTGAAAAAGAAAGCTACATTAAAGTGGACCATTAGTGATTTCCCAAGACATGGTAATTTATCTAGTTGGATACCTTACATTGATTTTTTATCCTTTTTGTAACATTCATTTTGAGCCAAAATGGATACCTCATTGAAGATAATAATTCCTCTTGTTCCATCGAATATTTATTGATGTATATCATAGATTTTGGATGAAAAGATCAAAAATTTATTGTTTCATTTATCATAGAACATCGTTAAATTTTTTTACTGGCTCAAAAATATCGGAACTATGTAGAAATTTTGAAATAGAATTTGAGAAGGTTTATCATTTCAATGATAGTGGGAAATGAGTTTGAAGTGCATCATCCAGTGAAATCATAACACCATAATTGATGAAAAAAATATATTCTTCTAATTTCAATATTGTGAATATAATTTGTTTTGGAAAATTCACGATGTAATTCATATTGAAAAGAATGTCTATGAAAATTTGATCTTCACATTACTTAATGAGAATGGATAGTTGAATGTTCATCTCAATGCTCATAAATACATACATATAATGAATAAAAGTTATCTCTGGCCAAATGAGAATGAAAATTATGCTTCATTAATTATTGAAATGAAAAATAGTAATAAAGATATGTTACATCGAATTTTAAAGAATCTGAAGGTATCTTACAAGTATTCAAGTAACATATCATGTTGTTTTTTAAAACAAACTGAGATCTTTCCAGGAAAGACAAGATCCCTATATTATCATTAAAAAAGGTTACAGAAGTTTGAAAGTAGATTATTTAAAAAATTCCCTCCTAAATAAGGGAATAAGGTCATCATTGACATTGTCCTCCCAATAAAAATCATTCCCATTAACTCGCTTGTTAGAAGGCCCATATGAAAACACATTTTCCTCTCTATACACATGAGTGATGAAGTGGTCCTTTGAGTATATAGAGTACATAAATTGAGTCCAACGATTGGTGAGCTTCTAGGATAAATGTAGGGCCACTATACGAATGGCCGAGACAATAACCATGGAATCACATTGAATCCATATCTTGTCCCAACCCTTACTCTCAGCTTGCTCCACCGCTATGATGACACCATACATTTTTGCTTCAAGGGAATATGATATACCACATGATCCATAGATTCACCCAAAAACATTCCCCTGATTATCTATGTAGACATCACCAAATCCAGAGGGCTCCGGATTAACATCTCATGTTGTGTTTACTAAAAGAATTGTTTTTTACATGGATTCAAAAGTAACAATTATCATATTTTGTAACAGTAGTTAATATCATTGGCATTTCATACATTATTACCCAAAACATTTACTACTATTGTACATCAATTATACACATTTTTCCGGAAACTACGTGATAAATTACTACATCCATTTGAGCTTGAATACCATCTATAGAGGTTTGTATTTACACATTGTGAAATGGATTTGATATTTCCTTCTTTATATTTTATATCATGATGTATTTAACTGTTCATTTGGTTGAGGAAGCTAAATTAGGAAGCCCTATACATTATTGAAGGATGTATCCAATTTTTGAGGTACTATATTTATATGTTTTTCAGTTATGTAAGAAATTATTTTCACTTAATTATATTCATAATTATTATTGTTTATTTTATTTCACAGATATCTCGGGAATTTGGTTTCATACAAGAGAAATAAATTTTAACTAGAAGGTTCTATTGATAATTGTTATTTCGAAGAGGAGTGTCTAACCATTTTTTATAGATACTAGGATGATGTTGAGGCAAGCTTTATTTGAGTTGGATGTTTTGAGGACAAATCAACTCAATCTAAAATAAATCTGATATCAGAAATATTTACTATTATTGGCCGATCAGTTGGGAGGACCAAAAATGTTATGCTGATGGAAATAGAATTATTACTATCACATAGATTTGTATGAATTTTTTTTGAAATTACAGATCTATTTATTGAAGATTTGAGGATACAAACCAAGTGATTAATTAAATGCTAAACCCAAATTGTGAAAGATATTATGAATTATGTTAGTAAAGAGGATATATAATTTTTTGGAGGAGATGTAAGTTCAAAAGTTTTACAATAAATACATATCTTGGGTTAACACATATATTTTTTAAATATTATAATTGATATTTTTTTATAATGTATACTAATACTCGATTATAGTTGTCAGACGAATTTATGTGTATTTGTCAAGGTCCTCGAAAACATTTTCGAAAGTTCAATGCTTACAATTTGAATGGATTTAGATTTCAAACAGTCAATCCTGAAGAGGGTCTGAAAACACAAAATAGCTATAAATTTACATTTTCTAAAGAGGCATACTATGGAAATTTGAATAATATTATTGAATTGAACTAATGCCAGCATTTTTCAATTTTTTTAATTCAAATTTGATTGGGTCGATATTATCCTAGTTGTTAAAAGATATTCCTTTCAATTTACTTCTATTAACTTCTCTTGCGTAATGGATGATGGTGATCATGAAGTATTTGATCCATATATCTTATAATCGAAATTGAAAATGGTATATTGTGTGAATGATGTTGTGGATGAATTGTGGAGTATAATTGGTCACATAAAACAAATAGATTAGTATGATATGGGTAATGAAGGTGATGATTTGACCTCTGGTATTGAATCTATTCAAAAATAGGAGTAGACTTATTTGACCATCATGATATTGAAAATATTTGTCCAACAAGGGTAGATGACGTGGATGAAGTAATATAGCAGTAAACCGATATGATTGAAGAGGAAAATGATTGTATGTATAGTTATTCATTTATTTAGAAACCACTGATGTAATATGTGCATTCATTCATTATCATACATATGTATATTTTTTCGGTTATTACAGTGCTTATGATATCATTTTTAATTTTTTTTATACATTAATATTTTTCAAATATATGGTCTAAACTTAATTTTATTTTATTCTTTGATAGGAATGAAAAAGAGGAATAAATATACTATTTTATTGACCACTGCGACAGAAGATGATCCATCTATCGCCCTCCCTACATTATTTAAACCACGATATGCCATCCCCCAGCACCATCTCTCACACCTTATGGGAGCATCCCCTCAGTAGATTATTCTTCCCCCTCCCTTTATGAGCCTTAGCAGTGAGGGAGCAGTGCACCACTTCTAATTCTTTAGGGGATACTAGAGGGTGATTGTTATAGGTACTAATTTTAATATTAATAAATTTGTCACTATTTTTTATATTAAATTTTTGTTTATTAAATATGGAATCCAATAATGTATGGATGAAAATTTAAAAAATTTCAGATGTATGGAATCTGACTGTAGAGAAGATATTTTTCCCATTTGATACATATTGGGTCCCTATAGATGAAGCTATAGGATTACGTGGTCAGATTACAGGCCAGCTGGCCACAAAGCTAGTTCCCTTTATATTTCATAAGATGATTGGATGTAAATGCCTTAATCATGGAAAAATGATGTTTTTGATTCCCAGATAAAGGAATTTTTAATATATATGGTGTAATTGAATGTCATGTTATAAAATTATAATATTTTCCAAATGAATTTTTGTGTACATATGTTTTCCCAATATACAATTGCTGATATGGTAGCATGAAAGTGGACATTCAAAAATCTAGGCATGAAATGGAAGGATATTAAATAGAGATTTTAGAGTGATGCCAACGATACTTCGTTGACTGTATAACAGAAATTTGACAAGCTACCCGATGGGGTACCCAATGAGAAATGGAATTTTGTTTTCATATACATAATGATGAAAAATAGATGGTATATAAATATATATTATTATATTAATCTCATTTTACATTTATACATTTATATGAAGAGGATATGACTTTGAATACATTACTATTAAATCGGATTTTATTTATTTTAGGATCATTGAAGGAAGAATTCATCAAGCCTAGCGAAGAATGACATCCCACACACATCGGGGTCAATAAGGATTTCTAGAAGCATGTCAGCTATAGTAATATTTTCATTAGTTTAAATACTTATATTGAAACATAATATATTTAATATATTAAATGTTTGATTGATCTTTTTTTATTGCAATCACAGAGTTTATGGAACCATGCATCCCAAACTAATGTGTTTCTGAATGTTTACAAAAAAACTAATAGAAGTTTTGTCAACGAGCCTGCCAAAGAAGTTTTGGTTTGAACTCATTTTTCATTATAATAATTTATTATCATCTCACACTATTTTAATATATATTTCTTCTAATAGGACCAATATTTTATTAATATGAATAAATTAAATAACTATGGGATGCCACTCAGGTGCATTCCTACTCAATCTTCTAGGATGACCTATTTGCTAAAGTACATGGGAATGAGCATCCTCACAAAGTGTATCGAATGGGTTCTGGACCCCTACCATATGAGGTATTTGGATGGAAAGAGAGGATTGAAGCTGCTTCTACCACTAGTTGTAGTCAGTCCATACCCTAAAATTTTGAGAGAGAGATTTTTTCTCTATGAAGCATAGTTCAAGAACTTGGTGATCAGATATTTGCTCTAAAGTATGAATTGATTGTTTTATATCAAAAGATATCAGATCTGCCTCTGGTATAATTGAATCAACTGGTGTTGAGCAGGTAAATCACTAAAATTCAAAATCATTTAACTTATAATTATTTATTGGTTTATTCATTAAATATAACTAAAAAACTATTTTTAACATTTAGTTGAATTTTCTTATATATTGTAGCTAGAAGTAAAGATGGTGGTGGAGGGGGTGATGATCTATGATTATCATATAATATTGATTAGTTGTACCATAGGTATTTTAGCCAAATATGGTAACAATCAGTTTTTATATAAATCAAGTGTGTTATAGATTTTCCACCAAAAATTTTCAAGGCCTAACCATTTCATTATTTCTCGTGTTTCATTTTCTGTATTATGAACCATGTCTTCCAAATACACTTTTAAATTATGATCCTTATATTGGATTAAGGGAAATTTATATTTATGAATAATATAATAAAGTGTAAAAATTTCTAGATAGTTATTTCTATGGTGTAGATGATCAAGAAGAGGAATTTGGTGCTATTTCTAAAATAATTAAGATTTCGTCAGGTATATGTACAACCTTCATAGACTTCTCACATGGAATATTATAAGTTTAATTATTGTAATGGAAATTTTTTTGTGATTCATTTTCCAAAAATTTATTAGGTTTGTTACCCAAGGATGAATGATCAACCTTCTAATTGATTTTCTTGGGAATATCATGTTTTATAACACTAATATACTTGTTTTTAGTGGATTTCCCTTCTTTATTCAAATTTTATAGTATTATCTTCTCATGTCTAATAGTTGTCATGTTATCACTCCCACACATGCTATACTATTATTCAAAACAATGTTGATAAGAATTTAAATATATAGGTTGAACACATGGGTGTCTTGATCTTATTACAGTAGAGGGATTGTCCACTTCATGAGCTAAAGAATAAACCACCATCACTTCTCTTTTAAAAAATAGATCTATCAGTTTTCTCATTATATTATGGAGAAACATCTTAATTACTCAATTGTAAAATCATTAAAATTTTATTCTTTTCTATATTTTTTTTATTTATCAATTTTATGGATGAAACTAAACTCTGATCAATGTTAAATCATTATTATCAAAAACTAAAATTCATCAAAAATCATGATCGAAACATCAATCATTAAAAATAGAATATAATACCAATAGATAACCAAATAATATACGAACCTACACTCTAATACTAATGTATATGATCCATGGGGGTTTTTGAAAGTACTTATAGGGAGATTTATTTAGTGTGGGAGTCCAATTAAAATTTTTAAACCCCTATTAACTTTTACATTATCACTTTTAGTTGAGTGATTATATTATTCTCTCACTCACATTATCATTTTTATTTTGACCCACACAACCCAATACACACACAAAAGAGACACAATGATTTAAATGTTTCACCATTCAAAAAAAATGCTTGTCTATGGAAGGATCTATAATTTGACCAAGATTATATGATTTACCAGTCTCATATTATGAATACAATAAAGGAAATTTTACAAATGTTTCCATATATGTTGCATACCATTATCAACAAAATCCCACTGAATAATTATACATCCATCCCAATAGTATAATAAATGTAGAGAAAATAATAAAATATCCCTTCACCAGTACAACATAATGCATGTTTTGAAAAAGGTAGAATGAACAGTTTGTCCATGGTTTCCCAAATTTTTGTCATTAATTGTTCGAACACCCTCCATAATCAGTGGCATGAGGATGGTTGTTACGTATTATGGATAAACTAGTAGAACAACTATGCACCCCATTATAGAGGATCGAAATTACAAAAATTGACCTCAGTCCTTATAAATTTTCATATTGTCTTTTTTCTCCTTTGGGTGTTTAAGGGGGGGGGGGTTCCTACCCATGCTCCTCATATCTCAATTTTTAAAGGGTTGGATTGATCCCCATTTTATGGTGTTGAATTCAACTTATGTAAAGTGAGATAAATATCACTCAGTAGTTATAGTAATCTTCCTCACATATTTCTACAATAATCTCTTATATAGATTTATTATTTTGGTGAAACTGAATTCACCATATTATTAGAGAATTTATATATTTACCTAATTTCTATCGATGTGCATAGAAGCATGGCTTGGTATTGGTCTTGTTGGAATTCCAGGTTATTTGGTAGGTGGCCTATAGCATTTCTTAATCTTGATATTTTATAAATTTTGTCACAATTATTTCTTATGGGACTTCCTCGCGGTGACTTGTCAATTGGTTATTTAATTTGTAGACTATAACTCATTAGGAGTAGTATCTCGTGTTTATTAAATTGGCCATATTAAGGACAATGAACCTAAAATTTGAACCGCACATAACGGTTTTTCCTTGAATGACTTGATATAATTAGTTTTTTTCAAATAAAAACACCTTTTATGTGTATTTCTAAATAAACAGTCAATGTGAAGTTCAATTGAATTGCATGATGATGTGATAAACCCATATTTATGCCTTAGTGACCGGATCCTATTTTAGTTTGTTATGGCCTATGTATTATTGAGTGAAATAAATTCTCATATATGGAATGAATTCTTTCATGGCCTACCACATACCTTTTCATTTATGGTGTTAACTACCATGGGTAGTCTACATGGACTTATTACTTTTATTCAATGTTTTGTATCAATTATAATTGTAGTGGAATATTGTTTTACCAAGAAAAAAACAATATGTTGGTAAGGATCAATATAATGAATATGCTTATTTGTATGATATCACTACTTTCCTGGAAATATATGTAGAAAATAGTGATGAGCATGTCGAAGACACAGATTGTGCCATAAGGAACGATCATGATGAATACATTTGGGAAAAAAATTCATTTGTACATTTATAATATTACAGGTTACATATATTTATTTCTGGTTTATATTTAATAAATTTCATAAAATTAAAGAAATCGTAAATTTTTCATTATTAAAATGCATATTAAAACAAATAAGTAGAAATATTTTTCTATTTTAATTTTTTGTTTAGTTTATCATGTTTACCATTACGTAACTTTTATGTCAATTGATTTTATTGAAATGAAATTATTTTACCATGTTTACCATAGTTTACCAAGGTTTACCTTATCATAATTTATTGATTTCGTTGAATTACAATTACACTGCCATGTTTACCATATTTTCAACTGTTTAACATGCTTATAATATTTACCATTCTTAATATTACGTATATTAGTTCAGTTTTCCATTTTTTGTTTACATTAGTATTGTAATGTTTTAATTTGTATATTTTTTAACAAATAATTTTTTGTTGATTATATATACAATGTAAGATTAATCAGTTTAACAACAACGTGATTCTAGAGATGAGCACGATGATCATACCTATCGGGAGGAATATTCACATTATCCTCTTGATGTTCCCAAATTTTTTCAAGGTTCCCCTATAACAACAAATAATAGTTCATGATTTGTTAAATGTGGTTGCACACGTTTACCCAAATTATCACTTGTCCATATCCTTGACTAGAGACTCGTTGAGTTTCATGAGAATGTTATTTCATAGCGGTCCAAATAGAAATGATTTTTAGATTTTTGTATCATATGTGAGTAAAATAACTGTATGAATTTTTTATAATGATTATATAATTGTCGACAAAGCAATAATATCATAGTTTTGGGAGTCACTTTTTGTAAGATATTTTTCTATTGTTTGACTAATATTTAAATTTTTATATTATAATATGTTTTAGAACTTCATTATCAGATGACATTTGATATTCCTAACACACAATGAGTTTGGTGGAAATCATTATCGATGGATTCTAGAATATTGAGGGATTTAAATTCAACCTTCAAATCTGATATCATTTTTTCTCATTGCGAATATGAAAATCCATGTCCTATATATATATTCTTAGATGAAGAAAAAATGAAAAAACGTCAAAAGTAGAAGAAAAGAATCATTTTTGGTAAGGGAAATGTAACCTATTATAAAATTTTATATATTAATGATCTGAAAAATGTTTTCTTAATGATTTGTTATTCATAATTTATAGAAAACAAGGAAATCCCATCAAGTGATCAAATCTAAAAATCTATACCGAGATAGTTTAGCTTGGAGAGGGTATAGTTTATTAGAAGGACAAATCATGGCAGAAACATTCCCAAAACATAAAGTCGAGTCTTCAAGATCTAAAGAGGTTACCCTCCATCCACACTATGTTTACATAAAAATGGAAGAGATAATGAATGGTCAAAAGGGGAAATATATTTCAAAAGAATCCATAATCGTAAAAGAGAGTATTATAAGATATTTATTTTATTTATTTATCTTTCTTCTATTCTTTATATTATTCGAATCATTACAAAAATGCAAAATTAATTAATTCAGGATTCTAATGGGGAGAAGAGCTCTCAATGGGTATTTATAGCTACTAAGAGGCAAGATATTTAATCTACAACATTTGGAAATCCTAAACACTCTGGTCCAGTAAGAGGATAACCGGTGAGGGTATCAGTTAAAAAAGAGTGGAAACGTTATTCAACTTCTTAAATTAAGATTGTTAAATAAAAAAATTAGAATACTTGGAGGAAGAACATAATAATATTAATGCAAAGATGGAGGAAAATATTTGACTGTTGGTACAGTCTCAGTTTGAACACATACAATGAAAATTTTAGACTGCATCTCCCACTCATCCTCCACCCCCTAAAGAACCCTTTATTTATCCTCAACCTCTACTATCAGCTCTTACTCTTCCACCCATAGAACCCATTACTTATCCTCCACCTTTCCCAGTATCTCCCACTCCCCCACCTCCAGATCCCCTTATTTATCTTCAACCTCATCCTGTATACCATCTTTTTTATCCTAATCCTCTACCACAACAACCTACTTATTGTGAGTTGTATGTTGATGATCCTCACCGTCATATAGTTGCATATAGGAAGGTAAATAGAATATGAGGTACAATTTATTATCAATAGTTAGATGTAGAGAATCATAGGGTCACTTTTCAGTATATAATAGATAGATCAACCCATGTACTGTTACCTATAGATGAGGTGAGGGCAATTGGTCATAGTATCGGCCACTTTTTTTTGGCCATCCTGAATTTTGTGACTCATTTCAACAGAGGTTTGTATGTTGTATATTTTATTTTTTTATTATATTTTATTTATAATTTTAAATGTAACATATTTTTCTATTTAATTTTTAATACACTTTATAGGTAATGAAATAATGTATAAAAAACAACAAATACAAATAGATATGACATTAGATACATATTCTAGATGTCTTGATAGATTTTCAAGATATTCAAATTTTCCACCGTACCATTATTCATTATAAATATAATCTCACATTTGTTGATGTTCAATAAATGTTAGGATTTTGAAAAATTATATCATGGAGCTTGTTACATGAGTTAAGTTGGGCACCAATGTGGTGCATATTTTTTCCAGGTAAGTCATTGCACCTTGCCCTGCATTATATTTACAAAAAATGTATACTTATATCTTTTTTTTATTATCATTCCTTTTAAAATTTCTTAGAAGAATGACAAGACATATCTATATATATTCATAGACCTGCATATGATTACCCCTAACGCAAATGCATTGGATGTGGAATAAAGATCACTTAATATTTCTGTATATTTTGGACAGAATATACTCACATAGTGTTGGATGATTCCTTTTTGTGATAGGTATGAAAAATTTATATGGAAATGTGTTCATTATCTTATAACATAAAAAATCACTAACCATATATTTTTTATATCAGTTATAATTGATTTTCTATAGTCTTTTTTCTAATGGAGAAATCACAATATTGGATATTATCTTTACAGGGAGATTTCCAGGGATGTTTTAAGAATAATATTGGAAAGTATGCTTCAATTTCATAATATTTGTTTATATTTTAATGAATTTTAAATTTATCCCATTCATATTATTTTCTAACAGGGATGGACATACATTTAAAAACACAATGAGAATGAGTTCCAAGACCTAATATGTAATTTTAATGGTAATTATCCATTTATAATTTGTACTTTTTGATGTATTACATAGAAATGATATATGTATTTGACACTCATTTAAACAAAATTGACATGAAAACAACTCTTTATCGAATGTGGATATTAAATATTATGACTTATATGTGAAATCATTAATACTAGAACACTTTTTCTATTTGACCAGGTAATATTTCATTTTAAACATGACCATAATATTTCATTTGACTTATTTATTTTACATGTTGACTACATTAAATTGAATTTTTTTCAATTTATCACCCCCAACCCTACAGTTCTCAAGATTTGAAACATGTTCTTGTGGAATATCCCAATTATTTTATAGGTTTTATTGTATTTTAGATTGTATTCATTATAAAATTTAATTTTGAATATTGTAATTGTAATCATGTATTTTGTAGTTATTTTGTTGGATTTTTGTTTTCTTAATTGAAATTTAATATTTTGATTGTTATTAATGTAAATGTTTAATTTTTATATTATTCATATTGTTTTGTTCTAGTTTTGATGTTTTTTATGGATTCTGGTTTGGTTTTTGTCTCCTTTTGGTCAAGTTTCTACTTTTTTCATGTCTACTTTGGAACAACATAGTAATGGATTCATGGTATTATTAATAATTTTTTTTATTTTTTGGTTATTTTATAACTGAAATAATAAATTCTTTCAGAATGGATTTTTAGGTTTTTAATTTAATAAATGACATCATATATCATTTTTATGTCTCATATTCTATAACAGATGTGAAAAATGCTTCACAGACAGGTTTTTATTTCGGAGTTTCATAACCAACATATTAAATTACAGGGGGGTGGTTTTTTACATTAGTTATTTCATAACCAATTTAGTAAATTCCTTGGAAATGGTTTTTTACGTTGTTTATTTAATAACATGTGCCGTATATCATTTTTCATGTCAACTATTTATGATCTGACGTAAAAAATGATTCAGATTTATGTTTTTTACGATGAATTTAAAATTTCCAACATAAATAAAATATTTATTACATTGCCTTTAATAACGTCGATTAAAAATTGTTGTAAAAAATAAAAAATAACTGATGTAAAAAACAATTTCTGCACTAGTGATTTTACTCATTCCTCTAGAATATCCTCCTCCATAGGGATTTGTATAATATGTTCTTAAGAAAAATATTGGAATATTGATCCTTGACTACATATAAACAAATGTTAATCAATATATCTTCATCAGATATGCACTCCCTCTCAAATATAATTTGATTTATGTTAACAAAAACAATATTATTTAAGGGGCCGTTTAGGAAATATCATTTATTTTCATAATGATCTATTATAACAATATGCTTAGTTTCCCACTGTAAATGTTTCTTGAAAAAGATATCCTGGAAAATTAATAACAACCACATACTCAAAGATGTAATGACATGAGTATATATTCATACAAATGATCATATAGAATATTGATTACTCATTTATTTAACACACCTTTTATTATGTGTTCCTATATCTAAACTGTGTATCTACAAAAAATAACAAAATATTACCATGAATCTTCATCAACCTCACTATGTCCATTAGTGTGTGGATCCCCTATTCTCCCACATAATTCCACTATTGTATATATATAGGATTGAGCTGAGATAGAATCTCAAAATCTATCAAATAATTTATTAAATCATGGTTATGATACTCCCTAATATAGTCTAAATATAGTTTCATTATCTTATAATGAGCATAATTCACAAATTCATTCTTATATTCCTTGTAATTATCAAAAGGTTTTTTTATTCCTGATTAAGTAGAAATATCCATATCTACAAAAGTCAATAGTAAAAGTTATGAAGTACGATTATCAACTCTTATCTTAAACTAGAAATGGTCCACACACATATTGTATGAACCATTTAATGACTCCAGGTGTAACATTCACCCATTCTACTTAATGGAGTTGGGGTTATTTTTCCACATAAAAAAGAATGTCACATACCATGTGGGTTTAGGTAAAAATAATATAAATACACATATTGATATTACATGGTGATGAAAATAAAATTTTCTTGAATAAGGTGGTGATTACATAGTAGGGAGTGATATGATTACCGAATACATTATTTTTTATTGATCTTAACAATGTGATTTTATTAACATACAAAATAAAATCATTTTCTTAAATGGGAAATATCATAATTTGGGAAATCATTAAAAACGAATAATCTAATATTTTTAAACTTTAAAATATATTATTATATATCTAAAAAATACTTAGATAAAATGTTTCCTGTTACATTTACAACAAAATGATAATTATTGAGAATCGAAATAAATCCCATTATCATTCAATGATGTAAGTATTTAATAATATATATTTTGATTCTTTCTCCATTGGAGACTCAAACCTCAACATCACATTAGGAAACTATTATGAATCAACTTATCTAATGTATTTAGATAAAATTAAAATCACTATGAAATATATGTAATAATAAATTATTCAGAATTTAATTATTTCACTCAATAATGTCTAAACTTGACGGTTCATCTTACTTATATTATATGGATCGGTTATTCCACTTTCCTTTCATGCAACATTCATAAAAGATGAAATAATGTCCCCTTAATTTCTCCTATATATTCCTCATATTAGAAGGGCATTGGAATGGTGCCTTGGAAATGGATCTAGTTGTAATGAATTTTTCCTTTAATTTCATCATCTTAATCTTAAGAATAAAATTCATCATGGGATTCATATTATTATCAACCTAGAGAGTAATAGTAAAGAGATAATTTTTGGACATCAAAATATAGATGAAATTAAATTTAACCACCAAACTAGGGAATATATAAAGGGGTGAGGGGATTATGAGATCCTTATAAAATTCATCTAGTGGACTAGACTCTTTAATATATAGAGTATCGATATATATATAAATATATAATCATCATGAATATGTGTTCCCTAGATAGTACACCCATTCCATGATATCATATAAAAAATGCCTTTGTAAATATAATAAAACTATTATCTAGAACTCACACGATATTGATCATAGAGATAGGTGTCATTGTATATATTGTTATGTATTCATTTAAATTAATGAGATCACTAGAAAAGTATGACATGATCAAACACATGACATATATAATATAATTTATGTTTTTAACATTGAAAAATAACCCCCATTCCCTCACATCTATAGCAGGATGATCAGGAACCGGGGAACCCATCATGTAAAACCACTCACTTGGCATTGTATAATATGAAACTACGTATACAAAAAATGTAAGATATATCCAATCAGGATTTTCTCATTCCCCAGTATATATAAAATGGATTTTGAGGATGCCCCAATTTATGTTTTCTATAACAAATAAACAAAGATTGTATTTATTTATCTTTTATTCTAAAATATTATATATGTAATAATTTTAATTATCTTATTAGTCTCCCAATATTTTATCTTGTCCCAGTTTTTCTCACTAGTTGAATCAAAATATCATCTCACATTTAATTCCAGAAGACATTTTCTATATTTACCTTATAATAACATATAATTTAGAGAAGAAAATAAAAATATGATATTTATGTTGGTTACCCTTCCCTAATTTGGCTTGAATCTCTATGATCTGTCAATTAGACATCCCAATATTAATATCATAATATTGATTTCCACAATACTAAACTCCAAATTTGGATTGAATAGGATATGGTCATTAAATTTTATACATATTTGAATATTTTGACCCATAATAATTATCTAGACACCCCAATAATTAAAATTTCTCCTAAATTTGTCACTAAAGACATATTCACTATAGTCCTTTATTTACACAGATAATAAAATAAATTTCTCGAAAAAAAAATTCATGGGTTATTTTGTCACTTATGAAATACATACATTATGTTATCCATTATAATACATGTTAATTTTATGATTTTGTAACATGATATTTTAACCATGTATTTATAAAATCGTTTTTTCACAATATATAATTTTTATTTATCATGAATGCATGTTATATTTTTTAATATGGGTAATCTTTTTGAATCATTATATAAACATTCATCCAAAAAAATAATGACACATGCATTTTAAAAAATAAAAAAATAAAGTGACATCATGGTGATGTTTAAAATGGGCGATTTATTAATTTTATTATAAATCAACTAGTAATGTTTTGGGAAATAACTCTATGAGTCGTGTCTGGCATGTGTCATAGCATTCCTCCATCAACCATTTTTTCTTCTTTGATTTCACTCTTTATAAAACAATTTATCCTACATCACCATGAATGTTGATCATAAAATTTTTTATTCTGAGTTTTTATTATGCTACTCAATATTGGCATTAATAATAATATAAATTCTATGGACCAATACCGACATTAGAAAATTGTAATACTATGAAACACATATATGGTGGAATTCATATTGGATGGATTTCCTTCATAATATCATGTATTGGAGAATAAAAAATGTGAACATTGTGATAGAAAACCACATCAACTTATTGGGATCTTGTACCAAATAGTCTACACCATTATTATCTCATTTGATTACATCACCTAAATATATGATATATATATTCTAGTGTATTGTTATATCAAATCATGGTTATAATTATAGTCGGAAACTAAAATGAAATTTTCAATTATACAAATACACTAATGAAATTATTCCAAAAATTTATACTGATTATTAATAAATATATGATAACATATTTTCAAATATTTAGGTTTTTGAATTTTAATTTACTATAAAATATAATACAGTTAAAACGAGGTAAACAACTCAAATGATAGAATCGTAGACGAATTTAAATGTTCTTGTATTTCTTGTTAATATGAGAATTTGACCATAAATTGAGACAAATTTGATACCCAATTCAACATTGTCTTAATATATTTTTATCACTATGGTTGAAATATGTTGTATCTAAGATAAAATAATATTTCCCAAAAAATAAACCTTGACATGATCATTGTTAAGGAAAAGTAGTTTAATCCAAATTAACATGATATTTATAAGGTTTCAATTAATAAAAAACTGATTAATCATATCTTATCTCATTAACAGTCTGTTTGGTTTAATAATTTATATATTATTAAAAATTTAATAAAAATATATTATCTTATTTTGATGTCCTCCAATAGAAAAGAATGATTAAAATTATCGATGATAATAAAATGGTAAAAAGTGAAATGTCCAATTATTTTAGAAATTAAATAAACATAAATGATATTATTTTTAATTCCCTAAAATATTTTAAGATAATATTCATAAAATATACAAAAGATATGAAAAGATCATGCATATTAGCTTTCATGTTCGGAACAATGGATCTGGTGTTGGAAATATTTATCTAAATGAATAAATTGATGGATTATTCTATAAATTAATTTTTTTGGATCCATTCATGTAGTTATTTGTGAGATAAATTATGTTTACAATTTAAAAAGTATTATATGGTGACATCAATGTTTAGAAAAATCCATTTCTATTTGTTCATAATGAGTGAAATGTGAATGATCATTTAGTTTTATTTTTAATTTCCAATGAATTATTAATATATATATATATATATATATATATATATATATATTGAACAAGAGTGGTGTATGGGACATTTATCTAGTAAGGTGTTATTCAATGATAGAAAAAATCATTACATAACTTGTGGTGAAAAAATATAATTATATTTCAATGACGAATTCATCTAAGTTATGCAAATCATATTTAAATATGGAAATAAAATATTAAAGGTAAAATATATTATATTATTTTTTAAGGTTCTAAATTATTGGTCACATCAAATAAATGTCGCAAAAAATGTCTACTAATTTTTATGGGGAGGTAAACTACTCAAAAAATATTTCAGATAATTTTTCTCCTAGATTAAACATAAAATTTAGAAATCATTTTTCAGTAAAGATTCAATGAAATTTATTTTGAAAGACGAAGAAAATATTGATATGCTATCATCAAAAATTGATCATATTTTTATATCAAAATTTAGGGAATTTATAATTTTTAGTAATGCGAATTAACAATCCATAAATGATGTAGTATGTAAAATAGATGTATTCATCTGTCACAAGATTGAACATAAATGTGATCAAGATGAAAAATAAATATTATAGATAAATAGTATAAATATTTCAGTACTAGTAAAGGTTTTTATTAAGTATATTTCCCAAATTGTGGCTAAATCCCACAGTTAGAGAAGTTAGCTGATGATTAGTCAATAATAAGTAAGAATCATCGAGTAGAAATGGAATTCAACAAAAAATGAAAATAATGAATGTAAAATAAAGATCTAAATTCATATAATAAAAAATAAGGTTTGCTTATTGTTTCACCTAAGGAAGAACTAGATACATGAAATATAAGGTATGATGATAAATTATAATCTATAGGTTCTAGAAAAAATAATTAATTTAATATTTTTGTATATTAATAATTAATTGAAATAAATTAATGATTCATTTTGAGTTTTGAAAAGTGTTTAAATTATCATATATTCAATAGAAAATGCAAAATTATAATTGGACTGAATGAAATCATCTAAAATTTGAAGAACTAAATATATTAAGAAATGAAATAAAATTTTTTGGGTCAAATTTTAGTCATAATGGATTTTTTTAATAATAAATATTATATTAACATGATTTGATAATTTTTTGGGAAGTTTAATGTAATTATATTTAATTAAGGGAAAAATATTGGACATCATGTGTCATATTGTAACCCACTAAGAATTTCAATTATATTTTTCTAAATTTATAAAATGTTTGATAGATTTGTCCACATAGAAGAGAAATACAAATAAACAATAGCCATATTAGATGAATATTACTCTGAAAGTTTAAAAACAACAATACAAATAGTGTATAAAAATATTATAATAAACTAGATAACCATAAAATTATGATTAAAAACACCAAATGTTTTAAAATATATTTCTTCAATGAAATATTTTTTTATTATATATTTTATTTAATCTAAATTAAAAAATTAAAATTTTAGAGATTGAAAAAAAAATTATTCCCTAAACAAAAATTTTAATAATATTAATTTTCATGATTTATTTCCTAGATAATTGAATAATATTGAAAAATAGAATTTTCTGAAATATTGTGACATTTATTACATTATTAGAATATAAAAAATACATAGAAGTTTATAAACACATTATATTGTATAAATATGAATTTGAGTATTAATGTTTCTAATTTGAAATATTTTGATTTAAAAATAAAAAACCAATGATTAAACATAGAAAACTAGTGTTATATTTTAACTCCAACTATATTTTTGTTGTATTTTAATTTAATTAATCCTTATTTTGGTAAACATATATTTTAGATTGATTTAAAAAACATAATAATTAATAAAATAATCCAATTTATATCATGGAAATAAAATAACTTTATAATATTTACCTATATAAAATTCAATGATTATAAACACACATTCCCAAAATAATATTTTTTGTGTTATTTTCCATTATTTTAAAATAACTTTTTCAAATTTTAAGAAATGTTATCCAAAAAAATATTTTCAAATTTTTAGTCATTTTTTACTCTTTATTCTAATATTTCAATGTTAAATTTTTTCATTAAAAATAATTAATATTGATTACAATTTTATTATCTTATTAAATGGAAAAATGGAAAAATTTTATGTAAAATGTGAATAAAATAAAAAAAAATCATTGAAACATGTTTACAAATGGATAGTTGAATTTTGGCTTGACCAGACCTCAGCTACCCTTACATTTTCCACTTTTTGATCATTTTA
This sequence comes from Viscum album, assembly GCA_963277665.1. Classification (NCBI taxonomy): domain Eukaryota; kingdom Viridiplantae; phylum Streptophyta; class Magnoliopsida; order Santalales; family Viscaceae; genus Viscum; species Viscum album. Next base: position 1,920,430,460 of record OY728160.1, read on the forward strand.
GCCTTAACTTGTTCTTTTAAATTATTTAAAATTTAACAGGTGCTTCAAAATATTCCCTCCACTTCAATTTTAAAAGGGGATCCTTCAACCAATTCATATTACACCATTCCCTTTTTTGTTTTTTTTTGATAATCTCCCATTTTTATAATCTTGTAAACCCTTACCACTTTCATAAGAATCTGTAATCTATTATAAATCTTATGAACTCTATTTTAATGGATATTTATTAGAGAAAATTAATACTCTATTTGTATTTAATTAATCATTAGCAATAATGTTTTCTAAAATATTCCTCTTCCAACCAAATTATTTAATCAATAATATAACTACATAATTATAATTAATATAATATTATGTTATTTTATAATATAAACAACCATTATTTGTTCATGTCTATGAACTAATAAATATAATGGAATTTTGATGGTGAGTTTGTGTGTACTCTCTCCTCCTCAAATCAATGTCCTTTTTATTTCATAGCTATCTGTCATGGATAGTTATAATTACAGAATAAATGAAAATATTTGGCATATAAATTAAATTTATAAATATAAAATGAAAAATTAATATTTTCATTCAATCCCACTAATTTTTTGAGAAAATAAAACATTGAAATGCGTAAGTGAGAACTACCTCCTTCATAAAAAACATAACATTTATTTGATTAACCACCTATCATGTGTGCCAAAAGGGGTAATTAATGAACTAATATGATATTTATAAAATATTTTAGGTTATCAATTAATAAACTATAATATAAATTCCACCTTCACTATGAATAATTAAATCATGATCCCTACGTAGGTGTGAATTACCACCTCCATGTAATGATCTATTTTTTCTTTCTCTGTCCCAATTCATGGAGGGTAATAATATTGAATATTTGGGATAAATATTTTAATTATGAAATTATTATGTTAAATTTAATATAAATTTTATATACTATTTAAATTACTATTGATAACAACCTTTGAAAATTCAATCACCCAATAGAGCTTACAAAGATGAAAAATTATTTCCTCATATTATGTAATACCTTTGTATAATTTAACATTATAATATTATTCATTTAATTTCAGGTATATCCCACTAAAAATCCCTAAATAATACCATTTTTGTTTATTATATTGATGTTCCAACAAATTCTATACAAAATGATCAATTTAATTGCATGTGTTCTTATTTGGGTCGGATTAATCACCTACTTGAACAATGCTATGAATTTATAATATGGATACCTAAAGAAATTTTATTTCTATTAAAATTGTATATATTTATTTGAATAATTTATTTATTGTTTTTCATTAATGGGTATATAAAAATTTAACTCATTATTTAAAAAAACAATCATTGATCATGAAGAATAATCGAAACATGCTCATTTTCGAGTTTATCATTATCTATCATAACTAATTAATCAAAAAAATGAAATTATAATATTATTAATAATTAGACATCCAAAATTTCGGTAATAATTTTTTTATTTTCTAATGAATAACTTTTGGTGAATAATTAATAATAATAACTCAATTTCAAAAAAAGTTCAAAATGGTCATTATTACTCATACTTGACATTAAAATCATAGAGTAACTAACTAATATATATATATATATTATAATTATATTTTAATTATTAAAAACATTATCTATGAAAACCGATCTAAAATAATATATTTATATATTTTCTTTCCATATTTTAGGTTAGAATGAATTCCAATAAGAAGGAATAGTGTGTATGAGTTAATTGCAAACAATTTTAACCCACTGAATTAGATATCTTATTATATTCCAATTTTTCATTGGAATGGTGTATATACATAATCATTAGTAGATAGTAACATTATGATATAATGTTTCATGATGGTTAGTGTTTCATTTGAGATTGTATCCTTCATGTGACTTTAATTTGAAACAATCTAACGTTAGAAGTTGTTCTTTGTCTAAAATTTAATTCCTTGAGGAAAATTTCTAATTATGAAACATGATTTTCATAATATAGGTTGATAATTACCTAATGTGCTTATTTTTCCTTATTAAATTAATAATTTTTTAAGATATATATTTCACCGATTCATTAAATGACTATTGATTCATTGAATACCAATGTAGTAGTTTTCTTTATTATCTCAACTCCCTTAATTAATTTGTAATATACATTCTTGAACTTATTTCATCCATTATTGGTAAGATTGAACGTAATATTTCACATCATGTTACATTATCATAATCTATGTTTAATATAAATATTTTATGTGACCCATATAATATTCAGTTATGACTATAAAAATATAATTTTTTTAAAACCATTTAACAGTTTCATTCACAATATTAACGTTAATATTTTTATGAAGTAATCATTACATGTTTCAAAATATTTAAATAATTTATTTCAACAATTATTTAATTATAAATTTGAAATATATAATCTTATATTTTCCTAATTTAAAATTTTTATTTAGAAAATTAATTATTGATTTTCTAAGGTGTTTTAAATTCTAATGTATTATGTAATGATATATTAAATATTTCACAACCCACTACACACAATTTGTACCCCACCTAGGCAGACAATGTGAGAGGGGAGAATATAACCCCTGAGTCCCACCTCTTGTAGGCCCCGTGTGGGGGACCAACATAAAGGGTATGATAAAAAAACATATGGGAGGCATTACACTCTAAGATAACACATGAGAAAGAGATAGATAAGATAGAAACCAACAAATTCCATCTCTAACTTAAATATAAAAGAAAACCCAAGTGATCATACGTAATATCAAGTAATTCTACTTAAACAGAATGGGGAAAACTACAATTACCCAAAAGATAGTAAAAAACTGAAGCAACCACATTCACAAATAGCTCCATCAACCCCATGATATTAGAAACTAGTTTGATCTCCAACCTTCGCCAAACTACAAGAATATCAGTTTATTAAAACATAAAATGGTTATAACAGTATAATCTGTAGGATCCTCCCCGATGCCTCTTGTGAAAATGTAAAGAAATCATGCTAAATCATAGTGAACAACAAGTGAAACTAACTCATCACTTAAACATATATACCATGATCCTAGCCTCACCATGGATACTCCCACCAAGTAACACATACAAGAGTATATAATATAATAAAGAATATCAACGGTATCCTGCTACTAAATCCACACTGGTTTGCTGCATTGCCCCATCGTCACACGTCCTATGCATCTCTCTCTAAAAAGGAATTCCACCAGACACTTGGGAAAATCACCACAACAGTCACCTCATTCATCAAAACCACAAAGTCCACACAAGAAAGTAACCAGGCAGTTTTCAAGAGCCACCACAATTCATATAACATGTATCATATGTATTGTATTATACCTCAAATAATTAAATCCCATATACCGTGTAAGGATCCACAAGCCATCCCATCCTATTCACATTAAACCTTTACTAGTACATATCATACTATCTCTAGAATTTATGTTTGTGAATAACCAAAAGACATTACAGCCCTCTACAAACATATATAGGGAAAATCTAACCACAAAGACTTCCATCATAAGTAACTACCAAGAGAAGAATGTGTGGACCATGGGGGTATTCATCCCTCTATCCTCCCACTAGAATGTTAGGGAAACACCTGTAACACCCCATGCTTCTACGGTACTCTTCTCTTTGAATAATGAGATAGCGTGTGTTGTACGCAACATCATGTTCTAACACACAACAACCAATCAAACTAGCCATTATAAATAGTAATATGTACTTTTTGAAATTATATATATATATATTATATTTCAAAATGAACTTCATTTTTGGATTCAGAATATCGAAATTATCCTAAGTTGAATTTTTCTGAGAACGTCCAGTTTTTATGAATAGTGAAAAATACTTAAAAACAACTTTTTTAATCAAAATAATTTATAGTAATAAATTATAATATTTAGTGGTTTTATAGTATAATTCGAATATATTTTTACCATTTTATCCAATGGTGTTCATTATAATTAATTTCACTTTGAAATAGGACGTAAACAATTGTCAATCTTTTGATTTATATTGTTTCTTAAAAACACGCTATTTGTTGTAACAGTAGGAATTAATTATAAAATTAATTAATTCAACTTAAATGTTTGGAATTTTTTAAAATCAACATCATTTTTTAATTTGGAATATCAATTATAGCTTAGGGTGAAATTTTGGCATTGTTCTGAAAAACTTCAATTTTTGATTAATAGTGAAACTACTATGTAGTAGTTAAAAAACTGATTTTTTTCATAAAACATAATTTTACCACTTCTGTGAATGGAATTTCGATAATCCAAGAGACATGGTTAATATCAAAAATTAAAATGTGGTTCAATGAGATGAAAATAATTTTTGGTGAATAGTAACTTTTAACTTTTATTTACCACGGTTAAAAGTAAATTGGGTAATTAATGGTAAATATAATATTAATATTACCCTAACACATGTCCTAATTCTATTGGACAAGTGTATCTCGACCAAAAACAACTTAGGAATAAAATATTATCATTTAGGTCCACATATATTATATTAGGACATTTATTATTATTTAATTCAAAGAAGAGCTAAAAGAATTAATATCAAAGATTATTTACTAAAACATTTTTAATATAGGGTTATACATAAGATAAATTCGATTGTAAATATTAATTAGAAAACTATAAAGATTTCCTACATAATTATATTTTATTTATAATTTTTAGACATTAAATAATTTAATTTATTTATGACAAAATGATGATGCAGTAATTACCATAATAGTGAAAAATTAAAATAATTGATATTATAAATACACAAAAAAAACATTTGAGCCTTTTTATGAATTAAAATAATTTTTTAAGTTAGTATGAAATGTTATGAATAATTTAATTAAATTTTTTCGAAGTAATCATTCTGTTATGAGTATCACAAAAATCAACTACTGAATAGTGTCAAAATTGACATAAAAGAGTTTTTAAAAAAATATTATATTATTAATTGATATTAAATTCTCAAAAATATATGGTTCGGCCAAAAGACTTAAATAATGATAGGTATATCATTAATGGACCCATTGGGGGTCTCTTAGATGTATATAGTAAGTTTATTAACCATATAAAATAAAAATACAAAGAGATATTGTAAAAGTTAAACTAATTAACTTAGAGTTAATACTTAAAGATAAGGGAAATATAAGTACCCAAACCAATCTAAATTATATTTTGGTTGAGTTGTTTTCGACCCATCCCCACCTTAACATTTATATAATCCACTTTTGAGCCATTATAAACCGAATATGAATTTATTATAAACAAATATTTCTAGCTTTTCAAAAGGTTCCCCCCACCCCTCTTATAAAAGGGAACTCCTCATTCTCATTTATTCACACCTTCAAAGCCTTTTTGGATCAACCAAACTCTGCCCAAATAATCTCCCAACTTCCCTCAATACAACCTAGAGGCCTTAGTTTGATCATAAATCCAACCTATGGAGCCCTTTTTATCAAATCAAAAGGAAGAACCCGAAGAAGAGGTAATGATGTCACCACCCTTTTCCAAGTTCCTTTCTTCTTCCACTTATTCTTCCTTTGTTATTACCATTCTAAAATAATAACTCCAGTATCATATATAAACTGTGATGTTATTATAAATATGGTACAACCATATTCAGTATTCTATCCACCCTTTGAATAACATGTCACCATACGTGCGTACGTACGGCTTACCGTCTCCACGTCGTGGTGTAATTGTTATTCAATATATTATTATTTGGATGGGTATAATAATGATGTGTAACTCATATAAAAAATAAATATAACATTTTAATGATTCTTTATATATGATATAACATCTATTTATATATTATTTTAATATCAAAATAATGATATGGTCGCTCGTGCGTACGTACAGACTACCGCCTCCACGAACGCGATGAGATTCATTTTCCATCGTATCCATTAAAATAAAATTATCATTTGATGATTTAAAAATAATGTTTGAGGAGTTCATATCAATCTGTATATTAATACGATACAAACTATCCATAACAAACATGGTTTCGGTAACAAAACATATAAAACAAAACGAGTAAGTTAACACCCGAAACGACGATAATTCTAAGATATTATTAACAAATCAATGTTAAAAGATCATATATGATATCATATTAATATATATGATTCTTGTATAATTTAATAACAATAATTTCACTATTATACATGAGGTTAACCTACCCTCAAACAAGGAAAAGTGTAAGGTAAGGGTTATTTCACAATCTCTTAATTATCCGAGGTTGTTTATACGTAATAATCTACTAGGATCTCTTTATCATCCATATCCATGTTTCTTAAAAATGTATTTCAAAACATTTTTACTATTTAATAGAATATGGTTTAAAGTCAATTATAGTCTTTTTTGACTTTTTATAAGAGTTTTATAGAGGAATCTTTCAGTCGTTTTCCAAACAAGGTGCTTTTGACCTTTTCGACAGAATTAAGGTAAGAATGTTTTTTTAACTTATACGGCGGGTGCAGTTATTTTCCACCGTTATAAAATCGTCGAAGCTTCCCTTACAAGCTTATAAGAATATTTTCAAAGAAAAATGTTTTATTTTTTAAATATATGACTCTTAAATGATTTCAAAAATAGAAAGAGATATTTCTCTAAAAAGAGTTTTGATTTCATCTATGTCAACATCCTTTGATGGATTTTACGCTTATATGATGTTGATTTATTATGATACAAAACTTCTATATTGTATTGAACGTTTATTGATATGTTTGACTTTAGATGTGTTATTTTTATACCATTCATAGTTTATGGTGAAAGTACTGACATTTCGTATGCTAGTTTGAATATGAATGTTTATGTTATGTTTAAACCTTTTCATATGGGAATGCATTGGACATAATATGTGATGGGTGGAGCCCACTATAGCTCCTCGATGCATTGGTAGGTCTCATGAGACAAACTAGTGTCTTGGCACAAGGCCTTGGAAAAATCTTATTTTTAGTCTTGGCACGAGGCCTTAGCTATGTGGTTATGATTGTCTTGCATTTTGCATTCCATCATTATGAAAGTGGTTATTGATATTACATGTGATTATTAGATTAGTAGAATATACATGTGATTAAGTAAATGGAATTATTTCATTTTACTTTTTCCATACAATGTTGAAGTTCAAGTTTATAAGAATTTTGTTTTAGTTATATATTGCCATAAATGTTTATTCTTATTCATGAAAGTTTCCGCTATATTGTTATACTTACTAGGCATTTGAGCACACCCATTTTATTTGTTTTATTTTTCCCAGGGTATGAAGAAGAAAATTATGAATGACCTTCAGGGATAGTATGTGGGGATATGAGTGTGGAATTTGAATAAAAGATGTTGTTGTAGTTTTAATTTTAATGATGTAATGTAAGACTTATAAAAATATCTAGTAAAATCCAAGGCTACTAAACCAATCGGTCTTTCTATATTTGATCTCTTTTGTGATCATGACAATGTTATGTAATAATGCACCGACTCTAGGTAACTGGGGTCAGGGCGTTACAGTTGGTATCAGAGGAGGTTTAGTACAAACCTTGGAAGCTAGATTTAGATAATCTCTAATTAGAGCACGTAGACCTAAGATGAACATTGAGGATTAGTATAGAAGAACTTCCATGAATTTTGGTATTGTAAATATTTTGTGAGTTTTCAGAGCAATACATCACTGTCTGGATACGAGCAGGTAGAGTCGGCTCTGGCATAGATGTACTTAGTGGTAAAACCCGAAAACACTGATTTGAGCTAGACTCGAACGGGAACTGGTGCACGACAATGGGCCTTGCTGCACTCTTGGTTATGACACTCTCGGGGGATATGATTAGGATAACTCTCATTTTCTATACAAATCATTATGAAGCGTTTATGAGTATATACTTCCTCAACGAAAACATTCTTATCATTATGGATTATATATATAAATAGTTCTATTTTAGTTAAGTGTTTTGTAAGTATGGGATTATGTATTTTGATTCATAAACTGATCTAGTTTATACCATTGTTTAGAAATGGAGCCTAGTGGAAGAAATGGAAAATATATCAATGAACGCACTCCATGTATGGATTTCCCTCCTACTCAAGATAATTATAGTGGAGCTGGTGTTGCAACTGGTGCTGATCAGCTAATCACCATACTGGGAAAACTTACTCAGGTTAGGAATAAAAACCTTACCCGTATGGAGCACCCCGATCCACTGCGTGGAGTATCAATGTTAGATATATTAATGAGGCAACAACCACCAATTTTCAATGGGAGTACCAATCCATTAGTAACTGAGGAATGGATAAATTCCCTAGAGAAAATATTTCAGGTTTTGGGGAGTAGTGAAAGGGAAAAAGTTATCATGGAAGTTTACTGACTCACTGGAGATGCTGATCAATGGTGGTCATTGATTCAAAACACAAAGTAAGATGATGAAGTAACAAATATGGAATGGAGGGAGTTCATATATCTATTTTTAGAAAATTACTTTCCTCTCGACAATCTAGTAGATATGGAAGGGCAATTTCTGAGTCTGAGACAGAAGGAGGATGAGAATGTCGCAAAGTATGAGACTAACTTTACAAGGTTAGCAAGGTATTCTGGAGATTATATGTGTAACCCAAGAAGTAAGATTGATCGTTTCTTTGATGGGTTAAATCCATTTCTCTGTCGAGCATTAGTCTCACAATCCTTCTCGTCATACGAAGACATTGTCTCATGTGCTATCAAGACCAAAAAGGAATTCTCTAAGTCTTATGTCTTTAAAGCAAAACAAGAGAAGAAGAGACCTGTTGATCAATCTGGGAATGGAAATAAGGGGAATAAGGGAAAGGATAAATATCCATCCTTTGGTAAATGTGGGAAGAAACACCATGGTACTTGCGTGATGGGAACATGAGTATGTTACAAGTGTGGTGAAAAAGACCACCAAGCTCGTGATTGTAAGGGGAAGAAAGAAGCCACCAAAGTTCAATGATAAAATTTTAGGGAGATGGGTCATTATGCAAATGAATGTCCTAAGCCTCAGGAGAACATACCTCAGAAAAGGCGAAGGGATCAACGCCAAGATTATGTTATCACTACTGCTGAGGTAAAAGCTCTGAAAGAAGTGGTGGCAGGTAATTTAATGGTTTCCTCAAGTTTAGAAAATGCATTATTTGATTCTGGATCATCACATTGTTTCATATCATCCTAGTTTGCTAAAAAATTAGATATTTCCAATTTGATTTAACAAGGGAGTTTTCATTCAAAACTCCTATGGGAAGTATCATTGCAACAATGTTTTGTGAATCAGTCCCCATTAGAGCACATACATGTTCTTTATCTACTAATCTCATCGTCATACCTATGATTGAGTTAGATATAATCCTCAGTATGGATTGGATTTCGGAATATGATGTGAAGATTTATTGTAATAAAAAAGAGGTTATGATTTTTGATGATGATGATAAGGAACACCTTATCTTTAGAGAAGAATCATCACCACCTAATTCTTATCTAGATCCACCCCCAACAGCTCAACTAAATTCAATTATTAGGGAGGAAGAGAATGAAATAACTGTGGGTGAGGAAAGGAATGTTCAAATAGAGGATGTACCTGTTGTGAAAGAATTTTTAGATGTATTTCCGGAAGAATTACCTGGACATCCTCCAGAATGAGAAGTTGAGTTTTCCGTTGATTTTATTCCTAGATCAAGGCCTATATCAAAAACCCCTTATAGAATGGCCACTGTAGAATTAGTTGAACAAAATAAACAACTAGAGGAATTGAGTTATAAGGGATTTATTCGCCCTATTTTTTCTCCATGGGGAGCCCCTATTCTTTTTGTTAAAAAGAATGATGGATCTAGGAGGTTATGTATCGACTACAGGGAGATCAATGCTATTACAATAAAGAACAAGTATCCCCAACCTCTAATTTATGATGTATTTGACCAACTGCATGGAGCTCAATACTTTTCAAAGAGTGACCTTAGATCTGGATACCATCAGTTGTGTGTGAAGAAGGAACACATTCCGAAGACAACTTTTCTAACCAGGTACGGGCATTACAAGTTTACTGTAATTCCTTTTGGATTGACTAATGCACCCTCTGTATTCATGGATCTGATGAATAGAGTCTTCAAGGAGTATCTCGATGAACTTGTGGTGGTATTTATTGATGATATATTTTTATACTCCAAAAGCTACGAAGATCATGAAAATTACTTGCGCATTATCTTGAACACTCTGAGAAGACATGAATTATATGGGAAGTTTAGTAAGTGTGAATTCTGGCTTCATGATATTTCTTTTCTTGGCCATATTTTCTCTAAATATGGAATCTCTGTTGATCCTTCTAAGACTAAGGAAATCCACGAATGGACAGCACCGATGAGTATAACTGAGGTACATAGATTTATTTTTTTAGCAGGTTATTATCGACGTTTCGTCCAGAATTTTTCTCGATTGGCTAACCCATTAACGAAGCGCACACATAAAGGGGTTAAATTTGTTTGGACAAAAGAGTGTGAAGAATGTTTTGAATAACTGAAGAGAATATTAGTAAATGCTCCTATATTGATTCTACCATCGGGGAATGATGGGTTTGTTATTTATAGTGATGCATCGAAGAAAGGACTTGGTTGTGTCCTTATGCAGAATGATAGGGTTATTGCTTATGTATCACGACAGTTGAAAATTCATGAACAAAACTATCCTACTCATGAGCTCGAGTTAGCAGCTGTGATCTTTTCTTTGAATATATAGAGGCACTACCTCTATGGTGAAAAATGTGTGATTTATACTGATCACAAGAGTTTGAAGTATATTTTCTCACAAAAACAACTCAACATGAGGCAAAGGGGATGGCTTCAATTACTCGAGGATTATGATTGTACGATACACTACCACCCGGGGAAAGAAAACATGGTGGAAGATGCTTTGATCAGAAAAGACCATGGAGTTTTGAACGTGATGAGAATTGAAAGGGATCCAATTTTGATGGATCTAGTGAAGATGGACATTGGAATAACCAGGGAAGGAGAAACTTCAATGCTTTTTCAAATGGTTTCCAAACCATCTTTACTAGAAAGGATTAAGAGTTCTCAAACTGATGATAAAGAATTTCAAAAGAAGATTAAAGCTGTGAAGGATGGGAGACTGAGAGACTTTGTGTATGAAGATGGAATTTTGATATTTTGGAAGAGACTTTGTGTTCCTAATATACCTGATCTAAAAAGGGAATTGCTGGATGATTCTCATAGTTCCAATTTCTCTATACACCCTAGGAGCACCAAAATGTATAGTGATTTGAAGGATCATTTTTGGTGGGACAACATGAAGAGGGAGATTTCTGATTTTGTGTCAAGATGTATTGTTTTTCAACAAGTGAAAGCTGGAAGGCAATATCCTGGAGGAGTTATGCAACCTCTTCCCATACCGGAGTGGAAATGGGACAATATTAGGATGGATTTTGTCATGGGGCTACCAAACACTGCTATAAGGAATGATGAAATATGGGTTATTGTTGATCGTCTTACCAAGTCAGCACATTTTCTTACTATAAGAGAAGATATACCCCTGGAACGTCTAGAAAGACAATATATTAATGAATTTGTGAGACTTCATGGAGTACTCCTATCGATTGTTTCTGATCATGATCCCTGTTTTACTTCAAGATTCTGGAAAAGTCTTCAGAAATCTCTGGATACTGAACTTCATTTGAGCACTGCTTACCACCCTCAGACAGGCAGACAATCAGAACAGACTATTCAAACCTTAGAAGACTTGTTGAGATCTTGCTCACTTGACTTTCATGGTATGTGGGATCAATATATACCTCTGGTAGAATTTTCCTATAATAATAGCTTCCATTCGAGTATTCAGATGGAACCATATGAAGCGTTATACAGAAAGAGATGTTGTACACCAACCTGTTAGGATGACGTTGGTGAAATAAAACTTGTAGGCCCAGAACTGGTGGTGGAAATGATGGAAAAGGTAAAGGTAATCCAAAATCACATCAAAGCAGCACAAAGTAGGTAGAAGAGCTATGCCGATAATCGAAGGAAGGATTTGGAATTTCAAGTCGGTGATCATGTTTTCCTGATGGTATATCCATGGAAGGGAGTCATACGTTTTGGTAAGAAAGGTAAATTGAGTCCCAGGTACATCGGACCTTTCGAAATTCTAGAACAAATTGGGGCTGTAGCTTACCAATTGGAAATGTCGCCAAGTCTCTCCAAAGTTCACGATGTGTTCCACGTATCTCTGTTGAGGAAATACATGCCTGACCCAACACATGTACTCACCTATGAGGAATTAGAACTGGAACCCGAGCTGTCTTATTGCGAAGATCCCATCATGATTCTTGATACGAGAGAACAAGTACTGAGAAACCGGACGACACGTCTGGTAAAAGTTTTGTGGAGAAACCATAAGATTGAATAGGCAACATGGGAACCCAGGGAACATAAGATGAAGAACCACCCGAGTCTTTTCATGCGATAATATTCTATAAATTTTGAGGACAAAATTATTTGAAGGAGGGGAGAATGTAACACCCCAAGCTTCTACGGTACGCTTCTCTTTAAATATTGCGATAGCGTGTGTTGTACGCAACATCGAGTTCTAACACACCACAACCAATCAAACTAGCTGTTATGAATAGTAGTAACTACTTTTTGAAATTATATATATATTATATTTCAAAATGAACTTCATTTTTGGATTCAGAATATCGAAATTATCCTAAGTTGAATATTTCTGAGAACGTCCAATTTTTATGAATAGTGACAAATACTTAAACAAAACTTTTTTAATCAAAATAATTTATAGTGATAAATTATATTATTTAGTGTATATCGTATAATTAGAATATATTTTTACCATTTTATCCAATGGTGTTCATTATAATTAATTTCACTTTGAAATTGGACATAAACAATTGTCAATCTTTTGATATATATTGTTTCTTAAAAACACGCAATTTGTTGTAACAGCGGGAATTAATTATAAAATTAATTAATGCAACTTATATGCGTAGAATTTTTTAATATCGACATCATTTTTGAATTTGGAATATCAATTATAGCTTAGGGTGAAATTTTGTCATTGTTCTGAAAAACTTCAATTTTTGATGAATAGTGAAACTACTAAGTGGTAGTTAAAAAAACTGAATTTTTCATAAAACATAATTTTACCGCTTCTGTGAATGGAATTTTGAAAATCATAGAGACACGGTTAATATCAAGAAGTAAAATGTGGTTCAATGAGATGAAAATAACTTTTTGTGAATAGTAACTTTTTACTTTTATTTACCATGGTTAAAAGTAAATAGGGTAATTAAGGGTAAAAATGTTATTAATATTACCCTAACTAATGTCCTAATTCTATTGTACAAGTGTAACTCGACCAAAACCAAACATAGGAATAAAATATTATCATTTAGGTCCACTTGGATTAGATTAGGATATTTATTATTATTTAATTCAAAGAAGAGTTAAAAGAATTAAAATCAATGTTTATTTACTAAAACATTTTTAATATAGGGTTATACAGAAGATAAATTAGATTGAAAATATTAATTAGAAATATAAAAACATTTCCTATATAATTATATTTTATTTATAATTTTTAGACATTAAATAATTTAATTTATTTATGACACAATGATGATGCAGTAATTACCATAACAGTGAAAAATTAAAATAATTGATATTATAAATACACAAATAAATATAATTTGAGACTTTTTATGAATTAAACTAATTTTATATGTTAATATGACATGTTAGTAATGATTTAATTAAATATTTTATAAGTAATCATTCTGTTATGAGTTTCAAAAAAATCAACTATTAAATAGTGTCAAAATTGACATAAAAGAGTTTTTAAAACAAATATTATATTATTAATTGATATTAAATTCCTAAAAATCTAAGGTTCGTCCAAGAGACTTATATAAGGATATTTGTATCATTAATGGACTAGTTGGGGGTATCTTGGATGTATATAGTATGTTTATTAACCATATAATATAATAATACAAAGATACATTGTAAACGTGAAACTAATTAACTAAGAGCTAATACTTAAAGATAAGGTTAATATATGTACCCAATCCTATCTAAATTATATTGGTTGAGTGGTTTTCGACCCATAACCACCTTAAAATTTATATGGTACACATTGGAGCCATTATAAACTGAATATGAATTTATTATAAACTAATATTTCTAGCTATTCCAAAGGTTCCCCTCACCCCTCTTATAAATGGGCACTCCTCCCTATCATTTCTTCACACCTTAAAAGCCTTTTGTTTCAGCCTCACTCTACCCAAATACTCTCCCAACTTCCCTCACTACATCATAGAGGCCTTAGTTTGATCATAAAGCTAACCTAAGGATCCCTTTTGATCAAATCAAAAGGAAGAACCCGAAGAAGAGGTAATGATTTCACCACCCCGTTCTAAGTTCCTTTCTTCTTCCACGTCTTCTTCCTTTATTATTACCATTATAAAATAATAAATCCAGTATCACATATATACTTTGATGTTATTATAAATATGGTACAACCATATTCAGTATTCTATCATCCCTTTTAATAACATGTCACCATACGTGCGTACGTACGGCTTACCGTCTCCACGTCGTGGTGTAATTGTTATTCAATTTATTATTATTTGGATGGGTATAATAATGATGTTTAACTCATTTAAATAATAAATATAACATGTTAATGATTGTGTATATATGATATAACATCCATTTATATATTATTCTAATATCAAAACAATGACATTGTCGCTCGTGCGTACGTACGAACTACCGTCTCCACGAACGTGATGAGATTCATTCTCCATCGTATCCATTCAAGTATAATTATCATTTGATGATTTAAAAATAATGTTTAAGGACTTGATATCATTCTGAATATGAATAAGATACAACCTATCCATAACAAACATGGCTTATGTAACAAAACATATAAAAGAAAATGATTAAGTTAACACCTGAAACGACGATAATTCTAATATATTATTAACAAATCAATGTTAAAAGATAATATATGATATCATATTAATATATATGATTCTTGTAGAATTGAATAAAAATTATTTCACCATTATATAGGAGGATAGCCTACCCTCAACCAAGGAAAAGATCAAGGTAAGGGTTATTTCACAATCTCTTCATTATCCGAGGTTGTTTATACGTAATAATCTACTGGGATATCTTTATCATCCGCATCCATGTTTCTTAAAAATGTATGTCAAAACATTTTTAATATTTAAAATAATATAGGTTAATGTCATTTATACCATTGTTTGACTTTTTATAAGAGTTTTATAAAGGAATCTTTCCATCGTTTTCCGAATAAGGTGCTTTTAACATTTTCGACAGAATTAAGGTAGGAATGTTTTTTTAACTTATACGGCAGGTGCGGTTATTTTCCGCCGTTATAAAATTGTCGAAGCTTCCCTTACAAGATTATAAGAATATTTTCAAAGAAAAATTCTTTATTTTATAAATATATGACTCTTAAATGATTTCAAAAATAGAAAGAGATATTTCTCTAAAAAGAGTTTTGAGTTCATCTATGTCAACATCCTTTGATGGATGTTACGCTTATTTGAAGTTGATTTTTTATGATACAAAACTTCTATATTGTATTAAACGTTTTGTGATTTGTTTGACTGTGGATGTGCTATTTTTATACCATTCATAGTTTATGGTGAAAGTATTGATATTTTGTATACTAGTTTTAATACGAATGTTTATGTTATGTTTAAACCTTTTCATATGGGAATCAATTGGACTTAATATGTGACGGGTGGAGCCCTCTATAGCTCCTCGATGAATCGGTAGGTCTCATGAGACAAACTACTGTCTTGGCAGAAGGCCTTGGAAAAATCTTATTTGTAGTCTTGGCACGAGGCCTTGGCTATGTGGTTATGATACACTGGCATTATGCATTCCATAAATATGAAAGTGGTTATTTATATTGCATGTGATTATTCGATTAATAGAATATCCATGTGAATAAGTAAATGGCATTATTTCATTTTAATTTTTCCATACTATGTTGAAGTTCAGGTTTAAAAGGGTTTTGTTTTATTTATACATTGCCTTAAATGTTTATTCTTATTTATGAAAGATTCCGCTATATTGTTATCCTTACTGGGCATTTGAGCTCACCCCTTTTCTATGTTTAATTTTTCCTAGGGTATGAAGAAGTAAATTATGAATGACCTGGAGGGATAGTATGTGGTGATATGAGTGTGGAATATGAAGAAAATATTTTGTTGTAGTTTTCATTTTTATGAAGTAATGTAAGAGTTGTGAATATATCTAGTGTTTCCAAGGCTACTATACCAATCGGTCTTTCGAGATTTGATCTTTCTTGTGATCATGATAATGTTATGTAATAATGCACCGACTATAGGTAACTGAGGTCGGGGCGTTACAACACCCCCAAGGGCTCAGCATCCCCAAGGTGTCAGTTTCCCAAACTGACAGGGTGGTGTAGCGTATCAAAACACAAAAGTACAAAATATACTATATCTCAAAGCCACACTATTGGAATAACCTAGTCTTACACTCAACTGTAACTAACATCTCTTAGACTCCTGATAACCACTTCTAGGACTAGTTATCCTATATAAAAATAAACATTTTAAGAGATTTATTACAATACCTCATTCTATTTTTACTAGTTCCACATTATGTTAATTAATTCATTAAACATTAATTTACCATTAACAATTTCCTCATTATATTTCATTATCATCACACCCAAAGACCATTGTCTCTTTAAAATTGTAACTTCAACATTTCATTATAGTAATCTCCAACCCCATTGGTAAGCATTACTTATTCAATTATTTACATACAACTTTACTTTCCAATATTCCTCGGCTCTCTAGAAAATCACTCTATGCTACGAAACACTACGGGGATCAACACTGTGAGTAGATAATAACCCTATGAGTCTGTGCCACCTATAGAAAGTGTGTATTCCCATCCTCCCTTAAGAAGATAGACACAGAAAGAATGTAGAATACCTCATGAATCTTCACCCCTTTCAGAAGTAGGGTAATCAAGACCAGCTACCTTGAGCAGTGGGGAAAGTAATGCAGACAACCATTCAAGGAAATAACAAGCATTCAGACTTGAAGATCCAACCCATTCCATCACCCCTGGTGTTCTCTACGACACCCACATGCATACACCGACACATATTTTCACTCTATGCGGCAATTGCTGCAACAACCAGTTGGCCTCCCTACCCCACATATCACAACATCCATATAGGCTCTCATTAGAAGACACGAAATAGGAAAAAAAAATCTCATCAATAGGGATCTTGACCCTTATACAAGAAATCTGAAAACTCAGAACTCTACAATGAATTATGTTTTATCAAAAAAATAGTTATTTAATCCATTTTGGATTAATTGATTTATTATTCGTAGGTCCAAAATTCGGGAAATAAAATGAATATGATATCCCAAATAATTAAAAATGATGACTCCACCAATTTGATAAACATCAAATTACAACAACAGAACAAGATTCATTTACATGCCTCTTTATCTTTAGCCAAACAATTATCAATTAATTATAGCTTTATGTTCTATAACAATTTACGTTGAGAACGAAAAAAATAAGAATTAAAGAATAGATATCCCACTATCTAGAAAACAAAGACACAATAATATAAGATGGATCTCAATTTATTTATCCTTTTCAAAAATTTATTATTCCAATTTCATTGTGATTTAGTGGGATAAAACATGGTAACTCTAAAGTTGCATGTAACAGAAAAAAGAAGCAATGAATTTCCTTCCTCATATAGTTCTTGATATTATTTATACAAGATTAAGCCACATAACATGTTACGATATCCTCCCCTGTGACAATTGTATCAAACCATGGAGGAAGAGACACCACCACATCAACCAACTCCCAATAGAAGACCATTAAGAAAATGGGGGTAATATTCTCTAAAAAGGGAAAGGAGAATGAAGGAGATGAATCCAAAACAATGAAGTTAGATCATACCTTATATTGAAGATTGATTGATACTACTTGGTTGTATCAAAACAGAGTAGAACCAATCTATGTAATAATTTTTTATTGAAAAAACATTACGAGATGGAATGAAAGGATTGAATGTCTCACAGATGAGAAAAAGGAGGAAGAACTAGGGAGGATGATATCTCACCGCTTTAGAAGATTTAACGGAGAAGTGGTTTAATAAATGTTGGTTTTTCCATTAAAAGTAGATCAATTTAATCCACTCAGTTTGAACTAGTAAACACATCGCGAGCCATAAGCGAAATTAATATTCGGCTTATGGCCTTTGAATCATCCTTAGAGTCCTTAATACAATGATTTAAATGCATTTAAGGACAATGGAATCGTGAAAAGGGAGAAACAATATGAATCTCGAAACACTGTTCATGAAATCAAAATTTGTCCATGGAAAATCATTGTCAATGAACCTCACTATTGGAAGCTCACTGTTGGAACTTCACGGTTCTGGAGATACAATTCATGAACCTCACCGTTGGAACCTCACCATTTTGGAAATACTGTTCCTGAACTCAAAATCATTCAAAGGAGAAAGGGAACCATTGAAATCTCACCATTCTGGAAACACTGTTCATGGACACAAAATTTGACAAAGTAATAATGTCACTGTTGGAACCTCACATTTCTGGAAACACTGTTCAAGAACTCAATATTTGGAAAAGGAAAAATGTCACTATTGGAACCACAATATTCTGGAAACACAATTCATTGAAATAATCATTTGGCAAAGGAAAAAGGTCATTATTGGAACCTCACTGTTTTGGCAACACTATTCATGAATTCCGAATTTCGAATAGAAAAAAGGCCACCGTTCGAACCTCAGCATTCTAGAAACACTATTCTTGAACTCAAAATTTGGCAAAGTAAAAATGGTCACCATTGGAATCTCCTTGGGGGAACCTCACCATTACACTATTGATAGAAGGGTATTGATGACACTCATTACCTAAGGCTACCTATGAACTATTAACATATGGTCAATGTTTCATTGTTCATATTAGGTTACCAGTCACCCTATTTAAATAATGTTACAGATGACACTATTCACATAAGGTCACAAATGTCACTGTTCAGATAAGGTCACCATCGCACTGTTCACATATGGTTACCGATGATAGTATTCACTGAAGGTCACTATTTCACTGTTCACAACAGTCTACCATTTGATCTATTCACATAAATGGAAATTTGACAAAGTGTTTGGTATAAGTCACCTTGACCTCACGAAACACCCCATACACATGATTTTCACAATGTAATGGACCTGAGAGGTTCAGGCCAATACATCAGAAACCTCTCATAACATTCTCATCCTAAAGATTTCAAAACCCTCCTAAAGGGAAAACCAAACGAGGTATAAACAACCACTAATTGAGACACCTATCAAAAGGGGGAATTCCATATGAATCAACAAAAGAAATCCATATTATAAACAATAATGGTTTGTAACAAAAAAGGATACTTCGACACATGTAAGAGTTAAACATCAAACAACTATGGGTACTGAGCACGTTTCTATGACTCACATTCCTGGGTACTCTCGTCCATGCCACTTTGTCTCCACAAGACACGAACCAATGGGATATAATTCCCACACAACACCTTCCCTTTGCGGTCACAGATCTATGCTGGTCTCTCCTCATAGGTCACGTCATCATCAACATTGATCTCCCCCCAATCGATGACATGAGATTCATCCTGAAGATAATGATGGAGCTATGATACATGAAAACATCATGTATCCGACACATTTGCGGGGGATGTGCTACTCGATACACCGTAGATCCAAAACGAGCTATCACCTCAAAGGCCCCAACAAACTAGGGAGAAATAATACACCCACGAAAAAACCATCACATCCCACAATGAGGAGTAACTCTTAGAAACACATGATCCCCAAAATAAAACTCTAAAGATATCCTCTTTTGAATGACATGTGATTTCATACTATCTAATGCTATCATCATCCTCTCATGTATCACTAGAACCATCGTTGTTTTATTCTGCACTAGTTACGGTCTGACATTACTGACTATCCAACCCTAGTCTGGCACAACAGAGAACAGAAAGGCCTTCCATAAAAGGATTTGAATGGCTCTATTCCAATGGTGGAGTTAAAACTATTGTTGTAATAAAAATCCATTAAGTGTTAGTGACACATCCAAGAACCTCCAAAATCCAAGACATAAGTGTGTAACATGTCTGCAAGAGCCACGATGGTTTGCTCTATCTGACCATCTGTTTAAGGATGAAAAGTACTACTAAGGAATAGATGAGAACCAAAAGCATGTGAGAGACCTCTCTACACCCTAGAGGTAAAATGAGGATCTCAATCATAAATGATCGTCCATGGGAATCCATGAATTCTCACCACCTCCCCTAGATACTACCTCGATAAAACATCCACTAAGCTCAACTCGTTCATTTCTACAAAGTGGTATGATTTTTATTAATAATCCACTACCAAAAAAATTGCATCATGTCCTCCCTAAGCTCAAGGTAAACCAGTAATAAATTCCATTGAGATTTCCTATAACTTCAACTTAGGATCATCTAACGGCTGAAGAAGACCACCAGGAACATAGTGTTCGACCTTCTCCTTCTATAAGACCAAACATCGGGACACAAACATCGCAACAACACAGTTCATCCAGGGCCACCATAACTATATCATCAAGGCTGGGTATATCGTTGTCATTAAAGGATGAACCACTAATGGATAACTATGGAACTCTCTGAGAACTATCTCATGCATCATCAAAAGCATAAATATCCTTCCATGATTCAACACTCGTTAATGTTCATCCCCTAACGAATGATTAAGGGCCTCTCCATAAACAGCTCGGTCTCTCCAGGCCTCCACCTATAGATCACCCAAATGGGACTATTCCACCATATTCAAAAGAGATGATGGCACCGTCATCTGAAAAAGACTACATAGTACCCAAACTTCTCCCATGTCAAGATGTAATCCTAACCATTCTTCCATTACACTCCAAGAGTCACCAGATTCACGCACAACATCACTACGTGACATCCGTATTAGCGCATCAACTACAAAATTATTCATACAAGCTGTATACAATATTTAGAAGTCATATTACCATACGAACTTCATCCAGTGACATTGTCATAAGTTTGTGTCATGCTGGGAGAAAGCACACCTCAGGCTCTTATGATCGGTGAAAACCACAATTTTCTCACCAATGAGGTAATGTCTCCAAAAATTTGATGAAAAAACCATGTCTACCACCTGAAGATCATCGGTGGAATAGGTACATTCTTGAGGATGCAACTGCCGAAGCCCATAAGAAACAACTGATCATTTCTACATCAGAACCAATCCCAACACTAGATGCGAAGCATCGCAAAAAACATCAAACTGAACTCCCTCAGCTGGAAGACAACGAACTAGAGAAATTAATAACTTCTCATTTAGATACTCAAAAGCTTCCTGACATAGATCAGTCCATATCAACGCTTGATTCATCATGGTCAAAGATATAATATGAGTCAAAAATTGTTAGAAATCAGCTACAAAACTCCTATAGTAAAATTTTAGTCCAAGGAAACATCGCACCTCTCACATTGCCTTGGGGGATTCCCTAGACACAAAAGCTTATATCATCGAAGGATCCACAGATACTCCCAACTGGGAGACCACATGCCCCATGAAATATAGTTCTCATACCAAAAATCAAAAATATAAAACATCCCAAATAGCTGATGTTGATGAAGAACTCCCAAAACAGTATGTAGATACTCTTTATGATCTTCTTCAGACGTGGAATACACAATGATGCTATTGATGAAAACTAAAACGTACATGTATGGGAACTCACAAAACACAACGTTCATCAACCCCTTGATCACATATGGAGATGTTTTCACCTCGAACAACATTACAACGAACTTATAATGCCCATGATAACAATAGAAAGCAATCTTTGGGATATCCTCATCCCTCACACGCATCTGATGATATCCTGACCACAATTCGACAATTGAGAAACAACTTCATCCCATTAGTTGATAGAATGAATCATCTATCCATGGAATAGGATTGAAATTCTTTATTTTCACTTTTTTCAAGCAACGATAATCAACGCACAACTGCAAACTGTCGTCAGCCTTCTTCATGAAGAAAACTAGTGCACCCCACTATGACACACTCATCCAAACAAACCACATTGTAACATACCATCCTTCTATATACATAGATCTTCTAACTAATATGGGGACATCCTATATAGAGACAAAGATATAAGAGACACTCATGGTTGTAGGTTTATCCCAATATTGATATCTCGTTGAGGGGGTATTGCTATATCATCTTCTGGAATGTCGTCAAGGCACTCTTCTACAACCCTAGGAATCACAAACTACTAAACCCTTGTAGAACTTTACATCATCTCATATATACAATATTATAAGGTTGAAACACGCCTATGACCCATCTGAGGATCTCGCTCACCAACAAACACCACTGTCTCTCCACCCACATCGAAGAAAACGACCTTCTTCCTAAATCAATCCATGATAGCATACACCGAATACAGCCAATACATGATGAGGATGACATCATATGGTTGTATTCATAAACATAAGAAATATACACAGGAGAATTGCTACCCCAACACTAGCTCACAGTCTCTACACACTTCAAACAATCCATCTCGACCTCCAAAATGGTGTAGTCAATGACAAGGTCACCAGAAGCCTCTCTACATCGTGTCAAAAAGAATGTAAAAGTATAGGTGATATGAAAAAGTGATTCTCTCCTGAATCAAACAAGGCATAAACCAAGTTAAAAAGAATGCAAAGGGTACTATAAACGATGTTTGGCTCGCCAGGTACTGGCAAAGAAAGAGCATGAAGCTGACCACGACCTCCTCCATGACATCTCTAACTATGATGAAGACCACCACCATGGACACACTCTGCTCTCTAGGGATTGGGAGAATCCCTTTTTTATCCTCTGACTGCCCCATCTACCCTCTACTGATCTAATGTTGGTTCCACCTACTACTGTTTCCTCTACTCGAACTGCCTCAATGAAGGAACCTTGAGTGGAAAACCTAGTGCACGATGAATGCTCTAAAAGTATGGGCACTCTCACAACTCATGAACTCAACCACCACCAGATAATCAAGCGACTGATCCATTGGAATAGTCCTGAGAACTACTCCCCCTGAGAAATGCGTTTCTATGGGCAGGGACCTACCCCCGACTGAATGAAAACCCTTCTTCCCTAGAAACTGGGAACCCGAGACCATCGCTAAGCTTCGTGAGGAATCATGATGACCCCTCTATTGTAATGATCAGTTTCTGGAAGATTCCCTCTCGATAACCTCTTCCCTTGCAAGAACCTCAAGATATGTATTTATTAGAAATAGGGTGACATGGCACATTATCTAAGGAGGCAAATCCTCATCAAATTTACTCACCCTAGCCTCCTCATCTTGTAATAGGTCGGAAGCATATCATAATAGATTCCAAAAATAGAATCCAATCTATCGCACACTGGAGCACCCATGTCGATGGGTATGAAGCTCCTTGCAATTGGATACATTTGTGGTCGAAGAAAGAAACTCGACTCTAAACTTGTCTCAAAACTCCTCCCATGATTTCACTAACTCCTCACGATACCCGAAGAACAAGAACCACCTCTACCTCACTACACTAGGCTGCGTCATCACAACCATGGACATCCAATGTTCTTTCTGAGAAGGGATCACACTAATGCCTATCTTGACCTCATCCAACCAATCTTCCATGACTGAATCTGAAAGGGATCCCTCATACACATGTAGAATATAGAGTTGAAACTCTCGGAGTTTCCTCTTCCATGTGTCATCATCTTCAACCTCTACCCTATGGCGATCTACTAGTACATCCTGCTAGACAATTCTATGTGATCTTGATGAGGACGTTGACCTGGATCCATACTTATAAAATAACAAAATGTTAGAGCTCCTAAACATGGAATATGGAAGACTAAGAATTAATTTATTAGTTATTTTCTATTATTCATTTTAGGTGAACCAATCCCAAGGTCTACAAATTCAAACATAGGCACAAAGAAGAATCATGCATGCTCATTTCCTTGATCTCTACCCTGAAAAAAGTATCACATTGTTTAGTAGCCATTTTAAACATTAAGGTTCATACATCAGATCATAGGGGTGATAAATTCCTATGTCATACCCAGTTTCTAGTGTTTACATCACTTGCTAAACTTGACTGAAACCTTTGACCTACCAACCCATGCAACAACACATGTTCTTAATACCATACTCAATCAAATATCTCATCCAGACCTCTAATACCACTCTTTCATGACCACTCACCACAAAGTGTACCCTTCTTGGGCTGACAATGTGAGAAGAGAGATAATGACCCCCTGAGACTAGCCCCTAGTATGACCCGGGTTGGCGACTAGCAGTGAAGTTATAGTAAACTCACATATTGGAGGCATTACCATCTATGAGAACACATGAAAAATTGAGAGATAATATAGACACAAACCTATTCAATATCAAACTGAAATATAAATTATATCCTAATGCCACACATGTAATTTCATGAAATTCCACTAAAACTGAAAGGGTAAAAATAAAATTACAAAAAAATAAAGGAAAAACAACACTAACCACAAGCCTGAATAGCTCCTACAACCCCAATCTCATATAAACCAGCTTGGCCTCCAACCTCCTCCATGTGACCTGAAAATCTGTTTATAAAAACATTGTGTGTGTATAAAATTATAGTCATTAGGATCCTCCCCAAAGCCTCTCGTTCAAAAGTAACGAATGTATACAAAAAAATATTGAACAACAAGTGAAAATAACTAGTAACCTAAATAGGTACACTAAGTACCCAACCTCACCATGGCTTCTCTAACCAAGTATCACGTACAAATGTATATACTATAATAAAATATATCATGGGTTCCCGCTACTACTACCCCACTGTTTTTCCACTTTACCTTAGAGTATCACGTCCTAAGCATCTCATTCCAAAAAAGGCTTACTCCCAGACACCTAGGCGATGCACCACAACATGCACCACGTGAAACCGAACCACCACATCCACACAAGATTGTAACCAGGTAGTTCCCACCAAAACTCATATGACATGTATCATACATCGGGTATTATACCCCATGCCATTATACCCAATACACCGAGTAGGGATCCTCATGATATCACAACCTATAAATTTTACACCTATTGTAGTTCCTAAAATAATATATCCAAAATATATGTATGTGAATAAACACAATCCATCACATCCCTCTATGCACATATACATGGAAAAACTAACAATTATTCCTACCAACACATGTAACTACCAAGAAAAGAGATTGGGGACAAAGAGGGTAGTCAACCATCTGTCCTTCTAACAGAATGTTAGGGAAAACACCCCCAGGGCTCAGAATCCCCAGGATGTCAGTTTCCCAAACTGATGGGGTGGATTAGTGCATGGAAACACAAATAATATTGAATATACTATATCTCACACCAACACTTTCGGAATAACCTATTCATAGTCTAAACTGTAGCTAACGTCTCTCGGACTCCCAGCTCCCACTTCTTGGACTAGGTATCCTATAAGAAAATATCCATTTTAAGAGATTTAATACATTACTTAATTCCATTTTTACTAGTTCCACTTTACGTTAATTAATTATTTATACTTTAATTAACCATTAACAATTTCCACATTATATTTCATTATCATCACACCAAAAGTACACTATCCCTTTAAAATTGTAATGTCATAATTTTGTTCCAGCAAGCTCCAAACCCATGGATGAACATCATTTATTCAGTTATTTATTTACAACATTACTTTCCATATTCCAAGACATTTTAGAAAAACATTCTATGCTACTAAACACATGGGGACTAAACACGGTGAGTAGAAAACCAACCATCGAGTCATTGCCACCTATAACAAGAGTGTAGAACCATCCTCCATTGAAATGATAGGCACGATAATTCCGTGGCATACCCTATGCTTCTCCGCCCCTTTTGGAAAAAGGGTAAGCAAGACCAGCTGCCACGAGCAGTGGGGAAAGTAATTCAGAAAACCTATCAAACAAACTGCAAGAATCCAAACCATCATATCCAACTCGTTTCTTCATCCCTGATGTCATCTCAGACACCCACATGCATACACTGATACAACTCACCACCCAATGTGTAGATGACTTCCACAAACAGTAGGCCTTCATTCCCGCACATGTCACAATAGCCATCCAATCTCACATTACAACACAAGTAGCAAGAAACACAAACATCTTATTAATTGGACTCTTGGTCCTTAAAGAAGTAGGAGGGTAACTCATAACCCTATAATGAATTATCTTTTATCTTACATCTAGTTCTTTATTTCACCATAGATTTAGCAATTTATTATTTGTAGGATCCAAATTCATGAAACCTATTTAGTAGGATATCACAAATAATTAAACATGTTGACTGCCCCAATTTGATTGACATCAAATTATAAAAAGAGGAACTAGATTCTTCTACATTACTCTTTATCTTTAGGCAATAAATTATCTATTAATTTTGGCTGTATGTTCTTTACGAATTTCCATCGAGAACAAAAATGTTATACAAGCTATCCTAGATATAACACTGTCTATAAAAACAAGAGGCAATAATATATGATTGATCTCAATTTATTTATCCAGTTAAAATATTAATTATGCCAATTTCATTGTGATATAGTGGGATAAAGCATGATAACTCTACAATTTCACATAACAGAATAGAGAAGCAATGAGTCTCATACCTCAAACAGTTCCTAATTTTCTTTATATGAGAATGATCCACACAAATGGTCATGATCTTATCCCCTATGATAATTGTATCCACCTGAGGATGCAGAGACACCACCACATTGGCCAACTCCCAAGAAAATCTTATTAAGGAAATGGTGGTAAAATTCTATAAAAAGGGCAAGGAGAAAAATGATATGAACCCGAAATAGTGATGATAGGTCATATGTAATATCAATGATTGATCGATAGTCCATGGTTGTACCAAAATAGAGTGGAACCAATCCAATGAGGAAATTTTGATTGAGAAACTCCTATGGGATATAATGAATGGTCTAAGAGTCTCACAGTCATGAACAAGGAAGATGAACTAGGTGAAGATATCTCATACCTTAAGAAGATTAAACTGAGCTATGGTTTAAGATATGTTTAGTTTTCCATCAATTGTGGATCACATTAAACGATGTGGTTTGAACAAATAAAAACATCTCGATCCTTAGAAGAAATTAATATAATAGTTACGACCTTGGAATTAGCCTAAGAGTCCTTAGAAAAGGCTTTAAATGAATTTTATATAAAAGTAATCGTTTAAAGGGAGAAACTATAGGAAGATGGAAACACTGTTCTCAAACTCGAAATTGGGAAAAGGAAAAACACTTTTCATGAACCTCACCATTGGAACCTCACCGCGGTAACCTCACCATTCTGGAAACATTGTTCATGAACCTCACTATTGAAACCTCACCATTCTGGATATACTGTTCATGAAATCAAAATTGGAAAAAGGAAAAAATTTCTTTGTTGGAAGCTCACCGTTCTTGAAACAGTGTACATGAACTCCAAATTTAGCAAAGGAAAAATGTCACCTTTGGAACCTCACCATTTTAGAAACTCTATACATGAAATCAAAATTTGGCCAATGAAAAAGGTCACCATTGGAACCTCGCCATTCTGGAAGCTCTATGCATTGAACTCAAAATGTGGAAATGGAAAATGGTCACCGTAGTATCCTCACCATTCTGGGAATACTGTTCATGAACTAAAAATTTGGAAAAGGAAAAAGGTCACCACTGGAACCTGACTAATCTAGAAATACTATTCATGAACTCCAAAATTAGTGAAGTAAAAAGAACATCGTTGGAACCTCACCACTGCACTGTTCATAGAAGGTTACCGATGACATTTTTCACTTATTGTTATAGATGCACTGTTCACATTAGGTCATCATTTCAATGTTATGATAAGGTTACCAATGATAATGTTCTCATATGGTCACCAATGACACTCCTCACATAAGGTCACCGATAACTCTATTCACATAAGGTCACCGTTTCACTGTTCACACAATGTTGCTAATTACACTATTCATCTAGGGCTATTGATGACATAATTCACAGAGGGCTTCCAATGACAATGCTCATAGAAGGTCACAGTTGCACTATTCACAGTGGTCTACCATTGGAAGTGTTCAAATATGGAACTGTTCACATAAATGGAAATTTTGAAAAATGTTGGGGATAAGTCACCTTGACCTCATGAATCATATCATACACCTAATTTTCACACAATGGAATGGACCAGAAAGGTTTTGGACATTACAATATATATTTCTATAATCTTATAAATATTCTTATAGAATATTTTATGGTGTTTTTGAAAATTGTATTTTATATCCCAATTAATATTTTAAATTCTTCATCATTCACTTATATTTTATTGTAAATAAACCATTTTGAAAGAATTTTCATGCTTTTAAAAAATTGGACATCCCATATTATTTTTTATGTGATTTACCAAAATGTTGTTAAAAGTAAATTTTCATCTATAAAAACAAAATTAGCGTTCCTTATATAAAAATAGTTATTTTTGTAATTCAATATCATACTACCTTATTTTGATGTATTATGTAATTTTATATGAATGTTTAGTCTTTATGGACATATATTATTTATGAGTTAATTAAGTAATATTAAAATTTTGAAATTTTTCATGTTGTTATTCGACACATATTCTAATTAACATTACATATATTTGGGTCCAATATCACCCTTCAATTTATTTGAAATCTCTATATTTCATGATCTCAAAAGCGTACATAGGAGTATTTATCTTATAACATAAGGTACATGATGGATTATACTCAATCCATTTCGTCATTAGAGGATTTATCCAAAGAAGAAGGTTACACAAGATGATTAATACCAACCAAAAGGCATAATTAATGGGTCTTATCCCAATCCCCAGAGTACCAAGGAGGATTATCCTATCCTCAATAAGGTATATAAGAGGTTATCCCATGAATACCTTGAGAGGAATGTATTTGTGGGTTGGCTTCAAATATGGTTTCTATGTATATTCTTGTGCAACACACTTATGAATTAATATAGTTTTCATGAATATTATGCTTGATTAATTTTTGATGACTCGGGACTATCCACACATTTCCATAGTATATATTTATCCATTTGAGATTAAATTTCCTTATATCAATACATATACAAAATTATTATTTTCACATGATAATTTTAAAAATATGATTCTCCCCAACCCATGTTTTCTCATATCCCAATGACAAACCATTCATGAAATGTTGACATGTTTTCCAATACGTAGTGTTTGAGCTTGTTGTTCTCTGATATTTTTATCTTCCCCATGGTATTAAGACAAGTATAAAATGTGGATATTCTAAAAGGTTTCAAAAAGGAGTTGAATTATAGAGAAATTATTTTATATTAATATATTTACGTAGCTAATCACTATGACACTAAAAATCCTAGTCCTTGGGTAATGAAATTGTTTCAGAGACGTATTACATAAATCATGAAATTATTTTATTGACTACATTATCATTATTAGGGGTTAATATAGTCGTTATTATAATAAGGATATGTTTTTTTTATATTAGTTTAGTTATTTTTGTGATAATTTTAGGGAAATTAAGTAAGAACTCTGTGATTAAGTCTAAAAGACTTATTTGAGGATAGGATAATATCCATAAATTTTGTTAATGTATTGATTTTTGATATTTCCTGGTAATTAAATCCCTATAAAAATACTATTTTTACATAATATCTATGAAACTAAATTTTTTTTGGGTATCAAACCTAAAAATGACTAATTTGGTATTAATATAATTTTTACATGATGAAAAGGTAGTTAGACTAATTGTTCTCCTATTTTGATACTCCTAGAGGATATTAATTGGTTAATTACATTATATTTCAACAAATTGTGTGTAATTTATTTTGTACATGAATTAGGATAAGTAATATCAGAGGTACAAACAAAATATAGACACGACTAACCTCATAGTAGAGTATGGTGAAATGAATGAAAATGTGATGGATTCAACGAGTGCGATGGTTTATGATGGAGTTTTTAAATAGGTAATTTATAATTATTATTATTATTATTGTGTTAATTATTCATCAGTCAAGTTAACCAATATTGGATATAATAATGGGTGAAGCCCATTGACACAACATTGAAAATTGATTTCATGGACAATGAAAATATTGTCCCAATGAAAAACCAAATGTGACATGAAATAGAGTAATAAATCATATGATTATTCAAAAATAGCTATCAATAATTAAAATAAACAACGTGAACATAGTTGAAATCCAAAAGAAACCAAAGCATAGTATGATGGAGTCTCATGCAATTTATGATGATGAAAATAATGATGGAAATATTTTCTAGTTTACTAAATATCAAAGATGTGTAATGAAGGACAATGGAAAGTGTCTCGAGGGAATATGATAATGTTTCATGTGTTGAGGGATTATTTGTTGATATAGAGATTTTTAAAGAGAGATAATGAAGAAATCCAATATAGTGTAAGGTATAAAATAAAAAACGGATACATTATCCTCAATTTGATGATTCACATTCATGGGTTTTTGGAATTGTTAAAATCGATACCCTAACAATAGGACTAAGGAATTTTGGGAATTGTCACTTATGGGGCATGATATTGACATGGTGATAAGAACTTTGATGAAACTATTACAAAAAAATATATTTCTTGGATAAGACAATTTGAATGGAAAAAATATGTTTCTAATGACTGATATGAGTATACATCTCTTGTAATTAAAACATCTATGAAAAACCATTATTTTAAAAGATAAGAATTATTTTCGATAGAACATACAACACCACATAGTGATATTAAAACTACTATAAAATATTTCTATTTAATTTTGACCATTCCAATCTAGTTATTCAATTAGTGGATATTAATATGAATTAAATTCTTATGAAATGTATATATATTTCCTACAAAATAATAAATCAAATATTAAATATTCTGAAATAAACATTTATATTTTAATATAGTAAAATTATTCCTAAAAAATATACTTCAGATATAATCATTATTTATAATTTTGTGAATAAATTATATAAAATTTATAACATTGAGTGTATTTTTTTAGAATTTTCTAAAAGTATTTATTTTCATTAGAATTGAGAAAATACATATTTCTCTGAATATTGTATTATTTTCAATAATATACAATGTTTTAATATTTTCTAAAATAATATAAAGGTAAAATTAATTAACTTACATTATGACCATTAAAATTATGTTTAATGGAATTAATTTTATGGTAAAATTTGATATAATTTTTTTAGTTGAAAATGAATTCATCTGAAAAATAAATTTTTATCACATTTTTTATGTTAAATTAATTTATACTGTTTAAAACAAGTGAATTTGATAAAAAAAATTCAGTATTTAGTATCTAGAGTTTCAAATTTTTTAAAAATTCCTCATTTATTTTTAGGCATTAAGAATATAAACAATGGTAAAATATATCACATCTGTTCAAGGTATATCAGGTTAATATAAGTAAGAAATAAGTATTAAGGTCATTATTTTATATTATAATTCTTAATAGATGATGTTAATTTTTCCATAGTCATGTTTCTCTCCAAATTTAATTATTAAGGGTTAATTTTCCATTTAATTAAACTATATAATATTCAATGATAATAGTAATAAATAATTCTACTCCAAAACTATTACATATATATTTTGAATTATCATAGGGATAAAAGAATCTTATGAATGAATATTAATGATAATTATTTTTTATAATTAAATTATTTTATTAATGGTAATTTATAACTAGATTTTAATATTATTTTAATTACCTTAAATTCATATGCAACGATGACATAATATTTCTTCATTTAAAATACAAATAAATTAAATGTTTTTAAAAATATTAAAAGTGAAATAATTTGAATGAACTATAGAGATCCAAGAATATTCAGTATGGTTTAAAATATTATATTTTAATTCCAACCTTGTCTTGGTGGTTGTAGTGTCCATTTAATGTAATAGTGTCAAAAATTACATTAATTATAATTCATATAAATATTATATTATTAAATCATTTCAAAATCATAAAAATCATGAAGAAGGACAAGGTTGATAATATATGGTCAAAAGACTCATTAATTTTCCATTTATATTCTAATTTATACTTTGTAAGTAATATTATAACATATTATTATTAAAAATGGTGTTTCAATGGTGAAGGTTAAAACTTGTTAACTATGGGGTTAAACAAAAATATGAGGTTTAAAAATCCACTTTATCCTTTCTGAATTTTATTTTTGATGGAATTTAATCTATATCCAAACATATTTTCCAATAATTGTTCATTTGGAATCATTTTCTAATGGAATTACTATACTATATTTCTATAATTTAATAAATTTCTCGTGTTCCCCACTTTTCAATTATAAAATGAAACCAATCATTTCTCTTATTTACACAATATTGATCCTTATAGCATAACCCAAATGTAAAATATTATATTTTCACTATCATTATCAACATTTAAGATGTTCTTGTCTTCTCAAAATGCATACCCTATTATCATTAATAGGATATGAATGGTGTCCTTTCAAAAGTGAAATAATCTCTTTAACTGATCTCCTACTTCATTAATTCTCATTTTAGCTCCACTACATCTATGGTAAATATAATAAAATAACTAATTAAGCATCCTAAATTTATTATGATTTTTATTGATTATGAAACCACAATTTTCAACCCTCTTTTCCATCAAATGGGATGTAAATGTATCAAATGTTCATATATACTGCTTATTGTCTCTACTGAGTGATACAACAGATATTTCATCACCATATTTTATGGATGGGTATTTTGATGTGTTGAATATTTATTTCTGAAATAATAATTATTATTATCAAATTATAATATAATATATACCTTCATACTTTTAAACCGGTTTGAAAACGATAACACTACTCGTTTATTTGTGTGGACTACCCAATCGATGTTGTTATTTTCTTCATTTTAGAATTATGACTTAAATGGATGATAAAAAGGATATATTTTACCAATATATTTTATATATTTATTATATAAAAAATATTCTATAATTTTTTATTATTATTTAACTTTCTTTCAATCTGTCCATTAAAAAATCGAATCATTGTTCATGCATACATATGACTAACCATCTCCATGAATTTCAGTATTTATTTTTCGATAACAACAATTAATGGTTGAATATATATATATATATATATTTAATATTAATTATATTTATATGAGGATTAATATTTCAGATATGCTCTATCGCTGATCAAATTATAAGGAGAGTACTACCAAATTAAAACTCTATGGAATAATGAAATAGTTGACTACACAAAATGATAATTTATATAAATATTTATTTATAAAATGCTTTTAAAATATTATAAGATTTTATAAATCATACTACAATGATAAAAATGAATATTTTATTCAATTATAAAAAATATTATCTTATTAAATTGGAGTTCATACTCCTTTCAATGAATGTGGTTCCCGAGGTAATGATTTATTATCTAAAATTTTCTTCTTATGAACCTATCTTATTTTTGATTTTTTTATACAAAAAGTTTTGAAATTTTACAAAATGATTACCATTATTATCCTTAAATTTAATTTTTTTTTATTTTTTATTCTTAATTGGGTTTTGTGATTGAAATGTTTCCAAATTCGTAGGGTTTTTTGTTACAATCTCATTGTTTATTGTGATGGTATATTATTATGTTATGTGGATGAAATATTTCTATATGAAACTCAAGATACATAGGAATTTTTTCTAAATAATTATTTTAATAGATTACATTTTTACATTTCACATTACTATCCTTAATAAATCATAATAATAAAATATTTTTAAGGAAAAACTATAATTTTTTCTTTTTTAGGTCACAAATCCATTCTCTTCCATGTCTATATTTTCCAAAAAACTGTTTTAATGAATGTATTTAATATTATTAAATTATTTATTTATGTAATTTTATAACTTATTATTGAATATTTAAAATGTTATTAAATGTAATACTCTTATCCTTTTTCAAATGTGTTACTTTTATATTTTTGTTACAAATTTATGAAAGGAAAGTTTTATTTTAACATATAGAATATGAAAAAAAAAATATGAACTGCCATTACAACTCAATTATTTGAGGCTTATTTTACTTCTTTCCATTTTAATTTTTGATGATTATTTTTTCCCATACTAATTTGGAAATTTTTATATATTTTAGAGTTGGTTTAAAAAAGCATTTTTTTCCTCAAGAATTATTCCAAATGAAAAATTTATAAATATTAAATTATAATAACATCCTTTAATGTTATTTACTTTTTAATGGGGATATAATCTACAGATATCATCATTTCTATTTATTAGGATTTTTTATGATTTTTATGACATGGTTTTTCTGAAATCCATTCCTTTAACCCATGTTATTATATGATGTATTGATGAAATTTTTATGAGTCCCATTTCTTTTGATGGGGTTGTACGATGATGAAATGATTATAAAACCCATTTATTCATCATGTTTTTGGATTAAATAACCATTTTATGATCTTATAGAAAAAATCTGTATAATTTTCATTAGGTGATGGATGAGACTAAAATTATATATACATCCAATGCGTTGACTAATGATGTATATGTCATCAGATAAATATAGATATTATGGGGAGTGAACCCGATTCATTAATGGACACTATCCTCTAAAATAGTCTTTGGTGTGAACCCTGACTTATATGATGGATTGTGGTGTGAACCCAATCCAATTTGATAAATATTGATGTGATCCTTGACTAGTAACGAAGTACTTTTTTGTGATTATGTGTATTACACAATTGTATGTATTATTAAAATGTTTTGATCACATCAATCATGTTAATTGATTCCAATTTGATTCATGTCTTATGAACTGTTAATCATTATATCATGTGTGAATATTATTATTTTCTATATAGAGATTATATATTTAAAATTTTAATCTCATGTTTTTGTATCCTTATTCTCATGAAATATTTATGTGATCATTGAGGTTTCCCTTACATACACAGATAATTTTATGTCACACATTCTTCTGGTTCCATTCCGCATGATACAAAGATAGGTATTAATTATTATGTGTCTAGTAGGGGGGTATTTATAAAGGACTATGTGTGAGATGACATAGATAGATTTATAAATAGATTAATTTGTCTATATGATTCCAAAAAACTAGACCTATATGAATATTTTGTGGATATTTTTGTTATATGATGAATATTCATATAATATGATGCAATATCAATGTATGAAAATTATGGTTCATTATAGTTAGTATCATATCAAGGAATACATTCCATAGGAAACTATGATGAGAAATCATTAATCAAAATACTATGGATAACAGTGATTATTGGATAGTATTATAATGTTATGTTTATAATAACGGATGACTTAGGCTAAGCATAAGGTTCTATAGATTTAAAACAAAGCATCATGATTTAGAAATCAATTAAGTGAAATTTTAGGATTATGTGGTTTCCCCTATTATTATTCAATCAATAAATTTTGTTTTTATCTGATGGATAGAACCAAAAAGATTCACCTTTATAGAAAAATTGTGTTATAAAATGTAATGGCAGTTCTCATATGTAACCATATGAAATAGGAGTCAAAATGTAAATCTATATGATTATAAAAAATTAGTTATATAATTGTATGACTAAAAATATCAACATCAGTTATTTTACGTACATATTAAATAAGGGAAAATGTATTTTCATGAAAACTATGAATGGAAAAGATATAGATTCTTACTTTTAAACAATGTTGGAAGGAGAACCAAAAGAAATTTTTCAATGTAATAGGAGGACATTTAAAAAATGGAAAATAAGCACATAATTTATGTAATTAGGAAGAATTTGATGGAAGGAAATAAATATCATCCTAAGGAACCATTAATAGTTTAATGTCTTATGTTTTAAGGAATATGGGCAGTATCTGATCCAATTTCCAAATCAATGGGTTTAATCATAGATTAATGAAGGATCAATATTATTACAATAACTAATGTGTAAGGATTGAAGTGTTTATTAATATTGAATTAATAGTTATTTTGTAGAAGTTTTATAAAAACTATATTCTATATATAGAAATAGAGAAAAATGGGTTATTTCATTATAGTTTTTTTATTTGAAAACAAATGTTGAGTGGTGCCAATAACCCTGAAAATTGATTTACTAATATGGAGATAGTTTTTAATAGGGATGAATAATTGATTGACATTGATGAAGTAAATTGAATAGGATTTTGGATCTTGAAATTGGTTAGTGATTTGTGGAAAATGTGTTTTACATCATCATTAATGTAGTTTATTAAATTTTAAATATATTAATTTATTTTATGTATAATGATTTTCAAATGATATATCTTTCCATGTAATTTTTAGTTATGTGTTTTGGATACCATCTTGGGATTATAGGACTAAGGGTATCAGCTCCCCTCTTATGGTTTTATCTGATTAGATTTTTAGGTTATTTGAAACTTTTATTTTTTTTCTTGGAAGAATTCACTATTGAGGGTTAAATAACGCCTTTGGTCACTGTATGAATTGATTTCATGACTATTTTGGTCAATTGGATAAGGGGATATAGATAATTATGATTGATGAAAAGTGATTAATTAATAATGAAATATTTTTTTTGGTGAAATTCAAGATGATTCCAATGATTACCTCTTTAGTTTCTATCAAAAATTGATTCATTTAATTTTCATTATTTTGAATTCGTTATTTGATTTAAAATGGTGATTAATGTTATTTTCAGTGATGTTTCATTGGGTTGATATATATGAAGAACTTAATATATACATGTTATCCAACATGAATGATTGGTTCAGAAGAACGAAAATAAATTTATTGGATTAGAGTTGAATGGTATGAAATCACCAATGAGCATAATAAATAGTTAATATTTATGTTTTTGAGGATGTAGTGTTATTTATGATGTTCTCTATATTGAACCACTGTTTATATTATGGATATTTTTCATTCTAAATTTTTATTTCAAGGATTATTAATTATTTGAAATCTAATACATTATGCTCACCAATTTTGCTTTTAGATAATGTATATAGATAGGGGAATGAATTATCATTCATCTAGCGATGTTATGATTGATTATAATTTATTTTTTTGATTCGAGAGATAAAAACCCTCATAATGAATATTCTTTTTTTGATTTTATCGTGGATATGGAAATTGATCAATGAAAAACCAAAGAATTATATTTTTATTATGATATAGAAATTAATTTAGTAAATATATTTTCTGATGTTCTATATAATGATTATAAAATAATTCATCAACATTAGTAAAAGGATCTCTAAATAAAATGTTAAATTTTTACCTTTATTTTTTATTGATATATGGTATTTTCACTCGTGATATATTTTTTGTTTTATTATAGTTATAATTGTGCTCATAATGTTCTATGTCACTCTCTATTAGTGCTTTGGAATTATATATCTCCCCCATGTTCATATTTTCACTAACATCTAATTATCTTTTATTTGGAAACCTGGATACGTGTAATTCCATATGAATATTGTATATCCATTCCCAACTTTTTATGTGGATGTTTTATTAACCCTTTTAACAATTTCCACTTCTAATTATTGAATTTTCATATTCCTAACCATTATATACAAATATCAGATTCAAATTACATGTAATAAATTTATTCACGAGGGTTAGGGAATGAAACTCCATGAGATTTTAAAATAAGTAAATTATGTTTCATAGTGTATACGAGGAGCATCTTTGAGCATAAAAACCATTTATTAATACTGCTTAATTTTGAAAATTAAAACCAATCCATTGTGATGGTGCGTATGAATAGGAATAGAAACTTAATGAAATATTTATAAATGGCAATGGAAATCATTATTTATTGATTAATTCATTATAAATAGGCATTGATTTTTTTTAATTTCAAATTATACTTCAAATTTATGTTTCGTTTAAAAACAATATATATTTTATTTTAGAGAAAATATTATATTTAAATTTTTCTATTTTTTGAAAATTAATTTAAAAAAATTCCCCTGTTTAGAAATTATCTCTTAAAAAATATCTTATGGTGAACTGTTGTGTTTTTTTGAAAAGAATACTATTTCACTAAATAGTTGAAAAATTTTCTTTTTATTCAAATGATTATTTTAGTTTCAATAATATAAAAAGATTAATTATTTTCAAATAATTTCAATTTAATATTATTTCGCTCATATTTTGATCAATACAAATAAGTTCATTGGAAAAAATTTTATGGTGCAATATGTTAAAAAATATTTTTAAATAAAAATGTTTTTTTAGATTTATTTTTCATTTTGTTTTTAGTCTTTCTCTTAAATTATTTTCTTGCATTTATTATAATTTAATATTAAAATATTGTTTCCATATTTAAAATATGTAGGTACAATACTTTTTAATATGTCACCTTTATTTTTCGTTATTGTTAATAGTAACTATGGTAAAATATATCACATCTAAAAGGGTAAATTGGGTTAACCAAGGTTATGAATTAGTGATAATTTTTTAATTTTTTTCCCCATAACCCACATATATATACTTTATGTTAACCTGTATTCATTGTTTTGAAAATTAATTATAACAACATAGGATTTATAAAATATGAATATCATATTTGATCGCATGTATGGCATGAAAATATAATTGTATAATTTAATATAATATCATGATAAATTATTATGTATATTTTTTATATAAATTCAATATATTTGATAGATTTTTACACAACACCGAGCTTAAATGGAACAAGATAATATATTAAAATTATGTCATTTAAATATTAACATTAACATGTATATGCTAACATATTGGGTATTAAAATTTAAAACTAAAATTTGAATATTATATGGTTTAATTATGTATAAAATAAATAAACCGTGTATCTATTGATTTTGAAGAAAATTAGAATCATTTTAATGAAAATGAAATGTTTTCTCAAAACGTTAATTTTAAATAAGGCAGTTTAGTCACACCTTCAACACATAAGTAATAAATAATTAGAAAAAATTTAATAGTTTTTATTTAAAAAATAAAACACATTTTTTATATATTCATATTAAAATTAAATTATCACAAATGTTTCTGATTTTATTGAAATGTTATTTTTTTCATAAATAGTGAAAAATTATAATGTTTATTTTAGTATTTATTTTCCCTTTAAATTATTTATAATGATAAATTAAATTATTAATGGGATTTAAAGTATTATTACCATTAATATATCAATTTATCAAATTTATTTCATTTAAATCATTTTCATATTATTTTCTGATATACAAACCTTGTAAACAATGGAGAATTTTTTCTTTGAAAACCCACTATCGCATCACAATTGTGAGATTAATTTTAATATACTTTTTTACAATTATATGAATATAATTTTTAATTATTGATACCATATTTTGAATAAGATAAATTTATATTATATAAATATTTGAAAATAATTTTCACTATAATTAATAATAAAAATAATTAAAAAATAATTATTGTATTTAAGGATAAAATATGGTTTTGTGCACTACATGTGCTTGTGTTAAAATTAATCTCAAAAAAAATATTAATTTAATAAATTATATTTAATATATAGAATAAATTTATATAAATTATCTAATTTGGATCATTTTATTTTAGACATAATGATAGATTACGTAGGGTGAAAATAACAAGTAACTGTGGAAATAAATAAAAATTGAAAACATGAGTAAAAAATAATTTCTATAGATTTACATGTCAAAAATCTTTTAGTGCACGTGTTATAGATTTTGATTGACAATATAAGATATACCTTAATTATTTACAAACTTTATATGCACATTTTGGGAGAGTGAACTACTATTATTGAATACGTTTTGATATTTACAAACATTCCGCCCACATCATTTATAAATGTGATATCAACCCCCTCACTTATTCACCCCACCCATGAAAATTATCTAAACCAAAACCCATCCAAATCAAATTAATACATATATCCCCTAATAATGAGATCATTATTTTTGGAAAAAAGGGTACATTATATGGTAAGTGGTGTAAACCTAAAGATGATACCCAAAGAAGAGCTAGTATTCTAAAATAACGGGTTTTATTTTATTTATTAACCCACTTCCATCAAATAATATATGACCATTAATTTATCATTAAAGATGTTTATAACATAAAAAAAGATCATTTCTATTGGTATCATGGCGTAAAATCGTCCCTACTTCTATCAAATGAGTTATGAAATTATCACTTGTGTTTACAGCAGACTACCACAATGTGAAACTATGTAATTTGATTTTATATTACCAAATATCATTGATTGGTATGATAATCGATAAAATTTACATATATTATATTTATAAAATTATTATAAATTTGGATTCAATATATCATATAAATTTTTTTTACTATCTATTTTGTATGGGATACAATAAGATCACTCTTGTGTATGGAAAGCTACCGCCTCTTGAAGCGATTTGATTTGACTTTCACTAATGCTTAACATGGAAGGTAATAAGGATATATTTATTGAATATATGTGATGAATATTAAATAATTATAATATTATTCACATATTTATAATTCAAAAATGATTATATACATTATTCTATGTATTATCATTTTACTTAAGGAATAATGATTACATAATTTGGGGATAGGTTGACTACCTCTTTCACAAAATGTTGTGACTCTCTTTCATAGCCACCCAACATGGATGAAATATGCAAGTAAATTAAAAGAAATTATATTGTACATATTAAATTATTATAATTCATGGAAGATAAAATATTTTTTTACTTCATTCCATAATTATAATTGAGAAATAAAAGCAATACATATTATTATGTACAGACTACCCTAACCGTGATTGTAATGTAGTTCATTTTTCATAACCATATGCCACGATTGGTTTTTAAAGGTACAAGTTAGTTATAAATATGATTTCTATTTCAAGATTATAATTATGAATATTATTCAATAATAACTGATTTTACCATAGTCGACCATAAAAATGATTTCGTGACACATAAAACAATTTTCATTGAAACATCCAAAGTAAACGTTATTGACTATTTAATGATATATAAAATGTTATTAAATGAAATAAAAGTAATAAAAAAATTTAATTTTATTTAATATTGTAATCAATTTATGAAATTTTATTATATCGGAGGATAATGTACTTATGTGATGAGTTTAACACAAGGTTTGAGTTTTGCGTCTAAATTTGACATTCCGTAGACATACGTCATATTCAACACTTATTTGTTTTTTTTGGATTATATAATTCCATTATCTATGTTTTATCATGAATTAATTTATCATCAATGTATTTAATTATTTATTTAATGATATTTACTACATGTGGAATATGATACAAGAGTTACCAAATTTGAAAAGATATATACCCCAATATCTTAATTATTTAGGAATTATTTGTTTTATCCTCTTTTGGTGGAATTATTTGACATTTAAATCTTAAATAAATATATTTTATTCTCCTCTAGTTATTCATTACCATATTCATGTATGTTTACCATTTTCTCACCCTTGGGTACTTAAAATAATTCATATTTATTTAATGAAACATATCTTTATTTCTATCATTGGTTACACATATATTTTCATTAATAAAAATGGTTTGATAATTTTATTTGGAAAATTATTATATCAATTTAAAATTATTTTATAATGTCAATTGTACCTCTTTTTTTTAAAAAAATGTTTTTGAAGGAATATTCATTTCACATAAAAAAAATATTGATTTGGATTTTAATAGAAATGTGAAATGAATATTTATTTTTTCATAATTTGAATGTAAATAATTTAATTCCATCATGAAAATGTGTCGTTTTAAAAATTACATTATAATATTAAATAAAAAAATTTCATGAAAGGTGTTTTCAAAATTTTTTATGAAATTTTGATTTTAAAAGTCTATTTCGATTAAAAGGAATTATATAATTTTTTATGAATTTTCATGTTTTAAAATAAACATTGTCATTTTATAATAATGTTCAATTTCCATTAGAAATATTCCATGTGATCATTCATAATAATTTACAATCTATGAATAAATTCACTGATGATACATTTATTTAATGGGAATATACTCTAATGATATCGTCCTTAATATTTTTCTTAATGGTTTATTATCAGTTGGATTCTATCATGAGCTATCCCAAAAAAGCATATCCCATATAAACCCACACCATCCCTGAATAGTCTAAGGTTTGGAAACTTACACCAAGATGGAATATCACTGACATATGAGGCCTAATCCTATGTAAATGTACACATTCACACATATCCTATCCTATAAAATATTAAAATGTAAAAAAAATTAATAACCATGAATGTAAAAATGAATATCCCAAAATGATAGTGTAAACGTATGTAATATAAACTATACAAGGAAAAATAAAATCCCACCATATGAAAAACACAATTACAACCTAAGAGTATGTACATCGTAATTTTGTTCAAAAGCTACAGGAACACACCTCGTTCTGTTGGGCCTCACATAGATACTTTTGGTCCTACTCCATCTAGGACTCCATCAAAAGGATAGTTGACAACACAGGACAATACAAGTGCTGGAAATACCATTGATGGGTGAGTATAGAAATACTCAATAGAACACCCTAAAACCAAAAGTCATATAAAAATGAAATATATTCATCCTTACACAGGTGTATTTTTATAGCACAGAGAACTAAAATATCTGTATATTTGAATCAATGCACCATGGTATAGAGTTAAGTCCTAACCATAGTACATCATCACTGAATTATGACTCTAAGATTCCAAAAAGAATGTTTTTGGGAGAACAGACTCCTAATTTTAATAACATTAATGAATTTGTTATGTGAGGTAGTGCACAACATGTCATATCATTATATATAAACTTTGATGTTTTGAATAGAATACGATACGATGATGTGGATCAATGCTATGGCCATGGGGTCATAGAAATAACACAATATGGATCAACATGATATGTAGAGGATCAAAACATACATAGCGTTTTTCAAACAGATACCATGAACTCAACCTCAGGAAAGAAGATAAATAGGGTATCACACTATAGGCCTCACATAGTGATCCAGCGACTATATTCAATAAGTCTTGCAAAAGTGATCATAGTCCTATGAGTATGATAAGATTCCATAAAATACATTAGATAATGGATAAAGTTAATACACCCAAACATAACATGCTCAATATACCAATGATGAGGGCTCTAATCCATGTATAACAAATTAAACAACATGTAGAAGGGATAAATGTCATTTTTCATGACCCTATGTTATATAAACATAAACATCCCTTGTTTGTTTCCAGTGTCTGTGTAGAAGTACACTAAATGTATAATGACAGCACAGTGTAACTATGTTTTAGTTTATGCTTTAGGCTCATGTACATGCGTCACTGTAATAGTATATCACTCATCCCATGTACCTAGTCTATGTCTTATCTATATGGGGGAGTACTGGACATGCTCTTACTCGTGTACTCCAATCCATTTCTGTTTAACCACTAATGTAAACGCTATGTAACTAG
This sequence comes from Viscum album, assembly GCA_963277665.1. Taxonomy (NCBI): domain Eukaryota; kingdom Viridiplantae; phylum Streptophyta; class Magnoliopsida; order Santalales; family Viscaceae; genus Viscum; species Viscum album. The sequence goes on from OY728160.1 coordinate 1,920,474,314, forward strand.
GTAGGGGTCCCAAGTCATGTGATAGGTTCACACATTGGGTAATACTTAATTATTAAAAAAAATAATATCCACAACATAGGGAACTCCAAACAGTTTGTAGATTTCTATTTCATTCCATATAGCATGAGATTTTCTATAGAACTAGATACATCAACCTGTGTTCAGGTAATTGTTCCAGCCTTAGATATATGTGTATATTCATCATAAAAACATAGATAAATCCTCATTATATAATGAAATCATAGAAACAAAAATATTAGGGCCATAAACATGTTTGTAATAAGGGATAATCATCTCTCAATGTCATGTGCTGAAGAAGATGTGTACGTGGTACCTTCATCATTCAATTATGTTCTGTCTCTATTGTCTCACGTCCTTTTTGTTGCTCCAATAAAAATCTACGATACTGGATCATTTAACTAATAAATAAGTGTGAAATTATCGATTGATTAGGATATTTCAAACCTTGGGCCTAATGAAGAATGCCCATGGTGAATGAAGTAATAGGGGATAAAAGCACAAGAACAAATTTGCGGAAAAAAACTTGATCGATGTTTGTGTTGAAAAAAATTAATTTTTATGAAAATAAAATTGAATAAATAAAATTTTTAATGTAATTCTACAAAAATAACACTACAATAATCCCATACCATAATTATACATGTTCCATGGATAAATCAGGTGGTCGATCGATAAGTGTACATCATTGGAATAAATAAATTAGAATAAATCCAAAATAAACTTTTCACTATATCAACATGGATCATTCCCTCATGATGAACAATTACGTTTCATATTCATTCATATTATCATTCAATTTCTTGTTGTTTTAGTTATCGAACATGGATTTTTCCAACATCCAACATAGGAATGTTATTAAATTCACTCTTCGCGATCTCCAATGATTGGAAGGGTAACACATCTAACCCTAAATATTATACATGATCAGAAATTTAATGATAGAAATTAGTTCTCCGTGTTTTCAACATGTAAAATTATTCTTTAAAATTATTTTTATATTTATAATACCATTAAATATTTTTCAAAAAACATTACATGTGATGTATATGGTTAGGAAGCACCTATGATAAACATCATATTCTAAACTCTAATTTATCAACCAATTTCAGATCATGGAACCCGTTAATATATTATTCCACTGATTTATGAAAACAGTGTGCTTATGCTATTTAATATATATAATCAACTTTAAATTTTTTTTTCTAGGAACTATTAGCTTTATAATCAAATTTCGTCTTCGTTCCATGTTTATAAAATTTTTTATATAATATCCAAAAATAAAATATGGGAAATATGATTCATTAAAATTTCCCCAACTTTGGGATTTACATAATTGAAAATTCAAAATTGTCTAAATTAAGAGATATGGTTACTGAGCTTTAATCCAAGAATCCCACTACCATGTTCTCTCCAAGATATTCTTGTGGTTCCATCAAAAACACACTAATGTAATAAAACTCAAATATTGACTCCCATCCTTACGATCCATAATATCTACAAATTACTAAACAATGGTAGTTCAACCTCGATATCCATCTCTCCCTAGTTGATAATGATTAATGGTTGATGAACGTACCACCAAAACATTGATGTGAAGAAAATGTTGTATAAATGATCTACCTGTGGAAGTATATCTAAGAGTTACGCGGCCTCTCCAATGCTATGTAGTATCTGTAATGGAGTGATGAATCTCAGAGATAGCTTTTCACACTATCACAATCTCTATATTTCACATCAAGGTGACACCCATTTGAACAGAAGGTTTATTTTCTAGAACTCTAAAGGCCTCGATCATCTATCCACATATGTTTTATGAATGCTCAATGTAGTCCTCAACCAATCTTAAATGACATTAAATTTATTGGTAGTTACACTCACCCACTCTAGGCACCTGAGTGATGACACAACTAGGTGAGAATAATAAATTTTTTAACTAGAAGGACCACATAAAAATCATTGAATTGTTCTAAAATGATGGTTGAATAGTAAATAATATTTTATGAAAAATGCACATGTGGTTGGTGATCCTCCTATGTATGACCTATGCCCATCACAAATGCTCACATAATCTCCTCCAGAACCATATTAGCCTCCCAAATTCGGCTTTCAGTTTTGGGGTTGAAGCATTATGATCAAGTGTAACTACATCCTAAAAACATCTTATATTCCCTTCCACAACCAGGATGTGAAGACAACATAACCATCAAAAAGAGTCTTAAATGGATCTCCATGGAGTCAGACTATCTCCCAAATATTGAAGCATCCTAATCTCTAAACTAATCCCTTCTACTGAAGTCCAAAGCAGAGACCTAACATTGTTAGTTAGTATATAATCCCCTTGATGGAATCATGTCCCTCATAAGTACATGTTAGGAACCTTAATATGTATATATATTTACCATCCCACATCCATTTTGGAACCTCAAGGGTCTAATATAAACCCTACAGATGTTTGGGCTCATCCTTCACTTGCAGACATGTAAGAAAACAAGATACAAAATTGAAAACTCGTTTACTCATCCTTAACAACCATACCTAACACCATAGGCCCTATTACATCATTGAGACACCTTGGTATACCTCAAAAGGAGATGTATGAAACTCTCTCATAATCTTCTCATGTAACATACCTAAAACCATCATGCATCCATTGAAAATTAAGACATAATCCCCATGTAACATCCCAAGTAAGTAATGAATATTATATATTTTTATCTATGTCTATTAATGAATTAAATAGTGTTTTAGAGGCTTAAAATGAAAATAAATCCAATCTTAAGCATGGAATACACTAATATTTATAAAAGATTATTTTACTGCCTTTTAATGGCAAACCATTTTTGAATCTCTCTTTTGACAATTTTATAAGCTATGTTTGTCAAAATAAACTTATTCTTTATGATTGGGACATCAAAATTTACTTTGTGTGAATTTTTGGTATTTTTCTGACAATGTTCATTTTTTAATGAATAGTGAAAAATACTGCATTTTACATCAAAACTTATTTTTAATATAGTTTATTTATATGATTAGATTATATTTTGAATTGTTTTTGAAGTGGAATTAGAATATATTTTAACCATTTAATCCAATGGTGGTCATTGGAATCGATTTCACTTTGAAATTAGACTTAAACTGGTATCAATCTTTTGATACTTTTTGTTTTATAAAAAAACACTATTTGCTCTGATAATGGGAATTAATTATTAAATTAATTAATTTGAATTATATTTTTTGAATTTTGTAAAATAGGCTTCATTTTTTTAATTCGGAATATCAAATATAGCTTAGGGTGAATTTTTGGTAATTTCGTGAAAAACTTCAATTTTTGATTCATAGTGAAACCACTAAATGGTAATCAAGCAAACTGATTTTTCATTTAAATGAAAGTTTACCAATAATGTGTATTGAATTTTGAAAATCTGACATACATGGTTGTCATTAGTATGTAAAATCTGGTTCAATGGGATGAAAATAATTTTTTGGTGAATAGTAACTTTTTTTCATTAATCGTGATTAGAGGTAATTAGTGTAATTTAAGGTAAAAAGGATATTATAAAAATATGAAAACACCATGAAACTTGTCCTACCCCTATTTTATGAGTCATGGCCGACCAATAAAACCCATGGGTCTATTTAGGGGACTCCATGGAGCCACTTGGGTGAGCTAATGACTTTAATGCCTTTTTTTAAATAAAGGTGAAAAATGACACGAACATAAATCGTTTTACTAAAACAATTTTTATAAGGGGTTATAATAATCGTATATTTGTCTATAAATATTAATTAGAAAGCTAAAAAGATTTAAAACATCATAGTATTTTTTTTATAATTTTTAGACTTTAAATAAATTAAATTATTTATGACATCATGATGATGCAGCGATGACCTCATTATTTAACGATTAAAATATAATGGAAATATAATGTAATATCTAAGACCTAAACATGTACAAAAACTATTGGATGGGAATATTTAGAAGCCTTATAATCTTATATTCGAAATATATCAATGTGGGACCTTATAAATTCGAAACACTTTTGAAAATAAAATAATAGTTTCATGATTTCCAAAAGTGCCCCTCCTCTCCTCTTATAAAAGGCCCCCACCTCTACCTCATTTCACACACTCCTCAAGCCTTTGACTCGGCCAAACCCGGCCCATTTACTCTCTAAAAATCCCTATCCTCATCCTATAGGATTTCCTTTGGTCATAATCCTTTCAGAGGAAGCCTTTAGGCTCGAATCAAAAGGAGTTACACTTTTAAAGGTAATTCATTCTCTCATGTTCATTTGTTTTATTTTGCTTCTCCAACCCCCTAAAATATTTTTATTTACTACTTTTGTAACAAAACCAGTATCTTCAATATACTAGGATGTTTTTATAAGATTTAATCGAGCTAAACTCTCACACAACGTCATCAAATGGTTAAAGAACATATGGTTTCCGTAGATGGCAAAATTCTGCCTCCCGAAACGATGATTGTTCAATACTCCTTTAACACCTTAAAAGGTGGACATTATGATGTCGGTATTTTTATATATGATATATAATATGTTTATTCTTTCCTTAAGCTTCTGTATTTTTCATTTATGGCATACCACTATTGTTTCCATTATGGGTAAACACGATATCTTCATTTTAGGAAGTGCGGACTACCGCCCCCTGAAAGTGATTTGATTCGTTAATACCATATGTGGGATGTGTAAAGGATAATGTTAATGATATTATAAATGTTATTATACTGGAATTATAATATACTCTTATATCATTATGATTCCATTCCAAAAAATATGAAATATAAATGGAAGTAGCGTTAATGCGTACGTACGGCTTACCGTCTCCATGAACGGTGCATTTCATTTCTTACCTCTATATGTGATATAATATTATAAATACATGTATATGCTGAATATATATGATATATATGTTATCCAAATCATTAATATCATTCTGGATATAACGAACCTTTGACCAAATTAACAAAATGTAAGTGTAAGAAGTCTATTTTTGACTTAAGAACCAAATACCGACAAAATGAACATTATTAACTTAAATGATTACATGATGTTCATAACATGTTATAAAAGAAATAATGAACTTGAAAAAGGTTCTTAAGCAAGTAGCTATTAACTCAAGTTTATTATTCAGGAGATTAAAGAACGGTCAGGTCAAGTCGGATACGAGGTATGGGACTTCATCTCAATCTCCTTTCATTGAGGCATATTTTGTTTTATACACAACCTTCTTTTATATGGTGTATAAACCCCTTTGACTTTTACGTTTATTCAAAAGGAATCTTTTTTATATGAAGCATTTACTAAAAGACAAAAGGGAATATTTTTGTCGTACGTATGCGGCGACAACGACTTCTTCGCCGTCGTGACCGTTATTTGAGTTTCTACTTCCTCTACAAGCCATGCCTTCTTTTTAAAAGAAAAATAAATACCATGTTTTACTTTTCTTTTATTTTGGTATTGAAAATGGTTTTCATAATGTTTTTATATCAATGTTTTGTATTGATATCTTGTGATTGAAAGGTGGAAGTGTTATGTTTCCTTTATGCATGTTTTATGTGATATGATTATGTTGAGGTTCTTGGGAATTATTATGAAAACGGGTGGTTCCGTGATAAACTAAGGGCGGGTGAGCCCGATATAACTCTCCAATGCATTGGGTAACGCGAAGGAGTGAAACGTTAAGGTTTCTCTAAAGAGATTTAGGGAATATACTGTGATGGGTATTCCAAACGTAACCAAGAGGGTTACTCCCTACGTAAGACTGTTATGAATGTCTCAAGTTACCTTTATGTCTTATGATTTCTATGATTTATTCCTGATTTGATGAGGTATGTTAATGTGATTATGTTTTATGGGTAATGTATGATCTCATCCTTATGTATATATGTACCCATGTTTTCCTTTCCATATTTTTATATCCCTTACTGAGCTTTTTATGCTCATCCCATGTTTTTTTGAAATTTTTTTCACAGGTCAAGGGAAAGGTACATGATATGGTGATAGTGTCAAGGAAGTGTCAAGAAAGAATCCATGTTTATTTTAAATATGTTTCCATTGAAGGAAATAAAGAATACTATATTTATGTTACCACTTTGTTTATATGTGGAATGTAATGCAAGTTTTATGATCTAATTATCTAAAACTCTAAACCCAAATAGATCCTCAATGTGTAATCTTGTAATAACTCAAGATTAAGTAAGGTTTAAGGCTGGGGACTTATAGTTGGTATCAGAGGTCAGTTTAGATAACTTTAGGAGTTAGAATTATATTAAATGATTACCCAAACATATATTTTTTGAAATGATATAGAATTTAAAGATTACCAAGTTGCTTCATCTAAGACATGTTTGTTCAGAATGGTTTTCCGCAGAGGAAACAGGGAAGCAGTGCTAGGAAGGCATACAGAAGGAAATAACCTTCTGAATCAGCATCCTGAGATGGTCAGAATTTGAACTGAACAGTTTGTTGCAATAATGGCGCAGTTGAATCAGGCTATAAATGGTGGTGGTATCCATGCACGAGATCAGCCAGACCAACCGCAGAAGAACATGTCAGTGGTGGAACATTTAATGAGGCAACATCCCCCATCATTCAAAGGATCATCTGACCCTGTGCAAGCTGAAGGGTGGATTAAAGCACTGGAGAAGATTTTCGATGTCATGGGGTGTTCAGAAAATCAAAAGGTTAGTCTTGCTATTTAACATTTGGAGGGTGAGGTTGATCAGTGGTGGTCGATGGTTAAAAATATCAGGGACACTGATGAGATTGATGCTCTCGACTGGGATAAATTCAGAGGTATGTTTCTTGAGAAGTATTTTCCTAAGGCTGTTCGACTTAGGATGGAAAAACAATTCTTGGAATTGAGGCAAGAGGAAGACTCAGTGGCTACCTATGGGGAAAGATTCACTCTATTGGCAAGGTATGCTCCAAATTTTATCTCAGACCTTGATAGTAAAATCAATCATTTTTACTCAGGATTAAACCCGATGTATCGAAGGCCTTTAGCTTCTCATGAGTTTAAATGTTATGAAAAGCTTGTTAGATGTGCTGAGAAGGTGGAAATGGAGTTTTCCGATAACCAAGTGTTATATAACAACCAGTAGAAGAAGAGATCGAGGTGGCCGGAGAAAGGTAAGAATTCTTCAAAAAAGTCTGATGGTCAGAAAACTAAGTCTCCAGTTTGTGATAAATGTGGCAAAAGGCATGCTGGGTAATGTCTTCTGAATTCTGTAAAGTGCTACCGATGTGGTAATATGGGACATAAGGCTCGTTATTGCACTGAAAAGGATCAAGGTGATGGTAAGACCAAATTTTATTTATAGTTAGTGAAATGTTTTAAGTGCAATGAGATGGGTCACTATGCAAATGAGTGTCCGAAAAAGAGCTTGATTGATGGGAAGCAGTTAGACTACAAGCAGAAAGCGGTGGTGAAATCCTTTGCAACTACTTCAGCAGATGTCGGGCCATCAAATGGAGTTGTATTAGGTACTTTGTTTTTTCAGATTATGCCAGTGTGTTGTTTGATTTGGGGTCTACACATTCTTTCATCTCTGAAACCTTTTCTAGTAAAATGGGAATACCATCTCAAGAAATGACTCCTGAACTTTTGGTAAAAACACCTGGGGGAAATGTTGAGGCAAAAAGAATTTATAAGAATCTTCCTATCCTTATCTGTGGAAAGAACCTACTTGCAAACCTTATTGTTCTACCTCTAGTAGAGTTTGATGTTATCCTGGGTATGGATTGGCTCTCTATTTACCATGATAAGATTGACTGTAGAGCTAAAGAAGTTTTTTTTTCAGAAAGTCTTTCAGTTTTTGTACAAGAATGAACCCTTACTTTTGATAAATTATCAAGAGGCCAAGAAACTTGTAAAAGATGGAAATGAATGTTACCTTGCACACATCGTTGAAAATAAAGGAATTGTTCAATTTAATGATGTGCTAGTGGAAAATGAGTATCCTGATGTTTTTCCTGATGAGTTGTCTGGAATAATACCAGATCGGGAATTTGAGTTTACTGCTGACTTAGTTCCTGATGCTAAGCCAATTTCAAAACCCCCTTATCGAATGGCTCAAATTGAACTGTTAGAGTTGAAGGAGCAATTTCATGATTTATTAGAGAAAGGTTTCATTCGACCTAGCACATCACCATGGGGTGCTCCTGTTTTATTTTTTAAAAAGAAAGATGGTTCTATGAGACTTTTCATTGATTATAGGGCCTTGAATAATATCACTATTAAGAACAAATATCATTTGCCTCATATTGATGATTTGTTTGATCAGCTCCAGGGAGCTCAGTTTTTTTCAAAGATTGACTTGAGATCCGGGTACCATCAGCTGAAGGTAAAGGAGGCAGATATTATGAAGACCGCGCTCCGTACGAGATATGACCATTATGAATTTGTAGTAATGACTTTTGGACTAACCAATGCACCTGCTGTATTCATGGACTTAATGAGTAGAATTTTCCATGAGTTCTTGGATAAGTTTTTGGTGGTTTTCATTGATGATATTTTGATGTTTTCTAAAAGTAAAGAAGAGAATGAAAGACATTTAAGGGTCATTTTGACAACCTTAAAAGAAAAGAAATTGTATGGGAAATTCAGAAAATGTGAGTTTTGGTTGCAACAAATTTCTTTCCTTGGTCACATTGTTTCTAAATATGGGATAACCGTTAATCCTGCAAAAAAAAAGGTTGTTGAAGAATGACCAAGACCCACAAATGTAACTGAGATTCGTAGCTTCCTTGGTTTGGCAGGCTACTACCGATGGTTTGTTAGAAATTTTTCACGGTTATCTAGTCCAATAACTAAGCTATCTCGGAAGGGTGTTAAGTTTATCTGGACAAAAGAATGTGATGATTGTTTTCAGGAATTGAAAAGAAGATTGGTGAATGCTCCAGTTTTGGCACTACCTTCCAGGAATGTTGAGTTTGTTATATACAGTGATGCTTCATTTAAAGGACTTGGTTGCGTCCTAATTCAGAATGATCAGGTAATTGTTTATTCTTCACAACAGTTGAAAACTCATCAGGTAAATTACCCTACACAAGATTTGGAATTAGCTGCTGTTGTTTTTGATTTAAAAATTTGGAGGCATCATTTGTATAGAGTAAAGTGTGAAATATATACCGATCACAAAAGTTTAAAGTATATATTCACTCAGAATGAGTTAAACATGAGACAGAGGAGATGGCTAGAATTAATCAAGGATTATGATTGTACAATTCATTACCATCTGGGAAAAGCAAATAATGTGGCTGATTCTTTGAGTCGAAAAAGTAATGCTTCATTAGCAATGTTGCGTTTGGAACGTGACCCTTTGGTTAAGGATTTGATGAACATTCGCATAGAATTTGTTGGTGCAGGATGTGCTTCTGTTTTTTTCTGGTATCAGTGAAATCTTCTCTATCAGATAGAATCAAGCAAGCACAGAAGCAAGATAGTGAGTTGTAGAAAAAGGTAGAGCTAGTTCAGAAAGGTAAGTTGCTGAAATTCAACATTGATAATGATTTCATTTTGAGATTTGGAAAGAGATTGTGTGTGCCTTGTGATTCACAGTTGAAGAGAGATTTGTTATGTGAAGCTCATAGTTCTCCGTTTTCAGTTCATCCTTTTAGTACTAAGATGTACAGAGATCTGTGGGAGTATTACTGGTGGGATGGAATGAAAAGAGATATTGCTTATTTTACTGTGAAGTGTTTGACATGTCAACAGGTTAAAGCAGAGCGATAGTTACCAAAAGGGATGCTTCAGCCTTTACCAATTCCAGAGTGGAAATGGGAGAATATATCCATGGACTTTGTTGTGGGATTACTGAAGACATCTTGAGGTAATAATGCAATCTGGGTTATTGTTGATCGCTTGACCAAGTCTGCTCATTTCTTTGCTATACGAGATACTTTTTCCCTAGATCAACTTTCCCGTTTGTATCTTAAAAAAGGTAGTCAGGTTACATGGAGTTCCTCTCACCATTATATCTTATCGTGATCCCAGGTTTACTTCTAACTTTTGGAAAGGCCTTCAGAAGTCGTTGGGTACTGAATTAAATTTTAGTACATCATTTCATCCTCAATCAGATGGGCAGTCAGAACGCACAATTCAGACATTGGAGGATATGCTACGTTCTTGCTCTATGGATTATCAGGGAAGTTGGGACCAACATCGTTCTTTTGTTGAATTTTCATATAATAACAGTTTTCATTCCAGTATACAGATGGAACCATTTCAGGCATTATATGGGAAGCGGTGTCGAACTCTATCTTTCTGGGATGAAGTGGGTGAAAGGAAGTTGATGGGACCAGAATTGGTAGAAGAGATGGCAGAAAAAGCTCAGCTGATTCAGAAGCACATGAGAACAGCTCAGAGTAGGCAGAAGAGTTATGGAGACAACAGGAGTAAGGATCTCTCTTTTGAGGTAGGTGATCATGTTTTTCTCAAAGTATCACCATGGAAAAGTGTTATGCGATTTGGTAAGAAAGTAAAGCTGAGTCCAAGGTTCATTGGACCATATGAAATTCTGGAGAGAGTTGGATCAGTTGCATACCGGGTGGCTTTACCTCCGAGTTTATCTCAGGTACACAATGTTTTTCACATTTCGATGTTGAGGAAGTATATGCCAGATCCATCTCATGTTTTGAGTCCAGAGGTAGTTCAGCTGGAAGAGAACCTATATTATGAGGAACAACCGGTCCAAATTCCTAACCACAGGGAGCAAGTGTTACAGAATAAGTTGATTAAGCCAGTAAAGGTTTTTTGGAAAAACCACATGATGGAAGAGGCAACAAGGGAATCTGAAAATGAAATGAGGGATAAGTACCCCCATTTATTTGATAAGTAAATAAATTGTGAGGACTCAATTTTCTAAAGGGGGGAAGGATGTAACATCCCAAGTAAGTAATGAATAATATATATTTTTATCTATGTCTATTAATGAATTAGATAGTGTTTTAGAGGCTTAAAATGAAAATAAATCCAATCTTAAGCATGGAATACACTAATATTTTTAAAAGATTGGTTTACTGCCTTTTGATGGAAAACCATTTTTGAATCTATATTTTGAAAATTTTATAAGCTATGTTTGTCAAAATAAAGTTATTCTTTATGATTGGGACATCAAAATTTACTTTGTGTGAATTTTTGATATTTTTCTGACAATGATCATTTTTTAATGAATAGTGAAAAATACTGCATTTTACATCAAAACTGATTTTTAATATAATTTATTTAAATGATTATATAATCTTTTGAATTGGTTTTTAATTGTAATTAGAATATATTTTTACCATTTATTCCAATGGTGGTCATTGGAATCGATTTTACTTTGAAATTTGACTTAAACGGGTATCAATCTTTTGATACTTATTGTTTTATAAAAACACACTATTTGCTCTGACAGCGGGAATTAATTATTAAATTAATTAATGTGACTGATATGTTTTGAATTTTGTAAAATAGACTTCATTTTTGAATTCGGAAAATCAAATATAGCTTAGGGTGAATTTTTGGTAATTTCCTGAAAAACATCAATTTTTGATAAATAGTGAAACCACTAAGTGGTAATCAAGCAAACTGATTTTTCAGTTAAATGAAAGTTTACCACTAATGTGTATTGAATTTTGAAAATCCGACATACATGGTTGTCATTAGTATGTGAAATGTGGTTCAATGAGAAGAAAATAATGTTTTGGTGAATAGTAACTTTTTTTCATTAATCGCGATTAGAGGTAATTAGTGTAATTTAAGGTAAAAATTATATTATAAAAACATGAAAACACCATGAAACATGTTCTACCCCTATTGGATGAGTCATGGCCGACCCATACAACCCATGGGTCGATTTAGGGGACCCCATGGAGCCACTTGGGTGAGCTAATGACTTTAATGCCTTTTTTTAAAATAAAGGTGAAAATGACACTAACATAAATTGTTTTACTAAAACAATTTTTAGAAGGGGTTATACTAATCATATTTTTGTCTATAAATTTTAATTGAAAATCTAAAAATATTTCCTACATCATAGTATTTTTTTATAATTTTTAGACTTTAAATAAATTAAAATATTTATGACATCATGATGATGCAGTGATGACCACATTATTTAATGATTAAATTAAAATTGAAAGATAATGTAATATCTAAGACCTACACTTGTCCAAAAACGATTGTATGGGAATATCTCGAAGACTTATCATCTTATCTTAGAAATATATCAATGTGGGACCTTATAAATTCGAAACACTTTTGAAAATAAAATAATAGTTTCTTGATTTCCAAAAGTGCCCCTCCTCTCCTCTAATAAAAGGCCCCCACCTCTACCTCATTTCACACACTCCTCATTCCTTTGGCTCGGCAAAACCCTTCCCATTTTCTCACTCCACATACCTCTCCTCATCCTAGAGGATTCCCTTTGGGAAGAATCCTTTCAAAGGAAGCCTTTAGGCTCAAATCAAAAGGAGTTACACTTTTAAAGGTAATTCATTCTCTCATGTTCATTTGTTTTATTTTGCTTCTCCAACCCCCTAAACTCTTTTTATTTACTTCTTTTGTAACAACAACAGTATATTCAATATACTAGGATGTTGATATAAGATTTTTTCGAGCTACACTCTCACACAACTACATCAAATGGTTAAAGAACATACGGTTTCTGTGGATGGTGAAATTCTGCCCCCCGAAACGATGATTGTTCAATACTCAATTAACACCTTCAAAGGTGGCCATTATGATGTCACTATTTTTATATATGATATATAATATGTTTATTTTTTCCTTAAGCTTCTGTATTTTTCATTTATGGCATACCACTATTGTTTCCATTCTGGGTAAACACGATATCTTCATTTTAGAAAGTGTGGACTACCGCCCCCTGAAAGTGATTTGATTCGTTAATACCATATGTGGGATGTGTAAAGGATAAAGTTAATGATATTATATGTGTTATCATACTGGAATTATCGTATACTCTTATATCATTATGATTCCATTCCAGAAAATATGAAATAGAAATGGAAGTAGCGTTCATGCGTACGTACGGCTTACCGTCTCCACGAATGGTGCATTTCATTTCTTACCTCTAAATGTGAGGTAATATTATAAATACATGTATATGCAGAATGTATATGATATATATGTTATCCAAATAATTAATATCATTCTGGATATAACTAACCTTTGACCAAATTAACAACATGTTAGTGTAAGAAGTCTATTTTTGACTTAAGAACCAAATACCGACAAAATGAACATTATTAACTTAAATGATTACAAGATGTTCATAACATGGTATAAAATGAATAATGAACTTGAAAAAGGTTCTTAAGCAAGTAGAGATTAACTCAAGTTTATTATTCAGGAGATTAAAGAATGGTCGGGTCAAGTCGGATACGAGGTATGGGACTTCATCTCAATCTCCTTTCATGGAGGCATATTTTGTTTTATACACAACCTTATTTTATACGGTGTATAAACCCCTTTGACTTTTACATTTATTCAAAAGGAATATTTTTTATACGAAGCGTTTACTAAACTACAAAAGGGAATGTTTTTGTCGTACATATGCGGAGACAACGACTTCTCCGCCATCGTGACCGTTATTTGAGTTTCGGCTTCCTCTACAAGCCATACCTTCTTTTTAAAAGAAAAATAAATACCATGTTTTACTTTTCTTTTATTTTGGTATTGAAAATGGTTTTCATAATGTTTTTATATCAATGTGTTGTATTGATATCTTGTGATTGAAAGGTGGAAATGTTATGTTTCCTTTATGCATGTTTTATGTGATATAATTATGCTGAGGTTCTTGATCATTGTTATGAAAATGGGTGGTTCAGTGATAAACTAAGGGCGGGTGAGCCTGATATAGCTCTCCAATGCATTGGGTAACGCGAAGGAGTGAAACGTTAAGGTTTCTCCGAAGAGATTTACGGAATATACTGTGATGGGTATTCCAAACGTAACCAAGAGGGTTACTCCCTACGTAAGAATGTTATGAATGCCACAAGTTACCTTTAGGTCTTATGATTTCTATGATTTATTCGTGATTTGATGAGGTATGTTAAAGTGCTTATGTTTTATGGGTAAAGTATGATCTCATCCTTATGTATATATGTACCCATGTTTTCCTTTCCATATTTTTATATCCCTTACTGAGCTTTTTATACTCATCCCAAGTTATTTTGAAATGTTTTTCACAGGTCAAGGGAAAGGTACATGATATGGTGATAGTGTCAAGGAAGTGTCAAGAAAGAATCCATGTTTATTTTAAATATGTTTCCATTGATGGAAATGAAGAATACTATCTTTATGTAACCACTTTGTTTATATGTGGAATGTAATGAAAGTTTTATGATCTAATTCTCTAAAACTCTAAACCCGAAAAGATCCTCAATGTGTAATCTTGTAATAACTCTAGATTAAGTAACGTTTAAGGCTGGGGCCTTATACCCCAGCTATAAAAAAATACATAAAGAGCATGGCCAATGGATATCTGTGCATGTCGAGTCTCACTATTGTTGTCCCCTAGTTGTACCTCACCAACTCACTTCAAGAGTGGAGTAATAACCATCAACTGGAGGCAAGATACTCTATCTATATAGAAAACCCCCATGATTTTTAAAATAGTTTTATCCTTGAATGCATGAACCACTGAGTCTTTCTAAAACACAACATTTTTATAACCTAGCTAGTAAATATAATTTTACCACCTCTGTGAGTTGATATTCAATAAACTAACATAGAAAGTTTCATTCATTATGATATTTAGAATCTGATAAGGCAAACATAGTTATTGGTGAATAGTAACATACACTTATTAATAATAATATTAATTATAATATGAACCTTATGAATAGTGAATGATATTATTATTTAATTTTCTTAGGTTTATACAAAAATGAGATCTGGATTAGTTTTTCTTTGTGATATTAAATTAATTATACTTTTAAATTTCTTACTTTTCGAATATACTTTGATTTTATATAAAAAATAAATTTATTATATATAGGAAATAATTTTCCACAAATTGATTTCATTTTTAAATTCAAAATTTAGAAAAATGTTAATGGTATTTTTTTGGGATTTTTTTGAAATACTCAATTTTTTTATGAATATTAAAATACAGTAATTTACGATATGTATATATTATCAGTTATAATCAATATTCCTAGAATCATGGATGTTTATTCTCAACATGTTCCAACTAACACACACTTACTACTATAATGGGTCACATGAATCAACACTATTAACTATCTTGAGTTAAATAAAAATATAATTAATTAGATATTCACAAATCACTCCTCACATCAACTATAATCCCCCCTCAATCCGTCTTTTCTTCACTCCTATAAGCCTTCAAGATTCTAAATTTTCTGCCAAAATACCCTTTCCTAGTCCCTCTCCACATATAGGATAACATGGTCTTGCAAAAATACACAAAACCATTCCCTTATTGAGGTTCACAATGTGGTTATTTCCATAGGAATTGTATTTTTCTTTTTTAGTTAGTTTCATTTGAATTTTTCTTCATTTATTTTAACTTTTGAACTCCTATTTCCAATTTATCTTTATAAATAAAGTATCATATATATACTAAAATAATATCATGTCAATGTAATAACAATTCTCAATCTTATTACTATCTCTCTCTCTCTTATATACGTGAAATCATTTTCCATGAGGTTCCAATTTAAAACATTTTGGGACAATGAATGTTCATTCTTCAATTCATCCGTAAATAATGGTAATGAACCCATTTTTATTGCTGAGTAAATCTAAAATATATGTATTATATGCTAATTAATATTCATGAAATATTATACATACATAATATTAATTCATATGATAAAACTAGTTTATAATAATCGAAATACGGCCAAAAAATCTAAGTGATGGTCATATAATAAAATTATGCATACTAATTCCTTTTAAATAAAACCTATATGTAACCAATAACAGATTAAGATGTTAAAAAATAATATATAATTTAAATTCTAGATTATTACATCCTTTCCACATAAACATCTGTACTAATATACAAATATTCTGATCACGAAAACCAAGGAAATGAACACTCTAGAACAACAGAAATAAATATTACAACATATCAATAACAACATTAATGATCATAATAAAATTATGGTAAACAAAATAAATGTCAAATAAGTTCCATGTTAATTTATTAAATATTCTATTTTCATATTCTAGGACATCAATTTCAATGGGGAACACATTCAGACTTAAGGTAAGAATTTTCTACCAGATCCTCCATTTTCATTCAGTTTACTTTTATTATCAAAATAATTCTATAAAATTATTTTTATTCATATTTAATATTCCTAATTTATATTTTAATGTTCTATAAATGTTTCCCAACCAGAAAAATACCTTTCTTTTTGTGTAGTTACAGTTTTTAAAGGATCTTTCAAAAATTCATCCCAAAATAGTAGCCCGATTCAAAGGTATTTCCTGAATTCTTACATATATTCAAGGTCACTATATAATCAGTTTTAAGAAACCATTTTTTTAAAAAACATATTTTTGTGGAAAAAATAATTCTATTTTAAACTTTATAGTTTAATAAGATTTTTCCAAATGAACTCCTCATTTCAAAGTAAAATAGTATTTATCTCAATAATTACTCGATGATATTATAAGAGTATTTTCATTTGTTTCAACACTCTTATTGATTATTATGTATAAATGAGAATCATATTTTATGACATCAAATAGAATATTTTTTTGAATGGTTTATTATTATTTTTACTATGAATGTTATCTCTTCAAACAATTTACCATATTACTCCGAATGGTTAGTGTTTATGTTTAATAATTGGTTAATGCTTGTTACATTTCATATGTTAGTTTCATTATGAATATATATATATTTAAATGTTTATCCCCAATCATATGAGGCATGAATTGGAATTATCATGTGATGGGTGTTGGCCTTTATAGCCCCTTTGTGCACCAATAGGTCTAATGAGACAAATAGACATGAACTTGGTCTAGGAATTTATAATTTTGAGATACGATTCTCGCTAGGGCCTTAATAATTTATAGATGTAATGGTAGAGGCCTTAAATATATGATTGATAATTTCCATAATTTGTATTTCCCTCTTTATGAATCTATAAATTTATAGTTATTGTGGTTATTCGACTAGTTTAATATCCATGCTTATGTTTTTTTATGGAAATATTTACTTATCTCATATTCCTTCCATATTAGGTTCATGTTAATTTTTAAAAGACATGTGTTTTTAGTTATTCTCCATGTCTAATGAATTTGTTATCTTTTAGAGTAATGTTTACCCTTAATGAGAATCTGATATCACCATTTCTTATGTTTCATTTTTTAAGGGCATGAAGAGGTATATTATTATTTTCTTGTTGGGATAATCATAGACTGGTGGATGTTACTTGTGGATATTTTATTTTTTCCCCCTTCAAGTTTTAATGTTAACCATGTGAATGTATCTGGATTTAAAAAGACACTAAAATATACATTTAATTGGGATAGGACATATTTATAATCATGACAACATAATTTTATAAAGAATCGTAACTAGGTGACTGGGATCAAGTCTTTATTGTTTTTAATAGAGTATGTTTAGTAGAAAACATGGAAACATGATTTAGAATATGTAGATCAGAAAAAAAAAATCCTAAGATAGTATTTTTTGATAAACATAAAAGAAAATATTTTTATTTTGGTAAGGAATAGATTATGTGTATATTTTTAGAAAATATAACACTTTCTATATACTACAAGTGGATGTGGTTCTGGAACATATTTACCAAGGTGTGAAAACTATAACAAAGAGTATCATGCTTGACCCGGTGTATCATAGTACCCGACATGGGCCTTATTGCACACATTATTTGACACTATATGGGGAAATTCATAGGATAATTTATATTTTCATTACAATCCATTATGACGGATTTAAATGTATATTTTTTCCAAAAGAAACCTTTTTTTAGATTATGGGATTATCCATGAATAGGATGTAATTTTATGTTATGTCTTTTTTCTAAATTATGATTTGAAATTATGATTCATAACCTAATTTATGGTATTTTTTTATTTATAAATTGTTACAAGTGGAAGAAATGGAAGTTGCATGAACACATTATCCCATGTAGGTATTTCTTTTCTATGCAAGATAATGATGTTGGATTTAGAGCTAAAACTGGTTTGGAGATACTTTTAACTGTACT
The DNA here is from genome assembly GCA_963277665.1 of Viscum album. Classification (NCBI taxonomy): domain Eukaryota; kingdom Viridiplantae; phylum Streptophyta; class Magnoliopsida; order Santalales; family Viscaceae; genus Viscum; species Viscum album. Next base: position 1,920,492,577 of record OY728160.1, read on the forward strand.
AGGACAACATACTCAGGTTATGAACAACAACCATGCCTATATAGTGATTTTGGATCCACAACGAGGAGGAGCTATGCTAGATCACATTATGAAACAACAACCTCCATCATTTAATTGAACTCCAAACCCATTTGTAGCTAACCAGTGGATATGTTTCATAGAGAAGATGTTTCTCACTTTTGGAGGTAAAAAAAGATAAGGTTATCATGAAATTTTATCATCTATTAAGAGATGTGTATCAGTAGTGGTCATTAATCAAAAACACAAAGAAGGGATAAATATAAGTGATGGAATGGGTGGATTTTAATGAAATATTCCTAGAAAAATATTTTCCCCATGAACAACGAGTGGATACGAAAAAGAAATTCTTGAATCTGAGATAGAAGGAGGATAAAAATGTTTCCATGTGTGAAGCCCACATTAGATGTCTGGCAAGGCATGTTTTGGAATACATACATAAACCATGGAGTATGATTTACTGATTCAATGATTGTTGAAATCCTTTACTTTAAAGGGCTCTGGTATCCTAATGTTTCTTATAATATGTTGATATTGTATCATGTTATATAAAGACATAGAAGAAATTTTATATGTCTTATGACTTATGGGGGATTCTAAAAACACTGGAAAAGTAAAAAAGGAAATGGGGACAAAGGAATGTGTCGAATTTCCACCCTGTAATAATTGTCTAAGTAATCAACGCAGTGCCTGCTTAAAAGGAAAATGAGTAACATAAAAATGTGGATAGAGAAGCCATAATTTTGTTGATTATATGGGTAGGAAATAAGATATTAATGATTATCAATATAATTTTAGGTATTTGATAAACAATTCTAACGATTTTCCAATGAGTGAAGGAAATATTTTCACAGAATATGCCAAGGGAGAAGGGACAGGCTTATTTTGTTCAGAACCGCTGATCTAGAAGTTCCTAATGATGTGGTGGATCGTACTATAATTATTTCCTCAAAATTTTCCAATTATTTATTTGATTCTGGATCATTTAATTCTTTTATATATTCCCATTATTCCTTGAAAATTTTATGTCTAATTTGATTAAACAAGGGAGTTGTCAGTCAAAACTCTTATGGAATGTATCATTGTAAAAATGTTGTGTCATGTAGTCCCCATTATGTCATATAAACATTATTTATATTATATTTTTTCATACCCATGATTAAATTTAACTTAATACATGGAATCTATTGTATTTTAAACTATATTGTAAAAATTTATTTCAAGAAGAAGAAGGTTACAATTTTTAAGGTGATGTGGAATCCCATATCATTATGGTAGAAAAATCACCACCTGAGTCTCATCTATATCCACCACTAGTAGATCTAATTATTCAATTATTTGGGAGGAATAGAATAAAATATCTATGGGTGTGTAATGGAATGTTCAAATAGAGTACATACCTATTGTAAAAGAATATGTTGATGTGTATCAAGTGGATTTACCTAGATATCATCAAGAGTGAGAAATTGAGTTTTTCAACGACTTAATTCCCGATTGTAGACCTATATCAAATATCACATATCGAATTTCCACTATGTAAATAGTGGAAATAAAGAAAATATAGAGGAATTGAGTTATAAATGATTTATTCTCCCAAGTATTTCCCAATGGGGGGCCCATGTTCTTTTCGTTAAGAAGAATGATGGATCTATGAGGTTGTGGATTGACTACAAATAGATCAATGATATAACATTAACGAACAAGTATCCCCAACCCTGCATTGATGATTTATTTTACTAACATCATGGAACCTAGTATTTTCGAGGAATTTCCTTCAATTTGGATATCATTAGTCGCTACTAAAGAAGTACGACATTCCAAAGGCATCATTTCGAACATGGTATGAGCATTTTTAATTTACAGTAATTCCATTTTGACTAACTAATGCACCCTTGGTTTTCATTTATCTAATGAATGTAGTTTTCATGGAATATCATGATGACATCGTGGTTGATATTTACCGATGTTATCTTAGTATACTAAAAAATATACATAGATCAAAATAATGACATGCATGTTAGCTAGAAGACTCTAAGATTAAATAAATTATATGGGATGTTTAGAATGTGTAAATTTTGGATTTAATCAGCTTCCATTCATGGCCAAACTATTTCAATGGATACAATATATGTAGATCCTTTATGGGAATGGTTGTGCCAGAATGGCCGACTCTAATGAACACTACTGTGGTACATATTTTTATTGCTTCAGTAAGTTATTATCGTGACGTTGTATCCGGCCTTACCAGTGAATGACATTATCATATTCCCTCAATCCGATGGGTTATGTGGCCCCATGTTTTCCTCCAAATATGACAGAAGAATATGACCATTAGTGGGGGTATATAGTTGTATTGTGGGGATACTATAGCCTCATATCACATTGTAACAATGGATAATAATAATTATATTGATAATATAGTAAGCATGGGATAATAATGTCATCGTAGAAACAAAACAATAAACAACAATGAATGCTATATAACTAAGAACCATTAATAATAATTAAATAACCTAGGCCAAATCATATGAAAACTAATTTTATGGAATGATTATATACAAAAGTGGAATATAGTAAATTTTTATACAACATGAAATATAAAAATGAAAAGGTAAAAAAGAATACATCACTAGAATCATGAATAATTTATCGGTGCTCTCCATCCATTCTCCAAGTTATAAATAAATATATCATTTATTCATAGTATGAATCTTGCTCATATTCATACCAAATAAAATAAGGTATAATAGGGTACCAAAGGCAGACTGAGTAGGGTGTGAGATAAAATCCTAATAGTCTAAAACCAATGTTTTCTAGAAATAATATACTCAATTTATATATAATAGTATTGTGTTGGACTAAATAACTATAAAAAATGTGCAATAAAATATAGGTGGATCGGGTTCCTACTAGGAAACATGTGGGATCTACCTGCTTCATCATAGATATGAATATGTTTGATCTAACTGATATATATAAATATGAAATAATATATAAGAATATCTATATATTTTACTAATGTATATTTACCTCTAGCCATTCATTGCTGCTAAAAAAATTCTATTTAAATTCTGGGTGGAGGATTTATGAAGATCACTATCATTGGGGTAGGAAGAAACCATGGGGGGGGGGTTGATCTCAAATCTTCTAGAAATAATAAAGTAAAAAAGGATTATTGTTTTGAATCAATTAGAGGGAAATTTTTTAAAAGAACTCTTCCAAATAGGGTTACATTGTTTGGTCAAGAGGGGCCCCAACTAGGTTAGGGAAATTGTTGAAATAACTATGTAATTTTTTTTGGGAGGCCACTTTTAATTCCCCATAAAATTATTCATGTGAGTGTGCATAGGATCACATGGTTTCAGACAACAGTGTGACCCCCTTATCCCATAAAAAATCCCATCATGTTTAAGAGTAACCATGAAGACAAGGACACATGGATTTTGTTAACCATGGGGCCTAGTATGGTTTTTAAAATTCATCAGATCCAAGATCCAAGAAATCCCTTGACATATTCATGAATTTGAAACTCTATTAGGTACCATTACATAGATAGCAATATGGAATTTATGATGAAAATAATGATCTATAGTTTTGTGAAATCCTAGTCCATTATAACATCCCCTTCTTAAAGTAAATCATCAATAAGATGGATTTTAGAGGGTAATTGATGAAGCATTGTCGTGTGCGCTCTTAAAACTATTTATACTAAGTGCAGCACAGTGGCTGACCTAGGTCATTCTATTGAAGATATTTTTTGGTTAATAAATCACTATTTATAGTCTACCTAATCTTATTCTTTTTGTTGTTTAATATTTTATGAAATAAATGTAATTTAATAAAATAAATGAAATTCATAAATCAGAAGAAACTAATTTTTTTTTCTAAATTACCATGTAATGCAAAACAGAATGTAATTAGAGAAGAAAAGAAGTTCTCCAGAGAGAATATTCAGGGAGGACCTTCATTGGCCACCTTCAAATATTCTTAGTGTAAACACACCATCGTATGTGTGCACAACTTATTCTACCCCGGTTGTGAATGAAAAGTCTACTTAGCGATCGCCAAGAACACCCTCCATCCACCTCCTCAATTGAGGGAAAATGGTTATAGATTAAGAAGTTAACCTTTAGAAAATCATAGCAAGGATTACACCCACTATAAATTATCCTTATAATTAACTCAAATAATATTAAAAAGATGGTCTTGGGTTAAAAAACCTGATTAATCCCTTGGGATATTCCTCTTATTAGTTACTCATGATCATGAGTATTATAGTTCACGATGGTAAGATGAGAGGACGAAAAGAGGGTGAATCGGTGGACACAAAAATAAAAACAATGCAAGAATTTATTAGAAATCTAAATTGCAAAGGATAACTAAAAATAAAGATAAGAAATAAAATAAAAATACAGTGAAATGGGGAAGATTTGTGGCTGGCCTCCCTCGGTGGATATCTCCTCCTTGTTGCCTTGAAGCAATGAATGGAGAATGGGATGCTTTGAGAGGGTGGAGCTCTCCACCTTTTATAGCCAGAATGTGTTCCCTAGATGATGACGCATTTTATCCCCATTAAATGACATCTTCACGCATTGAGCCCTTCTATAATTTTGTTCATAATTCCCTTGTATGTGTCTCCTAGAAATATCAGCAGATTTTGAAATGTATTCAAGGAGTTATGGCCGTGTTACTATTAGAATTTATTCTATGCAGTTAGACTCTCCAAAACGAAATCATCTTTATTAGGGTGATATAATGACCCCATAAACGGCCAATTCACTCTGTGATTCTTTCATAAAAGATGCTCCAAAACTCCTTGCATGTCCACCCACCGAAATTATTATTGTGAGAGAAAACCTTACAAAGATATTGGTTTGGTCAACTATACTTCCATGTGTAAAATAGTTGTATTGAATATCGTTAATTGAAATGGGAAATACCCGATTGGGTTTTGTTTATCCCAAATAATCAAAAACATTCACTTCACCTTTTACGTGTACTGACGATCATCAAGTACTTCACCACTAATTCTTGATTTATTCCATCGTATATAAACTAGAAATTAGTGGAGGGAGATTATGATTATTTTACCAAGGAAAAATCAATAACGGAATTAATATTCAATAATGATCGCACTTGATAATAAAATCCACTATAAAAAATTGAAAACAAATTTGAAGAAGAAAGAAACTTATTCAAATGCGTACAAGAACTCAAGAATTACAATGTAGAAAACAAACCCTTCCCCAATAACTCCAAAAGTTTACCCCACCATGGTAAGGGTAATTGAGATGAATTGGGAAGAAAACGACATTATGAAACTATGGAAAAGAAAATTAATAAAAAATAAATCAGAAAAGATATTATTCTTGGTGCCCAGGAAGGAATGAGATGGAGAATGGGATACATTGAGACGGTGGAGATCTCCTCATTTTATAGCCATAATTTTTCACCCGGATGTTGACTCGTTTCAACCCCATTAAATGAAATCTTCATGCATTGAGACCTTATTGAATGTTGTTCATAATTACTTTGGCCGTGTCCCCTCAAAATCTCATCGTATTTGGAAATGTATTCCCAGAGTAATGGCCGTTTTACTATGAGCATTTATTCTGTCCAGTCAGACTCTCCAAAACGAAATCCTCCAGATTATGGTGATTTAATGACCCCATAAACAGCCAATTAACTCGATTCTTCCTTCATAAATGATGCTCCAAAACCCCTTTCGCGTCCACCCACCAAATTTCACAATATTTGGGTCCACCATGGATGAGTTATGGATCCCACACCAAAACTAGGATGAACTTAAAATATTTTTCTTTCTCCCACTTGTGAGATTCTTTTGAGCTTCCATATGGCTGATTCAACTTTTAGTCAAAAAATTGTAAATGAAGCCCTGGATTCTTGTAATATGGAAAAGAAATAATTTTCCAATTTTAATAATTGAGGTAATGTTATGGCCAAACTATAGAAATAATTTAAAACTGTTAAAACTCCAAAATGGCCAATTTTTACTATTCAGCTCAAAATAACACCAATATCATAAAAATGAAACAATTAATCTAAGAGGAACACATTTGTGGGTTTTAAAACAATGATATTTACTATAAATTAATTTAAATATTTTCTCTATCAATTCCCCCACACATATCACTTGGACTCCTGGACAAGTAAAAATCAAATCAAATCAAATCCAAAACACATATCAATGATATCTATCAAATCAATTCAAAGAAACAAAAAGATATCATGACCCATAAATAAAAGTTATTTCAAGTTCTCCTTTTATGATTTTAATATAATTCCACTTCATTTCTTATCCCATGCACACAAAACACCTTCCTCACATGAATTTTCTCTTATCTAACAAATGTAAATGCTGAACAAGGCTTTTCTCATCCATACTCACACAAGTGTCACCATAGGCTTGATAAATTCCTACTTCTCCACCCGATCGGAGTCGAGGACATTTGTTTCTCATGAGCACTTTTCAGGGTTGTTCTGTGGCTTCCGGTTGGTTGGATTTAGATGTTAAATGTTCTGAGTCCGAAAAAGGAAGGTTTGTCTCTTATTGAAGCAATATTGAAAGATTCTATTTTTTTTACTCAAGTATGGTCTCCTTCACTTCCCCTTTGTAGAAAATTGGCTCCATCAATATTCAATCAGATCAGTTGCAAAAATTTCAATCCATTCAAACATGATTTTCCTTGAAAGCTCCAGATAGGCACAACATTCTTTCTTTACATTGGAAGCTCTATATAGGTACAACTTCTCTTATCATAAAAGCTCTAGAAAAGGCACAGCTTTCAACAGAATAATTTTTCAGCATCACACACATCTCTTCCACAATTTATTTTCCACCCAATGTATTAGAAAATGAGTTAGTACACCACAAGAAATCTTCCCCCACACTTATGTTCAATTAGATCATGCAATTTCACTTCAAGAGTAGGTATGACAGGGAAAATTGGATTGTAATGTGGCTAACCTTACAAGAAATTCATGGCTACTAGGGGCTACAATGAAGGATAAATGTAAAGGTGGGCCATAATGAAAAGGATTATTTTGAAAAGGGGGATTCAAACCAAATAAATTCCTCAATCATTTAAAACAGACGTACCCCAAACCCTCATGGTTTGAAAGGAATAAATCAAATTTTGGTTAAATAAAGCATGGTATGGTTCTCTCAAGAAATGAGGTGAATCAAAATAATATGAAAAAATGGTTCAGAATCCTCACAGGAAAGTGATTTCAAAGATATATTCAGTGAAATATGGCATGGGTTTCAAAAATTAGTCTACATTTCATGTAATTATATAAGATTTGAAATTGAAAATAAGCCATTTCAGCATTCATTTAAGCTCAGTTTCATGAACTAGTTTAGTTCACTCATTTGCATGGGTTTTAAAAATGGTATTGATAATCTTTTCATCTCAAATGTTTTAGAAACACAACAAAAACAAAAATATGAAAACACACAAAAAAATTGTTTTCTGAAAAACAAACACAAAATGAAAATACTAAACCACAAAGGTTCTATCCCCCATACATAAATGATTCAATGTCCTCAATTTATTTATGTTTATTTAACATGTAATCCAATTTTAAAATGAATCACAACATCAAGCAACTGTGAAGGAGAGGTACAACCTGATTTATCCGCAGTGTAACATTGAGTTAAGCTTCCAAGTGTTGCACTCTGAAAACCTACAAATAAATGAATAGATGAAAACATAAGATAATTAATGAGAGAAATTAAAGTAGAAATAGGATGATAATAGAAGGATAAAACTTGGATTAATCCCCCAAGTGGGCCCTGGGTTTTGACTGCCTCCAGAGGGGCAGTTCTAATCGTTTATCCCCAATCTGATGGTGGGTTTGGTTTCTTTCTCATGAACCAACATAAATTCTTATTTCTAGAATGTAATTGTTCCTTTATAAGAATAATTCCATTTATAGAGTACACCATTTCTTCCCCCTTCGTAATTATATACCTCTTGCATGGCGGGGGTAGGATGTGGTATGGAACCTCCTCCTCTTCAGTTGCTACTTGTGCAACGTCATCTTCAAAATATAGCGGTTTCTTCCAGATGTGCTGCATGAAAAGTATAATCAAAGGGAGATTAAAAATTTAAATTTGAAATATTAATTTCAAAATCTTCCCTTTAAAGGTAGGCATATTTTATATTTGGTTCTTCAGGAATAGCCACTTGTATCTCTTCATAGAATTCCTCAAGTAGATGATCAATATCATTAGGGAGCTCTAGGTGTTCCTCAACAGGTGAATATTCTTTTTCACATTCTTCTAATGAAATGTCACGATTGAACAAATTTAAAAATTCAAAATTATAAGGAGTGATGCTCAAATCGGATTGAATGAAATCAGAAAAGGTAGAGTTCATGGAAGGATCATCTCCCTGAGTTGGTTCTTGTACAATCACTTCATCAGTTGAATGTGCCTCTTGGATTTTATAATCACTGGATGGAGAGACGTAGTCGGGCTCCTCCAACTTGACTTCAAATTCCACCAATTGGATGGTGTCTTTCTTCGGCGGTGCTGGATCTTCTTGTTTTCAAGGCTTGGGGAGATCAATTAGTTCCTCACATTCATTCTAAAATACATCAAGTTCTTGTTGATCTCCCACATGTAGCTCAGTAGGGAATTCATCTTCTTTTTCATCTATCTTGGGTAGAATTGGTTGAGTTATGATGAATGAGTCTTCAGGTACTCAACATTTACAACCTCTAGTTCTTTAATGATGAGTGGTGAAATTTATTCCACCACTATCTTAGGTTATTTCTCTAGCTCAGTGTCGGGTTGCTCCATCATTGCACGAACATAGTCAAATTCCCATTCCATTTTTCTGCCCAAATCATCCAAATTATTACTAATCCTTTCAACCCGATCATTGAGATCACGACAATTAATTTCTTGTTCTTGATATTGCACCTGCGAGTAATCTTCCCATGCAGAAAAAATTGAAATTGAATACATCATGGAAAAAAATTGTTTTTCTTAATTTTAAAAGGTCAAATATTTAAAAATAAGTTATGGAACTTCCTCCCCAGAAATGGTGCCAATTTGATGAAGCGTTGTCGTGTGCGCTCTCAAAAATATTTATATTTAGTGCAGTACAATGGCTGACCTAGGTCGTTCTCTTGAGGAGCTTTTGTGGTTAATAAATCACTACTTCTAGTCCACCTAATATAATTATTTTTTTTGTTTAATATTTTATGAAATAAATGTAATTTTATAAAATAAATGAAATTCATAAATCAGAAGAAACTAAATTTTAATTCTAAATTACAATGCAATGCTAAATAGAATGTAATTAGGGAAGAAAAGATATTCTCTCGAAAGAATATTCAGGGATCACCTTCATTGGCCAGCTCCAAATATTCTTACTGTACACACTCCATCGTATGTGTGCACACCTTATTCTACCCCGGTTGTGAATAAAAAGTCTACTTAGCGATCGCCAATCACACCCTCCATCCACCTCCTCAATCGAGGGAAAATGTTTGTAGATTAAGAATTTAACCTTGAGACAACCACAGTGAGGATTACACCCACTATAAATTATCCATAGAAATTAATCAACGAATATTAAAAATATGGCCTTGGGTTCAAGAACCTGATTAATCCCTTGGGATTTTCCTCTTATTAGTTACTCATGATCATGAGTATTATAGTTCACAATGGCAAGATTAGAGGAAGAAAAGAGGGTGAATCAGTGGACACAAAAATAAAAACAATTCATGAATTTATTAGAAATATAAATTAGAATTGAAAACTAAAAATAAAGAAACAAATAAAATAAAAATAAAGTGAAATGGGTAAGATTTTATTTTGGCCTCCCTCGGTGGATATCTTCTCCTTGGTGCCTTGAAGGAATCGATGGAGAATTGGATGCTTTGAGAGGGTGGAGCTCTCCTCCTTTTATACCCAGAATTTTTCCCCTAATGATGACGACTTATATCCCCATTAAATGACATCTTGATGCGTTGATCCCTTCTTGAATTATGTTCATAATTCCCTTTTCCATGTCCCCTCAAAATCTCAGCGGATTTGGACATGTATTCCAAGAGATATGTCTGTTTGACTATGAGCAGTTATTCTGTCCAGTCAGACTCTCCAAAACGAAATCCTCCTGATTAGGGTGATATAATGACCCCATAAAAGGACAATTCACTCGGTTCATACTTCATAAAAAGATACTCCAACACTCCCTTCGTGTCCACCCACAAAATTTCACAACATTTGGGCCCACCAAGGATGAGTTATGGATCCCACACCAAAACTAGGCTGAACTGAAAACAGTTTTTTTTCTCCCACTTGTGAGCTTGTTTTGAGCATCCATATGGCCGATTCGGCTTTTAGTCCAAAAATAGTAAATGAATCACTGGATTCTTAGAATATTGAAAAGAAATAATTTTTCAATTTGGATCAGTGTAGATAATGGTATGGCCAAAATATAGGAATAATTTAAAACTGTTAAAATTCCAAAATGGCCAATTTTTACTATTCAGCTCAAAATAACACCAATATCATAAAAATGAAACAATTAATCTTATAGGTACACTTATGTGAGTTTAGAACAGTGATATTAAATATAAATTAATTGAAAATGTGTTCTCTATCAATTCCACCACACATAGCACTTGGACTCCTGGACAAGTAAAAATCAAATCAAATCAAATCCAAAACCCATCTCAATGGGATCTATCAAGTCAATTTCAAGAAACAAAAAGATATACTGCCTCATCAAAAACGGTTAATTCATGTTCTCCATTTAATATTTTAATATATTTCCACTTCATTTCTTATCCCATGCACACAAAACACCCACCTCACATGAATTTTCTCTCATCTCACAAATGTAAATCCGGAACAAGGCTTTTCTCATCCAAACTCACACAAGAGTTACCATAGGCTTGATAAATTTCTACTTCTCCACCCGATGTGAGTCAAGGACATGTGATTCTCATGAGGATTTTTCAGGGTTTTTCTATGGATTTCGGTTGGTAGGATTTATATGTTAAATGTTCTGAGGCCGAAAAAGGAAGGCTTAGCTCTTATTGAAGAAACATTGTATGATTCTAATTTCTACTCATGTATGGCCTCCTTCACTTCCCCTTTGTAGAAAATTGGCTCCATCCACATTCAATCATCTCAGCAGAAAAAATTTCAATCCTTTCAAACATTATTTTTCTTAAAAGCTCAAGATAGGCACAAATTTCTTTTTTTACATTAGAAGCTTCAGAAAGGCATAGCTTCACATATCATAAAAGCTCCAGAAAAGGCACAGCTTTCAACAGAAAATTTTTTCAGCATCACACACATCTCTTCCACAATTTATTTTCCACCCAAAGTATAACCAAATGAGGTAGTACACCACAAGACATCTTCCCCCACACATAATATCAACTGGATCATGCAATTTCACTTCAAGAACTTGTAGGATAGGGAAAATTGGCTTGTAATGTGGCTAACCTAAAAGGAAATTCATGGATACTGGCGACTACAATGAAGAATAAATGTAAAGGTGGGCCATAATGAAAATGATTATTTTGAAAAGGGGGATTCAATCCGAATAAATGACTCAATCATTTAAAACACACGTACCCCAAACCCTCAATTTTAGAAAGAAATAAATCAAATTCTGGTTAAAGAATGCATGGTCTGGTTCTCTCAAGAAATGAGGTGAATGAAAACAATATGACAAAATTGGTTCAAAACCCTCACAGGAAAGTGATTTCAAATATATAGATAGTGAAATATGGCATGTGTTTCAAAAATCAGTGTACTTTTCATGAAATTCTAAAAGATTTGAACATGAAAAGAAGTCATTTCAACATTCATTTAATCTCGGTTTCCTGAAATAGATTTGTTCACTCATTGACTTGGGTTTTAAAAATTGTATTGACAATCTTTTCAGCTCAAAAGTTCCAGAAACACACCAAATACAAAAATATAAAATCATGCAAAAAAAGTATTTTCTAAAAAACAAACAAAAACTAAAAATACTAAACTACAAAGGTTCCCTCCCTCACACTTAAATGATGCAGTGTCCTCAATGTATTTTAGTTGATTTAACATGTAAGCCAATTTTAAAATGAATCACAACATCATTCAACTGTGAAGGAGAGGTAAAATCTGATTTATTCACAGTGTAACATTGAGTTAAGCTCCCAAATGTTGCACTCTGAAAACCTAAAAATAATAGAACAGAAGAAAACATACGATATTTATTGATAAATTAAATTATAAATAGAATGATAATAGAAGCATAAAACTTGGTTTAATCCCACTAGTGGGCCCTAGGTATTGACTGCCTCTAGAGTGGTAGTTCTAATCATTTATCCCCTATCAGATGGTGGGTGATGTATCTTGCTCATGAACCAACAGAAATTCTTCTTTCCATCATGTAATTGTTCCTTTCTGAGGATAATTCCATGTATATGGTACACCAGATCTACCCCCTTCATAATTATATACCTCTTGCAAGGAGGGGGTAGGATGAAGTATGGAACCTCCTCCTCTTCAGTTGCTACTTGTGAAACGTCTTCTTCAAAATATAGTGGTTTCTCCAGATGTGCTACATGAAAAGAATAATCAAAGGAAAATTCAAAATTAAAATTTCAAATATTAATTAATAAATCACCCATTTTAAGGTAGGAAACTTTTATATTTGGTTCTTCAGGAATAGACACTTGTATCTCTTCATGGAATTCCTTATGTAGATGATCAATATCTTCAGAGTGCTCCAGGTGTTCCTCAACAGGTGCATATTCTTTTTCATCTTCTTCTATGGAAATGTAAGGATTGAACAAATCTGAAAATTCAAAATTATAATGAGTGATGCTCAAATCGGGTTAAATGAAATCAGAAAAGTTAGATTTCAAGGAAGGACCATCTCCCTGAGTTGGTTCTGGTTCAATTGCTTCTTCAGTTGAATGTGCCATTTGGATTTTATTATCACTCGATGGAGGGAGGTAGTCGGGCTCATCCATCTTGACTTCAAATTCCACTAATTGGGAGGTGTCTTCCTTCCGCGGTGCTGGATCTTCCTGTTTTCAAGGATTGGGGAGATCAATTAGATCCTCACATTCATTCCAAAATTAATCAAGTTCTTGTTGATCTCCCAGATGTAGCTCAGTAGGGATGTCATCTTCTTTTTCATCTATCTCGGGTAGAATTGCTTGAGTGATGATGAATGAGTGTTCAGGTACCTCAAACATTTATCTCCTCTAGTTTTTCAATGATGAGTGGTGCAATTTCTTCCACCACTATTTCAGGTTCTTACTCCACATCAGGGTTGGGTTTCTCCATCATTTCACAAACATATTCCAATTCCCATTCTATTTTCCTACCAAAATCATCCAAATTATTACTAATCCTTTCAACCCGGTCATTGAGATCACGATAATCAATTTCTGGTTCTTGATATTGCACCTGCGAGTAATCTTCCCATGCATAAAAAATCGATATTGAATACATAATGGGGAAATAAATTAATTTCAAAAGTTCAAATATTTACAAATAAGTTTTGGCACTTCCTCCCTGACAACGATGCGAATTTGATGAAGCGTTGTCATGTGCGCTCTCAATAATTTTTATACTAAGTGAAGCACAATGGTTGACCTAGGTCTTTCTCTTGAGGAGCTTTTGTGGTTAATAAATCACTACTTCCAGTCCACGTAATCTAATTTTTTTTTGTTTTAAATTTGATGAAATAAAGGTAATTCAATAAAATAAATGAAATTCATAAATCAGATGAAACTAAAATTTAATTCTAAATTACCATGAAATGCTTAACAAAATGTAATTAGGGTAGAAAAGAAGTTCTTCCGAGAGAATATTCAGGGAGCATGTTCATTGGCCAGCTTCAAATATTCTTAGTGTACACACTTCATCGTATGCGTGCACACCTTATTCTACCCCGGATGTGAATGAAATGTCTACTTATTGATTACCAACCACACCCTCCACCCCCTCCTCAATCGAGGGAAAATGGTTGTAGATTAAGAAGGTAACCATTAAACAACCATAGTGAGGATTACACCCATTGTAAATTATCCTTAGAAAGAACTCAAGGGATATTAAAAACATTGTCTTGTGTTCAAGAACTTGATTACTCCCTTGATATATTTCTATTATTAGTTATTCATGATCATGAGTATTACAGTTCACGATGGTAAGATGAGAGGAATAAAAGAGGGTGAATCGGTGGGCACAAAACATAAAACAATGCATGAATTTATTAGAAATCTAAATTACTATTGAAAACTAAAAATAAAGAAAACAACTAAAATAAAAATAAAGTGAAATTGTGATGATTAGTGGCCGGCCTCCCTCGGTGGATATCTCCTCTTTGGTGCCTTGAAGGAATGGATGGAGAATGGGATGCTTTGATAGGGTGGAGCTCTCCTCCTTTTATATCCAGAATTTTCTCCCGAAATATTACGCGTTGTAGCCCCATTAAATGACATATTAACGCGTTGATCCCTTCTTTAATGTTGTTTGTAATTCCCTTCTCCATGTCTCCGGAAAATCTCAGCAGATTTGAACATGTATTCCATGATATATGGACATTTGACTATGAGAATTTATTCTGTCCAGTCAGACTCTCCAAAACGAAATCTTCCGTATTTGGGTGATTTATTGTACCAATAAATGGACAATTCACTCGGTTCATCCTTCATAAAAGATGCTTCCAACCTCCTTGCACATCCACCCACCTAATTTCACAAAATTTGGGCCCACCATGGATGATTTATGGATCCCACACCAAAACTAGGCAGAATTGAAAACAATTTGTTTTCCCACATGTGAGCTTTTTTTGAGCTTCCATATGACCGATTCAGCTTTTAGTCCTGAAATCGTAAATTAAGCCCTGGTTTTTTAGAATATGGAAAAGAAATAATTTTTCATTTTGGATCAGTGTAGATAATTTTTTGACTAAACTACAAAAATAATTTAAAACTATTAAAAATTAAAAATTGCCAATTTTTACTAATCAGCTCAAAATAACACCAATATCATAAAAATGAAACAATTTATTTTAGAGGAACAGTTCTGTGGGTTTAAAACAATGATATTCAATATAAATTAATTGAAAATATTTTCTCCATCATTAATGAGTGAATATTTTGGATAGATCCATCCAATAAACTCATATATTTGCATCCCATCCCCGTCTCTCTTCCTGGATTTGATTGTAATATCATAGAACCATTACTAATGGAACTGACCATTCATAGAGTTTTATCCTGATATAATCCATGATTCACAACCGGTACTCCTCAAAAGAATAATATATATATAAATCAACACCAAAGGGTTGGAAAAAATGATATGGTTTTTGATAATACAAAATAAAATGAGATATGTGAATGACATTATGTATACCCCAATATCTATGAGGATTATCTAACTATTAAGTTAATATTCAGATGTGTTTCATAAGATCCAATGACATTATGAATCATTGAATACAATTTCTTGACTATGAATTCATAAATGGAAAAACATGGGAGAATCACAAATGAATATATGTTCTACAACCTTGGACTCAATAGTTCATCACTACCGATTAGAATAAGACTATTGTCTAGATAGAGTTGTTTTAGCACCCCCAGTTTGAGGTAATTAACCATTCGTTTTTATATTTTAAATTATATAATGTATTGTGGTTATTGTGAGGATATTTTTTAGCTATAGAAGTGTTTTTTTGAAATTTATATAAGTTATTTTTATTAGATGTTTTTTTAAAAGCATGAAAAACCTATAGGAAACCGCACGCAATTATATTTGGGTTAAAGGGACGGAAAATGGGTAGCGCATGAATTGACCAAACCATGGTAATGCCTAGTAAAAATGATGACATGTTAATTATTTTGTATATGTTTATATTTTTAATGGTTAGAGCATTGTTTCTTAACCATGTGATTAAAACATGTGAGGTCTCCCTTATGGTAGCGGTATGAGCATGTTTAACCATAGGTTTTCCTAGCTGTGCGACTAAACAATGTGTGGGTAAAAGGGTAGATATTTAAATTGTGGATAAATTTTATTTTAACCACTAAAGGATTAAATATTACGCAAAATTTCCCTAGATTAGGATTCTTCTCTCTCAATGGATAGAGACCCTCTCACCAATTAATTACAAGTGATCGAGAGCCATTAATTTGTGTGTTGAAGGTTGATTATCATGGAAAGTCATCATTCCTGATGGTTTTTTTTGTATTTTTCAATATATATACTTCTCCCAATATCTCTAAATTTCATATATTTATTCCAAATTTTTGTATATATATGTTTTAAAATACTAAATATGTTCATATTTGGCTTGGTTTATGATAGGGAAAGGGATCTAATGCGTGTTCATGGAAGTTTAACCCAGTTTCATTGGAATTTTTGTTCATCTATCATTTTCTCCAAAACATTTGATGTAGGTGGATTAAATCTTGACTCCGCTTTTTAGAACATGAATATATAGGTCTAAATTGGGTTAATTGATTTTATTTTATTATTAAATTTTGATGGATATCATGTAACACATACACTGTAGTTAAGACTTGTGAGGTTTGGTGAAATTGTTTACATGTGGTAATTGGTAGTGCAAATTGCTTTAGATTCTTTATATTAAAATGATAAATTTGCAATTTGTCTTCTCTAAAATTTTTAAATGGTTTTTCGGAATGGTTTTAAATAAAAACGAATTTTTATTTTAATAGTTTGAAATAGTTTTGGAATACATGTTTTTTAGTGTTCATGTTCGACATGGCTCTTATTAAGGGACATTTACCAGTGGGGTACTAGGGACGTGACTCTGGATCTTGGGAGAGTGTCAGTGGAACAGCGAGTGATGAGATAAGAGAGTACTCAAGAGTATGGGTAAATAAAACAAGAATTTAGGTGTTAGTGTGTTGTGAACCATGGAACGTGTATTCTATAATATAATGTTAAATGATTTAAATAATTGTTTATGAACTTCACATATAAAACTATTTATCATAGAGTTTTTTTATATTTTGATATAAAATTTTATAGAAATTATTTAGAATAAATGTGGTTAATAGGTTATATTTTAGTTTCGTGAGGAGGGAACTCATGAGGGAAAATATATTGAGTTTCATTAGTCAAACTTCCTTGGGAGCTTCAGATCTTTTGAAAATATAATCTATAAGGATATTGGAAAATGTAAATTATCCCACATATTTAGTACTGATTTTTTATACATGGGATGTTTTGTGGGGTTGGATCTTGGATCATATTGAGCATTGGATTCATTTGGTTGTCTTATATTTTGATATATTGTCTTATACTGTTTACGTTGATGAAAATTTGTCTTCTGTTGGGGTGGTCTTCAATTGGTCTGATATAAATGTAATGTTTTACTTGTATTTAATTTTTATAATTCATCATGTAGTGTTTTATTTGGTTATGTTTGGTTTTTTGGGTTGTATCAAAAAAATGGAAAATGGTCCCCCAAATTATAAATGAATCCCTTTGATTTAATTTCCACCAATTGGAATCATAGGGATGTTGCTGAAGGAAAATTGATCTCTCACCACCCTCTCAATAAAATGAGAAGGGGAATGGCATTACAAGTGGTATCAACTTAGTCCTTCCAAATATCTGTCTAGAACAACTGATCTTTAACATGGTATTGGTTTTCGAGCATTTAGTTGAATTCATTCTTCTCTATTGTTTATATTGGGTTCCTAAGATGGAGTAGGATTATTGAAATATTAACTATAGAGCACAAAAAGAAATAGATATCCTTTTTATGATGAACTTCATGTGACTTGCGAGTTTGGTTCATAAGTGTTTTGGAGAAACTTATATGATTGAAATCACATGGTCAGGGGTTTTGCCAATGAGATGAGAATGACACGAATTATAGGAATGACCTCCCACTGAGAGTGGGTACATCATTTTGAGTAATAATTTATGATTTTTTTTAAAAGAGTGGATTTTAAAAAAAATTAAATTGTTTTCAGAGGTATGATTTTGAAAAATGTATGAAATGGGGATTTCATTAATGTATCGATTTTCAAAATAATGTTGAATGTTTTCAAAAATGGATGAACATGAAAAAGGTTTATTCTGGAAATAAATTTTTTGGTATTATGTTGTAATATTATATGAAATTTATAAGTCTTTAGTTAATATAGAGTTAGACTTATGGTGTTTGTTCACTATATAAAAATAACACCTTGTTGGCACCTTAGAAACCAACAAGAAGAAACTATGAAGAACGTGGTTGCACCTGAACCCGAGGTGAATCAAAAAATAGTTCAGAGGATCATCCATGTATTTCAACCTCTAGACATATGGAAAGGGAGGGATGATCCACAACAATTGGATTATTTTTTCTTATTCCAGAAGGTGAATCCTCCCATAGTTCAGAGAGATACATAACTAGAAAAAGTATTGGTGTGACTGAATAGGATGAATCATATCTTAGATTTCATCAACACAATAATAGAATTGAAATTCATGATAGTGAAATATTTTCTAGAGAATCTTTTTTATCAGTGGAGGTACCTAGTTGTGATGGAACAATAGGATCAAGGCCATGCTTGAGAGCAATTAGAAAAATTTATTAACAACCAATTATATCCTCACACGTTCAAGATTCACAAAAAAATACTTCTTCATCTTGAATCAGGAAAATATATCTATCATCGAGTATGAAGCTAAATTCATGAATTTTGTGTTCTATTCAACTGATGTCAATGATTATTCATCCTTGAGTCTCACATCATTCAATAAAAGTTTAGATAATATATTACCTCAATTAAAGTTATTCTCTTTATTATGGACTATACAAGGAGAGTGAATTGAGTGAAATTGTCGATTGGGACATATCAGGAGCTATTAAAGGAGGATGTATGTTGATACCCATGGGAAATAGTGGGAACTCTAATCATAGGATAAATTAGAAGTGAGAATCCAATTTTCTAGGTGGGAGCATGACTCCAAATCATAATACCAGATCAGTTAACCTTCCACCATGAATAAAGATAAAATAAGGATATTTACAACATGTGTCAAATGACCACATAAAAAATAAATTTATGATAAATTCTAGATCATGTCCCAAAAAAGACCAGATGGGGCATATTTTGAACTATTGTAACAATTATCCATGTTCAAGTTCATGAGACAATTCTCAGGTGTCAAAAGCATCATATTATTGGATGGGGTGAGTATATTAGGAAAAATCTCATTCGAAAAAAAGAGTTATCCATGGGGATTCTAGAAATAACATGGCCCATTTCGCAGGGTAATCCCAAAAGTGAAATAAGGAGAAGTGTTTTATGAGAAAGAAATTATATCAAGATGTGAATGTTATTGTAGATGATTATCCTGGTCTATCTATGGTGAGAGGTGTGAATATTTTGAAATATAACCTTTTTCATGTGATCTTTTAAACTGGTGCATCAAATTCCTTTATTGATTAATATAATAATGATCTCATATGTCTGAAAGTTTAAATAATTACTTCTATGTAAAAAATTCAATCTCCACTAGGGGAAGGGAATGTTGATCCTTTATGTGTATAGAATTTTCTATAATAGTTGAGGGAACTGAGTTGAAATGGGATTTCCCTCAAATAGATATGAACTTATATTATGTAATCCTATTTATGTATTTGTTAGAACTGTTCAAAGCTCATATCAGTTATTTATAGAAGAACAATTAGTTTTGTGACTGAGATGGAATTGGGAATCTCTTTTGAGGAGAAACGAATGTAAAGGCAAGTGAAATAGAATTTTAGGGACTAGAAGATAGAACTATCTCTTACTAGTTGGTGGTGTTAACCATGGAATCGATAGAAGTGATCAAAAATGATTGTTTCGCAGATATGGTAAATTATTTTATTGATGTATTTCCTAAATATGTATCTTGGTTATCACCGTTATGGTATGTGGAGTTTACGAGTGATCTACCCCCCAATAACATCGTCTAATATCTCACTTTTTTCTGTGAAAGTTACAGATATTATATATTAAAATATATTTAAACATATTTTATCATAATATTTTTTGAATATGAGACAATTAATATGGAAGTATTAATCCCAAAATTTTGACTTAGATTGAAGTACACCATGAGCAAAGGCTTTTTGATGGATGATACATTGAGTAGAATGTCATATGTTTAGTTAAAGAAGGAGTCTCCAGATGAGTGGAAGTGGATGTCGGTCCAAGCCAACATGCATGTTGAATGTGAATACTGAGTTGATTTTATGCTCTTCATACCACATTAATTGTTCATGGTATGTTAAATATTTTTAAATAGGTACATACAACTGATTCTGAATGTATTGTGATGTGTTCAAAACATAATGGTTGGGAGACCACTGAGGGTTGGAAGATATATGAGTGTTTTATTCTATGGTTCAAAAATCATATGGCCGTAACTATGGATTGATTAGAATAAAATCTTCATGCTTACCACCACCAAAGATAAGGTTTTAAAATAGGAATACAGATGATGTTCAAGGATTTGAAAGCATAGTTTTTGTTGATCAACGTGAAACGAAAGGTGGTTGAGTTTGTTTCTAGATGAAAAACATTTCAAAAGGTTAAAGAAGATCATTATTAATGATATGGTATTTTAGAGTCATTACCTATACTTTTTTTAATGTGATCATTTAGATATGGATTTCCGAATGTTTGTTCCCATTAAATATTTTAAAGCACCACGCCATATGGTTGATGGGGTATCAGTTCAAAAAGTCAACTCATTTCATTCTTCTACATGAATCTCAAATGGTGGGGGACTTGTAAAAAATCTGTATCCAAGGATTCATAAAGAGTAATGAAATTATAGTTTTAGTCATATTAGACTGAGATTCTAGGTTCAGACCTCATTTAAGGAAATACATATTGAAACCCCTTTGGAATCTACTATCCCTAAGTACACATTAACATCAACAGTTGGATGTGAAATCTAAATGGATAATAAAAACATTGGATAACAGGATGTTGAATTTTTAATGAATTTTAGTGGATCATGTGTAGATAACATGGAATTAGTCGAGTTACCAGATAATAGTAACTATCATTCCTCGATACAAATGGCATGGTTTCAAGCAGTGTATGGGAATTTTATCATTCTCCTCTTTTTTAGGGGGTAATATGTGAGACCTCCCTTGTTGGTCTGAGACTTGTCCATGAAACAATGGAGAAGATTCAGTAGATCATAGAATATATGAAAATGATGTAGATTCATTATAAATCATATTTGGATCATCGTTGATGATTGTTGTTGTCCATAGTGAGTGAGCATGTGTTCTTGATGATCTCTCCAAGGATTGTAAATTTCAATTATGGGAAATGTGGAATGTTATCTCCCTCATACAAAGGCCCTTTTGAGAAAATAGAATAGGTTGGTGAGTTTGCCACATCATTTTAAGTTTCTCCCAGGGTATAGTGTGGTTAAAAATGTGTACTATGTCTCTGAATTGAAATATTATTAGCCAAATCCTGACCACGTAATATGATGGGATCATGTCTACCTAGAGCTGAATTCTCTAGTGATGCACATGCCAATGCATATTGAGGATAGAAAAGAAAATATATTGTACTGAAAAAACATCAATCTATTGTGGGTTTTGGGGAAACATGGTTAAATCATGGAAGAGATAGGGGAATGTGAGAATGAAATGAAAGATAATTTTCTTGAATTGTTTTCACGAAATGTTATTTTTCTGCATTTTTTCTGTTGGAAACACCTATGGTGGGGAGAATTTATCACTCCCTTTTTTAGGTAATTAAACTTTTTATGTATATTAATGTATAAAAAATTGGCTTTATGATAGGGAGATTATGGAGAACTTGTGGAGTGTTTTGTAGGGTTTTCTATTGGTTTATGGTTGGTTGATGACTTGGGAATGCATCGTAACACCTACAGGAAATAGTTTACAAAAATTCTTGGACTAAAGGGAAGGAATGTTGTTTCATAGTTTTCCCAAATAGTGTGAAAGACTAGGAGAAACAATGTTTTGTTGAATATATTTTTTATAGTGTTCTTTGTAATTGTTTAAACATTGTTCAGTTACCATGCTATCAAACTGTGCAATGTATCCCTTAATGTAGAGGCCTGATCACGGTTAACACATCATTTTCCAAAACATATTACTAAACCTTGCACATGTTGAAAGATTGATCCTTTAATTATGGATCTAATCTATTTTCATATCTAAATTATTTCCCCCATAAGTTCTAACTCTAGATTTTCTCCCCCTCAATGGTTTGAGAACGTCCTTATTTTATATTTGAAGAAATATATAACCATTTCTTGGTGCGTTGATGTTAGAATCTTATAATAATTCATTTTACTTATTGAATTTGTTAGTTCCCATTATTTCTACGTCTCCGACTCTCTCAGATTCATTGATCTATAGTGATTTTCAATTGATATATGGATTTTGATTCCATATATATTTATATTTATCATTTTATATCATTGGGAAAAATATCTAAAATGGGATCATGGAGAATTAAACTGGTATCATGGATGTCTTTCTTCCCATTTATCATTTTTTCTAAAGTTGTAGAGGTATGTGGCTTCACTCCTGACTCCACTATTTAGAACATGAATGATTAGTTTTAAATTCTGTTAATTTCTTGCTTTTTATTTTTAAATTCTTGTTCAAATCATGTTATGAATCATCATAAGTGATTATTTATAGTTTTTGGTGAAATTGTAGAATCATTGTAATTGTTTGTGCAAAATTATTTGTTTTCTTGATTTTAAAAAATTTATTTTAAATTATGGATTATACTAATTCTTGAAATATCTTGTTGAAAAGTGTTTCAACCAAATGGTATTTTATTAAAATCATTTGAAATTTTATATTTGAAATGGTTTTGGAAAACATGGTTTTTGTGTGAGTTAATGTTCAATGTGCTCATGAATAAGTGATGTTTACCAAAAGGGTACTAGGGATGTGACCGTAGATCAACGACATGTGATACTGGGACAAATTGTGATTAGATAAGATACAACTTGTGATTATATAACATTAAAAATAGAATGAATGCGTGGGTGTGTTTTGAAACATGGAATATGATTGAAAAAACAGAATGTTAAATTATTTAATGAATGGTTTATGCACATTCCTTGGAAAACAAATAATTGTGGCTTTCATTTATAATTTTATGTTAACTATTTTATTTTTTTATATAAATGTTTCTAACTTGTTTTATCCTAGTGACGTGAGTAGGGAAGTGCCTGGGGAATTTCAACTAAGTTTCATTACTCACCCCTTCTTTGAAACGTTGGTGCATTTGTGTAGATAATATATCAAGATACCTGTAAAGGTAAAGTAACAAAAATCCTAAGTTCTACTTTGTAATACATTTAACGTTTGGTGGAGTTGGATCCTGGAGAAAATGGATCTATAAAGTCATCTGGTTGTCTTGAATTTTGATAGTTTTTCTTCCACAATTTACAACAAAGATTTTATATCATTGTTTGTGGTACTATATGGTAGGATTTATATAAATAAAATTGATTATTTTGATTTCATCATTTATTATTCATAATTTATTATTTTGTTTGATTATGGTTTTTTGTCTTGTTGTATGTCTTCAAAGATAAATCATTCCCCAAATTTTAAATGATTCCCTCAAACTTTATTTATATCCCTTGGAATCTTAGGGATGCCTCTTATCAATGATTAATGTCTCATAGCCTGCTAAAGACAAGGAGAATGGGTAGGAAATTAAAAATATAAACATGATATTTCGGATCAATTAGACCTACATTGAATTATCTTTTACAAGACATGGTCCAAGAAAATATTCCTTCCCTACTTTAACACATCATATAGGTTATAGTTAAGGAATATCATATAAGGGTTCATTATGATCAAGATGAATGGTATATTAAAAATAGTTATTGCAAGGGAACACAACTAGGGGAATGTGTTTCTCCCATTAAACCTCAATGTTATATACACATTCATGTAGAAATTCCAAAAACAACTGATTCATACTCCTTATTTATCCATCGGTCTATGGGTGAAAGGCCATTCCTAATAGCACATTTGTACCCATGTCCTTCTACAACCACGTCTAATACTGTGATGTGAAGAAAAATTCTCTATAAGATATAATAAAAATTAGATATCCATGAAGACATAAAACCCCCCATATGTATAGCTTCCCATGTTCATCTACTGTGATTGTCTATATAATATATTGGAAATTTGAGAGATTTTTCAAATGTTCAACGACTACCCAAAATATATCATTGCATAGAGGCGATATAGTAAAACCAGTGACTACATCCATAGAGTCATCATCCCCTTTCCACTAGAGATGGAATAATGGATGTAATAACCTGTTCAATCTCTATTTTTCCTCCTTTCATAGTTGGTAGGTGGAATTTTTTTTGATAATTCCATAAATCACTTATTTCTTACTGAGTGACTAATTGTAGATTCTTTCGTATCCAAAAATCATGGTGACACAAGGATTAACGTCCAATGATGAGGGAAGAAATTGCATCATTAACTCCTCTATGATGTCTCTTGAGATATAAACATACCTTTAAATCATATGGTACCATCCTCATCCACATTCCAACAATATGATAAATCATAAAATGAGATACATTACCTTAGTATTAGTCCACTCAGATCCCATGGTTACATCATTTTCACAATTTATAGAATGGTATATGTCACTTCAAATGTTGAAAGGAGATCCAACCCATGATCCTCAAGAACATTATTGTGAATATCTAAAAATAAGGCCATGATCCGCCTCTTACCACTTGATTATGGAACTACTTGTATATAATTCATTTTTCTCAGAGAATTAGCTAAAACATTACCTTCCACGAGTATTTAGGAAATCACCAAATTAGTGGAATGGTGGTAGTCAACCCGTCTTCATTTTCTATTATTCTTATCACAATGTGTAATAATATACTAATTCATTTCAAGGTTAGTGAATACCACCAAATCAACCATAGGAAAATAGTGCCTCTAACATCATAGAGCATGGAAGAAAATAGTAAGATTTATTTCATGTGTTAGGTAATTCCATTCATGAGGCATCCACAGACAAGTCTCATATGGAACAACTTTCTCATCGTATAAGAGAATAGATTTAATTCAAATACTAGAAGTGTAATAGTAAGTAATGTAGCTCTTAACTAGATATAGTAGAATCGATATCAACTCTATAGTATAAAGGACCATCTAATCCTAAAATTTTCATTCACAATATTATGCTGATTTGAATTTCACAACCATCGTAGTCAAGACCATTTCAAGCACTAATATGGGTGAAAAATCAAGGATAAAGAATCTTCAATTCATGGATATCCCCAATGAACTCAGTATTTTTAATATATTAATTGTATTCTCACAGGAAAATAAAACTCTTATTTTATTTTGGTATACTAATTCTCTTGGCTATGAGTGGAAATGAAACTTGAATTTCACATTGTTGATATAAAAGTTTCATTTTCAATGCTTTTTATAAGGATGGTTCTCTCTTAGTGTATTCATCATGATATCAAGATGATTGGAATTAACATTTCATGAATGACAATATAGTAATATTTCATACATAAATACAACCATCAATGAATCTAGATATTGGTGGAAAATATGATTCATTAGGGTCATAGGGTCTACTAGAGAATTAATAAGGATGAATGACATAACCATACAATTTTATATGTCTTTTCTAATATGGAATGTTTAATTTGGTATTTGTGACTATCGAAAACACAAAAAATGATACCACCACCTCAAATCAATCATTGAGAGTACGTGTGATCCCCGGATCTGACCAATGTGGTCATTTATTTGATGATGGGGGTACATATTATTAACCATAATCTCATTAAACCATTAGTAATCCACCAAAATCTAATTCTTACATTAAACCATCATGGAGAAAAGGACCGGTGAACACCAAAAATTTGTTTTGGGTAGTATACAGACTTTATCATCCAGGTATTCAAACAATTTCTTGTGATCCAAAATCGCCATAGATGTTTTCCTTTAAGAGGAAACGGTTTTTGAAGCTACACCTAGATCAATCTCAATGGTGAATTCTACACATCTCATAGGAGGTATCCCAGAAAATTCATCATGGAAAATTTCTGTAATAATATATACCGTAGGAGTTAAAAAACAGTTTCATTATCCATGATCATCTATGAAAATATAGGCAATATAGACTATCAATCAGTCAATACCTTGACAGTCAGCTCCATCTCAAGACACATGGACAACAGATTCTACCTTTTGAATTTTTCTACTTCCCAATGGTGTTGTAAACATCTCCCGATGGTGATAAAAGTTTATATGGGATGAATAGAGTACTAACTCGTCCATATGAATTGTTACATCAAACTCCACCACGTGAATGATGAAAATATTATATAAGAATTTATATCTACCTATCTCATAGGGACACTATTTACATCGATGAAAACTCTCTAATCAAATACATAATGTGGTATCAAGTGTTATCTCACCACATAAGTGTTCTATCCAAAGGCCTAGACTGTCCATAATTTCCTCAAATATAAAAAAGTGGGATATACCTATTTCAACTAAATAAGGCACTAAAAATGAGGCTACTAGAATATTACAACAAACAATACATGTCTTATTATATTCACCAATATTATTTTTTTAATAGAATGTAATTTTACAATATCAAGACACTATGTCAGGACCCATGTAGCCGGAGTTGGACCGATCTGCTTGTGATGCATGTCTGGTGTTTGACTACATTAGCCTCTACCACCACCTCATCTTGAGTGTTCGGTGGGATTCCAACTACCTTATAAGAAATATACAAGTATAATCTCCCTAGATCATGGGGTAGTTATTGATGACTAACAATTAGATACTGCTGAAAAATTTATAATGAATTCTTGGATATACCCCATCATGTATTATCCTTTACATTCTTTTTTTCCCACAAATATAGTGTTTTCATATTTCTCAGTATCCCAAACCGGTGTAAATTGAGGAAACTATTAGTATGAAATGCCTAATTACCTCATCACCCATGAGAATCCTAAAATAATTTCCTTCACCAGATTGAAGAAACACTGCATGTTTTGGGTGCAGAAAATCCCTGGTTCTCACTAACTTCTTCCTTTAGATGTCTCATATTTATGACAGATTGGTTTAAATTCTTAGAATTATTGGGCAACCATAAGAAATTGACATGTGTTTAGATGGAATTTACCATCCCATCCTCGAACATAATCATATCCATGATATCATGACCTTTTAGAAACAATTAAAGATGTTTTGTATCTATAAAATGTGAAAAATATTACCAGATAAACATTGCTCCCTACATTTTGATTTTAAAATCTCTTTTTCAGTATTACCTCATAGTCCAAAGAATGAAATAATTCAAGAATGACCCCA
Organism: Viscum album; assembly: GCA_963277665.1. NCBI lineage: Eukaryota > Viridiplantae > Streptophyta > Magnoliopsida > Santalales > Viscaceae > Viscum > Viscum album. The sequence goes on from OY728160.1 coordinate 1,920,520,035, forward strand.
ATAATTTCTTCTAAATCATGACTCAATATTAGTATTACTAGGTAATTATATCCCATTATCACATGATCGAATTGTGTAGCATATCAGAAGTGAGTCTAACCCTCTCCTATTGATGCATAACCTGATGCTTGAAAATAGCAAAAAGAATCTCCAACCCTGAATCTACAACATAGGTCTTCAATCCCCCAAATATGTTGTATTATAAAACTTCTTGTACTATCAATTCAACTATTCCATACTTGATCCTGGTTGATAAACTCTTTATACATTCTATATCACATGATGAAATCCCACCTGGAACTGGGTGTCTATTCATAATTCTTGAATAAAAGGTGGTTCCTATATTGGAAATATAAGAGTTAACCTTAGTGTATTATGGTCAGCAATATCTAGTTTGTGATCATCACTACCTTACACTCATATTCCTCAAGGAAGTCATTGCAGCATGATTCCATATTTCCAAACACAAACCACAAAAAATTATTTAACATTTAAAATATTTACCTATATATTCAAATGACAGTAACATATCCTTCTTATAGAAACCATAAAACCTTTATTCATAACCCAAAATCAAGGTCTATGTAGTTTTAAATAATAAATTAGGCCCAAAAGAAGTAAGATACACAACAAACCACCCACGATAATGTCCATTTTTGGGACAAGATATCATATCTAGTGAAAATTATTCGATACATGGAGTTTCAATTTCATGGTACAGAGGAAAAAACCCTTTACATTACAATTGGAATCTCATTTTGTGGTAACCATTTCAATTTTAAATACTTCAATTCATATAAGTTCATAATACTTTTTATTAATATACATATATCACATTCCAAATCCAGTTGGTCTAGAACCCAAAACATGATATATTTGGATAATTAATGTATCATCCCCAATATATAAGGGAAACACTATTTATATTCATGTAGGCATGTTAATTAAACTAATTTTGTTTTCCCTTCGTAAAAATCAACTCATTTAAATGAATAATAAACATGAAATAATGATATGAAACATTAAATAACTGCAGAATATAGATGTGGAATTGAAAAATGAGTGGAATATTAGCCCAAATTTACCTATAATGATGATTGAAGTGCTAATTCCATGCTTTAACATGACAAAGTTAAATAATACCATAACAATAATAATATCAATATTAATAATTTCACATAACATGTCCATAACCCAATGGTGAATTCATATCATCATTAATCAGGAAATATCAAATCACTATTAAAACATCCTAGGTAATTTGGGCTTCCCATGATCATGGGTCAGTTATTCCTACTCACATGCTCATTTTATAATTCCCATACATCCTAGTTTCCTATATGATACCCCAAATAGTAATATAAATTTAAAATAAATCTCAGATGCCACATGGTATTAGACAAATAGGGATCCACTCAATTGGTTCCCCAAGATGGTGGGTCAAATGGATTCAAGCGTTCCTCCCCATACACTTGAGGCTTATCCCTTATAGAAATGGTTGATTGTTTTATTTTAGGGAGTCTAAACTCGCATATTAGATTGAAAAAATGAATAGTAATAAATATAAATACAATAGTGTAATCTTTAGTTTAAAATTACAAGATGAAAATTTTGAATAAAAACAAAGGAACAATAAATAACCAGGAAACTACAATAATAGTCAATATCCCATAGGTTGATTATTATATATGATGAGGTCATGGAATCCAGATATGAAAAAGGAGGAATATGTGAATGGAATATATGAAATGATATTCAATATAAAAAATTCCCCTGATATTGTTCCACAAGAATCATAGGAATATTACCAGTCCCTTTTACAAATGCTTTATTATATAAGTAAATCAGATAATGTATCTATGATAGGGTTAGTATAATTATCCATACATATATACATAAGGCCTACATGGTTACCAATATCAAATTGAATATGCTGTGAGATAGAATACTAACAGGCTACCACCAAAAGTGTATTTAAATAATCCATCAACATTACATAGCATGGTTGACTATAGATATGAAGAAACATAAACAATGTTGAATATTAAAATACAAAAAGGATTATGTTCCTACTAAACACTGGGCCACATCTACCTTCTTTGGAATATGTTGGAATATGGATGATCCAAATACCATATATATATGTATAATATATATACATAGTCATATTTTGTATACATGTATGTGTTCTAAGTATAGTAGGGTATACAAAAGAATAAAAATGGATATTATATTATAGATGGGCCTAGGGTGTAACTCAAACAACTCTAACAAGAATAATAAGTAATATTATCTAGTATGAGTTTACAAGCCTTGAATCTCAAAAGATGGAAAATTGTTATGATTATCATTTGAGATAGGTGGGGAATTACGTCATTAAGAACACCCGAACAGGGGAATATGTATCATGACTCCCATATAACATATATTAGCAGAATGGTGAGAGACCTCATCCTCAATACCCAATGCAAGGGAGCATGAAACATCAGGTTTAACAAGTCCCTTAACCATCTTTCAACTTCCAATATCAATGGAATAATCAAGGTAATAATAAGAATGAATCAAATATATATATATAAATCATTCAAATTCATCAAGAAAATAAATCATGGGTATCTGAATTTATAAAATTCCGATCTATAATTATATATCTTGTGTTTTCGAGCTTCCACCCATTTTCATTCTATTAAATTAACACATTTAGTTCACTAAGTAATACAAATCGTTATATATACAATTAAAATGTCAGGAAGCTCCACATAAAAGAAAACTAAAAAACATAGAAGGTGTTCATCCATTTAAAAACTATATTCATAATGTTATATAATTCTAGTACACCCAATGAGGTGGTTATCAACAGGGTCTCCATCCTCTCTCCTTTTAACACTAGTTATCATGAGTATGAAATAATGTTTATATTATCATATAAAGGATAAATGAATTTTAAAGTGATTTAAGAAATATTACAGCATGTTTCACAATGGGGAAGTTGTGATAGGCATTAGGACATCTAGTTAAAAAATGTAGACCACAAACCATAGTGGTGTAAATAACTCATTGTCTGATATCAACTTCATGTTTTAAGTAGAACTGATTAATACAAATAATTGAACCGACACCCTTAAAATATGGAATGTGAAGTAGCACAAAAATAGAATAAGGTATGGGAAGAGAAAAACTAATATATGAAATAGGATTGATAATATTAACCCATGATATCCAAATATTTTTATAGTATTCAATTCGAAGTACGAATTGAGGATTTATCAAGATACCTATCACGGGAGGGGGAAGAATCCATAGGAGAGGGGGGGAGCTCACATCCACTATAAATGATAATTTATAATTTTATTGTTTTAAATATATTCAAGGTAAAAATATTAAAATAAACCTTCTATAAACGTATTCATGGATTTCCTAACTATTCTATATCCTTTCAGCATCCACTGTCTATGAAGGTACCCCAAATAAGTTAGGGGAACATTTTTCCTAACCATGCACAAGCCATAAAAAGGAAAATGTTTTTTTCCTTTGAAATTTTTTATGGGTGTCCAAAAAATATCACATGGTTTGAGACAACAATGCAAACCCCCAATCCAATATGAAATTTCCCACATGGTTAGATATAACTACGTAGGATCGGTTGCATGGTTTCTACTTACCATATGTCCCAGTCTATTTTTCTATATTTTGAGGCTCTAGGCACTGAACAATCCCTACATATCCTCGTGATATCCTTGAATCAATTAGGTACTTTTATAGGGTTAAAACTAATTAATTTAATCTGAACAAGAAAAATAAATTCCATTTTGAGAATCATGGTCAATTCATAAATCATTATTCCCATCCTTGAATGGTTCTAATGGATAAAAAACATCTGTTCACGAGGCAGTAGTCTTCCATACACATGAAAGATGATATCATATCACATTTAATAAAAGTGTGTGAAGTATAATTTCATAACCTTAAAATAATAAAATCTATGTATAAATATGATAGTAAGAATATTACATAATAATTTTGTAAAAAAATATGGATTTAGAGAAATAAATAAAATTAAAATGCTTTTAGAAAAACATTGCATTTACATCGGGCATTATCCTTTTGTTTGAATAGATTTTTTTCCAAAGATGAATTTAATATAAATATAAGTCTACTATCAAGGGGTGTAAGTTATTCTTTTGAGATACTTGGTTATGTAATATTATATCAAATGTGTATTTATAGGTGGGAATATGGGGCAGAGGGGTGGTATTTTATAAGTGGGTGAGTGGAAAACAAGTAAACGTTATAGAGAAATAATCCCCAAAAATTTGTTGTCATTTTAAGAGACTCCAATAAAAAACAAAGGTAAATAATAAAAATAATGGTGTCTAAATAGGAATATAAATTCAGTATACTAAAAGTCTATAGGTTATATGGATCCTTATGTTTAATGTTTAGTCTATTGCTAAACTTGTTTTTCTCTTAATCACTATAATTAATTTGAATTATTTTCAATAATCATTTTGGAAACAAATTATGGTTATCTAATTAAAAAAAATTATTGCGATTATAAAAATGGGTTCTATTTTTCCAAATTCAAATCAATGAATTTGAATATTTTAATTTCATATTAATCCAAAAAAACGTGTCGAGAAAATAGTTTTTTAAACTGAAAATGTTTAGAACATCCATGAGTTTTTTATATAAATTCAATATAAAAATATTCCCATTGACATAAATTTTATTAATATATTAATAAATGATCATATTTTATTTTTAAACTTATTTAAAATATAATTTATGAGTTTTAAGTTATTTACATGAAGTGTATGTTTTCCATGAGGATTTTGTATTTTTTTTACTATTTACAAAAAATGAATCTTTTATAAAAAATAATAAAATTCAACATTAGATAAATTTTAAATTATAATTTTAAATGTGTATTATATATTTTATAGAAAATTTATGACTGTCCAAATTTAATTTTATAAAATTTTCTCCAATAAAAGGTGGGAAACAAAATATTGAAAAATATGGGTTTTTATGCGTAAAAATATGAGTTGTTCTTATCAAAAGACTATAATATTTTTTTATAATGTAAAAAATAAATATAAATTCTATTAAAATGACAAAATAATATAATATTATTTAATTTATTAATCTAAATATTCTTTGGTTCATAATAATTTATTTTAAAAAACATTTCATTTATATTTAATTTTTTTTAATATTAATTTCTAATTACATGTTAGAAGAAGAATTTGAAAATATATTTTCATATGTTTTTAATACTATTAATAACTCTATTTTTAATTAATAGTGGATAATATTCATTTAAATATATAATATTTGTTATATTTTTTAAAACATGGTCATACGTGCAACACAAACCGTCGAAAGAAATACATTATTTTGTCTAACTCATGATAAACCCCACATTTCATGTAATGAAGACTATTTAATATATTGAATTTATTTAAAATAGTAAATATATTTTAAATCCCGAGTATCTTATATGCCTTTCTAATCTTTTGTTATATTTCCCACACATTATCATATAAGGGGATCATATTTTAAGCAGTTGTGGTGTTACCTGCTTCACCTATTTCCATTGAGAAAGTGGCCCAGACAATCCCATACTAAATGTATTTGAAATATCATTTAAGTAATAATATTATTTATTTTTTGAAATGATAAAAAAATATTACCCATGCACATGGTAATATAAATATTCATATCTTAATGATAGAGTATATTCTATCACCAGTTACTCGAGAGAATATTTTGTGGGAAGAAAATTTTATAAATATTTATTTGTTAATTTTTTAATATAATATTTTATTATTTATTTATGAATAATTTAGTGGTATTTATTTATGAAATAAATATTCATTATTCATATTTAGATAAATATTATAGATCAATGGAGGATCACGATTAATAATATGGTGTGAAGTAATAAATATTTATTATTATTTAAAAAATAATGTTAAATTTAATTTCTGTGATTATCATTTCAAAAAATTATAATTATTATCATTTAAAATAGGTCCTATATAATATATGAAAAAGTATAAGGTTTCATTCATAATCATAATTTTCTAACCATAACATTATTTAAAACCAATTCTATTATTTTATTTTGGGATTGAAATTTAATTTGGTTCTGTGAAATGGCATCTATGGTTAATTATTTCGATGTCATATATTGCATGATCTCAATGAATGCACTTACAAATGAAAAAAGAACCTCCTCCACTACCACTATCGAATATTAAGAGATCAATGAAAACACTTCTTCATTAAATTCAATGGGTGATCGAAGAAAAAGACAAAATCATCGAGATCCACTATGATAACACCTTTTGATTCTATTGGAGACACTCACATGTTTATTGAACACATGTGTTTCATCATAGGAGGGAATATAATCACAAATAATACAATGAAATGAATATATGATTCATATAAATTTTCCATCACATTATCAAAAAAATGATTAATTTCAAGGAAATTCTTTAATTATTGAAACTAATAAAAACAGAATGTGAGGATCATGCATCATTGTTCGAGAGTGTAAACATAAATTATTCATCAATTCATTTCCATTTTTTGATAGTCCTCATTTTTTAAATATTTTATTAACTAATGAATATGGGAAAATAGGATTTAGTCATGCCCTCTCATATGATTCACTCTTCCCACATCCATTATGAAATATCATAGCATTAATATTCTACCTTATAATTATTTAATGATTTTTGATTAACATATAATTATTTCCTTAATTTTCAATTTTTCTATAATCATTAGTAAATATGAATCACAATATATTTTGTTCAAAATCTTCTTTCACAGAAATATAATCAAATTGACTAATTTCATGAATTAAATAAAGTAGAATAACTTATTAGGAGGTCGTGGGGATTCTATATGGATAGAAAAAGAGTACACACAATGTATCTTGTTGGTCTATTCCATGTAGCCATGTTAAATTCATAATGAAATAATTTGAAATTTATTTTATATATGTTAATTTTTATCATATGGCATGTATTTAAATATAACACATGTTTACTGTGCATGTGTAGTGCGTCATCAACTAGAAAAAATAGACTATGACATTTTTAAAAAACATATATCCCATTAGTCAAATATGAGTTTTGTATTCTCTTACATGACTTCAACGACTTGTCTTCATTTAAATAATAGATCACATATTGTGAATTCAATTATTATTTTTGTATGATTTCATGCAGAGTCCAAAGGCATGTTTATTGGATTGATGATTAGAATTATATACACCTTGACGTGGGGTAGTGCACACTCTGTAAATTCAAAAATATTGTATAATTTTAATAATGTTATTATACTACATAACCCTTATCAAAATGGGGTATGGTCGGTCATTACCCAGAAAGTACATTCTATGTATTCGGATATATATATATATATGTGTGTATGTATTAAATATTTAATTAATTTCACTATAATTTTTGAAACGATATTTCATGTATTATTAGAAATACATTTATTACTCCATGTCCTTTTAATCATTACACAATATGTAAATACCATGTGTTCTATGTGATCATTTAATTGATAGTACACAACATTAAATTTTATGTTATTGCATATATACAAAATGTCACATGAGTATAATGTAAATGAATATAATACTTTATAGTTAGTTAAGATGGGTATTTACTATGTCATATCCAAAGTATATTTGTTTACATAGTTAATTTTAAATATATTTATTTATTTTTTTATAAAATACATTGTATTAGTATCGCAAACACATTCATATGAGAATTTAGATAAATGGATTAATAAAATAATTAAAATAATTAATTGACTCAATTGTGATTTATCATAAATTGATTGTTTATAATTGAATAATATTTTATTAAATTCAAAAATAAATGAATATATGTTTTTGATCACGAGCATTGGCCAAACCATTATATGTTATCGGTTCCATTTTAATGAATTTATAAATTAAATTGTTGGCCTACACATCTTCCAACGTATCATTATGTACGGTCCTATACGCTAATGGATTCATTTATGTAAACAATTTTACTAATCATTGGGTTCCCCTCACAATTGAGTGAGTTAAATCATATTAAATTGTTGGAGATACAATAGTAGTATAAATGGTTAAATTTTAGGGTCAATTTAAAACCAATCATATATTTACTTGGGTGGACATGTGGAGAGATGAAACTCAATCCCCAAAATTGATGAAGGTGATTTCCCCCATGCCAATGGACATTTTATCATCCACCAGATAAACATTAATCAAGTAAATGATCATGATATTACAATATTATTATCCTATTTCAATAATGTTTCATGGTTATTTTATTATTAATGTTATTTCACGATCATGTGATTTAATTAATAAATGATCATGAAATATAGAACTATACTAAATTTTATTATGCGTAAGAAAATAATAATACATGGTTAATCATTTAAGTAAATGAAAATAATATTAAAAATAATATAAGAAATATTATAAAGGAAATTAAAATGATAAATTTAAAATACATAATAATAAATTTTCTATCAGAATATCCTACCACTACATAAGATAATACTAAATGCTAGTTTAAATTCTATGATTGGAAAAATCGGTGGTGCTTTCAATCATTGAGGGATCCTAACATGATGTTTTTGGATTACTTAAATTAGGTTACTTCAATGGCATGCATCAAAAGAAGGAAATAGAGTAACCATGAATAAATGGTTATGGAAATAATACTTATGGATTTTAGGATTGGTTAGTCCACTTAATAGATCATGGAACTATGAGTTATTGTATACAGCCTTTGGAATGCCTACATAAAACCATTAAAATCACTGGCTAGGAAAATGTGGTGTGATGAGAATGAGAATATAAATATTTTACTTTATAATGTACAAGACACATTATAATTAAATGTTAATGGTAAGAGGCATTGGGTTTTAGTAAAATAGTGTGAGATTAATAAATATAATATTAATTTATTGAACTAATTTTATCGAATATAATACAAAAATTCACTTTATAATATTTTTAAAAAGGGAAATAAATTATGATTTTAAGTATACTAATATAATCTATTTTTAAACTATATTACTTTATTAGTGGCATATGTTTCTTCAATTGGAGGATATGCTTAAAAGTTGACAATATATGTGAATTAAAATTCTTTTTAATTGATGAACCTATTCCTAAAACTGATGGTAAAGAGCATTGTGGAGAAAATTTATCTCTCTATGAAAAACATTTGAACAATTGGATAGAATTTTTTTGTTTAATTATATATTCTATTATGAATTTCCTTCTAAAGTAACATATGGAAAAGGATACATATAGTATGATGTCTCATATTTGGGAAAAAAATCATGAAAATGTGTGACAAGGGAGGTACGAGATCTACAATGCTATATTTACAAGTACTATTATAGATTTCTCACAATCTTGGAATCATGTTGTATGTATATTGGGTATAAAAAAGCCTTATAAATCTTATGGATTAAATTACATGATGTGTTTAGCATACATCTAATGCATTTATCACTACTTAAAAACATCTAATGCTTTATTGTTTAATATAACATGAGAAAAAATGAGAAGAGTCCTTCAGAATATTTTACACTAAATTTATAAGTGGAAAAGGATTTGGAGAATTATTAAACTATTTTCATTTTTTTAATAATAAATGTATGCACATGTAAAAGGGAACATAGAATCATAAAGAGTATAGAGTTCATGGACCTCATCCATCACTAAATATGAATATCTAGTTTTAAGGGACGGAAATTTAAACAATAAAATTTTCTTGTGGAATGACAAGCCAATGGAAGAAGAAATGTATCCAAAATCTAGTGTAATATAAATGCGTGTTTTTCATTGAATGTAACATTTCAATATATACCCATGTGGTATTAGATACATATTTTGGTTCAAATATATGTATCATAATGAAGTATCTAATAAGATTAAAAATTATTTTTATAGGTGTGGTGGGTTTTCAAGATACCAATAGTGTGAGGTTTTCTTCTCTAGCCTTTGAATATTAACACCTTTCATTTCAATCATTAATGAAACTGGTTTGAAGATATTTTTATTATGTACCAAACGTTACTAGGAATATAATTTCTATATGATATAAACATAGAGATAGTTTTATTTTCAATGATTGATGTCAATATTGATTATTTTATAAAAACATTATACTATTATAGATTTAAAAATGGAATATATGTATTAAATTACAATATAATGTTTTCAAAATTGATAAATAATCAAGTCTTCACAACTCATATAACACCCATCAATGATATTTCCCTCGTTTTCATGTAAATGAGTGTTATTTAAAAAATCATGAATTTTATTTAGACTATTTTGAGACAATACATTGTCAAATATTTCATGCTTGATTACGATGAAAAATGACCAAACAACCATTTAGTGGATAGGGTAAATGGAAAAAATATCATGTAGTGTTTTTATAAACTGATGTGTCTAGAAAATTTATACAAGAATCGAGAGGTTGGTATTTTTACATCATAAATTATACTGATGACCTGAGTTGATAGGAATTTATCGACTTGATAAGGTATAATTCTATGTCTTTTGATAAATTAAAATAATTCATGAATGATATACTGAGTTAACATGGAATCAGAATTATTAATATTTAATCATATTGAAGTGATGAATATATTACCTTTGAATTTATCTATATTTTATTTGTGTTTGGGATTCTATCTCAACTCACTACACCATACACTCCCTAGTGGAATGGTGTTTGTGAATGGAGTAAGAGTACATTTATAGACATATTAATGATGATTGTGAGTTATGTAGATCCTCCATTATCCTTTTCAAGATATGAATTAAAAAATGTTCCATATAAACTAATCAAAGTACAAATTACTTTATAAAAAAACATCCTTTCGATTTATGGAGTGTAAAGAAACAAGTTCATTCATGTATACATTTATGAGGTTCTGAGGTGTATGTTATGACTTTATCTGGATAAAACTAGCACCCCAAAGAAAAATGTGTATCATTATAGGGAACCCAAAGGAAACAACATCATACTACCGATACGTACCCTTGTATATGAATGTTGCAATCACCAGAAAGGCTATTTATCTTGAGATGGATCACATTCTCAAGAGTGAATTTTGGAGAAAGATTTATTATATTGAATTTCAAGATCAATGTTCACTAGGGACGACATAGGAACATATTACATAGGCCCCCAATAAATAAGTTGTTCATAAAACACATTTACTATATAAATGCACCAGAGAGGTAAGATAACTAGAGACACATGATTTTCTAGTCATTAAATTTGGTGACCCATTATTTGGTGAAAATAATGAAAATATCTCTGACAATGACGATGTACATAGATTAGAATATGTAAGATGGGTTAATTCTATAAATTTTTAAATGGATTACATGCATCAAAATAATGTTTTAATTCTATTTGGTCTACAAGTAATTGTAAATACTATTGGCGGAAAAAAGGTAGTAAAGGGAATATAAGACATTGAAGTCATAGCTAGTACCTATAATCCAACGATATTGGATAATATATTTATTTAATAAATGATGGAATTTACTATGATAGTACCTTTTCACTAGTTTCCATGTTTAAATACATAAGAATTATCATTTCTATAGAATCATTCCTTGACAATGAAATTTAGAATATGGATTTAAAAAAATTATGCCAAACTGGGAAACATTATGAAGAAATGTACATGAAAAAACCAGAAGGGTTTGTGACCCCAAGGGATTCCAAAAGGATATGGAAGATAGAGTGATTTTTTTGCAATTGAAGAAATAATCCTGGTCAGGATGATTCAAATTGTTGGAGTTATAAAAGATTTGGGGCTCTTTAAGAATAATATTGATCTATTTTGTTAAAAAAATTAGTGTCAATGCGGTTATTATTGATTTCATATTTTTTGTGACATATTACTTATTAGATATGACAAAATAGTTCTACAATATTATAAATGATTGTTTAATAAGTATTTTTCAAAGAATGAATTTGGAGATTCATCGGACTGTCAAGGGATCAAAATCATTAATGATATATCTAAGAGGCTTCTAAGACTAAGTCAATGATCATACATTGACTAGAAAATAAATATATTTCTTCTGAAATAATCTAAGAGTGCATTGGTTCTATTGTCACATGGTATACAAATTTCCTTGAAAATGTGTCCTCATACACAATAGGAGAAAGAGAGAATGAGTATGATACAACATGATTAAGTGATATGATGAATCATGTATTCGATTTTATGTACTAGACCTTAGTATTCCTATGTCCTTATAATTGTAATTATATATTTATCTTATGTTGGAAGACATCATTTTTCTACTGTTAGGTCTATCCTAATGTATCTAAGAAGAAAAAAGGATATGCTCATGTAGTATAGAAGAGATAATGAGATATTCTTCAAGTTTTATATCGATTCATATTTCCAAACTAGATATAATGATATGATGTCACAATTAGTTTATGTTTTATATCTCAATGAAAGATCTATGAGATGGAGGAGTTTAAGAAATCCAACTATGGTCATTTGAATAATGATGTTTGGATATATAATGATTTCTGTTGTAGACAAATAATCTATTTGATTATATAATAGTATCCATGATAATGATATGGTATCGAGAAGTAAATACCTTATCATATAATATGGTGATAATACTACAATATTAACTCTTTCAAAATATCCATGGTTATACCCATATAAAAAAAACAGTGTCTGTGGAAGTATCACATATTTTAGGATTTTTTTAGAGTGGAAACGTTTTAGCATGAATAGTTTTAATGGAATAAAATGTCTTACAACCATTTATTAAATAATTTCTTAGATGAAGCATTGTTATCTTGTGAGATGTTATGGATTAACGGTTTTTAAGAGTTCAATCTGATTGAAATATGGGTCTATTGGAGATGGTTCCCTATAACCAAGTTAAGTATAAATTATAATATCATGTTTTAATTTTTTGAATATTCATAAACTAATTAAAACATCAGGATTATTCATTTTCATAAAATTATATGTGATAATGTCATAATAATAACTATTTTATGGAATGGTCATATTAGTTAACATCTATGATGAGAACTCAGAAGTGTTATACAAGTATTCATAAATAAAATTTATATTTCAAGATGAAACAATTAATGGGACACAAATGATATATGATATCATGGGTGGATACTCATATGAATTTGAGGCCCCTTCAAATGGTTTACTACCTTGGATATTTCTTGTGTGTGATACCATTATAATAGGAACCGTCATATGTAAATGAAACTTATATGAGTAATTTGATGTTCCTATCATTGAAGATGTGTATTTTTCATTTGAATTTAATATTATTATTAATGAATGATTTTTTTTCATACATAGATGTGTTGATGAAAAATTTAATGAAATATGATCCTATTAAAGTATGAAATGATGCATAGTGACACTACATTTTGGTACATGATTATTAAATCATGTTTAAGATAAATAACCTAAAACCCTACATAATAAATGATCCTAATGATTAGTATCTTGGGAATATTATGAACATATATATATATATAAACATTTATTAAATTACATATTCTATAGATTATTCATCCACCTCATGTTCACTTTAATTCAAGTATTGACCTGAGGGTTTATGTCAAACGAATAGATACGATGAAATCCCATTAAGAGAATTAATAAGAGACAATTATCATGGGTGAGAATAACCATCATAATGGTAACACAAAAATGTATCATCATCACAATCATGAGACTAATAATTGGATAATATCATTTATTGTATTAATGGATAAAAATTAAATATTAGGTCATAGTGGTAAAAAAACTTGGATAGTTGTGATCAAATAAATCATTGAGTTCATGAAACACATTTGTTCATAATCATTACATCATCATTATGAAAAAATCTAGCATCATGCTCAGGAATATTGAAAATTACTTCATGAGATACATAAAATTACACTATTCATTGGAGGACTTTATAATTCTTTGTACACCCATCACATCATAATAATTACATTATAATACATTACACATAGAATGTAAGATAATATTTTCCATAAAATAACACATGGAAATGAAGGTGGGTTTCATTGAATATTCATAATGAAAAAATTCATATATAATCATTACAGTAACAAAAATAAAAATGGAATAATATTATTAATTAAAAAATCATTACTCATGTGTGAAGAAGATACAATATCGAGGGATGTAAAAGATGTCTATTTATAAAGAATAGATATTTTGGAAAAATATTAACATTTTTTCATTAAAACATATTTGAAAAATGTATATCCAAGAAAAGAAAAGGGAAGGTAAAATGAAATGATATTTAATGAACAATAAGGGTACAATTATATAAAAATTGAGGTCAAATGGTTGAATCACAATGAATGAATATTGGGATTGAAAATTCCCTTTAATTTAAGTTGGAATGATTTATTCACATAAATATCCTAGATAATAAAATTAATTAATTATAAAATATAGATCCTTTTATAAATATATTTAATTTATTATTTTTGTATTTTGTATATTAATTGGATTTTATATACGTTACCATGTTTAATTTCATCATTCTGATGTGTCTGTTTTCAAGGATTTTAAGATAGTTGTTCTTTTATGGAAGTCCATGTAATATTGTAATATTGACCTAGAAAAATAATGTATATGTTATTAATTAATATTCACAATATTAAATGATCTTACATATCATTTTGTATTATGGTATAAGGATTATTTATTTTAATGAATGTTAATGTAAATTTCTTAATTAGTTTTGTAGATTTTAAAATTAATAAGAAAGTATATCATTTTATTGAAAATATTATATATATATTTCTTTCAGAAAATTATATAACTTATAAAATTTATGATAAAATATTATTTAATAGTAATGATGGATTTAGGTGTAGACATGAATGTAGTAGTGTGAAATGAAAATGAATCATCAAGGGTGGTTGCTAATCGACACACCACAAATGATATTTTCATATTTAAGAAAAGGAAAATATAATAGACATGATGATGAATTATTCCATTAACCTAATAACATTCTTGTAGATATATGATACTGGAGTTACCATCCAACAACCCCTAGAATTATTGAATAATACATTTTCAAATCTATTAATATTTATGAATTAGATATTAATATTACATTAAAGGGGACAATTTGTTCCATAGCATCCCTATCAGGGAACAATTGATTTCTTCGAAATCATATGTTTTACACAAGTTTGAGTTATACCAAAAAATACAACATTTTTAAAATTATTATTTTAATGGGTATTTTTCACCGATCTGTAATATTAGTGGGAATTAATAGAACAAACTTTATAATTCATACACACATTTTTTAATTGTTTCTAATTTATTAAAATAAAAATTATAGACCAAAAATAAGAAAAAATATAATTTTAGGAATAATAGTACTAATATTTTTAAAAGGATATTTAACTACATACTGATACAAAATCAATCTTAAATATAGATTTTTACTCATTTATATGTTCTATTTTAAATAAAAATTTTCTAATTTGAAATATGGATATAATAATTTACTTTGGATTAATTTTTTTTATTTTTCTGATAACATCAATATTTTAATAAATAGTGAAAAATACTCCATTTTAATTCAAGAATATTATTTTCATATAATTTATTTAAATTTATATATTATCCTTCAAATTGGTTATAAATTATATATATATTTTTTATAATTTAATATGATTTTTGTGATTTTAATTAATTATTAATTTCAATTATATTTAAAAACATTTCTACCTTTTGAACATTTCTCTTCAAAAACGCACACTTTAGTTTTGTCTATGGAATTAATATTAAATATAACTTACCGAATAATGTGTAATAAATTACTTACAATGTATTATATATTTAGAACTATAATTTCTATATTATGTATTAATTCCAATTTCATTTTTATGTATAAAAAAACGACCACGGTAAAAACAAATTTTACCATCGTAAAAGTAGTATTTTGACAAGGGTTAATTTTAAAAATTAAAAGCATAACATAACTAATAGGTAAAAATTTTATTTATTAGTTGACGTGTGCATTGAACCTAAAGAGACTATTAAATAATAATTATAATCCAAATTTTAATTTAATTCCACATCTATATAGTAATCATTAAATATAAACCCATCAAAAAATTAATCCCTTGAACCCACCTCTCTTCAAGTACAAATGCCAACACTCCACCACACTATTTCGACCCAAAATTCATTTTATCTCCAAAATGGGCTGCCCAAACCTCCCCTAATAACTCTCCCCAAGTCCAAGTGCTAACTGTCTAACATGAATTCCAAATTCAATGTATTAATGGGTCCTTTAAGGAGATGATTTTTAAGAGGTAATTTTCACAAAGTGCCTCTCTTAATTTCTTTTCTTTTTCTTCTTTATCATCAACATAATCATCCAAAAATTCATGATAACTATAGAATAATGATTATACTAGATTTTTATGTTATTAATGGGATATTTCATATCCATTTCTTTTACCACCTCCCCTTGTTATAATAAACAAAATTGTTATCCAAATTATTCCAATTAATCACCTTCAGGTGTATTGTTTTTGTTCCTTTTTCCATTACAACCATAATTTTAGGTCTTAACACCAATTTTATTGTCAAATAACATTTAAATGTCTATATAAAAATCTATTTAGTATTTTTTATTTTTTTTATTGAACATAACATCATGCTTTCCATATTTTTGTAACACAATTACTTCGTTCGGGGACATATGGAATACCACCACCTCAAAATGATATTATTCATTAAAAAATCACATGGAATGTATTAAGTATTGTTTTAGTAAAAAAATATGATATAAATGAAATATTAATTCTAATTTGATTCTAATATATATATATATATATACATAAATAAATTACATTTAATTTCTCTCTTTCAATGCGGTAGGAAAAACAAAAATATTGTTCATACATACGTATAACCTACCATCTCCCTAGAATGGTGTTTTAATTTATTCTTAAATGATTATTATTAATACTAATATATTGAATATATAATATATTCATGTCATGTTTTATAATCTATAGATTAAGGACATAAGACCTTTTGGACTATTAACATCATACTAAGTTCTTTTTCAACTCCAGTACGAAATATTAAAAAAATTGACTGACGTGAAGTTAAATAATTATGTAATTGTTATAAAATTTTATAATGTAATATAAAATGAATAATAAACAGTGAAAATACAATTTTTATTATTGAATAATATTATGAACATATCAGAAAATTCAAACTCTAGGTAAGGGAATATCGTAACCAAATTTCCATTCATTGGGTCAAATTTCTACGTCTTGATTATGTTGTTAAACTATTATTTGTGGAATGAATCAGCTGAAGGGTAATTGATTTTATCAGAATTGGTATAATACATGGTAGAATATTTTTAGTTTATTTAGAATCATATTAGAGTATCTCAGAGTATGTAGAAAAAATACATTGATAACTACAGTGTTGACCTCACCTGTTTTTATAATCCCTGTTATGCTTTCAT
This sequence comes from Viscum album, assembly GCA_963277665.1. NCBI lineage: Eukaryota > Viridiplantae > Streptophyta > Magnoliopsida > Santalales > Viscaceae > Viscum > Viscum album. Next base: position 1,920,537,655 of record OY728160.1, read on the forward strand.
ATACTTTGATAATATCATTCTAATGTTTTTCTATATATTAATTCTTCGAATCTGTGCTCAAGATGATAATAATATTAAAATAATTCCTGAGATAGTTTATTATTTGTTTATCCATTGTTATATAAGTTCTGAAATAATTCTAACCTATTCGGATATGTTGTGTATGAAACAGATAAGTATTCACTGATCTGCATTTAGCTAGAGCTACCGGTACACAGTCTACCGATAGACTTAGTCTACCGATAGGTAGTGTCACTAATACACTAAGGTCAGTGACACACCAGAGTTACTGGTAATTAGAAACAAAGTCTACTGAAAGAACAACCGAGCTACCGATACAGAACAGACCAGAGCTACCGATAGATAGAAGTCAACCGATAGAGTGAGTTCACGGATAGTTACTAATACAAGTATAGTCACCGATAAATCGAGATACCGATATAAGTCTGCTGATATTATAAGTCTACCGATAGACTACTGATGCAACGAGCTACCGATGGAGAGATAGCTACTGATAACAAGATCTACCGATGGAACTACAGTCACCGGTATATGAGCTACCGATGCAAGTTCAAAAGAGCTACCGATGGAAGGTTCTGCGACACAAAGTCCACCGTGCACGTCTACCAGTAGAACACTACTAATGCTTGACCAACTAGTCAAACCCTATACCCTTCGTAGTATTTATTTATTTAGCTAACGGTTACATTTGATGGTTTTAATGTAGTTAATTTTATTTAATGATTTTTGTTGCATGTCAGGGACCCGTACCTAGTACCGATGAAAAAGGCGATTATTCATTTCTTCTTAAGATGAAACCTATAATGTGATGGAAAGAGAACACTGGAAAAAATTACAAGAAACACTTGCATATGACACTCCTTGAATGAAAAAAGGAAGACACACGAAGGGTGAAAGAGAAAGAGATGAACAAGCATTCAAAAGTGGAGCATTTTGTTTTCTCTAAAATACATCTATACTCCAAGAATCTTGGACATAAATGAAAAAACTTACTCTAGAGGAGAACAGAAGATACATCTTGAGTGAAGAACTACAAAAAACATTTCATGCACTCAGGATGCTAAGATGGAAAAATAATAAAAGAAAAAAACGACACTCTGTTTTTTGAGAAAAACTAGAGAAGGACTCAGAAGATTTTCTGATAAACCAAACAAGTCCAAATCTGCACTACTAATCACTAAAGAATTTCTAAAATCAATAATACTTTTCATAGTAATTCTTTATTTACATTTTGAGCAGTGTGTGTATCCTGTTTATTTTACACACACGCTGTCACATGTGCTAAACAGGAGGATTTTTAAATCCTCACTCAAACTCTATAACTATTTTGTTTCCCACTGTGGATGGTGGTAGTGGTCAAGAATGACATGAACAACCTGTGAGCTGTTGTTTTTTTATCCCACGATGAACTGTGTTAGAGGTATTTGTACCTGGACAGTAGTGTACTATTGTTTACCCCCGATCCAGGGTGTGGATCAATTTATATAGTTTGTTGAGAGGACTAAGTCTCGGCTTGAGACCAAACCTATTGGATAACTTTGATGTGCCTTTATTTTATGTCTATAAGAATTACATATATATTTTACATATTTTACTGATTATTACATTAAAATAAAAAACTATTTTAAATCTACATTGATAGTTAAATTAGCATGTGTTTATACTTATTGTAAACCAGTAAGTTAGTTTCAAAAGTTAATTTAATCTTAAACTTATGTTAACTGAGACCTAATCAATATTTGAGAAACTAATTGAACCTTTCCACTCTGTATAGATTCACTATAGTTTAACATTGTTTTTAAATTGGGGGATTTTAAGCGAAATATTTTTAACATAAATTTTAATTGGAACTCAATTAACCCCCCCCCCCCTCTTGAGTATCCACTCCGACCAAAATTTGGTATCAGAGGATTATTTGTTTTCATGGATTTTGGAAATACTATATTTTTCCACTGTGATTTTAGTTGAATCATTAATGATATAAATTTCTGTTAGTTCTAAATTTTTATCTCTTTTAAACTATTTTCTAAAATCTAGTTATGGATAATAGACTAGAGTGTGGTGCTACTAACCAGCCACCTTTCTTCAGTGGCACAAACTCTGCCCAGTGGAAACTGAAAATGAAAATTCATTTAGAAAGTATGGGTTTTGGTATTTGGACTGCTATAGAGTCTCAATATAAAATTCCAAAAACTGAAATAATAACTTGGGATGAACCTACAAAGACTGCTTACAATAATAACTGTAAAGCTATGAATGCTCTGTACTATGGTTTAGGAGATGAAGAGTTTAATAGAATTTATTCTTGTAAAAGTACCTTTGAAATATGGGATACTTTGGGTGTTTCTAATGAAGGAACAACCAGTGTTAAAGAAATGAGATTGAATACTTATACTATTAAATATGAAAATTTTAAAATGAAAACTGATGAAACTATTTCTGATATGTATCTCAGGTTCAATGAGATATTCAATACAATGAGTTCACTTAGAAAAGTTGTTCAACAAAGGAACAAATTATGAGGATACTGAGATGTCTAATAGAACGATGGAGAGGAACCTCCATCTCAATCAGAGAGTCATCTGACATTGGAGCACTGCCAGTAAAAGTGCATATTCGTAAATTAATTATGTGTGAGGAAGAACTCAAATTGAATAAGGAGGAATATGATGAACCTAAGAGAAAATCCATATCATTCAAGTCTACTGCCTCTAAGAGTAATGACATGTAGAAAATGCAAATACCTACTGAGAGTTCAACCAGTGATGATTCTGATTCAGATTATGGTGCTGAGATGGCTCAAATAGCCAGGAGATCCAAGAAGATTTATAGGAAGAAGAAATTATTTAAGAAATCTAACTACAATAGAAAGTATGACAACATGGGACACTGGATGAAGGATTGGAAGAAACATAACAAGAATGATGAAATAGTATTCTATGAGTGTAAAAGGAAAGGACACATCAAGGTTTATTGTCCAAAATTAAAATTCAAAAATAAATTTTATTATAAGGACAAGAAGTACAAGAAAGATATGAATGCTACCTGGAGTTCATCTGAAGACATCACAAGTGAATATGAAGCTAATGATTTTGAGAATAATCATTCCAACACGTGTTTCCTGACCAACACATATGAGGTAACCTTAGATTCTCTTGTTTCAAATTCCTATTATTCAGAAGAGGGTGTAGAATATGATTCTGATTCTAAAAACAAGACTAGTGAGGAATTATTTGAATACTGCAATATGCTGGAGGAGACATGCAATGAACTTAAGGATAAATACAAATCATTAAAGAAACAACATGCTCTCACTACAACTGTTAAAACTGTACTTACTATTGAAAAAGAGAAGAATGCTCAACTGTTGAAGGAAAATACAGAACTGAAAATGTCAAATGAGCAACTTAGAAAAGATTAGAGAAGATTACAAATTGTAATGAAAAACATACTCAAACGTTAGGTAAACGAGTTGCACCTAAATACACTACTGGTTTGGGATACCAACCTGGACAGAGACAGTTCACTAAAACATGATTTATTTCTAAGTCTAGACAAAATTCTGCTTATTCTAGTTCAGGAAATTTATATTCTTCAACCATTTATTCATATCGTTATAGGGCAAATAATGTTTATCTTTCAAAATCTATTGATTATATAAATTATATGAGACCCATTAGACAAATATGGGTACCTAAAGCATTGATTGCTAACCTTTCTGGACCCAAGAAGATTTGGGTACCAAAATCATTTCCAATTTAAATCTGTTTTGTAGGAAACATGCATAAAGAGATCTCACAAGAAGGTATGGTACATGGACTGTGGGTGTTCAAGAAATATGTCTAGAGATTATTCATGCTTCAAAAGTTTAATAATGGTTGATGGAGGCCATGTCACCTTTGGTGAATATTCTAAAGTAATGATCATCGGCCGAGGCCAAATTGGTAACACTGATTCAGTTTTAATTTCTAAAGTTTTATTTGTTGATGGACATAAATATAACGTGGTAATTATTTATCAATTATGGGATGATGGATTTTATGTGATGTTTGAAAATGATTCTTATAGTGTCCTCAATTCTAAAAATGTTTATGTATTTTCTGGTTTAAGAAATGAAAATGTTTATGCATTTGATTTAAATTCCTTATCTAAACAAAATGTTACGTGTTTAAATTATTTTCATACAGTGTCCTGGATTTAGCATAGAAGATTAGGACACTGCAAAATCTATTCACTTAGAAAAATAATTAAAAATAACTTAGTTGGAGACCTACCTAAACTTGAATTCCCAAATGAAAAAGTGTATAATCCCTGTAAAAAGGGAAAGCAACCTAAAGTTTCTTTTAAATTAAAGAAAGAAGTTTCAACTTCTCAACCACTTGAGTTGTTTTACATTGACCTGTTTGGACCATCAAGAGTATCTAGATTAAATGGGAAACACTATGTCTATGTTCTAGTAGATGACTTTTCTATATATACTTGTGTATATTTCTTAGCTCACAAAAGTGAAGCTTGTTCTTACTTTGTTATATACTCCAAATATGTAGAAAATCTTAGTGGACTTAATATTAAAACTTTAAGAAGTGATCATGGCCGTGAGTTTGAAAATATAGAATTTGAATTTTATAGCTCACACAATGGCTATAGTCACAGCTTTTCTACTCCTAGAACACCTTAGTAGAATTGTGTAGTAGAAAGAAGTAATTGAACCCTTTGAGAAATAACTATAAGCATGCTTAATGAATATGACATGCCTATTTACTTTTGGGCTGATGGTGTGAATATAGCTTGTTATATTATTAATAGAGTCTTATTTAGACCAGTTATTAAGAAGAACCCTTATGAGTTGTTGAATAAAAGAAAGCCTAAAGATACTTACTGTTGAGTCTTTTGCTACAATGTTTTTATTCTTAATACAAAGGATAATCTGGACTAGTTTGCTTCTATGTGTGATGAAGGAATTTTTATTGGTTATTCTTTAAATAGAAAATCCTATAGAGTCCTTAATAAAAGAACCAAATGAGGGAAAAAATCTATTCACATCAGGTTTGATTATGCTGATCCACATGAGCCTAAAACCTCTCTTGAAAATCATGAGGATGATTTGAGTATTCTGAACCTTAATGATAAATCTAAAGAACCTGCTATAAAAACATCCTATTCTGGAAATATTCTAGAATCTGCTGCAATGGAACCCGAACCTATAGATGAACCTAAAATTTCTAGTCCTACCTTTAATAGATCAACCAGGATTCTAATGAATCATCCTTTGGATGCTGTTGTTGGTAATCTTGATAGAGGGACACAGACTAGAGCTTCTCTATGAAATCTGGTTGAACATCAAGCCTTTCTGTCACAGCTAGAACCTAAAAATATCAATGATGCTATCAATGATGAATTTTGGGTAATGGATATGCAAGAAGAGTTAAATCAATTTGAAAGAAACAATTTCTGGGAATTAGTTGACAGAACTAAGGAAACTTTAACAATAGGCATAAATGGGTTTTTAGAATCAAAGTTGATGAGTCTGGAAACATAGTTAGAAACAAAGCTAGACTATTTGCACAAGGATATAGTCAAGAAGAAGGTATAGACTATGAGGAAACCTTTGCACCTGTAGCTAGATTAGAAGCCATTAAGATCTTACATTCATATGTTGCTCATCTGAATTTCAAGTTATATCAAATGGACATCAAAAGTGCTTTTCTAAATGGTTTTATTGTTGAATATGTTTTTGTTGAACAACCACCTGGATTTACTAATCCTCATTTTCCAAATCAAGTTTTTAAACTTTATAAAGCTTTTTATGGTTTAAAAAAATCTCCAAGAGCTTGGTATGATAGACTTAGTAATTTTGTTATTTCAAAAAGTTTTACTAAAGGGATTTATGATCCAAATAATTTTATTAAAAGAATTTATAAAGATGTTTTAATAGTTCAAATCTATGTTGATGATATTATATTTGGATGTTCTAAACATTCGTTATGTACTGATTTTTCAAAGAGTATGCAAAATGACTTTGAAATGAGTTTAATGGGAGAACATGAATATTTTTATGGATTTCAAGTGTTTCAAAACGAAAATGGTAATGTTTTGAATCAAAGTAAATAGACAAAGGATCTTTTAAAACGTTTTTGTTTGGATAGTATTAAGGAAAGTGAAACTCCTACGAGTACTATTTGTAAATTGGATATAGATCAAATTGGGAAACCAATGGATCAAACCAATTATAGAGGTATGATTGGAATCTTACATTACCTTACTTCTAGTCGACTAGATATTATGTTTAGTGTTTGTATGTGTGTAAGAATTTATGCTAATCCAAAGGAATCGCATTTACTTGCAGTTAAATTAAATTTTAAGTATCTTAACCATTCTGTAAACTTTGGTCTGTTTTACCCAAAAGGAAAACCCTTTGATTTAATGTGTTATTCAGATGTGGATATTGCTGGTTGCAAGTTGGATAGAAAAATCACTTCAGGAACATGTCATTTACAAGGAAAGTCCTTAGTATCATGGTGTAGTAAGAAGCAGAATTCGGTAGCATTATCCACTACCTAAGAAGAGTACATAGTTGCTGGTAGTTGTTGTGCACAAATTTTGTGGATGAAAAACACTCTTTTGGACTATGGATATGACTTTAGACACGTGTCAATCAACTCTGACAATAATAGTTCAATAAATATCTCGAAGAACCCTATGTCTTAATCTAGGAACAAACACATTGATATATGGCACCATTTCATGAGATATCGTTACCAAAAGGGTGATATAACTCTTGAGTTTATGGCCACTGAACATCAATTAGCTGAAATTTTCACTAAACCTTTGAGTTTGGATAGGTTAAGTTACATTAGACACGAGTTAGGAATGTTTATCCTCAATCGGTAGATATCTTCCCCGATGTGATATTCTCACCGATGTGATATTCTCACTGATATAGCCTCATTGATAGAAAACATCACCAATGTATCCTCACTAATAGAAAACCTCACCGACGTAACCTCACTGATTGAAAACCTCACCAATTTAAAACCTCATTGATAGAAATTCTCACTGATGTGCGCAATGGTATAAACGTCTGTCTACAGCCATAATTTGAATCGTTTTTTACTATATTTAATTTTATTTATTTATTTTATGATTCAGAAATGATAAAATTAAAGTCTGAGCTACTTCAAAATCCACCGAGCCTCAGACCTTAACCCTCGAACCTTATATCTCGAATCCATAGAGAACCTTAAATCCTTTGAACCAGCGATGGAAAAAACCAAACATCCTACTGTCAGAGATGACTCTGTTGAGCCGACAACGAAGAAGAAAAGGACCGAGAATGAAGAAAGTGGTAGTTGAAGTGTTGCTAGAACTAGGTTGGGGAGATGACCAGTGAATCCTCACCTAAAAAATTGTGTTATTTTGATTGAAAATGTACAGTGTGTAGAATGGCTGCTGCCTAAAAGGTCCTTAGTGCTCGAAGTTCTTGAAGATAAAAAATGGGTAGAGTGTTTTTCGAACAACAATGGTCCTTAATTTCCAAAATTAGTGAAACAGTTTTACGATTTTGTAACCGTTGAAGAATCAGAGAATGAAAATCTAGTAACTTATTTTGTGAATGGAAAGGAGGTGTTGTTCTCATCTGTTGAATATGCTGAGTGCTTGAAATTTCCACATGAATGAGTATCTGGATATGTACTGAGATCCATGCCACCTACCAGTGAAATTTTCGACTATGAGACTGCTTTGGAAGAGCCGACTGGTGATGGAAGTAAAAGACAGGTAGTTGCTGCAGAAATGGATGGAGAGAATAGATTTCTGTTCAAATTTGTTCATAATGTCTTGATACCGAGGAGAGGAGACTTTGCAAATTTGAGATATCAGGATATCAATCTCCTGCACCTCTTAAGACATTGTGTAAAGGATAATTTATATAGATTTTTGATGCTACAGATGGAAGATATGGCAAGGCCGAAATCAAAGACAAATGCCCTATTCTTTGCTAAGTTAATCTCTGTGGTGATCAATGAAAAAGGGGTTGCTGAGTCTTAAGATGAGACAGTGGTAGTAAAGAATAACTTCTTTATCACAACTACATTTTATAAGTACATGAAAATAAATTGGAACCCTTGGAGAGGAGAATGGGTCAATTATGACCAGAGGGTGTATGACATGTTTAATCCTGGGACTCATCCTTCAAGACCAAAGGATGTGAGGGATCTAGGTCTGGGACCTGATGAAGAGGAGCTAGAATACAGTGATGATTCAGAAGAAGAAGAAGAGTCTGCTGATGAAGGAGGAGACCCGGACTTTCCTCCAAGCCCAGCTTCTAAAAATCTAGTTCATCATATATCAGATAAGGAAGAAGCTTCATTAGAGGTTTTTGAAGTGGCTGCAGTAGAAAATGAAGAATATGTTCATGAGAGTGAAGCATCTCTATCAGCTTAATTGAGCATGAGTCCAGTCATTGGACAATATTTAGTACCTACTAAGGAATCAAATGAAGTTGACATGCCCTTAACTAATCCAGAAGACCCTCCTGCTGCTATAGTAATGGAATTGATAGTGGAAGATTCTCCTCAGGATGAAATACCTACAAAGGATTCTGATGTTAATGTTGCTGAGAATGCAGTTATCCTAATTGAGGATTAACCCATTGAGGGGGAGCATCGATCTATGTTTGGAAGTGTAACCGTGGCTATTGGTTTTATTGATTGGGAAGAAGACCCTGGTTTTATAGTATGTGGTTTAGACTATTCAGATTCTGTTAATGAGGCATATCACAATAGACCTAAGATTACTTATGATGTCGATTCTGAGTTATTTCCTGAAGATGTGGTCAGAATGCATGACCTAGATAAGCTGAAGAAAAACCTTAAGGAATGTTTTTTGGAAGAGTTAATGAAAATGGATGTTTCTATGGAATCATCAATTCAATCAGTTATGACTGAATCTGTGATTATTTTAGCCTCTGAAAGAGCATCTGCAGTAGTTTCACCTACTGATTTGGTTACCAAGGCTGATATGGGTATCTTAAGGGATGAGCTGAAGGAATCTCTTCGTGCCTCAATTACTGAGATGAAGCACAGTTTTGCTGAAGAAATGGTTATGCTGGAAAGATCTTTTGAACTATCTCTTGCCTTCAATTTATAAACTTTTATTGGTGAAATAGTTGAAGAAGTCAAAGAATGTGAGGCTCAAGTTTCTAGACGTGAAGTAGATCTTGAATCTCTAAAGGAATCTGTTGATTCATTATACTCTTACACGAGCTCAAAATCCCAAGCAGATAAGGACTTAGCTTATGTGAAGAGTGTTGTAAGTCAGATGGTTTTAGTAATTGAATGTTTCAAAACTTATATGAAATATCATATTAAAAACAAGGAATATGATGTTCAACATCTTATCAGTGGTTTGACCAAAAGATTCAAAGAGACTATATCTTTCCCTATTGGTTCTCTTGCATCTAAACCTTTGATGGATTTGAATCAAATTCGAGCTATGATGAAAGAAGAGCTTGGTTCTACCTCAACCAGTGTATCTGTGGACTCATCTGAGTTGAGTAGAGTTGTTCTTTCTACCAGAGATTCAGCCAGAGAAATTATGAAGATAGTCCAAGACTATATGATAGAAGCCTCTGCCTCTCAAAGAGAATTGATAGAAATGGTGGACTCCTATTTCTCTAAAATTTACCCAAAGACCCAAATGACCAGTCATTTCATGCTTCTGATTGAGAATATGAAACTGCCTCCTGTCAATCAATCCTTTAGAAAAAAAGGTATCAAGCTAAGAGAATTGACTCCAACATTGGACAAGTTTATGGAGAACAAGGATGACATCATATCCGCTATGATGATAGGAAGAGGAATCATTATGGATTTCAGAAATCTGTTTCTTCCTTTTCTGCATGTTGATGCTAGGCCAATAATTGTCCCTCTTTCTTTTCTTGCCTCTGCCTCTACTGCTTCTCCAATTCAGATGACTCATGTTCAAGCAATTCGAAGGCTCACACCTATGATCACAAAAAGGACTCCTCAATACAGGCCAGACATAGTGTCAATTACTCAGCCTCCTGTGGTTTTTTCAAGAATTCCTAAGCCTTCACCAAAATCCTACCCAACTGAATTTTCTTCTGACCCCAAGGGAAAATCTCACATTGAGGATGTGGATTGATCCAGTAGATGGACTGTTTGATAAGAATCCTATGTATTTTGTTTTATGTCTTTGTACCTTTTTGTCACATTAAATACAAGTGATTTTCTTCTATTCCTATTATTCCACTTCTATTTATTATTTCTCACTTTTTGATTATCACAAAGGGGGAGAAATATTTTACAAAGGAGGAGAAATACTCTTTATGTATAAAAAAAGGCAGAGATATTAATGAAAGGGGGAGAAATTTTATCTAAGAGCTATCATGCTTTGCCTCTTTGATACCTCTGAATTTCATATTCTAATAACAATTCCTTTACTCTCATCCTATCATATCATTTCATTTAGTTCTATAATGATATATGATACCACTAAATTTTACCTTTGATATCATGGTTTTTCTTTTATCTCTGATATATTTAATTTTATCTCTGAAAAATTTTGTTTTATACCATACTGTTTTTTTTTAGAAAATAAAGCTTAATTATATATCCTCTGATGAATTTTTTTGAAATCATAATATGATAAGTTGTGATTATCAAAAAGGGGGAGATTGTTGACCTCACCTGTTTTGATAATCCCAATTATTCTTTCATATACATTGATAATCACAATCTAATGATTTTCTATATATTAATTCTTTCAATCTGTGCTCATGATGATAATAATATTAAAATAATTCCTGAGATAGTTTAATCTTTGTTTATCTATGTTTATATCAGTTCTGAAGTAATTATAACCTATTCCGATATGTTGTGTGTGAAACTTATAAGTATTCACTAATCTACGTTTAGATTGAGCTACCAGTACTCAGTCTACCAATAGACTTAGTCTACAGATAGTCAGAGTCTCCGATACATTAAGCTCACCGACACACCAGAGTTACCGGTAAGCAAAAACAATGTCTACTGACAGAACAACCAAGCTACCGACACAGAACAGACCAGAGCTACCGATAGATAGAAGTCTACCGATAAAGCCCGTTCACGGATAGTTACTGATACATGTTTAGTCACTGATATATCGAGCTACCGATTGAAGCCTACTGATAGTATAAGTCTACTGATTGACTACTAATGCAATGAGCTAACGATGGAGAGTCAGCTACCGATAACAAGAGCTACCAATAGAACTAATGTCACTGGAATATGAGCTACTGATGCAAGTTCAAAAGAGCTACCAATAGAAGGTTCTGTGACAAAAAGTCCACCATGCACGTCTACCAATAGGACGCTACTAATTCTTGACCAACAAGTCAAACCATATACTCTTCAAACTATTTATTTATTTAGATAACTGTTAAATTTTATGGTTTTAATATAGTAAATGTTATTTAATGATTTCTGTTGCATGTTAGAGAACCATACCAACAACCCACAGAAAAGGTGATTATTCTTTTCTAGAAAAGCTAAAACCTATAAAGTGATGTAAAGAGAACACTGGAAAAAAAATAAAAGAAACACATGAATATGACACTCTTTGAAAGCAAAAAAACAAGACACATGAAGGGTGAAAGAGAAAGAGATGAACACGCATTCAAATGTGGAGCATTTTGTTTTCTCTAATCTACATCCATACTCCAAGAATATTGGACTTACACGAAAAAACTTACTCTAGAGGATAACACAAGATGCATCTTTAGTAAAGAACTACAGCAAACACTTCATGCACTCAGGCTGCTAAGTTGGACCAAGAATCAAAGAAGAAAATGACACTCATTTTTCTGAGAAAACCAGAGAAGGACTCAGAAGTTTTTCTGATAAACCAAACGAGTCTACAGCTACACTGCTAATCACTAAAGAATTTTTAAACTCAATCATACTTCTCTTAGTGATTCTCTCTTTACATTTTGACCAGTGTGTGTATCCTGTTTATTTTACAGACACACTGTCAGATATGCTAAACTGGAGAATTTTTTAATCCTCACTCAAACTATATAACTCTTTAGATTCCCACTATGGATGGTGGTAGAGGTCGAGTAAGACCTGAACATCCTGTGAGCTGTTTTTTGTTTTTCCCACGAAGAAAAGTGGTAGTGGTCCTTGTACCTGGACAGCAGTGTACTACTGTTTACCCCAGATCCAGGGTGTGGATCAATTAATATAAATTGTTGAGAGGACTATGTCTCAGATTGAGGCTAAACCTCCTGGTTAACTTTGTTGTGCTTTTATTTTAATTCTATAAGTATTAAATATATATTTTACATATTCTGATGATTATTAAATTGAAATACAAAACTATTTTAATGCTAATTTTATAGTTAAATTATAAAGTTTTTATACTTATTGTAAACCAGTAAGTTAGTTTCAAAAGTTAATTTAATCTTCAAATTAAGTCAACTGAGACCTAATAAATCTTTGAGAAACTAAATAAACCTTTACAGTGTGTATAGATTCACTACAGTTTAACTTTGTTTTTAAATTGTGGGATTTTATGACAATTATTTTTAACATAAATTTTAATTGGAACTCAATTCACCCCCCTCCTGAGTATCGACTCCGACCAACATAGAGGAATGATCTTTCTTTTTTATGTAGGTGATCCGGTCATTCTCAATTTTTTCACTTTAAAATGTGTGATGTGTTTTGGTAAGAAGAGTAATATAATTCCTTGGTTCTTTATACCATATGAAATATTTGGGAATGTTTTATTAGTTTCCTACTGAGTGGACATAAACCTAGTTTATCCCATGGCCACAATATTTTCCTTGTATCAATATTATGAAAGTATATAACAGTTATATCTTATGTTTTTAGTCCATAAGTTGTTCAGTTATAAGAGAATCATTCTTATGAGGAACAACTACTTTAGATTCTCGAACACATTAAGAAAGTGTGGTGGAATAAGGTGATAAATCAGAATCTGGTTTTATAGAAAAACCATATGGTCAAAGAGAAAACATGGTAATATGAACACCCTATGAAATAGAATTACCACCACAAATTTTATAAGTGAATTAAATTGCAAGGACACAATTTCCAAAAGGGGGGAAGGATATAACATCCAAATTAATAATAGAATAAGACATTTATAGTTCTATTAATATTTATGAATTAGATATCACATCTATTTTAAATGGTATGCTATGTATAATAGTGTACCTGACATGCAAAAATAGATTTCTCCAAAATCTTATGTCTCCCACAAGACTGGGTTATAACAAAAAATAATACATTATTAAAATTATTATTTTAAATTGTTATTATCACCTCTCTATAGTATTGGTAATAATTAGAATAATAAAAAAATGTTATTTTCCAATTATAATTATATATTTTTACTTTCATATAATAAATTTTATGGACCTATAATAATAATAAATCCTATTTTATGCATAAAATTGATAATATTTTGAAATGGTAGTTTTACAACCTTTTAATGGAGAACTGATTTTAAATATAGTTTATAAAACCATAGTATATTAGATTTTATAAAATAAACTTCTTATTAGAATGTGGGATATCAAAAAAAAATTCAGACAAATTTGTATTATTTTTTAATAACATTCATATTTAAATGAATAATGAAAAATAAAACTTTTTAATTTAAAACGGATTTTTCCTATAATTTATTTCAATTGATAGATTATATATTTAATTGGGATAAATATATTTTTAGATTGTTTTTTATCATTAAATCCAATTTGAAAATTTAAATCATTTTCAAATTGAAATTAGATATAAAAATATTTAAATATTTTGTATGTTTCACTTTTAAACCCATCATTTAGTGTTGTCTACAAAATTAATTTTAAATATAATTTTCCCAATTCTGTGAATTGAAATAGGAAAAATGGATTCCATATTTGGAATCATAATGTATAAATTATATTTTATGGTTAATTTTAGATACACATTTAGAAAATATTCCATGGTAAAAAAATTATTTATCATAGTAAAAGTAACATTTTGACAAGTCTTAAAATCAAAAGTTTAAAGCATAACATACCTAAAGACAACTAAATTTAATGGTTGTTGGTGGTGTTAATCAATCATAAAAAATACAATAAAACATTAATTAACAACCAATGTCATGTATTTAAATTACACCTCTATATGGTTATATTTTAATATAAAATAATCAATAAATTAATCACTAGAACCCAACCCTCCTCTGGTATAAATACCACCTCTACCCCATCATATTTCGACCCAAAAATCATTTTAGATCCTCAAATATCTACCCAAACCTACCCTAATAACCCTAATCAAATCCAAGTGTAGATGGTGTCACCAAAATACAAAATCATTTGTCCTCAAGGGTCTTTAATGGAACGGATATTCATGAAGTACTTTTTTGAAAGTACATCTCTTAATTTCTCGTATTTTTTACATTCATCTCATAACGTTCAACCATAAATTATTGATAAATAAAGGATCATGTAAATAGTATATCTTTATATTTAAAATGGAATAACTCATATAAATTATTTTCTCAACTCCTTTTATTCAATGGAATGAAATTATTGTCCAGGTTATGCTGGTAATCACCTCTGTGGATTACGTTTCTCTTCAATTTCTCTTACATAGTTCATGAATGGTCTTAAACAAATTTTCGGGTTATATAATATTAAAATATGTATATTATAAAATATTTTATGTTATTAAATATTTATATTAAATGTACCATCATGCTTTCCTTGCAGTTGGTATATGATAACATTGTTTGGGGACGTATGGTCTACATCCTCCCCAAAATGATGTGATTCAATCGTATATAACCTAGACTATATTAAGGATTTTGTTAATAAAAATATTTTATATAAATAAATTATGAATTATGAATTATTGATATTATATATGTATAAATATTAATATATATGTCGTTTATTATTTTTCTTTCAATAATACATGAAAAACAAAAATAGAGTTCATTCATACGTAAGACCTTCCATCACCATGAACAGTAATTTTTTAGTTCTTCTTAGATCATTGTTATAATTACATATCTAATTATTATATGATATATTTTCATCAAGTATTATTTTTTTGATATAATGGAATTATGACCAAACTGACTATTGAACTCATACAGACATCATTTTCAATTGAAGTCCGGAATATCGAAAAAAACATTCGACATGAACTTAAATAATTATGTAATATTTATTACATGGTAAAAAATATTAGAAAATGATAACAAAAATATGAAATATTTTCTAAAAAAATTATAAATTAACCTAATTTTATTTTTCAGGAAGATAGAAATTGTACAAGACATGTCAGACTCGAGGTAAGGGAATTTCGTAACCCAATTTCAATTCTTTGGGATAAATTTTTACTTTTTGATTATGTCAAAAACCTCAAACATGTGAAATGAATTTATAATATCTTATATTTTATATATATCTTGAAATTAATTATTTATTTTAATAAATGAAACTTTTTATATGGAGCGTTTGTCTTTCCATAAAAATCCTCAAAATGAATGTTTTCTTATTTTATACAGTGACAAAGAATTCATTTCCACCAAAACAATTATTTGATATTTGACTTTCTATATAAGATGTAATGTTTTTAAAAGGGAAATAAATACCATATTCTCTATTAATTTATTTTTGTGTTGAAAATTGTCTTCAGAAGGGATCGACTATGTAAATATCTTGATATGTTATCTTGTGAATGCAATGTGGTGATGTTATTTTTCCTTTATGTATGATTTACATGTTGTGATTGTGTTTTGTTTATTTGGAATTTATTATGTCTATGGGTAGTTATGTGATAAGTATATGTCAGGTTATCCCATGATATCACTCCAATAAATTGTTTAATGAAATAGAGTTAAATGATAGTGTTTATCCTAAGAGATTTAGGGAATATAATGTGATGGGTATTTCAAAAAAAATGATGATTACTCCCTATGTAGATGTGAAAGCTACAATGTGAGTGTGATATGGATTCCACAAGATAACATTATGATTTATTATAGATAAGAAATCTTTTTAGGAATATTACTATTTTATGGGGTATTCTTTTGTGGGTGAAATATATCATTTTTTGAAAATGTTTTTATGAGTTTAAAATATTCATTCACTAACTATTTAATTCCTTCTTTTATTTATCATACTATGAGTTTTTATTATAAAATATTTTGGAAATGTTTTCCACTATGTATAATTATGGGTATGTTAATGTAATATGTCAACACAATTTTTATCTAAAAAATAAATCATGTTATATTTTAAAAGTATCATATTTTTAAAAAGTAGATACTATTTTGGTAGTATCCTATTTTATGATTATGTGATTTTACGTATTAATGATTACATAATTATCTAAAACTATACAACTAAAAATAATATAATTGTTAAAGAAAGTAAATTCTTGAATAAACTCAACATTATGTAATGTTAAGGTGTCTTATAAACCTTAACATGTGGATATGGGGATATGAAGAGAGAATAAAAATTCAAAAGAATTTGGATTTTAATTTTTATTTAGACAAAAGGCTCGTGGATATGAGGGTGGTTATTGTCAAGAGTATTGGTTTAATTTGTGAAAGGATAAAATATTCCAAGCTTTACGAAGATGAGGTAGTGAGAGGTGGTATATATTGGGGAGGAGAGGGGTGTTTTCTCTTTATTTCATTCACTAGTTTATTATTTTTTCTTAATACAAGGAATATTTTGAACAATATACTAAAAATATTCAATAATTAAGGAATATTCATGATTATAGTGCAAACATAATCCATGAATAAATAAATTTTGTATTTAATTTAGAATTTTTAATTTATGTAAATAACTGTATTATACCATTCACAAAAAAATCAAGAATTTCAGAAAAATACCAAAACTTCACCCTAATCATTTTTTGATGTATAGAGATAAAAAATTGACTCCTTTATTTGAATATAATTTTTTTAATATGATAAAATAAACTTTTAATTAAAATCCTCATTTACAAAAAAAATTACAATTTTAAAATTATGAATGATTTTATAAAACATTGAAAAATTAAAAAATGTTCTCATAAAATTATACTATAATAATAATATAAAAATTACTAATTTATGAATCTATATTATGATAATAAATATTCCTTTTTCTAATTATATTAACTATTAAATAATAAATTAGCATTTATGTTTTATAGAAATTCCAAAACCTCATCAATTTTTAAAACATTTAATTACTTATACTATGACATATGAATATCATATTGTAATTTTGATGATTCCCAAAATTTATTTATACATTCATAGTTGGGGTTGATATTTTATTTCCCAGATTACTATTCCTAATGGTCGCATTACTATTACAACGGTCAAGTTACTATTCTATACATATATGTTCTATAACTTACAGAAATAACTACATTCATTAGTCATTTATAAGGATTATATTATGTCCTCTATTGTATTTTATTTTATTTATAATATATGGAATAGTAATAAAATGGGAATTTATAATGATCAAATTTGGGGTCTTTACATTCTTCCCACCTTAAATTTGTTTTCCCTGAATTGCATTCTATGTTGAAAATGGTGAGGGTACTAATCCTAAATCACATGCTTATGTTACCATCTTGCCTCTTCATACATATGGTTTCTATATAGTACATTGACAAGATTAGTAGTTTTGATGGGAATATTATTATCTCTATGGTTCAAGATATTCACAGGCTTATCCTCATAAAATATATCATTTTCCAAACTTACCACCTATAGATTAAGTACATGTGAGGGATTTTGTATAAACATCAACAATATGGTAACATATAATACATCATGTACTTGAGACATGGTTGGTAGAATTTCTAGTGGAAATGGAACAACTGTAACATGCTCAAGTTTCTCAAAGGGGATGATGTACCTGGGAATCAAAATTCTTTTCTTCCCAAATCTCATGATCCTATTAGATAGAGATATATGGAAGAAAACCAGGTCACAAGCAATAAACACTATGTCCCATTAATAAATTTCTGCATTTCTCTTCTATAGATTTTTGTCAACCTTGATGTGATGTTGAATTGTTTTCAAGATTCCTACAAGTTCAACAAATATTTTGTGTCATAATAGCTTACTTTCACATAAATCCTACCAAAACAATATTTTTCTATATCAGTTATGATATCGGACTTTATATGGATCCTTTTGTAAGCACGATTTAAATGTGTTATAATTAGTGAACACAACATGAGGTAGATTTTTTTCTCATCCTCCATTAATGTCTACAAAATACGGTCTAAACATTTCTTCTAGTTTCTAAACAATCTTCCCTAATAACTATCAATTTTAGGATAAAATTGTATACCTATATTTATCACATTGTTTAGAGCATGTTGAATAATTTTCTAGAACATGGAGATCAATAAAATTCTTGATTGGATATAGTTGATTCTGGATCCCCATTCAGACTAACTTATTACCTAATGTGTATCAATGCCAACTGATCTAGTGAAATGTCCACTTGAATTTCATTAAAGTGAGATGTCTTTTTAAGATGATCCAGAACAACCCAAATAGAATTGTTTCCTCAGAATGTATTTGGATGTCGAGTGGAAAATATCAAGGTGATGTTTTTACATTTTCATGTTAGTATGAGTAATGTTTTCATTATCCCATTATAATTTTCTTTCACCCTTCACATACTAACATACTCGTAACATTCATGTATTTTAAGATATATCCTGATTCATATATTTACACCAACAGTTCACACGAATATTATGATACATATTTGTTCTCACTCAGTGAATAAGGAAGGTTGATCAATGTGAATCATTCAAGGGATCAATCGTTATCTCTGTATTAAATGGTACACATGGTCATAAACCAAATATCCTGACTCATTCCACATCAATTTCAATCAATGCAGATTTCACCTTTCATATGGATTACCCCTTCTTCTGATTCTCTACATCATTTATTTGACCATTATTTATTTTATCCATCATGGATGGTTGAAGAATAATTAGAGAAAGTATTGATGCTTTTTCTTCCATAATTATTCCCACTTCCTTCATTTTCTAGTCAAAGAAGATATGTTCCTTCTTGATTCCCACCATTGGAAATGTTGTAGGATATTTTCTACATAGATTATCAATTGCTTTATTTTCATTCATTTAATGGAAGTGGATTGAGAAATCATAATATTTTATGAGCTCTATGAATTGTAAATAGAACATATTAATTTCCTTATATGATAATATATAATTGAGGCACTTGTGATCAATATATATTTTGTTCTTATACCCATAAGGATAATGTATCCTGATTTTCAATTAATATATTAGAGTTTCTAACTATAGATCATGTGTCAAATTGTTTTTCTCATGAATTTTAAAATGACTTAAGGCTTAGGAAATCCCATTATCATTTTTCATTATTACACAATCTGATCCCCTCTTAGCCGAATCCTAGTATACCAGAGTTTCCCACTTGTTGCAAGAGTGAGTACCGGCACGGTGATAAGTCTATATTTAAACTATTTGAATCAATAATCACTTTTACCAGTCCAATCAAAGTTTTATACCTTTCAAGCCATCCACTTTAGTGGGTTTGAAAATCCTGAGAACTTATTCAATAATCACTATAAATATAGAGCAAGACTATGGAAACTATATATCCTAATTACAGATGTTAGCATGGGATACTCATCAATTTCTTTTGTAATGGAAGGGTCTAGAGGTATTTTTTGACATGGATTAAATTCCCCAATAATGATACTTTCTCCATCCAAAACTCAAATTTACTTTAAATTTCATAATGTTTCTTCCTTGACAATGTCTTTACTATAGTATTCAAATCCACTTCATGATCCCCCTTTCTCTTAAAGTATTTCATCAAATCATCAATAATGAATACCCAAATTTATCAAGGTACGCTCAAAAGACAATATTAAACATGTTTATTATTATTTATCAAGCATTAGTGAGTCCAAAATGGAATCACTATGATATCATAGTTTCCATACCTCATTTGAATGTTATACATGATAATATCTTCATTCCCCACCATTGATTTTTGATATCATGATCAAAGGTCCACCTTATAGAAATACATTCCCCATGAAGTTTATTGAACATTCCATATATCCATGGTAGGTGATACATGTTATTTATTATTATTTTCTGAGCTCGAGATAGTCAATGATAAGGTGCATCGACTCATCCTTCTTCTTGATGAAGAGGACTGGTTCACCCTATTGGGAAGGACACCGGTGTATAAAACCATTTTCCAGATTCACTTGCAGCTGATTCTTCAGTTCCTAAAACTCAATGGTGGATATTCTATATGGTTTTTTTGATATACATATAAATCCAAGATTAAGATCAATTGAGAAATAAACATATTGGTTATGTGGAATACTATGATATTCTTTCGGGAACACATCACTGTAGTCCCTTACAATGGGCATGTATTCAAGATTGATTCTCTCCTTTTTCTCAATCAATTGAGTGAGATATGAATTCTTATAATGAGATAATATACACACATGAGAAGATGAATCTGAAATAGATTCATCACCCTCTACACAATTGTACATAATTAGAGGATGCATCAGGATTTGAATGGTGATCTCCATTTCCAAACTGTTTATGTTGTATTTTTATAAATACAGAAAATCCAAAAAAATTTAAACTAAAAACTACCAATGAATGTAGGAAAACATTTTTTGGGAGGTTTATACCATATACAAAAATTAGGAATGAGTTATATACTATTTATAAAATAATTACTCCGTTTTATGTTCTCCTATATAACTTAACCCCCACATTTCTAAGTGTTTTTTCATAGTTCTACTAATATTTCATGATATAAAAGAACACGTAGAGATTTAATAAAATGGTTCATTCCATGTTCTAAAACAAATAACAAGTGTATTTATACCCACATCATTTATGGGATCCATCTTAGAAGTAGTTATTGCATAATCCTTTATTTATCCTTCATCTTTGATTATTGATGATGACGATTACCCTCTTGTAGTCGAGTGTTCATTAAATGGCTTACATAGCTCCCCTTATCCCTAAATTTGATGCATTGAGCCATGGGTGGTTCTATCCATTCCTTACTAATATTAGTAACCTTCAATATATGTATTCTCTATACATGTTCTTGGTGGAATTCTCCCCCAAACATATAGCATTCCCCCCTCCCTTTGAGGCAGTTCTCAGGATGCTTCTTCCCAAATATTTGACATGTGTGTGCTGGAGATTTATTTCCACCTTTCTAATTATATCTCCCAGTTTGAAATAACATCATTTATATATTTTCTCTCTATACATGGCACCATTTTCCAAACTATTTCTCCACTTTGAGAGCATATTGAACTACTTCTTCATAACTACAAATGTCATGAATTTATAGACCCCTATAAATTTTTTTATTTTAAACCACTAAATAATATATCTATTTTCTACCATTGTTGATAAGAAATATCAAATTGAAAATGAAATCATTGTGAAATTTACTCCAGGGGGCATGATGGATTCAACTTTTATTTTCAATATCTAAATTAATTATCTCTTCATATTTGTATGTAGTGTTTGAGGGAAATAATTGATTACAGACATTATCATCATGTCTTCCTACTCAATATCTTCAATATCAGCATTTTGAAAGGAGTTCTTAATCAATTACTGCCATTTATTGGACTCCCCATCTTGATGATAAATGCATAGATTCAACTTATACTTATCCAAACAATATAGCACATAAAATAACTTCTCTGTTGATTTAACCCAATACTCCATGATTTGTGGATAAAAAGATCCACTAAATAAGGGTGGCCATTATGAATTTATGACTTGAACGGAAATTTATTCCTCTTAGGTGATGTAGGGAATTATACATTATTCATGTTATTATTCTTTACTTAATATAGTTAGGTAAGAATCCCAATGAAATTTTGAACTGCACCCCAAAAGCAATGTTGATATTTTTTGGGAAATCACTGCATTGTCAATCAAATGGGGTTTTGGCTTGGTTTCTCATGTTTCTCACCATTTTTTAAAATTAAAATGGATTGAAAAAAACCAATGTCCACAAGTCATGCATAAATATTTTTTTGTAAAGTTAACTCTAAAGGCCTATATCGTGGGATACCTATGAATAAAAACATTATAAAAATATTTTCTGGGGGTAAATATACATAGTATCGAACTAATGGTTTTTTCTAATGTTCACTAATCCTAATTATAAAATTAACATAACATTGATCTAACACCCACAATCACAACCCTGATTTTTCTTAAATGTTCATTAATTCATTTTAAAGATAATCATATTAAAAGGTACCTCATGAATGATTAAAAAGTCTCTAATTTTGAAAACATTTAGATCATACTTATAATTTTTCATTATAAAACTACAAAATTTATTTAATTCCTTCTTCTCGAGATCATTATTGTCCCCTGAGTTCTTCTTAGTACCATTATTCACCTATGGATTTATGTCAAAATATGGGATGAGATAAAAGCCTACTAACGTGATGAATAGCAGGCTTGAAACATGGGTGAGAATAATAATCATAATCATAAAAAAATAAAATTATCATCATCATGATAATTATATGTTGAATTAGATAATGTCAAGTAATGAGGAATTTCATAAATATAAAATATCCAGTCTTAGTAGTAATGTACCACACAATGTTGTGAACAAAGGTAGCATCATATTCATGAATATCATATGTACATAAAATTAAAATCATCATTGAGAAAAATTATGGAAAAATGTTCTTATATATTTCACATTTTCTCAATAGATTCATCACATTAACCAATGACTTAGAGAACTATATAATTATGGTCCACCTATCACGTCATAGAGTCTATATTATCACACAAGCCACATATAACATATATAAATCCATTCCATATAATAACACATAGAAAAGAAAATGGGTTTTATGAGAAATTATTAAAGAATAAATTCATAGATAAACATTAGAGTTTCCAAAACAAACATGGAATAACATACTTGGTATAAGAATCACCCATCTTGAGTGTTGAAGATACAATATCGAGAAATGTAGATGATGTTTTTTTAAAAGCAATATTTCTTTTCAAAAATATATAAATTTGCGATAATACCATATTGGGAACATGGATATCTTATAAATTCAAATTTAACAAAAAAATATATGATATTTAAGGAACATTAAATGTATATAAATACTAAAAATGTTGTAAAATTTGTAAAATCTAAAGACAGAGAGTTGGGTTTGAGAATTCCCCTACCATATGTATAAATTCATTATTTACATTAATATCCCGGATATTAAAATTAATTTCATTAATTGAAAAATAAATAAATTATATACATGAATTTTATTCATTACTGTTTAAATAAGTTAATTAGAGTGATTTTGATGAGTTATAGAGTTTAATTTCATCATTCTAGTGTATTCGTTTTCCTTGTTCTTGAGATTGGTTCTCCTGTATGGATGTTCTTGTTAAATTCAAATAGTTATTGAGAATTAAAATTATATGTCAGTACTAAACATTCAAATGATGAAATTATCATATATATAATTTTTTATACAGTATAGGAAGGATTTATTATATTTAATAATAAGGAAAATGATTGAATTAGGTTTACAATTTTAGAAACATATTGAGTTTATATCATTTTATTTAACATAATATTTTTGTATAGTTTCCAATAAATTATAAAACATATAATATTTATAATAATATATTATTTAATCATAATTATGGTCTAATGAATACCCTTGATCGAGTCAGTGAAAAAAATGCATTGCCTATGGTGGTGGTAAATCGACACATGAAAGAAGATATTTTATTGTTTTGAAAAAACAAAAAGAGAATATAATTGAAGAATAATTATTCCATTAATATTATATAATTATATGTTCTATAAGATAATTTTTTTATCATGACACTTTTATAATGGTATATTAATATAAATTAAAATAATAATTGAAATTTAAATGAAATTAAAAAAAATGATAGAGGGGTTGACATCTTAAATTTTAACCCATGAGAGATTCATTAGAGAAATTAAAATTCATCTTTTGTTGTGACCATTCATCATATATAGGGGGTAGGGGATTGGAATGAGAATTGGAATAAATTTAGACTCTCTAAAATCTAGGAAGTTTTGAGAAGAAGAGTGGGTGAGGGTTGTGTTTTATATCAGATGAGATGGGTGTTTTCTCAATATTATATTCATTATATTATTATAATTTCTCACGATAGTGAATGGTTTTTATATTATTTCAAAATTTAATAAAAAATTAATGGGATTTCGGGATTAATTTTTTTATTTCATCAATGACTCGTGTAATTGTGTATTTAATTTATATATTATATATACAATAAAATCCCGTATTTTATAATTCATAAAAAATTTAACTGTTTCTGAAAAACCCCAAAAAATATCCTTAACATTTCTAAATGTGTAGAATTAAAAAAATTAACTCCATTATATGAAAATAATATTATAAATATTAGTAATTTAATTTGAAATTAAAATCATCATTTACTAGAAATATTCAAATTTTCTTATTATAATAGAATTTATTACACATTGAAAAATTAATTATAGTGCCCTAAAATTATTACATAATAATAATAGTAGGAAAAAATAATTTACAAATATATTTTATGAATGCATATTTTCTTTTCAATTATTATATTAATTATAGAATTATTAAAAAAATATTTTTGTTTTACAAAAATACTAACACTTAATTATTTATTCATAAAATATATAATTACTTATACTATAATAATTTCATATTATATTAGAATTTATAAGATTCCAAAATATTATTTATATTTTATTAGTTGAGGTTACTATTATATTAGGTGGATTACAATTTATAATAGTCATGTTATTATTCAAAATTTCATATTACTATTCCATTGGTATAGGATCCTTAACATCTTGGTCTGACTCTAATTATTTTAATTGATATTGTAAAAAGATTTATTGTGTCCTATAAGTAAATTTATTTGATTTTTAATATATAGAAAAATTATAAAAAGGGAATTTTCCTTAATAAATTATTATGTCAATATAAACTCGGTGCATTAAGTGTAATATTTTAATAGTGAATAATCTAATAATGAAATTTCCATTTAATTATTTAATAGATGATAAAATCATAGAACCCTTATTGGATGGGATATATCATAAATAAATTAGTGGACATGGTGTTATGTAGGAAAGATAAATTATCAAAAGTTCAAATGAATAGACATAAAACACATAGGTGAATGAGTCTTCCATGAAACATCTAGATTAGAGATATCATGATCAAAGGATTATATTATAGAGTAATAATCCATATGATTTATTATGGCTTTCTGAAATTAACTTTTTTATCTACGAGTTCCTGGGATTATTTCTAAATTATAACATTGGGATTTGATATAAATCTCATAATGGCATAGTGATGGAAGCCAATACAGTAACAAAATAATTTTATCTAGAACCTTAGTTAAAAAATAGTAATGTCATTCATTTAGAAAGATGAATTAATGTTAATCCCACTCATGTTTTAAATCTTATTCTTGATTTATTGACAACGGATATTAAATCACCTATTATTCAAAAGAATATTTTTGTTATAGAAATTCAACAAATATGTATATTCTATTTAGTGAATATAATATTTATTTATTTAGTTTTTAATAATGAAATGATTTTTTTACTAAATAAATTTTCATTATTAAAGTTCCAATAAATATCGTGGGGAAAAGGTGGACCGTGATTAAAAGTACTGTGAGAAATAATATATATTAAATATTATTTTAATGACAAATAATTTATTTAATTCACATGTTCAACACATTTCAATAAATAATAATATTAATATGGATATTATTATTATACATGGCATGGGATCTCACATTAATTTTAATAAGTAACAAGGTTGCACGAGAAAATATAATTTTCTAACCCTAGTGGTATACAAACCCAATTATATTATTTTCTATAAGGTTCCAAATTTAATATGGTTTTGAAAAATTAAATGTTGACAGATTTCTCTCAAAGACCTAGATAACTCACTCTCCAAGAATTCTCATAATAATGGATATGGATCCTCCACCACCACCACTCTTGGGGCTAAAGAGATCATAGAGAATCGTTATTCTAATGATTCATGGGCCGATCAATGGAAAACAATAAAAGCATAAAGATTTATGGAAATAGTACGCAATGATTCTTTAAGAGATTTATGATTATCCATGGAAAATTTTAGGATCACTTCTATGGGGAATCTACTTAGGATTCTATCAACACAATGATTATAAAATGTATAGATATTTTAAGATCCATCAACAATGAATGTTCTAACCCTAATGTATATATTTTTATTTTTTACAAATAATTATAAATAATAGGTGATGACCTTGTTTCTTGGTTCTGGATATTATTTTTCTAGTATTTATTATTTAATTTCCAATGATTATGGAATTTATTTTCAGGTAAATATCGGATTGATAATCCATTATGACAGATAGATGAGTTAGGGAAACCCCATCTAGCACTTCCACTATTCCCAAAACATTTAATAAAGTAATGTTTTTCATCTTTATTCATTCTATATGACATTAATTTTACTATTATCATGGTAGTTAGGAAATTTAATTTCCTAAAGTTCATCTCTCCATGATAATACTATATAATATTTAATGAAAGGAAAAAATAAAAAGGTCACACTCTTACGTTTACAGATAACTTAATTGTTCAAATAGATACATAATGAGTGTTATTTTTAAATAATAATTTTTATTTTGAGAATAATGAAATTATTTTCAGGATTTTAATTTATTTCAAATTTTTTGTAGTTACATGATTACTAAAATTCTTATACAACACCGATAAAATATTAAATGAATTAAAATTAATATAAAATAAATTATTTTAAATATATTAATAAAATTAAATTCGAATTATTTATAGTGTTATATGAATTTTAGTATTGTGTTAAAGTAATATTTTTTAATTTCCATCTTTCATGGTTTTCTTTATTGTTAAATAAATGTAATAGTGCCATGAATGATATTAAAGATATTTTATGGAAATATTATTATATATATTTTTTTATTTTTTTTAAATTTCTTGAAAGAGGACACGGTGAAAAATATTACATTTGAAATGTTATCCCCTATCCATTTATTATCTCATTATCTCCTTAGAATTAAATTTATATCCCATTATGAGTGAAAATGATGTTACCGAGATTAATGTTGAAATATATTATCTAAGGTTTTAGTAAAAAATTTGTGTTCTAAAACACCACTAAAAACTATCAATATTTTAATGGATGATTCATTTTATCTACATAAAAAATTTCATTTTATCTTTTGAAAATTTTCAGAATTTCTATAGAGAATGGATTTATTTTATTTTATTCTGTAAAGCAATTTCAAAAGTTCCCCTCCCCTGACTTTTAAGTAGGTGAATATCATTTATTTTATTCTCACAACATTGAAGATTTTAATAGAAATAATCCTTAAACATATACAATTACAAAGTATTTATCCACATTATAAGGGTTCTGTTCTTCCGGAAATATAATTCATATGATCCTTTATTAGTTGTTGAAAGGAGTTATTTTAAATAAGTTGCAATCACTTTAAATGGTAGTATTATTTATTTTTACATATTTTATTCCTTCCATAATCCATTTAATTTTTCATAAATAAATCAATTAGGATTCATAACAATATTAACATGTTTTATGATTATTAAACCCCAAATACCGGTCCTATTTTCAATCAAATGGGATGTGTAAATATTGCTCCTGTAAATGTACGCCTTGTCTCATCCAAATAATGAAAAATTCAATTTTCATATCTATATTTTAATATTGTGTATTATTATTTATTTATGCTTTATTTATGAAATAATTATTCTCTTAGAAGTAGAATTTCATATCTACCTTATTTATTTATAGTCTATTGGAAAATTATTACAACACTCATTAGTAAGTTTGGACTACCATGTCTATGAAGAAATTTTATTTGTTTTTCATTTCATATTTACGTGGATATAAATAACGATATACTTGAAAATTTGATATAATAAATATAATTTGTTAACAATTATACAAATTTTAATTATTATTTACCTTAATTTAATTTCATTGATTGAAAATGGAATCATTATTCAAACTTAGATTGGGAAAACCATTTTGATGACTGATATAATTAATTTTTAAATCACTATGTTTTTTAGATGAATTTATATATATATATATAGAATATATATGATAATAATATAATGATTAAAAAAATTAGATGGAAGAACCATAATAAATGTGTAAGCATAATAACTACCAAACCAAAACACCCATGAAAAATGGAAACATTACCAAAAAATTTATTATAATATGAAATTATTAATAAATTGAAGATAAAATGTTATAGGTGCGTCATATATGATATTATATGTATGTAAATAACTCAATTAGAGAACTTTACAAAAATAATATTTTATATATAGGATGTTAGAGTTCTTTAAAAGCATGTTGATCTCAATGTATGGGATTATCATCTCAAATTATCTTTTTTAGGTGATAGGTTATGCACTTATCTAATTTAGGTGATGACTATAAAACCCCTTTGGACACATTATATCATGATTCAACTTATTACAATGAAATTTATTGTTTCATATGTTATTATTATTATAGGAGGATTATGATTCAAGAGTAACAGAAGTCGTAAATTCTTTATGATACAATATCATTATTTATCTAGATTGTTTGTGATTATGTTCAGTTGAGGAAATATTATTTTGTAACACTCAATAAACTCATGATTTTTTTTGGTTTTTTTTCTAAATATATTTTATGTTTTTTATTAATTTAACTGTCATTATAAAATTAATATTCTTTTATATTTTTTCATGTAAAACTAACATTATTTCTCTTTATGGTCAATTTTTTTTATCATCCATGTAAATGATTTTTAAAAAAATTTGTTTTCATGATTATTTGTGTAATTATCAAATTAATTATATATATTTTCAAAAATAATTGATTTTTAGAAATATTTTATTATGAATCATTTTTTCATTTATTGAAAGAGGTACTTTTCTGTTTTTTATAAATGTATGAAAGGAATATATTCTATTATATTATTTTGTATGTATATAATTTCCTGAGATTATGACCACTAAATTATTTGAATAATAAATTTCAGGGCTCAATAATTATTTTAAAAGAAAATATTTTCCCAAATATTTTGGAAAATTTTATATTCTACTTATGTGAATTTACAGTAAGATGGGTTATTTCTTGAACGAAAATTCTATGTCATATTTTAACAGAACATTCAATTATGATAACATCCTTTAATTTTAATATTTGTTTACTAGTGATATGATCCATGTATACCATCCCAAAAATATATATCGATGTTTTATCATTATTATGAAATTAACTTTATGAATCCCACTCAATTTAAATGGGTTATTAGATGTTAAATTGATGAATTATATGAAATTTGTTTCATTTCCTTAGGTAATACTATTATTAATTTTTTTTATAATATTTATTTTTCATGGGTTAGGGTATGATGAATGTTTTGAGATATTATGTCACACAAATAAAATTTATATTAATTTATGGGATGACCAAGAATTATATTTCGCTCCAATGCATTGGGTAATGGTGGATATTTTATGAAACATGACACGAATATGGAGTAATACTAGTTTAGTAAGATAATATTTACATTATAAAATTTTTGGGGAAAACATGAGTTCAAAAATGGAATATGGAGTGATCTGAATATACTATGATATCCACGAAAGTGATCATTTTCCACTAATAAAATTACTTCCAATTATTATCTTTATATTCCAAAAATATATGACATATGAAAATGTTAACCTATCATGGATCATGCAATTTTATTCCATTATAATTTATATTTTTAAACACACAATGTTTATAACCTCACTAAATAACACAATCATTGATATGAATGTGTTGGATTTTAAAATTTTATCACAGCTTCTAATAGCCATATTCTAACGATATATTTATTTTCCCATTGATGTCTCCCTTATTTACCCTCATAGAGTACCTATGAACATTCATTCTTATGTGTCTTATCCCTTGTTGTGAAGATAGTTTTAGGTTTTTTATTTTTATAAAGGGGCACAGTTATGAATAAATAAGATCAATTTGATATAGATAACATATGAAAATGTTCTTTATAAGTTTATATTTTCAATGATAATATATCTATATTATTCTTCTAAATATTGTTATGTAATTTAATTAATTTTCATCTAATTTGATGTAATATCTATGTATGAAAATTAAGTGCCATTATATCTTGATAATGGTTATCATTATATACCTAAATTTATTATTGTTATTATGAAATTACAATCAATCTAAAAATGTATTCCATTTAATGGGGAGGGGGGGAATTAACAATCATATATTTTGGATTATATATTTATAGAATTTTTTTTCAATACGTTATTCAAAAATGAAACACTAAACTAAAAACTCTTAGGACATTTAAATGAATATAATTATGAATATTTATCAATTATTAAAACACTTGTGAATAAAAATATTATTAATAACTATATATTCAAATAATGGCATTAAGATCACCAAATAGTTAATTTTCAATAATTTGTTTTTATTTATATATTATATTTTAAATTAAATGATAAATTGATAATTTTTTGAATTTTAAGAGTTAAAATGAATTTAATATTTTAACAACAGATACAAAAATTAATACAATATGATTTTTTTGTGAATTTTTATAATAGAAAAAATGAATTATAAAAAATATAGTGTTTTTAAAAAACAATAAATTTTATTATTTTATCATTATATAAGGGGGAATAGAAATTTTATAAAAATATTTTTTGGATTAGATTTTTATATAAGGAATAATGGTTTTAATATTAAATATATTTTTAATTTTAAAATTTATAAAAACAATTTTTAATCATAGAAAATGAAAATAATATCTTAATTCTAATAATTAAACAAATTGTTTTTTGTTTATTAATTTAGTTAAAAAATAATTTTTTAATATTATGACATTGATTGATATGAATGGAAGATATATTATTTTATAAAACTCATTTGTATCATGAATATTTATATATTTTTCTTTTTATAATATACAGATATTTTAATAAAAATCGAACTACAACAATTAAACACTTCTTAATAATTATGTGCAATTTTAAAAAATAATGATTCACATCATTATAAATTTTATTTAAACATTTTATTTCAAATTTGTAAATCAATGTTTTAAAATTATTTTAATATTTTAATATAAATTTATATCATTAAAATTAATTATTATTATTGAAACATTAGCATTCTAGGTAAAAATAAAAATGGAAAAAATTGATTTACCAAGTGTAAATATAAAAAAAAATATTGAAACATTTTTACCAAAAGAATTTTTTGGTCTGGATTGTCCAATCCTCACATTGAATTCCACGTTTTTCCTTTTTTATCTTTTAAGCCATGAATAGTAACATTACATTATTGAAAATTTAAAAGGTGCATCCAAAATTACTTACCTCTTCACATAGATAATGGGATCCCTCCACCAATTCATGTTACACCATTCACTTAAAATTTATCTTTGAATATGAATAATTTTTCTCTTACTCTAACAATATTCACTTTCATTTTTCTTATGGAAAACATTAATTATCTTAAATACTATATTTCTAAATATATTTCTATGAGAAATCAAGATAACTAAATTTAATTTTTACCTACTTATTTATAATTTATTCATAGATATCCATATACATAATTTTTTTAAAAAATAGCATAAATACATATTAATAATTAATATTCAATGATTTTATTATATTAATTGAACGAACACTATTTATTCATGTTCATCCATAGATATAAACAAAATAATTTTGATAGAGTGTATGTGTAGACAACCACATCCATGATCCCATGACGTATATTTTTCTTACAATCCAATTGTAGATGGTTTTAATGATGTAATTTATTAATAAATATGGTATATAAAATATATTTATAATTTTTAAATGAATATTTAATGTTTACTTGAAATCAATCTGAATCATTGAAAAATAAAAAACATCATCATGTATATGTGATGATTACAGCCTCCATGAATAGTGTATATTTTATTTAAAAATCATGTATAGTTATATATTTTTAATTAATGAACAATATTTATATTTATAATATATTTAAGGTTCTAAAATAACAACACATATTATATATTTCTCCATATATATGGAAAAAAATCAACATCAATGCATATGTCTAGATATCCGCCACCATGGAACCTTGAATTCCATATTTTATTACTACCTCTCAGGGATTACTATAATATTGGGAAAATAGAATAAATATTTTTAATGAATGAATTAAGATTATTCTATGTCAGATTAGAAAACCTATTAACTATTTATTAAATAAGAAAAAATTATGAACGCAACCATAAAATAGAGAATACTAGAAGAAATTATGATTTTATTTTATTATGAAGTAATGTTGCATAGGATATATTATTCATCAGATTAAATCCAATATTCATACATCTAACTCATAAACACTAAATAATTTCACTATAAATCTTTTATAATGATATTTTAATTAAATCATCTCACAATAATCCATTCAGTGTCGTATCCTCTTAATTGGGAGGGTTTAATCACTTTTTTGAACAATGATATACATGCTCATTCAGAAAAATACAAAGATACATAAGAGGGGTGTGGGGGTCAATTTTCTATTATTGATAATATTGAATGATTTTGGATATTATATTTATTTTCAATTTATGGATATAAGAAATGTTCTCTTATATAGAATATTTTATTAATAGATAAAAATAATAAATTAGAAAACATGAATCTTTATAGCAATTTGGTGGACACATGTACCCTTTTCCACTCCAGAAACACCCTCTATGTGAGCTTGGTGAGTTTTAGTAGACAAGTCACACTTATAAAATGAAATGAACAACTATGTTAATGATGTTGGCACCTTTACATAAGGCTAAATAAAGACTTGTAATTGTTTTATAGAGTACAGATTTATAAGAATCATAGTCTGAGAAGCTAATACTCTTCCATGACCAAGTTTGATAATATGAGAAACTAATGAATCAAAATATATTGTATTAATTGTTATTAAAGGATCTAGATCATTTTTTCAGTTTCCATAGCCATAATACATATCTATATCATCAATAATGACTGTCATCACCTAATAATATCTCTGAATAGATCCTTATTTGTAATTATCTTCAATAATAATTATAAATAATAAACATAAGTAGTTTCACAATACAATGAGGTTGAAATATATATATCATAAATTTATATGCTATTACGTAATAACAAAATCACTTGATCTTTATAACAGTTCTATATTCATAATATATCTACAAAATGTTTAGTTTTCTATCATGTACCTACAATTAGAGAATACTCTGGCTGTATATGGAAAACAAATGTATCTTTTTTATTGAGAAGATCCATGAATGTTTCCTGACTGATCACAATAAATTAATATTAAATCATTCAAGATAGTAATAAATTTATATATAAATAAAAATTATTTTCTCCGTTGAATATGGTATTTTCAATCAGTCAAAAAATATTTTTGATCCTACCATTATTTCAGTCGATACCATTTAATAAATCACAAATAATATCAAAACATTAAAAATCCATCATTGAATAGTCAAACATATGGTTCCTTCATGAAATTAGAAAAAAATGTATGGTCAAAAATGTATGGTTGATTACCAAATTAGGGATGAAGTATCATTTTTTTGTTTAGTTAAACATGTGGTTACATACCAACTTGGTGTTATTTTTCCATAAAATTATTTTTCTCAATCATATGGTTCTGTAAAAATGTAGGGTTGATTAAGCATATATTATTGATAGTGTCAAGTAAAATTTCAATGTGTGTTGTTCCTAATGTAGGTTTTATTCCTTACGTTATATATTCACATCTAGGGTATGTACAATGATTCATATAATATGTAGAAATGCATTATGAATACTTAAAAAATATTCCCCATGGATCAATGTAAAGAAGATAATACCAAAATAAATATTTCAAAAATTATTAATTTCATGAAACTCAAATAAATAAATTAATTTAAAAAATGGTAATTGTGAAAATTAAAATCAATAATAATTATATAGTATTGTTGAGAAAATATATTCCCAACTATATCCATTTTTATGAAAATAATTCCAATGAAATAAATAACATAAAATATAGAAATTGTATACACAAATAATATATATATATATATATATTATAAAATATATATAGATTCATTTTTGTTTGAAACTTAATATTTCAAATTAATATTTTGATTAATTGAGAAACAGAATCATGAATGTTATTTTTACCTAATTTCAATTCCCTTTTTGTGATATCAAAAAGGTTGTGATGGAAAATGGATTAAATTACATCCAATGTAGCACATAACTATAAATTACCGTTACATTCTACAAAATATATTGATATATATGTTCTTGAAATAGAAATTAGTAGAAATTAAATAAACTCTAATATAATTAGAAAATGTAATTTATATAAATATGTTCTTGATTTACAAAAATATAATTTTTTTAGAAGTGATTAAATAGTTTGGATTGGTGAAGGTTAAAGGGTTATTTTTGAAGAAGGTTTTGATTTAGGTGGATGTTGAATAGCCTGAAAACCCACTTCTAATTCTTCTATATGTCCGATTAAATTTTCAGTGATAATTTCATCTGACTACCTCATCAATAAATTTGTAAATTTTCTAATCAACTCACTATCAACAAAATTTTCATCAAAAAATTGCTGAAATATCTCTTATATATGAATAAACTAAGATAACAATGATCCCAACTATTTATGAAGATTCCATATGGAAGGTTCTCCTAATTTGACATTTTATTAAGATATATGTGATTTTCCAAAAACAAATATTGGAGGGGGATTGCCACATTGGATAATCTGATGTCTCTCATTGAGACTGGACATGACAATAGTAGTAGCTTCAATCCTTCTGAATAACGATGGATAAGTTTTTGGTACAAATTTAGATGCTTTGGATCGACTATAACCACTTTTGGATGATTCAAATTGGTTCCCCAAAAAACATTATAAGTAACCAAAACAAATTTTTGGACTATTTTTTCTTGTATCCTACCAAAATCATATTTCTTATATCTCTTTTAAAAGCATCAAAATATCTTATTAAAACTTCATGTTATCTAATATATTCTGGTTGATTCTGAAAAATTTCAAAATTCTTTCTAGGAAGAATTGTATTAATTCAAACTTTTGATGATTTTCCTGCATCACCAAAATCACTAGTCAAACATGAATGTTCTTCACTACATTGTTTAAATTAAAAAAAATCCAAAAAATATATTTTTAAATGAATTATGAGGTACTGATTAATGAAATTTTAATGGTTAGAATCTATCAAAAAAAGCTAGATATTATTCATTACTGGTCTCATTATTTAATGAATGTTCAACATTAGGAAACTTTGTGGTCTCAATAGGTTCAATGATGTGCATGTATAGAGAATCAATTATAATGAAATTGATTGATTCTAGTCTGAAGATGATGATTCATACACATATTTTTGAGAATAATTATCTCCCAGTAAATTTTCATGGACATTAAAATCGGTATGATTTTGGTGAATATTATTTTTATATTAATTTATATTCTATTTCTCTACTCTATTGATGAGTACAATTTCTAGTGGGGTATCTACATGACAAATAAATACATCTAACTTTGGATCTTGAAATTTATTTCCTAAATATCTAGTTCATCCTTATTTCATGTCTTTATTAAAAAGGGAACATCATTAATTTTATCCGTCCTTTCATCAAGATATGGAGGGGCATCAATTACAGCTTTTAGGTCAGATACATTATTCCAGATTTGGCATCTCTTTTCTGGATTTTCATAATAAATTCATGATTCTATGACTAATTATCCTTGAATTTGGATCACAGTATTCGATCTAAAAATTCATATCTCCCAATGATCAGTAGCACTATAGCATAGATTTTTTTTCCACCCCAATAGGTAATAACATTCCCATGACTATACTCTATAAGAAACCAATCTTCCATAGATTCCCATTGTTGATAATGATACTATTATGACATTTGGAATGTATGGTAACATCTCTAATAAAATATGATTGATAGAGCATCATTAAGATTATCCATTCATAAAAAAAATACATATTTTCCCCTTATTGAAAGAAATGTGGCATGTACCGTAACATTTACATTGGTAAATTTAACATGATTTGTCTCATCATTAATTATATTTAATACATATCAAGATAGAGAATTATTTCAAGATCTATGGTTCTCAAAATTTGAGATGACTGGGAAAACTTGACGACTCATTTCTTGTCAATATCATGATCCTTAGCAAACCATTTTCTTATTTTGGATGAGTTGAAGAGAAAAGACATAAAATCATATGATATATGTTCTAGATTCTGTATTGAACTAAAATCAAAATAAAAAATTCCTTTGCGTGGACACCTAAAAACTTCTTCTACTTCTATTGAAGAGACTAAAATATAATCATTACATATATTAGATACAATAAAGTCATTTTTATCATTTAAATTAAATGAATATTTATTAATAATTATTTTTCTTCAATATCAAGAATAATATTGGTTTATTTGTCAGAAAATAAATTTTCAAGAACATGAAAAGTTATAATTTTCATCATAAGAGTATTTTTTTATTGAGATATTAAAAATATATATAATTTCCTTGAATAAAAATTCTATAGGTATCACATTTCTTTAATCTTCTCGACTCTCTTTCTTCTTCCATCAACATTTGTGAGAATATGTGATTTGATGGTTTCAGACTCTATGGTTTCAAAAGAAAACCAAGTGCTCTGATAGTCTAAAGGGCTTGAAATCATATGGAATGTAATACAAGGAGGATTGTATGGGTTTACTTATGAATAGGGTGATGTGGTCTAGGTTCTCGTGGTATTTAAGTAGATTAATCATTAATTAATTATTTATAAAATACATGAATTTTAAATAATAGAAATTAAATCAAAATATATTCTAGTTTTTATTATTTAAACAACATGTAAATGAATAAAAATGGAACAAAATAAAATGAAATAGTTAAATGAGCTATTAATGAACTAAATTAATAATAATTTATTTAAAATTAATCAACCCTATATCTCTCTTAAATAAAAAACATGCATTGGGAATGGGTTTTGTAATAATATCAGTAATTTAATATTCATGATTTAAAATTTCTAAAGATATCTCATTTTAAAGAACATAATCTATAAAAAATGATGCCTTATATAAATATTTTAGGTTCACGAATGGCTTATTTTATTTCTGGAAATATTAATACGCTTGGTATTTTCAGATAAAATATGTATATTATTGAAATTAAGTCCAAAGCCTAGTATGGTGTGTTTGATCCAAAACACTTGTGCACAACAACTACCAGTAGATATATATTATGTATCGGTGGTCGACGAAACAATTGGGTTTATTTTTTAGTCAACAACAAAACAATAGATTTCAATAAAAAGTGACAGTTTCTTTATCTACTTTCCCTATAAAATCTACATCCTTCAAAATAGACCTTGGAATATGAAATAAAATTAAAATCCGATGTTATCTATTAAATTAAGGAATAAAAAATAGTCCCATTTATGTATCCAAAAATCCCTTTAGAAATAGTTAGATGGGATTCTTTTGGGATTGAATGAAATTTAGCAAAAACACACATAAAAAATTATGGCTCATTTATTATCACTAAGATATAGTAAATTTCCTTCCTACCACTATATAACATGTGGTCAATTGGTTTTCTAAAATCATCCAAATCAATTTTTATTATAGTACACAGGGGATTTGTGTATTTATTTCTATTTTTAGTTTTTAAAATATTTTAAATAAATCAATAATTTATTTACTTTGATTTAGAAATGGTCCATGGTATTTTTTATAAATATTAAATAAAAAAATAAATTCATTTATCCCTTCATACTCATTTATAAATAGTTATTCATAATATTTAAAAATTCATGAAAAACCTTTTTAGTTGTTGAT
Organism: Viscum album; assembly: GCA_963277665.1. Classification (NCBI taxonomy): domain Eukaryota; kingdom Viridiplantae; phylum Streptophyta; class Magnoliopsida; order Santalales; family Viscaceae; genus Viscum; species Viscum album. The sequence continues at coordinate 1,920,575,895 of OY728160.1, forward strand.
AAAAAATATCATCAATATAAATTTAAACCAATAATATATTAAAGGAAATAGTTTTCTTAAAAATATATGGATCATCCAATTCCCCAAATTTTCTATTTTGGAAAACAAATTTACTATATTTTTCCAAAAATGCTTTAGTTTTCTATTAAAGGTATTAAACTACATCTATATGTTTTAAAACTGTATCTAGTGTGTGTGGGGTTTCAAAACCCTGGCATTGTTCAATATAAACATTATTAAATAAATATTCATTTAAATGGCAGATTTTAGACCAATCTGATATAATTTAAAATTCATATGATTTGAATATGCTAGTAGGATACTAATTTCTTCTAATATTTAAATAGGTGTAATAACTTCATCATAAAATATCCAATATTCCTAGCTATAATTTTTTTATAAAAATATATATGTATATATAGAAATGTTCCTTAGATATTCTTGTGAATTCCGAAAAACCAATTAGGTTCATATTACTAGAAAATTGGTTAGTCTATCTACTAACACCCAATACATATTTATAGTAAATTTATTAATATTTTCTTACATATCTATTAAAAAATTTTCATTATTTAAGGCTTCATAAATTGATATATCTTTTTATTGAGATTTAATGACATAAAATTATAATATATTTAAAAAAAATTCAACTTCCTCCTCTTGTATCTAAATTTCTTAAAATAGTTTCTAAATGATTATATTTTATGGATCTAGAGTATCTAGGTAATAAATTTTAAGGTTATTATGACTCATGTTCATTTTTAATGGACTAAATTTCATTTATTTTATTTTCTAAATCATTTTCAGATAAATATACCCCAATTTTGTCAAAAGTGTCAAAAATTTCATTTTCTTGGTCTTTAATTTTATCAAAAGTTACAATTTCATCTAACTTCACATGAATTGTTTCTTAAAAAATAATTTAATTTTGATTATACATGAAATAAGATAAATTAATCACATTATATCCTAGATATATTCCTTAATCATCCACTAGGTCTAATTTAATAAGGATTTCCAGAGTATTAACGATATACACCATGCATCCAAATACATTAACGAACATTATTGTAGGTTTTATATTATACTAAACTCAATAGGGTATATTTTTAATAATTTGTCTTTTCAAAATTATATTCATTGAATAACATGCATTACATAAATATTCTTCCCAATTTTTTTGGAACAATATACACATTTTACATTTTCCATTCAACTTATTGAATTCTTTTGTTTTTTATTTCAATAATCCCATATTGTTAATGTTTTAATGGTTCGAAGGATGTTTTTTAATACATATATTTTAGGAAAATGAATTAAAATTTGTATCCTAATATTCTCCATCGTAAAGATTACTCAATGCCATTATTTTAAAATATTTTGTTTTTTGATCTATTTTTTAGATATTTTCAATTAATTGAATTCATAACTATTGTGATTTAGAAAATAAACCCATGAAAATATTTATAAATCATCATATAAAATATAAACATACCTTTTTATCATGATTTATTAATTTTTATGGTCCTAAAAAATCCATATGGATGTGTTCTAATAGGTTAGATGCAGAAAAATTTTTAATTGGTTTGAAATATTATTCGTGATTCCAATATAGCATGCATCACAAAATCTATGATTGTTAAATTTAAGACTTGGAAAATAGGAAATACATTGTTCCATAAAAAATAATGAAATTGAAATATATTATAGTGACCTTGTCGTTTATGCCAGATCGAGGACTCATTTTCCAAAAAATTATACAATTTACTTGTTGATAACACATGGAATTTAGAAATAACGTATAATCATTTTTAGTAATAGGTGCTCTAAATTTAACAAGAACATCTTGGATAATTTGGAAATAATATTTTGAGAAATAAATATAAAATCTATCAAAAAAAATTCAGAAATACATATCTTGTTGTTATTAAACCCCTTTACATTCAATTATATTTTTATTGGGATTGAACATGGATCTCTAACTGATCAAAATCAAACTACCTTTTCTATGAAATGACTTTAAAGGATACCAGTCCCTGATACATTTTTTTAAATGTATGGATGCTTCATGATTATCCACTCAGATGGCTTGAGAAGTCACTTTTCAAATACCATATATTGTAATTATTCATTTGGTATCTTTCCTAAAAAATCATTTAATTTCATGCATGTTAAGGTATAAATATTTTCATGGGTCTGGTTGTGTCACCGAGAAAAGATATAGAAATCTAGATTTTCTATATTTTACTAAAATGTTTATTACTAGATTCAATGATAGTATTATAAATGAATTTGTAATTTATTCCACTTATCAATGGATATCAAAACTAATAGTTGTTGTAATATTTTCCTTTCATGCTAGAGTAAAATTAGTTAACATTTTTCTTTCATGGAAGAAAATAATTTTTGTATAACTTCAATTTTTTACCCTTGCTTACTATTCCATATTTTTCTAATTTAATGGAATTTTACCTAGATTATCATTAAATATATTTCCCCTTTATAGAAAAAAACTAGTAGTAATTTTAAAAAGATTCAACTTCATCTTGTACTTCATTTGTTGTAGTTTAATGAATTAAATAATTTTTTGTAGATTTATTAAATTTTTCTATCACACCTGGATGTTTTATTAGCATTTTCTTTCTTTCAGTTAATATATCATTATGAATAGTTTTACATAACATGATATTTTTATTATAAAATCATAGTTTCCTTCAAACATTTAGTTTCAAACATCCCATTTCCTATTTGAAAAGCTGTCAGACTCATATATTTTAATTGATAACATCTTAATTATTTAGACTATTTCTTGTCCATTTTTATGGATTTTTATAATCCTCTATTATTGTTATTGAATTTTCTAAATTTTATGAAGAATGGAGCTTGCTCTATTTCATATTGTATGATGTCATAATCTTTTATGATTTCAATATTATCTCTTGATTTCTTTAAAAGCTTCTAATATGTAACTTTAAATGATGTATTTTCCCAATTCACTATCATAGGATGGTTAACATTTTTCTTTCTTCTTTATATCACACATCATATGTGTTCCCATCATTTATTTCCTAGTCATATTTTTGAGTGGAAATTATTTTCAAATTGTTTAATATAATCCATTCTATTTTGGTGGAAAAATTTAATACATTAAGTGATTTATCATATTGAGTAATTTTATATCCAATGGAAGTAATATTATATATAATTTTTTCAACATTCAATTAATTTTTTTGATGATTTCACCATCATTCATTCCAAAATATGTCAAATTCTATTTTGTAGCATCATACCTCATTTTTCTTAATTTATCAGTTCATGCATATGAAACTATGATATTATTCCACATTTCATATGTAGTATGACATTGTTTCACTATATTTAATTCATGAGGACCAAGTCCAAAGAATACGATTTTAATTTCATTTGATTTTATGTCATACTCATATTATTTTATAGTACCCTCTATTTCTTCTTTCTATGGAAGTATGTAAGGAGAGATATTCTTATATACACCTAAAATACAATATTCTTAAAATAGTTAAACGTATTTAATATCAATTATCCATAGTAATTACCATCTAAATATAGAGAAAAAAACATAGATATAACTTCTCTAGGATCATACACTGACGTATTCATTGTATGGACCACATACTTCTGAGCTTGTAAGATATATATAACAAAAGATAAACTAGGATAATAATTGATTCATTGTAATTATACAATGACACACAAGAGTGGGAGGGATGGTGTGTTTTTTCTAATATTTAATGATTATGACTTTTATATTTCCCTTTTATTAATGTGGATATTCATAATTATCTTGTAAAAATTATTTTAGATGTAAATATATAGTAAGGAAAATCATGTGGATTCTTATAGTTGAATGGATCACAAAGATCACCAAGTCCACTCAACCAATTCCCTTTCTGCGAGAATGGTTAATTTCAATGGAAACGTCCTCTTATAATAAGACCTTCAAAAATGAGTGTAGGCAGTTCAAACCTTTACAATAAGACTAAATAAATCCATCAGGTTATTTTACATAGAACCAATTTATCTATAGCTTAGTTAGAATTGATGATACTCTACCATGGCTGAGTCTGAGTATATGAGACTACAATAAATAAACATATTTTTATTTGATTGTTATGGAATGCTCTAAATCATTTCTATAAACCCAACTCACTGAATATATATCTTCTTCTTCGTCGATGACAGTCTTCATGAATGAATAGATTCATCGAGATCATAGTTTTTTATAATATTTAATAATTGTTTCAACAGGAAAATAATTGTAGTTTCATAGTATTATGTGTTTTAAATATACATATATATCTTTAATGTGTAGCCTCCTAAGGAATAATAAAATCACTTGACCTTTGTATAATTTCTATATACAAATTCCTTTTAGAATATATATACGTATATAACCTGTATAAATAATGAGTGGAAATTTTGTCCATATAAGGATAAAAAAAATATATTTCTATTGAGATGATACAATAATATCTCCTAAAAAGTCATATCCATTTATTTTCAAATAATTCAATGGAGTCCTATCATCCCTTAAAAATAGGATTGACTTACTCCGTTGTATATTGAATTTTGAATTAGTCGAAATACATATTTGAATATTCTTTTATTTCTACTACGATCATTGCATAAATCTCCAAGAATATCCGAAATAAAAACTCCATAATTGATGATTCAAATGTAGGGTTCCTTCATTTAATGGAAAAATGCATATGGTTTAAAAAATATGGTTGATTTCCATTTTATGGTTGACATGTCATTGAATTATTTCCTCAAACATAGAGTTTCATACCAATGTAAATTTTCATATCCATACTTTACATTATATTAAATATAAGGCTTCATCTATACTAATGGTTTATTAACCATAATTTCTCGACATCGTTGGGTATATGATTCTTACACATTTTTCCTAACATAGGGTTTAATCCCTACAATACTCTTTCACACATATAGTATAAATAGTGTTTTTCTATTATGTAAAAGCATAGTTGGAATAATTTAACAAATATTCCCCATAGATCATAGTAGTGATTATAATCCAAGAACAAATATTTCATAAAATATTTATTTCCTGAAATTTAAATAATGTAATTATATTAATAAAAAAATGTTATTTGTGAGCATAAAATCAATAAGGTTTTTAGGGTATTATTGCGACAATACATGCCCAATAAAAAAATACTTCCTTGATGAATATTAGAATATAATTTATCATGATGTATGATATAAAAAATTAGATATTTATTTTTTTTACTATTTCATGAAAATATATAAATTTAACTCATTATTTTCAAAACTATATTAGTTTTATATGAATTATTGAGACATGTTTAGCCCTTAGTTCATCAATTTGAATTGTAATGAAAAACTCTAAAGAATGAAATTATGAAATTATAAATAATTATAAATCATAAATTTTAGAAGCATTTATTTTCAGTAAATGATGAAATATTTTAAATTTATGATATATAAAAAGTAGTTCAAAATGATCATCATTTGTCACACTCGATCTTGAAAACAATTAATAACAAAATAGTATTAAAAAAGTAGATAAATATGAATTAGGATTAGAAAATATTATTCTTATGAAAGATGTTATTAGATTAGTTATTAAGAGGGTTATGTTTTTTTCATGATAATTTAATGAATTAGATTCTGTGGGAATACAAGTTAAGGGTTTCTTATGTAAACTTTTCTTCCATGGAGTCAAATTTCATAATGTTTGCCAATTATTATTTCGAGTGGTGCATTTAATTAACCGTAAATATTTTGTATAATGATCCACATATTATTCCTATAATGTAATGTTTCCTTTGAAATAATATTCTTCAGGTGGGGTTTAGTTGAAAAATACTAATAAAAAACATTGTTCTTTCTCTAAAATTTAATTTCATGAGACAAATTTCTTATTTTGAACTATGAAAAATTTTATATGATGTGATTTATTTTTAATGGGATTATAATTCAATATTTATTAAATTAATAGGTTTTGATATTCCATATGAAGTCAATAATTTAACTGCATTGATATTTAAATTATACAAATGATTCAAGCATATTTTTTCATTATAGTCATATCATTGTATTATTATTCTTCTTTGTAAACTTAATACTTCAAATATTGGATCCAAAAAACCTTATTTTTTAATTTCATGGTATATTATATTCATATAAAACGAAAATTTAAATTTAATGTTACTAATTACATCATATTTTAGGAATATAGTATAAGTTTTTCAAAATAATCATTTTTTATTTCATTCAGTACACATAAATTCTTCTTTATAACCCTTCTCTTCAATGTTTTTAAATTGTTTAACACTTGATTTTAACTAATTATGACATTAAAAATGAATGCACTATTTTGTAAATTATATAATTCAAAATATATAATTTTAAATATTATTCGTCATTGTAATAGAGGATATAATTATTTCTATTTTTAGAAATTTGTTTTAATGTATTTTTTTATATTTTAAAAGAATTATTTAAATTATTTTCCACTTATAGTTAAAACCCAAATTTTTGAAATTAATGGTGATTATTAGCTGTTTTTTCAAGAAAAATTATTTAATTTTATAGAAAATGTTTTATAGTGATTTAACGTGTAACGCCCCGACCCTAGTTACCCAGAGTGGGTGCATTTTTACATAAAATTTGCCTAATCACAAAGAAATAATGTCTCGAAAGACTGATCAGTTTAGTATTATTGGAAACAATATTCATACGTAAGTTCAGCTTTATAGCTTGAAGATAAATACAACACAAATATATTTCATTAGAAACATCATAGCCTCCTAGATTATGCATACAGATCACTAATAAAAACTTCTTTATATCCTGGGAAGATGAAACATTATAAAGGGGAGATCTCAAATGCTCAGTAAGGGTAAGTAATATATCAGAAAATGACTTCAATATTAAGCATGGTAAATAATTGAAACCAGATGCCTTTACCAATAATAAACAATAGTACTTTTATGGAAAGAATATGAGCTGTGTAAATAATGCCATAATAAAAAATAATCATGGGTATTATACTAGTAGAATGACCACATGAACCATCAATATTATTTCCATAATGAGGGAATGTATAATGTCGGAAAATCTGAAACATTTTTTCAAGGCCTCGGCCCAGACGTCTAAAAATGATTTAGGACTCGGTGAAAAACAGAAATCAAATTAAGAAAGGGCCTAAGCCAATTCCATGTTTTGTTGTCTCATTAGACCGACCGATGCATCGGGGAGCTATAGCGGGCTCCACCCATCAATTACTAAGTCCAATACATTCCTCTTATGAAAAGGATGAAGCATATCATAACCATTCGTATTAAAACCAACATACAAAATGTCAATACTTTGACCATCAATCATGAATGGTATAAAAATAACACATCCATAGTGAAACATATCACAAAACCTTTAATACAATTTGGATGTTATGTATCATAATAAATAAACTCCAAATAATCTTAAAATCCATCAAAGGATTTTGATATAGATCTAATCAAAACTCTTTTTAGAGAAATATCTCTTTCTATTTTTGAATCATTTATGAGTCTCATAATTATAAAATAAAACATTTACCATGAAAATATTCTTATAGGCTTGTAAGGGGAGCTTCAATGATTTTATAACGGCAGAAAATAGCCACACCCACTGTATAAGTTAAAAAAGTCATTCTTACCTTAATTTTGTCGAAAAGGTTAAAAGGACCTTGTTTGGAAAACGATAGAAAGATTCCTTTATAAAATTATTATAAAAAGTCAACAAGGGGATAAATAAATTTAAATTATAGTCTGTGAAATAGTATGAATGGTTTGAAATACATTTTTAAGGAACATGGATGTGGATGATAAAAAGGTCCCAGAAGATAATTACGTATAAACAACCTCGAATAATGAAGAGATTGTGAAATAAACCCTTACCTTGTACTTTTCCTTAGTTGAGGGTATGTTAACCTCTGGTATAATGGTGAAATAATTGTTATTATATTATAAAAACCCCATATACATTAATATGATATCATATATGATCTTTTATCATTTCTTTGTTAATAATATCATAGTATTATCTTCGTTTCAGGTGTTAACTTACTCATTTTCATTTTTATGTTTTGTTACATAAGACATGATTGTTATGGATAGGTTGTATATTATTAATATCCAGAATGATATCAAGTCCTTAAACATTATTTTTAATCATCAAATCTGAATTATACTTGAATTGATACGTTGGTGAATGAATCTCATCGCCTTTGTGGAGACGGTAGCCCATACGTACGCACGAGCGAAAATATCATTCTTTTAATATTATAATAATATATAATTGGATGGTATATCCTATATAAAGAATCATTATCATTTTATATTTATTATTTTAATGAATTACACATCATTATTATACCCATCAAAATAATAATGTATTGAATAACAATTACACCACGACATGGAGATAGTAGGTCGTACGTTCACACGTATGGTGAAATGCCATTCAAAAGATAGATAGAATACTGAATATGGTTGTAACTTATTTATAATAAAATAAAATTATATATAATATAATGGGGTTATTATTTTATAATGTAATCAACAAAGAAATAAGAAGTTGAAGAAGAAAGGAACATGAAAAAGGGTGGTGAAAACATTACCTCTTCTTCGGGTTCATCATTATGATTTGATCAAAAGGGATCCTTGGGTTAGATTTCTGACTAAATAATGTCCTTTAGGATTAAGGTAGGATAGTTGAGAGGGTATTTGGGTAGAGTTTGGCCGAACCAAAATGATTTTATGGAATGAAGAATTGGTAAGAAGTGGTATCCTTTTATAAGGGGGAGGAGGGGCTCTTTAGAAAAAACAATAGGTATTAATATAATAAATTCATATTTAGTTTCTAATGGATCCAAAGAGGATTATTAAAATTATAAGGTGGTTTTGGGTCGAAATAATTTCATCTAATAGATTTTAGACAGGTTAGGGTCACTATATTAACCTTATCATTTATATTTAACTATTAGGTAAATAGTTTGACATTTACCATGTTACTTTGTATTTTATATTATATGGTTATCAGACATAATATATACATCCACCCGACCCCAAAGTGGTCCATTAATGATACAAATAACATTATTTAAGTCCTTTGGCCAAAACATAGATTTTTAGGAATAAAATATCCAATAATAATATAATATTTGTTTTTAAAACTCATTTATATCAATTTTGACAGTATTTAATAATTGATTTTTGTCAAAGTCATAAAAACATTATTAATTCTATAAAAATTAATTTAATAAATACTAACATGACATATTAACTAATAAAAAACGTTTATAGGATCAAAACATTAAAATTATATTAATTTTAACATTTATAATACTAATTATTTGATTCGTTCATTAAGAAGGAAAATAATGCATCATTATTGGGTCACAAATAAATTTAATTATTCAAAGTCTAAAATTTATAAATAAAATACTATTATGTAGGAAGTTATTTTAGGTTTCTAATGAATATTTGTAGTCGAAAATATAACATATATAATCCTATGTAAAATTGTTTTGATAAAAGATATATGCTTATGTTATTTTTGTATTTACTTTAACTTAATTAATATAAAGTGTCATTATCACTTACAAGTGGATCCATGGAGTCCCAAAATCGACCCAATGATTCCCATGGTCATACATGTATCAAAAAATAGGGTTAGAACATGTTTTACTGTAATTTATTATTATTATAATATTTTTTGTCAACCTTATTCACCGGATTTACCCTTTAACCATGATAAATAAAATATTAACCAAAATAAATATTCAAAATGTTTAAAAATGAAAGTTTCCTAATAACACAATTTGGTCCTCCTAATTCTAATTATTGAATCCATTATTCTAAATTCAAAACACAGAAGTGGAAAAAATTTATTTAAAATTAATTCATGCTGTTAAAACAAAAAGCGTGTTTTTAAGAAATAATAACTATCAAAAGATTGACACATGTTTATGTCCGGTTTAAATGTGAAATTACGTCCAATGTCAAATATTATATTAAATGGTAAAAATATATTATAAATATACTTTAAAACCACTAAAATTCATAATTTATCATTATTATTTATTTCAATTAAAAAAGTTGTTTTTAATTAAAATTTAGTGATTTTCGCTATTCATCAAAAATTGATTGTTTTCAGAAAAATACCAAAAATTCACCCTAAGCTAATTTCAATACGTAGAATCCAAAAATTAAGTCCATTTTGAATGATAAAATGTATAAAATTTCAAAAAGTGGGTATTACTATTCATAACTGAATGTTTGATTGGTTGTGATGTGTGCTAAAACTCATAGTTGCATACAACACACGCTACTGTATTATTCAAAGAGAAGTGTACCATGGAAGCATGGGGTGTTATATTCTACTATCCTTTAAATAATTTTTTCCTCGAAATTTCTAGAATACTAGCACATGAAATGACTCGGGTGGTTCATCATCATAAGTTCCTCAGGTTCCCACGTTGCCTCTTCCCTAATATGGTTTCTCTATTGAACTTTTACCAGACGAGTCGTCCAGTTTCTCAGCACTTGTTCTCTTGTATCAAGAATCCTGATGGGCTCTTCAGAATAAGACAGATTAGGTTCTAGTTCTACTTCCTGATATGTGACTACATGATTTGGGTCAGGTATGTATTTCCTCAATAGTGATACGTGGAACACATTGTGAAATATGGAGATACATGGCGGAATTTCCAAACGGTAAGATACATCCCCAATTCATTCGAGAATTTTGAAAGTTCTGATGTACCTGGGACTCAATTTACCTTTCATACTAAAATGTATAACTCCCTTCCATGGAGATACCTTTAAGAAAACATGATCTCCAACCTGAAATTCCAAATCCTTCCTTTGGTTATCTGGATAGCTATTATGCCTACTTTGAGCTGCTTTGATGTCGTTTTAGATTACCTTCACCTTTTCCATTGTTTCCTCCTCCAATTCTGGGCCTACTAGTTTTCTCTCACCAATGTCATCCCAACAGGTTGGTATGCGACATCTCTTTATGTATAACACTTTATATGGTTCCATCTGAATATTTGAATGGAATATATTGTTTTAGGAAAATTCCACCAGAGGTAAATATTTATCCCACATCCACTGAAAGTCATGTGATCAAGATCTAAACATTTCTTCTAAGGTTTTCATAGTCCATTCTGATTTTCCATTATTTTGGGGGTGGTAGGCAGTGCTCAAACAGAGTTCAGAATCAAGGGCTTTCTGAAGACTATTCCATAATCATGATGTAAAATGAGGATCATGATCTGAAACAAATTATACGGGTACTCCATGAAGCCTCACAACTTCATTAATATATAGTCCTTCTAGACGTTCAAGTGGTTAATCTTCCCTTATAGCATGAAAATGCGCTGACTTGGTAAGATGATCAACAATGACCCATATTTCATTATTCCTTCAAGTAGTCTTTGGTAGTCCCATGACAAAGTCCATCGTGATATTATCTCACTCCCACTCAGGTATGGGAAGAGGATGCAATTCACCACTAGGTTGTTGCCTTCAACTTTCACTTGTTGACAAAACATACATCTTGACACAAAATTAGCAATCTCCCTCTTCATGTTGTCCCACCAGAAATCTTCCTTCAAATCTATATACATTTTGGTGCTCCCAGGGTGTACAGAGAAATTGGAACTATGAGAATTGTCCAACAATTCTCTTTTTAGATCAGGTGTATCGGGAACACAAAGTATCTTCCCAAATTTCAAAATTCCATCTTCATAAGAAAAGTCACTCAATCTCCAATCATTGACAGCTGTAATATTATTTTTAAACTCTTCATCATCGGTCTGAGAACAACTTATCTTTCCTAATAAATATGGTTTGGAAACCATTTGAATAATCATTGATGTTTCACCTTCAATGGTGATTTCCATGTCCATCATTACTATATCCATGTATATAGGATCCATTTGAACTCTCATCTTGTTCCAAACCCCATGATCCATTCTAATCAATGAATCTTCCACCTTATTTTACTTCCCCTGGTGGTAGTTTCTTGTGAAATCATAATCCTTGAGTAGTTCAAGCCATCTTCTTTTCTTCAATTTGAGTTCTTTCTTTGAGAAAATATACATCCAACTCTTGTTATCAGTATAAATCTCACATACTTCACCATAGAGATAATGTCTCCATATATTCAACATAATTATTATAGCAGTTAACTCAAGATCATGAGTATGATAGTTTTGCTCATTAATTTTTAGTTGTCGTGATGCATAGACAATAACTCTATCATTCTGCATAAGGACACATCCAAGACCTTTCTTCGATACATCTCTATAAATAATGAACCCATCCTTCCCTGATGGTAGAGTCAATATAGGGGAATTGGCTAATATTCTGTTCAGTTCTTCTAAAAAAATTTCACACTCTATTTTCGAAACAAATTTAACCCCATTACGTGTGATCTTTGTTAATGTGTTAGCCAATCAGGCGAAATAGTGGACGAAACAATGATAATAACATACTAAACCAATAAAACTGCGTACCATAGTTATACTCATCAGTGCTGGACATTATTGGATTGCCTTGGACATAGAAGGATCAATGGAAACTCCATCCATAGAGACAATATAGCCAATAAATGAAATCTCCTGATGCCAGAATTCACATTTGTTAAACTTCCCATATGATTCATGTCTTCTCAGAGTCTTCAGGATAATGTGAAAATGATTTTCAGGATCTTCATATCTTTTGAAATATACCATGATATCATCAAAATATACCACCACAAAATCATCAAGATATTCCTTGAAAACTCTATTCACTAGATCCATGAATAGAGAGGGTGCATTAGTCAACCCAAATGACATTACTGTAAACTCGTAATTCCCATACCTGGTTTGAAATGCTTTCATCGAAATTTCTTCCTTATTCACACAAAACTGATTGTATCTAGATAGAAGGTCAAACTTTGAAAAGTATTGAGCTCCATGCAGTTGGTCAAATAAATCATCAATGCGAGGTAGGGAATCGTGTTCATTATTGTTATAGTATTTTTCTCCCTGTAGTCGATACATAAGCTCATAGATCCATCTTTCTTCTTAACAAAATAGACAGGGGCTCCCCATAGAGAAACACTAGGGAGAATAAATCCCATATTACTCAATTACTATAGTTTTTTCGTTAGATCCACTAATTTCATAGTGTCCATTCTATAAAGGGTCGTGGATATGGGCCTTTATCCCTGAATTAAATCAATATTACACTCAATTTCTCATTCTGGAGGATGTCCAGGTAAATCATTTGGAAACACAACATCATATTCTCTCATAATAGGCACATCCTCTATTTGAACATTCATTTACTCACCCACATTTATTTCATTCTCTTCATCCCTGATAATTGAATTTAGTTGAGCAACCGGGGGTGGATCTAGAAAAGAATCTGGTGGTGACGATTCTACTCTACCGATAAGGTGTTATTTATATTCATCATCAAAAATAGTATCCTCCTTCATCTTACAATAAATTTTCACATCATGGTCCAAATTCCAATCCATACCGAGGATTATATCAATTTTAGGCATGGGTATGACGATGAGATTAGCAGATAAAGATCATTTATATTCCCTAATGGGAACAGATCCACTAATCATTATAGCAATGATACTTCTCATAGGAGTTTTGAATGACAACTCCCATGTTAAATCAAATTGGAAATATCTAATTTTCTTGGAAAACTGGGAATATATTAAACAATGCGATGATATAGAATCAAATAAAACATTTGATAAACTTGAGGAAACCATTAAATAACCTTCCACCATATCTTTCGGGGATTCAACCTCAGTAGTAGTGTATTGCATATGCTTGGCCTTGATAACTTGTCCTTTTCTGAGGTAAGTTTCTCAGACCCTTAGGAAATTCATTTGCATAATTTCCCATCTCTCTTCAATTGTATCATTGAACATTGGTAGCATCTTTATTTCCTTTACAATCACCAGCTAGATGTCGTTTCTGTCCAAATTTGTAGCATAATCCTTTTACTTTTAAAAAAGAACTATTGTGCATCCTTGCACAATTATCATAGTGTGGAAATTCAATTCTTCCCTTCTTCCGAGTTTCCTAATTTCCTTTCCCCGAGTGTTGAGAAGATTTCTTCCTCTTTCTTTGATTTAATGTCATAAGACTTAGAGAATTACTTTTCTGTCTTGATAGCACACGATACAATAGATTAGTATGATGAGAAGGATTTAGATACTAATTATCGACAGAGAAATGGTTTTAATCCATAAAATGAATGACCAATATTACTTCTTCAGTTACATATATAATCTACAGCATGCCTTGATAACTCTGTAATGGTAGCCTCATGATTTGCATCATTCTCAAACTCCTTTTTCCTCTGGCTCAGAAATTGCCTTTCCATATCTGCTCAATGGTCAAAAGGAAAGTATTTTTCTAAGAACATCTCTTTGAACTCCCTCCATTCTTTATTTGATACTTCATCAATTTCCTTCGTGTTTTGAATCAATGACCACCATTGATCCACATCTCCAGTGAGGCGGTAAACATCAATGATAACTTTTCCCTTTCACTACACCCAAAGGCATGAAATATTTTCTCTAAGGAATTTATCCATTGCTAAGCTACTAAGGGATTTTTACTCCCATTTAATGTCGGTGGTTTTGTGCTCATGAAGCGATCTAACATTGATCCTCCACATTGCGTATCAGGTTGCTCCATATGGGTAAGCTTATTATTCATAACCTGAGTGAGTTGTCACAGTATGGTGATTAGTTGATCAGTAACGGTTGCATATCTAGATCCACTATAATTATCTTGAGTAGGAGGGAAATCCCTACATGGAGTGCGTGCATTAATACGGTTTCCATTTCTTCCACTATGCGCCATTTCAAAAAAATGGCATACACTAGATTAGTGTATGAATCGCAACACAAAAATACAAACTTTCAAAACATTTTAAATAAATTGAATAGTTTATGGATATAATCCATAATTAGAAAATATTTTTCATTGAGGATGTATACACTCATAAACCCTTCATAATGGTTTGTAATGAAAATTATAATTATTCTAACCATATCCACCAGGAGTGTCGTAACCTAGAGTGCAGCAAGGCACCTTGTCGTGCACCGGTTCCCGTTCAAGTATATCTCAAAGTGGTGTTTTCGGGTTTTACACCTAGGTACTTCTGTTCTAGAGCCTCCTCTACCTGCTCGTATCCAGATAGGGATTTATTTCTTGCAAAATTCATAATATTTTTACAATAAAAAAAATACTATGACGTTCCTCTATATTAATCCTCAAATTCCATCTAAGGTATACATGCTCTAATCAGAGTTAATCTAAATCTAGTTTCCAATGTTTTGTACTAAGCATCCTCTTCTACCAACTGTAATGCCCTGACCCTCGTTAACCAGAGTCAGTGCATTATTATATAACATTGGAATGATCATAAGGAAATCATGTCTCGAAAGACCGATCAATTTAATATTATTGGAAACAAGATTCATACATAAGTTCAGCTTTACAGCTTGAAGAGAAATACAACACAAATATATTTCATTAGAAACATCCAAGCCTCCTAGATTATGCCTTCAAGGCACTAATAACTAACTTCTTCATATCCTGGGAAAATGAAACATAAGAAAGGGGTGAGATCAAAGGCTTAGTAAGGGTAAGTCATACAGTGGAAAATGACATAAATATTAAGCATGGTAAATAATTGAAACCACATGCCATTACCAATAATAAACAAGAATACTTTTATGGAATGAAAATGAGATGAGTAAATAATTCCATAATAAAACATAATCATGGGTATTCTACTAGATGAATGACCATTTGAACCATTAATATTATTTCCATAATGAGGGAATGTATAATGTCGGACATTCTGAAACATTTTTTTAAGGCCTTGGCCAAGAAGTCTAAAAATGATTAAGGCCTCGGGAAAAAGCATAAATCAAATTGGGAAAGGGTCTCGGCCAATTCTACGTCTAGTTGTCTAATATGACCTACCAATGCATCGAGGAGCTATAGCATGCTTTACCCATTACTTACTAAGTCAAAGACATTCCTCATATGAAAATAATTAAACATATCATAAACATTCCTATTAAAAAAACTTATGAAATGTCAATACATTAACCATAAAATCATGAATGGTATAAAAATAGCACATCCATAGTCAATCATATCAAAAAACATTCAATACAATATGGAAGTTTTCAATCATAATAATTCCACTCCAAATAAACTTAAAATCCATTAAATGATGTTGACATATATGAAATAAAATCACTTTTTAGAGGAATATCTCTTTATATTTTGAAATAATTTATGATTCACATAATTATAAAATAAAACATTTACTTTGAAAATATTCTTATAATCTTGTAAGGGAATCTTCGACAATTTTATAACAGTGGAAAATAGCTGCACCCACCGTATAAGATAAAAAAAGACCTTCTTACCTTAATTTTTCAAAATGGTTAAAAAGGGCCTTATTTAGAAAACGATAGAACGATTACTTTATAAAATTTTTATAAAAAGTCAACAAGGGTATAAATAACGTTAACCCATATTAGGTAAAATATTAAAAATTACTTGAAATAAATTTTTAAGAAACATGGATGTGGATGATAAAAATGTCCCAGTAGATAATTACGTATAAGAAACCTCATATAATGAAGAGATTGTGAAATAAACCCTTATGTTTTAATTTTCTTTTGTTGAGTATAGGTTAACATCCTATGTAATGGTAAAAAAGTTTTTATTAAATTATACAAGAATCATATAAATTTATATGATATCATATATGAACTTTTAACATTGCTTTGTTAATAATATCTTAGTATTATCGTCATTTTGGGTGTTAACATACTCATTTTCTTTTATAATTTTTTTTACAAAAGATGTGTTTGTTATGGATAGGTTGAATAGTATTCATATCCTGAATGATATTAATTCCTTAAACATTATTTTTAATCATCAAATGAGAATTATATTTGAATGGATACGATGGGTAATGAATCTCATCGTGTTCGTGGAGACGATAGTCCGTACGTACGCATGAGCGACAATATCCTTCTTTTGATATTAAAATAATATATAATTGGATTGTATATCATATATACAGAATCATTATCATGTTATATTTTTTATTTACTTTAATTACACATCATTATTATACCCATCAAAATAATAATGTATTGAATAACAATTATACCACGACGTGGAGACGGTAGGCCATACGTACACACGTATGGTGACGTGTCATTTAAACGGTGGATAAAATACTAACTATGGTTGTAAAATATATATAATAAAAACAAAATATATAGAAGATACTGGAGTTATTATTTTAGAATGGAAATAAAAAAGAAAGAAGAAGTTGATGAAGAACAGAACTTGAAAAAGGGTGGTGAAAACATTACCTCTTCTTCGGGTTATTCCTTATGATTTAATCAAAAGGGATCCTTAGGTTGTATTTTTTACTAAATAAAGGTCTCCATGATTAATAAAGTATAGTTTAGAGGGTATTTCAGCAGAGTTGGGTCGAACCAAAATGCTTTAAGGCATGAAGAATTGGATATAAGTGGTATCCTTCTATAAGTGGGAGGAAGGGCTCTTTAGGGAAAACATAAAGTATTAATTTATAATAAATTAATATTCGATTTATAATGGCTCTAAAGTGGATTATTAAAATTATAAGGTGGGGATGGGTGGAAATCCTTTCATCCAATATAATCTAAATAGTTTGGTGTCACTATATTAACCTTATCATTTATATTTAACTCTTAGTTAAATAGTTTGGCATTTACCATGTCACATTGTATTTTTATATTATATGGTTATCAAACATACTATATACATCCAATCGACCCCCAGGTGGTCCATTAATGATAAACCTATCAGTTTATAAGTTCTTTTTTCTGACCCTTACATTTTTAGGAATAGAATATCAGTTAATAATATAATTGTTTTAAAAAAAACTCATTTATGTCAATGTTGACGATATTTAATAATTTTTTTTGTTAAAGAGTTAATAACTTCATTAATTATAAAAAAACATATTTAAGAAATCATAAAATGTCATATAAAATAATAAATTTCGTGGATGGCATCAAAACATTCAAAGTATATTTATTTTAACATTTATAACACTAATTATTTGATTTTTCATTAATAAAGAAATTGCTTCATCATTATTGTGTCATAAACAAATTTAATTTTTAAATGTCTAACATTTATAAATAAAATACCATTATGTAGGAAGTCTTTTTATCTTTATAATTAATATTTATATTTGAAAATATAACATATATAACTCTATGTAAAAATTGTTTTGATAAAAGATATATGCTTTTGTCATATTTTTATTTACATTAACTTAATTAATATAATGTTTCATTATCACATACAAGGGGATCCATGGGGTCCCAAAATCAACCCAAAGATGATCAAGGTCGTAAATGTATCAACCAAGAGGGTTAGGACACGTTTTAGGGAATTTTATTATTATTATAATATTATTTTTACCATTATTTATCAGATTTACCCTTTAACCATGGTAAATAAAATATTTACCGAAGTAATTATTCAAAATGTCTAAAAATAAATGTTACCTATTTACACAATTTGGACCTCCTGATACTAAATATGGAATCCATTTTTATAAATTCAAAACATAGAAGTGGCAGAAAATAATTTTAAATTAATTCTCGTTGTCAAAACAAAAAAACGTGTTTTTAAGAAATAATAAATATCAAAACATTGACTCTTGTTTATGTCTAGTTTAAATTTGAAATTACGTCCATTGATGAAAATTGTATTAAATGGAAAAAATATATTCTAAATATACTTTAAAACCACTCAAATTGATAATTTATCAATATTAATTATCTCGATTAAAAAAGTTGTTTTTAAATAAAATTTATTGTTTTTCACTATTCATAAAAAATTGAATGTTTTCCGATAAATTTGAAAAATCACCCAGAGATAATTTCAATATCCTGAATCCAAAAATGAAGTCCATTTTGAATGATAAAATGTATAAAATTTTAAAAAGTGGGTATTACTATTCATAACGTCTAGTTTGATTGGTTGTGGTGTGTGGTAGAACTCGATGTTGCGTACAACACACACTACTGTATTATTCAAAGAGAATCGTACAGGGGAATCTTGATGTGTTATATGAAGCATTTAAAAAGATGGAGACCCAAATTGTTTTTATGTTATTTATATGAATTTTATAAAAAAATTATTTTTAAAACAACCTTAATTATTTTTTTGTTTCTGTCACGTAGCAGCCCGAGTCGACCCTGAATCGGTCATAAGGGCCAGCCTACGACATATCCTTTGAGGTGTTCCAGACCCTCCTGGGATAGATACAAGTACCAAGGGCATCAATAAAGTACAAAATGGAATTATTTTTCCCATATATAAACAATAAATAATATAGTTGAATGAAATGGACAGCCAAAAATACATTTATATAAAAAATGAACTGATCATTATTTGTACAAAAAACTGAAATTACAACTTAGACAACAACTCAACTGACCAACCCCAATAACCAAATTACTCCATGTGACCTGCTGGTCACTCTACAGCATAATGTTCACATGTCCTCCAAGGCGATTGAACTCAAGAAGAAACATGCAAAATGGCTAAAAATAGGAGAAGGGTATAGGCGCGAGTATTAAACCTAAGTAGGTTAGACTGATATTCTTTAACAAATGCACATACATTAATATATAATAAACATCAATTTATAAGATTAAATACAAATAAATGGTATGTTTTCCAAATTATATCCCATGCTATAAAAAATTTAGCAGACCATAACTTGCATGTTTTATAAACAAGAAATCTTTTTAAAATATTCAAAGAGGTTCCACTACGGAATGAAAATAGTTTTCAAGGGGGTGCTTTAAAGAATTTACAATTTTAAATAAGGAACAAACACTCCTAAATTTATAAACCAAACAAACAGTATGACAACAGTGAGTACAAAATAGCCAATGATCACACGTCATGGGAACACCCCTAGGGACTAGTTAGTTGTGAGCCCAAGTACCACATATCTCGGTGAAAGTAATCATAATAAATATTTTTTCTCTTGCACACAAGCCACTAGTAGAGAGAATATCAATAACATGGTGTTTATCCAACAACATCATCAACATCGTTTAAATAGTGTTGTCATCGCTAAATATGCTACGTTAAACATTCGGCAAACCCCACAGAATCACAAGCATACTAGTACATGTCTGCCCACCTAGATACCTGGGAGTCTCTTTAGTGATAAATTAAGGTACACATATTATCAAATACACATTCCACATCAAAATTACATTTCCAAACCATAATCACACAAACAGCCTCCAAACATGCTTCACATTTCGTTCACGAATCAATAAAGCACTATAAATATTCATAAAACTATTAAAGGAGTACAACGAGGCCTTGTACATAATATCAATTTAAAAACTCAGTTTTAAGGCCCAAAACCATCAATAACATAACAACAATGATTTGGAAGCACCAAATCCAATTAATAAATCATTTCCATGGACCATAAAATATCCCCCAATGATAGAACCAGAAATAACCATGGAAACCATTTTTACAAAAGAAAACCAATGCCAAACAGGACATTAAAAATTTCTAGAAGCATTACTTTGACTAAGGTATTCATTTCACTTTTATTAAGGATTTGTATACACACCATTTACTTTAGAGAAAAATATTCATAATTCCCATAAAACATTCAGGTTACATATACAAAACACCACCATTTTCATAAGGATGTGAAATGCACCATTTTTTAACAACTTAGGCCAAAACATGTTGTAAACCAAACCCCATTTGACTGTAATACCATATCCAAATTGGAAAGAAATATGTGGACCCAAAATTCCATTTTTTATTTTTCTAAATCATTTATAAATCCAAAACAAAATTTTTTTAAATCAAACATAACACATAAAATCAAACCATGAAATTTACCAAACACATGGAATGCCCATTTAAACAAAACTAATTATTTTAAGCACATTACAAAGAATAAAACACAAATTTCATGAAATATTTTATACAAGATATTGTAAAATATTTAAAATACCATAAAACAGGTTCTATACATCAAAAACTATTTTTGTAAGATAGTTGAACATTTATGACAACACTAATAGTACACTTTTATGACAAAACCAAACTATCATCCAAGAAACAAGGATTAAACAACTATTTTTCACTCCATGAAAACTGTCCATATGAGGAAAAATAATAATAAACATATATATCAGATGAAAAAAATAAGAAAATTATTAATATTAAAAGATAAAGGCATGTGCAATGGATATCCTACCTCAAATCCATGGTGTAATGGAAACACACACCCCATATCACCGTCTGAGGGTTTACAAACCCTGAACCTATGACGACCAGACCCAAACTAACAAAAATCCCATCAAAAATCATAGTTTAGAAGAACCCGAGTTCGATCATGACTAGTGGAGATTATAAAACCATGAAATAATGAATGAAGGAAGAAGAGGGAGGAGAAAAGAAAAATGTATCTCACATTTTCAACTAGAATACACTTTGTGTTCCATTAGATCTTCACCCCTAGAGAAATGTTAATGGCTTGAAACATCATGGATAATCTCATAAGGTTATGAAGAACTAGAGAAAAATTATTTGTGTGAAAAAAGATTATGAATGGAATGATTTATGGATGAAAGAATTTACCTTCCTAATTCTGGAAAATTTGAGATACATTGAAATGTTTTCCCTAATCTGCGACACATATGATCTTCAAAGAGGTAAAATCGATAATAAGGGTTATTATAGGGGTAGTGGCATCGATTTGGAGGTTCAATCACCGATCAGTATTAAAAATATAATTTGATATAAAAGATGAAAATTATTTTTAAAAAACTATACATGGGCCCATGGGATGGCCCAATACCTAACTAAGTTACCCCAATTAACCATATTTATGATATTCTAAGGGGGAAAAGGATGTGGTAGTTTTAATATTTCTGTTTATTAAAAGTGGGAAGTGTAATGTGTCAAAAAATTATAAAAAAATAATGAGTTATAAAATAAATAATATATCTTTTTAAATCTGGAAAAGGGATCACGGTTGGACCAAATCCTGAAGTACCAACCCTTCGTGCAAAAACTCCTAAACAATCCATAGTGAACCCAAATTAGAGTGATTAGACATATATAGAATTTAAAAACTCAATATTAACATCACCCAACACCCAATAAAAAAATTGGGATTTTCAATGAACTATATCAAAACCATGACATGAAATTGAAAAAAACCTGTTA
The DNA here is from genome assembly GCA_963277665.1 of Viscum album. Taxonomy (NCBI): domain Eukaryota; kingdom Viridiplantae; phylum Streptophyta; class Magnoliopsida; order Santalales; family Viscaceae; genus Viscum; species Viscum album. Next base: position 1,920,598,318 of record OY728160.1, read on the forward strand.
TGACAATTCTCCCCACTATTAATGATTTCTGCCCACAGAAAGGCATAACTCATTCCAGCTGATTTGTAAACTCCTAAGGATTATTTATCTATATATTTCTGCATACCAATCACATAAAACCACATCAACCATTAATGGAACTTAATTCTCTTACCTCATCTGAAACCCCAACTCTCACTCACATCTTGAGAATCAACCGAAAGATTGAGTCACTACCTCCACAACCAAACCAAGAACCCTATTGTTGGGCCTTCCACTAATGAACCCAACAATCAACCAAACCAAAGAGAACAAACGAAAACCCATGATTATAGTGGATTATGGTTTGGACTCTCGAACATTAAGAAACAACTATCACAAGATATGTTCTTATGAGGAAAGATCAATGAGACATGTGGTTGGTCTCCCTACCTTTTAAAACCAACTTACATTGAACTATCAATAATTACACATGAGATAGAATCGGGTCTTACTCACACAAGCCAACCAAAACACACCATCAACAACCTACCAACCCATGATGAGAGGAACACAACATAAACATTTATGCCAACCAATCTTGAATGGAGGTGGTAAGAACTGGGCCAACACTCTCCGTACGGATCCAAACCCCCACCAATTATGGAGGGGAGTGAAAGGAAACTAATCATTGGTGAATGAATACACAAAAGAAAAAAAGGAACTACCCAACACTCTACACATATGAATAGGTAACACCATGAACATGCCTGATTTTCATAAGCTGTCCACACTGGGACATTGATCAAAAACACACATCCATGAAGGAAAACCCATAGACTCTGTGTGAGGTGTATGTCCTCCAAGCTAGTTGCGACAAAAGAAAATTCACAGCAATGTGGAACCATTATAGCTTCATAGAAACTGCCATACCACATTTTTGGAGGCCGGAACCTTGTCATGATCCCCACATCACTGATGATTTACTAACTTCGTGAAATGTTTCACTCTGAGGCCTATGGCTGGAGCCCTAATTCTTGAAGCATCTGTTGCACCGCAGTCAAGTGCTAAGGATCACACCACTAAAAAAATAACTTTCTAAAAAAACCTTTATCTAAATAAGAACTCATAGATACATATAAAAATTCTATCTCACTCGGAATTAGTAGAAGAATAGAAAAGGAATATGGTGAAACACATTAACTTCACCGAACACAACTGCTATGTCCTAATGAATTATCACGACCTACAAACGCATTTAATCGTTCCTAAAAAGATCTATATCCAAAAAAATGGGATGAGTTATCATTAAATGAGTTGGATTTAACATTTTAAATGAATCCATAGGTTGACCAATACTAATATTTCCAAAGGAGGACTATTCATGGCCACATCACAACATCAAGCACATCCTTAGTGACCCAATGATCCTTACTCCCAAAACGAGCAACCAACTAGATCTCATCTTAAAATACAACAATAGTATGACTTCTAGATCACAAGGAAGCATAGTAAATAATCACGCTTTCTAAGACATACAAAAAAATAGCCACATAATAATTGGTTTATAAACAAAGGCCCCAATTTTTTATCTCAAAACACATTTGAAAAAAAAATAACTTGGTGGGATTCCACATTCATCAATGGTGTTTCATCAAATCTCACCAATATGAATATTTCAATGCCACCCTAGGAACTCAAAAAAAATTCATATAATCTCCCCTTATAGATATTAATAAAACCATGCAGGTGAGCACCCATGAAAACACCAAAGGCCAAAAAAAACAACATCATTCCCAAAATCATTAATCTTTAAAAGGAACACCAACTGCCATGTCAAAAAATACCCTTTTCATAATTAACAAAACCAACCACAATTCATCAAAAATCAATTTTTTAAAAACCTACCCCATTTTATTTTTAAAAACTTCTTAAACAACGAAGCTACCCCAAAAAACTCATTCCCATTTTCCAAAATTCTGCAATGTATATTTTCATAATGGGATTGTCATTGAGTCCAATACCATTTCTATGAAAACACCAATCGCTCATAACTAATTTCCAAAACCAATTAATCAAATTCAATCACTATTAAACTTCCCAAAAAATCTCATTTAAAACAATGATTACAAATCACCTTAAAATGATTCACACTTTCAAAAAATTTTATTCCTACAAACCACAAGGTCAGATTATGGATAATCAAATCCTGTTAAATTGTTTCCACATCCTCTTTTTCCATCAAAAACACAACGTTCCAAAACCATTCTTATATTTAATTTTTGAAGACCCTTTTTTAAACTTTTAAAAATACAATCCTTCATTTAAAACACATTTTTACAAATCTCATACATGTTTTTTCAAAACAAAAATTCTGAAGTAAATAAACATCCAAGAAACCGACCAAAGGGAACTAATTTTAGAGGGTGACTTGACCATATGGCTAGCAGCCATATTTCAAACACAACACAAACACATAGAGACTTTTTAGGGATATTACCCAGATCCACATGGCTTTCTAAGCCATGTGAGCTCAAAGAGGATATTAGATAGTCTCCCCTTGTCTTATCCCGATAGCAAACGATCAACAGGAACAAAGAAAAATAATAAAACAGAACATCACATGGAAAATCAAGGATCAGAATGAGAAATACATTGGGATAAACTTCCCTCACTTACCTATTGTGTCCCATAAATCCTAATACACAAAACTTTACATAAAAACAATAATAAGGGAACCTTAAAAAGAATAGTCTGCTAAGAGCCGACCTCCTTTGATACTATTTTTTCGTGAACCAGCCTGAGTCGACCCTGAACTGGTCAAAAGGGCCAGCCTGCGACATGTCCTGAGAGGTGTTGTCGATCCTCCCATGATGGAGACAAGAAACAAGGGCATAAATAGAGTACAAAAGGTAAAAATTTCTCATATATATAAAAAATCAAACAAAAAACAGAATGAAACGGACAACCCAATATACATTTATATAAAAACTGAATTGAACATTATTTTTAAAAGAAAATGATTGTACAACTTAACCAACAACTCAACTGACCAAAACCGATAACCAACTAACCCCATGTGACCATCTGGTCACTATCCAACATATTGATCACATGTCTCACAAGGTGATTGAATTCATGCTGAAACCAACAAAAGGGATAAAAAATAAGAAGGCTATATGCATTTGTATTAAAACTCAGTAGGTTAGACCTCTATTCATTTTCCCAATGCAAAAACATTAAAATAAATTAAACATAAATTTAGAGGATTAAAAACAAATATAATGTTATGTTTTCCAAATGAGGACCCATGCTATAAAAATTTATCTGAAAAAACATGCATGTTTTATGAACAAGAATTCTAGTAACAATTTTCAAAGATGTGCAACTTCAAATTGAAAATAGTTTTCAATAGGGATGCTTTATTGAATTTATAAATTAAAATTAATCACAAAAATTACTGAATTTAACAACCAAACACACCATATTCGGATAGTGATTACCAAATACCCATGGATCACAAGTCACAGAAATACTGCTTCGCACTAGTAAGTTTTTAACCCAAGGTACCTCATATATCGATGAAAGTTACCATAATAAACATCTATTCTCGTGCACATGATACACTAGTATGAAGCATACCCACAACCTAGTGGTCCCCCAACTATATCATAATCATAGTTTAGTTAGTATTTTTGTCTCAAAACATTCTACATGAAATTAGGGACAAACCCCACAGAATCACATGTATACTTGTACTTGCCCGCCCACATATATACCCGAGATTCCATTTAGTGCTCAATTATGTTTAAAATATTATCAAATAAACTTTCCACATAAAAATTACATTACCAAACCATAATCATAAAAACATCCCAAAAACATGCTTCACATTTCTTTAATGAATCAATAAAACACAAAATGATTCGTAAAACAATTTAATGTAGTTCAACGAGTCATTGCATATAAAATCCAATAAAAATGATCATTTAAAGACAAAAACACGTATATATAAAAACTAAACATTTATAGAAGCCCCATAAACAATTAATAAATCTTTTTAATGTACCATAAAATTTCCACAAAAAAATAGAACATTAAATACAGATGAGGACTATTTTTACAAAAAATCAAATGTCAAACGAGCCTTTAAGAATTTCTCAAAACAATACATTGAACAAGTTATGAATTACACATTTATTAAGTTGGTGTATAAACACTATTTAAAGAATAAAAATAATTCCTAAATCCCTTAGAACATTCAGGTTACAAATTCAAAACACATCCATTTTCATCAAGATGTGAAACCGGCCATTTTCTGACAACTTGGGCTAAAACATGTTGTAAACCAAAAGAAATTTGATTGTAAATAAAAATAAAAATTAGAATGCCTTATGTGGTCCCAAAATAACATTTATAATTACTATAATTAATTTATAAATAGAAATAAAATTAAATCAAACATAATACATAAAATCCAACCTGAAAATTTACTGAACACATGACATGCCCTTTTAATCCAAACAATTTTTTTAAGCACTTGACAATGAATAAAAGATAAATTGCATGCCATATTTTATACAAGATACTGTAACATATTCAAAATACCAAAAAATAGGTTCTAATCATCAGAAAATAGTTTTAAATGATAATTGAAAATTTAAACAAACACTTGGTGTGCCCTTTTAGGAAAAAACAATACAACGTTCCACACAACAAGTATAAAACAACTATTTTTCACTCCAAGAAAACTATCCAAATTATGAAAAATAATAAAAAACATATATATCAGAAGAAATAAATAATAAAATGATTATTAATAAATGTTAAAGGCATGTGAAAGGGATACCCTACCTCAAATATTTGGCATAATGGAAGCACAGACAAAATCTCACAATCTAAGGGTTTAGAAACAAAAAACCTATGACAACCAGAATGAAAAAAACTCAAACCCCATAAAAATTATAGTATAGAATATTCCTAGTTCAATCATGACTAGTGGAGATTATTAAACAATGAAATAATGAATGGAGAAATAAGAGGGAGTGGAAAGTAGAAGAATCCCACCTTTTCAACTAGAAAACACTTCTTCTTCCATTAGATATGCACCCTTAAGGAAAAGGTAACTAAATGAAACATCTTGGAGAGTCTCATAATGTCTTGAAAAACTGGGGAAAATGATTTTTGAGAATAAGAGTATGAATGGAATGATTTATGGTTGAATGAATTTACCTTCGCGATTCGGGATTCTTTGAGATAATCTGAAAAGTTTTCTCTAATACACAACTAATATGCTCTCAATAGAGGTAAAATAGATAATAGGGGTAACTATAGGGGTATAGGCACAGATTGGGAAGTTTAATCACAGAACAATATTAAATAATTAATAATATATAAATGAAAAACTTATTTTTTTTAACTGAAAATGGGCACATGGGCTGGCCCAATACCTAAATAAGTAACCACAATTCATCATGCTTATGAATTTATAAATCATCCAAGAGGATATGGTAGTTTTAAAATTTTAGTGTAGGACAATTGGGAAGTTTAATATTTCAAAAATGATAAAAATATAGTGTGTTATAAAAGAATCAACATATGTTTTTAAATATGGAACAGGGCTCATGGTAGGCTCAAATCATGAAGTAACCACCCCTTCTCCAAAAAAACTGCTAAATAGTCAATGGTGAACCCAGAATAGATTGATTAGACTTATATGGTAGTTAAAATCACAAAAACTAATCTCACCCAACACCCAATAAAATGATCTAGATTTTCAATGAACCAGATCAAAACCATGACAAGAAATGAAAAAACCCGGTGTGATAGTTTCAGTAGTTATATTTTTAATCCACTATCCTTATTAATTATTTGAATGTATTGTTGAATGTTCTATGAGTTTATTTACATCAATGTAGTCTCTTTCTAAAAGAAAATTTGGTAATTTTTAATGTTCTTATATTTTCATCTTAAAATAAAACACACAAATATATGAATATTATTATAAATACTTAGGTCGTATATGACCCTTCAATTCATTGGTATTTTCTATATCTCATGAGCCCAAAATCTTATATATGAGTGAATATCATATGAAAAATGGATACAGAATAGTATTTTTCCCACACATAACTGTCCAGCTCAGGATTATTACAAAATAAATAAGTTACATAGGGGGTTAACCGAGACCGGAAATGTGATGAACCTCTTAGTGGGTATCTAGGAAGTATGTTTATTATGTCAATGTTTATGAAATACTATGATGTAATAATCTTGTTAAAATGGTTATTCCCTCGAATCATGTTTAAAATCTAACGATTCAAGTTAAATTTTCCAGGTTATATATTTTTTCATTTGATATTACAGAACCTTTCATTATGTATTACGGAAAAGACTATCCATTTTTTATTATTTCTAATATAATATTTATCATTTATTCATGTTTTCTTATGTCGTTATGATCTATCCATTGATTAAATGTTGATTTATTCTCGTTTATTGGGTGTTTGAGCTCACCCCATTCAAAATTATTTTTCTCCCAGGTAATAATCAAGAAGGGAGTATGATGGAGTTCAATAATATTGAAATTATTATACATCCAAATGTTTATATTTCTAATTTCTAACACACTAATTCTTCTTATGCTTAGGTTATGCACATTTTTGGGATATTTTATACATAAATTATGAAATTCATGCATTATTACATAATTTTAGAATTGTTAATAATACATACAATAAATTATATTGAAATATGGGAAAATCTAGAATCAAAAATAGAATAACCATAATATAAATCACACCCTAAATATGTAATTATTTATATGGATATTATTTTAAATCTACTAAATATGGGTATATTTATTATGATTATAATTTTATAAAAATTTGATGGAATTTTTTTTGGTTATTATACGGTATTTTATAGTCATGAAATTGTACCTATATTATTATATAATTAATTTTTTTATGATATAGAGGAATACTACACCAATAATTAAAAAATTAAGTAGGAGATACCCATAATTATATTAATGTAATACAAAACGTCTTAAAAGGATAAGATGAAGGATACAATATTATTTTATCTAAAATCATTCATAATGTGAGAATGAAAAAAAATTATTTGATTTTATATTGTGGGATTTCATCACACATTACACAAAATTTAACCTTGATAATGAACATGGTGGTTCATGGGTATAAGAAAAATGAATTTTGAATTGACATAGTTTTAATGATCAATGGATGTATTAAAACAAGGATTTTTAGTTGTTTGTACAAAAATATACAACGTATTTGTACAGATAGAGATTTACATAGTCTTTTTAATGTATAAAAACATTTCTACATGGGAGTAAAATTATCATTGAATTAGAAGGGAAATGTTTCGAAAGAAAATCTAGAAAATAATCATCCCAAGTATAGAAGAAGAATAGTATAATATATCACATTTTTAACAAAAAAATCAATTTATCAGGGTTAAAGAAGAAAATAACTAGTATCATCAGATTCATAACTACATTGATTAAAAAAACCCTGAAAAAATCTCTATGTAGAAGTTTAAAGTTGATGTTTCTAATCGAATGTAAGATGTGGAAATGTCTTGTTGATTTTTAATGAGATGTAATGTGGTGATAAATATGATTGCTAACTAATTAAAATAAATCCATACATAGTTCAGTCATTTAACAATTATATGTGGGGTGTGATAAGAATTTTATGAAGATTATTAAAAGGAACCAACATTGATTTAAAAATTAAATAAATTGGATGATTAATATTATGATAAAAAAATGATATGGTTTACAATACAATTATAGTAGGTAATAATATAGAATAATATAAAATGAAACATGAGGTATTATCAATAAAAAATACAAAAAAACATTACATTTTATAGTGAAAATTTTATTTTAATATATTACTAAATACAATACACATCGAAATGTGCTATCTAAAGTAATTATTTTATATTTTTAGTGATAGAGGTTGTTTAAACACAAATTAGATAAATTCGTGGTCTTAGTGAGAAAAAAATGTGGAATGCAATTTCAAATTTATAGAATAGGAAATTAAATGATCATATGGTATTTTGAAAAAATGTTTTTAATTAAAATTTGGAATGAAATAATGGAAAATTCATTTATTTATTTCATAAATGGTATTTCTATTATAACTAAACCACGTGCAATGAAAAAATATGCTTTCATAAGATGATGAATATGATCACTGAGAATAATGGTTTCAAGATTGAAAAAAGGGGTAGAAATAAATAAAATACATCAAATCAAAAAAAATTATAAAAATTATTATATGATGCGAATTTAGAGGAACCTCAAGACACATCCTCATGCAACTATAGATCATTACTCCCAATATATACCCAATCTCCTTGAAGTGAACAAACCATTCTCTACTATATGATTTTTAGCCATAGATGTAGTGACAATCCTAATAATGGTTATAAAAACTATCTTAAATTTCATGTATTCAGTTGAACGTAACTTTTTTTATGTTAACAGTGTTTTTTCACTTTTCTATAATGATAAATTTCTTAAAAATTGTCATTAGTCTCAAACTAATTAAAGAAAATTATGATTCCATGTTATAGTGGTTAGTTTTTTCCATTATTTAGTCACATATATCATTTATTGATATATGAATAAATATTTAATTTACAGTTCATAACCCAAGATTTATACTTTCTTTTTCTGGAACAAATGCATAGTAATCTATAAAATTAATTTTTCATTTTTTAAGTTAATAAGAATAATCATAATATCCCTGGATTTTTTGTGATTTCACTTATATTATGTCAGATTATAAACATTAAGGACTTTAAATAAATTACAGGATGTAATATCTATAAAAATTATTTTTCAAATCCCTGATGAATGAAGGATTTTTGTATGTCTGAATGGAATCACAATGAATTTAAAGGATATCCTAGTTATGTCCTCTAACTAGACCATAAATTGATTATATATTAATAAAAGGACTATAATTGAGATTAATTGAAACAATTAGTGTTAACTACAAAAGACTCCAATTTTAGGTAAAGCATTCATGTTATTGTCCCAGATCTTATTAAGACTACGATAATCTATTAAGATACAAATTAATTCCTCCATCATAACAGATATCATAGGTTCAAAAAATAGTGAAACAGATGGATGTATAGAATATTTTTCCAAATTCCATTATTTTTAATATTAAATTCATTTAATAAAATATGTAATATTCTATAAGGTACCTTTCATATTTTAGTAACACTTTATAGTAATTCAATAAAAAACATAGCCACGTGATAAATTGGAAAGGTCAGAAAATATATTGGAAAGACATCAACACAATCATTTATAATTATAATGACATTATCATTTACATTATCCCTAGACATTAATGGTTAATATATCCTATTATTATATATCAACACCTATACAGGGAGAGAAATTTAAATTTTGAGTTAACATTTATTCTTTCGTCGATTAATGATCATGGGTCAACTTGGGATGATTAATGTAATTTCCATATATTGAAAATTTATATGGGCTCAATGCAAAGAGATCCAGTCTATTCTCAAAATAAAATTAAAGTTAACTAAATGTATAATAAATACTTTTTCATGAATGGAAATCCCTAAAACCTAAATAAATGGTTATTTATATTATTTAATTTTTCATTGAACAACTATGTGTATTCAATGATAATAGATTATCTAATTATGGGGGTGGTGAAAAGATTATCTTATAAAACTATAATTATATGACATATTAGGTTAAAAAAATTTCAAATATGAAAATTTATGTTCATATATTGAAAATAACTATATCTATATACATTTGACTCCAGTTCTAATAATTTACTAAAACTAAAATAGAGTTTATAAATAATTAACAGTAATATACATAATAATCTATAATGTATAATGAAAAATCACTCATAATATTACCTAACATATGAAATCACGGTTTCACCATAACAATATATACTATTATAACCACCTATGTCCTATAAAATAATATATTTACTATTTCTATTTATTCTACAACCTAGTATACAAGGAGAAAATTTCACTTCCAATAATATATTTTAATAAGATAACCTCCAATGACTGAAAGAATAAAATATAAAGAGATATAAACCATTAATAAATGAATTTAATAACAATAAAATTCCAAATACACCAATATTATTTTGATATCATATATACACATGCCTCATTAACAATAAAACATTAATACATCCACAATTACATTGTGACTTCTGAGAGTGAGTGGGTTTTCTCAAATATTTTGAATGCATAAATAAAACATATATAGAAATAATCTGGATGATATCATTAATTCGTATTCATAGTATCTCATTATAATATTTAATCAATTAATGATTGAAATGACATTGAAATTGACAAAAACCCTTCATTATAATATAAAAACGACTAATTGTTTAATGTAAATCTTTAGTTTTTACCCCATTTTTAATTAATAAATTTTTTATCAATAATTGAAATAAAATTTTAAATATGATTTTAATAAAGTTAATTTTTAGGTATCTTTTACAATGAAAACATTAAATATATTATCGTTAAAGAAAATGAAGCAAATTAATGTCAGATATTAATCATGAAAACAATATAAATGAATATAATTTAAAAGATTCATTTCACACTCTTGTAATTTCATCAATGTAAATATAATTATTTCTAAACAAATTATAAAATAATTTATAATTATATCCTTTAATAATAATAATAAATATGGAAATGGAGGATAAATAATCCCATATAAAAATATTATATAAATGAAAATCTATTTACATTAAATTTCTATTTTAAATTTGAAATAAAATAGATATAAAATTTAATGAAAAAAATGAATATATGATATTAATTTTATATTTATATAGAAATTACATAAAAATTATCATATTTTATTTTTTAAACAAACAATATCATTTTCAAATACGGTTTGGAATAGATAACATACAATTATTTTAATGTATGAAAACAAAATGAAATAGTGAACTTGAGATGGTTTTATAAATCACATGAATTATAGAAAACCTATGATTAAATACACCTATAAAGGAATATATACACCACGTTTTTAATATTCTGAGAATATGAAATATATCTCAATGAATGGATACTGTGATGATAATACCTTCCTTTTACTCATGAATCCCATCACAACACTATAACCCCATATATAATAATAATAGAAACCATACTAAATAATTTAAATACCTTATTATTAAATACTTAATATTTACAATTAGATTTTATAAATTTTTTACATATATATTAACTTTTTGTAGTTTATTTTTATTCGTAAATGTTAATAGTTTTTATTGTCTCAAACTAGTATTGTTATGGGGATTTTGATCATAATTATTTGACAAAAATTTCATCATTATAATAATAGTAATTTCATATGAATTGTAATATCAAAATTATTTATATATCCCAATGTTAATTTAGTACATGGTATCATTATGGTTTATAATAATGTAATTCACGGTGAAGATATTTTATGTATTATCATAAAATAATATTAAATTACATTATAATGGTAATTTGGTTTTACATCAATATTGTATAACCATTACCACATTATTAATTACTATTCAGATTCATATATCACAATTAGTTATGTTTTCATACTCATCCATGATGAAAATTATGAAGATAGTGAAGTGTTGATCAGGTACGTGGTTGAAATGACCAAAATAAGAACATGTTTTATTGATGTACATGTAATATTATGTATTTAAATTAAAATACTAAAATTTTAATAGAAAAAATGAATTTAATTACATATAACTATAGTCGTTAATGATATTTACAATAGTGGATATAATAAGGATATTGAAAAAGATAGAGAAGATGTATATACTCACCTTGATAGATTCACTCCTTCCCATAATGGTTTGCATCTAAATGATGGATTTATAAATCATTTTAGGGACTATACACTAACACATGTGTAATATAAAGATAAATAAGGGATTTTATTGGGAATTTATGAAATAAAAAACCTAAGTGGTTTGTGGAGGATAGTGGGAGGGTCCAATTATTGGTGATTTTGAATGTATTTTTTTGTAAATACCCATTTGATAATAACAAATTGTTATAATTTTACATGGAAGGTGGTATCAGAAAGGTAAAATAATGTTTATGGATGGTTTATGTCCTTATAAACCCTATATATATAAAAACACCATTTTTTATTTACACATCCCTTTAATCGGATTTACCTTGTTATGACATTTAACATGTTAAATCATTTTTTATTGAATATCTTATTTTTGAATAGAAATTAAATTAATCGCATTAAATATATATTTATTACTCTATATCAAGAAGGAAATTAATTTTGCAAAATTAAATATATAATTTATGTATGTCTAATATTAAATAATAATACCGAATAATTTTAAAAATTAATTTTTCATAGGTCGAAACATTTTAGTATATAAAAAATGATTATATTTTACTTATCATACATCCTTGTGTTTTTAACATCTGGTAAATATTTATTATAAAATACGAATTTAATATTCATAATACATTATTAATTTCTAAAAACATATTAAATTACACTTATATAAATTTCAATAAACAAGTTGAATTTTTTATTTTAAATGGACGTATATAATTCTAATGAACATATTATATTATTATTATAAGAAAATCCCTTCGATATAACATTACCTGCGTCTCTGAAATTGAATAATTCAAATTTTTATTTCCCACTCATGATATATATTATATTTATAATTTTTTTCCATTCTTCTATTATAATAATATATTATATGATCCTCAATAAAAACCATAAGGATGAATATTTAATGTTCATGGTATTTTTATTATCCTCTAGTTTAATTCCACTTATAAATTTTATACTGAATTATTATATTTAATTCCAAAAAATGTATAAACATTTATAATTTATATATCATGTTGAGATAAAACTTTTCTTCCTAGGACTATGTTGTGTGTTAGACATGATATTCAATATTTTATTGGACAAGAAATGTTGTTTCTTACATTCTACCCAAATAAAAAAAATTCGGTGAAAATTATTTTCACATATGAAAATAGATTATGGTTTTTTATCATTACATATCTTGGTCACTATATAACTTCCTCTTACATAGGATTTGTCAAGATAACAGTAAAATAACCATGAGGAATTTTTTCATTAATATGTCATCATGATCCATGATCTTTATCAGTTGATCCTCGTAAGAGATATAATGTTTTCTTTTATAATTTTAGTACATGTGATGAATTTATTATTTAATTCCTGAATTATGACAAATGGAAAAAATAATTAAATTTTGATACTTTTGGTAGAAGTGAAAGGTTTTAATATACCACCCTTGGAAATTAAGGATATTTAAGGTGCTAATGTTTCTGGGCATCGACATTCAATTATTATAAAAAAATATAAATATCTTTCGAATATAAAATTTTAATTTATATTTAGTCTATAAATATAAACTAAAAATATCACCTTAAAATATTATTGATTCAAATATATTGACTTTGATACGTTTTTATATGCTTAAAAACAAATGGAATCTTATAATAAATTTATGGCATAATATATGTTACATATAGCTTCCATTGTCTCATTTCAACCCATCGTGTTGGATTTCAGCACTTGTTATCATACAGAGCCTCATATGATGCCATTTTATTTCTATGATGGAATATTATATTTCCATGAGATGTATATAAGGGGTTTTTTACCCCATATTCCATTTAAATACATTAATTATCATAATAATAATTTTTTTTGATTAACCAATTTAAATAAATAATAATAACTGAGATCTATATTAATAAATATCATTTCTATGTAAAATAAATATAGAGTACTTCTCTAAAATGATATAATAATCCACATAACTGAATTAGATATAAATATATGTGGCACTATATTTATCATTACCAATTCCTTTTCCTTAATCAAGGAATTTATCCATGATATAAATCACCCAAAAATTCAATTAAATAGCACAATCTAATATAGAGATCAATTTCCACCTAAATAAAATTATATCCTTTAGTGGTCTTATGATGTTTATATTGAAATATTGGGTAACTTAATCTCATTTGTGTTTGATTATGGGAGTTTATTGTGTCTATAATTAAAAATATATATTTTTAGAAATAAAATGATTATAGAACAAGAATCATTATGTGTTTCCTACAATATCCATATTTATATTTTCAATTTCGAAATTCTACTTTAGATATGTATACATCTTTTTTCATATATTATGAATATAGAATTACAATATTTTTAAATCTTCTAAAAACTTTCTTTTAATTTATGGTAATGAGGATAAATAAATTCATTTCCTAAATAGTATAATTCATTCACTATCAAGGTTTAAATTTTCCATATTTCATAGTTTAATCTAACACTCAATATCCTCATTTTCAACCTCCAATATCATGACATACATGGATAGTAGAAAAATTACATTGGATGTGATGGATCTCTCCCAATCCATTGTAATTTCATTGAAAAAACATTTAAAATACATATGTATTGGTTCTATTTAAAAACGTATACCTTAAAATAATATGTGATATTTTATTCTCAGCGTATCATCTACCTTTTTTCCTTCTTAAGACAATAATATATTAAATAATCATAGTCTTTAATCAATCCCAAACATCCATTTTTTCATATATTAAACTCCAGCTATGAAAAAGTATGTATTAATATTTTAATATTAGTATATATATCATAATTATTTTTATATTGGTACTGATACAATATTTCAATGAAAATATTACCACATGTAGCTCTATATAACATTGCATTGAATTTTTTAGGATTCCTAGACTTATACTCCCATGTCATTGAAAAAAAATTATTGCAATATAACCTAAATACCAAGTGTTATTTAATAATATAAATACACTTATATTTCAAATGATAAATCATTACAGGATTAGAAAATCACACATTCCAAAATGGAAGGTTTGATGTATTTCTTGATCAGCTACATAAGAAACTTATTTTAATAAATGTGTTATCATTTCTACATTATAAAATAATATTAGGCTCTTTTTATGTATTCTAAAAATTTATACTCATCCTTATAACATATGGAATGAAAATATAAGAATGGGCTGACCTCATGTGATCTGTTAGGGGAATCTTATCAACATGTCATCAAGTGTTTGATCATAATCATATGAGAAAATTTTAGCATTGTAGAAATATCTTATTAAATTGAAAATGGAGAAACAAGAGACTTTTAAAAGGATTGATATAAGGCCATTTAAATTCAAATTTATATACATATACATTTAATGTGAGTTAAAAGTCAAGGGAAAATCATCATGATCACTAATGGATAATAATAGTCACATAAAAAAGAATGTGGAATAAGTATAAGCTTATGAAATAATAAAATTGAGAATGTATGATATCCATGAAAAAGTCCCAACATAATCTTATGAATATATATTAAACGTAATTACACCCACACATAATATTGTGAGCATACCTTGACCAAAATTACAACCACACACAATCTAGTGAGCATAAGGTGACCACACCTACACCCATACACAATGTTGTGAACATAGATTTAAAAAAATTATATTAATGTAATATATTATGAGAATGGTTTAATAAAAATTAATCCCACTAAAAATCATATTATTAGATCTGAAAAAAAATTATCCCATAAAACTTATTGTGATAATATCATAACAAAAATTTCACCCATGAAAAAAACTGTTATCTCATTTGATATACAACATTAACCAATGCATTTAATGGGATTTAAATGACACAGCCCAAAAATAATGATCAACTATTCCTTTATGTTCCATTAGAACTTGTAAAAATCATACATCAAACATTGCATAACTATCCTTTTGAATATAGATGTGTTTCCTGAAATCATTGAGAATGAATTCAATAATCTATATAGCTAATGAAATTTCATGGTGGATTAAATATATCTATAGTGTAACGTAATGAGTGTTAATTATATTGAAAAGGGGGAAAACTATCTTTTTAATACCATTGAATAAATCACTTAGAAAATATGAGGTAGTACCACTTAATTAAAAAAATGAAACCTCCCCAAAAACATTTATCGGTATAATGAAATATTATTAGAATTGAAATTATTTTAAATACCCTTTATAAATAAAAATAAATGGGTTCCAAAAAATAATTCCATTGAATGAATTCATTTAAAAAATACCTTGAAAATGTATAAAAATATAAAATTAATCATACTATTAAATAAAAATGAATAATATACATTTTAATTCAATAATTACATTTTAAGATCAAACATTTATTTTTGAATTTTATTACAAAAATTTAATTCATTTTCAAAATAAGTAATATTTAAATAAATTATGGAAAAAAATTTAATATAATTTAATTGAATGTTCATATTGATAAATTCATAAAACTCAGAAATGAAACATAAATTGGTTTTTAAAAAAATTACCATATTCATATAAGGATAATCTATAGGTGACATTAAAAATAAATTAACAAATAGAATTATTGAAAACATTTAAAAAATTACATTTAAAATTGATTCTTCAATATAGAATCCTTGAGAAATTCATTATATTTTAAAAAAATTAATTATTAATAATAAATATACGTGAATGAGTAATCATCTTTATCGTTTTTAAATTTCTTTTATTAAAAACCCCATCATAAAAATATTGATAAATGTTCACTTCCAAAATTGGTAACTAAAAACATTAATATCACAAAAAAATATTTGATTTGAAAATAAAAAATGAAAAAAGTTGGTGTAATGTGTGAATATAGATATGCAATAACAAATGATCATTTAGAGAGGTTAATAAATAATCTTAACTTCATAAAATATTATTACTGAGCAAAAAAATTGATTTAATTCCCCATAAATGGATAAAATTCGTTACAATTTCATTATAGAATAGTTGAAAATTATATTTTATGACCAAATTCAAATATGATTGATTAAGGCCCTAAAAATGATAAGTTAGGAAAAAAATTCTGACATAATAATTAATTAAATAAAATTTTATTAAATATAGGGGTTGAAATTTAAATTCAAATACCAATAATTAAAGATAATTAATGATTTTATATATTTAATATGTATTATGAACACCATTTAAATGAATTTATGTGCATAATCAAATCATATCTCAACGAATGGATATCGAGTTGAAAAATTATTTCCAGAATTCAGGAATTCCATAAATATAATATAACAGTATCTGAAAAAAAAATTAAAAATAAATATCTTCGATATTAATTAATACAAATTTTTTTTATTAAAAAAATTATTTTAACATATTAAAAATATATCAGTTATATATACTTTATTTTCATCACCATATGAAACATAATTTGATTGAAAGTTTAGTCATGCATTCATAATGGATGTGTGTAGTGTTATTTATAGATACAACATGACCCATGTTGAGATTATTATATGTAATGGTATAATTTTTTAAATATTTATAACATTATAATTTTAGTTTAAAAAAATTATATTTAGGATTTATAATGATGAATTTTATGATTAGCATGTTTTGATAATTTTTAATGAGTAGAAAATGTTATATTAAAAAGAAGTAAATTATAAATATTACACTTATAGAACCATTAAAAATAATTATTTTTTGGGTAATTTATAGTAATAAAATTATTTGAGTTTCTGAAGTATTACGCAACAAAAATTTGCAGAATAATACATGAATATGATTCAACTGTCCCAAACAAGAACATGTTATAATCAATTGGATATTATTATTATGAATATGATTATTTAATAAAAATATTATAAAATAATAATTATAATAATTATTTTTTTTTAATTTTATATGATTAATATGTGAAGAATTTTATGTAAATAAGATAATTCTATAGAAATGGAAAGGAAAATATGTCATTTTATAGAGGTACTAATCCACATGTACACGTGGATGCTGATTTAATTTTATATAAAATTGTAAAAAATGAGTAAGTGGTTTATATTTTGAGAATAGATTTTTTTAATATCACATTTATTAATTAAATATATTTTTAGAAACATCCATTTATGGTGTTTATAAAAAAACAAAACAAGTCACTTTGTGGAGCTGGTATTCTGCACATACGCATGAATAAGGTTTTTCATTTTTATAAGGGAAAAGGGAAATCAAGGATAAAATTTATCCCATAAAAATGAAAACATATAATTATACATATATTTATATATATAAACTATATATTAAATTTTTAATGGGTTATATATAATTGGAGGTGAATGATATATATGGAAATATGTTAGAGATTGATTTGTACCAACCCGGAGAATTTTAAATTTCTCTTCGAGTACATCTTTGAAATGGGTGAATTAAAGAATTTACATTGGTTTAGGGGATGAGAATTGTGGGACAGGGATATAGTGGAAGTAAATAATGGAATATGTTCAGGTGTAAATCATAATAGGAGTTCCCTCGATGGGGTTGTAGAATCCTATTTTTATATGGTATGGGAGTGGAATTATTATAATAATATTATATGTAAATTAAATATTCAAGAGTAAAATGGATCAAATAATGGTGAGGAGGAAGCGTTTTCAATAATTATTGGTAGGTACTTATAAAAATATAATTAATTTTTGGTCAACCTTTAAGTTATAGAAGGATTTTTTACAAACTTTTATCTTTTAACCAAATTGACTTTTTTTATTGAGAGTCAAACTAATCATTGGAAATTAGTGTTAAAAAAATTGATAAGTATTAATATATAATATGAAAATTACGATTTATAATTTTAAAATAATTTTATTAAATAACATTTTTGTTGTTGATAAATTTTATTTTAAAAATTAAATTATATAACGCATAAAAATGTTTTATTTAAAAATGTATGTATATTTTATCAAAAAATAATTATCTCTATAAAAATTTTAAATTATATTAATTGAATTAGCTAAAATTGATAATAAAAAAATATAATTAACTATTATATTTTAAAAAATATCTAAAACAAAATTTTACCAAAAATGTTTTTAAAATGAAGAAAATATAAAAATAATTTTTTATTGGAAAATATTACATATGTTAAAATTATACTATAAAAAGCATCTATACTATATAAATAATTTTTTAAAATATGTAGTTTTACTAATAATATTAAAGTCCAATCAATTAATCATTTTTATATGCTTTTATATATTACTTATATTATAATAATGTGACAAATGTAATGGTTTTGGTAAAATGTGTATATTTCAATATTCCCGTAAAAAATAATCAATTTAATTAATATATCAAAAATTAATACAAATTTAATTTTTACAATAATTATTTAAAAACTAAATTTATTTTATTAAATTATTCTTCAAAAATTAAATAATTTATTTTTAAACAAAAAATACAAATTACGATTAATTTTTTAATTTTGGTATAATATTTCAGTTGTTATTAATATTATATCAAATTTGTTTGTAGTTTGAATAATGTAAATTTATTAGTTAATATATAATAGAGAAATTTGTAAAAATAATTATTTTGAATAAATTATATTAAAAATAAATAAAAATTATTTGATAAAACCAATCCTTTTCAATATTAAATCATTTTAGTTATCTCTCATCCAAATAAAATAAATTTCTTTCAATAATATTGTATTTAATATAATATTTGTTATTCATATATTTTTAAGAATATTATTCATCTATTATATCTTAGATTAATTTAGTTCGGTTGTCATGTGAAATAATATATTGAAAATTCTATTAAGTTAGATATATATTCAAAAATCTTATAGTGTTAAAAATTTTATCATTGAGTACTAATTGAAATGAGTCATAAGTTACCATGTTGTAAATTTTAAAAAGAGAACACCCCAGGATATTCATTGTTACACCACTCTATATCATCAATACATCCCACTATATGTTAGTGAGTGTTCAGGAGTAGTGGTCATCTTTTTATTTTCCTTATTGAAATAATCATAATAATAATACTCATATTTGAGCATGAGTCAATTCTAAATTAAAATGATATGTGGATTTAAAAATTATGAAAAATTTCATAAAAATAATCAATTTTATTTTTTTATTACCAGAAAAATATTAATCAGTATCATAATATATGTAATGATCAATTTCTTAATGACCTATTTCATTGATATATTTGTATATATACTCTTTTTTGGATTCCATGACACAACAGTATTGATTTATCTATCCATACTTAACAGAATCCAAATCTGGTATACTATTTTCCAATTCTTGAGATCTTCATTAAAATTTCTAAATACTTTTCATATTATTAATTTCTCAAAAAATATAATATAATATAATGTATGCAGACTTCCAAAAATTTATTAATGTATTTATAATGTCACTGTTCATCTAATATAAGACGTTAACAACAGAATTTTCATATATGGAAGGCTTCCGTATGAAATCGGAATGTCTATATCTTATCAATAATGTTTTCTAGATTTTTTCTCTATTTTAACCATAATTAGTATTATCCTTAAAATATATATGTTTTATATGTGAGGATCCCCAAATAGTTTATCGAATGAGAAAATAATATAGTGTATATAACACCTTTATATGGTAATGTACTTATTTTGTTCATAATAATAATTTTGATGATTCATTGATTAATTATTTTTATGGAAAAATAATACTTTTTCACCCTTTCGTAAAGCACTTCAGAATATAAAATCATTTTCTAGTTTATATTGAATCTTTTTCTTCAGTTCTACCAATATAGTTGGAACCATTCTATAAAGACTCTTCAGTATAGGCATATCATCATGTATGAGTTCATTGGAAATATCACCTTCATGATTTTGGGGAAGACAGGGAAAATAATTGATAAATTAATCAACATATTCATTTTTATTTGGAAATTCATGAATATTGAGTTTATCTTTATACATTTGAGAAAATTTCCATTGATATTTGGTATCAATACCAATATTAGGGAAATAATGTCCAAAGGGACATCATATTTATTCATGAACAGATATCAAATTATTGGTGGAGTTCTGATATGAAATGTGGTCTCCATATCTACGTAATTGACATGGGATATATATATAGAGTAATTTATTTCCCAAATTCACATCAAATTTACCCAATGGAAGAATAAAATGATTTTTAGGAATGAAATTCACAAACAACTTAATCTAATATTCATTATAATCATGGAATTCAATCACTGTACATCTTGGTTTTTTCATTGATAATTTAATATCTAGTCAATATTTTTATAAATTGATGCTCATAGAGTAAATTCTTGATAGGAAGGAGTAGTTAAAATAATATTCAAATAATAATTTTCATGTTCGTGAATGGATAATAAGTGTAAATATATTAGTTTTATTATTTTCTTAATAATTTAATAAAACTTTTGTTATTAGTGAGATTATTAAAAAATAAAATATATCGAATAAAATTATATTATATTAAATAATCCATTATAATATTTCCTAACCAATTACACCTTCATTTCAAACAATGATACATTAGGATCAACTTATGACACCCCTAGTTGAACCTATAAATTTTTAGGTTTCAAAAACATAAAACATAATCCATCAAATTAATAAAACCATTATCATCTAAAAATGAAATTGGCCCCAAACGAAATATTTTATATTTATTAGAAAAAATATATAATTTAACTAAAATCTATGGAAAAATATTAGATGAATAAAAAAATACTTTACAAAATTATATATATCATCTCAATATTAAAAAAATATCTAAAAACTTAAAGGAGAAATTCGATTTATTATTAGTTATGTAAATATTTTTTTTTAAAATATTATAAAACTACTATCACAAAATTTCATCACTAATGAATAACTCTTAGGACTATCCTTGGATATAAATTCCAGGGGAAACATGAAAATGTAATTATAGAGTGAGATAAAATGCCAAGTATATTAAAATCTATATTCATAAGTCCTAGATTATTTATCAATAGCCCCTAATGAAGTGAGAAAAAATAACAAGAATGAAATTTCATGATTAATGGAATATTATTATTAAATAATATTAACTGGAAAAATTATATTATATTATAACCTCTGATCATGATATTAAATCTGTATGAGTGTAATTTTGAAATATAAAAAAATCACCACAACCAAAAATGTGGGATAAAATATTATAAATCATGAATCGTGGTTGTATAAAATAATAATAATGATTGATATAAAAATATGTTATATAAATGTTTCTAATATAGAATAATATTATATTATAAGTGTACATTGTGGAAAACTACACAGAAATTAATTTCATATTGGTCTAGGTTTGAAAAATCCCCATTACATTTTTAAATGGGAGAACCTCCCATTTCCCATAACATTATAGACTAGGATAACCTCAAATGTCATAAAACATATCAAATGATAAAGTACCTTATCCAATAACATAAAATCTCATAAGATATAATTCTATATCTAATATATAAGATGGAAATATATTTCACAACCGACACATATAATAATTATAAACTAAACTAATGTGAACCACATAAACATGAATATATTAATTAATATAACATAATATAGCTATCATTTGACAATGGATGTGTTTCATATAAAATTCACTATCCTCAAAAAAATATCCCAACAAACAAAGTTGATTATTTCATTAAAATATGTAACGATATAGTCCGGTGAACAATTAATCAATTAGAATATAAAATGATATAAACATTGATTAAAATACTTTATTGGATGAAAAATGTATAATGATTAAAAACAAATAATCCTTTTCACTTTTACTCTATTTTATTAAAAAAATATTGTGGATAAATGTTTTTCAATGGGAAGGATATAGGTACCAAAAAATTGTAAATTATATTTTAACAATAAGATATTAAATATAAGCTTCATAAATAATATAAATGAAATATGTTGGGGAATGTAACTGAGTGAAAATGTGAGGAAGGAGAGTTTAAACAATAATTTCATCATTTGTTAGTAAGTTAATGATAATATATATAGAACATAAATAATCAATTAAATATATATATACATTGGAATCTAGGAAGCAATGTATGTAATATGGACATAGATGTGAAATATTCCCTACAAAAATTAAATGATATAGATAATTCCACCTATAAAAGTATCAACGGTGAATAAAAAATTAATAAGAGTAAAAAAAGTATGAAGGCTTATAATCCCAAAAAAACAAAAGGTATTAAAAATTAATATTTATTTAGAGATAAATTATATTCAAATTCATTAATTTAAATTTAGACCTAGTTAATCTCATCTTCGAGGGAATATTGTATTCGAATCCTTTACAAATTTGGTAAATTTTGAATCAAAAGTCAATGAAATAGAGATCACGAGCTATATTTCTAAATGTAATGAATTACAAGAAATTAATTATAAAATTAATACATTTTGATATATATATATATATATTACAATAAAGGTAATATGAGTTGAATATTTAACATATACCAATGAATGGTTATTGATATGAGAATATATTACATTTACTCTTAACTACTATGAAAAATCTCTATCCCCATATATGATGAACACAATCATTTATTAATGAAATTATTCATATATATGTATTTTTATTCACAATAATAAAATTCATTTATTATATGTATCAATATAAAATTCTTATGATTTATTTTTTTTCATTAGATTGGTTTAATATTTTCTCGTACCAGTTTTCATATGTTGATGTAAATCGTTTTTCATTAATAAAATTTTAATCATTAAAAATTTAATCAGGATTATTCAATAATAATATTTTAATTGTACATAAAATCCCTTGGTAAATTAATGAATGGTATATGTATGGAATGAATAAATTTAATTTATAATGTGTATGTTTCATGTACTTATACAAATAAAAATGAGTAACTCAATAATGACCATTAATTGTTATGTCACCATTAAAGAATATAAAACATAAAATATATTTCTCTTTAATAACATATATTATAATCCATTACATCTCAATAATCATTAGTTAATGAAAATATTAAAATAGTATAACATTGTTCATGTAGCTGGTCTAATTGAAAAAAACAATAATATATTATTAAAATGATGTAGTATATGTATTGAGTTATTTTTTTCTATTATGATTTTTATAGGTTCATAGTAATGTTAATAGTAAATAATTACTACATTGTTTGATATTTATTAAAATTAAATATGATAAAGTAATTAAAAAATATAATGAAAACATTGATATTAAATTTGATGGATTCACCCCATCTCATAATTGGTTCCATTCTAATGATGTGTTTATAACTCAATTTTTATATTGGAATATACCCAAATTGGAATTGAAAATTATGATATGAATATTTAATATTATTGCCTCTTTTATATA
Source organism: Viscum album (assembly GCA_963277665.1). NCBI lineage: Eukaryota > Viridiplantae > Streptophyta > Magnoliopsida > Santalales > Viscaceae > Viscum > Viscum album. Next base: position 1,920,622,674 of record OY728160.1, read on the forward strand.
CTTGTGGTTTTATTCATTTTATATGTTTCATTATTATGTTCCATATTTATTTTTTAATTTTTTTTATTATATTTCCATTATCATTAAAATATAATGAATTTGTTCATTTTAGTTGGGATTTTGTATAATACATGTTATTCACCATATTTAGGGATTAAAAATATAACGTGTTTGACATATAAGGAGAATGAATTAGAAGTAAAATAGGAAGATGAAAAAGATATTTTTCAGAGTAAAATAATGGATCAAAAGGAAATTAAGATCTAAAATTAATGAGGTTATCATCATTTATGATAAAGATTCTTTAACACAATCTCACAATATAAGGAGTGTGAAGAACACTAACATATTATCATGGTAGAAAGAAATATTATTTTAATGAAATTAATAATTACTAAAAATTTATTTGGGAAATAAATGAATATACTAATCATATAGAGGAATATTAAATATGAGATTTTTCGAAGAGGTTGGATGTTTAGAAGAACATTTAAAGAAAATTGATATTCATCATCAAATAATCTGTATAAAAATACGAAAATAATATCATCATAATTATATGATTTGTAAACTTTTTTTAACTCCTAAGCATTTAAAATATCTTTTTGGTTTGGATTATTAGATAATTATGAAATATGTTGCTTAATAAAGTGGATATTTATAAAGATAGAATATTTTTCCTCAAATATATTTTCTTATGATTGCACATTAATTTATTTTATGAAGTTTTTTCTCCCTTCTAGATTTTTATCCACTAAAATTTATATAATACATAAACATAGTTATGTTATATGTTTTTTTGAAATCATTTATGGATGAAAACAAATATCATAAAGGGATATAAAATTATAAGAATCTCATTTTCCCATGTGAAATTAATGAAAACACATAAGGATGTTTTTTTTCTATAACAACCATTGTTCCCAAATTATCTTTTAATTAATCATCAAGCCAACTTAAAATAAAAAATATTGCATAAAATTTTTGAGAAGGCATAATTAATAAGTTATCGACATGAGTAATACTTGGGACAATAAGATAACTCATGGATATGGTTATATGAAAATCAAACCCTTCAAAATAAATAGATTATAAATCATAAAATGGTCATGATCAAATTTTATTACCTCATAATGTCATATAATATCCATAAAAATAAACAAAATTACTTGAAATTAGCCATCAGGGGACACTATCTTGAAAATCACTCTTACATGAAACCATATAATATAATAATATTCCAATATAATTCCAGCATCTCTCTTCAAAGGTAAAAACACATTAATAAATTCTTTCAGGAGATTATTAATATCCACTTGTCATAAAAGTCAAAATAAAAACCATATCATTATAGGAACACATAAAAATACTAAAAACTCATAAAATATCTCAAACAACAGTTATCTTTGGTCCCATAAACAAAAAGACATAAATTTGTATAATAAAATGAGAATAAATCTCATTTTACTTTGATTAAATTAATAAATTTTCACAAAAAAGAGTAGGGCATTCCTTGAAAAAATTAAAAACATGTTGTGTATCGTTGAAAATGAATATTGTCTATGGAATATGGAAATTTTGGTCATGCAATAAACATTAAATCATTTTGACATTGTATAAAAATGAAAAATGGCATTCATGGAAAACATTAAAATGATTCATTTTAAAAAAATTCAATAAAAATTAAAAACTATTTTAAAATTAAATTTATAAATATTTTATGTATAAATAAGAACATTTTTGAAACATTAAAAGAAGATAAACATGGTCAATGTAGTGTTTGATACAATTTAAATTTAATTTTCAAAGAAACATCTTATACATCAATTATCGAATAACCACATATGTCCATGGACCTTTTGAATAAAAAAATTATATTTATAATTATTTTTTTTTTCAATTTTTACTATTTATTCCTTTAAGAATATAACTAATATTATAGAAATTAATATATTTTTATTATTTACTAATTTTGTAAGGTTATGTAAGATGTTTCACGGTCATTCATTTCTTAATCTCTAAAATGAATTCAGTGCCACAATCGCATTAAAAGTGGTCATGGTTACATAATATTATAAATTATAATCATGTTATAATTATCAAATTTATAAATTATATATACTATTTAGACAATCAATGTTAAGTTATCAAGATTATTGAAATGCTTTATTTCATGGATATGGTAGTATGCAGGTATACATGAGAGATGATACTCTTAAAAATGATTTTTTTTAATGTTTTCATAAAGATAATCTAAAAATAAATATATAAATTTAAAAGGGGTTGGTATCGTATTCTAATAGTTGGGTGAACCCTTGAATCTACGGTTTCCACCTATTGCATCACCGAAGACTGATTCCTCCTACATCAACTTTTGATTATTATGCCTTATGGTTTAGTCTTTATAGGTGGGTTTTAGAAGGATATTTAATCATGAGATTTGGGATCATTTCATTTGAATCTTTGGGTAAAATTTTTATTTTGTGTTTTCTCAGTCGTTGTTATCAGGGTTCTCCAACCTTACCGGTCATTCTGTTTTGGACTTCGGTTATCTGATTTTTCAATAATGATGCTGGAGACGAAGTGTTTTGTATCATTTTTCAAAGGTCAACATTGCTTCCCAGATATTGTTTTGTTCAGATCTAGACACATTTGTCAGGTTTTTTATTATTGTGATATTTGGGGAATAGTGTTCCCAAACGACGCTGCCAAATTGATTTCGTACATAACCTGAAGATCTGTTATGGAAATTGCTTAGAATATTGATGTGATATCTAGTTTGACTTTAGTAGTTGTTCACACGATTTAGGGGAATAGATATAATTTTTTGTCTAGTATATACGATGATGCTCAAGATAACTATGGGATTCACTAAACCTTATTGTTGTGTTCTAAATGTATGACGAGGTGTAGATCACATGGTTCAAATTTGCCTTAGTCTCATTGAATTTTCTAGGCCTCTTTCTATTTATTATAAGTGGCATCAGGTGGGAAGCCTCAACAGAAATATTGGTGTGCTATCACCAATTATTCAATGTGTTTTTAGCACTTGTTATATGAATGGGTACATTGTCAATAATTTCTGCATTGTGTTTTCTATCTAACAATGTAGCACATCAGTTTGATAGTGATGTGAGTCCATCACTAGCACAATTATATGGGATAATATAAAGATATATCGGTGTGTTGGAATATATTATTTGATCCTCATACCCCATAACAATGTGGAATAGGGGAGTTATTTTGCTAGTGGTGTTGCATTCATTACACAATACATGATATAAGTGGCACATCATTATTTTCAAAATTTCTTATTGCATTATCAGATGTGGTGGGGTGTGATTATAATTTTTTCTTGTTCTTTTTATAATTCTTGTTTATTATTTGGAAATTGGGTCTATATGTGGCATTTTATCTATTTTTTGTTTGCATCTAGTCCATACAATTTTCCCTCCTTTTTACAGACTTTAAAAAGAGTTATCTATTTTTAATATTCAATAAAGGGGGCATGACCCTCATACATAAAAAGTGACTAAATATTATATACGTTATTAAATATATCTATATTTCTATCCATGTGATATGGTATACAATAAATTATGCATGTATATGATAGTCCACATATACCCATCGATAAAATTTTGATTTTTAAAATGAGGGAATGTAGTTGGATAAAATGTTTTACCATTAACATAATAAATTATTTGCATTTTTTATATACATATTTAATTATATATTTTTGTATTTAATTATTTTGTGGCAATTTAAGAAGAATGAAACTCAAACGATCTTGGTTTTGACTTTCACCATAGTGTTTTAGATCTATCTATGTCATATTTCATAAGCCATTTTGGTCCTTTGAGAAAACCAGGATCTATGAGAAGTGGATAATGGTGTTGAGTTGAGATATGGGAATATCAGGGTCAGGATAATGTTCCCAATTTGTTTTCATAAAGTATTATATGATATTTCTCTTTACAAGTGATAATATTGGAATCTTTAAAAATATTAATAACTTTTAAATATAACAAATATCATCATCATGGAATGTGGATCCAATTTATTCCAATTTCAATGTAATGTCAATGCAACATTTAAATACACAAAAATTTATAAAAAATTGTCATTATATATATATTTTTTAAGATTTATCTCTTAGTTTTGACCCCAACCACTTTATGTAGTTTTACCCATACAGTGGTGACAAACATTTACTATAGTATCCATTCAATATGACTAAAAATGATATGAAAAACATTATATAATTTAAACATTCTAATTAATAATAATGATTCCATTTTTTCAATATTATATTTCAAGTAGATGTAAAAAAAATTGTTAATATTAATATGTGTAATACAATAATTTTTTTATAAAAATGAAAATTTAAAAACTAAAAATGATTTTACACCAATATCATGTTTAAAATTGGTCCCCATGATTTTAAATGGATTAGTAATAAAAATGAGAGTATTTTTCATTAAAATTCATTGTAAAAATTAATTCCATCTTGTTAATAATTAATCATGTGTTATGTTTTTGTTTTTAACAACAAAATATTTTTAAATAGTCTCCTAAAAATTAACAATTTCAGAAATATACCAAAAAATATCCCTAATTTGATTCTGATAATATAATATGAAAAATGAAATATATTTACTGAAATTAAAATTAAAATATTATTCAACTTATCATTTATTTATAATCATATAATACCTGGAAAAAATTTCTTATAATAAAATTAAAATAATTTCAATGTATGAAGTAATCAAAATTAATATAGTGAGTATAAATCAGTAAAATATAATCAATATTGTTATGAAAAAATGGAATTGATTTATTCAAATAGACTACGATTCTATATTATTTCCTTTAAATGAAATTATATCGAATTAATTTTATTAACTAGCAAATAGGTTATGATAGTTTTTATTCAAATCCTTTTCAGATTGTCATTTCGCTTCCTAAATCATATCCTGTGTTTTTATAACATAAAAAAGGTGAGTTAAAAAACTCATAAACAATTATTCTATAAAATAACGAATCTAGAATAGATTTTAATTTTATGAAATATTCTAATCTTATTGAACTACATCAAACATGAAACACAAGAGATATTTCATGTACATATTTCCTTTCTAATGAAACATTGAATACATCATGTACGTATGATAGACCCAGTGGTAAGGATACCAAGATATATATTACTCTTACATTCTCAATAATATTGTTTTGACTAATATCCAATAAAAATATGTTTCACTTTATAAGAAATCTCATCACACTTTTACATGGAGATATTTTTGTTAACAAATTATCTCATACCTTAATGGAGAAATATTTAATCTACTTATTTACATATAATTTCTATATTATTTTAGAATCCCCCATATAGTTGTTAACCATTTAATCTCTTAAATATATATTCTACCAAAACCGGTCCCAACAACTATCTCTCATTAAATTTATATCAACATACAACAGTCCAAAACCAACTCCTATATAATGACTCAAACAATTACATATGTATAATATAATAAAACTATCATTATAAGAATATAACACTAATTAAATATATCGACACCAATTTCATTGATACTCAAATTACCATATATAGAGAATATCTTCAAAAGTTCTAAAAAATATAACACCCCATGAATTTATGGTGCATATCCTCTTAAATAAATTTAATTAATTCGATTACTTAAAGTGATCATTAAATTATTGTATAAATTATAAATCATAAAAAATCACAAATAGATCACAAGAATTACTTTATAAATTAAAAATCACTTAAATAAGAGGTTCTTTTTATAAATTAAGGAATATATATCAAGGAAATAGTAAATTGAACTCTGTGACAGTAATGTTAACCTTAGGAATAGTAATTCAGAAAATAGAATAATAACCATTCCTATAAATGTATAAATAAATTATAAGCATCTTATAAATGAAAATATTTTATAATTATATCATAGTATAATTCCATAAATATTTTGAACAAGATAAATTAAATGCTATTATTTTTATAACGAGTAAATGATTATATAGAATTTTTTAGTTAATACAATGTTTTAAAAGAAAATCAATATTCATAAAATATAATCATAAATTATAATTTTATTTTCTTATTATTATAAGGTAATATTATGTATCATTAATTATTTATTCAAAGTTCTATAAAATTTGTTATATTTTGAAAATTGTTATTTTCTATGTAAATGATGATTTCAATTTTTAATTAAATATATCATATTTAGAAAAAAATCTGAGATGGATTTAATTTTTTAATTTTACATGTTAAATAATGGGTTGGGTGAATTTTTTAAGTTTATCTAAACTACATGAATTTTTTCTGAATAGTTAAATATGGTAATTTACAGTATTTATATATAATAAGTTCAAAACAATATTCCATTAGACTTCGTTGATGTAAAAACTATGAAAATAGTAAATACTTGTCAATTAACTTTATTAATCCATAAAATTATCAGTATTTCATATCATGATCCAAATTAATAAACTCTTTAATACAATAAAAACACCCATCTCCTCCACTATAATTACCACCCATCACTACCTCTTCCCCTCACTCCTCTAAATCCTTAATTCTTATCAAATTCTTACCCAACACACTTTTCATGTCTCTTATCCACATATATGATTTTTTTATCACCAAAATAATAATCCCAATCCCCACAAGGAGGTACTCAATCAGAATAATTCTAGAGTTAAAACCCTTAATCATTCTCTTTCATTTTCTTTCTATTTCAAATATTTTACTATCAATACAAAAACTACTATATCCAAACATTCTTGATAACTCAATTATATTACATAAAATTTAATTATATTATGTTAATGTAAAATCAATCATCCATCCCCTTCCCCTCTCCCTTCTATTAAATATTTGAAAACACCGTCATTGATGTGTCTATTTACCATCATCATGTATGATTCATTTTCGTTTTCCATCACAACCAAGAAATATTTTTATAAAATTACTGTTAAGGTCTAATAAATTTTTTTCATTCATATTATATTTCATATAATATTTTTAAACCAGTATATATAGATAATATTAATTAATAAAACTAAACTAGTTCGTGATAGTTGGAAATTCACCAAAATAAACTAATGTTGATCATTAATGTTTTATCTAATGATTCATCCTAAAAACATATATGTAGAGGAAATATATAACCATTTAATAATTTTTTTCTTCAAAAAAAATATATTTACAATTAATTATAAATACTCTCATTTTAAATGGTTTTCCATACATATATACAAGTAAATCGATAATGAAAACCATGGAAATGAATCCACCCAAACAAAAAAATTGAAAATTATAAATCATCATTAAGGACATAAATGAACATAATTATATAATTATAAATCAAATAAAATTTTAAAATTGTTCTATATTAATTAATTAGTGGATTTAATTTGATTATCCAAGACATTTAAATGAATAAAAGAACACATTCATGGACAAGGTAAGAAATTCTCTCTAAACATCCATTTTTCAAATAGATAATGATTTACCTCTCACTAAACTAAGATATCATTCTGTAATTTTATATACCAATTATAAATTATGTTCATGTTTTATAAACCCTTGTATCAAGATAATGTCATCTTTATTTTATGGGGAAATTTATTTCATATAAGGCCTCGTTTTCAATTATACCCGATAAACATGCCTAATTAATAAGATCTTCCAAATATATTAACATTTTTCCAATATATTGAATAATATGTTTAATGCTACAGATATTTCCCATAAATAATCCATTTTACCATAAATATATATCTTATTTCATTTTTGGTTTTAAATAAACAATTATCCATTTTTCTTTATTAATGTCTCTTCAGTTTTATCCATTAAACCACACTAAAGAGGCTCATTTCTATTATTTCTTAAACAATAATTTTACAATAATTTTAACATTATATTCTATTTTACTATTATACAATATTAATATTCACATATGATATTATTCAACTATTTCATGGACATAATTATGATATTCCTATTGGTTATGCTTTTTTTTCAATTTATTCCTTTTGTGCGGTCAATATATTATTCCCTTTCATGTGTGATCATCATAAATTTAAAATTTCATTAATTATTCATATTCAATAGATCATGGATATTATTATTTCCTTATCTTCATATGATTATTACATAATGTTTCTAAATTTGATGTTGTTTTAATTTAGAAAATATTAATGAATTTGTATCATCTACAAAATCCAAAAATGAAATTTTCCAAATACACAACATCTAGTAAATAATAAATTTTTTAATTCATTATTCAATTAGTACATTCCAGGACGGTTAAATTTTAATAAAACCAGATGTTTGAATTTCATTACTAGTATACTGATGGTTTATTTTTAATATTATTTACATTTCCATAAAGTCTAATTAGTTTTGACTTTTCATAAATTATTAATATCTCATACAACCCTTACTATGAATTTTATCTGACACTTATATTTTCTTCCACCCCAGAGTTATGATGATGAAATATTTGAATAAGTGACAGTATGTAGTTTACTTTCTTTTGTTGTGTTCTATGTTTTATTAAAAACATTACAATGGAATCATATATACATATATTAATTTTGGATTTATAAACTGATTCATCCATGGTGATGTGTTCTATTTTATATATTCCATTTTTAAAAAATGGCCACTCACTTTTGAATAGTGTGGTCTGGGTTGTTAAATTTGGTATTAAAGGAAGTTTAGTAGAAACATTAGGAACTATTTTTTACAAAACAATGCTTAGTCAACAATACCCTAACATATAATGTTAGGATAACATAGAATAAAATCCACGAATTATGGTATGGTTTGGTTATGTTTGTATTCCAAGATATACAACCATTCATTGATACAACAAGGGGATGTGGTTCTTTCATAAATGTACCTAGGGAAAAAAATCGGACATGGTGCATCGATCATGACTTGGCATAACCTAGGATATAACAATGGGCCTTACTACATATCCAATTCGACACACCCATGGGATATGTGTTACACACTAAGGTTTTCTAAATGTAAATTCTTCAAATTTTGTTTTTTGTAGATAATTATAAGAGGCCTTTAAACATAATTTTTCTACTTCTATTTTTTGAATTTCATAAAAAGGTCATCTACAATTTTGTTCTGTATACTATATAGAGTATGTTGGAAACCACATGTTTGTTTGGATAATCGTAACACACCCTTAAAAAAAGTAATATGAATAGTATTATGACTCTAATAAACAAAAAATTGAATTATTAGTTTATTTTCATATGCCTTAAGATGATGTAATCTTGATTAATTTTTAAATGTGATATTAAAACATTTATAGTTTTTATATTATTAATATTTGAATTATGAATGATTTTAATTAAAAATTAGATATAAAAAATATAGAAAATTATTTTACAAAAATGGAAATTATTTATTGAATTCAATACATCGATAAATGGTTAGGGTGAATTATAGGTATTTTTTTGAAATAGTTTATTATTCTGTGAATAGTAAAAAATATAGTTTTTGAGCATCGGTATCTTAATAAAATAATTAATTATGTAATAATGATGTAATAATTATGGTCGAATTTTGTATAGAAAAATATGTTATGAGGTGTCCCATGTGGCTTATACCATTATCTAATGCCATGGGCAATCCCTTGGTTTTTCAAATAACACTAATGAAGTGTCCCTTGGAAATTATTTAAATAATCCCTGTCTTTTTCTCTAAATACCAACAAACCCCTTAATTAACATCATTCCAAATGCTTTTTCAATGATGATATAGAATTATTACATCCCTAGTAGCCCTCCCAAGGTTTAATTAATCTCACAAGGACCCAACCATCATGTTCTAGAAGTTACTCTACAAGGTAATAAAATTATCATTTTCATTCTTTTTTCCATACAAGTTCTCTTTTATGTGTTATTACATTCATGTTTCCATACCATGTTCTTATTTCATTATTATTCATGATCTATTCTGTATTATAATTCATTTTGGGATTTGTGACCCTTTTCCCCTATCATTTTAATATTTTCAAAAACCATGTTACATAGTCAATAGGCTGCCAAATGTTTTATTAGGGAATTCCCAATTATTCTTTTATTATGAGTTCCATTATTTTCTTAATAATTAATCCACTCTTATTACCCAAAAGGAGTGAAATATCCAGGAATAATGTATATTTTGGGTGTTCTCATGTTCATGGATAATTCATCATCACTATTCTTCTCCTCTCCAACTTATTCAACTAATAAAAATGTAGTCTGTGATGTGTCGAATTACTGACATCATGGATGATGGGATACCAATTTCGATTAATTTGTTCAAGTCTGGTAATGAAACCATTTCCATTGTTGAACAGGGTTATAGAATATGTTTTATTTATCATTTATGGTAATGGAATTCTTTTGTACTTATTTTTTAAATTTATAAGTCAAAATGAGGTTTTTATTAACATAGAACCACTAAAATGATGTAAAAGAACATCATTAATGTTTTAACATATGAATCATCCTCATATAAATCATCAAAATGTTAAATGGTATAAATTGTGGTACTAGAAATATTAAAATACATTTCAATTCCAATTCTATAGTTTCACTTCCAGTCGACAATAACATCCATCATGAACCAATCATGGAAATCATGTAAGGAACTCAACCAAAACGGTACAAGGAATAAAATACTAACAAATTATGTTGTGAAATAAGGTTATGAAATCATCATATAAGATGTCATAAACATGAAAATTTTTCTATAAAAATATAATAACACTTTTTTATTCATTGTAAAATAAACTTAAATAAGTTTGAAGTATGAAAAGCCTCATGTAAGGGAATTATTTACATGATTCCCATCCTTTCGGATAACATTATTCTTCATTATTTATCTATTATTTAAATTTTTTTATGATGTATTATGATTATAATATTCTTAATTAGGTATATATACATAGTATTTACATATTCCTTCAACTCTATTAAGTCTCACATCAATTATATGATATTTATAAGGGACATATATTTAAAAATCTTATTTTAAAAATAGTTTTTACAAAATTCAAAAGATATGTTTTTATGCTTATATTAATTTGGTATGATTATGTTCGGGATCTTGGGAATTTTTTAGGGTGAATGTTTGGACCTATATTTTCTTTAAATTCATTGGTTATGTGTATGTTGTAGGTTGGTCGTATGGTCACTCCAAGTGCAACTACGATGGTTACCCAAATAGTAGGGTAGCTATGAGGATTACCAATTATAAGGTAGCTGAGGGGGTTACAAGATTATGAATGTAATGGCTTAAGATACCATTATGGTTATAATTATTTTCTTAGGTATTTTTTAAATTTCATGTTTCAAATTTAATTATATATATGTGTCTGATATGTATGTCTTATGAAAGTGATTTCATATGTCACAAGTATTCATGGACTAATGTGTTCTTTCCTTTATATATATCTCGTACAGATATTTTGTGCTCAACCCTTATTTTAAATGATTTTTCATAAGTTAATGGATGTGTTATAAAAATTAGTATTCCATGTTAAATGTTTAAGAATTGTCAGGGAATCATGTTTTATGTTTATTGTTTTTAAATTTGAAAATAATGGAAACTTTTTTTATGGTATCAACTCTCTAATAATGTCTAATGCTAAGAATGTATTATGTACCAATTCCAAAAATCTCTAAACATGAAAATATCCTCAATATAAAAGGAAGTGTTTACTGCAGTAAACTCATGATTGTTTTTGTAATAAGGTTGGGTCTTTATAGTTGGTATTAGATGATGAATTAAATTACTCTTTGGGTAAGGATGATGTTAAAGGAATACCATAAATGATTTTTAATCTATAATTAATTTGAAATGTTATAGAATTTAAATATTACAATGTTGATTTATCTATGATATTTTTATTCAGAATGGTTTTCTACAGAAGTAATAGGGATTCTTAAGAGCAGTGGCACTGACAGAATGACATCCTTCCAGATCTAAAGCCCGGAGAAGTAGGGATTAGAACCAAGCAGTTTATGACAGTAATGGCTCATCTAACACAACCTATAAATGGTGGTGGAATCCATGAAAGAGAAAAAATAGAGGTCCCACAATAAAACATGGCAGTAGTGGAACGTTTTATGATACTAGACCCTTTTGTTTTCAATGGATCTTATAAACCAGTAGCAGCTGAATGAAGGATCAATGCTCTTGAAAATATATTTAATGGTATGGGATGTTTAGACAATCAAATGGTAAGTCTTTGCATATATCATTTTAAAGGTGAAGCTGATCAGTGGTGATCAATGGAATGGAATATCAGGGGTATAGAGGATTTTGATGCCTTAGAGTGGGATGAATTTAAGTCTTTTTCTTGAAATATGATTTCCTAAGGTGGCGTGACATAGAATAGTGACTAAATTTCATTAATTGATGCATAAGGAGGAGGATTTAGTGTCTTTGTATGAAGCAAACTTCACCCGACTAGTGAGGTATACTCCACATCTTTTATCTGGATCATGATAGAAAAATCAACCGCTTTTACATAGGATTGAAGCAATGGTATCAAAGGGTGTTGGCCTGACGTGAATTAAAAAGTTATGAGAATTTTTTTTGTTGTGCAGAGAGGGTGGAGAGAGATTTTTATAATGATCATGTGAATTTTGTAAATACGGTGAAGAAGAGGTCTAGGGGGTAAGTTATGGGTAAGAATCAACCAAAGATATACAGTGGTAAGAAGATCTAGTTTTATGTTTGTGAATAGTGTTGTAAGAAAAACCATGGGGAATGTATTAGAAATACTGGGAAGTGTTTTAAATGTTGAATTTTTGGACATATGGACTGATATTTCATTGAAAATAATCCTAAGACTAATCCTGATAAGAGAACTGTATAGATTTTTAAATGTGGTGAGATGGGTCACTATGAAAATGTCTGCCAAAGAGAGATATGAATGATGCAATGAAGCCATACTACAAGCAAAAAGGTGTATTAAGACTATTTTAAACTACGTCAGCAGATGTCGGGCCATCCAATGAAATTGTATCATGTATATTTCTTATTCACTCAGATTTTTCTAATGTTTAATTTGATACAGGGTCTACACATTCCTTCGTCTCTGATAAATTTCCAGGTATTTTAAAATATCACCTCAACATATGAGACATGATATCGTTGTTAAAACAACAGAGGAAATATTATAGAAAATAGTAATTATAATAATAATTCCATTGTGTTCTGTTGAAATACATTACTTGCAAACCTTGTGGTTTTACCCTTAGTCAAGTTTGATGTTATTCTGGAAATTAATTGGCTTTCTATTTATCATGTTTAGAATGATTGTAATGATAATGAATTTTTTTAAAATGATTATCAGTTTGTATACAATAATGAACCCATACAATTGATGACATATCAGGAAGCTGAGAAACTGTTGAATGATGGAACAGAATGTTCTATTTCTCATATTGATGAAAACAATGGGACTGTTCAAATTGATTATGTGCCTATGGTAATGGAATACCATGATTTTGTTATTGATGAGTTCCCTGGTGTCATACCTAATCGTGAAGTTGAATTAACAATTTACATAGTTACCGACGCTATACCAATATCAAAACCCCTATATATTATGGCTCAAATAGAAATTCATCAATTGGAAAATTAGTTGTAGGATATTCTTGAAAAAGGCGTCATTCGTCATTGAACTTCACCATGGGGAGATCTTGTTTTGTTTGTTAAAAATAATGATGGTTCCATGAGACATTTAATTGATTATAATTATTTAAATAACATATCTTTGAAAAATAAGTATCCTTTTTCTCATATTGATGACTTATTTGATCAGCTCTAGGGAGCTCTGTACTTTTCCATGATTGACTTGAGATTTGGATACCATCAACTAAAGTTGAAGGAGGATGGCATCCCGAGATCATCCTTACGTACTAGATATGGGCATTTTGAATTTGTTATTATAGCATTTGGTTATCAAATGAACTAGTTGTATTCGTGAATCTTTTGAATAGATTATTTCCTCAGTTCTTGGATATGTTTTTTGCTGTATTTATTGATGAAATTCTGGTATTATCTAAAAATAAAGAGGATCATGAAAAACATCTTAGGGTGTTTTATGAACCATAAATTTAATGAAACTATATGGACAATTCAACAAGTGTGAATTTTTGTTGCAATAGATTTATTTTTTTGGGTACACTGTAAATAAGTATGGAATAACAGTTGATCCAGCCAAAAGAAGAGTGGTAGATGAATGGCCAAGACCTACAAATATTACAGAGATTTGTAGTTTTCTGGGATTAGCTTGTTATTAATGAAGTTTTTTAAGAACACTTCTTAGTTATCTAGACTCATAACTATGTTAACAAGGAAAGGGGTTTAATTTTTTTGGACTGAAGAACGTAATGTTTGTATTTAGGAACTGAAAAATAGATTGGTAAATGTTCCAGTTTCTGCCTTGCCTTTCCGAAATGGTGATTTTTTCATCAACAGTGATGGTTCGTTGAAGGTACTTGGTTGTGTTTTGATAAAGAATGATCAGGTAACTGGATATGCTTAAAAAATCTAAAACCTCATGAGTTATGTTATCCCACACATGATTTAGAATTGGAAGGTGTGGGTTTTTCTTTGAATATTTGGAGGCATCATTTTTATAGAGACAAATGTCAAATATATACTATCCATAAATTATTGAAGTATATATTCACTCAGAAGGAATTAACATGAGTCAGAGATGATCTCTTGAACTGATCTAGGATTATGATTACAAGATCAATTACCATCGTAGAAATTCAATCAATGTAGCAGATGCCTTGAGCCGAAAACATCATGCATCATTAACTATGTTACATTTGGAACATGATCCATTGAATAATGTTATGATGAATTTTGGATTAGAAGTTGATGGTGCAAGAAATAGCACTGTATTTTCCCTGGTTTTAGTGTAGTCATCATTATCAGTCAAGATTAATAAAGTAATGAAGGAAGACCATGAGCAAAAAAAGCGAGAATTGGTTAAAGTTGGTAAGTTAACAGAATTTAAACTTGATAAAGAATTTTTTTTAAGATTTGGTAAAATGGAGTGTGTTCCTTGTGATTCACTATTGATGAAATAATTGTAGTGTTAATATCATAGTTCTCCATTTTTAATTCATCCTAGATGTACTTAGATGTACAGAGATGTTAAAGGTTATTAGTGGTGGAATGGAATGGAATGAGATATATCTAATTCTACCATGAAATTTTTGACATGTCTACAGGTTAATACTGAGTAGCAGTTAACCAAGGGGATGCTTCAGTCTTTTCTAGTTTTATAGTGGATGTTGGAGAATGTATCCATGGAATTTGTGGTGGGACTACCTAAGACATATATAGGTGAAAATGCAATTTGAATTATTTAGGATTAGATTTATAGGTTGTACCACAATGAGATTGTAAGGGTACACCAAGTTCCTTTTTTAGTTTTATATATTAATGATCCCAGGATCACTTCTAACATTTGTAAGGGACTTCAGAAGTATTTCGGCACAAAGTTAAAGTTTAGTGTATCTTTCCATCCTCAATCAGATGGGCTGTCAGAACGAACGATTCAAACTTTAGAGGATACGCTTAGAACTTGTTAAATGGACTACTAGGTAAGTTGGGATATGCATCATTCTTTAGCTATTTTATCTTATTATAATTGTTTCCATTCCAGCATATTTATGGAACTTTTTGAGGCTTTGTATAGAATGCAGTGTCAGAATCCAGCGTTTTTCAATGTAGTCAATGAAAGAAAGATGATTGTTCCAGAATTATTATAGGAAGTTGCTGAGAAAGTGAAGATGATCCAATAGCACATGGGAATATATCAAAGCAGGAAAAGAAGTTATTCAAATAAAAGAAAGAATGTCCTATGTTTTGAGGTATTTGACTGTGTTTTCATTAAAATCTCTCATTGGAAAAGTGTGCTTCATTTTGGTAAGAAAGGAATAACAAATATGTGGTTCATTGGTCCTTTTTAAATATTTGATAATGTTAGCCCTGTTTCATATTGAGTAGTTTGGTCTTCGACTTTCTCTCAGATACACTATGTATTCCTTGTTTTGATGTTGAGGAAGTATGTACCAGATACGTCTCATGTTTGGATCCCAGAAGTAGTTCATCAAGAGTAGAACCTTTCATTTGAAGAGTAACCAATTCGGATACTTGATGGAAGGGAACTGGAATTGCGGAATAAGGTATTCTACATGATAATGCTTTTTTGGAGAAACCACATGGTTGAAAAAGCAACACTAGTGTCTGAAATCTTTATGAGGGAAAGGTACCCTCAGTTGTTTAATAAGTAAATAAAATTACGAGGACAAAATTTCTAGAAGGTGTGTATAATGTCCCAAACCAATGTTTTATTCAGTAAATTATTGAGATTTTGTTTAATATAGATATTTCTAATTAGCCATTAAAAATTATTTTTCTAATTATTTGTTTTGAATTTTGAAAAATGGTCATCTATAATTGAGTTCTGTATGTTATTTGGAGTCTATCCGAACCAACTTATTTTTGGTGAATTGTTACATACGCTTATGAATAATAATTTTAATATCAATATAACCCTTATGTATATTAAATTGTATTATTATTGTATTTTCATATTTTTTTTAAGATAATGAAATATGGATTAATTTTTAACGGTGATATAAAAGCTGTTATAGTTTTTAAATTTTTAATTATTTAATTAATTTTGATTATATTTAAATATTAAATTAAAATTATTTATAAAATTATTTTAAAAAAATGTACTTCATTTTTAAATATTACACTATGATAATTGGTTAGGGAAATTTTGGGGATTTTACTGAAAAAATTGATTTTTTGGTGAATAGTAAAAAAATACAGTTTTTAGCTTTATTTTGTTAATGACATCATTAATGATGTAATAATGATGTAATAAATCACGTCGACCTGTGTATTGTAATATAAGATAGGAGGTGTCCCATGTAGATTATACCTTTGGAAAATTCCAAGGGCAAGCCCATGGTTTTGTAAATACCAATAATGAGGTGTCCCTTAGAAATAATTAAAATATTTTCTCACTTTTTCTATAAATACCAACCCATTACTTCTTAACATCATTAAAAATTATTAATCAACGAAGTACTGGCCTATTTACCTACCTAGTATCCCTCCCAAGGTTACGTCAAGCCCCCAAGGTCATGACCTTCATGTTCTAGGTGTGACTCTACATGGTATGAAAATTCTCAATTTCATTATTTTTCCATTCATGTTCTATTTTATGTGTTATAACATTCATGTTTCCAAACCTTGTCCTTATTTACTTATTATTTAGGATCTATTCTGTATTATAATTGATTTTTAGATGGGTGATCATTGTCCCCTTTATTCTTAATATTTTCTAAAACCATGTTCCATAGTCGTTTGGCTGCTGAATTTTTTGTAAAGGATTTCACAATTATTCATTTATTTTGAGTCATGACTTTTAATATTCTATAATCATCTATTCTAACCCAAGAGTAATGAAGTCAATACGAATCCTATATATTATGGATTTTCTCAGGTTGCTGTAAATTTTATCATCACTACTCTTCTCCTCTATCACTTATTCAAGGAATAAAAACAGTGTTTGTGATGTGTCGAACTACCGACATTGTGGATGATGGGATATCTATTTCGATTAATTATTTCATGTTTGACCAGGAAATTTATTTGATGGATGAAAAAGGATATAATATATTTTTTATGTCTCTTACATGGTTCTGGAAATCTATTGTACTCATGGTTTTAATTTATAAGTCAAAATGAGTTTGTTATTAACATTGAACCGCTAATATGACCTAAACAAACATCATTAATGTCTTAACATATGAATAATCCTCATATAAAAAATCAAAATGATAAATATTAAAAATTATGGTACTAGAAATATTTATGTACCTTTATATTCCAATTTGGAATTTCAATTCCAATTGACAAGTCAATCCATCATCAATCCACCGTGGAAATCATGGGTGGAACTCACCCCAAATAGTGCAAAGAACAAAATACTAAAAATTAAGGGGTAAATTGAGCTTATAAAATGACCATATAAGATGTTATAATCATGAATGGGATTTTCTAAAATAATAATAACACTCTTTTAACCATTATACAAGATGTTTTAATACATTTTATGTATGAAAAGACTAAGTTATGGGAATTAATAACCATATTTCCATCCTTTGGGATAACTATATTCATCATTATTTATGTGGTATTTAAATTGATTGTGTGATGAATTCGGAATATAATATGTTTAATTATGTATATTTACAGAGTATATAAATATTCCATCTACTCTATTAAGTCTCACTTCAATTATATTATATTTAAAATAATCTTTTCTTTTAAAATCCTCTTTTAATATTCTATTTTACAAAATTCAAAAGAAATGTTTTTATGCTAATATTCAAGTTGTATGAGTGTCTTATGGATCTTGGGAATTGTTTATGATGAAGGTTGGAACATATATTTCCTTTCAATTCATTGGTTATTTGTAATTTGGAGGTCGTCCATATTGTTACTCCAAGTGTAACTTCAATGATTACACAAATAGTAAGGTAGTCGTTAGGGTTACCAATTATAAGGTAGCCAAGAGTATTAAAATATTATGAAAGTAATGCCTGAAGATAACATTATGGATATACCTATGTTCATATGTATTTTGGAAATCTCATGATTCACAATGATAGTATATATATATGTTATAAGTATTTCTTATGAAAATGATTTCATACGTTACATGTATTAATGGATTACTGTGGTCTTTTTTTTATATCCCTTACTATGTTTTTGTGGTCGTACAATGTTTTAAATAATTTTTCCTTGGGAAATATATTTTTAAGAAAAAGAAGGAATCCATGGTAAATGTTGGTTAATTTTTAATGAATCATGTTTTATGTTTTAATGCTCTTAATTTTGAAAAACATTGAAACTGTTTTTATGGTATCCACTCTGAAACAATGTGTAATTCTATGAATGTATTATGTCCCAATTCTCTAAAGCTATAAACGTGAAAAATCCTCAATGTAAAATGATGTTTTTTCTTGACTATACTCATTATTTTGTATGTAATATGTTCTGGTCTTCATAATATACATATTATAATTTTCGTTCACTTTACAATCCATTATGAAGGGTTTAAAAATAACAACATCCTCAATGAAACCATGTTTAAGATTATCTGATTGTCTATGAATAAATTTTTTATTTATATTAAAAAAAATTCTAATTTGATGTTATAAATTATGATTTAGGATTTAATGATGAAATCTATTACAAGCCATTTATTTAGAGATGATCCCACGAAGGATAAGTATCATGAACATTCCATCTCTCTCTTTCAGTGTATTTAACTTGAATTATAATCCAGAAATCAAGCTCAGATCATTGAAACACATTTTTCAACATCAAAACTACCTACATGAAACTGTACGATGCATCTTAAACCTCTACTATTTTATTCCTAGTATCATGGTTTATATATGAAAACAATCTTGTTTTATCATCTTTCAAGCTAATCCAGTCATGGATTGTATGTCCAGGTAATTTTTGAATTCATCACCCTATCTATGAAATAATAAACTATCACCAATCTGGATGGAGATACATAAGAGGGTGATCTACAAAAATATAACATGTGTCAAATTTTAAAAAAAAATTCTTTGGAATTATTAAAGATAAATTTTATACATTTTATGACAATAGTAAAATATTTTGTAAAATAATCATGTTCGTATAGATTTTCATAAATTGTATATTGAAATTAAAAACATTCTAAATACTTATCAATGGCCTCATCATGTTCAGATGACTTCCCAATATTGATATTGAAAGTGGAGGTAGGGGATTAAGAAGATACAATGAGGTACAACTGGCTTCCTTGGGTATCTGCGCTTCATGAGAGACACCAACACTGAAGACCTAGATGAATATGGGGGTTTCATTTGAAATTATTTTTTTCCTGTTTTGTGATCTTATGAAAATTAATTTGTTAGTGAATAACTTCCATATTTTGATCATGGAAATAATGACATATATTGTGATATAATTTTCAATGGTATGTACTAGTTTTACAATGTAAAATTATAAAAATGATAGGAGATGGGGAAATACCCAAATAAATTTCCTAAGTATCAAGGAAATATAGCTTAGAAAAATAATTTGCATTATAGTAAGTGTTATGTTGTTACTATATTAAATGTGGAATAATTAATGAATTGTTTTTTATTCAAAAATTAAGTAATGAAATTATTGTTATAAGAATCAATAGATATATAACGATTATACTGCAATTCTTATTTTTCTCAAATTGGGAATAATGCATGTTTTAATTAATTTTTAATGTTGACGAACGTATTCATATAATTGTTTTTTGGGATTAATAGATACATTATTTAGGTAATGTTATGTAAATTTGATTTGGAAATTTAGTGACCTTACCTCTAAATTTTTGGTTTAAATGTGGAAATACTTGTTTAGATGAGTCACATGATAACTTACTTATAAAATGGATCACTTTAATTTTTGGAAATTATTGATAATTAAAATATGTGCTATCCTTCTTGGTTTTATCAATGATTTAATGGTTAAATGAATTAATTAAGGTCTATATTATTCCTTTAATTTGTTTTATGCATGAATATTTCATCATGAAAATTCATTTACATGTTTAAGGGTTGATGTGATAGTAGACAGAATCACATTGAAAGGATGATATTATGATTATTATGTGAAAAGTATTCAATTATGTTTTCGATTAGATGTTATTATCTAGATATGAAAATAATACCTTATCTATAGGAAACAAAATGTGGAACAAAAAAATTATATGTATAATTTTCTTTATTAAAAATAAATGGCCTTTTATCTGATCAAAATATTTATGGTTTCATGATAGTTAACATTATAAAGACCATGTTCTCTATCCCCCTCCATCAGAAATTGATATCTATATTAATTTTCCTGGTCAATGTTAAAACTTTCTACTAATGATTTCCTACATGAAATCATAGTTTTTTTTGTGACCTTCAAATTAATCTATCACAATTACTAAAAAGATATCTTATAAAATAGTTTTTCCAAATTGGGTTTCTTGTAATTTAATTTTGAATAATCAACCATTGATTTAAGTGGTGCAATTTTATATTGTGAGGATGCAATTTGTAAAAGGAGGGTAGAATATAAATACTTAGGTTTTTTTTATATAGCCAATTATAAAATAAAATTAATTTGTTTGATTATATTTCATATAGAAAATTATCTCATATAGTATAAATGTTATAAAATAAGAATGATAATAGAATATAGACTTTATAAATTATGAATTAATTATATTTGAGGTTTTTTAAAGAATTTAAGGAACATATATAAATGAAATTTTAACTGGAACTATGGAAGGGTAGTTTGACCATCTATAATAGTTATAAGATAGTAAAATAGTTATCTAAGCTATTATTGTATGAATAAAATTTATGCATATTATAAATGAAAATATGATATTAATTTATCATAGTATAAGTTAATATATATTTTGCGAATTATAAATTAAGTGTTTGTATTTTTAGAAGACATAAATGTAAAGGTAAAATTTAATAAATAATATAAATATTTTAAAAAATTATTTTCATAAAATAGAATCATAAATTAATATTTTATTTTCTTATGAAAATAAGGTAATATTATGAGACCTTTATTAGTTTCTCAATGTGTTAAAATTTATATTTTCAATGTAAATGATGACTTTAAATAATAATAAATTTTTTATATAGAATTTTTTTCATAAGATGAATTTTAATTTTTAATTCTAAAATTTTAAAAATGTTTATTGTAAATTATGGGATATTTTTTAAATTAGAGGAATTCTTTTGAATAGTGTAATACAGTAATTCACCTTATATTTACATTATAGTTTAAATATACTATTAATTGAGTAATAATAGATATAGGAACCATAATCTAGATCTATCCTTCTATATTTACTAATTTAGTCATGTAATCATTATGATTTCTTTTCTATGGCCAAAATATTATTCTACAAAATAATATTAAATAAAACACCCCACTCCTCCACTACAAATACCACCCACCAACAACTATTCTCCTAAAACCTCTAAAGCTTTGAATAATGTCAAATTCATACTCAATGATCTTATGATGTGTCATAAAAATTTTATGGAGCCTTTAGACTCACCATAAGTCAAATTCCATTTGACCTAAGGGGGTGCTCATGTATAATAATTCAATAGGTAAAACCCTTAATCATTTTCATTCAATTTCTATCAATTTCATTTCTTTTATTATCCTCCCTTAGCTCATATATCCAAACATTCATGATAAATATAGTATCTTATATATAATAAAATTTTATTATGTTAATGGAAAACCCATCATTAATCCCATTCTTCTCTCCCTTTTATTCAAAATATGAAAACATCATTCGTGATGTGCCGATTTAACTCTATCGTGGATGATACCTTTTCATTTAACATTTTCACCTTCATGTCTAGTCATAAAACCACTATTATGGTTAACTATGATTTTACTATGCATATTATAAGTCATATAAAATTAATTAAATAGTATGTATACATAATATCAATTAATAAAACAAAATGATATCCAGATAATTGATAATTCTCCAAAATAAATTAACATTCATCATTCAGTTATTATCTAATGATTCATAATAACACCATATAGAAAGATGAAATATATAACCATTTAATACTATATAAATTTATTAATAACATATATTTTCAATTTTCAATAACTATACTCATTTTACATTATTTTCTAAACATGTATACATGTATATTTCTCCATAAAACCAAAGAAACGAATGATAAGGAACAATAAAATTATATTCATGACTCATAAAAAGGCTTAAATGATTATAATAACATTATAATAAATAATAAACATGTATAAAATTTTATGAGTTAATTAATTAATAGATTTTTTACTGATTATATATGAAATTAAGATCATGTATAAAACACATTCAAACATAAGTTAAGGGATTCTCCCTGAAAACCAATTTTTCATTTAGGTTATGATTTCACTTTTATTAGTCAAATATAATCCCTAATTAATTTTATATACATATTATAAATTATGTATATATTTTATAAATCCATGTATCTAGGCCATTTTAGCATTCATTAATGGTAAATTCATGTTTTATAAGGTTCATTTTCCATTTTTTTCAATAAGCATGCCCGATTAATGGTAACGTCCAAATATCTAACCAATTTTGAAGTACCATCCATTATATGATAAAATATACCAATATTTTTGAAAATATTAATAATTTTATCATATAAAATTATCTTTTATTATTTACGGTCTTATATAATCAATTATTAATTTTTTTAATTTTAAACCCTCATTAGTATTTTTTCCTTAAACCGCACTATGGATGCTAATTTCTAATGATTATTAAACACTAATTATACATTTTTTTCAATTTATTTTGACTTCATATTTTATTATTTATGTCTATATTCAATTTTTTTCCATTTATTATTTAAATCCATTTTTAATAGACACAAACATGATATTCCCTTTGGTTTTCCATTATTCATCACATATTTCATCTGTGTGGTGTATAAATTTTTACCATTAATTTTTAATAATTATTAATTTTCTTTTTTTATTAAATATCTATTTTTAATGTATCATTGATTTTATTATTTCGTTATGTTAGTTACGAATTTAATATATGTTTTATTCTTTGAATATTGTTTTAATTGAGGATATATTGATGGATCTATATAATTTACTCAATATGGATATTTTAATCTGTAATTTTTTTTCACGATTTAAATTGATGTATAATGAATTAATATGTCACTAAGTGATGGGTGAGGCATGTTATACACCCTCGATGCATTTATAAGTCTCATGAGACAAAAATTTTGGTGAAGAAACATTTCTGTTTTTTTCCATACATTTGCAGTTGGGTTTTTACCTAGAGACTTAAGCAGTCATGATAGTATAATGGTTCATGTTATCTATTCATGATGGCTAATAAATAAGAATTTTCATTATTTTTTCTATAATTACATTCCATGTGTTTTTATTATATAAATTTCTATTGTTTTATTTTCATTGTCAGTGTACTTGAGGAATATTTTTTAATGATTATTTACCTTTCCATATTTTTAATTCCATATTGAATTTAATTGATTTGATATTTTATCATATAACCCTTAACAATTATTTTATCTCACCCTATTATTTTTTCTTTCTCCATGTTTTGAAGATGAATTCATGGAATAAGTTACAGATGTGGTTTCCTTTCTTTTTGATTTGTTCTATGTTTTATTACCAATGTAATATGCAAACAATGTTTGTATCTAGTTTGTTAAGACTACTAAACTGATCTATCCTTGGTGATGTGATCCCTTATATTTAATCAATTGTAATAAAATGACCACTGAATGTGGGCCCCTGGGTTCAGGGTTGTTACCATTATTCACATTGAATTTCCATCATATTGTTGGTGAACATGTGTACTAAATCCTAACTCAGTACCTAATGAAATGTAATTTTCATTACAATAGTTAGATATAAATATAAAATCATTATGAAATAAAATATATATAAGAACTCCATGAAACCTGAAATAATGTATAATATATACTATAGAAAATTTTTCTAATGTCATAATTTCAAAAATAAGAATAAAATACCCAAAATGTGTCAAATGATCTATAACAACTTAAATAACATTATTACCTTTAGATGTATTTAATAATACTAACATGAAATACATTGATATATTCCCCTAATTTCATCTAGGAATGTGTCACACCCATTTTTTTATATTATTTATTTTATTTTTTTTATTGGGAATTAGGTGGTTCGGGTCAAGGCCGAACATAAATTTCGGAGTTTTATTTTGAAACACCCTTTTTGGCCTTTTTAGCGTTTAGCGCGCCGCGATCGAGCCACGCGACCTTGCTTGGTTCATTGTGTTACCTCACTCGGATGTCCGCAAACCTACTTGACGTGAAACCAATTAAATAAAGAAGTTAATAATAATGAAATAAAAATTAAAATAGGGATAAAATAAATTAAGAGAAAACAAATAAAGAAGCGTGATAAAAATTTAATGGTTTGTTTTAATATTTAAGGACATTATTATTATTATTACTTTAATTTAGTTTTAATATTGAATTTAGGTTTTAATCTCTTTTTATTTTATTCTATTTTAATTTCTTTTTATTACATTTTATTATTATTTTTTTCTTTCTCATTTTTTTCCTCTCCCCCCATTTTCTTCTCCCCCTCCTACTCATTCCCATCGCACGACTCACCCCCACCCCTCTAAACATAGCCACCGTACTCCTCTCCTCCACTCCCGTCACCCTACTCCCTCTCCATCCCACCCCACCTTGTCCCATGGACCGCACCCCTGGAGCCCCCATGTTGACTAGCGCACTCCCAAACAGCCTCCCTCCCTCATCTGGTGCCATGACCCACCGCCTCTCCTCCGGATTCTCCTCCAGAAAACCTTCGGCCAAACCCTCCATTCCCCCATTTTCTGTCACTCCGCACCCCACCCAATTCCCCCCCTTTCTGTCTGCTCGAGCATCGCCCCCTCGGCTTGGAACCGCTGCCTCCTCTTTGAAGCCCTCCAGAACCCATGTTTCCAGCCCGAAACCCCACCGGACCTCCCCTCTCATGCCCCCTCCTGTGACCGCCGATGTCCTCCGACCTCCCCACCTCTCGTAGCAACTTGGGCCGATGCTTCGTTGGTCACGACGCCCCGGGTAGTCAGCTTCTCCTCCTCTTTGCGGGTGCAACGCTGCTCAGAAAGATTTTTCAAGCGCGACAAGCCTCTGCACCACTACAATGTTCCCGGACAGCCCCATATATGCTTACCGCTATTGCGTTTTACTCAGTTTGGTGAGTTCATCCTTTGGGATATTTCTAGGTTAGGGATTATGTGGTTTTTGGTTTGGATTTGATTTTATTTTTGGTTCAATTAATGTTTCAGTGTCTGCTTTGCGTTTGTTTGTGGTGCGTATTAGGTGCGGATGAAGTTCCGCACATGATTTGTGAAAATTCAACACCGAGGTAGGTGTTTTGGTGCTTCAACATCATCTTTTTAATTTAATATGTCTGTTTTGACTTACCAATGTATTATTTGGTTTAATTATGTGGTGTGTTTGGTCTGAAAAAGGGGATTGTTTGAACATGTCTTTGAGTGAGGATGGATTTTGCGTCGTCTCTACGGAGGCGTTTTGGTTCGAGTTAGGTGGATCTGCGTCATATTATTATTTGATGATTTAGTTTTCAAGATTAATTTGTTTATCATGTTGTTTAATTAATTCAGGAAATGCGAATTTGTATTTCCTTTCGTTTTAAAGTATGAAATTGCATTAAAATTGTTTAGTAAATTGTTTACCTTGTGTGTGTGTTTTTTCTAAGAACCTTGTTGGTGATTTTTAACATGTCCCGTTAGATTATTAAATTTTTTTTGAAGTGGTAAAAACTATATTTTTGACATGGCGTCAGGTGCGTTGGGTCGTAAAAGAAGTTTTTGTTTGTGTTTAGTGGGTAATTCCAAGTTACTATTTCAAATTGTTTTATAAGATTCTACTTTTGACGTGTAAAATTATGTGGTGCATTAATGTTCTGATTTTAAAAATTATAAAATTTTTAATTAAATGACTTCTGTGGTGCAAATAATGTTTTGATAAGATTATGCATGTGTTTTGTTATGGAAGCAGTTTGGGTTGTTTTTGTGTGCAAATTCATGTTCTTCTGTTCTAAATTTGTTTATTAAAATCTTAAGATTTTTAGAAAATAGTTAGTAAGGATGGAAAATTATTTTATTTCGGTTTGTATGAAATGAAGATTGAGTTTTGAAACATTTTAGTGTGCGTCTTATTTCTAAATGGTGTTTATGTGTGTAATTGGTCAGTCGTTTAATTATAAGTGTCTTCTACTTAATTGGTCGGATGATTTAACTAAGTATGTAGCATATGCAAATTGAGTTTTGGAAAAAAAAAATTGTGTGCGCATGGTTTTGAAAGAGGGGTTGACTGTGTAATTGTGATTTCGCATGCGTAAATACCCTGTTTGGATTTTATGCATTAGTGTGACATGTGACATGAACTTTGATTTACTTGAGCACAAACGGGAAGCCTGTGTACGAGGTGGGCGGACTAGACTAGAGTTCAAGTGATACAGGAGTGGTCTCGGCCCAGTTTCACCTAGAAGGACTGATGATTTCAACACTAACTAAACATTGGATGATGATTGGAGACCACTACAGTAAGAGGTGTTTCCCTGCCGATGGCTCGTGCACGAGAATGTATGATATGGTTCACAGAGACGTGAGGTTCTGGTGTCCCACTTCTTGCTAGTATCTTTAGGGCCTCTCCCATGTATTGTGCTCTTCTTTTGCTTTCTGCTCACCATCGGTACACAGTGTTACATTGGGGTTACCAAGAAAAGTGTTTGTCCATGTGTTTGTGTGTGCGTGCATCTATGTGTGTGCGTGCGTGTGTGGGTGTTCTTGCATGCGTGTAAGTTAATTTAAGTAGTTTTCATTTTAGAGAAGTTTCACCTTAAAAACCATTATCTTTAACATTATTTAAACACTTATTTTTTTATTCTTTTATATTTGAAATGTATTTTTCTTTTAATAATTATTTGTGGAACATTTTCTTGGTAGCATCTTACTGGGCTTTTAGCTCATCGCCTACATACACCCTTGGGGGTATGTAGATTCTGTTTCTCCTGCATTCCAGGTTGTGACTTCGTGCTCAGTGATGGTGGTTCAGGTTGCAATTGGTATTTTCATGCAGAGTGGTGCAAATATAGCCTCTCTTTTACTGGGATGTTTGAGTATGAGTTTTAGTTTCCGCAGTCGTATTTTCTTTTTAGTTCTTGGTTCGAGTTGAAGACAAAAAATAAAAATGTTCATATTTTAAAGACGTGTTCGGTTGTATTTTTCCAGTTTCAGTTTATTTACCTTCCTAGTTGTTTTTCTGTATTTTATTCCGGGAAAAATCATTTCCACTTGATACTTATGATACCCAGGCACTTGTTCAAGCCCGTGGGGATCAGGAATGCCCTTTGGGTCATGTCACAGGCCGGGTCGGGCTCCGGGTCGGATGGCGACCTGGCCTGGTTCCTGACAAAAAGTTGAAAGTTGGTACGCAAGTGTGTAGCTAGTTAATTATTTTGAAAAGTACATCGACGAGACCTAGTAGTGGTTTCCCCCTTGCACGTTTGGTGTTTTCTTATGGTATGTCTTGACTATCGGACCTTTTGATTAGGTTCATGGTTCTCCTTCTTGGCTAGTGATTTCCCCCCATAAAGTTTTGACTTGTGATTGATGTGCGGCCATAGTCAAATCACCATTGGCCGACCCTCTAGTTGATTAATGTAAGGACTCTCCCTTTTTGGTGACAGTGGTATGTCAGTGTCTTTTTCTTTTTGGTGAGTTGATCCTCTCGTAGCGGGATGAAAAACGCTTGGGGAGTTGAAGGGAGTTTTGGCCTCTTTGAGTTGTCTGGGTCATCAGGTATGAAGTTTGACATCGTTGCGTCTGAAGGTTCCCCCTTGAAACGGTGAAAGGAATTACAGCTGGGAAGGGTGAAAGCGGTTCAGAGTTATTAGTGTTGACCAGTGTATTTAAGGGATTTTTAGTACTTTCATCGGCTGTAAGGGTCTTGTTTGGTGATGCCATGTAGTGAGAGTTTTCTTTGATAGGCAAGGGTGATGTTTGACATTTTTAATTTTAGTGTTCTATTTGGAAGTTTTGAAGGAGATTCCAGTGGAGAGAGGTGGAAGCAGCCTAGAGTTGTTGGTGTGGGCCACTATTCTAAATGACATTTGGTCCTTTGTTGGTTTCGTTTAAGAAAGGGTCTACTTTAGGCCACTTGTGTGGCACCAGTTACATGGGGATGCTATGGTCGATATCAGGAATCATGTATTGTTTAATACTCAGTTTGAAGCCCCTCTCCGTGTAATATTCCTCTCTAACAAAATGGTCATGTTCAGGTGACGATTTCTAGTGTCGTATTCTCATCTAGTGTGACAAAGGGTGATGCACATGCACCATTTAAGATCTTGTGTTGGTGAATGTTCTGTGTACGATCAATTGGATGTCATGGTGTGTTGTGGCTGACGGTGTTGCCTTGGGTGCAATATGATTGCGTGTGGAACCTAAATGAGAATCTCTGCTCGAGAGTCTTCAATGCCTGACTATGAGCCCGATGATGCTTCAAACATCAGCGCTCAAGCCACATGCCTCGGAGTGAAGCTGGCATGTGTTCCGGAACCCCATGAGTGTTTGGGACACCAAATTTATTTTTTTCATCAGTGTGGAAAGTGAATGCACCTTAAATTGTTTTCTATGGCTATTCAGTTTCGAACGAACCGTATGGTTGCAAAAGGTTGTCACGACCATGTGGAGGCATGTTCGTCTCGTTGCCTTAAATTCTTGGGGGTTGCATCCCATTGGATGCAATCACTTTAGTGGTCCTTATGTGAGTTTGTTGAGTAAATCTGTCTCAAATCTGAATAATTCTCATCCATGAATGTGGAAATGCTTGTTTGTCTTGGGCCATTATTTTGACGCCCCGGTAGTCGGGCCCGTCCATCCCTACCCCTGGTGGTGGGGTGTTTGGTAACCATCGAGAAATTTTCAATGTTTTGTATCTCCTGTTGGTTCTAATGGTGGGGATACCCACATTGGGTCTCGCACGAATGTCTCGAGAATGAATCAATGTTGGACTTTTCTTTAATGGCAGGGAGTCTGCTCGAACCTCCTAGTGTCGGTTTTCCAGTCTCGTTTCGAGCGCCAGTGAGTTCTTAATGGTGGGGAGCACCTCGGGCCTCCCCATGTTGATCTTTTGCTTCTATTTTTAAAAATGGTTTGTTAATAAGTGATAAGTGTGTTCCTTGGACGTGGTCTGACCTTGTCTACTGATTCTAACCAAATTGTGTGGTTTTCATTTAATAATGTTTGAGATGTTCCGTCTTCTAAGGTTGGTTTCCATAGGGGCGAGATTCGTTTTCCTTGATCAGTCAAATGGAGATATTTACTCCTTTAGGGTGGGCGACACATAGGAGAAAGTCTTTTTATGCATTTCTTGAAGTCGTCATTGAGTAACTCTCTCTGAGCAAAATGATTTTGCCTCTCTTTGCTTGATGTGGTGGGGATCCCCATTGAATCTAAAGCGAGTGTGGTTTTCTACTGTGGTGTTTGGTTCTGGTTGTGTATTTCCAGGGACAGAAAGCTTTATGGTGGGGAGAATTGTCACACCCGTCCTTTTTATACTATTTATTTTATTGTTTTTATTGGGAATCAGGTGTTACAGGTCAAGGCTGAACTTATATTTCTGAGTTTTATTTTGAAACACACTTTTGGGCCTTTTCGGCGTTCAGCGAGCCGCTGTCGACGCCGCACGACCTCACTTGGGACGTCGCGCGACCTCGCTCAGCTCTCCGCATGCCTGCTTTACGTGCAACCAATTAATTAAAGAAGTTATTAATAATGAAATAAAATTTAAAAGAGGGATAAAAAATTAAGAGAAAACAAATTAAGAAACATAATAAAAATTTAATTGTTTGATTTAATATTTAAGGACGTTATTGTTATTATTATTATTACTATTAATACTTTAATTTGGTTTTAATATTGAATTTTGGTTTTATTCCCTTTTTATTTTATTCTGTTTTAATTTATTTTTATTTTATTTTATCATTATTTTTTTCTTTCTTTTTTTTCATCTCACCCATTTTTTCCTCTCCCCCTCCCACCACATCCCGTCTCGCGGCTCACCCCCTCCCCTCAAACCCTAGATTCCGTGCTCCTCTACTCCCCTCCCGTTGCCTTGATCCCTCTCCAGCATGCCCCGCCTTTTCCCATGGACCGCACCCCTGGATCCCCCATGTCGACTAGCACACTCCTGAATAGCCTCCCTCCCTCATCTGGTGCCGCGACCTGCCGCCCCTCCTCCAGTTTCTCCACTGGAAATCCTTTGGATGAACCCTCCTTTCCCCCATTATTTATCGCGTCCCACCCCACCCATTTCCCCCCCCCCCTTGATGTCCACTTGAGTAGCACCCCCTCGTCTCGGAACCGCTGCCTCCTCTTGGAAGCCCGTCGGACCCCCTATTTCCAGCCCGGAACCCCGCCGGACCTTCCATCTAGTGCCCCCTCCTGTGACCGCTGCTGTCTGCCGACCTCCCCACCTTGTGAAAAACCTCGGGCCATTGCTCTATTGTCCGCGACTCCCCTGGTATCCAGCGTGTCCTCCTCCTTTCAGGTGCAACGCTACTCAGATGGATTTTCCCAGCGAAATGTGCCTCCCCACCTCTACAGCATGCTCAGACAGCCCCCTATATGCTTACCGCAGGTGCGATTTACTCAGTTTGGTTGGTTCTTCCTTTGGGAGATTTCCAGGTTAGAGATTATGTGCTTTTTGGTTTGGATTTGATGTTATTTTTTGTCCAATTCATGTTTTAGGAACTTCTTTGAGTTTTTTTGAGGTGCGTATTAGGTGCGGATGACGGTCCGCACAAGATTTAGGAAAATTCAACACCGAGGTAGGAGTTTCAGTGCCTCAACATAATTTTTTTAATTTAATTTTCATAGTTAGACTTACCAATGTATTATTTGGTTTAATTATGTGTTGCGTTTGGTCTAAAAAGTGGTTTTTTTGAACATGTCTTCGAGTTATGATGGATTTCACATTCTCTCTACGGAGGCGTTTTGGTTCGAGGTAGGTGGTTCCACATCTAATTATTATTTGATGAATTAATTTTCAAGATTAATTTGTTTAGAATGTAGTTTAATTAATTCAGGTAATGGGAATTTGTTTTTCCTTTCATTTGAAATATGAATTGCATTAAATTTGTTTAGTAAATTGTTTAACTTGTGTGTGTGTTTCTGCTGAGAACCTTGTTGGTGATTTTTAACTTGTCCTGTTAGATTATTAATTTTTTTTACAAGAGGTGCAAACTATATTTTTTACATGGCGTCAGGGGTTTTGGGTCATAAAAGAAGTTTTTGTTTGAGTTTAGTGGGTAATTTCAAGTGATTATTTTAAATTGTTTTATAAGCTTCTACTTTTGACTTGTTAAATTATGTGGTGCTTTACTGCTCTAATTATACAAATTGTAAAATGTTTAATTAAACAACTTTTTTGGTTCAAATTATTTTTTGATAAGATTATATGTGTGTTTGGTTATGAAAGAGGTTTGGGTTGTTTTTGTGTGCAATTTCATGTTCTTCACATCAAATTTTTTTTTATCAAAATCATAAGTGTTTTATCAAATAGATATTAAGGATGGAAAATTGTTTTAGTTGGTTTTGTAAGAAATGCAGATTGAGTTTTGAAACATTTTAGTGTGCGTCTTATTTCTAAATGGTGTTTATGAGTGTAATTGTTTGATCGTTTAATGATAAGCGTCTTCTTCTTAATTGGGCAGCTGATTTAACTGAGTATGTAGCTTATGCAGATTGAGTTTTAAAAACAATTTTGGTGTGTGCATGGTTTTAAAAAGAGTGGTTGTGTGTGTAACTATGATTTTTCATGAGTAAATACCCTGTTTGGATTTTATACATTAGTGTGACATGTGACATGAACTTTGATTTACTTGATCACAAACGGGACGCCTGGGTACTAGGTGTGTGGACTACACTAGCATGCTAGTGATACGGGAGTGACCTCGGCCCAGTTTCACCTAGTGGGATTGATTCTTTCAACACTAACTAAACATTGGATTATGACTGGAGACCACTACGGTATGAGGTTTTTATCTATCGGTGGCTCATGCACAGGAATGTATGATATGGTTCACCGAGACGTGAGGTTCTAGGGTCCCACTTCTTACTAGTATCTTTAGGGCCTCCCCATGTATTGTGTTCTTCTTTTTCATTCTTCTCACCATCAGTACACGGTGTGATGTTGGGGTTACCATGAAAAGTGTGTGTCTGTGTGTACGTGTGTGCGGGAATTTGTGTGTGTGCGTGCATGTGTGGGTGTGCGTGCGTGCGTGTATGTTAATTTAAGTTGTTTTCCGTTTAGAGAAGTTTCCCCTTAAAAACCGTTTTCATTAAAATTATTTAAACACTTATTTATTTCTATTCTCTTAAATTGAAGATGTATTTGTCTTTTAATAATTATGTGTGGAACCTTTTCTTGAGGGCATCCTACTTGGATTTTATCTCACACTCTACATACACCCTTGGGTGTATGTAGATTTTGTTTCTTATGCATTCCAGGTTGTGACTTCGTGATCAGCGATGGTGGATCAGGTTTCTGTTGGTATTTTCATACAGAGTGGTGCTGATGTGGCCTCTCTTTTTCCGGGAGGTTTTAGTATGAGTTTTAGTTTCCACTATTGTCTTTTCTTTTTAGTTTTTGGTTCGAGTTGTATACTTTAAAAAATTGTTCATCGTTTAAAGACGTGTTTGGTTATCTTTTTCCAGTTTCAGTTTATTTACCTGACTAGATGTTTTTTCTGTCTTTTATTCCGGGTAAAATCGATCTCACTTGTTACTTACGTTACCCGGGAACTTGTGCCTGCCCGTGGGGATCGGGAATGCCCTTCAGGTCATGTTGCGGGCTGGGCGGGCACCGGGTCGGATTGCGACCATGATGTATGGAACAACCAAGATGTATGGAAAATAGGGATCTATGATCTTGATTAACCAATTTAATTTTATGTTTTAATATCACTAGAACATAATACCTTTTTAAAATATAATAATAGGTTATTTTTAATGATTAACTCCATAAACATACATTCATTAAAAAATAATATTCTTTTATTAAATCTATGCTCTTCCATTTCATCATTCATTTTTTTTGAAAAAGATGATCGTAATGACACTAGAACCAAATAATAAAAAGTTTCCCTATAGATAAAGTACAATAAAAAATTCATTAAATCACCACCTAAATGATCATTTTCTAAATATTTTATATCAATGATGCATATTATGTCTAACACAATGTAGTGGCTATTTTTTGGAATTAGATGGATTATAGTTAATCATGTTATAATAATCATGAAGTACCCTGGAACACCCTAAGAGGGGAGGGGTGAATCAGTGTGTCATATTTTTATATTATACTAATGGATCTTGTTACCACATTGCTAGGAACCTATTAAACATTTCAAAAGAGGATGTATATAAAATAATCATTCAAATGAAATGCAATGACACAACAATTGTACTTGGTTCACCTATAAGGGATACAAGGAGCATACACCGATAATGTGTTGGTCATACCAAAGACCACTAATCATTAGAAGTTGGTGATTTAAAGAGTTTGGAATAGTAACTCTATACCAGGTGCACTAACATTATAAGGATTTATAGGTAGCACAATGTGTCCTTCAAATCACTCTTTCTAAAGCCCCCATTCTTAATCCATTGGATGAATCTTCACTCAGTTTAACGACATGAAGGTTTCTTCAATTGTGTAACATTAAATCATGCATCATTAACTATAAATGGATGCTTTGTTGAAGTCTCATAATCCCCCACATATGTAATTTTTTTCCCGTAGACTTATATGAAATGGAAATTAATTTCACAAACTAATTTCATAAATTTTCAGACTTCCTTTTGTTTTTCGCATACTATAAATGTTTCGACATACTACTGTTATTTTTGTATATCACAACTATTTCAACATACCAACTTTCTATTCCATGCACTTCCCTTCTCTGAATACTTCCCTATTATTCATACAAGTCAACTCCTCCACATACCATCCTGCTCCGTGTACTACCTTGATCCACCTTGTACTGCATGATCTTCTTGTGAAAACCACACTCTGTTTAGCAGATTGTTTTTCTTTAAGTGGATGATATTAACCGTGTACCATCTTCCCCTCAGTGAACCACTTTGGACATCACCAGATTTCTTCTAGAAATTTTAATCCCCAATCTTGTCTCTAAAAATGGGGATTTATACTCTTTAAATAGGCACATAACTCTTCAAATTTAACTAATCTGATTTTACAAAATTTTCAATGGGGAAAATCATCATTACAAACTGAACTAGATCGGTGTATTTTTATCCTCCACCACATACCACGGTAATTTCACAAACTACAATAACCCCGTGAAACTTTTTGATTGAGCATACTGCATTCCTTCACTGCGTATCATCAAGGTGAATTGTTTTCAGAAGCATCCTGCATACCATATTCTTTCACTGAGTAACATCGATGCAAACCATTTCCGGCATAATTCTGCATACCACACACCATCACTACATACCATCACTAGGAACCATTTTTTATTCTTCGCACGGCACCACATACATTTCTGTATGCAGCCACAAACCATTCACATGACATTATTTGCATTCCATGTTCCTAGGTATGCCATTCACATATTTTACTGATTTTCTGGATCATTTTCCATACCATTCACTTATATATGAAAATTCTTTGTTTTCCATCACCAAACAATCAATTTTCATTCCCAAAATTATCGAAAACATTGGGAAACTGATCCATCTTCAATACCTATTTCAGCTTCAAACATATGACCTCATTTATTGTAGACTCCCTAGTCATTAATGTGTAGATTCACAATAACACCAAAACCAAACACTATTATTATCTATAAACAACCTTGGTTCAAACAAATATTTTATATATTTCAATCGACTTCATTGTCTCATGTTCATTTATTTTTAGGTGAATATATATTTCAAACATTTGTAATACATATATATGTAGCTTTTATTAATATATAGAATATTCCACCAAATACATAATATAAATATACTAAAATCTCAAGATAATGCTTTAGATAATTCTAGTCTTGGTGTTTTAGTTTGCGTGATTCATATTCATTTTCCCAATCATCTTACGTCAAGGCACAACCAACACCCATCAATGAAGCATCATTGTTAAAATAAAACACAAAACCATTACATAGTATAGATAAAACTAGTGAATTAAATAATCTTATTTTCAATAATAGGAAGCATTCATCACATTCCTTTTTCAGAGATAATTTAACTCACAACCTAGTTAAATTATTTAGTAGTCTATAGAAACCATAATATTTTCCACCATACTATTGGGAATAAATTTATAATATAGAAAAAACAAAGAATCATAGTTCTATATATTATTAATTGATTATATTCCATATTTTTTTAGTAGGATCACTAGTTATTGCATATTCAAAAACTATATTCCCATATAATGAAATTTATTATTCCCAATATTCTAAATTTATCATTTTTATAAGAACTGATTTTGATATATATTTTACATTAAAATACTTTCATATTCAACATGATCCTTATAAAACAAATAATACACAATATTTATTTGAAGGAATACAACCAAGCATTTATTCAAATTCCAGGGAATGCTCAATTCATTGGATGTATGAATATATCAGGTCTATTTTTTAGCATAATGGCATATACAAAATCTCACAATAGCAATAACATGTATTATATCTTTTCCATGGAATTTGATCACTCTTTTACTCCCAATAATGATTCGAATAATAAATGATAAATTACAAAAAAACTAACCACCCTAGAGTTGATTAAATATATCATCTATATGAGGAAATGTATAATTTCTCTTAAATGTAATGTTTCTTAGTTCCCTATATTCAACAAAAATCCCAATTGGAACATCATTCCTTTCATCAAAATAATCGATAGAATCCTTATGTGATGTGATAGGGAAGAAGTAACATTCGGTAGGTAATTAATTTAAATAATATTATAATATCAATTTTTTACTAGACCATTCGATTTAGAGGATTGGGAAGCATATTAGAACTGATAAATCAATCCACGGTATCTTCAAATTCCATATCAAGAATAACACCATGATAATCATCAGGAAATATGTAATGACCCGAAATATTGTCATTGGAAAATTCCTTTATTATAATTATGTCATTTTGTAAAAACAACATAAATTAACATTGAGAACAGAACTCAATCATTATAAATGAACAATGAATTATATAAGTTGTATTCATAAATATTTATGTCCTTATACCATTTCAAAAAAGCACATGTCCTTTGGAAAATTAATGTCACTATTTGGCATAGTAGTCCTACCAATAGAATAGTAATGTCTCCAATAATATTTTATAGAAAATGTATCCATGTTATAAATGACAATATGATATAATTATATCATAGTATAAGTAAATAAATGGTTTAAAAATGATTAAATTTTTATTGGTATTTTATCAAACAAAATTATACACATAAAAATATATTTTTAATATAATTATTTTAATGAATTTTTTATTCATAAAATTCATTCCAGAAATAATATTTTCTTATCTTATTACTATAAGATAATTTTATAATACATTAAAATAATATAAAATGTTCTATTAAACCTGTTATAATTTTAAAATCGTCATTTTTATAATATATATTAATTTTAATAAAAAATTCAATTTTTAATAGTTAGAGAGTTATTTTCGTAAAATGGAGTGTTTTTTTATTTACACACATAAAAACATAGTTAGATTAATTTTTTGGGAATTTTTTTAAATGTTGTATTTTGGGTGAAAAGTGAAATGAGATAATTTGCGTTATATAAGATTATACATAAAATTTACTATTAATTGAGTCGCTGATTATGTATAAACCATGATATCAATTTAAACCTCCCAATAATCTATATATAGGGATGGAAGTCAATGATATTTATAGATTTGATCTAAAATAAAAATCTAATGAATCAAATAATCAAAAAACACCCCCTCGTCCTGTCTAAATACCATTACGCACCACTTCTTCACCTCAAACCTCTATTACCATGAATATTTTCTATGTTATAAACAATCCATATTCTAGGAATATTTCCCATGTATATTATAATTTTATCTCTTCAAAAGGCCAATTCCAATTTCATTATGAGGATATCAAGGAGAATAATTCGTCAGGTAAAATCCACATTCCATTTCATTTAATTTATTTTTATATCCTTGTCATTGGTTATTCCATCCTCACCACCTGATGGGAGGGTATTAATCTTCAAAGCCTCAATCACGAAAATTATCTCCCAGATGAATTCAATATATTAGTTCCTATATTTCTCTCAGGGAGGTTGAAATTTGAGTTTCAATACAATAACGTTTTAAATTTATTTTTACAAGAAGAGAAATTGGGGGATTTGATTAAAATATATAAAATAGAATATGAATAAAAAATAAAGTGAAATAAAATTGAATATAAATACATAATATTGATATGAAATAAAACTAGTTTGAATTCAGAATGAAAACATAGTTGTGGAAAATCCTCAACCTCTCGAGTATTTTTATTTTCTTTGATTAAAAATATTTTAAAATTTTAATATCTCAATACCCACCCAAGGACCCCAAGGAGAACACTAAATTTTTAAATTTTTTAATATGATGATCTCAATATTATTATTTTCACACATATTGATGGGTTAAAATTATTTTTCAACTTCCATGCAATCAAGACTCAATTAAAATCACTATGCTCAATGACAAGACCTTAACAAATAAATTTTTATCTTTAAGTAATTTTTTTTCATAATTTTATCAACCATTAAAAAAATGTGATGAAAATATATTAAATAAGGTCAAAACCTTATTCATTAAAATTTATATGTTCATGAAAAATCCAAAAAATGATTACATTTTGAGATTGAAACTCTAAAGAGAGTGTCTATCAGTTATCATCAACCACAACCACTTGGTGCATAACCTTATATCACGTGAGCATCCCGCATCTTCTTAATTATATAATGAATTCATAGTCTTAACCATTTTATATATATCAAGATTTACCTTTTAATCTCAATGAAACAACCCTATGGAATGATTCAGAGAAAGAAATATAATGAGATGGAAGGGAAAAAGTGGTCTAGAAATTTTCATTCCAATGTCTTTATAACCAATGATTTCCATATTTTATCCCATTTTATAGCTGAATAAACCATATGTATCTTCTATTTCAATGTTTTAAATAATAATCTCTATATATTCACTAATTTTCAGATTATTTGGACACTAGGTGAAAATGTTATGAATTTATTATTAATCGAAACTGGTTTTTCACAACGGGACCCTTCATTTTCTTCTAGTTGGAGTCACTAAAATAGTATCATAATTAATGAATTATTCCTCTAAACATATAATAAACATTAAAATTTTACATATATGTTATCTCCAGGTTGATTCATTTATTATGTACGCCTCTATATAAGGTTATTGATTATTTTATTATGTGGGTTCATTCTACATTCTAGAAAAACATTCCACCAAGAATGATTTTTTGGAGAATCTATAAGGATTAATAGATAATTTTACTAGTTAAATAAATCTTATCCCTGGATAATTGGTACCATGAAAATTGAATCACTCATTTTGAATAAATTTGGAAAAATATATATATGAAATACCGATGTTATTAAAAATATTTAAAATTCTAGAATTGGGTAACATAAAATTTCATGATCAAAACATATTTATAAAATTTACTTAAATTCACATCAAAATTTCATATTGGTGAGGTTTTGATAATTTAAATTAAAATTATAATCAATGAAAATGTTTTCTCAATAAATTCCTCCATACTTGGCACCTAGAATCCCGAATAAGTGAGAATTAAAATCAAGTTAAGGGAAATTGAAAACACCTATCAACGAGGTTCTCCTGTAAATACTCATTTATCGAATGATATACCACCTCATAAAGAAAATTATAAATTCATTTGATTATATTTATTTCCTATAATATTGTCCTCTAATTCTCTCAACACACTTACCTCGCATTAATGTTCTCTAAACAGACAAATATGTATTTTCAACAAGGATTTTCTCATCCAAAATCAGGTAGGAATAACCATAGGATTGGTAAATTTCTATGTTTACACTATATGTGAACCAATAACATATTAATATTATGACTATTTTAAAGGTCATTCCATGTCCTATAGGTTGTGGTTTTCAAATGTTAAAAAATATGAGGCTGCATAAAGAGGCTTTGTCTATTTTTTATTTAAAAATGATTGATTATTTTTTCACTCAAGTATGGTCTTCTCCATAATCCATTAAGATGAAAAAAACCTGAAAATAAAATTTCTTTTTTCTTTTCAATCCCCTTCCATCAAAATTTTAGTTGGAAATTTGATATTTCCCTTCAAAATTTTAGATGACCCTTGATATGCACATAATTTTTCTTTTGACAGCTCTATATAGGTAAAAATATATTATCTTTGAGAGCTCCATATAGGGATAACTCCTTGGAAAATATTTTTATACAGAAAATAAAAATCTTAACATTTTTAATGTCAACCTAAAAAACATAAAATGTGGGTTCTCCTCACAATTCACCAACCTACCGCCAATACACACTAATTTTCAACTATATCAGGCATTTATACTTCCATCCCCAGTTGGAAAGGGAAAATTGTCTTATAATGTGGAATACCTAATATATTGTACATGTATACTAAGGTCTCTTGATGATAAAATGTACAATTTATTCCATAATATAGTGAATAATCTTGAAATGTGGTTTTTAATTCCATGTTAATTCAACAATCATTTAAATCAAAAGAACCTCATGGAAATTTTTTTATAGAAATAGATTGGGTTATGGTTAAAACAGGCATGAATTCATTCCCTCATGAAATGAGGGGATGGTGAAGAGGATGTCAAAATTTATTCAGATGGATCATTGGAATTTTAATTTTAATAAAAAATATAATGAAATTTGGCATGAGATTCCAAAATAAGAGGTCTTTTTATTAAATTTCCAAAAATCATAAACATGAAACAAAGACATTTTCAGTATTTATTTATGTTTAGTTTCTAGGAATCAATTGGTTGACTCATTTACAAGGGCTTCAAAATTTTTTATTCTCATTATATAATATCAAAATATTTTAAGACAAAATTTGATATAAAATTGATAACAGTTGAAAAAAATGAGATGAAAAGAATCACACATAAATTTTAATGAAAAAAAGTAAAACTTTTATAGTAAATCATCTAATATACTAATAAAAATTACCTGGAGCTCATAGAAAAATAATTTTTCATATTTTCTCATTGTGAAAATATAATGTGAGAATAGAATTTCATATACACAATAAATAATAGAAATTATGTTTTATGGAATTAAACAATCTATATTCAATTGTATTCGGTTTCTTGAAGATGGATCTCCTCCCCAGGATGCTCTAGAAAATTCTCACTAGATAGCTTCAATGTATTTCAATTTACTATTAATGGTGTCCCTTTGTATATTTCATTTATCTAGATGTCACTAAAATGAAAAAACATGAGTAACAATAAAAGGTTTGCACCATTTCGAATGAATTTTTCTTGGAAAGAACATTAATCAGGAAACAAACAAAAACACTTTTCTCTATCATTGAATATTTTGTTTAGAATCATCCCATCATTAAATGCTTTGGTTATTATCTTTTCACACATGGATATTTTGAAATCATTATTTCAAATATTTTCAAGAACTTGAAAAAAAATATTTATATATTTTACATAAAAAGTAGATTCTTTTTACATGACATAACATAATATATATATTTCCTGGACTAACTCAACTAGAATGCGACAACCCTTCACAAAGATTAATCTTACTGGTTATATAAAAAATATATTCGTGTTACATGTATTAACATCATATAAATATTCATGGACTAACACAACCAGAAGGTGACAAGACTTCGCAAAGATAAATCATAATGGTTGCATTCCTATTGATGATTAGAATACATTTCTATTGGGACAGAGTCCATCATCTACTAATACTTTTTATTTGGGTTTGGTGTTTTTTTCATTATATTTTGATTTAATTATTCGAAAACACTATAATTCCATTTTTTGAAGTTCATAGGGTGTATAGACCACATTATGAACTCCATAATTCATCAAAAATGATTTCAATTTCCTATTAGAAAAGTTGGATACTTGATCTATAATTAGAAACATTAGAAATAAAAATCTTGAACACATGTTTCCTTTCAAAATCGTGGACACATTTTTCCATCATCATCTATCGTAAGAATAACCTCTACCCACATGGAGACATAAATAACAATAATAGAGATGTAAATATATCCAAAATAATTTGGAAAAGGCCTGAAGAGATCCATACCCCACACATAAAATATATCAAAAAAACAAATGATGTTATAGCTTCATCTCATTCATTGGGGAAATTCTCCCATTAAATGTAAATTTTTTATACATTATAATGAAATAAAATACATCTCATAGTATATTGGGCCAATAAAATCTATAATCAATTACATTACCTATTTTTATTTGAGCCTCAAAGTGTCCTCCTTGGCTCAATTATTGAATAAAATATAATAATCTTCTAAAATAATAAATTTGAAAGAATATTCAATTCATTTGAACACAACTAACAAGATAAAATTATGTATCATCCCAAATGTAATTCATTGAATCACTTACATGTTTATCATTTTAATTCATGGAAAACTTTTGGGGAACTTCAGAAAAAGAAAGATAATGCACATGATCATAAAACCATGATATTTTGATTTTACCAGCATATATTTTTTCATATGGTACATGTTTTCTAATTTGATGATATATATGAAGTTTAACATTCAAAATAGATGGTATCCTACTCAAATGATCAATGAAAAGGTTATCAATTCCTTTATTATAGTCAATTTAAACATCTTTATTAGGTAACAAAAAATATTCATCTCGAATTATTTTGTATTTCATCCTGTTTCTTTATGAAAAACATTATGGTAGAATATTCTGTGAAAACAATCAACTTGGAGCCCAAATGATAATATCAAAAAATGTATGATGCAAAGACCACAACCAACAATTTCGTCTGAGTTATTTTCTATTTTATTATGTATTTGTCTAATGTTAAATAGTCATAGTAAATCAAATGGTAATTATTTTCCAACCATGGACTCAACACTGACCTAAGAAAAATGTCATATGAATATTTCCTAATTTTAAAGGGAAAGTCCAATTTTATAGGTTGGATAATCAATGGGGTTATCAGTATTTGTTTTAGCTCCCAAAATTCTTGTTTATAATTCTCATCAAAGACAAACAGGAAGCCTTATTTAGAAATCTATACATTGGAAGTCCAACCTTACGAAAATCCTTTATGAATATCCTATAGAAGCATGCATTAACAAGGAAGGATCTCACATCTATCAAAGTTTATGGGCATGAAAATTAGCAATTGACCTCAAATTTTAATTAATAAACATGAATTCCATCAAGACACACAACATGACCATGAAAAATCCCCCTAACCACTGAAAAATGTAATATTTCATATATGAAAACAATATTTTTATGAACAAAAGATTCTAGAACATTTTCCAAACTCATCAAACAAATTTCATATGATAATCCATAAATAGTGACATATTCTATAAAAACATACATTTTTTCAAAAAATTGGGATAAACTTATCATCATACACCTTGGAAAATTACCAAGGGGATTACAAAAACCCAAGGGAATTCTCCTATAGGAAAACTCACCAATTGGTCCTGTGAAAGTAGTTTTATCTTGTTCCTCTAGTGTAATGTGAATTTGGAAATAACCGTGGAATCCATAAATATAACAATGGTGGTTTATACCAGATTTGTTTCATGTACTTGAGTAAGGAATGGATATAAAAGTGGACATTACTTGTAAATAAAATTGATCACCCTATAATCAATTCAAATTATACATTTATTTGGAAGCTAAATAAGTACAGGATCACAAAAATCATTCCATGAGTTTGTAATGACACGTTTTTTGAGAAACAATGCATTAGGATCACCGATTGATTATCAGATATGGGGAAAATAATTCAATTTATCCATCAATGTGGTGAATTAATTATTCTCAACGTCTACAAATGTTTTTTTCAATATTCATTGAAATTGTTTCACTCGATTATCATATTCCCCCATAAAAAATATTTTCACACACTAATGGAATGATTATAATTAAATAATATAGTGACTATAAAATTGTTTCTTATGGGTTTTTAGGACGCCTAATATTTGGTTCTTCTTGTCCCATGATAGATCTTTTCAAATGAGTAGGGTAAATAGTCAATTCTCTCATACGAATGAACATTTTGGGTTCTTAGGAATTGGTTTACAATGTTACTCAAGTGTGGTATTTTCATATATAAATTGAAACTAATCATATGGGTGATTTTTCAATGAGTCTAAAAATTTTATATTATTTTTATCTTAGTGATAACCATCTATTTTATTAAGAATTTTTAGGTGGAAATGGGAATATCCTTTATGCAGTCCCGTAGTTGGTTTAAGGCAATCCATAAATTCATATTCATCATTTAGGAGACCATAAGTCTCTTATTAAGAAATATCAAAATTCAATGACTCAATTGATGCTTCCATTATACATAAATTTTTATCAAATTAAATAATAAAAAACTACTATATTTTATAACAATTGTTGGGTTTTCATTATATGTAAAAATTAGGGATCTTCTTAATGGGAAAAAACAAGAATTTTTTATTTGTGGATGAATGATCCTCAACTGGGAGTTTCATGTAAAGAAAAATATTGAAATGAACAACATCTCCCCAAAAATCCAGTTAA
This sequence comes from Viscum album, assembly GCA_963277665.1. Lineage (NCBI taxonomy): Eukaryota > Viridiplantae > Streptophyta > Magnoliopsida > Santalales > Viscaceae > Viscum > Viscum album. Next base: position 1,920,667,383 of record OY728160.1, read on the forward strand.
ATGTTTCCTTTGTGACAATTGATTAGTATTTTTTTCATATTTTTGAAATGTTCTTCCTAGAATCAAAGGTTCATTGGTACTAAACTGATCATCGTATGTATCCAAGGAAAATAAATCTATAAGAAAAGTCATTTCAATCACCTAAATTAGAATATCATCTATATCAATCGTATAATTAGATGTACATCAGTTGAAATGTTACAGGATAATTCCAATTCTTTTTAATTATCCAAACAGTAGAGATGTGTAAACATAATGTGCTATAACACTGATAAAATCACTTATATCTAGCCTAATATCCTCGAATTTTCATTTCCCATGGGTGTTGTGAATTTTAAATGTTCATGGGTCTATATATTTTAAAATTAAATAATGTGGAATCATGGATGAATCATTCCACCATATGTTTAATTTTTAATATCCTTCTAATTTTTCTGTATGGGTATACATTTATTTCATAAAAATAGAATACTTTGGAATTAGTTTTCTTCGCATCAAGAAAAGATATTTTGACAAGAAATTTCATAAATGTCTCTATGACCTCATTATCAAAAACTTTTTAGTAACTAGAATTGATTGATGGTTCACACCTATGATATGCTAGTGGTGGTTTGAATGTTTCATGGTTATTCAAAGAACTAATCTGAGAAACAAGAGGACTATAAATCAAAATTAATTACTTGATCTCTCTTTCAAACAAAATATATTATCATGATTTTTATTTTATATGAAAACAATTATAATTTATAACCTTTCCATTTTAGATTGATTTCTTATTAACAATGTAACCAACAAGTTTGAGTTTCTCACTTTGAGTGTTATTCAATAATTTTCCACTACTAAGTTCAATTTCACTAAAAATATACATCCTTTTGTCCCTAACCTTCACTTTTCACTATAAGTTTAATCTTATAATCAGATGATTTTTATTTAAACTATGATCAGTGAAATGATGACACATTTCATTCATCAATGTATTCATCATGCTCTATTTTTTCTATTGAGAATTCTAGATGTTTTTTTGTTGCCACTTATTATTGATTCATTGCTTCTTAAAGGATATTCTATGTCCATGGAGTGGTATTTTTAGGTAGATTTATTCTTCTAGAATGTGTATTATCATTTTCATTGGAATATTGTGGTTGAGAATTAAATTATTCTCCATCGAAAAATCTCTTTTGTTGTTTGGGATATTGAAATATTTCATTATAGTGGTTATTCTATACTTTATTGACACTTATGTTTGTTTGAAATGAGACTATTTGGAAATATTGAAAGGGTTTTCCTGGAAAAATATTATTTCGTTTTTAAAAACCCTATTTATATTGTGTATATTGGAAAATAAATTATAATTATGAAAAAAATTCCACAATATATATGAATTCAAATTGTTGATTTATGTTAGGGTGTTGTTTGTTGGTTACAGGACAATATCATCAACTTCACCAGGATGGTAAGATTATAAATTTTTTTAATAGTAATATTTTTTTTTCAGAAATAGGTGTGTGGAATTATTTTAAAATTTTCAATTGAAGAATGCCTCCTTTTAGAAATTTTTGTGTATTTTGGCCTTTCATTGCAATTAATGTCCTAGAATAAACTAGTGTATTTCCGCTAAATCATTTCATTTAGAAGCATCAATCATAATTCTATCAATAAGAAACAATACTTCTTAATAATATTTAATCAATATTTTCTCACTAATTTTATTTTCTGGAAAACTAAAATGAAGTATTATGAATAATTTATAATAATCCTGAATTGTTTCACCTTGTGTTTGACTGATTTAATAAATCCCCTTTCTAATGGAATCAGTTCTAGAATTATGGAAAACATTTAAATAAAACCATCCCTCAATTCATTCCAATATATAAAAATTAATAAATGTGAATAGAAAACCCATTATTTGGTACACACTTCTAAAGAAAAAGGATATATCCTCAATATCATTTTGTTTACATCAAATCTTTGTGGATTCATGTTATCAAAAATATAACTACATTATTGAAGTTGTTTTTTTGGATAATAACCTAGAAACCAATTAAATTTTTGAAGTTGGTTAATCACAATAGAGTTTTGTTCAATCCCAATAGGTACATCAGGATATTCCACATGATTTTCTTGATTCTCATCAAAGTATTAAAACAATTATTTCAAGGGTCTGTAGTTAGCCAATATAATTTTTGTCTCAAGAATGACCCTTAAAAGTAAATTAGTGGTTGATTCACAATGTTGGATTTATAGATTTATTTTATCTCTAAACGTGGATTAAAATGTATTATCAATTTTTTCAAATCCTATGGTAACATGTTCAGGATAGAATTTTAGGTCATGAAAAAAACCATTCTTATGAAATCAACACAACTAACCTCCCCAAAAAAAGTGAATATTGATTCGAGGGTTTTATAATGAAATTATTAATCAATAATATTATACCCTAATGAAATTTACTAATGCATTCCAAGGATTTTCTCTCTTGGAGGATTCAATTTCAATTGAAAAATGACACTATTTTTTGTTTCTTCTAGAATATTTATTTTAGGATTTTATTTAATGTGATAAAATTGAATTTATATATATTTATATAATAATTTGAATTAAAATTGATGTGTAAAATGGGATATTGAATTGAAATAAAATGTGTAAGGAATTAGAATAAAATATTTATTATAGACAAGCTCCAACCACTCAGACACTCCCCTCTTCCCTGTTTAAAAATATTTACCTATTTAATTTCTTAATGCCCAAACAAGGACCCCTAGGTGAAAACCCATATTTTAATAGATATAATATAAATGCATCAATATTTGTAATATAACTCTTATATAATTGATTAAATTATTTGAATACCTCCATGTAATCAAACCCTGTTGAAATAACTATACTCAATTGCAAGGTCTCAAAAAACAAATTAAATAGTGAAGTCAATTTGTATAAATCATATATTGAAAAACCATAAAAAAATTGATTAAAATATATTCAAGAAATAAATATACTCAATTAATTCAAAAATATATGTTCATGATATTTTCAAAAATATATTAATATATAAGATCGCACCTAAAAAGAGAGTGTTTTTCTGTTTCCATCACCAACAACCACTTTGTGCTTTGACATGTATCAATTGATAAACCACATATTCATAATTATTGTTTGAATTCAGATAATATTAACGATGTTATATATCTCAATATTTAACATTCAATATCATGAAATAAAACCAATTGAATATTTAGGAGATGAAATTATAAATAGGATGAAGGGAAAATGAGGGATGTAATTTTTATATCTAGACTTTATCAATTAGTTGTTTTCCCAATTTTTTCCTCATTTCCTATAAAATATTCATTATGATTGTATTGGATAAATATTAGAAATTATATCTTCAATCCACCCTTAAAATTTCATATTCTTTGAAAATATGGTGAAAGGATAAAAAATTATCAACAAAAGAAATAATTTCAGATCAAAGGGACCCTTCTTCTTTCTCTAGTTTGACTTACTCAAATACTATCCTAATTAGCATATTTTTCCTTTAAACACATTATCAGTGTGAAAGATTTGAGTATGAATTCATCTATAGTTTAAATAAATGGTTTTTGGCACATGTATAATTATTTATAAGATATTTAACAAGGTTTATTCCATTTTAAAATCTAGAAAGAGATTCCACAAATGACTAATTCATAAGGCATATAGTGGGATAAATAAATACATTTACCTGTTAAGAATGTTGTATCCCATAAACACTGGACATATAAAATATAAATAACTCAATATGGATGAATATATTAAAATAAATACCCTAAATAATAAATATAATGAGAATAGTTAAAATTACCAAATTTTGAATGATTCAATTTCAAGATAATAATATCCATAAAATCCGAAAAAATAATCTATTCCACTCAGAATATAAAATTTATGAGGTTTAAATCAATGAATTAAAGATTAGAAATCATGAAAATATTATCTCTATATCCTCCCCTCATCTATGTGGAATAATAAATACAATATCGTATATATATATACAATATTGTTATTTTTTTAATTTAATAATAAACCTTAAAACCTCTTATCCTATAAATTTTATTTTTAAAATGAAAACCTCATCTATGAGGTGTGGATTTATCATCATCATTGATGGCTAGTTTTTATTTTCATTTACTTCCTCCAAGGATAGTAATAAACCCATTATAATAAATAAAATTATTGTACAGGTATGTAATATACTTTTTTATGTTATTTATATAATAGAAATTCATAATATTAAATAACGAAAAAATGCATTCCTTGTGATAAAAAACTATAAACATAATATAAACAATTATCATTAACATTTTATCTAATTAATCATCCTCACATATAAGTATGAAATAATATATAAGACCATTTAAGAATCTTTATATCCATTAGTAACATATAATATCAATTGTGGAATATTATTCTCATTTTACATGTTCTACCACACATAAATACAATTGAATTGATCCTGAAAATCCATGACAACAAATACTTCTAAATGTTGAAATTGAACTCTATAACTCACCAATATGGCCATAAAATATATACTAATATTATAATAAATCAAATATATGTATTATTTTTTCTAAATTTATTAGTTAATGAATCTAATATGACTGTCTAGGACATGAAAGTGAAAAATGAATTCAGACATAATTTAAGGTGATTCTGAAACCCAATTTCCATCATTTTGGTTATTCCTCGTTCTTTCAAAATTTCAAACTAAATGTTATTTTAATATTTCTAAAATATATTTTCATTTTCCTTCCATTTTCACTTTGGAGATATATATACTTCCAATTCGATTTTATGAAAAAATAAAGGATTTTTCCAAAAGAACAATTCATTCTAAAGACACATGTTTTACATATATTAATATTGATTATTCTTCAATCATGATTGATAATTAATATTCCAAGAATGTTATTACTTTTATATTATTAGAACCACAAGGTTAATTCATGAATTTATTCTTTATGAAATTCACATGAAACCAATTTCTTTCCATGTGTTATTTTATGCCTACGAATAATATACATTCTATGTGGAAAGCATTGTGATGACCAATGAATTCTAAATATATTTTTAATTATATGGATGTTTTATGAGACATTGAAATATGATTCACGTGATTTTTAGGCCCAGAGTTTGAGAAATGATCCTTCAATAATGATTTAAGTATAAAATACCACGCATGAGTAGTTTTATTGAAAAAGTGGAATAACTATTAAAATGGTGCTCAGAACAGAAATATGTGGGCACCGTTGTATTTGATATAGTGGGTTACCCTAGGGTCGACATTAGTTAAGTAGGTGCAGGCCTCTAGGGAGAAAACCTGAAAATGGCATAACCATAAAAAAATTATTAAATAAAATTATTTTATTTTTCAAATTCTTATTATTCAGAAATGGAGACTCAGATTATAAATCCTAGTCCATCGCCAAACTCATGAACGTATTCATTTCATAGGCAGATCCCAAAATTGTTTGGCATGAGCCAACAGTGGATGTTATTTTTTCCCACAAATAATATAATTATGTAATAAATAATTTATTTTTAAATTAAATAACACCTCATTGTTTACTCGTATTCGAAATCTGAGAGTAGGGTTGAGCTCATGAGGGCCTGATTCCATTTGGAAGAGCATAACCTCAACCGGAACAAGTTTTTGATGACTATTAATAATTTTTTAACATTTTTAAAGAACATTCAGTAAATGTGCATGGACAATTTCTATATTTTGAATTGGTCCCTAGAATTGAAATCTAAATGCACCATTGAACTGAAAACCCCAAGATTCACTTAAAAGTGGTTTCACTTCAACCGCAGTAGGTCGGGATATAAAGATAGTTTTTCAAACTTATAAAAATTAAAAAAATAACAAAAAAATAATTTTTTTTTATCCTTCCTCCTCATGAACGGTAATGGCGGGGACCACAGAGGTAGTCAGACATTTTATTTGGGATATTAAATACTCGGTTACACATTGGTTAGGTAACCACCCCCCATTCAATTAATGTGACAAATTAATTACATAAATTAATAATACGAATTAATTTCTTGCTATGTTACTCACCCTTTCTCCCATCTATTTAAAAGGGGATCATGGTAGAGTTTTTGGGATGACTTTATCAAGTGGGAAACCTCTGTCATAGTGATGTGAAATCTTCCACCAGTAGAGACGGAGGCTCGAGAAGGAAAAAACCATGAGCGTTGAATGTTGGTGGCTTCATAAAATCATGAATTCTTCTCCCATCATTGTGATGACTCCAAAGATTCTAGAGGAAGGGGTTTTCTATTAATTCAAGAAATTCCCTAGATTATATTCTTCATTATTGTTTTTTAAGGAGGTTGTAGCAGTGGATTTGAATGGGGTTTATCATTATTTTAAAATGATTTATATATTTCTCCCTTGTTATAAAGATAAAGCCCAACGTGTGGGGTAAATCTACAAAGCATGGACCCTCCACCGCTTTATATTCATTGGTTTCTTAAAAAATGGGAAGTTCCAACTTTACAGAACACTGAAACCGAGATTCGTGCTACGTCAGTGACATCTTGGGAGGACAGTAGGCTAGTCTGGATGGAAGAACATACCACCATTTCTCACCTTGTGTCCCATAAAAGATTCGTTAGCCTGACATCGGTGACTGATGATGGTGGCAAAGTAGGTGGCTGACACTCACTGGCCGGGGATGGGGGAGGCCTCGCTCCACACCGTGGCGGAACTAAAGGGGCTGTCGGAAACCAGATGACCATATTGGAAAGGCAGTTCAACGTCATTCACCGTAGAGAAGGAGTCCCACTATAGAACATGCGACTCTATGGAGACCCAAGCCCCATGGGTCTGGTGTTCCACTTTGGCGGTTCCACATGGTGCCACAAATTATATAATTGAATTGAACTTCTCAAGAAATTTGTGGAGATGGAATCCATCTTAGAAGCGAGTTGTGCCACCTAACCATTCCACGTCTCTCGGGGGGTTGCACCCAGCAGGAGGGTTGGGCCAGTCTGCGGACCAGCCCAACTGGGCTTGGCCAAGCGAGTTCGGGATGGGCTGGGTCAGACTCGAACTAGGTTAGGTCTAGCCGAACAATGTTGGGTCGGCCCTAGCCGATTTGGACTGGGTCAGGGCGACTCGGTTGGACCAGACCCAGACACATTCAGACCGAGTTATGCTAAAATGACTATACCTTGTGAACTGGACACATGTTTGACGGACCATCTATAGCGCTAGGATCAATGGAGTGAGATGATCCATTTGATATTCTCCCTGTGATTTGTGTATAATGTTGGAGTGTGGAAAGGTTGGATCATACTCGAATCCAACTCGACCCTTAGAATAAAAAATTTTATAGTTTATAGACCGGGTTTCTTATTGACGCGTCATCTCTTGCATTGGATCCCTTTTGACATGACAGATCATCAAGTTACTTTCTTATGGTTCTTCATGGAGATTGATGTATGGCTGATAACCGGATGAGTAGAACCAGGGTGATTCTTCTAGTGAGAGTTAGGATTGCTACTCCCGTGATGACTCTAGGCGCAGGTATTCCTTACTCCTCTACTCCGGTAGTGATAGGACTCCCCACATATGATTTCATGTTCAATTCCCTCTGATTGGGTTTTCAATATATGGAGTCGGTACTCCCCTATTATAATAGGTAACAACTCATTCATACATAACTCACATTGAGTCAGGTACTCCCCTACAATATAGGTTGCATGTCCTCTATGATTGGAGTAGGTAATCCCCTGTCAACCGAGGGTGCGTGTCTTATTTATCCAATACTACCACAAATTCGGTACTCCTCTACCATGCTGGGGTGTTGGTCCCCTATCCTGGGGTTGGTACTCCCCTGATGCAGTTGGGTGCTAGTCCCCCACAACAAACAAACTACCATAGTTTTACTCCCCTACTAGGTAGGGTGTGGGTCCGCACATAAAGAGTCGGTAATACACTGTCGTTCAAGGGTGTGGTTCCTCTAGCATGTGGTCAATACTATCCAGACATAATAGGTCGTTGGTCCCACAAATTAAACAAACTACCAGAGTTTTACTCCCCTACCGGGTAGTGTGAGGGTCCCTACATCTAGAGTAGTACTGCCCAATCTCTGATTAGCGATGGGGATTAGGTCCTTCAGTAGAGTTAGAGCTCCCTTGACTGTAAGAAATAGGGTCGAGGAGTGGGCCTCTTAACATGGATTCCATTGTTTATTCCTCAGGTGAAATATTTTTACTGCAAGACCTCTAGTACTAGGCACTAGAGGAAGTTCTAGTAGAATGTTTCTGAGGGAGAACATCCTTTGGAACGTTTAATTAAGAATTTTTGAGTTGTATCTAATAGAGTACATCTCTTAGAAGGGTTCTGTCTGGGATAGAACGTTACTGGAGCATGTACTCCAGATCCATGATTTACACTTTGATCCTCCATTAGAAATCCTGTAAATGGCTTGAGTTTTTGGCATTATGTGTCTATTTGGATGAGACAACTATATCTGGTTTGAAATGTGGCTTCTGATTTATTCTTGTGATCGAGATCAAATTTAATTGTTATCTTTTGTGGAATTCAGAGAGACCATTTTATGGTCTCAAGGTCCCTACTGGGTGTTGTTATACTCACCTCTGCACTGGATTTACCCGCACCTTGTTGTGTCTTATGTAGATGATGGGTAGCCATGACTAAGACATTGGGAGCCAGGACTTGATGTTGACGGAGGCGACCTATGGATGAGAAGATCCACTTGATGAGTTGTACTTACCCTTCATGTAGGATCCTTGGTGGATGATTGTAGGAGTTGTTTTCTATTTTCAATGGTATTTGAACCATTTCAATTGGGCATGTATTCCGCCCCCTACTTTTTGTAAATACTTTTACTAAAACATTTTTACTTCATGCTTGCATCATGTTGTGTTCTTGGACTGTGAGATTGTACAGGTTTAAAGAAAATTCCTTCCAATTTTTTGGATACGCGTTTCCGGTGCTTTCCCCAACCGATGGCCTATGGATGGTGGGCATGGGGTAGTCATGGAATGAGCCCAGGGGATGGGTCATGACATTGTGGTATCATTGGAGTCCATTCTACCTAATAACTAGAAATATGGTCTCTCTGATGGTGAAATAGTGTTATGTGTTTTGAGTGTGGTTTTCTATTCATGGAGTCCAGCATTCTTTTTCCAGCCAATGTATCCATACACCAGGACCCTAAATTCTTATTTATGACTTGGAGCATGAAAAAACTAATTGCATGTGTTTTCGGAAAGTTTATATTTGATCTCGTTTGAGTCATCCCACCAATTATAAGATATCGATCATGGTTCATCCGGATTCTCTTTCATGATGCCTCCATGTAGTCAGCCATCCAAGAAATCTAATTTCAAACCATGAGGATGGTCCACAATGTGATGAAGCTTCAGAAAAAGGATTGATCCCCATGATATGTACCTTTGGGTGGTTTCCCTGTGATTCCACTTCCCATCGATTAGTAGTTTATACCGGAAATACATGTAGAGGATGTAAAGAACCGTAAATTTCAAGGAAATTTTTTTTTCTTAATTTTCTTTGGAATTTTACAAGAGCGTTGTTTCTGACGGCACCTGATTCCGAGGCCCGGTGTTCCCAGAATCATTTTCCGAAGTTTGGCTCGGGTACGTTCAGTGAACGGACGAGCGGGTTTTTCTAACTTTTGAACCGGTGCACGGAATCGAATTCTAAGGGCACCGATGAAATCACAGCGCCGGTATTCGCTTAGAAACACCACTTCCGGAGTTGCGTTTGCTCGGGTGTGGTTTTTAATTTCGAGGCTTAAAGATAAGAAATAAAATAATTTTGCGACAACATTATTTTATTTCACTTAAGCCGCTTGGAAGCCACTTGAAGCCACATAAAGGCGGATGGAACTGATTGAACCAGATATGATGCTATCCAGAAATATCCTACCCCCTTGGTAGGATATTTGTGAGGTGGGGCCCGCATGAGCCCCGCCGTTTCTTTTCGCTAAGAAACGCACCTGCGAAAACCCGTCTTAATGAAAGTCAACTGACGCGTTTCATAAAATCTTAACAGATCATTTAATTGGGCAGTTTATTTCGTGAATTAAATGGGTTGTTTCTTTCGTTGAATTAATTCAACGAATTGATGGATCGTTTCTTAACCAGTTTTCAAATTCGTTGGCGTAATAATAAAATAAGGCCAACGCTCGACCTCTGGTTACTTGCGCATTGAGAAGATTTGAGAGGACCCTTGTATTTTCTTCTACCTTGCGAAGAACACGAAGAACGTGAAGAACGCGAAGAACACGAAGAACGTCGAACCCAAAAATCGATGACGCTTCCGTCCGAGACGTTCTTCCCCGCTCCGATCTCCGATCACCAACCGTTTGAGGTGAGTGATTTCGGATTTCCTCTCAAGGTTCTTTTCTTTTGGTTTTAAACGAAACAAAAATTTAATTATTTATAATTTAAATATTTTGTTCTTGGTCCGTTGAGCTCGACGACTCAACGCCGGATTCTGCGACGACGCGACGCCTCCCCACGATAACGCGACGATCCCTCTCTTTCGCGACGAGCTTTTCCGCGAAGAACGCCCGCGCGCGACGATCAGCGAGTTAGGGATTTATTTTGGGATTTACCCCCTTTTAATTATTCCAGTAAGTGTTTCTTTAAAAAGTTAAAGAACAGGTTTCAAACGAACAATTTTATTTTATTAAAATTGACGGTTCATGTGTTGAACAAAATTCTCCCGTTGTTTATCTCTAACGCAGAGGGTGCGGGCCAAACGAACACGGCCCGACGACCCTCCACCGTTCTTCTTTTTTAGCGGATTTGACGGGCGATGACGGAACGTGCCACAACAAATGTTTGATGATCCCGCAGTGAAGAACAAGTCCCGGAAGGAGAAATGGCGCAGACAGGAAGAGAATCGGACCACCGGAGCGATCTCGGTGGCCCGCGGAACTCGCCGGCGGCGCGGGTCGCCGGCGCGCCGCCGGACAGGCCGCCGCGGCTTCAGCCGTGGGGGCGGCGGCACCCGCATACCCACGGCCGCGCGGGTCCGGTGCCCTCGGACGCGGCTGAAGCCGCGTCCATGACACAGCGCGGCCCCACGCAGGGGGCCGCGACACCACCAGGCCGCGGGGGCGGCGCACCGCGGGCCTCGGCCGTTCGGCCGCTCGGCCGAACTGGGCCCGGCCGGTCCGACCGGCCGAGACCTGCCCTGGCCAGACCGGACCGGGTCGGAGCGGGTTGGGTTGACCCAGTTCGGGTCGACCCGGTTCGGCTGACTCCAGGGGGGGTCGGCCCGGGTCAACCCGGGCCCGTACCCCCCGTCTTCGGACGGTCTTCGTTCAAATGGACTTATCTTGAGCTACGGTCATCCAAACGACCCTCCGTCAGCGACAACGCGATCCTTGGATCGAGACGGTCGTTTCAGTATATCGCACTCAAGGTTTTAGAATATTTGAGTTTGGCTGGGTTGGTTCGTACACGAAACCAACCGGGCCTTCGGAGCGGAAACGCTCATATCTTGAGCTACGGACGTCCGATTGACATGCCGTCAGCTTTGTTGAATTCCTCTATGTGAGACGGATCATTTGACACACTCAGCCTGAGGTTTGGACGTAGGTGGAGTACGGTCGGGTTGGTTTTTCCTTAAAAACCAACCGGGCCCCTGGGATGAAAAAGCCAATAACTCTCAGACCGGGCGTCTGATTGACACGCCGTCTGCGACGTTGAGTTCCTGTTGACGATACAAATCTTTTTGATACATCAACTTCGGACTTTGTGTCAGTTGATGTATCAGCCTCTCGGCTCGTGGAGCGGACCCTCCCGAATGATCTTGCTATGTGCGGGAACCCTAGTGCTGGCTGCGAGGGCTACTTCGACAGCGACGACTGTGCAAAGATCCTCTGTGGACTCTGAAGACGACCCTGCAAAGATCCTCAGTGGATTGCGGCGACGACTGTGCAGAGATCCTCCGTGGACTCCGATGAAGACCGTGCATAGATCCTTCATGGACTCCGACGACGACCGTGTAGAGATCCTCAGTGGACTGTGGCGACGATTGTGCAGAGATCCTCAATGGACTGCGACGACTACTGCACTCAGCTATCCTACGTGGATCAGTGCTACAGGTCCTGCGTGGGCCCGGTCCTGTGTGGGCCTGATCCTGTGTGGGTCCGATCCTGTGTGGGTCAGTGCTCAGCGGTTCTGTGTGAGCCAGCGCCTACAGGTCCTGCGTGGGCCCGGTCCTGTGTGGGCCCGATCCTGTGTGGGTCCGATCCAGTGTGGGTCACTGCGGGGGTTAGTACCTATCGATCCTTCGTGGGTCCGACGACTTAGATGGATCAGTGATCATCTTTATCGTCATCCGAAGAAGTATACATGTGTGAGCTGAATCTTCTGTTTACTCTCCTTTGTGAATTGTGTTGAGCTATACTATGTAGATTTACTATTTACTCTCCTTTGTGGATTGTGTTGAGCTATCCGGTGTGGATTTACTGTTTACTCTCCTTTGTGAACTTTGTTGTGCTATCATGTGTGGGTATACGTTTTTCTTTCCTATGTGGACTGGTTTGTGATTGGGCTCAGACGTTGGAGCCGAACAGGGAATTGATGACTTAGGTATATGTATGTGCATATACCTAAGTCGTGTCAGATGTTACTTCGTGATTGCATCTTTCCTTTGTGGATTATCCTTTTTGGATTTCGGGAGACCTTTGGGGGTCTCGGGGTCCCTACTGAGTAGCTTATACTCACCCCTGCACGGGCTATGCCTGCACTACGTTGTGTTGGTTGCAGACGACGGACAGCGCTGACTGTGGTGGAGGCGTGCGGAGTAGGACAGTACCTGGAGGTGGACCACTGGGCGGGACGTACTCGGAGCGGTCAGGTGGACCCGAGGAGCAGTGGAGGCTATCTGTACCCACCCTTCATGTGGAAATTCCAGAGGATGGCTCGACGCTGCAGTTTTTCCTTTTAAGTTGCTATTTTTCCTTTCAGTTGTACTTTACAGTTGGGATTGTATTTCCGGCCCCTTTAACTTCCAGCACAGCTTGTACAGTTTTTACTTAGTGTTTACTTTTCCGCTTGCTTACTTTGTGGTGCTTGTTTACTTTTCAAAGGAAATGCCTTCCCTTTTTGTTGGGATTTACACCTTGGTGCTAGTCGCCAGCCCTTGGCCTATGGAACGCGGGCTTGGGGTAGTCACGGCACGGGCCCCGAGTACGGGTCGTGATAGAGGACACTTATAGGATCATTTCCTTACAAGAGTTTTAGTAAATGATACCCATTAGGTTCTGAGGCGAGCATGACTCACAAGCGGCTAAGGACTGGGATGAGGTGGTGACTAATTTTCCATCTAGCATGGGCACCATTATATAATATATTGGTCCTAGAAGTGACAATAAAATGTGGCTCAGCAGGGTGATGTTATGGTTTATATTACCTCAATCCTTTGTTGAGTACACATTCTCTATCCTCAGAGAAGGGTGACTCTTTCAATAAAAATGTATGGGGTATGTGTTCCCAATAGCTTCTATAGATTTTGTGGGATCACATGTCGGTGGTTGATTATTCATCAAGGTGTACCGACCATTCCATGTACATGATTAATACGATACAAATAGTGCTTCAGGGATCGGACCTCCAAGCGAGATGTGTTTAGGGAAATCTGAGCTAGAAATATTCCTATATGCATTCTTACATATTTTATGTGGATAGAGAGAATCATTGTGGTTGAAAATTATTTCGATCACATGATACAAACAATGAATATTAGAAGTGGAGAAGCAGCAAACTGACATCAGTCAAAGAGACTTGGATGTGTAAAAATGTTTTGGGTAGATTATGTGAAAGAAATAGATGAACCAGCAGGGAAGCCGATATTGAAGAGGATCTTGGACAGCCATAGTATGTGGTATACATTTTGACATGTTACAACAAAGACACCAATGTGGTCCCCACCATGCTTAGAGAGAAGGATGACATGGGATGAGAGTAGCTGCATATCATCTAGTAGTGTGACCCTAGGGCTCCCAGAATGATTAGAAGTACGATCTGTGCCTACTAATAACTTTTTTATTTATAGACATAGGTACTAATTATTACATCTTTTCATGAATTGTTTTCAAGACCAAGTGTCTCTAATTAAATATTTGACATGACCCATACGTCTAGAGATACCTTTTTTAGGGATACTCGATAATCACACATTTCCAATAGTGTGATATGACCATTGAGGAGAGTTTTATTTTTTGGAACCTCTCAGTGGTAGATTCTAAGCCTTATGACATTAGTTTGGATATAGAGTGTTATTCCACAGTTCATGCTCAGATTGAATGTTTTAGGAAAAAAATTATGTGGTATATTAATAGAGTTGGAATAGGATCATCCTATGTTAGTGAAAAATAAAACCCAGGAAACACAGGTTAAACTCTTGCATTGGAGGGTGAAGCTGATCACTCTTGAGTAGAATAACCTTTACCTCATGTCAACATGAGATTTCAGTTTTCAGTTCCCATCAGTTTGGGTATTGTGGGGGAACATATTTTCAAAGTATTTTTCCAGGATAAGCTTCCCAATGGGAGAGAGGCTTCTGCATTGGCTTGTATCCAACATCGACACTGATATTTAAAACTCCTTATTGAGTGGCTCCCACATAGATCCAAGAGTTGAGAGATTTGAAGGGGGATTTGGTGACAAATGAACTCACCTAGAGGTCGGGTTTATAGCTGTTGAGTGAGACAAAAAAGCATCTATTTTCGTTATAGAAACTCTATGTGGACAGTGATGGAGTAGCTTACCTCTAGTCTATAAATGTCACTCCACCAAAAATTCAGTGATTTCGGAAGGAACAACATGGGGACATAGACATCGAGACCTGATGTGCTCAGATATCCTTAGGATATGCTCATGAATGATTTTCTGAAGGAGGGGAGCATGTCATCATTCTCAATGGATGCACCATGGTAATAGTGATGTTATGAGAGGAGGTGTTGAGAGAGTTTCAGACAACCCGTTTAGCTATAATTCTTCATGTGGAGAAGATGTACCATGAACTATGGTGTCAGTTCTGGTGGCATGTGATGATGACTGCATAGATTCAGTAGAAGTCTTCTACCGACCGGAGACATAGACCCCTAGAGTAAAGTAGGGTGACTGTGTCTTCCTCTGGTTCTCACCCTGATAAGGATTTTAGATATATTGTTGGGGAAGAAAGAAATCTATGATGTTCATCGAACCTTCCAGATTATTAGTAGATTTGGTGAGGTTGAGTACCACCTAACTATTCCCACACAGATTCATCAGGTGCATAACATTATCGATGTGTCTCAACAAAAGAGATCTGTGGAGGATCCATCACACGTTATCGACTAGGAAGAGATAGAAATAGATGATGTGGTGACTTTGGAAGTGTTCTCGATGGACAAAGAGTATCAAAATCAGTAAGTCCTTTGTGGGAAATCTATTCCTCTATTGTGAGTTGACTGGTAGCATGGGAATCTCTATGAGAGCACATGTAATCGGGAGTTGTAACATCCCGGTTCCGGGTGCCACTAAACTGGTGCCCCGAACCCGGTTCGCCACGTGACCTCAAGCGCATTTCCCTAAACACCAGAGGCTGCCGAATAGAAGTGAGGGACCAGGTCTGATAGTGGGGAAACTATGCCAACATTTGTCAAAGTGTATAGCAATGGAATAAAATAGAACGCATAAAGAAACATCAGAAGCAATAAATAAAACACATTTAAAATAAAAAACTGCAGTAAAAGATAACAAAATGTTATATAGATGATGATACAACATTTCTTTTGTTCTAAGAAGATATCTAGAACAAGTTACAAAACAGTACAGTACAGTACAATTAAGAGTAAACAAAACCAAAACAAAACAGCCGGTAGCATCGCGAGACTAAGCCCGATCCCATGCTCCCCTAATCCTCAGCATCATTCAAGTACCTATATAGGGACCCTTTCTGTTACCCAGACCTGCAGAAACGTAATCTATTTGGGTCGAAAATCATGACCCAAACAGGGTGTGAGAAATAAATCTCAGTAGGCACCCACCAAAGGCTCGTGCTCAACTGTGTGTAAACATGAAACAACTGTGTGAAAAAGTAAATGCACTAAACTAAGAAGTACTCAAAATTAACTATCTTTACAATTATATTTCCATTTAACTTTTATTTAATTATTTATTATTAAGAAACCACCATAGTGAATTTCTATTTAAACAATCAATGTCCTCAAACACGCAAACCATTACCCTCAGTTAAAGTGAATCCAAACATAGGAATCTGCCCACAGGCATATCGAATATTTCCCATAGGCGTACGTGGTGTCGCCCATAGGCATAGAATCAATTTCCCACAGGCACGGAAGATGTTTCCCACAGGCTAAGTAGTACACTTCCCACAAGCTAATCACAGCACTGCCCTCATGCTAAAATATTAACTGGCCCATGCCCAACATATAAACAAGAAGTTCAAATACATTTCCTCTCAAGGGAAATGTAATGTATAAAATAACAAGGCATACCCATGGGTATCATGGCCAAACGGCTAAACAGAGGAATGCACCCCCGGGGTGGTCCTGGATCCAAGCAACGATTCCAAGCTGTTTTTTGTTATCACAATCCATTACATATTTCATTCTAGGTATTTAAAATATCCATGGCCTCAGCCACACGACACCCCAACATGGGTTCGTGGCACAATAGTACACAAAAATGCACAACAGTTGGAATATAATCAACAAGACACCTACCTAAAATGCCCCTGATCAGTATACTCGAACGACGATCCACGAATCATCCTAGAACGAGGTAGATCTGAATTGAGACATAACTAGCTTAAATGAAAATAACTTTTAGTAGAGGAAGAATTGGAAAAAATAGTTTAAGAAGAGTGGAGGGCTTACCCGTGCAGTTCCAACGAGATCGTACGAGGTGGAAATGGATTCCAGACGCTCGATCTGGAGATCCTCAAAGATTCTCCCATCCCCTCCCGAGCTCCAGTCCTGTTATAAGCTTTCCCTATGAATAGGGGAGGCTACTACCCTTTTTAAGAGAAAAAAACAAAGTACATGGTGTGTACTTTTGAGTACACGGCGTGTACTTTCTTCATTTAACTGTTCATTTGGCGGAACTGCCAAACTGTTCATCCGTCGACATGAGTACACGACTTGTATTTCTGACTACACGGCGTGTACTGTCGCCCAGCTGGTGGCTGCTTCCACTGCCTTACTATTTCATCTGCTGATTGACTACACGGTGTGTAATGGTCCACTACAAGGCTTGTAGTTGGTTTTTACATCCTGCGTCACTGACATAGCTACATGCCCTGTGTACTTATCCCACACGGCCAAAAGTACACGATGTATGGAAAAGTACACGACGTGAAGTCCCAAAATTTAAATTTTTTCCCCATTTTCCATGTTTTCTCAATAACACAAAGGGAAAAGAGAAATCAAGAAACCCGTACCTCAAAAATAATAAATGGGTTCTTAAAAAATTCCCCCCTTAAAGCAATTCGTACACGAATTTCCCTTCCAAGGGTGGTGAAGATATAAACGTTAATACCTCTGGCTACTGAGCACGTATGTCGGTCTCACGCTCCCATGTTTCGTCCTCCACTCGGCCATGCTAACATAGAACCTGTATGGGAGGAACGGACTGGCCTCGGAGAACCTTCGTGCTCCTATCAACGATATGAATCAGATGCTCCTCGAAGGACGCATCTACCTTGAGATCAACCTCCTCAGGCTGAAAGACGTGAGATGGGTCTTAATTATAGTGATGAAACAGAGATACATGGAAGACGTCGTGCATGGCTCGGTACCTCTGTGGTAACTGAAAGTGATAGGCAACCAGCCTGACCCTATCTAGAATCTAAAATGGCCCTACATACCACAATGATAGTTTACCTGGCCTCCTGATCCTCTTGTGTCCGATCATCGGTGAAACACGCAAGAAAACATGATCTCGAAACACGAACAATAAGGGTCGTCTGTTGCGATCATCATATGATTTCTGACGAGACTGTGCGGTTTCCATCGGCTTCTGAATCAACTGGACCTACTCATAAGTCTCTTTCACGAGAGGTGGTCCTGGTAATGTTACCTCACCTGCCTCTAACAAGCACAAGGGTGATCCGCATGGCCTTCCATATAAAGCTTAGTAAGGTTCCATCTCAATAGTTTCCTGAAAACTATTATTATAGGAAAACTCGACTAGGGGTTTATGCTTCTCCCAAGAGCCCCCAAAGTCTAGGACGCATGCAAGTAGCATGTCCTCTAGCACCTATATTGTACGCTCTGACAGAACATTGGTCTGAGGGTGGTAAGTTGTGCTCAAAAGCACATGTGTACCCAGTTCACTTTGAAAACACTGCAAGAAACGAAACGTAAAATAGGCATCCCAATATGAAACTATAGAACGGGGTACCCCATGACGTCGTATGACCTCTCGGATATAAAACATCCCAACCTCGTTAACTATGAAGGTATCCATGATTGGAAAAAACGTGAGCTACCTCTATTAGTCTATCCACAAAAACCCACATGACATCATTTCCTCGATGTTGCCTCTGCAACCCAGTCATGAAGTCCATCGCGAAATCATCCTATTTCCACTCTAGAATGGGTAACTACTATAATAGTCTGGCAAGCCTTTGATGCTCCGCCTTCACCTGCTGATAGGTGGAACATCTCATAACAAAACCAACTACATCTCTCTTCATACCTGTCCACCAGTACTGATGTCTCAAGTCATGTTACATCTTGGTAACACCGGGATGAACTTCCCAAACTGAAGCATGAGACTCCTGTATGAAATCCTCGTATTTATCAACTGAAACCCATACTCATCCATGGGAATGAAGAATTTCATCATTGCCTATCGTCTAACCAGGCGGAGTGTCCTCACTTTCCACTGACTCCCGTAGAGCTAGGCCTTATGGATCAGATATTTGTCTCATCCCCAATATATCTAGGAGTGTATAAGTAACACCTAATGATGAAAGATAAGTTTACCCCTGACAGTCGTGCACCTCCAAATGAATCTCAGAGAACAAATCCATAGGCTTCTATTCATCACTGGCTTCCTGCACTCCCTATATCTGAGTCTTCCTGCTCAGTGCATTAGCTAAATCATTACATTTACCAGGTGTATAGGCAAGCTCCAAATCGAAGGACTGAAGGTATTCGACCCACCTTCGCTACCTCAAATTCTAGTCACATTGAGTAAAGATATAGATGGGACTTTTGTGGTCAGTGAAAACCACAAAACGTTATCCCAAGAGATAGTGTCTCTAACAGCCCAACGCATGAACAACTGTAGAAAACTCGAGATCATGCGTCGGGTAATTCCTATAATGTGGCCTCAACTGCCGAGAACTGTACGCAAAAACGTGATCGCCCTGCATCAACACATCTTCCAACCCAATCCCTGATGCATCATAGTAAACAGTATATCTCTTCCCCTACTCTTGGAGTATCAGGATTGGTGCTGATGTAAACCATCCTTTCAGGTCCTGAAAGGCTATCTCGCAAGCTTCCGAAAAAAAGAACTTCACAACCTTTTTATCCAAACCCATCAGTGGCACTACTAAGAGGGAGACTACCTGTATGAAGCATCTGTAGTAACCAGACAGCCCTATGAAACTCAGTATCTCAAGCACGTTCTTAGGCTTCTCCCATGAAACTACTTCTCTTACCTTCTCTGGGTGTACAACAACTCCTTCCTCCGAGATTATAAGTCCCAGGAAGTGAATCTGGTCCATCCAAAAGTGGCACTTTGAGAGCTTAGCATATAGCTGATTCTCTCTCAGTGTACTCAATATGATATCAAGATGGGTGGAATCGTTTTGTAGAATGTGAGAGTACACCAATATGTCATCCACGAATACTACAACAAAATAATACAGATAATGATAGAACACATGATTCATCAGAGCCATGAAAACTGATGGCGCGTTCGTGACTCAGAACGGCTTTACCATATACTCGTATAGACCATACCTACTCCTTAAAGCTGTGACAGGTACATCCGATTTTCTAACGCACAGCTGATGATATTCTGATCTCAAGTCAATCATCGAGAACACTCATTCTCCATGAAGATGATCAAAAAGATCATTAATCCTTGGCAAAGGATATCAGTTCTTAATCGTTAACTGGTTCATCTTTCGATAATCCAAACTGAGTCTGAGGGTAATATCCACCATCTTTGCAAAGAGGACCAGAGAGCCCCAAGGAGATGTACAGGGTCAGATAAAACCATTTGACTATAACTCCTCTAAATACCTCTTGAGCTCCTACAACTCTGTATTAGCCATCCTATAAGGAGGAATGGACACCGGTGTTTCCCTTGGCACATGTTCAATAGAGAAATTCACCTCACACTCTGGAGGAAGACCTGAAATGTCATCCAGGAATACATCCTTGAACCGATCAACCACTGGAGGGAAATCCTTATGACAAGTCCCCTGGTTTTCTAGATATAAGATTGCAATCTGGGTTGTGATACCACCTCTCCAATGATTCTCTGGTCCAGCTCGACTATCCTGAACATCCCACTTTCCCTTGTATAGAAACTCTCTAGCCTCTGGTGACGTGAAACTCACCCTGCAACGATAAAAATCCACAAAGTCTATAAAGGGAACAAACCAGTCCATCCCAATAATGACATCATAGCTCATCATCTCTATGACATAGAGGTCCCAAAATATGTGACAACCACCATCCTCAAGGGGGAACTCCTTGCACTGATTCACACCATCCTTTATAGTCCCCAATGGCGTGTCTGGAGTCATGACAGTAGAAGAGGAAGGAACACAGAGCCCATGGATCTCCACAATGGGAAAAAGATGAAGATATGTATAGCACCCATATCAAAAGGTACTGAAGATAAAACAGAAGCTACTAGAATAGTACCTCTGACTGTAGAAGTTCTGGGATCCTGCCATGCTGGGTCTGTTGCACTACATATGTCTGCGTAGTGTCATGGCCCTCAATATAGCTCGACTACCCTAAATTGTCCCACCCTACAACCTCTGATATCTTGGTGTCTGGCTACCACGGCCACGTCCACCATCCCTGCCTACATGCCCTGATGTATTCAAGTTTGCTGACTGGTAAGAAGCCATTGTTCCTGCACCCGCATGCGGAGTCTGCACATAACCCCTCTCACTAGTCACTAGTGGAAACGCCCTGAAAAAGTGTTGCAGATGACCCATCCTGCCGCAATCTCGGCATTCCACTAGGTCTCATGGACACTGGGGTCACTTGTGCCCCTCCTTAACACACTGGTAGCCCATGACCTGTCCACCTGAAATATTCTTCTCGCTATTACTGCCAACCTGATATAATTTCATCTATCTCTTCCTCTTACTAGTAGAAATAGTAGCAGAAGCGGGTCCTGAACCGCCCTAGCCCACACCACTAGCTTCCCGAAGATTATTTTCTATAATCATCGCATGGTTCAAAATAGAATGTACTTGTAGACGCCGGAAAAGTCCGTTGCTCCCAAACGAAGCTCCGGATGCGGAAAGCGAGGTCATATTTGGAGTCGGAAGGATGTTTCGGAGGGCCCGGAGGCCGTGCGCGGAATTTCAGAGGCCCGCGCGCAAAGGTGATGTCCCGCGCGGAAAACCCCCGGGAGGCGCGCAATGCGCCGGCTCGGCGCGCAATTCTGCGCGCCGCGGGTCCGCGCGACTCCCTTACGCGCCGCGCCCGATTCCGCGCCCGCGGGGGGAATTTCGCGCTCGCATCCTGGATTCCGCGCCCGGGGTTGCCTATAAATACAAGGCGACCCCCAACGTTTCAAAGGTTGCTGGAAGTCGAAACGTCTCCCGTGCGCGCAATTCAACCCCTTCCGCGCGCAATGACGAACTTCAGGTAACCTCCTTTCTTTCGCGCAAGAAAGCCTCGGGGTCCGCCTTCGCGCGCAATCCCCGCTGGCTCCTTTCATTTGAATAAAAACTCACCCTAAGGCCTTTGCGCGCAAAAGAACCCGCTTGCGCGCAATTGCCCCCGGGGTGCGCGCAATCCGGCCTGATTGCGCGCACCCCCCCTTCTTTCAAGTGGCCATTCGTTAAAGAATGAGCCGTTGCCCCCGCGCGCTATCCGAAGCCCGGTGTGAGCAATCTCAAGCATCCGCGCGCAAGGCGCTGGCCCAATTGCGCGCCAGCCGCCCCGATTGCGCGCCGGCCCGCAGTATTGCGCGCAAAGCTTCCTTTTTGCGCGCAATCTGCCAGGGTCGTCCCCGTTGACCTCCTAAGGTTACCCGCCTGTGTGGCACCCGATGATTCTCATCCCGGGTGCCCGCACCGTGCGTTGTCTTCCCGTGCGGCCCTCCAGGCTTGCGCGAAGTGACACGCACCTATGTCCAGCATGACGTTAAACTGCATATATGTCCAGCATGACGTTAAACTGCATATAGGTCCAGCATGACGTTAAACTGCATACTCGTCCAGCATGACGTTAAACTGCATATACGTCCTGCACGACGTTAAACTGTACATCGTCCGCGCTGCAAGACGTTAAACTGCCAAGTGCTTCGTTCGGCAACCTATGTCCAGCATGACGTTAAACTGCACACCCGTCCAAGCTGCACGACATTAAACTGCCTAGCCCCCATCGTCCGTGCTGCAAGACGTTAAACTGCCAAGTGCCTCGTCCTCAACACATGACGTTAAACTGTACTTCGTCTGGCAAGACGCTAAACCGTCCGCAACCTGATCCCGTGCTCCGCACGCAGGGTCTCCCCCGGTTTGGACGTGGCCCCCACCCGCTCGTCTCTGCAGGGATGTCGGGATTGTCCCCCTTTTGGGACGATTTAATGGGAGTGGCTTTTCCCTACGGGGGCAGGGTATTACAAACCCCTAGTTTCTCGTGGGAGGCTGCACATGTGTATCTCCATTGCACCTCCCCACTGCCGAAGCCAGTAGAGGGTCTGACTGGGATCGAGGTGTCTTTTGCTTTCGGTCCAAGTCCCTTCCAACTGAGTTTTGCAGTATCCGGGCTGCCCCAAGTGCGTAAGTCCTGACAGAATGAACTACGTGGACTTTGATCCCTGTCTTCTATACAGGGTACGTAGGAAGCCTCCCTGAGGTCCAAGCCCACCACCTGGTCGTCCCGGTCGTATTTACGTCGGTTCGTCCATCAGTGGACCCCTCCAGGGTTCACGCTTGCGTTGATTCACCTATGAATCCGCCCCTGTGGGAGACCGCCCGTGTGTATCTCCACGGTGCCTCCCCACAGCCCCCCTTTTCCATTTCCCCTTTTATCGTCCAGCATGACGTGAAACTGTGATCCACCCGGCCGTTCCATCCCCCTCCGTGCGAGGTGGTTCGGTTCAATCCTCCGCCCGGCGGCCTCGACCTCTTCGTGAGTCGGCTTGCCGACGTCCAGCATGACGTTAAACTGTATGCCCGAACTACGTTGACTTTGATCCGTGTTAACGCGCGGTACGTAGGAAGCCCCTCTGGGGTCCAAGCTCTTTACTCCATCATCCACCCTGATCCTTACCCGGGCCGCCACATCCCGGTGGGGTCATGCCACTTCACTTCACTCCACGTTACTTGGGAAGCCGCCCATGTGCTGGCCCCAGCGTCGGAGGTTCCCCGCAAGGGGTTCTGTCATCTGATCCACTTTTCGTGTTGATCGGTCCGATGCCGTCCCCGCTGGACGTTAAACTCGCGGCATACCCCGTGTTAAACACGGGAAGCTGAGGAAAACCTCAGGTGACACAGTTCCCCGCACCTAGTACGGGATGCCTCAGGCCATCGTGCCTTCGAGAAGCCCTATTAGGGACGGAATACAGACGTGCAGAGCCGCAGTGTTACAACACGCCCCCAGCACCCAGAGCCACCCGGCCTTCTCACCGCAGGTTTCTGCCCCGCCCAGACTCCTTGGAACGTCCGGGCGGAAGCAGCGTAATTAACCGGTGTCCATGAAGATATGGCGCCGGGAACGAGATTCACGAACATTCTTAAGTCTATGAGGGAGACCCGGATTAGGCGACAAGTTCCGAGGAGACGTCCAAGGAAGGAGAAGCCGACATCCCATCATCCCGGTTTCGATCAAGGAGCAGACGCCCCTGAATAAGGGACGGATGCCGCCCGCCCTTGGAAAGCGGGACTGCGGGACCACAAGCCGCGCGCCCATCCCCTCGGGTTGACGGGTGCACGCGCGAACGCGTCCTGGCGGAACAGCGTAACCCGACGCACATCCGCACCGAAACAGAAAAATGGTGAACCCGACGTGAATCTCTTCTCCTCGATACGAAGACCGATGGCTTTCAGAGGTGTTGGAAGACCGGCGTGTTGCCCGGCCAAGCATTCAGTCTTACCCGCCAGGGGCTGGGGAAGGGACATCGGGCACTCCGTCTCGCAACGTCGAGGGCCTGGGTTCCCCCCACGGAAGGCGTCGTGGCGCTAATGGTTGGTTGTCGATTCCTTTTTCCTGTCAGTATTAATGGGTCATTCTCCCTGCTTTCAGAAATCAGGTCGCCCGATCTAGTGCCCGAACGCCACCCGCCCACTGGCGCAGGGACAGGGGAAACACCGACGCGGCTACTCCGCGCGGTCCCGCCCGTTCCACAGCCGTCCCAGCAGCCGCAATTGCGGGACGACCACGCCCTCTCTCCCCCTCGGAGGTCATCCAGAGAAGGGTGATCAACACCCTGGTGCGGAGATACGAGGAAGAGGGAGTCATCCCCACTAGGGACATGGCTCGCCTAGACCTTGAGGAGGCTGCGCCTCGCCACCACCGCCGCCCCCGAGGGCCGCGCAGGGAGGCACCACTGCCTACCTCAACGTCCAATCGCTTCGGGAGTTTATCCCCGGAGCGCTCTGACAGTTCCCTTCCCTATGCGGATGAAGTGGAAGATGCCCAGGATCACCCTATCCGAGGTCCGCTCCAGGGATCCACGATAAGGGCTCCCGCCAGGCCACGGCGACATCGCCGCCAGGCCCCTCAAGTCGAGGAACAGGCTCTCCACCTGCCCGCGCCGCTCATCCCGGCTCGTCTGTCTCGACGCCAACGTCGGGCACGAGCGGAAGAGGATGCCCACCTTGGGGCTCTAGCAACAGCGGCCGCATTGGCCCAAGCCACTGCTGGCTCCAGTCGCCAGGCCTCTGTGCATCCTGAGCGGGGGAACTCCTATGCCCGACCCGGATCGAGGCCCCGACCGCCCCAAAGGCAGGTTGGGTTGACTCTCCCGGTTGCTGGCACTGGCAGTAGCCACCGCGGACCACCTCGCGGTAGCGCTATTCACCGGCAGGATCTACTCTGTGTGGCCGATCCAGGAGGCATGGGTCATCCCACCTCCCGATCCCGGCCCGGAGTCCTGCCCGGGATCATCTCTCCCCGCGTCCCCTTTGATATCTGTCCCGGTGCCCCTCGCACCTTGGTTCCCAGTCCTCTCGGCCCCAGCACCAGTGCGGCCGGAGGACGCCAGGACAGAGATCAGCCCTGCCCCGAAGAACCACCCAGGGGCAGGAAGGCAAGGCGTCGACGCCGAGGGAAGAATGTTGCGGAGTTCCGGACAGAGATCCGACCGGTTTGCTTCTCTGACTCAGAGGCAGAGTACGATTCGGCGACAGAGCCCCTTCCCCAATCCCGCCAGTCAAGGGCAGGGGTAGGAATGCGGCACGTCAGCCTCGTGCTCCCCGAGAGCGAGATCGATGTGATCCCCGCGTCTCTCCGAAGGTATATCCGGAGTAACGAGGGCCTGGTAGACCCCCAAGGATCAAACTTGCGGTTGGTACCGGCCCCTCCGGAAGTGCCTTCCGTCTCGATCAGAGAAGCCGGAGACTTTTTCTGGGGACCGACGGTCGAACCACGATCTGGTGCGCCCTCGGCGAGCACCGATGCTACGGCAGGATGTTCGCTCGCCGGCCCGTCCTATCGTGATGTGGTAGCTGGGGCACCGCCACCCTCAGGGGGAGGCCCGGGATATGGAGGCCAATCGGCCTGCTCGCCGTATTCACCGCCGGCCAGCCCGTCGGCCCGACGGCCCGCCTCGGCACCACTACCAGTTCCCCGTCCGTTCCCAGCCATGGAAGAGGACCGAGGAGATCTCGGTCCCGAGTTTGAGTCGTGGAGCTTCTGGACCGTCCTTGCAGAGGGCCACTTCCCTGAGAAGTTTTGGCCAGTCGCAGGACCGGGCTTTGATGCACCCGAATCGCTCACCCCGGATGAGTTCGAGTGCTTCCGCCGAACTCTCCGGGAGACTCACTCCCGTCTTCACTGCCTACAAATGCCATACCCCGGGAGTCAACTACACCTGGAGGATATTGGTGAGCAGTGCCGTCAAATTGACCTGGCCATGCTCCCCGCGGTTCGGCACCCCGGGTCATTTGGGCACCACGAGGCCCTCCAACAACGATGCGTTGAGTGCTTTCAAGTACTCCGCAAAGTTATCGAGGAAGCCACTCCCCACGTGTATATCCGTGGATGGGGGCAGTACGCTGCCCTACGCTTCAGTGTGATTCGCCGACAGCCCGATTCGTTGGGTGGCCCTGAGGGTATATCCCCAGGGACAGGAACAGTCAATATGGCTGACCTGTCGGGAGAGGGGAACGACTTGGAACTTCTCGACGGGGGCTTCCCCCCCGAAGACAAGCCGTCGTCAGACCCATCAGTGAGAGTTACTCGTCATCAGAGGAACCTCCTGGGGCTCCCCGCACCCACTGAAGCACTGACGTTGAGCCGAAACGTCAGCAAAGGAAAAGAGCACAGCGAGGCTATAAGGCCCGCCGACCCATCTGCCTCCATGCGGAAGGCAGAGGAGGATCCCGAGAAGGCTACGCTACGTCAGCAGCTCGCCGAACAGAAGAGGTTGGTTGACCAGCTCCTCGCCGAGCGCGCTGCAGAACGGCGGCCTGACTACGGTGATCCCAGGCCAGGGCAGCAGGGACCGGAACAACCACCCCTCGATGAGACTCTCCCGGGCAACCGTGATTACGCCGTGTTCGCCGACAGGAGAGAGGCCATTGCCTACGGCAAGAGGGCGCGGTATGTTTCGCCACACCCTCCCGAGCAGCGCGACTACCCGAGAGATCCCGCTCGGATTCCTCCCGCTGCCCCAAGGGCCGCTCCGCCAGCCATCCCACGAGCTGCCGAGTTCGACGATCCGGTCGACGACCCGATTGAAGGGCCATGCAATGCGCTCGTGGTTAGAGATCCTCGCCAGGACTGGAACCCATGTCCGGACGATCCGATGGCGGCACTCATTGCCCGCTTGGAAGCCTTGGAGACTCGGCAGGTGGCGATCCCACCGGACGGCAAGCCATACCCAGCATGGGTGGATGACATGCCGGCGCCTCCGGGATTCGGGAATCCCACTTTCGCCCCCTTCAACGGGACCGGAGATCCGCCACAACATTTGGCCCATTTCAACTCGAGGTGCGGGCCTATGTTGGGGACTCCGGCGCAGCAAGAGGCCGCTAAGCTTCGCTGCTTTGTCCAGACACTGGAAGGGCCAGCATTTGTCTGGTACAGCCAGCTCCCCGTCGGGTCGGTAACCAGCTGGGAGGACCTCCGTAGACAGTTCCTCTACCAGTTCAGTTCCACGACCCGGAAGACGAGTATCGCAGACCTCTTCAAGTGCAAGCAGAGGCCTGATGAGCGAGTCGCGGACTTCGTCGCCCGATGGAAGGGTCTCACGTATTCCCTTGACATGCCATTGACTCAGGAGCAGTTGCTGACAATGTGCGTCGGGAACGTCAAGACCGAGCTGGTCCCTTCCCTGATTACTCAGAATTACCCCGGAGGGTTCAGGGACTTCTCAGACAAAGCTCAACGTCTTGAGGAAGCCCTGCAACAGGCCAGCCAGGCACACCCGCTGCCTCCTATGATTCCTGCAAGGAGAGCCAGCAGGGCTGAGCCCGCTGCTGTGGCCCAGATAGAGGCTCCCAGGCCGTTGGAGCTGCTGCCGGTGAGGCCAGCTCCACCGCCTCACAGGAATCCGCCTCCACGGGCTCAGTTCCCGGCCCAGCAGCGGCAGCCTCAGAACCGGCCGGCCCCTCCGCGTAATGTACCGCCACAACCCAGGCGAGATAATCAGGGTCCACCTCCTCGGCAGGCCCCTCCAGCCCCTCGTCAAGACCGCGCTCCCAGGGGCCCGCGACACCTGACGTACTCATTCCATGAGGATCAGGTCCCCGGTTATTTCCGGAGCGCCCTGGAGCAGAGGATTGTGCGACTGCCTGAGTGTTGGAAGCCAGAGGAGGCACATCTCACGGATAACCCCCGCTACTGCCCCTACCATCGGGCCCTGGGGCACACCATCCAGCGGTGCTATGTGTTTAAGGACTGGCTCCAAGACCAGATTAACAACAATGTAATCAGGTTGGGCCCAGCTCCAGCACATGTAGCGGGCGTGTTCGTGGGATCAGATGACGATAGTGGCAACGAGGACGAATGGCAGCTGGTCTCCGACCGCGGGTCCCAGAAGTATAATAACTGGATGGCCCGCAAGACGACCATTCGCGCCCAGGGAATCATCCGTGCGCGCTTGAATCAGCCTGAGCCCCCAGAACCTGCGGGTGCTGCTTCGGCATCGTCGTCCCAGTCTGCCTCCTCCAAGAGGAGCAAACGGCGGCAGCGCAAGAAGGAAGAGCGCGCCCCGCCAGTTCCGCCACTATCCCGTACTCTCGGCGATTTCATGCCCCCGGGGATGGGGGTCCCTCCTCGGATCCGCCCGGTGATGGATGATTCGTCCGACGACGGTATTGGGTACGCTTCGGTTAACACCGTCGAGCTGGTAAATCCCTTTTCGGTTCCCGACGTTGAAGAACACCAGGTGGACCTCCCTAGCGTCCCCGGTCGTCGCCACCGTCGGAAGAACCGCAGCAGCAGGAGTCGCCGGGGCACAGCCGTCCGTACCTCCGGCCAGGCCGTGCACGCCACTGAGACTAGGCGGCAGGCTCAAGATCGAGCTCAACGTACGCAGGCTCCCCATCCGGGGATGACGGATTCGCCTCCGCCACTGTTTGTGGTATGGGACCGGGCAGAACCGCCTCAGCCGCGTCGCGACCAGCTCCGCCCTGCCACAAGTCCATCCCGGCCTCCTGACTCCAGTACGGTGACCATTTCCCGGACTGCGACCAGTGAACAGCGAGATGCGCCAAGTACCAGTCGGCCGCCGATCCAACCGGTAAGGCCCGTCATGCCACCAACCGCAGAGCAATCTCCTGCAACCAGGAGCTCGCGCTTGGCCAAAAAGTATGATGTCCTGAAGCACTTGGCCGACATCCCAGCAAGGCTCTCCATCCTTGAGGCTCTGCGCATGTCATCTGAGATGCGCGAGGCACTCGCTGAAGCCCTGAAAAGCCCCCTTCAGTTTGAGACAGAGGTTGCGGCTGCAGAGGCCTTCCACGCCGAAACGATCGAGGACGCCGAATGTCAGGCAGTTATCTCGTTCTCTGGTAAGGATGAAGACCCTCCTATACAGGGACACATCCGTCCGCTGTATGTCACCGGCCAGTTCAACGGCCTTGAAGTCCGGCGCTGTCTTGTCGACACAGGGTCCGGGATTAATCTGATTCCAACTCGGACGCTCCGGAGATTGGGGTTGTCTGAGGATGACTTGATTCCCTCCGACCTCAGGATCCAGGGGTACGACCGCACCGAGCAAACCCCGGTCGGCAAGATACGTTTGAAGACCCAGTTCGGTGACTTGGTTGCCAACACCGAATTCATGGTAGTCTCTCAGGACACTGCGTATAACGCATTGATGGGCAGGCCATGGCTTCACCTTCATGCGGCGGTTCCCTCGTCATACCACCAATGCCTCAAATACTCCCTTAATGGTCGAGTAGGCGTGCTTCAAGGAGATGCCTCTCCTTTTGCCTCATGTGAAGCCCGCTATCTGGACGCGGACTATTACAAGAGCAAGGATAAGCAGATCCTGGCAGGTGAGGTTGAGCCTGTCGCTGTTGCAAGCGATCCCTGGGCAAGTCTGGATGACGCTTACGTCCTCCCGATTCACCGGTTGGACGTCGCCATGGTCTTGACGGTCCGCGAGTCTCCTGATGAGACGGCCGCGACCGCCCGCGCCAGCACCAGTGGCCCAGCAGGATCTGGTAGCCCCAATGCAGTTTCCAACGCAGTCTCTCCCGTGGATGATCCCTCCCCGAGTGGAGAGGGTATGGAAGACGCACCCCCAGCCTTTGAGGAGGGCGTCCCCGCCACGGTCGATGAGTTAATACAGGTGAACCTTGGAACCGAGGCCGATCCAAGACCCACGTTGGTTAGTGCCGCCATGCCCTCTGAGGAGCGGCAGCAGTACGTGGACTTTCTCAGGCAGCACCGTGATGTGTTCGCTTGGGGCTATGACGAGATGCCGGGGCTAGATCCTCAGGTAGCCGTCCACCGCCTAGGTCTCCCGGCGAACCATCGCGGGTTCAAGCAGCCTCCCAGGAAGATGCACCCATCCCACGGTGCCATGGTTGAGGCCGAAGTTGACAAGCTTATCAAAGCCAACTTCGTGAGGGAAGTTCAGTACCCCAAATGGCTGGCCAACATTGTGCCGGTCAGGAAGAAGAACGGGCAGATTAGAGTCTGCATCGACTTCCGCGATCTCAACCGCCACTGTCCGAAGGATGATTTTCCCCTTCCAGTGACAGAGCTGTTGATTGATGCCACAGCAGGGTTCCAAGCCCTCTCCTTCATGGATGGATACTCCGGATACAACCAAATTCGGATGGCCCCTGAGGATGAGGAGTTCACTGCCTTCAGGGCCCCCCAAGGTACCTTTTGCTACCGGGTCATGCCCTTCGGCCTGAAGAATGCAGGTGCCACCTACCAACGGGCGATGCACCGCATATTCAAGCCAATCCTCGGCACACTGGTGGAATGCTACGTCGACGACTTGGTGGTCAAATCGCGCCAGCGTCAGGACCATCTCAAAGACCTTGAGAAAGTGTTCGGCTTCCTCCGGTCTCGCTGCCTGAAGATGAACCCGTTGAAGTGTGCCTTTGGGGTCACCTCCGGAAAGTTCCTTGGATTTGTGGTAAGATACCGGGGTATCGAGATCGACCCAGAGAAAATCAGGGCGATTAGCCAGATGCCTCCCCCGGGTACCGTCCGGGAACTGCAAGGGTTCCAAGGCCACTTAGCCTATATACGCCGATTCATCGCGAATCTGGCCGGCAAGTGTAAGCCCTTTTCTCGGCTTATGAAGAAGGGTGTCACCTATGTATGGGATAAAGAGTGTCAGACCGCTTTCGAGGAAATCAAGCAGTACCTGCTTCAACCTCCGGTCCTGATGCCGCCCGTATCCGGAAAGCCGCTGGTCCTTTATGTGACCGCCCTGGAACGGTCCCTGGGTGCCCTTCTCGCCCAGAAGAACAACGAGGGAACAGAGAATAGCCTCTATTACCTCAGTCGCATGCTCCTCGATGCGGAGGTTAGGTATTCCCCCATCGAGAAGAGCTGCCTGGCGCTCGTATTTGCCGTACAGAAATTACGGCACTACTTGCAGCACCATGAGGTACAGTTGGTTTCTCGGGTAGACCCGTTGAAATATATCCTGAGCCGACCTATGTTGACTGGCCGTCTAGCGCGGTGGGCTGTGATTCTCCAGCAGTTCGACATCAGGTATGTGTCTCAGAAGGCCATCAAAGGGCAAGCGTTGGCAGACTTTCTGGCCGCTCACCCGACCTCCGCGGATCAGCCGCTGGATCTAGGCTTTCCTGATGAGACCATTCTCTCGGTTGATCGAGCCGATCCATGCTGGCAGATGCACTTTGACGGTGCCTCCCGGAGCCCCACCGGTAGAAGACTCGATAATCCTAAGCTCAATAGAGTGGGCTTGGGCATCGTCTTCATTACCCCGGAGCGAGCCGTGCTGCCATACTCTTTCCTGTTGTCAGAGGGCTGTACCAACAATGAGGCGGAATACCATGCCCTCATCACCGGCCTCGAGTTAGCTCTCGAGATCGACGTGCCCCATCTGTGTGTGAAAGGGGACTCCGAGCTGGTCATTAAGCAGATCAATGGCGACTATGTTGTCAGGAAGCCGGAACTTGTGCCATTGTTGGAGTGCACCCTCCTTCTGATGGCCCGGTTCCCTTCTCGGCCAGAAATTGTCCATATTCCCCGGTCGCAGAACGGTCGAGCAGATGCTTTGGCCAGCCTGGCTGCGTCACTTGCGGAACCTGAACAGGACAACCTGATCGTCCGCGTGACGCGCCGCAGGCTCATCGCTCCCGTTATCCCGGAAGAAGATCGCGGCCCGTTGGTAAGTAATCTCACCACGGTTGCCCCTATGCCCGGAGCCCCGAGTACCCCAGATATAGCAGTCGGATCAGCCCCTGATTGGAGGACGCCTTTGGTTGAGTACCTCCAACATGGCATTCTTCCGTCAGATCGGGCCGAGCGCGAGCGAGTTCGACGCCGCGCATCGCAGTTCGTCCTCCAGAGCAGTCCCGGCCTGGAGCAGATCCTCTACAAACGCGGATTTGATGGTGTTCTCCTCCGTTGCCTTCAGGGAGTTGAGATCCCACGAGTCATGCAAGAGGTTCATGCTGGTTCATGCGGCGCCCACCAAACTGGGCCGAAGCTGTCCCACCAGATTTGGAGGTTGGGATACTTCTGGCCCTCTATGATCCATGACTGCATCGAGTACGCCAGGAGGTGCCATGCGTGCCAGGTTCACGCGAACTTTGTGCATCGGCCACCGGAGCCTCTCCATACCACAAGGTATTCCTGGCCCTTTGCAGTCTGGGGACTGGACGTTGTGGGACCTTACCCGCCGGCGACAGCTCGCCAGTGCCGGTTCATTCTGACCGCCACGGACTTCTTCTCCAAATGGGCAGAAGCGATTCCGCTCAGAGAGGTCAAATCCTGTTCGATCGCTGACTTCGTGACCTCCAACATCATCTATCGATTTGGAGTGCCTCACGCTATCCTCACGGATAACGGAACCAATTTCCGAGCAGCCGAGTTGAAGAAGTTGTACGCCAAGTATAACATCCGCTCGAACCATACATCTCGCTATCATGCGCAGGCGAACGGACAGATCGAGGCGTTTAACAAAACCCTCTCTAACATTCTGCAAAAGATGGTTGGTCAGAACAAGAAGAGTTGGCCGGACAAGCTCCCCAACGCCCTCTGGGCTTATCGGACGACGACTCGCAATTCCACCCAGATGACCCCTTATTCCCTGGTGTATGGAGCTGAGGCCGTCCTGCCCATCGAGATCCAGTTACCGTCCTTGCGCACTGCGGTCTACGACCAGCAAGCGCCGGACAGAGTTGCTGAAGCCCGTCTAGTCGAGTTGGAAGCACTGGATGAGAATAGACTTCGCGCTTTGCACAACTTGGAGAGGCATCAAAGCAGGATGGCTCGAGCTTTCAATAAGAAGGTTCGCCTCCGCTCCTTCCTACAGGGTGATCTAGTGCTAGCCCTAAGAGCACCGATGATCCCCGGCAGGAAGCCGCCCAAGTTGGAGCCCAAGTGGGAGGGACCTTTTGTTGTCCACAAGGTCTATCCCAATGGCGCGTACTCCCTAGCGACTATGGATGGTGAGCGTGTCACTCCTCCCACCAACGCTAGGTTCCTCAAGCAATACTTTGCCTGAGTGTCACCACGTCCTGCACGACGTTAAACTGCATTCGTCCAGGCTACAAGACTTTAAACTGTTCAGCATTCGTCCGCGCTGCAAGACGTTAAACTGCCAAGTGCTTCGTCCCGCATGACGCTAAACTGCACTACGTCCGAGCTACAAGACGTTAAACTGTTCAGCATTCGTCCTGCATGACGTTAAACTGCCTCTCCAGAACTACGTATGGCTTGATTCCCATCCTTATGGGATACGTAGGACCGCCTGAACCCTCGTGTTTCAGGCCCAGCCCCATCCTTCGGGAATTTCCATCCCATCTCGGGCCCTTGGCCCAGTTGCCCGGGGTGTGCGGCGTATGGTGTGAGTGCGGGGCTATGCCCTCATTCACGTCGGTTTGTTCGTCACGCTGTACGCCCCCCTCCACGTTTGGGGATGCCTTCTGCTCCCCCCTTCTTTTTTCCTCATCGTCCTGCATGACGTTAAACTGCACTTCAAGAACTACGTATGGCTTGATTCCCATCCTTATGGGATACGTAGGACCGCCTGGACATCAGGTTTCAGGCCCAGCCCCATTTCCCGGGAATCCCTATCCCGCGTTGGGCCTCTGGCCCCAGTTCCCCTCCTTTTTGTGCGAGGCGTATCGCGTGAGCGGGGGATTATGTCCTCATTCGCGTCGGTCTACTGGCCGCGCCGTACGCCTCCCCCGTGTGTGGGACTACCTCACACCCCTCATCGTCCTGCATGACGTTAAACTGCCTTTCAAGAACTACGTATGGCTTGATTCCCATCCTTATGGGATACGTAGGACCGCCTGGATGCTTGTGTCTCAGGTCCAGCCCCGTCTCTTGGTTGATCACGGGGACCTGCCCCCCTTCGGTTGCTCTCAGGGTGAGTCCTCCGACCCTTTCCGGAGATCTGTTAACATGTTTTGGGGTGCTTCGGTCTATGACTCGTAGTGTCAGATTCAATCCCGACAAGTCCTGTGTTGCTTGTCAGGCCTCGCGCTTCCTCTTGTTCGAGCCTTCACTCAAAGGGATCCTCGTTAGCGGTTTGGGTACGATGCCTCAGTGCTCTCCCACCGCTCCGGGTCGATTTACCGGCGGGTCTTGGGCCGAAAATCGATATGAATCCTGCGATTGAGCGGTTGATGCTCGTTTGCTTGCCCCGTCTTAGGCTGACGCGATCGGATGTTGTGTTGCGAATGCGTCAGCAACGTCCTTGATCGCCATGTCAGCTCTCTCGGGCTCTGAACATTGGTTGCGCAGTCCTCATCACACTCCGCCTTTGTGCGTTGTAGTGGGATCTTGACACTCTCTTCATACCGACCTCCGGTACGCCTCTACACGTTAGGCAGACCAACCAGGGTAATGATGTCGTTCGAGGCTCCCATGATCTGAGCACCAAGGATATATGCAGATATCCTCCCTAAGGGCCATGCGTAGCTGGACCCTCGTCCCCATAAGGAGGAGGGAGTCGCCCGAACAATTGCGTTCTGGGCCCAGTATATCTGGAGGCTAGCATCTCTGCCCCTCGGGTGATGGACATACGCAGACCCCCATCCCAAGACTCTTCTCCTGGAATCGTGCGTGACCGCAGGGCTGGGTATGCTCCCACCTCCGCCGTGTCCGCCGTACCGCGGTAAGCGGATTCCTCCATGGTCCGAACCACACGACCTTAAACTGTGTTGTCTGGTCCTACCACACGACCGTAAACTGTGATCGTCTTGGCCGCCCGACGAGAAACGGCACTGCATCGTGATGTCCTCCTCAGGGGACACTCATGTTGGGCGCTGGTTAATGACCACGCCATTCATCAATGCCTTCCATGGCTTGATTATTGTGGCGACGCCAGAGATTTCTCAATCACGGGCATGTCGCCGCACAAAGAAAAACCATTCATCTTTAAGGACAAACAAGAAATATCAAATGCCGCTCCTTTTGTGTGCGAGGGTCAGACCCGCACTCTTCCCCGCGCTGGTGCCCGATTGTGTTGCACCGCGCTTCAAGAACTACGTGCGGCTTGATTCCCATCCTTATGGGATACGTAGGAACGCCCGGATGTTTGAAACTTCGGGTCCAGCCCCCCACCTCTTAGAGATTCCCCCTTCTCTGGGGAATCCGCCGCCTTCAGGTCACCCTCAAGGCGTGTTCCCCGACCCCTTGCCGTGGTCCACCGGTGTCAAGAGTACTCTGGTTTATTGCCAGGAGGGTCAGGATCCGCTTGGTCAGGTTTCCTCCACTTTTCAGGCTTCGTGCTCCCTTTCATTCGGACCCATCGTCTACGCCCTGGGTGGAGCCCCCGTGAACGGTTCGGACACAATGCCTCAGTGCTCTCCCACCGACTCGGGCCGGTACCCCCAATGGCCTCGGGCAGCAAATTGATATAAATCCTGCGATTGAGCGGTCGATGCTCGTTTGCTGCCTCATTCCACCAACGGTTGGTGCGATGTTGACGCTGCTTTTCCGCCACGGTCGGCAGTATTCTCATATCGTCACGCCGGTGCTCCCGGTCCTCGAGTGAATGGCCGCATGATTCACATTTTCCACCTCCCATTCTGACCAGGCGAAACCTCGACACTCTTGACACTATCCCTCAGTGCATCTTCGCATATCCAGGGGATATGACCACGATGTGGCGTGCTTTGAGCCCTTATGGTCCGAGCTCTAAGACCTTAAACTAAGATCTCCCCTTATGGTCCGAGCTCTAAGACCTTAAACTAAGATCTCCCCTTATGGTCCGAGCTCTAAGACCTTAAACTAAGATCTCCCCTTATGGTCCGAGCTCTAAGACCTTAAACTAAGATCTCTCCTTATGGTCCGAGCTCTAAGACCTTAAACTAAGATCTCTCCTTATGGTCCGAGCTCTAAGACCTTAAACTAAGATCCCCCCTTTATGGTCCGAGCTCTAAGACCTTAAACTAAGATCTCCCCCTATGGTCCGAGCTCTAAGACCTTAAACTAAGATCCCCCCTTTATGGTCCGAGCTCTAAGACCCTAAACTAAGATCTCCCCTTCTGGTCCGAGCTCTAAGACCTTAAACTAAGATCTAGCCCTTCTGGTCCGAGCTCTAAGACCTTAAACTAAGATCCTCTAGCCCTTATGGTCCGAGCTCTAAGACCTTAAACTAAGATCCTCTAGCCCTTATGGTCCGAGCTCTAAGACCTTAAACTAAGATCCTCCACCTTTATGGTCCGAGCTCTAAGACCTTAAACTAAGATCCAGCCCTTATGGTCCGAGCTCTAAGACCCTAAACTAAGATCTACCCCAAATGGGGTCCTACGTCCTGCATGACGTTAAACTGCACTCACAGAACTACGTGTGGCTTGATCTCCAGCCTGATGGAGTACGTAGGAACGCCCGGACATTTCGACTCGGGTCCAGCCTCAGGGATCGATAAGTCCCGCCCCTCCTCGTCGCCGGCCGTCTGGCCTGACTTCGGGTAGAGTGGTGCAGTTGTGATATTCTCCCCGATTCAGCTCGGGATGCCCCATCGCAATGATGGGAAGCGACAGTTTCCTCGTCAGAGAGATGCTGTCTGAGAATTGAGGTGACTCACGGCCAGATTAGTGCATCCGCCCAATACGCTTTCCCCACGGTGGCGCAATTTTGAGAGCGTTGGATTCTGTCCGAACAAATCGTCACTTCGCCCCACGCTTCGCATGCCCTGTTGATCTGGATTTTCCACCCTTGTGTCTGAAGGAACCCCAAAGCGGTATTCATGATGACATGTGGTCCGCCTCCTGCAATATGAATGATGGCCTTTTTCGGTCCGTCTATTGCAGTTGTTATGGTCGATCCACTGTCCGCCTACCGTCTTGGGCATTTCCTGGAAGGCCGATCGTTGTGGATGTCTGGATTCGGGACACGCGATTCACCCTTTCTCATTTCCCTATGTTCGGATAAAATCTCAACGCCCCTAGCGTTGTCCCGCTCGTGTGTTGGAACAAGTTGGGGGACGATACATTGGTTAGGTCTGAGGTCTCCTTTCCCAAGAATGACCTCCCTCTTTTCTCCAGAAACCCAGGCCCAATTATGGATGCCTGATGCTTGGTTAACGCTCCCACGAGACAATTTGTGGTTGAGCATGTTAAACCAAAAGACGCAGATAAATATGGCGATTCGTACAAGTGGATCAAATATTAAGTAGCGGAAGCAAATGTTCTGGGAATGGTAAAAAACAGCCCTTAGGGATTAGCGTGCTGAATGAGTCTTTCTAATGCCGCTACCCTTTGGCTGGCGGCCTCCAGGGCTGCTTCTCGTTCTCTGCGTGCCCTCTCCTCGTCGGCGGTCGCAGCACGCAGTTCGTCAATCCTGGCCTGTGCACGCTCCCGCTCGACTTGGAGTGTGACCATCTGTTGGCCCGCCTCCGTCAGCTGTACCTGAGCGTCGATCAGTTGTGCCGATAGTTGCTCCACAAGCTCGGTACATGCTGCGACGAAGGCCTCCTTCTCTGTCGCCTGCCCTTCGAGGCGCCGGACTTCCTGCTCTGCCGCGATGAGCGCCTGCGTGCTCTCCGACATGTCCCGACTTTGTGCGACGTCGGCACGCCGGCGGCTCTCGCGCATCTTCTCGGCCATGAAATCACGGACCGTCAGATGGAGGCGTTGAGCATCAGCTCCCCCGGCACACAGGAAGCGCAGCCAGGTCTGAAGTGATCCCATGCGCCCCAGCCATTCCGATGGGTCTCGCTTGAGGAAGCGCTGGATGCACTTCCACCCCCTGCGTCGCGTTACCCGGCTATCCTCGACCGCCTCCGCGTCCGAGTCATCCATCTCCTCTGGGTCGGCAGGCCGGTAGGCAGGGAAGGCAGCCAGCAGGTCTGCTGCAGGGTCCGCCCCTGGGAGGTCCTCACGAGGGAAAGGTTCCCCAACATCCGGGCAACCTTCTTCTCTCTCCCCAGCGGCGCTGACACCCTCGTCAGCCCCCAGCCTCTCTCCGGTGGCAGCACCGCCGACGTCCGCAGCCCCTTGATCAGAAGTTGGTGGGGCCGGCTCGGTTTGGGAAGCCTGTTCCGGAGCAGGCGGCATGTCCACCACTGGTCCACTCGTAGATGGCCCGGGTTCGGCAACCCGACGAGCCTCCGATGTTGAGATCACTGCGCAGGGCATGCCATGGTTAGTCACGGATCGTCAATGGCAAGCACCAGCAGTAAAGTAGGGAGACTTACGGGAGTTCGGAACATCATCTTCCGCTACCCCGGTCGCCGCAGGAACAGTTGCAGCAGGGGACCCCTTAGCGCTTGTCAATTCGATAATGGGTGCCTGGCCCCCGCCTTGTCCTGCTGGCGCCTCTCCTACTCCT
The DNA here is from genome assembly GCA_963277665.1 of Viscum album. Taxonomy (NCBI): domain Eukaryota; kingdom Viridiplantae; phylum Streptophyta; class Magnoliopsida; order Santalales; family Viscaceae; genus Viscum; species Viscum album. The sequence continues at coordinate 1,920,706,277 of OY728160.1, forward strand.
GTTGAGGACGCCTGACCGACGTCCGTGTGCTCCTGAGAAGGATGGAGAAACGGGTTAGAAGCTTCATAAGAGAATGGATGAAGCAAGTTGAGTAGGGATAGAAGCGGACCTCGAGGAGCTCAGTGACATCAACGTTGTCAGAGCCGGCCACCTCGCCGCTCTCCCGTGGGCTCCCCCGATGGGACCTTCCCTCGGAGCCTTCATCCTCCCCCGTCTCCTCCTCCTCCTCGGAGTCGTTACTGTCATCTTCTTCCGGCGGCATCTGTTCCGGAGCGGGCTCGAGACCGAGCATCACCTTCACCAGAAGGGATGGCTCCGCACGCTGACCACGTTGGCGCGCGTACTCGTCCATGGCCGTCAGATATGCATATTGCCGGTTGAAGTCCACCCTGTCGGTGATCTGGAGGCGCCCGACCTCTGGCAGATAGATTCCTTCTCTGAGTATCTTTCGCCAGATGACGTCGGTCCCCAGTGACTGCCGCAGGGTCATCCAGGCCGACCACAGCGCCGGGAAGACTGCATCGTGGGAGGGTTCGAGCAGACGTCTCACCTGCTTCCCGGGCCGCTCCTCGACCGCCGCATGTGCCCCCTCTCTGGGCGCCGAGGTCGTGGCGGCAGCCTGCGATGCGCCCGCCGCCGAAGTCCCTGCCCGCGCCGGCTCCGCTGCTTGGCGCGCCTCCGTTCTCCCCCGTGTGGCGGCGCCTCGCCTCCTTCCTTGACGCCCGGTCTCCGCACGGGTAGCCTCGAGCCGCCGAACTAGCTTCCGCAAGAGCCCCTCAGGGTACGCGATGGCCCAGTGTTCGGCGTACTCGGTTGCCAAGCCTGCGTTAACTCCGGTAGGAGGGAGGGTGATGACGTCGCCAGAGCCGAAGGCGACGAACATCAGCCACATCTGGCGAAGGACGCCGGGGTTCGTCTCCTCCCGGACAGCAGTGAATACCCTCTTCGGCATCCGCTGAAGGCACCCGAACTGCCTGGCGAACCGGGTCGGCACGTAAGGCTCGCAGATCACCTTCCTGTCGATCCGAGCCACGAGCACCCCGCCCCGCATGTTCAGGAAGTATTCATGCTGCTCCAGCGGGCCCTGTCCGTTGTCGATCATCTGGCCGACGGGAGTGGGGAACGGGCTGAAGTTGAAATTGGCATGATTGCCAATCCGAACCCTCACGCCCTCCTCACTGAGGGTCATCGGAGCGACCCCCGCAATGTTCAGCAGGGAGGGTCGCAGGCCGTTGCCCGGAGGACTGATGGCATTTGGGAACGTATACCCACCAAGGTGAGCAGCCACCCAGCCGTGGAAGAACTGAAAGGGCCCACAGATCCTTCGTGGCGACCCCCCTCGTGAGATGCGTCCCAGAATGGCATACAGCCTCGCCAGTACTGGGACCCCGAGGTTGTACCTCTTATTGGCAGCCATGGCGCCCGCCATCGCCAGCGTCGCCGGACGGACGCCCATCCTCGCATCCCGCACTGGCAGGAGCCACCCGCTCAGAAAGGCGGCCAGGAACGCCGCGTACCGGACGTTCGGGTCCCGGGCCTCGATGACGCGGTACCCCCATGAGCGGTAATCGCCCGTCTCCAGGACCCGCCAGTACGACCCGTTCCGGCTCCTCTGAGCTGCGGTCGGGCACCGCTTCCCCCTGCCTGGCATCTTGACCGCCGGGTCATGCTCCAGGAACTGGCCGAACCAATCCTTGTAGGCTATGTCCTTCTGGAAGTCTTGGATCCCGAGCCGCTGCGTAGCCAGGTCAAGAAGATGCCAGGTCAGAATGGGAGTCCGTGACCTGTCCTCCCAGATGTTCTTCGGTGGCAGGAACTCATCGTACTGGTAGCCCTCCAGCGGGATACCTCCGATGCAGTGGATGTCCCAGAGACCGATGCCGACCTCCCCATGGTGAAGATGGAAGGTGTTGGTATCCGGGGACCAGCGAGTGAACAGCTCCGGCCCGAGCTCAGACTGCTGGTAGAAGTGGAACTGCGACGTCCACACCGCCTCGAACAGGCCGATGTACCGCAGCTCCTCTGCGAAGTGATCGCAAGTGTGGCGTACCCAGAACGCCCAGGCCCATTCACTGGTAAAGTTGCCCCCGGATCGCAAGTCCCAGTCCTTCAGCCAGCCCTTGGTGTCGTCAGTGACACTCTGACGGTATGTGCTCGAGTAGAGGGCTGGAGAATTCTCCACAGTAGGCTCACCCCCATCAATGGTTCGCGTCCTCGGGTTCAGGACATAGACATCCAAGTGTCTGGTCTCCCTGGCAGGATGCCCATTGTTGGTGATGTTATAGCGGAGAAGCTCGTCCTCCCGGGTCACCCAGGTCCGCGGCGCATCAATCTCGAACCCTGGCACCGGAACCTCATCGAGGATGCCGAAGTTCCAGAGCGGCAGGTTGTCCGACAGTGGATATGTCTTCTGGGCCGGCGTTAGTAAGTCGAACAAGGATTGATTGTTGGAAACAATCTCCTTGGCTCCGTAAACCTCCTCGTTCGTCGCCATCTCAGCTCTGCGAGTGGCGGCATCCCCCTCATTTCCTCTGTGCGCGGCCATCTCAGAAGTTTCGGGAGTCGTGCGGGTTAAGGGATGAAGAGTGCGGGATCGGACGAGGCTGGTGGAAAAGTTTGAAGGTTGGCGCGCAATCCAAGTGGACGGCGCGCAATTGGGAAGACTGTCGCGCAAAGTTCCGGGGTTTCGCGCAAAAACAGGCGAAATCCGGACGGTTTTGCGCGCCGATCGGGCGAATTTCGCGACTGGAAGAGGAAATTTCGCGCACGAGAGCTTTGGAGCTTATCGCGCGGAAGGCCAGAGTACGGAACGCGGGACCCAGCGCCCCTATTTATAGGCGAGGCCGGGCCCGCGCTGCGCGGAAAGCGCTTTGCGCGACCGCAGCGGCGAATTTCGCGACCGGTGCCCCTTTTTGCGCGCCTAAGTCCCGCGCCGCCCAGGACTTCGGCATTCCGGCGTCTCCCTCGGAACCCGATCGTTGCGACCTCTCGCCGATCAGATTCCGAGGGGGGGCTTTTGTAGACGCCGGAAAAGTCCGTTGCTCCCAAACGAAGCTCCGGATGCGGAAAGCGAGGTCATATTTGGAGTCGGAAGGATGTTTCGGAGGGCCCGGAGGCCGTGCGCGGAATTTCAGAGGCCCGCGCGCAAAGGTGATGTCCCGCGCGGAAAACCCCCGGGAGGCGCGCAATGCGCCGGCTCGGCGCGCAATTCTGCGCGCCGCGGGTCCGCGCGACTCCCTTACGCGCCGCGCCCGATTCCGCGCCCGCGGGGGGAATTTCGCGCTCGCATCCTGGATTCCGCGCCCGGGGTTGCCTATAAATACAAGGCGACCCCCAACGTTTCAAAGGTTGCTGGAAGTCGAAACGTCTCCCGTGCGCGCAATTCAACCCCTTCCGCGCGCAATGACGAACTTCAGGTAACCTCCTTTCTTTCGCGCAAGAAAGCCTCGGGGTCCGCCTTCGCGCGCAATCCCCGCTGGCTCCTTTCATTTGAATAAAAACTCACCCTAAGGCCTTTGCGCGCAAAAGAACCCGCTTGCGCGCAATTGCCCCCGGGGTGCGCGCAATCCGGCCTGATTGCGCGCACCCCCCCTTCTTTCAAGTGGCCATTCGTTAAAGAATGAGCCGTTGCCCCCGCGCGCTATCCGAAGCCCGGTGTGAGCAATCTCAAGCATCCGCGCGCAAGGCGCTGGCCCAATTGCGCGCCAGCCGCCCCGATTGCGCGCCGGCCCGCAGTATTGCGCGCAAAGCTTCCTTTTTGCGCGCAATCTGCCAGGGTCGTCCCCGTTGACCTCCTAAGGTTACCCGCCTGTGTGGCACCCGATGATTCTCATCCCGGGTGCCCGCACCGTGCGTTGTCTTCCCGTGCGGCCCTCCAGGCTTGCGCGAAGTGACACGCACCTATGTCCAGCATGACGTTAAACTGCATATATGTCCAGCATGACGTTAAACTGCATACTCGTCCAGCATGACGTTAAACTGCATATACGTCCTGCACGACGTTAAACTGTACATCGTCCGCGCTGCAAGACGTTAAACTGCCAAGTGCTTCGTCCGGCAACCTATGTCCAGCATGACGTTAAACTGCACACCCGTCCAAGCTGCACGACATTAAACTGCCTAGCCCCCATCGTCCGTGCTGCAAGACGTTAAACTGCCAAGTGCCTCGTCCTCAACACATGACGTTAAACTGTACTTCGTCTGGCAAGACGCTAAACCGTCCGCAACCTGATCCCGTGCTCCGCACGCAGGGTCTCCCCCGGTTTGGACGTGGCCCCCACCCGCTCGTCTCTGCAGGGATGTCGGGATTGTCCCCCTTTTGGGACGATTTAATGGGAGTGGCTTTTCCCTACGGGGGCAGGGTATTACAAACCCCTAGTTTCTCGTGGGAGGCTGCACATGTGTATCTCCATTGCACCTCCCCACTACCGAAGCCAGTAGAGGGTCTGACTGGGATCGAGGTGTCTTTTGCTTTCGGTCCAAGTCCCTTCCAACTGAGTTTTGCAGTATCCGGGCTGCCCCAAGTGCGTAAGTCCTGACAGAATGAACTACGTGGACTTTGATCCCTGTCTTCTATACAGGGTACGTAGGAAGCCTCCCTGAGGTCCAAGCCCACCACCTGGTCGTCCCGGTCGTATTTACGTCGGTTCGTCCATCAGTGGACCCCTCCAGGGTTCACGCTTGCGTTGATTCACCTATGAATCCGCCCCTGTGGGAGACCGCCCGTGTGTATCTCCACGGTGCCTCCCCACAGCCCCCCTTTTCCATTTCCCCTTTTATCGTCCAGCATGACGTGAAACTGTGATCCACCCGGCCGTTCCATCCCCCTCCGTGCGAGGTGGTTCGGTTCAATCCTCCGCCCGGCGGCCTCGACCTCTTCGTGAGTCGGCTTGCCGACGTCCAGCATGACGTTAAACTGTATGCCCGAACTACGTTGACTTTGATCCGTGTTAACGCGCGGTACGTAGGAAGCCCCTCTGGGGTCCAAGCTCTTTACTCCATCATCCACCCTGATCCTTACCCGGGCCGCCACATCCCGGTGGGGTCATGCCACTTCACTTCACTCCACGTTACTTGGGAAGCCGCCCATGTGCTGGCCCCAGCGTCGGAGGTTCCCCGCAAGGGGTTCTGTCATCTGATCCACTTTTCGTGTTGATCGGTCCGATGCCGTCCCCGCTGGACGTTAAACTCGCGGCATACCCCGTGTTAAACACGGGAAGCTGAGGAAAACCTCAGGTGACACAGTTCCCCGCACCTAGTACGGGATGCCTCAGGCCATCGTGCCTTCGAGAAGCCCTATTAGGGACGGAAGACAGACGTGCAGAGCCGCAGTGTTACAACACGCCCCCAGCACCCAGAGCCACCCGGCCTTCTCACCGCAGGTTGCTGCCCCGCCCAGACTCCTTGGAACGTCCGGGCGGAAGCAGCGTAATTAACCGGTGTCCATGAAGATATGGCGCCGGGAACGAGATTCACGAACATTCTTAAGTCTATGAGGGAGACCCGGATTAGGCGACATGTTCCGAGGAGACGTCCAAGGAAGGAGAAGCCGACATCCCATCATCCCGGTTTCGATCAAGGAGCAGACGCCCCTGAATAAGGGACGGATGCCGCCCGCCCTTGGAAAGCGGGACTGCGGGACCACAAGCCGCGCGCCCATCCCCTCGGGTTGACGGGTGCACGCGCGAACGCGTCCTGGCGGAACAGCGTAACCCGACGCACATCCGCACCGAAACAGTACTGTAGGCAACCTGAAAACATTAACCAGTTCTCAGATGTCACATCAGAGACCATCCTCAAGAGCATAGCTCTCAATGTCACATCGTCCACCAAAATGGGTGAAAAGCGATGCAGCTCGGTAAAGTGAGCAGAATAATCCATCACCGAAATAGCGTCCTTCTGCAGATTCATGAACTCTCGATCTTTATATGCCCTCAGCGTCTCTAGGAAGAAGAAGTCATAGAAGGCTATTTGGGAATCCTCCCACGCCATGTCCATGTGATGCTCTGACATGGTGGTAACATCCCACCACCTCTTGGAGGAATCACTTAGCAAATACGTTGCGAGCATGACCGTTCTCCTAGGAGGCATCTCAAGATGATGGAAGATAGTCTGCATAGACCCTATCCAATGCTCTGTAGCTTGTGGTCCGCCATCCCCTGAGAACGTAGGTGGATGCTGCTGTTGGAATGTATGTGTCACCTCGTCTATAGATATGGCAGCCGGCGGTGCTCCCTGAAAGGTCTGCATGAACTGCATAAAGGCTTCATGGAACTGCGCATCAACGCATGTGTCTGGTATAATGGTTGGCGCTGCCTCTAGCTCTGCTGGAGGATACATTGGTATCCCAGGACCCACCATCTCTAGATTAAAATCGTTGTGGCCATCCTGGCGAACAACGCGTGGTCGTCTCGGCAGCATGACTATATAAGGTCAACACAAACATTCTAAAAGGATTATCAAAGACCGAGAATGATGAAATACTAAAGGTAACAGGAGGAAGAAGGCATTCAATATTTGAAAAACAATACTACACGACGTATATACTGACTACACGGTGTGTACATGACTTCCCTTCCCCTGCCTGGGTCCCTCTACATGGCTAAGCCACATGGCTCCCGTTGAACAACACTACACTGCTTGTATATCATCTACACGGCGTTTACGGTGTAATTTCCAACTACCTGTGTCATTTGTGACATGGCCGACTACTCGGCTTGATACTACACGGTGTGTTACACCCGCACACGATGTGTACACCACCCCGTTTTCCAGCCACATGGCTAAGTCAACACGGTCTGTCCTTGGACAAGACTACACGACGTGTCCCCTAGGTACATGGAATGTACTAGACGAGCTTCACCGACCCATGTTTTTAGTTACATGTCCGGATACAAGAATCACAGTACACAACGTGTTCTATATACACACAACATGTATATAAAAGGATTCCACTGACACATGTTGTTATTTACACGGCTGAATCCCTGGTCAGACTACACGGCGTGTTCTATAGTGGACATGGCATGTATGTCTTGAGGTATCCTCCATCCTTGTTGTTAGTTACATGGGCAGACTTCAGGTCAACACTACATGGCGGGTATAGAAGCTACACGGCATGTTCGGCCAAAGTTTTTTCCTACCCCGTGTTGCCTCCACACGGTTTGGGATATGGGAAGAAACTATATGGCGTGTACTCAGGGTACACGGCGTATACTCAAAAAGTTTACTTTTCTTCCCGAATAGATGAACACATGGCTTGTGTTTGATGAACTACATGGAGTGTATACCGGGTTTTCCAGACAGTATGCCTTAGAAACTTCCCTTTAACCCATAAAATACCAAAAAACAACACCTAAGTGTCAAATTCCAATCTGTGAGGGCCCATACTCCCCACGAATCAATGTTTAACATCTTATCTGTGTTATAACAAAATAAACAGACAATGGTCAACCAAATTCCGGTGAATGAGGGCCCATAATCCCCAAAAACCAATGTTTGGCGTCCATTATATAAACCAGATCATGAAAAAAATACCCTATCACATAACAGGTAGTTATCAAAGCAGCTATCACAACAACATGATTTTTTAGCACAATAAATATCACAACAACATGAAATTTCTAATGCACCTACATGGCATGGAACTATGCATGGCATGTGATTTCTAGCATGTTCCTAAATGATGCATGAGATGGCATACCCTCATCTTCTCGGGTTGCAACTAAATAGAACCCATGGATAAAATATAACCGCACAATCACAACTGCGTCTCTCAATGGTGAAAATAAAATCAACTGTAAATTGAAAAATCAGTAAAATTGCAATATGAGGTAAATTTGCTTTTCCCCAAACACGGGTTAGCTACGCTCGGTCACAGCTTGTTACCAACCACAGTTCTATCCTATCCCTGACTAAGGCTCGAAATTGTAATTCAAAGAAAATAAATTCCCTTTGATACCACATTGTAACATCCCGGTTCTGGTTGCCACTCAATGGGTGTCCTGAACCCGGTTCGCCACGTGACCTCAAGCGTATGTCCCCAAATGACAGAGGCTGCCGACTAGCAGCGAGGGCCCAGGTCTAATAGTAGGGAAAATATTCCCTCATTTTTCTAAGTGTAGCGCAGTGGAATAAAATAGAAAGCATAAACCAATAGGGGAAGCAACAAATAATAAACATTTAAAATAATCAACTGTAGTAAAAGATAACCAAACATTATATTGATGATGATGCAATGTGTCTTATGTTCTATGAAAACTGCCAGAACATGTTACAAAACAGTATAGTATAGTACAATACAGTGTGCAAAGAAACCAAAATAAAACATCCAATAGCATCACGAGCCTAATCCTGGTCCCATGATCCCCTACTCCTCATCAAAAATCAAGTACTTGTATAGGGACCCTTGCCCTTATCCAGACCTACAGAAACGTAATCAGTTTCAGCCGGAAATCATGACCCAAAAAGGGTGTGAGAAATAAATTTCAGTAGGCACCCACCAAAGGCCCATGCTAAACTGTTTGTAAACATGAAACAACAGTGTGAAAAAGTAAATGCAATAAACTAATAAGTAATCAAAAGTAACTAAATTTACCAGTAATATTTTCATTTAACTTTCATTTCATTATTTATTATAAATATACCACCACCATAAATTTCTATGTAAACAATCAGTTTCCTCTGAAACACAAACCCTTTCCCTCAGGTAATGAGAATCCAAACACAGGAATCTTCCCATAGTCATATCAAATATCGGCCATTGGCGTACGAAGTTTCAGCCATAGGCACAGAATCAATTGCCCATAGGCACGGAAGATGTTTCCCATAGGCTAAGTAGTACACTGCCCATAGGCTAATCACAACACTTCCCTCAGGCTAATCAATTAATTGGGCCATGCCCAATATATAAACAAGTAGTTCAAAAACATTTCTTCTCATGGTAAAAGTAATGCAAAAAATAAACAAGGTGTACCCATGGGTATCCTGTCCAAACGGCTAAACAGAGGAATGCACCCCGGAGGTGGTCCTAGATCCCTGAGACAATCCCAAATAGTAGTTTATTATCATAGTACATTACCTATTCACTTCATGGTATTTAAAATATCCATTGCCTCAGCCACACGACACCCAAACACGGGTTCATGGCACAACGGTACACAAAAATGCACAACAGTTGGAAAATAAACACCAAGCCACCTACATTAAACGCCCATGATCAACATACTTGAATGACATTCCACGAATCTTCCCAGAATGTGGTAGAACTGAGGTGAATGAAAATTCTCTTAAATGAAAATAACATCCAATAGTGGAAGAATTGGCATGAACAGATTAAGAATAGTGTAGGGCTTACCCATGCAGATCCAATGATATTATCCTAGGAAAAAACGGATTCCTCATGCCCGAACTGGATATCCTCGAAGATTCAACCATCCCCTCCCGATCTCCCATCAGGTTATAAGCCTTCCCTGTAAATAGGGGAGGCTACTGCCCATTTTATGAGAAAAAAACGAAGAACACGGCATGTAATTTTGTGTACAAGGTGTGTACTTCCTTCATTTAACTGTCCATCTGGCGGCACCACCAAACTATTAATCTATCGACATGAATACTCCACGTGTATTTCTGACTACACAACATGTATTGTCGCCCATTTGGCGGCTGCTTCTACCACCTTACTATTTCTTCTGCTGAATGACTACATGGTGTGTAAAGGCCCACTACATGGCGTGTAGTCTGTTTTTACACCCTTCATCGCCGACATTGATATATGCCCTGTGCACGTATCCCACATGGACAAAAGTACCCGGCGTATGGAAAAGTACATGGCGTGTACTTCCAAAATTTATGATTTTCCCCATTTTCCTTATTTTCTCAAAAACACTTAAGAGAAAGAAAAAGGAAGAAACCCGTACCTCAAAAATAAGAACATGGTTCTTACTAGATTCTCAAATTCATGCTCATTACCCTCATTTGATATTTTTACATATGTTTTGGCTTTAGGGTATGTAATACCATATGGTGGGGAGAATATAAAGTCTTGGGAATTACGTTCTTTTTTTGAAATTATATGTAATTTTTACAAGACTGCTAAATCAGACGGCATGTGATTCTAAGGCCCGGAGCACCCAGAATGATCAGTATAAAAATATGTAAGCTTAAAATAGCATGTTTGAGTAGTTTTTATGAAAACTTGAAATAATATTTAAACGGTTGCCCAGATTAGAAATCTGAGTGCACCATTGCAATATGGATGGCGGGTTTACCCTAGGTGCGACTTATATTTATTGAGCACATGCCTCCAGTGAGAAAATTAGAAAATGGCATAACTATAAATAAAATTATTAAATAAAAATATTTTATCATTCAAATTCTTATAAATCACAAATGGAGACTCATAAAAAATCCAATATCATCACATAACTTGTGAGGATATTCATTCCATAGGAAGATCCTAACATTGGCCAGTGCAATCAAACAATAAAAGTTAGTTTTTTTCCACAAAAAAAAATAATTATGTATGAATTATGTTATTGTTAAATTATATAATGCCTAAATGGTACCTTAGATTGTTAATCTGAGAGTACCGTTGATCTCGTGAGGGCGTGTTTTTCCCTTAGGAAGAGCCTAACCATGACATGCGCAGGTCGAGGGAGATAGTTAATATTTTTTGAACTTTTTTAAGGTTCGTTCTATAAACGTGTGGTCGGTAATTTCAATCTTTTAAAAAGTTGCATGGAATTATAATTTGGGGGCACCGTTAAACTCACAGTGCTGGGATTCGCTTATAAGAGGTATCACTCTTTACACAGTAGGACGGGTGGAAATGTTAGTATTGGAAACTTTTATGAATTAATAAAATATAAAAATTGTTATTTTATTTTATTCTAAAACCTCTTCTGCTGTTGTGGTGGGGACCACCGAGGTAGTCAAAAATTTAATTTGATATATTCAGTGCTTGGTAACACTCTGGTTGCGTAATGAACTCCCATGCAATTAATGTGGCACATTAATTGCATCAATTAATGAACCTCATTAATTCCACGGTGTGTTACTATTCCATTCCCCACTATATTTAAATGGTGCTAGAGGTACTGTTTTTGGAACAACTTCATCAAACATGGAACCTTTGGAGAAGTGACGTGACACTTTCCCTCAAAATAAAAGTAAGCTCAAGTGGTAAAAAACTGGGATCGACGAACGTTGGTGCTTCATCAAGATCGAATTCTCTTACCACTACCCCAAGGGCTAAACATTATTGAGGTAGGGGTTGTCTTTTAACTCATGAAAATCCCTCGATTATATTACTCATTCCTGATTTTTGGGGGATTTTGTTGCGGGATACTTGAACGGGTTTTATCATTATTAGAAATTGATATATAAATCACACCCTTGTTATAAAAGCTAAGACAGAGGGAGCAGGCCAAACAAACAAGGCTAGGAACCTCCACCACATGATTTTCATTGTGTTGTTCATAGTTAGACTATCCGACATTATCATAACCTTCAAACATAGAGGCGTGTAACACCAGTAACATCCCATGATGAAAATAGGTCCGTTTGAAAAGAAGAACAGACTAGAAGAGCTCACCCGCTGGCTCAGAAAATGTTCATTTGCACGTCACTGACAAGGTGGCACTGACAACCGGTGCCTTCGGTGAAGGTGTCAGCCACCGATTTCCATTCACAGAAGAGGATGGTGACACTTGGAACCTGGAAATTCATGAATGGTTGTCCAAAAACATGCCACCAGCGTTGGTTTGGCAGTGCACTATCGCGCGCCACGGAGAAAGAGCCGCGACATCAAAACCGTGGAAGGAGGGTGACCCGCTCTACCTGGGTCCCCCAGACAATGTGGTGGCACCATGTGGTGACACTAATTGATGATCGTAACTAATATTCTTGAGATATTCAGGGAGCTGGAAACCACCCGGCTGGTGAGCCGTGCCAGCGCACTATGTCGCGTCGCCAGGCAAGTCACGCCAAGCCGGCGGGCTAGTTTGGTCCGTAGCCTAACAAACCAACACTTCCATGGACCCGCCCAACCGCGCTAACCCAAGCTAGTTCGGGCCAGGCAACGTTGGACCCGGACCAGGTCTGGCGGCCTGAACCGGGTCAGCTCGATCCTGGCGTGGTTGAACCAGACCTCGACCCATTCTGGCATAGTTACACTTAAAAGACCGTACCTAGCAAACCAAAATTTTTTTTGACAGACTTTCTATTGAGCCTACATTCTTGGAGAGAGAATGTCATTTTGAGATACTCCACAAGTCTTTTGGAGAATGTTGAATTTTGGAAATACTAGATCATACTTGAATCTGATCGGGGCCTTAGAATTAAAATGCATATTGCTTACAAACGGAGTGTCTAATTGATGTTCCATCTAATGAGCTGGAACCCTTATGACATGAAAGATCATTAGGTTATGAACTTGTGAATGATCATGGTGATTGGGGTATGGATGATAACCTGTGGAGTAGAACATGGGTGTTTCATGTTGTGAGAGTTACGATGGATACTCCCTTGATGACTCAGGGAACATTTATTCCTTACTCTACCCTGGTAGAGAATAGACACTACACGTCATGAGTGCAGGTTCATTTCCCTCTTATTTTCTTTCTACATTGGTGTTCGGTACTTTCCTATTGGACATGGGCCTGGCTCCTCCATACGTAAATCTCATGGAGTCAGGTACTCCCCTACCAGGTACGGTGTATGTTTTCTTTGTTAGGAGTAGGTAGTCCCCTATCAACCCAAGGTGCGGGTCCTCCTTATACAGTGCTATAGAAAATTTGATACATCCCTTCCACGCTATGGTGTGGTTTCTCTAGACTGGGGTCGTTAGACCCCTGATGTACTAGGGTGCGGGTAACACATTGCGAAAAAATAACCACATTTGTACTTCTGTAACAGGTAAGGTGTGTGTCCTCACATATAGAGTCTGTACTCCCCTACCATACCATGGTTTGGGTCCTCTATCCAGCGGTAAGTACTCCCCTGACATTCAAGGTCGCGAGCCCCCCACAGAAAAAAAAACATCGAGAGTATTACTCCCTAGAAATTTAGTTTGCGGGTCCTCACATATGGAGTAGTACCCCCAAGTCTCCAAATAGCTACGGGGAGCGGGTCCTTTAGGGGAAATGGATCTCCCTCGACTATAGGACATAGTGTCAAGGATTGGACCTCTTTACATTGTTTCCCATGGTCATGTCTCAGGAAAACAATTGTGACTACGAGACCTTTACTGTCAGACACTAGAGGAAATTCTATTAGAATGTTACTGATAGGGCACGACCATTCGAACGTTCCATTAAGAATGGTTGAGATCCACCTGATAGAGTACATCACTCAGATGTGTTCCATCAGGGATAACCAGTTCATCGTGCATGTACAATTTATCCTTGAGTTATGCTTTGAGCTTTTTTTGAAATCCTGGAAATGCATTGAGGTCAGGGCCTTATGTTTCTGTTGTTCGGAGTGGATACTCAAGAGGGGGGGGGGGGAATTGAGTTCCAATTAAAATTTCTCTTTAAATCCCCCAAATTATTAACAAATTAAAATATTAGTGAATTTATATAGATTATAAATGTTCAATTAGTTTCTCAAAGAATGATTAGGTCTCTCTTAATTTAATCTCAAGATTAAATCTACTTTTGAAACTTATTTACTGATTTACAATAAATATAAACACTTTATAATTTAACTATCAATGTAACTTTAAAATAATTTCTTATTTCAAAGTAACAGCACCAGAATAAATATATAGTATAATTATAGATTTAAATTAAAATACACAGCAGAGTTAACCAAGAGGTTAAGTCTCAAGCCGAGACTTATTCCTCTCAACAATTTATATAAATTGATCCGCACCTCGGATCGAGGTTAACAATAGTGAAAACACTATCTAGGTACAATGACCTCTACCACAAATCTTCATGGGAAACAAAAAATAGCTCACAACTATTCAGGTCTTACTCGACCTCTACCACTATCCCATGTGGGAATCAAAATGTTATGAAGTTGGAGTGGGGATTTAAAAATCCTCAAGTTTTTTTCAGGATATAGTGTGTGTGAAAAATAAACAGGGGTACACACACTGCTCGAAATGTAATGATATAATCAATATAAATAGTGAGAAAGAGTTTAGAAAAGCTTTAGTGATTGACAGTGTAGCTCTAGACTCGTTTGATTTGTCAGATATGCTTCTGAGTGCTTCTATGGTTTTTGATATAAAAACATAGTGTCATTTTCTTCTTTGGTTCTTGGTCCAGCTTAGCACCCTGAGTGCATGAAGGGTTTGTTGTAGTTCTTAACTCAAGGTTCATCTTGTCTTCTCTATGAAAATGAGTATCTTCATGTATGTCCAGTGTTCTAGGAGTATGGATTTAGCCTTTCACAAATGCACCACATTTGAATGATGTTCAGCCGTTTTCTTCTTCACCCGTGTTCCTTCATAGTTCCTTGATTCTTGTCATATGCACACCCAGTGTTCTCTACTTCTTATCTTTTCAGCTAGGTCATTACATTCCCTTTTATAGATTTCAACTCTGGAAAAAAGGAATGATTACTTTTTTCTTGGGTACTAGGTATTGTTCCCATACATGGAAAAAGAATTCATTAAATAACATTGAATTCCTTAAAAACATCAAATGTAACCATTAGCATAATAAATAAAGAGTATTAAGAGTATAGAGTTTGAATGGTTGGTCAATTAGTAGATCGTGTTGGTAAATGTGTACTGTGTACTTTGTTTAGAAGGTCCTTCCATTGGTAGCTCTTTGATCATCCATTGGTTTCCCTATATACCAGTGACTTTGTTCCATCAGTTTCTCTAGTTCCATCAGTAGCTCAATGTATTGGTGATTGTACCCGTATCGGTAGAATTACTCTATCGGTAACTATCTATGAACTGGCTCTATCGGTAGACTTTTGTCTCTCGGCATCTCTTGTCTATAGGAAGCTCTGGTTTTTCAGTCGGTAGCTCTTGTTATTTGTGATTGTCTATGCTCTTATTAGTAGACTTACTCTATCGGTAACAATCTGTGAACTGGCTCTATCGGTAGACTTCTGTCTATCAGTAGCTCAATACATATCGGTGACCTTTGTGTATTGGTGACTCTGTCTATCGGTAGACTGAATACTGGTAGCTCTTTATCAGTAGGTATATGCAGATCAGGGACTTACACTTATCTATTTTTATGAAAAATACATCTGATTGGGTTAGAATTACATCAGAACTCATATAATCATGGATAAACAATGATTAACATATTCCAGATATTATTTTAATTTTATTATCATCTTGATTATAGAATATCATAGATTTGAAAGAAATAATATATAAATAAACATTAATTGGGATTATCAAAGTATATGAAAGCATAATATGGATTATCAAAATAGGTGAGGTCAACAATCTCACCCTTTTTGATAATCACGACTTATAAAATTATTGTTTTAAAAATATTGAGAAATTGTATCAGAGGATATATAATTAAATGAAATTATCTTAGATAAATAGTATGTTAAAGAACATAATGGATTAGAGGTGAAAGAAAATGTGATAGTATCAGAGATAAAATTAAATGCAATGATATCAAAAGTAAAATTTAGTGGGATCAAAGAGTTAGAGAAAATGGTATCAGAGAATGAAATGTAACAGTATCAGAGTGGAAAAACAAGATAGCTCTTACTTAGATAAAACATTCTCCCCCTTTGATACTTTCTCCCCATTATTTATTCTTCCTTTAATACTTCTCCCCCTAATTGAAAGATTGGTAAAATATTTCTCCCCTTTTGTGATAATCAAAAAGTGGGAAACAATAAGAAATAGAAAAGGTATAACAATGAGAAAGAAAGGAAAGCCAATTGTATTAGATTTTGCAAAAAGGTATAGAGACATAAAGAAAAATACAATGGATTCGTATCAAAAAGTATATCCACTTGTTCAATCCACATCCTCAATGTGAGATATTCCCTTGGGAGTAGAAGAGGATTTAGGTGATGTAGAACTAGGTGAAGTCTTAGGAATTCCGAAAATGATCATAGGAGTTTGAGCTACAGAAACTGTTCCTGGTCCATATTGAGGAGTTCATTTTTTGATCATAGGTGTGAGGCTTCGAATTTATTGAGCAGAAGTCATCTGAACTGGAGAATTAGTAGAGGCAGATGCAGGTAAGGCTGGAGGGATAATCATTGTCCTAGCATCAACATGCAGAAAAGGGAGCAACAGATTTCTAAAATCCATAATTATTCTTCCTCCTCTCTCTATAGCATATATGAAGTCATCCTTGTTCTCCATAAACATGTCCAACGCTGGAGTCAATTCCCTTATCTTGCTAAATTTATCTCTGAATGCTGGATTGACAGGAGGCAGCTTCATATTTTCTAACAGAAGATTGAAGTGATTGTTGAGTTGATGCTTGGTGAAGATCTTAGAGAAATAGGAGTCCACGTTTTCTTTCACTTATTTTTGAGAGGCAGATGATTCACTCATGTTGTCTTGGACTATCTTCCTTATTTCTCTAGTAGAATCTCTAGAAGAAAGCACAACTCGGCTCATCTCAGATGATTCCACAGACCCACTAGTTGAAGCTGAACGAAGCTCATCCTTCATCATATCTCGAATTTGATTCGACTCTACTGAGGGTTTAGAAACAATAGAACTGATAGAGAATTTTACTGTTTCCTTGAAGTTCTTGTTCAACCCACTGATATGATTTTGAAATTGAGAATCCTGTGATTTAACATGACCTTTCATGGAAGTTTTAAAACATTGGAACACTGAAACCATCTGGCTTACCACACTCTTGACATAGGCTAAGTCCATGTCTGCTTGGGATTTTGAGCTCATGTATGATTCAAAAGAGATAACCAATTTCATTAAAGCTTCAAGATCTTCTTCCATCCTAGATACATGAGTCTGGAAGTATTTAACTTCTTCCACTATTTCTGCCATGAAGGTTGACAAATTACAACATAGAGAGAGTTCAAATGATCTTTCCAACATCCTCACCTCTTCAGAAAAACAAAGCTTCATCTCAGGAACTGAGGCATTAAAAGATTCTTTCAGCTCATCCTTCATGGATTCCAGATGATCCCTTGTGATCATATCAGTAGGTGCAACTGTAGTGGGTACTCATTCAGATGCTAAACTAACCCCTGAGTCAGTCATGATCGATTGAACTGAAGAGACCAGAGAGACTTCCATCTTCTTTACCTCTTCCACAAAATTGTCCTTAAGAATTTCCTTTGAAGTATCCAGGATATGCATTCGGACCACATCTTCAGGAAAAAAACATAGATTCAATATTATAAACAATATTTTGTCTATTGTGATATGCCTCATTATCTAAATCTTGACAGTCTAAACCACAGACTAAAAATCCTAGGTATTCTGCCCAATCTTCAATTCCAGCAGCCACTGTAACACTTCCAACATTACTTTGATGCTCCCCTTCAATGGGTGAATCCTCAAGTAAAAAAATAGCATTCTTAGCAGCATTCTCAGCAGGTCTTTCATCCTGAAGAGAATCTTCCACTATCAATTCATTCTCTGCAATAGCCGGAGAGTCATCCAAAATAGGCAAGGCTGTGTCAAAATCATTTGTATCCTTAGAAGTCACTAAAGATTGTAAAATCACTGGAATCTGGCTCAAATCAGATGACAAAGATGCTTAACTTTCATGAGCATCTTCTTAATTTTATACAGCAACCACTTCAACATCCTATAAAGTAGCTTCTTCCTTATTGGATTTATGTTGATCTAGATCTTCAAGAGTGGGGCTAGGAGGTAAGTCAGGGTCTCCTCCTTCATCAGCATTGAACTCTTCCTCATCTGAATCATCACTGTATTCCGAATCCTCTTCATCAGGTCCCAAACCTAGATCCCTCACATACTTATCTCTTGAAGGATGATTCACAGGATTAAATTTGTCATACATTGTCTGGTCATCATTGAACCTTTCTCCTCTCAAAGGGTTCCAATTTATCCTCATGTATTTGTAGACAGTGGATGTGATACAAATGTTATTCATCACTACCACTGTCTCATATTGAGACTCAACTACCGCTTTTACTATAATCATCACGAAGATCAATTTAGCAAAGAATAGGGCCTCTGTATTTGATTTTGGCCTTGTCATTTCTTCGATTTGGATCATCAAAAATCTGTATAGATTATCTCTTACAAAATGTCTTAAGAGATGCAGGAGATATATTTCTTGATATATCAAATTATCTAAGTCTCCTCTCCTCGGTATCAAGACATGTTGAAAAAATTTGAACAGCAATCTATTATCTCCATCCATTTCTGCAGCAAATAATTGTCTTTGACTTCCATCACCAGTCAGCTCTTCCAAAGTGGTCTCATTGTTGAGAATTTCACTTTTCGGTGGCATGGCTCTTGAGACATATCTAGATACACCTTCATGCAGAACTTTTAAGCACTCATCCCATTCAACAGATGAAAACGACATCTATTTTCCATTCACAAAAGAGGATACTCAATATTCATTCTCATATATCTCAAAGATTACAAACAAGTAAAATTGTTTCACTAATTTTGGAATGTAGGGTCCATTGTTGTTCGAAGAACACTCTACCCATTTTTGATCTTCAAGTACTTGAAGCACTAAGGACTTGCTAGGAAGCATACATTCTACACACAGATCCTTTTCAATCACAATAAATCGATTTTCCAGGTGAGGATTTACTGTTCATCTTCCTGATCTTGTTCTACTAGCACATCTACTTGCTTCTAGCTCATACTTTTTCTTCTTTTATTTCGGCTCATCGGCAACGTCTCTAACGGATGGAAGTTTGGTTTTTTCCATCACGATTCAGGGATTTAGGGTTCTATAAGGATTCAAGATCAAAGTTTTGAGGGTAATGGTTTGAGGCTCAGTGGATTGAGAAGTAGCTCAAAATTAATTTTATCATTTAGGAATCATAAAATAAATAAAAAAAATGATATAATACAAAAACGATTCAGATTCTAGCGGCAGATAGAAGTCTAAAAGAGTGCACTCATTATTAGGGTCTATCAGTTAGAATTCCTATTAGTGAGGTTACATCGGTGAGGATTCATAGTGGTGAGAATTTCACATTGGTGAGAATTTGACAATGGTGAGAATTTTACATCGGTGAGGATTTTACATCGGTGAGGATTTTACATCGGTGAGGATTTTACATCAGTGAGAATTTTATATTGGTGGGAATTTTACATCGGGGAGTATTTTACATCGGTGGGAATTTTAAATCGGTGAGAATTTTACATCGGTGTGAATTTTACATCGGTGAGAATTTTACATCGGTGAGAATAGCTACCGATTGAGGTTAAACATTCCTAACTCATGTATAATGTAGCTTAACCTATCTGAACTCAAAGGTTTAGTGAATTTGTCACCTAATTGATGTTTAGTACCTATAAACTAAAGAATAATATCACCCTTTTGGTAATGATCTCTCAAGAAATGGTTCCTTACATCAATCTATTTGTTCCTAGATTGATACATAGGGTTCTTGGAGAATTTTATGGCACTAGTGTTGTCACAGTTGATTGAAACGTGCTTAATGTCATATCCATAGTCCAAAATAGTGTGTTTCTATAGCATCAGATTCTAGAATATGTCCATAATTGGATGTTTTTATATCATGTTCTATAGATTTATCATTAAGGTCCAAAACACTCAAATCATCTTCACGATTTTCAAGAGTGGTTTTAGGATCATGTGGATTAATTTCATCAAACATGATGTGAAAAGATTCTTCCACACATTTGGTTCTTTTATTAAAGACTCTATAGGATTTTCTAGTTAAATAATAACCATGAAAAATTCCTTCATCACTCTTAGAAGCAAACTTTTCCAGATTATCCATTGTATTAAGAATAAAAACATTGCAGCCAAAGACTCTAAAGTAACTAACATTAAGTTTTCTATTATTCCACAACTCATATGAACTCTTATTGAGAACATGTATAATTAAGACTCTATTTATAATATAAAAGGCTATATTCATAGCTTCAGCCCAAAAGTAAATAGGTAGGTCATATTCATTAAGCATGGTTCTAGCTATTTCTTGAAGGGTTCTATTCCTTCGTTCTACTACACCATTTTGTTGAGGTGTCCTAGGAGCAGAAAAGTTGTGACTATATCTATTGTGTGAGAAATAAGATTCAAACTACTGATTTTCAAACTCACGGCCATGATCACTACTTAGGGTTTTAATCTTAAGTCCACTAAGATTTTATAGATATTTAGAGTATTTAACAAAGTAAGAACAATCTTCACTTTTGTGAGCTAAGAAGTATACCCAAGTATATCTAGAAAATTCATCTACTAGGACATAGACATAGTGCTTCCTATTTAAACTAGAAACACTAGAAGGTCCAAAAAATTCCATGTTAACCAACTCAAGTGGTTGAAAAGTTGAAACTTTATTCTTTGATTTAAAAGTATCATTATATTGATTTCCCTTTTAGCATTGATTACATAGTTTGTCATTTGAAAATTCAAGTTTAGGTAGGTCTATAGATAATTTCTTCCTAGTTATATTTCTATGTGAATAGATGTTTTAGTGTCCTAATCATCTGTGTCAAAGCCATGATTCTTTATTAAAATCATTTAAGCAAGTAACATTTTACTTAGCTAATGAATGTAAATAAACGAAATAAACATTTTCATTTTTCAAGGACTATAATACTAAAACATTTTTAGAATTAAAAAAATTACAATAATCATTTTCAAATTTCACATTAAATCCATCATCACATAATTGGGAAATACTTAACAGGTTATACTTAAGTCCATCAACAAATAAAACTTTAGAAATTAAAACTAAATTAGAGTTACCAATATAGCCTAGGACGATGATTTTTTCCTTTAGAATTATCAACAAAGGTGACATGGCCTCTATCAACGTATATTAAACTTTTGAAGAATCAATAATCATTAGACATATGCCTTGAACAGCCGCTGTCCAAGTACCATACCTTCTTGTGATAACTCATCAAGAAAGATTCCTACAAAACATATTTACACAGAAAATGATTTTGGTACCCAGATATTCTTGGGTTCAGAGAAGTTAGCAATCAAAGCTTTAGGCACCCATATTTTTCATATGGTTCTCATATAATTTACTAAATCAATATATTTTGAATGGTACTCTTTATTTGATCTATAACCATTTTTATAACTAGTTGAAGCATAGGAATTTCCAGAACTGGAATAAGCAGAATTTTGTCCAGACATAGAGATAAATCGAATTTTAGTGAACTGTCTCTATCCAGGTTGGTATCCCAAAGCAGTAGTGTATTTAGGTGAAAATTCCTTACCTAACATTTGAGTTATATTATCTTTTACCTTTGGGACCATTTCTATGTCCTTTATACGTTTCTCATTACACATTTTCAATTCAGTATTTTCCTTTAACAGTTTAGCATTCTTTTCATTTTCTATATCAAATCCAGATTTAACATTGGCAGTAAGAACATGTTGTTTCTTTAGTGACTTATATTTCTCATTAAGTTCAATACATGTTTCTTACAGAATGTTACAGTATATAAACATTTCATCCTTAGACATATTTCCATCATTTTCTGAATCACTATTTTTTCCAGAATAATAATCATTTAGAACAGGGGATATAGGTACCTCAGATGTGTTGGTCATGAAGCACATATTGGCACGATTCTTCTCAGAATAAAGTATTTCAGATTCACTTGTGATGTCCTCCGAAGAACTCCAAGTTTCTTTCATAGCATTGTTATAATTCTTGTCCTTATATTCATATTTATTTTTGACTTTTAATTTTGGAAAATCAGCCATGATGTGTCCTTTCCGTTTGCACTCATAGAATACTATTTCATCATCCTTGTCAGCTTTCTTCCAATTCTTTTTCCAGTGTGCCTTGTTGTTATACATTCTTTGGTAGTTATATTTCCTTAAGAATTTCTTCTTCCTATAAAACTTCTTGAATCTCGTTTCTATTTGAGCTATCTCAACATCACTATCAGAGTCTGAATCTTCACTTGTTGAACTCTCAGTTTGTATTTTCATTTTCTCCATTTCTATACTCTTAGAGGCAATTGACATGGAAGCTATAGATTTTCTCTTAGGTTCATCATATTCATCCTTGTTCACCTTGATATTTTCCTCATACAACATAAACTTACCAATAAACTCTTTTATAGGTCGTTCTCCAATGTCACATGACTCTCTGATTGAAACAGAAGTGCCTCTCCATTGGTCTAGAAAATATCTCAGTATCCTCATAATTTGTTCCTTTGGTGGAACAACCTTTCCAATTGAACTCATTCTATTGAGAATCTCATTAAACCTTAGATACATATCAGAAATAGGTTCATCAGTCTTCATTTTAAAAAAATTATATTTAATAGTATAATTATTCAATCTCATTGCTTTAACATTGGTTGATCCTTCATGAGAGACACCCAAAGTATCACATATATCATAAGCTATTTCTCAAGAAGTAATTCTATTAAACTCTTCATCTCCTAAAGCACAATACAGAGAATTCATAGCTTTAAAATTATTATTGTAAGCAGTCTTTATAGGTTCGTCCCATGTTGTTCATTCCATTTTTGGAATTTTATATTGACTCTATAGCAATCCAGATGTCAAAACCCATAAATTTTAAATGAATTTTCATTTTCAGTTTCCACTGGGCATAGTTGGTACCATTTAATATGGGTGGCCGGTTCTTAGCAGCACCCTCTAATCTATTATCCATATGTAGATTTTAGAAAACAGTTTTAAAGAGATAAAATTTAGAACTAACAAAAATTTCAGATCTTTAAAGATTCAACTAAAATCACAGTTTAAAAACATAGAATGTCAAATATCCTTTAACAAGAAAAATTCATTTGATACCAAATGTTGGTCGGAGTGGATACTCAAGAGGGGGGTTAATTGAGTTCTAATTAAAATTTATGTTCAAAAATATTTCTCTTAAAATCCCCCAAATTAAATACAAAGTTAAACTGTAGTGAATATATATAGATTATAAATGTTCAATTAGTTTCTCAAACAGTGATTAGGTATTAGTTAATTTAATCTCAATATTAAATTGACTTTTGAAACTGATTTACTGATTTAAAATAAATATAAACACTTTCTAATTTAACTATCAAAGTATCTTTAAAATAATTTTGTATTTCAAAGTAACAGCAGCGGAATAAATATATAGTATACTAATAGATTTAAATTAAAATGCATAGCAGTGTTATCCAAGAGGTTCAGTCTCAAGCCGAGACATAGTCCTCTCAAAAATTTATATAAATTGATCCACACACTGGATCGGGTTTAACAATAGTGAACATATTGTCCAAGTAAAAATTCCTCTACCACAGTTATTTATGGGAATAAAACAAAAACTCATAGCTGTTCAGGTCTTACTCAACCTCTACCACTATCCATAGTGGGGAACAAAAGTTATGAAGTTTGAGTGAGGATTTAAGAATCCTCCAGTTATTCTCAGGAGATAGTGTGTGTGTAAAATAAACAGGGTATACACACTAATCGAAATGTAAAGATAGAATCACTAAAGAAATTGAGAAAGTGTTTAAAAAAGCTTTAGTGATTGGCGGTGCAGCTCTAGAGTCATTTGATTTTCCAGATAAGCTTCTGAGTCCTTCTCGGGTTTTTGAACAAAAAAGAGAGTGTTGTTTTCTTCATGGGATCTTGGTCCAGCTTAGCAGCCTAAGTGCATGAATTGTTTGTTGTAGTTCTTCAATCAAGGTGCATCTTCTGTTCTCCTTGAAAATTAGTAGCTTCATGTTTTTCACATGTTCTTGGAGTCTGGATTTAGGCTTTCTCAAATGCACCACGTTTGAATGATGTTCATCCCTTTTCTTTTTCACACATGTGCCTTCTTAGATCCTCAATTCTTGTCGTATGCACACACAGTGTTCTCTACTTCTCATCTTTTCAGCTAGGTCTTTATCTTCCCTTTTGTAGCTTTCATCTCTAGAAAAAATGAATGATTACTTTTTTGCATGGGTACTAGGTATGGTTCCCCGACATGGCAACAGAATACATTTAATAAAATTGAATGAATTAAAAACAATAAATGTAACCATTAACTTAATAAATAAATAGTATTGAGAGTATAGAGTTTAACTAGTTGGTCAATTTTTAGCTCGTGTTGGTAAATGTGTACGGTGAACTTTGTGTAGCAGGTCCTTCTATTGGTAGCTCTTTGATCTTGCATCAATTGCTCTATATACCAGTGACTTTGTTCCATCGATTTCACTAGTTCCATCGGTAGCTTGAAGTATTGGTGACTGTACTTGTATCAGTAGACTTAATCTATTGGTAACTATCGTTGAACTGGCTCTATCGGTAGACTTCTATCTATTGGTATCTCTTCTCTGTCTGTAGCTCTGGTTTTTCTATCGGTAGCTCTGGTTATTGGTGATTGTCTGTGCTCGTATCAGTTGACTTACTCTATCGGTAACTATCAGTGAATTGGATCTATCATTAGACTTCTATCTATCGGTATCTCTATACATACCGGTGACCTTTGTGTATCAGTGACTCTGTCTATCGGTAGACTAAGTCTATCGGTAGACTGAGTACCAGTAGCGAATCATCAGAAGCTATACAGAGATCAGTGACTTACACTTATCTTTTTTTATGCAAAACACTGCAGATTGGGTTAGAATTACTTTAGAACTCATATAAAAATGGATAAACAATGATTAACATATTCCAGAGATTATTTTAATATTATTATCATCTTGATTATAGAATACCATAGATTTGAAATAATTAATATATAAATAAACAATAATTGGGATTATCAAATTACATGAAAGCATAAGTGGGATTATCAAAATATTTGAGGTCAAGAGTTTCTTTGTGGATGAGACAATTATATCTGGATAAAGATTATTCTTTTACTTTGTGCTTGTGATCAATATCATGTTTTTTGGTTTTTCATTGTGGAATCTCGAGATTCCATCGAGGGTCTCGGGGTCCCGAATTGGTATTGTTATACTCACCTCTACACGGGAATTTCCCGCACCTTGTTGCATCTTGTGAAGATGAGGAGAACCCATGACTGAGACATGACGATGCAGGACATGATGTGGATGGAGGAAACTGGTGGACCTAGAGATCCGTATGATGAGAAGTACCTACCCTTTAGGTATGATCCTTGGTGGAAGATCACAGGAGATGTTTTCTATTTTCAGTTGTAGTTGTACCTTTTCTATTGGGCTTGTATTATGTCCCCCTGTACTTATTGCACACACATTTAGTACAATAGTTTTATTACGTGCATCCATCGTGATCAGCTCTTGGACTGTGTGATTGTACATGTTTAAAGGAAATGCCTTACAATTTTAAGGTAATTTATTTCTGGTGCTAGTCACTATCCCTTGGTATATGGAAGGAGGAAATGGGGTAGTCATTACATGGGTCGTGACAATGTGGTATTATAGGATTCTGTTCAGTCGAATAACTCGGACTGTGATATTTCTGATCAAGTATAGTGTTAAGTGTTTTGAGTGTGGGTTTCAGTTCAAGAAGTCCATTGTTGGTGTGGTGGCCGAAATATCCATACACCAGGACTATAAATTCAAATTTCTTATAGAGATCATGAAAACAATGATTGAGTTTGTATCGGAAATGTTTTACATTTTATATCATTTGATTCGGATCACCAGGTATAACTTATTGAGTATGATTCAACTTTATTCTCTTTCAAGATTCCCCCACATACTGAGTGAGCCCAGAATTCTAATGAAAGACCATGAGGATGGTTCACAGTGTAATGAGGCTTTAGTATAAGGATTGTTCCCTGAGGTTGGTACCTTCAGGCAGTGTCCCAGTGATACCACAACCTATTGACCAACAGTTACAACTGACGCTACCAGAAGAGGACACTTATAGGTTCAGTGCCTTAAATGAGTCTTAGGGACAAATACCCCTCAGGAACCTAGGAGAGACTGTCTCACAGGTGTATAAGGACTATTTTGAGGTGGTGACTATGTTTCCATCTAGCCAGGGCTCCATTAGATCAGATGGTGGTCCTGACAGTGAGCATTCAATGTGGATCATCTGGGCTATGGGAGGGTTTAGACTAGCCCTATCACATGATGAGGTGAAATTTTCCATGGAAAATTATTGAGAACCATCCTCATAGAATGGGGTATATATAAAATAATAAAATGGGTACGTGTTCCCAAAATCTTCTACAACTTTAGCAGGACGACATGTCGGTAACTGAGCATTAATCGAGGTGTACTGACCATTCCAAGTACCCGATGAATACGATATGACCAGTTCTTCAGGGATTGGATGTCTATGCAAGTTATATTTAGGGACATATGAGTTAGAAATATTCCTCTATTTATTCATACTTATGTAAGGGTGCTAAAGAGAACCTATGTGGATGAAAATTCATTGGCTGAGTAGATAAGGCTAGTGAATGTTAGTAGTGGGTAAGTAGGAAATCGACGTCAGTCATGAAGACATAGATGTGTGAAAATGTTTTGGGAAGAGGAATCGATAGGGATAGATGAATCTAGTGTTTAGAATACATATCAGAGGATATAGAAGAGTACAAAGTGGTGGTATACATTATGACATGTTACAACCACCACTCCCATGTGGTCCCCACCAGGCTCAGGGAGCTAGAGGAAAGGAGAAGGGAGTTGATTCATGCGGTCAAGGAGTGTGAATGAAGGGATCCATTAATGATTCAAGGTATGATATGTTTCTACTAATATCTTCTATATTAATAGTCATGGGTACTATCATTCCTTCTGTCACGAATCTTTTTCAAGACCTAGTGTTTCTGGTTAAACCGTTGACATGACCCTTGCATCTGGAGATACCATTGGGAGGAGACTCAATAATCACACAAACACCAACCGTGTAATCTAACCCTTGAGGTGAGAGATTTGTTTGGAACCACTTGGTGGCAGTGTCTAGGACTTACAATGTTAGTTTTGGTATGGACTGGAATGCACAGTTCATGCTCAAATTTAATATTTTTGGAAAAAAAGGTTGTGGTATGTTTATAGAATTGGAATGGGATCCTCCTTGGTCGGTGAAAATGGAAAACTAGGAAGCACGGGTTAAACTCATGCATTGGTGGGTATATCATATCACTCTTTAGTCGGCTGACCATTTCCTCGTGGTTGCAACAGTTTTGAGTTTTCAGTTCACAATAGTAGTGGCAGAGTGTGGGAACATCTTTTCAAAAGATAATTCCAGGATTACCTTCCCAAAGGGAGAGGGACTTCTGCATTGGCATGTCACCAAAATTACCACCGATATATACAACTGCTTATTGAGTGTCTCCTGTAGAGATTCAGGAGCTAAGATTTAAAAGGAGGAACAACTTGGGGTCATAGACTGCGAGGCCCAACGTTCTCTGATATCCTTTGGATAGGCTTCTAAATGATTTTATAAAGCTGGGGAGCACTTCAGCCTTCTCATAGACGCACCATGGTACCAGTTACTCAACGAGAGGAGGTGTTGAGGGTGATCCACACTTTACCTTTGGAAGTACATCCTGGTGTTGTGAAGATGTACCAGGACCTACAGCGTCAGTACCGTGGGCCAGGGATGAAGACATCACAGAGCCCATAGATGTCTTATGTTGACAAGATATTAATACACTTGGAGTTCTAGGAGGGAGTCCATGTCTTCCTGCAGGTCACAACCCAACTAGAATTGTAGAGATTTGGTAGGGGAAACAAGCTGTTTCTGAGGTTCATCGAGCCATTATAGATTATCAGCAGAGTTAGCGAGGTGGAGTTACACCAAGCTCTTCTCCCACAGATGCATCGAGTGCATAATGTTTTCATTATGTCGCAAATGAAGAGATGTGTGCATGATCAATTTCACGTTATTGGCTGTGACGAGCTGGAAATTGATGATGGGGTGAAATTTGAAGAGTTCTTGATGGAGATAGAGGATCGACATGAGTAGTTCTTTCATGGGAATTCAATTCCTATGGTGGGAGTTATTTGTAAGCATGTGAATCTCTACGAGAGAAATGCGAGTGGGAGGTGCAGATTCGTTCTCAGTACCCTACTTTTTTTGTTTTACCATACTTTTGGCTTTTGGGGAAAAAAACCCTTAAGGTGCGGAGAATGTAAATACTTGTAAATTTCATATTTTTTTATATTTAATTTTTATGAGACCATGAAATCAGACAACACGTGATTCCAAGGCCCAGAGTGCCCAGAATGATCTGTCGAAAAATTGTTAATCTTAAAATAGTGTGCATGAGTATTTTTCATGAAATAGTAGAATAACTGATAAATGGGTGCCCTGATCCAAAATCTGAGCACACCGTTTCATTAAGGATGGAGGGTTTAAACTAAGAATGACTTATGTTTAGTCAATGCATGCCTCTAGTGAGAAAACCCAAAAATGGAATAATTGTAAATAAAATTATTAAATAAAATTATTTTTTTCATTAGAAGCTTATTACTCATGAATGGTGATTCGGATTAAAAATCTATGACCACCAATTAACTAGTGATGTTATTAATTCATTATGTAGATCTAACCATTAGCCAACGTGGGCCAAAAGTAGACATTATTTTTTGGCCACAAATAATATAATTAATTTTAAATTATGTCATTGTAAACTTATATAACTCTTAAACGGTAACTATGATTGCGAATTCTAGAGTACTGTTGAGCTCATCAGGGCGTGGTTCTATTAGGTAGAGCATAACCTTGACCAGCATGGGTTGAGGGTGACTGTCAATAAGATATGAACATTTTTCATGGTATGTTCTGTAAACGCGCGGGCGACAATTTATGTCTTTTGAACCAGTGTTCAGAATTGAAATCTGAGGTCACCTTGGAACTCAATTCACTAGGATACACATAAGAGATGCTTCATCTCAATCACAGTAAGTCGGATGAATAAGATAGTTTTTGGAACATTTTCTAATTAATAAAATAACAAAATTATTATTTTACTTCATCCTACCACATCTTGACTGACAGTGGTAGAGACCACATAGGTTGTTAGACTTTAAATTTGGGATATTAAATGCTCGGTTACACTTTGGATCCATAACCTCCACCTATGCAATTAATACGGCACATTAATTACATAAATTAATGAACCTCATTAATTCCTCGGTGAGTTACTCACCCATTCCCCCCTCTATTTAAACGGAAAACAAGGTAGTTTATTTGGAACAACTTCATCAACTGAGGAACCTCTACAGTATAACGCAACCCCTTCCACCAACAAAGACAGTACCTCAGGCGGAAACGAACCAGGATCAATAAATGTTAGTGGCTTCATCAAAGCACGAAATCTCCTTCCACCATCGCGACTACTCCAATGATTATTAAGGTAAGGGTTTCCTTTTAATTTAAGAAATTCCCACAATTAGATTCCTAGTCCATGATTATTTTGGGAGGTTGTTACATGGGATTTTAATGGGGTTTATCATTATTTTAATATGATTTATAAATTACACCCTTGTTTTAAAGATAACGTGGAGGGCGCATGTCAAACAAACAAGGCCCAAACCCAGCCCCACAAGATTTTCATTGAGTGATTCGGAGGTTATTTGTTCCAACTTCATGGAACCTTGAAACCAAGAGACGCACAACGTCGGTGACATCCTAGAAGGACCATAGGCTGGCCTGCGAGGAAGAAAAGAAAATTAGAGATCACTTGGTGGTCCACAAATGATTCGATGGTGAGACAATAGTGCGACGACACCAGTGACTAGTGCCGGTGGTGAAGACTGAAGATGGCACTCACTGGCCGCGGAAGTGGGTGGCTCCGATTCGCAGCTCAGTAGACCTGAAGGGGTGGCTGTAAAATGGCTACCTGTGTTGGTGAGGTGGTGTACCGCATCGTGCCCTGGAGAAGGAGCTACAGCATCGAAGTCGTGACAAGAGGGGGACCTGCACCCCACAAGTCCCAGGGACCACGTGATTGAAACACCTGAACCCTAGTTACCTGTAGTTGGTTCATTATTACATAACATTCGCATGAAACAAGAAATCATGTACCGAAAGGCCGATCGGTTTAGTATTATTAGAAATAATATACATACATAAGTTGAACATTACATATTTAAAATAAATTGAACACTAATTTATCTCATTAGGAACATCCAATCCTCCTAGATTATGCCTTAAATTCACTCATAACTAACATCTTCCTATTCTTGGAAAATGAAACATAACAATGGGGTGAGCTGAAATGCTCAGTAAGTGTAAGAAATACATCGAGAGATAACATAAATATTACGCAAGGTGAATAATTGAAAACACATGCCATTACAAATAATGAACATGTACACATTATTGTAGGAATATGATTTGAGTAAATAATTCCATAATAAAACATAGTAAATCATATTATACTAGTGGAATAACCACTTGAACCATCAATATTGTTGTCATAATGAGGAAATTTATAATGCAGGACATTCTAAAACATATTTTCAAGGCCTCAGCCAAGATGTCTAAAAATTATTTAGCCCTCAGCCAAAACCATATATCAAATTGGGTGAGGCCTCACCCATTTCCACATTTAATGTTCCGAGGAGACCAACCAATGCACCGAGGATGAATTGAGGGCTCAACCCATCACTTACAAAGTCTAATACATTCCTCATATTAGACGGTTGAAACATAATATATACATCTGTATTAATACTAGTATATGAAATGTCAACAAATTAACCATAAACCAAGAATATTATGAAATAACACATCCACAGTCAAACAAATCACAAAACCTTACATAAAATATGGATGATTTGTGTTATAATAAATCTAATTCATTCAAGTGTAAATTTTATCAAAGGATGTTAATATATATGAAATCAAATCTATTTGAAAGAAATATCTCTTTCTATTTTGAAATCACTTAAGAGTTCCATAATTATAAATGAAAGCATTCATTTTGAATGTATTATTATAAGGTTGTAAGGGAATCATCGATGATTTATAACGGCTGAAAATAGCTGCACACATCGTATAGGATATGAAAGACATTGTTACCTTAATTTTGTTGAGAAGATCATTAAGTACATTGTTTGGAAAAGGACAGAATGATTCATTTAAAAACATATATGGTCGTATAAGGGTAGGAATGACTTTAACCCATAATCTAGTAATTAATAAATATATTTTGGAAATTAATTTTTATGAATACAAGAATGTGGGTGATAAAGAGGTTGTCGTAGATACATGCATTAAAGAAACCTCGGATAATAAAGAGGTTGTGAAATTTACCCTTACCTTGTACATTTCATTTTTTGATGGTATATAAACTTATTGTATAATAGTTAAATCACTTTTATTAAATTATACAAGAAAGGCATACATAAATATGATATCATATATGATCTACTAATTTTGTTTTGCTAATAATATTTTAGTATTATCAATGATTCGGGTGTTAACTGATTCTTTTTCCTTTATATGTTTTGTTACGTAAGTCATGTTTGTTATGGATAGGATGTATTTGATTCATATCATGAAGGATATTATGTTCATAAATATTATCTTAAATAATAAAATAAAAATTTATTCTTGAATTGTTACGATGAGGAATGAATCTAATCACGTTCATGGGGACAGTCATCTGTACGTACGAACGAACACTACTTCTGTTTCATTTTTTTTATTTTAAATGGAAAAAATACTGAATTATATATTTGAATATTATTATTCCATTATAATGTAAAATTTTATTTATGTTACTTATGTTCATTAACGTCATCCATTATTTTTTCCATGTATGGTATGAACGAGTCATATCACTTTGAGGGGGGCGGTAGTCCGCACATCCTCAAAAGAAGTAATAGTATATATATACAACATGAAAATAATAATTGTATACTATAAAATAAAATTATATATGATTATAGATAAAATGAATATCATGAATATCATATATAATTATAGTTCCATCATATTATCCCCCAAAAGATGTCGTAGTAGAAGATTGAAGAATCATAATTTCCTGAGGCAGTAGTTCACCATCCCTATAAACATTCTGTTTTATAGACATTGATTAGAGGTGTGTGTATGTTTTGTTAAAATCAGTCACATAACAACAACATAGTATATTGAGGATAAATTTTTTGTTATAAAATAAATGAATAATGTGAATTTAGGGGGTAATAGATGTAAATTAAAATATAAGAACATAAGTGGAGATGTAACCTTTAAATTGGGAAACTCCCTTTGGTTTGAACTAAAAGGCTTCCGTGACGTGATTTCATCCTAAGGTAAGGCTTCTAAGATGAAGATACAGATGTAGGGAGCTTAATAGGTTAGATTATGGACTAGAAATGGGGATTAAGATGTGTGATAATTGGGTCAGAGGTGAGGGATTTTTATTAGGGGGCGGAGGGGCTGTTTAAGAATGTTTGAAAATAATATTTTATTATAAAAAGATTTTCAGTTTCAAAAGTTCAAAAAATAATTATTTTTATAGATAATATGACTCATCTTTCCAATAAAATAATCCAATAATAATTTTATAGGTATTTAATATTGTTCTAAATTTTATAATTACACTTATTTAAATCATTCATTAATTAGTTAAACACCACATCATTATTATGTCATAAATAATTTTATTTATTTTATGTCTAAAAATTATTAAAAAACCATAATTTAGGAATTTTTTTAGATTTCATATGAATATTTATAGTCAATATGATGACCTATATAACTCTTTGCCAAAATTATTTTACTAAAGGATATCTTTTTTTCCTTTTTGTCTTTACTTTATATTAATTAATATAATGTGTCAATGTCACTCTGAAGTGGCTCCATGGGGTCCCAAAATCGACCCAGGGATTCCCATGGTTGGACTTGTATCAACAAATAGGAATATGACACATGTTAGAGTAATTTATTATTATTATAATATCCCATTCACCCTTATTTACCGGATTTACCTTTTAACCCTGTTGAATAAAATATTTACCAAAGTAATTTTTCATAATGTCTAAAAATAAAAGTTACCTATTAACACAATTTGGACCTCTTAATTCCAAATATAAAATCCATCTTTCAAAATTTATAAAATATATGTTTCATAAATTAATTTAAAATTAATTTCCTTGGTCAAAACCAAAAAGCGGGGTTTTATGAAATAAAAACATTCAAAAGATTGACATATGATTATGTACAATTTCAATGTGAAATTACATCTCATGATCTACAGTTTATTAAATGATAAATATGTTATCTAATTATAAATAAAGACCAATCATATGTATAATTTTAAAAAATATTTTTTTTGATTAAATTTTTTTTTTGTTAAAATTTAGTATTCCTCACTATCTATCAAAATATGAATGTGATAAGAATAGTTCCAAAAATGTACCCTAAGATAATTTTGATATTTTGAATCCAAAAATAAAGTACAATTTGAATAATAAAATATATAAAATTTCAAAAAATTTGTTTTACTATTCATGATGGCTATTTTGATTGGTTGTATTGTGTTAGATCTTGAAGTTGCGTACAACACAAGCTATTGTATTATTCAATGAGAAGTGTATCATGTGTGTTATGGGGTGTTAGATTAAAACCTATTTGAATTAATTTCATACTAGAAATTTTTAGAATACTACTACAAAAAAATATTTGTTTTCTTTTTCATCCTATATTCCTCAGATTCCCACATTGCATATTCCGTCTTTTTATTTCTCCATAGAACATTCACCACAATAGTCAT
Source organism: Viscum album (assembly GCA_963277665.1). Taxonomy (NCBI): domain Eukaryota; kingdom Viridiplantae; phylum Streptophyta; class Magnoliopsida; order Santalales; family Viscaceae; genus Viscum; species Viscum album. The sequence goes on from OY728160.1 coordinate 1,920,740,006, forward strand.
ACGGTTTCTCAACACATGTTCTCAAGTATCATGAATTATAATAGGCTCTTTGAAATAAGATTGATCACGTTATGGTTCTATTTAATCATAGGTGAGTACATGCATTGGGTCTGACATGTATTTTCTCAACAATGATTTGTGGAACACATCATGAACATTGGAGAGACTTGGCGGCATTTCCAAGCGATAAGCAACAACTCCAAGTCATTGTAGAATTTCGAAAGGACCGATGTATTGGGGACTTAATTTACCCTTATTATTGAAACATATAACAAACTTCAATAGAGATACATTAAAGAAAACATGATATCCTACTTGGAATTCCAAATCCATCCTTTGGTTATCTACAAAGATCTTTGGCCTACTATGAGATGCTTGGATATGGGTTTGGATATCATCACCTTTTCTAGTGTTTCCTCAAAATATTCTGGGCCTATGAGTTTTCTATCACCAACATCAACCCAACAAGTTGGTGAGAGACATCATATTCCATATAATGATTCATATTGTGCCATAAAAATACATGAATGGAATCTATTGTTATAGAAAAATTCTATCATTGGTAAATATTGATCGCACATACATTGAAAGTCATGTGAGAAAGATCTCAACTTTTTTTTAAGGTTTGAATAGTATGTCTGATTTTCTATTAGTTTGACGGTGGTAAGAAGTGCTCAATCGAAGTTCTGTATCCAAGGCCATTTGAAGTATTTTTTAGAATCAAGATGTAAAATAGGTATCATGATTAGAGACAATCGATATGGGTACTCCATGAAGTCTAACAAAATCATTAATATATTATCTTTCCAGACGTTCAAGTGGTAAATCTTCTCTAATTGCATTTAAATGATCTGACTTAGTAATATGATCAATAATGAGCCACATTGCATCATTCCTTCTAGGAGTCTTAGGTAGCCCCATTAGAATTTCCATCATAATATAATCCCATTTCCACTTAGGTAAGGGGGGGAGGTTGCATGACTCCTCTGGGATGTTGCCTTCCAGTTTCACTTGTTGACAATATATAAATCATGACACATATTATGCAATATCCCTCTAAATGTTGTCCCTCAAAAAAAGTATCCTTCAAATCACTATACATTTTAGTGCTACCAGAGTGTATAGAAAAATTAGAGCTATGAGAATCATCCAACAAAACCCATTTACAATCAGGTATGTCAGGAACACAATTCCTCCCCCCAAATATAAAAAACCCATATTCATTTACGATGTTGATCAACCTCCCATCATTCACAGCTTTAATTTTCTTTTGAAACTCCACATCATTAGCATGAGAGATTTTAATCCTTTATAGTAATGATGTTTAAGCAAACATTTGAAAAAATATTTATGTTTCACCTTCAATTTTTATTACCACAGACATTTTTACTATATCCATGAACATAGGATCCCTTTCAACTCCCATTTTGTTCAGAACAACATGATCTGTTATGCTCAAAGCATCTGCCACCTTATTTCCATCCCCGAGTAGTAGTGTATAGTGAAATAATAATCCTTGAATAGTTCGAGCCATCCCTTTTCCACATGTTGAGTACCTTATGTGAGAAAATATACATCAAACTCTTGTGATTAGTATCTATCTCACATTTATCACCATAGAGATAGTGTGACTATATCTTCAATGAAAATATTATAGATTCTAACTCAATATCATGAGTAGGATATTTTTATTCATGAATTTTTAATAGTCATGATGCATAAGTAATAACTATATCATTCTGCATAAGGACACAACACAGTCCTATCATTGAAGAATCACTATAAATAAAAAACCCATCATTTCCCATTGGAAGAGTCAATATAAGATCATTGACTAATATTCTCTTAACATATTCAATACATTATTCACACTCTTTTTCAAAAACAATTCATCCCATTTACGTGTGAGTTTGGATAAGTGGTTATCCAATCAGGTAAAATTCTAGACAAAACGCCGATAATAACCTACGAAACCAATAAAACTGCATAACATTGTTATACTTGACTACACTGGCCATTCGTGCATTGATATTTTATTTGAAGGATCAACAAAGATTCCATCCTTAGATACAATATGGCATAGAAAATAAATCTCCTAATTCCAAAATTTAGACATGAAAAACTACCCATATAATTCTTTTCTTCTAAAAGTTTTTAAAATTTTGCACAAGTGATTTTGATGATCTTTGTATTTTATTTTATTATTCCAGGATATCATCAATAAATACCAATAAAAATTGATCATTATATTCCATGAAATTTATTTTCATTAGATAGATGAAGCCATATGTTACATAAGTCATCCCAGAAGGAATTATTGTAAAATCATAATGCCCATACTGGGTTTGAAATGTTGTCTTCAGAATGTCATCCTTCTTGATGCACAACTAATTTTATTTAGATCAAAGGTCAATAATTGAAAAATATTGACCTTGATGATGTTGATCAAAAAAAATCACCAATGATAGGAAGTGGATACTTGTTCTTTAAGGTTTTATAGTTGATCTCCCTATAGTCAACGCACATCCTCATAGATCCATCTTTCTTATTAACAAAAAGGATAGGGGTTCCCCATGGAGAAACACTATGCCAAATATATCCCTTATTACCCAATAAATCTAGCTATTTCGTTAGTTCTTCTAATTTAATAGTGGCCATTCTTTAAGGGGTTTTCGATATGAGCATTGAATTAGGAATTAAGTCAATGGAAAACTCAATTTCTTGTACTAGAGGATGTCTAGGTAAATCATCTAGAATCTCATCAACAAAGTATAGAAAAATAGGTATATACAATATTTTAAAATTCTATTCCTCAACTATAGTTATTTAATTCCCTTCCTCCGTAAAAATTGAATTTAGTAGAGCTACTGTGGGTGGATCTAGATATGTATCAGATGGTGATGTTTCTGCTCTAAAGATAAGGTATTCCTTATCATTATCAAAAATTGTAACCCACCTTCATCCTTCAATAAATTTTCACATCATTGTCTGAAATCCAATCCATACCAAGGATTATATCTGAGTCAATCATCGATATGGTGATGTGATAATCGGATAAAGAACATTTATATTCCCTTATAGGGAATAATTCACATAACATTATTGCAAGGATACTTCCCATTGAAGATTTTACTGATAACTCGTTTATTAAAAAAATTTGAAATATATAATTTTCTTGGAAAACTGGAAAGATATAAAATAATTCGATGATCCAAAATCCAATAAATCCTTGGCTAAATTTGAGGAAACCATTAAATTACATACCCACACATCATATGGAGCTTCAACCATTGTATTACTGATCAAATAAGCATATCATTGACCCCTGAGGCCTTTTATGAGGTATGTTTCTTTGGCGCTTAAGAAATTCATGTGAGTAATGTCCCATCTCCCTAATATTGTACCATTGAACAATGGTAACTTTTTTCTCCCCATTACATTCACCAGAAAGATGGCCTTTCTGTCCACATTTTCAGCATACTATTTTTTTCTTTTATATAGGCAACAGTGTGATTCCTTCCAAAATTATAATAGGGTGGAAATTAAGCTCTTCCATTCTTCCATTATTCCTTATTTCATTTCCCAGAGTGTTCGGCAAATCTCTTCTTCACTTGCTTTTCATTAAAGTTGTAAGACATATAAAATTATTTTTCTACCATGATATCACATGAGACAATATCCTTATATTATGAGAAGGATTTTGAGACTAATGCTCGATAGGAAAATAGTTATAACCCATCAAAGAATCGATCAATCATAAAACGTGGATTATGTATAAAATCTGTTGCATGCCTTTCTGATCTTGAAAAGTTAGCATCATACTTTGCGACATTATCATCCTCCTTTAGCATTAGACTCAGAAATTATCTTTCCAAATATTCTCAATGGTTATGAGAATGTATTTTTCTTAGAAATCTCCTTTAATTCCCTCTATTCAATACATAATACCTATTCATCCTCCTTTGTGTTTGGAATCAATGACCACAATTGATCTGCATCTCCCGTGAGGTGATATTCTTCCATGACAAAGTTTTCACTTTTTTTACTCCCCAAAGCATGAAATATTTTCTATAAGGAACCTATAAATTTCTCCACTACAAATGGATATGTAGTCCCATTGAATTCTGGTGGATTTTTTCTCATTATGTGGTCTAACATTGATCCTCCACATTATCAGTCAGGGTTCTCCATACGAGCGAGGTTATTATTCATAACCTCTGTGAGTTGTCCCTATGTGGTGATAAGATAATCAACACTAGTTGCATCACCAACTCAACTATAATTATCATTATTAGGAGGTAAATCTCTTCATGGATTACATGCATTGATAAAGTTGAAATTGCTTCCACTAAGCACCATTTCTAAACAATGGCATACATTACATTAATTTATGAATCACAATACATAAGTCAAATATGTAAGACACTTAACATAAATTGAACAGTTTATGGATATAATCCATAATCATAAAAATGTTTTCGTTGGGGAGATATATACTCCTAAATCCTTTATAATTTCTTGTAATGAAATTGTGAATTATCATATGCATATCCCCCTGGAGTGTCGTAACCAAGAGTGCACTAAGGCTCGTTGTCATTTCCCCTAACACCTCGAGTCATGCCTGAAACACATTTTTTGGGTTTTCACACTCTAAGGTACATTTATGCTAGAGCCGCCACTACCTACTTGTATGCATATAGGGATGTATTTCCTATAAAATACACAAAACCTCTATAATACCAATATTATACAATGTTCTTCTATAATAATCCTTATGTCCATCTCTGGATAATGTGCTCTAATCAGAGTTTATCTAAATCTTGTTTCTATGGTTTGTACCAAACATCCTCTGATACAAACTGTAACACCCTGATCCTAGTCACCTAGAGTCGGTGAATTATTACATAACATTGGTATGACACAAGGAATCATGTATCTAAATTCCGATCAGTTTAGTATTATTGGAAACAAGATACATACATAAGTTCATTATTAAAACGTGAAAAGAAAGATAACCCTTATTAATTCAACTAGGAACATCCAAACCTCCTAGATTATGCCTGTAAGTCTTCCATAACTAACATCTACATATCATGTGAATATGAATCATAAGGTAGGGGTGAGCTCAAATTCTTAGTTAAAGTATGAAATATAGTGTAAGATAACATAAACATTTGGCATGGTGAATAATTGAAAACACAAGCATTTACAAATAGTAACCATGTATGCATTATTGTAGGAATATTATATGAGTAAATAATGCCATAATAAAACATAGATATTGGTATCATACTAGTGAAAACCATGTGAACCATACAAATTGTTTTCATTATGTGGGAATTTATATTGTGGGACATTATGAATCATTCTATCAAGGCCTCAACCAAGATGTCTAAAAATTATTAACGCCTCACCCAAAAAACATATATAAAATTGAGAAAGGCCTTAGACAATTCCATGTCTAACAATCTCATGAGGCCTACCGATACACCAATAAGAAATAGTGGGCTCCCCCTATCACTTACTAAGTCCAATACATTCCTTATATAAAATGGTTGAAACATATCATAATGATTCATATTAAAAAAACCATACGAAATGTCAATACTTTAACTATAAAACATGAATGGTATACAAATAACCCAACCACAATAAAAAATATCGCAAAACAATAAATACTTTATTAAAAATTTGTATCATAATAAATCAACATCAAATAAGTGTAAATTTTATCAAAGGTTTTTGACATAGATAAAATCAAAACTATTTTCGAAAATATTATCTTTCTATTTTGAAATCATTTAAGAGTTATATAAATATAAAAGAAAACCTTTATTTTGAAAATATTTCAATAATATTTTAAGAGAAGCTTCGACAATGTTATAATGGTGGATAATAGTTTCACCCACCGTATATGTTAAAAAAGACATTCTTACAATAATTTTGTTGATAAGGTCATGATGCACCTTGTTTGGAAAATGATGGAAAGATTCTTTTCAAAACATATAATGTCAAACAAGGGTATGAATGAATTTAACCCATATACTAGTAAATGGAAAAAATTTCTTTGAAATAAATTATTAGGAATACACATATGTAGATAATAAAGAGGTTCTCTTAGAAACGTTCGTAAAAACAACCTCATATAATTATGATATAGTAAAATTAACCCTTACATTGAAGTTTTCCTTGGTCGAGGGTACGCTAATATCCTGTATAATAGATAAATCATTTTTTATTAAATTATAATTTGACTACATACCTAAATATGATATCATATATGATCTTATAATATTGTATTCGGAATAATATTTTTGTAGTATCATTATTTCTAGTGTTAACTGATTCATTTTCCTTTATATGTTTTGTTAGATGAGTTATGTTTCTTAAGGATAGTATGTATATGATTCATATCTAGAATGATATTATATTCCTAAATATTATTTTTAATAATCAAATGAAAATTATTTTTGAATGGTTATTATGGGGAATTAATCTTCTTGCCCTCGTGGAGACAGTAATCCATATGTATGAAATAATGCTACATCAATTTATTTTTTTAAAGGAATGAAAACTAAATGATACATAGTTATATTATTATTCTAGTATAACATAATATTTCATATATGTTACATATGTACATTAAATTTTAAAGGTATGATATATAATAGAATTAAAAAATCTTATCAGTAAAATGTATATCACAAATATCATATATAATTACATTTCCATCATAACGGTCACTATAATAAGTAGTAGTAGAAGATTGAACAATCATAGTTTTGGGAGGAAATAGTTTTCTATCTACATAATCATTATGTTAGATACCACATAGATGATGGTCTGTGTAATTTTAGTCCAAAAATTTCTCATAACAACAACCTAGTACATTGAGGATATTGTTGTTGTTATAAAATGAAGGAATACAGAGATTTAATGGGGTTGGAGAAGTAAATTTATGTAATTCAACTTCAGTGGAGAATTAACCTTTAGATTGGGTATCACCCTTTGGTTTGAACAAAAACGCTTCCTTGAATTGACATTTTCATAAGGTAAGGCTTCTAAGAGGAAGAGAGGGATGCACGGAGCATAATTGGGATGAGGATGGATGAGCCATGTGTCATGAGAGGTGTGGTAAATGGGTTAGAGTTGAGGGTTTTTTATAAGTGGGGAGGGGCTCTTTAAGAATGTCTGAAAATATTATTTTATTATATAATAATTTTCTATTTCTAAAGGTCCAAAACTCATTAACATCGAATATAATATGAATCATGTTCGAAATAAAATCATCCAATAAGAATTTTATAGGTTTTGTATATTGTTTTTAATTTAATAATATCCTTTATTTAAATCATTCTTTAATGAGTTAAACACTGCATCAGTATTATGTCATAAATAATTTAATTTATATGATGTCCAAATACTATAAAAAAATACCATGATGTAAGAAATATTTTATTCTTTATAATGATTATTTATAGTCGAAAAAATAACTTATATAACATATTTGAAATATAATTTTACTAAAAGATATATGTTTATGTCAATTTGGTCTTTACATTAAATTAATTAATATAATGTGTCCTTATCTCTCTCATGTGGCTCTATTGGGTCCCAAAATCGACCCAATGATGCCCATTGTCGGAAATGAATCATCCAATAGGAATTGGACACATTTTAGAGATATTTATTATTATTATATATATTTTTTTCATTTATTTACCGGATTTACCCTTTAACCACGGTAAATAAATTATTTACCAAAGTAATTATTCCTAATGTCTAAAAATAAATGTTACCTATTTACACAATTTTGACCTCCTGATTCTATATATATGGAATCCATTTTTGAAAATTCAGAAAACAAATTTTGCAGAAATTAATTTAAAATTAATTCCCATTGTCAAAACCAAAAAGCGGGATTTTACAGAGTAAAAACTATCAAAAGATTAGCTTGTGTTAATGTAAAATTTAAATTGGAAATTATATCCAATGATCTAAAGTATATTAAATGCTAAAAATATAATCTAATTATTCTTTAAAACCACTCAAATGTAAAATTTTACACTATAAATTATTTGGAATAAACAAGTTGTTTTTAATTAAAATTTATAATTTTCACTATTCATCAAAATATGAAACTTATCATAAAAGTGAAAAAAATAAACTCTAAGCTAACTTTGATATTCTGAATACTAATATTATGTCCAATATGAATAATAAGATATATAAAATTTTAATAAATGGGTCTTACAATTCATAACAGCTAGTTTGATTGGTCATGGAGTGTTAGAACTCAATGTTGCAAACAACCCAATCTATTGTATTATTCAAGGAGAAGCATACCAAGGATGAATGGGGGTATAATAGTGATGTTTCCACGTGGATAAGCTAATTTATGAGTTTTATGTCTCTTCTTGAGTCATTTTGGGAGCTTGAGGCCACCTGTATGGTGATCCGCGTTGGCGCACCAGGTGGCGTCGTCCGGCGGGTCCTACCCAGCCGGTAGGTCAGACAATTACAGTTCAGGCCAAGTCGGGTCGACCCCAATTGGGTTGGGTTGGCCAAGTCTGGGTTGGGAGGGGTCAGTCCGACCTGGTTGAACCGGACCCATTCGGGTGCAATTATGCTTAAATAACCGTACCATGCAAACCAGAAGTATGTTTGACGAAATGTATGTAGTTTTGGAAACCTTTGAGTGAGATGGTCCTTTTGAAACATTCCCCCTGCCTTCGTATAATGTTGGATTTTGGCCGGGTTGGATCGTACTCGAATCCAACTGGACCCTCATCATTAAGATTCCTATAGCTTATAGACTGGGTGTCTCATTGACACACCATCTGTTGCATAAGAAACAATATGTTATGATAGATCATTGGGTTATATCCTTTTTGAACATAGTGGTGGTTGAGTTATGGCCGATAACCAGAGGTGAAAAACCACAGTTTTTCTTGTAGTGAGGGTTAGGATGGATACTACCTTGATGACTCAATGTGTGGGAATTTCATACACCTATGATTCTGTAGAGACCAGACTCCCTACGTCATGATTGCGGGTTAGTTTCTCTCTAATTGGTTTTTCAATATTTGGAGTCAGTAATCCCCTATTGGACTAGGAAATAATTCCTCCATACATAACTCACACAGTGTCAAGTACACCCCTACTTGGTATGGTGTGTGTCCTCTATCTTAGGAGTAGGTAATCCCCTGTCAACCTGAGGTGTGGGTCCTCCTTATGTAGTGCTACAGAATATTCGGTACTTCCATGTCATGTCAGTGTGTGGGTCCTCTAGCCTGGGGTCAGTACACCCATAATGTACTAGGGCGCGGGTCCCCAACAGCAAACAAACTACCAATGTTGTACTACACTATTGGTTATTGTGCGTGTCCTCATATATGGAGTCGGTAATCCCCTATCGTGATAGGGTGCAGGTGTTCTAGAATGGGTTCGGTACTCCCATGACATACTAGGGTGTGGGTGCTCAAAACCACAAAAACTACCCGAGTTTTACTCCCATACCGGGTAGGGTGAGGGTCCTCGCATATGGCGTACAACTCCTACGTCTCTGATTACCGATGAAGAGAAGGTCCGTCAAAGGAGTTGGAGTTCCCTCGACTACAGGACACAGTGTCAATGATTGGGCCTCTTCACATGGATTCCACGGTTCTTGCCATGGGCACAAGGCTTTGGCTATGAGATGTCATGTGTTGGGAACTAGATGTTGTTCTAGTAGAATGTTTCTGATGGAGCACGTCATTTTAGATGATCCATTAGAAATAGTTCAGTTTTTACCAATAGAATACATCTCTCAGACGGGTTCCATATGGAATGTCCAGTTCTGGGACCATGTACATAGATCCTTGAGTTATGGTTTGAGCCTTTTATGGAAATTCTAGAAATGGCTTGAGTTAAAGGCCTTATGATTCATTGCAGATGAGATGAGTATATCTGGTTTGACTGAGTCTTTTGATTTGTTCTTGTGATCAATATAGTGTGTTCTGTTTTTCTTTTGTGGAAATCTGAGATTCCATTATGGGTTCTGGGGTCTCTACTAGGTATTGTTATACTCACCTCTACATGGGATTCACCCGCACCTTTTTTATGTCTTTTCTAGATGACGAGAAACCATGACATTGACTTTGGGACATAGTAATTGATGTGGATGGATGAGACCAATGGATGAGGCAGACCAAACGACGAGTTGTACCTACCCTTCAGGTAGGATCGTTGGTGGACGATCGTAGGAGAAATATCCTATTTTTAGTTGTAGTTGTACCATTTCAGCATGGAATCTATTCGAACCTCCATCTACTTTATGTACACACTTTTACTATGGCAGTTTTACATCGTGTTTGAGTATTGTTGTGTTCTTGGACTATGTGATTGTACATGTTTACAGGCTATACTTTTCCATTTTAGGTATATGCCTTTCCTGATCTAATTGCCAAACCTGGGGCTATGGGAGGTGGACCTGGGATTGTCACGACACAGGCCCCGGGGGATAGCTCATGACCAGTATGATTATATAAATGTTTTAATGGGATGGGTGAATCAATAATGATATAAAGCTCCAAAGAACTGGGTAATATGATGTATCTCATGGGATAATGTGAAATATTCATGAAAATGATTATTTATTATTTCACAATGATTATCATGTCATGATTATGCCCATATGTTATGTATGAATATGATTCAATCTTTGGTCACAACTTTGAGTGTTAGTTTGCCACTAAGACATGATGTTTCATTTTTTTGAATTTCCCCATTATATTATTTTATCTAATGCCTCTTATGATGATTATGTTTATGATCCAATGATTATGTAATGTCAATGATGATTATGCTCACTCATGTTATATCAATCTTTCTTATCAATCCTCTTATAGTGCTTTCACCTCATCCCTTTATTTTATTGATTTCCTCAGGAGAATAATTATAATAATGAGTACATGGGGGAATCTAAGAAGCTATAAATGAATTAATTAAATAATTTTTATGTTTTATTATGTAAATGTAATGTATGGTGCTAGTTTCCCAAGACAAAAAAATATTTGGATCATTGTTTGGTAACACTATTATGTAGTTTATCATAGAACAGTTCATTTAATTTGGGAATTCGGATTAATGGAAATTAGTGAAAACTCTTACTATTAGACTAAAAAATATATTCTCTCAATAAGTATTGTTTTAGAGAAATGATAAACATAGGGATCCAACAAAATTTTATTTTAGAGTTTTTTTTAAAATAGAATATGTTATTCATTCATCAATTAATGACTTATATATTGTACAATCCTTTTCTATTTTAGATAATGGAGGGAACTAAGAAAAATTAGACCAGCCTCCCATGGTGTGATAATGAATGGAATACTCGATTGACACCGCCAATGCCTTTGGATGTGGAGTTCAAAAAATTCGTACCCAAATATCTAAGGCTACAAACCAAAAAATGAATAATGTGGAACATCCTTTATCCCCTAAGTGAGTTAAGTTGTATATTTATCCATCACTGTGAATGAATCACTTAAATTTAGTGGATCTTTTGATCCACTAGACACATAATTTTTGGTCAACTCAATGAAGAATATATTTTCTGTGATTTTATTTTCTGACACCTAGATGGTGACCTCGTCCATTTATCATTTAGATGTAGAAGTCGATCAGTGGTGGGAGTTGATTATAAACACCAAGAAAAATGATGATATTGAGATGATAGAGTCGAAAGACATTAAGAAAATATTTTATAATAACTATTTCCCTCAAAATCATCTGAAGATGATGGAGAGAGAATTTAGAGAAGAAGAAAAAGGAATGTGATTCTATCATTGCTTACAAAAAAATCGCAAGGCTTCATTGTATGCCAAGTGTATTTTTATCAACAATGTTATTCAAATTTATATATCTTTAGTAGTTAAAAATCATACCTTCAAAATTTTCTAGAAGAATTTGTGAGTTTTGAAGATGTTTTTTGATGGGCTATCAAAGTGGAGATGGAATTTAGAGAATGGTCCCAATCATATGTAGATGAGAGAAATAATATGGATTTATAGTATGAGGGATCAAATGAAAAATGTTGAAAAAAAACATAACAACATAGGTGTCAAAAATGTGGGAAGAAGCATTATTGGAATTTCATTAATGGGATGGGGAAATGAATCTAATGTGGGAGAGAAAGCCAATAGTCTCATCAACATTGAAGAGACATGAGGAAGATGGAGAATATAGAAGAGGAAAGGAGAAAACCACTAATGTATCAATGATTCAACTATAGTATGTAATGGAACTATTCAAGAAAGTGCGCTAAACCAAGAATCGTTGATCCTAATTAGACTCAGTAGGCACCAATGTAAAAGTATAAAGTTAATGACTATTACACTTGTATTGAAGAGGTATACCTCTAAAATGATTTTGTGACATGTAAGTTGGTTATTAATTCTATAATAGAATACATTCTTTTGGATTATGGTTCGACATATTCTGTCATATTGTGCTAGTTTGGTAGAACTACTCAAACACCACCTAAATAAATATAGGTTGATTTATAATTGATAACACTAAGTATGGAAATTATTTCGTTTAATGTATATTTCCTCACTCTGATTAATGTTTGTGGAAAAAACTTCCCTTTAAATAATTTCTTATATCTTTTGGTGGAGTTTGATGCTACATTGGGCATAGATTTACTATTTTTATATGAATCCAACATCCAATATAGAGAAAGGGAGATCACTTTTAACATATAGGGGAATCCTCCAATTCCATATATGTATAAATAGGATGATGAATATATTTCTATATCATCTTCATATTATTGAATACTATTACCTTATGAACTAGTATAAATAGCTCAAATGATGTAGAAAAATGACATAATAATGATTAAAGACATGCCCATTATGAGGAACCATGCTTAGGTGTTCCCTTAGGACATTCATGGGATTCTTCATGACTGAGAGTTTGAGTTATTTACTAAAATAATTCATGAATATCTTCAAATATGAAAGTTAACATATTGAATATCCACCATTACATTTGGGGAATAAAAAATGCACTTACAAGAGAAACTGGACTAGGGTTTTATATGACCATGTTCTTCACCATAGGATCCATCGTTCATGTTCATTTAGAAGAAAGACTCACCAACTTCCCACAGAATTGACTATTTTTTCCTCTAATATATCATGATAAATAACAAGTATCTCCTTCCTAGGATATATGAGATGTTCCATCCAATAGGTTGTGTTAGGTATTTCCCAAAGCTAGACCTTCACTCAGGATATCACCAATTAATGGTGTGGAAGGATTATATCCTATACATATTCATTTGAATGATGGATGAACACTATGAGATCATAATGATTCCCTTTAGACACACTAATTCTCATTAAATTTTTGTTGATTTAAGGTCTATAGACATTATAGGTTACCTAAAAAATATCGTGGTAGTCATTATCGATAATATTCTAATATACTCCAGGAGAAAAAAGAAACATGAGGATAATATGAATATTTGAAAAAAATACTTTAATAAAGGATAAGATATATGAAAATTACATCAAATATCTATTCAGTATGAAGGAAGTATCACTATTGGGGAATGTTATCACCAAAAAAAGAATATTTGATTACCTTTTAAAGAAAATGGAAATTGAAGATTGGACAAGGATAATATCTATAATTGAGATATGTTGTTTCCTAGGAGTATCTCGGTATTTACAATGATTTTTGAATAACTTAAATGATTTTCAAGACCACTAAAAAGAAATCTTGTAAGGGAGAATTTTTATTGACGAATGAATGTAATGACATATTAAATGAGATGAAAAAAGGAATATAACTACACCTATACAAAAAATTATGACATGAGAAGAACTCATTTTTTAAATACATTGTTGCTTTAAATATGATATTAGGATGGGTACTGATGTAAAATTATACTGTAATAGCCTATGAGTCAATGACATTCAAAATTAATTAAAAAAACTATCATACAAATGAAATGGAGTTGGATGTTGTGATCTTCAGGTTGAAAATTTGGAAGCATTATCTTTAGGGGGATTTGTGTGTTTTATATAATGATTCTACGAACCTAAAATATTAATTTTCATAGAAGGAGATTATTATTTACTAGTTAATACATTTAGAAATCAAAAAGGATTATGAATTCTCAATCCACAACCTTATTGGTAAGTAAAATCAATTGGATATTTCTCTATGTATAAAAGATCCTACAACATTATAAATTTTGAGGATTTAGATGGATCCAAGCATCATATATTTTCAATGGATGGATATGGGAATCATTAAGGAAGGACAATAATTATTTTTTCTAAAATGATGGATAATAAAACTCTCATGGAGAAAATAAAGGATTATCCATGAAATGGTATAGAAATTTAAAAGAATGTGGATGCTCTCAAGAAATATAAATCCTTACAGATAAAATTTTATTAGGAAGGAATCATAATATTTGTGTCATGAATATATATACCATCCTATTCAGATATAAATATATAGATTCTAAATGATTCACATAGATCAAATTTTCCTATTCATCCAAGAAGCAAAGATATGTATCATGATCTCCTAATGTTTTTTTTGGAATATATGAAGAAAAAGATCACTGAATATACATCAATGTTCATAGAATGTCAACAAGCAATATATGGATGACAAAAGTATAAGGGGATGATGCCACGATTACCCATACCTATATGGAAATGGTAAAACATCAATATAGAATTTCTCATTGAACATCCAGAGGCATAAAAATGAAACAATGCAATATGGGTTGGTCTGGATCCCCTTCCATGATACATCACAATATCTTAATTAGAGATAATATCTCACCTAGAGAACATGAATGTATATACATAAGAGAAGTGTTTTTGTGATATGGAGTTCCACTATTGATTGTATCTGATAAAGATATGAGATTCGCCTCTAATATCCTGAAAATCCTACAAAATGACCTGTAAACAGAGTTAATCATCATTATGTCTTATCATCCTTAGAAAAAGGGAAAATCTAAATAGACTATTCAAAAATAATAAGAAATGTTGAGATCATATGATAAGGATTTCAAAGGTGGATGGGATCATCATCTACCACCGATTGAATTCACATTCAAAAATAGTTTCCAATTGAGAGTAAAAATGGATCCATATGATTACATTAAAGGGAAATAATGAATTCCCCCAGTATTCTAGAATGAAGTAAGTGAACTTAAGCTTTTAGGACCTGAAATGGTTGAAGAAATTATAAAAAAATTTGAAGACCATTCTTTAGTACATCAAGGTAGCCCAAAATCAATAATAGAGATATGTTGACAATTAGGGAAGAGACGTTGAATTTACAGTTTGGTACATAGTATTCCCATGTATATCTTCATGAAAAAGGATCATAAGATTTTGTAAGAAGGGAAATCTATGTCATAGTCACATCAGACCCTTAAAGTTGATTGATCATGTTATAGTTGTTCCCTTTCATCCAGAAATTTCACTTACTATGTATCATGTACATAATGACTTCCCTGAATCTCTCTTGAGAAAATACATACCAAATCCCTTAAATTCACTTAATTAAGAGGTGGTATAGTTGGAAAATGATCCCTCAACTGAGGAGTTTCCGGTGAACATCACATACAATAGAGATAATGTTCTACGCCAAAAAACTAATCACCTGGTAAAATAACTATGGTGGTACCTTATGTACGGAGAGGAAACATGGGAACTGGAAGAAGGAATGAAGGAAAAATACCACCATATTCAGTCAACATTCAAATTAAAATTAAATTTCATGGGACAAAATTCATATGGGGGGAAGAATTTTACCACCCAAAATTTAATAAACAGATCATTCCATATATTGAATTATATAATAGAAATCTAAATGAAATAAAATCCATTTTATGAAAAAATAAAAACCTTATAACTGATGAATTAATGAAATAAGTGGTAAGTATATAAATTAAAAAATGTATACCAATGGAATAGTAACATGAAATTTGGAATAGTAATGTGACCATTAGGAATTTTAATCCAGCCAATAAAATAGTAACCAAACATATGAAAGTATAGATAAAATTTATCCATCATATAAATGGAAATATTATATAATTATATCATAGTATTGGTAAATAAATTATTTAAAAATGATATTTTGAGCGATGTATTTTTTTATAAGAACCAAGGATTTTTATGTAGTTTATATCCTTTTTATTAGGTTTAAATGATTAAATATGGAATATTTTGAGTACCCAAATTGATCATAGGTGTTTCAGGTTGTTCAAGGAATCTTCAGATCCAAAAGCCCATTTATTGGATCATATATGTCTTGAACATGATTTGTTCAAACTATGTGGGGCAAGCTACATGGTTAGATAAAATTGTGTTATCCATAGGAGGAATGCTAATGTTGGACGCACAACAAGAGAAAAATTTTCAATGTAGGCCACAAAACCTTGTGAAAACACCTCTACTTTTAAATGTGTAGTTTTTAATGATTTGATTAGGGTAAGTCAAATTGAGTGAGGAAACCCCATAGACGATCCTTTTATACTGCTTACTATGCACGGTTGGTGCATCATTTGGTAAACCATGCAGTCCCAAAAATGCAACCATACTATTTTAAGTGACTAATAATTTTAAATCCAATTAAAACATATTTAAATGAAAATTTTATTATTCTTTCTTTGAAAAAAATCTTATTTAGATTCCTCCAATATGAAAAAACAATGAATTTATAGGACATCTCTATTCAATATCTGATTCAAGAGCCTCTCAACTTGATGGATATATATCTGTGAGTCCCAATTAATTTTTAGAAGTTATCCAATCATCTTAGTGTTGGAAAACCTATTTAGTTGAAATATTATTTACCCTAACTTTAGTATATTCACCCCTTCTTCATTTTTTTCCAATCTATATCAAATTAGGAGTTGATACTAGACAAGAATTCAATATATGATCTTTGTTCCTGATATTTCCTAGTTATGGGAAGCCCATATATATATATGAAATGAATTAAATGGTTTTAAGATATGTTTTACATCCCATTGCATGTGGTTCATGATTAAAAGGTTGAAATTGACCTCGAATTGCATAAATGGTTATTTTTAGAAAGTGTGAATTGAGTTGGTAAACTCATGTGTTATTTTTAAATGTGAATCGTGAGCAGTGTGTCGGTATACTCATTGGATTCAATTGAATTTGAATTAGGATATTTGAGTATGAATACTCAAGAGATGAATTTGAATGTGAATGGTAGTACAATTGGGTAGACTCTTATGGTATGAATTGATTAATGGTATTTAATAGTTATTGATTCAAATGATATATTGTATGATGATTCATGGATATTGAATGATGTAGTGAAATCCTTGGATATAGAATTCTTGTTGAGTCGTTAATCCATGGGATTCCATTGGCATTACTACCCCTTGAATCTTACATTCATGGGATCATGTATGAATTGTTCGGATGACATTCTCCTAGGACTCCAACCATTTCCTAATAGAGTTTCCATCACGATGATCCTACAATTATATGAGGATTCCATGGTCTTCTATAGCATGGATATGACCCTTCATGGTTCGAAACATCATTATACGACACAATAGTGGTTATTGTAAAATTTTGATTATACAACACAGCCTTGGGAACTATAATATGCCCGGTTGAATGGATCAACCATGGTTTATATGAAACATAACTTTATATAATGTTCATGGTTGAAATGATATTTATGGGTGAATGAATAGGCTATGTATGTTAGTTATGAATATATTATTACAACATTGTTTATAGATTTACACATGTTTTGTAGGGATCCTTGAGAGGATATTCATTATCACTTTCTTAGTAGTAGATGTTCCATGTGATCCTTACACGTATTTACTATATACCTAATTTACATCCACACTATATATATTATAATATTACATGTCCTTGAATTGTATAGATCATTATGTAGTTACCTACTAAGATTGTTTCTCATAAACTATTCAGGATACTAGTTTTTAATTGGACAAACTATTTAAATTCATGTACGATTGGAGAAATCACCCTCAGTTAAAGTCTTGATTTTGTGCCATGCTCAAGAGCATGAGAGCATGAGACCATTCTGAGACTCATGATTGTTTTTGAAGATATCACATATTTGTAGTTTTTGTTTTTTGGATGCATGTATTGTATTATACTATTGTGTACTTATTTTTAATATTTTGTGGGGTCTTGTATCATCATTATTATATAATAGAGACTTCTAGAATTATTGTTATTTATTCCTACTTAAATATATTGTCTGTATGATATTTCTTATGCTACTTTCGTGCTTTTGTAATTCTATTGTGGTACACTTTGGTGTTATGGGAATAGTCTTCCTACTAACACATATCATCCCTCACTTCTAGTGGGAATCCTTTGGAGTTTGGGGAGATGTGCTCGATGCCTGGTGACCCACCATTCTCAGTGAACTATTCATTAAAATCTAGGTCGGGTACATTACATTATAGTATATATTGATTTAGTTTTAGTTTTCTATATCATTTTGTGACAATATACAATGATTGTATGTTAATGAAGTTTGTTAATGAACTATACCTAGGAGTAGCAACCTCTTGTATAGGAAAAATACAAATTAAATCGAAATAAAATTATTATTTTTTGAAATTTGACTATTACCATAAATTGAATCCAACATTTAGAGATCTTTAGGAATTGCGATATTAGTATTGATATAAAAATATGCTCTGTTTTGTTGAAACCTAATCATATGAGGGTATTCCATATCAAGCATCTTATAGGAACTTTAGAGGAATCACATGCCATGAAATGTACAATTCCATTTAGATGCATTACATGTATTCATTCTAGTGTGATAGGTGATGTGATGGTTTTAATTTTTTTGAGATATATTTTTGGCAGTTGACAGTGAATGTGATTCAATATTTTAGTTCATATTGTTTATGTTCCCTTAGGAAATGTGAAGTGACACAACTTTTGATTCAATTATTTAAAGTGATTTTGATATGGTATGTATTATATGGGTACTAAAATTTGGTTAATGAGGTTCAATTGGACCTCATGAATTGGATCTTTGTGTGGCATAGGTTAAAACATTTGAATAAATGACTGATGTTAATTAAATTCAAAATGAATTTTAATTGAAATTTAAAATCAAAATGATAATTTGAAACCTAACATAGACCCGACTATTGAGTAGGCAAGTGGAAGTACATATTTTTTTGTGATTATTCTTCTAACATTGATGTCATTAAGAGAATGATATGTGGTATGAATTGGTTTATTGAGGGGTTTGAGTTGTACTATTGTTTTGATCCATGAATTTAGATATAATAATTTTTTAATGTATGTGTTTTGAATTTTAGAGTCATGGCACCCTAAATACATACAGTCATACACCAGGAGGGAGGTGATGACCTTGCATTGGAAGAGGTGGGCTATGGGATATAGGTGGATCCTTATTAGTTCCAAATGCGGCACTGGCTATGGTTCAGATGGAGGTGCATATACATAGTTCAATGAGGTCTTATGCCATTTCAGGGATACTTTTCTAGTAGAACATTTCACTACCTTGACTGTGGTTGAGTTTACGCATGTGTTCCAATAGTATCATACACCAATGTTTTTTGGGGTGTTGGTGGTCTACATGATGCTGATATGTGACATGGGAATATTCTTGTGATCATTAAGCATTGGAAGACACCTCCAGAGAGGAGAGTGAAGCTCATGACATACATTCATTGTAGAGAGTCAATGAAATAGTGGGATGTTATGAACTGGACTAATATGCTTTGAAACATGGATTGGGTTGATTTCAAAACCATGTTCTAGGACTAGTTTAACCTTGATATATTGTGGGAAGTGTGATCTAATGACTACATCGTTCTAGAGTATTGTGCTAGGAAGGTTATGGAGTATTCAGCATAGATGAATTATTTGTATCATTTTGTGTCGACTTACCTTAATTATGGGATATCTAGATATTTACTCTTCATGGATGGTAAACGTCATTCTATCACATCTCAATTAAATGTTTTCAATTTGACCTCATTTTCTGAAATTGGTAATCGTTCACTGAATATAGAGCAGAACTTCAAGAAATTATGTTTTGTAGATGAAACTACAATTGTATATCGACCTAATAGATCAACCTAAAATGTTAGGAAGATATTTTTTGATGATACCTAAGAGATGAGTACCAATTTTTATACGAGTAAGGGTAGCTCAGAATTCATTCATCATTGTGGAAAAAGGGGCAACATGAAGAATTTGTGTGATCGTGAACCAATCATGTGTAGATTTTGTAGCATTATGTTCCTCATACATATTTTTTACATAACAATTTCTCTAGTTGTGAGTTCTATGGGGTCATATTTGACACCAATTTTCATCAGTGAGTTTCTCACCTCTATAATATTATGGGAGATAGATTAGTGCAAGTCGATCAGGCAGAAGGCGTAATGGTTGTTGAGGTGACATATGGGAACCAGTTACACCGAGACTTCAGAGTGGGCCTACTCTAGGATGTGAGGTTGTGTCATAGGGCCTTGGTTTGGGCAAGATCTATTCTGTATATCATACCACTATAGATCATGGTTTCATACCATCTATGTTGAGAGGTGTGATATTAGATTCCTCATTAACTATATATTCACTTTTTTATACACATGTGTCACCTAACATCATATTTTAACTTCTAGTGATAATACATAGTCTAGTTAAACTATCTTCACAGAGAGTTATGATGATAGAAACCCCTTTTGAATTAGAATGAAGGATGTGTATTAGTGAAGAGTCTTCCCCCATG
Organism: Viscum album; assembly: GCA_963277665.1. Classification (NCBI taxonomy): domain Eukaryota; kingdom Viridiplantae; phylum Streptophyta; class Magnoliopsida; order Santalales; family Viscaceae; genus Viscum; species Viscum album. Next base: position 1,920,760,841 of record OY728160.1, read on the forward strand.
AAGTTGGTGGGATTCAAATTGTATGGAAGTATTTATTTCTCTCAAAATGAAGGGGCTTGATGTCATACTAGTAATTGAATGGCTAGTAACACATCGATAATACATTGACTTCTATCACTAGAGGGTGACTCTCACAACTCTAAAGGTCATAGTTATTAATAAAAAGGGTAAATTGGTAGTCAATTCTAGCCATTCTAGACCACATCCCTGTGGGTTGTTCGTTATGACATCCCAGATTATAAGTTTTTATCTGGATGATCATGGAGAACATTCAAAGGTCTTTCCTTCAGTAGTTGATCATTTCATGGATACATTCATTGAAATTTTTTTGAGGTTAACTCATAAGAGATAGGAAGATTTACCCATCATGCTAGTGTCGAGAGATGCACACGTATCCACTCTTCTCTATAGGATGGAAATGATGGAGATGAAGGAGATCTTGATGAAATTATTGGATTTAGATTGAATGGATTTTATTAAACCCATCACTTATCTATATGGTTCTACAGATCATTTTGTTTTTTTACAGTACCAATATATTATTCATGGATTATCTGAAATTGAACCATCTGATGGTTGAGAACTGATAACCATTTACATTGATAGGTAACCTATTTGTTTAGCTTCTAAGAGATTAGGTGTTCTTAACAAATTATTAGAGTTTGGGATATCCCCAGGTACATGTTAAACCTAAAGAAAACATTATAATGACTTTCATAGAATGTATAGTCTATATGAGTATCTAGTTATGTCATTAAGTCTCATAAGCTTTCCAAATTATTTCATGTGGTTGATGAACATACTCTTCCATCATTAAATGGTATTTTTTTCATGGTTTTCATCACTGATATTTTTTTTATTCTCACAATCAACAAAACAATAAAAAACTACATGATATTGTTTTGGATACACTGAGATACCATCAGTTATATGCCATGATAAAAATGTAGCTTATGTATAGAAGCAATTCACATCCTGGGTCATATAATCTTAGACACAATAGTATCAATCGAACAAGAGAAGGTGAGAGATAATGTCTCTTAATAACATCCGAATAACCTCTTTTAAATATGAAATTTCTTGGGAATTCCTAAAAATTAACAGAATTTCATAATAGACATATCATGGAATGTAGCACCATTTACAAGATTGAATATGAAGGATGTGATGTTTTCTTCTTCACATGACTATGAGATAGTATTTTAGGAGTTGAAATATAGATTTACATTATCACCAGTACTGATACTTCTAGCATAGGGAAAGAGCTACACTGTGTATTCTGGAATATCTAGAATTAGGCTTGGAGATATTTTGATGGAGGGGGACAATGTTTTAGCTTATGGGTGTCGGATGTTAAGGACACATGATATGAATTACTCGATGAATGATTTCATGTCAGTTGTGGTGGTTCGTGCTTTGAAATGTTGGAATAATTACTTATTGGGAGATAATTTTGTGGTGTACACAGTACAAACAATCATCATGTATATATTTACACAACATGATCTTAATATAATGTATATTTGGTGTGTGGCGTACCTAAAGTAATTTGATTTTGAACATGCCTATAAGATTGGTAACTGAAATGTAGTTTCTCATGCACTATGTAGGATGACTCATATACCTCCATTTTAATAGGTAATTAGTTGGTGGATGCTCATGATTTTTTATCTGAGATGAAAAATGATGAGAAATATAATTAGGGGTTGAAATATCTTCCATCCTAGACTGTGACCTCTAACCTAATTCATAGAGTCAAGATAAAAAAACAATTATATTCTGAGGGCATAGACTTGTGGGAGAGTGTTTAAGGTGAGGACACACCCCCAGGATGGAACATAGGCCATGATGAGGAAATTTAAATCAATGGCCATGTTAGGGATTAAATGGAAATTCATGAAGAGTTAATGTGATAGTTTCATGTCATAAGATGCGTAGTCCACCTCACTGTCACCAAGATGTACGGTGAAATATGTCGTTAACAATGGAGCTTGGGTATGAAAGGGGATATAAGTAGTTTAGTTATGAGTTGTTCCACCTATCATCATGTTTTGGTAGAACATCAACAATAAATTGAACATTTATAAAAGTAACCTATTCTTGAGTGGATGTTGGATGATTCGATGATGCATTTCGTAATAGTTTTATTGAGGTCGGATTACATTAATGATGATGTGTTGGTTTTTTTGAAATGATCATGAAGTTTCCACATTTATTTCTGGTCAAAGAGACCTTAATTATTGAATATATTGGGATGTAATATATCATTGTGATTTTATGACTTCATGGGTTCCTAAACACAATAATATCAGATAAGGATTCCAACTTTATGTCTTACTTCTAGAAGAGTTTACGATAGGGATGGGTAAAACGATAATTTGGTGGACAACATAACACCCTCAGACTGATGGCCAATTAGCGCATACAAAACAGGTTCTTGATGACATACTACGAGCACACATACTAGATTTCTAGGGCTCTTGGAAGAGGATTATACCCCTAGTTGAGTTCTCCTACAATAATAGTTATTAAGTGACAATAAATATAGATCCTTGTGAGTCTTTGTAGCATAATGCATTTTGAATTCCCATATACTTGTTAGAGATTGGGGTGGGTTACTTAATTTTACACCGTATCATATGTATACATATGATTAAATCTAGTTGATTCCGAATTAGATGACCACTGAACTATCACGACTAAAAAATTATGCAAATTATCACAGATGACCTATATAGATTGATGTCAGGGATCTTGTGTTTTTTCATGTAACATTGAGGATAGGATATAGAAGTATCATGAGATAGGTTAAGATTTATGCCTGATATGTTAGGTCGTTCAATATTCTCGGTAGTGTTGAGCAAATAACATCACCGTTGTAGTTACCAAAAAGGAAACAATCACTAAATGAAGTCTTCCATGCATCTCAGCAATGTTGCTATCACTCAAACCAATATCAGGATTATCTACCTTATGATTTTGAGTTTTAGACAGATGTTTCCATTGAGGAGCACCCTATTCGTACTTTTGATAAGAGCACACAAGTTCTCTAAGGTCGTTTAGTTACACTAGTATGGGTGCAACATCTTCATTACTGTTTATAGTATGATAAATGGGAATGAGATTCTGATGTACATGCACAGTGGATATAGTTGTTCTTAGAAGAAATATGAAAACCCCAGAGATGCCAATTCCAGGATGAATTTCATTAATTAGGGGGGTGGATAATTGTAATAACCATGGCTTTCATAAGATGTACAAATCCATTTATTTTGGATTTAATTTTTAAATATGTCCAAATTTGAGTACCCAATTTGATCACATGTGTTTTGGGGGTATCCAGGGCATGTTCAAAGCCTAAATCCCTACTTTTGGGTTGAATAATTCTTGGAACATGGTACATTAACACCATGAAGGGAATGGTACACAATTATATAAAACCATGTGAGGCATGGGAAAATATTAGGGAGAGGATACCTAGTTAAAGAGAACCATATAATTTTGGGAATATGGTCATGTTGAAACCTCTTCATTTTTAACAGTGGAGTTATGAATGGTTTATAAAGTGTTATTTAAACTGTTATATGAAAAATTTTAGGTACCGCGTCCCTTTAGCTAATCATGCATGGTTGGTGCACAATTTTGTAAAATGTGGGTCACAATTCATGATACACTATTATATTTGTGTAATTTTATATTTTTAATTAATATTCAATCATATTTTAATCAAAATTCTATTCATCTTCCTATGGATAGATAAAAAACATTTTGATATACATCGTACATGACTAATCCTTGAATGTATATAACTTCTCTATTCAATATAAAATTAATGTGTAGATCATCACACTAGAGCTGCATCAGTAAGTTTACAATTCTATTTAAGTTTTTCATTGTTCTACTTGGAATTAGCTAGGATATTTTAGTGAAATCTGGTTTTCCCTAATTTTAATTTCATAATCCATTCATCATTTTTTTCTGATCTAAGTCAAATTAGGACTTCATACTGAATCATCACTCTACTAATAAGATACAATTGGTGATATATACTATTATAAAAGTTATTGGTGGTTTATATAGCCGTTTGTCGTTGTGCCACCGACCATACATTAAATAGTGACCCAAAAATTGAAAATGATAACTAAATTAATCAAATTGGAACCTTTTACGGATTCCATTCATATTACATGATACTTGGTTTAGGTTTTTTATCAAACAAAAGACTTATATGGGGTATTCCATGCCATCTCCTCATAATTTCATTTCTTAACAACTCTAGGGGTGTGTTATTCAGCTTCCCCAGTAAAAGGAAACCCATATATACATTATATGAATCAAATAATTTTTATGATATTTTACCCCCTTTCATATGATTCTTGATTAAATAGAATAATTTTAAATCCATTTTATATAGTTTTTTATTTGTGAAATGTGAAATGAGTTGGTAATCTCATTAAATATGATTCAATGTGAACTGTGAACAATGAGTGTTTATAATCACTAGATTCCAATGAATTTTATTTTGGATATATGAGTCAGTATAATCTTAAGAGTAATTTGAATAACATTGGTTATACAAGTTGGTAGACTCATAGGGAAATAATTGATTAATGGGATGTAATGTTGATTGATTCTATAGATTCCTTGGATGCTTCTACATGAATCTTGACCATGGTATGGGTCCTTGGAAAATGTATTCACATATTATATATTTTCTGTATGATTATTGATTCCCATACAAGTATTTTATTATATAATTTGGGATTCACTCTTATGATGAGGGCATTGAATCCCCTCCGACACACCTAACCCTTCTTTACTACGTAGATGCCACTATAATTTTGGATGATGCGATTGTGGCCTTTTGACCCATCAGGATCATGACACTCTTATGTGTTGTCCGGGTATACGACATAATATTTTTATAAAACATAAGTGTATAATTTCAAATTTATAATTTATATAAATATTTAAAGGAAAATTTATTTCCACAAAACAGATTCCATAATTATTTTTTGTCTTATGATTAAAATTTTATTTAATAATACCTTAACAAAATTTTCAATGTGTCAAAAGTTTTGTTAAAAATTGTAAATCAGCAATTTTATAATAAATGATGAATTTAATTAAAAAATAAATTTCTCATTTTTAGAAATATTTTTTCCTTAAATAGAGTCCATTTTTGAATTATACACATTAAAAAATGGTTTGGTAGATTTTTAAGGATTTTTCAAAAGAAGATGAAATTTTTATGAATAGTGAAATACAATAATATTTGTTATATTACATTATAATTCAATTTCTCTATTAATTTTGTAACATGTTATTTATGAACTGTAATCTAGAGATATCTATCACTATTTAATAGATTTATTCATTAGAATTTAATATATTCATATTCATGATCCAGAATAACAATCTAATGAATAAAATAATCCAAAAACACACATCCCCTCCTCTATAAATACCACGCCAGACCACCTCTTCACCTCACACCTATAAATCCTTTGATGTTTTTTAAGTTCTACCCAATAAATTTTTGATGCCTATAAAATACATCTAATAGAAATTAGTCCTAACAAAATAAAAATCCAATTTCTAAAGGAGGATCACAAGGAGAATAATTGAAGTGGTAAAATCCTCTTTCGGTTTCTATTAGTTAATTTTAAATTTCTTTTATTTTCATATTATCAGATCACCTCCAATGATAACACAAATATATTATATATATTTATCTACTATAATATTATAATTTTAATGTAATATTATATCATCAAACCTTTTTTTCACTCCCATTTATTCTAAAAAGGAAAATGTTATCCGTGAGATTTTGATTTATCTCTTTTATGGTTGAATGGTTTTAATTTTCTATTACCACTAACAAGATGGACATAAAATAATTATAATTGTTGAAAAATATTGTAAAATTTATTAAATAACCTTTTTATGTTTTTTAGATGATGTATTTTCAAAATATTATATATTTAAACAAAATCAGTTCATTGTGATTGAAAACTGCCAAAATTAATCTAAATAATTATCATTAAAATTTAATCGAAGGAATCAACATCATATCAGGAATGAAATATTTTATAATACAATTTATTCTTATGTATTTTTATTAATTACATATATTTTCAATAATGGATTATTAATATCATTTTAAATGATCTACAATAAATATATACAAGTGAAGTGATCAGGAAAATCCAAGAAATCAAACACTCTCGAACAAAGCAATTGAACTCTCTAACAAATCAAAATATGAAAAAAATAATTAAATTATAATTAATAAAATAAATATATAATATTTTATGTATTTTTTATTTTTTGAATAAAATTATATTAAACATAATATTAATGTGAAGAATGAATTCAGACATAAGTTAAGGGGATTCTCAAACCCAATTTCCTTTCATTAGGTTAATCCTATTTCATCAAAACTTTTAGAATGGATGTTATTTTAATATTAATAAAATATAATTTCATTTTCCTTAATATTTAATTTTAGGGATATACATTCTTCTTATTATATATTATGATAAATGCAATTATTTCTCTAATATAATTCTTATTTCAAAAAACCATTATTTCATTTTTCTTTATATTTTTTCTTCTTCACTCAAGATTGATGAATATTATACCAAGTATGTTATTAACATTATCTATCTGAGACCACACTGTTTATTCATGAATTTATGATTTATGAAATTTACAGGAACCCCATTTCATTATTTGGGTTATTTAATGTCTAATATGGATATAAATTTAATTTCACAAGCATCATTAGGTAAATGTTATAATGAGATGGGTTAAATATGAATTATATAGCGCTATAATATATTGGTAAATACGATTTATATTATGAGATAATTATAAATATGTGTTAAAAAGATGCAATATTTTGTCACAATGATGATTATGTAATCGTTATTCACATATATTATACATGAATATGTTAATAGATTTGTTCACATCTAATTGTTATAATAGTCCACCAAGACATGATGTTTAATTTTTATGCATTTCCTCCTTCCACTAATTTATAAAATTCCCCCACTGTAGATTATTATGATGATACTATGGTTATTTTAGGATGACGATGATTATTCTGACCCATGTTATATCAATTCATGCGTTATTCTATAATCTTAATTGGTTTTTTTATCATCCATTTCGATGATGTGTATCCTCAGGCGACTACATATACTAATGAGTATGTTATGGAAACATGGAATCTTTAGAATAATGAATTTAATAATATTTATGTTTTATTATGTAATTTTCATGTATGGTCATAATTTTTCCAAGACACTTAACATTTGATTGCTTATTTTCTAATTCTATTATATTGTGTATCGATAGAATATTGTTTATCAATAAAATATTATATTATTCATGAATGAAAATTCATGTTCACAATAAAATACTTATAAAAAATCATTTACCATAGACACCTTATTAATTTGAATGGTTTCTATTTTTTCAGTGGCATGAAAAGGAAAATATTAGCCCCCATCATTAAAAAAGTACCCATCTTCTTCATATGTTTTCATAGATATAGAATTATTCTTATTTATTAATTGAATCTCATTAAAATAAAATTTAATATGAAATATTTAGTAGTAAAATCTAACATAGATTTATAATCAAAAAGAAAATACAAATATATAATAACATTAAACATCATTAATGGTAATACATTAAGATCTATAGGAAAAAAAATTCAAAAAATGCCGATAGAAAGGTACCTTTAAATATATTCTTCATAAATATTTATAAAATATGAGATAAATAAAACATATGAATCTATTTATATTTATAAAATATAAATTTTATTCCAAATTATTACATAAAATAAAATTATATATATATAATGTTTCAAAAAATTCATTGGTATAGTTCATGAAAACAAATTGTATACTTATCACCTCCTCATTTTATGATTTATCCATGTTTGCGGTAGTATAAAATGAATTTTTAGCCCCCTTCTTTTTATGGTATTAATTATCTCTATCCTTTATACTTTTCATAGGGACATGCTTTTATAATAGAATATTTGAATATTATTAAATGAATTTTCTATCGACTACTCATTAATTTTTTGAAAGTTACCATTTCTCGTTTCATTATAGCCACGATTCAAGTTTCACAATATACAATATAGATAACATGATATGTCCTTAAATTGGATTCAATTTTCAAATCATTTTTGGTAAAATAAATAGGTTTTTTAATTGAAAATTTTATTATAATGGATACCTATTAAATTTGGATAAATTTTATGTTGAATCTATGATTAATTGAATAAAAATTAATAAATTCTATGTTTTTTGAAATTAACATATTAATTATTATTCATTATTATCCATATATATATAATACATTTATGGGTTTCATTTTTAATTTAAATATAAATTTTTAGTTATATTTTTATTTAGGAATTTATGTTTTGATGTTTCATTTATATATATATATTTCAAGGAGAATAAATTTCTTGTGATGTTAATTAATTCCATTAATTTGTGGGTTATGTAATTTTTATTGATTTTATTGAGTTTTTTTAATAAGGGCTTATGAAAATGTATCAGACTAAATGTACTTAAATACATTGTTTCCATTCTAGAAACAACAATGTGGAAGAATATTTCGAATGAAAATGATGAAATAATAAAGCTTCCCTAAGAGAAAATTCATTCAACCATGTGTGAAATTTGGAAAGATCCCAGGGCATTGTGACATTACTTGAATCATATTGTAAAAACACCCATTAAATTCAATCATATTAAAAAGATGAAGTAAATCCTTATCGTGTAAAGATAATATATGATAGGAGGAAAATAGTATTGACCATACAATAGCCTAATCTATATTATAATAGGAAATTCAACTGACCATATGTATTTTTTTCAACAAACCACGGAGACATCGACTTAAAGATATTCTATAGATCCAAATTCATTCAATAGAACATAGTTCGGAAAATTCAGATTCTATAACCCATGTAATCATAGGTAAGATAAATCTAACATGCAATTTAATCCTCTTCAACACACCAAAACATTAATTTGACCAAATCATGTACTAGTGATAATGAATGTCAACACCATTGAGATTCACTAATAAAGGACAACGATTGATTATTGTGATCTGAAGTGAATATTAAAGAATATTGTATTAATTTAGAATATTTATGGATCATCAAAATAATATTCTAGAATGATTAATGTGAGTGTCAATCTCATCAAATAGTCCTCAATAGAATATGATCTAAATCATGATTGAGATCAACAGAAGTCATTGTGAGCCACTAAGGAACTAGGAGTAACAATGATAAGATTTCATATAAGTAAGTAGTGTATCATCAAATTTCTTAAATTGATATTGATTGTAGAAAATATTCTACCAATGTAATTATATTGAATTAGGAATTTGGATCACAAATTTACTGATTAGAGAAATTGAGCTTTGAAGAACTAACTATATTGATGATATTTTCTATATTAATTTTTGAGATGATGATGATCATGGGGGTGTATGTAATATCAAAATATAAGGTTTCAATTTTACTGAAAAGAGATCACAATATATAAAATGAATTTATGCAACTAGTTGGAACCTTCATAAGTGGTAGTAATTTGAAAAAATTGTAAGATATAAAGTCATCAATGTAGATTGAAAATAAATAACCAGCTTGATATGAATTTTCCAAGTGTAAATGTCATTATCATGGGTACATGACTTGAAAACTTATATGTGATAAATATTAGTTTTTATGTAAAAATGATTAACTATTAATAACTAATGATACCTGAACATTTTGAAGTCAAGGAGATGGTAAAAAATGATGGAATTGTAATATTATGAGTATGCTCTAGCAATGACTATTAGCTTATAGAGATCATGTAGGAAGCCTGTTAGAGATACATAAATTTTATCGTTAATTTGAAAGGGTATCAATACACTAGACCTAAAAGAGTAATTTTCCTAGGCCCAAAGGTATGTCCAGTCCATGAAATTAAGTACACAGTGTAAGCACAGTGTGTGATGATGATTTTCTTAAATCAAATATATATGACGAATAATATGATAAATATTAATTCATAGTAGTCAGGATTAATTATGTATGATTATCACATGTGGAGGTGAAGGTTATTGTTTGGGTAATTGGGAAATGATGGCTAATTTATTTATTATCGAATTTAGTAAATCATTACACTTGGTATTTTCTTTATAGAGACCATCTAGAGTTGGGATCATAGTTATAATCGAGCACTCGAATTTTATGTACAGAACATTTAATTAATAGTGGTATTAGATAGTGTCACATGTAAGAAATATGATGAATTGTTAAATTAATGCCACATGGAGGATTTTAAGGCATGATCTAAGAATATTCTCAAGGATGGTGTTTTTGGGGAAGGACTAGAGGAATAAATTAAGGGGGAAGATTATAGACTCTATGTGAACCCCCACTATGGGATCTATAAAACCATATTCATCAAGATCAAATAGGATCCTTATTATATCCAAGCTAATAATGAACAATATCATATTCAGATATTGTATTTTTTTGTCATGGACATTTGAGATCCAAATAAATCACCTCACTTTTTAAGAATGGATGATTATACTAACAATTGTATTTATGAAATAAGTTTCACAATTCATAAAAAAATTTCTATTTAATTAGGATAGAATGATGTTAGTGTAAGATAGGGAAGTTGGAAATTAATTACTTAGTAAATACGATGATTATAAATATGATCGATCAAATAGTATATATTATAAAATTTGTGTCTTGTGATGAATGTGGTTTAGGGAATTTTGATAGAGTATTACTGAATCTATAAATATGCATCAATTTTTATTTCCTGACAATGATGAATGACATTGATTAAGTATGCTGGTGTTTCTAATGAAAATGTATAAGATGGGATGAGATTCAAAATGATGTGGATCATCACAAACAATGATGGTAATCTCTATAATTAGATTAATTAGAGAATCATGAGTGCTCTATGGTTTGATGGTGATCTCCATAAAAATGAGTAATATCAATGGATTGTTGTAAATATAGGAGTGTTGCTTGTATTTTTTTGAGTGAAATGAAAAATTAATTGGTGGAGGTGGATCATCGTGAACGGGTGGGAATAAAAATATGAAGTGACCCCCACTTCACTTCCAATTAAATAAATAAGAGAAAATCCATAATTTCTTTTTTTTCTGAAAGATAGTGGTGCTTTATGAAGCTAGATTTATATTAGTTCTTGAACATCATGTAAATAATACTTTATTCTTGACTAATTACAATACTTCAATGTAATGGATGGTTCATGATGATGGGATATTCCACATTGACTAAGTGAATATTCGGAAGGCATTTTGTTCTATGTTGGAAGTTTACTTCGGGATGGTTTTGAGCTTTCTAAAGGAAATTCTTGAATTTTTTTTAGGAATCTAATTTAAGTGAAGAAATAATTCAAAGTGTATAAAATATGGTATATATGAACATGGAAATTAGACTGGGGTATCGAACTGAGTATCAATATGATGTTCAGGAAGTTCTTACCACTTTTGTGTAACAATGTGATGAATTGTTTTGAATGGTAAAATTTATGAATGTTAATAAACTATCACCATAACAATTTATTACATAATTTAGGTGATAGTATAATCAAATGCACTATTAGATTATATTTATAGTTATATATGAGTATTTGGGAATATCCTACTCAGTTTATCTAAAATAAAAGAATTTTTTTCATGTGGATTTTTTATTATTGGATTATTTTCAAACCATACCATGGATGCCACTACTCTTATTGAGTGGTGAACCTTGTAATTAATTGTGTCAATTTTTATTTTTCTTTGAATTATGATAATTAGGTATTAAAATCATTAATAAGAGGAAATTATTTTTTCATATGTATGGAAAAATAAAAGGAAAATTATATCACTAATTAACCCCTCCACTCTATGATATAGAAATCCTAACTTTGAAACTTCATTTGGTATCAGAGTGAGGTTCCCTTCATTAATTATTTGTTTATGTTTTGAAGAGAAGTTGGGGTGGAGAATATGCATTGTGTGAGATGTAAGTGAATTCCAATATTCTGTGGAAATAATTACCATATCTAGAAAGATATAATGATTACTTATAGTTTGTCTATTGACTTTGAATTTAATGAAGCTACAATAGACGTATTTACTCCTATTTGGGATAAGGTTCCTCTAACACCTGTCGATGTACTAAATATTGGGAATTATTGAACAGATAAAAAATAATTTCCCTCATCACTTTCTGAGATTTACATTTTATTATTGGATGGTATTTCTATAGCTAAAGGATTAATGGATATGTTGACAAAACTATAGAAATAAAAAACAAAATCGGGGGTAGGGAAAAACTAAAACTCTTGAAACTTATGTATGATGATTTTAAAATAATTATATATAAATCTATTGGAGGATTATTTTGTAAGGTAAATGAAATTGTCAGAACTATAAGATATCGGGGTGAAAAGTTGGAGGATTCTACATTTTTTTGAAAATATCTTATGAATTATTCCAAACATGTTTGAGGATAATGTTTCTCCAATAGAAGATAAAGACCCTGAAATATTATCCATATATGATTGTCATAAGAATCTCATCACAAATGAATTATTAATGGAAAATATTATGATGTGAATCCATAGATGATAGTGAATTGTCATTCAAATATGTCATGAAATAATGTTCTACAATTGATATTGAGGATGATTATGTATCTAACTCTAACTATAAAAAAGTGGTAGGTAAAAATCTTGATGATGTTTTGTCATTATTTTCTAAAACTCTGTAAAGAGTCACATGTAAAAATATAGGGAAACAGTCCTTGACTTGTATTTAATGTTGAGTCATTTGACAATTTTCAGCTAAAAATCCTTAAAGAAAAAAATCAGAAAACAATTTTGAATGATAAGAAGATCTTGTATGATACAAGGTTATAAATACAAATCCTTCCCCATAGGGAATTATAAAAAATTCCTCAAACATAAAAGAAGATTATTTTCTCTAATGATGATGATGAATATAGTTATGTTTAATACAATAAATATTCTTCTACATAAGCTCGAGAAAATAAACATATTTCAATATAGAAGATTGAAGATTTCAAGAGCAGTAGATCAGAAGAAGGAGAAATTAAACTTTAATCTCATATGAAAAAGAGTTGAAAGAAATTTAGAGAAATCTTAAAAGGGGTGAGAATAAAAATAATAATTGTATAACACAAAATTTCTCATTAACAAATATAAAAGGTTTTATAATGATAAATACAAGATGGCTAATGAAATTGATGATTTAAAGTATCCAATTGAGAAATAAAATAATTATAATGAAAATATGGATATTTAGCTTTGGGAAATGGAAGAAGAGATAGAACCTGTCTAATTTTTTTTTCTAATGACGAATAGAGATGTAAAATTATCAAAAACACTATATCAGATGCTGATGAAAGTTCAAGTAAGGATTAAACTATGAATAATAAAAAAATGTTTCTTTTATGGGTAAAGAAGAATGTCTGTATTGGTTATGAGAAGAATAAATCTTAGAATGTTATGTATGTGGCCAATGTAAAAAATGTTGAAAAATCAGAAGATTCTTAAAAAACTGATTCTCTAAAAAAATATACTAATTTTGGTTGGGATAATTCTATAAATAAATTTGAGATAAATAAGCGTGTTTCAGTTGAAAATATAATGGTTTATATTCAAAAAAATATAGACCAATAATTTTGTAACAAATCATACTCAAAACATTGGTCAATAAAAAACATTCCAAGGAAAAAACTAATTCTATGGATATTGATGGTATGGTGGGGGATACAATCATAATAAAAATATGTGTTGGTTTACAATAAACAATACAAATATTCTATATATTCTTGATGGATATTTTTGAGAGGGATTTAATCCTCTCACATGTATATATACAAGAATGATGTTTGGAAGAAATCATAAGAAGTTGGTGGGAATGTTGAGAAGAGGTTCCAACCATTGAAAACAATTAATGAAAGATGTGAAAAACATGGAAATATTGATAAGAGATTTCTTTTTATCAATAATAAAAAAATTTCCTATAAAAATGGTTTGGAACCATTGGTATAACATACACCAATGGTTTAGGAAGCATTTGTGTGATTTCGCATGGGGATAGACCTATCCTAGTGGTTTGGGGAAAACCATTGGTATAGACCTATTCAAACAGTTTGAAAACCATTAGGATAGGTCTCTACCAAGGGTTTTCTAGATGGTTGTGATAGGTCTTTCAAAATGGTGATCATAAACACATTTTGTTATGTAAATCTAAAATATGTTATAGTGAAGTTTTGAACCCACTACATGCATGTTTTATAGAAAAGACTTTACCAATATCATGAACATTCCATTTCGATCATATTAGTATATATATATATATAGATTATTTATTGATTTATTTTACTATATATGAGAAAAAAATTTATGAAAAATATGGGTACCTATTCCAATTTTTTTGATAACTGTAGGGATAGTTACCCACCCTTTCCAAACAGTTTTCTCAAACTATTGGTAAAAGTGGTTTCCAAGTGGAATATCCCAACGGTTTTAGAAAACCAATGGAAAAACCATATTATTTCCCAATGTTACGCCAAAAAAGTTGGGAAATGTAGCCTATCCCAATGGTTTTGGAATGCCGTTGGGAATTCCATACCCTTTCCAAATGGTTATCTAAAACCATTTGGAAATGTTTTCTCAAAGTGGCCCATCAAAATTGTTTTGGAAATCTATTAGTAGACCCATACCCTTTCCCAAAAATTTTCCAATAATATAGTGAAATGTGTTCTCATAGTGGCATATCCCAATGGTTTTTGAGAATTGATCAGATAACTATACCCTTTCACAATGGTTTTAGAAAACCATTGGGAAATGTGGGGTCAAAGTGGCCTATCACAATAGTTTTGGAAAAATGTTGTGAAAGGGGACCAATACCAATGGTTTTTAAAAACCATTGGTATAGATGCAGTGGTATAAGTAGGTTTTCAAGTAATATATGTTACCAGCACACCAAAAGTGTCTTAATATTTATTAGATGTCAGAGGTGATGAAAAAAAGGATGTAGAAAATGCTCTGGTTTTTCAAACATATTTGAATGATATAAAATAATAAGGAATATGGATTAATAATAGTGAATGTTCTTATAATATTATATTTGACCTAATGATGATTAATAATTTAAAGGACATCCTAGAAGGGATGGAGACATTTGTTGATGATGAATATAGGAGAATCAAAGGTGTTTGATTAGCCATTAGTAGGAAGGAAAACATGAAATCTAGTAAAACGTTATATGTTGAATGGTTAAATCCCAACCTAATGATTGCTTCAAAACATTGAGACGTAGGTAAAACAGTTGTGTTTTTAAAATATGGGTTTTTTTTGAAATTTGATGAAAATGGAAATATAGTTACAATTGGCCAACATACAATTGGAATCATGTTTTGAATTGGTCAAGAAGATAACTCTTGTTAAGTGTGTATGGTGGAAGAAAACAAATTATGCCAAAACAAATGATGGGACACATGTGTTATAGAATCATGGGAAAGTTATCAAAGTAAGATAGGGATTGAGATATTCCTGAAATGTGATGAATAATATATTGGGTTTACACAGTTTTTTAAAAAGAAATATTAAGTCTTCTATGCATAAGAGAGTTGAATATTTTTCAAAATTTCCCTAAGAACATATCCATTATAATATCTATGGTTCAATGGAAAAAATAAAAAATGGAGATTAGTGCTTTATCACACTTCTTTATTACTTTAATCACATTATAGGTGTTATGTATATGGAAAATAAGTCAGAAGATTTGAAAATGATTAAGAGTATTAGAAGAAACATAGAGAAAAAATATGTGTATTCAATAATGAAGATGAGAAATGTGAATAGTGGTGTGTATGAGACTGAAAAATTTGAAAATTATTCTCATAAGAATATAATTCTTCCTGAGTTATTTTCTCTATACACATCTCAAAACAATGGGGTTGATAAAATAATAAATAGAAGTCTGGTGGAAGTGTGTAGAAATATATTACTTTAACATGATCTTTATCATTACTATTGAAGGTAAGAAATGAGTACAATTTTTTATTTTCAAACCCAATGTTTCATAATGCCTAGTTATGATATGACTCAATAAAATTTTTTAGGGTAAGAATACATGTTTGAAATTCTTAGGTGTTCTTGGGAGTACATGCATCATAAATAATAATGGTGGAAAACATAAAAAGATTGAGAAAAGAGGCAAAGATGGAATTTTTCATGGATTTGCACTTGAAGGAAGACAATATACAAGTTTCAACAAAAGGACAATCGCTATTTCATGATTCAGTTTTCCTCGGAGGAGGATTTGATTCGAGCGTAGTCCGGTGCCCCTCGTAGATGCAACGGAAGCCGCTTCTTCCTCCTTCGCTGGTCCTTTGATCTATGTATGAACCGTGATCCTTCAACCATAGAGGCGTGCATTAGTCACCCTCAACTCCCTATTCCTTTCCAAAATCTTGTAATAATCCGTATGATTGGGAATATGGGGGGGGGGGCGATTTCTCTGCTCTGATGTTCAGACATCAACTGTTAGTCACCCGATAAATCCCCGTATCTATGTGTAGGTGGACGTTGAAATGCCTTTAGTCAACTAGATTTGGCTAACTATGGGAGAAGAATTCCGATGGAGGTAGTCTGTGGTCTTTGATTTCTGGGTTGACTACTATAACACATGCTTCCGATTGGGGAATATGACATAAAAGTTTCATTCCGAGGTATTAGGAAGAAGAATTTCTAACCCGAGGGAGATGGTAGTCAAGCCTCACGGGGTGAGGCCGATGCCCGCTGAAGGTGTGGTTTCTAGTATTGCTGGTAGTGTGGAGAACTGGGCTACAATGCCCTTGAGGAAGTATGTTGAGGTACCTCCAAATCCAGTTGTGTCTGCAGTGTTCAGTTGGCTTCGACATGATCTGTAGTTCAGTGATGGGGTGTTACAACCTGGTGCAAAGGATGGGTCTGATTCTGGTGTAATGGGTTGTCCATAAGGTGTTATTGCATGTTAGAAGAAATTACAACATGGTTTGTGTGTGAATTTATCTAATGGAATGTTGGATAATTGGTGCAAGGGAGTAGTGAATATGACTGATGGTATGTTGGATGTTGTTGGCTGCGAGAGTGGTTCTATGGGGGTGTTGGATGCTGCCAATGGAACAAAAGGGAGGGCAGTGTATGATAAGAGTGTGGAATTCACTATTGCTAGTTCTCAAGTGTTCGAGCAAGTTAATGTGGGGGAAGATATCCCTTTGAATGAATTACAGAATGTGTATTCTTCATAGGAGGGTGGCATTGGTTCCAATGCTGTGCAGCATGGGTCTTTGATTATCTATGAGAAGATGGAACAGCCAAGGTGTCTTGCTGTAGAAACCAATGACCATTTCCAGTAGAGTAGTGGAGTGGAGGATAATTTCCAGAATGTGATCATCAATATGAAATTGGGGGACTTCTATGATAGTGACAATGAGATCTTTGGTGGTATGATGAAGCCACCATTTAGTGATGTGGTCCAAGGTGGGAGGATGAAGATGACTAAGACACAGGAAGTTTTGACTACCCTCTACGATGTAGGTCAAAGAAGGACTACTCCTCCATGCCAAATTTGTTGGTCACTAGATCTTTGTGTGGTGATACTGAGCTCTTATACATGGAACGAATGAGTTTGCGATGAAAATATGATAAGGTTCTGGAGCATTATGACAGCTCAGAATGGGAATTGGCTACTACGGAGGAAGCATGCTATCAGATATGTGGAGATGGGTATAGTTCTTATGACATGTAACTCTTTCTTTTGAATTCCGCTGCGTTTTGATTATCTTTTCCTTTATTTTAATAAATAGTCAGGGGGATATCCTCTGGCTAAGCCTCTCTAGTAAAAAATTATGATGAAAATAAGACTTATGATGATATGGAAGTTAAACAGGATAAGGAATATTTTATTAACAAATTTGATTATGTTGTTTATAGGGATCATACAAATCAAGAAGAAGAATCAAATTTAGCTATTTCATGTAATGAAGAGGAAACTCAAATAATTCTTCCATTGCTGAGGATTTAATTGGAGTCTTTGAACATTAATGGTGATCATGATCAAAACCTTGAAATAAGAATATTATTAAATGTTATCACACACACTTGTTTTTATTCAAAATTAAATATGAATAATGATTCTAAGAATTTCAATGGGTTAATGTTATGAATGAAGAACATGATTTGACAAAACCAAATGATACATTGGAACTCATATCCAGGCTAGATAATAAATAATTTATTGGAACAAATGGGTTTTTTGGAAAAAAGATGAATGAAGAAGGAAAATTTATTATGAATAATGAAATATTATTATTCAATGGTTACTCCTAAATTGAAGGTTTTGATTTTGATGATACTCCTTCTTTTGAGAAAATATTACAAACCATTAGAATATTGTGTTCTATTGATCCACATAGAAGTTATGAATTTTTTAAAATTTATGTGAAGTCCACATTTCAGAAGGGGGATCTTGATGATGATGTTTACATTGAAAAACATTGTTGATTTTTTATTTGGAAATATGTATTTCATCACTTCAGGTTTAAGAAATCTATGAATGGGATAAAATAATCAATAAGGGAAGGCTACTCCAAATTGGACACATTCTTATGAAGATGAGTTTTTATAATAGAAAATTTGATAGATATATTTATATCAAAAAAATTTCAGAGTCTTCCTTCATTGTAATTGTTTATTTTGATGAAATTATCTTTCTTGTAAATACTTAAAGGTCTTGAGAATGATTTTATGAAGAGATGAAAAATCTGTTTAATATTTCAATACTAGGATAAATGAAATACTTTCTTGGGTTACACATTATACAAAAGAAGAAACATATTTTTCATTCCCAACAAATTTAATCTATATAACTTCATATAATTTTTTTTCTAAAATCATAAACTCTTTTTTACTCCAATTTTTTCATGAACAATGTTGACTAAAAATAGTAAAGACAATGAAGTTTATTAGAAAGATATTATAATGCTGATTGGATGTTATTCTCATTATACTACCTCATGACCTAAAATTATTTATGTAGTTACCTTATGGGAAATATTTTAGAGTATTCTTAAATAATCGAAATTAAATATGGATAAATAATTCCTAGATATATCAAACATACTCATTTTTTTGGAATCATATACGATATATTAGAAAGTATTGACTATTTTACATATTCAGATGCTAATTGGATAGAAAATTTGATGATTGGAAATGAACATATTGTGGAGTTTTCATTTTGGGAATTATTTTATTTACAATATTATGAAACAAAATTAATTATCTATTTACATGGTTGAAGGAGAGTATGTTTCTTCCTCCAAGTAGTTATCCATCTTGTGTGGTTGAAAACATTGTTGGTATACTATCTTTTTAAAGTTATGTTAACCTTTCTACTAAGATATGATAATAAAAGTAAAATTAATCATATAAGGAATATATTAGAAAATTCGTTTCTAAAACATATTGACATATAATATGACATCATCAAAGAAATTTTCGACAATAATTAATTTAATATAGAGTATATTCCAACATCGAAAAAAGATACTATCATATTCATAAATCCATTACAAAAGGGCCTATTTTATAAATTGATATTGAACAATGGTATTCAGACATCTTCTCATCAATATTAAGGTATCATTTTCTACCTCCTATCTCATCATACCTTTGGATAGTGTTGTAGTGGGGGAGATTTAATTCATAAATCTATCTTTATATATGAATACTAAAGGGGGAGTAGTGAGTAAACTGTGAATCTAACAAGTATGTGGGTCAAATTCACAAAAAAAAATTTTGAGTGGTTATTGGATTTTTATTATATTATAGTAATGTTATAAAATTAAATAATTATATGGAAGATTTATGATGAATTGGGTTGAAGAAGAAATATGGAATTTCATTTTAAGAAGTTAAGAAAGAAGGATATGAAGAAGGATTAGTAATAAATGAGTCACTACTTTTCAACATCATTGTTTTTGTAGTCAATAATTATTTTCCCTATAAAGAGTAATCTAACATAGTCATATAATTGATGATGAGTAATAAATTTCATGAGGTAATCATATTTAGATAATTATGAATCTTGGTAGAAAACTGTGTCCAATGGGGGAGATTGTATGGGCCAAGCTTCTAAGGAAGAGTATCATATTCTCGTATTTACTTTTTTTTCCAATGATGGTTGAGAATAAAATAAATAACATTACTTCATATAAATGGATTATCATACATACTATAATTGTCACATAATCATTTTCACAATTCTTATGAAATTACATTTGATTAGGAAAAACAATGTTTTTATGATACATGAAATTTATAATAGTTTCAATGGTAAATTTGATGAATCCAAATATGATCCATCAATTGTTATATATCATGATAGATGAGTCGTACAATGAAATGTATTGAGTTAATTTTGGTGGACTGTTGGATGAAACCTTAATTTTACATCAATTTGTGTAATCTAAAAAATAAATGACCGTGAATTAATATGGTTGGATTTTCAAATGCATATATTAATGTTGAACTGTTTCCCAGTGATTGAAAAAAAAATAAGGGTAAAAAATTTAGAGTAAGTGGGTAGAATCAAGAACTATTTTTTGGGGGAATGGCACTTTATAAAAATGTTAAAGGAATGGGTTTTTGAAGGATATAATGGGATATACTATTTTTTTGGGAATCCAAAATGGTGATGGTAATCTCTTCGATTATTTGAAGTGGAACAACACTAGTGTGTGATGGTTTGATTTTGATCTCCGTGATAATGAAAAATATCAATAGATCATCATGAAAGGCGGAGCACCACAAATTTATTTTCGAGTGATCCAGAAAAGGTTTATGTGGATGTGAAGCATTTAAAAAGGTTGAGCCAAAATGTATGTGGTAAACCCCACATCATTTTTAATAAAAAAATTAGAGAAAATACAGAATTACTATGATTTCATAGAGGTAGTGGAGCTTCATGAAGCTGGATATCTCTTTGATCGTGGGAAATGTTAAAATACTATTTTAGTCTTGATTGATTATGGTACCTCTAAATAATGGGTGATTCTTGTTGAAGGGATATTCTTAATTGCCTCTATGAGTATCCCGAAGGAATTTTGATCCATGAAGGATGTTTTCTTTATAATGGTTTTGATATTTGAGAGGGAGCTTCATAATCATCATTTTTGGATATCTGATTTTAGTGAATAAATATTTTGATGAGAATGAAATCAAGTCTATCAAAACATGGAAATGAATCTAGGGAATTAGACTTAGTTTCATTACAATGATAGTGATGTTCTTACAAGATTTTGGGTGTGAAATAAAATAATTTTTTTGAAAGATAAATTTTTTAAAAGTTGATCATGAAGAACCATTACACTAGGTGGTATCATTTTTTTCTATAAGATACAAACAAAATATAGGACAATTTTGATAGTTCTATGTGTGGGTAAGGTAATATAAAACTCCTTTTATTCCACAAGTGGTTTGTTTTCTAGTGGATTGTGTGGTACTGGAATTTTTCCCAACCATACCAAGGATGTAGCTACTCTTATTGAGTAGTGAACCATATAAATTATTATGGTCTGATAGATTATAGGGTAGAGAGAACACTCGAGGTAGGGAATTGTGATCTTGTGCTAGTGGAGGAGTTTGATTCATCTGGGGAATTATCCTTCCCCTGCTTCTAAATAATATCCACTATTTTGAGATGGTTTTTATGAATTATATTTTTATTTTTTCAACCTTTGTATGTAGGTATGTTAGTTTGATTATTTTGTATGGGATTAAAATATAAGTTAATTTTCATTAATCAATTTAACCATAATATCTTTGTTTCCTTTTAATTCTGAGTTATAAAATTATAATACTCATGACCATCTTTTTATTGTACTCAATGTACTAATTGGTGATTGAAAGTGTTCGATTTTACAAGGAAACCACAACCAATGAACTTGCATGAAAATTTTGTTTGATGAAGTTCTCCAAAATGATGTTTCTTAATCTTTATGTATATTAGAAATATTATTTCTAAATAGAGATATATGGCTATGTTCCTGTATCTAAGTATAGAGTTATGTAACAATCTTGGATCCATTGATTTTGAACCTATATGATTGATTCTATGGATTTGTATTGGAATTTATATAAATTCCATCTTGTCAAATTTCTGTAACTCAATCCACAATATTGTATCATCTCTATTGATACATTCAGTATGGTTATCCATACTCCCATAATAACATTATTATTCACGTGGTTGTTATGTGTTTTTTTTCTTTTTTTTGTCACAAAAATATTTCATTCCATATGGTTCGATCCTATATACATCCAGACTAACAGTTTGTATTTTTAAAAATATTAAATTTGATGGATTACTAGTAAAAAACTAATTTTAACCTTTATTAGATTTTGAAATCATTTTCATGGAAGAAACATGTAACCAATGAATAAATATATACACACACATATATATAGTTTAATATATCATAACAATGTATAAAAATCTTAAAAAATGGTACAACTAAAAATATATTTATTTTTCACAATTATGTTATCAATTAATCCTATTTCAAAACAATATTTCACTCACATTAGGGATTTTTGTTTATAATTAAAAACTTTTAATAATTAATTAAGAATAAATTCATCACATAAAAAGAAAACCAATGTGGAAAATCAATAAATTCAAAGAGTTTAAAATGAAATTGACAATCTGAATCCACCAAAAACCACAATTATTGTATTTGAGATTCCTAGACACAGGTAGTTTGTTTATCCATCTATGTATTGAAATCATCGTCATTAAGGTGGTTATTATAGTCTATCAAGTGTAAATTTAAACAGTGTTACCTCACCGAGCTACATTGATTCACTACTCTTCTAATGAAGATTCAATTAAATTCATTAGTAAATATAATAGTTTTGTTAAATAATTACATCTCTATAAGATGAGTGAGATATATTTTTGGTTGATGGTGTTCACATTATCTCGGAAGGGAAATAAAATGAGTTGGCCCCAGAATTTTTATTGGGAAATATTTTCTTGATTATACCAAAAGTTCAAATCATTTTTAAAACTTACAACTTATAAACTCCAATATAGAATTTATGCATTCAATAAAATAGTTTTTATATGATTAGGGATATCTCTTTCAAGATACCTAGGATAGATTTAGATATTTTATAAATAATTCACAAATCACTAAAATTATCTCCATCTTCTTGATGGTCACTTTCACGAAGAGACTCACTCCTAATAGTAAAAATATAGTTGACTAGTCCTAAGATAGATAAATTAAATATTTTACAATAAATGAAATAGAAAACAAAAATTACTCACAATTGTTCAAGATTCCCAACACTAGTGAAAAAGGAAGACTGTTATCAATTCAAATGGATCCATCCATTAGGTTTTTATAATTTTTAATTAAAACTAAAATTGGATGAATATATTTCAATATAGAATGTTTTGACACGCACAATTTTTTATAAACATTAAACTCCTTCTCCATATTGAGGAAGGATCTAATATTGGGGACTACAAGAAATTCCTTTAGTAAGTAGTCATATATTTTAAAATCATTTCAATATTCACCACCGAAAAACCATAATAATTTTTTAATTGAATAAGGGGTCATGAAGCATTATTCTTCTTCCCATGGGGGTTCAACACCAAAATGAAATCAAAACCATGACATTGATTGTACGTAATGTTATATATATGAAATGGAGGGTTTTGTTAGGTAGATGATCAAAATGTAGACACTGAAAAAAAATCATTGATATCGAACAACAATAGATTAGAAAAATGGCTACTGAAATCATATTTAGTGGTAATTGATGACTATTTAGCATAATAGTTATAAATCCAAAAGTGAATGTGATCATTGACACCACTAGATATGGATTGAAAACTCAATAAAATAATATGATGGAGCCTAATGAAATGAGATTAATATTTTAATAAAATAAATTAACAAAAAAATTGGAAAAATATAAATTATTAATTCTGGATAGTATCAACAGACATGAAAAAAATAATTATCTTATGCCTAAAGATTCCAAATAACCAAGGAAAAATAAATTTGATATAATCAAAGATGTAATGATGAATATATGGGTTGATGAGATGGTTGTCATTCAACAGTTTTTGAATCATTTTACCCCACCCATTATATTTTTTATAAATTCTAAAAAATTGATGATATTGAATAATTAATGTTCAAAAAATTATTATTATACATAGTGTCAATATTCATTTTCTGGAAGCCTTAGAAATGATTCCATCAAACGTCAAACTCACAAAAAAAGATTAGGTAAACAATATTAGACTGAATTATACACTATTAATCATTGTGAGGAATTTATTGTTTCCCCTATTAGGAATCAACATTTAAAACTGAATGACATTAAAACATTTATTATTCCATGTTGAATACGAAGAAGTATAGAAATAATTTTTTTTCTAGAAACAGAGTGAATGTATCATCATTATATCATAAACCTTATTTCAAAATAATAAATTAACAGACATTAAACTGACCGATATGTGGCTTTAGTTAACAGATATTTCAATTAACTAACCCATGAGAATGGAATATGAAATTTTAGTCAATGTAGTGAATCTTTTTTTCACATTAAATTTTTTTGGATTTACATAGAGTGTGATACAAAGTTTCTAATTGTATTAAGATTACATTTATTAGTTAATGTAGGCTCAATAATTGTTATTTACAAGTTCAAACGTACGTTATAATAAATGGATGAATTGGAATATATTATTATTTTCTATAAGTTGAATCATGAGGATGGAAAAAAACAAAGTGATACTATTGTGGATTTGTTTGAGTAAGAGTTTTTGAATAATTTCCATCATCAACCCCCTAGAGGTTTCATATAAGATTAAATGGTTTCATCAAGATTTTATGATTTTTATAAACTTGATATTATGTTTTTTATGGTACTTATCTTTTGGATGTACCAATAATTGAGTGTTCATATCTTATTGATATTATTACTTAATGTCTTGTTATGAACATTTATCCACTTGTTGATAATGAAATTGTTTTCCTTAATCACAATAATGAGTCATATCCATAAACAAATATTCATAAAATCATTTAAAACATTTATGAGAGTTTTATATATGGAATTGATTATTTTAAATTCCTTGTATCCTGGAATGTTCTTATTTAAATATTTTAGAAAATATATTTTTACATGAAAATTAAAATATTTTTTATATTATGAAATCCAACCACCTATTTTGATGAATGGTTATTCTTAATTTTTTTAATGATCTTTTAGAAAATTCACACTATTTGAGTAAATAATTAATTAATAAGGGAAAATAATGGATGTTGGATTTTATTTTTTCGCATGGGAGTCTTCAAATATGTCTTTTTTATAAATTACTAGAAAAATAAGATGGAAATTACACTAGTACCTACTTTGTTTCTTAGTAGTTGAGTACCTAATATTTGTGGTATACATTTACATCTATAAAATATCTTCTAGTTCAATAGTTTAGGTTCATTTTTTCATTCAATGGATCATGTAGTTCTTGTGGAGATAATTATAGTAGTGTAAAATATTCTTATTAATTGGGTTTTCTATGTATTTGAGCACACATTACTATATGTTGGAGTTGTAGAACCCTATGCATATTTTGTTGAAACATCCCAAAAGAATGATTTGTTATATTTATCAATAAATAATACCCACTAATTTATCAATATGAGGATTTAATGGGGTTAATGGTGGATATGAACCCCAAACATAGAGCTATATGGGAGGAAACACATGGTTTTCATTTTTCACATTTCAAATTTTATTCATAATAAAATTTTTCATGTATATTGTATACGAAACCTGAATATACCAGTTTAA
The DNA here is from genome assembly GCA_963277665.1 of Viscum album. Taxonomy (NCBI): domain Eukaryota; kingdom Viridiplantae; phylum Streptophyta; class Magnoliopsida; order Santalales; family Viscaceae; genus Viscum; species Viscum album. Next base: position 1,920,786,877 of record OY728160.1, read on the forward strand.
ATTACTAATCTAAAAATTGAAAATAATACAAGAAGATGAATGTTATATAAAAATTAATAATGTATTTCTCTGAATCACCTCAGCATTCATCGACCACACAATGAATTGAATAGAATGTTTGCATGAATTGATTGTGTGGTGGAGTGACATCATTAAAAGATGAATCAATTGTAATTGATTTAGTCTTATAACTTTTTGATTGACCGCAACAAATGAGGATTGATTTTTAATTTACCATGTCCATGATACCACTTAATGACCTAACCATGTTATAGAACAAAAAACATATTTTATGAATATTATATTGAATTTAAAAGTTAAATGTAGCTATATGATATGAATTTTTAGTTCAATCTCCCTAACTCAAACTGTGGTTGCTAATTATATTGAATATAATCTAATGTAGTATAATATATATTTCTGTAACATATAAAAGGGATGTGAGTAGAATAGTCATGGTTCTTCTAATAAGAAAATAAAGGTAGTTACATTTGGAAGAACCTCAATTATGAATCTACTATGTTTATGGAAATTAAATTTACATTAATATAGATTTATTGATTACCATTTTATTTTAAATTTCTATTTATAGTTCTTCTAGTTTAATTAATGGAAATATTTTGTGGAAATAATTTTTTAAATGCTATAATTATTGTTAATGGTAGTGGTTGCTAACATTTTTTGGATCATGTCATTTGATTAAATCACTCTCACACATGCTATTGATGTAATATTTTAAAATATACCAATGAACTGAAAATGTCTAAACTATTGTTCCATTATCTAATCGTTGTTTTTATGCTAAAAATTTTAGGTAGTGTCATATAGTATCATGATACATGATATTGAATTATTTTAGTTTTATTTTATGTTTAAAATCATTTTAGAGATTACCTATGATACTTCAAATTTATTTTTTTCTAGTACATTTATATTTATTTTTGGGAAAAATGTTTAATCTCATATAGTGTTTAGTATTTGGGTTAGTATTGGGTTTTAATTGTATGGGATAGGTTTTTAAAATCAATATTGCAAAAACATAATCTAACAGCACTAGTATTTATCAACGCTATAAAAAAGAACTGTTAAATGACATATGTATCATTGCTAAATAATGCACTGATAAATATATATTTTTATCAGTGATTTTTTAGCACTGATTAAGGGAAAAGTTTTCAGAACATTATTTTTAATAGTTAAAAAAGAAACCATTATCAGCCCTTTATATTTAGCGATGACAAAGGGCATCGTTTATTAGCACATTATTTTTAGCACTGATAAAGAGTACCATTTATCAGTTCTTTATTTTTAGCATTTATAGATATAAATTTCATCAGCGCATTTTTACCACCGATAAATATACATATAAATAAAATGAAATATTTAAATAAATGATGATTTTATTAAAAAAAAAAATCACTAAATAAATACTGATAAAAATGATTAATTTGAGTATACATTTTTAAATATTGATCATTTTATTAATTATATAATTATATTTCTTAATGTTATTAAAATGTATATATTAAATTCATATATATATATTAATTTATATAAATATGATTTTTATATTAAAAAATATATGTGTGCTTTACATAAGACATTCATTACTAATGTTTAAAATATATATTTAGAATAATATTTACAAATATAAAATTTAATAAATGCTATTTAATTTAATTATAGAAATATATATTTATAATTATAAATAAATTAAAATTTTTTAAAAGATATTTATATAATTATAAATAAATAATTATATATATTTAAATAATTATTAAATTTATAATAAATTTATTTAAATAATGAATATATTTAATATATTTATATATATATAAATATTAAATCTATATATGTACCATTGTATAGATATATATAATGGTAAAAATATAAATTTTTAAAAATATTTCTATAATTATAAATAAATAATTATAAAATTCTAATAAATATATTTAATAAGTAATATATTTAAAATAAATATATATATATTAAATCTATATAAATATTTAAATTTTTATATTTATATTTACATATATAAATACTTTATCATCACTTATGTAATAGGAACCTATAAAAGAATCTTCACCAGTGCTTCTTTCACACGAATAATGATGTGGGTTTTTCAGTGCTCAACAAAGCACTAGGAAAATGAATATTTATTGACAGTAGAAATTTATTACTGATAAATATTTATTTATCAGTTCTTTTTTAGCACTGATAACGGCATAACATTATTAGTGCTAAAAAAGAGCTGATAAAGAATCCTTCTATCAGTTCTTATTACATAAATGATGACAAAAGAGATCTTTAATAATGTTTATTTGCAAGCACTGATAAAAGTGTCCGGATCTATTCAAAAAAACTTAAGCATTTGTGAACCAGTTAAGATATTAGAATATCTATTTATAGTCCACCCATTGTTGGTGGTCCTCCCTAAGGAATCAAGGATTGAATCACAGCACTCGACTGCCTCCAATTATTTGAACATCATGTATGACATCCAGTGTTCGATTATAGTTAGTGTTTCTGAAGAGGGTCTCGGAATTTATTCAACCTAGATAGGTCGGCCTTCTAATTATCTTTTTTTATTTTTGGTTTTGTTATTCATTTCCTCTTCGATAATGCTGTTATTTTCAAGTCCGGTGATTTTATACAGTTTCTATTTTATAATGTGTTGAGAACACTTTATTCGTGATCAATTATTTTCAATACTATCGATGAATAGACCCTCTCTGTATGTGGATTTTTTTGTTATATTATACTCTAAACCTTGGATTTATTCATTTTTTGCTATGTTTTATATATTATTACATGTAATTTTCTCTTATATGTATATTAATGTATATACATTTTATTTTATATTCATGTTTGTTCACTACTAATTTGAGAAAATTTGGTGGTTCTGTAATTATTATTTATATGATGACTCTATTCATGGACACATTATTTGACATGTAGCATCAGATGGTATTTTTCAAGAAACATGTTAGGGGAGTGATGTATATAACAATATTGGTTTTATGTGTCATAAGATCGAGTTCCTCTTTGTGTTAACTAGGGTCCTTAGTTTTCTTTTGGATCATATTCAATGGGGCCATCCCAAATTAAAACCATGCAAATTTATCACAAAAAGCCTTCAGTTTTGGAATCCTTATAGTTCCTTCTATTCATTTTATGATTAAATATCATGATATTATATATTTCAAATTTCTTATAGAGTGTATGCCAGTTTTTATGCAGGATATGTATGTGTGTCTATAGAGAAATTATATCATTTATTTTAAAATTTGTTTTTCTAATAGGTATGTCGATATCAGGTAATAATGATTTTGGGTCAAGATGTTTTTTAACCCCAAGAGTCATTCTAGAAATTTGATTAACATCTAGTACTAATTGTATCTATTTGGGTGGGGTAAAACCGCCCATTGATGGGTTTTTGTACCAAATTTTAAACTATCAATTAGTTACATTGAGGGGTGTTAGAGATCATACAATGATCTGACACGGTGTTGTTAGGGTAATTCCAGCTAGGTTTGTTAAACAATCCATATTTATGTTGAAACCTATAATGTTAATGATCATATCATTTATTATCTACCTTTATCTCTCTCTCATTATCATTTTCATCAAAATGATAAATCAAAGTGTATCCATCCTTGTCTATATCCTATATCATCATATCATTGACATAACTGACAATATGATTCCTCAGAAATTTGATTCATCCTCTATGTGCCTTCTATATGAATCCTATTTAACCTCACTCTATCTACACGGTTGATAATTAGGTATAAGGTATTCCAACATATCAAGCTTCTATTCGAGGTATAATATAATGTGTTTGTGTTCGTACTAATTTTAGAAGTTTTCAATGTATATTAGATTCTATTTATCTAATTTAGATCATAAGGAAAGTTATTTAGTCATGTAAATTACTATATTCTATGAAAATTAAATAAGATATATTAAATTTTAATTATTACTATTTTTTTTGCTATTAATGATTATATTATATCATGAAAAAAATTTAAAATTTCTATAGAAATTTTTTGGATTTGGAATTTCTAGCCAATCAGATATTCAAGATGAAATGATTTATATTTTCCTTCATCAATTAATTAATCCCATTGAACTATTATTTATTCCTTTCACACAAAATGTAGCAAAATTCTATAGAAATAATGATAGTTTACTAACTTATATCATTAGCATTATTTATCAATCCATAAAACCACTAATCTAGTAGATAGAATGATATTATATTATCCATTTCTATCATATTTTATTTTCTTATCACTCCATAGATTCCAATATTATTTTTTCATTTTTTTATCAATTTAATGGAGATTTTATGTGGTGTAGTTTTTTTCAATTCAATTACCATATTTCATCATTATATTAAATTCATTGAATAAGTCAAATGCTGAGTTTCTCTTATTATAATCATTAATAACTTTCACATTTTATAGTGAATATATTATTAGTATCTATTTATATATTATGTAAAATTAATCTTTTATGTACCCAATAAGATGGATATGAACATTAAATGCATGAACTCTAATTTTTTAACAAATGAATATGTAAATTAATTTAAATATTTCATCATGCATCAAAGAGAGTATGTAGAAAACCCATTTAAAATACTTTATCAAGGTTTTTATTATTGTTATTAATGAATAAATAGACCTGAAGAGTTGGATGAAAATTCAATTTTTCAATGAATAAATAAAAGCTATAAATGCCAGACTAAACATAGGGAAAAATGAATGTTAAAATTGGTTGGGAGATAATACAGTGATAATATGGGTTTTGATTCATTTGATATTAATACATTTGTAAAACATAATAGAGATAACACGGAAAATGAAAATGGAAATTGAATATTTCCTTCATGATTGTTCAAAGTTGTTTGAGTCGTTAAATAGTTGTTCTATGAAATAATTTTACACATGTTGTACTAAATAAAAAATATTTTCAGATATATTGATGTTATGTAGTTTGAAAGCTGGAAGCGGATAGAGTGACACCGCTTTAAAGAACTACTAGGTCTTCTAAAAGATATTTAAATTGAGGAAAATAAACTACCATGCAAAAAATATGATGTTATACTAATGTTATGTTCAATGATAATGATCTCTAGATAAATAAGGTCTTTTCCAAATGGTTCTATATTTTTTTATCAAAGACCATGAATCACTAATAAAATTCCCAATGTGTGGAACATATCGATAAAAGATAAATGAATAAATTACATAAAAATATGATTGGTATTATTTAATCATTATGTGGTTTAGAAGACAAAATGGATGTCAAGAAACTGGGATTAAATTAACATGGAATGATGAAAAAAGTGTTAAATATGGGAGTCTATGTCATCCATTAGATTCTCCTTAGTGGATGAAAATTAGATATGAGTTTCCAGAAATTTAGAAATGATTCGTGAATCATTTATGTTTCATTATCATGATATGGCATAAATCCTTTGTTTTATAGAGTCATACTCACTTTACATACCCCATCATGTTGGTAATTTATAATATGCCTCCATGGTTATGGATGAATCTGAATTAGATTATGTTATCTCTCGTTATATCAAGACCATAGAAACCCAATAATGATATTAATGTCTATTTGGCACCATTTATTGATGTTCTCAAATTGATGTGGGAATCATTTCTTACAATGTATGATGCTCATAAAATTGAAAAATTAACATTATGAGTCATGTTATAAGGAATGATAAATTTCTTCCCCACATATAGAAATTTGATAGGTTATAAAATTAATGGAATTCTAGGGTGTCCCATTTGTGAAAAAAAACATAGAATTAGTTTAGTTGAAACATTTCTCAATGGTTTTTTTCTTAGGACATCAAAAAAATTTACATTGAGAACCCAAATTTCGATTTAGGATGACAAAATTCAATGGGAGTATCAATGAAGGTACTAATTTGTTTATAACTGGTGATAAACAGTACATAAAAATTATAAATATTGAAATTTTTTTTAAACCATTTTAAAAAATTATTACAAAATCATGTGGTAAAAATTGATCAATTTTCATTGAATTACTACATTAGAATTGTTTTTATGTCACACATTTACATGGTTTCATGTATATAGGAAAAAACATTATTTAATAGAGTATTTGGACCACTAATAATATTACTGAAAAAATAAAATATGTCATCAAGGATAGGTTAGACATGATTAAAATAAGGATAATGGAATATTTCACACTAGTGAATGGTAAAAATATGAATTTTCTTCTTCTAGAAGGTTACACTCAATCTAGATATAAAAAATCAAAATTTTCCTTCTCATTACTTGTGTAAAACATTCAATGGTTTATTCATCAAATATAAATAACATTGTGTTAATAACTAATTTGATGTTATTAGGACTATATTCACAATAATAAATTGTTTTAGTGCATGATTTAATGCATGTTGATTTTTGGTGCATTCTGCGTCAAAATGTACAACATACATTAACCTGATTCTATATATTTTTAAATACTATATGTATTAATGTTATAGACCTTATGAATTTTACAATCATGAATAAGGATATTAAAGTCATATTGTTGAATTAGATATGTTCTTCCCAGCATAATTAATTGATATAATGGTCCACCTGATGGTTCACTTGGTTATAGATGCTTAGCTATGTGGTATTGTCCATTTTAGATGTATTTATACTTTTGAATGGTATATTAAGATTTTGAAAGGGTATCTCAAGAATGGATGTGGGCAAGAAGGTTATATTATCGAAAATTATATTATTAAGGAAACTATTTAGTTCTCTATAGATTAACTGTAAGGTTTTGAAGGAATTAGTCACCCAATGTCATGTAACACTAAATGCCCTATGGGTGAAGGGATTTCATAGGGAGTTATTGTTATAATTACCTTGAAAGAGTGGGTGTGAGAACATTTTTATATATTAAATAACAATGAAGACTTTGATCAACATATTGAAGCGATAAATAAATTTTTATATATTTGGATCCATCATGGGATGAATAAAGGATATCAAATACTAATAATCAATAGTTTATAGTGTGGTTAAGAGATACAATTTTTATATTTTTTTTTCTAAAAAATATGATTTCAATTTTTGAAGGACATCAATTACTATCAAGAGGACTGAAAAGAAATTTTTTATCTAATACAGGTTAGTTAATTAATTTTTATACAATTTATACCAAAGAGAATTATGATTTCAGTATGATGAAAAACAATGTTGTTATGCTTATGGATGAAGCGATTCCCATATATAGTTCAAAGGATATAAATCCAATTTATGAAAATATGTCACATTTTATCCTTATTTAACATATATATGAGTTGGATTATACAAAATTTCAAGTGTCACCTTACCATTTCAAATGGTTTTAGAATATCAATAGAGGGAATGTTAATGAAGTGGGATTTGTAAGGTGAATTTTATTATAGAACTGGATGAAGATGATTCGTTCATAATAGAAACCTAAGAAGTCCAAGTATTTAATGTATTTTAACCAATAAAGCATAAATGTATGATTGTTCTTCTAAAGGATAATTTTTTTGTAACATGAATATTCGATTTAGGATGTCCCTTTCATTGGGACATCACAATAAGTTCATGATCATCCCAATGTAGACAATGTCTCGTAAATTAGAGGGGACCACAAAGAGGGGATTTTGATTGTTTAAAGTGGAACCAAATCCTTAGAACCTTTTAAAAAACAAAAATGGTTCTAAGATAATATAAAATCCTTTTTTAATATATTAATTTATCCTCGTTATATTTTATTTTCTATGATTCATTAACATAATATAAATTAAAATTTTAACTACTCATATTGAAAATGTATCATTTACATAATGATATTACCAATCCCTTAGAAGAACAAACTATAATGAATGAAACCCTTTGAAAACATGTAAATGTAATGTTATCGTATTATTCGTCTATTTTACCAAAACATTATATAATGGAATGTTTATTTTTAATATTCCATGTTGATTTATTTTATTTTAGAATATTTCTTTCAATGTGTCATGCCATTTCAAGAAGAGAAACAAAAAATTCTTTACTAAATCACTGATGTAATTTTATTTTTTTCATAGTATAATCAATGACTATAGAATTAAATTACTATTTCACACACACACACACAGATATATATATATATATATTTGTTAACATTATTTCATTTTTTATTACTTACATATTAATTGTTTTTTATACTGGTGGAATATCCTGTTCGAGTTGAGGTGATCTATCAGTCATTCAAGCCTTCCTGCACCAAAACTACTACAGAATTATTCACCCTCAATATATATTCACCCATACAATGGTTCCTTTATCACATTCATCCATGTTACCTCCATTACCATTTCATGGAGAGAAATGATGCAGCCTCTGCTTAATTACAGTGTAACTCTTGATGTTTTCATAGTAAAATCATTGTCTATAATTAATTATTTCATATTTACGTTTAATTTATTTCTTTCTATTATTACTCACATAATAATTATTTTCTCATATAGGTGGATTATTATTTTTGTTTTTGGTGATTTGTCAATCATTTATGCCTTTATGCCCAAAAACATCTATAGACTTATTATCTCTCCAAACCATTCACCTGTAATGTGTTTACATTTATCACATTCCTATATTTTTTCTCCACTAATCAATCACATAGGTAATATTTATTTATGAATACTAAAATCATTCTCCATAGAATTAATTTATTATTTTATATTTGTGATTCTATTATTTATATTTAGTATTACTCATAATAATTGTTTTCTTATATAGGTGGATTCTTTTTTAGTTGATGTGGTTTATTCGAAGCTCCTCATTTAGGGTTGTAATTTATACAGATGAGTAAATGAAAATCAGGGTATCATTGGAAGTTATCTTTTTTGGGGACTTTGGGATATGTATGAATTAACTAATCCTCAATCTGACACAAAATGTGAGTATTATGACTCCAAGTACATCTTTTTATTTAAAACATACATTAGTTTTAGTAAAAAAGATAACCAAAATACTCAAAAATGATCATACATGTTTATTTTATTGTTACATTAAGAAAACTATAAATTTTTAATTATTGATGTTTAATAACTAGTTGTACCTCAATCAGATACATAATATTCCTTGTATGACTCAATGTGTTCGTTATCGTTTTAAAATCATAATTTTACATTAAAAGGTGTCACTCACTAGAAATAGAGAAAACACGCGTGGATGTTTTTTATAATTTAGGGCATCGATTCATAAATCATTTTTGACATGTAAGAATTAGTTTCAGGAAAACAAATACACATTTTTATATAAATGAGTTATAGTATATGTTTAAAGTTAAAAAGGACATTTTAGTTAAAAGGACATGTGACATACTCAAAACCAAGAAAAAACATTTATATTATTTTAAACATTAGGAAAATAATCTATAAGTGATTTTAGGTGTGAATTAATTTACTATACATTGTGACTAATATGACTCCATGTGAATGTTTTTATTACAAATTTATATCAATTTTATTAAAATGGTCAACTAGCCTACTCAAAACAACCAAAAAACATTGACATTGTTTAAATACATTATAATAATGATCCATATATCATTTTCTATGTGCATGAATTTATATCTCCTCAACCATATATTCTATGGGATTGGTATCAGTGAAATTATGTGTTTCAATATTATGATTTACTTTTAGTAAAATAGACATTTGACCTACTAAAAACTGATAAAACACTTTAATATTAATTTTAAACATAATGAAAATTAGCCATAAGTAATATTAGATTCTTAAGAGTCAATGAAACATCAATTTCATGTATTTTGTGGAAAATATTACATTATGAGCATGATTTTATTTAAAATTGACATAAATTTTAGCAAAAAGGTCAACTAACCTACTCAAACCAGAGAAGATGCATTAACAGTGTTTAAATACATTAATAAAATGATCTAAATGTAATTTTTGATGTGTATGAATTAGCCATACCAATACATGATAGACAATTCTATCTGTATGAGTCACAATACATGTTATAAATTTAAAATTACATTTTATTAAAAAACACAAGTTATATAATCAAATCTATGAAAATACATTAATATTGTTTTTAAACATTAGTACAATGATCCATATGTCATATAGGGCATGTTGGAATCAGTATCAACTCAATCTGATGCACATTGTGAGCAGTATGACTCACAATACCTCTTCTTATATAAAATTGTAATCCGGTTTAGTAAAAATGTCAATTGACAAACTCAAAATTGAGTAAAAACATTAAAATTATTTAAATACATTAGGAAAATGATTCATTAGTCATTTATGATTTATAAGAATAAAAAACACCTCAATCTGATACAAAAATCGATTCGTATGAGTCAATGTCTGTGTTTCAATTTTAAATTGTCATTTCATTAAAAAAACAAAAGAGACATACTAAAAACATAGTAAACACGTTTTGATTATTTTGACACTTTAAAAATGTTATCCATGATTCATTTTGAATGTTTATTAATCATCCGCACCTCAACCCAATGTATGGTGTGAATAGTATGACTAATGTTTGTATTTTTAATTTAATATTTTCATCAATTTTAATTACATGGGAAACTATCCAACCCTAGTCCAAGAACACACATTTGTATAGTTTTGATAAATTAACAAAACTATCCATAAGAAATTTCTGATTTGTAAAAATAAACCAAAAAAATTCTGATACATGATGTACATTGTATAACTCAAAATGTCTATTACCGGTTTTAAATCATTATTTTAGTTCAAAAAGTGTAATTAAATAAAAACTGATCGAAAATTCTAAAATGCCTTGATAATTTAGTAAATAAATTCTTAAGTCATTTATGATCTGTTGGAATCTTTTTCACATCAAATTGATTCATTATGTGAACCGAATGAGTTAAAATTGTGTGTTTCTAGTTTTAAATAAAATTTCTTAAAAAATGTCATCTAACGTACTCCAAACTGAGCAAACACATTCATATTAATTTAATACATTAGGAAAATGTTTCAAAAGTCATTATAGATGTTTTTGAATCATAAAAACCTCAATCTGATTCATCGTGTTACCTGTATGATTCCAATTGCATCTTTTTATTTAAAATTCAAATCATTTTTAGAAAAATTATCAATTTATATTAATTATTTTCTTTATATTACTACTAACATAATAATTTTTCTCTTATACATGTGTGTTATTTTACTCAATAATGGGTTGTTTGTTTGGAAATTGCATGATTCGGGTCAAGATTACATAGTATGGGAACATTAATATTTTTTGAATTTATATATTAATTTTTATTTATATAATTGTATAAACCGATGTTTTAAATGTCTATAATATTGTGTTTTTTCGTTGTGTTTGTTTAATAACTAAAATTTCATTTATATACTATATTGGTACTAATTTTTTTTATATCAATTGTGTTTCTACTGATGTTTTGTGATATTACAACACATTTATTGGTACTACAGTGTGATGTTATATCAAACTGTTGTATGACCCCTTAACAGGTCTTCTAAAAGCACTAAAAATGACATACTTTATTAGAGCTTTTAAAATTGATGGTAAAATATCCTCTATCAGAGCTTTTATTCGCATGGATAAAGGTATAATCTATCATTTCATATATAAGTTCTGATAAAAGTCTCATTATCATTGCATTTAAAAGCACCGAAAAATAGTTCTTTTAGTGGTGCTATAATAAAGCAAGAATAATGGTTCCTTTATCAGCACTTTCAAAAGCACTGATAAAGGTCCCACTTATCTAATTTTTTTACACTAATAAAAGCCCCCTTTATCAGTGCTTTTTAGGCGCATATAAATGACCATGTATTTTGACCTCTCTAATATAGTCATAACATTTTTAGCACCGATAAATTCAATTTCAAGCACTATTAAATGAAAATTTTGTAGTAATAAATGTACTAAACATTGATGCACTTTATTATTTATCAAAAAACCAATAAAATCAAAATTACAACCATTCATTCATCTTTTTCATTTTATCATTCATTGAATAGAACTAACATGTTTTTTATTTGAATATTTGTGTATTTAGGTTTTTAATATTTAAATTTAATGTTTCAGTCATTAAAAATATATGTTTCTAATTTTTAGGGAGTTCGATGAGTTTGAATTATTGGTACATACATGAAAGTGGAGTGAATTATTCTATTTATTTTAAAGCGATTTAGTTTAGAATCATTAAAGATTAATGTGATTGAAATTATTTTGATTAATTGAAATTATAACATGGGGAACTAGATGTTTAAACATGAACATAATGACATTACATTGTTGAATATAACTACTTATGAATAAATGTCAAAATATAGTAATATATTTCCATTCAAACATGATAAATAGGGTAAATATAGATCCAAGGGTGAATCTATGAGACAATATTAACATTATGTTTTACTAAATAAAAATAGTAAGAAAATACATTCTAAAGACTATAAGATCATTTCCCAATCATTGAGGGATAAAATTCAAATAATGTGCCTAATTATCAAAAATTATTTCATTCTAGAGATGAGAATGTTAAACCTAGGAGAAAAATAACTAACACAAATTTAATGATTTTGTTATAATGAAGTTGAAAATTAAAATTTGGTTTGAGGACCCAGGAGATATAATATTTAGAATTTGTTCTTTTTAATGTTTTAATTCCACCTAATTTGGGAATATCTACCACATCTAACATTAACATGAACATGGATGGAGTATTGGTCATTTGTGATATTAATATTAGAGGCATATCATTTCATATAATGGATATACATATCATTTAATAATTTCTTTTATGTATTTGACCATGTTGATGAAAATAATATTATATCAAGAGTGATTCTAAAAAATTAAATCCATTTTATTTCCTAGTGGTTTAATTGATTATATAGGGGCATTTTTATGGGGATTTTATATTGATTAATTTTCCTCATCAGCTTTCATAAATTAATATGTTTTTATAAATAATGTTCTAAATTTTTTTTATTGAATATTGATTAATTTCATGTTGATACGTTGATTATTTAAATATCAATAATTATTTTTCAAATTTTTTAACTTAATATTTCTATTGTTATTCACTTTTATTATACAAATTTTTTAAGAATTTTTTTTTCAAGGGTTTGTTTTTAAATGGTAATTTTAATCATAAAATTAATTTTTACTTTTGATATTTCATTTTAATGTTTCATAGGTAAATATTTTTTATGATTAAAAATATACTAATCTTAATTAGATAATGATAATTTCAATATGAATTAATTTTTACAAATTTTTATTGAATTTTGTGTCTTGAGGTTCCATAAAAAATCATTGTACAATATATAAGACAAGATTGTGTTGACTGTCGTGAGGCTATAAAGTTGATGAATGGGTTTCATGAATAAGAAAAAAATTTCAAGATAACACATGATAAGATCCAACCTAAAATGTGAGAAAATTGGAAAACACCGTAAAATTACATGAGAAGACTCATAAGATACCACAAGAACAATTGTATCTAACGAGACTACCCCATATGGGATGGATAACCATCATTATGAAGACAAGGTACTATGTGAAGAAATTATTGTTGATTGAATGGAATCTTACGATACCATATGATGAAAAATTAATCTATCCATGTATAATTTTATCAACTAACTATGCATAAATATACTATAGTGATTGAGTATTAACATACTGCGATATTATATCATTTCATATGATTATTAAACACATTAAAAAAATACATTCCCCATAACTATAATATTTTAGAATCATTTAAAACATGGAAAAAAATATTCTATCCTGGTGAATGATATTCAATATCTCCCTTAAATATCCACCAATTCAGTACTTAAACATAATACCAGTCGTCATAACCTGAGGAAATTAAACAAAATAAAGGGGTTATCATATAATATTAGTAAGGGGGAAAAGGTATATTTTTCAGTGTAAATTGATAAAAATAAAATGCAAAACAATTAACAAAATTTTATGATAAAAAAATACATATAACAAATCATAACCCAGATTATTTAATTTTTTTTATAATTTTTAAGACATTAATCAGAAGTAATTGAAAGAGAATATGTCCTTTCCAAATAAAAATAGGCATAACATATAGTATTGGGGAATAAACACCATGAAATATGAATTATAACATGAGTAAATAAAAATAGGATCACTCATTTAGTTAAGGACATGAAATCAGACCCGCTCATAAACTCATCGGCAAGCATCCAGGTGTATGCATAACATTGTGAACATGTAATCTGGTTCACACTGAAATATAATTCACCATTAGTCAGGGGTCATTTCCAAAACATATAATGGAACATCATTGGTAATAATCCAAATCGGAGGGACATGCCACCATAACCTATTGTATTCATTTATTTATAAGGTAGGAGTTACCACTTGTTCCCATAGTGGATCGGGTATCCCTATCTTCCCATAGTGGATCGGGTTTCCCCAAAATCCCATAGTAGACCTGGACAGACATGTTTTCTATTTTGTATAAGGACACAAATACTTCCATTTTTAGATATTTTTTAATATTTTTTCCCATAATTATCTAATGTGGTATAAATATTTTCTAAATTCATTGCATTTAAATATCTGTCCCATACTTCACATACTACAATCAAACGTAAATATTCCATGAGATTATAAAAAATCAATCATATAATGATCTAAAAAAGGGATGGGGTTAAAAATAATAATTTAATAACCCATTAAATAAAATGGGTATCATAAAAATTTCATCACATTATAAACTATGGAAATGTGATAGGTTTCATAATCATTTAATGAAAACATAACCATTTAATAAATGATGATTTCATAAATGAATTATCATTTTATAAACCATGGATGCGAAATAGGTTTGATAGAAAACTATTAATATTATTCATTAACCATTAAATAAATGATTAACAATGGGTTCCATGGATTATAATCCTAGTAAGTCATAATATTTTTTAAATTAATTCAATCTATATGGAATATAATTTTGAAATATCTCATGGGACATTTGATTTCATTTAAAATTACTATTTAAACCATATTGAAGATTCAAAATCATTTACACTACAGTTACATTAAAAAAATATAGGAATCAGGATAAAAAATTAAATCATTTTTGGGAGACAATAACAATTATTAATTGAAATAATCATTTTAAAACCCACAAAATTAATATCATTATCCATTGAAAATTTCCTTGAAAACAACAATGATGGCTTTTATAAAAAATTATAATAATTTTAAAAAATAAAATATTTTTGAAATCGTTTTTCATATAAAATAATTTTAAATAATTAATTTATTGAATTTTAATAATAAAATTATTTTAAAAATAACCATGTAAACATTTCATGTAATCCTTATGGAAATGACAGTGGGTAAATCCGTACATGGGGATATTTAATTTGGCCCTATAAAATTGTTTCATAGTGTTCATTGATCTGAATATAAAAATGATATTCATTTTATAAATTTTATTCATTAAAATTTAAAATATGTGTCAAATTTTATTCTAAGCATTATAGTAAAAAAATAAATTTTCTTACAATACATAGTTTTATAAAAAATACTTTTTCAACCAATTATTGAAATAATGTTTTATTTATTAAATATTGTTTCTTAATTATCATACGTACCAAAGATAAAGAAATTGTAACAAAACATTTATATATCTTTCATCTTAGTAGGATACAAACATATTATGAGATTTCATGAGATATGTAACAATAAGTTTAATTAATATTTTCATAATCATAAATAATCTTGATAAACGATGACATTGTGGACATAAATTTTTACCACTATTATAAAACATAATTATAATAATATAGAAACAATAAAATTGAATTAATATAAAAATACAATATAAATAAGGATAATCATGATATAACATTATGTATATTATATACATCTAAATGGAATATCTGGGTTCAAAACATGGCATGTGTGCAATAAATGCAAATTGATACAAAATTATATTACTGACTTGGTAAAATTTGATCCATAATCAACATCAAATAAATATCATAAAATATATATTTAAATTCAAACAAATTATAAATAATAATCATGTAATATATTCATGGTAATTATATACACCACAATATATAAATAAGGGATAAATAAGGAATACGTCTCACATAAACAAAAGTGTATGAAAAAAATCCACTACCATTCGTCTTGACATTCATCGCACACATTAAAACCTCTAGTACTATAAGTATATGTATATTAAATATATAAATAATAAAAAAAATTATCAGATATCATATCATATATTATTTTATTACGACTTTAAATTACCCTATTTATTAGTAATTATATATTAATGTAACCTTTCGTGTAGTATTAACTTTGTTTTTCTTATATGCTTTCCTTTTTATTCATGATCAATATAATTATATCATTATTTAATTATATATATATTGTCAAAAATAATTTTATTATCTTATATATTAATTTTATTAATATTTATAACAATCTATAAAATTTTGAAATAGTAAATGAGCTACTCCTTTCATAGAGACGGTAGGCCATACATATGCATCAAAACTGTTTCCATTTTATTGTCATGTTGAATAATTGTATGTAAATGGAATATAAGTATATAATAATATTTATTACCAATAAAGTGTAATTATTATTTATAATATTTCATATAACATTATTAACCAATCTTTAATATATTCCATTTAATGTGAGGACGATTCACATCACATTCAGGTTGTGGTAGTCCACACGTCCACAAAAAATGATATGACAAGTACACAAAGTGGAATGAATAAATGTATGTTTAATATAATTATGTGAAATAACTAAAACATAATAAATAAAATATATATCATATAAAAATATAATTTCCATCATAATTCTCTACCATGAATGTGGTAAAGGGAAATGAAAAAAATCGGTCCACATGGTGGTAGACCTTCATACAGACAATTGGTTAGTTTGATTCCCATTTCATGGAAGTTTTTTTAGTTATAGGTAAAAACCTTAAAAGAAAAAAATATCAGAATATTTAAAATAAATATGTTATTATATAATCAAGTTATTAGAATATTTGAGGTTGTGGAGAATGAAAATAAAACAATAGAGATTGAGGATGGATGTTACCTCTTCTTAGTCTAATTCCTCTTGGTTAGAACGATAATACTAACATGGATTTAATTCTGAAGAAAATGAGGATTCATGGAAAAGAAGAGGGATGTTGTGATATTAATTTTTTAGGGTTTCAATGATAAAATTTGGATTTATACTTTTCATAAAGTGTTGGGGGTGGGGGTGAATTCCCTTTTATTGTAAAGGAGGAGTGACATTTTTGTAAATATAATATGGTTAAAACTATTGTGTGGTAAATCATAATACATGTTCACCCAATAATTGTAAATTTTAGATAAAAGGTAATATAATCACAATATATAGATAGGATTTGTATTTTTCACAAGTGTATGTGGTATTATCCCTATATTTCCATGTTTTACCACTAAGAAAACTTATTTTTATATTATTCAATTCAATTAATATAAATTGATTAAATTGATATTTTTCCCCACAAACTATATTGAACAAACTAAGTATTACATATTATTCTGAATAAATACATGGAATCTATTTTTTATATTTTCTTATAGAAAATGTGGTATAAATTAATAAAAAATTAATCCCGAAGATGTGTTATGAATGCAATTTTTTTAGTGAAAAAGTCCAATTTTTTTATAATTTTTAGATCAAATTTCAATATCAAATTGGTCCCAATGACCTAAATTGGATTAATTTTTGTATATTTGTAATAATTATACATTAAAACTAAATTAATAAATAATTATAATATATAAATAAATTAGATGAAAATGATGATTTGAATTAAAATATAGCTATTTATAGTATCTATCAAATAAAATAAATTTCTCAAAAAAATAAGAAACAATTAACCCTATGTAAACATTGAAATTATTCATCCAAAAAATGAAGTTTATTTTTTCAAATTAAAATAATAAAAGTAAAACCATTTATATTTACAATTAGTTATTTATACAAATGTGGTAAAATTACCTATTTGAAAAATACATATTTTTCATTCATAAAATTTGATATATTATTATATTATATCTATCAAATATATAATATAATATTGAATAATATTTATTGAATATATAATATAATATTTTTATCAAAAAATTCAACCAAATATTTTTTTTAAATTTACTGATATTAAAATTTATTTCATAATATAAAAATTTATTTTCTAAAATATGTCACTTATTTAATATCAAGTAGTTCGTAAATAAATTTCTCTCTAATAGATAACCAAAGTATTAATTTTATATACACATGTAAATCATGTTTTCGAAATTTATTTAACAATATTCAAAACATCCATTCCATCATCTATGTGTTAACTGTAGTAATATTTTAATAATATTATTAATAGTATATTATTGTTTGGAAAAACATGACCTTGAACATAATGAAAGCTATCAAAGGGACTCATTGTTTAGTGTAATACCAGAAAATATTTATTTCTTATACTGAAAGATAATCTAAGTGTTACATGTAGTACAAATTAACATGGTTTTTCATTTAATGCAAGAAAAACATAGTTCATTAATATAAAAAAATATATATTAATTATAATGTGAAATGAAAAATATAAAAATAATTAAATTTATTCAAAAAAATTCAAATTATGTTATGATTTTAAATAATATCCCCTCAAAATTAATTTCTCCATTAAAATTCACGTCTATTATAAAAGGTTTAATACTTGAATGTTCTTATGAAATAAAATTCTATCGTAAGAATTAATACTAAAGATATCATTTAAAATAGAGAGATATAATGATCTTAGTTAACCAACGTAACATATAACTAGACTTCTTCGTGGGATTACATAGGTGTAATGTGAAAACAAATACATGGAATAAAGTGAAAATAGTCTTAGTGATTGATAGAGATCACCAATCACAATAATTTTTCTGATCTAGGGAATGATCGAAAACAATAAAAACAAATAGAAGAAGCTTTTAGGATATCAATTATATCATAAAAATTGATGATAATAAAAAAAATTATTTCATAAAACTTTTTTTTTCTAAAGTCGAAAATATTTCAGGAGAATAAATACTTACATGTTTTTAGAAAAACATATTCAATTATTGGGCCTTGATCAATATCCACATTATCTATTATTCGAATAAATTATTGTTAATTTTTCATTCCAAATAAATAATATTATCTTGATAACCATTAATAAAATTATAGTTGATTACATATGTTTCTAGTTATCATTATAAAATATCGGAACATATTATCCAATATGAAAACATATTCATATGCTGAGATAATTTATTAATCTATAAATCATCATCATTAGTTTAACATAAACCATTCTATAAAAGTTTAACCATATAAACCATCTAAAATATAGAAGAATATAACTTTATAAATAATGTTACTATGTTTATAAAAAATTCATAGAATTAATACCCTTTGTATCAAGAAGTAGACCATGTATTTTATGTACAAATCATGTGAATACCTTCTTGAGGTATTCTCTTGAAACATGATAATAACTTTAGTGGTCATACAACCATATTAATAACATGAATTTCCCATTCTTCTTTAATTTATTGGAAATATTACTTACATGTAAAAATGTTTAAAACATTATCAATGATAGAATAAAACAATTTTAGAAAAATCCCTAATTAGTTTTAAGGTAATAATTACAGTCTAATTAACTTTTTCATATGAAACATATCATTATCAAAATATTATTATCTTAACACAATGGACATATTAAGGATAATAGTTTCATTACTCATGTTTTTTAAAGGAAAATAAATGTTTCATTAAATCTCTTTCTTATGTATTCATCACCTTTTAACTTATACTTTTCATTTCTTAAAAAAACATATGCTGAAAATACATAAATATATCATGATTTTTATAACATAATCATTGAATTCAAAAACATATAAACATGAATAATCCAAATAAAATCATAGACTACTACTCAGTATTTATAGTCTAATTCATTAATACCCATTTCTAATAATATGAAATATGAATCACGTAGTAGTGTTCCTTAACATAAATCTAATAAGTATTTTCAAATTTAATATAAAAAAGAATGAATAAAATAACATACCATTCACATTTCATTTGTGGTCCAATTATAAACAGTTTTATTACAAATACTCATACCGCATTCTACATTCACATAATTACATTTTCACTTAAGAAATAGTTTTTAAAAATTGTCATTCATTCCAAATCTATAACATTTAATTTTATCCATGTTCCTTATAATTCTATCCGTTAACTAAATACAAAATGCATCAGGTGGGAAACACTTAAAATAGAAAAAAAACCAAATAATCACAGAAAATTACTTATTGGATTCCTAAATCATGATGTAGACTTATATATCAACCATATATTAAGATTATACATATATATATCCCAAAATGTATCCTTCGAAATATCCCTTTGGATCTCATTAATTTTTTCAAATTCATGTTTCCAAAGGATTACATAATCCTTACTTTGATACCATCTAAATCAACCCCAACTTAACATATATTGATATTACCCCACCATTGATGAATATTAATCACATTAAAAGAATAAATTACTAGGTAATATAGTGGTTTACCTTTTTTTGAATCGTGGAAATATTATCATCAAACAGATTGAAGGATCTTTAAATTCTCCCGTAATGATCTCCCATGTTTAATAATCCTACTTAAAACCATTATTCATAAACCATGGAAATTAAATAAAATAATGATGTGATATTATATAGTTAGTATGGGAAAAAGGTGACATATGTAAGAATTAAATGATCAGGAGTATAATATAACATGATAAAAACATTAAAATATCATATATTTCAAACATTTAATATTAAATAACATAATAAATAGTCCTAGTATAAAAACCTAAAGTTTATAACAAATACGTCCCAATGATTTGAAAGAAGATACTTTATAAAATAATCGCATAAACATAAAACCTAGTCTTGTGTCATAAATACCATTATATAACACTATGTACATGTGTAAATAGAAATAGATTCACTAATTTAGTTAGGGATATAAGACCAGAAAATCTCATAAACACAGGCCCATGAAACTGGGTCCACACATAACATAGTTACCATGTAATCAGGTTCACACTTAAAATCATTTTCTAAAATTGATGCCTCATTAGAAAAACTTATTTGGGCACTTCATTGGGACTAATCCTATAGGGCATGACACTAACCGTCACCAGTCACAATAATTTCTTTATAAGGGATCAGGTTTCCCTTTCATCAAAGTGTGGATTAGTTTTCCCAATATTCCCGTATTGGATTGGCTTTAACTAGCTTCCAATAGTGGGTTAGGATATAAATATTCTCCATTTTGACTTAAGAAACACATGTTTCCCTTTGTGTATCAAGACATTTGACATGTTTAACCTCATTGTCTCATGAGATAAAAATATTTACCTAATTAATTTGAGGGTGATATAGTTACCCCCATTAACATAAGAAAATAAAACATAAATTTTTTACATGATAATAAAACATTCATCATATCATGAACCTTAAAAAGTGAATGGTTTTATTGACATCATATCATAACCTAGGAAATGAAATGGGTATCAAAACAATTTCATCACATAATATCCTATAAAAAATATATTGGTTGCATAATCATGTCATCAATTTATAAACCTTTAAAGTAATTGGGTTTCATAATCATTTTATTAATTTGTAACCCATGGAAGAGAAATGAGATTCATTAAAAACATTCATTAAAATCATAAACCCTGAAAAAGAGAATAATATTTCTTCCATGGATCATAAACCAAGTAAAGGAAAACCTATATCAAATGATATCATCTTACATGGAAAAGGATTTGAAAAGATCACTTGGAAGATAAAATTTCACTGAGAATAGTATTTTAAAAATATATCTTATTCAAGATATTTTAATTTTAAACCACTTTGAATTAATATATTTGATGTATGAAAAATATTATAAACCATTCATTTTGGAAAATATCTTTTTATCCACTAAAAAATATTTTTAAATCCTAAAATTTTTGGAAACCATGTTCATTGATAATAAACTTGAAGACATAAAATGAAATATTTGAAAATTATTTTGAAACTGTTAAAAAATAAAAAAAATTATAATTATTTTTTTCAAAAAATAATAATTAAATAAAAAATTCTGAAAAATAATGGAAAAATTTCTTTTAGAAATATCTTTTTAAACATTCAACGAAATATTTATGGAATTAACCAAAAGTAAATTTATACTTGTCCAATAATACTATTTCACTGTAAAATTTTTAGAAAACTGTCTTCATTAGAAAATGAATAGAAAATATTTTTTTTAAAATAATCATTAAAAAGTTAAATCATCCAATAAAAATTTTATTACAATTCGTATTAAAATATTCTTGAAAACACATTTACAAATATGGTTTTGTAAATAAACATATTTCTGACAGAAGAATAAAAGATAATTATATTTTCATAGAAACACATTATTAATCATTGTGAGTAAAAAAATATAAGTAAAATGATTCCAATACATGGATATATAATGAATAAAATTTAGATAGGAAAAAAATATTACATTTCATGATATATGGATCATAATATTTGGTTAATGGTAGAAATATCACAAACCATATACATAATTGATGAAATTTTAGCAATAAATCGTTACCACTTTTGTAACATTAAATCAAAATACTATGGAAAGAATAATATTACGTAATGCTTAAAATATCCTTAAAATTAGAATATTAATGTTATAAAATGTCAAAGGGTATTATGTATAACTCATATAAAACATATATTAATAACATGGAATGTGACACAATGAATAAAATTTGAGACAAAAATAATTTACTAATTTAGTATCTTTTTAACCCTAAACCCCATGATATAATGTTAAAAAATTGGGTATATAAATATGAATAAATTTTTTTATAATAATATTATAATACATTTATGTGACGTGTATGCACTACACAAAATAAATGAGTTGGTAATAAGGATTAATCCTTAAATAAAAAAAAGTGAGTTGAGAAAAACCCATACCATAAGTATTGACTTTCAACAAACATCTTCAATCCTTATGTATATTTAGAATCAGGTTACTAAAATATTACATAGAAGTATATTATCATATATCATACCATATATAAATTTATAATGAATTTATATTAACCACTTATTAATAATTTCTTGTTAATGTTATGTTTTAGGTAATATCATCATTGTTTCTCATATAAGTTTTGACTTGTAATTCATGATGATCTTAATTAGATCATTATTTTGTTACATTATTAATGTAAACTATTAGTTGAAGGAAATATATATTTTTTTATAAATGTTTATAATATTCTATACAATATATAAATATGATATGAAATACAACATTAATGTAGATGGTGGGATGTATGTACGCATGAACAATGTTTTCATTTTTTTGTCGTATTGAATGAAGAATATGATATGAAATATATGTGTATATATATTATCATTAAGGTATAATTATAATTTGATAAATTTAATAAAATTTCACTAAACCCTTAATAAATTTCATGTAAAATGTGTAAGAATCACACTATATTGGAAGGGTTATAGTCAACATGTCTACAAATGATGATATCATAATTACAAAAAAATTAAATATATGAAGGTATGTTTTATGTAATATTTACCAAATCTTAAAAAATCATAAATATCATAAATATCATATAAAAATAGTATTTCCATCATTATATTCAATAATGATATGCAGTAATGTTAAAACAAACTGTATCATTTCGTAAGACGTTAGTGTGTCATACACACGAATGGTATGTTCATTAACAATTTAATAAACTTTGTTGTAGGAGTTGATATAAAAAAAAGAATAAGAACATATGAATATATTTAGAATAAAATTTTTATTATATAATATTAGAATAATAATATTATTGGGATGTTGACTGAAAATAAAACTAAAATTCTTGTGGAATTATGTCACATACTATTTGCGTAATTCCTCTTGGTTTGTACCCAAAAACAAACTTGGTTTTAATTATTCACAAATTAAATATTCTATATTGGAAGAGGATTGTTGGGAGATTGTTATTGAAGGTTTGGTATTTCACAATGTGCCTTGAGAGTTGTGAGGATGTGAGGTAGTTAAATTCCTTTTATAATGGAGGAGGAGTTGCATTCAAGAAAACATAAAATGAAAATACTATTGAGAATTCACAATCAAATCATGTCCCAGAATTAATTGTTGATTTTTTACAGAATGAAGCATATGGAATAAAATATTTCTGGCCAATTCCTTGTACTCCATGTAATGATAGGTGATTAAAGATCTTTTATTTTTAATGGAGACCCCATCTGAAGAACATACATGAAAATTTGTGGTATGAAATTATCAGTGACGATGCATATTCATCAGGGGGTATTTTAAAAATATTATTTCTCCTGAGAGATATATTATGATGTTTATTTATCTTATTATAGACTAATATTAAAATCTGGCACACATATATTTTTGACCTATATGGTTGATTATATTAATTGGTTTAAACATTTCAATCAATTCCATCTGGTCCAATTACAATTAATCAATCAAATATTTTGTTTCCTTTGTTTTGATACATTCACTATGGCTCTCCATAATTCCACCATAACATTTTTATTCACTTGTTTTTTGTTTTCTTCATTTTTGTCACCTAAATATTTCATTCCCTATGGTTCAACCATATATATATCAACACTTATAATTTGTATTTTTAATAATATTTATTGTGATATATATATAATCAAAAACCTAGTTTATCCTTTATTGTATTATGGTATCATTATCGAGGAGGGAACATGTACACAATGAATCATATATATATATATACCAGTATATATATTATAAAAATATTTAAAAATATTTAAAATTTATCATCTACAAAGATATATATTTATCATAGATGTGTGATAAACTGAACCAATTTCAAAACAAATTTTCATGAACATTAGGGATTCTAGTTTACAATTAAAAACTATCAAACATAAATTAGGTAATATCATTCATCTCATTAAAATATAACCAATATTTAAAATCATGAAATTTAAAGAGTTGAAAATGATATAATAAATATGAATCCACCAAAAACTATAAGTGTAATCATTGATATTCCTAGACATAGGGAGTTTTCTAAAAATACTTGTCATATACGGTTGTCCATATAGTTTGTGAGGTGTAAAATTAAATATTCTCACCTATCCAAGCTACAGCATTTCACTAATCTTCATTTTTAGGATTCAGATAAATTCATTTCAAAATTTTATAGTTTGGTGAAATAATTACCACTATATAGGATGAGTAATGGGGTTCTTTGGTTGATGGTGTTCACATACAATCTAATAGGAAATTAAATTAGCTCGTTCCAAAAATTTTATTGTGTAATATTTTATAGTTGACACCAAAATATTTTTTAAAACATTTTTTCTATAAACAACACTATAAAATTGAGGCATCAGATAAATAAATCCCCTGGATTAGGGATAAATAATTTTAAATACAGGTTATAGAGTTATATATATTATTAAATAATTCACAATCCACTATAATTATCTCAATCTTAGTATGGCCACTTTTAATAATATACTAACTCTTAACAATAAGAATTTAGTCTAATACTCTTAAGAAGGATATTTTTTATATTTTACTATAGATAAAATCACTAATCTTTTCCTCACACTTTCTCAAGATAACCACCACCAATGAAAAATAATAATATTTTTTAATATAAATGAAAAAATACCTCATTTTTTTACTATTTTTTATTAAAACAAACTTTTAGTAAGATGTTTCATAATGGAATGTTTTGACACACTCCACATTTATTACAAGAATTAACCTCCTTGTTCATACTATAGAAGATTCTAAATTTAAGGACTATAAAACATGAATCCTTGGAAGTGGAGATATATTTTAAAATCAGAACAATATTCTCTATAGAAAAACCATAATCACTTTTTGGTGGACCACGGGTTCATCAAACAAAATTCTTCCTTCTATGGGGGATCAAAACCAAATTTAAATAAATATCATGACATTAATAGTCATTCATGTAATATATATGACATAGATGGCCATGTTAGGTATATGATAAAAAAGTGGACACTCAATAAACTATCATTGATGTCCAATAACAAAAGATTATAAAAAAGGATAGGTATATCAGCTTTAGAGACAACTGAATATGGTTTTTCATAACTGTTATAAATCAAAAAGATAATGTTATCATTGTCACCGGAAGATGTTGATTGAAAACTAATGAAAATAATAGGATAATGCCTAATGAAATGATATTAATAATTTATTATAATAAATGAATAAAAATGTAGAAAAATTTAAATAATTAATTCTAGATAGTGAGGACCAGCCTAAACAAAACAGTGATCTTATGCCATAAGATGCTAAATAACTATATAAAGTTAAATATTGGGTATTCAATGAAGTATATAATGAATATTGTGTATATAAGAAACGTTTTTATTCAAAAAAATTTATATAATTTTACCAAAACAATAATATTTTTTAAAATACTATAAAAATGATGAATTTTAATACCTAAGGTTCAAAATAAATTATTAGTATACTTACTTTCAACATTCCATTAATGGAAACCTTAGAAATGAGTCCATAATATGTAAAACTCACCAAAAATATTTGGGAAAAATAATATTGGAAAATATTGTACACCATTAATAATAGCGATGAATTTAATGTTTTCCCTTAAAGATTATACCTACAAAACTAAATTACATTGTGATTTTGTGATTCCATGAATAATAAAAAAATGTATAGAAATATATTTTTTGTATAAATTGAGTGAATGTATCACAATTATTCCATAATCATTATTTCCAAATATGAATTCAAGGGACATGAAAATGAACTATAGGTATCATTAGTAATAATATTTTTCAAAATAATTAACCATGCGAATGGAATATGACTTTTAGTCATAGTAGGAAATCTTTTTTCCTTTAATTTTTTTTCATTACATAGATTGTGATAAAAAAATATCCAATTGTAATAGGTTGATGATTATTAGTTTAGAACGGTAAATTCATTGGTATTTAAAAATGTAAACTTAATTGATAATATATCGATGATATGAAATAAATTATTATATTCAATAAACAGAAACATGATTATGGGAAAAAAATTGATGTTGTTAAGGATATGTTTGAGGTAAGTTTCATCATAAATTTCTATCATCCACCACTAGGGGTTTCTTATATATTAAATGGGTTCATAATTAATTTATGATTATTAGAAACATTATATTAGGTTGGATTATGGTACTTATCATTGGGATGTCACAATAATTGAGTGTTACAATCCTATTGATATTAAGACATACGCTCATATTACCACATTTTAACCACTCGTTGAAAAAGAAATTATTTCCGTAGATCTCAACAAGGAGTCATAGCCCTAAACGCATATTCATAAAATCATTTAACACATTTATGATATTTTATAAATGGAATATATTATTTTATATTCCTAGTATCCTGGAATGTTTATATTTTAATATTTTAGAGAATATATGAGTACACCTAAATTAAGAGTTTTTATTTCATGAAATTCACATACTTGCTTTAATGAATGTTTATTTTGATGTTTTTCAGAGTTCTTTCAGTAAATTCTAATTATGCATGTAAATAAAGAATTAATAAGGGAATATAATGGAAGCTATATTTTAATTTTGTTCACTAGGGAGTTTTTAGATAGGTCAGGTTTATTAATTACTAATAAAATAGAATGGAAATTGCAACACCACTTGTTTGTTTTCTTAGTACTATACAAGCTATTTTGTGAGAGATCCATATTTATCTTTAAATTTTCAGCTAGTTAAATGTTTTAGGTTCTCTTATTAATTAAATTGATCATATAGTGATCTTGTAAAGATAATTTGAGTGTTGGAAAATATTCATATTCCTTTGGTTCTATAAGTATTTGGGAACAAATTACTTGATTATAAAGTCTCAAAAACCTATACATATTTTGTTTAAGCAAACCAAAAAAATAGAAATATTATAATTATTAATAAAAAATAACCACTAAATGATAAATATGTGGATTTAATGGGGTTTAGGGTGGATAAGAATTCTAAACATAATGCTATATGGGAGGAAACTAATAGTTTTCATTTTTGACTTTTTAACATTTTTCCCTGTTGAATTTTTTCTTGTATATTGTATACTAGATCGTAATCTACCAGAAAAATTACTAATGTGAAAATTGAATTGAAAACATGAAGTAGAGTTTATGCTGAAAATTGATAATGTTTAGATCAACATCACCAAGGTATGAATAAACCAAACAATGAATTTAATAAACTATGTGCATGAAGTGAATATGCAGTGGAGTGCCCTCATGAAGAGTTGAATCAATTGTAATTGATTTAGTCATATAGTTTTTTTATAGACCTCAACAAATAAGGTGAGATTATTTCATTAAATGGTATATTATTACACTTAATGACTTTACCATGTGATTAGAACAAAAATCTTGTTTTATGAATATTCTTTTGAATTTCAAAGTTAGAAGGAGATATAGGACATGAATATCAATATCAAACTCCTTAAATAAAATTGTCCTTATTAATTAAATTGAACATAATGTAATGTATTATAATATTTATTTGTGTAATATATAAACATTATGTGAGTATAATAGTCATGGTTCTTCTATAAATCAAACAGAGGGAGTTACATTTGGATTAACATAAATCCAGAAGCTTCTACATTCATGAGAATATGGTTAATATTTATATAGATTAAAATGATTATATTTTTTTATTTCTATATCTAGTTTCTATAGTTTATTTATTGAAAAATATTTTTAGAAATAAATTTTTATATACTATAATTAATGTTAACGGCCCTGACTTCTACCACTATTTGGATAATATCATTTGATTGAATCACTATCATACATTCAAGTAATGTACTATTTTGAAAATATACCAATGAACTAAAAATGTATAAAGCATTGCTCCCTTTTTTAATGATGTTTTTATATTAAACATTTTATGTCGTGTCATATAGTAACATTATGCATGATTTTTAATTAAGTCACAATTATATTTTCTGTAAATTGGTTTTAGAGTTCACCTATAATACATTAAAATTATTTTTTTCTAATAAATTTATCAAAAATTAAGATAAAAAGGATTCCTGCCATATAGTGTTTAACATATAGGGATGTTTTGGTTTTTAAGTGTATGGGAGACGTTACTAAGATCAATACCACAAAACCCACATTTTACAACACTGGTATTTATCAGAGCTATAAAATATAACAGATAAATGACAGTTTTATCAGTACTAATGAAAGCGCATATATGTTTAAATATTTATCAGTTAGTCTTTACTGTGGATAAAGGTAACTTTTATCCGCACTTTACTTTAAATACTCAAAAAGTAAACCTTTATTAGCCCTTTATTTTTTAACCAGATAAAGGGAATCCTTTATGAGCACTTTGATTTATGTGCTGATAAAGTGTTCTCTTTATCTGTTGTTTATTTTTAATGCTGAAAAATATTTATTTCATCAGTGCATTTATAGCGCAGAAAAAGGTCCATAAAAATAAAATTATATATTTAAATAAAAATAATAAAAACTAGGTTATTAAAAAATATTACAGGTTTTATTAATTACAAAATTATTGAAAAAAATTAATAAATTGATAATAAAGTATTAAATATTAAGCATTCTATTAATTAGTTAATTTTGATTATTACTGTTATTTTATTTTATATATTAATTACATTGATATATATTAATATATATAAATTAGATTTATATATTCCAAAATATAAATTATCTTTATAGTAGATATTCATTAATATTGTTAAAAATATATTTTTAATAGAATATTAAAAATAAATAAATTTAAAATTATAATTTAATATATTTTTAGAATGATATATTTGTAATTTTAAATAAATTAATTTTTTAAAATTATTTATATAGTAATATATAAATAATTATATATATTTATACAATTATTAAATTTTAAATAAATTTACTTAAACAATGATTATGTTTAATGTATATACATATATTAAACCTATATATGTGTAATTTTATAAATACATATAATGATATAGATACAAATTTTTAAAAATATTTCTATAATTACAGATGAATAAGTATACGATTATATAAATATATTTTAAAAGAAATTTATTTACTATATTTATGTTTATATATATTTATTACACATTTATAAATATTTACAATTTTTTATTTATATTTAAAAATATATACAGTCTGTTATAAATTAATAAAAAATCATTGATACAAGCATATTTATCCCTTCTTCTTCACACGGATAAAGATGTTTTTTTTATCTGTGATCGAAAAAACAACGATAAAATAAATACTTATCAGCGCTATAACATTATTGATGATAAATATTTATTTTATCTATTCTTTTTTAGAACAGATATAGAGTCTTTTTATTTATTAATATTAAATAAGTGATTATTAATGTACCCTTTATGATAATTTATTTTCATTCACTAATAAATGTGTTCGTATATATGTAATGAACGCAAACAATTTTTGGGCTCGTCAAAATATTATAATTATTTTTTGTATTCCACCTGTTGTTGGTGATCCCCCTAAATGAATTGAAGATCAAGTCACACCACGTGACTGTCTCTAGTTGGTTGAACATCTCATCCAACTTCATGTGTTCTATTGTAGATATAGTTTCTGAAGAGGGTCTTGGTATTTTTCAACCTATAAAGGTATGCCTTCAGATTTTTTTGTTTTGTTTTTTATTTTTTCATTGATGATGACGTTATTTTTTGTTCGATGACTGTATTCAATTTTGATTTTAGATTATGATGAAAATATTTTATTTGTGATTTGTTTTTTATTGACTGCCTAGGAATGAACACACTCTCTCTATGTAGTTATATGTTATATATGACACCAAACCATGGTTTTATTCATTATTTTTTTGATATGTTTTATTTGTTATTACAAAATATTTTTTCACATATTTATATAAATGGGTATAAATTTTCATTTATATTCATCCATATTCACAAGTGATTTCAGGTACATTGGTTGTTCCGTAATGATTTTATATATGTTGACAACTTTATTGGTCACCTCAATAGTAATACAACGTCAGATGCTATTTTTCAGGATCCATGTTAGTGGTGTGATATATATTCCAATATTGGATATATGTATTGTATGATCATGTTCCTATTAGAATTTACTATTCTACTTAGTTTTCTTATGGATTAAATTAAATGGGTTCATTCCTAATTAAAAACAAGGGGTATTATCACATCATGCCTTCACTTTTTTATATTTAGGGATCCTTTTGTTATTATTATTTTTGAATATATTGTTTTTTTCTATTTGATATTTCAGAAAAAGTGTATTCCTGTTTTTATTCATGAAATTCATCTATTTTTATATATCTTTTAAATAATTTAAATCCATAGTTTTTTTCAGTCATGTATGCCTATATCGGGTAATTGTGATTTTGGGTCTACATATCCTTTAACCCAAAGGGCCATTCTTGAATTTTTTTCAAACATTGGTACTAATTATTTTTCTTAAGGGGGGGGGCCTCCCATTTCCGGGTTTCAATCGTAATGTTTAAACCATCCTTTAGTGACATTGAGGTATGTTATAGGTCATACATTTGTCTAATATGATTTTGTTGGGGTAATTCAGTATACGATCATTAAATTATCCATCTTTTAATTGACACCAATAATTTTATTGATAATATCATTTATTATCTACCATTATCTATAATATCCAATGTTTTTCTAAAAAAATTGAAAATCATGATTTTTTTTAAAATAGATATTTATAACTAGGCTTTAAATATAAATTTTTAATTCAATGTTTAGAATTTTGAAAAATGGTGATATAAAATTGCATCCAGTAAGTTATGTGGAGTCTAATAGAACCATATTTTTTTAGAATAGTAACATACCATTAGGAATAGTAATTTGAAAAGTATGATGACCATAATTAATTTTAAATATTACTATTATTTTATTTTCTTATGGGTTGAATATAATGACATTTCGGTTAATATTTCAATGTGATATAAATGTAGTTGTAGTTTTACAATTGTTAATTTTTTAATAAATTCTGATTTTATTTAAAAATCAAAATAATGATATTTGAAAATTATTCTAAAAAAATGGACTTCATTTAGAAATTATACACATCAATATATTGTTAGGGTGAATTTTGTGGATTTTCCTAAAACAGTTGATTTTTCATTGAATAGTAAAAAATACAGTTTTGAGTTTCGGTCAGTGAATGACTTCAATAATGATGTAATTAATATATTTGACTTGTGTATAATTAGAAAATATGTGAGGTGTATTTTGGGGATAAAATCTTGGGAAAATACCATGGTAAAGACCATGGTTTTGCAAATACCACTAATGAGGTGTCCCGTGGAAATTATTAAAATAATCCTTCAGTTTGGCAATAAATACCAACACATTCCTTCATTAAATTAAATCCAAATACATTCTCAATGAATAACTGGCCTCCTTAACTCACTAATAGTCCTCCTAGGGTTTACTCAAGCTCCCACGTTCCCAAACGTCATGTATAAGAGTTACTCTA
The DNA here is from genome assembly GCA_963277665.1 of Viscum album. Taxonomy (NCBI): domain Eukaryota; kingdom Viridiplantae; phylum Streptophyta; class Magnoliopsida; order Santalales; family Viscaceae; genus Viscum; species Viscum album. The sequence continues at coordinate 1,920,819,659 of OY728160.1, forward strand.
CATGGTAAGAAAATTATCAATTTCATTATTTTTCCATTCAAGTTCTGTTTTATGTGGTATAACATTCAAGATTCCATACCATGTTCATATTTCATTACTATTATTCATCTATTCTATATTATTAATATTTTCTAAATGGGTGACCCTTGTTCTCTCTCTTTTTAATATTTTCTAAATCCATGTTGCATAGCCGTTAGGATGCTGAATGTTTTCAGGGATTTCCCAATTACTCTTTTATTTTGAGTTCATTAATTATCTAATTATTTCCACTTATACATTTTCCCAAGAGGCATGAATGCTCCAAAAATCATATAAATTATATAAGTTCTCATTTTCATGGAAATTTTAACGTCATTATTCTTCTTCCCTCCCACTTATTCATGTAATTAAAATATGGTCTGTGATGTGTTGAATTACCGACATTGTGGACGATGTGATTTCAATTTGCATTCAGTACTTCATGTCTAGTCATGAAACCCATTTTATAGTTTAATAAGGTTATAATATATTTTTAATGTCTTGTCTGTGGTTCTGTAATTCTTTTTAACTCTTTTTTATAATTTATAATACAAAATGATGACGTTATTATCAAATAACAACTAAAATGTTCTAAACGAACATCATAAATGATTTAACCGATGAATCGTCATCATATAAAAAATAAAAATTATAATTGGTATGACTAATGGTACTTTAAATATGTAAATACTAGTCCATTCCAATTAGGGTGTTTCAATTCCAATCATCCAGAACTAACCATCATCAACCGATCTTGAAAATCAGGTAAAGAACACACCCAAAACAGTGCCAGCAACAAAATACTAACAATTAATGTGTGAAATGATGTAATGAAATGATAATATAAGGTATAATAAATATGGGAATTATTTTTTTAAGTTTTTAATAACACTTGTTTTATAATTATACAGAAGGAGTAATTTATTTGGAAGTAAGACATACCCGATGTAAGGGAAATTTTAACCTGATTTCCATCCTTTGGGTTAACCTTCAACATCGTTATTTATGTGTTATTAATATTTATTGTGTGAGGTTTCTTATATAATTTATAATTATGTCTAATAACAACGTATATTCATATTTTATCCACTCTATTAGTTCTCGCTTCAATTATATGATTTATGTAAGTGTCGTTTCTTTTAAAATCCTCTTTTAAATTCTATTTTACAAAATTTAATAGAAATGTTTTTTATGCTATTATTCATGTTGTATGATTATGTTCGGGTTCATTGGAATTTTTTATTATAAATGGTGGGACCATTATTCCCCACCAATTTATTGGGTATGTGTATGTTGGAGGTCATTCATCTTGTTACTCCTAGTGTAACTACAATAGTTACACAAATTTCATGGTAGCTGTGAATGTTACAAATTTTATCGTAGCCGAGTGGGTTACAAGATTATGTCAGTAATTCTCCAAGATATATTTTTTATTATGTTTATGTTATAATTTTTGTTTGGATCATGTTTAAATATCATGTTTCAGAAAGATAGTATATATGGGTGACATGCATGTCTTATGAAAATGTTTTCATACCTTACAAGTATTCATGGACTAATGTGATCATTCTTTTTTTACATACCTTATTAATATTTTTTTGCTCATTTCTAGTTTTTATAAATTATTTTCCTAGGTCATAAGGATTTTTAATAAAAATAAGGAATAAATGTTAAATGATTGAATAATAGTCAAAGAAATCATGTTTTATGCTTTAATGTTTTATATTTTGAAAAAAATAGAAATTATTTTTAATAGATCCACACTATAACAATGTGTAATGTTATGAATGTATTAAAGTATTATGTCTGAATTCTCTAAATCTATAAAATTGAAAGGATCATCAGTGGAAAATTCATTTTTTTATTCTTTAAAATCAAGATTATGCAATTTAATTTGGTGGCGTCCTTATAGTAGCTACTTGAGGATGGTTTAGATAAAATTAGTGGTTAGGATGATGTTAAAAGAATACTGTAAATGATTTTTACTCTATGATTAATTTGAAAAGTTGTAGCATATATTGATTACCATGTTTCTTCATCTACTCAATATTTTTTTATAATGGTTGTCTGCAGATGAAACATGGAATCTATAGAGAAGAGTCATCAACAGATAGACATGCTTCCGAATCTACAGCCTGGAATGGTAGGGATTAGAACCGAGCTGTTTTTAATAGTAATGGCTCAGCTAAAGTAGTCAATAAATGGTGGTGGAATCCATGCCTGAGAAAAACCAAGGGTACCACAAAAGCACATGACAATAGTGTATAATTTTATAAGAAAAAACCCTCCTACAATCAATGGATCTTCTGACCTAGAAGTAGTTAAAGGATTGATTAAAGACAAGGAAAATATATTCGATGTTTTTGGATATTTAGATAATCAAAAGTTATGTTTTTAAATTTATCATTTTCAAGGTGAATCTGATTAGTGGTGGTCAATGGTAAAGAATATTAGGGATAGAGAGGATATTTATTCCATAAAGTATGATAAATTTAAATGCCTTTTCCATGAAAAATATTTTTCTATGGTGGTGGATATTAGAATGGAGAATCAATTCCTTGAAATAATGAAAAGGGATAAAGATTTAATTGTTTTTCTTGATGAGAACATCACCCAACTAGCGAGGTATGCTCCAAATCTTATTCTGGATCAAGATAGAAAAATCATCCTCTTTTACTTAGGATTGAATCCAAGGTATTGAATGGCACTGGCCTCCTATGAATTCATAAGTTACGAGAAACTTTTATAATGTGATGAGAGGTTAGAGATGGAGTTTTCTTATGATCGTGTAAATTTTGGATATATGGAGAAGAAGAGGTCTAGATGTCAAGTGATGGGTAAGAATCATCACATGAAATCTAATGGTAATAAAATCTAATTTCTAGATTGTGAAAAGTGTGTCACGAAACACTCTTTAGAATGTCTTAGTGAAACGGGGATGTGTTTTAAATGATGTAATTTTAGACATATGGACAAATATTTTAATGAAATTGATCTTAAGACTAATCCTGATAAGAAAACTGTAATGTGTTTTAAATGTGGTGAGATGGGTCACTATACAAATTCATGCCTAAAGAGAGATACAAATGATGTAAAGAGGATAGACTATAAGCAGAAAGGTGTAGTGAGATTCCTTGTTACTACGTTAGTAGATGATAATCTATCTAATGATGTTATATGTGGTATGTTGTTTTTCTACTTAGATTTTGCTGATGTTTTGTTTGATAGAGGGTATACACATTCCATTGTCTTGGAGAAATTTCTGGGTTAATTGAAAATGTCACCGCAACAAATGAAACTGACACTTATTATTAAATGACAGCGGGAAATATTATAGAAATGTGCAGTTACAAGAATCTTTCTATTGTGGTCTATGGAAAGACTTTACCTGTAAACCTTGTTGTTTTTCTATTAGTCTTGTTTGATATTATTATGGGAAGAGATTGGCCTTCTATTTATCATGCTATGATTAACAATAGAGATAAAGAAATTTTGTTCGAAAGAGTTTCCATTTTTATACATGAATGATACCATACAATTAATAACATATCAGGAAGCTAAGAAATAGTTGAATGATAGAAATGAATGTTATCTTTTTCATAATTTTTAGAACAAGGGAATTGATTAGATTGATGATGTGCCTGTGGTAAATGAATACCTTGATGTTTTTCTTAATGATTTTCCCAGTGTCATTCATAATCGAGAAGTCGAATTCACAATTGAATTAGATCATAAAGGAAAGAAAATTTCAAAACCCCAACATCATATGGATCAAATATAACTTCATGAATTGAAAGATCAATTGTATTATTTTCTTGATAAAAGAATCATGCATCCTAGAACTTCACAATAGGTTACTCCTTTATTGTTTCTTAAAAAATAAAAACGCTTCCATGATACATTGCATTGATTATAGAGCTTTGAAAAACATCATAATTAAAAACAAGTATCATTTTCCTCATATTGATTACTTGTTTGATCAGTTCTAGGGGGATTAGCACTTTTCAAAAATTGACTTGAGATCCGGATACCATTAGGTGATGGTGAATAAAGATGACATCCTAAAAACAACAATTCTTACTAGATAATGGCATTATCAATTTTTTGTTATGCCATTTGAGTATACTAATGCACCAAAATTATTCATGAATCTTAAGAATATAGTATTTCTTGAGTTCTTGGATATGTTTGTGGTTGTGTTTATTGATGATATTCTTCCTTTTTAAAAAAATATAGAGGAGAATGTAAATCATTTTTAAGGGTTATTTTCCAAACCATAAAAGAAAATAAACTGTATGGAAAATTCAGACAGTGTGATTTTTTGTTGCAGCAGATTTATTTCATAGGGCACATTCAAAATAATGAAAGAGTAATATTTGTTCGTTCCAAAACAAAAGTGGTTGAGGAATGTTCAAGACCCAGAAATGCTATAGAGATTTGTATTTTTCATGGGTTAGCTGGTTATTACTGATAGTTTGATAAGAATTTGGCACCGTTATCAAGCCCATTAAATATGTTAACACAAAAGTGGGTTAAATTAATTTGATCCGAATAATGTGATGTTTTTTTATGAACTAAATAAGAGATTGATGAATGCTATTATTTTGACCTTTCCTTCCCAAAATGGTGAGTTTGTCATCTACAATGATTCTTCATTAAAGGGTCATGATTTTGTTTCTTGTAAAATTATTAGGTAATTTATTATCCTTCATGAAAACATAAACCTCATGTGTTAAATTATCCCACACATTATTTGGAATTGGTAGTTGTGGTTTTTGCTTTGAAAATTTGGAGGCATCATTTATACGGAGCCAAATCTCAAATATAACAGACAATAAAAGTCTGAAATATATATTAACTTAGATGAAATTAAAAATGTGGAAGATAAGATGGATATAATTGATATAGTATTATGATTTCATGATCAATATCCATCCTAGAAAAAAAATTGTGGCAGATTCCATGACTCGAAAACAACATGAATCATTTACCATGTTATATTTGGAAAATGATCCATTGAATAATGATTTGATTAATTTTGGTCAAGATGTTTTTGGTATTGGGAATAGATCTATTTTGTATCATGTTTCAGTACATTCATTGTTGTCAGACAAAATTAATCAAGCGCATAAGGAAGACCATGTGCTATAGAAAAAGGTAGAATTGGTTAAAATGGGTAAGTTTCATGAATTTAATCTTAATAAACATTGAGTTTTATGATTTGGAAAAAGGTTTTGTGTGCCATGTGATTCCCTGTTGAGGAATGACATGTTGTGTAAAGCTCATAGTTCTCCATTTTATGTTCATCCTAGATATACGATGACATACATAGATGTTCGAGAGTATTATTGGTGGGATTGAATGAAAAGAGATATTGCTGATATTACCACGAATTGTTTGACAAGTCAACTGGTTAATGTAGAGTGATAGTTACTGAAGTTGATGAATCAGGCTTTGTCAGTTCCATAATGGAAATGGGAAAATTTATCCATGGACATTGGGGTGAGACTACCAAATACAACACGATCTAACAATGCGATTTTTTTATTGTAGATCGACTGAAAAATCTGCACATTTTCATTCTACTATAGATACATTGTCTTTGGATCAGCTTTCTCGACTGTACCAAAATAATATTTTTGGATAACATGGAATTTCTCTTTCCATTGTATCTGATCAGGACCCTAGGTACACGTCTAACTTTTGGAAGGGACTTCAGATTCCATTGGGCACATAATTAAATTTTATTTCTGTTTTTAATCTTCAATCAGATGGGAATTCAGAATGAACGATTCTGACATTGGAGGATATTCTTTGACAATGTTCAATGGAGTACCATGGATGTTGTGATAAAAATTTTCATTTATTTTATTTTAATTATAATAATAGCTTTCATTCCAGTATACAGATGGAACCTTTCAAGACATTGTATGGGAAGAGGTGTTACACTCCAACATTTTGGGATGATGTCAGTGAAAGAAATGTGATGGGAATAGAATTAGTAAAATAAGTGGATTAGAGAGTGAAGATGATCGAGCAGCACATGAGGATAGCTCAGAGCAGGCAGAATAGTTATGAAGATAACAAAATGAAAGGCTTTTCTTTCGAGGTAGGTGACCATGTTTTCCTTAAAATCTGTCCTAGGAAAAGTGTGATGCATTTCTGTAAGAAAGGAAAGTTGTGTATGTGGTTCATCCATACTTTTGAAATCTGTGAGAATGTTGGAACAATTGTATACGATGTAGCTTTGCCTCAGATTTTGTCTGAGGTACACAATGTGATTCATGTTTCGATGTTGTGAAAGTATGTACTAGACTCATCACATGTCTTTAGCCCAGAATCAGCTCACCTGGAAGAGAACATTTCATAAGAAGAGAAAATAGTTTAGGTTATTGATCGAAAGGAATATGTATTTCATAATAAGGTAATCTATCAGGTAAATGTTTTGTGGAGAAACTACATGGTATAAGAAGAAACATGGGAGTCTAAAAATGCTATGAGGGAAACATACCCTCATTTGTTTTATAAGTAAATAAAATTGTCAAGACGTAATTTACAGAAGGTGGGGATAACTAAACACCCAATGGTTTTCTAAAAATAAATTGAAATGAATGAAATTTTGTTTAATTTATATATTTATTAATTTCCTTTAAATATAAATTTACTTACTCAATGTATTAGATTTTGATAATCATTTATCTACAATTGTGTCTAGTATATTACTTGGAGTCTAATGGAACCAACATGTTGTTTTAGTGAATAGTAACATACCCTTATGAATAGTAATATGAATAGTAATATTACCATAATAAATAGTAAATTTTTTTAATATTTTAATTTCTTAATCCTTGAAGATGATAACATTCTTGTTAATATTTCAATGTTATAAAAAAGCTGATATAGTTTCAAAATTGTTATTATTTGAATTAAGTATGATTTTTTAAAAAATTAAATTAATGAAATATAAGTAATTATTTTAAAAATGTGGACTTCATTTGATAATTATACACGTCGATAAATGTGTTAGGGTGAATATAGGGGATTTTTATGAAAGAGTTCATTTTTGGGTGAATAGTAAACAAACAATTTTGGGTTTTTTTGTGTTAATGACATCATTAATGATGTAATAATGATGTAATAAATATGGTGCACCAGTGTACATTTAAATAAGACGTGTGGTTTACCATGTGACAAATACCATTGGAAAATACCATTTTCATGACCATGGTTTTTCAAATACCACAAATGAGGTGTCCCATGGAAATTATTAAAATGATCCATCAATTTCGCTATAAATACCAACCCACTCCTTCATTAAATTCATTCCCAATTCTTCTTCAACAGATATATAGTCTCTTTACCTCTCTATTAGTCCTTCCAAGGTTTCCCCATGCCCCAATGGTCCAATCCTTAATGGTCTAGTAGTTACTCTACAAGGTAAGAAAATTCTCAATTACATTGTTTGTTTCAATTCATGTTCTCTTTTATTTGGTATAACATTCATGTTTCCATTCCATGTTTTTATTTCCTTATTCTTCCTGATATATAATGTAATACTATTCCTTTCAAGATGGGTAACCTTTGTCCCCATACTTTTTAATATTTTCTATAACCACATTGCATAGCCGTTAGGATGCAGAATTTTGGTAAGGGATTTCTCAGTTATTCTTGTTTTTGAGTACCATTTTTTTCTTATTAATTATTCATCTCATATTACCCAGTATTCCTAAATGCTAGAAAAAATAATTTATATTCTGGATGTCCTTATTTTCATGTAAAATTAATCATCATTATTTTTCTCCTCTCCCACTTATTGAAGTAATAAAAACATTGTTTATGATGTGTCCAATTACCGAAATAGATAAAGATGTGATAAAGATTTGCATAAATTATTTCCAGTCTAGTTATGAAACCATTTGTATGGTTGAAAAAGGTTACAATATATCTTTTATGTCTCATCTATGGTTCTGTAATTATTTTATACTCATGTTTTTATGTTATATGACAAAACGAGGGTGTTATTTACAAAGAACCACTATAATGATATGAACGAAAATCATTAATGTTTTACCCTATGAATCATCCTCATATAAAAAATAAAAATTATAATTGGTAAAAATTATGCCACTGGAAATATTTAAATACCATTCCATTGCAATTTTACAGTTTCACTTCCAATTAACAAGAACAATCCATCACAAATCGATCATGAAAATCATGTAAATAACTCACACAAAACTGTTCATGGAACAAAATTATAAAAATTAAAGGCAGAAATGATGTAATGAAATGTTTATATAAGGTATTATAAAGATAAATATGATTTCTTAATATATTAATAACAAAATTTTAACTATTATAAAAGAGTTTTAAATGCGTTTTCAGTAAGACAAACCCAAAGAAAGGGAATTCGTAACATGATTTCCATCCTTTGGGTTAACCCTCTACTTAGTTATTTATATAGTATTAAAATTTATTGTGTGATGTGTTTTGTTTATATTATGTTTAATTATGTCTAAATATCATGTATATACATATTCGATCCACTATATTATGTATTTCTTCAAATATATGATTTATGTAATGGGATTTTCATTTAAAATCTTCTTTTAAAATTCTATTTTACAGAATTCAAAAGAAATGTTTTTATGCTATTATTCATGTTGAATATATATTATTGTTCTAGGGAATTTTTTATTATGAAGGGGGGCCTATATTTACTCCAATTCATCTGTTATGTGTATGATGGAGGTCACCCATATGGTTTCCTGAAGTGTAGCTACGATAGTTACACAAATTGTAAGGTAGATGCGAGGGTTTCAAATTATAAGGTACCTGAGAGGGTTGCAAGATTATGTAAGTAATTCCCCAAGATACCTTTATTTTAATATTTATGTTCCCATGTTTTGTGTCAATATTGTGTAAAAATAATTATTCCCAATGTATTTATATAGGGGTGACAATCATGTCTTTTGAAAATTCTTTCATATGATACAAGTATTCATAGACTAATGTGCTATTTCATTATTTGACATCCTTTACTGAGATTTTTGTGCTCATACAATGTTTTTAGAGATGAATTTCATAGTTCATAAAGATTTTTAATACAAATAAGGAATCCAAGTTAATTTTTTTTACGAATTGTCAAAGAAATCATTTGTTATGCTTTATGGTTTTCAATTTTTGAAAATATGGAAACTATTTTTATGTTATCGACTTCGTAATAGTGTGTAAGGTTGTGAATTTATTAAATTATAATGTGAAAATAATCAAAATATCTATACTCAAAAAAATAGAATTGCAATAGGAAATTATTTCTTTTTTTAAATCCAGATTATGTAATAAAATAATGTTAGGCCCTTATATAATCTCTCTATCATTATTATATTCATCAAGATGATAAATCATACGGTATCCATCCATTTCATTATCTCGTATCCTTAGATCAGAGACATAACTAATAAAATTTTTCATCATAAATATGATGCATCCTATATGATCCTTATATAATAATCTGCTTCACTCGAACTCTCTCTACATGGTAGATAATCTTGTATAATAGATTCCAAGAATTTTAACTTCTAGTCATGGTGTAAAATAATTTGTTAGTGTATGTACTTCATATAGATGATTTCACTAGATATGAGATTCTATTCCTCCAATTTAGATCATATGTAATGTGATGCTGTCATGAATAAATCCATTTTCTACCAAATATAATAATATTTTTTACATTTTAATGGTTACTAATTGTGATGTTATTACTGATTATATAATATATCCCACTTTTTCTTCAAATCAAAACAGTCATTATTGTTGAATTTGGAATATCTATCTGCTCATATATTCTAGTAGAAATGATACATATCTCCCTTAATTGATGTACTAATCTTCTGAAACCATTATTTTTTCATTCCTCTCAAAATACCCCAAAATTAGACAAAAATAATTACAGTTCACTCACTTTTATAAATTGCATTATTTCTTAATCCATGAAACCACTGATCTAGTTGAATGAATGAGATTTTATTTTTATTATCTATCATTTTTTATTTTCTTATTACTCCTTAATTTAATATATTATAATTTCATTTGTTTATGTTATTTATGATAGATTTTATAGGGAGTAATTTATTTCATAGATTCAATTCCCCATTTTCTAAAACATATTAAATTCACTGAAACAATAAAATACAGAGTATCACATACTAAAATTGTAGATAACATTCACTTTTTATAGTGAATATCGTATGTGTATTTATTTATATATTGTGAAAATTTAATCATTTATGTACCCAATAGTATAGCTATGAACTAGAAATGTATGAACGCTAATCGTTCTACATATGAATATGGAGATGGATTTAAAGAGTTCATCATGTTTTCAAGAGAGAATTAATACAACCCATATAAAATCCTCTATCAATGTATATGTTGTTGTTATTCAAGAAAAAATTAATTTGAATAGTTAAAATATCATTTGATTTTTGAGGATATAGATAAAATCTATTAATGTTTTACTAAACATAGGGAAAACTGAATGATGACAATAGTTGGAATGATACTATAGAGATATTATGGCTTAGGAATCATTTTATATTAATCCCTTTGTAAATGTTAATGGATATCACATGGAAAAAATGGAAATGGAAATTGAATATGACCTTTATGATTGTATAATGTTGTTTGAGGGGTTAAAAATTTATTCCAAGAAAACAATATATACAGGTTATACTAAATAAATAATATTTTCAGCTATATTGATGTTATATAATTTGAAAAATGGAAGCGGATAGAGTGACACCAACTTTATTGAACATCTATGTGTTCTAAAAGATATGATAAAAGATGAAAATGAACTACCAAGACAAAAAGATGACGATAAAATAATGTAACGTTCAATGGTAATGATCTCTAAAAAATAAATTATTTTCCAAATGGTTTCGTATTTTATCATAGGGCCCATGAATAACTCATAAAATTCCCTAAGTGTTGCACATATCAATACAAGAAAAATGAATATTGTCCTTCAAAGTATGTATGGTATTTTCCAATAATTACATGGTTTAGAAGACAATATTGATGTTAGAAAACCACGAGACAATTAACAAAGAATAAATAAACAAGAATAAAAAATGGGAATCGACCTCATCCAGTAGATTCTCGTTAGTGGAAAAAAATTAACTATGAGTTTCCATAAATTTATAGATGAGTTGATAAACATTCATCATTTTTTATATAAAAATGGAAGAAATCAATTTATTGTCTAGAGTTGTATAAAGATTATATGGAACATCATGTTGGGAAATTATAACTTTCCTCCAGGGTTATGCATGAATCCCAAATATATTTTATTGGCTCTACTAATATATAGAATAACGAAATCCGATAAAGATATTGATGTCTACATGACTCCATTGACTGAAGATATGAAATTGATGTGGAATACAGCTGTATCAATGTATTATTCTCATATAATTGATGAATTTACCTTGAGGGTCATGTTGTATGGAACTATAAATGAAATCCCGACATATGGAAATTTATTAGGCTATAGAAATAAAGGAATGTGGGGTTGTCCCATTTGTGGAAAACTCACATACTCTGTTTGGTATGAACATTTCTCAAGGACTATTAACCTATGAAATCAGAAATGTTTACTTTGGGGAAATAAATAATGATATGGGATGGCAACATTTTATTGTAATATTGAACAATCTACAACACTATTTTTAGTTACTGGTAATCAAAAGTACAAAAAAGTTTAAAAAATTTACACAATTTTTTATAAATGATTTAAAAAAACATGAAAAATATGGTAATAAGAAGTGATAAATTTTCATTGAATTAATATATTTGAATTGTCTATATGTCATACATTTTCTTGATGTCATACATGTATAAAAAGTGTATTTGATATTGTTATTGGAGCACTACTAATGATCTTATAAAAACAAAATATTTAATCAAGGTTACATAGGACTTGAGTGAAATGGGAATAATGAAATATTTGGCATGAGTGAAGGTTAAAAGAAGGACTTATAATCTTCTAAAAGGTTATACTCTATCTAGATTGTAAAAAATGAAATTTTTTCTTTTCTTACTAGTGTCAAAGATCCATTGGGATATTCATCAAATATGAAGAATGTTGTGTTAATGATTAATATAAAGTTATGAGGACTATAATTACACAAATTTCATGTTTTTATGCATGATTTAATGTATGTTTCATTCCATTTCATTCTTCCTCAAAATGTACTACATACTTTAACCAGAATCTGCTTATTTTTCAAATCCATATTCATTGAATTTGTAGACCTGGTGAAGATAACCTTCATAAATAATTATATTATAGTCATATTAAGTGAATTAGGGATGTTCTTTCCTCAATTATTCTATGATATAATGGCCTAGCAGATGGTTCACTTGGTTAGTTATGTTCGAATATGTTGTCATCTATATTAAAGATGGATTTATCATTTTGAACTGTATATGATAATTTTGAAAGGGTATGTCCAGAATCAAATTGGGTCAGAAGGATATATTATAGAAAAATATATTGTTGGCAAAACAATTGAATTATGTATAGATTAACTATTAGATGTTGAAGGCATTAGTCTCCCTATGTCATGTCACAATGAATGCATTATGGGTGAAGGGATATCTAGAAAAGTTACTCTTACAATTACCTTGACATAGTGGGAGTGATAAAAACATTACACATTACGTAATAATGAATATATCTATCAAAATATTGAAAACAATAAATACATTTTTTTACAATCCTTAAATGGAAGAATTATTGATATGAAATACTAAAAATCATTCGTTTATAAGATGGATCAGACATTTAAAATTTAACGATTTTACTAAAAATATGAATTCAATTTCTTAATGACATTAATGGGTATCTAGAGGACCAAATAAAAATTTTATATCTTACAATAGTTTGGTAATCGATATTAATATAATATATACAAAAAAACATAGCTAATTTACTTTTATGAAAAATAGTTTTGTTATGCATGGGGCTAAAACGATGCACATATAAATTTCAAAAGATTTAAATACAATTAATGAAAATATGTCATATTTTTTCATTATTGAACTTATATATGAGTTGTATTATAAAATATTTCAAATTCCACCTTACCATTTCAAAATTATTCACAATATCAATGGATGGAAATATAATGAAATGGGCTTTAGGAAGGTGAATTTCAGTGTTGAAGGGGAAAAACATGAGCCGTTCATATTGGAATAAAAATAACTGAAAGAATTTTATATATCTAATCCAATAAACTATAATTGGTTGATTTTTATACCGGTGGATGAAACCATTATTGGGTATGATGAAATTTCAATTGAGGAGATCCCTCTCATTGGGACATCACAATAAGTTCATACTAGTCCGAATTTAGATAATGGCTTGTAAGTTAGAGGGGATCGAAAAGAGGGGATTTCGATTCATGACAGAGGAACAAAATCCTTGAAACCATTTAAAAAATAATGATGGTTTAACAAGATTTTAAATGTGTTTTTAATATATTATTTTTTCTTCGTTACATTTTATGTTTTATAATGAATTAAAATAATCTAAATTAAATGTTTTACTACTCATAAAAACAATGTCGTATTCACATGATTATATTACTAATCCCTCTCAATAATAAAATATAATGAATGAAAACCCTTTGAAATTATATAAATGTAATGTTATGGTATACTTTATATATAATACAAAAAAATTATATAATGGAATGTTGATAAAATTTTCATTATTCGATGTAGATGTCTTTTATTTTGGAATATTTTAATCCATGTGTCATAACATGGAAAGAAGGGAAATTCCATTGTCTTTTCTTAATCATCGAGGTTATTTTGGTGTTTTCATAGTAAAATCAATTTCAATAGAATTAAATTATTAATATATATACATATATATATATATATATGTTTATGTTTAATTTATTTCTTTATAGTATTACTCTCATAATAATTGGTTTCTTATACAGTTAGATTCTATTGTTTGTGTAAGGGTGATCGATCCATCGTTCATGCCTTTATACACTAAAACACTCATATAATTATTCTCCCTCAAAACATTTACACCCCTATAATGGCTCATTTATCAACTTCTTTCATGTTACCTCCACAACATTTTCTGGAAGAGCAATGACAATGGATCTACTCAATTATAGAGTTAATCTTGGCATTTTCATAGTGAAATCATTGTCTATATTGTATTACATAATATTTAGGTTTAATTTATTTCTATTTAGTATTACTGACATATTAATTGATTTTTTATAGAAGTTGATAATTTTTTCGAGTTTGGGGTGCTTTATCTTTTTTTTCATGCTTTTATTCACCAAAATATCTATATACTTCTTCTCCCTCACAACCATTAACCCCAACATTATTTAATTTTATCACTTTCTTTCTAGTTTCCTCCAATACTAAATAATAGTGGTAATATTGATATTTTAATAGTAAAATTATTTCCCATAGAATTAATTTATTATTTCATTTTAGTATTACTCATAATAATTTTTTCTAATACATGTGGATAATTGATTTCACGTTGATGTGGTTTATTCAAAGCTTCTAATTATGTGATGTAATTTCTTCAAATAATGTCAATGTAAATCATGGTAACATTGGAAGATAGGTTTTTTTAGACATTGTGCGATGTTAGAATTAATCGCACCTCAATCTGACACATGATGTGACTATTATGACTCCCTATACTTCTTTCAATTGATAAATGAAATTAGTTTTAGTAAAAAAGAAAACTGATATATTCAAAACTCAGCTTACATGATAATTTTTATCTAATACAATAAGAAAACTATCAATATTTTATTTATGATGTGTATGAACCATTCATACCTCAATATGACACACAATGTTCCCGATATGACTCGGTGTGTCTATTATCATTTTATAAATATCATTAGACTTTAAAAGGTGTCCCTCAATGAAAAATGAGAAAACATGATTGAATTTTTTTATAATTTATGGCATGGATTCTTAAACCATTTTTGAAATGTAAAAATTGTTTTCATGTTAAAGAGATACATAATGTGATCAGTATGATTCAAAGTATGTGTTTCATGTGAAAAATGACAATTTAGTAAAAAAGGAAAGTGACATACTCAAAACCCAGAAAACACATTTAGGTTTTTTTGATACATTATGAAATGATCCATTGGTTACTTGAGGAAAGCCTTAATCAGCCACACATTGTGATCGATATGCCTCCATGTGCATGTTTTTTTTAAAATTCACATCAGTTTTAGTAAAAATCCCTACATATCTACTCAAAACCATGAAAACAGATTGACATTATAATAATAATGTAGGAAAATGACCCATATTTTATTTGTGGTGTGTTGGAATAAGTAGTGCCTCAAAAAGATATTCAATTTGATTGGTATTATTATAATTAAATGTATCATTTTTAAAATTACATTTTATTCAATCAAATAGGTGATGTACCGAAAACTATGGAAACACGTTCATAATGATTTAAAACATGAGATAAACGACCCATAAGTCATTTTGGATGTCTAGTAATCAATCTAATATCAATCGGATGCACTGTGTAACCAATATGACGTCAAGTTCATGTTTTTATTTTAAAATGACACTAATTATAGCAAAAAGGCCAACTAACCTACTCAATACTGAGAAAACCATTTAACATTATTTAAATACATTAGGAAAATGATCTTATATTTCATTTTTGATGTGTCGAAACTAATTTTACCTATGCATGATACACAATTAGGTCTGTATTAGTCAGTGTACATGTTATTATTTTCGAATGACATTTTTGTTAAAATGACAAGTTAGATTCTAAAATAAATGAAAAAATGCATATTGTATTGAAACATTAAGATAATGATCTATTATTCATTTGGGACATATTGGAATTAGTCTCACCTCAATTGGAAACACGATGTGACCAGTATGACTCATAGGGCACCTTCCTATTTAAAATTGAAATCATATTTAGTAAAAAGGCCTAATGACCTACTCAAAACTGAGTAAAAAAATTCATATTGTATAATTACATTAGGAAAATGATACATAAGTCATTTTTGATTTGTAGGAATCATAAGCACCTCAATCTAATACACAATTTGATCGGTATGAGTCAATTTCCTTGTTTCAATTTTTCAAAGTCATTTTATTAAAAAAGAAATGTGACATTCTCAATACCGAGTAAACACATTTGTATATTATTGAAACATTAGGATTGGGATCCAGGAGTCATTTGGGATGTGTGGGAATCATCTCCCCCTCATTCCAAGGTACAATTTTACAGTTATGACTCCATGTGTGTCTTTTTTTTAAACATTCATCAATTTTAGTAATATGGACAACTATCCAACCCCAAACTATGAAAACACATTCATATTGTTTTGATACATTAAAAAAATTATCCAGAAGTCATTTGTGACATATTGAAATCAACCCAAACCCTATCACATACACGATTTTCCCAGTATAACTCAATGTATAAATTATCAGTTTAAAATTATCATTTTAGTTCAACAATGTAACTCACTAAAAATCGATTGGTGAATGATCAATTTTTTTTAATAATTTAGTAAATCAATGAATAATAAAATTTTAAAATTATGTGATCTATTTCACATTAAATCTATAAATTATGTGATTAACATGTGTTTAAATTGTGTGATTCTTGGTTTCAATGTCATTTTAGAAAAAAAAGTCAACTAATGTACTCAAAACCGAGGAAACACATTCATATTGTTTTGATAATTTAGGAAAAATGATCCAAAAATAATTTCAGATGTGTTGCAATCATACACACCTCAATATGATTCAATTTTTCACATGTATAACTCCATGTGTATCTTTTTATTTAAAATTAAAATCAATTTTAGTAAAATTAACACTTTATATTATTTTATTTATTTATATTTTATCGAGAATTAGAATTTTTTTCGTATAAAACTTTGTCATTTTTCTCATGAAGGGGAGGTTTTTTCAGAATTTCATGAGTTTGGTCATGATTAAAAGTTAAGGGACCGTTATTGTTTTTGAATGTATGTAATTATTTTTATTAATGTAATATAGTGTTTTTTCTTTATGGTTGTGTTATAAATTTAAATTCTTTTAAACCAATATTGGTACTTTTTTTATATCTAGTCTCTTTCTAGAGATGTGGTGTAATGTTACATCAGATTTTTGTGGTCCAATAGTGTGATATTTTAGCACACTGATATATGACCATTTATCAATGATTTTAAAATCACTGATAATTTTCTACTTTATCAGCTGTTTTAAAACATCTCATAAATGTTCCTCTATCAGATATTTTATAATCATCGATTAAGGTATACATTATCAGTTCTTTTATAAAAAATTATAACAGACTAATTATCTACACTTTTCTAAGAGCTGATAAATGTTTCTTTTGTGTTGCAAAATTAAAACTTCGATAAATGGTTCCATTATCAGCTCTTTCAAAATCATTGATAAAGGACCCATTTATCTGTTCTTTTTTTAACAATAATAAATCACCCCATTATCAGTGCTTTTATAATGATGATAAATATCCTCCGATTTTAACCTCTCTTATCTAGTCAACTCTTTTCTAGCACTGATGAAGGCCATTTCTAGCACTATTAATGGAAGTTTCTGTAGAAGTAAATGTACAAATCATTTCATCATTATTTTACATATAAAAAAACCTTTAAATAAATTAAAACAACAAACTTTCATGCATATTTTTCGTATGATAATTCATTAAACAATTTTTTTTCAATATTTGTGTATTTATGTTAGTTATATTGAAATTTAATGTTTCACTAATTTGATAGTATCTCTCCCATTTTTAGGGATTTTAATTTTTGTGAAATTATGGGACATATATGATTTTTGAGTGAAATTTTCTATTTATTTTGCATTGGTTTAGTTTGGGAACATGAAAAATGATTGTGATTGAAATGATGTGGTGGAATTCAAATTATAACATGGGCGAACTGGATGTTTAAACATGAACATGGTGACATTTTACATTGTGGAATAAAAAACAATATAAATCCAATTCAAAATAGTCATGTATGTCCATTTAAACATGACAAAATTGGGTTATTTGGATCCCACGATGATTCTATTTTAAAATATTCAATTTATGTGTCAATAAAAAAATAAATAAAATACATTTTACATTTTATAAGATCATTTCACACTCATAGAGAAGAAAAATTAAAACATTGTTCCTAATTCAAAAAAATTATTTCATTCTGGTGATGGGAATATTGATCCCAAGAGATAATTGACTAATAAAAAATAATATGTTTTGTTTCGATAAAGTGGAAAAATGAGAATTTGGTATATGGAACCTATGAGAGAGTTATATCTATAAGTGGATATTATTATAGTTTTAATAACACCTAAATCATCCATATCTACACTCACAGAGCATGGAATGAATATTGGTCATGAGTGATATTCATATTAGAGTCATATCATTTCATATAATGGATAAACATATAACGCAATAAATTATAGTATTTATTTGACCATGTTCATGACAATAATTTTATATTTGGAGTAAATATTAATAAATTTAATATATTTTATTTCCTTGGGATTTAATTGATTAAGTGTATCAAAAATGTTTAGGGGTTTTATTTGTATTATTTTTCCACATCATTTTTCCTAAAATAATATTTAAAATATATTTTCATAAAATTGATAATTATTGAATAATGGCTGATGTCATGTTGAAATCGTTATTATTTGACTATCAATAACAAATTATATTAAATTTTTTAAATAAAATTTCAATTTTTCTTCACATTTATTATAAATATATCTTAATAAAAATAATTTTCTTTGTTTTTTGTTAATTGTAATTTTAAAATTGAAATTTATTTTACTTATGTTGTTTCATTTTATCATTTAATATATTAATATTTTTTCAAAAAATATATATACATGTCTTAATTAAATAACGATATGTTTAATGTGAATTAACAATTTTTTAATTTTATAGAATTTTGTGTTATAAGGGTCAAAAAAATTGTTGTACAAGCTATAAGAAATGTTTATGTTGTATATAATGAGACTGTAAAGAGGAAGAAGGGTTTTCAAGAACAAAAACTATTGTTTAGTATACCACATGATATGATATAACCTACAATAAGAGAAATTTGGAAAGCACCACAAACTTCAATGAGAAGACTCAGAAGACACAATAAGAAGAACTGTACCACACCAAAATGCCAGATAGGGATGGATAAAAAACATTATGAAGACAAGGTACTATACGAATTTTTTTTGAATGAATAGAAACATAAGATACCATATTTGGGGAAAATAACTAATCCTTATATAATTTATTTAAACTAACTATGGATACATATTCTATAGAGACTATGGATTAACATACTGGGATGTTAAATTATTTTAATAGAATATTCACCACATTAAAAAAATACATTCCCTAGTGCCATAATATTTTATAATATTTGGAATCATGAGAATATATTATTCTATCATGTTGAATGGTATTCAATAACTACATTAAAAATAACCCCCTATCAGTGCTCATACATAATATCATTTTTCATTAACAAGGGAAATAAAACAAAACAAAAGGGAAATCATAGATTCTCAATAATTGTAAACAAGATAGATATGATATTATAATATGGGAATAAAAAATTTACATAAGAATTACATCATTTGATGATCAAAACCATCATATCAAATATAATATCAAGAGTAGTTACATTTTTTTGCAATTTATAAGACATTAATAATAAGGAAGTTAAAGATAATTTGTTCTGACATGATGAAAATAGGCATAATTTGATGAATAGGGGAATAAAAACCAGCTTATATGATTTCTAACATGTGTAAATTGAAACTGGTTCACTCATTTAATTAAGGACATGAAATCATGTCCCCTCATAAATTCATGGACTTGCATCCTTCTAGATGCATAATATTTTAAACATGTTATCTATTTCACAGATAAAAGTAATTCTATATAAGTTAAGGATCATTTCCAAAACTTATTATTGAACTTATTGGGGAATACAAAAACCAGTAGGCACACAACACCATCCCTAATTTGTATTCTATTCCTTATAATGTAATGAGTTATTACTTCTCCCCATTGAATATTTGGTTTCCCTATCTTCCTATAGTGGATCGGGTTTCCCATATTCCCATAGTGGATCAGACCACCCCTATTTTCAATTTTTCATCAAAAAACACCTATTTCATATTATAGATCATTCATTTTGAATTTTCCCATCATTATATTTTGAGGTATAAAACATTACCCCATTAATTAGAGGCTGATATTGGTCCCACCCTTCACATAATTAAATCATACATACATGTTCCACAATATAATAAAACATCCATCATATCATGATCTAGAAAAATAGATGGGGTTCATAAGCATAATTTAATACACTGTGAAATGGAATGGGTATCATAAACATTTCACCACATCATAACATATAGAAACAAATACATGTTTCATAACCATTTAATGAAATCATAACTGATGAATAGAAGTATGTTTTATATGAGATTTAACATCATATAACTTTTGGAAGAGAAATAGGTTTGATTGAAAACATTTCATTTAATCATAAACCATTAAATAAATTAATAATAATAGATTCCATGGATCAAAAACCTAGTATATCATAAACTAATTTAGATTACTTACAACTTATATGGTGTATAATTTTGATATATCACATGTAACAAATGTTTTATTTAAAAATGGATTTTTAAATTCTATTAAAATTTCAAAACCATTTTCCCTAAAAAGTCATTCAAAAAATATATAGGAATAATGAAATATAATGTATTAAATTTATAGAGGAAAATATCCATTCATATTTGAAAAAACATTTCAAAACACTGAAATTTCCAAAACAGTTTCCTTTTAAAAATTCCTAGATCACATTAAATTGATGATTTAAAAGAATTTTCATGACTCGTCCCAGTGGGGCCCGTGTCGTGACTCCCCAAGCCCACCTCGAATAGGCCAGGGGCTGGTGAGTAGCACCAAGTAGGCATATTAATAACATGGGAGACATTGCCTAAGCACCTGTACATATGCACACATATCCAAGACCACAAATGCTGAAATATTAAATTCACTAAGGAACAAAATTCATGCATAAAACTAAACCCAACCAAAAGAGTACGACAGAAAGCAATGTACCAAATATAAATAGGGCCAGAATACAAGCCCACCAAAACATGAGTCTGAAACTGCAATGTCCAACCTGTAAACACAAAAGTTAATGGTACTGCTGCTCATAGCCGTAGGAATGCCTCAGCCTGTAGGGAACTCAGAAAGCTCGGTACCGTCCTGGTACTCCCTAGACTCAATCAAAAGGATTCTCTTTTTCACAAGACACGACACGTGCATGTGAACCCATGCAGGGGGTGAGAATAAAAATACTCAGTATAGGACCCCAAATACCACAAAGCAGTGCACAAAGTAATGGTACATTTATCTATGTATAGTATATGTCTACAGAATATATAGCAAGAGAATCAAAAACCATATTTACTCAATACCCATAAACATAGTCTAGAGAAAAGTCACACAACCACATACCCCATCTAGGGATTCAGGTAGAAGATTTCCACGAAGCACTCATTCCAGGAGAACATAGAACACGATTCGTATAGCTCTAATGACATCCGTCCGAGATGTACTGTTCATCGGGAATTGTCACAAGAGGTAGTTACACTCATTACGGGAGACACACTTCTATGTGAGAAGGTTACAATAGATAGATTCACTCCTTTCCGGAGACACACTCCTGAGTGGGAAAGATCATGATACACAGATGAGGAACACTTCAAGGGCCATGGATGATACCACGACTCATCTGAAATTCACCTTCTAGATAGATGATAGATGCCTGGTGGAGTTGGTCACGTTGATACCAGACTCTATATAGGTTCAATAATGGATAGAGGATCTCGATCCGGGACTCTCGTATAGATTCCTCACTCTATCACAGAAAGTCCTGCTAAAGGGATAATTCTACTATAGAAGGAAATGATTCTTGACCTTAAAGGGAATGAGAAGAAGGGCACTAACCCAAACAAAAGACGTCCAAGTTATGGTGAACAAGAGGACCATGCTGTTTTCCAAAAAGTACACAGACTGTTGAATAGTTACACGCCTTGTTGTCTGACACCGAGTACTACTAGTGTACAACAGCCCATGTCATAAGGCTAGTTGTCTAGAAAACATTGTACACGGAATTTAGTACGGTGTACACACCGTGTCCGAGTGACTGGTGGTTGGCTTTGTGTACGCTGTCCACGTGCTCGTACACGGTCATCAACTGGTGTACTCAAAACCGTGTAATTGGTACACGTGGTGACCTGAGTTACTAGCCTCCCCTGGATGTGTGTTAGAGTACTCGGTCTAGTACTCCATCTCGTGTTTGTTTACCCTATGGATACATGTTGAGTCCCACATTGCCGCCTCTTCCATGTGGTACACACCATGTTCTGATGCCATGTAGATCATCCCGTGTTAGTGCACATCTCAAAATACATGCCAATATTCGGGGAATGTATAACACACCGTGTGACCATGGTCACATGCCATGTGGTTCTTCTCTGACCCCTGAAACCATAGCCTCTGCCACCAGTACTACACGGTGTGTTCTTCGAAAGTACATGCCATGTATTCTGGAAATTTCCAGAAACATGATCCTCTGCCATCGTGCCTTCCATGATGTTCCTTTTTTCGATCTGGCCATACGATCACCACGAAACACCCTGGTTTTGGTCAACCCGACACCACGAAGCCGATTCCATTTTTTTCGGACCTCTGATTGGCTCTGAAAACATGCAATGATCTATCAGCACGAAGAATGCTCGAAGAATGTACCTTCATGATCCTATCCTATTCATATTCCTTCATCATCATCATACCTACGCAAGGTCATTGTGGTTTTTATTCTTCAATTTAAAATCATTTCATCACAAAACGGATTCACAATGATCCATTGTTCGTCACCCTGTGAAGAACGCAGATAACGTACAGAGAAAAGAAAAAGGAATATATCCAATAAAAAAATCGAGGAATGAACCTCCACCATCATTCGTCACCGTGTTGATCCTCTCCTATTAGTAGGATTAAACGGTGCAAAAATAAACAAAAATAATCAACATGTATCTATTCCCCGAATCATCCCAAATAAAACCCTCTAGTAAGAACGTACGAATCCGTGGATCAACTTGTTCATGGATGATATGTGTTCATTATTTAAAATCAAAAACAGGACAAGGATATTTGAAATAACAACCCCTACCTCATGAAGGGATCGATCGCTGATGAAGGGTCCATGCTATTGTCTTCATCAAGATCCTTTAACCTCATTGGTGCTGCGAATCGCAACTTCGATCCATATTCTTTAGTCACTGAGAGTTTTCTCTAGATTTCCTGTCAATATTTCGCCAACAATTGACGTTTAATTATCCCCATAGTAAGGGAAACATGTTATTTCATTCAAAAATATGATGCAGTATTAATGAGTCCAGGTTTCCATTTTTGAGTCATTATAACGTGCCATTTATTAAAGAAATAGCTACCCCATCGCTGCGCTGCATCGGATGATTGCATAATAGATATAAAATAGTCTCATGAATTTATTTTATATTATCTTTACTTAAAATGTCCTAAAATTAACCTTTTCCCATGACCCACACCAATCGAGGTCAGGCTTGTTCATAGTTAAATTCATCGCCTTGGATGCAACGATGCCCTTAGATTTTTAATCCGAGAATCTATTTGGAATATTACACTACCACAGACAAGTGCCGACTCACTTAACTAAAAAATGTTCGAACCTCCATTACGGGATCACCGGTCCTTGGAATGATGTGTCGTATCTATGTCTGGTCTCACAATAATTCCATATAATATTTAAAAATGATACACATAAAGTTTAGAAATTACATTCTCCCCACCATGGAGCTTTATGTCCTCGAAAACACAAAACAAATGCTACTCGATAATATGGGGGTACTGGACATGGATATGGGCCTCCCACTACAACGTGTTGTCCTGATGAATCTCATGCTTCCATAGGACATTTAACAAGGGAATAGATCGCCCACGAAGGATCATCTCCTGCCGATCGTCGATCTCCATAGGGTACTCAGTAAAGGTCACTCCATCCTCGATGAACAGCTCACCCCAGTCGATGACGTGTGATGGGTCATGCACGTATCTCCATTGCTCCGACACATGGAAGACAACATGTACCCAATGCAACTATGATGGTATATCTAGGTGGTACGCCACCTCTCCTACTCTGCACAGTATCTGGGAAGGTCCGATGAACCTCGGAGATAGCATGTTGTCTCGGCCAAATCTCCATAACCCTCTTCGTGGTGGGACCTGAAAAAAGACGTGGTATCCCTCTTAGAACTCCAGAGGTCTCCGTCTTCTATCATTATAAGACATCTGCTGGCTCTGTGCAGTCTTTATCCGCTCCCGGATGACCTGCACCATCTCAGTGGTAGCTCGCACCAACTCTGGACCCTTGAGTGTTGACTCATTGGGGTCAATCCAGTAAAGTGGTGACCAAAATGGTCTCCCATACAAGTCATCTAACAGTTCCATACCAATGGTGTATTGGTATATATTTTTGTACGCAAAATCCACCAGTGGTAGGTGGTCCTCCCAATAACGTCCAATGTCCAAGACATAGGCTCGCAAAATATCCTCTAGAACCTAAATGGTCCTCTCAGTCTGACCATCTGTCTGGGGAAGAAAAGCTATGCTCAAGCGTATATGAGTCCCAAAATCCCCCTCCAATCCCTTCCAAAACTAGGATGTGAAACGAGAATCTAGGTCCGAGACTATTTTTGAGGGGATGCCGTGAAGGAAAACTATCTCCTTCATGTAGAGGCGTCCCAAACTCTCTACGGAACTCTGCACTGTGGTAGCAAGGAAGTGTGCTGACTCGGTGGGTCGGTCAATGATCACCCAGAAGGAATCATGCCCCTTGTACGTCCATGTTATGCCTTTCACAATGACTTTCGATATTTCATACAAATTCCACTCAGGAACTTCCAAGAGAAGATCTAATCCCACTAGAACATGGTGCTCAGCCTTCACCTTTTGGCATGTGAAGCATTGGGAAACGAACTCTACTACTGCCTTTTTCATGCATGACCACCAGAACTGTCATCGGAGATCCTGGTACAACACTGCCACTCCAGGATGTACCATAAATGGGGATGTATGAAACTCCCTCAGGACCTCTCCCCATAAGGCCACTGGTACAACAGTGCATCCTCTTAAAAGAAGTATGTGCTCCCCACCTTGTGAATACCAATCATGAGCATGCCCTATGGATAACGGAGCACATTAATCCTCACATTAGACATCCTAATATGTGGTTCCCTAACTCATTGTAAGAGAGGAGGGTGGCAACCATCGACTATAGGTAGGTTGCATATTCTCTTTCCACGAAGGAAAACTACAACGTGGCTAACTCCTCTGTCGCCTCACCCAATAGCAGGAGATCAACCTTCTAATCAGAGCATCCACCACCTTGTTCCCCTTCCCAGGAGTATAAATGATCTCAAAATCATAGTTCTAGTGGAAATATAGCCAACTCCTCTGCCTTAGATTCAGATCCCTCTGTGAGAAGATGTACTTGAGCCTCTTCTTGTCAGAGTAGACGGTAAACTGCTCGCCCATGAGGTAGTGTCACTACATCTTTAATGAGAAGACTACAAATACCAACTAAAGATCATGGGTCGCATAGTTCAATTCATGTGTCCTATGCTAGAATGAACTATTACCAGTCACTGCCTACCTCTGCATCAGGACACATCCAAGCCCGGTCCCTGATGCATCACAAAAAACTATGTACTCGACACCCTCCTCCTGCATTCTCAAGACAGAGGTGCTTGTCAAACTCGGTCTGAACTGCTAAAAAGCCATCTGTCACATCACTGTCCACATAAATGGTTACCCCTTCTTGGTCATGGCTATTATCAGTGTGAATATCCTGGAGAAATCATGAATGAATCTCCGATAATATCCTACCAACCCAAGGAAGCTCTGCACCTCCATCACTCTCCTAGGTGGCTCCCATGCTAACACAACCTCCACCATGGCTGTGTCTATAGCTACTACATCTGCTGAGATGACATGTCCATAAATGTGGACCTCCTGAATCCAAAGCTAGCACTTTGAGTGATTCCCATAAATATTGTGCTCCCGACGTACGTCTGGATCCTTCTGCAGGTGTCTCGCATGCTCGTCTTCTTAAATCGAGTACACAGGGATGTCGTCGATGAAGACCACTATGAACCGGTCCAGGTACGGATATAGGATCTAGTTCATCACTCCCATGAACACTTCATGGGTGTTAATTACGATGAAAGGCATCACCATGTACTCATAGTGACCATAAAGGCCTCTGAAAGCCATCATTTGTATACCTTCGTCCCACACTCATTGCTGGTGATCGCCTGATCGAAGTTCAACCTTCGAGAACCACTACACCCTTATTAGCTGATCGAATAGGTCATCGATCCTTGGAAGTGGATACTTGTTCTTCACTATCAGCTGGTTCAGGTGTCGGTAATCCACAGACAATCTCAAACTCTTGTATGCCTTTTTGGCAAAAAAGACTGGGGCTGCCCAGGATGAAATGTCGGGTCTCACGAAACCCTTAATCTACAATTCCTCTAACTGAACCCTTAGCTCGCTAAGCTCTACAGGAACCATTCAATATGATGATGGGGAAGTCGATGTCGTCCCATGGTGTAAGTCAATGAATATGTCGATTTCCCAGCAGGGACATAATCCTAGAACATCTTCAGGAAATACGTCCTCATACTCCGCCACTACTTCTATGAATTGGGAGCTCACAACATCCACTACTCTAAGGGAAAGGCTAGCCAAATCATGAGTGATTGGCTGCACCTCTATTTCATAATCCCATTCTGCGCTGCCTGGGTTTCTCTTTCTCCGACAAAGGAAAAACTCATTCCATCATGGCTAACACAACACACTCTTCACCTAAAACAGTTAATCTGGACATGGACCGAAGACAACCAATCCATACAGAGAATGACAGTGTGAGGCCTCGACACTACCACTAAGAGGTTCCAACTAAAACTCTCCCCTCTAAGGGTAATATCACAATGTCTACAAAGGCGTGTGATCATTGAGTCTCCACACATAGGTGTCTCAATGTGTAAGGATCGAGTCAAATGTTCTACAGGAATCTTGAGGTTTCGTACAAGACATGTGGCTCTGAAGGAATGATTGGAACCTCTGTATATAATTTTGGAAGCTAAGGTAGAAAATACATAGATCGTACTGTGATTAATCTCTGGATCCCCTGGGTCTTCTGGCTCGACCACATGCAATTGTCCACATCCTAATCCCCCAACTCTCTGAGCCTAGTGCAGACCTTCTGGGGGTGGTGGTGGAAGTAAGTCAAAGTGTCTGCCACAACCCGCAGCTGTCCCTACTCATCTACCTCTTCCACTATCTGTCGGGTGTCTCTGATCCAATCTTTACATCTGCTTCAATGGTCCATCCACCACTTCCCAATCAGCAACTCGACGGGTCAGAAAATCTCTAGCGAGATGTCCCCAACTATCTCACGCATAGCATCGCTTCTCCGATGGATGGTTGGATCCAGCCTTAGAGCCCTCAACTTTCAATCCTCTGTCCTAGGTCCTCCTATGAAGTTTACCACATCATGATTCATTTTCATGAGGTCGGCTTCCTACTGACTGGGTCACCGCATCTGTCTGCCTACTGCTGACTACTGTCGGCTGTCTATGCTCCGCCAAAAATCTTTTGATCATCAAGGCCTTCTCGAGAACTCCATCATTAGGTGAAATGCATAGAGGCATGACACTAGCTCAGATTTCCCATCGTAGAACATGCTCGATGGTATGAGCCCTGATGTACTGATCCCTGACCATATCCATCGAGTACCGAGCGAGGTTGGTGAACCTCAATGAATTGTCAGCTACTGTCATACTACCCTGCTAGAGCTGAAGAAGCTCTTGGATGCACACAGCTCCCAGCATTACCTGATAGAAATCCTCTCGGATGAGTCGCTCAAACTTCGTCCAAGAAAGAGTCTCCCCGTCGTGAGTGTATGTGGTCAAACAACACCATCGTCCTGCCGAACCCTAAAGAAGGCTCGCCCCTAGGATCACCATCTAGTTTGTTGGTGTCCTCACTAGATGGATAAATCTAGTCACCGCCTCAATCCAGTCATCAACCGTTTGAGGGTCGGGCTCACCTCGGAACCTGAGGGGTCTCTGTCTCAGTAACACAGGGAGCGCGCTCAGCCTACTCTCCTCGTCGGTCAGTACCGTAGGTACCATGGCCTGTTCCACAGGTGGCGGCATTACTGGTGCGCCACATGGTGGAAACACCTGGTGAACTGGTCCCTGTATCGAAGCCTCGTCACTTAGGGAGTCATCCTTGTGATCTCACTACAGAATCCTAGCGGTTAAGAATCACAGATACACCCTGTAAGGAAAGAAAATGTAATATGGTTAGTGAGTATATCTGGATAGATGACACAAAGGAAATGGAAAACACAACCCATTTCTATATGATTCATGCACAATTATTTTACTTCCCCGCAACTAGTGTTTCCATGTACTGAGTTGAAAAGTAGGTTATCAGAGACCTGGTGTATGGATATGTCGGCCGTCGTACCAACACTGGATTCTTTGGCCTGAAATCTGAAATCAAAATAATTAAGACTGTTTCCCCAAACCAATCTTATACAATCTTGGTCCTAAGGTAGAACTGAACAACTCTGATACCACTCTGTCACGACCCGTCCCAGTGGGGCCGAGGCATTGACTCCCCAAGCCCACCTTCAATAGGCCAGGGGCTAGTGACATTCCCCGATTGGGCATATTACTAACATGAGAGGCATTGCCTAAGCACTTGTACACACAGACATCTCCAAGACCCCAAATGACGAAATTTAAAAACCACTAAGGAAATAAAATGCATGAATACAACTAAACCCAACCAACAGAGTATGACTGAAAGTAAAGCACTAAAAGTAAACCGGGCCAGAATACAAGCCCACTAAAACAAGAGTCTGAAACTCAAATGTCCAACCTACAAACACAAAAGGTATTGGGACTTCTATACATAGACATAGGAACGCCTCGGCCTGTAGGGTACTCTGAAATCTTCGTCCTGTCTTGGTCCGCCCTAGACTCTTCCAAAAGGCTGCTCACCTACACCAGACATGAAACGTGATGGAAAATCCTGTGAAGGGGTGAGTATAACAATACTCTGTAGAGGACTCCAAAAACCACAATGCAGTACACAAGGTAAAGGTATATTCATCTTTGTACAGTATATTTATACAGAACATATAGCAAGAGTAACACAAACCAGATATACTCAAAACATAGATCCGTAGTCTAGAGACTTGTCACAAAACCGCATACCCCCGTCCACCGATTCATCTCGAAGATTTCCAAGAAGCACTCATTATAGTAGAACACATTTCATGAGTCTTATAGCTATGATGAGGTCCTTCCGAGAAGTACTGTTCATTGGGAAACGTAACAAGAGGTTGTTACACTCCTGAGTTAGAATGTTACGATAAATAGATGCACTCATTATGGGAGACACACTCATGAGTGGGAAAGATCATGATAGAATAATGAAGATCACTGTCAAGGCCATGGAGGATACCAAAACTCATTCAAAAATCATCTAATAGGTAGAGGATCGACTCCCGTTGGACTTGGTCACGTCGATGCCAGACCCTACCTAGGGTCAAGAATGGATAGAGGATCTCGATCGTGGCCTCTCTGATGGATGCCATGCTCTATCAAATAAAGTACTACTAAAGGGATCATACACACATAGAAGGAAACGATGACTGGCCATTAGGGGAACGAGAAGAAGGGCACTAAACCAAACAAAAGATGTCTATGTTATGGTGAACAAGAGGACAGTGTCATTTTCCAAATAGTACAAGGCGTGTAGAATAGTAACACGTCGTGTTGTCTGACCCCGAGTACTGCCCGTGTACAACGGAAAATGTTGTAAGGATCATCGTGTAGAAAAATAATTACACGGTGTGTAGTATGGTGTACACGACCTGTCCTAGTGATTGGGGTTGGATCAGTGTATGCTGGCCATGTGCCCGTACATGGCCATAAACCAGTGTACTCCAACCCACGTAATCGGTGCACGGGGTGACCCACGTTACAAGCCTCCCCTGGCCATGAGATGGAGTACACAGTCATCTTCTCCATCCCTTGTCCGTGTACCCCTTAGATACACGCGGAGTCCCACGTAGCCGCCTCTTCCATGTCGTACACACCGTGTTCTGAATCCATTTAGATAATCTCATGTCTATGTACTTCCCAAAATACACATCGAGGTTTGGGGAAAGTCTGTCATGCTGTGTGACCATGGTCACACGCCATGTGACCCCCGAAACCCTAGCCACAACCACTATAACTACACATCGTGTTCTTCGAAAGTACACACCGTGTACTCTGGAAATTTCTAGAATCACGAACCTCCACCATCGCGCCTTCTGTGATTCTCCATTAGTCAATCTGGCCATTTGATCTACATGAAACTCCTAGATTTTTTGTCGCACCAACACCATGAAGTCGATTCTGTTATTTTCGGACCTCTGATCGGCTCCGAAAACATGTAATGATCTATCCACGTGAAGAACGCTCGAAGAAAGGCCTTTCTCGATCCGCTCGGATTAGTCATCCGCCATCGTTGTAATACATCCGTAAGGTCGTTTTGGTGTCAATTCTTCAATTTGGGATCATTGAGTCACAAAACGGATGAACAATGATCCGTTCTTCGTCACCCCACGAAGAATGTGAAGAACGCACAGAGAAAGGAAAAAAGAATAAATCCAATAAAACAAATCAAGTACTGAACCTCTACCGTCATTAGTCATGACATTGATCCACTCTCATTAGTAGGCTTAAATGGAGTATAAATCAACAAGGATAACTTCCCCGAATCATCCCAAATTAAACCCTCCTGCAAGAACGTATGCATCCGCAGATCAACATGTTTATTGTTGATCTGAGTTCACCATTTAAAATAAAAAACAGGGAAAGGATATTTGAAATAACAACCCCTACCTCAAGAAGGGATCAATTGGTGATGATGGGGTCATGTTACCATCATCATCGAGAACCACCAACCTCGTTGGTGTACCGATTTGCAACTTCGATTTTTCGTCATTCATCACTGAGAGATTTCTCCAGATTTTCCTCTCAATATTCCACCAATAATCGATGTTCAATTATCCCCATAAAAAGTGAAATGTTTTTTGGAATTCAAAAATAAGTTGTAGTATTAATTAGATCAGCTTCCTATTTTTGAATCATTATTACGTGACATTTATTAAAGAAACAGTTGCCCCATCATAGAGCTGCAGTGGATGTTTCCATAAAAGAAATACAATAAACTTGAAATTTTATTTTATTTTTACTTAAAATTTCTAAAAATTAACTTTTTCCCTTGACCCATGCCGATCAAGGTTAGGCTAGTTCATAGGTAAATTCATCACCATGGACGCAAATGCGCCCTTATATTTTTAATCCGGACATCCGTTTGGAAACTACCACTACCGCGCACAAGTGCCAACTCACTTAACATAAAAAAGTTTGAACCACAATTCCGGGATCACCGGGCCTTGGAATGATTTCCTGTCTCTGCAACTAGTCTCGTAATAATTCCATATAATATTTAAATATAATACACAGAAAATATGAGACATTAAAAAATTAAACACTTTTGAAAATAGAATATATTTTTGAAATCCATTTTCTTTGAAAATAATTCTTGAAAATGAATTTATAGAATTTTAATAAAACATTTCTTTGAAAAATTACTAGTTAAACATTCCATGGATTATTTATGGAAATGATGGTCGACAAATCCGAACATGGGGAACATTTATTTTTCACTGTAAAAATTGTTATGAAAATTTTATCGATCAAAATATGACTAGTAGATTCATGTTAAATAAATTATAATTTAAAAAAAATAATATTTGGGTAAAATTTATTCTAAAAACATAGAAAAAGAAATAATTTTATTTATAATACTAGGTTTTTTCAAAAAAATAATTTTCCAATGAAAGAGAAAAATAAATTCTGATTTTCTTTCACATATTTTCCTAATAATATTATATACCAAAGGTGAAAAAATTGTACAAATTAATGTATATATCATGGATAACAACAGGATAAAAAATCATGATATTTCCTATGATATGTATCAAACAATTTCTTTAATGGAGTTATAATCATAAATAATCCTGGAAACTGATGAAATAGTAGACATCAACCATTATTACTTTGGTAAATTTTATTTATAATAATATTGAAATAATAAATTTAAATTAATATTAAATTATTTTAGGAATAATGACACTCATGTTTTAAAATGAAGAGAATTATATTCACCTTATTAGAATATATAGGTTCATAAAATGGAAAGTGTCTCAATGAAGGAATATTGGGTCAAAATTACATTACAGACTAGGTAACGTTTTGACCATAAAAGCCATGAAATAAATATCATAAAATGGATATTTAAATAATAATAAATTTATTATAATAATAATATAATATATTCATATTCATTATATACAACACAGTTTATAAATGTATGATGAATAAGGCATAAGTCTCATAGAAATAAATTTGTACGATAAAATCCAATACCATAAGTCATGACATTGTTTGTACACATTAAGACCTCTAATAAAATAAATATTAGATTATTATATATATAAATAATCATCATATTATCATATATAATACAATATTTTATTTTATTTTGACATTATAATACCATTTTGATAATAATTTCATATTAATGTAATGTTTCAGGTCATATAAGCTTTGTATTTCGTATATATTTTGAAATTTATTCTTAATCCACATAATTAGATCATTATTTAATTATTTATTGAATTTAATTACTTATATAATTATCATAGATATTATTTTAATAAATATTTATATCATTCTATAAAATATAGAAATATGAAATGGAATACTCCTTTCATGGGGACGATATGTCATACATATGTATGAAACCTAAATACATTTTATTTAATTAGTAAATGAATGTAAGTAAATAAAATATATGTATATATAAATAATATGTTTTCATAATGTGTAATTATTATTTATTATATATGATATAATTTTCAAAAACAATATTTAGTTCATTACATTTAAATATTGGACGATTCACATCGCATTGAGACTATAGTAGTTCACACACCAACAAACCAAGTTATCATATTTAACAAAAATAGAAAGCATGAAGGATTTTTTTATATAATTTTTTAATAGAATTTAGAAATAAAGGAATTCATATATATTAAATAAAAATTTTATTTCATTCATTTTTTCCATCCATGATATTTTTCAAAGTTAAATGAATGAAATTGTTTCACGTGGTTATAGTCTACCGTACAGACAAATAGTATGTTTTTTTCCAATTTAATGGAAGTATGAGTATGGTTAGGAAAAACCATTAAAATAAAAAATATAAAAATATTGTGGATAAATTTGTTATTATAATTAATTTTATAAGAATAATTTATGGTGTGGATAATGAAAATAAAAAAAAGAGCTTATAGAAGGATGTTTCCACTTCTTTATCTGAGTCCTCTTGGTTTGAACCAAAATTCTGACATGGTTAAATTTAAGAACAAAATGAAGATTCTATGATAAGATGAGGGATTTTGAGAAATTATCTTTGATTTGTTTCAATGAGACAATTTGGATTTATAGGATTGATTATGTGAGGGCGGAGGGGGTGAGATCCCTTTTATATTGTAGGAGGAGGGACATTCATGTAAATATAAAATTGTAAACACTATTGTGAGGTATAAAATACATCATGTGCCCCCAATAGTTATAAATTTTTAAAAAATTGTATAATAAGATCTAAATATGGATAGAATCTGTATTTTTTACATGTTTATATGGTATTTCCACATTATTTAATGTTTTACCACTAATAAAACTCATTTTTATATTAATCACTTTAATAAAATTTAAATAATTTAACTCATATTTTGTTTCCAACAACTATGTTGACCATACATAATAATATCTAATATTCTAAATAAAAATATGGAATATTTTTTTTCAAAATTATAACCAAACATGCGGTTGAAATTAATATAAAATTCAACCTGAAGATGTACACTGAAAGATGTTTTTTAAGTGAAAATGCCTAAAGTTATGAATTGTTTTTATATAAAATTTCATTATGAAATTCGTTCCAATAACCTAAATTGGATTACATATTTTTTTTGAACTAATTATACTTTTTAACAAAATTTATTTACAATTTTATTCATGGTTATCAAGATATTCTAATTCATTAGTGTAGTGTTAAATGAAAAATATTGAAATGGTTAAATTAGTTCAAAAAAATCTGAAAAATTTCAGGGAGTTAAATTATACCGCACATAAAATTAATTACTCCCTTGAATTTCATCTTGGTTATCAAAGGTTTAATCTTTGAATTTTTGAATCATATTAAATCATATCATAAAAATTAATAATAAAAATTACTTTAAATAGGGAAAGTTGGAAACATCATAGATTCCCAAGGTAACTCATAACTAGGTTTCTATGTGGGATAACATATGTGGAATGTGGAAACACATACATGGAAGAGTGGTTAAAATAATCATAGGGATTGATTGTGATCACTAATCAGAAGAATTTTGGTGATCTAGAAAATTTTATCAATTAATAAAAAATTAATGGAAGAAGTGTGTAAGAGGAAAATTATTACATAAAAATTATGATAATAAAAGAAAATTTATTTACAATATCCTTTTTTTATATGGTTGAAAACATTTCAGGAGAGGATATACTTACATGATTTTACAAAAACCTCACCCTTTTTTCTTTGATAAGTATCCACTTTATCGCTTATTCTAATAAATTATTGTGAATTTTCCATTGCAATAAAATTTTACTATCACAAAAACCATGAATTAAATTATAGTTGATTACATATGTTTTCTATTATCAATAAAAAATCTATGAACATGTTTTCCAATGTGATAAAATCATCTTCTGGTGAGATTATTCATTAATATCTACTAAATCAACATAAGACTAACATAAACCATTCCACACATGTTCAACCACATAACCCTTTAAAAATATGGAAGTAAATAATATTATAAAAAAGGAAACCAAGTTTCTTAGAAAATCAAATCATTAATCCCTTGTGGATCATGATGTCGCCCCAGTATTTCCAGTTCCGATCTCGTGAATACCATCATCAAGTATTCTTTTTAATCTTGCTAAAATCTTAATTCACCATAAATCCATATCAGAAACATGGATGTTTCTTTTTCCAAAATATATTTTATATATACCTTAAATATCAACATTTTGTAAACTTCATCAATTATAGAAATTCCACTTGTAAATAAATCCCTAATTAGTTCCAAGGTAATAATTACTTTCCAATTTACTTATTCATATAAAATATATCTTTATCCAAATATCATTATCTTAACATAACATACATATTATGATTTATCATTAAAATAAATGTTTCATTAAATCACTTTTCATGGTATTAAACACCATTTTACATATACTTTTCATTCCTTAATGAAAAAATATGATGAAAATACATAAGTATTTCATGATTTGTATAAAATAATCATTCAATTCGAAAACAAAAAACATTAATAA
Source organism: Viscum album (assembly GCA_963277665.1). Taxonomy (NCBI): domain Eukaryota; kingdom Viridiplantae; phylum Streptophyta; class Magnoliopsida; order Santalales; family Viscaceae; genus Viscum; species Viscum album. The sequence goes on from OY728160.1 coordinate 1,920,855,491, forward strand.
TCCAAATTTAATCTTAGGTCATTAATAGTGATTCAAAATCTTATTCCATAATACTCATTTCTGAGAACATGAAATATAAATCATGTATTAATGTTCTTAAAACTAAATCTAATCATTGTTTTGATATTTAATGTTGTAAATAATGTAAAAAATAACATACCATTCACATGTCATATTTTATCTTATTATATATGGTTTTATAACAAAAAATTGTACCACATTCTATATTCAATTAATGAAATTTTTACTTTGGAAATATATTTTAATAATTCTCATACTTTCCATATAGGTAATATTTAATTTTAACCATGTCACTTGTAATTCAATCTGTTTACTAAAACCAAAAGTCATAGGGTGAGAAACATTTATCATTAAAGAAACCACATAATCAAAGAAAATTACTAATTAGATTACTTAATCATGAAACGTAATTTTAAATCTACTAAACCGCTACCTTATATGTATATATATCCCAAAATATTTCCTTGATATTTTTTATTGGGATATTAATTAATTTTTCTCATTAATGATTCCAATGGACTACCAAACCATTAATTTGACACAAACTAAAGAAAGTCGGGCTTAACTTGTCACAACCCGCATTTACCAAAATGAGATAAGGGAAAAGAGATTTCCATACCATTCCTTCTTCATGTTGAAGGAGAGATAATGACCCCCCGAGACCCGTCTTCAATATTTCCAAGAGTGGCAACTAGAACCACGGGTATATAATCACACAATAGATGGAAGGTATTACCCTTTTTCTTTAATAGGATCTGGAGATAATATAGTAAAACCCAACAACACCAAAACTGGGGGTAAATGTAAATCTAATAAAACCATCCCAATATGCATGTTACAAAAGAAAATACCGCAATGTACAAGGAGACTACAAAGGTAAAGAACCAAAGAGAGGAAAATAGCAACTGCAACTGTCCCAACGTCTGAGATATTACAACCTGCACCATCCCTGATGTGCTCCCAGAAACCTGAAATTAGTTTTATATATGTAGGGTGAGCATACAGGCATACTCAGTAGGGAGAACCAAAGACTCTCGTGCACGAGTGAGGATGAAATCTAATGCCCTGTGAGAAAAGAGACAGCCAAAGAACCTAGCAAGGGAGACTACCCACCATAGACTCACCAAGGCACACTCCCCAAATAACGCAAGTCATGTAATGTATAGTAATATCAAATTGATATTTGGGTACCCCACACCACTTTCCCACTAGTTGTTAGAGACATCCAATGCATCGAACCAATCCCTCCATTCTCACCGCAGTCCTACTGCCACTCCTCACCCACACAAACCTAGGCTATAGCCACACATCCCTAACCACCCCCACAAACACCTGGTCCGGAACAATTAGTTCCGCACTCGAAGAATCTTGGGCCTCATCCTGATGATTCTTGGGAAACAGCCTTCCCGCACACACATGGGCCAACCACCAGAACTACCCTGCCCGAAGAATCATGGGCTATAATAGACCTTAGTCAATCACATCCTAACCAAAGAGTCTTGGGATATTTGGGAAAGGGATAATAAAATGATCTAATAACCAGCAACTCATAGGATTGTTGGGAAAATCATCGTCCCCCATGAAATGGGGCTGTTCGGCACAAAGTGCTCAACTTGGTTGGGGCGCGAATAAGAAAGATAAAACTAAAATTATATGTATAGGTAACAAGAACTAATCCCAAAATAGGGTTTCCAAAGCCAACTTATGTACAAACACCATCATTACTATTCATTCATAAAGGAAAAGCACATCACTCATGCCCAAGTCACAACTCATTCCCAAAACCAATTCCCTATTTATCCAATTCCTGTTTTCATGTTCAATTTATCCCATTTAGGTTAATTCTACAATACTAGGATACTAACAGGAATAACCAAAGGCTAGAGAAAGAGAAACACCCAAAAAAGAATTTAAGCATTCATACTTGGTTCTCTTGTGAAGTCAGAATAACAAAGAGATCAGTGAGATCCCTCAATGTACTAGAACCAAACCAAGCCTCGAGATACAATCCCACACATCTTCAGATTCCCATCCAACAACCATGCCATAACAGATGATCTCATCCACATCCACGTCACCCAATAATCATCGATAAAAACAATAAACTTTCCCCCAAGAAATAACAATGAAGTTTCCATACACAAGTACATCATTCACTATGTTTTATTCATTCTGCTTGGTTAACCGAGGTGATCACAAAAGGTTTTTTGTTCACTGGGCATTCATTAAATTGGTTCAGTTTACATAATCAACCAAATTCCCATGTTGGATCCCTTCAATGATCACAGAAGACAATGGTTCATTAGTGTGAAATGAAATACCACCAACGACCATGATTTTCAGTGAGCATATCCCAAATAGTTCACAAAATATATAAATTATAAAATAGTACAACATAATTGTGAAACGCACCCCGTCATTCTTTAATAGTCTGTTTATTATATTTTTTATGGTTTGGTTTCATCCATTCCCATAGAAACTGTAGCGTACCCACCTCGCATGATTCAGAGTAAGGAGAGTCAAAGGAAAACTCACTTGGATGATCAATAATGAAGCATTTCTCCATGCACTGAGAACAGAGGATGCGCGACTTATAGTGGGGGAACATCAGGGAATCCAAGGACGAGCAGAAAAACTCCAGCACATGTGCACCACAAGCCACGGGAAGAATGGAATCCATGAAAACCATGGAGAAGAATGAAATCCAGCCAATAAAGGGATAGAATAAACTCCAGCGTTATATAAAGATGAGATTCTATTGTTACGGGATACGGAATTTTGAACCGAATACAAGTCAGACCATGGTTTCCTTTTCAATTGGGAGGTTACACACGATGGGATTAATTATTATTTAATTATTCTCATAGGGGTGGTGGCATAACAATGTTGCGTTAAACTATTTCATTTAAATGGCGGAAAACGCACAATGGAGGCAGAACTAGTAGGTATGGTGAAAGGGTATGAAACCGAGGTTAAACCACGCTTTTTGGTAAGTTTACTGTTTTCTCTACTTTTGGGGGATATTATATATTATTTATGGGATTTAAATGGATTTAAATAGGGCATTAAATAATCATTACATTAAAATATCTATTGTAAAATCCAAAAAAGTCAGAAACTGGAAAAAGGGACAAAGTCCGCTCAGTGAGGACACGGTGCCATCGTCACGGTTTCACCCTTACAGTGCCACCGTCACGGCGTCACCCTTACTATGACACTTTCACAAGTTCCACCATCATGGTGCCACCATGATCAGTGTGCGACCGCCACGGTGCCGCCGTCATTGGTGCCACCGTCATGGTGCCACCATGACAAGTGTGTGATGGTCACGGTACCTCCGTAACTGGTGCCCCCATGACTAGTGGCATTGTTTCAGTGGATCCGTGTTTTGTCAATGTAATGGACCAGTTGGGTCTGGGCCATTACATCAGATACCTCTCAAATTATTCTCTCCCACAAGAATCAAAACTAGACCCGAATAAAAGTGGGGTTTCAAACAACCACCTCAATTGATACCTCTCAAGATTGAACCTCATGGACACCTAGGAATACATTTTTCTAAAGTAACTTGGTAACATTTGAGGGTAAAACTGTCTAGTCATATGAGTTAGGTAGTTTCTTCCTCCATATCAAGATACTATCTGCTTTGGGTGGCACTGACTCTCCCACACAGGTTTAAACACATCAACATTAATGCGTCTGGATCAGGGATCGGGTCCTCCCCTCCCCATAGTTAGGAATCTTCACACACATCCACAAAATATGTAAAACCGTACAGTCCATAGTTAACAAGGTAAATCATTCCATCACAAACAAGTACAAACAAAACAGATTAAAACTCAAAAGAGATCTGGGTACTGGGTGTGCATCTGCATCTCCCATTCCCAGGTACTATCCTCCAACCCTCCATACCTCCACAACACATGATCCCAAGAAATGATCTGTCCATGAAGCACCTTCTACTCACAATCGACAATACTCACTAGTCTTTCCACAAAAGTCACGTTGTCCTCGATATCCATCTTTCCCCAGTCGAGGACGTGTGAATCGTCTTGTTGATATCGTCGGAGCTGAGACACATGGAAGACATCATGTATTCCCAGTAGAGACTATGGTAGCACTGGATGATAATCCACTTCTCCAACCCTCCATAACACTAAGAACATTCTGAAAAACCTGGGAGAAAGCTTACTCCCCCTACTGAACCTTCGCTATCCCCGCTGAGGGGAGACCATCAGGAATATGTGGTCCCCGACCTCAAACTACAAGGGTATCTTCCTATTATCAGCATATGAATTTTGATGGTACTGGTGCACCTTCATCCCCTCGTGTATAAGCTGAACCTTCTCTATCGTGCTCTGCACCACTTTCAAGCCAAGAACACTTGCTTCACCAACCATGGTCCAGCACAAGGGTGAGCAACATGGCCATCCGTACAAATATTCGAATGGAGCGATGCCAATGGTAGAGTGATAACTATTACTGTAGAAAAACTCTACCAGAGGAAAGTGTCGCACCCATGATCCCCCAAAATCCAGAATACATGGTCGTAGCATATTCACCAACGTCTGGATAATGCGCTCTGTCTCTTTATTTTTCTGGGGATAGAAATAAGTTCTAAGATGTAGCTGGGTGGAAAAAGCATGCTGCAATCCTCTCCAGAATTGAGAGGTAAACCATGCATATCTATCCAAGACTATGGACCTCAGAAAAACATGCAACCACACCACCTCATCTAAGTACCTCTATTCTAAGGCATCCATTGCACCCGGCTCCTTGATCACTAGAAAGTGAGCCGATTTAGTTAACCGGTCCACCACTACCTAGATAGGGTCGAAACCTCCTTGAACCATGGGTAGCACTATGACGAAATCCATCAAGATTTCATCCTACTTCTACTCGAGGACATCTAGAGGTTGTAACAGACCGCCTGGAACACGGTGTTCAGCCTTCACCTGCTGACACACTAGGCACCTGGCCTTGAACTCTACCACCACCCGCTTTACCCCAGGCCACCAAAACTAACTCCTCAGACCCTGGTACATCGTGGAAACTCTCGGCTGCACAGCTAGGGGTGGGTTGTGGAACTCACCAAGAACCCTCTGGCGTATTGCCTTTGGATCGAACAACATCCCTCGGAAAAGCATCTGATTCTGACCATCCTCCATCCACCCTTCTAGAGCATCTCCTTGGTTAACCCAGACACACATCACTTCACTCTCTATGTCTCCCCACTGTTACTCATACACCTTCCACGGTAGAGAAGACAACACTATCATCTAATATAGGAAACCTCTACCACCATCAATCCTCGCATCCAGGTCCAGGGTAGCCAACATCCCCATCGCCTTCCAAGCATCTTTCGAATCTCAAACCACATCCTTCCACCACATTCCCATTTCCTCAGGTGTAGGAAATCTCGAAGTCGTAGTCCAGAAGGAACTCCATTGACCTTTTTTGCCATGATTTCAGGTCCTCCTTGGAGAATATATACTTCTTGCTTTTGTGATCCCTAGAGACCAAGAAGCGCTCCTCGTCCAGGTAATGCCGCCACACCTTCAGTGAGAGTATGACTGCTGCATGCTCTAGATAGTGGGTGGCATAATTACGCTCATGGGGAAGAAACATTCTAGACCCATAAACAACCACCCCTTGTCGTTGCATCAGCACACACCTAAGGCCTTGTCCTGAAGCATCACAAAACACCTCATTCACCAACCCTACTTCTGGAAACCTCAGTATTTGGGAACTTAACAACTTCTCGTTCCGATATATGAAGGATACCTCCCACTTCCCATTCCACATGAATGCCTGGCCCTTCTTGGTCAAAGCTGTCAAATGTGCTGCAACTCCAGAGTAGTTGTTCACGAACCTCCGATAGTAACATGGCAGTCCAAGGAAACTATGAACCTCTTCCATGTTCATGGGTGCTGCCCAAGAAACATCCTCACCGACCATCGATGGGTCCACCGCTATTCCCTGCTCGGACACCATGTGCCCAAGTAAGTGCAATTCTCACATCCAGAACAAGCACTTGGACAACATCCCATAGAGTTGGTGCTGGAGGAGGACCTCTAAAACCATTCTCAGGTGCTCAGCGTGATCCTCCTCTAACCTTGAGTAGATCAGGATGTCGTCAATAAACACGACAATGAACCGATCCATGTATTTATGGAATACGGAGTTCATGATCCCCATGAACACAGGTATAGTGTTCGTAACGCCGAACGACATGACCACATACTCAATGTGCCCATATCTGTATCTGAAGGAAGTATTTTAGATGTCACCATCCTTCACCCTCAACTGGTGATATCTCGACCGCTGGAAAATCATGGAGAACCACCATGCCCCTTTTAACTGGTCAAAAAGGTCGTCTATCCTCAGGAGAGGGTAACGGTTCTTGACCGTTACATGATTCAGTCTCAGGTAGTCTATGCACAGCCAGAGAAAACCATCTTCATTATTTGCGAATACGACTGGAGCACCCCATGGTGATGCACTAGGTCGAACAAAACCCTTTTTCATCAGATTATCAATCTGAATCCCCAAATCCCATAACTCGGAAGGTGCCATCTGGTAGGGAGCAATTGAAATCTGACGAGCACGAGGTTTCAAGTTTATCCTAAACATAACATCACGTTGAGGGGGTAGATTATCCACCTCCTCGGGGAAGACGTCTATAAACTCACTGACGATCCATAGTACTTCCACCATTTTTGAATCCACCAACTCCATTAATAGTTCATTTAACAAGGAAAGGAGGGGATCGTCTCACCTGCTGCTTTTCTGGAAAACCTGTTCGCCGATGAATGTTACAAGCTGGTCACCCAATTATGAAAACACGACACTTCCTCGGAAGCATTCAATGATGAAAAATAAAGAGAACAACCAGTAAATGCCTTGGATGACATCGTATGGATGTATCTACAACATTAGATGATCCCTAATATACTGATGTGGACCAATCATTAGTTTACACCCTCTTCAATCATAAGACAAGTTAGTCAGACCTCTGACTGGTGGGCTCACCACCAGGGGCACTGGGAGTCTCTCAGCGTCTAAACCCAAAGCACGGGCCAAACTGGTTGCAACAAAGGATTGCGAAGCTCCTATATTGAACAAGTCATATGAAAGAGTACTAAAAAATCTGATCGTACCTCGGACAACTTCTGGCCCAGCTAGAGCTGTTGCCTCTACGGTGTGTAACTATCCACGCCCAGCTCCCCTGCCCCCTCAATAGTCGGAAGCCTCCCTGATAGCACCCTGGTCAAGGTCCCTGAGGAGAACCCTGAGGTCAGTGTCCTCCTACAATGCCTGCCCTGGGTAGAGCGGGGCCTTGCTGCCCCTGGTGCTGCTGCTGAAAGGGCCTAGATGGAAACTGCTGATGCTGAGGTGGGTGCTAAACTTGCCCACCCTCTAAGTACCGTACTCTTTCCGGCCACCGATTACAAAGATGCACATGGCTTCCACATATGATGCATCTCAGCCCTGGTCCTAAAATGAAAGGGTGAGGGATGGGAGATCAGAACTGGAACTGCTGAGGCCTGCTTCCTGATGGTCGAAACCTAGAGGGCCCTGATCCTGGAGGCATATTGCTGACGACTTTCCCCTTTATTGAGCCCAACTGGATTCCCTATCGTGATACAGCTCCCAGCGTGTGAATCCTTTCCACCACTTCATCCTTCTTCGGTACCTCCATTTACGTCGGTAAGGTGAAAGGAGTAACAACATACTGGAGGGAAGGTTGAAGTACCCCCTCCAAATATCTCACCCGAGACTCCTCATCCAAAAAAAGGTCCAGAGAAAAATGAAGGATATCATTGATCTTTGTCCCCAAATCACTAACTAACATACTCCCCTATTGGAGGGAGAGTAGTTCTTAACTCTTCTCAGCCTTCATTGTCAAAGAGAGGAATTCTGCCCGGAACTCCTTCTCAAAGTCAGCCCTCGTAACATCTGCCTCCTTCTTCACCCCACGAGAAAGCGTCCACCACTGACGTGCTACTATATGCATTTTTCTTACTGCCAAAGGAACCCAATACTCCTTCGAAGCCCTGATCAAGGTAAAAGATATCACCAACTCCTTTAGCCAGCTCTCTATCTCCGTGTTTGAGATGCTACCCACGTACTTCCCGTTGGTCTTCTTCTGAAAGGCACGAAGCATCCTCTACCACTAATCGTCCTCCTCCTCTCATTCAGTACTCTGCCGATCAGACAAGTCAACCTCCTAGGCCTCGATTGCCTGCACTATTCATCTTCATCTCCCAGGTGCCATAGCTGCAAGGTAAACAAGGAATTCCTATTCCCGAGTAGTGTAGAATATTTGTTCTTAAATTTACTTATACTTATAATTTATTTTAAATCACCTAAAATACCAATAAAACATAAGAACACAAGTAATTATGATGCATTTACCTTCCCCAAGGTCTCTACCCTCCAATAAATGTAGCATTACATGGTCGTTTGGTAGGCCTAGATTTCTTTCATTGGATCATGGGGGGCCCTAAAATCCCATGTCCTAGCCGGTTTTTTCTGGCATATTTCACGCACAATGTTCAACCAATAATATTTCCCTATCATCCCATGCAATCCTTAATATGGATATCTCAAGACTCTGTCTTATCTCTCATCCATGCCTCCGATACAATTCTGTCACGACACTCCTTCACCAAGATGAGCGATGGGACAGCAGGTTGCCATACCCTTCCTTCCTCAAGTTGAAGGATAGATAATGACTCCTAAGACCCTCCTTCAATAGTTCCCAGATTGGTGACTAGAACCAAGGGTATATAATCACAAAAAATATGGAAGACATTACCTTTTTCTTTAATTGGATCGGTAGATAAGATAGTAAAACCCAACAACACCAAAATTGGGGGTAAAAGTAAGGCCAAGAAAACCATCCCCATATCCATGTTACAAATTTAAATACCACAACGTACAAGGATAATACAATGGTAATGTACCAAAGAAAAGAAAAACAACAACAACAACTATCCCAACGTTCGAGCTAGTATGGCCACACATGATCCCTGAAGTCCTCCTGGAAACCTGAAAGTAGTTTTACAGATGTAGGGTGAGCATACAAGTATACTCAGTAGGGAGAACCAAAGACTCTCGTGCACGAGTGGGGAGGCATTATAGTGCCTAGTGAGAAAAGAGACAACCAAAGAACATAGCAAGGGAAAAATATCCACCCAAGACTCACCAAGGCACACTCCCCAAATAACGCAAGTCATGTAATGTATAGTAATATCACATCGATATTTGGGTACCCCGTGTCACTTTCCCACTGGTTAATGAAGACATATTATGAATCAAACCAATCCTGTCATTCTATCCACAGTCCCACTAGCACTACCCACCCACGCACACCTGGGATACAACTGCAAATCTGTAACCACGCCTGCAAACACCTGGGCCAGAACAACTACTGCCATTCCCGAAGACACCTCTGCCTCATCCCGAAGATTCTTGGGAAACAACCTGCCCGCACAAACCTAGGCCAACCAACAAAACTACCATGCCCAAAAAATCATGGGCTATAATGGACCTCATTCCGTTATAGCCTTCCCTAAGGGTCTTGGGCTATTCGATAAAAGGAGCAGAAGAGGAGCTAATAACCAGTGACTCATAGGAGTGTTTTGAAAAACACCCTCCCCCATGAAATGGGGGTGTTCGGCACTATGTTCTCATCTTGGGTGGGGCACGAATAAGAAACATAAAACTAAAAATATATGTATAGTTATCATGAACTAATCCCAACCTTGGGTTTTCAAAGCCATCCTAATCAGAAACACCCTCATTAATATTTATTCATAAAAGAAAAGCACAACACTCACGACCAAGTCACAACTCATTCCAAAAACCAATTCCACATTTAACCCATTATTTTTTCATGTTCAAGTGATCCCATATATGTGAATTCTACACTACTGGGCAACTAACAGGAATAGCCACAATCTAGGGAAAGATAAACACCCAATCAACAATTTAAGCATTCACACCCAATTCTCATGTAAATTCAAAACAACCAAGGGATCAGTGAGATCCCTCAAAGTACTAGAATCAAAACAAGCCTCAAGATACATCTCCACATAGCTTCTGATTCCCAACCAACAATCGTGCCACAATAGAGGATCCTTTCCTCATCCATGTCACCCCACAAGCATTGAGCATAACAAATAGACATGCCCCGAAGAGAGAACAAGGAAGTTTCAAGACTCAAGTACATCATTCACAATGTTTTCTTATTTCTGTGTGGTTAACTAGGGTGATCACACAAGGATTGTTGTTCACTGGGCATTCATTTAATCAGCAGAGTTTACGTAATTAACCAAATTCCCATTTTGGAGACATTCAATTATCATAGAAGACAAGGGTTTATTAGTGCACAAGGAAAGTCCCCCAATGTACATGATTTTTAGGGAACATTGCACGTACAGTTCAGAACATATAGAAATTATAAAAGAGTATAGTAGAACTGTCAAACACACCCATTCATTCCTTAATAGTCTGTTTATTATCTTTTTTATGGTTTGGTTTCATCCATTACCCTAGAAATAGTAGCATACCCACCTTGCATGATACACAGTAAGGAGAGAAGAAGGAAAATCCTAATTGTATGATTTACTATAAAGTATTTCCCCACGTGTAGTGAACTGAGGATGCCCATCTTGTAGGGGAGGAATTCTAGGGACTCTAAGGATGAGCAGAAAAAATCCAGCACAATCGTACAACAAGCCCCGGGAAGGAGGGACTCCAAGCGCACGAGGGAGAAGAAAGAAATCCCGCCCAAAAGTGGAAGGAGGAAACTATAGTGTGATATATAGCGGTGATTATATTATAATGGGATAAGGAATTTTGAACCACTTTAAAGTCGGATCGTGGTTTCCTTTGCGGTTGGGAGATTACACATGATGGGAATAATTCTTATTTAATTATTCCCATCAGGGTGGTGGCATAATGGTTGTGCGTTAAATGATTTCTTTTAAATGGAGGAAAATGAGCATCGGGGGCAGAACTGGTAGGTACGTGGAAATGGTGTGACACCAAAGAACCACACATTTTTGTATGTTTAAGGTTTTCTTGACTTTTAGGGGATTTTAGATATTATTTTTGGGCTTTAAATGGCGTTAAAGGGGGATTGAACCATCATTACGTTAAAAGATATGCAGTAGGAGCCGAAAAAGTTGAAAACTGGAAAAAGGGATTAAGACTGCTTGATGGGGACGCAATGCCACCATCACGGTTTCACCCTTACAGTGACACTGCCACGGTGTCACCCTTACGGTGCCACCGTCACTGGTGCCATAGTCAATGTGCCACTGTGACCAGTGCCACCGTGACCATTGTGCAACCTTCACAATGCAACCAAAACCGGTGCCCCTGTGACTGGTGCCACCATTTCAGTGGAGCCATGTTTTGGAAAAGTAATGGACCAGGTGGGTCCGGGCCATTACCTAACACATATTGATATTACCTCATAGTTGATGAATATTCAGCACATTACTAGAGTACATTCTTGTGGACCATAATTGTTTAGTTTATTTTGAATCATGGAAACATTATCTTATAACTCTATTAAAGATCATCAAAATATCTCGTAAAGATATATCGAGTTTAATTATCCTACATAAAACCTTTATTCATAAATTTGTGAAATTAATTATTATAAATACATGAGCTCATATGCATAGTATTGGTAATAATGTGACATATATAAGAGTGAAATGATCATAAGGGTAAGAGAACATGATCAAAACAATATATTATCATAAATCTGATATCAAAGATCTTAAATAAGAGTCCTAGCATAAAAATATTTACTTCTTATGACATAAATAATAAGGAATTGAAAGGTCATACTTTATGAAATTATTTCATAGGCATAGGACATAAACTTGTGGCATAAAAACCATCATACAACACTGTGAACAAGTGTAAATTGATATAGGTTCACTCATTTAGTTAAGGATATGAGACCATACCCTCACATAAACTCTTGGACAAGAAACTAGGTCCACGCATAACATTGTGAACATGTAATCATGTTCACACATAAAAATCATTTTCTATAAGTCATACCTTTTACCAATACTTATTAGAGAATTTTATGGGGGATAATCCTACAGGTTGGGACACTGACTATCCCCAGTCACAATAATTTACAAAAAAAGGATCATATTTCTTCTTCGTCCCATAGTGTATTGGGTTTCCCCATCTTCCCATAGTGGACCGGGTTTCTCCTTCATCCCATAGTGTTTTATGATAGGCATGTTCCCCATTTTTGATTATGAAACACATATTTACCATTTTTTACCAAGCCATTAGACATGTTTAACATCATTATCTAATGGGATAAAATTATTTATTTATTTAATTGGATGGAGATATAGTTCCAACCTTTTATATAATAAAATCACACATAATGGTTACACATGATATTAAAAAATTCATCCTAGCATTCCCCTTAAAAAGATACAAGTTTTATAAACAACATATCATAAATGAGGAAATGAAATGGGTAATATAAAAATTTCATGACAACATAACCTACCAAAAAATGTTAGGTTACATAATATTTTTATCCATTAATATGTTGTGAAAATTATTGGGTTTCATAATAATTTTATCATGTTATAACTCATGGATAAGAAATTAGTATCATAAAAAAAATTCATCTTAATCATAAACCATAAGAATAAAGAATGATATTTTTTCCTTATATCATAAACCTCATAAATAATAACCTATATTAAAGGATAAAATCATAGATTTAGAAGTATTTTGGTAGATCACTTCAAACATAACATGTGATTCAGAATAACTTTTTAAAAAATATAGCAATTCTAAAATAATTTAATTCGAAACAACTTTGATACCATATATAAGATTAAGGAAAAATAATTTAGGACAATTAATGTAGAAGAATATCCTCTTATCCTTCAATAAAATACTTTCAAAATATATACATTTTTAAAAAATAATACATTGAAAAAAACCTTGAAAACAGATAATGAGATATTGGAAAATCAATTTTGGAATTTTTTTAAATTATAAATCATTAAAAAAAAATATTTAAAATTTTATTTACAAAATATCATAAAAAAATTACCTTTAAAAATAAACCAGTTAAAATTAAATTGAATATTTATGGAATGAATTATATGTAAATATCTACATGTTGAACAATTTTTTTTCACCATAAAATGTTTAGAATAGTATCTTGATCCGAAAATAAAACAAATATTTTTTTTTTAAAATATTATAAAGTTTATAAATTGTGAAAAATTTCTACTGCAAATCATATTAAATCATTTATGAAAACATTTTTAGAAAAAAAAAATTTTGTTTATAAAAAATAATTTTTACTGAAGAAATAAATAAATTAATACTTCCATAGAAACACTTTTTTATTCATAGTTACTAAAAAAATGGAAAATGATACCTATACATGGATATATCATGAATAAAAAGTGGATAATAAAACATTATTACATTTCATGAGATATATATCATCATATCTCATCAATGGAAGCTTAATCACCAACAATATCCGTAAATGATGAGATTTTAGCAATAAACTATTCCTACATTAGTAAAATTGACTCAAAATATTTTGGAATGAATAATATTAATTGACGATTAAAATATGTAAAATAAGGACAATCATGTTATAATATTTCAAAGGGATGTATGTATAAATCATAGAAAAATTTATATTCATAACATTGAATGCGTCACAGTGATTGAAAATTGACCTAAAATTATCTTACTAATTGAATTTCTTTTAAAAAATAAATAACATGAATTAATGATAAGATATGTTGTATATAAATACTGATAAATTTGTTTTTAATAATATAATAATACATTAATCTGACTTATATTCCTCACTCCAAATAAATGAGCGGTGAATAAGTCGTATGCCACATAGATCTAAAAGAGAGGCGAGAAAATCCCATACCTTAAATCTTGAATTTCATCATTCATGTTAAAAAATAATATATATTAAGTATAATTTTACTTTAATAGTACATAGAAATAATTTATCATATATCATACCATATATAATATCAAAATGACTTTATAACAACCATTTATTAATAATTTCAGGTCAATGTTATTTTTTAGGTCATATCCTCATTGTTTTTCATATAAGTTTTGACTTTTAATTATTAATCCTCTTAATTATATCATTATTTAGTTATTTAGATAATTTAAAACATGATTTTAATGAAATATATATTCATTATTGAAATATTGATAACTATATATTAATTAAAGAAATATGAAATGAAATACAACAGTAATGTATATGGTAGGCTGTATGTATGTGTGAATGTTGTTTCTATTTAAATGTTGTATTGAAAAAAAATTAAATGAAATATATTTTTATATATATATTATCATTTGAGTATAATTATAATTTCATATCTGAAATATTTTTTTACTAAACTCATCCATTAAAAATTCAAGGTAAAATGTGGATGAATCGCACTACTTTGACGAGGTTGTAGTCCACACATCTACAAATGAAGCTAACATATTTACAAAAAATGGAAAGCATGATGGTATATTTTATATAATAATTAAATAATCATAATTAAATACTTAATATCAAATATATCATATAAAAATATTATTTCCATTATAATATTTATCCATGAGATGCAATAATATAAAAATTAACTACATCGTTTCGTAAGGTGGTAGTCTGTCGTACACTGGAATTGTATGTTCATTACCCACTTAATATACCTTTATGTAAGTTATTGTCTAAACCATATAATAATAACATATGATAATATTTAAGATACTAATTTTAATATGTAATAGTGTAGTAATAATAATTTAGTGTTGTATATTGAAAATAAAACAAAAGAGCTTTTGAAATGAAGTTATGTACTATTTGGTTAATTTCATTTCCTTTTCACCAAATGACTAACATAGTATGGATTATAAAAAAATTGAGTATTATATTTTTGTAGAGGGGAAGTTGGTAGCTTTTATTGGATTTATTTTGTATATGATAATGTGGCTCAAGAGTGTGAAGAATTGAAGCGGTGAGATCCCATTTATAGTGGAGGAGTAGTGGCATTCTTTTAAACATTAAATAAAATCTATATTGAGAATTCACCATTAAATAATGTTCCAAAAATAATTTTTGGTTTTCTAGAAAATGGATTATATGGTATAAATTTGTCTGGCCAATTTATTCTAGACATGTGTATATCTTATTTGGCCCCTTACGGTAAAGTATGACCAATATAATTATTGTTTTACTTTAATCATTGTAATTAATTTTAAATACATTCAATTGTTCTTTTGGTCAATGTATATGTTGAACATACAATATATTATATGTTACTATTGAAAATATTCAATCTGTTTTAATAAATTATAACCACATTGCTAGAAAAATCAATTTAAAATTAATCCCGCAAAAATGTCCTAAAATTGGGTCTTTAAAGAGGTCCAAAAGTTTGAAATATTTTTGTATCAAATTTCAATCCTAAATTTATATCAATTAAAAATATTTATTAAATGATGTTTAATTCATATAATAATACATAAAAACCCAATTAATATATATTTTAAGTATATAAATAAATTAGAAGAAAATGTAATTTTTAATAAAATTCATTATTTTCCCAATTCATCAAAAAACATAAAAGTCTTTGAAAAATAACATAAATTCAACAAATATAAATGTTTATATTATTATACAAAAATGAAGTTTATTTTATGAAATAATATTTATAACGACATCAAAATTTATATTTAAAATGGGTCCTCAATGATAAGATGGTAAAATTACCTTTTAGAGAAATACATCCTTTTATTCATAAAATCATATTTATTATTATCTTATACCTATAAAACATATAGGTTTATTATCAATTATATTAATTTAATATATTATATATAATTTTTTATTGATAAAATTCATCAAAATTGGTTTTCCGAATGTATTGAGATAAAATTGTGTTTGTAAAAATAAAAGTATATTTATTTAACATGTAATTTAATTATTTTAAAAATTTTCTTACATTCATTTATAATTGATTTATAAAAAAAGAATTCATTTTACATATATGAGTAAATAATATTTTCACAATTTAGTTATTCTTATCTATTACATCCATTATAATGGCAAGGGGTACCTATAATAATATTTTAATAATAATATAAATAGTATATGGAAGTTTAGTAAAAATCTACCTCACGTGTAAGGAATGATATCAAAGGGACTATGTATTATGTTTAAACCAAACAAAACATAGTTTTTTGTGTAACTAAACATAATCTATTTTCTGTGTGTAGTGAAATATTTACATGGTGTTGCGTATTACACAATCCAATCATAGTGATTTTATAAACTAAAAGAAAAATTTATTGTTGTGTGAATTGAAAAATATAAAAATAATTAATTATTTTAAAAAATTCATTAAATCTTTGAGTGTTTCACATATTAATGGTGACTGTCATTAAAACATATTTCAGTTCTCCACGCTTCAAAAAAATGGATTCTAGAATCTACATGAGAACATGCCAAGTGAATTAGAGAATAAATAAAATCATATTACAAATACTTAAACTATAGGTATACCCAAATTTGTACCAATGTGGATATAACATGACACCAATCATCATAAATGACGATGGACTACAATTAAAATTTTGGATTTTTAGGGAATATTTAAGAATATAGAAGTGGTGGGGACACTTTAGGAATAAAAGAACTAATGGTCATGAATATTGAAGTAGAGTATTAAAATAAAGAAGGAATATTCTATTGAATAATATTTGAATCATTATTGAGATCATCTAAGTCAGTAGTGAGCCACATATAAACTAGGGTTGAAGAATTCGAGTAGTTTTTGTAGGGATTTATTAATCATATTCTTATATAGGTTGATATTTAATGAAGGGAAGACGTTATGGAAGTCACTAAATTCTATTATGGGTGAGGATAAAAATGATATTGAGGGGGTAAATTGATATGGATAGATCAAACATTATTACCAATATATTTTGGTTATAAGATTCATATCAATATGATTATTTCGGTTGTTTGGAATATCCTGGTAATTGATTTCAGTTCTTATGAATGGAAAAAAAACTTATTTGATTAATTACCACAATATGATGAAACCAAAACATGTGGAACCATATGGGAAATCATATTGAGACATGATTCATTATGAGATTGTGGCAAGTCCGTTGTAAGATTGGGGTGAATTTGTCAATAATAAAATCCTATCACATAGGTACACAAGATACAAACATGTTTAGTATTATGGTTGAAGAATGTATAACTTGGATCAGTTTGTATCTATCAAAAGAATATCATTCAAATTTTTTGTTTATGATATATTTAATAAAGTGAAATTTATTCATCTGTAATTATGTTTGAGATGGAACTATGATCCTATGAATGACACATAATTGTGAGTTGCAGGATACAGAAAGTTAATCCATTAATTTATTATACCTCACTACATCAGGCCAAATATTATAATTAATTCAGGTTAAATGCTATATCAATTACTTGAAAATAATTTCATATTGTTTTTTGAGGATTAAATATAATTTTATCAAATCAGAGAAACTCAACTTAATGTAAAAAAGTCAAATAATTTTTAAAATTTTGTATAAATCGATAAAGATGGCCAAATTTAAGGAGGATGATATGGTTGGAATAATTTAATCCTCATTGAAAATTAAATCAGTTACAACATTTTTAAATCATTACCATTGTAATATCCTTGGGAAGTGTTTAAAAACTGAGGATCCTGGACACATCCATGCTCTGTAATATTAAATGAGATGAGTTTTTTTGGGATTATGATTTTCTTCATTCACATGGGAGTCAAATGTTTCACTAGGAAGAGGACACCACAAGGTGTATTTTTTGAAAAAGTTATATAATTTTTTTCATTATCGATATCTATGATGAATGAATAGGAACCTAATTTGTTGAATAATGTCACGCTAAGCCTTCACCAAGATATGGAAAGGGACATAAAAAGGAAGACCCTTCCTTATTCAATATAAAGAAGAGATAATGACCCTTGAGTCCCACCTTCAGTAGTCCCCGGAGTAGTGACTAGCACCAAGGGTATAGAATCATATGTAATAAGAAAATAATTACCCTTTTATAGAAAAATATTAGGATATAAGATAATAAATCCCCAAAAAACCCCAAATACATTTATTATAAGTAAAGAACAAAAATCCAATCCTCATATGCATGTTCAAAATAAACTGATATAAGGTACATGAAAACTCTGATGAAATGTAACAAAAGAAAGAAAATAATCAATAATAACTCCCGAAACCTAAGCTAATAAGGACTAGAATGAACTTCAGAATCCTCCATGAATGTTGTAATTAGATTTATATGAATTGGGTGAGTATACAAAAATACTCAGTAGGGAGATCCAAAAGCACTTGTGCAATTGCGGCGATGCATTATAATTCCCCATGAGAAATAGAGACAACCATAACACCTGGCTTGCTAACTATCAAATGTTCCATAACAAGGAACACTCCACAAATAATGAATCTCATGTAATGTAATAGTAATGGTTCATAGATATTGGGTTCCCTATCACTGTTGGAAGAATGGTCATTCTTTGCATGAATTAGAGTTTGGTTTGTGTTTGCTGTCAATCCTTAGTGGATGTTCAGAATGTGTGTCAGTAAAGTGATCATGCATTTCAAGTAGAAAAAGGTATTGAAGGTGGAACTATTCTCTAGTGTTGGCCAATTTTTTGGACCTAAAAATCTAAAAATAAATACATAGGTTGTTGGAAAGAGGAGGTGCTCACAAAGACAAAACGGTGAGTGAAATAAGGGAGGCATGCATGAAAAATAGTGGCATGTGTGAAAAATAGCGGCGCGCGTGAAAAACAACGGCGTGCAAGAAAAATAGTTGCATGGGTGAAAAACAACACGGTGTGTGTAATAGTGGAGAGAGATTTTTCAAGCATGAGGGGTTTCGGAATCAGAACGTCAGAAAATGGCAAAGGCATGGGATGCATGAAAAACATGGAGTTGTGCGCGAAAAACGGTACCTGGAAAAATATTACACGCCAAATGAGAGGTTTTTTGCGCCATAGGGGGTTTCGCACGCCCGGGTCTGAGACACCTATAAATAATAAGTGACCCACATCATTCCATTCTGTTGAAGACATAGAGAAGATATGAGGTCTGATGCATGTAAAGGATTGTGTAAAGGGTGTTTCTTGAAAAAATCCGAGCTGCATGAAAAGTTCGAGCTTCGCGAAAATGTTTGATTTGTGAAAAAATCATTTTGGGCATAATGCTTCACATAAAAGAGGTTATTGCGTGAAATTATTTCCATGGGAAAATCATGTATTTTGTGTAAAAGTGAGATATTTCACGCAAAGGGCAGGAGTTGTGAAAAATATTCCATATAACCTGTTTACGCATTTCTGATTATCTGGTTCAGTGGTTCGGTGTGTTCAAGTTCATCAATTACTGGTCTTCGATCAAAGCATAGTCTCTTACTATGTAATGGAAAATATGTCGATACAAATCTATTGGAGAGACCTTCACGTCTATAAATTGATTGAGACTTCACCGAAGGCAGTGAGCCAGGGGGAGTCAATGGGAGTGACCCAAGGGACGCAGTGGGATATCCCTGATCATTTGTAAAGGTACTAAGCCGGGGACAGAGTGAAAATTTCTGAACCATTGTAATCCACAACGAGTCATGAATAGTGGAATTAGGTACAAATCAAAACATTTCGGCGTATGCTCCTTGGACATAGCCCTTAATGGTGAAGCACATAAAAAGTGATGTATCATCTCTTTTCATGTGAATGTTTGATTTCTGATCATATCAATCATTCAGGTCTGACAAGTTCCTACCAACGTGGGAACAAGATCTATCGACTTAAATGAAATGTTGACACCCTGATTCACCCCTCCCCTCTCAGTGTGTCCTAGGGTCCTAATGTCACCACTTTCAAAAGGGTTATTTTGGACCACTTACTCATCATTCATCCCATACATGTCTCACTACAATCCCTCTACCACCGCAACAACAACCTTATGGGCCGTAAGCACACATCCTGCCCACACATACATAGGCCTCTATAACCACAAATAATCATATCTGCATACTCCTGGGCCACCACAACTACTACCACACATAGAGAAACCTGGGATGGAACAACCATTGTCACACTAGAAGACACAAGGGCCTCATTCTGATGAAACTAGGAAATAGTCCTTCCTACACACACCTGGTCCATCCACCACAACAAACCATGCCCTAAGAGTATTGGGTTATAATATTTACGTTAGGCTACCACTACATACCCTAATTGAATTGGGATACCTGGGATATTGAGCGGAAATGAGGTTAAAACCAACCACACAAAATAATGTCAGGAAAACACCACCCATCATTAAATTGTGGTGTTCGTCACAAAGTTCTCAACATTGTTGGGGTGAGAATAAGAAACAAAAGAGTTAAATTGAATAATATTGTTGAACTAGAACTCATCACAACCTAAGGGATCTAATATTATCCCACACACAAACACTCTCATCACTATTCTTATATGAACAAATACACAACAGCCACAACCAGAGCACAATGTATTTCTAGGAAACAATTACCCATTGAACTCATTCCTATTATCATGTTCGTGTTATTCTATGTTAATATTCATTCATTACTAGGAAAAAAATAGGAATATCCACTGGACAAGATAGAAACTGATCGAAAATATCCAACAAGTAGTTTAATCATTCTCACCCGGTTATCTTGTAAAGTCACAAAAATATAATCGACCCCTCGGATACCTCAATGTAAATTAACAAAACCTAGCCCCCATATACAACCCCACATGGCCTCAAATCCACAACTGACACATGAACAACCAACGATCCATTCCCCATCCACGTCATCCCCAAGTATAAATCTGAATAATCATGTGTATTAGAGAACACAACAAGGGAGTTTCTAATTTATCCACACCATTTATCATGTTCCTTATTTCTGTTTGGTTAACCAGGATGATCAC
Source organism: Viscum album (assembly GCA_963277665.1). Taxonomy (NCBI): domain Eukaryota; kingdom Viridiplantae; phylum Streptophyta; class Magnoliopsida; order Santalales; family Viscaceae; genus Viscum; species Viscum album. The sequence continues at coordinate 1,920,876,583 of OY728160.1, forward strand.
ATTAGGATTATTATTGATTAGGAATCCATTTTATCAACCAACATTATGTAATTAACTAGTTTTCATGTTACATCCATTAAATCAAAAGATTATCTAGAAATAAAGAGGTCCAATATTGCCTCGGAGAGGACCACCACCGTCCACTATTTTTAGTGGGTATAAGCCCATACATTTCAAAACATAAAAAAATGATAAAAGAAAATATAGAAACATCATCATCAAACACCCCACTTCAATCAATCGAGTTAGTTTATTATATTCATTAAGGTTTCGTTTCATCTACTCCCTGATAGAAATATTATCAGACCCAAACCACAAGATGCACAATGAAGAGAGGAAATGGAATACCCCCTACTTGGATGATCAACGATTGAAGTATTCTATGTGCACCATGAATAGGGTATGCGGGAAATATTGAGGAAGAACACTGAGGACTCCAAGGTTGATAGGGAAGGGATATAGAATGGGTGCATGATTTATCTCGGATGGAAGACTCTAAGTGCAATAATATAAAATGAAAGTAAATGAAGAGAAGATCTTGGCCTAAGTGGAGTCCATATCCTAATATTTGGGAGACTGTTGCAATGTACATAAGAGTCATATCATGGATTAATCATTCACATCAGAATTTTCACACGTTGAGATTTATTGAGATTTAAAAATTCACATTTGAGATGGTGGAGATAAGGGTGGTTATTTAATATATTTACTTTAATGAAATAAAAATTCTTAACAGGGGAAAAACTATAAAACAAAACAATGGTATGAAACCGTGGAAAAATAAACAATTTTTTGGTAACTCAAGGGTCACTCAACTATTATGGGATTAAAAAATCATTTAATGGATTTAAATGGATTTTAAAGGGGTATTAAAAAACTTTTATATCAAATGATACATTACATGAGAAAAATGGAATGGTCGTGAGAAAACATGGAAGGAATCACCATTAGGTGGGTCACCACCGCCCTGGCATCGTCGCCAGGGAACCATCACATAGGCACTGTTGCCAATTATTACTATGAATAACCCCATGTGCCACCAATAACCATGGGTTCCACCGATACCTGTCTTTGCCGTCAATGCAAATTGGTTTCCCTGATACCAATCAGCACCACCTAAGCCCATCAGTGCCACTGATGCCCATCAGTGCCATAGTCCGTTCGACCAAAATTTTGGAATATTAATTGAACAAGTGTTTCCACACCAATACATTTGATACCTCTCAAACTATTCACTCCCTCATGAATTCATGAGTAGACTCTAAGAAAAGTGGGAAGTCCAAACAACCACCATCCAATATACCTAACAGGGAAAAACCAACCAAGATTTGTTCGAAATACAGAACAAGAATCGATATGTTGGAACACATCTACCTAATCTATCTCTTATAAAACAATGGATATACTACCTCTCTTCTCCCCCATTAAATCAAAAAATCATATAAAGGTCACACCATCCAAACCCATAGTTTAGGGAGTCACTTCCTCAATGTCAAGATAGTATACTCTTTGGGTGGCACTGACTCAATGGAACATGTTTAATTGCATCCATCATAATGCATCATGATTAAGGATAATGTACTATCCACCCCATAGTGAGGAATTTTACACAAAATTTAAAAAAGGAAAACATAGAATCTTAATATTAACAAGTTCTAGCACTACATCATATTCTAGTTGATAAAAAAATGGAAACTCAAAACATCCCTGGGTACTGGGCATGCATCTATGCCTCTTTTCCAATTACTCTCCTCGAGGCCACCATTCCACCACCACACACAAACCAATGGAATGGTTAATCCTTGAATAACCTTCTCATAAATATCCACAATACTCACCAGTTTCTCTGGAAAAATTCCATCATCCTCGATATCTATCTCTCCATAGTTGAGGACTTGCAAATTGTCATATAGATACTGATAGTGATGAGACTCCGGGGTGATGTTGTGGGCCCTCTATAGCGGTGGTGGTAGCACCGGCTAATAAGGTACATCCCCGACATTCCAAAACACCTTGAAGGGACTGAAAACCCAAAGAGAAATCTTACCCCCACTACCAAACCTCCATTTTACACATCAAGGAGAGAACATTACGAAAATGTTGTCCCCAGACTCGATCTCCAAGGGTCACCTCCTATGACCAGAATAAGATTTGTGATGGTCCTAACCACCTTAATCCTCCCATGAATAGGATGATCCTTCTCAGTCATGCTTTGAACGACTTATGGTATAAGAACACATGGTTCCTCAACCTCGGTCCAGCACATTGGTGAACGACATGGACTTACATACATGTCATCGAATGGTGCCATGATAATAGTATATTGATAGCATCTGTTGTCGGAAAAATATACCAGTTGAATGTGTTGTATCCATGATCCTCTAATGTCCAAAACGCAACCCCGTAAGATATTCTCCAACATTTGGATGTTCCTATTTCTTTACCCATACATCTGAGCATTAAAAGAAGTGCTATGGAATATCAAGGTGCCAAAAGAACAATGTAATCCCTCCCAAACATGGCATTTAAAGCCTGTATCCCAATCTGAAACAATTGATCGGGTATCCCTATGCAGTTTCACAACCTCACCCATGTATTTTTGTGCCATGGTACCTGCATCGCTAGACTCCTTAACTGCTAAGAAGTGAGCCAATTTCATCATCCAGTCCACCACTACCTAGATAGAATCATAGAATACCTCATTAATGGATAGTTCCATGATTAAATCACCTGAAACATGATCCCTCTTCCACTCGTGAATGTCTAAGGGCTATAACAGACCACCCAGAACCTGATGTTTAGCCATTAATTGCTAACACATGAGGAACATTTCCACAAAATTTACCACTCCCCGCTTAACCCCTGTCTACAAAAACTAACCCCTGAATCCACGACACATTTTTTAAACTCCTAGGTGCACCTACAAGGGTGAGTTATTGAACTCATTAAGAACTCTCTCGTTCATTTCCACAAGGATAAATAGCTTCCCACAAATCATCATTTGATTCGGGACATCTTCTAACCATCAATCTAGAGAAATGTGATCGCTAACATGATCATACATCACATCATCCTCGATTTCTCGGTGCTGAGACTCCTCCACCTCATGTACCATGGAAGACTACAAATTCATCTAAATCTGACATCACCTACCATCCTCCACCCTTGCATCCGTGTGTAGGGAATCCAACCCCTCCATTTCATTCCATGTATCAGTTGTCTCTCAAACCACACCCCTCTATGAATTCCTGCTCAGGGAATTTTTTACCAAGTTTCCCATTCCTATAGAGTAGGGGATTTAGACGTCGTAGTCTAGAAGATACAACATCAACCTCCACTTCTACATGTTAAGGTATCACTATAAGAAGATATACCTCATGATATTGTGATCTATGAAGACTACGAATAGTTCCCCATGAGGTAATGTATCCATAGATTTAGTGCAAACACAACAGCTACAACCTCTAGGTCTTGGGTGGCATAGTTATTTATGTGGGTATGTAACATCCCAGACCCATGGGAGATCTCTCCCAACTACTGTATCAGCACACACCCCATGCCAAGACTGAAATAATCACAGAACACTTTAAAGACTACCCATTCCTCTTATATCCTTTGTACTAGGTCATCGACCAGCTTCCGCATGATATAATTGAAGGCTTCCTCGAACTTATAACTCCAAAACCGGTCGGGACTTTCATTGTCAAGGTTGTCAAACATGCTTCTACTAAAGAGAAGTCATAAACGAACCTCCGGTAGTAACTCGATAGATACAGGAAACTGCGAACCTCTACCACATTCATGGGTGATTCCAAAGAAGAAAACAATACAACCTTCGATGTGTCCTCTTCTATTCCCTACTAGGACACCATGTGCCCAAGGAAGTGCACATATTATATCAACAACATTCACATGGAAAAATTCATGTATAACTGGTTTTGTAGGAGGACGTCCAAAACGATCCTTATATGCTCAGAGTGATCCCCCGTAGATCTTGAGAAAATCAGGATGTTGTCAATAAACATGACTACAAAACAGTCCAGATATTCACAAAAAATTGAGTTTCTGATCCCCATGAACATGGATGGCGTGTTTGAATTCAGAATGGTTGACAACAAACTTAAAGGTCTCTTATCTGCGTCTAAAAGTTTCCTTCATGATGTCACACTCTTTCACCCTCAACTATTGATATCTAGACCACAGGTCGATCATAGATAACTAACCTACTCCCTTTACTGGTCCAAAAGATCATCAATCCTTGGGGGGGGGGTGGTTTTTTACCATTACCTGATTCAGCCATTGGTAGTCTATACAAAGCCTGAGACCACCGTCTACCTTCCTCTCAAACAAATATAGATCACCCCATGGTGATTTAATTGGTTGGATAAAACCCTTCTTCATCAGGACATCATCCTGGATCTGGAACTACCACGACTCAGAAGTCTCCATCTGATTGGGATTAATTAAATTTGGATGAACACATTGTTGTATGTCTATCAAGAACTTAACATCACGTTGAGGGGGTAGGGTCAAAACCATTGACAACTGGGTCCCGGTGACAGGACAACCACCCCGCCTTAACATGAACTTCGGGTCCGGGCTCACCAGGTACCACAACTTTCCCCACAGACACGTGGTCCCCACCCAAGGCTCAACCCACATGCCCGAACAGGTCATCTGACTAATGATAGTTCCCACAGGCCAAACCATGTCCTATCTGGTGTGATTTTTCCTCACTCACACAAACCCAAGGTAACTTTCTAGAAGGTCACCCATTCTCAAACTCCATAGGTCTCTGTCTCATGTCGGCATAAGTCTTCTGCCTGCTCTTTGCAGTCTTCATCCACTCATGGATGATTTTTACCTTCTTCATGGTAGCCTGTTCTATATTTGTCCCCATGAGTGTTATCTCCCCTCAGTCAGTCTAGCACAAAGGCGATCTGTAAGTTTGATTGTACAAATCCTTGAAAGGTGCCATCCCAATGGTCGAGTGATATCAGTTGTTGTATGAAAGATATAGCAATGGAAAGTGATCCTCCCAAGCTATGACCCAAGTTGAGGATGCAAGCACAAAACATTTCCTCGAGGGTCTGAATGGTCTGCTCTGTCTGGCCATCTATTTGACGGTGGAAGGTGGTGCTCAAACAATGTTGTTATTTGAAAGCCTCATGCAACCCCTTCCATAGCCAGGATGAGAAATTTGTATCACAATTGGAAACAATTGTTGATGGTACTCCATGTAGCCGCACAATCTCCTTCAAATAGAGACGTCCCTTTATGTTTAATAAACCCTATTATCTGATCAGTAGAAAGTGGGCTGACTTGGTGAGTCAGTTAACGATCACCAAGATAAAATCACGACCCCTAGATGTACGTGGATGTCCTATTAAGATGTCCATGTATATTCCATTAAAATTCCACTCAGGGACCTCTGAAGGATGAACTAAGACTGCTAAAACCTGATCCTCTGCCTTCACTTTTTGACATGTGAGACAACGAGAGACAAACTCTATTACTACTTTTTCATTCGCGGCCACCAATTCTATCATCGGAGATCCTGGTATATCTTCACTATTCTAGGATGTACTACTAGAGGGGATGTGTTAAAATCCCTACTCACATCCTTTTAAAGTGAGTCTGGTACCGTGTTATGTCCTCTAAAAAGAATGACGTGCTACCCACCTTCAAAAAATCCATCAAGTGCTTTCCCTGAGGATATCTGAGAACATCGAGCCTCACAGTCAATTCCCCAAAGTTGCTCCTCTCTAACATGCTGAAGGAGTGGGCAATGACATTCATAAACTAGAGGTAAGCGGGATGATATCAATCTATGAAGTCTATCTGCAGCACGACTAGCTACTCTGACTCCTGACTCAACAATTGTAGACTAGACCTCTTGCTGAGTGTGTCTGATACCACATTCCACTTTCTAGGATTATAGACTATCTCAAAGTCCTATTCATGGTGGAACTCAAGCCAACGCCTCTATCTCATGTTCAGGTACTTTCGATAGAAGATACACCTGAGACTTTTGTGATCAGAGTAGACAGTAAAAGCTTCTCCCATCATGTAATGTCACCACTTATTTAGCATGAAACCACTGCTACTAACTCAATGTCAATTGTAGGATAATTCTATTTTCCAGTCTTTATCTCATCTCCTGAAATATTTTCTGACACTTCTCCATCCATAAGAAAGGCTCCACCTTTTTCATCAAAGTAGACAAGGGTGATGCTACCCTGAAGAAGTCAGGAACAAATATCATGTAGTACTTAGCCAAAGAAGTCTCCCCTCTCCCTTTAGAGAGTTAATCCTGGTAACATATTTTGAAATGATTTCCCCATTATATGTCACTCCGGATTGGAACTTAAAACACAAAACACCTACTTCCATGTGTGTGGGTATGGCCGACCTAAGATTGATAGGTTGCACCCTACTATCCCTGAGTTTATCCTATGTTACATGGGTTTACTTTTTTGCCGACCAAGTAAAATCCCATTACAATGTTGTAGGTAAGCCACAAAATTTTTCATAATACAGTCAATCAGAGTATGAATTATGGATGTCCAGTCCATACTCAAACTAACATCATATGTCCTTGATGCTTCCACCAAGAGATTCCAACTGAAACTCTCTCCTCATGGGTCGGATCACATAGTTGGATAAGTGTGATTATCGAGTCTCCTACCAAAGGTATCTCCAGATGTGTGGGTCAAGTCAACAGCTTAACAAGAAAATCTAGGTCCTGGACATGATTCGTGGAATGAAGGAATGATTGGTACCTATGTATATTAATACAGAAGCTAGTAGTAGACACAGAACGTACCTCAAATCATTCACAAAGCCCTTGGGTCGCACTCCTTGACCACATGCAGCTAGTCCCATGTCTTTTCCATCGGGTCCCTGATCTTGGAGGGGACCAAATTTGTTTAGGGGTTGTATCATGTCGAAAAGTACACTGCCTCAGGCTGCTCTCCCAGCTCCACTCCCACATTTACAAACCTGTAGATTTGCCTGTCCCTATCACATCCTCTTCCTGAAATGTTTCAAAACCCCATGTCTCTGAGACAAGTGCTATTTTCCTACTTTCCCACTACTAACATTCACTTGATGTATCCACTCATAAAAATAAAATTCAACCGAAAAGGTTCTATCTAGCACCCTAACATAGGAAGGAATACCTAGAGTAATAGTGCAAGCTTGATCATCCTTAAACACACTACGCTCATATGACTGAGCCCTGAAGCAATGATTGTATCGTATTCATCGGGTACCAAGAATGGTTGGTTCACCTCAATGAATACACAGCTACCGACATGTCAACCTACTGAATCCATATAAGCTCTAAAGAACTCTTAGACACCCCCTAAAGCCAATCCTCATCCGCCTGAGAGTCAGGCTCACCTTGAAACCTGAGGGGTATCCGATGCTGAAACACGTGTAAGACACAAAGCCAAAATGTGTCATCTATAAGTACTGTTGGTTGTAACTGATGCCCAATAGATATTTATATAACTTACACACAAAGAAAATGTACTATCTCTGGAAGCAATCCACGTACCAAATCCTCATTAATATGCAAACCATCGACATTGTCACTCACTGGAAACGATGAGAAGATATGATCACCATATGCTCAACTGATGTTTCAATTAGGTGGAAAACTATAGACACAGCCTCCATCCAGTCCTCAGGGGTGTAGGAATCTGTCTCGCCTCGAATCCTTAGAGGCCTCTATCACTGGAACTCATGCAACGCGCTTAGTTAGTGTGCATCCTCTACCAATGGGGTTGGTGGAAACGCTCATCCAATGGCTTTTGGTGATATGGGTACACCACCAGAATGTTGTTACACCATAAGAGGGCCCTACACCGTGCCCTCATCACTCAGTGGGCCTTCATCGTGTATTCTCTCAGGAAACATAGGTGGTTGTCTATGTTCCGACTTCCTGATAAGAAACAGGTGTGATATATTCTTTAATGTATACCTGGGGATATGACTTCAATGAATTCAAATGAACAGATATTCCAAAACACACAGAATCAGGGTTTTCGTGTGCAGAGTTGGAAAAAAAATCGGGATCCTAGTGTATGGATACGTCGGCCGCCGCACAAAAACATGAATCCGTGAACTGGAAACCACCCTGAAACCACTTAACACTATTTCTCCACACAGAAATGATCAGAGACCTAGTTATTTTGTTGAACGTATCTCCTCTGATAACAATTTGTAACAACCCATCCAATGAGGCATGTTCCGTGACCACCCCAAGTCTTCCTTCCATAGGCCAAGGGATGGCTACAAGCACCGAAAGGCATATTCCATAAAACAGGAAGGCATTGAATTTATAAACTGTAAAATCACAGAAACCATTTACACTACCATATACATGAACATATTTAACTATATAGTAAACAAGGTGTGAACAGAATGTAAAGGGGCCAGAATACAAACCCAACTCGAAAGTACAAAAAAAACTGGAATGTAAAAGTAAAACCGAGTACAACTCTTGTAAACACTCACCAATGATCTAACCCGAAGGGTAGGTATAGATCTCGAATGATCTTCTCTGTGGATCACCTCATCAAAGGTCCACCCTAGAGTAGTCTCCAATCTACGTATCCTCATCCTCTGTTAGAGTTGACCCTCATCTGCACCAGACACAACATGGTACGGGAATTGCCCTTGCAGGGGTGAGTATAACTATACTCAGTAGGGACCCCGAGACCCCCAAAGGCCTCTCAACTCCACAAAGGATAAACCCCAAAAAATTGAATCAACAGTCAACCATACTTAGGAATATTCCCACACCTATACAAAAGTTATCAAAAAAAATACCCACCTCACACATGAGGGAATAATACCGCACATGTAATACCACGATGTTATATTAACACATAGGTAAAGTACCATATAGAAATACCTCAATCATAAGCACAAGGAAAATACAACTCACACCAAGATTTATTCTAGGGGTAGTAACATGTTACATCCTTAGTCACAACGTCGAACGAATCGAGTACCGGAGAACTCGTCCTCTATCAATAACGTTCGGCCTTCTGTGTCACCTAAAGGTGCATCCCACTAACATGGGACTGCTGAGGTTCTCCTCTTGTTGAGTATCGTGGGTATGTCGTGTCACATAGAGGCGCTCCCGACCATGGGTCTATTGAGTCACACAGAGGCACCCCCCTCATATCCTACTCAGGTACTCCTTCTGTTTAGTACCGTGGGTCTACCACATCACACAGAGGCACCCCCCATCGCGCGTCTACTGTGTCAGATAGAGAAACTCACCACTGGGCCAGTCGAGTCACTCCGAGTCATAATGGTCAACAGTCGTCATGTCTCAGCCAGTTGTAGGGTTTCGTACATAGCGCGCTTGAGAGAACAACTCTCCAAGACATATTTCATACCTCAAAAATCCCAAAGTCCCCCAATGAAGTATCACAAAGGTTTGTCACGTCATAAGGGACCCAATGCAACAGAGGACACGTTAATCAGACACCCAGTCTGTAAGTTATTAGTGTTTTCGCTCCGAGGGCCTGATTGGATTTGGGATTCGATCCAACCCTGCCATACTCTAACTTTATTAAAAACTCAAGTGGAGTATACCAAAAAAAATTTATTCGATCATAAAATTATGGTTCCACACACGGTTCGTCAAATAGATGCCTGGTTCTCTTGTTATAGGAAAAATGGTGGAATTGGGTTCGGATGGGCCCGGGTCTGGTCCGACATTGTCGGACCGACCCAGCCCGACCCGTCCCAGGCCGACAGCATGGGCTGGGCTGCCCAACGCTGGTCGGTCTGGACCCAGTGGGCTGGGTCGACCCGAACCGAGTTAGGTCTACCCAGGACGGTTCTTGTCGGACCGGACCCGAACCAACTTCAACGCATAAGCGCACTTTTGACCATAACATTTGAATCAAGTGTCTGTTTGAAGAACCGTATACGGTTCTAGAAACATTGAAAGGAGACAACACTTTTGGTATAACCCACTTGAGATTTTGATATAGCTGAGGTATAGTCGGGTTGGATGAAGCACGATTCCAACCAGGCCCTCGGGACATACATGCAAATAACCTACAGTCCTGGCGTCCGATTGATGCATCATCAATTGCATTGTGACCCCTTTTACATAGTGGTACATTGGGATACTACGTCGTGGGATTTCAAGGTAGTTGTAGAAGTGACCAGTAGCTTGAGGAGAAGACTCTTCCAAATATGAGCATACTTAGTGTGGGTACCCTGTAGCTATAACTGACAATGTACAAGGATAATGTGTGTGTCTGATGATGTACTCGGATCCTGTGTGGGTTTGATGATGTACTATGATCCTATGTGGGTCTAATGATGTACTAAGATCTTCTGTGGATCAGACAATGTTCTAGGATCCTGTTTGGGAATGACGATTTATAAGGATCCTGTGTGAGTCTGACAATATATAAGGATCCTCTGTGTGTTTGTAATTTGGGAACCTTCATGGGTTTGTGTAACACCCCAAGCATCCACGGTATTCTTCTCTTTGAATAATAGAGTAGCATGTGTTGTACGCAACTTTGAGTTCTAACATACACCACAACCAATAAAACTAGTCGTTATGAATAGTAATTCCCACATTTTGAAATTTTATAAATTTTATCATTCAAAATGGACTTCATTTTGGGATTCAAAATATCGATATTAGCATAGGGTGAATTTTTGATATTTTTCTGAAAACATTCAATTTTTGATGAATAGTGAAAAAAACAATGAGTTATAGTTTAAAATAGAATTTTTATTTAAATAAATATTTAATTTATTTAAATTTAATTAAGGTCAAAATAGATACATAATACTTATATATGATCAATTTAATTCACTGGAGTTATTTTAGAAAAAATTTAGAATATAAAAATATTATAGAACTTTTCACCATCTTTTAGCCATCTCCTAGAAGAATTCAGAAATTCACAGAAAACGTAATTTGATTGCTTCTGTGATTGGGATTTCGAAAATCTGAGAGACACGATTAATAAATGAGTAAAATGTTGTTCGATAAGATAAAAATAATTTTCGGTGAATAGTAACTTTTTACATTTATTTACCACTGATAAAAGTAAATACGTTAATCACTAGTAAAAATGATATTAATATTACACTAAAACATGTCCTAATTCTATATGACAAGTGTATCTCGACCAAAAACAACCTTTGGGATAAAATATTATCATTTATGTCCACCTGGATTAGAATAGGGCATTTATTATTTTTTAATTAAAAGAAGAGTTAAAAGAGTTAAAATAAAAGTTTAATTACTAAATCATTTTTAATATAGAGATATAAATGAAATAAATTAAATTATAAATATTCATTAGAAATATAAAAATATTTCCTACATAATGGTATTTTATTTATAATTTTTAGACATTAAATAATTTAATTCATTTATGACACAATTGTGATGCAGTAATTTCCTAACTAATGAAATATTAAAATAATTGATATTATAGATATAATCATAAATATATTTTAAGACTTTTTATGAATTTCAATAATATTATAAGTTAATATGACTTATTATGATTGGTTATATAAATTGTTTTCGATGTAATAATGCTGTTATGATATTATCAAAAACTAAATATCCAATGGTGTCAAAATTCACATAAAAGAGGTTTAAAAAAAATATTATATTATTAATTGATATTCTATTCCTAAAAATAAATGGTTCGGCCAAAGGACATATATAATGATAGGTGTATCATTAATTGACCACTTGGGGGTCTCTTGGAGGTGTATAGTATGTTTATCAACTATATAATATAAAAATAAAATGAGACATGGTAAATGTCAAACTATTTAACTAAGAGTTACACTTAAATGAAATGGTTAATATAGTTACCCAAACCTATCTAAAAAATATTATTTAAAAGTATTTCCACCCATATATACTTTAACCTTTATATAATCCACTTTTGAGCAATTAGAATCCGAATATGAATTTATTATGAATTAATATTTCTAGCATTTCCAAAGGTTCCCCTTATCCCTCTTATAAAAGGGAACTCAGCCTTCTATCTAATTCACACCTTCAAAGACCTTTGGCAGGTCCAAACCATACCCAAATATTTTTTCAACTTCAATCAATTCATCCTAGATTCCATAGTTTGATCAGAAATCCAACCTATAGATTCCTTTTGATCAAATCAAAATGAAGAGCCCGAAGAAGAGGTAATGTTTTCACCAACCACTTTCAAGTTCATTTCTTCTTCAACATCTTCATTCTATGTTATTTCCATTCTAAAATAATAACACCAGTATCATTTATATATTGTGATGTTATTATAAATATGGTACAACCATATTCAGTATTCTATCCATCCTTTGAATGACATGTCAACATACATGTGTATGTACGGACTACCGTCTCCACGTCGTGGTGTAATTGTTATTCAAAACATTATTATTTGAATGGGTATGATAATGATGTGTAATTGATGTAAATAATAAATATAACATGATATTGATTCTATATATATGATATACCATCCAATTATATATTATTTTAATATCTAATAAATGATATTTTCGCTTGTGCGTACGTATGGATTACTGTCTCCAAGAACGCAATGAAATTCATTCTGCATCATATACATTCAAGACTAAATTTAATTTGATGATTAAAAATAATTTTTGGAGACATGATATCATTCTGGATATGAATAATATAAATCCCATCCATAAAAAATATGGCTCGCATAACAAATAATATAATGGAAAACGAATCTGTTAACACCCAAAACAATGATAATACTAAGATATTATTATCAAATCAATGTTAAATGATCATATACAATATCATATTAATTTATGTGATTCTCGTATAATTTAATAACAATTATTTCACCTTTATACAGGAGGTTAACCTACCCTCAACCAAGGAAAAGTACAAGTTAAGGGTTTATTTCACAATCTCTTCATTATCCGTGGTTGTTTATTTGTAATTATCTAATGGGATCTCTTTATCATCCACATCCATGGTTCATAAAAAATTATTTCAAATCATTCATACTATTTTACAGAATATAGGTTAAAGTCATTTATACCCATGTGGACTTTTTATATGATTTTTATAAAGGAATATTTCTGTCTTTTTCCAAACAAGGTCATTTTTATCCTTTTCGACAGAATTAAGATAAAAATGTCTTTTTTAACTTATATGGAGGGTGCAGATATTTTTCACCATTATAAATTCATGCAACCTTCCCTTAGAATATTATACGAACATTTTAAAATTAAATGTTTTCTTTTATAATTATGTGACTTTTAAATTATTAAAAAAAGATATATTTCTCTCAAATAGTTTTGATTTCATCTATGTCAACATCCTTTGATGGATTTTAAGATTATTTGAAGTTTATTTATTATGATACCAAACTTCCATTTTTATTAATAGTTTTGTGATATTATTGATTGTAGATGTTTTATTTTTTTTCCATTCATGGTTTATGGAGAATGTATTTATATTTCGTATGCTACTTTTAATATGAATGTTTATGTTATGTTTAAACCTATTCATAAGAGGAATGCATTGGACTTAATAAGTGACGGGTGGATCCCGTTGTAGCTCCTTGATGAATCGGTAGGTCTCATGAGACAAAGTAGTATCTTGGCACAAGGCCTTGAAAAAATCTTATTTATAGTCTTGGCACAAGGCCTTGAATATGTGGTTATGATAGTCTGGAATTAAGCATTCCATCATTAGAAAAGTGGTTATTGATATTTCATGTGATTATTGGACTAGTAGAATATCCATTTGAATAAGTAAATGGAATTATTTCATTTTATTTCCGTCATATTATGTTGAAATTAAATTTTAAAAGGCTTTTGTTTTAGTTAAACATTGCCTTAAATGTTTGTGCGTATTTATGAAGGTTTCTGCTATATTGTTATCCTTAATGGGCTTCTAAGCTCAACCCTTTATATGTATTATTTTTCCCAAGATTTGAAGTATTATTTTATGAATGAACTGCAGGGATAGTATGAGGGGATATGAGTGTGGATACAAGATGTTGTTGTATTTTTCATTATATGATGTAATGTAGTACGAATGAATATATCTACAGTTTTCAAAGAAACTAAACTAATCAGTCTTTCATGATTTAATATTTTGTGACCATGCCAATGTTATGGAATAATGTACCGACTTTGGGTAGCTGGGTTCAGGGAATTACAGTTGGTATTAGGGGATGTTTCGTACAAACCTTGGAAGCTAGATTTAGAGAAAATATTATTAGAGCGCATATCCCTAATAAACTGTTTGATTATTAGTATAGAATAACTTCCTAGAATTTTTGTATTGTAGAGATTATGTGAGTTTTACGAGCAATGCATCCCTGTCTGGAAACAAGCATGTAGAGGCGTCTATGGAACAGATGTATCTAAGGGTAAAAAATGATAACACCACATTGATCTAGACTCGAATGGGAACTGGTGCACAACAATGGGCCTTGCAGCACTCTTGGTTACGACACTCCCAGGGTATATGCTTAGGATAATTCCAATTTTCTTTACAAACCATTATGAAGGGATGATGAGTATATACTTCCTAAAAGAAATTTTTTTATGGTTATGGATTATATCCAATAAAATTTTCAATTTATGTTAACTGTTTTACCATTTTGGATTTATGTATTGCGATTCATAAACTAATCTAGTGTACGCCATTGTTTGGAAATGGAGACTAGTGGATGAAATGGATGTCGTATCAATACACGCACACCATGTTGGGATTTCCCTCCTACTCAAGACAATTATAGGGTATCTAGTGATACAACTGGATCTGATATACTAATCACCATACTAGGACAACTCACTTAGGTTATGAATAAAAACCTTACCAGTATAGAGCAACATGATCCACAGTGTGGATGATCAATTTTAGACCGCTTCATGAGGAAACAGCCACCAACATTCAATGGGAGTACAAATCCCTTAGTAGCTGAGCAATAGATAAATTCCTTAAAAAATATATTCCATACCTTGGGGAGTAGTGAAAGGGTCAATGTTATCATGGTAGTTTATCGCCACACTGGAGATGCTGACCAATGGTGGTCATCGATTTAAATCACAAAGGAAGATGATGAAGTATCAAATATGGAATGGAGGGAGTTCAAATAGATTTTCATAGAAAATTATTTTCCTCGTGACCATCGAGCAGATATGGAAAGACAATTTCTGAGTCTGAGACACAAGGAGGATGAGAATGTTGCAAATTATGAAGCTAACTTTACAAGGGTAGCGAGGCATGCAGAAGATTATATACATAACCCAAGGAGTATGATTGATCATTTCCTTGATGGGTTAAAACCATTTCATCGTCGAGAATTAGTCTCACAGTCCTTTTGGTCATACAAAGACATTGTCTCATGTGCTATCATGACAGAAATAGAATTCTCTTAGTCATACAACTTTAAAGAAAAACAAGACAAGAAGAGATGTGTAGATCACTTTGAAAATGAAAATATGGGGAAGAAGTGAAAAGTTGAATATCAATCCTGCGGTAAATGTGGGATGGAACACCCTGATACTTACATGAATAGAATGGGTGTCTGTTACCAGTGTGGTGAAAATTCCACCAATCTCGTGATTGCAAGGGGAAGAAATAAGCTACTGATGATCAATGCTACAACTACATGGAGATGAGACATTATGAAAATTAATGTCTTAAGCGTCATGGGATCTTACCTCAGAAAAGGCCAAGGGATCAAGGCCAAGATTATTCTATCACTACTGATGAGGTAGAATCACTGAAATATGTAGTGGTAGGTAGTTTAATGGTTTCCTCAAGGTTTGAAAATGCATTATTTGATTCTGGATCATCACATTATTTCATATATTCCAATTTTTCTAAGAAAATTAGATATTTCCAATTTGATTTAACAAGGGAGTTTTCAGTGAAAACTCCTACGGGAAGTGTCATTGCAACAATGTTTTGTGAATCAGTCCCCATTATAGCACATAAATGTTCTTTATCTACTGATCTCATCATCTTACCTATGATTGAGTTTGATATAATCTCTGGTAGGGATTGGCTTTCCATCCATGATGAGAAGATTTATTTTAAGAATAAGGAGGTTACAATTTGTGAGGATGATGATAAAGAACACCTTATCATTAGAGAAGAATTGTCACCACCTAATTCTTACCTAGATCCACCCCCAGTAGCTCAACTAAATTCAATTATTGGAGAGGAAGACAATGAAATAACTATGGGCGAGGAATGTAATGTTCAAATAGAGTATGTACCTATTGTGAATGAATATTTTTATGTTTTTCAAGAGGATTTACCTGGGAATCCTCCAAAATGATAAATTGAGTTTTCCATTGATTTCTTCCAGGATATTGGCCCATATCGAATACCCCTTATAGAATGGCCATAGTGGAATTAGTGGAACTAATGAAACAACAAGAGTAATTGAGTAATAAAGGATTTATTCTCCCTAGTGTTTCTCCATTGGGAGACACTATTCTTTTTGTTCTGAAGAAAGATGGATCTATGAGGTTATGTATCGACTAGAAGGAAATAAATGATATAACAATAAAGATCATGTATCCCCTACCTCGAATTGAAGTTTTATTTGACCAACTGCATGGAGCTCAATAATTTTATAAGATTGACCTTTGATCAGGATACCATCAGTTGTGTGTGAAGAAGAAAGACATTCCGAAAAAAGAATTTTGAACCAGGCACGAGCATTACGAGTTTACAGTAATTCCTTTTGGATTGACTAATGCACCCTCTATATTCATGGATCTAATGAATATATCTTTGAAGGAATATCTCAATGATTTTGTGGTGGTTTTTATTGATGATATCTTGGTATATTCCAAAAGCTACGAAGATCATGAAAAAAACTTGTGCATTATCGTGGATACTCTTAGAAGACATGAATTATATGGGAATTTTAACAAGTGTGAATTCTGGCTTTAGGAGATTTCTTTTCATGGACATATTGACTCCAAAGATGGAATCTCTATTGATCCTTCTAAGACCAAGGAAATCCATGAATGGTCAGCACCAACGAGAATAACTGAGGTACGCGGTTTTATTTGTTTAGAACGTTATTATTGGCGTTTCGTCCAGAATTATTCCCGATTGGCTAACCCATTAACGAATCTCACACGTAAAGGGGTTAAATTTGTTTGGAAAAAAGAGTGTGACGAATGTTTTGAAGAACTGAATATAAGATTAGTCAATGCTCCTATATTGACTCTACCATCTGGGAATGATGGGTTCTTTATTTATAGTGATGCCTTAAAGAATGGACTTGGTTGTTTCTTTATGCATAATGATAGAGTCATTTTCTATGCATCACGACAGCTGAAAATTAATGAGAAAAACTACCCTATTCATGATCTTGAGTTAGCTTCTTTAATAATTTCTTTGAAGGTATGGAGAGATTATCTCTATGGTGAAAAATGTGAGATTTATACTGATCACAAGAGTTTTAAGTATATTTTCTCATAGAAAGAAATCAACATGAGGCAAAAGAGATAGCTTGAACTATTCAAGGATTATGACTACAAGATACACTACCACATGGGGAAGGAAAATATGGTGGAAGAGGATTTGAGTAGAAAATATCATGTAGTTTTTAAAAAGATGATAGTTGAGATAAATCCTATTTTCATGGATCTTGTAACGTTGGATATGGGAATAACAATGGAAGGAGAAACATCAATGATTTTTCAAATGGTTTCCAAAACACCTTTACTAGAAAGGATAAAGAGTTCCCAAAATGATGATGAAGAGTTTAAAAATAGGAATAAATCTTTTAATGATGGGAGATTGAGTGACTTTGTGTATGAAGATGGAAATTTGAAATTTGGAAGGAGACTTTGTTTTCTCGATATACCTGATCTAAAAAGGGAATTGTTGGAAGATGCTCATAGTTCCAATTTCTCTATACACCCTGGGAGCACCAAAATGTATATATATTTAAAGGATCATTTTTTGTGGGACAACATGAAGAGGGAGATTTCTGATTTTGTGTCAAGATGTATGGATTGTCAACAAGTAAAAGCTATAAGGCAAAAAGCCTGGAAGAGCCATGCATCCTCTTCCCATACTTGAGTGGAAATGAGATAATATCATGATGGAATTTCTCATGGGACTACTGAAGACTCCTAGAAGGAACGATGCAATAAGTTAATTTTTGATCGTCTTACCAATTCATCACAATTTCTTGGTATAATAAAAGATCTACCACTTGATATTCTTGAAATACTATATATTAATGATGTTGTGAGACTTCATGGAGTACCCCTATCGATTGTTTCTGATCATGATCCCCGTTTTACTTCAAGATTCTGGACGTGTCTTCAGAAGGACTTGGATACTGAACTTCATTTGAGCACTGCCTACCACCCTCAAATAGATGGACAATCAGAACAGACTATTCAAACCTTATAAGACATGTTGAGATCCTTCTAACTGGACTTTCAGGGTATGTGGGATCAATATTTACCTATGGTAGAATTTACCTATAACAATTTCTTCCATTAAAGTATTCATATTGCACCATATGAAGCGTTATACAGAAAGAGATGCCGCACACCAACCTGTTGGGATAATGATGGGGAAAGAAAACTTGTAGTCCTTGAACTGGTGGACGAAAAAAAGGAAAAGGTAAAGGTAATCCAAAACCACATCAAAGAAGCTCAAAGTAGGCATAAGAGATATGCTGACAACCGAAAGACGGATTTCGAATTTCAGGTAGGAGATCATGTTTTCATGAAGGAATATCAATGGAATGGAGTTATACATTTTGGTAAGATATGTAAATTTTGTCCAAGGAACATAGGACCTTTTGAAATTCTTGAACGAATTGGGGCTGTAGATTGCCATTTGGCAATGCCACCAAGTCTCTCCAATGTTTATGATGTGCTCCACATATCACTATAGAGAAAATACATGCCTGACCCAATGCATGTACTCACCAATGAGGAATTAGAACTGGAAGCAGATTTGTCTTATTGCGAAGAGCCTGTCAAGATTCTTCATACGAGAGAACAATTGCTGAGAAACCGGTTGTCTCATCTGGTAAAAGTTCTATGGAGAAACCATAATATGGAAGTGGAAACGTGGGAACCAGAGGAACTTATAATGAAGAATCACTCGAATATTTTCATGCGGTATTATTCTAGAAATTTCGAGGACGAAATTATTTGATGTTGGGGACAATGTAACACCCCAAGAATCCATGGTACGCTTATCTATGAATAATACTGTACCGTGTGTTGTATGCAACTTTGAGTTCTAACACACCCCACATCCAATCAAACTAGCCGTTATGAATAGTAATACCCAATTTTTGAAATTTTATAAATTTTTTCATTCGAAATGGACTTCTTTTTTTGATTCGTAATATCGAAATTATCAAAGGGTTAATTTTTGTTACTTTTCTAAAAACAATCAATTTTTGATGAATAATGAAAAAAACACTAAGTTATAGTTTAAAACGGAATTTTTATTTAAATAATTATTTATTATATTTAAATTTAATATGGTCAAAATAGATACATAATATCTATATAAGTTTAATGTAATTCATTTGAGTTAGTTTAGAATAATTTTAGACATATAAAAATTTTATGGAAGTTTTCACCGTCTTTTACCCACCTCCTAGAAGAATTTGGAAATTCACATAAAACATAAATTTATCACTTCTGTGAGTGGAATTTCAAAATCCCGAGAGACACGGTTAATATCAAGTAATAAAATGTGGTTCAATAGGATAAAAAGATTTTTTGATAAATAGTAACTTTTTACTTTCATTTACAACGTTTAAAAGTAAATAGGGTAATTAATGGTAAAAATGATATTAATATTACCCTAAAAATGTCATAATTCTATTGGAAAAGTGTATATCGACCAAAAACAACCATAGGAATAATATATTATCATTTAAGTCCACTTGGATAAAATTAGGACATTTATTATTATTTAATTCAATGAAGAGTTAAGAGTGTTATAATCTTGGTTTAATAACTAAATTTTTTTTAATATAGGGTAATACATAAGAAAAATTTGATTATAAATATTCATTATACAGATAAAAATATTTCCTAAAAATTGATATTTTATTTTTATTTTTTATATATTAAATAATTAATTTTATTTATGAAAATATGGTGATACAGTAATTACATAATTTATGAAATATTAAAATAATTGATATTATAAATATCAAAAATAAATTTAATTTGAGACTTTTTATGAATTACACTAATTTTCAAAGTTATTATGAAATATTAGGATTGGTTAGAAAAACATTTCTATGTAATAAAGATTTTAGGAAATAATCAAATTACAAAATACCCAATAGTGTCAAAAATTGACATAAAAGTGTTTTAAAATAAAAATTATATTATTAATTGATATTATATTCCTTAAAATCTAATGTTCGGCCTAAAGTCATATATAATGATAGTTGTATAATTGATGGACCACTTGGTGGTCTCTTGGAGGTATATCGTATGTTTATTAACAATATAATATAAAAATAAAAAGATACATGGTAAATGTCAACCTAATTAACTTAGAGTTAAAAATAAATGATAAGGTTAATATAGCGACCGAAACCTATAGAAAATATATTGGTTGAAATTATTTCGACCTATCCCTGCCTTAAACATTAAGTAATCCACCTTCAATTCATTATAAACCGAATATGAATATTTTATAAAATAATATTTCTAGCTTTTCCAAATGTGCCCCTCACCCCACATATAAAAGGGAACTCCCCCTACTCTATAATTCACACCTTCAAAACCTTTTGGTTCAGCCAAAACCTTCCCAAATATTGTCTAAACTTCCCTCACTTTATCCTAGAGGCCTTAGTTTGATAAGAAAGATAACATAAGAATTTATTTTGATCAAATAAAAATGAAGAACCCGAAGAAGAGGTAATGTTTTCACTACCCTCTTAAAAGATCCTTTCTTCTTCAACTTCTTATTTGTTTGTTATTTCCATTATAAAATAAAAAATCTATTATATTTTATATATTTTGATGTTATTATAAATAAGGTACAACCATATTCTGTATTCTATCCATGATTTTAATGACATGTCACCAAACATGCGTACGTACGACCTACTGTCTCCACGTCATGGTGTAATTGTTATTCAATATATTATTATTTGGAGGGGTATGATAATGATGTGTAATTGATTTAAATAATAAATATAACATGATAAGTATTCTGTATATATGATATAAAATCCAATTATATATTTTTTTAATATCAATAAAAATATATTGTCACTCGTGCGTACGTACGGATTACCGTCTCCCCGAACGTGATGAGATTCATTCCCTATCGTATACATTCAAGACTAAATTTCTGTTGATGATTAAAAATAATTTTTAAATAAATGATATCATTCTGGATATGAACAATATACATCCCATCCATAAAAAATATTTCTAACATTACAAAGATTATAAAGGAAAATGAATACGTTAACACCTGAAACGATGATAATACTAAGATATTATTAACAAATCAATGTTAAAAGATCTTGTATTATATCATTTTAATGTATATTATTCTTTTATAATTTAATAATTATTATTTCACCATTATATATTAGGTTAACCTACCATCAACCTTGTAAAAGTACTGGCTAAGTGTTTATTTCACAATCTCTTCATTATCCGAGGTTGTTTATACGAAATTATCTATTGGGATCTCTTTATCATCCACATCAATGTTTCTTATAAATGTATTTCAAATCATTCTTACTATTTTACAGACTATGGGTTATATTCATTTATACCCTTGATGAATTTTTATAAGAAGTTTATAAAGAAATATTTCTGTAGTTTTCCAAACAAGGCACTTTTTAACCTTTTCGATAGAATTAAGTTAAGAATGTATTTTTTATCTTATACGGAGGGTGCAGCTATTTTCCACCATTATAAAATTTTCAAAGCATCCCTCACAATATTATAAGAATATTTTCAATGTAAATATTTTATTTTATAATTATGTGACTTTTAAATGATTTAAAAAAAGATATTTTTCTCTCAAATAGTTTTGATTTCATCTATGTCGACATCCTTTGAGAGATTTTAAGCTTATTTGCTGTTTATTTATTATGACACAAATCTTCCATATTTTATTGATGGTTTTGTGATATGTTTGACTATGGATGTTCTATTTTTATACCATTCATGGTTTATGGAGAAATTATTGACATTTTGTATGCTTGTTTTAATACGAATGTTTGTGTTATGTTTAAACCTTTTAATATGGGGAATGAATTGGACATAATAAGTGACGAGTGGAGCCCACTATAGCTCCTCGATGCATCGATAGGTCTAATGAGACAAACTAGTATCTTGGAACAAGGCCTTGACAAAATCTTATTTGTAGTCTTGGCACAAGGCCTTAACTATGTGGTTATGATAGTCTTGCATTATTCATTCCATCAATATGAAAGAGGTTCTTGATATTTCATGTGATTATTCGACTAGTAGAATATCCATGTGCATAAGTAAATGGAATTATTTCATTTTATTTATGTCATATTATGTTGATGTTTAATTTTAAAAAGCTTTTGTTTTAGTTAAACATTGGCTTAAATGTTTATGATTATTTATGAATGTTTTCACTATATTGTCATCCTTACTGGGCATCTGAGCTCACCCCTTTCTCTGTTTTAATTTTCCCTGGATGTGAAGAAGCATTTTACAAATGATCTGCTGGGATAGTATGAGGGGATATGAGTGTGGAGACAAGATTTTGTGGTAGTTTTTTATGATGTAATGTAATACTTATTAATATATCTAGTGTTTCCAAGGATACTAAACTAATCGGTCTTTAGAGATTTGATCTTCTGTGATCATTACAATGTTATGTAATAATACAGCCACTCTGGGTAAATGGGATTGGGGCATTACAGTCCGCCTCTTAACAGAGTAAGATGATTTAGTAGTTATATCTAATCATCTCTACTACTGTACCTATGATATACTTGGTGTGAGCTAAGTCTGTACCTGTGTGGTACTTTCCTTCATGGTAATACCGTGGTGGTATTATTTTGCGTGGTGTACCTATGTGGTACTTACCATCATTGTATTTCTACCTTTGTGGAATAGTTGATCATTGGAATTTTGTGTTGGACACTGTGTTTCATCATGTTTTAGATGGGTATACTTGATAACATATGTATATATATGGGCATATACCTAAGTAGGGTTGTCATTTGATTTCATGCCATGTCGGTTTTCCTTTGTGGAATTTTTGAGACCTTGAGGGTCTCGGGATCCATACTGAGTATTGTTATACTCACCCCTAAACGGGTTATGCTTGGAACCTATTGTGTTTGGTGCATAGGATAGACAACATTGATCGAGGCTAAGGGTACCAGGACTAGACGATGCCCGGATGTGGACGATACAACGAGTGAGTAGGAAGAGGAGACGGGCGGACATGGAGTCCTGATGAGGCGAGAAGTACCTACACATCAGGTAGGAACCTCAGAGGATGACCAAGTAGTTTTCTTTAACTTTCTTTAGTTGTTTGTATTTCAGTTGTGCATGTACCTTTACTGTTGGTCTTGTATTTCACCCCCTCAAACATTCATCACTCTTTTTGAAATACAGTTTACTTGTGTTCGTATTAGCTGAGTGGATGGTTTAGTGTGTTTAAGGGTTATAAAGGAAATACCTTCCCGGTTTAAAGGGATACATCTTTCAGTGCTTGTCGACAACTCTAGGCCTATAGATGGCGGGCTTAGGGTACTCATGGCACCGGCCCCAATGGATGGTGTGTGATAAAACCTTTTCCAGGATGACATCAAGGAACACCCTGATGATCCCTATGGCATCCACTATCTCTGAGTCTTCTGGATCCACTGACCGCTCAGATAACATGGAAAAAAGGGGCTCCACTCTCCGGTTTCCCTCTTGGAAACCCCTCTCACCATAAAATGATACATGTTGTCCACCCATATCTGAGAACATGACCCTTCCCAGAATAAGTTGATTATGGTTCGCACAGAGAACAACTTGTTGATGACTAAAATTATATCATGTGTCTTCATATATAGTAAAATAAGGTCCCAACAAGAGGGATGTGTCCCCAACATCAGGTTGCATCCTCAAAAAAATGTATGACAAGCCAGCCGAACCTCTAGCCAGCATACTCAAAATTAGTTTCACGGTATGTCTCTCTGCATATAAAGCTAGAGCATGGGATAGGATAGGCATAAATATGGAGTGAAAAGATTCGGAATTAAACAAGTTATAATCAAGTGAACTAATCAAGATGATCGTACCTCGAATGACCTCTAGTTCAACTAGAACTGATACCTATGTAGCTTGTAACTGCCCATTCCCAGCTCCTCTTCTCCTCATCAATTGACCACCTTCCTGACAACAAACTGTTTGAGGTCCCTATGGAGAGCCATGTAGCTAGCCTCCTCCAACAATGTCTGCTCTCAGATGACTGAGAGATCTCTGTCCCTATTACTGCTGATGAAAGGGTACGGCTGGAAACTAATGCTGCTAAGATGGGCAGTGAACCATCCCACCTCCACTAGACTACACTCAGTCTAGGAACTGATTTTGAAGATTCCAATGGGTGGCATAGATAAAACACCTCATTTCTAGGATTATGTTGAAAGGTTGAGTTCCAAGATATTGATAATATAAATACTAAGGTCTGCTCCCCATTTTCCGAACCCTAGAAGGCGTTGAGGCTGGAGGCCTGCTGCTGATGGCCTTCCACGTAAACAAGCTCAACTGGATCCCCTCTTGTGGAACACCCCTCAGTGTGTGCATCCTCTTCACTATATCATCCATCTTCTGGAACTCCATGAATGTCTGTAGAGTGAAGGGGTAACATCGTACTGCAGGAAATGTCTGAGTGCATCCTTTAAGAACCTTGTCAGGATTCCTTGTCTGGGGAGAGGTATGGAACAAAATTAAGGAGATCCTTGAACGTGATCCCCAAATCCCTTACTCACATACTCCCCCGTTATAGGGATAGTAACTCCCACCTTTTCTCCTCCTTCATTGTAGATGAAAGGAATTTCGCCCGGAACTCCCTCTAATTGTTAGTCCACAATACCTCATCTTATTCTTCTCCATGAGATAGACAAACCAACACTGATTCGCTGCTCCACATATATAGAATACAGCCATAGGAACCCAGTAGTTGGGTGAAGTACAGATTAAGATAAAACCTATCTCCAAATCCTTGATCCATTTCTCTATCTCCATTTCTATGACGAATCCCCCATACGTCCCAAGGGTCTCTCGCTGAAAGGCACGAAGCGTCTTTGACCACTATTTTTCCCCCTCCTCTTGATCACCCCTCTACTAATTAGACAAATCATCTCCCTATTCCTTGATCACCTACACTACTCATGGTCCTCGTCTGGGTGCCATAGATGAATGGTAAACAAGGAATTCCAAAGACTGAGTAGGGTATAATATAAATTTTAATTTTCTCATAATCATTTTAATTATTGTAAACACCCCAAACACCTAGAACACACTAGAACACAAGTAATAATGATGCATGTAACATTCCTAGGTTTTGTACCCTGTAATCAGTGTAGACTCACATAATCATTTTGTATGTCCATAGTCCTTATATCAGATCATGGGGGGGGGGGGCTAAAACCATATGTCCTAGATATTCATCCAAAGCCTATTTTACACAACATGATTTCATAACATTGTTTCCCTACCATCCAATGAAGTTATCAGTATTATTAACCCCGAAATCCATCTTATCAATCTGCCATCAATTTTTATACCCTTCTATCACATCCCACCTTCACCAAGAAGATGTACGAGATAGAAAACCGCATGACCCATCATTCTAGAATTTGAAGGGGAGATAATGTCCCCTAAGTCCCACCATCATTTGGCCTGAGAGTGGTGACTAGAACAAGGGTTATAGAATAACTTCAAATATGGAAAGAATTTCCCTTTTTTCTGAAATAATATATCATGATAAAATGGAAAAAACCCAACCAACTAAAAAAAGTGAAATTAAAAGTAACGTAAAAAAATCCATCCTCATACGTGTGTTCAAAATAAAATAATACAAGGTACAAGAAAATTCTGATGAGAAGTATCAACAGAATGAAATGAGGAAATGAAAACTCTGGAATCCAAATCCAGTAAGGTCTGTCACAGTCCCCAAAATCCTCCTAGAATTCCAAATGCATATTTATATACATAGGATGAGTTTACATGTATACTTGTTAGGGAAGACCAAACAATATTGTGCACACGTGGGGAGGCGTTCTACTGCCCCGTGAGAAATAGAGAGAACCAAAAAACCTAGAAAGGAAACATCCGCACAACCATACAGAGGAACACTCCCTAAATATTTCAATTTATGTAGAATATTTTTAATAACTCATCGATATTTGGGTACCCCTCACACGTTCCCCACTAGTTATTTAGGAAATCCTATGCATTATAACTCCACCACAATTATTACTACAGTCCCACTGTCTCCCAAACAACAACCTTATGGGCTCTCACCACGCATCCCACCTGCACACACATGGGCTGCCACAACCATGAAAAACCCCACATGTAATCACCTAGGCCTCCAGAACCACTTCCACACAAAACACACATAAGACAGAGCAACAATTTTTATGTGTCATGACATCTGTGACTCATCCCAATGACACTTGGGAAAGAAACCTAACTACACACACCTAAGCTAACCACCAAAACACACCGTGCCCAAAGATCCTTGGGCCACAATATACCATAGGTCATTACAGCCTTCCGGAAGATTGTTGGGCTACATGGGAGAGGGAGAAGAAATTTGATAATAACCAGCCACTCATATGAATGTTGGGTAAAACACCCTCCCCAGGAAAAGGGGGTGTTCGACATGAAGGGCTAAACATTGGTGGGGTGCGAATAAATAACACAAGAACTATATTTATACATTTAGTTGACCTATCACTCATCTCAACTTAAGGGCTATGAAACCAATGAATAAAAAATCACTCTCTTTACTATTACTACATGAAAAAATATAAAACAGCCACAACTAGAGAACAACCCAATTCAGGAAAACTATTCCCCATTAAAACCCATTCCATTAATCTTGTTCAATTGATTCCATTTAAATTTTCCTTAACTACCAAGAAACTAACAAGAATATCCAAAATGCAAGACATCACCAGTTGGAAATCAACAAAGTAGCAATTTAACCATTCACACCCAATTCTCTTGTAATGTCACAATAACAAAAGGGACCAGTGATATCCCTCAAGTTAATGGAACCAAAACAAGCTCAAAAATACAATAACACACAACCTCAAATCATCAACCAACAGCTAAACAATAAGAGATCCCTTCCCCATCCACAACACCCAATAAGAATCAAGCAGAACAACTATGTGTATTAGAGAATAGAGTAAGGGAGTTTCAAATTTAACCGAACCATTTATCATATTCTTTATTTCCATTTGGGTAACTGTGGTGATCATACATGGATTCATATTCATCGAGTATGCATTTTATCGGCCAAATATTTGTATTTAACTAGTTTCCATGTTATATCCATTCAATAACAAGATTATCCAAAAAAATAGAGGATCATTATTTCTTAGGAAAGGACCCCCAGTGGCCACTATTGACAGTGGGCAGAAGCCCGTACAATTCACACCATACAAAAATGATAAAAGAAAAAACAAAAATATCATCATGAAACACACCCTTTAATTGTTAAGAGTCCTTTTATTAACTTCTTTAAGATTTTGTTTCATCCACATCCCGAGGGAAAAATTATCACACCCACCCTACAAGATGAAAAATAGAGAGATACAAAGGAAAACACCTACATGGATGATCTGTGATCGAATCTTTCTCTGCACACCAAGAACTAGGTGGGCACGACTTGTATAGGAGGAAATCTAAGGACTCCAAGGATGAGCGGAAAAGTATCCAACACAGGTGCATGATTGGTCATATAAGGAATTATCTAGGCACACTAAGAGAATCCAATAGGAAAAAAAGAAAGGATTTCATCTTAATAGGATGAAATATCATAAAATCCTAGAGATGATTTTTATGTACACTAAAGTCAAATTCTTGATCAAACACGTGGTTGGAAGGTTTCATACATCGGGATTAATTGTGATTTAATTTTTTTCTTCAGAAATTATGGTGAAAATGGCTGTGAGTTAATAAATTTCCATTCAATGGTAAAAAATGCATAATATGGTTGAAATGGTAAAACACAACCAAGGTGTGACATGGAGGAAAAATGACACAAGTTTTGGTAAGTCATGTGTTGCCCAACTATTGGGGGATTAAAACATATTTTAACAGCTCTAAATGTCTTTGAAAGGGGTTCTAAAACACCATTATGGGAAAAGATATATTACAGGGGAAAAATTGGAGGGTCTTGGAAAAACATGGAAGGAATCACTGTTAGGTGAGTCATTACTGCCCTAGCACTATCGCCCTGGCACTATCGCCCTGACACATTCAACTTAGAACCGTCACCATGCACCATTTCCCTGAAACCATCTCCCTGGAACCCTCTCTCTGGTACCACTTCCCTAGCACCATCTTCCTGGCACAGACACCGTAGAACCATCACCCTGGGACTATCTCCCTCAAAACGTTTCCCAAGAAAAGTCACCGATTGGTGCTACGGATGACCCATTAGTGCCCCTGATAACCATCAGTGCCACCGATACATGTCGGATACACTGATGCCTATCGCTGCCACCGATGCCTATCGGTGCCACCGAGGCTGATCTGTTCCATAGATGCCCATCGGTGCCTTCGATGCCCATTGGTACCACCAACGCCCATCTGTGCCACATACTCCCAATGGTTCCACTGACGCCCATCGTTTCAACCATTTTTTTGACATGAATATTTGTAATGTAGTGGACCCAGAGGGTCTGGGCCATGAAAAAGAATATTGTAGAGACCAGGAGGACCCCACACCAAGGTATTTGGAACCCCATTCACTATAATGATCACCCATAATCAATAAATAATTCAATATAAAAGAGCCATAAAATTGGATTTTGAGTTGGTTCTGAGGTTGGAAGGAAATATTATTGAAATGGATTTGGAGATGGATATAGGTGAAGAGGAAGATAAATCTATAAAATATTCTTTCTCAATAAAAAATTTCATGGAAATAATCATTGAGATTATTACAATTAATAATTTGTTTTTTCAACTATAATGTGTAAAAATTTATTTTAGGAAGCTTTTTTATTTGTATAGTACATTAATTTTCTGTACATTCATTTGTTTAATCGAAAATGGATTGGTTCTTTTTTATCTAATGATCTCAAATTCTCTTACTCCTATGAATTTCTACACTAAACTCCATATAATGATATGTGAATGTAAGAGTATATTATACCACTTAAACAAAAACTGAATTACTTACTAGTACATGATATTGTCAACTATTCTCCATGAAGAAGAATGTTCCTGTTTGATTCTGTGAGAAATAAAATTTCCCAAGAATGATTACATATGAGATTGTTTTTTTAATTCTAATAGTGAATTATTGTTTATTAAGATCTCATTTATAGGATCTTTAATTGATTCAATGAATGGGTAGAGTCATTTATATCAATTATTCATATCTGTTTTCCCCTAGATGGATAAATTTTATGGCTTCCCCTATTTTTTATACCCACCATTGTCATACACTACTGAACCATAACCTCATCATTCTAGTTTTCAATTTATATTCATTTTATAATTATTATTTGGATAAATAAAACCATGAAATTTTATAATATACTTCTCTTTAAATAAGTCCAGCTTCTATTATATGTTTCTTTAAAAGAATCCCTCTATTTAAACAAACCCCAATTTTTTATAACTATTATAATGTAATAGATATATCATTTTTGAAATAAAAATTAAATTATTATCATATATTTAATTTTTTGGATATTTATAGAAAGTTTATATTTTAGATTCATTTCTATTCCTTAAATAATACAATTTAGATTACCTAGAATAGTTTTTATTTCCTAATAATATCATATATGATCCATTTTATATAAAATAACATAATTAATTCAATATGGATCATCATATTACATTATTTTTATATAAGATGATTTTTAATGAAAAAAATGATTTTTTGGAATATAATTTTTTCAACATTTTGTGGGTTGATTTTTAAATTAATTTATTCAACATATTGTACTGGATTATGGTTAAATGGTATATATATTTTAAATTATAATGTATTTTTTTAAATAGATCTCTTTTATTTTAATGTAATATGAACAAGAGGCATGGAAAAATTTATCACCTAGGTAATAGTTAAAATGGTAATTATGTTTATAAATAATATGACTATGGCTTTAAAATACATCCAAAACATATATTTATTTTATTGGATGAGATCAATTCAACCATATAATTATTTAATTTTAATATATTGAATTTTCATTCCATTTTACATTATTAATGACAGTTATATTATTTTAATTAAAGAATAACACAAAATATATCTATCTTGAATTTAAATTTCTATTATATAGTCATATATGGATAAAAATATGTTTTTAATGAATATTTAAGTATATATTTTGATAAATTATAATATGTTGATGATATTAATTTATTTATAATTTTTTTTTAATATTTAATTAACTCAAACTATTAGATAATAATGACATAATGGTTGCACTTAATGATGAAAATTCATAGTAATCATTTTTTAAGATAAAAAATAATGTTTTTATTGAATAATTATGCTTTCTATTGTGATTTAGAGTTTATAGTATTTTTTAATTTATGAGTAAAATTATTATTATAAGGACCTGGACTTTAGAAATTTATAATCTTGAATTAAGTGAATAATTCACATTGAATATCGTTTCAGGTTTATATATTTAGATAATTAGGCCATACCTTATACATAACAAGATGAATATTACATGTAGACACTTCTACTATGTATCCATTTTTTTCTTAAACAATTTCATAAAAAAAGAATCATGCCTAGTTCCATGTTTTAGACACCATGAATTTTCCTTGATCCCATCCTTTACCATATTGATCGTTACATAATGTGGAAAAAAATTCAAAAAAATGGGATGAGCAAAAAATTCTCAATAAGGGATGTAAAATAAGAAAAGAAAACATTATTCCATGAAAACATTCAAGTCAAAATAATCATATTTTTCAATATTCAAGCATAATATGTTAAACATACCTCACAAAATCATATTATTTATGAATAATATATATAAATATTAAATCATAATGGTAACTTGAGCCATCCATGTCATACTTACATTGTAGCTTTCACAACTATATAGGAAGTTACGTTTGGAATACCAATCACAGTATATTACCTACATCTCCCAATAGAAAAATTAATGTTTACCACCTTCATGTTACCCAATTCATTGGAGAGCTATCCTAGGATCACTTGAACAATGTTTATCATGGAACCTCCAGTATACATAATCATTTCTAAATAACCATAATATATTTATAACAAATAAAACAAGAATAAATAAAAGACAATATGTCGATATTTCAATCACAATATATCAGTTCTTAATATTGAAATAATCAATGTCTTCAAAAATCCATTTTCAATACCAATATACCACCAAAGTGTATGTGGTATTTATTTTCTTTTTAAAAACATATTGACTTGTTAGGGAATCCAAAAATGAAATAATGCTCAGGGTGGTGGAAAGGTTGTTGTCACAACATACATTAAAAAAACATTCCATCAATCATTTTGTAAAATTTTACATAGAAAAATATCCCATTTGAATGAAATTAAAAGTCAAATGTGTTTATAAATATTATAAATTCATGTTTTGTATAAATAAAAATACGCCTCAATGAAAGAAGATTGAGATAATGTCAATTACAAATATCATTTTGTAAATAAAATAGATAGATTATGTGTATTAACAATAATCACACAAAAATAATGTATAAATATGTGACAATATATAAATATTCAATTATCACACAATCAAATACATTCTTAAAATATAGTGAAGATCAACCCAAAAAATGGAAATTTGGTTATGTAGCTCCCTTAAAAAAAGTGGGCATCCTAACGACGTGACGTAAAAATTTGGAAACCGAGTTGATGAGAGGGATAAAATGGTCTATCATCACATGGACAACAAATGTTCTGAAATAATTATATATAAAACATATCCCACCATTTTAAAATTGAAATTTAAATAAATAACATAAAATAAGTCATTGAAAAAAAGTGGATGGTGAAAGTATCCCTTACCTCGTGACCGAAATGACTCGTTCATTCTTTCATTTCCTGAATAATAAAATTAAGATAGTTTGTAAATGTTGAAGAGTTTTTTCAAGTATATTCTTCATTTTACATCACATATTACATTTATATAAAAATAAGTTAATTATTTGAGTTCATATTAGACATTTTGTTGATGTTTGGAACATGAGTCAAAAATAAATTTGTTATAATTACAAGTTATCCATGTGGTCAAAATTCCATTATCATCATAAGGATATTAATGATTTAGATATCATTTATATCATTTATATCATATATATATATATATTTATTTATAAAAGTACATAACATTTAGAGATAAGATATTAAATTCACTATTCTTGGTAATGGTAAGTCGTACGTACGTAATTGATGCTACTTTCATTTCTGTTTCATATTTAATGGAATGAAAACATAATGATACATAGGTATATTATAATTATTCTATAAGATCATATATAATTTCTTTAACTCCAACCTTTATACGTTCCATTTATGGAATGAATGAGTCATATCAACTTGAGAGGGCAGTAGTTTGTACTTCCTCTAATAAAATTATTGTATTTACCCTTTATGGAAACCAACGAGGTAAGCTATAAATGAAAAATAATGAAGCCTAGAGACAATATAAATATAATATATATCACATATAAATAAATTTCTATATTAATGGACACCATAATAGGAGGTAGGGGATAATCTAACAATCCTCATTTCGTGAGGCAATAGTTCACCGTGCACAGAAATAGTTTGATCGTATCCATTAGATGGAGGTATGTAAATGTGTAGTTAGAATCCATCTAATAACAACATCCTAGAATATATAAGATTCTTTTGTTGTTATAAATTAATAGAGTAAAGTTATTATAGTGTGTGGGAGAATTAATCCAACAGAGAAGAACTTCTTAGAAGACATTACCTTTAAGTCGGGTAACTCTCTTTGGTTTGAACCAAAATGATTTTTTGAAATGCCTTATACCTAAGTTAAAGCTTCAAGATGGAAGAGAGCGTTGATTGGAGCTTATATTGGTAGAGTTTCAACAAGACAATGAGACTTTATAGGTGTGATTAATGGGTTTTATACATGTTTAGGGCATCCAATAAACCTTATCTTTTAACATTATCTCGTTGTAAACTAAATTATCTTTTACCATGTATTCATGTATATTCATAAAATATGGTTAATATATTTACAATAAAATTTTTAGTGACCCAAAATGGATCATAAATGATATTTTTAACGTTTTATAAATCATTTGGCAGAATCATATTTTTTAGGACCATTTAAACATTTACTAAAATAGTATTCATTTTAAAAACTCATTTATGTGAAATTTTAATCGCTTTATATAGGGACTTTTAAAAAACAGATAAAAATTTTATTATTTACAAAAAACTACATTAATTCAATGAATAAAAGTTATAGACTTCAAAAAAATTATTTTATTGAAAAAAAATATTCCAAATAAATATATTTTAATATTTATATATCCATTTATTTATGAATTCATTAATGATGTAATCATTACATCATCATTGTGTCATAACTAAATTTATTTATTTGTTGTCTAAAAATTATAAATAATATACCATTATATAGGTAATATTTATATCTTTCTAATAACTATTTGATGATGAAAATATCACTTATATAACAAAATAAATATATTGTTTTACTCAGAGAGATATGTTTTGGTTACATTATCCATAACTTTAAATTAATTTTTATAAAGTGTTATTTTAAATTTAAGGTGGCTCCATGAGTTCCCAAAATAGACCCATGTATGACCATTGTTGGGCATGTATGTTATAATAGGTTTAGGACACGTCTTTTGTTAATGTAATATTATTATAAATTTATTTTCAACCCTTATTTACCAGATTTACACATTAACCATGGTAAATAAATTATTTATTGAAGTTACTATCCATATTAATTGAAAATAAATTTTACCTATTAAAACTATTAAGACCACCATATTTTAAATATGGATTCCACTTTTCAAAATTAAATTTATAAAAGTCGTAGAAATTTATTTAAAACTATTTCCCGTTTTGAAATAAAAAATGCGTGTTTTGAGAAATAATAAATATAAGAAATTGTACAACTATTTATGTGCAATTTCGAAAGGAAATTACTTCCAATCTCCATAATTGGGTTATATTTTAAAAAAACAAATTTATACTTTCAAATAATTAGAAATAAAATCTATCAAAATAAATAAATTAAATTAAATGCAATTTTGAATTAGAATGCCGTAATTTTCACTATTCATTAAAAATAAACATTATCTGAAAAATACCAAAATTTTATACAATTAAATATTAATATTCGTATTTTAAAGAATCAATTTATTTTAAAAAATATAACATATAAAATTGACAATAAAATATTTAAAAATGGTTCTCCTTCAAAAGGCTCTAAATCGTCCTATAAAATAATATTGGACAATTTATGCTTAAAATTTGATT
Source organism: Viscum album (assembly GCA_963277665.1). NCBI lineage: Eukaryota > Viridiplantae > Streptophyta > Magnoliopsida > Santalales > Viscaceae > Viscum > Viscum album. Next base: position 1,920,911,378 of record OY728160.1, read on the forward strand.
TATTCACATTTTATGCATCCAACTTTTGTTGGATAAAGGTAAATACATTTAACAAACATGTATAATCATATTGTAGTTTTTTTGTTCTTTACTGAAAATTCAATGGCAAGGTGTTAACTACCATTTAAAATAATATCATATTATTATTTTTTTAGTATGACTCAGTATTGTGGGAAACATAAGACCTCAAAGAAACCCATTGTAGCGTGTCAGGTATGCCATTGAACATAGGATCCACTTTAAATATAAGTAAATATTTATTTCCCAAATATTAATAAATATGAAAATGTTATATTTTTTATTTACCCAGGATATTGCATCATTCCCCATTTTGGGAATTACGTCCTCAAATTTTTTAAATTTGGCTGTAAAACATCATTAAAAGTACCATATTAGAAAAAACATCTATAAAACTATCATATTAAATCTATAAAAAGAAGTGTAAAGGTCACCTGAGATAAAACATACTATGATTCCATGAAAACATGGATATTGAGGAGAAACTACGTGTCATGTTATGATGGAGAGTTCTAGAAAACATGATCAGGAGAAAGTTAATGACCACAAAACCAAAAACATATAATAGGTTAAATGGTCTTTGGTTTTCCAGTATGATATGTAAATTCACAACGTTTTTGTTATATTTTTCATTTAATAAATTTTTTGAATTTATTTATGAGATTTAATGAGGACATAAAGAAATATACATACATTTATTATAGAGTTTCATTCTTTAATAAGTTTCTACCAAAAACACGCCTTTTCTCCAAACGGTGAGTATTCAAGATGACCTGGTCACACCTGAAGTTATAGAATCAAATTATGGAGAATCACATAATCCAAAAAAGAAAAAATTTATATTTCCCCTATCTTTAGACATTAACCAATACAAAAATGGTTAGTACATGATCTGAAAATATCCAAAAGTATAATCTTATCTAAAAATAAATACTACTCTTAATCTCAAAAACTCAACAAATAGTAACAAAAGTTCATCAAAGACCGTTAAAGAAATAAATTTCCTTAAAAAAATTCTACAAAATATTCCAACTAACATTGAATCTATAAACATTGAAGGATTTCGCCACATTGCCTTCTATTGTAAATCATTACATTTATCTCCAAATAACAAAGACTTCACTTAAAGTTTCATATTGAAGTGTAATTAACCAAATTGAATATTCTCTATTATAGGTTAACCATTTCCATAAAAAACCCAAATCGACATAGGTCCAAGAAAACATAAATTATTCCATAATAAAATTAGACCATTACATCATAAATGAAATCACATAGTATTCTACTCTCTTTAGGAATATATTGTTTCCCCAAAAGAGAGAACACCTTCCAAAATAACAATCATCACATAATCACCAAAACATTTTCGTATACTAATTTAATCCATTTGATAAAACATATGTTTCCAAAATCAACTTATTCTTTATTCATAAAACCATTTAACTGAAAATAAATAATCATACTAAATAGGGACTTCACGAAGTCTAGTAGTATGAGATAAGTCTCAATCACACTTGGGTTGTTGGTTCGAATCCAGCTACTCTGTCCGACGTGACAGGTTTTGAAACATTCTGCGTGATGTCCTTTAAAGAAAATTTTATAATTTTATGACATTCCAAATAATGAGATATATTCCCCAAAAATAACCATAAAATATTCTAATCACAAAATTTATCTCATATCACACATTATCATCTAAAAAATTAATAACATGTAATATTGACAAAATCTATTATTATATAAATACAAATAGTTATTTATAGAGAACAGAAAATTTATTTCTTCCTTGAATAAAATATTCTCATATCAAACATCATGGTTACACATACTAGAAAAAGTCTTCCAATGTTATCCCATCATCAAAAGAGCCTTAATACATTTAATCATCTCATTATCCATAGATCCATAATAACTCTTAAATTCTTTAAATATAGAAATCTTAATCATCATACATTATTCCAGATTCATTATCCATGTTTTTTTTCATATTATTCTTTTATACTTATTCATTACAAAAAAAATCATGTATAATGTTATAAGATTGCATTAATGTCAAAAAATGATCTAATAAATAACCCATAACATTCATAGGTCATTTTGTATTTCATCATCTTCAGTTGGAATGGAATTATGAATTGGTAAACCTATATTTATAGGATCCTACTGATCATATTCCAGAACCTTATTTCTAGGATATCTACCAGTATAATGACTAAGAATGCCACATTTAAAAATTTCAATTGATACCTTTGAAAGAACTTTTTCCCTTTCTTTGAGCCAACTGGATGCCTCCTTTTTACATGTAATGTTATTTCTTAATGACCTTTATTAAAACATCTGAAACATCTTTCTATCCCATTGAATCATTTTCTAATGAGTTTCGTTCCATATCCTTGACTCATAGGATTTTGAATATATGTACCTTTATGATTATTACCTGAACATACATTGGGATTTGTTTTTCATATATATGTTTCCATAGAAAAATCGCCAGGGTTCATGCGGTCAATAATGACTCTAGATAGTTTGTTACAAATTAGCAGAAGTGTTTTCATTACAACTCACTTATCCTTTACTTTCTTATTCAGAAAACCATCACATTTTTCATCACATACATTGTTACATTGGTTCCTTCTAGATCGTACAATTTACTAAAATGAAAAATTTTAGTTTGCATATATCAGTAAAATCATTATATAATATATAATAAAGAGGGTGAACACAATGATATACTTATACATGTTATCATAAACCCATTCAATTTATCTTAAATAACTATTACTCTTTCTAATATTATGACCATTATGGTAATTTCCCATATTCTTAAATAAGACCCTATGATCTAAATTTATATAAACCATCCTTTGATACCAACATTAAGAACCCATCCTCAAACATTATATAATCTTAAATTAAGTTAATAATTCACATTGAGGATCATTTCAGTTTTAGAGATTTAGATAATTTGGGCATACCTTATACACAACAACATGAATATTATAGGTATACACTTATACTAAATATCTATTTCATATCATGAAATATAAATTCTAAAAAATAGAATCATGTATACTTCAATGTTTTAGACACTGTGAATTTTCCTTGATCTTATCCTGGACTCTATTCATCTTTACGTCCTATGGAAAAGATTTCAAAAAGATAGTATTAGAATAAAAATATCATTAAGGGATATAAAATAAAAAATGAAAACATTAGTCCATGAATAAAAACATATCAAAATAATAATAATTTTTAATCATAATACCTAATTACATTAACATAAATCACAAAATCATAAGATTTATAAATAATAGATAAAATCATGAATCATAATGGTAATGTGTGGCATCGATATCATACTTACATTGTAGATATCATAGCTACATATGGAGATACATTTGGAATACACATCAAAATATATTCCCTAAATATCTTATGAGAAACATTAACATTTACCACTGTCACATTGCCCTATGATTTGGAGAGCTATTTCAGCCACACTCTCCCTTGATTTATCACTAAACCACCCGTATATGTAAATAATTCCCAAGAACCATAACAAATTAATAACATATAAAACATTTATAAAGGAAAGATAATATTTCCTCATTTCAATCAAAATATATAATTTCATTATATTGAAACAATAAATTTTTTCTCAAAAATATTTTAAATACAAAAATAAATAAAAAAATTATTGGGTATTTATTTTCTTTTTGAAAACATTTCACATGGTTAAAGAAGTCAAATATGATATAATTCTCACAGTGGAAGAAATATTATTGTCACCACATACGTGAAAATGAAACATTCCCTTTATCTTTAGTAAAATGCTAAATTGAAAAAGATTCCATTTGAATGAAAAAAAATCAAAGGGGTTTATAGACCATATTCAATCAAGTCTTTTATAAATCAAATTATGCCTCAAAGAAAGAAGATTCAGTCGTAGTCCCTTGAGAAGATCATTTTGTAAATAAAATGGAACGATTATGTGTATTCACAATAAGAGCATATAAAAAATTTATAAATATAAGAAAATATAAAGAAATTAATTTCACAAATACTAAAATGTTTACATAAAAATATTGAAGACAACCCAATGAATAGAAATATTGATAAGAAGTTCCCTAATAAAAAACTCAGCAGCCTAACAATGTCACTTAAAAATTCAGAAAATAAGTTCATGAGAAATATAAAAGGGTCTATCATCACATGTATATAATATTTACATCAATAAATATATATATGAACATATCACAACATTTGAAAATTGAAATTTAAGGACATAACATAAAATAATGTTTTGACAACAAAAAGATTGTGAATGGTTCCCTTACCTCGTATCCGAATTGACTCATTCGTTATTTAATATACTGAATAGTAAAATTATGTTAATTTATAATTTATTAATAACATTTTCATTTTTATTATCCGTTTTATGTCACTTATTACCTTTATATACAAAGTAGTTAATTATTTGAGTTCATATTGGACATTTTGTGGATGTTCAGAACTTGAGTAAAAAATGAACATGTTATAATTAAATATGGTCCATGTGGTCCAATGTCTATTATCCCTAGAATGATAATAATGATTTAGATAACATATATATCATATATATATATACTATATATATATATATATATATATTTATAATAATACATAATATTAGGAGATAAGAAAAGAAATACACCGTTCATAGAGACGGTAAGTCGTACGTACACATTAATACTACTTTCATTATTATATTGTTTTTAATGGAATGAAAAATTAATGATACATAGTTATATTATAAATCAAGTATAATATAATATATAATTTCATTATCTCTATCCCTTATATGTTCTACTTATGGAATGGACGAGTAATATCACTTTGATGGGGTGGCAGTTCGCACATCTTCAAATGATATTATCGTATTTACCCATTATTGAAATTGTAATGATATGACATAAATGAAAAATATAGAAGAATAAAGTTAATATAAATATAATATATATCAAATATAAATATAGTTCTATATTAATGTCCACCATATAGGTGCAGGAGATTATTGAACAATAATCATTTTGTGAGGTTGTTGTTCACTGTCCACTGAAACATTATGTTCGTCTCCATTAGATGAAGTTGTATTGAAGTGTATTTTTAATACTTATAATAACAAAATCTTATTATATTGAAGATAATTTTGTTGTTATAAAATAATATAATATATATAATTTATGGGGTTGGAGAAGGAAACTAAGAGAAAATAACTAGAGGGAAGATGTTTCCTTTAAATCAGGTTACTCTGTTTGGTTGGAACCAAAAGGATTTATTGAAATTCAATCGGCCTAAGTTAAGGCTTTATGGTGGAAGATGGGGATGTTGGGAGCTTATTTGGGAAGAGTTTGGATGAGTAAATGTAGAGACCCGAAGCCTGACGTACATGGAAATTACATTACTTTTGCGGAATACTTAGTACATAACAAAAACACACACAAGGATCGTAATAGTTTAGTGTCTTTGGAAACTCGGAACGTAATCTTCTAATCCTGGTGAAAGATCTTCAAAATCTCCCACAAAGATCTTCCTTTTTTTTAAACCTAAAACCTTTCTTTATATCCTGGGGAAAAGAAAACATAAAAAGGGTGAGCTCAAATGCTCAGTAAGGGTAAACAAAAGAAATATCAATCACATAATTTTCATAAGAACATAACATTTTTGGAAATCTTAACCTGCAAAAGAGAGCATAATTTCATAACATGGGATAAATCATAGTAGTGAAAATGAAACCCTTACTTAAAACATTACTCATTGTGGCATACACACATAATCATAGGGAATCATTTCTTGTTAGTCAAGACTCATTGCCAAGACTATCTTAGTGGACAAAGTCCCTTTCTGAATCGAGTAATCCTCGTTTCAGTCCTGTTTCACTGAACCGGTATAACCTACCATTCCAGCCATGTCTATCTCATGAAATATAAAATCTTTACCCAATGCATTGGAGGGAGATATAGGTCCCACCCATCTCTTAATTAATCCTTTCTTATGTGTGCCACAAAATCATAAATCATACATCATTGCATAACCCATGTAATAAAAATGGGATTCTTAAACAACATGACATCATAAAACCATTCATATAAGATAAAGGAATTCATAAACATAATTCCATCACAACATAGTCAAATAAATGTAAAAATATGGATAGAAACAGAACCCTTTATTATCTTAGATGGAAAATAATTTTGATAAAACACTTGAAATGAATTCTTGAGGAAAATATCCTTTCTTCTTCAAAATCAATTTCTTTTCACAAAACATCATGCAATTTTAAAAGAAAGAGATTTTATTAAAAATAGTCATGAAATCTTTTGGAGTAAGCTTCATGAAAATAAGGCTTTATAAAACCGTAAAAATCCGTTCATGCCGTTTAAGTTAAAAAAAACATTCTTCGTACTTTTGTCAGAAAAGTCAAAAAGTACCTCGTATGAAAAAGCGACAAAAGATTCCTTTCATATTCTTTACAAAAAACTCACCGAAGAGTAAAATTGGATTTAAACTATTGTAAGTGGATGGAAACAATATTACATATTGAAGGAACAAGGATGTGGATGATAAAATACACCCCAGTAAATACTTACGAATAAACAATCTCGGATAAAAAAATGAGATTGTGATATTTCCCTTACCTTAGGTCCGACTTGCTTTGTAAGTGTCCGAACCTCCTGTATAATGATTTAAATCATGTTATTGACTTATTACAGAATCATATTCATTGTTATGATATCATATATGGTTCACTTATGACATTATATTACCCGTTCTTTTGTAAACTCCATGTTAAAGAAGCGTTTTGGGTAAAATCGTTTCATTTATCGTAGGTGTTTTGACTTGTTGTTCTTGACATCATTATTACTTATATCATGATTTACTTACTTCCATAATATAAAATATGATTTATATATCATATATATTCAGTATATATATATATATATAATAGGTAGATAAATAAAATGAAAAACACCGTTCATGGAGACGGTAGTCCGTACGTACGCATGAACGTTGTTTTCCTTTCCTTATTGTCTTGAAATGGAAGTAAGTAGATGACATAAATATGTATATATATACATAAATCCAGTAGCTTTATAATGTCATATATTTCATTATTATTTCTTATATATACATTATAATCATTCTTAAATGGTTAACATGGAGAATGAATCTCATCGCATCGTGGAGACGGTAGTCCGTACGTACGCACGAGCGATGATATCATTTCTATAAATATTGAATTGAATTGGAGTGGATTATACAATATATCAGAATCAATATGATGTTGTAATAACTATGTATAGTTATTCTTTACACCATTATACCCATCCATGTAAGGTGGTAGTGGAAAATAGATTACACCACGGCGTGGAGACGGTATTCCGTACGTACGCACGCGCGGTGATTTCATTTTTCCGTTGGATGGATAGAAGGTGAATTAGGGTTGTTTCATATTTATAATAACATATCAGTATGTAAGTAATACTGATGTTATTACTTTATCATGAAACAACTAAAGAAGAAGAAGTTGAAGAAGAAAGAAATTGAAAAGATCGGTAATGGATATTACCTCTTCTTTGGAACGCCTCTTTGAATCCTCCACTTAAGGAACTAAGATTGGTCTTTGGAGAATACCAGGACCTTTAGGATTATTCTAGGGAAGTGGAGAGGAGAAAATGGCAGGGTTTGGCCGAGCTTGAGTGCTCAAATTGGTGTGAGGAGGAGGGGGAGGAGGTGTCCTTTTATAAGGGAGGAGAGGGGCACCTTAGGAATATCTCAAAATATTATTTTATATTAAAGTCAAAATCGGTTTATAATGGTTCCAAAGGGTCTTATTTCGAAGCTAATGTGGGGATGGGTCGAAATCCTATCAACCAATAAGATTTAGACAAGTTTAGGGTATTATTTTAACCTTATCAATTAGATTTAACTCTAAGTTAAATAATTTAACTTTTACCGTGTCTTTTTGTTTTCTTTCACTATATGGTAAATACACTTACTATAACATGCCAAACGAACCCCAAATTGTATATTATTAATACATATATCCTTATCTAAGTCATTTGGCCGAACCTTAGATTTTTAGGAATAAAATAACAATTAATAATATAATATTTGATTTAAAAACTATTTTGTGTCAATTTTGACACTATTTGATACATGATTTTTGTGAAAGTCATAACAGAATTAAATGTTCTAACCAAGTTGATTAAATCAACATTAATATATCATAGTAACCTAGAAAATTAGTGGAATTCATAAAAAGTCTTAAATTACATTTATTTTGGTATTTATATTATCAATTATGTGAATATTTCATTAATAAGATAATTACTCCATCATCTTTGTGTCATAAATAAATTAAATTAATTGATGTCTAAAAATTACAAATAAAATACCATCATGTAGGAAATCTTTTTAGATTTCTAATGAATATTTACAATCGAATTTATCTTATGTATAACCCCATATTAAAAATGATTTACTTATTAAACTTTGATTTTAACTATTTTAACCCTTCTTTAAATAAATTAATAATAAATGTCCTAATCTAATCCAAGTGGGCCTAAATGGTCATATTTTATTCCTAAGATTGTTTTTGGTCGAATTACACTTGTCCAATAGAATTAGGACATGTGTTAGGGTAATATTAATATCATATTTACCCTTAGTTACCCTATTTACTATTAACCGTGGTAAAAAAAGTAAAAAGTTACTATTCACCAAAAAATTATTTTCATCTCATTGAACCACATTTTAGTCCTTGATATTAACCGTGTCTCTCGGATTTTCGAAATTCCATTCACAGAAGCGGTAAAATTAAGTTTTATACAAAATTCAGTTTTTAACCTACCACTTAGTAGTTTCACTATTCATCAAAAATTGATGTTTTTCAGAATAATGCCAAAATTTCATCCTAAGCTATATTTCATATTCCGAATTCAAAAATGAAGTCTATTTTACCAAATTCATAACATAGAAATTGCATTAATTAAATTTATAATTAAATCCCGCTGTTAACACAAATAGCGTGTTTTTAAGAAACAATATCTATCAAAAGATTGACATTTGATTACGTCTGGTTTAAATGTGAAATTACATCCAATGACCAACATTGTATTAAATTGTAAAAATATATTCTAAATATACTTTAAAACCACTCAAATTAATAATTTATCACTATTAATTATTTCGATTAAAAAAGTTGTTTTTAATTATAAATTAGTAATTTTCACTATTCATCAGAATATGAAAGTTATCCGAAAAGTACCAAAATTTCACCTTTGGCTAAATTCGATACTCCGAATCCAAAAATGAAGTTCATTTTGAAAAATAAGATTTACAGAATTTTAAAAAGTGGTTATTACTATTCATAACGGGTAGTTTTAATAATATTTTAATAGCATATCGTTGTTTAGTGAAACTCGGTATTGCGTATTACACACGCTATCGAGGAAGGTCGTGATTGCGTGTAATGCAAGGAAAGTCAAGGATGCGTGTTGTGCAAGCTCCTTTTGGTGTAGCGTACAACACAAGACATTAGTGAAATAAAAAAGAATATTTTTCATAAAATCTCGGGCTGTTACATTCTACCCCCCTTAAAATGAATTTCGCCCTCGAAATTCGTCGGGGTTATAAATGGTTTACTATTCGAAAGTTTCTTTAATAGAAACCCACATCGTAAAAGGGAATACCAAAACTTGGCTTTAAAAACTAAAGTATGAAATGTAACGATTACCCAAATAAACTAATCACTGGGTTTCCACATAGGTGAAAATATGGATATGGAAGAGAAATCTAACCATCATGTTCTGATGGAGAGTGGTAGAGAACATGGCTATGGAAAAGCCAGTAATCACAAATCCATAGATTTGTGATGATATAAGGTACCATCTGATTCATCAGGTATAAGATCACTAGGACAACATTTTTGGTTTTCAAGATCATTTCCCTAAAGTTGAAAATTTGAATTAGAATAAATACTTACTTTATTTTGGTACAATCTCACTATTGTTCGTGCCTTTAACAATTTCCACTTCATATCTTAAATAAATGAAGTTGAATTTATTATTCGTGAAGTGTTAGCAGATCATGTGATAGAATGACTGTTCATTCCATCTGTCTCAAACAAAAGGTTAGCAAAAGTTATTAAATATACACAAGTCATTCTATAGTGAGATTAATCATATATGGTTCCTAAAATGGACTTATACTTCATATATCATGCTGCTTAATATAATAAAACTAGTTTCTACTAAACAGGGACTTCCTGTAGGCCAGTGGTAGGCGATAAAGGCCAGTCGCACTTCGGTTGTGGGTTCGATTCCTACAGCCTTGTCCGAAGCGATGGGCTGTCGCCCGTCCTGCAGGTTGTCCCTTTTTCTAAAACTACGTTACTATAACATCCCATCAATAATATCGAAAATCTTCTATCCTTAAACAATACTAACTTATGTCCAACATAATCCAGTCTAATCTTTAGGCTTATACATAATACTGCAGTCCACTCTCATAATATAGTGACATCGATTACCAGAGATTTAATACTGTCGTTGATCCCCACATATCATAAGACATGTCTTGTTGGTCACATTCCAAACATTAAAAGTCCTTAATCGTGTATTCTCTTGAATACCTTAGTGAAAACATGAGTGCAGTTAAAAGTTAACACTTCCCACATACCAAAATCCTCAAAATTCTATATACTCAAACCATGATATCACTTAGTCCTTATATCAATCATGAGCTCATGAATACTATCAAACATTTATTTTTCTCCTTATCCCTTCATTATGCGCATATCATCTACATTCCAAAAATATATGAATAACCTTTCATGGATACTGGTAACATTAATCATACACTTTCAAAACACAAGGAAAGACAACAGTGTAACAATCCATAGATGTCTCTTTATTCCAAAATTACACATGATAAACATGTAATCATTCCACTACATTCTCAAACCATTGACTGAGCTTCAAAAATTCTTTCATCTCACATATCATTTGTAGTCTCTTCATCATCATCCACATAAATACTACCCATATGACCATACTGATTCTCTTCATGAGTCTTTCCCTTAGGTCATTTGTTTGCATAATGCCCATACATTCCACATTTAAAACACTTAACCATTTTTGATGTCGTAGCAATACCATTATCCTCATCCATGGTGTTAACCGACCCTTTTCCTTTGCACTTACTTGCTTTGTGTCCTTCTTTTCCACACCCAAAGCATATTCCAGTTCCCTTGAAACATTCTCCTTGATGCCTCTTCCCACATGATTTACATAGGGGAAATTGAACTTTCTTTCCTCTATGATCACCATCGAACTCCATCTTTCTCTTATTAGTCGAGTCAGGAAACTTACCAAATTTTACTTTATTGATCATGTTGTGAGATTGCTGATTCGGCATAATAATGATGTTTGGACATCCAAATCCCATTTCATTTGGTTGCTCATGAAGAATATCATTCCATTGTCCATCATATCCTCCATTATTGTGAATCATCTTGTTTCCAGCCATTTTCTAAAACCCAAACAGAATAGTGTTAGATGCAAAAATCGTAATAAAGGGGGAGTAACTTAAATATCTATCATCTTTGGTTTAATATAATATCGTTACCATAGTTCTAGGACTATATCCTATACGTATACTTATCCTTAGGGGCATCCCTAGACATACCTTAGAAATATATCTAGGGATCTCACTAACGTTTTCGCATCCTAGTTTCCAAAGGTTGACTAAACCTTCCCTCTGATACCAACTGTAGAGACCCGAAGCCTGACGTACATGGACATTACATTACTTTTGCGGAATACTTAGTACATAACAAAAACACACACAAGGATCGTAATAGTTTAGTGTCTTTGGAAACTCGGAACGTAATCTTCTAATCCTGGTGAAAGATCTTCAAAATCTCCCACAAAGATCTTCCTTTTTTTTAAACCTAAAACCTTTATTTATATCCTGGGGAAAAGAAAACATAAAAAGGGTGAGCTCAAATGCTCAGTAAGGGTAAACAAAAGAAATATCAATCACATAATTTTCATAAGAACATAACATTTTTGGAAATCTTAACCTGCAAAAGAGAGCATAATTTCATAACATGGGATAAATCATAGTAGTGAAAATGAAACCCTTACTTAAAACATTACTCATTGTGGCATACACACATAATCATAGGGAATCATTTCTTGTTAGTCAAGACTCATTGCCAAGACTATCTTAGTGGACAAAGTCCCTTTCTGAATCGAGTAATCCTCGTTTCAGTCCTGTTTCACTGAACCGGTATAACCTACCATTCCAGCCATGTCTATCTCATGAGATATAAAATCTTTACCCAATGCATTGGAGGGAGATATAGGTCCCACCCATCTCTTAATGAATCCTTTCTTATGTGTGCCACAAAATCATAAATCATACATCATTGCATAACCCATGTAATAAAAATGGGATTCTTAAACAACATGACATCATAAAACCATTCATATAAGATAAAGGAATTCATAAACATAATTCCATCACAACATAGTCAAATCAATGTAAAAATATGGATAGAAACAGAACCCTTTATTATCTTAGATGGAAAATAATTTTGATAAAACACTTGAAATGAATTCTTGAGGAAAATATCCTTTCTTCTTCAAAATCAATTTCTTTTCACAAAACATCATGCAATTTTAAAAGAAAGAGATTTTATTAAAAATAGTCATGAAATCTTTTGGAGTAAGCTTCATGAAAATAAGGCTTTATAAAACCGTAAAAATCCGTTCATGCCGTTTAAGTTAAAAAAAACATTCTTCGTACTTTTGTCGGAAAAGTCAAAAAGTACCTCGTATGAAAAAGCGACAAAAGATTCCTTTCATATTCTTTACAAAAAACTCACCGAAGAGTAAAATTGGATTTAAACTATTGTAAGTGGATGGAAACAATATTAAATATTGAAGGAACATGGATGTGGATGATAAAATACACCCCAGTAAATACTTACGAATAAACAATCTCGGATAAAAAAATGAGATTGTGATATTTCCCTTACCTTAGGTCCGACTTGCTTTGTAAGTGTCCGAACCTCCTGTATAATGATTTAAATCATGTTATTGACTTATTACAGAATCATATTCATTGTTATGATATCATATATGGTTCACTTATGACATTATATTACCCGTTCTTTTGTAAACTCCATGTTAAAGAAGCGTTTTGGGTAAAATCGTTTCATTTATCGTAGGTGTTTTGACTTGTTGTTCTTGACATCATTATTACTTATATCATGATTTACTTACTTCCAGAATATAAAATATGATTTATATATCATATATATTCAGTATATATATATATATAATAGGAAGATAAATAAAATGAAAAACACCGTTCATGGAGACGGTAGTCCGTACGTACGCATGAACGCTGTTTTCCTTTCCTTATTGTCTTGAAATGGAAGTAAGTAGATGACATAAATATGTATATATATACATAAATCCAGTAGCTTTATAATGTCATATATTTCATTATTATTTCTTATATATACATTATAATCATTCTTAAATGGTTAACATGGAGAATGAATCTCATCGCATCGTGGAGACGGTAGTCCGTACGTACGCACGAGCGATGATATCATTTATATAAATATTGAATTGAATTGGAGTGGATTATACAATATATCAGAATCAATATGATGTTGTAATAACTATTTATAGTTATTCTTTACACCATTATACCCATCCATGTAAGGTGGTAGTGGAAAATAGATTACACCACGGCGTGGAGACGGTATTCCGTACGTACGCACGCGCGGTGATTTCATTTTTCCGTTGGATGGATAGAAGGTGAATTAGGGTTGTTTCATATTTATAATAACATATCAGTATGTAAGTAATACTGATGTTATTACTTTATCATGAAACAAATAAAGAAGAAGAAGTTGAAGAAGAAAGAAATTGAAAAGATCGGTAATGGATATTACCTCTTCTTTGGAACGCCTCTTTGAATCCTCCACTTAAGGAACTAAGATTGGTCTTTGGAGAATACCAGGACCTCTAGGATTATTCTAGGGAAGTGGAGAGGAGAAAATGGCAGGGTTTGGCCGAGCTTGAGTGCTCAAATTGGTGTGAGGAGGAGGGGGAGGAGGTGTCCTTTTATAAGGGAGGAGAGGGGCACCTTAGGAATATCTCAAAATATTATTTTATATTAAAGTCAAAATCGGTTTATAATGGTTCCAAAGGGTCTTATTTCGAAGCTAAAGTGGGGATGGGTCGAAATCCTATCAACCAATAAGATTTAGACAAGTTTAGGGTATTATTTTAACCTTATCAATTAGATTTAACTCTAAGTTAAATAATTTAACTTTTACCGTGTCTTTTTGTTTTCTTTCACTATATGGTAAATACACTTACTATAACATGCCAAACGAACCCCAAATTGTATATTATTAATACATATATCCTTATCTAAGTCATTTGGCCGAACCTTAGATTTTTAGGAATAAAATAACAATTAATAATATAATATTTGATTAAAAAACTATTTTGTGTCAATTTTGACACTATTTGATACATGATTTTTGTGAAAGTCATAACAGAATTAAATGTTCTATCCAAGTTGATTAAATCAACATTAATATATCATAGTAACCTAGAAAATTAGTGGAATTCATAAAAAGTCTTAAATTACATTTATTTTGGTATTTATATTATCAATTATGTGAATATTTCATTAATAAGATAATTACTGCATCATCTTTGTGTCATAAATAAATTAAATTAATTGATGTCTAAAAATTACAAATAAAATACCATCATGTAGGAAATCTTTTTAGATTTCTAATGAATATTTACAATCGAATTTATCTTATGTATAACCCCATATTAAAAATGATTTACTTATTAAACTTTGATTTTAACTATTTTAACCCTTCTTTAAATAAATTAATAATAAATGTCTTAATCTAATCCAAGTGGGCCTAAATGGTCATATTTTATTCCTAAGTTTGTTTTTGGTCGAATTACACTTGTCCAATAGAATTAGGACATGTGTTAGGGTAATATTAATATCATATTTACCCTTAGTTACCCTATTTACTATTAACCGTGGTAAAAAAAGTAAAAAGTTACTATTCACCAAAAAATTATTTTCATCTCATTGAACCACATTTTAGTCCTTGATATTAACCGTGTCTCTCGGATTTTCGAAATTCCATTCACAGAAGCGGTAAAATTAAGTTTTATACAAAATTCAGTTTTTAACCTACCACTTAGTAGTTTCACTATTCATAAAAAATTGATGTTTTTCAGAATAATGCCAAAATTTCATCCTAAGCTATATTTCATATTCCGAATTCAAAAATGAAGTCTATTTTACCAAATTCATAACATAGAAATTGCATTAATTAAATTTATAATTAAATCCCGCTGTTAACACAAATAGCGTGTTTTTAAGAAACAATATCTATCAAAAGATTGACATTTGATTACGTCTGGTTTAAATGTGAAATTACATCCAATGACCAACATTGTATTAAATTGTAAAAATATATTCTAAATATACTTTAAAACCACTCAAATTAATAATTTATCACTATTAATTATTTCGATTAAAAAAGTTGTTTTTAATTATAAATTAGTAATTTTCACTATTCATCAGAATATGAAAGTTATCCGAAAAGTACCAAAATTTCACCTTTGGCTAAATTCGATACTCCGAATCCAAAAATGAAGTTCATTTTGAAAAATAAGATTTACAGAATTTTAAAAAGTGGTTATTACTATTCATAACGGGTAGTTTTAATAATATTTTAATAGCATATCGTTGTTTAGTGAAACTCGGTATTGCGTATTACACACGCTATCGAGGAAGGTCGTGATTGCGTGTAATGCAAGGCAAGTCAAGGATGCGTGTTGTGCAAGCTCCTTTTGGTGTAGCGTACAACACAAGGCATTAGTGAAATAAAAAAGAATATTTTTCATAAAATCTCGGGCTGTTACAGTCAAGGTGGAATTATAGGTGTTATTAACGTGGTTTAGACAAGTTTAGGTTATAAAATTTACCTTAACTTTCAGCATTAGCCCTCAGTTAACTAATTTAACTTTTTCCATATCCTCTTATATATTCTTATTATATGGTTAACATATTTAAAATAAAAGACCAAGAACCCCAAAATGGATAAACAATTACATTTTTGTCATTATAAATTTCATTTGGCAGAATCATAGATTTTTAAGACCATTTTGTCTATTAATAAAATATTATTCATTTTTAAAATCATTTTTTGTAAATATATAAACTACTAATATCATGAATTTTAAAAACCCTATAACAACATTATTCGTTATAAAAACCCCAATTAGTCCAAATATATATAGTTATACTCATCCATAAAATACGTGTATGGCATAAAAAGTTCCAAAACAAATTTATTTCAAAATTTATATTACTATTTATTTAAAAAAAATTCATTTATGAGGTAATTGATACATCATCATTGTTTCGTAAATAAATTTATTTATTTGATGTCAAAAAATTATATATAAAATACCATTATATACATAATAATATTATACTTCAAATGATTATTTTTATATGAAAATATCACTTATATAACCCATTATAAAAACTGTTTTAGTAAGAGATATATGTTTATGTGACATTTTCCTTATCATTAAATTAATGTTTATAGTGTCATTTTCACTTATAAGTGGCTTCAAGGGGACCCAAAATCGACCTAATGATGCCCATGGTAGAAAATATATCATATAATAGTGTTAGGTTATGTTTTAGGGTAATTTAGTATTATTATTATTTTATTTTTTACCCTTATTTACCAGATTTACCCTTTAACCATGGTAAATAAAATATTTACTAATGCTACTATTAATAATGTCTAATAATTAAACATTCTTATTTACACAATTTGGAATTATTGATTCCAAATATGTAATACATTTTTTCAAATTCATAACACAAATGATTTCAAAATTAATTTAAATTTTATTCCCATTGTCAAAACAAAAAAGGGTTTTTTTGAGAAATAATAACTACAAAAAAATTTAGATTTGTTTATGTCCAAATTTCAATGTGAAATTAATTGCAATGAAAAATATTTTTTAAATGGATAAAATATAATCTAATTACCTTATAAAAAATATTTAAAAGATAATATAAAAATATAAGTATATTATATTAAAAGGTAGTTTGGAATTAAAATGAATTATTTTTGACTATTCATTAAAAAATGAACACTATCGGAAAAATAGCAAAATTTAATCCAAAGTAAATTTTGAGGACCTGATTCAAAAGAAGAATTTTAGTTTTTCAAAGAGAGCATTTAAAAGTGAAAAATATATATTTTGAAATGTTTCTCTATCAAAAGATGATAAATCAAACTTTTAAATAATATTACATTATTTATGCTTAAAATTAGATCCATTCAAATATAAAGACTCTAATTTGTATTTGATAAAGGTAAATAAATTTAAAAAATATTTATAAATTTATGGTAGATAGTTCTTTTCATTCCCTCCAATACAAATACTTGGTGTTAAATATCATTTAAAATAATATTATACAATTATTTTTTAGTATGACTCAGAAATGTGTGAAAATTAAAACTTCGGAGAAACCCTTTGTTGTGTGTCGGGTATGCTATCAAAAATTCCATCCACATTAAAGTAAATTAATATTTAATTCAAAATATAAATAAATATAAAAATTTCATATTCTTTATTTAACTGATATGTTACAATTATATTTTAATTAAATATTTTTAACGATGACCATATAGTCAAGTAAAATGAATAGCGTAAAATAAGAAATTTTTGATATTATTTGAAAAATATTATTTTATTAATTATATAAAAATAATAAATATAATTAATATGAAAATTAGGATAGTAAATGTTTTAAAATATCAAACATTTTACATTTATAAGAAAAAAGATTATTTATTTATAAATTTATAACCATTTGTGATTTAAAATGTCATAATTGGAGTTAACATAAATATAATTCAATGATGGGGTTAAAACATAATGGTAAGGTTTAAAATATCACGTACACCTGTATAAATTTTATTGGATTAATGTATATAGAAAATATCATATATTAAATCCATTATTCTGGCCACATGGTTCCACTTTCACATGATAATTAATGTATTGTACAAAAAAAATTAATATTTCCATGCACATCATTTATATCGCTATATAAAGATCCTATCTATCCTCTCTTCTATACCACACCAAGATCAACATATAATGAAAACACCCTATACAAAACTATTATAAACCAATATATCCTAGTAATATAGGTTTCACTCTCCCAATAATAACATCTCGTTTCTCTTTAGAGGAGTTCTAAAAAATGTATTTCATAGAAGATGAAATCTTCATCAATGAGAACTTTTTTTATTCTTCTTCTAACACATCCAATTATGACCTAAACCATAAAAATAATTTTATCTGAATATACCATATTATAATATGTTATTATGTTTATGACACAATATTTATCCATCTCCTCTATTATAAAATAAGAAACAAAACCGTTGATAATTTGAAAAATGGACAATCTCCTTGCAAACCGATGTAATTTTTTTCCATTACAACCTCTCATAAATTTCCATAATGAAGGAAATATTGATAAAATATTATAATTAAGAAATAATCATAGTGACTTACAAATAATATATAATTTTTTATCACTCTTCCACCATTTAAAAATGATCTTTTCTATCGGTAGTATGTATGACCAACAACCTCTCTAATGTATGAGATTAATTTTTTATGTTTTCTTCTCAGGGATGATTTGAAATATATATAATAAGTATCTATGATTTTTTTATTATTAAATTTTTAGATATAATATATTTATGATCCACATACAAAGATTATAACATCTTAATCAAAACATAAATAAAAAATGTTCCATTTAACACCTAAAACATTGATAATAATCAACATTTTTAACATATTAGTGTTAAGATGTTATATATAAACCACATAGGTCATTGTAAAAATTTATATTGTACTGGCAGGTAATTATAATAATTTAAAATTAAATATATACATCGTTATGATAACTGATGAGTAAATTTGATCTTGAGGTAAGGGATTCCATCTTAATATTCACATTGTTAGGAAATATTAATCATTACAAGCCTATTTACATTTATGTCATGTACATACTTACCTTATGTTGTATATAACATGAATATAAGTTTATTAATTAAGATTAATGTTCCAATTATATTTTAATGTTTTATGGGTTTATAATTGAAAAGCTACAAAATATGTTTGAATTTATTTTAGAATATCATTTTGTGGGATTAGTTGTATTTTCATTTAGTGAATTTTATAACCCATCCATTATAATGTTTATATATTGGATTGTCTTACATTTATTTAATAAATAATCAAGTTTTATTCCAAATATTACTCTCATTGGATTTTGAATCAATTAAGAAACTGTAAATTGTAAATTTTGATATTATTTTTTGCACCAATAATATATTTCTTCTATATAAATTTTTAATTTTTTTTACAAATATACATTTTATATACTCAAATATTTTTTAAGGATATATTATAATATTCATGAATTTTTTCTTGGATTAATATAATTTTTTTTTTGAAAGAATAATTTTATAATTTACTAACAAAATTCCAAAATAATTTTTCATTTTAACGGTTAAGAAGTTAATGAAAATTCTCCCATCCTTAACTATTTTATGCTATTTAGATTCAGATGCGAGTATTCAATGGTTTTAAAAACAATTGAGAGAGAAATATTATTTTTATTAATTCAATCATTTTAATTATTTCTCCAATTTAATTGATTTTATTACATAACCTATATTTCTAATGAAATGATATTCATATTTTATCTCCTATTAATTTTTTTTCTCATTAAAATTATCTTCAAACATTCACTTCCTAGTTATCATTTTACATTATACATTAAATTTATATTAAATATTCATATTACATGAATCATGGATATTATTGTTTCATAAACTATAACCATTTATCAATACCTTATTTAATTATAAATGTCATTTAATTGATGATGGAAATCAAAATATTCTATATTTTTTACCCAATACTGATAATTTTTTATAAGGAATAATATTTATGAATAAATTTGATCAGTTAGTATATTGTAAATTAATTTGGAATGTAGTGACATGGGATTCCATGTTATAGATTGCCTCCTAATTCATCGAATGTTTAGATGAAACAATCCATATTGAAGGACTTATTAATTAGGTTTTAGGTTTATACCTAACCATTGATTATCTAGTCCTGGAATATATAGTTGAGGTTGAAGATGTAATTATATATGAGATCATGATGTCTAAAATTAATCATTTATTTCATTGATAACTTAGTTATTATTATCCATGATTTTTTTATTTATATTATCCATGGATGAATTTCATGCTATATTTCTTGATTAAAATGTCGTGCTTTCTCAGTTATGAACCTTTCCGTATTGATTATCCCTTATTAATTGATGATATATTTCATTTTTTATAACCCTTAATATCAATAGAGATCACCATTTATTTGTTCAAATCACCTGTATAAGAAAAAGGATATTAAGAATAATTTTATTGATTCCATAATGTTTTACATGACTTGGTTTTTATATTTCGAATATAATATGAGATCCATGGAGGAATATTTTTTTCAATAAAACTAAACTAATCAATACATGGTTATGTGATCCCTTATATCTTATTCTAATGTAATTATGTATACAATTACAAAAAGTTATAAGAGTTTTTTTTGTATAGGTATTGGTGAATAATTAATAGAAAACATTGGAACTAGATATTAGTTTAATACATTAAACATGGGAATTATGGTAACAAATTATAGTATTTGATAAATCTTAAGGCTAAATGTATTATTATTTTATCTCACAATATTCATGAATATAATGGGATACCTTTATGTATTTCATTATTGAAAGAGGTTTCCTATCAAAATGAAGATAATCAACAATGGTAGTCAATCTTGGGATTTCCATATTGAGAAATATACTTTTGTGTAGATGTAATTGAGTATATCATGGAATTATTATGAAATATTATTTAGGATATGTTTAATATTACTTATTGTATATATTATCTTATTGTTCCCCAACATTTTTGACATATTTTGGATGGTTTATTTGGAAATAAGGGTTTTTTTAATTAAACAAATAATCCTTTTGTTTCGGAGTAGTGGAAAATGTCACAAAAAACATATTCTTCTATTTCATAAGTAGAGAATGTGAAATGGTGATACTAGTTGTTTATAATTTTAAAAGAGATGCAAATAAATGGTGGTCATTAATCCATAAAACTAAATAGGATTAATAGATATAAATCATATAATATATATCTTATAAAAGAGTATTTATTTTAGAAATGATTTCATCAAGAATAGAAAGATGAAATGGAGATGTATTTCTGCAAATTAAAGTAGAACAATGTGAAAATTTGGGTATAATATTATGCTTACATTATAGTATTATCTAGGAATTAGTTCAATGATATAAATAATATAGAGAAAAGAACTGATTATTTCATTGACGGGGATTAAGATGAGTCTCTTATGGGAACCAGTTTATCAAAATAATTCTTTATTTGAGGATATAGAATAAAGTTGCATTAAAATAGGAAAATAATTTTATAGATCCAATATTTTCAATTTACATGAAGAGAAGATAGTTTTTGTTGAGAACCAAGAAAAAGTTAACACCTAAAATTAGATTAATGGACTGAATGAATTTCTATAATGTTAAAAATGAGGAAAGAAACATCTGAAAAATCACATGAATTGAATGAGAGTATTCTATACGTGTGAAGAGAAGTTTCATATTGTTAATTAATGTTATGAAATAAAAGAAAACACAAAATTCCAATGCTCAAATTTTTGATTTATGGTTAATTATTCCACATCGTTCCTCATGAGTCATGAAATTTTTTCATAGACCATGAAAAGCAGATAATTCCAAAAAAATTGAATCACAACAACTGAATGGGACGTTTAATGTAATATGGTGAAATTAAAAATTAGAATGAACTGTATTAGTGATTTTGTTAAGTTTTTTCAGGTCTTATCCAACCATTTATATCTTATAAATTTTATAAGGGCCTCCACTCACCAAAAATTAAATTATATATAGATATGTTAGTGAAAACTAAAAATTTTATAATCATCGCAACTAAAGTTTATTGTGCATCCCTCATAGATATTTGATGGAATTTTCATTAAGAAAATATTTTCATTCTTCCTCAAATATAATTTTAGTTAATTTGTTGAATTAATTGTTTCTCTTATTGTACCAAAAATACTATAAAAGAAAAACATTTTATTCAATGGTGTATTGGGAACATGATAGAAATCATAGAAGAAAATATGACACTCTCAGACATTATGATATGTTTATTTTTTCATAAATTAAATCTATTAGATAGTTTAAATGACATGAAATATTTATTTTAGATTTATTTACACTTAACACTGAGTATAGCATGTATTAGACACTACAATCAATTTAGCTTGTGTTACACACTACAATCACCTCATCTTCTGTTACATGAAACATCGATTTTAAATGAAACAGGATATTATATAAAAAATATTACTATTAAATATAATATATATACCCTAGGCAATAAATTGGATAATATTAATATTTCTCTATAACTATTGAAAACTATGGTTAAATATTTATTATAAATAATGTGTGAATCATTTAATAGAAAAATAAATGTCTTCTAAAAAGTTTTATCATTAAAAGTAGTTAGATCAGCTTTTCTGTACTAGCAAAATTGAAAAACAATTTATACAATTTTTATTCCTATTTTAAAAAAATATTCATAATTTTGGATATTAGAATATAAAATTTATCAAAGGGTGAATTTTTTGGGGTTTTTCTCTAAAATATATTATTTTCTGATGAATACAGAATAATAACGAATTTTAACTAAGAAATGCACTTCTGTTTTAATAATTTATAATGTTAAAATATATTTTAATTTATTGTTAATATTAAATTAATTACATTATATATCAATTAATCCAATTTAGATAAATGGAATCATTATAATTTTAGACATATATGTATATATAATCATTGTAAACTAATGAAAACCTTATCTTTAAAAACCTGATATATCATCTCATTGGTAGAATTAATTTTAAATTAATTTTCACTAATTTTATAAGTTGAATTTAGATAAATCAAATAAAATATTTAGAATAATAATAATTTTTATTCGAGGATAATTTAAACATAGTTTTTAATAATATTAAATTTTGTAGTCCATAAAAACTAATTTTTCAAGATAAGGTAAACATTGATTTTAAATGGTTTTAAAATAAGATGATATGGTTTAAAAATGACCAACAAACATTTATAATATCCATTATATAAAACTATTTAATATTATACCCTCTAGGTTCATAATTGACCCTTTTGGGTGATTTTTATATCATAAAAATGTAGAAATGACTACATATTTTCAAAATAATACATGTATACCACTGACGTCACATATAAAATTCCACTCGTCTCCAATATAATTTAAATATTCAAACCACAATTTTCCAATAATGATCCAAATCACATCCAAAAAACACACCCATAATCCTAGATTATTTATTTATGTATGATATTTATCCTTGGAATATTTAGTGAAACCCTATGGAAGATATTCGAAAATGATGTAATTTTCCTCAACGAGAGTATTTATTTTAATTATTTTTACAAATCATTCAATTATAATTAATAAAATATTGATATAATAAAATAATTATGTTCCCTAAAATAAGATGTTTATTTTAATTTTAAAATGTTCTAGATCAAGTTTCAATTTCTCCAAATGGGTTACAAAATCATCGTTCATGTCTATGACGGTTTACCACCTCGCTTAGGGATTTCATTCGTTCTTCAATTACAACATTTCACGGTTTGTACTATGAGGGATATAAATTATATAAAATTTATATATACAACATATTAATATATTGTTATTCAATATATCATTTATATATTATGTACATTATAGTATATAGATGACATGATATCGTCGCTCGTGGGTATTGAGGACTACCGCCATGTGATGTGATGTGATTCATCATTCACTGACGCATTTCATTGAAATTGGTAAGGATAATATTAATGATGACATGTTATATTAATAATAAAACTATGATATTTATGAACTATTTATCACATTGAAAGATAAAATATATATCCTTTTTTGTCCATTTCACTCACATAATGATTATTGAATCATTCACACACTTCTAGACTACCACCATCTTTAAGTTATGTGACTATCTTTTCATAATTACACAAATGGATGATATAAATAAGTATATAATACTGTAAATATAATATTAATTTAATTAATTAAAGATAATATATTATATACCAACGTTTTATAATGATCATAGGAATATTTGAGCGTTACTAATGATTAAATTTGACAAATCGTCTCAATGGTCGCAACATATGTCATTTTTTCCAAAACTAATAATGATTATATTTAATAGAAATCTGTAATTAAAAATGTGATAATAATTTATTTATTATTATTATAAAGATGATTAAACAATGTGATATGTCTAAAAAGAGAATTTTTATAGAAATTTATGCCTAAGAATAAAAAAAGAAATAGTCACTCACAATAATGAAAATATTGAATGATTATTAATGAATGGTTGTTAAGATGTTATAAAAAGATAATATATGATTTTATAAATATTAAAATGGTTCTGGTGTAAGATGAAAAATGTTTTAAGAATAATTCATATGATTTACAATAACATTCAATCAAAATGAATCATGAGAGAGGCAATTTTGGAACATAATTTCCATTCATTGTGCCAAACATCTACTTCATTGATTATTTTATTCTATAATTATGGGTATAATGACTTTTGATTATCCTATATTTTATTTCATCTTTATTTATGTATATTTATATATTAATAAAAATATATATTCTTTGATTATTTCCTAATTCAATGTTATTATAATTATATTGGTTTATTTCACAATCACATTGCAATACAGATTATTTATTTCTAACATAGGGTTGAAGGAAATTTACATAACATATCTTTTAAAAACATTTAATTTTATTTTTTAATTGATAATCATGATATTTTCATATAATAGTACAATTTTCATATTCTTTGGTAACAAAATTAATTGATAAATTGTTTTTTTAGAAAACCCCACCTAATTTATCCCTTCATTGGAAAATATATATTTCTTACAAAACAATGTTTTTGAAAATTTCCATAAAAATTGTTTTAAAAAATAAAAACAATTGTTAAATGAATTTTCAACTTTTTTAATTTTTAAAAATTTTATATGTAATATTTTATTTTTTTAATAGGAAATTCCCTTTTTAGATTATACATAAAATGCAAAAGGATTCTTTTTTATGTATACAGTATATATGGACTTTTCTTCCATTATGAAATCAATTTTTTTAATATTTTGTAATATTATATAATGCTTACTTACAAAAAATAATTTGGAATTTTTTTTATGTTTAAAAAATGGTTTTCAAAATGAAAAGGATATTTTATTCAAAAATATTATTATCTATATTTTTTTGTATTTTTATTCTTGAAAGAAAAAAACCCGTAATTATTACTCAAATGGGTTTATGTTGTAACAATAGCACATTTATTAATTATATTCATAGTTCATGTTTACATTTACAAATTATGGTATTGAAAATAAATTCCTTTTTCACTATTTTAGTCACTAACATCCCCTTGAATTAGTCACTACCATGCGGACAAGAAATTTTCCCAAAAGGTCAATATTATTTATTAGAGATCACTTTATTTCTCAATCCATATTTTCATTATACATATGATGTATTAAATTTAGAATATTTTTATTGAATAAGAAAATATTTATTAATTGACTCCATTAACTTAATATGGATTTTATATATAAGGGGAATTATATATGAAATTAAATAAATTATTCGATACATGTCGAATTATTTGGATATAAATTAAATTAGTATAAGCCATTTTTAGATATAACATTGATATATCGATACGTTCATGAGAAAAAATATCATATACAAACCCTTGGAGTTTATTCCTTGTAGTTTTAAAATGTCATGTAAAATTTCATTGTGCCAAAGGAATCATGTGCCATAGACTTAAGATCCATATAGAATTTATGTTCAGTTATTTACCTTTCCACATTGATTATTCATTATCATGTTTTTTAAATGACATCTTTATTGATTTATTTACTTTTATGAATTAATTGTTCATTATCCAAATATTTAAATAGAGTGTTTATTCTTTTATTTATATTTCAATATTGATTGTTCACTATCGTGTTATTTAAGTAGAAATAATTTTTAGTTATTTACCTTTTTAATAATATTATAACTATTGATTGATGATAAATTCTATTGTTAACAATCCTTACAGAGTATTTGAGCTCACCCTTACTTATTTTCCATTCATAATAATCCAAATATTTTACTATAAAATATATAAAATAATAATATCAAGGGCATAATTATAATTCTCTAAAAAAATATTTGGAATTTAATGTATTTAAATGTATTATGGGATCCATGTATGTATATAATTTACTATGAAAAATACCTATTTTGTCAATCCATATGCTATTCTTCATATCATTTCCAATTTATTAAAGAAGGCATCTACCCTGATCTACTAGTGTCAGGGATACTACAGTTTGAATCAGAGAAGGTTTAACAAAATCCTTGGGAAGTATATTTATGAGAACATAGATTAGTGAACATAATAATATGACAATATTTGAGGACAACTATAGGAATATACTAATGTTTTAGTAAGGTACAATTTATGTGCTATTTTCTTTTAATACATCCTTGTCTATGTAATAAAATTGGATATGGTTGCCCCATAGGTGTTCCTACAGTAGATTACTCTGAAAAGGTTTCATTTTGATTCAAATGATCATCACATTTTACATGAAAACATGCATTACTACACACTAGGTTTGACATACCTATGAGATATTCTTTGGATAGTTCACATTTTCATTACTAACTGTTATGAAATATTTGAATAGATGTAAAAAATTAATGATCTAGGTTAAACATATAATATATTATATTGAAAACAGGTTCTAAAAAATGAGAGGATTTTTTTGAAAAATATCCTTATAAAATAGTGAATCTATGTGGAAAAATAATGACTATGATTGAAGGAAATAGTTATCATCCTACGGTTCCATTTATAGTCATTATATTTAATGAATAATAAATGGGAATTACATTGTTCAATTCCGTTATCATAAAGATGAACCTGATAACAGAGAAGAAAATGTATAAATTAGATTGATAATGTATTAATGTATTAAAATTATATAATTAGATTATAAATTTATTTAACTAATTGTATTTTGGTTATAATAATCAAGACACATATATGGATTTCTTAAAACATTAGAAGAATATAAATATATATATATATATATATATATATATATATTCACTAACATTTGATTTATGGAGAGAGCAATTGGTTTTTTAGAGTAATGATGATCATAATTTTCCATTCAAGAACTCGTTTTTTGGGTTATATATGATGGGATTCTACCAATATTATGTATATTTTTGGAAACATTATGGAAATAATATGTTTTATTAGAAAATTTATTCTACGGTTAATGCCTTTAGATTGTATTTGCATAATTATAGTGGTATTTCAAAACTTTTTTGTTAATATGATCATTAGTTACACAGAAAATATAGTCAAATTTGTTTATTATAGTTGGTTGTAAATAATAAAAAATAAACCACTTTCATTTAAAACCATAGGAAAAAAGTTATATAATGATTAATATTTTTGGAACATTATAAAAAAATATTGACATTTTTTATAAAAGGTAACCCTATATGTAGGGTAAAAACTCAACAAATATGGAGTCATATGGGGAATGGACCTATAATCAAAGGATGATAAGGTTTTAGTGAATTCAAGAGGCCTATACGATGTCCCAGTTAATATGTAATCAGTTAAATTCATTGAAAATATATTTTCAACGATGAACCGATAGTTTTACTGTTGAGGTTTACAGATTAATTTAATATTTTTGATAAGTTGTGTTTACCAAATTGGGTTTCAAAAATAGTTAGACATACAAAAATACTTATCACTATTTTATGGATAGTACAACCGGTTGAATGTAAATTTTAGATCATTTTCATAAACAATTTTTTTAAACTCATTCCATAGGGTAAGGATTTGTTTGGAAATTTATTAAAGCACCAATTATGGATGAATTTTATTTATGATGTAGAAATGTATCATGTAATTATATTTCCATATATCCATAAATAGTAAAATATTTTCTTTATATTATGAAAAGTATCATGAAATAAAACAGTTATCCTATTACATTCAAATTTGATGAATTTGATGGTATTTTAAATCATCATAGATTTATTGTTTTAAGTCCCTTATGATTAAATTGGTCAAAAAATATATTGTGATTAATTATCTTAATAAATCTATATATGAACTTACCCTTCTTATCCATGTACATATATTTACATTCCTCCAATGATCTTCTACCAGGAAACCTTGTTTTGGGTTAGTCTATATAACCTTTGTACTTCCTGTTCTTTCTTATTAAAATGACAATATACAAACCCTTTAATCCATGTGTTTTTTCATAAATGGGGTTTCCAGATATCAAGACATTGATTACAAGGATAAATTTTTATTTTTAGGGACACAATTTAATTACGTGTGGGTGAATTTATGACCCCATAATTATATAATTAAATATTTTATTCAATAGTATACACAACAAGATACACAATTACTACAATAAAATATAACCCCATGAGATATTAATATATACTTATTTTTAAATAAATTAATTATATTCAATAAATTTCATTTCATGAAATGATGAGTTTATATTGTGTTACCAACAACACTATGGTTTTTATATATTACACGTAATACTCAATTTAACATAAATTACAAGAAACACCAATTTTAAAAGTAATGCTAAATACTATTAAAATATTATTATTTGACATAATATATATCAATTAGCTACTAAAATTGGAGGGTAAGAATAATAATAAATAAATCTTTGAAATTATTCTTAAAAATTTGTTGGAAATAAAATAAGAATTCTTTAAATGAAATTAAATGTTTTTTGGAAAATATATTTTCCCTAAAAGATAGTTCCTTCATATTTTAGAGAAATAATATTAAAATAATGATTACCTATTTTAGGAACATTATTTTGGGAAATTAATATATTTTTAGAAATCAAAATATCAAAATAATCTTATGATGAATTTTTGGGATTTTTTAAAAATATTTCTTTTTCGTATTAATATCAAATAATACAATTTTTTAATTGAAAACGTCATTTATAATTAAATAATTTATAATCAAAAATTTAATTTTCAATATTTTAAATGTGAAAATAGAACAATTATATTTAAATTCATATAACTTTTTTTGGAATCATTTTCATGTAAAATTTATATATTAAAACTTTTTCAACGATAGAATATTTTCCATTTAAAAACCTTTTTTTATTATCATAGTTATATTAAAAATTTTCAATTTTTTTAAGTTATAATGAAAAAAATGATTCTATATTTGAAATGATAATTTTTTTTTCAAATATGGTGAAAAAATTTATTTTACCCAAATTAATTGGTAATATAAATAAATATTAATTATTGTGATTAAAGTAAAAATGTATTTACAAGTGGGTTAAACTAAGATGATATGGTATAAATGACATTATAACATTTAAATACCATATCTTTTTTACATATTTAGAAATTGTGTTGTATGGGATCTCGAATGGAATATTTTGGATGATTTTCACAGGATGAATATGTTTTTTTGATTGCATCTTTTCAAAAAAAAATTACATTTCTATTAGTCACCTCCCTTATAAAATTTCATCCCTCCACTCACTTTTTAAAATATTGAAATCTATTTGGTTCCTTTAATACCTATTGAAATATTTTTGAAAAATCACTACCCACATCTCTGTATCCTTTTTTCAACAAATCCAAACAAGGGATTTTTTAATCCAATCTTAAGGAGGATACCCAAATAAGAGGTAATTTTATTCAACGAGCAACATTATTTTATTCTTTATGAACATCCTTCAAATATATTAAAATAATTTATATACAATAAAATTATTATATATAATATAAAAAATATTTTTTATAAATTGACCATTAACTAAAACCATCTCCACTTCCATCAAATGGTTTAAAAATCATCATTTATGTCTATCGTGGAATACTACCTCATGAACCAATATCATTGATTATTCCATTAACACATTTCATGGTCCCCTATGATGATGGATATAAAGTATAAATTTTAAATATATAAAATCAATAACCTCTAGAGTCATTATATCATATTTATACAATTTTTTACTTTCTATTTGTTTAGTGACAAGATATCATTGATTTTTTGTACGTTGAATTACCTCCCCGTGAAGTGTTGTGATTCGTATTTCACTAACACTTTTCATGGAATATGATAAAGATAAATTTAATAAAGATATGTGATAATAAATAAATAAAATATTATATTAATGACATATATTTCATTCTATAAATTATAATTTATATTATTTTATTTCTTCTCCATTCACTCAAGGAAATATGAGAACATCATTCGTGTATGTGTGGAGTACTCCCTTCATAGACTGTTGTTGCACTTTTTTCAACACCACAACAAATAGAGTATATATAAGTATATAATATGATATATATATATATATATAATTTATATAATTATATAATGGTAATATATTAATTATCATCATTTCATAATGGTCATTTTAAAAAGGATTCATTACTCATGCATGAGTATGGCCTACAGAACCCAAGATCTTAACATTATTCATTCATCAGAATCATATTTCATTATTTTTTTCAAAGTAAAATATATAAAAAATACGATAAATATTTAATTATTATTATATTTGAGAAGTAGAAAAAATGTAATATTTTCCTGAATTATATTATTAATGAAAAAACACGAACAAGAATATAATACAATTAACTACCGAAAGAATGAAAATAATAAAAAAGTATTAATAAATATGTGATAAGTTGAAATTAAAGGATAATATATGATATTATAAATTTTAATTTGTTTTTATTGAAATTTAAAATGTTCTTATAAACCACTATGCTAGTGGATAATTAACGTGAATCAATAAGAAGTAAGAGGTAAGGGATTGCTTAAATCAATTTCTGTTCATTGGGTGAAAATTATAATTCAATGATTCTTTTCTATGATAATGTGTATAATGACTATTATTTATAATAAGTATTATTCAAAATTCATTTATATGTATTTTTATTTGAAACATATAATCAATTCATGGATAAATAATTACATTAAAATTAAGATCGATATATGGGTTAATTTAAAAATCTCATTCTAATCGAGATTGTTTATTCTTGAATAGAAATTGAAGGAAGTAATTTGACCATTTCTAAATAAACCATTTTAATTTTATTCTACTATATTTATTCATGATATTTTCATATAATTCTAAATTTTATAAACTCATTTATTTTTAAATTAAATGAGAAATTATTTTAAGAAAAACCCACTTCATTTCTCTCTTTCTTCGAGAATTTGTTTTTCTTCCAAAATACTATTTCCAAAAAATGTTTTCAAATTTATTTTAACAATTTAAAATTATTTATTAAAGAAAATTTTAACCATTTAGACATTTCATAAAATATCCTCAAAATAATTTTATATTTTGTAAAAATAATTCTTATTATGCTATTACAAAAAATGTTAAATGGAATTTTTTTTAATATGTACAAATTGTTTTATATTTTCTACAATCATGAACTAAAATTTTTTGAATTACACATTATTAATATTTCATGAATAATTTTGAAATGAATTGGAAATTATTTTATTTTTTATAAATTTATTTCCAAAATAGAAATGATATTTTACTCAATAAGGTTTGTAATGTTATATTTATGGTATTTCTATTCCTTAATAGAAACACACCTTTATTTTCACTCTAATGTGTATATTTGTATTATAATATATTTATTTTTTGTGGATGGTTTATGAATATTTAAACATGAGATATTATAGAAATTTTAATCTTTGATTCATTTTTGTATTCATTCACTTCTTATTGAATTGTTCTCTTTTCAATTAACATTAATGATCCACAAAATCTAAATATTATCAATCATGTATATGATTATTTATTAAACCATATATCAATTATGTATTTTTTTACATTGAGAATTATATTAGTTATTGGTTAAAAAATTAGAAATCTATTTCTTTTAATCCATAAATATATATATATATATATTTGATAAGGAACATTGTTAAATAATTAAAATTATTTATCGATTTTTGAGGAATGCATTGGACCAGAATGAAATGAGTGGGGACTATTTATTAAAATACCATCAATGAAGCGGCCGGTCTCATGAGACAAAATTAGTTGTCTAAACCCATTTTTTACCCCATAGTTTTAGGGTGTGTTATGAACAATATTGAAGGTAGAGGTAACAAGTCTATGAATAATGATGTATAATAATTTACTATAACCTTCACTAAAAATTTCTATTGTCCAATATATTTTCACAATCATATTATATTTATATGTATTTCAGTCATTTTTTACTAATTAAATAGAATATACTTTAATTTATTTACATTTTTATATTGATTATTTCATATCTAATTTTGTAAATGGTACATATGTTCAGTTATTTACCTACTAATAATGATTATTTCTCTTCATGTTATTTATATGAAATATTTATTTGGTTATTTACCATTACATATTAATTCTTCATTTTCTTGGTATTTAAATGGCACATTGTAGGATCGAAATAGTGATGTAGATGCTCAATATACAAGAGGGGGGGGGGGTGAATTGTATACTTTAAAAATTCCTTTGGAACCTTTAATGTTAGTTAGGATTAACTATGTTTTTCTTAAGCAAAGGAAAGGGCTATGTTTAACAAAGTTAAACTAAGAAAATTCATAACACCTCTAATACCGAATGCAAACTTGGAAGGATATTCCGAAAGTAGGTTCCGGAAATACGGTTCCGGAAATAGAATCATAACAAAAGATTACAATATGAGATTCTACCTTAAAGCGTATAAAATCTAAATGAAACAGAGAACAAATAAGGATGTATACGATGGTTATACTTTCCTTATAATACAAAATGCATCAGAAATTAATCAAGTAGTTAAACTACAAGTAACAAGATATATGTCTTCTAACCCAATAGAAGGGTATCCAAAAACCTTGGATAAAGGTCCCTTGATTTATACTTTCAAGAAATTCTATCTTACCCACACCAGGGTAAGCCCTCGATACTAAAATCGGAGTCTCTGTCTTGCTATCCCTGCAAGCCCTCAACTTCAAGATAGTTGGCACCTCTGTCTTCTTCAGCAAGGAAGCCCTCGATCTTCAAGGTAGTCGTCACCTCTGTCTTCCTATCCTCGGAAGTCCTCGAATGTAATCACAAAAATTCGGAGTCACACAAAGCAAAAACTGAACGAGCAGTTCAGTATGCACAAAGCATGAAAAGATTTCTCTCCCTAGAAATCAATTTAGCAGTGTGTGG
Source organism: Viscum album (assembly GCA_963277665.1). Lineage (NCBI taxonomy): Eukaryota > Viridiplantae > Streptophyta > Magnoliopsida > Santalales > Viscaceae > Viscum > Viscum album. The sequence goes on from OY728160.1 coordinate 1,920,945,125, forward strand.
TCTCTAGATTGATCAACTTAATTATTATTTTTGAGCTCTTTGAAATTAGCTCCTATTTATAGGCAAATTTCCAACAGTCGGCTCCTTCTTCCAACAGTCATATTTTCCATGAAATTTGGAAGGACCTATACACGTGTAACACAACCAACGGTTAATAAGAAACAGAATAGACGACATCGTTTTATAACAAACTTTGTATAACTGAATGTACGACATCGTTTTGGAAGGAAGAATATGTAAGTAAAGACTAATTAATAGTTCGGAGTGCAAGCAAGTCAAAGGTTCGGAGTCCAACTAAAATGAAGTTTGGAGTCAATGTTAAGAAATGTTCGGATTCTATTTTATAGGAAATCAGAGTCTGGTTTCATCAGAGATCGGATTCTAAATCTGTAGAGTTTGGAGTCGAACTTCTTAAAAGTTATGAGTCAAACTTCTTAAGAGTTCGAAGTCGAACTTCTTAAGAGTTCGGAGTCGAACTTCTTAAAAGTTCGGAGTCAAACATCATAAGAGTTCGGAGTCAAACTTCTTAGGAGTTCAGAGTCGAACTTATTAAGAGTTTGGAGTAAAACTTCTTAAGAGTTTGGAGTCGAACTTCATAGGAGTTCAGAGTCGAACTTCTTAAGAGTTCGGAGTCGAACTTCTTAAGAGTTCGGAGTCCAACTTCTTAAGAGTTCAGAGTCTAACTTCTTAATTGTTCAGAGTCAAACATCTTAAGAGTTCGAATTAGAACTGCTTCAGAGTTTGGAGTCCAGAATTCAGATTACAACAATATTACAGATCACATCCATGATTTGGATTGTAAAAAGAGAATGCTCCATCTTTTCATTATAAGGCTCTGAAATTTTGGTTGTGATTCTGGTTTTTGATTTTAAGGGAAAAAATAGCTATGTATAAGAAAATCTAGGTTAAGGTAAATTTCCTTAAAGAAGTAAATTTTCTTTATTAGAGTAAAAATAATATTTGCTTAAGTATAAGGTGTTTGTGATTTTCAAAACAAGAAGGAATGGAAAAGTCATAAGGAAAACATTATTGACTCAACAATCTCCCCCATTTTGGAAAGCACAAACATCCTTTTGAAAATTTATATAAGGATTTTGAAAAATTTCATTAGACTATTAAAACTTATCTCCCATTGTTCATGGATAGAAGTGAATACAAATAACTCCCCCTTAGGCATTGAAACTCTAAGGATTGTATTCAGGGTTTCTGGAATAGAGTTTTCATTATTATAAGAATGGAAAAAAAATGTATTGGCAAACTCCCCCTTTCCTTAAGGATATTTCTCTCAGAAATTTTTCCTTTCTCCTCCTTAGGAATAGTTCTTTTTCCTTCTACCCCTTTTTGATTTTCAAAAAGAATTGAATGGAATGGAAAAAAAATTATGCTACCTGAAACATTAGTATAGAACAAGATACAAACCAAACAAATAACCATTTCATTAGAGTTGCGAAAAAAATTACAAGGAATGACAACTACAACAAAAGATCAGAGTGGGTTCATTTGTCTTCCTTTTCATTTGGAATAAGCTACTTCAACAAGGATTTGAGTTTCTTCAAGTCTCTTTGTTCTTTCTCTCAGTTCCTCTCCAAGGATTTTACCTTTTCTTCTTGTGCTTTTAATAGCTGTGCTTGAGCCTCCAAGGATTATTTTTGCAAATTCAACAACTCATCCTGCTTCTCCATCCTCTGCTGAAACTCAATCTGGAAATGTCTTTCAGATTTCCAATTCTGAGATACTGAGTTAAGCATGCCAATCAAGTCCATGACCTGTTGATTCCGGAAATTTTATTCCTGGGTCATCTTCTTAGAAATTTCATTAACCTTTTTGTCCTCCATTTAAAAATCACTTTTAACATTAGCATTAAAATTTTCAAAGTGTACTAAATCTTCATCCACTCTCTTAGACAACTTGGTTAATTTACTACAAGATTTCCTATCCACGTCATAATCGATCAGAAAACTTTTTTTTCAGATTCCAAGTTCACAAACTTATCCATTACCATGGATAAAGAATCCGATTTTTGATTCATAGATTGTTGCAGCAACTGGCATCTAGAATCTATAGTTGGAAGAATCGGTATTGTGTCCACCATCTTTCTCAGAGATTGAACCACAAAATCATGCCCATGGGATGATAATTCTGAATTAGAGACTTCTTTTTGATATTCCTCTTCATTAACTGGAATCAGCTTCCTTCTAGAGGTACCACCAACCTCTTTCTTTCTGATGATATCTTTAATAGTTGTTTCCATTAAAGTTTTCTTGGCTTTATCGGATTTTGGAATGGATTGAAATTTTGGAGAAACTTCCTCAGATTCAAGAACTTGAACAATCTGATCTTCATCTGGTTGCTGTCTTTCTTGTCCTTCTTCATGAAAGTTCCTTTGATAGGATTCTTCTTCATCAAACTTCTCATTCTCTTCTTCTTCCTCTTGAAGTTTCTTGTCGGCTTCCTCATCTCCCTTCCCTGGAGATATTATTTTTCCGGATTCGGCCTTATAATCCTGAATTTGTTTGATCAAGGTATCTAGATATTCACTCTCCTCTTCTTATTATTATTCTTCTTCTTCCTCTACTTGTTCTACTTCTTCCTCAACTGCTTCAACAACTTCTTTCTCAGTTTCTACTGCAGGTTCATTACCCTTTTTCTTTTCCGGAGTGACATAATTTTTCTCTGGTGTTTCTGGTAAAGAAGGTTCGAATCCGAAATTTTCCGGAACTGTAATCCTTTCAGAAGCCAACTCTGTACCTTTTAGAAAAGATTGTACTAGTTCAGCTTCAGTCATCTTCTTCCTCAACTTATTTTCCTTCATTTTTCTTTCCATATCCTCAACAGCCTTTTCTTTTAAAGCCTTAGCCTCAGCACGGTCGAGTCCGAATTGAGGATCCCCTTACTTCCTCATTTTCTTATCTTTCCTCCATTTTACAGCTACTTCGTCTGTATAGATTTTATGCTTCTTCGGATTGGGTGGTGCAGATTCAGTTTCCTTCGGCTGAGGAAATTCTTCATCGGTAACTACTTCCTTAGACTTTCTCATCTTCTTTTTCTTTTTTAAAGGTTTCGGATATTGTGTTTCTTTTTCAGCTACTTCAAATTATTCCACATATAGGGGTAAAATTCTCTGGATTCACTAGAAAATCCCATCTTCATTCTCTTAAGCGTATCATCACTGACAAGCATGAGCTTGCAATTCCGGATCGTTGATTTGCAGTCAACTTTGAAAGATTTTAAGCATCAAACAATCAACATTGATAATAAGGTTGGATAAATTATAATCTGAGCTCTCATATTTCCTTCTTTGATATTCTTGATCATAACCAAGACATTCCTTATCAGATTTATCTTTAATAGATTTACCAAAAAATCTAAGACATAGATATCACTCTTCTTCAGATTGTCTTTGTCTCATCTTCTCGGAACCAGAAAACCTTGCACCCAAAGTTTCAGTATTCGATTATTCGGAGCGAGCCGAGAAATCATAGTAGTTGAATCATCCTTAAGCCCAAGACACTGTAGTTTTTTTTCATTAATGAAACTTCCTTGCACATCTGGAAGTTTGTGAGAGAAAAATTCAGCTTCTCCCTCATATGCTATACCAACCAAGCATGCTGCCTTAGTGTAAGAATGATTATAAGTCTTTCTATAAGACTTAAAAGAAAATATTTCTCTGCCATCTTCCACTAGGAAGGAAACAGACTCATAATATTCTATCAACAGGTCAGTGTAAAGAGGATCCTGTTTATCTGACGTGGCTATGCAGACATCTTCCCATCCATTTAGTCTAATATTTTTCGAAATAATAGAGTCAAGCTTATAAAAATCTGGATGAACTAACCTTTCTCTGTAAACTAACCACTTTGAAATTGGTTTCTTAGTTGACATATCTTGTGAAGTTGCCTCAATAGACATTCGGAGTGAATTAAACTATAGGATTCAGATCAGCTTCACAAGGTTCAGAATCAGCCTTAAGAGGAGCAGCAGCGCTTCGAGACGCAAAATCATGAAAACCGATGTGGGACAAGTATCAGGACCCCCTTTTTATAGGAAAAGAAAATGACTGTTGGTCTTCCAATGGTCATCCAATGGTTGAAAATACTTTGATCTGATCTGATAGTTGAGAATAACCCCGCAAAAAAAATAAAATTACTCTGATATTATGAGGTTTAAAAAAAACATTCGGAATTGAGGCAAAACTAGAATCCGAACTAAATAAGGAAGATACCAGTAAGTAAAATTTGATTACAAAACTAAAGTAGGGAAATCATAAATTATGGATTGATAAGAAATATTATTTGAAATTGGTAATATTCATCCTTAAAAAAACTTTATCTATTACAAAAAAAATGTTACGAAATGCCCAGTCCAAAAATCTTCGTTCTGAAAATTGTCAGTACATGAATTCCATTCCAGAAGTTTTCAATATGAGAAAAAAAATTTCCAATCCGGAAAATTTCAGTTCTAGAAATTTCCATTCCGGAAATCGTAGTTCCGAAAAGGTTGAAAACAAACTTTGAAAAATTTTGTTATTCTAACAAACAAATGTACTCCCCCCTATGAAAAGGAGTTTATTACTGTAAGGATACTTTTTCAATAGAAGGTTAATTAAGGAGGATTACCTTATGGTTATCATCCCTAACTTCTGTTTAATATATTCAAATCTATCAGAAGGCAATGATTTTGTGAAAATATCAGCAAGTTGATCTTGTGTTCTGATAAATTGAAGAATGATATCTCCTTTAAGTGTGCGATCCCTATGAATGTGATGCCTAATATATATGTGTTTTGCACGAGAGTGATGTGCATGGTTCTTAATTAGGGCAATGACACTTGTGTTATCACAAAAAATTTGTGTTTTGGTAAAACTCAAGCCATAGTCTATGAGTGTGTGTTGCATCCACAACACTTGAGCACAACAACTTCCAGCTGCTACATATTCAGCTTCAGCTGTGGAAAGTGCTACAGAATGTTGCTTCTTGCAGGACTAAGAAACTAAAGAATCTCCTATGAAATGACAAGTTCCAGATAAACTTTTTCTATCCATTATACACCCACCAAAATCAGCATCAGAAAAGATTTTTAGAACAAAATCATTTCCATAAGTATAAAATAATCCTAGATCCATGGATCCCTTTAGGTAGTGAAAAATACTTTTTACTGCCTTTAAGTGATATTCCTTAGGATTGGATTGATATCTTGCACATAAGCATACTGAGAACATTAAGTCTGGTCGACTAGCTGTTATGTAAAGTAAACTTCCTATCATACCTCTGAAAGATGTATGATCTACTGGTTTCCCAGTTTCATCAAGATCTAAAGATTTTGAGGTACCAATGGGAGTACTTATAATCTTAGTATTGTCATAAACATACTTTTTAAGAATATCATTAATATACTTATGTTGAGATATGTAGGTTCCTTCTGGTTTTTGAGAAATTTGAAAACCAAGGAAAAAAGTTAACTCACCCATCATACTCATTTCAAACTCAGATTTCATTAGACTTGCAAAAGAGTCGGTCAAAGATTGCTGAGTTGAGCCAAATATGACGTCATCAACATAAATATGAACAATCAAGACATTTTTCTTATCTTTCTTTATAAAAACGGATGGATCTGCATTTCCCTTAACATAGATATGTTGAAGCAAAAATCTAGCTAGTCTATCATACTATGCTCGTGGGGCTTGTTTAAGACCATACAAAGCTTTGGTATGTCTAAAAACATGATCAGGATGTTTTGTATCTTCAATGCCAGGAGGTTGTTCACCAAAAATTTCCTCTTGAACATAACTGTTAAGAAAATCACATTTCACATCCATTTGAAAATGTTTGCAATTAAAAAAAGCTGTAAAGGCAAGTAGAATACAGATATATTTAAGTCTAGCTACTGGAGCATAGGTTTCTTCATAGTCTATTCCCTATTGCTGATTATAGCCTTTAGCAACAAGTCTATCTTTATTTCTTACTATGACTCTATTTTCATCACATTTATTTCTGAAGACCCATTTTTCTCCTATAACAGAAGTTTCCTTAGGTCTTTCAACCAAGGTCCAGACTTTATTCCTTTCGAATTCATTTAGTTCATCTTGCATTAATTTGATCCAATCATCATCACCTAAAGCTTAAATAGTGCTTTTAGGTTCTAATTGGGAATGAAATGCTAGGTGTTCTACTTCATTTCTTAAGGAATTCTAGTCCTTATAGGTTGATTTACATCACCAATGATACTATCACTAGGATGATTCTTAAGAAACAGCTGATTTGTGTTTTGTAAAACCTGTTCATCAACATAGGGTAGAAAGTCTTCTGGGGAAAATGTTTCAAAAGTATCATCTAGAACATTATCCTTATCAGAAGGTTCTTCTATCAATGGTTGATAGTCAGTTTTTGAAAACACATCCGAAGATATAGGTTGAGGTGGTTTAAAAATAAAAGGATTTGACTCATCAAATTTTATATGTACTGTTTCTTCAACAATACAAGTATTTTTATTAAAAACTCTATAAGCCTAAGAGGTTGTGGAATATCCTAAGAAAATCCCTTCATCAGATTTTGGTGTGAATTTATGTAGGTTATCATCAGTATTTAGAATAAATACTTGGCAACCAAAAACCTTGAAGTAGGATAGTCTTGGTTTTCTACCATTCCATAACTCATAAGAAGTTTTATTAAGAAAAGATTTAATCAAAACTCGATTTATAGTATAACAAGTATTACTTACTGCTTCAGCCCAAAAATGTCTAGCAATATAATATTCACTCAACATGGTTCTAGTTATCTCTTGAAAAATTCTATTTCTTCTCTCAACTACACCATTCTGTTGAGGAGTTCTAGGTGCTGAAAAATTGTGAGTAATACCTTTTTTACTACAAAAAGTTTCAAAATTAGAATTTTGAAATTCTCCTCCATGATCACTATGAATAGTTTTCAATGAAAGGTTTTTCTCATTTTTAACTTGAGCTCTAAAAATTTTGAAATAGGAAAAAGCTTTAGACTTATTTGCTAGAAAATAAACCCAAGTAATTCTAGTGTAATCATCAACTAGAACAAACACATATTATTTTCCTCCAATACTTCCAGTTTGTGTTGGACCAAAAAGATCCATGTGCACTAACTGTAATGCATCAGTTGTTGAGACATCACCAATTGATTTAAAACTAGATTTATGTTGCTTTCCATATTGACAAGGATCACAAACTTTAGAAGAATCAAATCTACGCTCCGGTATATCCTTAACTAGTTTCTTCTTATAGAGTTCACATAGGTTCCTAAGATTACAGTGACCTAGTCTTCTATGGCATAACCAGGAGTGATCTTCCATTGCACTTAGGCAAGGTAAATCTTTTCTTCTAAGGTCTTCTAAGTTCAGAGTGTAAGCATTCTCCTGCCTCTTGGCTGAGAGAATAAATTTTTCCTTGGAATTGTGTACTAAACACTTATAATTCCTAAAATTCACAAGGTAACCTTCATCGCATAACTAACTTATGCTAATGAGGTCGTGCTTAAGACCTCTAACAAAAAGAAAATTTGAAATCAAGGTTTTACCAAAAAGAACAATATTACCAATACCAACAATCTCTCCCTTATCATTATCTCTGAAAGTTACCTTTCCTCCTTTCGTTTTGATAATCTTTTCAAAATAGATTTTGTTACCTGTTATGTGTCGGGAACATCCACTATCCATATACCATGTATTGTTGTTGGTACTCTCTTTATTTTCCTGAAATCAAGAAGAGAATTAGACTTTCAGAATCCAAACTTGCATAGATCCAAGATTTCCTGATAATAAAATTTTAGGTACCCACACCTTCTTAGAGAAATAAGCTTTGTGAAATCCTAAAGACAGGGTTTTGTTTAAAGAACAATTATTTTCCCAGTGACCACCACATTGACACTTGGTAAAAAATGGGGCACTTTGAGGAACAAAATAATTGTTACTAAAAATTGGATTTGCATGAAAATAACCAAATCCGGATTTATTTCTTAAAGGTCGTATTTGGGAATATATTTTATCAAAATTTTCCTTACCATGGGTAAAGTTTGATAAACACTTCTTTAAGGAAATACTTTCAGAATTCAGTTTTATAACCATGTTTTCATCCTCAAAATCATTAGTTTTAGAACTAGAGCTAGGCTCGAAAACATTTTTCATAGAAATTAATTTTTGTATCTCATTAGAAAGTTTGTTCTTCTCAGAACTTACTTCCTCAAGATTTTTTGAAATACATTCAAAATCAGCATTTTTCCTATCAAGATCTTTAGAAAGATATGATATCTCTTTCGTAAGAATAGAATTCCTAGAGTTCTCCTTAACAAGGTTCTTACTGAGTTTGGAATTCTCAATCTCATGAAGTTTAGCAAACCTAGAGACTTCTTCATAAGTAGGTAATGTATTTTCTTCATCAGAAGAGGATTCTTCATCAGAAGAGTTATAATATTTACTATTATTAGAATTTAAAGATACATTAGTAAGTGATTTAGTATTTTGTACCATACCCATAAAACAATGATTTTCAATAGGTAATCTAGCCATAAGACCAAGATTCTTCAACCCTGAAGATTCATAATTAGAAGATTCATCTGAAGAGTCACCACCACTGGCACTCCAGGTGTCATTAGCTTTCAGAAAATTCCTAGCTTTGGCTTTATAATACTTCTTTCTGTTTCTGTCTGAATGCCTTTCTTTCCTTTCTTTCTTTTTGAGAAAAGGAAAATCGGGTCTAATTGGTCCAGCTCTTTTTCATTCATAACAAGTAACTTCTCCATATTTTCTATCTTTCCTTTCCTTTTTCTTATACATTGATTGGAAATTTTTCTGGCCATCTATCTTGTTCATCCTTCGAGCAAGATTTTCTGGTTCATTTTCAGAGACTATACTCTCACTATATTCGGATTGGAAAATAACTTTCTTAGACTTGGATCTGGTTACTCTCTCAGGAGTCTTAGCTTGTATCTGATTTGATGTTGTTGTAAAAGCAATAGTACCATTTCCATTCTTCTTCTTGATATTGTCTGCATCTCTCTACATTCTGGTTTCATGTTGTAGAAGAGTTCCAAATAGCTCATCAAGAGTAATTTGAGTGACCTTCCTGTTCTCATCTATAGCTGTTCTTTTGGATTCCCACTCATTGGGCATAATATCAATTATTTTATCCACAAGAGCTTCATCATCTAAACCTTTCTCTCCCATAGATTGTAGGCTATTGAATATAGTCATGAATCTCTATTGAACTTTACAGATTGATTCTCCATAAAGAAAGTTGAATCCATGATATTCAGCTCTAAGCATAGCCCTCCTAGTCTCAATCACTTTAGAAGTCCCAAAGTGTGTAACCTCGAACTTCATCCATATACAATTAGCAGCTTCACAAGAAGAAATTTGGATATATATATTTCTATTCATTGAACACAGTAGAGTATTGCTTACCTTATAATTGAGTTGATATTCTTGCTTTTCCTGGTTAGTAAAATTTCTAACTTCCTTGTCAAGAATTTAATAATCACCAGTAAGAATAACAAAGTTATCCACTCCAGTGTTGATAAAAAATGTCTTCATTCGATCTCTCCAGTACTCATAGTCATTACCATCAGAGATAGGTAGTCTTGTAGGATTTAGATTATCAATCGAACCAACATTAATTCCTGTCATACTAGAAACTTTTGATACACAAACTTTTTAGTAGAAAAAGATCATAATAACAATGTTTGGAATGAGAAAGTTTGGAATGGAAAAGTTCGGAATGGTAAAGTGAGCAAGAAAAACTTATTCGTGAGTATAATTATTTCAGAGACCTCCTCTGATACCAATTTTAGGATCGAAATAGTGATGTAGATGCTCAATATACAAGAGGGGGGGTGAATTGTATACTTTAAAAATTCCTTTAAAACCTTTAAAGTTAGTTAGGATTAACTATGTTTTCCTTAAGAAAAGGAAAGTGCTATGTTCGCCAAAGTTAAACTAAGCAAATTCACAACACCTCTAATACCGAATGCCAACATGGAAAGAGATTCCGAAAGTAGGTTCCGGAAATATGGTTCCAGAAATAGAAACATAATAAAAGATTACAATATGAGATTCTACCTTAAAGTGTATAGAATCTAAATGAAACAGAGTGCAAATAAGGAAGTATAAGAAGGTTATACTTTCCTTCCAATACAAAATGCAGCGGAAATTAAACAAGTAGTTAAACTAGATGTAACAAGATAGAAGTCTTTTAACCAAAAGAGAAGGATATCCAACAACCTTGGATAAAGGTCCCTTGATTTATACTTTCAAGCATGTCTGTCTTACCCACACTAGGGTAAACCCTCGATACTAAAATCTGAGTCTCTGTCTTGCTATCCCCGCAAGCCCTCAACTTCAATGTAGTTGGAACCTCTGTCTTCCTCAGCAAGGAAGCCCTCGAACTTCAAGGTAGGCAGCACCTCTGTCTTCCTATCCTCGGATGTCCTCGAATGTAATCACCAACATTCGGAGTCGCACAAAGCAAAAACTGAACGAGCAGTTCAGTACACACAAAGCATGAAATGATTTATCTCTCTAGAAATCACCTTAGTAGTGTGTGGTCTCTAGATTGATCAACTTTATTATTATTTTTGAGCTCTTTCAAATGAGCTCCTATTTATAGGAAAATTTCCAACGGTCAACTCCTTCTTTTAATGGTCATATTTTCCATGAAATTAGGAAGGAACTGTACACGTGTAACTCAACCAATGGTTAATAAGAAACAGAATAGACGTCATCATTTTATAACAAACATTGTATAACTGAATGTACGACATCGTTTTGGAATGAATCATATGTAAGTAAAGACTAATTAATAGTTCAGAGTGTAAGAAAGTCAATGGTTCGGAGTCTAGCCAAAATGATGTTTGGAGTATATGTTTAGAAATGTTCGGATTCTATTTTATAGGATATCAGAGTTTGGTTTCATCAGAGATTGGATTCTAAATCTGTAGAGTTCGGAGTCGAACTTCTTAAAAGTTCGGAGTCAAACTTCTTAAGAGTTCGGAGTCGAACTTCTTAAGAGTTCGGAGTCAAAAATCATAAAAGTTCGGAGTCAAACTTCTTAAGAGTTCGGAGTCAAACATCTTAGGAGTTCGGAGTCGAACTTCTTATGAGTTCTGAGTAAAACTTCTTAAGACTTCGGAGTCGAACTTCTTAGGATTTCGGAGTCAAACTTCTTAAGAGTTTGGAGTCGAACTTTTTAAGAGTTCGGAGTCCAACTTCTTAAGAGTTCGGAGTCGAACTTCTTAATAGTTTGGATTCGAACTTCTTAAGAGTTTGAATGAGAACTTATTCAGAGTTTAGAGTCCAGAATTCGGATTACAACTATATTACAGATCACATCCATGATTCGGATCCTGAAAACAGAATGCTCCAACTTTTCATTAGAAGGCTCCGAAATTTTGGTTGTGATTCCTGTTTTTGATTTTAAGGGAAAAAATAGCTATGTATAAGAAAATCTAGGTTAAGGTAAATTTACTTAAAGAAGTAAATTTTCCTTATTTGAGTAAAAATAATATTTGCTTAAGTATAAGGTGTTTGTGATTTTCAAAAAAAGAAGGAATGGAAAAGTCAGAAGGAAAACTTATTGACTCAACACACATATGTTAGGTTACTTACCTTCTTGTATTCATTATTTTTTATCTAGATATTTAAATGGAAGTTGTTTTTTTAATACTTTTCCAAGTGGATTATACTTATCGATTCATGATAGCCTCCACTATACATAACTTTAATAGAGAACATTTTCTCACCGATATTTTGTTTCCATTCCCTTTAATCTAATAAGTTTACTACTAAATTTAATCATGAAAACATTAGAATGACTAATTATTATTCCCAAAATCATTAATTTTTTAATTCTTGTATTGAAATATAATATTATAATCATGTACATGTATATTTTTAAAAATAATAGAAAACTATTTGGTCATTCAGGATTCAATTCCTTATATTGTATTCCAATTTATTAATGTAGGAACCAAACCATTGTATTGGTGTCATAATTGATAAACATAGAATAGATAAAAAATCAAATTTTGAGGAATGTATGTTATATTTTATATCATTATTCAACATATGATTGTCAATTGATGTGAGGATGAAACTAAAATCCCAATGGAAATTAATTTAATCACATGGGTTTTAATACAATTTCATTTGGGATTTTTAAATTATTTTATCGGGTAAAAACACAAAACTAATTATATGTATACTATAAAGTTGTTTTTTGATGTGATTTCAAAAGAGTTACCTATTCATTCCACAAATTGTGATGATGAGTATTCAATAGAACACATATTCGGTTATACACCAATTTCAAATACTATAAATATAATATCACCCGTTGTGTTGTATTAATTAAAGAAGGATATATACAATAATTTAGATATTGGATTTATTCAACATAGTGATTCACCTTGATATAAACAAATTTTTTTCAATATGGATCAATTTGACTTTCAATTTTTTTTTGAAAAACTAAAAAATCTATATTATGCATAGGTATCCTCTAACTTGAATTAGGGAGAAAAATATTTTTCAAAGATTTTTCTTTAATCTGGATATCATAAATTATGGGTCTTGAAAATTTATATACACAAGAGAGAATTTTGTGTGAGATATGGTCCTTACAAACTATTACTAATTCCATTGGGACATACCAATTCTCCTTCTATCTTCTGTATTCTATAAATATAGTCCACTTAAATTACCATAATTATTGTGTAATAGTCTATATTGATTCAATTATTTTATATTGGAATTTAACAGAATTTCATGATGAATAATTTAGCATTGTGTTAATCACACTGAAGAAAAAAAAGTTATATGTCAAATTTAACATGTGTTTATTTTGTCTAGAAATGTCTAATTTATTTTTTATATAATTTCAAATGTGGTAATCTTGATGGATCCTTCAAAGAAGAATGGTATTTACCCATTTCCTAGAATAATTATGACAACTAATATCCATAGTTTCTTTCGATGTTGGGATAATACCAACACTTTATGAGATATTTTTAGTGACTATCTAATCCAAAAATCAATTTCACTTGGATGTGATCCATGTTCATGTGTAAAAATGACCTTTTGTGAGTGTCAATGAACTACAGATATGGTTATTCAATGTAACTATGCTTACAAAACTCTATAGTATAGAACGGGTTGTGATATATAATGATAAACTGAATAAGGCAATGGGATGTGTCCTTTTGAAGAATGATATGCTGATAGCTTATAACTCTATCTAATTAAAAATTATTTGAAAAATTACTTGAAATCTGATTTAGATCTAGAATAAATATTTATTATGTTGATGATATAGTGGTATTCTCTATATGAATAAAATTTAGTTACATATAATCATCATAAAATATTTTATTATATATTTACACTAGAAGGGACAGATATGAAACAGGTAATATGGTTACTGTTGATCATTGAGTTTGACTATTCATTACATTACCACCATGAGAAGCTAAAAAAGATGGCTACTGCTATAAGTCAGAAATTTCATCCATGATATTCTATTATATGGATTGTAAGAGAACCAATATTTGTGGAATTTATTAGTTGGATCTTGAAATAATTTGGAAACATGTTAGACATTCACTTTATCGGATTAATTTTCAAACATCTATCCATGAACCTATTAAGAAGCAAATGGGATATGTAGAATTATATAATAATGAGAGAAATGTTCATAAGATTATCCATGATCCCAAAAAAGTTATAACATTTAGAAAATACGTACATTTTACACCAATAAAAAAATATAAGAATGGTTTTTTATATAAATATAATAATATATCATTTATATTCATCCCATATGTAAGAAAATATATTGAAATAATCAAGTGTATTTTGTGGGGGATAAATAAAAATGGATATTAAAGTGTATGTATGCATGGTGGGTTAGTCTGTTATGGATGAGGGAAAAAATTATAAATGGATGTTTCAACCATTACCCATTCAAAAATATAAATTGGAATATAATACCACAAATTTCATCATCAAACTCCGTAAAAAATATAAAAAGAATAATAATATTTGGTTTGATGTTAATTAACTATGAAGTAAATTTATTCTTTATCTATTATACAATATTCATATAATGAATGTCTTATTTACATATAATATAATGATGGATTGAGATTACATAATGTAACACTATTGATCATATTTTTTTGGGATCTATGGTTTAGTTATATTTTCTAGAGAATCCATTATAAGGATCTAGATATAAAGTAAAATTTCAGTAATGCCTATCATCCATAGATATATGGTCAGTTTGAGATGCCCACTTAATCACTAAAATAAATGTTTATTTTTATATATATATATATATACGGTGATAAGGATGAACACATACAATATGAAAAAATTTCATACATTAATAGATTTCACGTGAGAATCCATATGGATAATCATAATGATCATTATGAAACCATGTGTAGAAATCAAATGTATTAGGTTGATGTTATATAAATAAAGATAATTGGACTTGATCATGATAAGAAAATTAATGAAAAGGATAGATCCATTTAAAAATACATATAAGAAATTTAGATTCCACAAAATGATTACGGTAACAGTCATCTATGAGATCTAGTGTTCAAAGCTGGTGAGAAGGTATTATTATCAATATCTCTTTTGAAGAATGTTATGTGATTTGGAATGAATGGAATGATTAGCCCTGTATGTATCTATCCCTTAAATGATTTAAATCATATCAGGGTTATAATATATCTCCCAGTATATACTCTAAATGTTTAATAAGATCACAATCAGGGATATAAATCTCTTCTAATGAAGTGCATACCGAAATCCTAACATGTAATAAACATGGAGATCATAAAGATATATAAAGAGCATTCTTTTAAAAAACTATTAGAGCTAATAGATCATAGAGTGATACAACTATGAACCAAAATCAGTAATCTTGTCTATATTTTATGGAGAATCCATATATTTTAGGGTGTTATATAGGTACCCAAGGATATGATAAGGTAGATTTATCTCTATTTGTTTATATTATAGTGATGAATTATTTTGGATAAATAATTAAATGGGAATAGAATGAAACACCCTACTATTTTAAGCTATATTTCACTTTGAATAAACATTTCCTCATCAATATCTTGTACTATATTAGATTCCATGTCTAAAATAACTATGAAAAAAACTATTTTCGATAATTTATTGTAGCCTTTATTTATTTTATATTATCATATCAATACAATCATTGGTTTAATTATTTGGTTTTTTCATAAGATATTAATTTTTTAATGAATTTTGAAAAGTATTGATTTTTGAAAAACAATCAAATGTTTTCTCTAAATCAATTAATTAAGAAGTACAATTCTATAAAATATTTTTAATTATATATATAAGATCCATTTCAATTGTAATTATCTATATAATTTAGTTAGGATCCTAATTTTTTATATATTTTAAATATATTACTTTTTATGCTTAATATGCTTTTTTCAAGAAATATTATTTCCATATAATTTTACAGGATAATTTAAATTTATTTTTGGAAACATAAAATATTTTAAATATATAAAATTTATTCCATATTTTGAATCTCGAGGTTAAAATTTGGTAAATGAGTCCCATTTTTTCACTATAAATAATAAATGTTGAAAAAGTTATCTTCGTAGAAATGGTTAAATCTGGTAATTATATTTAAAAATAACATGATATAGAATTAAAAATATATACCATAGTTTAATTTATTTCATTTTATGAGATTAATTCTACCATATAGCTCTAAATATTTTTATATGGGATTTTCAGTCCATTTTCATTGGATAAGGAAATTTATATTTTTAGACGTAATTAAATACAGAAAATTTCACTCTCTTCAATTTAAATTTCTCTTATATGGTCACATTGGGAAAAAATAAATATTTTATGAATATAAATTGTTCCTTTTATCTGAAATAATTTTTTAATGGAAATTTGTTTATAATTTTTAATGATTAAATAATTTATTTCAATGATTGTACAATGCTGACACTATTCGTGTGCATGTAGTTGAAAAAACAAGGTAAATAATTTTAAAAACATTAACAATTATTTTTTTGTGATACACTATTGTTTATAAATACATTTATAGTTAATAATAATGTATTATTTTTTGTTAAAATGTTTATATTCTGAATATAACTTTTTATTGGTGTCATTAGTGTAATACTAAATGAATTGTGTTAAAAATGACATTAATGATATTTTAGGAAAAATATTATTTTTTAAAAATATTTGAAAATTAAAAAAAATTGAATGGAAAATATAGATGATAATTATTTAATATTTTGAAAAATGTATAATTATGATCCAATTTACATCATATAAGTAAAATTATAATTATTTATCATTGAAAAAGTAATAATTGTAGATAATTATAAAATTGATTAATTGAGGGTTTAAACTAAAATACAATTATTAATATTCAAAATTAATAGGTAGAAAAATAATTGGATAAAATAATTTCAATCATATATTTTTGGGAAACATTGTTCTACATTCACATGGAAATTAATTTATTATATTTTTTTTAATTTTTTCCATGTGTGCTATTTCATTCACTATAAAATGCATTATACATCCTCTCTATCTACACCACATAGTGACACTAATATCAACAAAAAAAATCCAAATCCTTTTCTAAACATCCAAATTAAATTTATGTATGTTTTTTCTTCCCAAAAGTCCAACCATAGGCCCCTTATGAGGATATCTAGAAGATAACCTTCACTAGAGAGGTAATCATCCTCCCCGAGTACTTTCATTTTTCTCATCTCTTACCATATTAAAATTTATTTTAATAATTATAATAGAGTAATACCGTAATATTTAATTTTTTATATTTTATTATGTTTAGTGAATAATATTTATCAATCTTTATCTCCATCAAATTGGATACAAAACTATCAATCATGTTTACAACGGATTACCACAGGGAAAATCAATAGAATTTGTTTTCCACTACCACCTCAAATGGATTTTCAAATTTCATTAATTAGTGAATATATAAGATTGAAATTCAATAAATTTATTTTTCTTAAGTCTAATACATTATCTACCAACATACCCTTCCTCCCTTGAATAAATGAAAATGTTTCTTGTGCACATATACGTCATACTATATCTAAGATGTGGAGCAATACATTTTTAATGAATGTTTTCCCAAAATGATTTTAAATATTTATATAATGAATATATATTATTTTTATATAATTATTGAAATTTTGTATATGATTAAAACATGGTCAGGATTAAAGGACCATATATATAGAAGAAAAACATAAAAGAAAAATGAAGGAGATAATATCCAAAACAATGATGATAATTAAATGTTGGTAACAATTGGTTGACAAACTGTTACAAATGTATCATATTTAATACAATATACATGATTAATTTTTATGTAATTATAATATATATAAATTTATTATAAATGTTTTCAAAATAATTATTGATGAATTTCAAACTTGAGGTAACGGATTTTGTCTGAATTTTCACTTCATTGAGACATATTGAAAATTATTCTACTATTAATTTTTATATGGTGTATATAATAACATTATAATTTACTTAACATGATTAAATAATTATTCATTATTATTAACATTTCAATTCATATTTACAAATTCATGGGATTAAAAAATAAATGTTTAATTAGTGTTAATAATATCTTTTATAATCTAATTTTCTTGTGATTTTTCTTATTTTCATTCATGGGATCTTATAAGAATCATTTATAGAAAATATACATTTTCTTAACAGCATTATATTTAAGAAATTTCAATGTTTTGTTCCTATATTTCTTCTCATTGGATCTTGAATCGAGATTAAAATTAAAAACTCAATTTGATAAAAAAAATTATCATGTATATTTTTCTTTTATGTCTCAATGTTTTAATATTTTAATCTAAAGTAATTTTTATTTACTCAAATGATTTATTATGGTCATTTTATCTTATTCATGAATTTTTACAAGGATTGAATGGATTATTTATATCTTTTTTGGTGTAGTTCAATTATTACGTTCTTTTCAAAATGAAAAACGGAATGTTTCATTTTCATTATATACGACATTAATAGATTTTCCCGTACCATAACAATTTTAAAATAATTATCTTCATCCTAAAGTTCTCATTCGTTTTCTAAATGAAAAAATTTAAATAAATAATATGGTAATTGTTAACTTCAATTTTATTTATTTCTATGTGCGATGTGATTTTATTGAAAATTTATATTTATTATCTATTGATAGTCCTTTTATCACTTATAAATTTTTTTTCCATTAAAAATCTATTGAAACATTCACTTTTTATGATAAATTTTCATTGGAAATTATATTTCCGCTAAATATCCACATTATTTTTTTCATTTATAAGAATATTTCTGAAATAAAATTCAATTTCTGTGTATGGTTTTTTAAAATGAATCTTATTTGATAGAGAGGGGAAATCATAATATTTTGTATTATTTACATAACATGGATATATATTGATAAGGTCTATTGTTTATGATTTAAAATAATAATATTATTTAAGAGGAATTTATTGGAAATGTAGTTCTAGGTGGGGACTACATAAATATTTACCAACTTTGCTTCGAGAATTATCAAGATAAAAACATGTTATGCAAATATATTAAATGGGTTTTCTGTTTATAAAAACCCATTAATTGGACATTCTTATCCCAAACTCAAGATAGTTAAGATATCACAACGTATGATATATTGAATTCAATATTTAATAATATCCTTCAATGATTATTGATTTATTATTATCCATGAAATTATATCATTTATATTATTTGTTGATTCATATCTCTCTTATGTAATTAATAAAATAGAATATGATTTTATTTATTTATAATTCCTTCATGATTATGTCTTATTTATTAATTATATCTTCTACCTTTGTAACATTAATTTAGATTATAAAATCCCCATTTATTTGATTTCATTTCCTAAGGAAAAGAATGATTATTTTATGGGTAATACAAATGATGGTCTAGAACTATATCAACCATGCCAACACCTTAAAACATATCCTCATAAAAAACACCAAAGTGACCAAATACCTTACAAAACTAGGTTTTAATGCAATGTATACTATTTTGGTTCTACAATCATGGTCTAGAAATATATTTCTTCCAAATCATAAAAATATCTTAAAAATCCTTAATGGTAGAAACAGAGTATAACTCATTTTTCTATAATTCCAATAACTTTTTTCCGGTATAATTCAATCAACCTTATGTATATATTTCTATGGAAAAATATACTTATATGTTATCCAAATCATGACTACAATATTATCAACTCATTTTACACCAATATAATGTACACCACTAATCGACGTCACCATCAAAACAATAACTGGATTGAGTTTCAATCAAATGATCTAAAAATAACAGAATATCAAATAACTTTTCCATTGAATTCATCATATTTTTTATTACACTGGGTATGAATATTAAAAAAAAATTAAGGGTATTTTTTTCATGAAATACACCAATATAGGGAAATTAATCTATATATGACACAGTTTTTCCCATACATGGTAACCGATATTAACATCTAGTATTAATGGAGATAGTATTTTCAAAAAAAATCATGTTCAAATTCAAAAAATTTAATGTTTCTATTATGAAATTATATTAAACTCAATTTATATTCCTACATTATTAAATATTTTTCCACTATAGCGTAAATATTTTAAACATACATAGATTTTATGGATTCACAATTAAACCCATACAATTTGTCTTATAAAAATATAACAATATACTAAAAATTATTTAATGACTTTTCTTATCAACATCTGAACTACTGTGTATATCAAAACCTTTATTTGATACCAAATACAAAAAGAGTAGTAAAATAAAACCATAATTAGAAAATTTCGCACAATAGTTTCATTCTTTACATTTATGTGATTATTTGAATTATATTTTTAGCGAATAATGAAACCCATTACATAACATATGTATATTTCACACAAAGTGAATTTTTTTCCACTAAAACTATTTATTTTTTTACACATATATGTCAGTTTTGAAAAATTTTCATAGTTCATAATGTATACCAATTGAACATACATTAATAATTAAAAACATAAAATCACTTCCAAAAAACCCTAGAAATAGGGGAGGACAAAAACAAAGCTCAATAAGGGATATAAAAAGAATGAAAACACATTAGCCCAACTGAAATTCATCAAACACACAAGAATGTTTTCATTTTTCAATAATAATATATTATCATGAATAATCACATAAATATTAAATAAATCCACATTAAATCACCAATATTTCATAAGAAAATTTCATAGAACAATTAAATTGAAAAAAAAATCATGATACTTTTATAGAAAAACAAGGGAACTCATGAATACATTTTCATAAAATAAACAATAATTGTTCAAAAGATTGTAAAATTTTATATAATAATGAAATAATATGCACACCTCCATAAATATAATTATTTATTATAAAAATAAAAAAAATATAATTAAAAAACAATTTTATAATCTTGGTACATTATCTTTAAAATCAAACTTATAATAAACCTTTAAAAGGAATAACCATTAGGGTCATTTCAAATATTTCTTATTTGGAAAAAATATCATTACCCATTACATTGGATGGATATATAGGAACCAAAAATTATAATATATATTTCACAAGAAATGTATCATGATAAAAAGATTAAAATATTTCATTGCTATCAAAAACCATTTTAATTTGGTAGTTGATACTCTGAAAAAAATTTATTATAAACTAAATTGAATATAAATATCCTTTTATTTTGATAACATTTCAAATAACCAAAACAATTAGATTAATAAATCATTTCGTGAAAAATATAATAACATAAAGCAATCATGATTATTAATAATGGATATGATCATTTGAAAAGTTTGTTTTATTATTCCAATTTAGAAACATTTGTTTAAACATTATTAAGTAAAATCAAAATGAAATTTTGGGATGACATTAAAAAATTCTTTATTAAAACTTTTTGGAGAATGTTAATAGTAACTGGAAATACACAAAAAACTCATTTAATATCTACATAATAACATTATTTGAACATATAAAAGAATATGTACATGAATAAGTTAGAGTTAAAATTTTAAAATTAAATTTTAGTGAAAAAAAATACCTTATTCTCCAAATCACAATGTACATCACATAAAATCATTAATTTTATACATATTTTAATATTCAACAATATTTATAACCAAATTAGAGTTTATAACTTTTATATTTATTCTTTTATATAATTGTATTCATATATTATATAGTTAATAAATTAGGTAAATTTAATTTTGATGTTTTATGTTCATTCAGTTCATAATCTTGAAAATATCATAGTTTACATAACTATGGTTAACAGGGTCAGGGATACAAACATAATGAATAATAATTTTTTTAAAAATTTCATTTTTATAAAATAAATGAAATGTCTTGACCCGTCCCTCGGGGCCCATGCCGTGACTACCCCAAGCCTGACTTCCATAGGCCAGGTGTTGTCAACTAGCACTGGAAATGAGTATCCCTAAAACGAGATGGAATTGCCTTTTACCTATTACAAAATCACAGTCCATGAACACAACAAGAAGCAACCAATAAGTAAAATTCTATAGTAAATACAGTGCTGAATGTAGGGAGCCGGAATAAAAACCCCACAAGAAAATTACAAGTACATTTGAAAAGTAAAAAATTACTAAATGGTGAAAATCAGATATTGGATCGTCCACTATAGATTCTACCTGATGGGTAGTAACATCTTACGATCAATAGTCCCTGCATGTTTTCAGACCAAATGGTCCACCTCCGAGCACCATATAATCCTGCTCCCTTAGCCTCAATCAATGTTTTACGTCGTCTACACATTACTCAACAAGGTCTGAGTGAATCCTATGTACGGCCTAGTATACTGAATCACTGTAGGGAAAATGATACCTCATAGGCCTTGTAAAGTTCAATAGAGGAAAACAACACAGAAAGAAATCAACTCAACATTGTTATATTCCCATACATATACATTTTTATCAATATATACACATATTAAACATGTGGGATGTATACCACCAAGTTTACACAACGAAGGTAGAAGTACCTCACAGGTAACTCCATGAATATAGATGTACCACAAAGGTAACACCACGATGATAGAAGTACCTCACAGGTAATAGACATACTTCAAATAGAGTCTCTTTTCGAACCAAGTTATCACATTTGGTTAAGGATATAAGGGTTCTTATCATATCGTCGAACTCCTCGGCTACTGGAACACTCCACCACTGACAAGAATCGTGGACCTATAGGGTCACATAAGGTTGTTTTACACTAACCATTTCCTCTTGTAGTATTCATCCTTGATGGTATCATGGGCATGTCGGGTCACACAAATCCACTTCACACCACGGGCATGCTGGGTCACATAGAGCCGCTTACCACTAACCATGGAGTGTTGTGTTGCACATCCTTGATTGGTATTGTGGGCATGTCGGGTCACATAGTGTTGCTTCCCACCATGGGCTTGTTGGGTCACACAGAGTTGCATCCCACCATGGATATATTGAGGTATGCATCCATTATGGGTACTGTGAGCATGCTGGAGCAAACAGAGCCGCTTTCCGCTAGGCCAATCATCGAGTTGTTTGGAGTCCAAGGTCAACCGACATTGGGTCTCTGTCATCCATAATGTTTTGCACATAGTCTTCTTGGGTGAAATTATCCTCATGCCACTCACTGCATCATTGTATCCATTTAATTCACTAAAATATATTCCAAATGATTCATTTCTTCAATAAAAACCCATGGCCACAAATTGCTCGTCAATAAGATTCATGATTTGCAGGTTACAGGAGTTTTATTGCTAAGAGTAGAGTAGGATTTGTGTTTGATCCAACCCGACCATACACCACCTTTCTATGAAACACAAGTGGAGTATTTCAATATGACCTATCTATTATATGGACCCCATTTCCATATACAGTTCATCAAATGGACGCCTTGTTCTGAAGATATGACCCGTTAAGTGTCTTGGGGCCCAACCCAGTCTGGCCTAGGCTGCGGCGGGCTCGGCCCGCTGGGCCGAGGTCCGGCTAGTCACTCAAAGGGGTAGACCGCAATAGAGGCCAACAAGGGGGGGCCCAGACCAGGAGGGGGGGAGCCCGAAAAGTGGTGGCCCGATCCGTATAGGGCGCGGCCCGCGAGGGGGAGACCCGGTAGGGCAGTGGCCCTCTAGGGAAGTGGCTTGCTATGGCTTCCACCCTATCTGGTGCGTTGGTGTGACCCCTCAATCTCCAGAACTCCCCAATGTCCCGAAGGCCGTTTTGTTTGTGAAGAGGAAGTGCCACAAGGGTGCTACCCGGTCACTACATAATGAGCCAGAGGCATGGTTAATGCCTTCATCCCAGCTTCAGCCCTAGCTTCTGGTCCGCCAGCAGTGTGTTGATCACACTGCCTCTCTCTCATCGGCAGTGCGTTGGTGGCACCCCCCTCTACTTCCATAGCGAGCTGAAGTACTGGCCGCCTCAACTATCTGTCACGGTATACAAGACACAGCCCTCTGCTCACCAGCTGTGTAGGATGGGGCACCACACCTCCTTCACAGCTGTTTAATGTCGGCCATTCCGATGACTACCGTGACATTGTGTCACAACCTCCTCTTGTGGACTGCGTTGGCGCACACCTTCCTTGTAGCCGGTCAGTGTTGTCGTGCTGACTGTCTTCCATTGGGGTGAAATGATGGCATGATTGCGGAGGGACTAGGTCATGTTCGTTAAGCTTCTTCCCTCTACGTTTCCTTGTAATCATAATGTATGACAAAGGGGTTCAAGAATTTATTTGGAAAAAAAAATAATTTAAAACCCCTACCTCGAATCGTCGATGAAATGTTCATGCATGATGGTGGGTCGTGGAATTCGTTACCACAATAGGCTTCAAATGATGTCGCTCGTACGTCGTAATCCAGTTCATGGTTCAGTGTCACCCATCACGTCCCACAGAGGTAGGCTACATCCCCTAATGGTTCGGCATCACATCACTCATTCAGTACATCGTTTCATTGCAAAGCTCTTCCAATAACCCTCTCCAATCACCATATATATAAGAGAGTCGGAGGGTAAGTAATGACGTGGGAAATTAATGGGGGCTCATAAATTATTAACCTTCATAATTCCCCATTGATGTCGTTACTTATAATTGGCATGCCATTCCCTTTTTTAGAGTGAAAAATTACAGTCCCCACACTCTTCTTGTCCGTTGGAGGATATTAAATTAAATTAAAATAATAAAATTATTTCACTTCATTTCCTTCAAAAAAGTCACAAAAAAATCTTTTTCTCCAGACCTACTATGGACAATGTAATGTCTTCTTTAAGAGAATCCCGACGATGTGGATTCAATTGTTCCCTCATATTTTTAATCCGAGAATGAGTTAAAAAGTTAGAAAACGCCGTTCACTCCTTTACTGAACATATATTAGAAAAGTTTGATAAATTAATAATGCTCACCCTTGACCCATGTTGGTCGGGGATATATTCTGCCTAAGGAGAACACTCCAAAACGAACTGAATAGTACTCTCATAGTATAAATCTAAGTTACCTTTTAGAAATTTCAGATTTTAAAGTAAAATCATTTTCACTTAATAATTTTTTTATGGAAAAAAACTATCATTCCTTGGTGGCCCACACCAGTGAATATTAGTATCTTCCTAATGAATGCATACCTTCATGTGATCCGAGGTGGTCCACGATTTTTTAAACTGATCACCATTCATGAGTTATAAGCATTTGAAAAATAAAATAACTTTATTTAATTATTTTATTTACGGTTATTCCATTTTTGGGTTTTCTAACCAGAGGCACGTGCTAACTAAACAAAAGTGGCGCCTAGGGTAAAATTGCTATAATGAACACAACGGTGCACTCTAAATTCTAAATCGGAAAACCGTTTACAATTTTTTCAACTTTTTTAGGAAAACTACTTACGAACGCTAATTAATGCATAACAAAAAAATGACGGATCATTCCGGTAACTTCAGGCATCGGAATCACGCACCGTCAGATTTCACGTTCTCAATGTAATTCCATATAATTCAAAAATGTTATACAGAAATTTATAGACATTTCAATCTCAACAACATAGGGATATATGTCCCTTAAATCCAAAACAAATGCAATAAAAACAAATGGGGGGTACTGAGCATGAATTTGAACCTCCCGCTCCCAAGTGCTCCCCAAAAGGATCCCTTATTACCAGCGAATTTTCACCATTGGTATTGACCAACCAAGAATGACTCGCTCCAGTCGATCCTCAATATCCATCGGGAACTCTGTAAAAGTCACCCCATTGTCAAAGATCAACTCTCCCTAGTCGATGATATGTGATGAATCATGCACACATCTCCTCAATTGCGACACATGGAAAAATTATTACCTTGTTGAATCTGTGGGGAAAAAGATAAACAGTACAATACCTCAACAATTCTACAGAGAATATAGAACGGTCTAATTATCCTCAGAGAAATCTTGCCGCCCTAGCCAAACCTTCATAATCCTCATTGTGGTAAGACTTGTAAGAGGACATGGTCTCCCTCCTTGAGCTCCAAGGATCTTCATCTCCTTTTGGCATAAGACTTCTACCAACTTTGTACAGTCATCACATAATGAAACATGAGGCACTGTGATACAAATTTTACCATTGATTCCTTTATCCTTATCCACCAGAACTAATGCTAGAGGTTCTGGTACATCATCTACAAGGTGGACCTTCCTTTTCAGGATCTTTCTTGATAATAACTCCACAGTTAATCGTGCTTGGCCTAGAGTGGTGAATAGAATTGGTGATCTTCTGGGAAGACTCACAGGGTGTGTGTGAGTGGGGACAAAAGCACTAGAAAGGACAAGTATTGTCTTGTGGGGACTATCAGTAGTCATATGATCTTTTTAGTCATGTGTGTGGACCCCATGGAGGGGACCACATGTCTGCGGGGCAACTGGGGTACCTGGCGGGCTGGGACCCGACTACCATGTTATGGCGGGGTGTCTGTGCTATCACTAGGACCCATTTGTCACAAGTAATTTTATTACCATTCATTTTAATAATTCTTGAAAATGAAATGAATTGTTTCTTCGAGGTGGTTGTCTATAAGTACACCTATTAAATGCCTCTATTTTACATCAAATAAGTGGAAAAGATCATAGATAATATTTTTTCTTTTAAAAAACATTATTAATTAGTAAATATCATGTATATTAATTAAATACATCTATATACTCCACCATTTTAGAAGGATATTTAAAATTTAATACATCTTATATGGAGATGGTATTTCCACTGAAAAAATGGACAATTTTTAATTTATAAATGGATGGAATGGATATTTGAATTTTTTTTGCCATAATCATAATAAAATTTAAATATAAAAAATTTAATTAATTTACATATTTTTTAAAATAATTTAAATATGTGTATGAAGAAAGAAACATAAAAGATCTTTGTTAATACTTTTACCTCTATTGAAAATACTCTTTTGGATTAGTCTTTGATCCTTTATAGTTTGGTCCTATGGTGGTAATAAAAAATATATGATGATTATAGTAGTTTTCAGAAGTTATTTTTGATGATATTTTTCAAGATAATGTTATCAAAATATTTGGTGAAGGGAGTAGAGGAGGATCCCTTTTATAAGCGAATAGTGTGGAACTATTTTTATTATTATGAACTTTTAAATACATTAATTTTTCTTACAATTCAATGTGTCCATAATGTATTATAATTATTAATATAGTGTCATTTATGTTTTTAAATAACCTCATACAATCGAATTTATGAAAAGTTTTACAATATTTGAGGCATTGTCTCATAGTTTCAACACCCTCTTTAACATTTTTCAACCATACTATTTGGTCTAACATTTACTATTGTAACAATTAATTAAAACTACAAAATAAATGAACATATATAATAATGTAAAATAATATTTAAAAAATTTTAATCCAATTATAAAGACTATATTTTTAGAGGATTTAGATATTAAAACTAATACAAGTATGTAGAAAAAATTCTTTTTAATCAATATCCTTTTTCCGCAGTAAAATGATCACAAACCAAATTTTTGTGTAAAATGGATCAATACAAAATATAATCATTTATGAAAAAAGGGAGAGATAAGTGATATATAAAATAAATTATAAACTAAATTCACCTTATAAATACTAATAATGTATGTTATATGTAATTTGAGCACACGATATTATCTATAATTAAAGGATAGTTCTTTTAGAAAAATCCAAAACAATAACCCTAAGATAATTTGGACATTATGGTTTGAAAATATAATTAAATTTCATTAAATTAAAAATAAAAAATTTATAATTTAATTTTATTAATATAAAAATTTGAATCATTGAAAACTATAGTGACATAGACTTCACATACATGGATATTAAATCATTTTATATGAATATTCAACACATTTCAAAAATACATTCCTAAGGGCCGTAATTGTTTTATGTCTTTGAATCTTTGGAACCATTATTCTAATTTGGTGAAATATCTTCAACATCTCCTATAAAGATTGTACACATTAGTAATCTTGCATAAATCATTCCTTAATAATCAGGGGAAAGGAAACATGAGAAAGCAGTGAGCTTAAATGCTCAGCAAGGGTAAACAAGACGATATGTAAGAGAATTCATTATCTTAAGAGTATGAGAACATGATTGTATCATTTAAATATTATACCCTACATATGAAAGATCATAATAAAGAAATATACATAATATTGGATTCTCATAAAAAATAATCATAATGTAATCGATTGCATAATCTACAATAGAATAATATTATAATAAGACATGGAATTTTGGGATACATATAAAATGATTTCCATAGTAGTCAAGGATTACTACCAAGATGAAATTTATTTAAAAATTACATTATTGAACTGATTTAACATCTTCTTCTAGTCCTTTATTACTATACCATGTTTGTTTCACATTTCATCATTGTATTCATAAACTGAGTCCACGTCTGGTTCAGCCCTGGTATCACTGAATTAGATTCAATTCCCCTTCCATCCTAGTATTACTCAACCAGGTTCACTCGATAATCATGTATTGTCATACTGAATAATGTTCACTCCTCACTCAATCCTTGTTATAATAAATTTGTTTTACTCTTTGTTTATTCCCTATAATATTTATCATAGTTGGCTCCCCATTCTAGTCATATCATACTAAACCGAGTCCACTCATCATTCCTGCAAAATCATACTAATCCAATATCATTCCTCATCCTAGCACTATCGAACCAGACCATGTTCACTCCACATTCAAGCCTTGTCATTCTCATGAGATATAAATATTTACCCAATGTAATTGGGGTAGATATATGTCCCACCTATAAGATAATACATTCATACATACATATACCAAAATATAATAAAAAATTCTTCAAGTAAAACCCCATTAAATAGATACATCATTTTATAACCCATGAAATAAAATGGGAATCTAAAAAATTTCTATATATCATTACTTATGGAAAATAGATATGTCTAATAATAATTTAATCAAATCATAAACCATGAATAATTGAATGTTTAAAATTAATATAACCCATTGAAGAAAAAATAACATCATAAACATCATTCTTTAAACACATAATTTATTCAAAAAAGAATATGAATAGTATTCTTGGATCATATCCCCTTTAATGTGTAATGTATTACAATGTATTAAATATTATATAGAGAATGATTTTGAAATATCACATTGAAAATTTCTTATAGAAAACATCCTCTCATGGAAAGTCTACTTAATTAAACCATTTTTAAAATTATTTTATTATAATGTAGGATATATAATTTTATTTCAATCATTTCATGACTGAAATAACTTTTATTCTTCAAAAAATTCTTTTATTAAAACATAAACCATTTTCGAAACATTTTTAATTGAAAAAATAATAAAAACTAAAAAATAAATATTGAAAACAATTTGAAGAAACCATTATTTGAAAATACATTAAAATTACAAAAATATGGATAGAATAATTTTTTAAAATATTTTCTCGATTATTTAATTAAAAATCAATAATGAATAATGAAATCCTGAAATCCTTGAAATACTCTTCTTTTAAAATAAACTTTTGAAAATGTATAAATAAGGGTTTGTAAATCACTTAAAATATTTTTTAACCATAAATTGAATTTCATTGAGAACCACCTTAAAATAATATAAATTTCTGAATATTCAGGAAGTAGTTTCATTAAAAATGAACTTGTAAACATAAAAAATAGTTTCATAGAAATAATGTTCATCAAGATGGGAATGTTTATTTATATCTAACATTCCTTTTGTACTGTAAAAATAATAGAAAAGATCAATGATCGAAAAATAAAAAGATGATTAATTTTAAAAATATTTTATAAAAACAAAAACATTGTAAAACATGACCATTAAACAACATCTTTTTCTAACATAAATGTGAAATAAATTCATTGTTTTATGAAATCAATTTGGTAATTACCATAATTAACATTGAGTGATAAAATGGATTTATTACATGAATATATCATGGATAACAATTTGAGAACAAAATTCTTGAGTTTTATGGAGATGTGTGTTATATAATTTTACCAATTGAATCCAAATCATAAACAATCTTGATAAATGATGAGATTAGAGAATTAAACTATTACAACATTGGTAACATTGAATCACAATCTACAAAAAATAATATCATTACATGAATTTTATTATATCATCATGTAATGAAATTCATGATATAACATTTCAAATTGTTTTATATATTGATCACAAGAAAAATATAGGTTCACAACATAGAATATAACTCAAAGAAGGCTATTTTTAACATAAATCGGTTTACCAATTTGGAAGCATTTAAACCATAAACCCCTTGAATGAACGACTGTAAAATTTATATTTAAATGCTAAAAAAATTTATTATAAGAATAAAATAATATATTCTGGTATAGTATATACATCACACTTGTAAAATGAGTGGTTAAAAAGGTATATTTCTCATTTTATAGAGAGTGATATTAGAAAAAACCTTACTATTAGACTTGAATTTCTTCTAAAACAATAAAAATTCATATATAATTAATATAATATTATTATAAATATACCACAGAACCATATTATTATATCAAATTCGATATATTATTTGGATATATAATTTTATTAAACTTTTATTAACAACTCCCTATTAATGTTACATATTAGGTAATATCCTATTTATTTTTCATATATGATTTTCCTTGTTATTCATGATCCTCACACATAGATCATGATTTACATATTAAAATAATGTAAATAATGATATAAATATAATTTATATTAATAATATTTTTATTTCTAATAATATATAAAATATATATATATGAAATGGATACATCGTTCATGGAGATGGTAGGCAGTACATAAACATGCACAATGTTTACATTTTTTTATCATTTTGTATTAAATAAAATAAAATAAAAATATGAATATATATTTATATATATTATAATTAAATTAGAATTATTATTTAATATTTATAATATAATTTCACTAAATATATCAATAATTCATTCCATGTAATGTGTTAATGAATAACATCGCTTTGAGGAGGTGGTAGTCCCCAAATCTACAAATGATGTTATCCTATTTAAAAAAATTGAAATCATGATGGTATGTTTTATATAAAAATTAATAAAGAATAAATAAAAAATAAATATCATCTATATCTATTAAAAACTATGTTTAAAACAAAAGTATGACCCATTAGAGGTTGTAATGGAAAAAAAGAGCATCACTTCACGAGGATATAGTCTGCCATACATATGAATGGTAATTTCCTTTCCCATTAAATAGATGTTTGTGTAAGTGTAGTGATAAATTTAAATTAAAAATGTGTCAATTTATTTAGGATAATGAGGTTATAATATAATCACGGAATATTAATACTTGATGTGGTGGAGAATAAAACTAAAATCATAGATCCTGAGGGTGGATGTTACCTCTTCTTTTGTTAGCACCACTTGCATTTCTCCAAAGGGATTTTTTGGAAATATATAAACCAAAAGATAGGATTATAGGATTTATTTGATCGTAGTTTTTTCAGTAAAAAGTTATTTATTGGTGTGAATATGGGGGAGGGTGGGTGCAATTTTATAATGGAAGAGGAGTTCCATTATTGTATATTTTTAAAAAGGGCATTCCACTCATGTTTTTACCAAGTATAGTTCCTTATATATTAATTAAAAGTATATATAAGATTGTATATGGTAAAAATATAAATTTATAATGTTGTATTTAAAATCGTTTAATCCATTTTTGGAAACAACTGTAAGGAGTGGTACTTAATTAATTTAATTTTTCACAAAAGTGTTGTAATTAATTTTAATCAATTTATTTAAAAAAAGTTATAACAAAATAATTTCAACATATTAGACATTATAAATAATAATTATTCACAACATGTAATCCATTCTTTAAAAATAAAATTACATAATTTGTAGAAATTGGTTTAAAATTTCTCTCAGAGTTGGAATGATAATGGATGTTTTAAAGAGAAAAGGTCCAACAATTTGGAATATTTCGATATCCCATTTCATCATGAAATTGGTTCCAATGAAATAAAATGGATTAAGTGATATATATTATGAATAATTATAATTTTAAAAAAAATCAGAAAAATAATTGAACTTTATAAATAAAATAGATGAAAATGAAGCTTAGAATTAACATTCAGTGTTTTTCAATTTTCATAAAAAAAATAAAACTTGTCATAAAAATACATGAAATTAACCTAACGTAAATTTTGATTATCATTATCCACAAATGATGTTTATTTCTTCATAAAAAGTTTAAAAAAGAGTCAAAATCATATTTCAAATGTGGTTTCCATTAAAAGGGGGAAAATTACATTTTATAAAAATACACCTATTTAAAATTTTATATTTCCATATATTATAACTATAAAATATATTAGATGAGTATAAAAAATATTCATTAGATATATTCTATTAAAATTATATAAAAAATTAATCAAAAGTGTTTTGTTTAATTTTTGGAGATAAAATGGGTTTTTTATATATATTAATAATCCACTAAGAAAAGTAATTTCGTTGTTATAAAGTAGTTAATTTGTTTAATTTAACTAATTGATAAAATTTATTCATTTTATATACATTTTTGGATCAAATTTGTATAGTTTATTTAATTTTATTCATATATTACATTCAAACAACTAGGTAGGCACTATAATAATATATTAGTAATCTTTTGAATAGATTATTGTAGTTCAGAAAGATATCATCTTTTAATGTAATTATATCTATAGAATGGACTCATTATTGTGTGTAATAAAATAAAAACATATTGTTTCTTGAAAAAAAAAATATATAATTTTTTCATTTAGTAAAATATTATCTCGGGGTTGCATATAATAAAATCCAAACATAGTTCTTAAAAAAATATTTACTGTATCGTGAAAAAAAATAAGAAGATTAAATCAATTTTAAAAAATATTCACAAGATATTACAGTGTCATATTATTTCCCCATTAAAATTAATTTTTCTTTAAAAATGATTTGGGTAAATAATGGATTACTACATTAATGATCCATTCCTCAAAACACACAGAGTCAAAATGAAATATAATTTTTTTTAAATATGGAATTTAAAAAGAATAATGGATACCCAATGTAACACATAACTAGTTTTAAAAATAGGTGGACATAAATGGGATTTCAAAACATAGACATAGTGGATTTCATATATATCAATAGAGATTGATAACTATCACTGATCACAAGAATTTTGGTGATCCAAATAAAGTTAATAATTAAAAAACCATAATCTAAACAAGCGTGTAAGAGGTCATTTATATCATCAAATATGATTATAATTTGATATTATTTTACATGAATAAACCATTCCTAAATCTGAATAAATATTAAATAAGAAGATATACATACATTAAAAAATTCCCGTTAATAAGAAAATATCATCTTATGGTCGTATCTTGTCCAAATTCTTCTGCACCTCATAATCAAAAAAATATTAGTTAATTTTTCATCCTTAATGTACTAACATATTATGAAATATAATGATAATTCAATCTATCTATTTGTATTTATCATCATAGAAAAATGGTTATCATAGGTTATTTGATATGCACAAATCATCATAAAGTTAGGTAATACCTCAATCTCTAAAACATATATGAAGGTTAAAATAATCCATTCCTTAGAGAGTAAACATTATAATCCAAAAAAATTATGAATCTTTAAAATATTAGAAAGTAGGTAACAATATAAACATTACATGGATCCCCCATAAATACAGAGGCATATTTCAGTGGTCACATTGCATCCATGTTAATTATCTCAATATATATTCCCTTAAAACATGGAAATAATCTGAATTAAAATAAATTCTTTTTGAAAACATGCATGTATACTTATTCAAATGACTACCTAAAATATTATATAAATCGATGTAGTTATAAACATCATCCATCATAACATAAATCACTATTTCAAAAAATTACTTTCCGGTTTTCATGTCCTAAAACACAATTTAATTTACATTATCCATATCATAATCTCCGATACAAATAAAATATATTTTCACTTCCTCAGTATCATTTGAGGGCTTAAATTTCCTTAAATTCACTTATATCATTTCTATTAAATCGCTTTTCTATGTCATCAGAAATATTTTATATATTCATGAAAAATAATAAAAAAAAACTATATGAAAATTGATTAAAAATTTCGTGATTCATATAACATATTCTTTGAATTCCAAAACAAGTACACTTAAATCATAGAAATTTATTCATAACCCAATAATTTTTTTTATAAATGGGTTCCTTATTTCAACATTCTTATAATTTGAAATATTAATAATTTATTAAGATTCATCTACATCAATTTAATCATTCATCATATGTTTAATGTAAAAAAACTATTAAAACAACTCATACCTTTCACATTTTATTTAATGTTTCATTATCTTCAATAGTATAACCAATACTCATAAACCATTCTAATTCAATTAATCATATTTAAACTAAGGAAATATATTTTCTTAATCTCCAAACTTTCCATATATAAAACATTCAACACTAACCATGTTAATTTAAGTTCCTTCAATTCGATAAAACAAAATCACATTGTGTGAGAAAATGATATCATAATTGTAAAACAACTAATCTAGAGAAATTAATAATAATATTTCAAAATTACAATTCCTACTCATTAATAAATGACACAATTGGTTTATCTTAGCTTAATCAAAGTTATAATATATTTAATTTCTTCATTATATTTGATAAAGAGTTTCAAAATTTCCAAATCTTATCCATAGGGATTGTAAATCCTAGTGTTTAGCAAGGCTCGTTTTAATGTATTTGTTCCAAATTGTGTCCGGATAAATATGTTATTTTTAGGGTACCACTACATATATCTGATTCAAATCATCATATACTTGTAGTATCTTGATTGTGAAATATTTATAAAAATCACTTATTCTATCCTATAACAAAATTCTAGGGTATTTTCAAATATTTTAACTTATCCTTAGAATTGTCCATAGAGAATTATCTAGACATAACCTTTGATATATAGATAGGGATACCACTAATGTTTTATCATCCTAATTTATAAAGGTTGAAAAATCAATCATTTGATACCAATTATATGGACCCATGTTTATCGTGAATAGATACAACATCATTTAAAACGATTTTTCATTACATTAAAAAAAATATTCCCATTGAGGGTTATATTTTAGTCTTTATGAAAAATAAAAATAATTCATGTATTATAGGGAAAACTCTTAAAAATAAATTTTAATGATATTCCCCATTTGTAATCATACTTAAAAATATTCATCCGAACATGGTGAAAGGAAACATAAGAAAGGGGTGAGAAAAAATTCTTAGATATGGTAAACAAAGAGATATATAAGAAGAATCAATATAATATGGGTACGAGAACATGATCATATCATTAGAAGATAATATCATCAATATCAAAGATCACAAGCATGGGTTATGAAATTAATAAGTGCAATTCATAGTAAATAAATCATAAGGAAATCGAGGGCATAATCCATGAAAGGATAGAATAGGAATATGATATAGAATTTTCCTTTAATTATAAAATGATTTCCATTGTATTAAAGGATTACTACCATGACCATATTACTAGAAAATTTCCTTTACAAAAATTTTTTCACATTGCATTCTAGCCCAGAATTACATGTAACCCCAGAAAATATAAAGTATGAATATTGTTTTCCATTGCGTGTATGTCTCACAACACCAAGATATTAAAGTAATATAATAATCAAATAATTGTAATATATTTAAAATTTTAAATAAATTAAATATATTATATATCATAAAATTCATGTGATGCTGAGTTATCATGTGGTATACACAATAATGAGTTTATTTGATATCTTTTTTACCCACATTATTGAATTTTATCTGAAAAACAACGCATTATTAAAATATTATTATTTATAAAATAAGATATAATAAACTAGAAATTATGTATACTACTAAATAACACATAGAAATATAAAGTTTACACAAGTAATAAATAGGTTAAAAATTATTTACTAATGAATATAAGAGCTAATTGAAATAAAATGAATATTTTATAGAAAACAAATTTTCTGCTCACAATGATATTTAACCATAATAAATTAATTTATTTTCAATTTTTAAGTGATATAAATTTAATATACTATTTTTTATATGCAATATACTATTTTTTATATTCAATTAAATAATTTGATAAGAAAAGCATTAGAAAAAACCCAATTTTATCCATATGACACTATATTCTATCAAGGAATTTTTACCACCTTTTAAAGGAGGACCTATCTTAAATAAAAAATTTAGCAATTATTAAAATAATATATATCAAAATAAACATAAAATTTTAGATTTAAAAATAAAAATTTTTGTTTGAGATAATTATTGGTATTTGTTTTGGTAAAGTATCACCTTTTAATGAATAATGAACAATACATAATTTTAGTTAAAAATTTTTTTATTTAATTTAATTATATGAATAAATTAAATATTAAAGTGTTTTTCAAGATTAACTAAATAATATTTTTATCAATTATTCCAATTTTTTTATTTTGAGTTAATCTAAATATTAATGTGACTGTAAAAACATATCAATTGTTCGGAAAATTTTACATTAAAAACATGTATTGTCTTCAATTAATTGAGAGTAAATTTAAATTAATTTCATCCAATTAAAATATTTTAATTTAAAAAATTTGATTTCATATTAGGTAATTATATTAATTTACTATTTATAATGTGGAAAACATAATTTTTTACCAAAAATATTAGTGAAAACAGTTGAAATTAATTACAATTTTTAGGGTAAAATTATGCTTATTAAGTGATTACTCATTAATCATAAGGGACCAAGTGACCAATAAATATTTCCCAAATACTTTTTATATAAATATATAGACCCTATTGTCTGTTTTAACTAATATTTAACATTATATTTTCCACATTCAATTTAAAAATCATCTATGGAATTACATTTTCAAATATATTACAAGAGTGCCACTCATCAAACACTATAAAAAATAAACCTCTTCCACCACTTCCTCACACCTAAAAAACAATTTTGATTAGACATGGACTTCCAAAATAGCTCATGAAATTACTTACCCTCAAACATGATTAATCTCCTTGAGAATAAAAAAATCCATGGAAGCGCTTTTGTGAAAATCAAGAGGTAAGATACTTCCCCAAGTTTTTTAGTTTTATTTCCATTATCCAATAAGACAAATATTATTTTTTCATGATCTTATTACAACACCATTATCGTAAATATTCATATATTTCATTATTTTATGGTTTCAAAATACAATTACAAGATATTTCTTTTAATGGGTACCAAACATTCTATTTATGAGTACGATGAACTACCGCTACATAAAAAAATTTATTCATTTTCCCATTACAACCATTCATGGTTGGTAATTACGATGGAAAATATATTAATATTTTTTAAATATAGTATAAATTTTCTTCTGTAGGATTTTTTAATTCTTTTACATTACATATATTTGTAATTTTCATTTTGTGTCAGAATGATAACGTTGTTTGAGGGAGTGTGGACTACCGCCCCCTCAAAGCGATGTGATTTACTAACACGATATATGAAATTGATATAGGATGATATTAATTAAAATAATATGACATAAATTAAATATGTATGATATTAATGAAATAATTAAAATTCTTTAAATATAATATATCATCTTCTTTATTACCATTTCCCACACTTAAAAGGTATATCGTCATTCATGGATATGTTGACTTCCATCTCCTTGACATGATGGGATTAATTTTACATAAAATTAATTTTATACATAATTATGTATTTGTCAATAATATTTTATTACTTGAATATTTATCTATTTGGAGAGATATAATGTTACCTATCTTTTTCCATAATGAACATAGAAAAATAGTAACATTACTCATGCATACATACAACCTAATGTCTCCATGATTGTAATTTCCATTACTTTTTCATACCATATTTAATAACTCATTTTAACAGTATAATTGATGTATAAATTTAATAATTATTTTTTTATTATTATTATATAGATGTTATATAATGATCCCTTTGACAATAAATGGCCTACCAAAGTTGTTTTTGATACATAAAATGGATTTATTCAAAACACCTGATGTAGAAATAAAATTTATTGTTTTTCTATAAAATATATTAATATGTGAAATAAAGTTAATGATATATATAAAAATTATTATGAAGGATGAAAATAATAAACAAAATTTTCTATTCATGAATATAAAGGAACATGTGAGAATTTGGATGCAATGTAAGGGAATTTTATCTCCCTTTTTTACATCTATGAGATAAATGTCAGGTTTACCACTTAATTCTTTTGGGCGGTGTATCTAATATCACTTTTTATATATTATATAATTAATAATTATATTTTCAAGGTATTTAAAACATCTATTTAGTTTTATTCCTTCATCTATATTATGATTTAAAATGACTCTATGTGGTTTGATACACTTGTCAATGATTAATGATTATTTTCCACAAGGATAATTCAATTGATCGTTCATTTAAATTGGAGGAAATTAAAAAAAAAAATCAACAAACACTTTAATTTTCAACACCTTTTGTGATAAAAGATATTTTTCAAGTATTAGTACCTATTTTAAAATCTTTCATACTCAATATTTTTTATAAAATGTTTTTATGAAAACACACCTTCATTTCTCTCTTTAGTAGGAGAACCTGTTTTCTTATAAAATCCTTGTTATATAAAACTTTTACAATTTTATTTATAATTTTTAAAATTATTTATATATTTAATTTTCATCAATTAATATATGTTCTATGTTTTGAAATTTTATTTTTAATTATATATTTTTCCAAAGGTTTTTCTAAACAAAAGATATTTTCCTTAAATATTATTGAATTTTATTCTTTTATTTCATCAACAAAAACTATAAATTATGTCAGTCCACATGATATATTTATTATTAATACCATCTCTAATATTCCTCTTCATAATTTATGATTTATTTTTTCAAGTACAATATTCTCATTGAATTCTTGAATTTATTTTTAGATCCCTTGAAATATTTAATTTCCTATGATAATTTGACATTGAATTTCCCCTAAATGTATATATCATTTTTCATGGGTATGATTATTTCCTAAACCATACACCATTTTTCATATAGTGTTTACCCTAAAATCTATTTTTTTTTACTAAAAATTTATAAACTAACATATTTTATTCGAAACATATATTTGATAAGTAATATTATTAATTTGAAATGATGAATGATTTTGAAAATGATGACATGGGTTGGGGGTCATTCAAGGTAATCCCTATAATTTGGGGATTGGTTAATGAATTCCCCTTGAGCATTGGTAGTCTCATGTTACAAAATTAGTTTGAAAAATCACTTAGTTTTTATAACTAGTATATTATAGGATAACATCTGAAAGGTCTTGACAATAGATTTAAAGTTGTAAAACCGAAATAGTTTGTAACTAGTGTGTAAATTTCATGCGAAACCTATTGACAGTAATGGATCCATGTACTTAGGAATCATGGTGTCTAGTAATTAGTACTTTCCATCATTTAGACTCATTTTTTATTTATCCATGATAT
The DNA here is from genome assembly GCA_963277665.1 of Viscum album. Taxonomy (NCBI): domain Eukaryota; kingdom Viridiplantae; phylum Streptophyta; class Magnoliopsida; order Santalales; family Viscaceae; genus Viscum; species Viscum album. The sequence continues at coordinate 1,920,984,407 of OY728160.1, forward strand.
ATTGTGGCGACATATTAATGTATAAATTTTAATTGAAGTTCATTAAATAATTGAAATGAGAATAAGTTTATTTCATTTCCATTTTTATTTTTATTTCTCTAGATATTTTATTATAATTTTTTTCCATTTATTTATCTCTCCACTTGAATATTTTTAGTGATTCATTTTTTTCCAATGTAATTTACTCTTACTAGCACTGGATCTCTCAAATATTATGTTTCCTTTCCTTGGGAATCTAATAAAAAAGTATATTCAAATATATGATTGATGAAATACTGTTATCATAATAAATTTTATTTACAAAATAAATTAATTTATAATTAATCTATTATTTAATCATGTATGTATTTGGTTTATAATGACTACTAAATTAGTTGATTCATTGAGATTTTATTCCTTGTAATCACGCTAATATTTTGATAGAAGACACTCGTGTTGGGAAATCTGGGATCATGTGAACATTTTTTGTACCAAAGGAAGTTTAGTGGAAATTTTGGTATCAAAATTTAGGAAAAACAAGTTAGATTATATTTCGATAATGTATAATTATTGGAAAAGTATATAAGAACACCTTAGAATTTTGTTGAAGCAGAGACTGTGTGAGTCTTTTAATAAACTCATCCATGAATGGATAATACAACTATATGCGATTCAGGAAGATATGCACATAGGAATAAAAAAATATAACATGGTGTGTTGGGTGGGACATAGAATAACATGGTACACAACAACATTCCTTATTGTTCATCTAGTTTGACATTATCCGAGGATATACTTAGCACTATATTCCTTTCATTGTAACCCAATATGGAGTATTTTGACAGTGAATAACCTCGGTTAAACCTAAGAGGTGTTAGATTTTAAATATGGATACATGATTTATAAATCCAACAATGGATATTATTTATAAACTCTAGACCATGGAAGGTCCTATGTGAAAATAAATTGTTGAAGTATTTATTAATTATGTTTTTATTGAAAAACATAGTAAAATGATATTTAGTGATTAACCATAGTTCAAGGATATAAATCACATTAATTTTGAAATTATAGTAATATAGAATTAGAAAATGAAAATATATAAGCTAAATTTCAAACAATAAAATTTGGCAAGGCCACTGGACAGAATCCCATGATCAAGGGACAATTTGGGTTTGATTCCAACCGTTGACCTTCACAATGTCTCGGTTAATAAGTAGTTATATTTAGAAAAAAAATGGATGGATAAATAATAATAATGAACCATAAATGTCAGTTTTTAGGTTTATATATTAATATATTAATCATATTGACTTTGGAGAATAGTTAAATACAAATTGTTAGTATTTTCACTCTTCTATGGGCCTTTTGATTTGTTAAAAGTGACATTTAGTTCTCTCGGTGTCAAAGTTAATTTTTTGATATCCAACTATTGAAGTAATGGATGAATTATAATTGTATCAACTAAAAAACAATGATTGGAATTGATATCCTGATATTATAACATATTATGTATTTATATTTACTTATATTTGTAGCAAGAAAATGAATTATTCATTATTAAAAAAATGAAAAAAATTATTTTTATCATAATACCTTAATTTTTGTTTCAACTTATGGTATTCAATTTCATCTCAAATTTATGTCTTTTTAGACCTCGAATTTCAATTTAACATTAAATATTTTGATATTGATGACCTCAAACACTCCCTATATATATTTACTCATTTCCTCCAAGTACGTTTCTCAAATTTAAAGTAATTATCTCAAACATAGAAGCCACGTTACATGTTAGTCCATGTAACATTAGTAATTCTCATTCACTATTTTTTAGATAATGTTTTACAAACCCTTTTCATTATATAAACATTAAAACATAGAGTATTAAAATAAATATTTTACTAAAATTGATTTTAAATTTCGAGTACAAAATTTATTTATGGTGAAGAGAATGGAAATTCCCATAAATTTAAGGTACTATCATCATATTTGATAGAGTGTACAACACACAAGACCAAGTGTATGAGGGTGTATTATATAATAATAATATATAATATATTTATTATTTTAAATAAATTCAATATATTATTTATTTTAAAATTCATGTGATACTAGGTTAGCCCGTGACATATGCAATGACATATTTATTCAATGGATAACATTACACATAAGAATCAAAATAAATATATTATTAAAATATTATTTTTTAATATAAGATGATTTAATATTATGGTAATTATGAATAATATTAACTAACCTATGAAAATATATGGTTTAGAAAAAAAATTCTTCGGTTATAAATTATTTATAAATGAGTATAAGAGCTAATTAATAATCAAGGGAATAATTTATAGAAAGCCATTTTTATACTCACAAAGCTATTTTACATATAAATTAATAACAATTACTGAGATATATTATATATATATATATATATGTATATATATTATATTCAACATAATATTTTTGATATTTATCAAATTTATTTGATAAGGAAATGATTAAAACAAAACCCATTTTACGCTTAAAATAATATGATTTTATTAAGGCACTATTATCACCTTTTAATAGGGAATCTATTTTAAATCCAATCATTCAAATTTTAATAAATTAATAATTTATTAATGAACATAATATTTCATTGAAAAAAATAAAAATTAGGTTTTTTTGAAATTAATGTATTTTATATTAAAGATTCATTTTTTATGAATAATGAAAAATACTATTTTTTTTCAAAATATAGTTTTTATCTAATTTATTTATATGGATTAATTATATATTAAATTGGTTTAATATTTTAATTAGATATTATTTTTATCAATTTATCCAATTTTGTCGATTTTATTAAATATCACTTTGAAATTAACAATATAATCATAGAAAAAAAGCGGTTGTTTTTTCTTTGATAACAGACATTATCATTCTGTCTATGGGATTAAAATTAATTTACAATCTCCCAATTATGTGACTAAAATGTAGAAAAATGGATTTTTATTATTGAATAATAATAATTTAAATTTTATAATATCGCAATATTGGTTTTGGCCAAAACAATTTGTGAGTGTAATTAAAACATATTACAACGATTAAGGTAAAATTATTCTTATTAATTGACTAAACATTAATCTTAAGGACCCAAAATGACCAAAAAAATTTTCCAAAATCCATTTTACGGCCATAATTAGAGTCCTTCCTCCCTTTTCTAGAAATTATTCGACTATGGGATCCACATTCTATGTGAAAATGTGTATTGAATTCATTTGTCAAAATATTAAATGTGATACTATCCTCCTATATATTAAAAAGACCTCTTATCTATCCACAACCTCACACCTCAAAAACATCAAAATATAGAACATGATCTGAATAAATTGATCCTAAAATTCCTTCCAAAATTCCTTGAATAATATCCTATTGATGAATAAAATCCATGTAAACCATTTGGTGGAAACCAAAAGGAGTTACTCGAATAAAAGATAATTAACATACCTAATGTTTTTTGTTTTAATTCCATTATGTAATCCTTAAAAAGTTATTATTTCATGCCTTTATAAAAAAATGTCCTCAGAATATTTAGATGTTTTTATTATAAGTTTTAAAACTACAAATACACAAACTTTCATCTATTGGGACCGAATGACCATTAAAAATTTCCCAAATAGTTTTTATATAAATATATATACCCTATCCTATGTTTTAACTAAAATTTAACATTATAGTTTCCACTTTCAATGTAAAAATCATTTAAGGAATTACATTTTAAAAAATATTACAATAGTGCCACTCATCCAACACTGTAAAAATGAATCATCTCCTACCACTTCCTCACACCTCAAAATAAAATTTTGATCAGAAATGGGCTTCCTAAATAGGTCATGAAAATAACTAACATAAAACATGAATAATCTCATTGAGAACAAACAAATCCATGGAAGCCCTTTTGTGAAAATCAAAAGGAGTTACCCGAATAAGAGGTACCAAACTTCCCCATGTTTTTTAGTTTTATTTCCATTATCCAATAACATGGATATTATTTTTTTATGATTGTGTGAAAACCCCATTTTCATAAATATTTATATATTTAATTATTATATGGTTTTAGACTAAAATTAAAAGAAATTTCATTTAATGGGTAACAAACACACTTTTTATGTGTACGATAAACTACCACCACAGTAAACAAATTTGTTCGTTTTCCCATTACAAGCTTTCATGGATGGGAATTATGAAAGAAAATATATTTATATATTATATATCTGATATTAATTTATTTCTTTAAGAATTTTTAATTCATTTACACTAAATATATATTTACTTATCATTTTCTGTCCAAATGATAACATTGTTTGAGGGAGTGTGGACTACTTCTCCCTTAATGCGATGGGATTTACTCACATGATACCTGAAATTGATATAGGACGGTATTAATTAAAATAATGTGACAGAAATAAAATATATATTTTAGTAATGAAATAATTACAATTCTAGAAAGATGATATATCATTTTCTTTATTACCCTTTCACACACAAAAAAAGTTATATCGTCATTCATGTATATGTGGACTACCATCACCTTGAAATGATGTGATTAATTTTACATAAAAGTAATTCTATACATATGTATATATTGTTAAATAATATTTTATTAATGAAATATTTATCATTTTGGAATGTTATAATGTTACCAACCATTTTTCCATAATGATCACTGAAAAATAGGTACATTACTCTTGCGTACGTACAACCTACCGTCTCCATTATTGTAATTTCCATTAATTTTTCATACCGTATTTAATTATTCATTTTAAAAGAATAATTGATGTATAAATATAAAAATTATTTAATTCTAATTATTTTATAGATGTTATATAATCACCCCATTGACCACAGATGGCCTACCAATGTTGTTTTTGTAACATAAATTTAATTTGTTCAAAACAAATGATGTAGAAATAAATTTATAACTAGTTTTATACAATAATTTATTAAGTGAAATAAAGGTAATGATAAACATAAAAATGATTATGAAGGAAGAAAATAATAATCATAAATTTTTTATTCGGGAATATAATGGATCATGTGAGAATTTAGATGCAATGTAAGGGGGTTTTATCAAACTTTTTTTAATCAATTAGATAAATGTCAGGTTTTCCACTTAATTCATTTGGGTGGTGTATCGAATATCACTTTTGATATATAATATAATTAAAAATTATATTTTCATGGTTTTTAAAAAACCCTTTAGTTATATTCCTTCATCATGATGATGATTTAAAATAACTCAATGTGGTTTGATACACATTGGAATGATTAATGATTATTTTCCATGAGGATAATTATATTGATAATTCATTTCTATTAGAGGATATTATAAGAAATTTTTTCAATTAAACCTTTAATTTTCATCTCATATTGTTATAAAAGATATTATTCAATTATTAGTACCTATTTTACACACTAACGTACTCAATATGTTATATAAAATGTTTTTATAAAAACACACCTTCATTTCTATATTTAGTAGGAGAAAATGTTTTCATATAAAATCCTTGTTATATAAATCGCTTTCAATTTTTTTTTTTAAATTTCAAAAAGATTAATATAATTATTTCTCACCAATTATAATATTTTCTATGTTTTGAAATTTTATTTTTAAATAAATATTTTTCCAATTGTTTTTCGAAACAAAAGATATTTTCCTTAAATATTTTCATATTTTTATATTTTATTTCATCAAAAAAACTATAAATTATTTTACTCCACATGAGATATATGGAATTAATACCATATCTAATATTCCTCTTCATGGTTTATGATTTATTTTTTCAATTACACTATTCTCATTGACTTTTCGATTCCTTTAAGACCCCTTGAAATATATAATTTCCTATGATAATTTGACATTGAATTTCCCCTAAATTTATATATAATTTTCATGGGTATTATTATTTCCTAAACCTTACACCATTTTTCATATGGTGTATACTATAAAATTTATTTGGTTATTTTAATGAAAATTGATAAAATAGTATCCTTTATTCGATATTTATATTTGATATGTCATATTGTTCATTTGATATGATAAATTATTTGGAAAATAAAGACATGGGTTGGGGATCATTCTAGGTAATCCCTATAATTTTGGGATATATTAATGAATTCCCCTTTAGAATTGTAGTCTCATGTTACGAAATTAGTTTGAAAAAACACTTCGTTTTTATAACTTGTATATTGTAGACTAACTTATGAAAGGACATGTCAATAGATTTATGGTAGGAAAACCCCAATAGTTTGTAACTAGTGTGTAACATTCATGTGAAAGATCTTGACAGTAATAGTTCCATTTACTTAGGAATCATGGGGTCTAGTAATTAGGATTTTCCTTCATTTAGACTCAATTTTAATTTATCCATGATATATTGTGTGGACATATCAATGGATACATTTTAATTTATGTTCATTAATTTAATGGAATGTGATTTAGTTTATTTCCTTTACATTTTTATTTATATTTATCTAGATATTAAATTGGAATTTGTTTCCATTTATTTTACTCTCCAATTGATTATTTTTAGTGATTCATTATTTTTTCCAATGTTATTTACCCTTACTAGAATTGGATCTCACCACTATTCTGTTTCATTTCCCTGAGAATCTAATAAATTTTTTTATTCAAGTATATTCAAGATGGAATAATGTTATTTTACTCCATTTTCATTAGAAAATAAATTAAGTTATAATTTGTATATTCTTTTATAATGTATGTATTAGGATTAAAATGACTACTAATGTATTTTATTTATTGAGATTTTTTTCCTTGTAATCATGCTAATATTTTGATTAAAGACACTGGTGTTGGAATATCTGGGGTCGGGTGTCCATAGTTTATACCTAAGGATGTTTATTTGAAATTTTGGGAACAACATTTAGGAAAACACATGTTAGATTACATATCCATAAGGTATAATTAATGGATATGTATATAATAACACAATAGAATTTTTTTGAAGTAGAGACTATGTGGGTCATTCAAGAAACTCATCCATGTATGGATAATATAACTATATGTGGTCTGGAACATATTTACCTAGGAGTAGAAAATATAACATGGGGTGTCGGGTCGGACATAGAGTAACATGGTACACACAAAAAGGCCATACTGTGCACATAGTTTGACCCTATCCGTGGATATGCTTAAAAAATCATGCTTTTTCATTATAACCCAATATGGATGATTTTGACAGTGAATAACCTAAGCTAAACCTAAGAGAAGTTAGATTGAAAATATGGTTACATGATTTTGAAATCCAACTATTACTATTTTTGATAAATTCTATATCATGGATGGTCCTATGTGATGATAAATTGTTCAAGTATTTATTAATTGGGGTTTTATTGAAAAACATTGTAAAAAGGATATTTAGTGATTAACTATAGTTCAAGGATAAAAATAATATTAATTTTTTAAATTATATTAATATATAATTATAAAATGAAAATATATTAGAAGAGTGAAAAAAATAATAAAATTAGGCATGAACACTAGACACAGACCCATGATCGAAGGACAATTTGGGATTGATTCCAACTATTGTCCTCCACAGTGTCCTGGATAATAAGTAATTTTATTTAGAAACAAATTTTATGAATAAATATTAATAATGAACCTGAAATGTTACTTTTTAGGTTTATATATTAATGTAATAATAAAATTAAATTTGAAGAATAGTTAAAGACAAATAGTGAGTATTTTCACTCATATATAGGCCTTACTATTCTATAAAAGTGACGTTTAGTTCTCTATGTGTCAATGTTATTTTTTGGATATGTAATTCTTGATCAAATGGATGAATTTTAATTGTATCAAAGCAAAACAAAAAATTTTAATTGTTATCATGATATTATAACACATCATGTATTTATATTTACTTATATAAGTAGGAAGAAAATAAATTATTCATTATTAAAAAAATGAACAAAATATTTTTATAATAATACATTAATTTTTTCTTCAATTTATGGTATTCTATTTAATCACATATTTATGTCTTTTTAGTACTGAAATATCAATTTACCATTAAATGTTTTGTGATTTATGACCTCAAACACTCTCTATATATGTTGACGCATTTCCTCCAAGTACGTATCTCAACTTTCATCTCAGGATCTCAAACATAGAGGCCCAGTTACATGTTATTCCATGTAACTTTAGTAATTATCATTCCCCCTTTTTAGAGGACGTTTTATAACCCCTTTTCATTATAAAAAATTTTAAACATAGTAAATTTAAAATAATAATTTACTAAGATTGATTTTAAATTTTGAGTACACAATTTTATTATGGTGCAGACAATAGAATGCCCAAAAAAATTAAAGTACTATCATCATATTCGATAGCATGTACAACACACAAGACCAAGTGTACAAGGGTGAATAATATAATAATAATTAATAATATATTTACTATTTTAAAAAAATTCAATATATTATATATTTTACAGTGCATGTGATACTGAGTTAGCATGTGACATACCCAATGACGTGTTTATTCAATGGATAGCATTACACAAAAGACTCAAAATAAATATATTATTTAAATTTTTATTTTAATATAATAAGATATAATATGCTGGTAATTATGAATAATATTAACTAACCTATGAAAATATATGGATTACAAAACCAATTCTTTGGTTATAAATCAATAATAAAATATTCTAAGAGCCAACTAAAAAACAAGGGAATAATTTATAGAAAGAAATTTGTATACTAACAAAGCTATTTTACATTAATAAAATAAATTAATATCAATTACTCTGTGATATTAAATTATTATATATATATATATTATATTCCATATAATATTTTTGATATTTATCAAATTGGTTTGATAAGAAAATGATTAGAAAAAACCCACTTTTACACATAAATTAATATATTTTTATGAAGTAACTTTTATCGCCTTTTAATAGGGAATCTATTTTAAATCCAATAATTTCAATTTTAATAAATTATATATTTATTAATAATCATAATATTTCATTGAGAAACATAAAAATTATTTTTGGTTGAAATTCACGTATTTTTATATTTAAGATTAATTTTTAATGAATAATAAAAAATACTAACAATAGGTCAAAGTATATTTTTTACCTAATTTATTTATATAGATAAAATATATTAAATTTGTTTAATATATTAATTATATAGATTTTTTTCAATTTAAACAATTTCGTCCATTTTATTAAATTTCACTTTGAAATTGACTAAAAAATCATTGAATTTTTTTTGTTGTTTTTTCTTTAATAAAATACATTGTCATCCTGTCTGTAGGATTAAAATTAAATTACATTCTGCCAATTATAGGGCTAAAATTTGGGAAAATGGATTTCAATTATTGAAAAATAATAATTTATATTTTCTAATATCATAAATTTTTTTTTGGCAAAAAATATTAGTGAGTGTAATTAAAACTAATTACATCGATTAAGGTAAAATTAAGCTTACTAACTGACTAAAAATTAATCTTAAAGACCCAAAATGACCGAAAAACATTTCCAAAATCCCTTTTATGGCCATAATTAGAGTCTTTCCTCAACTTTCAAGAAATTATTAGACTATGGGATCCACATTCGATGTGAAAATGTGTATGGAAATCATTTGTCAAAAAATTAAATGAGTTCCTCTCCTCCTATACAATAAAAAGAACTATTATCCATCAACAACCTCACACCTCAAAAACCTGAAAAGATAGAACATGATCTGACAAAATTGATCCAATAAATCCATCCAAAATTCCTAGAATCATATCCTTTTGATGAATGAAATCCAAGTAAACCATTTTCTGTTAACCACAACGAGTTACCCGAATAATAGGTAACCAGCTTCCCCAATGTTTTTTGTTTTAATACCATAATATAATTCTTAAAAAATTATTATTTCATGATTTTATAAAAATACTGTCCTAAAAAAATTCAGATTTTTTTATTCTAAGGGTTAAAACTAGACATACACACACTTTCTTCAATTGGGTTAAATCTTACTGTTTGTGATTATGGTTAGCTATTGTCTCACTAAACAATGATGTTCATTGGTTTAACTCATTTTATGTTTGAGAAATATGATGTAATCATGGTTTATGTATGTTATATATGATATTTAATATTTCATTAAGCTTAAATAATTTTTTTACAGCAAATATCATTATACTTACTACTTTTTAAATAAAATTACATCATTTGTGTAAGTGGGGACTACCGCCCCATCAATGTAATGTGATTCATTAAAACGGTACATGGACATTATAAAAGACAGTTTTAATTAAAAATATTTGAAAAATATATATATTATATTCATGACATAATTATTTTTTCTAAAATTTAATATATCATTTTCATTATTACCCTTTCACTCACTTTAAATGATATAATGGTTTTTTGTAGATATTTGGACTACCACATCTTCAACATGATTTTAGTCCTATTAAATCACAAGAATTATATAAATAATTATATATGATTAATAATATTTTATTTATAGTATACTCATCATTCTGCAATGATAAAATGTTTCTTACATTCATTCCATAATGATCATTGAAAAATGGGAATGTTACTCAAGCATACATATGACTTAACATCTTTATAATTGTAACATTGAATCATTTTCCAAACACATGTATATTTATTGATTATAAAATAATAATTTATGTATAAATATGATAATTATTAAATTTTTATTGTCCTATAGATTTTTTATTATGGCCCTTTTTTCCATGGATGACCTACCGATGTTGGTTTGGACACATACATAAAATTCGGTCAAAACACCAGATGTAAATGTAATTGTTTAAGTAGTTTTATAAAACAAGGTAATAAGTAAAATAAAAGAAACTATAAAAATTAAAAAGTATCCAAATTGGGTAAATAATAAAAATAATTTTTTCATGTACATACTGACACATGGGCCAATTCAGATGCAAGGTAATGGATTTTCATCTCACAATTTACATCCATGTGATAAATGTCATTTCACCACTTACACATTCTGTGTGGTGAATCTACTTCCCCTTAAGATATATTATATCATTAATAATATTATATTCATCCTTTTAAAATTATAAATTTATTTCCATTTATTCACGAGGTATATGATTTGAAAAATTTCAATGTGTAATGGGACACTCTTGAATGTTTAATAATAATTTTCCTAAAGTATAATTTTATTGTTCGTTAATTCAAATTCAAGGAAATTCTAATATAATTGTTGAATAATACCGTTAATTTTAAAATCCTATATTTATTCATGACCTTTTTAAAGTATTAGTACCATTTTCCCACTCTTTGATACTCAATATGTTTTAACTAGTTTTTTAAGAAAAACCGACTTCGTTTCTCTCATTTGCGGGAGAACCAATTTTCTTCGAAAAATTTATTTTTTAAAATGTTTTTAAAAATTTTTAGTATTTAAAAAATGAACTTTTAAATTCAATATCACCATTTACAATGTATTCTTGGAATCTAAAATTTATTTTCAATGAAAATTTTATTATAGTGTTTTTCAAAACAATGGATATTCTCCTCAAGAATGTTTATAGTGCTCTTATTCTATTTCATAAATGTCATCAATCCTTTATTTTAATCCTCCTATGATATGATATATTAATAACATCTTTAATAATCCTCAGGATGCTCTATGATTTATTTTTCTATGTATATTATTAACATTCAATTCCTTGATTCTTATTTTCCCCATGGAAATATTCAAATTCCCATGATCATTTGACATTGAATTTCCCCAAAATATCCATATCATGTTTCATGGATATGATTACTTCATGACCCAAATAAAAAATTTCATACGGTGTTTTTCTTTTTAGTTATTTGATTATTTGTTGAAAAATTGACAGACATGTATAATTTATTAACAATCTATATTTGGTAATGAATATTATATATATATATATTATGAGTAATGCTTTGGACAGGTAAGACAGTGGTTGGGGTCCTATTAAAGTAAACCATATGGGTTTTGGACTGATTAGTAAAACCCCCCTGATGAATCAACAGTCTCATGAGATGAAAGTAAGATGTTAAAACCATTCACATTTGTAATTAGAATGTTTTAAAATATCTTGTGAATGATTTTGACTTTATAGTTAAGGATGGGAAAAAAAATTGGATTGTATCATGTATGGTTTAGACTATCATGTTAATGGTATTAATGGGAATGGTTATATGTACCTAGGAAACATGGCATCAAATAATTATAAATTTCACTCATTTATATTCCTATATATTTTATTCATGAGATCTTGTGTTGACATATATAAGGATACAATTCGATTTATATAAATTGATTAAATGGCATGTGATAAAGTTTCATTGATTTCCATATTGAATTTGTCTTCTGGTGTAATTTTTCTGGCATATGTTTCCAATTTTTTACCATTCCACTTGTTTATACTAATTTATTCCTTATTTCTCCAACTATAATTTACCCAAACTGATAATTTTTTTCACCCATTTTAAGATTTTTCCCCATAAATCCAAAAAATTAAGAATTATATAGATAGATATTTATATGGAATAAATTTATTATCCTAAATGTTATTTAGAAAAAAATAATAATAGAGTATTCTTTTCTCTTGTTTGTATATGGTCTACTAAGACTATTACAAAATTTAATATGTTCGTATTTTATTCCATGTAATAATGCCAATTTATTGATATAATGCACTTGCTCAAGTCTGTCTAATGATAGGTCTCTATATTACTAAACTGGTTTTGCTTTCCCTTTCATCATAGTATTACTAAATTTGGATCTGTTCCAATTCCAGCCTTGTGTTTTTGAACTTAGTTCCCATCACGTTTTATCCCTCTATTAATGAACTTATTTTAATACTAATTTTTACCTCGTCATACTGAACTGATTTGTCTTATTGTTATAACCATGTCATATAAACCTTAGTTCCCTCTTCGTTCAACCATGTTCTACAGAATCGAGTTCACTTCCCAATATAGCTCATTCATACTTAACCATGTTCACAAGACATTACAACAAAATCAAAATAAACTAAGTTCAATCCTCATTCATGAACTTTCATACTCATGAATTATAAATCATTACATAAATTATGGTATGGAGATATAGGTCCAAGCCTTCTCAATATAAATTAAAACATACATGTTTCACAATATAATAAAAAATTCATCATTTAATAACCCATTAAAAGATATTGGTTTAATAGAAAAAAAAACTTCACCCGTGAAATGAAATGGGTACCCTATATATTTCATCTTATAATTACCTAAGGAAAATAGATAGGTCTCACAACAATTTCATTAGATCATAAGCCATGGAAAAAAAGAAGGTTTCAAAATCACAAACCATAAAAGAGAAACTCAGGTTAGAAATATCATTATATCAAAACAAAATCCATTTAATAAAGAATATGAATAGTTTTCTTGAAATATATCCCCAGTGAAACATAAACTAAAACAATGTATGTCACCTAATATGGGGAAGGATTTAGAATGATCACATAGAACATTTCCAAGGGAAAATATGTTGTTATTGATAATAGTATTTTTAAATCCATTAAAAAAATTCATATGTATGGACTTAATATATCATTTAAATTATTTATAGATGAAAATAATATTTTCTATATACTAAACCATTTTTTGAAACCTAAATCAGTTTGAAAAATTAATTATTTGAAAACACCTTAAAATCTCAAAAATAAATCATGAACATATTTTGAAATATTTTTTTAATATAATTAAGAACACAATATGAAAGATTGAAATAAATTTTGAAACCTTTTATTTGAATTTTTTTTTGAAAACTAACAATGAAATAATGAAATAATTGAAATTTTTTTTCGAAAATAACATTTTGAAAACTTTTAATAGAGGCTTTTGAAATAATTTATTACAATTTTAGACACAAAAATTATTGAAAACCATTATATTTCATATCCAATATAAAATAATTTTTTTCATAATATTGTGAAAAAAATCATTTAATATATATTTATAAACATTAAAACTATGCTTCAAATAAAATATTTAAATAATGGTTGGTATTTTGTACATGATAAACATTCCTTCTTTAGCTAAAATTGTTTAGAAAAGTGCCTTGATAGAAAAAAGTGAAGAATATTCCATTAGAAAATAGTGTTGTAAAACATTAAATAATGGGTAAAAATGTTCTATAAACATTATATTATATAATATAAAAATATTTACAACATTTTTAGAAAAAAAAGTTTGGAAAGAACACTGATATCAGGCAGAAATGATAAATACAGTCGAACATTAATAAAAACATTTTATTAATTACATTTAGTATCAAAGAATAGAAAATTTTACTAATACATTATTATATAATATATAATCCTTTTTTAATAAATTACATGTTTTTATTGAGATATATATCATAATAATTAATCAATTGAAGCATTATCATAAAAAATAATGATAACTTTTGTGATTTTATTAGTAAACTATTACGACATTGTTAATTATGAATCATTTACCTCTTGAAATAATAATATTTAATGAATCTTTTAATATCAAGAATATGTATATAAATGATATAAAAAGTCAAAGGGAAGTGTACATACATGACAGAAAAATAAAGGTGCATAACATGGCATGAATCTCCAATAAGGAAACATAAAACAAACTTATATTTACGAATTTGGTATATTTTGAACCATTAAAATGATGAAATTCTAAAATTGGATATTTAAATATCAATAAATGTAATCTTATGAATCATAGAATAAATTTAGGAGTAGTATATACACAACACACAATAAATGACTGGTGAATAAGGCATGTATATCATGAGTATAACAATTGAGATGATAAACCCCATTATATTAAGGCTTGTAATTCCCCATAAAAAATTAAAATATAAATATATAAAATATATGATTGTTATAAATCTAAAAAAAACTTATTATATCCCATTCCATATATTATTTTTTATGATTATATATTACATGTTTATTAACAGATTTATGTAAATGTTATGTTTTGGGTAATATCTGCTTTCTTTTTCGTGTAAACCATGGCCAGTTATTCATGATCTAATTACATTGATGATTATTTAAATATTTATAAAAATTAAATCACAGGATAAATATTATATATAATTAATATATATGAATTTATAATCATATTTAAAATATATAAAAATGAAATGGATTACACTGTTCATTGAAACAGAAGGACCTACATATGCATGGATATTGTTTTCATTTTATTGTTGTATGTAAGAATGTTAAGTAAAATTAATATATACACACATATATATATAATATGATTAAATAATAATTATTATGTTATATATATCATATAATTTTAATAAATCCATGCTATATACATTCCATGTAATGTGTGGATGAATCATATCAGTTTGAGGAGGCAGTAGTAAACTTGTCCAGAAACGATTTTATACTATTCAAAAAATTGAAATCATGAGTTTATGTTTTATATAACAAATACATAATAATAAATACATCATAAATTAAATATATATCGCATAAAAACATAGTTTATATCATAATTACTTCACATGATAATTTCTAATGGAAAAATGAATAGTATTGTTTCGTGAGGTGGTAGTCCTTCGTACAAACGAATACTAAGTTTTTTACCCATTCGATAGAAGTGAGTATAATCATAGGTATGAAAATTATAATAGTATAAATATATATGTTGTTATGATACTTATTTTATTATATAATCATGTAATAATATTATTTTATCTTGTAGAGAAGGAAAATAAAACAAATGAGCTTAAGGAAGGATGTTACCTCTTCTCTAGGAAGCCCTTTTTGGATAACACCAATGGTGTTCCTTGGATGGATTCATGCCTAAATGTATGATTCTAGGATGAAGGTATAAATTTTGTAAGATTATTATATTTTTTTATAGAGACATAGGTCTTGATAGGTGTGAAATTGTGGGATGGTGACGGATTTTTTATGTTTGAGGAGGAGTGACATTCTTGTAAAATTTTGAAAAGGGAATTGTGACCATGTTTTTTCCATTTGAATTGGATCCAATAATGTATAATGTTTAAAAATGTGATTATAGGGTATAAATTATAATATCCAATTGATTTTGGATATGTTTCTTGGTCATTTTGGACCTTCATATTAAGGCTTATTCCATTATTAGGCTAATTGTTCTCTTAACCTCTATACATAAATATAATCAATTTCACTAAAAAAATTTATAAAATATTATAAATTATAAGACATTATATATTATTCTAATTGAAAATATGGAATTCATTTTCAAAATTCCAATCACATTAGTGGAATAAATTAAATTTAAATTAATCCCATATATTGAAGGATAATGAGGGTTTTCAAAGAGAAAAGGACCAATAGATTGAGAGGTTTCAATATTCAATTTTATCATGAAATTTGATCCAATAGACTAAATTGGATTAATTTATATATAATTTAGCTAATTGCAATTAAAAACAATATTAAAATATAATTAAAATATAAAAATAAATTAGACTGAAAATAATGTTTTGATTTTAAATTTAGCGTTTTCACTATTCGTTGAAAAATGAATGTTCTCAAAAAATTAAAAAGATTTCATGTGAAGAAAAATATCCAATTATTCTTTCAAAAATGAAGTTTATTTTTAAAATTAAAAATTTTAAAATTTTAAAAAATCTGATTTTAAATGGGTTCACTGTTATAATTTAATAAAATTAACATTTAGATAAATGGATCTTCTTATTCATAAAATTATATTTATTATTATCATATAACTATAAAATATACTGAATGAATATAAGAAATAGTAAATCAATATAAAATATATAATTTTCATTTCATAAATTAAAAAAAAATTATTTAATTAATTGAGATAAAATTGTTTTTTACATAGAAAATAGTTTTCTTATAAAAATATTTTCTTTATTTTCCAATAGTTGATTTATTACATCTACTAAATGATAATCAAATTATTGTTTTTATATAAATTTTAAAACCATATTTTACAAATATAATCAATATTATTCATAAATTCCATTAGGATATCTTGAATGTAACTATAGTTATATCTCATTAATCATATTAATTGAATATTATAGTTCGGTAAAAAATAATCCATTTTTGTATCACAATCTATTGAAAGGACTCTTTATTCTGATAAATACCAGACAATCATAGTGTTTCATGTACTATGAGATAGTCTAATAATTTCTTATTGTGAAATATGAACATTTTTTTCATGTAATTCAAGACAAATGTAGTTCTATAAAAAAATATTTAGTGCCATTTGAAATGAAAAATTTCAAATAGAATTAATTAATTATCAAAATAATTTTTGAATATCTCAATGAATTAGAAAAACAAATTATTTATTATAATATTATATTTTCATCGATAGTAAAATTTCTTAAAATTTTTATCATCATTATCATTAATTGAAATATAATCCCGAATATTAATAAGACATCAATTTTCACTATTAACGAACAATAACCAATAATAATACGATCATGGGAATTTTATTTGAAATAAAAAAGGGAATCATAATGAATATATGGTCTTATGAAAGAAATATATATTAAGGAGATGCTATCATTGGATTTAATAAATGTGTTTCTGAAACTATTATTTTCTGTCAAAATATAAATAGGTTTTATGATATAACAAAATTATATGAACACTAAATTATTGAATGGATTAATTCATGATACTGATTATATTAATCAACTAATGGGACAGTAAATTTGTTTTAAGATATAAAATGTGTTCCATTTAAAGAGGATATATATGGTTTCATTTAAGAAACTTCTTCTATTTATGATCATTTGGTATGTATTCTATAATAATTTATTATAGTATTGTTGTAATCAATCCCAAAATTCATATGAATTAATGAAAATAAAATTTTATTATAATACACATCTATTATTATGATATCATATTTAGTAGATGATAGAAGGTGTTGTCATAAATTTTTTTGAAATAAAAATTTTCAATGATCTTGATATCAAGGACCACTAATATTAAATAATTATTTTGGATTTGACTCCAAAAAATGGTTGAGATTTATATTATATATAAAGAAATATAATCTATGTAATTTTTAAAAAAGTTTCATATAGAGTATTAAAAACAAGAATTAGCTTAAATCACTATTACTTTTAGTATCATATTTCATGAAAATGGAAAATAAATAAATTAAAAATTTTACCATATAACGAGTAGATGTTTTCGGTACCTTATATGAATGAGGATGTAAATATTTTATAAAATGTGTTTTTATGTGAATTTTCAAATTAATCCAATGTAACAATATCCTTCTGTGCAAAAATTAATCATGAATCATGATCAAGATTCCATTTATTAGGGTAGATAATTTGTTATATAAAGATAATTTCAAATAGTGGAATATTTAGTTATGGATTTGGATGGACATTTATTGGATTGAAAATCCATATTTGATGGAGTTTTTTAACTAATATTAAATATGAGAGCTTTATTCTAAAAAAACAATGAAATTTTCATTTAGTAAATGCATTTGTGTATATCTTATAAAAAAGATTCATAATTAATTTATTTTGAAAAATAAATAACTTTAGGACTCTTGTGAGGAAGTAAATATGCCCATATAAATTAAATTTTTAAAAAATTCATAATTGACCTTATAGAAACAGTTTATAAATATTTAATAAAACTAAAACGAAAATAAGCTTCCTATTTTTCAATGAGAATATATAACCTGATATTTTTGAAGGTAGATACATTTGAAAGAATAGAAATATTGAAGAAACATTCACAATACCTATTTTCCACAATAAAATTAGTGAAACATCTATTAAATATATGTTATCAAGCATATATAAAAAAAATAAACAGGTTCTTAATATCCCCCATCCCAATTTATAATTAATACTGAAGTATTGTTTTAATTTATAATAGAAAATATTTCCCTTTTGGATTATTGTTAAATTTGGAAAAATTAAAAATAAAATTTGGAGTCTAATAAGAAGATATAAGGCATAAATATCAAATCATGGGGGAGAAAATGATTCCTAAGGCGGTTTAAAAATAATAATGGGGAGGTATATACTTCAAGGACTAAAAATAAATGTATAATGATGTTAGGGTGATTCATTAGAATATAACATTCAATAAGGTTATAGGATCATGGAAAGAATATAACACTTTTAATTATTACTATTTTTTTATTGATAATTAATCAAGAATACATATTGCCTAATATATATGTTTTGTTGTGTTATTATTATTTTCTGAAATATGAAGAATGTAACACCCCCAAATTATAAAGGTGAAATGACTAAATGACATGACTCATGTCAACAAGGTGAAACTTCTTTTTCAAGAGCATGCCTGATTGGAACTCCATTTTTATGATTTTGTGGATTGAAGTAGTGATCTTGATGGGTGACCATTGAGGTGATTTCCTTTGGTGTATTTGAGTAAGGAAAAAGCACACTATAAAGGACATGTGTTTGCCTACTGGGACTCTCATTAGTCATATGATCTGTTCCGGCATGTCGGTGGGCCCCAAGCTGGGGATCAATCATGTCTGCTAGGAAAATGGTGGTACTTGGAAGGATATGACCCAACAACCATGTTAAGATGGAGTGTCTATACAGTCACTGGGATGCTGTTGTTATATTTGGTGTTAAAGGAGGAACTCAGCCTTAAGAGCAGTGCACAATATGTGTTGAGAAGTAGGGCCCACAAAGAGGACAATTAGCTATAAAGGGAGGTGAATGTAACACCTCAAATTGATAAAGGGTTAAAAGTCTAAATTATATGAATCATGTCAACATGGTTCACCTCCCATTTCAGGAGCCTGACGGATTAGAAATCCATAGTTATGCATTATTTACCAAGAGTAGTGTTCAGGATAGGTGACCTTCTGGAAAGTTTAATAGGGAGTGTGTGAGTGAGGACAAAGCACATTAAAAAGGACATGTGTTTGCCTGTAAGGATAGTCATGAGACTGATGACCCGTTTGGGCTTGTTTGTAGGCCCCAAAGTGGGGACCACATTTCAACGGGGAAACTGGTGGTACATGGAGAGCTAGGGACTGATTACCATGTAAAGGCAGGGTTTCTGTGCTATCAAGACGACCCAATTGTAACATTTTTGTGACGACCTAGACCAAGATTCCACTTAATGGGTTCCCTAAGCCCGGTGGACAGAATGGACCCAAGAACATTTTCCAAAATGGGTTACGTAAGCCCAGTGGGCCTCTACTGAGATCAATATGCAATGAGATTTTATTCTTACATCAATAAAGATCCTAGAACAGTGCTTCATGTATCATAGAAGGTGATATAACCTTTACCAGGTTCTGGAAGAATCAGAACTCATGCCGAGAAAAGCCTCTCTTTTAGTTCCTGGAAGGATTTCACAAATGGTTCTACCCATAGGAACATAACAACCTTATTTTTAAGACTAGTAAAAGGTGAAGAAAGATGTGATATGTTATGTAATGACATATATAATATTCATAAATTTCTAATAAACTCCAATTACCAAACATGTGTTCCCACTGTTCTTAGGAAACTACATCACTATCCTTTTAGGGTCAATATGTACTCCAAATTATGAAATTATATGACTTATGATATGTACCGTGACAATCCAGAAGTCTCACATAACATTATTGAATAATACTAATTCTCTCCTATTGTTCATAGAACGATCTCAACATGTTTGATTGGGTCGTTATAAGTGCAAGAATACACCAAGATTTCATCCACAGTGACCTTGAAAAAAGAATCCAAATGGGGGTGAAAAAGCCTATTCATCATAGTCTTGAAAAAGGCAGGCATGATTGTATGAATGAACATAATAACATGGTTCTCATACATACCATACATGCTACGGAATGTTGTAAGAGGTATGACTGATGGTTTGACTTGCACCTGATGATAACCTGATAGCAAGTCGTTCTTGGAGAACCACTTTTCTCCTTGGTGCTGGTCAAAGGGATCATCTATTTGATGACGTGTATAAAATTTCATGACTGTAATCTTGTTCATCCATCTATAATACAGGATTATACATAATCTTTTACCTGCCTACTCGGAAAAAAGCACAGGCGAACCCCGAGAGGATATTTGGTGCCTTATAAATCCTTTTGCCTCATGGTCCTCTATCTACCACTTGAGCTCCTAATGCTCAATATGTTCCATCATGTAATGATGAATAGAAAATTGAGATTCTACAAGAACAATATCTAATATTTAATCTTCCTCTCTCTTAAGAGGTGTGCCGGAAATGTCATCCGTAACGACTTCCTTAAAATGGTCATGTACTAGAGGGATATCAGTTTAAATCAAACTCTGCTCCTCTGTGAAGATATAAGAAATATAGGCAGTTACTCCACATATCCCATGATGCATCAGTTCATCCCTCCCATCATGGACATCCAACTCACATTTTAAAAGATAAGTGCAGCCTTCTGGTGATTTAAAAGAAACCATTTGGCGATAGCAGTTGTCACGAACCGAATCTAGTTTCCACTATTACATGCACTAAACCCTGCCCATAGTAAGGCCCGAAGAGCATTCCTTATCCCCATGGTCTGGCACAAGTTCCCAAGTATCATTAATTTCTGTTTGATAACAAATTACCCGAGCATGAAAGCATAAAACATTAAAAATAATCCAGAATATAAATCAGAAATTTTCGAGCCAAACAAGTCTTAAGTAAAAACCAAAAATGAATACATTGGTTTAAAGATAATAAATGTGGTCCCAATAAAAATATAGACAATATAACTATATCCCCATGGACCACACATTACATTGGGTGATCACCTAGAGTCGTCTCCACAGCTATGCACCACAGATGGGAACTAACACCCAGAACAACCATCAACCAAACCTTCCTTAACCTGAGACAAGCATAATAATGTCTAATTACACCCAAGGGGTATATGTAGTACATGAGCCTATTCCCAATAGGATAAAACATTTAAAAAGAATTTTTATCTACCATAACTTACAACCAAAAACACTATATGAAAAGGAAAAATACCCTTAATGTAATGTATAACAAAATCAAGAACACCCCTAGGCACTAGATAGTCTAAGGCCCCATCTACCTCATAACTAGGTGTAATGTAACCATATTAAAATATGTACTCATGCATGATCCACTACTATGGAAAATACCCATAACCCATTGGTCCCCAATAATCATCCATGTAGTTTATTTAGAGTATTCTTTATCCAAATGCTAGGTGGAATAGGGACAAAACCCATCCAGTCCACTAGCCGTACTAGTACACATCCTCCCACCTAGGTACCCGGGCTTCCCCCTTTTTTCTCAAAAAATTTTAGCATTCAACACATATACAATATTATGTATAACACCACTACTGGTCACATAAACCTTGTATAGTTTCTATCACATTTTATACAACTTAAAACACACAACAAACTCTTTGATTCTTAATGAAAAAATTTCTTAAAATCCCGTATTGTTTGGAACACAAAACACCATTAAGAAACACACATGTACACTATGTGCAAACTTGTAAGTTACCAAAATGATAATGACATCGTAATAAATTTCAATGAAAACATAAAATCTATTTTAGGGCAGACCAATGTTAAACAACAAGTGATGACATTTTAAAACCTCCATTTTCACAAAAAGGTGTCACCAAAAATCTACTTTCTTTACCAAAAATATTAAAACCTATATTCATAGCTACATCGAAAGGGGATAATCATTATAATGTTTTTTAATAACTATTACTATAAAATAAAAACAACTAAGTATTTATATGGAATCCCTTCTTAATCCAATAAAAGATTTATATGAAAATTCACAATTTCACCCAAATGGGTACAAAAAAATTCATTTGCTTTATAATTACCACTATAACTATTTTTTGCAGAAACATTCTAATTAAATAGAAATTAAAACCCCCTAAACACATATTCTTTATCACAATTATTTCATAACAAAATGATTAACCTACTAATTTATCGAAAACCCTTGATTATTAGTGAAAAAATCAAATCACACCACTCTTGCACCAAGAAAGACTTGGATCAAACCTAATACCACAATAATTGGCCATGAAAACCAAAGGTTAAACCCTAGGTTAGAAAACCTTGTTTCTAGACCTTAGGAACCTTATGGATAATGGAAGAGACCCTATGAACAATGAATGAGACTCTTTGAAAATTGACCGAAGAGTGAATGTGACTCACATACTTGAGGTATCTTGAAGAATCACCCCATATACATCAGAATATGATTTTTAAAACCATAAAAACATCAAGGGATGTTTGAAGATTGATGAGGAGGTTTTGTTGGAATTAGAATGGATTAAAAAGAGTAATAATTGAGAGAGTTAAGAAGGAATTAAGTTACCTCTTCAATTTCTGTCTAATTTGAGAAACCTTATAATGCTCTGCACAAATTCGTGATGAAAAAATCTCCAAAGTGGGGGGAATGTGGCTAGGAATGTGGCTGGTTTCAATGGGCTTGGGTGAGAATTTGAATCACTGAAAAATCATTAAAGTTGAATTAACTTTGTAACTAAAAAAATTTTGTTTTTAAAACTAAAAATGGGCCTTCAGGCTAGCCCAGTTGCTTAAATGAAAACACGAAATACAACATTATTATGGATTTCTAAATGTTCAAAAATAAAATGGTGGTGTTAATAGGTCAGGGGGGGATTTAGGAATTGGAATGGGTGATAAATATTAAAAAATGAAATAGTTTTATAAGAAACAAAATTTATTTTTAAATTTGGAATTGGGCTCATGATTTGGCCCAATTCATGAAAACTCAACCATTCCTCCATAAAAGCTTTAGAAACACCCAAAATAATGATTTAATGGAAAATAAATGAAAAATACCTATATAATATGTCTTTTATGTGACAATTATCCCCACCATGAAAGTTTCTCTCACAGAAAGTCAACATGAAGCTTGATCGAAAAACATTAATGAATACTCTTCCTCAACCAATTAATTCCACTACCATGTCTCATGTGTATCATTACCACGATGTCAACGAACCTTGACCAGCAAAATAGACTTCCCTTGAGGCACCTTATCTTGAGATTCCCCTATTTTCACTGGCCGCTCAAAAACTAACATGTCGGGATCTGTCTCCAGTTCATCCCAACTCAGCACATGGGATAGATCCAGGTTTTATTTCTTCAACTAAGAGACATGGAAGATGTCATGGATGGACATCAGCTGAAATGGTATGGCCATCCTAAATTCCTCCTTAACAATACTCTTAGGGATCTCAAAAGGGCCAACATATCTTGGCGTTAGCTTCCCTTGCTTCTCAAATCGGTGATGGCCCAGACAAGGGGACACATTCAATAATACCCTCTCAGCCATAGAAAACTCTAGGTCTTGACACCAATGGTCAGCATATGATTTATGACGACTCTGAGCTGTCACAAATCACTGCCTGATCGATTTTACCTTCTCAGATGTCTCCTACACAATAATCGCCCCCAGTAGTGAGGTCTCACCAACCTCAGCCCAGCATAGGGGGACCTAAAAGGAGGACCATTTAGTGCCTCAAAAGGATCCATTTGAATCGAGGATTAGAAACTATTAATATAACCATACTCGACCAGATCCAAATGGATATCCCAGGAACCTATATAGTCTATGACACATGCATGGAGCATGTCCTCCAAAATATGATTTTTCCACTCTATCTGACCATCCTTCTGAAGATGGTAGGCAATGATCATCTTAAATTGATACCACAAAACCTTCTGAAGGCGTACCCATAACCGAGATGTGGAATAGGGGTCTCTATCTAAGATAACGTTTGATGGAATGCAATGGAGTTTCATCACATCTTGAAGATACAGATGGCCCAACTCATCCACATTAGCTGTATCTCTGATCGGAATGATATGGGCTGATTTTTTCAGATGATCCATCACCAACCAAATGGAATTCATACCTCGAGGTGCATGACGTAATCCAAAAATTATGTCCATGGAATCATCGTCCCACTTCCATGTATGAAATGGTATTGGAAGGAGAAAATTAGAGGGACTTTGATGCTCTGCTTTCACCTACTGGCATGTGTATCATATCGACACAAAGTACGCTATGTCTCGTCTCATACCAGGCCTTCAAAACTGCTGAAAGACATCATAATACATCATGGTAGAAACTAGATGGACAGACCAATGAGACTGTTGGCTATCCTCCATCACCAATTTCTACATAGAAAACGACACTACTGAATGGCCCTTGAAGCACAAGATGCCATCAAGAGACGACAACAAATGATGGGATGTCTCCCCACCATGAAGAAACTACGTTGAACATGGAAAAATCCCAACACAGGGTTATTCCCATTGAATCATCTCCAATAGATAAAGAGTCAACTGGATGCTCTCTAATAATGCACCTCCACTGTGTTTCGTGGTCTCCACATGCATCTTAGAAGGGAGCCCCATCAAATTCCACTCATCACTAGACTTCCTCAATGTCTACACTGGAACGGTTCTGCACATAGCTTAAACCACCAAACTACCTTTCCCTGGGGTATGAATTATTTCAAATTCGAACCCCTCAAGTACTCGATCCAATGATGCTCCCTCGTGTTGAGGTCCTTTTGGATAAGATATAGGAAAAGATTTTGTTATCAGAGTAGACCAAATACATCTCCCCAAAGATGTAGTGACACCATGTCCTCAAGGCATGAATCACCACTTCCAACTCCAAGTCATTGGTTGGGTTGTTCTTTTCGTGTGGTCGGAGTAGGAAAGAGTCGTACTTCAGCAAATGATCATCCTGCATAAGCACACACCCAGGACCCATACCTGAAGCAACATAATGGACCACATATACCTTTCCAGCCTCTGGAAAAATCATCATGGGGTTGGTAGTCAACCACTTCATTAGATTCTCGAAAAATTCATGATATTATGGACCTCATTCAGACTTCTCCCCATTCTAGGTGAGCACATTACTTAGTGATGTTAGCTGAGAGAAATCAAGAATGAATCATTGGTAATAACCAGCCAGGCCTAGGAAACTCTTGATCTCAAACACATTCTTCTACTCCTCCCATGAAAGAACCACACTAATCATCTCAGGGTCCACTGAAACACCCTGCATATATATCACATGCCCCGTAAATCTCGCATCCCTTATCCAGAAAGTACACTTTGACAAATTTTCATAGAGGCGGTGCTATTGTAAAGTTCCCAGGACGATTCTCAAGATATTTTCGTGCTCCTCCTCAGAGCCATAGTATACTCGAATTTCATCCACAAAAACCACAACAAAGGAATCGAAACACTGATGGAACAACATGTTCATGAGTGCATTAATTATTGTAGGAGTATTGGTCAATCTGATGTCCATGACCAAATACTCAATGTTTTCATACCATCAATGGAATTTTGTCTTTTGGATATCTGACTAATTCACCATGAGTTAATGATAGATTGTATGAAAGTATATTTTTGAGAACCACTTTTCCCCCTTCAACTGATCGAACAAATCATTTATTCTAGGAAGAGGGTATTTGTTCTTAATTGTTACCTTATTCAGATTCCAGCAGTCAATGAACTGCCAGAGGGATCCGTTAGCCTTTTTAGTGAACAACACAATAGCAACCCATGGATAGGCTCTTAGTTGAATGAATCCTTAGTATTCTATGTCATCTGGATATATCTTTAATTCCCTATGCTCATTGGGGGCCATGCGATTAGAGGGAAGAGATATCAACTGTGTTCCTGGTGCCCTATCAATCAAAACCTCCACATCCCGCTCTTGGGGAAAACCTGAAAAATCATCCCGGAATACCTCAAGAAAATATTACACTACATGAGGTAGTGAACCATATGTGGCATGTCCAACTTCCTCTAGCATGAGATACGACAACTGAAAGGCAAGGCTTCCCAACTATGGGAATGTAGATCCTGTACGACAATATTGAGGATCCCATTCTCCACGATAAACCTGAAGACTCCCATATGGTGTCGTGAAACTCACATGTCACCTGTAGAAATTTATGTGTGGATAGAAGTGTAATATACTATCCAAGCCATGTATGATGTCAAAAATATCCATGTCTAAGACCAAGAGGTCCCACATCATCTTAACCCCCTCACATGGAAACGGCACAAGACATGCACCTATAACCCTGCTCCTTCTTCATTCCCAGTAGTGTAACCACCTACCTTTCGAAAGACATCAACTCAGTTAAAAAAATTAGAGTGTCCACAAAACAAGAAAAAATAAATGAAATAGAGGGTCATGTTTCAATAAGATTGGAAACTATAGATGATTCGATCAAAACTGTACATCGATCTATCGACGGTCCCAGCTCTGATCCTACTGGTGCCTGATCCACCACATGGAGATGTTCAGTCCCTACCTGAGGATGAATACTAGTCAATGGTTGTTCCTTGAACTGGATCTTCCAAGGAGATGACATATACCAACCACCATGCTGCCAAATCGAGATCACCCAGTCCTTGATGGCTCAAACTGTATTGGCACTCCTTTGAAGCCACTTACCCTGCCCCACTCGGAAGTGGATGAGCCACACCATAGAAGCACTGTAAATTACTCATGCCTCCACACTGGTAACAAGGCTTCAGAGGAAGTGGGAATATAGTTCAGATGTGACCCAGCTTCCCACATTGGTGGCACACGATCGATCTCACATCAGAAGATGTAGATGAAAACTGCCTAGAAGAGTGACCTGAATGGCCAGCTCCATTCTTCACATGTTCCTCCCGCTTCCTTTTCTTCTCTAAGTATCTCCCACTACACACTACTGATACTGAAATAGAGATATCAACCCTGCCTTCCCTATCAATCTCCACCATTCAAGCCCGATCAGCGACCTCAGTATAGGACCTCTACTTAAACAACAACACATGGGAGAATATCTCTGGTCACAATCCTTTTTCAAACCTCTAGGCCTTCACATCTTCAATGGACACAATTTCTTGAGCATACCAAACCAACTCAGTGAAATGGTCGGCATACTCCATCATAGATATGTTCTTCTGAACAAGTTCCATGAAAACTATGGACCTATAATAAGCCAACAACTCACAGTTATACTATTCATTGAAGATGGATTTGAAATATCCCCCGTGCATGTTCTCATTCTTCCCAATATGAAGCACCAAATCCCACCACTTTTGACTAGGACCCTATGAAAGAAGGGATACACAGTTCACCTTGAGCTCCCTAGGTGCTTCTGAGAACTCAAACATACGTATGATATTCTCGAGCCATTCCCCTGCTTCCTGGGGTTCTGAGATACCTTCGAAGGAAGGAGGATTGTTTTTCAAAAACTATTGTGATTTATCTTTTCTAGGAAAAGTCTCTTCTACTAGGGAATGAATAAGAGTATGAGATGGTCCATGTCCCAGAGCATGGACTTCCGGGACCACTACCTCGATTGGCCTCTAAACGATCGGTGGGGGAGAACTATCTCCAGCTTCCTCCCATTGGAACGTGGGAAATTTCTGAGGATTCATGTTGCATAAAAAATTAAATTGTCCCAAAGAAGTAATAAATACCAAAATTATGAAAATATTAATCAAATAAATCAAATATAAATAAACTATCCACATTTCAGTTATAAAAGACACAACTACTCCACCCCCTCCCATTGTCCACGTTTGGTCTGCAGCGCACACATCTCACCTAAAATTGAAGTTAATCTGAAAATTACAATGTCTCATCTTGACTCAAGTTCTACCATGAGAGGTGTGGGACAAGAAACATACTCGAAACAAAAACCCCTATACCTAACATTCCTAGATCATGTCAATCACGAACTACCAAAAAATAGTAACATAATCCAAAAACATTAACCACCATTGATATCATTTTGTCACAAACCGAATGTAGTAGCCACTATTACCAGCACCAAACCCACCCCATTACAGTTCCCGAAGGGTATTCCCTATTCCCATGGGCCTAAAAAAGTTCCCGGATACCATTAATATTGGATTGGTTACAATTTAACTGATTATAAAATCATAAAACATTAAATACAATCAATAATATAAATAAAAACATTTATAGCCGAACAAGTCTGAAGAAAAAACAAGAACTGAATAAATATGTTTAAAGACAATAAAAGTGGCCAAAATACAAATAAATGAAACATCAATACAGCCCAAGGACTCCACACGACATGGGGTCATCACACACAAGTCATCTCCACAACTCGGCACCAAGGATGGGAACCAACACCCCGAACAACCATCACCCAAAGCCTTCCCTATACCTGAGTCAAACATAATAATGTCTTCTTACACACAAGGGGTATAAGTAGGGTGTGATACTAAGCATGATTTAATACCACTGAAGGATTCCCAAGATCATGAAATAGATTGTGAAAAAGCAAGCAGTTTTAAAATGCATTGAAAAGCAGTGATAAATTCAATGAAATGTAACATTCAATTGAAAATACTTTTCAAGATAAAATTTTTAGATTGTTCCGAAATTTAAATGGAAATTTTATCTAAAATATTGTAATTCCAATACACCCCAACATAAGGTAATATACAATGAATTCAATGAGTATCAAAATTGGGAACACCCCTAGGTACTAGATAGTCTTGGGCCCTATAAATCTCATACCTTGGTGTAATTTAACCATAGTAAAATCAATTCACGTGAATGATCCACTATTAAGAAAAATAAAATAATATTGTGGTCCCAAATAACCATCCACATAGTTTAGTTATAGTTGTCTTTATCCAAAATCTTGGAGTAATAGGGACAATACCCATCTGGTCCACTAGCCATACTAGTACAGATCTGCCAACCTGGGTACTAGTTCATCCAAATTGTTTCTCAAAAAATTTCCTCATTCAACACATATTCATTTTAATATAAAACCCCAAAACTGGTCACATAATCCCAGTACAGTATCAATCACATTTTATACCACTTAATACACAAAATAAACATTATTATTTTTAATAAAACAATTTCTCAAAATCCCTTATTGTTTTTCCCAAAAAAACCCTTATGAACCCAACTTGTACACTATGTTCACACTTTTATGTTACCAAAATATTAAAGGAGGCTGAATAAATTTAAATAAAAAAATCAAATCAATTTTTGGTCAGACCCATGTTAAACAAGAAATGATAAGGTTTTAAAACTCCATTCTCACGCAAAGGTGGCATCAAAACTCCACTTTCTTTGCAAACACCATTGAATCCCATTTTTTCAGCAATAAACAAAATAGATAATAATTCTAAACCGTGTTTTCATCCCTATCACAATTAAATAAAAAAAACTAGGTATATATAGGTAATCCCTTAAGGAATCAAAAAATGTTTATATGAAGAAACCCCCAATTTCACCAAAAAATGACACTTAAAATTCATTTTCATTATAATTTCCACTAAATAAAATTTCATCCACAACCTAAAAAATGAAATAGACATTCATATACCATAAAAACTGCATCTTGGCCACAAATATTTCATACCAAAAGGAATCACATATCAATTTAATGAAAACCCTTGAATCTCCAGGAGAAAATAAAATCGCACCACCACCACACTAAGAAATACCTAGATCAAACCTAAAACTCAATTTATTAGCCAATAAAACTCAAAATTAATCCCTAGGTTTGAAACCATCATTTTTGGACATTATGAACCTCATGGATAAGCGAAACCCCTATTATTAATGCATGAGACAATAAGTGAATTGAATGAAGAGTGAAAGTGACTCACTTACTTATGGGATCTTGAAGAATCTCCCCAAGTACACCAGTAGCTGAATTTTAAAACCACTAAAACATCACAGGAGGTTCGAAGAAATATGATAAGGTTATATAGTAACTAGAATGGAGTAAAAAAGAGTAATAATAGAGAGAGTTATGAAGGATTGATGTTACCTCATCAATTCTGGCCATTTAGAAAAACCCTATAATGTTCTACAAACTTTTGTAATACACAAAATCTTCAAAGTGGGTCGAAAGAGGCTAGACGTGTATCTGAGTTTGATGGGATTTTGTTAAATTCTTAATCACTAGAAAATAATTAAAATTGAATAAACTATTAACTAAACAAATTTTGTTTTTAAAAATAGAAATTAGCCTTCGGGCTGGACCAATTTTTTTAATAAAAACACCTAGTACACCATTATTAGGGATTACTAAAGGATCCAAATTACAATGGTTTTGTTAATAGATCAGTGGAGGACATTTAGGAATTGGAATGGATAAAAAATATTAAAAAATGAAAATGTTATAAAAGAATGAAAATTTAATTTTAAATCTAGAATTGGACTCATGATTTGGCCCAATTCAGGAAAACACACCCATTCCTCTATAAAAGATTGGGAAACACCCAAAAAAAGATTTAATAGAAAATAAATGAAAAATACCAATAACATATGTCATGTATGTGATAGAAATATACAAAAGTGTTATATTAGGAAAAATAGTCTGTCACAAGATTTGCATTAAATCCCGCCCTCTTAATAAAAAAAAGATTCCACGAGAAATGGTAACTTCAATCCTTAAGAGAAAACTCCTTACACAAGCATGTTCCAGTTGTCCATATTCCCAATGGTGTATTGCGGGTCATTAAACCATAGTGATATTGTATCTATAGTCATTGAAATTCAATGATAGATTATTAAATAAAAGAGTTTTAAGAACTTGTATCAACCAAAGTAGAGATAAGAGTAGAGAATACTAGATTAGTACATCATTCTATAGAGTTTTACAGCCTGATCCTTGAGTATCAGCTATAATGTATGATACTGACCCGATCAACAGCCTTGTGATACATATGGACTACAAAGGTCATGACTGCTCTACTGGAACTACTGATGATCAGGGGAAAGACAACCACAACCACTACCTCTTCCTCAGCAAGACCTGCTAGTGATATTCCATCCCCACACCTAAAGCGGTGCAAAAAAATTCTCTCTTATTGGTGGAGTGGATGCAGATCCTTTTTCAACTGATGTAGGTTGAAAGGTCTTGAAAACGCACTGATGATGATAAATACAGTCGCATGATCGACAACCTATAGGGTCCCTAACACATTGGGGATTCATATGACCTTGTTTATCACACCAATGAAACACTACAGAGATATCAAACTCAATACTCCTAATTCCACTACCCTTATGAAAAACCTTAGGGAACATTTCCTTCCACCGGAAGAAAAACTGGACTACCACGCCACTAATCATTTAAATCCAGTACATGTGTCGTCCCTTAGGATATGCTCAGTGATAACATCCTGATCAACTATTTCAAAAAAGTTAGGAAGGATAAAGTCATTCACCTGAGTTTGGATGGCGTAATGAAGGCCATCATAAAAAATTTTGGCACGCAAAATTTCCTCACTAGCTAGAATTGGTGAAAATCATTGCAAATTAGGGAAACTTGATGAAGAAACCATGAATAAGATAGAACCCTACTCGAGATGGATGAACACTCTAGATCTATCATCTCTCAGTGCCTGAGGATGAAATGATCATAGAAGGAAGTCTGGAAGTCAACACCTAACATGAAATGATGACAATCGGCCTTGGAAACAACATCCATCCAATGCATGGAATTTTTTTTGAATAATTTATATATCAATATTGACTAAACACTCTGGAGGCATTTACAGAATGCTGATGATAGACCGCATGGCCTTTAGCCAAGACTTTGTATCATGAGAACTGCCATCCCCGGAAAAAGTAGGAGGATGAAAATGCCGGAACTCACGAGTCAGATATTCCATCGTAGGGGTAACCCATGGTTCTCCATTCATTACCAGTATCAAATATAAGAAACAATCAAGGATTTAGTTATCAGTTCCTAGATCAGGTGCATCAGGTTGTGCTTCCTATGGTACTCCTAGAAGTATGATTGGAGGCTCAAGGCCTACCTAGTCTATAGAGTGGTTGTCACCGCCCTCACAGAGAAAAACACGAGGATATCTTGGAGTCATTAGTCTTAAACTTTCAGGAACATGCTTTAGAACAAGTATAATAGAAAAATATAGCATCACAAATGGAAGATGAACTTACAAAAACTGACTACCCTAAGGAATACTATTGAAACTATCTTCTTCGACGGCCTTGTATATGTATGTTCTCTAGTATATGTTTCATGTCATTTATCAGTTACATTATAAGGTTCACACCTTTTTCATTTAAAAATTTGACAAGGAACGATAAGGATGTGAAACCAATTCATTTTATATATTTGGATTCACATTATATTGGATAGTCATTTTAGATGAACAAGTTCCCAAACACATATCTCAAGAAAAAACATCCATTTCATTATAGTAGAATGTCTTGAATTGGTAAATTACT
This sequence comes from Viscum album, assembly GCA_963277665.1. Taxonomy (NCBI): domain Eukaryota; kingdom Viridiplantae; phylum Streptophyta; class Magnoliopsida; order Santalales; family Viscaceae; genus Viscum; species Viscum album. The sequence continues at coordinate 1,921,017,756 of OY728160.1, forward strand.
CATCCCATCCAAGGAGGTCCCATACCCCTAAGGAAATAGGGAATGATATCACTCAATAAAATCCAATGTAATACATGTACAAGAAACTATCCCAACATCACTCAACAATCACAAGAATATCACGAAATTAAATGTAGTGAAATACACCTATATGGAATGTCAATATGCATGAAATGTGAATTGTAGGTTGCTATAATGATTCATGTAGAAATGCTCATTGACCTCACATAATCAGGAAATGGATAAAATAAGACACTCAAATAGATTAATAATAAAAAACACTACATAACATGTGCATCAACCAATGGTGAAATAATATGAACTATAATAGGAAATTTAGAACAACCATTGCATTTTGGATAACATGGAATTTACCCTGATCATGGGTTAAAGACTCCCATGAATAACTTTTCACATATTCCAAAGAATTCCCATCTCCAATCAATTGTCTCCAAATATTAAGGCAAAAAAATTAAATACTCTAACACCACACTGTTATAACATAAACACAGATGTAACTTAAAGGGTGAACTGATCCAGACAGGCCACATGGACACGAGCACATCTTCCCAAATACAAGAGGTTTCCGACTAGTTGTGGGGGACTAGGCTGTCTTAGTGGGATTGTAATTACATCATTATAAAATTGTATCACATGATAAGGATTATAAATAAATAGTAACTAGTGGAAGAAATATAAATAAATAGCGAAAGAAAACTTATGAAATTGTCAAAAAAGATTAACAATAACTTTATCAGCTGAACAATGATGATGTAATTTCTCATTACTATAAAAATGGAAAAAAGGATACAAGACAAAATGGATAACATGTTCCGCAATGTAAAAAAAAAAAGAAAACTCAAAGAATCCTGAGATCCAAATAAGTCATCTGTTATAATGATCCATCATAATCATCTAGAAATCAATTGTTGGAAGCAGTATGCTTCCCATTGTCAATTCCTGTAACCATTCCATCTACTATGGGTACCAAACGGTGCCCAGAGAGGGTGTCAGATAAATCTTAGTGGGCCTCCTCCAATGTTTTCTATAACATCTTCCCCGTGAAATTTAATATAGTATTGTGCAGGCATGCATAAATAAGTAAAACAATAAGAAAATAATAACTAAATACCCATGTCCCAAATTCAGCACTCAACTTGTGTCTTAACATGTATCCTTTTAATAAATTATGCGTTTACCATTTAATGTTAATAGGTCACATGAAGAACAATCAAAAATGACATAACCTTGTGATATTATAAGTAGTGAATGTCCCATGACGTAACAAGGAAGCCTGAAAATGATATCTAGCAAGGGAGTTCCAGGGTAATACCAATGTAATGTAATTCCCAAAGAATAATAATTTTTTTTTATTTTAGTCTAGCTAATGGGTAAGAGTGTACTCAATATTAGTTAATCTAAGGAATTCAACAATAAGGTGCCTACTGAGTCCATGGTGATCTACCAAGGTAAAACGGTGCATGCAATGACAGGGCCCTATGGGCTTTAATCATTTTACCTAGTAGCTACTTCAGGATCTAAAGAGTGTATCTGTTGTATCTTGTTATAATGAAAGGGACCTAGATATAGTATTGTGGGATTTTGAGGAATAGAAAAGAACCATAGTCTTGCTGGTAATCAGACTATTCAAAAAAACATTTTTGAATAATAATGGTCTTCCTGATAACCAAGGCATTCTCCACTGAGATACAATGGCGATCTCAAGTCAGTACAATTTTATTTGATATTGAAATAATGTAATTACTCATTTTGTTCAGGTCTTTACTGACATTAGTGTGGATAGGTCATTTAGAGTTGAAACCATTTATTTATTGGTCCAAGTCGTGTCTTCGATTAGTGTGGATAGGCCATGTAGCATTGAATCCATTTTATCAAGTATTAATATACTATTAAGGCATATTGAATTATATAGGTTCACTCTACTACCATCCATCAATATGAAAAGTGGTGCTACTTACATGTAACCTTTACTCAATATCATTTTTTAAGGCCATGTTATATACATAAATTATATTTTAATACACATTGCACATTTAATAATCAATTTGAAAGCACTTACCTTTGGTAGGCCAAGTGGGGAGGATACATGGTACATTCCATTATTAAATATTCATTTATAATGAGTCATATTTTTAGAATTCTCGCCATTAGGAAGGTCAAGCAAAGTAATACTCGAAGGATGGCTCAAACGTGTCAAAAAACTAAAACTAAATTATTGAATATCATTCGACACGAGGCGGATTGAGTTGGAGGTGTAACGACTTACTACTAATCACATATTATAAAAGATATTAACAATAACATTATAACATGTTTAATAATGGAATGTAAATTTCAGAAATAGATTCCAATGAAACCATTGTGCCCCTCAAGAACATTCCAAAAAACAATGATCATTAGGGATAAGTTATAGGCCACCGAAAATAGGGTTGTATGATCCTTGCCCTCTAGTATCAGCCCTTGAATTTACTTGGATTGTAGTAGATATAAGAAAATGTTAAAATAGATTACATGGTGATATCTATGTCGAGAAAAAAAATATAATAAGAACTACTAATGAGGACTCGAGTACATACCATTGTGAATCGAATATGGTGAATGAAAGCCCGATCAAATGATGGAAAATGGAGATCCCTTGATTCCATGTTTAGATATTCAAAAAACTAAATTAAAGGAAAAATAGTACAATCCTACATAAAATATGATTAGGGTGGAAGGGGTGGATTAATTATATCATTAAGGGTACAATTGGAAATTTACCTAGAAAATAAGCCTACACACAGTTTGTCCCCACAGTTGGTCAAAATGTACATAAACTATATAGGATGGCTCTACTTGAATGGTTTGGTCCATATAGTTTTTCAAACCATGTGCAACCTAGCACGGATACCTTGGAAAAAAGGTGAGCCTAAATGGATATGCTACATGTTCTTGTGCCAACCACTTGAAGTGACTCTGTCTGAAAAACACCATCCTCATGGTTTTCCAATCCATGTGGAATTCTGTATTACTCAGTAATTACTGTGTGTAGAGTTTTTTTCCACTAAAAAGATTAGAGCTGGGCTCTGAATGTAACAACCTGAGATTTTATGAGAATTATTATTTTTAATTTCATTGATGTCTTGTGTTATACGCAACACCAAAATTATCATGCGCTATAGGCAAAACCGTATTAGCTTGCAGTATACGCAACACTATTCTTGGCTCGTGTTACACACAATTTCAAGTTTGTTTTGTAGGAATTATTCTATGCAACCTTATGTATAGATTTTGGTAAATGTATAAATGAAATAAGTTTTGATTATTTTATACACAACACCAAAGGGATCTTGCACTACACACATCCCAGACCTGGCTTGCATTACACGGAATCGCGACATTCCTCGATAGTGTGTGTAGTACGCAATACCATGTTTCACTAAACAATTATATTTTATTATAGTATTATGAACTATCCATTATGAATAGTATTAAATAAATTTTTAATTTTATAACATTTATATTCATCTTACACATTTCCTAAAACATTCTATGTGAAAAAATAATTTTTTTTGGTAAAATAAGTATTTTAAAAAAAATGCATTTTTGCCTCCTTTTGATGGCACACCCACATTAAATCTAGTTTTGACAGGTTTATAAGTTCAATTTGACAAAATAAAATTCTTCTTTGGAATCAGAATATAAAACTTTACTTTGGATAAAGATTTCATATTATTCTAATAACTTTCATATATTAATGAATAGTAAAAACATGCTATAGTTTATTTAAAAACAACTTTTTTCATCGCAATAATATAAATGGTTAAATTATAATATTGAATTGATTTAAAGTATAAATAAAATACATTTTTACCATTTAATATAATTTATGTCATTACCATTAATTTTACATTGAATTCATATGTAAAAATATTTCCATCTTTGGCAATGTTTTAACTTTGAAAACACATTTTCTTAACAATGGGATTAATTTTAAATTAATAACCGAAACTTCTGTGATTTGAATTTTGATAAAGGGATTCCATATATGAATTCATTGGGTCAAAATTATGATAATAGGTTACTTTTATTTTTTTGATATTATGAATAGTAACTACGATTATTTTCATTTACTGCAGTTAAAGGTATATCAGGTAATTAAGGGTAATAATAAGATTATAAAATTACCCAAACAACTGCCAAAATTCTATTTTATGACTAAAAGTCTAGCCATATCACCTAATGGTAGGATTAGATTTTTGTTATGGACTTTTGATGATGAAAATAATTAATTATTCTTAAAACCAAAGAAAGTGACAACATGTCACTCTCTTAAAACTTATAAGAATAATAATTTTAATTTACTGATAATATTCATTAATATTCAAACATGAATAATCTCCAGAAAACTAAAAAAATTATATACATCATGTGAATTTATTTTTTTTTTTTAGGGATTAAATAATTATCATTAATGATGACACAATAGGAATGTTGAAATTATTTTATTGATTGAAATTTTAAATAAATGGTTTTAAAAATATTTAAATAAATATTATATGAACTATTTAATGTGTTAAACGAATTTGATAGATAAATATGACATGTTATGAATCTATGAAATAATTTGGTTCGAACATATCTTCTATGTGGGCTTTATTTAAATTCAAATAAATAAATTGGGTCAAAATTGACACTATTGATATTTTACATTATTAAATTGTTTAAAAATAACATAAATATTTTAAAAATTACAAAATAAAATATATATGATCTAAAATGTAATAAAATATCAAATTAGGTATAATTTATAACACATAAGTAAGTATTTATAACCCATATAGAATTTATAACATTATTACCAAAAATAAAATTTGATAGATTAAATAAGGATAAATCAAAATGATAAGTTTTAAAATAAAATAAAAACATGTCTAAATTTAATTTGTTAATGATATTACAAACCTATATTATATAATATCCGAATTTTATTCACATTGGAAGTTTTTAAGTGGGGTTTATGTTTATTATAAATAAATATTTTAGAGGTTTTGAAAAGTTCCCCTCTTCTCCCTTATCAAAGGGCACCTCCTCCCACTTCTCATTACAAAACATTGGGCCTTCAAGTTTGGAAAAACCCTGCCCATTACTCTTCTAAACTTATCTAGTAATTTTCTTTAGGTTCTGGTCTTCTCAAAAGACCAACTCTAGTCCCTTAGGAGAAAGTTTAAAGGAGGCACATCGAAGAAGAGGTAATCTCTTCTACCGATTCTTTCAAGTTTATTTCTTCTTCAACTTCTTCTTCTTTAGTTGTTTCATTGTAATGTAATAAAATAAGTATCACTAATATACTGATATGATATTATAAATATTAAACCAACCCATTTCACCTTCTATCCATCGTACGGAAAATGAAATCAATGCGCGTGCGTACATATGGAATACTGTCTCCACGCCGTGGTGTAATTAGTTTTTCCACCACCACCTTACATGGATGGGTATGACGGTGTAAATAATGACTATATATGGTTATTATAAAATCATACTTATTATGAGATATTATATCATTCCTTCCTATTCTATTCAATAACTATGGGAATGGTATCATCGCTCGTGCGTACGTACGGACTACCGTCTCCAGGGATGCACTGAAATTCATTTTCCATGATTGGCCATTCAAGTTTGATTATAATGTATATATGTAATAAATAATCCTGAAATATTTTAAATAATAATGATATTGGATTTATGTACATATATGTTTCAATTACTTAATTCAATTCAATTCAATAAGGAAATGAAAACAGCGTTCATGCGTACGTACGGCCTACTGTCTCCATGAACGGTATATGTCATTCCATTTATCTATCTATCATATATATTTATATACTGAATATATATTATATATAAATCATGTTTAATATTTTGTAATTTATTATATCAGGATATGAGTAATAATATCAAGAATAACAAGTTGAAACATGTACGATAAATGAAATGATTTTACCCAAAATGCTGCTTTAACATGGAATTTAGAAAAGAGCGGGTAATATAAAGTCATAGGTGAACCATATATGATATTATAACAATGAATTTGATTCTGAAATAATTCAATGACATTATTTAAATCATTATATTGGATGTTCGGATTTATATGAAGCATATTGGACATAAGGTAAGGGATAACTTTTCCAATCTCATTTTTATCTGAGATTGTTTATTCGTAAGTATTTACTGCGGTTATATTTATCATCCATGACCCTGTTTTCTAAAAATGGTTTCATGTATGTTTAATATCATTTTTACCCATTTTTCACTTTTACTACATTTTATGTAAGGAATATTTCGTTTGATTACTATACGAGGTACTTTTGGACTTTTCCGGAAAAAGTACGAGAAGAATGTTTTTTTAACTTATACATCATGAATGGATTTTTACAGTTTCATAATGCTTAATTTTCATGAAGCTTCCTCCACAATATTTAATGATTTTTTTCAAAAAAATTCATTTTCTTTTAAAATTTCTCGTAATTTTTTGAAAATTAAAGGATTTTGAAAAAGAAAATATATTTTCCTCAAAAATTCATTTCAAGTGTTTTATGAAAAATATTTTCCAACTCAGATGTAATTATTTTGTATGATTGTGTTTCAAGTATAGTGTATATATTATTTACATGTTTTTATTCTTCTTATGTTGAAATTATATCCATTTTTATAAATTGATTACGTTATGATGTGATGATGTTTATGAAACCCATTTTATTCTTTGGTTTATGACAAATGATGTATGATTGTTTTAGGGAACAAGTAAGAATGATTTCATTATGAGATGGGTGGGACCTATATCTCCCTCTAATTAATTGGGTAACGATTTATAATTCATGAGATAGACATGGCATGAATGGCAAGTTAATATGGTTCAGTGTTACAGGACTGGAACGATGAGTGAACTCAATTTAGAAAGGGACTTTTTCCACTATGGTGGTCTTGGCAGTAATACCATGGCTACTATGGAAATTGTATCATTTACTTAACAGTTTCCACAATTACATGTTTTATTCCCATGCTATTTTATCATGATTTATGTTCTATTATGATCTATGCCATATATAATTTCATGTTTTATGTCATTGATCTAGATTTTGATGTTTAAACATTATGTTCATGTTTTTAAGTTCAAATGTATATCGTTTTTTTTTATTTTACCCATGCTTAACATTAGTGAGCATTTGATCTCACTCTTTATATGTAGTATTTCCCCAGGATTTAATGAAAGGATTTACGTAAGACAAAAAAGGAGAAGATCTTTATGGGAGATGTTGAAGATCATTCACCATGATTAGAATATTTTTTCCAAGTTTCCAAAGACACTAAACTATTAAGGTCCTTGAGTGTTTTTTCTTGTTATGTATTAATTATTCCACAAAATTAATGTAATGTCCATGCACGTTATGTTGCGGTCTCTATAGTTGGTATCAGAGGAAAGGTTTAGTCAACCATTGGAAACTAGGATGCGAGAACTTTAGTGAGATCCCTAGAGATATTTCTAAGGTATGTCTAGGGATGTCCCTAAGGTTAAGTATATGTATTGGTTATTGACCTAGAATTATGGTAACAATATTAGAATTAAACCTAAGATGTTAGATATTGAAGGTAATCCCCCTTTATTGTGTTTTTTCCTAGAATTATTTTTTCCTCTCACACTGTTCTTTTTGGGTTTTAGACGATGGCTGGAACCTGAAGGAACCGTGCTGATCAATGTAATGGAAAATGCTATGATTATCCTCTAGAACAACCAAATTTGATAGGATATGGAGTGAAAAATCATATTGCTATAATTACACAAGCAATGAATCATTCTGGATTTCCAAATGAATAAAAAAGGGAACAATATTCTATTGTGTCGTTCATGAGGCAACGTCCACCTTCTTTCAATGGGTCTTCTGGTACAATTGTTGCTGAACAATGGATTAGTACAATTGAAATGATATTTTCCATACTTTGTTGTTTAGAACATGAAAAATTCATTTTAGTAGTTTACCAATTAAAAGGTGAAGCAGACCAGTGGTGGACTCTAATTAAGAATACAAGGCCACAAGATGAAATCGAATCCAGGGAATGAGGTGAGTTCAAGAACATATTTTTCAGTAATTACATCCATTATATTCTTCGAAAAAAGATGGAAAAAGATTTCCTAGAGCTTAAGAAAAAGTATGATGAATCTTTTGGTATATACGAGGTGAATGTTACAAGGATTGCAATGTATGCATCTGGATTTATCATCCAACCTGAAAGTAATGTTGATAGATTCTTCTGTGGCCTAAAACCAAATCAATGAAGGTAATTAGCGATAAGAGACTTCAATAGATATGATGTAATTGTGTGTTATGCTATCAAGGTAGAACTGGAATTTGGTGTTACATATCAATCTAATGGTTTTGATAAGAAATGAAAGATGGAGTTCAAGGAAAAATCTCAAAAAAATGGTGAAAAGAAGATGAATGTTTCTGTATGCTCAATGTGTGGAATGAAGCATGGTATAGATTGTCTAAAAGGTTCTAGAAAATGTTTTAAGTGTGGAAAAGAAGGTCATCGAGTAGGTGAGTGTCAAATTAATGGAAAAAGGTAGCTAATGATGTGAATAGAGAAAATACTACAGAGAACGCTCCACCAACACTTCAATGCTTCAAGTGAAAGGAAATGGGGCATTATGCTTAACAATGCCCTAATCCAAGGGTTAATGATGATCGACATCAACAACCACTTATGGTAAAGGACAAAGGGATGTTACAAGAAATCATTATTGGCGATGTTGAATATGAGAACGATGTGGTGGAATGATTATGTGTTTATGTAATGGGATTCCAAAATAATGTTTTATATATTATCATGGAATATTATAATATTTATGTATTACTCTATTGCGGTTTTCAAATATTGTATGGTACCGGTAACCATGAAAAGTGATTGAAATATTTTTGGAAAGTAGATGATATGAATATAATGAATGGATAAGGTGGAAATGAAATTTTTGATAGTATTCATGAGCTCATGACTGATATATGGACAAAGTTATATCATTCTTTGAGTATATAATTTTTTTTAGATTTTGGTATGTGGAAAGAGTTAACTTTTGATAGTATTGATGTTTCAAATAATGTTCAATGGGTATTCATTTTTCAAGATAATACATGATTAAGGTATTCACAAGTTTGGAATGTGACCAACAACATGATATATCTTATGATATATGGGGGAAAAATACAAGAATTCACATGCTCAGTAGATGAAATTTCTAGTAATCGGATAGATATATTTTCGATAAGCCTAATGAATGGAATGGACATCATATAGTATTTCTTAAGGCTATAACTTTTTATTTTTATATCTAAAATGTTATGATAGTATAGTTTTAGAAAACGAACAGCCTATAGGATGGGCGAAAACCCATCACGTCGGACAAGGTTGCGGGAATCGAACCCACTGCCGAAGTAAGACATGCCTTCATCACCTACCATTGTCCTACAGGAAGTCCCTGGTTAGTAGTAACTAGTTTTATTTTATTAAGAGGTATGATAGATGAAGTATAAGTCCATTTTAAGAATCATTTACAATTAATCTCACCATATATGGACTTATGTATATAAATTTTTCAAACCTTATGTTTGAGACAAATGTAATGACCTATCATTTTATCTCTTGATTTGCTAACACTTCACGGAAGACAAATTAAACTTAATTTTATTAAGAGATGAAGTGGAAATTGTTCAGGGAACAAACAACAGTGAAATAATACCAAAATCAAGTAAGTATTTATTCTATTTCTAAATTTTCATCTTTAGGGAAATGATATTTTAAAAAAAATGTTGTACTAGTGCTCTTATATCTGATGAATCAGATGGTACCTTAGATCTTCACAAATTTATGGCTTTGTGATTGTTGTATTTTTCATAGCCATGTCCCCGACCACTCTCCATCAGAACATGATGGTTATATTTCTCTTGGATATCCATATTTTCAGATATGTTCTCATATGTGTAAACTTAGTGATGAGTTAATTTGGGTAACCGTTATGTTTCATACTTCACGTTTTAAAAATAAATTTTATTCTTCCTTTTTATGAATTGGGTTTCTATGGAATAAACTTTCAAGTAGTAAACCATTTATAACCCCGACAAATTTCGATGGTGAAATTCATTTTATGGGGGGTAGAATGTAACAACCCGAGATTTTATGAGAATTATTATTTTTAATTTCAATGATTTCTTGTGTTGTACTCTACACAATAAATAATCTTGCGCTATACACAACACCGTATTAGCTTGCAGTATACACAACACTATTATTGGCTCATGTTACACACAATTTCAAGTTCGTTTTGTAGGAATTATTCTACTCAAACTTAATTATATATTTTGATTAATTTATAAAAGAAATAATTTTTTATTATTTTATATGCGACACCAATGGGAGCTTTCACTACTCGCATCCCTAACTTGGATTGCATTATAGGTAATCACGACTTTCCTCAATAGCATATGTAGTACGCAATACCAAGTTTCACTAAACAATGATATATTTTTATAATATTATGAACTAGTTATTATGAACAGTATTAACTAAATTTTTAATTTTATAACATTATTAATCATCTTACACATTTTCTAAAACACGGTATATGAACAAAATAAATTTTTCTCGTCAAATAAGTATTTTTAAAAAAATGCAGTTTTGCCACATTTTGATGGTGCACCCACATTAAATCTAGTTTTTGATAGGTTTATAAGTTCATCTTGACAAAATAAAATTCTTCTTTGGAATCAGGATATAAAATTTTTCTTTGGGTGAATTTTTCATATTATTCTGATAATTTTCATATTTTAATGAATAGTAAAAACAAGCTATATTTTAATTAAAAACAACTTTTTTCATCACAATAATTAATATGGATAAATTATAATATTTAATGGATTAAAGTATAAATTGAATATATTTAAACCATTTAATATATTGTATATCATTTCAATTAATTTTACATTGAATTCATAGGTAAAAACATTTGAATCTTTGGCAGTGTTTTAACTTTTAAAACCCATTTAATTAACAACGGGATTAATTTTAAATTAATTAATGCAACTTCCGTGTTTGGAATTTGGAAAAATTGATTCCATATTTGAATTCAGTGTGTCCAAATTATCTTAATAGGTTTCTTTAATGTTTTTGATATTATAAATAGTAACTATGTAAATTTTTATTTACTGCAGTTAAAGGTAAATCGAGTAAATAAGTGTAAAAATAAGATTATAATATTACCCTAAAACCTGTAAAAAGTCTAGTGGATGACGAAAAGCCAACCCATATCACCTTAGGGTCATATTAGATTCATTTTATCGACTTTTGACCTTGAAAATAATTTAATTATTATTAAAACCAAAGAAAGTGACAACATGCCACTCTCTAAAATCTTATAAATATAAAAATTTTATTTACTGATAAACATCATGAAACATCGAAGAAGACTAGTCTACATAAAGATAATAAAAGTATCTACATCATGTGAATTTATTTATAATTTGTAGGTATAAAATAATTATCATTAAAGGTGACACAATAGTGATGTTGGAATTATTTTGTTGATTGAAATATCAAATAAATGGATTTAAAAATATTAAAATAAATATTTTATGAACTATTTAATGTGCTCCACAACTTTTCTAGATAAATATTTATTGTTATGAATCTACTAAATAATTTGGTTCGAAAATTTCATCTGTGTGGATTATATTTAAATTCAAATAAATAAATTGTGTTAAAATTTATACTTATGATATTTTATATTATTAAATTGTTTAAAAATCACAAAAAGATTTTAAAAATTACAAATTATAATTTGTATGATCTAATATGTCATTAAATATCAAATTATGTATCATTGAGAACACATAAGTACGTATTTATAAACATATAGAATTTATAACATTATTACCACAAATAAAATTAAATAGATAAAATAAGGATAAATCAAAATGATAAGGTTTAAAATAAAATCAAAACATGTCTAAATTTAATAGGATGATGACATTAAAACCCTATATTATATAATATCCGAATTTGAGTAACTTTTTATGTATTTATGTGGGGTTTAGGTATATTATAAATTAATATTTTAGAGGTTTCTAAAAGACCCCCTCTCCTCCCTTATAAAAGGGCACATCCTCCCTCTTAACATTACACAACATTGAGCCTTCATGCTTGGACAACCCCTAAAAATTACTCTTACAAACATCCCTAGTAATGTTATTGAGGTTCTGGTCTTCTCAAAAGACCAAATCTAGTCCCTTAAGAGGAAGTTTAAAGGAGGCACGTCGAAGAAGAGGTAATCTCTACTACCGATTCTTTCAAGTTTATTTCTTCTTCAACATCTTATTATTTAGTTGATTCATTGAAAAGTAATAAAATCAGTATCAATAATATACTGGTATGATATTATAAATATGAAAAAAAATCCATTTCACCTTTTATCCATCCTACGGAAAACTACATCACCGCGGGTGCATACGTACGGAATACCGTCTCCACACCATGGTGTAATTAGTTTTTCCACCAACACCTTACATGGATGTGTATAATGCTGTAAAGAATAACTATATATGGTTATTATGACATCATAATAATTCTGATATATTATATCATTCACTCCAATTCTATTCAATAACTATGGTAATGATATCATCGCTCGTGCATACGTACAGACAACCGTATCCACGAACGCAATGAGATTCATTTTCCATGATTAACCATTCATGTTTGATTATAATGTATATATGTAATAAATAATAATGAAATATTTTACATTATAATGATACTGGATTTATGTACATATATGTTTCTTTTACTTAATTAAATTCATTTCAATAAGGAAATGAAAAAAACATTCATGCGTTCGTATGACCTACCATCTCCATGAACGATGTATTTCATTCCATTTATCAATCTATCATATATATTTGTATACTAAATATTTATTATATATAATTCATGTTTTTAATTTTGGAATTACGTAAATCAGGATATGAGTAATAATATCAAGAACAATAAATCGAAACACTTACGATAAATGAGACGATTTTACCCAAAATGTTGCTATAACATATAATTTACAAATGAACAGGTAATATAAAGTCATAAGTGAACCATATATTATATCATAAAAATGAATATGATTCTATAATAATTCAATGACATTATCTAAATCATTATATAGAAGGATCAGATACATACGAATCATATCAGACATAAGGTATGGGATAACTTTTCATATCTTGTTTTTATCTAAGATTATTTATTCGTAAGTATTTAGGGGTTATATTTATCACCCATGTACCTATTTTCTAAAAAATGATTCATGTATGTTCAAAGTCCTTTTGTGCCCATTTTTTACTTTTACTATATTTTATGTAAGGAATCTTTCTTTTTTTATCATACGATGTACTTTTTGACTTTTCCGGCAAAAGTACAAGAAGAATTTTTTTTGTAACTTTATGGCCTGAACGGATTTTTATAGTTTCATAAAGCCTCATTTTTATGAATCATAATCCACTAGATTTCATGTTTATTTTCAAAAAAATCCTTTTCTTTTAAAATTCCATGGCATTTTTTGAGAATAAAATGATTTTGAGAAAGAGAGGTTATTTTCCTCAGGAATTCATTTCAATTGTTTTATCAGAACTATTTTCAATATAAGATGACATTATTTAGTATGATTATGTTTAAAGTATAATGTATATATTATTCACATGTTTTGATTATTCTTATGATTAAATGATATACATTTGTTTTATATTGATTACGTTATGATGGGATGATATTTATGAAACCCATTTTATTCGTTGGGTTATGATGAATGATGTATGATTATTTTTGCACAAGTAGGAATGATTTCATTATGAGATGGGTGGGACCTATATCTATATCCAATGCATTGGGTAAAGATTTATATCTCAAGAGATATACAAGGCTAGAAAGGCAGGTTAATCTAGTTCAGTGTTACAGGACTGGAAGGAGGAGTGAACTCGATTCAGAAAGGGACTTTGTCCACTAAGATGGTATTAGCAGTAATGCCTTGGCTACTATGGAAATCATATCATGTGCTTAAAGGTTTTCCACAATTACATGTTTTATTAACATGCTATTTTATCATGATTTATGTTCCATTATTATCTATGCCTTATGTACTTTCATGTTTTATGCCATTGCTCAATATTTTGATGTTTAAACATTATGTTCATGTTTTTAAGATGAAATTTATATTGTTTGTTTTATTTTCTCCATGCATACCCTTAATGAGAATTTGAGCTCACACTTTATATGTTTTCTTTTCCCTATAATTTAAAGAAAGGTTTTAGGTAAGAAAACAAAAGGGGAAGATCTTTATGGGAGATGTTGAATATCTTTCACTATGATTAGAAGATTTTGTTCCAAGTTTCCAAATACACTAAAATATTACGGTCCTTGAGTGTTGGTTTTTATTATGTATTAATTATTCAGAAAAAGTAATGTAATGTGTATGTACGTCATGATGGGGTCTCGACACTAAACATGCCCTGAACACCCTCGATATCTTCACTAACTCATAAGAACCAAATAAGGTCTAATGTAATTATTTAGGCCAAAAAATAATTGAACCATACCTGAGTGAAAAAGTGGGTTCTTGCTATATTCACCCCATAATAGAACATGACACTCTGAGTTCTCCTTTAGTTGGTAAAGAAACACTATTTGAGAACAATTATTTCCACTGAGCATGTACATTGGATTCCCACTCCAAAGTCTCATCCTGTACTCATCCATTCCACCATATCACCTGTATGACAGGGATAAACATGACTCAGAGAACCTTCATTATTCTCTCAACGATGTGTACGGTATATTCCTCAGAGGTAACATCCGCACATAACTCAAATTCATTAGGATCAAGTGTATGATATGGGACATCATGATATTGGGCTAGTTGTGAGACATGAAATGCGTCGTGCATGGCATGATACCTCTAAGGTTGTAGAAACTGATATGCAACCGGCCCGACTATCTCTTGAATTTAAAATGGACTAATATATCAAGGAGAAAAATTTCCCTACATCCTTAAGCATCTATTCCCATGCCTGGGTGAAACCTGAAGAAAAAAATGATCCCCAACCTTGAACTCAAGAGGTCATCAACGATGATCGATATAAGATTTTTTCATGACTGGGCTATTTTCATATGCATCATGACAATCTGAAACCACTCTTAAGTATAATGAATGAGGAAAGGACCTAGTAGGGATGCCTCACATAAATTTTACTAGAAAATGGTGAATTGAATGGCCTTTTGTATAAGGCCACAAATGGATCCCTTTGAATCATGTCTTGAAATCTGTTATTAAAAGAGAACATAACAAGATGGATATGATTTTCCCAAGAACTAGAGAAATCAAGTACACATGCATGGAGAATATCCTCTAGAACCTGAATTTTCCATTCTAATTGTCGATGGGTCTGAGGGTGAAATGTAGTTCTTAGAATAAATTGAGTCCCCATATCTTTCTACAATCCTTTACAGACTCGTGGAGTGAAACCAGCAACCCTATATAAAATGATACTTCAGGGAACCTTCTGTTGTCGTATGATCTAATGAATATAGTGTCTTCGCAACTCATCAACTATGAATGTATCACATAGAGGGATGAAGTGAGATGACTTTATTAGTCAGACAATGTCTAATCAGATATCATCGTTACCCCTCGAAAATCTAGTTAAGCCAACTATTAAATTCACAACAACATCTTCTGATTTACATTCGAGGACTGGAGATGGATGTAGCAATCCTGCAGGTATCTAGTGTTCCACGTTCACTTGTTCACAGGTTGAACACATTGTGATGATGACTACAATCTAACATTTCATTCCTAGTCACAATTTTGGGTGTCACATATCTTGATACATCTTCAATATTCCAAGATGAAATTCCCAATAAGAAATGTGGGACTCTTTCCTCAAATCCAATCTCATATCTACAGGAACCCAATAAGTCCACGTAGATACAAGATACTGTCTCTCACAACAAACCATCCCAATGGTGGGTTATCACCTATTATACTCTCATGGAGAACCAAATCTTTAGGATTTAAATTTTTCCCACTCATCACCTACTCAGGTAGAGAAGATGAAATTTTTAAGGTTGATATGTAAGATTACGTGTGACTATCATGAAACTCTAGATGATGTTTATAAAATATGTTCATTAATTTCCATTCATCACTAGCTTCTTCTATAACCTAAATTTTAGTTCTCTGACATAGTGCCTCAATGACCACATTAACTTTTTCTAGCGTATAGGCAAGATCAAAATCAATGTATTGTAGATATTTGACCCATCGCTAATATATGAGGTTCATGTCACACTGAGAAAATAAATACTTGGGGATCTTGTAATATGTATAAACCAAATAGTGATCTCCCTCCAAATAGAGTCTCCATAAACATAAGGCATGTACAACTGCTACTTGGTCTAGGTCGTGCATTGAGTAATTTCTCTCATGAGGGATCAGCTGCTGAGATTTTTTCATAAAAACCTTGACTTCTTTCATCGACACTCCTCTTAGGCCAATTCCTGATACAACGCAGAAGATGATATAACCTTTACCATGTTCTGGAATAATCATAATCAGTGTCTTCACAAGAATTCCTTTCATTTACTAAATGCATTTGTCATATGGTTCTGACCATAGGAACATATCAACATTCATTGTAAGACTAGTAAGAGGTGATGAAAGTCATGATATGTCATGTATGAAAGACTGTAATATCTATCAAGCCCTAATAATCATATGATATCAAACACATGTTGGGTGACTCCTAGGATACTACAACGCTAACCATTTATGGGTCAATTGATACTTGTAATTCTGAAATAATATTACCAATGAAGTGGACCTTGTCGATCCAGAAGTCAAACATATCAAGATTACCATAAATTTTTTTCTCTTTTAGTGTACTAAAAATGATCCCAATATGTTTTCCATGGTCATAACATGTGTCAGAATACAAATTGTTGTCATCCAAAAAGATCGTGACAAAAGAGTCCAACTAGGGGAGGAAAACTGTATTCCTTAATGACATTAAAATGGAAGGGGCATTCGTATGACCAAATAACATAACTAGATACTCATACAGACCAAACATGTTATGGAATTATGTATGGGGTATATGTGATGGTCCGAATTACAAAAAATGATAACCATTTCTATGGTCATTCATATAGAACACCTCTTCTCCTTGGAGCTGGTCCAATGGATAATTTATTCAAGGATGAGAATAAAAATTCTTACCCTTAAGGTTGTTTAACATTGTGTAATCCAAAAATAAATGTATGGTTCCATCTTCTTTCTTGGTAAAAATATTGGGAAAACCCCAAGAGGTAGTAGTAGTCCATCTAAATCATTTGACCTCTAGGACCTCTATCTACCTCTTTAGATCCTCAAACTATGTTGGAGCCATCCTTTAAAGCCTTCATTGAAATGATCAAATTGTAGAGGGAAATCAATTTGAAGAAAACCCTAATCCTCCATGAATAGACTAGAAATTTTGGCAGTTACTCCCCCTAGACCATGATGCATCGGTCCATCTCTCCCAACATAGATATCTCACTCTACTTTGAAAATATAACTCCTAGCTAATGGTTATTTAAGAAAAACCATGTGATGACATCAGTCAACAATGGCATGATAGTCGACTAACCGGTCGACCCTTATAATGAAATCAAATCGCTTGAGCTCATGAACAAAAGTATTAATCACTAAAGGGTAACTACCACCCTCAAGGGGATAGTCTATACACTATAAGATTCCCACCTTCTATATTTCCAATAATGCATCGAGGGTCATTATACCATAGTTATACAATATATCTAGTAAAAAATCGTTCACAATTGATATAGAAATAAGAGAGTTTGAAGCCCCTGTATCAAAAAAAGTAGAGACAATAGTGGAGGGTACTAGAATAGTACCTCGTATAGTATATGGTTTTGTAGCCTAATCCTTGAGTATGAACTATAAATCATGTAACTGAACTAATCCATCGACCTATGCAATATATATACTACCAAAATCATGAATGCTCTGCTGGTCTGTTTGTGATCAAGGGTCGGACAACCATGGACACAGCCCCCTCCTCGACCAGACCTGATGGTGCTATTTTAACTCCCCACCTGACATGATTCAAATTAACACACTCATGTCTATGGAGAAAGGCTCATCCTTTTCCACTCCATGTTGGTGGAAAAGTCCTGCAAAAGTGGTGATGATGACACATACAACTGCAAGAATAACACTATATATGGTATCTATCACATTGGGGCTTCTTGTGACCTTATTTTCCATAATGATTATAAACTACAGTTCTATAAAACTGGATACTCTGGCTCCCACTTCCCTAATGGAAAACCTCAAGGGAAAATTTCGTTCCACCATATGAACTTTTGGCCATACATGGAACTGATCCAATAAATCTGGTACTTGTTCCATCTCTTAAGTTACACTATGTGATAAGGTCATGATCAATTATTGAATAAAAGTTAGGAAGGTGTAAGAAATTCACTTAGGTTAAAATGGTGTACTACATCCCATCATAAAAAGGTCCAGCACATGAAATCTCATAATTGCATAGAAGTCATGAAAAACATTATAAATCTAGGAAATTGGGTGAATATTTGATAACTAACATAGTATAGATCTCCATATTCCTAAACACTCTGGCTCTATCATCTCTCAATGCCTGAGCAAAGAGATAATCATTGATGGTAGTCTGCAAGTCAACTAATAACATGCCCTGATGGTGACTAGAATGGGTAACCTAATCCTACTAATGCTTGGATATATCCTGAGGCAAGCATGTAGCAAACTTGACACTACACTCTGAAGGTGATTCCAAATGCCTAATGTTATATGCATGACATCTATCCAAGACTCATCATCCTTAGAACTGCCATCCCCTGAAAAATTCGGAGAATGCGGTTGCTATAAATTATGTGTTATATCATCCATCATAGGGGAAACTCATGGAGATACATTAACTGCATGCATCCGATGTGACAAACTATCATGTTCTTGGGCATTAGTTCCCATATTAGGTATATAAGGTGGTGCCTCATGTGTCACTCATAGAAGTAAGACTAGCGCCTCAAGGCCAACCATGTCTAGATCATGGTCATCACCTCCCTCTTGGAGAACGATACGAGGACATCATGGCGACAATGTTATAAAAATGACAAGAAAACATCATAGAACAAGAAAAGGATAAAATTATTGCATCACATACATAATATTAACATACGAAAACTCACTACCCCAAGGAAACCTACCCAAACTACCCATTTAGATGAAAATAAATTAGTAAGTGATCAAGTATAAGTTTCATTTAATTTTGCAATAAAATTATACGTTCACTCATTTACCTTTAATAAATATGAAAAAGAGATATAAGGATATGAAACCAATTCATTTTAGATTTCAATATTCACTTTATAAAGTATAGACATTTCTGATGAATTAGTTCCCATACACATATCATCAGAAATGACACCAATTTCATTCTAGTATAATGGCTTGGCATGGGTAATTAATCATTCCAACCCATGAGGGGCCATAACAATCATGAATTGAGACATGAAATAAATCAATCGAATCCAATTTAATACATGTACAAGAAACTATCCCTACATAAATCTACAATCACAAGCATATTAAGTAATGAAAAGCAATGAAATGTACCTATTTGGAATGGAAATATACAAGACATGTGAATTCAAGGGGTCTATAATGATGCATATAAAAATTCAAATTGTTCTCATATCATCATGAAAATTATAAAAGAATACCCTCAAATAGAGTTTTAATCAACAACGTCACGTAGCATGCACATCACCCAATGGAAAAATAATATCTACTATAATAGGAAAATTAGAAGAACAATAACATTTTGGGGATCTTGTGTTTTACCATAAACATGCGTTCGTGATTCCCAAGAACATCTAATGACCATGTCCCAAGAATTAATATTCTCAAATGTATTCTCTTCAAATAGTATGACAATTAAATAATATCCTTTGATAATACAATGTGAAGACTTAGACGTAGATTCCACTTAATGGGTTCCCTGATCCTGGTGGGCCACCTGGCCTCAAGCACATCTTTGCAATTGCCAGAGGCTACAGACTAGTAGCGAGGGACTACGGTGTGTCTGTGGGATGACTATTTCAACATTAAAATATTGTGGAACATTAGAAGAATTATAAGTGATGATTAAACAGCAAAAAAATATAAATAAACAGTGGAAGAAAACTGATTAAATAGAAAAATGGGAATAACAAAAAATGTAACACCCCAGGTAAATAAAGAATATGACATTTTTATATTTATCCATATTTGTGAATAAAATATTAATATTACATTAAAGGGGATTCTATGCTCGATGGCGTACCCAACACACAACAACGAGTTTCTTGGGAATCTTACGTTACACTCTAATAATAAAATAATATTATTTTAAATAGTAGTTAAAGACTAGTCGTTGCAATGACGGGAATGAACAGAACTAACCACAAAATGATTATATATGTTTTTCAAATATTTTTTCTTTTTACAATATATATTAGTGTATTAAAAATTCAAATGAATCCAATGTTAAACGTAAACATTCTAATATTCTTTAAAAGGCCGATTAACCGCCTTTTGATGGCGGACCTCTTTTAAATCCACTTTTTGACAATTTTATGTGTTATGTTTTACAAAATAAAATTCTTCTTTAGAATCGGGACATCAAAATTTACTTTGTGTAAATTTTTGGTATTTTTCCGAAAAAGTTCAATTTTTAATGAATAGTGAAAAATTTTGTATTTTAATTAAAAACCTCTTTTAATCTAATTTATTTATATGATTAGATTATCTTTTTAATTGTTTTTATAGTGAAATTAGAATATATTTTTACCATTTAATCCAATAGTGGTCGTTGGAATTAATTTCACTTTGAAATCGGACTTAAACCAGTGTCAATCTTTTGATACATTTTGTTTTATAAAAACACGCTATTTGTTTTGAATGCGGGAATTAATTATTAAATTAATTAATTATATATTTATGTTTTGAATTTTGTAAAATAGACATCATTTTTGAATTCAGAATATCAAATATCTCTGAGGGTGAACTTTTGGTAATTTTTTGAAAAACTTTAATTTTTGATGAATAGTGAAACCACTAAGTGGTACTTATAAAAACTGATTTTCCGTTTAAATGAAATTTTTCCATATTTGGGTTTTGAATTTAAAAAATCCAAAATACATGGTTTTCATTAAGAACTAAAATGTGGTTCAATGGGATTAACATAATTTTTTGGTGAATAGTAACTTATTAAATTTTTAATCACGATTAGAGGTAATTAGTGTAGTTTAAGGTATGAATAATGTTTTAATAAAATGAAATGACCTAGACACATATCCTACCCTCATATTATGTGTCATGGACGACCAAGACAATCCATTTGTCATCTAGGGGACCCCATGGAGCCACTTTGGATGAAAATGACATAAATATCTTTTTATTTAATGTAAAAGTAAAAATGACACAAACATGAAATTTTTTACTCAAACAATTTTTACATGGGGTTATACAAGTCCTATTGTTGACTATAAATAGTAATTGGGAAGATAAAAAGATTTCCTACATCATAGTAGTTTTTTATAATTTTTATACATTAAATAAATTAAATTATTAATGACATCATGATGATGTAGTGATGACCTCATTATTTAATGATTTCACTAAATTAGAATGATAATGTAAAATCAAAGACCTACACAATTCCAAAACCTATTATATGGGAAGATTTATAACCCTTATCACCTTATCCTCGATACACATCAATGTGGGACCATTAAAATTTGAAACTCATTCTAAAATAAAGTAACATTTCTTTACTTTCCAAGAGTGCCCCTCCTCACCTCTTATAAAAGGCCCCAACCTCTACCTCCTTAACCACACTTCCAAAGCCTTTGGATCTGCCACAACCTACCCATTTTGTCTCTCCACATCCCTCTCTAACTCATTGAAGCCTCACTTTCAGCAGAAGTCTTCTCAAGGAATCCTTTGAGCTCAAACCAAAAGAAGTTACCCGATTTTATGGTAATGTCTTCACTTGTGTCCTTTTGTTTTATTTTGCTTCTCCAACCCCAAAAAACTCTCATTATTCATCTTTTTTGTAACAAATACAGTATCTTCAATACTCTAGGATGTTTTTATAAGAAGGATTGGAGCTAAAATTACACACACCATCGTCAAATGGTTGAAGAACATACTGTTTCTGTGGTTGGCGATTTTCTGCCTCACGAAACGATGATTGTTCAATATTCTTTTAACACCATTAAAGGTGGCCATTATGATGTCACTGTAATTTATATATGATATATATAGTATTTATGTTTAATACATGCTTCTGTATTTTATATTTAAACCATACCTTTATTCTTTTCATGTTGTGTAAATGCTATAATTTCATATGAGGAAGTACGGACTACCGCCCCCTCAAGTGATATGACTCGTACATGCAATACATGGAATGCATAAAGAATGATATTTATGAACATATGTGACCTATATAAAATCTATATTATACTGGAATTATAATATATATATATCATTTATTTTTAATTCCATTAATATGAAAAAGGAAAAAATGAAAGTAGCGTTCATGCGTACGTACGACCTACCGTCTCCATGAACGGTGCTTTTCATTTTTTATCTCCAAAAGATATGGAATAGTATAAAATGAATATTTAATGGATATATATGATATTTTAATCATTAATACTATTCTGGAAATTATTTACTTATAACTACATGGACAGTCATTTTTCAAACAAGTTCATTTTTGACTCATGTACCAAACAACAGTAAAAACGTCTGATATGAACTAACATTATTAAACAATTATTATAACATTATAATATGTGATATGAACTGAATAATAATCTTTATAGGAGGTCCTTAAGCAATTATAAATTTACCAATGTTTATTATTCAGGAATATAAAGAAACGAACAAGACAAGTTGGACTTGAGGTAAGGGATCTGACTCCTCTCTTTCTTTTAAAGTACAATCTTTTATGTTATTCATTTTAAATGCTCATATTTCTTGTTATTGGGATATTATTTTATATTAATATTATTGTAATTTTTATGTTCATATGATGAGAGACCATATTCTCTCTCATTAATCCATTTTGGATGTTTGGAGTGGCGCCGTTGGGCTGTCAAGTTTTCCTAAGAGAACTAACGTCTCTCTTTCTTTTTAAGTACTCTTCATTAAGTCACTTATTTTATGCTCCTCTTTGTTATGTTGGGGGATGTTATTTTATATTCCTCTTTCTGTAAACCTTATGTTAGTATGATGAGAGACCCTATTTGATCTCATCAATACATTTTGGAAGTTTTTTGTGGCGTCGTTAGGCTACCGAGTTTTTGTAAGGGATTTTTCATCTCACTTTTATTCCTGTGAGATTTATGCTACATTTTCCACAATTTTTTTGAGTGGGGTATGTACTGCCCATTATTTTACTCATTGTGTAATTTACTTTCATTTATGAGTATATACATCAATGTTCTATTTTCCCTCTTTCACGGGATGTATGTTTTGAAAGATACCCGTGTCGGTAAGGGAACCTTTCACCCTCCCCTTTTTAAAAGACATCCTATGTTATGTCTTTTAATTCACATACTATTATGTTGGGATATGTTATTCTATATCCTTATTGATTTAAATTTTATGTCCATGATATGAGATACCCTTTTTATCTCTCATCAACTCATTTTCTGAATTTTGTAGTGACGCCGTTAGGCTGCCAAATTTTTGCAAGGGAACTTCTTAACACAAATTTGATTCATTGGGATAAACTTGTACTCCATGAATATGATTTTCTAAGAATATGTGTCAATAACCTCGGATTTTTTTACACTTAATATCCACTTATATTTTTTGTATTCATTTTTCACACATAATTATGTAATTGATTTATCCTTAATCTAAGGATACCGTCTTTGTATGGGACTTCGTCTCACTCTCCTTTCATTGAGGCATATTTTGTTTTATACACAACCTTGTTTTATAAAGTGTATAAACCCCTTTGAATTTTACATTTATTCAAAATGAATCTTTTTTATTCGAATAATTTACTAAATGACAAAAGGGAATTTTTTTTGTCTTACATATGCGGCGACAACGACTTCTCCGCCGCCATGACCATTATTTGAGTTTCGGCTTCCTCTACAAGCCATACTATTAAAAAAAATACCATGATTTACTTTTATTTTGTATTGTTATTGAAAATGGTTTTCATAATGTTTTTATACCAATGTTTTGTATTGATATATTGTGATTGAAAGGTGGAAATGTTATGTTTCCTTTATGCATGTTTTATGTGATACGATTATCTGGAGGTTCTTGGGCATTATTATGACGGCGGGTGGTTCCGTGATAAACTAAAGGTGGGAGAGCCCGATATAGCTCTTCAATGCATTGGGTAACGCGAAGGAGTGAAACGTTAAGGTTTCTCCAAAGAGATTTAGGGAATATACTGTGGTGGGTATTCCACAGGTTATCAAGAGGGTCACTCCCAACGTAAGAATGTTATTAATGCCTCAAGATACCTCTATGTCTTATAATTTCTATGAATTATACATCATTTGATGAGGTATGTTAAAGTGCCTATGTTTTATGGGTAAAATATGATTTCATTCTTATGTATATATGAACTCATGTTTTCTTTCCATATTTTTATTACGCTTACTGAGCTTTTTATGCTCATCCCAAGTTTTTGAAATGTTTTTCACAGGTTAAGGGAAAGGTACATGATATGATGATAGTGTCAGGGATGTGTCAAGAAATAATCCAAGCTTAATTTTTAAATATGTTTCTGTTGATGGGAAAAAAATGAATACAATCTTTTATGTAACCACTTTGTTTAAATGTGGAATGTAATGTAAGTTTTATGATCAAATTCTCTAAAACTCTAAACCTGAAAAGATCCTCAATGTGTAATCTTGTAATAACTCAAGATTAAGTAAGGTTTATGGCTGCGGCCTTATAGTTGGTATCAGAGGTCGGTTTAGACAACTTTAGGGATTAGGAGTTTTTGTTAGACACATGATTAGTCCATATATATATTATTTCAGTTAAAACCGTGTTTTATAACATTTTTCAGGTCAAGTAATGTTGGTTGCGAATGGAAGAAGAAGGATCTCAAACAACATTCCTATCTCTTCCTGATGACATGCTTGCAATAATTATTGCAAAGTAATGTTCAGATGATTGTGAAACTTTTTCAAGTATACAACTCACTTGCAAGAAGTTGTTTGAGATATCAAACACCTCCACTATACCTCGTTATCATCATGGATCATGGGTTGTTTTTAAACAAATTCTATTTTCACAATATTCTCATATTTTCAATAAAGGTAAATATTATCAAGGTATTTTAAAATATTTTACCTTATCACAAGAATTTGAAACATATTATGATTTTAAAAATGGTGCTGAGGAAGGAGACCCTTGCGCAACCTATTTATATTTGATTTTAAAATATAGTCTCTCAGCACATACTTATGGTATTTTTAAAGGACCAATAGTAGAAAGTTTCAACTCAAATTATATCTGAAAATTTTATAGAAAACATGTTTTATTAGAAGTTTTGGAATTATATGTCATACATGATTATTTTCCAAAAATTGTTTTTCTGTGAACACACATATGACCAATGTTGTACAAGGTGTATTTGGATGGAGGAGAAAATGATTTTGAAGGATCTCTAAATCATTGTTGTAATGCATGGGACTTCTACCTACGTGAGCAAGATGAAGATGAAACCGAGTGGACGCCATGATCAAGGTATGATGTTATTCATTTTGAGAATCGTTTTATTTTATCTTGTCATGGTGAAATAAGACGTCAAGAATTAAGATCTTGAGATCATAACGAATTTTATGAAAATGAGAGGTATATGGAAACTATTGAGGTTAAAACATGTCAGGGTTATTTTTGGAGTTTTATAAAAAGGACAGCACACAGACCGTGTGACAACCCGTCGCGTCATACCATGCTGCGGGAATCGAACCAACAACCAAAGTGCAACTGGTATTTATCGCCTACCACTAGACTAAGTGAAGTACCTGGTTAGTTTGACTGATTCTTTTTAGTTAGATGATTTTATGAATTAAGATTAAGTTGATTTTGGGTTATATATGGAAATTTATTAACCTATCATGGAGGATATGTGATTAGGTTAATTACTTTTCAATAAGAGACCTTAAGAGAAACTGATGTTGTTTGGAGATAAATGTTACGATTTAACTTGGAAGACTATGTGACTAAATCATTCAAATATTTGGGTTTCAATCTTAGTTTGGTTTACTTTGAAGAATTTTATGGACAAATTGTTTATCGAATGGTCCTCGTTGAAATTTGGGTTTTGTTGGACAAATTTTGGATATTAAGAATAGATTTTCTTTTTTTAAAGGATTATCAATTTATGGATTATCTGATCTTGTTCTAACCATTTGGGTTTTGGTTTTGGTTAATGTTTAAATACATGATAAGTATATAGTTATCTTTTTTTGTATTAGGCGATTCTCTAGAAGTTGATTATAGTACTCTTAATGTGAAAAAGTCTTCCTAAATACTCGTCCTTTGGAGAAAATATGAGTTTGTGTAAGGAATCTAATAAAAGTGGAAAGTCAACATGATAAGTGATTATGACTCCTTATGAATAAATTCCTCAATAAAAAGTAACATAAAACAAAAATTTTGTCTATTAACTTTTCCTACTGGGGAATCGAATACTGTTTAACCCATCACAAGTTTGTGATTTTCTTGTGGTTAACTTTCTCCTAAACATGTTTTCTATCTCTCTCCATCAGAACATGACCCTATGTTTTCTCCTTCATATCCATGTTTTCCTACATGGAATCCTAGTATGGGTTATCTCGGGTGACCTCTATACTTATCTTTCTTTATTTTAAAGTGATTGTTTTACCGACTCTTGTTCCGATGTGGGACTTTCAAGGATGTTTCCAAGCTCAATTTTAAAATTGTGAGGATGCAATTTCCAAAAGGGGGGAAGGATGTAACACCCTAGGTAAATAAATAATATGAAATTTTTATATTTATCCATATTTGTGAATAAAATATTAATATTAGTTTAAAGGGGATGCTATGCTCGATGGCGTACCCAACACACAACAACGAGTTTCTGGGGAATCTTACGTTGCACTCTAATAATAAAATAATATTATTTTGAATAGTAGTTAATGCCTAGACTTTGTAATGGAGGGAATGAAAAGAACTGACCACAAAATGATTATATATGTTTGTCAAATATTTTTACTTTTTACAATAAATATTTGTGGATTAAAAATGCAAATGAATACAATTTTAAGCGTAAACATTCTAATATTCTTTAAAAGGTCGATTAACCTCCTTTTGATGGAGAACCTCTTTTAAATCCACCATTTGACAATTTTATGTGTTATATTTGACAAAATAAAATTCATTTTTAGAATTGGGACATCAAAATTTACTTTGTATAATTTTTTGGTATTTTTCCGAAAAAGTTCAATTGTTAATGAATAGTGAAAAATGTTGTATTTTAATTCAAAACCTCTTTTAATCTAATTTATTTATATGATTAGATTATCTTTTGAATTGTTCTTAAAGTGAAATTACAATATATTTTTACCATTTAATCCAATAGTGGTCGTTGGATTTAATTTCACTTTGAAATCGGACTTAAACTAGTGTTAATCTTTTGATACATTTTGTTTCATAAAAACACGCTATTTGTTTTGACAACGGGAATTAATTATTAAAATAATTTATGCAACTTATATGTTTTGAATTTTGTATAATAGACATCATTTTTGAATTCGGAATATCAAATATATCTTAGGTTGAAATTTTGGTAATTTTTTGAAAAACATCAATTTTTGATGAATAGTGAAACCAATAAGTGGTACTTATAAAAAATGATTTTCCGTTTAAATGAAATTTTGCCATTTTTTTGTTTTGAATTTCAAAAATCAGACATATATGGTTGTCATTAAGAAGTAAAATGTGGTTCAATGGGATTAAAATAATTTTTTGGTGAATAGTATCTTATTAAGTTTTTAATCGCGATTAGAGGTAATTAGTGTAGTTTAAGGTAAGAATAATGTTTTAATAAAATTAAATGACCTAGAAACATGTCCTAACCTCATTAGATGTGTCATGGCCGACCAATAAAATCCATGGGAAAACTTGGGGACCCCATGGAGCCACATTGGTTGGAAAATGACATAAATATCTTTTTATTTAATGTAAAAGTAAAAATGACACAAACATGAAATTTTTACGAAAACAATTTTTACATTGGGTTATACAAGTACAATTTTTGACTATAAATAGTCATTGTAAATCTAAAAATATTTCATACATAATAGTAGTTTTTTATAATTTTTAGACATTAAATAAATTAAATTATTTATGACATCATGATGATGCAGTGATGACCTCATTAGTTAATGATTTAAATAAAATGGAAATATAATGTAAACTCTAACACCTACAAATGTCCAAAACCTATTAGATGGGTGGATTTCTAACCCTTATCACCTTATCCGCGATACACATCATTGCGGGACCATTAAAATCCGAAACTCATTCTAAAATAAAGTAACATTTCTTTACTTTCCAAGAGTGCCCCTCCTCTCCTCTTATAAAAGGCCCCCACCTCTACCTCCTTACCCACACTTCCAAAGCCTTTAGCTCGGAAAAAACCTTCCCATTTTGTCTCTCCACATCCCTATCTAACTCCTTGAAGTCTCACTTTTTGCAGTAGTCTTCCCAAGAAATCCTTTGATCTCAAACCAAAGGGGGTTACCCGATTTTTAGGTAATGTCTTCACTTGAGTCCTTTTTTTTATTTTGCTTCTCCAACCCCCTAAACTCTTTTTATTCATATCTTTTGTAACAACTACAATATCTTCAATATACAAGGATGTTTTTATAAGATTTATTCGAGCTACACTTACACACACCTTCGTCTAATGGTTGAAAAACATACTGTTTCCGTGGTTGGTGATTTTTTTGCCTCACGAAACGATGATTGTTAAATATTCTTTTAACACCTTTAAAGCTGGCCATTATGATGTCACTGTATTTTATATATGATATATATTGTATTTATGTTTACTATATGCTTCTGTATTTTATATTTATACCATACCTTTATTATTTTCATGTTGTGTAAATGCGATAATTTCATATGAGGAAGTGCGGACTACCGCCCCCTCAAGTGATTTGACTCGTACATGCAATACATGGAATGTATAAAGAATGAAATTAATGAACATATGTGAACTATATAACATATATATTATACATGAATTATAATTTATATATATATATAATTTATTTTTAATTCCATTAATACAAAAAAGGAAAAAATGAAAGTAGCGTTCATGCGTACGTACGACCTACCGTCTCCATGAATGGTGCTTTTCGTTTTTTATCTCCAAAAGATATGGAATAGTATAAAATGAATATTTAATGGATATATATGATATTTTAATCATTAATACTATTCTAGAAATTATTTACTTATAACTACATGGACAATCATTTTTCAAACAAGTTCATTTTTGACTCTTGTACCAAACATCGGCAAAAACATATGATATGAACTAACATTATTAAACAATTATTATAACATTATAGTATGTGATATGAACTGAATAATAATAATTATAGGAGGTACTTATGAAATTATAAATTGGCCAAAGTTTATTATTCTGGAATATAAAGAAACGAACAAGACAAGTTGGACTTGAGGTAAGGGATCCAACTCCCCTCTTTCTTTTAAAGTACACTCTATTATGTCATTCCTTTTAAAAGATCATCTTTCATGTTATTGGGATATTATATTATATTAATCTTACTGTAATTTTTATGTTCATATGATGAGAGACCCAATTATCTCTCATCAATCCATTTTGGACGTTTTGAGTGGCGTCGTTAGGCTGCCGATTTTTCGTAAGAGATCTAACCTCTCTCTTTCTTTTTAAGTACTCTTATTTATGTCATTTCTTTTAAGCTCCCCTTTGTTATGTTGGGGGATTTTCTTTTATATTCCTCTTTCTGTAAACATTATGTTATTATGATTAGATACCCTATTTGATCTCATCAATCCATTTTGTATGTTTTATGTGGCCCCATTAGGCTGCTGAGATTTCATAAGGGATTTTTCATCTCACTTTTAT
Organism: Viscum album; assembly: GCA_963277665.1. Classification (NCBI taxonomy): domain Eukaryota; kingdom Viridiplantae; phylum Streptophyta; class Magnoliopsida; order Santalales; family Viscaceae; genus Viscum; species Viscum album. Next base: position 1,921,048,127 of record OY728160.1, read on the forward strand.
TCCCGTGAGATTTATGCTACATTTTCCACAATTTCCTTTTAGTGGTGTATGTACTGACCATTATTTTACTCATTGTGTAATATAATTTCATTTATGAGTATTTACATCAATGTTGTATTGTCCCTCTTTCAAGGGGTGTATGTTTCGAAAGATACCCATGTCGGTAAGGGAACCATTCACCCTCCTCTTTTTAAAAGGCATCCATTGTTATGTCTTTTAATTCACATACTATTATATTGGGATATGTTCTTCTATATCCTTATTGATTTAGATTTTATTTCCATGAGATGAGATACCCTTTTTATCTCCCATCTACTCATTTTCTGAATTTTGTAGTGACGCTGTTAGGCTGTCAAATTTTTGCAATGGAACTTCTTAACCCAAATTTGATTCTTTGGGATAAACTTGTACTCCTTGAATATGTAGTTCTATGAATATGTTTGAATAGCCTCGGATTGTTTTACACTTAATATCCACTTATATTTTGTGTATTCATTTGTCACACATAATTATGTAATTGATTTATCCTTAATCCAAGGATACCGTCTTTTTATGGGACTTCGACCCAATCTCCTTTCATTGAGGCATATTTTGTTTTATACACAACCTTATTTTATACAGTGTATAAACCCCTTTGACTTTTACATTTATTCAAAAGGAATATTTTTTATATGAAGCGTTTACTAAACGAAAAAAGGGAATTTTTTGTCGTACGTATGCGGCGACAACGACTTCTCTGCCGCCGTGACCATTATTTGAGTTTCGGCTTCTCTACAAGCCATACTTTTTTTTAAAAGAAAAATAAATACCGTGTTTTAATTTTCTTTTGTTTTGGTACTGAAAATAGTTTTCATAATTTTTTTATATCAATGTGTAGTATTGATATCTTGTGATTGAAAGGTGGAAATGTTATGTTTCCTTTATGCATGTTTTATGTGATTCGATTATGTTGAGGTTCTTGGGCATTATTATGAAGACGGGTGGTTCTGTGATAAACTAAGGGTAGGTGAGCCCGAAATAGCTCTCCAATGCATTGGGTAACGCGAAGGAGTGAAACGTTAAGGATTCTCCGAAGAGATTTAGGGAATATACTATAGTGGGTATTCCAAACGTAACCAAGAGGGTTACTCCCTACGTAAGAATGTTATGAATCCCTTAAGTTACCACTATGTCTTATAATTTCTATGAATTTTTCATGATTTGATGAGGTATGTTAAAGTGACTATGTTTTATGGGTAATGTATGATTTCATTATTATGTATATATGAACTCATGTTTCCTTTCCATATTTTTATAACCCTTACTGAGCTTTGTATTCTAATCACAAGTTGTTGAAATGTTTTTCACAGGTCAAGGGAAAGGTACATGATATGAAGATAGTGTCAAGGAAGTGTCAAGAAAAAATCCAAGATTTACTTTTATATATGTTTCTGTTGATGGGAAAAAATGAATACTATCTTTTATGTAACCACTTTGTTTAAATGTGGAATGTAATGTAAGTTTTATGATCTAATTCTCTAAAACTCCAAACCTGAAAAGATCCTCAATGTGTAATCATGTTATAACTTAAGATTATGTAAGGTTTAATGCTGAGGCCTTATAGTTGGTATCAGAGGTCGATTTAGACAACTTTTGGGATTATGAGTTTTTGTTAGACACATTATTAGTCCCTATATCTATTATTTCAGTTAAATCCTTGTTTTATAACTTTTTTCAGGTCAAGTAAAGTTGGTTACGAATGGAAGGAGAAGGATCTCAAACGACATTCCTTTCTCTTCCTGATGACATGCTAGCAATAATTATTGCAAAGTCATGTTTGGATGATTGTGAAACATTTTCAAGCATAAAACTCACTTGCAAGATGTTTTTTGAGATATCAAACACCTCCACTATACCTCATTATTATCGTGGATCATGGGTTGTTTTTAGACAAATACTCTTTTCACAATAATCTCATATTTTCAATAAAGGTAAATATTACCAAGGTATTTTAAAATATTTTACCTTATCATAAGAATTTGAAGCATATTTTGATTTTAAAAATGGTGCTGAGGAAGGAGACCCTTGTGCAACCTATTTATATTTGATTTTAAAATATAGTCTCTCTGCACATACTTATGGTATTTTAAAAGCACCAATAATAGATAGTTTCAACTCAAATTTTGTCCAAATATTTTGTAGAAAACATGTTTTATCAGACATTTTGGAATTATATGTCATACATGATTATTTCCACAATTGTTTTTCTATGAACACCCATATGGCCCATGTTGTACAAGGTGTATTTGGATGGAGGAAGCAAATGATTTTGAAGGATCTCAAAATCATTGTTGTAATGCATGGGACTTCTACCTACGTGAGAAAGATGACGATGAAAATGAGTGGACACCATGATCAAGGTATAATGTTATTCATTTTGGGAATCGTTTTATTTTATCTTATCATGGTGAAATAAGACTTCAAGAATTAAGATCATGAGATCATAAAGAAATTGGATGAAAATGAGAGGTATAAGGAAACTATTGAGGTTAAAACATGTTAGGGTTATTTATGGAGTTTTATAAAAAGGACAGCACACAGACCGTGTGACAACCCGTTGCGTCAGACCACACTATAGGAATCGAACCAACAACCAAAGTACGACTGGTATTTATCGCCTACCACTAGACTACGTGAAGTCCCTGGTTAGTTTGACTGATTCTTTTTAGTTAGATGATTTTATGAATTAAGAGTAAGTTGATTTTGGGTTATCTATGGAAATTTATTAACCTATCATGTAGGATATGTGATTAGGTTAATTACTTTTCAATACGAGACATTAAGAGAAACTGATGTTGTTTGGAGATAAATGTTACGATTTAACTTGGAAGACTATTTGACTAAATACGTCAAATATTTGGGTTTCTATCTTAGTTTGGTTTACTTTGAAGAATTTTATGGACAAATTGTTTATCGAATGGTCCTCGTAGAAATTTGGGTTTTGTTGGAAAATTTTTGGAGATTAAGAATAGATTTTCTTTTTATAAAGGGTAATCAATTTCTGGATTATCTGATCATGTACTAAACTTTTGGGTTATGGTTTTGGTTAAAGTCTAAAGACATGGGAATTATATAGTTATATTTTTTTTGGATTAGGTGATTCTCTAGAAGTTGATTATAGTACTCTTAATGTGAAAAAGTCTTCCTAAATACTCGTCCTTTGGAGAAAATATGAGTTTGTGTAAGGAATCTAATAAAAGTTGAAAGTCAACATGATAAGTGATTATGTTTCCTTATGAATAAATTCCTCAATAAAAATTAACTTAAAACAAAAATGTCGTCTATTAACTTTTCCTACTGGGGAATCGAATACCGTTTAACCCATCACAAGTTTGTGATTTTCTTGTTGTTAATTTTTTTTAAACATGTATTCTATCACTCTCCATCAGAACATGACCCTTTGTGTTCCCCTCCATGTCCATGTTTTCCTACATGGAATCCAATTATGGGTTAACTCGGGTGACCTCTATACTTATCTTTATTTATTTTAAAGTGATTGTTTTACCGACTCTTGTTCTGATTTGGGACTTTCAAGGATGTTTCCAAGCTCAATTTTAAAATTGCGAGGACGAAATTCCCAAAAGGGGGGAAGGATGTAACACCCGAGGTAAATAAAGAATATGACATTTTTATATTTATACATATTTGTGAATAAAATATTAATATTACTTTAAAGGGGATGCTATGCTCGATGGCGTACCCAACACACAACAATGAGTTTCTTGGGAATCTTACGTTGCACTCTAATAATAATATAATATTATTTTAAATAGTAGTTAACGCCTAGAAATTGTAATGGCGGGAATGAATAGAACTAACCACAAAACTATTATATATGTTTGTCAAATAATTTTACTTTTTACAATAAATATTAGTGGATTAAAAATGCAAATGAATCCAATTTTAAGCATAAACATTCTAATATTCGTTAAAAGGTCGATTAACCGCCTTTTGATGGCGAACCTCTTTTAAATCCACTTTTTGAAAATTTTATGTGTTATATTTGACAAAAAAAAAATTCTTCTTTAGAATCGGGACATCAAAATTTACTTTGTTTAAATTTTTCGTATTTTTCCAAAAAAGGTCAAATTTTAATGAATAGTGAAAAATGTTTTATTTTAATTCAAAACCTCTTTTAATATAATTTGTTTATATTATTAGATTATCTTTTTAATTGGTTTAAAAGATAAATTATAATACATTTTAACCATTTAATCCAATAGTGGTCGTTGGAATTAATTTCACTTTGAAATCGGACATAAACTAGTGTTAATCTTTTGATACATTTTGTTTCATAAAAACACGCCATTTGTTTTGACAGCGGGAATTAATTATTAAATTAATCAATGCATCTTATATGTTTTGAATTTTTTAAATAGGCATCATTTTTTAATTCGGAATATCAAATATAGCTTAGGGTAAACTTTTGGTAATTTTCTAAAAAACGTCAATTTTTTATGAATAGTGAAACCACTAAGTGGTACTTATAAAAACTGATTTTCCGTTTAAATAAAATTTTGCAATCTTTGTGTTTTGAATTTCAAAAATCCGACATACATGGTTTTCATTAAGAATTAAAATGTGGTTCGATGGGATTAAAATAATTTTTTGGTGAATAGTAACTTATTAAGTTTGTAATCGCAATTAGAGGTAATTAGTGTAGTTTAAGGTAAGAATAATGTTTTAATAAAAGGAAATGACCAATAAACATGTCCTACCCTCATTGGATGTGTCATGGACTACAAATACAATCCATGGGACAACTATGGGACCCCATGGAGACACTTTGGATGGAAATTGACATAACTATCTTTTTATTTAATGTAAAAGTAAAAATGACACAAACATGAAATGTTTTACTAAAACAATTTTTACATGGGGTTATAAAAGTCCGATTTTTGACAAAAAAAATCATTTAAAATCTAAAAAGATTTCCTACATCATAGTAGTTTTTTATAATTTTTAGACATTAAATAAATTAAATTATTCATGACATCATGATGATGCAGTGATGACTTCATTAGTTAATGATTTAAATAAAATGGAAAGATAATGTAAAATCTAAGACCTAAACATGTCCAAAACCTAGTATATGGGTGTATTTCTAACCCTTATCACCATATCCTAGATACACATCAATGTGGGACCATTAAAATTCGAAACTCATTCTAAAATAAAGTAACATTTCTTTACATTCCAAGAGTGCCCCTCCTCTCCTCTTATAAAAGGCCGCCACCTCTACCTCCTTACCCACACTTCCAAAGCCTTTGGCTCCGCCAAACCCTGCCCATTTTGTCTCTCCACATGCCTCTCTAACTCCTTCGAGTCTCACTTTGAGCATAAGTCTTCTCAAGGAAGCCTTTGAACTCAAACCAAAGGGAGTTACCCGATTTTAAGGTAATGTCTTCACTTGAGTCCTTTTGATTTATTTTGCTTCTCCAACCCCCTAAACTCTTTTTATTCATCTCTTTTGTAACAAATACAGTATCTTCAATATACTAGGATGTTTTTATAAGATGGATTCGAGCAACACTTACACACACGATCATCTAATGGTTGAAGAACATATTGTTTCTGTGGTTTGTGATTTTCTGCCTCACGAAACGATGATTGTTCAATATTATTTTAACACCTTTAAAGGTGGCCATTATGATGTCACTGTATTTTATATATGATATATATGGTATTTATGTTTACTATATGCTTATTTATTTTATATTTAAACCATACCTTTATTCTTTTCATGTTGTGTAAATGTGATAATTTCATATGAGGAAGTACGGACTACCGCCCCCTCAAGTGATTTGACTCGTACATGCAATACATGGAATGTATAAAGAATGAAATTAATGAACATATGTGACCTATATAAAATATATATTATACTGAAATTATAATTTATATATATATATATATTTTATGTTTAATTCCATTAATATGAAAACGGAAAAAATGAAAGTAGCGTTCATGCGTACGTACGGCCTACCGTATCCATGAACGGTGCATTTCGTTTTTTATCTCCAAAAGATATGGAATAGTATAAAATGGATATGTACTGGATATATATTATATTTTAATCCTTAATATTATTCTGGAAATTATTTACTTATAACTACATGGACAATCATTTTTCAAACAAGTTCATTTTTGACTCATGTACCAAACATCGGCAAAAACGTCTCATATGAACTAACATTATTAAAAAATTATTATAACATTATAATATTGATATGAACTGAATAATAATATTTATAAGAGGTCCTTAAGCAATTATAAATTGACCAAAGTTTATTATTCAGGAATATAATGAAACGAACAAGTCAAGTTGGACTTGAGGTAAGGGATCCAACTCCTCTCTTTCTTTTAAAGTACACTCTTTTTTGTCATTCCTTTTAAAAGCTAATATTTCTTGTTATTGGGATATTATATTATTTTACTCTTACGGTAATTTTTATGTTCATATGATGAGAGACTCCATTCTCCCTCATCAATCCATTTTGGACGTTTTGAGTGGCGCCGTTAGGCTGCCGAGTTTTCGTAAGAGATCTAACCTCTCTCTTTTGTTTTAAGTACTATTCTTTATGTCACTTCTTTTAAGCTCATCTTTGTTATGTTGGGGGATGTCCTTTTATATTCATATTTCTTTAAACTTAATTTTAGTATGATGAGAGACCCTATTTGATCTCATCAATTCATTTTTTATGTTTTAGGTGGCTTTGTTAGGCTTCCGAGTTTTCGTAAGGGATTTTTCATCTCACTTTTATTCCTGTGAGATTTATGCTACATTTTATAAAATTTCATTTGAGTGGTGTATGTACTGACCATTATTTTACTTATTCTGTAATATAATTTTATTTATGAGTATTTACATCAATGTTGTATTGTCTCTCTTTCACAGGGTGTATGTTTCTAAAGATACCCATGTCGGTAAGGGAACCTTTCACCCTTCTATTTTTAAAAGAATTCCTTTGTTATGTCTTTTAATTCACATACTATAATGTTGGGATATGTTCTTCAATATCCTTATTGATTTAAATTTTATTTCCATGAGATGAGATACCCTTTTTATCTCCCATCAACTCATTTTCTGAATTTTGTAGTGACGCCGTTAGGCTGTCAAATTTTTGCAAGGGAACTTCTTAACCCAAATTTTATTCTTTGAGATAAAATTGTACTCCTTGAATATGTAGTTCTATGAATATGTTTGAATAACCTCGGATTGTTTTACACTTAATATCCACTTATATTTTTGTATTCATTTGTCACACATAATTATGTAATTGATTTATCCTTAATCCAAGGATATCATCTTTATATGGGACTTCGTCTCAATCTCCTTTCATTGAGGAATATTTTGTTTTATACACAACCTTATTTTATACAGTTTATAAACCCCTTTGACTTTTACGTTTATTCAAAAGGAATATTTTTTTTACGAAGCGTTTACTAATCAAAAAAAGGGAATTTTTTGTTGTACGTATGCGGCGACAACGACTTCTCTGCCGCCGTGACCATTATTTGAGTTTCAGCTTCTCTACAAGCCATACTATTTTTTTAAAAAAACTAAATACCATGTTTTACTTTTCTTTTGTTTTGGTATTGAAGATGGTTTTCATAATTTTTTTATATCAATGTTTTTTATTGATATTTTGTGATTGAATGGTGGAAATGTTATGTTTCCTTTATGCATGTTTTATGTGATTCGATTATGTTGAGGTTCTTGGGAATTATTATGATGACGGGTGGTTCCGTGATAAACTAAGGGTGGGTGAGCCAGATATAGCTCTCCAATGCATTGGGTAACGTGTGAAGGAGTGAACTTTTAAGGTTTCTACGAAGATATTTAGGGAATATACTATGGTGGGTATTCCAAACGTAACCAAGAGGGTTACTCCCTACGTAATAATGTTATGAATGCCTCAAGTTACCTCTATGTCTTATAATTTCTATGAATTATTCATGATTTTATGAGGTATGTTAAAGTGCCTATGTTTTTTGGGTAAAGTATGATTTCATTCTTATGTATATATGAACTCATGTTTCCCTTCCATATTTTTATAACCCTTACTGAGCTTTTTATGCTCATCCCATGTTTTTGAAATGTTTTTCATAGTTCAAGGGAAAGGTAAATGATATGATGATAGTATCAAGGAAGTGTCAAGAAAAAATACAAGCTTTATTCTTAAATATGTTTCTGTTGATGGGAAAAAATGAATATTATTTTTTATGTAACCACTTTATTGAAATGTGGAATGTAATGTAAGTTTTATGATCTAATTATCTAAAACTCTAAACCTGAAAAAATCCTCAATGTGTAATCTGGTAATAACTCAAGATTATGTAAGGTTTAAGGCTGAGACCTTATAGTTGGTATCAGAGGTCGGTTTAGACAACTTTAGGGATTAGGAGTTTTTGTTAGACACATGATTAGTCCCTATATCTATTATTTTAGTTAAATCCTTGTTTTATAACTTTTTTTAGGTCAAGTAAAGTTGGTTATGAATGGAAGGAGAAGGATCTCAAACGAAATTTCAATCTCTTCCTGATGACATGCTTGCAATAATTATTGCAATGTCATGTTCAGATGATTGTGAAACATTTTCAAGCATACAACACACTTCCAAGAAGTTGTTTGAGATATCAAACACATCCACTATACCTCGTTATCATCGTGGATCATGGGTTGTTTTTAGACAAATACTATTTTCAAAATATTCTCATATTTTAAATAAAGGTTAATATTATCAAGGTATTTTAAAATATTTTACCTTATCACAAGAATTTGAAGCATATTATGATTTTAAAAATGGTGCTGAGGAAGGAGACCCTTGAATAACCTATTTATATTTGATTTTAAAACATAGTCTCTCAGCACATACTTATGGTATTTTAAAAGGACCAATAATAGAAAGTTTTAACTCAAATTTTGTCCGACTATTTTATAGAAAACATGTTTTATCAGACGTTTTGAAATTATATGTCATACATGATTATTTTCCAAAATTGTTTCTTCTGTGAACACCCATATGACCCATGTTGTACAAGGTGTATTTGGATGGAGGAAGCAAATGATTTTGAAGGATCTCTAAATCATTGTTGTAATGCATGGGACTTGTACCTACGTGAGAAATATGACGATGAAACCGAGTGGACATCATGATCAAGGTATGATGTTAATCATTTTGGGAATCATTTTATTTTATCTTATCATGGTGAAATAAGACTTCAAGAATTAAGATCTTGAGATCATAAAAAATTTGGATGAAAATTAGAGGTACAAGGAAACTATTGAGGTTAAACCATGTTAAGGTTATTTTTGGAGTTTTATAAAAAGGACAGCACACAGACCGTGTGACAACCCATCACGTCGGACCATGCTGCGGGAATCGAACCCACAACCAAAGTGTGACTGATATTTATCGCCTACCACTGGACTAAGTGAAGTCCCCGGTTAGTTTGACTGATTCTTTTTAGTTAGAAGATTTTTTGAATTAAGAGTAAGTTGATTTTGGGTTATCTATGGAAATTTATTAACCTATCATGGAGGATATGTGATTAGGTTAATTACTTTTCAATACGAGACATTAAGAGTAACTGATGTTGTTTGGAGATAAATGTTACGATTTAACTTGGAAGACTATGTGACTAAATCCTTCAAAAATTTGGGTTTCAATCTTAGTTTGGTTTACTTTGAATAATTTTATGGACAAATTGTTTGTCGAATGGTCCTCGTTGAAATTTGGGTTTTGTTGGACAAATTTTGGAGATTAATAATAGATCTTCTTTTTATAAAGGGTTATCAATTTCTGGATTATCTGATCTTGTACTAACCTTTTGGGTTTTGGTTTTGGTTAAAGTATAATGACATGGGAAGTATATAGTTATCTTTTTTTGGATTAGGTGATTCTCTATAAGTTGATTATAGTACTCTTAATGTGAACAAGTCTTCCTAAATACTCATCCTTTGGAGAAAATATGAGTTTGTGTATGGAATATAATAAAAGTTGAAAGTCAACATGATAAGTGATTATGTTTCCTTATGAATAAATTCCTCAATAAAAAGTAACTTAAAACAAAAATGTTGTCTATTAACTTATCCTACTGGGGAATCGAATACCGTTTAACCCATCACAAGTTTGTGATTTTATTGTGGTTAACTTTCTCCTAAAAATGTTTTCTATCACTCTCTATCAGAACATGACCCTATGTTTTCTCCTCCATGTACATGTTTTCCTACATGGAATCCTAGTATGGGTTAATTTGGGTGACCTCTATACTTATCTTTTTTATTTTAATGTGATGGTTTTACCGACTCTGGATCTGATGTGGGACTTTCAAGGATGTTTGCAAGCTCAATTTTAAAATTGTGAGGACACAATTTCCAAAAGGGGGGAAGGATGTAACACCCCAGGTAAATAAAGAATATGAAATTTTTATATTTATCCATATTTGTGAATAAAGTATTAATATTACTTTAAAGTGGATGTTATGCCCGATGGCGTACCCAACACACAAGAACGAGTTTCTTGGCAATCTTACGTTGCACTCTAATAATAAAATAATATTTTTTTAAATAGTAGTTAAAGCCTAGTAGTTGTAATGGAAGGAATGAACATAACTAACCACAAAATGATTATATATGTTTTTCAAATATTTTTACTTTTTACAATAAATATTAGTGGATTAAAAATGCAAATGAATCCAATTTTAAGCGTAAACATTCTAATATTCTTAAAAAGGTCGATTAACCGCCTTTTGATGGCGAACCACTTATAAATCCACTTTTTGAAAATTTTATGTGTTATATTTGACAAAATAAAATTCTTCTTTATAATCGGGACATCATAATTTACTTTGTGTAAATTGTTGGTATTTTTCCGAAAAACTTCAATTTTTAATGAATAATGAAAAATGTTGTATTTTAATTCAAAACCTCTTTTAAGCTAATTTATTTATATTATTAGATTGTCTTTTGAATTGGTTTTAAAGTGAAATTATAATATATTTTAACCATTTAATCCAATAGTGGTCGTTGGAAATAATTTCACTTTGAAATCAGACTTAAACTAGTGTCAATCTTTTGATACATTTTGTTTCATAAAAACACGCTATTTGTTTTGACAGCGGGAATTAATTATTAAATTAATTAATGCAACTTATATGTTTTTAATTTTGTAAAATAGACATAATTTTTCAATTCGGAATATCAAATATAGCTTAGGGTGAACTTCTTGTAATTTTCTGAAAAACTTCAATTTTTGATGAATAGTGAAACCACTAAGTGGTACTTATAAAAACTGGTTTTCCATTTAAATGAAATATTTCCATCTTTGTGTATTGAATTTCAAAAATCCAACATACATGGTTTTCATTAAGAAGTAAAATGTGGTTCAATGGGGTTAAAATAATTTTTTGGTGAATAGTAACTTATTATGTTTTTAATCGTGATTAGAGGTAATTAGTGTAGTTTAAGGTAAGAATAATGTTTTAATAAAATGAAATGACCTAGATAAATTTCCTACCCTCATTGGATGTGTCATGGCCGACAAAGACAATCCATGGGACAACTTGGGGACCCCATGGAGCCATTTTGGTTGGAAAATGACATAAATATCTTTTTATTTAATGTAAAAGTAAAAATGACACAAACATGAAATGTTTTACTAAAACAATTTTTAAATGGGGTTATACAAGTCCGATTTTTGACTATAAATAGTCATTCGAAATATAAAAATATTTCCTACATCATAGTAGTTTTTTATAATTTTTAGACATTAAATAAATTAAATTATTTATGACATCATGATTATGCATTGATGACCTCATTAGTTAATGATTTAAATAAAATGGAAAGATAATGTAAAATCTAAGACCTACACATGTCCAAAACCTATTATATTGGTGGATTTATAACCCTTATCACCTTATCCTTGATACAAATCAATGTGGGACCATTAAAATCCGAAACTCATTCTAAAATAAAGTAACATTTCTTTACTTTCCAAGAGTGCCCCTCCTCTCCTCTTATAAAAGGCCCCCCACCTCTACCTCCTTACCACACTTCAAAAGCCTTTGGCTCGGCCAACCCCTGCCCATTTGGTCTCTCCACATCCCTCTATAACTCCTTGAAGTCTCACATTGGGAAGAAGTCTTCTCAAGGAAGACTTTGAGCTCAAACCAAAGGGAGTTACCCGATTTTAAGATAATGTCTTCACTTGAGTCCTTTTGTTTTATTTTTCTTCTCCAACCACCTAAAATCTTTTTATTCGTCTCTTTTGTAACAACTACAGTATCTACAATATACTAGTATGTTTTAATAAGAATTATTCGAGCTACACTTACACACACCTTCGTCTAATGGTTGAAGAACATATTGTTTCTATGGTTGGCGATTTTCTGCCTCAAGAAACGATGATTGTTCAATATTATTTTAACACCTTTAAAGGTGGCCATTATGATGTCACTGTATTTCATATATGATATATATGGTATTTATTTTTACTATATGCTTCTGTATTTTATATTTTAACCATACCTTTATTCTTTTCTTGTTGTGTAAATGTGATAATTTCATATGAGGAAGTACGGACTACCGCCCCCTCAAGTGATTTGACTCGTACATGCAATACATGGAATGTATAAAGAATGAAATTAATGAATATATGTGACCTATATATCATATATATTATACTAGAATTATAATTTATATATATATATATATAATTTATTTTTCATTCCATTAATATGAAAATTGAAAAAATGAAAGTAGCGTTCATGCGTACGTACGGCCTACCGTCTCCATGAACGGTGCTTTTCGTTTTTTATCTCCAAAAGATATCGAATAGTATAAAATGAATATGTACTGTATATATATATGATATTTTAATGATTAATAATATTCTGGAAATTATTTAGTTATAACTACATGGACAATCATTTTTCAAACAAGTTCATTTTTGACTCATGTACCAGACATCGGAAAAAACGTCTGATATGAACTAACATTATTAAACAATTATTATAAAATTATAATATATGATATGAAATGAATAATAATATTTATAGGCGGTCCTTAAAAAATTATAAATTGAACAATGTTTATTATTCAGGAATATAACGAAACGAACAAGACAAGTTTGACTTGAGGTAAGGGATCCAACTGCTCTCTTTCTTTTAAAGTACACTCTTTTATGTCCTTCCTTTTAAAATCTCATCTTTAATGTTATTGGGATATTATATTATATTACTCTTACTGTAATTTTTATGTTCATATGATGAGAGACCATATTCTCTCTCCTCAATCCCTTTTGGACGTTTTGAGTGGCGTCGTTAGGCTGCCGAGTTATCGTAAGAGATCTAACCTCTCTCTTTCTTTTTAAGTACTATTCTTTATGTCACTTCATTTATGCTCCTCTTGGTTATGTTGGGGGATGTTCTTTTATATTCCTATTTATGTAAACTTTATGTTAGTATGATGAGAGACCCTATTTTATCTCATCAATCCATTTTGTAAGTTTTATGTGGCGTTGTAAGGCTGCCGAGTTTTCATAAGGGATTTTTCATCTAACTTTTATTCCCGAGAGATTTATGCTACATTTTCCACAATTTCCTTTGAGTGCTGTATGTACTGCCCATTATTTTACTCATTATGTAATATACTTTAATTTATGAGTATTTACATAAATGTTGTATTGTACCTCTTTCACGGGGTGTATGTTTCAAAAGATACCAATGTCGGTAAGGGAACCTTTCACCCACCTCTTTTTAAAAGAATTCCTTTGTTATGTCTTTTAATTCACATACTATAATGTTGGGATATGTTCTTCTATATCATTATTGATTTAAATTTTATGTCCATGAGATGAGATACCCTTCTTATCTCCCATCAACTCATTTTATGAATTTTTTAGTGACACCGTTAGGCTGTCAAATTTTTGCAAGGGAACTTCTTAACCCAAATTTGATTCTTTGGGATAACCATGTACTACATGAATATATAGTTCTATGAATAAGTGTGAATAACCTCGTATTGTTTTACACTTAATATCCACTTATATTTAATGTATTCATTTGTCACACATAATTATGTAATTTATTTATCCTTAATCCAAGGATACCGTCTTTGTATGGGACATCGTCTCAATATCCTTTCATTGAGGCATATTTTGTTTTATACACAACCTTCTTTTATACAGTGTATAAACCCCTTTGACTTTTACATTTATTCAAAAGAAATATTTTTTTTATACGAAGTATTTACTAAATGACAAAATGGATTTTTTTTGTCGTACGTATGCGGCGACAACGACTTCTCCACCGCCGTGACCATTATTTGAGTTTCGGCTTCTCTACAAGCCATAATTTTTTTTAAAGAAAAATAAATACCATGTTTTACTTTTCTTTTGTTTTGGTATTGAAAATGGTTTTCATAATGTTTTTATATCAATGTGTTGTATTGATATCTTATGATTGAAAGGTGGAAATGTTATGTTTCCTTTATGCATGTTTTATGTGATTAGATTATGTTGAGGTTCTTGGGCATTATTATGAAGACGGGTGGTTCCGTGATAAAGTAAGGGCGGGTGGGCCCGATATAGCTCTCCAATGCATTGGGTAACGCGAAGGAGTGAAACGTTATGGTTTCTCCGAAGAGATTTTGGGAATATACTATGGCGGGTATTCCGAACGTAACCAAGAGGGTTACTCCCTACGTAATAATGTTATGAATGCCTCAAGTTACCTCTATGTGTTATAATTTCATTGAATTATTCATTACTTGATGAGGTATGTTAAAGTGCCTAGGTTTTATGGGTAAAGTTTGATTTCATTCTTATGTATATATGAGCTCATGTTTCCTTTCCATATTTTTATAACCCTTACTGAGAATTTTACGCTCATCCCTAGTTTTTGAAATGTTTTTCACCGGTCACAGGAAAGGTACATGATATGATGATAGTGTCAAGAAGTGTCAAGAAAAAATCCAAGCTTTATTTTTAAATATGTTTCTGTTGATGGGGAAAAAATGAATACTATCTTTTATGTAACCACTTTGTTTAAATGTGGAATGTAATGTAAGTTTTATGATCTAATTCTCTAAAACTCTAAACCTGAAAAGATCCTCAATGTGTATTCTTGTAATAACTCAAGATTATGTAAGGTTTAAGGCTGGGGCCTTATAGTTGGTATCAGAGGTCGGTTTAGACAACATTAGGGATTATGAGTTTTTGTTAGACACATGATTAGTCCCTATATCTTTTATTTCAGTTAAATCCTTGTTTTATAACTTTTTTTAGGTCAAGTAAAGTTGGTTACGAATGGAAGGAGAAGGATCTCAAACGATATTCCTATCTCTTCCTGATGACATGCTTGCAATAATTATTGCAAATTCATGTTCGGATTATTGTGATACTTTTTCAATCATACAACTCACTTCCAAGAAGTTGTTTGAGATATCAAACACCTCCACTATACCTCGTTATCATCGTGGATCATGGGTTGTTTTTAGACAAATAATATTTTCACAATATTCTCATATTTTCAATAAAGGTAAATATTATCAAGGTATTTTAAAATATTTTACCTTATCACAAGAATTTGAAGCATATTATGATTTTAAAAATGGTGCTGAGGAAGGAGACCCCTGCACAAACTATTTATATTTGATTTTAAAATATAGTCTCTCAGAACATACTTATGGTATTTTAAAAGGACCAATAATTGAAAGATTCAAATCAAATTATGTCCGACTATTTTATAGAAAACTTATTTTATCAGACTTTATGGAATTATATGTCATACATGATTATTTTCCAAAATTGTTTTTCTGTGAACACCCATATAACCCATGTTGTACAAGGTGTATTTGGATAGAGGAAGCAAATGATTTTGAAGGATCTCTAAATCATTGTTGTAATGCATGGGACTTCTACCTATGTGAGCATGATGACGATGAAACCGAGTGCACGCCATGATCAAGGTATGATGTTATTCACTTTGGGAATCGTTTTATTTCATCATATCATGGTGAAATAAGACTTCAAGAATTAAGATCTTGACATCATAACAAATTTGGATGAAAATGAGAGGTATAAGGAAACTATTGAGGTTAAAACATGTTAGGGTTATTTTTGGATTTTTATAAAAAGGACAGCACAAAGACTGTGTGACAACCCATCGCGTGAGACCACGCTGCGGGAATCGAACCCACATCCATAGTGCGACTGGTATTTATCGCCTACCACTGGACTATGTGAAGTACCTGGTTAATTTGACTGATTCTTTGTAGTTAGATGATTTTATGAATTAAGAGTAAAATGATTTTGGGTCATCTATGGAATTTTATTAACCTATCATGGAGGATATGTGATTAGGTTAATTACTTTTCAATACGAGACATTAAGAGCAACTGATCATGTTTAGAGATAAATGTTACGATTTAACATGGAAGACTATGTGACTAAATCCTTCAAATATTTGGGTTTCAATCTTAGTTTGGTTTAATTTGAAGCATTTTATGGATAAAATGTTTATCGAATGGTCCTCGTTTAAATTTGGGTTTTGTTGGACAAATTTTGGAGATTAAGAATTGATTTTATTTTTATAAAGGGTTATCAATTTCTAGATTATCTGATCTTGTACTAAACTTTTGGGATTTGCTTTTGGTTAAAGTATAAAGACATGGGAAGTATATAGTTATCTTTTTTTGGATTAGGTGATTCTATAGAAGTTTATTATAGTACTCTTAATGTTAACAAGTCTTCACAAATACTCGTCCTTTAGAGAAAATATGAGTTTGTGTAAAGAATCTAATAAAAGTTGAAAGTCAACATGATAAGTGATTATGTTTACTTATGAATAAATTCCTCAATAAAAAATTAACTTAAAACAAAAATTTTGTCTATTAAATTTTCCTAATGGGGAATCGAATACCATTTAACCCATCACAAGTTTGTGATTTTCTTGTGGTTAACTTTCTCCTAAACATGTTTTCTATCACTCTCCCTCAGAACATGACCCTATGTTTTCTCCTCCATGTCCATGTTTTCCTACATGGAATCCTATTATGGGTTAAATTAGGTTACCTCTATACTTATCTTTCGTTATTTTAAAGTGATTGTTTTACCGACTCTTGTTCTTATGTGGGACTTTCAACGATGTTTCCAAGCTCAATTTTAAAATTGCAAGGACGCAATTCCCAAAAGGGGGGAAGGATGTAACACCCAAGGTAAATAAAGAATATGAAATTTTTATATTTAACCATTTTTATGAATAAAATATTAATATTACTATAAAGGGGATTCTATACTCGATGGTGTACCCAACACACAACAACGAGTTTCTTGGGAATCTTACGTTGCACTCTAATAATAAAATAATATTATTTTAAATAGTAGTTAACGCCTAGCAGTTTAATGGCGGGAATGAAAAGAACATACCACAAAATTATTATATATGTTTGTCAAATATTTTTACTTTTTACAATAAATATTAGTGGATTAAAAATGAAAATGAATACAATTTTAAGCGTAAACATTCTAATATTCTTTAAAAGGTCGATTAACCACCTTTTGATGGAGAACCTCTTTTAAATCCCCTTTTTGACAATTTTATGTGTTATATTTGACAAAATAAAATTCTTCTTTAGAATCAGGACATCAAAATTTACTTTGTGTAAATTTTTGGTATTTTTCCAAAAAAGATCAATTTTTAATGAATAGTGAAAAATGTTGTATTTTAATTCAAAACCTCTTTTAATCTAATTTGTTTATATGATTAGATTATCTATTGAATTGGTTTTAATGTGAAATTATAATATATTTTAACCATTTAATCTAATAGTGGTCATTGAAATTAATTTCACTTTGAAATCGGACTTAAACTAGTGTCAATCTTTTGATACATTTTGTTTCATAAAAACACGCTATTTGTTTTGACAGCGGGAAATAATTATTAAATTAATTAATGAAACTTATATGTTTTGAATTTTATAAAATATAAATCATTTTTGAATTCGGAATATCAAATATAGCTTAGGGTGAACTTTTGGTAATTTTATGAAAAACATCAATTTTTGATGAATAGTGAAACCACTAAGTGGTACTTATAAAAACTGATTTTCCGTTTAAATGAAATTTTTCCATCATTGTGATTTTGAATTTAGAAAATCTGACATACATGGTTGTCATTATGAAGTAAAACATGGTTCAATGGGATTAAAATAATTTTTTGGTGAATAGTAACTTATTAAGTTTTTTATCGCGATTAGAGGTAATTAGTGTAGTTTAATGTAAGAATAATGTTTTAATAAAATGAAATTACCTAGACACATGTCCTACCCTCATTTGATGTGTCATGGCCGACCAAGAAAACCCCTGGGTCAACTTGGGGACCCCATGGAGCCACTTTGGTCGGAAAATGACATAAATATATTTTATTTAATGTAAAAGTAAAAATGACACAAACATGAAATGGTTTACTAAAAAAATTTTACATGGGGTTATAAAAGTCGGATTTTTGACTATAAATAGTCATTGGAAAGATGAAAATATTTCATACATCATTGTAGTTTTTTATAATTTTTAGACATTAAATAAATTAAATTATTTATGACATCATGATGATGAAGTGATGACCTCATTATTTAATGATTTAATAAAAATGGAAAGATAATGTAAAATCTAAGACCTACACATGTCAAAAAGCTATTAGATGGGTGGATTTCTAATGCTTATCACCTTATCCTCAATACACATCAATTTGGGACCATTAAAATCCTAAAATCATTCTAAAATAAAGTAACATTTATTTACTTTCCAAGAGTGCCCCTCCTCTCCTCTTATAAAAGGCCCCCACCTCTACCTCCTTACCCACACTTCCAAAGCCTATGGATTGGCCAACCCCTGCCCATTTTGTCTCTCGACATCCCTCTCTAATTCCATGAAGCCTCACTTTTGGCAGAAGTCTTCCCAAGGATGCCTTTGACCTCAATCCAAAGGGAGTTACCCGATTTTAAGGTAATGTATTCACTTGAGTCCTTTTGTGTTATTTTGCTTCTCCAACCCCATAAACACTTTTTATTCATCACTTTTTTAAAATATCCAGTATATTCAATATAATAGGATGTTGTTATAATATGGATTTGAGATACACTTACACACACCTTTGTCTAATTGTTAAAGGACATACTGTTTCTGTGGTTGGCGATTTTCTGCCTCACGAAACGATGATTGTTCAATATTATTTTAACACCTTTAATGGTGGACATTATTATGTAAATGTATTTTATATATGATATATATCCTATTTATGTTAACTATATTCTTCTTTATTTTATATTTAATCCATACCTTTTTTCTTTTCATGATGTGTAAATGCGATAATTTCATATGAGGAAGTGCGGACTACCACCCCCTCAAGAGATGTGACTCATACATGCAATACATGGAATGTATAAATAATGAAATTAATGAACATATGTGACCTATATAACATATATATTATACTATAATAATATATATATATATATATCATTTATTTTTAATTCCATTAATATGAAAAAGGAAAAAATGAAAGTAGCGTTCATGCGTACGTATGACCTACCGTCTCCATGAACTGTGCTTTTCGTTTTTTATCTCAAAAAGATATGGAATAGTATAAAATGAATATTTACTGGATATATATGATATTGTAATCATTAATACTATTCTGGAAATTATTTACTTATCACTACATGGACAATCATTTTTCAAACAAGTTCATTTTTGACTCATGTACCAAACATCGGCAAAAACGTCTGATATGAACTAACATTATTAAAAAATTATTATAAAATTATAATATGTGGTATGAACTGAATATTAATCTTTATAGGAGGTCCTTAAGAAATTATAAATTTACCAAAGTTTATAATTCAGGAATATAAAGAAACGAACAAGACAAGTTGTAGTTGAGGTAAGGGATCCGGCTCCTCTCTTTCTTTTAAAGTACACTCTTTTATGTCATTACTTTTAAAAGCTCATATTTCTTGTTATTGGGATATTATTTTATATTAATCTTACTGTAATTTTTATGTTCATATAGTTAGAGACCATATTCTCTCTCATCAATCAATTTTGGATGTTTTGACTGGCGCTGTTAGGCTGCCGAGTTTTCGTAAGAGATCTAACCTCTCTTTTTTTAAGTACTCTT
This sequence comes from Viscum album, assembly GCA_963277665.1. Lineage (NCBI taxonomy): Eukaryota > Viridiplantae > Streptophyta > Magnoliopsida > Santalales > Viscaceae > Viscum > Viscum album. The sequence goes on from OY728160.1 coordinate 1,921,068,353, forward strand.
CTTTATGTCACTTATTTTAATATCCTCTTTGTTATGTTGGGGGATGTTATTTTGTATTTATCTTTCTGTAAAATTTATTTTAGTATGATGAGAGACCTTATTTGATATCATCAATCCATTTTAGATGTTTTATGTGGCATCGTTAGGCTACCTAGTTTTCGTAAGGGATTTTTCATCTCACTTTTATTCCAGTGAGATTTATGCTAAATTTGCCACAATTTCCTTTGAGTGGTGTATGTACTACCCATTATTTTACTCATTGTGTAATATACTTTCATTTATGAGTGTTTACATCAATGTTGTATTGTCCCTCTTTCAAGGGGTGTGTGCTTCGAAAGATACCGATGTCGGTAAGGGAACCTTTCACCCTCCACTTTTTAAAAGACTTCCTTTGTTATTTCTTTTAATTCACATAATATTATGTTGGGATATGTTCTTATATATCCTTATTGATTTAAATTTTATGTCCATGAGATGAGATACCCTTTTTATCTGTCATCAACTCATTTTCTGAATTTTGTAGTGACGACGTTAGGCTGTCAAAGTTTTGCAAGGGAACTTCTAAACCCAAATTTGATTCTTTGGGATAAACTTGTACTCCTTGAATATGTCGTTCTATGAATATTTTTGAATAACCTAAGATTTATTTACACTTAATATCCACTTATATTTCGTGTATTCATTTGTCACACATAATTATGTAATTGATTTATCCTTAATCCAAGGATACCGTCTTTGTATGGGACTTCGTCTCAATCTCCTTTCATTGAAGAAAATTTTGTTTTATACACAACCTTCATTTAAATAGTGTATAAACCCCTTTGACTTTTATGTTTATTCAAAAGGAATATTTTTTATAATAAGCATTTAATAAATGACAAAAGGGAATTTTTTTTGTCGTACGTATGCAGCGACAATGACTTCTCCGCCACCGTGACCATTATGTGAGTTTCGGCTTCCTCTACAAGCCATACTTTTTTTAAAAGAAAAATAAATACCATTTTTACTTTTCTTTTGTTTTTGTATTGAAAATTTTTTTTCATAATGTTTTTATATCAATGTGTTGTATTGATATCTTGTGATTGAAAGGTGGAAATGTTATGTTTCCTTTATTCATGTTTTAAATGATACGATTATGTTGAGGTTCTTGGGCATTATTATGAAGACGGGTGGTTCCGTGATAAACTAAGGGTGGGTGAGCCACATATAGATCTCCAATGCATTGGGTAACATAAAGTAGTGAAACGTTAAGGTTTCTCCGAATATATTTAGGGAATATACTGTGGTGGGTATTCCAAACGTAACCAAGAGGGTTACTTCCTACATAAGAATGTTATGAATGCCTCATGTTACCATTATGTCTTATAATTTCTATGAATTATTCATGATTTGATGAGGTATGTTAAAGTGCCTATGTTTTATGGTAATGTATGATTTCATTCTTATGTATATATGAAGTCATGTTACCTTTACATATTTTTATAACCCTTACTAGGCTTTTTATGCTCATCCCATGTTTTTGAAATGTTTTTCACAGGTCAAGGGAAAGGTACATGAAATGATGATAGTGTCAAGGAAGTGTCAAGAAATAATCCAAGCTTTATTTTTAAATATGTTTCTGTTGATGGGAAAAATGCATACTATCTTTTATGTAACCACATTGTTTAAATGTGGAATGTAATGTAAGTTTTATGATCTAATTCTCTAAAACTCTAAACCTGAAAAGATCCTCAATGTGTAATCTTGTAATAATTGAAGATTAAGTACGGTTTAAGGCTGAGGCCTTATAGTTGGTATCAGAGGTCAGTTTAGACAACTATAGGGATTACGAGTTTTTGTTAGACACATGATTAGTCCCTATATCTATTATTTCAGTTAAATCATTATTTTAAAACTATTTTCAGGTCAAGTAAAGATGGTTACGAATGGAAGGAGAAGGATCTCAAACGACATTCCTATCTCTTCCTAATGACATTCTTGCAATAATTATTGCAAAGTCATGTTAGGATGATTGTGAATCTTTTTCAAGCATACAACTCACTTGCAAGAAGTTGTTTGAGATATAAAACACCTCCACTATACCTCGTTATCATCGTGGATCATGGGTTTTTTTTAGACAAAAACTATTTTCACAATATTATCATATATTCAAGAAAGGTAAATATTATCAAGGTATTTTCAAATAGTTTACCTTATCACAAGAATTTGAAGAATATTATGATTTTAAAAATGGTGCTGCGGAAGGAGACCCTTGCGCAACCTATTTATATTTGATTATAAAATATAGTCTATTAGCACATACTTGTGGTATTTTAAAAGGACCAATAATAGAAAGCTTCAACTCAAATTCTGTCTGACTATTTTATAGAAAACATGTTTTATCAGACGTTTTGGAATTATATGTCATACATGATTATTTCCCAAAACTATTTTTCTGTGAACACCCATATGACCCATGTTGTACAAGGTGTATTTGGATGGAGGAAGAAAAATGATTTTGAAGAATCTATAAATCATTTTTGTAATGCATGGGACTTCTACCTACATGAGCAAGATGACGATGAAACTAAGTGGATGCCATGATCAAGGAATGATCTTATTCATTTTGGGAATCATTTTATTTTATCTTATGGTGTTGAAATAAGACTTCAAGAATTAAGATCCTGAGATCATAACGAATTTGGATGAAAATGAGAGGTATAAAGAAACTATTGAGGTTAAAACATGTTAGGGTTATTTTTTGAGTTTTATTAAAAGGAAATCACGCAGACCGTGTGACAACCCGTCGCGTCGGACCACGCTGCGGGAATCGAACCCACAACCAAAGTGTGACTGGTGTTTATCTCATACCACTAGATTACAAGAAGTCCCTGGTTAGTTTGACTAATTCTTTTTAGTTATATGATTTTATTAATTAAGGGTAAGTTGATTTTTTGTTATCTATGTAAATTTATTAACCTATCATGGAGGATATGTGATTAGGTTAATTACTTTTCAATACGAGACATTAAGATCAACTGATGTTGTTTGGAGATAAATGTTATAATTTAACTTGGAAGACTATGTGACTAAATCCTTAAGATATTTGGGTTTCAATCTTAGTTTGGTTTACTTTGAATAATTTTATGGACAAATTGTTTATCGAATGGTCGTCGTTGAAATTTGGGTTTTGTTGGACAAATTTTGGTGATTGAGAATAGATTTTCTTTTTATAAAGGGTTATCATTTTCTGGATTATCTGATCTTGTACTAACCTTTTGGGTTTTGGTTTCGGATAAAGTCTAAAGACATGGGATTTATATAGTTCTTTTTTTTGGATTAGGTGATTATATAGAAGTTGATTATAGTACTCTTAATGTGAACAAGTCTTCCTAAATACTCGTCTTTTGGAGAAAATATGAGTTTGTGTAAGGAATATAATAAAAGTTTAAAGTCAACATGACAAGTGATTATGTTTCCTTATAAATAAATTCCTCAATAAAATGTAACTTAAAAAAAATGTTGTCTATTATCTTTTCCTACTGGGGAATCGAATACCGTTTAACCCTTCACAAGTTTGTGAATTTCTTGTGGTTAACTTTCTCCTAAACATGTTTTCTATCACTCTCCATTAGAAAATTACCTTATGTTTTCTCCTCCATGTCCATGTATTCCAACATGGAATCCTATTATGGGTTAACTCGGGTGACATCTGTACTTATCTTTCTTTATTTTAAAGTGATTGTTTTACTGACTCTTGTTCCGATGTGGGACTTTCAAGGATGTTTCCAAGCTCAATTTTAAAATTTTGAGGACGTAATTCCCAAAAGGGGGGAAGGATGTAACACCCCAGGTAAATAAAGAATATGAAATTTTTATATTTATCCATATTTGTGAATAAAATATTAATATTACCTTAAAGGGGATGCTATGCTCGATGGCGTACCCAACACACAACATCGAGTGTCTTGGGAATCTTACGTTGCACTCTAATAATAAAATAATATTATTTTAAATAGTAGTTAACACCTAGTCGTTGAAATGGCGGGAATGAACAGAACTAACCACAAAATGATTATATATGTTTGTCAAATATTTTTACTTTTTACAATAAATTTTAGTGGATTAAAAATGCAAATGAATTCAATTGTAAGCGTAAACATTCTAATATTTTTTAAAAGGTTGATTAACCGCCTTCTTATGGAGAACCTCTTTTAAATCCACTTTTATAAAATTTTATTTGTTATATTTTACAAAATAAAATTCTTCTTTAGAAATGGGACATCAAAATTTACTTTTTGTAAAGGTTTGTTGTTTTTCTGAAAAACTTCAATTTTTAATGAATAGTGATAACTGTTGTATTTTAATTCAAAACCTCTTTTAATCTAATTTATTTATATGAATAGATTATCTTTTAATTGTTTTTAAAGTTAAATTATAATATATTTTTACCATTTAATCCAATAGTGGTCGTTGGAATTAATTTCACTTTGAAATCGGACTTAAACTAGTGTCAATCTTTTGATACATTTTGTTTCATGAAAACATGCTATTTGTTTTGACAACAAGAATTAATTATTAAATTAATTAATTCAACTTATATGTTTTTAATTTTTTAAAATATACATCATTTTTGAATTCGTAATATCAAATATAGCATAGGGTGAACATTTGATAATTTTCTGAAAAACTTACATATTTGATGAATAGTGAAACCACAAAGTGGTACTTATGAAATCGGATTTTCCGTTTAAATGAAAATTTGCCATCTTTGTGTTTTTTATTTCAAAAATCAAACATACATAGTTTTCATTAAGATGTAAAATGTGGTTCAATGGGATTAAAATAATTTTTTGGTGAATAGTAACTTATTAAGTTTTTAATCGCGATAAGAGGTAATTAGTGTAGTTTAAGGTAAGAATAATGTTTTAATAAAATGAACTCACCTAGAAACATGTCCTGCCTCATTGGATGTGTCATGGAAGACCAGGAAAATACATGGGTCAACTTGGGGACCCCATGGAGGAAATTTGGTTGGAAAATGACATAAATATCTTTTTAATTAATGTAAAAGTAAAAATGACAAAAACATGAAATGTTTTACTAAAACAATTTTTACATGGGGTTATACAAGTCCGATTTTTGACTATAAATTATCATTGGAAATATAAAAATATTTCCTACATCTTTGTAGTTTTTTATAATTTTTATACATTAAATAAATTAAATAATTTATGACATCATGATGATGCAGTGATGACTTCATTTTTTAATGATTTAAATAAAATGTAACGAAAATGTAAAATCTAAGACCTAAACATGTCCAAACCCTATTAGATGGGTGGACTTCAAACCCTTATCACCTTATCCTCGATACACATCAATGTGGGACCATTAAAATCTGAAACGCATTCTAAAATAAAGTAACATTTCTTTACTTTCCAAGAGTGCCCCTCCTCTCCTCTTATAAAAGGCCCTCACCTCTACCTCCTTACCCACACTTCCAAAGCCTTTGGCTCAGCCAAACCCTGCCCATTTTGTCTCTCCACATCAATTTATAACTCCTTGAAGCCTCACATTGGGAACAAGTCTTACCAATTAAGCCTTTGAGTTCAAACCAAATGGAGTTACCCGATTTTAAGGTAATGTCTTCACTTGAGTCGTTTTGTTTTATTTTGCTTCTCCAACCCCCTAAACTCTTTTTATTAATCTCTTTTGTTACAAATAAAGTATATTAAATATACTAGGATTTTGTTGTAAGAATTATTCGAGATACACTTACACACACCTTCGTCTAATGGTTAAATAACATACTGTTTCTATGGTTGGCGATATTCTGCCTCACGAAACGATGATTGTTCAATATTCTTTTAAATTATTTAAAGGTGGCCATTATGATGTCACTGTATTTTCTATATGATATATATGGTATTTATGTTTACTATATGATTCTTTATTTTATATTTAAACAATACAATTATTCTTTTCATGTTGTGTAAATGCGATAATTTCATATGAGGAAGTGCGGACTACCGCCCACTCAAGTGATGTGACTCGTACATGCTATACATGGAATGTATAAAGAATGAAATTAATGAACATATTTGACCTATATAACATATATTTTATTCCGGAATTATAATACATATATATCATTTATTTTTAATTCCATTATTATGAAAAAGTAAAAAATGAAAGTAGCGTTCATGCGTACGTACGGCCTACCATCTCCTTGAATGGTGCTTTTCGTTTTTTATCTCCAAAAGATATGGAATAGAATAAAATTAATATGTACTGGATATATATGATATTTTAATCATTAATACTATTCTGGAAATTATTTACTTATAACTACATGGACAATCATTTTTCAAATAGGTTCATTTTTGACTCATGTACCAAACATCGGCAAAAACGTCTGATATGAACTAACATTATTAAAAAATTATAATAACATTATAATATGTGATATGAACTGAATAATAATATTTATAGGAGGTCCTTAAGAAATTCTAAATTGACCAAAGTTTATTATTCATGAATATAAAGAAACGAACAAGACAAGTTGGACTTTAGGCAAGGGATCTGACTCCTCTCTTTCTTTTAAAGTACACTCTTTTATGTCATTCCTTTTAAAATCACATCTTTCTTGTTATTGGTATATTATTTTATATTACTATTACTGTAATTTTTATCTTCATATGATGAGAGACCTTATTCTCTCTCATCAATCCATTTTGGATGTTTTGAGTGGCGTCGTTAGGCTGCCTAGTTTTTGTAAGAGATCTAACCTCTCTCTTTCTTTTCAAGTACTCTTCTTTATGTCACTTCTTTTAAGATCCTATTTGTTATGTTGGGGGATGTTATTTTATATTCCTGTTTCTGTAAACTTTATATTAGTATGATGAGAGACTCTATTTTATCTCATAAATCCATTTTGGAAGTTTTATGTTGCGCCATTAGGCTGCTGAGTTTTCGTAAGGGATTTTTCATCTCACTTTTATTCCGGTGAGATTTATGCTACATTTTCCACAATTTCCTTTGAGTGTTGTATGTAATTCCCATTATTTTACTCATTGTGTAATATAAATTCATTTATGAGTATTTACATCAATTTTGTATTGTCCCTCTTTCACGGGGTGTATGTTTCGAAAGATACCCATGTCGGTAAGGGAACCTTTCACCCTCCTCTTTTCAAAAGACTTCCTTTGTTATGTATTTTAATTGACATAATATTAAGTTGGGATATGTTCTTCTATATCCTTATTGATTTAAATTTTATGTCCATGAGATGAGATACCCTTTTTATCTCTCTTGAACTCATTTTCTGAATTTTGTAGTGACGCCGTTAGGATGTCAAATTTTTGCAAGGGAACTTCTTAACCCAAATTTGATTCTTTGGGATAAACTTGTACTCCTTGAATATGTCATTCTATGAATATGTGTGAATAACCTCGTATTTTTTTACACTTAATATCCACTTATATTTCGTGTATTCATTTGTCACATATAATTATGTAATTGATTTATCCTTAATCTAAGGATATCGTCTTTGTATGGGACTTCGTCTCAATCTCCTTTCATTGAGGCATATTTTGTTTTATACACAACCTTCTTTTATACAGTGTATAAACCCCTTTGAATTTTAGGTTTATTCAAAAGGAATCTTTTTTATACGAAGCGTTTACTAAACAAAAAAAGGGAATGTTTTTGTCGTACATATACGGAGACGACGACTTCTCTGCCATCGTGACCATTATTTGAGTTTCGGCTTCCTCTACAAGCCATAATTTTTTATAAAAGAAAAATAAACACCATGTTTTACTTTTCATATGTTTTGGTATTGAAAATGGTTTTCATAATGTTTTTATATCAATGTGTCGTATTGATATATTGTGATTGAAAGGTGGAAATGATATGTTTCCTTTATGCATGTTTTATGTGATACGATTATGTTGTGGTTCTTGGGCATTATTATGAAGAGGCGTGGTTCCATGATAAACTAAGGGCGAGTGAGCCCGATATCGCTCTCCAATGCATTGGGTAACGCGAAGTGGTGAAACATTAAGGTTTCTCTGAATAGATTTAGGGAATATACTGTGTTGGGTATTCCAAATGTATCCAAGAGGGTGACTCCTTATGTAAGAATGTTATGAATGCCTCAGATACCTTTATGTCTTATAATTTCTAAGAATTATTCATGATTTGATGAGGTATGTTAAAGTGCCTATGGTTTATGGGTAATGTATGATTTCATTCTTATGTATATATGAACTCATGTTTCTTTTCCATATTTTTATAACCCTTACTGAGGTTTTTATGCTCATCCCAAGTTTATGAAATGTTTTTCACAGGTCAAGCGAAAGGTACATGATATGATGATAGTGTCAAGGAAGTGTCAAGAAAGAATCCAAGCTTTATTTTTAAATATGTTTCCGTTGATGGGAAAAAAATTAATACTATCTTTTATGTAACCACTTTGTTTAAATGTGGAATGTAATGTAAGATTTATGATATAATTCCTTAAAAATCTAAACCTGAAAAGATCCTCAATGTGTAATCTTGTAATAACTCAAGATTAAGTAAGGTTTTAGGCTGAGGCCTTATAATAAATGTATCGACTAAACAATGAAGATGTAATGTCATGTAAATAGAAAAATGGAATGCATGGATACATATAAGGCCCCAGCCTTAAACCTTACTTAATCTGAAGTTATTACAAGATTACACATTGAGGATCTTTTCGGGTTTAGAGTTTTAGAGAATTAGAACATAAAACTTGCATTACATTCCACATATAAACAAAGTGGTTACATAAATATAGTATTCATTTTTCCCATCAATGGAAACATATTTAAAATAAAACATTGATTCATTCTTGACACTTCCTTGACACTATCATCATATCATGTACCTTTCCCTTGACCTGTGAAAAACATTTAAAAAAAAATTGGGATAAGCAGAAAAAGCTCAGTGTGGGTTCTAAAAATATGGAAAGGAAACATAAGTTCATATATACATAAGAATGAAATCATACATTACCCATAAAACATAATCACTTTAACATACCTCATCAAATCATGAATAAATCATAGAAATCATAATTCATAAAGGTATCTTGAGGCATTCATAACATTCTTACGTAGGGAGTAACCCTCTTGGTTACGTTTGGAATACCTACCACAGTATATTCCCTAAATCTATTCATCAAAACCTTAACGTTTCACTCCTTCGCATTACCCAATGCATTGGAGAGCTATATCGGGCTCACCCGCCCATAGTTTATCACGGAACCACCCATCTTCATAATAATTCCCAAGAACCATAACATAATCGTATCACATAAAACATGCATAAAAGAAACATAACATTTCCACATTTCAATCACAAGATATCAATACAACACATTGACATAATAAAAACATTATGAAAACCATTTCTAGTACCAAAATAATAGAAAAGAAAAACATGGTATTTATTTTTCTTTTAAAAAGAAGGTATGGCTTGTAGAGGAAGCCGAAACTCAAATAATGGTCACGACGGCGGAGAATTCATTGTCGTCTTATACGTACAACAAAAACATTCCCTGTTGTCGTTTAGTGAAGGCTTTGTATAAAAAAGATTCCTTTTGAATAAACATAAAAATCAAAGGGGTTTATACACCGTATAATAGAAGTTTGTGTATAAAACAAAATATGCCTCAATGAAAGGAGATTGAGACGAAGTCCCATACAAAGACGGTATCCTTGGATTAAGGACAAATCAATTAAATAATTATGTGTGAAAATTGAATACACCAAATATAAGTGGATATTAAGTGTAAAATAATCAAAGGTCATTCACACATATTCAAAGGATGACATATTCAATAACTACATGTTGAGCCTAAATAAATCGAAATTGGGTTAATAAGCTCCCTTGACAGCCTAACGGCGTCACATCAAAATGAGTTGATGAGAGATAAAAAAAGGGCATCTCATCACTTGGACATAATATTTAAATCAATAAGGATATAGAAGAACATATCGCAATATAATATTATGTTAATTAAAAGACATAACAAAATAAGTCTTTTACAAAAATAGGAGGGTGAAAGGTTCCCTAACCGACATGGGTATCTTTCGAGACATGCACCCCGTGAAAGAAGGACAATAAAACATTGATGTAAATGCTCATAAATGAAATCATATTACACAATGAGTAAAATAATGGGCAGTACATACACCACCCAATGGAAATTGTGGCAAATGTAGCATAAATATCACGGGAATAAAAGTGAGATGAAAAATCCCTTACAAAAACTCGGCAGCCTAACAACGCCACTTAAAACTTCCAAAATGTATTGATGAGAGAGAATAGGGTCTCTCATCATATGAACATAAAAATTACAGTAAGATTAATATGAAATAACATACCAATAACAGGAAATATGAGCTTTAAAAGGAATGACATAAAAGAGTGTACTTAAAAAGAAAGAGAGGAGTAGGATCCCTTACCTCGTGTCCGACATGACTCGATAATTCATTAATCTCTAGAATAATAAAATTTGGTCAATTTATAATATCTTAAGGACCTCTTTTAAATATAATTATTCAGTTCATATCACATATTATTATGTTATAATAATTGGTTAATAATGTGAGTTCGTATGAGACGTTTTTGTCGATGTTCAGTACATGAGTAAAAATTGAACTTGTTGGAAAAGAATTTTCCATGTAGTTATAGGTACATCATCTCCAGAATAGTATTTATGTTTTAAATATCATATATATCCAGTATATATTAATTTTATACTCTTACATAGCATTTGGAGATAAAAAATTAAAAGCACCATTCATGGAGACGGTAGGCCGTACGTACGCAGGAACACTACTTTCATTTTTTTGCCATATTAATGGAATTAAAACAAAATGAGAGATATATATTATAATTACATAATGATACCCATCATTTAGATGTAATATATTACATATATATCCATTATATATATGTACTTATAACAGTACATAACATTTGGAGATAAGAAATGAAATGTACCGTTCATGGAGACGGTAAGCCGTACGTACGCATGAACGCTACTTTCATTTATTTATTTTTTTGTATTCAATTGAATGAAATAATAAATATATAAAGGTATAATATAATTCCAGTAGGATAACATATGTAATAATATTAATTACATCCTTTATACGTCCCACATATGGCATTAACGAATTAAATCACTTTGAGGGGGTGGTAGTTCGCACTTCCTAAAATGAAGATATCGCGTTTACCCATAATGGAAACCAGAAAGGTATTCCATAAATGAAAAATACAGAAGCTTATGGATAACAAAAACATATTATATATCCTATATAAATATAGTGACATCTTAATTGCCACCTTTGAAGTTGTTAAAACAATGTTGAACAATCATCATTTCGGGAGGCAGAAATTCACCATCCACGGAAACAGTATGTTCTTTAACCATTAGATATAGGTGTGTGTAATTGTATCTATAATCCTTCTTATAAAAACATCCTAGTATGTTTAGGATACTGTATTTGTTAAAAAATAAATTAATAAAAAGAGTTTAGGGGGTTGGAGAGGAAAAATAAAACAAAAGGGCACAAGTGAAGACATTACCTTTAATTCAGGTAGATTCCTTTGATTTGAGCTCAAAGGCTTCATTTGAAAGGATTCTTCCCAAGTGAGGCTTCATGGAGTTATATAAGGATTTGGAGAGAAGACATTGTCAGGGTTTGGCCGAGCCAAAGGCTTTGGAAGTGTGGGTAAAGAGGTAGAGGTGGGGGCCTTTTATAAGAGTAGAGGAGGGGCACTCTTGGAAAGGTATAAAATGTAACTTAATTTTCAAATGAGTTTCTGATTTTATTGGTACCATATTGATTTTTTTCGAGGAAAAGGTAATAAGGGTTCTAAATCCACCCATAAAATAGGTTTTGGACATGTGTAGGTCTTAGAGTTTACATTAACTTTCCATTTTATTTAAATCGTTAAATAATGAGGTCATCGCTGCATCATCATGATGTCATAAATAATTTAATTTATATAATGTCTAAAAATTATAAAAAAACTAATATGATGTAGAAAATCGTTTTATCATTCCAATGAATATTTATATTCCAAAAGATCATTTATGTAGACAAAATTAAAAATATTTTACTTAGGTGATACATTCTTTGTTACATTTAACATTCTTTAAAAATAAAAAGTTAAAAAGTCACTTTCTCACAAAAGTGATTCCATGGGGCCCCCATGTTTGGTTCAAGGAATCCCATGGTCGGCCATGAGACAACAAGTATCCTTATCACACATTTTGTGGTCATTTTGTATTATTGTGATATTATCTTATTATCTTTAACTACCTGATTACTCATTAATCAATATAATTAAAGATAATTACTGTCGTTACTACTCATAATGTCCAAAAACAAAAGAGTCTTAATTACATTATTTGGGCCTTCTGATTCCAAATATGTAATCCATTTTACCATATTACAAACACATAATTTTCAATAATTAATTTAAAAAAAAACTTCCCGTTGTCAAAACAAATAGAGGGTTTTTTTAGAAACAATATATATGAAAAGTTTTACACTTTTTTATGCCCAATTAAAAAGTTAAATTAATCCCAATGACCATCATTGGATTACATGGTAAAAATATATTCTAATTAAAATTTAAAACAAATTAAAATGATAATGTAACCATATAATATAATTATTTGAAAAAGCAGTTTTGATGTAAATTCAGTATTTTTCACTATTCATTGTAAAATGAACATTGTCAGAAAAATACCAAAAATTAACCCAATGTAAATTTCAATGTCCCAATCATAAATAATATGTTTATTTTGAAAAATAGAGCTCATAAAATTGTCAAATTTTTGATTTAAAAATGGTTTTCCATCAAAAGGGTAGTAAAACAATCTTCTAAAAATACTAGTCTATTCAATGCTTAAGATTGGATTCATTTGTATTTTAAGCCTCTAAAACTTATTGGATAAAAGTAAAAACATTTAACAAACATATTTAATCATAAATAAGTTATTTATATTCATTCCTGTCAATACAATGGCTATGTGTTAACTATCATTTAAAATAATATTATATTATTATTAGAGTGAAACGTATGATTTCAAAGAAACTTGTTGTTGTATATTGGGTATGCCATCGAGCATAGAGTTCCCTTTAAAGTAATATTAATATTTTATTCACAAATATGGATAAATGTGAAAATGTCATACTCTTTTTTTACCTGGGGTGTTACATCCTTTCCCCCTTTTGGGAATTGCATCCTCGGAATTATAAAACTGGTCTTGGAAACATCTTTAAAAATCCCACATCGGAACAAGAGTCGGTAAATCAATCACTTTAAAATATAGAATGTGAAGTATAGAGGTCACCCAAGTTAACCCATAATAGGATTCCATGTAGGAAAAAATGGACATGGAGGAGAAAACATAGGGTCATGTTCTGATGGAGAGTGATAGAAAACATGTCCATGAGAAAGTTAACCACAAGAAAATCAAAAACATGTGATGGGTTAAACGGTATTCGATTTCCCAGTAGGAAAAGTTAATAGAAAACATTTTTGATTAAAGTTATTTTTTATTGAAGAATTTATTCATAAGGAAACATAATTACTTATCATGTTGACTTTCAAATTTTATTAGATTCCTTACAAAAACTCATATTTTCTCCAAAAGACGAGTATTTAGGAAGACTTGTTCACATTAAAAGTACTATAATCAACTTCTAAAGAATCACCTAACACACCAAAGAGAACTATATACTTCCCATGTCTTTAAAATTTAACAAAAACCAAAACCAAAATGGTTAGTACAAGATCAGATAATCCAGAAAAGGATAACCCTTTATAAAAAGAAAATCTATGCTTAATCTCCAAAATTTGTCCAACAAAACCGAAAGTTCCACAAGGACCATTTGATAAAAATATTTTCCATAAAATTATTCAAAGTAAACCAAACTAATATTGAAACCCAAATATTTGAAGGTTTTAGTCTCATAGTCTTCCAAGTTAAATCATAACATTTATCTCCAAACAACATCAGTTTCTCTTAAAGTCTCGTATTGATAAGTAATTTATCGTAATCACTTATCCTCCATGATAGGTTAATTATTTTCTATAGATAACCCAAAATCAACTTAATCTTAATTCATAAAATCATCTAACTAATAAAAGAATCAGTCAAACTAACCAGGGACTTCACGTAGTCCAGTGGTAGGCGATAAATACCAGTCGCACTTTGGTTGTGGGTTTGATTCCGCAGCTTTGTCCGACGTGACGGGTTGTCACATGGTCTACGTGTTGTCCTTTTTCCAAAACATTATAATTCTCAAAACATTCCCCAAAACGAGATAAAATCTTCAAAAATAATCATAACATATTTTATCCTCAAGTTTATCTCATGCATTTCATTTTCCATCATAAAATATAATAACCCATAATTACCTCAAAAGTAAGGATCATATAAACCCTAATGGTTACCTTTATAATTATTACCTAATATTCCACATCGATTGGTCATCTTGTACATGATTCATTACAGAACATACCAAGGTTCAAGTCGGTGATCATGAATCCTTGATAATTGGTTTAGAACAACCATTAGTTTCCTCATTCAATACCCCATTTCATCCAGTATCTTAATCGGAGAACCACCACAGTTTCCTTCAAACTTATTGTCACTTTGGTGCCTGCTAGATTCATCCATTCAGTAAAAACTGAAATTTCAGTGTGATTATATCAACAAAACCATCATGTACTAATGAGGAAGATAAACACTAATATATACTTACTCGTTTACTTTATCTAAAACTATGACTCTTTCTAAAATCCTAACCATTATGGTAATGTTACATATGCTTAGAGGATACCCTAACCTCTAAAGTTATCTAAACCGACCTCTGAAACCAACTATAAGGCCCCAGACTTAAACCTTACTTAATCATGAGTTATTACAATATTACACATTGAGGATCTTTTCGGGTTTAGAGTTTTAGAGAATTAGAACATAAAACTTGCGTTCATTCCACATATAAAAAAAGTGGTTACATAAAGATAGTATTCATTTTTCCCATCAATGGAAACATATTTAAAATAAAATATGGATTCATTCTTGACACTTCCTTGACACTATCATCATATCATGTACCTCTCCCTTGACCTATGAAAAACATTTCAAAAAAACTTGGGATGAGCATACAAAGCTCAGAAGGGGTTATAAAAATATGGAATGGAAACATAAGTTCATGTATACATAAGAAAGAAATAATAAATTACCCATAAAACATAATCACTTTAACATACCTCATCAAATCATGAATAAATCGTAGAAATCATGAGACATAAAGGTAACTTGAGGCCTTCATAACATTCTTACGTATGGAGTAACCCTCTTGGTTACGTTTGGAATACCCACAACAATATATTCCCTAAATCTCTTCGGATATACCTTAACGTTTCACTCCTTCACGTTACCCAATGCATTAGAGAGCTATATCGGGCTCACCCACCCTTAGTTGATCACGGAACCACCCATCTTCATAATAATTTCCAAGAACCATAACATAATCGTATCACATAAAACATGCATATAGAAAACATAACATTTACACATTTCAATCACAATATATCAATACAACACATTGATATAATAAAAACATTATAAAAACCATTTTCAGTACCAAAATAAAAGAAAAGTAAAACATGGTATTTATTTTTCTTTTAAAAATAAGGTATGGCTTGTAGAGGAAGCCGAAACTCAAATAATGGCCATGGCGGCGGAGAAGTCATTGTCACCACATACGTACGAAAAAAACATTTCCTTTTGTCATTTAGTAAACACTTTGTATAAAAAAGATTCATTTTTAATAAACTTAAAAGTCAAAGGGGTTTATACATCGTATAATAGAAGGTTGTCTATAAAACAAAATATGCCTCAACGAATTGAGATTGAGACGAAGTCCGATACAAAGACGGTATCCTTGGATTAAGGATAAATCAATTACATAATTATGTGTGACAAAGGAATAAACCAAATATAAGTGGATATTAAGTGTAAAATAATAAAAGGTCATTCACACATATTCAAAGGATGACATATTCAATAACTACATGTTGAACCCAAAGAAATCGAAATTGGGTTAAGAAGCTCCCTTGACAGCCTAATGGCATCACATCAAAATGAGTTGATGAGAGATAAAAAAAAGGGCATCTCATCACTTGGAGATAAATTTAAATCAATAAGGATATAGAAGAACATATCCCAACATAATAGTATGTTAATTAAAAGACATAACAAAAGAAGTCTTTTACAAGAAGAGGAGGGTGAAAGGTTCCCTTACCGACATGAGTATCCTTCGAGACATGCACCCCGTAAAAGAAGAACAATACAACATTGATGTAAATGCTCATAAATTAAAGAATATTAAACAATGAGTAAAATAATGGCTAGTACATACACCACTCAAAGTAAATTGTGGAAAATTTAGTATAAATCTCACGGGAATAAAAGTGAGATGAAAAATCCCTTACGAAAACTTGGCAGCCTAATGGTGCCACTTAAAACTTCCAAAATGGAATGATGAGAGAGCATAGGGGCTATCATCACATGAATATAAAAATTACAGTAATATTAATATAAAAGAACATCCCAATAACAAGAAAGATGAGCTTTAAAAGGAATGACATAAAAGAGTGTACTTAAAAAGAAAGAGAAGAGTATGATCCCTTACCTCGTGTCCGACATGACACGATCGTTCTTTAATCTCCTGAATAATAAAATTTGGTCAATTTATAATTTCTTAAGGACCTACTTTAAATATTATTATTCATTTCATATCAAATAATATATTTTTATAATAATTGGTTAATAAAGTGAGTTCGTATTAGACGTTTTTGTCGATGATCAGTACATGAGTAAAAATTGAACTTGTTGGAAAAGAGTTTTCCATGTAATTATAAGTACATCATCTCCAGAATATTATCTATGTTTTAAATATCATATATATCCAGTATATATTCATTTTATACTATTCTATATCATTTGGAGATAAAAAATTAAAAGCACCGTTACAGGAGACGGTAGGCCGTACGTACGCATGAACGCTACTTTCATTTTTCTGCCATATTAATCGAATTAAAACAAAATGAGATATATATATATTATAATTCCATAATTATACCCATCATTTAGATGTAATATATTACATATATATCCATTATATATATGTACTTATAATAGTACATAAAATTTGGAGATAAGAAATGAAATGTACCGTTCATGGAGACGGTAAGCTGTACGTACGCATGAACGCTACTTTCATTTATTTTTTTTGTATTCAATTAAATGAAATAATAAAGATATAAAGGTAAAATATAATTCATGTAGGATAACATATGTAATACCATTAATTCCATCCTTTATACGTCCCACATATGGCATTAACGAATCAAATCACTTTGAGGGGGCGGTAGTCCGCACTTCCTAAAATGAAGATATCACGTTTACTCATAATGGAAACCATAAAGGCATGACATAAATGAAAAATAAGGAATATTAGATAAAAAAATAATCATATTATATATCATATATAAATATATTGACATCTTAATGGCCAACTTTTATGGTGTTAAAAGAATGTTGAACAATCATCGTTTCGGGAGGCAGAAATTCGCCATCCACGGAAACAGTATGTTCTTTAACCATTAGATGTAGGTGTGTGTAAATGTAGCTCGAATACTTCTTATAAAAACATCCTAGTATATTAAAGATACTTTATTTGTTACAAAATAAATTAATAAAAAGAGTTTAAGGGGTTGGAGAAGAAAAATAAAACAAAAGGACAGAAGTGAAGACATTACCTTTAAATCAGGTTGATTCCTTTGATTTGAGCTCAAAGGCTTCATTGTAAAGGATTCTTCCCATGTGAGGCTTCAAGGAGTTAAATAAGGATGTGGAGAGTTTAAATGGGAAGGGGTTGGCTGAGCCAAAGGCTTTTGAAGTGTGGGTAAAGAGGTATAGGTGGGGCCTTTTATAAGAGGAGAGGAGGGGCACTCTTGGAAAGGTATAAAATGTAACTTAATTTTCAAATGAGTTTCTGATTTTATTGGTCCCACATTGATGTGTTTAGAGTATAAGGTGATAAGGGTTCTAAATAAACACATAAAATAGGTTTTGAACATGTGTAGGTCTTAGATGTTACATTATCTTTCCATTTTTTTAAATCGTTAAATAATGAGGTCATCGATGCATCATCATGATGTCATAAATAATTTAATTTATTTAATGTCTAAAAACAATAAAAAAATACTATGATGTAGGAAATATTTTTATATTTCCTATTAATATTTATATCCCAAAAGATCTTTTATGTAGACAAAATTAAAAATATCTTACTTAGGTGATACATTCTTTGTTACATTTAACATTCTTTAAAAATAAAAAGATAAAAAGTAACTTTCTCACAAAAGTGATTCCATGGGGCCCCCAAGTTTGGAACAAGGCATCCCATCATCGGAAATGAGACAACCAGTAGCCTTAAGACAATGTTTTGGTCATTTTGTATTATTATGATATTATCTTATTATCTTTAACTACCCGATTACTCATTAATCAAGATAATTAAAGATAATTACCATCGTTACTATTCATAATGTCCAAAAACAAAAGAGTCTTAATTACATAATTTGGACCTTCTGATTCCAAATATGTAATCCATTTTACCAAATTACAAATACATAATTTGAAATAATTAATTTTAAAAAAAAAATTCATGTTGTCAAAACAAATAGTGTGTTTTTTTAGAAACAATATTTATGAATGGTTTTTCACTTGTTTATGCCCAATTAAAAAGTGAAATTAATCCAAATGACCATCATTGGATTACATGGTAAAAATATATTCTAATTAATATTTAAAACAAATTAAAAAGATAATGTAACCATATAATTAAATTATATGAAAAAGCAGTTTTGATGTAAAATGCAGTATTTTTCACTATTCATTGAAAAATGAACATTGTCAGAAAAATACCAAAAATTAACCCAATGTAAATTTCAATGTCCCAATCATAAATAATTTGTTTATTTTGAAAAATAGTGCTCATGAAATTGTCAAAATTTTGATTTACAAATGTGTTTCCATCAAAAGGGTAGTAAAACAATCTATTAAAAATACTAGTGTATTAAATGCTTAAGATTAGATTCATTTGTATTTTAAGCCTCTAAAATTTATTGGATAAAAGTAAAAACATTTAACAAACATATTTTATCATAAATAAGTTATTTATATTCATTCCTGTCAATACAACGGCTATGTGTTAACTACCATTTAAAATAATATTATTTTTTTATTAGAGTACAGCGTATGATTTCAAAGGAACTTGTTGTTGTATATTGGGTACACCATCGAGCATAGAGTTCCCTTTAAAGTAATATTAATATTTTATTCACAAATATGGATAAATGTGAAAATTTCATACTCTTTATTTACCTGGGGTGTTACAATACAAGAAAATAGGCTTAACATTTTCTACAATGTAAAAAATTATTATTCCATGAATCTCGAGATCCAACTTAGTCATCTGCTATCAAGCCCCATCCTAATCAGTCAGAAATCCATTTTTAGATGTTTTATGATTCCCTTTATCAATACATACAGCCATGTTATCTACTCTGGTTACCAAATGGTGCATGGTTAGGGTGTGAGATAAATATCAGTGAGCCACCTCTAATGGTGTCTATAACATCTGACCCATTAATTGGATTATAACGGTGTGTAGGAATTCATATATAAGTAAAAAAAGTAGTACAAAATAACTAAATACCAATGTACCTTCTTCAGCCTAGGGCTAATATCTGAACATGTAACTAGTTCATTAACTATTCATATTCCATATCTTGTCAATAGGTCATTTGAGTCACAACCAACACTGACATCACCTTGTGATATTATTAGTAGTAGTTGTCCCAAGGCGTAACAAGGAAACCTGAAAATGATATTTAGTGATGGAGTTCCAAGGTAATATCCAAGCCAATGTAATTATCATTGGATGCTAAATCAGTAGTATCTGAGTCTATCTAATGGGTAATATTTTAATCCAAGGACCACTATCCATGGAATTCTATAATAAGGCTCATATCAATTCCAAAGTGAAAGACCAAGGAAAAACATGGCAAGAAAAGACAGGGCTCTGTGGGCTTTCACAATGGAACCTACTATTCAATGCTGGATATAGGGAATGTATTTGGGGTATCATGTAATAATGAAAGGTACACTATCGTAGTTTACCGGTATTCTGATGAATAGGAATGAACCCTTGTCTAGGTGGGTATTAACCTATGTAAACCACATCACTGAATCGGAATGTGGTTCTAGAGACCCAAGGTATTCTCCTCTAAGAATCCTTGGTCAGATCGACTCAGTACACTACTATTTGATATTGTAATCATGTAATAATAAATTTCTTTCTTTTCTTTCCTTCCATTAGTGTGGATAGGTCATGTAAAGTATAAACTGTAAATTTATTGGTCCAAGCCATGTCTTCTAATAGTGTGGATATGCCTTGTAGCATTGCAACCATTTAATAATGGATTAATTAACTATTACGGAAAATTAAAATATAGGTGATCACATAGATACCTTCCATGAAAACGGAATGGGGTTCTACGGACATGAAACCTTTAATAAATCTCATTTATTAAGTCAAAGTTATATACATATAATACATCCCATTTCCCATTCCACATTTAATAATTAGTTTGAAATAACATACCTTAGGTTGGTCAAGTGGTGAGAATACATGGTATGTGCCACAATGAAATAATCATTAATAACAAGACATTTATTATAAGAAGACTCACCTTTGGTGAGGTCAATCAATGGAAGACTCGAACGATTGGTCCAACATGTCAGAAAACTAAAACTCAATTATGGCATAAGATTCCAAATGAGGTAGATTTAGTTGTGGGTGTAACCACTAACAACTAATCACATACATGGAATGATAATAACTATAAAATTCATAAAAGTATAATCATGGCATTTAAATTTACGAAATGGCTTCCAATGAAACTGGTGGGCCCCACATGAACATTCAAAAAACAATTTTCTTTATGGATATTTTATAGAGCATACACCTTAGGGTTGTACGATCCTTCTCCTCTGGTATCAGTGCTTAATTTTCATCATATCATAGTAGATCTAAGAAAAAGAACAAAACTCTACCTGGATATATGTAGGTAGAGTGAACATGAGAAGAATAATGGATAAATATGACTCAAGTACTTAGAATGGAAAACCAAAAATGATAAACAAAAACTCGATCGGATGTCGGACAAAGGAGATTTCTTGATTCCAAGTTTAGTTCTTCAAAAAACCCAAAATGGAGAGAGAAATTCGTAAATCCTGTATAATCCTAGATTAGGGAGTAATGGATTGAGTAATTAGATAATTAATGGAATACCTGAAATTTACCTAGAAAATTAGCTAGTGCACGGTTTGGCCACACGGGTTTCCAAACCACGCAAAAACCATGCGAGATGGCTCTACACAAATGGTTTTGTCCATAATTATTGTAAAAATCTTCCCAACCTATAATAGATACTTGGGGAAAATAGGAAACATTCATTTTTAGGTTTCAGGGCCATGCGCCAATTGTGCCTCGTAGATCTTTTTGAAAAAACACTATATGCACGGTAAACTCTAAACCATGCACAGAGTTTGTTTTCCCCAAAAAGATGGAATTTAGAAACAAAACAATTCATAACCACTCTAGATACCTTTATGAAAACATTAAGAATTCTAATTAGGTCTAAAGAATATATTTATACTGAAAATTAAAGAATCCACACCTGAGTGAAAAAAACTGGGTTCTTTCAATGATTTATCTATTTTACTCATGATTTTTAATAAACACAATTAGATATGATTTAGGAACCAAGGATATTCAGTTTGATTATGATGAAATCAAAATAATATAATAGATTTTATTGATAAATAGTGGTCAGAAATTATTTTCCTAACTAAAAATTGGATATAGGGAATGTAGAATGTGGATTGTGAAATGTGATTTTCATTTTGACATTATGTGGGCAATTTTTATTATATTACTATAGAATAAAATTAATGCATCTTGATAATTGGATACACCATGTAATAGTTAACATTCCTAAATTAGATCAAAATGCACTTAATTGGTTTTTTAGGAATGTTGATTAGGGGATAATGATGTTGAATTAAGGGATACAATAATGAGAAACAATAAAATGTTGTTCAAATTTAGAAAACCACCATCAGTTTTTTATTGTTTTTTAGGAATATGTTGTTCAAACCATATGGATAATAATGGATTATCCTAAAAATTTCTCAATTCTCTCTAGGGTTATGTATTCAACAGATTGATTCATATAGACAAATGAGGAGAGGTCACGATTGTCTGATTGGATGGTTAGAAAATAATAATACCAATTTCAATTGTTCATGTTAATGTAAAATTATATATTTACTTAATTTTCTATTTAGAACAGAATATGAAATATTATTCTAACATTAATTGATAAATAGTAAATAAATTATAGTTACTAGGGAAATGATTTGGAATCTTATTATATTTCAAAATAGATCAGTTTCATTTTATTGGAGTAGGAAAAGATAACCAAGACACATTTTACTTGACATCATATCATAATTTGTTTGAAATGAAAATTTTAAAATTTTAAAATGGCCAGGTTTTCAAGTGATTCTACGTATGGAGTATGTTGGGTAAATATTAAAATTATTTACCAAGAATCCACATAAATTATGTATTTTACCTTCTATATTTTCAAAATTGATTCAAATTTTTCATGTTGGATTGTTTTAGAATAAAGAAAAATATCATATAAAATGGATGGATTGACTCAACCATGATATATGCTTATCAGGGCAATGAAATGTAGAAAATATGTTTAAAAAACCGAATTTATAGAAAACATTTGATCATATTAAAAGTGAAAACATTTTTTATAAAAAATACATTTACTTGGGAGGGAGAAGAAAGATCTATAAAATATAATGTGATCTATGGAGGATTTACTATGAAACTAATGTTCATAATTTGAATTTTTTCATGAATATAAAATTAAATAGAAACACAAACACTATCAGGGATCTTTGTGTATTAGTTCCATATTCATTATAAGAATTCTATGTATTGGTTTTTTACTCTATCTTGTAACTATGTGTTTATTTAATAAAAATTTATATGATCATTTTTATTGGAGATAAATTGACCCTATACCATGTAAAAATGGTTAGAAATTCTTATTTCAACCTGACATCAAAATTTTATCGATATATGGTACATTGATATATCAATTTTGTGGAAACCATGTGAAATCCTTGCATATCTATATTTAATTTTCATATTTACAAATTTAGGATGATTTTTTTGATTTTATAGGTTTATATTGTTGTTAATAATATGATATATATATATAGCAGTAATATGAGAAAAATTGGAAAACCTAATTCATCACTTTTAAGGGTGTTATAGGAATTTTTGATGTAAAAACACGAATAATTGATTAAAAAAATACAAGACCATGTTTCACTCACTAAGTCTCTATCATCACACCCCCATTGTTAGATATCATGACATCAGTAAATATCAAAATTCATATATCCTTCCATTGAAATAGTTTCATTATTATATATTTATTTTTTTATTTTCATTAAATGTAAAATTTTTATTGTTTATACCAACGGTTTATTTAGGAACTAATTTAGGGTTTGATTTTTTACAATATTTCCATGTTCAACTAGAAACTGTAGACCTTCCATGACCCCTCATGGGATTGTATTACGTCATTCATACAACCCTAATCCCATAATTGATAGGCTAGAGTAAGGTGACTAGAACAAAGAAGATGTATATCCAATATGGAATGCCTTATCCAATGTAACAAACAATAAAACACATATATATGAAAAAATATACAAAAATTAATGCTATATAAATAACCAAATTATATATAATATACATATGGAACACTGAATGTACCAATGAAATGATGAAATATATAAAAAACAAGGTAAAAATAAATGATCAATAACCCATGATAAAGAAGAACCTCAAATAGCTAAAATAGGTGTATTTACATGAATCATGTTACATTATATATTACCAATAATTATATCCTATAGACACAATCCACAGTAGCTTCCACATTACCCTCAAAATCATGTCCTCTAAAGTACCTGTAAAATTGAGCATTGTCAGCACCGATGCAAAATGTATGGGAACAAGAAATGATTAAGGGTTAGAGTAATATACCTAATTGAATTCCATAAAAACATAACTAATTAGAATAAAATTAGGTAATATCAATACTGTATAAATTTATATTTTTTATAGTATATCATGGTTAATGCTATAAGGAAATGATTTCATTGAAACTCCTATCTACTAAATCCATACACCAATGAGTCCCTAGAGTATTGAAACATTATAGGCTAACAAGTATACAAAAACCTATTAATTAAACTATATTATTTAATATTTTGTGTTTCGTACCACATTGATTTGGTGCAACAACATATTTTTCACTTTTATGTATTCCATGAATGTTGTTTTGATTTCCTTTCAGAAGTTTCTTATTTTCAGGGAACTGTTGGATAATTTTGGAATTTTTTTGGGGATTTTTGGGCTAGAATTAGTTGGAACACAATTTTACATAACCATAAATCCCCAATGAAAACTGTTTTCCCACCAATTGGAAACCATGTTCCCTAAATCGTAGGGCTATATAGTTGGCACATGGTATCAACTGACAATCCTTCCCATCCAGATATTAATTTGTGCATGATTAAGATGATCTGGATATTATTTTAAAACGCCTAAACACCCCTGATTTTAGTTCCCAATCAACCCACTCATACCAAATATTATTTTTTCATCTTATAAGGCTCCTAATAGAGTAATATGGAATTTTTAAACCTCTAATTTGTTGAATAAAAATGATAGTGGAAGGTATAATCCATCTACATTATGTGGATCTCCACTCATAAAGATTCTTCCAATATGCACTTTTATCATTCCGTGAAATTTAATGAATGTTATGTTGTTTATGGATCTATTCATAATTTTTATGGATCATGAATCAAGATTTTATTAATATATCATATTCACCTTCGATCATCATTGGTGTTTTCATTATGTATGTTGATCATTTAAATCCATAATAAAAGAGTATGTGGTTACATTTAAGATTTTAAATCTAATTAAAACCTTGAATGAGTTGATTTTTTGAAATAGAAATCAATTTATTTATAAAAAACTAATATACATTATTTTAAAATTGAATTTTTTGATGAATGTGTGTAAATAATAACTCCCAATTCGAAAAGAATAGGAATCTATGTGTGAATTTTGAAAATGATGGACGCAATTAAATAATTTGATATTTTTAAAAAAATAGATTAAATTAAAATTATGAATGTTGATAATTTTAATATTTAAAAGGATAGAATAGAAAAAATCCCAATGTCTTTGTTTTGAAATTCAATTGGTAAATTCAATGTGAAAAATTGGGATAATGAATTGTAATTAATGATTGATTTGGAATGAGATGTTTTTCTCATTATTTATTGATTGGTTGATAAAATTATAGAATTTTCAGTCAATGGGTTATTTGGAACAAGAACCCTATGATCATGATCCCGTAGATTTATACTCATGATGATAAAATATGAAAAACCTTTTTCATCATTATTATACAAAATTGGATATTGAGGAGTTGTATTTTCCTTTACTTCAAGTGGGTATGCACACATGTATAGCACTGATCATAGACTTGAGGTGTTTGAGGATCTTTTATATTGAATGAAACATATATCTAGGATGATGAATATTGTTCTTCTTATGTATTTTTTGATTTTAAATTCTATTTTTTATATAGATTTTTACACATTGAAAATTATTTATATTAATGAAATTATATAAAATGTTCTTTTATGTAATGCTTGAAATGTTTTCCATCTATTGAAAATAATATATTTTTTGTTTTATGAATTAAAATGATTTGTTATACACTAAATTATTTTATTTAAAATTTATTCATAATTGGTTTATTATTATAGAATCTATTATGGAAAACATGGTGAGACCATATTGGTCATGATATCTCTCGCCCTGCCATTTCATTTAGGTGTTCATAGATTTTATTATTTTAGGTACTATAAAAGGGAATGAACCACTAAGAGGTGATGTATGTTTGAGTTCAATTGGGTCATGGAGTGATATTGGTGACCAGTGGATCTATGGTCTTCTTGTTAAATTGGGGTTTGATACAATTGATGGTTTCATGATGGTGGTTTGGGTTGATATTCCATTATGTTCTTTATTTATCTTTTTGGGAAACAATTTCATGGTTACCTTTTGGTACATTCTCTATGAAGAGTGTTGATATAGAATATTTAATTATTTTATCTTCTAGTATTTTTTTTGTAATTTCATTCCCTCTTTATCTTGTTTGATCACTTGTTCTAGTATCCAACCCATGGGGACCAGAAACAACCTTCATTATATGTCAGTACAAGATAATATTTTTGAGTACCAATATGTCAAGAAAAGTCTCTCAAAAGTGATATTAGAGTTGAATGTTTCTAATTTTTCTTTGAAGTTAGTAGGTTGTCGCAGTTATCCTGGTGGATATAAGGTTAGGAATTATAGTATTTAGGAGGTAGTTATGAGATATTTCCAAATCCTCTCTTCTCATGAAAAGAATTAAGTCCCCGTCTATTGTGGTTAAAAGTATATTTGATGTTAATTTTTATATTTATTTAGTCTTTTGCCTATTTTATGTTGTGTGTATGAAAATAATATACATTCTAATGATGTTTGAGTTTTTGATAATATTGTGTTGGATAAAATTTTCTTATGGTGTATTGATGGTGTGTATAAGCATGCCTCTAATAAGACATTTGAAATGACCTGATGTGGGAGATATTGATTAACTATCGAATGGGATACATCTAGTTTAATATACTCTAATTGAGATATTTGGCCATATTGTACATGATATGGGGAATATAGACACAACTATTCCCATTTATGATGTAGTCATAGATCATTGAAGGGATGATTCTAGAGAGGGTGGAGAAGATATTATTTTCCATGTCAAACTATCTTTCTAAGTCCATAATGATCCTCAATAGGATGAGGATTTGGTAAAAAGAATTTAATAACTTTTAGATTTCATAGAAATGATAGCCAAAAATATATTGAAGTGCCTTACCCTTAATCATGAGGGGCTAGTAAAAATTTGTGGGATTCTATTTTGATTAAGAAGAACCATTAAAAATTAGAGTCTAATAACTTAAATGTACTTAATATCGATTATTAATGTCCACTGTTCATGGTTTTAGAACATATAAGGGAGTCTTTTAATATCCATAAAAATGAAATGATCGTGCCTCTATATGAAAACATCTTTATTAGGATGGTATATTTTTCTCCCTAGAATGTGACTCACTATAATATACTTGAATTTATATTTTATACAGGTCATTTTGAGGATATTTGATCCTATATTTTCTAACCAAAGATGACATATTAAACTATTGTACTATATAAAGCATTAATGGATGATCATGACTAGCTTGGTAATTTAGGGTTCATTGGACGTCATTTTGTATCCTAGAGGTTGTTTTGTGAGTACCATTTAAGGAATGAATAATAATGATGAGTGTCATGGTGGAGTTCGATATTAGGGTTCATAGAGATCTCTTACAGATCCCAGTAGAGGCCCTATAAAAGTTTCACATTTTTGAATGGTCATAAATTTCAAATTGGTCTACACCAAGGCACCCAATGTATTCAGTTTTCACAGATGCTAATGTCACTTACATAAATTTTTTTATATCATTTATTCCCATCATAGTTGAGTGGGATAATCGTCACCAAAAAGTTATGCAGATAAATAAAACTATTCATGAAAAATTTAATTCTAGCCTTAGGTATCATGAATAAATATTATCCACATTGTAGAGAAGACTCAAAATGGAGTAGATACTAGTTTAGTGAAAATGATATATAAAAACATTATAGCTTCATCCTTAGTTATTTCATTATTTTATACCAGTGCATCTCTAAATTTCTTATCATCCTATGTGTTTTCTTTTATAACCCTTACTATAGAGTTTTTATCTATTGTTATGGATATTACTTTTTAACTCATAATGTTGATAGTGTTAAATAATCAGTGTTTTTATTATTTATTCCATTTTGTAGAGACTGAACATACATGGAATTTTCTATTCCTTGATATAATATATCCAAATTTCATTTCAATATTGATTTGATGATCAAACATCAGGCCCTATATGATTTTTCTCATAGAATGGTATACTTTAACACGTTTCATATGGTGGGCCATGTCATTTTGGGAGAATGGAACCTGAGATCAAGTATAGTTAAACCTTATCTTCTATATTTGGTCAGGGTAATATTATAGTTTTATTTTATGTTGGGTTGAGAATCATTAAATGATGATCTCCCTCTAATTTTCATTGAGATTTACAACGTTTATCCTTATGGTTTCTTAAGCACACCACTTATAATAGGGATAGATAATTCCATTGGTTTAGTGCCTAGTACTCAACTAGTGTCTTTTACATTTTACTAAATGGAAAAAATAGAATTGAAATACTTAATGAATGAGTTGGATGAATTTCATGAGAAATTTTTTTATCCCATAATTATGTCACCTTATGCATTACATTTTCCCTTATCTGTGAATGAAGATTGTGCAACTTTCCTTTGAATTGTTTACTGAAACCCTCAAATAGATTATAGTAATGAATAAGTACTTTCTACCTCGAATAATTTATCTATTTGACCAGCTATTATGGGATTGGTGGTTCTCAAAAATTGAATTTCAGCCTGGCTACCACCACATGTGAATTAAATTTTCAAAAATTCCAATGACATGCATTGAAATTATGTATGGGTAATATCATTTACTTAGTAGGCCATTTGGTTAAACTAATTATCCTACAATTATTAGGGTTTTAATGAAAATTATTTTCAAAGAGTGCCTATACATGATAATTGTAATATTTATGAATTACATCATAGTTTACAAAAAAATTGACGAAGATATTGTTTGACATTTGTGGATGGGTTTAGAAATTTAGAGGGGTCGCTAAAATTAATTAAATATTTTTAAATATTTTTTCTGGATTCGGGAGGTGAAGTTCACATGAAACACGATGTTAGAAGATAGTATTTAATTTTATAAAAATTAGGTAATTGTTTTTATTACTTGGGAAAAAGTATTAATAATTTCCATGATTTATAGATTCAAGATTTAATGGGGGTATTACTATTGGGTATTCGATGATTTATCATAGTAAGATTTTTTTATTACTCTCCTCACTAGAAGGAGAGAATTATTTAGGAAGATAATTTTTACAGTTCATTTGGTGAGATGATTTGTTTTGACATTTTCACTGGTGTGGACTCTTCTAGAGGCTGGGATGGGTTATTTTGTTTTTTTGTGACATTTCATGATTGGGAATGGTATGTTTTCTTATGTATAATGATCACATCATTTCCTTTGGTTGTAGATAGTTTAGTATAAATGATAAAATGTAAGAAACCCATGATCTAAAAATAATATAAATAATGCATTGTATTAATGGATGGTGGAATTAACTTTTTAGAGAAAAAGTTACAGTATATTCTGAAACAAATCCCTAATTATATCTTCTATAAATATTATTCGAATCTCTATTAGTGGATCTCGGTGGGGTACCAACTGTCATTTGATTTTTGAAATTTCAAATACCCTAGATAATGGGAATGTAGTCAATGAATATTTGAGAAGGAAAATTTTGATCCAATCCACACGGGAATCATCAGAGGAGTTGAATTTTTTGTCTCCATTTTTCCCTATTCACTTACTACTATAAGAGAATGAGTGTAAGGTTTTTTTAACTAGTGTTTAGTTTTCCTCCACACTACATGAGATAATTCTTCGGGATCCACTGTATAAAAAAGGGTTTTATGTAGTTAAAGGATATCATTACGATGGGGAAAATCTCGTTGAGTAGTATTTCTCTACATATGGTCATTCTATGATTCGAAAACATGAATGTTGTCCCATATTCTATGAGAAATTTCTTGATGGGAGACTATCATTTTTCTTAGTTGGTAGTACAAAAAAGCACCAGAACTATGATTGTTGATATAAGAAAATGACATTGGTGTCTAGGTTTAATAAAGGACATAAATTTCTATGTTTCATGTTTTTAAACATGCCAAAAGATCAATTATAAACATCACAAATAATTGATTTTCCTCTATCCCCTTCTAGTTCTAACATGTATGTTGGAAGAGACTTATGGGGGCTTCTATGTGAGTATTATTATAACCCCTCCAAAAATAAAATCACATGGGTTTTTTATTATCAATAAACCAAATCATCTAACTTTATTCCCATCTATGATATAACTGATGTTGAGTACATTGGTAGAATGTACATACATGTGGTTATTAGGATTCATGGTGTTTCGTATTTTATAGTGTATAATATGGTTCATCACAACACATATAATTTTTAGGGGCCTCAAATATGCAATTGGATATTAGGTGAGCTTTATAATGGTGTATCATCATTTGATTGATCATTAGACATAGAGGTATACAATGATTTTGGATGATTTTATCTTTGAATGTACCTTTGATTTTGGTGGAGCTTGGGATATCCAAATTTGGATAGATTATATTTTTTGAAACAATAATAAAAAAATATCCCTTAATATGGAAACCTTTGAGGCAATGTATGGCTACTCCTATAAATAACCATTATGTTCATAAAATATTGGTGAAGCTTCATTGTTTATACCTATAATGATGTAAGATATGATAATTATTTTTATGTTTATTTTTATGATTAATTTATGGCATAGAAACGATAACTCTGATTTCATTATCGTCATCAATGATTGTTTGAGTTTTGGGTGGCTGATAGCGTTTCCTCGATAGTATCACCTCATTTGGGTAACTAACAACTTGAGATAAAAAGGAATGATTACACCTCTATTTTTAGGGACTAATTTAGTAATCATCATGTGGGTGAATGTGGATTATCTTTCGGAACATCCACCAGAGTTTATGTTGACGCATAATTTTGTTCCATGCACCAGAGCTTTGAATGTATATTTATAACTCCTCACAAGCCTTTAGTTGGGTGGATCTTGACATTGAGCAAGATTTATCCATGATTGAGCATCTAGTAATGAACTGTAAAGACCAGGAAATTCCATGAATTTTTTATTATTATATGGGAATTTTACGAGTCTGTGAAAATTGACGGTGTGTGATTCCGGGGACCGGTGTGCCCAAAATGAATTTCTGATGATTTTTTATGTATGTTCAGTAAACATGCGAGCAGGTTTTTGTAACATTTGAACCTCTGCTTGGAAGTGATATCTGAGAACACCGTTGAACTAACAACACCAATTTTCTCTTAAGGAGACTTTCACCTCGACCAATGTTGGTCGAGGGTGAAAGTAAGTTTTTTTGTTTTTCAGGAAAGAATAAACTAAAATAGAAATGTTTAACATTTTTATTTTTTGAAACCTCCCATGTGGTTGTTATAAATGTGTGGACCACCTAAACTAAAACCTCCCATAAATATGTTTTGGTGGTGGGAACCACCCAAACCCACTTAGTGGGAGAAACCACTTGAACTCCGTAATTAATGGAGAGTTAACCCATGGAATCCCCCCAACTTTAATTATGAAAAAACTTTTCATTTAATTGAGTAAATTAATTATGCCAATAAATTATGCCGAAGTGCCAACATAACTAATCTACCCAATTTAAATTATATTGGTACCTCATTCCATTCGGATGATTTGGATGGAGAATGATAAGGGGGATCTTAGAGTTCTTCTCTCCAATGAAGAACAAACTACATCAAAGAGCGATTATCCAACGACCCGAAGAACGAGCCCGGGATCGGGGGCATGTGGTGGGCACGACCAACATTGAAATCTTTCAATTCTTTCTCATGCCAAAATCAATGAAACTTCTATGTAGGGGGGTTTTTTGATTATTTTCTCTTACCAATTCTTGATAATTTTTTAAAAATGAATAGAAATTATAGTCTCTTGCTACTGCTCTAACACGGAGAGTGATATCCAAACAAACATGGATTGACCTCTCCAAATTTCATGTGACTAATTGTTGTGTTATTCACAATGGATTAGGATGGTAACAATAATCGGGGGGGGGGGGGCATAAGAACAGTGGTCGGCTCCACGGTCAGCAATGATGAAGGCGTCAGAACAACTGCACCGCCTGACAAAAGAGAACCTCGATTTGTGCTATGACGATGAAGGGGACAGATGGCCATTCTGCCTATGGTGGCGGTCTTCCACTTGGTTAGCCTGAAACCGAACATCAGCCCATGTGCCACCCCACGACCCACGTACCGCCCCACTGCCATCGCGCTGCCCCTTGGCCCATGCGCCACCCCGCGGCCCCGACTCCGCCATGTGACCCAGTGACGCCCCACAACCCCGACGACACCCTGCAGCTTCACGGCACCCTTTGGCCCCATGCCGCAAGAAGGCCCCCGCACCGCCCCTCATCTAATGCATCGCCCTGTGGCCACTGCACCGCCCCGCCGCCCCAAGCTATCCCACAGCCCCCGCACCGCACCACGACTGCCCCGCCACTAGGTCATGCCACCCAGCATGGGCCGGGCTAGACCCAGCAAGTCAAGTTGACCCGAACAGTGTCAGTTCATCCATGGCTGGGACAAGGTCAGACCAAACCCGGACCATCTTCGACTCATTTCCACTCTTTTGATCATGAATTTTGCAATGAGTTTCAATTTGGAAAACTGTATACGGTGTTTGAATCCTAGGAGTGATATGGTCGCTTTGTTATACCAAAACGGTGTTTTGGATAAGGTTGGGTAATGGTCGGTTTGGATCGAGCTTGAATGAAACCAGGCCCTCAGGAATAAATGATAATAAATTACAGACTGAGCGTCCATTTGAAACGCCATCTATTACATTGAGACCCTTATGATGTGGAGGGCCTTTGGAATACATCATCGTGGGACTTTGCAAAAATTGGATTATTGACCAGTTGATTGTGGAGAGGACCCTCCAAGAGATAAGCGAGCTTAGTGCTGGAACCCTGAGGTTGGTTGTGGCGATAGACTAGATCTCGTGTGGGTCTGATGATGTATTGACAATGTACTAGGATCTTGTGTGGGTCTACTGACATACTAGAGATGTACTAGAATCTTGTGTGGGTCTGACGATGAACTGATGATATACTAAGATCATGTGTGACTCTGACGATGTACGGCGATGTACTACGATCATGTGTGGGTCTGATCACGTACTGATAATGTACTAGGATTCTGTGTGAGTTTTACGACGTACTGGCATTATACATGGATCTTGTGTGGGTTTGAAGATGTATTATTGATGTACTAGGCTCATGTGTGGGGAAGACGACGTACTCATGATGTTATAGGTTCATGTGTGGTTCGGATGATGTACCGACGATGTACAAAGATCATGTGGGGGTAGGACGATGTACTAGGATCATGTGTGTGTATGAAGAGGTACTAGGATCATGTGTGGGTCTGACAATGTACTACAATCCTCTGTGGTTCAGATTATGATTTAGGATCCTTCATGGGTTGGCCTCTTAATAGAGTAAGATGAATTAGTAGTTACATCTAATCATCTTTACTACTATCCCTATGATATACTTGGTTTGAGCTGAGTTCGTACCTGTGTGGTATGTTCTTTTGCTATAATACCTTGGTGGTATTCTTCTATGTGGAATACCTATGTGGTACATACATTTGTGGTACTCATTCCTTTTTGGAATTGTTGAGCATGGGATTTTGAGTTGGACTTTGTGTTTCCACATGATTGAGATGGGCATACATGATAACATAGATATATGTATGGGCATATACCTAACTAGAGTTGTCACTTGTTTTCATGCCTTTTTTTCCATTGTAGATTTTGTGAGACCTTGAGGGTCCCTGGGTCACTATTGAGTATCATTATACTCCCCCCTGCACGGGCAATGCCCACACCCTATTGTGTTTGGTGCAGATGAAGGAAATCGCTGACTGAGTACAAGGGTTTTAGAACTATATGTAGCTTGAAGGTGGACCTAGATGAGGCATACTGCAGGGATGACCATTTGATAGTTGTACCTACCCTTCAGGTAGGATTCTTATCGGGTGTTCATAGGAGCTGTTCCAGTTTACTTGTACTTATCAATTTTCCGGTACATTCCACTTGATCTTGTATCATAGCCCCTATTTTCTTTCTGTACTCACACATTTCCTTTACAATTTACATGGGTCCATATCATTATGGGTTCTTGGATGAGTGAGTTAATGGTATATAAATGAAATGCTTTCCTGGTTTTAGGGAATATGTCTTTTGGTGCTAGTCACCAATTCCTGGATTATGGAAGGCGGACATGAGGTAGTCACGGCACGGGCCCTAGGGGATGGGTCATAAAAATTTGGTATCAAAGGAGTCATTTATACTATAGATCATTGGACTATGGGCATTTATATGGAAATAGTGTTAAGACTACTGAGTGTGGTTATCAGTTTAGGGAATCCAGTGTTGGTGCGACATCCGACATAACCATACACCACGACCCTGAAATCTAATTTCCAAATTAGTGCACGAAAATACTGATTGCATGTGTGTTTTCAAGAGTCTTCTTTGTGAATTATTTAATTCAGCTCATGCAGTATAACTTATTTACCTTGGTGTACCTATTTCCTTTCAGTATTCCTCCACACCGACAGCTATCTAGGGTTCCATATATAGTACGCACTGATAGTCCACCGAGCGATGAGGCCTTGGTGCAAGGCCCTCTTCCGATAAGGAAACCACGGAGGCACGAACGGTACCATTACCCATTGGGCCATCCATTCAACTAGCCCCAACATTAGAGGGTGCACACCGCGTGATCATGATGACGTGTCCCTACACCAGTGGCCACCCAGGTTAAGAGGTGAGACTGACACATAAGAAGCTGAAGATTGGATGGAGGCCTTGGTGAGAGTCTTCCAACATGTAGGGACACTAGCTTATCTCATGGTGATCCTTTCCAACAGCCTTCTACATGCCGCATCCATAATATGGTGGGGCATGATGCTCTAGGTTCATGAAGATATGACGATTCTCTGGGTAGACATTGAGAGCTTGTTTCAGGTGGAGTTTGTCCCAGTGACTCTTCGCACAGTGCGCATACAAGAGCTTCATCATTTGCAGTAGGGAATCATTACTGTGTCTCAGTACTCTGTGAGGTTCACCAAAATCTCACGAAAATCCACTGATATGGTATGGGACCCATTCATCAGGGCCTAGACCTTCGAGTAGAGACTCAGGCAGGAGATCATGGCCTCGATGATCTCACTCAGTATCCCGACCCAGGTGTGGGAGTTTGAGAGAACCCTCTTAGTAGAGTGTTTCCTTGGTGAGTAGTCATCAAAAGCGTGACCCACCACCAGTCGTCACGTAGAAGAGTCTTCTGTAGCTGGAACCAGATATATATCACAGAGGTCCATGGGGACCAGGTATACAGGTGGATGACCACATGATTCAGTATCAGTTGTGCGGGGAATCAGAGACAGAACTAGTCATGCATGGAACGTGCATTTTTTCACATGCACCAGGTTGTGTCACCTAGCTCGTGACTGTTCGACCCTCCGTATGGATGATCAGAAGATAGTTTAAGGACCTCCAGTATAGAGGCATAGGTTCGACCATGGAGGTCCACATGGAGTAGGCAGATGAGACCGAAGAGCTGGCCATGCAGCTGGTGGTGGGAGATGATTCGAGATGTTACCGCCACCACCACCATGTTATCCACCCCGAACACAGAGAGTAAGTGGATATGGGTGATAGTAGATCCAAGAAACTGAGGACTATGACCATGGTGCTCCGAAGATGATAGAAGTTATGATCAGCATCTACTCCACCTTAGCTGCAGTACATCGAGATAGAGGTGCCAATTATTCTTTTATTGCCACTGCCCTTGTTCGGGGCTCGAAGATTCCAACGGAGATGATTGCTCGATCCTTATGGTTAGAGACTCCTACGGGAGCATATTTGACGATTATGCATGGGTGTCGACATTGTGAGCTTACACTAGGAGGCAACAGCTTCAGTTGGGATCTCATAGTAGTGGCGTCGAGGCTTTACGACATCATCTTGGGAATGTATTGGTTTTCTATAGTCCATGCTCAGATTGACTATATTTGTCACAAAGAGCATTGTTTCTACACATATGGGACACCTTTTACCTTCACCAGTGAGAATGGACCCTTTGAAGCACAGTATGGACTCACCTGGAGGATAGTGTAGGCGATCACTTATCAATTGGCTAACCTTATCCTCAGAACGGTTGATGTGGAGAGTCTATTCTATCCTGTAGTGGTGGACCAGTACATGGACGTCTTCCCTGATGATGTCATGGGTCTACCTCCTCACAGATATGTGGACTTTTACATCAACATGTACCCCAGGGTGACACAGATATCTACCCCATCGTATCAGATAGCTCCCTCCGAGCTTCGTGAGCTGCGGCTACAGCAAGAGGACTTGCAAGGGAAGGGATTCATCAGGCCCAGTGTTTCTCATTTGGTAGAACTGATTTTGTTCTCCATGAAGGAAGATGGGAGCAAGAGGCTTTGTGTTTAATATTTTCTCCTGAACCATGTGACCATGAAAAACAAGTATGTAGTCATGAGGATTGAAAACATCTTTGATCAGCTGAAGGGATGATGGTGGTTCTCGAAGATAGACCTCAAATAAGGCAATCACTAGATCAGATTACGATATGAGGATGTAAAGATGAATACTTTCATATGTCGGTATGGACATTATGAGTTTTTGGTAATGCCATTCAGCATAACCATCTCTCCATCAGTGTTCCTGGGACTCATGAAAAGGATCTTTCTTCCATACATTGATCACTTTGTGGTGGTCTTCATTGACAACATTATGATCTACTCAGCTACTGAGGAGGAACATGCCTATCATTTGTAGGTAGTACTTAACATATTCCAAGTGAACAACTTTATTGTAATCTCTCTAAGTGCCAATATTGGATCCAAGAGGTTCAAATTCTAGTACATGTCATATTAGAGGCTGGAGTTGCAGTTGATCCAACATTGATTGATGCAGTAATTTC
The DNA here is from genome assembly GCA_963277665.1 of Viscum album. Taxonomy (NCBI): domain Eukaryota; kingdom Viridiplantae; phylum Streptophyta; class Magnoliopsida; order Santalales; family Viscaceae; genus Viscum; species Viscum album. The sequence goes on from OY728160.1 coordinate 1,921,105,606, forward strand.
TTGGGACCCACCCAAGAGTGTGATGGAGGTACGCAATTTATTGGGTTTGGCTAGATACTGCAGGAGGTTTGTTCCAGATTTCTCTAAAGTTGCATCACCTTTATCAGCATTGACAAAGAATGAAAAACCCTTCGTTTGGCCAGACAGATGCCATTGGAGTTTTTAGGAGCCGAGGCATAGGCTAACTAGTGCCCCCATAATGAGGCTACCCGGGGATGGAATAGGGTACATAGTCTTCTGCGATTCATCAGGGACTGGACTCTGATGTTTCATGATGCAGGAGCGAGCAGTGATGGCATATAGTTATGAACAGCAGAGACAACATGAGCAGAATGACGCTACCCATGATCTAGAGTTAGCAGCAATAGTCTTCACCATGAATATGTGGTGACATTACATGAGGAAACAACATTTTACTGTCTACTCAGATCACAAAAGTCTCAGGTATATCTTCTCACAGAATGACCTGAACTTGACACTGTGATGTTCGCTTGAGTTCCTCTAGGACTATGACTTCGAGATAGTCTATACTATAGGGAAGGGGAATGTTATAGTAGATTCACTTAGGAAGAGATCTGGTATATAGCGGCTAGGTGAGCCGACAGAGAAGCAGGACGCTCTGCAGATATCCTTTATGGATCGATAAGGAGCATATTTTCATCAGTCTCTTACAGTCACTCCCCCATTTCTTCAGTGAGTCAGGGAGGTGCAGCGTGGGGATGTTGACTATGAGACTCGATGTTCTCATATAACCACAGGACAACCACCTAATGTATTTTCTAAAGGTGGGGAGAATGTCATTATCTATAGAGGACATACCATGGTATGAGTGTCACTTAGAGAGGATGTGTTGTGGGAGATCCACACATCCCCACTAGGAGTACAACTAGAAGTTGTGAAGATGTACCAATACCTCCGACGACAGCACTGGTGGAAGGGAATAAAGAAAGTAGTTGTACAGTTTTCTCCCGATGCCTCACTTGTTACCAATTGAAGGTAGAGAATCTGGTTCCAGTAGGCTTGGTTCATCCTTTAGAGGACCTAGAGTGGATGTGGGATGAGATATCCATGGACATTGTGACCATATTTCCACGTACATCCATAGTTCATGATTCTATCTGGGTGATCGTTATCCGACTCATCATATCGGCCCACTTCCTAAAGATCAGAGTGTTGAGTTTAGTAGAGATCTTGGGACACCCATATGTGCAAAATATTGTGTCGCTACATGGAGTAGCCTCAAAGATTTTCTCCGATAGTGATCCATGTTTTACTTCTCAGTTATGGAAGGGGTTATAAGAGGATTTCGGGACACAACTTCATTTGAGAATCACCTTCCATCCTCAAATGGATGGCCAGACGAAGAAGACCATTCAGACCCTCGAGGACATGATGCGTGGTTGCGTCCTCGACTTCAGTCACTGATGGGAGGATCACTTTCCCGTGGTGGAGTTTTCATACAACAATAGTTATCACTCCACCATTGGGATTTCACCATTTAAGGTGTTGTATAGGCTACCTTGAAGATCCCCATTTTACTGGAATAACCTAGGGGATTCAGCACTTCTGGGACAATAGATGGTACATGCTACCATAGAGAAAGTGCATATCATCCAGGAGAAGATGAAGATTTCATAGATCAGGAAGAAATCTTCTCATGACATGAGACAGAGACCACTGGAGTACAAGGATGGAGACCACGTCTTTCTACAGGTCTCACCTGGATGGGGATTATAGAGATTTGTCCTAGGAGGAAAGTTATCTCTAAGGTTCATTGGATGTTTTTACGTCCTCCACAGAGTTGGAATGGTGTTTTACCTCCTAGAACTTCCCCCACAGTTGCACCAGGTGCACGACGTCTTCCAGGTTTCTCTGCTGAGGAGATACATGCACGGCCTTTATCACATCATTTACCACAATGAGCTAGACGTCGATGATGGGACGACATTTATGGAGGTTCTAGTAGAAATTGAGGATCAATAGCAGCAGGTCATTAATGGGTGGTCGATACCTCTAGTGCACGTGCACTGGCATTACATGATCCTCTAGGAGAGCACATGGGAGCAGGATGCTCAGATATTTTCTCAGTACCACATATTGTTTTTCTAGTTTTGGGTTGTGTCTTTAGGGGACACAAAGTCCTAAGGTGGTGAGAATTTAAAGACCTAGAAAATTTATTTAAATAATTTAGTTAAATTCTAATTTTACTAGTCCGTGAAAATTGTCGGCGCATGATTCCATGGCCTGGTGTGCCGAGAATGAGTTTCTAAATTTTTTTCAGGTATGTTCATTACACAGGCGGGGTGGGATTTTATATCTTTTGAACCATTGATTGGAATTTAAATCTGATGACATTGTTGAACATGAAGCGTTGGTTTTAACATAATGAGACCTTCACCTCGACGATAGTTAGTCGTGGGTGAAAGTTAGTTTTTGTGTTTTTTGTGAAAGAATAAAATAAAATAAAATTGTTTAACATTTTTATTTGTGGAAACCTCCAATGTGGAAGTTATAAAGATGGAGACCACTAGAAATAAAACCTCTCACATGTATGTTATAGTGGTGGGAAACACCCGAACACTCTTATTTTGAGAAACCCCTTGAAATCCCTCATTAAGGGATATTTGACCCATGGACTCCCTCCAAATTTAATTATGCCAACACTTTTCATTTAATTGAGTCAAATAATTGAGAAAATTATTTATGCTAACATGCCAAAATAATTAATCTACCAAATTAAAATTATATTAGCACCTCTTTCATTTGGGAGCATTTGGATGGAGAAAGAGAAGGGGAGAGTTGGAGAATATTTCTCCAATGAAGAACAACCTCCATTGAAGAATGATTATTCGATGAACTGACGAACGAGCACATGATCCGAAGAATGTGGTGGGTGCGACGAACATCAACATCATCAAATTCTTTCTCGCACCAACATCAATGAAACTTCAAGGTAACGTGGTTGTTTGAATATTATTTCCTTACCTATTCCAGAAAATTACTTGTAAATCAAGAAGAAATTATACCAGCTTTCTACCGCTCTAATGAGGAGACTGCGGTCCAAACAAACAAGGCCTGACCTCTTTGAATTTCATGTGATTAATAGTTTTGTTCTTGACGATGGAGGAGGAAGACAACTAAAACATGTGTGAAATGAGAACGGCGGCTGAAACCATGGCTGGCTGCAACGAAAGCATCAGCGCAACTACGCCAACTGATGGAAGAGAACTACGGCTTGTGCCGCGGTAGCGAAGGTAGGATGGCCGGCCGAGCTTGCCACTAGCGAAGGTGTGATTCACGACTACATTGCGCGGAGGGGATGGATGGCCATCCAGCCAGCTATAGCGGACCACCACACCATGGCCCCCATGCAGCCCCACTTCTGACGCAACACCTCGTGGTCACTGCGCCGCCCCGTGGCCTCCGCGCCACCCCGCGGCCCCCGCCCCGCCCCGCCCCACTGCCCCAGCGCCGCCCCTCGGCCCTTGTGCCGCATCGCGGCCGCCCCACCACCGTGCTGCACCACCTAATGCGGGCCGGGCTAGACCCAGATTACAGAACGGGCGTCCGTTTGACGCAAGATGTATTTCTTTGAGACCCCTATGACGTGGTGGTCAATTGGGATAAGATATCCCATACATTAGGTCTGTATATATTCTACAATTGATCTTAATGTCCTGGAAAATCAAATTAAATCCATAACTAATTGATTTAAAACCATTCATATATGAAATTTCATTGTCATTATTTTTTAGATTCATTTATTGAATTATTGATGAGTTATATGGTTTAATTTGATCATTTGGGAGAACTCATTTTTGACATCTTCCTGATCAGTTCACTTCATTAAGTAATTATACCCATTTAAAATGGGTATAATTACCCAAAATTGGAATGATTTGTTATTAAAGGATATCAACAATTATAATTGGTTATATATATAGTATTGTTTTCATATTGATGCTGATTCATGAGATAAAATGTTAGTCATAAGAATTTAGGTTAATTTTAGTGGTTTTATATAACAACGAACTCATTTTATTTTATCATTCAGTATTATGTAAATATTTTAGATATAGGACATAAGAAGTTTTGTAACATAATTTTTGGAATATTTTTAACCATTCAAACGGTTTTATGAATATCCTTGAATATGGTGAAGGAAAATTAAATCTTTTTGACCATGAAGACTATGAAACAAGGACTCATATACAATGTTTCCATTTTTATAATAAAATGGAGAAGATAAGGGGATTGATTATGGATTATTCTATGAGAATACTAGTATTATATTATAATTAATGAATTAGATTTATCCATAAATGTTTATGAGGGGAGGTTATAAGAGAATAATAAAAGAAAGATACATGAAATTAAAATTAAAGGAATAGTAATAGAATTTTTACCTCTTGAATTATCCTCATTAAGAACCTACATAAAGGGATTGGTTTCGAATTATTTGAGATATAGAGATCCTAGACATGGGGGAGGGGCATGGGAAGTGTATTGGGTATAATTTAGATAAATATAATGTCTTGGACGATGTGAGAAGAATGGGTGGTGAGGGTGGTATTTATTATGGTGGAGAGTGATGTTTTTTGAATATTTTATTCAATGGATTATTATTCTGGATCAAGACTATGAATATTTGTACAATAAATATCAAATAAATTAAAATGTTTAAGTAAATTAATATATTATTATTATCACATCATTCATGACTCAATGAGTAGTTTATATAAGTTTTATTGTATTTATACTGTAAATTAATATATTTTATTATCACAATGAATTCATATATTTTAGAAAATTACCTTAAATTAACCCGAAACACTTTTTGATATGTAGAATTTAATAATGAAAACCACTTTTTGAAAATAATTTTCTAAACATGAAAATTTTAATTTTTTTAAAAAAATCATCAATTATTTGAAAAATTCCAATTTTAATATTATAGCTAGTTTGATGACAGTTTGAAAGATCAATAAATGTCTAATAAAAGTTTCCTATAATAATAATAAATATATATACAAATATGAATAAATTTTAGGGAAGTAAAATTTTTTAAATCATTATTTTAATTATAACATGTTAATTAAATATTTTTGACTTACAAAAATATGAACAATTAATAAATAATTTCTAAAATATTTATTTACATATATTATAATATAATTATATCATATTTCCATTTATAAGTTGAATTAATTTTTTTACACATTCATAGTTGAGATTACTGTTCTGATGGCCATATTTCTATTCTTAATGGTCATATTGTCCAAGAGGCATATTAAAATTACAAAAATGAAACATATCAAAAAAAAATAAAAAAAATTTCTATAGTAAATTTTGATATTAATCAATCAAAAATAATTTGTATCACAAAGAATTTAATTTATTAATGTTCCCCAATTTTTATATAAATCAATTGTCAATTAAAAATCTGCTAAAATTCATTTTGAATAACATATGTTCTTTATTTAAAAATTTAGATTTATTCAAATCATATGCATCTAAAAATGATTTGGATGCACATATAAAAGATAGATTGAATATAATATATATTAATTTTATAAATATGTATCATTTTTTAGTGACCAATTTAATTTATTAATATAAATTATCATTATGGGAATAATAATGTTTTTTTATAAAAATTCATCATTTATATCAAATTGGTTTTAATTTCTAATTAATTAGTAGCCAAAGATTTAATTTTATAACAACATTTATTCTATATTGTAATAATTGACCTAATATCATTCATTCATGACATTCTCAACATCTATTAGAAAACAATAATTATTAATGAATAATATTTTAATAAACTTTTAATCAGGTAAGCTATCAAATAAGTTGAATTCAAAAAGGGGGAAAATGTAAAATCATTGTTTGTTACAATCTCCAATCATTGAATAATGTACATCTTCACAATTTGAATATGTAGTAGAAAAAAAGAATTTTATTTTTTGATAATTCCTTTGTGGGAAACTGACATTGGAAAAAGGGTTAATAAAACATCTTCTTAATAAAAGGTAAATTTCAAATGTGATGGTGATAACAAAATTAAGCTTCCAAATAAGAGAATCTTAGTGGGATTTGAAAACATAAACATGAAAGAGAAATATAACTGTTATGTTCTGATAGAAACAGAACGAGGACTTTATCATTTGTATGTTATTCACCATAACTCTTTCAATCTAGTGATCAGTTAAATTACCACTGATCTCTTAATAACAAAATTTAATGGATAATGTTTTTTAATTTAAATTAATTTTACTATAGTTAATGGATTCATTTTTTATCTAGAAAAGAATATGAAAATTTAAAATTACTTGTTTACATTCCATTTAATAAGAATAATTTCATCATTTGTTTTGGTTGCGATATATTGCCAATTCATTCCATATAACGAGAAATGAACAATCATGTAGAATATTTCAGTCCTAAATAATTCAAAGAATCATATATTATTAAAATATCCCAAAACATTATAATTATCTATTCCTATTTTATTTCTACATCAACCAAACAAAAAAATTTAGGATATAATCAGATAATTATCAAAAAATGTTAATCGATTATATGATGTAAAATAACATTAATATTCAATATTAAAATGATAAACTCAAATTTATACATATATATTTTTAAAACTTACTATCATTCCTCAAAAAATATATATATGATGTCAAAAAAATCAGTATTATTTTTTTCTTACAATCATCAAAATTTATTTGATACCTCTTAATGTATTCTACCAAAAAAATTAATTTCCTAAATATATTACTCTCCATAACATTCTCAGCATTTCTGTAAATAAAATGGTTCACTATAAGTTCGCAACATGTTGATATTTGACTCCAAAATACAATTCAACATTTATTTCTAAAAATATTATATTTTAAAAAATATTATAGGATTCCCAAAATGAAGGGAATGTCTTCTGAAATAACATTAACCACGTAGCCTCCTAATAATTTTCTACTCAGAATGTTACATATTTGATAAAAAAGAAACTAAAATATATATATCATTCATATAATATATTTTTTAACTAAAAAAGGAATGATAAATAGGACATCACGTTTGCTAGTGGTAGGTGATGTTCCCTTATAGCCCTTCGGTTGTGGGTTCCAACCATGTGGACTTACCTGTCATGATGGGATCTCACCTGTCATGTGGTGTATCATTTTTCAAAAACCATATAACTCCCAAAATATTATTTTGGGTGTCTTTGAAACTAGTTACATCACTAAAAATTATTTTAACAATGAATTTATATAATACCTCAATACATATATTCATCATAAATTTATTTGTACATATGTTCTTCCAAGGTCAAGAGGTTGTCATACTGAATAAGGAATTGACTCATTAATTCAAATGTCCTCTAAATTGATGGAAAATAACTGAAATTGGAATATTAAGATATGTTTTATTTCCTTCCATTATATTGTTCATTTTCCCTTGATAATTATTTCCATTATGTCATTCCATCCAATACATAATTAATTTCTCTATTCCATTGAGATACATTCCATGGTGTCTCATTATATATTTATTTCTTGATGGAAATTGATTCTTCTTTACTCTATGATCTCAAACTTTGGGTCTCTTAAAATAAAACATTGTTCTATTCTTTGGTGAGTTCAAGAGTTGGTTATTGTATATTTTGATAATAATATTTCATGAAAACTGATTTAGAATGATCATAATGTCTTTCACTCCTATCAATATCCCATCTTGTTGGCCACATCCTCCTTCATGTCCATCATTTTTATTGTAAACATGAATCTTTTATGTTCCTCTGATTGACTAAATCAAGAAAGCATAGCGTCGACAATTATTTTCATAGAGGAGAAAATGTATAATCACTAATAAGAATATCCTAACATGTTATTTTCAATCTAAATTTATGATGTATAGCCAAGATATGTATTCAAATACATCATAAATTTTTCTAATTAAAATGTGAATTATCAAGATAAATTCCCTAGAAGTGTCAATCTTGGTGCGCTGTAAGGCTTTTTGACATGTACATGGTTACCCTAAGACCAACCCGAGACACATTATCAAAGTTGATACCCTTAAACACATCTATATGAGAACCACTTCTACTTGTAGCATTCAGATAGGGATGAATTTGTAGAAATATCGACATAATATCTACCTTTCCAAAATTGTAGTTTCTTCTCCTATTCTTATCCTCAAATTCTATCTTAGGATTATGTTCCAAATCGATTTTTTCTTAATCTACTTTCCAATTTTTCAACTAAAATTACTCTAATATCAACAGTAATTATATCGACACCATTATCCTAGATCCCATTCCATACATTTTTACATTGGAATATATAAATGACACAAATACCAAAGGATCGATCAGTTAATCGTTTTGGATTCCTGATTACATACTTGCACATGACCATACAACTTGAAAGAAATACCCAATACAAATCCTTTGAAAACCCCCCTAATGTCCATGGTTATTTCTTCAAGTCAACGATAATATAATTTAATTCATACATGCAGAAAATAAAACATAACAAATAGGTGAGATCAAATGCACAGTAAGGTTATGAAACACTGAAGAAGTATAAATAATATGGCATAGTGAGTACCTAAAAATACACAAGGTATTAAAACATAATCTTAAGAATAATACTGAAGGAATGAAAGTTTTTTAATTATTTAAAAAACAAAAACATAACCATGGATATTATTAGAGTCTAATAGCAACATGGAGTGTTAATTATTAGTTTCATAATGAGTTAATGAATAATGTAGAGAATCAGAAACACACAATCAAGGTTTCAGCCAAGACTTCATACAAAATGGGTAAAATCCCAGTATAGATTGTCTCATAAAACCTACCAATGAATAGAGTAGATATAGAAGGCCCCTACCACACATGAATAGGGTCAATCATAAACCACGAAATCATTCATATGGAAAAACTAGCCTGTTAAATGTGGGTAATTAATTATAAACCACGTATGGTGTCAAATAGAATAAACATATTGAAAATGATCATAAACCATTCAAAAACATATGTTAGATGATTTCATAAAATATAAACCTCATTCATGTAAAATATTACGAAATTAAATTTGATTAAGATGATTATTCTATTTATAAATTCTTTAGGAATATAATCTTTAAGCATTCCAATGTGTCCCATACCACTTTAAAACATTTAAATAATAATCCCTATGAAAGAATAATGAAATTAAATATAGAATATCATGAGACTAAGAATAATTATTATAGAATATATCAAATAGTTATTAAATAAAAAGCACACAATTTGAATAATTGGTGATCAAGGCATATATCTCACAGTAGAAGAAGTGAGAAGAGAAAACCGTTTTTACATTTGAAGGAAGAGTTCTACCGGAATATCAATTCTATTTGACATAAAGTGAGAGTGTAAAAATGTATATCCTAAAAAAATTAAATTAGGGACATGGAAATTATATTTTATTTATAAAGGATGTCCAACTGATGTGAAATGATGTAAAATGTATTTTTAAGAATCTTTAGAAATACATCATTTTAGTGAGACTGATGGAGAATATTAAAGAGATTTAAAATGAGAAAGGCATGTTTGTACTCATAAAACCCGAAATGAACCAATATTTTTTTTCTTTGATAAAATTATTTATTTTATAAAATTAATTAATTATTACAACATATTATATATTCCACTTTAATATGGGTATGAATTTAGGAAGTTCCTCATAATCAGGATTTATTATCAAGAAGAATTAAGTAGGGATCTACATTTAAACATGTAAATACACATAAAAGATGGATGAAACTATACTGAGACATGATTTTTGAACATATAAACATTATTATGATAAAGTAAAGAAAATAATGAATAATAGAATTGGGGCATAGAGAGAGAAAATGTACCCTGGTGAAAAATGGAGGATCGTGAAAAAAAATTTACACTTCATAGTCAATCACATTTTATGTCCAAAAACTAATGTTCATCCAGTGAATAATTTAATACCATTATTATAATTATATTCATGAAATTATATATAAAATTTTTATGTACATACAACATATAAAAGAAATATGTGGCGACTAATGGAAATTTCATGAAAATAAGTGTGAGATGATAAAACCCTTTCAAAGATCGCATCATTAGAGTAAGGATAAATCAATAAAATAAGTATTAGTTAAAAATATAAATCCAAAAAATATTAGTGGATATATAATATCAATTAATAGTGTCCATCCATACATATTCTTGGAAAAAAACCATTGACATTAATTTTTAACTCAGTGAGTGGAAATTGAGTTAAGATATCCCTTACATTATATTTGAATGTGTTATGAACTTGAACATAATGTACTAGATGGTCAAATAAAATATATTAATTAATTAATTATTTCACTTTTCTACATTTATTTGATTAATTACTTTTTATTATGTACATTAATGGGCTTATTGATGAGTTATAGTGTTGAATTTCATCGTTCGGGAGCATTCATTTTCATGGGTTTCATGATCAGTTCGTAGTATATAAGTAATGTAGTTCATGTAAAATTAAAATAATTTCCCAATAAGTTGAATCATATATTATTAATTAAAATCTATAATTATAATTGGTTTTTATATTATTTTATTCCAATATATGAGGCTGAATCTTTAGATAATATGATAATGATGATTGTTTAGATTAATTTTAGTGTTTTTAGATCACAATGAACTTTTTTTTGTTTTATCAGTTATTGTTATGTAAATATGTAAATTACAAAACATAAAAATGAATTTAATATAAATTTTAAAATCTTTTTCAAACAATAATATGTTTATATTAATATAATTTATGATGGTGATGAAATTTGAAAACATTTCATCCTTTTAGGCAAGGTAAAACACCTAATAGACGACATTTCCATTTTATGAATAAAAAGCAGAAGAGAAGGGTCTTGATGATGGATTATTCTATTTGAATAACAAAATTATCGTATATTTATGTTACATCAGTTATCATTATAGTTATATGAAGTTGGGTTGGGAGAGACTAATAAAATAAAATCACTTGGAATAAATATAAAAGCTAAAGGATGAGGACTTTTACCTCTTGAAACCTCCTCCTTTAGAACCTCTTTAAGGAGATTCGTTTTGGAAATTTTATGATACCAGTTTCTCTTAAACATGAGGAACGATCATGGTAAGGTTATTTTTGATAATTTAGGCAATAATAAAAAAAAATTAATCATTGAGGAGATGTGATGGGAAGGGTGTTATTTACAGTGGATGTGAGGGGGTGTTTTTTGAATATTATATTCATCATATTATTATTTTAGCTCAAGAATATAAATAGTTTTTAAAATTATATATAAATATATTAATATATTGAAGTTATTAATGATATTTTTTTTGATTACATCAATTATTACTCATGGAATATTTTATTTAAATTATACTGTATTTACACCATAAATTACCTTACCTTACTATTCATAAGAAATCAAGTATTTAGAAAAAACCCAATAATTTACCCTGAAAATTTTCATATGTGTAAAAATAATAAATGAAAAATAATTTTTTGATATTTGTTTTTAAATAAGATGAATTTAATTTTTATAAAAAATCTTCATTTATTTGAAAAATTCAAATTTTAATATAATAACCACTTTTATAAAACATTCAAAATTTCAAAAAGGGCTTATAAAATAATTCATTAGATATAAGACATAATAATATTTTTATATAAGTTAATATTAATATATTAAATTTTATTTTAAAATAATTATTGTAATTTTAGAATTGAATTAAATATTAATGACATACAAAAATACAAACAGATAATAAATAGTTTTTAAAATATTTATTTCCTTATACTATTATAAAATTATACCATATTTCCATTTATAAGAAGAATTAATTTTTTTTATAATTTAATAATTGATGTTATTGTTTTAATAGAAATATTACACTTCCTAAAGTTCACATTGTTATTCCAGCAGTCACATTAATTTTCATCAAAAAATAAATCATATAAAAATTAACAAATTGTTAAATATTGTAAATTTTGATATTATGATTTCCCAAATAATTTTTAATTCATCAAATATAATATATAAAAGTGTTTAAATTTATTTCTAAATAAATTCATCATTTAAAAGGTAGTAAAAATATTTTTAAAAAATCAAATACTTTTTATATGAAAAATTGGATTTATTCTTATCTTATGCTTCTAAAAATATTATGGATGAAATTAATTTTTTTTTGAGTATAATATATATTAAATTATTTAATTACTTTAGTTAATTAGTGATTAATCTGATTTATTAATATAAAATGACATTGTCTCATAAAATTTTTTATATAAAAATACATCACTTATGATCAATTGGATTTAATTTATAATTAATTTGTAATTAAAGTACTAATTATATAATCTTGTATATTATGTAATAAAATAATTTAATTCATCTCATTCACTAACTAAATTCCTGAAATCTAGGTGATGACTGTAATAATTTTTATTAATATTTAAATTGATTATGAAGATGACAAGCGAGAAGTTAAATTGAAAATGGAAAAAATACTATAAACTCAAGGGGTGTTGCATTCTCCCCACCATCAATAAATTTCTTCCTCACAATTTGAAATTGCACATGGAGAAAAAATAGTGGATTATTTTTTGGAAACTCCATTGTGGGAAACCCACATTGAAAATAGGGATACAAAAACATCCTCTTACTTCGAGGGAAATCAAAAATGTTTATGTTACGATAAAATTTGTGTTTTAAATAGAAAAATATTAATGGGATGTGGAAAAAATTACATGATTGAGAAATATAACCATAACTTTTTGATGGAAATGATAGAATATATCTTCATTATAATGTTAGTCATCACAAAACCATATATCTTATGATCCATTAAAAGACATCATATCTCATACTAAGGAATGTTATTGGAAAATTTTTTTGATTCAAAAGTATTTTCATTGAGTTGAGGAATTCATTTCATATCACAAAAAAAACCCTTGATAAATTAAAGTAACTTTATTACTTTCCATGGCATAAGAATAATATCATCTTATGGTTATGATTAGATCAATATACACTTCATTACATATACATGTAAATGAACATTCAAGATGAATTTTTCATTCTCGAAGAATTAGAACTAGCTTCTACATATCAAATATCCCAAAAAGTATAACTATTTATTCTAATTTTATTTATATACTAAGGAAATCAAAAACTATTTAGTATAAGACCATATAATTCCCAAAAAAAAAATTTATATGGTGTAAAACAAAATTAATCTCCAAAATACAATTGTAAAACTCAAATTTCAACTTAGATCATTTTATAAATTCATATCATTCCTAACGAAATATTCTAGACTGTTACCCAAAAATAAGAGGTATTTTTTTAGATAGTCATCCAAATTATATCAATTATTCTGAATGTATTATACTAAAAATTTGATTTCCCCAATAAATTAATAAATGATATTCTATTCATTTCCATAAATAACCTTGATCACCATAAGTCCACAATAAAATCATATTTCACTCCAAATTACAATTCAACAATTATCTATAAAAATATTCTATTGACTAAAATCATATTGGATTCCAAAATTTGTTAATGTCTTCCAAAATAATATTAACCAATTAATCATCAAATCATTTCTGATCCCAATGTTACAATTTTTTCGAAACAAAAACTCCAAAAATCCAAATAACAGTTATTTATTATATTTTTTTAACTAAAAAAATTCATGATAACTAGGACTTCAGATATGTTAGTGGTAGTCGTTGCACCCTACTTTCCCTTAAGTTTTGGGTTCATACCATATGACCTTATTAGAAATTGTGGGTTATCACCTGGTATACAGGTTATCCTTTTTATTAGACAATATAACATCCAAAATAAATATGACATACATCCATAAAATCAGGTCAATCAATAAACATTCTTCTCAATAGACACTTCAATAAAAACTCAACACAAAAATATATCAAATATTAATTTCCAAATAGGTCCTTATATGGTCTAAAAATTATCCTATAGAACAAGGCATTGAATCTGGTAATTCCTATGCCCCTAAATTTTGTAAAAATAATAACAAATGGATTATTTGGATCTTTTTTATTTCCTTCCATTATTCACATCATTTTTCCTCCAAAATTATAATGTTTATGTAATTACTTCCTAAACATATAGAATTTTTTTGTTCCATTATGAATCATTTCACGGTGTCTCTTTATATATTTCTTAAATAATAGATATATATTCTTGTTTTCTCTATGATTTCTATCACTAGAGGCCATAGAAAATATTAGTTTACTCTTCATTATTGAGTTCGTATATTGGTCAAGGATTATGTTGTTAATAATGTTTAGGATAAAATGATTAGGCACGATCCCAATGTCTTTAAATAAAATCAATATACCATTTAATTGGTAATATACACCATATTTTACATCAAGTTCAATGCTAACATGATGTTGTTGTGTTAGTTAAACATACTAAAACCAGAAATAAATGTGTGTGTAACAATAGTTATTATGAGAAAATCATATAATAAATTATAAATATTGTGAAACCAAATTTTCAAGATAAACATATTTGGATTGACCTAGTATATATATTAAAATCCAGAATAATTTTTCTTTAAAAAATTTTGATTTATCCTAAATGCATTCCCTTGGTGTATCAAACCAGTTATGTAGTAAGGTACGTTTTTGTGTACCATGTTACCCCAATTTAGGCTTGAATAACCTTTGGGGATTTGTTACCCCATGATACATATATGATACAAACATTTCCACTAATATTATAAAAACAATGATATATTCATAGTAATATCCACATAATATATATAATACCAAAATTCTAATTTTTTCTTCTATTATTATCTACAATGTCTATCTTAGGGTCATGTTCCCTAATTTATGTTTTCTAAATCAAGTTTCCAACGTTTCTAATAAAATTCTTCTCTTACCAACAATAAAGACCATGACCTCAGTATCCTGGAGCCTATACAAAACTATATTAAATTTTCATTGATAAATATAGTGAATCCCAATGGACAGATCAGTTTAGACGTTTTAGAACCCATATTACAAAGATGGACATTAAATTTAAACATGGAAGAAAAAACAATGATACTGATTTGGAAACAGCCATAAAATCCTATATTATTCATGAAATTAATTCTTAATATACTAATTTATATCCTAGGGAAAAATAAAACATAAAAATGGGGCGATATTAGATGCTTCGTAAGGGTAAGTAATAAATAATAAGCATAAATAATAAGGCTTGGTAAAAAACAAACAATTCACATGTCAATATTACATAATCAAGAGAATAATATGGAAAGAATAAAATATGATTAAATAATTACATAATAATACATAACAATTGATATTCTACTATACTAATAATCATAAACTATAAATTATTAGTTTCAAAATGTGGGATTGCATAACATCATCCATCATAAACATACAATCATGGCTTCAACTAACACACCATACACTATGGAAAAAACAATGACTATTTTTAACCTAATAGCTACCAATTCATAAAGGGGATATATATGGCCACTACCATCACGTTCCAATTCAAACAAATTCTACAAATGAAAATGGTGAATAATAGATAACATAAATATAAGGCCCCATACTTAAACATTACATAATCTTGAATTCAGTTAATAATTCACATTATCGATATTTTTAGACTTATAGTTTTGGAGAATTACTCATTAACTATTAAATTACATCTCAAAAATTAGAAAGTAGACACTTATACTCATTATCCATTTTTTCATAAAATAAAAATTCATAAAATAAAACAATAATTCTTTTCGTGATATAAATCTTCTTGTGTTATTTTTTAATCTTACCCCGCCTTATACCCATTGAAGAACATTTAAAAATTTGGGATGAGAAAAAAAATCTCAGCAAGGGTTATAAAATAATCAAAGAAAACATTAGTTCATCAATACATACAAAACAGAAGCACTTTAATATACCACATCAAATCATAATATTAATGAACAACACATAATAATCAAAAATCATAAAGGTAACTTCTGGAATCTATAGAATACTTACGTTGTAGCTTCCACAGCTACACATGCTATTATAATGGGAATAACCATTATAGTATATTCCCTAAATCTCTTAGGAGAAACATTAATGTTTACCTCCATCACATTACCCAATAAATTGGAGGGCTATCTTGGGCTCACCTACCCTAGGTTTATCACGGAACCAACCATATATGTAAACAATGCCCTAGAACTATAATATATTCATAACCTATAAAAAATTAAAAATGGAAAGACATCATTTCCTCATTGAAATCACAATATATCATTTCAAGATATTGACATAATCAATGCATTATAAAACCATTTAAAAAATTTAATAAAGTGATTTATGAATATAACTGTCCATACCACATTGAATAATTTTAATGAAATTTTAATTTCAAAACATTCTTGTCCATATAAATAAATCATTTAACCCATTTTTAAAACATGTACATTAATGAGAATTATTAAGAAGAAAAAATCAATAAAAATTTTAAAACGATATTTTAGTTAAAGAGTTCGTAACCTAATGAGAAATACATGAATATAAATAATTGAGGAATACCATTAATAAAATCTTAAAATATCATCAGATTAAAGATATTCATGATATAATTTTTCAAAGGGTGGTATATACCCCATGTAAATGTGAATTCATTTATAACTAAAAATAAGTCTCAATGTAATGTTAATTGAGACAAAGCCCCTTGCAAAGATCAAATCCGTAGATTTAGGAAAAATCAGTGGCATTATTATATGTGAAAAATATGAATACACCATATATAAGTGGATACTAAGTGTAAAAAATCATAGTTCATTCACACATATTAATATAATGAGATAATAAAAAAGTACAAGCTTATCCCAAATAATTGAAATTGGGTTAAAAAGTTCTCTTACTAAAATTCGTCATCCAAATGTGTCACTGTAAAATTCAGAAAATGAGTTTATGAGAGAGGAAAGGGTCCCTCATAACAGGTAAATATTATTTACAGAAATAATTAAATATAAGAACATATAATAAAATTAAAATTTTGAAGACATAAAAGAAGTCATTAAATAAAAGAGTACAGTGAATGGAGTCCTTACGAATTTTGTATCTTTCAAAACATAACCCACATGAAATAAGGAGCATAAAATGATGATGTAAATACCAATAAATTAATATATATTACATTATTAATACAATAATGGGAATTACATAAACCATAGATAATGAAATATGGAAAAATATAGCATGAATCTCTCGGGAATAAAAAGTGAGATGAAAACCTCTAACCACGTTGTAATAAATCTAGTTGTAAGACCAAATTTCAATAACCACCAAATGAATCACAAAATATAATAAATATAAATAGAATAATGATATTATATATCAAATGTCAGTATGCAATACAACCTATTCAATAAATAAGTGGTGAATAATAAAAGTCTCGCAAAATTAAAAGGGTGATATGAAACCCCTTACCTCAAGACTGAATTGTCTTGTATGTTCGTTGTTATTCTTGAATAAAAATATTACATAAATTTATACAATCTTAAGAAACATTTTCATGTTTATTATTCCATTTATATCACTTATTACCTTGCTATAAAAATTATCTAATTATTTGAGTTCATATCGGACATTTCGTCGATGTTTGAAACTTGAGTTAAAAATGAACTTGTTATAACAATAAATTTCCCATGTAAAAAAAAATTCAATTATCTGTACAATAATATTAATTATTTTTATATCATATATATCATATATATCTAGTGTATATGTATTATAATATTCCATATCATTTGGAGTTATGAAATTAAACACATTGTTCCTGGAGACAATAAGTCGTACGTATGCATGAACGCTACATTCATTTCTATTATATATTTAATGGAAAGAAATCATAATAATAGATAGGTATATTATATTTCTATTATAATATCTAGGTTATGTAATTTAATTAACTCCATCCTTTATACATCCCATGTATGACATGAATGAGTAATGTCACTTTGAGGGGGCGGTAGTCCACAATTCCTCAATTGAAATTATCATATTTACTAATTATCGAAACCATAAAGGTATGATATAAATGAAAAAATTGATTTATAGAGACAATATAAATAAAATATCTATCACATGAAAATATTTTTCCATCTTAATGGTCACCATAAAAGGTGGTAGGAGAAGATAGAACAATCATTATTTTGTGAGGCAGTAGTTCGTCATCCACCGAAATAGTATGTTTAAAACGCATTAGACGGAAACCTGGGTACATGTTGATTAAATAAATATCATTATAGAAAACTTGTATATTAATTATATATGTTTTTTATATATTAATGGAATAATAAGTTTTTAGGGGGTTGGATATTTAAAATAAAATAAAATAACATAAGAGAAGACATTACCTTTAAACCGGGTAACTCCAATTGGTTTGACCCAAAACGATTTATTGAAGGACCATCTACCTAAGGTAAGGATTCTAGGTGGAATATAGGGATATTGATAGCTTATTTGGTTAGTGTTAAGATTATCCAAGGGGATTTAGAGGTGTGAGTAATGGGAAACAAGTTAGATATTTTTATAAGGTGATGGAGGGGCACTTTATGAATGCTTGGAAATATTATTTTACTGTATAATGATTTTAGGTTTCTAAATGTACAAAACATATTAATTTCTAGGATAAGTGGAATCTTGTTAGAAATAAAATAATCCAATTATAATTGGATATGTTTTGGATATTGTTTTATACTTTACAATCATATTTATTTAAATTATTTATTAATGAGGTAAACACTGCAACATTATTGTGGAATGAATAATTTTATTTATTTGAATTCTAAAAATTATAAAAAATTCCATAATTAAGGATATATTTTTATCTTTAAAATTAATATTTAAGGTCAAATCAATTAATTAGGTACCCTCATGTATGAATTGATTTACTAAAAGATATATATTTATGTCATTTTTTTCATTACCATAAATTAATTAATGTAATGTGACATTATAAATCTTAAGTGGCTCCATGGAGTCCCCAAATAGACCCAAAGATGCCCATGGTCAGAAATGTATCATCCAATAGGATTATGACAAATTTATGGGTAATTTAATATTATTGTACTATTATTTTTACCTTGAATTGTCGTATTTATCTTAAACCGCAGTAAATAAAAGTCAAATGATACAATTCGACATAAAATATTTTAATATTATTAAAGCACATTATATTTACTAATAAAAACCTTGTATGTTTCATTTTTTTAATTCAAATGAAATGAGTAGTAAAATATCATTTAAAATAAAAAGTCGGGTTTTTAACTACTACTCAGTGTTTTCACTATTCATCAAAAAGTGATGTTTTTCAGAAAAATACCAAAAAGTCTACCTTTGATATATTTGATATTCCAAATTCAAAAATGATTTATATTATACCAAATTAAAAAAATAGAAGTTGAAATAATTTAATTTAAAATTAATTCCCCTTGTCAAAACAAAAGGGGTGTTTTTATTAAATAATAACTATGAAATAATTTACCCATGTTTATGTCCAATTTCAAAGTGAAATTATATCGAATTACCATAGTTGGATTAAATGGTAATAATATTATCTAATTACACGTTTAACCCAATTAAAAGGGTAATCTAAGAAAATATATAAATCAAATTAATTGGTAGTTTTTAATTAAAATACAATATTCTTCACTATTCATATAAATGATTATTATTAGTAAATGCAAAAAATTTTCCCAAAGTAAATTTTCATCACTTGATTATAAATAAGAATTATATTTTTTTATAAATAAAATCTAAAAGTTACTAAAACTATATTTAAATATGGTTCTCCATCAATATGATTTAAATAGACCTTTTAAAGAATATTAGAGTAATTATGCTTAAAATTGTATTCATTCACATTTTAAGCCTCTAACATTTATTGGATAAATGTAGAAACATTTAAAAAAAATTTATAATAATATTGTAGTTAGTTTAATTTATTCTGGATAATAAGATGACTAGGAATTAAAAAACATTTTAAATAATATTATATTATTATTTTTCAGTATGACCCAATGTTGTGTGCGATGCTAGATTTCAAAGAAACTCGTTGTTGTGTATTGTGTATGCCATATAACATAGAATCTCCATTAAATAAAAATTATTTTTTATTTCAAAAAAATTAATAAATATTAAAAATTATTATTTTCTATTTACAAGGGATTTTACATCCTTCCCCCCTTTTAAAATTGTGTCCTTGAAATTTTAAAATTGTGGTTGGAAACATCTTTAAAAGATAAAAATCAGAAAACTAGTCAATAAAACAATCACATTAAAAGAATGAATTTTGAGTACAAAGTTCAAAAGAGAAAACCCATATTAGGTTTCCATGTAGGAATGAATGGATATAGAAGAGAAACTACGTTTAATGTTCTGATATAGAGTGATAGAAAACATGATTAGGAGAATTTTAACCACCAGAAAATCAAAAATGTTTCATATGTTAAACGGTCATTGGTTTACCGATAGGAAAAGTAAATAGAAAACGTTTTTGTTTTAAGTTCCACTTCATTTAGTTGGAGAATTTATATATGATATTTACTAAAGATATAAGGAAATATACATACTCTTCAAGTAGATTTTCATCCTTTAGTAAGTTTCTTCCAAAAACTCTTCTTTTCTCCAAATTATGAGTACTCAAGATGACTTATTCATATATGAAGTACTAGAATATACTTCTAGAGAATCACATAATCCAGAAATGATGTACTATAAATTTCCACTGTCTATAAACATTAACGAAAACCAAAATTATTAGTACAAGAACATATAATCCCTCAAAATGATAATCCTTCACAAAAATAATATTATTCCTAATATCCAATATTCTCCAACCAATAACCAATGTTCAAAAAAGACCATTTATGAAACAAATTTCCTTAACATTAATTAATGTAAACCAAACAATGACTGTATCCAAAGACACAAAAGGATTTAATCACATCGTCTTCCACAATAAATATAAAAATTCATCTCCAAATAAAATTGACCACTCTTAATGTATTATACTAAAGTGTAATTAACCGTGTCATATATTCTCTATAATAGGTTAATCATTTCCATAAATAAAAAAATAACCATAATACATAGATTCTTCAAAAAATAAATTTATAACATTATTGAACTAAGAAAATCCCATATTATTCTATATTCCTTAGCTATATAGTGTTTCCCCAAAAGAGAAAACATATTCCAAAATACGTTTATCACATAATGGCCATTTCATTTTCTTATACTATGGATATCCATGTGATAAAACATAACTTCCAAAAGAAACCTATTCTTGATCCAAAAAAATTATTTAACTAAAGGAATAACTCATACTATCTTGGTAGTTCACGTAGTCCAATTGTAGGCGACATGCCCTTGTCACCCATCAGTTGTGGTTTTGATTCCCATGGCCTTGCAAGAAGCAATGGGTTGTCACCGATCTTACGTGTTCTCCTTATTTAAAACTAAAAAAATAACCCTAAAATATTTTCACCGTAATGGTTGTATTATACATATCATTTTTATCCCAACTCATTAAGACATCAAATTATTAATGAAGACATTTATATATTTATATATTTTCTATTTCACCTCTATCTGATAAAATAAAACTATTCCCAAATGAAATAACATCATACCAAGATCTTGTTATCTATATGGTTTTATTGTCATATAGTTCACATAGGTTAAAGGTTAATACATTGAAACAATGATTTAGACATCCTTCAGAATAATTTTCTTCCTTCTTCTAAATACACCATGTACAAAATGGGTCACATGGGTATTCATATAAAATTAGTTTCAGAAAATAATCATGTATGACACATAATTTTAAAACATCTGATAAAACATTATCTTTTTAAAACATTCAAACTGAATTTGAGTTGAAACTATCATTCAATGTTCCTTTTAAAATACCATAAGAATGTGATGGAAGAATATAATTTAAAATAAAATATAAATATTTTATGAAATGGTCTCCTTCTTCATAACCTTTTTCATAATCATAATATTATACCAAATCTTGTGATAAGGTCAAATATATTTAAATGATTTGATAATATCTACCTTCCTTGAAAATCAGAGAATATTGTGAATATATTGTTTTGTTAAATACAATCCATGGTCGATGATGATATCGAGGTATATTGGAGGTGTTTTATATATCAAACAACTTCTTTTAAGTGTGTAGTATGCAAGAAAAATTTTAACAATCAACTTAACATGAATTCGAAATAATTATTGCAAGCATGTCAACAAGAAGAGTTAGGAATGTTGTTTTAAATCCTCATCCTTCCATTTGTAACTATCATTCCTTGATCTAAAAAAGTTATAAAACATTGATTTATCTTAAATAGTAGACGTAGAGACTATCCATGTGTCTAATAAAAACTCTTAATCATAAATGTTGTCTAAACTGATCTCTGATACAAAAAATTCGGCCCTACCCTTAAATATTCCATAATCATGAATTATGTTAATAATTTACATTTAAGATCCTTTCATGTTTAGTGTTTTAGATAATTAGGCGATAACTGTTATATTACATCTCAACATTTACAAATTATACACTTCTACGTAGTATCAATTTTTTTATAAAATAAATACTATTAAATGAAAACAATAATTATTATCTTGATATAAATCTTATTCAGTTCATCCTTTCTCCTTCCATACGTTATACCCTGTGAAAAAATTTAAAAAACATGGGATGAGTATAAAAAGCTCAGTAAGGGTAATAAAATAATGAAAGAAAACATTGGTTCATCAATACATACAAAACATAAGCTCTTTATCAAACCTCATGAAATCAGAATATTTTTTAATAAAACATAGTAATCACAAATAATAAAGGTAACTTGTGTAATCCACAACATACATTCGTTGTAGATTTCTTAGCATCATAGGGAGTTAAATTTGGAATACCTATCATAGTATATTCACTAAATCTCTTAGGAGAAACATTAACGATTACCTCTGTCATGTTACCTAATTCATTGGAGATCTATCTCGGAATCAACCACCATTAGTATATCACAAAACCACATGTATACATAAAAAATTCCCAATAACCATAAAATATTCATAACAAATAAAAAAATAATTTATGTAAAACATTTACATATTTCAATAACAATAAACCATTTCCAAATATTGACATAATTATGGCTTTATGAAACCATTTAAAACTTTTAATAAAGAGATTTTTTATCAAATTGTTCCGTACAACAGTTGTGGTATTGAAAATTTTTTAATTACAAAAAATTCTTGTAATTATTAATAAATCCTTAAAACTATTTTTAAAACATAGTCATTAATGATAATGATTTAGAAGAATAAATATTTAATACATTTAAAAAGATATTTAAGTTAAAGAGTTTCTAACCAAATGAGAGACACTTGAATTCAAATAATTGAGGAAATACGTTAATGAAATATTATAATATAATGAGAATAAAGATATTAATGATATAATATGTTCAAGGGAATTATATACACCATATGAAAGTGAATTGGTGTTTAAAAACAAATAAGTCTCAATGGAATGTAAATTGAGACAATGTCCCTTGCAAAGACTGTATCCTCAGATTAAGGACATATCAGAAACCTAATTATATATTACAAATAAAAATACACCCAATATAAGTGTATTTTATGTGTAAAACAATAATAGTCCATTAAAACATATTCATTTCATGAAATAATCATGAAGTATAAGTTTAATACGATGAAATGAAATTTGGTTAAGAAGATCTCCTATAGAAATTCGACAGCCTAACAGTGTCCATTATAAATTCAAAAAATGAATTGATGAGAGAGGAAATGGAATCTCATCACATGGAAATAAAATTTACAGAATTAATGATATATATGAACATATCCCAAGATAATTAAATTTAAATTTAAAATACATAAAATAAGTATTTAAATAAATGAGTACGGTGAATGTTTCCCTTTCCCATTTCGTAACATAGGAAACATAAACCAAATTAAAGAAGGATGATAAAATGGGGATGTAAATACCAATAAATTAATGTATATTACACAATTAATACAATCATGGTTAGTACATAAACCACATTGAAATAAATAGTGGAAATACATCATGAATCTTCCGAGAGAAAAAATGTTAGATGAAAAACCTTAACCAAGTTGTAATCAATTGAGTCATAAGACCAAAAGATAATAACCACCAAATGAATCAGAGAATACCATGAATATGAATAAAATTGTGATAATATATATCAAATGGTAGTACAATATATGAAAAATGCAATAAATAAGTGGTGAACAATGGAAATTTCACGAAATTAAAAGTGAGATAAGAAACCACTTACATCAAGTCTCGCTTGTCTTGTTTATTCCATGTTATTCATTAATAATAAATTTAAGTTAATTTATACTATAGTAAGAATAGTTTTATTGTTTCTAATTCCTTTTATATAACTTATTACGATGCTTTAACAATTATCTAATTATTTGAGTTCATATCAGACAGTTTGTCAATGTTAGAAACTTCAGTTAAAATGAACTTATTATAATTATAAATTGTCCATTTGGTCTAAATTACATTATCATCAGAAGGATATTAATGATTTAAATATCATATATATCATATAAATCCTATGTATATGTATTTTATAATACTCCATATAATTTAGAGAAGAGAAATGAAACACACCATTCATGGAGACGGTCAACCGTATGTACACATTAACGGTACTTTAATTTCTATTTTCAAATTAATAGAATAAAAATATATAATACTTAGATATATACTAATTCCATTATAATATCAATGTTATTTAATTTTATTAACTCTATCCTTTGTATGTTTCACATATGGCATGAATAATTCATATAACTTTGAGGGGGCGGTAGTGCACACTTCCTCAAATGAAATTACCGTATTAACTCATTATGGAATCTAGAAAGGTATGTTATAAATAAAAAATACAGAATTATATAGACAATATAATTATAATATATATCACATTTAAATACCGTTCCATCTTAATGGACACCATAAGAGGTGGTAGATAATGATTAGACAATCTTGGTTTCTAGAAGATGTAGTTTATCATCCACAAAAAAAGTGTGTTTTTTACCCATTTGACTGAGATGTGTGTAAATTTAGTTAGAATAAATCTCATAAAAACAACATAGTATTTTTACAATACTTTTTTGTTATAATGGAAAGTAATATAATATCTTAGGTTGTTGGAGAAGTAAAATAAAATAAAATAACATTAGAGAATATGTTAACTTTAAATCAGGTAACTCCTTTTGGATTGAACCAAAATAATTTCTTGAATTTCCTTATGCCTAATGTAAGGATTATTAGTGGAATAAGAGAATATTGAGAGCATATGTGGTCAGAAGATGGATGAGACAAGAGGATAGAGTGGATTTAGTATTGGGTTAGAGGTGAGGTCTTTTTATAAGGGGGATGAGGGGCACTTTAGGATTGTTTGAATGTATTATTTTATTATATAATTATTTTTGGTTTCTAAAAGTCCAAAATATATTAATGTAGAATATAAGGTGACTCAGGTTTGAAATAATATCATCTAATAAGAATTTGGTAGGTTTTGGATGTTGTTTTAATCTTTATAATCTTTTTTATTTAAATCATTCATTAATGAGGATACCACAACATCATAATTGTCTCATAAATTATTATTTTATGCCTAAAAATTATAAAACATCTATGATGTAGAAAATAGTTTTAGCTTTCATATGAATATTTATATTTGGATAGATATGTTATATACCCCCATAGAAGAATTTATTTACTAAAAGATATATATTTATGTCATTTTTTCATTACTATAAATTAATTAATATGAAGTGTCATTATCACTCTTAAGTGGCTTCATGGGATCCCAAAATTACCCATATGATACCCATGGTCAAAACATTATCATCCAATTATATTAGGACCAATTTTAAGATAATTTAATATTATTATAGTAATATTTATATCTTTAATTACCCTATTTACCTTTAACCGCGTTAAATAAAATTCAAAAGTTACTATTCCCCAAAAATTATGTTCACCTTATTGAACAAACTTTTACATACTAATAAAAACCAAGTATATCGGAATTTCTAAATTCAATTCCCAGAATATTTAAAATTTCATTAAAACGAAAATGTTGATTTTTAACTTCTACTCAAAGTTTTCATTATTCTTCAAAAATTTATCTTTTTTCCAAAAATTACCACATATTCAGCTTAATATATATTTGGAATTCAAAATTCTAAATGGATGTATATTTTAAAAAAATTCAAAACATAGAATATTAATTAATTAATATAAAAAAAATTCTTGTTTTCAAAACATAAAACATGTTTTTAAGAAATAATAACTTTCAAAAAAGTGCCACTTGTTTATGTCTAATTTCAAAGTAAAATTCATTTTAATGACCAAAATTGGAATAAATGGTAAAACTATAATCTAGATACACTTTAATAAAAATTAAAAACAAAATCTATCCATATATATAAATTATATTAAAAGGTAGTTTTGAATTATAATACAATTTTCTTCACTATTCATAAAAAAATTATTTTATCAGAAAAATACAAAAAAAATACCCAATGTATATTTTGATATCCTGATTATAAATATGAATTTTATTTTGATCAATAATATATATAAATGATAAAAAATCATCACATAAAAAGGGTTCTCCATCAAAAGGCAATAAATTGACCTTATAATTAATATTAGAGTATTTATTCATAAAATCATATTCTTTCACATTTTAAACCTCTAACTTTTATTCAATAAATTTAAAAACATTTAAAAAAAATTTATAATAATATTTTATTTTTTTATATACATTCTCTCTAATAAAAAATCTATGAATTAAATACTATTTAAAATAATATTATATTATTATTTTTTAGTTTGACC
This sequence comes from Viscum album, assembly GCA_963277665.1. Lineage (NCBI taxonomy): Eukaryota > Viridiplantae > Streptophyta > Magnoliopsida > Santalales > Viscaceae > Viscum > Viscum album. Next base: position 1,921,132,663 of record OY728160.1, read on the forward strand.
CATCTTCGTGTGCAACGTGTGATACTAAACAAACCTGTTGTTGCGTATAGGGTACGCAATGAAACAAATAATCCCCTTTAATGTAAAATTAATATTTAATTCACAAATATTAATAAATAGGAATGTTTATTATTCTTTATTTAGTTGGGATGTTATAATAAAAATTCATATCAAAAAACAAGCATTCAAAATGTGAATACTTTAACCATAAACCATGAATGGTATGAAATAAATCATAAATAATCAAACTAGTCAAAATCCCATTAACATCATATGGAATATGCTATCATAAAATGATAAACCATATTGAAATAAATTATTCACAATTTTAAGCTGAAATTGATTAATATTACATTGAAAAACTCTTGAGGAAAATGATCATTAATAATTACAATGTGTCCTATATTACATTGAAACATTTAAATCACAATCTATAAGAAGCAATAATTAAATTAAATGTATAATATAATGATTATAAAAATATTCATTATATGATATATAAAAGGTTGGTACATATACCACACACATAAGGAATAAGCGGTGAACAAGGTATATATCTCGGAGATGTGGAAGTGAGATGAGAAACCCTTTTTTAATATGGAAAGAGGAGTTCTTTAGGAAAATAATTGGTATTTGGAATAAATTCAGATTTTAAACATGTATATCCTAGAAAATATTAGAATGGGATATTGAAATTATTTTTTAAGAATAAATTATGTGCCACTAAATTGAAATCATGTAAAAAATGTTTTTATGAATCATTAAAAATTAAACATGTTAGCGACGCTTAAGGAAAATATTAATGAAAATTTTATATGGAAAGGAATGTATCATTTCATAACATAAGAAATTAACCAAGATAGTTTTTCTAGATAAATTTTGTGATTTTATGAAAATAGAAATGTCCTATAATATATTATATAGTGCACTAATAATATGTAATAATCAGAGGAAGTTCCCTTTAATCCAGATTTCTTATCTGTAATAATAGAGAAGGGAACCATATTAAAACATGAGGATACCCATAAAATAAGGATTAAATGATAAATATACCACTATTTAGAAATTATAAATATAATTAAAAAACAATTACATAAAAATTAAAAAATAATTATATTATTGTAGAGAGATAAAAATTATATCCCGAATGAAAAATAGAAGTTTGAAAGAAACCTTACCACTTTGTAATCAATGGAATCATATGTCAAAAATAATAATAACCATTTAGTGAAAATTTTAACTAAAAAAATATAAATATATTAATGAAATTATATATCCTATTTCATTAGAAATAAACCACGCACTAGAAATAAGTGGTGAATATTGGAAATATCATGAGTTAAAGTGAGATAAGAAACCCTTTAAAATATCATATCAATATTGTGAGGATAAATCAATATAATAATTATGTATGAAAATTATAAATCCACACAATATAATTGAATATAAATTATAATTAAATATAGATCATTCACACATATTATCTGAAAAATAATAACTAATGGAATTGTTGTTTAACCCAACGAATGGAAATAAAGTTAAGATATCGATTACCTTATGTCTGAATGTTTTTGGAACATGATCATGTCATCCTAGATAATCATATTAAATCAATTAAACAAATTATTAATGTGATATTAAATATGAATTATATTAATTATAGTTTTACTAAATTAATTTATGTTCTAATTTATGAGTTATAGAGTATTATTTTATCGTTTAGGTGCATTCATTTTCGTTTTTTCGTGATCATTCTTCTGTTTATAAATAATGAAGTTCTTGTAAAATGAGTATAATTATCCAAAATTTGAATAATAGGACATTAATGAACATATAGAAATGTAATGGGTATTTTATACTGTTTTTTTCTTAGATATGATGATGAATAATTAGTTATAATGTTACTTATAACTGTCAAGATTATTATTTTTTGGATTAAATAACAACAAAGTTGTTTTGTTTTATCATTTTGTATTATGTAAATATAGTACATATAGAACATAAATGGGTGGAATTATAAATTTTAATATATTAATGAACCATTGAAGTGGTTTTGTGAACAACCATTAATATGATTAAAGAAAAATTAAATGTTGTCAACCTTGAAGGTGATGAAACAACACCTCAGAGATGGAAATTTCATTGTTATAATAAAAGAGAGATGAGATGGGGATTGGTCATAGATTATTCCATCAAAATCATAAAATTCAAGTATATTTATTTCCTAATTTTTATAATTAAATATAAATATTAGGTGGTGATAAGATAATAATAAAAATAAAAAACATGAAAATAAAATATATGGAAAATGAAGAGTATTTCTATCTCTCGAATTATCTTCCTTGATAACCACTTTAAGGGGATTGGTTTCGGTCTCCGGACTAGGAAAAGTGATATTTATCTTGGGGAGGGTATTGGGAAGAGTATTGGTTATGATATAGATAATGAAAAAACAATGGAAGATTTGACAAGAATGGGTGATGAGGGGTGGTATTTATAGTGGAGGAGATGAGATGATTATTTGAATATTTTTTCATTTGGTTATTATTTTGGGTCAAGACTGAATATTATAAAAATTAGAATAAAATATATTAAACTAATGAATTTATGTTCAATATTATGGTTTTTTACATTACTAATTACTCATGGAAGAGTGTATATAGCATATAATGTATTTATACAATAAATTACAATATTTTACTATTCATTAGTATTCATGTATTTTCGAAAAATCCAAAAAATTAACCCTAATCATTTTTTGATTTCTATAATTCAAAATATAAAATAATTTCTCGAAAATAATTTTATAAATAAAATCATTTTAAATTTTTTTTAAATATCATTTATTTGAAAAATAAAATTTTTAATATTATAAAATATTTTATAAAACATTCAAAAATAAATAAATTTCCCATAAAATTTTCCTATCATCATGAGAATGAATGTTATTAATAGTTGAATATATTTAATAAAAATAAATTTCATTTTTAACAATTATATTAATTAGAAATATTTTATAAATTATTTGTTACATATAAAAATAAAGGCACGCAATTAATTATTCAAAAAAATATATTTACTTATAATATTCTTTAATAATATATTATTTTCATTTATAAGATTAATTAATTATATTTTTACATTTATATTTTAGTTTATTGTTTCAAAAAATAATGTTTTTTTGTCATGCATAATTTATTAGAGTGTCATAATTTAAATTTATAACATGTTTTCAATTAAACGGTGGTAAAACCGCCTTTCAAAAAAAGTAGGCTTTTATGTGAAAAATTGGAATTATTGTTCTCTTATATCAGTTAAAATGTTTTGGATGAATGTAAAAATATTTTATTGAATATAATATATATAAATTTCTTTAATATCATTGAATAATTAGTTATTATTTTAATTTATTAATATTAAATATCATTGTGGGAAAAAGTTATTTTAATTAAAATTCATCCTTTATATTCAATTGGTTGTCAATTTTAATATATGGTAACCATTGAGTTAATTTTAAAAACCTATGTGTTCTATATTATCATATTTTACTTAATCCCATTCATTCCATCCATTCCAAACATCTAAAAGATAATAATAATGATTAATTAATAATTTTTATATCGTTTATTATATTGTTAATCCATAAAAGATGTAAAATTTAATAAGAGCCATACTTTAAAACCATGGGGTGTTACATCTATGAATTTATCTTGATCATAAAATAATTTAATACTAAATAATATCATTGCATTTTAATAATTATAATTAATTTTATGTCAATAGAAAATATCATTGTATTTTAATATTAAATCCTAGAAATTCTCTATCTAGTGTGAAAACATATTATGAATGTGATACCTATTGTAAAAAAATAATCTATTTTGGACACAACCATGATAATTAAATTCCCATTTGAATATTTTTTAAGGATACATTTAATATTATCATGTTAATAGAAAAAATAATATATCAAATATAATATTTATGTTTTAAGACCCATGTTCTAATGATTATTGAACTTGTGCCTTATAATATGTATAAATATTATTATAAATATTAAAAAAACTATCCAACAATTTTTTTGTAACATGATATATTTCACTCACACTCCCTTGATCTCTGTTGAATATTCCCATCATTCCACATGACATGATCAAATGGAATAACTCTCTAATTGAGAATCATGTACTATTGATACTAAAATTCCCTGTGGTTCACCATGAAATTGGATTCAACCTCTATGTCTATCTCACCCAATTAGATATATTTAGATAGATCATGTACATATCACATGAGTTGGAATTAGATGGAAATATTGTGCACTTAGTAAGTCTTCAGGGGTAATGGTAGGTAGTATGAATCTTTGTCCACTCTAATCAGAATATGTAATGATCTAATAAACATCCTTTACATATTACTGCCTCGATCAAACCTCATCATGTTGTGATGTAGTGAGGACTTTGGCAACAATTAATCACTATTATTGTACTACAACAAATAATTATCTTATCTTCTTGGTAAAAAATGATAGTTTTTCATAGTACATATACACAACCAAATCACATGTACATTGTTTTTTTCATCAAAAATAGCTTGATCCCCATAATTGAAATGTTACTAATTTATATATATATTACAAAGATTACTTATATGTTTCCACACAAATATCCTAAATGGGTTTCATGTCTATAGTAGAGTGGTAACAATTAAATTATGAAATATTTTATATGGTTAGGTGATCAATCTAACTACTTTCAAATATTTATCAAGCAGTCAAACATCATTTTATGAAAAATATATCTAGTCCTATTTTTCTACCGATTTACCTATTGGGAATTTATTTTCTTTTACATTGATAGTTCTGAAAAAACTCTTACATGATCCCACAAAATAATGGAATAGATTAAGAAATATGGTTGGAGATAATTTTTATGGTTACTCCTAAAACTAGATGATCTCATCCCTATGTCAATGCCTTATTCACTCAACCTGACTATAATTTATGATAGGAAGTGAGCCATATTTGTTATAATCTCAATGATTTCTTGTAAAGTATCGTGATCATGTAGAAAAAAACTCAATTCCTTAAAATACATTATTGTTAATCAACACATAAAATCTCAAAAATTAAGAGTGAGACAAAAACTACTGGTAATTGGTACTCAACCATCTCTAACTGACATAAGAGGCACTATAAAATTAACTCAACTACAATCCAAAATAGTTTTGACTAAAAAAATATTTCTTAAGATCACATATCATCTTCAAAATGAATATATGTTCTACTTTTTTAATAGTGGGAAATTCTGATAAAACCAACATTTACATTTCAACTAGAACAATTGTCCCTCACATAAAGACGATGGTGGGATCCCCTATATGATTATACTCAAGGTGACTTACCTAGGGTTTTGGGACATGAATGACATTCTAATATAAATCTTTACGATGTGGCTCATTCGCGCATTAAATATGTGTATGGACAACCTCCATCATATAAATGTAAAATATATAATCTTATTCTAAATATTATAACTGTAAAAAGGATAACTTCTCAAAATCATCATCAAAAAACTTAACTAGAAATTCCTTACTAAGAACATCTGCCACAAAATTTCCCTTCCCTAGAGCACTGACTATTTCAAATTAATTTTCCAATAGGAAATATAATCAATGTATTTTTCTTATAATGAGATCTACCAAAGATAATATTTAATTGATACACTTATTTTCTATGTAAAATGTTAATCATTAGTCAAGAATATGATTCCTTCATGACTTCACGGAAAAACCATCATTTAGTGTTCCTAGTCATGGGTTACATATTTTTTTATTGTTTGGAAATATTGAAACATAAGAAATAATAGAATACCCTTAGATCAACATGCAATATTGAATAATCAATTAATCATCGAATTACACTCTATAATCAACTCTTTCCACTATAAACTACAATGCCAAATCACTACTAAACCACCACACTAACACATTAAAATCACCCTGAACATTATTTTACCAAATTAAATGATTTCATTTTTAGATAAGAATATAATAGGGAATAAAATATGGGGTAATTATAATTTGAAGCTCGGATATTATCCCACTAGACCAAGGAAACAATTCACCTCAAACACTCTTTTGGGGGCTCCCAAGCCATCTTAACAACAACATTTGTTTGAAAACCTATAAAACCATAAACTAAAATTACGTTCCCAATGAGATTAACCTAATAAATAAAAAATTGTCACAATAAAATGATTTTATTATATAGATGATCATGTATAAATTATTGGAAAATAGTCATTTACTTGATACAGTCTACATCTAATCATGAAAAAATGCTGACTTTATTTATGAAAACTACATGAACCAATCAATATATATATTGAAAATATGTTTCCTGTTTTCAATAAAATTTTATGGTCATTATTGATTCTAAAATATCACTATATAAACTTAGTTTCTATAGAAAATCCAGAATTTTTTTACTTCTTTATATATCCCACATGAAATAAGATCTTGTTATAGCTGAAATTGATATTAATATTCAAGAACCATCATTCAATGTTTAAATAAATAGATTGATTATGAATACCAAAAATATGGTATTCATTAATTATTTACTTTTGATTTAGAATTAAGGAATAAATGAAAAGCAGTATGATTCCTTCCACCTTCATAGAAAACAGTAATAATGATACCTATGGGGAAACACCATGTCTAGTGAAATTCATTATCTTGATGGTCAATAGACTGTACCTTTATCTCCATGAAATCAATTAAGGGTATCCAACAATCCCAAAGGGATATTAGGGTGTTTAATCATTAAATATCATATATATATATATGTGTGTGTGCGTGTCTTGATATTTTGTGGAGAACCATGAACATCCTTTCATAAAATGTAATTGTATATATCCACTACTGTGAGAAACTACTCCTTCACAATAAATATTTTGTGAAAAAATATAATCCCACTATATGATGTGAAATATACAACATTATCATATGTGTGGTACCTATTCATACATAATGAGGGTTCCACAAACTATTGAAGGTGATTCTTAACCTATCTGCTAGTGGAATATTACACTAAAAATAGTAATATACCAAATCCAATGATCTATATTGTAATTACATATCAAGGATAACATCAACGGGTCACATATCAACTATGATGTCATTCATGGAATATTTACCTATACTGAGAGTGAGTTGAAATTGATCACATATATTAGAGAGATATAATCTATATAAATAAATATCTCTTTATATAGTGGAAATATTAAAAGATATATTAGAATCTTTATCTATAAAGTGATTAATATAGTAACAAATTAATTTATTTTGAATGTATATAAGTATATGTGATGTTACAGGTAATACATACATTATAACTCAAAACATGTGGGGTGGTACATCTTAATTACCCCTAACATCAATATATAATATCTTACCCATGAATGATGAGGTCTACCTGGATGTAGTGCTTCATTGAGTAGATAACATTATCATCTACCCATGGACACTCTTATAATAACAGCTCATAAGATATAGCCATCTCAAAATGGGTCAACTTATTTATGTTAAGGAGGATAATGATCATTGGGAAACCACTTCCATTAATGTTCATCAACCTTTTCATCATACCTTCCTTGATCAATATCCTAGTCGGAAAAACATGAGTAATATTTCCCCTACTTGTGAAATAAAATCATGATGTATCTTGTGATTTCCTCAATCTTTTTTCAGATCCCACTAGTTTTATCCCTTAAGTATATGTCCATGATTTCATGTCTCTATGATGATGTGTACTGCAATTATTTATCATATTTCCATTATGACGTGTCTCTACTCTATAGAAACATTTACCAACTTTAGTTCCATACGAATAATCCACTAGAAAAAATTTAATCACCACTTCAATATTATAAATTATGGTATATTTAGAAAAGGAAAATCGGTTTTCCCAAATCTAATCTACTATCAAATTTCATGATTTAATTTTAGATATCAACGATATCTACACTACAAAATGTCAATGGAATACCTCGTGTAGTATGTGAACAACATAGAATACTAATGTACTAAATTGAATCCTTAATACAATTTTAATATCTCAGGGAGTTTTACCATCCATGTCACATTGTATTGTATTCCTCGAAACATATATGCTAAAACTATATACAATTTAGTGTAGACTCATCATCAGTTTTTGGGATCAAAGCCACCATTGACTAGTTTTACTATTAACAATACTCTTTATAAGATCCACCATAAATTCTTATGGTTTTTTACTACATAATAAAATTAAAAACATTGACCCAAGTCATCCACTACTACCAAACGATCAATCTCACCTAAATGTTCAAACATTATTCTCTATAGTACTCATGAAGTGATCTCAACCTACTCATAGTGTCATTATGATTCATGGGGATAATTATCTATGATATAGGTGGGACTAATCCGTGTAAAAAATGTTGGAGAAAAACTATCTGCAATGTTGGTGTGTGAAACATCCATATATATTCAAAGTATAAAAACCTCAATGCTCATTTGGAAGAAGACTCGAGGTTGGATCGCTTTCATTGGCACATTATATCCCAACCTATGCCGCTGAGTTGGTTGTCTTTGTGGAAATCTCTTGTGCTTAAAAATATTAATACATAGTTATCAAAACATATATTGACAAATATAAATTGAAGATGATTTAGATGAATACATGATTGACATAATAAATGATGTGAGGAAAATTACTTTAAATTATACAGTTCATGCACTATAATTTTGAGACAATTAACAATTGTTCACAGTTTAAATTATATTACTAGTAATCCTCTATGTCAATCACGTTTTTTCCTAGTCTTTTATCTAATCTTAGGCCACCATGACCCCATTTCTATAATGAAAAAAAAACATATTTATCCATTAAAATTAATAAAATCATTGATTTCTTAGGTCACACAAACCATAAAACCTACACAAACATAACTAAAATAAACTAGTAAATGTAAAATTTATATGAATAAAATAAAAAATATTATATAAAAAGATACTAGTCAACTAAAATAATTACATTTTTTTATTTGATTATTATTTTTAAAAAATATTCACTTACAAGAACAATTTAGAATGATATTTTATATTAATAAAATGAATTAAGTTCATCGAATTTATAAGAAAAATATAATATGGAATATTTATATTTATAATCTATTATTTCAATATTCATCTTTTAATTTCCTAAAAAATAATATTATATAAACATAAAATTTAAAATTTCTATTTTTTTCAAAATATAGTTTTCATATATATATATATATACAGTTTTAAATTAATAGATAATTTAATAAATTTTATAATATAAATTATACAAAAAATATCATAATTATAATTATATATTTCAAAATTAACTTAATTTCAATATTTGATAGTTTTTCTAAAATAATTTATTTTTTGGTGAATGGTAAAAAATATTTATTTTCATAATTCTATCAATATTAAATTCAATGTTATTGAAAAAATTTAATATATATTAAATTTATTTAAAAATTAATATAAACCATTTAAAAATACTATGTTACTTTTAGAAGAACTATTTTTAAATTTTGGGAATCCTACGTAATATATTTATATATAATCAATTTTTATTCTCTTATAATAAATATTAGTATATGGTACATGTAATAACAAAATAAAATAAAATGATTTAATATATTATATTATCATGTTAATATTTTCTAATAATTTCATTTTTAGATTTAGTAACACATTATGATTTATATGATTATTTTTAACCACCATGATAATGGTAAAACTATAATTTCATATATTTAATTTATTATTAAGAAATTTTTATCTAATAAAATATTATATTATAATAAATGACATTAATATAATGATTAAAACTATATATATTTATAAATAATTATTTCAATTAATAATTATCAACAAATATGTAATGACCTAAACAATTATAAATAAAATTAATTTTTATCAAAATAAATGCCTTATTAAGGAAGTTATAGAAAACACATGAACAGAATTATTTGTTAGGGAATATTATATATTATCATAATTAAATGAATATAACGTAACAAAACCATTACTAATAATACCATTTAATAATGAACTTATTATTAGAATATATTAAGGGTTATGATAAATCAAATTAACAAAATAGTGAGAAGATATGGCCACGACCAATTAGATGGCACCTTGTATACCCATTTATCAGATCATTTAAATGAGTTTATATAACTTGTATTTTCATCTTTCCATGACAAAGATGATATTTAATAAATATCATGATTGAAATTCTTTATAGGATAAGTTATATGTAATCATGATTACCTCCAAAACAATATACACCGAACCTCCCCAATAAAATTTCATCATTGTACACATTAACCTTATGTAATTTCCTTGGGTAATAATGGTATATATATCAAAACCATAATTGAATAAATATGAATATTTTATTTTTGGTTAATGAATTATTATATTTATTCCTTATTTATTTTTGATTATAAATGATTAAATAATGATATTGATAAAAATTAGAATACAAAACGACATAACTCAAATTCAATTTTTGATTATGATGAAATTTAAATTAAGAAATTTATTTTAAATAATTAATTACATTTAAAATTGTGTGATATTTGAATAATATATTTTTGTCATATAATATTTTTTAGGTATTGTTGATAATACATTTTTATGAAATTAAAAAAAATTAGTGATGGCCAGAAAATTATTATTTTAAATAACTAGTATTTTTAAATATTAAGGGATATTGATTTAAAAATATATATGATCATATATTGATATTTATTTTAATCAAAATATTATATTTGGATTCACAAAATTAAAATTATCCAATATTTTATTTTTCATAATTTTTTGATCTAATCAAATTTTTGGGGGAAAATTAAATACAGAATGTAGATATTGTGTGTATAATGACATCATATTGAGTTAAATGTGATGTAATATATTCCATAATATGTATTGATGAAAAAATCTGTGTTTCTACATTAAAATAATGTTTCTTACAAGTGATTTTAATAATTTTATAAACCATTTATGAGTCATGAAAATAAAATATTAGGTTTTATGTTTAAAAATCAACTCCTAGTAATCATTAATCATATCCACATCATAAATGGTATTATTATAATTATTTATTTTTTTCATATCAAAAATTAAAAATTGATAAAATTTGATGGAAATCAATTTAAAAACCTCTATGACGGTTTGTGGTTTTGATTTCATTTTTATTTATAGTTTAAAACTACTTTTTTTATAAATAATAATGATTTAGAATTTCATTACGTATATAATCCCACATAAAATACCATTTTTTATAAATAAAAACCCTTTCTGAACATCTATAATTTTACCTTTCCTCTCTATTAAACTCACTATATTGCCATAATCTCTCAATAATATCTCCCTAATCTTTTGGAAACAACCTCTCAATGGAAGGGTTACTATCTTTCTCTACATTATTATGGTATTTTCCATATTATTTCCCATTTGATTTATAATTCCTAAGGTTGGTTTTTCTTACACATCCCAAATACATTAATTATGATTTTTGTATGATTATATACCCATTTACCTCTCATTAATAATTTTTGTTATTTTTTATGTGTCGTTGTTATGTTTCTGAAATTTCACAATGATTTTACTACTAAAAAATTATGTGGTGATTTATAATACATATTTCCTCTCAAGGGTATTCATATATATACATATAATCCTCTTATTATGGAAATACATGATCATAACCCACACTTCTTAAATAGTTTTTTAACCTAAATGATAGTAATACATATGATTTATGATCTATGGGGAACACTTTTTCATGTAGATGGTATGATTATAATTTACGCACCGATATATTTCTCTAATGCAATAGGTCATTTTTAATCACATTTTATACCATGTAATGTAAATGGTAGGTTATCCTATGAACACTATTTTATAATTTTCATGTGGTCAATCTTGATTTATTTATATGAATCCATGTTTTATGTTGTATCCACATTTCAATTATTCCTTTATTTTCTCATGTTATTCCAGGCCTCGTTGGTGATGATTTTGTATAATAACACTTATGTTAAATTAATATTCTACATGGATTTCATGTATTTCATTACCCTATTAAATTATTTTTTACTTATATAGATGTTTTTATCTCAAACATATCATATATAATCCCCCAAGTTATCCCATGTGGTTTTGAAAGATTAGTGAAAATGTCAGATCATTTATAGATGTTTTGAATAAATTTTTTATATATCATTTTTATGATTATATGTTATATACAAAATCTATCAAATACACCAGGAACCTCAATATGTTTGGCCCTGTTATGTTTTTTATGTAATAAAACATAAAAGAATGTTCACTAAATATATCAGTTGTTATAGTTTGTATTAAAAGAAAATATAGTTATTTTGGGGATAAGAATTACAAAAGTAATGTAACTTCCTTAGATATAAGACTAAATAATATAAAAATATTTTATATTTTTTACACTATACCAAAAATGATTATGAAATAGCCCAATTTATTAATGAAATGTGAAATGAAAAATTGAATCACATTTGAGTTAGGGTATCTGTATTCCAATAAAATAAATATCTTTTTGGATATTAAAATTTGATTTGGATTGACCACATATTTACATAGAATATTGACCCCTAAAATATCATATAACACTCTTTCGATCAAGAACTATTGCACAATTATGGGCTTTCTTGAACACTTAATTTGACACTCATAAGGGTTATTCATTTGTAAATTCACAAGTTCATTATAAAATATCATTAATTGAAAAATAGCTTGTGATATAATTTTACATTAAAAATTAGCTAATGAATAACTTATATTAATACCTAGACATTCAAATTTTAATAAACATATATAATATATATTTTATATATTTTATTTTTATAATATCCCTTTTGGGTTTTGAATAATTTAAAAATTATCAACCCAAATTTTACATTTATTCTAGTCAAGGAGTGGGAATATGAGCAACCAAACCAACAACCAATATGATGTTTAATGTGATGACTACTGAAATGATATGCCAAACATGATTGGTACTCATGTAATAAAAATTGTGATTTGGTAAAACCAGAAATAAGAAACACTAAATAAAACAATAAACTAGTTCATTGATCAATTATTTTAATGAGGGGTATGATTGAATCTCAAGGATGATCAACTAATATTGGTGATAATAGTATAAAGACAGAATTTTCATTGTGAAAAAAGTGTTCAAATAGTCACCATGGGAAATTTTATAAGGGAACTAAGAGGTGTTTTAGGTGTAGAAAACTATGGCATAAAGTAAAAAAATTCCCAGAGAAAATTATTAATATTATTTACTTGAATATGATTTAATATGGAGTACCATATAGAGTTTTTGTCCTAAATATGGAGTATTTAGAAATTATCCAAACCAATTCTATATTTCAATGGCTAATAATAATGATGATCACCAACAATCTCCATGAAATAGGGAAAATGTAAATAAGGAAATAATTATGCTGAGATAGATCACGATGATTTAAATACATGTACACTTTCTTTCATAGTAGTGTATTCCATGTTTTTTAAATTCATATAATATTAGTGTATCATTCATGTTTTCTACAACCATCAAGTATTTGGATAAAATAATTTAACATCATATATAAAAAATTTAAATGATTATTGTATAACATGGTGAGGACTGTGGAATTTTTTTCTTGACAATAATATAAATAATCCTTTAGTGGAATTTGACAGAATTTTTATTATGGAATGGTTTTAATTTTATAAAGATAATATAAATTGATGGGTGAATGATTTAACAATCCATTCCATGAATCACCCTTCAAATATATTCATCTAAAAAGAGGAAAATGAATCTTTATTGATATGATCATATCAATAATGGATATTATTTCCCTAAGAGAATTTATTTTTTATCTAAAATTATTAATACTTACGATGATATCATCCATGATGACATTCCCATTGTCAAGAATCACATTTCTATGTTTCTCGATGAATTGACGCGTCTCCCCCCTAAATAAGTTGTAGAGTTTTCAATCAAACTTATACCGTGAACAAGGTATATCAACAAGTAATGGTATCACCTAAAAGGGGATATATAATGATCCTTTAAAAATATGGAAAATTAACGGCTTCCAGACTAACCCCTGTGAAAAATTCTATTGTTTCCTTGGATTATTAGGGTACAATAATGGATTTCTTTGAATTTATATTGAGTCTCAATCCCCATAACTAAGATAACTAAGAGAGGAATATTGTTTTTTGAAATAGTTAATGAGATGAAAGAATTATAGATATGAAAATGTGGCTAATAACTACACCCATAATCACATTATAGAAAACTGGTGAAGGATTTTTTATCTACACCAATTCATTTAAAAAGGTAATGGGTTGTCTACTCAGTAAAAATCAAATTCTGATAGACTATTCCACAATGTAAATGTACTCCATGAGTAAAACTACACTAATTCTGATCTATAATTAAATACAATGATATTTACACTAAAACCATGTGGTATTATCTATTTAGGGGGAGTAGGGATATATATATAGACCATAAATCCTTCAATTATATCTTAAAACAATATGAGATTAATATGTACCAATATAGGTGGTTAGATATAATCAATGACCATGATGTTTAAATACATTACCCTCTTAGGAATAAAAAAAATGTTAATAATTATTTGAGTAGAAATGATCCTTCATGTAATTGGAGGTTATGTATTGTAAGGGAACCAATCGTCCATGACATGTAATGGATAGATTTACTAATAATAAAAGGATATTCATCCTACTTGTATTATTTAACTACACATCCTTCCATTTTTGAGTGAATCAAGGATAACCAAAAATATGATTATTGATCACAAGAAGGAAATGAATATTATAATGTTTAACTTTACAGAATAAGGATCAATATTGTTTGGACCCCAGATATGTGTCTCATCAAAACTAGAACTAAAGTAGTAACATCTTGATTTTTCATATATCTCATATGTCACTTTTCATCCAGGATTATCAAAGATGTAGTAAGATATGAAGAATAATTTCATGATAGATAACATGAATAAAGATATTGTGTAATTCATATCTCATTACATGGTATGCCTACATGTCAATGATGAAGGATAGATGTCTAAGAAAATGATGCAGTCATTTCCAACAATAATATTGGAAATGAAAAACATAACAATTGATTTAGTCATAAGACTCGTTAGGGAACCAAAATATAATAATACTGTTTGGGATGTAGTCAATAAACTAACAGAGTCATTACTTTTCATTGATGTCTATAATTATGTCTCCATTGGACAACATGGAATGATATATATTATATATGTGTTAATACTGCATAGAGATCCAATCCCAATTGTATATGATTGAGATTTGTGGTTTACCTCGAGGTTTTGGAGAATCTATCAACTAGAATTGATTATATATTTGAGCATCATCACTACTTTTCACCCTAATAATGTTTGTTAGTATGAAAGAACTATAATGACCCATATTTTTTATAATGAAAATATCTATTGATATAATTAAATGAATTATTATGTAAATTGGTTATATTAAACATATTCACTTCCTTAGATCTATGATTTTGGATTTATAAATACCATTAGTAATTGTTACCGTTGCTAATATATCCCTTTAATAGTGATCACATGATTATTATAAATATTGTGCTTTAAAAAATACATTTAACTTAGTGAAAGGAAATGATGGCCTCATCTAGTAGAATTGCTCAGTATGAAGACAATTTTTTATATTTCAGAAATGAAGTATCGTCATTGTGCTTCATGCTTGATTAGGCAGAAGATGAGTTTCCAAACTTTAATCATTAATAGAATTCCATATGGGAGAAGTGGAAGTTAATAGAGATTACCACACAAGAGAAGTTATCTTACTTTCTCTATGAGTATTTTACCATCACACACCTTACCCATAGGTCTTATGGGGGAGTTATATGGGGTATGTAACAAATCTCTATAACTATGACTATGTCATTTAATTTTATATAATAAATATACATTTTTATTATTATTGTTACTTTGTAAATTTTTTTTAATGAAAAAATATTAATTTATTTTATATAGAATTAATAAATCTTTTTTGGTTAATTATTGAAGTTTTGAATTAAATAATTTGTTAATAAAACATTATTACTAAATTAAATTTTATTAAAAATATTTTATCATATAAATTTTATGAATACACTTTTAATTTTTATTAAAGTTTAAAAGATGCCTTTGTCAAAACCCATGAATTTTTTATAAATATATGTTTATATATTAAAATAATAAATTCTAATATTTAGGAAATTTATTAGATAAACTAAATATTATTTTTGGATTTAGGACATCAAATTTATCTATTGGTGAATTATTCATAATTTTCTATGATAGTAGTATATTTTGATATAAATTGAATAGCATTTTAATATATAATTTGTTTTATGACATCATAATGACCCATTAGTGATATAATAAAATATTATAAAAGTTTTGTTTTTGTAATATAAGTTTTACCTATAACAGAATGTGATTTTATATCTGTTTGATTATTTTTATGGTGACTTAGTTTACCCCCTAATACTTATAAAATATTTGAACTTTTCAATATGATTTCTTTGAGTGTGTGACAAACCTCTACATATGAATGCCTAATATTTAAATATATTCATCCATTTTTCATATAAAATCATGTTTTCCACTGAACATTGGAAAAAACCATTATCCAAAACTGTGGTATGGTTTTTGTTTTTGATTAGTATAATCTGTAGTGTCCCAAACCTAAATAATAAATGATTTCCAATGCTTTCCTATATAAACCCACTCAATGTCACATTCCACTTCACTGCAACCATTTGTAACTTGTCCAAACACGTCCTGAATCTCTATAATCCTCCCAGGGTGCCCTAATCTCCCCTAAGGCCTCTGTTTGGCCTCTCCAGAACTATTCTGATCACATATCCATGTAAAGGATCCTCAATTTCCTTCCATATTTATTTCTAAGTATCCTTATATAGAAATTACCATTTATATTTAATTAAAAATAGTGGGGTTTAATTTATAACCTCCCATACACATCATTTTTATGTTTAAATGATTATATACCAATTAAATTCTCGTTAATGCCTCCCATGTAAAACTGTTACCTTGCTGAAATCCAATACTATATTTTTCTATCCTCATTTACATTTATTAATTTCATTTAAATTGTGCTTCTGAATTCTATTATATATATTGGGATATTATGTTCCATAACACCATTACATTCAATGTCATGAATAAATTATGAGATACCTCTTTCTCTCTCATAAATGCATTTTAGAATTTCCATTTTACATCATTAGGCTGGCGATGTTACACTAAAATATCACATACCCAAATCATTGAGTTTGTGAATTCCATACCCATTTCTATATCTAGGGTATTCACCTTTATTCACATGTAATTTGTGATTACGGAAAAAATTTATGTATTCCTCATCTCTTATCCATGGAATATGTTATGATGCTTAATTAATTCATGTTGTATGATATATGTGGCACACTTATGCATGAAATTAAATGATTAAGATGTGTGCGACCTGATAGAGCTCCAATGAATTATGTAATAAATAGTATCATTTTAAACAATGCGAAATGAGGGTTTACTAATGATAATTCAAGTGAAATGTTTTATCATGCTCCATGTGCAATGAGCCTTGGCTCATTCTAATATCATGTTAAATGTTATTGTCACAACTCCACGTTATGATAATAATGTTATATCATGCATTTATGTTCATGTTTCACTTATACTCCATTAATATGTCTATTCCCTAACATGTATTTTTTTATTCATGTTATTCCTTGTTTAATCCCATACTGGGCTACATAAGACACACATATTTATGTGTTTCCTCAGGTTATAACATACAATGCTATGTACAAAAAACATTTGTGGTCAAGTAAAAGATGTCTGCCATAAGGATATTTTATGTTATTTTAAATAGTTTTATGTAAATTTCCAAATTCCCCAAGACACTATACCCCACAATCCTTATAGTTTTTTTAAGTGCATGTTTGTGTAATAAATTAAGTTTAACTGTGTATTAAAGAGCTGGTTTTTTATAGTTTGTATTCGAGAATAGGATTTGTTATTTTTGGGATTAGGATTAGAAAAACCTAGTGAAATCCTTATGGATAAGAATAAGTATAATAAAAAATCCCTAAATATTGGTGAGTATATAGTAATGGGTTTATCAAGAAAATAAATCTATGTCTCGATACGAACAAGTAGAGGTGGCTCTACCACAAATGTATCTAGGGATAAAACCCAAAAACACTACATTGAGCTATACTCAAACGAGAACTGTTGAATGATAATTGTCTTTCCTTCACTCTTGGATTCACACTCCTACGGGATATGATTTGTTAAATTCATAGGCATAGTATTAACCATTATTAATTGAATATAAAATTTCTATAAGAATATATATTGGGATGTAGATCGTGGATATCATATATTAAAGCGTAAAAATTCATAAGTCAATGAAATACATGAAATTTATAAGTTATGCCATTTTTAATTGGATTGAAATTTATGTGTTACCCCTAACATTCCATTTCTTCCAGCCAATGGCTGGTAATAGGATGAATCAGGCTAAATAATGACTCAAAGATCAATTTGATGACTGTTCTAATGAGATTCCCAATTCGTTGGGTGCGGGAATCGCAAACATTACATTGATACGCTCTCAGTAATCTCCTATTTTGAATATAGAAATGGATCAAGAGGAACTCCCAATCCCCCCCCAGAATGAACAAGACACAATCGGGAGATTCATAAGACAAATGCCTCCAACTTTTAATGGATCATATAATCCCTCAATTGCTGAACAATGGCTTGAACCCATTGAAAAGATCATATCCATCCTTCAATGTTCTGAAATATAGAAGGTTCTTCTAGCTACTTATTCTATATAGATTTAAGGTGATCAGTGGTGGACATTGATCAAACATACGAAAAATCTCGAAGTGATCGATGTGTACTAATGGAATAATTTTTAAAAAACAGTATGAAATGTATTTTTCCCGCACTCTCCAACATGTTATTGAAATATACATCCATTTCCCTCAAACGAAAATATGACAAATCCATCAGATCATATATGGAAAAGATCAAAAAGCTTGCACAATATGCCTAAATCTTTGTCATTACCTCTGACAGCAGTGTTGACCACTTTTTTAGTGGAATAATAGCTAACCTACCGAAAGTCCTAGCGATCTGTAATCAAAAGATTTGAGAAAATTGTATGATGTGCCCTCAAAGTGTAAAATGATTTGAAAATATCACGGGTATAATGGGTATAATAATTGGAATATGGAATTTAATTCTGGATTTCCAACTGATAAATCAAATAGTGCTACGAAATTGCAGCAAACCACTTACAAAAGGTACAGAAATATGCATCCCGAAAATTTCTGGAAGGGGATGAGGGAATGATTTAGGTGTGGAATAGAATGAATCCTAGTCATCAACTGATGATAATAAAAAACCCAATTTTTGTAATACTGGAGAAGAATGCTCCATTATCCCATCAACGCATTTTTCATTTCTAAAACTGCAAAGAATTAAGTCACACTAATAACTAGTTCCCTAAGCTATAGGTTTTTAAAGGCATCCAATAACCTCCAATGTAGAAAGGGAGAGCAGTTTCCATCACTACCACCAAAGTGAACCATGAAAACGAATTGGTGACTGGTACTCTTGTTATTCATTCAAGAATAACTAACATACTTTTGATTCTAGTACTAGACATTCATTTATATTGCTAATGTTTAGTATAACAATCCCAATACCACCACATATCATGGAAGTAGAGATGTTAGTGAGAAAAAAAATAAGGAAATCATTGCATCACATGAATATAACTACTTCCCAGTCACAAATTGGGGAATGACCATCCCAGTAAACCTCTTTATACTCCATCTGTTAGAATTTTATGAAATTATTGGAATGGATTGACTTTACCAATATAAAGCCATCATATATTTTCTTGGGAGCTAAATCACTCTCCATTTGGTGAATCAACCACTGATTCATTACAATTGTCAAGAGGAGGAGGAATTTTCTTTATTACCATCATATCAAGCATGGATATTACTGCCCTATGAGCATGGATATCTTACACAGATGATGGAACCTAAGGAATAATCAACCCTTGAATACATTATAATGGTTAAAGAATATCTTGAATGGTTTCCTGAGGAATTTCCAAGTCTTCCTCCTTGTAGAGATGATTAATTTTCAGTTGAACTTATACTTGGGAATTTTACAATATCCAAGACTATATAAACAATGGTTTTTAGGGAGTTTGATAAAAAAAAGAAACAATTACAAGAGAATAATGATAAATGGTTTATACGCCCATATAATTCACCATGGGGTAGACCAGTCAGTTTCATCACTATGAAGGATGGGTCAATGTGAATTTGCATTAAATATCATGATCTCAACAAAAATCCTTATAAATAATATGTGTCCTCTTTTAGGGATAAATGACCTATTCGATCTGCTATGTGGAGCACAATACTTATTCATGGTGGATCAGTGGTCACGATATTACCAAGTAAGGGTGAAAATGAGGATATTCCCAAGACTTCCTTTCGTACAAGGTATGGTAACTATAAATTCAAATTAATGTGTTTAGACTCACTATTATTCCAGCAATATTCATAGACCTAATGAATTTATTCATTACATATTAGCACAAAAAGTATTTGGTATCCTTTAAAAATGATATTTTAATATAATACAAAATGAAGAAGGGGCGTGAGGAGAATCTATGCACAGTACTAGAGAGCTTGAGAAAGGAGAAGATCTATAAAAATTAGAGGAAGGGTGACTTCTGTTTGAAAGAAGTCTATTTCATGGGTGGTATCATCACAGGTAATGAGATATATAGAGATCCCTCTAAGAAAAATTTAATTGTTGGATGGACAAGGCCAACTTCTGTGATAGATATCTAGAGCTTCCATGGGTTAGCTATATATTATTGTGTATTTGTGATAAATTTCTCATGATTGTCAAACCCTTTTACCAAGATAACTCATAAGGGAGTTATGTTTGATTGGATTGATGTTTTTTAAGGGAGCTGTGAGTAGTTGAAAAGGAATATTATCACAGTGATCATGCTCACAATTCCAACATGTAGAGATCATTTGTGGTATTTAGTTATTCTTTGAAAAAGGGAATGTGTTTTATTTTTTATGAAAAATTACAATTTCATTGACTTTCCTTTAAACAAAATGAATGTTCATGAGAAAAACCATCCATCAAATGGTCTGATGTTGGATATAGTAATATTTTCTTTAAAAAATTTGTGACATTATCTCATTGGGGAGAAGTCTGAAATATATAGAGATCACAAATTTTTCATGTATATATTAACACAGAAGGAAATTAATATTCCCCAATGAAGATGAATTGAGATGATAAAAGATAATTAATGATCAATCCATTACTAATATGGGAAAGCTAACAAGTTGGCAGATTCTATGAAAAGAAAGCATCCAGTGATTCTATCATTGATTAGAATTGAAAAGGATCCAATAATGATAGATCAGATGAAGATAGACATGGGAATAATAAAAAAGGGAACATCATCAGTCCTTGCATAGATGATTACTCAGTCGTCTCTGTTGGAAATGATAAAGGATGCTCAAAAGGATGATGGGGAAATTCAAAAGAATTTAGAAATTAATAGAAAAAGGGAAATCCTCCAACTTCATTGTTTTGGGACAAGAATATGAGTTTCATAAAAACCAAAAATATATAATGAAATATTTGATGATGAAAATACTTTGAATTTATCAATTCACCCAGAAATCATAATGATGTATTGAGATCTCCAATAGCATTATTGGTGGGATAACATGATGAAGGAGATCATTGAGTATACATCAAACTGTCTAGTATATCTGAATGTGAAGGATGCGAGGAAGAAGTCTAAGGGGATGATGCCACCATTACCCATACAAACATGGAAATGGGAGAACATCACTATGGACATTGTCACTAGACTTCTGAATACATCCAAAGAAAACAATTCTATCTAGGAGGTTGTGGATCATCATACAAATACAAAATAGTTAATTGAAATTAGAGTTGATTTCATATTGGATCTATAAGAAAAGATATAAATTGTAGAAGTGTAAAGGATGCATGGTGTACCACTATCTATTGTATCTGATCAGGATACATGTCTCATCTCTATATTCTGGAAGAGTCTCACACACTCTCAGAATACTGAGCTGAACATTTGTATGGCTTATCATCCTCAAACTAATATCCAATCTGACCGAACTATCCAAATAGTGGAGGAAATGTTTAGAGCATTCTCAATAGACTTCAAATGAAGTTGGTATCAATATCTTCCACTAGTTAAAATCTCTTACAATAAATGTTTCCACATTAGAATCCAAATGTCTCCTTATGGAGTCCTTTGTGAGAAGAGGTGCAGAACAACGTTATTTTGGGATGATGTTGGAAAGAAAAATCTCCTTGGTCTTGAAATGGATGAAGAAATGGTGGATAAAGATAAGACTATCCAGAATCACATTATACCAACTTAGTGTCGACAAAACATCAAAGATGATAATCATCGTTGATACCTAGAATTTGATATTAAATAGGGTATTCCTCCAAATATCATCATGGAAAAGAATAATGAGATTTTCAAATAAGTGAAAGCTTATTACAAAGTACATTGGCCCTTTGTAGATCCATGATCACATTTAAGAATTGTCTTATAGACTATTACTCTCACAAAACCCATCACAAGTAAATGATATTTTCTATGGATCACTATTGAGGAAGTAAATTCCATACTCATCACATGTACTCAATCTAGTGGTGGTACATTTTCATATTTACCTCTACTATTAAGATAATCTAGTGAGGATATGAGATCATATGGAAAAGTTCTATGAAATAAGACAATGACCCCCATCAATGTTTTATGAAAAAAACCACATCATTGAAGAGGTAATGTGTGAATTAAAGGAAGTTGTGAAGAAATGTTACCATTATCTAGTTTAGTGTGGGAAAAGAAAATTTTGGGGGTAAAATTTTTTAAGGGGAAGATTGTAATGACCCAAGCATTTATTAATGAAGTTCCTATTCATATAATTAAATGTAGAATTAGGTCAAATGGATATATAAAACATATTCACTTCCTTGATTTTATTTGGATTTAAAAAAACCATTAAGAATTTTTACTGTTGTAATATAGTCTTTGAACAATGATCACATGATTAGTATAAATATAGGGATTTAACGAATACAATTTACTCAGGAAAAGGAAGTGATGTCCTCATACAATAAATTTTCTCCATATGAAGCCCATTTTTCTGAGCATGGAAAGGAGTTAGCAGAATATGGCTTCACGCTTGACCACAACCATGCTGAGCATTATCATTTTAAGATTGAACCGAATCGCCTACTGGATAAGTGGATGTTAATAGAGATTCATACCCAAGAGATGTTATCAAAGCCACTGCAAGATAAAATCCCCATTGAACACCTTACACATAGGTATTACGTGGGTGTTATACAGGGTTATGTAACAATACCATAATAGTATTATATTGTTCTTTATATGTGTTTAAATAATATTCACCAATATTATAATTGTTACTTTGTAAATGGGGTTTAAATCACAAATTTAAATTTTAGTTACTATTCAATAAAGAAATCTATTTTGAGAAATTAATGGATTTTTTAATTAAATAATATGTTAATAAAATATTATTACAAAATTACATTTTATTAAATTGAAAACATCATATCTTTTCTTATGTGTACATTTCCAATTTTTATTAATGTTTGAAAGCTCTTTTTTCCAATACAATGAATTATTGATAAATAATTATTTTTATTTTAAATTTAAAATATT
Source organism: Viscum album (assembly GCA_963277665.1). NCBI lineage: Eukaryota > Viridiplantae > Streptophyta > Magnoliopsida > Santalales > Viscaceae > Viscum > Viscum album. The sequence goes on from OY728160.1 coordinate 1,921,156,693, forward strand.
CAAACATTTAGTAAATTATATAGATAAAAGGAATATTATTTTTGGATTTAAAACATCAAAATTATCTAGTGGGTAATTTTTCATAATTTTCTTATGTTGTAAAATGTTTGAATAAAAATTAATTATTGTTGAAATATATAATGTGTTTTATGACATCATAATGACCCAATAGTAATGTAATGAAATACTATAGAAGGGTTGTTCAAAAAATATATGTTTTTCTATTAAAATAAAATGATTTTATATTTTTTATACAATTTAATGTTTCTTTAGTGGACCCCCCATTATTTATAAAATATTTTTACATTTTCAAATGATTTCCTTGAGATTGTGACTCACCTACATATAAGAAAGCCTAATAATTTAATAATTTAGGCCATTGGACTTATAAAATATTGTTTTCCATTCCACATTGGAAAAAACAATTGGTAAAAACCATGTCATGGTTTGTGTTTTTGAGTAGTTTAATGTGTAGTGTCCAAAACATAAGTGATAATGAATTCCCTCACCATTTCTATATAATCCCAATCAATCTCAAATTCATTGTCACTCAATCCATATTCAGCTAGACTAACCTCTGACCTTCTCTATAAAAAATCCTTCTAAGGATCCCCAATCTACTAAGACGCATATCTGAAGCCTCTCCCAAGCCTTTGTGTTGACACTTCCATGTAAGGGGTTATCACCACCCTTCCTTCCATATTTATGTCGATGTTTTTCTATAGTGTTTTCAATTTTATTTTCAACATAAAATGTTGCGGTATAATTTATCACCTCACTGATTCATCCCTCTTTTTCTTTAATGAATATATACCCCTTTATCTGTCATTAATTCATCCTATGTACACACATTACCATGCTGAAATTCTGTAAGGTATTTCCCTCTCCTTATTTATATTCAAGCAATTCATTTATATTATGTTTATAAATTACATTACATATATTGGGATATTATTATCCCTGACCCCATTACTGTCCATTTCATTTACTAATTTTGTGATACCACATTCTCTCTCATCAACATGTATTACAAGTTCTATTTGACGTCATTATACTACTAAAGTTGCACCAAAATTTCCCTTGCAAAAATCATCATGTAAGTTAATACCATACAAATTTAATTATCAAGGGTATTCACCATTATAGACATGAACTTATTGATTGGGGACATACAATTACATATTCCACATATCTTATCTTTGGAAAAAATTATCATGTTTAATGATTCCATTCTTCTTAATCTATGTGTAACACTTATACATGAAATGAGATAACTAAGAAAGGGGCGCCCTGATATCACTCCAATGCATTAGTTACAAATATTATCATGATAATCCATGTTAAATGAGGTTTTATTAATTATAATTCAATTTCAATGAGGGTTTAATGATTCTAACTCTTGTACAGTGATGATTTACTCATGCTCCATGTGCAATGAGCCTTAGTTAATGAAAATATCACGTTAAGTGTTATTGTCCCATCACCACATTTTGATAATCATGCTATATCAAGACAGTATGTTCATTTTTCACTTCTGATTCAGTGATATACCTATTGCATAACATGTATTTTATTCTTTAGTTTATGCCTTGTTTACTTACTTACTGGGATTTATAGATCACCCTTTTTTATGAATTTCCTCAGGTTATCCATTTCAATGCTGTATACGAATAAATTTCGTGACAATGTAAAAATTGTTTTCAATAATAATGTTGTATTTTATGTTTAATATTGTTCTTTAATGATACTAATTTCCAATTAAACTAGACCTATCGATCCATGGAGCTTTCCTAAGAATATGTTTTTGAAATAAATTATTTTTAAGTGTGTATTAAAGAGAAGGGTTTTTATAAGAACTATTAAAACCCTATAGTTTATGTTGTTATCATTTCAATGGATTTAAATGTATGTTTGGATAAATACCTGCACATAGAGGAGTTCTCATATATATATCATTTCATTCAATAATTCTAATTGATCCTTATGAGGATCATTATGGAAATAAGTCCCAGAGTCCAACATTTTGGGAAGAATATAGAGATTAAACTATTATAGGACATATTCGTGTCCAGTAGATGATATATAAGGTTAAACTCATTAATAATTATATGAAATACTCACAATTTGAAACATAAATCTATGTAGAAAATCACTAATAAGATTGATATTTTATGGTAAATGATAATGTGTTCCTTTATATATTTTCATTGGTAAAATTAATGTGGTTTGTAAAGAATGGAAATATTATTCTATGAAAATTTTTCCCCATGGTATCATCACATCAATGAGCTGCCATATCAACCAAACATCAAAACTAACCTATCTCTAGAATATTTTTTGTTCAATGTATCCTTCATGGGACAGTACATATCAGACCCCTCATGTGTACTAAATCTATAGGTGTCACCATTTGAGAATGATCATTCAAATACAGAGATGTAGGTGAAGATCGTGAATCATTGAAATATTGATCTATGACAATGGAATTATCATCCTATCAAAGTGTTATCATGGAACAACAAGTTTGATCAATAGACTTTGGAATCAGAAGAGGCAATGAAATAGAGGTAACCTATTCTATTAGTTTTTATAAAATTAATATTATTAAGGATAAATTTTTGAAGTTGTATAATTTAAACCACATAAATTTTATCGATACAATTCCACTTCTGGTTAAATTAGTTAAATTATAAAGAAATAAAGTTAAAAAAATACATGCCCCTCTTTGGTTATTTTTTGGATTTATATCCTTTCAGATTTAAAAGCCTATAAGTCATTATAACAACTTATTATTTCTCAATTTGAAAATATTTTTTTATTTATTATAAATTAACGGATAGGAATACTCCAATTTAACCATACAAATGAAGTGATGCCCTGAACTAGTAATATCATTACCTATGTAATGTGTTTATTAGGGCTTCTGATGGAAATAATATATCTGGGATGTTCTTATTGATTAATCACACAAAAAAGGGCACAAAAAAATAATGAAAAAAACTATTTATATGTTATTGTCAAACTCATCTAGATCACGATCAAAAAATTATTTCGAAACCACCACTTGAAAATCTCACTTTCACACACAATACACTTATTGAATTCATTAGAGTAATAATAATATATGTATCTTGAACATAATAGAATGAATATTTATATTTTATTTTCTATGGTATAATTACTATATTTATATGTTATTTATTTTTCTTTTTTAATGACTAAATAATAAGTTTGATAAAATTTGTATTTTAAAACCACATTACTCAAATTGTATTTTTGTGTAATAATAAATTTAAATTAAGAAACTATGTTTGAAGAACTCACGAATTTTAAATATAAAAGTTTTTAATAAAATTTTGTTGTTAAATATTATTTATTATCTATAGTTTATCGTAAAAAGTTTTAAAATAAAAATTTATTTTTGTTATTTTTAGAAAGTTATTATTTTCAAAAAATTAGTATTTTTTTGCTAAATGATTTTTTCAAATTAAAAATATTTAATTAATATTTAATGAATTATTAATAAAAAATAAATATTATCTTGGGAATCATCACATTGAATTTATCCAATGGTGAATTTTTCTGAATTTACTAAGATAGTGAAATGTTTTGAGAAAAAAATAAATACGTTATAAATATATAGTCTTTTTTGAAATCATATTGACTAGAGAGTTATGTATTATGTTACATAAAATGAATCAAAAAATATATTTTTTCCATGGAAAATAATTTTTCATTGTGTTTATTTTATTTATATTCTAACTCCATTTTGAATCCATGAAAAATTATATGACATTTTTATGGTTTTAAAATCAATTTTCTGTATACATATCTCATTTCCACATAAGCAAGGGTAATATTGTAATGAGTTATATTCCGGGATGTATAAAATAATTTCAATAAATTTAATTTTTTAAAAACAATGGAAAACCCATGGTAAGGTCTTTTTTTATTACATTATTATAATGGGTGAAAATTTTTTTTTGATAATAATAAATAACTCCCCTATATTTTCATATAAAATCACACCCAAGATCCTATTTATATTAGATAAATACCCTATTATAACATCCTTACTCTTCCATTGCCACATTGGATCACATCCAAGGTTCGAAAAAACTATCATGAATCCCTTACTATGCTTTTGGAAACACCCTCACAATGTATGGGATCCCCTCCATCACCTCATTATTTGTGAACCATCTCTATTTTGTGCCTTATGATTTCCAATTTATTATTTTGGGACATGTGTTTTCACATATCTAATACATAATTCATTATTTAAAAATTATTTGAGACCCATTTATATCTTATTAATCAATTTTATGAATCTTTATGTACTACTACAATTATGATGAAATTTCACTATGATTTTTCATGCCAAATGACTGTGGAGTCAATTCTCGTACCCCTTTATTGTGAAATCTATTCACCTACATGTATATATTAATTATTGATTTTGGAAATCCATGTATGAAACCCATAGTCCAAATTTTTACAATATATTGGGTTGAAAAACTTTCCTATTTAATATGATTTATGTGGCAAACATATCTATGTACATGATCTCATAATTATTGGTGCATAAAATAATATCTCTAATGAATTGGGTATTGTTTTAATTTCATGACGTTCAATTTAATTTTAATGTGATGTTATCCTAAAAACACTATGTTATGTTTAATCAATTTAATCCAAGATTTATTCTTATTATTCTATGTATTATGTTCTTTCCACATTACCATGTTTCTTTTATAAAATCATGTTATAATTTACCTCATTTTCATTTATTATTATTCTCACCTGGTAGGTTACATTTTTTTCTCATAGATAAAATGTATATAATACAGTTATTCTAATACATTATATTACCTTAATGGGATTTATAGTTCATGAAATTTTTATGTATTTACCCTGGTTATAACATGCTATTTTAGAAGTTTAGTCTAAATTTAAAAACATGGGAAAGGATATTTATGTAACGACATTGTATCAATGTCTTATGATGTTCTTTACTAGAAAAGTATCGAAAATACATTATTCCTCTGAATTTTATTTGTTGTATAATGTGTTTTTGTATTCAATAATTCATAATTATTTGTGTTTTATAGACGATGTTTGTTATAAAATATTATTGAGAAAATGTGATGGTAAAAATATTTCTCTACACATTTTTTTTCTATATATATTATGTTTATAAATTTTAAAGATAGTTTTATATTATTTATGAACATAAATATATTAAATAAAGATAAAATATTTTTCATAACACCATATTTTGTTAATATTGTTTTTTTAATAGTTTTTCTAAAATATATATTACTTTTTTTAAAACAATATACCTCTATAAAGAAAAGAATGATAAAAGTGATAATTTTATGTTTAATTACTTAATACATTTTTAATAATGATTTTTTGGGATAAGAGAACTTATCTCATCAAACAGTTTTTATATTACATTTTGGACTCTTTTTGGCATGTGAATCCGATGATATATTTATATTAAGTAAATATATTTTAAAAAATTCAACTCTCACCACTAATAAAATGGCCCTCACAACACTCATTAAAACACACCAAGAGATTTATATTTTCACCTAATATTATAATAGTTTAACATCTACAAGAATAATAACTATATTTTATCATCCTTCATTTAGAATATATTTTCATCATACTGTAATTTTAGAGGAATCCTGCAAAGAAATCCAAAATATTTCAAAATCAGTACTCATTATTCCAGTTTTATTTTTCTACTATATTACCATCACTGATATAAATTTTTCATATTCTATAATAGCTGAAATATTTTTTAAATTTTTTTGTTATTATTATATTGTAATAAATATTAATCACCTTTACCATTTTATATTACTAAAATCAAAATATTCATTCATGTGTTGTGCAGACTACTGCTTTCACAAAGTGGAATGTTATGTTTTTTACAACATACTATATTTGATGATTACAAAGAAAAATTGAAAATTATAAATTTGATATGTGATAATAATAATATTATTAATAATATAATTATGATACACCTTATTTCCATCCAATATTTCATGAAATTAAGTGGTAAATTTAGTGTCGTGCAGACTTCTGTATCAATAATGTAATGTATATAATATGTTTTCTGGTTTCTTACATAATAAAATCTACTCAAATCCTATTAAAATCCAAAATTTTTTATATATAATATATTTTTATTGAATAATAATGAAATTATTTTAAAAAATAAAAAATTTAAAATTATAATCTTGTATTATTTAAGGTAGGTTTATATTTGGGTCAGTCTAACCACCCACATGTGTAAGGCTATGAGTTAATTCCATTGATGAAAATGAGAATGTAATTAATGATGATATATGATATAAATAATAAATGAATTATTTTTTTTCTTGAATGGTAACATTTTTATTTAACTCATTAGTAATGATACCATCGCTCATTTGAAAAAGATAATCGATGCATTAATGTCACCAATTTCATCTAGAAGAACCATGTGTTAAAAATTCATTAAATGACATTATAAAATAAAAAATATCATTAAACGAATTAATTTACCTTTTATATTATCATAATTGTGAAAATTTGTAGAATATTAATAAAAAACACCATAATTTGGAAACAAGTTTAAATTGATCAAGATTACTGTCACCCGATATTGATAATAGATAATAATTGACTAATATACATAGAGGTAATAATTATAAATGAATTATATAAATTTTTATATATATGAGTAAGGTGTATAAGTATAATAGTAAGATATCAATGTATTTTATATCATATGGGATAGTGAATTTATCATATTGAGAACAATGTTATGGTTTCCGTGACTCAAATTTTTACCCCTTGGGAAAAATTTATTATTATACAAAATGATTTATTTTGAATTTTATATATAATACCATTTTTTAATTTTTTATCAAGATAATATAATTTATCAAAATATATAATTTTTATTTCATTTTTTATACCTCATGGTTTTTTGTTACAATGATTATACTATCATTGGAAGATTCTTTATCTAAATATAATTTCATGATATGTCATTCTTATTATACACTATGATAAAATTGATATGAAATTATTACTACATAATGAATTTGATTTACCATATTAATGAAATTTATGGGGTATCATATGATATATCTATGACACCTAGTATCTTTAAAAAGAATAACGTGATGGATAGTGTAAACGACATGAAACACTAATCAAAAACTAAACATGAAATAAAATTATATAAATTTTAACGATATTACATTGATGTTCAATAGGAGATTATGAATAAAATTAAAAAATTTGTGGAATATAAAAATAATACTATAAAATAATTTTTTTTATAAATTCATTGTAAATAATCCCTCAATTTTCATTATAGATATTTAATGCTCCAAAAATAATTTTTTTTAATTTTATTTTATTTAGATTTGATTTAAAATTTTATAATGAATTTATGAATTAAATTATTTATTTAATTTTATAAAAAAAACTATTTCTAAATAATTATATATAATTTATTTATGGTACAAGTTTTAAATTTTTTCTGATAATATTGTCTTTTTAGTGAAATGTTGATAATTATGAATTTGGAGAAACACACATTTCTTTTCAAAAAATGAATTAATTTTAAAATTTCATTATTAATTAAATTTATCAGAAAATATAAAAAATATTATTTATATATATAATATAATTAATGACAATTTCATAATCTTTATATCTGGGTTATGTATAAATAAAAATTTTTGGTTTAAGTATGCATTTTTTTAAATTGGGTTTCCATAATGGTTTGTGGGTTTTATTTTAAATGAAAATATTCCACTTTTGTGAATTGATTTTAGAAAAAGAGATTCCATACTTTTATTATGAGTAATTTATATTATTTATTAATTATAAATTATTTTTTTAGAATTAATAGTATAAATAGTAATAATCTTTTACCCTAGTTAAGAATAAAAAAATTATTCTGGTGGTTAAAACAATGAGATAAGGGGTAAAATTACATAAAACGTCTCTAATTTCTATAATTTCTACATATTTAGACCATATATCATATTAAAAAAAAATTAATGGTCCATTTTGGGGAAATATTTTTTTATAACAAACTAATATATTTTAATCATTTCTGAAATTCCATGTGTGTCCCACATTCCATTAATAAAAGGAACCTCATCTCCTCATTTCTACATAAATAAATGACCATTTTATTTGGACAATAACAAACAATATACATATAAAAATTAATTTCTATGACTTTGGGGACCAATTTTGATTAGAAAACATCATATGAATACATTATGTATAAACTCGAAGAGGTTGAATGATAAAGGGGTATAATTCAAAACCATTTTTCCATTTTTTCAACCACATTAATATATTATTAAAAGGTAATAAAATGATATTTATTGTCTATTAAAAATATTGATATATTATTGTGTTAGTGGAATAACTTTTACTCATATCCTCTATTATAAAATGGGAATAAATAACCATCATTCATGTGTAATACAGTCTGTTGCCTCGTGAACTGATGTAATTTTTTTCACAACACCTCCACTCAAGGATGGATATAATTTTCTTAAATAATGTATATATATGATATTAATGAAATATATATCATTATTTAGATGAAAAATTCATATATTTCTATCCATTCCTTGAAATATTATAACACCATCCTTGCACACATGTTGATTACTGCCACTATAAAGAGATATAGGACAATTTTCACTTCCACATCAAATGGATGATATATAAAAATCCATTTAAAGTAATAATGTTACACATATTAAAATTTTATCACCCATTAATGATATATTATAATTTATCATGATTAAATAATGATCATTAGAAATTTTCAATTTCTCTAAGACCTACATATGACCTATCATCTCCTTGATTGTAACATTGTTCATTTTTCCAAACCATTTTTAATTATATGTTTTAATTTATAATTAATTTATATAAAGATAATATTTCATGATTATTATTCTGGATATAATATTTTGATTATCACTTTATCCTTTCTTGACCTGCTAAATTAATTTTTGGCAAATTGTTCCAAATAGATATACTATTTGAAAATAATTGATTATGTTGATTAATACAACATTTAAATAAATTAAAAAAATTGAATAATGAAAAAAAATATATCATAATAAAATAAATAATGAAAATGAATTTATGAAGTCAATGAATAATTATTTAATTTCTTTTTTGGAACATAGAATCCTTAATATATTATTATTTTATTCTTATATAGTACTCCAATAGATTTTTATAAGTGTTTACCTCGAGATATTTTATGTATTAGATTAGGGAGTAAACCCTGTTCAATATGGGTACCCATCTCATAGGTGGTGTTGACATGGTAGAAATCCTTAACCTATTATTATGTCACTTTTTCAGTTTCTTCCACATTTCCTCGGATTCCATGATATAATGATGATATTTTATAAATCTTATAATCTCGTGCGATTACTCATGTGCCTTATCTTTTAGGATATTATGTTATCCTATACATATTTAGGATATCAAATGGATATTTGAGATAATTTTAGAGAATTAACTAAATAAGTTATGTTTTAATTTACATTTGATATATGATTAACACAGTCTTCCCTGTAAACAATGATTCATGTTCATTGATATGTATTTATTGGTTATTTATCTTTTAAATATAGAAATAATGTTGGTGAAAGTCTAGGGTTATTATAGTTTCCCTAAAATAATGGACTAATTATTTTTGGATATTTAGACTATAATAATTTAGTGTGAACCCTAGGTATATCTATATGTATATGAAAATAATTAAAATGTAAATCTTATATTTAATCATAATAAATCAATAGTTAGGATATACATATAATTTATAAGATATTTCTGATGTGTTTACTATTGTAAATTTGGTATATTTTCTAATGATGTCTTTCATTTTTTAATTAATAGAGAAAAATAGTTGAAATCATTTGAACAACCAAAGTAATAGTAAAAATGACAATTTCCCTATTGATATACTAACCTTTTTTGAATGGGAGTTGGAAACATCTTGCAAGTGTTGACTCAACTGGACCATAGTATAAAAAATACCATGGATAATCAAAAACAACCTCCTTCTCTAAAAAAGAGAAATTTTTTGTGAATAAATTTATATGAAAAATCCTCACAAAATTAGTGGATATTCAGATCCCCTCATCATGGGAGAAAATTATTTAAATTCATTTAGAAGGTATTCCTTTTCCACCAATTCAAAAAACAAGAGATTTTTTTGATTGATGGATATTGTATGCAGGTGGAATACCACTAGTGGTGGTTTCTAATGAAGGACATTATATCTATATAATGTATTAATTACTTGGAATGAACAAAATTTCATAAAATATTTTTCATTAAATATTTTCCACAAAAAAAAAATCATAAAATGAAGATGGATTTCCTCTAGTTTATAGAAAGGGAATATGATTATATCAGGGTGTATGATGAAAACATCATGATGATTTAATCCTTCTGCTCAGACATTTTCATCATCACCTATATTAATGAGTATATTTTTTTAGGGTGTTAAAGGTGAGTGTAACTTTTTATTGAAATTCATTTCAATGACAACTATAAATGGATTTCTAATAGTCCTTGTAGAGTTGATATTGAGACTGGTGACTCTTAGTGGTCTCCTGGGACGGGATATAAAGATCAAATAATATAACTATATTCATGTTTTTCAATAGGTAAAAATTATGTTATGAATAAATCATGACATCCCTCATGATGATACAATTGGTAGAAGTATCCTAGAAACATTCTGAGGGGAGCCAATATATTTTCAATTTGGTAATAGAAGGAAATTTGGTTAATCAATGCTTAAGAGATATGAATATATTAACTATTTATATAGAGATAAAATGGATTAGATCAATAATAATATTTCGATATAATTATTCAATATCAGGGAATAAAATAATCATGAAAATTCCTTAACCATAGGGTTTTTTAAAACAATTCACACGAAATACATCCAAGGACTATAGAGAAAGGAATGGAATATGACATCACTAATGCAAAGATGTATCTTTAAATTAATGTGGTGATGGGTATGTTAATTATTAATTTAAAATTATAAAAAGCACTTATTTATTCTAGTTACACATTCATTCATATATTGTATGTTTAGTATAAGTACTAAAATAATAACTCCATGATTATAAAATAAATATTCCATAAAATTTCATTTTACATATATTAGTTGAGTTTGTAGCAATATTGGGAATGTATTTTATAACCTTATATAAATAATACATAAAATATCAGGTTATGGATAACCCTATTAACATCCCTTGTCATCCATTGATTATATACATGTTTAAGATGGATGTCGAATCTTCCTTGTAATATTTAACTCTTGTGTGGTTATTATTTATTTATAAGAAATAATTCCTAACATAAATGATTGAGATGAAGGATATAATCATTCTTAAAGACATTCCCATTGTGAGATATTTTACTGATAAATATATACACCTACATTTGATAGAGAGGGTGAGTTATCAATTAAAATTATACTTTGGTATAGTCTCATGTCAAAAAATCCTTATATATTAAATATCATAGAGTTCAAGGAAATAAATAAATAATAAAAAGATAATAAATAAATGTGTATTATATGACCATTTTCTTTATCGTGGAGTGTTCCAATCCTCTATATCATACATATATATTGGTCGACAAATATTGGAATTGATTATTATTAGCACAAAAAAACAAAAAAAAACTAATAAATATACATTGAGTTGAATAAAAGACCTATTTCATCAACTACATTGGGTGAAATATATCTCAATATTGGACATTTAGTCAAAATTTCCCCAATTAATGTTAAAAAATGATGATATTTCCAAAACATATTTTTTAAAAATTTATGGAAAATATGAGTTCATAATGATGCCTTTTTCACTCAGTAAGGGTCTATAAATCATTACAGATTTAAAGAATCATGTATTTAGTGATTACCATAAACATTATTCCTAGTTTATAGATAATATTCAGAAATAAAATAACATCAATAAGGACCATAATTGTCATTTTAATATCATGCTAAAGATTAAATAAAGAAGATTCTACATGCAATTTATATAAAATGTGACATTTTGATGAATAGAGGATCATTTTTGGGTCATATTATGAAAAATAAGAGATATCTATGAATGATAATATGGGAAATGAAATTGGGGAATGAACCCAACCAACATCTTTAACAGTGATATATATTTTCATTGGACTACTGTTCTATTACTGATTCTTTAATGATAAATATCATGATATTCAAACCCACTGTATAAGACAAATAAGAAGGTAAAAATGTTTTTCATGACCATTGAATGCAAATTGATCTTTTTATATTTGAAAAAGTGTCATATCACGGCACCATTTACAAATGTGAGCTACATTCTCTCATAGTAGGTTTTTCATGACTAGAACCATTGTTGGACACATCATACATAACACATATCTTTATATTTGAGTAATGGAAACATAAAAATTGGTGGTAATATATTCTTAGTAAGTGTAAAAAGGGAGACATGTAAGAATTAACATGAGCATAAGGTCGTGAGAAAGAGATAATGACATTAGATAATCCTAACCTACATATCAAGGATCATAAAAAGAAATAACAAATTAATGATTAGAAGTTCATAATACATGAATCATAAATGGAATAAGAGAATAATCATATTATAAAAATAAGAAATGAAATTGGTGGAATAAACATAAACATGGAAATTAATATTACAAAACTACCAAACAAGACTATAACAACATTGTAGGCATGGGATAAGAACATGTGTACATTATTTGGGATTGGGATACCCTCTATAGTACCAACATATTTCAAGCTTGGGATGTGCACTCGTTTACCCTCTTCCCTCGAGCAGAAGATGACTTCTTGTTTTAGTCTTAGAATACCCTCTTATGAACCCACTTTTTTGGGGTAAGGGATACCCTCCTATGTACCATCTTGATCTCATATAACATTCATCTGTAGCCAATTAATTGGAGGGAGATATAAGTCCCACTAATCACATGATAGAATAATGTTTACATGATTCAAAAGATAACAAGACATTCATCATACCATAACCCATAAAAATATATTGGTTTCATAAATATCATATCGTAAACCATGAAATGATATTGGTATCATAAAAGTTTATTATTATCACAACCTGTGGAAAATATATAGGTTTCATAATAAATTTATTCGACACTAACCTATAAAAGGAAGTGAGTTTCATTATCACTCATCCTGGTATAACCCATTGAAGATGAATTGGTATCATAAGCATATATCATTTGGAAGAGGAATGTATTTTTCAAACATATATTCCATTAAAGTGAAACTAGTTTTTATAAACATCATAAGATCAAAACATAAACCATTTAGAGAACTAATATAATTGGATTATTTTGGTAATTACCCCTAAAGGCATGGGTAACACCAACATATTTTATCTTGTATGGTAAATAATGTAAAAGTATGTTTTAAATAAATTTCTCCAGGAAAACATATATTCTTCATTGAAAAATTATCTTTAAAGACAATAACATTTTTAAACCCATGTTAATGTAAATGTCCCTGAAAAAATATTAACAAATTCCCAAAACATTTTGAAAAAAAATTTCCTTGAGATTTTATAAAATACACATGAAGATATTTTGAAACCCATTTTCCAAGAAAACCTATAAAATAATTTTGAAAAAATTTTGAAAACCATTTTACCTTAAAACATATAAAAGAAGGCTGAAAACATTTTCCAAACCATTTATCAAGAAAACATATAAACGAATCTTGAAAACATTTTTTAAAAAAGTCACCTTTAGAACACATTGAGAAATTATAAATGAAACATTGAAATCATTTTAATAATTTTTTTTTGAAAACTTCCATTTGAAAACATATAAAGGAATATTTAAAAATCATTTAAATCAATTTTTAAAAACAGTTGTTTATATTAATTTTTAATGAAAAATTATTTAAGAAAATAAATTTTTATAATTTCAGTGAAAAATTTATTTAAAAAAATTATGATATTGTAATGGAATCCTAAAGGGAATGGAGGCCGGTAAATTTGTACATTCCAAATATAAATTGGGCATCGTAACAAGTCAAGATAAGTATATAGCCTAGAAAAAAACAAGAATATTCAATATCTTTATTAAAAGAATTTTTTTAAATAAAAAACATTTGTAATAGTTTATTTTAATTATCATTGGAAAATAGTATAGTATTTTTTGAATAATTTTTACAAAATAAAGGATTTGGCAGAATATAGATTTTTGGATGAATAGAGTGGTTACATTGTGTATTCTTGAAAACACTTCAATAACTATATTATGTACCGAAGAATGGAAAAATTTAACCAATTCTTTGTTATATCCTGAATAAATAGTGGAAAATAAAATTCAATTTTTCAATTTAGTTGGGGATAATCATATTTCTTCAATGGAAGAATAATTTTAATGAATCTCTAAATTCTTTGAGATTGTTTAAATAAATTCATTCCACAGGGTAACATTAAGCATACCGCCCATTTAATAAAATTATATTATATGAATCTTAAACTATATTCATAATAATTAGATTCATCATATAAAAATTGAAATGATGTATATACACATAATGGAAAAGTATAGATTCCCCACATGGCACATGTATCAAAATAGTAAAAAATAGAAAAAATTACATTACAGATTTGGTAACATTTGAATCCTAAAAACTATGAAATAAATATTATAAAATTTATTTGAAAATTTCTACTTGATTAAGTATAAGAATAATATAATGTATACATATAATGTATACATCCCACAAAAAATTAATGGGTAATGAATTTGTCATGTATCTTACATAAATAAAAATTGTGATGAAATTCCCTTAACTCATGTCTTGACGGTTTTATTTTTAATAAAAAACACTTGTATAAGTAATATATTTTTATTATAAATATATCATAGAACAATATTATTTTATATAATAGAATATATGGTTTTATTATAACTTTTTTACCAACTTGTTATCAATTATATGTTAAAGTTTTACTTCGAGTAATATTCAATTTGTTTTTCACATGTTTTTTAATTTGTTATATATTTGGACGTTATAATTATATAATGATTTCAAGAAAGTAAAACATGGTATAAATATAATGTAATAATAATAATATTATTATTATTATTATAATCAAAATAATATATATTTATGGAAATAAATACACCATTAATAGAGATGGTAGGTTGTTCGTACACCTGAATGATTTTTCTTTTTGTATTTATAACAATGAATGTGAAAATATAAAATTACAAATATCTACATATAATAATATTAAAGTATCATTGTTGTGTCTTATATATCATGTAATTTCAAAAAAACCCATCCATAATATATTCCACATATTGTGTGAACTAATCACATCGCTTGGGGGGGGGGTAGTCCACACATCCTCAAAACGAAATTACAATAATTACACAATATAGGAAGTATATAGATACATGTTGTAAACGAATTACAAGAGATTAAATACATAATATATATCATATATATAATATATAAATATCGTATCCATCATAATTCTCAATTGTGAAAGGAGTTAAAGAATAAATGAATAATCATTATTTAATAAAGAGTTTGTTCACCGTACACATAAACTGTATATTTGGTACACATTAAATTTAACTGTGTTTAAATTTTGGTTGAATAATTAACAAAAAAATTAAAAATATATATAGGATAGTCCTATTTTTTAATCTTGGAATAAATATATTTTATGGGTTCTATATGTAAGGACCCAATAATTCAGGGGAATTTTTTTTTGTAAATACGTGGGATGTTTTCGAGTCTATAAAAATTGATGGCGCATGATTCTAATGACCGGTGTGCCCTGAATCAATTTTTGAAGTTTTGTTTAGGTACGGTCAGTAAATGTACGAGTGGGTTTTGATAACTTTTGAACCGGTGCAAAAAATTGAAACTTGAGGACACCGTTGAACTTGCAGCGCTGGTATACGCATCAGGAGACTTTCACTTCGATGACAGTGGGTCAAAAATATATGTTAGTTTTTTCGGTTTCATGGAAAATAATAAATAATGTGAGCTTCACATTATTTTAATTTGATCCTCTATGTGGGTGTTTAATGGTTAAAATATCCTCATGGATGTTATTGGTGGGACCACCGTACCTTAACCTCCCATGAGAGGTTATGGTGGTGGGGCCCACCCGAACCTATCCTCCTATAAGAGGTTACGATGTGGGATCCACAAGGGGATAAACTCCCATATTATTAGTTGGATCAGAAAACCTCACAACTCCCCTCATTAATGAGGGAGAGTTTCTCCAAACCCCCCTACATTATGGTCCCACATTCCCTTTAATTTAACTGTTCCAACTCCCTTAATTAACTTGTGCCAATCCTTCACATTAATTAGGTGGAGAAAATTATTTAATTTCACCATTTTGAATTCTGTGACAATGAAATAATAGATAAACCTATCTGTTATTATTTTATTTGGCATCATGGTGGAAACTGTTGAGATTAGGGAAGAACTCTCCCAATGAAGAACGAAGAACGCTGACCTTCTTCGACTTCTTCCTCGGAGCTTCTACCGACGTGGGACATCTTCAACCGACCTACCCTCCTTTTCGTCGTCAACAAGCCAACACATCTCGGGATTGGAATCATGTAGTAGACACAACAAATGATGAGATTTTTCATCTACTTTCCATGACTCCGTCAACAAACGACGAATGACGATCAATGGAATGGGTTTTAAATATTTATTTATTCCTTGAATCATCATCAAAAGTTGGAAAGGAATTGTTTGAGGGTGAGATGTTGTTCATATTCTTACATCTAGATGTGAAAATTGATACGACCCGAAAATGTGGAGGGTGTGGTCCCAACCAACATGGCCTAACCCCTTCGTCATTCTTATTAGAGATGATCTCCTTCATGGTGATGAGGCGACAGAACAACGAAGGCGGTGACGAGAAATGTCAAACTATCTGAGACCTCTACGAACCACGCCACCATCGCGGCATTATGGTGATCTGGGATGAACCATGGATATAAGGCCACAGCCATAAACCTTACTTAATATTGAATTAAATTAATAATTCACATTGAGGAACTTTTCAGGTTTAGAGTTTTAGAGAATTCGGACATAACTATTACAACTCAAAAGATTATAAAGTAGACACTTCTACTAATTTTCCATAAAATAAAAACTCTTAAAAAGAAACATGTCTATTTCTATGTTTTAGATAGCATGACTTTCCCTTGATCCCATCCTTGACCCAATTCCATATTAAGTCCTGTGAAAAACATTTCAAAAAAACATGGGGTGAGCATAAAAATCTCAGTAAGGGATATAAAAAGAATGAAAAATGTTAGTTTTTAAAACAACAAGTAAACCATGTATACTTTATAAAAGTAATACCTTCACCTTTATGAAGTAGTAAAAACTCTTCACTGAATAAAAAATCATTACTTACCCTTTTGTAACCCAAATATTACCATAAAACCCATATAAAGAACACATAACATATAAAGGTTACTTGGGACATAAACATACTTAAGTGGAATAACCATATGGTTGAATTCCACACATATCACATAATGTAATAGCCATACGGCTGACTTCCACACATACTTAATGGAATATCCATACGGCCGACTTCCATACCCAATGCATTGGAGGTTATAACGTAACCACCCGTCCTGGTATTCACTGCACCACCTATCATATGGTTTATCACGTAACCACCCGTCAAATGAACAAGTACCATTATAAAAATCATAAGACATAAAACAAATATAATGGAAAGAAAAAATTTACACACTTTGATCACAATATATCACTTAAATATATTGACATAACAAATCCATTACAAAAAATCATTTTCAATACCAAAATACATAAAAGTGTATCTGGTATTTATTTCATTTTAAAAAAACATTACGACTTGTTTAAGAAGCCAAAGACCAAATAATACTCACGGTGGCGGAAACGGTCGTTGTCACCGCGTACATTAAAAGAAACATTCCTTTGTGTCATTTAGTAAAACTCTTCGTAGAAAAAAGATTGCTTTTGTATAAAAGTAAAAGTCAAAGATGTTTATACACCGTATAAAAGAAAGTTGTGTATAAAACGAAATATGCCTCAATGAAAGGAGATTGAGACGAAGTCCCTTACAAAGATCATTTTTTTAAATAAAATAGAAATATTATGAGTAATCACTATAGGTACACATAAATAAAGTACAAATACAAGATAGGACATAATAATATCATGACATAATTTGAAAGTATGAGATTATCCCAAAGAACAGAAATTGGGTTAAGAAGTTCCCTTACCTCGTGTCTGACGTTACTCGATTGCTCTTTAATTTCCTGAATAATAAACTTGAGTTAATTTATACATGCTGAAGAACCTTTTTCATGTTCATTATTCCTTTAATATCACGTATTATCATGTTATAAACATTATGTAATCATTTAAGTTAATAATGATTGTTTTGTAGATATTTGGTTCTTAAGTCGAAAGTGGACTTCTTACAATTAAATGTTGTTCGTGTGGTCAAAGGTTCATTATATACAGAATGATATTCATTATTTAGATATAATATATATCATATATATCCATCATATACATGTATTTATTATATTACATAATCATTTAGTGGTAAGAAATGAAATGCACCGTTTATGGAGACGGTAAGCCATACGTACGCATGAACGCTACTTTAATTTCTATGTCGTATTAATGGAATTAAAACTAAATGAGAGATATTTATATTCTAATTCCAGAATTATATTAATCATTTAGATGTAACATACATCATATATATCCATTATATATATGTACTTATAATAGTACATTAAATTTGGGGATAAGAAATGAAATGCACCGTTCATGGAGACGGTAAGCCGTACATACGCATGAACGCTACTTTCATTTCTATCTCATACATTAATGGAAAGAAATAATAATGATATAGAGGTATAATATAATTCCAATATAACATCATATATAATAACATTAAATCCATCCATTATACATCCCACATATGGCATTAACGAATCACATCACTTTGAGAGGGCGGTAGTCCGCACTTCCTAAAATGAAATTATCGTGCTTACCCACAATGGAAACCATAATGGTATACCACAAATGAAAAATAAAGAATCACAAGGAAAAAATAAACATAATATATATCATATATAAATAGAGTGACACCTTAATTTCCACCATTAGGGGTGTTTAAAAGAAGATTGAACAATCATCGTTTCGTGAGGCAGAAATTCACCAACCACAGAAACAGTATGTTCTTTAACCATTAGTTGTACATGTGTGTATGTGTAGCTCGAAATATTATTATAAAAACATCCTAGTATATTGAAGATACTGGATTTGTTACAAAATAAATGAATAAAAAGAGTATAGGGGGTTGGAAAAGAAAAATAAAACAAAACATCAAAAGTGAAGACATCACCTTAAAATCGGGTAACTCTCTTAGATTTGAGCTCAAAGGCATCCTTGGGAAGAATTCTTCCCAAAGTGAGGCTTCAAGGAGTAATAGAGGGATGTGGAGAGACAAAATGGGAAGTTTTTGGGCGAGCCAAAGGCTTTGGAAGTGTGGGTAAGGTGGTAGAGGTGAGGGCCTTTTATAAGAGGAGAGGAGGGGCACTCTTGGAAAGTAAGGAAATGTTACTTTATTTTTGAATGCGTTTCAGATTTTAATGGTACAACATTGATTTGTTTCGAGGATATGGTGATAAGGGTTCGAAATCCACCCATCTAATAGGTTTTGTACATGTTTAGGTCTTATATTTTACATTATCTTTCCATTTTATTTAATTCGTTAAATAATGAGGTAATCGCTGCATCATCATGGTGTCATAAATAATTTAATTTATTTAATGTCTAAAAATAATAAACAAAATACAATGATGACAGAAAACTTTTTACCTTTCCAATTAATTTTTATAGTCAAAAATCGGATTTGCATAACCCAATGTAAAAATTGTTTTTTTAAAACAACTCATGTTTGTGACATTTTTTTTAACTTTAAATAAAAAGTTATTAATGTCATTTTCCAACCAAAGTGGCTTCATGGGGTCCCCAAGATTACCCATTGATTGTCTTGGTCGGTCATGACATATCCAATGAGGTTAGGACATCTGTCAAGATCATTTATATTATTACAACATTATTTTTACCTTAAATTACACTAATTACCTATAATCGCGATTAAAAACATAATAAGTTACTATTCACCAAAAAATTATTTTAATCCCATTGAACCACATTTTACTTATTAATGAAAACCATGTAAGTCCAATTTTTTAAATTCAATACACAGAGGTGGTAAAATTTCATTTAAACTAAAAATTTGTTTTTTAAGTACCACTTAGTGGTTTCACTATTCATCACAAATTGAATTTTTCAGAAAAATCCCAAAAATTCACCCTAATCTATATTTGATATTACGAATTCAAAAATTAAGTCCATTTTACAAAATTCAAAACATATAAGTATCATTAATTAATTTAATAATTAATTCCCGCTGTTAGAGCAAATAGCGTGTTTTTATGAAACAATAAGTATCAAAAGATTAACACTAGTTTAAGTCCGATTTCAAAGTGAAATTAATTCCAACGAACACTATTTGATTTAATGGAAAAAATATATTCTAGTTTCACTTTAAAACCAATTCAATAGATAATATAATCATATTAATAAATTAGATTAAAAATAGGTTTTGAATTAAAATACAACATGTTACACTATTCATTAAAAAAATGAACATTATCGAAAAAATACCAAAAATTTACACAACATAAATTTTGATGTCCCGATTCTAAAAAAGAGTTTTATTTGGTCCAATAGAATGTATAAGAGTGAACAAAACTATATTTAATGACGGTTCTCCATCAAAAGGCGATAAGTGAACCTTTAGTGAAAACTAGGGCATATACGCCTAAAATTGAATTCTTTCCGTATTTTAAGCCTTTATCTTTTATTTGATAAAAGTAAAAACATTTAAAAAACATATATAATAATATTTTAGTTATTTCTATCCATTACCGCCAATACAATGGCTATGTTTTAACTACCATTTAAAATAATATTATTTTATTACGAGTGTGCAATGAATGATTTCAATGAAACTCTTTGTTGCATATCGGGTACGCTATCGAACATAGAAACCCTTTTAAAGTAAAATTGATATTTAATTCATAAATATTAATAAATATGAAAAAGTTTTATTCATTATTTACCTGGGAAGTTAAATCCTTACCCCCTTTTGGGAATTGCATCCTCGCAATTTTATTCACTTATCAAAATAAGTGGGGGTATTTATCCCTCATAGCATTTTCAGATTCCCACGTTGCCTCTTCAATAATATGGTTTTTCCACAAAACCATTACCTAGTGAATTAACTTATTTCGCAATACTTTCACTCTTTGGTCAAGAATCTGGACTGGCTGTTCTTCATAAGGTAGGTTCTCCTCCAGCTGAACTACCTCTGGACTCAAAACATAAGATGGATCTGGCATATACTTTCTCAACATCGAAACATGGAAAACATTGTGTACCTCAGATAAACTCGGAGGTAAATCCACCCAGTAAGAAACTAATCCAACTTTCTCCAGAATTTCATACGGTCCAATGAACCTTGGACTCAGCTTTCCTTTTTTACCAAATCTTATCACACTTTTCCATGGAGAAACCTTGAGAAAAACATGATCACCTACCTCAAAAGATAGATCCTTCCTCTGGTTATCCGCATAACTCTTCTTCCTACTCTGAGCTATTCTCATGTGTTTCTGAATCAACTAATCTTTTCTGCCATCTCTTCTACCAATTATGGTCTCATCACCTTCCTTTCACCCACTTCATCCCAAAAAGCTGGAGTTCGACACCACTTCCCATATAATTCCTCAAATGGTTCCATCTGTATACTGGAATGAAAACTGTTATTAGAAGAAAACTCAACCAAAAAAATATGGTGGTCCCAACTTCCCTGATAATCCACAGAACAAGCTCGTAGCATATCCTCCAAGGTCTAAATTGTTCGTTCTGACTGCCCATCTGATTACAGATGAAAAGATGTACTAAAATTTAATTTAGTTCCCAACGACTTATGAAGGCCTTTCCAAAAGTTAGAAGTAAATATGGGATCACAGTCAGATACAATGGAGAGAGGAAATACATGTAACCTGACTATCTCTTTAAGATACAAATGGGAATGTTGATCTAGGGAAAAATTATCTTGTATGGAAAGGAAATTAGCAGATTTATTCAATCGATCAACAATAACCCAGATTGCATTATTACCTCGAGATGTCATCGGTAATCCCACAACAAAGTCCATGGATATATTTTCCCATTTCCACTCTGGAAATGGTAATGGCTGAAGCATCATGTTCGGTAACTGCCACTCTTATTTATCCTGTTGACAAGTCAAACACTTTACAGTAAATTCAGCAATATCTCGTTTCATTCCATACCACCAGTAATACTCCCGCAGATCTCTATACATCTTAGTACTGCTAGGATGAACTGAAAATGGGGAACTATGAGCCTCACATAACAACTCATTCTTCAACTGTGAATCACAAGGCACACATAATCTCTTACCAAACCTCAAAACACAATCATTATCAATGTTGAATTCAGGCAACATATACTTCTGAACCAGCTCTACCTTTTTCTGCAACTCACTATCTTGCTTCTGTGCTGGCTTGATTCTGTTTGATAGAAAATATTTCACTGATACCTGAAACAAAACATAAAAACATCCTGAACCAAATACTTTTATGACAAATTTCATCAAATCCTTAACCAATGGATCCCGTTCCAAATGCAACATTGTTAATGAAGCATTACTTTTTCAACTCAAAGCATTATCCACTTTATTTTCTTTTCCCAGATGGTAATGAATTGTACAATCATAATCCTTGATTAATTCCAGCCATCTCCTCTGTCTCATGTTCAATTATTTATAAGTGAATATATACTTTAAACTTTTTTGATCAGTATATATTTCACACTATACTCCATACAAATGATGCCTCCAAATTTTTAAAGCAAAAAAATAGCAGCTAATTCCAAATCATGTGTAGGGTAATTTACCTCATGAGTTTTCAACTGAAGTGAAGCATTAACAATTACCTGATAATTCTGCATAAGGACACAGCCAATTCCCTTCAACAAAGCATCACTGTATACAACAAACTCACCATTTCTGGAAGAAAGTGCCAAAACTGGAGCATTCACCAATCTTCTTTTCAACTACTGAAAACAATCATCACATTCATTTGTCCAGATAAACATAACACCCATCCGAGTTAGAATAGTCATTTGACTAGATAACCGTGAAATATTTTCTACAAACCTTCGATATTAACCTGCTAAACCAAGAAAACTATGGATCTCGGTTACATTTTTGGGTCTTGTCCATTCTTCAACAACCTGAGTCAACTGAGCCATCACTGCAACAAACTGTTTAGTTCTGATTTTGATCATCTCAGGATACTGATTTGAAAGGTCATTTCCCTCTGTATGCCTTCCCAGAAAAGCTTATGTGTTTCCTC
Organism: Viscum album; assembly: GCA_963277665.1. Classification (NCBI taxonomy): domain Eukaryota; kingdom Viridiplantae; phylum Streptophyta; class Magnoliopsida; order Santalales; family Viscaceae; genus Viscum; species Viscum album. Next base: position 1,921,180,351 of record OY728160.1, read on the forward strand.
TACGAAAAACCATTCTTAACACTAAAATACCTTATATGAAGCAACATAGTAATCTGTAAATGCTATATCATTTCAATTTGACCATAAAAAATATTTTTGGATAATCATTTAATAGATTTCTAACTCCTAAAGTTATCTAAACCGACCTCGGATACTAACAATAAGGCCCCAAACTTAAACCTTACTTAATATTGAATTAAATGAATAATTCACATTGAGGATATTTTCAGGTTTAGTGTTTTAGAGATTTATGACATAAGTATTACATCTCAAAAGATTACAAAGTAGACACTTCTATTATGTTTCCATAAAATAAAAACTCTTAAAAAGAAACATGTCTAGTTCCATGTTTTAGATAACATGACTTTCCCTTGATCCCATCCTTGACCCAATTCCACATTAAGTCCGGTGAAAATCATTTCAAAAAAACCTTGGGTGAGCATAAAAAGCTCAGTAAGGGATAAACAAAGAATGAAAACTGTTAGTTTTTAAAACAACAACTAAACCATGTATACTTTATCAACGTAATACCATCACCTTTATGAAGTATTAAAAACTCTTTACTGAATAAAACATCATTACTTATCCTTTTGTAACCCAAATATATCCATAAAACCCATATAAAGAACACATAACATGTAAAGGTATCTTGGGACATATACATACTTAAGTGGAATAAACATACGGTCGACTTCCACACATATCACATAATGGAATAGCAATACGGCCGACTTCCACACATACTTAATGGAATAGCCACACGACCGACTTCCATACCCAATGCATTGGAGGTTATAACGTAACCACCCATCCTGGTATTCACGGCACCACCTGTCATATGGTTAATCATGTAAACACCCGTCAAATTTCCAAGTACAATTATAAAAATCATAATACATAAAAAAATATAATGGAATGAAAACAATTCCACACATTGATCACAGTATATAACATAAATATATTAACATAAAAAATCCATTATATAAAACCATTTTCAATACCAAAAAACATAAAAGAGTATATGGTATTTATTTCATTTAAAAAAAACATTACGGCTTGTTCAGAAAGCCAAAGACCAAATAATACTCGCGGCGGCGGAAAAGGTCGTTGTCACCACATACGATAAATGAAACAGTCATTTTTGTCATTTAGTAAAATGCTTCATAGAAAAAGATTCCTTTTGTATAAAAGTAAAAGTCAAAGGGGTTTATACACCGTATAAAAGAATGTTTTGTATAAAACGAAATATGCCTCAATGAAAGGAGATTGAGACGCAGTCCCTTACAAAAAACATTTTTTTAAATAAAATATATCTGTTATGCATATTCAATATAAGTACACATAAATAAAGTAAAAATACAAGATAGGACATAATAATATCATAACATAATTTGAAAGTAGGAGATTAACCCAAAGAACAAAAGTTGGGTTAAGAAGTTCCCTTACCTTGTGTCTGACGTGACTCAATTGGTCTTTACTCTCCTGAATAATAAACTTGAGTTAATTTCTACGTGCTGAAGATCCTTTTTCAAGTTCATTATTCCTTTTATATCACTTATTACCATGTTATAAACATTATGTAATCATTTAAGTTAATAATTTTTGTTTTGTCGATATTTGTTTCTTAAGTCGAAAGTGGACTTCTTACAATTACATGTTGTTTGGGTGGTCAATGGTTCATTATATCCAGAATGATATTAATGATTTGGATATCATATATATCATATATATCCAGAATATACATGTATTTATAATATTACATAATCATTTACTGGTAAGAAATGAAATGCACCGTTCATGGAGACGGTTAGCCGTACGTACGCATGAAGGCTACTTTCATTTCTATGTCATATTAATGGAATGAAAACTAAATGAGAGATATTTATAATCAAATTCCAGAATTATATTAATCATTTATATGTAACATACATCATATATATCCATTATATATATTTACTTATAATAGTACAATAAATTTGGGGATAAGAAATGAAATGCACCGTTCATGGAGACGGTAAGTCGTACGTACGCATGAACGCTAATTTCATTTCTATCTCATTCATTAATGGAAAGAAAGAATATTGATATAGAGGTATATTATAATTCCAGTATAACAACATATATAATAACTTTAAATCCATCCTTTATACATCCCACATATGGCATTAACGAATCACTTCACTTTGAGGGGGCGGTAGTCCGCACTTCCTAAAATGAAATTATCGTGTTTACCCACAATGGAAACCATAAAGGTATAACACAAATTAAAAATAAATAAGCATAAGGAAAACATAAAAATAATATATATCATATATAAATAGATTGATATCTAACTGGCCACCATTATAGGTGTTTAAAAGAACATTGAATAGTCATCGTTTCGTGAGGCAGAAATTCGCCAACCACAGAAACAGTATGTTCTTTATCCATTAGATGTAGATTTGTGTAAGTGTTTCTCGAAATCATATTATAACAACATCCTATTATATTGAAGATACTGGAGTTTTTACAAAAGAAATGAATAAAATGAGTTTAGGGGGTTGGAGAAGCAAAATAAAACAAAATAACACAAGTGAAGACATCACCTTAAAATCGGGTAACTCTCTTAGATTTGAGCTCGAAGGCTTCCATGGGAAGACTTCTGCCCAACACGAGGCTTCAAGGAGTATGAGATGGATGTGGAGAGACAAAATGGGCAGGGGCTGTCCGAGCCAAAAGCTTTGGAAGTGTGGGTAAGGTGGTGGAGGTGGGGGCCTTTTATAAGAGGAGAGGAGGGGCACTCTTGGAAAGTAAGAAAATGTTACTTTATTTTAGAATGAGTTTCGGATTTTAAGGGTCCCACATTGATGTGTTTTTAGGAAAAGGTGATAAGGTTTCGAAATCCACCCATCCAATAGGTTTTTGACATGTGTAGGTCTTAGATTTTAAATTATCTTTCCATTTTATTTAAATCGTTAAATAATGAGCTAATCGCTGCATCATCATGGTGTCATAAATAATTTAATGTATTTAATGTATAAAAATTATAAAAAAAATACTATGATGTAGGAAATATTTTTATCTTTCCAATTAATATTTATAGTCAAAAATAGGATTTGAATAACCCCATGTAAAAATTGTTTTAGTAAAACAACTCATGTTTGTGACATTTTTATTTTAACTTTATATAAAACGTTATTAATGTCATTTTCCAACCAAAGTGACTTCATGGGGTCCCCAAGTTGACCCATGGATTTTCTTGGTTGTCCATGACAAATCCAATGAGGTTAGGAAATGTTTCAAGATTATTTCATATTATTACAACATTATTTTTACATTAAATTACACTAATTCCCTCTAATCGCGATTAAAAACTTAATAAGTTACTATTCACCAAAAAAATTATTTTAATCCCATTGAACCAGATTTTACTTCTTAATGACAACCATGTATGTCGGATTTTTTAAATTCAAAACACAGAGGTGGTAAAATTTAATTTAAACGAAACATTAGTTTTTTATGTACCACTTAGTGGTTTCATTATTCATCAGAAATTGATGTTTTTCAGAAAAATACCAAAAATTCACCCTAAGCTATATTTGATATTTCAAATTAAAAAATGAAGTCCATTTTACACAATTAAAAACATATAAGTTTCATTAATTAATTTAATAATTAATTCCCGCTGTCAGAGCAAATAGCGCGTTTTTATGAAACAATAAGTATCAAAAAATTGACACTAGTTTAAGTCTGATTTCCAAGTGAAATTAATTCCAACGAACACTATTGGATTTCATGGTAAAAATATATTATAATTTAACTTTAAAACCAATTCAAATGATAATCTAATCATATAAATAAATTAGATTAAAAAGTGGTTTTGAATTAAAATACAACATTTTACACTATTCATTAAAAAATGAACTTTATCGGGAAAATACCAAAAATTTACACAAAGTAAATTTTGATGTCCCGATTCTAAATAAGAGTGTTATTTGGTCCAATAGAATGTATTAGAGTGAACAAAACTATATTTAATGACGGTTCACCATCAAAAGGCGATAAGTGAACCTTTAATGAAAACTAGGGCATATACGCCTAAAATGGAATTCTTTCTGTATTTTAAGCCTTTATAATTTATTAGATAAAAGTAAAAACATTTAAAAAACATATATAAACATATTTTAGTTATTTCTATCCATTCCCGCCAACACAACGGCTATGCGTTAAGTATCGTTTAAAATAATATTATTTTTTTACTAGTGTGCAACGAAAGATTTCAATGAAACTCTTTGTTAAGTATCGGGTAGGCTATCGAACATAGAAACCCTTTTAAAGTAAAATTAATATTTAATTCGTAAATATTAATAAATATTAAAATGTTTTATTCATTATTTACCTGGGATGTAACAATGGCCTTCCGACCAAGCCACCCTGGATGCACCGCCACCGGCCAACACCACCAATCTCCCGGAAGCCAGCTCGCCTGTCCGCGCCCTGCCCAGCCGCTCGACAGCACACCGGCCGGCCTGCTCGGCTGCCTCCTGACCTCCTGCCAGCCTACTCAGTCACCACCCGACCGAACTGGCTCCTTGGCCGTGCAAGCCTCCATCGCCCCCCCCCCCTCGTGGTGCCCTTGCTGAACCAGCCCTGTCGCACCCTCGTGACGCACAGGGCCAAACCAGCACCAAGCACGTGCCAAACCTAACAGGCTGGCCCACCCAATGGTCCAGGCTAGACCCAACAGGTGTGACTGGGGCTACCTTTACTGGGTCAGGCCGGGACGGTCTGACCGGGTCGGAACGGACTCGGGCCCACTAGTAACCCTTTACATTCTTTTGGCCATATCAGTGGCACCAGACGATAGATTGACGAACCATCAGTGAAGATAGTATTCTAAAAATGTGATGGTCCCTTTGATTACAACCCACTAGAGTTTGCGGGAATTTTTATATATGGTCAGGTTGGATCATGCACGAATCCAACCGGGCCCCCATGACTAAAATGCTAATCACTCAAAGACCGGGAATCCGATTGACGTGTTGTCTGTTGCGGTGAGACCCCAATGACGAGGCAAACCAATATGATACTTCTGAGTGGGTCTTTTTGATAGTTTTATTATCGACTTGCAGTTCATGGAGAGGATCCTCCTAGAGATTAGAGATCATAGTGCAGAGACCTAGTAGTTGGAAAAGACCTGATGACTGCTTACATATTCGACTCAGAGTGATTCGACTAGCCTATTGGGTAATACCATGGGGTCACGGTAGACCCACGGTGTGGAGTTACTCTGTGTGAGTACGGAATACCCACTATACTCGACTGGAGGAGTACCTCTAAAGGCTACAAGGGGTAGCACCTCTGTGTGATGGGGCAGACCCATTGTACTTGATTGAGCGGGAGTTTTTTAGCATCGTGGTTTCGTTAGTGTAAATAAAATATTTGTTGATCTGAGTCAGTAACATTTGTGTTTACCTCATGATTGAGATGGATTACATGAAAATTTAGGTATATGTATGGGCATATTACTAAGTGGGGTTATCTATTGAATTCATACATTGTGGTTTTCCTTTGTTGGATTTTTTGACACATTGGGGGTCTCAAGGTCCCTACTGAGTATCGTTATACTCACCCCTGTACGGGCTATGTCCACCCCTCGTTGTGTTGGTTGTAGGAGACAGACAACTCTGACTGAGGCTGAGTGTATCAGGACTGGACGGTAGCTGGAAGTGGACCATACAACATGTCAGTACAAGGAGGAGATCGACAGATGTGGAGTACTGAGGTGGCTTTGTGTACCTATCCATCAGTTAGGATTTGTGGTGGATGATCCTGTAGTTTCTTTTCACTCTTCTGCTATTCTTCCCCTTTTAGTTGTACTTGTACTTTCCAATTGGGCTTGTATTTCTGTCCCCTTTTTTACTTTTCATCACTCTTTTGTTATACATTTTCACTTACTGTTTTTCTTTCAGCATGTACTTGGTTGGGTGTTATTACAATTATAAAGGCAATGCCTTCCCAGTTTAGGGAATTATGACTTTTTTTGACATTCTCCAGCCCATGGCCTATGAAAGGTGGGATTGGGGTAGTCACGGCATTGGCCCTTTGGAACAGGTCATGAAAAATTTGAATCATAGGAGTCGATTCTACCGCAGAACATAGGACTTTGATATTATCTGTTAATGAATAGTGTTAAGGGTAATGAGTTTGGCTTTCAATTTAGGGAGTCCAGTTTTGGTGTGGCGACCAACGTGTCCATACACCAGGACCCTAACTTCTGATTTCTGACTAAGTGCATGAAAACAATGTATGCGTGTGAATTTTCAAAAGTTTTCTTTATGTCAGCTCAACCAGGTCAGCTCACTAGGTATAATCATTGATTGTGTCGCATCTGTTTCATTCCGGAAGCCTCCCTGCGAACAACCAGCTAGATCCTCGAGAGTTTTATGTGTAGATAGCCCACTGAGAAATGAGGCCTCACTCCAGGGACCTTTTCTATTAGAGGAACCAGTGGTACCAATCCCCATTAGGCCACCGATTCTACCATCCCCAGCAGTAGATGATGCATGCCTATTGAGCGCATTTCACAAGTTCGAGTGCCAGAGTCCACCTGGGATTAGGGGAGAGACAGACCCACAAGCGGATTAGGATTGGCTGTAGAATGTGGTGAGAGTCTTCCAACTGGTAGATACCCCAGCCGACATCATGGTGATCTTGTATACTATCCTTCTGTAGGCAATAGTGGGTAGATGGTGGAGCGTGATTCTCTAAGTTCATGACAATATAACGCTACTCTGGGAAATCTTTGAGATCCTGTTTTGGGGGAAATTTTTCCCATCCAACCTACGTTCAGTGAAGATAAATGAGCTACTTATCTTGTAGAAGGGCATAATGATGGTGGAACAGTACTCACCGAGGTTCACTGACCTCTCGCGCTACTCCACCAATATGGTACGAGACCCTTTCATCAGGGCCCAGACCATCGAGAAGGGACTCAGGCATGAGATCAGAGCTTTAGTGATTTTCCTCAGTATCCCAAAGTTGGAAGGGTTGTTGGAGTGAGCCCTATTAGTGGAGAGTTTCCTTGATGTGAACACTCAAGCAATGAGACCCACCACTAGTCATCATTCAGCGGAATGTATTTTAGCTGTCAGTTGACATATGTCGCAGAAGTCCAAGAGGACCAAAACTACTGGTGGATGACTGCATGACTCATGATCAGTTTTGTGGGGAACTATAGACAGAGCCAGACATGCCACAAGTAGGAAGTGTTACACATGCGGTGGGAAGGGTCAAATGGCTCGTGACTGTCCGACCCTCTATTTGGATGATCATAAGATACTCGAAGGACCGCCCATGCAGAGGTAGAGATTCGATCGAGGCGGTCTCTAGGGAGAAGGCCGACATGGAAGAGGAGATGGCTGTGAAGATGGTTTTGGATGACATTTTGATGTGTTACCGCCTCCACCACTAGGAGAACCACCCCATGTATAGGGAGTAGGTGGACATGTGAGTGATTAGCTCCAGGAAACTGGGCCCTACGATCAAAACCCTCCAGAGATGATTTGAGGTATGATCTTTGCCTACTGAACCATAGTTGTAGTTATTATAGACATTGGTTCTAGTCAGTCTTTCATTGTCACTACCCTCTTTCGGAGCTCAGTGATTCTGACAGAGACGTTGGCTCGATAAATACAACTATATACTCCTACAGGAGCCGAATAGATGATTACACACTTGTGATGGTAGTGTGATATTACTCTAGGAGGCGAGAGCTTCAGCTGGGATTTCCTCGTAGTGGCATCGAGGTCTTACGACGTCATCATGGGTATAGACTGGTTATCTACAGTCCATCCTCAGATCGACTGTATTAGGAAAACAGTGTGGTGTGTCTGCACAGATGGGACCATTCTTACCTTCAACGGTGAGAAGAGACCCTTTGTAGCACATGATGAACTTACTCAAAGGAGGGTGCATCCGATCACTAATTATTTGGCCTACCATACCCTAGGGGAAGTTGATGAGGAGAGTATGAGATATCCTATAGTGGTGGACAAGTACTCGGATGTATTCCCTAACAATGTTCTAAGAATACCTCCTCGCAGAGAGGGGGACTTCTACATTGACCTGTACCCTGGGACAACAAAAATATCTACACCAGTGTATCAGATGGCAGCTATGGAGCTTCATGAGCTGCGGGTACAGCTAGAGGACATGAAAGAGAAGCGTTTCATTCGGCCTAGTGTAAGTCCCTAGGCAGCCCTGATTCTGTTTTCCAAGAAGGCGGATGGGAGCTTGAGGCTTTGTGTCGACTACCGTCGCCTAAACCAGGTGACTGTGAAGAACAAGTACCCACTCTCGAGGATTGAATACCACTTTGATCAGTTAAATGGATCACGGTGGTTTTTGATGATAGAACTCAGATCATGTTATCAACAGCTCAGTGTTCGAGATGAGGATGTTTAGAAGATGACCATCAGATGTTGGCACTGCCACTATGTGGTCTTGGTTATACCATTCAGAATAACCACTGCTCCATCAGTGTTCATGGGACTGATGACTAGAATAATCCATCCATACCTCAATCACATTGTCATTTTCTTCATCAAATCCATTATGATCTATTCAAATAATTATGAGGAGAATGCATACAATTTGTAGGTAGTACTGGACACACTCTGAGAGCACCATCTATATAGTAAGCTCTCAAAGTTACTGTTCTGTATCTGAGAGGTTCACATCTTGGGACATGTCATCTCGGAGGCTGGAGTTGTAGTGGATCGAGTGAAGATTGAGGCGGTACTTTCTTGGAAGCCACCCCTGAGTGTGATGGAGGTAAAGGGTTTTCTGGTTTTGGCTAGATTCTACCAGATATTTGTTCCAGACTTCTCCAAAGTTATTGCACAACTATCAGCATTGAGAAAGAAGAAGAAACCCTTCGTGTGGTCGGAGATATGCGGACAGAGCTTTCCGACGCTAAGGTAGAGGCTGACTAGTGCAACCCATCTATAGGATTCAAGAGGAATCCATAGGATACGTAATCTACTGCAACACATCACGGACTGGACTCAAGTGTGTCCTGATGCAGGAGCAAGCAGTGATCACATATGGTTCTTGGAAGATGAGGCAGAATGAGCCGAACTACGGTACCCATGACCTGAAGTTAGAAGCAGTAGTCTTCACCATGAAGATGTGGCAGGAGTACCATATGGGAAAGAGTTTTACCATGTACTCTAATCACAAGAGTCTCATGAATATTTTCTCTCAGAATGAACTAAACCTGAGACAACGACGATGGATTGAGTTCCACCAAGACAATGACTTCGAGGTATTCTAAACACCTAGAAAGGGGAACATTATACCAGATGCACTCAGCATGAGATCTGGTATACAACCAATAGCTGAGGTGACCGAGCAACAGAATGCCTTAAAAATATACTTTGTTGATAGAGACATACCAGCATTTCAATAGTCTCTTACAGTCACTCCCCAAATTCATTATTGATTAAGGGAGGCACATCGTGTAGACACTGATTGAGAGACAAGACATGCTCAGATATCCACAGGGCAAACACTTTGTGGATTTTCTGATGGTGGATAACACGTCATCCTCTTCAGAAGACATACTATGGTACTAGTTTAATTTCATGAAGAAGTATTGAGGGAGTTCCACACATCAACATTAGAGGTATATCCAGGAGTGGAAAAAGTGTACCAGGACATTTGATGATAGTACTAGTGGCCAGGTATGATGAAGGGAGTAGCAGAGTTTGTCTTTTGATGCCTCACTTGTTAGCATGTGAAGGCATATCTCTAGGTACCAGCAGGCTTGGAGCAGCCTTTAGAGGTCCTAGAGTGGATGTGGGATGGGATAACAATGGACTTCGTGATATATATTCCATGTACGTACAGGGGTCACGACCCGATTTGGTTGATTATTGACCAACTCACCATGTTGACTCACTTCCTATTGATCACAGAGCAGGGTTCAGTAGAGAGAATGTGACGCCGCTACGTGTAGGAGATTCTGTGGCTACACGGAGTACACTATTCTATTGTCTCTGATCATGACGCATGGTTTACATGCTGGAAATGGAAGGGGTTATAGGAGTCTTTCAAGATGCACCTTCATCTGAGCACCGCCTTCCATCCTTAGACAGATGGCCAGACTGAGCAAACCATTCAGACCCTTGAGTACATGCTGCATGCTTGTGTCCACAACATCGGTCGTGGATGGGATGATCAATTACCTTTGGTGGAGTTTTCATACAATAAAATCTATCACTCCTCCATAGGTATGGTGCCTTTTGATACGTTATACGAGAAACCATGAAGATCACGTTTGTTCTAGACTGACCCTGGGGACTCAGCACTAGTGCAGCCAGAGATGGTACGAGCTACGACGGAGAAGGTTAATATCATCCCAGAGTGGATGAAGACTTCAAAGAGCAGACAGAAGTCGTATACTCATAGGAGATGAAGTCCTATAGTGTTTGAGAATGGAAACCACATCTTTCTATGGGTCACACCTCGATGAGGTCATCGAAGATTTGGCTGAGGCGGTAAGTTATCTACAAGATTAATCAGACCTTTCCAGATCCTCAGCAGAATATGCGAGTTGGCTTACCACTTATCTCTTCCACATTAGTTTCACTGGGTGCACGACGCCTTTTATGTATCCCAGCAGAGGAGGTACGTGCATGAAACTTCTCACATCATCAACCATGGAGAGTTGGATTTCGATTATGGGGTGAAATTCATGGAGGTTCCAGTGGAAATTGAGGACCAACAAGAGTGGGTCCATTGTGGACGATCGATACCTCTGGTTCACGTTCGCTGGGAGAAATGGAACCTCCAGTAGAGCAAATGGGAGCGGGAGGCTCAGATGCATGCTCAATACCCGCACTGGTTCCAATTGTTTGACTTGTAGCTTATGGTGATATAAAGTTCTGGGGTGGGGGAGGGGGGAGGAATGAAAAGACCAGGAAATTATGTGGAATTTGTTTTACAAAAATACATGATATTTTTATAGGTCTGCAAAAAGTGATGGAACATGATTCTGAGAACCGGTGTGCCCGAAATCAATTTTCGATTTTTTGTTTGGGTACGTTCAGTAAATGCACGAGCGGGTTTTTATAACTATTTATCCAATGTTTGGAATTGAAATCTGAGAACAATGTAGAACTTGCAGTGATGGAATTCAATTATGGATACTTTAACTTCAACAATAGTGGGTCGATAATATAAGTAAATATTTGGGTTTTAGTTGAAAATAATACATAAAGTGACCTTCAAATTTTTTTGAGCCATCATGTGGGTGTTTTTTGGTTATAATTATTGTAATCATGGCTATTATATCCATGAATTGGAGTATAGTTTGTGTCTTTTGTCAATCCTCAGTTAAAGTTAAGAATGTGTACTAGAAAAGTGATCATACAGTTCAAGCAGACAACAGTATCAAAGGTGGGGCCTTTTCCCAGTGTTTTAAAATTTATTTGGGCCTCAAAATCGGAAAATGAATACATGGATTGTTGGTAAATGTATATCCGTGAAAGGAAAATTGGTGCGTGAAAAATAAGGGTTGTGTGTGACATATTTGAGTTGGCCATGAAAATTAGTGGGATGCACGAAATAGAGGATCAAGGATTTTTGCGAAAATAGTGTTTCGGAATCAGAATGTTGAAAAACAGCAAAGGAATGGGATGTGTGAAAAATCTGATGATGTGCATGAAAAACTATTCTGGCGCGAAATATTACATGCCAAATGAGAAATTTTTCACACCAAATGGGGTTTTTGTGCGTAAGGGTCGCAGACCCCTATATATAAGAGGTGACCCCCCTCATTCTGTGCGGTTTATGACTTAGATAAGATCTAAGGTCTGATGCGCGAAAAAGGATCACGTAACGGGGCTTGCCTGAAATATTCTGGATTACATAGAAAATTCTGGGATGTGTGAATAAGGAAGTGTTGCGTGTAAATATAGGGGTTTCATGTAAAAGATTCTGTTGCGTGAAAATGGTTGTTGTGGCGTAAAATATTTTTCCGCATGAAAAAGTAATTTTTTCACACAATATGAAGGTTTTTCTTGAAAAGGGTTGGTGTTGCGCGAAATTTTCAGTTAAGCTTGTCTGCATGTTCTGGTTATCTTCTTTAGTGGTTTTGTGCATTCTAGTGCAACAATTTCAAACTGGGATGCATGGAGAGTCTCATTCTAAGTAGAGACAAAGACTTCAATTCAAATCTATCAAAGAGACCTTCACGTCTATAAACTGATTGTTACATCGCCAAGGGCAATGAGTTTGGGGGAGTCATCAGGAGTGATATGAGGGAAGTAGTGAACTATCCCGGAAGCTTTGTAATTTCAGTGAGCCTAGTATAGAGTGACTATTCTCAAACCATTGTAATCCACAACTAGTGAAGATTAGTGTAATTTGGTATGACCGAAAACTTTTCAGTGTATGCTCCTTGGATGTAGACCTTAGCGGTGAACTAAGTAAAAATTGGTGTGTCATCTCTTTGAATGTGAATGTTTCATTACTGATGATATTCATCATACATGTTTAACTAGTTCTTACCAACATTGGATCCCGATCCTTGTTTGTAAAAGAAAAATTTACCACCCTGATTCACCCTTCCCCTCTCATGGTGTCGCGGGGTCCTACAAGTGGTATTAGAGGGAGGTTACTGGTGTTGAATCTATCTATTGTCATCATGGAGAATGCATTCAAGGTCAGGGGAGTCCCTCTATTCGAAGGAATTAATTTTCAAATTTGGAAGAACAGAAAGAGATCTCTTCTATGATCTCTAGGAATGGAAGTTTTTTTTCCACTGTGAAAGGTATAAATGTCACTGACCAAACATGGCTGGCTATTTCTGATGTAGACATGAAGATTATTGATGCAGATGCTAAAGCACAAAATACACTCACCATAGCCCTTTATGATCACATAAATCTAAAGGTAATGAGTTTCACCTCAGAAAAAATCCCTGTGGGATAAACTAAAAAATATTTATGAAGAAGATAGTAAAGTAAATGAGGAAAAATTACATGTCCTACACAATCAGTTCGATGATCTGAAGATTCATCCAAACGAGAATGTAGACTCATTCTTCAATCAAATTGCTGAGGTGGTGGGGGAAATTCGGGGTCTCGGTGAAGAAATCAAATACAATGATATAGTGAAGAAAATATTAAGAAGAATTCCACCAATGTACAACACAAAGGTGTCATCCCTTGAGGAAAGAGATCATTCAAAACTTTCTCTGGATGATCTAATAAGCTGCTTGGTGGAATATGAAATGAGATTCAAACCAGAAGATTCTATGACTCGTGTGAGAAAGGAAATGGTGTTCAAGACCATGGATAAACTGAAAATTTCAAAACATAGTAGCAGAGAAGATGATGAATAAAAAGAAATTCTTTCTCTCATTGCAATGAAGTTCCATAAGGGAAAAGGGAAATTTAAAGGGATGTCACTCTCGCATGTTTTCATTGTGGAAATGATGGGCACATTCCCTCTCAGGGTTTAAGAATGATCAATGATGAACATAGTGAAGATGAGATCATAGAGAATCCACGAAAAGGATTTTTCAAAAAGAGGGTCTTTAAATCTAGAAAGAAAATATAGAGGACAAGTTTTGTCTATAAAGAGTATGATGAGGATACTGAATTTTGTGAAGAAGAAGAACCCGAATTTAAAACGGTAAAGCATGATTCCATGATGGCTACGGTTGAAAAGTCAGAACGCTAGATCAATAAAGCCAGGGATAGTCTGATCACTTCAAATGGTGATTCAAAGAATCAAATCAAAGATTCTTTTTCAAAGCTTGAGAATAAATTTATGAGATGAAATAAGTGGAAGGAAATGGTGGAATAATCATCAAAATATGTCTATTAGATTGAAGCATAGATTGAACCACTAGAAGAACTAGTGAGAGATCTGTCTTTAATCCTTGAAAGCACAGATGATGTTGTGGTAATCAAGGTTAAAATTTAAGAACAAGCAAAGATCATAAATGACCTTTAATCTAGACTGGAAGAGAAGTCCAAGACTGTTGAGGGACTTGAAGAAGATGTTGTTACTCTTAGAAGTAAAATTGAATGTCAATCAACGATAAATGAGGGCAAGAAGAATTTTCATTTCTGATGATTCTCAAATGCAGAATTACTAGTAAGAGCCAAGTGTGGTTCAAATGGGGTTGGAAAAATCTTAAGTGATCAATGAGTCGCTTGCATGGGGAAAGAGTGGAATTGGCTGTGAAGCAGAGACATCAACTATTGGAAGTAAAGAGAGCCAAAAGAAAGACAAGATGAATGTTGGACATTCTGAAACATTACCTGAAATGATGAAAAAGAAACCCTCAATATAATCTAAATGAATAACTAAAAATTATCAACAAACATTCAGAAATCATAGGCAGTTCAACTATTCTCCCAAGAATGAAGGTGTGAGGTGAAATTCAAGTGAAAATACATTTCCTCTCATGAAGTGTCAGCTCTATGGTTATCTAGGCCATACCATGTCATACTACGAAGAGGCATGGAGCTACTTGAATGGGGAAGATCTGGGAAGTCAACAAAGGAGACCGATCTCATATCCTCCATCTTATAGAATAAATAGCTTCTATAGTTACTGTTTTAATTATTCTAACGTTGCCCATAAATCTATTTATTGCACGCAGAGGTACGACATGAGAAATTCATAAAACACTCAAAGACGGGCCAGTTTTCATCCTCCTGATGGTGTTATTCTCAAAAAAATATTTTCACATCTGGAAGAATATTATGGGTGTGAAGAATCATATTATGTTGAAGAAAGTATTAAAAGGCCATCAGTATCCTATGCTCAATCGAATATCTCATGGAATGAAAAGAATATGATCTAGAAATCCAATCTTGCAGATGTTTCCCTCAAAGCTACAAAGATCAGTAGCACCTAGATCCCTGATAGTGTATGCTCTTCCCATATAACAGGAAATTATGACCTTTTGAAGAACATTGAAAATAAGGTTGATGGAACAGTATGGATTGGTAATGACGGTGCTTTGAAGATTAAAGGCAGTGGGTATACTGCTCTCTCCAACGTAGAGATGAAGAAGACTGAATTTATTTATGTGGACGGTCTACGCCACAATCTCCTCTGTGTAAGTCATCTTTGTGACTCAGGGCTCATAGTATCCTTCAATCAAAAAGGATTCACTATAATGGGAAAAAATGGAATTATCTTATGAAAGCTGTAGAACATATGGAAACTTATATCAGGTTGATAGAAATCTAAACTCCTACTATTAGTCTGTTGAAGAAGAAAACCATTTTTGGCATCGAAGGCTAGGGCACATTAACAAACAAGTCATGGAATAGATATCTATGCTAAAGATAGTGATGGATATTCCTATTCTTAAGCGTGAATGGTAAAAGTATTGTGATTCTTGTATTCGTGGGAAGCTGGTCTGTAGTTCATATCGTCAAAAGAAGAAAAGGGCATCACATTTTCTTGATCTCATTCATATAGATGTATGTGGCCCAATAAATATTGATGGAACCCATGGAGAAAGGTACTCCATTATTTTCATTGATGATTATAGTAGAATGGATTGTGTAATAGTGATTCACAGGAAGTGACAAGTTCTTGATTGCATGAAAACATATCACCGGATTGCTGAGAATGATACAGGACGAACAATAAATGTCCTGCGATATGACAATAGAAGGTAATACATGTCCATTGAGTATGAAAATTACCTAGAAAAACATGTAATAAAACATGAGGTAGCTGGTGTGAGAACTCCACAATAAAATGGATTTAATGAGCTTCAGAATCGGCAGGTCAACAATATGGCCAGAACTATGCTGATCGAGAGTGGTATCTCTCACCATTACTGGAAGGAAGCTTTTGAAGCCGCAGTTCTCATTCAGACTCGAACATGGCATTATATGGGAGAAAAAAAGACACCATGTGAATTGTGGCATGGAAGGAAGCCATCATTGAAATACTTTCATGTTTTCAGAAGAAAATGTTTCATCCAAAACAAAGAAGGAAATCAAGGGATGTTTGGTGACAATGTAGATGAAAGAATATTTCTTGGGTATCCAATGAACAGCAAAGCCTACAAGTGTTTCAACAAGTGATTGGGAAAGATTGTAATATGTAATGATGTTACGATAATAGAAGAGAATACCACAAAAGCTTCAAGGACGTCATATGATGATGTGAAAGAAAGTGAATAAGAAAGTGAATGTGGAGAAAATACAACTATATAAATAGAGGAAGATGTACAAAACACTCAGTAGTCACATCATGATGTTGACTCGGAAAAAGAATCTGAAGAAGAAATTGTGGCTGGAGATAATGCAACTGAACCACACAGGAAAATCGTAGAGCTGAGATTGATCCCTCTAATATAATTGGGGATAGGAGTGTACCTACCCAAACATGGATGATGAGGAATAACATTCAGTCCACATTTCTATCAGTTGGTGAGCCATCCTCATTCAATGAAGCTGGAATGATGAATCTTGGGTGAAAGCCATGAATGAAGATCTAGACTAGATTGAAAAGAATCAGACATGGGATCTTGTCCAGAGACCTGAAGGTCACAATGTGATTGGTAAAAAATGGATATTCATGAACAAGTTTTATGAGAATGGAAATGTTATTAGAAACAAGGCTCGACTGGTATGTAAGCGATATTCCCAGATTGAAGGTGTTGATGTGGAAGAAACCTTTTCTCTATTGGCTAGACTGGAGTCAATAAGACATTTCATTTCCATGGAACTCCGAAGAGGATATACAGTATATCAAATGGATATCAAGACAACATTATTGAATGGTTTACTTGAATAAGAAGTCTACATTGAAAAACCAGGGAGTTTTGTTCTTGCTACAGACGAGAAAATGGTCTGCAAACTAAAGAAAGCTCTATATGGTTTGAAGCAAGCACCACGAGCATGGTACTCCCGGCTGGACTCTTATCTCAAGAAGCTGGAATTCAAAATATGATGGGTATATCACAATCTACATGTGAAGAATTATCCAAAATATCAATTCATGATTCTTTTCTACGTTGATTACATCATATTTGGTGCCAGCAGGAAGGAATTTTTGGATGAATTTTCCAATCACATGAAATCGGAATTTGAAATGTTTATTATGGGAGAGCTCACATATTTCTTTTGACTACAGGTGATTCAAAAGAAGGATTACACTTTCATTTCTCAGGAAAAGTATGCAAGTGAGATACTGAATAAGTTTAATACGCAAGAACCCAAACCAATGTTAACTCTAATTGTAGTTGGAATTAAACTTGGAATGCATGAGGATGGGACCTATGTAGATCCCACCATGTACAAGAGGATCATTGGGAGCCTACTGTACCTAACAGCGACACGACCCGATATTGTCTTTTCCATATGTCCTGCGGCCTGCTTTCAGAGTAATCCAAAGGAGGAACATATGTCGGCAGTCAAAAGAATCATGAGGTACATTCATGGTACACATAACTTTGGGTTATATTTTTCTGTAGGTGGGGAATTTGAATTATCAGCATTTCTGAGGCTGGCTAGGCTGGTGATGTAGTAGACAGAAAGTCCACCAGTAGGAGAGCCTTCTATATAGGGCCGAAATGTGTTGGCTGGTTGAGCAAGAAACAAGAATGTACTTCTCGTAGTACTGTTGAAGCTGAGTATATATATGCCATAATGGAATGCACTCACCTGCTATGGATGAAGCAATAATTAACAAATATTGGTGATGAAGTAACGAAACCAATG
Source organism: Viscum album (assembly GCA_963277665.1). Taxonomy (NCBI): domain Eukaryota; kingdom Viridiplantae; phylum Streptophyta; class Magnoliopsida; order Santalales; family Viscaceae; genus Viscum; species Viscum album. The sequence continues at coordinate 1,921,198,101 of OY728160.1, forward strand.
GTGATTTACTCTTATAACATGAGTGCAATTGATCTTAAAATGATTCCTTTTCATAATTCTCGTATGAAACATATTGAAATCAGGTATCACTTTATCAAAGAAAAATATGAACAAGGGGTTATTAGAATGGATCATGTGGGAATAGATGAGAAAGTGGATGATATCCTAACCAAGCCACTGTCAGCGGCTGTGTTTGAGAATCATCGGTTGATCCTCGGTGTTCAGCCATCTCCCAGTGCATAAGGAGGTTTCTCCATACCCCTCTCCCTAGTTATGTTAACTATTTTTGAATGTGATTCAGGTTTTTGGGGGAGATACTATCCATGTGGAGTGCATTTTGAGTTGAACAATGAGCTATTACCGGTCTTTAGGTTTATTGGCAATGGGAAAGAAAGGAATAAATTCAATATGGTTGTTGGACATGTAATGCATCTGTGACAATGTATGAAAATTTCCTGGGCGTCATTGAGAATTCCAAAACACGGGAACCCAATTCAAGTTTCCTATCTTTTTTTCTACACCGAGAATTTATCACGTAGACTTAGAGTGTTGGATGAGTTGATCATTGAATTTTTGGTCAGCATGTGGATTGTGATCTTTTGAATTTATTTGGTGATTGACAACAAACCCAAAGGGGGAGATTTTTGTAACCATGGCTATTCTTGGCATGAATTAATGTATAGTTTGTGTTTGTTTTCAATCCTTAATGAATGCTCAGAATGTGTACTAGAAAAGTGATCATACAGTTCAAGAAGACCACAGTATTGAAGGTGGCACCATTTCCCACTGTTTGGCAATTTTTTTGGCCCTCAAAATCGAAAAATGAATATATGGATTGTTTATAAAAGTAGATCCGCCCAAAGATGATGTGGTACGCGAAAAATAAGGTCTATGCGAGAAATATTTGAGTTGGGCGAGAAAAATAGCGAGATGAATGAAATAGAGGATCGAGGCTTTTCATGCAAATAGTTTTTCAGAATAAGAATGTCAAAAACGGCAGTGGAATGGGATGCGCGAAAAATCTGATGATGTGCATGAAAAACTATTCTGGCACAAAATATTAAGCGCCAGATGAGACGTTTTTCACGCCAAAGAGGGTTTTTTCACGCGGGGGTCTCAAACGACTATAAATAATAGGTGACCCCCCCCCCCTAATTTGGTGTGGTTGATGACTTAGAGAAGATCTGAGGTATGATGTGGGAAAAAGGATCGTGTAATGGGGATTGCACGAAATATTCATGATTGCGCAGAAAATTTCGAGATGCGTGAAAAAGGAAGTGTTGTGCGTACATTTAGGGGTTGCGCGTAAAAGATTCAGTTGCACGAAAACAGGTGTTGTGGCATGAAATATTATTCCACACAAAAATGTTATTTTTGCGTGCAATAGGAAGGTTTTTCACTAAAAGGGTTGGTGTTGCACGCAATTGCTAGTAAATCTTGTCTGCACGTTCTGGTTATCCGCTTCAGTGGTTCAGTGCGTTCTAGTGCATCAATTTCGGACTTGGATGCAAGTAGAGTCTTGTACTAAGAAGACACAAAGACATCAATGAAAATATATTGAAGAGGGCTTTACGTCTATAAACTGAGTGTGACTTCACCAGGGGCAGTGATCCAGGGGGAGTCAACGAGAGTGATCCGAGGGAAGCAGTGAGCTATCCCTAATCCTTTGTAAAGGCAGTGATCCTGGGACAGAGTGACTATTCTCAAACCATTGTAATCCACAAGTATTGATGATTAGTGGAATTTGGTATTACCAAAAACTTGTCGGCGTATGCTCCTTGGACGTAGCCCTTAGCGGTGAACCAAGTAAATATTGTTGTGTCATCTCTTTGCAAGTGAATGTTTCAGTACTTATCATATTCATCATACATGTTTAACTAGATTCTACAAACATGGAAACAAGATCCTAGTTTTTAAAAGAAAAAGTTCACAACCTATTTCACCCCTCCCCTCTCAGGGTGTCCCGAGGTCCTATAAAAATCACATCATGGATGTTGGAGGTGGGAACACAACAACTTAACATCCCATGAAGGGATATGGTGGTGTGGCCCACCCGAACCTAACCTCCCACGAGAGGTTATGACGTGGGGACCACACTGGGCTAAAATCCCCCTTTAATGGTGGGGGAGGAAAACCTCTAAATTCCCCTCATTAATGAGGGAGATTTTCTCCAAACCCTCTCCTTTATGGTTCCACCTTCCATTAAATTAAATTAGGCCAATTCCCCAAATTTACATGTGCCAATACTTCACATTAATGAGTTGGAGAAAATTAATTTATTTCACCATTTTGAATTCTGTGCCAATGAAATAATAGATAAACCTATCTATTATTATTTTATATGCCATCATGGTGGAAACATGGTAGAAGAGGGTAGGAATCTTCCTACGAAGAACGAAGAACATCAACCTTCTTCGACTTCTTGCTGGGAGATTCTACCGACGTGGGACATCTTCAACCAACCAACCCTCTGCATCATCATCAATGAGCCGATGCAAATCTAGATTGGAAGTGTGCAACAGACACGATAAACACCGATCTTCTTCGTCTACTTTCTGCGACTCCGTCAATGATCAATGATCGACGATCAATGGTATAGGGGTTTTACATGTGATGCTTCCCACGAATCTTCTTCAACGGTTGGAAAGGAATTTTTTGTGGGTGAGTTTTTTTCATCTTCTTACTCTAGATGAGCCAATTGATACCAACCTAAACATGGAGGGTGTAGGCCAAATCAAAATGGACCAAACCCTCTATCGTTCTTGTTTGTGATGATCTTCAGCATGGTGATGAATAGATGGAATGACAAAAGCGGCGACGAAAAAGGTCGTGCTACCCGTGGCCTATGCGAACCATGTCGCCCCCATGACGCTCCCATGCTCCGGGAAGAACGTCGACCCTTTGGCTGAGACACTCCGGCCGCACCCTGCCCATCCACCAAACGGCCTGCCTGCCGGCCTGCCCGGCCACCCGCTTGCCTACCTGGTGCCCTGTCCGGCCACCTGCCAGCCAGCCCTATTGGCCTGCTCGGCTGCCTCCTGACCTCCCCCCGACCGAACTGGCGCCCCGGCCGCACCGACCTCCCAGTCTGGCTCGCACCCCCCTCGCAGCACACTAGAGGAATCGGTCTAGATGCGCCCTCTGGGCTGAGCTGCACCGGGTCGCACCCTCACGATGCTCCAGGCTGAACCAGCCCCTAGCCCAGGCCGAACTACCCAAGCGGCCTGCTGGGATGGGCCCAGCGGGTTGGGCTGAACCTAACAGGATGGATCGTAAAATTGGTTGGGCCAGACCCAACTAGTCCTACTGGGTCTTCCCAAATCCATTTGGGCCAGAATAGGTCAGGTCTGGTCGTTCCGATTGAGTTGGATCAGACCCGGGGCCACTACTGACCTTTTACTTTCATTTGGCCATATCTATGGCAACAAACGACCATCTGACGAACTGTCAGTGGCACTGGTATTCTACGAACGCGAAGGTATCTTTGAGTATACCCTACTGGTGTTTGGGGTAATGTTGAGATATGTTCAAGTTAGATCGTGCACAAATCCAACCAGACCCGTTGGACTAAAAGGCTAATAACTCACGGATCGGGTGTCTGATTGACGCGTTGTCTGTTGCGTTGAGACCCATATTATGAGGCGGACCATTGTGATACTTCTACTTTGAACTTCGTGAAAGTAGGAGTATTGACCTGTTGTTCGTGGATTAGATCCCCCGGAGACTAGGAGCCTAGTGTGGAGACCTAATATCTTGCTAAGACTTGACGACTACTGACCGATTCGACTAGCCCAGTGAGGAGTGCCTTGGTGTTGCAGTAGACCCACGATGGGCAGAGACTCTATGTTAGTGCGGCATACCCTAGTTTATCGACTAGAGGAGTACCTCAACAGTATAGGTGAGGGAGGGCCTCTATGTGATGCGATCGACCCATGGTGGGGAGCGCCTCTATGTGAGTGCGGCAGACCCACGGTACTCGACAGGAGGAGTACCTCAGTAGTCCAAGATTAGTGGGAAGCTCCTTGGTGTTCCAGCAGTCCCATTGTACTAGATTGAGAAGGAGTTCTCCAGCAGTCGTGGTTTCGATAATGTGAATAAAATCCTGTTTGAGCTGAGTTAGTAACATTTGTGTTTACCTCATTATTGAGATGAATTACTTGATAACATAGGTATATGTATGGGAATATACCTATGTGGGGTTATCTGATGAATTCATAATTCGTTGTTTATCCTTGTGGGAATTTTTGAAACCATTAGGGTTTCGGGGTCCCTACAGAGTATCTTTATACTCCCCCCTATACGGGCTAAGCTTGCACCTCATTGTGTTCTTTGCAGATGACGAACATTGTATACTGAGGCTGAGTGTATCAGTATTGGAAGATACCCTACGGTGGACCATACGACGTGTCGGTACACAGAGGAGATCGATAGACGTGGAGTTGTGAGGAGGTAATATATACCTACCTTTTATGTAGGATCTGTGGTAGACGATGCTAGATATTCTTTTCACCTTTCAACTATTTTTTCATTTTTAGTTGTACTTGTACATAAGTGATGGCCTTTTATTTCATGCCCCTTTTTACTTTTAATCACTCTCTTTTTTTATAGTTTCACTTAGTGTTTTGCTTCCAGTTTGTACTCGATTGTGTGTGTTTACAATTATAAATGTAATTCCATCCCAGTTTATGGAATTACACCTTTTGTGCTAGTCTCCAACCCCTGGCCTATGGAAGGAGAGCTTGGGGTAGTCATGACATGGGCCCTGAGGGACGGTTTGTGATAGAATAATTGAAATAAAACTAAAAACTGTAATGAAATATGTTACCTCTTTTTTGGGTAACTCGTTTTTTTACCAAAGAGATTTCATGGATGGTTTTTTGAAAAATGGGAGGAATATAATAAGAAGGGAGTGATTTTGGGATGTCTATTAGGTAGATAACGACTGCAAATAAGTGTTTTGATTGGTCCTAGGAAAGGGGGATGTGATTGCCTTTTATAATATGTAGAAATGACTCACAAGGTATTTTTGAAAACAAGTTATGTGTACCATCATTTTTATCTAAAAAATTCCGAAAAAACTAAATAATAGAAGGTTAATTATTTATTAACATAATAAATTGAGTATTTTAAAAGTGGATAGCTCCATTGGGACCATATTTTTAATTTTCATTCCTTTTTTAAGCATAAATTTTCATTAATGGTTGTAATTATTATAATTAATTTATATAATATTATCGGTCAAAAAATAATATGATCATATAATAAATAATAAATCATTATGAATAAAAAAATAATTATTCTATTTTTCCAAATTCCAATCACTTAAGTGGATGAAATTAATTTTAGTTCAATGTCACATATGACATGACAATGTAGGTTTTGAAAGTAAAAATGTTAAAATGATTTCTAAGATTCTATATCAAATTTCAATGTGAAACTGGTTCCAATGTCTTAAATTGGATTAATATTTGTATACATTATCTAATTTTATTTAAAAATAATTAAAATATAAATTAATTATATAAATTAAATATAAAAAAATCATTTGTGAATTAATATTTTGTATTATTCATTATTCCTCAAAAAATAATCATTCCCACAAAAATCCAAAAAAAATCACCCAAATGTAATTTGGACAGAAAAAAATTAAAAATAATGATTATTTTGTCAAATTAAATTTCTAAATGTGTCTACCATTTTTTTTATTTTTCAAAATAGGACATGAAAAAGTAGATCATCTGAGATAATATTAATTTTAAACCAACAAGTACTTTATCAAAAATTATAATTTCCATTATCATTATATTTTCCATTCTCATTATATTTTATTTATATAATAAGATAATTAAATTTTTTAAAATTATTTATTAAAATTAATATTTCTAATTTTAATGTATATGTTATAATTATGGCATTTAAATAATTATTTCAACAAAATGAAATTTCTTAAAAACTGAGTATTGCATGTAACGCATGCGATGTCATGGTTTTCTATAGCACAAATAAATTCAGTGTCAAAAGAGAGTAATGATTGAAATATTAAATTCAAATAATATATACATATATAATATTTCTTTCAAATTAAAAATATCAAAATTATTATGTTAATTCAAAAAATTCTCAAAATAAAGTGGTGTTTAATTATACCCCCTATATATAAATTTCGTCCAAGAAATTAATTTTGGCCACAAAAGGATATATAAACAAATTTTCCTTTAAAATAATACCACATCTTAAAAATTAACACAAAAAATATATTTTAAAAAATTTTGTAGACCTAACGGTTACCCAATGTAACACCTAACATGGTTTCCACAAAGGAGAACATGGATGGGAAGTCAAAATGTGTACATGGGAATGAAATCTAACTATCATGTTCGAATGGATAAACATATAAATCATAGATTAAAGAAAGTAGAAAATCAAGGAAACAACACATTGATGCTTGAAAAAGGTCTTTGATGCCATTATATATGATGATAACAATATAACCATTTATTTATATATAAATTCCTAATTTTTTACATTTTTTAAAGGATATATAATTATATTCTTTTAGAAAAATATCATTGTTTGTGTTTCCTTGATCAAATACCAATTCATTACTAATTATGACAAATGATGTTGAATTTGTCAGGCCTGAATCATTAACATATAATGAGATCCATAAATAGAATGATATGTAATTTCATTTGTGTTTATAAAAACAAAATTTTAGTACAAGTTATCCAAAATGAATAAATCATCAAATGGGGATATAATACATTAATCATAGTATATTAATAAAATGTTTATCGGAAGTATTATATAATTTTTTTTTCAATTTATCCTTTATGAATGATGGAAATCCAAAACCATAGAATTAATCTCATAAAATCATCTTAACATTGAACCCCCATATATCACAATGTATCTCTTGGTTGTCACATTCTAAACATGTCAATACCATGTTCATATATTATCTTCATACATGGTAATAACCTGAATTACAAGGAATACTTTTGGAAAACATGCATCATTCATTATTCTAATGATTACATTATTAATAATTCAAATCTAATATTCTGTAAAATTAATCCCTGATGACATTGACCAATTAGTCCATAATTAGATCCAGGGTAATCTATACCAACAAATTGTCTTTTTCATATCAAAAATATCTCTATCCAAAGATAATTTTATCAATGACCCAAATTAAAAAGGGTTACCTTCAACTAATCAAAATATCACTTTCATATGACTTCATTTCCATTTAATTGGTTTTTTTCTATCCATAATGAAATATTTTAAAAATTTCATATTTATTTTTTGATTAATATAAAATAATCTTTGCATTCCAAAACATAAATACATTATTCATAAAATATTTTTATTAAACCATTACTGATGCTTCATAATCTTATTCCTTAATACCTCATACCTAGAATATGAAAAATTTATCATGTCATAATGTTCCTCAACCAGAATCTTATCTTTATTCTTAAGTTTATTTTAAATAATATGATAATAACATCATCTACTTTTAACAAGACTTTTTTTGATCTCTTTATATTCATAATTATAAGAAAAAACTCATACCACCTTCCTATTTCAATTCACGAGATTTTAACTTGGTATATATATTCCTATAATGAATACACATTTGAAATATAATACATTCTGAGTTAACAACTTTTCTTTTTTCTCTTTCCATTTTACTAAAACTAAATATGACAGTTTGAGAAAACATTGTGATAATAGGATACCATATAATAATGAAAAATCACTTATTGGAAGCATAAATAATGGCTCTCACATTATTAATCAATAACACCTTAGGCTTATCATGGGTTATTCGTAGTCAAATTCTACATAAAATTTGCTTGATTGTTCAAAATGAGTTTGAGAATTCATAATTCATATCTACTAGGTGTGTCAGACAAAGAGTTCAGGAACGACTGTTTTCATGTACTTGGTTATGGTAACATAGGCCATACACAACTTGTCATATTTGATACCCCTAAGTACATTTGATCCAGAGCCACATCTACTTGTAGTATCCAGATATTGATTTAATGAAAGGAACTCACTCACTCTATCATTTACCAAAATTCATTGAATTTTTCAAAAAAACTTAATTTGTAATTATACTTATCCTTATTGACATCCCAATAAATATCCTTGGAAATATTCACAGTGATCTCAATAAATTGTTATCATCATTATTTCCAATGGTTGGATAAAAATTCACGATTATACCAACAATATTGAAAAAATATTAATGTACATAGACATTACATAACTTTTTTATATAACTTAAATCAGTCCAAAAAAATGCTCCCAATGATTGTATTATATTAGTGCCTTTGTAATCCTTGAAACATAATCACTACTATATAATAAATCTCCATTATCTGCAACTATGTTATTTAGGAGAAGAACTATTCTTAGAAACATAAAAAATAATATATATCTTCATATTCTGTGGAATAAAACATATACTGTGTTGATCTCAGATGCATAGTAAGGGTAAACAAGGGAAAAATGTAAAAATAAACATGACAATTGGGGTATGAGAATAGGATCATGACATTAAAAGATCAGACCTTACATACGAATGATCATATACCTGAATCTTGAAATTAGGATTGGTAGTTAATATGAACTGATTCATATAAGAAATATGTTCATAATCATATCAAATGAATAAGACATGAAATATTGGGCCTACAAAAAAACATATAAAATAACATTATGAGGAAAACTACCATGACCTTCACAACACATTATTATTGTGATAGATACCTGAGTACCTGATTCGGGATTGGAATAGCCACCCAAGTACCCTCTTTTTTTGGGATTTGGACGTCCACCCATTTACCCTCTTGTTTTTGTACGATGTTTCCCTCTTGATTCAGGATTGGCATGTCCTCCCATATACCATATTGTGCTGATAAAACTGTCATAATTACATAAGGTACATGCAGAGAGATAGTTTTAAATCATAACATGATAAAATATAACATACATGTGCCACAAAATAAAAAAATCTTTATACCATGGCCTGTAAAAAGAGATAGGTTTCATAAACATAATATTGTAAAACATGAAATGAAATGGAGAATTTAAACATTTAAATATATTATAAAATATAGAAAATATATAGGAGTCATAACAATTTCAATATAGAAAAATCCATTTTAAAATTTATTTTCATAATAATTTATCATGGAATAACACATTGATGAGAAACGGGTTTCAAAATCATATATCCAATGGATGAAGATCACTCTTAATAAAAAAATAAATTGTGAAAAAGAAATGTGTATTAACAACCATCATTTCATCAAAATATAAACCATTTAGACAAAAAAAATTAGTGGATCCTTTGCATAACTTTCCAGAAATGCATGACTTAAACGAACATATTTCATTATAAGAGGTAATAAATTATGAAGTATCTTTTAAACACCATTCCATAGTAAAATATATTTTTGTATTTGGAAAAATATTTTTAAAACATAAAATATCTTGAAAACCATTTTTATAAAAATAAATTTTAATACTTATAATGTAATCACGAAAACATTTTGAAAAAAATGTCATTAAAATATATAAATGAATCATGAAAATATTTTGAAAACCTTTTTTATAAAAAACATATAAAAGAATGATTAAATCAAGTTGAAAACCATTTTCCATGAGATTTTATAATAGGATCCTAGAGGCAATTTTAAAACAATTCACTAAGAAACCTTTTAAAAGATCATTGATGTTTTTTAAAATCCATTCAACATTAAAATACATTAAAAATTTATAAAAAATAATTTAAATATTTTATATCATTTTCTTTTGAAAATAAACATTCTAAAACATGAATACATTATTTTAAATTAATTGTAAATTTTTTTTAAAAAAAATTAAAAACAATCACAAAAAACTTTTTAAAATAATAAATTTCTAAAGTATTATGAGATTTATATATTTTAAAAAAACATATTAATATTGTAAATGGTTCTCCAATACAATGGTGGTGGGTAAATCCATACATTTCAAATGTTTCATTTATACCCTAATATTTTTAGAAATGTTCCTCGATCAGAAGATAATAAGTATATTCCATATTTTTGAAAATATTTTTTTTAAAAGTTATATATGTGTAAAATGTATTTCAAATATTAATTAATAATATTATACATTTTTTTGGAAACTATATTATAAAACATGGTTTTTAGGGAACACGATTTTCAAACAAAAGAATACTTATTGTTGTTCTTTCATAAAAACACTTTATTAAAGATATTTTGTTATAAAGAGTGAAAAAATTATTCCAACACTTGAATATGTTTGATTAAAAAAATGAAAAATATAAAGATTTTTTCTATGATTTGGATAATAATATTTAATCAAACGAATCATAATCACCTATTATCATGAAACACGATGAGATTATATAAATTAAATGTTAAAACATGGTAACACTAAGACTACACCCAATTTGAGAAAAATAAATTATATAAAGCTAAAAATATAAAAAAATTATAATATTCATTATAAAACAATTTAATGGTATTATATACAGCTCATGGAGATATATAGCTGCATGAAATGGCATGTGTCTCAAAGAATGAAAATTTAGACAAAATTACATTATCGATTTAGTATCTTTGGAAATATAAACATTATTAAATAAATATCTTAAAATTGATATTAAAATCCCCATTAATATAATAATGATAACCATATAATAAATCCATAAGAATTAATCAGAACACATGAATGGAATGTCTGGTGAATATATAATGTTTCTCACGTAAATAAAAAGTGAGTTGAAATTCCCCTGCATTGTGTCTCAACTCTTTTCGTACTCGTTAAAAAATTATTCTATAATAAAAATAATATTTTTATTAATATATAAACTAAAAATATTCTAATGTATAATACTATTTTTATTTTAATTATAACTATATATTACCATCTTGTTAACAATTCTATGATATGGTTTCACTTCTGGTGATATTGGCTTTGTTTTTATCATGTGTTTTAATTTGTTATATCATTGCGACATAAACATTTATATTCATTTAAAAAATTTATATAATGATAAAAATATAAATAATATTAACTATATATTTTATTATAATATATAAAATATATATGTATTAAATTGAATACAACATTCACGAAGATGGTTGACCATACATACACATGAATGCAATTTACATTTTTATTTGAAATATGGAATTTTAAAAAATATAAATGAAATATATTTTTATTTTATATAATTATAGAATAAATATTATTTCACATATATATATATATATTATAAGATTAATAAAACCATATTTTAAAAATTCCAATTATGTTGTCAATGAATCACATTGCTTTTAGAGGGTATAAGTCCACACATCTACAAACACTACTATCATAGGTATAAAAAATTGAAATGATTAATATATGTGTTGTATAAAAATTAAAAACGCATAAAAAAATAATATTTATCATGTATATTATAGAATAATATTTTTCCTATCCTAATTCCCAACCATGAAATGTTTTAATGTAAAAATGAACAATTGTCATTTCATGAGGTGATAGTTCTCCAGAGACATAAAATGTAGGTTCCTTGCCCATTAAGTTGTATGCATTAGTAAGTGTAGGTAGAAAAATTATCATAACAACATAGTAATGTATTTACCATATTTTTTTATTTTATATTAATTAAATAATTATATTTTATCGGTTGTAAAAGGGAAATAAAACTAAAGTCATTAAGGTATTATGATACCTCTTCCTTGGATAAAACATTTTCATTAGCACCAAAGGGATTCCATGGATCGATTTAACAAAAAAAGGAATATTAAATGAGTATGGGATGGATATTCGGTAGTTTATTAAGTATATTATAGACAATCCTATTTGGTTTTAGTTTCTTGATGTTGGGGTATAGGTGTTGGCCTTTTATAGAGATGGGAAATGACTCACTAGTTATTTTATTAAAAACATTATGTATTCCTACGTTTTTACCATAAAAGAATAAAAAAAAAACTAAATTATGAATGTATAATTGTGTAATATTTCCCATCCAATGACTTTTTGACGAGCTTTATGGTCATTTTGTCTGTTATTTTTACCAGTTGTTCCATTCTTATGCGTAATTTTACATCATTCATTGTAATTAATTTCTATTTCATTCACTAATATTTTTGTTCAAAAACTAAGGGGAACATTTTATGAAGATTAAATTTAAATTATTTGAAATATGGAATAAATGTTTCAAAATTCCAATCATGTACGTGGTTGGAATTAAGTTATATTTAGTCATGTGGACATGTAGACAATGTGGGTTTTTAATGAAAAAACATTCAAACCTTTTATATGTTTTTATATCCAATTTCGATTTAAAAATGGTTCCAATGACCTAAATTGTATTAAATTATTTATATATTATATAATTACTATTTAAAAAAGTTATAATATAATTTAACTATTAATAAAAATAATAGATAAAATTGTTTTGAATAAAAAAATCAGTAATTTTCACTATTCATTAAAAACTGCAGTTTTTGAGAAAAATCCAATAAAATCCACCTAATATAATGTGGTAAATATAATTTTAAAATACAGATTGTTTTATAATATTATATTTCTCAATTTTTATTAAAATAGTTTTAATTTTTTTACATAAAAAGACATGAAAAGCAGTTCATTTAAGAAAATATTAATTTTCAACAAATAATGCCTTTAAAAAAATTATACTTTTCATTATCAGAATGTTTGATTTTATAAACAAATTATAAATAATATTTTAAAATTTATTATTAATATTAATATTACTAAGTTTAATTTTTATGTATTAATTATCTTGTTTAAATAGTTATAGCAATAAGATGACACTTTTAGAAACTCAATGTTGCGTGTAACACAAGCTAAGTCAGTGTTTCATGTAGCACAATCCAAGTAGGTGTCATGTGAAGTTAATTTTGGAATTTGTGAATTCTTATTATATAACATATGTCCAGTATTTTCTGAACAAATAAATATGAAAAAGATTCAGTTATTTCATAAAAATTTATCAAAAGATTAGGGTGTTACTAACTTTATCTGTAGTCTTCCAAAGAAATGAAGAGGAAATAATGATATATAGCTTTGTAAAGGTTGTCCATAATAATATTTCCCAATTAATTGTAATTATAGTGTAATTACCACTAAATAATATTTCAAGGATATATATCAAAGATATGTGTTTCTAAATGGAATGCCACGATTTATTTTATCCAACTGTGATTCGAGATTTAACAACACCTTTTGGTAGTGTCATTAAAATACTATTAATGTTGAGTGGATATTTCATATGGATTATCACTCCCAATAAAATTTCTAATATTCATGGAATATTCATATATATGAGTAAATATAGAGATCTTTCTCTATAAACATAAAATTGAAAGGATCAATATATTTTTTTGTTCGAGTTCTTTTATTATAATAAATTTCTCTCAAGCATCCAGATAGATCCTTAGAAAACATTACTTGGAAGTGATGTAGAACAGATATTTTTAGGAATGAAGTATTTAAATTCAATATTTTATTTGAAAAGATTATGGAAAATGTTATAATAATTCAAGACTATGCAACAACACATTAGGGACACACAGAGTTGAACGATGTTTTATACTGATAGTTTTAGATGGGACATATAGTTTGAGGATATAGATAAAGATTGTATACAAATACCTCCATGGAAGAGAGTAATTAGATTTAGGAATAATGGATATATAATAAAATGACACAACATCCCCATATATATTCATCAATGCAGTAGAGTTGTTTCTTATCCACAAGAACTAAAAACAACTTCTTATCATGTTTTGGACATATTCCTTATGTCCCTCTTAAGGAAATATATATGAGATCCCATAATTGTAATGAATTTATTTTTTGTATATATAAAAATGTTATATCATATTAGGAGGATCCAAATTGAGATCTTAGATCATATATATAATTTTCTACAACACAATAAACCCCACCTAGTCAATGTCAAATGGTAGAACTATAAATACGATGATGAATCATGAGAAGAAAAGGGATTAATAAAGAAAAAATACCCACACATATTTTATACTAGTATTTAAAATAAAATTAAAATTTTGAAATATCATAAATGGTGAATAATTAAACACAAAATATTTTAAAAGGAATTTTGTGTTTAAAAGCTTCTATGACATGAAATACAGAGCCTATAAAAACATGAAATTATGTTATATATATATGATCATTATAACGTAGTTATTAAAAGGGAGGGAATAAATATAATAAATAGAAATATGATATATATGTATAAATTAAATATGATATATATAATAATTTATATATACATAATAAATAAGAATTGAGGATTTCTATAAATATATTTTCATCATCAAAAAATTTTCTTCAAAAATAGAATTATTAAATTTCTGGGATAAAATAAAATAATTGATTTCTGGATGTTTTGGAATAATAATTATAATATAGATACATGTATTTAAATCATCATATAATAATTATATTATGATGATACAGTTTTCTATTCCGAAAAATATGTTTTTTCAGTAAGTAGTGAAAAATATCAATTTCTGTAAATTTGTCATTTAATGTTATCAAATAACATATTTTAAAATATTCATTATGGGATTAATTTTATATAAATATAACATAATTATTTTTTAATTATATATAGTCTAATTAATTACATTTTAATAATCTTAATATATCATATTGGTTTATGTAGATTTTTTTGTTTTAAAAACAATTTATTGATAACCCAATTTTCATTGTGTTTGGTGATTTTAATTATAAGATAAATTATACAAAATATGTGAACAGAATTGGAAATTTTGGATCCAATATTTGGAATTAAAATAAATATTATGATTTATTTAGTTTGACATAATTTTTTGTTATAGTAAATAATAAATAGTAGTAAAAACCTTTTATAAAGTTTATGGTTAAAACATGTTTACTACGGGTTAAAAATTTGATAAGGGTTAATATGATCAAAAAAATAATTAATTAAAATTTTTTTGATAGTTATATACCCTATGTAATGTAATCATCTATAATTTTTCAATTTTGGATCCATTTTTTGGAAATAATATATTTAAATATTTTATTCATTTAAAAAATCAAACTATTCCCTCTCCCCCACATAAAAAAATAATCCCAGTCCTATTTTATCCCCATATAAAGAGGTATTTGGTTTAAATAAACCATTAATTACATCCATTTCCATAAAATAGTTTCCTAATTTTCATCATAAATTCATTTTCATAAGGCATTATTTATACACTAAAAGTTGTTGTATAAAGAATATGTATAATTCCTAACAATGTGTTTTCATTTATTTCTTCTTTAAAATCCTCCAAATATTGATAAATTTTTTAAATAATACCTTTATTATCACAAATATAATTATATATTATTATGTTAATATAATTACATTTATCCAGATCCTCTTTCAACAAATGGTAAATGAATCCGCCGTTCGTGTCTATAGTGGACAACTACCTCTTAAAATAATGCAATTCATTTATTAATCACCACCTCTCTGGGATGAAGATAATGATGGATTTAATGTATATAACTATTATAGTCATGAAATACTTATCATTATAAAAAATAAATATATCCAAAAAATTACCATTCTACTCATTGAAAAATGATTATGTCATTCAATTGTATGTGCAGATTACCACCTCTACGAAGTGATGTGATTTGTCCCCCAACATCACATTACCAGGATATTATGTATTTGGGAATATAATATAATTGAATGATATTTATGAAAAAAATTTCATTATGAAAAATTTAAATCATACTTTCCTCTATCCATAATGATCTATAAGATATAAAAATGTTACTAAAGCACACAAATGACCTACATTCATTATAATTACAATACTGTTCATTTTCCCAAACCATTGTTCACAGTTGATTTAAAAAGTATAATTTATTCACAAAATTATATATAATAATAATTATTAAAAAGAAAATAAAACATTAATGTCTACAACTATTGTTAAAATCCTAAAGTAATTATGGACATATGATTCGAATATTGTTAGAATGTCCAACGAGAAATAAATTGATTATGTAATTGAATATGACACTGTAAAAAATAAATTAAAAGAATAATAAATATAAAACATGTTCTTAATAATGTTAAGAATAAACATAATTTTGTAATTTTTGATTATAATGAATGAAATTAACGATTTTCATAAGATGTAAGGGATATATCTAAACCACCCTTCTGCTTATAATATGACTATTTTCTCTCTAACACACTTTATGCCTCACTTTAATGTTATCTAATATTCTATATTCAATATTTCTGTCTCTAGAATATATATCATGATTATAATACCATCATTTTTTATGGAAATATAATCATTATAATCATTTCTCATATTCATTCCTTAGGAAATTTATTTTTATTATTTTATGAAGATTGATTATGAAAACTAATTATTCACATGGTTAATTTATATGTCTTTGATGGATTAAATTTTTCAATCTTAAAAACTAAAGACCGTGTTATAAAGGGTGTGACCATATTGTTCTCTGAAACATTGTGTAATTATTCATTCTCATGAGATTTTTTGTCCAGGATTAAGGAGTAAACCAAATCCTCTTTGGGACAATGTACACTATGTGATGTTGTGTTAAGAGATATAATTAATTAATGATTATTTTAGGGTTTTTATTTCTTCCACAATACTAATATTTAAAATATCTTATGATACCATGTTAATTATGTTAGTCCCTATATTTTACTCATGATCATTATCTATTATGATATTATGTTATACAATTAACTTATGTATTATTTGTTTATCATTTCTATTACCTTACTGGTATTTAAATCCCAAAATTCTCATTTGTGAATTCCCTAGGTTATCACTTAATGATTTATGAGCATAAAAGTAAATAATATCTCATTATGGAGACTTAAAATAAGAAATCATATTTTATTTTCTTTTTTATGTATTCTAAACCACATTATACAAGGGCATTACATTTCATGATCATTGGGATGAACTTATTGTATTTTTAACTTTATAATTAAGTAATAATGTGTGTGAAATGAAGTGGTCAATATAATATCATATTCATTTGTTAAATGGATTTGGATTCCAAGGAAACTAATGTTATAGGGTTATTTCACAACTCAAATCCCTTCATTGAGTAATTATGTGTCCTCTTGAACTAATTTCATCAATGATTAATTACTTCCACCATAATATTAATTTGATTATTTTCACCACATTTTCCATACTTTATATTACTAAAATGTTTTTTATATTAAAAACATAGATATATTTCATGTCATGTAAATATTATTTTTCCTTTCCCCTATTTTAAATAAGAATTTTCATTCTCTTTTTATGGTTTCTGATTTCAATAATGGTATATAAAAAATATTACAACTTTAAAAAATCAACTATATTATATACATATCTGGATTTATTTTCATAATAATAATTTCAAATCATGTGTCTTATATTGATGGAATTTTTAACAATAAATTATTCTCAAATAATTTCAATTAACCTCTCGAATAATTTTCATCTTTATAATGATTCATTTATTAATTATTCATTTAAAATGTAAAATTTCTCATTTTGTTTTCACATAACCTTAATAATATAATTATATTTTATTCAAAAAATGATCCACTAATATTTTAAATTACAGGTAAGGGGGTTTCAAATTTCATTACTAAATTTTTTCATATATATTCATTTTAAGTGTTAGTAACACTATCTTTTATTTCTATATAAATGTGTTTTCAATTTTGTTTTGATATATTTTCATCTTTATGTCAAAATAGATCCAATCAACAGAAGTTATTTTCAATAAACACCATTTAGAATTTCTTATGAAACACCCTGTTGTAGTGATTGAGTTTTTTACTTCCATATTTTACATTATTGAGGTACATTTAGGTGATAGCATTGAAAAATTCCATGAAACTCATTTTAATTACCTGAGTTATTTATGATGTGATGAATAAAACCCATTATCTCTATTAGTTTTCATGATATATATTGAACAATTAATTTTATATGGCATTGATATTTATGGTTTACATTAATTGTTTTATAGGCACCATAATGCCCTAAAATGTATTTTTTGAAGATTTACATATCATGAGATTATAAGAAATGATTAATTATTCCAGATACACTATGGGAAATAAGTAACATAATAATAATATATAAATTTAATAATGTGATTGAAGAATGATACCATAAAAAAATAAATGAGTGAAGCCTAATTGTTGAATGTAAATCGGCATGTCAAGCCTGAACCACTAATGAATACATGTTATGATGACTGATCAACTACGTTATGATAACTAGGATCATGTTTATGATATATATTTATGTTTATAATATAATTATTAAATTATTTATCATGTATTCTAATCTATATTTTATCAAGGAATTATTTCCTAATGATATTTTCATGGATCATGATTATTATCTTGTACCCATAAACATATCACAAAGTCACTTATTATCATAATTGGTTTTATATTTAGGTTTACATATTGAAAATATGATCCCACTTATTTCATATGATTTTTCCACTTGATTTGAACATTTTTATTACATGTGATATGTTTTAAACGGGTATATAATTCATATTTCATTAAAAACAATTGACGGCTATTGTAAAATAATTTTCTAATGCATATAATAATTCAGGCCTCTAAAATGATGGATCTCCAGTTTGTGTATGTTTTTTTATATAGATTTATTAATATTTGGACATAATGTAATTAATGTGTATATTTAAATTATGTCCCTTTATTAAGTATCAAAGAATGGTTTAGTTTATTTGGTTATTTTTTGTAGAGAAAATTTGAAATCCTTTAAAATAAGCCTATGGGATAAATAAATTTATTGGAAATTACCAAAAACATTTAAAGTTGAGAAAGTATAATGTTCATAGAAATAGAATCCCTATATAGATTCTAAATTTTTTGTTTTCTCTAGAAGAAATGTACCTTGTTATAGTGACCCTAAAAGTTACATATTTGGAATTGAGTCAAACTTCACCTAGTCCATTAAAAATAAACCAGACTACACACCAGGTTTGATATTCATTGGGGATATCCAATGGATTATTCAAATTATATATAATGAACCATTATGAATAATCTGAGTATGATGTTAAAAAATTAGGTTATAGAACCGAATTAGAAATTGACCATGGAAACCAAGGATTAAAAAAATTATAGGTTGAACTAAAAGCACCATATGTTCAAAAAATCGTTTCATAGGAGAGAATAGATTTAAGTTAATGTTAAAATATTATAATTTTAAATATAATCATTTCCATTATTTATTTATTTTGGGTAAGAATTAGGATTATTAAAACTATGATGAAAAATGTATGTATCTAAGAAAAAATATGTACTATAACTCAATAAATAAGCATACTTAAATGGTTTATAATTTATTATATTCCTATTATGATTGAATGTGTGAGTTGTATTGTTTTAGTTTAGATAGTGAGGAAAATATCATAAAATAAACAATATATTGATAGTATTGTATATTATAATTATTGAGTGATGTCTTTCAATGATGATCTCATATATTCTAAAACTTATGTGCATAATGTGAACTATATAAGGAATTATCATTTGTATATTATATTAAAATTATTGGAAAAAAATATTTTATGGAATCAATAACCTTGAGAAGTGATTTTATGACAAGGTTATATTTTGTTGGATATATATTAAGTACTCATTATTGAGGTTAAAAAAAATTTGGGCTTAAAATAAGCATGGTGTTGAGGTAATAAATAGTAGATTTATTTTGAGAAAAGTTAGTGAGATAGTATTTAATAAATTTAAAATGATTTTTGGTTTAATGATAATTTGTTTTTTTATTTTTTAGTGATGTTCGTCTCAATTTATTATTATGATATACATTGACTTTTGTGTAACATTATGTGCTAGATTTTAATGCCACTTTTTTGAAAGATAAAGATAATTTTTTGTAGAATATATGATTTCATTATAGATTAATGTACTAGTGATTTAAAGGTTTTTGGTAATTTTTTTTAAAAAAATTATGAATTCGTAATATACATACATTGGAATATGATTATATGAGTGATTAATGTTGTTTGGGGGAACATACGGAAATTAATATAGTCTAATATAGTATGGTATATGCCATATTAGTTGTTATATTGAAAATGATAAATATGATAAAAATAACCTCACATCATTTCATCAATGGGGAATAATTAAAATAATGATAACACTATTTATATATTGTTGAGGAATATAATAACCTAATATTTTTGTGGTTTTAAATTATTATTATCCTAATATGTTTCTCTATCACAAAGCACCAAAAAATGTAGCACATGACTAAAATAAATATATCATATTAAATTTAAATGAATACCATTATCATTAGTACAAAATTGATAATAATAAAGAAAAATGAAAAATTTATATTCTTTTTATTTGATTAATATTTTTAAAAATTTATTCTATTAAAATAACCATTGAAAATGGTATTAAATATTCATTTAGTCAATTAAATTGACCCGAGAGAAAAGATTATTAATATAAGTAATATTTATAATTATAAAACAATATTCTATTATCCAATTATATATAAATTTATATAAAATAATATTTGACTCACCTAGTGTAAAGAAGATAATTTTTAATAAAATAAACTTCTATTTATATACATTGTATTTTAATTTATTCAATAATGAAAAAACATTATGTTTTTCATTTTTCAAAATTGATGTAAGTTTTAATTTTTCATATCAAAATATAGTTATGATTAATTATTTTGATTATTATAAAATAATTGAATTTTAGTTTAATGGTAAAAATAATAATTTTAATAATACATTCCCTTATGAGTTAAATTATTTTAAAACCATTTTCAAAAAAATATATTTTTTTATAAATTAAAATTAACCATTTAACATTATTATTATAGTTTTATAGAAACAATCGCTATTTTTTTGTAAATTTATGAAATATTCGACTATAGAAACTATATTTATACTCTTATATTAATCAATATTTTTTTCATTATTTTAAAAAAAACTACAAAAAGATATTTAATATTTTAGATAAACATGGTCATATTTTATAAAAATTTCAATTACATTTAATTTATTAATGTATGATTTATTGATTATATATATTGACCACAATAATAACAAAACTACTATTTTTGAAAAATTATTTTGTCAATTTTAAGTAAATTTTATAATATATATTTACATATTACCATAAATAAATTCAACAAATTTTATTAAAATATATATAATATTTTTACCAATCATCCAATTTTTAATCAATATTAAATAATATTATGAGCACTTAATCATAAAAAAATAATTTTATAAAACAATAGTTATTCTACACATTAAATTTTCTATTTGGGAATTTAATTTTTTATTATTTATAAGTTAAATTTGATTAACTAAAGGATAAATTGTGTTAGTGAAACCCTAAATTTCTTAAGAGGGGTTATTTTTTTGTAAAACATTTGTTACTTAGGAAAAATATAGTTAACCTATTAAAACCAAATACAGAAATAGTAATAAATCTATGATTAAATGACCTAAAAACATGATTACAACATATGTAAAAATGAATAGATTATGTATTATAATCCAAATATCAAACAAAAAACTATTATTTTCTATATTTTATTCTTCATGACTTGTGAAACATGTTCGCCCTAAATAATATGTTGAAAAATTTATAAAAAATCAGTTGTCACAACTGATAAAACAGTCATCTAACAACCCATTAAAAGCATTCAAGGAAATAATTTTATACCTAAAACAAATCCCATTTTAATTCTAATAGAATAATTATCATTTTAATTGGGCCACTGGTCACAACATATTGGCTTATGACCACTATTTTTTAGGAATCCCCCCTTGTAAAATGATAAGATTTAAAGGTACGTAATCAATTAATTTTTAAAAAATAATTCCAAATTATATTACGAAATAAAAATTTCTAATTCAAATATAATTAAATAGGTGTTTTCTTCATAATGAATTTTATAATTCTAATTTAAAAATTTCAATAAATTTCCCATTTTTCTATTAATAAAAAATAATCTCTCAGTTTTGTATTGTACGAACTGTTTCCCCCAAAAATAGAAAAATTGCATTTTTTAGCACATCCTCTCATAGATCATTATTTGGTTGAAATTAAATAATAAAAATTATATATCTGATATCATTATTATTTTTAAAAGAAAAAATATAATCCTCCTTCTTTAACCCTGTTTATTCATGAAATTAAAACTATAATAATGCATTGAGTTGAATACCACTTGTAGGAAGTATCATGTATCAATTTTTATCTAGTTTCATTCTTATCAAACAATATTAAAATAAAATTTATCTCATGAAAATGTCTAAATAATATCATTATGATTTTATAAAAAATATATTATTCCAAATAGAATATAATTTCTTAATCATAATCATCTATTAATTTTGTTTTTCCATGTATGGTTTTTTCTAATCAATTACTTGAATAAGAATATAAAATAATATCAAGGATGCATAAAAATAATATTGTTGATTATATCTGATATATAAACCTCAATTTTGATATTATTTTGTCTCTTGGATTGTAATAGAAATATTAAACTCATTAGTTTATGTACTTTAATTTAATTTATAAAGATCTTGGAGGCATGCATTCTCTTGTAAGTGATTAGACAGTCCCAAATCAGGACAGAAAAAAAACACATCCTCCACATTCTAAAAATCCTCACATATTCACCATTCATCATCACAACCACTTCCCGTCATTATAAAAACATTCAATCCACAAAAATACCACTTCACGTACAATTTAGATAATTTCTAGAATTGTTGAGTTTTCACAAATTCCCATTTTCCATTCCAATCCATTGTATATAACTCATTCATATATATTTCATCAAATTTATTAAAATTTCCAAACATTTATACCATATTTCTCACTTATATAGTTAAAATACAAACCATTTTAACATTAAACAATATTATTTCTATATAGAAATTAAATTTTTTATCCTACATAACATTCATTCATTTCCATCCCAAAACCATTTAGTATAACCTAAATTCATTAAACAGTTTTTTTATTTAATGAATTTTATATTTATATGAAATTTAAAAAAATAACATCACAATCCTTGAACTACCCCTAAATCAACTCGTTATTCATGAATCACAATATACCACCAAATCCCCATAATTAAATCTCAGAAAATATACATTATTATTATTTTATATACTACACATACCATCCCATTAATCAGTTTCTCATGAATGGGGAACCACAAAATTTTAGTTAGGGACAAAAATATTAATTTTAGTATTCTATTATAATACACCAGTTATTATTTCATTTCTATATCATCAAATTTTGCCACCTCATCTAATTCCACGTTCTCATTTTAATTAAATATAACCAACATTAGATATCATCATGTGATAATCATATTCTCTTAATTGGATAATAATTTGATTATAAAAATTAGCACATTATGAGTCAATAATAATAATAACTTCATTAACATTTTAAAAAGATTTATACAGAATTAAGTATCAACAAAATGAATGAATCTTGTGAAATAAAGGTGATACTCATCATCCTATTAAATTTTATTATGTCCAATAAATTATCATTATTATGTTAACTCTTACCATCCAACCAAAAATAATAAAAAATAATTGTAATATCACATAATAATATTATATAAAGTAATAAATTAGATCATTCACCTCTTTCAAACCTCTCGAATGGTAGCATAAAAATTGTGAGCTGAAGAACAGGGTTTTCACATAGACTAGATATTATAGGATCCATAGAAAAGTTGTTAAATAAATCAAAAAAATAAAACCTCAATGGTTTTCTATCTGTGAATCATCATAGATACAATGGATAACTCAAACGAGAAAATCCAATAGTTTTTTATCATTCATAGTTATCCCCCAGAAAATAACACCATTGCATTTCCACATATCAGATATTATATTAGCTTTTGAAACAATACTTTATGTTGATCCATTCATCACATTGTTAAATGTTAGATACAATTTCAAATGATCCAAAATTATATTATTTAATGAATTTAGGCATTAAAAATCATTGAAAGGCAGTTCACTTGGTTTTTAGACTAAAATGTGGGATATTACCTAAAAACAATATAAAAACGTGATACTCAAATACAACTTTATACATTAAATAAGGGTAAATATATATTACCATTATTTTTCTTAATAAAAATAAAAAATAAATGAAAATAAGGGATAACTATTACCCTATTATTTTTTTATTCTAATTGTTTTATAATAAAACATTATATAACCTTATACATCCATTTGGAATGTCCTTTGACTCATATGTAGGTCGAATCTACCATTGTGTATCTTTTTGTAAATATATGATTCCCATATATAAGCTCTATCTTACTCATACGTGATACTTCGGTTACCCATTAGTGGGATTCAAAAAATCCATGATACCCTTATGTGAGCTCTACATGAGATTTACATTCTGTATAGAATCATCCACATAACTTTACATATCCAGGAATATACCCTTACACAATGATGGAAAGAGGAACAAACCTCTAATCTTGTATAAACCTACATTTATAAAAAAAATAGGGTTCTCGGAAATCCTATTTTTAAATGCAAAGATACCCTAAAACAACTATTTTAAATTTTAGGATTACTATTACTAAACTCAAGGAAACCACTAGATATCATTACGTAACTAGTGGAATGATGTAATTCCGCAATTAAAATATAGAAATAGATTGTACCCGTAGGATTCACATTAAAAATAGGTGTTCCACTTCTTCAGGGGCATGGCCCCGAATATGGGTAAAATTTATTTTTATAATATTATATTTCCATTTACATGAATATATTTATAGTTAAGGAAAATAATTATTATCACTTTTGAAACCCTAAAAACAAATAGAGTCTCCTTATAAACGTCCAAATTAATTTCAAAACAACATTTCTGAACATTTAAATAGCTTAATTGGTAATTCAATTTTATGTCAACATTATATATTGAGAAATCATTTCAAAAAATATTTTAAAATTTGATAAATTTCTCCGAAACCCGTGGACACCCCAAGAATTGTATTGTAAGGCTCATCAATATTTCAGAACGTTATGTTAAACAGTTCTGAACCTTTTAAAATCCATAAGAATTAAAATAAAATGATTAATTATAGGTAAATTAAAGGGGTTATGACAACCACCTCGTGAGATTCATCTCATAAAATTTTCTATATTTTGAACCAAATTGTTGGACTACTCATGTATTAATGCTCACAAATCCAGATTAATATTGTGTCATTATGTTTCCTTATGTTTATTTGTAATCTTAATCTATTCTGTTAACAATTACATCAAAAGGCAGGTTGAAAATATTTTACTATGTATGATTCACTTGTTAGAGAACTCACAGTAACTAGCCGAGACTCACAGTCACCGGTATAGGGACCTACCAACTCTAAATTTTCACAATGGACTGGACACATTTGATATAGACCAATCATCATTGCATCGATCTACCTATCAAGAACAATCACAAACGACTAGACACCATTACATAATTTAATATGTTTATAATGTATAAACTTTAAATTCTTTAGACACCATTCCATGATTTCAAATTTTCGAAATTTCTAAGACACTATTCTTAAGAAAACATCCCAAAATTCGAAATTTTCCATAAGTCGAAGACACTGTTCATTATACACCATTTCATAATTCTAGATTTTTTTACTGTATAAGACACCATTCTTAATGCACTGTTTTAGATTTATCGAATTATTAAAAATTATAAGACACCATAATAAAGACGCCATCCAGATATAATCGACATTTCATAGATCCTCTATCACAACTTTAATGGAACCATTCCAGACATTTTCATTTCATAAATTAACATTTAAATTAAAAATTATTACTAATAGTTATATTTGTTTTCCTTAATGATATTGATTTTATTAATCATATGTCACAAAAAAATTAATGACATAATCTGTATGTTGTAAGAGGTATGAGGTGCATGCGCGTGATAGAGATCTTGCTTCCCCTTTGCCAAAGAAAAAACCCAAAAATAAATAATGTACTGCGTTAGTAGATTGATTCACACATAAGACCTAGAAAAAAGGACCAATAATATAGTCATCCTGCTAGAAGTGATCATGTAAGAACTTATTATGAACCTATGTGAGAACATCGTTATAGAAATATATCTAGGAGAAGAGGATTTATGAGGAGTTTCTCACCTCATTATAAACCAGAACACAGAGCATCCCTGACCCTCTAAATTTTTGTATTTTTTATGAAGTTTACTTAATCTTCTCATCTACTACTTCCATGAAGTCTAAAAGCCTCAATCACCTAAAAGAGTGCATTTTATACACATTCTCATTACTTATTCTATGATATGTATATTTTCACTACTTTTCGATTAGATTTTATGTCTATATCACATACACTTATTGTATCCTATGCTAAGATGGTGGGTACATGATATCATCACTCACTTATATTTCTACACCATTTTCACCCATGTATAACTATAGAAGAATTTCTTATATTAAATGGATTAATTTATCTCCCCATGAATAACTGTGGTAGATTTCAAGATGATTATGATATCATTGAGTGATTTTGTGAACCCTAATCTAGATTATGGATCATGTTTATTAATATAAAATTCATTGTGTAATGTGATCACCATGTGAATATGATTTTGTCTCTACTTGAGACTGAACTTCTTTTTTTTCTTTATTTTTTTTCAAAATTTAGTTTTCATTATTTTCACACATATTTTTGAAAAATAAATATTACATTGATAAGTTAATCTTAGTTAATATTTATAATAATTCTTTAGTTATTAATTTAAATTCAAAAGTTATATTAATCTTGAAGATGGATTTAATTTTGAATTAATCAATATTCTGTGAAATTAATTGAATGTTAGAAATTATTATAAATCATATACTTTGGTTAACTAGTCTATTTAGATAAAAAATTATTGGAATTTTTAAATGCATTTTCAGACTAAAATCATGATGGGAACTCAATTATCCCGCCTCTTGAGTTTCTTACTCTTACTATCATTTGGAATCATTGGGATTCTTTTAATAATCAATTTCAATTATTTTTTAAATCACTTCAACTGTGATGGTATTTATATTTTCATGATCTCTAAATATCTGTTAGATCTAAATTTTTATCACTTTAAAAACATATTCTTTATTATTTTATTATGGACAATAGATTGGATGTTTTTGAAACCAAAATTCCTCTTTTTTCAATGTAACTAATTATTCACAGTGGAAAATTAATATGAAATGCATTTAGAAATAAGGGTTTTTCAAATTTAGTCTTTAATTATATATGAATATAAGATTCATTATTCTCTATGAAAAATATTGGATGACCCAACTAAGGAAGAATATAATAATAACTACAATCAAATAATTGCATTATACAGTGCCTTAGTAGATGATTAATGCAATTGGATTTTTGTATTTAAAACAACCTAAGAAATTATGGATACTCAAGCTATTTCACTTGATTGAACCACTAAGGATAAGTAAATGAGACTTAACACATATTCTATTAAATATGAGAACATGAAAATGATGTTTCTTGAAACAATCATTGATATGTTTTTAGGTTTAATGAAATTGTAAATACTATGATCAATCTTGGAAAGAAAGTTATAGTAGAGGATAAAATCATGCAAATTCCTTGATGTCTACCAAAAAAATAGAGAGGAAATTCAATGTCAATAAGGGAACCCAATATTGTCAATAATTATCTAGTAATGGAATAAATAGGTAAACTGATGATGTAAGAAGAATAATTGATGGTCAAAAATAAAGAGGACGATGAACCAAAGATAATTTCAGTGGCTTTCAAGACCACTTCTTCTATAAACAGTGAAATATAGGAGGCATAAACTCATTCTGATAGATCAAGAAATGATGAATCATAATCTAATGGTGATGAGGATGTGTCCTAATTATCCATAAGGATAAGAAAATAATACAGAAACAAGAAGGTCATTAGTAATCCCAACAATGAAGGAATGTATGACTACAAGGTAAACTTAATAATGTAATAGAAGAGAGGTTATAACACTAATGGGATTGTCTTTTATTAAAGTATGTGAAGAGGTCATGTAAAGGATAAATGTCCTCAATTAAATTATAAGAAGTATGAGGACATTAATAGAAACAATAAATAAGGATATGAAGGCCACCTGGGGATGATGTGAGGATAGATCAAGTGATTTAGAGTCTTTACATGATAAGAAATTTGACAAAATTAACTTTTTCTTCATGACAAGCACTTATGAGGTAACCCTTGAATCTTCTATATAAAATTCTTACATTTATGAGGATAGGTCTAATTCTAAAATCGTGACTAATGATGAAATGTTTATGTACATCAATATTCATGAGGATATATGTAATGAGTAAAAAATAAATATAATATATTGAAGAAACAACAAGCTGTCACCTATACTTTTAAATTTGTTTTTACAGATAAGAAAGATAAAAATGATCAATTACTTAAAAAATAATGACCTTATGTTATTAAAGGTGTAGTTGAATTATGAATTAGAAAAGTTCACCAATGGAATGAACTGTCTCACTCAAATTCATGGTAAACAGGTTTCATGAAAATATTATACTACTATAGGTTATCACCTTGGGAAAATAATGTTTGTTAAAAATAATTTTATTTTAAGAAACTAAAAAATTATGCTTCATACCTAGATTTAAAAGATTTTATGAATGTACCAGCATTGGTAAATACATCACTACCACTATTTTTTTAGTCAAAATAGGGTTTATTATTCCAATACATTACAAACTATTTATAGGAAACCCATGAAGCAAGTATGGGTTCCGAAAGCATTAATTAGTAATATTACTATACAAAAGCTTGTGTGGGTATGAAATATATATTATTGTTTGAGTTAGATTTATAGGAATTACTTTTTAATATCTCTTGTAAAATCATATTCTACATGGATAGTGGAAGTTCAAGTCCAATGAAAAGGGACTACATGAGCTTTAAGAATCATTTACAGATTTATGGTGGGCAAACCACATTTTATGAAAATACTATATGAAAAATAATTATCCTAGACCAAATCGGTAATAGTAATTCAATTTTAATTTCCAATGTTCATTTTTATGATATATTAATGTATAATATAATCATTATTCCTTAGTCATGTGATTATTGTTCTAATGTTTAGTTTGAAAATGATGAATGTAATGTTTTTAATTATAAAATTGAGTTCGTATTTACTACATGTAGAAATTATAATGTTTATGCTTTAAACATGGATTCATTAGATTCTCAATTTTTTTTGACTATGTGCCTTTCATAAAGAATAATTCCTTTGTTATAAGAGATTATGTCACATTAACACTAACTTACTAAGAATGCTTATATGGAAATGGTTAGTCAAGGATCTACCCAACAAAAATACTTTCTAAACAATAATGTATGAAACACTTGCCAAATGTGAAAGAAACAATAAATATATTTCAAACCAATAAAACAAGATTCTACATTTCTACCACATTATTTGGTTTGCATGGATTTTTCTGGACCGTCATGTGTTTCATGTCTTAATGGGAAGTTCTATCACTATGTTCCATTTTATGACTTTTCTAGGTATACATGGATTTTTTTTTATCTCAAAAAAGTAAATATTGTTTACATTTTATCAAGTATTTTAGAATAGTATAAAAACTAAGTGTTATTATAATTTAATACTTATGAAGTGACCATGGTCAATAGTTTGAAAATCAAGAGTTGGAATCATTTTACTATGAAAATTGAAATATTCATAACTTCTCTTTTCCAAGGACACCCCACAAAAATGGGGTTATATAAAGAAGAAATATAACCTTATTATAAATATCCCAGACAATTCTTAATGATTATAATTTACCTATTTATTTTTTGGTAGAATATATGAATAAATATTTTTTATATTATTAATAGTGTTTTAATTAAAAATATCCTTAAGAAAAACCCCTATGATTAAGGGAACAAAAGAAAAACCAATGTTAGTTACTTCAATAACATTGGTTTCAAATTCTAAATTCTAAAAAATAAATAAAATCTTAACAAATTTTCATCTAAAAGGCATAATGGAATCATCTTATTTTATAAAACCTTCAAAAAATATTATAGACATTTTAATAAAAGAAATTAATTATTTGAAGAATTTTTGCTTATAAAATTACATGAAATAGATCTAGATGAATCTATGTCCTCCTTATAAAACCTTGAGGATGTTTTCTTCAATCTTTATCTTTATCTTCATTCTTCTGATACTATTGTAAAATAGTCGGATTGTTTTGGGAGATCTCCAAATTCTGACCATAGGGAACCAAAACCTATAGAGGAACCGCAAGGGACTGGACCATCATTTTGTAGACCAATTAAAACACATATGAGACATACTATTGATGAATTATTTTTATATTTAGATAAACGGACTCAAACTATAACCTCACATAGAAATCTTGTTGAACATCCAGACATATTGTAACAACATGAACCTAAGAACATCAATGATGCAATAAATGAGGGATTCAAAGTAATGGTTATGGAAGAATATTTAAATCAGTTTCAATGATATAATGTTTGGAAACTAGTGGGTAGACATAAATACATCTACAACATAGGAAAAAAATCTGTCATTAGAAATAATGTGGATGATGATTTCATAATAGTAAGAAATAAGGCAAGACGGGTTGCACAAGGATATAGTCAAGGAGAATGAAATAACTATGATATAACCTTTGCACCAATTACTAGACATGAAGCTATTATATTCATACTAGTATATCAGTCACATTTTAATTTCATGTTGTATCAAATGGTTTCCAATAGTTATATCTTAAATGGGCACATAGTTCGGGATGCTTTGGTTGAACAACCACTAGTTGTACCGACCCTTGTTTTTCAAATAATGTTTTTAAGTAAAGAAAATCATTTTATTTTTTTAAAAAGTCTCAAAAAGCCTAGTATGATAAACTCATCTCTTTTATTATATCTAATGGTTTTAAAAGATGTATAGACTAACCTACACATTTTATAAAAATAATATCTAAAGATGTTTTGGTAGTTCAAATCTACGTTGATGATATTATTTTCGGTAATTCATAAAATTTTTATGTGTTGTTTTCTCAAAAAAATGATAAAAATTTAGATTGAAATGAGTTTAATTGGTAAACATATATTAATTAATAGACTTAAAATTTCTCAAAATAAAAAAGGTATTATCATAAATAAAATTATATAAAATAAATTACATTTAAAAATATTTTTTTATGACAGAAAAAAAGAAAGTGATAGTTCAATGTGTTATACCTTTTTGTTAGATGTTGATGAACATGGAATGTTTTTTTATCAAAAAAAATTATAGAGGGATGATTAAAAGTCTAATGAACTTGATTTATAGTCATCCTGATATTTTTTTAGTGTATGTATGCATGCTCATTTTCACGAAAATATTAAAGAGTTGCATCTTCTTTCTATTAAATTAATATTCTAATAAATCAAACATATAACCATTTTTGGATTTTTTTTCTATACTATTGGACAATCATTTGACATAGTGATCTAATCTGATACTAAATATGGTGGTTTCATGGTAGATATAAAAAGTAAAACTATATCATATCATTGTTTGGGTAAGTCACATGTAACATGATGTATTAACAAAAGAAAAATTCTATTGCATGATCTAATACTGAAGTTGAATACATAGATTCTGCTAATTATTGAGCGCAAATTTTGTGGATCAATCACAATTTTCAAAATTATAGATATCAATTTTGACATTTCACTATAAAATGTAATAAAAAAATTTCTATTAACATATCTAAAAATATATTTTCCCACTCTAGAACAAAACATTTTGATATAAGAAATCAATTTTCTATAGATCATTAATTTTTTTGTTACATTAGAATTAATTACCATGGAACTCGACATTGATGATATTGTAACTAAACCATTATATTATGAATGAATATGATACATCAAACATGAATTAGGTATTATCAATTTTGAGTAACTATTTTCTGTTTCACCTGTTCTTGTTTCACCAGTTATTGTCTCAACTTCTACAGCCTCGCCGGTTGATGTCTCACTGTTCGACATGACAACGTCAATAGAATGCTATATGGACTCACTGTTTTATACATAGTAATTTTTATTGCATCACAATTTTAATTATTTAATATCATTTAATATGATTCAAAATTCTCAATTTTCAACTTTATAATCCAAAATTGATAAAAATAGGTCACTCCATATCACTTCTCACAACACTATTACTCTCGTACTCCCATCACCAATCCTTTCTCATTCAATCCATTCACACTTCTTTGAACTATCTCTAGATGATTAGAATGGTGATAATGAATCTTGCATATCCATCATTCATTGAGAAATTATTTTAAATGAAGAGATTGAAAAGGGCTCCAATCAAAGCACCTGAGGATCCTCTAAACCATGCTCTCACAAATAGAGTGGTCGTGTCTAATAAATATGTTTTTTCGTAGTGTATTCATTCATTTAGGTCACTAATTTTTAGGTTATGGTAAGATCAGGGTTGGGTGGTCTTGTTTACCAATGATAAGATACCCCTATACCTAAAAAATAATTTTTAGTTTTATTAGTTTTTTGGGTTTTATTTTAATTCTATTAATGGTATTATGATGGATAAATGGAAAATATTTTCCTTTTCATTGAGTCTATGTGATGTTTGTTTAATTTTATCCCATACATTTATTATTGAGGGACATCAAGGATATCCTCCAACTCTATGTGATATAATCCACCTAGAAGAGTCATTATGTGATTTAACAGGAAATGGAATAATGATAAGTCATATTTCAAATGTGTTCTGTGGGGAAAATATGTTGTTATGTAAGTTTATTTGGAACCCTATATGTATGAAGAAAGGTTATCTTGCAACCTTGATGTATTAATATGTATTCTTACTACATATCCTGATAAATGGTCATATGATTAACTTGTGAAAATATATTTTCATTAATATGTTTGATATGATCAAAACCACCTAAATACACCTGTTTATTCTATTCATGTTTTATCTCAGTAATGTTCCATGACAATGGTTTGGAAACGGAAAATGAAGAAACTATTGAGGATTACCATTTTTTCAAAGGAAATATGAAAACGGATGAAGATCATTTGAAATACCTGGAAAAAGAGATGGGTTTTGGAAAATGTAAATATTCTTGAGGCTTTTAATCCAATTGATCATCCCACAAGGCTGAAGGATATCAATGACCCTAGTTTGAAACAATATGAAATTGTATAATATTTTGATGAGGTATTGTAATATTATATCGAATAATAGAATCTATAAGATAGGGAAGGTAGTGAAGTTGATGATGATGAATGTAAAGAAAATGAAGGTAAGGGTCAATCTATTAATGGGGAAGAGTCTTCTTTAAAATAATAATTTGAAAATGAAAAATAGGTAGAAGGAGAAACTGTAAAAGGATAAGAGACTACTGGTAAAACTGAAAAATCTGATAAACAAGATGTATCATTACATACAGAAAGGAGTATGGTACAAGTTATGAAATTAGAAGGAAATGTAACTGATATTGAAATCATCCAATATATGGATGATTTTATATAAAGAGCTCATAATATGATGTCACTTAATTCTCTATGGGAAGCATCAGTTGAGGGGTAGAAAACCTTAGTTTGTAATAGATTATTAATTAAAATTCTCTTAATACATGTTTATTATATGGATGGTACATGTTTCCAAACTATTTTTATGATGTCTCTCAGAGATCCTTAGTTAAGGAATTAGACCATTCAACTGTTTTTCAGCTCAAACCCATCTCATCAAAAGAATTGGTTTTTCTAAGAGCTCGTAACAGTTTCAGATCGTTTTCAAATAACCCCGAACTAATTTTGTAATGAATATTTAAAAACTTTTTTGGAAACCTTATTAACTGTTATTGGGAATATTTTGACTTCACAACCACCTACTATGACAAATCATAGTAAAAGGGATTTTGGAATGCTTCTAACGAAGTTAATAATTCAAACTCAACCAAATATTCTTGCTGATATACAAGAGAAATAGATGAATAATAAACTATTGAATGATGAATAGGTGTCATTAAAATCATTGGATGAGGATATGATGAAGTAATTTCAAGTATCTCATATCCCATATCCAGTTTCTAGTCTATGTGTGGCTGATGCTGACATATTGTCAAGAAAAATTTTATCTCAAATTCAAAATAATTTTATTTTAGTGGTTGACGAAATTGTCAAGCACAAAAAAAATTAAAAATTAAGTTAGAGGTCTTGTTTCTTATATCAATTGGATAACTAATGAATATAAATGATCTTTATAGATAGTTAGTATAAATATAAATGCCTCACCTCTATTGCACCAGCTCAATAACCTACTACACATACCTCCAGTCGTCAGATAATGCAATGATCAGTTATGTGATTAGATAATAGCATCAATATTTGATCTGTGGTTCAAATTAAGAATTCCTTTGTAAGATTCAAAATCACAATGAGTATTCTCATGACATGGTTGGATCTTACTCAAATGCTACCACTAATGCTATGGAATAAATTTTAAAGAATGTGGATTTCTATTTTAAGAATATCTATACCATGAAAATTCTAAACAATCATTACAAATATTTAGTAGCGAATTTGAGGCTACCTTTAGTGACTCATGATTTCAATGAAAATGTTATGAAGCTAAAGTAATTTACCCGTACCTTTCAAATATTCATAGAAAACAAGGAGGGCATTTAGAAAACAATGGAATATAGTGGGGAGGTCATCAAGGATTTCATCCTTCTATTAAATCCTTACATGCACCATAATTGCGCAAAAATTGTTTTTTC
Source organism: Viscum album (assembly GCA_963277665.1). Lineage (NCBI taxonomy): Eukaryota > Viridiplantae > Streptophyta > Magnoliopsida > Santalales > Viscaceae > Viscum > Viscum album. The sequence continues at coordinate 1,921,233,152 of OY728160.1, forward strand.
AGAAACATCCCCTCTTAGAACTATGTATATTTCTTCTACTTCTACCTCCTTTACAACTATTACCATTACCCTAGCTCAGGAACTATCCGAGATCAGACCAGCCGTAAATGAGAATCCTTTACCACTATGTTTCTCCGGACCGAGAATTGCTACTTCAATTCTTGAATGTGTTTATCTACCTCCACTATATATCAACTATGTACATCCAAAAACTACAACTTATACACCTACCACTTCTACTCTATATGTCTCTCACAAGGTCGAAGAGGTGTTGGTCAAAGAGCCTAAGTGATTGGGTGATTTTTGATTGGACTACGATGAAATTTTTGTGATTATATTGTATAGATGTCTTCAATGAAATGTGCTCACTCTGTTTTTCACTTACTGATGACATTTTGTGATTATTCATATTTTTTATTTACCAATATATCATTTTGATAATCCCAAAAGGATGATAACTCACAGATTGAATTTAACTCAGCTAACAATCATTATGTTATTCGGATGATCTGCTATATGATTCTCCGTATGAGCACCAATATTTCATAGATATGATTTGATACTGTAATGGATTGCTATGATATTATTATTTATATAATATATTTAATTGAAATCAATTTATGTATTTATTTAACTTAATCTGCTTTATTTTAATGAAAAATACTTACAATTTACTCTGATCATTATTTATGGTTTAGAAATTCCACGATCTGTAATCATCCAAAGGGGGGAAATTACTGTACTCCTCTAGGTTTAATGCTCACAAATCATAATTAATCTTGTTTCATTGGATCTTATTTTGATTATTTAAAATCTTAATATATACTATTAGTTGTTAAATTATATGATAGGATGGAAATATTTGACAATGTATGATTCTCCGGTCAAAGAAGTCACACCCACTGGTTAGGACTCACAGTCACCATTGCAATTACCTACCTATTATGAATATTCACAATGGACCAGACAATATGGATATGGACTAGTCACCATTGAATTGATATGCTGGTTCATAATTTTCCAAAAGGACCAAACAATATTATTGAACTCCTGATTTTCCAAAAGTCTAAGACAAGATTCCAGATTTCTAGATTTTCACAAATTATAAGTCTGTTTTCTTTAGACATACTTCAGGAAATCTAGAATTCTCTAAATGTAAAAGAATCCATAATAAAGACACTATTCAGATACAAATGACATTTTAGTGGTCCTTTGTCCCCGCTCCTCTGGAATTGTTCCAAATATTATCATTTCTTACCATACTATATAAATTAAAAATTATTATTAACAACCATATTGTAGTTATTAAATGATGTTGATTTTATTATTAATGTTTCACAGACAATTTTAATGACTATTTCAATAGGTTGTATGAGTCATGAGTTACCTGCACATGATGGATATCATGCTTCTTGTCATCGAAAGAAAAACAACCTAAAAGAAATAAGGTGGTGCACGAGATGACTGATACACACATGATACCGAGATGTAAAAACCCAGAATATCATCATCCTCCTAGAAGTGAACAAAGAAATAAATTTGGGAACTAAAGTGATAACTTCCTTATAGAAACATATTCAAGTGGAGAGGATTTTCAGGGAGTTTCACACCTCACTAGAAACCAAAACACATAGTATCCACAACACTCTATTTTTTATGTGTGTTTCCAGAAGTGGTCCTGAGATTCTAATATGCTACTTTTATGATGTCTTGAAGCATCAAGAACATCACACATAATATTATAATCACATTATCATTTTTTCAAATTGGTTATGTATATTTTCACTGATTTTTGATATGTTTCTCTGTCAATATAACAAAAAAATGTTGTCTCTTTAGCTAAGATGTAAGATACAAGATATTCTCACACACTAATCTTTCAACTCCATTTTATACCAATGTATTAATGTAGAATAGGACCATTTGTCACATTGTTGTAATTTTTTCTAATGAATAATTGTGGTAGAGGTCTAGATGACTTGGATATCTTTGTCTACTATTTTGAATTGCGATCTAGTGTGTGGATCATGTTTATTAATATAAAATTCTTGGGGGATGGTGATCACTGAGTTGGATGGAATATGTCTCTACTTAAGAGAAAAACTTTTATTTTCTATTTTCTCGGATTTCCAAATTTATTTATCATTGTTTTCACACAAATTTTAAAAAAATAAATATTACGTTGGTCAGTTAATCATAGTCTTCTTTAATTTTTTTTAGATTCAGCAAATTACATTCAAATTTTATATCAATCATTACAATTATTGTAACGGAGAATTAATCATTATTTTTAGAAATTAATTAATCATTAAAAAATATTATAAATCATCAACATTGGTTAACTGGGATTTTTTATTTAAAATAGGGGGATTTTTAAATACTTTTTTAATAAAATTAATAGTAACTCAATTCACCCTCCTCTTGAGTTTCCAACTCTGACCAACTACTATAACCACTCTAAAAACAATCTCTAAGGAAGATACATATCAAACATGAACAAGGCTACATAAATGGTAAAAAATATATAAAGTAATGCATAATAATAATACTATTATAAAACACAACACTATATAAGGGTAAATCTTTTGAAACTATTACTCGTCATTGATTTAAATATTATTCATAGAAATTGAAAAGGTAAAAAAATAATGTCATATGTATTACATTTCCTAATTTATTCCCAAATTCCATGAAATTGAATTTATTACATTGTTTAACCTAATTTATCATTATATAATATAAAATTTAAATAATATCATGATTAACATGAAAACAATTATGCAATGAAACATTATGTTAATTTTTTAATAATCACATATATGTTACAAAAAACAATTCAATAATTCATGATTATCAAGGAGTTTAATAAAATAATTATTTTAAAATGATCATTTACATTCTATAAATATATCACAACACTCTATGTTTTATGCTTTCTCAGTTAAAAACCATATTTATAAAAACATTCCAACTAATCAACTTATAATTTATAAAATATGATAGGTCCTAAAACCATCATATATTAAACAACCTCATAATCCTTAAAATTATAATGAATTTCTCAAAGAATATATGTAGTACCATATTTAAATCATTTTAAGAAATTATTTTATTATAAAACCACGTTTCAAGGATAAAATTTATTTATTAATTCATGAAATAATTATTTCAAAAAATAAATTATTCAAAGAGGTTTCTAGACAATATTATCATATAACAAGAATACAATATACAATGATGAGATACAAAAATTAAATTAGGATTTCATGAAAACAAATAATAGAAAACATGAGTTCCACAATTACCCACAAACATAGTCTAGTTATATGATTTAATTGAATTATTAAGATTCAAGTAACAAATATCTATAATGGTCTTTAGAATTTTATAAAATATTTATAATAAATATAAATTACATTTTATCATAATTCCTGTATTAAAAAAACCAAAAAAATTATACAATAACCTTTATTAGGAATTATTAAATTTTGGACACTTGTTATAAAATCATATTCCCCTAAATAACAGTCATGAAAAAACTAAAATTGATATAACATTCCATTAACAATTTACCTCTATTTTATTACATTACTGTTTTGAGTTTTTAAATAAGTGCAACTGATCATTCGTCAATAAATGCCTGCACGAAGACAAACATAACTTTTACCAGAATAAAAATCCAAGGAGCGCAGAAATATGTATCATGATTTTATACCCTTTGGGGATCACCTAGTTTACAAATAGAATTCAAACTTGTCATAATATACAAGTAATGATATGTTATGTGTCACCCCTATTTATATGAACATGTATTAAAAATATGTATATAGTTTTAGATAAACCCAAAAAAGGATTAATGTACCTCAGACAACATCCATTATATGAGCATATTCATTATTAATATAGATTCCATTATTTTAGTACCACTTTGATGGGTAAGACCAACTTCACCTCATTCAATCAATCCATGTGCAATCCTCTACATCAATTTTTTTTAAAAAAATAAAGGAATATCCTTCCAATATCATCATCATAACCAATTCCATTTGACACTGTCATAACATCAGGTATCCATAACCATTCTCATTAAAAAACCATCCTATGATGACATCACATCACATATCAAGGCTCACATCTATAGAAAAAATTGATTTTATGAAATAGTAAAAAATTTAATATGAAATCTTGTACCTAAATCAAGGCACCTAACCATCACAAGAAAATAGGCTCCTCAGCGCCAAATATTTACCTTTTTCAAAAAATAAGTTTTAATTTCAACTTGGAATTATGCATCATTTATCACTGGTCCCCACCACATGTATCCTAAGCCATTGATTATGAAAAGAAACAAATTAATTTAACATGATCTCAATTGTAAGTTCTAGTTTCCACAAACATTAATGGATGACATTTTCATTTACATGCCTCTTCTCTATTTCTAAAATAAAGTATTTTTTCATCATATTATTTAGCTAATCCCATTGAAATATAAAAGAAATATGTCAAATACAATTCATCAAATACAATTGTATCTCCACCAAATTATATGAATCAACGGATTCAATGAACATACCAATATACTACCTTATGTAACCTACATTATCAGCATTTTGTTACTTAATCATACATTGATATGAAACTTGATAAAAAAATTATAAACAAAGATAGAACATTTTCTCAAAAATCAAAAGATAAACAATTATCATTATGGAAGAGAATCTACCCACTACAACAATAAACAAAATATTTCATGCCTGAATAATAATATTAGAACATTTGATATTATTATTGGTCGCTAGAATATAATGAAATACTTACATGTGATAATAATATCAAATAGGAATAATAATTCCACATATGAAATAATATATTTCTATTTCATATATAATCATATAGATTATATAAAGTTATTATATTATACCTGATAAAATCACTATTTTAAATTTTTGAGATGAATATCAGGAAAATTTATTTCAATTGAAAATTTCTATATTTGTGTATTAATTTATTTGTCCACATCATGAATTATTATTCATAATTTTATTTATGAAGTGAAATATTAAATTTTCATCGACAATGAATGCGTGCCAATGTCCGCGATTTAAAAATAATAAAAGTTCATATATAATAAATTAACAAAATGGAAATTTTATATACCATAAGTATAAAAGTTACACAACGCATGACATTAAAATTTGTATGTCTAATAACATAAAATATATAGTTCTAAATTGTTTTTAACAATTACAGGGAAATGAGAAAATAATATTTTGGAAATACTTAATATTTTTAATGGCTACAACTATGCATGCATATCAATTACCAAAATTTAGATTTAATTGTTATAGAAGGCCTAACAAATTATTCTAATAATCTATGAATGAAAATATATTCATATACTATTAACTATAATGGAAACCATAATACATGTATGAATGGGTTTTTAAAATAATTTTAGTGTTGAAGAATTAAATTCACTCAAGGAGACATGTTTAATAAAATATTTCAAAATTTATAAGATATTAATTAAAAATATAGTATTCATCTTCTTCTAACAATTATAAATATTAAGGAGACAATATAGAATGTTATAAAATTCACTAAATGGAAAATAACAAATTTTCAAATAAATATCCCCTAATATGTAAGGAAACAACACATTCAGGTCGCAGAAAGGATTTAAACAAATAGATATTACTAAATAATAATCATTTTAATCATTCAAATCATGTTTTAAGATTAATTCAATAAGTAATAGTCATTCATTAGGAAACATAATTTGGGTATAGTTAGAGAAAAATATAAAAAAAACATAATACATATTTAATTAAATTCATTAATTTCCCGAAAGCAACATCATTTAATAAAATGTCCGACCAATAATGAAGCATGTACCACTACATGGTATCCACCATGCAAGTAGTTCCTGCACAATTGTTCATATCCTAAGCTCAGACTCCATACATCAGATAATTGGTATCCATAAAATCCTAGGTCCCATATGTTCTCCCTAGCATTTTTCTTTCATCAAGGTTGAAAAGAACCATGTCTCTATAAACCCATGATATCATCAATGTGACAAATCAAAACACCATAAAATATATCAATCTAACACCATTGAAACTACTTTATCATATCGCCTTCCCTCTAACTGTACCCCTCCTATGACAATAATGGAGAAAGGGAGATAATGAACCCTTGATTTCTACCCATATTGGGCCATATGAGAGTGATTATAATGATGGGTATAATGAATGTGTCACTTTTTGAAGTCATTATACTGAAAGGAAACAATATTTTGGACTAGAGATAAGATATCACCACAAAAACAAATTATAACTTACTAAATGGGAAAATCCGCAATATATAATCATGCAGGTAATTTCATAAAAATACAAAAAATTCTTTTATATATAACATCAATGCCAATATTACAGGAAAAACTCAATAATAGTTCAACTATACCGGCTAGAAATTTTTATTATAGTCCATAATGTTATCCTAGAAACCTAAAAAATAGTTTATATAGTTATGGTTATCATGAAATGTATACTCAATAAGATCATACCATTGAATCTTATGAATGTGCGATAAGAGTATACAAATTCCATTGTGAACCAATAGCATAATCAAAAAGTATATATTTGGTCAATTAGTTAATGAACTCACAATATATCACTCCCTAAATAAATAATCCAATTATAGTAAAATAAACTGTGAATATGAATTTAAAAGGATCACCACCAACATTACCACTGATTTTTGGCTATCATACCCCAATGTTTTACCTCTTGATTCTACCATACTATCCATAGAATCCAATTCGAAGACACATTAAAATCCATATCATATGAAGAACCATTATGAATATATTCATTGCAACTCACCCATGCACTAATACACCATCATATAATATCTTTCTCAGAGACACATATACCTTCACATCACATCTTACATGAAGAGACCTGGGGTATCACATCACATCTCTACCACAACCAAAACAATAATAGTGTTGTGTGGTGAATATAAATTACGTCAACACTGTTCCCTGTTATTTCCATTAATGAGACTACAATGAGCCAAAATGTTAGAACAACGATATATTAAATAAAATATTTAATCCATCACATTCTATGTATAAGAATCTCTCTCAGAATTGATAATGAGGATGTGGGGGTAACTAGCCATTTTTCGCCAACATAAATGATGTGAGAAAAACAATTCCTAGAAGCTTTTTCATTTTTAAAAATTGGGATTGACATGGGTGTAGTGTGTATAGAAATATTAATGAAATTATAATATAATAGTCTCATACACAATCCAATCCTATAGGATAATAGTAATAATACCATCCTAACTCACCACACCACCCCAATGCCTCACAAAATCAGATGCCTTTACATCCTCCTCTGAAAGACTATCACCACCCTATCATATCTCCAAACACAAGCAGCATTCTTACATTAATTTTATTTTATGAAAATATCATGTTTTTCTTAATATCAACCATTTTATGCAATCCATAAAATTGTTTTCACATTTTATAACAACTACTTAAAGCAGGCATCCACCTTTAATTCAAGAATTCATTATCCATTTAATCCCTTTATCCATTATTGATCATTGTTATCATTTAACTACTCTAATATCCAGAATCATTTAGAACATAAACACCCCAGTCAAAAAAACATCATCATAATGTGAAGAAGATCCATAGGTCTGAAATTTCACATCGCAACCAATTCCCATCCATGAATCACCTACAAGCTACAAATATCCCACATAATTTACTAGTTCAATCATTTTAAAAAAATTAGTTTTCACTAATTCTCATTCATAATCCATTAAACGCCATACAACTCAATACTTTATCTTTCAATAAATTCATTCCAATTACCACACATAAATGCCGTAGTTCTAAACTGATTACATCAAACATCGACCTTTTTTCTTTCATTTTAATTAATTTATAGATAAATTTGAAATAATTTCCCATTTAAAATTCATTAATTTATTTCTCCAAACTATTTATCCTGACTGAAAATCATTTAACGGGATATCCATTTCAATAATTTCATAGCTACCGGGAATTTATGAAGACAACACATAAATCTATTAACCATTCCCAAATCCACACTATATTCTTACATAGAACATCAGCACCAAAAACCCACAAATAAATCATTGAATAGAACTAAAAAAATAATATCATCTACTAAACAAATAGAGACATAAATCTACTAAAAAATAATGATTAAATATAAGAATTTAATTCATGAAAATTGTATTAATTTCAATATTAAATTAAAATTTAACTTCCTTAAATTAATATTTTTATCATCAAATTATTTCACCTCATGAAATTTCACATTTTTTAAATAAATATAAACAATATTATTTTTGTGATAATAATAATAGTAACCGATTACACGTGTGATGTTATTTTTTTGGGAAATATATATCCACAACATAAATAAATGATGTAAAATTAAAATAAAAATACTTATCAGATTCATTTGTATTAAATCCCATTAATTATATTTATTTTACTAAATATTAAAATCCACCAAAAAGGAATCAAAATAATTTTAATATCATATATACGTTGAATTTAATGGGATAACTGATATCCCCACCATTATAGTAGCCTCTAATTAAATAGAATAAAAACATAGTAGAGAGAAATTTGTTTTCCACAAATACTATAACAATGTGAATACCTAGAAAATTTTTAGATGAATTAAAAAACTCAAATTTTGGGGTTTTTTTCATGGAAACATAAGAAAAACAAGGAAGAACTCACACAAGAGAAAGACACAAATTGTTAACATTCATAGATATCCCAACAACAATACAACTATTAATTCTTATTTATCCACTATTGAATTCTATTTTAACACAATACAAATTTGTGATATAATCAGAATAATTGAAAAAATATATATAACTTTGAATGGGTCAAAAGAAAATAGTACCATGTTTTATGGTTTTTTTGATTCCCTAGAATACTAGCCACGAAAATTTAGCCCTAAGTTGATTCAACATTTGGCCTCATTCACACCACCCCACAGGCCAAGGGATTCCGAATAGTTGTGAGGGTCTAATGGTGGTATAGTGGGATGACTACAACCACCTGATAAATAAAATATGAAGCTGAAAAATAATTATTGTTCATGTAGTGGAATATAATGAAAAAATAAAAATTAATAGAAAATGAATGATTTAAAATGCTTTAAGGTGCTAATAATTACAATAAGTAGACATATGGTAACTCATATAATATGTTAAGAAATACTAAAAAGGAAATAAATAAATTCATGAGGACTGCATTTCGTAATGGTACCCGTAGTACATTCTCATTCACTAGTACCAATATCCAATGCCTAGTCTTAGTCCCTAAATGAAAATAACACCAATCATAGGGTAACCTAACCTACAACCAATAAATATATTGAGGTACCAATTTAAAGCAACCGAATTGTGTTATTAAAACTCACTCGGCCACCACTATGAGTATAAAATAATGTAGTGTGTTGTTATATCTGAAATTAAAATATGAAATAAATGTAAAATAAATATCATAGGGATTAGGTTACCCAATAACACCTCAGTGACCATACTTACATTATCATAAGATAGAAATTTATTGCAACTTGTACAACCATGTGTAAATATATGTAAATATAAGTTTGACTCTCTATATATAAACTATAAACATGGAAACACATTTTGATATTTATATAAATACATTGTATTGTCCTATAACTAAGGCGTAACTTCAGTGACATTGTACAGTTATAAGAAAATTATATTTTAAATATGGGTCAACATGCTCATAATTATCAATGAATAAAGGGGATTCCATGATCATTTGTTAAAACTATTAAGGGAATAAAATCCAATTTATCAACAAAAAATATGTGAAGCATCCTGACTATCAACTTAATCGAGGGGTCATGGAACATCTTTTCCAACAACCAAACATATTTGAATAACATTGTCTAATATCGTGACCAAGGGGGTTGGAAACACAATGTCCATAACCCTAACATGTGTCCCATTTTATGAATTTGGTATAGGGTAATCCCACTTTCCATATGTTCCATTTCCCAGGGCATTCCTTTAATATGATCCTAGATTCAATCATGGTATAGTGGAAATTAATTAATAAGTTATATTAATTGTTGATTTTTTTTCATTCTCCTAACCTTCCTATTTAAATAAGATTAATATTGATTATTAGATTTTAAATCAATTAAAAATAAATAATAAGTCCATGTTATAATATATTCTTTGATACAATTTATGTTTTCCTATGTGTCGATCCATTTTAATATTCCACCTTATAACAAACCAAGTACTAAGGGGGTGTATCAAAACCAAATAACAACTAATTACACCATATTTTATTTTTCAATTCATATTCATGTAATAAAAGGGAAAATGTCACACCTAAAAATTTATCATATCCAATGGAAAATGTTTTTCATTAAAAATTACATTCAAGAAAAATGAATCATTTACATTATAATGGATAACTCTATGATAATATAATAGGATCACAAAGGATAATTGTTCCATCCGCAAAATCATAATTAATATAATTTCATTAAAACATCTCATAAAACAATATGGAAGATGATAAATCCTAGAAGGGTTGTCTAAATTCAGGTATATACATAGGGGTAATTGGTATATAAAAAACTCACCTAGAGAAGGTGAGTATAGTCAAGTTAGATGACATAAGACAATGTAATTAAGTGAATATGGATGCATTAAAAATAATAATGAGTATATAATTTTGGACTTTTCCATTTTTGATTTGATGCATTTAATGTATGTTTCATAAGAGAAAAGTGTATATAATAAAAAAAATTACACCTTAAAAAAATTTGAGACCACCTATAAAATAAAATGATTATTAATTCTTCCAATATTATGAATGGATTTGATAAATAATAAGTGAAATGAAAGAATAATATTAATTATCTAGATATATAAAAAACTGGTTTCATAAAATATCATATAAGGATTCTAAAAGAACAAATAAAGGAAGAAAGATGAATCATAGACTATCAAAGATGGATCCAATGAATCTGACAGTGATGAAATCATAATATTAATGTCGATGAACCCAACATGGATGATTGAGGAAGATTAGAGCTTGTATGGGGGTCCTCATGGTGGAATAGGGGTAAAAATGATTTAATTCTCGTTTAATGACCTTGGGGAAAATGTTCATTTCAATATTAATGATCTGTATAGTTCAAATGCATTGTTTGGTAAATCATGTATTTACGATGTGTTGTTATTATCCGAATGGAAGCACCCATACACGGTTATATACATAGTTTGACAAACCATGTTCCAGCCATATGATGACATCTGTAATTTTATGTAGAATAACCTAAATGGTCATGCATCATCATGTGCATGGTTTAAAAAACCATCTTTCACCCATTAAAGGACACACATTTGGGGTCTATAGTTTTCATTAAATGTTTATAATCTATGATCCTCCACATACATGTTGAAAAAAACAATGATTTTTGATTCATGACATTACAAAACTCATTTAAACACCCTAGTAAACTCTATATCCTTAAACCCCATAAAAATAATTTTATGTTATCTAACTACTGGAATTCCATTAAAAATTTCAATTTCATGTTTGGGCGGTCCCCTAAATTACACATTCAAATTCTCATGAATTATGAAACTGGTTCAAAAATATGAAATATTAATGTATCCCCACTATATATCATCTCATCCCCAATAATCCTTGGTGTATAATGAAAAAATCACAAAACCATCAGGGGTCATAAATACTCTAACTATCATACATGTGTTATTTCCCACACCCAACATAGTTGTATGAACTTTATTAAAAAATCATAGTCAGAACTAAAATATAAATATGGTGCATACCAAAGAAATTATAACCTGATATATGATCATTTCTTCATATCTTTCCCCATACGTACAATATACATTCCCACCGTATGATTTGACTTTTAACAATGAGTTTCTAGTTATGGTACACCCCCATAAAAATTTCCAAAACAAGAAATACATTCACACCCTAATGATGATCTTAGTACACGTCTCAACTCATGACATGCATTATAATAGTATAAATATAATAATATCCCATTATTAGATGAAAAATTCATGTTCCAAATCAAAACCACCATCAATGGTTATGTCATATTTTCAATGGAAATCCTTGGACAACTCTTACCCTGCACTTGTATCTTCTGATGATATTTTTTTTGTTCCTCACTAGACAAATTCAATTAACCTTGAAAATGAATTTATAAATACCTCTATCCAACTAGTATTTAAATCTATTGAATTTAAAAATAAAAGCATTGAAAAAAATCTTATTTGATGCCTTTATTATGTGGTCCACCAAGGTAATTTTTAGAATTCTCCATGGTATCAATATTATAAATATAATGACATGAACCATCCATAACATCCCCATTTCCTTAATACAAAATATTCCAATGTTCCAAAACAAATGTGTAATGGCTAGCCTCATGATCCCTTAATTTTTCTAATATGTGCATCATTTGTCGACCCCTAAAGTAATATGATTTGATTTCATTAAATATGATGTTGTCCTAGTGTAATAAAGGTGACATGAAGTTTGTGGTCATTCTCATTATTAAACCAGGTGTACACTATTTTTTTATTTAAAAATACCACTGATAAGTGTGTGTATATCTCTTGATAAATTCTCCATCCAAATAGGTTGTACATATATTGATAAAACCATTAACACTAACTCTCTCAAGGATGTGGGAAAATGTCTTACAATGGGTGTTTTTCCTCCTAAAATTCTAATGATTCAATAATACATCTTTTTGTATAGTTGTTAGGGTTACTCCCCTAATATCGAAGTCATACAGTAAATAACACACATTTGTAGGCCCCAATCCTAACATGATATTTCATTATCATGGTTTTATTTAATGTATTCTAGGATGACCTATTGCAAAACTTCTATCTTAATATCAAATGCAATATTAAAAGGCTTGATCAATTTTCCATTAACCTTAAGTACCCATGATCATTCAAAAAAAACACCGAAGTATTGTCCCAACATAAATAATTCATCAATGGTTAAGAACTCGATAAACCACCTCACAGTAGTATTTGACTAAAAGTAAATGTGCTTTACTATCCCATGAAACTCTAAGATCACTTATTCCGATCAATCCTGAACCTAGTTTAAATACATGGTTTAAAATATTATTCTGATCCAAAACCTGTTGTAACAAATCAGACATGAAATCTATAATATTCCAACTTAATAACCTCTATAATCATCTTTGAACAACTTTTATTCATATATTTGGGACATGGTCTCTCTAAGTGGAAGGATACACTCCCTACAACAAAATAAATGCCCCCACCTTTGGAGTAATCAATTAATTGCATTATAAAAATACATATTCAATGAAATATACACCGTCTACAGAACATAGTTATTGGAAATCGACCAAGATATTATAACAATCAATAATTCCTAAATTGAGAAAATCCATCCACATAGAAAAATGTTTGATTAAATTAACTCTATACGATGGTGGGAGACTCTCCTGACTTTTTCTCTCACCAATAATTATCATCAGAAATGGGATCTAAGCCACAAATTATTTGTGGAATTACATCACCATCTCATCTATCTAATATCATATCCCAATAGATTTATAACTCAATTTCTCTAAGGCTTAATTCATTATACTATAGTGATGACCTATGATTGAATCATTCATGAACCACTGAATCCTTCCAATAAATTTTTATACCACAAGTTTAAAAGGATATCATGACCCTTTCTATCAGACAATATGATGTTTATCACATAATTTCTTAACTCGATGGACACAATGTATAACAATATTTTCTATAGAAATATCAAAATATTGAAATAGGTGAAATACATTTCATGCTTGTGATAGAAAAAACAAATACCAACTTAAAGTCTTGTTATCCATATTAATATTAATAGGTTGAGTTCTATAGATCCATACTCTATTAGACATGTATAATTTTCACATGACCATAAAATGGGATGACAGTGCCCAAGGCCTAACTAACATGATGAAATGAATCATTACATGATGTTAATGATACCCATAAATATAAACTACTGAAATATCAGTTCCCAAAACATGAGTCGTTTGGTAAATATAGAGTCAAACCTAACTCATACATCACCTAAATTCACCCAGTGTCTAGAATATCAATGTAGAATCCATCAAGTATTATAACTTCATAGGCACTACATAAACAATATAGCCCCATCCTAGCTTGAAAAAAAATCATCAACTCTAAAAATAGGTCATGATAAAATTATCACTAGGATTATCATTGTAACCTCTATGTTCACAGTACAAGAAAAAGTCAATATAGGCCAATGGTAAATGTACCCATTCCCATCTAAGATAACATAATTTAAAATACCCCTACTCAAGGGGGAAAAATATTAATTCCACAAAAATGGTTCATGGTTTCATAATTTAATTTATTCAATTTTATACAAAAAATTAGAGAAACTTGTGAATAAATGATATCCTTACCCATTATAAAAGAAAATTTTAAAATAAACATTATTTATCATACCCATGAAAATAGTTATAAATTATGTCATATTTTTATTACATTAAACCACATTTAATCTAAGAATAATGTTCATTAAAATGGTATTGGTTAAGAAAATATAATTTCCATGATATATAGAAAAATGGTTTAGTTTATAAATTAAATTTTAGTTAAATGATTACTCAAATTAATAAAGTAAAAAAAAGATGAAGAAAAATCAAGTGTCAATTTATGTAGGACCGAAAGAGTATGATTCCCTCATACAGTAAAACATAACATCATATAAGTGGCTATAAACATATTAAATTACCATTATATTAACCTCAAAATCCATGTGAGGTATTATACAGCGTGATGAAAAATATATTTAGACAAATGATGGTCTTGTCAATGAGATCCTAAGGCAGTATAAGTGAATCCCAATATGAATTTGATAAATTAAGGGTTACTCCCTTAATTGGTTTATCTTACAATAAACAAGACCCAACTCACCTTCTGGAATCTATGTGTAGATTTAAGAATTTAGTCACCCATGTAGTAATGCCCAAGTCATAGATTGACAATCCTATAATACAAATATATAAACAATGGTCTAGTCCTAGGCATTGTCATTTCAAAATTAAAAAGGTAATTCCCATTATATGTATCAATTAGAATTCAGGTGACTACAACAAGGTTTTTACCTTTACTCTCAATATATTACAAGTTTAGATAAGATGGATTGATTTTATCGGTTACCTTTCCAGGTTCATAATGTAGAATATACATTATATTAAGTTATTGTCTACCACTAATTAAAAAAATTATTACTTTTTCCCATGAAACTAATGATCAATGGCTCAAACATGTCATGACTATAATTTATGGTCACACCATCAAACTATATGACAGAGCAATACTTTGTTTGATGTAAATCCCTTAATAACTAATCATATATCATAGCTATAACAAGGAACTAAATTAATGTGAAGATAATACAGAAATGTTTGTATGCAAACACAAAATCATATTATATTTCCATGAAAGATGAAAAATCATACAAGGAACAATTAAAAAGTATTACACAGGAAATAGATACACTTTACATGGCTTGTAATATACCTCGCATGTGAAAATCAATGTAACTATAATGAAGAATAAACCCCCCTCATATCTCACCATTCTGTTATAAATGGTAAATCATATAAATCCACAATCCAATATCCATTTAATGTAAGCCAATTTACTAAGGTGTTATAAAAATTAAATTTAATAAAAAATATATAAAAAACTCACCCAAAAAAACCAGATAATTCCCTAGTGTGATGTTTGGCTGGACCATGACATGAGAAATATACAAATCATTGATACATTTTTTGAATCAAATATTCCATGAACCATTATTATGAAAAAATAAAAATGAATCTCCAATAATTCATTGTAATTCCCAAACCTTTGATCCGCAAAAAAATTGTGACCTGAGATAGTTCACCACCTGCAGTTAAGAACATCTCGCTATATTGAAGATGCTATAAACATTTTTCAATGATTTAATTGTTGTAAATAAGGGATAATATACCATTAATTTTAGATATATATATATTAAAAGTGTAATTAAATTCTAATTAGTGGAATCTAATGACAAAATATAAATAAAAAATTAAGGTTTTACCAGGAATATACATGTTATAATGTAAAAGAATTAGATATATTAAATGTGTTAAATTAAGTATTGGTATATTTCCAAAGGAAATCAATAAATAATTTGTCTTCCAAAGGAAACACAAGTACTTCTTGATCCACTACTCCCAAACACCCATGTTCTGTTCTAGTCTATGAATGTAAACAACACAGAGCACAATCCAACATGACCTGCCACAAAGAGATCTATTCAGGTACTGACCATCAACCTATTTAAGGTGGGAGTAAAAAAATTAATTCACCACTAATTTTTTCTAATAAAATTTAGTATATGAATATTAAACGATGTTTTTTAGGTATATCAAAAAAAATAATGAAGTAAACATAAATTAAATCTAGACGCACATAGGTTCCTCAAGGACACCTTCCCAACAATACCAACATTCTCCTAAGAACGAAATGTGACTAAACAAGTATTACCATGTATATATATATATAAATTTTTATGTATATATATTTTATATACTTAAAAAAATAATCAGATATATATATCTTACTATCTACAATCTGAGGCTTAATTCAAGTGCCTATAAATAATTATAAGAGTCTCAAAATTTTAAAAAATATTTTTCATTCATGTATATCTATTCGAATAATTTGGGTTTTCATGCCTGAGTATCATAATTAATATGGGAATCCATTACGTAACATCTTGAATAATGATGTGGTGTGCCATTCCTGTAATCCTAATCGATGGGGTGTGAGACATCATCATTAACAACACATGTGTGGTGGAGTGCAACTTAAAAAATGATTGAACAATATTGATTGAATATTTATATATAAAACTATATCCATGTTTAATACGTATAATCAACTATAAGATAATACAAAATTCATAGTGATACCTTAACCTACACCTTCTATAAAGTGGAACCAGACAAAACTCAAGGCATAGTGGATGTAACAACCCGTGTTTTTTTATACATGAAATTTGAACAAAAATTATAATGTTTTTGTTAATATTAATGTAGGATGGACACTTTTTTTTCAATAGTAATTCCATTTAAGATTATTTTTCTAACAACTTCATTGGCCTGGGGATATTGTTTTCTCCCAAGGACATGAAATTGGTAGAATTCTAAGCAGTTAAAATTTTCATGTAAAAGTTCATTTTTAATCATTAATAAATTTAATATTTATTTATTCATAATAATTTATTATCCTATACCTTTTTAAATGAGTTTTTGAAAGATATTCTATCATTTTTTGTGATTCTAAAAGGGTAGTTTTTCTTAACTATGGTATAAACACATTTTCAGCATTAGGGCTGTGATCAACAACCTTTTTATTTTCTATTCTTTTACTTATTTTCTTTTCCTCCCATCTTGATGCATTCTCATGCTGTAATAATGGGATTCCCTTTCCCATGGTGTAGAGATAAAAAGGGGGAGTAAGAGAGATAAAGAGAGAGATTTGATGGGGATTTCATCCACATGCTCTTAAATATTTGGATCCTCTAATGGAAGTTGTGGACCATGGATACAATCAATGATTCTGCAGATTCAACACTAAGGTTACTAGTTTTTTTCCATACATCCCCACATGTTTACTAGTATATTTTTTAATAGTCCTATTATCACTTCAAGGTACTCATTGAGGGGTAGAAATATATTATTTTTTAGAATTTTTTTGGGCCAATTGGAGGGGTATCTTAAAAAGAAAACCTAATCACAAGGTATGTAGTTCTAGAACACATGTTTTTTGACAATACTATAATGGAAAATTACATTTTGTGAAATGCACATTGTTCATATGGTTGATAATTTTTTTACTAGTACTTAGAAATGTAGAAGTGTACCTGGATTAAAAGCCCAGGTTGGGGAATAGGGGTAAGTAAGATCCATGAACAAACCCCATTAAGAGCACCCACTATGTTGGTGTATACATATAGGACTAATAAATGGTATGGTACCCCATGTAGGGTACATGACCTGACCCCATGTGGTTCATAAGATATGTGTATTTTATACACACCTTGTACATTGGTATTTACAAACTATATACAAAAAAAGTAGACACTCAGGTTATGTTTTTATGGTATACATTGTGTACTCAGGTAGACCCTCTATGTACCCCTCCCTTGATACCATTTTTTTGGTTTTTTTCTATTTTAAGCATTGGATTTGATATTCGACACACGATTATTAATTTATGAGAATCATTTCCAATAGATCACGATGATAAATTAGTTGATGTGATTTGATGAATCCGAAGAATAATTTCAAGCCGTTAACTAAATGGTGTGGTATCACCGAATAGTTATATAAGAACCTGGATCTTCTTTTCAGGTATGTTTTTCATTTCTAGTCGTTTCTGAGAAAAAGAGGAAATTTTAGAATTTTTCAAAGTACACACCATGTACTTTATGAGTACACATCCTGTACGTTGTTACCAAGGGAATCGGTGTGCTGGCCATGTAGCGTCCATGCACAAGGCCATGTTGGGGTGACCTACAAGCTGCTTATGGCGAAGTACAGAAACATCAAGTACGTGACGTGTACTCTTAAATTACACACCATGAATTTTTTTTACTTAAACACACTGGTTTCACCTCTAATCGCCCAAGAGCCCTCTTTTTAGGTCTCATTCGGCCGAAAACTCTATACAGCTGTGGAACTTCGGCGAACCGCCGAGATAGTGTCCTTCCTCAGAATCGAACACTGTCAGTTGTGTTGGAATCACATTGTTGAGTTATATCTTCTAATTGAGCCTCACTTCCTGATTTCTATTCTTTTCCATGATATTATCGATTGAATATTTTGATAATTTTTGTATATCAATGGTTTTCTTGGGTTATTCAAATGTCGATGATCACATTGAGTGGTCTCTTAACATCGAGGTAGGTGGTTTGTGCCTTTCTGTTGAAAGTCTTTGAGTTTTGTGGGCAAAGATTCCCAATACCCATGAACAGGGTATTGCATGTTTACTGTTGTAACCATATTGTTTGTCTACTATGCTGGAATTCATGATTCAACAATATTTGACTGTGAATAGGGTTAATTTTTGTGCTTTGGATGTGTTTCCCATGAATTTTTTTTTCTGTCATACTACCGGGTGTAGTTTCCTGGTAGGTTACTGTTTACTTTTCCATGCCTAGTATTATTGGATTCTGTGACTGTTGTTTTGTTATGTTATTTGGTTATAAATTTCTAGGTAAGTAGTTCTTGAGGTTTACCTTGGCCGTTACGCATGGTTAAACAATCTTCACTTACCATGGGCTTTGAGAACCTGGTGTACAAACGATAGGGAGAATGGACATTGAGGTATTTTTCCGTGTGTCTGTTTTACTCACAATGCAAGACAACAAGGGGGGAATAACGTTGAGTGCTTTCTCTGAGTTTCTATAGTTCCTCGACGTGGACCACAGGGGTAAGGAGATGTTCAGTGCTTCCCTAGAGTGCCGTTAGTACTATTATGAGACCATAGGTGGAATTGATGGTGAGTGCTTTCTTGGAGAGTGTATGCTTCTGCTGAAATATAGGGGTTAAACTAAGGGTACTTCCCAGAGGGTTGCTTTTATGTGTTATGTAGGACCAGAGGGGATAGGCTGTGAGTAATCATCATAGGGTTACCTTGTGTTTATATTCTTGATTGTGTTTCTTGGTAGGACCAGAGGGGATAGGCTCTGGATATATCCTAGATTGTATCTTTTTGTGTTTACCTGTTTTGATAAGTAGTTTCATGTTATGTGGTGATTTGAATTCTTTGAAACAATGGATTGTTTACAGCTTAGTAATTCATTCATTACTGCCTTCTGTACATTACCTTCCATATTTTCACAGAATGTAGGCCACATATCTTGTGGGGGTTCGCTACTCCGATTTAGTCTCACACCCTGTTTGGGCTATGATTTTGGGCCCAAACAGATTACATTGTCGGAGGAATAGATAAGGTCATGCACACTTCTACATTAGGTACATGATTGGTAGTGGAGTAGGAGAGAACGTGACCTATCTATGAATTACGATTCTGAGGAGTTATTTGCTTTCTTTTTTACATTGGTTTAGCACTCTTGTATTCCAGTATTGTGACTTGTTTGGCTGTTTTATTAGACATATGTATCACACATCATCTTATATATGTTATCATGTTTTAAATAATTTCTACTATTTTTTATTATTGCTGCTTCATCTCTTGTTTGTATTTGTTTACTTTCCTAGTGAACTCTACCAATGAGGGAAGAGATTCTACTATATCACACAAAAGGCCCTTGCTGCTAGTTGGCAACCTCTAGTGTTCGGGAAATGCGCTTGAGGCCTTGTGACCAATCGGGTATTGGGTGCCTCTAGGTGGCTTCTAGAACCAGGACGTTACAATGTGGTATTAGAGAAATTCCTTTCACTTGATGTATTTTTTGGAGCATTTATCCCTGGATTGGATGAAATAGGTACTTGTTAATAAGTTGTGCCTGGGTGTAGCTAACCCGTGTGAAGGGAAAAGCCAATCTACCTCGTTTATTGCAATTTTTCTGGTTTCTCAAGATTACAGATGATTTTATTTTCACCATTGGGTGACCAACATGCATTGTGCTAATACTGCTGACATTATTGAGGTTATATTTATGTTGCAACTTAATGAGATGTCGGTGTTCTATCTCATGCATCATATAGGAACTTAATAGAAATCACTTGTCATGCATTCTTTCCATGGCATTTTTGGGTGCACTAGTGATTAAATGTTGTTGTGATAGATATTGTGTTATATATGAATTTTGTTTTGATAGATGCTTTGAGAAAAACTATTATGTTTGATAGGGTATTGTTTGTGTAAGGATTGGGTTGGAATGAACGCCAAACATTGGTTATTAAGGTGTTATGGGCCCTCATGGACCAAAATTTGGTGGATCGTTGCCTAGTTTATCTTGTTTTTAACTTGTATAAGATTCCAAACATTGATTTGCGGGGATTATTGTCCCTCACTGATCATAATTTGGCATATTAAATGTTCATTATAGTGTTATTATGGTCTCCAGAGTAGTTTCTGAGACTTTCTGTCCAGAAAAACCCAGAATACATGGCATGTAGTTTTCACAAAACACCATGTGTTCATCTATTTGGGAAGAAACTGTTTTTCTTAAGTACAATTCATATAGTCTATAACAGTGTCTTAGGCCTTGTGGGCTGGGACACGGCATAGGGAAAACTTGTAGAGAACACATCGTGTATCGTCCATACATGTCATGTTTTTCCGACCCTGTGCCCACCCATGTCACTAACAATACAGGTTGGACAAGTATTATCTAATACACAGTGTGGGCCATATAAACACATCGTGTAGTATAAGCTAGGTACTCATCCATGCCACGAACAACACGGGTCAGGGTTATCCTTTATTGTACACGCCATGTCCATCTGGAACACACTGTGAAGTGTGAGTCGTGTGATAGGCTATGTCACTAACAACATGGGCCAAGATAAGCTTATCTATTACACGCCATGTCTATCTTGAACATGCCATGTAGTCATGTATTGGGAGAGAAATGTTTCTTATCCGTGTAGAAGGAATCAGGGAGGGGATAAGGATTTAAGCACACACTGTGTGATAGGACAACTTGTCGTGTGGTTGGGGTGTTACAAGACTTGTTTTGGATGAGGTACACACCCAAGTGAAAGGCTTAAGGGAACACACCGTGTAGAAATTATAAACACCCTCTAGCCATGTTTTGTAAAACTTGAATGTTTTTTTCTCTTGTTCCCTTCATACACTTCTATGTTTCCGTCCATGTTAATCTTGATCTATGGTGTGCATTTGACCATGAAGACTCATGGCACCGAGACAACAATCAATTGTTCACCTGTTGCAGGGTAGTGATCAGACTCCAGATATGGCTGATTAGGGACTTCCCGCAGATCCTTATATTGTGCTAGTCTAAAACCAACAGTTATACCTGATACTTGTTCTAATTCACTATTCAGGGAATGATTTTTGAGGATGAAGCATACTTTTCATGGGGCACCGCCTCCAGTCCTGTAAAGGGAATATTTGACATTGGATTTCCAACAGCAGCATCCCCCCACTTTCTCAGGGGAAGAGGGTCATCAGGCAATAGATTCATGGCTAGAAGCCTTGCTTATGATCTTTGAGAATCTGGAGACTGCCCTAGAGAAGAGAGTCAATCTCTCTACCTATATGCTTTGGGACTCTGACAGGATGTGGTGGGATTTGATCTCACAGGAAAGATACAAGCATGTTACTGCATGGGATGAGTTTCAGCGCATCTTCCTTGACTAAATCTATCCAGACACCCTAAGGGATGATAGAGCCCATGCGTTTATGAGTCTGGAGTAGGGTACTCTTTCTTTTATGGAGTATTGCTCACACGTTATCGAGAATCAACGCTTCACGCCAATTCCTAGAGTTGATTAGTTATTTCCGGCAAGGATTTTCTAGGATGGTTTGAGGCATGACATCTGATCACAGGTGAACATCTTCTGGTTGACATAAATAACTTCTATAGTCATCTTGACGCTGATCATGGAGAAAAATCAGAGGGATTATGGAGTTGTGAGTCAGCGCGACTCAACATCTGGAGTTATCATGCATCATACTAACATCCAGAAGCTTCTTAGGGAGTCTTTTCATGGTGATCTAAGGATGCGAGACACTTCTTTTGGTAGCAAGGTGGTGTACTACTAGTGTGGGAAGAGAGTAAATATGAGGACACATTGACTGTTATAACTATTAGAGTGATGATCTTGTGGCTAGATGGTTCATCCTCTGCACTTTTGTTAGATCTTCTCACTAGTAGCTGGTGACAGGGGTTCTTCTATGAATTCCCATTCAGAAGCATCACCGCCAGTTTCTCTCCAGTCTGGGAACTCGAGTTCTTCCAGCCATTCAGGATGAGGTGGAGGTCGTGGCAATGGTATCCAGTCACCGGTTTCTAGTGACATGAGGGCGGATTAGCTAAGAGTGGTCAGGCAGGGTCACTAGGCTGTCGAGCAGGCCTGACTTTTACAGAGTAGCTGACCTAGAAGGAGTTCGATCCCAGACCTTATACTATTCAAGGTACGATCATAGATGCATTATTTATGGATTCTACTATTTTAAATATAGGGGCCTCCCATAGCTTTATATCTGTTTTAGTTTTGGAGATCCTTAGCCTCTATATCTTTTCTTCCACTGATGTCTTAACACTAGACACTCTATCGGGGACTTCACCTCTTAGTGTACATATCTGTAAGGAGTTCCCTCCAGAAGATGGTGTGTGTCATTTTTTTAATGGACCACTATGTCCTGGATATGACAGGATATGATATCGTTCTTGGAATGGACTAGCTAGTTCCCTTCCAGGTAGTTGTCAATTTCTATCATCATAGGGTGAGTTTCACCTCAACATAGGGCGGGTAATTTCATCATAATGGTGGATGGGATGTCCAGGTGAGCAGAGCTGGAACCGAGCATCATGGGTTGAGAGGAGATACAACCCATATTGGTAGTCAATATCTGGATGACAAGGGGACTTCATAGTTTGAACATCCTTCATGGTGGTTTTCGTGGATGTTATCGTGGTGTACTCTCATACTCGAAAGGACTGTGCTACCCATCTTGAGATCATTCTGAGAACACTGAGGGATCATCTGTTATATAATATGATCTCCAAATATCACTACTTTAGGGATCATATTTACATCATGGGCCATGTTATCTCAGAGATAGGAGTACCAGTGCATCCAGAGAATGTGAGAGCAGTAGTTTCCTGGGAGAATCCAAAGAACGTATTTGAGGTGAAGAGTTTTCTTGGGATGTCTGCATACTATAGACACATCATTGATGACTTTTTAGGCTTAAAATCCCCACTAAAGTGTTTGACTAAGAAGTGCACAATGTTCCTGTGGTCAGATTCTTGTGAGTCTGAATTTCAGGAGCTAAAAGGGAGGTTGACTTCAACACTGATACTAGTCTTTCTAGAGCCACGCAAGAGCTATATTGTTTACTATAATGCATCAGGTATCGGGCTGGGAGCTATGCTTATGTAGGGAAAAAGGGTCATTACATAATGGTCTCGGCAGTTGAGACCACAAGTGAAGAACTAACCGACACATGATCTCAAGTTGGCTACTGTTTTTAATGCCTTATGTTATTAGATAAATTATCTTCTAGGAGAGAATTTTTTTATTTTCACTAACAAAATAATCCTCAAGTATATATTCACTCAGTGTTATCTGAATTTGATTGTGTGAAGGTGGGTTGAGTACCTCTGGTCCATTGACATTGAGCTTGCCTACATGCATGGGAAGGGCAACACAGTGGATGATGCATTAAGAAGGAGGACATAGATACCGAAAGTTTAGGAGGCCAGTAGGGAATGGAAGATCATGGCTATGTTCTCTGAGATGCATTTGGAGGATCACGACAGATAGGGGTAGAATTTTTCTTTCTTCTATAGCTGTTACCTCTACTCTTCTTGATCGAGTGTGAATGAGTTATATATCAGATTCTGAAGGCCTAGTCTTATGGGAGAGTGTGTCAGGAGAGGACCCTATTCCTAGTTGGACCATAGGCAAGGAAGAGATCTTGCGTTTCTAGAGGCACATATGGGTACATGCAGACCTACATGAGGATATGATGCAGAACTTTCATTCCATAGTTTGGGAAGTTCATCCTGGTGTCACCAAGATGTATCGTGATCTACACCATCAGTATTGGTGTCCAAGTATAAAGACTGATGTTGCTGGTTTTATCATGAAGTGTTCCACCTATCAGCAGGTGAAGACATACCATTAGCAACCATCAAGGATTTTACAGTAGTTGCCAATTACCGAGTGGAAGAAAAACAATGTTGTAATAGACATCGTAACAGGGATGCCTAGGTCGCTTCTAGGGAATAATACAGTTTGGGTTGTCATTGAAAGACTCGCGAAGGTTGCTTACTTTTTTACCACTCAAGGATACTTTTAGTGTCAATGAGCTGGGAAAGTTGTAAATCCATGAGATTGTACATCAACATGGTGATCCACAATCCATTGTTTCAGACAGAGATGCATGTTTTACTTCTCGGGTCCGGCAGGGGCATCATAAGGCTTTGTGTACACATGTACTATTGAGAACAACATCCCATCCCCAGATAGATAGCCAGTCTGGGCATATAATTCAACTGCTTGAGGACATGCTCCGAGCATGTATCCTATATTTTGGAGTTTATTTGGAAAGCATATACCTCTTGTGGAGTTTGCATACAACAATAGTTTTCAGGAAACTATTCAGATGGAACCTTATGAGGCTTTATATGGTAGGCCATTTTGATCACCCTTATGTTGGCTGGAGGCAGGAGATGCAGCTTTTCTGGGACCTCGTCTTTTCCAGGAGACCATAGAGCAGATAGAGTTGATTCAATATAGGATTTCTACTACAAAGTCTTGATATAAGTCTTATGCTGATCAGTGGAGATGACCTCTCGAGTTCGAGGATGGGGGTCAGGTTTTCCAGTGTGTCACACCGAGGTTGGGACACAAGAGTATTAGGAGACAGTGTACGTTGGGGCATTTAAGGTGTTGGAGAGGGTTGGTCTGGTTACTTATCGGTTGCAGTTCTCTCAGAGGTACTGGAATATGCACGACGTCTTCCACGTTTCCCAGCTTCGACATTACTTCTCAGACCTGTCTCACGTCATCCAACCCGGAGAGGATGAGTTGGAAGTGGATGAATTCTTTGAGGAGCATCCTATCTAGATTGTCGATTTCAGTACTACGGTTCTCCATGGTCGGTCCATTCCTCTGGTACGAGTGCAATGGTAGCATGGATAGGTACATGATGAGACATGGGATAGGGAGGCCAATGTGCGATCATAGTGACCGAAGCAGTTTGAGGATTCTTCTTCTAGCCGAGCTAGGGAAATTTGGGGACAAATATATTTAAGGGGGGATGTTTGTATGAACCCGGTTATTCTTTCCTTGTGTGTTTTTCTTTTCTGATAATTTTTTAGAAAAACTGGAAATTCGGGAAATTTTTTATGTACTCACCATGTACAATTGGAGTACACACCGTGTACTTAGTTACCGCGGGTATTCGTGTGTTGGCTGTGTAATATCCAAGCACACTGCCATGTGTGGGAGACTTGGAGGCCACATAAAGAGAATTATGGAAACGGAATGTACACACCATGTACTCTAAAAGTACACGACATGTATTTATTTTCATTAATCGCACTAGGGTCACATCTATTCTCCAGAGATCTCTCCTTTTAGGTCTTGTTCGACCGGGAGCTCTGTACGGTCGTGGATCTTTTACGAACCCCCGAGCGAGCATTCATCCTCCAAATAGGGCATTGTCAATTGCGTTGGAATCACATTGTTGAGTTTTTTGTAATTCTTGAGCCTTGTTTCCATATTCCACTTCATTTCCATGGAATCATAGATATAACGTTTTGAGTGTTTTTGATGATCTACGGTGTTAATGGGCGATTCAATCCTCAAGGATCACATGTAGTGATCTCCTAATGTTAGGATAGGTTTTTTGTGCCTTTCTGTTGAAAGTATTCCAGTTTTATGTTCAAAATTCCCCAATACCCGTGAATGGGGTATTGCGAGTTTACCGTTTTATCCTTATTGTTTTTCTGATATACTGGTATGTTTGAGTAGATGATATTTTACAATAAATAGGGTGAATTTATATTCTTTTGATGTGTTTCCCATGCATGTTTTTTATCTTGTTGTTGGGTCCAGTTTTCTGTTAGGATACTATTTAACTTTCCAGGCCTAGTATTGTAGGATGGAGTGGAGATTTTTCTTTTATACTGTTGTGCTTTAAAATTCTAGTCACGTAGTTCTTGTAGTTTACCATGGCTGTTACCTGCTTCTACACTAGCTTGACTTACACAGGGCCATGAGATCCTAGTGTATTGGCCATTGAGATAATGGATGTTGAGGGCTTCTCTAGAGAATCTATCTTACTTACGATACCAAACCACAAAGGGAATCGATGTTTAGTGCTTCCTCAGAGTGTCTATAGTACCTCGATGTGGGCCACATGGGGAATGAGATGTTGAGTGCTTCCCCAGAGCGCCTTTAGTATCGTTACGAGACTATAAGAAGAATTGATGGCTAGTGCTTCCTCAGAGAATCAATGCATAAGCTGAACCGATGAGGTTAGACTATGTGTACTACCAGAGGGATGATTTTACTTGTTAGGTAGGACCAGAGGGGATAGGCTATGATTACTTCCCAGAGGGTTACCTATTGTTTAGCTGCTTTCTTGTTTTTTTATGTAGGACTAGGGGGGTAGGCTGTGGGTACTTCCCAGAGGCTTAACTGTTGTTTTTACCTATTATGATTAGTTGTTGCATGTTATGTTGTGATTAGAATGCTTTGAAAATTTGGATTGTTTAATGGTTAGTACTTCTTTGTTTTCTTCATTATGTACTTTACATACTATATTATCACAGACAGTTGGGCACATATCTCATGGTGGTTGCCTACTGGGATTTAGTCTCACAACCTTTTTGGGATTTGTTTTTTGTCCAAAAAGATTATATTGTTGAGGGTATAGATAAGGTCAATCAACCTTCTACTTCAGGTACTTGATTGGTTGTGGAGCCGGAGAGCAGGGTACAAAGCTATGGCTTGCGATGAAAAGGAGTTATCTGCATTCTATTTCACTTTGGTTTAGCACTATTGTATTCTAGCATTGTGTCTTTTTTGGTGGTTTTCCAAAATATATATATCACACTTCATTTTTTATATGTTCATTAGTTTATACTTTTTGTTTTTTGATGTTAATTATGTATGTCATTATTACTACTTCTACTCTTGTATGTGATTGTTTAATTCCACTATTTACTCTTTCTATGAGGTCATAGTTTCCCTTCTATCACACCCAAGGCCCTTGATGCAAGTCGGAAACCTCTAGCATTTGGGGAAATGCACTTGAGTCCATGTGACCAACAGATTACGGGGTGCCTCTGGGTGGCTTTCGGAACCCGGACGTTACAAGTGACACCCTTATTTTGTTGTCTTCCATTGGACATCTCTCTAGACTATTATTCAAATACATTTAATTTTGGGATAGAATTACCTAATATATTGTTCACAAGATATTCCCATATAGGATTCTTATACCTTAATAATATTTCTAAGATTCATGTATTGAACACATTCTCTTACATGAGAAACTATAAGATCCCTTATATAATCACATAACCTATTCACACATCCAAATGATCCATTATAGGATTCATCTACCTTTGTATACCATTCCATGGATCTAAGGTAGGATTCCTTCACATAAGATTGACCTATAGGATCATGTGTTGGATTCCATTTTTTACATAAACTTATAAGGATCCCAAGTATGATGACTGTGGTAGCATACCATATTGAGGTTCACAATGGTATTCATTCACTTATATATTGACATTGAGGATCCCATGTAGGATGAATCAACATTTCTTTTGACCTAAGGCACCCCGTTGGTGTCTCGGTGTCTAACCGACACTAAACTAGTATGTTGGGTATGAATTGAGATTTAAGATGGTGTCCCCTTAGAACGTATTCCGAATTTGAAATCACATGTGGCTATAGTATAACTGATGGTTTTAAGAATTCAGAAACCATCACACTTTTATATATATTTTCAGTTATTTAGTAATAATTTATTTATTGTTGATCGAGGTTCTTCCTAGTACCTGGCCGATGGAAAAAACATGATGCGATAAGTTTTTTAAAATGTTTGGATGTACTACTTGGGATGTGACTGATTACTCCTCGAGAGATTCTCAGACTCCCATGTATGAATTTCTTATACAGAAAAATTGGTGATATGAGTTTTTATTATGTATTGAGTGATACTTGGATTCTCAAATAAGAATTCCATGGATGGAATCATAGGCTTGATGGGTTTGTATTATACTCGAGGTGATATAGGATTCTTATGGGAGAATTATTTTGAAATTCTCATTGAATTATAGTTATTATAAGTATAATTATTGGAACAGAAGTTCTATAAGTAGAAATCCTTTGATGGAAAATTGTGTTTCATTAAATACATTAATCCTTGGGAAGTAAACTGATTCCTTATATAAAATTCCAATGATGGAATCATATGAAATATTTGATTTAATTATACGGGATAGAAATTGTTGGTCCCAATGATCCATGTATATTATTGAGATACTGTAGAGGATTAGATAATGAACTCCTTGAGTGATTCCTAAGGTACTCCTCGAGGTCGAGGTTGATGCACCATTATATCATTATATATTATGCATAGATAAATACCTATATTCCTGATATGGAATGTCTTGGACATGCTCATAGGTATGAAAAAATTGCATTAATAATTGATGGATACCTAGATTCCAAATAGGGATGGTCATAGAGAGTCTTATAGGCAAAATATGGTTATCTACAATTTATGTGATACTTTGATTACCTTATATGAATTACATGGACATACTAATAGTGTAACTGAATTAATTATACTTGATTAATATTATACTCAAATGCCTTGGTTATGTACCTTGGTTCCTGTTTAACTTTTATATATATAAATTTATATATCTATAGTATGTCTATTTGTTACCTTGAATTTTCATTTTAGTGAACCTAGGGGAGTATGCATGATCCTAGGTTTATGACATGGATCCCACTATATATATGTTGAATTCTTAGAGAAATTTTCAATGATGTTAAAAATAGGTATTGGCGACCGGGATTGAGAACCCAAGGATCGACTAATTATCCATGGATTAAGTGAAATGTCATCTATCTTAATTCCATATTCAAGGGTTTTCCAATCGATCCAGATTATGGTCTCGATGATGCACTATGTTATAGTTCATATTTTTTTCATTGGAATCATATATATATGTTGATATATTTATTGGAATATATATATAAACAGATAATTGTATATTTACATGATAAAACATGACTTTTTTATCCCTATCACGAACCAAGGGATTGAATCTGGTTTCACCTTATTTATTATATTTACTAAATCAAGTTGTATCTCAACAAGTCTGAGAATATTACATGGGAAATTACTTTTTTACCACCAAAATATATTTTTTGTCATTGAGTTAGATAGATGAGATTATTTCTCAGCCATAAAAATGATCATATGATTATGTGCTTGCCTTATGTCTACATTCCTTATTAAGAACATAATCTATGATATATAGATATTATTCTCATGGTTTTGTGATCATGTTGATCCACTTGTGTTGATTTCTTATGGTCATTATAGATATGCTCTGATGTGTGTCAGGGACAATGAATGTGGTTAATCTTGGAGTTACTATTAGATACATGAATGTTTTTTTCAATTTCCATTATATACTATTTCAAGTATGGTTGGCCATGTGGGTAACCAGTGTTGTATATATTAAATGTGTATTCATAATTTTATATTATTAAATTATAAGTATATAATGATTCAATTAAAGATTATTTACTACCTATTAACCCAATTTATTTTCTTATGGATGTTGTTAGGATATTTGCACCGGTTTCTTATTTTGATATGAGGTTATAGTCTCCTCAAGGAAACGCCAAAATCCCAGTATTCTAGATACATGCCTTTGCCATATGAGAAGGTGCTTTTGTTTTCTAGTGGATGAAAATCTCAGAAAACTAGTTTAGTGTCATCTGGTTCAAGTCATTTTAATGTTGAATCATAGGTGTGCATTACCTGATGTATAAATATTGGGATATAGTTGATATGTGTATAATGAATGTTTCAAAATCTATGATGGATATTGTAATAGATCATAGATAAGACAATTTCTTTTAAAATGTCCCTATTTCAACAGATATGAGATTAATTTTCTTGATATGTAATGTTATATTTTTATATGACTCTCAGTTTGAGATATATACATATTTTAATTATTTTATGATTTATTATAGGTTTAAATTTCATATCCCATTAGTAAGAGGAAATTGAAGGAATTATATCTCTTGGACTATTATAAATTTTATTGGGATGAATTTTGAATCTTGGAAGGAAAAGGAAACAGTAGTCTAATGCATCATATTTGGCATGTAAGTTCCTCATGTTATAGTAATTCTAGTTTTTTATTTTACAAAAAAGATATAAATTTTTAATAATGTCATCGATCACCTAAACAGTGTTTCCCAATATATGTTCACCGAGGTATTCTACACAATTGGAGTAAATTTAACATATATTTCCATTTTTTGGATGTCTATATAGTTCTATGTTGAGACATTTGATGGTAAGACTAATGAACCAATACTTGTGTATAAAAGGTAATGGTACCCTAGTTGTTAATAGGGAATATAATGGCCATATGGTGACCCCCACTTTTTTTTGTTATGTTAATGTATTTAAATTGTTAATAAAAAACAATATAATTTTTTCTTATATAACATGGAATAGAATTTAATTTAACCAATCCACAAACTTTTGATTTTAAATAGATCAATTGGTTGAATTTTCATGTACTATTAAGCCTTTACATCAACATAGGCAGATGATAATCTCATTTTAGGTGATCTATTCGAGTATCTCTATAAAATGCCAATAGAAATGTAAACATGTATAGTGAACAAGATCATCGAGGGGTATTACCATATTCATAAGACTGGTGAGTGTTATTTCATCATTATTTACTTTCCCATCTAATGATAATATGGTATAATTACATTATTATGATCCTCAAAGGGGAGCAAGGACCAAGTATGTTGATGTTATTAGTTTTAAAACAGGTACGTAAATGTTATCATTATGACATTTATAGTAAGAGTTAACATGTGAGTTATATAGATTTTGTTAATACAGGTGCATAGATGACACCTCGTGAGATATCACCATGTACATAACCATATTTTTTTTTCTATTTTTTATACATACCGGCTCGTGGTTTCAACATCTCACATCACAGGCTGATGTTACGTTAGATTAATGGAAACATGCGAGCAATGTTATCATAGTTTATATATTGTCATTAAATGAATAACACAAGATATATTTATATTCTTATATTGAATAAATATAGTTATCTTGTTTCATTATATATTATTAATTATTCCATATTTTTCAAAATAACATATAGTGCCTATGTTTGGAGACTCATTTTGAATGTAAGGAATCTTCGTGATCCTTCTTGAGTTGATCAATAGTTGTACAGTTTCCACCTAAATTTCTAAAAATATACATATATAAGGAATAAGACCCCAAAATAATAATGGAATATGAGAGGTTCCCGATCTTGAATAGGTTTTCCAAGCTCGATTATGGTTTAATGAAAATAATGTTCTATATAAAATGCTATGTCTGGCCATGGGATGGATGAATCATAGGAGCATGAGTCGACTGAAGAAAGTACACGTTTGTTATGAAAATTACATTTTAAATCACAAATTAGTGAGTGGACATATGAGATATAGAAATATATAGATAATATTAAATGATATTGGAAAGTTTTTGGGATCTAGTGTATTGTGATGAATGTCCCTTTGTGGTAGGGGAGACATCGAGAATAAATATGATGTCATGATGTGTTAGACCCCTATTCAGACTACGATACACATTTTCATGTGACATGGTCTTATGTGTTGGATAATGGGATGTAAAAATTATTTTTTGGATGTATTGATCATTAAAATTTTTCAACACAAATATATTTAATCATAGAATACTTCTTCTTCAGATATGATCATGATATTTTATCTTGAAATTGTCATGTGTACGCTATTAGAGCATCTGTTATACAATGATATTTTTAAATATGTTATCATATGTGATAGAGGTAACTAATTTTGTTATGATCGAGGATTATTATAATGAAATACATGAAGTGGGAGTGAACCTATGGATTTATTGAGGTTGTAATCCACAGTTTTGAGTTGAATTTTTTTTTCATGACTACTATTCATCGGAAGTAGAAACAATTAGTGTAAGGACTCATCCTTAGACATGACATACATGAGGACCTTATTCCGTTATAGGTTTTGGAGAATAGATACATGCTTATAAAAACATCAGAGTTACATCATAAATTAAACAAAACGAAAGATAAACTCCGCTTCTGCGCGCGCTACAACAAAGACGACCATCTCTGGATTTCAAGGCTTCCTGTTGAAAAATATTTTGAAAACATGGCGTGAGCACAAAATATGCTCAGTAAGGGGTTTAAAAACCTTCAATAAATATTCTTTGAAAAAACGGTATATAAATATTTAGGAATTCCAATTTTTAAAATACCGTTTGAAAATAATTACAACATCAAAATACTAGTTCATTTTTTTAGAAGATTCTTACGTTTAAAATTTCTCAAATATACTCCAGTGTTTTTATGAAAACATTATGCAAGCTTCTGAACACAAATAACTAATTATGAGACTGCTCGACTAATTACAGGCCATGATGGGTCCACGCCCAATCCCTTCCTGTCTACCATACTCGAGAGTCGGGTTTTCTGAAAACATTTTCAAGCTTGCGTTAAATATGTATACATTTGCACTGGGTTTTCATATATATAAAAAAAATTCGTAAACAACGTTTGATACTTAAGTAATGCATGTGTACATATTTATATATACATATTCTTACATATATATATATATAGGTATATATACTTTTATTAAATTTCATTTTCTTGTTCTGAAGTAGTCGATTTACATCGACTTATCTCTGCACGATTTGTCATACATACTTTTCCCTTAAGAGATTTATTCCTTTTAGAAATAATATTAACAAATTAACCATGCATATATATATATATATACAGCGCATAAAATATGCACAACTATTATACAAACACAATTAATGATACTGATGCACACGACGTGTCATTAATAGGAAATAATGGTCATTACCTATATGAAATTCATGAGTTAATTTATAATTCGACGAGTGTCGACGATGAACATAAAATCATGGCCATGTATCTATGCATATGCGTCACTCATAATGTCGATAAAAAAATGTTGATATTTGATGTTTATTTTTTTTAGAAGCATGACGATAAGCTGAAATAAAATTACAAAATAATAATCGTTATTTTATCCATACGCATATATATATATATATACACATATATATATACATGTATAACCATTTAAAATAACATAATTTGAATAATAAAAATACAATTATAATAATATTTTCACCTTAAAATTCCGTAGAATAAAAGAGAACCAAAACCAAAAAAAATATAATTAATATTTAGGTTGATTTTGAAGTACTCATATAAATATTTATATATATAAATCTGTATATACCAAGGAATATATGATTATATTCTGTATAATCAAATCATAAATACTCTTTGAAATATTTTAAATAAAGGATTGAAATCTAAGTATATAAAACTGAAAAAAAGTCATAATTATGTAATAAAGGTTTGTAAAATAGAGATAAAGGAAAATAGACCCTTACCTTAAATGCAGATCCACTGACAATGCTTGGACATACCAAGGGAAAGCAGGAAAGTTGCAGATGAAAAAAATAGGTCACGCAGGGCATATATAATGAGTTTTACATATATATATATTAATTAGAAGCTTGTTGGGCAAGCTGAAATTAGAAATATTTGGATCGGTTCATATGAAGTGTTGTTTCAAAAGAGACAAAAACATGACTCATTTTCCCCTCAATTATACATCTTTGTTATTATTTTATATTATCACTTTATATTATTTTATAAATTCACATTATTTTAATACACATGCATATTCCTCCACCATTCAATATAATATATTTTTTTATCATGATTGTTTGTTGTTTATAATTTATTATGATCATCTTTTGTCATCACGTTTTTTTTATTCTCAAGATTCTCTCTCTCCACACAATTATTAAATATCTTTCCATGTTTTGACTTTTCACCCATTATTTTTTTGTGTTTGATTTAACGTTTTATTATTTTTTTCTTTTGTAAAACGTTTTATATAAAATGTTTTTGTATAAATAATTAAATTCATTTTTTTAACATATTAAAGTCATTGTTTTTTTTAATGAATAGTGTATCTAATATGTATATATATATATATATTAATTTTTATTCTATATTAATATAAATATATATAAACGAAGAAAAACATGTAATATATATATATATATATATATATTCGTTATTTTTTATACTAATAATTAAATTCATGTTTTTATAAGATGCAGTTTTCATTTTTTTTAATCTTATCATTTTATTTTCACTCACCTCACGTCACACCAATTTTGGTCAAATAATCATTACACTTTTTTTTGAACATAATGAAAACACATTTTTTTTGAATGAAGCGTGAATCATATATAAATATATATATTCGTTACGTAAGTACAAATTATATATATATATATATATATTCATTTTATTATTATTATTATTAATTTTATATTTACACACATTTATTGTTTTTTTACTAAAGTATTAACCTTTTGACTTTTTTTATCAAATCCTGTATTTTTTTCATTTTGTTTTTTTTGTTTATTCATTGTTTTTGTTTTCCTTGTTTCCCTTTCACGTTACTCCTTTTATAATTTTGTTTTGACTTTTTGTAAAGCAAATCATTCAATTATTATCACTTTATTATTATTATCATTTTCCTATGAAAATAGTTTTTTTAACAACACATGTGGCGTTGTTTTTTTAAGCATATATATATATATTTATAAATTTCTTTTTTTTACACATATATATAAAGTTTGTTTTATAATATATATACATATTCATTTATTATAAAGATAGACATAATACTAATATTTTGTATACATATTAGTAACAAATTCAGTATATTCATAAATAATTATCATTTAAAACATTATTTATAATAAAAAATTATTCTTAATTATTTCATTCATTAAAATTTCTTTGAAATTATATTTGATGTCGTTGCGTATTTAAAAACATGACATTTTTTATAAATCAAAGTATTCATAAATTTTCATTTAGAAAAAAGCCTTCTTTTATAGTTTATTTACAGCATTATTCATTTTAAACTATAATTTATTTATTTTTATTTTCTGAAACTCGGGGCGTTACAATATCTCCCTCTTAATAGAATTGCGTCCTCGCAATTCGATCATTAGACTAAAATAATTATGAATTTCTGTCACATAATTTAGAAAACTAAGACCGCTAGATTCCTAGACACTAATTTTAGACAACAACATCTATTTCCAAAGTTGCCTAGAACGTTCCTCTGATACCAAGTGTAAGGACTCATCCTTAGACATGACATACATGAGGACCTTATTCCGTTCTAGGTTTTGGAGAATAGATACATGCTTATAAAAATATCAGAGTTACATCATAAATTAAACAAAACGAAAGATAAACTCCGCTTCTGCGCGCGCTACAACAAAGACGACCAACTCTGGATTTCAAGGCTTCCTGTTGAAAAATATTTTGAAAACATGGGGTGAGCACAAAATATGCTCAGTAAGGGGTTTAAAAACCTTCAATAAATATTCTTTGAAAAACGGTATATAAATATTTAGGAATTCCAATTTTTAAAATACCGTTTGAAATTAATTACAACATCAAAATACTAGTTCAATTTTTTTAGAAGATTCTTACGTTTAAAATTTCTCAAATATACTCCAGTGTTTTTATGAAAACATTATGCAAGCTTCTGAACACAAATAACTAATTATGAGATTGCTCGACTAATTACAGGCCATGATGGGTCCACGCCCAATCCCTTCCTGTTTACCATACTCGAGAGTCGGGTTTTCTGAAAACATTTTTAAGCTTGCGTTAAATATGTATACATTTGCACTGGGTTTTCATATATAAAAAAAAAATCGTAAACAACGTTTGATACTTAAGTAATGCATGTGTACATATTTATATATACATATTTTTACATATATATATATATATAGGTATATATACTTTTATTAAATTTCATTTTCTTGTTCTGAAGTAGTCGATTTACATCGACTTATCTCTGCACGATTTGTCGTACATACTTTTCCCTTAAGCGATTTATTCCTTTTAGAAATAATATTAACAAATTAACCATGCATATATATATATATATATATATATATATACAATGCATAAAATATGCACAACTATTATACAAACACAATTAATGATACTGATGCACACGACGTGTCATTAATAGGAAATAATGGTCATTACCTATATGAAATTCATGAGTTAATTTATAATTCGACGAGTGTCGACGATGAACATAATATCATGGCCATGTATCTATACATATGCGTCACTCATAATGTTGATAAAAAAATGTTGATATTTGATGTTTATTTTTTTTTGAAGCATGACGATAAGCTGAAATAAAATTACAATGTAATAATCGTTATTTTATCCATACGCATATATATATATATACACACATATATATACAGGTATAACCATTTAAAATAACATAATTTGAATAATAAAAATAAAATTATAATAATATTTTCACCTTAAAATTCCTCAGAATAAAAGAGAACCAAAACCAAAAAAAATATAATTAATATTTAGGTTGATTTTGAAGTACACATATAAATATTTATATATATAAATCTGTATATACCAAGGAATATATGATTATATTCTGTATAATCAAATCATAAATACTCTTTGAAATATTTTAAATAAAGGATTGAAATCTAAGTATATAAAACTGAAAAAAAGTCATAATTATGTAATAAAGGTTTGTAAAATAGAGATAAAGGAAAATAGACCCTTACCTTAAATGCAGATCCACTGACAATGCTTGGACATACCAAGGGAAAGCAGGAAAGTTGCAGATGAAAAAAATAGGTCACGCAGGGCATATATAATGAGTTTTACATATATATATTAATTAGAATCTTGTTGGGCAAGCTGAAATTAGAAATATTTGGATCGGTTCATATGAAGTGTTGTTTCAAAAGAGACAAAAACATGACTCATTTTCCCCTCGATTATACATCTTTGTTATTATTTTATATTATCACTTTATATTATTTTATAAATTCACATTATTTTAATACACATGCCTATTCCTCCACCATTCAATATAATATATTTTTTTATCATGATTGTTTGTTGTTTATAATTTATTATGATCATCTTTTGTCATCACGTTTTTTTATTCTCAAGATTCTCTCTCTCCACACAATTATTAAATATCTTTCCATGTTTTGACTTTTCACCCATTATTTTTTTGTGTTTGATTTAACGTTTTATTATTTTTTTCTTTTGTAAAACGTTTTATATAAAACGTTTTTGTATAAATAATTAAATTCATTTTTTTAACATATTAAAGTCATTGTTTTTTTTAAAGAATAGTGTATCTAATATGTATATATATATATATATTAATTTTTATTCTATATTAATATAAATATATATAAACGAAGAAAAAAATGTAATATATATATATATATATTCGTTATTTTTTATACTAATAATTAAATTCATGTTTTTATAAGATGCAGTTTTCATTTTTTTTAATCTTATCATTTTATTTTCACTCACCTCACGTCACACCAATTTTGGTCAAATAATCATTACATTTTTTTTAACATAATGAAAACACATTTTTTTTGAATGAAGCGTGAATCATATATAAATATATATATTCGTTACGTAAGTACAAATTATATATATATATATATATTCATTTTATTATTATTATTATTAATTTTATATTTACACACATTTATTTTTTTTTACTAAAGTATTAACCTTTTGACGTTTTTTATCAAATCCCGTATTTTTTTCATTTTTTTTATTCATTGTTTTTGTTTTCCTTGTTTCCCTTTCACGTTACTCCTTTTATAATTTTGTTTTGACTTTTTGTAAAGCAAATCATTCAATTATTATCACTTTATTATTATTATCATTTTCCTATGAAAATAGTTTTTTTAACAACACATGTGGCATTGTTTTTTTAAGCATATATATATATATTTATAAATTTCTTTTTTTACACATATATATAAAGTTTGTTTTATAATATATATACATATTAATTTATTATAAAGATAGACATAATACTAATATTTTGTATACATATTAGTAACAAATTCAGTATATTCATAAATAATTATCATTTAAAACATTATTTATAATAAAACATTATTCTTAATTATTTCATTCATTAAAATTTCATTGAAATTATATTTGATGTCGTTGCGTATTTAAAAACATGACATTTTTTTATAAATCAAAGTATTCATAAATTTTCATTTAGAAAAAAGCCTTCTTTTATAGTTTATTTATAGCATTATTCATTTTAAACTATAATTTATTTATTTTTATTTTCTGAAACTCGGGGCGTTACAATTAATGTTTTCATGATTCTGCATTGCCTATCATGTGTGAGTGGTTCTAAATAATCAATTAATTACGTCTTTTAATGGTTGTAGTATGGGACCTTGATATTTGATATCATTTTTAGTAAAACTATATTATTACCCTTATAATGGGGTGTATTATATCAATCACTCTTGAACATCTCCTGTGATGGGGGAGTTCTTAACACTATAAGACCAGTCATTGGATTTTTATGATAGTATAGATATGGAGATGATCTTGATAGGATTATAACTTCAATTTCACCACCAATTATTCTACTAGATGAGATCGTTTTTGGGGGGTTATTTTAAGGACAATTGTTTTTCTTGCCAATAAATTTTTTATGAAATTAGATTTTCATTCTTTTAGATGCTTGTACAAGGTTAAATTGTCTTTCTGCTACAATATAATCTAAAATGATTATTTCCAACCACTACTATTGTCCAAGAATTTTGTATTTAACCTTTTATAGTAGCTTGTTATAATTTTTATCCAATCCAATATTCACGGAATTATCAAATTTTAATATTTAATTTGTTAAATATTAATTCATTTTTACATGTTCGTTCGATAATACCTTTTTAATAGAGTATTGGATACTGATTATGTCTCCTGCATTGAAAAAAGAATAGAGGGTTTTCCCTATACATTACATAAACACAAATTGTGAATCAGGGCTATGGTTGGGCACCACTTCTTATTCATTTTATATATCATCCATTTCTATTTTTAATATTCCATTCTAATTCCCCATATTTCTTATTTTGTATACCTTATAGGCTGCCCCTTTGCATGACATAGACTAAAAATGGGAGAGCGTGGGGGATATAAATATAAAGAAAAAGAAAAGTTACACTAAATAGTTTGTAGGGATCAAGATCATTGTGTTGAATTCACAGACCATGGATATTGGGGATGATCCTTTTGATAGCACCTGAAGGCAGGAAATTTTTTATTTCAAACAATAACCCATAGTTGATTTTATATTTTATTTTCCTAAATCCCTATTATCAATTATTTGGGCTCATATAGGGTAAATCTATAGATTTTGGATTGTAAACTGGGTTTCATGAATATTGATGGTGTTTACCATTCAGGAATCCGGATCACTTGACATATAATTTGACAATAGAAATCGTTTTTTAACCCCAGTCAAGGAAGATGATCATTTTAGTGTTATGCACCATGTATAGTGTATGTATTCCATGTTCTATTAATGATCCATATAGAATTGTATCAGGAATGATAACTTATGAAGGAACACATGGTCATGTAAGATTCCTATCCATACAATGGGTTGCACTTCCTCCATGTAAGAGTATATGATTTGGGTTAATACATGGAATCGTAATACATGTTGTGTACATGACCATGCCCAATTTGGGTCACATTCCACTTAAATGTTATAATTATCATGAACATGGTCTTTTACATGTCATTTTTAGCTGATGTACATGCCCAGTTGAGTCTTTGATTGTATATGTCATGTAATGACATATACACATCGTGTACTCCTCCCTTGAAAAACGTTTTAGGATTCATCATATTTTATGAATACAATTTGGAATTGGACTCATAATTAATAAAATTTTGTTATCCTTCAATGTATATCACCTTAGTAAAAACATATATGTGTATTAGTTGCACCTAGGAGGAGTTTATGAAATATTTAATAAATTAATATGTTAATGTTATGGTGATAGGATCTAGATATATCTTAATATTAAGATCCTTGATTAGATGTACGTCATCAACCATATTTATGTACTGGTAAAAGAATAAATTTACATTTGAAAAAGTTTTGTATTACTTTTGATTGAGATGATCCCATGCTGGATTCCACTACATTACTAATATCCTCAAGGCTCCACTATTGGATTCGTACACAAATATGTTAACCTTGGTAATCACATGTAGAATCCATGCACTTGTTTACACTTCACAGGGATCCAATATAAGAATCCTTTAAGTATTAATACCATTCCAAAGCTCCCACATAGGATGATTCCATTTTTTCAACCTAGAGGTTCACTTATAGGATTCCTGTGTCTATTTTCACCATCTGATGATCTCATATTGGATTCTTCATAAATCTTAATGTGACAAAAAATACCAAAGTGATTCCTTCTTTTATTTATTGAAATTGAGGATCCAATTTAGGATTCCTCTCTATTGTTTCAACATGACAGTCATCTAGGTTCCCAAATGGTTGACCATCTATGAGCCAGTATGCTGGGGTTGGAATGATACGGTTTTTGGTATCAGCTTAGTTACAATGAAGAAAATGTAATTCTATAGGGATGAGGTAGAATTGTTTGAATTTGTTGTTTTCCCACCATGAATATTTTAGTTTTATAAAAAATATTTATTTCGAATATAAATATGATTGTTAAAGGTCTGTTTTGGTACATTAAGGATGGGACTGATGTGATGAAATATATGTTTGGCGTACCCAGACATACTTCATGGGATCTAGATGATTACACCATTAGAGGTATTAGGACACATATTTAGGAATTCTGTGGACTGACTAAAAAAGTGGATGTTTTTATATTATGGATTCGGTGATATGTAAATTCTTATATAATATTTCCATGGATGGACTCATTGGTTTTATGGATATATATTATTCCTCGAGTGATACTCTAGTTCCTTACATTGAATAACTTTAATGGTCTCATATGATGATTAATATTATATTTGACCTACGAAAAACCATGGTTCCTTACATAGATTTCCTTATATGGGCTTAGAGGTCACATAAAGTACATTAATAAATTATTGATACATGGATTTTAGATAATAAATGCATGATACAATATCATAGGCAAAATAAAATGATGTTATACATGTTATACTGTATTGGACCCATCATTCCATAGTTATTTTTGAGATATTATTTAGGGCATGATGATGATATCCTTAAGGGATTCTTGATATACATCTCAGGTTTGGGTGGATTCCAGACCACATCCTTGTACATTATGCATTGAATTATACATTGATTCCTAATATGAAATGTCATGGGTTGGCTCATAGTGCTGACGATAGTACAATTTTTATTATGTGTTACATGGATTTATGACATGGAATTCATTGGATTGGATAATATGTAATATGAGTTTATTTACACCGTGAGTGATACATGGACTTCAATATAGGTATTCCTCATAAAAAATCATAGAGAATCTATTTCATATATACTCATTATCATATTACATATATTGATTTGTTATATACCATGGTTCTATGCTTAATTTTATACAACTAAATTGTTAGTATTTACCTGAAATATTGTTTTTACCTAGAATCATCCATCCAATTATTCGAGGAGAGTATAATTGGTCCTAGGGTTAAGACATGTGTCTCGATGTGGTGACATAGGTTTCTCAGTGACATATATGGAACTAGATGAATCATGTATTGGTGATCATGATTTTAGACCCAAGGATCATTAAATTATATGTGGATTGAGTGTAAATACATCTAGCATAATACTTTTTTTATAGGATTCCCAATTGATTGATATTAAAGACACAATGATCAAATTTATTATGTTTGATCTTATTTTTTAACATTAATAATATAAATATTCAAATTTATGAAAATGTATATAAATACATAAAAATAAATATATAGTCACATGACTAGTTGATAAGGATCACTGATGTAGGGAATGACAATGATTTTACACTATTTATTTTATTAATTATGTTTAGTTGTGTATAATCTAGGATGATAAAACTACATGGAATTTCATTTATGAAAATATAATTATAGGATTATTTTTGAAAAGTCATACTAAGATTATGTCTCGCCCTTTAAAAAGAAACTTTGTGTGCTGGAAGACCATATGTATGCCTTACAAGTTGATCATAGAATGCAAAAAATATATGTCTATTTCCCAGAGTTTCATGATTGACGAGAGCCACCCATTTGATTTATTATGATTTGGATAGATCACCTCAGAATCTTCATTGAGAATTGGTATGCTATTCTTCTATGAGACTATGATAGAGTCATGTAAATTTATTTTTGATTACATTATGTTATGCTGCATGTTTTTTTGATCATTTGGGTGACTACTGTTTTATTAATGACAATTATATTCATGATTTTATAGAATCTCATTAATTATTATAGATGGAATCCTTTTATGTTTATCTAAATCTTCCACACTCTATTTTTTGCTTCTATGGATATCATTAGATTGTTTATATGGATTTAATACATTCATAATATGGAATAGTCTGATCATGGACACACCCCGAGCACTCACTGGTCGCCGGAAACCTTTAGAATATGAGGAGGCATGCTTGATTCCTTTATAGTGAAGCAGTTGAGAGGAATAATTTAGTGGAATATAATACATGATGTAATTTTGGAACATCATTAATAAATTACATTTACTTGTTAAAATAAGTCCATGAGAATTTATTCATTCCATTTAAATTTGTTTCATAATGATTTTTCAATTTTAAAATCAAATACTAATAAATAATAAGTTTATATAATCATACAGGTCGTGATATAATTCAAGTGTCCCTTAAGGTTAATAAATGTTACTAGTCAACCCCATAAAATTAACCGGGCCATGGGGTTGTATAAAAGGTGACTAATAATTAATAACATCATAATAAATTTTACATTTCACATGTAGATAGGCAAGGGGGTAACATTACTCATGAACATTTATTTTATCCAATGTTCAATCATTTCATTTAAACATTCTATTTCAGTTAAATTGGACATTCCATTTAAAAGGTATAACTGAAGAATAATATGATATAACATTAAAGGATATGGGTGTCATTCAAACCCAAATAATCCATCTAATTCAATTTAACCATATCATTAAACAAGACAAAATTCAATATAACCAAGAAGGTTTGTTCAATTACATGACAACACATATGGATAATGTTCATTTTTTGTAATTTGTTCCAAAAAAATGTTATTCATGTTTAGATAGATGACCTCAAAAGATATAATTAAGTGTATAGGGACTAATTTAAAAAATTATGAGTTTCTAATTATTTTTATATTCATTTATGAGGTTACACATGGAAGGTCCAGTGTGTGGCATAATAGAAAATTTTATAAACATGTGAAACCAAAAGCGATGAGCATGGCACCGCCTAAATTATAAAAAGGATTATTTACACATCCCATATTTGGATTTTATTTACTTTGGAATGAGTGTATTCAAATAATTTGAC
Source organism: Viscum album (assembly GCA_963277665.1). Taxonomy (NCBI): domain Eukaryota; kingdom Viridiplantae; phylum Streptophyta; class Magnoliopsida; order Santalales; family Viscaceae; genus Viscum; species Viscum album. The sequence continues at coordinate 1,921,277,873 of OY728160.1, forward strand.
AAAAGAATTGGAAATAGTAAAAAATATCTGACGTGAAAAAATTATTTATGATGCATAAAAAATTTGATATAGTAATAAAGTGGAGTCATAAGCATACTAAGAGGATTCTAACACATATGATATTGGTGAAATTAGTCCACGAATTTTGAAGAACAAACAATGGAAGGGAGAGGAAAATGAGAGCATGTGTAGGGGAAAACATAATTATCTGGATGTAGAAATGGAGAATAATCCCATTTATGTAATAGAGGGGAAATTGTCATTTTACCCTTTTAATGAGATCCATAATTGGGCCATATGATTTAGAACACCATGCCCTAATAGTGATGTGATAATATCCAAAGTATATTTCCCTTTCCGAGATGGGATCATTTGTTGACTTACTTTCTTCAATACATGTGATCTCCTAAGAAATTTTATGTATACAACATTCAATGTTGTGCAACATCGGGTGAATTGTATGAAAAATATTGTCAAACTCGATATAGACTAAACAGTTGGGGTGAATGGTTTTCACTAATCATGTGAAAATTCTACACTTCCACGTAAAATTTTTATAACATGTTTTTTTGATCATGATGTTCCCAAAACTAATCTAGACTCCGAAGACATCATATCGACTTGGAATCCATTCAAAAACCCAATATTTATATGATCTAAATCTCTAAATTCAAATATGATGTTATATTTACAATTAATTCCTTTCACCAAATAAAATTGTAAAATAGTCATTTATTTGTTTACTATATGAAAAATATATGATATTATAGCATTAATAATAATTTAAAGTTGGTTAAAATGATTTTTAATAAAATTGATGGATAAAAGCTTTAAAATTGAAAATATAGAAACCCATACATAGTGTAAATATGTTATGTTATTGTAAATGGGGTTTTCCAATTTGAACATTTTTAACCTATCACAACATGGTAAAACACTATCCATCTATTATATAATATATTTGAAATCTCAAATACCATTATAAGAGCTTTATCTTACTCATACTTGAGTCCCTGGATAGCCATACAGTGGTCTTGGAAGACCTGAGAGACACTTACATGAGTTGGGTGGGACATTAATGAATTTTATAGAATCATCCACTTACAATTAGATATCATTGAATGAATCATTATGTGAATAAGGACATAAATAGTTTCATTTACATAGGAATTAACCATCCAGTATTTATGTTGAGGTATCATCGTTTATGATTATGCAATGATGGATGTAACGCCATGATATTTTTTCAAAAGAAGAAAATAATTTTCTATACAGTATACGACATGAAACACTGAGAATGTATGATAATTTAACATTGTAATAAATTATGATATAGTTATCTAAAAAAATTAATCTCTTTATCATCTTTTATTACACACAACCATGAGATTTAAAAAAATAAAACAATCTTTGGTAGAGTATTTAACACAAAACACTAAGAAGAAATCACTCATGAAATATATACCCATTATACAATATCCATTAAATTGATAGGTATGAAGAAAATTATTTTATTTATGCTCATACACCTTGATTATGTCATCTTACCCACATTATATTCCTATACTCGCTAGATTCAATTAATTCCTAATGATAATATTTTCCAAGTATATGAATTTGATATCATAATTCTTATATTTTCTTTTACAATGTTTATTTTTAATGATTTTTAATGATTTTTCCGTCAAATTGTTTCATATTGATGATGATGATGAGTTAATGTGAAATAAGAAATGCTTGGTTAAGCGGGAGTAAAGCTAATTTAATGTGAAGGGTAATTATTATTTAAATGTTTTTCCAGATTACTTAAAACTATAAAACAAACTTTTCATTTAGAATGTATTTAAAAAAAATTGATTTTGTTATTTTATTTTCATGATGGAGACAATTTGGTCACATTTATTTTAATCGAAGCCCGAAATGTATGGTTTATATTTTTATCACAAGATATGAGAGTGAGGGTCATGTTTATGTCATTATTGAATATTGTTAAAAAAACATGTAATGAAATAAACAAATTTTAGGTTTGAGTCTCGATATTAGAATATTTGTAAGTGGATGTAAGCTACTATATGGTGTTTTTCCATTGGCTTGTTAGATGTAGATAACGTTGTCGATATGTTAAACTGGTCGAAGAATACAATGGGGGGGGGTCTGGCTATGGCATCATAGTTAGATGAAAGGTGGGGTTAGGATCAGTGTGAGGATTGTGGACACCATTGGATTCATCTAGGTATGGGTATTATTTTGGCATAGGGGAGACAACATGAAAATTCAATCTACAATATTCTATATGGACATTAGTGTCATATGTAGATAACATCATTGTAGGCGGATAGGTGGTCCTTAGATGAGGGACATACAACGACTGTGTGGATAAAATTTGTGAGCATTGGAGGAATTGATGAAAGGTGATTGAGGAAGTTCTGATGGTAAAAATGATTATCTAATCCCAGGTGCAGTCTAGAAAAATATTAGTGTACCAAATAATCCACAAAAAATGAATCAATATTGGAAAAATGAGATTGTATAGCTTTTCCATCAGAACAACATTCCATGCAGTCAAGCATGGGGATGCATAAATTACATAATTTGATGGTTTGACACTTTAATGAAATATCTATGGTTTAGATAGATTTGATTAAATTGTTTGCCTCTTCTTTGAGCATGCGTGTCCATATATTAGTTTTCGTGAATATCCTTCTTTGGTCTATGTAAGGCTACCCCTCAACCAAATTAAAAGTTGGAATATCATAAATTAGTGTAAAATAAAGGGGCCTTCAGGTGGGATTGTGGTTATAAGGATATTATAGATGGAATCAATGGAAAGGATTATAAATATTTGGAGATTATGATGGTTTGACATTAAGGGTGACGAAGAACATCATATGTATTTGATTTTAATGATTATCATAGAATTTTAGATATGGAGAAATGTTAGGGTTTATATAATCCTTGATTATATAGGATATTTTAAAATTTTGGTCCTTAAATTTCTTGTAATTTTATTATTATATAAATTTTAGAAAAAGGAATCTTGAATGTTGGGAGACAATACATAACATCCAGAAACGTTACGGTGCATGAGTACACTATATAAGCGAGACATGGGTGCAACTCCTAAAACTATGGAATATGATTTCTTAGTTTGTATTACATCATTATTTTGACATAAATGGTATAAAAATAATGAGAATTTTAATTTTAAGAACATATGTTTTATCATATAGATAACTACGTAATTAAAAAGTGATTTGGTGATTATGTGATTAATGAAATTTCAGAAGAGGATAATGATAATTTTGCGAAACATATTGACATATTCTAGACATTTTGGTTTTTGTTATTGACTAAAGATATTTTTAAGAGCATGAATATCCCTTTTATGGTTATTTCACCCATTAAAATATTATTTTTGTGCTTCAGGCATCAAAAAAATCAACTGTAATATTAATCATTTGGAGAAAAATAGGATATTATGTTAAAAATTGAGAAAATCATGAAATTATATAATAAATTAGGTATATTTAATTATTAATTTAGTCTATATGGATGTGTAATTTATCATCTCTGAGAATACAATATTATAACAAAATATATTCCAATTATAATCATTTCAAATTATAACATTGACAATTTACACACATCATTAATTTATGATTTTTTGATTGATATCCGTATCTAAACAATTCAATTTTATGTTATCGATAAAATCTATTATTATATATCATAATTTGGGCATTTTAATATACTTAAATTAAAAAATATTCATTTCCTATCTATGTGCTCATATATGGACATCTATTTTTTTTTTGTTATTTCAGGTAACATTTTAAACTACATTTTCTCTAATCAGGAGGAAATTTTTTTAAAACCTATTTTTTTATTGGTTTAAAAAATTTGTATTATTATATATCTAGAAGTTTATTACTCATATAAATTTGAATTTACAAGGAATTATTTTATTAAATGGTGGTTGATTTAAAACCACAAAACTTTTTTTTAATTAAAAAATTCTATTTTTTAGAGTTTATGGAATGAAAAAACACAGGGTAGATGAGAATTTAAAAAGTCAATACGTTGAGGAAATGATATTTAATATAAATTTAATCACATTGGTGTCTTAAATTATAAATTATCCTAATATGTTTTAATAAAAAAATTTCTGATAGTTTTGTAGGCTCAAAACACTGATCATAAAAGTCCCACAAAATATATACTTTTTATAATCTAGTAGTTAAATCCGTACCTATGTATATTATTATATATTTAATGATATATACATATTTATTTCCTAATTAATATAAAATATTGGTAATTTTTTAGTATATAATATGTTAACATTTTTTAAACTAATATCATTCATCAAAAATATGGTTTCCCCATAATATTTATAATTTATTTCCATTAATATATTATTATATTTTTTTTTTTGAAATTTTAGATATTTTCATGGATAAATATTACTACTTTTTTGAAATATATTACACTAAATTTTAATTTGGATGAAAATTTTCGGATATCTCGGAAAATATGTATTTTTTAGTTATTACTGAAAAATAGAAATTTTTGTAAAAATGTCATTTCTTCTTAGTTAATGAATAAAAATTATTTTATGCATTATATATATAATATATTATCAATTAAAATAATTATTATTCAATTATATTTTTTCTACTTTATTAAAGGTAGAACATATATATATTGGATTTTAGTTCAAATAAATTTTTATGTTAAAAAATATGGCTTTTTCTGAAAATTATTTTATATTGTATAATAATTTTCTATAATATATAATAATAATAACTAGTTATGATGAAGGATTTAAAATAAATTTAAATATTTTATATATCTAAATATATTTATTAAATAATAAAATTATTTTTAATAGTCATATAATTAATATAAAATCATCTTTTTCTTCTTAAAAAACATCTCAAGAACCCACTATTTCATAGTATATATGGGTTTTGTTTCAAATAATATTTTCCACATATATAAATTAAATTTGATAACATTTTTCCCATATTTGGAATACATATAATCAATTTTATATAATTGGGTCCAATTAATTTTTTACCATTATGAATTTTGAAAATAATTAAAAACAATTATCACATTTTTGAAAAATACATAGTTACCAAGTGGTTAAACTAAAATGATTTCGGTTAAAATGAACGAGAAAATTTTTATGAAAATAATGATTATGGAAAAATTTCATTCTATTTTATATCCTTATGTAATGAAAAAAAAGATTTTATATCTACTTCTTTGAAAACATTACATGTTTTACACTAACAACCACTTATAAAAGGCCACTACATCTCATGTCCCCTTGAAACATTCAAATCAATTGGTATCATAAAATACCAACCCAAATATATTAATTAATTCCCATCACATATAAAAACCCATGGTTAACATAAAACTACATTACATAACATATGACAAATACTTAAAATAGTAAATAAAATATATTCCCAAATAATGTGTTAGTATAGTACCATTGGAAAGAAGGAATCATAAGTAATGATACATGAGTGAGATACATTATTCCCACTTGGTTATTAATGAGTATAAACCTTATTATACACTCTATAAATAATAGATATATTTATATTATTGTGAATGAAAAAAAGGGTCATATTAGATTACCAATAAGGGTATTCAAGTGAGATATATTATGATAAACTTCAGCATAAGGGCACAATAATGTGATCATAAAATTAGAATATCGTACCCTGCATATAATAGATCATAAATATATCATCGAATAAATATTTTAGGTTCATAAGACACGAATCATAAGTTAATCAAAGGAATAACTATTACATTAGATAAGAAATTTGTGGGATACACATAAACATGTAAAATCATATGTCAAGTATACCTACAATGACCATCACAACATTTCGTGCTTGGGAATATAATCGGTGTACCTGCTTTGGGAATGGTATTCCCTTCATATACCCACTAGTTTTTGGTTTAGGATATCCACCTCTCAATCTTTTTTTGGGGGGATTATGATGAACTCTTGATTCAGGCATTGGATTCCATCCCCTAAACCCTAATTTATTTGGCATGGTATTCATTCTCAAGTATTTTATTAAGATCATAAAACATTTATCATTACTCATTGAATTTGAGGGAGATATATGTCCCAATCATAACTTGATAAAATGTTACAGAAATTTTCCAAAAGACAATAATACTTGTATCATACCAAGATATATAAAAAGAGTTGGGTTTCATAAATATCTTATCATAACCCATGAAATGAAATTGGAATTAAAAAAATTTAATCATATCACAACCTATTGAAAATATATTGGATTCCAAATAATTCCATCATATAATAACATATCAAATGAATCTGGTATCATAAAAATTAGTCATCTTACAACCCATAGATGTGACACATGTTTCATAAGAATATATCCCATGGATTTGAAAATGGGTTCCTAATCATATACCTTGTTGAGGTGAAAAATGTTTTCATAAACATCAAACAATCAAAACAAAAACCATTGAGATAAATATTAATGGTAAAATTGGATCATTTACTTGAAAGTCATGATTAACACCAACATATGTCATAGTAGATAGAAAATAATGTAGAAGTTCCTTATAAAAAACATTCTTGAATAAAAGTATTTTCTTCACAGGAATACTATTTATTTAATATATATCATTTAAAAAATAATTTTAATTCAAATAAACTGAAAAACTATAAATAAATCTTCCATAACATTATGAAACAATCATTATTAAAAACTATTTGAAATATTATAAATAAAAAATTAAAATATTATGAAATATATTTCATTGAAAATAGATTGAAAACTATTAAATAATATTTGAATATAACATAAAACAATAAAACCTTCTTGAGATCCTTTTTCATTGAAAATAACATTAAAGTAATGAATTTCCAAAATATTAAGATATAATTTAATTAAAAAACAACATTTAATCATGTAAATAAGTTTCTAGGTAATGATGGTCATGATAGCATGTATAGTCATACATGTCGAACATTCCCATTGCACTATAAATAGTTAAGAAATGTTCCATAACCAAAAAAGAAAAAATAGATTACATTTTAATAACTTTCTCATTTTAAAATGAAAAACTGGGTGATTTTTTTTAAATATAATTAGATAATATTATCATTTTTGGGAACCTTTTCTATTTGGAAAACATGGTTTTGAGGAACACAAATTTCTGATTGAAGAGATGGTAAAGTGATGTTTTCATTAAAACACATATTTAATTATATTATATACCAAACAGTGAATAAATGTTACCAATACATGAATATATGTTGAATAAACACAATATAAGAAAATATGAGAGAATTTTTCAAATATGTATTAAAATATTTCATCAAATGAAACATAATCCTAAACATTCTCAAAAGGCAATTGGATTCTTTCAATATACTCTTACCACTTTGTAAATTTGTACAAAACTACCCATTTTAGTAGTTGAAATTAAAAGAATAATAAAATATAATTAATCTATGTATATTCATGATCTATCATTTCAATTTTATTATATAAACATCATGGAAAAATATGGGTTCATAACAAGGCATGTGTCTCAAATATTGAAAATTGAGTCAAAGTAAATTTACCAATTTGGAATCTTTTGAAACATATACCCCATGATAGAAAGATAAAAAATAGGTTTTTCAAATACTAATAAATATATGTATAAAAAATATAATGTATTTATGTGTTCTATAAAACCCAGAAAAAATGTTTTGGGTGGTGAATGAAGCATGAATCTCATGGAATTAAAAAGTGAGATAAATTCCTCCACCGTGTGTCTTGAATCTCGTCATACTCATCCAAAAATCATGTATAATAAATATAATTGTTTTATAAATTTATAAAAAAAACATATTGTTATATATAATAACATTTATGCATTTATTGTTACATTATATTACACACTTGATAAAAAATCCATGTTATGGTTACATTTTACGTAATATTATCATTTTTTTCACATGTATGTTTATTTGTTATATATTTGGACCTTATAAAAATATTATTATTTACATAATGTAAAATATTATATAAATATCATGTAAATTTAGTATATTTCTATTATACTAATATATACAGTATATATGAATTAAATGGAATACACAGTTCATTTAGACGGAAGGTCGTAAGTAAGCATGAAAGCTATATTTGTTTAATTGTCATATTGAATGAAAAAAATTTTATATATAAATATATATGTACATAATATAACTAATTTATCATTATTATGTCATATATATCATAACAGTTCGCTAAAATCATTCTTAATACATTCTATATAGTGTTTGAATGATTCACATCGCTTTGAGGGGGTGGTAGTCCACACATCCACAAAAAAATTCTCATATTTTCCAAAATGAAACTATAATCTTATTTGTTGTAAATTAATTAAATAAGATTAAATATATAGTAAGTATCATATATATAATATAGAAACATAATTTATATCATAATTCCCACCATGGGGTGGTAATGGAAGGACGAACAATCATTATTTCATGAGGTGGTAGTTCTTTGTTCACATAATCAACATGTTCATTACCCATTATATGAAATTGCGTGTATGTGTTTGTATAACTATTTGCATCGAAACAATTTTTTATATTTATATACTGGAATTTTTTTTATATCAATTGAATAAGGAGAGTGGTTGGGGTGGGTAATGAATATATTATGAAAGAGCTGGAAGGTGGATGTTACCACTTCATTGGGTATCTCATTATTTGGCATTCTCCAAAGGAATTCATTGGTTTTATTTTCTCATAAAAGGAGGATTAAATTATTAAAGGTTTATTTGGGGAAGTTCATTTGAATCATACTCAAGAATGTAATTTTTTTGAGAGGTGTAAGGAAGGGGGATATGTGGTGGCCATTTATAGGGGAGGGAAAGGACTCACTTGGTATTTTTGAAACCATGTTAATAGTACCATGTGAGTCCTCTCCCACCCCTATAAAAGGCCCCTATTTCTAAAAATAAGTAATATTTCTCTTTTAAACTCCATCATCCTTTATTTTTTAAAACGATGATATTTATTTATAACTCCAACCGCTCTTTAAACATTTAAATCACATCTTATGACTCCTTTATAGCTGCTAAAGTCACTTATTTCCAAGGCCATTCGAAGAGTAGTTTCAGAGCACCATTGAATCAATAAATTTTTCTTTCGGGTTGAATGATTATAATTGATTTTTACCTCTAAATGCTTGTAAAATTTTCATCATATTCTTTAACAGATTCATTATCCATTTTCTTAAGATACAGAAATTCATATTCCATAATATTATGCTGAATCTAAGAAAACTGATATTTGAAAAACAGGTTCTTGAAATCATTCGAATAAATGGGGTCAATTTCATCTTGTTGCCTCGTATACTTGATTTGAATCTACAATTGTTCCCCTTAAACTTATAACTAATAAACTTCTAGAATCAATTTATCCTATTCTAAGAATTTTTGAATAGAAAGTAACTTTTTAGTGGTAATGATCCATTGTTCATGAATAAGTGTATTAGAAGACAAACAAAAATAAGGTTGAAATTTCCTTATAAAAAACTCAATGGAATGGTCACCCCTCCTTTTCTCAATTATGTTCCTTTAATGGTTTATATCAACAGAAATTAAGGTTCATATAGCAATGATAATGTTCATTTATACTCTATTATAATTCAGTTTCTCCGCATGAAAATTATTTTATTGTCTATTTCAAACACCAATAATATGATTCCTTTGGGTTCTATCAATTCACTAAAACCAATTGCATTCAGTTGTCAACACTTTTCATAGTGCAATACTATTAAAACAAGAAAAATAAATACAAATAAGTTGTTTAAAACATGACAGCTTCCTTAATCCATGAAAACCTATGTTTATCCTAGGTTCTTTATAGGAAACTTGCATTTAAATACATCATGATAGTCCAAGAAGAGTTTTTGAATTCCAAAATCATATCACATAGTAGTTTCAAACCTAATGTGCATTATGGCCTGTTTTGGTAATGTCCCGGTTCTGGAAGCCACCCAGAGGCGCCCCGTACCCAGTTGGTCACAAGGCCTCAAGCACATTTCCCTGAATGCCAGAGGTTATCGACTAGTAGCGAGGGCCTTGGGTTTGATAATGGGGAAACAAGGCACTCATTGGCAGTGTACACATCATAAATAAACATCATACCATAGTGGAGGTAATAATAATCCATACAGAAATAAACAGCAGAAGTCTGAAAGAAGAAAACCGATGCACACATATATAATATTGAGGTATGATACCTATGTCTCGGAAAGCAGTAAAAAAATCACAATGGTGAATACAATAATAAATCAAAGTACAAAAGAAAACAGGTAATATCTTCAGCATCACAAGCTATATTGTGGTCCCATTCTCTCCAGCTCCACAGCAAGTTAAGTACTTGAAGTAAAAGGGTTCTTGCACATATCTATACCTGCAACAACATAATCATCTTGGGCCCAAACGCATAGCCCAAATAGGGTGTGAGACATGGTCCCAGTAGAAAACAACCCAAATATATGTGCCTAACAGTCAGTGAATACATGGCAGGTAATGTACAGTAAGCAGTGAACAACAAGAAGTAAACAGGATAAATCACCGCAGTAACAGTCCACAGTTTCTAGCATATAATCTACACACAAGAAATAGACAATCCAGAAAGTAGAACAAAAAGGTAACCTCTGGGTAGTTCTCATAGCCTAACCCCTAAGGATTAACCTACAAGTACTAGAAACCCTGTAGGAGGCACACACAGTCTCAACCCTCTGGTTCAGCTAAATAATAGACTTTCATAAAATAACTCACTGTCAATTCCCCCTATAGTCTCGTAACATACTAAAGGCTCTCTGGGGAAGAACTCAAAGTCTATTCCCCCTTTGGCCCGAATCGAGGAACTACAAACTCTCTGAGGAAGCACTCAACGTCAATTCCCCCTGTGGTCTCACATCAGAAATTAATGACACTCTGGAGAAGCCCTTACGTCCATTCTCTATATGGTCCACTTCACTAGGTTCTCAAAGCTCTATGTAAAAATAAACTTGTATAAAGTGCGTATCGGCCCAAGTAATCCTCAAGAACTACTTGTCTATCACTCTAAGGAATAACATCAGAACAGTTCAATAGTTCCACTATCCTACAACTAGGCATGGCATCTGGAAAAACACCGAACTAGAAAAACTAGCATGGAAAATATTCAATGAACAGTAAAATAATTAACCTACACACAAGCGAGTACCTCTAATCATGCAATCAAGAAAATAATGCAACAATAGGGGCAAAACACGAAACACGCAATAACATGTTCAAGGGTATTTTTGGAATTTTCAAAAAATATCCACAGACTTCCTATGGAAAGGCACAAACTACCTACCTTGATGTTAGGAGAATGATATACATGAACCATGACGAATTATTCTCATTAGAACGCCGATGATCTGAGAAAATGTCCAAAACACTCATCCAACGATAACATGGGAAAGATTAGAAATTAAGGAACAATGCTCTAAGACAAGGAAGAACTCACTACTTCGGTCCCAATGCAATCGATGGCGGCTGAAATAGAGATCAGACAGAGACTCGGGAATCCAGAGAGGAATCGTGGCTGTATGAGTCGCTCTCGGACAATGAAACTGAAGAAGGGATGTGTTCTATCGGACAGGCACGACCCCGGTGCGTTCAATGAAAAAAAGAAAGTACAAGGCGTGTTATTCTAGGGTACATGGCATGTACACTGGTTTTCTATAATCCACTTTAAGCGGCCGCCACATCACCTCTACACACCGTGTGTGTGATCCTGACACAGCCAGCACATGGCTTCGAGCGATAAAGGAGTAAACAGCGTGTACTCAGAATGTACACGGTGTGTACTTCAAAAATTTACAGAAATCCCATGTCTCTCAAAAACACCACAAAAAGAAAAGACATACCTAAAAAGAAGATTCTGGTCCTTACAAACTTCCCAACCATAATGAAATTTGTCCCCGAATTTCCATGATGAGGCTGAGAAAAAGAAATCTTGAACAGCTCTGGCCACTGCGATAGTTCATCGGCCTCCCTTTCCCAGTATTGGTCTTTTACTAGCTGGTGCTACCATATCACCCCATACAAGAGGAACAGACCACACCCGGAGAACATTCGTATTGTGATCGACAATCCGGATAGGATGCTCCATAAATGATGGATCCGCTTCAAGATCAACCTCCTTGGGCTGAAAGACATGAGATGGGTCTGAAAAGTAACGCCAGAGCTGAGGGACGTGGAAGACGTCGTGCATGGACCAGTACCTCTTAGGTAACTGAAATCGATAGACAACCGGCCCAAATCTCTCCAATACCTCCAACAGCCTGATGTACCGCGGTGAAAGCTCACCCTGTCGCTGAATCCTCTTGTGTCGCAATATCGGTGTGGCACACATGAATACCTGATCCCTGACCTCGAACACCAGAGTTCGTCTCTATTGATCAACATAAGACTTCTGTCGAGACTGAGTTGTAGCCATCTTCTTCAGAATTAAGTATATGACTCTGAGGTCTCCTGAACAAGATGAGGTCCCAGCAAAGGTTCCTCTCCTGCCTCCAGCCAGCATAAAGGTTATCGGCATGGCCTACCATACAAATCCTCATAAGGTTTCATCTGAATAGTCGCCTGAAAACTATTCTTTTAAGGGAACTCCACCAGAGGGATATGCTTCTCCCAAGAACCACCAATGTCTATAATGAAAGATCAGAGCATATCCTCAAGAAGTTGGATCGTATGCTCAGATTGGCCATCTGTGTGGGGATGGTATGATGTACTCAAAAGTACTTGTGTACCCAAATCCTTCTAAAGACTCTACCATAACTGAGAAGTAAAGTGCGCATATTTGTCTGAAACAATGCAATGTGGAACTCCATGCTGACGTACAATCTCTCGGATGTACAGTCGTCCCAGATGATCAATACTGAAGGTCTCCTAGATCTGTAAGAAGTGACAGACCTTCTTAAGCCTATCGAAAACATCCCAAATAGCATCGTTCCCTCGGAGCGACCTCGGAAACCCGGTCACAAAGTCCATCGTGACATCATTCCACTTCCAATCCAGAATGGGTAACTAATGTAAAATGCCTTCTGGTCAATGATTCCCCGCCTTCACCTCCTGACAAGTGGAACACCATAAGACGAAACCAGCAACATCCATCTTCATACTTGGCCACCAATACTGGTGATGAAGATCATTATACATATTGGTGACGCCAGAATGAACTGCCCAAACTGTAGAATGAAAATCCCGCATCAGCTCCTCATGTATGTCTTTTGGCACCCATACGCATCCCTAGAAACACATGTTCTCATCCTCACCCATTGTACATCCAATAAGAGGGTCCTATCATGACGCACTCTCCCACAGGACTAAGCCTTCTAATTCTGATAGCTGCCTCATTCCTACCTGATCAAGATGCGTAGAGGTAATAGATAAAGAAGATAGAAATATTTTTCCCTTTCTGCCGTGCACCTCCATATGCATCTCAAAGAACAGAGCCATAAGCTACCACTCGCTGCTGGCCTCCTGAACTCCCTGAATCTGAGTTCTCCTGCTCAATGCATCTGCCACTACATTGCCCTTTCCTGGCGTATAGGTAAGCTCGAAATCAAAAGACTGACGATTCTCGACCGACCTGCATTGTCTCAGATTCAGATCATGCTGAGTGAATATGTACTTGAGACTCTTGTGGTCAGTGAAAACCACAATGTTATCTCCAAGAATGTAATTCCTCAAATAGTGTAATGCATGAACAAAAACTTCCAACTCCAGATCGTGTGTCGAGTAGTTCCTATCATGTGGCCTCAACTACCGAGACCCGTATGCAATGACTCCATCTCCTTGCATAAGAAAAGCACCCAGCCCGATACCTGAAGCATCACAATAGACTGTATAGCTCTTGACTGGCTCTGGAAAGACTAGTATCGGGGATGATGTCAACCTTCCCTTCAGCTCCGGAATGGATGACTCACACGAATCTGACCATAAGAACATCGCCCCCTTTTTGGCCAGACCTCTCAAAGGTGCTGCAAGGCATGGAATGTCTTAAATGAAGTTTTTGTAGTATCCATCCTGCCATAGGAAACTCTGCACCTCAAAAATTTTCTTCGGCGGCTCCCATGAAACTACATATCTCACTCTCTCTAGGTCCACAACTACTCCTACCTCTGAGATGACGTGACCCAAGAAGTTAATCTAATCCATCCAGAAGTGGCACTTCAAGAGTTTAGCATAAATCTGATGCTCTCTCAGTGTACTCAAAATGATCTCAATATGGGTAGCATAGTCGTGTAGATTATGAGATTACACCAAGATATCGTCCACAGAGACCATGAAAAATGAATCCATGTAAGGATATAACACTCAGTTCATCAGTTCCATGAAAACTATTGGCGCGTTCGTGAGACCGAACGGCATGACCGTATACTCATAAAGACCATACCTGCTCTTCAAGCCTGTCAGATATATATCTGATGGTCTGATGCGCAAATGATGATAACCTGACCTCAAATCGATATTCGAGAACATGCGGTCTCCTCAAAGCTGATGGAATAGATCATCAATCCTAGGCAAGGTATATCGGTTCTTGAACGTCAACTAGTTCAGCTTCTGATAATCCAGACAGAGCCTAAGAGTACCGTCTAACTTCTTCGCAAACTGGACAGGCGAACCCCAAGAATAAGTACTAGGTCAGATGAAACCATTTGCCTGCAACTCCTCCAATAGTTTCTTGATCTCTTGCAACTCAGGTGTAGCCATACTATAGGGAGGAATATACACTGGTGTCATTCCTGGCACGAGCTCAATAGATAATTCTACCTCACGTTCCAGAGGCAAACCTTAAATGTCCTCTGGAATGAAATCTATAAAACAATACAACACTGGAGGAAAGTACAACTGTGAAGTCCCCTAGTCATCCTGATAAAGGATAGAAATCTGAGCCGTCACCCTTCCTAGAACATGATGCTCGAGTCCTGCTCGACTCGCCCGAACATCCCATTCACCTCTATGAACGAAAGACTCACCCTCTGGTGAGATAAAACTCACCCAGCGGCAATAACAATTGATGACTACCTGGAAGGGAACTAACCAGTCCATCCTAAGAAGTAAATCATAGCCTGTTATCTCTAGTACATAGTGATCCCATAATAAACGATACCATGTAACCTCGAGAGGGCACCCTCTGCACTGACGTACACTAGATGTCCTCGCTCCCAAAGGTGTGTCTAGTGTCAACAAGTCAGCAGATCAAAATATACAGAGCCCAAGGCTCTCCATAGTAGTAACAGAGATAAAACTATGCATAGCACCAGTATCGAAAAGATGTAAAGATAAAACTGAGGCTACTAAAATCGTACCTCGAATGGTAGAAGGTCCGGGATCCTGCTCCTTATAGGTCTACACCACCCCAAATGTTGGGCCTACCCCGTGGCCCTGTGACCCTACGTGACCACTCTGAGCTGATCGTCCATGCTGGTGCTGATGGACTGGTGACTGACTGTCATGGCCCCAACCTCCACCTCAGCCTGAACAGCCAGAAGAACTCCAGTTCCATGACTGGTGAGAAACTGATGGGGCTGCTCCCGAACAAGGAGTCATGGAATAACCCCCGTCACCAGCTACTGGTGAGAAAACCAGGAAGAAACACTGAATGTGACCCATCTTGCCACAAGATTGGCACTCCACTGGGTCTCCCTAGCACTGCGGCCTCGTGTTCCCTTACCTTCCACACTGGTAGCATACCACTTGGATACCTAAAGATGTATCTTGACTCCTCGAATCACCGCACGTGGACTCCGTACGATGCTTCATACTATCAACTAAAGGAACACTAGCTCTGGAAGCAGAGCCGCCCTAGCTTGCAGCACCAGAGTCTCTCAGATTGCGCTCTGCAATAAGCACCTGGTTGACGTTGGATGTGATGGAAGTCAACTGGAAGATATTCACCTATTAGAGGATCTCCTCCCTGAGGCCATCCTTTATCTTTAAAGTGTATAACACCCCACATCCATCCCGGATTTGTGGGAAGCACTTCTGCTCGGTGAAAAGAGAGGAATACTCCATAATAGTAAGAGTACCCTGCTCTAGACTCATGTACTCCAAGGGTCGATCGACCCCTACAGTCTCCGGGAAAAAGTAGTCGTAAAACATGTGCTGGAACTCCTCCCAAGACATAACCTTCTGGTGAACCGGCTGTGAGATCACGTCCCACCACCTCTTGTGGGAGTCTCGCAGCATATTGGTGGAAAGCTTGACCCGACTGTCTGGAGGTGTTTATAGATGCTCAAAGATAGTCATCTTGGATTCTATCCATGACTCTACAGCCTATGGTCCTTCCCCCGAGAATGTAGGAGGATGCTGCTGCTGGAAAGCCCGCATCAAGTCTTCCATAGACGTGGTAGGAGGCAGTGCTCCCTGGACGGTCTGCATCATCCTCATAAAGCCTTCCATGAACTGTGCATCAGCGCCTTCAAGTGGTATGACAGCCAGTGGCAAGGCTGGCCCGACTGGAGGATCAGCAGGAAGTCCACGATCAGCCATATCATCATCTGATCACTGCTTGACAACTGACATACAACCTGAGGACGTCTTGGAGGCATAGCTCTGAAAGATCAAAAGTATACCTTAGATCAGGGAAACAAGGACAGAGAACAAGGGAGTACAAAAAGAAAGTATGAGAAAGAAACCACTCATGATTTAAAAAACATAACTACACGATGTCTATAAACTCTACACGGTGTGTACTTAACTCCACTCTCCTGCTCGTGTCACCTTGGAAGGCTAACCCACACAGTCTTCTTAAACTGAAACTACATGGCATCTTCCCTATTGACACAACATATAGTAGACAAGGTTTCAACGACCTGTGTTGTTAGTCACGCGTCCGGCTACACGACTGAGACTACATAGAGTTTTTCAAAGAAACACAGAATTTACTTGAAGATTTCTCCAACCCGTGTTGTCGGAGACACAGCCAAGTACACGGCTGACCCTTACACAACGTGTTCAGAACAAACACGGCATGTATAAGAGGAGAGAACACCAACCTGTGGGGTTCATGACACGGCCGTGTACTGAGTACAAGGATACACAGAGTGTTCGTACAAAACACGGCATGTATGACATGAGTTTCCCCAACCCGTGTTGTTAGGGACACGGACGAGTACAAAACTTACTAATACACTACGTCTACCTACCGTAAATAGCGTGTTCCTGAAGATTTTTCACAACCTGTGTTTCTTCTCACACAATATGTGAAACGGTTTAAAACTACACTGCATGTATAAATAAATTACATGGCTTGTATTCTGGGTTTTTCCGGGGAGTAGCTCTGAAATTGCACCGAAGCCTAGAAAACACCGAAAAAAGAGTATGATGGTGCCAAATTCCGACCCATGAGGGACCATACTCCCCATGAATCAAAGCTTGGCATCAAAAAGAGTCATATGTAAGGAAAAAAGGTCAATGATTCACCAATTTCCAATTCATGAGTTCCCATAACACATCAAGAACCAAAATTTGGCATTCATTTAAGCAAGGAACAAAACAACAAACCTCTCTATAAAACTGCCTAAAATCTATGAAGCACCTATCACAACAGCATTCATAATCTACACAAAGTCTATCACAACAACATGCAATCGCAAATGCACTCTGGATGGCATGGCATTAATGCATGTCATGTTCTTTCTAACCAATTCCTATATGATGCATGAGATGGCATACCCTCATCTCATCGTGTTGTGACAGAAATAGAACCACAATATCAACAACAACAACAACAAAAATCATGTGAATCACTCTAGGTGAAATCATATAACTCGTAAAATCTAAAAACCAAAGAACTGCAATAATCACTGTAGTATAAATTTTCCCTATACACAGGATAGATACTCCCAAGAACAGCTTAATACCAAGTATCGGATCCATCATATCCCTGGTTAAAGGCACCAAACAGTAAATCAAGAGAAAAGAACCCCTCTGATACCACTTTGTAATGTCTCGGTTCTAGAATCCACCCAGAGGCACCCTGTACCTTGTTGGTCACAAGGCCTCAAGCGCATTTCCATGAATGCCAAAGGCTGGTGACTAGTAGGGAGGGACTTGGGTGTGATAGTGGGGAAACTATGCCCTAATTGGAAGAGTACACAATGGAAATAAACAAAATTCAATAACAGATGTAATAATAATCCATATAGAAATAAACAGCAGAATACTAAAAGAAGAAAACTGGAGTACACATATTTAATAATGATGTATGATACATATGTCTAAGAAAACATCCAAACAAATCATAGTGCTGAATACAATACTAAATCGAAGTACAAAAGAAAATAGGTAAACTCCTTAGCATCGCATGCCATAGCTTGGTCCCATGCTCTCCAGCTCCATAGCAACTCAAGTACGTGAAGTAGCAAAACACATGCCCTTATCTAAACCTGAAACAATATAATCTGCTTGGCCCCAAAAGTATGGCCCAAACAGGGTGTGATACAAGGTATCAGTAGCCATAAACCAAATTATCTGTTCCTAGTAGTCAGTGAATATATGGAAGGTAAATTACAGTAAGTAGTAAACATCAAGCAGCAAACAAGATAAAACATTTAGAATCATTCCATAGTTTCTATCATATAATCTACAAACAAGAAACAACCACTCAAGCAAGTAGAACAAAATGGCAACCATTAGGTTGTTCTCATAGCCTAACCCCTAAGGTTCAAAATACAAGTACTAGCAACCCTCTGGTAGGCACAAACATTCTCACCCCTCTGGTTCAGGTAAATAATAGACTCTACGAGGAAGCACTCAATTTCAATTTCCCATATAGTCTCTTAATGTACTAAAGGATCTTTGGGGAAGAACTCAACGTCCATTCCCCCTTTGGCCCACGTCGAGGAACTACAGACTCTCTGAGTAAGCACTCAACTTCAATTCCCTCTGTGGTATCACATCATAAATTAATGAATCTCTGGAGAAGACATTATGTCCATTCTTCCTATGGTCCACTACACTAGGTTCTCACAGCCCTATGTAAAAAATAAACATGCATAACGTGCGTATCAACCCAATTAATCCTCAAGAACTACTTGGATAACATTCTAAGGCACAACAGCATCACAGTTCAACAGTTCCACTATCCTACAACTAGGCATGGCAACTGAAAAAATGCCGAACTAGAAAAACAAGCATGGAAAACATCCAAAGCATAGTAAAAGAATTACCCTACACACAAGAAATTACCTATACACAAGAAATCATGAAAAGCAGGCAACAAAAGGGGAAAAACAGGAAAACACGCAATACCCTATTCAAGGTTATTGGTGGAATTTTCCCAGAATATTCACAAACTTCCTACTGAATGGCACAAACCAACTACCTCAATGCTAGGATAACGATATAAATGAGCAACGAATATTGATTCTCCTTAGAACGTTGAGGATCTGAGAAAATGTCCAAAATTATCAGCCCATGATAACTTGAGAAAGAGGAGAAATTAAGGAACATGGCTCTAGGAGAAGGAAAAACTCACTGTTGCGGTTCCCACGGAGTAAACGGCGGGTGAAACCGAGATCAGATGGAGACTTGGGAATCCGGAGATGAATCACGGTTGTATGGGTCTCCCTCTGACGAAGAAACTGAAGAAGGGATGTGTTCTATCCATCAGGAGTGACCCCGTTGTGTTTAATGAAAAAAAGAAAGTACACAACATGTACTTCTGGGGTACACAGCGTCTGCTCTATTTTTCCATACTCCGCTTTATGCGGCTTCCGCATCGCCTCTACACACCGTGTGTGTGACCTGGACATGGCCACCACAAGGCTTCGAGCGGCAAAGGAGTACATGGCGTGTAATCAGAAAGCACATGGCGTGTACTTAAAAAATTTCCAAAAATCCAAATTTTCTAAAAAACAACAGAAAATGAAAAGACATACCTAAAAAGAAGATCTGGGTTCTTACAGTTTTCATGTAATAGGTTATGTCAAGTCAGTCCCAACAATCCATGATAGATATTTTACACATTGGTATATATGATCTAGAATGAATTCCACTTATAGTCTATAGTAATGCATTTATTTCATGGAAACCACTCACTATATCATTTACCAAAATACATTAGTTTTTCAAAACCTGAACTCATCCTTATATATGTCCATTGAGACATCCCTAGCCATATCCTTATATATATACAATGTATTCTCACTAATGTTTTCTAATACTAGTTTCGAAAGGAGGGAATACCTTTAGATCTGGTAACTACTATAAAACCCATCCTTAACTAATATATACATTACATAATAAATGTAGAATAATTCAGAACATTTCACATACAAACACACAAAGACTGTATTAGTTTATTGAGTTTAGAATCACAGAATCACAAATGATAATACATGAGTGTGATAAAATACCTCCCACTAGGTCTTCCTGACCATCAAACTTATTAGAAACACCATGAATATTACATATCATCATATCCTTGGGAAGAAATCCTAAACATAGATGATCTTAGACGCTCAGTAAGGATACACAAGGGAGATATTTATGTTCAAACATTAGCATAATTGTAAGAGAATGTGTTAATGACAATAAAATATCCTAACCTATATTTCAAAGGTCATAAACATGAATAATATCATAAATATTTGATGTTCATAAGACAATAATCAAATGGGAAAACATTCAATAAGAATATTATAAGACATGAAAGTTTTGAAATACTCATAAACATGTAAATTCATATTTTAAGGATATCTATAATGGGCTTCACAACATGTTATTATTGTTATAATAACCTATGTACATTCTCCAGGCATGGTATTCTAACCCATGTACCCTCTTGTTTCGGTTTTAGGATTTCCACCTAAGTAACTTATTGTTCTGGGCTTAAATTCCATCTTGTTTCGGGATTTGGATGTCCTCCCATAAACCCTCTTGTTTATAGCTTAGTATACCCACCCTAGTAACCTATTGATATTGTAAAATATTAATGGTTACCCAATTCATTATAGATAGATCTAGATCACACAGGGCACAAGATAAAATTATAAATACATGTTTCAAGAGATAATAAAACATGCATCACACCGTGACCCACAAAACAAGATATGATTCAAAAACAACATTTCATAACCCATGAAATGAAATGGGTATCATAATCCTTTTACCATTCCCTATAAATTTGAAAATATCTGTGTTTTATAGTTATTTAAAACTACAATAACTATTGAAAGGATTTTAGTTTCATATGAATTAATCATTGTATAAACCATTGAAGAGAAACATGTTTCATAAAAAATAACCTATAGAGGAAGAATGGGTTTCATAGATAAGTAAGTAATGAATGATAAATAGGTTTTAATATATCTTGTTCCATAATAAACATCAACCATTTACAGAAATAATAGGAATGAATCCTTTTAATCATCTCCTAGAAAGTCATGATTAAAACTAATAGCTGTCATCTTAGATGGAATGTAATTTTTCAAAATCGTTTTAAACCCTTTCCTAAAAAAATAAATTTTCTTCTTTGGTAAATATTTTAAAAAAATTGATCCTTTTGAAAAATATTTTCTTGAAAATAGACGTGAAAGCATATATATAAATATTTGAAATCATATGAAAAACATCTCCATTTATAAAATTTATTGACAACTTAGAAATAAATCATGAATACATTTTTAAATCCATTTCTTTTAAAACACATTGAATACTTATAAAATAAGGTTTGGAGATCATTTAAAATAATAAAAAACATTTAAAAAACATTTTCCTAGAAAAAAACATTAAAATATATATTTTAAGATAATTAAGAAAATGTTACGAAGAAAAATTTTCAATATTTTTTATAAAGCTTCAATGGAATTAATATCATGTCGATTCATAAGTCCATACACACCAAACATCCATTTTTTCCCCACAAAAACATTTGAAAAATACCTTGATAAAAAAATGTCCACAAGATTCCATTTTAAGAACCCTTTTTTTAAAAATGGTAAAACAAGTATAAAATTTAATTTAATGAATACTGTAGAATTTTAGTATATTTGTTTTGGAAACATTTCTTTTCATAATACATGGTTTGAAGGAACCAATATTTCGGACTGAAGAGAGGGAAAATTCAGGATTTCATAAAATAATATCATTACAATATTAAGTCCCAATGAGTGGGAAAATAGTACCAATACATTAATATATCATGAATAACCAAATTAAGTCAATATTCAAGAGTATTCATGAGAGATAGATCATAATATTTGATCAAAGGAAGCATAATTCCAAATAATATTGAAAAGTAATGAAATTGTTTCTGAATACTCCAACTGCTTGGTAACAATGAACCATACTCCCCAATTAAGAAAATTAAATTACCTAAAGCAATAAATATATTTTAAAGGATGATATTCCTGGAAAAAAATTAATGGTTTTATATCCACATTTTAGAGAAATATAGTCTTATAATATATAATGCGTCTCACAGATAGAAATGTGAGACGAAATTAAATTACCTATTTGGTAAATTTTGAAACATTAACCTCATAAAATAATGATAAAATAATGAATAAGTAAATTTCCCTACATATATGTCTAATAATAATTAATAAATAAATGGGAAATAAACACACAAAAGAAGTATTTGGTGGTGAATAAAGCATGTATCTCACAAAAATAAAAACTAAAAAGTAATTTACATAGATTATGTCTTGATGCTCATCGTACTAATACAAATATCCCATAATAAATATATTTTTATTATAAAATATTCAATGGTAAATATTCTTATTTATTATACCATATATGTTTTTATTATAACTTAATCTTTCCTTCTTGTTAACAATTTCATGTAAATTTTATGCCTCGTGTAATATTCACTTATTTTTTCACATGTGTCTTGATTTGTGATATCTTTGGTAATTATAATTTTATAATGTTTTATAGAATGTAAATAAATGAACTAAATATCATTTAATATTTATATGTTTTTATTATAATAATCGAAATAATATATTATTAATAAATGGAATACACCATTCATAGAGATGGTAGGCTATAAATAAAAATAATCATTGTTTTTTGAATAATTACGGTTCTGAAAGATAGAAAGAAAAGGAAATATATGTATATTTGAATAAAATATCACTAAAAATAATTATTATGTTAAATATATTATATAATTTCACAAAACACATCTCTAATACATTCCAAATATTGTTTGAATGAATCACATCGCTATGAGGGTGCAATAGTCCACACTTACCCAAATAAAAGTATCTCATTCAAAAAAAATGTAATCTATTTAGATATGTTTTTAAAATAATTACATAAGATTAATTACATAATAATTAACATATATTTGTTTTATAATAATAATTCCAACTTTAATTCCCACCATCGTAGGCCATAAAGGAAGGAAAAACATTCACCGTTTTGTGAGGTAGTAGTTCACTTTACACGTAAACAACATATTCGATACCCATTAGATTCATGTTTCTGAATGTGTAGGTATAAAACATAGTGTTAAAAAATATCAGTATATATAGTGAACATGATATTTTTTAGAATAAATAATATGTAAATTTGATGGGTGGAGAATGAAAATAAGATAATGGAATTTGAGAGAGGATGTTACCTCTTGTTTTGGTAACTCCTTTTAGTTTCCCCAAAGGGATTCCACAGATTATTTTCATCACAAAAGGTGGATTCAAGGATTAATGGAGGGATTTTGGGAAATTTATTGCGGAGATCATGGCCAATCCTAACTGGTTTGAATGTTCTGAGTAAGGGGGAGATGTGGTGGCCTTTAATAGGATAGGGAAAGGAATCACTTGGAATTTAATTAAATAACGTTAGGTGTACCCACATTTTTCCAAAAGAAAGACATAAAAATACAATTAAACACTCTAGAAAAAGTTCAATGGATGACTAATGGCCAGAAAATTGGATTTGTACACTTGTTTAGGTCATTTTCTACCTTATGATTAATTATTTGTCATTTGATGAGCATAATGTTTCCTTCGTCATTGTAATTAATATTTATTATATTCACTAATATCTCATATAAAAAATCAATGTCTCAATTTATGGAAATTATATAATATTATGAATCAAAAATTTTAATCCATATATTATATTTATAATCACATAAGTGGAATAAATTAATTTAAATTCAGACACATTGGAAGGATGACAATGTGGGTCTAATATAAAAATGTACATCTTTTTTTATGTTTTTAAATCCAATTGCAATGTGAAATTGGATATAATAGCCTAAATTGGATTAATAGATTTATATTTTACTTAATTATATATTGATATCAAATTAAAATTTAATTTATCTATATAAATAAATTACATGAAAAATATGTTTGGATGTAAAATTGAGTATTTTTTCATATTCAACAAAATGTTGTTTTCAAAAAATTATCAAAAATTATCCCTCATATAATTTTCAATTTATAAATTTAAAAATGATGTTTATTTTACCAAATTTAACTTTTAAATTTTTTAAAAATTATTTTTATTTTTTTCCAAAATGTTTATGAATAATATCTCATTTGAGAAAATATTATTTTTGATCATATAATTGATTTACCAAAAATTATCTGTTTCATTATCATAATATTTTATTTATATAAAAACATTAAATATAATATTTGGAATGTAGTAATTATTATTAATATTACTATGTTTATCTTCAAGGATATAATTATAATGTTTAAAAAATTATAGCAATGAAATAGGGTTTCCTAGAAACTCGGTGTTTTGGGTAACACTTGCGAATTCAGTGTTACTTTTATAGAAACCGAAGTCATTATTGTGGGAAAATAATGTTTTACTTAGTAAATTAAAATTATATAATAAATATATAATGTTACTAAAAAAATCCAAAATATTAAATAAATTCAAAAAAATCACACAATCTCAGGGTTATACAACCGATGTCCACGAGTCCTTATTTTGATCTTAAATCCATTATATGAATTCTATTGTTCTTACCTTTGGAGGTTATCTTAAGAAGAGGTATCTTAATAAACTAAACATATTAATTTAATTTCTTCATCCACATCCTTCAAATCATCATTAATTATGATTAAATAATAACACAAGTAAATATTATATGATGACATATTAGTAAGTTAAATTCATATAATAGTTCCTCATATAATTCTTTTTAACAGGATATAATGTCATCATTCATTTGTACGGTAAACCACCACCTCATGATCTAATGTCATTCATTTTCCATTATTATATCTCACAACTTGATATAATGATGGATTAAATGTATATAAATATTATCTATTAAACATATTTATACTTATGTAAATATTATATCACATATAAATTTTTACTTTCCATTCCATGGGGGACATGATAACATTTAATGTGTGCAGACTACTAGCCCATGGTGTGATTTGATTCATTTTTCATTAACAATTTAAATAGAAGTTAATATTGAAAATTTTAATAAATATATGTAATATAAATGACCTAATTATTATATTATTGACATTTTTATTATTAATGGATGGACATAAAACACATGCAATAACTGCAGCCAATATTGGGGAATTGACCATGTGATGCACACACCAATCTCTTCAGACCCAACTACCCTTTATGCCCTTGGTGTAGAGTCCCTAACCCATGCTTCTAGATCATGTAAATAATGATTTATGTGTTTTATTTAAAAATAATTAAAAAATATACATAAATTTAAAACTATGGATCTTTTCTAGTTTAGGTGTCGGAGGAAAAGACCACATTTACATTTTAAGAAAATTAAAATAGTAAATAAAATGTAGGGATGAAAATTCTTTTGTGTCACACCCTTATTGAGCAAAACTCCCTAAAAGATCTGTCAGAACATGATAACATTTTATAAAAACATATGATGATAAAAATATCCTTTTACAGGGGTTTTAAAAATTATTGTGAGAACCCTTTTTCAAAATACAAATACCTTTTGAAAATTCAATTTGAAAATACATTTAAAAATAGATTTCCAAATATGTTTGATAAATACTTTGTAAATTAGGTTTTTAAAATACATTGGATAAATAATTCTAAAAATCGATATTGAAAATAAATTTTATAAATTGCATTGGAAACCACTTTATAAATAATTTTGAAAATACATATTAATTTTAAATCATATTTTTGAAAACACATTTTAAAATATAGGTTCTTTTTTACAATTATTTTGAAAATCCTTCCAAAAAATGTATTAAATGTTTCATTCAAAATAAATAGGAATCTGAAACAAATATATGAATATACTATGAAAATGAATACACATTTGGGAATGATTTAAATCTTGGGAAAATAGTTATTCTTTTAAGAATGTTATAATAGATTTTTAACATTATTATTCTTGAAAAAGATTTATAATAAAATATGGGTTTTTTAATAATTCTTTGAAATATATTGAATAAAAAAATATCTCAAAAAAATTGATGCATTTTGGGCCTACACACTTTTTATGGAGTTATTTCACCCCTCATCGGGATATAGTTTACAATGTCCATGTTTCAATTTTTATAAATACATTTTATACATTATTTACATATATACATTTTCTAAAGCGGTTTTTGATTAAAAAAATGTTTTGAATACATATGAAAATTTATAAATATATAAAAATTATATTTATTAGAAAATCACTTGGCATATTTTTTATTACCATGTATCATGAAATTTTTCATTTTCATGGTAATTTAATAATAAAAATTTATATATACCAAATATCACATAAAATTACTTTTTATTAAAATGACATTTTATCTTTAAATAATCATATATAAAAAAATATTTAAAACTATTTTTCATTATTTTTATTTTGTATAAAATAATTCCATGCATGAATAAACTTTTAACATGAAATAATAAGCATAGTGAATTATTAATCACATTAAATTGTATATACATCATTAATAAAAACAACAATGTATCAAACCTAAAATTATAAGAACATCAGATAATGAAATATGTATTGGTGACTGTAAAATTACTATTTTTCTAAAATATTTCCCCTATAAATAAAATATTGAATATAATTTTACATTCTTGAGATATTATTTATAAAACCAATTATATCATTAATCATTAATATTAAAATAAAAATTATATTACTTATATGAAAATTATAAGGTAATATTTTTTAAAAACATCTTACGTTACATAATTTAAAAAGATGATGTTAGATGATATCATGTATTGAAATTAATTAAAAATTCCATTCGAAACACGTAATTATGGAATGACATAGGCAGACAAACATAGAAACACACACACACACACACACACACATATATATATATATTAATAGAAAGCCCTTAATAAATTTAAATAGTTTAATTTATTAATTATAATTTTTGAAGAATATATATTACATATATAAACATGAACATTAGAATAATAATACATTTATATATATATACATACATATATGTATATATACATGGGAGAATGTAGAAATAAATTATCACATGTGCACCAAAATTTCATAAACAGAAGATTGAAAAATAATTATATCATATATTGTATATTATGTTATATACACATATAGATTTGGTTGATAAAAATGCATTGTAATGCTTACATATATATCTATAATCCGAGATATAAATTCTAAATAATGAAAATGAAGAAATTTCAAATAATACATCCAAATATATGCACATTTGAAAACATAAAATTATATCAATATATATATATATATATTCATGTACTTATATAATTAAAAAAAGGTAAACATAAAATTATAATATGACACACCTTTTCATGATAATAAATTCAAAATAAGAACACTAAAATAGTTGTGTTATCCTTGAAATAATATAAATGGATGTGTATAATATAAACTTGTAATTTTTATTCAAAATAAGAATATATATATACATGAATTTATAATTTTGAATTATTATTTTAAAAATAATAATTTCACCTTACATGCTAATCTGAATACATACATTCGTGATTTAACGAAATAAAATGTAACATAAATAATATACCTGTATAATCATAGTTGAACAAATTAAAAATATCATATGTACATACATGTGTGATCTAAAAATGTGAATATATATAGATATATATATCAATATATGTAAAATAAATGTATTCCCCATAAATTTCTGTGAATGGGAATCGATGGAAGATGACTATTCTATATTCTCGTGTTTGAACCAAAATAAGACAATGGCATTCTATGTTGGCCATAGGTACTCAAACCATATTAATTTTAGAAGGAAGGAAAACATAGGGGGTAAGATGGGACAGATGTTTCCAACCATGTTTTCACTCTACATAGAATGTTATTTATATACATTTACACATTTAGATTCTAGGAGAAGCAGGAAAAAATGACTAAATATAAATTTTGTGTTACTTGCGTAAGAATAAGTATAGAAAACAACATGTGGGATTATCAAATTCACCATAACATTCTGGTAATGGAGATGCATAATTATTGGTTTTTATTGATTTTAGGAGTGGGATATGAAAAAATTATTTTGTTCATGATCTAAATGGTTCAAACTATTGAAGAATTTAAGCTTTACTAGTGCTGGTTCGAAGAAGGTGGATGTCTACAGTAGGGGTTTCAATGCTGGTCATCAGAGAGAATGGCTTCGGTGATGGAAATATCTGTAGAAAATGGTGGATGACGGATGATAGGGAGGTCATATAGTATAATTGATGGCGGTGTCTTGGGTTCAGTTTTGGTAGATCGAGCAAGCGCCCGTGGGCATAATGACAATACCTTTGGATTTTAATTTTCTTTAATTTATTTGTTATTTAATTTTGTTTTATATTTTAATTCATTTCATTTGTTTTTTTCAAATATATATATATATATATATATATATATATATAATTTTTTAATATATATATATATCTTATATATAAGTCTACATTTTTAAATAAAATTGTTATATATTTATCAATTATTTGCATCTAATTATAGTTTTGTTAAATTAATAATTTACTTCATTATTGTAACATAATAAAATCATATTATTTTATTAAACATTAATATTTTAATCAATTTTTATCAAGTGAATCATTATTATTAGCTTTATTATAGTTATTATTTTACATATTAATTTAGTCATACATTATGTATCTAAAAAAATCTTACATTTTTAATACTTTTTTTTATATGTCTACAATTTTGTTATGTTTAAATAATATATTTCATATTTTCATTATTATATCAGTTTTTATATTATGTTTTTGTTACTAATTCAATCTAAAAAAATCCATGTATTAATATCTAATCTAGTGTTTATATATTTTATCTTAGATTTGCATCAAAATATTAATATTTCATTGGTTACAATATTAATTATATACTTTTATAAATATATTATATATATTTTTTATCATTATT
The DNA here is from genome assembly GCA_963277665.1 of Viscum album. Classification (NCBI taxonomy): domain Eukaryota; kingdom Viridiplantae; phylum Streptophyta; class Magnoliopsida; order Santalales; family Viscaceae; genus Viscum; species Viscum album. Next base: position 1,921,307,337 of record OY728160.1, read on the forward strand.
CATATACAAACATATTTTATTATTTTTAAATTCAATTAATGTAACATTATGAAAATATTTTACAAATCTTAGAATTTTATTTCACATTATTTTTATAACCTTTTAATTATAATTAAATAATATTATATATTTAATAAATTCAATTAAATAATTAAAGTACTATCTAAATTCATAATTTTAATTTATTTTACAATTAAAAATTATTTTAATTTGATTTTTTTCGTAATTAAATAAATTAAAAGTTAATAAAAATAATTTATCCAAAAATCCCATGATGTTAGATTCTACCATTTTTAAAAATAATTTCATCCTTTAAATTCATTTGTTTGAAACTCCACATTCTTAATTTAGGGATCTATAATTACTATAATTCTATATTCATAATGGTTACTCCACATAATATTAGGTTCTTAACTGATATATTTTATCTCAATAAAAAAAGGTTAGAGAATATAGTTATTACTAGAAAATATATATACTTTGAAACAAGATGTAATATAGCTAAACATCCTAATGTAAAATTTTATCAAAACTTATCCCGTGTTAAGAATTTTAGAGCCCCATACCCACACTTTTGGATCTGGTATAATAGTTTTACTTATTTCTAATTATTATTTTAAAGTAACTAAAAAATATAAAAAAAATTACAATTGTGGTTCATTTTAATTATATTATTTGGAGGAAAATTACATCTTCTTACATTCTAACAATGATAAAATAGAAAATACAAGGCAATGATGAAAATTTTCATTCTATATATCCTTATTGTGATAACCTATATGAAATATCTATATAAACATAATTTTTTTTATAAAAACATAGGGTGTGGAAACATTCCCAACAAGTTCATATTAATAAATAATTAAAAAAACTTATTGAAAAAAAAAATTCCTCTGGGAAAATAATTTTGCAAATATTTTTTAATATTAATTTTGAAAATACTATTGATAAATAATGTAAAATAATTCTTTTGTAATTACTTTTGATATATACTTTTTAAAAATGTATTTTAAAAATACCCATAATAAATATATTTTGAAAACACTTTAAAAATACATTTTAATGAATTTATAATCTTGAAAAAATATTTTTTAAAAATCATTTCCAAATATAGTATATTTTTTAAAACTATTGTTATAATCTTTTGAAAACATAATTTTTAATGTTCTTCTAAAAATACATCCTCATTTAAAAACATATAAATATATTCATTGGAAATACTTACACTTTTTTAAATTCATTAATTCATATGAAAATATTTATAATTTTGAAAATATTATAAAAATTTCCAAAATATTTAAACATGAAAATGATTTAAAATAGAAGAGTAGTTTTTCAAAAACAAACTATGAATGACCATGAAAACAAAAGAATATGGTTACTAAAACATTGAAGGTAGTTTTGGGCTTACCCACTTCGTTTTACAAGAGTTTACCCATTATCACCATATTGTTTCTAATTCCCAAGGGACATCATTTATAAAAACATTTTTATCTTCCTTTGAAAATATAAATATTCCACTGGGGTTTTTGATTTAAAAATAGAATAATTTGTCAAATACACATGCATATATATATACAGTTAAATTATTTAAAAGTCATTAAATACATTTGGTATTACCCAATCTCATGCCATTTTTATTTTTAATGGAATGTTATTAATCAATATTATTGTATATATAATATCATATAAAATTACATTTCACTAAAACATTAATTTATCATTAAAAACTAATTATTAAATAAATATATAAAAAAAATTCCTCAATTGGTTTTATCTATAAAATAATCACTTTTATAAAGAAACATTTCACAATAAATAATATCCATAGTGAATTTTTATTCCCAAAAAATGAGATATAAATTAATATTAATAATCAAAAAATAATTATGTATCACACTAAAAATTTTATTAACGAATGATAATGGCGTACATATTAGTAACTATAAAATTAATATTTAGGACAACTAAATACCACATTAATATATTCATGTATATTATTTTTCAATCATGATAAATATAAAGAAAATGTAAATACACCTTTAACATACAGATTTGAAATCAAAACTATAAAGAACATATTAGATATATAATTGAAACATTATTAAAAATAAATAAATCTTCATTTCATAATTTAATAATATTAAGTTGCATGATATAATTTTTTTAAATAAATTACAAGTTCATTTTGAAACCTTAAATGACGGTGAGATGAATATATATATATATACATACACACAAAGACACAAAAATATATATATAAAAATTAATCCATTACATATAATTAAATAACTTCTATTTTAATTAATAAATATGAAGAAGAGTTAATACTTATTATAAAATTAACATTAGAATTAGAAATAATTTATATATACATACATACATATATAAATGTAATAATTTTAAAATAATGTGTCACATGTGAACCATAACAGATTGAACATAGGTACGAAAAATAATTACATCATATGAGGTATATTCTCCTAGGTACAATCATATATTTTCTTTTTTAAAATTAAATGACATTCATGTATAGATATATATTCAAATCATATATTTATATTCTATATCATAAACATAATGAAATTGAAAATAAAATATGGATATATATGCATGTTTGAAAACATGAAATTATAAATAATATATATATATATATACATGTACATATATACTTATAAAATGTATATTTAAAATGATAACATGACACACCCTTACATGATAATAAAATTGAAACTAGAAATCTAGAATAAAATTTTTATCCTTGAATTGATAAATATATACGCATATAAAATAGAATTTTAAATTGTATCCATCATAATAATATATATTTACATAAACTGAGAATTTTGAAATATTAGTTTTAAAATAAAATTTCCCCTTATATCATAATTTGAAAACACACTTTTATGATTCCAAAAACTAAAATGTATCTTGCATTTTATAACAGTATAATTAAACTTGAATAAAATGAAAATCTCATATGTATATACATGGGTGTGCTAAAAACATGTATATATATATTTATATATCAGTATATATATAATAAATTTATTTCACTTTCACTCTATCGAATGGAAACGAAGAGGAGAAAACTCATATGCCTTTGGCTGTTTCATCCAAAAGAATGGAATGTCCTTCTATTCTGTCTTTGGGTACTCGAACCAAATTAATTTTTGAAGGAAGGAAAATAAATGTAGGATTCAATGAAATTTATTTTCCAAAATGAAGTTCTACATACATAGAATTATACTTATAAATAAGTTTACATTTATCTTCCAGGAGAAGCTTGAGAAAATGAATAATCTTAAACTATACATTACTTACTGAATAATATGTAGCGGAAAAAATGGATGGGGTTTCCAACTTTAATCAAACATGAGAAAGTGGGAGATGAATAATGAAGGGTTTGAATTTATTTTGAGAGTGGAACCCAAAAAATGTAATGGGTTCGTGAATGAAATGGATTGAATGTTTAAAGTATCATGGCTTGGTGGGTGGGGGTTATATGAAGGGGATGTCGATGTTAGAGATTTATATTGCAGTCTTTATATAGTCCGGCTTCGGTGTTGGTGAAATCTGTGATCAATAAAGAATGAGGGAAGAATAGGCAGTCTGAGTTTTTGGATTAATGGTGGTTGCCAGGTTTCAGTGTTGTTAGATCGAGCATGTTTCCATAGGGAAAATGACAGTCTATGGATTTTCATTTTCATTTTTAGGTTTTATTTAATTTCATTTTAATTTTTTATTCATTTTATTAATATTTCCACTATATAGATATCCTATATAAATGTTTACATTTTTTTATATAAATAATATATTTATTTATTTATCAATTATGATATTTTAATATAGTTTTGTAAAATTAATAATTTCATGGTGAATTTCATGATAATAAATTATTATTATTTCATTAACTACAAATATTTTAAGCAATATTCATTGAATTAAAAATTATTAATATTATTAATATTATTGTTGTTATTATATTTGGAGTTAGGTTCATCAATCTTTGTGCATTTCTAACCAAAACCATTTTTTAATACATTTCTTTTATATATCTATAATTGTCTGTATATTGTATTATTTTATTTCTAAATTTTTTTATAATCTCATCATTTATTTTAAGTTATGGAAATTAATTTAATATAAAAAGAACAAATTTTCATGTATCACTATCAAATTTAGTTTTCATGTATTTATAGAAGATTAGAATCGTAATATTCATATTTCATAGGATTATATATTAATTATGTAATTTTATAATTATAGTATATATATATGTACATATTTTGTAATAATTTATTTTAATTAATATTAAATTAAGACAATACGTTATTAAACATAAAACTTTTATTTCAAATTATTTTTATAAGGTTATTCTTATAAATGATTACTATTTTTAATTACTTATATTGAAATATAAAATTTAACTACTATATAAATTCTTAATTTGAATCAACTATACCTATTTGAAAATGTTTTAAATTGGTTTATTTCATTATTAAAAAAAACTTTACTAATAATTATTTATCCAATAATCCTAGGATTTTATATGTGGGGAACATTTTTATTATTATTCATTGGTAAAATATTATTTTATTTCATACATTCTAGCTAACTAAACAATTCATACATCATTCATGTGTATATTTAGACTACCAGATCAACGAAGCGATGTGACTAGTTGTGATCACCACAACACATGGATGATTTATATATATATAGTGTGTTTGTGTGAGTTTATGTACATAATTAATATTCTAATTATGATATTATGATAATTCTACTAGATAAAACATTACATACCTTCTTTATATAATGAACATTAAAAAATTTAAACGTAACTCATATTCAAGTAGGGCCTACTATATCACTGATAATAACTTTATTCTATTTACATATCCCTATTTCATGATTGATTTTAAAATTATATTGGATGGAAAAATATAATAAATGTTTCAAGATAATTAATCTAAATATGTGGAAATAATTGAAATTTTCACCATGATCAACCCTTAATATTAATGTTTAGAAATTGAACTGAATGTCCTTAAAACCCTAGACATTGACATAACTAATTAAATATTAAAATATATCATTAAAAATAAATAAACTACATGATTTAAGTATTATTTATTAATCAAGGAAAATGATCTTAATATATAAACTAATTGATGAAATATTTTCATTAAGGAGTTAAAGGTCATACATGGATTATATGCACTCAAAGAAAGGATTTGTCAGCTAATATTTATTTAAATGAGCCATATACCTTGTTCACCAATTTTTTTATTATGGGGATTAAATAATTAGTTTATTACATATAATATAATTTATTCATCATTTAAAATAGTATATTAAGTATCAATTTTAATTAATTCTTCTAATAGTATTCAGTTTGAATGCTACCATGAGATAAAGATTTTGTTAACACTATTTTATTTTCATTGGATAATAAATCAACTTCATCAACTCCATAGAGATATGATTAAATATGTATAAATCTTAAGAAATATTAATTCTGATTTTTTTTATTTTTTTGGTTATAAATTTCATACACAAAATATATCAATTGATTTACTACTAATTTAGTTATATTTTTTTGTAATGTTTAATCATACAAAATTAATCTCATTGGGACATATGTTTATAATATGTAGCAATGTTATTTTAAGAGTTATATATAAATTCATTTGATTTTTATTTATGAAAATATTTATGATCCTAATAATAAATTGTTTATTCGAAATTTTTTGAGATTATAATTAATATATTAAAAAAGTGGATAAGGTTTTTTAGTAATATTGTTTTTTTATAAGATTATTTATGTTCATGTTTATTTTTCATAAAATAAAATGAAACTAATTTCATGAAACAAATAAATTTTATTATCATATTCCTAAAAATGTCATTTCCATGTTTAATTTCTATTTCATCCATTACTTATTGACGAATCATTAATAAAGTCATTTTTAAGTGATACCCATCTTATATTTTTCTTTTAAATTATTAATATTATTCATTTATGTCGAATAATTTTAAATGGTTTATAAAAATTTAATTCATAATAATAAATTATTTTTAAAATAAATTTTACTTTTTATTTTAGTTTATATTAAGAATTATTAGAATGAAATTTCACAACATTTTCTAAATAGGTATCTTTTGACTCATTTTGAAAAATGTTTTGATAATAAAATTTATTATGAAAAGGATTGGAATGAATTTATTTTCCTATTATCATGTAAATTACTTTTCTTGAGGATTATTAATATGATTCCCATGATGTTTTCAAAGATAGGGATTTTCAAAAAAATTTAGGAATTTTTAGTTCTTTGTAGTGGTTTTCATTGTAAAAAGATTACTCCCAAAATAACTATGTTTATGATATATTAATTAATCATTCATTATGAAATGTTAATAAAACATGATATCATTTATTCTACAAGGATTATATTTTAAAATAATACCATCCCTATTATTTTCATGGTATGGATTCTAAAAATTTCAATGATATTGTTAGGGAACCAATTTATTTTCCATGGGATAATCATATTTTATAGATATTTTCCTAGAATTACATTCATCACTATGAGTTTTTCATTTTTAAAAGATATTGTCATGGAATCCATTTATATTCAATGGGTTTATAAAGTTATAAAGGGAATATTTTTTTAATTATTTTTATAATGAGATATAATCTCTATGTATTTTATTAATGTTGTAGTTATTTGAAAATATTATATGATGGGTGTTCCATGATAGAAATAGATGAGATCGATTTAGCATATATGATCGGTGCACCAAGATTATAGTGTTATGCATTGAGTATGATTTAGTTTCTTAGAAAATTTATATTGTATATTGATAATTTTGTTTTATTTTTTCAAGTGTTCTATATGGTTTCTTTATGTGTTCTATGATGATTATGTACCATGATAGAAATAAATGTTTTATGATTTTTATGGGTATAAATGTTTCTATTGATCGAAATTGGTATCACATGACTCAAGACTATTGATTCTAAGGACTCTTCCCTTTTCTAAAGAATTATTCTCGAATTTCATGATTGATGTTATAGTTATTGAAGGGTTTGAATATTTTTATATTATTCTCAATAAATTTCACTAGGTCATTATACACTTGTTCTCTTCTCATAAACACTGCTAATATTTAATTGTTAATGCTTTTATTTATCAATCTTGATCATTTTTATCATCCTTATTATGTTTACTTTTTTCCAATTTTTTAGAAATAATTTTTTATGATATAAACCAAGAAGGATTTCATATAGATGGTGATTAATTTGTGTGAAATTATAAAATACCAATCATGTTAGAAAAATTATCATTTAAAGATAAAAGAATTGTTTATATAATCATTTTTCCTAATTATCAAAAACTAGAACCCTAAATCATCATTGATAACATAAGTGATTAGATATTTTCATTTTATATTTTATATTTAAAATGGTTAAAATTGGTTCACCGTTATAGGTATTATAGTTTTTGATGATGTGTTTATGTTATATGTATTGTATCTTGGAGTGTTGTTCTGAGGAAATTATAGGGAGATACTCATACATAGCCAACTTAAATAATAGATTGCCATTATAGAACACAATGAAGAAACTACTAACCCATAAACAATAATGGGAAAAGGGTATCACCCTTTCGCAAATCACAAAATATAGAATTTACCATTATGTACCGCATTCAAAACAGGTGTTTCACTTATATACAGGTGTGTCCATGCATAAGGTTAGAAAGAACAATAAAAATATTTTTTTCTACTTACATAAATTTATAAATAAATGATAAAATGAAATTATATCACCTATAAAATCCCACAAAAAAATATATTCAAAATATAATCCTCAAAATTTAATTCCATAAAATATTATAAAACATTAAATTTCATTTATAATTTTTAAATCCATTTGAAAACAAATATAAACATTAAAAATTTATTTTTTAAAAAGATAAAAAATTAATAAAATTTAATCTGAACCAGCAGACACTAATTAATGAAAAAGATAGTCTATGAAATATTCTATACCATTGTAGATTATCTTTGGGAGAATAATGAAGAAGAAAATTGTTATTACAATACAAGTTGAAAATGACCAATATTATTCTCACATGTTATTGAAAATATATATTAACTAACTAATATAAACATAAATAATAAAATTAAATAAAGTTTTTAAAATTTTCTCTTTATTAAAAATGTTCTAAAATATAATATTATGGTACCTATGATATTTATACGAAATTTTAGAGTGTATTAGACTATGTAGAGGAACAAGCTAAGGGGTTTTTATCTCAAATTTTCACTCATTGACGCATATTTTTTATTATACACAATAATTTATATTTAATCGTGTATGTACAGTATTTTTAAATATCAATATTTTTTAATGATATTTATTTTTTTTAAACCATGTCCATCTAGGGGTTTTAATTAAGATGTTTTAATTTTCACATGGGGTTTCTTTGTCTGAAATTTTATTTCATGAGAAATGTTTCTTATCATGAACAATGAATGTTTTTGTATGAATTGATTACTTCTTATTCAATTTAAATTCACATTTTCATGTCTTCTATATTATTTAATTAACTATATGAATTTATTTATTCAAATGTTTATTTATTTAAAGGACTGTAAGGTATAAGGGTCTTTATTTACTCAACACCATTTGCTGAGTTTTAATGAATATTCATGAATTTATTTAAAAAATGATTGGTTTCTTCCACCATGATAATATAAATATTTCTAATTTCACTTCCACTAAGAACAAAATTATTTTTTTATTAAAATATTCATCATTGTTGAATCTTCTCCCCAAAAAAATATATTTTTTGAGAAGAATTCACATTTTCATTAATGATGTTTCCCCTCCTTTTATATATTTTACATTCCCACAAATATTATCCTTTATTTTTAGAAAACAAATTACAACTTTTATCATGCGATAATTATATTTCCATTATATCATTATAAATATAATATTTAATTTCTATTTTAATGATTTGGATTTTCAAAAATGGTATTATGAAATTTTTTCTATCCTTATAAAATTAAATCTTTTATCTTCCACTCAAAATGTGTTCTAATAAATTTAATTCATATCAACGATTTATTAATTATGTTTTATTGAAATTTTGTTCTTTCTCATAGTTTTACTTCATATTTTTAAACCATTATATCGTTTTAATGGTTTTTTAGAGTATTTATCTGAATGAAATGTTTTCTATATGTTTTCGATTAAATGTTTTGAAATCATTATGCATTTATAAATGATCCAACATTGAAATTTAATTTTTAAATTACGAATTGAAAAAAAAATTCTTCAACTTTTCAAAAATTAGTTCTCACATTGACTATAAAAACATATTTTATGAATGAGATAAAAAATTAATAAAAATTTATTTTATGATTCTATATCCACTTTTCCTCTTTATTAGTTAATTATTTTATTCATTAGAGGTTCTTTCTCAAAAAATACATATGACATTTTCTTCTAAATAAATCATTTGGGTTTATGGAAAAATGGTTTCCAAACCTTTAAATTATATAATTCTATTTTAATAATGCTATAATTTTTTTAAATCAATTTTCTTTCATTGGGTTATTTTTTATTTGATGAATGAAAACGGTTTTATCATATTGTTTATCATGATATGATTAATGATTGATATAATGCATCTTACATATGTATGTTGTCTATTCATATAATTTCATGTCCAATGTAATAATAAAATACAATAGATTATGCCTTATATCTCATGAGATAATGGGAATCAAGTTGTGAGGACTAGTATACCAAGGATAATAGGTGAGGTAAACCTGATCCACCAATGAAAATTTGTGTGTGAATCCAGATTATTTGATGAAAATGGGTGAATGAGACCTGATCTACATTTTTATGATCTTATTCTCATGTTCAATTCCATATTCCTATATTTTAAAATTTACTTATACATGGATTTTTCATTTATTAGACTCTATATTTTATCATGTTATGTTTTCAAAATGAGAAGTTCATTAATCTTGATTAATCTCTCACACCCTTATAATTAATGTTTTCTCACATTTATCAATAAATGGTTATAAATAATATTTACATTACATATAATTTGAACTTATCCCTATCTTAGAGTTTATCTCCTTGATATGAATATATTTATGTTAAATGTGAGACATTTATAAATGGGTTTAGAGTATAGAGGTTATGAAGAAATGTTTATGAGTATTGTAAAATATGTTTTTTATGTTTCTAATCTTCTAATACACTAACCCCATTTGTTCTGATGTTTTTGCGACTATTTTTTATATTGAATTATTAATAATGTAAAATAAATAAATAAATGTGTCAATTTAATTTTTGACTCACTAATTTCATTTACATTCAAAACTCATCCTTATGATACCACTATATCCAAACACAATACCCATGACTCAAATTCCATTTATTCCATTCTATCATGACTCAGCCTAATGTAACCCCATATCGATTAGAAATAAAAATGTTTTGCCTACAAAATCTAGTCTCTAACAGACCTAGGACATGAAATAACCACCGATAAGGCATATAATATGTACAGGATATGATAGAAAATGTAATTTAAAAAATAACATGTTTAGGAAATCAAAATAGAACAAAAACATATTTTTAAATAACCATCCAATATATAAGATTCATGAGGAAGACTTTGTTGACTCCATACTATGTTTTTTTCCTTTATGTACAAAGTTTATTGTTGATTCCGAATGAATAAGTATAATTCATTAATTTCAATATGTTGAAGATGAAATTTATGTGAAGTAAAATAATAGTGATTATAAATTATTTGTTCTTATGGATAATTATACTAACCGTAGAGAATAATGAGATCCCATGTATAGTGTTACTTGTTTACTTATAAATATTTACATAAAATATATCATTGAAAATTTTTATGATGATTTTCAAATACAGTTTTAGGGAGATAATAATAAAATTAATGTAGGGAACCCCCCCCCCCTTTTATTAAGGAATTATGACTATTTTTCAATAGTTTTTAGAGGTAAACCTTACAGGACTCAATGTCCTTATTGATCGAAGGCCCATTAATTTGTTTTTATGGACTAAAGAAACTATTACCGTGAAAGCCCAAGTAATGGATACATGATTTACATCATCATCATAATATTCTCATTGAGGAATAATATACCATCATTTGTTTCATTACATTTTAACTCCAGGAGAACCTAAAAGAGAACTCCTTTTTTATCCCAAATATGGGTAGATGGCTTGATGATAGATGTCAGTTGACCCATCTCTCTATTGATATTCCCACCCAACAATTCTTTCTAGTCTCTATGCAACACAACCTTCAAAATGAATCACTTTTTTCCAATGTTCATCACCATTCACATAATGTGTCATCCCATTTTCCTTGAACAAACACATTGTGTATCCATTTTTGAATTCTATATAAAATAACCCCTATGTACTAATTAAATATAGTACCATATAATTGTTTCCCACACGACCATTTATTATTTAATCTTACCCTCGATAAATGTAGCCTAAAGCCAATCTTTAGTGCATACCTAATTCATTGGAGTGAACTGATGGTCACTTTTTGAATCACCTACTTCATTATAGTTTCATAGAGTCCATATGTTCGGAAGGATTGTGAAGGACATAAGGTCAAAACATGTTGACTACTTCCACATATATAGTAACTACTATAGTAACTACTATAGTAATTTATATATTTTATAGTACAATTTAATTACAATATTTCAAAAATTACACCCCATTAAATAGATCATTCTTGGACTTTTGGATACTGATATGGAGCCTTTACCACTCCGGAACAAAATATTTGGCAATATTAATATGTTTATTATGAAGTTATTTTCATTAGAATCATTCAATAATGTGTTAATGAATAAAAATTAGTCAATTCCATGAAATGTGTTCCTCATTTATGTAAATATCATAATTAAATTTTCTGGATTAAATATGAAATTATAAATTGATTTCAAAACAATTGTATTTACATGGCCACAAAGTGGTCACAGTGATGATGGATGAGATCACATAGTGCAGCGAAACACATATCATAGGTTTCATTGATGATATTCCTACACAAAGTGGGAAACTGATTAGGGAAGATGCATGTATAAATCCTCAAGGGTAAATTATACTATACTATTATATTATAATAAATCCAATATAATAATGGGCTATATTGGTGGTCATGGTCAATAAAAAAACGCATTTTCAAAAAAAACATAAAATAAGGGCATTCCTATGGATAAACATATTTTGTTTGATAGGTAAACCTGAAAGATAAAACAGTTTTATATAGGAGACTAAGCTCATAGTTCTTAATTTTTTGGAGGAAAAATGGCGCGAATATTCCAACCAGTCAATAGTGAATGTTTTCCTAATGTGTGAAGAGGATTCCAAGATATTCTAAGAAAGTTTTGTAAAATAGGGTACAATACATCATTATACAATCCGTGGAAAATTCATTTCTTATTTATTTATTTTTTATGATATATCGTCATGGATGACACAAGAGCTCCAACAATTTTTTTGAATAGTAATTTCTAGGAGTATCAATGTTATATCAAAGATCAATATGAATGAATTGATATAATTGAAGAGATATATGTTATTGAAAAATATGAAATAATTTTTTGAGTATGAATTTGAAATTTATATTCAAACATTGGGAAGGATACTATGAAAATTAGTTTTTAAATATCTTGTAGAGTGTGGGATGAGAAAATGTTCTAATAAATTATGTCACTCAATGATGTCAATTTTAGGATATATAATTTAGTGTCATGAAAAATTGGATATATTAACTAACATTTATTATATAATAAACTTTGTCTGTTTATCCATTATTGAGTATATTTCAATATAAAACACATGTAGTATATTTTTCTTTTCAATCCTATGGGAGAAAAGGAGGAATTGGTCCATTAATTGATAAAAGAATTAGTAGAGTGGAAAATATAATATATTTCAGGAAAAAAAATTAATATGAAAAACAATAATAGAAGTAATATTGAATTATCTACATGGTATATTTTTATAGAAAGAAGCGGATTATAGAATTATTTCATCTATGTAAGAAATTAGTACTCATATCATGCTTCTAGGATGTTCAGAGAATAATTTCTTATTAATTTTAAATTTTATATTTAAGAATAATTAATTTCATGTTATTATTCATGTGAAATAATAATATGATGTTGTTTAAGGAAGAACATTAAAAAATTTAATATATATAAATTGATAACAATACACATTTGTTTTTTCCACTACTACACTAATAAAATGTTTCGGATGCACCTGTGTATGGGATATATGATAGAATTTCCAATAGATATGAAACACGAGTCTTAGGGTCATACCCTTCTTCCTGTACCTCATATGAGGAATTGTTTGAGTTATTTAATCATAGAGGAACCCATTTCAGGTCAAGGACCTTGTATCTCACCTTGAGTGGTGGACCTGGTAAATTATATTGTTATCTATGTTTGTGTGTTCAATTTTTAAATTAAAATGAATCACAGATATATATATATATATATATATATAGTGATATTTAGACCTTAATAATTGAATGTGGTATATTGAGAAGGGATATTAGTTAATGTTTATTCGAATTAGGAATGATCAAAACTAATCCCCCCGTCAATGTTCTTTGTACCCTAGATGGTCCGCCAAATTATTTTTTAACGGAGGAAAAACCTTTGATTATATTATCATTTGGAAGACAAATGTGTTATATTATTTTCTAATTTATGATCATTTATATTTTCAAAGTAGTTTCATCTTTCTTTTTGACATAATTCATTTTATTATAATTTTTTAATAGTAAATTAAAAGAGAAGAAAAATTCAACAAATATTTCCCTCTAGAATTACCAAATCGTTCTCCAGTTAAATTTTTATATAATGAAATATCATTAATAGAAGGAGAATAATATGTGTTTTAGACAACTACCATGTTTATGGGAACTCAATTAACATTAGTTTATTTTGAGAACACAATTATTCAAGTGGTATGTAAAAATCCATGTCAAAATTATCCTTAATATGATCCACGATGTAGTATAGTTAGTTTATTTGTTGACTGATTTATTAATTTAAATGATGTTGAATTTTCCAAAAAAAATAATTTGTATACTTTTTCGTATTATTGAAATAATATGGGGTGACATAAATATTCTTTTACAAATTATGAGAGAATAAATAATCTCTGAAATGTTAAGATCAATTCATGAAAAAAAATCACTTAATAGATTGTGTCCCTTGAAGTATTACATATATAGCTTGAATTATATTATTCCATAAGTGGAAGGGAATGACTCAAATAAGTCCATGAGAATAATTAGACTAAGAATAATCATGATGAATAGATCTATGCAATTGAATGAAAAAAATTATATCAGGAATTATCATGTTCATGTAATGACCCTGATTATTAAGGAAATTGAATTATCATTTGATCAAAATAAAAAAAATGATGATGATGTATTAATAATTAATAATGTGTGTGAATAAATATTTTGGGGGGGTCAAGGTATTCCATAATATTCTCAATATCCGAAATCTTGAGCGTGAAATCTGATTAGAATATCTGTAAACAATCCAAACCGAATATCGAAAAAATAATCGGAGAAGAAGATTTTATTCCATTAAGTTCTATAAGTATTATTAATATGATAATATTAATTAGTATAAGGTATATAAGATAATTTCAATAGGTAGTTATCATTATCAAGAAGTAGTGATGAATGAAAAACCATCCACATATTGATTTCATTAATTTGTGAATATATTTTCCTGAAAACTGTACTGTTAATATAAAAACATGTCCATGTATGAATAATACGAAGTAATGTGAATCCAATCATTATCTCAATGGTTTATGTAAGAAGTGGTATGTGTTTTTTTACCCCAAATAAGAAGAAATTAATGGTGGAGAAACCCCAAAATCATTTCATCTACATGTCTAGAATTTATAGACACTTTAGAGAACCAATGTTCTCATACTTCAATATTAAATATTAAAATATGAATATTCATTAAAATTCAAAAACATATGCCTTAGGGAATTAGTGGAATGTTTCCTTTGAAAACTTGTACACATAAATAAAAAGTCCATGAGGGAGATACATCATCTCCCACACTGTTCTTCACCAATATAAACCTTTCTAAAAATATCATACATAATACCATTCAACATTACCTATGGAATTTAAACATAAGAAACATTGATATAAAATACTCTTAAAGATTTAACCGTAGATAAATCAACATAACATGAGCATAGGTATATAATTAAATGATAATTATAATTTGAAACCATATTTTGAATATCATTAATTATAAAAATTAGACATGGCATAAATCATGGAAGTTCATAGAACACGAATCAGAACAGAATAAATGAATATGAACCATGAGAGAATAATATTTTCATAATACGTAGATTAATATATTATACATAATAATATAACATTATAAACATGAATACCAGTTAATATGTTTACTTAATATTATAAGAACATGAAACTATCCCCTCACATAAAATTATGTTCCGAAAATAAGTCCATAAAAAAACGTTGTTGAAAAAATCTGGGTCATTGAAAAACACTATAATATTGAAATTAGGTTCACATATATTATCGTGAATATATCAACTTATTCAAGAATTAAATTGAGATAATGTTATCACGTTGACACATAACATTGTGAACACGTCATCAACATTAATCATAATAATAGAATCATATAATAAGGTTCAAAAATAATTTGGTTTATGTATAATATTATAAAAAGTTTATCATGATCATTCATAACATTGTGAACATGAATTCTAGTTCATGTGTCACATTGTGAAAATGTAATCTGGTTCAGTCATATAGTAGTTAATCATGAGTTATTTATCTTAAACCAATTAATTTTTGGGGATATATGACCCACATGTCTCATAATGAAAACTATACTTATATGTACCATAATATCATAAAAAATCATTATATAATCACATCATAACCCATGTAAATAAAATGATATTCTCAAATATATCCTCAATTTACCACAGTATAACCTGTGATATAAAAATGAGGTACATAAAAATTTCATCAATATTATAATTGTCCATACAGATAAAGAATAAGGATTATATGATTCCTTTTAATCCCCTGTAAATCATAATTAATATAAAAGGATAACATCATAAAAAATCACATTAGAAGATCACTTGGAACATTTATTTGGGAAAATATCTTTTTCACAGTGAAAAAAATAAGATAATATTTTGGAAATTGATTTATTTTAATTAAACATGAAAAATTAAAATAGAATATTTATATCTTTTATTGGTAATAAAAATGAGATATTTTTTTTAGATATTACACATTGAAATGAAGATTCCTTCCACATTTTTGGTAAAATCCAATCATACCTTGTTTTTTAAATTGTTGTGAAGAGCCATATTAAAGAAGATAAATTAAAACATAGTAATAATTATATCTAAGAAATAATTATTACAATGTTAAAATATTTTTTGGGAAAAAATATTAAATAACATATATATTGAAGATAAATTATTTCTAACTAAAGAGAGAGATAAAATCCAATATTCTTAAATACATTCATTTGAACTAGTGAGTACTTAAAGAGTGGAAAATGAAATGAAAAAATGTATTATAAAGAAAAAAATTGAAATAAATAAATTTTTTTTGAGAGATGGATTATAATATCACACATTTTAATAATAAACATAAATAATCTGGATAAACCATGAGATTAAAACATTAAACCTTTAAGAATTTTTAATCTTTTGAATCATACGCCCCACTAAATAGTAACATCAACTAAAAAATTTAATAACATAATTAGAGATATATTTATGGAATAAAAATTAAAATGTGATTTATATAATCCATAGATAATAATATAGGATCATAAAAAATTTTATGTCCCAAACAAGGAATATTGAGACAAACACCATTACTGCTTCAGTATCTTTTGAACTGTAAAATCCTTGAATATGAGATAAAAAAATGGGAATTTAAATAAAAATATTATAATTAAAATAAATATAATATAAATTCATTGTATGAATATATTGAACATAAAATTAATATGTGGTGAAAATGGCCTGTGCCTCTCAGATGTAAAAAGTCAAACAATAATCTCTGACCATATGTCTCAACTTCTTTCAAAAAAATTATATCCTCATATATAATAAATATAATTTCATTATATATATATATATATTTAATAAAAATAATTATATATAAAATTCATATTTTAATAACTTATGACCATTAATTATATATTTTTTAATAATTCCATGTCAGTGTGACGTTTCAAAAAATAAGTATATTATTTTTGCCTATATTTTGAGTTTTTATTTTTCAGTCATATTACATTGATAAGGGTTAATTAATCAACATAATATTAACAATGATATAAATATCATAGATATTAATTAAATCGGTTTTTTATTATTCCATATTAGATAGATATAGAAAATAAAATACACCATTTAAAGAAATTATAGGTCATAGGTACATATTTTTTTCAATTATTCTTAATTGATTGAATGAATGAAAATTAAATAATAAATTACCATTTTAGAATATTTCTTTTGTTATATTTAGCAAATATTTCCATTAAATCATTCCTAATTTCCTTATATTTAAAGCACGAATGAATCACAACACATTATGGGTGTGGACAGTGAGACACACAAGCGGTGTTATTATATTCCCACAAAATGGAAATTAAGACGATATATGTGATATATTTATTAAATTAGTATAATAATATAATTTATATGATATATATATTTTCAATTTATCTTTATATCAATCTGTGAAGGGTGGTAATGGAAAAATAATGACATCAGTTCAAGAGACATTAGATTTTCGTACACAGGAAATATGATTTAACATCCCATTTGATGGAAGGGTAGAAGAATTTGGGTTATTAAAAAACATATTAAAATATAAAAATATTTAATAAACATAATATATTTTATCATAACTATTTGAAAATAATTTAAATATTAGGTAGAAGAAATAAACAGAAACATTTGGTTTGGGTTTTTGCCTCTTCATCAAAGAACTTATTTTTTCTTTCAACAATAGGATATTTAGATTGGATTTATAACCAATCAATGGATTCTATGATGAAAATCAGGATTTAATAAAACTATCATTGATGGTATTTTCTTAACCAATATTTTCATTTTGTAAATGTGAATATGATAGGATATCAGGCGGCCTTTTATAAGTTATTTGAGTGTCGTAGTTATAAATTTTAAAAACAAAAATGTATTCCCATATTTTTTGAATTAGAAAATTATCCAAAAGTCCATTATAAAATGAATACTATATAAGGTATACATGTTTCCATAAAAAGGGTTTTTTAATATTATTTGTCAATTTTTACAATTATGTTTTTATTATAACTAGCAGTAATCCCATTATTACCATAAAAATGTATCACTTAATATGTGTTATGCTAAAAAATTATGATGAACATATTAGATAATTCATATTATTCTCTTATAAAACTTGGAAACTATTTTTTCATAATTCATCTCATGTGTGTAAAATAATATAATTTAAAATAAAACCCACATATTCAATGAGAAAGAGAGTTTCCAAAGAGAATATTTTCATCAGTAAAGATTTTTCTATATCCATATTCAATATGAAATTTATTTAATATACATAAATTTTAATAATATATATATATATAATTGAACTAATTATAATTTTGAAACCCCATAAAATTTTTGTAATGACTTTAAATTAATAAATTGATTTTATAATTATTAATGAAAACCAGTAATTTTTATTACTAAATGAAAATTAATATTTTCATAAAATTTCCTAAATATCGCGCTAGGTTAATATTAAAGTTTATATTTCTATAATTATTTCTATTATTTAAAATAAATATATTATATACGAAAAAGAAATAATTTTTTAAATAACTTCACATATTTCAACAATTCGTTTTTATAGAAAAATACAGTTTTTAAGCATAAAATTTGTTTCATTATTTTCACATATCTAAAAAACAAATAAGATGAATGTTATCCATTTTATTGAATATATATTAGATATACTCTATTAAAAACATTCAAAAAAATATTTTTTATTAAATTATTTTTGGTAAAAATGTATTTTGGAATAAAAATAGTTTTCTGAAAAAGATATCCAATATCTTCAAATGGTTTTTGTTTTATTTTATAAATAATGGTAAAAAATAGTTTTTAGGCATATGTAAATAATATATTATCATATTTTAATTAATAATATTCATATGGTACATTCAATTGGCTAGGTTCGAGCTATCATATAAAAAATAATATTTTAATAGTGTGTTATTTAAAACACAATGTTGTGTATTACACAAGATAAAATTGATAATGCATATAAAGAAATATAAAATCAGTGTTGTATGTTATACGAGATAATCATTGTGTTGTGTGTAATGAAAAATATCGATATGATTAAATTTATTTTAATAAATATATTTCATTAAATATTAAATTGATACATTCTGTCATCCTTAAAATGAATTTGGACTTTCAAATTCATCTATTTTGTATAAAAAACTAAGGATACATATTTCTTATTACATACTCAAGTTCCCACGTACCATCCATAAGATTTTGGTTTCACCATTAAAATGTTAGCTAGTGAGTTGTATTGTTTTGTAAAAATACCTCTAATATAAAACCACTCTAGATATTCTTCATAATTAAGAACATTATCTTGTGATATGACATCTGATTTATTTGCATGTGATGCATCATATGTACTTTATTATGACAAATATATGGAACACATCATTGAATTGAGAAAGGTTTTGTGGAATTTATAACCAATAGGCCACCTTACCAATATAATAATGGATTTAATAGGGACCAATATCCCTAAGGATTTGTTTTCTCATCCTTGAAAATCTTATTACCTTATTCCATGAAGAAATTATTTGAAAAACCTTTTCAAAAAATTAAAAATAGATACCATGTTGTTGATTTTAATTATAGATATTCATCAAATTTAGTGCTTCTATTATTTTTTATTCAATGAATCTAACTTGATAATTTATTTCTTCCACATTCTCAGGACCATATAGAAACAATTATATATATTCATTCATAAACATTAGAGTTATGAAATTAGTTTTATATAGGGATTCAAAAGGATCCATCCTAATTCTTGATTGAAATATATTATTATGAAATAACTCAACTTGAGAAAGTTATTGATCATAATAACTGTAAAAATATGTAGAAAATTATCTCAACATATCCTCTAGTGTTTTAATTTTTCCCTCACATTGAGCACTCTTTTAAGGATGATATGTTTGGTTTAATCTAAACTAAATATCTTATTCATCATGAATACTTCACTATAACATGGAGTTAATCCTCGGATCATGATAGAAAATAATTGAATTTTGTTATTCATGTAACCTTATCAATAATATAATATAGATTTTATAAATTTGATCTTGGGAGAAATCTTCTTTGAATGAAATGAATTTTGTTGACCTCATATGGTGATTGACTACAACCACAATTAAATCAACATTAAAGATAAGATAAATTTTAATGTTTTCAATTGTGTTTACTCTTATTTGAACAACGTATAAATGAATTCTTCCTCAAATAATATTTTCACTATTATATTTAAAAAATTAAAGGGTTGTATTGTCATAATTGACATTTAATATATTTCTAATATTGATCAATTCCCAGGACAAAAAACCCAATAATTTTGTGTGAATGATATTGAACTTATGATAAACCATATAAAACCCAATATGATATCTATAACAATTTTGATAACCTTTATAGATACATATACACATCCATATGTCAATTATTCCTTTACTACTTATATAATATATTATCTTATATAAAAAATGATCAAAATATAAGGTTTATCCTTTTACCAATAGAATATAAAATATTATCTAATTATTCAAGAATCTATATAGATGGAGATAACAACATAAAATTTCACAAATAATAGAATAATAAAATTTTCAAAGATCTCATGCATAAAAATCTAACATGAAATTTTTATTTAAGGACTGGAGGATATGTTTTCCCTAATTATTAACCATATTATCTATTGGATATCACCACTAATTCTACAAATGAACAAAATCTATGAAATTGAATCACTCGAGTGTGTATGGTGAATTTTTTGGATCTTAATCACTATTTACTTCATCGATCAACCTCGTATAATATATTTTTCACTATTTTTCTCAATAACTAGACATCCCACAATTTTAAAACCCACATTTTTCTTTCTGGAATTCACATGAGTTTTTTATCACACATTGATATCATTGATGTGACTAAAATATATTTTGAAGATGTTATTTTTTCAATCACCCATAATAACCAGTCCCAATTTTTTAAAAAACAATGGAAATGCTCATAATCATCAATTTACATTTATTCATTTAGTTCACAATGAATGACTTCTTCGTAGCTGATGAAGTCGTTTATATCCAACACCTTTCAATTACATAGTCTTAATCCACAAAATAATCAATCATTTTTTTCTTTTTTATTGATGATTAAACAAAAATCATTCCATGAAATTGTTATAAAATTATCTTTTATGCTACCAATAGATTCACTATACATATGTTTTAGAATAAGAAATACCTTAACAATTATTTTTTCCGAAAAAGGTGTATAAATATAATGAATAATAACATATTAAAAGTATTATATTAAATGGAGTAAATTAACTCCTCTTAAATTGTATTCTTAGTAAGGTTCTAACATTGATTTTATTCACATAAAAAATTATAGATATACAAAATTAAATTTAAATTATCTAGAAATTGGATATAGAAAACATCTTTTTAATGGTACTAATCCATTTATCAATGACTATTACATCAGTAGGCCCACTAAAAGAGTACGAACCTTACCTCATGAAGGAATCATTGATATGATGTCCCCTCATTTTCTGGACTATATGTTCAATAAGATTCACATCATGATGATGTTTTTGGAATGATGAAGATGGTTTTTCATTGAATATCACATAAAATTGAATTTATTAAGAGGAAAATAAATGAATCTTCTGTTGAATTTATCTTTAAAATTATTCCTTTGTTATCATTCATTGACTAAAACATCAAATCATAGTGGTAGAAACATTAATCGTAGTGCAACACAATATTTTCATGAAAAATTACCTATATGATGTTTAAATACTGAAAGAATCATTTCAATAAATGAAACATTATATCCATTCAATGAAACCTTAGGCTTTACCTAGTTTATCCATTATCATTTTTCAAATATTTCATGAAGTTTAAAAATTTGTTTGTGAATTTCCATAAAATATTACCTGGGAGTATCAAACTATGTATACAATAAGGCCCATTTTCACGCACCAGGTTACTATCCATTCTAACTCAATACACCAATTTTGGTTTAATAAACACTTGGTACCTCTTTTCTACATCCACACCAACCATTAGAATCTAGAAAGTGATGTAATTTCATTAAAACTAATCACTATTTCATTTACCATGTTTCTTGGAAATTTTCCTATTCTTTGACACGTCTATATACATTTCCTTATTCATATCACACGACATATCCTTTTTAATATTAATATGGTTCTAGGTAATGTTTTATCATCCTAGATTCCGAAGGATAACTAATATATTCTTTTCATACCAACTATAGATACAAAAAAATCTCAAAAATAGATATAACTTCTATAAAAATAAATATTTGTTAGATTACACAAACACACACATGAGGATTGTAATGGTATAGTGACATTGTAAACATTGATATGTTAAAAAATTCTATATATGTTAGACCTGTTATATATCACAATGTTAATAATATCAAGAACTACTCTTAGATATACCATAAAAGATACATTTCATAAAAAACTGGGTAAATTAAATATATGAATTGGTGATTTCAGATACTCAGTAAGGGTAAACTAGTGAAATATCAATAAATAAATAGAATAAGGGTATGGGTACTTCATAATAAAACATGAAAAATCATACAATGTATATCATATATAATATTCATGATTCATGGAAAAGGATCATCATAGTTCGTATAAAATGAAGTATAATGGAATCAAGCTATCTAAAAAACGAAAGTGTAATATTGAAATAGTATATATATTGTTGGAATTAAAATAATATTATAACATTTTCATCATTTATAAATAGAATTGTATTCAATTATTACGTTATGGAAATTAAATATGGCCCTCACATGAACTTTTTTACATGAGAATTGGTCTATAAATAACTTTATGGTCATGAAATCCATGTCTATTCATAACACTATGAACATGTAATATAGATTTTACATAATACTTTGAACATGTCACCAAGTTTAGGGATATCATTGTGAACAAGTCATCAGGTTCACACCTAACATTGTGATCATTTATATAAGTTAATATATAAAATATTGAACGATTAATAAGAATAACACATAACTTTGTGAACATGACATCAGGTTCATACATAATATTTTCAACATGTCATAAGGTTCAAAAATATTATAGCTAACATGTAACCATGTTATCAAAAAGTATATTTACTCATGATTTATTCATGTTTAACTAATTCATTTAATATATAAATTGGTATCAACAATATTATAATGAAACCCATTCTTATTTCTAACACAATTCCAAAAAAAATCATTATATCAATGTAACATAACCCTTGTAATGAAAATATATTTAATAAACACTTCCCAATTTCATTATAGAATAAACCCTGAATAATAAGTTGTTTTTGAAAAAAATTAATCAACATAAAAATTATAGATAATAAGAGTGATCATTATTGTTATAATTATATCTTATCCTTAGTAAATCATATGTAATAATAACAGATGTTATCGTTGACTAAAATTTACTTTGAAATATCACTTGGAATATTTTATGAGGAATATATCCTATCCAATATGATAAAAATGATAAATTATTAAAATATTTTAAAATATTATTTTCATAAATAAACATTTAATATTATTAACTAGTCCTTAAAGATTGATTAAATATAATGGAATAAATTTTATTTTATGTTTTAGAGTATAAAATGATGATTTATTTCACATTTTATATCAAAGACAAACATGCCATATTATTGAAAATGACATGATGAGTCTATTTAGACATTTTATAAAAAGTTATAAATGAGAAAATTTTATTTATTAAATACTTTTTATAATGAGAATACATTTCATGGAAACATTTATTAAAAACATAGACATCGAAGACAAATCAATTTCAACTGAGAAGACTAGTAAAGTCATATTTTTTTAAAAAAATACTTTCGATCTCTTGACATTATAAATAGATTAAAATGAATATAAAAAACTTATTAAAATAACATTACTATAATATAATAAAAAACTTGTGTTCAATGACATATGGTTCATATGAATTAATCACCCATAGGATATACATAAACTATTATGATATATAATGAAATTGTAACATCATAACTTTAACCACATTGGTACTTTTTGAATCATATAAACCAATAAGGAATAACATAATACAATAAATTAATGATCATAACAGAAAATATATTAATGGTATATATTTTCAAAGGGGAATTATATATTAATATTAGAAGATGATCTATGTATAACATGACTTATATCCCAATAAGGGAATATTTTGGAAAAAAATTATTCCACATGAGAATGTATTGAACTGAAAACCCATTAAATGATAGATTTTTAAATGGTTATTTAAATAACCAAATATTTCAAGAAAATTATCATAATACAAATTCATTTGAAATATATACACAACAAAAGACTAATTGGTAGTTAATAAGAAATGTGTCTCGTAAATGTTAAAAAATGGAGGCAAAAATCCCTTACCATAAACCCCAAAATATTCTATACACATTAACATATCGTGTATAATTTTATAATATAATTATACATAAGTTATAAAACCAAAATAAAATATATTAAAAACACTATTACTTACTCCTGGCCTTTTATGACCTATTTATTAATCATTCCTTGTTAAAATCATGTTTTACTCAATAAATACTTTTTTCCTTGCATGTTTTTCATTTTATTTTTTATCCCCTAACATTGTCATGGTTCAATAATATAGTAAATTATAAACATTATATTAATATAATATATTTTTATATTATTCTTATTTATATTTTACCCTAAAATTTACGGAGATAAAATGAAATAAACTATATATAGAGACAGTAGGTTATACTTATGCATGAATTTTGATTCATTTTTTTAAAAATAATTATAAAAATAAAGTAAATTAATTTATTACCATCATATAAGTTTTTATATATATCCCATATTTTAAGCTAACTAATCATTATTACCTTCAATGTAAATTTTGATCAAATCACATTGCTTGGTGTGGTGGTAGTCAACCGTATAAACGAGCGACTCTATCATATTCCCAAATAATTGAATGTATGAAGTTATATATGATATAATAATTCAATAATTATTATAATATCAAAAATTTAATTCATTATTATATCCATCCTTGAGAAGTGGTAGGGAAAAAATTGCATCATTTCGTGAGATAATAGTACACCATATACTCTAATAATTATTTTTGTATCTCAATTAATGGATGAGGATGTTTATTTTTCTCATTAAAATAACATAATAAAATATATTTATTTTTAATATAATATGGTTTCAATAACATAATTTTTAAATAAGAATTTGAGGATGAAGTGGGAAAATAAAACAAAATGCTCGACTAGGGATGTTACCTCTTCATTATATGACTTAAATAGGATTTCACAAAAAGGATTATTAGGATTAATTTATCACCAAAATTAGGAATCTAGGATCATAGGATGATATTAAATCATATTATTTTGGTTGGTTTTTTGTGAACAAATGGTTTCGGGAAAATGTAAGTTGTATGGGATAATCTGTAGCCTTTTATAAGTGATGTGTGTAGCACACGTGTAATTATTGAAAGGAAAGATGAGTAATAATATTTCTCACTTTAAAAAAGGATAAAAATGAGAAATTATTTATAATTTTAGATATTATATATAAATATGGTCATTCAGTGGGTTTGGACCTATTTTGGATCATTTTTAACACTTATATTTTTATTTAACACCATAGTTAAACAATATTTTCCTTAACCATGATTAATTTTTTTTATAATTTTTACTATTAATTATGGTAAAAATCTAATTTAAAAATATTAGATAATATGAATTATTCTGATCACAAATATTGAATATTTTATTCACATTTCGTATATGTGATCAGAAATTAGATTTTCAAGGAGAAACATTCATATATTGTGGATTTTTTAATATGAAAATTAAATATAAAAATTATTCCATCGAAGTAAACTGAATTAATATATATATATATAATTTAACTAATCTTTCTTTTAATTCCATATTTTTTTTTCTAAAAAAATTCAATAGAAATGACAATTCATAAAAGAACTAGTATTTATCCCTATTCCCTGAAAATATAATCATTTTAAGAAATTATAAAGATTATTCCCTAAGATAATTATGATATTTATATTTAAAAAATTATGTTAATTTTTTCATATATATTTTTAATAAATTGAAATATTAATGTTGAAAATAATTTCTCAAATTGAAAAAAAAACATCTTTTTAGATAAATATAATTTTAACTAAATAATTAGATTAATTTGCATCAATTTTCTAGAAAAAAATATATGTAGAAATTTAAATATTTTATTGAATACATAATATATAAATTTCATTAAAATCGTTTGTTCAAATTATTTCATTATCTTATTGTGTTAAAATGAAGTTTTTCTCAAAATAATATTTTTTCATAAAACAATTTCATTCATTTTCAAATAATATTAATTTTTATTTATAATTATGTGGTCACCAAATAATTCATTATATATACATATTTGAATAATTTATTTTCTTATTTTAGTTAATCATATTCATACCTTCCATTCCATAGGTGAGGTGATAGTAATCTTATTATATATTAATATTTTATTAGAATGTCACGTTTTGTTAAGACTCGATATTGTGTGTAACAGAAGATAAAATAATTTCTATATGTAATATAAGATAAAATAAATTTTAATTGTAATGAAAAATAAAATTTTATCTTCTTTATATCTAAAAAATTAAAAAATATTAATTTTATTTGAAAAATAATATTTCGCAAAATTTTTTGGTACTAGAGATGTCATGTTATAGGGAAGAATTAATTGATATTTATGTGTTATTGTTGGTGATTTAAGAGTTTTAGGATATTTTAATTGCAACATTTTGAAAATCCTTATGCGGTAAACTTTTATAATAATTCCATTTTAATATGTAACAAGATGAGAAAGAAGTAAAATTTCTAAAAGAAGAGAGATCAATCTAGTTCAAATAGATTTATGATTCTAAAATATTTCTGTTATATTTCAAGTGAAGGTGGAAAAAAAGTTGTTTATATTCTAAAAAACATGTATCAAATTGTAATGAAAATACAAGGACATAATATTTGTTCAAATAGAATAAATATTCCAACATGGGTAAAATTTTGATGAATGTTGAAAAAAATATTATTCCCAAATAATTTTTAAGGAAGTCAACATTGAACGTAGTTCATAAAAAATATGATATAAAAATTGATGTCTAAGATGTCTATAAAGATAATTTGGAGTTCTCTATTGAATGAAATTATTATAGAAAAGATCACTCAGATCTAGCCTTGTGGAAACCTAAAAGTGAAATCCAATGTTTCCAAAAAAATATTAGTAATTTGGATTGTATATTTAGAGGACGTAATGAAATTAGTTGGGGAAAATAATGATATAGTTATGAATAAAAAAACCTTCTGAATAAGATCAATCTATAAAGTGTTTGTAAATAAATCAAAACCTTTTTTTAAAATAATAATTTTTTTGAGAGATTCAATATGGATGTAGAAATTGATAAATGTTATTTAAATGTATTTCTAGAAATATTAAAATCCATAAAAAAGGATGATGATTGATCAAATGAATGATTTAATTGTATAATAATGACAAATAATTACATGTTAAAAATTGAGAATGTGGAGACATTTATTCACCAATTAGAAAATCAAATATTTAAATTATATGTGTAAGCATAATTACAATAAGAAATAGAAAAAATTGATGAAAATATCTATAAACCATACTATTTAGATTAATTATAATGAATTGGATCTACATTATTCGGTTATAATTTGTGTAATTTATTTGTACATTCAATGTATGTAAATTAATGTAAATCATGTTCTCAATAGGAATACCCATGATTGATTGTATGCTATAAGATCTATTTAAAAAGGGTGAATAATTCAGCATACAAGTATAAATTATAAATTTTAATGGGAATTTTATGTAAAATAATAAATAATAATGTGGAATATTGTGTTGTAAACATTGTATCAGAATATGATAGTGATCTCATCCATCATTATTTTACATTCAGGTGATATTAAGAGGATATATTGTGGTGATTGTCCTTGGAGAAGATGTGGATGTTTTCAGAAATGGAAAAATTAATAAAAATTTACATTTTTCATATTCATAATATTGGAATATCTAGAAATAATATCTTAAATTTATTTTCCATTATTTCTATTTTGAAGTGTGTTTCACTTATTGGGGTGATAAAATGAAGAATGATGATAATGCTTCATGGAAATACTTTCTCCTAAAAATATGAAATTTATTTGTATTTCTTGTAATATGGTGTTATTGAAATGGTCCATTATCATAATCAATTACATTAATAATCAAAAAACAAATTTTAAAAGAAATTGATGGATTTTAATAAATAGAATTGTGTGGTTGTGTGATGTATTGACAAGGATATTATCGAATATATATTTGTACGAAATGTTGTAATTTTTATATTAAAGTGATGATAAAAACTCATAATTGATGTCTCTTATGGGAAAATGTTTGTAAATTGATATCTATAAATTATGTCACCATGAATGATGTTTTTATTATTTTTAAAGATAAATTGTATCTGGTTTCATTTTTTATTGGTATCAGATTTAATTGATTTTGGATTTCTAGGATATCTAAGTCAAAACTACTAGTTCTCAACATTAATTTTAGTTCAGTATACATATAGTTGAATGGTTACTGTCACTTTTATATGTGTTAATTGTAACCCTTTCCAAAATACATTTTTTCTTTCAATAACTAGGAAATAATGTAAAATATAATGATTTATGGGGAAGGGGGAGATATGAGATTCAATTATGTAAGGATATCTAGAGAGGACGTATTGATATATCTTTTAAAGATATTGTTGAGAACAAATACAATGATGGGGTTTGTTAGGAACAATTTTGGATCATTTCATTTATTTCCAATGAAATTTGATGATTTTCAATGAATAAAGAATATTCATTGATGTCAATATATTGAAAAAATTATTTAAGACAATAAGAAACATTATGATTATGATGTAATAATTATTGGTGATTAATATCCATAACATCATGAATTAGTTACTTGGTTTTGTGATTTTTTATGTTGTTAATTATTATGTGGAACATGTCATATTATATGGGATTGAATAATAGGAAATATTTTAATTTGATAATTATGTTAATATATATTTGATTATTGAATATTCACAAGTATTAACCATGTATATTTGGATGAGGGAAAATAATAATTTTTCAAAGTAACAAATTCCTCAATACATATAATATCATTAACGGATTTTCATTAATTAATTTTATGTTTTATTGGATTTATAAGTATGGGAATGGAAATAACCTAGATGTTTTCATGCTGATCACTAAGGAGAATGGACAGTACAATCACACCCAGATTATAAGACATGTGGAAGGGGGATCATAACTAAATTGGAAACTATAAAAGGACAATTCGCATGGCCATCCACATAGTGGACACCCAATATTCATAAGTAAAAACAAGAAACACTCTACAATCATGGTGGTGTCCATTTGTGTTCATGATTGAAAGGAGAAGCAAATAATAAAAATGGAAAAAGGAAAAATACCACACCTGTTGATTCAAAAGTAGTGGTAAATAGGTAAATATGAATTAAAAATTAATAAAATCAATATTCCCTACTGGTGGTGATTAGTGATTTAGAGGAAAGATTGCCAAATGTGTTTCACCATCCCATGGTGTAAGGTGTGTCAATGCATGAATTTATTCTAATAATTTATATCATGATGGTTTCTAATACACCATGGAACAAGTCAGGGTCAATGTTTATCCTTCTTCATTATATATTGATTTTGTGTCATCATTGATGACTCAATATCTCTCTGACATGGTAAAAATGGTTTTGTAGTCTTATGAACAATATCAAGAAGATCAACCAGCTATAGTGTCTTGAATAGAAGAGGAATATATTTTAGAATATACTAAAAAAATTTAGTTTTTTATTTCATAATTCATATTTAAAAATAAATATGGATGCTGGGAGTAGTTGATTATAAATATTCATCAGCATGAATAAAAGGGTAATATATATAGAGGTTTCCTTTTTTGAAACTATCATTTAGGGAATATAAACATTAATGAAAATAAAATATGGAATTCAAAAATAACATTCCACAGAGAAGAATCGTTATTTATTTTTGTTCCATGATTGAAGGTGGTATGATACAATAATCAAACTAAATATTTGTTGTGTATATAATATAGGAGATGAACAAACAAATTATTTAACGCATTGATGAATAAATAAGATGATGAAATAAGAAAAGTTCTATTGCATAATTTTTTTCAGGAATATAAATAAGAGTAAAATTAATTTTACTTATGTACAAATCATATTTTTTTAGAGAAATATTGAAGAAAGAATTCATAATTATAATAAACAAATGAATCAATCATATCTTACTACTAAGAAGAAGTGAGCATAGTTTCATATTCAGTTTCATTTTATATATGATAATAATCCATTCCATTATATTTTTCATTGAAAATAAGAATAAGAAGTGGTTGATGGAATAATAGTAATAAATTTAAGAGATCTAAATTGGTATCAAGACGTATGATTGTAACCCCTAATAAGTCACTAAAACGTACATGATGTACTTGTTTATATAATATATCAAATAATAGATGAGAAACATGAACGTATGAGTATCATGGTTATACCATAATTTGTATAGATTAAAGGATGATTTTAGTAAGAGGTGGGTTCTTAGAGGAATCTAGGTCACGTCAAAGATTATCCATCTCACATTAAGTGGTGACCATTGAAAATTATTCATTTACTCATGTGTGTATATATTCTTTTTATGTGTGAATGAATCTAGGAGATATTGGAAAAAAAGAGTTATATTATAGCTATAAAAATTGAAATAAGACAATTTAGAAAGGAAAAAAATTTAGTTTTATAATTATATCACCACTTATTGACATTGATTTAGTCCCCCCAACATCATTCATATCCTAAGAGTTCCACACACACTAAATATTCCAATAGTATAACAAACAAGAAAAAATATAAGTCTGAAATACTAATGATGAGAACCAACCTAGAACACATTGAACGTGAAATATAACATGTTTTTAGAATCATTAGCTAAAATCAAAACATAGCTCAACTTCACACTATCTCTACCCACTCTACATCCACTAAAGTCACCAGATAACATTTTCTCTTATGTATATACATTACTAGTTTGGGAATAAGTCCAATGAATGGGTGAGTATAATATATTCTATAGGATTCTTGAGGAACATAATAAAGAATTAACTAAACAATCCATCTCAATATAGTGTATATTGATATATTCATCAATAATTATAATAGAATATGGTCGAAGGAAACTATATCACCAATCCCTAAGTCTATGGAAATTGTACACCAAATTAAACATAGATTACTGGAAGGTTACTTTTATGTTCCAAAATTTACGTACCATTATATTAATTATTTTTATATGAATATTCATTAAATTATCTATACATATAAATAAATATCATAAATGTATTGTTCCATTGGATACTATTAAAATAATATTCTTATTTCCTGAATAATCATTAACATATCCAATAAATATCTTTTATCAATGTAATATTCATACTCATTCACTAATTAAAACCATTTTTCATAACTAGTGGATGGAAACATTAGAAAGGATGAACTGATATGAATATTAATGGGAATAAAGGTAGATATCAGCAAATAAATAGGATGAGGTTATTAGAACATGGGAATACCATTTAAAAAACATTCCCTTTATATCATATATCATAAACGTGAGTCATGGAATAAATGTTTTAAGATCATAATATTATTTGAATCATAATGGGGTAAAATATTTTAATCAATAATAGAATAACATTAAAATAATACATTGATCTTTGTAATACACCCAAAAATATAAATTCATTTCCTTAGTGTAAAATTATTGCTTCATAAACTATAATAGTAAAATGGGAACACTCCCCAAACTGTCATGGTATTCAAGGATCAAATTAAATTCTCACATACCGAAAAATGTACCTAATTGAAATTGGATCACTCCACATTCTATTCCAGTTTATCTCATGAAGTGTAAATATTTATCCAATAAATTGGAGGGTGATATAGGTCACCCACATCACATAATGAAAATCTTATATATATGTTCATCAAAATCATAAAACATTCCCCATATCGTAACAGGAAAAAAGAAATGGGTTTCATAATATATTCATTATAACATATCCTTTACAAAAGAAACATGTTTAATAATAATTTTACCATTTTATCATGGCATAACTCATGTAAAAATAAGTTGGTGTTCTAAGAATTTCTTAATGGTTTAGCTCATGGAAGAGAAATTGTTTTCATAAACATCTTATAATAATCTATTTATACCATTTAGAGAAATAATAAGTGTGGTATTATTGGATAATATCCTCAGCAAAACTTATGTAACATAAACTGATGTCTTCTTAGATAGAAACTAATTATGAAATATCACTTGGATTATTTTTGGATGAAAATATCAGTTAAATATTGAACATTTATTTTAAAATTTAATTAATTTGTTAAATAATTTTCAAAGAATATAAACATTAATACCTTAAAAGTTATATTTTAAAATTATTTATAACATTTCATGAAGAAACTATGCCTTACACTTAGTAACAAAAAATAGAAATTATTTTAAAAATACATTTCCAAGAATGTAACCATTGAAAATTTATAAATTAACCTTTAATGTAAATAATGGTCATGATGGTTGAAATACCATTCACTATTGACACAATAAAACAAATATTTCTTTTACATTATTGGATAAATTCAAATGAGAAATATTTTTAAAAAAATATGAATATTCCTTTCAAAATAATTGTAAAAACATGGTTTAATTTTTTTTATTTATAGATTATATAATGTTAAAATAATTTTTATAAATCATTTATAGTGATTAAAAAGGTTTTTTGACCGATGTAGGAAATAATGTATTTTTAATTAAAAATATTATTTTGGAATCATGAGTACAAAAAGAGATAAAAAATTAATGTAAAAATGTGTTCCTATGAACTAAATATAGGATAATAATTTTTTTCTGTTTATTGAGATATATATCAGAATATTTCATCAGCGGATGAATAATGATAAACTATCCAGATTAACAGTGAGAGTGTATCATGAAACAATTACCACTTTAGTACAATTGATTCATAAGCCCCAAAAATAATTCCATTAAATGAAAAATAAAATAAAAATAATTTTATATTATTTATATAAATAAATAAATGTGGAATTATATATTTCCAATAAAAGAATATAGGTTTATAACATAACATATATCTCAATGAAGGAAAATTGAGACAACAACAATTTACAACTTAGTTATCTATGGAATCATAAACATAGTGAATGACTAATATTATGCGAATCCATAATTATAATTACTAAAATTATATTCATGATATAAAATGTAAATGGTATATTATATACACCTCATAATAAAATATACTATCATAACCTAATATTTGTATAAAAGATGAAATTTTTTTACAATAAATATATTCTGAATTGGAATAGTTTGAATTATAAACCCATAAAATAGTTATCTTAGAATTTAAATTAGAAATAAAATATTTATCAGGGTATAAAACTTAACATAAATTCATTAATAGTATACACAAGATATAAAATAGAAATGTGGTGAGTATGGCTTGTGTCTCATAAAAGTAAACAGAGATAATAAATCACATACCTTAAGTCTCAACATCCTTCGTATAAGTTAAAACCACAATTATAATAAATATGTTTATTAAAAAATATTAAATAACCATAAAAATAGATATTATAAAATATATGATTTACTTATTTCCATTTATTTAATATTTATTAAAAATTCCATGTTAACTTCTTGTTTAAGGCAATAACTCCACTGTTAACATGTATGTTTTGATTTTTTATTTTTTGATCTTGTTAAATTGATTATGGATCAATCATATATAAATTTTAAAAATGATATAAATATCATATATATTCAATATATATCTTTTTATCTTCATAAAAATATGAGTTAGATATAAAATGAACTACATTGTTTATGTAGATGGTAGGTTGTACGTACGCATGAACGGTGCATCCATTTTTTTAATGGATTTAAATGAATTAAAGGTATTTAATATATTAGTATTATATAATGTTTTATATGCCTTATATGTCGCATATTTTCATTTTACCCCTAATTATTAGATTCAGTTTGTTGCTAGAAAGAGTCACATCTCTTCATAAACTGGTAGTCCACCACACAAACAAACATCATTATCTAATATCCCTGGGAATTCAATGTTAGACGGTATATGTTATATCATAATTCCTAGTGGATCACTATACTATTAATATAATATTAATTCATTTATACTATCCTTGTTAACATACCTGTATAATAAAAATTAAAAACACATCACATTGGTTCTTGAGGCCGCAGTTCACCGTACACCAGAGCGATGTTATTGTTCTATAGGATTGGAAGACGAAAAGTTATATATTTCATTTTAAATATATTGGTATAATAAAATTTTAAATATCATATATTAATTTTAAAACCATAAATATATCCATCCATGAGAGATGGTTATGGAAAACAAATAACACCGGATAAAGAGGTGGTAGTTTGTCGTACACAAGAAAAATAATTTGGTATCCCATTTGACGGAAGAGGAGAAGGGTCCCGATTATTCCATTACAATTTTAAAATATAAGTATATTTTTTATAATGATGTTATTATATCAGATTTTATTAATAATAAATATATTTTTTACGGAAGATATATAATAAAACACTTCATTATGGACATTATATCTTCTTTGAAATTCATTAATTGGTCTTCACAAAAAATATTATTTGGTTAGATTTATAGGAAAACTAAGGATTATATAATTGGATTAGGGAATTATAGAATTTATTTTTGTATATATTTTTCATATCTATGGGTTATGGAATTATGAAGATATGATGAGATGGTGTATCCTTTTATAACTGAAGAGAGTGTCACACTTTTAATTGTTATAAATAAAAAGGTGTGCCAATATTTTTCACATTTCCAAATGATATAAAATTTGTTCTTATATATTTAAAATGATGATAAGGTATATATATGAGATTCCAATGTTTTTTTTATAACTGTATAGGTCATTTTCAGCATATCTCTTTAGGTTAACCCTCATAAAATGATTTTTCACCTTAACTACTATAATTAAATGTTTACTATTATTACTATTCATAATTGTAAAAAGTAAATTTTAACTTATTATAAAATAAAAAAATATTTTGATTTTAAATACGAAATCTATTCTTAAAATTTTGTGAACATAATTTAATACATATAATTTAAAATTAATCCAATAGACATGATGAAAATATGTTTATAAAGAGTACTTCATTCAAAGATTAAATGGTTTTACTATCAAAATTGTTTATAAAATTGATTTCAATGACCTAAATTTTATTAATATATAGTTTTTAAATATAACTAATTGTAAAACAAGGTTAAAATAAATATTATCATGAATATTTATTAAATTAAACAATGATTTTTAATAATAAATGATATTTTTAATTATTCCCTAAAAAATTAGTAATTTTATAAAAATAGAAAAAAATCACCTCAAATTAATTTTGAAATGATGATTAAAAAAATTAAATTATTTTTTAGAAATTAAAATTTAAAATAATTTTAAATTTTATAAAAAAAAATTTCCAAAAAATTACAAAAAATCATTAAAAAAATTAATGATTTACTCAAAATTTTGATTTATTATTACCTCTTGTCTATAAAACATAAATGATGAATGTTAAATATTTTATTAATCAAATAATAAATAAATATCATTAAATTAATTCACCACATGTTTTTTTATTATGTTTTAAAACCATTATTAGCATAAAAAGAATTTTTTTAGAAAAATATTTACATTGTTTTTTGTTTTCATTTAAAATTAATGTTTAACCATATAATTAAATATATATACATATATAAACCATATAGTATCATAATATATTCAATAATATTGATACCATCTATTCAAATGGCTTTTATTATAATTTTTATAATATATATAAAATTATTTATAGTATGTCATGTTTAATTTAAATATGGTGTTGCCTGTAATGAAATATATTCCTACTATTATGTGTAATGAAAGATAAAATATATTTTTTCTGTAAAGTTATGTAAATTCATTGATTTATGTAATAAAATATATAATCAAAATTAATCTTATTTGAGAAAAATATTTATCAAAAATCATGGGGTGTAACATTCTTCCCCTTAAATAAATGGTGTCATGTGATTTTAATTTATTCTCAGAAAACAAGTGTTTATCATCTGAAAATAACATTGTGGTAAACCCTCATCCTAAAAAGGATGAACAAGACAACATCCTTATAGGAGAAAAAGAGATGTTTTAATATTATCTTCAAGATGATATAAAATTTTTTGAAACATGATAAAATATTTGGGAAGTGAATATTTCAACATGAAAGGAAAGTGTAATTTCCAAATAATGATATTGAGTGATAGAGATCCTTGATCATAATATTTTGAGTGATCATGGGAAAATAAAAAACCAATAAACCATAAACCAATGTTGTATAAGAAACCTTACTAATATCTCCAAAAAATTATGTTAATAGGATAAAATTTTATTTCAATATCAATTACCAAATGATTGGAAATTTTAATTTGAAGCTATACATATTTGATTTAATTACATTTAATAAGAAAAATATGATCTTTTAGATGTGAACCCATCAATTTTCACATGATCTCATACAATAAGAACAAAAGATTAATGATTTAATTTCTCAAGCATGAGTTTATCATATAAACTTGAAATGAATGATAATGAATTCCTTCTTTATCGATTTATTATCAAAATGATAATTGTTAGAATAGTTTTTAAAAATAATTTTAATGATCGGTATAATCCATTTCACGAATAGTTAAACTCAGTACTCCATCATATTTCACAAAAATTGAAATCATAATATTTGGAAAAAAGGCCACTAAATTTCCTAAAGTTAAATTATCATTAATCCAATAGATAACAATAATTATCTATTAATGTCACATACCTAATATGTGAATACATTGGTCAAATATTAATTTTTAACTTTGAAATAACCTGAATTACAATAAATAATTAATCATAACATAAATTCATCCTAATTACTTTAACATAACCAACTATTATAGAATTTATTTCATAAATATAATAATTTAATAAACTCTAAAAATGATTTTATAAACCACTTTTTCCATAAATCATTTATCAGTCCAATTGTCAACAATACAATTAATCTTAGATTATTTATATCCATCATCTCTTTATCCTAATATCATTATCTCAAAAATAATATCATATTATGTTACACATTCCTTTTATCGGTGATTTCTATAAAAAAAAATTCCATTAAATCACTTTTCTGGGTCATCAACCCCATTTAACCTATTCTTGGAAATCCTTAATGAAAAAATTAATACTATACATTCCATAAATATTTCATAATTCTTGAATTTCAATATATAAACACTATTATAATTTTAATTCATTCTAAAACCATTTAATAGTCTTCATCATCTTATTCCATAAAACCTACTTCCTTTTGTATTTCAATTCTAGTCTCTACATCATCTACAACAAAAAATTTGTGTACACCACCGTGATGAACCTCTATATTATATTTCCCGATAGGATGATTATTTTTATAACTCTTAATCTTTCCCCATTTGATACATTCCACCATAGATGAATCAATAAGGAAACTATTATTCTCATCCATCACATAATCAAAACATTCCATTTTCCATGGAAATTACTTACATTTTGTTGTTCTTCTCCACACATAAAATATCTTCTAATTCTATTGATACATTCCCTTGATATCTTCTTCCCACATTCCCTATATATTGGATATTAATCCTCGAAAATGGTTTTATGATATTTTTAGAATAATCCAATTTTTAATGGATTATGTGTGAACCCACATACATTCATTTCACCATACCTTGATATGAATAACCCAAAAACAATTACTTCCAAAAAGATCCCATCAACTCAGTGTCAAAAATGAATCGATCAAAATCCAAATCCAAATCTAAAATCCCCATCGCCACCCACCAAAGGATGGGTGCAGTGAGAACAGTGTATCGTCACTGTCACTGTAACCCATCAAGATCCTTAGATTCAAATCAAATGTATTCACTAGCTGAACTCTGGAAATAATCAACCCTCATCGACACAAGCTCTTCATCATGAACACTGACTGAATCCATAATTTACACTTCGAGAAACGCCTCCATTGGGGAGAACCAACCATGAATACCATAAAGGCATCCCGGAAGATGATCAAGAATAAGAAAATTATCCAAAACCACTCAAAAATCAAATAAATCAGCTTCTCACAAAAAACACCACATGTTGCAGGAGCACAAGATGAGGTCGATCACGAATGAAATCCACCAGATGAAATCAGTATGAAATCCTTGGGATGTAGATCCTACACATTGATGTTGAACACCCCCACATGCACAGTCCTATGCTTTATCAATCACATGTGAACAAAACCATGAATGGGGTATGTAATTGAGTTATTGACAACAAGAATAGAGGAAATGTAAAGAACAATGAAGAGTAAGGCACCGCCGAATGCCACCTCCGACACAACCCAAATCACAAAATACACCGAATAATAAACAGATAATGCACGAGAAGAATCGTAAAATTCCAATGTGGATTCAAATTATGATAGATATTGTAAAAACATCAAATAGGTAGTTTTTAGGGCTGACAAGCATCAATCCATCAAAGGGGGATTCTTCACCGACAGAGATCCCGAACACCATTACTGAAGCTCTATTTGCAAATTCAAGACCAAGTGTTCTATTAGGCCATTGATTTTAATCATAAATCATGATAACTCACTTCAAATTTTCATAATATCCTTCACTATAGACATCATCACCTATTTATTCTCATCAACACGTTATTTATCAAATTCAACTATAAGAAGGTTCCTTCTAGTTCCATCAAATGACTCAAACAAAGAAACATTGTGGGTGAAATAATATTTATTATCAATACACAACATAATCATGATGAATGAATTATTATTTTCTGATCATGAAAAATTATTTTCAACCATTGAAACAATAATCATAACTTAGTTCAATCTTAGTCATTAAATAAATCATTCATTATATTTTTATTGAGATTTTGAATTTATAAATCATATTAATCGGGAATTTCAAAAATGGTGTGTAGAATGGCCCATTGTCTTTTACCATGTAAGGATGAATTAAAACTAAATATGCCATTTTTGGAGTTATAACCCCAAAATAACATTGTGTTAGACCAACATCTAGTTGTAGTATCTTGATAGGGATGAAATTTCATTGAAACCACTGACTTTATCAATGCAGAATTTTCTTGTAAATTTTCCTATAAATTGGGTTATACATAGAGTTTTATTTATATATATAAACCTAGATATTTCCCAAGAAATAGACATTTAATTACCCCTAAATATCTCAGTAATATATTTATATTACTAATCTCCAAATAATGAGAAAATATTTCTTCAAATACCAATAATATTGACCCAATATTCTCATACATAGTTAATGTATCTTTTTAGAGGATTATTCATTACATTACACAAATAGATTCCTAAGGATCAAAAATTTATAGTTCAATTAGAGTCAAGACAGAAAATGTTCTTATTTATTTAATGATATTAAATATATCCAATAAATATTATTCAACATGGTAAACTTATTGTTGAATCCATATTTAAAACCTATCTTCAAAAAAATTTTAAATAAAACCTATGAAAGAATGGGATTAGATTCTCAGAACGGTAAAAACTGAATATATAAATATTTAAGGAGAACAACTAATTGATACCCCAATAATTACATCTAAAAATTGCACCCTTTTTTCATAGATCATAAAATAGGGTCATAAAATTCCTTGGAAATAAAAAAGTATTGAATCATTATGGAATTAACAAACATAATCCATGATTGTATAAAATTGGAATAAGAAATAGAGTTATGGCATACAAATAAAAATATAAAATCATCTCTTTGTAAGGAAATGATCATTACCAAAATTATTATCATTGAATGGGTTTCCTACTTAATAAATCATAGTAATCCAGATTCAATCGTAATATTATCGTAGTGGAAAAAATATCATGCTGAACTCTTTATTCTACCTAATACTATCATATTTCTCTAATGAGATAACAGTATTTACCCAATTTATTAGTGAGAGATATATATCCCACATATCACATATTTATAATCAAATAATCATGTCCTAAAACATCATAAAAAGTAAATTATACTAGAATGTGAGATAAGAATAGGTATTTCAACAAAATTACTACATAAAATAACTATAGAAAATGAATATGATTTATAATCATTTCATCATTTTAACACAAAATAACTATGGGAAAATAATTCATTTTAAAAATTTTTTCATCATTGTATAACTTTTTGAATAGAAATGGGCTTTAAAAACATATTTTCATCATCAACATAAACCATTAAAAGAAGGAATAAGAATAGAATCATTTGATCATATACCTAATAAATCATAACTACAATTAGATGATGTATTGTATATTGAAAATGATTGTTAAATGAAACATGGAAAAAATTTAGAGGAAACTATACTTTCAATATTGAAAAAAACTTTCTAATATTTAAAAATATATTTTTCTCTGAAAATAACATTGGATACATATAATGGATCCAATAATAATCATTAAATTTTTTTATTGAAGTGAGTAAATGTTACACAATAAAAAAATAGTAAAATATAAACAACTTAAAAATATACTAAATATAATGTATAACATGAAAAATGTTAACGGAAGATTTAATGTTAATAAATATCATGACGATGGAAGTATCATTCATGTCGTACACATTAAAAAAATTACATCATTAAAATTTTCAATAATATCAAACAAGGAATTGTTTCTTAAAATGAAATTATGATTCTATATAAAAATATTAAAAGTAAAAAATGTAGGACCCCGAGACACCATGAGAGGGGAGGGGTGAATCAGGGTGTAAACTTTTTCTTTTAAATTAAAGGATCATGATCCCAAATTGGTATGAACTAGTTGAATCTATATGATAGATATGATCAGCAATCAAACATTGGCATGCAAAAGAGGTGACACAAAAAAATTTACTTGGTTCACCACTAAGGGCTACGTCCAAGAGCATACGCCGACAAGTTTTCAGTCGTATCATATTCCACTAATCTTCACTAGATGTCGATTATAGTGGTTCAGGCATAGTCACTCTGTCCCAAGTTCACTGCCTTTACAATTGTTCAGGGATAGCTCACTGCGTCCCTTGGGTCACTCCCGCTGACTCCTCCGGGCACACTGCCCTTGGTGAAGTCACACTCAGTTTATAGATGTGAAGGTCTCTTCAATAGATTTTAATTGAATTCTTTGCCTCTACTCAGCACGAGACTCTGCTTGCATCGAAGTCCAGAATAGATGCACTAGAACGCACAGAACCTCTGAACCAGATAACCAGAACGTGCAGACAAACTTCACTGACAATTGTGCGCAACACCAAACCTTTGCGCACAAAACCTTTTAATCGCACGCAAACATTACTTTTTTCACGGAAAAATATTTCGTGCAAAACCCCCTTTTTCGCGCAACTGATCCTTTTATGCGCGAACCCAATTTTAACGCACAACTCTTCATTTTTCACACATCTCGAAATTTTCCGCGCAACACAAAATATTTCGCACCAGCCCATTTACGTGATCCTTTTTCGCTCATCAGACCTCAGATATTCTCTAAGTCTTCAACTGTCCAGAATGAAGGGGGTCTTCTCATATTTATAGGCGTTTGAGACCCCCACGCGCAAAAACCCCTTCGACGTGGAAATCCTTTAATCTGGCGCATAATATTTTGCGTAGGTATCATTTTCCGTGAACCTCTCCAGATATTTCGCGCAGCCCATGCCTTTTCCATTTTTCGACGTTTTGATTCTGAAATAGTATTTGCGAAAAAAACATTTCTCCACTATTTCGCACACCACGCCGTTTTTCGCGCCCAGCTCAAGTATTTCGCGCACAGCCCTTATTTTCCGCGCACAACTTCCTCTGTGTGCGCACCTCTTTTTGCAGACAATCCATGTCTTAATTTTCCGATTTTGAGGCCCAAAACAATTGGCAAACACTGGGAAACAGTGCCACCTTCAATATTGTTGTCTTCTTGAACTGTATGATCACATTACTAGTAGACATTCATAACTTCCACTAAGGATTGACAACCAAAACAAACCAAATTCTAATTCCTGTATAGAACAGCCATGGTTCCAATAATCCCCCACTTTGGGTTTGTTGGCAATCACAAAAAAAATCAATAAGATCACCTTCCCCATGCAATCCAAAAACGCAAGGATCAACTCGACCAAGACTCATAGTCTACGTGAGCAATTCTCGGTGTAGAAAACAAGAGAGGAAGTTTGAATTGGGTTACCGTGTTTTGGAATTCTCAATGATGCCCAAGAATGTTTCTTACAGTGACACAGAATCATTATATGTCCAATGAATTCCTTCTCATCCATCTCATCCTATCACTAACACTGAATTCATTACATGACTGAACATGCCTGAATTTTTTCCTTTCTCCCCCATTTACAATAAACCCAAAGGCCGGTAATTTACTCAATGTTCAGCTCAAACCATACTCACCCTGGATAGTAGCTCCCCCATAAACCTGCATCACATCCATAAACAAATCGAAATAGTTACCGTAATTGGGGAGAGGGGAATTTCGGAATCGCTTTATGCATTAGGAGGTGGTTGAACACCAAGGTTCAACTGTTTCTTTTCAAACATAGCTACTGATTGTGGCTTCATCAGGATATCAGCTACTTTCTCATCAGTTCCCTCGCAATCAATTCTAATCACCTCGTGCTCAACTTTTTCTTTGATAAAGTAATACATTATTTCAATATCTTTTGTATGAGAATGTTGAAGATGATTTTTTGTAAGATCAATTTCACTCTTGTTATCACAGTAAATCACAATTGGTTTCTTTACCTCATCACCAATATCTGTTAATTGTTGCTTCATCTATA
Source organism: Viscum album (assembly GCA_963277665.1). Lineage (NCBI taxonomy): Eukaryota > Viridiplantae > Streptophyta > Magnoliopsida > Santalales > Viscaceae > Viscum > Viscum album. Next base: position 1,921,351,072 of record OY728160.1, read on the forward strand.
GCAGTTGAGTGCATGCCTTTGTGGCGGATATATACTCAGCTTCAGCACTACTAAGAGAAGTACTTTCTTGTTTCTTGCTCAACCAGCCAACACAGTTATTCCCAATAAAGAATTCTCCACCACTAGTGGAATTTCTGTACACAACATCTCCAACCCAATCAGCATTAGAAAATGCTGATAATTTCCTATCCCTTCCTGCAGCAAAGTATAATCCACAATTGTGAGTACCTTGAATATACCGCATGATTCTTTTTACTGCTTCCATATGTTCCTCGTTTGGATTACTCTGAAAGAGGGCTACAAGACATGTAGAAAAAACAATATCTGGTCGTGTTGTTGTTACGCACATTAGGCTCCCAATGATCCTACTATACATGGTGGGATCTACAGATATATCTTCCTCATGCTTTCCATGTTTGGTTCCAATTGCAATCGGAGTTGACATTGGATTGGAGTCTTGCATATTAATCATCTTCAGAAGCTCTCTTTCATACATTTCCTAAGAGATAAAAGTGTAGTCTTTCCTTTGAGTCACCTGCAGTCCCATGAAATATGTGAGCTCCCTAGTCATTGACATTTCAAATTCTGATTTCATATGATTGTCAAATTCATCCACTGATTTCTTTATACTGCCACCAAATATAATGTCATCGACATAAACTAGAACCATGAACTGATCTTTCGGAGAATTCTTTACATAGAAATTGTGATCTACTCCTCCTCTTTTGAATTCCAGTTTCTCAAGGTATGAATCCAGTCTAGAGTACCACGCTCATGGTACCTGTTTCAAGCCATAAAGAGCATTCTTTAGCTTTCAATCATTTGATTCATCAGCACCAAGAAGAAAACCCACTGGTTGTTCAATGTTGACTTCTTCTACGAGTACACCATTTAAGAATGTTGTCTTAACATCCATTTGATATACTTTATATCCTCTTTGGAGAGCCATGGCAAGGAACAGTCTAATTGACTCCAATCTAGCCACTGGAGAAAAGGTTTCTTCAGCATCAAAACCGTCAATCTGAGAATACCCTTTACATACCAGTCGAGCCATAGTTCTGATAAAACTTCCATGATCATAAAAATTGTTCTTGAATATCCATTTTGTTACAATCACATTGTGACCATTGGGTCTCTAGACAAGATCCCATGTATGGTTCTTGTCAATCTGATCTAACTCTTCATTAATGGCTTTCACCCAGGATTCATCCTTTGTAGCTTCTTAAAATGAGGATGGCTCCACCACTGACAGAAATGTATATGGTGTGTTATTCTTTATCCTCCTTGTTTGTGTGGGTGAATTCCTATCTCTATTTATATTAAAAGTATCAATCTCTGCTCTTCTATTTCTCCTGTGACGTTCAGTCACATTCTCACCATCCAAAATTTCCACTTCAGATTCTTCATCTGAGTCAACATCATGATATGAGCCCTGTCTGTTTTGTACAACATCCTCTATTTCTATATTTTTATTTATTCTATGTTCACATTGATTCTCATATTAAATCTCATCAGCATAGGTACTATTTGAATCATTTGGTGTTTTTACTTCAATGATATTAACATTATTTCTTTCCACAATCCTCCCCAATCATTTATTGATACACTTTTAAGCATTGTGGTTCATTGGATACCCATGAAAAATTCCTTCATCAGAATTGTCACCAAACATTCCTTGGTTTCCTTCTTTATTCTGAATGAAACATTTTCTTCTGAAAACACGGAAGTATTTCAACAAAGGCTTCATTCCATACCACAATTCGTATGGTGTCTTTGTTTCTCTCATATAAATCCCTGTTCGATTCTAAATGTGCACTGCATCTTCAATTTCCTCCTTCCAGTAATGGCGAGAGATACAACTCTCAATTAACATAGTCCTGGCCATATTGTTGACCTGTCAATTCCGATGCTCAACAACTCCATTCTGTTGTGGAGTTCTCACAGCAGCTACCTCATGCTGTATTCCATGTTTTTCTAGGTAATTTTCAAACTCCATGGATGTGTATTCCCCTATATTTTCAGATCAGAGGACTTTTATTGTCCGTCCAGTATCATTCTCGGCAATCCGGTGATAAGTTTTCATGCAATCAAGTACTTGTCGCTTCCTTTGAATCACCATTACACAATCAATTATGCTATAATAATCAATGAAAAGGATGAAGTACCTTTCTCCATAGGTTCCACCAACATTTATTGGGCCACATTCGTCTGTATGAATGAGATCAAGAAGATGTGATGCCCTTTTCTTCTTTGGCCGATATGAACTACAAACCAGCTTTCCACGAATACAAGCATCACAAGATTTTTCCTGTTCATGTTTTAGAATGGGAATATCCATGACTATCTTCAGATTAGATATCTTTTCCATGTCTTTTTGGTTAATTTTCCCCAGCCTTCGATGCCACAAATTGTTTTCTTCTTTAACAGAAAAATAGCAAGAGTTCACTTTGCTGTCAACCTGATATAAGTTTACTTCTGTTCTACAACATTTCATAAGAGAATTTCCTGTTTTTCCTTTTATAGTGTAGCCTTTTTGATTGAACGTTACTATGAGACCTGAGTCACAGAGTTGACTTACACTGAGGAGATTGTGGCATAGACCGTCCACATAAAGAACTTCAGTATTATTCAGCTCCCCGTTGGCGAGAGAAGTATTCCCACTGCATTTAATTTTTAGAGCACCATCAATACCAAACCGTACTATTCCATCAACCTTCTTTTCAATGTTCTTCAAAAGGTCAGCATTTCACATCATGTGGGAAGAGAATCCACTATCAAGGATCCAGGTGCTACTGCTCTTTGTAGCTTTGAGGGATACTTCTGTAAGAATGGATTTCTCGATCTTCTTCTTCTCTTTCCATGAGATATTGGATTGAGCATAGGATACTGATGGCCTTTTAATACTTTCTTCCACATAATCTGATTCTTCATACCCATAATATTCTTGCAGATGGGAAAATCTGTTTGTGAGAATAATACCATCAGGAGAATGAAAACTGGCACATCTTTGAGTGTTGTATGAATTTCTCCTATCATACCGCTGCCTGCAATATACAACTTTATGGCCAAAGTTAGAACAATTAAAATAGTAACCATAGAAGAAATTTCTTCTTTAAGATGGAGGATATGAAATCAATATCCTTTTTTGACTTCCCATATCTTCCCCATTCACATAGCTCCTTGCCTCTTTACAATATGACAAGGTATGGCCCAGATAACCATAGAAATGAAACTTCATGAGAGGAAATGTTTTTTCACTTGAATTTATCCTCATTCTTTCTTCCTTGGGAGAATAGTTGAACTCCCTGTCATATCTGAAAGTTTGAGGATAATTTTCAGTTTTTCTTTTAGTTTTGATTGAGGTTGTCTTTTTCAACATTTTATATAATGTTTCAGTATGTCCAACTTTCTTCTTGTCGTTATTTTGGCTCTCTTTACTTCCAATAGTTGATGTCTCAGCTTCACAACCAATTCCACTCATTCCCATGTAAGTAGGTCTTTGGTCACTTATGATTTTTCCAACCCCATCTGAACCACACTTGGCTCTTGCTAGTAATTCTTCATCTGAGAATCTTCCGAAATGAATTTTATTCTTTCCCTCATTTATCGATGATTGACATTCAATTTTACTTCTAAGAGTAACAAATTCTTCCTCAAGTCCCTCAACAGTCTTGGACTTCTCTTTTAGTTAGGATGAAAGGACATTTATGACCTTTGCTTGTTCTTCAATTTTAATCTTCAGTTCCACTAAATCATCTGTGCTTTCATGGATTGAAGACTGAACTCTCACTAGTTCTTCTTGTCGTTCAATCTCTGCTTTAAGCTCCCCAACATATTCTAATAATTCTTCCACCATTTCATTCCACTTATTACATCTCTTACATTTATTCTAATTCTTGGAAAAAACATCCTTAATTTGAGTCTTTTAATCACCATTAGAAATAGTATGATTATCTATGTCTTTATTGATCAAGGGTTCTGACTTTTCAACCGTAGCCATCATGGAAGCATGCTTTCCTGTTTTAAATTCAGGTTATTTTTCATCAGAAACAAAACTCTTCCTCTGTATTTTATTTCTAGATTTGAAGTCTATCTTTTTGAACAACCATTTTCGAGGCTTCTCAATGTTCTCATCTTCACTATCTTCATCATTGATCATTCTTAAACATTGAGAGGCAATGTGCCCAACTTATCCACAACGAAAACATGTGAGAGGTAACTTCCCTTTGAATTGCCCTTTTCCATTCTGAAACATCTTTGCAATGAGAGAAAGAATATCTTTTTATTCATCATCTTCACTGCTACTATCTTTTGATATTTTCAGTTTATCCATGGTCTTGAATGCCATTTCCTTGCTCACACGAGTCGTAGTATCTTCTAGTTTGACCCTCATTTCATATGCTACCAATCTACTCAGTAGATCATCCAAAGAAAGTTTCAAAAGATCTCATTCCACAAGGGATGACACCTTTGAATTGTAAAAGGGTGGAAGTCTTCTTAATATTTTCTTTGAAATATCAATGTCTTTTATTTCTTCGCTTAGATCCTAAATTTCTCAAACCACTTCAGTAATTCGATTGAAAAATGTGTCTGCATTCTCGTCTGGGTGCATCTTCAGATCATCAAACCGATTGTGAAGGACTTGAAATTTTTCCTCCTTCACTTTGATATCTCCTTCATAAATATTTTCAAGTTTATCCCAAATAGATTTTGCTGAGGTACAACTCATCACCTTTAGACAGATCTGATCAAATAGTGCTGCGGTGAGTGCATTTTGTGCTTTAGCATCGGCATCAAGAATGTTCCTGTCTGTGTCAGTCATATCCAGGCCTATTGGATCAGTGACTTATATTCCTTGCTCAGTGGAAAACATTACTTCCATTCCAAGATATCTTAGATGAGATCCCATATTGTTATTCCAGATCTGAGAATTACTTCCATCGAATAGAGGGACTCCCCTCACATTGACTGCATTCTCCATGGAGACAAAGGACAAATTCAACGCAAGCAACCTCCCTCTGATACCACTTGTTGGACCCCAGGACACCCTGAGAGGGGAGGGGTGAATCAGACTGTCAACTTTTTCTTATAAATTAAAGGATCTTGTTCCCACGTTGGTAGGAACTAGTTGAACCTGTATGATGGATATGATCAGCAATGAAACATTTGCATGCAAAAGAGGCGACACAAGAAATTTTACTTGGTTCACCACTAAGGGATACGTCGAAGGAGCATATGACGACAAGTTTCCGATCGTATCAAATTCCACTAATCTTCACTAAATGTGGATTACAATGGTTCGGGCTCAATCACTCTATCTCAGGCTCACTGCCTTTACGATTGTTCAGGGATAGCTCACTGCGTCCCTTGGGTCACTCCCGCTGACTCCCCATGGCTCACAACCCTTGGTGAAGTCACACTCAGTTTATAGACGTGAAGGTCTCTTCAATAGATTTTCATTGATGTCTTTTCCTCTGCTCAGTATGAGACTCATCATGCATCGAAGACCGGAATAGATGCCCTAGAATGCATAGAACCACTGAACCGGATAACCAGAACGTGCATAAAAACTTCAATGACAATTGCGCGCAACACCAAACCTTTGAGCGCAAAACCTTATTATCACGCACAAACATTACTTTTCGCATGAAAAAATATTTCGCGCAAAACCCCCCTTTTCGCGGAACTGAACCTTTTATGCGCAAACCCAATTTTTACGTGCAGCTCTTCATTTTGCGCATATCCCGAAATTTTCCACGCAACTCCGAATATTTCGTGCAAGACCCTTTACACGATCCTTTTTCGTGCATCAAACCATAGATCTTCTCTAAGTTTTCAACCGTCCGGAATGAAGGGGGTCACCTCATATTTATAGGTTTCAGAGACCCCCATGCGCAAAAACCCATTCAGCATGGAAATCCTCTCATCAGGCGTGTAATATTTCACACAGGTATCGTTTTCCGTGCACCTCTCCAGATATTTCGTGCAACCCATGCCTTTGCCATTTTTCGACGTTTTGATTCTGAAACACTATTTGTGCGAAAAACATCACTCCACTATTTCGGGCACCACGTTGTTTTTCACGCCCATCTCATGTATTTCGCGTATAACCCTTATTTTCCACACACCACTTCCTCTTTGTCTGCACCTCCTTTTGTAGACAATCCATGTCTTCATTTTCCGATTTTGAGGCCCTAAAAAACTGGCAAACACTGGGAAACAACGCCACCATCAATATTGTTGTCTGCTTGAACTATATGATCACTTTGCTTTCACACATTCGGAACTTCCACTAAGGATTGAAAAAAACACAAACCAATCTCCAATTCTTGTATAGAACAGCCATGGTTCCAACAAAAAATGTGTAAAAAGTTATTTAATATATCAATTGGAGAATGTTAAGAAAAATTGAAAATATTTGTTTTTGAAAACATAGGCATTAAATAAATATAATTTTCAATTGAAGGGATAAATAAGTATAGTTTTATTTAAAAAGATTTTTTCTGAATATTGACAACATAAAGGTTGGAAAATGATGAGAAAAACTTATTTCCATGAAACAAATGCAGGATAATAACAATCTATATTTTCATGAGATATATATTATAAACATTAATAATCAGAATCATAAACCTAAACAATTTACATTAACAATAAGATTGTTTCAAAAATCCTTTACTACATTGGTATTATTTAATCTTAATACCCATAAAAGAATAATAATGAATTTAATGTAAAATATCATGAATCGAAGTATATACAAGATATGAAATGTAAATGAAAAATTATATAAATCATATAAATGGATATTGGTTCAAACCATATCATATTTATCAAATAAGGAATATTGAGTAAAAAAATACCGTATTGGTTTGGTTTCCATTTAGTCGTAAAACCCCTATAAAAATAAAATTAAAGGAAACTAAAAATATCATAATTATAAAAAAATTATGATATTAAACATTAAAGGGGATGTATTCAAATATCATAAAATAACATAGGATTATAACACAACTTATGTCCCAATGAATGAAAATGGAGGAAAAAATCACTTACCACTTTGGAATCATCTAAATTGTAAACTGCATAAACTAGATATCCTAAATTGGATATTTAAATCACAATATTTTTATGAATATTCAACACAAAATACATTCATTTTTAGTATACATTCTGTATAAAAAAATTTATGTGAATATGGAATCTAACTCACAAAATTGCAAAGTGAAATGGAAACCCCTAACCATAACACTTGATGTCCATAATAGAAATTGAAACCTAATGTATAATAAACATATGATTATTATAAATATATATAAAAAATTATATATTTTTATATATATATCATACAACATATGATTTAGTAGTAACAATTTATTTCCTATATAATGACAATTCCATGTTAGAATCATGTTTTAGAAATTAATTGCATTATTTTCGTGCCTATTTTGATCAGTTGTTTTTCCTCATAAATTTATCATGGTTTAGTATTATAATAAATTATTAAAATGATATAAAAATAATATTTATTAACTATATTTTTATATATGTAAATCAATAAATGATAAGGATAGAAAATGAAATATAACCTTCATAGAGATGGTTGGTCGTATGTACACTTGGACACTATTATCATATTCTCAAGGGATTAAAATAATATATATATATATATAATGATTCCAAAATTATTTTTACATTTTATATGTTATAAATTTTCATTAAACCCATCCTCATTACCTTCTATGTAAATATTGAATGAATCACATCACTTCATGATTTGGATGACTATTGTACACACAAATGACATTACCGTATACCCCATGCAATAGAAATTAAAAATACATATATATGATATAATATGTCTATAAGAATAATTACATTAAAAATATCGTATTTATTAATTTAAACTATCCTTATTACCAACCATGTATAAAATGAAACCCCCATCCCATCGGATCCTTAGTTGGTTATACATAGTACACATGAGCGGTGATATTGTTTTCTAATTGGATGGGAGGAAAGATTTTAAACGTGGTATTATAATTAAAAAGAAATAATAATATCATAAATATAATATATAAATATTTAATCCATAATTATATAAATCTCTATGATGTGTTTTTGGAAAATCAATAACAATGGTTCACGAGGAAGTAATCCATTGTACACACGAATAATGATTTTGAATCCCAATTGATGTAAGAGGAGATGTATTTCATTTATTAGAATAAAATAATAATGTCATGTAATATTTAAAATAAATAAAATATTATATAATTATGTTTTAATAAGAAATTAATGATATTATTAAGAAATAAAATTAAAACCTCAGTTAGCGATAATACTTCTTCTTAAAATAACATCTTTTGTATTGCAACAAATAGAATATTATGATGGATTTATTAAAAAGTAAGGGTTTTAGGTATGGATGATTTATGTTAGGAGTTTATATGCGAAGGAATTTTACAAACAATTATGTTTGGGATGATTGAATATGAGAGCTGTGTGGGTGTCCTGTGTATGTGAGGTTAGTGGCACACTTGTAATTTTAGAAAACAAAAATGCTTTCTAATGATTTTCATATTCCATAATTATACAAAATAATTTATTAAAGAACCATATTTTTTAAAATGTCTATATATGGCCACAAAATTAGTTCATAAAGAAAATTAGGTTATTTTATAACATATCTTTTTTGTTTAACATCAGGATAGACTCATTTTCAATTTAATCGTTGTAAATATTTTTTTAATAATTTTACTTTTAATAATGGTAAAAAATTGAGGATTCCTTATTATAAATTGATTATTATTATGACTCATAATATTTATTCAAATTTTCAAAATACCATTCATATAATTGTAATATTTTAGATAAAAATTAATCATACAGTTGCGAAAAAAATGTTGTTTTACGAAGAAAATATATTCACACGATTAAAACAAATATATATATAAATTCAATATGAAATTGATTATAAGGACATAAATTATATTAGTATTAATATTATTCAAATAATTATCTTAATAAACCATATTAAAATATAATTTTAGTTGTAAATTTATTGAGAAAAGTAATTTTTTAGCAATAATCACTATTTTGAATTATTCTCTAAAAATATTTCTTTTGAGTATATTCTTAAGAAATCCTTACATGAATATTTGGAGATGATGATTTATAATTTAATAAAATAAAAAAATCTAAAATTCCACAAATTTATTTTATAATATGTGTGTAAAATGTGAAAAAAAATGTTTTAAGAAAATTACATGTTAAAGCATAATATTGGATATATTTATATAACATGACTAGAGAACCCATATGATGAATTTTTAAAAAATTATTTAATATATTTAATATAAATTTCATTAATATATTTATTCAAAATAGATTTTATTATTTTATTTAGTTAAAATATGTTTTTGAGTATAAACATATTTTTTAGAAAAATATTTATATTGTTTTTATTTTTATTTATAAATAATTGGTCACTAAAGAATTAATGATGTATAAATTTTTAAACTATATATTTTATTAATTTAGTTAATAATATTAAGAAACATTATTCCAAAGGATTGGTGATAAACCAGTTATTAAATAATAATATTTTAATAATATTTCACATTCCGTTTAAAATTGGTAAGGTATATATTGAAGGCAATACCAGGGGACGTGTGTAATGAATGATAAACTATGTTTTGTTTTTAACACATAGAAAACTTGATGATTCAATTTTTACGAAATATAAAAAATATTAAATTTATTTTTGAAATATTTCACCAAAATCTCGGGTAGTTACAACTAGCGTATCCAAAGTACTCTAACCAAAACCAAGCTAAATCATTGATCTTCTAGTGGGGTCCACACAATCTTGAGTTATTCATTTTAGTTATATTACTAAACAAAAATATGGAAGAGTCAAATTTCATCATGATTAATGGTTTTAATTAAGGTAGAAAAAATAAATATATACGGATCCCATAACCCAGATCACGGGGGACTACAATCTTTATATTTCATAAGTGTGAACTAAGATTTTTTGGAAAGGGGGAAATGTAAATCCAACCATCATTTGAATATTTTTCACCCTTTTTGTACCATTAAATTTAAAAATATAATGAATGTTATCTACACATATGCCTCAAAATAATTCATGGCCCTACCATAGTCATCCATCTTACAAACACCCGGGTCGTCCCATGATAAGGCTCGAAGGGCATTCCTGGTCCCCACAAGCTACCACTAATGTGTGGGTGTTAAAGAAAGAAAATTGGGAATTATTTCACACATAAATCAGAGTACAACCATAATAGAAAATATATATATAATATTGACAAGACTCATACATATATCATACATCCATATCAAAAATAACTTATTGAAAACAATCATAATCCATACAATACATACAAAAATAAACCCTCAGCATGCACCCGAGACTCCCCTCTTATTATGAAATAATACACAAAAGGCTTCCTATAGATTCATTTCCTTCTACCACCATCAGTTATCAGAATGTTAAATCTTTGTAATTTTACCAAATAATTAATAGACAATGATAATCAAGTAATGGTCCACATGATCTACATTATATGAATGTAAAATAAGGTCCTATAAAAATAATGTAATTCAAATAGTTGGTAGAATGAAATAAAATAAATCATTCCTACATTGTATAAATGGACTAAAAATATGTAAGAACCACGATAAGATATTATGAATAAAATAATTGAAAGTAATGATCCAGAGCTCAGTAATCATGGAAAAGACAAACCACTCCCTAAGTAAAAAACATTAATTTAATGATAAATTGTGTTCTATTTTGAAGTATATTATATAAATTTAGGTATTTAAATAATATAAAGAAGTATTTTTCAAAAAACGTTAATAAAAATCTTAATAAATTATTGTAAATGAAAAAATCACTTAGATTAAATTTTTTATGATTATGCCTATTTTTTGGTCACATTTCAATGATCCTTATAATAAATTTTAAGAATGTTATAAAACTATCAAAAACACAAGACATGAATTTAAATAGAATTATATAAAAGAACCATGTCATACATACAAAAAATAGAAGATTAAAATATCTGGCTCGACACATATAATCATGTTCGGGGATATCAAAGACCCATAGGGGCCCCCTAGGTGAATCATTTTAGAAATGGAATAGATTTAATGGGATCTACCCTATGTCCTAATGTGATATATTACTAGACACTAATCAATGATCAAACATTTTGTTATATATTATTTCCTATTACAAATTACTCGAATAACTTGCACATAGACTCTTTAGAATTTAAAACCCCATCTAGACCTATCATTAACTAGATCAGACACATATAGTGTTTGGTTATTCAGTGTATCATGATTCTAGACTCCCACATTTCATCCTAGGATCCAATGACTATTGTAAATAAATTGTCAGTAATCAAGAAACATGAATAGATAATGTTAATTAGAAAAAAGTAAACAATGGGAAATACAAGCATTACAGAGGTTATCAAATAAGTCACACTCATATCCTACCACCTCTGAAGGAAAATCCTTAATCACCCATCCACCATTGATATCAATCCAATCCAATGTGGCTTAAGAGGGATTCACCAACAGACACACCCCTTATTTTAAATCTATTATAAGATATTAAAAGGTCATTTTAATCATACATTTTGATTTAATTGATAAAATTACTTATCCATGTTTTACACATATCGATATATATTTTTTAAATATATCTATTTATATTATATCATTAATTCATATATAATCACCTATATATTTACATAGAAATATATATATTTATATGTGTGTGTGTGTGAGAGAATACATATATGTGTGTAACAACTTTTAACACACACACACACACTCTCACACACACACAGATATATATATATATATATATATATTATGATTCAATTTATAAAATTATAATTTCTATTATAAACCATATTATAAAAAACCTATTTGTACCTAGAATTTCTGAAATCCATTCAAAATGAATTTTCCAAACAATTTCTAGTAAAATTATAAAAAAGTATGTTTGAAAATCCCCCTTGAAAATTTTGATTTAAATCTCCCCATAAATTTCAAAAAGGAAAAAATGTAGATTTAAAATTTTGTTCCAAACCCAAATAGTGTAAAACCAATTAAAAATGTAAATTTATTTTGTATAATTATTTCAATAATATATGAATAATTAATATTCATATTAACACATGAAATACCTCATAAATGTATTATGCAGAATGAGAAACACATTGATACCTTTGTAAAATTAATTCTAGAAATCATACATTGGTATATATAATAAAATAAAACTTTTAAAGCATCACGAAATAAAGGGAACAAATGTTTAATTCTCAATAATGGGAAAACGTACCTAAAAGTCAACAGTGCATGAGCCATAAGGTGGCTCATTTGATGGTGGACAATTAATTAGTGGTGGGAGGCCTCCACAATTCTTAAAATAATAAAAAGAAAAAAATAAGTCAAGATCCAACACCCTATGGGTGACTAAACTAGACCCTGGTGATGGGAATGGAGAAATCTATAGAATGGATAGAGAAATGGAGAGAGAGAAGAGAACTGGAGGCCCTACCTTGGATATCGGATTGACCAATAATGATGGGAATAGGAAGGAATCGTCATTAAAGTGGATAACCAAGAGAGGATGTGCGTGTATTCATTGGGGATCAATTCAGGGATTTTTCAGTGTGGCCAAGGTAGAGGGGGCCTTTAATGTATGTCTTAATGAGGAATACATCTGACCACTGGTGGTGTGCAACGATGGAGAGTGGAGAGGGGGGCCTATCATAGAGGGAGAGGGTAATACCTGGGGAGATTCAGAGGGGTGGATATCAAAATATATAGAGGAAATAAAAATAATTAAACATGAAAAAATTAGTAATAAAAAAAACTATAGAAAAATATAAAAAATGTCTAACTGTCTTTGTTAAGTATAACCATTTACTAAAATATTCAACATTCACTGGAACCCAAAATAATTGATATAATTAACGCTAAGATGCAACATAGTTTATCAAATTGTGAGGAGGCCATGTTGAATTTATCAATCTTTTGACATAATTATTCTCATATTATTCTTATGGTTTTTCTAACTGCACTAAATTACCATTAACCCCATGAAAACATTTAAAAAATAAAATTTCCTACACAAAACTCTCGGAAGATCCCAAAGACTCAAATAATATAAAATAATTATTAATAAAATAGTAAAAAATATTTTGTGTGGAAATAAAAATATTGTATGATAAATTCACGTGTATCATCATGTTCTAGTGAAAAAACACATACAATATACTATTCATATACAGAATTATGAAACCAGTTTATGAAAATATTATAATTATAACAAAATATCCATTATATGGATTGTATACCATCAGTATGAGGCATGCAGGCCTCATCCTATAGATATGAATATACCACTACTAAATCACCCAGCCAGTAATAACCTATACAACATGTCCATGTCATTACACAGTGTGTGAGACAACATTATTACTTGTATGTACTACTCATTCACGCTAAGGTTCCTATATTTTTACATGATGTGTCTTCTGGGAGACATGTTATAAAAGATCAATGTATTAACCTAGTGTATACATTATGTAAAAATTGAGACACTCGGTCCTTCAATACAATGTTCATGACCATTAATCCCATAAAAGGATATATTTATAGAATTGTGAAAACAATTTCACTATACCAAGTATTATAAACAATATGTTACCCAAAGGATAAAAGACAACATATTCATGATTAAAATATATTGAAATCATGATTTCTCACTACCTTGACACATTTGATATATACACTACACATCATCAAATCCTATATAGATCAATTATTTGTAACATTATTCATCTATTTGAGGCATTCATAAATTTCATATCAGTTGAAAGTTCAAAAATAACATAATTAGAATACCTATATTGAATATTCATCATATATTCCTACATATATACACGATTAAAAGAATATATCAATATAATCTGTGTAATTGAGTTGAGGAATATTGGTTATTTTAATTCAAAACAACCTAAACCAGAATCATTTCCATGATCAATGTGGATCAAATTCCATGAATATAAATATTCCAAATTGTTAATTGATAGGGGAATGTTTTCAGATGAATATTACATAGTGGATACATTAGCAAATGATTTATATTTCATCAATGAAGAATATGAAAAGAATATACATGAGAAACCCTTATAGTATAATATTTCAATAAACATTTGTAAATATAAATTATTGCCTAAATGTGAAGATATCATCCACATGAGTCAGATATTGATATATTCTTAAAATATTCATTGTTTTTACAATAATTAATTAAATAATTAAACTCAAATTGTTTATATAACATCTAAAAATTCTATGTTATTATATTAAACAAATATTTTATATGAATATTTGACTGATATTATGAAATAAATATTTTACATGATCCAATTATTGAGATGGATAAATCCATAGTTATTTGATAATTCTATTCATTAATAATTTAGCGAGAATAAAAAAGAATATGTTCTACCTTATTGTGGAATATCTAACACTTGATGATTAAATACAGATCAATGATATTCAATGTCTCCACCATCATGAGGATTGAAATGAATTATCCATGCACTAATAATGATTAATATTAAATTATAGGAATATGTATATAAAGTATCCCATAATTTTTCCTGTTAAGGGAATGATAATGTATTAGAATGTATTTAACTCATAGTCTTTCAACATTGTAATAAAATTATGCCTAAATATTTTATATTTCCAATTAAATTTTGATGTAAGTTTTAATGCATCCTTAATGATGTCTTTATACATCCATTGAATATTATTATTATTTTTTTTAAAAAAATTTATAGTCAGCGTCCTTTAAAATATCCTCTCTTAAAATAATTTAATAATTCGTCACAGTGCCACTAGGATATTCTAGTCAAGTGTCTTTATTTCCTAATAAAAATATGAATTTATTTTCTTATATAATTCAATGGTGATAATAATGTCCACAAATCACAATATTAGTGTTTTAATGTAAATAATAAAAATTATTCAAATTGTAGGAGTAGTCCGACACTATGAACATAACCTTTATTTAAAAATTTCAATAGGTGGTTCTATTTAGGAGTTATTAATCATTCCCATGTAAAGAGAAATATGTAAATCAATATATATATATATATATTCATATCATATAGAACAAATAATTTGTGAACCAACATCATGACCAACTTTATGAATATTATTTAAAATATTTAATTTACAATTACAAAAAATCATGGTCAACAAACTAGAATTTTCCATCGTAATGTCGTATTATATACACAATTTTATATGAATAATTATTGACATATATATATAATTATATAATCAATAGATATAAATTAACACTTTTTCATGATAATTATAGTAAAATATTCATATTTATTTAAAATAATTACATTATGAATTAATGAAATATTATTTTAATATATATTTCTTAATGAAATTTATATATATCCATTATCCTTATATTTTTCATCATCTTCATAAATCAATAAATTTTTTCTATGTATTTTACTAATATTAAAATATTTTATTTCTTATTTTTTCTTCTTCTTATTATTTTTCTTATAAATAATATAATTTTTTAAAAAAAACAAACTTTTCTTCAATGTTAGATTAAATTAAATTTAATATCATTGAAATTGAGGTTAGATAGATTTTATGAATGAAATGGATGGACTGAAAATATTTTTAAACATATTTTTCATCTCTTTAGAAATATACTTCCATATATATACAATATTATATAATAATATTATAATGAATAAAAATGATATATATAATGGTTTTGGGGTATAAGATGATTTTTTCACATCCAAATGATACTATACACATATAATAGAAAATATGTGGCTATTAATTTCTTAAAAGTGTTATTCGACAATATAAATTGAAGAAATATTTATATAGATTCATTTGAAATAACTATTAACAAAAAATGGGACTGTTGAAAATAAAATAATGAAAGACCACAAATAAATTTATTTATTATGATCATTAATAAAACCCCAAATAATGATGTTTAATATCATCCAATATATCCTCATTTCAAACATTGATTTTCAATTAAAAATAGTAATTTCTTAACATCTCACTTATATGACCGAATATCTAATGAAAATCTATTTCATTTTAATGATTCCTCCTAATAAATAGCAAATAATTAAATGTTTTTCCTTATTTTAATATTATGTTAGAACTACGTGTCTCAAATTGAGTATAAATAGAATATATTCCTATTAGAAACTAGATATCCTACATAATTCTTTGATGATTATTCAAGTAATTTAAATATTCTCCCCACATATACATGTAAATCAAAAAAAAATTATTGTTGATATTTTCAATATACTCACCCCATGTGGTGGTAGATAATATTATCTAAAAAGGAGGTTGTGAGTTTGAATTTATCATTAACACATTTATTTTCCTTATATTTTATGTAGTTTTATTAACATAGCATGAATATATTTGCTCATCTATGACAGACTTGGGACCCACAAGTCACATAGTTCACATCACCTGTGGAATACAATGTAATTACTGTTACAATAGTAGGTGATGTTTATTCAAATATTTTTCCTTCCCTTTTTAAGTAATATTAATCGAATATATTATTCATTTATGAATTCTATGGATAGTTACACAAGATGAGGATACATCATTCCATTACAAGGAATCACAATAAGTAGTTGTTGGCTTCATTAGAAAAAATTAAAACCCTACAATGACTGGCTTTCACACCATTGAAAAATAATCTTCAAATGGAATAATTTCACAATCATCAATATTTAGTAATTATTCCTTCAATATAATACTATATTTCCTCCCATTATATAAAAACATTATTTTTAATGGTTGGATTCTAGCCATCATATAGAAAATCCACATATATAAAATCTCTCTCCTCTTTACTAAGGAATATATCTAAGGCTATAATACTTTCTTTGAGATTGATATTTTTTGGACCAAAAGTGAAGTAAATAATATTGATGTGAAATTTTCATTATTAATTGATTATTTCATAATTTTATAGTGGGAACATGCTAATATTTCAGTTCATATAAGGATTATTTTTTTCAATTATATTATATAAAAAAATTTATTGTAAAATATTTTACAACATATATAATTTTTTGAATAGTATAAATAATCATAAATAATTCTCTTTTTTAGAATAATGGGATTTATATCATAAATATTTTTCTTAGAAGATGAAATTATGCCTGAAGAATTAATGATTTTTATTATTGGATCACCCATTTATAAAATTTTAAGAAATAGTTAATTGATTCGAATAATATTGTGCTACTCTACACACTTTAGAATCAATGAATATTTAAAAAAATATATAAATTATTTCACATTTATTTTGAAAGAAAAAAATAGATACTAAAATAAACATATAGTGGATGGAATTTATCTTATTCAATCTCTCTTATTATATGTTAATCAATGAGAACCATAATATTTATATATTTCAGGCTAAGAAAACCATTTTTAATAATTTGACATGAATATGTTTGGATATAAATGATAATACTAAGGATGGTTTTATTGTAACATTGATTGTTATTTCAAAAAAAAGATATGAATTTTCACCTTATACTGAAAAAATTACATTTATTAACCTGTTATCTTTCATAAATTTCCAATTAATAATTTTAAAAAATTATGAAAACTATTAATTGAAATTAATGATCCAATATAATACCCTTAAATATTTAAAATATGCCATACCAAAATTATTAAAGTTAATATTTTTGAAATATCATGATGTAATGTTTCGATGAAACAAATATGATACATTCTTATTGGAGGAATATTATTATTTTGGGAAAAAGTATGTCTCCTAATGTTGTGTTACCTTTTCAATGCTAGTTATTATAAGTTAGTGGATATGTATATATTTTAATTATTAAATAACGAATATTTTATTTCAAATTTCCAATTTATGATCTATCCTCTATAATAAGATTTTTATATAATATTTCATTTTATGATATATTTAGATTGAGGACTACTATTATATTGACATAAGTATTTAATATGGATTTTTAATATTAATTAATAAAATAATATACTGATGGCATGGATAAAGATTCCATATAATCAAGATCCATGTCTTGGTACAAATATATATCCTGGAGGGAATTCTTGATTTATATCCAAACTAATTATTAGATGTTATGAAATTTTTTTAGCTATATCATTCCCCGTGGGAGTTAAAATTAGTGGAAATAGACCGTTTTTATAATTATAAAACAAATGGATCAAGATAATATATTTCATATATGATTATAATTCATAAAAAATATGGACAGTGTTTCACAATTTATAGTCTCACAAAAGGATTTTTTTGGAATTACTATATCCAAAAAAATAATATGTTGTTAATAAATTTGGAAAAACATTTTTTGTTTTATAATGAAATATATAATTAATGATGAATATCAGTTAGATATAATAAAATTCTAAGAGAACAAAACATGTTTTAATATAGTAATAATATTAGGATATTATATTTTTGGTTTTTTATTTTATACCTATGATCATGATAACAACTGCATTATAAAAATAATTGTGCAATATTCAGATATGAATTTTTTTTTTGACAAAATCAAATTTTTATATTCCAATATTTATATAAATCTAATATTCTAGATCCCTAAAAAAATATTGGAGTTTTATTTTATATATGTTTGAGTGTAATTATTCAAAGGAAATTGATTTAATAGTAATGGTACTGTTAGACAAGATAAATTTTGAATCTCATTGGTATACATAAGATAATATTATTATAAGTTGTACTTTTTCATGAAAACTATTATGTTGTATATTCTCTATATTATCAATCTATAAAATTATATGTGTTCGATAATTATAAAATCAATATCATATACTATAAGAACCCTATAACATTTAAACATAAAATGATGAATGTTATTTTCCCCATCAACAGGGTGCACATTAGTTTCAAAAGCATACCACAATATAACACCTTGTTTAAGTGTACCTGGCATGGATTTGTCGATTTTATGGACAATAATTAGTCTAATAAGTTACCATGGTGGGTAATATTTTGTGTTTTTTAGGGAAGGAATCGAAGGTATTACAAAAACCTAGGGTAAAATGATTAAGTTTATTCCTCTTGATGGATAAAATAATAAAAAATATCAAGGAAAAATCCCACCTAGAAGACTTGGTACATATCATGGTTTTTATGTAATGGATGAAAAATTATGGTGTCGGTCTTTAATGGGGTGGATAGTGTAACACCCTAGGAAATGTGAGTCAAAAAGGGATAATGTTACTACCTATATCAACAAGGTGCGAGTTCTATATAGCATGACTACTAGATTAGAACTCTACAATATTGTCTTTTTTCATAGATAAGTGTCATGAAGGGTGATCTTAGCTTATGTTTCTTAGGGTGCGTGTGAGTGAAAATTAATCATGTTGAAGGAAGATGTTTTGAACTAAAGGGGTAGTCATTAGTCTGACAAGGACCTTGGTGGGTAATATATTGTGGTGTTTTGCGGAGGAAACCAATGTAGTATAAAATACCTATGGGGTCAAATGAACATGATCATATATTAGAGAGATTGAGTCAAAAAAAGTACCCACGTTAGATATAACGTGTGTTCCTAAATCATATTAATCAATATCACATCCAAATACTCTAATTAATTCTTCTTCCAAAAGGGAATAATAAAAAATATTCAATCATTTGTCTATATTATTATTTTTAACCTAGTCCTATTATATATGCAATTGGATTTCATAAAATACCTATGCTCTAATGGATGATCATTTTTTATGAATTTTTATTTAGATATTCCTTTTCGATTTTTTTAATTAAAAAATAGATGTCTATCTGAATCATATCATCTTGTATTTATGATTCCCTTTTATGAAATATGATCTAACCTTTTAGAAATCATAATTTAATATAAATATAAAAAAAAATTATTAATTTGACTATAAAAAAATTCCATTAGGATAGATAAATATAATAATGAATTTAATTTTTCCAAAAATTTTGATATAAATATTATTTAAATCTAAAAAATTTTATAAACAATTAAATTGAGAAAATAGTTTTAAATTTTTTTGAAAAATTGTAAATAAATAAAAAATAAATGTATAAATTTGAATGACATATTTTTTAAACACTTTGAGTAATAATAATTAATACATAATCAGGTAATATAATTTTGATAAAATAAAATTATTATTTTAGTAATATTTTATAAAATTTACAACTATCATATTTAAATATAAGAAATAAAATATAATATAGAATAATGAATTTAAGGATGACGTTCTGATCTATAAATTAACTCAATCCCTTTTAGTTGACTAAAACAAATATTGAAATTCACTATTACATGATTATTATAAAACACTCAAATCAAAATATTGAATCTATACCATTGAATAGGTATAAAATTTATTAAACACTTCTGCCAAAAAAATAATAAACAAAAAAATTTCTATTTGAACCAATATATTACATATATTTTTAAAACACAAATAATATGTGTACACTGATTTATTAAAATAATTTTTACTTTTTGTTATTTAATTTCTATACAATGAAGGATATATATATATATATATAATCTCATTAATTATAAATTTATATAAAATAACCAATCAATTATATAAGCTTCTAAAATTATATACAAAGTGTGTAAAAAATCAATTACAAATGTAAGCTTTTGGACGATTTGGGATTTAAATTGGGATAATTTATTAGAAGGTGTGATGGTGAATTATTTATTATATAATCATTGTGATGGGGTATGTTATTCTTTAATAATTCATTCAACAAAATATAAAATTGTAAGTATTATAATAATTTAACCATTAAATATAATTAAATTAAATATTATATTAAATAGATACATAACTGATTATAAATTGGTAATATAACAAGGAATTTGTAGTATAATTTAGGATGTAACAAAAATTTTGTTAATAATAAAATAGTATAACCTATAAAAACATATTATTTTATAATGTAATTATTATTTTTAAATAATATTATACTTCCATATAGTTAGATATTGAATTTCATAAAACATAAATTATATTATTCAATTATATAATTATAATTGGATATTTTGAAATATTAATATATACCATACTATGAAGGTGAATTATGAAATAAAATATTTTATATTTTATATTTCATACAGAAATAATTAAATAAATATTTTACAATAGTTGAAATAATCTGTTATATGATTTAAAATATTTGATATTATTCGAATAATATATTTGTAATTATTAGATTTTATTTCAAAACCTAAATTATTTATACATTTTTAGAAATAAATTATCAATTTTAAATATTTTATGTCTAAATGATTCTTTTATATGTAAAATGATCATTAAATTTCAATTTTAGTTTTTTAAACTATAATAATAATATATCATGTGATAAAATTTTTTAAAAAAAACTATATGTACCTGAACCATTCACGTCAGTTAATTCCATTTTATTTCAGTCATTAATTATGATTTTTTATGTTATTCAAATTTCAATGTGAACATAGGAGGATAAGGAATGAAATAGTGTGATAAGTTAATGAAATGTTAGTGATTAAGGGATCTGTTGATCATTGTCCTTTTATCGATAACCTTGTAGCAGGCTGGTGGATTGAGTGCATCAGCCATGTAATAGTCTGCACCATTCTGGCCCATTACCTTGTCATTTTTTTTGTTATTAGAGTTTTTCGGAGGATGTCCCATGTGTTTTGGTGGGAGTCTAGGGGGAAGAAAAGCTATTGTATGCCTTACATTTTGTGCAGATAGATTGAACATTTTGAATCTAGGTTTTGTGTCTTGTTCTTCGTGGTTCATGCCATATAATTTTTTTGGGATTGAATATTAAAATAAATTTTAAGGAGATGAGTTTTTCAGCAGAAACCTACCCTGAGGAATTACATGATGTGAAAGGGGATTACACATCATGTAATCCTTGGCTATTATAATGTTTTATGCATTTTTTAGTCACTCAACTTGTCTAAACCTCGAGTTTCAATGACTCTACCTTGACCCCAGGTGACCAAAAAAACCATCTACAATGTTTTATTGATTCATACACCAAGGATATATTCCTATATTATATCATTTGATCTATATCAATTCACCTTTGATCCATGGAGCATTATTAATTTTTTATAAGGTTTCATCTGGATTGATCGTATTTTCCTCCCATTAATCTCTCTATGTGTTGGATGATGATCTCTCTTAATTTTAATGGGGTTATAATTAAAAAATTGGTGTTGTGGTTCCATGCCAATCATGAGTAGATGCAGATCTCACAAGGGAGGTTATTGAAGATCCATCTAGTTTTCTATTCTCATGAGGTTAACATTGACACCCTTTTGGGGTATGATTTCATTTGTTTCTCCTTGTTCTTCATCATTCAGGGTGGGTTTATGGAATTTTTCTCTAAGAATATAGTTGGATTGATATTAATAAATATAATTGAATCAATTTAAGATCAATATATAGGTGTATGTGAAAAGTAATGAATGATCTTTCCTTGTTATTTGTTTCTGGTTGATATTGTTATTTGTAGGGGCTAACTACCCATTGAAAATTGGGGCTGTTGGGGGCCCTTGTTCACATACTAAATTATTTTTGGAATTCATGTTGCTCATTTTTAGTTGAAAACATATATATGGATATTAGATAATCACGTATATTTGGCTAATGAATAGATTCCCCAAGATCATACAATTTCTATGATCACAACTAAACTTACAAGTGGAATTAAATAAAGGATTAATTGTAAAAGATGGAATGGTTTTTTCTTGGGAAATGCAGTGATATGATGTGTGGGATTGGTCAAGTTTTTACTATATCATGGTTGCGAGCATGGTAGTGTATTATGGGATGGATTGGTTGGTGTAAAGGAATATCAGGCTGACAAAGTGATTGATTGTGGGATTAATTAGATGTATTGTATATTATGTCAATGAACTAGTTGGGTGTTAATGTGTTACATTATGTGGTTTGAGTTGGGTTGGTTTCACTGATACGCGATCTGAGAAAGATGAGTTTGAATATGGGCAATAGTCTTGTTATGGGTAATTATCCATGAATTTCACCATGAGTATCATGTACAAAGCTTCAGCCCATATCTAATTAATGTGTTATGATGTGTTTTAATTTGGATCCATTTTATTTATTTATTATAAATCTTTATCATCTCACTTTTTTTAATGTTTTTCCTATTTGTTTCATGCCTAATAGATTCATGGACAACGATGAATGAATAAATAACTGTTTAATAAATTTATAATTAATTATATTGGTTTGGATAATATAAAATAAATTATATATAAAATATCATGAATGGGTTCTAAACATGGGGTAAATGTGAATCCACATTATATTACAGGTATCATCACCATATGGAATGATTTTTGTGGATACTGATAATTGCATTAATAGGTAGTAGCTAAGGTGTTAGCATTTTTGGAAGATTTCTATCTAAGAACACATAGCTTGTATTGAGTGCATCATATCATGCCATTATATACTTTTATTTTTCTTATGATTACTATACACACACCACCATAATAAAGAACTATCTTCCAAACACACCCATAATCATGAGGGATAGTGTATTTCCTAAACATACTTATGGGAGGATGGATGGATGGCAAACAACTCTTCCCTACTCACTCTTATTGGGCGTGATAGTCCAAGAATCATTGTGTAGGCTATGGTAGAAAGTATGGCGTAGGTGTTTTTTGGGTGATTTTTTCATTCCCAGGAGTCTTTGATATGAGATCTGTTGTGCCTTTCCAGGTGTGTTTAGGATGTGGTGTGGTATGCGTGTTAGGCGTCTATGGGAAGGATTTACTATCGTTTATGGCACAAGTGTATGTGGGAATGATGTGATGTTTTTTATGGACTAGGTGTCTATGAGCTGGTAGTGATGTGGTTTTTGGATTTAGTGTTTGTGGGTAGGATGTGATGTGGTTTTTGGCATAGGTGTGTGTAGGTGAGTTGTAATGTGGTATCCTAGAAAGTGGTGGGAGTGCTAGTATATCATTCCTTAGGGTGTGACAGTTGATAATCTGTCAGAAATTGATCTGGGGTACCCTACCATCAATGTTATTTAATTATATTAAATTACTTTAATTTTGTTATTTGGTGAGCATGCCTTAGTGATGTTGGTATTTTTATTATACATGTTAGGTGCTATTTGTATTTTCTATTTACTCAAGGGATCATTAGTATGCATCCCTCACATGGGAAGGAGAGACAAGTGTTCTCCTATAGCGTATTCCTATTTGATCAGCCTACGTATATAAAACCACTTTCTGGTTTCTAGTAAGATTTTTTGTTACATCACAGGTAAATAAAGAATATGACATTTTCATATTTATTAATATTTTTGAATAAAATATTAATATTACTTTAATGGGAATGCTATGTTCAATGGAGTACCCAATACGCAACAATGAGTTTCTGTGAAATCTTCTGTTTCAGGCTAATAATATAATAGTATTATTTTAAATTGTAGTTAACACCTATCCATTGTAATAGGAAGAATGAATAGAACTAACTACTAAATAATTTTATATGCTTGTCAAATATTTTTACATTTATCCAAATAAATGTTAGAGGATTAAAATGAAAATGAATCCAATTTTAAGCATAAATCTTCTTATATTCATTAGAAGGTCGATTAACCACCTTGTGATAGAGAACCCTTATTAAATAAACTTTTTGACAATTTTAGATGTTATATTTGAGAAAATAAAATCCTTCTTTAGAATCTGAACATCAAATTTTACTTTCTATAAATTTTTGTTATGTTTTTGATAAAGATCATTTTTAGTGAAAATGTTGTATTTTAATTCAAAACCTCCTTTTAATATGAGTTATTTATATGGATATATTAACTTTTTAACTAGGTTTAAAGTTTATTTATAATATATTTTTAGCATTTAATACAATGGTGGTCATTGGAAATAATTTCACTTTGAAATTGGACTTAATCTAGTGTCAATATTTTGATATATTTTGTTTCTGAAAAACACACTATTTTTTGACAACGATAATTAATTATTAAATTGATTAATGCAACTAATATGGTTTGAATTTTGTAAAATAGACATAATTTTTCAATTCGTAATTTCAAATATAGCTTAGGGTGAATTTTTGGTATTTTTCTGAAAAACATCAACTTTTGATGAATAGTGAAACCACCAAGTGGTAGTTAAAAACTGATTTTTCGTTTAAATGAAATTTTAGCACATATGTAATTTGAGTTTCAAAAATCTGACATACATGGTTGTAATTATGATGTAGAATGTGGTTCAATGGGATTAAAATAATTTTTTTGCTGAATAGAAACTTTTATGTTTTATTAATCACGATTAGAGGTAATTAGTATAATTTAAGGTGAAGATAATGTTATAATAATATAAAATCACATTGACACAAGTCATACCCTTTTTTTATGAGTCATGTACGACCAATACAATCCATGGGTCAACTTGGGGACCCCATTGAGCCACATGGGTATGAAAATGACATTATTAACTTTTTATTCAATGTTAAAATAAAAATTTCACAAACATGTATTATTTTACTAGAAAATTTTTTACAAGGGTTTATAAAAGTAATATTTTTTACTATAAATTTTAATTGGAATTCTAACAATCTTTCTTACATCATAGTATTTTTTTTTATTTTTAGACATTAAATAAATGAATTTATTTATGACACCATGATGATGAAGCGATTACCTCACTAATGAACAATTTAAATAAAATGAAATGATAATGTAAAATATAATACATAAACTTGTAAAAACCCTATTTTATGGGTGTATTTAGAACTATTATCACCTAATCCTCGAAATATATAATTTTGTGACCATTGATATCCTAAAATATTTTTATAATAAAGTAACATTTCAAGACTTTCCATGAGTGCTCCTCCTCCCTCTTATAAAAGTTCCCAAACTCTACCTCCTTACACCCACCTGTCAAGCCTTTTCCTCGACCAAACTCTTCTCATTTTACCTCCCCACATACCTCTCCACATCCTAGAATCCTTACCTCAGGCATAAATGTCTTCAAGAAACCTTTTTGGTTCTAACCAAAGGGAGTTACCTGATTTAAAGGTAATGTCTTCTCTTATGTTATTTTGTTTTATTTTGCTACTCCAACCCCCTAAAATATTTTTATTCCATTATTTATTAACAACACCAGTATCATTAGTATACTAGATTGTTTTTAAGGGAAGTATTAGATCTACACTTACACACACCTCCTTCTAATGGTTAAATAACATACTATTTCCGTGGATGGAAAATTACCGCCTCACGAAACAATGATTGTTCTATATTCTCCTACCACCTCTCGTGGTGGAAATTATGATGGAGATATATTTATCTATGATATATATTATATTTATTTACTCTCTATGCTTCTGTATTTTACATTTAAAACATCCTTTTATGCATTTCATGATGTGAAAATGCGATAATTTCATTTGAAGAAGTGTGGACTACTGCCCCCTCAAGTGATGTCACTCGTTCATGAAATACATGGAAAGTATAAAGAATGAAATTAATGAACTTATGTGACCTATATAACAAATATACTATACTGTAATTATAATATATATATATATATCATTATGTTTTAATTCCATTAATGTTACTAAGAAATGAAAGTAGCATTCATGCGTACATACGGCCTACCGTCTCTATGAATGGTGCATTTCATTTTCTTATCTCCGAATGTTATGGAATAGTATAAAATTAATATATACTAGAAATATATGATACTTAAAAAATTAATACTATTCTGGAGATTATGCACCTATAACTACATGTAAAATTCATTTCCAACAAGTTCAATATTGACTCATGTACGGAACATCATCAAAAACGTTTGATATGAACTCAAATTATTAACCAATTATTATACTATTATAATATGCTATATGAACTAAATAAAAATATATAAAGGTGGTCCTTAGTCAATTATAAATTGACAAAAGTTTATTATTCAGGATTACAATGAACCAAACAAGACATGTCAGACTTGAGGTAAGGGATCCTACCTCTCTCTTTCTTTTTAAGTAAACTCTTTTATGTAATTTACTTTAAGCTACTTATTCTTTTGTTGGGGGGTGTTCTTTTATATTCATCTTACTATAAATTTTATATTCATATTATGAGAGACCCTATTTGATCTCTTTTATTCTCATGATATTATAAAGTTATGATTATATATTATTCCACAATTATTTGTATTCAAGTGTCTCTCATTTTTTTTAAAAAACTCTTCAACTAAAACATTGTTTTAAATGGTTTAAAGATTTATTCTTATAAATAATTATCATTAACATCCATATTTTCAAAATTGTTTTTAAGGGTTTATTTATGTGGATATTAATGGGTTAAAATGTTAGAAGCTTCAAAGTGGTATGCAAATTTGCCTCAATCTCCTTTCATTGAGGCATATTTTATTTATACACAAGTTTATTTTACATGGTGTATAAAAAACCTTGAATTTTACTTTTATTCAAAAGGAATCATTTTAGACGAAACATTTTACAAAATGAAAAAAGGGAATGTTTTTATGTATGTGGAGACAACGACTTCTCCTCCACCGTGACCATTATTTGAGTTTCGGATTCCTCTACAAGCCATACATTTTTAAAAAAAATATCATGTTTTACTTTTATTTTATTTTTGTATTGAAAATGGTTTTGATAATGTTTTGATTATATCAATTTGTTTTGATATCATGTGATTGAAATAGGGAAATGTTATGTTACCTTTATTCATGTTTTATGTGATACGATTATGTTATGGTTTTGGGAATTTTTTATGAAGATGGGTGTTTCCATGATAAACTAAGGGCGGGTGAGCCCGTGATAGCTCTCCAATGAATTGGGTAACATGAAGTAGTTAAACGCTAAGGTTTCTCTGATGATATTTAGGGAATATACTGTGATGGGTATTCCAAACGTAACCATGAGGGCTACTCCCTACGTAAGAATGTTATGAATGCCTGAAGTTACCTTTATATATTACGTTTTCTATGAGATATTAATAAACCATATGATTTCATGAGGTATGTTTATGTTCTTATGTTTTATGTGTAAAGTATGATTTCATTGATTCTTATGTATACATGGACTAATGATTTCATTCCGTATTTTTATATACCTTAGTGATCTTTTTGTTCTCATCCCATGTTTTTGAAATGATTTCCACATGACTTAAAGTGGAATACGGTCAAGGATGGGATCAAGTAAATGTCATAATGCCTAAAACATAGAACTAGAAATGACTCTTTTTTTCAAGAGTTTATATTTTTTGAAAAAAATGGAAACTGAGTAGATGTGTCTACCTTGTAATCTTTGAGATGTAATAGTTATGTCCTAATTCTATAAAACTCTAAACCTGAAAAGATCATAAATGTCAATTATTCATTTAATTCAAGATTATGTAATGTTTTAAGGCTGGGACCTTATAGTTGGTATCAAATGTCAGTTTAGATAACTTTTGAGGTTAGGGTATTCATTGAGCATAAGTGACATTACCATAATGGCTAGGATTTTAGATAGAGTCATAGTTTTAGATAATGTGAATGAGTAAGTATATCTTAGTTTTTATCTTCCTCATTAGTACATGATAATTTTGTTTATATACTCATAGTGACATTTTTGGTTTTAGTAAATGGATGGATCTAGAAGGCACAAAAGTTAGAATGGGTTTGAAGGAAACTGTGGTGGTTCACTGATTAAGAGACTGGATGAAATGGGGGATTCAATGAGGAATCTAGGGGTTATTCTAAACCAACTATCAAGGAGTCATGATTAACCACTTGAACCTTGGTGAGTTCTTTTATGCATCATGTACGAGATAACCAACTCGACGTGGAAGTTCACGTAATAATTATAATGGTTACCATTAGGGTTTATATGATCCTTACTTTTGAGGTAATTATTGGTTACTATATGTTATGATGGAAAATGAAAGGCATGAAATAAACTTGATGTTAAATTATGTTATGGTAATTTTTGATGATTTTATCTCTTTTTGGGGAATGTTTTAAGAATTATATATTTTTGGAAAAAGGACAACACGTAGACCGCACGACAACCCGTCGCATCGGACAAAGCTGTGGGAATCGAACCCAGAACTAATGTGTGACTGGTATTTATCGCCTACCACTAGACTACATGATGTCCCTGGTTAGCATGAAAAATTATTTTTAGTTTGATGATTCTATGAATCAAGAATATATTGATTTTGGGTTATCTAAAAAATTATTGACCTATCATGGAGGATATATGATTAGGATAACTACTTTTCAATATGAGACATTAAGAGAAACTAATGTTATTTGGAGATAAATGTTAATATTTACCTTGGAAGACTATGTGATTAAGTCATTCAAATAATTGGGTTTCAATATTAGTTCGGTTTACTTTGAAGAGTTTTATAGACAATTGTTTATCGAATAGTCTTTGTTTAACTTTGTGTTTTGTTGGAAAAATTTTGGAGATTAATAATATATTTTCTTTTTACAAAGGATTATCCTTTTTGGGTATTATCTGATCTCATACTAACAATTTTGGTTTTGGATTTTGTCTAAATACATGGGAAATATATAGTTCCGTTTTGTGTACTAGTTGATTCTCTATATGTTGATTATACCACTCTTAATGTGAACAAGTCATCCTAAATACTCATCATTTGGAGAAAGTATGAGTCTGTGTTAGAAATCTAGTAAAAGATGAAAGTCTACATGACAAGTATGTATGTTTCCTTATTATTTAGTTAAGCTCATAAATAAATTCCTTAATGAAATGTGACTTAAAAAAATGTTGTATGTTAACTTTTTCTACTAGGTAATCAAATACTGTTTAACCCATTACAAGTTCGTGATTTTCTAGTGGTTAAAGTTCTCCTAATCGTGTTTTCTATCACTCCCCATCAAAACATGACCCTTTATTTTTCTTCCACATCCATGTTTTCTTAAATGGATTCCTAGTATGGGTAAACTCGGGTGACCTTTGTACTTCTCTTTCTTTCTTCTAAATTGATAGTTTTGCTGAATCCTTTTCTGATGCGAGGCTTTCAATAAAGTTTCCAAGCCCAATTTTAAAATTGTGAGGATGCAATTCCCAAAAGGTTGGAAGGATGTAATATCCCAGGAAAATAAAGAATATGACATTTTTATATTTATTAATATTTGTGAATAAAATATTAATATTACTTTAAAGGGAATGCTATGTTCAATGGAGTACCCAATACGCAATAATGAGTTTCATTGAAATCTTAGGTTGCATGCTAATAATATAATAGTATTATATCAAATGGTATTTAATGCCTCACCATTGTAATGGAATGAATCAATATAACTAACTACCAAATTATTATATATTCTTGTCAAATATTTTTTCCTTTATCTAAATAAATGGTAGAGGCTTAAAATGAAAATGATTCCAATTTTAAGCATATATCTTCTTAGGTTCTTTAAATGGTCGATTAACCACCTTTTAATGGATAAACCTTATTAAATCCACTTTTTGAAAATTTTATATGTTATATTTTAGAAAATAAAACCCTTCTTTAGAATCGGGACATCAAAATTTACTTTGTGTATATTTTTGTTATTTTTCCGATAAAGATCATTTTTAGTGGAAATTTTGTATTTTAATTCAAAACCTCCTTTTGATCTGATTTATTTATATGGATAGATTGTCTTTTTAATTATGTTTAAAGAGTATTTAGAATATATATTTTTTACATTTATTCCAATGGTGGTCGATGGAATTAATTTCACATTGAAATTGGACTTAAACTAGTGTCAATATTTTGATATATTTTGTTTCTTAAAAACACGCTATATGTTTTGACAATGGGAATTAATTATTAAATTTATTAATAAAACTTATATGTTTTTAATTTTTTAAAATAGACATCATTTTTGAATTTGAAATATCAAATATATCTTAGGGTGAATTTTTTGTATTTTTATTAAAAACATCAATTTTTGATTAATAGTGAAACCACTAAGTAATAGTTAAAAATTGATTTTTAATTTAAATGAAATTTTAGAACCTCTGTGATTTGAGATTCAAAAATATGACATTTATGGTTTTCATTAGGATGTAAATTTTTTTTCAATTGGATTAAAATAGTTTTTTGGTAAATAGTAACTTTTAAGTTTTATTAATCGCGATTAAAGATAATTAGTGCAATTTAAGGTAATGATAATGTTATAATAATATGAAATGACCTCGAAACCTGTCCTACCATTATTTTAGGATTCATGGCAGACCAAGACAGTCCATGGGTCAACTTCGGGACCCCATAGATCCACTTGGGTAAGAAAATGACATTAATAACTTTTTATTTAAAGTTAAAATAAAAAAGTCACAAACATGTATTGTTTTACTAAAACAATTTTACGTGGCGTTATACAAGTAATACTTTTGACTATAAATATTCATTAAAAATTAAAAACTATTTCATACATAATATTTTTTTTATAATTTTTTGACATTAAATAAATGATTTATTTATGACACCATTATGATGTAGTGATTACCTCATTAACGAAAGATTTAAATAAAATGAAAATATAATGTCAAATATAAGACATAAACTTGTCAAAAACCTATTGGATGGGTTGATTCTGGACCCTTCACATCTTATACTAGAAATATATAATTGTGTGACCTTTTATAACCAAAAATCATTTTATAATAAAGTAACTTTTCATGACTTTCCAAGAGTTCCCCTCCTCCCTCTTATAAAAGGCCCCACCTCTACCTCCTTAAACACACCTCTAAATCCTTTGGCTCGACCAACCTCTACTCATTTTATCTCTCCAAATCCCTCTCCTCATCCTAGATTCCTTACCTTAGGCAGAAATTTCTTGAAGAAACCCTTTTGGGTCAAACCAATGGGAGTTACCTGATTTGAAGGTAATGTCCTATCTTATGTTCTTTTTTTTATTTTCCTACTCTAACCCCCTAAACTCTTTTTATTCATTTATTTTGTAACAAAAATAGTATCTTAAATATAATAGGATGTTTTTATGAAAATTATTTGAGCTACACTTACACACACCTCTATCTAATGGTAAAAGAACATATTGTTTCCATGGATGGCGAATTACTACCTCACGAAACGATGATTGTTCTATCTTCTCCTACCACCTCTCATGGTTGCCATTATGATGGAACTATATTTTTCTATGATATATATTAAATTTATTTCTTCTCTATTCTTCTGTATTTTACATTTAAAACATACCTTTATGCTTTTCATGTTATGCAAATGTGATAATTTAATTTCAGGAAGTGTGGACTACCGCCCCCTCAAGTGATGTGACTTGTTCATGCAATACATGGAATGTCTAAAGAATGAATTCACTGAACTTATTTGATATATATATAATATTTATTATATTGGAATTATAATATATATATATATATATCATTTAGTTGTAATTCCATTAATGTGACAAAGAAATCAAAGTAGTGTTCATGCGTACGTACGACCTACCATCTCCATGAACGTTGCATTTCATTTTCTTATCTCCGAATGTTATGGAATAGTATAAAATGAATACATACTAGATATATATGATATTTAAATAATTAATACTATTCTGGAGATGATGTACATATAACTACATGGAAATTTCTTTTCCAACATGTTAAATTTTGACTCATGTACCGAACATCGACAAAAACGTCGGATATGAACTCACATTATTAACAAAATATTATAACATTATAATATGTGATATGAACTGAATAATAATATTTAAAGGATTTAATTAAGAAATTATAAATTAAAAAATGTTTATTATTCAGGAATATAAAGAAACGAATAATACAAATCGGACTTCAGGTAAGGGATCCTACCTTTCTCTTTCTTTTTAAGTACACTATTTTATGTCATTTCCTTTAAGAACCATTTTATTATGTTGGGGGATGTTATTTTATATTCATATTACTGTAAATTTTATGTTCATATGATTAGAGACCCTATTTTATCTCATAAATCCATGTTTTGGATGTTTTATGTGGCATCGTTAGGCTGTCGAGTTTTCGTAAGGGATTTTTCATCTCACTTTTATTCTCGTGGGATATATGCTACATTTGCCACCATTTACATTGAGTGATGTATTTAATACCCATTATTCTACTATTTCTGTTATATAAATTCTTTTATGGGTACTTAAATCAATGTTGTATAGTCCTTCTTTCATGGGGTGTACGTTTCGAATGTTACCAAATTCGGTAAGGGAACCTTTCACCCTCTACTTTTTAAAAGACATCTTTTTGATAGGAATTTTAATATACATATTATTATATTGGGATATGTTATTCTATATCCTTATTGATGTAAAATTTATTTCCATGTGATGAGATACCCTTTTTGCCTCATCAACTCATTTTCTGAATTTCAAATTGACGATGTTAGGCTATCGAATTTTTTCAAGGGAACTTCTTAACCCAATTTCGATTTCTTTGGGTTCAACGAGTAGTTATTGAATATCTCACCCTAGGAATATGTTTTAATGACCTATGGTTGTTTTACACTTAATATCACCTTATATTGGGTGTTTTTAAATTTGTCATACATAATTATGAGATGGAATTATCCTTAATTTAAGGATACCTTCTTTATAAGGGATTTCATCTCATTTTACTTTTCTATTGAGACTTCATTGTGGTTATGCACCAATTCACTCTTATATGGTTTATATAATTTCCATTTTCATTTTATATCCTGAATCCATTTATTCTCATGATATTATAAAGTTCTGATTAAATTTTATTCCTCAATTATTTTTATTCAAGTGTCTCTAATTTTATTAAAAACTCTTTAACTAAAATATCATTTTAAATTTTTTATTGATTTATTCTCATAAATATTTCTCATTAATATACATGTTTTCAAAATGGGTTTTAAGGATTTATTTATATTGATATTACTTGTTTACAACATTAAAAGATTCTATGTGGTACGGTACTTCGTCTAAATCTCCTTTCATTGAGGCATATTTTGTTTTATAAACAACTTTCTTTTACATGGTGTATAAACACCTTTGACTTTTACTAGTATTCAAAATCAATATTTTTATTTGAATATTTTTACTAAACGACAAAATGGAATGTTTTTATATATGCGGTGACAACAACTTCTTCGCCGCCGTGACCATTATTTGAATTTTGGATTCCTCTACAAGCCATTCCTTTTTTTGAAAAATAAATACCATGTTTTACTTTTTTTTTATTTTTGAATTGAAAATGGTTTTGATAATGTTTTGATTATATCAACGGGTTTTGATATCTTGTGATTGAAATGAGGAAATGTTATGTTACCTTTATGCATGTTTTATGTGATACGATAATGTTATGGTTCTTGGGAATTTTTTATGAATACGGGTGGTTCCATGATAAACTAAGGGAAGGTGAGCCCGTGATAGCTCTCCAATGCATTGGGCAACACGAAGGAGTTAAATGCTACGGTTTCTCCGAAGAGATTAAGGGAATAAACTATGATGGGTATTCAAAACATAACCATGAGGGTTACTCCCTACATAAGAATGTTATGAATGCCTCAAGTTACCTTTATATCTTATGTTTTCAATGAGTTATTCATAAACCATATGATTTCATGAGGTATTTTTCTGTTCTTATGTTTTTTGAGTAAATTATGATTTCATTGATTCTTATGTATACATGGACTAATGTTTTCAATCCATATTTTTATATACCTTACTGATCTCTTTGTGCTCATCCCAAGTTTTTGAAATATTTTCCACATGACATAAAGTGGAATATGGCCATGGATGAGATCAAGGAAATGCCATGATGAATAGAACATGAAACTAGACATGAAACTTTTGTTCAAGAGTTTATATTTTGTGAAAAAAATGGAAACTGAGTAGATGTGTCTACCTTGTAATCTCTGAGATGAAATAGTTATGTCCTAATTCTCTAAAAAACTAAACCTGAAAAGATCATCAATGTAAATTATTCATTAAATTCATGATTATGTAATGTTTTATGTCTGGGACCATATATTTTGTTGATCTAGATGGACCTTACTAACAATGGATTTGGGGTAACTGTTATGACAATGGTTTATATTTCTTTTGAGTATTTTAAATTTTATTATTATTATATTTGTACCAATTCTATTTTTAACATGATAGTGGGATGATCTTTGTATTTCATACATATATATATATATATACTGGAGTTGTTTTGAGGTTGGACAATATTATCTACTGATCTTGTTTCCCTTAAAGGGTAATGTATCCCATATTGTGAGATCAATATACCCTTGGAGCTAGTTTCCAACCTAGGGCCTATAAGAGGTGGGACTCTTGGTTCATTATCTCCCTTCCGTCATTACCAGCATATGAGGTGTATCTTTTGAGGCAGGGACAGAACAAAATGGTATGAGTGGTTCTAGTTTAGATATAATATTTAGTTTGGATTTTAGAATAGTAAGGATTGTATGAGATGTTATGAAAAATGTTACAACTGCCCTTTGTGTTTGACATAGTCCAGGGACAATGGCTAGGAAATGAGATTTTCAGCCCCCCATGATCTAGTGCATGGACACTAATCTTATTGAATGACCATGTAATATGGGAATTCTTGTAGGGTATATACCAAAGGACTTCCATCATAATGAATTGTGTTATAATTTTAATTGGTTTGTTTTTGAGGAATTTAAAATTGATAAACTGAGTAATATGAATAAAATTAAATTTTAAAAAAATTACATAGTACTCAGGAAAATAAAATCCTTTTTTTCCTTTCAGAAATGGCTCATAGTCGTCATCTTTAAGTGGCTGAGGGAGTGGAGGTACATCAGTCATTCCTGATTGATCGATGGAGGGTAGACCGAATTGAGGAGGTTGACTAGTGGGAGAATACATTGTGTCCTTTATAGTTGTATCTTTTGGTAAAGTACAGTGGAAACATTTTGGACATAGAGAGAGAACGATTACTTCAAGAGCTTGAGATCTCCTTCAGTTTGATCTGGTCCCATACAGAATAATTGGCTCCTTTGGATGTCAGCTATATTTTGGGAGTGGTTCATAAGTTGAAGACTCTATATCTAGGGGGATGTAAAGAAGAACCCATTCTGTGGATATTCTTTGTGAAGGGGTTCTGAGCAGAGAACCATTTATCTCCCATGAAGGTGAAGAAGATGTACGAGCTACTCTCCTTTGAATAGTGGAGAGTGTCAGTGTGAGAGTGGGGGATCATGTTCAAGGATCTACTTCATTTTTTTACTAGATCTATTTCTATATGAGGTGTCTCGTGAGATTCAACATTAGGGGAAATTACTCCTTCTATCTAGTATCCATCTACTCTTTTTAGATTGCCAACATACATGGATGTTTAGAATATAGAATATGTGATTGACCTAATCCACTTATGGGGAGGATACATTGAGAGGGGAGCCTTTAGATTTGTTTTAGTGAAATTTTTTCATAAAAAGGAATCTTCCTCTAAGATATTCATGAATTTGACCGGTAGGGAGTCGACCTCAAGACATTCATTTTCAACCTTCTAGTCCTTGTGCCATTCCCATGAACATGTGACCAACATGTTTGTTTTTGTGGAGTTCAGGACCGTATTTAAAATCTATTTCCAGCATGTTGTTTGAGCTTAGTTTGGTGAGGAGGATAAGGTAAGTTCCATCCTTAGTAGCAGTTTCCAGTTTGTCCATTTCATGAGTAGAGGTTGTAGGATCATGCTCCATCGAGGGGAGATGGATCATATAGAGGAAAACCACAGGATGTTCATACTGTTCAAGGAACTCAAAATAGGCATAGTCATGGAGTTGTTCATTAGTAAATTGGTTTATGATTTAGGCATGATCTGTTGCATAAAATGGGGGCAGCAGTTCAATCGTGGAATGATATCTTCAGATGTAATATTAGTTTTTTTAGTACCTTTTTTGGTTTTTTGATTCAATAGCTTTACACTCCTTTTTTGTATCTACTCTATCCCATACTCTTGGACTGTACATAGTGTGGATTCCCATAATTATGGTTTGGAGTATGATAGTTGATGGCTAGACCATCCAATTTGATGTGTATAGGGGGTGTAGACTATTGATGGGACCACATCAGTCCCATCTAGATCTCTTCTTCTTATATATGTAGAAATAAGATGTCATCCTCTTCATTGACTACTTTTATTACATACAATCTTTTTTCAATGGTTTCTAGAGTATAACTGTGTTTTCAGATATGGATGGCCTGCACATTGTGTTCATTGGTGAGTTGTGCCTTCAGGCGGGGGTTCAGTGTGTTGATCCCTTTCACTCCATGATGTATTATATATTAGTCGAATTAATGGATATTAAAATGGTATAAGTTCCGAGGGTCATTGGGGGTGTTCCTAGATGATTTCCCTATATGAGTTGGAATGCCACCCCCTCGATGTGATGATGAGTTCCAAATAGACTTACATCCCTGTAATTCATTGATTTTGATTGATCCATATCATATGAGGCCTTTTGAGTAGCAAGATTTAAGGATTCAGATATATGATCTGATGAAGAAGTGTTATATTTGGGCTAGTTTTCACCATGAGTTTATATAGTTTTCCATGTAAGGGAGGTGGATGGTGGTATGAGGTTGGGTATAGACTATAAAATTTTGAATAACAGAGTTGTAAAAAACTATTACACCCTTCCAATGATAGAGGATCATTTCAACCCACATAGTGTGGGGAGTTGGTTTTCTATGATCAATATATACTTCATATATAACTAGTTAAAGGTGAAGAATGGTGATATCTCAGAGAATTATACCAGATATAGGTATGATCAAATCATGTTTTTAGCATGAAGTTCAGTGTTATGAACTCTCTAGACAAGTTCATAGGACTCATGAACTCCATATTCCATGTGTTCATAGATCAGTTCATTTTTCTGTTCGTAGATGACATCTTAATCTACTCAAAATCAACGGAGGAGCATTCTAAATATGATAGATTTATTTTTCATGTTCATCAATTCCACCAACACTATGGGAGGTTTTCTAAGTGTATGTTTTCGACACGATAAGAGCATTTCATTGGGCAATTTTTGTCTCATCATAGTGTGCCAATAGACCTGTTTAATATTGAATAAGTAGTTTCTTTCATGGAACCCAAGAATGTGGTAGTGTTCTATGGTTTTAATGGTATATCAGGGTATTATGTGTGGTTTGTATCTAATTTATCTTGAGTTTCAGCTGCATTGATATCTTTGATCTGGAAGGATCCGAATTTTTATGTGGAGTGATTAGTGATAGGTTGTGTTCATCTGTCTGAATGGGATGTTGGTTATTGATTTAGATATTTGGTTTCTTGATGAAGGGGTGATGATTTAAGTGTTTTTTGATACTTTCTTATGGAGTACAATTCAAGATAAATCATTTATAGATGGTTATCTATTTTTTTCTAGGTAGTAGTGTTAACACTATTTTTCTAGAGATTTCTAGTGATCTATTTTCGGTCTAGGTAGTAATATCCCCATGTTGGAATCCTTGAATTTAGATTAAAGAGTGGATGGTGTAATAGGGTTTTTGTTTCAGATGACTGTGTAGTCTTCTCTGATGAATTATGTTGAGGAATCTTAGTGGGGAGAGTCATATTCAATGGTTATGGACAATCATATTGTCGATAATGATTCTTTGGAGGGATGGTCGGATGATGGTAGAAACTGGATATTTTTTTATGGAATGTTTTTTGTATTAGTGGAGATTTGATATGGATTCCTTCATGATTTTCACAACACACCTTTGGTGAAACACAAATTAATTTCCAATATGTACCATGGCTTGTGGATGGATTTTTTTTGGCCTGAGATGAAATGTGAAGTAGTTGATTTTGCAGCGAAGTACTGGATTTTCCAGCAAGTGAAGACCGATCACCATGTCTTTGATGATTTTTATAGCATTAATATGATCCTATGTATAATTGGTTTTCAATCTCAATGGATTTAATCACAACGGTTCCCAAATATTAGGGAGGTTTGGATGCTATCTGGGTGATGGTAGATCTGTGGATGAAATCAGGTCATTGTAATCAAGGAGTAAAGTGTAGTGGATTCAATGGAAAATAAAAATTTGAATGAGGCTCTGATGTTTTCTAGAGTTCAAAGATCCATTTTCTAATATTTGGATGAATTTTTTATCTCACGAGATTTTAGGGTAGTACAACATGCTTTTAGAACTCAGTTATGCCTCGGCGCAACCTTCCACCATCTGATAGATGAGCTGATGAAACGGACTAGGAAAATATTAGAGGATCTATTTTGGTAATGTTTCATAGACATAAGGAAGATATTGGGTCCTATAACTACCTTTTGAAGTGTTTGGTTATAATAATATATATCACTCTTATATTTTCATTGCTCCGTTTGAGGATTTTTACAGAAGATTGTTTCGTTCTCAGTTGTGCTAGGTATTGGTTGGGTAGAAATTTATTCTGGATCCCAAGGTGGTGTAGAGAACAACATAAAATGTTCATCATGTTCTTCATAGGATTAATGTATCATAGGATAGATATAATTATTATGCTATTCGCATGATGAGGCCCTTGTAATTCGCGATTGGGGACCATCTATTCTTAAAGGATTCCACTTAATGTGGGATGGAGATAATTTACATAGGTTGTAAGATTTCTCCTAGGCTCATTGGTCCATTTGATGTGTTGGGATGAGTTAGCAAGGTGGTGTACCAGTTGGCATCAACGCTATGGTTGGAGAGGAACCATGACATATTACTCGTCTCTCAGCTTCAACATTATCTTCACAATGTCTCCCATGTCATTGACTGGGGAGAGTTGTATATGAAGTAAGTATCAACATTCATGGAGCATCCAGTTTTGATTCAAGATCATAAATAGAAATAAATTCATAGAGAGTCTATTCATTTGGTTCATGTTTTGTGGAGACATTGTCACCTTGAGGGGAGTACCTATATGAGACAAACACAAATTCCGGCCGAGTACCCTGAGTTGTTTATTGTTATTTATTACTCCATTTTTCATTAAAATGTGATTGTTGAATATATTTTTTTATTAAATAATCTATTTTCAATTGTTTTGGGATATGTGGGGTTTGATAATGTCATAACATACAAAGAATGTAAGACCAAATTCCCAATTGAGATGCATCAACTAAAAAGTGTTTAATCTTGTGTCGTAGAGTCAGTACTTCTAGAGCAGATAGTATGTTGACATAGAGGAAGGAATTATCTAATTTATATATTCAAGGTAGTGAAATTCATTTTCAATACCATTTTTATGGTATTTCTGTGGCAGTGGGGTTGTGTGATAAGAGGCAGCTTTTGGTCATGGTAGTTTGGTTGTGTGATGTTTCTTTTTGGTCGTCTTGGGATTGTGTGTTTGGCTGGTGGTCAACATTGAGGTTTGGAGTGACCCTTTGGAGGTATATCATTTGGTGGTTGTTAGAAACCCATTCCTTTTAGGTTGGGTTTTATATTCATGCGGTTTATAATCATTTTATAGGTATCTAATGGAATGGTATTTATACCACGACCCTTAACCATGATTTTTTTTAGTTGTTGGAGATTTTTCTAGGTTGTCCTGTGATTTATCATTGGGTTCAGGGGAAAAACAAAGATTCTATAGGGATTAAAAATAGTGTCAGTATATTATACTTGGTGAAGTGTTGATTTTCATCCTGTTCAGTGTGGTTCACAAAATGAAATATTTCAGGGTTTTCAAAATAATATAATTTCAATGGTGATAGGCTGTTTAGTCGAAACCAACCTTGAGGAATTATAGGATGTGAAATGGGATTACATTTCATGTAATCTCCCACTTCTATAATGTTTTTTTGTATTTTATAGACACTTAGGATGTCAAACCCTACATCTATAATTAATCTCCCGCATCCCCAGGTGACCTGGAAACCCTACCTCAACGTTTTTATTATTCCCACACTAATTATTTATTCCAAGATTTTCTCCTTCGATTCAATGAAATCTGTATTCTATCCAAGGATCTTTCATTCTGTATTATTCCATTTTTATCCAAGTTGATATCCATTTCATCTATTTCAATATTCCATGTGATGGGAGATGATATCTCATGGATCTAATGAGGTTTTCTCCAGTTTTTTTGGTGCAGTGCTGCCTTAGAAACCTCCGACAGATGAAAATCTAGTGGGAGAGGAGTTTGATGATCTTTTGAGTGGTCTGTTCTCATTTATAGAACATTTATAAACATTGATTTAGGTTTTACATTGGTTATCCTTGTTATACATCATGTAGGATGAGTTTATGGATGTTTCCTTCTTGAATATTATTGAACATGGATTATCATAGAGAATTGAACTAGTTTAATATCAAAATACAGGGGGATTTTAAAATTAATGAATGAACATTCATTGTTATGTGTTTCAAGTGGATATAATAATTTCTATGATCTAACTATGCACATAAAAGTAGGGTGGTTGGGGTCTCTTCTTAGTGGAATAAATGATTTATGCAAAGCGTGTTGGTCATTTTCTGTAGGACTCTTATATATAGAAATTATTTAATGACATATATTATGCTAATGAATGAATACCATGTGATCATACTATTTCTATTATTACCACTCAATTAACAAGTTTAATTATATAAGGGATGCCTTTAGAAATATGTAATTGTGTTTTTCCTTGGTACCTATACTGATGTGAGGTGTGGGTTTGTTCTAGTTTGTGAGGTTGTGTCGTTGTGAGAATAGTTATGTGTTGTGGGATGGATTTGGTGATGTAATGGAATTTCATTTTTGGAGATTGACGAATTGTGGGATGAATGAGAAGAATCATATAGTAGGGATGAAAATTTATTATGTTCTAATGCGCTATCCCCAACAGCCTGGAGCCAGTGCATTATTTTAATACATTGGTATGATTATAAAGAATCATGTCCTGACAGACCGATCAATTTAGTAGTAATGGAAAATAGATTACATACATGAACGTTACATTACACATTCAATAATAAAACACAACATAAATAATCCATTAAGAATGCTATTATTCCCCTAGCTTAACCATGTATATCAAACATAAAGTACTATTGGAATCCTATGAAAAAAACATAATAAATATGTGAGCTAATATGCTCACTAAGGGTAAATAATATAGTTGGAGTGATAAAAATTTAATGTATAATGATTAATAATAACAAGAACCGTTTAAATTGAAACTTAAACATAATATGGAGAAAATAAATCAAACATTAACATATAAACACACACATGGATATTCTATTAGTCGAATAATAACATAAAATAAATAATTTCATAATGAGAGAATTCCTAATGATGGACATCATTTCCACATAGTCAAAGCCTCATTCCAATACTACAAATAAAATTTTAGTCATGGCCATGGGCCATAAAACTAGTTTTTCTTATGAGACCCAGAGATGCATCGAGGGGCTATAAATGCCCCCACCTGACCCTTAATAATTCCACCAGATTTCTCATATGAAAATTTTGAAATATATAATAATATTCATATTAAAACAAGAAGAATAAATAAATCCTTATAAAAAATTTGAAAACATGGTTATTAATGAGAATTATTTAGAAGAATAAATATTTCTAACATTTAAAATGATTT
Source organism: Viscum album (assembly GCA_963277665.1). Taxonomy (NCBI): domain Eukaryota; kingdom Viridiplantae; phylum Streptophyta; class Magnoliopsida; order Santalales; family Viscaceae; genus Viscum; species Viscum album. The sequence goes on from OY728160.1 coordinate 1,921,393,853, forward strand.
TTTAATTAAATATCACTTTAAAAGATTCATTTTGAAATGTCTTTTATGAAATATGTACATGGAAAATTAATATGTCTCAAAAAAATACTTACACATAAACAATATCAGATAATATTAAGATTGAGGAATGAACACCTACCTTGTACACTTCCATAGTCATGGGTATGTTAACCTTTGGTATAATGGTTAAATAATTGTTATTAAATTATAAAAGAACCATATACATTAATATGATATCATATATGATCTTCTAATATAGCTATGTTAATAATATTTTAGTGGTTTCATAGTTTTGGGTGTAAACGGATTCATTTTTTTTATTTGTTTTGTGACATATGTCACGTTTTTTAATGATAGGATGTATTTTATTCATATAAAAAATTATTATATGTTCGTAAACATTATTTTTTATTTAAAAATTGAAATTTATTCTTGAATGGTTACGATGGCGAATGAATCTCATCGCATTCATGGAGATGGTAATCAGTACATATACACGAGTGACAATACCATTCCATTGACAGTGGAATTTTATGTAATTGGATGGTATATAATATATAAATAATCATAAATACTATATATTTATTATTTACATAAATTATACTCATTATTATACCCATACAAATGATGAAGTGTTGAATAACAAACAACACCATGACGTAGAGATAGTAAGTCGTACATACACACGTATGTTATCATTGTAATTAATAGGATGGATAGAATTATGAAAATCATTGTACCATATTTATATTAAAATCAGAGTATATATATGGTACTGAAGTTACTACTTTGTTATGGAAACCACAAAAAATAGGATGTGGATGAAGAAAATAACATTGAAAGAGTTGATGAAATCATTAACTCTTCTTCATGTGCTTCCTTTTGATTTTATCAAAAGGGCTCCATTGGTTAGATTTCAAGTAAATGTAATGCCTCTGGGTCGAATTTTGGGATGTTGAAAAGATATTCGTGTGGTTTTGGCCAATTCAATTGGCATTTTGGCTGTGATTGTGAGAGAAGGGGAATCACCCTTTTATAATAGAGTTGACGGTCACATTAGGAAAATCATGAAAAATTATTTTATAATAAAATAATATTCGATTTTTAATGGATCCAAAAGGATTTATTAAGAGTATAAAGTGGTGATTTGTCGAAACCTCTCAATCAAAAGGTTTTAGAAGGGTTTATGTCAACAAATTAATCTTATCTCTTAGATTTAACTCTTGGTTACATTGTTTAACTTTTATCATGCCTTCTTTTGTAATTATAATAAATGGTTAAAAAACATACATTAAATTACCAAGAGAACCTCAAGATGGTCTTTAATTATATATAACATTATATTAGTCATTTGGATGATCCTTTTATTTTTAGGAATATTATACCTATTAATAATATAGAATTTGTTTTAAAAACAGATTCATGTCAATTTTGACACTATTTTGTATTTTGTTTTTTTGAATGTCAAAAAAACAATATCACATAAAAAAATTATTTAATCAACCCCAAAATGGTATATTAACCGATAAAATTAGTGGAATTTATCATTGGTCTCAATTTGCATTTTTTTGGATATTTATAATATCTGTTATTTTAATATTTCATTAATTAGTTATTTACTACATCGTCATTATGTCATAATGAAATTTTAATATTTAATATCTAAAAATAATAAATAAAATATCATTATGTAGGAAATATTTTTATATTTCTAATTAATTGGTATATTGTAATTTATCTTCTATATAACCCTATATTAAAAATGGTTTAGTTATTAAAATTGAATTTAACACTTTTAACTCTTATTTAAATAAAATAATAATAAATGGACTAATCTAATACATGTTGACCAAAAGGATCATATATTAATTATAAGGTATATTTTTTTCGAAATACACATATCCAATAGAATTAGAACATTTGTTAGGGTAATTATAATATCATTTTTACCTTTAATTACACTATTTACTTTTAATTGTGATAAATAAAGGTCAAAAGTTACTATTCAGAAAAAATTGTTTTCATCTTATTGAACAAAATTTTACTTACTTATTTTATCCATGTCTCATATATTTTTAGAAATAAATTCACAAAAGTAGTTAAATTAAGATTTATGCAAATTTACAAATTAACCTAGAATGAAGGTAAAAGATGGTAAACAGTTCATTAAAATTTTATACATCTAATCATATTATAAAATGATGGTAATAAACTAAATTGACCAAATATTGGTATTATGTATCTATTTTTACTTAAAATCAATTTAAATAAAATAGATAGTTATTTAAATAAAAAGTCGGTTTTAAATAATAAAGAAGTGTTTTTCACTATTCATAAAAAATTGAATGTGTTTAGAAAAAATATGAAAATTTCACCCTATGCTAATTTTGATATTCTGAATTCCAAAATGAATTCTATTTTATTGAAATTAATAACATTGGAGTTAAATTATTTAATTTAAAAATAATTCTCTTTTCCAAAAAGAGAATGTGAGTTTTTAAAAAGTAAAAACTATCAAAATATTGACACGAGTTTATGTCAAATTTAAAAGTGAAATTACTTATAATGGCCTATACTATAATAAATGATGAAAATATAATCTAATTATACTTACAAACTATTCAAATGCATCATGTAATAGTACAAATTATTTCTTTTAAAAAATTTGTTTTCAATTAAAATTTAGTACATCTGAGTATTCATCAAAATATGAATGTTATCAGAAAAGTACTAAAAATTTATCGAAAATAAATTTTTCTATCACTATTCTAAAGATTAATTTTTTTTTCATTAAATTGAATATATAAAGTATCAAATATTGGTTTTAAAAATGGATCACCATTAATATATGGTAAAATTGTATTTTTTCAAAAATAATTCTTTTATCTAAAAAATGAATTTGTTGTAATATTATTACTAAGAAACACGTAATATGGATTCAAAATATATATGGAGTATATAAAATTAAAAATTCACTTAATAATATTCATAACTATTTTTTTAACAGCTATTTTGGTATGTCGTGTTGTGCTCGAACTCAGTCTTGTGTGTAGCGCAAGATATTAAATTTCATTGAAGAGATAATGTAATATGAAATCATCGAGAGTTATATTCTCCCATCCTTCAATAAATTGTGTCCTCAAAATTAGAAATTGTTTTTAGAAAATATATTGTTAAAAATAGAAAAATTCCATTATGGAAAACCCACATTAAAAATTGGGTTAATAAAATATAGACATAATAAAAGTGAAAGTGAGATGAAATAGTCTCACCAAATTATGAACTCGATTAAAAGAACATTGGTGGAAATTAGAGACAACTAAATGAAGGGAAAATGTAAATATTTATTGTGAGTGATTGAGGTTATGAATCCCAATCATGTGTAAAATTGAGGTCCTAAAAACCATCAATCTATGATGATTTAAAATAACATCGGTTCAACAAAACAAAAGGTATTAGGATAACACATATTTTGTTTTATGATGTCTTCATTAAAATTTTTGAATTTATTTATTCATAGAATTAGATGAAAAAATATATAATTGACATTTATAGTTTCATCCTTCAACTAATTCCTTCCACAAACTCATATTTAAATCCCAATGTAAATAGAATTCAAAAATATTCTATTTATCTTAATTGTATAGTGTTCCGAAAATAAATTTTTTTAATTCTACTGTTAGGCTATTTAAAAAAACTATATTATAAAAACCAGGACATCACCTTGGAATGTCGTTGGTGATGCACCCTTGTCGCCCATCAGTTGTAGGTTCATGTCTCATGGCCTCGCCGGATGAGATAAGTTGTCTCCCATCCTCTAGGTTGTCATTTTTAGAACAATTTTAAAATAATATTATGAAATTATTTAACAATAACCATATTATCCAATGTCAATATTAATCCATTACAACCTTTAGAGTTATCCAAAATACTTATGTCCAAACTCACAGTCCAAAAATTATAAGGTAAACACAAATTAGATATTTTTGCTGTGTAATAACATGTGAATACAATAATCATATATTCTTTTAAAACACGGTAACACCTTATATTTCCATAACACCTTATTTATTACATTCATTCCCCCTTATTCCTTATTTAATATGGGATATACTCTTTATATCAAAAAATGTTGTCAAATCCAACAATAATGGAATAAATAACAAATTAATTGGTTTCAAAGTAGTCACGAATATCGAATAAAATTTATCAAATCCATCATATATTATTCCAAAATAACTACCTCAGTATCAGAACCATATTAAGGTTTATCATTCCATCAACAATGTATTTTCCAAAATGATTAACTTGCTATTGAGTCACGTTTCATAGAACCATATAATCCCAAATATTCAATGAAACAGTACTGAAGTACAATACATATTGTTTTCTATAAATCCTATAACAAGTTCATCATTGATACAACATTGAAATGAAATAATTATTTAATAACAACATAAGAACACAAGTTTTTCCTCTTCATCTGTCATAGTATCATAATCTTATTACTATCAGATAGCATCATATGGCACATACAATGATGACTTGGACATTGATCCACAGAGTGTACCAACTCCTTGTAGAAGAAACATCATACATTTGAAACCATTTATTACAACTGAAATCACATACTTGGTTTCCTTTTTCTCCACACTTATAACAAACTCACATCCCTTCAAATATATACTAATGTGATTCTTTCCACAATTATCCCATATGGTAAAATCCACCTTTCCCCTCTTCCATTTATCCATATTTTATTCTACCATCACTTTCTTCTCATTTATACCTTCAATCCATATGTCATAGTGAATTAATTACGTATCATATTAATATATGATACTATTTCTTCTTATGATGAGAATAATTAGGAAACTATTTACTATAAAAAAATTGGATTAATTGTGTGAATGATATGATACTTCTTACTCTTTGGATCATGCGTATAGCTGGAGTTCTCATTCCTTCTACTGGGCATGATTTCTAAGAAATGGCATACACTAGGTTATTTTATAAATAGAAATGCATAAATATAGACATGTATAATACCTAAATTAAATTGAAATGAGTATTCATATCATCTATAATCATAAAAAATGTTTTCTTTGATGATGTATTTATTCCTAAATCCATCATAATGGGTTATATAAAAAATTTGAATTATCATAAGCAGATCCCTCATGAGTATTGTAACCGAGAGTGCAGCAAGGCTCATTGTCATGTAACAGGATACCCCGGGTCAAGCCTAAAACTCCTTATCGACATTTTCACTCCTAAGTACATCTATGCCAAAGCCACCTCTACCTGCTCGTATCCAGATAGGGATGTATTGCATGTAAAATAAACAAAATCTACAAATTAATAAAATTTTATGATGTTCTACAATACTAATCCCAAATTCTTATCTTAGGGTTATTTTCTTTAATCATATTTGTTCTAAATCTAGTTTCCAAGGTTTGTACTAAACATCCTCTGATACCAACTGTAATACCCCAACCCCAAAATCCCAGAGCTAGTGCATTTTTTTAATACATTATCATGATTACAAGGAATCATATCCTCGAGGACTGATCTGTTTAGTAGACTTGTAAAATAGATTATATACATTAACGATACATAACACATTCAAACATGAAAGCCTACATAAATAATCCATTGAAAACTCTATTATTACCCTAACTTAACCCTGCCTATCAAACATAATACACTTTTTTAAATCCTTGGAAAACAAAAAATAAGAATGGGGTAAGCTCAGATGATCAATAAGGGTAAATAATGTTGAGGAAGCGATAAACATTTAAGGTAAGATCTGTAATTAGAACTACAACCACTTAAGCATAAAATTGAACATAATATAGAGAAAATTAATCAAACATTACCAAATAAACATGCACATCGATATTCTACTTGTCAAATAATCACATGTAATAATTAATTTCGTAATGAGAGAATTCATAACGCAGGGCATAATTACCACATAGTGAAGACCTCGTGCCAAGACTATGAATAAATGTTTTGTCACGGACATGTTCCAAGATACTATTTTGTCTCATGAGACATACCGATGCCTCAAGGGGCAATAGCCGGACCCACCCATCACATACTATATTCAATTTATTATTCATATAAAAATGTAGAAACGTAACATAAACATTCATATTAAAACCAGCATAAGAAATGTTAATATCTCAAATTTAAAGAATGAACGGTATAAAAATAGAACATCCATCATCCAATATATCACCAGTCATTAGATACTATATAGAAGACTTTATTATAATAAATCAACCTTAATCAAGAATAATAACCAGTAAAGAATGTCGACATAGCTGCAAATGATCAGAAATTGTTTTAGAGAAATATCCCTTTTTGTGAAATCATTTAAAAGTCACACATTTATAAAGTAAGTCATTTAAAAGTGATTTTTAAATCAATGTGTCCCATTTCACTTTTAAACTTATGAATGGAATTAATATTTTCAAACAATCATGTCCATATAAATAAATATATAAAACCATTTTCAATACATTGACATTAATGAGAGGGATTTAGAAGAATAAATATTGAAAATATTTAAAATGATGATTTAGTTAAAGTGTAACATAAAAGAATAATTTTAAAATTCCATTTATGACACATGGACATGGATAATAAATATATCCTAGAAAATATATACACATAAAAAATCTCAGATAATAATGAGATTTATGAATTAACCATTACCTTGTACTCTTCCTTAGTTGATGGTATGTTAACCTCTGGTATAATGGTAAAATAAATGCTATTAAATTATACTAGAACCACATACATAAATAGGATATCATATATGATATTCTAATATTTACTGGTTAATAATATTTCAGTAGTATCATTGTTTCGGGTGTTAAAAGATTTGTTATTATTTATATGTTTTGTTACAGAAGTCATGTTTGTTATTCATGGGATGTATTTTATTCTTATCAGGAATGATATAACGTTGTTAAACATTTTTTGTAATATTAAAATGAAATTTATTCTTGAATGGTTACGATGGGGAATGATTCTCATCACGTTCGTGGAGATCATAATCCGTACGTATGCACGAGCGACAATACCATTCTATTAATGATGGAATCATATGTAATGGGAAGTTATATCATATATAAAGAATCATTAACATGTTATATTTATTATTTACATCAACTATACTCATTATTATTCCAATCCAAATAAAGAAGTGTGGAATAACAAACTACACCACGACGTGGAGACGGTAATCCCTGCGTACGCACATATGGTGACATTGCCATTAATAGGAAGTATAGAATAATGAATATTGTTGTACCATATTTATAATAAAATCACAATATGTATAAGGTACTGGAGTTACTAATTTTTTTTGGAAAAAATCAATAAAAGAGTAATGGGATGAAGTTAATAACATTGAAAGAGGAGATGAGATTAATACCTCTTCATTGAGTGTATCCTTTTGATTTGATCAAAAGGCCTCCATAGGATGGATTTATGATCAATGTAAGGCCTCTAGGATGATTTTAGGGATGTTGGTAGAATATTTGAGCTGGGTTAGGCTGGTCCATATTGTTTTGGAGGTTTGATTTAGAGATAATGTGAAATACGCCTTTATAAGGGAGGTTAGGGTCACATTTGGGAAAGCTTGAAATATTATTTTATAATAAAAACATTATCTGTTTCTAATGGCTCAAAAAGTATTTATTTCGAGGATATGGTGGGGATGGGACTATAATATCTCAAAAAATAGGTTTTAAACGGGTCTGGATCACCATATTAGCATTATCTTTTTGTTTTAAATCTTAGTTAAATAGATTAACTTTTACAATGTCTTATTTTATTTTTAAAATAAATGGTCAAAAACATACTATAAAATGAAAATATAACTTCTAGTGGTTTTTTAATGATTTATATGTCATTATATTTGACCTTTTTCAAATCCTTAGATTTTTAGGAACATTATATCAATTAATAATATAGTATTTCTTTTAAAAACTCATTTACGTCAATTTTAACATTATTTGGTATTTTGTTTTTGTGAAATTCAGAAAAACATTATGAATTCGAAACAAATTTATTTCATCAACACCAAAATCTCATATCATCCTGTAAAATTTAAGGAATTCATCAAAAGTCTCAATTAACATTTATTTGGTTATTTATAATATCAATTATATTAATCATTCATTAATAAGGGAATTATTTCATCATCATTGTGTCATAAATAAATTTAATTATAGAATGTATAAAAATTATAAATAAAGTACCAATATGTAGGGAATAATTTTAGCTTTATAGTGAATATTTATATTATAATTTATCTTATGTATAACCCTATATTAAAAATTTTTTTTTAAAAGGTTGGGGCCGAAGCCTCATTTTATTATTAAATCAAAGCAAAGACCTCTTTAACTGGGTAGAGGGAGACCCATTACATAGCCCGAAGGCCCAGTGGGCATTTAGCCCATAACATGACCCGTTGGCCCATTTTTTTGGCCCAAAGCGCATTCTGTGAATAGTACTGCTACAGTACCAGCGTTGCTACAGTTCTGCACAGTACCCACCGCTGCTACAGTGTGCTACAATACTGCTATTGTACCTACGCCCAATGGGTTTTGAACCCCCCTTATTCATGTAGATTTAAGAGGTTCTTACCACTAAGCCAAACCCCAACTACAAAAAATGTTTTATTTATGATACATTAAATCTAACATTTTTCACTCTTCATTAAATAAAATACTAATAAATTACATAATCTAATCCAAGTGTAAAAAAGGATAATATTTTATTCCTAAGGTTAATTTTGGTCGAAATAAACTTTTCTAATAAAATTATTACATGTGTTTGGGTAATTATAATATCATTTTTTAAATTTAATTACCCTATATACTTTTAAACGTAGTAAATAAAATTCAAAAGATACTATTAAATAATATTATTTCCATCTTATTGAATAAAATTTTACTTACTTATGTCAACCGTGTCCATCAGAATTGTTAAATTCAACGCACATAAGCAGTTAAATTACATTTTATGCAAATTTTCCAATGTGCCTAGAAATTGGGTAAAAGACGGTAAAAAGATCAATAAAATTTTATACATGTAATCTTATTATAAAATGACTAGAATGAATTACATTGAAATAATATATGTATTATATATATATATATATTTTGACTTAAAATAAATTTAAATAAAATATATAATTATTTTATTAAAATGTCTCTCTTAAACAATAACGGGATATTTTTCACTATTCAATCAAAATTGAATGTTTTTGAAAAAAACAAAAAATTCACCCAAAGATAATTTTAATATTTTGAATTCAAAAATGATAAATATTTTAAAAAATTAAAAAATATAAATTGTATTAATTAATTGAAAATTAATTCTTGTTTTCAAAACAAAAAGCCTATTTTTTAAATGTAAAAACAATCAAAAGATTGATAAGCATTTATGTCACATTTAAATGTGAAATTACATATAAGGTCTTACATTGTATTAAATTATAAAAATATAATCGAATTATACTTAAAACCATTCAAATTAGTATTTTAACTCTATAAATAAATTTCAATAAAAAACATGTTTTCAATTAAAATTAAGTATTTTTCACTATTCATCATAATATGAATGTTACAGAAAAGTACAAAAAATTTATCCAAACTAAATTTTTATTTAATTATTCTAAAGATGAATTTTATTTCACTAAATTGAAATTATAAAGGTGTGAAATATTCATTTTATAAAGGGCTATCCATTTAAAATTATTTAAATTTCATTTTTTAAAAATACTTCTTTTTTCCGAAAAAAAATGTATTTGTTCTTATATTATGTATAAGAAACACATAATATAGATTATGAAACTATATGGAGTATATAAAATCCAAAATTCAGTTAATAATCTTCATAAATTCATTTAGAATGACTATTTTTGTAAGTCGTGGTGCGCTCGAACTCGGTGTTTTGTGTATCGCATGTTATTGAATTACATTAAAGATAAAATATACTATGAAATATTGGGGTGTTACATGTGTGGTAATGTGTTGTAAAGTGAGGATGTGAGATGCGGGTTGGTTTCGCTAAAATGTTATCTATGTGGGTTGAGTTAAAATAATGATACTTGTGATAGTATGGGTATTTCTCTTAAAGATTCTCCATGATTAATATGCATTAAACATCACCCACTCTCTAAATAACAAGGTGTGATTTAATTTGAAGTCTATTTAAAACATTATCATAACTCTTTATATTCTCAGTTGTCATTTATTGTGTTGCCTATTTTTTCCATGACTGATTGTTGTCTGGGTTTCGATGAAGGATAAATAATAGTTTAATAAAGTTAGAAAGTCTTGGTTTGGTTTGTCTAAAATAATATAAATTGTTACTAAAGTATCATGAATGGGTTTTATGCATTTGTGAAAATTGATTCCACTATATTTTACTAGTATCTTTTCCTTATTAAATTTTTTTGGGGGATAATGATAACTGGATTTAGAGGTAGTAATAATGATGGAAGTGTTGTGGGTTGATTTCTATATGGGAAACCATAGGTTGGGCTTGATTTTTTGGAATCATGTATATTTATAGTTGTATTTTTTGTATGATTTCAATATGAACCCCACCGTAGTTGAGCACTATGTTCTAAACACACCCATAATCATGGGGGAGGGTGTCGATCCCAAAAATTCTACTGGGTGGATGGATGGATTGTCACATGGTCTGTCATGCTTCCCCTTCCAGGCAATGATAACCCATGATTATTCGGACATGTTTTGGTATGGTGTGAGGCCCATGTAGGTGGGGGGTATTTTTTCACACCCATGTGCATTTGGGATGAGTTGTCTTGTGCTCTCTTAGGAATTATTGTAATGAGGTGTGGTTTAGAACCTAGGTGTCTGCAAGCAGGATGTGTTGTTGTTTGTGGCCAGGTGTCTATGGGATGGATGTGATGTGGTTTTCAGCCCAGTTTTATATGGATATGATGTGATGGGTTTTGGGTATTAGGTTACTTTGGGTGGGTTGGGATTATGATTGTTGCCCTGGAGAGTGTGGTTGGGATCTGACGTTGTATCTTTGGTAGATTTCAGAGTTCCAGGACATCTTCTGTTGGCATGTAAGAGCAGAAAAACTCTCGGAAAGTGGTGTGGGGTACCCTAACATTGATTTTCTCAATGTACATTACATTAAATGAATTCTATTATTTGTTTTGTGTACCTTGGTGATTTGTGAATGTTCAATATAAATGTTTCATGCTTTGTTGTTTTTCTATTTTCTCTCGGGAGTAGTATCATGCTTCCCTAACATGTTAACGAGATACATGGGTTTTTCTACTGAGAATAGAAGTATGCTCACCATATGTATTTAAAACATTTTTTATGATTCTATGGGAATTTTTTGGGATTTATTGGGTGATACTCACTCGGGTATTGGGACAGTTGTTGAGTCGCTTAATTAACTATGTTTTGATCATTTTACATTGGAGTTTTATGGTTTTTTTTACAATTTCTATTTTAAAAATTCATTTGAAATGGTTTTTGGATTTCATATATATATATATCCTAATAAGTTTTGGGGATGAGATGTTCTTATCTCTTGATCATGTTTCCTTTAAACTGTTGTGCCTCCCATATTGTTATATCCATATACCCATGGTGCTAGATGCTAACCTAGGGCCTTTTGGAGGTGGGACTCTAAGATCATTATCTACATTTCTTATTGTCAGCCAAGGAGTGGAATCCATGGAGGAAGGGTTTCATGATAGCCCAGATTCATTGACTTACTTTTTCATTACACTGGGTTCCTAGTAGGATTCTTTTAAAAATTGAACATAAAAAATGGAGATTCTATCTTTTAATCTCTGATAAAATAGTCACTGTGAATATAACCATAAATTTTTATATTTATTTAAAGTGGTTAACATAACTTCGGAGATCCTCTATTATTTTTTTATGTCTATTTTGATCCAAACCTCTTTCAATTTCTGTCATAAAACTCTGTGGTTGCTGGATATCCTTTTCACCCTTATAAGGTTATAAATTATCTATAATTCCAAAAATTAATCTATTTTTCATTGTAATGTGTTTGTTCATTAATATTTAAAATATTTTGTTTTTTAATATCCAATTTTCTAGATATTCTTTGTTTTAAATTTTATGGGATTCTTTCTTGGGTGGTATCAGGATATTGTTGGTATTTCATACCTCAATTTCATCTTTCATTTCAGGAATAATTAAATTCCTTATAATAATTTTTCTTTAATATGATCTTATAGTGTATGTGGTGGTTTGGAATTCTTACATGACCCAAAGGAACTGCTCGGTAATTTAATTATTTGGAGAACCCGTTATATCTCTCATATTCAATATGGTTTGGTTTAGAAATAGCATTGGAAAAAGTGAGTATCACTATCGACAAATTGGGTTTTAATGTCCCTATGTTTAACTTGTAAAATTTTGGAATAATATATTGAATAATTTATAATCTTGGAACTGATTGGCATGGGATTCTAGGTAATTGGGGGATTAGTATTGATATAATAAAAATAATATATATACACTATTAAATGGGCCCATTTTTATGATATAATTCAATAATACCCAAATGGGTTATGAGATGGGAAATCTGATACTCCCACTAAATTCCAAAATGTGCGATTTTACCATAGGTGAAACATTACCCTTTTTTGTGTGAATATTCCGGATTAAGTGTACTATTATGCGTATTAATAAATAAAAATATATATTTATTTTTGATTGATCAAATGGTTTAAAACCATTTTTTTCTTCTATTAATACTCTCGTATGGAAAATCACTAGGATATTCATAGCCCTGTGTATTTTAGAGGATATGTTATAGGAAAACCATGATGAACGGTTACCCAATCATGGATTATAGATCAGTACAGAGGATTTCACCAACTAATAGAGTTAGTGGATCTCATCAATGTTAATGTGCCAAAAATTTCATCATCAATGATTTATCCAAAATTTGGGTCAGATTATTATTCTGTTTTTAATACCCTATTGGTTTCAACCAGGTATTACATGAATTAATTTACTAATAAAGTAATTCATGAATCTATTGTGGGAGTACAGTTGAAAATTTTCTCTCGGGATCTATGTTTGGTTAATCAATGTTTATCATCTTCATTTACCACCCCCATGTTAATGGATTGATGGAAAAACTTATAAAAAAATGTGTTAATTCATCCATTTATTATCACTTATCCTACTCTCTTTTCAAATTCATCATCGAAATTAACTTAGTATGGATGTTCAACAAATACCCTATAGTCAATCATTGCTCAATCATTTTATATCTCAACGGTTCATTATTGGATGATTGGGTGAAAGATCATTAAAATAATTGTGCTTCATTTTGATGAAAGAGGATTGGGATATAATTGGGGTTCATTTAATCAAAGGATCAGGCATTTGGAAAATCAGCTATTGTGTGGATGAATTTTTAAATGATTGGGGGCTTGATTCCACTACTAGTAACATTAAGAGTTCGGTCGACCCAGATCTCAGTTCTCCGATGGGCCTCACGACTGGTGAATAAGTATTTGTGTCATGGTTCATTGATCTATGAATGATATTTTAACACCCCAAGCTTCCACGTTACACTTCTCTTTGAATAATACAGTAGCGTGTGTTGTACGCAACTTTGAGATTATAACACACCGCGACCAATCAAAGTAGCTGTTATGAATAGTAATACCCACTTTTTGAAATTTTATAAATATTATATCTTAAAATGGACTTCATTTTTGAATTCGTAATATCAAAATAATACTAGGGTGAAATTTTGGTACTTTTCGGATAACTTTTATATTTTGATGAATAGTGAAAATTACTAAATTTTAATTAAAAAACAACTTTTTTAATCGAATTAATTAACATTGATAAATTATGAATTTGAGTGGTTTTAAATTATATTTAGAATATATTTTCACCATTTAATACAATGTTGGTCATTGGACAAAATTTCATAATTAAACCGGGCATAAACAAGTGTCAATCTTTTGATAGTTATTATCTTTTAAAAACACTTTTGTTTTAACAACATGAATTAATTTTAAATTAATTTCTGCCACTTTTGTGTTTTGAATTTGAAAAAATTAGATTCCATATTTGGAATCAGGATGTCCAAATTGTGTAAATAGGTATCTTTTATTATTATACATTTTGAAAAATTAGTTCGGTAAATATTTTATTTACCATGGTTAAAGGGTAAATCCAATAAATAATGGTAAAATATATATTTATAATAATAATAAATTACCCTAAAACGGGTCCTAAACTTATTGGTTGATAAATTTCCAACCATGGGAATATTTAGGTCGATTTTGGGCCTCCATGGAGCCACTTGTAATTGATGATGACACTTTATATTAATTAAGTTAAAGGAAATACAAAAATGAAATAAGCATTTATCTTTTAGAAAAAAAATTTACATTGTGTTATATATGTTGGAGTTTCGACTATAAATATTCATTAGAAATATAAAAAGATTTCCAACATAATGTTATTTTATTTATAATTTTTATAAATTTAATGATTATATTTATTTATGACATAATAATGATGCAATATTTTCCTTATTAATGAAAGAATTAAATAATTGGTATTATAAATGTAAAATAAATATAATTTGAATGTTTTGATTACATACATGAATTTTATTGGTTAATATGACATGATAATATTGCTTAAATGTATTTGGTTCTAATTAATAATGTTGTTAACACTTTAACAAAAAAACAATTATTGAATAGTGTCAAAATTGACATAAATGAGTTTTAAAAACAAATATTATATTATTAATTGATATTATAATCCTAAAAAAATAAGTTTCAGCCAAAGTACTTATATCATGATAGGATTATCATTAATGGACCACTTGAGGGTCTCTTTGATGTATATAGTATGGTTATTTACTATATAATATAAAAATACAAAGTGACGTGGTAAATGTCAATCTAATTAATTAAGAGTTAAAACTAAATGATAATGTTAATATAATGACCCAAAACTGTCTAAAATATATTGATTGAAAATTATTTCAACCCATCCACACATTATACATTGAATAATCCACTTTGTAGCAATTAAAAACAGAATATGAATTTATTATAAATTAACAATTTAAGTTTTTCCTAATGTCACATGCAAGACGCATTTTAAAGGTATTTTTCATTTATTTTACATCCCTTCATTGTTTTGGGGGTTTCCCTAGGTTTTAGGGAGGAATAGATGAGTATTCATGAATTGGGCCAAACCGAGAGCCCAATTTCAGATTAAAAAAATAAATTTTATATCTTTTATAACTTTTTCATTTTTCAACATTTTTCATCCATTAAAATTCCTAATTGACCTCCCCTGACCTATTAACACCACCATTGAAATTTGGAGCTTTTAGAAATCCATAACCAGGGTTTCATTGGATTTTTATCTAAGGGGTTGGGCCTGCCTGAAAGCCCAATTCTTGTTTTAAAAATAAAATTTGATTTTGTTTTAACATATACATTTTTTGGTATTTTTCGGTGATTCGAAGGGGAGCCCAAGCCCAATTAACCCGGCCCCGAGTCTGAGCTCTCCCCCCTTCTTTGGAGCTCTTGTTAATCACTATTTTGTGCTGAACTTCATAGGCTTCCTCAAATCGCCCAGATTTGAAGAGGCAAAGTCTTTAAATCATAACTCTCTCAATTCTAATTATTTTTCCTCCATTCTAGTTCCTAATTGACCTAATATATCTTGTTCGAACGAACCCTAAATTTGGTCTCTTTTAAATTTCAGCTACTAGTGTTTTGGAGTGATTACTTCAAGGAACTTCAAGTAAATGAGCCCTTTTCTTTCCTCTTCCAAACTACTTAGGGTTTAATTATTTTTTCTTAGGGATTATTTGGTTATCATTGAGTTTTATAATGTCCAGAAACTAGGTTTTCGAACCTAGGGTTTAACATTGGGCTTTATTGGCCCTTTTGTTTGGTTTTACGTCTGGTTTACCTTCCTTGAGGTGCGGCTGTGGTGCGTTAGAGTTTTCGCACAAAGGATTCAAGGGTTTCCTTGGTTTTGGTAGGTGATTCCGTTGTGTGTGAAATTTTTTTGAATTATCATGCTTTGTTCATGGTACCTTAATGTTTATTTTACTTCAATGTTTCTGTAAAAATTGGTTTTAGTTGAATTTATAATGCAAATGAATTTTAAGTTCCAATTTTTGGTGAAATTGGGGGTTTTTCATTCAAATATTTTATTAGTTCATTTTGGGCTGACCTATAAGTAGTTAGTTGATTTTAATGAACTGTAATAAAACTGAAAATACTGTTTTTATGATTTTCCCAGGTGTTTGATGCTGTGAAAGTTGGTTTTAATGGTTTTTGTGAAACACATGAATTTCTAAGAGTCGTGTTGTGTAAAAAATGGAGGTTTTACAATGATGTCACTTCATGAACCATATGAGGCTTCCCTAAAAATGATTTTTTGTTTTAATTTAAATGTATTGGGATTCCATTTATGTTTTGGTAATTCAAAAATGTGCACATAGTGTTCAATTGGTGTTTTCAAGGTGTTTTGTTTTCAAAACACTACGTGATTTTGAGGAATTGTATTATTACAAATCAAAGTGTTTTATTGTTTGTTTTAAGTGTTATAAAAATGTGATAGATACTGTATTGATTGTGTGTGACCAGTAGTGGTGTTTCATTTGAAAATGGATTTATGTTTCATGCTAAAATTGTTTGAGCACAAAAGGGGAAGCCCGGGTACTTAGGTGGGCGGATTTGTACTAGTATGGCTAGTGGACCGGATGGGTGTTGTCCCTGTTTCACTTAGCATTTGGTTAACGACAACTCTAACTAAACTATGTGGATGATGATTGGAAACTACTATGTTTTGGGTATGTTCCCTACTAGTGGATCGTGCACGAGAGTGGATTTTACTATGGTTGCTTTACACTGAGGTACGAGGTACATAGGTCCCGAGACAACCTAGTGCCTAGGGTTGTTCCTGGTTTGTTGCTCATGGGATTTTTAGTATTTAACCATGTATTTGGGTTTTTTTAATGTAATTTACAGTATCTATCATTTCCATTTAGATATGTTATCATTCTATAAATTCTAGTTTGAAAACTTTTTTTAAAATGAAAGTTTCATTTCTTGGAATTTCATCATCGTTTTTCATTACAAATTAAAACTATTTGCTTCTTCACCTTATATTTCATGCACTTTGGAATCATTGGGTGGTATCCTATTGGGCTTAGTCTCACACCCTAGTTACACCCCTTGGGTGTAAGTAGACTTTGTTATGCTTGACTCAGGTAAAGGGAAGGATATAGGTGATGGAGGTTCAGGGTGTTAGTCCTCATCGTTGGGGCGGAGTTGTGGAGAAGGTTTGTGGGTGATGACCCCCTTGTCATGTGGAGTCCATGGGGATGCCATTATGTTGTCATTATTTGTTTTTAGACCACTTGTAGTGTCTTTAAACATATGTATTCAGTTCTAGTTTTTCTGTAAACATCATTTGGTTTACATTTTTCAGATTCAATTTATTGATTGTTTTTAATGTTTTATGCCATCATATTCGGGTAAATCGTTCCCAAACAAAAATAAATGATACCCGGGCACTTGTGCCAGCCCGTGGGGATAGGGAATGCCCTTCGGTTCATGTCACGGGCTGGGTTTTGTGCCAGTTTTGGTGGCGACCAGATTCAGTTCGTGACAAAATGGTATCAGAGGAGGTTCATTCCTTGGGTCATGTTATTTGGGAAAGAGTCAGGATAGTCTGGAGCTAGAATTGTCAGGACTTGACATTTCAGTCATGGGTAGTGTTCCTGGCTAGCACACCTCATGATGGGATTCAATTCACCAGGGGAACTATGTATTTATCTGAGTCCTTTGGTTTTCTTAGTTTAATGATGACTGTGGGAAATGAAAAGAGAGTTGGGCGAATAATCTCAGTGAGCTCGCAGGGCCTAGAAAGCCATGTGGAGCCATGGATATCTCCCTAGAATACTCTCTGTGATGGTGAAGTGATTGGAATATGGCTGCCAACCATATGTCCAAGTCACCCACCAAAACTAGTTTCCTCTCACACTTTCTTATGTCTCTTTGTTTTGGAATCTTGGAAACATGGTTTTTTTAAGCAAAAAAAATGACTTCACTTTAAAGAGTGTGAATTTTTGTGAAGTTATTTTCTATTAAAGAGAAAATGGTTTTTTAATGCCTATAAATGAAATTTCATAATTATTTCAAAAGGGTAAATTATGTGTTTACACCTCTTTTGAAAGTATGAACTATGTTTATTGGGGTTTTGAAAATATGTTCTAGTGGAATTTTTTTAACCGTGGAAAAGTGTTTTAAATTGAATTAAGTGTTCTAGAATTTTTCATTGGGGGTTGAAGATGGATTTTGGGTTTGGTGACTACTGAACATTTGAAAAAAAAATTATGAACTTTTAGAACCTTGTCTTGAAATGAGAAGAGTTGAGTTCTTAATTAAATGTAGATTTATGAAATGGTGTTTTTCATGAAATTAGATTTGTTTTGAAATAGGGTGAAATGTTTTGGAATGATTGTGAAAGGCATGAATATTTTCTTTTATTGAATTATGTATTCATTTCTAAATTGGTTTGTGATATGAAAAATTGGGTTTTGAAATTATGGTTATTGTTTTTGAGAAAGGGAAAGTGTGGTTAAAAGTTTTGATTTTAAAAAGAGGAAAGGATTGATTTTTGGTATTTGGTATTCTCAAGTGTGACCACATGGATAGGTTTATTTGGGAATATGGATGGATATGAGCTGGGATCCTAGTGTGGCATGTAAACATGCATGAGTGAGGATAATGAGATACCATAGGTAAATGTGCAACCAACTAACACTGTTTGTTTTAAATAGTGTTTTTGAAGGAAAGTGTTGTGTTTTGATAATGTATGGTTGGGAGGTATGGATTATGTGTTTTCGGGATTATTATCGTGGGATTTTTTGAGTAAAATAACCGATATTGTTTGAATGATGTTTTATATTTGTGTTTCATTGATAAGTTAGAATGAAGTGTTGGTTAGAGATTTATTTTGAAGAAAAGCATGGGAGGCCAATGTGGTGGCTTCCGTCATGTGTTCGGTTCAGGTTTGTGGTTTTTTGTAACCAAATGAACATATTGTTTGGGTCATTGGGTTTTCTTGTAAGCTAGGGTACGCCCCCATAAAGTTTTAATGTATGATTCATGTTTGGACTATGGTGTTTCACTGTTGGATGATCCTCCAGTTGATCAACATAAGACTTTTTTCTTGAGGTTTGGAGATTGAGTTTACCCCTCTTCTTTTTCAATTATGTGGATCCCCCTATAGTGGGAGAGTGTTTGTGGGAGTTTTAGTTAGGCCTTAGTTTCTTATGTTTCCTAAGTTGTTGAAGGTCAATGAAGTTCAAGGTTGTCATTGTAGAATGATGTCTTAAAGGGCCTCTGGGTCTTTCGTTAGTATCATTGAAGCAAGAGTTCATGTTAGGCCACCAGTGTGCAAGATCTGGCCAAGAGTGGCTATTATGGACACTTTCTGGAATCATGTGCTATTTGGGACTCAATACAAGGTCTCTGTCTTTGTGTTTTCTTTTATCCACAGTGGTTATGTTCGGTGATGCCTTGTGATGTCATGTGTTCATTTGACTATAAGGGTGAAGATTGTGCAATCATATGAGAGTCAGTATTTTGTTGGATGTGTGTCTCCCTATAAGAAAATCTAAATCCTATGTTCTAGAGGAATGTGTTTCTATATGTCCTTTCATTCCGTTGTTTAGAATCCGAAGAAAAAAAGGGGTGATGTGTGTGTATCCTCTAAGTTCGTGTTTTGGTAAAATGATGGGTTGGGGAAAAGCGGGTCTGAAGTGTGTCATGTCTCAATGAGACCATCTGAGATTAAAGTATAATTGTTTTTGGAACTAGAAGAAGATGTTCAGTTTAGGGGTTTCCAAATACTAACTGCGATGCCGAAGATGCTTCAATCCATTGAGCTCCAGCCCTAGGCCCCGGAGAGAATCTGGCGCGTAGTTAGGGGAAATCCTAGAGTCGTTCAATCTTTTGGTCATGGTCATATCATCAATATGAAGGATGGGAATAGTTTAAACCTCCGGTGTCGTACTCTTGTTCCAATTTCTCACATTTGGTGGAAAGAGGTGTGAGTACCGTTTTCCCAAGTCATACCCTGAGTTGTTTTTTTCCCTTTGGTGTCCCTTGTGTTTTTGGAGAAAAGTTTAAAATTTGGGTTAGGCAGGCTGAATTACATAGTGTGTACGTTGTTAGAAGTAACCTTGTGCCAACCCAGGGGACCATGTGATAAGAGACAGTGGCTACTGCGTGGTCTCCGCACGTCCATGATCATTGGCCAAGGAAACTGTGTGAAGTTTCCTCTTTGGATAGAATGATTCGCATTGTTAACTCATGGTTTCCCAAACCGTGTGAACCAACCGTGCGGCCATGCAATCTCCTTAAAATTCTGTTGTTTTTTTGTTTTTATAACATAATATTTAGTTAAGATGGTTGGGTTTTGTTTGAGGTATACCCACAATGGGAATCATGTAAGTTTCATTGGAAGAATTCTGATATTAATCTACCCCTAATGCTGGGAAGTCTGTTCGAGGCCCCCTGTTAGCGTCTTGATTTTGTCTTAAGGAAATTTGTGTTCATTATTATGGTGGGGAGACCCATCATGGGTATCATGTATGTTCTCAAGGAAAAGTAATAGTGTTAGTTTACCCCTTATGATGGGGAGACCATTCGTTCTGTCCCCAATTTTATCCTTATTCTATCTAAGAAAATTGAGTTGTCCCTGGTGGTGGGATGTCCAGATTGGGTCACCCCGTACTAGTGACTCAGTTTTCTCCTTGATGTATACTAGGTATGAGGTAGTATAAATCAAGTCTATCTATCCACAAATTTGTTACTTGGGTAAATTTGGGGTTGGAGAACACCCAATGGTTTTGTTTACGTAATGTTGTGGTAGCGTTATTCGAGTTCGTTGTTCGTTCAAGTGGATTGCTTGAGCGTTGTCTTGTAGTGTTTGAGGTGTTTTTTTTGGGATGTGTTTTGAATTTGTTTCATAATTTTAAGTAATTGGGGTTATTTTTGGTTGGTGAGAGAATTATGTTCTTTTTTTGACCAACTGGAGATGTTCATCCTTTTTGAAGCGGGTGAAAACATGGCAAGGAAGTCGGTCTTGGTCTATCGTTTGGGCTTTGCTTTTGCATCTGGTCTTGTTGTGGCATTCTGGGGGCGGAATGCTTTATGTTGGGGAGAATTGTCACCTTCAAGACACTTTTTAAAGTTATTTTTCATTTAATTTTCATCCTTTCTTTGTTTTGGGGGTTTCCCTAGGTTTTAGGGAGGAATAGATGAGTATTCATGAATTGGGCCAAACCGTGAGCCCAATTTCAAATTAAAAAAATAAATTTTATATCTTTTATAACATTTTCATTTTTCAACATTTTTCATCCATTCAAATTCCTACTTGACCTCCCCTGATCTATTAACACCACCATTGAAATTTCGAGCTTTTAGAAATCCATATCCAGGGTTTCATTGGATTTTTATCTAAGGGGTTGGGCCTGCCCAAAAGCCCAATTCCTGTTTTAAAAATAAAATTTTATTTTTTTATAACTTATTCATTTTTTGGTATTTTTCGGTGATTCAAAGTGGAGCCCAAGCCCAATTAACCCAGCCCCGCTTCTGAGCTCTCCCCCCCTTCTTTTGAGCTCTGGATAATCACGATTTTGTGCTGAACTTCATATGCTTCCTCAAATCTCCCAGATTTGAAGAGGTAACGTCTATATTTCAAAACTCTCTCAATTCTAAAGATTTTTCCTCCATTCCAGTTCCTAATTGACCTAATATATCTTTTTTGAACGAACCCTAAATTTGGTCTCTTTTAAATCTCAGATACTAGTGTTTTGGAGTGATTACTTCAAGATACTTTAAGTAAATAAGCCCTTTTCTTTCCTCTTCCAAACTACTTAGGGTTTCATTATTTTTTCTTAGGGTTTATTTGGTTATCATTGAGTTTCATAATGTCCAGAAACTAGGTTTTCGAACCTAGGGTTTAACATTGGGATTTATTGACCATTTTTGTTTCTGGTTTTAGGTCTGATTTACCTTCCTTGAGGTGTGGCAGTGGTGCGTTTGAGTTTTCGCAAAAAGGATTCAAGGGTTTCCTTGGTTTTGGTAGGTGATTCCATTGTGTGTGAAATTTTTGTCAATTAGATTTCTCTGTTCATGGTACCTTAATGTTTATTTTACTTTAATGTTTCTGTAAAAATTGGTTTTAGATGCATTTATAATGCAAATGAATTTTAAGTTCCAATTTTTGGTGAAATTGGGGGTTTTTCATTCAAATATTTTATTGGTTCATTTTGGGCTGACCTATAAGTAGTTATTTTATTTTAATGAACTGTAATAGGACTGAAAATTCTGTTTTTATGATTGTACTATGTGTTTGATGCTGTGAAAGTTGGTTTTAATGGTGTTTGTGAAACACATGAATTTCTAAGAGTCATGTTGTGTAAAAAATAGAGGTTTTACAATGATGTCACTTCTTGAACCACATGAGGCTTCCCTAAAAATGATTTGTTGTTTTAATTTAAATGTATTTGGATTCCATTTATGTTTTGGTAATTCAAAAATGTGCACATAGTGTTGAATTGGTGTTCTCAAGGTGTTTTTTTGTGCAAAACACTACGTGATTTTGTGGAATTGTTTTATTACAAATCAAAATGTTTTATTGTGTGTTTTAAGTGGAATAAAAATTTGATAGATACTGTATTGATTGTGTGTGACCAGTAGTGGTGTTTCATTTTAAAATGGATTTATGTTTCATGCTGAAATTTTTTGAGCACAAAAGGGGAAGCACGGGTACTTAGGTTGGCGGATTTGTACTAGTACGACTAGTGGACCGGATGAGTGTTGTCCCTGTTTCACATAGCATTTGGATAACGACAACTCTAACTAAACTATGTGGATTATGATTGGAATCCACTATTTTTTGGGTATGTTCCCTACTAGTGGATCGTGCACGAGAGTGGATTTTACTATGGTTGCCTTACACCGAGGTACGAGGTACATAGGGCCCGAGACAACCTAGTGCCTAGGGCTGTTCCTGGTTTGTTGCTCACAGGATTTTTAGTATTTACCCTTGTATTTGGGTGTTTTTTAGTAATTTACAGTATCTATCATTTCCATTTAGATATGTTAACATTCTAGAAATTCTAGTTTGAAATTTTTTTTTAAATGAAAGTTTCATTTCTTGGAATTTCATTATCGTTTTTCATTACAAATTAAAACTATTTTCTTCTTCACCTTATATTGCATGCACTTTGGAATAATTGGGTGGTATCCTATTGGGCTTAGGCTCACACCCTACTTATACCCCTTGGGTGTAAGTAGACTTTGTTATGCTTGACTCAGGTAAAGGGAAGTCTATGGGTGATTGCGGTTCAGGGTGTTAGTCCTCATCGTTGGGGCGGAGTTGCGGAGAAGGTTTGTGGGTGATGACCCCCTTGTCGTGTGGAGTCCATGGGGATGTCATTATGTTGTCATTATTTGTTTTTAGACAACTTGTAGTGTCTTTAAGCATATGTATTCAGTTCTAGTTTTTGTGTAAACATCATTTGGTTTACATTTTTCAGATTCAATTTATTGATTGTTTTTAATGTTTTATGCCATCATATTCGGGTAAATCGTTCCCAAACAAAAATAAATGATACCCAGGCACCTAGGCCAGCCCGTGGGGATAGGGAATGCCCTTAGGGTCATGTCACGGGCTGGGTTTGGTGCCAGTTTTGGTGGCGACCAGATTCGGTTCGTGACACCTAAAGAGCCCCTCCACCCCCTTATAAAATGACACCACTTCTAAAAAATTATTTACACCTTCAAAACCTTTTGGATCGGCCAAACCCAGCCCAATTATTCTCTCAACTTCCCTCAATTCAACCTAGAGGCACTATTTTGATCAGAAAGCCATCCTTTGATGCCTTTTTGATCAAATCAAAAGGAAGAAGTCGAAGAAGAGATCATGATTTCACCACCCTCTTTCAAGTACATTTATTCTTCCACTTCCTTTTTATTTGTTGTTTCTATTCTAAAATAATAAATCCAGAATCTTCTATATATTGTGATGTTATTATAATTATGGTATAATAAAATTCATTAGTCCATCCACGCTTTTAATGACATGTGACCATACGTGCGTACATACAACTTACCGTCTTCACGTTGTGGTGTAATTGTTATTCAATACATTATTATTTTGAAGGTTATAATAATGATGTTTATTTGATGAAAATAATAAATATAACATGATAAGAATTCTGTATATATGTTATACCATCCAATTATATATTGTTTTAATATCAAAAGAATGATATTTTCACTCGTGTGTGAGTACGGATTACCATCTCCACGACGCGGTGAGATTAATTTTCAAGTTCACCATTCACCGACTATTATAAAAATATATATTATTAATAAGTATGTAATATATGAAATAATAAAGCAACTGGAGATATATATATATTTATTTATTTATTTACTTACATATATCTTATTCACTTACTTCCAAACAATAATGCATGAAAACGGAAACAACATTTATGCGTACGTACGGACTACCGTCTCCGTAAACGGTGTTTTCCATTTCATATATATGTCTATTATAAATATTTATATTCTAAATATATAAGATATATAAATAATTTTTTATATTCGAGAAGTATTTAAATCATGATCTAAGTGATACAATCAAGAGTAACAAGTTAAAACACGTACGATAAAGAAAGTGATTATTACCTGAAATATTAATATAACATGGAAATTATTATTTAATGGGTAATATAAAGTCATAAATGAATAATGTATGATATTATAAATATTAATATGGTTCTGTTATAATTTGTTAACATACTATAGTCTTCATATTGGAGGTTAAACTTACCCTCGACTAAAGGAAAGATCAAGGTAAGGGGTTTCATATCTCACATTTAATTCTGTGAGATTTCAATTGTACATAACTTATTTATTGCATGTGGTGTATTGTGTACTACCATTTGATATGTATTATCATGATCATATTTTTATTCATGATATTATAAGATTCATTTGGTGGTTATTGACTATTGTTCATATGACTCGATTGATTTTAACTAGGTAAGGGTTAATTTCACAATCTCCTTATTATCCAAGGTTGATTATTTATAATTATCTACTGGGACATCTTTATCATCCACATCCATGTTTCATAAAAATATATTTCAAAACATTTTTACTATTTACTAGACAATGGGTTAAATTCAATTATACCCTTGTTTGAATATTTATAAAATATTTTGAACTGAATCTTTCAGTCATTTTCCAAACAAGGTACTTTATAACCTTTTCGACAAAATTAAGGTAACAATGTTTTTTTAACCTATACGACGGGTGCGGTTATTATCCGCCGTTATTACACCTTTGAAGATTACCTTACAAGTTTATAAGGATATTTTTAAAATAATTTTTTTCTATATAATTATATGATTTTTAAATGTTTTCAAAAAACATATTTCTCTCAAATAGTTTGGATTTCATTTATTTAAACATCCTTTGATGGATTTTTAGCTTATTTGAAGTCGATTTATTATGATTAAAAACATCCATATTTTATCGAAGGTTTTGTGATATGTTTGACTATGGATGAGTTATTTTTATGTCATTTATGGTTTATTGTTAATGTATTGATATTTCATTAGTTAGTTTTAATACAAAAGTTTATGTTATATATCAACCTGTTCTTAAGATGAATGTGTTGGACAAGTATGTTGCAGGTTTGTGTCTGGTTATAAGAGGAACTCTGGGTTGGTGTCTGGTGATTAGAGGCACTTCAGGTTGGTGTCCGGTTATTATAGGCACTCCGGGTTCATGGCCGGTTATTAGAGGCACTCTGAGTTGGATTCCAGTTACAAAGTCTCTCCGGGTTGGGTTCCGGTTATAGTTAGCCCTTAGGTCTTGGCACGAGGCCTTGACACAAAAATTAAAATTCAGAATTTTGCATTCCCTCATTATGAAATTAGTTATTACATTTTATTATTTTATTAGTAGAATACCCATGTGATTGTTTATATGATAATGTTTGATTTATTTTATTACCATATTATGTTCAAGTTTATGTTTATAAAGGCTGTTGTTTTTATTACACATATTACCTTATAAGTTTATAGCTTCTTCTAAATTATATTCCCTTACTGGGCCTCTAAGCTCACACCATTCTATGTGTTATTTTTCACAAGATCCCAAGATGTTTTTTATGATTAAAATGCAGGGTTAAGCTAAGGGAACAATGGTGTTCTCAAAGGATTATTTATGCTATGTTTTATGTCAGAAAGTGTATTGTAATGTTCATGTATATAATCTGCTTTCCAAGACTGCTAAACTGATCAGTCCTTCAGGACTCGATTCCTGGTAATTATACCAGTGTATTAAAATAATGCACCGACTCTGGGTAACTGGGGTTGTGGAGTTACAGTTGGT
This sequence comes from Viscum album, assembly GCA_963277665.1. Lineage (NCBI taxonomy): Eukaryota > Viridiplantae > Streptophyta > Magnoliopsida > Santalales > Viscaceae > Viscum > Viscum album. The sequence continues at coordinate 1,921,420,404 of OY728160.1, forward strand.
ATCAGATGAAGTTTTGAAATAACCTTGGAAGCTAGATTTAGATAAACTATGATTAGAGCACATAGATCTAAGATATACATTGAAGATTAGTATAGAAGAACATCCTAGAATTTTGGTATTGTAGAGATTTTGTGAGTTTTTCAATCAATACATCCCTATCTGGATATGAGCAGGCAGAGGCCGCTCTTGCACAGATGTACCTAGGGGTAAAACCCGAGAACACCGCATTGAGCTAGACTCAAACAAAAATTGCTGCACGAAAACAGGCGTTGCTACACTCTTGGTTACGACACTTCTAGGGGATATGCTTAGGATAATTATAATTTTCATTACAAAACATTATGAAGGGTTTATGAGTATATAATTTCTCAAAGAAGACATTTTTAGGATTATGGATTCTATCCATAAACTGTTTAATTTATGATAATTGTTTTAAAAGTTTGGGATTATGTATTGCTACTCATAAAATAATATAGTTTCTGCCATTGTTTTGAAATGGCACCCAGTAGAAGGAATGAGAACTCCAGCAATACACATGATCCAATGAGTAAGAAGGATCATATCTTTCAGGGTCTTAAGGAAAAATTCATAAGGGAAATATTCTCCCATGTATTATCATCATATGAAGAAATATTATCATATGTTGATAAGGTAAGTAAAGATTTTTCAAAGTCCAATGACTTTGAAGGGAAGACAGAGAAGGATAGGATGGTAGAGAGAAGGACAAATAAAGGGAAGAAGGTAAAGAAGAATTTTCCCATATGTGATAACTGTGGGAAGAAACACCCTGGAACTTTCCGGAAATGAATGGGTGTTTGTTATATGTGTAGAGAATAAGGACACTATGTACATAACTACAAGGGTAAGAGAATGGTTTAAAATGTACAATGCTTCATCTGCAAGGAGTTGGGATACTATGGGAACCAATTTCCAAATCATCATAGTATGCCCCCAAATGATTCTATTGGATAATAATCAAGTTATGATATTACCACAGATGAGGAGGAATGATTAGTGTTCTTATGTTGTTATTAGATAATTATGTCATTTGAGTGTTTTATAAAAAATGTACTGGTTATAATAATTATAGAGTATATAAGGATTGTACTGCAGTACTACTTCAATATGGACTTGAGATTGTGTGGACCAAAGAAAGTGACTCAGTTGTAGGTTAAATTTTTGGAAAATATATGTTTGAGAGAATGATAAACCATAATATGGTTCTGATACTGAGGTAGTCATTTATGGAATAATACATGATTTATTTGGATAAATTATATTGGATATCGATGAAAACCTTGAATCATATTAATGAATTTTATATTCCATAATTGATGGAGTTTAAAACATTTTAGGATAAAAGGAGTATATCCAGTAATCTATAAGTAATAAGGGATCATGATTGTAATCAATAAGGATTTATGGTATTTCAGGATGTTGCAGTGTTTTAAAAGAATACATGATGAAGGTGTTCAAATGATATTACATGGAAAAAAGGATCTTCGTTGTGTTTAACTACCTTATAAATTTTGGACTATGTGTTTGGACAGAATTATATTGGATAATTATAGTTTGAGATTATTTTTGGATTGTTATAAAAGGACAACCATGAGGTCGGGCGGCAACCCGTCGCATCTAGCAAGGCTGCGAGACATGAACCTACAACCGAATGGCGAAAAGGGTGTATCACCTACCACTGGCCCATGTGATGTCCTGGATTGAATAATTTAGTCTTTATAAAAAAAATTGTATATGAATTATAAATTCATTTTTTAACCCTATATGAATAGGATAACTAGAATAATATTTTTAAGTTCTATTATCTTTTAGAGTGAAAGATGAGTTTGTGGTAGAAATTAGTTTGAGAATGGGACTCTACCTTTCAAGTAGATATTTTTTCTTCTTCTATTATTCTATAAAGAAATTAATTATTATACTTTAGTGAGGGGATATTAAAAAAAAATTTATCCTAATACCATATGTTTTGTTGAACCGATGGTATTTTAAATCATTATAGATTGATGAATTTAAGGAACTCAATTTTACACTTGTTTGTGACTGATGACCTCAATCACTACCTATAAATATTTACATTTTCCCACCAATTATATATCTCTAATTTCCACCAATTTTCTCCTAATCAAGATCATAAGTTTTTGGTGACCCTTTCATTCCTCTTTTCCTCTTATTAAGACTAAATTTAATTAACCCAATTTCTGATGTGGGTTTTCCCACAAAGATATTTTCTATTTTCCACCGTTTATTTTCAAAGAACAATTTCAAATTGTGAGGACGTAATTTATTGAAGGTGTGTAGAATGTAACACCCCATGCTTCCATGGTACGCTTCACTTTGAATAATATAGTAGCGTGTGTTGTACGCAACTTTGAGATTCTAACACACTGTGACTAATCAAAGTAGCTGTTATGAATAGTAATACCCACTTTTTGAAATTTTATAAATTTATTCTCTCAAAATGGAATTCATTTTTGAATTTTTAATATCAAAATTATCCTAGGGTGAAATTTTGGTACTTTTTGGATAAATATTATATTTTGATGAATAGTGAAAATTATTAAATTTTTATTATAAAACAACTTTTTTAATCGAAATAATTAACAGTGATAAATTATTAATTTGAGTGGTTTTATAGTATATTTAGAATATAGATTTACCATTTAATACAATTTTGTTTATTGAACATAATTTCACAATTAAACTGGACATAAACAAGTGTCAATCCATTGATAGTTATTATCTCTTAAAAGCACGCTTTTTGTTTTAACAACGGGAATTAATTTTAAATTAATTTTTGTCACTTCTATGTTTTGAATTTGGATAAATGGATTCCTTATTTGGAATCAGGATTTCCAAATTTTGTAAATAGGTTACTTTTATTTTTAGACATTTTGAATAATTACTTCGGTAAATATATTATTTATCACGGTTAAAGGGTAATTCAGGTAAATAAGGTTAAAACAATAATATTATAATAATATTAAATTACACTAAGACATGTCCTAACCTTATTGGTTGATACATGTTGTACGATGGGCATATTTGGGTCGATTTTGGGATCCCATGGAGCCACTTGTAAGTGATAATGAAACTTTATATTAATTAAGTTAAAATAAATACAAAAATGACATAAGCATATATCTTGTAGAAAAACAATTTTTACATAGGGTTATATATATTGGATTTTCTACGATAAATATTCATTATAAAGCTAAAAAAATTTATTACATAATGATATTTTATTTATATTTTTTATAAATTTAATAATTAAATTTATTTATGACACGATAATGATGCATTATTTTCCTTATTAATGAAAGATTCAAATAATTGATATTATAAATGTTAAAATAAATATAATTTGAAAGTTTTGAAGACATCCATGAATTTTATTGTTAAATATGACATGATAGTATTGCAAAAAGTATTTTTTCTCTAATTAATAATGTTGTTATGACTTAAAAAATCAATTATTGAATAGTGTCAAAATTGACATAAATGAGTTTTTAAAACAAATATTATATTATTAATTGATATTATATTCCTAAAAATCGAAGGTTCTGAAAAAGGGCTTATATCATGATATTTTATCATTAATGGACCACTTGGGGGTCACTTGGATTTATATTGTATGTTTATTAACTATATAATATAAAAATACAATGTGACATGGTAAATGTCAATCTAATAAACTAAGAGTTAAAACTAAAAGATAAGGTTAATATAATGACCCAAACCTGTCTAAAATATATTAGTTTAAATTATTACGACACATCCCCACATTAAACTATAAATAATCCACTTTTCAGCTATTAGAAATAAAATATGAATTTATTATATATTAATACTTTATGTTTTTCCTAAAGCACCACTCCCCCCCCCCTTATAAAAGGACACCAATTCTATTCAATTATACACACATTCAAAGACTTTTGGTACAACCAAACCTTGCCCAATTATTCTCTAAACTTACCAAACTTCATCCTGGAGGCCTTAGTTTTATTAGAAAGCAATCCTAATGAGCCCTTTTGGTCAAATCAAAAGGAAGAAGCCGAATAAGAGGTAAGGATTTCACCACCCTCTTCCAAGTTCCTTTCTTCTTCCACATCCTTTTTCTTTGTTGTTACTATTCTATAATAATAAATCTAGTATCTTATATATACTATGATTTTATTATAATTATGGTACAACCAAATTCATTATTCTATCGCCCTTTTAATGACATGTCACCATATGTGCTTATGTACATCTTACAGTATCCATGTCCTGGTGTAATTGTTATTCAATACATTATTATTTGGATGGGTATAATAATGATGCTTATTTTATGTAAATAATAAATATAACATGATAAAGATTCTGTATATATGATATACCATCCAATTATATATTATTTTAATATAAAAAAGAATGATATTTTCGCTCATGCGTACGTACGGATTACTGTCTCCACGACGCGATGAGATTCATTTCCAAGTTCGCCATTCATCGACCATTATAAAATTATATATTACTAATAAGTATGTAATATATGACATAATAATGATATTGGAGATATATATATTTACATGTATTAGTATTTGTGTACTTACATATATCTTATTCACTTACTTATCTTCAATACTGTATGAAAACAGAATCAAAATTTATGCGTACATACGGAATACCGTCTCCGTAAACCGTGTTTTCCATTTCATATATATGTCTATTATACATATTTATATTCTAAATATATATGATATATAAATCATGTCTTATATTCTGTAAAGTATTTGAATAATGATCTAAGTGATACAATCAAGAGTAACAAGTTAAAACATGTACAATAAAGAAAACGATTATTACCCGAAATATTAATATAACATGGAAATTATTATTAAATGGGTAATATAATGTCATAAATTAATAATGTATGATATTTTAAATATTAATATGGTCCTGATATAATTTAATAACATACTATAGTATTTATAAATTAGGTTAAACATACCCTCGACTAATGGAAAGTTAAAGGTATGAGGTTTCTTATCTCACTTTTAATTTCGTGAGATTTCCATTGTTCATCAATTATTTATTGCATGTGGTGTATTCATAACTGCCATTTGATATGTATTATCATGATCCTTTTTATATTCATAATATTATATGATTCATTTAGTGGTTATTGACTATTGTTCATATGACTCGATTGATTACAATGAGGTAATGGTTAATTTCACAATCTCTTTATTATCCGTGGTTGTTTATTCATAATTATCTACTGGGACATCTTTATCATCCACATCCAAGTTTCTGAAAAATATATTTCAAAATAGTTTCAATATTTACTAAACAATGGGTTAAAGTCCTTTATAACCTTGTTTGACTTTTTATAAAATGTTTTGAAAGGAATCTTTCCATCATTTTCCTAACAAGGTACTTTATAACATTTTTGACAAAATTAAGGTAATAATGTTTTTTTGACTTATATGGTGGGTGTGGTTATTCTCTGATGTTATTACACCTTGGAAGCTTCCTTTAAAATATTATAATGATATTTTCAAACTAATGGTTCTCTATATAATTATATAATTTTTTAAATTATTTCAAAAAAATATATTTCTCTATAATAGTTTTGATTTGATCTATGTCAACATCTTTTGATGGATTTTAAGCTTATTTGAAGTCTATTTATTATGATACAAAACATCCGTATTTTATTGAAGGTTTTGTGATGTGTTTGACTATGGATGAGATATTTTTATGTCATTTATGGTTTATGGTTAATGTGTTGACATTTCGTAAGTTAGTTTTAACACTAAATTTTATGTTAAATATCAACTTGTTCTTAAGATGAATGTGTTGGACTTGTATGTTCCAGGTTGGGGACCGGTAAAAGTAAGCCCTCTGGGTTGGTGTTCGGTTATTAGAGGCACTCCAGGTTGGTGTCCGGTTATTAGAGGCACTCCGGGTTGGTGTCTGGTTATTAGATGCACTCTGGGTTCATGTCCTGTTATTAAAGGCACTCCAGGTTGGAGTCCAATTAATGTGGCTCACCGGGTTGGGTTCAGGTTACAGTTAGACCTTAGGTCTTGGCACAACTCCTTGGCATAGAAATTAATGTTCAGCATTATGAATTCCCTCATTATAAAATTAGTTATTACATGTGATTATTTGATTAGTAGAATATCCATGTGAATGTTGATATGGTAATGTTTGATCTATTGTTTTACCATATTATGTTAAAGTTTATGTTTAAAATGGTTGTTGTTTTTATTACACATATTCCCTTAAATGTTTATAGCTTCTGCTAAATTATTTTTTCTTACTGAGAATCTGAGATCACTCGTTTTTATGTTTTATTTTTCCTGGGATCCCAATAAGTGTTTTATGATTATGATATAGGGTTAAGCTAAGGGAACAATGGAATTCTAAAAGGATTATTTATGATTTGTTGTATGTTAGAAAGTTTAATGTAATGTTCATGTATGTAATCTATTTTATATGACTGCTAAACTGATCGGTCCTTCAGGAATTGATTCCTTGTAATTATACCAATTTATTAAAATAATACACCGACTCTGGGTAACTGGGGTCGGGGCATTACAGATATGGGATTTTGTAAAATACCAACATACAATTATTTTTGTTTGAAAAATAGATTCAATGCATTAAGTTTGTTATGGGGATTATATTATCATGAAAATTAAATATTACATGGAAATTGATCATAAAACACATTTTGTAACATGGTGTTTGTAGTTACATGGGTTTCATTTGGGAATATATACAAGGACACTACCATGTACACATGAAAAATGTGTGTACACTTGTAGGTCCTTGTACTTTGACACAACTAGGGTACTGAAAAAAGACTAGATGCACATGCACTACAAAATTATAAAGGAACTACTCTGCACTATGGAATGACTATGGTACACAAGAATGGATATGTGTATTGTTATGGATAGAGTAAACCAGCATGACCATGTACTCAGACACATCTTTGTAGAAAAGTATGACCAGTGTACACATGAATGACCAATATTCCCAAGAATAGATATAGTACATGGTCATGAGATGTTTAACATGGGAATATACATGAGTAGGTCTATACATTGCAGTATATGTCATTTACTACCAATATATGTCTTTTAATTTTTTTATGGTCATTTTATTTCCTTGGTATCTTCAATAAAGGCCTGTATAAGGTGGGTGTGTTCCCTTTGTCATCCAATATATAGGTATAGTGAGGCATCATGTCATATGCATAAGATGTGATCCCCTCTATGGTGAAACACTCAGATGGAGTCTCTTAATCAATCCTTGTGTCCTAGAGAGTGATATTATATCATTAAATCCTTACCTAATATGTAATGGCCCAAGGTTTTGGGGTCCATTACATGGTGAAAATCTAATGTTTGGGGTGTTCTGGGTTGTGTGGAAGGCCATCATAGCTTATCGGTGAAGCTTAAGACTCCTAATAGTAGCTCGACCTACCGGTGGCCTCAGCCTACCAGTGGCCTCAGACTAACGGTCACCGCAGCCTACTGGTAGCCCCGACCTATCAGTGACCTTAGCCTACCGATGGAATCGGCCTACAGGGAGCTCGGCCTACCGGTGGCCTCGTCCTACCGGTTTCCTCGTCCTACTGGGAGCTCAACCTACCAGTGACCTCGTCCTACCAGTGGCCTTGGCCTACTGGTAGCCTCAGCCTACTGGTAACTCGGCCTACCGGTAGCCTCGGCCAAATGGTAGCTTGGTATACCGATAGACCTAGCCTACCGGTGACCTCTCCATGGGTTTTCCTTTATATCCTCCTTTTTGTAAAAATTGGTTTGTAAACCATGTTTTGACCACTTTAAGAATGTTTTAAAGACCATTACTGGTGTTTAATTAAATGAATGGTGAGGTACCCTCCTTAAATGGAAAACCATGCGTTTTGTTCATGCCTTTAACCGCATTTTCAGAAATGCCTCTACCACACCCTGTGACGAGTCCTTCCTTGGTTAAGGAGGTGTGTGTCGGTTTTAACTACCCCGAAAGGCGGGGAGCTTCTATTTTGGAAGTGTGGGGTGGCCCAGCCGTGTGATCAACCAACGATCCTTCCTCTTCGTAGGTTTTGAGTTTTTCTCCGTAACGTAACCATCCCGGGGATATTGTATCTTAGCTTTTATAACCTAAAGGCTTCTCTTCTCCCAATGTTTTCTTTTTATCTATCACCCTGTCCTTGGAATACCCTTTCTCCAGAAAAGTTATACCCCATCAATGTTTGCCTTGATCACGTTCCATGGAGTTCCTACTACTCCTAATTTCTAGTTTCCACGCGAGGACTTAACGTCGATCCATGATCCATCAAGTAGGGATTTTCTCCTTCGTCTCTCCTTTCTGTGCATCATGCGGGGTGGGTATGATTTTTCCTTTTTGGAAATTGATGAAACCAAACATACTGAAGATAATGAACAGACATCTAATGAAGGAAATGTGGGGTGTGATGGATGTTCTTATGTACTCTTTTATGTTGATATGTGTTTTTAATTATATGGGCCTATGCTCACTAAAAATCATGGCCATTGGTGCCATTTATCTGTGCACTAATGAACCTTGGTAATCCTGGATGTTTAAATAAATGTAACAGGGAATTGGTTAATTACGTATACTCAGTTATATAAATTGAAAGCACCAGGATCGACCCTTTTCTATGGTAACTCCGGTTAAAGCCCAGTGGAATTGAAACCATGGAGTGTATTAAATCTTTTAAATATGAAAATACCTAATAGTTCCTTCCTTGTGTTGGTGGTAGTGCTTTGGTTGTTTTCTTTCACGGGCTTAGATTGCTGGGGAGATATGGGTTGGGATGTGATCCCCTGATGTTATACTTTCGCTGTTTGTGAATCTGATGTTGTGTGGTTGCTCTACTATGACGCGAATTCGGGTGTGATCCTCTATTGATGAGAAACTACTGACTCATGTATTTTGGGGACATGGGGCTGTGTCTCGGGGTTTTTTTGTTTCCAGTACTTTGAGGGATCTTAATTGATCCCTACTTGTTGTGAATTTACAAGAGAATCGGGTGTGAATTCTTAAAATCTTCTTTTACCTGATGGTTTCCCCTTCAATCTTACTGTTGTTTCATCTATGATTGTTCATGTTAGTTTCCCAGTAGTGAAGGGATTAACTCATACTGAACTGTTATGAATGATAACTTGAACAGGGGAACTGGGAAATGTGTTATGTGTGCCTGTTTTCTGAGACAGTAGTGCTTGTGCAATTTCTTTTATCTATTTGAGGAGCCATAGGTTGGCATGTGTGTTGGTATATATATGTGTATTTTTGTGTTTTGTTTTTAGTTGCACCCCACCCATGTGGGTCACTTATTGTCGGACACCCCATTTCATGGGGATGGGTGTTTCCCCCTAGTTACTTTCATTCCTGCTCCCCTTCACTCGGCTGTGATGGCGGGAGGTGGCCATACACCCAAGATTCTTCAGGTAGGTTTCTATTGGTGTGTTGTTAGCCAAGGACTCTTCGGGAAGGTTGTTTTCGCATGAACCATCGGGATGAGGCCCAGGGGTTTTCAGGCAGGGGTTCCAGTTATGGTTTGTTTTCCCAGGTGTCTTCGGGATGAGGCCCAGGTGTGTGCGGGCAGGGATGGATGGTTGTGAGGCCCAGGTGTGTGCAGACAGGGATGGATGGTTGTGAGGCCCATGTGTGTGCAGCCAGGGATGTGTGGTTGTGAGTCCCAGGTGTGTGCGGGTAGGAGGAGCGTGGTAGCGTCAGGAAATTTACCGTTACGGGTGATTAACTAGCTAGTGGGGGAAATGGTGATGCGGGGTACCCAAATGTTTTGTTCTTACTATTACCTTACTTCTTGTGTTATTTGGTGAGCGTGGCCGGTGAGGTGGGATGGATAGTTTCCTTAATATATGTTGGTTCTTCTACTTCTCACATGACTTTAGGATGTCTCCCCACTTGTGCACGAGAGCTATAGGTTTTCCTACTAAGTATACTATGTATGCTCACCCTACGTGTACTTTCAGGTTTCTAGGAGGACTTTGGAGGCTATGCATGACCTTACTAGTCTAGATGTTAGAGTTTATGATAGTCATTGTTGGATTTTTCTTAGCCGTTTTCCTTTCCTATTGGGTATTGTACATTGGAGTCCTTGTACTTTTTTCAGTTATATTATTAGAACATGCATGTAGTTTGGTTTTTACCTTGAGTTTTCTATAATTGGTGGTGTTTGGTGTTGACTCATTCTTTCTCCCAATCATGGTTAAATAAAAAAGCATAATGCTTCCCATATTGTCAAAATGTTATACCCTTCTTGCTAGTCGCCACTCCGGATACTACTGGAGGCGGGACATTGGGGTCATTATCTCTCCTTCAGCTTAAAGAAGGAAGGGCTTGGAAATCTTCTGTCCTTTCCCTCGTTTCGGTGAAGACGGGTCAAGACGGAATGGTATCAAAGGCGAGGTTGAGGGATTTGATGGATTCTAGAGTTAGGAATAGTGAGGATTTCCTGGGACGGTAGGCCAATAATGTTAGGTGACCTTGGATCGTGAAATAGACCAGGGAGGACCAGCTAGGACATAGGATTTTTGGGACCCCTGTTATCTGATGCAAGGACTCTGTGCCAATCAAACGTCCAAGTGGGAACTCATTTATTGTTGGGTAGAGACCCTGTGGAAGGTACATGCATCATAATGATTGTGTTTTTAATTGATTTGGGGAAACTTGGGGTGAAAATTTTAATAATAATATTAATAATTTCCTTTCTACTCGGGCTTAGGAATTCATTGTTTACCTTGCAGCTAAGACACCCGGACGTGATCCACGAGCAATCGGGCAGTTGAGGCCCAGCGGATCGAGGAAGTTGACCAGCAGAGGGTTGACCTAGATGAGGAGGATGACTTGTGGCAGAGGACTCTATAATCCTTCTAGAAAAAAACCCTCGAGAAGTACGAGGGAAGCCTTTCTGACTCAGTAACATAGAGATGGCTCGAGGAGCTAGTCATCACCTTCTCTTTGATCCGTGCTCCAAATGAGTACTGGGTTCTGTTGGCCATTAGTCATCTGAGAGGAGCAGCGCGTTAGTGGTGGACGCTTTTCCTAGGAGAGAAGAAAGAGGCATAGTTTTCATGGGCCAGTTTCGAGAAGGAATTTTGTGACGAGTTCTTCTACTCTACAGTGAAGACTAAGAAGAGACAAGAGTTGCTCTCCCTTCAGCCGGGAAGAATGTCATTGAGGGTGCTGGGGATCATGTTCTATGATCTCTTGCACTATTCCCCAGATCTTTTTCCAGATGAGGAGTCTCAGGCAAGACGATTAGAGGAGGCACTCCATCCTTCTCATCAGTAGATTGTCACTCCCATAACTCTTCCAACGTACCTAGAAGTACATAAGAAGGCCGAGATAGTAGAGAGGATGCACTCGAAGGGAGGCACACCACGAGAAGTGAACCAATTGAGTTTATCAAAGGGGAAGGCGGTCAGCAGTAGGTCTCCAGTGACAAGACCTTCTAGGTTTTGACAAGTAGGGATTAGGCCTTATTAGTTCCAGTCCCGAGATTCTAGCCCTAGCCCATTTTCCATAGGGCTAGGAATAAAGTGTTTCTCTTGCGGATTTTCCAGGAATGTCCAGAGAAGGTGTCCAACTCGAGCTCCACATGGTGGAGGAGGAAGTTTCAGAACCCACCTCAGCAGCATCCATTGTCGGCGAGGCCTTTCCAGCAGCATCTGCAGTCCCCTGGCCCTCTGAGGGACGACCATGCTGGAGGAGACCGACACCATGGTGCTCCTCTGGGAGCTTGACCAGGGCGTGGTCGGGTAGGTGTTCGACAGCAGTGAGGTAAAGGATATGGGCATGGACAGTTGCACACCACAGTGTTAGTAGCTCCAGTGGGACCAGAAGTCGTTCGTGGTACGATCGGTTTATTCAACACTCTTGTTTATGCCTTGTTTGATTCGTGTGCTTCGCACTCCTTTGTTATGACAAAATTAGCCCATGCTCTGGGTTTAGATGGTGAGATAATTTTTGTGCCCCTAGTGTTAAGAACACTAGTTGGGGGTCAGACCTGTGTATCTTACTTTTTCCGGGGGTGTAGACTGATGTTGGGACCACATCAGTCCAGTGGAGACCTTCTTTAATTACAGATTTAGCAATACGATGTCATTCTAGGCATCAACTGTTCATTCTCTGTGCATGACGTCATCGACTGCTATCGGAGAAGGATTGAATTATCCAACGAAGATATACGATGAGTAGCTCTTGTTGGGGAGCAGAGTTATGAGGTGGAGAGTAGGCAAGTGGACCCACTCCTTTATATGCTGGACGGGGTGTGAGTGGGGTCTGCGAATGCAGGAATTATGGATGTCCTAGAGGTTGTAAGAGAATTCCATGATTTCTTTCCCGATGAGGTTGTGAATCTACCCCCTCGATGTGATGTTGAGTTTGGGATAGACTTACATCATGGTGCCAACCTGATCTCGATGGCCCATTATAAGATGGGACGTTCGGAGTTGTAGGAGTTGCGGATTCAGATTGACGATCTGATGGAGAAGGGCTTTTTTCGACCCAGTGTGTCTCCGTGGGGTGCTCCAGTTTTGTTCGTAATGAAATCAGATGGTAGTCTACAACTGTACATAGACTATCGAAGGTTGAACCAGGTGACGGTCAAGAATCATTACCACCTCCTGAGGATAGATGATCTATTCCACCGGCTGAGGGGAGCAGGTTTGTTCTCTATGATCGATCTACGGTTTGGATACCATCGGCTGAGAGTGAATGAAGGTGATATCTCAAAGGCAGCTTTAATGTTCAGATATCGCCACTTTGAGTTCATGGTCATGCCGTTTGGCATTAAGAATGAACCAACTATTTTATTAAACCTCATGAACTCTATCTTACGAGAGTTTCTGGACCAGTTCGTTATGGTGTTCATCGACGACATCCTTATCTACTCAAGATCATAGGAAGATAACATTGAGCATCTTTGGGACGTTTTTGGAGTCCTTTAACACCACCATCTGTATGGGAAACTATCTAAGTGATTGTTCTGGACACGAGAAGTACATTTCCTTGGCCACGTAGTGTCTCAGAAGAGAATAACAGTAGACCCGTCGATGGTTGAGGCAGTCATTTCATGGGAAGTACCTAAGAATATTGCAGAAGTTCATAGTTTCATAGGTCCGACAGGCTATTATCAGTTGTTTGTGCCCGAATTCTCTTGAGTTGCTGCTCCATTGACAACTTTGACTAGGAAGGGCTAGGCCTTCGGGTGGAGCGACTAGGGCAAGACAGCTTTTGTCTACCTAAAGGAGAAGCTAGTTAGTGCTACATTACTCAAATTACCAGAGGAAGGGGTGTTGTTTGAAATGTTATATGATGCTTTTGGCACTGGGTTGGGATGTGTGCTGATGCACCAGCAAGGAGTGATCTCTTATAGGTCTAGGATGTTACGTCCTCATGAACGTAACTATTCCACCCATGATCTGGAACCTGTGGCTGTGGTTTTTGCATTGATGTTGTGGTTAATTATCTCATCGGAGAGCGCTTTGTGGTCTTATCAAATCATAATATCATGCATTATGTCTTTTCCCAGCATGATCTGAATTTGCAGCAGCGAAGATGGGTTGAGTTCCTCCAAGACAATGACTTCGAGATCTCTTATAATGAGGGAAAGGGTAATATTGTGGTTGATGCCCTGAGTACGAAATCAAAGAAGGAAGTAGTTCGGGAATCTGTAGATGCTTGGAGAGTGATGTAAGAGTTAGTGGCCTTGCATTTGGATGCAATGCTAGAAGGTGGAAGAGGATGCTTGTTTCAGATGAATGTAGTTTCCTCTTTAGTGGTGTAGGTGGAAGAGTCTCAGTGGGGGGACTCGGAGGTGGAAGTGATGTGAGATCATGTTTATCAAGGAAATGGTCCTATGGGATGGTCGGAGGATGGTCATCATAAGATGCTTTTCCATGGAAAGATTTTTGATCTGGAGATGATGCATAAAGGTGTTCTCCATGAGTTCCATGGATTGGCTTTAGTGGTACATACTGGGGTCATAAAGATGTACCAAGGCCTGAAGGGCCAGTTTTCATGTCCCAGGGTAAAGCGGGCGGTGGAATAGTGTGTCGCTAAGTGCCTAGTGTGTCATCAAGTGATGGCTGAACACCGTTTTCCTGGAGGGTTGTTACAGCCTTTAGATGTTCCCGAGTGGAAGTGAGATGACATCTTGATTGACTTCATCAGAGGGCTACTGAGGGCTCAGGGAGGCGATGATGGCATCTGGGTAGTGGTGGATAAGTTGACAAAATCAGCACACTTTTTATCCATTAAGGAATCGGTCCTGGTGAGTACCTTAGCCCAGAAGTACTTTGATGATGTGGTGCAGTTGCACGAGATTCTGAGATCTATTGTCTCAGATCGAGACATGCGGTTTACCTCACGAGTCTGGAAGGGATTAAAGAATTCCTTTGGCACCCAGACACCCTTAGAACTACATTCCACCCTAAAAAATGAACAAACAGAACAAACGATCCATAATTTGGAAGGCATTATTCGGGCATGTTTTTTGGTTTTGAAGGATCATGGGTACAACACTTGACTTTGGTGGAGTTTACTTATAACAATAGCTTCCACTCCACTATTGGCATGACAACATTTGAGGCCTTGTATGGAAGGACATTTCCTTCACCTTTTTGTTGGAAAGTGATTGGGGAAGCAATTGATCTTGCGCAAGAAGTGGTGCAGGGTACCACATAGAAGGTTCAGCTTGTACGTGAGAGGATGAAGGCAACCCAGGACCGGTAGAAGACTTATGTAGATCTTAGGAGGAGGCCCTTGGAGTTCGAGGTTGGAAATCATGGGTTCCTAAACGTATCCACTCGACGTGGGCGGAGAAGGTTTGGGAAGGAGAGTAAGCTCTCCCCTAGGTTCATTGGACCTTTTGAGGTCCTAGGACGAGTTGGTGGGGTGGCGTATTAGATAGCATTGCCACCATAGATGGAGAATGTTCACAACGTCTTCCACGTCTCCCAGCTTTGTCAACATCTACACAACGAATACCATGTCATTTATTGGGGAGGGTTAGATGTCGAAAACGATGAGACCATCATAGAACGACTGATCAAGATCAAGGATCGAAAATCGAAAGTGCTTCATCGATGAACCATCCCCTTGGTTCAAGTTTTGTGGAGGCATGATGGCCTCAAGGAGAGCACTTTGGAGCAGGAGGCCCAATTGTGCGTTCAGTACCCAGAGCTGTTTTTACTTCCTTATTGTTTTTATTCTGAGTTTTGTTGAGATGTATAACCTTGTGATTTAATATATGAAATGATTATTCTACCTGTTTTGACACCGAATGTGTAATGATGGGAAAACCTAACTGCTAATCAAGGAGCATTAATGTGGATGCGAATAAACCTGTGCGGGTGAGTCAGGGCCACCCAAAGCGGATAATATCCTGACATATAAGATGGGACTCCCTGACTCAGGTGTTGGATAGTGTGATCCTTGTGCTTGTTGGGAATGTTTGTGGTTAATAACTCCTGGAAGGGTATTCCTGGATGTAGGGGGGTTCTGTTCCAGCTTTCGAACAACTCAGGGGTTTTCCCCTGAGAAGTATCTTTAGATGGTGGTTGTATGGACCTCAATTTTTTCCTTTCTGGTTAGATATTATATTCTTGGTGATGAGAATAGTTTGAGAAGTAACTGATGTAATGGACCGAGGTTTTGGGGTCCATTACATGGTGAAAATATGATGTTAGGTGTGTTCTGGGTGGTCTGGAAGGCCATCACAACTTCTCTGTGTAGCTTACTACTCCTAACGGTAGCTCAGCATACCGGTGGCCTCAGCCTCCCTGTGGCCTCGACCTACCGGTCGCCTTGTCCTACCGGTGGCCCCAGCCTCCTGGTAGCCTCGACCTACCGGTGACCTTTCCACGATTATTCTAGTAGCGCCTCCTTTTGGCACAAATTGGTTTGTATACCATGTTTTGACCCCTTTAATCATGTTTTAAATCCCATTAATGGAGTTTAATTAAATTATTGGTGAGGTACCCTCCTTAAATGAAAAACCATGTGTTTTGGTCATTCTTTTAAAGATATATTCCGAAACGCCTCTACCACATCCTATGAGGAGTCCTTCCTTGGTTAAGGTGGTGTGCATCGGTTTTAACCACCCCGAATGGCGGGAACCTTTTATGTTGGATGTGTGGGGTGGCCCAACCGCGTGGTCAACCCACAATGTCGCTTTCTCTGTGATTTTGAGTTTTTATCCGTATCTTAACAGTTGTGGGGATGCTGTATCTTAGCCTTTATAAACTAAAGGATTCTCTTCTCCCTAGGTTTTCTTTTTATCTATCACCATGCGCTTAGAATACAATTCCTCCAGATGAGTTGTACCCCCATGAAGTTTTCCTTGATTGCATTCCATGGAGTTCATGCCACTCCTGATTTCCAGTTTCCATGCGGGGACTTAACGTCGATCCTTGATCAATCAAGTAGGGCTTTTCTCCTTCGACTCTCATTTCTATGTATCATGCTGGGTGGGTATGATTTTTTCTTTTGGAAAATCATGAAACCAAACTTAATGAAGATAATGAACAGACCCTTAAAGAAAGAAAGGGGTTTGATAGTTGTTTTGTTGTACTCTTTTATGTTGATATGTGTTGTGAATTAAACGGGCCTATTCTCACTGAAAATCATTGTCGTTGGTGGTATTTATCTATGCACTAATGAACCTCGGTACTTATGGATGTTTAAATAAACGTAACATGGAATTGGTTAATCACGTATACTCGGTTAAATAAATTGAAAGCACTAGGATCGACCCTTTTATGTGATAACTCTGGTAAAATCCCAGTAAAATAGAAACCATGGAGTGTGTTATATCTTTTAAATTTGAAAATACCTTCAAGGGCTTGACTTATGTTGGTGGTAGTGGTTTGGTTGTTTTCTATCACATGCTTAGATTACTGGGGTGATATGGGTGGGGATGGGATCCCCTATTTGTTATACATTCACTAGATGTGAATCTAAATCTGTGTGGTTGCCCTGCTGTGACACGAATTCGGGTGGGATCCTCTGTTGTTGAGAAACCGTTGGCTCTTAGATTTTGGGGACATGGGGCTATGTATCGGGGTTTGTTTTGTTTCCAGTACTTTGAGGGACCTTACTTGATCCCTAGTTGTTGTGAATTTACAAGAGAACAAGGTGTGAATGCTTAAAATATTTTTTTTACCCGAAGTTTTCCCCTTCTTGCTTATTGTTGATTCATCTGTGATTGTTCCTGTTAGTTTCCTAGTAGTAACGAGATTAACTCATAATGAACCATTATGAATGATAACATGAATAGGGGGACTGGGAACTATTTTTTGTGTGCCTGTTTTCTGAGACAGTAGTGCTTTTTCACCTTCTTTTATTTGATTGAGGAACCATAGGTTGCGCTGTGTGTTGGTATATATATGTGTAACTGTCAGTTTTGTGTTTAGTCACACCCCACCCTCATTGGTAACTTAGTGTCATACACCCCATTTCATGGGGATGGGTGTTTCCCCTATTTACTCTTCTTCCTTCTCACTCATCCCTCGTCTGTGATGGCTGGAGGAGACCTTACACCCAAATTCACCAGGTAGGTTTCGATTGGTGTGTTGTTAGCCCAGGAATCCTCAGGAAGTTTTTTTTCCCAAGAACCTTTGGGAAAAGGCCCAGGGGTTTTCGGGCAGGGGTTTTGGTTATGGTTTGTTTTCCCATGTGTCTTCAGGATGAGGCCCAGCTGTGTGTGGGTAGGGATGGACGGTTGTGAGGCCTAGGTGTCTGTGTGAAAGGATTTATGGTTGTGATTCCCAGGTGTGTACGGGCATCATTGTGTGGTTTTGAGGCCCAGGTGTGTGTGGGCAGGAAGAGATTTTTAGCATCTGGACGTTTGCCGTTAGGGATAAGCAACTAGCTAGTGGGGGAAATTGTGGTGTGGGGTATCGAAATGTGTTGTTCTTACTATTACCTTACTACTTGTTTTTTTGGTGAGCGTGGCCGGTGAGGTGGGATGGATAGTTTCATTAATAGATGTTGATTTTTCATCTTCTCACAGGACTTTAGAATGCCTCCCCACTTGTGCATGAGAGCTTTAGATTTTCCTACTAATTATACATTGTATGCTCACCCTACATGTACTTTCAGGTTGACAGGAGGACTTCAGAGGCCATGCGGGACCACACTAGTCTGGATGTTGGAGTTGCTGTTGGTCGTTGTTGGATTCTGCTTAGCCTTTTTCCTTTCCTATTGGGTATTATACTTTGGAGTCCTTGTACTTTTTTCAGTTATAATATAATAACATGCATGTCGTTTGGGTTTTACCTTGAGTTTTCTATACTCGGTGGTCTTTGGTGTGGACTCATTCTTTCCCACAATCTTGGTTAACTAAGAAGGGTAATGCCTCCCATATTGTTAAAATGTTATACCATTGGTGCTATTCGCCACTCCGGGGCCTACTTGAGATGGGACTCGGGGGTCATTATCTCTCCTTTAACTTAAAGAAGGAAGGGCTTGGAAATCTGCTGTCCCTTCCCTCATTTCGGTGAAGGCGGGTCGTGACATAATAGGTTTCAAGAATCACATGAACATCATACCTATAACATCAACCCCCCTATTATGTATATTTTCAATGTAGTTTCATGTATAACTACATGTCCTTTGTGAGATACCCTATATTTCTATTTATGTTTCATTATTTTTACAATCTTCTTATTCATAGATAGCACTGATGATCATGAACTATTAGATGATTTCCATGAGTGCTAGCAAACATAGGGAGTGATTTTTCATAGAAAAGAGTTACCTTGAAACCTCTAGCATAATACTTAGTTGTTTGTTTGTTTCAAATATAACACTATGACATTGGGTCTACCCTATTTATATATGTGTTAATATTATTTTTATGTCTCGTATTATGAATGACATTCCATTATATTGATGAGATGACCTCTATTGTCTCTTTATTTATTATATTTAGTGGTTTCTGGATGTCTTTGATGGTATCATTATACTGACACCTACACGGGCTTTGGATGAAAATTTCAGATCTAATACAAATGATGAAGAATTCCTTGATATACTAGGTCGATCTAGAAGAGGTGAATAATATTAGAGGAACGATGAAAATGGATGGTAATACATGTTTCATTTGACCCAAATCCCCTCATTCCAAGTAGTCTTGACACATTTTATATATTTTGTGGGATTGTATTTATCCTTTTATACTTCCAAAACACGTGATGTACTTTTATGGGAGATATAAAATTATGAAATCTTTTTTAGTATACTTATTATTCTAAAATTCTTCATTTAGTTGGTATTTGTTGATGTCTGTGTATATATATCATCCTTAGTCTATGAACATCTATTTTCGTGATATACCTACTCAACGATAATCGCAAGCCCCATCTCTATGGTAGGTAGGATTGGGGTAATACATTCATTATAAAAATGTACAATAGGTCCCTGATTGGTGGAGTTGTGATAGAGTGGTTCTAAAGGAGGTCTCCTTAAGACAATAGATTAGAAATTTTCTACCTATGTGGTTTATTTTTTGAATTACTAAATCCATGTAACGGTGTGATAAGATTATCTCATAGGATAGTTAAAATACTGATTGAAAAATAACCAATTTTATTATTCCCCATGATTCTAATAACCATTTTCTTTACCTGATTAAAAGTATTGAATAGTAATAGGTAAAATATTAGTTATTGTGTCACCTAGAAATGGGTTGTGGTTTCTATATTAATCTTGAGTCATTTGACTATATATACTCTTTAACCATTGTACGTGTTAATCTCTCTAGAGGCATCCATAATGAAAATATGATATGATTCGGTATCATTATCATGTGTATTATCCACCTAGTGATGATTATTCATAGGATTTATGAATAATACATAGTAATCACAAATCATAATTGTAACTTGTGGTGTCCATAACATACATATGTTGTAGCTTTCACAGCTACGTAGGGAGTAACATTTGGAATACCCATCACTGCATATTCCCTAGATCTCAAAGGGGAAACATTCACATTTACTATTTTCATGTTACCCAATGAATTGTAGAGCTATCTTGGGCTCACCTACCCTAGGATTATCACATAACCACCCATTTACATAAACAATGCCCTTGAACCATAACATATTAATAACACATTGAACAAATATAAAGGAAAGATAACATTTACACATTTGATTAACAATATATCATCTAAATATATTGACATAAAAAATACATTTTTAAAACCATTTTAATACGAAAATATCTAAAAGATTATGTGGAAGTTATTTTCCTTTTAAAATAATTACGACTCGTTATGGAATCCAACGATCAAATAATAATCACGGTGCTGGAAAAGGTCGTTGTAACTGCTTATGAAAATAGGAACATTCATTTTTCATGTTTAGTAAAAAGCCTAATAGAAAATGATTCCCTTTGGTGAAATTTATATTCAAAGGTGTTTATACAACGTATAAAATATTGTTGTTTATAAACCAATGTATGCCTCAATGAATTGAGATTGAGACGAAGTCCATTACCTTGTGTCCGACTTGGCTCGTTCGTTATTTAATCACCTGAATTAAAAAGTAATGTTAATTTATACTTTCTTAATAAACTTTTTCATTTTTATTAGACCTTTATATCACTTATTACAATGTTATAAGCATTATGAAATAATTTAGGGTAATAATGGTCATTTTATCAATGTTTGGTACTGAATTAAAATTGAGGTACTTGGGTAAAAAAATGAAATCCATATAATTACAAGTACTCCATGTGGTCAAAAGTCCATTATCTACAGAATGATATTCATGATTTAGATATTATATATATCATATATATCAATTATATATATGAATATATAATATTATATAACATTTGGAGATAAAAAATGAAATGAACTGTTCATGGAGACGGTAAGACGAACGTATTCATGGATGCTACTTTCATTTTCATTTCATATTTTAATGGAATGAAAAAATAATGATATACATTTATTTATGAATTCAAATATAATTTCTTATTTAATTACATTAACTGTGTCCTTTATACATCCCACGTATGGAATGAACGAGTCATATCACTTTGATGGGGTGATAGTTCGCACTTCCTGAAATGATTTTATCACGTTTAACAATTATAGAAACAATAAAGGAATGATTTAAAAGAAAAATAATGATTTATAGTGAAAATATAAATATAATATACATCACATATAAATTCAGATCCATTATAATTTTTACCCTAAGAGGTGGTAGGATAAGATTGAGTATTCATCGTTTCGTGGGGAAGTAGTTCATTGTCCACAGAAACAATATGTTCATTACCCATTAGATGGAGGTGTGTGTAAGTGTATTTCAAATAATTCAAAAAAACAACCTATAATATTGAGGATACATGTTCAGTTATAATATAAATGAATAAAAGGAGTTTTTTAATTGGACAAGTAAAATTAATGATATGAACTTAAGAGAAGACATTACCTTTAAATCAGGTAACTCCCTTTGGTTTGAACAAAAAGGATTTCTCGAACTTCCTTCTATCAAAGTCAATGCTTCTAGGTGGATGAGAGGGATATTGAGAGCCAATTTTGGCATATTTTGGATGATCCATGGTTCTTTAGAGGTGTGACTGATGGGTTAGTGGAGAGATATTTTTATAAATGGGTGGATGGGAACTTTAGTATAGTTTGAGAAAATTATTTTATTATATAATGATTTCAGGTTTCTAAATGTCCAAAACTCAATAAATTAAACTATAATATGACAAATTTTAGAAATAAAATCATCCAATAAAAACATTACAGGTTTTAGATATTTTTTTAATTTTTATATTCTTATTTATTAAAATCATTCATTACTGAGGCTAACACTTCATAATTATTGTGTCATAAATAATTTTATTTATTTTATGGCTAAAAATTTTAATAAAAAATTACCATGATGTAAGAAATATTTTTATCTTTCAAATAAATATTTATAGTCGAATATATAACTTATAAAATCCCATGTAAGAATTGATTTATTGAAAGATATATGTTAATGACATTTTTTACATTACTTTAAATTAATTACTATAAAGTGTCATTATCATTTCCAAGTGGCATTAAAAGGCCAAATGTCTCACTAAAATATTTTCTTGGTCATCCATTACTCGTACAATAAGGTTATGATAGGTGTTATGTTAATTTTTAATTAATATAATATTTTTTTACGTTGAATTACTGTATTTGTCTATAACAGCGGTAAATAAAAATCAAATGATACTATTCACAAAAAAAATATATTCATCTTTTTGAACCTCATTTTACTTACAGATGACAACCATGTATGTTGGATTTTATAAATTTATCTCACATAAGTAGTAAAATTTCATTGAAATGAAGAAGTTAGTTTTTTAACTACTACCATGTGCATTTAATATTCATCAAAAATTGAAGGTTTTCAGAAAAATATCTGAAATTCAGCCTAATATATATTTGATATTTAGAATTTTAAAATGAAATCTATTTTATCAAATTCCGAAATTGAAGATTCACTAATTAATTTAAAATTAATTCCTGTTTTCAAAACAAAAAGCATGTGTTTTAAGAAATAATGACTATCAAAAGATTTAAAATTTTTTATGTCTGATTTCAAAGTGAAATTAATTCCAATGACAAAAATTTTATAAAATGGTAAAAATATGATCTAATTTTACTTCAAACCCAATTAAAAATATTACTCTAACCATGTAAAAATATATATTAAAAAGAAGTCTTGAATTACAATAATGTATTTTCTACTATTCATTATAATAGAATTTTATCAGAAAATTAACAAAAAGATTAACCAGAGTATATTTCGATGTAACAATTATAAAGAAGAATTATATTTTGTCAAATATAACATATTGTGGTGAAAAAAACTATATTTAATGTGTGTTCTCCATCAAAAGCTTGTAAATCCATCTTTTAATGAATATTAGAGTATTTATGATTCTAATTGGATTATTTTTTATATGAGGTATAGAAAAATTATTAAATTAATGTAAAAACATTTAAATTACTTGTATAATCATTTTTTAGTTAGTTCTATTCATTCTCTCCATTAAAATGGCAAAGCATTAACTACCATTTAAAATAATTATATTATATTAATATTTGTGTAGTATAACTCAACGTTTTGTGCAATGTAAGTCTTCAAAAAACCCGTTGTTGTGTATCGGGTATACCATAAAACATAAAATCCCTTTAAAATAATGTTAATATTGAAATCAAATATATTAATAAATTTTAAAATTCCTTATTGTTTATTTTCCTAGGATGTTACATCCTTTCCCCCTTTTGGATATTGCTTCCTCGTAATTATTATCCACTTATCAAATAAGATGGGGTATTTATCCCTCGTAGAATTTTTAGATTCCAACGTTGCCTCTTAAACCATATGGTTTTTCCCCAAAACCATTTCCTGTTGAGTTAACATATTCCACAACACATTCTCTCTTTAGTCAAGAATCTGGATGGGTTGTTCCTAATAAGATTGATTATCATCCAACTTATCTACTTCTGAACTAAAAACATGAGATGGATCTATAATATACATTATCTACATTAAAACATGAAATAAATTGTGTTCCTTAGATAAAAACAGAGGTAAACCCAATCTATAGGAAATTAATCCAACTTTCTCCAGGATTTCAGGGGGTCCATTGAACCTCGTACTCTACATTCCCTTCTTACCAAAACACATCACACCATTCCATGCAGAAACATTGAGAAATACATGATCACCTACTTCAAATGAAATATCCTTCCTTTGGTTATCCTTATAACTTTTATATTTATTCTGAGTTGTTCTCATGTGCATTTTAATCAACTTAACCTTTTCTGCCATCTCTTCCACCAACTCTGGTCCCATCAACTTCTGTTATGCTCCTTCATCCGAAAAATCTGGAGTCCAACACCGCTTCCTATATAATGCCTCAAATGAATCCATCTATATACTAGAATGAAAATGGTTATTATATGATAATTCAAACAAATAATGATGTTGGTCCCTACATCCCGATAAATCTATTGAGAAAGCACATAACATATCCTCCAAGGTCTGAGTTGATCATTCTGACTGCCTATCAGATTGAGGATTAAATGTTGTACAAAAATTAAATTTAGTATCCAATGACGTCTGAAGGCATTTCCAAAAGTTAAAAGTAAACTTGGGATCATAAACAGATACAATGGGAAGGGGAACTCTATGAAACATGAGTATATCTACAACATATAATCAAGAAAGTAGATCTAGAGATATAGTATCTCGAATAGGAAGGAAATGTGCAGATTAAGTTAATAGATCAACAATATACCAGATTTCATTATTACATCGAGATGTCTTTGGTCATCCCACAAAAATGTCCATGGATATATTTTTCGATTTCTGTTCTGGAACCGGTAATGACTGAAGCATCCCTTTAGGTAAATTCCTATGTTTTTTAACCTTATGACAAGACAAACACATCATTGTAAAATCAACAATATCTCTTTTCCTTCCATCCAACCAGAAATACTCCCAAAAAACATAGTACATCTTAGAACTGCCAGTATGAATTGAATAAATAAAACTACGAGTGTTACATAATTACACTTTTATCATCTTTGATTCATAAGTCACATATAATATCTTCCAAAAACTCAAAACAAAATCATTATCAATGTCAAAATCAGGCAACATACCCATCTAAACCAACTCTACCATTTTCTACAACCCACATTCTTCCATCTATGCTTGTATAATTCGGTCTGATAGTGGTGATTTTACTGACACCTAAAACAAAACAGAGAAATTTATTGCACCAAAAACTTCTACTCTAGAGTTCAACAAATCAAAAACCAAAGGATCTCATTCTAAACATAACATGTTTAATGTAGCATTTCTTTTTTGACTCAATACACCAGTGACTTTATTTTCCTTTCCTTGATGGTAATGGGTCATACAATCATAATTGTTGATTAATTCCATCCATCATATCTGTCTCATGTTCAAGTATTTCTGTTTGAATATATAATTCAATCTTCTGTGGTCAGTATATATTTCACATTTTACTACATAGTGATGAAGCATAAACAATTACCTTCTCATTCTGCCTTATGAATCCACTATGTCCTTTCAATGATGAATCAATGTAGATAACAAACTCACCATTTCTGAAATGTAGTGCCAAAACTAAAGGATTGTCCAATATTATACTCAATTACTAAAAACAATCATCACATTCATTTGTCTTGATGAACGTAACACCTTTTTATGTTAACATAGTAATTGGACAATATAACCCTGAAAAATTCTCAACAAACCTCTGGTAATAACCTGTTAAAACAAGAGAACTAAAAATCTCTATTATATTGGTGCGTCCTTGTTCATCTTGAACTAATTTTGTTTTATTTGGGTCAACAGTTATACCATTTTTTGGAACAATGTGACCATGAAAAAAAAATTAACCAAAACTCACACTTTCTAAATTTCTGAAACAGTTAATTTTTTTTATGGTTTCCAAGAAAACCCCTAAATGACGTTCATGCAGATCTTTGATTTTAGAATAAGCAAAAATATAATCAATAATGAGTACCAAAATTTATCACCTGATTCAACTTAGCCATCACTGAAAGAAATTGTTTAATTCTGATTTCGAACATCTTAGGATGGTGATTTTAAAGTTCATTTCCCTTTTTATGAGTTCCCTACACAACTTCCCTATTTTCTCTATGAAAAACCATTCTAAGCACAGAAATATATTAGGAAAACCATCATGGTAATCAGTAAAAGCTATATCATTTCCATCTTACCATAATTTAATATATGGACATTAATTTAACAATATCATAACATCCAAATTTGTCTATACCGACCTCTGATACCAACTATAAGGACCTAGCCTTAAAACAATTCATAATATATAATTTAATGGATAATTCACATTGAGGGTCTTTTCAGATAATTAATCCATAAACTTGACAATACATCTCAAAAATTTCAATATATACACTACTACTAAGTTTCTATTTTTTCATAAAAACACTAGAAAAAAATAGTCATTTCTTGTTCCACATTTTAGAAATCATGACTTTTCCATGATCTCATACTTCAGCCTATTTATCATTAAGTCCTATGAAAAAAATTCAACACATGGGATGATCATAAAAAGATCAGTAGGGGTTATAAAATAAAGAGATAAAACATTAGTTCATCAATACATACCAATAATAACCACTTCAACAAACCTCATGAAATCATAAGATTTATATATAAAACATAATAATCAAAATTCATAAAGGTAACTTGTGGAATCCATAACATACTTACAATGTAGCATTCATAGCTACGTAGGGAGTTACATTTGGAAAAACCATCAGAATAATTTCGATAAATCTCTTAGGATAAAAATTCACATTTACCACCATCATGTTACACAATGCATTTGAGGGATATCTCGGAATCTCATGCCCTAGGATAATCACAGAACCTCTCATATACATAAACAATACCCAAAAACCATATCATGTTCCTAACACATAGACCAAATATAAAGGAATGATATCATTTCCACATTTCAATCACAATATATCAATTAAAAATAGTGAAAAAAAATCCATCATAAAAAACTTTTTCAACACCAAAATATGTTAAAGAGTATATGTAATATATATTCATTGTAAACTCATTGCATATTTTTATGGAATTCATAGATCAAATAATACTCATGACAATAGAAAATGTCATTGTCACCACATACATTAAATGAATCATTCTTTTTCCCATTTAGTAAAACTCCATGTAGAAAAAGATTCCCACTGAATGAAATGATAAGAAAAAGGTTTCTATACATTGTATAAAATAATGTCAGGTATAAAACAATTTATGCCTCAATTATAGGAGATTGAGATGAAGTCCCTTACCTCGTGTTTGACTTGACCCATTCGCTCTTCAATCTTTTGAATAATAAACTAATGGTAATTTTTATTTTCCTAAGAACATTTTTAATGTTTTTTATTCCTTTTTTTCACTTATTACCATGTTATAAATATTATGTAATAATTTAATTTAATAATTGTTATTTTGGCGATGTGTGGTAGTTGAGTAAAAAATGAGGTACTTGGGTAAAAAATGAACTTCTTATAATTACATGTTATCTATGTCATAAAAATTCTATTATATCAAGAATTATATTCAATATTTAGATATCATGTATATCATATATATCCATTATAAATATGTATTTATAGTATTACATAATCGTTATTGATAATAAATGAAATGCACCATTCATGGAGACAGTAAGTCGTACATACGCATGAACTCTTCTTTCATTTAAATTTCATATTTTAATCAAATGGAAACATAATTATACATATATATTTTATAATTCCTTTATATTATCCTATATTATTTCATTTAATCTATCCTTTATACATCCCATGTATGGCATGAACGAGTCATATCACTTTGAGGGACGGTTGTATGCATATTCTCAAATGAAATTATTATGTTGACACATTATGGTAACCATAAAGGTGTGTTATAAATGGAAAATAAAGAAGTATATAGACAATATAAATATAATATATATCATATATAAATATAGTTCCATCTTAATATCCACCATAATAGGTGGTGGGAGATGATTGAACAGTTATAGTTTTGTGACGTAGTAGTTTGTCATCCACATAAATAGTATGTTATTTACACATTAGATGGAGGTTTTTGTTAGTGTAGTACAAATACATCTCAAAAAAACCTATTATATATAATATACTGGTGCTGTTATAAATTAATGGAATACAAATATTCTAGAGGGTTGGAGAATTAAAATAAAATAAATGAACTTAACAGAAGATTTTACTTTTAAATTGGGTAACTCCCTTTGGATCGAACGAAATGTATTTCATGAAGGTCCTTCTACCTAAAGTAATGCTTCTAGGTGGATGAGAGGGATCTTGAGAGCTTATTTTGGTAGAGTTTGGATGAGCCACTATGCATTAGAGATATGAGTAATTGATTAGAGGTGAGGGGATTTTATAATTGGGGAGGGGCACTTTAGGAATGATTGAATACATTATTTCATTATATAATGATTTTGGGTTTCTAAAGGTCAAAAACTCATTATAGTTGAAGATATGTTGAAATTGTTTTGAGATAAAATAATCCAAAAATTTTTTTATTGGTTTTGGATATTGCATTAATTTTTATAATATTATTTATTTATGTCATTCAATAGTGAAGAAACACTATGTTATTATTGTGTAATGAATAATTTTAACTATTTGATGTATAAAATTATAAAAAAATACCATGATGTAGGAAATATTTTTATCTTTGAAATGAATATTTATAGTCCAAGAGATAACTTATATAACCCAATGTATGAATTGATTTACTAAAAGATATAGGTTTTTGTCATTTTATTCATTCCGTTAAATTAATTAATATAAAGTGTCGTTATCTTACCCATGTAGCATTAAAAGGCAAAAAGTATCACCCAAACGATATTCATTGTCTTATACTACTAATCCAATATGGTCAGGTCATGTGTTAAATATAATGTTATATTATTATAATATTTTTTTACCTTGAATTACCCTATTTACCTTTAACCGTGGTAAATTAAAGTCAAAAGTTACTATTCCCCAAAAAGTATTTTAATTTTATTGAACCAAATTTTACATATGGATGAAAAAAATGTATGTAATATTTTCAATATTTTATTCATAAAAGCAATAATATTTCATTAAATAAGATGTCGGGTTTTTAACTACTACATAGTGTTTTCACTATTCATAAAAATTGATGGTTTTTAGAAAAATACCCCAAATCCAGCCTAAGCTATGTTACATATTTTGAATTAAAAAATGATTTCTATTTTATAAAATTCATAAAATTGAATTTTCATTCATTAATATAAAATTAAATCCCTTTTTCAAAACAAAAAAGAAGGTTTTGTGAAATAACAACTATCAACAAATTGACACTTGTTTATGTCCAAATTCAAAGTGAAATGACTTCTAATGACCAGCATTGGATTAAATGGTAAAAATATTATCTAATTACTCATTAATACCAATTAAAAATATAATCTATACATATAAATAAATTATATTAAAATTCAGTATTGAATTAAAATACATTATTTATCACTATTCAATAAAAATTGAATAATATAAGAAAAATACCAAAAATTTACCCAAAGTAAACATTATGACAAAATTATATAGAATAATTTTTTTTTAAAATAGAACATATAAAAGTGAAAAAATGTATATTTAATAATTTTTAGTAATAAAAAGGCATTAAATCATCATTTTAAAGTATGTTAGACTATTTGTTCTTAAAATTGGATTATTTTATATTTTAATCCTTTAAAATTTATTAGATAAATGTAACCACATTTTATAAACTTGTATAATCATTTTTTTATTAGTTCTGTTTATTTTCACCATTACAAAGGCAAGGCGTTATCTAATATTATAAATAATAATATAATAATAATATTTTTATAGTATAACTCATAATTTTGTGCAACATAAGCATTAAATGAAAATTGTTGTTGTGTTCCGGGTAGGCCATCAAACATAGAATCCCCTTTACAGTAAATATAATATTTATTTCATAAATTATATTAAATATTAAAATGACTTATTATTAATTTACCTGGGATGTTTCATGTTGTATTTTTAGATGTTCACTAAACTCATGTGATACACCATAGATATAATTAAAGATGTGTTCTGGAAAATAAATAAATTGTATATTGGTCACAGATATTCATGTTTTTATATCACACTTTTCACTCCTACATATTTTTGAGTCCTTAAGTGATTATTGATAAAAATATAGATTATGGGAAGAGATTTGATTAATATTAAATTAAATTAGTGTGAACCAGGGAGTTAGGACTTAGTAATGTCACAACTATTTTCAAAAACAAGCATCAAATCATGATGTCAATTGCCGGATATAGACTTAAGATAGAAGGAATTCAATTTTAGGTTCTCAGGACAGATCTAGTAAGCTACTGTAGAGACCAAAGCTTTTCATACATGGACATTACATTACTTTTGTGTAATAATTAATACATGACCCTAACCGATGCCCATTGATCATATTTGATTAATGTATTTGGAATATATGATCAAAATTCTCTAATCATTGTGAACGATCATCAAAATATCTTATAACGATATTCCGCTTTTGTTTTCCTACCTAAATAATTTCATTATATCTTGGTAAAAATAAAACATATAACGGGTGATATCAAATTCTAGGTAAGGATATACATGGAGAACATAAAACAAATCATAACCATTTTAACATAAAAACATGAAAATAATGTTTACACATCAAAATCGTGAGTCAAGAAATAAATCCTGGCGGTACATAAGGCACGGATAATAATGGAATATTAACCAACATAGAATATCATTGGAATAAAACATGTATTTGCTTAAAACTAATAAGAAATTAATTTGATTTCTATATTATCAAACTAATTTCATCCAAGACCATCATAGGGTACATAGTACCCCACTAGACCATGTTTACTTGTCGTTTCAGCCATGCATTACTGAACCATATTTACTTGTCATTCCAACCCAGCATTACTGAACCATATTTTCTTACCATTCCATTCATGTATATCTCATGGGATATAAATTTTCACCCAATGTATTGGAGGGAGATAATGATACCACCCATATCATAATGAAATCATTCATACATGTACCACAAAAACATAAATCATTCATGATAGCATAACCCATGCAATTAAATTGAATTCTTAAACATCATTTCATTATAACATAACCCACATAAGATAAATGGAGATCATAAAAATAATTGCATCTTAAAAAAAATCTATATAATAATAGGGATACAAACCCAACCCTATTTTTTCTTAGATGGAAAATAATTAAGATAAACCACTTGAACTTAGTTCTTGAGAAAAATATCATGTCTTCTTCAAAAATGTTTTGCTTTCTGAAAATGCAATGAAATTTTAAAAGAAAACAATTTAGTTGAAAAAAACATGAAATAGTGTAGATTAAGATTTTTCATAATATGGTGTTGTGAAACCGTATAATCTATTCATTCTATATAACATTAAAATACATTTTCCTCATACATTTTCCAGATAAGTCAAAATGTACATCATATGGTAAACAAAATAAATATTATTACCATACCATGTAGTAAAACTCAAAATGGATGAAAATAAAAATAAAAATACATAGAATAATATTAATCATTTTATAAAATAATATTTATAAATCATTGAAATTGATGATAAATGTAACTCTAGTAAATAATTATTTATAAACAATCTCATATAAAAATGAGATTGCAAAATTATTCGTTACCTTAGGTCTGATTTCTTCCATATGATTTTCGAACACCTAAAAATTGGTTAAAACATATTATTAACTTGTAAAGGGGCCCTAATAATATTTCTGATATCATATATGATTGACATACAACATTATATTATTAATTCATTTTTCAATTCCATGTTAATGAAACGTTTTGGGTAATAATTGTTTTATTTATCATACATGTATTGAATTATTATTATTAATATTATTTTAAATATATTGATTTAAATACTTCTAGTCTATAAAACATGATTTATATATCATTTATATTCAATTTATAAATATGGATATATAAAATAGATAAATTAAATGGAATACACTGTTTATAGAGACCATAGGTCGTACATACACATGAACGTAGTTTCTGTTTACTTATTGAATTGAAAGGAAGTAATTAAGTCACATATATATATATATATATTAATAAATCAAGTAGAATTATTTTGTCATATGTTTCATGATTATTTATTATATATATTTTATAATCATTCATGAATTGTTAACATGGAGAATGAATCTCATTGCCCCGTTGATGCGAAAAGTCGTACGTTCGCACAAGCGATGAAATTTTTCCCATAGATATTGAATAGTATTGATGAAGATGGTGTACAATATCTATGAATAAATATTATGTTACTATTATCCTATATAGTTATTATTTCCCCCATTAATCCCATTTTTTAATGGCGGTTGTGAAATATAGATTATACTACGGTGTAGAGATGGTAATTCGTACGTTTGCACACACGATTATTTCAGTTTTCATAGTCTGGATAGAAGGTGAAATACTATTGATTACTATTTATAATAACATATTAGTATATTAGTGATAATTATCTTATTACATTATAAAGATACATCTAATTAAAAGGAAGAATACTAAGACATAAATTTGAATGATTCAGTAGGAGATATTACCTCTTTCTCGACGTGGCTCCTTTAAATTTCATCATAGGTAAATAGAGTATGTTTTCTGAGACTACCAGCAGGTCAATAATGTATCTAGGATTGTTTAGAAGATAAATGGGCATGGTTTGGATGATTTTGAAGGCTCAAAATGTAGTGATGGCGAGGGGGATGAGTTTCCCTTTTATAAGAGAAGAGGGGGCAGTTTAAGAAACTGTTGAAATATTAAGTTATTATAAATTCAATTTTGATTAAAAATGATCAAAAATATATTTTATTTTAATATAAGAGTAGTTTGGTTCGAATAAAAATAATCCAATAATTATTTAGGCGTGTTTTGATTCTTTTTTTATACTTGTATCTTTTGTTTAACCCTTATTTTACACTATTTAATCATTCTATGATGTCATTTACACACTCAGTGTAGATTAATTAAATTAAAAAATAATGTCAAACAACCCCAAAACTTATTTATGACATATTCTGATCTATATTAAATTTTTTTCTAAATCATATAATAAAAAAAATTATAGCAATTAATAAACTATTTTATGTTTTATGTTATGAATTATGTTAATTTTAGGAACTATTCATATTTTACTTTTTCTAAAATTCATAACAATATGCTTCCTTCAAACGAAAGGACTTAAATCTTCCCAAATAAGTCAATGGAATTCATAAAAAATGAGGACGGTGTCAAAATGTTCAAATTAAATTTATTTTAATTTTTATAGAATTAATTGATTGAATTTTTCATTAATGAGGTAATCACCACATCATAATTGTGTCATAAATCTATATATTTATCCAATGTCTAAATATTATTAATAAATTACCATGATTTAGAAAATATTTTAATCTTTTAAATTACTATTTATAGTTATATATATCCGTTATATAACCCTCTATTAAAATTGATTTTGTAAAAGGTATATGTTTAGGTTATAATTATCATTACATTAAATTAAATCTTTTAAAATTTCATTTCCTCATCCATGTGAATCTAGGGGGTCTCAAAATAGAACTGTGGGTTAACATGGTTGGAAATATATCATCCAATTAGATTATGACATGTTTTAGGGTAGTTTAATATTCTTATAATATTATTTTTTACCCTTATTTACCAGATTTACCACTTTAACCATGGCAAATAAAATAATTACTAGTGTTACTATTCATAATGTCTAAAAACAAAAGGTTCATATTTACTAAATATGAACCTCTAGATTCAAATTATATAATGTATTTTTCTAATTTAAAAACATTGAAATTTCACTAACTAATTTTAAATTAAATCCCATTGTCAAACCCAAAAAGTGGGGTTTTAAGAATAATAACTATCAAAAGATTGGCATGTGTTTATGTACAATTTAAAAGAAAAATTATATCCAATAACCAAAATTGGATTAAATGAGAATGAATATAACCAAATTACCCATTAAATCTAGTTAAAAATAAAATATAACTATATAAATAAATTAGATAAAAAGGTAGTTTCAAAATAAAATACATTATTTTTACTATTCATGAAAAAATATAATTTATTAGAAAAATACCCAAAATTTAAAAAATTAAATAATTATGTCCTTATTAAAAATATGAAATTTATTCTCTCAATTTTATCATATAAAAGTGTAAAAATCTATATTTAAAATTAGTGTGGCATCAACAGGAGGTAAAACTACAATTTTTTTGAACAATACATCTTTTATCTGAACGGTTGATTTTGTTCAGATACCATATTCTAGAAAATGGGTAAGATGAATGATAATGTTATATAATATTCAAAATGTAGTTAATACTATTCATAACGGTTGATTTATATCCCATTAGATAATAATATTTTAAAAATGTATTGTTGTTCGGTGAAACCTGGTATCATGTACAATGCAAGCTATAATGGAAGGGCGCTCTTGCATGTATGGAAAGCTAAGTCAGTGTTGCATGTAGTTCTTGCTTCTTTTAGTGATTAATTTAATATAATCCAAATTTATATCATTTAAACATCGAACCAAATCTATACTCATTGTTTCATGAAAAGAACATGAAATTGTGTGCAACACAAGCCAAGAATACTATTTTGTGTACTGAAAGCTAATACAGTGTTTTGTATCGAGAAATATAATTTTGTTGTAGCATACAAAAAAGGGAATCAATTAAATTAAAAGAATATATATAATAAAATATCATTGTGTTTCATTCAACCTCAATTTAAGTGACTTTCTCCCTCAAAATTCCTCGGGGTTATAAATGGTTTTCTTAGAGGATACTCACATCCTCAAAAAAGATACAAAAACTTCATTTTAAAAAGAAATGTTAGAACCGTATTGTTTATCCAAAGTCTCTCATCACTAGGTTCCCACATATGTGGACATAAGTGGGAAGTGAAAACAAGGATATGTTAGATAAATCTAACCATCATGTTCTAATTGATGCTGATTGTGAATAAGGTTTGGGGATAGATAACTACCAGAAAGACATAAATATTCGATGATTTAAGGGACCATCTGATTCATCAGATAAGAAGTTTCGAGGATAAAATTTATGGTGTTAAATATCCTTTACCGAATGTTAAAGAATTTTTCATGAGAATAAATAATTACATGATTTTGGTACAATCTCATTGTTGTTCGTGACTTGAAAAATTTCCACATCATTTTTTATTTAAATAAATAAAGTTGAATTTTTCATTCTTGAATTGTTATTAGATCATGATATAGAATGATTGTTCATTCCATATTTCTCAACAAAATGGTTCCAACACGTTATCAAATATGCGTAAGTCCATATATTGTGAAATGAATATTATATGGTTCCAAAAATGAACTAATACCTCATCGATCATACCACTTAAAAATAATACTAACCAGGGACATCCTGTAGGACAGTGGTAGGTGAAAAAGGCATGTTACATCTCAGTTGTGGGTTCAATTCCTAGAGCCTCGATTGACGCAATGGGTTGTCACCCATCCTGTTGGTTGTCCATTTTCTAAACATATATTATAATTACATTCCCGAAATAATATTCAAAAAAAATTTAGCCTTAAACAATAATATCTAATGACCATCATAATCCATTCAAAGCTTTAGGATTATCTAAAATTCTTCTGCCCAAACACACAGAAAAAAAATTACAGGAGTGGTCAAATAACATCAATGTGAATACCATCTTTTATCCCCCATAAATCACATGATATATATTATTGTTCACATTCCAAAAATTTGAATGGCTTCCTCACAAATTCTCTTGAGTCATGGTATTAACATAAATTACCATATATCCTTATTGAAAACAAGCATGTTTAATTATGCCAAAACTTATTAGATATATTCATTCAGACACCAAAATATGGATACTTCAACCCTGATAACATAACAATATTGTAAACAACTCCATAATTAGTTCCTAGGAAACAACCATCATCAAATTACTTATTAAAATCCAACATATAATTATCAAAACAAAATTATCTTAACATAAAAGGTATATAAAGGGTTATCTTTATCCAAATCATCTATTCTCCAAGTGTATCACCTTACCCTTAAATAAATTTTTTGGCCCCTTAGAACTATTAATCATATCATTTCCAATCCTCATGAAAAAACATATACTGAAAATAATCATATATTTCATAATTCTTATAACATAATATTAGAATTATGAAAAATTTACACCTTAATCATCCAACTTTATTCTTAATGTATTACCCAATATCAATCATTTTTGTCATTCCTAAAATATGAATCATGTATTAAGGTTTCTCAAACTCATAATTCTTATGATTAATGTATGCAATACTAGAAGAACATCACATACCTATCACATGTCAATTACAATCTCTCTATCCTCATTAGTATTACCAATACTCATACCATCGTCATGATTCTCATTACGATGTTTCCACATAGGAAATCGGTCATCATAATTCCTAAACTTTTCATATATAAAATATTCAATGGTAAAATATGTTCTTTGTAGTTATATTTATTGACTAAAACCAGAAAAGAAGGTGTCAGATATACAAATATGAGATTAGAAACACATAAGTATGAAAAATTACTTATTATATTTCAATCCATGAAATCTTTAGTTTAACCCTTGGTTAGTAACAAAAACCCTAGTATTGTGACCTATACTTGATTTATCCTTTGGAAATCCCCAGTTATATCCTTGTTAATATCTCTTGGGATATAACTAAAGTTTTGAAACCATGATTCCAATGGTGGACTATACCTCTGCTCAGATAACAGTAGTAGAGACCCATGATTGATGTACATGGACATTACATTTATTTACTAGAATACTTAACACACGACACAAATAGGTGACCAAATATTGTATTAGTTTAGTATTATTGAGTACTCAGAACAAAATCTTATAATCATGGTGAATGATCTTCAACATCTCTTATAATTATCTTACCCTTTTTTCCAACCTTAAACTTTTCATTATATCATATAGAAAATAAAACAAAGAAAGTGAGAGCTCAAATTCTCAGTAAGAGTAAAGATGGTGTACATAAAATAATCCATAAAAATTTGAATGTAATAACATTATCTTAATGTTTAAACATCAAAATCTTATGTCCTGAAATAATTCATGGCATTACGTAAGGCATGGATCATAAAGGAACATTAACTATGATAGAATAACATTGTAATAAAACATGTAATTGTGGAAAACTAATATGAAAATGAAATTATTTCCATAGATGCCACGGAATTTCTGACAAGACCACAATAGTTCATATATTCCACTACAAAACCGTGTTTACAAGATGGTCCATTCATGTATTACTGAACAAGATTTACTTGCCGTCTAGCCCTGCATTACATAACTAGATTTACGTGGCCTTCTAATCAGGTATATATCATTTCATTTGAATATTTACCCAATTCATTGGACGGAGATATATATCCCACCCATCCCAAAATTAAATCATTCTTACATGTTCTACAAAAACATAAATCAATAATCATAGAATAACCCGTGAAATAAATTAATATTATTACACATAATTTCAGTATAACTTAATCCATATAAGATAAATGGAATTCATAAAAATTATTTCATCATAAACAAAATCAAATAAAATAATAATTTGGATAGAAACATAACCCTATGTCATCTTAGATGGAAAATAATTTTGATAAACTACATGAACCATGTTCTAATGGAAAATATCCTTTTATCTTCTAAAACATCTTCTTTCTCAAAATTAAATGCAATTTTAAAAGAAATTAATTAGGTTGAAATTAAATTTTAAATGTTATTGAGATTTTTTTTTGAAAATAAGGTTTCATGAAACTGTAAAAATCCAATCATGACATATAAAATAAAAATACATCCTCCTCATACATTTTCTGGAAAAGTCAAAAAGTTCCTCGTATGGAAAATAAAAGAAATGATTCATTCCCTACCATGTAGTAACAGTAAAAAATGGGTGAAAATAACTTTAAAAATACATTGAAGAATATTAAACATTTTATGAAATCATTTTTAGAAAACATGGACATGGATGATAAATATAACCCCAATAAATATTTACATATAAATAATCTCAGATATATATAAAATTGAAAAATTATACCTTACGTTAGGTATGATTTCTTCCATATGTGTCAAAACTCGTGTAGAGTTTTTTTAATCATATTATTAACCTGTAATAGAACCATTATAATATTTATGATATCAAATATGATTCACTTACAACTTTATATTACAATTGAATTTTTCATTTTTATATTAATGTAATGTTTGGGGTAATAATTGTTTTATTTATCAAACAAGTTTTGAATTGTTATTCATGATGGTATTACTTATATCAT
This sequence comes from Viscum album, assembly GCA_963277665.1. Classification (NCBI taxonomy): domain Eukaryota; kingdom Viridiplantae; phylum Streptophyta; class Magnoliopsida; order Santalales; family Viscaceae; genus Viscum; species Viscum album. The sequence goes on from OY728160.1 coordinate 1,921,458,571, forward strand.
GGTTTAAATACTTCTATAATGTAAACATTGATTTATATATAATTTATATTTAGTATATAAATATGTATATAATGGATAGATAAATAAAAAGGAAGACACTATTAATGGATATGGTAGGCCGTATATACAAATGAACACAGTTTTCATTTCATTATTAAATTATATGGAATTAACTAAATGAAATATATATATATAAATCCAGTAGAATTAATATGAAAAAAAATTATAATTATTTATTATATTTACGTTATATCCATTCTTGATGTGTTAACATGGAGAATGAATCTCATTGTGTCGTGGAGATGTTATGTCGAACCTACGCATGAGCGGCGATGTCATTTCTATCATTGATAAATGGTATTAAAGTTGATGGTGTATAATATCTCAGAATTACTATCAATATTAATACACATATATATTTTTTATTTCCTCCATTACACCAATCCACGAAAGGTGGGGGTGAAAAACCGATTACACCATTGTTTGGATAAGGTTAGTTGTACGTAAATATGCACAATTATTTCATTTTTGATGGATGTATAGAAGGTGAAATAGTGTTGTTTTATATTATAATAATATATCAGTATATTAGTGATACTAATGTTATTTATTTATAATGAAAAAACAAATGAATATTAAGTAGGTGAATAAATAAGTTTGAAAATCAATAGAATAGATTAATTATTCCTCGACGTACCTAGTTTTATTTTTTTAGGGCACTAGTGTTGGACTTTTGAGAATAACACCTCCTTAAAAATGTAACTATAGAAGTTTAGAAGAGAAATTGGCAGGGGTTGTCCAATCATGAAGGTCAAAATTAAGTGAATAGAGTAGGGTGGAGTTTCCCTTTTATAAGAGAGGTAGGGGAACTTTTGGTAAAACTCAAAATAATAATTTATTATAAATTAATTTTCGATTAAAATGATCCAAATATTATTTATTTAGAAGATAAGATATTTTTTTGAGTACCCATAATACAAAAAATGTAGACTATTTTTGATTTTTTACCCTTATCATTTTTTTAAACCCTTATCTTACCCTTTTTAATCTTATTGTTATATCATTTTATTTACACATTGTTGAATAATGTAATTATTGTATCATGTCAAATGACTCAAAAAAATTATTTACAGCATATATGGACGTATATTAAAAATTTGGATGAATCATATATTATTAGTAATTTAATATCATTTAATAAATTATTTAATGTTTTATGTTATTAATTATGTCAATTTTGGACAGTATTCATATTTTAAATTCTAAAAATTCATCGAAACATGCTTTCATCAAACAAAAGAAATTAACTTGTTACTAATATTTTAATTTCAACCTTAAAATTCGTGTATGTAATCAAAATGTTCAAATTAAATTTATTTAATTATTTATAAATTTATTTATTTTAATATTTCATTAATTCTCTAATCACTACATCATAATTGTGTTGTAAACAAATATATTTATCTTATGTCTGAAAGTTATAAATAAAATACCATGATATAGGAAATCTTATTATATTTAGAATATCTATTTATAGTCATAGAAATCAATTATATAACCCAATATTAAAATCAATTTAGTAAAAGATTTAAGTGTAGGTTATAACTATCTTAACTTTAAATTAATTCATTTAAAATATCATTTTCACATCCATATGAATACATGGGGTCCCAAAATGGACCCATGAATTCTCATGGTAGAATATATCTAAAAAAGTAGGATTAGAATTTTTTTGGGGTTTTTTAATATTATTATAATATTATTTTTTAACCCTTATTTACTCGGTTCACGCTTTTAACCATGGTAAATTAAATAATACATGGAGTTAATATTCATAATGTATAATAATAAAATGTACCTATTTAAATAATATGAACCTTAAGATTATAAATATGGAATCTATTTTATCAAATTCAAATCAAAGAAGATGAAGAAATTTATTTTAAATTAATTCTCATTGTCAAAACCAAAAAAGCATGTTTTTAATAAATAATAACTATCAAAAGATTAACATGTGTTTATGTCCAATTTAAAAGTGAAATAACATAAAATGAACAAAATTGGATTAAATTATAAAAATGAAATCATATTATACATTAAGATGAATTAAAAAGATAATCTAGCAATATAAATAAATGCGATAAAAAGTCAGTTTCAAATTAAAATATAGTGTATTTAACTATTCATTTAAATTTTTATTTTAAATGAAAAAATCCAACAATTCCACAGAAGAAAATTTTTATGTCCTGCTTCGAAATAATATGTATATTTTGTCAAATAATACTCTAAATAGTTTCAAAAACTATATTTAAAATGGGTGTTCCATCAAAAAGTGTTATAACTACATTTTTTTAAAATACATATTTTACACGAAAAGTGGATTTTTTTCCATACCGTGTTCTAGAAAATATGTAAAATGAATACTAATGTTATATAAAGTTCAATATTTGGTAAATAATATTTGTAAAGGCTAGTTTATATCCCATTAAATAAAAATATTTTATTAATATATCGTTTTTTGTTGAAACTCAGTATCGCATACAATGAAAGCTATCGAGGAAGGTCGATCATGCATGTAAGACAAGATAAGTCACTATTTCATGTAGTGAAAGATCCCATTGTTGTTACACATAACATAATACAAATGTAATTCATTTTTACAATGAAAAAAATACATACTTAGTGTTGTATGTATTGTAGATTAAATTGGGTGTAATATAATCCAACAATATTGATGCAAATACTGAAAGAAAATAAGGTGTTGAGTATAGCGCACGATAATATTGTTTTATCATACAACACAAGAAATAAAAAAATATGTCATTAAATCTTAGGGTGTTACAGTTGTGGTAGAGTTGTTTTTAATCCGATGAAAGGTGGATAAATCATTCATGGTATTTTTCATACTCTGATGTAGTTGATAGAGTGATAGTGAATGAGATTCCTAGGAAAAAGAAATTGAAAATTAATGGAGGTTTTTATGATGGAATATGTTTATAAGTAGTTTGGAGATTAGGTGGAGGTTGTAGATGATTTGATCTCTTTCCACCACCACCCCTGGCGGTCCCTGATAAGATCCTAGAGATTATAATCCGTGATAAAGACTGTTACTAGTAGTATAGGAAAATTACCATAAGGATGTACAGATGAATAATGGTATGAACTATGTCTTATATTATTTATCTATAATATATATATACATAGGCACAATATATTATTTTAAGCTATAATCCTTGTTCTATATCCAGATATTCTCAATGAGCCTTCGGCCCAACCCTAATGATTAGACATGATAATCAGAGAGGATTCAGTGATTACAACCATCTTCCAAGACTGTATACTAAAAATGAGATATATTTATTTGGTATATTTTCATGGCCATATTTAGGATATATGATTTTATTTTTTCTTGGGATTTTCACCATATATTTCTTGCACATATTTATTGTTTTAGGTAGAGGATGTGGTGTGTCTAAATTAATGTGAAGAGGATAAATTTTATTTATGAGAATGAATGTAAGGCATAGTAATAAGGACTCATACATAAGAGGATATAATTGATAACTCGTTATATTGATAATATTACACTTAGAGTAGAATATGGTGTGATCTTCTAGATTTCTACAATAGTAGAGGAGTGTGAGGATGTATTTCCTAAGAACGTATCGATATTAGATGTCCACTGAGATAAAAACTTATAGATAGACATTCACCAATGAACTGCCCTGATTTCTCTGCTCGTATGTTATATTTCCTTTCCAGATCTTCATGAGATGATGGTTCTGTTGGAGGAGTTTATGATAAATGGATTTTTCAGACACCATGTTTCTTCTTTGACTACTATGTATTTTTTATTACCAAGAATTAATATATGATATTGAGGTAATTTATATATTATTTCCCACTTAATCAAGTAGAATTAAATAATATTAATGCAATACTAATAATTGATGACCTCTTCTTCAATAAAAATTGATTGAGGTGGTTATCTACTGTTGACTTTAGGTAAAGCAATCACTAGCTCCAAGTATGAATTGAGGATATACCAAATACTAAATTTTGATGTATCGATGGTTACTAGGAATATGATGGGATTCCCATCAACATGACTAAATCCCCATAATTTTCCATGACACTCACTAATTAGATCATTCATCCTTTAATGGGAAATATCATGTTACATTTCATTGAGGAAATCCAAATGCACTTAGTATTAGAGGAGGAGCATAAAATATGATTGAGGATGTTTCTCAACATACACTAGGAGAATCAGCTTTATCATAGTCTCTAAAAGTTTCGGTTAATTGTTTTTGATTTCTAGTTCCAATGAGAATTCATTTAAAAATATGGTGAAGTCATGTACATCGTAATGGTTGAGTTATTACAAGATTGTGTGCCACCTAAGAGTGTGAAAAAGGTGAAGAGTTTCATTGGGCCTGTAGGCTAATATCAATTATTTGTACATATTTTCTCTAATATATAACTCATATTTACTTCTTTTACATGAAAGGAAAATCCATCCATAACGATCGAATATTGGTAATATTATTTTTAGGAGTAAAGGTAGTGGTTGATGAGACCCCCATATTGAGACTAACATAGGAGTGTGTTGAGAGTATATTGTTCTTTTATGATTTCAAAAATGAGCATTGATAAAATCAAATGAAGAGGAAGGTGGAGATTGACTATGAGTCCTAAAATCTATGATCAAATTATGAGATCTATGTGAACTATGACCTATAGGCTTCCAGGTTGGTATTGGTCCCAATGATGTCATGAAAAAAAATTAGTGACCAATATATCATCCCTTCCCACCAAAAAAGTCTAGATTATATCATTTCATCGAATGATATTAACTCAAGATAGAGTAAGGGGATATAAATAATCAAAGATTTTTAATTAGATGAAGTATATACATCAAAAAAATTGAATGTATTGGCATATTCTATCTATAGTTTACATTGTTCATAGTTCATTAGTGAGGTATTAGTGTAGTTGAACATGTTATTGTTTCCCTTATTGAATGATAAAAATATAGATTACTCCCAGTTGATAGTTATTATCCTTTACGTATATTTATTTTTAGGATGCCTCATCTTGTACATACTAATAGAAAGAAATTTCATTTTTAGATATCCACATAATTTTCCCCTAATGGAATATAAATGTGTGGTGCATGTAATCTTTTTTTCTGGAGAATAATTGAAATTGTGATGCATTGAGTTTTAATTTTGAGTTTTTTACAACATAACCATTAATGGTATATCAATGAGGGTATAATATGTACTTTTAGTATGAATGTCTGTTCTAGTGTCCACGTGTTATTAAGTTTGTAGCAATGATTGTCTATTTATTCCTCTCCTGTTTGCTGGTGAATGATGAATACTAGTTTCTCGATGGTTTGGCTCAATCCCATGAGTTTTTGGGGACGAAGAGGGATGGTATGTACATTTAATTTGTGATGAGTCTTCTACAATCATCTTTAGAAAATTATTCTATTTGGGTGACATAAACTGAGTCACTATATAGTCCCACTTCCAATCCATTCAAGAGAAGAGTTCACCAAAGAGTCTGTGACACCTTTAATATATATACATTCATCAATAGATTCCCATGATGATCATTTAAAATAGTGATTCTCAATTCAGATCACAATTTTGGAGGTGTTATAAACACCCGTTTGAGTTTTTTTATCATTTCATCATTGAATTTAACATCTACATAGTTAGAAAAATAAATAAGACCATTCAAATTTCAAAGGGCATGTATTTTCTTCTTGACATTATCCCTATGTTATAGGAACAACATCCCTAGTTCAGTTTTCATATGAACAAAAATTAAAAATCTTGCATAAATATGGAACCATTCGTTCCCATTAATAGGAAGCCCTGAAGATCACCACTATGATTAACTAATCTCAGCGAGTCAGTACTTTTGGGTCCAATGGATTAATAGTCAATGAAAAAATTATTTATATCATAATGGAGAGTATGAGGACTTCCCAATGATGGAATATATCTTACATTGACCATTGATGAATTCATTTGTTAATATACTAGGGATAAAATGTATTCTTGATGGTCTCACATAAATATAGATTTTGGATATTGTTTTAGGGGTGTAATGTTATCTATTCCATTTTTTGTCCCTTTCCAAAAATTGTGTAGGGTTATAAGGTGGTGTAAAGAATTTCCCTACTATTCCAAATTGATCGGGTACACAATAGTTTCCAGGTTTCACAACTAAGGAGGTATATTCCAGAATCATTGAATGTTTTCAACTGGGGAAAGGTAGAAAATGAGGATGGATATAACTTCACAGAGTACCTCCCAAATATTGAGTATTTTATTGAAAAGATACTTTTGGTGATGGAAATATTACTAGTGTATGTCAGTTGAAACATGTGATTCTTCAGAAGAGAACCTAGGTGTGTGAGAACCTGATGTGAGCTCCGCAACCTTTCCCATTTGAGTATATTGTCCCTTTCTGAATCAATATACCTAAGGTGGGGAGAATTTATTGGCTCTTTAATTCTATTTAATAAGTTATATTTCTTCCAATAATATCTTTCAAAAATATTTTTGATTCATCATAGAATTTCAAGGCTTGGGGAGGCTCGATAATAATATAAAAAACATTTAATATACTATATCACATGTGTGTAGTTTTTTTTGAAATAAGAGAATAACTCCCAAACATAGTGTTGGATAGTAATATTGATACTTCCATTAAATAAAAAACATATTTTTATACATGGTGTAACATAAATCATTATTGTTTCACGTTTTTAGATTTAGTAAAAACATGGGAATATTAATAAATAAAAAACCCATTTCATTAAAAATTCCTCAAAAACAATATTTCCTCTCTTCAATGATAATTATAAAAAATTGATATAGTTAACTATATAAATACAGGGATTAATGTGGATCCATTGGAGGAAAAACTTGATGAATGGTGACCAGATCATGGTTAAACAATCTATACTGAGGACATTGCCTTTATGAAATGATTTTTTGGATCATATCAATGAACATATATAAAAAATATCTTCATAATTGGTCTATACAAACTAGATGTGGGATGTTTTATTTTTTTCTTAAACCTTAAATTATTTTAAAAAAGGTAAATGATTATTTATTCCCAAAAAAATTATTTATCAAGATGATTGTTAGATTATGATTGAAGAATTTCCTCTGGGATCTATATTGTGTAAATTATTATTGTTCATTTTTTCCATATCCAGCATGAAAACATATTAAATCCAAAAAAATTGGTGTTTTCCCCATTTTTTTGGTTTTTATCATTTATCCCACAATTCATCAAAAATTTATCATTGTCACTTCCTTTGGTTTTCTATTGAATATATACCATGAATAATATCATTCTTCTATCATTCTTTTTCACAATATGTCGTTATTTTTTGTTTTGGATTGAGATCAGGGGAATGATTTTGGTGAATAATGATGATAGAGGATTGGGATTACATTATTATTTATCATTTTTTGGTTGGATGGAGTATTATGATGTTATAGTACTCTAGAGATGACTCTCCATTATATTTTTGTCCAAAATGTGACCACCAATGATTATCATAGTTTGGTTAACCCAGATTTGAGTTCGATGGAGATTTTCCTATGAAGTGTAACAGAAGCATCAACACTGGGAAATAATGATTGAATGTCTTGGATTTTGGAAAATACCAATATCCAAGGATTTTATTGTTAATAACACATTTTCTATAGTCCCTTGACATTGGTGGGTATTTTTTCATTAAAAATGAATATCAAATTCCATGTGGTCTTACCACACGTCATGTGACTTTGTGTTAGGGGATAAGAGTGATCACTTGGGATACCTGGAAATGATCAAGGCTAGGTAGACGTCCATGGATAGAGAGTATAGGGACAACCATGTATTTAGGGAAATCCGTTGAACTCTAGAATGACTAATTATATAGACATTAATAGATTTCATTTCTATGACCATTAAGAAAGGAAAAGAATATGTACTCAGAAATGACTAGGTACTCAGGCATGTTCATTTTCATAGAACTGCCAAAGTACATGGGCATGGGTTGATGAACAAGGGAAATAAAATGAGAAGGTCCAAAAATAGCCGGACCCATCATATACTCCTAGTACAAAGCATGGAATTATTATTAGGAATTTTGTGGCCCTAGTTCTATTTTGTTAATATTTTTAAAAATATGTTTTCATAAATTGTTCCATATATATGAGGGTATATTGGTGAATTATCTCTTAAATATAGGATGTGATCCAGTCAAGGGGTGTGGTATTAGATATAGTCATACAATCCACCTGTATATCTTAGATTGTGATTCTTTATCATTTATATCATGTCTAGTTGGGGAAAACATCACTTGGAAAATAAACCTACAGGATAAATCCACTATTTATTGGGTTATTCTAGATATTGTCATGTATACCCTAATAGAAAATGTTATGATACCCCATATTTTAATTGATATATTTTAATATTTATAGTGTACTTATTTTTGGAAAGACCTGAAGGGATTTCCCTCATATATGAGAACCAACATTTTTGGAAAACCCAGGGAGTGAATTCTCAAAAAATTTAATTATCATGAAATCTTCAACAAATACATGGATGGTTTTATGGTTGTGACCTTAACCAATGACATGGCGTCTATCAATATTATATATGGGATATTATCATTTTTATCTCTCATATTTTGTCTAAAATACCTTGATGGTGAGGATTAGACCTCCATACTCTCTTGATTTTTGATATTTGGTGATTTAGGTGTGTTTTGTAGGGTATTGTTACACTCACCCATTCATGGGATCTATCCAAAAATGTCATTTATTAGAATGATCTCAAGCCTTTTAATATAGTCCATGTTTGACCAGGATCTGGTGGATCATATTTGAGTTTTATGAACCATGGTTTGTTACTGGTGTTTTATTTTATAGCAATCACATCATACATTGTATGATTAATTGTTTCTAACACTTTGGTGGGCTATATTTGGGACTTTTTTTTCTTTGTTTCATAATTTTCTGTGGGATATATATATTCATGATTGTTTGTTTCATTTCTATTTTACAGGTGACCATTTATTAAGAATTTGGATATGTGTGTCTTCATATAGGTGCCTTAGGCTATGGCATATAATTTATATTATATGCCAAATTACAGCTAATGGATATCCCCTAGTCAATTTAAAAGGGTTAGAGGTGTCTTTTTTGTCTTACATTAGGCTCGTTGGGCTACAGTGGGTCGGGTCGACAAATTTTTTTCTTAATAAATATTTTTCAAATCGATTTAATAAAAACCATGTTTTTTCAGTGACATGTTATACATATTCATTGACATGACTTGTTTATTTTTTTCTCTTATTCAATGTTTATTAATTGATTGATATGAATTTTGGTCATTATATTGATTTCCTACCATATAATTATAATGTATGATTTCGTTTTGTTGAACATTTTATGTATTTATGATTTTATCCGTCATGGTTTGTTTATTTTTCGAATATGCATTCCTAGTAAACTACTCATAAATTGGGAATATTATACATCAATAAGAATAGTGCCTATGTAAAAATATTTTCATCGGATAGGGAGATTGAATGGGCTGGGATAACAATGGATAGACTATATTATACCTCAGTATTCTATCATAGAATGGGATGTCTAGATAGATGTTTAAAAAGAAGAAATGTTTTAGAAACAATATGTGGGTGTTGTGTTGTAGTTCATATATGACCCAAAAGAATTTACACTTTTATAATTTTTAATTGATTAAAAATAATATGTTTCTATATAATAATAGTACTTATATAATAATATATAATTGGAGAAGAAGTAAATTCAACCCAAATAAATATATTGCTAGTTAAAAAACACATTGATAAAAAAATGAAAATGATAATTAATATAGAAAATTAAAAATAATTACCATATTAATATATAATAATTTAAATTCACCTATAATGATATCATTACATACACAATTCAAGTCAAATGATTTCCTTTATTTTATAATAATAAATCAGGTTAATCTATTGACCTTATCCAATGTGACAATGTTCTTAATACTAGGACAACATAGATATTTCCTTGATCAAAAAAAATATTCCAATGAACATCCTTTATAACATTCAAATAATAGTTACAACATTCCCCAAACACTTTTTCAATAAAATAATATTAATCACATCCAATAACATTGTACTCCATAGAACTATTTGACTCACAAGAAATAGACTCCTCTCCATAGACAATATTCATTCTAAGAGATCTGTAGTAGGAGATTCCTCATTACAGTCTCATAGGTCACAAATATCAATAGATTTATGAAAAAATAGAATGATCTATGATATATTAAAATTAATCCTCCAAAATGGTTGATTTTATTAAAAAAATGATATAAAAAATATATGTAAATGTCTCTATGAAAAAATATATGCATAATTTCTCAAAATTACTAGAAAATATATGTATTTATATTCTCATCTATTACCCAAATTCTGAATAAAATTTATAATCCTTGACATAATAAACTCCATTGGTCATAATCTAGGTCCTTCAATCCTGGATATATTTTCATCGTAATCTGCATCACATTCAGATATAGTTCTAACGTCCAACGATGCAATCCTACATGAAATCACAATGTTTTTGTATGTTCTAAAAATTTTATGTATAATGTCAGTTAATCAGATAATATAATCCCAAATTCTAAAATTAACATGGAAAAAACAAAAATGATCAAGGTAAATAAATTCAAACATGATTGGATGGTAATTTAAAAAATTAAATACAATTATATTTATTCAATAATATATATAATATTTATTGGATTGGTGTATATATATCCTTCAAATGTAGTGGGGTCGATTCTGGGGGAATGTATTATAGTATATATCATTTAAGATATCATGAGTAGTAATATATTAATGTGGATATTAATTTGTTCACTATTGAAAAGATGACTAGTGACAGTAATATGGTACTCTAGATTTAAAATATTACATCCACCATTATAAGAAAAAAATGGACATGTTTTTCCAATTTTTATTGAATAAATTTGGGTTACTATAGAACCACTAATCATTATGAGATCATCATTATGATAGAGTCGTTGTAATAAAATAATTTTCACTATAATGGTAATATCCCTTGTATCTCTATGAATATTTCATTTTCGCCTTAGTGGTCGACTCTTATGCAGAGACAGAGAGCCTTTGTCGAAAAAATGACCTAATGATTAGGGATACATGGTTGTTTTAGTAAATGATGTATGGGTATAAATGGGTTATGTGTTGAAGGGGTTCATGGTATTTTGAGAAGTTTTATAATGGGTAATGGTTTTTTAAAATGATAATTGATTGAAAAAAACAACAAAAACATTTACACTCTTTGTAATATGATTAATCATTGTGTAATTTTTTGACGGTTTAAAAAAAATAAATCTTAGCCAAGTTTTTTTGATGTATTCAATTAAAAACATTTACATGGTGTGAAATCACACTACATGACATGTAAATTCCCATCATGTTTCCTTAAACATACGAGGTGAATGATTTTCTTTCAAATCTATTATATCTACTCTTTTATTGACCTTGTGATATTCTATTAGTAATTCTAGGGTGCCATCATCAATTATGGATTTTTCATTTCTATGAGTAATCCATAGTATGTGGTTTTATTCATATTTATACCATGTCTTCATTCTTCTCTAAATAAAATAGTGAATTCATATTCCCATTAGTGTTTTTGGTTTTGATCTTGATCAGTTTTGATGTAGAATCCACATTATAATTGTCTTTACCTTCTTCCTCATGGTATTTTTTCCATTGGAAGAAATTTTTTATGGTTATTTAAAGGTAGGGGTATAATTATTAACTATATAACTTATATACTGTCAATTATATGGAATATTGGGGTAGTAAAAACATATGGTGATCCTAAATCAATTAAATAAATTAATTTGATTAAACCATGAATTCTGTTGTTTTCAATTCGCTTCATACCAGGATTTTTGCTGAACATTGGGTGAGAAAACATTTGAATATAAACTAATTGGATAATATATTAATGTATGTTTCTCATAACATCAGACCTATGGTGATTTCTTGTTATCAAAAAACTAAATTCTGGCTTATTACTATTAGATATATTTTTTATTAATTATGAATTAAATTTCCTTGTGTATATGAACGAAGAATGGTCATTTTTATAATTCACCATTGATAATTGTGATGTGATATTTTGATATCCATGTAATATGATAGGTATTTTATTCTATAATTTAATGCTAATATATCTGTCTTGGCTTTGACTGATGCATACTTACATGCTTTAATGATAATATTGACCTGTATTGGCCTAGTCCCATGTCATAATTATTATACATAGTGGACTATGCCCAGTCCCATGATGAAATTCTAATAGGCCATTATCCAGAATGTTGTTATGCTTATAGGTTTTGATTCATATTTTTGTAACTATATCATGGTCATATTGTTGATCACGAAAATTTTATAATACCTGCTCAAAGATAATCAATCGGGGAGATGAATCAGGATGTTGTCGTATTTTACGAACTTTTTAATTAATTAATACACATGTTTATCACATTATTTCATACAATTTGTATCATAATAGATATCTGAGACATGGGGTTGTTGACCTACTATGTTATGATCAAACCCTATTTTGGTAGTTTATTGGAACCTTAACAAATTTTATGGATACATGTTTTGACTAGGGAAAAGGACATTTTTGTTCATTGCTTCGTTGACATTGGTTTAGAGATTGGATATGGATCCAGGGTGAGCTTAAGGACCCGATATTTTGAATATATTATAGGATTAAGCTAATCATTTTGTTATTGTTTGATCATGTCATTAATATACATCCCATCTTTTCATTACATTATTTTATTATTAATTATTTATATTATTTAGTTTCATTTTATTTTTTATTCCTCTATGTCGTTACATTTATTATTTCCATTTCATTATTAATTGTTCTACTAGTATGCCACTTTATAACACGTGATATATTCATCCCACTAAACATTTCACACCCCCTGCATCTATTCAACATCCTCTTGTATGTGTGGATTCCCAATTGGGGTCTCATAACCAACCCTTTCCGACCGCATGAGAGAGTTACAGATAGGGGTACATAAGAAATAGTTATCATAGGAGCATGTTTTCTTTTTTTCTTTATATTTTGGAAAAGGTAGAAAGGGGACTTGTATGTTTCTAGACATGGTAATGACTTTGTTCATGGGAGTTTCTAACCCATGTAGTAGAGAAAATATGAATTCCAAGGGATGGATTTTCTATTTGTGCTATTTTATTTTTATGGTTCATGTTATTTAACCATGAATGATTCACATGTTGGGTGATATTATTATTTTATGATCATACTATTTCTTTATTTTTTTCTTGAGGACCAATATGGTGAGGGAAGAGAATAAATTCACCATCAAATGCAGATTGGGATATATTAACATTCAATTTTCATAATTGGGGATTATTTATTTTTTTCTTGTCATATATACTTGACCAATGTTTTGTGTACATGGACATTACATTTCTTTTGCAGAATAATTAATACATGACCCAATCTGATACCTATTGATCATACTAGTTTAATGTATTTGGAAACATAGATCAAAATCTTCTAATCATTGTGAAAGATCATCAAGATATCCTATAATGATGTTCTCCTTTTGTTTTCCTACCTAACCAATATCATTATATATTTGGAAAAATAAAACATATGAAGTGTGATAACAAATAATTAGTTAGGATAATCATGGAAAACATAAAACAAACCATAACCATTTTAACGTAAAAACATGAAAATAATTTTTAAACATCAAAATCATGAGTCATGAAATAAATCATGGAAGTACATAAGTCATGGATAATAATGAAATATTAACCAAGATAAAATATCATTGGAATAAAACATGTAAATGCTTCAATATAATAATAATTTGATTTGATTTCCTTATTAGACAATTAATTTCTTCTAAGACCAACATTGTGGACATAGTACCCCACAAAATAGAGTTTACTTGTCGTTCTGGCCATTTATTACTGAACCATATTTACTTGTCATTCCAACCCAGCATTATTGAACCAGGTTTACTTACCATTCCATTCCTGTTTATCTCCTAGGATATAAATTTTCACTCAATGTATTGGAGGGAGATAAAGGTCTCACCCATATCATAATGAAATCATTCTTTCATGCACCACAATAACATAAATCATTCATCATAGCATATCTGATTAAATAAAATTGGATTATTTATCATCATTTCATTGTAACAAAATCCACATAAGATAAATAGACTTTATAAAAATAATTCCATCTTAAAAAAAATCAAATCTATGTAAGAATTGGTATAGAAACAAAACACAATGTATTCTTAGATGGAAAATAATTTTGATAAACCACATGAACATAGTTCTTTAGGAAAATATCCTTTCTTCTTCAAAAACGTTTTGTTTACTCAAAATGCACTAATATTTTAAAAGAAAAGAATTAGTAGAAAAAAAATGAAATTGTGTAGATTAAGCATTCTGATAATAAGGTGATGTGAAACTGTAAAAATCAATTCATTCTATATAACATAAAAAAACATTCTTCTTGTACATTTTCCAGATAAGTCAAAATGTACCACGTATTAAAAGTCAAAATGGGTGAAAAAAATTTAAAAATATATAAAATAATTGTAAACATTTTATGAAATATTTTATAGTAATCATGGACATGGATGATAAATATAACTCTAGTAAATACATCTATATAAGAAATCTCAGATTAAAATGATATTGAAAAATTATTCTTTCCCATAGGTCTGATTTCTTCCATATGTGTCTGGAACTCCTGTAAAGATGGTTTAAACATATTATTAACTTGTAAAGGAACCATAATAATATTCGTGATATCATATATGATTCACTTATTACTTTATATTACCCATTCATTTGTCAATTCCATGTTGATGAAACGTTTTAGGTAATAATATTTTTATTTATCATACATGTTAAGAATTGTTATTTGTGATATTATAACATATATATTGATTTAAATACATCTAGACTATAAAAATTTATTTATATATCATATATATTCATTATATAAATTTTAATATAATAGATTGATAAATGAAATGGAATACAACATTTATGAAGACTGTAGGCCGTACATACACATGAAAACTATTATTGTTTTCTTTTTGAATCGAATTGAAGTAATTAAACGACATATATATATATATAAATCAAATAGAATTATTATTTCATATGTTTCATGATTATTTGTTTTATATACTTTGTATTCATTCATGAATTGTTAACATGGAGAATGAATCTCATCGCGTCGTGGATACAGAAAGTTGTATGTACGCACAAGCAATGATATTTTTCCCATAGTTTTTGAATAGTATTGAATAAGTTGGTTTATAATATCTAATAATTAATTTCAGGTAATTTTAATCCTATATAGTTATTATTTCCACCATTATACCCATCTATGTAAGGTGGTGGTGAATAACAGATTACACGATGTTGTGGAGATGGTAATTCGTACGTACGCGCGTGCGATGATTTCGTTTTTCGTAGTACAGATAGAAGGTGAAATACTGTTGATTTAAATTATTAATAATATATTATTATATTATTGATGAATATTTTATTACATTATAATGAAACAACTAATTAAAATTATGTATAATAAGAAATAAATTTGAATGAATCAATAGAAAATATTACCTCTTTCTATACATGCATCCTTTAAATTTCCACATAGGTTAATAGAGTAGGTCTTCAGAGATTACCAGCTCATCAAGAATGTAACTAGGAACATTTTAGAAGATAAATGAGAATTCTTTGGATGATATGGAAGGCTCAAAATGGAGTGGTGGAGAAAGAGAGGAGGTTCCCTTTTATAAGATAATAGGGGGATCTTTAGGAAACTATCAAAATAATAATTTATTATAAATTCAATTTTGATAAAAAATGATCCAAATAATTTTTATTTCTAAGATAAGATGATTTTGGTTTCAAATAAAAATCATCCTATAATTTTATAGACATGTTTTGATTGTTTTTAAAAAAAATCTCTTTTGTTTAAACCTTATTTTACCCTTTTTATTCTTACATTGATATCATTTACATACACATTGTGGGATAATGTAATTACCATATCTTGTCAAATAACCAAACAAATTTATTTATGACATATTTTGACTTATTTAAACAATTTTTTTGAATAATATATTTTTTTTAAAAATTATATCATTTAATAAACTATGTTATGTTTTATGTTATGAATTATGTTAATTTTGGACACTATTCATAATTGATATTTTTTAAAATTCATAACAACATGCTTCCTTTGAACCAAAGGAAATAAATCATCCCAAATAAGTCAA
The DNA here is from genome assembly GCA_963277665.1 of Viscum album. NCBI lineage: Eukaryota > Viridiplantae > Streptophyta > Magnoliopsida > Santalales > Viscaceae > Viscum > Viscum album. Next base: position 1,921,475,026 of record OY728160.1, read on the forward strand.
TACAATCCAAAAAAATTGAGGAATGTATCAAAAATTTCAAAATAAATTTATTTTAATATTTATAAAATGATTAGATTGAATTTTTCATTAATTTGCTAATCACCACATCATAACTGTGTCATAAATTTATATATATATATATATATATATATATCTAATGTCTAAAAATTATAAATAAATTACCATGATTTAAGAAATATTTTTATCTTTTGAATGACTATTTATAGTTATAGTGATCTGTTGTATAACCCTATATTAAAATCAATTTAGTAAAAGATATATATTTAGGTTATAATTATCTTTACATTAAATTAATTATTATAAAATGTCATTGTCACATCCATGTGAATACATGGGGTCCCAAAATAGACCCACAGGTTCCCATGGAGAGAAATATCTCATCCCTTTGGATTGTGAAATGTTTTAGGGTAGTTTAATATTTTTTTAATATTAATTTTACCCTTCTTACCAGATTTACTCCTTTAACCATGGTAAATAAAATAATTAGTTATGTTTCTATTAATAATGTCTAAAAATAAAAGGTAAATATTTACAAAATTTGAACCTCTAGATTCCAAATATAGAATCAATTTTTACAATTCCAAAACATAGAAATTTCACAATCTAATTTTAAATTAATTCCCAGTGTCAAACCCAAAAACTGGGTTTTTATGATTTATAACAATCAAGTGATTGACTTGTGTTTATATCTAATTTAAAAGTAAAATTACATCCAATGGCAAAATTTGGAATAAAATATAAAAATAAAACCCAATTACCCATTAAATACAATTAAAAATAGAATCTAACAATATAAATAAATTAGATAAAAATGGAGTTTCAAATTAAAATGCATTATTTTTACTATTCATTAAAAATATATTTTATTACAAAAAGACCAAAAATTCATAAAAGTAAATTTTTATGTCCTGATTATATATAAGAATTTTTATTTCTAAAATTTATCATATAAGAGTTTTAAAAACTATATTTAAAATGGGTGTGGCATCAAAATGTGGTAAAAATATTTTTTTTTGAAAAATACATCTTTTATCTGAACGATTGAATTTTTTTCAAATACTATGATCTAGAAAATGTGTAAAATGAATGATAATTAATATAATATTCAAATTTTAGTTAATAATATACATAACTTCTTGTTTATATCCCATTGAATAATAATATTGTAATAATTTATTGTTCTTTAGTGAAATTTGGTATATTGTACAACACAAGCTACCATAGAAGGTCGCTCTTACGTGTAATGAAAGCTATGTCAGTGTTGCATGTAGTTCTTGTTTTCTTTTGTGATTCATTTAATATGATCCTGATTTATTTAATTTAATCATAGAACCAAATCAATACTCATTTTTGCGTGAAAAGAACATGAAATTATGTGCAACACAAGCCAACAATACTGTTCTGTATACTACAAGCTAATACGGTCTTTTGTATCGAGAAATATAATTTTGGTGAATCATAAAACAATGGAAATCAATGAAATTAAAATAATATATCTCATAAAATCTTATTGTGTTTCATTCAATCCCCCATAGTTTTATTTTCTCCCTCAAAATTCATCGAGGTTATAAATGGTTTTCTTCAGGGATACTCAGATACGAAAAAAGGACACTAAAACTTCATTTTAAAAAGGAATGTTTTAATCGTAATGTTTACCCAAAGTATCTCATTGCTAGGTTTCAACATATGAGTACATAGTTGGGAAGTGAAAACAAGGATATGGAATAGAAATCTAACCATCATGTTCTAATGGACGGTGATAGAGAATAAGGTTTAGAGAGAGATAAATACCAGAAATACATAAATATATGATGATTTAAGGGACTATATGATTCATCAGATAAGAAGGTGCTATGATAACATTTATGAAGTTAATTATCATTAACCTAAAGTTAAAGAATATTTCATATGAATAAATACTTAATTTATTTTCGTTCAATCTCATCGTTGTTCATGCCTTAAAAAATTTCCACATCATTTTTTATTTAAAGAAATGATGTTGAAATTTTCATTATTGAAGTGTTATCAGATCATGAGATATAATGATTAGTCATTCCATATTTCTCAACAAAAATGTTAGAACATGTTATCAAATATGAATAAGTGAATATATTGTGAGTTGAATATTATATGGTTCCAAAAATGGACATATAATTCATCGATCATACCACTTAAAAAATAATAAATAGGGACTTCATGTTGGTAAGGGGTAGGAAAAAAGGATTGTTGCACATCAGTTGTGGGTTCAAATCCTACAGGCCTGTCTGACGCGATGGGTTTTCACCCATCCTGCAAGTTGTACATTTTCTAAAACTATACTACAATTAAATTCCTGAAATAATATTAAAAAAATAGCCTAAAACAATAGTATCTAATATCAAACAAAATCCATTCCAACCTTTAGGACTATCCAAAATACATCTGCCCAAACACAGAGCAAACAAATTACAGGAAAGGTTATATAACAACCATGTGAATACAATCTTTTATCCCCTATAAATCATAATACATATCCTTTTGTTCAAATTATATACATTTGAATGGCTTCCTCACACATTCTCTTGATTCATGGTAATAACCTAAATTACCATATATCTTTATTGAAAACAAGAATTATTCATTATTCAAAAAACTATTGGATAAATTCATTAAGTCCAAAATTGTAGTATACTTGATCCCTAATAACATATCCATGTTGTGAACAACTCCATAATTTGTTCCCAAAAAACAAGCATAATCCTATTACTTATTAAAATTCAAAATATCATAATCAAAACAAATTTATCATTACCTACAAGATATATTAAGGGTTATATTTCTCTTAATCATCTATTCTCTAAGTATATCACCTTATCCATAAATATCTTTTTGTTCCCTTCGAACTATTTAGCATATCATATCCAATCATTAAGAAAAAACTTATACTGAAAACAATCATATATTTCATGATTCATATAACATATTATTGGAATTACGAAAAATATACAGCTTAATAATCCAACATTATTCTTAAAATATTACCCCAGACCAATCATTTTTGTCAATCTTAAAGAATAAAGCATGTCTTAAGGTTTCTAAACCTCAGAATTCTTATGATTAATGTATACAATACTGGAAGAACATCACAAACCTACCACATGTAATTTAAAATCTCTTTATCTTCACCAGTATTACCAATACTCGTACCGTCGTCATGATTCTCATCATGATGTTTGCACATAAGAAATCGATCATCATCATTTCCATACTTTTCACATATAAAACATTCTATGGTAAAATATGTTATATGTTGTTTTAGTTATTGACTAAAACCAGAAAAAAAGGTTTGAGATATAGATATCAGATATTAGAAACACATAAGTACGAAAAATTACTTATTATATTTCAATATTTGATATCTTTAGTTTAACCCTTGGTTAGTCACAAAAACCCTTGTATTATGGCCTATACTTGATTTATACATTGGACATACCAAGTTATATCCTTGTTAATATATCTAGGGTTCTCACTAATGTTTTGAAACATATTTTCTAATAGTGTAATAAACCTTTGTTCTGATACCAATATTAGAGACCCAAGTTTGACATACATGGACATTAAATTTATTTTATAGAATACATAACACATGACACAAACAGATGACCAATGATTGTATTAGTTAAGAATATTTGAAAACTCATAAAAAATAATATAATAATGGTCAAAGATCTTCAACATCTCCAATAATGATCTTCCCCTTTTGTTTTCTTACATTAAACTTTTCATTATATCATAGGGAAAAGAAAACAAAGAATGTGTGAGCTCAAATTCTCAGTAATAGTAAACAGGGTGTAATAAAATTGTCCATTAAAATTTGAATTTAAAAACATGATATTAATGTTTAAACATCAAAATCGTGAGTCCTGAAATCATTCATGGAAGTACATAAGGCATTGATCATAAAGTAAAATTAACTATGATAGAATATAATTTGAATAAAACATGTAATTGTGGAAAACTAATAAGCACATAATATTATTTCCATATATTCCAAAAAAATTATTCCAAGATCAAAATAGTTTATATATTCCACTACAAAACCATGTTTAGAAGATGATCCATGCATGTATTACTGAATGAGATTTACTTTCATCTAGACCTACATTACATTACTAGATTTATGTGTGGTTATAGTCATGTCGATATCATTAGATTTAAATATTTACCCAATGCATTGGAGGGAGTTATATATCCCACAAATATTATAATGAAATTATTCTTACATGTGATACAAAAACATAAACCAATCATCATTGCATAACCCATTAAATAAATTAAGATTCTTAAACATAATTTCATTTTATCTTTATAAATATAAGATAATTGGACATCATAAAAATTATTTCATCTTAAACAAAATAAAATAAAAGTAACAATTGGGATAGAAACATAATCCTATGTCATATTAGATGGAAAATATTTATGATAAACCACATGAACATAGTTCTGATGGAAAATACCCTTTCTTCTCCCATAATGTTTTCTTTATCAAAATTCCATGCATTTTAAAAAGATATAATTCGGTTGAAAATAAATGTGAAAATGTATAGGCAATGTTTTTAGAAAATAAGGTGTCATGAAACTGTAAAAATCCAATCATGTCCTATTAAATAAAGAGAAATTCTCCTCATATATTTTCCAAAAAAGTCAAAAAGTACCTCGAATGGTAAATAAAAGAAATTATTCCTTACATACCATGTAGTAAAAGCCCACAATGGTTGAAAATAACATTAAAATACATTGAATAATATTAAACATTTTATGAAATTTTTTTATAAAACCTGAAAATCAATGAGAAAAATAACCCCAATAAATATTTACATATAAACAATCTTAGATATAAATGAAATTTGAAAATTATACCATACGTTAGGTATAATTTCTTCCATATATGTCTAAAACTATTATATAGTGTGTTTAAACTTATTATTAACTTGTAACATAACCATAATAATATTGATGATATAAAATATGACTCACATACAACTTTATATTACCAGTTCATTTTTCATTTCCATATAAAGTAATGTTTGGGGTAATAATCGTATTATATATCATATGCGTTTTGAATTATTATTCATGATGTTATTACTTATATCATGGATTAAATACTTCTAGAATGTAAACCATGATTTATATATCATATATATTCAGTATAAAAATTTGTATCTAACAGATAGATATATAAAATGGAAGACACTATTAATGGAGATGGTATGTCATACATACACATGAAAATTATTTTCATTTCCTTGTTTAATTCAATGAAAGTATGTAAATGTAATATATATATATATATATCCAGTAGCATTAAAATGACATATATTTTATGATTATTTATTATTTATACTTTATATTCAAGCTTGATGTGTTAACATGGAGAATGAATCTCTTTGCGTCGTGGAGATGGTATGTCGTACCGACGCACGAGTGATGATATAATTCCTATAGTTGTTAAATGGTATAGAAGTAAATAGTATATAATATCTCATAATTAGTATCATGTTATAATAATCCTATATATTTATTATTTCCTCCATTATACCCATCCACAAATTGTGGTGGTGAAAAACTGATTACATTATGGTGTGGAAAAGGTAAATTGTACGTACACATGCACGTTGATTTCATTTTTTATTGTTGGATAGAAGGTGAAATAGTTTTGTTTCATATTTATAATAACATATAGATATATTAGTGATACTTATGTTATTACTTTATACTTATAAAACAAATGAATAGGAATTAGAAGAAGAAATAAGTTTGAATTCTGTTAGAAGATATTACATCTTCCTTGACGTACCTCCTTTAATTTTTTTTAGGGCACTAGTGATGGTCTTTTGAGAAGACCATCACCTAAATAATGTATCTATATGAAGTTTATAAGAGAAATGGGCTGGGGTTGTCAAATCATGAAGGCTCAAAATTGAGGGAATAAAAGAGGTTATCAATCCCCTTTTATAAGAGATGAGAGGGAACTTTAGGAAACACTCAAAATAATAATTTATTTTAAATTAAATTTCAATTAAAATGATCCTATAATTATTTAATTTGAATATAATATGATTTTGGTTCGAATACCCATCATCCAAAAAAATTTAGACTATATTTAATTTTTTTATCCTTATCATATTTGTTTAACCCTTATTTTAGGCTTCTTATTATTATAGTGATATCATTTTATTTACAAATTGTGGATTAATGTAATTACTGTATCATGTCAAATGACCCAAAAATAATTTTTTTATGACATATTTGGACTTATATTAAATATTTGGTGGAATTGTAGATTATTAAGAATTTAATATCATTTAATAAACTATTTTATGTTTTATGTTATTAATTATGTCAATTGTGGAATGTATTCATATTTGACTTTATAAAAATTCATCAAAACTTGCTTTCATCAAACCAAAGAAATTAACTCATCAGTAATATTTCAATGTCATCTATAAAATTTGTGTATGGTATCAAAATTTTGAAATTAAATTTATTTTAATATTTATAAAATCACTTATTTCAATCTTTCATTAATTAGCTAATCACTGCATCATAATTGTGTCGTAAATAAATATATTTATCTAATGTCTAAAAGTTGTAAATAATTTACCTTGATATAGGAAATATTATTATATTTCTAATAACTATTTATAGTCATATAAATCAATTATAATACCCTATATTAAAATCAATTTAGTAAGAGATTTAATTGTAGGTTATAATTATATTGACTTTAAATTAATTCATATAAAATGTCATTTTCACATCCATGTGAATACATGGGGTCACAAAATGAACCCATGGATTCCCAAGGTTGAATATATCTCATAATATAGGATTAGGAAAAAAATTTGGGATGTTTTATATTATTATAATATTATTTTTCTTACCCTTATTTGCAAGATTTACTCTTTTAACAATTGTAAATGAAATAATCACATGAGATACTATTCATAGTGTATAAAAATAACAGGTACCTTTTTAAACAATGTTAACCATATGATTATAAATATAGAATCTATTTTTTCAAATTAACATCAATGAATTTGTAGTAAGTAATTTAAAATTAAATCTCGTTGTCAAAACCAAAAATGCGAGTTTTTACGAAATAATAATTATCAAAAGATTAACATGTGTTTTTGTCCAATTTAAAAGTGAAATAACATGAAATGAACAAAATTGGATTAACATATAAAAATAAAATATAATTACACTTTAAAATGAATTCTAAAGATAATCTACCTATATAAATAAATTAGATAAAAAGTCAGTTTTAAAATATAATGTAGTATATTTAACTATTCATTAAAATTTTATTTTATAAGAAAAAACCAAATATTCCACACACAAAAACCTTTTATGTATTGCTTCCAAATAATGTGTTTATTTTGACAAATTTATCTTTTAATGGTGTCAAAAACTGTATTTAAAATTTCTGTGCCATTAAAAAGTGTTAAAACTGCATTTTTTTAAAATACTTATTTTATATGAAAAGTGGGTTTTTCCCATACCAGGTTCTAGAAAATGAGTAAAATGAATACTATTGTTATTTACAATTCAAAATTTGGTAAATATTGTTTGTAACAACTAGTTTATATCCCATTAAATAATAATATTTTAATCATATATCATTTTATAGCGAAACTCATTATCGCATACAATGAAATCTATCGAGGAAGGTCGATATTGCATGTAATAAAAGATAATTTGGTGTTTCTTATATTAAAAGACTCATTTTGTGTTACTTATAACATAGTTCAAATGTAATTAATTTGTAAATTGAAAAAAATCCATACTTCGAGTTGCGTGAAATGAAGATGAGATTTGGTGCAACAAAATCCAAGAATATTAAGGCATATATTTCATGCTAATAAGGTGTTGAGTATAGCGCAAGATAATATTCCATTATCATACAACATAATACATAAAAAAATAAAATTAATTTTTCTCATTAAATATTAGGGGGTTACAGCCATGGTATAGGTGTTGTTGCTCCAATGAAAGGAGGATAAATCTTTTATGGGATTTTCCATCCTCCCATGTAGTTGATAGTGTGATAGTGAATCTAATTCAAATGAAAAGGAAATTAATACATTAAGTAGGTTTGTATGGTGGAATATTTTAATAAGGAGTTTGGAGAGTAAGTGGAGGTTTTAGATGATTTGATCTTTTTCCACCACCACCCCAGGAGGTCCCTGCCATGATCATGGAGATGGTAGTCCGGGATGAGGCATGTTACTAGTAATAGAGGAAAATGACCCTATGTCTATACAGATTATTAATGATATGAATGATGTCTTATCTTATTTATCTATAAAATAGATATACATAGGAACAATATAATATTTTCATTCTATAATTCTTGTTTGATATATAGATATTCTCAATGTGCCTTTGCCCCAACCCTAATGATTAAACATGACAATCAGAGAGGATTTAGTGATTACAAACATCTTCCAATAATGTAACCAAAAAAATGTGATATATTTCATTGGAATATTTTCATGGCCATAGTTTGGCCATTTGGTTTTAATTTTTATAGGTATTTTCTCCCTATATTTCTTGCACATATTGACTGTTTTAGGTAGAGGATGTGGTGTGTCTACATTAATAGGAATAGTAAATATTTTATTTATGAGATAGAATATGAGGCCTAGTAATATGGTCTCAAACATATAAGGATATAATTGATAACTCATTATTTTGATAGCATTCCACAGAGAGTAGAATATGGTGTGATCAAATAGATTTCTACAATAGTGGTGGAGTGTGAGGATGTATTTTAAAAAGATGCATCAAGATTAGATGTCCACTAAGATAATTACATATACATAGACATTCACCAATGAACTTCCCAGATATCTCTACTCATATGTTATATTTCTCTTCAAGAGCTTCATGAGATAATGGTTCAAATGGAAAAGTTGGTGATAAATGGATTTTTCATACACCAGGTTTCACCCTTGACATCCATGGATTTTTATTACCATGAATGAAAATATGATCTCGAGGTCAGTATATATTATTGCCCCATACATCAAGTAAAAATAAATAATATTAATGAAATACTAATAATTGATGACATCTTCTTCTATCAAAATTTGTTGAGGTGGTTCTCTACGATTGACTTTAGGTAAAGCAATCACCAGCTCAAAGTATGAATTGAGAATAAAAAAAAACATGGAATTATGAAGTCTCTATGGTTACAATGAGTACATAGTGATTCCTATCAGCAGAATAATTCCCCAGAATTTTACATGACACTCACAAGTTAGATCATTCATCCTTTAATGGGAAATATCATATAACATTTCATTGATTACATCCACGTGTACTTAGTTTTGGAGGAGGATCATGCAATATGATTGAGGATGTTTCTCAACTTACACTATGAGAATTGGATTTATCAGAGTCTCTAAATGTTTTGGATAATTATTTTAGTGGTCTAGTTCCAAGGAAAATCCATTGAAAAACATGGTGAAGTCGTGTACATAGTAATGGTTGAGACAGTTCAAGATTGTGTCCCACTTAAGAGTGTGACTAAGGTATAGAGGTTCATTGGGTCTGTAGGCTACAATCAATTATTTGTAAATATTTTCTCTAATATATCACTCATATATACATCTTTTACATGAAAGGAGAATCCATCTATAAGGATGGAATGTTGAAATATTATTTTTAGGTGTAAACGTAGTGGTTGTTGAGAACCCCAATATTGAGACTTCCATTGGAGTGTGTTGAGAGTATATTATTCATTGATTATTTAAAAAATGAGCATATATAATTTCAAATGAAGATGAATGTGGAGATTGAATATGGGTCGTAAAAGCAATGAAATGATTAGAAGATCTATGTGAACAATGATCTATAGCCCTCAAGGGTGGCATTGGACTCTACGATGTCAAGGAAAAAACTTTTCAGTGATCAATTTATCATCCATTCCCACCACAGAAGTCTAAATTATATCTTTCCACAGAAGGATATTAAATCAAGATAGACGAAGGGGATATAAATAATCGAGAATTATGAATTAAATATTGTATATACAACTAAAAATTTGAATGTGGTGGCATATTATCTCTATAGTTTACCTTGTTCATAGTTCATGAGTGAGGTATTTGTGTAGTTGAAATTTTTATTATTTCCATTATTGAAAGAGGAAAATGTAAATTTCTCTCAGTTGATAGTTATTACCCATTACATATATTGATTTTTAGGATGCATCATCTTGTATATACTGATAGAAAGACATATCATTTTTCGATATCCACTTAATGTTCACTTAATGGAATATAAATGTGAGGAGCATGTAATCTTTTTGAGGGAGGATAATTGAAATAGAGATTCATTGAGTTGTGATTTTGAGTGTTTTCCAACATAACAATTAATGATATATCAACGAGGGGATAATATGTAATTTTAGTATAAATTTCAGATCTAGTGTCAATGTGTTATTAGGTTTGTATATGTGTTTGTCTATTGATTCCTCTCCTGTAAGAAAGTGAATGATGAATATCAGTTTCTCGATGTTTTGGCTCAATCCCATGAGTTTTTGGTACTGATTTGAGATGATATCTATATGTAATTTGTGACGAGTCTTTCACAATCATCTTGAGGAAATAAATCTATCTATGTCCCCATAAAATGAGTCACTATATTTTCCCACTTCCAATCCATTCAAGAGAAGAGTTCAGTAGAGAGTTTGGGACACCATTATGATATAGTCATTCTTCACTAGGTTCCCTTGATGATCATTTAAAATCATGATTCTCAATTCAGATGATAATTATGGTTGGATTATAAATACCCATTTGAGATATTTTATCATTTAATCATTGAATTTAACTTCTAGATAGATAGAAAAAAATAAGACCATTCAAATTTTGAAGGGAATGTATTTTCATGCTAGGAATATTCCTTATTTGGAAAAAACAACATCCCTATTTTAGTTTTCATCTGAACAAAAATTAAAAATCCACCATCAGAATAGAACCATTATTTCCCCTTAATAGGAAACCCTAATGATCACCACTATGAATAAATAATATTAATGAGTCTTTACTTTTGGGTCCAATGGTTTAACGTTCAATAAAAAATTTATTTATATCATAAAGTATAGTATGAGGACTTCTCAATGATGGAATATGTATTTCATGGACCATTGATGAAGTCATTTGGGGATATATTAGTTATAGAATATATTCCTGATTGTCCCACATAAATATATATTTTGGATATTTTTTATGGGTGTAATTTTATCTATGACAGTTTTTCCCCTTTCAGAAAACATTTTAGGGTTTTAAAGTTGTTTAAAGAATTAACCTACAATGGAAATTGATTGGGTACACAATAGTTTCCATGTGTCACAACTGAGGAAGTATGTTCCAGAATCATTGATTGTTATCAACTGGGGAAAGGTGGACATTGAATATGGATATAACAACACATAGTACCTCCTAAATATTGAATATTTAGTTGAGAATATAATTTTGGTGATGGAAATATTATTAGTGTATGTCTGTTGGAAACATGTGATTATTTAGGAGAGAACCTAGATGTGTGGGAACCTGATGCGAGCTTAGTAACCTCTAATATTTGAATATGTTATTCTTTTCTAGATAAATATACCTAAGGTGGGGAGAATTTATTAGATCTTTCATTATTTTTAAAAAATTATAATTCTTCCAATAATATATTTGAATCCATTTTGTGAGTTATTATAAAATTCCATTGCTTGGGGAGGCTCGATACTAATATAATAAATATTGAATATAACATATCACATGTGTGTATTTTTTTTGTAAATAAGATAATAAAACCCAAATAGAGTGTTGGATAGTATTATTGAGGCTTTCATTAAATAAAATTTTTGTTATTATAAAATGTGTAACATAAACTTATTTTTGTTGAGTTTTTGGAGTTAGAACAAACCTGGGAATATTAATAAATAAAAACCCTATTTCTTTATAAAATGACATAAAACAAAATTTATTTTATTCTATGAAATTTATAGAAAATTGATATAGTTAACAACATTAACATTGGTATTTAGGAGGATCCATTGGAGGAAAAACATAACGAATGATGACCGGATCGGGGTTCAACAATCTGTAGCGAGTTCATTGACTTTTTTGAAATGGTTTTTTGGATCTTACCAATGAAAGTGGAACATTATATATCTTTATAAGTGGTCTATCCAAACTAGAGGTGAGAGGTTTTATTTTTTTTGTTATAAACTTTTATTTATTTTACAAAGGGTAAATGAATATTTATTCCAATAAAATATATCAATCAAGATGATTGTTAGATTATGATTGATGAATTTCCTCCTTGATCTCTATTGTGTAAATTATTCTTTTTCATTTTTTTCCTCATCCACCATGAAAACAGATTAAATCCTACAAAAAATGTTATTGTTTTTCCCTTTTTTTGTTTTTTTAATTTATCCCATAATTCTTTAAAAATTTATCATTGACATTTCCTTTGGTTTGCAGTTCAACAGATACCATGAATACTATGGTTCATCAATCATTATTTTTTACAATAGATCATTCTTTTTTTTTGGTTTCAGATCCAGGGAATGAATGTGGTGAATAATGATGATAGACGATTCAGATTACATTAGTATTTCTCATTTTTTGTAGGATAGTGAATATTGATGGTATTGTAATATAGGAATGACTCACCAGTAGATTTGTTTTCCAAAATGAGACCACCAATGATTATTATAGTCTGGTTAAACCAGATTTGAGTTCTATGGTGAGTTTCATGTGAAGTGAAATAAAAGAATCAACACTGGGAAATGATGATTGAATGTTATTTGATTTTGGAAATTCCCAAAATCCTTGGTGTGTATTGTTAATAGCACATTATCTATTGTCCCTTGACATTGTTGGGTATGTATTCTTGAAAAATGAATATCAAATTCCATGTGTCCTTACCCCATGTCACGTGACATTGTGTTAGTGGATAAGTTTTTCCCCTAGGATACATTGAAATGAGAAGTGCAAGGTATAAATCCATGGATAAAGAGTATAGGGAAAACATTGTATTTAGAGAAATCCATGGTACTCTAGCATGACTAATTATAGAGACCTGAATAGATTTTATTTTTATGACCATAAATTTAGGAAAAGAATAGGTACTCAGAAATGGCTAGGTACCCAAGCGTGAAAATTTTCATAGACATGACCAGGTACATGGGAATGACCCACGTATATGGCCACAACTTGTGAATATAGGAACTACCAAAGTACATGGGCATGGTTTGATGAACAAGAGAAATAACACTAGTAGGTCCAAACATAGCAGGACCCATCATACACTCTAAGTATATAGCACATAATTTCGATTAGGAATATCATGGCCCATGTTCTGTTTTGTTTACAATTTTAAAAATATGGTTTTATACTTTTTTCTATATCTATGAGTGTATATTGGTGAATTTTCTCTTAAATATAGGATGTGATCCAATCAAGCGGTGTAGTCTCAGATATAGCCATACAATCCATCTGTATATCTAATATTGTGATCTTTTATAATTTACATCATCCCTAGGTGGGGATAAAAATCACATGAACAATAAACCTGCATGGTAAATCCACTATTTACTGGGTTATTCTAGATAGTGTCAAGTATACCCTAACAAAAAATGTTTTGATCCTCTATATTGTAATTGATATATTTTGATATTTATAGTGTACTTATTTTTGGAATGTCCTAAAGAGAGTTCCCCCATATATGAGAACCAACATTTAGGGAAAACACAGGGAGTGAATTCACAAATAATTGCATTACCATGAAATCATCAACAAATACTAGGCTGGTTGTATGGTTGTGCACATAACCTATGACTTTGTGTCTATCAAGATTATATATGGGTTATTATCATTTTATCTCTCATATTTTTTCTTATATACCTTGATGGTGATTATTAGACCTCTATACTCTCTTGATGTTTGATATTTGGTTATTTCGGTGTGTTGTATTGGGTTATTGGAACATTCACCCCTACATGGGATATATCCAGAAATTTCATGTATTAGAAAGGTCATAGGCCTTTTAATAGATTCCATTTTTGACCAGGAGCAGGGGGATCATATTTGAGTTTATTGAACCATGGTTTGATACTGTATTTTCATTTGATATAAATCTCATACTACCTTGTATGATGAATTGTTCTACAGCTTTGGTGGGCTATATTTGGGCCTTTTTTATTTATTGTATTTGTTTAATAATATTCTATGGAATATAGATATTCATGATTTTTTCTATCATTTTTATTTTTCTATTGGCCATTTTGTTAGAATTTGGATATATGTTCCTTCATATAGGTGCCTTAGGGTACAACTTATAATGTATATGATATGCCAAATTAGAGCATGTGGATATCCCCTGGTCAATTTAAGAGGGTTAGAGGTGTCATGCTTCTCTTACATCAAGGCCCATTGGGCCAGAGTGGGTCGGGTCATCAAATTTTTTTCTTCTAATAAATTTTTTTTCAAATCGATTTAATAAAAAAAATGTTTTTCATTGACATGGTATACATATGATTTGACAAGACTTGTTTATAGTTTTCTCTTATTCAATGTTCAGTAATTGATTAATATAAATTGTGACCATTATATTGATTACCTCACACTAAATTATAATTTATTATTTCATTTTATTGAATATGTTATGTTTTATGGATTTTATACTTCATGGTTTGTTTATTTTTCTGATATTAATTGTTTGTAAACTACTCATAAATACAGAATATTATGCTTCTATAAGAACAGACCCTAGGTACAACTATTTTCATCAAATTGGGTCACTGAATGGGATGGGATAACAATGGATAGACTATATGATACATCATTATTCTATCCTAGAATGGTTTTTCTAGACCGATGTTTATAAACAAAAATATTTTGGAATATATATGTTGGAGTTATTTTATTGTTTATATATGACCCGAAAAAATTTACCCTTTTCAAATTTTTAGTTTTTTAGAAATAACAGGTTCCTATAAAATAATAGTTATAATATAATAATATAGGATTGAAGAAGAAGTAAATTCATAAAAAATTAATATATCTTTAGTTAAACAACACGTTGATAAAAAATAAAAATGATAATTAAGATAGAAAATTATTAATAATTATCAGATAAATATATAATAATTTAAATACACCTATAAGGATATCATTACAATCAACATTCTAGCCAAATAAATTCCTCACTTTTATAATAAAGAAGCACCTTAATATGTTGACCTTATCCAAGGTGTCAATGTTCTTCATACTAGGACAACATAGATATTTCCTTGATCAAAAAAATATTCCATTGAACATCCTTTATATGAATCCAATAATAGTTACATCATTCCCCAAACACTTTTTCAATCAAATAATAATTTTCAAAACCAATAACTTTTCACACCATAGAACAATGTGATTCAGAAGAAATAGACTGCACTTTATAGACTATATTTAGTCTAAGAGATATATAGTAGTAGATTCCTCATTATAGTCTCGTATATCATAAATATCAACTGATTAATGTAAACAATATAATGATCCATAAAATATTACAATTAAACGTCCAAAATGGTTGATTTTAGAAAAACAAAATGATATAAAAAATATAATTAAAAGTCTCTATGAAAAAATATGATGTATAATTTGTCACAATTAACAAAAAATATAAGTATTTTTGTTATCCTCTATTACCGAAATGCTGAATAAAATTTATAAACCTTGACATAACAAAATCCATTGGCCATAAACTAGGTCCTTCAAGTTTGGTTATATTTTCATCACAATCTTCATCACATTCTGATATAGTTCTAACATCCAGTGATGTAATCCTACATAAAATAACAATGTTTTCGTATGTTTTAAAAAATATATGTTTAATGTCTGTTAATCAGATAATATAATCCCCAATTATAAACATAACATGGAAAACAACAAATATATTCAATGTAATTAAATTCAAACATTATTGGATTTTGATTTAAAAAATTAAATGATATTATATTTATTCAATAATATCTATAATATTTTTTGGATTGGTGGATCTCTATCATTCAAATGAAGTAGGGTCGATTCTAGGGGAATGTATTATAGTATAGATCATCTATGATTCCATGAGTAGTAATATTTTAATGTGGTTATTAATATGTTTACTATTGAAAAGATGACTGGTGAGAGTAATATGGTTCTTTAGATTTAGGAGATTACTTCCACCATTATAAAAAAAAGTGGACATGTTATGCTGATATTTATTGAATAATTGTTGGTTATTATAGAACCACTTTTCTCTATGAGATCATCATTATTATATACTCTTTTTATTATAAAATTCTTCACTGTAATGGTAAGATCCCATCATTTTATAGGTATATTTCACTATGAATATTTCATTATATCCTTAGTGGTCGACTCTTATTCAGATATAGAGAGCCTTGGCCGGAGAAAAAGACCTAATGAATAGGGATTCATTTTTGATTCAGTTAATGAAGTATGGGTATAAATGGGTTAGGTTATGAGGGGGTTTATGGCATGTTGAGAAGATTTATAAGGGTTAAGGGTTGTTTAAACCAAAAATTGGATGAAAAAACAACAAAAACAATCACACTCTTTATAAAATGATTAATCATTGTGTAATTTTTTGAGGGATTTAAAAAAAGAAATCTAAGCCTTGTTTTTTTGAGGTATTACATTGAAAACATTTACATGAGGTTAAATCACACTACACGACATGTAAATTCCTAAGATATTGTCCTAAACATACGGGGTGAATGATATTCTTTCAAATCTATCCTATCACTTCTTCTATCAACCATGAAATATTCTATTAGAAATTCTGGGGTTCCATCATCAATTATGGATGTTTCATTTCTGTGAGTAATCCCTAGTACATGGTTTTATTCATATTTCATACATATTATCCATCATCTACAAACATAGTAGAGAAATAATATTCCCATTGGTGTTTTTGGTTTTGATCTTGATTTTTATTGATGTAGAAACCTCTTTATAATTGTCTTCACCTACTTCTACATGGTATTTTTCCATTAGATGTAATATTTAAGGGTTATTTAAAGGTAGGGGTCTAATTATTAACTCTAGGAATTCTTAATTGTCAATTTTATAGAGTATTTGGTTATTTAAAACATATGGTGATCATAAAGGAATTAAATAAATTAATGTGATTAAACCATTAATTCTGTTCTTTTTAATTGGCTTTTGACCGGTCATATTGCTACACATTGGGTGAGAAAACATTTTAATACAAATTAATTAGAAAATATATTAATGTATGTATCTCATAACATCAGTCCTATGGTGATTTTTTTTATCGAAATCATAAATTATGGCTTATTATTGTTAGATATTTTTTTTATTAATTTTGAATTAAATATCATGGTGTAGATGAAAGAAGAATGGTAATTTGTATAATTAACCATTGATAATTGTGATGTGATACTGTGATATCCATGAAATATGATACGTATTGTATTTCATGATTTAATGCTTATATATCAGACTCGGCCATGAAACATGAATACTTATATGTTTTTTGATAATATTGAGTTGTATTGGCCCAGTCCCATGTCATAATGCATTTAGGGAGTGGACTATGCCCAGTCCCATGATGAAATTCTAATAGGTCACTATCTAGAATGTTGTAATGATTATAGTTTTTGACCCATATTTTTCTAACTATACCATGGCAATATTTTTGTACATGGATATTTCATAATACATGCTTATAGGCATTCGATCATGGAGATGAATCAGGTTGTTGGGGTATTTTATGAATTTTTTAAATAATTAATGCACTTGTTTATCACATTATTTCATAAATTTGTATCATAACAATTATTTTAGACAAGGGGTTATTGACCTACTATGTTATGGTCAAACCCTATTCCGGTAGTTTATTATAACCTAAACAAATTTCAGGGATACAAGTTTTGATAAGGTAAAAGGACATTGTTGTTGATTTCTTGTTTGACATTGGTTTGGAGATAGGATATGGGTCTGGGGTGGGGTTCAGGACCCGAAATTTTGTATATTTTAATAGTTTACTAATCTTTTTCTTTTATTGTTTGATCATGTCATTAATATACAACCCATCGTGTCATTACATTATTTTATTATTAATTATTTTTATTATTTAGATTACTTTTATTTTTTTCTTCTTCTATGTCTTTAAATTTATTATTTCCATTTCATTTTTAATTGTTCTAATAGTGTGACACTTTATAACATGGGATATATTCCTACCACTATACATTTCACACACCCTGCATCTAGTCAAAAACCTTTAGAATGTGGGGATTGTCAATTGTGGTCTCAAACCCAACCCTTTACGACCGCATGAGAGAGTTCCAAATTGGGGCATGCAACATAGAGGTATCATAAGATCATGTTTTCTTTTCTTTTTTCCTTATATTTTGGAAAAGGTAGAAAGGGGACTGGGATGTTTCTGGACATGGTAATGACTTTGTTCATGGGAGTTTCTATCCCTATAGTATAGAAAATATGATCTCCTAGGGATAGGTTTTCTATTTGTGTTGTTTTATTTTTATTGTTTATGTTATTTTACCAGGAATGATTCTCATATTGGGTGAGTTAATTATTATATGATGATATTATTTCTTGATTTTTTTCTCATCGCCCAAGATTGTGAGGGATGGGAATAAATTAATTATAAAATGAAAATTGGAATATATTAAGATTCAATTTTTATAATAGGAGATTATTTATTTTTTCATGTCATATATACTTGACTGTTATACTATGATATTAACTATCTACTTCATTGGATAGACAAAATGAGTTGTTATGTCATGATAATATACATGTAATCAATTTATATGGAGTCAAATTGATATTTGTTCTCTCTTACAGTCTACTTCTGGGTCGTCTATGTTTCTAGGAAGTTCTCTACAGTGAGCATTTGACTTTTGGAGAAAATTAATCCTCATTGTCTTGGACTCGAGAGTTAGAAGAGTGGAAATATGCACACTCATAATATAGATAAACCATAAAATAATTTTGTTCCTATGGATCATATATATGTTCATCCTCATGAAAATTTCTTTAGGTTCATATGATCCATCGAATAGGAGACTATTCGTACTGTTCATTCAATGTTTGAGCTTACAGAATAGTTTAAACATAATCATCATCTTGTGTTTACTAGTGAAGGGGGACCCCAGGTAGCTATGTTCGTGATTGAGCCAGTTCATACAATATTAATCATCTTGATACCCCAATGGATTTTATGGGGATTTTGGTTTTGTATTAACATATTAGACCTACTAGGTGTATGTGGGATATTCTAGGGGAATATGGGCTACATAATGACATATAATTGAAGGAAATTGGGATGATGTTCATGATCCATTTCTTTCCTGAGACCATGAGTAATTCAAAATCTCAAGAGTTCAATATTTTGATGAGGGATGGATTATTAGTTTTCAAATATGCTGGTCATTTTACCAAACTACATTGCATTGGGCCATCTTTGGAAGCTTTTGTGATCTCCAGGGTGAGAAATTTCCAAGACTATCATTGATATGAGATCAAGTCTCAGGTAAATTGTTTCTCATTAAAAATTAATATATAAATAATTAATAAAGAACCCATAACATAAGGTAATCTTAGAGAGACCCTGATAAGATATCAGGCTATCTCATCAAAGAAATATGGTATTTCTACCTTGAGTGGTAATAAGTTTTGTTATGAGTATTTCAACCAATGTAGTAATGGTAAGAGAAATTATGGTAATAGTAACCATCTCAAGATCGTGTTGTTTTCGAGTAATATCAGTGTGGCTTTTTTGGACAAAACTTCATGTAGTGCCCTTACCCGTAGTCGAGAGTCACACCTATGGTATACTAGCCCATATTTAGAGGATATGTGTAACATTCAATAGAATACTAGTGAATGAGGATCGGGATAGACACCAGAGTTGGGAAGGGGCTTAGAAACCACTTTACAGGCCAATATCTAGAGTTCCACATGTCGTTCATGTGGAATAAGTGGATGTGGTACCCCCAATCATGAACAGTGGTACCAAGAAAGTGAAATTACAAACTATATTGAGAATGTATCCTACGACAGAAAGAAAAAGTAAGTTTCACGTTATGTAGACTACACCATTTAACATGGATGTTTGGCATTCTACCATTATAGGAATGATTTTTATATAATCTAACATAGCTTCTATTTTTTTTATATTAAGACATTTCATTCTTTTGTATCTTCATTATTTAAAAATATATTGGGTTTTTAGGAGGAAATATTAGATGGTTTTTTAGATGTTTACACATTTTTGGTAGTGCGGTCAAAAAATATCAAACATTAAAAGGCACTTTTACTGTAGATTGGTGGTTACCATTTCTTTTGGGAACCATTCAGATTGGAAATATCTGGAATTGACTTGATTCATGGAATGGATTGGGTAGAACTATTACAAGAGAATATTGGCTATTACATGAGGAGACTTATCTTTATATACCAATAAGGTAGAATCTATTCACCCCACTTGGATTGATATCATTAGGTTGGTTATATGGGACCAATTCTCTTTAGATTGGATAGTCTCAAGAATCAAATCACCTGTATTTCTCTAGATACTTGTGGAATGCTGAAGGATAATTTTCCCCTAGTGGTAGAAATATTTCAAATTTTCATTCCTGATGAGTTCTATTTCCTAACACCCAAATGATATATCATTTTCATGATCGAGTTAGTGTCAGGACAATAGCATGTTTCTCCCATGCCTTACAGAATGGAACTAATCGAGATCATGATTTGAAATTTCAGTTCCTTCATGTCGAATTTAAATACTTTATATGGATAATTAAATCTCTTTAGGGTTCCATGGTTCTATTTTGAAAAGGGTTGATGGGTCCTTCCACCTATGTGTGGATTATCAGATGTTGAACCAGATGATGGCCAAGAGACAATATCATCCTCTTGAATTGAGAATATTTTTGATTAATTCAGTGGTTCCAATATCCTTTTCTATATTGAATTGAGATCAAGATATAATTATATAAGGGTGAGGTTTTTAGAAATTCCTTTGACTTCTCTTAAGAGGAGGTATGGATTTTATTAATTCTTATTTATTCCATTAGGGTTTACTAATGTCCATACAGTATTCAATTGACATATTTTATATGATATTTTATCCATTTTTGGATTATTTTTTTCAAGGTTTAATTGATGATATATTATTGTACACAAAGTATATAAAACACCACACCAAACATTATAAAACTGTCTTGAGTTCTTTAAGAGAGCATCATCATTGCACAAAGCTAACTAAATACATTTAGTGGATAAATAATGTACACTTCATTGCCATTATCATGTTATAGGATAGAATGCCAGTGGACCTAAAGATTATCATATCTGTGGTATCTTGGGAAAAACCCACAAATGAATTTGAAATTCATATATTTCGTGGTTTAGTAGGATATTAACATCAGTTTATTGAATATTTATTCAATTTGGAAGCACCAATTTCTAGGAAGACCAAGAAAATGGTGAAGATTATTTGGACTGATGCATGTGACAATAAATTTCAAGTGATGAAAAGCAGGTTGACCTCATCACCAGTCTCAACATTAAATATTATAGTTATAACATATATATTGTTGTGTGATGCCTCTATAGTGCGACTTGGATTAGTTCAAGAGAAGGAAGAACAAGTGCTGCTTATTGATCTAGAAATATGAGACATCATGATTGGAATTTCCCTACTCATGACATGGAGTTAGTTTCATTGGTATATTACATGTGATGTTTGAGACACTAAATCATGGTTGAGTGGTTGGTGGTATTAACGAATCACAAGATCCTCAAGTACATATTTTATTAGAAGGACCAGAACCATCAACAAAAGAGGTTAGTTGAGCATGTATTGTCTTTCAACGTTGAATTAAAATATACATAAGGATATTTCAATGTCATTTATAACTCTTTGATCCAAATTACATAGACAGAGATAATACAAAATTATTGTGTTGTGTGGTGGATAATGGCCCAATTTGCAAACATGCATCTAAATGTTCACGAATCTCAAGGTTGAGTAACTATGACATTGACATATGTTATACCAATTCTTATGGACCATTTTAAGACTATTCAATTTTCTTATTCAAAGGTCTCAGTTCTATGTGACATGTTAAATGGGGAGGATACTCTATTATTATGGTTTCTCTGTATTCGAAATTATCTTCTATTTCATGGATAATTATGGGTTCCATTAGGATTCTATGGGAAGTTGATGAGATAGTTTCATGTTTTTATATGGGTAGTAAATCCTGGTTTAACAAAGATTTAACATGACATCAATAGTTTATACTAGAGGTCATTAATGAATAAGGATAAGAAATGCTTCATCGATATAAGCTTCATTTGATAGCAGGTAAAAGATGACCATCAGAGGCCAGATGAGCTTCTGCAACATTTTCTCATTTTGGAGTAGAAATGGAATAATTTAACAATGGATTTTTTAGAATAACTACCTAGGAAAACCATTAATAATTATAATATATGGATTATTGTAGATCAACTGACTAGGGTATCCCCCTTCTTACCTTTTAGGGAAACACTCATAGTTGATGACCTGGGAATTCTTTACCTGCATAGGGTGGTTTGATTGAATGGAGTTTTGAGGAGTACCATATGAAATATATATCCTAATTTCATATCACAATTATCGATGGGTATTCAGAAATCCAATGGATCACAAATCCCTATAAGTGTAGAAAATCATCCACATACTGGTGGTAAATCTAAGAAGACAATTGAGGTTCTACAAGATAGTGTACAAGCCTATGTTTTTGGATTTTGGATGTTCATAGGAGAAACATATGTCACTCATGGAGTATTGAAATAATAACATCGTCTATGAATCAATCATGATAGAATATTTTGATCAATTTTATGGCAGGCCATGTCATGTACATCTTGGTTGGATGAAGGCATGTGAGTTAGAACTTGGTGGGACTGGTCTCATGTTGGATACATGTGAAATGGTTTAGATGGTTAGACATTGGTTGGTGACCAAATAGAGAAGGAAGAAATCATATGTTGTGCATCAAGTCAGAACCTTATAATTAAAGGGTGCTCATCATGTTTTCTTTTAGTTTTTTTCCTCGATTGGGGATACACTATATTTGGAAACATGAAATTTTAGAGTCTAGGTTTTTCAGGCCATAAGAAATAGTGCTAAGTGTAGGTCCAGTGGAGTACCATTTATCTATTCAACACTTCTAGTATGATCAATGAAGTGTTACACATGTAAAAACTATGATGATTTCATCAATACCCTTCCCATGTGATAAAAGTAGTAGACTGAAATATTTTGTCTAATGTGTCCTTTGAGGAGAATCCGAGACGGGTTAAGAATCATAGTGATTAATATCTTTGGGGTAGTAGAATACCATTCTTTATATTATTGGAGTATAATTGGCCAATTCAAGAGAATACTTGACAGAGGGTGTCTAATATGCAAAAAAAGTGGCCAGGTATGTTCACAAAGACCTCACAATGATGCTTGGAGTAGCTCAAGAACAAGATTTAATATAGTGTAGAGGATATAAGATCCTATACATTCTATAGTATTTCTCTCTATGAGCTATAATTTTATCCTATGCGGATGAGTCTTGTTTGGAGATTAAGAGCCCTTTTTCGAAAAAATGACCTATATTTTGAGGATGTATTCATGTTTGAGTAATTGAAGTTTGGGTATAAATAGGTTACGTGTTTCATGATTTCATAGTTAGTTGAAATGATCTAAAGGGGGATCTAGTGGATTAAAAGGAAAATGGTAAGAAAAATCAATTACATAACATTTAAACACATTGTAATGTGATTACACATAATGTAATTATTTTAGTGTTTTAATGAAATAAATTCGAGGTTATGGGTTTTCAATATATTACATTGAAAACTTTTAGACAACGTGTAATCACAATACATGCCATGTAAATTTATGACCTATAATATTAAAAATTATGGGAATATTATTTTCATCCCAACCAGCTACATGACCTCTTTCCTCATCTATAGGAAATTATCTAATTCATTTTTGGATTCCAATATCCATTATGTACATACTGTTTGTGTGAGAAATCCATGGGAATTGGTTTTGGTCTTGTTTCTTCTTTTACTTAATTCTTCTCCAAAAATTGTGGTGAAATCCTTTTACAAATTTCATTTATTGTTTTTACCATGATCAATTTTGATCATGGAATCTCTTCAAAATCTTCCAAACCTTCTTCCTCCAGGTAATTAGCCATTATATGTGTTGTTAGGTAATTAGTTAATGGTAGGGGATCTATGTATTAACCCTATGGTGTGATTATTTTAATTTTTATGATATATATTGATTGATATGATATATTTTGTGCCCAAAACAATTATATAAATTAATGATATTACCCCTAAATACCTTTGTTGGAAATTAGATCTTTACAAGCTTAGTGGCTACCCATTGGCAGAGAAAACCATTGAATATAATTAATTTGGATAATTGTTTAATGAATGATTTTCATGGAATGTGATATTGGGTTATTGAATGTAATAGAATCCCTAAACTGTGGCATATTTATATGTGATATTATTCTTAATCAATTGGGAATTAAAATTCAAGTGGTATATGAATGAAAAATGATAATTCAAAAAATTAACCATCGATAATTGTGTTGTGGTACTGTGATATCCATGTTGTAAGAGAGGGATGGTGTTCCATGCTCAAATTCTTAAATATCTAGATATTTCCTAGATCAAGAAAATTTAAATGATTTAATGATGAAATTTAGTGGGCTCAACCCAGTCCCATCCTATAATGATTGTAGATAGATGGTTATGCCCACTTACTTGTTGTAATTCTTATAGGAATTTATAAAAAAAATTGAAATTCTTGTAGGGATTTCACCAGGATTTTTATGATTATACCGTGGTTATATCACTATAGTGGGATGGTAATCAAAATTTATTAAAGATATAATAGTACATAGTAGAAGAAGTGTTTTTTTATATATTATTCATTGTTTAATTGATTAATACACATGTTTATCACCTTATGTAATACACTTCATATCAGACTAAATCGATTAAACATGGTGGGGTTGACCTACTAAATTAAACTCACACCATATTTACTCCTCCATTTAGCACCCGAGTAGATTTCCTTGATTCAATTTTGGAATATGGAAAAGTAAAATGTTTTTGATTTCTTGTTTTTTGTTTGGATAGTGAATGAAGATGAGTCCAACATTGGCTTAGAGACCTAAGACATCGAGTCTTTTGTTGGAATTTTCTAGTATTATTATTGTATACTTCTACCATGATGTTTCGTTACATTCTAGAAATTCATTTTATTATTTTATAATTTATTTATTTTTTTATATAGTTGTATACTGTTGTTTTCTTTCACAAAAGCATTAGTTTGATTATATCCATTTTATAATAAATTATTCTAATCCTATGACGATTAATACATGGAAGTATAGTCTCTCCACTATTATTTTCACACATCCTCTACTAGTTGGTAGCCTTGGGCATACGAGGAGGTATGCTTGAGGTATTGTAATCAGTCCTTTCTGACTATGCAGGAGAGTGCAATATTTAGGGACATTAAAGTAATTCCCTCTAGGTAATTTTGATATCATTTTTCATATCACTGAATAATGGGATTTTTTCTAAACCTTGTTAATCCTATCTTCGTATTATTCTTCATAATTTTATTGGGTTTTATATTTTACCCATCTTTTAAGGACCACAATATTTAGTGTTGTAACACACCAACTCCAATAACTCAGAGCCATAAAATACTTATTTCTATATGTATATGATACACGGGATCTCACTAGACATGATTGATATGATTAAGAGTCTTTGAAAACAAAATATAGACATTATTCTATAATTACATTAATAATAAAAAACCTGGATAATAAAAATTCTTGCGTACATGCAATCATTCATAACAGCCTTCTTCATATCTTGGGGACTTGAAGAAAAAAAAATTTGACATCAGATTCCTTGAAAAGATTATCTATAGTAGAATCTATAATGATTAAATAAGTCATAATTAATATTGAAGAGAGAATAATAAAAACACATTCTATTAGACAAAAAATATGATTCATTCAATATTAGTGGTCTATATTAACATAGAAATGACATGGATAATGAAAACAAAATTTTTAATCAACAAAATTAATAATTATTTACTTTCATGAATAAGGCCTCTCAACCAAGATATCAAAAATATTTTGTTCATTGAATCCCATACATGTTGTCATTATTAGTAAATATGTAGCTATAAAATCACTATGAATATAATATTACATTAAGGACGAACTGTATCATGATAATTTTTGATACATAGATGGTATATATTTAACTATCCCATACCCATCACTTTATTGTCCTCTAATAAACGATGGAGAGGAAACCCCTCTACAGTTTCAAAATATTAAAATATATTGATGTCTTTCTCAAGAAAAATGGATTTGAAATGACTAATATTAGATTAAAAGATTATATAGGTATTTAATATGACCATAAAATAGGATTTTAGCAATTTTTATGTCATTTTAATAAAATTTAAATTATTTTTAACCGTTTTATCATGATTTAAATTTTATTATAGTAACTAAATTTTTAAAAAAATGTTACTAATCTTAATGAACAAAAATAAATCATTCCTCATTAGAATTTTCACTAATTAAAATTCCAAATATGGAATCCATTTTATCAAATTCAATTTTGGTATGTTGTGTACAATAAATAAAAACAAACCCCTAATTCAGGATTAATACCGGTTTTCCAAAAAAAATCATTTCTAATTATAAATACGATTTTACAACAAGATAATGATTTACATTAACTCTAATAGAATTAATATTATTATTTTTAGTAAAATTAGAATTATTTAATTTTTAAAATCACCCAAAACGTATGGTATATTTTATAAATACATAATGAAATT
Organism: Viscum album; assembly: GCA_963277665.1. Classification (NCBI taxonomy): domain Eukaryota; kingdom Viridiplantae; phylum Streptophyta; class Magnoliopsida; order Santalales; family Viscaceae; genus Viscum; species Viscum album. Next base: position 1,921,502,101 of record OY728160.1, read on the forward strand.
AAAATAAACAAAACCTTTTTCTGTTGGATTAAGAACATTACATTGTTTTCCAAACTGTTGATAATATCATACTTTGTTAAACATTGTACATGAATTTTGATTTAAATTATTTCATTAATATATATTTATTCCAGGAAAATAGGTTTAATAAATATATCATGTTATTCTTATCTCTTCATAATGACTACAATGTGATGGTTTTTTGTAAAACCCGTATTTTCACTGCTGATTATAAAATTATTAATTTCTAAAAAATCTCAAAAATTCATCATAATCTAATTTTAACATGTAAAATTAAAAAATGAAATTCATTTAATGAAATTAAATTTATAAAAATTTATAATTTTTATTTTAGTATAATTATTTAATGATGATTTTTGTATTTTGCATTTATTTTTCTTGAATGATAAAGTTACTAATATTAACTATTTTAAGAAACCATATTTTTTTACACATTAATAAATTATTTATTATATAAATCCAAAATTAATATTATACTATAATATAAATAATCCTGGTATCTTTTGGATATCTAGTCCAAAGAACATTAACATAGAATAAGTGAATGAATACATTATTTATAATCATCATAACATGTCCTTATATTCCATTGATCTTAAAATACTGAATAATATAACAAAGGGACGTACATATAAAAGTGGTGATATATAAATCCTATTAAGGAAATAATAAAATAATTATTTTATAAAAGTAAAATATATCAGTAAATATGAATATAATGGTGACATAAAAGGGTGAGAATCATAAACATGAACATCAACGCATGAGAAAATATGTGAATGTCAAGAAAACATTGGAATGTGGAAAAAACAAATTATGAAAAATTAAGATTAAGATAAGGATAAACACTAACACATTTTAACATTGATATATTAATAGAACCTCTCATGAAAAATATATGGTTTCCAATAAGATAAAAAAATTCCCAATTCATTTGTGGGATATATAATTTAGATCCCTCCTACCACATCCGTATCATATACATGCATTAGTTTTCTACATGGATTAAAAAACATAAGAATTAATTTATATAAATTTGATAACATGATTATAAAGTACTGTTTATATAAATGGAATAACACTATAAATGAATGATAGTTATATCTATGTGAATTAACTTTAGTTGAAATGGGGATGGGTATTCACTACACAAATGTTGGACATAGAAAATGATAGGATATTTTCATTAGCAAAAAGAGTGTAAATAATTTCTCCTTGAAGTGTTTAATGAGAATGAATTGGGGATTATCATAACTTATAATAATAATATAATAAAAGTTATGTGTAATGATATATTCCGAAATGAAAATTTTGAAATAAAATGGCATAATTCACAAAACTGATGGAAGATAGAGGATGAGGTAATCCCTTACGACGATGGGGTTATTTTAAAATCATTGGAGTGATTATTTGGAGACTAAAAACACCTAATGAGGTATTTAGATATGGATAAATTAATAAAATCCATTCTCAAGGAGTTTTGAGTGATGTTGAATGGTATGTTGGGTTTATATTAATTTGAAAAGTGTTTTTAACTACTTATTAACTTATAAACATGGGTTTTGGAATCTATATGATAAAATAAGAAAAGAAACACCATCACATATATTTCTTATTTTCTCTTCTAAATTGTTTCTTTTTAAATATTTTATAAGGATAAATTCTAAAAATATTAAAATAATACAATTGCTGATGTGAAAGTTATCCATGCTAAAAAATAATTCATTTCAAAATCATAAAATATAATATTTATTTTGGATGATTAATTGATGACTGAAAAAATTGATCATAAAACAACATAACACTATTTATTAATTAATAAAATTATATTTTTTCATGTATATCTTTCATATATTTTTTAATCTCTTTCGGTCCATTAAGATGTCATAATGAATACCATATATTAAAACATTATGTAATTTTTTTCAGAAATTCCATAACCTCAAGAAATTAGGAAAAAATAACCATTGGTTGATTAAAATTTTGTGATTTTAGAAATAATTGTTTTACCAAAATAAATTATAAAAACATAATTTTATCTTTCAATCAATGGGAATTATTGTTAGAAAATATGAGTTTTCATAAAAATAACAAATTAATGACCCTTATAATAATTACACAGGACTTCATGAAACTAATAATTAATTTTTATAAAAATAAATTTTACTATATACAAAAATTTTATTAAAATAAAATAAATTTAAAAAATAATTTAGTTGATCAAAGAGATATATTTAATAGGAACTATATGTTTCAAAAAAAATAAAATTTGGGTTTATTTATTAGAAAAATATTTTTATCAATCATATTATTTAATAAATTATTTAAATATATATATATATATATATATGAAGTGACATTAAAAATTATTAAATATAAGAATAAATTTATTAAAAAGAAAATATAAAAAATCATACTACAAGGATATTAATACTTATCCTTTGATTATACCAGCATACTCCCTAAAGGCAATGTGTGTGATAGTGGTTCTTTCTTGGGGTGGTAAAGAAAGCATTGTCTATGTCATAATGTTGACATGATTAAATTTATCCCATATATGGTATATATTGATATATAGTTGTTGAATCTAAATATGGGATTTATCAAGGGAAAAACCTAGTGATGTCATATCCCACGAAATCTATAATAAATGGGCTTTATAGGGTATTATCCTATGGGTAGATTCCATCCATTATTATGTATATGTCATTTATAAATTTTCAAAACTATTCATATATACTAATCATACCAATAAATTTAAAATATAATTGTTATCAACGTTAAGAATTATTTATTGTCTTGTCAATTAGATTGGAAATATTTTGTAACAATCCAAAATAACAAAAATAGTGCATGCATTTTCTCTATATATATTACACAATGAAAAATTTATACATTAGTATAGTAATTTATTTTTTAAAACATAGGGTTATTAAATTATTCCCCGCATTAGAAATTTCACCATTGAAATACTATTTTACACACTGTGATATAATTGGGAACTTCTATGTAATCACATCATCTAGTTGACAGTTCGTCTAATCAAACTTCTGGTTCACCAACAACCCTTTGACCTAGAAAGATTTATTTTTTCAAAAAAAAATCACTATGATATATGATCATACCCATATACTCATCTCATGAACTATTATTATGAAGGGGTTCCACTGTTGGATTTATTATATGTGATAGTTTCGGAATCTACTTCCTCGTTAGGGATATGTTGAATAAATCATGTTCTTGAAATTGTTTACGTGGTAATGATACTCAACAGTCCAAAGCACTGATGCACTCAGGGATCTTGAAATTTTTTATCTGTCATGGAATAATATTTACTTTATTGAAAAGCCTCAGGACATTTCTCTATTAAGATATATGAAGGAACACCTCACATACTACCTCAAAATCTATGCCTCATCAATAATTGTGTAAATTGATTTTTTGTAAAATTTGTGCAGATTTAATATGAAATTAAATGGTTTCAACAGTATTTGTCACATCTTATACATGATAAATCGTAATATTATTCTTCAATCCTACTTCCTCCAAACATGATTAATCCTAAAAACTATTCCCATTTTGAGCCTCATAATTTTAAATTTGAATACTTGAATTTAATATGTTGTTATAAGAGAACACCACAATGGTAATGTGCTAATCCAAATTTCCATGGAAATAAAGTGAAACTTCTTTTGTATATCCTATAGAGTTTTAAGAGTTTTTATAGAATGAACATTTGTATGAGTCTAATGGGCTATTTTGAAACCGAGCATTGTATCTATTTCCTTCTGAATTCTTCTCCAAATCATCTAGGAAAACCTTATATCTCCATAAGAAACAATGTGAAGGGATACTACATGGAGTCCTACGAATTACATTATGTATATAGTTGTAAGTTAACCAAGAGAAAAAAATCCAAGATATTGATGAAATTAATTGAATTTATAGTGTGATTGACTAAAATATTGATGGAGTAATTAACTTTGTATGTCCAACTAAATCATAAAACAATATCCATATTTATGTTTTACCATTTTCAAATTATTATGGGAAATGTTTACATCATACCCATAAATCCAATCACTTCATCCTTGATATATATTCATACCTAGAATTCAGATACACATTCTATAATCTCACTCATCATTTTATTCCAATATAATTATTTCTTTATATAGTCATACATATTATTTCAACCATGATGAATTAAAAAGGATGATAAATTTCTGTCATGAAGATATTCCCTATTCATCTCTAGAATTTATGGGACATATATTCAGGTTCAAGACTTATAACTCTGTCTTCCTAAAATTTGAACTCAATGATATTAAATTACTTTTAATGTATCTTCTTTTTTATTGTTTGGGCATCCTTGGACCTATCTTGAGTGTTTGTTTGTGAAGTTATGTGAGAAATATAGTAGAATATCCTATTATTATTTCTTTTCCAATCTTTTTCTTTTCTTAGGATATTGGAAACCATTCAATAATGATAAGGTATAGGGTTTAAAGATATATTCATATGAGATCATATTTCCTTATGTTCACCTTCTTAGGATAGTAATGGTTTCATCAATCATAATCCTTGATCAAATATTACCACCATTATTAATTTGATTTGAGAATATTTTTCTAGAAATTATTCTGGGGTATTTTATGTTATATTCATATGTCTCATATCTACTCATAGACATAATATTTCCATTTATTTAATGTGAACATCCAAAAATCTCATTCCAATCATGGATTGGGTTATTCCCCACGAAAAACATTAATTTTTACGAGGTAAACTCATTCACCTTTTCATCCTGAAAAATTATACAAGCAAATAATTTTTGGATGAATAAAAATATATAACAAATACTTCCTATTTATTTCATTATAATATAAAATGTATCCTGTTGAACCTATTAATTAACTAATTAAATAAAAACACAAATATATTAATCTAGAAAAATTAACTTTATTTGTTGTTAGCTTGGTTATTTTTATTTAAAATCAGGATAAGTTTCAAAAAAACCTGATTATATTACCCAACTCATCGATAGAAACTATATATATCTATCAAATTGTTTTTCTAGATAATTCTTATATTGACTCTATTTTTTAATGATTCATGAATATCGCATTATTGGTGATAACCAATCCTAAGAATGTTTCATTATCACTCTAAAACTCACAATTTTTGTACATTAAATTTAACTACTCCTTTCAAAAGGACATTAGTATTTTATTAAAACATTCTTCAGGTTTCTCCTTTTATTTTGAGTTGATCATAATTTCATCATTAAACACTATCTAATTTTTGAAGGTAATCCATAATGAATATATTCATCAAGTCCATGATGACTTTGGGATACTTAGTGAGTCATAATGGAATCATTTTGAATTCTTATTACCTATAAAATCTACAAATAATAGTATTGTGATATCAACATTTTTAAATATAACATGATGAAATCCCAACTGATGATCCACCTTCAAAATCATTGGTCTCCACAAATATTATAAAAAAAACATCAATACACCATAGAGGAAACTTGTTTTGTATCATAATCATGTTAGTCCCATGATAATAAATTCATAGTCTCATTGAACCATCCTTCAACTTGATGATGATGACCAAAGAACCCCAAGGTGAATAACATGGGGGTAAAAAACATTTATCCAAATTATCCTGAATTTTATTCTCCAACTCATTATATTCAATAGTGGATATTCTATATGGAGCTTATTGTATTTTAATATCTCTATGTACGATCTATATTAAGGAAAAAATATCACGGATTAGAATAACACTATCCAATTCATCATCCACACATCATCATATTATATTATAATCAGAAAGAAATCAAGGAAGACCTTATCTATAGTATAAATCATTTGATATTAATAAACATTCTCAAAATAAAATGATTATAATTATTAAGACGATGATATAAATGTAAACTCATCATCATCCTTTCACTTGTATATAATCATATAGTAATTATTGATATACAGTTTGATTACATTCTAAAATAATTTTTTTTTTCTCAGTATTATGAAAGTCAATCAATAACAAGAATAACATCAATTTCATTCAACTCACAAATATTGAAGTGTAGGAGGTCATATAATAGGGATGGAATAATTTCCCCCATTAAATTTTCACTGATAACATGAATTTTATGCTTTCAGGTGGTGTTTCAATAATTATTCTAAACTTATGGGATATGAATGAATGTTTAGACAAATAATTATATAGAACATCTGATGTTTATGAATTTATTATAATATTTCCTTTAACATTTTGATTCTTATTATAATCATTTACTTAATCCAAATTCAAATTATGGATAATTATTTTAAAACTTTTAATCCTATAAAAGTAAATTAAAAAATTTAATGCATAACATATAATGTATATTTATTACAAAACCTATGAATTTCACAATTACAATCATTGTTCTCCATGATATATTTCATAACCTATTATTTTATGGGTATTTTTTTCCTAATGACGGTCCTTAAAGAGAATGAAAATTAACCAAATAATATCCCATAAGAGTGTCAATATTAGTGTGTTACATTGACTCTATGTCATGAATTAGGTGACTATCAAGTTAATACTCAACTAAAACATTTTCAGGGTATTACCCTAAGGTATAATTGTGACATATATATATCCACAAGAAGTATCTAGATATATATTTTTTTTCATGGAAACCACATACACTATAGATTTCCATAATTTAGGGAATATCCACATGTTTAGTATTATCCATATAGATTTCACTATAATCTTCAAATCCAAATCACTAAAAATTAATATACCTTTCTCTGATACCAACTATGTCAAAAATCGTATTTGAAAAACAATTTTTCAGGATTTATTACATAAAGTCTCAAAAAATAAAATCATTGCAGATCAATAGGCCTATTATATTTTGGGAATTATTTACATAGAACATTCACTTGAAACTAGGATATAAATACTTTATTTAATATCTCCATAACCTTCCTTCATATTCCATAGATCTTACAGTACTCCATGGGAAAACATGGGGATTTTTATATGAAAGTGGTGATCTAGAAAGACCAATAAGGTAATAATCAATGAATAACATGATAATATTAATACATGTGAGTGAATAGGTATATAAATGTGACACAAATGGTTGATAATCATAAACATGAACATAAAATCATGATATATTATCATAATATCACTGAAACAAAGGAATGTGGAAACAATACAAAACATTCCATCATAAGACTATGTCAATAATTACAATCATGAAATCATAATAGTGTGTGTATATAATAACCTCCATATCCCCATAAAATCAATATAATTAGATAAAAAAATTACCTAGTTCATTAGAGAGTGATATAATTTCATTCCCACCCTTCACATTCTCATCACATACATGATTTATTGTGCCACATTAATAAAACATCATATGAATTACATTCATTAACATTATTCCAATAATTAAGGTTTGTGGTTTATATAAATGGATGTTCACAATAATTCAATGATAGGTACATCTAGGGGAGTACTAATTAGAAAAAATTATAATGGGAATTCAATACAAAAATGTTTTCCATGGAATATCATATTATAACATTGAGAACATTATGCGTGTAAATAATGATTCATGTAAGGGTTTCATGAGTGCTAATGGTGGTCACTAATTAATTTTATGTTATAATAATTATAAAATATATGTTTATATACTCATTAAAAATTAAAAAATTGGAAATCAAATGGAATAATGCAAAAAAGTTATTGAATAATGAAGAGCTGTAAGGAATCCCAGACCTTGGAATAATGTTTATAATAGCATGGGGATATCATTAATTTCATAGAAATGACATTTGGAGAGTTTTAGAGAGGGATATGAATAGAGAATATCTAGATCAATGTGTTATTATTGAAGAATAGTGGGTTGTTGGATTGTTATTTATTGTAAATGAGAGTTGAATTATATATTAATTTCTAAACATGGGGTTTTTACTAAATTTGATAAAATAAAAAGAACTTCAAACTATCATGTGTTATTCAACAACTATTTCTACAAAAAAGATGATGTTATTAAATTTTTTTAAGGTAAATAACCTAAAATATTAAAATAACACCATTGGTGATGATAAAGTGATTCATGTTCATAAAAATTTCATTTTAAAACCCCAAAATATTATACTGGTTTGTGAGGATTCATAAAAGGTCAATAAAATTTAACAAATAAATTCGAAGCCATTATTATATTCTGGTACACATTTTTTACCATTCATACAATATTTTTTTTTATTAAATTACATTTTGGATATTATGAAAACATAATATAGACCATAGGTCTATATTGAATTTATTATTTACCTAATACATCAATTTTATTATAAAATTATGAAAAATTCTCCAATGTTTGGATTTTATTTAGGGAATTAAGAATTATATTTATTTTATGAAAAAAGATTTCTAAATATGATTATTAACACTTTTAAGCAAAAATTCATATTTATTTTAAAATATTAGTTATTACAACCCTTGAAACATCTTTACCTTTATAAAATTTATATTGGACCTCATTAACATATATATTTTTTAGATTTAAAAAAACTGTATTTAATAATATTAATTTATTAGAATACAATTTATCAATAAAATTATTTAATTTTTCTAAAAGTGTAACCTAATAGAAAATATAAAGTCACAAAGAATACAATTTGTGTTTCTTCACATCAAGACGTTATTTTTATCAAAATTATTATATAATCCTTACTTGTGTAATAATTAAAAGGTTTAAAAATAGTCATTATTTTTTTCAAATAAAACATATAAATTCATATTACTAGGTAATAGATACATCACCTCATACTACACCATCATATACCAAAAGGGTACAAGGGAAAATCCTCGTAATTATATCTCTATATAAATCACCCAAAAATGGACATCATAGGTTATGTTATTAAAAAATGGGGTCCATTATTCGTCCATCTATGTCAATTAGGCTTTATTCTAACCTTTTTTATATATTAATATTATTAGTCACTTTTTAATGGATATATTATCAAAGGTTCTGATTATAACTTTTCTTTAAAATCCATTATGATATAATATAAATTTTTATAAAATAAAAAATGTAGTGAAACTGTTTTCCATAAATATATTTATTAATGAAGAATTTATTCACTTGTAATGATATTTTATTGATAAAATTTTCATGCACTACAAATCTGGTGTGTTATGTTAATCCCACCAAAAAATATTATTCTTGATATTACTAGAATGTCAGAAAATGAATTGGTGTGGGATGTTATTCATCATAAAATATTTATATCCCCATGAATCTTCATCTATTTTATGTTCCATCCAATGTACCTTCACTAATCAAGACATGAAATTTAGCAACATTTGTTGTATAATGTCAAGGATCTGGATATGATATTAATGGTAAGATAAATCTGGTTCTAAAATAGTTTCTATATTTTCAGAACATGTGTTCTGTCTAGAATATACTCCTTTAATAGGGATATATGTTACACAACAAGAAATTATGAGGGTATTTGTGAATTTACATACATTTATCAACATATAAAATTCATTATAGAAATTCAAAAGGCATGAGACTCCAAAATTTGAGTTTTCATTTATTACAAAAACATACAACATTTTTCATTATAAATAATATAATGAAATCAAGATCTAATAATTGAAATGAAAAATTATTCCTTTGGTTATTGGTGTTATATTTTTCAACATTTATATACCTTGATATGATTGTGAATAGTATTTACATTAAAAATTGTATCACTGATACATTCTAGGATTAAATAATTCCATTCATTAACTTCTTCATGAAAATTTGTTGTATAACACATTTTCTCATAATGTCCTTCATATGGTTACATTTTAATTCTCCAATTTAATCTATTATTTTAGGAAAATTCAACCAAATAAAAATATTGATCCCACTTACCTTGTATAAAAAGTTATCTTGAACTCAACCTGACTTCTAATATCTGAATAACTCTTTTAGATTTTTCATCTATCATAGGATGATAAGAGGATATCAAATGATTATTAGTGTTAAGATACTTTTAAAGACAATAATATAATTTTTAATTGAAATATGGGTCATGATAATATACAATCCAAAGTGGTGAAAAATGATGTCGGAAAACATCATAAATATAAATCCTATTGAGGTTATAAAGAGGTATATCTTCCATTATTGTAAATAAATGTGTGGGCATGGTAAGGAAATAAAAAATACCCCATAATAAATCATTATTTATTTGACACTTTGAATATATAATGAATAAGTCCATAGTAATATATCATATTTACACATAAAAATAGTTTTAGGGTCAATGAATCCTTAATGATGGTTTATCTGGGCGTATACCTATTGAGAAGCCAAAAATAATTATACATAGTCTAAAATTTCAAGATTTATATTATCCCAACTAAAATGGATCCTTAACAACAACAAATTAGAAGTTCAGTAATGTTTTTGTCATAGTTGTCTTGTAATCCGCCACAAAATATTTAGAATTTTAAAAAAAATAACCATTTCTCCAAACCCACCCACTCACATCTCCTCCATGCACCCCCTCTCACCCAAAAATCCCAATACCAAACCCTATCCATCATCCCCTCTCTAGTGGTTTGGTGATACATCCCATCATATATTCTCCACTTTCCCCTGATCCCCCCCCCCTGACCTACTTGTGACCTGGTGGCCCTCACCCTTTTCGGGACTTGATACCATCCCCATTTACCGCACTCGATCCACCAAATTGTCTCCCTCACCGGCACATAAGAATTTCCCATTCTTAAATATATGGTTTCCATTAACCCTAGTCACCTTGTGCCTCTCCGTCATCCTTTTTCTTTCCCCTGCTACCTATATGTGTTTCTTCATTGTACAATGTATTATTTTCTATTTTCATACTCTACATTTTCAATATTACTACAACATCATGTGAGGGTTGGATTTTTTTTATTTAGCATGCGTTTTTGTGATTTCCACATGTTTATTATTATTATTTTTTTGTTTCTAGGATCATTAACATGTTCTTCATTTAAATTTATATTTGTTCATTTTATTATACAGGTTTCATTTTCTTAATGTCATTGAGTATTATTTGTGTCAAATCAGAATATGTTTTTTATGTTAGTAAAATATTAATTTTGTATTAGTTTATATTAATTAAGGTTAGGTGTGTTTCATTTCATTTTCATTAAACTGGGTTTGATTTTGAATGTATAATTTTATTTCAATTGATTTCAATAATTTATTATTGATGAAATTTCATTTATTGTGCTTGGTGATATTCAAAGGGAGTATTAGTGGCCTAGGGCATGTCAAATTTGGTTGAATTTTTTTTATTTAGTTAAATTTTTATAGATTAGGATATTTTAAGCATAGGGTTCTATAGTACAATTTTTTTATTTTTTATATGCATTCTATATTAATATAACATATAATATTACTTATTTGATTCTATTAATTTTATTATAATTATATATGTTCTGGTTGGTTCATCTCCCATAATACTACATTTGTGAGTATAATATATTTTTAAGGGCTTTATAAATTTTATATATGGATATATTAATTCAATTGAATCAAATTAAATTATATTTTTATATATTTCGACCTTTAAAAACAAGAAATATGTGTTTAACCCATTTATAGGGGTTTATAACATTTGACAACATTGATTTGATATCATAAAGGGATTAAATAGATACCTAATCAAAATTTAGGTATATATGATGATCAATTTACTTTTCAAATTACACTAGAGGTTCCTCACATAAAAAGGCTGAAAATTAGTCTTTATGATTGATTTTCTTATCTAGGATATTTTATGACATAAAAAAATTAGGTTCACCATTTGAAAACCATAAACCCAACCATGAAATATTACTACCAGATTTATTAAAATAATTGTTAGTTTAATTTGTTTTATTACCACATTATATTTCATTGTTTTTAAGGAATTGAAAACATGTTTATTAGATAAATTAAGGTAATTATAATGTATCTGTGATTATTTTTCAGTATAATTCAATATTTTTCAAAATTTTACATTTTAAAAATGGTAAATTTTATAATTTAATTACACTTTTACATGAAAAGTAAATCGGCATACAAAATACATTTTATAAAATGAGTATAAGGGTTTTCTCATAATAGATATCCAATTTTTTTTGTTGGGATTATGATTTTGACTCAATGATTTGTTAATTATATTTTATACTATTTTAAAGATTTATTTCAGTGATGCTAATGTTCTATTCATATTTATAAAAAACTATGAATTGAAAACATTTTGTAAATCCAAAATCCCATTTTATAAACAAATAATGTGTTTTCATCATGTAAATAAATAAACATGATGAGGTATCACATTTATTTTTCAATTTTTAATTTTTGATGTAATTAAATAATGTTGAGTAATTAATTAATAAAATTATTGAATTGGTATTTATGGTAATAGGTGAATGGAAGTTGGATTTGTGATTTACATGGTGTGTTTTTTAATAACCATACAATTATTTTTTAATTTTTCTTATATATTGTTTTTAATTTATTATTTGGCCTTTTGTGTACCCTATTGAGAAATTGAGGGATGGTTGTGATACCATTTTAGATTATGCATTGGCTATTGAACTATGTTGTCTCAATCATAAATTCAATTTATAAGAAAAGTGGGGGGTAAATTGTTCTGATGTTAATTTCAATTAATTAAATGACTATAACTCCAAGGAGAAATCATTTCACTTATCCTAATAAACTCTCAATAGATGGTCCCTCGGCCATACAAATAGATTATGATTCATCTGTCACCCTCCCAATATCATCTAATATACCCTCTAGCACGTTATCATCTCCCAAACCCACCACCCATTTACTATTTCTCAAACCATCCATTTTTTCATCATCTCGAACACCCTACATCAGCTTCCCATTAGTATTTGAGATATTGGATCCTCATTCATCTACTTTAACTGTGAGGGAACAAGTCATTTTAGGAGGATAATGGAGGGTAACCATTATAGGTACAAATTTTACTAGGAATAAATTTATTTAACTATTTTATACTACTAAATATTTTTTATAAAATATACAAACACTGATACTATAAATAGAATGTTGAACAGTTTAGATGTCAATAAATTTAATGTAATGATGATAGTTGTTCCATTTGACTGATATGGGGTCCCCAATGATGATGTTGTAGAATTATGTGGATAAATTCTATGCTTGTAGGTGGTGGGACCATTTACCATTATGATTAGCTTAAAAGAATGGAGTCAAGTTCATTATACGTAGAAAAATATTGTTTTTTAATAATAGGTAAAGAAAAATTTAATATATTACGGTGTAATTTAATCATGTTTTTGTTTTTCCATTATTATATGATAAAAATAAACATCTTTGTATGAATGTTTTTCAAAATTCTTATTATTGATATGATTGCATGAAAGTGGAAATTAGAAATTTTGGTTAAGAAATGTGATGATTTTAAAAGGAGATTATAAAATAAATTCAATGAGTCCTCATTTAATAGTCAGTAGATATACAATAGAGTACTTTAAGGGGATCCAAGAGACAAATTGAAGGGTTTTGTTGATAACCATCATCATGAGAAGAACATGGTATTGAAATAAATATTATTATATTTATCTCATTTCACATATATATATTCATAAGATAAGGGGAGGAAATTTCATATATTAAAATTAAAATAAATGATATTAATTTTTAGATGTTTCAAACAAAAATGCATTATTTTTTTCTAAACAATCCAACATTAAAACTACCGAGACAAATATTATTTTCAAAAATAGATCATATCTGGTAATATTTTAATTAGTTTAATTATTTATAAGGCAATATTATATATTTTATATATAAATTTTTTTATTTATATTTATTATCTATAGTCAAATAATTTGGGGCACCAAGTCTCCTGAACAGAATTGTGGTGGGATATCCATTTAAAATTTATTTGGAGTTCTGTTAATGAGACCACCAAAGACGTTTGGGTATGAATTAATTTTTAGTTAAATATAATGTATTTCTAGATGTTATTTTTTTAATATGTATTTCTTAAAATATAAATGATATTTTATTTATTGGTAAAAATAAATGAATTATGGTATATCATTCCTGTGAAATCATTCTAAGTCTCTTAGGACGACCTCGTTGATTAGTTCTTTGGGAAGTATTATCTTGGTCGAGTTCATAGGATGGGTTTGGGACCACTACCATATGAAGTATTTGGATGGCAATATGGGATTCAAAAATAATATTGTCCTGGTTGTAGTGACTCCCAACATTATGATGGAATGTGAGATTTCATTACAATGTAAAACACAATTTTGGACAAGGTACATATATAAAGATGAAATATGAAAATCTCGATGCTATCAAGAATATGTTGATAGAATTATATTAGAAGACATATTGATTAATCCTGGATGATATTTCATCGATGACTAGTAGTGAGGAATAAATCTGAAATCATCAAAATCTTTTAGTACTGAAATTATTGTGGGATTCATGTTTAAATTCAAATATATTACGTAGTTTATTTATCCATAGTTTTTTTTCAGGTATAGGTAGTTGGAAGAGGGGATAGAGATGGAAGGGATGTTTTTGATTCTTCATCCAGTAGTGATTACTGTTCGTTATGTTTTTGGTGGTGTTGTTTAACTGATCATATGAATTTCGTAATAAAAATTTTCTTAATATGTATGATTTATTTAACATATAAAGATTATGCTAATAAAATGATTCTTCTCAACATCCATTTTGTAATTTTGAAATTTATTTTAAAATTTTCTATAATTCTAGTAGAAATTAATTTAAATAATGATAATTCTATTATGTTTTTCATTTTTCCAAATGAATTGTTTTTTTAGGAAGCATATTTTCCAGTTGTATTTTTTATGAAATGTTATATATTGTGCTGGATTAAATTGCCACTATATATGTCAAATTAATTATTATAGGTGCTGTAATGAACCACCATATTAGTTAAAACAATTATAATGGTAGTTTCTAAAATTTTAGCGGTGGATTAAACCGCCACTATAATGTCAAACTTTTTTGGGTACAAAAACCACCACTAAAATTGTAACACCTGCATCTAAAAAATGTTTTTGTGATGTATTCCAAAAACCTCTATTAAATGTATGGTTGTGTCCTATGTTTTTTTCTGATTATAACATCATATTTTGGGTTTTGGAAACAACAGTGGAAACATATGGTGGTGGATTAAACGAACTCTATCAATTGGTTATGTTGTAGTTCTTCCAATCCTGAATCAATTATATTCAACTACTGTGTATATATAATTTTTATATTTTTTTCACATTATAATCCTCTTTTCATATATAAAAAAAAAGAATACATATAATTGTCAAAAATTTCAAAATACCATTATAATTAAGGAACTCTTACAACATCCCATCATTGAAAGATTATAAATTCTAGTGAATATTTTTATATTCAAGGTGGGAACATTTTATATTTTCTAATAAGGTTTTTTAGAAATACATTATAAAATTAGGTTTTTATAAAAATGCCTAATAATTATCATATAGAACATTAATAATTCCTTCAATATATTGTCCTTTTTAATCCTCATTTAAGTCAAAACCACATGATATTTCTGACTCAATCAATCAACCACCTTATTTCCCTTCCAATGGATATAGTGTAACGTGATATATTAATTCTAGAGAATTTATATACATGTAATATTCCATATATTCTGTACTTTATATGTCAATATATATCTGAAACATTATACACACACACACACACACATATATATATATATATATATATATTTCACACCATTTAGTAGAACAAAAATATGTAATTCCTCGACCCCGGAATCTCCAAGCCAGTGCCTTACATTGTTGCATTGGAATATAATAAATCATAAAATTTAAAATGACTATTATGTTTAGATGTTTTGGAAATAATAATATATAAATTATGTTCTCGTTGTGATCTAAAACATTAAGTACACAAGGAAAATTCATCTAGGGTTCCATTAGTCCCCTTAGTTTAAACCAATATACCAGTTATAATATACATCAGAGAATCATGTGGAGAGATGAAACATAAGAAAGGGGTGAGCTCAAGTTCATAAAAAGGATATACATATATAATAATATCTCTTAAACAAGAATTAATGATTATGGAAATGTGGCGAATTGAAACCCATTCCATTTAATCTATAACCTGAGCACATAATGACCAGAATGAATAATGATAAAATAATTCCACATTAATCATAACATGAGAAGGAAACATATATATGGATATTATAATAGTTTATTAATCACATTTATTATCAATATATAATCTCAAAATTATGTAATTAATAATTTGAGACATCATAAAAATACCACCAATGATTTTGCCAAGAAACCATACATAAACGGGGAAGACATGTACTAAAACCCAAACTAGTTTTCTAATGGGAAAGAGTAATAAATTGAGGGGATTTCATGTGCCCACCCATGAAAAACTCATTCAAATTCATTCATCATATAAAACATAAACAAAAATAAAATTCATTTTGAAAAACTAGCATATGAAATGTGAATAAATTATCCATAGACTCTAAATAGTATTAAAATAGAACATACACAATCAAACAAATCATAAACCCTTGAATAAAATAGGGTAGAAGGTATAATAACATATTAAAATCAATAAATATTAAAATTATAAAAATGATATTTAAATGGATGAAAATACATTAATAAAATTGTTAAAAATATTTTCAGAAAATTCCCTTTTTCATTGAAATCATATATTTAAAATCCATAGATTTAAAACAAATTATATAAAATGAACATATTAAACATGTAAAGGAAAATTCAAACCATAAAGACGTCATTAAAGCTATAAAAT
Source organism: Viscum album (assembly GCA_963277665.1). Classification (NCBI taxonomy): domain Eukaryota; kingdom Viridiplantae; phylum Streptophyta; class Magnoliopsida; order Santalales; family Viscaceae; genus Viscum; species Viscum album. The sequence goes on from OY728160.1 coordinate 1,921,519,064, forward strand.
ATTCTCATATTGTATATGTTAAAAAATTATTCTTTCCCTATTCTCATAAAAAAATTAATAAATTTCCTCATTTGGAAAAAAACAAAAAGATTCCATTCGAACACATTTTTTTTAAAAGTAAAACATGGATAAAAGACATAAAACATTGGAATCATAATAGTAAACATATTTTTAATTTTTTTAAGAATCATTGGAATGGATGATAAGTACTCCATGGAAAATACTTACGTATAAACAATCATGAATAATTATAGGACTGTGAAATAAACATTATCAATTTATAATCAATAAAATCATATTCCCCATGAAAGAATGGAAAATATATTTATATTAAAATAACATAATATTCATGATGGTAATTATTAGATACATTTAAGGGGAGTATATATAACACAAAAAAATAAATATGTTTTGTATAGGGTATATGTCCCACATAAATAAATTTGAGACAAAAATCACATAATACATGAGTAACATTTAAATTGTGATAACCATGAATTATAATATCATTTGAAACATTTAATATCATTAAATAAATTTAATTCAGGATATTAAATTTTATATGAAAATATATACACCACCCAACATGAATAAGTGTTGATTATTGCATACATATCATATAAATAAAGTGAGATGAGAAATCTCATAGCATGTAATTTCCTTTAGTGGAATGTTATTTATACTATATTACAATGGTTTAAATCATGTAATTAAATAATAAAAATCATATATATATACATATATATATATGTGTGTGTGTGTGTGTGTGTGTGTGTTTGTTCATGTTTATTATATCATATATGATCATATTATATTATCTTATCAAAAATTTATTAAGAATATTTTGTTATTCCTCTATTTCAAATTATAACTACTTTATTATCTTATGTCTATGTTGTCATGTAAGTTATAATTAATATGAATTGGATATATAATATTAATATTAATAATTATATTAATTCATTAATATTATATTCTCACATTATATAAATTTTTATAAATATTTCGTGTGGTTATCATGGAGAATGTGTCTTATAGCATTGTGGTGACAGTCGACCATATGTAATCAGTACTGACGACATCATTCCCTTAATTAAAATGTAGTAAGGAATTGGATTTTATATTAATTATATAGAATAAATTTAATTTATTATTTATTATTTATATAATTTATATTTATCATTATACCCATCCAAATTATTCAGTGAAGAAAAAAAATTACACCACTTCATGGAGATGGTAAGCCATATTTACGCACACATGGGGATATTTTTTTTCATAGGTTGGATAAAATAAGGAATATGAATGTACCATAATCATAATAACCTAATAGAATATATATTATACATGTGTTATTAATTTATTATAAAAACAATATGTGAAGATGATTTGGAAAAAAAATTGGAAGAATTTGGTAAAGAAGATTAACAATTCCTTAGTGAACCTCCATTGTATCACCACTTAGGGATATTTGGTTTCTATTTCAAGGAGACCAAAACATCTATGGTCTTCATATAAATGTTGATAAAAGAATTATATTGTCTTTATTCATTTAATAAGGATCAATGTGGTTTGAGGATGTGTGGGAGGAGCATCTTTTTTATAAGAGAGGGGTGGGACACTTTATTGACCTCTCAAAATATTTAATTAATATAAATTGATTTTGTATTTCATCAAGATCAATACCAATCTATCTAAAATATAATATTTTTAATAATCTAAATTCACTAAACCAATTATTTTTATACATTTTTATGTTAAAATATTATATTTGTCTTTTGTCTTTAACCCATGGTAAAACCCTTAAACTCTTACCGTGAAAAAAGTCTTCCTAATTTTTATGTTAAATATAAATACTATAAAATTATAAAATCTCATGTGGATCATTTATATAATTTATAAATTTATTCTAGTAATTTTTCATAATTTTCTAATTTTCTAATGTTATATCATCTATTAAAATATTATTTATTTTATGTATCATTTCTATCAATTTTGATACTCTTCCTTATTTGTCTTTTTTTTAATAATAACAACATGAAAAAATTGAAAAAAATATCTAATATATCACTAAAATTTTAATTTAATGTAAAAAATTCTTTAATTTTCTTAATTATGTCAAATTATTTTTATTTTATTATTTTAAATATCATTTATTTTATATTTATATTGATTAGTCAATTAATGAATCATTATTATGAAATCCATTAATTAAATAATTTATACTCTATAAAATAAAAATAAAATATAATGTTTAAGATAAATTTATTATCACTAAAATTTATTTTTTCTCAAGTAATTTACCTTCTTTATAACTGAATATTAACAATGTTATTGTTATTAAAATTTACGTATGACAACACAACCTCTTCTTTGAGAAAAATATAATAAATTCATAAATATTAAAATGGTGTCTTAAAAAGGGTTATAATTTTGAAATAATTTTTATTTTTGTAGAAAATAACATATTTAATTATGTTATTAAATTTTTTATGTTAATTTTATAATATTATAGTATTATTTTTACCTTTAATAACCATATTTTCCATTAATAATGTTATAAAGGTATTTCTAATATTTAATATCAAAATGCCCAAAAATGAATGAAATATATTTCAATAATTCTATAGGACTAATTAAAAATATTTAATACATTTTTCAAAATTCAAGATACATAATTCTCTGTAATTAATTTAAAATTATTTATATTGACGTGGTTAAAAAATAGGATATTAACGATTAAACATCCTAGTGATTGAAACATTTTTATTTCTAAATTCATTATAAAATTTATTAAAATTATCAAAATATTAATATATGTAAATAATAATTTATATATACATAAAAACCATTAAATATTATAATTTAATGCAATAAATTATTTTGAAGAAAAATTTGGTTTCGATTAAAATTTAAAAATTTTCATTATCCATCATAACATGAAAATTATCATAAAAATACAAAAAAAGTATCCTTATGAAACTAATATATTCCACAGAATATAATTTCTAAAAATAAATTATATAAATGATTAAAAATAGGATTTAAAATTATGGTTCCCATATAATGTGGTAAAACATATTTTTAGAAAACTATATGTAATTAAGTGAAATTTTGGGATTGTTATTATATTATCTCTATCAAATATATTAGATGAATATCAGAAATGATTTATTGAATATAATATATATATACATAATTTATTAGTATCATTTAATAATAGTAATCAATTTAATTTATTAGGATAAAATAACATTGTGAGCATAAAAATAAATCATTAGGAAAACATATTTTATATATAATTTTGGTTCATATATTCATTTCTAATTAATTTGTTACAGAGTAATTCAACCATATATTTTCATAAGATTGATACTGCTATTCATAACCACTAATTTAATGTATTTGTTACAATTTAATTTTAATTGATAATATTAATCAGGGATCATTTAAGATCGGTGTCGCATGAAACCTAATCTGTTTAAGAAATTGAAATTATTTAAGAAGATACATACTCTAAAATAATGGGGTGTTATGTTCTACCGTCCTTCAATAAATTGTGTCATGCCTATTCAAATATTTGATCAAAAATGATATTTTTGACTTTTTGAAATAACATGGTCGAAATCCCACATCAGAAAAATGATTTAGGAGACCTCCAATATAAAATTATGAAATAGATGCTTGAAGGCACTAGGGATAACGTTTCCAAAGGTTCCATGTAGAAAAACACGGGCATGGAAGTGAAATGAAACAATCATATTCTGATGAAGAGTGATAGATTACATGGTCATTAGTAACTTAACAATCACAAAATATATATAACATAAGGAACCATTATTTCTTCATATGTAGAGTTTTGTTATATAATAAATTTCCTCCATAAACATATATTTTTCTATAAACTATTAGTATTTAAGATGAATTTTATATTATTGAAGATTCTGAATCAACTAAAATGGATCAAAAAATCAACAAAATTAAAAATATATTCTACATATAATAATATATTGACCAAAACCAAATTGGTTTTATAATATAATATAATTCCCCAAAAATAATCTCCAAAATTCAATAGTAAAAAATAAAAGTTCAACATATCCATTCAAAAAATGACTACCCTTCATAAAAAATATTATGGACTGGGATTGAAACCCAAAAATAAGAAGTATTTTATCATATATTCTTGGAAATGAAAATAATCACTATAAATGTCGACAATTGAAAATTTAATTTATTTATATCATAATTTCTATAGTCTGATAACCATTTAAATAAATAAACTGAATCATGATAATTCCAAAAAAAAAATTGTATCCAAAATACAATTCATACATTATTCATTATAATATTATCTTTTAGGATTCCCAAAAAGGAAAACATCATCTGATACAAACCCAATAATTTAGTCACTAAATCATAATATGATGATTATCTACGTGATAAAACAATTAAGACATATTCATTTCAACTAATATTTTTCATTCCATGTACGAAATCATGTGGGATTGTGGTAGGTGTTGTACTATTTTCATGATTTGGTTGACGGTTCAAACCCTTCAGCTTGGTCGGACACAATGAGTTGTCATCCATCCTGCAGGTCACCCTTTTTCTAAAACAATATAATGTCCAAAATACATATTATAGACATTCTTGAAAAAATTATAACCACTAAATAACCTTATAATAAAGCTTTTTAATACAAACTCAATACATAAATACATCTTAAATTTATTTCCACATAGATTCTTCCTTGTTCTATAGGTTATACTATAGAATAAAGAATTGAATGGGGTAATGTCCAGGTTCCCCAAATTTAATGAAAATTACTACAAATGAATTCTATAAATGAGGTTTATTTCCCTCTATCATACACTTCAATTTTGTTTAGAAATTGTTTCTTCATGTCATTCGTTCCAATGTATAAATCATTTCTTCAGTATATTATGGAACTTTTTTATGTTTATCCTTCCACATTTAATGAAATATAGAAATTAAAAAAAAATTCCTTAATTTTCCCAAAATTGGGAAACATAGTAGTTTCCATCATTATCTTATTTAGTGAGTTTGGGATTTGGTTAAGTTATAAGTTTTTAATAATATTTATGAGAAACTAACTAGGCATGAACATGATATATTTCACTCTAATGAAAATCCCTTTTGGTTTTTTTATCTCCACCACATTTTCCATCATGTTCAATTTTTATATGACTCCTTTTGGTTCCATCCATTGACTAAAACCAGAATCATATTTTGACGAACAATAATATTAGTTAGAAAAAATTTATAATAATATATAGAATATCATGACTCCATATATTCAGTTTAAAAATCCCTAGGTTTAGTAAAAGTTTTTTTACTTTTTATCTTATATTTAAATCACTCATAATGGATTATAAGGAAAATGTGAATTATCCAAAGAATATTTACCAAGACTATCAAATGAGGTGAGTAGTAAGGCATGTTATCATGTACCATGTTACCCTGAGTCTGGCCCCTGATACATTGTCAAATATTTACCCTAAGGTACATTTGTTTTAAAACGACATCCAAATATAGTATCAAGACATGTATTTATTTCATATAGCTCACACATAATCTATACCTTATCCAAATTCTTTGATTTTATTATCCTCAAAGTCTATCTTAGTTTTCTATTCCCTAATCTATTTTTTCTAAATATACTTTCCAAGGTCTATACTAAATTTCATCAAATATCAAATGCAATTCCCCGACCCCAAATGCCCATATCCTATGAATTACTTTTTGAAATTGGAATTACTAGAATATTTTAATCCCATAGGATAGATTAGTTTAGTAGTACTGGAATCATGATTTTTTACATAAAGTTCTCATTGAAATCTAAAACAAAAAATACACAATGAATTTTCCATAATAATGACATTAATCACCTTAGTGTAACCCTGCATATAAGTAATAATATACATCTTTCAATCCTGGGAAAATATGATTCATAAAAAATGTGTTATCTCAAATTCTAAATATGGGTATACATTTCATAGAAGCTATCATAAACAAGAATAAATGATTATGAAATTGGGATGAATTGAAACCCATGTAATTTTATAAATAACCAAAGAAAACTATGTAAGGAATAAATAATTCTCAAATAATTCCATATAAATAATTACTAGAGAATGAAACATAGAAATATATATTATACTAGTCAAATAATCACATGGAGTATCAATAACTAATGACATAATGAGGGAATTCATAATTCTAGACATCATAAACATATCGTCTAGGATTCTCCCAAGACACTATATATATATGCATAAGGAATCACCCAATACCTGAACTATTTATTCCATGATACATAATGATGTATCAATTAGTTATAGTGGGCCCCCATCGCATACTAAGTCCAATTCATTCCTCATATTAAGACATAAAAAAATAAACATTCGTATTGAAAAACAAGAATACAAAATGTGAATACATTTCTAGTAATGAAATAGACCACTTTGGTCCATTACATTGTGGGAAATCAGTGGTTTAGGGTTTTAGGATGTCATGATTACTCATTTCATGTGTTTTCTAAAATTAAAATTTTCAACTATATGTCACAATGTTGGGTCACAACGGTGACTCAGACTATTAGCATGGGAAAGTGGTTCGTAATGGTGGGCCATGATGGTGACTCACTTTGGTGACTCGCACTGGAGGGTCACAATAGGGACTCCATTAGTAGGTCATGGTGGGAGTCGCAATATTGACATGCAGTGGTAGGTGGAAATAGTGAGTAATAGTGGTGACTTTCAAACGTTGTTCACAATTGTGATTTGTATCGATAGGCCCCAACAGTGAGTCACAGTAGTGACTCGCACAAGTTGGTTGCAATGGGGAGTTGCAAAGATGACTCAAAACACTGACTCACGATGATAGTCCACCCTACGGTAGCTCTACTAAATGTGAGTCACAACCTGAGAGTCAAAATGGTGGGTCGCACCGATAGCTTCCACCATTAACTCCCACTAGTATCTCACACCAATTACCCACCTTATGGTGAATCATTTCCAATTGTTTTCTATTTTTCTAGTTTTTCTTTTTTCCTACAGTTTTTCCCTATGAACTTTTATTTGATTTCAAATGACTTTAAAACAGTATTTAGTGGTTTTTTAGTAGTCTATAATTATATTTATATTCAAAAAACATAAATCTTCCTTTGACATACAAACAATGTAGTCTTGGTTATGATCAGCCATTAATAAATTTTAAATATTATTTCTCTTGTTAATTAAAGATCTGGATTTTTAAAAAATGAGATATTATCTTCCCTATATATTTCTCTTTATCATGGGGTAATAATCCCTAAACCTTTCTTCTCAATGGAATCATTTTTTAAGTTGAATCTTTTGGATCTTGTTTCCCCTGGAGGCTTTTTATGCTTCATGTGCACCTCTTACTTTAGCATAGTAAGGATGTGATGATTTTTTCTTCTTCTTAATTTGTTTACATCATCCATCTTAATTTTCTATCATGTGGGGTGGGCGTATGAATATATCCCTTCAGAATACAGTGGAATAACAAATTAATAAATATAATTTAATTTGTTTCAGATCAATATGTGGGGAGTGGAAATGATGACGTTTGATCTTCTTGTAATTTTTTATTGATATCTATTGTAAACTATACAGGATAAATTCCCAGATAAAAATAATCATCATAGGGGTTATTTGTTTTCTTACTTAGTTAATATTCTAGAATGCTTGATTTTAGATTTTCTATTAAAATATAATTTTGAAATCTGTTAATAACATACACTCTGTTAATAAATGAATTCACCAAGATCAAAATTTATCTATGTTAACCTTATAAGTCAATGAGTGGAATTAATAAATTGAAGAATTTATATTATTGAATATGTTTTTTTTGATGTATTGGTGTTATGGTTGTGTGAAAAATTATGTATGTGTTGGTGTTGTAGATGATATAATGAAATATCATGTTGAGATATTGATTGATTGTTGGATGGATGAGCTGTGTTATGGAGAAGGGCTTCCAGATATGGTTGTGATTAGATGACTTTTTGGGTGTAGTTTTTATTTGGTGGTTTTCTCTATTGAGAGGATGGATTGTGCTGAATGAATACGAGGAATTATGTATATAGTAGTTAGTATGTGTAATTTATTTGGAGTTTATACTTTTTTATAATTTTGAAATCTTGACACTGTTTCTAACAATCGATTTCTGTTATTATTGTGAGTGGGTATTAAATGGTGGAGAATTTGATGTTGGTTTATTTACCATGGTTATTATTCCATTGTTTGACTTTTTTATAGCTTTTTGTGTTCTGTATTACATAGTTTTTTGGGAAGTGATGAAGAAAATAAATACTTAATAATTTTGGGATGGAATGGGTTGGAATTAAAAATTGGAAGAAGTTTTTCAATGAAAATTAAAATTATGGTTTCCATGGTTGACTATGGTCAAATAAAAATAATGAAAAGAATGGGTGTTGAGTTAAATTTCCATGTGAATCCACATTAATTTATCTTCTTTTGAAGTGATAGATAATGATAATAAAAGAGGGCGTTGTTGTTTTTAATTCCATAGGATGTTCTTGAGTTATTGTTATTATATATAAATTTACATACACTAAATGTTCTTGTGATTTATATATGCACCCCACCCCTGATGAAAACCTTTTGTCGAACACCCCCATTTTCATAGGGGAGGGTGTCTTCCGAAAAATCTTAGTGGGAGGATGTATGGATGGCCACCCATTTTCCCCTACTATATCTCCCATGAAGAATAACACAAGATTCTTGTGAATGGTTTTGATTCATGTGGCCCTGGTTTGTACTAGTGAATTGTGTTTCCCATGTGTCTTTCAGATGAGGTGTGATAGTGGAAAAGGCTTCTTCAGGGGGTTAGGATTGGTAGTGTCTCAAGTGTATATCGGAATGTTGTGTTGTGGTAGTGGCACATGTGTCTGTGGGCAGGATGTATTGTGGTTTTGAGGCTAGGTGTGTGTAGTCAGGATGAGGTTTGTTTTGTTTGAAAGATGTGGTAGCACAATGACATTTATTCTTACGGTGTGATAGTATCTAATTAGTGGGAAACAAGTGTGGGTAACCCTATTATCGATGTGGTTATTATCTTATATTACATGTTATTCCTTACATTGGGAGTGTGCCTCGGTGAGGTTGGGATGGCTACTATACATTATGAAATTTTGGGGGGATTAGTTGGTTTCTCATGGGATAATTAGTATGCTTCTCTCAATTATTCATTAGAGACATTGGTTTTCCGGTTAAGTTTAATTGTATGCCCACCCAATGTATATAAAACTATTTATATATTTTCAATATCATTTTGTAGACCATGTTGGACCTTACTTTGTTGGATATCAATATTTGTTGTGTCACTTCTTAGATTTTTCTTTTGGATTTTGCGTGGTAGAATTTTGTATTTATATAAGATTTATATTTTTAGAAGCATATTTTGTTGGTTTGGATCTCTTTTATACATGCCTTGGATTTAATTTTTTTGATGATCTATATCATCTCATGATTATTATTTTTTCTAAAATGATAATCCATCCCATTTTCTGAGATCTATATACCATAAGTGCTAGTCACCACCCTAGGGCCTTCTGGACGAAGGACTCAGAGGTAATTATATATATTCCATCATTTCTAGCTCCGTATGGGTATCTTTATATGGAGGGTCTGAAGAAAGAATGGTATCATGGGGACAGTTGAGATATAGTATGGAATTTGGATTTTGTCTCATTTAGGATTGCATGGGTTGGTTTGGAAACAGTGTCATTCAGTCATGGTGTGTGACGTTGGCCAGAAAAGACTAGCTGGGAAACATGATTTTTGGGCCCCCTATGATTCGATGTAATGAATCTAAGCTAACCTAATGAACAAGTGATCCTACACTATTTTCAATGTAGAGACCCTCGGAAAAATAAATGCATAATAATAAATTGTGTTCTTGTTTTGAAAGGGGATTTTATACTTTGAAATGAATAATTTTTTAAACAGGGTAAACTAAATTATAATAAAATTCCATACTATTTGAGAATATGGATTCCTTTTTTTTCTTATCAGGTATGGCACCCGATCATCATCCATGTTTGGCTTGCGAACATCAACCTCAATAGGCCAATCCGGTTGATTGGTATATGGTTGATCTTGTGTAAGAGGATGACTAGTGGATGATACTATTACTTCATTTACAGCGACATGACATAAGAAAGTATAGGGGTAGTATTTCATACATAGATATGGTAGTTGGCTTGAGGAGGCAGAGATAACCTTCAGTTTGATATAAGATCTGATATTTCAATGGGTTCCTTTTGCAGTGAATCATATGCGGGGAGTTCTGCATCTGTGGTGGACATTGTACCTGCGGGAGAAGAAAGAGGGTGATATTCTATGGGTATATATTGTGATGGGGTTATGAGCGTAATTTCATTTATCGACCATGAAGGATGTGAATACGTAGGATTTACTCTTGCTCTGGTATTGGAGTATGTTAGCACGAGAGATGGAGTGTATGTTCAAGGATCTTTTTTTTTCTCAGATCTCTTTCTAAATGTGGAGTCTCATGTGAGAATCCTAGAGGAGGACTTTTTCCTTCTATCTAGTATGCGGTTACTCCATTACATTGTTGATGTACTTGGAGTTTTAACATTATTTGGAAGTGATTTATTTGTTGCACTCATGAGGAGGTATACCTTGAGAGGGGAACAAGCAGGTTTCTTCGAGAGGAAGGATTACTAGAAACATACCTCAAGTCTTAGGGTCTTTGAGGATTCGACCAGAAGGGACTCGATTGTAGAAATTTCCGTATGACCATTAGGTCCTCGTGACATTATTGTTGGTTTGGTTTTGAGGTGTCTCTTTATTGGGGTTCATAATCATCTTCATAACCAATTTCTATCAGACATTTGAGCTCCGTATAGTGGAGATGGATAGGTTTCACGCTAGCCTCCACATTAGTTTCCATCTTGGTCGTTTTTGCATCATGGATAGTTTGCTCATACTCCACCAATGGGAGATGGACCAGGTAAAGTCTATCCACATGGAATTCCTTAGGGACCTAACCCCTGAAAAGTTCATTTAAGCAGTCATTAGTAGAGGGGTAGAGGAGTTGGGCTTGGTCAGTTGAATGCTATAGAAGCAACAGTTTCAGCTGGACCATAGATCGTCAGAGGTACGATCAACATGATTAGTACCCTTGACTAATCATTTTTGGATTCAAGAGCTACATACTCCTTCATTACACCCAGTTAATTCCATTCTCTTGGACTATAGCTATAGAGGCTTCACATGAATCTATTATTGAGTATTCCAGTTAGGGCCAGACCATCTTATCAGATATGTGGAGGGGATGTAGACTAATGATGGGGGTACATCAGTCCTATAGTGATCACTTCCTGCTAAAAATTCAACTATACCATGACATTACCATCATAGACTAGTTTTATTCAATGAGGGCTGTCATAAACTACATCAAGAGAAGAGTTGTGTTTTCAGATATGGATAGTCAGCATGTGTCTTTTTTTGGTGAGTGGAGTTGTCATGTGGGAAGTCAACATATTGAGACACTTCATTCCATGTGGGTATACTGGTTAGGGAAATAATTATCTATTGGGATAGTGATGGTTACCGTATTCATTGAGGATTTCATGGATTATTTCCCCACGAAGGTTGTGATTCTAACTCCTCAATGTTAGGATTTGTTTAGGATAACCATATCGCCCTCTTCTTCAACAATTTCAGGGATCCTTGTAGGATGGCGCCTTCTGAGTTATTGGAGTTAAGGATCTAGATAGATAAACTAATGAAAAAAGGATTTATCTGGCCCAGTGTTTCATCATGGAGAGTTCTAGTAGTGTTGTAAAGTTGTAGAATGGTTGTTTGAGGTTGTGCATAGACTACAAGACTTTGAATCAAGAAATTATAAATTATTGTAAGCCACTTCCAATGACAGATGATCTTTTCGACCGGCTGGTAGGGATGATTTTTTTATAATATTGCTTTGTGGTCTAGATATCAATATTTGAGGGAGAAGGAAGCTAACATCTCTAAGGATGCTTTCATATGAAGGTTTGGGAACAATGCATTCATAGTCATACTGTTTGGTTGTACAAATGCACCATTTTGGATCATGGGGCTGATGAACTATGTATTTCACGAGTTGGTGGATCACATCATCCTAATTTTAATCTATGGAATCATGATCAACTAAAGGCAAAGGGGGAGAATATTGAGAATCTCATGACCATATTTCTAGTTTTTCGACACTACTAGCACTATATAATGTTGTCCAACTGTATGTTTTGGACAAGGGATGTGCATTTCCTTAGCCATGGGGTGTCTTATTCAGGTATAGAATTAGAATCATCAAATTTTATATTAGTTTTTTCTTTGGAAGAACCCATGAATGATGTATAGGTTTGTAGCATTCTCCATCCTCAGGACTATTATTAGTGGTTTGTACCCGTTTTCTCATGCGTTGTAGCTCCGTTGATAACTCTTACAAAAAAATAGAAACATTTCATTTGGATAATGTAGTTCTAGTCATCGTTAATCTATTTAAAGGTGATTTTTTCTAGTGCTTCGTTGCCCTGGTTTCCATATTAAGGGGTAATGTTCGAGGTGTTTTGTGATGATTCCCATCCGGGCTTCGGATTTGTTTTGATGTAGCTGTAGGTAGTGATCTTGTATGGGTTTATCTAGTTATTTCAACATAAAAATTACTATTCCACCAATGATTTTTAGAAATTATTGGTCATGTTTGTGCAGATATTTTGGTAGAACTACCTCATTGGGGATCAATTTTTATTATTCATATATTACCACAATTTGGAGAATATATTTTCCCAACAAGATATGAACAATAGACAATATAGGTTGATGGAGTTTCTTCAGAACTATGATTTTGAGATCTATTATACCTCAGAAAATGGGATTTCCATGGCCGATTCACTGAGTATCAAGTTGCAGATGGTGTTATTTCCTGAATCAATGGATTCTTGGAAGGAGGTGGAGGAGTTGGAAGCCTTACACATGGATGTAAGGGTGGAAAGAGGTGGAGACTATTTTTTTTATATAACGGTTTAGTCTTATTAGATGCAGCTGGTGGGGGAGTCTCGGTGGTGAGACTCAGAGGTAGATGTTTTCCAAGATCATGCTTTCCATGGTGATGCTTCAGAGGGATGGTCAGAGGATAGTCAGAATCATACGTTGTTCAATAAAAGGATGTTTTTTCTAGTTGTGAGGTGTGAGTAAGTCCTCTTTGAGTATAATAAATCACCATTATCAATACATATATGAATTTATATGATGTAACATGGATTGAGTATATTGTTTTAGTGGACTGAGTTAAAGCAGGAAATGGAAGAGTTTTTGGATAGGTGTTCTGTGCGCTATCTAGTGATGGTTGAGCACCATGTTTCTATTAGATTGTTGCAACCCATGGATATACCAGAGTAGAAGGGGGATAATATATCAATGGATTTAATTACAAGGTTACCTAGGTCTTAGGGATTCTCAAATTCTATTTTGGAAGTAGTTGATCAGCTAACAAAATCAGATCACTTCTTAGCGATCAAGGAATTGAACGAATTTGATGCATTAGACAAGAGGTATTTTGATGATGTGGTGTAGTTTCCTGATGTTTATTGGTACATTGTCACAGAATGTTATGAATGGTTTACCTCATGGGTCTGGAGGGGATTACGTCATGCCTTTGGAACCTAGTTATTCATCAGCATTACTTTCCTCACTCAGATGGATAAGAAAACCAAATGGACTATCCAGACACAAGAGGATATGCTCTTAGCATACATCTTCGACATTGGTGGATCATGGGTATGACACTTTCCCTTTGTAGAGTTTAAATTAAATATTCTCTATCACTATTCCATTTTCTGGCATTCATTTGAATCCATGTATGTAAGACCTTGTCCTTCAACTTTATGTAGGACAGTTGTTGGCGATACAATTGTTCTTGGACCAAACATGGTGGGAAACACAACTGAGTAGGTTTATCCTCCTTGTGAGAGGATAAAAGTAGCACAATACTAGTAGAAGTCATATTTCCCTCACAGGATGTTGTCGTTTGAGTTTGAGTTTGGGGACCACAAGTTCTTGAAGGTTTACCCTCGAAGTGGCCATCAAGGTTTTGGTAGAGGTAGCAAGCTTTCTAGTATGTTTTTTATATCCTTCAAGGTTTTGGGGTGAGTTGGAGAGGTGGCATATCAATTGTCACTTCAACCACACTTGGAGATATCCACGATGTTTTCCACATATCTCAACTCTATATGTATATTCACAATGAATCACATGTCATTGAATGTGATGAGTTTTACATTAAAGATGACATGGCATATGTGGAATGTCTAATATAGATCTAGGATCACAGGGATAAGGTTCTGAATGGACATACCATTCCCTTGGTTCCCATATTGTAGAGGCATGGTGGCCTAGAGGTGATTACATGGTTTTGAGAATCATCTATGAAATCCCCGTACCCATAGTTAATTTGAGTTATTTTAACTATTAATTTTTTCCTTATAATGTATTTTTTGGACAGTTTTTATGATATGAGTTGTGTAATGTTACAGATCCGGGTTCCACCCAAAGGTGTCCATACCTAGATCTTCCTATGGACTCAACAATATTTCTCCATACTCTATAGGCTTCTGTTTATTAGCGAGCAACATGGGTGTGATAGTGAGGAAACAATTCCCTCATTGGCAGAGAAACACAATGGAATAACAATAATAAACAATAGCAGAAACAATAGCATCATACAACATATGTAAGTCGGGAAGGACTGAATGTAAATCAACTACTAAAGAACACATATATAAATGATTATTGTTCTATATTTCTTGGAAAATAGAAAAAATAGTCACAATTCATGAAATAAAGTACAAAACAAAGTTTCAAATAATGAAAGTAAACTACAACAACATTACAAGCCTTAACATGGTCACTTTCTATCTATGTTCACAACAATCATGTACCTCATGACAAAGGGTGCATTAATTTTTCTAAAACCGAAACCGTATAATTTTTTGGGTCCAAAAGAATTACCCAGATTGGGTTTGAAGAAAATCCTAGTAGGAAATAACCACAATAATAGTGATGATCTTTCAATGAATATATATATCCATTAATAATGGAAAAGATGAAAATATTCTAGGAGAACACAAAAAAAAATCCTAAAGTTTTCATTTGGTTTCATTATAATTTAATGGTCATCATTTTATGAAGTAAGTATCTAAAATATGTATCTTAGAAGACTACCTAAAAAGACTGAATCCAATATTATTCATTTGCGTGTAATTCATCACACCAACATTCAATATTTATGTTAACCCTCTGGGTATCTCATAAAATCTAACCCCTCTGTCCAAATAATGCAACAAAGTCGAAGAGACTCTAAGGAAGCAATCACAATTAATTCCCCCTATGGTCTTTAAATGACAACTACAGAATCTCGGGGGAAGCACTCAACATCAATTCCCCCAGTGGTTTCATAACATAAACTATAGAACCTCAGATGGAGCACTCTACATCAATCCCGCATACTGTCTCGTAGAATTAAATATAACATAATCATTGAGGAATCACTCAGTGTCAATTCCCCCTGAAGACTAACTAAACAGGGTTCTCACATCCCTGTTCAATTCAATCATGCATGAACGATATCTAGAAGCTGAATTTAATCTTGACTACTACATGTCTAAAAAAATCCAATGCATATTACATGAATATAACAAGTAGAAAAAGTGAAATAGTTCCATAATATAAATTAAGGACTGGAAAATGGTTTAACTCATTGGCAACCTGGACCAAATGGCCCGAAATAGTCAAAATAAGGAAACACACCCATGGGGTGTTCCATAACATGAAATTTCACATAAAAATAAAAAAACATTATCCAACAACTATTCTAAGGCCGAAAATATAGGGTTAAATTTCTTTAATGTGAAATACCAAAACATGGGTAATTGGAACTTTAGAATATAAAACTCCAGGGAAAACATCTTAAAAAAACAAACCACCAACCTCGACATTGTACAAAGAACACTCTCGATTTTCCTCTAGTGAATTGGATTAGAATGTCATAGATCTAAAAAAACATCAATTTTTTTCCCTTGATTAACTCGATATTGTGAAGAAATCATTAATGGGGGCTCTAGAAGAAGGTAGGACTCCCCAGTGAGATTCCATTGCACCTGTCGGTGTTCGAATCAGAACTTGGATGGAGAAACGGTGGCTTAGAGAATATTATTCGCTCTTGGTCACTTCTAGAGTAACCAAGGCATGAAGAAGATGAATCTGGAGATTAGAAGAAGCCACGGTCTAATTAAAAAATTAAAAAATAAAAGTAGAGGGTGTGTACTATTAATGAAAAAAAAAATTGTTTTCCTCAACCATTCCTTTTCTATATCTATCTGCCATGTCACCCCACACATACAAGTCTCAGCCGTTACATATCCAAGACGCGACCATATGAGGTTACTAGGTACATGGTGTGTACACTTAAGTACACTATGTGTACTTATAATTTTTCAAAATTTTCCCATTTTTCTCAAAAACACCCAAAATCATGATCCATAGATGAAATTGACATCATAGTTCATAAAACCTTCCCCCATTAATGAAATTAATCCCCAAATTTTCTGAAGAAGGTGGCGAAGAAGAATCCACAAATATATTCTACCACTTCGATCAGACATCGGTCTCCCTCTACCAAGTCTCATTCTGCAATCAGTCGTGCCGCCACAACACCCACAATAGAAGAATGGATCATCCATGAAAAACTTTTGCAATGTGATCAACAATATGGATTAAAATATCATGGAATGATGTTTAAACTTCAAAATAAACCTATGAATAATGAAAAAATGAGGTGGGTCTAAGAAATAAGGCCATAGTTGAGAAACATGGAAGACATCGTGCAAATACAGGTACCTCTGAGGTAAATACAACTGATTGGAAATTGGATCAACTCACTCCAAAAATGTCGAACAACCAGACATATCTCAGTGAATTATTTCATAGTCTCCTTGTCCTCCTCTATCCTAAACATGCATTGACATGTACGGAAACCTTTTATCTGACCTCTAACATAAGAGGTCGTCTCTATCGATCAACATAATAGTTCTCTATTAAGTATTTAGTAGTCATACTCTTCGGAATAAACACCACCAATATGATGGTCTCCTGGACAAGACGAGGTCCCAACATAGCTGACTCATCTGCCTCCAGCCAACATAGGTTTGATAAGTATGGAATTCTATACAAATCTTCGTAAGGTGCAATATGAATAGTTTCCTGGAAAATATAATTATAGGAAAACTCCTCCAGAGATATGTTCTTATTCCAAGAACATCCATAATCTGGGAAGAATGCTCAGAGAATTTCCTCCATCAACTAAATCATGCTCCCTGGATGGACATCTATCTGTGGATGGTAATCTGTGTGAAGATTTACTTGTGTACGCCACACCTTCTATAGCCCATTCTAGAAACATGATGTAAAAGTTTGTCACTTTCTGAAAATATTGAGTGAATAAACCCATGAAAACATACAACCTATTTGATGTAAAATCTTACAAGATCATCAACACTGAAGGTATCCTTTATTGGTAAAAAGTGATCAACCTTTGTGAGTATTTCAATGACAACCCAAACTATATCATTCCCTCGATGCGACTATGGTAAACCTATCAAAAAATCGATTGAAACCACATTCCACTTCCACTATGGAATGGTTAACTATTGTAGAAGCTTGGATGGTCATTGGTTCTCCGCTTTCACCAGATAGAAGGTAGAATATATAATAAAAAAACCATCTACGTCCCTTTTCATACCTGTCCACCAATATTAACAGTGTGAAACTTGATACATCTTGTTGACCCCATGATGAAATTTCTATGATTAAGTATGAATGTCTTGAATTTTCACATCACGTATGTTTTTGGACACCCATATGCATCCCTGAAAGTGAAAGATATCATCATTTACTATGGTCCACCCATGAGTGGGGTCCTCTCCTAACACACCCTCCCATAGGACCAAGCCTTTGGAATCTGATAGCTACCTCATTCACACTCAATCATGTTAAGTAGAGGTAATAGCTATAGATGAAATATATGTATTCCCATGTCTATCATGGAACTCCAAATGAATCTTATAGAACATTACCATGGGATTCCACTTACTACTGGGATCCTGAACAACATGTATCTGAGCACTCCTGCTCAACGCATCAACCACTGCATTACCATTCCCTGGTGTGTAGTCAAGCACATATTCAAATGAATGGAGGTAATAAACCCACCTTTTTTGGTCTCAAATTCAGGTCACACAGGGTAGAGATATACTTGAAAATTTTTCGGTTTGTGTACTGCACAAAATAATCTCCTAGAAGGTAATGTCTCCCGCAGTGCAAGGCATGAACTACTACTTCAAACTCGAGTTAGTGTGTCGGGTAATTCCTCTCATGTGGCCTCAAAGGCCAAGACTAGTATGAAACAACTCTTTACTCTTACATAAGTTCTATACCCATTCAAATACCAGATTAATCACATTAAATTGTGTAACTCTTGCCCATTTATGAAAAAACTAGTATCAGTTCTCAAGTCAATCTACCTTTGTGCTCCTAAAATGATGCATTGCAAGAATCCACCCAAAATTACATCAAACACTTCCTAGTCAGGCATGTCAATGGCGATACTAAGTGTGAAAAGTCCTATAAAAATGGTTGTATTAACCAAGAAACCCTAGATAGCCTCGTACCTCAATGCCATTTTCATCTTCTCAAAGTAAAGTACTGCTCTCTCTTTCTCTTGGTCTGCTGAAACTCTTTTATCTAAAATAAAATGACCCCAGAAGTGAATTTGGTCCATCCAAAAGTGGAAATTCGAGAGATTAGAATACAAAATATGCTCATTCATTGTACTCAAGATGATCTCAAGATAGTTTCCATAGTCATGTCTAGTGTGGTAGTACAAAATGTTATCATCCACGAAGACTACAACAAAACTATTCATGTAATGATTGAAACCTCAGTTCATTTGTGCCAGGAAATCTTCAAGAGAATTTGTGAGACGGAATGACAAAACCACATACTCGTATAGACCATACATTCTCTGAAAGGGTGTAAGAGGTATATCTAATTGTCTAACGCAAAACTAATGATAACTGGATATGAAGTAAATCATTTAGAATAGTTTAGCTCCTCAAAACAGATCAAAGAGATCATCATTCCTCAGTAATGGATATCGGTTCTTAAAAGTCATCTTTTGGATATTTATATAATCTACACAATGTATGAGGGTACCAATCACCATATTTGTTAAAAGGACAGTAAAACCCCAAGGATAATTACTGGTTCGGATGAAACCCTTTGCATGTAACTCATCAAAATGATTCTTGAGCTCATGTATCACTGTTATAGCCATCTTATAAGGAGGAATGGAAACTATTGTTGCTCATGGCACAAACTCAATAGAGAAATATTTTTTCCACCCAGGAGGAAAGAATCAAATTTCCTCTTGAAAGGCATCCTTGAATTGATCAACCATGTGAGGAAATTCCATCTATGATGTCCCAGGGTTATCCAGATACAGACCTGTAATATGGGCTATAAAACCTCTCATACTATGATGCTCGGGCCTTGCTCTTCTCTCCTAAACATCCAATTCTCCATGGTGTAGAAATAATCCTCCATCTAGTGATGTAAAATGTAACCTACTACAATAGAAATCAACACTATCCTAGAAGGGAACAAACCAGCCCATTATGAGAATAAAGGCATTGTGCATCATCTCTAGTACATAAATGTCTTATATGGAGTGACACCCACCAACCTCAAGAGGTCACTCCTATAACTGACATACACTAGTTTTTCTACTGCCCAATGGAGTTTCCAGCATCAATATATCTACAGAAGTAAAGATATGGAGCCTAAGTGTCACGAACTATCCCTAGAGCCCCAGGTTATGACTTCCCCAATCTCTCCATCCATAGGCCAGGGGATGGAAACTAGAAATTGGAATGTGTGTCCCTATAATGGGAAGGCATTTCCTTTAAACCTATTCAAACACACAATCCATTAAAACCATAAGAAGTAACCAAGACGTAAACTACTGTAGTACAAAGTGTACTGAATGTATAGGTGCCTGAAAACAAGACCATAAGGAATGTACAAGTATAACAGAAAGTGAGAACAGCTCTTTGAATATCCACTGAGCATGCTACCAGAAGGGTAGGTTCAACACATGACTAGTAGTCTCTGTGTCACATCACTTCAAAGGGTCCACCTCTAAGAACCGTCCAGACCAGGATCCATCAACATTGTCCATCTTCTACTCAAGACACAACAAGGTTCTTTTTAGGCCTTACAGGGGTGTGTATGACAATAATCATTAGGGACACTGAGACCCAAGATGTTCTCCCAGAGTTCCACAAAGGATAAATCAAAAATCAAGACCTCAAACACATTGAGTGAAGAAGTCATCAACTATAAATAGGTATATAACCATACATATACCGAGGTTATAAAGATATAATAGTCTCATACATGAGGAAACATAAGGCTCCAACTTTTAATCCTTTTACACTATTGATCCATGAGGGAAGAATACCACAAAGATAACACCACGAAGGTTACACCACAAAGGTAAAGGTTCCACAAAGGCTACACTATGAAGGTAACAACACAAAGGTAAAATTACCACAAAGGTAACACCATGAAGGTAAATGTTCCAAAATGGTAAATAATTATCTCACATCAGGTATATAACTCAATTACATAAGTACAGTTGACTAGTCATAAATCTAGATCATCTTAATCTATCAACAGGCTCTGTCGTAGAACCACACATGATCGAGAGATTCTAACCCACATAGGATCGCTCGGCACCGACCCACACTGTATTGATTGATACTGAACCAAACAAGATCACTAATCACTTACCCACAAAGGATCGATAGATGCTGACCCACAGATGATCGATGTTCTTTCTTCACGTTACAGCCAACCACGAGATTCGGGAACTAAGCATGCATGATTATGGGAGGATCCACTCCTCAATCCTTCATTTGTACCTCAACATCCATTAATATCCTTGAATATGTATCCCAAAGGACCTCCATGGATTAAGGGTTCGAATGCGATAAACGACGCCTTAATTGGATGATCGGTCTGTGAGTTATTGTCATTTAAATGCCAAGGTCCTAGTTGGATTTAGGTTGGATACAACCCTTCCAGGATCCAACATTTTCTAGAACTCATGTGGAGTATTCCAAATGGTCTGTCTCACTCAAAAGACCTCAGTGCCGCAAACGGTTCATTAAACGGATGTCTAGTTCATATGTTATGGCCATTTATGTGAAACTAGGCCGGTTTGGCTCCAAGTATGGTCCGATGCGGTCAGACCGACGCAGCTCGACCCAGTCTATGTCTAGCCCATTTGGGCTTGGCCAGTCACACCATGGTCCTTCCTGAACCATAGGGGTTCGGCCCGACCCGCATGGGGATGCGACTTGCTGGGATTGTGTGGCCTGCTCTGTTCGTGCGTCCCTTCCCACAGAGAACGTGATCGGCTGGGCAGGCACAGCTCGTCCCACAAACCGGTGTGACCTACTAGGCTCATGCACCCTGGCCTATAGAGATCACAGCCCAACCAGTGGAGGGGCGTGATCCTCTAGGAATGTGTGGCATGGCCCTTGAAGGGCGCGACCCTCTGGGTGAGGTCTTCCCTAGAAAGCATTGGGGGGTAACACACCCCCTTACTCACAAATGGCTAATCCATTGGGGGGGTGGTCACCGTGGGACCTAAAAGAGTTGGGTCCCACCACCATCGTAAATTAGAGATGCAGCCACCTCTATGGGAATTCGACAACACACAGATCCACATCCATGGAATTCCAATGCCGGCCACCCTTATCAACCGTTGTGGATGAGAAGTTGGAGCCTCCTCCTCTTGCGGTGCTCAACGACATGCAACCTCCTCTACGGCCGACTGCTACTGGTTGCCACCTTCACACTCTAGTGTCCGTCCTCAGCGTTTTCATTCCAATTTCGCACTTATGGACTTCCACGGGCCACTAAGTGAGCTCTACTGGCCCGTTTTTCCATTTGAAG
The DNA here is from genome assembly GCA_963277665.1 of Viscum album. NCBI lineage: Eukaryota > Viridiplantae > Streptophyta > Magnoliopsida > Santalales > Viscaceae > Viscum > Viscum album. The sequence continues at coordinate 1,921,541,218 of OY728160.1, forward strand.
GTACCAACTGCCCTATTGGGACACCTTCATCGCCACATATACCTCCATTCCAAAATCCATTCAATCTAAATAGTAGACCATGAAGAAAACGTTGGTAAAAAAAGTATCAGAGGGTTTGGGATTTGTTCGTTTGTCCCACGCCCTCCGCATTGTCTCGATATCACGTGGGAGGAATGAGACTCAATAATTACTTTAAACCTAAATCCAACTAAAACTCCTTCTTCGTGATTCGTTGAAGAACATCCACTCATAAGGGGGAGTTGGTGTTCGTCGTTCGGTGATTCGGTGGTGCTCTTCACTGCTCACAGGAACCAGTTCTGTCCTCTAAATGGTAGGTGTCACAATACATTTCTAGAGCTTCCTATATTGGTGAATCCATGCCAATAATCATTATCAAGTTCAATGTAAATAATAAAGGGGGAGGGTGAGTAACACCATTTCAAAATTATGAGGTTCGTTAATGAATGATCCTCCCAAATTCCAATGGTGGTATAACATAGAATGAGAATCCAAGACATTTAATGTCTTGACATGTCATTGGTCCCGCCACTGCCGCTTGGCCATTAGTGGAAAAGTAAAAGAGAAAGAAAAGGAAAAAGAAGATTATATTTTTATTTTATTATACTTTTAAATTTCAAAAATCTATCTTTTTCTCTCAACATATGGTTGTCAAGGTGAAGCCTTCCTTAAGAGAATCCCAACACTTCAGATTCAGCGGTGCTCTTAGATTTTTATTCTGAGCACCATATCCAATGTTAGAAAATATTTCTCAGGTGTTTACTGAACGCAGCTTAATAAAAGTTTAGAAATTAATTCCGGGCACACCCGTCCTAGAAATGAATCATCATCAATTTTCACAGAATCATAACAATTCCATATATTTTTAAAAAATGTACATGTAAAAATCTAGGTCTTTAAATTCTACCCACATTTTGGATTTTCTTCCATGATAGATGTCACATTGACTATGGGAACATATGGAGGTATTGAACATGAATCTAAGACTCCCACCCCCATGTTCTCTCCTAAAGGTTCACGTTCTTCTTGTGAATTCACACCATAGGTATCGATCGTCCATGAAGGACATGATCCTGTTGATCCTCAATCCCCCTGGAACCTCGGTAAAGGTCACCCTGTCATCAATGTTTAGCTCTCCAAGGTCGATGACGTGATATAGGTCATGAATGTATCTTCTCAACTAGGATATTTCAAAGACTTCGTGCACCCTCAACCACTACGGTGGTAGTGCCATGTGGTATGCCACCTCACTAATCCTATGAAGTATCGGAAATAGTCTAATAAACCTTGGAGATAACTTTCCACCACTGCAAAATCCCCTCAAACCCCATCAACGTGAGACCCATTGGATGACATGGTCTCTATACTTGACCTCCAAAGGCCTCCATCATCTACAAACATAAAGAATCTATCTGTTGTTTCCAGTATTCATCTACTCCCAGATGATCAGCACCTTCTCAGTGGTATCTCATAACAACTCTGGACCCATAAGTTCGGACTCCCCTGGGTCTGTCCAACCTAGATGGGATCTTCATGGTCGACTGTACATGGCCAAAAATGGTGTCATACTAATTTTAGAGTGATTGATGTTGTTTTATGAGAACTCCTCCATTTTAATGTGCTCCTTCCAACTATGGAAAAATCTAGGATGCATGCACGAATCATGTCTTCTAGTGTCTAAAGGGTCCGCTCTATTTGACCATCCGTCTGTGGATGAAAGGTGGTGCTCAAATGTAGCTGAGCCCCAAATGCCTCTGGTAATACCTCTCACAACCATGATATATAATGTGCATAATGATCAAATATGATCTTCGATGGAACCTCATGAAGTCGTACTATCTCATGTATGTAGAGGCTTCCCAATCCCACTATTTATCCATGTTCGTGGATGGGTAGGAAGTGGGCCAAAATTGTGATTTGGTCAACAATCAACCAGATGGAATCATTTACCTTGGATTTGCATGGAAGCCCTGTCACAAAGTCCATGGATATACCATCCCACTTCTACTCTTACACTTCTAGTGGATGCACTAAGCTGGATGGAACCAGATGCTCATCCTTCACTTGGTGATAAGTGAGGCATCATAAAACAATATCTTCGACTTCATTTTTCATTCATGGCCACCAGTGTAGACGTTGGAGGTCCATTTACATCTTTTCCACACCAAGACGCACCACAAGAGGGGATGTATGGAGCAAGCTCAGCACCTCCTCCCATTGCACCACTGGTACCATGGTGCATTCTCTAAAAAGAATTGCATGATCCCCGCCTACATGAAAAACTATCAGTTTCCTATCCTGGTGATATCTGAGCTCATCAAGCCTCATATTCAATGTCCCCAAGTTGTGCCTCCTGAACTCGATGATGTAGTGGGGGAGTGACAGTCATAGACTACAAGAAAGAAACTTTGTCTCTTTCCACAATGGATATCTGCAATGTGGATAGCTTCTATGTCGTATCACTCAGAAACTGTAGACCAGACCTCCTGCTAAGTGCATCTGCTACTACGTTTCCCTTACCAGGAGTGTAGAATATGACAATGTCATAGTCCTGGAGGAAATATAGACAACTTTTCTATCTCAGCTTTAGGTCCTTCTGTGAGAAGATATACATGACACTCTTATAATCAGAGTATATTGTAAAACGTTCACCCATCATGTAATTTTTCCCAATCATCATGGAGAAGACCACTGCCGCTAAGTCCATGTCATCGGTAGCATAGTCATTCTCATGCTATCTCACTTGTCGAGAACCATACATGATCACTGTTCAGTCATGTATTAGGACACATCCAAATACGGTCTCGGATGTATTGCATTAGACTAAATGACCAACACCATCCTCTGGTAGCGTCAAGATGGGGGAACTCATTAGTCTTTGCCTCAGCTCTTGAAAACACTACTGGCATCTCCCCATCCATAAGAAGAGCTTTCTCTTCTTCATAAAAACTGAAAAGGGTGCCACAACTCTTGAAATGATAGCTATGAATCTCCGGTAATACCCATCAAATCCCAGGAAACACCACACCTCAGTCACACTCCTAGGTGGATCCGAAGCTGGAAAAACTTCTATCTTCACCAGATCCATTTCCACTCTAGCCTCCGAGATAACATGTACCAGAACATGGACCTACCATATCCAGAACTCTCACTTCAAGAGCTTACCATAAATCCAGTGCTCTCTGAGTGTATCCAAAACTATCTGTAGATGATAGGAAAGCTCTCATAGGATGATGAGTATATCAATATTCTATCGATGAAGACTGATAAAAAGAAATCGAGGTATGGATGGATGATCCTGTTCATGAGTCCCATCAACAGTACAGGGGAATTGGTCACACCGAATGGCATGAACATGAAATCAAAGTGTCCATACTGACATCCAAAGGGTTTCTTATGCACATCCTCATCTCATACCTTGAGTTCATGATAGCTTGATCTGAGGTATATCATCTAAAACCATTTATCACCATTCAGCTGATCAAAAAAAATATCAATTCTAGGAAGTGGATACATGTGCTTCACGGTCACCATATTCAGGAACCGATTGTCCACATAGAGTCTCAAAATCTCATTCATCTTCTTGTCGAACAAAATCGGGGCTTCCCAAGGAGAAACACTAGGCCTTATAAACCAATTCCTCTGTAAGCCCTCCAGCTATACTTGTAACTTAATAGGCTCTGTGGGAGCCAGACGATATGATAGTGGAGATATCGAAGCCTTCTTAGGGTACTGGTTGATGTAAAAGTCTACCTCTCTTCGTAGAGGTTGTCCTGTAACATCATCATGAAATACATCAACATACTAGTCCACCACTACAGGATATCTCAGACACTCAACATCTACTGCTCCAAGGGTATTGCTAGCCATCTGATGGGTGATCGGATTCACCCTTTTCCAAGAAAGACCATCCTATTCTGAAAAGGTTCCCTTCACACTAGTTAAGGAAAACCTAGTCTCATCCTAATGGAAACAATGCACTTTGGGTCTAATACAGTCCATCTGAGCATAGAATATGGATCACCAGACCATACCCATGATGAAGTTGTAGGGCCTCGACGCCACTACTAGAAGATCCCAGCTAAAGCTCTCACCTCCTAGAGTAATCTCACACAATCGACACCAATGCGTAATCGTTGAATCATCTCCCGTTGGAGTCTCAGATTTTTAGGATCGAGCTAACAACTCCATTAGAATATCTTGAGCTCTGAACAAGATACATGTCCATGATAGAGTGACTGGAACCTGTGTCTATAAGTACTGTAGCTATGTAGGAGTAGATAAGGATTGTACCACAAATCAAATCTGGAGGGTCGTGGTCGTAGGCCTCACCTTCCTAGATATAAGATTATCCTTGTCTACATGCTCCATGTGGTCAGGGTGGACCACCTAGGGTTGGTGGTAGTAGAACCTCGAATCGCGGCCCTTTTCCAGCTACATGGCCAGCTCTTCTACCACATCTAGGTGATACCTGCACACCTCATCGATTGAATCTCTGCCTCTACCTCAGTGGTCTTTCGATAGTCTACTGTTCATCTGCATGGCGGTTCGGGCAATCGCAATCCATGTGACCCTAACCACCTCTCGAGTAGCACTGCCTACACATCATATGTCCTTCTCTATGCCTTGATCCTCACACAACCGAACATGTATCCTAAGGACATCCACTAGATGGTATGGCCAGCTTGGCCCCCTATGTCATCCGTCTATAGCCTATTGTGGATGACTCTGCTATCGAAGGTCCAGTGATGGATCTCGCGATCGGTGATCTCTCAACTTGGAAGCTCTCCACCAAAATCTCTCGCTCTAGCACCCCATATTGCATCAGAATGCTGGGCGATATCATTGATTCCCTGAACTCCCAAAAGAGACACTTCTCAAAGGTCTAGTCCATAGATAAAGTGTCTCCTACCTTTTTAGTGGTGTAGTGAGAGAGATAATTGAACCTCACTGAGTAATGGGCCACAGTCATGTTGCCCTATGGTAAGTGCTACAACACATGTATATGAATTCAGCGTAGGGATGCTGGGATGAATCCTACCATGAAAAGGTAGGAAGGCTACCCAGGTGAGTTTCACCTCGTCGTGTAACTAGAGTGATAGTCTACACCTTCTCCTAGATGATCTTTAGAAGAGACTGGTAGTTAAGAACACCATCAGATCAGCTAGTGTACAATATAAGTGAAAAAACATTGGCCACAACCTCTTACTAGTCCTCAACCGCTTGAAAATCCATCTCATCTTAGAACCTCATAGGCCTCTTCCACTGAAACTCATGAAACACTCTCAGTCGGCGTGCACCCTCTTCTAGTGGGGCTAGGGGCACAGCTTCCCAACAGGTAGTGGTGCTGCTTGTACACTATCAGAAGGTGATATCACTGTAAGAGGGCCCTACACTGAGGCCTCATTGCATAGTGGGATTTAAATATATACTCTTTCCTTAATCCCAGCTGATTGTCTACGAGGATTCATCCTGAAATAAAATAGTTGTCCCATGGTCAATAAGTTATTCCTAGTGAGAATAATCAAATAATCCATAAGAAAAAGTTTTTAAAAACACACGCTATCAGTGTTTTTTGTACTTTGAGTCAGAACTCGAAATTCAGGGTCCGGGTGTAAGAATACATCAGCCACTGCACCAACACGGGATTCCCCAAACTAAAAACCAAACTCACAACACTTAACAATATTTCCACATATAAAATATAAGACTCATAGTTTTTCGATAGAACTGACTTCTCTAATAACACATTGTCACAACCCGACCCCGGGCCTCTAGTCGTGACTACCCCAAGCCCACCTTCCATAGGCCAGAGGTTGGTGATTTTCATAAAAAATTAATATCCCTATAACTGGAAGGAATTGCCTTTAAACCTATACAAACACACAATCCAACAACACAACAAGAAGAATCAACGACGTAAACTGTAGTAGTAAAAAGTGTACTGAAAGTAAATGGTTCAGATTACAAGCCCAACAGGAAAGTACATGTACAACTGATAGAGAAAACAGCTCCTAGAACGTCTACCGAGTATCATACCTGATGGGTATGTATAGCTCACAACCAGTTGTCACTACGTCAAGTCACGTATAATTGTCCATCTCTAAGCACCATCAAGACCAAGCTCGCTCAGCCTCAATCAACTATGTATGTATTCTTCACAAGACACAGCAAGGTGTGGGCATAGCCCTTGCAGGGGTGATTATAACAAAACTCTATAGGGACCCCAAGACCCCCAATGGTCTCCCAGAGTTCGACAAGGATAAACCACAAAACAGGACCTCAAACACCAATCATGGAGCAGTTATCAACTATAAAAAGGTATATTCCCACACAGATACCTACGATATAATGATATAATAATCTCATACACGAGGAAAAATAATTCTCCAACTTTTACTCCATTATCACAAATTATCCACGTGGGGAAAAAACCAAAAAGGTAACACAGTAAAGGTAAAACCACGAAGGTAAAAGTAGCACAATGTTAACACCATTATAGTAAAAGTACAACCAAGGTAACACCACGAATGTAAGAGTCCCAAAAAGGTAACACCACGAAGGTAACACAAAAAAATAAATAGTACCACAAAGGAAAATACTCAACTCGCACAAGGTATATATCACATGTACAGAAGTAAAAATTATTAGTCATAAATCTAGATCATCTAATTCTATATAGAGGCTCTGCTGCTGAACCACACAAGATCGATCGATCATGACCCACACAGGATCACTAGGAGCAGACCCACACTGGATTGATAGATACTAACCCACACAGGATCGCTATGTGCTGACTCACACATGATTGATAGATACTGACCCACATATGATTGATGTTCCTTCTCCAGGATACAGTAAGCCACGAGATTCCCGCACTAATCAAGCTTTATTCTAGGAGGATCTTCTTCTCAAGCCATCGGTCAAACATAAAACTCCATGAAGATCTATGAAGAAGAATCTTAAATGTCCTCCATGTTGTAAGGGTTCCAATGAGATAGACAACGCGTCAATTGGATGACTAGTCAGTGAGTTATTAGCATTTTAATGTCACAGGTCTGGTGAGATTTGGGTTCGATCCATCCCGTCCATACTCTAAAATTCCCAAAAACATAGGTGGATTATACCAAAATGTATGTCTCACTCCAAGGATTCCAGTTTCGTAGACGGTTTTTCAAATGGACGTTCAGTTCAAAAGTTACACCCCATTAAGTGAAAATAGGCTTAGTAGGGGTCTGCATCCAGTCCAAACCTATCAGACCAACCCTTCCCAAAGAGGTATGGCTCTAGCATGGTCGGGATGTACCTCAGTGGCCTAGTCCATAGCTAGATCGGCCCGCTAGGCCTCGGTCCGACCGGACCTGTAGGGTGGCGACCCCGACCGGATGGGGGGTGCGGCCTGGCCCGCAGAGGGTGCGGCCTGCGGGGCTGGTATGGCATGGTCCACATAGGGGAACGACCCTCTGGGCACGCACGGCTCACCCAGTGGAGGGCACAACCCAATGGGATCGCATGGTCCTCTGGACTCACTCTACCCTACTCGTAGAGGTGTGTGGTCCGCTGAGCTCGCAATGCCTAGCTAGTGGAGGGCGCGACCCTCTTGCTGGGGTCCCCCTAACTGGAGGGGGGAGGGGGATATGTGGTGAAACCATGTGGTACCACCTAGTCATCCTGAAACCCTCTGGATGAGGGTCCCTCCATCAACATGGCATTGAGCCGCGACAACATCCAGCGGTGCGTGACGACGCATCGCCCCACCTGTGAGGTCGGCCTATGCCAGAAGCCCTAAATCAACATCATGAATGAAAAGTTGCAGCCTACTCCTCCTGTGGCACATGACAGCGATCCAACTATTCTGTGGCTAGCCGGTTCCAGCCATCACCTTCACCTGCTAGTTCCAGTCTCTAGTGCTACAGAGCTGGTGGTGTGCCAGCGTACTTCTGTATGTCACGAGGTGAGTTCTGTTGGCATGTTTTTCCATCGGAAGGTACCAAATACCCTCTCAGGACACCCTCTTCACCACATGTCCCACTGTTCTGAAATCCATTCTATCAAAAAAAATCCCACAAATAACATGTCGGCGAAACAAGTAGTGGCAGGTTTAGGCATGGTTTGTTTGGCCCGCGTTGTTCGCATTAGCTCGTAATCATGAGGGAGGAATTCAATTAAACAATTATTTTAAAAATAAAACCAAATAAAAACCATAACACAATATTCATTGATGAATTTCCATGCATTATGAGGAGTGGGTGTTCTTCAGTCCATTATCTAGTGGTGCTCATCACCATTTGATGGAACGCGTTCTGTCCTCCACGTGGTTTGGGTCATGGTACTTTTCTAGAGCTTCGTCACTTGGTGAAGTAATGCCAACCTCCTCCCCGAGAACCATATAAATATGTTTTGGGGAGTTTTATTAATTAATTTTTGAAATTTTGAGGTTCCTCTAATGAATGAACCTCAAATATTCTAACGGTTCTCTTATATAAATTGAGGATTTAGTCCAATTAATGTCTTGAAATGTCATTGGTCCTTCCACTACTTCTTTTTCGTTGGAGGAACGAAAATGAAAAATAAAATAACATTGTCATTTTATTATTCATTTAAATGTCCAAAATCTAAATTTTTCTATCATCCTTCTATGGTCGAAGTGATCCCTTCCTTAAGCAAATCTGAGTGCTATAGATTCAACGATGTACATGAATTTTATATCCGAGTACCGATTCAAAAGTTCGTTAACGCCACGAGTGTGTTTACTGAAAATACATAAAAAGTTAAGAAATTCATTGCGAGCACAACAAGCAATGGAATCACACGCTGTCAATTTTCAAAGACTCGTAATAATTTCATATAATTTAAAAAATTACATGTAAAAATTCAGGCCTTTACACCAAGGATCTTGTAAAGACCCGGAAATTTCAAGGAAAATTTTTTGTTAATTTTCTTTGGAATTTTACAAGAGCGCAGTTTCAGACGGCACCTGATTCCGAGGCCCGGAGTGCCCGGAATCATTTTCCGAAGTTTGGCTCGGGTACGTCCAGTGAACGAACGAGCGGGTTTTTCTAACTTTTGAACCGGTGCCCGGAATCGAATTCCGAGGGCACCGATGGAACCGTAGCGCCGGTTTACGCTTAGGAACTCCTGTTCTGGAGTTGTGTACTTGCGAGTGTTGATAATAAAAATTGTGGATGTTTACTATGTAATTACACTACAATTTTTATTATTTTACTCTAAATGTTATCTCTTGTTGGAAGTTGGGTAACCACCCAACCTCCCATGGGAGGTTATGAGGTTGGTGGGGCCCACACGAACCCCACCCCTTCATATCCTCTAAAACCCCCTCAACTCCCACTTAAATTATGTTAACTTAAGTTATAAACCTATGACTTAAATGTAATGAGTTAATGAGGTGAGTTGTGTGTGGTTATTGAATTTCAAACCTTTGAAATTCAAAGAGTTTGGGTTGTGTGAATAAAATAAGAAAGAGTCTTATTTTATTTTGTTAGAATTTTATCTCCTTGAGAGAGTAGGGAAGTCTTCTTCATATTCTTCAAACTCAACGAAGAACTTCTCCGCCGAAGAACACGGTCCATCCGCGACGCCGTATCCGCGACGCGACGTACTTCTTCCGCGTCATCTCTTCCGCGACGTGCTTTCTGCGGCGAACCTACGTCCGACGCCGCAACGCACTTTCCGCGACATGCCTCTCGCGGCGAACCCACGTCCGTCTACCGCGACGCCATAACCGCGATACCGACGACGTCTACATCCGTGACGTCCGACCTCCGCGACGCTCGTCCTTCGCGGATCGTTGACGAGCTTCGCGAGCTTCCTTCGAGGTAGGGGTTGTACCTTATTTCCTAATTTAATTTACGCCTTCGTAAATAAATTATTGGACCGCTTGTTATCATAACATGGGAGGGGATCGGACCACACAAACACGGTCGATCCTCCTCCCAAACCTTGTTGTTGGATTTTTACTTGTGGTTCGAAGAAGAGGCGGAGCGGTGCCATGACACCGCGCTTGGACGCAAGGGGTTCATGGGAGTGCGCAGGATTGACGCGCCACTCCGGACGACGAGGGCCATAGTGGTCTCCCACGGCCGGATTGACCAAGCCGCCGGAGCATTGAGGCGCGGCCCGTTGGCCGCGGCGGAGTAAAGGAAGTGCGACCGTTGGATGCAACGCCGCCGCGCCGCATCGGAGGAGAAAACAAAGGTGCCATGGCCGGAGCGGGGCCGCAGCGAAGGCGCGCGGTGCCGTCGCACCGCGCCGGACGACGAAGGCCGCGGCCGGTTCCGGGCCGCGGCGGATTGAGAAGAACGGCGGCCAACTGGGCCGCCAGTGTCAGAAGACGAAAGGGAACCGGCCGGCCAGGTCGGGCCGACCGGAAGGAAGTCAAACTGGGGAAATTAATTTTCCCCGGTTAGCCTTAAATGGCCCCCAATTAAATTGGGGGCCGGTTAACATTAGAAGGGGGGGGAAGCGCCCCCCCGTGTCTTCCAGCAGGCCCCCTCATGTGAGGGGGCGGTTTTTAATTGAAACCGGCGCGGCACGTGCCGCGCCGCCAGGGGGAAAAACGAGCGGGCGGGGATCTCGCCCCGTGTGCCGCCTGCGCGCCCAGCGCGCCGCCGCGCCGCCTCAGCGCACCGCCGTGCCGCCTCAGTGCACCGCCCCGCCGCCTCAGCGCACCGCCGCGCCGCCTCCGTGCGCCGCCGCGCGCCGCCGCGCACCGCCGGCCGAACCGGCCGGGCCGGTTCGGGCCGGGTCGGCCCGGACCCCTTCCTTCTCGAACCAGAACGGTTATTTGCCTGTAACTTGAGCTACGGACCTCCGAATGACGAACCGTCTGCGGCTACGCGATCCTTGGATCGAAACGGTCGTTTCGGTATAACTCACTCAAAGTTTCGGATACTTTGGGTTCGGCCGGGTTGGTTCGTACACAGAACCAACCGGGCCCTCGGAGCGGAAACGCTCATATCTTGATCTACGGACGTCCGAACGGCGTGCCGTCAGTTCTGATAAGTACCTCTTAGTGAGACGGTCTTTTGGTATACTCCGCCTGAGGTTTGGACGCAGGTGGAGTACAGCCGGGTTGGTTCGTTCACGAAACCAACCGGGCCCTCGGAGCGGAAACACTCATATCTTGAGTTCTGGACGTCCGATTGACGTGCCGTCGACTTTGATGGAATCCTCTAAGTGGGACAGAACTTTTGACATACTCCGCCCGAGTTTTGGATACAGTTGAGATATGGCAGGGTTTGGTTCGCTCACGAAACCAACCGGGCCCTAGGGACGAAAAGGCTAATAACTCACAGACCGGGCGTGTGATTGACGCGCCGTCTGTTGCGTTGAGACTCCTTTGACGAAGGGGACGTATGGGGCACTTCTTCGTTGGACTTTGAGATACTTGGAGTATCGACCAGTAGCTCGTGGAGTGGACCCTCCCGGAGACGAGCGGGCGGGGGAGCGCTTGGGTGTAGTGGCGGACCCGTGGTACTTGACAGTGGTGGTGCGCTTGGATGCAGCAGCAGACCCTTGGCGGTGGAGCGCTTGGTTGTAGCGGCGGACCCGCGATACTCTACGGAGTGTGTGCGCTTGGTTGTAGCGACAGACCCGCGACGGTGGAGACGTGCGTGCGGAGTACGGAGACCGTGTAGCCGACTGAGACCTGACGACTGCTTGACCGACTCGACTTGGAGTGAGTCGACTAGCCCAGTGGATGGAGCGCCCAGTAGTTGGCAGCAGACCCACGGCGGACGGAGCGCCTGGTAGTTGGCAGCAAACCCGCGGTGCTCGACAGGAGGAGTACCTCAGTAGGCTATTTGGGTGAGCGCCCTGTATTTGGCGACAGACCCTCAGCGGACGGAGCGCCCGGTAGTTGGCCGCAAACCCGCAGTACTCGACAGGAGGAGTACCTCAGCAGTCTTATGGTTAGTGAGCAGTACCTCGGAGTCGTGACAGGACTACTCCACACTTCAGAGACGGGGCTCTTCAGCAGCTACGGTTTTGATAATGAAAATCCTGGATTGAGCTGAGTCAATGATCTTTGTGTTTCCTCATGATTGAGATGGGTCGCTTGATAACTTAGGTATATGTATGGGCATATACCTGGGTAATGGTTATCCGTTGATTTCATAAACATGTTATAAACTGTGTGGACTTGTACTGTTATCCTGTGTGGATTTACTGTTTACTCTTCTTTGTGGATTGGGTTGTTCTTGGGCTCGGTGTTGGAGCCGAACGGAAATTGGTGACATAGGTATATGTATGGGAATATACCTAATAAATACTGGATGTTACTTCGTGATTGTATCCTTCATGTGGTTTATCCTTTGTGGATTTCGGGAGACCTTCGAGGGTCTCGAGGTCCCTACTGAGTATCTTATACTCACCCCTGCACGGGATATGCCCGCACTTCGTTGTGTTGGTTGCAGACGACGGACAGTGCTGACTGCGGTTGAGGCTTTCGGAGTAGGTCGGTACCCGGAGGAGGACCACTGAGCGGGACGTGCTCGGAGCGGACAGTTGGACCCGAGGAGTTGTGGAGCTATCTGTACCTACCCTTCAGGTAGGATCCGTGGAGGACGATCCAGGAGCTGAGCCATCAAACCTACCCTTCAGGTAGGAATCGAGGAGAACGTCCCAGGAGCCGCTTGTACTTTCAGTTGCTGTTTTCCCTTTCGAGTTGTACTTTACTTTACAGTTGGTCTTGTATTTCCGGCCCCTTTACTTCAGCACAGTTGTTCTAGTTTTGTGTACTGCTTTACTTCCGCTTGTTACTCTGAGGTGCTTGTTTACTTTATTAAGGCAATGCCTTCCCTTTTTACTGGGATTTTATGCCTTGGTGCTAGTCGCCAGCCCCTGGCCTATGGAAGGCGGGCTTGGGGTAGTCACGACACGGGCCCCGAGGGCGGGTCGTGACAAATTGGTATCAGAGGTGGTCGGTTCTACCGCAGACTCTGATCTTTTTTCTATGTGAAGCAATAGTGTTTAGTGTATTGAGTGTGGTTATCAGTCCAGGGAGTCCAGTGTTGGTGCGGCGGCCGACGTATCCGTACATCAGGACCCTGACTTCTGATTTCCGACTTAATGCACGAAAACACTGATTGCGTGTGTGTTTCCCAAAAGGTTTAAAGTCAGCTCAAACCAGGTCAGCTCACCAGGTATAAATCGTTGACCGTGACACAACTGTTCAGGATGTCACCATGCAGATAGTTAGCTGGAGTTCCGAGAGAGTTCTCTATGATGGCCCACTGAGCAGCGAGACTCCGGTGCAGGGCCCTTTTTCAGTGTTGGCACCTTCGGGTGGTGTACCAGCAGCACCACCACCCGTTAGGCAGTAGATGCCACTAGCTGACGGTGCACGCTAGAAGAGCGCGATGCACGAGTTCCAGCAGTAGAGGCCTCTGAGGATACGAGGCGAGACAGATTTCCCAGGCAGCAGTGGACTGGATGGAGGCGGTTGCTAGAGTTCTACGCCTAGCTTGGATACTAGTAGAGCGGATGATGATCTTAGCTCCTGGTGTTTCCAGTGAGTGACCATGAGTTTGGTCCTTATAGTAATGAGGCTTCGGTACGCGAACCGATACCTGGGATAGTACCTACGGGTAGTGCACCAGCTATGTCACTACCTGTTGGTCAGCAGACACTACCAGTGGTACCGGTAACAGAGACTCACAGGCTTAGTGCCTTACATATGTTTTAGCACCAGATATCCCTCAAGTTTCGAGGTGAGCCTGACTCGTAGGCGGCTGAGGACTGGCTTGAGGAGGTGGTTGTGAGTTTTTTGGAGCTAATACAGCTTCGACAGTATGACATGTCGGAAGCAGAGCACTCAACGTGGCTTACCAATCAATCTTGGTACTCGTTGGTTACGTTGTGATCAGTTCTTTAGACTCGAACTTCTGAGCAAAGTGTGTCTAAAGGACATCTGAACCATTACTTTTCCTCTATGCATTCCTACCTATGCTAGGATGCTAGAGAGAACGTTTGTGGTTGTGAACGTTAGCAGTGAAAGGCAGGAAACTAGCGCTAGTCTCAGAGACTCGGGCGTGTAAAATGTTTCAGGAGGAGGAAGTGATAAGGACAGATGAATCTGCAGGGTAGCAGACGTCGAAGCGGAGCTTGGAGAGCAGTATGTGGTGGTGTACATTTCGACATGTTACGACCACCCGACTTGTAGTCCCCGCCAGGATCAGGGAGCAGGAGGGCTGGGGAGGAGAGTAGCTGCATTGCGGTCAAGGAGTGTGACCCAGGAGCTCTAAGAATGATTCGGGGTACGAATTATGTCTACTAAGAGTTGCCATATCTATAGACATAGGAACCAATCATTCTACCCTTCCACGAATCATGTCCCAGACCTAGAGGTTCCGGGTAAGCCGTAGACTTGACCCTCGCGTCTTGAGATACCTTTGGGAGGAGACTCGATAATCACACTTACGCCGACGGTGTTATTTGACCTCGAGGCGAGTGTTTCGGTTGGAATCTCTTGGTGGCAGCGTAGAGGCCTTACGACGTTGATCTGGGTATGGTTTTGATTCACAAATCATACCCCGGTTGACTGTTTTAGGCAAACGTCGGAATGGGTTTTCCTTGGTCGGCGAAAAGGAAACCCTTGTGGCAGCAGGAGTTTTGAGTTTCAGTTCTAACCTAAAAAGGGAAACCTCTTGAGTTCGAGGGTGACGAACACGTTCTTATACGGTCTCAACCCGATGAGGTTTCGGAGATGTGGCCGAGGCGGCATGTTATCTCCGAAGTTTGATGGACCCTTTTTATCTTCAGTAGGGTAGGCGAGGAGGTTTACCGCTTTACCCTACCACCTCAGTCGCACTGGGTGCATAATGTCCACCACGTGTCTCAGCTGTGGAGATACGTGTATGATTCTTCACACGTCATCGACCTCGGGGAGTTGGACGTCGATGATAGGGAGACAAGCACAGAGGTTCTAGTAGAGAACAAGGATCGACAGGAGAAGGTTCTACGTGAACGGTTGCTTCCTCTGGGGTGCTTCACGGGTAGCACGAGATCTTCAGGTGAGCATATGGGAGCGTAAAGCTCAGTTGCGTGCTCAGTACTACTTTGTTTCCCTTAAGTGTGAGTTGAAGCTTTACGGGGACGTAAAGCCCTGAGGTGGGAGTAATGTAAAGACCCGGAAATTTCAAGGGAAATTTTTTGTTAATTTTCTTTGGAATTTTACAAGAGCGCAGTTTCAGACGGCACCTGATTCCGAGGCCCGGAGTGCCCGGAATCATTTTCCGAAGTTTGGCTCGGGTACGTTCAGTGAACGAACGAGCGGGTTTTTCTAACTTTTGAACCGGTGCCCGGAATCGAATTCTGAGGGCACCGATGGAACCGTAGTGCCGGTTTATGCTTAGGAACTCCTGTTCTGGAGTTGCGTACTTGCGAGTGTTGATAATAAAAATTGTGGATGTTTACTTTGTAATTACACTACAATTTTTATTATTTTACTCTAAATGTTATCTCTTGTTGGAAGTTGGGTAACCACCCAACCTCCCATGGGAGGTTATGAGTGTGGTGGGGCCCACACGAACCCCACCCCTTCATATCCTCTAAAACCCCCTCAACTCCCACTTAAATTATGTTAACTTGAGTTATAAACCTATGACTTAAATGTAATGAGTTAATGAGGTGAGTTGTGTGTGGTTATTGAATTTCAAACCTTTGAAATTCAAAGAGTTTGGGTTTTGTGAATAAAATAAGAAAGTGTCTTATTTTATTTTGTTAGAATTTTATCTCCTTGAGAGAGTAGGGAAGTCTTCTTCATCTTCTTCAAACTCAACGAAGAACTTCTCCACCGAAGAACGCGGTCCATCCGCGACGCCGTATCCGCGACGCGAAGTACTTCTTCCGCGTCATCTCTTCTGCGACGTGCTTTCCGCGGCGAACCTACGTCCGATTCCGCAACGCACTTTCCGCGACGTGCCTCTCGCGGCGAACCCACGTCCGTCTACCGCGACGCCATAACCGCGATACCGACGACGTCTACATCCGTGACGTCCGACCTCCGCGACGCTCGTCCTTCGCGGATCGTTGATGAGCTTCGCGAGCTTCCTTCGAGGTAGGGGTTGTACCTTATTTCCTAATTTAATTTACGCCTTCGTAAATAAATTATTGGACCGCTTGTTATTTTAACATGGGATGGGATCGGACCGCACAAACACGGTCGATCCTCCTCGCAAACCTTGTTGTTGGATTTTTACTCGTGGTTCGAAGAAGAGGCGGAGCGATGCCATGACACCGCGCTTGGACGCAAGGGGTTCATGGGAGTGCGCAAGATTGACGCGCCACTCCAGACGACGAGGGCCGTAGTGGTCTCCCACGGCCGGATTGAACAAGCCGCCGGAGCATTGAGGCGTGGCCCGTTGTCCGCGGCGGAGTAAAGGAAGTGCGACCATTGGATGCAACGCCGTCGCGCCGCATCGGAGGAGAAAACAAAGGCGCCGCGGCCGGAGCGGGGCCGCGGCGAAGGCGCGCGGTGCCGTCGCACCGCGCCAGACGACGAAGGCCGCGGCCGGTTCCGGGCCGCGGCGGATTGAGAAGAACGGCGGCCAACCGGGCCGCCGGTGTCGGAAGACGAAAGGGAACCGGCCGGCCAGGTCGGGCCGGCCGGAAGGAAGTCAAACCGGGGAAATTAATTTTCCCCGGTTAGCCTTAAATGGCCCCCAATTAAATTGGGGGCCGGTTAACATTAGAAGGGGGGGGGGGCAGCGCCCCCCCCGTGTCGTCCAGCAGGCCCCCTCATGTGAGGGGGCGGTTTTTATTTGAAACCGGCGCGGCACGTGCCGCGCCGCCAGGGGGAAAAACGAGCGGGCGGGGGTCTCGCCCCGTGCGCCGCCTGCGCGCCCAGCGCGCTGCCGCGCCGCCTCAGCGCCTCGCCGCGCCGCCTCAGCGCACCGCCGCGCCACCTCAGCACACCGCCGCGCCGCCTCCGCGCGCCGCCGGCAGAACCGGCCGGGCCGGTTCGGGCCGGGTCGGCCCGGACCCCTTCCTTCTCGAACCAGAACGGTTATTTGCCCGTAACTTGAGCTACGGGCCTCCGAATGACGAACCGTCTGCGGCTACGCGATCCTTGGATCGAAACGGTCGTTTCGGTATAACTCACTCAAAGTTTCGGATACTTTGGGTTCGTCCGGGGTGGTTCGTACACAGAACCAACCGGGCCCTCGGAGCGGAAACGCTCATATCTTGAGCTACGGACGTCCGAACGGCGTGCCGTCAGTTCTGATAAATACCTCTTAGTGAGACTGATCTTTTGGTATACTCCGCCCGAGGTTTGGACGCAGGTGGAGTACATCCGGGTTGGTTCGTTCACGAAACCAACCGGGCCCTCGGAGTGGAAACACTCATATCTTGAGTTCCGGACGTCCGATTGACGTGCCGTCGACTTTGATGGAATCCTCTAAGTGGGACGGAACTTTTGAAATACTCCGCCCGAGTTTTGGATACAGTTGAGATATGGCCGGGGTTGGTTCTCTCACGAAACCAACCGGGCCCTCGGGACGAAAAGGCTAATAACTCACAGACCGGGCGTCTGATTGACGCGCCGTCTGTTGCGTTGAGACTCCTTTGACGAAGCGGACGTATGTGGCACTTCTTCGTTGGACTTTGAGATACTTGGAGTATCGACCAGTAGCTCGTGGAGTGGACCCTCCCGGAGACGAGCGGGCGGGGGAGCGCTTGGGTGTAGCGGAGGACCCGTGGTACTTGACAGTGGTGGTGCGCTTGGATGCAACAGCAGACCCTTGGCGGTGGAGCGCTTGGTTGTAGCGGCGGACCCGCGATACTCTACGGAGTGTGTGCGCTTGGTTGTAGCGACAGACCCGCGACGGTGGAGATGTGTGTGCGGAGTACGGAGACCGTGTAGCCGACTGAGACCTGACGACTGCTTGACCGACTCGACTTGGAGTGAGTCGACTAGCCCAGTGGACGGAGCGCCCAGTAGTTGGCAGCAGACCCACGGCGGACGGAGCGCCTGGTAGTTGGCAGCAAACCCGCGGTGCTCGACAGGAGGAGTACCTCAGTAGGCTATTTGGGTGAGCGCCCGGTATTTGGCGACAGACCCTCAACGGACGGAGCGCCCGGTAGTTGGCCGCAAACACGCAGTACTCGACAGGAGGAGTACCTCAGCAGTCTTATGGTTAGTGAGCAGTACCTCGGAGTCGTGACAGGACTACTGCACACTTCAGAGACGGGGCTCTTCAGCAGCTACGGTTTCGATAATGAAAATCCTGGTTTGAGCTGAGTCAATGATCTTTGTGTTTCCTCATGATTGAGATGGGTCGCTTGATAACTTAGGTATATGTATGGGCATATACCTGGGTAATGGTTATCCGTTGATTTCATAAACATGTTATAAACTGTGTGGACTTGTACTGTTATCCTGTGTGGATTTACTGTTTACTCTTCTTTGTGGATTGGGTTTTTCTTGGGCTCGGTGTTGGAGCCGAACGGAAATTGGTGACATAGGTATATGTATGGGCATATACCTAATCAATACTGGATGTTACTTCGTGATTGTATCCTTCATGTGGTTTATCCTTTGTGGATTTCGGGAGACCTTCGAGGGTCTCGGGGTCCCTACTGAGTATCTTATACTCACCCCTGCACGGGCTATGCCCGCACTTCGTTGTGTTGGTTGCAGACGACGGACAGTGCTGACTGCGGTTGAGGCTTTCGGAGTTGGTCGGTACCCGGTGGAGGACCACTGAGCGGGACGTGCTCGGAGCGGACAGTTGGACCCGAGGAGTTGTGGAGCTATCTGTACCTACCCTTCAGGTAGGATCCGTGGAGGACGATCCAGGAGCTGAGCCATCTGTACCTACCCTTCATGTAGGAATCGAGGAGAACGTCCCAGGAGCCGCTTGTACTTTCAGTTGCTGTTTTCCCTTTCGAGTTGTACTTTACTTTACAGTTGGGCTTGTATTTCCGGCCCCTTTACTTTAGAACAGTTGTTCTAGTTTTGTGTACTGCTTTACTTCCGCTTGTTACTCTGAGGTGCTTGTTTACTTTATTAAGGCAATGCCTTCCCTTTTTACTGGGATTTTACGCCTTGGTGCTTATCGCCAGCCCCTGGCCTATGGAAGGCGGGCTTGGGGTAGTCACGGCACGGGCCCCGAGGGCGGGTCGTGACAGATCTCCATAATATGAATAAATATAAATCCAAGGGATTCCCATATATTAAAAAGATAATAAGCTAAAACTTTGGAAACCAAAATCAAACCCCTAAATTTAGAGGGTTTGGGATCTTTATCCTATTTGGTCTACCCTAGCATAAAATCCTGACCTGCACCATGGCCAAGAGAAGTTGTATGAGATCCGTGAGCTGATCCACCCTACGGCTATCGAAAACCCTGTGTTTGAGCACTGTGGCCACAACCACCACCTCAGCCTGAAAATACGGATGAACTCCATCCATCAGTCGGATGTTGAACATGTCATCAGGCTCCTACAGGAAGAGTAGATACATATCCTCTCTTAGTAGCTGCTGGAAGTAGGGCATTATAAAAATGCTGAAGATGTGCCATCATGAAACAAGAGATCCACTGAACTGGGTCTCTCACGTACTAAGGATTCTTATGTCTGGCCATCCCACACTTATAGCACTCCACCTAGTCACCTAGAATAAAATCGCGTCAACTCGGATATCCTTGCGTAGACTACCAATGGGGAAACATGCAATTTGTCGGAAGATTACCAATTATTGATGATAAACCACCCTGGCCCACAGCTCCAGAATTTCATAGGTTGAACATGGTTATCTGTTCCAGGTTTACTATAGAAGATATGGATTTCAACCTGAAGATGTTCACCAGGGATCAAATGGCATGCCTGAGACAATCCTCAAACATCCTTGCAAAGAACAATTAATCACCACCAGAATGGGTTTGATGCACTGTAGCTCTATGAATCGACAAGAATATTACATTAATGGAAGATTACCTTACTCAAATCTCATGAAATCTCTGTCTTGGTCGTCTCTCAAGGTCTCTAGGTCGAATTAGTCATAGAAGGTCTGGTGGAACATATCCCAATCCATAACTTGCTGGTGTCCCACCTATGATATCACATACCACCATTTCATGGATGAATCCCTAAGGACATAGAATGTGAGGTAAACCCTCCACTCAAGAGGGGACTTGATATGCTCCATGATAGATATTATTACTTCCAACCATGAATCAATAGCTTGAGTTCCTCTATCCCTTGAGAAAGTGAGAGGATGCAACTGCTAAAAAACCTCTGTCAACTCTACCATAGACGGGGAATGATGTGGTCTTCCCCATAAATTATGAATCATCCTCATGAATCCTCTTGGAAATCTACATCACCACCTGTGTCAGGTATAACAGCTGGTTCAAGACAGGCATGACAAAAATTCTGAAGGTAGTCCCTGATCTACCATTTCGGGTCTCTAATCGTTTCCTTGTATCTTTAAAACTATCATAGGACCTCCCGATGGAATAACATTTCATGGTTACATAGAAACCCCAGTTCAATATTATCAAGGATAAAATCATTGAAGTTCAAGAAAGTAATTGGTGAAATAAAACATTAATGTTTTTCAAAACAGAGGTACACTGTGTGTATAACCCATACGCGACGTGTTCCCTTGGGATTTTTACATGGCATGTACTTCTTCCAAACCTGGTCGTGTAACATCCATACACAGGCCATGTTCTCCTTTAGACATGGTGTGTATATTTTTGTTCCCTCAGACCAATGTGCTAATACATGTGTCGCACTACGAGGTCATCATAGAAAAAAAACTACAAGAAGTGTATGAGATGGTTTTCGTCGACCCATGCCATTAGTCACACAGCTGGACACACATAATTTACTACACAATGTGTACATCTAGTACACAGTGTGATCCACTAAAGATTTCACAACCCCATGTCTCTTCTCACATAGTCATTCAAAAGGATAAATACTTCATGGTATATATATAATGTAAATGCCATTTTCTTAATAAAAACATTTACTTCACGAACAAAAAGATATATGGAATGTATTTATCATCACAGGTCATCTATTCTTGTATTTTTCTGGATAGTAAACCACTAAAACTACTCTGGATGCCCAAAAATATTAAAACAAGAATTAATGTAAGAAATTATGATCTATGGGGCCCATACACCCCAAAAATAAAATATTGGAATCATATTCATGCATATCATAAATTATAACAGGGAAATCAATCACATGATCCACCAAATACTAAACCATAAGGGACCATAAATCCTCAGGGACCACAATTTAGCACCCATTCAAATGAAACAATAAAATTTCCAATACCATGTCAAAATAAAAGGTATTTAATCATGTCATATATCACATCAATATGTATATATATCACAAAGTCTATCACAGTTGCATGAAATAGGTAATGAACCCTAAATGGAAAGACAATTATACAAAACATGTGATCCCTATCAAGTGCCTATATGATGCATGATAAAACATACCATCGTCTCATTAGGTTGAAATAGAAATAGAACCTCAATTTTATAAATCACAACATCAACAAACATGTGTATCACCCAATGGTGAAATATAATCAACTGTATCCATTGAAAAACAAGAACAATTTCCATGGTTGAGGTAACATGGATTTTCCTTGTATACAACTTAGCCAATCTTGGGAACAACATATTTACAACTACATATTCCTTCAAATCTTTATTTATAGGCTTAAAATAGTGTGAAAAAGTAGAAAATATCCTCCTATGATACCATTGTGTAACATCCCAGATCTCGGTGCCGCCCAAATGTGGCCGGTACCTAGTTTGTCACATTGCCCCAACCACATTTCCCCAAACGCCAGAGGATACCAACTAGTAGTGAGGGCCATGGGTGTGATAGTGAGAAAAATATTCCCTCTAAAAGCGTGATAGATTGTCACCTATCAACAGTTCAAGGTTCTGATGCTCTGCTAATGTGTATAGAAATACTCGGGTCAAATCCTCGTCGATTATACTTTTGAATTGTAGATTGTTTTTAGTTGACTGTATTTTCATTATTGGGGGGTGTTTAAAAGGATTAATTGAAATGAATAACTGATTTAAAAATTTATTAAATATTGGGGTGAGTTCATTATTATATATTTAAGCTTGTGATGTCCTTGAACATTTAATTATATTGGATTGAATTAAAACCAACTTTACAAGATGACATTGATTTGTTTTCCCTAGTGCAATGGATTTAAAAAAGCCTTAACATAACTAGGATTATAATATTAATCATTATTTTGTAGCGGTAGTGTATTTATGGTTCCAATAATCCATGAAATTTATATGTTAAACAAAATATATCATTAATCAATGACCTGTTTAGTCCAATGTACCCCATGTTAAATTAAAGAATACTCATCGAGAAAAAGCTCTCAATCACTTAACATATCTTAAAAATGACACACACCAATGGTATATTTACATAGCCATTAATAAGGTAATTAATATGGTAATATATTTTTATTATGATGAATTATAAATAAAAATAAAATAACGGGATAAGAAAAGAGTTGTGCATCAAATGCACACACATGAAGGGTGATTAGATTTTAAAACAAACATTAGATTGAAAGAGAAAGTGAAATAACAGATTGATTTTTAACATGAATTGAGAACATTAATGAATATTAATATTTTAAAATAGAGGGTATATGATAATAATAGTTAAGGGTAATGTTACATTCATTGAAACATAATTACAAAACAAATACTCACATGATTGTAATAAAGAAGAACACAAATGTACATCAAAAAAAGAGAGGAAGATGGGTATCTCAAATGAAAACATGATTATGGAAGGTACTCCCAAGGATTTGGAAATTATTTTGTCGTTAAAATGTATTCTCCTATCTTCTAAAATTTCATCCACTTGGAAGGAAAGGATGGGGTATTTATAGACCAAGGAGGTGGATTGTTTTCATTCAAAATCTCCCCATCCACTTGCATCCCCAATTAGGTCATCCAGAAAGCTAAATCATGAGATAGCCTCTTCTTCAAAGTTGTAGATAGTAATGTTTTACGACTCATAGAAACATTGGGGGGAATTTGAACTTATGGAGCCAAAGTTATAGTGGTTTGTGTAAACAATTTTAATCTGTCAATTTCTATCCAGGCTTCTTAGATGGTTGAAATGTGAATGGGTTTACGAATAGGTAGGTTCTATCAAATAAAAATATGTTCACCTATCAAGTAGGCCGCACATTTCCTATATTTCACACTAAAAAATACCAGTAGGATCTGATGAATATATCATGAGTAATGTCATGAATAGTGTCCGGATTTTAATTCCCATCCAGAATGGTGGGACGAACATTCATGCATCAGTCAGGCCAATTTTTGTTGTTGTTTGAAGTTAAAATTATTATCCCTGATTCCTTTTTATAATCAAGAACATATGGTTTAGTTTTATAAAATTTTGGCATCAGAATTTAGCCTAGAAACTCAATCATCATGGCTGGTTCAGTTTCTTCACAGATTCATTGGGTCATCTTGTGTGGATCATACGACCCTCCAAAAGGGTGATTTGGACAAGGCCCACTTATAATGGAATGATATAATTTGAAAAAAGAACCCTAAAAAATAAGGAAATTTATATAAGGAATAAGATAGTTATTATAAAAACATTAAAGAGACGTGAATCTGGATGAATTCAAATACTGCTCTAAATTGATATTTAATATGTAAGCATTAATATTTCACTAAAATTATGAACATTTCATTAAAAATCAGTAAATCGAGTATTTAATAATTTATGAAAACATTAAAAAAATAAACTCCCCCATGCTTAGGTTTTTTCATGTCCTCTTATGCAACAAATATAGAAAACACTACAAAAGCATTCTCACTCACAGAAAAATATTAAATTTTTTCCATATATAAGGGGTGGTTTAGATCATTTCAATCTTATATATTAAATTCCACCACAAAATGTTACAAAATAAAATCTTCCAAAATCATTTTATGGTTAAAGTTTAGAAATGGAAAATGTGGAAACTCAAAACTCACTCCTCTCAAGATGATAAAATTCATTAATGGAGGTTAACTCTTTCACCAACCAAACATGAAAATCATATAGATTGAATGATCTCTCAACTTCCATTACATATCCTATAGTTGTCATGAATAAAGAGGTCTTTTTAAGGGTTTTGGCTTTAGCTATGGGACGGTCAGAATTCAGTATTCCGAAGAGTAGAAATAGGGGTAAGATACCAACATGGAAAAAATAATTGCACATTTTTTTTAAATAAAACATGGAAATAAATGGAAACACATATTTACAAGTAAAAAATTTTGTGAATCAAGATAGAAAATTGGAAGAACATTTTAAAGGTACGAGATGAAGGAATATTAACAAAACATAATACTTCCCCATATGACATAAGAATATATATTGAATGTGTTCTTCTTTTCCTTTTTTTAAATTTTTTCAAATGTTGAACTTTAAAATGATCTGGCACTCATATCCCAACCCATTATTGATCTCATAAATACACTAATTGTAATATTTATAACACAATCAATGGTTAAGGCAGATTACTTTTTGATCCACCCAGGACAGAACCCAATATTTTTTGTTCTTTATATATTTTTTTGATTTTTTTTAACAATTTTCAATAAATTTTGAGAAATATGTCATATGCATTTATAATTTCCCCAAACTCACTTAATGAAAACCCCTCCCCCACACTAAAATTTATGATTTTCCCCAAGCATATGATTACTTGTTGAAAATCAATAAATTGTCACCCAAAATAAAATCAATTCCCCCACACATAAATTTCAATAAATAATGCACTAAAAAACCATGTAGTTATTGGGTGGGATAAGGTATTAGGCTTGTAAAGTGGATATCAATGAAAATTTTTTCATAGGCTCAGAGGCGCTTTCATAAGTAAGATTAATTTATGGGTAATGGGAGGCTATTTGGAAATTGGGATTTTTATGAGGATCAGAAAATGCCTCTATCATTTTAATGAACAACAACTAAAAAATTCTCCATGAAGGTAAAAAAATTCAAGACTCTCAAATGGTGGTAAAAAATACACAAATTTTAAAAATATGGTTATTGGTTACATTTTCATTAAATATATTTTTGTTCCCTATGGTTGTGAAAATCATTTTCCAAATAAAAAATTGAGCATTCAAAATAAGTTGGTTTTGACACAATATTCATTATTCAAATATATGATGAAAACACAAGATTTTTTAGATGAAACCATGTCTTTTAACTCCCAAATATGGTTAGAGAAAATTTAAAAACTTTAAGGTGAGTAATCATAACTCTTTCTTGTCCATATTTTTAGCAGTTTTTTATAATTTTTTCATTTTTTTAGTTTTTTTAGATATTTTATAAATACAAACCCAATAAAAATATTAAATAAAAAGAATGATTAGGAAAATTGTAACAAAATTAATTATAGGGGAAGAAGAAGAAATATGGATGGAGTGGTAGGGATGGAGAGAGAGAGAGAGAGAGTTAAAAGGAACGAGGTTCCCCCTAATATGGATTTGGTGGGTCATTGTCCACATTCGGTGGTGGGTCGGTGGTATAAGTGGATTAGGTGGAAGTGGAGGTGGTTCCCAGGATTTGTGTCATATTATAGTGATGCTTAAACCAATTTCCATTAACAATGAATGTACTTTTGGATTAGGGGTCTTGGACTTTCACTTCACTAAATGGGTAAACAAGAGAAACAATAAAAGGACCTTTCCAAGAAGATTTTAGAATACTTGGGTGAATCCAAAATTGAGTGTGGAAGAGAAATAAGTTTACACATTCATGGAATCTCATTATCAGGATGTGTTTTTCATGGAGTAACATATCCTTTTCATTGTATATATTGGAATTCTTATAGGAATCAAGTAGAAGCTCCTCCAATTTAGTTAACTACAACAATAATTCTTCACCTTATTTTTCATGATCAAAATTATAAGTTTTCACAGAAAAAAATTACTGATGTTGGATTTAAAGTAGTAAATGAAATGATTTACCAAATACTAGCCTAAAATGGAAACATCCCAATGGGCGTTTAATATGTAGTTTGATAATCCCAAATTTCTTCACCATGTCATTCAGGGAAAACTTTTCTGGTGGGCTTAACAATACTCTCAAGAACTTTTTTGACTTCTCTATTAGAATGTCCATCCATTACATTTGTTTGGGGGTGATATTCCGTTGAATTTTTATGTAACACCCCATTATTTTTCAAAAGAGAGTCCAAGGTTCTATTACAAAAATGGGTTCCTATGTAAAATATCAAGGAACATGGTTTGACAAATCGGTGGAAGATTTGTGACTTTATGAACTCACTAATATTTTGTGAATCATCTTTTCAAGTGGGTTTGGCCTCATCCCAACTAGAATCAAAATCAACAGCTAGAAGAATGTATGAAAATCCATTGGACGAGGGGAATGGTCCAATGAAATCAATGCCCCAAACCATGAATATTTCATAGACAAATAAAGGATTTTGGGGGATTTCATTTCACAATGAAATTGTGCCAAAAAATTTTAATGTGGAACATGATTGATATAACTCATGTGAGTCCTTGGAGTGTAAAGGGGAAAATAATCCAATGTCCAACACCATTCAGGAGGTCCTGTGTGGTCCAAAGTGGCCACATCCTATAAGTGAGTTACCAAATTCTAATATGGAGTAATGTTCATCTTCCTCATAACATCTCATAATTTCAATGCCTTCTGTATTTTTCTAAAGTTAATTTTCTACGTAAAAATCATATTTTGAATCACATTTCAACTTCGTTTTTTGTTATTTTTCTATATTTTTAGGAAAATTACCAGAAATCAGGTAATTTAAATTTGGAGCATACCATTGTATTTTTTGGAGTGGGATATGATTGGTTCTCTATGGTGAATACAAGATCAATTATTTATGAATGATAAAATTAAAAATTCTACTCATGTGATCAGCCATAAGGTTTTATTTTCCTGGTCTATCATTGATTTCATGGTAAAACTCTTAGAGACTTATGATCTATCTTATTAGCCACTCTTTTTAATCACTCTTCTTGAGTAAGAACTTTATAGCAGAATGGTTGATGAAGTTGATAAATTTGGAACCTAAGAGATAGGGCTGAAATTTATCTATTGAAAAAAATAACTGTTAATAGTTTCTTTTTCAATGACCGTGTAGTGAGATTGAGTTTCGTCCAATGTTTTTGAGGCAAAATATATGACCTGAGGAATCATTTATCTTCATTGACAATGAATACACCCAATAGCTCTATTAGAAGCATCAAACATAAACTCAATGTGTATGAAACAATCCTTAGGTTGGATTATTGGGGAAGATGTTAGTGATGTTTTGAGTTCAACAACGGATCTCCTGCAAATCTCATTGAAATGGAAAGTGACATCATTTTAGAGAAACCAAGTGAGTGGGAGGGAAATCCTACTGAAATTATGGATGAATCGCTAATCGAAACTAGAATTATTGAGGAATGAATGGATGTCTCAAATAGAAGTGGGTTAAGGATGTGATTGGATACCATCAATTTTGTTAGTATCAAAATCAATACCATATTTTAAAACTATGTTCCCTTGAACAATCCCATTTGCAACCAAGAGGCGAAAATTACCAAAATTTAACACAAGATTACACGTGACACACTATTGAAGGAATAGAAAGAGTGAATGTAAGCATGATTCAAATGACTCACCATAAATAGTAATTTCAACCATGAAGACAAACATTCATTGTTCAATGAATTCAGAAAATATACTCATCATACACCTCTATAATGTTGTAGGATCATTGAAACGGTCAAAAGTAATTCCCTAATATGAATATGTTTCAAAGGGGAATTTGAATGTAGTATTTTTATGGTCTTGTGGAGCGATTGGGATTTGGATGTAGTCGGTGTATCCATCTAGAAAAGTCGTGTGAGACTTTCTAGCTAATAATTCTAGCATTTGTTCGACGAATGGAGGAGGGGAGTGTTTGTTTCTGGTTTCAACATTCAATTTCCAATAGTTGATATACACATGACATTTATTCTTTACTCATGATGTGACTACCTCACCATGTTCATTTTTTATAGCTTTTAACCCACCCCTCATTGGTAACACTAGAATTGGACTAACCCATTCAATATCCGAAATTGGGTAGATAATACGAGATTAACGAAGCGTGGTGATCTCTTCCTAAACTACCTCAAGTATGAGTGGATTGAGTCTTCATTGTGGTTGACTAATTGGTTAGGATGATTCCACAAGATGGATGTGATGCATGAAAAGAGTAGGGTCAATTCATGGTATGTCATCTAGGGTCTAAACTAAGGCCTTTTTTCCTCTAATACCTAAACAAGTTTGGACTCCTCAGTTTCAGTAACTTAATTAGAGATAATGACATAGTATAATTGAGAATTGAATAGGAATTCCTATTTCAGGAGTTCAAGAAAAGGTTTTAGATCAGTATCATCTCTCATTTGTGGGTTATACATCTTAGGAATAGAGGAAGGTCTTTCTGTTCCATTAGATTCATGTTCTTGAATACATTCAATGGTAGAGCAGTAGAAATCAGTGTTGTTGTGGTATTCAAGAGAGTTTTATATATCCTCTAGATTGATAGAGTCTATTAATTAGAGGTCCACACGAAATTCACCATTTATAATATTGTTAATCACGGGGAAAATTTCACAAGACCCTTTATCACTATAAAAGGATGAACATGATGGATTGGGGTGCAATTAACTCTCAAAAGACTTATTGGAAGCATGGATTTAGTATGCAGAGTGACAATCATATTGGTATCACATGGCTTAGAAAATGTTGAACTTAACTACATGGTCACCAAATTACATTGATAATATTCCTGATTGGATATCAATATTGGTTCTCCCGATCATTAGGAATGGTCTCCCAATAATTAGGTGAGAACGAGAATATTTCGTCTTACCTTCCACGTCAAGGATATAGAAATCAGCAGGGAAGATAAGATCATTCACATGAATAAGGACACCCTTAATTAAACCCTCAGGACTAGTAGTGCTTTGATTAGCCAATTGAATGACAACACCCATGGGATGTATGTGACCAAGACCAAGGTTGTAGATGACAGATTTGGTATTGACATTAATTGATGCTCCATGGTCTATGACTTCATCATCGAAGTTAGAAATTCTAATTTGAAAAGGAACCATAAAGGTCCCCCGATCATTGCAATTTATGGGAATAGAGTGCTACGTGGAAACATTTTCGAAGGTCCTTAGTATCTTCTTGTGGGTGCACAATTCATTATGAATCTTCGTGTAGATAGGGTTTTTTTAAGGCATCTAAGAGGGGAATGTTGACTTCAAAATGTCTAAAAATGTCAGGCATTAAAGGATCAGGTTCAATGGACTTCCTAGGATTAGAAACATCTTTTGGAATAATAATTGGATTCCTAAAAGGAATGGAAGGAAGTGAGATAATGGATTTAGGATCCTTTTCATGTTTCATTTTCATTTCATTTTCTATGTCAACAATTTTTTGGAGGACTTACCTTGAGGCCTAGAAATTTAAATCCGCAATCTATATAAAATTTCACTTATATTACCCTTGAACTTTGGTAATGGTTGAGCTGGGAGATGGTATGAATTTGATTGTTGTTCCTTACTCAGGTGGGATGCAAATTGACCAATTTGGGTTTCAATATTTTTTAGGATAGAGAGGGTCAAGGAGGAAAGATCTCCCACAACACATTCCCATGGTTTTATGGAAGAAGAGGCTTGTCCCGGATTGGGATTAGCTTGTTTTGGGATCTTGGGAAAGCTACTATATTGTTTTGGGAATTTGGAAGGCTTACTAGGATAGTGGAATCCATGAGGTCGATTGTTCCATTGAGGTTGAGGAACAAAAGGATAATGTTGATGAATTTTACCACCACCAAGACCATATTGGAATTGGTTGGGGTTTTGATGAGGTTATTGAGAGGGATGAGAAATGTGATTCCTATATCTCATGTTAGGGTTATATGTAGAAGAGAAGGGCTCATAATGGTGCTGTTTGAAGTTTCTATCAAACCAATTGATTGTTTAGGGTTGGGGTTCCACTAGGTATATAATGCAGTGATCTCCATTGGTCCAGATTAATCAGATTAATCTTATTGAAGTTCTGAACATGTGTTTTTTGGATGATATGGGGAGATACAGATTCTATAGTTTTTGATAGGTCAAGGGAATATATATTTTGGAGAAGATGAATTTGGGACATGGGAAGCCACAACTAGTTGTCACACTAGACCTGTAAGTTCACTCATCCCTATTTTCATCTTGTTCAACTCTGAAGATTGACTATTATGGGATTGTTTGACTTGATCAAGTGATCGAGTATGAAATTTTTGTGTGTTTTCAGTCAGGTTTGTTATGATATCTCTTGCATATTAATGAGATTAATCTACAAGGGAACCGCTACTGGTGGCAGTAATGAGAGTTCTCTACATATCCAATAACCCATCATTGAAGTATTAGATCAAGAGTTGGTCAGGGATTTAGTAGTGTGGGCTGGATGCCACATGCTTTTTGATCCTCTCCTAGAACTCATGTCGTGATCCATTTGGGAATTTATGGATTATAAATATTTCATTTTAGTTATAAGTAGTACGAGATGAAAGAATGAATTTCTCTATGAAGAGTAAATTCATGTCATTAAATGTGGTTATGGAACTAGGAGGGAGGTAGTAAATCATTTATATGGTGGAGTTAGTTATGTAAAATAGTATTCTTTATGTTTTATTTATTCCTAAGAATCCCCTTGAGGAATCATGGAAGAGAACACCACTTAGAACTCTTTAAGATGAAGATGTTGATCCTCACCGGCTAGCCCGTTGATGTGAGAAAGAAGATAAATCAAACCTGATTTGAGTTTGAATTCAACCTCTTTGTTTTGATAATGAATAGCAAGTGGTTGGTAATTCATATCAAGGGAAAAAATCATTAAGAGTTTATTCCCGAGAATTATCCATATCTAATTCAATTGGTTGTACAAGGACTACTTCTCGATGTATTTGATTATCTCTAATGGTCGTCCTAAGTTAGAAAAGTGTTCTCTTAATTTCAGGGTCATGAAAATCCGAGTGATTTTTTGGGATGATATAGGGAATTCAAGGATATTTTTTAAGAAATAAGAAGACATGTTTTTCATGGTATTGTTCATTTTTTATTTTTAGGAGACAACTTTTATTTCTTTGTGTTTTATTTCAATTTTTTTAATTTTGTTTCTTTTTTGTTTTTTTACTATAACAAAAAAATGAATGACTATTTAATTCACCATCCACCAAAAAAGTTCCATTTTAGAGAACGACTATTTGCTGCCTATCGACTGTTCAAGGTTCTCATGCTCTACTAATGTGAATAGTAATACTCAAGTTGAATCCATGACGATGATTATTTTTAATTATTTTTTAATTTTAATTGATTTTATTTTGATTGGGGGGGGTTGTTTTTAGAGCATAATTGAAATGATTGGATGATTTAAAAATTTAATAAATATTGGGGTGAGTCCATTATTAGGGATTTAATCTTGGGATATCGTTGATCTTTTCATTATATTTCATTAAATTAACACCCACATCATAGGATGACGTTGATCGAAATTCCCAACTGTTAAGGATTTAATCCAATCCATAACTAAACTCGGATTATAATATCATTCATTTCTTGGTTTTTTCGTGTATTTATGGTTCTAATAATCCATGGAATCCATAGATTAAAAAATTGACATTTATCAATGACATGTTAATCCCAATATACACAATGTTAAATTAGTGAATAATCATTGAGAAAAAGCTCTCGATCACTTAACATCTATATATAATGACTAACCACAATGGTAGCTTTACTCAACCATTAAGTTGGGTATTAATCTATTAATATATGATTATAGTGATGAATTATAAATAGAAAAAAAGAACGAGATAAGAAAAGACTTTTGTGTCACACACACACACATGATAGGTGATTAGAATTAAAATTAAACTTTAGATTGAATGGGAAAGAGAAATAAGAGATTTATTTTTAACATGATTTAATATTTTAAAGAAAATTAAAATTAAAAAACATAGGGTAGAAGTTAATAAGAGTTAATGGGGAAGGTACTTGAATTAAAACACAATTACAAAACATATAATTACATGATTACAACAAAGAGGAACAGAAAAGTAAATGAAAACAAAGAGAAGAGGAAGGGTCTCTCATGTAAAAACATGTGTATGGAAGTTCCTCCCAAGCATTTGGAAAATATTTTTTCGTTCCTATGTATGCTCCTCTCCCCTGAAATTAAATCTTCAGGCATGTAGAAGAGGGGGTTGTATTTATAGCCCAAGGAGGTGGACTCTTTGCATTCCAGATCTTCCCCTCCACTTGCATCACCAATTTCACCATCTAGATAGGTGAATCTCGAGATATCCTCTTTTTCAAAGTTTTTTATAATAATTTTGGACGAATGTTCTCAACATTTGGAGGCATTGGGACTTATAGAGCCAATGTTATGGTGGTTTGTGTAAATAATTTTAACATATTCATTTCAATCTAAACATTTTAGAAGGCTAAAATGTGAATTGATTTATGAATAGGATGATCACATCAAATAAAATTAATTTATTCTAAAAATATGTCAACAAATATCATTGATTTCACACTAGAAAAATCCAAACATTATTTAATGATTAGATCATGAAAAATGTCATGAATACTGTCTGGATTTTAATTACCAGCCAGAATGGTGGGCTGAACTTCAAAGCATCAGTTTGGTCCCTTATTGTTGTAGATGGACATTAAAATTGTTATCTATGATTCGTCTTGATAATCAAGATTATATAGTATGTTTAATAAAATTTGGGCTTCAGGATTTAGTCAGTAACTCAATCATCATGGTTGGCGCAATTTCTTTACAGATTCATTAGGTCTTCTTATGTGGATCATATGACCCTCCAAATGGACAATTTGGTCAATGGTACCTTATTATGGAATGTTTTATGTTCAATATTGAACTTTAAAATCCATTAATCATACAATTTTGGTAAAAATGAAGAGAATTATTAATGAATCATTAAATAGACTTGAATCAGGATGAATTAAAATAGTTCTCTAAAATAAAATTTAATATTTAAAAATTAATATTTCACACAAATTATGAACATTTCTTATAAAATCTATAAAGGGAGTATAAAATAAGTTATGAAAATATTAATAACATCAAACTCATTAGCAGATCAATATATAGTAAAAATATATCACAAAAAGTTATATCAAATAATAGAAGTGATAATCATAATATTGAAATTAAATAAACAACTAAATCACGCATATATAAATGATGCATGTCACATATTTCTAGGAAAATATCCAAAAATGTCACAATGATGGAAATACAGTACTAAACCTTGTGGAAAAGAAATCATGTAAAGTCCATCCACATCACAATCCTCACCTAGCTTCCATAATCTCTAGCACCACAAAAATCAAGTACAAGATAACGTAGGGAGATTTTCCCTATCAATACCTGCAACCATATGATCTTTTTGGGTCCAAAAGCCTGACCCAAATAGGGTGTGAGATGAATCCCAATAAGAAATCACCACAAGATATGTTTCTATCTATCAGTGAGTGTATCTATATTAGGTAATGATGGAAATTCAATAAAGAAAATAGAAGTATACAAAAGTAAAAAATTCTTCAATTTCCATTTACATTCATTATTATTTAATGTTCATCATTTAATCATGTAAGTATAACAAACAGGTATATCGGAAAGCTTCCTAGAAAGACCGAATCCAAACTTGTGATTTGTATTGGAATACACGTCATAAACAATCAATATTTACGTTAACCCTCATGTTTTCTCACACAGTATAACCCCTCAAGAAAAATAATGAAATAATTGAAAGGACACTCTTTAGAAGAACTCACTGTCAATTCCCCCAATGGTCATTCCACAAAAACTAAAGACTCTCCGTGGTAGAAATCAATGTCAATTACCCCTATAGTCTCATAAGATAAACTGTAGATGCTATGAGTGAGTACTCACCATCAATCCCCCCTGTGGTCTCATGGAATGAAATATAACTGACACTCTGAGGATGCACTCAAAGTGAATTCCCCCTATGGTCTAACAACACCTGGTTCTCATAGCCATGTTCAATTCAATCATGCATGAATGATATCAGGAAGTCTAATGTAATCTCAACTGCTAAAAAGATAATAAATCCAATGCATAACATCTGCATTTAACAAGAATAAAAAGAATAACAGTTCCAACCTATCATGCAAGGTAGGGAAACTAGTTTTTCCTCATATGAAACTGGGAAAAAATGTCCATAAATAGTAAAATAAGGAAACAAACCCATGGGGTGTTCATTAAAATGAAATTTCACATAACACAATGACAACATACCTTGATCCATAATTCAATATATGCTAGATAGAATTGTGTTAAATTTCTTTAAACTAAAATAACTGAAACATGGGTAATATGTACATTTTCATATAAAACACATGGAAAAGTAATGAAAGGATACAGACCACCTACATCAATGTTGTACGAGAACACTCTCAAATGTTGTCCCTTAAATTATCCAAGAATGATGTAGATGTACACAAACATAAAAAACGTTCAACCTTGAATAACTAGAGGGGGAAATGAAATCCTATGGGATGATCTTTAATAATAAAGGACTCACTTGTGGGATTTCATCGCACACATCGGAGTACGAATCAGACCATGGATGATGAAACGGTGGTAGAGAGATCATTTATCAGACTCGGTCTCGCCTAGATGAACCAAGGCTATATGAAGATGAATCTGGAGATTAGAAATCACCCTTGAGTTATTAAACAAAAAAATGAAAAGTAAAAGGTCTGTATTGTTAATGAACATGTTGTATATTTTCCTCAAACGACCCCAGACATTAAAGGTCTTCCGTGTCAGCCCACACAGCCATGTCTCGGTTGTTACATGACCATGATGTGGCCATATGATGTAACTGGGTACACAACGTGCACTCCAAATAACACAGCACATACTTATAAATTTTCCAAAATTTCCCCTTTTTATTAGAAACACCGAAAATCACGATCCATACCTGAAATGATGATTTGGGTTCTGACATGTCATTCCATGTTTCGTAATTTGAGATAAATTCATGATGTGTGAAGAAGGGTGGACCTAATTAATAATCGAGATGCAATTATACTCATGTGGGTGATTTAGTTCCACCTAGAGTAGATATTATATTGACTGGGATGATAGAATTCCCCAGTTCATGTGTTTGGGTAGTGTTGTTCGTATGGTGGGTCTTATAGTTCTTTTGGATAGATGATGTAAAAGGATGTTTTCTTGTATGCAGAGGGTTCACTCCAATTTTTTAACAACATTCGATGGTTTATCATTGACCATTGATGTCAGTACAGGTGTGTCAAGCATATTGAGATCCTTGGGAGGTATCTCATAGGGATTTTGATTGAACACTTATTTTGTCCTTCTAGGTTTCTCTTCAAATTATCAGGAGATATAATAGTTTATGAGGTATCTATTGTAATATAATGAACTAATATGCTACAGTACATTGTGAAAATATAGTGGTTAATGTGCTCTGGGAGCTCACAATATCTCATATCATGAGTTTTTTAGTATTTTAGTTTTCAGTAGTAAGTCCTAATGGTGGGTCATAGTAGATACTCGCACTATTAGCATAGAATGGTGGGTTGTGATGGTATGTCATGACGGTGATTTTAAGGTGTTAAATGCATTGGTGGGCCCAATGGTGACTTGTACTAGTGGGTTGTGACTATGAGAAAAAATGGTTACTCACACTTATAGGTAACGACCATGAGTCACAGTGGTGACTCGCACCAGGCGACCGCACCGGTGGGTCTAAATGGCATATCACACTAGAAGTTAATGATGTTGTGTCATATTGGGGACTCACATAGGTAGGTAATAATGGTGACTCATGATGGTGATTTGTGATGGTGAATAGGAATGGTATCCCTCCTGATTGTAGCTCTTCCAATAGTTAGTCTGGACTAGTGAGTCAGAATGGTGACTCGAACCGATGACTCACACTAGTAGCTCACTCCAGTGAATCCCACTACTATCTCACAGTGATGGATCACCTAATGGTGTGTCATTTCCAAACATTTCTATTTTTTCAGTTTTCCAATTTTTGACATTTTCACACCTTTAATGGTTAACATGATGAAAAATGAGATTAAATCCTTATTTAATGGGGTTTGGAGCTATTTTGAATCATATATATCATCTAAAAACATGAAGCTTCCTTTGACATCCATGTCTTGTAGTAATGGTCATGATATGCTTTTAATGGCATTCAAAAACTATTTATCCCATTGATTTTTGTTTCGGTATTGAAAATGCAGAGATCATCCCATATTTATTTATTTCCTTTTATCTTAGGAAATGACTACCGAACCATTCTTCCTTAAGAAATAATGTATTTGTGTTTTAGCATTGGTATAACATATCCCCTAGAGGATTGTTCCTGATGCTTGGACTCCCCCTACTTGTGGCACAATAAGGAATTCCTAATCGTTTCTTCTTCCTATTAGGATTCCTTCATCCTTCTTACTTGTATATCATGTGAGTTGAGAATATGAATGTATCACATGTGAAAATAGTGGATCCCCGAATTAATAATGATAAATCAAATAGTTCCAGATAAATATGTGGGTTGTGGGAATGATGACATGTGATCTTCATGTTATTTTTTTGGAAGTTGTTGTGAACAATACGACCTAAATTCATTACCTAAAATCATGGTTGTAGAGGGTATTTATTTTACAACTATGTAATGATTATCTAATGCATGCCCTTTGGTTTTTTGTCAAATAATTGTTAGGAAATCAGTTAACCACATACACTCAAATAATAAATGGATGAACCATTATCAAACTATTTCTATGATATCCTTGAAATAACATGAGTTGAATAAAATAATATATGACTTCATGAATATGAAATTTTTTGTTCTGTTTTTATAGTTTTATTGTTTTGAGAACAATAATTTGTGTTTGGGAGGTTCAAAAGGAGAAATGGAATATCTGGTTGAGAGATTGGTTGATTCTGGAATGGATGACTGGTTTTATGTAACAGGGATTCTGGAAATGGTCATGATGAGATATTTTGTTGGGTACAACTGTGATTTTGGGGGGTTTTATCTGTTGATATGATGGATTGAGAAGAATGAAATTGAAGAATAGTGAAGATAGTGGTTGGTATGGGTAATTCATCCAGAGTTTCTCTATGAGTATCATGTTGGAAGCTTCACCATGTGTCTCGAGATTTCTTTATGTTAAGTTATGAATGGGTGTTATATAGAGAGGAATGATAATTCATCACATTACCATGGTTCTTCTTCCATTTTGTAAAATTAATTATGCTCATTTTTATGCACAAAGTTACATTGTTTTTCTGGTAGTGATGAAGAAAATAAATAATTAAAAATTTTGAGATAGCATTATTTTGTTTAGTAAATGGGAGGGAGTTTGAAGTGAAATGTTAAATTATGGGTTGCATGGTTTTCTATGTATAAATCAAAATAATGATATGAATGGGTGCTGAGTGAAAGAGACCAGTGAAGCTGATTTAATTTATCAAATTATGAAGTTACCTTTGCAAATACTAATATAGTTGTTTATTATTGTGAATACCATAGGTTAGTCTTGATTTCATGTTACTATATATAAATTCATTTACAAACAATATATTATCTTGTGATTTCCAAACTCACCCCACCTTAATTGAGAACCATGTGCTGAACAATCCCATTTCACAGGGAGGGTGTCCTTCCCGAACATCCTAGTGTGAGGATGGATTGATGGCCACTTTCTCTTCCCTGATCCCTCTTCTCGGTGGAGTATCCAAAGATTCTTCAACTAGGTTGTGGTTTGTGAGTCTTAGGTGTGTATGTGTGAGTTTTTTTTCCTAGGTTTCTTTGCGATGACGGGTTGTATTGGCCTAGGTGTTTGCAGCTGTGATGATGTGTGGTAGTGGCCCCGATGCTAGTGGGAAGTAAGCGTAGTAGTAGTGGTACATGGTTCTACGGGTGGGAAGTGTAGGGGTTGTGAGGCCAACATGTTTGTTTGTGAGATGTGGTTTGTTTTTTTATAAAATGTGGGATCACCTAGATATTTGACATTTGGTTGTGAGAGTAGATAATTAGTGGGTAAGTGGTGTTGGGTACACTATTATTGATATTCTTACTATCATAAATATCATGATTTATTTTACTTGGTATGTGTTATTAGGGAATGTGGGGATGGCTAGAAAAATATGTTAGGTTTGGGTTCTCCTGTATTTTCTTGGGATCATTCTTATAATTCTCTATCTTTGGAATGAGAGACTTTCGATTTAATTTTGAATATACTTTTATTTTCACCATAAATATATAAAACCATTTCCAGGATTCCATGAGGATTTTGTAGACCATATTTGACCTTACTATCTTAGATATCCATAGTTTTTGTGTTGCTTCATAGTAATACTTTTGGTACTTACATCGGATTCTTTTATATTTTGCTCAGTTTTATTTTTTTACTTGCATGTGGGGTGGTTTTGGATTTATTTTATACATGTCTTGGAGTTGTTTTTTGGATTATGCATCATCATTATCAAAATTTCGTTTCTACTAAAAATGGGAATTCCTCCAATTTTGTGATTTTTGTATACCCTTGGTGTACGTCGGCACCTAAGGGCCTTCTGGAGGTAGGAAATGGGGTTTATTATCTCTCTTCCTTCATTTCTAGCTCATGAGGGGCATATTTGAAAGGAGAGGACCTGAAATTATCCACAAAATATTAATGGAATCAAAACATAAATTCCCAATCTAACTGGTCATAAACCCTTCAATAAAATAGGGTACATTGTATCATGTGAGATCAACCTCAATAAAACGTAATACTCAACAAATTATGATGACATAGATGAAAATACACTTGGAAAATTTTCATAAATATCTTTAAAAAATACTAATTTTCTTTTAAATGATTTATTTTAAATATATGAATTTATAAATGAAAACATTTTAAAAAATTAAAATCATAGCATTCATAAGTTTCGGAATGAAAAACTATGGTATATTTAATCTAAATGTTGAAAAAATGAAGTTTATCTCTGAAATAATCCCCTAATGAATCATCTCAGAATTTAATTTATTTATATATTCCATTTCTACATGGGTCATGTTAAAGATAATTAATTATTGGATATAGGAAGACTGGTAAAACTAATGATGCCACAAATACTATTCTCAATAAAAATGGCCAAAATGTAAAATGTGTTTAGGTACGTATTGGTCAAAAAAGTACATATGTTTTAAACATAGAGAGCCATCTTCAAAACAACACACATTAATGGTTGTAGTAAAATCCTCTCTTGTCATATAAGTAGAAAATATATTCATTCATTTTTTCAGTCGAAAAAGTAATTAAGTACATTATTTTAAAAAATTAAAAAAAAATCATTTCGAAACCAATTTATTAGAAGGAATCATTTTTTAAAATACAAAAAACATTATTTGGATAATAGTAAAAATATTTTGGAAATATTTTTTAGAAACATGGACATGGTTAATAAATACTTCCCAGTAAATACTTACATATAAAAAATCATTATTAATAATTATATTGTGAAATAGCCCTTTTAACTTTATAATTAGTAGAACCATATATCCCATGAAAAAAATGAAATGTATATGGATAGAAAAATAATCCAATATTTTGGATATGAATCACAAAATATATTCATCTGTAGTATATACACCGCACATAATAAATAAGTATTGTACAATGTATGTGTCCCACAAAAAAGAGTGGAAGGAAACATTTAATACATGCGTTACATTTAAATCATGATCCCCGTGAAGAATAAAATCAATTGAAACATTTTATATAATTAAATAAATTATATAACATTTCATAGGGTAATATTTGCACAACACAACAATAATAAGTGGTGATTATCGCATACATCTGGAAGAAATAACATGGATCAAGAAATAACTTACCTCTTAATTTTTTTAGTTGAATGATATTTATCCCCCTGTATAATGGTTTAAATCATGTAATAAATTCTACTAAAACCATATGCATATTTATGTTATCATATATGATACTCATATATTCTCTTATCACCCATTCATTAACAATATTTTGTTAATAACCTTATTCCAGCTATTAGCCACATCATTTTCTTATGTTTTATTTGTTATGTAAGTCATGCTTCTTATAAAATGTATATATTTTCATCATATTCAAAATTATATTAATTTCTGAAATCTTTTATTTTCTCATAATATATTTGTTGATAATCATTATTTAATGGTTATCATCTTTAATGAATGAAGTCATTCCATGGTGAATGTAGGTTGTACATACGAATGAGAGACAATATCATTCCCAAAATGGTAAAGTGTTAAGTTATTAGATTATATATTAATTATAAAAAATCAATTTCATGTGGATATATTTGATTATAAATAAAAAAGGGTGGGTATTATTAAAGAAATAAGTCTGAATGTTGTACAAGGAAGTTAGGGGGGAGGTCTTTTTATAAGAGATTAGAGTAACACAATAGGGAAATTTCAAAACTATTAAATTATTATAAATTTATTTCCAATTTAAACTATCATAAAAGTTATTAATTTATAATATAAGATTACTATTTGTATAAATCCA
Organism: Viscum album; assembly: GCA_963277665.1. Classification (NCBI taxonomy): domain Eukaryota; kingdom Viridiplantae; phylum Streptophyta; class Magnoliopsida; order Santalales; family Viscaceae; genus Viscum; species Viscum album. Next base: position 1,921,581,957 of record OY728160.1, read on the forward strand.
CTCAATAAATTATTTTTAATTTGGTTTTTGTAACAATATTAAACTTATCTTTTTTGCTTTGACCTTTTGTTAATCCGTTGAACTCTCCATGTGACAACATGACTTTTTTCTCTTTAAGGTTAATATAATTACTATAAAATTACACACAAACCCAAAATGGATCATTAATCACATATATAACCATATTATTTTTATTTTTATGAATTTTACATTTTTATGAATTTTATATAATTTAATAAAATATAATTTTTTAAAAGTATCAATTATGTCTATTTTGATACTATTCATAATTTGTGTTTTTAACGATATCATAAAACCTGATAACATGGATCCAAAACATAAAATATATAAATAACATTTAAAGTTTAAATATACAATTCGTCTATATGATTAGTAATGTAAATTTAATTTATTTTAAAATTTCTAATCTCATTTATTGGATGTTTTCATTTATTAATAAATTACTACATTACTATTATGCATGTCGTTAATGAAATTATTTCTCCCCAAAAAATTAAAATAAATTATCAGATAATGATACATTTATTATTTTCCACATTTCTATTTATATTATAATTTTTCTTATATATAAACCTATATGAAACATGTTATATTTATTAAAATTTGAGTATGTCAAATTAAAATCAACTTTATATAAAATATTATAAATGTCATAATCTAAAACAAGTGGATTAAAAAAGGTAATAATTTTTAACTATGGTTGGATTTGGTCCTGGTCCAATTACATTAAACCACGTCCTAGGGTAATTTTAAAATTGTATAATATTATTTTCCCCTTAATTATTCAATTCCCCCATAACCTTTGTTAATAAAATATTATTAAATTTTCCTATTCCTATGCCCCAAAATAAATATCAATTTCAAATAATTTAGAACCATTGATACTAAATATTAAATTAATTTTTTCAAAATTCAAAACATATAATTTGATGGGACTAATTTAAAATTACTCTTGTTCATTGTTTAGGAAACGAGTTATTAAAGTTTAAAAATGGAAAAAATTAAAATATTTTTTATTTCAAAATTCTATGTGAAATTGATTCAAAAGAAAAAAATAGAATTAAATGACAAAAAATAATATATTTATACTTTAAAACCAATCAAAAAAATAATTTATCCAAAAAAACATTTCAATGAAAAACAACAATTAAAAATTAGTATTTATAATTTTTTTTATTACACGAAACTTATATTGAAATACAGAAATTAAACAAAATTAAAATTTTATATCCCTAATTAAAAGTAGAAATTTATTTGATAAAATAAGGAATATAAAATTGTCAAAAATTATATTTAAAATAGTTTTCCAATAAAAGGGTATAAAATTCCTTTTATAAAAATATATATTTCTATGTAAAATTCTGGGATTATTTTTATCTTATGTCTTTGAAATCAATTAGATGAATATCCAAAACATTATTGACTATATAACACATATATTTAATTAATATAATTATATAATAGTATTTAATTTAATTTATTATGATATAAAAAATTATGAGGATACAAATTTTTAAAAAATAATTCTTATATATTCAGTTGGTTCCTATATTAATTCCAATGTAATTAGTAAATCATTAACTCAAACAAAGATTTTCATATTTTAGTTAAAAATATCCCCAACCACTATCATAATAGTTTTTTTTAAATTTATTTTATATAATAATATTTATCATCATTGGTTTCATCTCGTTGTTTCGTGCAATGTATGATATTTATGAAATAAGATTAATTTAAGTAGACATGTAATATAAATTCTTATGGTGGTACATAATTCCTCAATAAAATTTATGGAAATGATTATAGTTGATAACTTAAGATGTTAGTTTGTAAAATTATATTCATGGGTTTTAACTATATTCTAACATAATCAATGTATCTATCATTCTTCCTAACAACACATCCATGTCCCTTCTTTGATTAATCACTATATATCACCGATACACCCCTTTTAAATGTTATTGTTAATACAATTACAATGAAAACAAAATCTGTTTAATTCAATAAAACATTAATTAAATTCATATGACCATTTGAGGAAAATCAATTACAATGTAAAAATGGTTAATTTTTATTGAAAATCTATAAAAAGAATTGATCAAATCAATGTAGTAAAATACTAATCCAATAAATATATGTACCTAATTTATTTCCATTATTGGTAAAAATTATTTCCCAACATTTTTCATTGAATTAAAAAAATATATTTTATCCATGGAGAAAATATGGAAAAGAAATTAACAATTGTAAATCCAATATTATTATACGATAAATCTACCAATTAAATCCATTTCTCTATAATTCATAATAATGATTCACAAATGACTCTTATGATCATAATAAATTTTATATTATATCAAGATATCATTAATAAAAAAATTAAATAATGGATATAATAATTAAATACTTTTTTTTATCATATCTATAAAAATATCATGTTTATTAGTCAATAAAAATGGAATTATTTTAAATTTTTTATATTCAGAACTCATTTAAAAGGAAATTTCTGGTATATCATCCTTAAATACTCATAGTTGACGATATTCTGATTGTAGATTATTATTTTAAAAATAATATGCTGATTTTTATGATCGTATATGTTCTAATCATGGGTAATATGATACATTTTATTTATAAAAATAGAAATTATTTCTAAATAATCGATGAACATCTTCATAGACCCATTTTCGTTATAAAAAGAACCACAGATCCCCTTGGTGAGACAATAAAGTGAATAAATACCTTATCCCAAAAATCCAAAATAATTTTCTTCAGTTTCACAAATTTCACTATAGCTATTCTAAGGGAGATATATTTTTTCTATAAAATATGAGATAAATATAAAGCATAACCTTACTCATTGTTGGATATCTAGGTATTTGATTATAAAATAAAACAAATTATTTCTTCACAAGCATTACCTTTTCTATTTTAATGACACATTTCCCATTATTTGGTTTATATTATCATTTTCTATTTGTGTTTCATTATGAAAATATTGAGGATTCGTATCGAGACTTCATTCAGTTGATGTATTGACCCCCTAAATCCATTAGATTCCACACATTCTTTATAAATTGTAATTAATTTATATTTACCATAAATATTATTGTTATTATTTTGAAATTGAATATATAAAAATAATGATATCAAAATAAACCATAGGAAAAATATTCAAGTTTAAATATAGGGTATATTAGTGTGATAATGGTAGATAACTAACACATCCCTATTGCAATAAGAAATTCACTATGATCGGTAGTTGATAACTAATTTTTATGTTTATAGTGAAATCCATAATTTTATATGAAAACATTGATGATTAAAAATAGTAAAAAAATATATGTTTAACAAACGAGGTGGAAAAATTCATGGTTATGATCAATGTATCTACCACAACATATTTGGAAAAATAATTATCAACATTAGTTGTTGAATTATCATGGATTTATCACCACATATTTGGAAAAATCATTATCAACTAAATCATTGGATATAATGGGTTTAATTAATTCCCTATATTCAAGAGTCTTATCACTACTTTATCTATAATTAAAATAGACACATATTATTATTAAAAAGGTATCATAGCATTTCTTTCAAAAAATATCACATGTTGGAAATACTATCTTCCATTTATAATTCTTTAAAAAAAATCATGGTTCAAATCCAATATCCCTTTTTCATAATTTCCATTGAAGATAAAAAACATTGAGAATTATATCTCTATATTGATGGATCCTGAAACTATATTATAATATTATGAAAATTTTCAAGAAACAAGTAACATTTAGTGACTTGTATTAATCCAAAAATGTAAATTTACAATCAAGATGTTAGGATTTTGTTTATAGTCTATAGCATGCTTTAATAATCATTTAATGTTATCCCTATAATTTGTAACACATTCATCTTCCCTATTCATTAAATTCTGTAACATACTCTCCATTTCAAATATCTATTATAAAGGAATATATATTTTTATTAATATCAAAATAAATGTTCTCTAATTTATATTTTCTATTTCATTAACCACTATAGTTTTATGGATCAAAAAAAACTAATTAATTTTTATATCGATTTTAAAAATATGCTTCTATAAAAAATTTATCCTTTCGATTCATTTGAATGAAAGGAATAAATTTTTGAGGGAATTAATCAATTGTAAATATATTAATGGGTCAGTCATTAAATGAAAATATAGTGTCTTTTTTTTAGAAGTTGATTTCGAATATAGTAAATACAAAATAGGGAACAATTTGATTCACTAAAATCCTACATTTTCTTATATAACCTATGTCATCTTCCCCAATATGGCCATAATATTCTTAGTTTCAACACCATAGGTATTGGATTCCTTAGTATGGAAATCCCATCTGTGAGTAAGGTTTTTTTATTCTTCCCATATACATCATATATAAATATTAGAAAACAATCTTAGATACTAATCATTGTGGACATTAATCTATAAAATAAAACCCCAATAATGTTATAGGATCTTACATAACCTAGGGGATTATCATAATTTTCCCGATAGATATGTTTATTTAAAATCTTATTCCATGGGTTCGTAAAAAAATGGAACAAGTAAAAACTATAACACACCTGATTATTGTAACCCATTGTGATTGTTTAAATAATTAAATTATTATACGATTCAATGGATCTCACCTTTCAAGATTGATCAGTTTAGTATACTTGGAAGACTAGATACATACATAATTCACATTTCACATAGTAAATATAAAAACATATAATAAGAACCATTCTGGAATACTTTAAAACATTTATTATTTCGTTACCCGTAAACTAGCTAATTGAAATAGAAAAATAATGAGTCTAGATTCCTAGTAAGGGGTACTTATAATGGAAGCAATTATGAGTAAATAAGTTACAAAAAAATTTCCAGGGGGAATAAAAAATATGTTGTAACACCTATGTATTTTTATATGTATTCACCCTTCACAGAAATATTATTTTTAATACATTATGATACACAAAATAGAAAAGTAAAATTAATCAAGAGGAATTTATTAAAATAAAATACTATAATGAATTATTAACACTAATACAATATATGGTTTTAATATAAAACAACTTGAAGAAAAGTACCAGTGGTGTAAAGGAGCCTAAATATATTTATATAATATCAAAAGCAATATTATTCCTTCAGGTTATCCAATAATATTATGACCCCAATAACAATGATGGAAACATGTAAAATAATTGGGAATACAATAGACAATATTTGAGATAATTAAATAAATAAATTGTAGGGAATCATATAAGGTAATATATAGAAATATCATAAGACTGTTATGTATATTGTAATGGGAAAAATATCAATAATATATATATATATATATTAGTTATATAGTGGTTAGTAATATATAAATTTAATTTTTTTTAAATGAATATAAAATATTCCCAAAAAAAGAGATGTTTTTTATAAAAGAAATTATGAGTGAAATGTATTTTTATCTTATTAGAATATGTTAATCACTATTTATAAATGAATATAATGAAATATATTTATTTTTTTCATTTAAAATAATAAATATTCATTTAATTATGGTTATTAAGAATAGAGTGAATATAATTTCATTTTTTTATTCTAAAATAATTTTTCATTAAAATTGTTTTTATTGATGTTGTGATTAGGTATTAAAATTAATTTATTCCACATTAATAAATTATTTGCGATAAAAGGGTGAAATTTTGGAAATATGATTATAAAATTTATCTAAGGATATTATTTTTGTAATTTTTATAAAAGATTAATATATTATGAAATTGGTGAAAATACTGATTTTGAGGAAAACTCTTTTTCCTTTTCTATTATTTATTATATCCAATTTAATTTTCATTTTTTTAAATTTAGATAGACCAATTTGAATAAAATACTATAAATAAACTCATTTATTTATGAATTATTTTAATTTTGATAAAAACATATTTATACTTAAAATTAATTTTTTCTAGAAAGATGTTTTTCATTGTGTTTTGGCACATTATTTATCATTTAATTTCTTACCATGATAAAAAAATAAAATTTATAAAACATATTAATTTCTTTAAATTATAATATACATATTTTTTAATGGTTTCAATTTCATTTTGGTCATTCATAATAGTAACATTGCTAACATATGTAATTACCATGGTAAATGTTAAAATGGGCTAATGGGTGAAAATAAATATTATAAGGATAAAAATAAAATAATAACTCATTAAAATATAATTTTATGGTTATTTTATACACCATATCATAAAATATTCAAATATGTATCATTTTTACCCATTTGTATTAACTTATATGTTAATATATTCCAATCATTTTAAAATTTATGAGCCAGTCCTTTCACTCAAATTTAAAACTAAACTACATGTCCACTTTAGAAACACTTAGAAAACCTTCTTGTTCAAAATATACAAACCCAAATAATTTTTAGAACCTTCTTACCCACGAAATAGAGATTCTTTTATCATGAAATTACAAACTAATTTGTATTTTAAAAAAAAATATATAATACTTAATAGAGCATTTTCATTTTAATTAATCATATACATCATTAAAATGATATTAAATATTGATGTGATAATAAAGTTATTATCTAAAAAATAATTAATTTTTTATGATTATAATATAATACTTTTTCGTCAATTTTTCCATCTTATGGAATTGAATACATCATCGTAGTGTGCATTCAAACTACCAACTCTGGAGACCAAGGATATTTTTTTCCATCACTTCCTAGAATTTATATTTATAATTATGGGTTGAATGTATACATATAAGTGATATAATTAACATAATTACCATTATAAATATATCATAAATTTTATTACCATTCAATCTGTTTAAAAATGATTACATCGTTTATGTAATCATTGGATTACCAGCACCATGAAATTATGTGCTACATTTATTAGGTAAATCATTCATGGATGACAATAAAATCTATTAAATGTCTTAAAATATAATAGTTTCATTATTAATATTTTATATATTATTAAATAATTACCCCTTTGACCATATTTAACCAATAAATATCATTTTAGAGATATGTTTCAAATATCATAAAAATGCTAATATAATCCAAAATGACTAAGTAATTGTATATGATATTGGTAAAAGTGAAATAAAAGGAACAATTAACATGAAAAAGGATATTAGGTAAGGAAAATATTAACCTATGTTTATTATTCATGATCATAAAGAGTTTGTGTGATGAACCAAACTCGAGGTAAGGGTTTTCTAGTCAAAATTCCCTTTATTTGAGACTCAAGGAAAATTTCACAACATAATTTATTTTTTTGACGTATAAAATGACTTATATATTTATTTATTCATTGTTTAATAAAATTATTAGATCATATATGTCCATTAAAATTTAATTCCTTCATTTATTCACTTATATAAAAATAATTAGGCTATAAGTTGTTTTTTTTGAACATTTAAACATTTTTTAGTTCATTTTCTGAATCCCTCTCTTCCATATACATGTTTTCATCTCAAAATTTTTCCATGAAAGATATTATATAATAATCAGTGTTTTATAAACTCGTTTTTATTCTAACTTTTACTTTCATAAATTATTTTAAAATGAATCTTCTTATTATTTTCTAAACAAGTTACTTTAATTGAATTTGTAAAAGGAAACATTTTTAAACTGTTTTGAAATGAATGAAATTTCCTAAAAAATTAATTTTCATATATTTGGAGACTAATTTATTATATATTATAATTTAATAATTTTAAAACAAATCTCCTAATATTTTTCAAATATTTCTTTTAAAATAATTTTTATAATATAGCGTTAATTAAAAAAATATATGAAAAAATTGAATTCATTTTTCTTGTGGGATCAAAAGAGTTTTCTAAGGACATTGTGATGAAGGGTATAAGTGTAGAAATTTTTTTATAAAATTTCAAAATTCAACATTATAGATGAATACAGGTGTTCTTGATTTATCTTCCAATATACACTACTAAAAAATGGATTATTGCAATGGGGTATTTGTGATAGATCATCAGTTCATCACAAAAACTCTCTTAAAATGTGTTATTTGTGATGGACAAATTCATTCATTGTAAATAATGGTTAATTGTGATATAATTTTCATTTCCATTGAAAATAATTTTCACCCTCCTTCATTCCACATCAGAAATTTTTTATAAAATACAACGAATTGGGAAAAATCAGTTTTCCATCACAAATAATTTTATCATGAAAACCTTTTGTGAATGATATTGATATTTCATATAAAAGAGTTGTTTATAAAACTTATATGATGGGTTAAATTCTATCTCTCTCAACCCATTCAAAAATAAAATAAACCTTAAACACATGAAATTCTATCTTCATCCTCAAAAGTTTACTTCCATACAAACCCTAAATAGTTGGATGACCCCCATCCAATGAATAAAGCACGAAATGGACCAAAAATGTGAGTTATGCCGTGTTTTTTTTCATATTTCGAATTGGATCTCTCAAATACATACTAAATTTATATCATCCATTAAATTTTTTTTGATTTAAATTTAAATCCTCAAAAATTTTGAATGGTCAAAACATAGCTCAATACTTTTAGCATATTTTTATTTTTTATTTTATATTTATGGTTTATATAAATTTATTATTACTAATTTTGATGTCCAGTGGCATTTAAGAAGTTAATTGTAATTGATTTTATTTATTTTTCACATTATCTAGGGGATTGTATTTAACTAATATTAATTTAATAATTTTATATCATAATCATGGTGATATATTTTTTAATTAATTCTGATAATTTATAGATTTTCACATTTATATATAATTTGTAAAATTTCACTACTATCTATTAATCATGTTTTTTCATTTTCTATACGTGATTTAGTTTGGGAAAAGAAAATATTTTTAAATAATATTTTATTTTCATGATTTATATGGAATTTGGGTGTGGTGAAATTTTATTCTTTTCTATTTTCGTGTATATCTTCTCTGGAATTTATTTCAATTGATTTTATAGTATTTTTCTCAACATTTTATTTTAAATTTTATAGTCATTATTGCCAGATATTTTAATGTAATTAACATATATTATTGATTTTTGGATTCCATAAATAATTCCTTTTTAAAAAAATAAAAATATAATATTTATGAATTTTACTTTTTAATTTAATCATGTAATATATTGGACAAAATATTACTAAATAAATTTTTTTTAAACATTGTGTTTTCCTAATAATAGAACATATAAAATACTTATTAAATGAGTGTATATTTTTAAATTTCTTTATAAAATATCTAATATGATCAATAATTTGAAAATTTTCATTTTAATTTAATGAGCTAAAAATACAAAAGATATAGATAAATACATTTCTCTATTAGATGGAACTTTTTAAAACAATGTAATTTTAATCACTTATAATCCATAAATTCATTATATTAATTATTATTATGAAAATAAAATTAATAATTATCAAATTAATTATAATATGGTAGGAAATAAAATAATTAGTCTTAGTGATTAATTTATTCATTGGCGGTTTCACTATTTAATTTTATTGTTCATTTCCACATTTTATTCTCACGATGTAGTAATGTTTATCATGCACTATAAGATATATTTTAGGTTAATTAATGTGTATTATTCGATGTATTTTTATTAATTAATATATAATTATATATATATATGACCCTTAAAATTTAAAGAGGCATTTTAGTTTATAAATATATATATAAATATATATATCAAGTACAGTTTTTATAGTCTAATTTTTAATAATATATCCTAAATATACCCTTGTGCCTATTTTTTCCTATATTCTCTATTTTATCTCTCCTATGATCATCATTCCACTTCTAATATTACATTTTACAATTAAAAGTTATAATTTTTAAATTGAATTAAATTTTTAGGTTTGCGTCACATATAAGCTTGATTTTGTATGTATTTATATAATGTTTGTAATTTTGGTTCTATTCATTTTTTTATATTATATTTTAATATTTTTAATGATTAATAATTTTAGTTAATTTATAGTAATTATTTATAATTAGTAGTAGTAATTTTTTTTTGAAAAATTCATTTTTAAATAGTATTAATGTTTTTAATTAAAATTAAACAATATTAATTTTCAAAAATTATTTTTGATTGTCACTAATATGGTGTTATTAATTGTAATTACATATAATTGACAAATAAATTGTATTAATTAAAATAATATAGTGATAACATTTAGATCATAGTGTTACGAAACAATAATTTATTGTAATGTTTAATAAATTATTGAAATTTGTAAAAGTGATTGTTAAACCACTATAATAATAAAAAAATTGCTTTAATTAGTAAATATTAATGTTTAATGAATATAATTTTTATATAATATCATTATGAGTAATAATATTTAAAAATTAGTTATAATCTGTAAACATTAGAAAAAAAATTAAATCACTATAATTAGTAAAAATTTACCATTCATTATAAAAATTAGTTAAATTAAGTGGAAAATAAAAAAACATAATAGAAAATCCAAAAAAATTAGTAAACCTTAGTTTAAATTAGAAAAAAATAACAATAAATTACCATAATTTTTATTAGTTAGTGGTAATTAGTAAAAATAAGTACAAATTATTGGTAAATTTGTAAACATTAAAGTAAAATCACTATAATTAGTTAAAATTAGTAGAAATTTGTAAAAATTAATGTCTAATCAATTCCCCAATTAAATTACTAGAAATTACTAATGTGAAAACCATATCACTAAAATAAAAATTTTGAATTGTCTAAGATATATGTACTTATATGATTTATTAGGGAATAATTTAGATAAATTTTTAGAACAGAGTGTTTCCATGTGAAGTTAACTTATGATTTAGGGATAATATTCTTATTTTATATGTAACACCCTAAAATTATAAATTAATAACACTGAATTAGATATCATATGTGACAAAAAACACCATTATCAAATTACCCATAAAAGATATTTCATTAAATTTAATCTCTTCAAGGGCATGTAGAATAAGAAACACTGATAAAAAAAGATCTCTAACATCATATTCCATTTTAAACTAACTATTAAATTTTATATTATTAATATTAAAAAATAAATTATGTAATTATGGTAATATACTAATCAAAAATGAAATTTTAATCATTGAAAATGAATTTTTTATGGAAAATAATTTTTTCTTCTTAAAAGCAGTTTAGTCACCCATTTCACAAATGATCTGAAAAATAATTTTACCATATTTAGAAAATTTAATGGTAAAAGTAAATTAGTTTTCTAAAAATCTTCAGAATGATATTATCATAGAGTAAATTTCAATATTTCTCTATAATATTTAATTTTTTGAAGAATAGAGAAAATACATTATTTATAATTGAAAATAAAATTTATTTTAATTTATTTATAAAGTTAAATTAAATTTGGAAAATATTTTAGATTATAAATAGTATATATATATAAGTCCAATTTTGGTCATTGGAAGCAATTTTATATTTAATTTTATTATAAAAACAATGTAAAATTCTAATGATTTTTTTGTTTAAAACATCATTCATCATCACACTTTCATGATGAATTTTAAATTAAAATTTTCATCTCTATGAATAAAATTTTGAAAATTGGATTCCAGATTTATAATAATAATTAATTATATTATCAAGTAATATTTAAATAATTTCTTACTAAAGTAAATTTTGAGAACATTAAAAATTAGTTACCGTAATTTGGTAAAACTAGATTTACCAATGGGTGAAAATAAAATGGCCAGGTTACATTGACTAGAAATATTTTCGAAAATCTATTTTATGACCATATTTTGACCATATTATGTATACATATCGAGAATAGTCCCTTTTTAAGTATTCTGGCATGTTAAAAACAAGGGTACACTTTTTTTCTTTTAAAAAATTGCATGCCTGCCTCTCCCCTCACCTATAAAAGTCCAACGCCATTACTCCATTATTCGCAATGTAAAACAATTTTTTTTTGAAAGTAAATGTAAAAATAACCTACCAGCTTCCATAACAACACCAATGAATCCTTATATTTAATATAACAACAACATAGAATTATTCTGGTGAGAAATTATTGAGGTTTCCCAGAGATGATGTAACATTATCCAATGAGAGTTTTTATTTGATAGGTTCCTCCCACATGTTTAATTTTCATAAACCATGATTATGTAGTAAAATAAGTATATTCCAAAAAATGAATTTTATTAATGTTAATATCATTACCTAAAACCGTCTTATCAGCTATCAAATGGGTTAAAAATCAGCAATCGTCTTTACGGAGGACTACTGACTCACGAACTTATTTCATTTATTATTCACTTAATTCTTATCGTGGTTTAGAATGATGATAAATATAATGAATATAAATCATTTTTATAACATAATAAAACCCATGGAATAATTATATCATATATTCTTTTTTTACATTCTATTATGTAGGGGATATGATAATGTTTCGAATGTAACCTATAGACTACCACCTCACAAATTGATTTTCTTCGTTTTTCATTAATGATTTACATGGAATGTAATAAGTATAAAATTTGGTAATATATTTTATATCAATTATATAATTAGGATATTCAAGAAATATTAATCATTTTTAAATGATATATTATCATTTTATTTCTTACACTTACAAATGATAACACCATTTCTGTGCATGTGGACCACCACCTTCATGATGTGATGCGACTATCTTTTCAACCCCACACAACATGGATGAAATATATTTGTATATTTAATGAAATGATATGGTATATATGATAATATGATCATTCCATATTGATAATATATTACTTAACTATATTCCATAATGATCATTGCAAAAATTGAAAGCACACCCTAATATACGTAATGACTAGGGTATCCATGATCGTAAAATACATCATTTCTCAAAAACATGTTTAATGATTGGGATTATGTGTATAATTGATATAAATAATATGATAATTAATTCATGATTATGCTACTTGATATGATTGAGCTAAATTATATTTGAATGAACAAACCACTCATGAAAAAATAAAAAATGTGAAAAAAGGCAACTAACATCAGAAACTATGAAAATAACGAAATATTATTAATAAATGGCTGATAAGATATTTCAATGTATTTAAAAAAATTATAAATAATAATATGTATTTGTAGAAAGTTAATTTTATTTTAAAACCAAAATAAAAGAGGCTAAATCACATTTAACTAAATGTAACCATGATGTAAGGGTATTTTTCTCAATTTCTATTCAGTGAGGCATAATGTAATGTTATGAACAAAATTTCTTTCCTATAGTGTATATATTGGACCATTGAAATGTACTTTTAGGATTATTTTATAATTCATTATATTTTATGTTTAAGTTTTAAATATTTTTTTTAATTTTTATTTTATTTAATATTCAGCTAATGGGGATTTCATTTAATATTTCACATAATGGGTATTTTATATAAATATTTTTTGACAAAGAGAGTTTCCCTTGTGAATTGTCGAGTTCCAGAGATATTTTTGACAACCTATGTTGAAATAGAACAATGAAAAATGAATGTTTGATCTGGAGGAAGAAAAAAAGAACATATCAAAAGAATGGAAAAGGAATTAAGTGTGAAAAATATTTTTAAATGGGAATGGAAGATTAGTTTGCATGAAAGAAACTAGCATGAACAATGTGACATCAAATGGGGTTTTCTATACCTAAAGAGGATCTTGTGTGACCCACTGAATCTTCATGGTAGTGGTGGATGATTCTTAAAAATAAGAGGTTACCACCATCATTATATGTAGCTCAACACTTAGAAAAAATATGAGCTCTAGATCGCAAAAGAATTTTATGAAAAAGGAGTTGCATGAAAGGTTTGGTGTTGTGTGTAAGCTAAGGAAGTTGTGTTTAATATTTGAGTAGTTCCTATTTTTGATGATGCATGCAATGATTGTTTCACAACCAAAGTAAAATATTGAATTCAAGGCATTAATGTTTTGTGCAAGACGCAATAAGGGTTGCCTGAAAGATTTGCAGTTTCCCTGTAAATATGAGCTAATGTTTTGTTCATATATAGATTAATGTGGGGCATCAATATAGGATCTATATACAGTGGAGGAAGCATTCATTATAGAAAATTAAAGATACTACAAGCCTTTAAACTGTGAGTGGGTCTTTTGAAGAAGTAGTGAGCACACATCTGTTGAGAAAGCAGTGAGCATTCAAATTGTGAATAGCTATAAACAAGGAGGGATAATGATACTTCTCTGAACATTGTAAATAGTAGTGAACTTATAGTTGATTTGGTACATTTGCACACTAATAGTTTCTACTCTTTGGACGTAGCATAGTGAGGGTGAACCAAGTAAAAAAATTTGTATCCTATGCATGATTTAGTTTCTGTATGTAATTTTCTAAGGGAAGGAGAGAAAAGATAGTTTTCCTTAAACGCGAAACAAGATCCAATGTGGAATAGGTTTAAATCTTGTATACCCTGATTCAACCCCCACTCCGGGTATTTTTCCTTATCGGAATAATAATTGGTATTTTATAGGAAGGTAAATATTAGTGTTTCTCTCATAATAGAAGTCACCAATCATAATGAGATTCTGATCTCTGATGGGAACAATGTTCAGTTATGGAAGAATAAGATGCAACACTACATTAGATATTTTTGGAATGGACGTGTTTACAATAGAAATGTATGTTATAACAGTGGATAACTATGAGAAGATGTTTCAAGTGAATTGGATGTTGATGCCTAGGGAATCAATGATTCAGGGGGAGCCCTATCCAGTGATATATATATATATATATATTAAGGTGATGTCATGAAAAACACCACATGCCACATTGGAAAAGCTATTAAAAGTACATGTAGGATATTCAATGGTCAGAGAGGCAAATATGAAACTATTGTGGATCAAGTATGACGATCTGAGAATGATCCACAATGAGTATGTTGATGCATTCTATAATAGGGTAAATATTTTTGTAGAGGATATGCGAGGTCATGGTGGATTTATTGAAGATTTAAAGATTGTGAACCACATTATGAGTAAATGACCACCTCACATCTATGCAAATGTTTGAGTATTTCAAGGAAAATATCCTAAATATATGAAATTGGATTATTTTCATAGTACCCTAATTGCATATGAAATGATAAATGGTGATAATGATGTAGTGGAAGAGTGGAAATCCAAAGAGGTGGCATTCAAGGACTGGAAGAAGCTCACAATTGAATATTCTTAGGAAGAAGAAGAGAAAGATGAGGTGATTCCATTCCTAACATCAAATATTTAAAGTGGAAAAGGAATGTGTAAAGGGAAACAAACACTTTCCGATATTAGATCGAGAATGGTTGGCTATCTTACAGTAAGGTTCCTCCAAACATTCTAAGAAGATGATGATGAAGATGAAGCTGAAATTCCCAAGAAGAAGTTTTCAGCCTCTATTAAATTAAAGAAATAGTTTACGACAAATTTATTTAATATGAAGAATATTCTTTCACATGATTGTGACAGTTCAGATGTGTTTGAGGTTTAAGATGTGTAAGAGATAGATAACTGCAAATATCGTGTAGACACTGCTATGGTCAAGTTGTCAGTAGTTCTCAGAAAAAATAAGAAACTAATCCCTATGAATATGAATTTAATGATGAAAGAAGAGTCAAAATGGAAGATGAATTATAAGAATATCTTTATGATGTTGATGTTTGGAGAGAAAATACAAAGAAATAAAATAATGTGGTACATGATGCCAAACTCAACCTGAAACAGAAGGAGGAAGAGAAGTCTAAGTTGGAAAAAAAACAAAAAAAACCTAAGTCTTCTTGTCTAAAGAGATCAAAAAATGTGGATGGACAAATCCTCAAGTATGAATAACATAAGTGGGAGATCGATGGATAGAATAACACAATGAATGGTTATGTAATGCATATTAAAGATCTTGATGAAGAATTCGTTGGTCTATGGAGAAACGTTAATGATCAAAAAAAACTTTTGTCCCCCAATGTGACATCAAGAAATTAAATCATTTAAAATATGAAAAATTTTGAAGTGGATCAATGAGGTCCAGAAGAATGAAAGAAAGAGTCAAATATTAGTAATAAGGCTCGCATGGGGCTTGATCAAAAATATAAAGTAGTCATGGTTAAATTTAGATAGCTAGCACTCGCTCAAAGATTGAAAAGTGATTTGGGTTAGAAGAATAATCCTAAGATTAAGATAACGTAGGGGAAAACCTGTGGTGTCAAAGTGACACTTAGTAATGTACCTCACATTAGGCGCCATTACAGTGGAAAGAGGGGACACACACGAAATGTGTATTCCATAGCTTAGAGATATATAATGGCATAAGAACAAAATTGGATTCCTAATAGAGCTTAGTAAAATAAAACATCATTTGAGGGACATTTTTTTGTTGTTGGGGATTTGGTCACATGGCTTGAAATTGTACATTAACTATTATGTAGAGTGTGCCAATGCATAATCAATGTAGTTGTAAGAAGAAAATCCTATAATCAACATGTGTGTTTAAAATTCAGAATCTATTAGCAACCTTATAGGATGATGATAATACATCATACAATGTAAATGAAATAGATTCTAAATCTATGCCGAGTTTGAAGACAAAAATATGGATCATGAAGAAGTGTTCTAAGAAGGTAGTGGTTGTAGAAATTTGGCTTAAAGAATCAGACTGTTTTGGTGTATGGATCTTTGATAGTGGGTTCACATCACACATGACATGTAATAACGATCGTATTGTAGGAATAAAATATGAAAAACAAGGATTTATCATGTTTTTAAAATATGAAGTCTTGAAGATTAATTGATCAGGAAAGGCCATGTTGGGGGGGTAAAGAAATAAGAATTGTAGATGTCTTAATAGTAAAATGTATTATTCATAATTTTCTCTGTTTTAGTCAACTATGTGATCCAAGACATTGTATATGGTTTATTAAGAAGTCATGTATCATCAAAGGAAGTGATGGTGTAGTAATACTACAAGGAAAAACAAAAAAACCGAAATCTTTACCTTATCTGTGGTGATGAAGATGTGTGTTTTTATCCAAAGAGATGGAAAACAAGGTATGGAGTAATGAAAATGGTAATCTATACCAACATTCCCTCAAATAACTGGGGAAGTGAGATGTATCTACAGATCTCCCCATGATATCTTGTGATTTTACCCATACATGTCACCCTTGTCAATGGTGGAAGATCATAAGAATGTTTTACCATGATAATGAAAAGATGTCAACAATAGTGCTCGAATTGGTGCATGCAGATGTTTGTGGACATATATCACTGAGAGACATTGACAGAAAGAGATATTTTATTGTGTCCATTCATAATTATAGTAGAATTGAATGTATATTCTAAATCTCCCAAAACTCTGATGTGTTTAGTTTCCTAAAATAATATCATAGGGAATCTGAAAGGTTTCTTGGGTAGAAAATCCGAATGATTGGTACTAAAAATGTTAAGGAATTAACAAACGGTCTGGTGGAAGAATATCTCAAGAAACATAGGAAAATGCATCTTTCTTCTTTTGTGGGAAATCACTAATTGAATGGTGTGGTTGAATGGACTAATCAGATCATTAATAACATGTCCAGAATGATGCTCATTGGAAAAGACCTTCCATATAAATTAAGGAAGGATGTAGTTTTGACATAGGTCTAACTTTCTTCTAGGTCTACGTTGTGTCCAAATGATTCAAAATCCCAATATGAGATGTGGTATTAAAATAATAAATTAGTGAAGTACATTTAAATATATCGAAGTAAGTTAATTATACTCAATAAATAAATCCATAAAAAAATTGATTCCCATAGAGATTTGGGGATATTCCATAGCTACTCAGGAAAATTCAAAGAATATAAATGCACTAATAAGAGGCTGAGAAATGTAGTTGAGAGAAATAAAGTCACTATATTGGAGAATGAAGAGAATATTCTACAACACAGTTAACAATTTTCTTATGAATGTGATGATGATCCAAGAAACGCAGGTGGTGTAGAAGAGGAAGATGCTAGTTTAGATAAATATATAAATGATGTATAAGAGGAAGTCAAGTATATATATAATGAAGTGAAGGATTTGAGTTGAAATTGATAGGTAGAATATCATTGGTGATCAATCAGCATGAGTTCATAATAATGAATGAAATCATTTCACCATACATATTTATTATCTCATATAGAGCCTAAATTCTTGGAAGATTCAGTAGAAGATGAAAATCATGTTCAGGATATAAATGAAGAGCTAGATCAGATTGAGCAGAATCAGATGTGGGAGATGGTTTCAAAGACAATAGATAATAATTTAATCGATACTAAATTGGTTCATTGCAATAAGATAAATGAATATAACATATTCATTCGAAAAAAAATCACAACTACTGTGAAAAGGATACTCTCGGATAGAGGGAAAATAAATTAATGATAAATTTGAACCGGTTTCAAGGCGGATACGATCAAATTATTCGAATCCATTGTTGTTCAATGAATGTTCATAGTTTTCCAAATAGATGTCAAATATTCTTTTTTGAATGGGGTTCTGGAGGAGAATGTTTATATTGAGCAGGTAGATGGTTTTATTATTCATAAAGATGATAATAAATTTGGTCATTTGAAGAAATTGCTATATGGTAAAGAACAAACATTTAGTGCATGGTACTCGAGGATTGATCTGTATTTGATGAAGCTTGGTTTTCAATGTGATGATATTTATTACAAAATCCACTTTAACAATGACTATAATAAAAGGATTATTGTGTTGGATTATGTTGATGATGAAATATTTGGATGATCAGATGAAGCTCAATAAAAAAAATATTTTTGAATTCAGGAAATATTAATTCATAATGTCAATGATTGGAGAGTTGAAGTTTTTCATTGGTTTATAGGTGACACAAGAAAGGAATATCAGTTTTATATATAAATCCCAATATTCCAAATTGGTTTTGAGAGGATTTGGCATGGAAAATTCCAAGGATATGAAGACTATGGTTGCTACCTGGATGAAATTATCAAGAGATGATGATGGAAAAGCAGTTAACAATATAGAATACGAGAAGATTATTGAATGTTCACTATACCTGAGAGCAACAAGACCTGATATTGTTTCCACCACATCCCAAGCAGTGTGATATCAATGAAATACCATGGATATTGACATGCTTGAAGTGAAATGAATACTGTTTAATATCAAAGGAACTATGGATTTATGTTTGATGTATAAGAAAAAATCTCAGCTAGAGCAGTCAAAGAAATACAGATGTTGATTGGACTGGTTCATTTGATTACAAGAATTCAATGTCAGAAGGTTATTTCTATTTTGGTGGATTTTTTAATTATTGTTTAAGAAAAAAAGGATTTCTTTTCATTGAGAATCCCTGAGGTTGGATATATTGCGGCCCCTCTAGCATACAGAAAGTTATTGTGAGGTTGCATAAATGAATCATAGGAGAATAATACAAAGTAAAATAAAGATTCACGTGCTCGATGTGGATCTTCCATGACATGTTGAATCTTCTATGCAGGGCTCGACCACTCATGTAATTAACAGGTGACCCCCCTCATTAGATGTTTCTAAACACATTGATAAAATCTGATCTCTAAATGACGTAAGAATTTTAAGAAAAGGGGGTTGAATGAATGATTTGGTGTTGCACTCATGCTAAGTATGTTACTTGTAATAATTGAGTTGCATATAAGATTGAATTTTCATGTAAGGGGTGTTTCGCAAAAAACTTAAAATCTTCTGAGAATTTCATTAATGTTGTGGGAAAGATGCAGTAAGGGTTGCAAAACATATTTAGAGTTTCCTAGTACAACTGATGTAATGTGGTATTCATCAGTGGATGAAAGTGGGAGATCAATAGAGAATCTATATATAGTGGGGGATGCATTCATTTGATATAATGAAAGGACCTACAAGTCATTAAAATGTAATAGGATATTTTATAGAAGCAGTAAACACACTTCAGTTGTGAGAGCAGTGAGCATTCAAATTGTGAATGGTTGTAAACCATGTGGGATAGTGAGTCCCCTACAAACATTGTAAATAGCAGTGCACATATAGTGGATTTAGTACATCGACACATCAACGGTGTATCCTCCATGGATATAGCCCTATGAAGGTGAACCATGTAAATTTTTTTTCATCATGTACATGATTTAATTTCTGTTTATACCTTTCTATGGGAAAGAGTGAAAATATAGTTCTTTGTAACAGCGAAACAAGATCTAAGGCGGTAGAGGTTTAAATCTTTGATACCGAAATTCACACCCTTAGAGTAGTTGTACTTGTGGGACTAATGTATATTGAATTCATTAATTAATTGTATCTTCAATGTTTTTTCCATTATGAGGATTTATTTTTAAAACACATTTTAAGCTACATTTTCTTACCTTGAATTTCTATTAAATGAAATTATTTGAAAATTTCATAATAAATAGATTATATTTTCATATCCTCTATTCAGTAATGATATTTCAAATTAATATAACATTTTTTACACTAATTGGTTCATAATATGGCTGGTAAATATTTCTAATAAAATCTAACCTTATTTCTCACTTTGGTTGGAAATCTATTTTCTTCCAAACATTGTTTTTTTTAAAACTAAAAAATGATTTTCCAGTTTTCAGAAAGAATTATTAATGTCATTTTTAGACATTATTATTTTCTGTACAAAAATTGGATGTAATCATTATGTTGGTTTCAAAACATGTCAGATATGGATTTTCCTAAAAAACTGAAATTATATCCTTTTTTACATGTACTATAGGAAAAAAAATTCATCTATCAGGATTAACATTTGTTTTAATTATTCCCATATAAGGTTGAAATTTATTTAATAAAAATTACAATAATTTGTTTTTGGAAAAATATTTTTTCAAAAAAGTGGCTTTCAAATTAATAAGTATATTTTCCAGTTGAATGATTATAAATATTTTTTTTGATATTTCAATTCATCATCTGATATAAACCTTTATACATAATTGAATGGGTATATTTTGTATTAATATTATCTTTATTCTTTCTATGTATGTTATATGATCATATTGACCTAGCAAAGTAATGAAATTAACTTTATTGAATCATTTCTGTTGTCATTATATTTAACATGACATATTCACTTTTCTGTTATTATTGGACATTAAATTTACCCTAGAAATCCATATTATTTATCATAGATATTCATATTTAGGAATAATTATTTCACATCAACATATGGTGTTTCACTTTTCTAGTTATTTTATAGACTGACGACATATTGATAATATATATATTCTTTCTTCAATATAGAAATTTGATGATAAGGTACATTATTAATGATTTAAATGGATTATGTTATATATGAGTAATTATTTGGATATGTAGTCATGGGTGGGACTATGTATTAGATAGGCGATCGATGTGTTATTTCTCTCATTATATGAATCAGTATGATAGCCTTAGTTGAATGTGGATCTACATGTTATTTGTAAACTCTCTTGTTGGTAGATCTTCACAGTAAAGGTATAATGTGACTGAGACATTCCATGCATTAATAATTAATTTTATTTATTGATAATACAATTATTATTATTATTTATATGATTTTTTCCAATGATATTGTTTCTAGATGGTGTTAATTCTAAATTAATGAATGAATTTAATATGTTTGTAGTTATTTACCATTTCATATTAAATATTATTTATCTTATCATGAAAGTCCTGTTACTAAAATGGAAGGTCTGTTTAGTTATTTACCTTTTCATATTTATTATTTTTATCTTATCATTATAGTAAAAAAATTAAATAGATCGTGTTTTCATTTATTTACATTTCTAAATTTATTTTTCTTATTGTTTTGACACAGTTTCCCCTAGTCATAAACCTTACAGATTATTTTATATATTCCTTTTTTATTTCCATCCCTAGGAATCCATAATGTTTATTATAATTTAGAATAATGATTATGAAGAAGAGAATAATTATATTTTAGAAAACAATGATTTTGTAAAAAAATTTCAAATATTACAAAAGACCCATGTTTTTATTCAGTTTATTGAGACTACAAAACAATTCATCCCATCAGGATGTGATTCATTATATACTATTTTAATTTAATATTTTAGAAGTTATATATATGATAATAGGATTAGGGATAATACTTTTTTTATAAGAGTATGTTTAGTATATTCCTTCAGAACTATATTTATGGAAGTATAAATTAGTGAACATAACCCTATGATAATATTTTAGGATTAGAATATAATAATATTATAATGTTTTGGTGATAATGAAAATATGTGGTTATTCCTAGAATAAATATCCATTTCAAGATTCTTAAAGTAGACATAATATTGAAACTGATGTACCTAGGGGTACAACATGGAAAAGAGAAGATTGGCCTTGACTCAATTATTACTCGGTGCAGGACAATGTGACTTACTACTGGACCTTTTTGACACAACCAGAGGATTTTTTTAAAATAATTCACATTTTCATAACAAACCATTATGTCAGATATGAATAGATGATGAAAAATAAAGACATAGTATAAGACTAAGGTGTCTTATATTATAATTAATGAGTCCTAATTTATATATAATATAAATGTTAATATGGTTTTCCCACTATTATTATTGTTTCTCACACTATTTATTTGAATTTTTTTTTCAATGGATGGAACCTAATAGAATCATCATAATATTTAATATGAAATACATTGTGTTTACTATGATTTACCAAATTTGATGAGGACAATAGTGAAGATATCAAAATTATGTACAATATGTTATCTCAGAATGTGATTAATAACCAATATCTAACCAAATTCTAAACACACTAATGAAATTAAGGATGGATTTCTCTGAGGGCTCGAGTTGTGGAGACCATTGAAAAATGAAGGATATAAATCATTCATTTTATTATTTCGAATGGAGAATCCCAAGATAGTGATTCAAAGGTACAATATATTTCATTATTTTTTGAACTAAAGGGAATAAAGAAATTAATTTCTAGGATAATAAATTGTAGGATGATATAAAATAAATCCCATCCTAAGAATCCATTTGTTTTCATTTTTCTTTAATATGGGTACCATGGGAACTATTTGAGTATGTTCCAACTTCACAAGATTAAACCCTAGAAAAAGTAATGACTTATGTGGAAATAAATAGATTAATTATTTGTTGTTTAATTATTTTTTACCAATGGTGTTTTAGTAAGAAAAATAATTAAACTTATAAGTATTTTTTTTAATTAAGAATGAATAAATTAAATAATATAATAGTTATAGATAAAATCATGAATTATAACTTTATATTTTAACATTTTTTTTCTTATTAAAGACCATTTTTGGTATTGTATGAGGGGTGATTGAAAATATTATTTATTTTTTAAAAAACATTTATGGGAATACAACCCAATGGTTTAAAATATTTTTTAGTGAAAAAAATATTTAAGAAATAATGCCCTTAATTTTTGTGGGAAAAGACTAAATGTATTAGTAAATGTAGGTTTTATATTTTGAAGGAAATTGAGGTAAATATGGTTTGTTAAACTATTTATAATGATATTGGAATTATATTAAAATGGTTTTAGAAAAATTAAGTCATGCATATCTGGGGATAATCCCTCACAGCCGGAAGGGTCATAGGACTTAAAACCAAAACCACATAAATGCAAGGGTTTAATGCCTTCCATGAGACTATGTTATATAATGGTTAATATATCGGTATTCATAATAAAACATGTTGATGATAAAATAATAATGATGAACAAGTGGTGTAATTATTTGTGTTTATATATTAATGTATTATATTTGGTATCTTAGTACAACCATATATGATTTGGAAATTTTTTATAGATGGTTAGAAAGAATTTTAACACATTTTTATATATTGTAATATGTAAAATGTTAAAGATAAATTTTCAAGATTAAAAAATTAATTATTGGATATTCATTTACAGGGGATGTTGATGAATTGTAAAGTTATCTAATATCAACAAAATGATGAAATTATTATTATGAAACTTAAACGTATCAAGTACATTTTCTTATATTCTACGTGTGTAAAAAATTCGCCAACTCTAAAAAAAATTCCTAAAGAATTTTTAATATTATTTCATTTTTTATGAAGTATATGAACATTTTACCACCTCCTTGTTTTCTGTTTATGTAGTCATTATCCTTATCTACATCACGCACTTTATTTTGATGAATGGCCTTTATAACTCACCATTAATCTATGGGTGTTATTTTTTTATTACATGCTCAGGATTTCATTTACCAACTATTTTATTCTATGTGTAAACATTGTTATGGTTTATTCTAAATAACCATTGTATTTCTCATTATACATTAATAAGAGGATATTTTATTAACCATTTTTCCAAAGTAGTTATTTCACTAAAAGAATTTACAAATGAATAATCCAATATTACTTTTACTAGTTTTAAAATATGAATAAATAATTTATTTAAGTTATAGAAACTGCTACAACCAAAAATTATTAAATAAAAACTTATATTATATAGATTATTCAATACATCAAAGTGAGCTCAAATAACCCCCAAAATAATTTTTATTAAATGTAAATACATTGATAGCTTGTTGAACACTGAACCCCAAGTAAAATTGAACATAAATATAGTATACCTTTACAACAAAAATAATAATTTATATTTTATTAATAATAATATCTAAAATGGAAAATTATGGTTATTAATTTACTATAAATATAATACTAATCATTTAAGAATAAGGTTTTCATGAAAATGTATTGTTTTCTAGAAGATGGTTTAGTTTCGTACTGCACAAGTAATTTTAAATTAAATGATACTAATATGTGAAAATTTCATTAGTAGAATAAACATTGCTTTTTAAATCATAATATCAAAATTATATTATGTGGTATTTTTTGTTTCTTCTAAAATATTTTATTTTTTGATGAATAGTGAAAAATATTAAATTTTAATAGAAAAATTCCAAATCAATTAAGTTATTTATAAATCTAAATTATAATATAAAGTTTATTTAATGTAAATTTATTTCATGTTAATATCTTTTAATCCAATTTAGTTCATTTGAATAATTTTTATGTGAAAAAAATTTAAAAAATTTAAACATTTGAAAATTTATTCTTTCAAATCATGTATTCTCATTGTGTTTGCTGGATTAATATTAAAATAATATGTTCCACTTATATGAATAGATTTTTAATTATGGATTAAATATTCGGAATAAGAGTATTTGTATTATCTAATAAGGGAAATATTGTTAATTAAAATTTTCCAACATATTTTTACGGGGTTCTACATTGAATTCATATAATATCAATTTCTTTAATATAATATATTTTCATGTTATTAATGTTTTGAAAATTCGTATAAATGATCTTCATTAGGATAAATATAATGTAATACATGGTAATTAAGGAAAAAAGGATACTTCGCACAACAAAACAATGCTAATGGTGTGACGCTGAATTTTTGAGAGAAAAGGAAGCTAGAAATTCTACATTAGAACAAGTACACATCATGTACTGAATGTACATGATGTGTAGTTTCAGTTTGTGACATACTATAGAGTACACTGAAGAAGTCATAATGACAAAACATACTATGAAATTCATTTAAATATCATGTAACTCTAGTATACGACATTACCAATGTCAAACCAGATTATGATGTTTCTGTGGAATCAATACTGTAGATGGAAAATAGGATTTTAAGTACAGAATGTTTATTCCAGGTACATGATGTGATGAAGGTGATGTTTGAAAACAATAATTTTGACAAAACACGGGTTTTGAAGATATTGGACAATAAATATCGGCCTTAGACGCCATTCCAATATACTCTATACCGGAGGGAGAAAACAAATCCAAATAGATTATTCCATAGATAGGTTTTATTTCAGTTATATTTTTTCCTTTTTAATGTAATGATGGGATGTTTTTTATTTTAATTACATTACATATTTTTTCCTTACTCATTCCGTGATTCTCTCATCATTTTTTCTTTTCTAATCTCTCCACTATGGGTATTGGTTTATTCATCATCAATAACCACCCAATGATGATTGGCTAAACCCCAAATTGGAGAGAATAATTAGTTAAGGGGGGTGCGTACCATCATATTTCAACATACATTTTATTGTAACGATGATTTCATCTTACAGTATAATATTTTTCTTGAATTTTATATTTATTCTTCATTGAATCATTGAGCTTATGTTTCAATAATGAACCAACCCCAACATGATTGGTAGGATTTATTCAAGACCATTGAATGTAATTAAAATTCTATATTTGGAAATATAAACTAAATGGAATTTATCTATTTTAATTTATTTGACTATAATGAAATTTTATTATACTGTATTTTGATAAGAAATGAACATTTCTTCTATCCATGAAATTTTTTGGTTTCAAAACTATTTAATTTGATTATTTTGTGAGTGAAGTTGAATAAATTAATTTAACAAAACCACCCCATGAAACTGATTACACTCTATACTTTTTATGTGTTTGAATTAAATTATCAAAATTTTATTAATTAGTTTAAAAAATTAATCACAAATTAGTGCACCCAACCTTTTGTTAGGAGTTGTCATCGCTCTGTTCCCCACCCTCTATGGGTTTGACGCTGCACTTCTTCTATACTAATACATTCTAGTAAGAATTGTTTAAGATAATAAAAATTTATAACATGACTCACTCCCAAAGTAATTAACAACAAATTTCAGGCACTTCAAATTTTGGCATCGTTTCCATGGAGAAACAGAGATTTTTAGACGACTCATTACCGATTGTTAAGGTCAAAGAATTTTCTAAGGCCACTTTTTATTTATGATTTTAGTTTAATTTAA
The DNA here is from genome assembly GCA_963277665.1 of Viscum album. Classification (NCBI taxonomy): domain Eukaryota; kingdom Viridiplantae; phylum Streptophyta; class Magnoliopsida; order Santalales; family Viscaceae; genus Viscum; species Viscum album. The sequence goes on from OY728160.1 coordinate 1,921,608,853, forward strand.
TGAATTTGTAGTAATGTTATAATAATATGTCTCACTTTTCGTAGTTTATGTTGGTGATCATGATGAATTTTTAGATGAACCCATATTATTTCACGCCAACCTCAAAATACATTAAACATCTAAAGTATCCGACTATATGAGAACCCATAAATTTAAGAGGGTGGAAACCATAGGTTGATGGTCAAGAATGATTCGTATTCTCATATGTATAATCAGTTCAAACCTCCACATTCCAAAAAAACCTACTATCTTCCCATCGATGGATCTCCTAAGTAACAATGAAATTGTTGGGCTATGTGTTACATTCATGATGACTAATACCTTCGACAAACCCAAGAGAATATTCCTAAATAAAGACTAATCAGATTTCTTACCCAGTAAATTGAATAGTTGGAAAACATGATTGAAAATGGTGAGGATAAACTTAGTGAGTAGATATAATTGACTAATCACCATTCCCAAAATATTTTTAATTCTAATTATCTCATTTCAATAATTTCTAATACATAGACATGTTGTTTTATAAAAAGATCTATTTCAAGAGGAGGAGGATGTCTAAGATATTAAAATAATGGTACCCTAAGAGTATTACATTCTAGAAATCCATTACTACTTATAATATTTGGGGGATGATTCATATGAAATATTCATTTCCTCACTCACCATGTTCATTCAATTTTTTTCATAAGTAGTTGGAATATCATGTATCCCAAGTTAGTGAATAGGTTAATTTGATCAATAACCTGTCTCATATTTATTTAAATTTAAATTCCATTGTAAATAATATTCCTTTAAATTATAATAAAGGGATTGATTATTATGAAGATGAATATGATGATGAATAGAAGGTTGAGGATGTTCAAATTTCAAAAGAAAAAAACATAAAAAATAAGTATAAAATTTTCATGGATGAATTATTCGATAATTGTGAGATCATTCAAAATGACCATCCTCTAGATTTAGATAAATAAGTATTATGTAAGGATGATCAAGATGTCAATGAGGTACAATATAGTGAATTTATGATTGAAGAAGAAAAATTTAAGGAAGAGGAAAATAAGAAAACATCCATCGACTTCATAGGGAATTTATAATACTAACGATAAATGGGAATCCCTCCTACAATTTTGAGATGAAGATAATAAAAAAGAGGATACGACTAAAAAATGAATTCAAAAATGTGAACTAGACAATGAAATCAAATAGCATTGGGGGAGAATGCGAACTATAAAATATGGTCATATTTTGATTTCATATTAATTTCATCAAATCTATCAACATATTGCAATCCCCCTAGTCATGATGAACAAGTGGAGGGGGATGAAAATGTCAATTCCAGTAGCACAAAAATTCCATATGTTCTTTAATCCATGATAGTTATCTTTTTACCATGATTCAAATTGTTAATGATGTTAAAATGTTTAGTTTAATGACCATAAAAAGAGCACCATCAAGAGGTAACCATTACTTTTAAATTTCTATTTTTTAGAAATAGATTTATTTTATTTTATTTGTATAAAAAATTCTATTTGTGGTTGTCCTCTTTCCCTTTTTATCCAAATAATTTAAATTTATAATGGAATATACTTTCACTATTTATATTTCATTTTTCTGGTCTCTAAAAGGATGCAGCCAAAAGAATTTAAAGAAGATGAAATCATGAATAATACAAAACATGTAATCAGATTAAAAAATGTGATCCTAGACAGAAAAAACCTAGAAGAATTAATTAGAAGGATTAGTGTACGAGGAGTACTTTTTCTATTTTTTTATTTCCTTTCAACCCCAGTTTTTTGATACAAACTAATTTGAAAAAAAATTAATAAATTGAATTGTTGAATAAACCAAATTGAATTATTATCAACAATAAAATTGAGTGAATATTTTTTCATGTACTAATAGATCAAGGAGAAATTATAATCAATGGGATATATTTTGACATATTGGAAAATTTGAAATATGGTTCCCATAAATGCAAAAAGATAAAAATGAAAATTTTGAATGTAACATTATTACATTAATATTGGAATTTTTTTAAAATGAATGCATATATGATTTCATTTCCAGATGTTTATTCCGAAAAAATGGCTTATGTAAACATATTGTTGATTTTCATTCCTTAAACATATTAAATAAAATTATATTCTCATTCTTGAGAGGATTATGTTCCAAATATTTCTTATTTTTCTGAGTATATTTATCGAGGGAAACTTGGGGCCTATAAAAGACTTGAACATGAAATTTTATATTGTTATTTCTATAAATATAAAAATTAACTCTCTAAATTAATGGTTTATTTATTTAATGATCCCTTTTATCCAGATACCCACCTACACATTGATCACACTTTACCTTATAGAATACATGGATGACCTTATTAGGATTAATGCATTTTTAAGGTCTGTATTTCTTCTCCTACCACCTATTAATATTTTTCATTATATTAATGTGAATGACTATGGGGCAGGGTTTTAACTAAAGAATTTAGGATTTGATATCGTGAGGGGAAACTGGATGGTGTTTTCATGTGATTGTTGGAAATTTTAATATTTACATTTAGTATATTCCATTATATTTCTCAATTGTTATTAATAAATTGTAAAAAAATGGGGTGTTTGTCATGTAGGAACAAAATAAACATTTTTATACCAATGAACTTAAAAACATATGAGGATAGAAGGTGGATGTCAGACTTATCCTAGAACAACATCCAAAAAAATTAATATAAAATGGTTTCTATGTTGGGAGAATAAAAAATCATCATTATCCAAATAGATTATTTTTATCGAATGTTTTTTGGTGATGGATATGAGGTTTATTCCAATAATGAAATTCACAAAAAAGAAGAAAAAGAAAAAAGAGAGAGGTTAATTGATCATTATTAATACATTGATTATGTTCCTTTAATTTAATCATTTTTAGGATGTGTGATATGTCATTAAATTTTGGGAAAGTGCATTTTCATTGATCATTTATTTTGAATATCCTGAATTTTACATTATATTTTAGCCCCCTCCTTGATCCTTACTATATTTTCAACAATTTACCTACCTACCCTTAGCCACATTGTAATATGATCCATATTTCAAATCCATAATGATTAATTGTGATATTTTTATTTACAGGGATGAGAATGTTGATTCTATGCAAGACAATGGTTAGGAACATCTACTTGAGGTATGAGAATAACTATATTAAATCTTTACCTTGAGTGGTTAGTGGAAAAATTAAACAGTGAGGTAAATCATAAATGGAATGGGTGTTGATGAATAGTAGAAAACTGAGTGTGAAAATGGAAACTATTGTGAATTTCTCTTTATAAATGAAGAATGATTTTTGTATTCTTTATTGGGTAAGTGTTTTGTTTTTAGATTACTAAGTTATAACATGTTCTAATGTGAATCATAATTTGAAATTTACTTTCTGAATTGTCGATCCTGGGGATATTATGTGGAGTTTTTTTCACAGGGACAAGCAAGGATTCGAATGTGTGGGTGTTTGATATATCAATTTTTTATATATATTTTTCTGGGTTTTTAGATATGAATTAATTTCATATTAATTCCTTTAAGATAATTTATGTTTTTGATATCAATTTTTTGATAATTCTTATTCAGGAGTTTCATTTGGGGAAATATAATAGAAAACATCAGAATTATTGACAAAAATGACACTCTGTGCTGCTTCATTCCATTTATATCATGATGTCAGATTTTTCAAAGAAATTGATGGATTAAATTATGGATAAAATTAAGTACATTTTTTGTGTTCAAAGTACACAATGTCTGGTTTATTTTCGTGACATTTTTATGAATATGCTGAAAAAATTCATCATTACAGAACACGTTTTGAACTACTAGTACATATCATGTAACCCCATTACGCAGCATGGCCATAGTCAAACTATCACATGATGTTTCCACAAATCCATTGAGGAAAAATGAAAATTGTATTTGAAGAATATGTCAAGTATTCAATGTACATGTCATGATGATGAAAATGAATGAAAATAACAATGTCAGTGGGATGTGTGTTATGATGATTTTTTCCAATAAATATTGTCCTTTGTTTCCATTCCAATATACTCGAGATGTGGGGGAACAATCGAGAACCCAAAGAGGATTCCATAGACAGTTTTTTATTTTAATTTTGTTTTTCATTCATTTAATTCATGTAATCCTTCGATTATTTTTAGTTTAATTACCATCATTCTCTTTTTCATTCTCATTGATTCATTATCTTATCATCCGTTCTTTTATAATCTCTCTATTGTGGTTATTGGTATATTTATCATTGGCAATCACCAGATGATGATTGGCTAAACCCCATTAGGGATAGTGGAATTAGTTAAAGGGGGTCTGCACCCTCATAGTTCTACTAACCAATTCTCATAATGACGATTATTGTTGACAGTATCTTGGTGTTCCTGCATGTCCACATTATTCATTATTGAATCATTGACCATATATTTCAATAATCAATAAACCCCAACTTGATTGAGATGATTTATTCATGAATAACTAAAAGTAATTACACTTCTGCATTTGTTAATCTGATTTGAATTCATTTTATCTATTTTGGGTCATCTGACCAAGTTAAACTATGATTCTATAGTATTTTTATTGGGAATGAACATTTCTTCTATCGATCAAATTGTTTGGTTACATATCTATTTAATATGATTATCTTTCTAGTGAAGTTGGATTAATTAATTTAGAAAAACCACCCATGGAAACTAATTCCAATCTCTTATGTTTATCAATTTGAATTAAGATATTTAAATTTACTTAATTAATTTTATAAAATCTATCAAAAATTGAAGGTAACTAACCTTTTGTTTTGAGTTATCATCAATGCATTCCCCGCTCTATATGTGTTAGAATCCTCAATTCATTCATAATTAAGCATTATAGTTAGTATGGTTCAGAAAAATATAAAAATTTAATTTAACTCATGCCAAGAAGAATTAATGTTTCTTTCCTGATGTGTTAAACACAATTTTTTACCAAAACTACTAATGAAGGAAGATAAAAGTATTTATTAGAGTTAAAGAGAACATAGATTGACCAGCTGATAAACTAAAATGATAAGTGTTAAAATTATCTATAAATCTGTCATAAACAAGTTATCTAGATATATTTTGGAAAAATAATGTATAATGATATTTAATAATACGTTTTCCCTTTTTTCCCATCTCGGTAACATGGTTACACATTTTTTCATTCAACAATTTCATGTGTGACACTTACCTTACATATAAAAGACACACCCACTCCACTATTTTTAACACATAAATAACCTTTTTTATTTGAAAATATCTACCCAAATGACATCCAAAGAAAACCACTTCATCCTAGAATACATTTTTTTTTTCAGAAATCATTATTAGTAAGAATCTTGGGGCAAACCTTATGTTGTTACACAATGAAGAGTTAATATAATTCAATGAGCCTTATTATTTTTCATTTACCACCTTCCATTCATATTATACCATGATGATATCATTAACACAGTATATTATATATATATATATATATATAAAAGGTAATGTATGAAAACCATCTCCACATCCATCATATGGGTTATAGAATCATTATTCATGTGTTCGGTGGTCTACCACCATGTGAACTGATGTAATTCAATTTTCCAATACCAACTCTTGATGTTTTGAATTACGGTAGATATAAAGAGTATATATATAATTTTTATAACATTCTTATAAGTTTTAATAATTATACATATAGTCATCTTTAAAATTACATTCATTAGGGGATATGATTTTATCGATTTCGTGTACGACGGATTATCACATCATGAAGGGATGTCATTCGTTTTTCAATAACACATTACACTAAAGAAATAAAGATAAATTTAAAAAATATTAGAGATATAAATAAAATAATTATGATATTAAGCAAATGTTTATAATTATTAATAGATAATATGACATTATATTTCTTTCACTAAAAAATCATAACTTTGTGCATGTACGTTTGGACTACCACTTTCACGAAGTTTGTGACTCCCTTTTCATAACAACACCACGTGGACGATATTTATAAGTACATTAATTAAATAATATTGTATATATATATATGTGATATTCTGATCATATTTTAATGAAAAAATATTCAAATACTCTTGTCAATAATGATCAATGAATAATGGAAATGTCACATTTGATTCTGTATGACCTACCATCTAAATGATCGTAACAAACTTCATTTTTCAAAATAATCATTCATGATTGGTTTTAAATGGAAAATTGATATATAAATAGAATAATTATTTCATGATTACTAATTCAATATATTATGGAACTATATAATATTCATAATAACTGAAACATTTGTTATAATGAACAATTTGGAATGGAAGAAGATTAACAAGAGAAATAATGAAAATAATGAGAGAGTATTAATTAATGGGAGATAATATATTATAAAAGAATCACATAGTATATTTTAAATATTAATAATTTTTTGGTATATGTTAATAAATTTTTTAAAATCACTATTAAGTAGGTTGAATCATTATATCCAAAAAAATAAGTGTGAGTTAAGGGACATTATCTTAATTTTTATTAATTGGGGAATATTGTAGGTTATGCACCTAATTTCTATTATATGCTATATATAATGAACATTTTAAATGTATCATAATTATTCACAAATAATTCAGATTATTTTATTGTTTTTTTAGAAATATTTATTCTATGGGGGATTTTTTTTAAATTTTATCAAGTGTAATGAATTTCCTAACTCAATTTCTTTTCATTTTGTTATAATAACTTTTCTTGTTATTTGATATTCAATATTATTTGTAAAAGGAATTTTGATTATTTTATGCTTAATTTCACTATTTTTAGGGCTAATAATATTTTATGAAAACAATTAGTTAATTGATAAATTATTACAGCAACATTATAATAATTTTAAGATTTTATTTTAAAATTTCACCCTCATCGAGATAGTTTGTTCTTTAATTTATATTGAATGATATTATAAGACTATTTTCTAATAAATTCATTAATTTTATTTCCATAAATTTATTCATCATATATTAATGTAATTGCATCATTTTTAAACTATTTAATGCATAAAATATTTGAGAAAATGTTTTTAAGAAAACCTGATTTCATTTCTCCCTTTGTTCTGAAATCCATATTCTTCTAAAACTTTGTTTTAAATAATTTAAAATATTGTTAACATTTTGAAAATGTATTATTATATAAATTTTCCCAATTTTAGTTTTTTAATAATTTTTTCTAATGTAATATTCATGTTTATTTAAAGAGAAGGACAGTTTCGATTTCATAGAAAAATTGAAAGGAATATTTTTTAAACATGTATAACGTGAAAGGAATTTCATTTTATCATAAACACTCAGTGATTCAATAAATCCATATTAATTTTTAAATTTCATTTAAAAATATATGTATTTTAAAAAAAAATTAGGAACATTATTGTCGAATTTTTATTTCCCAAAAGAAAATGATATTTTTCTCATGAATTTTTTAAATGATATTTTTTCTATTTTTAATCATTAATGAAAAAACATTATTTTTACCCCAATTTTTATATGTTGTATTGATACTATTATTTTTCATTATATAGATGGTTTATAATCATTTTTTCCTAAGAAAGTATTGAAATTAACTTTCTTGATACATTTATTACATTTTTAATGTTCTCATGAAATAATCACATTTCTATGGTAAATGTATATTAAATTTCACTGAGATATCCCTATTGTTTTTAATATATATTAATTTTTAGTAAACCATATTTTGACTTTTCATAAGGTGCTTTACTTTTCATTTTTCTTGACTAACAGGGGAAATATTGATATTATATACTCTTTATTTAATATATATATTTAATGATGATATGTGTTGAGAATTAATGAAATTGATTACATGATATATGACGAATTCATTGGACATTCATACATGGGGGGATCAGTTATAGACACCCTTATGATGCATCAACAGTCTCAAAAGATGAATTTTTTACCTATACATAGTTAAATAGGTTTGTACCCATAAATTTTGACATTTATTGAGGATAAATTAGTATTGTAGACGTATCATGTTCCTGATAAATAACATCCAATAATAAAAAATAACATTTTTGGATATTTTATCTATTATTAATGTCATGGGTATCTTTGCTAGATATTATATAAATAGCCGACCATAATCATTACAAATTAATGAGTTAAGTCAAGAATTCACATTGAAGATATTTTTAGGTTTTAATTCTTAGAAAATTAATACATAACTATTATGTTATGTCTCAAAAATTACAAAGTAGAAACTTCTACATAGATTCCATTTTTTCTTAAAAAAACAAACTCTTAAAAAAAGAAACATATCTAGTTCCATGTTTTAGACAACATGAATTTTTATCAATCCCATTCTGGACCCTATTCATCTTTTAGTCCTATGAAAAACATTAAAAAACATGGGATGAGCATAAAAAGCTCTTCGACGGTTATAAAATAAGGAATGGAAACATTAACCCGTAAATAAATACAAATCACTGAAACCATTCTATTCAATCGTAACATGTGTGATTGAATAAATAGATTAATGGATAACACCCAAAAGTCACAAATCATAAAGGTAACATATGGAATACAGAACAAAATTATATTGTATCATTCACAGATATGTAGGGAGTTTCATTTGGAATACCCATCACATTATATTCCTTAAATCTCTTGGGAGAAACAATAACATTTACCTCTGTCATGTGACCCAATGCATTAGATAGCTATCTCGGGCTCACCTGCCATAGGTTTATCACAGAACCACCTATATATTTAATCAATTCCCATGAAATATTTCATATTCATAACACATAAAACAAGCACAATGGAAATATAGCATTTCCACATTTCATTCACAAGATATCAGTTCAAGATATTAACATAATCAATTAATTTACAACATTCACAATGACAAGTTTTAAATCATATTGTCCCATAACACTCTGAAACCATTGAAAGGAATTGACACATAAAAACACTCATTTCCATATAAATAAATCCTTAAAATAATTTCTAAATCAAGGACATTAATGGAAAGGATTAATAATTTTAAATCATTAAAATATTTAAAATGTTGTTTGAGTTAAAAAATCTTTTACCATTTTACAAACACTTTAATAACATCAACGAAAACATTAAATATCATAGGAATATTGAAATTCATGATATAAAATGTCAATTGGACTTATATAATATAAATTGGATAATAAGGGTGCATAAGATGAAGATGCCTCAAATGAAAGGAGATTGGGACATAGTCCCTTACGAATATTCAGCATCCTAACTTCTCACATTAAAATTGAAAAAGAGTGGATAATATATTAAAGAATCTCTCATCACATGGAAATAAAATTTTCAGAAAAAATTGATATATAATAACATATCTGAATATAATAGAAAGTAAATTATATGATACATCAAAAAAGAAGTCTTTGACAAAAAGTGGAGGCTCAATGTTTCCCTTACAATGATCATATCATTAAATTATGGATAAATCAATTACATAATTATCTGCGACAAATATAAGTACAGAAATGATAAGTTTATATTATTTGTAAAATAATCAGAGGTCATCTCCTACATATCTATAGAATGACGAAGTTAAGAAGTAGAAGTTCAACCCAAAGAATGGAAATATGGTGAACAAGTTACCTTACCTCGTGTATGACTTGACTCATTAACTTTTTGTTCTTCCTTTAAATTTGGTAACTCCAATTGGTTTGAATTAAAAGGCTTTCTTGACGTGCCTTCAGCATATGATATGGATTTTACATGGAAGAGAGGGATGTTGGGAGAAAATTTGGGAAGGGGTTAGATGAGCCAAGGAGGCTTGAGTTGTGTGAGTAAGGGTTTGCAGCGAGGGTTTTTTATATGGGGAGGAGGGGCTCTTTATGAAAGATTGAAAGTATTATTTTATTATAAAATTCAATTCAGTTTCAAAAGGACCAAAAAATATTTAATTCGATGATAAGGTGAATATAAGATAAAATTAAATCATTCCATAAGAATTTGATATTTTTTGGATATTTTTTTAATCCTCATCATTTTTATTTAACTTTCTGTTAACTTATTAAACTTTTACCATATTCTTATAATAAGGTTAATATTTTTACAAAAAAATTCCAGTCAACCAAAAATAAATAATTAATAACATTTTTAACATCATATATGTCAGTTGGATGAATCAATGATTTTTTATGATTATTATTAAATTTAATAAAATATTAATTGTTTTAAAAACTCATTTATGTGAATTTATAAAATATTCATATAATGACATTTAAAAAATTCTATAACAACGTGATTCCTTCAAAAAAAATCATTATTTAAAATATAACAAGTCATTATTATCGCTAAAAATCATGGAATGCATACAAATTTTCAAAATATATTTATTTTAATAATTATAATATCATTTATTTGAATCATTTTTTAATGAAGTTATTACTGCATCACCATTGTGTCATATTCAAATTTATTTCTTTAATGTCTAAAAATTATAAATAAAATACAATGATGTATGAAATCACTTCAAATTTATAATTAATATTTACTATTTAAGGTATTACTTATATAACCCCATATATAAATTGTTTTATTAAAATGTAAATGTTTGTGTTACTTTTTTCCTTTACATAAAATTTATTAATATAATGTGTCATTATCACTCCAATATGGATCCATGGGGTCCCAAAATAGACCCCTAGATTCCCTTGGTCGGATATACCTCATCCACTAGGACCGGGACATGTATAATGGAAATTTAATAATATTAAAATATTATTTTTCACCCGTAATAACTTAATTTACACATTAACCATGTTAAATAAAATATTTACAAAAGTAAATATTCATAATATCAAAAAATAAAAGTTACATATTTATATAATTTTGACCTCTGAATTCCAAATATGGAATCAATTTTTCCATATAAAAAACACAGAAGTTGTAGATATTATTTTAAATTTTATTCTCGTTGTCAAAACTAAAAAGTGTGATTCTTTGAAATAATACATATCAAAATATTGACCATGGTTTATGTCCAGTTTCAATGTGAAATTACTTATAGTGGCCAAAATTGGATTAAATGTAAAAAATATAATTTAATTAATCTTTAAAACGAATTAAATATATTATCTATTCATATTAAAAAATTAGATTAAAAACAGTTTTGCATTAAAATGTAGTATTTTTCATTATTCATTAGAAAAATTACCCTTATCATAAAAATGAAAAAATTTCATCCAATGTAAATTTTGAGGTCCCGATTCTAAAGAAGAATTTTATTTTTTCATGTAATACATATTAATGTGACAAAACCGAATTTATTAAGGGTTTTCCAGCAAAAGGAGGTAAAACAACCTTTTAAAGAATAATAGAGTATTTCCAGCCTAAGAAATCATTATTTCATTTTTATTCCTCTAAAATTTATAGGACAAATGTAATGGCATTTCAAAAATATTTATAATAGTATTTTAGTTAGTTTTATTCATTCCTTCTATTACAACAACTATTTGTTGACTACCATTTAATATAATAATAATAATACATTATTTTTCGGTATTACTAAATGTTTTGTGCAATATTTGATTTCAAAGAAACTCGTTGTTGCATGTTGTGTACACTATCAAACATAGAAACCACTTAAATGTAAAATTAATTTCTAATTCAAAAATATGAATATATATTTAAATTCCATATTCTTTAATTTCTTGGGATGTTATATCCTTCCCACATTTTGGAAATTACGTTATAGTAATTTTAAAATTGGGCTCAGAATCATCATTAAAAGTCCCGCATAAGAAAAGTTTAATTAAAACTATATCTTTAAAAGGAAGAAAGGGAAGTAAAAATGGTCACCCGACATAAAACATACTAAGATTCCATGTAATAAAACATGGATATGGAAGAGAAACTAACCATCACATTCTGATGGAGAGTTATTGAAAACATGATCGATATAAAGTTATTAATATGAAAACAATAAACTTTTGATGGGTTAAACGGTCTTTAATTACCCACTAAGAAGATTTAACAAACAACATTTTTGTTTTATGTTTCTTATCTTAAATTTGAGGAATTTATTATTGTTTTTTACTATGATCATAAGGAAATATTCTGAACTCTCATGTAGAGTTTCTTCCTTTAGTAAGTTTATACCAAAAAGTTGGTTCTTCATCAATCGATGAGTATTCAAGATGGATTAGACACACCTCATGTCGTATAATCAACTTCTAGAGAATCACGTAACACATAGAAGAAGAACTAAATCTTTCCACTGTCTTTATATATTAAAAAAACAAAAAATTGTTAGTACTTGATCAGACAATCCCCAAATAAGAAAATCCTTGGTAAAAAGAAATACTATTCTTAATCTCCAAAATTCAAAAAAATGTACCCAATGTTCGAGAAAGACCATTTAATAAAAATTTGTATTTTAAATCCTTCAATGTAATCCAAACAAATATTAAAACCCATTACTAAGAAGAATTTAATCACATAGTATTCCACAAAAATTTTACCATTTATCTCTAAATAACATCAGTTACTCATAAAGTCTCGTACTAAAATATAATAAAAATAATAAAAAATTCTTTACGATAGCTTAATCACTTCCATAAATAACCCAAATCTCAATATTTCTACAATAAAAACATATATTCATCCAAAATATAATTTCAACTATTACTCCACAAATGAAATCCCAAACTATTCTATTTTCCATAGGCATATAGTGTTCCAAAAGAGAAAAAATCTCCTAAAATAACTATTATCATTTAATCAATAAATAATTTTCCTATACAAAGGATATTGATTTGATAAAACATAAGTTCATAAGTCAAATTTTTCTTGACCAATAAAATCATTTAACTAAAATTAATGAGTCATAATAAATCGAGACATCACGTAGTGTAGTGGTAGGCAATAGATCCCAATTGCACTTTGGTTGTGGTTTTTTTTCCCTCAGCTTTGTCCAACACAACAGGTTGTCACATGTTCAACATGTAGCCATTTTTTTAAAACTAGAAACTAACCCAATCATTTTTTAACCACAATGTTTTTCTTATATCTTTCATTTTTAATCCAATAAATGAAGACATCAATATTTTATATATTTTCTTTTTTCCACCTCCATATAATAAAATAAAAAAATAACCAATAGAGAGAACAACATACCATGATCATGGTGCCCATATGGTTTAATCATCATCATGTTCAAGTAGGTAGAAGGTCCACTCATTGCACCAATGATTTAGAGATCCTTTTAAATCATTTTCTTCTTTAATAAAAATATACCTTGTACAACCTGTGTCATATAATTGATCACTGAAAATTTTTTGGTGAAAATAATCATGTATGATATATAATTTAAAAACATCTAGTGAAAAATTATTTTTATAAAATAGTCGGTCCTAGTTTGAGTTCAAATGTTCTATAAATGGTCCTTTTAAAATACCAAAATTAAGAGTTGAGGGACTATATTATAAAATCAAGTATAAATAGGCTACTCATGGTCTCCTTCTTCAGCACCTTTTTCAAAATCATAATATGCTTCAAAATATTGTGATAAGGTAATATATTTTAATAATCCTTACTAATATTTACCTTTCATAAAAATATGAGAATACTTTTGAAATAGGATTTGACTAAATACAACCCATGATCCAAAATGATTTTGAGTTATAGTGGAGGTGTCAGATATCTTAAAAAATTACTTTCAAGTGAGTTGTATGTTAGAAAAATATTCACAATCATCCAAACACCACTTTGCAATAATTATTTCAAGAAATTCATTAGGAAGATATATGAATGTTGTTTGAGATCGTCCAACTTACATTTGAAACAAACATTCCATGATCTTAAAAAGTTATATAACATGGATTTAACTTAAATAATAGATATGGGGACTATACATGTGTTTAATGAAAACTCCTGATCTGTAATGTTGTCTAAACCGACCTCTAATACCAACTATAAATACTTGATCTTAAAAATTACATAATCTAGAGTAAAATCAATAATTCACATTGAGGATCATTTCATGTTTAGTGTTATAGCTAATTATGACATAAATATTACATTACATCCCAAAAATTACTGAGTGGACAATTCTACCAATTTTCTATTTTTTCATAAAATAAAAAACTCTTTAAAAAAGAAACATGTCTTATTTCATGTTTTAGACAACATTACATTTACAAGATCCCATCCTTAACCTTCTTCATCTATAAATTCGGTGAAAAATATTTCAATCATGGGATGATCTAAAAAAGCTCAGTAAGGGTTATAAAATAAATAAACGATACATTAACCCATCAATAAATACAAATCAATGAAACCATACTTTTCAATAATAACATACCTCTTCTAATCATAAGATTTATGAATAATAGACAAAAATCATAAATAATAAAGGTAAGTTATGGCATATATAATATAATTATGTTGTATCTTTCACAGCTACATAGAGAGTATCATTTGGAATAACAATCAAAGTATATTACCTAAATCCTTTAGGAGAAACATTAATTTTTACCTCTATCACGTTACCTAATGCATTGGAGAGTTATTTTAGGCTCACCTGCACAAGGATTATCCCGAAAAAACACATATATGTAATAAATGCCCAAGAACTATGAAATACTCATAACACATAAAATAATCATAAAGTAAATATAAAATTTCAACATTTCATTAAGAAGATATCAGTTCATGGTAATGACATATTCAATTCATTTAAAGCATTAAAAAAGAATAGTTTTGAATCAAAGTGTCCCATAAAATTATAATACTTTTGAATGTTATTTACACATTAAAAAATCATGTTCATATAAATAAATCCTTAAAATAATTTAAAAATCATGGATATGAAAGATAATGATTAAGAAGATTAAACTTTATAACATTTAAAATTATCTTTTAGATAATGAATCCTTCACCACATTAGAAACTCTTGAATAAAATAAGTGAAAACTATAAATATCATGAGAATATATAAATTAAAGATATGAATTGTCAAAGGGAATTATATATACTCTATAGGATAACAAAGTTGCACAATATCATGATATGCCCCAAAATAAAGGTGATTGAGTCATATACCCTTACAAAAATTCTGCAGCATAATGACATCCAATTAAAATTGAAAAAAATGAGTTGATGAGATAGAGAAGGATCTCTCATCGCATAGAAATCAAATATACTAAATAACTTATATATAATAATATATCCCAATGTAAGAAAAATAAAATTAAAATGGATATCAACAAATAATGCATTGTCTAAAAGAGGATGGTGAAAGGTTCCTTTACAAAGACTGTATCATTAAATATAGGATAAAACAATGACATAATTATTTGTGACATATATAAATACACCAAACATAATTTTATACAAAATTTAATAAAATAAGAGGTCATTCACACATATCTATAGAATGACATAATCATGAAGTAGAAGTTCAACCCATAAATTGTAAATTGGGTGAAGAATTTCCCTTACCTAATGTCCTACATGACTCATTTGTTCTCTGTTCTTCCTTTAAATTGGTTAACTCCCTACGGTTTGAACCAAAAGAATTTAATGAAGTGACTTCTGTCTATGTTATGTATTTTAGGTGGAATTGAGGGGTGTTGAGAGCTTATTTGGAAGAGGTTGGATGAGCCAAGCGGGCTTGAGAGGTGTGAGTATGGGTTAGAGGTGATGGACTTTAATAAGGGGGGAGGGGCTCTTTAGGAATGTTTGAAAGTATTATTTTATTATCAAATTCATTTCAGTTTTGAAAGTTCCAAAAAAATTTAATTAGAAGATAAGCTGAATATTAGTTGAAAGAAAATTATTCAGTAAGATTAGGACTATTTTTTGATATTTTGTTAATCATTATCATTTTAATTTATCCTTTTGATAACTTGTATAACATTTACTATATTATAACTCTAAAGTTAAAATATTAAAAATACAATTCCAAGAGACCCAAAATGGATCATTAATGAACCTTAGAATCATATATTACAATTGGATGAATCATATATTTTTTTGATTATTATAAAATTTAATAAAATATTTTTTAAAAAAAAACTCATTTATGTCAGTTTATAGATAATTCGTATCATGAATTTTAAATATATATATATAATTTTTATTCATTTGAAAAAACATCATCAAATTGAACATAACAAGTAATTATTACCTCTAAAAATCATCAATGGCATTAAAAGATTCAAAATAAATTTATTTTAAATATTATAATATCATTTATTTCAATCATATATTAAAGAAGCTATTACTACTTCACCATTGTGTCATATTTAATTTAATTTATTTAATGTCTAAAAATTATAAATAAAATTCCGTGATATAGGAAATTGTATTATATTTCAAATGAATATTTATATTCAAAGTTATTACTTATATAACCCCATATTTTTTTTACTAAATGATATATGTTTATGTAACTTTGGTCTTTACATTAAATTAATTAATATATTGTATCATTATCACTCCCACGTGGCTCCATGGGGTCCGAAATTCTACCCAAGTAAGTACATGGTCGAAAATACCTCTAGAAAAGGCTTAGGACAAGTGTAAGAGTAATTTAATATTATTATAATATTATTTTTCATCCTTATTTACCAAATTTACCCTTTGACCATGGTAAATAAAATATTTTCTATAGTAAATATTTATAATGTCTAAAAATAAATGTTACCTATTAAATCAATTTGTACCTCTTGAATCCAAATATTGAATCGAGTTTTCCAAATTCAAAACAAACAAGTTAAAGAAATTAATTTAAGATTAATTCCATTTTTTAAAACCAAAAAGTGTGTTTCTATGAAAAATTACATATCAAAATATAGAAATCATTTAATGTCAAATTTCAATGTGAAATTACATATAATGACCAACATTGGATTAAATGGAAAAAAATTAATCTAATTACATTTCAAAACTAATTAAATTTATAATCTAACCATATAAATTTTTTTGATAAAAAGGCAGTTTTGAATTAAAATGCAGTATTTTGCAAGATTCATTAAAAATGAACAATATCATAAAAAATTCCAAAATTTCATCCAAAATATATTTTCACATCCAGATGTTAAACATGAATATTATTTTGTCATATAAGACATATAAATGTAAAAAAACTAGATTTAAAATGGGTTCACCATCAAAAGGTGGTTAAACGGATTTTTAATGAATATTATAGTATTTCATGCTTCAAATCAGATTCATTCTTATTTTATGCCACTAAAATTTATTGGATAAATGTAAAGTCATTTAAAAAACATTAATAACAATATTTTAATTAGTTATGTTCATTCCCCCTATTATAATGACTATGTGTTAACTACTATTTAAAATAATAACAATATTATATTTTTTAGTATAACTCATAGTTCTGTGCAACATAAGATTTCAAAGAAACCCATTATTGGATGTTGTGTATGCTATAATACATATAATCACCTTTAATTTAAAATTAATATTTAATTCACAAATATTAATAAATATGAATATGCCATATTTTTTATTTACCCATGATGTTATAGTTGGACCCTTTATGCGATAGTGGTTTTCATAATCACAAATAATGTCAATCTACATATTCAACTCATTCATGCAATTTAATATCTGTAAGTAAATTTTTTATGTCATACTGAACAATATACTTTAATATGGAAATATCTTATTTTTAGAAGTATATATGTTTACAAGTGTATTTTTACATGTATTTATGGATGTCACTTAGTTGTGTAATGTTTTGTGTAAAACAGTATCTTCAAAGGCTTTTTAGAGTTCCGGCCAATGAACCGATGCTTGACACACTGATGTTCAACACACCAATGTTGGACACACTTATGTTTGGCACCCCGATTATTGACACACCGATGTTCGCCACACTGATGTTCGCCACACCGTTGTTCACCATATAGATGGTCAGCACACACCAAAGTTCGACACACTAATGTTCAACACAATGATTCTTGACGCACCGATGTTCAAAAACTGATGTTCAACACCCCGATTTTCAAAACACTGATGTTCCACACAACTATGTTCAACACACCATTGTTTGACACACCGAAAATAACACACCGATGATGAAAGACCGAAGATGACACATATAAGATGACAGACAGAAGATGACACAACTACGATGACATAATGATACTAATAGAAAGAAGATGACAGACCGATGCAAACAGACCGAAGAAGACATACCGATAAAAGGACTCACCAATAGTCAAAAATAACTATTTCATTTTTATTAATTCAAATTTATTTTTAATGGTCATATTTAGGAATATTAATTTTTCAGAAATTATTAAACGTTGTATGTAAGACTATCTGTAGACATTATGATGTACATGCTTGTGTGGAGACCATCATGCCTACTATACCTTAAGGTATAAAAGGATTTCAAGCTCAACCTAAAATAAGAGTTGAATAACCCACTAGAAAAAATAAGGCCGGTTGTGTGAATATGCTAGATATTTCAATTAGAAAAACTCAAATGCTTGAGTATAAAATATTTTTAATATTACAAGCTGCATCCTTATAAAGCTCATTGAACATCCTATCATCGAAGAGATAAACCTTCACACACCAGGAAGCTAGAGTACATAGTTTACGATACTCTGTTTTGGAGCCAACATCCTGATGAAGTCTCGAATATCATTTTCTCTATATCCATTGAGTCTATAGATTTAATTCACAACACCCGGTGATTTCTAAACTCTTTCATTCTTTTAAAATTCTTTTGTGATATTGTGTTTACTATTTTTCCATTGTGTGTATCTGTTTGTATCATAAAAACTATCTCTTTAGAATAACTAGAGGATACCAAAATATCCTCACTCTTAATCCCTTTTTACACTTGTATCCCACATAGAACTGTGGATGAGATAATATGTGTTGTGTTTATTAATTTTTCCCATGAATAACTATGGTAGATGTCATGTGTGACCTGGATAACCATGTGTGCTCTTGTTAACACCCATCTAAGGTGTGGATCAAAAGATTATTAATATACCATTCATAGTGGTAGGTGATCACCAATTGAAGACTACTAAGTCTCATCTTGAAACTGAACCTCTTTTTTTTAATCACTGTGTTGTTTTTCTTATTTTTTTTTATTATGTATTAATTGAATTAAGATAAACTAAACATTGATAGTTAGTTTATCATGTGTTTAAATATTTTTTGAATCAGTAGGGGAGCTTCAAAAGTTTTTCTAATCATAGTTTGGTAAAACTGAGATATAATCATACATCGGAGAAACTAGTTGATCTTTCAAGACTTTTATAAAGTCACTATAAACATACTTTGATTTTATTATAATAGGGGATGTAATTTTAAAGAACCAATTTTTAACAAAAAATTTTTTAGACACTCAATTAACCCCCCCCCCCACTTTAGGTTATCTACTCCGACCAATTTTTTGTATCATAGGTTTTAACGGTTATAGTCTATTTTCAAATCATGTCAACTGTGATTATAGTATTTTTTCACTGATGTCATTTTTTTTTATTTCTATATTTTTATCTCATAGAAATTAATTTTTATTCTAGATCATGGAAAATAGATTATAAGGATCTACTACCAATATAACACCTTTCTTTAATGGAACTTATTATGAAAAGTAGAAGCTTAAAATTAAAATACAACTAGAAATCAAGGGATTTGAAATCTAGATTTCTATTAAATGTAAATATGCTATTCCAGAAACTTCTAAAAACACCTATGATGAACCTACCATGGCCGAATATATTAATAATCATAATATAATGAATTATATGTACATTTAACTAGAAGATGAAGTTATTAACCATATCTCTGCTTGTATAACTGCACATGAAGTTTGGGACACTCTATCTGCTTCTCTTGGGGGAACATATAATGTTAATGAAATGATATTAAATACATATACTATTAAATATGACAATTGCATAATGAAACATGTTGATTCAATTAATGATATGTATCTCCAGTTCAATGAAATTGTGAATACCAAGATATTCTTAGGAAGATAAGTAATGACCAAAAAACAGATCATGGAGATTCTTTGATGCTTACCAAAAAAATGGCGTGCAAAATCTGTATCAATCCGCTAATCATGCGATATTGATAAGATGACAGTGAAGTAATTGATTAGAAAATTAATGTTATATGAATAGTTATTAAAGGTAAATCAAGAAAAGGATGACCCAAATGAAAATCTGTAACCTTCATGGAAATTTTTTAAAAAAAATACAATAAGAAAGGTCAAGATGTTATTGAAAGCTCAGGCGGTGATGAACAAGCTTCAGATAGTGATGAATAAATAGCCCAGTTGGCTAGGAGATTCAAAAAATTATATAGTAAAAATATGTTTCTTAAAAATACCAATTATAAAAGAAAATATGATAACAAGGGAAATTCGAAAAAGGATTGGAAGAAAATTAAAATATGAGAAGAGATTATTTTCTCTGAATGTAAAAGGAAAGGACATGTTAAGGCTGACTGTCTAAATATGAATTATAAGAAAAAGAGTTAAAATAAGGATTGAAGGTATATGAATGCAATGAAGGCCACCTTGAGTGCCTCCAAGGACATATCTGGTGAATCTGGCTCTTCTAAAAATGAGAAAGATGATATGGATAATATGTATTTTTTGACAGACACAACAGAGGTGACCTTAAACTCCCTTATATATAGTTCTTTTTATTCTGAAAGTGAGTATGAGAATATAAAAATCAATGAAATATTTAAATATTGTAATAATAGAGAAGAAACATGTAATAAGTTGAAGGATAAATATAAATTTTTGACGAAACAACATGCTCTTACTATGAATGTTATCTCTAAACTTATAACTGAAAAAGTCAAAAATGCTTAACTACTCTTGCAGAACATTGAGTTAAAAATGTCTAATGAGCAATTACTGAATGAATTAGAAATTTATTCTAAAAGGAAAGCTAATATTACTAAAATTCTTGTTAAAAAAATAGATCTTAATTATACATAGGGGATTGAATATCATCCAGGACAAAGGAATTTATCTAAATCATGTTTTGTAATCAAATTTGGAAAATATGTTACCTTTTTCAAAAACCAGAATTGTACCACAAGTTCCAGTTCCACAAATTTGTTTACTATATCCAATTCATTCAGAAAAAACTGATATTATTTTTGAAACATACTATATTCTAAATATGGGAAACCCATAAGACAGTTTTGGGGACCTAAATCTTATGTTACTAATTTCTATGGACCGAAAAAATATGGATACCCAAGTCGTTTCATTGTTATATTGTTTTGTAGGTAAACTACTTAAAGGGATCCTGTAGAACGCTCTTGTACATGTACAATGGGTGTTCAAGACATATGACAGTGGACTATTCAAGAATTGATATTCTTATCAAGATTGATGGAGGACGTGTCACATTTGGTAAAAATGGAAAAGGAAAGAACATTGGTCTAGGGCAGATTGGTAACCATAACTCTATTTCAATTTCTAATATATTGTATGTATATGGATAGAAAGTATTACCTGTAAAATATATATCAACTGTGATATGATGAATTTAATGTTTAATTTATAAATTACACATACCATGTTTTTTATGCCATGAATAATTTAGTATTTACTACTTTTAAAAATGATAATGTATGTTCTATAAATCTAGACACAGTAGCCTCACGGAATATCAATTGTTTAAATGACATTCAAAAATAGTCTTGTATATGGTTTAAAATACTAGGAAATTTCAACATACACTCTCTTATAACGTTAACTAGAAAAGGACTAGTTAGAGACATACACAAATTAGTGTTTCTAGACAACAAGGTCTTTAATTCTTGTCAAAAAATCAAGCAACATAAAATCTCTTTCAGCCTAGAGAATGATGTTACTTCATCTCATCCTCTCGAGTTGGTTCACATGGACTTGTTAGGACCATCTAGAATTTCTAGTCTCAATGGGAAGTACTATGTTTATGTTCTGGTAGATGATTTCTCTAGGTACACCTGGGCCTTTTTCCTAGCATATAAAAGGGAAGCTTGTTCACATTTTACCATGTATGCTAGGTCTGTAGAAAATATCAGTGGTTTTAAGATTAAATAATTAAGAAGTGATTATTTCAATGAGTTTTAAAATCATGAATTTGGATATTCTTTTGCAAAAAATGGATATAATAATTACCTCTCTACTCTTAGGACACCTCAACTGAATGGTGTGTTAGAAAGATGAAATATAACCTTATAGGAAATAGCTCAGACAATGGTTTATGAATATGATCTACCCATTTATTTCTAGGATGTATCTGTTAATATCGCTTGTTACATAATAAAAAGAGTTTTAATCATACCAATCCTTAAGAAATCTCCTTCTGTGTTTTAGAATAAACAGAAACCCAAAGTAGTTTATTTTAACGAATTTGGATATAATGTTTATATTATGAACACTAATGATAGTATAGATAAATTTTACTTCAAAAGTAATGATGGAATATTTTATGGATATTATACATCAAGAAAAGACAATAGATTCTTTAAAAACAAAACCCAATGTGTGGAGGAATCTGTACACATCATGTTTGATGAAGCAGATACACATGACCCCATTACCTCACTAGAAAATATTGAATATGATATCACCAAACTAGACATTAATGCTAAATCTCAATTCATTTAAACGACCCAATGTTTTTCAATGGAAATTACCTTCTTATAATTATGTCATAAAATAACATGTAAACACAACATAATTAACTACTATGTGATTAGTGACCTTTAAACATAAGTATGTCACTTCTGTGTTTGGAATTTTGAAAATCTGAAATACACAGTTGAGTTGAATATGATTTTTGGAGTATAAAAAAAATAATTTGTGGGGAATAGAAACCTAACCTTATGAATAGTAACATAACCTTATGAATAGTAATATATCCTAATGAATAGTAACCTTACCTTTGATTGTATAAAAATAATATTCATGTGAATGTATGACATACATATATTTTAGAATTAGTAAATTAATGTTTTAAAAAAATTATAGTAATAAACCATGCTTTTAATTAAATATGAAATTAATAATATTTATAATATTATTTTTCAAAATTAGACATCAATTTTTAATACTACACATCGAAAAATGGTTGGGGTATATTTTTGGGATTTTTCAGAAATACTTGATTTTTTTATGAATAGTGAAATACCGTAATTTACCAAAATAAGCTAAATAAGATAATTATAGAGTCATGTGTGATGTTCTACAGATGTAATACCACTTGTTTTGAGATGACATAATAAAATACCTATTCTTGGTCATGCAAGTCTCACTATTCCTTGCCTTGGGAGAAATTAATGAACTGATGAATTTTATATTGAGAAAAACCCTCTCCCCTACACTATAAATACCACCCTTCACACCCTCATTTCCTCAAACCTCTCAAGATCACGGCCTTCTCTAAACTCATCCCAAACAACTTCCCTAGTCCCTCTACCACATCCAAGATCTTTTGGTCTAATCAAAAGGCCAATCCTAGCTTCCTTAAGGACGATCTCAAGAGTTGGATTAAATAGGTAATTTCTCTCCCTCTTCTCTATTAATTTCCTTTCAAGTTCAAGTTCATTTCTTGATCTCTCCCAACCTATCTTCATAAAAATGGCATTGTAACTCCATTATTATACATATAATGGAATTTTATTATTCTAATGAGATATTATATCATCCATCCCCCTTTCCCTCTTACATTTATTTTATTAAAGAGAACGTTGTTCTTAAGGTGTTAATTTATAACCTTCAAGAATGACAAGTTTTCTTCTTCCATTTCAACATTCATATCTAGTCATGAAACAATTTTTTTGGTCAAACCAAAATATTTTATATCTATCATATCTTATTTAATGTTCTAGAGCTAACTTATGGCAATATTTCAGGTGATAAAATAAAACAAGTTCATTATGATCGAAAAATCGCTCAAATTAACCCAAACAATCATCATTTAATTCATATCTAATGATTAATCCACATGGATCTAATATAATTCAATATAAGATCATTAAAACTCCTATAATATCATTAATATAATGTAATATCAGTTTTGGATGTTTACCCAGGTTCTACCCAAACTTCAATTTAAGAATACAAGTGAACCACTCAAGAAAACCATAAAACCAAACATTCCTGAATAAGGTTATTATAATCTATAACTCATCCAAAGGAACATAAAATCACTTAGTAAACCCATAATGAGCCATATTAATGTAAAAGAGGTTCTGGATTTCTAATTAATGATTATAATTTCATTATACAAGACATTAAAGGGAAGGAAGCATTCAGATACAAGGTATGGGGAAAATCTCGAACCCAATTTTCATTCTTCAGGTTCCCCCTCTTTCACTCCAATTTGGTATAGACACTTATTAAAAAAAATTCATCATTATATTACACTTTCATGGATTTTAATGTTTCCTAATTATGATTATGTAAAATAAATTGTTTTCCAAAAGAACTCTTCTATTATGAACTCAACCTTTACCTCTCATTCATGGTTGAGGGTTCTTGTATCAAGTATGTTGTTCCTTATTTATTTTGGGAACCCAAATGATATGAATTTATTATTATTAGATAAAACACATTACTTTCTTTGTTTTTGTTATGTTCATTTTTTGATATGTTTTCTATGTGAAAATCATGATAATGATAAAGTTATGATGTGACGGGTGCGCCCGGAATTGTATAGCACAATATGAATGTTTCAATGTGACGGGTGTGTGTGGAATCATACAGTGCTCCAATGCATTGGTTAAAGCGATGAACCTCATGAGTAAATTTGAAATAATTTTTTATCAACATGAAATCTTAGTTCTAAAGTATGTGTAGGAGTTAACCACTAAGACACGATGTTTCATTTTTATGCATTACCACATTTCAAGTCATTTATTTCTGCTCCTATAATGTTCATGATCTTTTTCCTATGTCATGATTATGCTCACCCCATGCTATATTATTCTTTTCAATCCTCTTAATAGGCTTTTAGATCACCCATTTTTATTTATATCCTCAGGTGGCTACATGTACTAAAGAGTGGACAATTGCCAATATGAAGATATAGAAGAAGATATTAAATAAATGATTATGCTAGATGATGTAATTGTTATGTATGGTCCTAGTTTTCCCAAGACACTAAATCTTTGGATCCTCTATGTGTAATACTATTATGTTTTTTATCTTTAAAATGATGTAATAGTAATGTATGAAAGGTCAGAGATGATGTAGTTGGTATCATAGGAATGTTTTAGTTAATTTGGGAATTAGGATTAGTGAACCCTAGAGAAAACCTATAGCATGAGACTAAGTACAAATATACAGACCAGTATATTTACCAAGGGAACCCATTTGTTGTGTTTTTGGTACAAATTGTTTAAATGAATAAGTTATTCATGAATTTTTTACTTATGTTTTTTTCTATCCTTTTCTATTTTAGAAATTGGTGGGTACAAGGAGAGATCAGGCCAACAACTCGTGCGAGGGCCAATGCAACGATTGCCCGAAGGACATCCCCAATGATTTGGGAGGTGGAGTTCAAAACATCATGGAGATGCTTATAGAATTATCTCAGGTTATGAAAAATAACCATAATAATGGGTAACATCTTCATTCAATAAAGATGGAGAAACTGGCTATCGAATGTTTTATGCGGAAATGACCATCGACGTTTAGTGGATCATCTGATCCACTATTTGTGGAACAGTGAGTAAAATAAATAGAGAGGATCCTTTCAACTCTTCACTATTTTTAGATGGATAAGGTGACTATAGTCATTTATCATCTAGAGAGAGAGGCTGATCAATGGTGGTATTTGATTAATAACACCAAGCCAAGGGAGGAAATTTAAGAGATGGAATGAGAAGACATTAAGATAATGTTTCTTAATAACAATTTCCCACGAACTCTTTTTATGAATATGGAGAGAGAACTCATAGAGCTCATGAAAAAATAATGTCAATATTTCACCACCCTTGAAGCGAATTTCACAAGGCTTTCAGGGTATGCTTAGGGTTTTGTTATCAACAATGATAGAAAAATTGATAGATTATTTAATGGATTAAAACCATCCCTTCAAAATGCTCTTGAAATTCGAGAAATTTGGAGTTATGAAGAAGTTGTTCGATGTTCCCTCAAAGTGGAGATGGATTTTGGAGAATAGTCCCTTGCCTATGGGGATATGAAATGAAAGATGGATTTTCAAGCAGGAGGATCTTATGAAAAAAGTGGTAGAAAACTCAACTACCCACATGCCAAAAATGTGGTATGTTGCACCATGGGAACTACCTAAAAGGGATGGGGAAGTGCTTCATGTGTGGGATGGAAGGAAACCTTTATCAAGAGTGTCAAAAAGACATGAAATGGAAGGATAATGTGGGAGAGGAAAAAAGAGAACCACTCATGGTTCAATGCTACAACTGTAGGGAGCTAGGGAACTATAAAATTCAATGCACTAAACCTTGAGTTCTCGAGGGTAATCAACCTCAGCAACCACCAAATCCAAAAGAACAAGGTAAGGCTTATGCCATCACTACTGCGGAGGTGGAGCATGATAATGAATTCGTACAAGGTGACCTTCTTATTCACTCAATAAGTGGAAAAGTCTTATTTTATTCTAGTTCTACACATTTTTTTATATCTGGTATGTTTTCTAAAACAATTTAATCGAAGCCCCGAAACCTAGAAGTAGATATATCTGTAAAACCTCCATGTGGTGAAATCATTGCCACCCAAGTGTTTGAATCTTCTCATGTTGGCGTATTTGGGAATATTATTTTGGGAATTCTCGTCATACTTACCTTGGTCTAATTTGATGCTATAATGGGAATGGATTGGCTCTCATTATATAGAGCACATAACAACTGTTTGGAAAAGGAAATATCTTTTCATATTCCGAACAATCCCATGATCCTCTACAAATGCAAGTAATATCATTAATCTCATTTGAGAAATCCTTCAATGGTGTGGTTGTTGATTCCTTTTGAAGAAGCATACCTCGCCCAAATGGTTGTTTTGAAGGAAAGTTCCAAACTTGAAGAAATTCCCATTGTGAGGGAATATGGCAATGTATTTCCAGAATAGTTACCCGGAATTCCCTCGGATCGTGAGGTAGATTTCTCAATTGAACTCATACCTGGAGCTACTCCTATCTCGAAGAGTCGCTATAGGATGGCTCCTATTGAACTCAAGGAGATTAAGAAGCAGCTATAGGAGCATCTAGAAAAAGGGTTGACATGCCCTAGTTCCTCACCATGGGGTTCCCCAGTGCTCCTTATAAAGAAGAAGGAAGGAACAATGTGGTTGTGTATCGATTATCGGGAACTCAACAAGATCACCATAATGAACAAGTATCCTCTCCCTTGGATTGATGGCTTGTTCAACAAGTTAGGAGGAGCTCAATACTTCCCAAAGGTGGACCTTCATTTTGGAAATCATCAGGTAAAGGTGAAGAAGGAGTATATTTAGAATATTTCTTTCCATACATGGTATGGGCAATATGAATTTTTGGTGATGCCCTTCGGACATACTATTTCCCCTAAAATCTTCATGGATTTAAGGAAAAGATTCTTTAGACATTACCTTGACAAATTTGTGGTAGTGTTTATTGATGATATTCTCATGTACTCCAAGAGAATGGGGGAACATGAAGAACATATAAGACTTGGGTTCATCACTTTGAGAAAGGGGAAGGTGTATGACATGTTCAGCAAGTCTGAATTTTGGATGAAACAAGTCAAGTTCTTGGGACGTGGGATCAAAAGTTAGGGAATTTCTATGGATCTATAAAAAAGGAGATTGAGTATTGGCCCAGGCCCTCTAGTGTCACAGAAATCAGGAGTTTTCTAAGATTTCCTGGGTACTACCGGGGTTTTGTGAGAAACATCTCACGATTGTCAATTCTGCTAACTTAGATAACAAGGGAAGGGGTAAAGTATGTTTGGACGTAAGAATGTGAGGGAAGCTTCATAGAGCGAATGAGAAGGTTGTTCACTGTACCTGTACTCACACTACCGAAAAGTTGTGATATTTTTTTGATATAGAGTTATTCTTCAAAGAAAGTCATGGGTTGGATACTCATAAAAAATGATAATGTGATAGACTAAACCACACGACAGTTGATGATCCATGAGTAGAACTACCCGGTGCATGATCTAGAATTGGAAGCCATGATTTCTTCCTTGAAAATATGGTGGCACTACCTTTATGGTGAGAAGTGTTACATATACACCGACCACAAAAGCCTAAAGTATATATTCACACAAAAGGATCCTAATATGCATCAACGGAGACAGTTATAGCTAATCAAGGATTATGATTGCTCTATTCACTACCATCCTAGAAAGGTGAACAATGTAGCTGATTCTCTAAGTAGGAAAGAACCCACTACTCTATCCATGTTACAGATTGTGAAAGATCGTATCTTAATATGTATGCAAAGGATAGATTTGGAAATCATAAGGGTGGGGGATACATCCTACCTTTCCCAAATGATTGCACAACCATTCATCCAGGAGAAGATTAAGGAAGAACAAAGGGATGATGTGGAGATAAAAAAGAGGGTGAATGTAGTAAAGGAAGGGAAGCTACAGGAGTTCCATATCGTCGATGATGGTGTGATTCTGTTTGGAATGATGCTTTGGGTTCCTTGATCACCTGGGATAAAGGAGCTATTGGATAATGCACATAGGTCAACTTTCTCTATACATCATGGGAGTACCAAGATGTAATGTGAACATTGAGAACACTTCTGGTTGGATAACATTAAGAAATAGATTGAGGAATATATATCAAGGTTCTTCATATGTCAGCAAGATAAAGTTGAGCATCAAAATTCCAAAGGTATGATGCATCCATTGCCTATACCCATGTGGAAATGGGAAAATGATTCTTTGGACTTTTTCCTAGGTCACCTGAAGATGTCAAATGGAAATAATGTTATATGGGTTGTGGTTGACCGACTCACCAATGCTTCCCATTTTATCACTATTCAAGAAGATCTCTCTCTTGAAAAACATGCAAACATATAGTTGATGCATGTGATGAAACTGCATGGCATTCCACTCTCAATTGTCTCTTACCGTGATCCATGGTTCACATCTAAATTCTAGATGAGCCTTCGACATTCTTTGATTAATGAATTAAATTTCAGCATGGACTATCAACTCCAAACTGATGGGCAATCTGAAAGAACTATTTAGATGCTATAATATATGCTAAGATCTTGCTCTCATGAATTCAATGTTGGTTGGGATCAGCATCTCCCATTGTTTGAGTTCTCATACAACAATAGCTTCCACTCGAGTATTGAGATGTCTCCATTTGAAGCACTGTATGGAAAGCAATGTAGAACTCCAACCTGTTCTGATGAAGATGAATAAAGAAAACAACATGGACCTGATCTTGAGCAAGAGATGATAGAGAAGGTTGAAGTCATCTAGAAACACATCAATTCTTCTCAAATACAGTAAAAGATCTATGGTGACAACCTTCGAAGGAACATGGAGTTTGATGTTGGAGATAAATCCTTCCTTATAATAGCACCATGTAAGAGAGTCATGCGTTTTGGAAATAAAGGGAAGCTAAGACCAAGGTACATTGGTTTCTTTGATATCCTTGACTGCATATGATTTGTGGCCTATCTGATTTCACTTCCACTGAATATGGCTCGAGTTCATGATGTTTTTCATGTATCACTCCAGAGGAAGTACATACCTGATACCTAACATGTACCAATATCAAAGGTGGTGTAGTTTGAAGATGATCTCTCTTGTGAGGAGAAGCCAGTAAATATTCTGAATCGGAGAGATAAGATTCTGTGCTGCAAAAAAACCCATCTTGTCAAAGTGTTGTGGAGGAACCAAAAGTTTGAGGAAGAAACTTGGGAACCAAAAGAGGCAATGAAGGAGAAACACCCTCACCTGTTTGGGTAAAGTGAAATATTGGGGGAAAAATTTCTTTAGGGGGGAAGAATGTGACAACCCAATGATTTTCAATGGAGAATAACATATTATAATTATGTCATAAAAAACATGAAGAAACAACATAATGAACTAATAAGTGATAAGTGACCACTAAATATATGTTTTTCACTTCTGTGTTTGGAATTTTGAAAATCTGACATAAACGGTTGGGTTGAAGTTGATTTTTGGAGTCTAATAAAACAAAAATAATTTGTGTTGAATAGTAACCTACCATTATGAATACTAACATACCCTTATGAATATTAATATACCCAAATTAATAGTAATCATACCTATGATAGTATAAAAATAATATTCATGTGAAGGTATGATGTACCTATATTTTAGAATAAGTAAATGAATGTTTTAAAACTGTTTTTATTAATAAAACATGATTTTAATTAAATATTAAATTAATCATATTTAGAAAAATATTTTTGGAAACTGTAATTTATTTTTGGATTCTACATGTTGAAATATGGTTTGGGTAAATTTTTGGGATTTTTCTGAAATACATGAATTTTTTATGAAAAGTGAAATACCATAATTTACAAAAATATGCTAAATAAGGTAATTATAGAGTCATGTGTGATTTTCGGTTGATATAATCCCACCAGGTTCGGGATCACATGATAAAATCACTATTCATGGTCATTCATGACTCACTATTCTTTGACTTAGGGGAAATTATTAAACTAATGAATTTTATATTATGGAAACCCCTCTCCCCTCCACTATAAATACCTCCCTTCACACCCTCATTTACACACACCTCCCAACAACAAATACTTCTCTAATCTCTTCCCAAACATCTTCTCTAGACCCTATCCCACATCCAAGTGCTTCTGGTCTCATTAAAAGACCAAGTCTAGCTTACTTAAGGAGGATCTCATGAGAAGGATTTAATAGGTAATTTCTCTCCCTCTTCTCCTTTAATTATCTTTTCACGTTCAAGTTCATTTCCTGATCTCTCACTACCTATCATCATCCAAATGGTATTGTAACTCCAGTATTATACATATAATGGATGGTTATGATTCTAATGGGATATAATATCATCCAACCCCCTTTCTCTCTTCCTTTTATTTTATTAAAGAGAATGTTGTTCGTGAGGTGTTAATTTATCACATTCAAGAACGACAAGTTTTCTAATTCCATTTATACCTTCGGATGTGGTCATGAAACCATTTTTTTGTTGAACTAGAATATGTTATATGTATTATATCCTATTTAATGTTCTGGAACTAACATATGGCCATATTTCTAGTGATAAAATAAAAAAAGTTCATTATAATCAAAAAATCAATCAATTTAACCCAAATAGTCATCATTTAATTCTTATCTAGTGATTCATCCACATGGATATAATATAATTCATTATACTATAATTTAAACTCCTATACTATCATTAATAACATGTAATATAAGTCCTGGATGTTTACTCATGTTATACCCAAACTTCAATTTAAGAATACAAGTGAACCACTCAAGAAAACCATAAAAACAAACATTCCTGAATATACTTAGTAAAACCATAAGGAACAATATTAATGTACAAAATGATCTTTATTTTTAATTAATTAATATAATATCATTATAAAGGACATTAAAAATAATGAAACATTCAGATACAAGGTAAGGGAAAAATCTCATACCCAATTTTCTTTCATCGGGTTCTCCCTATTTCACTAAAATTTGGTATAGAAACTTTGTAAAAATCATTTGATCAAAATTATCATAGCTTTTCTGGGATATTAATGTTTTATAATGATTTTTCTGTCAAACCAATTTTTTTCCAAAAGAAATCTTCTTTAAAGAACTCAACTTTTACTTCTCTTTCATGGATGATGGTTCTTGTATCATGTATTTTGTTCCCTCTTTCTTTTGGGAACCCAAAGAATGTGAATGTATTCTTATGATATGAAACCCATTCCATTCGATGGGTTAGTCATTCTAATTTTGGATATGTCTTCTATGTGTAAATCATGATAATGATAATGTTATGATGTTACCGGTGCGCCTCGAATTCTATAGTGCAAAATGAATGTTTCAATATGACGGGTGCACCCAGAATTATACAGCGTTCCAATGCATTGGGTACAGTAAAGAACCTCATTAGTAAATGTGAAATGATGTGTGATCAATATTCTAGCATGGTTCACAAGTATGTGTTGTAGTAAACCACTCATACATGATGTTTCATTTTTATGCATTTCCACATTTCAAGTATTTTATTTATGCTCCCCTCATGTTCATGATCTTTTGCCTATGTCATGATTATGCTCAACCCATGCTATATTCTTCTTATCTATCCTCTTACTGGGATTTTATCTCACCCATTTTTATGAATATAATCATGTGGATACATGTACTAAGGAGAGGACAAGTGGAAATAAGAAGCTAGAGAAGAAGAAATTAAATAAATGATAATTCTTGATGTTATAATTTTTATGTAAGGTCCTAGATTTCCTTATAAACTAAACCTTTGGAACCTCTATGTGTAATACTATTATGTTGTTTATCTGTAAAATGATGTAATTGCATTGTAAGAAAATTTCAGGATGCTATATTCATCATATGAAGGAATCTGTGAAAACATCCAATTTTGTAAATTATCATGATCCTAACCATATTGAACCAGATCAAACTAGACAATAAGAAATATCATGTCCTACCTTCTCTAGACCATCCAGGACCCTTATGAATCATCCCTTAGATGCTGATGTTAGAGATTTAGATAGAGTAACAAAAACGAGATATTCTATAGAAACTTGGTTAAACATCAAGCTTTCTTTTTAGATCATGAACCTAAAAATATCGATGATTCAATAAATGATGAATTTTGGGTAATGGTCATGCAAGAATAAATTAATCATTTTTAATGAAATAATGTTTGGAAACATATAGATAGATATAAGGATACTTTGACCATGAGAACCAAATGGGTGTTTAGAAATAAAGTATTTGAAGGAGGAAATATAGTTAGAAATAAATATAGGATAGTTGCACAAGGATATAATTGAGAAGAGTGAATTGATTTTGAAGAGACCCTTCCACCAGTATATAGACATGATGCAATTAGGATCTTACATTCCAATGCAGAGCACTAGGATTTTAAACATTATGAAATGGATATAACAAATTTAATTCTTAAATGGTTATATAGTTTAGGATGTTTTTGTTGAACAACCCCCAGGTTTTACAAATCCCCTTTTTTCAAATCATGTGTTCAAATTATTGAAAGCTTTATATGGTCTAAAACATGCTCCAAGATCATTGTATGAAAGGTGGAGTAACATTCTTATTTCTAAAGGTTTTATAAAAGGACTCACAAATCCTAATTTAATTAGAAAAAAAATTATATATAGGTTTTAAAAGTACAAATATATGTGGTTGATATTATCTTTTGATCTTCTAAAAACACTTTATGTAACAATTTTTAAAACATAATTCAAAGAGAGTTTGAAATTAGTTTAACGGGTGAACTTAAATATTTTCTTGGATTTAAAATATTTTGAAATAAAGATGGTATTATTTTTAATCAGAGATAGTACACAAATGATATATTAAATGATATGGATTTTATAGCATAAAGATTAGTGAAACCGCTATGAGTTCTACCTGTATGTTAGATCTTCATGAAAATAGAAAATCAGATCATCAGACTGCTTATAAAGGAATGATTAGGAGTTTTTTGTACTTAACTGCTAACAAGATAGATACTATATTCTGTGGTTGTATGTGTGTGATATATTAATCAAACCCACAAGAGTCCCATTTAAATGCTGTTAAAATAATTTTCAAATACATCAAGCATACAACTAATTTAGGATTGTTCTATCCTAATGGAAAACCTTTTGATTTAGTTATCTATTCATATACTGATTTTGGTGGATGTAAGATATATATAATTAATACCTCTGGAATATGTAACTAATAGGGAAAGTCTCAAATATCATGGTGTAGTAAAAAGAAAAACTCAGTTGCATTATCAACTGCTAAAGTACAGTACATTTCATTGTGAAGTTGTTGTGAACAAATTTTGTGGATGAAACACACCTTATTAGACTATGGATTTCTGTTCAAAAATATCACCATAAACTGTGACAAGACAGGTGCTATTAATATTTCAATGAATCCAATGTATCATTCTACAACAAAGCTAATTGATGTAAGAAATCAATTTTTGAGTGATCATTATAAAAAAGGGGATATAAATCTTGAATTTATTGGGACAGAACATCATCTTGCTGATATATTCACTAAAACCTTAAATTATGGGAGGATGAATTAAATTGGACATGAAAAAACATCATAAAATTGAATATAATAAGAAATTATTACCACTAAAAATCTTCAATGGAATAAAAAGATTCAAAATAAATTTATTTTAAATATTATAATATCATTTATTTCAATCATATATTAAAGAATCTATTACTGCTTCACCATTGTGCCATAGTTAATTTTATTTATTTAATGTCTAAAAATTATAAATAAAATTCCATGATGTAGGAAATTGTATTATATTTCAAATGAATATTTATTGTCAAAGTTATTACTTATATAACCCCATATATATATATATATATATTTTTTAAATGATATATGTTTATGATACTTTGGTCTTTACTTTAAATTAATTAAAATATTGTGTCATTATCACTCACACGTGGCTCCATGGGGTCCTATATTCTACCCAAGGATGTCCATGGTCGGAAATACCTCTAGAAAAGGGTTAGTCCAAGTGTAAGAGTAATTTAATATTATTATAATATTATTTTTCATCCTTATTTACCAGATTTATCCTTTGACCATGGTAAATAAAATATTTTCTAAAGTAAATATTTATAATGTTTTAAAATAAATGTAACCTATTAAAACAATTTGTACCTCTTGATTCCAAATATGGAATCGAGTTTTCCAAATTCAAAACGAACAAGTTAATGAAATTAATTTATGATTAATTCCTGTTTTTAAAACCAAAAAAGTGTGTTTCTAAGAAAAATTACTTATCAAAATATGGAAATTTTTTAATGTCCAATTTCAATGTGAAATTACATATAATGGACAAAATTGGATTAAGTGGAAAAAAATTAATCTAATTACATTTCAAAACTAATTAAATTGATAATATAACCATATAATTTTTTTTGATAAAAAGGCGGTTTTGAATTAAAACGCATTATTTTGCAAGATTCATTAAAAATGAACAATATCAAAAAAAATACAAAATTTCATCCAAAATAGATTTTCATATCCAGATGTTAAAGAAGAATATTATTTTGTTAAATAAGACATATAAACGTAAAAAAACTAGATTTAAAATGGGTTCACCATCAAAAGGTGGTTAAACGGATTTTTAATGAATATTACAGTATTTCATGCTTAAAATGAGATTCATTTTTATTTTATGCCTCTAAAGTTTTTTGGATAAATGAAAAGCCATTTAAAAAACATTAATAACAGTATTTTAATTAGTTATGTTCATTCCCTCTATTATAATGACTATCTGTTAACTACCATTTAAAATAATAACAATATTATATTTTTTGGTATAACTCATAGTTGTGTGCAACATAAGATTTCAAAGAAACCCATTATTGCATGTTGTGTATGCTATAATACATATAATCACCTTTAATTTTAAATTAATATTTAATTCACAAATATTAATAAATATGAATATGCCATATTTTTTATTTACCCATGATGTTATAGTTGGACCCTCTATGGGATAGTGGTTTTCATAATCACAAATAATGTCAATCTACATATTCAACTCATTCATGACATTTAATATCTGTAAGTAATTTTTTATATCATACTGAACAATATACTTTAATAAGGAAATATCTTATTTTTAGAAGTATATATGTTTACAAGTGAATTTTTACATGTATTTATGGATGTCACTTAGGTGTGTAATGTTTTGTGTAAAACAGTCTCTTCAAAAGCTTTTTAGAGTTCCGGCCAATGAACTGATTCTTGACACACTGATGTTCGACACACCAATGTTGGACACACTGATGTTTGGAACACCGATTATTGACACACTGATGTTCACTACACTGATTTTCGCCACACCGTTGTTCACCACAGAGATGGTCAACACACACCAATGTTCGACATACCGATGTTCAACACCATGATGCTTAACACACTGATGTTCAAAAAACTGATGTTTAACACCCTGATGTTCGAAACACCGATGTTCCACACAACTATGTTAAATGCACCGTTGTTTGGCACACTGAAAATGACACACCGATGATGAAATACCGATGATGACACATATAAGATGACAGACAGAAGATGACACACGTAAGATGACATAATGATGCTAATAGAAAGAAGATGATAGATCGATGC
The DNA here is from genome assembly GCA_963277665.1 of Viscum album. Taxonomy (NCBI): domain Eukaryota; kingdom Viridiplantae; phylum Streptophyta; class Magnoliopsida; order Santalales; family Viscaceae; genus Viscum; species Viscum album. The sequence continues at coordinate 1,921,645,279 of OY728160.1, forward strand.
TAACAGATCGAAGAAGACATACCGATAAAAGGACTCACCAATAGTCAAAAATAACTATTTCATTTTTATTAATTCAAATTTATTTTTAATGGTCATATTTATAAAAATTAATTTTTCTGAAATTATTAAACGTTGTATGTAAGACTATTTGTAGACAGTATGAGGTACATGCTTGTGTGAAGATCATCATGCCTACTGTACCTTAATGTGTAAAAGGATTTTAAGCTCAACCTAAAATAAGAGTTGAAGAACCCACTAGAAAAAAAATGTCGGTTGTGTTAATATGTTATATATTTCAAATAGAAAAACTCAAATGCTAGAGTATACAAGATTTTTAATATTAAAAGTTGCATCCGTCTAAAGCTCACTGAACATCCTATCATTGAAGAGCTAATCCATAACACACCGGGAATATAGAGTACATAGTTTAAGGTACTCTGTTTTGGATCCAACATCCTGATGAAGACTCGAATATCATTTTCTCTACATCCATTGAGTCCATAGCTTTAATTCACAACACCCGGTGATTTCTAAACTCTTTAATTCTTTCAAAACTCTTTTGTGATATTGTGTTTACTATTTCTACATTGTGTGTATCTGTTTGTATCATAAACACTATCTCTTGATCATAACTAGAGGATACCAAAATATCCTCACTCTTAATCCCTTTTTACACTTTTATCCCACGTAGAAATCTGGATGAGATAATATGTGTTGTGTTTATTAATTTTTCCCATGAATAACTATGGTTTATTTCATGTGTGACCTGGATAACCATGTGTGCTATTGTGAACACCCATCTAAGGTGTGGATCAAAAGATTATTAATATACCATTCATGGTGGCAGGTGATCACCAATTGAAGAGGACTAAGTCTCATCTTGAGACTGAACCTCTTGTTTTAATCACTGTGTTGTTTTTCTTATTTTTTTTATTTTTTATGTATTAATTGAATTAAAATAAACTAAACATTGATAGTTAGTTTATCATGTGTTTAAATATTTTTTGAATTAGTAGGGGAGCTACAAAAGTTTTTCTAATCATAGTTTGGTAAAACTGAGATATAATCATACATCATAGAAACTAATTGATCTTTCAAGACTTTTATAAAATCACTATAAACATACTTTGATTTTATTTTAATAAGGGATGTAATTTTAAAGAACCAATTTTTAACAGAATTTTTTTTAGACACTAAATTAACCCCCCCCCCCACCACACACACACACACTTTAGGTGATCTACTCTGAAAAATTTTTGTTATCAGAGGTTTTAACGGTTATAGTCTATTTTCAAATCATGTCAACTGTGATTATAGTTTTTTTTCACTGATGTCATTTTTTTATTTCTATATTTTTATATCATAGACATTATTTTTTATTCTAGATCATGGAAAATAGATTAGAAGGATCTACTACCAATAGAACACATTTCATTAATGGAACTTATTATGAAAAGTAGAATCTTAAAATTAAAATACAACTAGAAATCAAGGGATTTGAAATCTGGATTGTTATTAAATGTAAATATGCTATTCCAGAAACTTCTAAAAACACCTATAATGAACCTAACATGGACGAATATATTAATAATCATAATATAATGAATTATATGTACTTTTAACTATAATATGAAGATATTAACCGTATCTCTGCTTGTATAACTGCACATGATGTTTGGGACACTCTATCTGCTTCTCTTGAGGGAACATATAATGTTAATTAAATGATATTAAATACATATAATCTTAAATATGACAACTGCATAATGAAACATGTTGATTCAATTAATGATATGTATCTTAGGTTCAATGAAATTGTGAATACCAAGATATTCTTAGGAAGATAAGTAACGACCAAAAACAGATCATGTAGATTCTGTGATGTTTACTAGAAAAATGGCGTGGAAAGTCTATATCAATCCGCTAATCGTGCGATATTGATAAAATTACAGTGAAGGAATTTATTAGAAAATTAATGTTGTATGAATAGTAAATAAAGGTAAATCATGAAAAGGATGACCCAAATGAAAATCTGTAACCTTTATGGAAATTTCATAAAAAAAAAGGCAATGAGAAAGGTCATGATGCTATTGAAAGCTTAGGCTGTGATGAACAAGCTTCAGATAGTGATGAAGAAATATCCCAGTTGGCTAGGAGATTCAAAAAATAATATAGTAAAAATATGTTTCTTAAAAATACCAATTATAAAAGAAAATATGATAACAAGGGAAATTGGAAAAAGGATTGGAAGAAAATTAAAAAATCAGAAGAGATTATTTTCTATGAATGTAAAGGGAAAGGACATGTTAAGGCTGACTGTCCAAATATGAATTACATGAAAAAGAGCTAAAATAAGGATTGAAGGTATAGGAATACAATGAAGGCCAACTTGAGTGCCTCCAAGGACATATCAGGTGAATCTGGCTCTTCTGAAAATGAGAAATATGATATGGCTAATATGTATTTTTTGACAGACACAACAGAGGTAACCTTAAACTCCCTTATATATAATTCCTTTTTATTCTAAAAGTGAGAAGGAGAATATAAAAATTGATGAATTATTTAAATATTGTAATAATATAGAAGAAACATGTAATAAGTTAATGGATAAATATAAATTTGTGACGAAACAACATGCTCTTACTATGAATGTTATCTCTGAACTTATAACTGAAAAAGTCAAAAATGCTTAACTACTTTTGGAGAACATTGAGTTAAAAATGTCTAATGAGAAATTACAGAATGAATTAGAAATTTATTCTAAAAGGAAACGTAATCTTACTAAAATTCTTGTTAAAAAAATAGATCTTATGTATAATTCTGGGATTGAATATCAACCAGGACAAATGAATTTATTTAAATCTTGTTTTGTAATCAAATTTCGAAAATTTGTTACATTTTTCAAAAACCAAAATTGTACCGCAAGTTCCAGTTCCACAAATTCGTTTACTATATCCAATTCTTCAGAACAAACAGATATTATTTTTGAAACATACTATATTCTAAATATGGGAAACCCATAAGATAGTTGTGGGGACCTAAATCTTATGTTACTAATTTCTATGGACCGAAAAAAATATGGGTACCCAAGTCGTTTCATTGTTATAATGTTTTTAGGTAAACTACTTAAAGGGATCCTATAGAACGCTCTTGTACATGGACAGTGGTTGTTCAAGACATATGATAGTGGACTATTCAAGAATTAATATTCTTATCAAGATTGATGGAGGACGTGTCACATTTGGTAAAAATGGAAAAGGAAAGATCATTGGTCTAGGGCAGATTGGTAACCATAACTCTATTTCAATTTCTAATGTATTGTATGTATATGGATAGAAAGTATTACCTGTACAATATATCTCAATTGTGATATGATGAATTTAATGTTTAATTTATAAATTACACATACAATGTTTTTTATGCCATGAATAATTTAGTATTTACTACTTTTAAAAATGATAATGTAGGTTCTATACATCTAGACACAGTAGCCTCACAGAATATTAATTGTTTAAATGACATTCAAAAATAGTCTTGTATCTGGTTTAAAATACTAGGAAATTGCAACATACACTCTCTTATAATGCTAACTAGAAAAGGCCTAGTTAGAGACATACACAAATTAGTGTTTCTAGACAACATGGTCTGTAATTCTTGTCAAAAAATCAAGCAACATAAAATCTCTTTCATCCAAAATAATGATGTTACTTTGTCTCAACCTCTTGAGTTGGTTCACATAGACTTGTTCAGACCATCTAGAATTTATAGTCTCAATGGGAAGTACTATGTTTATTTTCTGGTAGATGATTTCTCTAGGTACACCTGGGCCTTTTTCCTAGCATATAAAAGGGAAGCTTGTTCACATTTTACCATGTACGATAGGTCTGTAGAAAATATCATTGGTTTTAAGATTAAATAATTAATAAGTGATTATTTCCATGAGTTTGAAAATCATGATTTTGATTATTATATTGCAAAAAATGGCTATAATCATTTCCTCTCTACTCCTAGGACACCTCAACCGAATGGTGTGTTAGAAAGATGAAATAGAACCTTATAGGAAATAGCTCAGACGATGATTAATGAATATGATCTACCAATTTATTTCTATGATGTAGCTGTTAATATAGCTTGTTACATAATAAAAAAAGTTTTAATCTGACCAATCCTTAAGAAAACTCCTTCTGAGTTATGGAATAATCAGAAACCCAAAGTAGGTTATTTTAATGAATTTGGATGTAATGTTTATATTATGAACACTAATGATAGTATAGATAAATTTTACTTCAAAAGTAATGAAGGAATATTTTATGGATATTATACATCCAGAAAATACTATAGAGTCTTTAAAAAAACCCAATGTGTGGAGGTATCTATACACATCATGTTTGATGAAGCAGATACTCATGACCACAATACCTCACTAGAAAATATTTAATATGATATCACCAAACTAGACATTAATTCTAAATCTCAATTCATTGAAACGGCCCAATGTTTCACAATGGAAATTACCTTCTTATAATTATGTCATAAAATAACATGTAAACACAACATAATGAACTACTATGTGATTAGTGACCATTAAACATAAGTATGTCACTTCTGTGTTTGGAATTTTGAAAATCTGACATACACGGTTGTGTTGAATATGATTTTTGGAGTATAACAAGAAAATAATTTGTGGGGAATAGAAACCTACCCTTATTAATAGTAACATACCCTTATGAATATTAATATATCCTAATGAATTGTAACCTTACCTATGATAGTATAAAAAGAATATTTATGTTAATGTATGACGTACATATATTTTAGAATTAGTAAATGAATGTTTTAAGAAAATTATATTAATAAACCATGATTTTAATTAAATATGAAATTAATAATATTTATAATATTATTTTTCAAAATTGGACATCAATTTTTAATACTACACGTCGAAAAATGGTTGGGGTATATTTTTGGGATTTTTCGGAAATACTTGATTTTTTTTATGAATAGTGAAATACCGTAATTTACCAAAATAAGAAAAATAAGATAATTATAGAGTCATGTGTGATGTTATACAGATGTAAGTCCACTTTTTTGGGATAAAATGATAAAATAACTATTCTTGGTCATACAAGTCTCTCTATTCCTTGCCTTAGGAGAAATTAATGAACTGATGAATTTTATATTAAGAAAAACCCTCTCCCCTACACTATAAATACCACCCTTCACACCCTCATTTCCTCACACGTCTCAAAATCCCAGCCTTTTCTAAACACTTCCCAAACATCTTCCCTAGTCCCTCTACCACATCCAAGATCTTTTGGTCTAATCAAAAGGCCAATCCTAGCTTCCTTAAGGACGATCTCAAGAGGATGATTAAATAGGTAATTTCTCTCCCTCTTCTCCATTAATTTCCTTTCAAGTTCAGGTTCATTTCTTGATCTCTCCCAACCTATCTTCATCAAAATGGTATTGTATCTCCAGTATTATACATATAATGGAATTTTATGATTCTAATGGGATATTATATCATCCATCCCCCTTTCCCTCTTCAATTTATTTTATTAAAGAGAACGTTGTTCTTAAGGTGTTAATTTATCACCTTCAAGAATGACAAGTTTTCTTATTCCATTTCAACATTCAGATCTAGTCATGAAACCATTTTTTATGGTTGAACCACAATATTTTATATATATCATCTCTTATTTAATGTTCTGGAACTAACTTATGGCAGTATTTCAAGTGATAAAATAAAACAAGTTCATTATGATCGAAAAATCGCTCAAATTTACCCAAACAATCATCATTTAATTCATATCTAATGATTCAGCCACATGGATCTAATATAATTCAATATAAGATCATTAAAACTCCTATAATATCATCAACATAATGCAATATTAGTTTTGGATGTTTACCCAGGTTCTACCCAAACATCAATTTAAGAATACAAGTGAACTACTCAAGAAAACCATAAAAACAAACATTCCTGAATAATTTTTTTATACTCTATAACTCATTCAAGGAACATAAAATCACATAGTAAACCCATAATGGGTCATATTAATGTAAAAGAAGTTCTGGATTTCTAATTAATGATTATAATTTCATTATACATGACATTAAAGGGAAGGAAGCATTTAGATACAAGGCAAGGGGAAAATCTCGAACCCAATTTTCATTCTTCAGGTTCCCCCTCTTTCACTCCAATTTGGTATAGAAACTTCTTAAAAATAATTTTTTCATCATTACATTACACTTTCTTGGATATTCATGTTTCCTAATTGTTCTAATTTAAAATAAATTGTTTTCCAAAAGAACTCTTCTATTATGAACTCAACCTTTACCTCTCATTCATGGTTGAGGGTTCTTGTATCCAGTATGTTGTTCCTTATTTATTTTGGGAACCCAAATCATATGAATTTATTCTTATTAGATGAAACCCGTTCCTTTCCATGTGTTAGTTATGTTCATTTTTTGATAAGTTTTCTATGTGGAAATCATGATAATGATAAAGTTATGATGTGAAGGGTGCGCCCGTAATTTTATAGGACAATATGAATGTTTCAATGTGACGGGTGTGTGTGGAATTATACAGTGCTCCAATGCATTGGTTAAAGCGATGAACCTCATGAGTAAATTTGAAATGATTTTTTATCAACATGAAAGCTTGGTTCTCATGTATGTGTGGTAGTTAACCACTAAGACATGATGTTTCATTTTTATGCATTTCCACATTTCAATTCTTTTATTTATGCTCCTCTCATGTTCATGATCTTTTGCCTATGTCATGATTATGCTCACCCCATGCTATATTTTTCATTAATATCCTATTAATAGTCTTTTATGTCACCCCTTTTTATTTATATCCTCAGGTGGCTACATGTACTAAGGAGAGGGAAAGAGCCACTATGAAGCTATAGAAGAATATATTAAATAAATGATTATGCCTGATGTTGTAATTGTTATGTATGGTCCCTGTTTTCCAAAGACACTAAATCTTTGGATCCTCTATGTGTAATACTATTATGTTTTTTATCTTTAAAATTATGAAATAGTAATGAATAAAAAGTCTGAGATGATGTAGTTGGTATCATAGGAAAGTTTTTGTTAATTTGGGAATTAGGATTAGTGAACCCTAGAGAAAACCTATAGCATGAGACTAAGTACAAATATGCAGTCAAGTATATTTTCAAAGGGATCCAATATGTTATGTTTTTGGGAAAAATTGATTAAATGAATAAGTTATTAATGACTTTTTTAATTATGTTTTTTTCTAACCTTTTCTATTTTAGAAATTGGTGGGAACCAGGAGAGATCAGGCCAACAACTCATGCGAGGGACAATGCGACGATTGCCCGAATGACATCCCCAATGATTTGGGAGGTGGAGTTCAAAACATCATGGAGATGCTTACACAATTATCTCAGGTTATGAAAAATATCCATAATAATGGGGAAGATCTTCATTCACAAAGAGGGAGAAACTGGTTATTGAATGTTTTATGCGGCAATGACCATCGACGTTTAGTGGATCCTCTGATCCACTATTTGTGGAACAGTGAGTAAAATCAATAGAGAGGATCCTTTAAATTCTTCACTATTTTTAGATGGAGAAGGTGACTATAGTCATTTATCATCTAGATAGAGAGGCCGATCAATGGTGGTATTTGACTAATAACACCAAGCCGAGGGAGAAAATTAAAGAGATGGAATGATAAGACATTAAGATAATGTTTCATAATAACTATTTCCCACGAACTCTTTGTTTGAATATGGAGAGAGAACTCATAGAGCTCATGAAAAAATAATGACAATATTTCACCACCTATAAAGCAAATTTCACAAGGCTTTCATGATATGCTTAGGGTTTTGTTATCAACAATGATAGAAAAATTGATATATTATTTAATGGATTAAATCCACCCCTTCAAAAGGCTCTTGAAATTCAAGACATTTGGAGTTATGAAGAAGTTGTTCGACGTGCCCTCAAAGTGGAGATGGATTTTGGAGAATATTTCGTAGCCTATGGGGATAATAAATGAAAGATGGAGTTTCAAGTAGGAGGATCTAATGAAAAAAGTGGGAAGAAAACTCAACTACTGACATGCCAAAAATGTGGTATGTTGCACCATGGGAAATACCTCAAAGGGATGGGGAAGTGCTTCAAGTGTGGGATGGAAGGACACCTTTATCAAGAGTGTCCAAAAGACATGAAATGGAATGATAATGTGGGAGAAGAAAAAAGAGAACCACTCATGGTTCAATGCTACAACTGTATGGAACTAGGGAACTATATAATTCAATGAACTAAACCATGAATTCTTGAGGGTAATCAACATCAGCAACCACCAAATCCAAAGGAACAAGGGAAGGCCTATGCCATCACTACTGCAGAGGTGGAGAATGATAATTAATTCATACAAGGTGACCTTCTTATTCACTAAATAAGGGGAAAAGTCTTATTTTATTCTGGTTCTACGCATTCCTTTATAACTGGTATGTTCTCTAAAACAATTGAATCAAAGCCCCGAAACCTAGAAGTAGAGATATCTGTAAAACCTCCATGTGGTGAAATCATTGCCACCCAAGTGTTTGACTCTTCTCATGTTGGCGTATTTGGGAATATTATTCTGGGAATTCTCGTCATACTTACCTTGGTGGAATTTCATGCTATAATGTGAATGGATTGGCTCTCGTTATATAGAGCACATAAAAACTGTTGGGAAAATGAAATATCTTTTCCTATTCCGAACAATCCCATGATCCTCTACAAATGCAAGGAATATCATTAATCTTCTTTTAAAAACCCTTCAATGGTGTGGGTTTTGATTCTGTATGAAGAAGAATACCTTGCCCAAATGGTTGTTTTGAAGGAAAGTTCCAACCATGAGGAAATGCCCATTGTGAGGGAATATGGCAATGTATTTCAAGAATAGTTACCCGGAATTCCCCCGGATCATGAGGTAGATTTATCAATTGAACTCATACCTGGAGCTACTCCTATCTCGAAGAGTCCCTATAGGATGGCTCCTATTGAACTCGATGAGTTAAAGAAGCAGCTAAAGGAGCATCTAGAAAAAGGGTTCACATGCCCAAGTTCCTCACCATGGGGTTCCCCAGTGCTCTTTATAAAGAAGAAGGAAGGAACAATGTGGTTGTGTATCGATTATAGGGAACTCAACAAGATCACCATAATGAACAAGTATCCTCTCCCATGGATTGATGACTTGTTCAATAAGTTAAGAGGAGCTCAATACTTCCCAAAGGTGGATCTTCATTTTGTAAATCATCAGGTAATAGTGAAGAAGGAAGATATTTAGAATATTACCTTCCATACAAGGTATGGGCACTATGAATTTTTGGTGATTCCCTTGGGACATACTAATGCCCCAGAATTCTCCATGGATTTCATTAAAAGATTCTTTAGACATTACGTTGACAAATTTTTGGTAGTGTTTATTGATGATATTCTCATCTACTCCAAGAGAAAGGAGGAACATGAAGAGCATCTAAGACTTGGGTTCATGACTTTGAGAAAGGAGAAGGTGTATGCCAAGTTCAGCAAGTCGGACTTTTGGATGAAACAAGTCACGATTTTGGGACATGTGATCAAAAGTGAAGAAATTTCTATGGATCCATAAAAAAGGTGATTGAGGATTGGCCCAGTCCCTCTAGTGTCACATAAATCAGGAGTTTTCATCGATTTACAGGGTACTACCGAGGTTTTGTGAGAAACATATCACGATTGTCAAGCCTGCTAACTTTGATAACAAGGAAAGGGGTAAAGTATGTCTGGACGTAAGAATGTGAGGGAAGATTCATAGAGCGAATGAGAAGGTTGTTCATTGTACCTGTACTCACACTACTGAAAAGTTGTGAATGTTTTTTTGATATAGAGTGATTATTCAAAGAATTTCTTGGGTTGGATACTCATAAAAAAATTATAATGTGATAGACTACACCACACGACAATTGATGATCCATGAGTAGAACTACCCGACGAATGATCTAGAATTGGAAGCCATGATTTTTTCCATGAAAATATGGTGGCACTACCTTTATGGTGAGAAGTGTGACATATACACCGACCACAAGAGCCTAAAGTATATATTCACACAAAAGGATCCTAATATGCATCAACGGAGACAGTTAGAGCTAATCAAGGATTATGATTGCTCTATTCACTACCATCCTAGAAAGGCGAACAAGGTAGCTGATTCTCTAAGCCAGAAAGAACCCACTACTCTATCCATGTTACAGATTGAGAAAGATCATATCTTCATATATATGAAAAGGATAGATTTGGAGAACATAAGGGTGGGGGATACATCCTACCTTTCCCAAATGATTACACATAAATCCATCCAGGAGAAGATTAAGGAAGAACAAAGGGATGATGTGGAGATAAAAAAGAGGGTGAATGTAGTAAAGGAAGGGAAGCTACAAGAGTTCCATATTGACGATGATGGTGTGATTCTGTTTGGAATGCTGCTTTGGGTTCCTTAATCACATGGGATAAAGAAGGAGCTATTGGATAATGCACATATGTCAACTTTCTCTATCCATCCTGGGAGTACCAAGATGTACTGTGATCTTCGAGAACACTTCTGGTTGGATAAAATAAAGAAATATATTGCGGAATATATATCAAGGTGCTTCGTATGTGAGCAAGTTAAATTTGAGCATCAAAATTCCAAAGGTATGATGCAGCCATTGCCTATAACCAAGTGGAAATGGGAAAATGATTCTTTGGACTTTTTCCCGGGTCACCTGAAGATGTCAAAGGGAAATAATGTTATATGGGTTGTGGTTGACCGACTCACCAATACTGCCCATTTTATCGCCATTCAAGAATATCTCCCTCTTGAAAAACTTTCAAAGATATAGTTTATGCATGTGATGAAACTGCATGGTGTTCCACTCTCAATTGTCTCTTGCCGTGATCCATGGTTCACATCTAAATTCTAGAGGATCCTTCAACATTCTTTGAGTAATGAATTAAATTTCAGCATGGACTATCAACTCCAAACCGATGGACAATCTGAAGTAACTATTTAGATGCTATAATATATGCTAAGATCTTACTCTCATGAATTCAAAGTTGGTTGGGATCAGCATCTCCCATTGTTTGAGTTCTCACACAACAATAACTTCCACTCGAGTATTGAGATGTCTCCATATGAAGCCCTGTATGGAAAGCAATGTAGAACTCCAACCTGTTCAGATGAAGTTGAATAAAGAAAACAACATGGACCTAATCTTGAGCAAGAGATGACAGGGAAGGATGAAGTCATCTAGAAGCACATCAATGCTTCTCAAATACAGCAAAAGAGCTATGCTGACATCCTTCAAAGGAACATGGAGTTTGATGTTGGAGATAAATCCTTACTTATAATAGCACCATGTAAGAGAGTCATGCGGTTTGGAAATAAAGGGAAGCTAAGCCCAAGGTACATTGGTTTCTTTGGTATCCTTGACTGCATATGACTTGTGTCCTATATGATTTCACTTCCACTGAATATGGCTCGAGTTCATGTTGTTTTTTATGTATCACTCCTGAGGAAGTACATACCTGATACCTAACATGTACAAATCTCAAAGGTGGTGCAGTTTCAAGATGATCTCTCTTGTGAAGAGAAGCCAGTAACTATTATGAATCAGAGAGATAAGATTCTATGCAACAAGACAACCCATCTTATCAAAGTTTTGTGGAGGAACCATAAGTTTGAGGAAGCAACTTGGGAACCAAAAGAGGCAATGAAGGAGAAACACCCTCACATGTTTGTGTAAAGTGAAAATTTGGGGGCGAAATTTCTTAAGGGGGGAAGAATGTGACAAAACAATGATTTTCAATGGAGATTAACTTATTATAATTATGTCATAAAAAACATGAAGACACAACATAATGAACTACTAAGTGATAAGTTACCACTAAATATAAGTTTTTCACTTATGTGTTTGAAATTTTGAAAATCTGACATACACGGTTGGGTTGAAGTTGATTTTTGGAGTCTAATAAAACAAAAATAATTTGTGTTGAGTAGTAACCTACCATTATGAATATTAACATACCATTATGAATATTAATATACCCAAATTAATAGTAATCATATCTATGATAGTATAAAAACATTATTCATGTGAACGTATGATGTACCTATATTTTAGAATAAGTAAATAAATGTTTTAAAACTGTTTTTCGTAATAAACCATGATTTTAATTAAATATTAAATGAATCATATTTAGAAAAATATTTTTGGAAACTATACTTTATTTTTGTATTCTACATGTTGAAATATTGTTTGGGTAAATTTTTCATATTTTTCTGAAATACATGAATTTTTTATGAATAGTGAAATACTGTAATTTACAAAAATATGCTAAATAAGGTAATTATAGAGTCATGTGTGATGTGCTATTGATATAAGCCCACTAGGTTTGGGATAACATGATAAAATCAATATTCATGGTCATTCATGACTCGCTATTCTTTGACTTAGGGGAAATTATAAAACTAGTGAATTTTATATTATGGAAACCCCTCTCCCCTCCACTATAAATACTGCCCTTCACACCCTAATTTCCACACACCTCCCAGCCTCAAAGACTTCTCTAATCTCTACCCAAACTTCTTCTCTAGACCCTCTCCCACATCCAAGTGCTTCTGGTCTCATTAAAAGTCCATGTCTAGCTTACATAAGGAGGATCTCACGAGAAGGATTTAATAGGTAATTCCCCTCCCTCTTCTCCTTTAATTTTCTTTTCACGTTCAAGTTCATTTCCTGATCTCTCACCACCTATCATCATCCAAATGGTATTGTAACTCAATTATTATACATATAATGGATGTTCATGATGCTAATGGGATATAATATCATCCATCCCCCTTTCCCTCTTCCATTTATTTTATTAAATAGAACGTTGTTTCGTTAGGTGTTAATTTATCACATTCAAGAACGACAAGTTTTCTTCTTCCATTTATACCTTTATATCTGGTCATGAAACAATTTTTTTTGTTGAACCAGAATATGTTATATGTATTATATCCTATTTAATGTTCTGGAACTAACTTATGGACATATTTCTAGTGATAAAATAAAAAAATTCATTATGATATATAAATCACTCAATTTAACCCAAACAGTCATCATTTAATTATTATCTAGTGATTCATCCACATGGATATAATATAATTAATTATACATTAATTAAAACTATTATACTATCATTAATAACATGTAATATCAGTCCTAGATGTTTACTCATGTTATACCCAAGCTTCAATTTAATAATACAAGTGAACCACTCAAGAAAACCATAAAAACAAACATTCCTGAATATTGTGTTTAAACTCTATAACTCATCCAAAAGAACATAAAATTACTTAGTAAAACCATAAAGAACAATATTAATGTACAAAATTATCTTTATTTATAATTAATTAATATAATATCATTATAAAGGACATTAAAGGGAATGAAACATTCAGATACAAGGTAGGGGAAAATCTCATACCAAATTTCTTTCTTCAGGTTCTCCCTATTTCACTAAAATTTGGTATAGAAACTTTGTAAAAAACATTTGATAATAATTATAATACCTTTTCTGGGATATAAATGTTTTATAATGATGTTTATGTCAAACCAAATGTCTTCCAAAAGAAATATTCTTTAAAGAACTCAACTTTTACTTCTCTTTCATGGTTGATGGTTCTTGTATCATGTATTGTGTTCCCTCTTTCTTTCGGGAACCCAAAGAATATGAATGTATTCTAATGAGATGAAACCCATTCCATTCGATGGGTTAGTCATGCTAATTTTGGTTATGCCTTTTATGTGTAAATCGTGATAAAGATAATGTTATGATGTGACAGGTGTGCCTCGAAATCTATAGTGCAATATGAATGTTTCAATGTGACGGGTGCACCCAGAATTATACAGCGTTCCAATGCATTGGGTACAGTAAAGAACCACATTAGTAAATTTGAAATGATGTGTGATCAATATTCTAGCATGGTTCACAAGTATGTGTTGTAGTAAACCACTCATACATTATGTTTCATTTTTCTGCATTTCCACATTTCAAGTATTTTATTTATGCTCCCCTCATGTTCATGATCTTTTGCCTATGTCATGATTATGCTCAACCCATGCTATATTCTTTTTATCTGTCCTCTTACTGGGCTTTTATCTCACCCATTTTTATGTATATCATCATGTAGATACATGTACTAAGGAGAGGACAAGTGAAAATAAGAAGCTAGAGAATAAGAAATTAAATAAATGATAATGCTTGATGTTATAATTTTTCTGTAAGGTCCAAGATTTCCTTATAAACTAAACCTTTGGAACCACTATGTGTAATACTATTATGTTGTTTATCTGTAAAATAATGTAATTTCAATGTAAGAAAATTTCAGAATGCTATATTAATCATATGAAGGAATCTATGAAAACATCCAGATTTGTAAATTCTCAAGATCCTAACCATAGTGAACCAGATCAAACTGGCCAATAAGAAATATCATGTCCTACCTTCTATAGACCATCCAGGACCCTTATGAATTATCCCTTAGATACTGATGTTAGAGATTTAGATAGAGTAACACAAATGAGACATTCCATAGAAACTTGGTTAAACATCAAGCTTTCTTTTTAGAGCATGAACATAAAAATATCTATGATTCAATCAATGATGAATTTTGGGTAATGGCCATGTAAGAATAAATTAATCAGTTTCAATGAATTAATGTTTGGAAACATATATATAGACATTAGGATACTTTGACCATGAGAACCAAATGGGTGTTTAGAAATAAAGTATTTGAAGGAGGAAATATAGTTATAAATAATGATAGGATAGTTGCAAAATGATATAATCGAGAAGAGTGAATTGATTATGAACAGACCATTCCACAAGTATATAGACATGATTCAATTAGGATCTTACATTCCAATGCAGTGCATTAGGATTTTAAACATTATGAAATGGATGTAAAAAATTGAATTCTTAAATGGTTATATAGTTGAGGATGTTTTTGTTGAACTACCCCCAGGTTTTACAAATCCTCTTTTTTCAAATCATGTGTTCAAATTATTGAAAGCTTTATATGTTCTGAAACAAGATCCAAGATCATTGTATGAAAGGTGGAGTAACATTCTTATTTCTAAAGGTTTTATAAAATGACTCATAGATCCTACTTTAATTAGAAAAAAAATTATATATAGGTTTTAATAGTACAAATATATGTTGTTGATATTATCTTTTGATCTTCTAAAAACACTTTATGTAACAATTTTTCAAACATAATTCAAAGAGAGTTTGAAATTAGTTTAACAGGTGAACTTATATATTTTCTTGGATTTCAAATATTTTCAAATAAATATGGTATTATTTTAAATCAGACATTCTACACAAATGATATATTAAATGATATGGATTTTATAGCATAAAGAGTAGTGAAACTGCTATGAGTTCTTCATGTAAGTTAGATCTTCATGAAAATATAAAATTAGATCATCAAACTGCTTATAAAGGAATTGTTAGGAGTTTGTTGTACTTTACTGCTAACATGATAGATACTACATTCTGTGTTTGTATGTATGTGATATTTTAATCAAACCCACACGTGTCCCATTTAAATGCTGTTAAAATAATTTCCAAATACCTCAAGCATACAACTAATTTAGGATTGTTCTATCCAAAAGGAAAACCTTTTGATTTAGTTATCTATTCGTATACTGATTTTGGTGGATGTAAGATATATATAATTAATACCTATAGAATATGTAACTAATAGGGAAAGTCTCAAATATCATGGTGTAACAAAAAAAAAACTCAGTTTCATTATCAACTACTAAAGTACAGTACATTTCTTTGTAAAGTTGTTGTGCAAAAATTTTGTGGATGAAACACACCTTATTAAACTATGGATTTCTGTTCAAACATATCACCATAAATTGTGACAAGATAGGTGCTATTAACATTTCAATTAATCCAATGTATCATTCTAGAACAAAGCTAAGTGATGTAGGAAATCAATTTTTGAGTGATCATTATAAAAAAGGTGATATAAATCTTGAATTTATTGGGACGGAACATTATCTTGCTGATATATTCACTGAAACCTTAAATTATGAGAGAATGAATTAAATCAGAAATGAACTAAGAATGAAAAATTAGTAGGATCTATGGAAACTGATATCCTAAAACCTATCTCCGGAATCTGATCTCATAAAACAGATCTTCGAAAAAGATCTTATGAAACTAATCTTTGAAAATTATCACCTTAAATATATCTCTCGAGACGGATATCTTGAAAACAATCTTTGAAACTAATCTTATGAAACTGATCTTTGAAACTGATCTCCTAAAACCGATATTTGAAACTGATCTCCTAAAACTGATTTTATGAAATTGATCGTTGAAACTGATCTCTGGAAACCAATATCCCAAAATGAATCTTTTAAATTGATTCCTGAAACTGATCTTTGAATCCAATCTCCTGAAACTAATCTCCAGAAACCGATCTTTGGAAACCAATCCCTAAAACTTATCATTAAAAACCGGTTCAATAACACTGACTTTTTTTAATCACACTTGTTAATTTTGATTGTTTTAAATAAAATGATGTTGTCTCATTTTTTTTCCACATATAGTTTTTTTTATGATTTCTAATCACTAAATTATATATTTATTTCAATCCATCCCAACCTTTTACCTTTCCACTTTCCGTAAATCCTTTTACCCTTTGTCACTCTACCTCTTAATGCTTTTCCTCAACTATTTTTGGAATATGAGGCCTCGTCATGGAAAGGACCAAGAGCACTATGGAAGAGCCAAGTACATCACCTTCTACTAAGCACCAGAATGGTGAGTCTAGTGGGACTGTAAAACAGATCTTAGAAAGTTGAAGGGTTACAGCTGAAAAATAAGTGTCAGTTGAGTGGAGTTTTTCCAGCAAGTCATTTTTTATAAAAATACTGAAATCTTAATGGTGGATGAGCTGGACTAATAATAATGACATACCTTATTATTCCCATCTAGTGCATGAATAGTATCATAATTTGAATATATCTCTCAATGAAGCTAAGGCAGCAAGAATGAAATCAGTTTTAAAGGGAAAGGAACTAAAGTTTTCATCAAAGGAGTGGGATGAGTGCATGGAGATGCCTCATGAAGGTTTCTATACTGATTATCTGCATAACATTCCACCTTCCTCTGATTTTTTAACTAATAAATATTCATTGAAGGATCTAACTGGAAATGGATAATCTAGGAGGACTTTAGCAATTGAGTTTCAGGGATAAGTAAGATTATTGTTAAGTTTATTCAACATCAATTCTACCCAAGGAAGGGTGATTTCTCTACTGTGAATTATCAAGATGTATTTCTGATTTATCTATTGAAACATGGGATAAACGAAAACATGTATAGGTATCTAATGGTTCATGTGTATGATTTCATAAATCCATCCAATAAGGAAACATGTTTATACGATCTTAGGATGTTATCTACCATGTTCAAGAGTTAAGGTTGTTTGGAAGATGGAGATGAAGAGATAAATTCATGTAGCGGTTACTGTCTTCATATATATATTTGTAAAAGGATGATGTTGTTATGGAATACATGGAATAAATGCAGGGTAGGTGATGAGGAAATATTGAATGACGATTTCAATCCAATTGACTATCCTACCAAAAAAATGATCAAGTTGGTCTATGTCTCATACTAGAAGAAGAACCTGTTTATTTTGATGAGGAAGATGAGCCTGATGTTTCAAGGGACAAAGGATCTCGTTATAAAGATAGTTGTGATCCAAAAATTGATGAAAGTCCCAAGGACATGTCTTATGGACCTACCAGTCCACCTTTCTACTTACCCTCAAGAAATTTATTGTTAGCTGACTAGGATGAGGATGAGATTGAGGTTACTGGAGTTAAAGAATATTTAAGTAAATCAAATGAGCAGTCTGATGATGATGATGATGATGATTGAGTAAATGATGAGAATGTTAGTGATTCATTAAATGTGGGACAAAATTTGTTGGATAGATCCAGTGAGGAATATGTACATAGAGTTGGGTATAGTGTTGAGCATGTGGAATAGGAAGAGTTTGATCATAGAGATACTGGTCGTAAGGAAATATCACCACATCTTAATGATTAAAAAAATGAAATCATTCAGGAATTGAATGTTTATATGGTTGCTAGCCCTGAAGAAGAAGTTGAGGATCAAGTGCCTCAAATTGATGAAATTCTTGGAGATGGTGTAGTGGATAGAGATCATGCAGAACCTAATCATCAGCAGGTTCTTGTACCCAGAAATGTAGTTTTGGCTAGGGGACTGGTTGAAGAAGTGGATGAAGATGATGTAGTTCTTGGTCCCTATGGAAGAAGGATCCGGATTTATACTATTGATCCAAGAGACTGGGCATGTACTAGAGAGTGGAAAAATTATTCTGGATACATTATTTTTGTTTTAGAGTATGACTCAGATTAGAATAGGGTGCCTCCACCTCCTTTTCCACATGTCCAAGCTGAACCAGATCCCATTGCACCTGTTCCACCAGTTGCACCTTCATCTGTAGAGATAGTAGCACAGACCGTGCCCTGTGACTATGTTAGTAAGGTTTATTTGGAAAAATTCAAAAATGATATATGTGATTCAATGAATGCCTCATTTGAATCCAAAAGGTAATCCTACACTTTAATAGGTATCTCAGATGCTGATGCAGCAATGATTGCATGAATAATTATCTATGAGATTCGACTGAATCTCATAACCATAGTAGAAACCAGTGTTACCTGTAATACTTTTTTTGAGAGAGGAAGTATGAATGATGAGAAATGAGTTAAATTCTAAAAACTATGACTTCCAGACCTCCCTCAGTGGTGTTTTAGATGCTCTTAGTAACATTGTGACTCATCTACTCTCTGTGGATTAGATGATGTTTAAAGAGGAGCTTGGGTAAATGTTAACCGGTCTGTCCAGTTCTAGAAGGGTGAAAGGTGTTGTTGCTGATTTGGAGTCTCTCATGGCTGTGATGAGGGAGGAACTTTATCTTCATCAGAGTGTTTCAGACAAAGAAACTCTTGAATAGGTGCATCGAAATACAGACCTCATGTACAATATGGTCAGGCTATGCAGAAATAAAGACATTGGTGCTCAGAAAAGGATTAGAGAAAAGGTGGATATGTAATTTACTATGATTTATACCAATCATGAAGTCATAAATAAATTTATTTTTCTTGTAGAGAAGCTCAGAATACCTAATGTCACTGAAGCCTTCAAAGAGTTAGTTACTCAATTGAATGAGTTTACCCAATTTTTGAATAAAATCATGGAAAATAAGGAAGAATTTTTGAAAGAAATTAAATATGGTGGTAAAATCATTAATGATTTCATCATTCTTCTTAAGACATACATGCCTGTACAGGATGAAGCAATTTTGGTCCCTCCGGCCGCTTCCATTGGTACTACATCTCGGTATCATGCTCTAATGACTACCTCTTAGGCTCTTTACCAGATTCGACCAGTCATTGTAGAGAAATCTCTGAGTCATGTCTTGTCAGAAAGAAGGCCTAGACATGCATCCAATGTACCTACAGGTGTTGTCCTTCCTGGTGTTATCATCTAACCAACTCTGTCTTATGCCACTCCCAAACCTTCTCACCCTCCTTCAGATCCCTCAGATAAATGAAAATCCCCTTTGAAAACAAAACCATAGTGATGGATAGTAATTTTGATAGGGATGCGATCTTTTTGTTTGTCTTGTAATTTTTTTGCATCGTAAAGGAAATATTTATGGTGTCTTTATTTTCTAACATTTATCCTCTTATTTTTTGTTTCATATTATTTTTTCTAATCCCAAATGGGGGAGAAAATAATAGGCATACACTATTAATATAAGGGGGAAAAATAATAGGAATACACTATTAATATAAGGGCGAGAATTTCTTGTATTGGAAAAATAGAATATACTCATCATAATCCTTTTAATGAGGGGGAGATTTGTTTTAAAACCTCAAACAATGGAAGGATTTTGTTATATTACATAAAATCCTATATTACTATATGTTTTATTCCACTTATTTTTTATTCCTTATATTAATATGTATGCCATAATTCGTGATTACCAAAAGGGGGAGATTGTTGGACCCTCTATGCTATAGTTGTTTTCATAATCAAAAATAATGTCAATCTATAAATTCAACTCATTCAGACCATTTAATTTGACTATTTATATCATTTTTATCATACTGAACAATATACTTTAATAATGAAATATCATATATTTATAAATCCATTTTTTACAAGTTTATTTTTACATGTATTTTTAGATGTCACTTAATCGTGTAATGTTATGGGTTAGAAAATATCTTAATAGGATTTTTAGAGTTCCTTCCAATGAATATATGTTTGAAACATTGATGTTTGACACACTGATGTTCGACACACCGATGTTCGACACTCCAATTTTCAACACACTGATGCTCGACACACTGATGTTCAACACACCGAAGACGACACACTGAAGATAACATACTGAAGTTGACACACTGGAGATGGCAGACTAAAGATGACCCAAAGAAGATGATAGACCAATGCTAACAGACCAAAGATGAAGGACCAATGATAACAGACTGAAGAAGACAAATCGATGCAAATGGCTCACTGATAATCATAAATAACTATTTAAATTTTATTAATTCAAATTTATTTGTTACTATAATATTTATAAAAATTAAATGTTTCTGAAATTTTTTAATGTTGTGTGTAGGACAATCCGTAGATAGTACGAGGTACATGAATGTGTAGAGATCTTTTTGACTACTGGATGTTGAAGTATAAAAGGATTATAAGCATAACCTAAAATTAGAGTTTCCAAACCAGCTAGAATAAAAAAATGTTTTCTTAATGAATATGCAATATATTTTCAATATAAGATCTTGAATGTATGAGTATACTAGTTGTTCAATATTACATGTTGAATACTACTGATGCTCGTTGAACACCCTGACATCAAAGAGATGAACCTTCACACACTTGGAAGATAGATTACAAAGACTACTATAATATTTTTTGGAGTCAACATCTAGAAGAAGACTCAAATATCATTTTCTCTACATCCATTGGGTCAATAGCTTTACTACACAACACACAAGGGTTTCTAAACACTTTTCTTCTATTATAACTCTGTTGTGATCTTGTGATTACTATTTGAATAGTGTATGTATCTATTTGTATCACACACATTGTTTCTTGTGCATAACTAGAGGATACCAAAATATCCTCACTCTTAATCACTTTTTACTCTTATATCCCTCGTAGAACATTGGAAGAGATCATTTGTGATCTATTTATGAACTTTTCCCACAAATAACAGTGGTAGATGTCATTTGTGACCTAGACAGCCCTGTGTGCTATTGTGACCCCTGATCCAGGGTGTGGATCAAATGTTTATTAATATAAACTACTTGGAGGAAGGTGATCACCAAGTGAAGAGGACTAATTCTCATCTTGAGACTGAACCACTTTTTTTAACCTCTTTTTTTTCTTATATTTTTATTTGTTTTGTATTTATTGCATAAAGATAAACTAAACATTGATAGTTAGTTTAGAAAATGTTTATATATGTTTTGAATCAATATATTATCTTTAAACTTTTTGAAAATATTATATTGGTAAAACTGAGAACTGATCAATCTTAGGTGTAAATAATTTAACATTCAAGACTTTTATAAATTCAATACAAAAATGAAATTGATTTTATTTCAATAGGGGATGTTATTTTAATGAACCAATTTTTTAACAGAAATATTTATAGGCACTCAATTCACCCCCCCCCCCCCCCCCTCTTGAGTTATCTACTCCGACCAGTAGATATATCTTTCCCCCGTTTTGGGAATTGAATCCTCTCTATTTTAAAATTGTTCTAAGACACATTATTAAAAGTCCCACATCAGAAAAGTGTCAATAAAACTATCACTTTAACATAATGAAAGGGAAGTAAAATGGTCACCTGAGATAACACATAATATGATTCTATGTTGGAAATCATCGATATGGAAGAGAAACTAACCATCACGTTCTGATGGAGAGTGATAGAAAACAAGATCCCAAGAGTGTAATCAATTTGAATACCATAAACATGCGATGGGTTTAATGGTCTTTGATTCCCCAATACGAAATGTTAATGGAAAATATTTTTGTTTTAAGTTACCATTCATAATTTTGATGATTTTATTTATGATATTGACTAAGATCAAAAGGAAATATACTTACATTTCAAGTAGAGTTTCATCCTTTAAAATATATCTACTAAATTTCCATCTTTTCTTCATAAGATGAGTATTGAGGTTTACATCGTCATAACTGAAGTGCTATAAACAACTTATAGGGAATCTCATAATCCACAAAAGAAGAACTATTTATTTCCCATACCTTTAAACATTTACCAAAACCAAAAATGGTTATTATGATATTACATAATCCCAAAAAAGGATAATCCATTATAAAAAGAAATACTACTCTAAATCTCCCAAATTGAATAGAAAATACCAAATGTTCAAGAAATACCATTCAATAAACAATTAATCTTTATATCATTCAATATAATCTAAACGAATATTGAAACCCATAACATAGAAAAATTTAATCACATAGTCTTCCACCAAAGACATAACATTTATCTCCAAATAACATCAGTTACTCTAAAATTCTCACACTGAAAATTAATTAACCTAATCACATTTTCTCTATGATAGGTTAATCATTTGTATAAATAAACCAAATCTCCTGATGTTCTCAATAAAAACATATTCTATTAAAAAATAAAATTTCACCTATTACTCCACCAACAAAATATCATGCCATTATATTTTCCTTAATCATATAATTTCCCCAAAAGAGAGAATGTCTTCCAAAATAACTTTTATCACATAATCCCAAAATCATTTTCCTATACTTAGGATGTCCATTTGTTAAAACATAAGACCCCAAATCAATATATTCTTGATCAATAAAACCATTTAAACAAAATAATAAGTCGTACAAACCAGAGACATCACGTAGTCCAGTTATAGGCAATAAATTCCAATCGCACTTTGGTTGTTGGTTCAATTCCCATAGCTTTTTCCGATGGGATGGGTTGTCACATGGTCTGCATGATGTCTTTTTATAAAAACACAAAAATAACCAAAACATGTTTTACCCAAAAAGGATTTCTTATTCAATTAATTTTCATCCCAATACATTAAGACCTAAACATCTTATATATTGTCTTCTGTGCACCACCATATAATAAAATAAAACTATTCCCAATAGAATGAACATAATAACTCAATGATGGTGTCCATATAGTTTCATCATCATCTTTTCCACGTATGTAGAAGGTCCATGCATTGATAAAATGATTTAGATATCCTTCAAAATCATTTTCCATCTCCATCCAAATACACCTTGTACAACATTGCTCATATGGGTGTTCGTAGAACAATTGTTTCTGAAAATAATTAAGAATGACATATAATTTCAAAAAACCTAATAAAACATGATTTTAAAAAAACATTCGGACCAACTTTGAGATGAATAATTCAATTAGTTGTCCTTTTAAAATACCATAAGTTTTTTATAATAAAATATATTGTAAAAAAATTATAAATAGGTTGTGTAAGGTGTTCATTCTATAGCACCTTTTTCAAAATCATAATATGATTAAAAATCAAGTGATAAGGTAAAATATTTGAAAATTCCTTGATAATATTTATCTTTCTTAAAAATATGAGAATATTTTAAAAATAGGATTTGACTAAATACAACCAATGATCCATTATGATTTTGAGGTATAGGGGAGGGTTTTGATATATCAAACAATTTCTTGAAAGTAAGTTATATGTTCTATAAAGTATCACAATCATCTGAAACTGACTTCACAATAATTATTGCAAGCACGTCATTAGGAAGAGAAAAGAATGTTGTTGGAGATCATCCCACTTTCATCTATAACTGACTTTCCATGTTCTTAAATTTTTTTAAAACTATTATTTAAAAAAAATAATAATCATAGGGACTAACCTAGTGTTTAAAGAAAACACCTAATCCCTAAAGTAGTCTAAACCGACCTCTGATACTAATGATAAGGACCCGTCCTTAAACATTACATAATCTTCTGTTGTGTCAAAACTCCACCTTCAGGATATTTTTAGGTTTTTATTTTTATAGATGTAGGCCATAATATTTACATTCTATCTCCAAAATTACAATGTTGTCACATTTACTCAGTTTCCATTTTTTCCTAAAATAAAAATCTCTAAAGAAAAGAAACATTTCTAGTTCGATGTTATAGACATCATGACTTTCCCTTCATCCCACCAGTGACCCAATTCATCATTATGTCCGATGAAAAATATTTCAAAACATTGGATGATCATAAAAATCCTATTAAGGGTTACAAAATAATGAAATTAATCATTTACCCATCTATAAATAAAAATCAATAAAACCATACATTTCAATCATTACATACCTCTTGATATCATAATATTAATGAATAACACACAGAAATCCTAAATCAAAAAGTTTACATATGAAATACATATCATACTTATGTTGTATCTTTCACAGCTATGTAGAGTGTTACATTTGGAACACCCATCATAATATATTCCTTAAATCTCTTTGGAGAAACATTAATAGTTAACCATGGCTTTAGAGAGCTATCTCGGGCTCACCCTCCCTAGGATTATCATAGACCCACCTGTATATGTAATCAATGTCCATGAACTATAACGTATTATTAAGAGATAAAACACTTGTAAAGAAAATATATCATTTCCATAATACATTAACAAGATATCATTTCATGATATTGACATACTCAATTAATTTAAAAAATTCATAAAGAAATGTTTTGATCAAAGTATCCCATAACACTATGGAACTTTTGAATAGAATTTACAATTTAATACACTAACGTCCATATAAAAATATCAATAAAATCATTTCTAAATCATTTCCCTGGAAGATTTGGATTTATAGGATTAATCATTAAAACATTTAAAATCATGTATTTGTAAAAGAATCTTTTACCACTTTATAAACTATTGAATAGAATCAAAGAAAACCACAAAAATCCTGAAAATATTGAAATTGATGATATAAAATATTAAATGGTGTATATACACTCTATGGATAATAATGGTGCTCAATATCAAGATATGACTCAAATGAAAGTATATTGAGAAATAGTCCCTTGCGAAATTTCAGCAGCCTAACGACATCAAATTAAAATTGAAAAAAAAATGAGTTCATGAGAAGGAAGAGGATTTCTCATCACATGGAAATAAAATCTACAACAAAAATGAAATATTAGGAAAAATCCAAAAATAAGGAAAAGAAAATTAAAAGAAAAATAAAAAAAGTGGTCATTGACAAAAAGAGAAGGGTGAAAGGTTCACTTACAAATAATGTATCATTAAATTAAGGATAAATCAATGACATAATTATTTGTGAAAAAAAAATGAATAAAACCAATATAACTGTATATTAATTGTAAAATAATCATATTTAATTCACATATATCAATATAATAATTTAATAATTATGTATAAGTTCAACAAAAATAATAGAAATTGGGTGAAGAAGTTCCCGGAGCTCGTGTCTGACTAGACTCATTTGTTCATTGTTCATCATTTAAATTGAGTAACTACCATTAGTTTGATCCAAAAGGAACTATTGAAGTGCCTTATTCCTAATTTAAGGCTTTTAGGTGGAATAGAGGGGTGTTGGGTGCTTATTTGGTCATAGGTTGGATGATCCAAGGGTGATTGTGTGATGTGAGTAAGGGTTAGAGGTGATGGCTTTTTATAAGGGGGAGGAGTGTCTCTTTAAGAATATTTGAAAGTATTATTTTACAATAAAATAAAATTCGGTTTCAAAAGGTCGAAAACACATTTATTTCGATGAATATGTGAATATAACATGAAATAAAATTATTAAATAAGAATTGTACTATTTTTTGGTTATTCTTTTATTCATTATTTTTTTATTTATCATTTTGTTAACTTATTTATCTTTTAACATTTTCATACTATAAGTTTAATAACTTTTCAATAAAATTACAAGAGACCTAAAATGAATCACTAATGTTATTTGTAACATCATATATGACATTTGACAGAATCATCGATTTTTGGATTATTTTAACATTTACTAAAATATTAATTGTATTAAAAACCAATTTAGGTAAATTTATAAACTATTCATATCAGGAAATTTAAACTAATATACGATTATATAATTATTTTGAACAAACATCACTAATAAAAATATTAAAAGTCTTACTTATTTATACAAATCTGGAATGTCTTAAAAAGTTTCCAAATAAATAAATTTTAATATTTATAATATTATTTATTTGAATCCTCTATTAACGAAGAAATTACTACGTCACCATTATGTCACAATAAAAATTATTTATATAATGTCTAAATGTTATAAATAAAATACCACAATGTAGGAAAACTTTTTATATTTCAAATGAATATTTGTATTTGAAGTTACTACTTGTAGAACCCCACTTATAAATTATTTTACTAAAAGATATATGTTTATATCACTTTTGTCATTACTTAAAATTAATTATCATAATGTGTCACTATAACTCTCATGTGGCTCCATGGGGTCCCTAAATTGACCCAAGGATGCCCTTGGTTAGAAATACCTCATTGATTAGGGTTATGAAATGTGTAAAGGTAATTTAATATTATTATAATATTATTTTTACCCTTATTTACCATATTTACCGGTTAACCATGGTAAATAAAATATTTACTGGAGTATATATTGATAATGTATGAAAATAAAAGTTATCTATTTACACAATTTAGACCTCCTGATTACAGATATGGAATCCATTTTTCCAAATTCAAAACACTGATGTGGCTGAAATTAATTACCATTGTAAAATACAAAAATCATGTTTTTATGAAATAATACCTATCAAAATATTAAGCTTTGGTTATGTCCAATTTCAAAGTGAAATTACTTATAATGACCAAAATTCGATTAAGTGGTAAAAATATAATTAAATTAAACATTAAAACAATTAAATAGATAACATAACCATATTAAAAAGTAGATTAAAAAGCAGTTTTGAATTAAAAAGCATCATTTTTCATTATTTGATAAAAAATGAATTTTATCAAAAAAATACTAAAATTCAATAAAATATAAAATTTGATGTCCTCATTCTAAATAAGAATTTTATTTTGTGAAATAAAACATAAAAAATTGACCAAAACTACATTTAAAAAGGGTTCTCCATATCAGCCTTTGGTAAGACATATTATCTCTAGATGCATTTCATTCTTAGTTATAGATTAAATGGAAATGAATTTAAATTATTTACCTTTACAATTTGATTATTCCTTATCTAGTCATTATCGTATGACTATTAATGTGGAATGTCCATTTATTTATTTAAATTTTCATATTTATTATGCTTTATCATATCCGTATAGTCATGTTATATAAATAGACTATGTGTTATCTTCAAATTTTATTATACTTATTAATTCATTATATCTTTCATTATATTGAATCCTTACATAGAATTTTCCATCACCCTTTTATTTGTCCATTCCCAGGAATCCATGAAGTGTTCTATGAATGATATACAATAATATTCTAGAGGAAATAAAGATATTCTTAAAACAATATGTTGTAATTTTTATTTCAAATACAATGCAATGAATATGCATGTCAGTAGTTTACCAAGAATGGATATTTATTCAGTAATTTTTGGAGTTATTCCTTGAATAATATACCAATCTAAAAAATGAACCACTAGCTTTTGATTATAGGGGTCCGGTTCGTAGATTAAAAGAATAAGGTTGATCATATTTTTAGAGGATAAAATCTGAATTTTATGTTTAAAAGTGATAATACTTTAATGTGATTGGAACCTTTTATTGAGTTTTATGAAAGATGTGATGATGAACCAAATTGATTCAACACCCCTTCAGAAATCGGATGTTGTTCGCTATATTTCTTGAAGGAAATTCTTGATCCCCAATGGGTTCCACATCTTTGTGGGAATTGCGGAAGCACAACATGGAAATTATTTGGCCTGATAAATTATCATGGAAAATAGAAATGGAAAAATAAATAAAATTTACACATGATCCATCCATCCTTTGGATGTACATGCAAGAGAATAATAAAAAACTAAAATATTAATATTCAATCTAGGAAACCCAAAAAATAATATTGAGAACCAAAAACCTCTGCTAGCCTCTGAAGGTCTTATTCTCCATTGAAAACATTCTCACTTCTAATATCACTAATTCACCAACAATAAATAATAGTAACTATATTTCCTTATATTAGTAAAATCCTATTTAGGAATAGTGATATAGGAGAATAAAATAAAACTACACTAATACATTCTGGTCTCCTTGTGACTATATAAATAACCACAGACATAAAATTTCAATGATGATCCAAATGAGAGAATTAATAACCTAAAACCTTCTACTGATTTAAAATGATAGATATATTTGTGCGAGCATAAAAATATTCAATAGGGATTCCAATATAGATTCCACTACCTATGAAATTTTATTAAGGAGAAAACATGTCAAGGTAATTTTAAAATATAAAACATATAAAAACTGGTTTTCCATTCCATTCAAAACAAATTGATAAACAATACATCTAAAAAATATTCTTTTTCCAATTTAAAACTATTTAAAAATAACAATACACATTAGAAAACCAAATTTCAATTTAGGAATGATAAATGGAAGCAAAATTTCAATAATAAAAAATAACTAAAGAAATTATTCCAAAAATGTGCAACCAAATAATAGAATGTAGAATGTATGTAAAATAGGATTCATGGGATGTCATGTTCAAGTCAATAAGTATGAGGAAAAATATTTTAATATGATAATAATCAATTTATACTAGTTATTCATATCATGATTCCCTTCCCAAATCCTCAATAACACCCTCCATAGTTTCATTGAGTGGCACATCCAGTGGACATTCATGTAATTTTTCAAGGCCACTAAAAAGTGTGTAGTATTTTTAAGAATATAATTCATACCTATGGATCCCACATAAATACTTGAGGATTAAAAATATATAAATTTTAAGGTGAATTTTTATCACAATATCGTATACATACATATCACAAAATATGCACAAAAATCCATTATTCACGTTCTCACCTCCATCATCCAAATATAAGCCCAACCACATTCTATGTTATATCAATATAGAATAATCCTCTAAACACGAATACATCAAATTTCACATATATATCACATTACACTTTTCTAATAAAAAGGTAATTCCTTTTGTGGGATTTTAATTTCCACAAAGCATTACAAAGTTCCAATAAGGCCTCAGCATTTTAAAGAGGAAACCATTTTTTGGAAAACCACATTTTCCCAAGAATTCATGTCCCAATACCACACTTCAAAATTAAAAATATATATAAATCAATATATATATATATAATAACCTCATTTACCAATGTCATGTTTCAAACTCTATGAGAGAATATATGTAAATAGGGAACCAATTTATTTCCCAATATATATAAATATGGTTAAGTCACATTTTAATATATCGAGGATTTGAAATCACATAGAGGATATATATTGGAAATAGAGACATGTCCTTTGGATTTTATGAATAAATGGTAGACAGAAAGAAACAAATTTTCAATGTACTATTCCAATCATGTAAGATATTTGGAAAAATAAATAAAATATTACAATTTTTTAAATTTCATAAAAAAATGGGTGTGTTCTTTAACAAGGGAAACCCTTGTGGGATGTTTAAGGAAAATATTAACAACTAATGATACAAAATTTGTTATCTCTAAATCCACTTTACATCTAATATAAACATTATATAACAACGGTAACACTCTTTTTAAAATTTGAAATCATAATTTCCAAGATAAATTATTGTACATAAGGAATCATTCCTTAAAATATGGAATTAGGATATGTTATATTTGAACATCATTAACATTGATTAGCTCCATATTAAATGGAATAATATCAAAAAATATGAATACTATTAATTGAGAACAGCCAAAAAACACGTTTTTTGTGTTAAGGTCTGGACATTGTGTGTGCACCAGACATAAGGGAAGGGAAACCAAGAATAAAATAGATATTAAGGACACGGATAAGAGGAGACAATTACATGAAATCATTTTATAAATAATTAGAGAAAATATCAGCAAAAATTTTATCAATACCTATGGTGGTTTCATCGCTGATATACCCTTTTGGCAGAGTCCACCATGAATGAGGGAGTGGGGTAATGAAACCTTGCTGAGGGTTTTATTTATTTTTATAAAAATACACATTATCTAACATTAACCACTCTATAAAAATCGCATGGTGTGGCTCCAAATTTGCCCAAAATTTGCACTAATCATTCTCTATATATTGGACCTATTCAACACCCCACATAAGTAGGAAAAATGTTTTGAAAACCATGCACCGACAAAGAATAATGGCCACTACATGGTTGCCACATGGTTTTATATACCATATGACATTCCTCACATACCCATAAACAACCATTATATAAACAAACTCTACATAGTAATAGATAAAAATAAATATAACACAAAAAGAAATAATAATTTATATAATTTTAGGTTAGAGTGTTACAGTTCTCTTGACCATGATACTTTCTTCCCCAATAGATGTAAAAACATATTTATTTTTTTATGAAAAATGAAAAGATAAAAAACTAATTCGAATGAGATATTAAAAATAAATAATGTACAAACCAACACTATGTTTCTATTCAAATATGAAGCTATGAAGTCTCAAAAGTGGCTATAAGATCACCCTAAAAAATTAAACCAGCATCCATAGAGATATGTAACCCTTCCATGGAACTCAACCATTAGAAAAATGAATAAAAGGAGAAATATATTTTCATATCTCTAGATAGGGAACACCAAAACCCCTAACATATATTACACTTCATACAAAAATCATTATCAATAAGGGATTTAAATGAGGATCAAACAAAAACCCTATTGTCCTGGAAAACCAATATCCTTGATCGAGGTCAAGTAGGATGAGGATATAAAACTAAATGATCCATGATGCTTGAATAAAAATATCACCATGAGAGCCTTCCATGTATGCCTACACAACTTATTATGGATTTGGTCACAAAATTATTTCCCAGTCAGAACATATCCTCATTCTTAAAGAAATCCAGTCTATGTGAAATTATGTATGGAATGATGTGAACCATCACTTCACACAAACAAGATTCATAATTCCAATCAAGATACTTATTTTGAAACCATTTTTCCTAAATAAATGTAATAAAAACCAAAATATCACCATAATATAAACTTTTGATAGATATAATAACTAAACTAAAGGAATAAGAAATAAGAAAAAGAACAGAATGATCGTAAGAGATCCCACTAATAAGATAAAAATCATCCAATTCATGAAAATATTCAATATGATTTCTATGTATAGAGCCATGATATCTTGAATCATTTATTTCCTTGTATACTAGAGTGGATAATCCTTAAATTAACCTCCTCCTCTAATAGTGAAACTCTTAGAACCTCTTCATGTGACCCAATAAGTCACAATGAATAGAACAAGAAGACATGATATGTATGATAATTACCAAAAAAATGAATTCCCCCAACAGAAATTCCCTATCAAGATATAAATGGGCTCCAGTCAAAGGTCAATGGAGGAAAACCATACACTATCTCTCAGAAAACTGAATCTTGGTGAACTGAAGTGATATAAATTATAAAACAACCATCCCAGTTTTTCCAACCACACACCAAAGACATTCCCATTCCAAAGAACACAAAAATACTAAGGCACGAAACTCATCAAAATGGATGACTAATCAAATAACCTATACTCCCTAATAAATTTTCGTAGGATAATACTATGGGAACAAATTTATAATCTCTTCAATGACCTATGTTAGCTCATACTCCCAAAACCAATACTAAAAAAATATCCAACACAAATCCTCAAAAAAACATATCTTTACATTGAAACCAATGAAAAAAATGTAGAAATTTACAATCCACTCTTTAATAACACATTTTTTCGTCCTTCTCAAGTAACATGAAACAAGAAATCATCTATTGATGCTACCCAATCCAAATAATATTGTCCAAAATTTACTAATGTACCAAAATTGAAAAAACTGCTCATGAAAATCAAATTGTTATTAGAAAACTGCCACTTTTCTCATTAGAAACATCAAACATGGAGTTTGAAAGTTAAAAATGAACATTTGATAATATGGTTTGAGGGAATATATTTTACTATGAAATCCCAATTAATGTCTCTTCAATGTGTTTTCAAAACATCAACTAAAAATAACTCAAATAAACGAAATCATGGTCTCAATTGATAGAACAACAATTTGCGTAAAAATATTAAAATCATCTTTTTATCCATTTTCATAACAATATAATTCCACTAATGAAAATATTTTAAATATTAATATTTAAAAATAGAGTTTTTATACCTCTAAAATGAGGCATCTATTAAAAATTCCATGAAAATCATTTTTGTGGAACATTTTCCCATCTTGATGGTACACATTTATAATTATAAACCAATTTTAACCACTTAAAACCATTCCAAAACACTCATATAATTTTGAATGTCTTAAAACATATCACCTATAATAAATTAAAATACACAACCGTATATCAAAATTTAGACAAAATTTATTTAACTCAGAACTCTCAAAATAAGTTAATAAGAAAAGGTACTAGTGATTGTACATTAATTAACAATACGTCCTAGTGGGCCATGTATTAAACAAGAAACCATCACCAAGAGTTATAGAGAACCATGTACGGAGGCTCCACATGGGTTTCCAATTATTCTGAGCTCACCATGCCTACAATATCAATGGTCGTTTTATCCCCAAAATTTATTTTCAATATCAAAATCCCAGTATCCCCTTGTGACTTAAGGATCCAAATGGAAATGATTCCACAAGAATATATTTACATGTACAACATGAGTCCCAAAAATAAGACCTAAAATCTAGTAAACATTATAAATTACAAGGGTTATTGTGAGACAGATATGGTTATTATTGAGAAAAGAAACCTGACTTCCACTATAACAATAATATTTTCAGAACCAACCTAAGATTCCCCTCAATTGAACACCTAAACAGGTTTAAAATATGTTATGTCGAGTGTTATTGATACCCATGTGGTATCACAAGTTTTTATAAATTAAGGAAGAATCATATTATAATAATTTCATCAAATAAATAACTATATAAGGCCATAATTTCAGATTAAATATTCTAGAATACCCATCCATATGTCATACATATTTGACAATGAATAATAAAGAGAAATACATACCAATATAAAAACTAATAAATCATTTATGTTTAAACATGAACCCAAAACACCCCACAAACTCCAAACACCCACTTATGTAAGGCAAAGATACCACAATACAATGGATTTTGGAGTCTCACCTGCAACAATCAACACCCACCATCTAAATAATGCATTAAAAGAATATGTGGATAAATTGATAAAGGAAAATAAAATAATCTATACAAAAATATATTTTTCTCCATGTTACTCTAAATATACTCACTAATATACAAATTCCATGATTCCCCATTGATGAGAATAGATATTCAAAAACCTTACACTATAAAAACAATATAGATATACGAATGAAAATAAAAAATCATAGTAGGGATTAGAAATGTTCATCCATTTCATATTGCACACCATAATTAGAAAACCGTCTAATATAATTTGAAAAAATTAAAATGAATAAATAGGGTTACCTATTCTATTCAAAACAAATATCTAGCCAATTATTATAAAAAACTATTTTTCAAATTTTCTATTTTAAATCAATTTCTCAATAAGGATAAACTTTCAGAAACACACTTACCAAATAAAAATAAAAAATTAATGAAAAAAATAAATAAGAAAACATAATTGAGGATGTCATTCTATAGATTTTATAAAAAATAGAGTAATATAGTAAAAATATTAAATAGGATTCAGGGGATGACTACACCAACAATCTGAAAATAAACTCACCAATAATTAGAGGATGAAGTGGGGAAGGTCACATAGCCAGGAGACCACATATGCGAAATTGAGACTAATGTAGGGAGTGGAGATGGGATACCCATTTTTGGGTTTTATTTCATTATTGAAAAAACTGTCATATTGGCACTCCAACCCCACTGGACACATCATAGGGTTTGAGTATGAGGTCAGAATATGTGTTTTCCAACCATTCAGTATCAAATAATTTTTTCAAACACCATGCATGGGTAGGATATAGTGTTTGGAAACCCAATAATATGCCAAGAGGTTAGTTCTAGAAAAGAATTTTCACATTTAATAAGTTTCCAAATAGTGTTCCGTTACTGTGTCACATTCCACACAAGCTCAAAAAATCTTTTTATCATGGAAAAATCCTCCATAAAATGGCAGGAAATAAATATAACAAAAAAGTGATGAAAATTTTAATACATAATAGTTTGGTTTTAAAAGATATTATATTGAGGTAATTATGTAATATTATATATTACTCTAACTGTCATGGTTGAAAATTGATTATGGTATAGGTTATTATTTTTATATATATTTATGTTCATGTTATGGATAACCTTTTTTGCTAGTGGTTAATTTTGATTCATATTATTTTAGATATGTTCACTAATTTTTATGATTCGTTTGTCATTAATTCTATTTTGGGAAAATAATATTTTAAATAAGTTTATAGATAATATATTTATGCAATGATTAAATATAAATATAGCTTATGATTATTGACGTATTGGAGGTTAATGTTTTACATCATCATAAATTTTTTTACTTTGGTATTATGTAATATTTTGAATATAATTTTTGATCTAGTAATGTTATGAATAATTGTATTTTAAGATTTTATATACCTCATGTTCAATCAGAAGTTGATTATAGTGATTTATTCATTAAATATTCATATTCATCATTTAGATTAAAATATCAGATAAATTTGGAATCATATTGAAAAACTCTCCCAAAGATTTAATATTTTTATAGATTTGAAGAAAATGAAGTAATAATATATCATTATGTTCTTATTATCGATGGATAGAAAATTATTAAAAATTTATAAAAGAGTCTTGAAATTAATTATTCTGCCTTTGACCTTCATTTTTGTGGAATTTATGAAATTATTAGACACTTCTTTATGTTTGGTTTTTTGGTTATTTATTTTCTCATGAATGTTTTCTCTATAAATATCTTCTCTATATGTTTTATTTTTTCCTCTATATCCATATTTTAATTTCAAACTAATTTTATCATTACCTGCAAACATGAAAATGTTTTATTTTAGGAATCCTAGATGTTTACACCATCACCTACTAAAATGATGTTTTAAAAATCATGTTTTAAAAGTGAATTTTCCACAAAGGTATTTTCGAATCTTAAACCCTTTAAATAACAAGATCATGATAAAATTGTGATGATTGAATTTATTAAAGAGGGGGTTGAAGTAAAACCATTTTATTTTTATATGTATTACTCCATTAATGCATTTTATGTTTTATAGTTTTTAACCCATGTGAAATCAATCTAAAATAAACCGTTATACATTTATTATAATTAATTAGTACATTGAACGAAAATCTTTAAGCCATTATGATCTGGTAATATGAAACAAAATGAAGAAAAGTTCAAGTGCCGTAAATTCGCACTTATATAATATTACCCCAAAAATAAAAAAGTATTCTTGTGATCCTACATGAGTATTTTGATCCAAACAATAATTATGGAATCATGGAAAAAATTACGATTAAAATTAATATGATGTGAGATAAGATAATGAAAATATAGGGAAACATGTGAGGCTATATATAGGAATGTAATGTCACCATAATATGTATTTTTGATTGAAAAATGGTCGTTATATATATATATATATATTATAGATGTTGAATTTTTATATATATAAATTTAATTGGATTGAAATAAATATTAAATCATCTGAATGTAATAATGTTATTTACAAAATTGCTTTCAAATTATCAATGAATTATTATCAAAACATATAGAATTATTTAGTATTAATAATGGATTATAATTAATTTTTAAAACTGTATATTTATTTTTGTGAAAAAAATCATTTATTTATCATTATTATGAATCACATAAGAAAAAAATAATTTTATTCATAAAAAATATTTTATCTTCAGAAATTGTTTTAATTTCATTAATTAGTTAATATTAAAAATTATTTATTAAAAAATTATAAATAGTATTATATAAATAAGATATAATTTTAAAATCAATAATACAAAAATTACCTTAGGATTAAATTTTTTTTTCCCAAAAAAAATAATTTTTATTGAATAGTGTAAAAATATAGATTTTGCAGAAATCAAGGTTTATTTTCCAATATATTAATTGAACTATTTTGTTTTGATTTTTATTTATAAATTTAGTTTGTTAATTTTTTTTAAATTTTCCAAATAATTTCAATTTAATTGAAATAAATATTAAATTTTATATGAACACATTTTTATACCTAAAAATAAATATTTCTAGAAAAGAATTTGTGATCAAATTTTTTGTTTTAGTTCAAAATAAATTTCTTCCACATATAAGAAATGAATTTTATCAAATGGTTCAAAATAAAATTATTGTAATTTAATATAATTTAATAAATACACTTTCATCTATGATTATTATGAATAATAAATTTAGTAAAAAAATTAGCTACCAAGAAAGAGTTAAAATAGGTTAAAAGGGTTAAAGATTAAATAATAAGTAATAAAGACAACTAAAACATTTATAAATAATATTTTATTGTCATATTTTCACCCAATACAATATCATACTCTATAATTATTCATTTGAGTTACTTATTTTTTAGAATGAAAATTATATTTAATAATCTTCTATAAAAATCTAGGATTGACCTCCACCCCAATTATTAATGGAAATGACCTATTATCTATTATGTACACATAAAGTGAATATTACCATGGAAAATACCTTCTAAAATACATTATAAAACCTTCCTCCCATGACCTAGGATATCCTGTCTAATCAAAATACCATTATATGAGACTTAACGTGTATTCCAAAGATGGTTTTCCGTAAAAGATGTAATTATTTTTTGGTATTTTAATTTTACTTCTTATTATACCTCAATAAAATATATTTAAACCATGTTGATATATTTAAATTAGTGTTTAAAATTTACATAAATAATCATTGGTATGTTTTAAAATGATTTTTTATCTCCTTTTTAATCCAATGTGGAATAAAAGAATTGTTTTTCATAAGTATGCACTATCACCTCTACAAAACAATGTGTTTCATTTTCCATCACTAAATATTATGGATCATAATAATTATAGATTTAATCTATATCTTTTATATTAATTATGTATCAATAATTAATTAAAAATAATAATACATTACTTATATATCCCATCTATCCATTTTAAAATGACAACATCATCTGTGTGTATGTGTGGAAAACAATCAACATTATGATATGGGATTTTTTGCTTGTATTCCATCCATATAAGGCTCGAAAATTATATTTAATGACTATAAATGAAAATTATTTTTGGATATAATTTTTATATGATTTAATTATTAACTCTTTCAACATAGACGACCTAGTAGAGAAATTTTGGGCATATCTACAAAATATCATAAAAACATCCAATCTGAACACAATAGAATATGTAAATAATACGAAATTCATAAATAAATATATAATAAATAAATAATTTGAAAATGTATTTATTTATTGGAATTATTAATCTAAATTTTTTATTCATAAAGATAAATAGTGTATGTTTAAATTTTGACTCAAGGTAATGTATTTATAGTCTCAAATTCCTTTTGTTAATACATAAGCTATTTTCCTAACATGTATTATTTTGTTTTGTTTATAATCATCCTTATATATTTATTTTATCATTATTATCTAAAACATGATGAGCTTAAAAATTAAATATATTTTCATTACAATAATTTTTCCTTGGATCAAATTTTTTTATGTCATAAGGGATTTCCTTAAAAATAGTTTAAAACATTTTTATGATTATTCTTCGAATTTTTTTTCCCTATATTCAATATTTGTTTTAAATTTTTTCTTTTTATGATCATGATTACTCATAATTTTTTTAGAAAATAGTTTTTATACTATCACTGACATTATTACATGGTTTATAATGGAATATTCTTATCAATTTTTATACAACATACATTTACTAAAGGTGTGAAATGAATCATTGTTTTAACTTTTATATAATGAATGAAGCATAACACTATGATTATTCATCGTTACAATGAATCATCAATTATAATTTTCATGGATGTTTTCAAATATAAAAATTTACATGATATATTTGGAATTTTTAATGTTAATTGGTGACTTTATTAAATGTTTTATAAATAAATATTTGTATCACATTCAAAAAAACAAACATTTTCTAATGGTGTTAAATGATTTATTATCTTAACTCTAATAGTTCGAAAATTGTTTATCACCATCATAACCCATCATTTATTTAAATAATACTTTAAATTTTTCCTGTCTTTTCTGAAATAGAATAATTTTAAATAAATTATGTGAAATTTTAATATTTAATAAATTTCCAAAGAAAATGAAATTTCAAACTATTTTAATGTGAAGATATAATGTTAACATACAATGGATCAAAAGAGTTATTAATGGGATTTATGATGAAGGGGTAATGATATAAAAAAATCATTATATGTTATATGAATTTTATATATGAATATGGGTGAGCATGAGACAGTTTTTTTCAATGGGTGATCCTAATACATCATATAAAAGATGGATGTGGCTGTAATAGCTCTCAAATGAATTAGCTATGGTTCATTTCCTTTAAAGTAAAAGATAGAGTTTACCGAGGAGGATTCTCTTACATATTCAACTTGGTTATATCTACTTATGAAATGGCTGAACATGGGATATGAATATATTTTTCTAAGATTTTGATATGGTTCACTAATTTCTTATTTTGGGTTTCATAATTTTTTCATTGAATAAGAGACGATTATCTAATGTGGATTTTTTTTATTTTTTATTCACAAGGAATTATTATAAAAATGTTAAAAAATCAGATATTATTTATCGCATTAGGAAAATGGATTTATTCCCTTTATATCCCTTAATGAGTTTTATAAAAATCACATGTTTTCAAAATCTATTTATATGGAATATGGATGAGTAAGAACTATTGCAAAATCTAAATATTAATATTTTAAATTGATCATTATTGATGAAAATGTGTCATGAGTAAAGAGTAGATTCTAATCTTATGAATTCTATGTTGTAGGAAAAATGGTCACAGTGTGTCAGTGACCCCTATGTAATTAAATTTTTTTCCTAAATATCTAAAAATATAAAAATAAAATATCATGGGAATGTTTGAAATTAAAACCCTAATTATTAAACTCAAATTTTTGGTTCCACTAATATAAATATAATTATACATGTTATTAAATAAATAATTATTTTTCCATGACTACTCAGGGCCAATATCAAAATAGTATCAATATGGATACAAGAAAATAAATTAAAAAAAATGGAAAAGTATAATTATGTACTTTCAGTATCAAGGGCTATCAGCCATGATATCATGAATATTACCATCAAGGCATATTAACTAAGACACCAATATTAATAATAGGGTATGTTTAAACCATATTGTTATCTAATATAAAATGTCAAATGTTTTTTTTCCTGATATTAGTTTATGCATCATGAGGCTATATATAACTAGTCCCCACTTGTCAGATTATCATATGATGAATTATTTATATTTAAAAGTATCACAACTTTTCATTCTCAAAATTACTTTTAATTAAATACTAATCTATATTGAATCAAGAATGCAGAATGTAAATATTTCCCTTGAAATTGAAATAACACTATTAAGTGATTCCTACAATTAATACCACATATTAACATGTTATAAAGTTGAATCATCAACAATGTATTAGAAATTAATATTAATTAATATATTTTACTAAAAAGTGTAGACATGATGCATAAATATAAGGTCTAATTTTTAACAAATATTGATAAAGAACATGATCACATGAAATTTAATGATCAAAAGAAAAAAATTGATTCATCAAAAATATATTTTTTTGAAAACCCATGACTTTAGAATATAAGGATGAAGAAAGATAGTGAAAACAATTTCCCAATGACATTGTGTATAAACAGTTTTATAAAACAATTTAAAAATAACTAATAAATTTTATTAACAAAAAATACCAATTTCATTTGATACCATTTTTTTAAAAAAACCGACACATTAAAAAAATAAATTTATATGAAAATAACCATGGAGAATATTATTGATTCTTTAAAATCAATGAGTAATTATTAGATTGCGAAAATCATTTTAGGAGGTGCATCTTGAGACAAATTTTTTCTTCACCGCTTTTTTTAAACATTCCTTGTATGGAAAATAACATGAATTTTTTTTCAAACCATTTTATATAAATTAAATCATGTTTAATAAAGGATAAAATAAATTTTTTTGAATAGAAAAAAAATATTGGAAACATTTTAATGAAAATATGTGCAATGAAAAAATAGTTTGAAGGAAAACAATAATATTCCATAGTGCATGTCCCTTATATGAATCATACAT
Source organism: Viscum album (assembly GCA_963277665.1). Taxonomy (NCBI): domain Eukaryota; kingdom Viridiplantae; phylum Streptophyta; class Magnoliopsida; order Santalales; family Viscaceae; genus Viscum; species Viscum album. The sequence goes on from OY728160.1 coordinate 1,921,686,025, forward strand.
TTTCATTATTGATCAAAAAAGAAGAAATTGGGAAATAAATCTCTAAATCACCGTATATTTGGATTATAAAAAAATATAAGAGGTTTAAATGATTATGAGCATTTAACTTATCCATTTTTAATTTTAACATATATAACCTCGATATAAAATGAGATTATAATAGAAATCTATTAATTAAAATTCAACATGCTTCCAAAATTGTTTCATACTCCAAAATAAAAAATTTAAATTTTTTTTATTTATATACCATACCCATATAAAAACTTATAAAATCATATATTATCTAGTAATGATATTTTATTACTTGTTTATTAATAATTCCTTATGAAAATCATCGTTTATAAGTTTTAATAGTTTCATTTTTGGTAGGTTTCGATTCATTAGTTTTAGTCGTTACAGTATCCTTATAGTTAAATCATCTACATAATGATAATAATGATATAAAAATTATAAATATTTATTTTATGGACATTTTAATGATTCTTGAATAGTCAAGATGAAAAAATTATCACAACACTTCCTGGAGGAGGTAGTCTGCATGTACTCATGACCGACATTATAATGTTTTAATTGAGTTTATGAGTAAGAAGTTAAATGATATATTAGATAAAAAAACTCATATTAATGTCATTATTATTATATATGCACGTTATTGACATCTTTATATCAATATAAGTGATGTGGTGTTGAAAAATAAATTAAAAGGCTACATGGAGTCAGTTGGTCGTATTTATGGACAAGTAATGTTATTTTTATTTGTTGGATGGGTATGTACATTAAAAATGGACCTACCAAAAAATAATAAAATTTTATAATATGTTAGATAAATATTTTTTATGTAACAATGATTATGATTGTTTGAAGGAGGTAAATGTAGAAAGCAATAAGAAAATAATTGATTAAGTACAACCCCACTTTTTCATAAAAACACATTATGTTTTACATAAATTTAATTTAGGATGGTATTATGATAAAAATATATAACTATAGAGAATTCTAGGGAGTTTTAGGAAGGTAATTATTTTATGTATTGATAGATATTAGAGGCTCTTGAAGTGAGAAAAAAATAGGGGAGTTGGTTTTCTTTTTATGTGAGGGAGATGACACAAATGGAATTTTTAAAATGATTAAAATATATTAATGCAATACTCAAGAAACATTACTAAATAATGAATCACATAGGAATAGAGTATGATATAGGTCTGAACTATGACAACAAAATTGGATTTCTACATGTTTTTAGATCATTTTAATGACTATCATTTCAGTTTTAACCCTTTAGACATGTATTAACTTTTTCAATGAAAACGTTCTTTTCTAACCATTTTTAATAGTAATTAAAACCAAAAAATAAAATTGTATTCATTAAAAATATTTAAATTAGGATTAAAAATATGGAGACCATTTTATAAAATATAATTTTAATAAATAGTATAAAATAATTTAAAAATTAACATTTAAAATGCGATGAAAAAACATTCTAGAAAAGTCATTTTTACTATAAAAATGATTTAACAAAAATGTAAAATTATAATATTGACAGAATTGGAGTTTTATAGTTCAAGTTAAAAAATTTGATCATTTTTTATTTCAAAATAAAAAATACAAAATGCAACCTTGTAAAAACATTATTAAGATAAAAGAATAGAAATAATTTTTATTTTAATGAAAAATTATTTAAATTTTCAAATGGGAATTGTACAATTCTATGTTAAAAATATCAGTTCTTATAGATTATATTGCTTCATAAATACATATTTGTTCTGGGAAAATTCTTCATTATCTTTCAAGTTATTCTTATATCATTACAATGTATTAAATGTTCCAGTTCCTGAAATATACTTTTTTCAATCTTCACCCAAAGATTAACAATTTATGAAAAATCTCAATAAATCACCACAAGTTTATTTTTACATGATGAAATAAAAAATGAAATTTATAATATCAAAATATACCAATAAAAATTGATAAATTATTTTATTCATAATTTTCTTGAATAACCCTATGTGTGTTTTGATATTTGTTATCATTAATGAAGGACATACTATAATTGAATCTCAGGTGTGATAGGTAATCTTGTTGTATGTTCCTGAACTAGGGGCCATATACTGGTTCCCCAATAGGGTTTTACACATGGCTGAAAGCATGCTTCCATATATTCTATAGGTGACCAATTAGTAGCAAGTGTCTAATATTATACATGGGGAGACTTTAAACTCTATAAATGTTGAACAATAGATTATGTCGATATATAAATTACATAAATAATCAGTAAAAATAACCAATAAATATCAAACATAAATAAAGATTCCCAAATTATGGTAAATGTCAGTTAACTAAGACAGTCAATATTTTATGGAAAATATTAGTAGTGTGTACATGAATCCCATAATAATGAAATAATAAAAACTACCAACCAGTCTACAACAGAATATTTAGTCTCCTCATCCATGATCAATCATGAATCTTAACTCATACATATAACTAAAAGTTCCAATTTAGGATAATTGTACCACTAAGAGGGGTGAAGGTAAATTACTGATACTTTTTATTTATTGTTACTTAAATTAAAAAAACATTTTCCTCATGTTACAGATTATATAACATATTTAAAACAATTCATGCTCATATCCACTTGAACTGATGAATTTAAAAGTTTCACAATTCATTAAGAATACCTACGTTCTTTCTATGTTTTGGAAATAATCCAATAGCAGAAAATTAACTAGAAATGAATCATTGGATTATAAAAATTAAGATATATCCTTACAATCATGTAACACTATGTAAAAAATTCCAATTGTCTTTATATTCCCTCATAGCACACAAATAATATAACAATATTCGTGTTACAATTCATGTTACATGTGATTCTATATAAATTATAAAAATTTATTCCTTTTTAGACTATTCATCAATTTCATACAAATAATATGGTATGAAATTATAACAATTTTAAAGTAGAATTCCTGTCTAATTTCCCCTACCTAATCGGCATTCTCTGAATCTACAGATTTGATCTCCCACTCCAATCATCAAATCATATTTCTTAATATGATTGAAATAAGCTAATCTATATATGATTGAAAAAAATCGCAATACATTCTTCAGTATTGGAATCTCAATATAGAGATCAGAGATCCAATTATCTACCCATATATAATGAATGGATAAATACGATGTAAATCCGAATATAGTAACCAACATAATACAATAAATATTGGATATGATGGTTAGTTAAATATAGTGGTGTGATCTTGCCTCTTCTTCTCTCACTTCTCCCCATCGATACATTTTAAACAAATTTATAATAGGTTATACTATTTCTAATCCTTAAACATAGAGATCCTCTCTCTTATATGGTTTATAGTAGATTCATCAAAAAAAAATTAAAGTACACTCACCTTTTATAGGTGTCCCGTGATTATTTTTGGATAGAATCCCAAAATCTTTCCCACTCACACAAATTCAACCAAATACCAACATACCTTATATATAATGTACATGTTAACATCTTTAAATATTTATGACTATTCTCAAATCCTCTATAATCATCACCTCTTCTTCATAGAATTTCTTTTTAATTACCAATCTGAATCTGATTTCACAATCCAATTGAATGAATCTGATTTCTTTATAAGGATACACTGAATCACTTATATTTAGAGAAATAGATTCCTCTAATATTGCAGAATACAATCCACTATATTGATTTAACACGATTATTCCATTGTATTTCATGATCCCTTAGAAAATAAATTCATTAATGAATTCTATTTTTCGTTCTTCATTTCTTCCCTAGACCCAGTTGAAAATATCAAAGTAATTAAACCCTTTTGAAATGGTTAACTATATTATTGATCTAATTATTTTTACTTATTGGTCTCGAACAATTATTTTAAATAAAATGAAATATTTGTTTGATCTGATTCTTATTTCTTTTCTAAATACAATATCACATGAATATTACTGAAACAAATCTTCTTCTGGTTAATTTGAGAATGTAATGAATAGGATGGACCATTTTTTAAAGATTCAACTTCTTCTTTAAGAAAACATCATCATGTATCCTGAATTCATTAGATACTTTGAATTCATTGAGTATCATATTTTTCATCATCTTACTTTAATTATAATGTTTAGAAACATTCAATTCCTTCATTTATAACATTCATTCCATCTAATCCAGAATTTGATGGTCCTTAATAAAATCTGTTAGAATATGATTGTCTTGAATTTGACATGTATGAATAAAATATAGAGCACCATTTTATCTTTCTATCTATCTCCAATTAATAATAATATGATTGAAAAAATTTGACGCTTTCTACAGGATCTGATTATCCATAATGTAATCAACAACATCTCTTTCACACTCATTTCTTTTATAAATATTTCACCCCAAGTTTCATAATTTACATGGGATATAAGGAAACAATAAGACAAGAAATGTATCATAAAATTTATTTTTCATAGTCATGTAAATTCCACTATTCCATTAACTAGATTAAGAGTTAATTTGATGACCATTAATTTCTAAAAAGATGCATTCTCAAAACAATCAACCCATTCATACCAGATTCAGTGTAAATATGATGATTTATTCCCTCTATATTCTTCTGAATTCAATTGACCTTATTATGCTTTTTGAGTCCAATTCACTATATATAATGGTCAGTATGAATTTCAACAAAAACAAAGTAAATTAATTTTCCCTTTAATCATTGTCTTCTTTGACCACAAAATAAAATACACGAATATAATAACATTCCTCATCATATTGGTCTTAACTGTCCCCACTTTATATTTTTTTTCATCCATGTTTAATAAATCACTAATATTTATATCATCAATAAATAGATTACATATGAACAATTCTAATCATACATGAGCTAAATCAATGATGAAAACAAAATGAATTGAATGAAAATCCATGGACTCCAAAAGCAGTGATTTGGAAATCCTTCTTCATATTCATAATATATTCATCCTTTTTTCATCAACATTATTGGATTAAAAAACAATTTTTATCTTATAAAAACTATGAAAAATAGTTAGAATAGTTTACACATAATAAAATTCTAAATACATTGGTTACCCATAACTCCCTCTTTTTCATTAAATACAAATAGAAAGGATATATGAAAATTTAAATTTCTTCTTTCCCTTGATAATAAATTCCAAAGATAAGATTAAAGAGGGGACAAAAACACATACCTCATCCTTGATGAGAAATATCTTAGACCCCCAAGGTCAGCCTCAACATAAAAAACTATTCCTCTAGTAATTGTTTTGTTAAAATTTTAACAACTTGTTGTAATGATAGAACATAATCCAAATTCAATTGACTATTCTCCACATGTTATTTTATGAAATTATATTTGATATAACAATGTTTTAAAATATAATTTTAAAATATATTTTTGGTTATATTGATTTAACATTGATTGTCACAACCTAAAATCAAGGGTAAAATCACTTCGACCTTTAAATCATCTATTTGAGTTTCAATCGACAGAAGTTGAATAATCTGTCGAGTGGAAGAAACATACTCATCATCAACTATAATGAGAGGTAATAAATTATATTTATTTTAATTCAAACTAACAAACTTCTTTCCCAAAATTAATACTCCTCCAATTGTGGATCTTCTCTCATCAACATTTTCTGTCCAATCAGCATCTGAATACGCAATCAATTCGATACTATCTGAGCTACCATACATGATTACGTGTAACATCCCAGGTAAATAATGAAGATGAATTTTTTTATTAATATTTTTTTATTAAATATTGAATCTAATTTAAAGGGGATGTTATGTTCGATGGAGTACCCAATACACAACAATGGGTTTCTTTGAAATCTTATGTTGCACACTACTAATATAATATTATTATTTTAAATATTAGTTAACAAATAACGGTTGTATTGGAGGGAATGAATATAACTATCTATAATATTATTATACATATTGGTTGAGTATTTTATCTTTTATCCAATATATGTTAGAGGCTTAAAATAAGTAAAGGATTTGTTTTTAAGAATAAATACTCTAATATTCAATAAAAGTTTGATTTACGTCCATTTAATGGTGAACCCTCTTTGAATATAGCTTTTTCCAATTTTATATTTTCAATTTGAAAAAAATAAAATTCTTCTTTATAATCGGGACACCAAAAATTACTTTAGATGAAAGTTTTGTATTCTTCTAATAATATTAATTTTTTATTGAATACTGAAAAATACTGTATTTGAATTCAAAAGTATATATTAATTTAATTTATTTATGTGGTTATATTATATTTTTAATTGGATTTAATGTGAAATTAGAATATATTTTTACCATTTAATCTAATTTTGTTCATTTTATGTTATTTTATTTTTAAATTGGACATAAACAAATGTCAATCTTTTGATAGTTATTATTTCTTAAAAACACGCTATTTTTTTAAAAGCGGGAATTATTTTTATATTAACTTCTAACGCTTCAATGTTTTCAATTTGGAAAAATGGATTCAATATTTTTAATCAGTAGGTCCAAATTGAGTAAATATGTAACTTTTATTTTTAGACAATTTAAATATTTACTTTTGTAAATGTTTTATTTACCATTATTAAAGGATAAATATAGTAAATAAGGGTAAAATATATTATTATAATAATATTAAATTTAAATAACAAGTGTCCTATTACTATTTTATGATATATATCCATCCATGGGCTTCCTTGGGTCGAATATGGGACCCCATATAGCTACATGGGATTAATAATGATATTTTATATTACTTAATTTAAAATAAGACAAAAATTACATAAACAAATATCTTTTAGTAAATATATTTTTATATGGGGTTATATACGTTATATTTTAGACTACAATTATTATTTATAAATCTAAAAAGATTTACTACATCATGGTATATTTTTTATAATTTTTGGACATCATATAAATTAAATTAGTTTTGACACTATAATGATGTAATATTTACCTCATTAATAAACAATTGAAATAAATAAGATTATAAATATTAATAAAATATCCAAAACTTTTCCAATTATTATTGTATTTTTTTATTCTCCATGAGTCATATTGACTTTGATAATAAAGAATATTTTACCTTTAGAAACCTGACATGAGGTTATAATAAAAAAATTGTTTCAAACTATCCTAAAGAGCCCATCCTTTCTCTTATAAAAACCCCTCACTTCTAACCAATTCCTTACGCATCCCAATCCTTATGATTCGTCCATATTATAATCAATTAAACTCCCAAAATCTTTCTATTCATTCTTGAAGACTTACCATAGGAATAAATAACTAAAAAAATCCCTTTAGGATCAATCCAATGGGAGTTACTCGATCTAAAGATACGCCTTCTCTTAAGTTCTTTGGTTTTATTTTAATTCTACATCCCTCTAAACTCTTGTTATTCCTTTATTTTATAGCAAAAATAGTATCCTAAATAAAATAGGAAGTTGTTATGAGATTTATTTTAGGTACACTTACACACATCACTTTCTAATGGGTGAACAACATATTGTTTCTGTGAATGGAAACGTAACGCCTCACGAAGCGATGCTTGTTCAATTATCTCCTACCAAATCTTATGGTGGACACTAACATGGAACTGTTTTTATATATGATATATATTATGTTTTTTATTTCAATATTCTTCTATAATTTTCAGTTACAAACATACCTTTATTCCTACCAATATGTGTAAACATGATAATTTCATTTTAGAAAATGCGGACTACCGCCCCCTCAAGGTGATATGATTCATTCTTGACATACATTGAACGTATAAATATGGAGTTAACAAAATCATGTAACATATATATCATATGATATTATAATTTAATTATAATATACCTATGTATCATTATGTTTTCATTCCATTAAATATTAAATAGAAATGGAAGTAGTGTTCATGCGTACGTACGACTTACGTCTCCATGAACGGTGCATTTCATTTCTTATCTCTGAATGTTATGTACTATTATAAATATATATATATACACTAGATATATATGATATATATGATATCTAAATCATTAATATCATTCTATGGATAATGGAGTTTTGACCAAATGGATAAATTGTAATTATAACAAGTTCATTTTTTACTCAAATTCCGAACATCGACAAAATTTCTGATATGAACTCAAATAATTAACTAACAGTTATTTCAAGGTAATAAGTGATATAAAAGTAATAATAAACATTAAAAAGGTTATTAATGAAGTATACATTAAATTATATTTATCAATCAAGAAGAAAAATGAACAAACGAGTCATGTTGGACATAAGGTAATGGATTTCTTATTTCACTTTTAATTATGTGAGATTTCCATTGTTCACCACTTATTTATTGCATGTGGTGTATTGTGTATTTAAATTTGATATAAATTATCATTATTCTGTTTATATTAATTTTATTATGTGATTCATTTTGTGTTTAATAAATTTTCTCATATGACTCTATTAATTACAACATGGTAAGGGTTTTTCATCTCACATTTTATTCCCGTGAGATTCATGCTATATTAGCCACTATTTAATTTTGTGTGGTGGATGTACTGCCCATGGTTGTATTCATTGTGTAAATTTTTTTAATTTATGGTTATTTACATATTCATTGTGTGATATTTAGTTCATAGGGTGTGTGTTTCATAAGTTACCAAATCGCTAAGGGAACCTTTCACCCTCCACTTTTTAAAAGACTTATTTTTTGTTATGTCTGTTAATTTTCATCTTATTATGGTGAGATATGTTCTTTTATATACTTATTGATGTAAATTTTATGTCCGAGTGATGAGATAACCTTTTACCTCTCATAAAATTATTTTTTAAAATTTAAATTGAACCCATTAGGTTGTCAATTTTCGGTAAGAAAACTTCTTAACCCAATTTCAATTTTTTAGTTAAACATCAACTTCTTGATCATGTCGTGCTATGAATATCTCTGAATAACCTCGGATTGTTTTACCCGTAATATCCAGTTATATTTGGTGTATTCATATTTTTCACACATAATTATGTAATTGTTTTGTCCTTAATCTATGGATACCGTCTTTATAATGGATTTCATCTCAATTTACATTTCCATAGAGACATTATTGTTGATATGCACCAATTCACTATTATATAGAGTATATACTGTCCTTTGGCATATTATATCATAAATACCTTTATTATATTGATATTTTTAAGTTATGATTAAATGTTATTCCTATATTATGTGTATTATAGGTTCTCTTAATTTTTTTTAAAAAAACTCATTAACCAAAATAACGTTTTAAATGTTTTAATGATTTATTATTCTAAATAATTCACATTAATGTCCATGTTTTATAAATTTTTATAAGGATATATTCATATGGACATGATTGTTTTGTAATTTAAATTTCATAAAAATTATTCAAAGTGGTATGGGACACTTTGATTCAAACATCTCTTTATTTAATTTTTTAAATGGGTTTGAAAATGGAATGATAAAAGCTTTTATTTTGTCCACATTTTGAAATGATATATTGTGATTGCAATGTGGAAATGTTATCATTAAATTATGTTTGATTTATGAGTTATAATTATGTTATTGCTACTGGGAATTGTTTACCTATATGGGTGGTTCCACGATAAACCTAGGGCTGGTGAGCCCGAGATAGCTCTCCAATGCATTGGGTAATGTGACAGAGGTAAATGTTAATGTTTCTCTTAAGAGATTTATGGAATATAATGTGATGGGTATTCCAAATTTGATTCCCTCTATAGCTATGATATCTATAATGTATGTCTGTTATTTTTGACATAGGTTACCTTTATGATTTATGATTTCTATGTGTTAGTCATAAATCATATGATTTCATGATGTATGTTATGATTTAAAAGTATGGTTTTATTGTTTTGTATTTATTTATGGGCTAATGTTTTCATTAATTAATTTATATACCTTATTGATATTTTTATACTCATTATATGTTTTTGAAATGTTTTCCATAGGACTTAAGTATGAATAAGGGTCAAATATGGGATCATTGAAAAGTCATGATGTCTAAAACATGAATGTAGACATGAATCTTTTTTTCAAGAGTTTTTTTTATGAAAAAAATGGATACTAAGTAGAATTTTCTACATGTAATATTCATGCTGTTATGTAAATTTTATGACCTAATTATCGAAAACAATAATCCTGAAAATATCCTCAATGTGAACTATCTATTTAATTCAAGATTATATAATGTTTAAGATTAGGTCTTTATAGTGGGTATCAGATGTAGTTTTAGACAACTTTAGGGATTAAGAGGTGTTGTTAAACACATGGTTAGTCCCAATATCAATTATTTCAGTTCATTCCTTGATTTATAACTTTTTTTAAATTAAGGAGATTATGTTTCAAATGTAAAGAGGAATATTTCAAATGACATTCCCATCTCTTTCTGATGACTTTCTTTCAATAATTATTGCAAAGTCGTGTTTGGATGACTGTGAAACATTTTCTAACATACAACTCAATTGCATGAAATTAATAGAGACATCAACCACCTCCACTATACCCTAATATCATCATGGATCATGGGTTATATTTAATCAAATCCTATTTTCACAATATTCTCATATTTTCATGAAAGTTAAATATTTTCATGAAATTTTCAAATATTTTATATTATCACAAATTCTGAAGCATATTATGATTTCGAAAAAGGTTCTGAAGAAATAGACCCTCGCACAACCTATTTATATTTTCATTTACAATATAGGATCTCAGCAAATACGTATGTTAATTTAAATGGACCATTTATTGAATGTTTCAAATCAAATTCGGTCGAACTATTTTATAGAAATCTTGGTTTACCATATGTGTTGAAATTATATATCATACATGATTACATTCCAAAACTATTTCTCTATGAACACCCGTATGACACATGTTTTACAAGGTCTATTTGGATGATGGGAGAAAATTATTTTGAAATATCTCTAAATCATTGTTGCAATGCGTGGACCTTCTACCTACGTGAACATGATAACGATGAAACCAAGTGGAGACCATGATCAAGGTATGATGTTCATTATTCTGGGGGACCATTTGATTTTATTATATGGTGGTGAAATTAAAAAAATGTCAATATATATAATACATCAATAATTAAGATTTGGTGATCATATTGATTTTGGGATTAAAATGAGATTTACAAGGAAAACCATTGAGGTTGAAACATGATAGGGTTATTTTTGAGTTTTATAAAAAGGACAACATGTAGGATGGGTGACAACCTGTCATGTCCGGCAAGGCCGCAGGAAATGAACCCACAGTCGAAGGGCGACAAGGTCGAATCGCATACCACTGGCTTATGAGATGTACTTGGTTAGATTGACTTATTATTTTAAGTTAAATGGATTTATTGATCAAAAATAAGTTGATTTTTGGATGTTATGCTTCTTAAAATAGATATCCTTATTATAGGAAAATTATTTGGTGAATATGTGATAAAAGTGAATTGGGAAGACGTTCTATCTTTTCAGGAAACACTATATTCCTCAAGAAAATATAATATACTATGGAATTTAATTTGTGGAATAATAGTTGAAAATTATATTTTTGGAATAATTTATGTATCATTTTGGAAATATTGATATTTGGGTTATTTATGGAAATGACTAAGTTATCATAATGAATATCTGATTAGGTTAATTACACTTTAGTATGAGACTTTAAGAGTATTCTATGTTTTTGGAGTTAAATGTTATAATTTACTGTGGAAGATTATGAGATCAAATCCTTGTGAGTTTTGGGATTCAAACTTAGTTTGGATTATTTTGAAGAATTTTAAGGACAATTATGTATGGAATGGTCATTGTTGAACTTTGGGTTTGGTTTGCCAAATTTCTAAGATAAAGAGTATTATTTCTTTTTGTAAAAGATTGTCCTTTTGGGTATTATTTCATCTATCACTAGCCATTTTCGTTTTAGTTTATGAATAATTACACGGAAAATATGTAGTTCTAATTTTGTGGATTATGTGCTTCTCTATAAGATAATTCTGGTGCTTTTGATGGGACCAAGTATTTTTGAACTCTCATTGCTTGGAGAAATGATATGTTTTTCGTAGAAATTTGTTGAAGGATGAAACGCTACTTAAAGGTAAGTATATGTTCATATTCTATGTAGTAACTTAATTACTCAATGTTATGAAAAGTAACGTAAAAATAATGCTCTTGGTTTATGTTTCCTACTATGAAATCAATGACCATTTAATACATGGTTTCCTATATGGAATCCATGTATGGGTTATATCGGTTGACCTTTGTACATCACTTTCTTTCTTTTAAAGTGATAGATTTATTGACTCATTTTATGATGTGGGATTTTCAATGATGTTTCCGAGCCCAATTTTAAAATAGCGAGAACGCAATTCCCAAAAGGGGGGAAGGATGTAACATCCCAGGTAAATAAAGAAAATTAAAATTTTCAAATTTATTAATATTTTTTAATTAAATATTATATCTACTTTAATGTAGATTCTATGTTTGATGGCATACTCGATACTCAACAATGGGTTTCCTTAAAATCATACAATGCACACTAATAATAAAATATTTTTATTTTAAATGGTAGTTAACACCAAGACGTTGTGTTTGAGGGAATTAATAGACTAACTAGAATATGATTATACATGTTTTTTTGAAAATTTTAACTTTTATCCAATAAAATTTAGAGGCTACAAATAATTAATGAACTAGATTTTAATCATAAATACTCTAATATTCACTAAAAGGTCGATTTACAGAAATTTAATGGAGAACCCTCATTAAATCTGGTTTTTTTCAAATTTAAATGTTTTATTTGATAGAATAAAATTCTTCTTTAGAATCGGGACACTAGAATTTATTTGGAATAAATTTTTTTATTAATCTAATAAAGGTCATTTTTTTAATGAATAATGAAAAATATTGTATTTTAATTCAGAAGTGCCTATTAATTTAATTTATTTATATGGTTATATTATCTTTTTAATTGGTTTTATAAAGTCTAATTAGAATAGATTTTTACCTTTTAATCTAATTTTTGTCATTTTATGTAATTTATTTTTTAAATTTAACATAATCAAGTGTCAATATTTTGATATATATTATTTCTTAAAAAGATGCTATTTGTTTTAATAGTGGGAATTGATTTTAAATAAATTTTTTCCACTTATGTGTTTTGAATTTGGAAAAATGGATTCCATATTTGGAATCTGTATGTCCAAATTGTGTAAAAAGGCAACTTTTATTTTTAGACATTTCAAATATTTACTTGAGTAAATATTTTATTTACCATGATTAAGAGGTAAATATAGTAAATAAGGGTTAAATATAATAATATAATAATATTAAATTACCCTAACATGTTGATAATTCTATTTTATGATACATATACGACCATGGGCATCCTTGCGTCGAATTTGGGACCCCATATAGACACATGGGAGTAATAATGACATTTTATATTAATTAATTTAAAGGAAAGACAAAAATGACTTAAAAAAATATCTTTTAGTAAATAAATTTTTTACATGGGGTTATATAAGTTATATTTTAGACTATACATTTTATTTTGAAATATAAAATTATTTTCTACATAATTGAAATTTTTTATAATTTTTTTAAATCAAATAAATTAATTATTTATGACACAATAATGATGCAATATTTACCTCATTAATATATGTTTTAATTAAATAAGATTATAAATATTTCAAAAAATATAAAAACCATTCCAATTATTATTGTATTATATTATTTTGACCATGATTCATCATTAATTTGATATTACATAATATTTTACATTGTTAAACTAATGATGAGGTTATAATAAAATAATCGTTTCAAACATTAATAAAGAGCATATCCTCTCCCCTATAAAAATCCCTCACTTATAACCAATTCCTCACACATATATATCCTTTTAGTACGTCCAAAATCTACTCAATTAAGTTAAAAATATCTCTATATTCATCCTAGATGTTGTACCGTTGGCATAAATCACTTCAAGATGCCATATTGGTTCAATCCAATTGGAATTACCCGATTTAACAGTAACATTTTCTCTTAAGTTATTTGGTTTTATTTTACTTCTCCAACCCCCTAAAATCTTTTTATTAATTTATATTATAATAAAACCATTATCCTAAATATAATATGTAGTTCTTAATAGAGGTATTCTAAGTACACTTACACACACCTCTTTCTAATGGGTGAAAAACATACTGTTTCTGTGAGTGGCAAACTAACGCCTCATGAAGAGATGATTATTCAATTATCTCATAACGCCACTCATGGTGGCTTCTAAGATTTCACTCTATTTATATATGATATAAATTATGTTTTTGTTTTTTATATTCTTCTATAATTTTTTATTTACAAACATTCCTTTATTCCTTCCAATATGTGTAAACACGATAATTTCTTTTGAGGATGTGCGGACTATCGCCCCCTCATGGTGATATGATTAATTCTTGACATACATTGAACATATAAAGACGGATTTAATGAAATTATGTAAAATTTATATCATATGATATTATAATGGAATTATAATATACTTATTAATCATTTGGGTTTCATTCCATTAAATATTAAATAGAAATGAAAGTAGTTTTCATGCGTATGTATGACCTACCATCCCCATGAGAGGGGAATTTCATTTCTTATATCCAAATGTTATGAACTATTATAAATATATATATATATATATATTTAGACACTGGATATATATGACATATATTATATATAAATCATTAATATCATTCTATGGATAATGGTGTTTTGATCAAATGGACAAATTGTAATTATAACAAGTTCATTTTTTAACTGAAATTCCACACATCGACAAAATTTCTGATATGAATTAAAAAAATTGACTAATAGTTATTTCAAGGTAATAAGTTATATAAAAGTAATAATAAACATTATAAATTTTATGAATCAAGTAGAAATTGGCTTCTGTTTATTAATCAGGATGAACAAGGAACAAACGAGTCATGTTGGACATAAAGTAAGGGATTTCTTATTTCACCTTAAATTCTGTGATATTTCAATTGTTCACCACTTATTTATTGCTTGTGGTTTATTGTGTATTTCTATTTTATATAAATTGTCCTTATTATATATATAATAATTTTATTATGTGATTTATTTGGTGTTTGTTAACTTTTCTCATATGACTCAATTAATTACAACATGGTAAGGGTTTTTCATCTCACTTTTTATTCCCGTGCGATTCATGCTATATTAGCCACTATTTCCTATTGTGTGGTGGATGTACTTCCCATGATTATTTTATTTTTGTAATATAAAATAATTTATGGGTATTTACATATTCATTTTGTGATGTTTCTTTCATGGGGTGTAAGTTTCGTAAGTTTTCATATCGGAAAAAGAACCATTCACCCTCCACTTTTTAAAAGAATTATTTTTGGTATGTATTTTAATTTAAAAATTATTATGTTGGGATATGTTATTATATATATTTATTGATGTAAATTTTATGTCCAAGTGATGGTTTATCCTTTTCTCTGTCATCAACTTATTTTTTGAATTTTAGCGTAAAGTCGTTAGGCTGTCGAATTTCTATAAGAAAACTTATTAACCAAATTTCAATTTTTGGGTTAAACATCTACTTCTTGATTATGTTGTGGTATGAATGTTTCTGAATAACCACTGATTGATTACACTTAATATACAATTATATTCTGTTTATTCATAATTGTCACACATAATTATGTAATTGATTTCTTATTAATCTAAGGATACCATCATTATAAGGGATTTCGTCTCAATTTACATTTCCATTGGGGTATCATTGTTGATATGAACTAATTCACTCTTATATGGTGTATATACTATCCTTTGGAATGTTACACCATGAATACATTTATTCTCATGATATTATTAAGTTCTAATTAAATGTTATTTCTTAATTATTTGTATTCTAGGATCTCTAATTTTGTAAAAAACTCTATAACTAAAATATCGTTTTAAAATTTTTAAAGGTTTTTTCTTCTAAATATTTCAAATTAATGTCCATATTTTATAAATTATTTTAAAAATTTATTCAATTGAAAATGATTGTTTTGAAATTTAAATTTCTTTCAAATGAATCAATGGGGTATGGGACACATTGATTAAAAATCTCTTTATTTAAAATTTTAAATGGTTTAGAAAATGGTTTGATAAAAGCATTGATTATGTCAATATATTGAATTGATATATTGTGATTGCAATGTGGAAATTTTATCATTCAATTATGTTTCTTTTATAATTTATGAATATGTTATGGCTATTGGGAATTTCTTACGTATATGGGTGGTTCTGTGATAAACCTAGGGGGAGTGATCCCGACATAGTTCTCCAATGCATTGGGTAACATGACGGAGGTAAAAATTATTGATTCTCCTAAGAGATTTAGGCAATATACTATGATGGGTGTTCCAATTTTGACTCCCTCTGTAATGGATCGGACCCCTCCGGTCCATTCCTTTGTTGAAATCGATCTGGTCAACACAACGCATGTTATAATGATTTTTTTTAATAATAATTGGTGACGATTTAATAAATTTTAATTGGGGTTTTGTTATAAGTGTTATACTAAATAATAATAATAATAATGTTGGCTTATTTTTTTTGAATGATCCGTTACTAAAGAATTGATGAAATTTAATTTTTGAATTAAATTCAATGAGATATGAGAATAAATGAGAGATGTTATGATAATTGTGTAAAAATAATTAAATAAATGTTTAAAATGAATTTTGGGTGTGATGAATATTTTGGTAGGAATGAGATTGAAGAGAGAAGATGAAAAATATATTAATAATTATATGAAATAAAAGGAGAGGCGCACCAATAAAATAAAGATTGGAGAGAGAAAAGGTTTAAATGAAATAAAGATTTAATATTTAAACTAATAAAATAAATAATTTAAAGAGGAGTCAATCATGGGACGTGTTGAACATGGAGAAAATAAAGTAGGAGGCGCCACTTGTGGAGTGAGTTAAAGATTTGAAATAAATTGGAGAGAGAGTGTGAGAATTAAAAGAGAAGTAATAAAAGAAAAGAAAAAGAAATCAATTAAGGAGAAAAGGAGAAAGGCGCACCAAATTGGAGAGAGAGGGTTGGGTGGATTTAGGTATTTGAAATAAATCAATTAAAAATAATAATATAATAATCATGTTAATGTTTTTGTAGGTAAAACACTTTTCCAACCATAACTTATTCGTGTGACCTCGGTTTCACGAACCTTCAATGGCTGTGTGACCCTGACTACGCGACGAAAATTATGAGACCAATATTGGATGTCTTTTTCGGGTTTTCGGATTGTGTACCCGAAACGCTCATGAATTAATAGATTTAATATTTTTATTATTATGGGATCTTGTATCCAACGTATCTCCCTCATACAATATCGGATTGAAGATCCGTCAGCGACAGTATAACCCTGAAATTATTACGATCATTTTAAGACCAGTAATGAAAACCTTTTTATGACTCATGCCTCGGGTCAACGAAACACCAAGTATTAATAGAATTATCATTATTATTAAAACACATGGAAACTGCGTGACATGTTGTGTGTTGACTAGTCAAAATGCGTAACGGGTGTACGGTCACACCGTGTGTTCATCGATCCACGTTTCATACGGTTTTACCTATTCGTTGCCTATATAAGAAAGGGTCGCGGATTATTTCCAGACCAATCGCTTCTTCTTTGCACAACGACACTCTTGGATGATCAAGATGTCTTCCTCCTCTAACTTCTTTGTCTGAGCTCCGAATTACGATCTGTTAGCGGCCACAAGATCATAGCGACGAGACGAAGCTTCTAAGCCCGGACTTGTCACTTTTCCTTCCGGCCTTCCTTCTCTAGCTTCCATCCTAGGAGGCGTTTTTCGGGTTTGGCGAAGGCGGAGGACACCGAAGGACTTCGTCGGATGCGACGTGATCGGGACCTTTTGAGGTAGGGGTTTACCTTCATCTCTCTATTTGGTGCAACATGCGGGGTGGGATATTTTTCTTTTGTTCCATGGGATGCAGTTGAACTTTAAATAAAGATAATAACCGGATAAAGAAGGGTTTGGGGTTTTGTGCTGTTTCTATTGCCTTCCAGTTTCTTTATCTTCTGATTGTGATTTTGGATTGAAAGGCCTTTGCCTACTGAAAATCAAGGCCGTTTGTGGCCTTTGCGTGCACAATTGATATCTGAATTGTTTGTGGTTGGTTTTGTTAAAACATGTAAAATGGATAAGCACGTAAAAACTGTCTGATTAAATGAGAATGAAAACCTTGTGTGATCACCCTGGTTGAACAAAATTGGAATAATCAACATGTTGGTGGTTTGGTTGTTTGTGGGAAATGTTTTTGTAAACGATGGGGTTGAAATGGGAAGTGGTTGGTTGTGGAAAATGCCTTTATTTATGAAAAGTGTTTTGATTATGAAAACTGTTTTGAAGTAAAAGGTGTTTTAAAATGCGGAAATATTTTGTGTGTGGAAAGGGTTTTATGTGTGGATCTTTGAAATAAATGAATGATGGAATGTTGTATGGTTGTGATAATCTTTTGTAAATGAAATGGCATGTGGTTACTTGCGTTTTACCTAACCTTGGTTGTGGATGGCAGGGATATGTTTGTGAAAGGTTTTGTCTGGATGATAGTTTCCCAGTAGTAATATTTTGTTAAACCATTGCATGAAACATGAAAACCTAAATGGGGTTGGGGGATGATTGTTTGGTTGTTGATGCATGCTTCGTGGTAGCAGTGTCGAGGCACATGCTCAGTTTCTCTTTTTTTAAGAAGCCATAGGTTGGGCTGTGTGTTTGCTATATGTATATATATACAATAGTATCTTTGTGTTTTGTCGCACCACACCCATGTCAAGCACCTAGTGCCGAACACTCCCATTTTATGGGAGAGGGTGTTCCCCCTTAGTTACTAGATCCTTCCTGCTCCTTCTTCCATAGGCTATGATGGCTTGAGGTGACCTTACACCCAAGACTCTTCGGGTAGGTCTCGGAGGCTGTGATGGATTGAGGCGACCTTTAGCCCAAGACTCTTCGGGCAGGCTTACCGTTCCCAAGAACCTTCGGGATGAGGCCCAGGTGTCTGCGGGCGGGTTAGTGGTTGTGGCCCAGGTCTCTGCGGGCGGGTTAGTGGTTGTGGCCCAGGTGTGTACGGGCGAGATGCGTGGTTGTGAGGCCCAGGTGTGTGCGGGCGGGATGCGTGGTTTGGCCCAGGTGTGTGCGGGCGGGAAGAGTGTGGTAGCGTCAGGACGTTTGTCGTTAGGAAGATCAGCATCTAATTAAGTGGGAAATGGTGCGGGGTACCCAATACTTTTGTTCTATATATATACTAAACCTGTTTGTGTTACTTGGTGAGTGTGACCAGTGAGGCTGGGTGGATAGTTTTTCCTTGTTAGTTTCTGGTTCTTCTGTTTTCTCACGGGACCATAGGGTTTCTCCCCACTTGTGCACGAGAGTTTTAGGTTTCCCTACTTAGTATACTTGTATGCTCACCCTACGTTTACTTTCAGGTTTCCAGGAGGACTACCAGGGTCGTGCGGGACCCTACTAGTCGGGCAGTTGGAGTTTTTGCAGTTTCTGTTTTCTTGTTTTCCTTTTGGTACTGTACTCACTTGTACTTTTGAGCTTCCTTGTACTTGTACCTGTTTCAGTTTATTTATACATGCATATGGGACTGGTTTGGGTTTCTTTTCAGCACCTTGTTCTTTTCCCTTTTTGGTGGTTGACTTGTCCTATTTCCCGATCCAAAATAATAAAAAGTGTAATGCCTTCTATATTTGTGAAAACTCATACCCTTGGTGCTAGTCACCAACCCGGGGCCTACTGGAGGCGGGACTCGGGGGTCATTATCTCCCTTTCACCATTGCCTGCTCAGGAGGGGCATCTTTGGTGGGAGGGGGGCATGATAGAATGGTATCAGAGGCGATGGTTGAGAGATAGGATGGAGTCTTGAATTAGGCACAGTGAGGATTTCATGGGATGGTAGGGAAACAATGTTCGTTAATCTTGGTGTGTGACATAGGCCAGGGAAGTCCGGCTAGGACACGGGATTTTAGGGCCCCCCATGATCCGATGCAAGGACCTTGAGCCTACCGAACGACCAAGTGAGACTATATTGATTGCAGGGTAGAGACCCTAGGGAAGGTACATGCATCATCATGTTTGTGTTTTACTTGATTTGGGTGTTCTGGGAAAGGAAAAACCTGACCCTTAATCAAGACGCATTAATGAGGATGCGATTAAACCCGTGCAGGCGAGTCAGTGCCGCCTAAAGCGGATAGTATCTTGACATAGGAGAGGGAGTTCCTAACTCATAGAGTTGTTGGTTTGTTTCTTATTGTGACAAGAGCCCTAAGAGGTATCTTGCAGAGTGGTTGTTTGGATCCATTCTTTTTCATGGTTGGTTTTTAATTATCGAGGACGAGAATGTTTGAAGAGGTATCTAATGTAATGGACCGGACCCCTCCGGTCCATTCCTTTGTTGAAATCGATCTGGTCAACACAACGCACGTTATAATGATTTTTTTTAATAATAATTGGTGACGATTTAAAAAAATTTAATTGGGGTTTTGTTATAAGTGTTATACTAAATAATAATAATAATAATGTTGGCTTATTTTTTTGAATGATCTGTTAATAAAGATTTAATGGAATTTAATTTTTGAATTAAATTCAATGAGATATGAGAATAAATGAGAGATGTTCTGATAATTGTGTAAAAATAATTAAATAAATGTTTAAAATAATTTTTTGGCTTGATGAATATTTTGGTAGGAATTAGATTGAAGAGAGAAGATGTAAAATATATTAATAATGATATGAAATAAAAGTAGAGGCGCACCAATAAAATAAATATTGGAGAGAGAAAAGGTTTAAATGAAATAAAGATTTAATATTTAAACCAATAAAATAAATAATTTAAAGAGGAGTCAATCATGGGACGTGTTGAACATGGAGAAAAGAAAGTAGGAGGCGCCACTTGTGGAGTGAGTTAAAGATTTGAAATAAATTGGAGAGAGAGTGTGGGAATTAAAAGATAAGTAATAAAAGAAAAGAAAAAGAAATCAATTAAGGAGAAAAGGAGAAAGGCGCACCAAATTGGAGAGAGAGGGTTGGGTGGATTTAGGTATTTGAAATAAATCAATTAAAAATAATAATATAATAATCATGTTAATGTTTTTGTAGGTAAAACACTTTTCCGACCATAACTTATTCGCGTGACCTTGGTTTCACGAACCGTCAGTGGCAGTGCGACCCTGACTACGAGAAGAAAATTATGTGTCCAATATTGGATGTCTTTTTCGGGTTTTCGGATTGGGTACCCGAAACGCTCATTAATTAATCGATTTAATATTGTTATTATTACGGGATCTTGTATCCAACGTATCTCCCTCATACGGTATCGGATTGACGATCCGTTCGCGACAGCATAACCCTGAAATTATTATGTTCATTTTAAGACCAGTAATGAAAACCTTTTTATGACTCATGCCTCGGGTCAACGAAACATCATGTATTAATAGAATTATCATTATTATTAAAACACCTGGAAACCGTGTGACGTGTCGTGTGTTGACTAGTTAAAACGCGTAATGGGTGTACGGTCACACCGTGTGTTCATCAATACACGATGCATACTGTTTTACCTATTTGTTTCCTATATAAGAAAGGGTCGCGGGTTACTTCCAGACCAATCGCTTCTTCTTCGCACAACGACACTCTTGGATGATCAAGAAGTCTTCCTCCTCTAACTTCTTTGTCCGAGCTCCGAATTACGATCCGTCAGCGGCCACAGGATCGTAGCGACGAGACGAAGCTTCTAACCCCGGACTTGTCACTTTTCCTTCCAGCCTTCCTTCTCCAGCTTCCATCCTAGGAGGCGTTTGTCGGGTTTGGCGAAGGCGGAGGACACCGAAGGACGTCGTCGGAAGCGACGTGATCGGGACCTTTTGAGTTAGGGGTTTACCTTCGTCTCTCTATTTGGTGCAACATGCGGGGTGGGATATTTTTATTTTGTTCCATGGGATGCAGTTGAACTTTAAATAAAGATAATAACCGGATAAAGAAGGGTTTGGGGTTTTGTGATGTTTCTATTGCCTTCCAGTTTCTTTATCTTCTGATTGTGATTTTGGATTGAAAGGCCTTTGCCTACTGAAAATCAAGGCCATTGGTGGCCTTTGCGTGCGCAATTGATATCTAAATTGTTTGTGGTTGGTTTTGTTAAAACATGGAAAATGGATAAGCACGTAAAGACTGGCTGATTAAATGAGAATGAAAACCTTGTGTGATCACCCCGGTTGAACAAAATTGGAATAATGAACATGTTGGTGGTTTGGTTGTTTGTGGGAAATGTTTTTGTAAATGATGGGGTTGAAATGGGAAGTGGTTGGTTGTGGAAAATGCCTTTATTTATGAAAAGTGTTTTGATTATGAAAAGTGTTTTGAAGTAAAAGGTGTTTTCAAATGCGGAAATGTTTTGTGTGTGGAAAGGGTTTTATGTGTGGAACTTTGAAATAAAAGAATGATGGAATGTTGTATGGTTGTGATAATCTTTTGTAAATGAAATGTCATGTGGTTGCTTTCATTTTACCTAACCTTGGTTGTGGATGGCAGGGATATGTTTGTGAAAGGTTTTGTCTGGATGATAGTTTCCCAGTAGTAATATTTTGTTAAACCATTGCATGAAACATGAAAACCTAAATGGGGTTGGGGGATGATTGTTTGGTTGTTGATGCATGCTTCGTGGTAGCAGTGCCGAGGCACATGCTCAGTTTCTCTTTTTTTAAGAAGCCATAGGTTGGGTTGTGTGTTTGGTATATGTATATATATATAATTGTATCTTTGTGTTTTGGCGCACCACACCCATGTCAAGAACCTAGTGCCGAACACTCCCATTTTATGGGAGAGGGTGTTCCCCCTTAGTTACTAGCTCCTTCCTGCTCCTTCTTCCATAGGCTATGATGGCTTGAGGTGACCTTACACCCAAGACTCTTCGGGTAGGTCTCAGAGGCTGTGATGGATTGAGGTGACCTTTAGTCCAAGACTCTTCGGGCAGGCTTACCGTTCCCAAGAACCTTCGGGATGAGGACCAGGTGTCTGCGGGCGGGTTAGTGGTTGTGGCCCAGGTGTCTGCGGGCGGGTTAGTGGTTGTGGCCCAGGTGTGTGCGGGCGAGATGCGTGGTTGTGAGGCCCAGGTGTGTGCGGGCAGGAAGAGTGTGGTAGCGTCAGGACGTTTGCCGTTAGGAAGAGAAGCATCTAATTAAGTGGGAAATTTTGCGGGGTACCCAATACTTTTGTTCTATATATATACTAAACATGTTTGTGTTACTTGGTGAGTGTGACCAGTGAGGCTGGGGGGATAGTTTTTCCTTCTTAGTTTCTGGTTCTTCTGTTTTCTCACGGGACCTTTGGGTGTCTCCCCACTTGTGCACGAGAGCTTTAGGTTTCCCTACTGAGTATACTTGTATGCTCACCCTACGTTTACTTTCAGGTTTCCAGGAAGACTACCAGGGCCGTACGGGACCCTACTAGTCGGGCAGTTGGAGTTGTTGCAGTTGCTGTTTTCTTGTTTTACTTTTGGTACTGTACTCACTTGTACTTTTGAGCTTCCTTGTACTTGTACCTGTTTCAGTTTATTTATACATGCATATGGGACTGGTTTGGGTTTCTTTTCAGCACCTTGTTCTTTTCCCTTTTTGGTGGTTGACTTGTCCAATTTCCCGATCCAAAATAATAAAAAGCGTAATGCCTCCCATATTTGTGAAAACTCATACCCTTGGTGCTAGTCGCCAACCCGGGGCCTACTGGAGGCGGGACTCGGGGGTCATTATCTCTCTTTCACCATTGCCAGCTCAGGAGGGGCATCTTTGGTGGGAGGGGGTCGTGACACCCTCTATAACTATGATATCTAAAATGTTAGTATGTTATTAATGTCGTATTTTTTCCTTTATGATTTTTGATTTTGATGTGTTGTTCATAAATCTTATTATTTCATGAGGTATGCTATGATTGAAATGTATGGTTTCATTGTTTTGTATTTATTGATGGGCGAATGTTTCCTTTCCTTATTTCATATCCCTTATTGAGATTTTTATTCTCATCCCATGTTTTTGGAATGTTTTCCACTGGACTTAAAGATGATTAAGGGTCAAATATGGGATCAAGAAAAAGTCATGTTGTGTAAAAACTGGAACTACACATGACTCTTTTTTTCAAGAGTTTTAATTTTATGAAAAAATGTACACTAACTAAAATTGTTTACATTTAATATTAAAGTTTATATGTAAATGTTATGACTTAATTCTCTAAAACTCTAAGCCATAAAAAAGTTATCAATGTGAATTATCCATTTAATCCAATATTATGTAATGTTTAAAGTCGGGTCCTAATATTAAGAATTTGTTTTTGATATATTCAGTTATTTGAAAATTCTTTTTCCAAAATTTAAATATGATTCATTTGGAAGAATCTAAAAACTTTTACATAATTTTAAAACATAAACATTGTCGGGTATTTAGTCAGGCAAATACAACAATCTTCTGATCATCTTTTGAAATTATTTCAGATTCATTTCTTTGCCTTATACATCGTTACTCACCTTTATTCCCACTACAATTGGTGTTGAAACTAGTTTTTATTTTTCCATGTCTAACCGATTGGGAAGTTCCATTAAACAATATTTTTGAGAAATAAAATTGTAATTCTCCTTTAGAAAAAGTTTTAACCCTAGGAGGCATTTCATTCCCCCCAGCATAGTCACTTCAAATTCATTTTTCATTTCTTCAGGAAACCATTCAAAACTTCATTCATCTTTCCATAAAAACATAATATCATCAACATAAAAAATTATAATGAGGGAATACTATTGACATTAGTTAATGTAGAGATGGTTATGCACTCTTCATTTCTTAAATATCATATTCTTTATGAAACTATCAAATTTTGAAAACCATTCCCTTGAAGATTGTTTATCCCTAACAGTCATTTTTAAATATTCATACATAGATTTTATATTTCTAATAAAAAAATCCAAAACGTTTTTCAATATAATATTCATATTCTAGATCAACATTCCTGAATGCAGATCTGACATCCATTTGAAAGATCACAAATCCTCTTTGTTCCGCAACGGAATGAAATATTCAAATTTCTTATATTCCTTCACCTATAAAAAATTATTCATCAAATCAATGAATTAAATTTATGAATACCCTTTAAAACCAATACTTCCTTATTCCATATCACATCACATTCATTATTCAACTAGATTATGAAGAACCAAGTTATTCCAATAATGTTTTTGTTTTCTATATTGGGTATGATTTACCCTGTTTCATTCCCTTCAGTATGATTAAATTCATTATTTTATGGTCTGAAACCATTCTAGATTCTCAAATTATTTATTCACTTCATTCAGCACCACTTCTGAATACAATGATTTATATGAAATAACATTTGTTTTTCTTCTTATTTGAGGCTTTAGATGATGATAACCAATTATATTTTGATCATATACTTGCTTCCTTATACTTAGATGATATTTTTAATATATTTTCCATCATTGGAAATAGATTAGCCTTTTTCTTCTTCTTGAGTGGGAATATAATTACATGTATCCTTTTCAAAATTGTTTTCCTCACGTTTCTCAACTTCCTTTTCTTCTTGAATATGTTTTTCTTTCTCACCACATTCAATTACATTCACATAAATAGAATAAAAAATTCTTCTGGGATCTGTATTTAATCATCTATATCTTATTAATTCTAGTTCATAGATAACAAAGATTCCATCTTCACCTTTATACTTAATCTATCCGTCATTTCCACCTTTCATCATTATAATAAACAGACTTCCAAAAACACTAAAGTGTTTCAAACATGATTTTTTCAATAAAATATTTTAGATGGATTTATATATGAATGAGTCTTAGTGAAAAAATCGTTTAGATTATAAACATTAGAACTCATGGAATGCCTTATATATTAATTAAAAGGCCTTATTTGAGGAACATGGTTCTTCCCATTTCCATCAAATTTCTATTATTTCTTTCAGTGAACCCATTTTTTTAGGTTTTTATGGGGAACTATACTCATGTCGAATTCCATGCTTCTCAATATAACATTCAAATTATTTACATATGTATTCACCACCATTTTCTATTTTCATAATCATTACAGAATACACACATTCCCTTTTATCATTCATACTCAAACATTTAAACACGTTTAGAGCATCTGATTTTTGTTTAATAAATATAACACACATAATGTGAGTGAAATAAATAATGAATGTGATAAAGTATTTGTCTATATATTTTTATTATTCTCCCATTTGACTGTAGATATCGATATAATTCAGATCCATGTGTTGTTTTGAATAAATATCATCATTCTTATGCACAACTTTTGTAAAAATTAATTTCATAAAAATTATGCAACAACAATCTCTTCTTCTAGGAAAATCTAGAATGTATTGGACACTGTCACAATTTTATATCTTGCTCATGATTTTTTGCAAATGTTTTGTGGAATTTTATTCCATAAAAGATTTTATTCTATCATACTCATGTAACAAGAGTATTTTATTTCACCAACATGAAACAAGTTTCCTTTTGTATGATAGAATCTTGTAACAATTTTTCCATCTTCATCGCTTTTAAAAACAATACCGTCATTTCTGAAGAATTATTTTTACCCTAATCGCATAATATCCAAACATGTTGAAAATTTGGTTTTATACCATCCACATACAAAGATTTCTTAGATTTCAACATTTCTTTTATAATGATTTCCTTTAAAATACATTTGATTCTCAAGGAATAATCATTTACAAATGACATTGTGTCGTGTTTAAAATAATTCATATTATTCAATATTTTCAAATATCATCTATTATGAAATGAGCACCCACTATAAAGGATCTGCATTCCCTCTCTTTTTTTAGATTATACTTCAGTTCCAAAAATTAGATCTTTTACTTATTACATTTCCTTCTTTACTATAATCTTTTGAGAATTATTAAGAATCAATTTTCATGATGGCAAAAAACCAAGACATCATTTTCAAGGTTTCTAGGTTGTTCAAAATAATAATAATTAGTTTCAAATGGTTGGAACCTATTTTCAATTTTTTTACTTCACCTTTCTCAAGATTCCTCAAAAAAACTTCTCAAACTTCTTCTTTTAAGGGAATTGACTCATCCAAAACCCCTGACATTCATAACATGTGGAATATTAATAATGTTGTTGGTTAAACCAACATAAATTTTTTATATTTCAGAATCCACCATATTACCAAAAATATATGTAATCTGAGTATTTTCCTTTGAAACTTCCTTACTGGCCGAAATAGAGAATATATTTATCACCCATCTTATTCACTTTATTTTATGAGCCTCTAACCAATCTATTATCAGTCAAAGTATTTCTTTTATTTTATTTTTTATCATAGCCAAAATTATTTGAAACATTTTCTAACATAGAATGATTTAAATCAATTTCAGTGTAATATTTCTTTATGACTTATAAATTCCCTTTTTTTAGTCCTGGACGCATACATTACTTTCCTGAAATTCATCTATTTACAAAAAATTATATAATTATTTTCACCCTTTGAAGGTAACTTTTTTTGAAACTTCTAATTTTTGTCATTTCAAGAACATTCACCAACTTCAAAGATAGAGTTTTTGAAACATGATTTTTTTCAACTATTGGTTGTTTTTGTTGTTCAATTTCCAACATTTCTTATTTTTCGTTCATAGTATCCTTAATAGAGTAATTTTGATTATTTTCATCCAAAAGATATTTAATCAATTAATTAATATCCTTCACTAAACATAAATTCTCATATGTAAAAAATTATTGATTTCTGGTTGATGAACACTCATCTTCCATCTTTTTATTTTTCTTTTGTGGCCTTCTATACATTCTCATACATTCTTTTAAATCTTATTTCAAATGATTCTCAGTATGAGTTTCTACTTCTTTATAACTACAACTTATGAATAATTCATCATTTATTATTTCAATAAAAGAGTTTTAAAGAGCGTAATATGTTTTTTTTATTCATCATCACTACCTTCTTCTTTTTTAATATTATATAAAAAACTTCATCTTTTGGAATGGAATAAGTTTCTTACTTTCCCTATTGATTTCAAATTTTTCCCCATATTTCATCATTGATCTTCCGAGATTTATTTCTGCTTCATCACTATCCTCTTTTTTCTATGTTTGATGAAAATTAGCTGCAATGTGGAAATCAAATCCCGATTTAAAACATTAAAATGTATGTTCCCGATTGTATTTCCCTATGAAACATTTTAAATTTTTAAAAAACATAGATAAAATATCATCAGTGTTTTTACGTACCTCATTTTTAGAATCTATGTAACGCCCCGACCCCAGCTACCCAGAGTCGGTGCATTATTACATAACATTGGCATGATCACAAGAAAGATCAAATCCCGAAAGACCGATTGGTTTAGTAGCCTTGGAAACACTAGATATAATCATAAAGTTTTACATTACATTTCAAAGTGAAAAACTACTACAACAACAAAGTCTTCATATCCACACTATTAACCCCTCATAATATCCCTGCAAGTCATTCATAATTTACTTCTTCACTACCTGGGAAAAATAAAACATAGAAAAGGGGTGAGCTCAAATGCCCAGTAAGGATAACAATATAGCGGAACATTCAAAATAAGCATAAACATTTAAGGCAATGAATTACTAAAACAAAAGCCTTTTAAAATTGAACTTCAACATAGTATGGAAAAAGTAAAATGAAATAATGCCATTTACTTATTCACATGGATATTCTACTAATCGAATAATCACATGCAATATCAATAACCACTTTCATAATGTTGGAATGCATAATTCCAGACTATCATAACCACATAGCCAAGGCCTCGTGCCAAGGCTACAAATAAGATTTTGTCAAGGCCTTGTGCCAAGACACTAGTTTGTCTCATGAGACCTACCGATGCATCGAGGAGCTATAGCGGGCTCCACCCGTCACTTATTAAGTCCAATGCATTCCCATATGAAAAGGTTTAAACATAACATAAACATTCGTATTAAAACTAGCATACGAAATGTCAATACTTTCACAATAAACTATGAATGGTATAAAAATAGCACATCCACAGTCAAACATATCACAAAACCTTCAATACAATATAGAAGTTTTGTATCATAATAAATCAACTTCAAATAATCTTAAAATCCATCAAAGGATGTTGACATAGATGAAATCAAAATTCTTTTAAAAGAAATATCTCCTTTTATTTTGAAATCATTTAAGATCCATATAAAATAAAACATTTTCTTTGAAAATATTCTTATAAGCTTGTATGGGAAGCTTCGACGATTTTATAACGGCGGAAAATAACCGCACCCGCCGTATAAGTTAAAAAAAACATTCTTACCTCAATTCTGTCGAAAAGGTTAAAAAGGACCTTGTTTTGAAAACGACGGAAAGATTCCTTTATAAACCTCTTATAAAAAGTCAAACAAGGGTATAAATGACTTTAACCCATATTCTTGTAAATAGTAAAAATGTTTTGAAATACATTTCGAAGAAACATGGATGTGGATGATAAAGAGATCCCAGTAGATTATTACGTATAATACAACCTCGGATAATGAAGAGATTGTGAAATAACCCTTACCTTGTACTTTTCCTTGGTTGTGGTAGGTTAACCTCCTGTATAATGGTGAAATAATTGTTATTAAATTATACATGAATCATATACATTAATATGATATCATATATGATCTTTTAATATTGATTTGATAATAATATCTTAGTATTATCGTTGTTTCGGGTGTTAACTTACTTGTTTTCTTTCATATGTTTTGTTACGTAAGACATGTTTGTAAAGGATAGGTTGTATATTATTCATATCCAGAATGATATCAAGTCCTTAAACATCATTTTTAAATCATAAAATGATAATTACGCTTTAATGGTTACGATGGAGAATGAATCTCATCGCGTTCGTGGAGACGGTAGTCCGTACGTACGCACGAGCGACAATATCATTCTTTTTATATTAAAATAATATATAAATGGATGGTATATCATATATACAGAATCATTAACATGTTATATTTATTATTTACATGAGTTACACATCATTATTATACCCATCCAAATAATATTATATTGAATAACAATTACACCACGACGTGGAGACGGTAAGCCGTACGTACGCACGTATGGTGACATGTTATTCAAAGGGTGGATAGAATACTGAATATGATTGTACCATACTTATAATAACATCACAGTATATGTGAGATACTGGAGTTATTATTTTAGAATGGTAAGAACAAAGGAAGAAGAAGTGGAAGAAGAAATGAACTTAGAAAAGGGTGGTGAAATCATTACCTCTTCTTCGGGTTCTTCCTTTTGATTTGATCAAAAGGGCTCCTTATGTTGGCTTTCTGATCAAACTAAGGCCTCTAGGTTGTAGTGAGGGATGTTGGGAGATTATTTGGGCAGAGTTTGGCCGAACCAAAAGGCTTTGAAGGTGTGAAGAAATGAGAAGGAGGAGTTCCCTTTTATAAGAGGGGTGAGGGGCACCTTTGGAAAAGCTAGAAATATTAATTTATAATAAATTCATATTCGGTTTCTAAAGGCTCAAAAGTTGACTATTCAAAGTATGAGGTGGGGATAGGTCGAAAACAACTCATCCAATAGAATTTAGACAGGTTTGGGTACTTATATTAACCTTATCTTTAAGTATTAACACTAAGTTAATTAGTTTCACTTTTACAATGTCTCTTTGTATTTTATATATTATGGTTAATAAACTTACTATATACATCCAAGAGACCCCCAAGTGGTCCATTAATGATTAACCTATCATAATATAAGTCTCTTGGCCGAACCTTAGATTTTTAGGAATTTAATATCAATTAATAATATAATATTTGTTTTAAGAACTCTTTTATGTCAATTTTGACACTATTCAATAGTTAATTTTTGTGAAACTCATAACAGATTGATTACTTCGAACAAAGTCCATTAAATCAATCCTAATATATCATATTAGCCTATAAAATTAGTTTAATTCATTAAAAGTTTCATATTATAATTATTTGGGTATTTATAAGATCAATTATTTTTATTTTTCACTATTTTAGTAATTACTGCATCATCATTGTGTCATAAATAAAATAAATTATATAATGTCTACAAATTATAAATAAAATATCATTATGTAGGAAATCTTTTTAGCTTTCTAATTAATATTTATAATCGAAAATCCAACATGTATAACCCTATGTAAAAATTGTTCTTCTAAAAGATGTAAGCTTATGCCATTTTTATTTTTATTTTAACTTTATTAATATAAAGTGTCCCTACCACATACAAGTGGCTCCAAGGGGTCCCCAAATTGACCAAAGGATGCCCATGGTCGGGTATGTGTCCACCAATAAGGTTAGGACACGTTTTAGGGTAATTTTTTATTATTATAATATTATTTTTTTAACCCTTATTTACCGGATTTACCCTTTAACCATGGTAAATAAAATATTTACCACAGTAACTATTCAAAATGTATAAAAATAAAAGTTACCTATTTACACAATTTGAACATCCTGATTCCAAATATGGAATCCATTTTCCTAAATTCAAAACACAGAAGTGGCAGAAATTAATTTAAAATTAATTCCCGCTGTCAAAACAAAAAGCGTGTTTTTAAGAGATAATAACTATCAAAAGATTGACACTTGTTTATGTTCGGTTTAATTGTAAAATTATGTCCAATGATAAACATATATTCTAAATATACTTTAAAACCACTCAAATTCATAATTTATCACTATTAATTATTTTTATTAAAAAATTTGTTTTTAATTAAAATTTAGAAATTTTCACTATTCATCAAAATATGAAAGTTATCCGAAATGTACCAAAATTTCACCCTAGGATAATTTTGATATTCCGAATCCAAAAAATGAAGTCCATTTTGAAATATAGAATATATATGATTTCAAAAAGTAGGTATTACTATTCACAACGGCTAGTTTAATTAGTTGTGGTGTGTGTTAGAACTCGAGGTTGCGTACAACACACGCTATCGCATTATTCGAAGGGAAACGTACCGTAGAAGCTTGGGGTGTTACATTCTCCCCTCCTTCAAATAATTGCATCCTCGCAATTTCTAGGGTATTACTGCATAAAAAGACTCGGGTGGTTCTTCATCATAAGTTCCTCGGGTTCCCACGTTGCCTCTTCCATTTTATGATTTCTCCACAAAACTTTTACCAGACGCGTCGTCCGGTTTCTCAGTACTTGTTCTCTTGTATCAAGAATCCTGACGGGCTCTTCGCAATAAGACAGATCGGGTTCCAGTTCTAATTCCTCATAGGTGAGTACATGCGTTGGGTCAGGCATGTATTTTCTCAACAGAGATACGTGGAACACATCGTGAACTTTGGAGAGACTTGGCGGCATTGCCAATCGGTAAGCTACAGCCCCAATTCGTTCTAGAATTTCGAAAGGTCTGATGTACCTGGGACTCAATTTACCTTTCTTACCAAAACGTATGACTCCCTTCCATGGAGATACCTTCAGGAAACCATGATCACCGACTTGAAATTCCAAATCCTTCCTTCGATTATCGGCATAGCTCTTCTGCCTACTTTGAGCTGCTTTAATGTGATTTTGGATTACTTTCACCTTTTCCACCGTTTCCTCCACCAGCTCTGGGCCTACAAGTTTTCTTTCACCAACGTCATCCCAACAGGTTGGTGTACGACATCTCTTTCCGTATAACGCTTCATATGGTGCCATCTGTATACTCGAATGGAAGCTATTGTTATAGGAAAATTCTACTAGTGGTAAATATTGATCCCACATACCCTGAAAATCAAGTGAGCAAGATCTCAACATGTCTTCTAAGGTCTGAATAGTCCGTTCTGATTGTCCGTCTGTCTGAGGGTGGTAAGCAGTGCTCAAATGAAGTTCAGTATCCAGGGATTTCTGAAGACTTTTCCAAAATCTTGAAGTAAAACGGGGATCACGATCAGAAACAATCGATAGGGGTACTCCATGAAGTCTCACAACTTCATTAATATATAGTCTTGCTAGACGT
Source organism: Viscum album (assembly GCA_963277665.1). Classification (NCBI taxonomy): domain Eukaryota; kingdom Viridiplantae; phylum Streptophyta; class Magnoliopsida; order Santalales; family Viscaceae; genus Viscum; species Viscum album. Next base: position 1,921,719,199 of record OY728160.1, read on the forward strand.
TCCAGGGGTAGATCTTCTCTTATAGCAAGAAAATGTGCTGACTTGGTAAGACGATCAACAATAACCCATATTGCATCGTTCCTTCTAGGAGTCTTTGGTATCCCCATGACAAAGTCCATTGTAATATTGTCCCATTTCCACTCCGGTATGGGAAGAGGTTGCATGACTCCTCCAGGCTGTTGCCTTCCAGCTTTCACTTGTTGACAAACCATACATCTTGACACAAAATCAGCAATCTCCCTCTTCATGTTGTCCCACCAAAAATGTTCCTTCAAATCTCTATACATTTTGGTGCTCCCAGGGTGTATAGAGAAATTGGAACTATGAGCATCATCCAGCAATTCCCTTTTTAGATCAGGTATATTGGGAACACAAAGTCTCTTCCCGAATTTCAAAATTCCACCTTCATACGCAAAGTCTCTCAATCTCCCATCATTCACAGCTTTAATCTTCTTCTGAAATTCTTCATCATCGGTCTGAGAACTCTTAATCCTTTCTAGTAAAGATGGTTTGGCAACCATTTGAAAAAGCATTGATGTTTCACCTTCCCTGGTTATTCCCATGTCCATCTTCACTAGATCCATGAAAATTGGATCCCTTTCAATTCTCATCATGTTCAGAACTCCATGGTCTTTTCTGCTCAAAGCATCTGCCACCTTGTTTGCCTTCCCCGGGTGGTAGTGTATCGACAATCATAATCCTTGAGTAATTCAAGCCATCTCCTTTGCCTCATGTTGAGTTCTTTTTGTGAGAAAATATACTTCAAACTCTTGTGATCAGTATAAATCTCACATTTTTCACCATAGAGGTAGTGCCTCCATATCTTCAAAGCAAAGATCACAGCTGCTAACTCAAGATCATGAGTAGGATAGTTTTGTTCATGAATTTTCAACTGTCGTGATGCATAGGCAATAACTCTATCATTCTGCATAAGGACACAGCCAAGTCCTTTCTTCGATGCATCACTATAAATAACGAACCCATCATTCCCCGATGGTAGAGTCAATATAGGAGCATTGACTAATCTTCTCTTCAGTTCTTCAAAACATTCTTCACACTCTTTTGTCCAAACAAATTTAACCCCTTTACGTGTGAGCTTCGTTAATGGGTTAGCCAATCGGGCAAAATTCTGGACGAAACGTCGATAATAACCTGCCAAACCAATAAAACTACGTACCTCAGTTATATTCGTAGGTGCTGGCCATTCTTGGATTGCCTTGGTCTTAGAAGGATCAACAGAGATTCCATCTTTAGAGACAATATGGCCAAGAAAAGAAATCTCCTGAAGCCAGAATTCACACTTGCTAAACTTTCCATATAATTCATGCCTCCTCAGAGTCTTCAAGATAATGCGCAAGTGATTTTCATGATCTTCGTAGGTTTTGGAGTATACCAAGATATCATCAATAAATACCACCACAAATTCATCGAGATACTCCTTGAAATCTCTATTCATCAGATCCATGAATACAGAGGGTGCATTAGTCAATCCAAACGGCATTACAGTAAACTCGTAATGCCCGTACCTGGTTCGGAATGCTGTCTTCGGAATGTCTTCCTTCTTCACACACAACTGATGGTATCCAGATCGAAGGTCAATCTTTGAAAAGTATTGAGCTCCATGCAGTTGGTCAAATAAATCATCAATACGAGGTAGGGGATACTTGTTCTTTATCGTTATAGCATTGATCTCCCTGTAGTCGATACATAACCTCATAGATCCATCTTTCTTCTTAACAAAAAGAACAGGGGCTCCCCATGGAGAAACACTAGGGCGAATAAATCCCTTATTACTCAATTCCTCTAGTTGTTTCTTTAGTTCGACTAGCTCTAAAGTGGCCATTCTATAAGGGGTCTTCGATATAGGCCTTGATCCAGGAATTAAATCAATGGAAAACTCTACTTCTCGTTCTGGAGGATGTCCAGGTAAATCTTCCGGAAATACATCTACAAATTCTTTCACAACAGGTACATCCTCTATTTGAACATTCCTTTCCTCATCGACAGTTATTTCATTCTCTTCCTCCCCGATAATTGAATTAAGTTGAGCTACAGGGGGTGGATCTAAATAAAAATTAGGTGGTGACGATTCTGCTCTAAAAATAAGGTGTTCCTTATCATTATCATCAAGAATCGTAACCTCTTTCTTCTTATAATAAATATTCGCATCATAGTCCGAAAGCCAGTCCATACCGAGGATTATATCAAACTCAATCATAGGTATGACGATGAGATCAGCAGATAAAGAAAATTTATGTGCTCTAATGGGGACTGATTCACAAAACTTTGTTGCAACGATACTTCCCTTAGGAGTTTTAACTGACAACTCCCTTATTAAATCAAATTGGAAATATCTAATTTTCTTAGCAAACTGGGAAGATATGAAACAATGCGATGATCCAGAATCAAATAATGCATTTGCTAAACTTGAGGAAACCATTAAATTACCTGCCACTACGTCTTTCGGAGCTTCTACCTCAGCAGTAGTGATAGCATAAGCCTGGCCTTGATCCCTTGGCCTTTTCTGAGGTAAGTTCTCCTGACGCTTAGGACATGCATTTGCATAATGCCCCATCTCCCTGCAATTGTAGCACTGAACGTTGGTAGCTTCTTTCTTCCCCTTGCAATCATGAGCTTGGTGGCCTTTTTCACCACACTTGTAACAGACTCCCATTCCCTTCAGGCAAGCACCAGGATGTTTCTTCCCGCATTTACCACAAGATGGATATTCAACCTTTCCCTTATTCCCCTTATTTCCATTCCCAGATTGATCAGCAGGTCTCTTCTTCTCTTGCTTTGCTTTAAAGTCATAAGACTTAGAGAATTCCTTTTCGGTCTTGATAGAACATGAGACAATGTCTTCGTACGATGAAAAGGATTGTGAGACTAATGCTCGACGGAGAAATGGTTTTAACCCATCAAAGAAACGATCAATCTTACTTCTTGGGTTGCGAATATAATCACCAGCATACCTCGCTAACCTTGTAAAGTTAGCCTCATACTTTGTGACATTCTCCTCCTCCTTTTGTCTCAGACTCAGAAATTGTCTTTCCATATCTGCTCGATGGTCGCGAGGAAAGTATTTTTCTAACAACAGATCTTTGAACTCCCTCCATTCCATGTTTGATACTTCATCATCTTCCTTCATGTTTTGAATCAATGACCACCATTTATCAGCATCTCCAGTGAGGCGGTAAACTGCCATGGTAACTTTTTCCCTTTCACTACTCCCCAAAGCCTGAAATATTTTCTCTAGGGAAAATATCCATTGCTCAGCTACTAAGGGATTTGTACTCCCATTGAACGTTGGTGGTTGTTGTCTCATGAATCGATCTAACATTGATCCTCCACGCTGCGGATCAGGGTGCTCCATACGGGTAAGGTTATTATTCATAACCTGAGTAAGTTGTCCCAGTACGGTGATTAGCTGATCAGCACCAGTTGCATCACCAGCCCCACTATAATTATCTTGAGCAGGAGGGCAATCCCTACATGGAGTGCGTGCATTGATACGGTTTCCATTTCTTCCACTAGGCGCCATTTCTAAAAAAAATGGCATAAACTAGATCAGTTTATGCATCAAAATACATAATCCCATACTTATAAAACACTTAACATAAATTGAACTATTTATGGATATAATCCATAATCATAAAAATGTTTTCTTTGAGGAAGTATATACTCATAAACCCTTCATAATGATTTGTAAAGATAGTGAGAGTTATCCTAAGCATATCCCCCGGGAGTGTCGTAACCAAGAGTGCAGCAAGGCCCGTTGTCGTGCACCAGTTCCCGTTCGAGTCTAGCTCAAAGCGGTGTTTTCGGGTTTTACCCCTAGGTACATCTGTGCCAGAGCCGCCTCTACCTGCTCGTATCCAGACAGGGATGTATTGCTCGAAAAACTCACAAAATCTCTACAATACCAAAATTCTAGGAAGTTCTTCTATACTAATCCTCAAAGTTCATCTTAGGTATATACGTGCTCTAATCAGAGTTTATCTAAATCTAGCTTCCAAGGTTTGTACTAAACTTCCTCTGATACCAACTGTAACGCCCCGACCCCAGCTACCCAGAGTCGTTGCATTATTACATAACATTGGCATGATCACAAGAAAGATCAAATCCCGAAAGACCGATTGGTTTAGTAGCCTTGGAAACACTAGATATAATCATAAAGTTTTACATTACATTTCAAAGTGAAAAACTACTACAACAACAAAGTCTTCATATCCACACTATTAACCCCTCATAATATCCCTGCAAGTCATTCATAATTTACTTCTTCACTACCTGGGAAAAATAAAACATAGAAAAGGGGTGAGCTCAAATGCCCAGTAAGGATAACAATATAGCGGAACATTCAAAATAAGCATAAACATTTAAGGCAATGAATTACTAAAACAAAAGCCTTTTAAAATTGAACTTCAACATAGTATGGAAAAAGTAAAATGAAATAATGCCACTTACTTATTCACATGGATATTCTACTAATCGAATAATCACATGCAATATCAATAACCACTTTCATAATGTTGGAATGCATAATGCCAGACTATCATAACCACATAGCCAAGGCCTCGTGCCAAGGCAACAAATAAGATTTTGTCAAGGCCTTGTTCCAAGACACTAGTTTGTCTCATGAGACCTACCGATGCATCGAGGAGCTATAGCGGGCTCCACCCGTCACTTATTAAGTCCAATGCATTCCCATATGAAAAGGTTTAAACATAACATAAACATTCGTATTAAAACTAGCATACGAAATGTCAATACTTTCACAATAAACTATGAATGGTATAAAAATAGCACATCCACAGTCAAACATATCACAAAACCTTCAATACAATATAGAAGTTTTGTATCATAATAAATCAACTTCAAATAATCTTAAAATCCATCAAAGGATGTTGACATAGATGAAATCAAAATTCTTTTAAAAGAAATATCTCCTTTTATTTTGAAATCATTTAAGATCCATATAAAATAAAACATTTTCTTTGAAAATATTCTTATAAGCTTGTATGGGAAGCTTCGACGATTTTATAACGGCGGAAAATAACCGCACCCGCCGTATAAGTTAAAAAAACATTCTTACCTCAATTCTGTCGAAAAGGTTAAAAAGGACCTTGTTTTGAAAACGACGGAAAGATTCCTTTATAAACCTCTTATAAAAAGTCAAACAAGGGTATAAATGACTTTAACCCATATTCTTGTAAATAGTAAAAATGTTTTGAAATACATTTCGAAGAAACATGGATGTGGATGATAAAGAGATCCCAGTAGATTATTACGTATAATACAACCTCGGATAATGAAGAGATTGTGAAATAACCCTTACCTTGTACTTTTCCTTGGTTGTGGTAGGTTAACCTCTTGTATAATGGTGAAATAATTGTTATTAAATTATACAAGAATCATATACATTAATATGATATCATATATGATCTTTTAATATTGATTTGATAATAATATCTTAGTATTATCGTTGTTTCGGGTGTTAACTTACTTGTTTTATTTCATATGTTTTGTTACGTAAGACATGTTTGTAAAGGATAGGTTGTATATTATTCATATCCAGAATGATATCAAGTCCTTAAACATCATTTTTAAATCATAAAATGATAATTACGCTTTAATGGTTACGATGGGGAATGAATCTCATCGCGTTCGTGGAGACGGTAGTCCGTACGTACGCACGAGCGACAATATCATTCTTTTGATATTAAAATAATATATAAATGGATGGTATATCATATATACAGAATCATTAACATGTTATATTTATTATTTACATGAGTTACACATCATTATTATACCCATCCAAATAATATTATATTGAATAACAATTACACCACGACGTGGAGACGGTAAGCCGTACGTACGCACGTATGGTGACATGTTATTCAAAGGGTGGATAGAATACTGAATATGATTGTACCATACTTATAATAACATCACAGTATATGTGAGATACTGGAGTTATTATTTTAGAATGGTAAGAACAAAGGAAGAAGAAGTGGAAGAAGAAATGAACTTAGAAAAGGGTGGTGAAATCATTACCTCTTCTTCGGGTTCTTCCTTTTGATTTGATCAAAAGGGCTCCTTATGTTGGCTTTCTGATCAAACTAAGGCCTCTAGGTTGTAGTGAGGGATGTTGGGAGATTATTTGGGCAGAGTTTGGCCGAACCAAAAGGCTTTGAAGGTGTGAAGAAATGAGAAGGAGGAGTGCCCTTTTATAAGAGGGGTGAGGGGCACCTTTGGAAAAGCTAGAAATATTAATTTATAATAAATTCATATTCGGTTTCTAAAGGCTCCAAAGTTGACTATTCAAAGTATGAGGTGGGGATAGGTCTAAAAGAACTCATCCAATAGAATTTAGACAGGTTTGGGTACTTATATTAACCTTATCTTTAAGTATTAACTCTAAGTTAATTAGTTTCACTTTTACAATGTCTCTTTGTATTTTATATATTATGGTTAATAAACTTACTATATACATCCAAGAGACCCCCAAGTGGTCCAGTAATGATTAACCTATCATAATATAAGTCTCTTGGCCGAACCTTAGATTTTTAGGAATTTAATATCAATTAATAATATAATATTTGTTTTAAGAACTCTTTTATGTCAATTTTGACACTATTCAATAGTTGATTTTTGTGAAACTCATAACAGATTGATTACTTCGAAAAAAGTCCATTAAATCAATCCTAATATATCATATTAGCCTAGAAAATTAGTTTAATTCATTAAAAGTTTCATATTATAATTATTTGGGTATTTATAAGATCAATTATTTTTATTTTTCACTATTTTAGTAATTACTGCATCATCATTGTGTCATAAATAAAATAAATTATATAATGTCTAAAAATTATAAATAAAATATCATTATGTAGGAAATCTTTCTAGCTTTCTAATGAATATTTATAATCGAAAATCCAACATGTATAACCCTATGTAAAAATTGTTCTTCTAAAAGATGTAAGCTTATGCCATTTTTATTTTTATTTTAACTTTATTAATATAAAGTGTCCCTACCACATACAAGTGGCTCCAAGGGGTCCCCAAATTGACCAAAGGATTCCCATGGTCGGGTATGTGTCCACCAATAAGGTTAGGACACGTTTTAGGGTAATTTTTTATTATTATAATATTATTTTTTTAACCCTTATTTACCGGATTTACCCTTTAACCATGGTAAATAAAATATTTACCACAGTAACTATTCAAAATGTCTAAAAATAAAAGTTACCTATTTACACAATTTGAACATCCTGATTCCAAATATGGAATCCATTTTCCTAAATTCAAAACACAGAAGTGGCAGAAATTAATTTAAAATTAATTCCCGCTGTCAAAACAAAAAGCATGTTTTTAAGAGATAATAACTATCAAAAGATTGACACTTGTTTATGTTCGGTTTAATTGTAAAATTATGTCCAATGATAAACATATATTCTAAATATACTTTAAAACCACTCAAATTCATAATTTATCACTATTAATTATTTTGATTAAAAAAGTTGTTTTTAATTAAAATTTAGAAATTTTCACTATTCATCAAAATATGAAAGTTATCCGAAATGTACCAAAATTTCACCCTATGATAATTTTGATATTCCGAATCCAAAAATGAAGTCTATTTTGAAATATAGAATATATATGATTTCAAAAAGTAGGTATTACTATTCACAACGGCTAGTTTAATTAGTTGTGGTGTGTGTTAGAACTCGAGGTTGCGTACAACACACGCTATCGCATTATTCGAAGGGAAACGTACCGTAGAAGCTTGGGGTGTTACAATCTAATTCAGTGGATTCATCATCAAAAATAATATTTTTTGCATGTTATCTCTTTATAAAAATAAAATAAATTTATTTATAAACATTTTTTTTCTTTTCGTAGATTTATCACTTCTCATTTTATAAGTGATGAGAGTGTTATGAAAATCATCAAGAGAATTTGTTTCAGGTTCTATATCATCTAATGAAGAAACTTCTTAATAAAAATTATAAGGAATTATTCTCAATATAATTTCATCAATGATAGATTCATCTATCTTTTCACAAAGTCATCTGATATTAGTCACATTGAATTTTACAATTGTAAGGAAGTCTCAATGGATTCAATTTCACTCATCTTCAAACCTTCATATTCTAATCTACAGATTTGTAACTTTACCTTCTCCACATTTGAATTGACATCATTTAGGTTTTTAAATTTATCCCATATAACATTGGTTGTGGACACTCCTTTCACTATTAAGAAATAACTTTCATAAAGTGATTATGATATAGAATTCTTGTCCCTTAAAATGTTTTCAATATTCATCTTTTCAAGAGATGTAATAAGAATTTTTAATCAATATAAGGAAACCCATCTGTTGTAGCATCAATAAACATAATATCTAATAAATATAATATAAGGAATCATTATATGGTTCCAGATATGATAATTTTTTTCATAAAAAACCATAAAACATTTAATTTTTACACAAATCCAAATCTCCATCAGCAATGACAAAGTGAAGGTAATCAACCCACTTATAATAGTTTATATTTCTCTCACAAAATAATTGTATCACTATGATGGGGAGGGTTGAATTTGTGATACATTTTGTTTTATGATTCATTGCAATTGAAAAAACCCTATCTTCAAGTTAATGATTCTATTCCCCAGTAAAAAAAATTCAAACACACATCCACAGGAACGCAGAAATTTACAAGGTTCACTATTTTATAAGAATGCCTACATCCTTGATATGGTTTGGAAATAATAAAATTCCCCACAATCAACATGAAATAAATACATGGATTACAATGAGTAGGGTATACCCATACAATCATGTAGCCATATGTAAACAATTACTATAGTGTGTGTGCACCCATTATGCAAAAAATAGGGTAACACAATATTTGTGTTACATGGCATGCTACTTGTGCTTCTATTTCTATTCCACAAATATATTCCTTAGGAAAAATTCATCAATTTATTATCTAGAAGATGGTAATATCATCGAGGACATTTAATATAGTATTCAAGTCTAATTTCTTATTCATATCAACATACTATGATTATATAGATCCAATTTCACACTCTTATCCTAAAAAACAATATCCCAATACATCTGAAATACACCTATATAAATACGATTTAAATAGTTTTTTAAGCCGTCCTCCATCCAAAAATCTCAATATGGAGATCCCAGATTTGATTATTCATCCAGATATGATGACTGGATGAATACAATGAAATGAAAAATATGGTAACCAGCTGAATATGATGAATACTGGATATGATTATCAGCCGAATACAACATTGTGATCCTATATCTTCTCTTTTCACTTCACCCCTTCAAAAATATTTCCACAAAGGCTCAATGAAGTAAAATATGTATCTCCCTTAAACTAAAATATACTCTCACATCATTATTTAATAGTATATCCATCATAAAAAATGAAAAGTACACATACCTTTTATAGGTGACACATGGATTGTTTTGGCGAGAATCCCAAAATAATTCATGGTCACACAAATTCACCCAAATCTAAACATCCATTAAATATCATGTAAAATTTCACTTCATCCACACTTCTTGATTCTTATGGAATATTCTATAATTCTCACCACTACTTGACATACACTATTTTCAATTTCTAATTTGAATTTTATTTCCCAATCCGATTGGCATGGTTTAATTTCTTCATTACGATGCTATGAACATCTTATATAAAAATAAATTGATACCACTCTGATTGATTAAAACTATTCTTTGGACTGATTGAATGTAATAAATCCTTTATTTATAATTCTCCATCTCAAAAATAAATTCAACAATATCATCCACTTTTCTTTATGTATTTCTTTTTTCTACCTAGTTGAAATGTGCAAGGTAATTTAACCCTTTCAAAATGGTTGAGTACATTATTGATCTCAATATTTTAACATATCAGTCTCAAAAAATTCATTATGATTATGATGAATAATATATATCATCAAGATCTTCATTATTTTTTGAATACAATAGCACTTGAATATTCTTCAATCAAATCTTCCTCTATTGAATTCCATAATGTACAAAATATGATGGACCAGTTTTAGGAGATTCAATTCTTCTTTCACAAAATAGTAGCATGTATCATGAATTCCTAAATGAAATTTAATTCATTCTACATTATGTTTTTCGTCATATGAATTTAATTGGAATGTATTCCAACATAACATTCCTTCCCCAACATATTTAATCCATTTTTATTTGGAATTCAATTTTCAAAATACACGAGGTCACAATACAATTGTCTTGAATTAGACAGGTCTAAATAAAATTTCCAGCACCCTTTCCTCCCTCCACCAAGCTCTAAATAATCTAAATTTGATTGCATGTATTTAATTATTTCATCTGGATCCCATTACCCATAATTCAATCAGCATCATCTCTTTAGCTCTACATTATTTCATCATGATTGCACCAAAAGTTTCAAAATTTACATGTGATATATCAGAACAACGTGATCAATAAAGAATCATTCCAATTTGATTTATCAATTCCATTATAACTCTAATATTCCATCAACCAGATTAAGAGTGAATTTGATGAAAATTAACTTCCAATCATATGAATTTTACATACGATCGATCCATTTATACCGGATTTAGGGTTAATAGGATGAGTTATTCGAGCCATATTCTCCCAAATATGATAGACCTTAATAGGCATTATGATTTCATTTCACTAAATCTGATGGATAGTCATAATTTCAACAAATAAAAATTAATTTATTTTCCCTCTCTTCTTAATTTTCTTTTACAACAAAAGACAATACATGAGTACAATAATCTTCTTCATCATCATGGTCCAGACAATAACATTGGTACTTTTCCCATATAATGAACTTCATATATAATGTTTATTTTGGTACCAATTGGCATCAAAAATAGTTTCTGAGTACAACTTAGTATGCCACCACCAACAACATGTAATGAGATATCCACTATATAATAGTTTATGATGTATTATATAGAATAATAATTATGATAATAAAGAAAATAGGTATCAAATTATAATAATATATAATTATCTAAATTGATCCTTGATTTCATAGTAATAGCTAAACCAATCAAACCTACATCGACTTATGCCAAATTCTAAACAATCACTCATATACTCAACAATTTTATCATTCCATTTTTATTAGAGAGTTCCAAATGGTATGGCTTTTCCATCGGTACCAGGCCCATGCATCCTTGCACTAGAGAACTAGTTCAGTGGTCATGCTAGGGTGAAGGCTTTTCATCATGATGTAATTATTGGGAATTGTAATATTCTTTAGTCTTGATCTGGGGATTCATATTTCATAGTTTGATCTAATTTTAATGTTTGGATCCTATGGTTTCTCACTTATTCCTCAAAAGTGGTTTGATAATAAAAAATTTAATTTTCAATCACCTGGGTTTTCATTTTTATTAAATTCGAATTCTATGTGGGTACCATGGACGGTTAGTCTATATAACATGGAATGAATGCTTGGAGATTCAATAAAACATAATTATGTTTGGTAAATGGAGATTTAGTACAACGCCATATCATTGGTACCTAGAGGATTTTTCTAGTACCAAAATCTCATGCAATAAGTCGGGCCTAGAACATAAGTCTAGAACTCATAAATGAGGAGCATTAGTCTAGAATCCACATAAAATTACTCACAGACACATAAATATTAAAATATGTAAATAATAATATTAATAATAATTGACATTTTTTCAATCAATAAAAACTTGGTAATATGCTTTATTTATTAATCATAACCATGAATCTTTTCTTTCCCTGTCATCATCAATATTAGAAATTCCAATTTATTAAATTATAAAATTGAATATAAATTACCACACATCCCATTGTCTATTCAATGTTAATATAATAGTCACAAATAAATAATTAATAAGCTAAAAACTTTCAACGTGGGTTTAATTTCCTAAACCCCTTTTCTCCGATTTTTTACATTTCAAAATTACCATATCTTGAAATTGAAATACCCCATGAGTAACCATTAATCCTAGTATCATAATCATTAACGTATCCATTTAAATTGGTTAATTGTCTCGCTAAAATATACATATTTTATTAAATTTTCTAATTTTAAATGTTTTTTCATAATTTGGATACATAATAATAAAACAACCACTAAGATATCACCTTAAAGACTATGGTAAATGACATATAGAACAAAAACATAGCATCTATGATGAACAAACACTAATCATTAGTCATTTATTTAATGTAGAATGACTGAGATCACAATGGAGAATGAGACCATGGATCAAAATCACGGATCATGATAAAAAACAAGATTTATTAAAACCTAGACCTAAACCATCAATAATAAGAGGATTACTCACTCTTCAATGGTAGATAGATACATAAGATAGAGAACCTAACACATGAATGATATCAAATTTTGGGAAAGAGTAAATTTCTTCCATCAGATCATCAATTATCAAGATAAAGGTTCAAGGGTCCATGTAATGCACTAGAGATCCCCCAAGAGCAAGGGAAAACATAATTGGATGAGTGGGGGTGGTTTTAGAATAAAAACCATGGTTAAAATTTTATTTAATAATTCAATTCCATAAATAATTTTTTTCATAGTTTTCTAGAGAGGCCACATGGTTTGGAGTAATTATACAACATAACGGTGAAATTAATATTGTGGTGAGCAACTTAGTTGCATGCATAATTTAACATAGCCCCAACAACGCACAACCCCTCAATATAGGGATGCAAAGAATGGATGGGAGACTACAATGTTTGGAAAACCCTTGTTCTCCTTCTAGTGGATTAACACATCCTTCACGTTTTCTTGGACAACCCACATAGTTTAACCTAATCATCCATAAATTAGGGCCAACCCCATTAGTCTCAAAACTCTCTATATTCCATTAAAACAACCCCGATTAAGGGATCAACTAATGTATTATAGAACAGTGTAAAAGAATGTGGAAATAATGTATTATACATATCAATAAAGGATTGAATCAGACAATATCCCCACATTATAACAACTCATCCTCAAGATATGGTCCCAAGTATTACTAAGATTCCACAGTGAAATTAGCAGGCCATTGGTCTCATATATCTTTTTATCTCTCGAACGGCTCCTACTGAAAATATCCAGTACACCATATAACATTAAAAAACATGATATTTATAAATATAACATTCTCACTATGATCCAAAACACAAAATTAACATTCTTCAGTGTATGCATTAGCCTCAAGTTTACCATCATCAATATTAATCACATAAGAGGGGTTAGTGAGATAGTGTAGAAGTTGTGACCCCACGAAATAATCATTCATATATGTATACCTTTGTGGATGTTACATAAAATAATATAGTAGTCCAATCCTATAAATAATCTCAAATGGTCTGGAAAACATGGGTTCCCACTTTCCCTCATTTTTAATTCAATGGTAACCCAATTTCAGTGATAACTGAAGAAATAAACAATCACCCACAATAAAAACAGAAGGATGATAATGTTGATCAAAATAAGACTATTATCTACTCTATGTTGATTCTATATGATTCTAAATAAGTTAAATATTCTATAACATAATCTATATTATACTCGATGAAAATAATTTTGATTCACATGCGTCAATCCAACATAAATGTTCTCTACATGGAGGACCATAAATCACCCCATATAATTCCATCTAAATTGACACATGATAGCAGTTGTTATTGGAGAACATAACCAATGTGATGTTCTGCAAAGACCCACCAAAATAAAGGAGACACACCCACAACACATCCTCCAACACATATATAGTGACCTCTGATTTCCCATTAGTATACAATTGAAAATTTGTACTTGGAAATACTAGAGAAACAAGAACAATTTGTAAGCCTTTATATAGGACTAATGTGAACTGCATGTCATTATCCCAGACTATACATCATAGAACTCCCTGATAATGAAATATCCTTTAAACAAATATATCACCCAAAAATTAACCATGAAAATATCCCGAATTTGAAAAAAAATGGTCTATTCAAACCAACATATCCATAATCACCCATGTCAAGTCCTTATTCTAAGGGCTCCTGAGATGAATCTCTACACAATACAGTGTAATTTATTCCCACTTCCATTTTGGATTGGGAAATATCAATAACATACCCATGGGTCATTGTTGATAAAACTTCACCTATTAATAGGTGCAAGATCATGTGTCAAAACCAATAATCACTTTCTTTATTCTTGGATACCACTATTTCCTACTATGGTCCTGGATCCTTTTTCTCATCCAGGATGCACTTCCTACTTCAAGGCATAGAAATCAAATGTAAAAATATATCACATACATGTAGGAACAATATAAAAAAATGGACATATATAATATCATCATCAGAAATAAACCAATTTGAATGTCTCCTCACTCATTCAATATTTTCTCACAATTATATAGAATCTTTATTTTTACAATACCTATTCATGATCCCTCTTTAAATTGTGGAATAAACTAATAATGTATGGGTTTCATCCACACATACCTCTAATGAATCATTATAGGAATTTTTTAAAAACATTCCATCATCTTCCTCTTAGAGTTATCCTTTTGGACTGCTTGTGTCTATAGCTTCCAGCTCAAAGCACACTATTTCTCATTACGATAACATGTGATAAATGAAACTCAGACGTCTGTGTGTATTCAACCCATATTCACATGTAATGATTTAAATATAAATATGAAAATGTGTTCTTTATTCTTTTGTGGTCTTTATAAAAAATAAACAATATGCACAATGAGTAGTTTCACTAACAGATTAATACATAAACCACTATAGCCAACTCAATATTGTGCATTGAAGAATGTTGTTTGTGTGGATTAAAATATCATGATCCATATGAAAAGATGAGATCTCAATTAAGGAACACTAATATAATTCCAATTCTATATGATTAAAAAAAGAATATATACTCTTCCCTTAGTTAATCTATGATCAAAAAGGGTATAGTGGAAAATTCTTATTCACCTCATAACAGACCTTCTAACATAATCTAGACCATTCAATGTTCACACCCTTTTTGTTATGTCCAAAAGACGGGACTTCCAAATCGGGAAATTCCAAAGTGAATATTCAATAATAACCCCCCAAACCCAAAATTACATAGATAACAAATAACTATTATTCGATACCCCAAAGAAACAACTATATGGAAATTTTTGGGGTAATCCAATATCCCATACTCGACGATTATATATCTAAATAAAAGAATAGTTTCAATATAGAAACTATAATTATATATCATGGAGTAAAGATGGTGTTATCATAGTCTACTAAGGACAATGTTATGATAATGGGAATGATCATCGTGAGTGTTGGAGTACATCCATATGTCACCCCAAAAAAAATTAAACTGATCTAGGTAAGGGTGAAAGATTCAGTTCCTCAAGGATGTAATCAAATAGAGAGAATTCATCTGCAAGAATGGTATCAAAAAAAATCAATCACACTTACATGATTATAAAATCTTTCCATGGTATATCATATAGTGTAACTCCCAACTGATTATACCCAAACATCAATTCGATCATTATAGAAAAAAAAGCACCAATAACCTAGGTCAAAGAAATCATCAATGCACATAAAATGATTCTAGCTCTTAATATTCAACTGAATAATCTTTTTGTAATAAGAACATAAATGAAAAATTTCATTGGCCTTATTGGAAATAAAAACTATAGATCTATAAGGTGACTGATTCTGATGTATGAATCCTTTATTCTCCAACTCCTCAAACTAAGTCTTATGATCATGAAGCTCTATTGGTTTCATTATGTAAGGGGAATTGACACAAATTTTGAACTAGAAACTAACTCAATTACGAAACCAACATCCCTCTCTTGAGGAACCCCTTATACCTCCTCAGAAAAAAAGTCCTAAAACAAGTACACTATATATGATGTACATCAAGCTCTGCACTCCCACCATCAATTAAATGACCTACAACCTAGTCATTTATCCCCCATTTTTATTGATGAAATAGCCTTGTATGGCCTCTCGGTGTAGCCCATTCATCATGGTGAACATATCATTCTCATAGAATGGATGTGATGGTTACTATTATATGGTAACAATCGATGCAGGATTGATATGATACCCGTCCACATAAAAATTCTTGTAAATATAAAAACTATGAATTAAATATAAATCCAAATTTAAATGAAACTTCCCACCATTGAGGGAACACCCATTCATAGAAATGTTTCCTTCATCTATACTCCCAATAAGATTTCCATTATTATAACCCCACACATATACTACCCCATCAAACCCAAACCATTAACACTTCAGAAGGAATAGTAGAATGTTGGGTTGTTTAATCAAATAAAGAGCTAAAAGTGTAGATGATATATGAATTATAACTATGAAAGTCAACGACCAAGCCCTTCTATTAAAAACTGCAGGATGAAATTCATGAATCTTACATATAACTCATCCTTATGTTTTTATATTAGTCCCATGTGTTCTAATTCTATACTAGTATGGGGCCACTATCCATGATGTTACATGAACACTGCCCCGACTAGAATAACCTATATTATTCA
Source organism: Viscum album (assembly GCA_963277665.1). Taxonomy (NCBI): domain Eukaryota; kingdom Viridiplantae; phylum Streptophyta; class Magnoliopsida; order Santalales; family Viscaceae; genus Viscum; species Viscum album. The sequence continues at coordinate 1,921,735,819 of OY728160.1, forward strand.
AAAATATGGATAAGTATAGTGTAGAATAGCCCATTATAGTTCTATATATTTTTCTATGTCTTCTATCATTTCCTATATGACGAGGGTTCATGAAAAACCTCTGTAGATTCCCTAAAATGATGGAAGCTCATTACTCCACTAGTTTTCAAGGATACATGCTATTAATGTGACCCAACCTACCACACAAATGAAAAAACACGATCACTAACCAGTGTAACTAATCCATCCCCATTGTAACTTTGTCTGCATTCTCTCAAGTGAATGTTCATAAATCCATGATTGTTAACATTTAATGATGTACCTCTTGGTCATCCATCTAATTCAACCTGTCATATACTATAATCCGCCTTCTAGTTCCCTTACCTATGAAAATTTATTAAATTGGAATATATTAACCTTGTATATAATTACACATTTAAATGTATCAGGAAAATGTATCTCAAGAGATTCCCCATCTACTACCATCATTAGGAAAAAGTGTTCTATGTTGCTGAAACAGCCAACATAGTCTACCACTAATTGGCTTCTCAGGGGAAAATGTATAACCTATACCAACCAATACTATCTTATTTTATATGGGTAAAGTTATTCCAAAAAAACCTCTCATGTATGTTCTTTCCTACCATGACCTCAAACTGCACATCCTGGCCCTAAATATCCCTCACACAAATCATTGTTCCTCATAACATATAGGCTTAAAATTTTACTATTTTCAGCCGCGAAGTTTCTAAATGAACTCCAATTGGCCTACTAATAAACTTCAATATGGATGTTTTCCACTAAAATCCCAAAAACTCATATCAGTATGCATAAAACACTGTTTAATCATTTACACAATATTTATTCACATAAATAATTAATAATCCATCCTGTAGATACTACCCCATGGTCAAAATCTTTTCAATATCATTATCCTCAACCATTCCTAACCTATAAAATATCAAACCAAGGATAAAAAACATTTCATATTTATGATTTCACCATTTTACACCCCTTTTGACAATACAGATTCTCTTACATGAACTTTTCCAATGATTCCATGATGCGACACTATCATAGAAAAAAATGATGAGTTTCAGTAGAGACGTGTCTCCATGTTAGAATAAGATGATGGATGTATTTCCATGTTTGAAAATAATACTCCATAATGAGGGATAAGTGGAAATCATCCCCTCAAGGTGTTGGCTATGGATTTCTGCGATCAATGAAATAATGGCTTAGACACATCAAAATGATATTTATTTATTTCTTACAAAGTAATTTGGGTTATTCACCATTACATAAAGTGTATATATATTCATGACCTTCAATTATACTGGTTTCTTATCAAAAAAGTACTTATAGATCAAATGTAATGAACATAAAAATATAGAAAACTCTTATAAATGAATGTCTGTAACTACGGAGCCCATCCGCATAGACCCCACCACACATTCCCCTCCACTCAAGAACATTTACATAGCCTCACATGTGGGTCAATAAATATATCCCTATGCCTCAACTTTTTGGTTGACAGTTGAACTATTGGTTGAATAACCAAGGGGAGGGATCTGGTCTGGTAACCCCTTTTCCCAATTAGTCAATCCCTACATGGAAGATTTTCCATTATCTTCCCTCACTATGGAATGGCTCCCAGCCTAGCTCATGGGTAAACCATATCTGGCTGACCCATACCTAGGTCAATCATACATGGGTGATCGACCTATGTACCCCTCCTAGGCGACCCATAACTGGAAAATCCAACTTCATGACAAACCTAGGTGACCCACCTGTACAACCCACCATGGTGACCTACATAAGTGACCAACATTAGAATCCAACATTGGATACCCATTTAATAGAATGACCAATGAAAACCATTTTTTTGACCCACTTGTAAACCCCACATAGGGAACCCACCTGGGTGACCCACTTAAGTGACACACCTCTGTGATCCCATTGGTCCATACCATTGGGGTTACACCCCCTCACCCCCACTATGGGTAACTTCTAGGTTGTTTCCCCATCCCTCCAAGATGGTACATTTCCTTCCCTCATTATCCCCCATGAAAAATAGAGAGTTATTCCTTAAACATTTCATGATGGATCGAGGACATTTTGTATTGTGCCTTATATGACTTTAACATCCACCAAGGGAATACCAAGTTTTGAGATACAGCTCCACATTCCCTGAAATTCGATGTGTTGGCATTCTCCTCATTGAAATTTTCCTATATTAAAAGTTTATATTCTCATATGGTATTCATTTAGTATCTTGAGTTGATATACTCCTCAATAAATACTAGAAACCTCATCACCGCACTCCTATTACAGGTTGAACTCAAATGGGGGTCATCCTTGAGAATAATCCCCAACCGAACTCAATGGGAATTTTCCTATGTAAGGATCTCTAAATGATTCATTTGAATCCTCCTTAGCATTAATCCCCATAAAATACACAAATAGTCTTCCTCCATAGGTTTATGCCCCTCCCAAATGGCACCCTCCTTATGAATAAGCCCCATCTAAAGAGAACCCCCCTAGGAATAAACCAGAAATTGTAAATGGCTATCCTCATTAATAGGAAGCCCCAACCAATCCCCAAATGGGAATCCTCCTAAGGATTAATCCCCAAAAATCTCCAAAATGAGCACCCTCCATAAGAGTAAGCACCAACCAAACTTCAAATGTTCATACTCTAAAGATAATCCCCAACAAAACCTTAAATTATTATCCCCCTTAGTATAAAAAACCAATAAAACATTAAATAAGTATCTTATTTAAGAGTAAGGCACAGAAACCCTCAAATGGGAATCCTCCTTAATAGTATTCCCAAACCAAAACTCTAATGGGAATCCTCTTTAAAAGTAATCCCCAACTGGACCTCATATGTGTAACCTCCATAAGATTAGGCCCAAAAAATCCTCAAATGGGATCCTCCTTTGGTGTAACCCCCCACCATACCTCAAATGGGAATCTGTTTTTGGATTAAGTCGAAATTTGTACAAGGTAACCCTCAATAGGAGTAAGCCCAATCCAAACCTCAAATCAGCATCATCTTTAGGAGTAATACCCCAACCAAACATAAAGTTGGAATCCACCTAAGGATTAATCCCCAACCAAACCTCAAATAGGAATCCTTCATAGGAGTAATCCTCAACAAAACCTAAAATGGGAATCCCCTATTGGATTATGGCACAAAATACCTAAAATGTGCATCATCCTTATATGAAATCCCCAATAGGTACATGATCATCCTCTATAGTAGTATTCCTCAAAAAATATACAAAGGGAATACTCTTTATGATTAAGCCACAACCAATCCCATAATGGGAATATTCCTTTAGAAAAAGACCCTATCTTTTCTAGAAGTTGTCCATTAGGGAATTGCACATCGTTTGGTTTCATGAATATTCTATTTACTCTTCTTTCTCTCACCGATCATGACTCGTGTGTTCATAATGGTTAATTTTGATAATAAAATTTACCAGATCCATGTCATATTTAACTATGAGAACTTTGATTCTTGCTCATGAGGATATGTAATAAGCCTACCTAAGGCATGAGATTAATGGGAATCCTCTTTAGGAGTAATACCCCAATAATATTTTCATTAATTAAAGAATTATTCTTTTAAGTAAGCACTGAATTAGGATGATCTAAACCACCTTGAGTTAAGAAACTCTTAATTGTCTCTTTTATAAGGGAATACTCTTCAAGAATAATCCCCAACAGAGTTTTCTAAAAGGGCCATAATCTCTTATAAGACATGAAAGAACTATGTGGGATTTGATTCCCATTATATTGGGATATATAGAAAGTATCTCTGAGGTTTAAACCCAACACCCAAAATCAACCATGTTCCTTATGGACCAAATTCCTTATAGGGTTTAATTCTACCTTATGAACCATATTACATCATGTTTTCCCTCAGTATCCTTGTCATATGTCTAAAACCAAACATTGATTAGGAACCTTTGAACTAGGTGTCCTTGACACATAATTTTATGTTGTACGGTAAAGTCCATATCACAAGAACTTCAAAGGTATGATTTACACCATTATTAATTACTAAACAATGTCATTTCTTAATTCCTTTCATTATGATACGTAGGTAGTCCATTTACGGGTTCCATCCCAACATAAAATTAATATCTTGTGTCCAAGGTTGATAATAATTTCTAGAGTGTCCTAAATCTACCTTCATGAAAATAAACTCTAGAGTGCCCCAATGTGTTGGTAGAAAACTACAATAGTTATAATAATGACTTAAAAATATCGAAGACGTATTTTTGAGGATACCATTAATGATTATCCTCATATAAAAATAGTCATCTTCATTAATTAAGATTATTATATGCATATAGATGATCTTGAATTCCATATATGTGAATGATAGATTAGAGATATAAGGGAAATGAAAATCATACATGGAAATTAATAAAGGATTCATGAACAAATCAAAAGTATATATGAGAGTCTTGGAGTAAGAAATAATTCCCAAAAAAGATGTGTGATCAACCCAACTTCCCATCACCTAGTCCAATGTTATTTCTTAAGCCTTTTAGGTCAAAATTCCTAATGATCACTTACCTTTAGATACCCTATTCTTTTAGATAGAGAACAATTGGGTGTCTCTTTCCCCATGGAAATCCCCATTTTAACCATTACAAATTGGTATATTTTATTACTTTTAATAATTATAATTTAAGTATTTGGCATCATTATTTTTAAAAAACTTAGTATAGAAAAGAATTTTCTTGTCCACATATCACTCAGAACATGCTTTTTCATGTGTTACTAAAATATACACGTAACATAAATTTCAAAGTTCATAGAAAGATTCATATATACCCAAATCTCATTTCATTCTAGACCATGGGTAGAATATCAGAGAACATTAAAAATACACAATGAGTGAATCCCCAAGGGTGAAATAACATACATGAGTAATAAGAAAACATCAATTACATTAATCCATCCGTGGGAAAATGGGTTTCCCTCCAACATAGGTATGATAATCCCATGAATGATCTTATTAATAAGTCTCAAAACTTAATATTATGACATATACCATTCCAAAAATGGCAACATTATACAATTGAAAGTCATCTCATAACAATTTGTAAAATCCCATCCTAGGTTCCATATTCTGGTTCCTTGATCTAATTCACCACATGACCAATATCATGACTCCCCATATAGTATGGGGTTCTGACTAGTGGTGATGGTATAATATGTTTCATGAGAAACAGTACCCTCTATATTAAATAAGGACAATACTAAAAATAAATATACAAATAACAAATAATAATAACAAATAATAACAAATAAATACTATGCATCACATGAAATATCTGAAAACATGGGAAATAACCATAAACAAAAGAAATAGATATTTCAAGCCATATATCATTAAAATTTCAACTGGAAACCCAACATAATGAAAAACTAACAACTCCCAACTAGGTCCAAAATCACAAACAGTCCCCCATCAATTCTCTACCACAAATTCCAAACCATCCATCTAACATATGGACTTTTAATTTATACTAACCTATAAATATTATATCTATTTGGGTACTAATAGATAACCCAAATAAAGTTTCAGTATAACTCATTTGGTCACCACCACTGGCGTCTAAAGAAATTTTGAGTCGATAAAAGTGTAGGAAGTAGAATAATGAAAAATTATTGGGACAATGAAGTATAAAGAGATCAAATTTTATTAATTCTTATTTAATTATATTAGACATCATGCTCATGGTGATACCCAAGCCAATAAAACCTACACCATCTTTAGCCAGATTCAAAATCGTCACTCTTATGTTAAACACTTTAATTTACATTGGTTATAATTTTCATTCATCTACGATTCTATTTCGGTAAATTGGAGAATAATTCCATGTACAATGTCATAGATGCTTGGAGAATCAGTTTGCAATCATTATCTTAGGTACATGGAGCATCAGACAAAAACCCATATGATAGGTACATAGATTGAAATGATAGAAGCAAAATCTCATGCAATTAATGGGGCCTAGTGTATTAGTCGCAATCCAACAAATTAGGTGAATTATTTAAAAATACACATATCCTTATTCACACACACACAAACACACATATATATTAATTTCCAACATCCATTACCATCTTATAAATCATTAACAACATGGAAAAAATATTTCAATCATCCATCAAAACTAGGATTCTTTACACTTTAAATAATTATTGACCTAGGAAATCCCCATCTAATCACTTATAACAATACCCATGAATTATCTCACTTCCCATTATCCATTACATTATATGTTGTCCATCATTTATAACTACTTAATAATCCAAACAAATTCACCAATTGTTTGTTTTCATTAACCGCTATAATCCTTTATTTTATATTTTCTAATTATTACTTTAGAAAATTCACACACCCCTTGTTTATCCTTTAAGAAAGGTCTCATAATCTATAATGGAAAAAATATTCATTGTTATTTAATTCACCTTTAGAAATTTTAATTTTATTTCACAACATGGATATGAAACAGTACAAATACATAAATGGCATCATCAAAAAGACTATAGTAATTAGTATTTATAACACCAGCATTATAGTAATTTAAGAACATACACCAATCCTTGGCCCTTTATTCAATGAATAATAAATGAGATCTCCATGATGGAGATGATCTTGGATCGAAATTGAGGTTCTTTATTCTTCAGAACTAGATCAATTAAAAACTTGACACAAGCCATAAATAATTTGAGGATTCGCCTCTATATAAAGAGAGAAATATGGGAGATAGGGAACATAAAACAAGAAAGAAATAACATACTGTTGAGTAGCCTCTTTCTTCCAATGGACATTTGATTCGAATGAGAAGGGGTTAGAGAGGCCAAGAAATCATCTACATAGCCACTAAAAGAAAATAATACAATATTATGTCATCTTTGGTGATTATGAATAAAAATAGGGGTCCTGTGAATTTTAAATTAAAAATTCATAGAATTTAAAACTTGTGTACATAGTTTACTAGATATCTTGCATGTTTATAAGTTATTGTGCATAATAATTGTAGACTATATGATTTTATTCTATTTATAGTGCATTATTTGGCCACATCGTTTGATTTACCATTCATCCCCAATTTTTCTAAAGGGTTATGGTTTTGTGTGGTGGGATCATGGTTTCAAAAAATCATGCACCCACTCTAGTGGATCAGCATATACTGCACAATTTTCTACACCAAGATGCATTATTTTCCCAAAGCATGCACCAATCATGCACGACCCCAGGGATATCTAAATCAATCCAAATACACTGAAAATTTCACCGACGATAGGATTGTCCAAATTAGGACAAAAATGTGGTAAAATAATCCCTGATAAAGAGTAACATATGTCTCAATAATGGTCATGAAGTTACACTTTATATTTTTTAATTTATCATCAAACCCTACATTCAATAGTTAATGGTTGGATTCTAATAAGTTAATATTTTCAATGGATGTATGAAATATGAATATTGAAAATTTTTAATTATAAAAATTTATTTTATAGATTTTAATTTTTAAAAATTATGTTTATCTAAATAATTATTAATTACCTATTTTGATAGTTAACCCATCATTTTTTGAGAATACAATGTTGTAGTTAATAAATCGATCGATTTTCAGGGTTTTCACCTATTGATGAAAAAATGAAATTTAAAATCACTATATATTTTGTGATAGAGGCACTAATAAAAGTACTCATTTATATATAAAATAAGACATCATTTTGAACATAGTCTTCATGATGAAATGAGTTTTCAATATGAAGATTTTTGTATGGATGCTTGTTTCTAATAATGTTATAAATACAATAATATCACATGTCAGTTATCATGAGTTATAATTTAAATTGGTGGAGATGTATATTCATTTATTTTACTATATCCATTACATTATAGTATAGATTACACTATATTTTTAATGATTAATTTTTGGGGGAATTCATAGTTGAATTTAAATGGTGTGCATTATTGGATTCTTAGTGTGGATATCCAAAGAAGTGTTTGAAGCATGTTATCTGGTTGTTCAGTCTCTATGAAAGTAAAAGGAAGATTCACATAGTGAGATAATAAAAAAGTATCATCAAAATCATGAGTAAATAGACAACACAAGGTAAAGCGTTATGATTCTAACTATTAAATTTATTGAAAGAAAAGTAGCATCACGAATTAGTGTTGAGACAAATGGAAGTCACATGAAACCAGTGTAGAAATCATTGAAATTTGTGGTACTGGTGATGTTGGTCTATTAAGTATGGATATCCCCATAGTTTCTTGGATTTTATACCTAGGTTAATCCTTCCATTTCACATTTCAGAAGGGAATTGTAAATAATTTCTTTTCTTGAAATTTTAGAAAAGTATATATTGTTATTGGTGAACCCTTTTAGATTGTGGGAAATGATGATATATGAATTTAAACCAACAATTAATGTTATTTTATTCCAAATTATTTTTAATATAACCCTATAATTAAATGGGACCTTATCCCAATCAGGTAGAATAATGATGTAGGACTATAGACAATGTTCACAAGTGGTTGATGAAAACATTTCATGACAGATATGGACACATCCTAGGGACTAAATAAGGTAACCCTATAAAATATGATTGCAAATTTCATGGACATGACTATATTATCAAAAAAATTAGGTATTAAGTAATATGGATATATAGGGTATTCATATGACATATAATGGGATGAATATACTAAAAAATGAATACTATTGGAGCTGAAGTCAGTGGGACTCCTCTTATGTGAACATTATATATTTTGAAAGAAGAATAAGAGATATTTATTAAAATGACGCATAAAAAAAATTAATTAATTTCTAGAAATGATGTACACTACTATTTGGGGGAATACACAAGTAAAATATCATGAAGGAGGACTATATTTTGTGACATTTTTTGTTAACTCAATGTCTAAGGTCAGGATGTTTTTTAGAAATTAAATTCAAATATATTTTCCATGGTTCAAAAGATGAATACATTAGTGGAAAATAATTTAGTATGAAATTTATAATTCTTGATGTATGGAAATGGAGGGTAATATTCTTGTTTATAGTTTATGGAATTCCATTATAATAATGGAATTTTAGAGGTGAAGAAACTTCAATTTACACCATAAGATAATGGTGTAGTTAAAAGGATAAATGGTACATTGAATGGATGATAATATAGTTTAATAATACACTCAATGTTAACTAATAAATTCTTGGTAGAGGTAGATAATATTTTATCATATTTCATCAATATAATTCTATCATTACTAGTTTAGTAATATCAACTCATTGATCTTTAGAAAAAAATTTAGTTAAGACCCTCTAAATTATGAGTCATTCGATATTTTCAATATATATATATATATATGGATTCTAATGTATGGAAAAATAATTATGAAAAGTCCAGATCATGATTATTTATTAGCTATGTTTATAAGATATATATATATCCCTTCTAGGATAAAGAGAACAAAATATCATCAAATTATGGAATGAGATATAAAATATCCATTTCAAGTACATGGACTATCTTTTTGTTGGAGTTGATTGTGGGAAGAAAAAAACAAGAATACAATGGAAAGTCGACCATGAATTTGAATTGTTCATGTGACACTGGGATAGGTGTATCCTACTCCTCAAGTGGAGTTATGATTCCAATAATGATACGAATTTTCTTATTGGGTTATTAATCATCCCAATAATATTTGTAATATATTGATGCTAGGAAACCCATTTACTTTGAAAATGTTTTATAGTAGAAAGAGTTGATAAAATGGGAGTTGGATATAAAGGAGAAGATTAAATTATTTTGTGATAATAATACTATAATTTCATGGACTCTCCTGGTCCATTACATTATCAATTTTGGTGCATGGGGTGTCCTGGACACCAACAATGTTTCAGGAGGGCATCGGTGTTGGTGATAGGGGTCAACATAGTCTCACCAATCAGTGTGTCATCGATCAGTTTCACACCAGAATGGTGCCAAAAAGGGTTGTTGTGGTTTCTTTTCTCAGTCTTCTGGTAACCCCTCTTTTATTTCACAATACCACTTTTCAAGAGGTGTAAGGTGGTTTTTAAGCCCATTAATTATATTTAAATTCCTTAATAGTGGGGTGACCATTGACTTACCAGAAATGTGTTCCCTTGTTTTCTAGAGTTACTCCTTTTCTTCATTTGTTATTTTACCCATGTTACTTGTTTTATCTATTTAGATAATATCTATCAACTTGTAGTCGTTATCTCAACCATCTCATTGAGATTTATTAAATCTCAATTAATCAAACGCATGAAACTACCAAGCCGCATAGTCGAGCCACAATTCACTTTTTAAGACCCTCGAGATTACAAATATCATATCTCTAGGATCTGGCCATTTAACACACAATGATCTTCTTCATCACTTGTTCCTTTCTTTTCCTTGGTGTGCATGGAGTCCCTCTTTGTGAGATAAATTGGTCACCCACATTGGAGCCCTTCCTACTTAGTCTAAGAGCCCATTGAGTTCTTCTTCTACAAGTAATGCATCCCCAGTTCATAGCATTAGGAGAAAACATTAATCCATGATAACCCAATTATGGTTTCTTTCTTTGTATCTCTTTATTGTGCATAATGCGGTGTGTGTATGATGATTTTCCCTCAGGACTAGATGAAACCAACTTTGACCAACAAAATTAATTGATTCATACAGTATGTAGGGGTGGGAATGTTGTTGTTAATTATTCTATGTTTTATAATCATTTTATGTTGTGAATTATATGGACTCATGTGAAATGAAAATTGTGGTCATCGGTGGTCCATTCTAGAGCAGTAATCGTGCTTTGTTTTTCAGTATATTCTATTGATTCAATCGTTGTAACATGTAAAATGGTCAATCGTGTAAAAATGGTTGATTAAATGTATGCATGATTAATAAGATCCCATGTTTGATCACAATGGTTAACTAAATTGTATAAACATAAAAAATGGCGCGGATAAATCTAAAATTCCCTAGCTATGTTGTTGTAATACTCATGGTTGTTTTATTTAAGGTTTGTTGGGTGACACAGAATGGGTGATGAAATGTTCTTGTTGAGAAGTTTTTGTCCTGTGAATCTGAGGAAATATAGAGCTACTATGTTGGGGCTTGGGTTGTTTCCAGTAATTCAATGGATCTCAAGGTTCCATTTTTTTGTGACTTTACAAGAGAACTGGGTGTGGATTCATAAATTTATTCTACGTACCTTTTACTTCAATTGGTGTTTTTACTTGTGGGTATTCCTGTAATTTTCCTGGTAGAGAAGGAATATTGTTTAAATGGATTAACATTAACATGATAATGAGAACTTCTAAAATGGGGGATTTTATTCTAGAAATGGTTGACTTCTGGTTGGGGTTGTTTTGTATTTGTGCATGTAGGGATAACAACATGATTGTTTATGTATGAGTTGTTTGTATGATTCAGAATCCTTAGGACGGGTTTATTTCTTGTTTACCTATATTTATAATGTTTAGTTCTTGTGTTTATTATATTTACCATCACGCATGTGGATCACTTCATTCTGAACACCCCATTTTTTATGGGGGATGTTGTTTTTTCCCAACATTCATATGTGTGGATGGTTATTAGCTCTTTTCGGATCCTTCTCCTAGGTATCAAAATATCATTTAGGTAGGTTATAATGGTCTATAGTTTATTAGGGACCAAGAATTTTTGGGCAGGGTGTGTTTTGGTGGTAGGCCCATGTGTGTGTGGGCAGTTCTGTTCCACATGTGTTTGGTAAGAGGCCCAGGAGTCCTCAAGTGTGGCAGTGGATGTTCTGGCCAATGTGTATTCCACCATAGCGTTAATTTTTCTAGCCCAAGTGTCTTTGGGCTTGGTGGGGTTGTTGTGGCATAGGTTTCTGTGGGTAGGGTTTGTGTTTATGGTGTCCCATATGGTTTTGGTTGGGAGGGGGACATACTTTTGTTTGTGATTACCCGTATAGTTTTTATTGGGGGAGGGAATGGGATAGTATTGTAATTTGTTGCGGAGGTATGATGTGTTTGAGTTCCTAAATAACCAGTTGGAATTTGATGTTGGGTACCCAAATATCGAGGTGTTATTACTATTACCTTAACATACTTGCATTATTTTGGGAGTGATCCAGGATGAGGGTGGGTGGATAATTTCCTTGATATGTGTTTTGGTTATCTCTATTTCTCACAATTTATAATAATTTCTCCCCACTTTGGAATGAGAGCTTTTGGTATCCCTATTGAGTATACCTGTTTACTCACCCTGCATATAGAAAACAACTTTCAAGATTCTAAGAGGACTTTGAGGACCATAGCGTACCTTACTAGCTCAATGTTCGGTTTATTATTTGTTGTTGGTTTTGTTTTATTTTGGTACATTCCTTTGGATTTATTGTACATCGTATCAATTCATTTTGGACCAGCATATGGGAATGTATTTGTGGATTTACTTTTTCATAAAGTTCTTTGAGCATTTTTAGGGATTACAGTCTTATCTCATGATCTATTTCTAAAAAAATGATAATTCATTCCATATTACATGAGACGTTATAGCCTCGATGCTAGTAGACACTCTGGGGACTATTGAGGGTTGGACTCAAGAGTCATTATCCCTCCTTCAAATTCACGAAGGAAGGGTGTTGCTGTTGGCATTATCCCCTCATCTTGGTGAAGGCAGCTCCATATAGAATTCTATGGGAGGACGATGGATGAGAGATAGGATGGAGTTCAAGGATGGGAATAGTGAGGACTGTATGGAATTGTAGAGAAATAGTGTTAAGGAATCTTGGTACATGAAATAGGCTAGGGAATATCTTCTATGAAGCTAGATTTTAGGGCCCTCCATGTTCTTATGCAAGGACTCTGGACCGACCAAACGACCAGGTTAGAATACACTGGTTGAAGGGAAGAGAACATAGGAAGGATACATGAATCATAATGAATTTTATTGTTGTTTGTCTTAGGTGTTATTTGAAATTTAATATAAATAAAAACATTAAGAAAAAGTTAAAACAAATCCTCTACACTACTCGCGCAGAGGCGTTCCTTATTTACCTTGAAACTATGGCTCCCAAATGATGACTACATGTAGTGCTGGAGATCAAGGCCCATAAGGCTAATATGTTTTATAATGATATGATTGAATGAGAGGAATAGGATGAAAATTGATAGAAGTCTCTATGTTCGTTTCAGAAACAGACCCTTGAGAAGTACGTGTTTAGTGTTTCTGACATGTAGACCGAGGGATGTTTTCAAGAGATGGTGATCACCTTTACCATGATATGTGCTCTGAGAATGAACTAGATTACTTTTTAATTCAGTCAAATTAGTGGAGTAGTGTGTTATTAGAGGATTATCCTACTCATAGAGAGGATAATGGCTGAGGTTTTGCGGATAGACTTTGTTAAAGCATTCTGGGAAGAATTCCATTCTTCTATGATGAAGGCTGAAAAGAAGCCAGAGCAGCTCTCCCTACAACAAGGAAGTATATCAGCTGTGAGTTAGGGATCCAGTTCACGGATCTCTTTAGTTTTTCTCGAGACATCTTCTTGGATGATCAGTCATGGGAAAGACACTTGGAGGACGCATTTATAACTTTTCTTCAAAATGTTGTCACTCCTTTCACTCTCCCAACGTACATCGTGGTTTAGAAGATGGTTGAGGTGGTTGAGAGGATGCAAAGGCTAGAAGGTGTTCCACAAGTTGGGATATGGAAAGGTTATTCTAAGGGGATGGCCATCAGTCGCATGCCTCTAGAATTATGGCCTTCTAGGTTTCAGCTAGTGGGGTGCAGGCCTCAGAGGTTCAAGTTCTGATCTTCCAGTCCTCGCCCTTTCACCATGGGCTTGGGACTGAGGAGCTTTTCTTCTGGAGGTTTTTGGCACATCCAGAGTCAGTATCCCTTTTGAGCTCAGTATAGTGTGTTTGGGTAGGTTCATCCCCCACCTCAGAAGTAGCAGCTCCCATCCAATCCTTTTCCATAGTAGCATCAGGGATAACAAGATCTTGAGATACCGAGGGCTGATAGTTCATTAAGAAGATGACCACTAGGTTATCCTCAAGGACCTCAACTGGGATGTGGTCAGGAAGGATGTTGATAGATGAGGGGAGGAGGAGGTGGGCGTTGGTAGTTTCACACCATAGGAGTAGTAGTTCTTGCAGGCCTAGAGGTTGTCTGAGGTATGATCAGATTGTTTAGTACTATTTCATGTTCATTGTTTGATTTAGGAGCTTCACGCTACTTTGTTACACCTAGTTTATCCCATGCGTTAGTCCTCAATATAGAGAAACACTCCATGAACATATTTTAGAGTACGCCAATTGGTGTTCAAACCATCCTTTTTGATTTTTTTCGATAATGCATACTAATTTTGGGAGTGCATCATTCTAGTGGGGATCTCCTTCAGCTACAAATGCTTTCTTATAATGTCATCCTAGGCATCGACTATCAGTTTTCTATGCACACTTTTATTGAATGCTTCCAGAGAGAAGTCATGTTCTCTGATGAGGATGGATAATGAGTGTATTTTATCAGTGAACCGAGTTCTCAAGTGTGGAGCCAGTGTGTGGAGCCTCTTCTTTATATTTTGGATGAGCTAACAGCAAAATCAGTTCAGGCTAAGATGATGGAAGTTAGGTAAATTTTTATAGATTTCATGGATGTTTTTTCTAAGAAGATTGTGATTATTCCCCCTCAATGTTAAACTATGTTTAAAATATACTTACAACCATGACCCTGTCCGATTTCGATGTCTTTCTATCCGATGGCGCCATAGAAGTAACAAGAGTTGCAGATTCAAATTGAAGACCTAATGAATAAGTGTGTTGTCTTACCCATCATGCTTCTATGTAATGCTACAATATTGTTCTTAAAGAAGGAAGATGGAGGTATTAGGTTGTTTGTAGACTAATTCAGACTGAATAAGGTAATGTTCATGATCTGTTCCCCTCTCCAAAGTATAGGTTATCTCATTGACTAGCTATGGGTAGCATGTTTGTTCTCTATGATTGATTTTCAGCAAATGTATCATGAGTTAAAGGTAAAATATGGTGATATACCAAACACCACATTCATGTATAGTTATGGGAACTTCATGTTTGTAGTTATTCCAATAGGTTCTACGAATGCACCTATTGTGTTCCTAGGGGTCATGAACTCTATTTTATGAGTGTTTCAGGACTGATTAATTTATGTGTTTATTAATGACATCTTGATCTACTAAAGATTAGTGGAGCAGCATACTGAGAACCTCAAGATAGTATTGTAGATTTTTAAACACAACCATATCTAGGAGAATTTTTCCAAGCACATGTTCTTAACCGGAGAAGTGCACATTCTTGGACACATGGTGTCTCTGTAAGGGGAAGTAGTGGATCCATCAACGGTGGAAGTAGTTTTTTCCTGTGAAGCACCAAAGGACGTGACAGAGGATAGTATATTCCTGGGTTTGGAAGGCTATTATCATAGGATCATACCCAAAATCTCTCGAGTTGCAGCTCCTTTGACACCTTTGACCAGAAAGGACCTGGCCTTTTTGTGGAGTTAGCAGTGTCGGGGAGTCTTCAACTATCTGAAGGAAAGGTTGGTCTGTTCTCTGGGGCTCAGGTTTCTAGAGGAAGGGGTGTTGTTTGTCATGTTTTCTGATGCATATGGTCATGTATAGGGGTGTATACTAATGTGGAAGTGGGGATTGATATCTTATGTGTCTAGGTAGTTATGCCCTTATGATTGTAACTATGCCACCAATGACCTAGAGGTTGCAACAGTACAATACACAATGATGTTTTGGTGGCATTACTTCATCAGGAATACATTTTGGTCATCAAAAATCATAAGATTATGAGGAATATCTTTACCCAGTGGGACCTAAACATGCGGCATCGAAGCTTGGTAGAGTTTCATTAGGACTGCAACTTTAAAATCACTTAAACTAAAGTAAAGGGTAATGTTGTGGGAAATACCTTAAACAAAATGTTGCAGATGGAAGTTGTTCATGAATCTTTGGATGCTTGGAAGGGAATGGTGGAGTAGGCTCCCTTAACCCTAGATGCAAGGGTGGATTGTGGTAGAGGATATTTGTTTCATATGATAGTGCAATCCTATCTATTATAGTAGGTGGGGGAGTCTAAGTTGAGAGACTAAGAGATTAAAGTGATATGTGATCAAGTTGAGGATGGCAATACTCTGGAAGGGTGGTTGGAGGATGGTCAGAATCAGATGCTTTTTGGTGGGAAGTTGTTGGACATAGAGACGACGCATAATGGATTTCTTTTTGAGTTCCATAACTCCCCCCCATTAGTACACCCAAGAGATTCAATAATTTTTCATGGCCTCAGGGAATAGTTTTGGTGGCCCAGGGTGAAACAGTCAATGGCGGAGTTTGTGGAAAGGTGCATAGTGTTTCAGCAGGTGAATGTTGAAAATCACATCCCATGAGGATTCTTTCAGCCTTTAGATGTCCCTGAGTTGAAGTGGGATGACATCTAGATTGGATTCTTCAATGGAATATGTAGGGTTGAAGGAGGCTATGATTCTTTCTGGTTAGTGGAAGACTGACTGATGAAATTAACTCACTTCATGGATATCAAGTTGTTGATTTAGGTGGATTCCATAGCACAAAGATAAATGGATGAGGAGGTTATTTTTAATGGAGTTACAAGATCTATAGTCTTGAATCAGGAATCATTTTTTACATCACATGTATGGAGGGGGTTTCATCCTTCTTTTGGAACCCAGATACACCATAGCACTGCTTTCCACCCTCAAAATGATAGCCATACAAATAGAACCATCCAAACAATTGAGGATATTCTCCGGTAATGTGATTTGGACTTCAATGGATCCTTGGTATGAAATTTTCCATCACTATATTTGTCATACAATAATATATATCACTCTACTTTTGTAAGAGAATAGTTTGAATCCTTGTACGGGAGGTCATGTCATTCTCCCCTGTGGTGTAATGAGGATGGGGAGGTAGTGTTTATTGGCCCATAGGTAAGGTAGTGCCCAATGTAGATGGTTCATATTCTGCGTTAGAGGAAGAAGGTATGCTAGGAATGGATGAATTCGTATGTTGATCACAGGAGGATTCCCTTAGAGTTCGAGGTTGGAGACCATGTGTTCATGAAGGATTCCCCTCGACGTTGGCAGCGAAGGATCGACATGGGGATAAATATCTCTCATAGGTTCAACAGGCCTCTCGATGTGTTAGAGAGAGTCGGTGAGGTTCCATATCAGCTGGAGTTTCCACCTTAGTTGTGAAGAATCAAGAATGATTTCCACATCTCCCAGCTTCGTCGATTTCTACACTATGACTCCCACATCCTCGACTAGGGATATTTAGAAATTGAGGCTGATGTAATGTTTTTGGAGAGACCGATGATAATCGTGGATTATAAGGATAAGGTTCTTCGTGGATATAGAATCTCTTTGGTTTGTGTGTGGTGGACGAACAGTGGCCTCAAGGAGAGTACTTAGAAGTGAGAAGCCCAAATGCCTACCTAGTATCTTGGACATGGTGGAAAGAAATCCCTAATCCATACGTCTAGATTTAGTGACTTCTATGTTTGTGTGTTTACATGGGGGGTAGGAGAGGTAGGGTTTCCAAAGTTGGTCATGAGATTGATGTGAGAGTGATGTTCATAGATATCGAGGGTAGTTACAGTTATCAAACTACACTAGGTTTGTTAGTCTTTGAGTGGTATCTTTTGAGGTTTTTTTCAGAACACTCTTTTTCCATTGGGGTTAGTCTTGATTCTTGAGGATGAGAATGGTTTTTGATGTATATAATGTAATGGCTCAGACCCTCATGGTCCATCATGTTTTCTAATCTGGTGCTTGCAGTGTCCTGGATGCTAACATTGAGTATAATGGTCATCAGTGTCGGCGGTAGGGTGTCACTAGTGTCTCACTGATCTGTGCCACCAATCCATCTTATTGATCAGTGCCACCAATCTTCCTCACAAATTGGTGTGTCACCAACTAGTGCCACTCCCGAATGGTTCCATAGAGGGTTCTCGGGGTGTATTTTCCCAGTCTTATAGTAACCTCTATATTATGACTTAATACATATTTTAAAGAGGTTTAAGAATTTTATTAAGCCCATAAATGATAATTAAATTCCCCATGTGTGGGGTTTCCCTGGACATACCCAAAATGTGTGCCCCTGTTTTACTAGTGTTACTCCTTTTACGCATTTCTAGTTTATCCCCTGTTACGTGTTTTCACCTTCTAAAGGATATCTATCAACTCATTCCAATTATATCCACCATCTTCAAGATGAATAATTAAATGTCAATTAATCCCAACATTTGAAACCATCAAGCTGCATGGTCAGGCCACAGTCCTCTTTTTAATCACTTTGTGGATACACATCCTGTAAATATATGATATGGACTTATAACACACCTTGATCTTCTTCTTCCTTAGAACCATTATTTACCTAAGTTCACATGGAGTCCCCCTTTTGGAGGAAAATCATAAAACCATGCAGTAGGCCTTCCCACTCTGCCTTGGAGTCCTAGGATTTCTTACTCTACAAGTCATGCATCCCCATTACATTTTTCTTGGAGAAAACACCCGACATTGATCATTCATGTAGAGAGTTTTCCATTGTCTCCCTTTATTGTGAATCATGTGGGGTGGGTATGATGATGTTCTCTCAGAAAATAGATGAAACCAAATTTAAAGAAGATAATTAATATGCTCTAAAAAAATGATGCGGTGGGAATGATGAATTTGGTTTTGTTGTCTTTTTCCTTCGTTTTGTATTGTGAATTGTATTGACTAATGTCCACTAAAAATCATGGACGTTGGATGTGCCATTATGCGCAATAATGAAGATATATTCTTCTAGATAGTCATGTGATTAAATGGATGTAACATGGAATCTTCTTAATCAAGTAAACTAGGTTGACTAAATGGATGCTTGATGAATGAGATCCCATATGTGATAACCTAGGTAAACCAAATATAAATCAATTAACAAATGGTGTGGCTAAATCTAAAACTCACGTGCTCTATTAGGGTAAGACACATTGTTGTTCTATTTAATGTTTAAGGGGAGACTCAAAATGGGGAATCGAATGTTTTGGTTGATAAGTTGTTTGCCTATGAATCTGAGGTCCTGTGGAGCTAGTATATTAGGGCTGGGTTTGGTTCTATTACTTTGAGGGATCTCATGGATCCCTTTGGTTGTTGTGACTTTACAAGTGAATCAGGTGTGAGTTCTTAAATGTATGTTTGTCTATGCTTCCATCAGTTGTGGTTTTGGAATGCGGTTATGGCTGTTAGATTCCGGGTAGTGAATGAATAAATTTTAATGGAATCACTTGAACATGAAAATGGGAACCGGTACACTGTGGGATTGTTTTTTTTTCGAAAATGGGTGGTTCTCTGGTTGTGGATATTTTGTATTTGTGCATGTAGTGATAGAGGTTATAGTGGTTGTATATGGGCTGATTGTCTGTTTTAGAACTCTTAGGTTGGGTTGTGTTATTGTTTACCAATATGAATACATTTTAGTTATTGTGTTTCTTATACACACCCCACCCATGTTTATCACATCATGTCGAACGCCCCCATTTCATGGGGGCGGGTGTTTTTTCCCAGTATTCTTATGAGTGGATCGTTATTATATTTTTTTGGATCCTTCTTATAGGTAGCCCTTGATCCATTACGTAGGTTGTGGATGCCTATGGTATATTATTGACCTAGACTCTTTGGGCAGGGTGTGTATTTGTGGTTGGATCAGATTTGTGTGGGAAGGTTTGTTTCCTACGTGTCTTATGTATGAGGACCAAGTGTCTTCATGTGTGGAAGTGGTGGTTCTGGCCCATGTGTCTTAATGTATTGAGGTAGATGTTCAGGCCCATGTGTCATAAGCCATGGCTGTGGTTTCTGGGTCACAGGTGTCTGTGGTCAGGGTATGAGGTTGTGGATCCCTATATGGTTTAGGTTGGGGGAGGGACAAGCGTATGATTGTTATGGCCCATATGGTTGTAGTTGGGGGTGGCAGAGGGACTATAGTGATGTTTGCAGGGGTGGTATGATGAATAGGATGTCATAAACAACCTATCATAAAGTGATGTGGGGTACCCTAATATTTATGTTCTATTACTATTACTTTACCTGACTTGTGTTATTTTTGGAGTGTGACATGGTGAAGTTAGGTGGATAATTTCATTACTAGTTGTATTGGTTATCTCTTTTTCTCACATGGAATTTGAATTTCTCCCCACATGTGCCTGAGAGATTTTTGTTTCCCTACTGAGTATACCTATATACTCACCCAACGTATATAAAACTGCATCAATGTTTCTAATAGGGCTTTGAGGAACATGTTAGACCTTACTAGCTTATACGTCAAGACAATTGTGGTAGCTGATTTTATTTTATTTTGGTTCTTTATTTTGGAGTTCTTGTGCCGAATATCATATTTTTTTGACATTAAAATGGGATTGGGTTTTTGGCATTACATTTTTGTTTAGTTTTTGAAGTTGTTCGGTGTTTATCGTCTTGTATCCTGATCGTTTTCTATACAAATGCTAATGCCTTCCATATTACATGATATTAAATACCATTGGTGTTATTTTCAACTCCGGGTCCTATTAAATGTGGGAATCACGGGTCATTATCCATCCTTGATCTTATGAATGAAGTGTCAGGTAGTTTTCTATCATTTCCCTCATCTAGGTGAAGGAGGGTCAAAAAATATACTTTATTGTCTACTCCTCTCCCCCAAGGAATAAAAGAATTATAAAAAATGTTTTTATGGGTTCTCATCTAGAAAATTATTTATGACCAAAGTTTAAAATCATTATACTAGGATAAAAACCCATGGTTTTCTGCTATAGATCTATTTTCATATTCATGGTTATTACTATAATTATTGTAGGGATTATGAATATCCATAATTATAAACATGGTAGTTGACGATTAATAGTTAATGTTTAAATTGCTGTATTATAAATGTATTTCCCTTGTTATGACCATGGTTTTTGGAATCTATATTCTTGGTTTATCCCATTGAAATATTATATTTTTATCTAGAGTTTAAACTGACAGACTATAATTTTATAGCCATGGATTGTAAATTGGAATCATTGTCCAATGATTAAAATTTGGAAATAGTAATAAATAGATCACAATAAAGATTAACCATAACATAGTATATTATTTATTTTATACCAACATTCGTCAAGGAAAGAGAAACAAAAATATAATAAAATTTCACTTATAAAATTATCAATATATATTCAATAAGCATAAATATATATATATATGTTCATACAAAAAGTGTCAATAATGTCTCCCAATAGTGTCACTAGAATCATCATCACTTCCTTTATCAAACCCACCAATTTCAACCAAATTACCATCATTATCCGAATGTATTCCAACAACACCACCTTCATCCACACTATCATAACTAACAAACCCACTTTCTTCACAACCAAAATCATCACCACTATTACCATCCTCTATAGAACCATAAACACATGAAGCTGCACATTTATTATTATCCTTATAAATTGGGCATTGACTCAATAATCATCCTTCAACTATTACTACACCCTTTGAAGGAAGTAAAGTACTTTTTTATATCACATTGAATAGTCTGACATATTGATTTTTTTTCGTATTTCAAGACGCTTGTTAGACATGTTTATTTTCACTCTCAATGGTTTAATTTAACTGCACTCAGAAAACTATACCTGTAATTTTTTTTGGATGATTAAATACCAAAATACTAGTATCATGAAAAACAAATTCATTCCATTTTTACAACGAACTCTTCCACTATTCTAGTCTCCTATTACTTATTCAAAAGAATCATTTTTTCTAAATCAGTTGGTTTCAATGTCTTCTAAAGAATATAAAGAATCTTATTAAAACGTGTTATCATTTTGGTTGATAATATAAATAATTAAGAACATACATAGAAATGAGAATATAAATAAAAATAATAAATTTAAATAATGTCATATAATATTCTCTTATGCTTCTAGAATCAAAGCACGTGCAGATTTATTTTATGTATTAGAAAATAATATTATTTATTGGGGAACATGTATCTAAATATCCAATTCATATATATTCATGAAAAATAAAAATAAACTAGAGAAAAAATTAATATATATTAAATGTTAAATGATATATTAACTTATCATGTTCCTGATTATCCATTGAGTTTAACTCGAAAGTGCCTATATATTTTATATCACACTTTTTTGTTAGTTCCTTTTGAATGGTTTCAAGTATAAAAAAATATACCATAATTTTAATAAGTATTAATAGATATAATATCAAAATTCCAACAAAATAAATTATTTATTTGTAGTCTAACTCAAATAACATATTTTTTTATTTCATAAATCCAAAAATTATCTTAGCAGTCAAATTATAATTCAATTAAAAACCTGACTAATTTATTCTAATATACCAAAAAACTAAAATATTGAATTATAATTTATTATAATATATAGCACTTACTAATGGAGAAAATAACAATGATCCTCAAAATTATATAAAATCATTAAAAATTAATTTAACATGTATAATAAATTTATTTTATGAATAAAAGTGTACATGTGAACCATATCTTTTTACATTTGATATCCTTAAATTATGTATTTTGTATTTTGTTTTTTCATTGGTTCAACACCTACTGTGTAAGAATATAAATTTTTGTAATTCATACTTCATAATCATTTCTTGATTATTGTATAAATTTTTTAATGAATGTAGAATTGTGTCTGTTTTAATTTTATAATTATCTATAGTAATGTGAAATGTGAAGTTTAAATTTTTTTCATTACTAGTTTATAGTCTACTGTGGTTTGATGGAAATATGTTTTCAAAAATAAATAAAAATATTTCATTTTTTAAAATTTGATTTTTTTAAAAAAAATTATTATACATGTATTTATTTTAATTTTTATGTATTTTTGTTTGTAATTTGAATTAGATGGTTATTTATGAGTCTTTCATCAGTTTTTAAGAAATGAAAGGTTTTAATGTGAAAATATTTGTACATTTAAACTGTTTTATGAAACAGAAAAAAAATTAATCCATCAAAATTAAATTCTTATAATTATTTCATATATTATAAATAACCTTAATTCACTTAGAGAACACAATGAAGATTTATAAATTAATACTGAATGAAATAATAGGTATTTCAAGAAGTTAAGAAACGTATCCTAAAAGAATGGTAACTTGACCATTGGAATATTAAAGTTAGAATTAGGAATATTAATTTGTTTAATATAATTGTAACCTCATTTATGAGGATGTAAATAATATTTTTTCATCCCATAATTGAAAATATAATATAATTATTTATATTTATACATAAGTAAATTTTATAAAAATTATTAATTAAGTGTTACTATTTTTATAAATGTTTATTTTTAATATTATAAATAATATAATTATTTAAAATAAAATATATTTATATAAAATATTGTACTAAAATAAATTTTTTGGCTTATGGATATAATATAATTTTATGATTTTTCAATTAATTTTTCAATGTGTTAAAATTTAGTTATAATATAAAAATATGTATTTTCAGAGTAAATGTTGATTTAAATTAAAAAAATAAATTTCTCATACATAGAAATATATTTTCATAAAATGGAGTTCATTTTTGAATTCTAAAATTCTAAAATTTGATATGGCTAATTTTTGGGATTTGTTTTGAAATACATGAATTTTTTCTAAATAGTAAAATACTGTAATTTATTATGTATATACATTATCTGTTATATACAATATTACATGAGTCATAATTGTTGTATAAACCATAATCTCAAACTAACTTTCAGTATTTTAATATATTTATTGATTATTCTCAAAATATTGATAGAATTCTTCCAAAATGATAAAATAATGAATGAAATGACAAGAAAACACCCCCATGATCCCCTATAAATACCACACCTCACTATCCCTTTTCATCACACATTACAATCCTTGGGACATGTAAAAATTATGCCCAATACTCTTATCAAGACCCTACCCTACATCCAATAACTCTTGGTCTCATCAAATAACCAAACCCTTTTCTGTAATGACTGTTTCAATGAGAAGAATTAAAGTTGTAAATTTTTTTTCTCTTCTTATATTATATTATATTATTATTATACCCCATCCTCTCATCATAAAAATGTAATTATATCCCCATTTATAAAAATATAGTATATTTTTATTATGATAAATTAACAATATATCATCAACCCTTGTCCTCTCCCCTTTATTCTTAAAATGGAATCATTGTACATGATGTGTTGACTTATCCCATTCAAGGATGACATGTTTTCATTTTCCCATACCACCTTTAATTATGATCATGAAACCATTAAAATGTTTAAAATGGATTTTAAAGTGTTTTTTATAACCCTATTTATTTTATATAAGTAATATATTTACATAATACTAAATGATAAAACAAAATATGTTTTTTTGATAAAAACTATAATAGTAATCTAAATGATTTTAACTAATGCCTTAACAAAGGATTCACCATCAAAACATTAACCAAATCATATATATAACAATTTAAAATTATTAACGATCCTTAATAAAATTTTATTTAGAATTTTTTTTAATTATTATTATTTTAAATGAAGTTACAAACTTATATATAAGCAAACACATCATGAAAACCATGAAAACAAACACTCCTGAACATTGAAGTTAAAATTTATAACTCATTTAAAATCCCATAAATGAAAATAAAAATACATTAAATAATAAAATAAGTGTATTACACGTTTTTTAATTTTAAATTATTTAATTTTACTATATTATACATGATATTAAAGGGAACAAAGGATTCAAACATATGGTAATGGAAATTCTCAAACCCAACTTTAATTATTTTTTTGTTATATTCACTCCATTTTTAGTATAGTTATTCATTTATTAATAAAGAAATATAATAGAATTTTTCCTTCCCCATTCCATTCTAGTATATACCTATTTCCAATAATGTTTTTTAGAAAATTCAAATATTAATCAAAAAGAGCACTTATTAATAGAAACACATCTTTTAGTTCTCTTGATATTGTTTCTTCTTCAGTAACGATTATCACTATGCATCTTTGTTAGTTTTTTTTCTCGTGAAATCCAATGTTTATAAATGCATGCTTTATGAGATGATACCAATTACATTCCATAGGTTATTTTATTTTCATGATTGACATATGTACTATGTTGTATGCATGATAAACTAAATTTTTGTAGGTGACGTGTGAACCCAAAATTAAATAGTACATAAAAATTTTTTGATATGAGAAGGGAGCCTAGAATTATATAGAACTACAAGTAATTGGGTTATTCATTAATCTCCTGAAATAAAGTGAAAAATGTGTGACCCTAATTCTAGATTTGTTCACAACTATAGGTCATATTTGACTACTAAGACCTGATGTTTCATTTGTATTTATTTCTAGATTCAATGATTTTATCTAATGATTCATATAATGATTATCATTATGATTATTTTTAATTATTATGATGATTAATATTATTCTCAATAAGGATTAATTTATCTTATTCTCATCTTAAGGGGATTTTATCTCACCTTTTCTTTCCTGTATCTCCTTAATTGATTGTATTTACTATGGATAACATGGGGACCAATAAAAATCAATACATTAATGATTTCAAAAAAAATTGTGTTTTATTATTTAAAATTTATGCATGAGACTAATTTTATAATATAAACTAATAATTTGAATCTTGTATTTTTCAAATTATTATGTTGTTTATATTTAAAATGATATAATTGTAATTTATGAAAGAATAACGATTATATAATTGGATTCAATGAATTGTTTAGTTAATTTGGTAAGTAGAATCAGAGAAACATAGTGAAAACTATTAATATGATACTCGGTATAAGTAAGAACACAATAATCATTGTTTTAGAATATTTCTAAACATTGGGATCCAACTAAACATTCGGTTACAATTAATTTCCTAAAGGATTAAATTATTTATTCCTGATAATATTGAACTATATTTTGTTCAACCTTTTCTATTTATGAAAATTATGGAACTAGGAGAAATGAGTAACCCACCCCATATGAGGGATAAAGTAGTTATTTCCCAAAGGACATCCCCAATGCTTTTAGAGATGGAGTTCAAAATTTCATGGTGATGCTTACCTGGATTTCACAGGCTGAATAATAACCTAAATAATATGGAACATCCCCCTTCTCCTTATAGGGAGTAATAGGATTTAAAATAATTTTTGTGTTAATAACCACAAAAAATTTCTGTATTTTCTGACCCACTAGTTGTGGAAAAGTGCTAAAAATTAGTGGAAAAAATATTTTTTTTACTTCTTTATTCTGAGATGGAGAAAGTGACCGTGGATATTTTTCATATATATAGAGAGATTTACCAATGGAGTGAATTAATTGAGAAATCCAAAATGAAGAATGAAATTCAGGATATCTTGTGTGAATACATTAATATAATGTTTCTTGACAATTATTTCCAAGAAAATCATCATAAAACTTTGTAGATAGAATTTATAGAGCTGATGAAAATTGATGGAGAGTCTGTCATGGAATATGAAGAAAATTTGAAATGGATTTCAATTTAATCATTGAGTGTTTTTATACAAAATTATAGAAAAATTAAAAGATTAATTAGATTATTAAATGCACTCTTTAAAAAGGATTTCGATATTTGAGACATTGTGAGTTATGAATAAGATTTACATATTCTCTCAAATTGAAGACAGTGTTAAGAAAATGGTCCTATGGATATAGTTATATGAAACAATATATTATGTTTCATGATGGGGGATCTAATGAAAAATTTGGTATGAAAACCCAACCAACAACAAGATAAATATTTGGTAATTAAAATAATGGGAATTTTATTTTAGGTGTTGTGAAATTCTATATATGTGGCAGCGAATTCCCCAATTCTTTTCAATTTTGAAGATAAATGAGAAGTAGGTCAATGTGGAGAAGTAAAATAGAGTACCACCCATCATTCAATGAGTTATCTAGAGGGATCAGGGGACCTATGGAATCTGGTGCACGAGACACCAAGTCCTCGTGGGAAATAAATATCATCATCTAACATATCCATAAGATCAATTGAAGGTGTATGTCATCACTACTACTGAGTTGGATCCCACAAGTTATATTGTGATGGTTATGATGGTTATTCCTTTGAGAATAGTAAATGTACAATTGGATTCTGGTTCAATGTATTCTTTCATATCTAATATGTTTATAAAAACAATTCCAAAACCACATCAAAATATAAAAGTTGAGTAATCTGTGAGAATATAAAATTGGAGAATTATTTCATCCAAAGTATATAACATCTTCTTAGTTAGTTTATGTATATTGAAAAATCCTCCAAATCTGGTCGTAGATCATTTGGTTGAGTTTGATGATATTATGGGCATGGCTTGGTTATCATTATTCATAACCAACATCCACCGCCGAGAAAAGAAGATCACTCTTCACATCAAGAAAAATACTTCAATTCTACACATGTGTAAGGAGGAGGATGAATCTTTCTTAGAATCATCACCTCATGTGTGGATATTACAACCCTATAAGAAATAATATACTGATAAAATAATCCATAAAAAGGGATATGATCATGCTTTAGTACATGAACATTGTGAGTGACTACAATTAGGTTTTGTAGAGGAATTTTTGGACTTCCTCCTGATCGAGAGGTTGAGTTCACAATTGACATTATTCATGGATATCAACAAATATCAAAGACACCTTATTGAATATAAAACATTGAATTTTAAGAAAAAAATAATTAGTTACAAGAGAAACTAGAACATTTTTTTATATGCCTATGTGCTTCAGCACATGGTGTACCACTCCTCTTCATCATGAATATGGATAGATCAATATGACTCCATATTGATTATCATGAGACCAAAAAAATAATGAAAAGTAACATGTATCCCCTTCCATAGATAGATGACTTGATTGATCAACTGTGTGGTGTCAATTATGTTTCTATATTGAACTATTATTTTTGATATCACTAATTAATGTTAAGGAAGGATGATATTCTCAAGAACAAATTTTGAATGTGGAATGGAAAATATATGTTCATATATATTCCATTTTGACTCACTAATTATACAGAAATATTCATGGAAATAATGAATAGAGTATTTAGAGATTACCTAGAAAAATTTGGGGTAATATGTATTGATGGTAATCTGATATTATCCATTAAAAATAAAGAACATGGTGATTTATTGAATAAAATTCTAATTAAATTATAAAGGGATAAGAATTATGAAATTTATATAAAATATAAGTTCTGGATGGATGATGTATCATTAATGTGGAATGTTATCACCAAAAAAGAAATATATGTCATCCCTTCCAAGACAATGGAATATGAGGAATGGATCATGCTATTATATGTAATAGAAATTCATAGTTTCCTCAATATAGTGGGGAATTATCAATGATTTGGGGAAATCATATCATGAATATATAATCTACTAACCCAATGAATTAGAAGGGATAAAATTTGTTCTTGGATAGGGAATATAAGGACTACTTCAAAGGGATTAAAAATAGGATAATCACCATTCTAGTAGTCACACATCAGATAAGTGGGGTACTATTTTTAGTATACAAAGATGATTCAAAAATGTCTTAGGTTGTGTACTAATTAAAAATGATAACATTATAGAATACACATCAAGAATGTTGAAAATTAATGATAAACAATATCACATGCATGATATAGAGTTGATAGCACTTATTATTTCACAGAAAATCAATCAACATTATAATTTTGGAGGAAAGGGTTAATTAAATATTGATAATAATAGCCTCAAATATATATTCAATGTAAATGTGCTTAATATTTACTAGAAAATAGTGTTCGATATCATCAAAAAATATTAATACTCAATTGATTTCCATCATAATAAGGAAATTTAGGTGGAATATTCTCTATTTAGAAAGGATATTACAACATTATCAATATTGAGGATTATGATGTATTCAGTATTCATAGAATTTAAAATTATAGACTTGGGAATCATTAAGGAAGGAACATCCCTAATCCTTTGTCAAATTATTTCCCATCCATACCTAACGGAAAAAATAATGGATGCTCAATGATATAATGTGAAAATTCCAAAGAATGTGAAATCTTGGAGTGGGAAAGAATCTTAGAATTTTAAAATTGATGAGGAAGAAGATGTCTGATTTGGGTCATCATAAAGTGTACCTTTCGATCCACTGATAAAGAAGTCGTTTCATAATGAAATACATAACAATAACTTCTCTATTTTCCTTGTAAGTACAATGGTGTTTTGAGATAACCATAATAACTATATATGGACAATATGTCAATGATGATCATTAAATTAACATAAATGTTCATGGTATGTCACCTCATGAATGTTGAAAGAAAAAAATGTAAGGGTATTATGAAACCATTACCCATACCAACATGGAAATAGGAAAACATCCCCATGTACATTTCATGAGACATCAAATTTCATCTAGAGGAAACAATGTTATATGAGTTTTTGTGGATTTTCTTACAAATACAAATCAATTTATCATAATTTGAGATGACTTCTCACTAGATAAATGTGATCAAATATACATCAAAGAAGTGGTAATGATGAATGGAGTACCACTATATAATTTATCTGATCAAGATATGATATTTACATCGAGGTTTTGGAAAAGTATCCAAAATGCTATAAAAACATAGCTAAAACTCATTTTGACTTATCATCCTCAAACTGATGGCCAATTTGAATGAACATTTCATACACTAGAATACATGTTGAGTGATGTTTATGTACTTTAATGAATGATGTTACTAACATATTCCTTAATTAGAGTTATCTTAAAAAAAATTCTACTCAATAATACCTAGGGCTCTATATATATAAATTTATGGGAAAAGATTCATAACACCTACATCTTTGGATGAGGTTAGTGAATGGAAGCTTATTTGACCTGAAAATGTTGAAAATTGGAATATAATACATCATAATAGAATGGTTGACTGAGTTTGATAGAAGATCTATGTAGATAATCATAAATGATAACTATATTTTAAGCAAGGTGACATCGTAATTCTCAGTATGTATCCATGGAATAGGACCATGAGATTTGGTAAGAATATATGGCCGATTCCGTAGTACGTCATCACCTTTAACAATATTAATAGAGTTATGGTTGTGTCCTACCTACTTGAACATCCACATATAATATAAAATAAGATATATATAACCATTTAAACCAGTGGATTATTATTAGTATTAAATAATATCAATTCTATTGTATTATTTCAAATTTAAATGAACATTCATATTTTTATACATGCGAAATAATCATTAAAAACATTAAATTGAAAAATCTCAAATGATGAAATTAAACACTATTACTCATAAAAAATCCCATAAATGAACTTAAAAATACATTAACGAATAAAATTCAAGTATGAAATTTTATTTATCTATTAATTAATGAATTTAATTTGATTATACATAATTTTCATGAGAAGAAAGAATTAAGACATATGGTAAGGGGAATTCTCGAACCGAAATTGCTTTCTTTTGGTTTTACCTCTTCTACACCATTATTAGTATGATTATTCAATTATTTTTATTCAAATATCATTTATTTTTTACATACCTTATCCATTTTGTGATAAACATACTTCCAATACTGTTTTATGAAAAAGTAAATGAATTTTCTATATAATTCTTCTTTATAAGAAAAAACATCTTTCACTTCCTTAATATTGTTAATTCTTCAATAAAGATTAATACAATGAAAATTATTCCCTTTTCATTTTGGGAACTCCAATGTTTTCAATTTATCATTTATTAAGTGAACCTCATTTCCCTTCATGGGTTATCTTAGGTCCTTGAATGATATATGTTCTATGTGGAATGAATTATAATGTAAATGTTATGTTGTGACGGGTGCATTAGGAATTATATAGTACATGAAAAGTAAAGATGAGATGGGAGTTACAAAAATTATATTACTCTAAAATGAATGGTTAATGTGATAAATATCATGAGATAAATAGAAATACGCCTAAATGTAATTGTAGATGTCTTCATAACATTGTGTGGTATTTGACTACTAAGACATGATGTTTCATTTTTTTGAATTTCCAAATTCTTTCTATTATCTAATTTTTCCTCTAATAATTATGATTAAGAACCTTTTCTTCTATAGTGGTAATTATTATTACTCTCACCCACATTTCAGGTCCCTGATTCATCCTCTTACTAGTCTTTCAGCTCCTCCATTTCATTGATGCATATCATCTGGTGATTACTTATATAAGGGAAACAGGATGAAGAATACGATTCTAGAGAAGAAGGATTTAAATAAATGTATATGTTTTATTATTTAAATTTTAGGTAAGGTCCTAATTTTCTTAGGACACTAGAATTTTGGATTCATTATTTTTAACACTATTATGTTGATTATATTTTAAATGATGTAATTTTAATGTAATAAAATGCAGGGTCTCTTTATTTTATATATCCATATCACATAGAAAATTATTCATATGATTAACTGATGTTTTATTTTTTTGTCCTTTCCATAAATATTTTAGTGATTAAAATTATATATGGTTATTTTTTTAATTAAATGGTGTAGAAGATGTGTTAAAATTGATTTAGATTATTGGGATTTTATATAGTAGTTATAACTGGTGGTGTGATGGAGGGATTATTGATTGATTGACATTATGTGTGTGTAATAATGGAGTGTCTTGTTATAAGAGTGAAAGAGTTTATTTTAGTATTATGTTAGAATTATTCCAATAAGGATTATTTGATTCATCTTTCATTTTTCCATATTTTTTCTAGTTTTTATTTCATTTTATTATTGAATGAACTACAAAATTTGATTATTATTCGGGTTTAAGGATTTTCCAATAGAGATATTACATGTATTATTTATTATTATGGGTAATAATAAGTCATGGGATTAGGTATTATCCATATATCAGTATCATATATTGTCAAATTTCATTTATGGAGTGTTCACCATCCTTGTTGAGGTTTTCCTAAACTATGGTGGGTAAGAATTCGAATTAACCCATACAATATAAGAATTTTATGTGGTATTAGAAGTGATTTATCACTGAATAGTGTCTCAAGTGTTATTCAATATGAATCATGGGTTTATTGGAATATTATTCCAATGAATAATTTGTTATCATGGCCATGAATGGTTTTTTCTGTGTTTGTTGTATAACGAACATGTAAAGATGCTAATGCTCTTTCAATGGGGAGGATCCAATATAACTATCATTAGGATTTTTATTACACATTTTATTTCTACTTGAAATACTCTTAGTGAATGAAATCACTAGTTCCTATAATTTCATTTCATTTTTAAGGAAGGTTATTCAGTGGAGGTTAAAATGATTATGACTGATGCTTTGTCTGGATGTGAGGCATTATGGTGAGGTGATTAAGATGTTTTATATTTTAGCTTCTAAGAAGGATATATAATTTGAATCACATTTTTTCTCTTATGGTAGTTGTAAATAAGGATTAATTAAATTTTATACATCTTGAGAACCACTCTGAGATCTAGGATTAAGTAGCATAATGTGGACCGTTTATGAAAATAAGATCTATTTAACTTATAAATATGTTGGGAATTTATAATAATACTAGCTGAAGATTTATAAAATTCTCTAATTTAGGTTAGGTGGTTGATTATTTTTCAATATGGTTAGAATTTGGTGAGTTTTTTGTTAGAATGATGTAATATTGTATTTGGGGGTCTAAGAGTTTATTTTCAGTCAAAAGCCTCATTCCATGAATAATAAATCTATATTTTGTCAGTTTTTTATATTTTTAATTAATTTATTTCCTTTAAATTATTATATTAATATTTATATTAATATGTTTTGGGACAGTGTAAAGATGATTAGAATTGAATTAGTGGGTGTGTTTACTTGAATAATGAAAATATTAATATTAGTAAAAGGAATTGGATTTGTTGTTTGAAAAATTCATGCTGGTATTTATAAAATATAAATTGATGAATTGTATTAATGAATTATTTTGAAATCATATCATCATAATTTTATTACACCCTTTTAAAATGATTAACTATTAGTCAGAGGATGATTAAACTATATTTTTTTCCATTCGTTGATTTTATCTATTTCCCAAGGATTTTAGGATTCAAATATTAAGGTTTTTTCTATGTTAGACAAAATTTCAGAAGTTTTATTCTTGAAATTTAGCTTTATTCATAGTTTAACCCATTTAATATTAAATATTAGTTGTGTAAAAATTTCAATTGACAAATATCTCATATGGTTGTTAGGTTTCGATGATTCCGTATATGAATTTTGTTTGGTATTTCATGATAATTTCATATTATAGGGTGGTTACTATTTATTTGATATATTCCCTTGGGTATGGTGATTTGTAGAGATCAAAATGTGATTCGATAAGAAATATTTCCCTTCTCTTGTTGTGGGAGAAGTTTCTTTGAGTATCATTTTCTTGGATGAGTGGGTTACTCATATAGAACAATTATAAAAAAATGACTATTTAATTCTAATTCAATTAGTATAAAATAATATTTCTCAATTCAATGCCAAAGGGGATATTCGTGAATCTATATATCACCATTGAGTGGTTTTCATGCTTTAAAACCAGATTCATGTTATTATTACATAGTGATATATTTTTATTATCCCACATCAACATATATAAACAAATTCATCAATTGAAAAATCATTAAATGTAATGGGATACTATGGAAATATTATAATTTCATTCTTCCTTATTGTTTATTTCTCTAAAATTGTTACAACTATGGTCTAAAAAAATTATAATATATTAAATTGATATATTAAATATCACTTCGTATAGATGATCCATAATCTTTATTAACACTACAACATCTACATGGGATGATTCAAAATATTTATTTTTAAGCTACTATTCTTTATTTTAATGTAAATTATCATATATGACATGAGTTTTATTAGATTTTGAGAAATATACCATATAAAACATTCATAATTCATCTTCGACCATCGATTTTTCATTTTAAAAATATTTTTTAAATAACATAAAACATTAATTAATTAATTAATTTTTTAAATAAAATCAAAAAGTTTAAAAACTTAATTCAATATTCAACCATCTGAAGGATTATACATAAATCAAAATAGGCCTTTTAGGATAAAGAAGTTGACAATGGTTTTGTACCAATTATCCATGTGTATGCAACTACTATTGGAAAAAATATAGAGGGAATGGTTGTTATACCCAACTTGGATCCGGCCTCTAAAGTGGATTCAAAGGTTTCTAGGGATCTAGGTGCTCGTACTGCCCAGAACCAACTAAATATGGGCACTCAGGATCGAATCAGTATACCAACTTCTGAAGTTAATTATTCTCATATTCAATAACTGAAAACCCATGAATCTTTTTTGGGATTTTAGTAAAACAATTGTATAATTATGGATTTTGATATCAATATCCATGTCTCACAGTGATTCAGATAAAAAGTTTTCGAATACATAAGATTTTTTATATGAATTCTAATGTTTTAATACAAACAACCTCTAGACATTATGAAAATCTACTAAATACTAATAAAAACTATTTAATATTGTCTTTATATTTTTAATGTGGAAATTATTTTATGATTAGTATATTTTCATGAACATTACTAATTTTTTGTATCTGACTTACAAGTCATTATTTTAGTTCCTTTAAATCTATCCCTATTCTATTAACAAATGATTATTTTATTTCAGGATATTATATTTTTTATATAGGAACCAGATATTTAAAAATACTTATCAAAAATTATTTATTAAAATATTTATTGTAAACTTCAAAAAATATGTTGCCCAAATTTTAAACAAATCCTTGTCTTTTAAATGATGTCTTAATTTTATCCAATGGATTCCATAAACTAGAATAATATTTAAATATTTTTAAGTGGGTCCTGAAACATTATAAATATTTTTCAATTTTTCCAATTATTTACCAGACAATATTATGATAAATTTTTATTTTCATGTGTCTATTCCACACATTCTGTATTTTTATATGACAAATAATTTACTAAAATATATTATTGAAAAATTAAATGATTACTTCATATATATATATATAACAGAAATTTAACAAATAAACTATTTATATAATTATGTTTTAAAAAATTACATGAATAAATCGTTGATTCTATTGTATCCTTTACACAATGATTGAAATATAAACTATAGGGGTGTCCAATATAGTAGATTTAGGATGCTAAATGTTTGTGGGAGTGTGTAGGAAATTAGGAGGTATAAATGGTGGAGAATTGTCTTCTAGATATAATGTTGGATAAGTTAGAATGATGAAGGATTGATTGACAGGGACTATATTGTATGGTTATAAGAATAAATGGACAAAATCAATGGTCACTCATGATTCGGTAAGGTCTATATATATGAGGCATTATGGGAGAACATTTTCCCTATGAAGGAAAAGGCATGGGTTGTGAGAATCATCACATAGAGGTACATTATTTAGTGGTCCTTCCAGTAGGGTTGATATTATATGATGGATTGTCTAGCCTATCCTTTTTTAATGAAATTTTATTCTATGATACTTCAAGTTAATAATAAATATTATTTTTTCAATGATCATACATAGTGAAAAAATCATTTAGGTACATCATGGAATAATATTCTTTACCAGCCCTGATTCTCTAAAATGATTACCATTTTTCTCAAATTTTTCTACAAACCTCAATGAAATACATAATTACATTAAAATCCAAATATTTGTGAGTAAATTTTTAAAATTTAATGAAAAATATTATTTATCTATAAGTATTCTATGAAAATTACTATTATTTTTCAATAATCTATATCATCTATTATGTTTATTTTCATTAAGTTGATTAAATGAAAAATTAAAACATTAAACTGTAACATATTGTTCTACATTAAATTCTATTGTGATATAAATTATAGTTTTTAGTGAAAATTTCTTTATTGGTGTTCAACTATTATATAAATTTATATATCTATTGTGCTTTTGTGGCCCCTAAAATCAGCTAGATTGAGAAATACACATGTTGATGTTAACATAATTAAGATATATTTATTTTTATCATGTGTATATTTATTTATTTTTTATATTACCAACTATATAAATCTATGTATTCAACTAGTTCCTGAATGAAAACATTTTCTTGTCTACTCCCTATTCTTTTGTTAGTTCACCATAAAAAAATATTTTGTATTTCTATTTATTACCTAAAATTACAAATTGAGTACACTTTTTGTGGATTTTTTGGGACTGTGAAAAAAAATAAAACACAGTTCCTTATGTCAATAAATATAATTTCGTCTCCCTTTGAGTTAATCTCACTTATCGGTTATTATTTTCATTTAAAAAATATTAACTTCACTCAATTTCAAATGACCACATAATTGACCCTTATGAAAATAAAATTATGAATTATACTATATAATAAATATCTCCAAACAAATTGTTTAGTAATAATAATATTTCTCAACCATTGAGATCAATATAATTGGTATAATATACATAAACAAATTAATTATGTACAAGAATTGAAAGATTTAAAAACACAATCCTTTTCAAAATAATATAATTTAAATGTATCCAAAAATTTCAAACCATTACATGAACTATAAAAATTTTGGCTTCATAATCAATTGTAACAATTGAATCATCTATTTAATCTAAGGAAACATTTGATATAATATAGACTGGTTCATCCAAAAAATCACTATCATCCATTATTACATTGAAAAAATCTCTTGCTATAAAATAATAAATAATATAAATCTATAGATTAAAAGGGTTATTTATATATCTCAATTGTCTATCATGTGGTATAAAAATATAATTCTCATTTATTAGAGCTGATTTTTCTTATCAACCAATTCTAATCTAAAAAAACTTATATATATGCATTTTTATTTCATTGAATCAATCCACAATAATTTATTCATTGAAATATGACTATGTGTTTAGTAATCTAAAAATAATATTCTCTTAGGAACCCCATAATATAATAAATATTTAGTTTGAGGTTGTCTATCAGATTAAACTTCATAAAATTCCATTGATTCATTTATAGAGAAACTAATATTCTATGATGAAATATTTTTTATACATCAATTTATAATGAATTTAAATACATTGAATAGAAAATTACATTACAATCACATGACGTAAAATTTGGACCAAATGAAAATTCCCAAATTTTTGTATATATATCATCCATTAGTTAAATTTGGAGATAAAATAAATCAACATAGAATATTTAATAGTTACCTCTGATTTAGTCATGTAGAAAATATATTTCTTTCCTTATAATTTTAAGCCAAATATAATGTATTGATATTATAATTTCTCTCACCTCTTTATAGATAAATATTAATTTCTTCTTTTTGTAATTTCACTATGAACTTTTCGAATATTTGAAATTTATAATGTCAAAATCTATGAAAAAAAATACATAAAAATATATTTTCAATTTTCAATTACATCATATAATCATTAACCATGCTAGTGTTTAAAAATAATTTGTGATTATCCATTCTAAACTCATCCCTATTAAAATTATATTACAAGTATGATCCAAATAACCCCCCACTATATAGAGATGTGATAGAAATGTAGGCTCAATGTGATAATATTATTGATATATAATTCTAATTGGTTGATTAGATCTCGTAGTGACATTAAAAAAGTAAGTTTATTGGAAATTCATTAGGTACAACTTCTAAATAAAAATTCATAACAGATCCTTTGGGATGATTTCTATTTCTATAAATAAAATATTTCAGTATAAACATTATTATTTGTATTGGATACATTTAGTGACTATATATGAGAGCACCAAATAATATTTTGAAATAACATGCATAGTAATATTTAATATACATTAATAAAATTATGGGGGGAAATTTAATCCATGTTACAAATAATGTTCTATGCACAATTCCATGGTTTTTTTAAATACTTTTCTTCTAATTATTTGTATAATATTCTCAATATAATCTAATCATAGTGACCCTAAAATTATGTAAGAGTAAATGCTGACTACAAATAGGAATCAATTCTTTAAAATGACTTGGTGTTCATGAATTTTACGTTATAATATTTTAATATTTCATGTATTCAAACGTTTTTCAATGTTATGTTAATTTCTAATCGGATCCATGAAAACATAAAAAAATTAAATAACATAGTTTTTCAATGCAATTTTCAAATAAAAAAGAAAAAGATATATTATACTATTTTTTAATAATTTAAAAATAAGAATTCATAGAGATATTCCCAAATCCAATAAATAATGACCTGATATAAAATAATTTTTTTCCTTTATATTTAAAAGAGTTACAAGAATCACTTCCCATGCAATATTATAAATATATATAACACTATAGAATTATAATGGAGAATTTATTGTCCAATATAGAATCCTAATGAATAAAGTTATCTTTCTTGAATTATAATTAGAATTCTAATGAAAATTATTTAATTTTTTTGTATTTTATGGTCATATTATATGAATTAAATTAAAAAATAAAATACCATAAATATAACCCCCGCCATTGATTTTGGTATATTATCTATTTATATGTAATTATTTAATTAACTTCATGTTTTTCATTTTGTATTATCTAATATTTGAAATCCATATTTTTTCTGTTGAACTACTTTTTTAAAAAAATTACCATCCAAAATATGCATCTTACTTAAAAATATTGTGGATAATCTCCCCTTTATTTCAAAATAAACATCATTCAATAATCTGGGAAATAATTTACAATCAATAATATAATCGAATGACACATAAAATGACATTTCTAGATAACACATATTTTACACTTCAGTGGTCTACTGCTCCTTCAAGTCACATATTAATGGTTTTATATAACTATCAATATCATTTCCAGGATACTTTGGTCCATAAATAAACATAATCAGGATAGTAGGGGTATTTCTAATCCACATATAATGTGGAAAAATATAAATATGAATGAACACATGCCAAGTATTGTGTGCATAATTTAAATGAAAAAATGGGTTGAAACCATCACATGATAATCCAAATATGACATTTACTATGTATTTTTTAGGAATCAATATATTAACTAAAAACATTATGAGACACCCAACCATCACCATGTGGAAATAGATCATAATTATACCATTTTATTACATCATCTTACCATCTCTTATTTCTTTCCATCAGTTCAGATAAAAATTATTTCGAATGCATGGGAATTAATATAAATTTCCAAATCGCATTCTATGGTTCACAATATTGAGATTCATAATTATTAGTCTTTCATGTCTATTAAACACATTGTTTTCACTCATTTAACATCTAATATACCTTCTAAAATACACAAAAATATTCATAGAAATCATGGACCGTAGTAATTGAAAATACAATTTTTTTAAATGAATTTTATGTCACAAAATCAGTTTCAAAAATACAATGACCATTGAGATATATTTCCAAAAAAAAATTATGAGATATAAAATCACTTTTTCATTAAATCCATACATTTTTTTTCTCATGGTAAGATCACATTAAAATATTATGTTTGGTGTGTTTTTTACATTAGTGGTATACATGGGAATTTTCATTTTTAGTAGCATGATAACAGGATCAAAAAAATTATTCAGGTCATCAGATGAAATATTTTTTTACCATATTCATTTCATCATTAAATATTCAACACGATATTCATTATTGACAAATTAATGGAAACATATTGAAAATCCAATCTTATATTAATATCCATCGTCTAAACTAGTCTATTTCTGTTGAACTATTACTCTAATGTGATATGGAACATGATATTCAATTTTAAAACAATTTTAGAGATATGTTATCTTAATTCCTCCAAATATTCCCATTGTATTACAATTAAATAAAAACCTATAAATTGATACAATACCATATATGAACCATTATTGGTTGGGAAATACAAAAATATTCTAATTCCTTCTAAAAACATTAGTTAATCAATCAATGTTGTACATTTTTCTTCTACCCATTATAACATGTATTATAAAATTTGTAGATTTTAGGATATTCAATATAAACATTTCATATTCATTCATTATAAAAAAATAATATACATACTATTTATTTGTTTATCTAAATTATTAATGATTTTAGGATTATGACACGATTATTATAAAATTGAGAAATTTAATTTATTTCATTATTTAGGAATTTAAAAGTTTCATAAAAAATTAAAAGATTAAAAAAATACATATAA
The DNA here is from genome assembly GCA_963277665.1 of Viscum album. Lineage (NCBI taxonomy): Eukaryota > Viridiplantae > Streptophyta > Magnoliopsida > Santalales > Viscaceae > Viscum > Viscum album. The sequence continues at coordinate 1,921,776,184 of OY728160.1, forward strand.
ATTCATAAATATGTTATCATAGTCAATCAATACAACTCCACACTATTTCACATGGTGCCCAACTAGATCGTCACATATAAATGGAAAAAATCTCATGGGGTTTTCCAATACCATCGACATTATATTTTCAATTATAAAACATGGATCATTAAAAATAAAACTATAAAACACCCATATACAAAAGAATTAATTTATCCAAAACATGTAACATATGAAATTTAAAATCAAACACATTTATTTTTCACTTCTTAAAAATTATTGAAATAAAACCCACAAAAAATTATTTTCTACATAAAGTCAATTAAAAATTCAAAAAAAACAAATTATAATGAAATCACTACATATAATGTGTATTTTAAATGTTTAAACATAAAGAATGGGGGTTAATACACCATAAGAAACTATAAGGTAATGTCTTATCATGATTTTTTCAATAAGTGGGGAATAATCCTTGGTTTAGAAATAGGTGGAGATATAAGTGTTTAACAATAGCATTGAAAATAAAAATTCTTTAATAATATAATGTTTGTAATTATTAACTATGGTATTAGTCATAAACATATGTACTTAACATAAAAAAGACTAATACAAGAAATACATATTAATTAATCCACCAAGATAAAATTAATTTTTAAATATAGAAAATGTCTAAAAATTATTTTGGCTTTTAAGGAAAACACCCATTTTAAAAAGTATTTATTATTAAAGAATCAGTTTCATTTAAATTATTTACCATATAAATTTATTTATAGTATTATCTTACTGAAACACTTTCATTGATTAATAATAATAAATTAAATAAGGATTCCTCATAATAAAGTCATCCTCTCTAAACATTCTATACACACCTCCACTTTTTTTAAAAAATTTCAACTACTAGTCGATGTTGAACCATTATTCCTCCTCATCATATGCTGTAATAACCTATATTTATATATTCATATATAGTAGACAATGTTATAAAAAATAACATAGATTACATAAAAATGATGATTTTTTTTTTAAAAAATAACCATAATGATTAAAAGATAAATAATATTAATGTTTTCTACTGAAAACCGAAAAGAACAATTCAAATAGAAAACAATGTTGAATAAAATGTGAAAAATAAAATTTTCTATCTAAAAATTTTATTAAATAATCAATTTATTTAGGACTTTAAAAGATTTAATAAGGTGTTGCAGTAAAATAATTGGGGTTACTAGTAAATAAAATTAATAATTAAATTTATATTAATTGTGACAGGACACTATGGAAAAATGATGCATCATGAGGGAGGATTATCATTTTCATAGGACATTAAATTTACACATTTACTATATTCTGTGATCATTCCAATATGGGTGTTAAGGTGATACTCAAAATTTATTGTAGTGGGGTTGTTCACCCATGATTGAAAAAATAAGGGAATGTGAATTTTGAAGCCACTAATTTAGTCAATTTATTGAACCGGGTAAATATTAAGAAGTGTATTTGTGGATGACATAGTTTTATCATGTGAGAATATACTTCCAATGGCCATTAGATAATGGAATAAGGGTATTTCTTTAGTTGGTGTTGGTTTATCAAGTATGGTTATTATTCAGGAGTTTATAATTTTATTTCGTAATGAGAGTGAATATAATGATATTTTACGAAACTATATATCCATGATTTCAATAAATTATGTTTATAAATATGAAAAATCCTTCTCTTCATTACAGATTAATTAATAATACATAATAAAATAATACACATAATAAAACCCTTAAGATCATGAATTCTATAGTCATTGTGAATTAATTACATAGCATAATGTATGGAAAATGGGTCACAACAAAACTCTTTAATGCTCCCTTAACATGCTCCTAGAATTAATAAATCCTTTAAAACATCATGGGAGGAAATGTGTAAACATTGAATAACATGACGAAAGTATTACATGTTAGAAAATTTAAAATTAAATGTGATATAAAAATGGTAATAATAATAAAAATGAACCAAAGAGTAATGATATATAATGATAACATAAAGGCAACATAGGATGTTAGAAACAAATTTAAATGATATATTAAAAAAAATAGTTCATTGATATCCCCCAAGAAAACATATCATGGTGTAAAACTTATCTTTTTGTATTTTTTTTCACTCCCTAATTCCGTTTTTGAAATCTCATTAGAGTAAAATATAACAAAATGAATTGGAGTTCTATATAATTCAATTTAAATTCATCACATTCATATCATGTAGATGCCTATGTTTTCCTCATATATCATTCATCCTAGGATAACAGTTCATCATATTTAATAACTATACCATGAAATTTTGAATACATAAATTTAAATCCCTGATAAAATATGTATTGGTCTGTGTTGGTTTCTACAATTTAGTTGAAAAAGAAACAATATTCACAACCCAAATATTTGGAATGAAAAAATCACATGGAAATTTTGACAGTATAATGATAATACTTAATGATTTATAAGATGTTTTTATTAAATCTAGATATATTTATAGTCATTCAAAAATTAAATGGATAATAATATGGATGTGTAAAATCATATTACAATATTATGAATTAGAAATTAATAGAATTAAATGAATATGTTGATTGAATAAAGTGGAAAAAGATAGGATATCATACCATGAGATGGTGATTCCAAATGATTTGGAGGAGATTCATGAGAGGTTTGGGCACAATGTGAGGATTATAGAGAGGTTTGGTAAGAGTAAGTATGTTATCTAATGTTATTGAGTGATGACGAATTGGAGATTGGGTGGGGTTATATAGGAAAATAGAGGAGATTTCTTTATTATATTCGATACCTAGGTTCTGGAATCTATATAATAATGTATTAAATAACAAAAACATTACATTATTTCTAAAAAATAAGTGTATTTTTAAATTTTTTTATGGATATGGGACTAACATGTTAAAATATTACACTTTGGGATGTGAAAATTATTCATATTTATATACAATTTATATAATAATCATAAAATGTTATACAGGCTTTGCAGGATTATAAATTCATTAAAAAATAAATAAAATATCCTCAAAATAAAATTATATTAAAGGGTTAACCATGATTTGGATTTGTATACCCTTAATGTAATTTATTACATAACTTCTAGGTCATTATCAGGTCACAATACACACGTATATTTAAACCAAATTAAATTTCTTCTTGAATATTTGATTATCTCTTAAAATAATTAAAAATAATCATTGAATAACATCAAAATTATGATTCCAAAAATATTATTTATTTTATCCTAAATATTTTATAAATTTTTGAATATTTACTTTTAAATAAACAATCCTAATTTATTGACAAATGATATATTTTTAAACACTAACAGTTTTTGAACACATATATAAAATTATTTTTTACACTGTAAAATCATATTAAAAACTATACATAATAAATATTTGCTTATAATAACATTTAAATTAAATATAATTTATTTCAAAAATTCATTAATCCATCTAACGAAGAGTCTTAACAGAAAATTCAAAATATCTAAAAATATAATTTGTGTTTTATTGATGTAAAATAAATATTCATTGTAATGTTACAATAATAACTAGTAAATAAAATAATTATTATATTAATAATAAAATACAAATATTCCTTTTATTGTTGTTTTGATACATATCCCTTAATTAAGCCTAAAATGTCCAAAAGGATACGATGTGTGATGGTGATATTTTCTTTGGGTGGTTCAACGTACATGGTATAGGTTATTATCTTGATGATATTAACCATAACTGATAAAGGTATTCACTCATGATTTTGTTGTACTATATCAATTTTTTCTTTTTCATGGTAAAATTCTAAATATTTTCTCCCATATAGTCATTGACAAATTGTCTTGACATGGTTTGATCCTACGGGTTAAGGCAATGACCACTTTTTTGAGTCAATTTGATTTTTCAAAACCTAATATTTATACTATTAATATGATCACTATTCAAAAATTATATTATAACATTTTCTTATTCATAAAATTATTTTAAATAGGATATCATATAAAAATACCAAATAATGGAATGTGTTTTCTATAAGCATACTACATAATTTCGAATTTAATTCAACCATAAATTGAATTTTATTTATAATGGTTTGGGCCATTAAAATTTTCACCCATCATATATTTTCCCTCAAAATATTCATTTATCACAACAATATAGATGAGAATAATTCAATTTAATCTCCTCCCCTAATTAACATGTCTCTTAATCAAAAAATTTCTTTACCCATAGAACTTTTAATAGGTTCATTTTTTCCTTTCTTAAAACATATCTCTATGATCTATGATTTTTATCGACTACTCCTCAAATTAATTATCATCCTCCAATGGTACCACATTTATATTCATCACATGTATGGGTTCTGTTATGTACGACCCCAATAGGTATGTATGTAACACTTATTATACATGAGATTGGTTATGTGATATTTCTATTATATAGGACATCACTCTGATGTGATCAATTATCTCAATGGGAACAATGTTTCTTGGACTAAGATTTCCGTTGTTCCTAAATATCATGACATTATTTTGTGTTGATATTCTAAAGAAAATTTATCTACAACTTCAATCTTTATGACATAAATATGATTATTAGTATAGGTCTTTTTTTACTCTGATCATCCCTGATGTGTTATTGAATGGTATTGAACTTTTCAACCACTTCATTGACCATTTACAAACCCAACTGTTTACATTAACCAACATCATCCTATAAATATGGTCTTATGAGTCTCTTAAAATAAAAGAAAATTTAGGGATCCATTTAGATTCTTAATTAGAAACAATTATGTTATGATAACATAACATGAGGAAAATATTGTTCCTATCCTCAATTGAATACAGTTGTAAAATCACTCAATATTCCCTCGAGTGTCTAGATAGTCTACTCGGATTGGCCATCAGTTTGATGATGATAAGACTTGATGAATTTCAACCCATCCTTTAGATAATATTTGAGACTCTTCCAAAACATGGAGGTAAATATTATTTTTTTATCAGATACAATTAATAGTTTTTTAATATACATCCTCTCTAATTATATAACCTATACCATTCCATGTTTATTGATTGGAAAGTCCTATAAAATTATAATAAAGTGAGAATTATTTCCAAGATTATCCACCAAAATCAAAATAGAATTAATTCCTATTGGTTTATTTATAAGAACATTCAAAATTTCCATGTTTTTGTTTTCACATTTCCATGTAGCTATGGTAATCTTTTAATAACCCCCTTGGATTTTTTTCCTTTCATCCTTCACTTTCTGACATATATGACACCTAGATTTGTATTCCTAGATTATATTCTTTATTCTATCCCACAAAAAGTTCCCTCAAATACCTTGATACATATTTGGTCTCAATGGATGAATTAATAGGATCAAGCAATGTGAATAAAACAATAGATTTTTTTTAACATAGGATTTGATGTTAGAAATATCCATATCCTAAATCATACACGTATTTCTTCATTAATTTTGATCTTTGTGTATTATACTTTCCCTATATCTCCCAAATTCATTAAAATTTACACATCCCTATTTGATCATCCATTATTCTATCTATATTGAACAGTGGGAAAATAAATTTTGTTTTATTTATGACTTTCTTGCATTTATGATTCTAATGTGTATAATTTTCACATCTAAAAAGATATGATTCTTCCCAATTCCCATAAGTGATTAAATGACCATATACTCTCTCCTGAAGTTATTTTCAACTATATTTTCATTCCAAATATGGTATTCAATTTAGTAATCATCATTTTTAATCATATCTTACCATTATTATTGGAACATATTCATCTCCTTCTAAGTGATTATATTCTTGATGCTCTTATAATCCATATATATTTCATGCTTCTCCCCAAAGAGATAATGCCTTTAAATATTCAGTATGAATATCACTATATCCAAAATTATATCATGTATTGGGTAGTCATATTCATTATCATCTATTTTCTATGAGTCATATGCTATAAATTTGTCATTCCATATCAATACAAAACCCAATAACATCTTTGAGACATCATTGTATTCCATGAAAAGTTCCCCACTTCTAGGTAGTGCATGTAATGGGGTAATGATATTCTTCTTTTTTATCTCCTTGAATCTCCCATCACATTAACTAATCGGTGATAAATTGTCTCCCTCAAATGTTACCTAGGATATAGAAATTGAAAATCCTGATAAATTTCTCACAAAACAATGATAGTACCCAGAAAACCCATGAATAATATAGATTTATGTCCAAGATGATGGCATCATCCATCCTTCAATTACTTCAATATTTTATGGATCTACATATATCCCATTACATATGATAATATTCAAAAAATAAAGAGACATTTTTCAATTATAACTCACTATTTTTCTAGTTTTGATAATGATTATCCATTAGTAAGCACTTTATTTATGATTAAAGATGATTCTCATGGTCCTTCATGATTTCTCAGTATATTAGTATATATCTCTAAATACGACAATATATTTTAATGAGGATATCTATAAATACTATATTAATTAGGTACATGATGATTTATACAGAATAGTGACCCACAATGTAATTATAATGAAATCATATTGGTCATAACTTATATGTAAACCAGTCATGGGGATATCCTCATTATTCACCATCACTTCATAATACTCCACCAAATATCCACCATTGAGAAGTATTAGGACCCACATTAGTGATTGAGCCAGAAATCAATCTAATGAAAATGATACTTATTATTTATTTAGATATTGTTGAGCTCACAATAATCATTGAAAATGTACACTACCCCATCCTTGGCCTTGATAAGGAGGACGAGTTCAACACATGGAGAAGCACATGGGTATTTGAACCTTTTTTCCATATTCTCTTGTAGTTGTTTCATTAGATACACAAGACTAACAATAGTAATTCTTTAAGGAGTAATGGATGATAAAAATCCCCATATATAAATTTTATTTAAAATTTAACCTCTCTTGAAGGGGGAGACCATTATATTCTTTGAGAAACAGTTTATCATAGTCCCTTACAAGGTGAATGTATTGAAGGATGATCTTTTCCATAGACTCAATCATGTGAGATGAATATTATCATTCATAGGGAAATAAAATCAATTCTTGAGATATTGGATATAAATATTATCCATCCTTATTATAACACATGTAATGAATTAGTAAATGATTTGTGACATATAGATTTATTTTCATCTCATGGAAATATATGTTGCCTATATATGAGGAAGGTCAAACCATACCCATAATTTCAATCAAATTCCACTCTAAGTAGTCTCGTAAGGTTATATGGGATATTCATCCCATAAATTATGATTGGTGAGGAGTTATGTATTATGGATGAAATAATCCCTCAATTTATATTTTCACTAGAATCCATACTTCCATTATTTGTGGGGGTGTTTAAATGGTTATGATAAACTTGTATGATATGATGGAATGTGTAGAAAATGAATCAAAATATGTATTATCTATCATGGAATGAATAAATTGAATAAATGTTACCACTTCATTGAAAGAGCCACATTAGTGATTTTAATGTAATAATCCATCTATTTCTTTTTTCGAGGTTGTCGGCACAAATTGGCACCGACCATTGTGGATTAGTGCTTTACTTTCAAAAGTTCCCTTTTTATTACAAATGAATCATTAAAAATAATTATTTTGGAATATAGTATTCCTCACATCCATTATATTAGAAGGATTCTCTCATTAGAAGTCACTAAATTGGTTCCCTTCCTTCCCATTGCTAAATTATTTCTTTTACCTACTCATGAAATTTCAAGGGTTCTAATAAACACACTGTTGAAAAGTGTTGTGTTGAAATTTACTACCACTAGTATATTTATTCATATCACCACCAGAATTAATCACTAATTTTTTATGTTTTATCCTCATTTGACCCTTGATATTACTTGATATCATTTTTGAATTTGCGGGATAATCATACAATTTACCCATGGCTATAAAATTCTAAGATCCCCAGGTCTTTTGTAGTATCTATTTAATCACACCAAAGAATCATTCTACATTGAATTTGATGGAGATTATAGAGACAGAGGCATACTATCCTTGTTTTGTGAGGTTTTCCACATACACATCAATGAAATCATCGTCTTTTTTATTAATGGTAAGTAAATCCATTTTTACTTTATGTTTAAAGAGTGAGAGGACAATATTTATTGGAAAAAAATCTATAATTCCTTCCACCACATCACTAAAATCTATTCCATTTCCATTGTATTCTTGATCAATGTCCCCAACATATCATCTTCTACTTCCATTTGATAATCATACTCTACATAAATTACATAATCATAATATTTAATGATATTTATGATATTCTCAATTGATTTAGTCCATTATTACATTATTCAGGGATCAAATGATCTAATGAAATTCAGAGATACTTTTCGCATAATGGTCTCAGTAGAATCATGTGATTTCATTTGGGGATTTTGTTATTCCTCTTAATTTTTGTTTCTATTAATATCAAGAGTCCAATAAGAGAGTATTGTAACAAGGATTTTGATTCATGCTCAAATTAGGTTGGGAATATCATCTAGGATGTTAGGACATTCGCCTTGAAAATTATACTTTACGTAGTACCTCTTACTTCTGTTTATATTCTAAAAAAGGGGCAATTAGTGTTGAGTACATTTAAAAAACTAAACACAAAATTGGGATTCCAACAACATTAAAGGGATAATATATAAATGACATGTATTTCTATAACATATGAATTTTTGTGCATCAATTTATGTTATCCATGATCCTTTTTCTATCATAAAATCATATTTTCATTTTTCATTCTTAAAATATTGTTTGTAATAATAATGTGAATTTACAAAAGTATATTCTTTAAGAGTTTCAAACCTAATGTGTATGAAGTCCTATTTTCATTCACAAGTTCCTGATTAAGTCATTCTCAATGTGATTTTTTGTGGTTGGCCCCCAGGAACGTCTAGGATTGGGCCGTATCCACTAGTAAAATATAAAAAGAGATGTATTTTCTTAGAAAACACATACTATATAATTTACCAAAATTAAATTATAACCTATTTTTTAAATTATTATAAATAAATAATAATTTAATGTTTTTACATACTAATTCCAAAAATTACTAATTATTATTTGGATTCCCACTATTAAAACCCTTGTCCTTGTTAAAAATTAATCCATGATTAGTTACATAATAATTCCAATAATACAAAATAGATGTTCAAAAATTTAGTTGTATTTTGGAATTAGGTTAGTATCCTATAATCATGTATATGGTATACAAATAACATTTTTAAAAACATCCTTAATAGCATCTTGAAATCATCGGTCCATTAAACAGGCAATGAGATTAACATGGGACACACATAATAAAGGGGTTAACTAAAAATCCATTAAATAAATAAACACAATATAAAATAAAGAAATTGTTACATATAAGACAATGGGAAACTATTTGGGACAAAAAATGGATTACAATCATGAAAATGAACCAAGAGGATTGATATAGTATTAAAACATAAAGGAAATATTAGAATGTGAAAAAAACAATTAAACATTTCATCGTAAACATAGTTCAAGGATATCCTCAAAGACAAGATAAAATGGTGGAATATTACCATGATAGATTAGGTTCACTCCCTAATTCCTTTCCCAATTTATCATGAGACTAAAACACTATCCAATTCATTGTGGTGCTATATAATTTCTTGTGAAACCATCACTTTCATATCATTACATGGATAAGTGTTCCATGTAGATCATTAAATATAAGACCATCTTTACTCACATTTAATTACATGATCAAGGAATGTTGAAAAAATAAATTGGATTACAGTATCAAATAATAATATTTATTTCAAATTAATTACTTTTCAGTATAAATATTAATGGACTGGAAAATACAATGATCTGTTATTGAAAATCATAGTGAAATTTCATTAGAATTACTCTAGTAGATAAAGATTCATAAAATTATTAAATGAGATATAATGTTCTATCAAATAATTTTAACATCAAATTCATTGTAATTTAGATTTTGAAAACCATATTCCATCATTATGAATTGGAATTAAATGACATTAAATGCTGATGATGCTTGAATAATGAGGAGAATGAGAGGATATGTTGCCTATAGAGGGTGACTCAAAAAGTTTGAGAGGAGGTTATTGAAATATTAGGGGATATTTGGGAGGATTATATAGAATAGAGGTAAATTTAAGGGCATTATATATGGTATATTTTTGGAAATATAAATTGTTGTTTATATGGGTTAACATTGGAAAAGATGGTGGAGTTATTTATTAATTCCCAATCCCTGGTTTTAGAATATATATAAAAAAGTAATCCAAATAACAAAAATTTAAATGGTTTCAAATTTTTTTCATTTCAAATAGGAGTAAATTTGATTACTATATAAGGCCAATAGTTGAAAATATTAATATATTACTTTGGGTGTTGTGGAAGTGAGTCATGTTTCTACATAATTGATTTTAAAATATTAATGTAAATATTGGTTTTTTGAGGATTAATAAAATATTTATGAAATAAATAAAATCGAATAAAATCATTATATTTGAAATTATTAATCTATATTTGGTTATGGATAACTTTAATGGAATTTATAACGTCCCTTTTTGCTCATTATTACGTAATAATACAAAATATATATTTATACCTTTTAATTTTTACCTGAAAATTCAACTGTCATAGAATATTAGGAAACAGTTACTATTTGATAATTTTGATGTTATAATTTTGATATTTTTTTCTATCCAAATAATTTACTATATATATGAATTTTCACATTGAAAATAAGAAACTACATTAATTTAGAATTGTTTGGTATTTTGACAAAAATAGTTTTCAGAACCTATTAATTTTTTTACTTAATAATATTACATGAAAAATAATATTTAATAAATATTATTAAATAATATTATTTTATTAACATACCATTTATTTTTAAAATTCATTAATTCATCAAAAGTACTGTCTTAATGGATATTACATAGTATTCAAAAATATAAATTTTTCATATCGAATCAAACATTAATAATGAAACAATAATAAGAAGTAAATGTATCCATTACTCTAATAAAATATATTTATTTATTTTATTAGGGGCATGATAAATATGTCGCTGTTACACAATAATACACCCTAAGGTTAAGGTGCACAATAGTAATATTTTCATTGGTTGGTTTGGTGTGCATAGTTTTTTTCATGATTTTGATGAGCATGAATGTCCCCCATAAATGGCTTCGATTGTGATTTTTTTGGATATTATCTTATGTATGTTCAAAGGAATATACCAATGATTATATCTACATCTAAAACTCTAATAAATGGGTTTCATCGGGTACAATACTGGTAGTAGAGGCCATAAATTCCTTTATCAATATCCATAGGACTTATCAAACCCCTATATTTTTACTAATCATACAATGATTTTTCAACATCTATATCATCATCCATTATAATGATTACAAATATTTTAAATATAACTTTTTATAATAAAACCAAATAAGTGGATGTTTTTTATAACAATGATAATTAATAATGAATTTAATTCAAAAATAAAGGGAATTTTTTTATAATAGTTATTTTTGTTACAATAAATAACAAATTATCATAGTTTTAATCAATATTGAAAATAGATCCATGTAAATAAAGTAAATTTTTTGTATTTTTTACAGGAGAACATGATGGTGAAAAAATAAAATGTATTCCGAGTGGTGGAAGTGTTTTAATAGAAGGATGTTGAGTATCTCATTGAAATTTTCATTGTTTTAGTAAATCTTAAAACATTTCAAGTGCTTCATTGTATTATTTCATCGGAGGATTTACATATTGAATATATTGATATGATGATTATTTTATTTCCTTGGGATCTAGTGGAGGAAATATATATGGAAAAAATTACGTATTTTCTCAGTTGAAAAAATAAGACCTAATGTGACAAATTCATAAAAAATATGGGTTAAATTCATTACCCAGTTATTGGAATAAGATGATTGATATATTCAGAGTAATAAATGATGAAAAATTTTATTCCATGTAATAATTCTACTATTTAATGTATTTTTTTTGACGACTACATTATATTAATTCTTTATATTGATGAAATGATCGTTGTAGTATCATGTATGGAGAGGATTTAAAAGATAAAATGGAAGATAAAAAATTTGTATCATATAAAATATCACAGAGAAAATTGTATACTAGTGGGGATGAATATCAAGAGATACTATATTATTGGACCAATTATGTTAACATAAAAAATAAAATTTGGAAATGTTTTGATCATATTTAGTATATTGAATAAAAATATAGATTCTATTCCAATAAAAATGAATTTTTAATTGTCAACGTATCAATATGAAAATATGTTTGAATTGGTTGTGTATAGGAAAAATTATCCTTATAAATAATCTATTATATTCTTTATGTCTGTCATGGTCTCCCCTGACATTTTATTTATCATGAAATAGAATTTGGAAATAGTTAAATTGATGGACCTTGAATGAAACATTGGGAATTTGTGAGGAGGATAATAAAGTTCTTTATTAGAGGAAGGGAAGTATATAAGTACATTAAGAATTGTATGTCACTAAATGTGTGTCTGAATACTAGACATATTGGTGATTTATAGAGCTATATGAGTACCAAAAGTTTTGTGATTTCATATAGAGTTACATCAGAGGTAATTGTATCTAAATTTTACATGGTGGTGGTGCTATATATATTATAAAATTTAGGTACATTAATATATCACAATCTGGGATCTACATTGTTTGTTTAAAGAAAATCTTGGAGGATATTTATCGAAATAAAGAGTAGAATATACTGCATTGTGATAACTATAGTTTTATGCATCGGCTAAATAACTAATGTTTTCATTACCCAACCAGGAAATTATAGATGAAGTATTATTAATTATAGGTTTAATATAGTATGGATTGATGTCATTAATAAATATTTATGGAACACAGAATATGGCTGAAATATAAATTAATCCAGTTTCATTGAAGAGTTTTAACACTAATATACCTTTTTTGGTCTTCATTAATGAGTTGAGGATGATAGGTAGAATATAGATTACACTAAGGGATCATTAAGGGAATGAATATAGTGTTACATGAATCTTCAATATGAAGTCCCATCATCGATGGAAAATCAACTAGTCATTTAGTAATATTCTTCTTGAAATTGAATATTTTCTAAGAATTTGTTAGTTGGTGAGTGTAGAAGAAGCATTATTTAAACTCTTTATCTTTTCCAAATCATACGTATTTATATTTTTTTCATTCATTTTCATGTCTTGTACAACTATTATCTGTCACCGTTCCTCAATTTTTTGGTTATTCTAGAGACAAATTTAATAAATTCATTTAAATGGTCTAGAGAAATGTCCATTAAATTTCACCAATCACCATCATCATATTTTTAGTAATTAAAAATTATCATCATATTATGAAAAAATATTAAACATTCATCCTTGAACGAGAGACCATCAACTATGTTCATAACAAACTAAATAATAATATTTATCTGAATTTGAGATACATTAACATTTATATTTTCATCCCAAATGTATTTAATTATGTAGCTAATCATAAAATTTTAATTCATAACATATGATAATTATTCATGTTTATCCAATTTTTAGTACACATAATATTCAAATAAATCCATACAAGATATTTCATTCAATAAATTTGTAGGGATTCTATAAAAATCGTTTTTTATTAACTAGGAGCTTGATATTTTGGATTAAAACTGTCCAACATATCAATAATATTCCCTTAATGTTATCTATTAAATTTATTAAAATTATTCAAATTCTGATAATCTGGATATTTTTCCTTCTTTACATATAATGGTTCTTCTCTTAAAATTTTTAGTGATTTTTATTTATTGATGTTATGTGATGTTTTCTAATAATATTCAAAATATTTTTATTTCCCATCTTCTAGTGGTTTTTTTATTTATTATAGTTTTAAGTATGTCAAATTCCAAGGATTTATTTTCTAATAATGAAATCTCCATATTTTCTTGGTACATAAATAAGTGGTGGAAACCATTGCCTATAATCATTTAGAGAATTTTATGAATTAATTTTTGTGTATTAATTGGATGAAGATATTCTTCCAAATGATATATAAATATTATATTATTAAGATTAATATTCCTTCGAAGAATCCTCAACCAGAGAATCATCTAAATCTTGTACAATTTGTGTTTTCCTCTATTATTCTTCTTTTAATTATGAATATGAACAATATATGAATGATTAAATCCCGTTACATTCTATTTTCCCTTATTAGACATATATTTAAAAAAATATGGTTCAATTATCATTTAATGTTCATAGTGAATAGGATCTTAAATGGAAACTAGAGATAATGTGAAATGAGACTATTTAAACATTTGATTATGCCTATTTACCTTTCCAACCACATTCCCCTTAATTTCTTCAAACATTTCATGTGTTACTTCATCTTTTGAAAAGAAAAAATATATATTTCTTGATTTCTTCTTCTTATTTTTCTATTGGTTTCCTTTAGTCTTTTTCATCCAATGAGCTGAATAATTCTGAATTAATTACAAAAATTACACATCATTTTTATTTATAACCATATTCTTATTCAGAATAAGAGGTTCTTAATCTATTTAAATTTTATTAGTTATATTGTACTTATAAGATTTATTTTTCACTCGATTATTATTGGTGTATTATCATCTAATCAACACCTCAAAAAGTTTACTCTACTAGTTGAAAACCATCTTTATCCATGAAATAATTTTAGTATTTACAGTATTTTGCATACCCCACTATGGAATTCCAGTGTATATGAATCATAATTCTCAATAAATTTAAATAATCCTCTATTAAAAATCTATGTGAAAGGAATAATCATTGACATTATCATCCTAGAGAAAACTGTTTCTATATACTCACAAATAAACATCACCTAATTAAGCATTAACATGCCATATGGAACATTCCAAATATTAATATCCTAAATCAGGGTCATATCCATTTATATTTCTCATGGGGAAATGAAAATTTTAATAAAATGTAAAAAAATTATTTCTTCTACATACAATTGAATCACATAATGAAAATTATCAATTAAAATAATAACAATTTCCAAGGATTTAAATCTATTAAATAAACTAGTGATTTCTAGAAAGTATGGTGAAATGAAAACTAAATCATGCTCCAAAAAAAGTTCTATAATCTCCAAATAATCATTACTAATTAGATTCAAGTTGTGATTTCTAAGGGAAAACATAAAATTTATTTTCTCAATCATATTCTTAAAATATTATATCCACACAAAACTAATAGATTCTACTTTACTATGTCAATGAAAAAACCTCACTAGAAATATTAATATATACAAATCCATGATATCCAACTAGTTCCATTATAAATTAATCATTATTCCTGAACCAATATAGATCCATAAGCCATACCAATATATTCTAATATATTTCACCCTATTTGGAATGATTCATTATGTCATAACCCGACCCGACCCCTTATTTTATTTTAATTATTTTGTTTTTCATAGTTCAGATACAGGTTGAGAGGGTTTTAATTAAAAAAAATTGGTATCTTTTACAGGTGCGCGACCATGTGCACGATTGTGTGTATTTCCCAACATTAATATGAAAATGTTTTATGATTAAATTTATTATTACACTGGAGAGAGACTATGTCGTGACCATGCCCGTGACTGTGTGCGGAGTCTAGACTCAATAATTAATGTAATCATTTTTTATCTGTTTTTATTATTATTGTTTTATTAATAATAATATTATTATTTATGTTAATTGTTCAATTAAGTTATTATTATTATCATTATTATTATTTCAGTTGATACTTTAATTTTGTTTTTTATATTAATTTGGTTTTATTATTTTTAATTAAATAATTGGTATTAAAATTTGTTATGATTAATAATAATTTTGATGTATTATGTTATTTTTATTTTTTTTTATTTCATTTATATTTTGTTATCTATTTTTATTATTTTTCCACATTTTTTTATTTATATTTTTTCTTTCCTCTCTCTCTCTTTCTCTTTTTTCCATCCTCCTTCTTGCTCACCCATCTCTCCCACGGGGAAACCTCCCTTCCCACTTCTGTTTTGGGCTGCCCCCCCTTCCAAACCCTAGTTTGTCGCCCTCCCCTCCTCTCTTCTAGTAGGAACACCACTGACAGCCCCCACTCCGATCATTCTCCGATGAACAGGACGAACCTGTCCCCTCCCCTCTAATTCTCTTGCAGCCACACGCTCCACTCATTCTCCAATCCGACTCTACCCTGTCACTCACCAATCGTGTCTACTACCTCGTCGAAACGACCCTCTCAATTCCCTCTGGTGACATGCACCCAGACTGGCGACCTCCTCTCTACCCGCTGCCTCGCGCCACCCGACAACGTGCACCGCACTGAACTGGTGGCTCTCCACTATATCAGACCACATGGACACACATTGCATATCCCTTCCAAATGTATTTTCCTGTGTGACAGATCTCTGGTAGCATCCATTATTCTCCGATTAGTCTCCTGCTCCCTGTTCATTGGTTTTTTTCTTCGTTTAGTTGCATTTATTCGTTGAGAGTTTATTAGATTAGATTTTGTGTTATAATTGGTGAGATTTTTATGTTTTTAAATCAATGAATTGATTTTAGAATTCACTTTGATTTTTTTGTTGTGCTATTGGTTCATCTTGGATGCATTTGTTGCAGTGATTTGTTTTAGGGTTTTATTAGTCCCTTTTCGATGCAATTGAAATGCAATGATCCTTGCACACCAATTTTCAAAGTCAGCTACACACCGAAAGGTTCTTCCACTCTTAATTATTGGCCAAATAATTTATTTTAAAGTTTAATTAATTTACTATGTTATTTAATTAATTTTCATTGTGAAAATTTTTTCGTCTTTGATGTTTGATTGCATCTTAATTATTTGGTAGCATGTTTATATTATGTGTGTGTTTTCTGCCGAAAACTTGAATTGAGTTGTTAGTGATTTTAAAATTCTATGGTTAGCTTATTATGTTGTGAAATTAGTGTGAACTATATTTTTAACATAGTTTCATGTGCATATTATCATAAAAGAAGGTTTTGTGGGGGTTAATGAGTGATGTCAAGATACATCTTTAAAATTTTATCATGGGTTTTTGTTTTTGGCTTTTTAGGTTGTATAGTTTGTGTAAAATTAAATTATATGTGGTGTAACTATTTTCATCAAACTGAAGGATGGTTCAGGTCATACATTAAATTGTATTTGAGTGTGTGAAATGTTGGAATGTGTTTTGAATTTATAAATATTTAATTTTGTGTGTGTAAAACCATGTGACACTTTTTTTTATTGTCTTATAAACTTTTTGAATAGATTATTAGATTATGTCAATAGTGTGAAAAGTGTTGGGAAAACATTTTAGTGTGTGTATTTTTTCAAATGGATTTTGTATGTGCAAATAGTGGTTTTGGTGTGTGTAGTGTCTTGTCTGGTTTGAGTATATGAATATGGCATGACATGAACTCTAAACCACTTGATCACAAAGTGGGAATCCTAGGTAGCTAGGAGGGTGGACAACACTAGTGGGATTTGTGATTAAGGGGTGGATTTGGCCCTGTTTCACTTAGCAGGATTGACAACTGCAACACTAACTAAACGTAGGCTTTTCATGAGGGTTGGGGCCTTCTAGGACACTTTATCTGAGGGTCATGGCCTTCTAAGTCATGTTTTTAGAGGGTCGTGGCCTTCTAAGCCACGTTTCACCAAGACATGAAGATCTAAGGGCCTAAGCTAGCTAACACCCTTGAGGTATCTCCCATATTAGTGCTCATTGGTTACTTTATGCTCATCAGTGTGACACATGGTTTATTTTAATATGTAAGGGTTTGTGTGTTTTAATTTAATTTTTTCCATTTGAAACTATTTTCCCTATTCCCATTTTCTTTAAAACTGATCAAGTGTTTAGTTATTTTATTTAGATAAAATATCAAATGTATTTTTCATTTAATAATTATGTATGGAGCCTTTTATCGGTGGAATCCTACTAGGCTTTTAGCTCACAGACTACATACAACATTGGGTGTATGTAGATTCTATTTATTTTGTATTCCTGGTTGAGGAAACGGGCTTAGTGGTGATGGTTCGAGTTGTATTAGTTTCCCCATGTAGTTTGGATGACGTGGCTTGTGGATGTGACTCCTAATGTCCCATGGAGGTTAGAGTTAGTGCCTGTTAGTTTTCCATTTATTTTCATCCCCATTGGTTTTTGGTCAAGTTGAAAACCCTGATTTTGTCCCTTGTATAATAGATTGTTTTGTTTTCAACATTATTTTTAAATTTATTCATCTATTTTATTGTTTCATGTTTATTTATTCGGGTAAACAGTTCCAATTTTTTATTTTTGATTCACGGGAACTTGTGCCAGACCGAGCAGATCGGGAACGCCCTTTGGGCCCTGCCGCGGACCAGGTCGGGTGCCTGGTTGGATAGCGGCCCAGCCGAGTTCATGAAAAAATGGTATCTGAGGAGGTTTTTTTATTGTTATCTAGGGTGTCAGATAGATTGGAGATATAACTATCGTTACTCAAGGGATAGGTGCGGGAAGAGCGTCGTGAACTCTTACTCGTTCTGATCCTCTTGTTACCAGGGGTAGTTCTGGATTTATGTTTTTTGAATTGATCTGCGTGGATGGAGGATGACAATAGGAGTTAACCGGTACTACACATGGTCTCACATGGAGTAGCAACCGATGTGATTCATGAGAGTATGGTTCGACAATCCTGGGGGTTGGTGCTTGCCTAGGGAATGGTATACTAAACCATATAGTCGAGTTAGACATGAACACTAGTCCTCCATCTAGATGTTGTATGGTTTTTGATGTCTTGCTTTATTTTTGGGATTGGCGTGGAAGGGTTTTCTTTTAAAAGGGGAAGCGGTCTTTGGTGGTGTTCTTCTTTTATTTTGGTTTGTTGTTGTCATGAATTTTGGTGTGTGTTCTTTTGAACCTTGTTTCTAGAAATTGGTGCTTAATTTTTCAAAGTCAAATTTCAAAAATAACATCTTGGGTAATATAAAATTGCAGTGGTATTTTTTAGAAATGGAATTAATTTTGGGAAGATGTATTGAACCCTTGAAGTGGTTATGAAAAAAAATTATTTTAAAAAATTTGGGAATGGTTGGTTTTTGAAATTGGAAGAGCCTTGTTTTGTCAAGTGGTATTCCTACTGGGGCTCGTGTGTGCATGTGGACGTTATTGATGGATAGTTGGTTGATCGTGTGGATGGGTGCCTAAGTGGAATGAAAATGCAAATTTTTGAGGCACCATAGAATATATGTGGTGATTTATTGATTTCTAAGGCTGTTTCTAGTTTCCTTGAAAGTTGGTTTTTCACTAAAATGGGTTTTTGGGTTAAATGGTTTAGGAAATTGGAAAAAGGTTTTGAGTCTAGAGTGAGAGTGATGTGTTCAAAATAGTTGTTCGGTTTTATTTTATTGTGTTTGGATTCTCAAGTGGGTTTTTTTCATTAAGTAGAAATTGTAGTTTTAAATTGGAATTAATGGAATTGTGTCATTGGTGTGGATTTTTTTTGTGATGTGTTTGGATTTGTGGAAGACAGTTTTGTGTTTCTTGTTTGGGATATACCCCCTAGAAATGTCCCATGGGTTCCATCAAGCCTCTCCATTCTTGTCCCAGCCCAGACTCCCATTGAAGTGGTAGAGTTAGGTTCTACTCGGTGATTTCGATTGCTCATAGACGTCGAAGCCAATTGGATATCATTGAATGCTTTGGGAAAGCTGTAAGTGTCTCATGTCTCATTAAGGAACTCCAAATGTTGTGTGGGTGTAAGCTTTCTTGAGTGGGACTTGAGAAGCCAGACTACACCTGCTAAAGGTGATCGTTCCATTGTTGTTGAAAATGAGGATTTCATGAGAGATCCTAAAGACTAGCCTCATCCCATGGTTATACCTATGGAAGTGAATGCATGAAAAAGTTGTGGATGTTATAGGGGCTCAATCATTCAATAGGCAGAGGATGAGGTGTGTGGACCTTCCTGATCAGTTAGTTTCGTTATCCCCCGAGGTTGTGTGGAACCATCAATTTAAAAATCGTTCAAGTTGATGGTCCTAATTATATTATGGTATGTGTAGGTCTCTCATCCGATGAGGGGTTTGAACTAATGGTTCTTGTTCTTAGAGTGATCCACATTTCAGTTTGCTCTGCATGTTTGAAAAACATCTCAATATTCTATATTTATTGTACTCAGTCTGAAACTCTAGGTTATTCACAACAATTCTCAGTTGTTATGTTGGCGGAGTTTCCTCTTGGGACATGAGGAGAAGTATGCAGGTTAATTTTTTAGTAGAGGTAGTTCCATTCAAAGGTGGTCAGTACATGACTATGAGGTTGTAGATGCTTTAGATATCAGGACCCCAGCCATAGGTCTCGGGGTGAAGCTTGCGCGTAGTCAAAAATCGTCGAATGTGGTGCGAGTTTGTCCTGACATAGGTCTGCAGTGATGGATGGGGACAACATAAATTTCCTTATTGCAGTATCGCCTCTAATGTTTTCAGTTTTTTAGTGATGGGTATCATGGTTGTATATCCCTGTTATAGTCTTTGAATATGGGAGTTCCTCATAGGCCTCAAATAGGACCAGAGATTCTGTATTCAAGTAGATCCAGTAGGTGGGATCTGTAATCCTTATTGTGGGTCGCTTAGGAGTCAAAATTGTAATCGTTTTGGGGAGGGACTCATCTAGTGGAATTGACACGTGTCTGTCTAGTTTTTCTTTATGTTTAGTGGTTTTTTATATCAACACTATCTTATGTGGTCGAGTGTGGTCCACTGTGGGATTTTTCCATTCAAGTTAAACTGTGTTGGTGGGTTTGTGATGAAGAGTAAAATTTGTATCACTCAATGTAAACTAGGAATTCCCGCAGGAGTTCCATGGTGTTAGGAAATTTTTAAATGGTGGGGAGACCCAGTGTGGGTCTCGACGGCATCCCCTCTTATGTTGGTTGGTTAAACACAGGGAGCATGGATGGTCAAGCCAGTGTTAGATGTTTTAATGAGCATGTGATTTGTTTGGTTTGGATAACCAATGTTAGACATGAATACTAATATAGTGGGGAGACCGCCATCAGGTGAATTTGTAGAAAAACATTGTTTTCAAAGTGCACTTGGCGAGGCAACCCCTTAGTTGTGCTATGCCCGACCTTATCCATGGTAACTTGTCATAATGGGTAATGGGTCATTTGAAAAGCATTCTAGAGGATCTCGAGCAACCATAGTGACCCCGAAGTTAGGAGACGAGGTGTTCAATGTTGATGTTCGGGTTGGAGGTGAATTCTTTACTGTTGTTTTTTCTTGGTGATTCCAGTTTTGAGATATTTGGAGATTCAGGTCTCCGGTGTTTTGAATGCCCGGTCATCCCATGATTGAGTTTTGTTTTAGGTGTCTTTGTAGTACTTCTTGGAATCATGTGTTGACCAAATCATTTGGGAATTTCTTGGGGCACAAAGTGTCATAATGGAGAGAATTGTTACAACCTGACCAGACACCTTATTTTATTTTAATTATTTTCGGTTTCACTCTTGAGCCACAGGTTGATCCAGTTTTAATTAAAAAAATTAGGGATCTTATACGGGTATGCGACCATGTGCACTATTGTGTGTAGTTCCCAAGATTAAAAATAAAACCTTTTTTGATTAAATTTATTATTACACTGGCGAAAAACTATACCATGACCAGTCGCGCGTCTGTGCGTAGAGTCCAAACTCAATAATTAATGTAATCATTTTGTATCTGTTATTATTATATTATTTTTATTACTAATATTATTTTTATTTAAGTTAATGTTTCAATTATGTTATTATTATTATTATTATTATTTCAATTGATACTTTAAATTTGTTGTTTCTATTATTTTGGTGTTTTTATTTTTAGTTTTACAATTGGTATTTAAATTTTTTATGATTATTTTGAATTTTTATGTTTTATTTTTTTTAATTTTTTTATATCATTTTTAATCTGTTTTCTCTTGTAATTATTTTTTCTCCCTTTATTTTTTATTTTTTTTCTTTTCTCTCTCTCTCTCTCTCCCTCTATTCCTACCCCCTCTTTCTCACCCCTCTCTCTCTTATAGAAACCTTACTTCCCCCTTCTATTTTGCACATCCCGCCCCCTTCTAACCCTAGTTCTCCACCCACCCCTCCACTCTTCTAGCCGGACAACCCCTGACAACCCACTACATCACTCCTTCTCTGGTGAATAGGACCGACGCGTCCCCTCTCCTGTGATTCTCTTACAGCCGCACGTTCCCATCTTCCTCATATCTGACACCACCCCATCACTCACCCATCACGAGTCCTCCCTCGCCGGACCACCCCTCTCAAATCCGTCCGACGACACGCACCCTGACCAACGCCCTCCATTACACCCACTACCTCACCCCACCCTACAGCACACCCCACACTGAACAAGCAGCTTCCCATTGCCTCGCACCACCCATACACACATAGCATATCCCTTCAGGTGGGATTTTCTAGTGAGCCACATCTCCAGTAACTCACTTTAGGCTTCGGTTAGTCTCCCTCTCCCTCATCATTTGTTTTTTTTCTTCATTTAGTTGATTTTATTTATTAATAAATTATTACATTTTATTTTGTTTTGTAATTTGTTTGAATTTAATTTTTTTGGTTCAATGATTTGATTTTACAGTTCAATTGGATTTTGTTTTTTTGCGATTGGTTCACCTTGGGTGCATTTGTTGCAATGCATTATTTTAGGGTTTTATTAGGCCCTTATTACTCCGATTGAAGTGAAACAATCCTAGTGCACCATGTTTAAGTTTCAGATACACATCGGTTGATAGTTTCACTCATAATTACTATCCGATTAATTAATTTTCATGTTTAATAAATTTAGTATGCTATATATTTAATTTGAGTTTTGAAAATTTATTCTTCTTTAATGTTTGATTTCCTCTTAATTCTTTTTTATCAAGTTTATATTATGTGTGTGTTTTTCTACGGAATACTCATATCGAGTTGTTAGTGATTTCTTAATTATACAGTTAGATAATTATGTTGTTCAATTAGTGTAAACTATATCTTTAACAAAGTGTCGTGTGCATCTTATCATAAAGGAAGGTTTTGTGTGGGTTAATGGGTGATTACATGTTACTTCTTTAAAATTGTATAAGGGGATTTTGTTTTTGTCTTCATAGGTTGTGTAGTGTGTGTAAAAGTGTCATACATGTGGTGTAAGGATTTTCATCAAACTGTTGGGTGGTTCAAGTCATACATTAAATTTTATTTGAGTGTGTGCAATGATTGAATGTGTTTTGAATTTATAAATAGTTACTTTTTTGATTGTAAAACCATTGACACTTTATTGATTTTGTTTTATAAACATTTAAATTGTTTACTAGATTATGTAAATAGTGTTAAACATGTTGGGAAAACATTTTAGTGTGCGTATTATTTCAAATGGATTTTTTATGTGCAAATAGTTGTTTTAGCATGTTCTGTGTCTTGTTTGGTTTGAGTATATGAATATGAAATAACATTAACCCTGAACCACTTGCGCAAAAATATGGAAGCCTGGGTAGCTAGGAAGGTGGACTAGACTAGTGGGTTAGTGATACATGGGTGGCTTTGGCCCTGTTTCTCATACCAAGATTGACAACTGCAACACTAACTTAATGTATGAATATCTGAGGGTTGTGTCCTTCTAAGCCAGATTTTCTATGGGTCGTGGCCTTCTAAGCCATTTTTCTTGAGGTTTGTGGCCTTATATGCCACGTTTCAATGAGACACGATGATCTAGGGTCCCAAGCTAGCTAACACTCATGCAGCCACTCCAATATTAGTGCTCATTGGTGACTTTATGATCATCAGTGTGACACATGGGTTATTTTAAAAAGTAAGGGTGTGTGAGTTTTAATTTATGCTATTCCATTTGAAACTGTTTTCCCTAATCCCGTTTCTTTAAAACAGTTCGATAATTTTGTTCTTTTCTTAAGTTAAAATTGAAAATGTATTTGTCATTTAAAAATTATGTGTGGAAATATTTCTCAGTGGAATCCTACTGGGCTTTTAGCTCACACCCTACATACATATTTGGGTGTATGCAGACTCTATTTCTTTTGTATTCCAGGTCAAGGAATCGGGATTAGCGGTGATGGTTTGTGTGGTATTGGTTTCCCCATGCAGTTTGGTGTAAGTGGATTGGGGATGTGACTCCTCATGTCGCACAGAGGAATGAGTTAGTGCATTTTAGTTTTTCATTTATTTTCATCCCCTTTTATTTTTGGTCATGTTGTAAACTTTTATTTTGACCATAGTTTAAGGGAATGATTGGTTGTCGACTATAGTTTTAAATTTATTCATCTTTTTTATTGTTTCATGTTTATTTATTTAGGTAAATTGTTCCCATGTTTTATTTTTAATACCTAGGAACTTGTACCAGCCTATGGGGATCGAGAACGCCCTTCGAGCCTTGCCGCGGACTGGGTCAAGCACTGGGTTAGATGGTGACCCGACCTGGTTCGTGACACATTAAAAATTTTAGGATATTGAATATTAAAAAAAAATTAATATTCCAAAAGGATGGGGCTTCACCAGGAATATATATATTTATCCCTGGGTCAATAACCTATTATATAGGGACTCTGTGAATAATTTATTATTATTTGATCGAACAATATTGATAACACCCCTCCAAAACATAAGCTCAAATCACTTAACAGGAAATTTTTTTGAATTTTCATAAAATAATAACATTAATTTCATTATCAAAAAGTAAATTTTCCATGTAAAACATAAATACAATCAGCTTTATTGAAGGGTGAAAATTAAAATATATGAGCAGTATATTATAAATTTAATATGACAATAATATATTGAAATAAATCTTCTAAAAATTATCTATCAACATTTTGAATTAATATTATACCAAATAATATGATTCCAAATGTTTTTTACTAACATTATTATCTATTATTTGATGTAAACAAATATTAAAAGTATCTTTCTTATGTTATCTAAAAAATAACCCCCCTAATAATTGATGTTAAATTAAATGAAAAACATTCATAGTTAGAAAAATGGATTAAAATTCAAAATACTTATAAAATATTATTTCTCATAATCATAAGTGTTAAATCCAAAAAATAACAATGTATGTTTAGATACACTACTAATATGTAAATGAAACTCTAAAAAATAATAATAGAATATTTGGAAATGTAAATTTGGTCATATTATCTAAAATTGAACTCTTACTACATACCGAATATTGGAATTTAATTTACAGAATGATTTGATCCTCACATGATTAGAAATTTACTCCTTGGAATCAAAACCATCATTGTTCTTGAGGTGTTAAAAATGGTATATTTGGAACCACAATTTTTCAATCACTTATATTTTCAATGGTCGTTTGATAGTACAAATAAATTAATTTTGAGTTATAATTGATTAGAAGTTATTTAATAAAAATTCATACCACTAATAACCTCCTATTAGGAATTTACTGAAAGATGGTACCCCATCCTATACAAAATAATCCATATAATAAAGATTCATAACAACGGATTTAATTCATCTTCTAGAATTTTTCTCTTTTCTCAATATTCTTTATAGATATTTAAATCCATTGTTTTATGTGGTCATGTTTTTTATTATCTACTTAATATTTTCATCTATTCAAAATACTAGAACAACTTTTTTTATCTTCTTATCATTTCATGGGATTTTTTAACCATTAATTTTTAATAAAAATATCTAAATTTCATTATGTAATTAGAAATTTCAAAATTAGTCATTGAAATATTAATGTCTATGGAATTTTACATAGACTCCAAACCTAATACTTCATTCTAATATTTAGCTAAAAAATTTTTTTTCATCAATCACAACATTGAGTTTTGTTTATCAATTTTAAATATCTGGATACATAATCTCAATATCCACAACATAATATTTTGTATCATTATATGTCAATGGAACATTATCCTCAACATCATAATTTAATCCAGTGTCTTATAAAAATGAAAAATTCCTTCAAAATGATAATTTATAAAATGAATCCGCTGACACACGTTCCATTTATAACATTTCACATTTAAGAACATTTCCACAAAATCTAATAAATCATTGATAATTTTCAATGTTTACTATAATCCTATCAAAATATGGTGAATTATCACTAGAAATCTAGTCTCTTTATATCATTAATTTTTTTTCCATTTGATAGGTCCACAAGGTTCTTAGGTGGATGATTTCATTGAAGGTGGTGCATCATGTTATGAAAAAAAATCACAATTTAAAACGGTTATTTAAAGTCACATGTCCTTAATCTAATCATTACTTCCTCATTAATAGGATCACTATATTGATCGTGTGATAGATGTTGATATAATTATTTTTTTTATTTTCTGTTATCCATTTAATCTATTCATCAAATATTTTCGGACATTGATTTAGTAGTTTTCATCAGGTTGAATATAATGGTATGTAAGCTTATATGATAGAAGGAACATATTTGTTCCATAAAACTGGTCTAATCCTAATAAAATCCAATATTAAATATGTTGATGCACCAAATTCCCCCCCCCCCGAATCACTGATTTATGGTCTGTTTATTCTATGTCAACGGTAACTCCCAAATAAAGGATGGGTTTGGGTAACTACCACCATGGTATCACATAGATCACTCTTACCTACATTTATAACTTCTCCAAATGGAAAAAAATTGAATCTAGGAAAAAATAAAATATTATCCCCAGTATTTTAGATTCCCTATATTTAAATGGGAATCATTGATCACCACAAGCATTCTTCATAAAAAGTTTTTAAACTCATCTACAAATATAATCACCACATTTCCGTGATTCATCGTGGATACTCATTCTCCTCTGGAAGAAACTTCATGGATTTACAAATCTATCTATATTCATTTATTGTAATCCGAATAAGAATACAATCCACTTTGTCATAAAATTGAAATTTTTTCCTTCATGCATGAGAATGATAATCAGGAAGTGTAAAGAAACCTACTTATTCTAATATTATAATATCACATTTATCATTTTTTATATGTTAATGAATAATCTTCTCTTATATTCCATTTTTAAAATTTATTTTTATAAATTTATACTCACCTATTCTACATATTCACTACATCGTCTTCAATATTTATAGTGAAAAATATTAATATAATCCACCCCATTCATGATACTCTTCCATTTATTTCAATAAGTATTCTGTATGTTTCCCTTAAACAAAATCTTCACCTCTTTAGGTGTGTTATAGTGAAATAAAACATTCAATATTCATTAAAACCCATGTCAAACTCATCCAAATATCTTTATTTATCTCAAGTAAATATATCCTGTAATGAGATGAGATTTCGGATAACTTAAAATACATAATGTTTTATATAACATGTTCACTTGCTAAAACAAATGTAAAAAAAGAAAAACCCATTAATAAAACATTATTAATAAATATATAATTAACACTGATATGGTAAACCATTAATATTTATTACTTTTATGACATAAATAATTAATTTGAGTTAATATTCAAATGGTGAGTTTCAATAAAATTTGTTTTCATTTTATAATATAATTTCTTTTAAATAAAATAAATTTATAAATTTGATATTTCAAATGTGATAATCTAAAATTAAATTTTCAATTCCTTACATCAATAGAATCTATTAATATATTATTTATATTTTTTTTTAGATGAAATATATTAATGTGAATTGAAAAAAATTAAAATTTCCCTAATAAAATAAAAATTTTATGGTATAAAAGGTTTTAAATACATTTTGATATGTATATATATATATATTAATAATATAAAATAAATCATTTAAAAATATTTTGTCAATTTATAAAACCAATAGATAATATTTATGAAAATAAAGTAATATTTTATGAAAACTATTTTTCATCTATAACAATAATTAGAAATATAAAGGGAGAAATTTTGATTTCATTTTATTGAAATGTAAAATTAATATTGTTTTAACAGATAATATATTATTTTAATCATTGTAATGAACAAAATTTATAATTTTTTACTGTACAAAAATTGGTTATTGAAAATTCATTTTTGTAAAAAAAATATGTTTTAATGTGTTTTGCGGGATAATTTTAAGAGTAATTTAAAAAACATAGAATTTTAATATGATAAAATGATTTATCTATTTGGTATAATAATTATAACATTTTTTATTTGTTTCAAATTCAATTTTTTATATAATATTTTATTTGTTATCATTAATTCCCATTACAACGATATTAGTAAAACAAATATTTCCAAATTATTGTACAATAAATATAATTGAATTGATATTAAATAAATTCAGTCTAGATTCATTAGAAAAGGAATATTATATAAATTATAAATACATAAATATGAATATTAACAGTCATTTAATTTTTAATTATGGCTAAATAAGATTAAGAAACCTTAACAGTCAAAATATCATTTTTCTATTACATATTTTTTTCTAAACCTTAAATATTTAAATTTAAAAGTTATTTCTATAATATTTAGATAATTTATTTGATTATTTATTTATTAAATAATTTCCCATGGCATTAATATATATATTTACGGGTTATTATACATGTTTAAAAAATCATAAAATCCCCAAGTCAATAATTAATTACTTAATTTACAAGTTAAAGACTAAAATGTAAAAAACATATTGTTAATAACTAATAACCTGACTAAAACATGTGTGTAAACAATTTTTTATCCTTAATAATCCCAAATTCACCCCCATATAAATTATATAAAAAACCATCAACCATTTAACTCTGAAATGTTTTGTGTAATTATTAAAATATAATGTGTCTTTTGAAAAGTTCCCCTTTCCTCAATTGGAAAAGGGAATCGCATACAACCTTTCAGAAACAAACCTATCATTATATTTAATCATTAAAACTCTTCCCTTTTATCCCCATAAAATACCATCCCAAAAATAAAATCTCATATTTACCAATTGTTATCTGAGGTCGTTTAATTTCAGAGGAACTTCTGTGGAAAAATCAATTCTCCTACATAAGTATTTTATCCTTTTTATGTTTTTCTAAATTATCATACTCTTATTAATATATTCTCACCATAGTAATTTAACAGAAAGATTATTATTATTTTAATTATATATTTACATATTGATGGTGATACCATAATTAATTAATTTCCATCCTCTTATAAAAATATAGGAATGACTATTGTATGTGGGCGCAAACTACCGCCTCCAAAATGAATATTTTTTTTCTTAGAGTATTTCATTATTTATATACAAAATATAATAATAGTTTATCAAACCTAAAATAATTAAAATAATATAATTATACTTCTATTAAAATGAAATTATGGCAAAATAAACACCTGTTCAACCATACTCACCAATAATGATAATGTATGTTCATGTTTTTTTCGGTTTAACAACTAACAAGATTGATTATATAAAAAAATGGGTGACTATGGGAACATGAAAAATATTATCAATATAATATTTTAATCAAATAATTTTCTTCAATGGTTGTTTAAATTAATATTTATTCATTTAACTTATTATTAAATTTTCATTATCATTCGCTAAAATTTGAAAAATTAGTCGTTATCACTTTAGATTTCACATAACTTAATCAAAACACTTATATAATAAAATAAATACATTTTTTTAAAAAAAAATATATATTATATAAAAATAATTTATATATAAATAATTAAATTAGAATCAAATTTTATTTAATGACATCAAAATTATTAAACACCCTCAAAACATTTAATGTCAAAAACATTCAATGGTCATTATATATTATAACTAATTAATGAACCATCATAAAATTCATAAAAAGGATTATAATTTGGTAATATTTATAAATAATTTTATAAAATATTATATTATGTTAGTTAATTTTTTCTCATAGGAGGTTATATTATGATTATCTAAACAAGGAAGGAAGTTAAGTGTTTTTAATTTAAAAATTATTCTCTTTCATACATGTTTTGTTTTATTAACCTAATTTCTTTTATGGGGTGTATATTCTACCTATTTGAGATATTGTATCATTAATTATATTTTAATAGATGCATATTATGTATAATTAAAATATCCCTCTTTTTCAAATGATTGGATTATAATGTTTCTAAATTTGTAAGGGTTTCATTAGAACAAATATAAATTCCTAGAGACATGTTTAAGCGATATATTATTTTTTATTTTCAATGGAAGAAATAATCCTATATTTTAATTTATATTTATAATTATTTTATAATTCATAATAATTTGGGTTATACTTAAATATATACCTCTCATGGGGTTTTTATTCAAAAGTTTTTGTGGTTGAAATTTTTTTTATAACTATAATCTCTATCTTATGTAATAATCACTATCCATTATCTATTTATTATAATAATGATATATCCTAAGCCATGATTGTTTTGGGATATATTTGGAAATTATTTTCCTTGCTATGTTATGTCTCAAACATAATTATTCTTCCTTTTTGTTTTATTAAAATTCATTTTTTAATGAATACTTCCATAAATTTTTAATGGATTTTACTTCCATGTCCATGTTTTTGCTTCCCACGAATTTTATCCATTCACTAGTAAAAAGTGAAATTGTATTAACTCCAATTATCATTTTATTTATTTTTTTTAAAAAATGTTTCATAATTATTTTATGTATTTTGGTTTCAATAAGGACATTTTATACTGTTCAAAAGGTATTTCCACCCTTTCCAAAAAATTCTTTACCATACACTCCACCATTTATTTTTTAAACATGTAATTATTTCAAAACATTCATAAAATAAAGAAAATTTAAAAAAATTTAAATCATTCAACATTATATAATTTCTATTATTGAAAACCTTATGTCTTTTTTTGGTCTCCATTATGCATGATTATTTTGAAATAAAATATTTTCAATGTATTTTCTCATCTAATTTGTGAAAACACTTTTTTTATTATGTCTCCGTAATTAATGATTACTATAAAATTAAATGTTTTTAATGAATTTTTAATTTCTTTTTGAAAAACGAATATCCCATTTCAGTCCCCATTATTATATATAATTTTAAAATTAAAAATATTCAATTTATTTTCTCTTTTCTTTTGTAAAACATTATATATTTTTCATATCTCTATTATTAAACATTATTTAAAAAGTAAAATAATTCTATGTATCGCATTAAAATTTTCATAAACATTATGGATTTTCCAGTATGTTTTATTTTAGAACACATTAAAAACATTTCCAAAAATATTTTAAATCAATTTATTAAAAATATTTTTTAATGTAATTTATTCTCTAATGTTATATAAATATTCTTTAAAACATTTAAATTTTCAATTTCATTTTTTCTACATTTTTTATATCAAATGAAATTTCATTTTTACCACCCTATATCTTTTTCATCATATCATCTCTTTGTGAAAATGTTATTTTTTATATAATATGATTTTATTTTCATATATTGTTTGATGTTTTTTAAATGTTTAAGAAACACATTACTTTTCCCTAGGTTATATAATTTATGAGGATGATTGTTTTTAAAATAACAAATTTATGTGGATGATGATGTTTGGGGACCTGAATAACCCTCCAATTTATTAGTATGATCCTATAACTAATGAGACGGTTACAGGTGGACATATGGATTTTTTTACACAGTCATGGTTATGATGGGTTATCTCATTTTTAAGGAATGGAAAAATGAGTTTGCTTCAACAATTAAGGGAATAATGGGGCTTCTCTCATATTTTTTAATATTTTTATGGTTTTTCCACAATTTATTGTTTCTCATCTAGTTTTTTTAATATTTCAAGAAATATTTCATTTTGATGAACTTCAATTTTTAAAAAAATTATATCTTATTTCAAAAAGTATTCCATTGTTTTTATTTATGACATCATGTTACATGACTATTGAGATATGTTTTCAGCTAGTTCATATAATATATTCTAACATAATTAACACTTTATAATCATATTTGTCTCTAAAACGTTTTATTATTATCATATATAGCCTCATGATCTTTTATTATGTAATTTATGTCTCCCTCTTGTTCACCATGATGTTTTCATATGTTTCATCCTTAATGGAAATATAAGATCACCCCATTTTTATGTTTCCATTTTCAGGACTATAAATATGATTATATCACGTGAAAAATGTATAAAAGAGACATTATGAGAACGATTAAGTGGAAGTGATTACAAGTCTCATAAAATAAGATGTTTATGAATCAAATCTATTTAACACCAATCCTTTTGGTCTTTGGGTTGTTCGACTGTTTGAGAGGTATATTATGTAAATCATGACATTAATGTATTTCATAACTTATGTTAGTCATGAGTAATTATATTTTTAGAGAGTCAGGTGCAGTTACGTCATGACCCATCACCCGAGGCCTGTATCGTTACATACCCCAAGCCAACCTCTTGAACACCAAAGGTTGTCCACTAGAGATTGAGGGGTCAACCTGCAAGTGGGATTCATTTTCCAAAGTACCTATATGTGTTCCCACACAACCACATACCAAATATAAAAAATTATATAATCATACCCTTAAAAATCACTCAAAAAAGTACAAATTATAGTCTAAATGGGCCAGAATATAAACCCAACATTAGATAAATTGGAAGAAGGAAATAAAAGGAAAACACTGAAATACATCCACTAGAAACCCAACCCGATGGGTATGTATAGAGTAGATGCAGAATGCTCTTGATGTACACCCATCTAGCTTGGTCTCACTAGGCACCACAGGGTACTAGGACACCGAGTCCTCCATCAAGGTGGTGGTCCTCTACACCAGACACAACAAGTTCAGGTGAAGCCCGTGTAGTTGTGAGTAAAAATATACTTGTTAGGGACCCAAAAAAATAAGTAAATTCCACAAATCAGTCCAAAAACCAACTAGAATGCATGATCACCAAGCATGGTCATGAAGCAAGACAACTCACACAATGTTTATTCTAGTGTAGGAAATTAGAACCATTAGTCGCATCGTCGAACACCATGGTCTGCAAGAGAACTCCCCCTCAATAATTACAATGGGACTACTGGATCCCACAAAATCCACTTCCCAAAAACCAAGGACTGAGGTGGTACTGATCCCTAATTAATACCATGGGTGTGGTGGGTCACATATGTAAAGTCCCGAAAATTTCAAGGAAATGTTTTTCTTAAATACTTTGGAATTTCACGAGTCTGTGGCCTCTAACGAGACTTGATTCTGAGGCATGGTGTTCCCTTAATCAATTTCCGAAGTTTATCTTGGGTACGTTCAGTGAACGGATGATCAGGTTTTTCTATCTTTTGAACCGGTTCTTGGAATTTAAATCATAGGTAAACAATGAACTCACAGCACTGGTAATTTCTTAAGAGGACTTTTACCATAAATGTGATTGCACAGGAAGAGAAGTTAAAAATTGCGGATTATATGAGAAGTGAATAAAATTTTGGAACAATTTTATTTTTATATCTTAAGTGGGTATATCCTACATGGGGGTGTTGGGATGGGACCCACAATCTCCTAACTACCCATGTAAGGATATTTTTGAGGTGGGGCCCGTATGAACCCTAACCTTTAAAACTCCCATAACTCTCTCTTAACTTTAATAAAACTCCCCCTTTAAACTTGAAAACTTCCATAATTTAATGTGGACCTTTCCTCTCTCCCTCTAACTTTATTAAACTTGCCAACACACACACCTTAATTAATTAACTGAAACTCTTTCATTAATTAATTAAGTGTTTTAATTTGTATTTTGAAATTCTTGGCTTGTTTAATTAAAATAAGGGGTGACCTTATTTTATTTTTGGGATGGCTTGTTTTGTTAAGATTTTAGGGAGAGAGATCATGAGTTTCGATGAATGAATCATCTCATTTTTTGAAGAACGCCAACTCTCCGACGAAGAACATCGACTCGGTGACCCCAGATTGTCCATACCCTTCTTCCTCCGCGACAAGGGAGGAGACACCGATGCAGGATCTCTCCAACGACGTCTCGCCTTATAATATTTTGTAATTGACAAAAGGGGAGACACTGCTTCCTTCTCGGTCGCACTCCGTCATCGCTTACAGAACCTCACCCTATGAAGTCGTCTTCCGCGAAACCCGACGTTCGTTAACTTTTGTTGAGGTATGGGCTTATTCTTGAACGTGGATGTTTACGTACCCCGTTCTCATTGGAAATCATTGTTAAATATGGCTTATTGCTATCATTTTATGCTGAGGGTGTGGGCCAAATGAACACGGCCAGAAAACCCTCCATTATTCTAGTTTATTAATTTTGAATTGGAAATTTATGGAAAAGGAAGCACGATGCTTTCGCACTATTCCGGGAACGTGGAAAAGAGAACAGGCACTGTCGCTCCGGTTGTGCGGGAAGAACCATGACACGCTACACTGGCTTCTTTAGCGAAGGAAACGGTCGGCCCGTCGGCCAGCTGGGAGGAGCTGGACCGCGGCACCGAGAGGGCACCACCCTCGAATATCGGCAGCCTGCCAATGCAGGCCGTATACGCAGAAGATCGTCCGGTTTGGGGAAGGGTGGCGCCACTGGTGTGAAAAACCTCCCCCAGCCCCCTTGGAACCCGCTCGGCCTCGGCCGAGCACGTCGGGTCGTTCCGGGCCGTTCCCCTTCTGGATAAGTTGTGTATTTCTTCAGACCTGTCTGACAACCTTGCTGGGTCGGACCCGTTAAACTGGGTCAACCCGACTTGTTGGCACACTGGGCTAAACGGGTCGGGCCCGTTATTCACTTAAACGTGAATAACTTAAGGACCGTGCATCCGATCAACGCGTCATCTGCGAAACTGGGAGTCTTTTGATGAGACGGTCCTTTTGTGACACTCTATGTGATTTTTAGTTCAATTTGGATATCATTAGGGTTATAAATTAGCGTATTTCTAACTGGGGCCCTACGACAGAAAAGCCATTATCTCTTAGATCGGGCGTCTGATTGACGCGTCGTCTATTGCGTTGAGTTCCATTTGACGAGACAGATCTTTGAGACACAAAAAAAACTAGATTTCATGAATGTTGATGTATCAAACCCCTTGGCTCGTGGAGTGGACCCTCCCGGAACCGAGCGTGCTGTGTGCGGGAACCCTAAAGCTGGCTGCGACTGCGATGATGATGACAACTGTACTTGGATCCTACGTGGGATCGGCAGCGAGGAAAACTGTACTTGGATCATCCATGGGTTTGGCAGCGATGACGACTATACATGGATCCTACGTGGCTTCGGCAGTGATGAATACTGTACTTGGATCCTACGTGGGTTCGACAACGATGACTACTGTACTTGGATCCTACGTGGGTTCGGTAGGGGAGATGATTCAGAGGCTTCATCTATCATATCCAACCCTCTTCGTGAGTAGTATACCTCTGGGAGTTGAGTCTTGACTTTCAGTCGTTGTCATCGATGTGATTGGCTTGCTTTCCTGTGTGGATTGGGTTGTTCATTCCTCTATGGATTGGGTTGTGCTTTCCTCTATGGATTGGTCTATTCTTGGGCTTGTGAGTTGGAGCCGAATTGGAATTGATGACTTAGGTATATGTATGGGAATATACCTAAGTAGAGTTGTTTGATACTTTGTGTTTGTATCTTTCCTTATTGTATATTATTTGTTGATTCTGGGAGATATTTGGGGGTCACGGGGTCCCTACTGAGTATCGTATACTCACCCCTGCACGGGCTATGCCTGCACTACGTTGTGTTGGATGCAAACAACATACATCACTACTCGAGATAGAGTCTTGTAGAGCAAGACGGTACCTGAAGGTTGACCACTTGGAGGGACGTACACGGAGCGGACGGCCGGACCCGATGTGCTGAGGAGACCATTTTTTACCCACCCTTCTTGAAAGATAACCGGAGGACGACTCAGTGGTTGTTGGTTTTCTTTTTTGCAGCTGTTCTCTCTTTACTGTTGTACTGTACTTTCAGTTGGGTTTGTATTCTAGCCCATTTACTTTCCATCACTTACTTTTGTACTCAGTTTAACTAATGTTTACTTCTTCTTGAGTACTCTTTTGTGTTTTTTACTTATATAATAGCAATGACTTCCCTTTTATCAGGATTTACACCTTTGGTGCTAGTCTCCAGCACCTGGCCTTTGGAAGGCGGGCTTGGGGTAGTCACGGCACGGACCTCGAGGACAGGGTGTGACAAATTGGTATCAGAGGAGTTTGTTCTACCGCCGAACTAAGGACTCTGATATTTTTTTTCTGTGAAGCAATAGTGTTAAGTGTATTGACTGTAGTTATCAGTCCAGGGAGTCTAGTGTTTGTGCGGCGGACGACGTATCCATACACGAGGACCCTGATTTCTGATTTCCGACTAAGTTCAATAAAACATTGATTGCATGTGTGTTTCAAAAGTTTTCCTTGTGATTACTTTTTGTCAGCTCACCAGGTATATTGTTTGACCGTGGCGCACATGTTTCTTTTCAGTATGGCCCCATGAAAGTAGCCAGCTAGGGTTCTTGAGCTTTGTGCGAGCTGGCATCCCATTGAGGAATGAGGCCTCGGTACAGGGCCCCATTACAGCGGAGGAAATGATTGTACCTCTACCCGTTGGGCCACCGATACCGCCAGCCCCAGCAGCGGAGAGTGCACGCCTCCTGAGTTTGCTGCACGGGTTTCAGAGACAGAGGACACCTACATTTAGTGGAGAGATAGACCCTCAAGAAACTGAGGATTGGTTGGAGAATAGCGCCAAGTCTTCAAATTGGTAGGGACACCAGTAGATCTTATGGTGCTCCTTGCCACGAGTCTCATGCACGCAGCAGCAGGTAGATGGTGGGGCCTGATGCGCCATGTGCGCAATGAGGAATCTCTACTATTGAATAAAATCAATAGCCTCTTTCCCTCAGAGTTTGTTCTGGACACCCTCTGTGCGGTGTGAATCCAGGAGTTACTACAGCTGCGGCAGGGCAGCATGACAGTAGCCCAGTACTCGACGAGGTTTACCGACCTCTCTTGCTACTCCACAGATAGGATATGGCACCCATTCATCTGGGCTCGGACCATTGAGTCGGGACAGAGGCATGAGGTCAGCGCTTAGATGATCTCCCTCAGCATTACGACGCAGGCAGGAGTACTGGAGCGGGCCCTTCTTGTGGAGAGCTTCCTTGCTGAGACTACGCAAGCAGTGAGGCCTACCATAGGGCGACACGTAGCGGAGTCTTCTACAGATGGTAGTAGAAAGATGTCGCAGAGGTCCAATCAGACCACTCCATCTGGTGGGTGACCTCAGGATACTGGTTTGGAGGTGCATGCAACACGTAGTAGAGCCATTCATATGAGAGGAAAGCATTGTTATTCATGCGGCGGGTGGGGCCACATGGCTCGTGACTGCCCGACCAGCCATGCAGAGGGGAAATAGATGGTTGAGGGACCACCTTGGCAGAGGCATAGGTTCGACCATGGAGGTCCACAGGGAGCAGGGGGAAGAGGCAGAGGAGCTGGCTGAGCAGGAGTTGGTGGACGATGCTTCGAGGCTTTACCACCACCACCAGAAAGAGGACCACACCAACTACAAGGCGCTGGCAGACAGGGGTAGGCTCAGCTCTAGGCAGTCGAGGCCTACGACCACATCGCACATGATATGATTCGAGGTACTATCAACGTCTACTCCACCATTACTGCAATTCTTATAGACACATGAGCGAGTCATTCGTTTATTGTCGTTGCTGTTGTTCGGAGCTCAGAGATTCTGAAATAGCCGTCAGCTCGACTCTTATGGCTAGAGACTCCTACGGGAGAAGACTCGATGATTACACACTGGTGATAACAGTGTGAGCTTACTCTATTAGGAAATATCTTCATCTACTGTCTTATTTTATCAGCATCAAGGCCTTACGACGTCATCTTGGGTATGGACTAGTTATCTACAGTCCAAGCCCAGATTGACTGTATTAGGCGCAAAGTGCAATGTGTCCGAACAGATGGGAGCAGGTTCACCTTCACCAGCGAGAGGGGAGACTTTATAGTGCAAGATGGACTTATGAATAGGAGGGGGTATCTGATCCCCCATTAGTTGGCTAGTCTCATCCTAGGAGCAGTTGATGTGTGGAGTCTGAGTTTTCCTGTTGTGGTGGATCATTATGCGGAATTTTTTCCTAAAGAAATTTAAGGACTACCTCCTCGTAGAGAGAAATATTTCTACATTTACATTTACCCTAGGACAACCCTGACATCTACTCCAGCATTTCGGATGGCTCCCACTGAGCTTCGTGAGCTACGGGTACAGTTGGAAGACTTTCAGGGCAAGGGATTCATCTGACCCTATGATTCACCCTGGGCTTCTCCGATTTTATTTGTCAAGAAGGTGGATGGGAGCTTAAGACTATGTGTCGACTATAATCGCCTGAATTAGGTGACCGTAAAGAACAATTATCCACTCCTGAGGATTGATGACCTCTTTGATCAGCTCAAGGAAGCACGATGGTTCACGAAGATAGACCTTATGTCAGGCTATCATCAGCGCAGAGTTCGAGATGAGGATGTCAAGAAGACGGAATTCAGGTGTCGGTATGGCCACTATGAGTTCTTGGTTATACCTTTCGGTGTAACCAATGCTTCATAAGTTTTCATGAGTCTCATGAACAGGATATTCCAGCTTTACCTTGATCGATTTTTCATAGTCTTCATCGACGACATACTGATTTACTTGACTACCGAGGAAGATGACGCCTACCACTTGCGAGTTGTATTGGACACACTCCGCGTGTACCAGCATTATGGTAAGCTCTCGAAGTTTCAGTTCTGGATTCGAGAGGTCCACTTCGCAAGGCACGTCATCTCTGAGTTGGGAGTTGTGGTGGATCCTATGAAGATCGAGGCAGTACTTTCATGGGAGCCACCCAGGAGTGTGACGGAGGTGCGGAGATTCCTTGGTCTGGCTGGGTACGATTAGAGATTTGTGCCATACTTCTCTAGAGTTGCAGCACCACTTTTAGCTTTGAAGAAGAAGGGGAAACCCTTCGTGTGGTCAAATAGATGCCAGTAGAGATTTGAGCTGTGACAGAGATTGACCAGTGCACCCATCTTGAGACTACCAGAGGAAGGAATTGGGTACATAGTTTACTATACTGCATTAGGGACCGGAATCGTGTGTGTCCTGATGGTGGAGCTGGAAGTGATCCCTTATGGTTCACGACAGTTGAGTCAGCATGAGTAGAACTATGCTACCCATGATCTAAAGTTAGCAACAATGGTCTTCGCCTTGAAAATGAGGCGGCACTATCTGATGGGCGAGCGCTTTACAGTCTACTCAGACCACCCGAGTCTCAAGTACATCTTCTCGCAGAAGGACCTGAACCTGAGATAACAGCTATAGATTGAGTTCCTCCATGATGTAATAGTTGATGCTCTCATCCGGAGATCAAGAATTTAGCTATATGGAGAGGTGATAGAGCTACTAATCGCGTTGCAGATATCCTTCCTGGATAATGATGGAGCAGCCTTTCTACAGTCACTCACAGTCACTCCTCCACTACTTTAGCGGGTTAGATAGGAACAGTGTGGGGATGTTGACTGTGATACATGATTGCACAGATATCCACAGGACATGCACCTGAAGGATTTTTTGTAGGAGGAGAGCACAACATCCTCTTCAGGGGACGTACCAGGGTACCAATTCATTATAGGAGGAGGTGTTGAGGGAGTTTCACACTTCTACTTTGGAGGTACATCCAGGATTAGCAAAGATGTACTAGGATATTAGATGACATAACTAGTGTCCAGGTATAAAGAAGGTTGTGGAAGAGTTCTTTTCACGATGCCTCACCTGTTAGCAGGTGAAAGCAGAGCACCAGGTACCGGCAGGTTTGGTACAACCATTAGAGGTCCCATAGTGGAAGTGGGGTGGGATATCTATGGATTTCATGATGGGGATTCCATATAATTCCACAGGACACGATTGGATCTGGGTGATTGTCGACCGACTCACCAAGTCAGACCACTTCCTACTTATCCGAGAGCAGGGCTCAGTGGAGAGCTTGGGACGCCTCTATGTTCAGGAGATCATACGGATTCATGGTGTGTCATCTTCTATCATCTCTGATCGAGATGATATCTTTACATACTAGCTTTGGAAGTGGTTGCGGGAATCTTTTGGGACGTAACTACACCTGAGCACTGCCTTTCATCTTTAGACAGATGGATAGACGGAGATGACCATTCAAACGCTTGAGGTAATGCTCTGTACTTGTGTCCTCGACTTTTGTCAAAGATGGGAGGATCATCTACCCTTTGTGGAGTTTGCGTATAACAACAACTACCACTAGAACATCGGGATGGAACCATACGAGGCATTGTATGGCCGACTATGTAGATCACCTCTGTGCTGGACTGACCCTGGGAGTCAGCACTCATAGGACTAGAGATGGTTCAGGCTACGACGGAGAAGGTGCAGATCATCCAGGAGAAGATGAAGACTGCATAGAGAAGACAGAAGTCATATGTCGATAGGAGGAGGAGACCACTGGAGTTCAAGGATGGTCACCATCTTTTCTTACGGGTCTCAACTCTAAGTGGATTACGAGGATTTGGTCAGGGTGGCAAGTTGTCACAGAGATTCGTCGGACCATTCAAGGTTCTCAGCATGGTAGGCAAGGTGGATTATCGCCTGGCCCTTCCACCTTAGTTGCACCCGTTGCACGATGTCTTCCACGTATCTCATCTGAGGATATACGTGCGTAAACTGATGCATATCATTGATCACGGGGAGCTGGACATCGATGATGGGGCGACATTTGAGGAAGTCCCGGTGGAGATCGAGGATCGACATGAGAGGTTCCTACGTGGATGTTTGATTCCTCTAGTGCGCATTTGTTGGCAGCACGAGAACCTCCAGGAGAGAAAATGGGAGTGGGAGGCTCATATACATGCACAGTACACTTATCTATTTCCCTAGATTATGATGTAGCTTTACGGGGACGTAAATCCCTGAGGTGGAAGAAATGTAAAGATCCAAAAATTTCAACGAAATTTTTTTCATAATTAATTTAGAATTTTCCGAAACTGTGTCTTCTGACGGCACTTGATGCCGAGGCCTGGTGTGCACAGAATCAATTTCTGAAGTTTAGCTTAGGTACTTTTAGTGAATGAATGAGCGGGTTTTTCTATCTTTTGAACCGGTGCTCAGAAATGAAATTTGGGGGCACCGATGAACTCGCAACATCGGTAATTTCTTAAGAGGACTTCTGTCGTAGATGCGTTTGCATAGAAAGAGAAGTTAGAAATTTTTGATTATATGAGAAGTGAATAAAATTGTGGAAAACTTTTATTTTTATATCTTAAGGGGTTATATCCTACATGGGGGAGTTGGGATGGGACCCACAAACTCCTAACTACCCATGTAAGGATATTTGTGAGGTGGGGCCCATACAAGCCCCAATGTTTCACATTCCCATTACTCTCTCTTAACTCTCATAAAACTCCCCCTTTAAACTTGAAAACATGCATAATTTAATGTGGACCTTTCCTCTCTCTCCCTCTCACATCATTAAACCTGCCAACACACGCACCTTAATTAATTAATTGAAACTCTTTCATTAATTAATTAAGTGTTTGAATTTGTATTTTTAAATTATTATCTTGTTTAATTATAATAAGGGTTGACCTTATTTTATTTTTCGGTTGGCTTGTTGTGTTGAGATTTTTGGGAGAGAGCTCTTGAGTTTTGAAGAACGGTTCATCTCTTTTGTTGAAGAACGCCAACTCTCCGATGAAGAACATCAACTTGGCGACCCCGGATTCTCTATCCCCTTCTTCCTCCGCGACAAGGGAGGAGACACCGACGTAGGATCTCACCAACGACATCTCACATTATAATATTCTCTCCATGAAAAAAGGGTAGAAACCGCTTCCTTCTCGGGCGCACTCTGCCATCGCTTACGGAACCACACCCCGCGACGCCATCTTCCGCGACACCCAACGTTCGATATCTTTTGTTGAGATAGGGGTTTATTCATGGAAGTGGATGTTTACATACCTCGTTCTCATTGGAAATAATTGTTAAATATGAATGATTTCTATCATTTTATATTGAGGGTGTGGGCCGAACGAACAGGGCCCGACAACCCTCAGTTTTTCTCGTTTATTAATTTAGAATTGGAAGTTGATGGCGGAGGAAGCACGACGCTGTCACGCCGTTCCGGGAACGTCGCAAAGGGAACCGGTGCTGTCACACTGGTTGTGCAGGAAGAGTTGTGGCCCACTACAAAGGCTGCCTCGGTGGAGGAACCGACAGGCTTGTCGGCCGGCCGGGCGGAATTGGACCGCTGCGCCGGGAGTGCACTGCAATGGAAGATCGGCGGCCCGCCCATGCGGGCCACGTGGGCAGAAGACCGGCTGCTTTGGGGAAGGGCGGCACTGCCTGGAACCACTGGTGGGGAAAACTAGCCCCCCTGGAACCCGCTTGGCCAGCAGGCCGAGCCCTCCGAGCC
Source organism: Viscum album (assembly GCA_963277665.1). Lineage (NCBI taxonomy): Eukaryota > Viridiplantae > Streptophyta > Magnoliopsida > Santalales > Viscaceae > Viscum > Viscum album. The sequence goes on from OY728160.1 coordinate 1,921,818,759, forward strand.
ACGTGCCCAGTCGGGGCATGCCGGGTTGGGCCAAGCCGGGCCGCACCGTGCCGGGCAGAGCCGGGCCGCGCCAGGCCGGGCAGGGTCACGCCCCACTGGGCCGGGCTGAGTTGTGTATTTCTTCGAACCGGTCTGAAACCCCTATTGGGTCAGACCCGTCCAACTGGGTCAACCCGACCTGTCGGCCCACTGGCCTAAATGGGCTGGGCCCGTTATTCACATAAACGTGAATAACTTAAGGGTTGTGCGTCTGATCGACGTTCCATGAGTGTCACTATGACTCTTTCGATGATACGTTTATTTTGCGTTAATCTATGTGAGTTTCGGATGAATTTGGATATCATCCGGGCAAGAAATTAGTATATTCCTAATTGGGCCCCAAGGGATGGAAAAGCCATTATCTCTTAGACCGGGCGTCTGATTGACGCATCATCTGTTGCATTGAGTTCCTTTTGAATAGACGGATCTTCGGGATATGTCAACTCTAGACTTTGTGAATTTTGATGTATTGACCCCCTTGGCACGTGGAGCAAACCCTCCCTGAATCGAGCGTGCTGTGTGTGGGAACCCTAGAGCTGGCTGCGACTACAACGACGATGATGACTGCACTTGGATCCTACGTGGGTTTGGCAGTGAGGATGACTGTACTTGGATCTTCTGTGGGTTCGGCAGCGATGATGACTGTACAGGGATCCTACGTGCGTTTGGTAGCTATGGTTACTGTACTTGGATCCAACGTGGGTTCGATAGCGATGAATTCTATAGTTGGATCCTACATGGGTTCGGTAGGGGAGATGATTCAGAGGCTACATCTATCATCTCCACCCCTCTTCATGAGTAGTATACCTGTGTGAGCTGAGTCTTGACTTTCAGTCATTATCATCAATGTGATTGACTTTCTTTCATGTGTGGACTCAGTTGTGCTTTCCTGTGTGGACTGGGTTGTTCTTGGGCTCGTGAGTTGGAGCCTAACTGGAATTGATGACTTAGGTATATGTATTGCATAAACCTAAGTAGAGTTGGTTGATACTTGGTGTTTGTATCTTTCATTGTGGTTTATCCTTTGTGGATTCTGGATGACCTTTGAGGGTCTCGAGGTCCCTAATGATTATCGTATACTCACCCTTGCACTGGCTATGCTCGCACTACGTTGTGTTGGATTTAGATGACATACATCACTGATCGAGGTAGTGTCTTGTGGAGTGGGATGATACCTGGAGTTGGACCACTTGGTGGGAGGTAAATGGAGCAGACGACTGGACCAGAGGAGCTGAGGAGACCATTTGTACCCACCCTTCAGGTGGGATAACCGGAGGACGACTCGGTGGTTGCTGGTTTAGTTTACTGCAGCTGTTCTTTCTTTACTGTTGTACTGTACATTCAGTTGGGTTTGTATTCTGGCCCATTTACTTTCATGAACATACTTTTGTACACAGTTTACATAGTGTATTATTTAGCTTTCATATGGTATTTTGTTTGTTTCATTATATAAAGGCAATGACTTCCCTTTTATTAGGATTTATGCCTTTGGTTCTAGTCGCCAGCCCCTGGCCTATGGATGGAGGGCATGGGTTAGTCATAGCACGGGCCCCGAGGATGGGTCATGACAACACAGAATCTGCTCCCCAATGTGGGCATGCTGGGTCACACAAAAGCGACTTCCCATAAATGGTCATACTGAGATACTCCTCCTATTAAGTAGAATGGGTATGCTAGGTCACACATAAGCTACTCCCCATTGTGGGGTTATCAGGTAACACAGAAGCCTCTTCCCATTAGGTCATAGTATCCGATCTACATAGGGTCGCTCGTCAGCAGTCTTTAGGTCTCATACAACATCATGGTTTATGAATGTAGAACACTTGATCATTGGAGAACCATTCCCCAGGACATTTATTAAATTTAAAAAACCATTAAAACCTACATATAGTAATCTAATATATCTGCCTCATCATGAGGGTTCCAACACCACAAACAGATCATCAATCGAATTCCTATTTTGAATGATATTGGTGTTTTTCCAAAGTAGGGGCTAGTGGGGTCTGGGTCCAGTCTGACATGGTTGGACCGACCTAACCCATCCCGGGTCCACTGACCTGTCAAGGACACTACCTAGCATTGGTCTATTCTGTTGGGCTGCTGGTATGGTCTAACCCATTTGGGTGGGTCCAGCCTACTGGGGTGGCTCATTCCTTATCCGGTCCTCCTAGCCAGGATGTGGAAGGAAGCTGCGTCTTGCTCCCTGCTCACCTCGTGGGTCACCGTGTTGTAATTTCTTATAGATCAGACACAAGGTGTGTTCAGGGATTCCGCTATGTGGCATGTTGGACTCCCGCACATGTTCAAATACTAGGAGCCACTAAAAAGTGCATCCCATGTCTACGGGCCTCACTACTAATGTGGTCGATGGGCCATTTCTCAGCTGTGATTTGGAGACTCTTCCCAGTGCGCCATCGTGTTACGCCAATGGGCTCTTCCGCAAACCACCTAGTTTTCACCAGGGGTCCATTCTTCACACCAAATATGCCTCCGGCCTCCGTGGGGTATCACCTTCCCTACGAAGGAATTCAATATGCCTTTCCACCCAATTCAAAATGTTCAAAGAAGAAAAATGCACAAGTGGAGGGGATCAGACCTTGTTCATGTCAACCCGCACCCTCTGCATTAGATTTTTAAAATAGGAGGTGGTTTGGGGATAATGTTCTTCCAATATTAATTCATTTCTGAATAAGAATCCCATGAAACATCACCCTCCCACAAGAACAGATGATCTAAAGATCAAATTATTCATTGGTTTATATGTGTTCATTGTTTTAGATTAAGAATGGTAAAATGTACAAAAAATTAACCCCTACCTCGGCCAACCATTGTTGTTGAAGCGCTCTTCCCTCAAGGATTCATGCTTCGTTGGTGTTCGGAGCAACCTAGTCCTGTTCTTCATAAAGCATCAATGTTGCTTGCAATCCTGTCAGCGTTCAATGTTCTTCGCGAGAGTGAATTCTCACCATAGGTTCATCAGAGAATAATCCAACCAATTGATTTCCCCAATGCATTATCTCATTAAAAGGAAACATTTTTTAGCGTTTCTATTACGTTGTGACACTACGTCATTACACCCTTCCATTTATGAAACTGTTTATCAGTTATGATACACAAAAAATTATCTATTTAGGATCATCCTTTAATGTGACTTGTCACCACACTTTAGAACTGTCGTCCTCTACTAAAAAGTTAGAAATGAAATAAATTAACTTCTTAAGTTATTTTAATATTTTCAGAAAAAGTAGAAAAATTATTTTTTCCATACAATCCTTTTTTTTCGATGTTATGTACATTCTAGGAAAATCATAGAATTCTGAGTTCAACAGGACCCTTAGATTTTCGATCCAAGCACGACTTTAAATGTTAGGAAAACCCACTACCACATTTACATATGTGAAGTTAAAAAAGGTAAAATTTCTATTTCTGGATCACTTGTCCTTAGAATCACGTTCTGTTAAAGAATGTGGTCTTGAAATAATTCCACAAAATTTAAAAGAAATAAGGATATTCTAGGTCATTAAATTCTACCCAACTTAGGCCTTTACATCCCTGAAATCAAAATCAAGGGAGAAACAATCAAATGGGGGTAATGAGCTTTACTTTAAGCCTCCATCTCCCATGTGCTCTCATGGAAGTTCCTGTTTAGCCACCAAACGTGCACTAGAGGAATAGAACTACCATAAATGACACACTCATATAGATCCACTATCTCAACTGGGAACACCAAAAATGTCTCCCCATCAACAATTTCCATCTCTCCGCAGTCAATAATAGTAGATTAATCTTCCACATACCTCCTCAACTAAGACACATGGAAAACATTGTGCACATGGTGCATCTATGAGAGAATATCAAGGAGGTAAAAAACCTCACCAACACTACTTAGAATTTGGAATATTTTTCTGATCCTTAGAGATAAATTTTCACCACTTTAATATCTTTAAAATCCTCATCGGGCTGAGACCCGAAGGAAAACATGGTCACCCTCCTCGAACTCCAAGGGTTACAATCTATTATCAGCATACTATTTCAGCCTACTCTTTATATTACTCATCTTTTCCTAGATGATCTAAACCTTCTCAATGGTAGCTCATACCATCTCTGGGCTCATGAGTGCAGAGTCTCCTGGGTCTTCCTAGCATAGAGGTGATCTGCATGGCCGCCTGTACAAGGCCTAAAATAGTGTCATTCCAATGGTGGAGTGATAGATGTTGCTATTTGTAAACTCCAAATTGGTAGTTTTTCAACCCAATTATGGAAAAAATATAGGACAGAAGCACAAAGCATGTCCTCCAGGGTTTGAATTTTCAACTCTATCTTACCATCTGTTTAGGGGTTAAAATCTGTGATTAAGCATAGGTAAGTCCCAAACGCCACCAATAATGCCTTCACCAACCGCAATGTAAATCATGATTCATGATCTGAGATGATCATTGAAGGAACCCCATTAATACGCATTATCTTTTAGACATAGAGACTCCCCAATCCATCTACTAATCCCTGCTCTTGGATGTGTAGTAATTGAGCTGACATGGTGTGTCGGTCAACAATCACCGAGATAGAATTGTGTACCCTAGATGTGTGTGGTAACCTCTTCACTATGCTTATGTACATTCCAACCAAACACCATTATGGTACCTCAATTACATGTACCAAGCCTACTAGGACCTAATTCCCATCCTTCACTTTTTTGAAAGTGAGGCATCGTGATATGAACTATGCCATTACTACATCATCCTAGGCAACCAGTACTAACGTCAGAGGAATTGTTACATCCTCACAGAGGCAGAATGTACCATCTAAGGGATATATGGAACTCCCTTAACACCTCCCCCCACAACATCAGCGGTCATACGTTGTTTCCTCTAAAAAAGATGATGTGCTCCCCACCTATCAAAAATTCTTCAAGAGCTTGTCTTGAGGATAACTGAGCATATTGGGCTTCGCAGTTAACATTCACAAGTTGTGCCACACTGACTCGCTATATGAGTGGTGAGTGATAGTCATTGAATAAAGGTATGATTCTCCATCATCATCTATGAAGAATATCATAATCATGGATATATGCTTTGTCGCCTCACTACATAGATGTAAACCAGACATCCTATTGAGAACGTCTACCACAACAATCACCTTCCCTTGAGTATAGAATATCTGAATTTCATAGTCCTGGAGGAACTCCATCCATCATCTTTGTCACATGTTCAGGTCATTCTCTGAGAATATATACCTGAGACACTTATGTCTAGAGTATAAAGTTAACCATTCCCCCGTCAAATAGTACTACCACATATTCAAGGAGAAGAGAACTACTGCTAAATCTAGCTCATGGGTTGTGTAGTTATGCTCAGAAGGCTTCAACATCCTTGAGTCGTAGGTGATCACCGCTCGCTCCTATATCTGGACACAACCCAGTCTCCTACATGATTTATCTTAGATGACTACATACATAATTCCCTCTTCTGGAAGTCTCTTTATTGGGGAAATCATAAAACTCTGCCTTAACTCCTGAATCTATTTTGGCACTTCTACATCCACAAAATGGGTCGTCCATTCTATATCAAAGATGATAAAGGTGAAACTACTCTAGAAAAAATTGGTATAGTCCTCCAAAAGTATCCGACCAACTTTATGAAACATTTCACCTCTATCACACTTCTAGGTGGCTCGCAAACTAGCACAACCTCTATCTTCACAGGATATACTATTACTCCTACTTCCGAGATGACTTGTTCTAGAATGTAGACCTCACGAATAAAGAACTGGTACTTAATGAGCTTAACATAATGCTAGTTCTCTCAGAGTGTATCTAGTACTATCATCATGTGTAAATCTTACTCCTCCTTCGATACTGACTAAACAAAGTTGTCATCAATGATGACTACCATGAAACGATTGTGGTAAGACTAGAAGATCCCATTAATGAGTCCCAAGAACATTACTAAAGAATTTTTCATGCCAAAGAGTGTCAACATGAACACTTAGTTGCCATACCATCATCACATGTTTGAATTCGATACGTCCAAATTTCGTACCTGAAGCTGATGATAGCCTAATATGATGTCGATCCTTGAGAACCACCTCACTCCGTTCAACTGATATAAGAGGCCATCAATACACAACTATGGAAGCTTATTTTTAACAGTCACTTGTTTCATGCACCAGAAGCCCATCCATAGCCTCAAGATAACATCTTCGTTCTTGGGAAATAATAATGGGGCCACCCATGGTGAAATTCTAGGCCTTACGAACCCCTTTTCATATAAATCCTCACGTTGTACCCTCAACTCAAATATCTCCGTGGGAGCCTTCTGATATGACGGTGTGGATATCAATGCCTTCCCAATGTAAAATTTGATGCCAATTTCTAACTCCCTATGAGAGGGTTTTCCCAGAACATCATTAGGAATGACATCCCCATACTCATCCACCACTCTTTGAAATATCGGACTCCTATCATCCAATATACCATGGGTGTGGCTAGCTAACTAGAGAGTGATCGACTGCAACATCCTCCAAGAAATTTCATAATGTGCTTCAATGGTTTCCTTCTCACCTGTAAAGGAAAAATCAGTCCCATCCTCACAGATACACCACACGTAGTTTCTAAAACAATTGATACGAGCATTGACATTGGATACTAGTCCATACCCAATATGATGTAGTAAAGCTGAGATGTTGCGACTAAGAGATCTCAGCAGAAGATCTCTCCTCCTAGAGTAAGATCACACTTCTCTAACCTAGGTGTAATCCTTGATTTCTTTCCCATTGGAGTACATAATCGTAATGATTGAGCCTGTGGCTCCACTGGAATCTCTGATCCTAGAACGAGGTCCATGAAAAATAATAAGGGATTGGAACCTATATCTATAAGAACTATAACTAAAGTGGGGAATTCATAGATCATACCTCTAATCATCTCTAAATAATGATGGTTATAGGACTTCATCTCTTGATGCTATCCTAGACCTTGTCCTCTGAATCCCAGAGGTCATGTTTGACAATCTAGGTGTGGTGGTGGTAGCTCCTCAAACCGTCATCCACTACCATCCACTCATCATGGACACCTGAAATGTCGGATACCCTACAGAACTCCTCACTCGAACCTCTTCATCTCTCTTGGTAGACCCTCGACCATATGTTGATCGTTTGTGCTGGTGGTTGGCCCTACCCACCGCATGTGAATCATGTCCTAGTTCATTGCGGACTCCCTATGCTCTGGGGGCATTGTACTATTGACAGTGAGTCCAAGGGTTGTCCTAGAATTGACTGGGCGTCCTTGGGACCCCATGTCTACTACCTAGTACTCACTGCTGAATACTCTATAGAATAATGATTACTGGGGGATCTAGTTGCTAGTGTTTTCTCAGCTAGGAATAAATCCCCAATAAGGGCTCGCTCCAACACCCAAACTAAGTGGGGATGCTGAGAGACACCATGGATTCCATTATCCCCTGTGTGAGTCCCTGATCAAATTTGAATGCCCTAGTTAAATCTTCTCACACCATGTATAAGGAGTAGCAAGATAGGTCTATAAACCTTCCAGAGTAAACATATACTGACTGTATTCCCTACTGTAGGTGATGTATCTCATATATTCACACAATGCACAAAGTCACAGGGAAACTATCCTCCCAATAAAGTTTCTTGAAGTCTCTCTAGGTTATGATAGCCTCATCATGTGTCTGGATGGTCAAGCTCCACCATCTCACTTGAGAGCCTTACAGAAGGCTCAAGTCTAGGATCACCATCTTTTGAAGTGATGTCCTCACTAAGAAAATGACATGGAACACTGCCTCCACCCAGTCCTCAATGACCTGAGGATCTGTCTGTCCCTTAAACAATGGATTTCTATATATCTGGAACTCATGATCTGCACTGAGTCTATATAAGTCCTATACAGGTGACTCCGGTAGTTACTTATGATCAATGAGTGGTGGAAACACTAGTTCACCCCCCGTTGGGGCTATCTCTAGGACTGGTCCCTAAACTAACACCTCATCGCTAGGCAGGTTGTCCACATGATCACGTATCGAAAGCCTATATTGTTGTCTACATGGATGCATCCTAAAATAGATCAAGATGTACCATAGTCAGAATAAGATACCTGGGGAGCTGACTCTTATTCAAGATAATCATATGGAGACACTTAGGCAAATAGTTTTTTCTTGTATATAGGAAAAAAGTAGAATTCAATGTTTGGGTGTGTGGATACATCGACCGCCACACAAATACTGGACTCCCTACATCTAAAATAAAACTCAAAACCATCAACAATGTGTCCACAAAGCAAAAAAAATTATACTCTCATAATTTGAGGTAGAAATGACCCCCTATAATACCACATTTTCATTACTCATCCATTAGGGCCCATGTTGTGACATACCCCAAGCCCACCTACAAAAATATAGGGGTTGAAAACTATGGTGGAAGGTGTCAACCTACATGTGGGAGGGTTTTTCCTATGTTCTAGTATGCACACACACACAAAAACGTCCCGAAGCTATAAATTTAAAAAATCATTCCACTAAACAATAATTGAGTAAAATTAAAAACTAAATGTCAAATGGGTTAGAATACAAACACCACAATAGATAAATAGAAAGCATGAAAGTACAAGGAAAACACTGAATGATATCTCTTGGAAACCCCACCTGATAGGTAAGTACAGAGTAGCTTCAGGAAGATGTAGATGTACACCCCGCCTACCTAGTCTCAATGGGAACCACTGGGTCCAGGGCAACAAAGTCCTCCATTAAGGAAGTTGTTGTTTTCACTAGACACAACACATGCGGGTGAAGCCCATATAGGGGTGAGTAATAATATACTCAGTAGGGACCCCAAAGCACAAAGGAAAGACCACAAATCAATCCACAAACAAACTATATGTCCAGATCACCTGTCATGGTCATGAAGCAAGATAAATCACATTAGGTATATTCTAGAGTAGGAATGTAGAACCATTAGTCACATTGTCTAACATCATGGGTTGCTGGAGAGAACCTCCTTAATGAGTAACGTTGGCCTACCGGGTCACAAAGAATCCTCTTTCCAATAACCTAGGACTGTTTTAGAACTCATCCTTGATTGGAACCATTATTACGATGGGTCACATAGAGAACACTCCCCATTGTGGGCATGACGGGTCACGGAGAAGCTGCTTCCCACCTATGTCCATACTAAGGTACTCCTCCAATCAAGTATCATGGGTCTGCCGAGTCACATCGAAGTCACTCCCCATTATTGGCCTGCTGGGTCACACCAAAGCCGCATCCCACCTGGAACTAGTATCTAATCCAGAAAAGGTTACTCATCAACAATCTTTAGTTCTTATCATACTACAAGGTTTCCACATGTAGCACTATTGATATCGTGAGAACCAGTCCCTATGCAATTTATAAAATTTCAAATTCCATTAAAACCACCATAGAGTATTCCAAATGTGTTGTCTCATAATTAGGGTTCCAATATCTCAAATGGATCATCAATCGGATGCCCAGTTTGAATGGTATTGGTGTTTTACCCAAAAGGGGTTGGTTGGGTCAACTGACCTGACAGGGACCCAACCCGTGCACTATCTTGTCTACCAGGCTAGGATGTGGTTAAAATCAAAATCCGGGTCCTTGGCCACCCTGATGCTTGTCAAGGGGTTATATCATCTTGCCCTGACACATGCGCGTTTGAGTATTCTGCATAGTGACTGGCCAAACTCTCTCACACAGTCATATACAACATTTCATTGAAGAACGCAGCCCACAGATGTGGGTCGAGTCTCTTCTACCAGCTGTAGGCCTAGACTTTGGCTCTTCCCTTTACGCCATCATGGTGCGCCACCTCCCTCCCATGGCCACTGTCGCAGGCCACCGCGGATCATCGGGTTCGCACTGGTGTTTCGTTCTTTACACCGACTATGCCTCCAGCCTCTGGGGGGATCACCTTCCCTGCGAAGGCCTTGAATCATCCTTTCCGCCCCTTTCAAATTGCTCAGTCATGAAAATTGTTCAAGCGGAGGGGATCAAGCCATGTTCATGTCAGCTCATTCCCTTCATGTTGGAGTTATAAAATAGGGGATTGATTGGGGATGATATTCAACCATCATGAATTCATTCCTAAAAATAAATCCCCAAAAACATGACCCTCTCAAATGAATAGATGATCTTTGGATCAACATGTTCATGGGTTGATCCGCATTAATAATTTTATAATAAGAATGGGAAAAAAGAAAACAAATAAATCACAACCTCAATTGAAGTTCATCATTTATGTGGTCCAACCTTGAGGATTTATGCTCTGTTGTCATTCATCACTTATCGGTCCCATTCTTCTTAAAGTGTCGACATTGTTGGAAATCATGCCAGTGTTATTTGTTTTTTCACTGGAGAGAGTTATCGTCATAGTTTTTTCATGGAATATCTCCAATAATTAATTTCCCTAACATGTTATCTCCTTAAAAGGTAACACATCATCGCATTTCTGTTACATTGTGACGTTGCATCGTTATGCTGTAAAAAAACGATACATTAGGTAGATTCCATTAATAAGCCTCATCTTTGCATGATAACGCCATGTTCCGCAACTCAACAGTGATAAAATAAATAAAATATTTTTTTTGTAATTTTATTATTTTCTAAAAACTCTAAAAATTAATGTTTTCTTCCAACCCTTGCATATAGAAGTTAGGACCTTTCTAGGAGAATCTCGACATTCTGAATTCAACATTTCCACTAATATTTTTATTATAGTTTTAGTTTAAATATTAGAAAACCCCATTCGGACGTTTACATAAGGGAAAATAAAAAATGGTCAAAATTTAGTTCTGGGCCCACCGAGCCTTAGAATCATGTTATGTCAATGCATGTGGTCTCAAAAATAATTTCATACAATTTAAAAAAATAATATGGAATTCTAGAACATTATAAGTTATGTTTTTCTGAATATTTTTTCATATTTATTTTTTGGTTTGTAGAACCTTAGTGAAACCATTAAATTAGAGTCTATATATTGGATAATATCCTATAATATTGTTAATGTCATGAGTATATGGTTTTTATTATAAATTCATCCATGAATGGATAATAAAAGTGGATAAAAAATATGCAATAGATATATATATTGGTAATAACCCAAAAAAGATGTATTTGGTGTAAATACAATCATTACATATTTCACGACAAAGAGATCTAACTACACACATAGTTTGACAATTCCAGGGGATATAATTTGGATGATCGAATGCACCATATTAGACACTATTATGGTTATATATTTTTTTAATTTGAGTATTAAGTTGGGAAATATAACATAACCTAGCATAATGATGTAAATAATAAACTACGATTCATATAGATTAAATAAAAGCTACAATATTCCAACCTGATGTTGAATTATAACAAGATGTTTTATGCTTTATATTCCTTTAATTAGTGTAAAACTTTCCCCCTGTATTTTTATTTTTACTCATGTCAACACCAATCATTATAGTAATGAATGTAATGAGAATGAATGATGTGTGAAAGTGAAAATGAAAATATTTCCTCAATTTACAATGAATAAGAATTATATATAGAGAGAAACCTTGTGATTTTGTAAAACTAGTAATCTGAGAATATTATTAATTATGTTATCATAGTAGATAATAAAAACCAAACAAATAATAAGAATATCTTATTGCTTGAATGATCTAGGGATGACGATGATCAAGGAAAAATTTTCCACTTTCCATTTTGTTCAATTTTTGTTAAAGAATCACTTTGGGAAATTACCCGTGGGGATAATAATATGAATAAAATTTAATAAAGTTGACCATCGATCATTAAACTAATTTCAAAAAATGATGATTTTTGTTAACATAATGAAATTACATTGAACTCATCTAAGGTATCCACTAAAAATTCAATCTCCTATGTGAGGAGATCATTATCATTATATATATCTATTTTGAAATCCGTGTATTATTCTTGATGGTAATAATACAAAACCTCATAGACCCAGTGAGCATGGAATGACCTATGAAATGACTACTAAGTAAGAGCTTAGTTGTATTTTTGATTCACTAATCCTTTACTTGGAATTAGAAGATTTAGTCTAATTTTATAAATCATATTATATCAATGGTGTTTTATAAAAAAATAATGAAAAACCCTTATATGATTTTTATTTTAGAGAATGAAATTAAGGGATTGATTTTATTGGTTGTAGAAATAAATTGTTTTAATATCATAATATCCTCCTGTAAAAAAATGACTGATTATTGTAATAAAAATTGATATATTTAATTTTACTAACAATTAATTTCATCAATTATTAAAAATAATTTTTAAATCAACTATAACCATCTAATCATGTAATGACAACAAATAGTTGTCTTTTAAGAAAACTGAGTCCTTCACTAAGTCCATAAAATATTATTATTAGATACATTTCCATAAAATCATTAGGGAAAATAATTGTTTTCTCATTTTCCCTCTTTTATTAAGGTTCATATCTTGTTGTAGAATATATCACGAGTAAATCAAATATTTTCACCACCTTTAACTATTCTTTAATGTAAATGATAATTAAATTGCATCGTTGGAAATTATTGAAGTGGTAAAAAGTAATAACCCAAGATTTTGGATCCTTTAAAAGAAATCATATATTCAATAAATTGTTTCACACGGTACCCCCAATGTGAAAATCCAGGAGATTTTAAAAATACATTATTATTAAATCTATAATTAAAACTATAATGGTAAACCATTTATTGATATTACCATTAAAAGGTAAATAATTTATATGATTAATTTTTTACAAGGTTATTTTCAACAGAACATATTCTCATTATATTGTATATTATATGAAAAAAGTATTGCTATAAAATATTAGGAATTAATTTTGATAGAAAAATAATAAATTTTAATTCATTATAGTAAAATTATATTTGAGTATATTATGATATTTTTCTAAAATACATAATTTTAAGGTAAATTGTTATAAATATTAATTATCAAACACTATCACATTTTATGACATATAATTATTTAAAATAGTTTACATATACAAAATATATAATTCTAATTTAAACTCAATAATTTTATTATACTATGTCAATTTATAAAATCTATGAATATCATTTTAAAAAATCATTATGTATTTTATTAAAATTATTTGTTGTCTTTTTTTATTAAATAATTTATTCATGAGAAATTATGTTTTTTTTATTTTATTATCCCTAAAATATTATTTAAAAAATAATAATTTTATATGGGTCATTAGAATAAATAAAATCAATAATATTATCATATATATAAACATCATCTTAAAAATACAATTTCCTAGAAAAATTTGTTATTACACATTACATATAAAATTGTTAAGATTAATATCCTTACACATATAATTTTAATATGATAAAATGATTAATATATTTAAGATAATAATTTTAATATTATTTCATATGGGAAATTTAATTTTAGATTATAAAATATAGAATGTCATCATTAATGATAATTTTTATGATAATAGAAAAGAAATTATGAAAAAAAAAATTGTTAATATTAAGGATTTTATGTTAAATAAATTAATTTTATATACATTAAATAATGTTTATATTATTTTTTATAATATATATTTATATATATATATGTATATATTAAAATTTAATTTATTTTTATTTAATGATAAATAGGATTTACAATCCATTGTGCTCAAAATATCATTTTTCTATTAAAATAATTTTTTTTATTAATTATGTATTTTTATTTAAAATATTATTTTATAATAATAAGAAAATTGTTTTTATTAAATACTGGTTAAATTTCTCTCTATCACACACATATATGTTTATATGGGTTATGTTATAAGTTTAATAAAACATAAAATTACATCATTAAAAACAAGTCACTTAGCTTAAGAGTAAAATTATAAAATTTAAAACATTTATGATAAAACCCTTATATAAATTATTAAAACCTATTTGTAAAAAAACTTTTTAAGCCATAATAAATTAAATGAAACCCAAACTCCACCATTTATAAAATCCAATGCTATTTTCCTCGAAATAGTGTCATCAATTTATGAAATATAATGTTTGTTTTCAAAATTTCCCTTTCCACCTCATATAAAATGAGGTATCTTAAACCTAGTCAATATAAAATTAATACATATAATTAATCCATTAAACTATGAAATTTTTCCCAAAATAGAACCCACAGCCATAAAAATATTCCACTAGTCACTCATTGCAAGCTTATTCCCTTCAATTCACGAAATATCAAGTCCCCAACATAAGTAGTATCTATATTTTTTTATTGTTACTCTTAATAATATATTATCACCATAACAATATGATGTATTCATTATGATTTTAGATATTACTTATTTTCATATTAATTTTACATCCATTAGTCATCCATTTACATGATCTATGTAAAACAAAACAACATTAATCATGTGTGCATGCAAACTACTTCAACCATGGGGATTTTTATCATTTTATTTATATTTCTCTTTATTTATCAAAAAAATGAACAAATATGGATCATTATCATAAAAAATAATTTCTTTATGATTATGTTATAATCTTATTATTTCGAAATAAATACCAAATTAACCCTAATCACTAAATGAGTAAAAGTGTGATCATGTTGGTCCATATTAAACCACATACATGAAAGATGAAATAAAAATTTATTATGGATAAATATGGTAACATGAAAAATAATACTTATATAATATAATAATAAAATAATTATTAGTATTTGGTTCTGTGAATTTTATATTAATCATATGAAAGATTTTTAAAATTTCATTTTCATTCACGAAAATTACCCAAATAAGTTGTGATCAATTATGTTTTCACATAATGTAACAAAGTCACATATTTATATAAATAATAAAATTTTAAATAAATCTATTTTTTATGTTATTGAACATTAAATTTTTTGGCAATAACTAATATGTTATAATATTATGGTTAATGATATCAAAACTATTAAGCATTTTCAAAATAGCACAAGTTAATAACAATTGATTGAAATAATACTCTATATGTAATTAATGTACTCATGTTAAAAAATTATAATAAGGATAATAAATGAGGAATATTTATAATATTTTTTGTAATTGTTATTTAAGTGAGTAATTAAAAATTTCCATGATGCTATATTCTGGTCAACTATGCATGTAAATAAGGATAGGGATTTTCATCTCAAAAAATCACTCATTGAGACATTTTTGTTATTGTTAACCTAATTTAATTTATGTGGGATATATAGGCCTAATTTTTCAAATAATTTTATTAATTATATTTGAATTATGTAAATTTATGTTTAATAACAAATCCTATCCTTTTAAGGGGTTTTATTCAAATTTATCTAGGGTCATAATGGAATCTCTATCTCAAATCCAAATTCCTTGATCCATATTTAAGATGTTCCAAATGATTCTATTTCCTTGTTTTAAATATGGAAAAACATTAAATATTATATCAGGATCAAATTGTACATTATGGTATTTAATGTTATATTTAATTTTATACCAATTATAGTATTTTGATTCAATAATTACAACGGTTTCAAGGGTTTTTGGTTGTCAAATTTTTTTTGATATCATGTGATCTATTAATTTTATATAGTGTCCTATTTTTTGAATGTTGGAGAAACTTGGTATTTTTTCATGGTTCATTAATGTTATGATGATGACTATTTTTAAGTGAACACATATGTATAGATAATGATGGGTGGGTTCCTATATCACCTTTAAATGCATTGGTTTATGATTTTAACTCGTTGGTTGTCAGAAGTGGATATAATGAGTTTGTTCACATTTGAGTGGGATGAGGGGTTTTCTCACCTTTCTGGCATGAAAATAATGAGTTAGCTTACATAGGCATAGGAATAATCTTTTTTCATACACATGTTTTCCAAAAAAAATAATTTCCATAAATCCATGTTCATAATGTTATGTGCAATTTTCATGTCTTGTTTTATTTCCATAAAATTCCACGTTTTCAAGATTATTTATTAATTTTAAATGTATTCTTCAATTTTATGTCATGATATCATATAATATGACTATTTAGATATGTTTTCAGACATATAGTATATTTTATTACAAACTAATGATCATTTTGTATTATTTTATTCATCAAACATCTTCTATGATTATCATCAATTGTGTCATAATCATTTGTTTTAATATTTATGTCTCCCTCATGTTCACCTTCATGTTATGACCAGATTTTTCCTTACTAAATATATAATAATACCCCTATCTTATGTTACCAATTCCTTTGATATGAATATGACCATATCTTTTCAAATATGATGGAATGATTATTTGGGGGAATGATTATATAGAAATGATTCCATGTATAGTAAAATATGTTTGTTCTGTAGCTAATATTTGAGACACTAATCCTTTTAGTTTTCCTGTTATGTGAGTTTTTTTTGAGTTGTATTATTTTAAACAATATATGGGTATATTATAAATTCCATGTTTAGTGTGGGATTTTTTTGTAGGATTCAAATAATGGATTAGTTGTTTTGGGGAATTTGTTTAGTAAAATGTGGTGCTGGGGTTAGAGAACCACAGTAAATACCCATGAGATTAGTTTAAGTATATGGTAATATCCTATAATAATAGAAAAGGATTGAGTAGATGAATTTGATTATTAATAAAAACCTTTATATAAACCAGTAGTGGATACATGATCTTTAATAGATGTGAATAAGGGTAATAACCAAGAAAATAGAATATTGGGTATTAATTCAGTAATCACCTTTGGATCAAAAATAGGAATAACTCCACACCTGGTTTAACAGACCTATGGGGATATCATTTGATTGATATACTATTTAAAACATATCTTAAAGATTTATTTTCTATTTATAGGAATTTATTATTTATAGGAATTTAAGATAACCTAACAAGATGTAACCCTACTAAAACTGAGATTAATATAGGATAAACTAGGGTTCTATAGTGCATCATTATAATCTAAAAGAAAATGATATTAGGATGTTGAAAATTATTTTATCATAATGATAATTTCACGCTTTATTGTTAATGACTTTTAACTAATTTCAAGACATTAAATTTTTGTAATGGATGAAACTAGAAGGATTCATGGGTATGAGGGACAATGTGTGGACTATCTCATTGAAAAGAACATTTAAATTGGATCTGAAATAATAAACCATGTGATTATATCAAAAAAACTATCATGGAACATGATTAAAAGAGTAAACATGTCCAATGTACCATAAACCCCAAAGAAATGACAGATGGATCTCATGAAATATCAAGTAATGTAATTGATAAGGGAAAAATGTTCAATTTCACATATGTCAAAAATATTTAAATATTCACCAATGAAATTTCCTCAAGGGGAATAGAGGATGATTTAATTTTTCTAAATGATGACATTGATAATAAAACATTAAATGGAAAATAAAGAGTGTATATAACTTGAAGTGATAAGTTAGAAATCATCTACTAGAACCCCTAATAATAAAATGGGATATATAAAGAGAATTCAAGAATTTTCCATGTCAATTCAACAGTATATGTACTTAGGTTTTGGTAGTAATATACAACCACCTGGATCAACTGATAATGGTAGAACTAATGCAATGAATATTGATGGAGTGGATAATGTCAATAAGGTTTCACACAACCTCTACTCTGAATTAGATAATTCATTCCAGTTCTATAAACCCAATTAAATCTAGGGAGTCTTCTCATAACATAAATTCAAAAATAATAGTGATTTGTATTGCATTGAAAGTTTTATAATTTAAGTTATTTTATTTGTGGAATTAATGTTTTTAAAATCATAATATCCTCTACTAAAAACATGAATTAATTATAAAAATAGAAAGGATATCATCACATTTAATGAAAATTAATTTCTATAATAGTAGAATATGAAATATTATTCAACTATGAACATATAATAGTACAAGGAAAAAAATGAATTATCTAATAAGAACAAATAATCCTTCACATATCCCTTAATACATTTTTATGAGATACATTACCTTGAAATTTCTATAGAAAATATATGTTATCTAGTATTTCCTATGATATTTAGAATTATATTTCATTAGAGATGATTCTTGATTCATTTCAACATTTTCACCACCATTATATACTCTGGAAATTAAATTATTATTAAATTTTGAGGGGTCAATTTATTTAAAAGAGGTGGAATGTAACAAATGATAATTTTGATCATTTTAATTGTATACAATGTTCAATGACATGTGTCACATTATATGAAAAATATAAAAAAACAAAAACATATTAAGAATAATTTATTAAAAAAATTTATATTTTTAATATGATGGTAATCAATTTATATTTATATCATTTACAATGTAAATATATAACATTAGTTAAAATCGAAAAAAATTATTTTTTAAAAAATTTATTTTAGTTATATTATATAAATTCATATCAAAAATAAATTTCATGAAAATTTTTAAATTTATACAGCTAAATTCATTTTTTAGTTCGTCATAAGAATTTATCATAGAATGTATTTTTCAGGTTTTTCAAAAATAATCATTTTTAGATGTATAGTAACAAAAATATGGATTCTTCTATTATATTAAGTTTTATATGAATTATATGTTTAAAAAAATATTTTAAATAAAAAATAAATATTAATATAGTATAATAATTCTTTTTAAAATAATATAAAAATTTGTAAAACCCATGAATATTATTTTTGAAAATTAAGTATTGTTTTTTGAAAAATTTTTTTTATTTATTTCCATAAATAAATTTATGCATGGGGAAATTATGTTTCATATGTATTTTATCATTAGATAACACATATTTATAAAATTAAAAAATGATTAATATAATTATAATATATAAAATTGATATTTTTTTCCTATATATTAATATTATGCTTTAAGATACACTTTTCTAAAAATTTTGTGTTTACACGTTACACGCACTAAGGGTAAGGTTAATTTCATAAATCATATATGGTTAATTTTATAAATTTATTCTTATATATTAATTTTTAATTATTTTTAATACTTAATATGGTCAATTAAATTTTTTTATATAAAATAAATAATGTTAGGATTCATGCTAATTAACAAGACAATGAGGAAATAATTATTCTCAAATTATTATTTCATTAATATTAAAAAATTTATATAGAATCAGTTAAATTGAATCCATTTTAATAATGAATATGATATTATTTAAAAACACTTCAATTAAAATAATAACACTCACTTAATTTTTAATATGTACTATGTTGGTGTAATAATTCAAAATTTGTAAAATGTTATTTTTTCACTAAAAAATAAATTCTAAAAATTATATATTTTTCTATAAAATTATATTATTGAATATTATCAATTATAATTTGACTGAATTGAGGTAAAAAAAATTCAATATAACCCAAAAAATATTATCTGGGATATATTATATTTTAATTAAAATATAAAATTAATTTATTTAAAAACCACGGACCTTATTAAAAACAAAAAGACTAAATATTTACAACATAATAGTAAAAACCATTTATAATGATTAAATATTGCATATAAATTATTTTTTAGCCATAATATAAACAATGAAATGCCACTCCAAATTACTTATTAAATTTTGGCACATTTAATTTGAAATAATATCATAGAACTAATAAAATATAATGTGTGTTTCGAAAAGTTCCAATTTCCTCTCATATAAAAGGGGATCACTCACACCCATTAAAAACACACATAACTATAGGATTGTTACATTTAAAAATTAATATTTTCACTAAATTGAACCCTATCCCAAAAACAATTTCTCTCTTTATCATTGTTTTACAATGTCATTAAATTTCCAGGGAACTTCCAAAGAAAATTAAAGGATCCAATAAAAGAGTTGTTTCATTTTTGTCTTTGTATTCATAATAAAACTATTCCAAATTTTGTATTAACATATTAGTATTATGAATAGAGTATAATTATTTTTCTGATATATTTTTATTTTAATTATAAGATACATAGATGTTAATTTAAATCGACATAAAAAGATGTAAGGCCAATTGGGAGTCTGCACATACTATCTCCTAAGAGAGGAATCATTATTTTTTAGGGTAGTTTTTCTAAATTTATATGAAAATATGAAAATATTTTTAATAATAAATAAAAATTTATTTAATATTGTTATTCCTATTTCATAATTATTTTATGTAAACCCCCCACCCCCCATTGCCATTATCACTAAACACGTTAATGCAGGTTCATGTTTGGGACGACATTCCCACCTATATGAATGATGCTATAGAACACTATTATGGATGACTATAGAAACATGTAATGTAAAATTAATATAATATAATAATAAAATAATTATACTTATATGATTTCAGAAATATTATATTAATCATATAACTTATTATAAAAGTATCATTTTAATTCACTAAAATTACCAAAATAAGTCTTTATCAATTATGTATTCACATAACATAACAAAAAATATTATAGAATGAAGTAGAACATAATAATTAAAAATTAGAGATATTATATAGAAACTTAAATTATATATAAATCATTAACATGATATCAAATTATTTTCAATGATATCAAAATTATTAAACTACTGAAAAAAGTTAAATTAAATACCAACTGATTGTCTTAATACACTATTTCCAATAAATTTACACATTATAAAAATGATTATTATTTAAAATTAAAGATTAATACATATTATTAAGGTTATTAGATAGGATATTTTGTTATTTATGTTTTCTTTTAACAAAGATATATTTTAATCAACTAAATAAAGGAAATAAGGTAAGGGGTTTTAATATGAAATTTTCTCTCTATTAGTTATTATTAAAATAATTCCATTTATGTGTTGTATATACTACCTATTAGACAAAAAATATCATGAATTATATTTTAATCATGTTATTATGAGTCTAATTACTAGCCCTATGCTTTTAATGTGTTTGATTTGATCTTTTCTAATGTAATAAATTATTCTTTTTCACAAATCTAAATTCATCAGGACATGATTATGTTATACACCATATTTTGTTGTTATATTGTATAAATGATTCCATATTATAATTTCTAAATATTTATATCTTATATATAATTATATGTAGTGATATATAGAAATTCATTTCATATATGGGGTTCTACTTCAATATTTAAAATGGTTGTAAGGGGTTTTCTTAACTCAAATCTCTTTATTATGTCATAATCACTCCTCTTTGTATATAATTTTTCATTTGATGTATATTATAACCCATGATGATTTTATGATTAATTTTCATATTATATTAAATTAATGATAATTTTTCATTCCAAATTATTTTTAAATGATGTTTTGTAGAAATGTATTTTTGTTAAGAATACTTCTCGTTTAACTTAATGGATTTTAATTCCATGTCCATGTTTTTACTTCACAAAATTATTCTCAATTACATGTTAAAAACTAAAAAAATAATTCAAAATATAGATTTATTCATTTAAAGAAAAGATTAATCATTCTTTTAAGGATTTTCATATTTAGCAATATTATTTCAAAATATCCAAATTGTATTTTCATAAATTAAAAATAAGAAGCTTTATTTTCTCCTAGAAATATTCATTTGATAAATTTTATATCCTTCTCAAGGTTAAACTATTAAATATTTTTTAAAAAAACTAATTTTCTTCATTTAGTTTTCTATTCCATGTTTACAAATGTTATATATTTTAATAATATCCATTATTAAATTATATTATTAATGTTAAAATTTTAATGTATTTTCACTTCTCATTTTTAAATACATTATGTCGTTATTATGATTCCATTTTAATAAATTTTATAAATAACAATACATTTAAATTTTTTATTACATACCATTTTAAAAAATATATTTTCTTCTTCTCTCCATTGTTAAAAACTATTTTAAAAGAAAAATTATTCATTCTATTTTCACTTCCCTTTTTTACTACATTATATCATTTTCTTGTTTTCATTATTAAAGATTCATTTAAAACTAAAATATTATAATATATCACATCTATTTTTTTATAAAACATATATAATTTGAGGAATATTTTATTTTTAACATTTTACACTAAGGATTGTAAAAGTATTCCCTTTATCATTATAAAAATGTTTTTAATGTATTTTGTATATCATTTTATAAAATGATTTCTTAAAACCTTTTTACTTTCACATCCAATTTCCCTCCAAGCATTATTTCTAATTATGTATTATTTTGACCACCCTATATATTGTTTTATATTATGTTTTCTATAAGAAAATTATATTTTTGAAATCGTATGATCTTTTATGTTTTTTTATTTTATTTTTTTGGAATTCTTAAGAAACACATTATTTTACCATGAGTTATTTAATATTTAATATGGCTATTTTCTAGTGGAAAGCATATGTATAGACGATTACATGTGGGAGAATACATAACCCTGATAAAAATTGTATTAAGAGAATAATTCCTGATATATTAAATAGTGGATATAAAGGTTATGTTCACACAATAATGGGTATAATGGATACTCCCACATTTAAGTGATAGACTAACCATGTTTGTTCAAATATTATTGAAAATGGTAGGTTTCCTCACAAAATGTTTCATATAAATAATATTTTTATATAATAATAGGTTATTCATAATGTTTTTTTAGATTTTTTAAACACATATAATTTTCATTTTTTCAATATTATGTCTTTTATTAAATTTATTCCCAAATTTAATTTCATTCGCTAACATTAAATGATTATTGAGATATATTTTCAAATAGATCATTTACATTATTATCACATAATTATATTTTTATTATCATATATATTTATAGAATGTTCTATTATTCTCATATAATGTCTCATAATATTTTATTATGATATTTATGTCTCCCTCATATTCACCATCATATTAATATATGATGTTTCCATACTGAGTGTCTCAGTTTTAACCTTTCTTATGTTTCTAATCCTTAAATAATCTAAGATATTATATTATGTTAGATAAATATTAAATGTTATATGTGATAATCTTTATGGATATATGTTCACAAGTATAGTAAAATAATAAGTTTACATAGCTAACAAACTACCTTTCAAACTCTAGGTTTTGCAACTATTTGTGAGATGTATTACTGAATTATTGATATTAAATTTTTATTTAAGTAATTTTATAAAGGGTCTCTATGTATCCCATTCAATTAAACCTAAAATAGTATATATTTTATTCTTCAATTTTATAATCATGTCATTTCTCGGATTCAATATCACACTGCAATTTATCAATTACTTTCTCCTATAAAAATTAAATTCTTTTAATTATCCATGTTTTATAACTCATCTTGTTTCGTGTTCACCTAAAAATGGCAGAACTACAAAAAAGTTAATTCTCTTGTATAATTTCCTTTATCTCTATGACATGATGACTAGTAAAAAATAATATCAACACAATATACTTGATATCGTATTTTTAACTGACATTATTATAACTATGACATCTCCCAATATTACATGATCTAAAAAAGATATTAAAAACCACATTTAACATGATTTTAAATCCATAAAATAATCTAAACTAGTGAAAATTCTCAAATGCACCTATAGATCATGATATTCATCATACAATTTGAAATTTAACTACTCAATGTCACTAAAACATGAGTTGATCTTAAAACATGGCCTTATTTAAAATATAAGTTCAATAGAAATCCATCAATAAATTATCATGGTATAGTGTAACCCTTATTAAATTAATATCCATAAACTAAAAACACATTGTATCATATCTCAATCCTCTCTACCATGGTTCCCAATTATTGTGTGGTTACTTAAAAATAAGATATTCATGTAAAATTAATTCAAACTCTATTCATGGGGAAATCCTTCCATTGTTTCGTGGAACATGTCTCTCGGTTAATGTGTTTAAATATATTATTAGTAATTATATATACTAAATCTATCATAAAATTCCCTATTATTCCCCCACTATATTAAATTCTAGAATGAAATATCATTCTCTTATTTCCCTCCCTTAATGAAACCCAACACTACAACCACATTACCCGATGTACCACTCCAAATTTTTTATGCACTAACCATACTATAATTGGTCCACATAGTATATTCCACTCTTATGATACCCCATTCCCATCATGAATAATTTTTTTCGTCCTTGAATAAACTATTATATAATTTGATGGATAAGGTTTTAAAATATTTCTTCATTTTTTGGAAAATTGTTTTATTTTAAACACTGACTACCATGCAATAAAATCCTTATGAATAGAAAATCGTATGTAATTTGGTATTTTAATCACATTTGGGTTCACTAAGGAATGACTAAGACCCATTTAACCCCATTTTTGACATATCTACATATTCGATAATCTTATTTATATCTCATAGTTGTAATTGGAACTCTAACCTCTTCAATGCCTTCTTCACATTTGTGCTAATAATATTAAACCAAAACTGCTACTTTCTTTTGATCATATAGTGGATATAACAATATCAATTTCGTCTAAAAAACCATCACCGCAAAATATAGAATTAAAATACAAATTCATGCAATTACCAATTCATAATTTGTTGTTACTGACCTCTCCTATGATACTTTTTTTATGAAACACATATCATATATCCATTTCCTTATCCATTGTATGATATATTCCAACTGTTGAGACAAATTCATCTCCAATAATCCAAAATTCATTCATCCCTCTCCCCTTAAATGGACTGGGAAAACTTCTTATCCATAATTGGGGTTATGGGAAACTTATTTTTCTTCCCTTTTGGATTAATATATGATTATGATGTTACTTATACACTTTTGAAATCTAATACTAATCCATATACATGATTTATTTTACATGATTCTAATATTTAATATATTAATCTTGTCATGAGAGAATACCGCTGATTTAAATACACCAGTTGTCTTATTGATGTCCAAAAAAATAATATCCTTTCTAAATTATCTTGAATGATTAATTTATGATTCCCCTTGAGAGGATTCAACATGAATATATTTTGTAATGGCTTGCTCATCAAAAAAATATTCTATCATTAGGTCAATATAGACCTCAATTGATAATAATAAATACTAGGATCCCATTCTATTAAGAAAAAATAGGGATTTTAATGACCCATACTTTTATAAATAATATTCAATTCTTTATGTAATTAAATGTACATTTATGTGTTATTGTTAATGAAGAAACATTCCATTATTTGTATTTTTCCTAAAGAATTTAGAACACCATTTAAATCAAAAGCATTGATAATATAGTTTTTGAAAATATATCATAAGATTAGTATAAATATAGGGGTTTTTGAAAAATCCAAATGACATATAAAAACGAAGTGATGATTGTAACTAGTAGGATTATAACCTATGAAGCCCATTTAGTAAAATTTTTGAGAGAGATAGAATCACTAGGATTTTACCATGACAAATAAAAATCATATATCCTACAACTATAGCAAGAGTGGTTCCATTTAAGAGATAATTTCAAACACATCGAGATCACAATCCAACCCAATGAATGTAAAACCACCCCATGAAAATCCCACTATATTGCACCTTACCCTTATATAATTTTATTGTGCATTAAAGAGCTATGTACGAAGACAGTAATAATAAAAATACATATATTTAATATAACAACATATATAATTTCTTCTTATTATTGTTACTTTATAAAATATTTTCACTTTGATATGATAAAACAAAAATTGTATTTTTGTGTAATATGTGATTTCAATTAATACATTTATTTTGATGAACCGATGTATTTATTAAATTTATTAAATTTTAATAATATATTATTAATAATTAATTTTCCATAATTTTTATTGTTAATTTAATTTTTATTTTGTTAAATGTAATTTTTATACGGGTTAAAAATTGTTATTATCAAAAAACAAAAAAAAAATTCAATAAATAATTTTTTTTTGTAAGAAATGATAAAAATCAAATATTTAATATTTTTTGGAAAAAAATAAATATTATTTTAGGAATAATAATGTATAATTTATCAAAATAAAAAATTTTAATTATTTTTTTAAAGAGCCTAATTTTCAGGTAAATACTAAATTTGATCTAAATATATTGTATGTATTATAACATTATAATCACACAAAAAAGTGAAGAAATAAATGATATTAATGGTATCCACTTCAGAATATATACTTCCACTTTATGGTTATTTTATTTTTTGTTTATTTGATTAAATTTATAAATTCTTTATGAATCCTCCAATACAAATATTATATTTTAACATTTTTAAAATCATTTCATTACGAATAGGATTCACTTATGCATCACCGTGGTTAAGATTTTAATGATTTCAATGAATGTACAAAAAAATTAATTAAAAACACTAATATTTGTATGAATCCATGGTATGAAAATGTTAATGGAATTGGTTTTAATTACATTATTATCTAGATTCCAATACAAAAGTTTGGGGAATAATAGAGAACTTTTATCCCTTTCTCTATACAAAACCACACAAAATCCCATTAAAATTCACTAAATACTATTTATAAGGTCATTATTTTGAAATACCCTCTCAATATTCCACCCATGTTTACCCCAAGATCTCATGAATCTCCTCACATTCTTTTGGGACCTCTCTTCTAAGGTAAGGGATCATTTACTTCTCCCCATTATTCAATCATATTCTTCATTTTATGTGGTTAACGTCCAATTCCAAATTATGGAATATGTTTTTATACAAGTTTATCACTTTTCATATAACATAGTTGAGATTATAAACCCATTTCACTCTCATTAATCCCACTAATGAACAATTATTTAAACTTATCATGCTTTCAAAATTGTCATGTGATTTTCTATACAAAAAGTAAGTGACTTCTCTCCCTTCATTTCAATTCTAGCACCATCATTGAATTTAGAATTATGAACCGCATTTTGAAATTTTTTAATGACTTTATAAATATCTCTATACAATAATATTTATTTCTTAATAATGTTATATTTTTATCCCCTCTCAATAAAAAATTTTCCTAATAAATTATATGATGACATTTAATTCAGGATCCTTTCTTTCTCCCCATTATTCCTAATAATTCATCATTTTATCCATTTTATTTACAATTAATAATGGTATTATATTTTGTCAATTTCAATGTTAATTTATATTTTATTTAAAAATAATTATATCACCCTTTATCCCTCGTTAGACCGTTTAATGAATAATTGTGTATCGTTATTATGTTGCTGGATTTTCACAACGAATTTCAATGAAACTTATTTTTATTCTGAATACTATCTATATTTAAACTCTTGGGTTATAAAATATACATAAATATAATACTATTATTAGTGAAATACTTTTAATTAGTCCATAATCCTTTATATGGAAATTAAATATGATGAAATATGATCCCATGATGAATGTTCTATGAGGCATGCTTATACATGCGCATGATATGAAAGTGATGAGTGCACTATGAATTCCATAACACTCTGATGCATTTGATAATATTTTTGTCTCATCATAATTAATTGAACATATAAATGTGTGAACATAATCTATTATGGTACTTTTCTCACATTTTTATGATGTCCTAATGGTTGATTGAACCTATTATTATGTTTTCATGTTTGACATGGTTACCTCATTTCCCAAGTTTCCATTATGTTATCATACAATATCATTAATCATTATTCCGGCTTATGATTCTCAGCTCATTTATGTATCATTTAAATTTATATTGATTAACATGTTATACTTTCTTCATTTTATTCCATGTTCAATATTTAATTCAATGTACAAAATCGGAAAAACACTATACAAGGAGATCTTTTGAGTTGTATTATTTGAATTCTAATATAATAAATCATTAATAAATATGTAATAATGAAATGGTTTCTCAAATTTGGTATCCAAGTAAAATTTAGTTATAATGAGATTATGATTAGAAGAAATGGAGAATTATTTAGTGAGGACACTAAACATAATAGGACTTCCCAAAAATCAGGTATATTATATAGTAAGTAGTTACCATGAAAATAAATCCCTTCCTAGATAACATTAGTAGATGTGGTTCTTGAATAGATATCCATAGGGGTAAAACCCAAAAACAACGCATTGTGATAGACTCATCCAGGAACTGCTGAATGACAATAGGAATTGTGGCACACCAAGTTTGAAACTCTCATGGGGTTTAATTTGGTAAATTCACATGCTCATTATGAACTATTATTATGGGAACATAAATTCCCATATGTTTTTATGTTTAAAAATTTTAATCGATAACATATATTGATGACTACAAATTCATACATTAAGGAAATACATGTAATTTATATTTTATCGCTAAATTTTTTTTGGATTACCATTTACGTGGTTAATAGTTTAATGTTATACATCACATATTATCAATTTATTCGAGCCAATGGTCAGAAATATGAGGAATTGAGTAAATAAATAATGTGAAGGGTAATATGATGACTGTTCAAATAAGATTTATAACTTTATGGGAGATCATGTAAGAAATATTTTCATTATTCAAAACCATCTATCAAAACCCTCAATTCATAACTAGAATATTGGTGAATATCCAATCACATTTTAGATGAAGAGGATGGTTTCACATGGAATTTATTCTGATAAATGATATAATGGAATGAATACATAATTTCCTTTGTGATAAAAATGTGCATAGATGCACCAAGGGAAAATTAATAAAGGAACTATGATATTTCTTTGTTGTAGAAAGATGGGGAAAAGTATCAAATTTACATGAAAAATAGAAATTGTGATTAATGGAAACAAGTTCTATCATGTCCATGATACAGATCTATTACGTAAACATGGAGAAGTTGGGAATTGTCCATGAAAATTATCTCTTCAAAGGGATGAATGTTTTATTAGCATCAATAAACACAATAATCAATGAAATAAGAGAAGTTCATACACTAAGATGGATCATGATGACTATAGTATGTATAACCTCTATATTTTATTTTTGTATAGAAAATTGAATTTAAAATCATAGATTGTTATCATATATTATCTGTTTTCCAAGATAATAGAGTCACCATATAAATAGTGTGATTTCTTTGGAAAAACATCTATGATTATTGTATGACATGTTAAATTTTATACAAATTTTCATCTTGAAAATATTATCAGTCTTCCATTAGTGGAATTTAGTTTTATTTATGGGATGTTTTTCCTTTTCTAGAGACAATATAAATTATCACAAGAAGGAAATCACTATCTATATTGTGAATCTTCCCCTAAATATGTAGAAGTTATTGGAGGAGGATGAATATGATTTAGCACCAATATCCCATGAATGGATATTACTTCCCTATATGAAATAATATCTTGCTGAGATGGTTGATTCAACGTAAAATAACATCCAGGAAGACATGCCCATTATGAGGGAATACATAGATGTGTTTCTTGTTAAAAAATTAGGAATCCATCCTAAACGAGTAATTGAGATCACAATCAAAATCATACATTGAAAAATTAAAATCCCTAGGTAATTTCCTCATCCTCAATGGGATATTAGTGGACCCTTCAACAAAAGACGAAATGTATGGACGGTCGATGCCATCATCTATTATAGGAATTCATTAATTCCATTATTTAGGTAGTTAATGTCATATATTTGTGGGAAATTTATCATAATATCAAACACTATAACAAAGATACATAAAAATGGATTCAAGACATTTTGAAATTATCATTTTGAAGTGTGCATCCAGGATTTGAAGAAAAACGCTTATCACTACACTTGTACTTATTTTACCCAAAACTGGGGAATAATTCATTTTATAAATTGATGAATATAATAATGGAAAGGGTTGTGTGACAATGAATTATAACCAAGAGATATCCTATGCCTCATGGAAATATAATTTTCATGAATAGAACAACCCAACACAAGATCTTTAGATGGCCACATTATTTTTCATATTGAAAATCAGTTGGAAATATCTTTTTGGTTAGAAGTGTGAAATATATACCAATATTAAGAGAATTAGTTATATATTCACACAGTTGGAGAAGAATATAAACCAATAAATATGATTAGAAATGATTAAGGAATAAGACTACATAATCCACTACCCTCATAGAAAAGTAAATAGTATGAAAGATTGAATTTGTAGAAGGGATTATAAAATTCAATCATAGATTCGAATTGAGAAGGATATAATCATAACAGACATGAAAATAATGGAGATGAGAATCATAAAAGAAGGAACATTAAAAATCCATTCATTAATTATTTCTCAACCATTAATTTTTGAAAAGATAATGGATTCCCAAAAAGACCGTGAGGAAATTTAATATAACATAGAAGCTATAGAAAATAGAAACCCTGAGAGTTAAAAATTAATTAATAAGGATTTGGCATATTTGGGTCATGTCTATATCTATGATCATATCATGAGTTAAATATTGAGATGTTGAATGATGCACATATCTTGACCATCTCTATCTATCTAGGGAGAACAATGATGTGTGCTTTTCTCTAAGAGAACTATTGGTTGGACAAAATGAATAAATATAGTGCATAATATACATCATGGTGTCTTGTATGTCAGTAAGTGAAGGTTGAATGGAAAAAATCAAGGGGATAATGTAACCAATATAAACACATACATGGAAATTGTAAGATTTAACAATTGACATTTCCACTAGACTTTTGAAGTGACCAAGTTGAAATAATTATATATAGTTTATTATGTATCCTATAAAAAATAATACTCACATCATTGAAATTTAAGATGAAATCTCACTAGATTGAAAATCATATATATAAATTAGGGATGTGGTGGTGCTGCATGGAATAAAACTATTGATTGTATCAGATCAAGATCTAATATTTACCTCTATGTTATGGGAGAGGCTCCTATAAGATGTAAATACTAATTTAACAATTAGCACAAGAACTCACAATCAAACTAAGGACTAATATTAGCTGACTATCATAACACATGAGGATGATATCATAATCAATTGATATCAAATGATTCAAGGATAACCATATTCCTATTTTTTAGGTCATATATAAAAATTGATTCCACTCAATCATCCAAATGGATCAATATAGATCCCATTATATAAAAATATATAGAAAACATTCCTTGTAGGATGAAGTTAGTGAACTCTAGCTACTGGGTCCTCAAATGGAAGAGTAAATATTGGAAAATGAAAAGTCAATTTAGTAGTACATAAAAGATTCTCAACATCAATCAAAGAGCTATTATAAAAATATTCAACGAGGTATAGAGTTTTGAGTTTAGAAATAGGTTATTCCTTCACATGTCATTATTTAGGAATGTCAAGAAATTTTGGAATGATACAAATCTTATTCCAAGGAACATTGTTCCCTTTGATATCCATCATCACATTAGAGTAGTGTCCAATCAAATTGTACTCCCACCTAACATATCTCATTTACATGATGTGATCCATATTTCACACTTTTGGAAGTACATGTCAGATCCCTTACATGTACTGAATCTTGTGGTCGTACCACTGTAGAATAATCTTTCATATGTGAATATTTCGGTGATAAACGTATATCATTGAGGCAAATTTCTACAAAATAAAGAAAAATACATGGTAAAAGTGATATGGAAAAACCGCATGTCTAGAAAAGTGATGTGGGAACCATAGGTGTTGTTAAAATAGAATTACAATTATCTATTTTTGTGTGTTAAATTAAAATTTCATGGGTGAAATTTCTTATGGAGGAATATTGTAATGACCCAAACATTTTAAACTAAAATTTCCTTTTTGATTTAATTAAATCTACTATTATGTATAATGATTATAGAAAACACATGAACTTGTTTGGTTTTATCCTATCAGATTTAAAATACTTTTTAACATCATAACCATTGATTATATATAAATTTATTAGTGGTAGTATTATTATTATAAATATTATTTTTGACTATTCTAATAAACACATACAAAGGATGTTAAGTTCTTAACCAGCAGTATTGCACCATATGGAAAAAAATTATAAAAAATACGAGGGATATAACATCACTGACATTTTCCACTAAACATGATCAATTTGAAATCAAACAATTAAATAATTAGAGCAAGAGTTTAGGGGAGAAGTTCAGGATCATCGAGATCAAGGCCCAAACCATGTACGCTGAACAACCCACCAAAAGTCTCACCATCACTCACCTTACCCATAGAGAATATATTGTTGTAATAAGTGAATATTTTTTAAGATCCTAATAATATGTATTTTTATATTTTATATATTAAGGAATATTTTTTCATCTAATTTTTCTAACACTATCAATGATTTATACATTGATAAGGTTATACACATATTGTATTTTTGGGTAATATGTGATTTTAATAAAGATAAATCTTTATATGAATTATTGGATTTTTTAGTTTATTTTTAAAAAATACATTATTATTAAAAATATTTATAAAATATAAATTATTAAGTTATTTTTTATAATTTGAAATGTAATTTTTATAAGTGTTTGAGAACTATTATTATAAAAAGAACCATGATTTCTCAATTAATTCAAATTTTTGGTTAAAAGTGAATATTAAATTTTTCAGAAATTTATTGGGATAAAATAAATATTATTTTTAGAATTTCAATTTCAAAATTATCATATTGTAATTTTTTCAAAACTTTCTCACACTATCAATATTTTTGGTAAAAATTAAATATGGTATAAATATACGGGGTGTATTATGACATTATAATGACCAAAATTGATGTAATAAATTATATTAAGTGCTTCTAAGACAAAATATATGTTTCCCCATTATAATAATGTGAATTTGAGGTTACTTTATTAATTTTATAAAGCCTTTTTGAATCATCCAAAACCTATATAATATTTTAATGATTTAAAATCATTTAATTACGAACCCGGCTCACTTCCACATCACTATGTGTAATATTATAATGATTGAGACCCTTGGAAATATAAAATAATTAAAACCAATCATATTTTGAATCATCCTTTCTCTAAAAATAGGGGATGGTTTTTTTCATTACATTGTTACATATATTGCAAAACATAAGTTTGAGAAATAATAAAGAACTCAACTCTATTTTCCTATATAAACCCAAAAAATGTATTTCTACATGACTCAATAACCTTCGATAATGTAATAATACTACCCTCCCCCTCGAGTGTCCTCTAAAGTTCCCAAATATCTTAATAAGTCCCTACCAGCATTCTGAAGTACCCTCCCATGGTAAGGGATCCATTACATCTCTTATATATTCTAGAAAATTCATCATTTTATATCTTCTACTTAAAAATCATAATGTTTGGATTCGATTTTATACACCCATATTAATTAATATTTATTTTAATTTTATGAAACACCTGTTTTAGTATCAATAATACCTCCCATGAAACTTTATGTACGCCTGTTATGTTGTCGAATCTTTCCTGTGAATTTCAATAACAAATTTTAGGGACCTATCTCTCTTATATTCAATTCAAGAACTCTCTTCGAATTTATCATTTTGAATATAAATTTTATATGTTTTCATGACATTATAATAACAAAAATAATATAAAATTTATCTTCTCATAATTATTTTATCCCCTCCCATTATAGAATATATGAATATTGTTTCAATGAGGAAATTTAGTGTTGGATCCTTTCCTCCTATTTATTCATGCATCTTATTCATTTTATGTATTTTATTTCCATTTCCAAATTTTGGAACATGATTGTCCATGTAATAATTATATTAAATTTAATATTAAAATAATTAAATACAACATTATCTCTCATTTAAACATTTTTTGAGTCATTAAGTACCATCGTTATGCTACAAAACTTTCACTATGATTTTTCCTTGCCAAATATTTTTATTGTGAATAACAAAACTATTTAGACTCAACAATATTAACTTATACATATCTATAATAATTTTATTGGGTACATCCATGTATTTATTCCACAATAATTCATCCTGTAATTAAACGTGACGAAATATGATCCTTTTTTGAATGATCTATATGGCACAAAAATGTGTTTACATGATATGAAAGCAATGGGTGTGCCCAAAATTATATAGTGACCCAATTCATTGATAAATGTTTTAGTGTGATGGGACATCATTCCAGGGATTAGGGAGTGAACATAATCCATCTCTATTCTTTTTACACCATGTCATTATGTCTTTTAAGCTATCCTTGAACAATGTTTATGAAGTCATATTTCATGTTGTGGAGACATCACTCATGTTTCCTCTATGTTATCATGATATACCATTCCTTATTGTTCATGAATTGTATTATCGTCCCTTTTAGTTCTCATTTATAATACTTTATTAATGTTTTCCATGATAATAACCTTATTTAGATCACGTTATATAATTTTTTGATAATGTGTTTGTATCAAAATTTCAATGTCTTTTTATTTTCGTAATTCCAAAAAATAAATACATTTTGATCATCTGTGTTCTATTATGTGAATTATTATGTAACAAATCATTAATTAATGAGTAATAGTTATAGGGTTTGTCATATAGATTTCATAACTTCCAACTCTACTCATCTGATTAAAATTATTATTATTATTATTATATAATCGATAATAATGTTCTAGAAACATTAATATTGTATAAAATCATTCTTATGAAATTATTGGTTGAATTTGCATCATAGGAATGAACCATCATCAAATCCTCTATGGTTGTGGAGCTAGGTCTTAGTGTATAAAATAAGAGACTAATATAATGTCCCTAATATTATCCATTTCACATAAACTACTATCATACTATAAATGAAGTCAAAATTTCTAACTTCTACCAAGGAACACTTATTGTGATCACAGGAACAGAATCCCCAAAACATTAATGAATAAAAAAAACACAGTGTGCGAGTTATAGAGAATTTTCTCATATTAGTATAACATCGAAGACTATTCATGCCAAAAATTATCAATATTAAATTGGGTTTATAATAATTTGTTAGAATATAATTCTGAACACACTTCTCGTATTTATGGTCATTAGTTTATGGGGATACCACTTCTACATCTTCATTATAAAAATCTCCAAGTCATAATCAATATAATCAGTAAATATAATTCAATTTTAAATTTTAATTTATATAACATTATTATATTTTTATATCTTGAAAAACATTATATGAAATCAAACAACATCAACTTTATAAATTAACCTAAATTAATAATGTAAGACCCTTTTTATTAATAAAAATCAATCAGTATATATTCTTCAATATTCATGTTCTAATATAAATTGATATTATATTTTATTAGAACTATTAGTTTAATAAAACCTTAAAAAAGAGTTAATTATATAACAATTAATTTTATAATAATGTTCATATAGTTATAGAATTAACAATGATCCACATGAATAGTTTACTGTTATTAATTAGAACTCTGAATCATTCATTGATTCTATATAAATCCGTCTAAAAAATTTTATAATAGAAAATATCTACCAAAAACCCAAGACACATAAAAAATAGTTAATAACATTTAAAAATATGGGTATGGGGGATTCTTCTGATTTCATCATGTTGAGGAAGATTGTGAGTCGGTATGGATCATCATTTTTCTTTTTTCCCTTATTTTGGAGTCAATATTAAAATTTTAATTATATTTGATAGAATACATCATGTTTTGAATTAATTTGATACTATTATTTTCTTTAATTTAAAAATTGAAAAAATATTTCCTTGGGAAGCATTACCATTAAATATATATTTACCAACAAATTTTTGTTCTTTCATTCTCTTGGCCTTCATGCTATTTTTTATATCCCTATAATATTTTCCATATATGTTTCCCATATAACATTCCTTGTAAGACACTATTCACATGATCCT
Source organism: Viscum album (assembly GCA_963277665.1). Lineage (NCBI taxonomy): Eukaryota > Viridiplantae > Streptophyta > Magnoliopsida > Santalales > Viscaceae > Viscum > Viscum album. The sequence continues at coordinate 1,921,854,643 of OY728160.1, forward strand.
TTATAGTTTTAGCATCATGTGATTTCCTTCCTTGTTTCCAAAACATATTCTCATCTCTCCAAAAAATTCTTCTCCCAGAAATATATAATTCCTTATCAAGATAGTTTAAGCATAGTAATACTTTTCAACTATCCACAAAAACCTATTTCTCATAAGAATATATATTTCATTGGATATTTTATGGTGTTTTGTAATAATCCCGGATGAACTCCTATTTAATTACTCAATAGAGATATTCATTTCATGTAAATTATTATTTTAAGAAGAACCAAACCCTAATTTCTATTATTATTAACTAATTTTTACAAATCCTCCACAAATTTTATAGCAGTAAATCTCATCCAATGATTTAAAAACCTTGATATATATTTAGTTTTTCCATAATAATATCACATATCTTTATACCTTTCTATATAAATCATCATGTTGACAATACCTTTGGTAGGTAACTTCATCATTATATTTCCAATCCATCTATTTTTCTATTTTATGGTAAATTATCATGGTTCCTATCACTCCAAGCCATTAAGATGTTTCAAAGAACCCAAGAGCATATAATCTCAGGAAAAATAGTATTTGTGACATGAAAATATCTTTACTTTTCCCTAATAAAGTATAATATTTCCTATTAAACAAATTTTCTCCTACCAAAGTATAATAAAATAGGGAATGTAAATAATATTTATGTTTGGGATTACCGTCATAATATGATTGTTATAACAACTTATTGGATAAGATGAACACTTATTCAAATTGATCACATTTTGTTATCCTCATTTTAGGAGCAAGACTTATTTCTTCAATTAGTTACTCCAAAATAAATATATTATCTTTAAATCCATATAAAAGTTTATCTCAGAGGAAATTTTCACATTAATCTTGATTTTCATTTTAGTAATGGTTTCTTTGAGGTAAACCTTTTATTTTTATATTCGGTGTGACTCCTTGACAAATTTAGACATATATATTTGAATATCATCTGTTATGGGCTTAATTTCTTAGTTTATTTTAATTTGGGTCTATCTTCTTGGAATCATCAGGAAGATTATGCACCTTTGTAGACATTTCATCAAATTCCGAGTCCTGGGAGTCATAATTATTTATTAGATATATTGATATGTCAATCAGAATACATTTAAGTATATAAACTATAAAACATAAATTTTAAGATCATTTATGTAAATCTCGTGTGACATTTTCTACACATTAAAAATATTGTTTCCTTTTCTATTCACTAATATAACTCTTCTAAATGATAGATTGTATCCACATTTTCCATCATTGGTATTATCATGCCATTAATGGGTATAACAACTATTGGAGTATAATCCACCTTATAAATCCCAATATAAAAATTATATAAATTAATATATTCCTAACCATAATTACTCTTTCCATCCATTTCCGGGATACTAAGCTCTTCGAACTGAATCTCAAAATATTTAAAAACTATTCACAGTATGAAATCCCATTAGAGTAATGATTTTTTATAGATAATTTATATTATACATTTATGAAATAGAATATTATGGAAAAATAATATTTATCTTCAAAAAAATTATATAAATTCATGGGAAAAACAAAAAACCCTATGGGTTGATTCCAATAATTAGTCTCATCAGGGTATTAGGTAAGAGATACTCTTTTATGGGGTGAATCATTCTTTGAGATATTATTCGAATTAATTTTTTCCTTAAGATCACAAAACCTTAAAATGATGTTAACCAATTTATTATTTGAGCCAATTTTTTCTAGTATAATATATTAGGTTTGGTTGGATTTTGAAATTTATGATTTTTTTATATTTTGAGAACATATAACAAAGGCAGGTTTTGTAATAAAAATTGTAACTATTTTTAAAGGATTGTGTAACATCAGGAGAGGTGGTTTACACATGGAATGAGGCTCTTGATTCATCTCAATGGTATGGATGAACCTCTAAATGGTCAAGGTGGCTACTAAAATTGTACCACTAACTAGATAGTGGTATCTAATGGAGGAAACATCAAATTATTGAAGCCACAAGGTAGATATTTGGATCAATAGAGCTGATTATTTTGAACCCCCACCCATTTAATTTATATGGGTATCCCCGTCTCTCTATAATTTTCCCCTAATTCAGATAAGATGGTCCCCCATTTGATCTCCTTTGGTCCCCTTTTATAGGATGTTCTCATTCTATGTTTTATGATGATCTATGGTAAGTATCTCCATCCACTATTCTTTATTTTGTTCCACATACCTAAAATCTATTTTTTTGTTACATAGTTAGATATTTTGATTCTCATTCTACCAGATCATGATGGGGTTAAACACCATTGATGGGGATTCTTCTATGCCTATGAATAAGGAATCTCAATTTGTTGTACACACATCATCATGTGATGTTTCATTGAGGTATGTTATAATTGTGTTTGTAATATTTTATCCTTAAATTTAAATAATATGGGATGTTTTTGGTTCAGTATGTTAATGATTTTCCTAGTTTCATGAAATAGGTATATCACTTATTATAGGAATATATGTGGTCATGATTCAAGTGTTAAGATATCAACTAGTGAAAATTTGGGTGTTATTGTAACTTGAATAAAACAATTTAATTACTTATAAGTTATGTAGATTTATTAATGAATAATAATATGATTATTATTTATAAATCAAATGGTATTGGTTGTGAGGGGGAACATCAATTATTCTATAACAGATTGGATGGGCCATTGTAGTCATTGTCGACCCATGGACATAATCCAGAAATCTTTGTATAAGATATGTGTTTTATCATACATTCCCTCTTGGTAATTGGATAATGTATAAGTGATGCTTTTTGTACTTGGGATTATCTACACATGGAGAGTGGCCCATAGTTAATTTTATAGTAAATTAAAAAATTAAACAACATGATTAATTTAATTTAATTTTTAAAATAAATATAGGGCCTTAACCCTTGTTTCATGAAAAATTTCAGGGCCGCATTAGTCTATTTGGAATTATCATGATTCATTAACCATCATGGGTTATGAAATTCCCATACACTATTTACATATAGAGAAAATGAAATTTATATAGATCCTTAAATTATTAATCGGTATGAGTGATCTACTACATCTAAACATATGTGACAACAATGCCTTTAATTAGAAGGAAACAGCCATGAACAATTGTGGTTGTCCTTAAGGGTTGTTCATGAATTGGATACCACCCACCTGAATTCATCACCGACATATAGGTCTGCATTTGTAAGATGGGGATTATTTGTTTAATTCTTCCTCTTGCAAATGGGATTTCATAGTGTGAAAATAATCAAATGGGACACCATGTAAGGTTCCATAATTAATTTAAGACATCGGTATGGTGGATTTGGGAATGAGTAGTGATGGACATGGGTATCATCATAATGTATAATTTACCTACATGACAACTAATTCTTGTGACATAATATGTTGGCATCAGGATTTCAACAAGAATATTGATTCAAATTTAATATCAATTCATTAATAAGTAAAATTATAATTGACATCAGTCATAAAGTAATAAATGAATTCATAGTTATTTATATATGGCCCACCCTCAACTACATATATGGACATGTTCTAAAGTCACCTGGAACCCAACCCCACCCTTTCTATTACATTAAATCTTTGTTCAACATGAATTTTTAATGTAAAAAATTAATTTGATGGACATTAATATAATAATTTATATTTTTACTTGTGTATTCATTCTTATGCAATGTATTAAATAATATTTTAGATTCATGATTGACTGGGATCCAAATCAAGAATAATGTTGATGATCATTAATTTTAAATTATGGTTTCAATTAAAAGTAATTAATGGTTTTGAAAAACATAATTCTTGTGATATAAGGGTATCATATTTTATTCTATCATTGATATAATTTTGATTTTTTATTTGACTTGTACCTATATCAGAAAATATAAAAGGTTTCCATGATTTCTTCTAAGTCCCCCTATCAAAACGTTTCACCTTGGATTCCTAGAATTTTGGGATCTAACTGGTTCTTGAGTGTTCAATGATTCCAAATTTACAATGAGAATAGGATTATTTTTGAATCCCTAAAGATAATGATTATTTTTTCAATTGATCATTATGATAATGCAAAGGATTAGGTGGATGTACCATGATTGTGTTTCCAAAGGCTACCTAGGATTATGATGTATATCTGATGATTTAAGATTCCAATTTTTCATCTGTGATATTGATATTTTTTATAGTATATTTACTCTGTGTTATCCACATTAGAATTAATTCCAATTTATATGTCATGATTTTCTATCAACATAGATTTGGGAATCAGACATCAGGGAAGATTATTAAATATTGATATTTCATCTAGGTTCCACTGGTTATTCAAATATTAATTGGTATTCTAATGATTTATAGGATCCTACTTGATATCATACATACTTAATGACTATATGATACATAGAATAATACCTAATATATAATGGAGGTGATTATGGGTGATCTTAGGTCATTGACATGTATCCCCATATGGTGAATTAGATTGATCAAATAAATTTTAAGTGCTAGATAAAGTAGGTTTAGCCAAACCCAAGTAGCCATCTAGCCTAAGGTACAACATTGGTAATTTAATTTCTTTCAGAAGTTATAATTTTTTTCTTATTTATCTATATAACTCAAATATTCCAACCCATATTTTATTATATGTGCATTTGACAGCATTAATGGTTACCTACTGGGTTTTTTAATCACCACTTAATTGGGATGCCATTTATCTTGGGTACTTGAGTAGCGATTTATGTGGTTTTAGGCACAGGATAAGATAAAAACTAAAATATGTATTTATCAAATTTTCAAATGTATCATGGGTAGTGGTATGACTACATATGTTGTGGAGCTAGTTTTTATGGTCAGTATATATAACCTGACTGGTGGAAAATTATTGTATTATTGCTTAGATATTTGGGGACATATAATATTTCATTCATTAAATTTGTATTATTAAGATTCCTCATATATTTTTATTGGTGAAGTATCATTTTTTGGGTTTTCCATATTTTTCTTATTCTGATATGATGGAATTTTCTTCCCACTAACACAAAATAATCCCTCACTTCTTGTAGGGATCCTACGGAATATAGGGATATGGGATTGCCTCTATTTTTTGACCATTCATAGCTACTACTAATAGTAACCCGTGTGTGGTGTGAAAATGTAGTATTCATGTAGTCACCTTCTTGTAGTGATATTATCTGGGACATTGAATTTAAGTGTATTTCAATTCTGTCAGAGCAAGAGATGGTTATCAAGATGGTGCATAAATAAATCTATATCTCAGTAGAATTTGTGGTTACTTGGGATATGGAATGTTTATTCTTGGTTTTTATGTTATAGAAGTATATTATTTTCAATTTAATTGGTGAACATATGTTTTAGATTGTTTTATTTATTATATATTTCTATATCAAGGCCAATTGGTAAGAGTACAATAACTAATTTTTAATATTTTCAGGTATAATGAAGATGAATATGTTATTGCATCATATTTAGCCCATAGGTTCACATGACATTTTTCTCTTATATCTTAGTTTTGTTATGGATGAAGAGCATAAAAATTTGAAGAATCAATAGTAACACAAATAGTGTTTTCCCATAGATTTTCTTTAGTGAACTAGATAATTGAGGGGGTATTACCATATATAGGTACCTTGTGAAGGTTGTTTTATTATTCATTCAGACATTGAAATCACATCCCTCTAGGTAGTAACACCCTATTAGTGTTATTAGAGACAATCAGTTAACAGTGAGATGATGTATAGAAAATTATTCTTCAATTGATTATTGAAATTCAAATTTACCCTTCAGTTTAATATATATAAAAATGGATTTCACAGAAATGGGAATCTAATTTCAACTTATAGTGTTTTTTCCTTTATAACATGTAATTGATATCATATATAAATAAATGCATATATTTATTGTTTGACCCTCATGGGATTATATTATAATTAATTTCTTTCTAAATTACAGGATATAGAGTGGGTTTTCAGCCATGTCATGTAACACCCGATACTTTTATGTTATATAAATCATCAATGGAATATTTTTCTACACACAACACTTGCTTGTCTTGCTTTACACAAAATCGCGAGCATCCTCGATAGCTTGTGTCGTACGCAATACCGAGTTTCACTAAACAATGATATGCTATTAAAATATTATTAAAACTAGCCGTTATGAATAGTAATAACCACTTTTTGAAACTTTATAAATTTTATTTTTCATAATGGACTTCATTTTTGGATTCTTAATATCGAAATTAGCATAGGGTGAAATTTTGGTATTTTTCTGAAAACTTTCAATTTTTGATGAATAGTGAAACCACTAAGTGGTAGTTAAAAAAACTGAATTTTTCATAAAACATAATTTTACCGCTTTTGTGAGTGAAATTTAGAAAATCTAAGAGACATAGTTAATATCAACGACTAAAATGTGTTTCAATGAGATGAAAATAATTTTTGGTGAATAGTAACTTTTTACATTTTTTGACCACGGTTAAAAGTAAATAGGGTAATTAAGGGTAAAAATGATATTATTATTACCCTAACACATGTCCTATTTCTATTGTACAAGTTTAATTCGACCAAAAACAAACTTAGAAATAAAATATGACCATTTAGGCCCACTTGGATTAGATTAAGAAATTTATTATTAATTTATTTAAAGAAGGGTTAAAATAGTTAAAATCAATGTTTAATAACTAAATCATTTTTAATATGGAGTTATACAGAAGATAAATTCGACTATAAATATTAATTATAAATATAAAAATATTTCCTACGTAATGGTATTTTATTTGTAATTTTCTGACATTATATAATTTAATTTATTTATGACACAAAGATGATGCAGTAATTATCTTATTAATGAAATATTTACATAATTGATGTTATAAACACCAAAATAAATGGAATTTTACACTTTTTATGAATTCCACTAATTTTATAGATTCATATCACGTGTTAGTATTGATTTAATTTACTTTTTGCGAACTAATCATTCTGTTAGGATTTTTACAAAAAATAATTACTAAATAGTGTCAAAATTGACATAAAATAGTTTTTAAAACAAATATTATATTAGTAATTTTTATTTTATTCCTAAAAATATAAGGATCGTCCAAATGACTTAGATAAGGTTATATATATTAATAATAAACTACTTGGGTTTCGTTTGGCTGCTTATAGTAAGTTTATTAACCTTATAGTATAAGAACAGAAGAAGACATGGTAAAAGAAAAATTATTTAACTTAATGTTAAATCTACATGATAAGGTTAAAATAGGAACCTAAATATGTCTAAATTCTATTGGATGAGAGGATTTAGACCCATCCCCACCTTATCCTCTAAATAAATAAATTTGGAACTATTTAAAATCTAACTTGGCTTTATAATAAAATAATATTTTTAGTTATTCCAAAGGTGCCCCTCTCATCCCTTATAAAAGGGAACCTCCTCCCTCTCTTCCTCACACCACATTGAGCCTTCAAGCTCGGCCAACCCCTGCCCCTTTCTCCCCTATACTTCCCTAGAGACATCCTAGAGGTCCTGGTCTTCTTCAAAGACCATTTTTAGTACCCTAAAAGAAGGTCTCAAAGAAGCACTTCAAAGAAGAGGTAATGTCCATTACCGATTCTTTCATCTTTATTTCTTCTTCCACTTCTTCTTCTTTAGTTGTTTCATTATGAAGTAATAAAATAAGTATCTATCATATAATTATATGTTATTATAAGTATGAAACAACCCTATTTCACCATCTATCCATCCTACAGAAAAAGAAATCACCGCGCGTGCGTACTTACGGAATACTGTCTCCACGCCGTGGTGTAAACTGTTTTCCACCACCACACTAATTGGATGGGTATAATGGTGTAAATAATGACTATATATGACGATTATAAATTGATACTGATTCTGAAATAGTATACATACACTCCAATACAATTCCACAATCATAGGAACGATATCATCACTCGTGCGTACGTACGGAATACCGTCTCCACGATGTGATGCGACTCGTTCTACAAGATCTTAATTTCATAATGATTATAGAAATGAATTAAATGAACGAATATGATATATATTACACTAATACCATTATGGAAATGTCTTATCTATAACCTAAAGATAATAATAAGAATTTATTCGACAAAACACGCATAAGAACAAAAAGTTATGAACACCCGAATAACAAGTAGCAATGAAATATTACTACTAAGATGCTAAGAATATGATCAAATATGATATCATAAAAATATTTATGATTCTGGAATAAGTCAATAACATTATTTAAATCATTATACTGGAGGTTCGGACACGTACAATGCATATCGGACCTAAGGTAAGGGAAATATCACAATCTCATTTTTATCCGAGATTGTTTATACTTTGGTATTTACTGGGGTGTATTTTATCATCCACATCCATGTTTCCTCCATATGTAATATTATTTCCATCCACGTAAAATTTTTTAAATCCAATTTTACCCTTTGCTGAGTTTTTATTAAAGGATATGAAAGGAATCTTTTGTCATTTTTTATATGAGGTACTTTTTGACTTTTCCGACAAAAGTACGAAGAATGTTTTTTTTAACTTATACGACATGAATGTATTTTTAAAAAATTATTTCCAAGAAGCTTCCTTTACAAGTTTTCATGTTTATTTTTATTCAACTTATTTTAGTTTATAATTTTATGACATGTTAAGAAAGGAAAAGTGTTTTTGAAGTAGAAAGGATATTTTCCACAAGAATGGAGTTCAAGTGTTTTATCAAAATTATTTTCCATCTATGATAATAAAGGGTTATGCTTTTATCCCTATTGATTTGATTATGTTTTGATGGAATTATATTTTTATGAATTCCTTTATCTTATATGAATTGTTTTATGATGTCACGATGTTTAAGATTCCCATTTTTTATTACATGGGTTATGCAATGATATATGATTTATGATTTTGTGGAACACATAAGAATGGTATCATTATGAGATGGGTGGGACCTATATCTCCCTCCAATTCATTGGGTAAAGATTTTATATCTAATGAGATAGACATGGCTGGAACGGTAGGTTATACAGGTTCAGTGAAACAGGATTGAAACGAGGGTGACTCAGTTTAGAAATGGACTTTGTCCACTAAGATAGTCTTGGCAATGAGTCTTGACTAATAAGATATGATTCTCTATGATTATGTGTGTATGCCACAAAGATTCATGTTTTATGTTATGATTATTGGGAATTTATTTCACTACTATGATTTATCCCATGTTATGATATTATGATCTCTTTTGCAGGTTATGATTTCCAAAATGTTATGTTCTTATGAGTATGATGTGATTGATTTTTCTTTTGTTTACCCTTACTGAGCATTTGAGCTCACCCTTTTGTATGTTTTATTTCCACAGGTCAGGAAGAAGGTTATTAAGTAGAATATTCCAAAAAGGGACTCTAGATATGACGAAATAAATGGAAGGCAAAGTAGATGCTTTATGAACCAGTTGTTTATGTTTCCCAGTTTCTAAAGACACTATACCTATACGGTCCTTTCATGGTTTTGTTATATGTTGTAATAAGTGTGCTTCAATTTTGAAGTAATAACAATGTATGTAATGTATGGTTCGTTATTGTTGGTATCAGAGGAAAGGTATAGTCAACCTATGGAAACTAGGATGTGAAAGCCTTTGTAAGAACCCTAAGGATATGTCTAAGCATAGAACACAATCGTAGTATTTTATAAATGGCCATGAATAACCTAGGATAAGACCTTAAGTGTGAAATTTTATTCTTGATTATGTGGTTTTCCTATTATAATTAGTGTTGCTCACACTATTCTTCTTGGTTTTAGTCAATGGATGGAACCTAAAGGAATCGTGTTAATGCGGAAGGCAACGGGCAATGTAATGATTGTACCCCTGAGAAACCAAACATTATGGGACCTGGAATGAAAAATCTTTTAGCCATGCTCACACAACTTTCTCAAGCTATGAATCATGCAGGACATCCAAACGAGCAAAGGATGGAGCAACATTCTGTTGAATCCTTCATGAGACAGCGTCCACCTTCATTCAGTGGGTCTACTGATCCATTAGTTTCTGAACAATGTATTATTACTACTGAAAAGATATTTTCAGTTCTTCAATGTTCTGAGCATGATAATGTCATCTTAGTAGTGTATCGTTTAGAAGTTGATGCTGATAAACTGTGGAATCTTATTAAGAGTACAAGGCAAAGGGATGAAGTTGAGTCCATGGAATGGGATGAGTTCAAGAACTTATTTTTCAATAAGTACTTCCCTCGTATTCTCCGAACAAAGATGGAGAAAGTGTTTCTTGAACTGAAGCAAAAGGATGATAAATCTGTTGGTACCTATGAAGAAAATTTTACAAGACTTGTAAGGTACGCTTCTGGTATTATTATCCAACCTGAGAGTAAGATCGATCAATTCTTTAATGGCTTAAAACCAAGTCTTTGAAGGGCCTTAGCCATAAGTAACTTCAATAGCTATGAGGAAATTGTTCGATGTGCTCTCAAAGTTGAGATGGATATTGGAGTAACCCATCAGTCATATTGGTTTGATAAGAAGAGGAAAATGGAATTCAAAGTAAAATCTAAAGAGCACACTGAAAAGAAGATGAGATTTCCTTTATTCTCAAAGTGTGGAAACAAACATGGAGGGAGTTGTCTTAAAGGGACAAGTAAATGTTTCAAATGTGGAAAGGAAGGTCATCGGGAATTTGAATGCCGCGATGATGGGAAGAAGATGTATAATGATGCAAACAAAGGAAGGGATACACAGAATGAACCTACTACACTTCAATGCTTCAAGTGCAAGGAGATGGGACATTATGCCAATAAATTCCCTAATCCAAGGGTTGATGATGGTGGTCGACGTCAACAAACTCTTAAGGCTAAAGACAAAGGAAAGTCACATGCAATTTCTTTCAGCAATGTGGAGTACGATAACGATGTGGTGAAAGGTACACTTACCATCCACTCTAAAGTAGAAAATGTTTTATTTGATTTTGGATCCACCCACTCCATTATTTCTGAAGAATTTTCTAAAGGTATCACTGTATTACATCAACAATTAGATGTTGAGTTAGTTGTGACAACACCTAATGGCACAACAGTCGCATCAAAAGTTTATAATTCTTCTCCTATTGAAGTTTGTGGGAAAGTTCTTCCTACAAATCTTGTGGTCCTTCCTATAGTGGAATTTGATGTGATTATTGGCATAGATTGGCTTTCTCTACATGGATCTCATATCAATTGACAAAGAAGGGAAGTCACATTTCATATTCCAGATCAATCTATGATCGTCTATCGATGCAAGGATGAACATAACCTTCCAGTGGAAATTTCTTCAATTTTATGGGTATTGATTCCACTAAATGAAAGTTATTTATCTCAAATGGTTGGTGAGAAACTCACGATTAAGAATATTCCCATTGTACGGGAGTTTGATGATGTCTTTCCGGAGGAATTACTGGGTCTTCCACCGAATCGTGAAGTTGAGTTTCAATAGAACTTGTACCGGGTGCATTGCCTATTTCAAAGACACCTTATAGAATGGACCCAATTGAGTTGCATGAATTGAAGAAGTAACTCGAAGAGAATCCTGATAAGGGGTTAATACGCCCTAGTGCGTCACCTTGGGGAGCACCTATTCTGTTTGTTAAGAAGAAAGATGGATCAATGAGACTCTTCATTGATTATCGAGAACTTAACAAGATTACTATCAAGAACAAATATCCTCTCCCGCGCATTGATGACCTATTTGACCAACTACGCGGAGCTCAATACTTTTCCAAGATTGATCTTCGATCAGGGTATCATCAATTAAGGGTCAAAAGGGAGGATATACCAAAGACGGCTTTCCGTACAAGGTATGCACACTATGAATTTATAGTGATTCCATTTGGTCTTACTAATGCCCCTTCTATCTTCATGGATCTAATGAATAGAGTATTTAGAGACTATATTGATCAGTTTGTGGTAGTCTTTATAGATGATATTCTTGTCTATTCAAAGTGAAAGGAAGAACATGAAGATCACTTGAGAATTATATTGAAGACCCTGAGAAAGGAGAATCTTTATGCCAAATTTACCAAGTGTGAATTTTGGCTTAAAAAAGTTGAATTTTTGGGTCACATAATCTCAAAGGAGGGGATATCTGTGGATCCAGCAAAAACAAAGGTTATCGAAAGATGGTCGAGACCAATAATAGTAACCGAGATCCGAAGTTTTCTTGGTTTGGGTGGATATTATCGAAATTTTGTGAAAGATTTTTCATGATTATCTAATACACTCACCAAGTTGACTCAGAATGGAGTTAAGTTTGTTTGGATAGAGGAATGTGAAGAGAATTTCAAGGAGTTGAAAAGAAGGTTATCCAGTGCACCTGTGCTCACACTGCCTTGCAGTGGAGAAAGGTTTGTGATTTACAGTGATGCTTCCAAGAAGGGATTGGGGTGTGTTCTTATGCAAAATGATATGGTGATAGCCTATGCCTCACGACAATTGAAAATACATGAGAAAAATTACCCAACTCATGATTTGGAGTTAGCTGCGGTAATCTTTGCATTAAAGATTTGTAGGAATTATCTTAATGGAGAAAGGTGTGACATTTATACTGATCATAAAAGTTTAAAGTATATTTTCACACAAAAGGAGCTGAATATGCGCCAAAGAATATGGTTAGAGCTGATTAAGGATTACGACTGCTCAATCCATTACCACCTTGGGAAAGCAAACAAGGTGGTAGATGCATTATGTCGACAAGACCATGCTAGTTTATCCATGATGTGGATCGCAAAAGATCCAATATTTATGGATTTACAAAGGATGGATCATGGAATTATAATGAAAGGGGAAAAATTGTATCTTTTTCAAATGAATGTTCAACCATCTATACATGTGAAGATTAAAGAGGCACAGAAAAAAGATGTTGAGTTAAAAAAGAAGATAAGAAATGTTCCTGAATTCATCCTTGATTGTGATCGGATAATAAAGTTCAGGAATCGGGTTTGTGTTCCTCCCATCCCCGAATTAAAGAAGGAGCTGCTGGATGTGGCTCATAGTTCTTCATTCTCTATTCATCCTGGAAGCACGAAGATGTATAGGGACCTGAAAGAATACTTCTGGTGGGATGGAATGAAAAGATATGTTGCTAAATATGTCTCTCGATGCTTGGTTTGTCAAAAACTTAAAGCTGAGAGACAGAAGTCTAAGGGGATGTTACAACTATTACCCATAACCGAATGGAAATGGGAAAACATCACTATGGACTTTGTCACAGGACTTCCTAAAAAATACAAAGGCAATAATGCTATCTGGGTCATAGTTGATCGTCTTACAAAATCTACACACTTCATTGCTATTAGAGAGGATTTCTCTCTGGATCAGCTTTCCATGATATATGTAAATGAAGTGGTAAGATTGCATGGTGTACCACTTTCTATTATATCTGATTAGGATCCGAGATTTACCTCTAAGTACTGGCGAAGTCTTCAGTATACTCGGGATACAGAGTTGAGTTTTAGCACTACTTATCATCCTCAAACAGATGGTCAGTCTGAGAGAACAATTCAAACTCTAGAAGATATGTTGAGAGATTGCTCTATGGATTTCAAAGGTTGTTGGGATCAACACCTACCTTTGGTGGAATATTCTTATAATAATTGCTTTCACTCCAGTATTCAGATGGCTCCTTATGAAGCTCTTTATGGAAAGAAATGCAGGACTCCAACTTGCTGGGATAAAGTTGGGGAAAGAAATCTATTAGGACCCGATCTCGTTGATGAAATAGAAAAAAAGGTCAGATCTATTCAACAACACATAAGAACAGCTCAGAGTCGAAAGAAAAGTTATGCCGAAAAACGAAGAAAAGACCTAGAGTTTGAAGTGGGTGATAAAGTGTTCTTACGAATATCTCCCTAGAAGAGGGTTATGAGATTTGGAAAGAAGGGGAAGTTGAGCCCCAAATATATCGGTCCTTTCGAAATACTGGATCATGTTTGGAAGGTAGCTTACCGATTGGCGCTTCCACCTAATCTCTCTCAAGTTCACGATGTGTTCCATGTATCTCTCTTGAGAAAGTACATACCTGATCCTTCACATCTACTCAGCTCAGAAGTTGTACCACTGGAGCAAGATCTTTCTTATGAAGAACAACCGATAGAGATTCTGGATCGTAGCGAAAAAGTCCTACGAAACGAGACCACTTGATTGGTGAAAGTATTATGGAGTAACCACCAATTAGAAGAAGCTACATGGGAGCTTGAGGATATGATGAGGGAGAGGTATCCTCATCTGTTTGTTACAAAGTGACGAATTTCGAGGGCGAAATTCATTTTAAGGGGGGTAGAATGTAACACCCGAGACTTTTATGTTATATAAATCATCAAAGGAATCTTTTTCTACACACATCACTTTCTTGGCTTGCTTTACACAAAATCTCGAGCTTCCTCGATAGCTTGCGTCGTACGCAATACCGAGTTTCACTAAACAATGATATGCCATTAAAATATTATTAAAACTAGCCGTTATGAATAGTAATAACCACCTTTTGAAATTGTATAAATTTTATTTTTCAAAATGGACTTCATTTTTGGATTCGTAATATAGAAATTAGCCTAGGGTGAAATTTTGGTATTTTTCTGAAAACTTTCAATTTTTGATGAATAGTGAAACAACTAAGTGGTAGTTAAAAAAAATGAATTTTTCATAAAACATAATTTTACCGCTTTTGTGAGTGGAATTTAGAAAATCCGAGAGACGTGGTTAATATCAAGGACTAAAATGTGGTTCAATGAGATGAAAATAATTTTTGGTGAATAGTAACTTTTTACTTTTTTTTACCACGGTTAAAAGTAAATAGGGTAATTAAGGGTAAAAATGATATTATTATTACCATAACACATGTCCTAATTCTATTGGACAAGTGTAATTCGACCAGAAACAAACTTAGGAATAACATATGACCATTTAGGCCCACCTGGATTAGATTAGGACATTTATTATTAATTTATTTAAAGAAGGGTTAAAATAGTTAAAATCAAAGTTTAATAACAAAATCATTTTTAATATGGGGTTATACATAAGCTAAATTCGACTATAAATATTCATTAGAAATCTATAAATCTTTCCTACATAATGGTATTTTATTTGTAATTTTTATACATTAAATAATTTAATTTATTTATGAAACAAAGATGATGCAGTAATTATCTTATTAATGAAATATTTACACAATTGATGTTATAAACACCAAAATAAATGTAATTTGACACTTTTTATGAATTCCACTAATTTTATAGATTAATATGACATGTTAGTATTTATTTAATTAAATTTTCTCGAACTAATCATTCTGTTATGATTTTCACAAAAATTAATTACTAAATAGTGTCAAAATTGACATAAAATAGTTTTTAAAACAAATATTATATTAGTAATCGTTATTTTATTCCTAAAATCTATGGTTCAGCCAAATGACTTAGATAAGGTTTTATATATTAATAATAAAAAACGTGGGCTTCTTTTTGCTGCTTATAGTAAGTTTATTAACCTTATAGTATAAGAACAAAAGAATACACGGTAAAAGTAAAATTATTTAACTTAATGTTAAATCTACATGATAAGGTTAAAATAGGAACCTAAAATTGTCTAAATTATATTGTATGAGAGTATTTCGACCCATACCCACCTTATCCTCGAAATAAATCAATTTTTGAGCTATTTAAAATAGAACATGGATTTATAATAAAATAATATTTTTAGTTATTCCAAAGGTGCCCCTCTCCTCCCTTATAAAAGGGAACCTCCTCCCTCTCTTCCTCACACCACATTGAGCCTTCAAAATAGGCCAACCCCTAAAAAATTCTCCTCTCCGCTTCCCTAGAGACATCCTAGAGGTCCTGGTCTTCTTCAAAGACCAATTTTAGTGCCCTAAAAGAAGGTCTCAAAGAAGCACTTCAAAGAAGAGGTAATGTTCGTTACCGATTCTTTCATCTTTATTTCTTCTTCCACTTCTTATTCATTAGTTGTTTCATTATGAAGTAATAAAATAAGTATCACTCATATATGGATATGTTATTATATGTATGAAACAACCCTATTTCACCATCTATCTATCCTACGGAAAAATAAATCACCGCGCGTGCGTACGTACGGAATACTGTCTCCACGCCGTGGTGTAATCTGTTTTCCACCACCACCTTACTTGGATGGGTATAATGGTGTAAATAATGACTATATATGACTATTATAAAGTGATACTGATTATGAAATAGTATAAATACACTCCAATACAATTCCACGATCATAGGAACGATATCATCACTCGTGCGTACGTACGGAATACCGTCTCCACGATGTGATGCGACTCGTTCTACATGATCTTAATTTCATAATGATTATATAAATTAATTAAATCAATGAATATGATATATATTACACTAATACCATTCTGTAAATGGGGTATCTATAACCTAAAGTGAAGAATAAGAATTTATTCGTCAAAACACGCATAAGAACAAAAAGTTATAAACACCCGAATAACAAGTAGCAATGAAATATTACTATTAAGAAGCTAAGAATATGAACAAATATGATATAATAAAAATAAGTATGATTCTGTAATAAGTCAATAACATTATTTAAATCATTATACAGGAGGTTCGGACACGTACAAAGCATATCGGACCTAAGGTAAGGGAGATATCACAATCTCATTTTTATCCGAGATTGTTTATACTTTGGTATTCACTGGGGTGTATTTTATCATCCACATCCATGTTTACTCAATATGTAATATTATTTCCATCCACCTAAAATTTTTTAAATCCAATTTTACCCTTCTGTGAGTTTTTAGTAAAGGATATGAAAGGAATCTTTTTTCGTATTTCATACGAGGTACTTTTTGACTTTTCCGACAAAAGTATGAAGAATATTTTTTTAACTTATACGGAATGAATGGATTTTTAAAACATTATTTCCAAGAATCTTCCTTTACAAGTTTTAAAGTTTATTTTTAATCAAATTCTATTAGTTTATAATTGTAAGACATGTTAAGAAAGTAAAAGTGTTTTTGAAGCAGAAAGGATATTTTCCTCAAGAATGGAGTTCAAGTGTTTTATCAAAATTATTTTCCATCTAAGATAATAAAGGGTTCTATTTTTATCCCTATTGATTTGATTATGTTGTGATGGAATTATATTTTTATGAATTCCTTTATCTTATATGAATTGTTTTATGATGTCATGATGTTTAAGATTCCCATTTTTTATTACATGGGTTATGCAATGATGTATGATTTATGATTTTGTGGCACAAATAAGAATGGTATCATTATGAGATGGCTGGGACCTATATCTCCCTCCAATTCATTGGGTAATGATTTTATATCTCATGAGATAGACATGGCTGAAATGGTTGGTTATACCGGTTCAGTGAAACAGGACTGAAACGAGGGTGACTCGGTTCAGAAATGGACTTTGCCCACTAAGATAGTCTTGGCACTGAGTCTTGACTAATAAGATATGATTCTCTATGATTATGTGTGTATGCCACAAAGTTTCATGTTTTAATTTATGATTATTTGGAATTTATTTCACTACTATGATTTATCCCATGTTATGATATTATGATCTCTTTTGCAGGTTAAGATTTCCAAAATGTTATGTTCTTACGAATATGATGTGATTGATTTTTCTTTTGTTTACCCTTACTGAGCATTTGAGCTCACCCTTTTATGTTTTCTTTTCCCCAGGATATAATGAAAGGTTTTATGTAAGAAAAAAAAGGGAAGATCTTTATTGGAGATGTTGAAGATCTTTCACCATGATTAGAAGATTACGTTCCGAGTTTCCAAAGACACTAAACTATTACTATCCTTGTGTGTGTGTTTTTGTTATGTAATAAGTATTCCACAAAAGTAAGGTAATTTCCTTGTACATTAGGCTTCGGGTCTCTACATGTCAGATATTCTAAATTATTCAAATTAGAAAAATGATGTTTTTTTTCATTATCTTTTATTAGTATTTGATGTATATGTGGGATATATATGGGATAGTTTTTCAAATCTAGTGATCCTTCTTGGGGCCTGATAGGTGGAGTGTTGTGGGAGACCTAGATACCAATAATTGTGACTCAAACACTAGTTAGTTGGTTCCTACTGTTACATGGTTTTCAATTTGAGGACATATCCTTAGTTTAATAGACCGTTGAGATATGCAGTTCATTATTATGAGTGAATTTTTACCCGTTCTCAAGAGGTACAACATTAATGTGATTTAGGAATGGGTTTCCCCATGACATCCTATGATTTTTGTGTCATTATATTTTAGAAGGGTGGATAACAATGATGTAGAAACATTTTGGCTTAGAATATTCATTGGGAGTCTAGTGAAAGCATAGTTGAAGAATTACTATAAAAAACAATTCTTGTGGTAGTTAGTCGTTTGATGAATCAGTGCATGGGTGGAGTGGTCATTTTTGAATAATAAGTCATAGAGAGCTATATGATTCTTTGTATTGAGAGGCCATATATCATATTAAACATTTATTGGTATATATTGACTCATCAGATGATGATTCAGGTGTTAGAATCATTGAAAACCATGAGATAGAAAAGGGTTGATGGTAATTGATGAGATACATGTGGTCATGGAAACTCATATTCCTATAAAATAAATGAAGTTCCTAGTACTGTCAACTTTTTTTAAATGGATTGGTACCATTATATAGTTGAACCGAGATTGGAACATGATATACATTGTTAGGATCAATGGTGTTATTGGTGGGTGAAATTGAAGTATGTCATGTTTTAAGGTATGTGTGGATTACGAGAAACATCCCCCTTCTAGTTGTAGGATCTTATAAGGAATGAATCAAATTCGATAACCACAATATAAAATGAAATTTGATGATTTCAGGGAATGTAATGATTTTGGGTTGGGAATGGGTGATAATTTACTTTCTTGTTGACACTAGGGAAAGATAATTATTCCTCCATTTCATTCACTACGTACAATGATGGATGGGTAATACACAATAATTATTGGGATTGTTTTCGATAGTATGATGAAAAATAAACCCCAAAGGTAAAGAGTATGATGTCTTCTCTAAGATAGATGCACTCATTTGATTAGGGCCATTAGAATATGGTAGGTAACTATAATACTATTTTAGAATATGGATACCATTTGAAAATATATCTATGTTCTATTTGATTCTTTATTGAATTGCACATATAGTTTAAGGAATGGTGATGGTGGAGTCTGAGCATGCACGACATGATTTGGTAGTTTTGTAATGAATGGGAGGTATTTCATTTGAATATCATTGGTGCTCATGGAAATCTCAACACATGAAAAATCAACTAGTGATTTGTATGATGGGTGACACTAGTAGTTGTGTTTGGACTCTAGGGAGTGTGTGGGGATGACCATGGGGTGTCTCTCAATGTATGTAGACCTGGGTATGTTGTTAAAAAAATTTAAAAGTTGGAGTAGAGCACTTCAAAAGGGATTTGGCCATAGGTGGTCTGAAGGATATTTTTTGTAAGATTTTATGTGATGATTTAAATGTCTTATCAATAAAATTAGGTGAGATAAATTGTGAATTTTTAACGGTTAAACAGGTGATTATCATGGAAAATTCGGTGCAACTAGGTTCTTTTCTTGTTCGAATGGAATTTGATCATTTCTGATTCTAATAAAATACTGAAATCAAAAATCATCATGTGTTATTATATTAATTGAGTTTATCACCAATCATTGATAGTATATATGATTTTAGGCATTTATTTAAGTTGAAATTTTTTTTGGTGAAACCATTATGAGTTGGAATTGTCTATAGAAAGCAAAAACCAATGGTAGTTATAACCATAGGTCTATGAAGAAATGACTAATTAAATGATCTTATTTGGGGATATAATGTCTTTGATAAGTTCAAAATTTATTTAGTTGTGTTGGTTATGAGTTTCGGTTTAGGTTTTGGTAGTTTAAGCACATTATATTCCCAGGGGATCTAGAGAGAGTGTTCAATGTTCAAAGATGGGACACACTTATTTTAGTAGAAATTCATAACATAGTTAGGTTATGATGATTATTTGGATTGTAACGCCCCGACCCCAGCTACCCAGAGTCGGTGCATTACTTCGTAACATTGGCATGATCACAAGAAAGATCAAATCTCGAAAGACCGATTGGTTTAGTAGCCTTGGAAACACTAGATATATTCATAAGTTTTACATTACATCATAAAATGAAAAAAATACTACAACAACATAATGTCTCCATAATCCACACTCATATCCCCACATAATATCCCTGCAGGTCATTCATAATTTACTTCTTCACTTCCTGGGAAAAATAAAACATAGAAAAGGGGTGAGCTCAAATGCCCAGTAAGGATAACATTATAGCGGAAACTTTCATAAATAAGAATAAACATTTAAGGCAATGTATAACTAAAACAAAAGCCTTTTAAATATGAACTTTCAACATGGTATGGCATAAATAAAATGAAATAATTCCATTTACTTATTCACATGGATATTCTACTAATCGAATAATCACATGCAAAAATCAATAACCACTTTCATAATGTTGGAATGCATAATGCCAGACTATCATAACCACATAGTCAAGGCCTCGTTCCAAGACTACAAATAAGATTTTGTCAAGGCCTTGTGCCAAGACACTAGTTTCTCTCATGATACCTACCGATGCATCGAGGAGCTATAGCGGGCTCCACCCGTCACTTATTAAGTCCAATGCATTCCCATATGAAAAGGTTTAAACATAACATAAACATTCGTATTAAAACTAGCATACGAAATGTCAATAATTTCACCATAAACTATGAATGGTATAAAAATATCACATCCATAGTCAAACATATCACAAAACTTTCAATATAATATAGAAGTTTTGTATCATAATAAATCAACTTCAAATAATCTTAAAATCCATCAAATGATGTTGACATAGATGAAATCAAAATTCTTTTTAAAGAAATATCTCCTTTTATTTTGAAATCATTTAAGATCCATATAAAATAAAACATTTTCTTTGAAAATATTCTTATAAGATTGTAAGGAAAGCTTTGAAGATTTTATAACGGCGTAAAATAACCGCACCCGCCGTATAAGTTAAAAAAAACATTCTTACCTCAATTCTGTCGAAAAGGTTAAAAAGCACCTTGTTTGGAAAACGATGGAAAGATTCCCTTATAAACCTCTTATAAAAAGTAAAACAATGGTATAAATGACTTTAACCCATATTCTTTTAAATGTTAAAAATGTTTTGAAATACATTTTGAAGAAACATGGATGTGGATGATAACGAGATCCCAGTAGATTATTACGTATAAAAAACCTCGGATAATGAAGAGATTGTGAAATAACCCTTACCTTGTACTTTTCCTTGGTTGGGGTAGGTTAACCTCCTGTATAATGGTGAAATAATTGTTATTAAATTATACAAGAATCATATATATTAATATGATATCATATATGATCTTTTAACATTGATTTGTTAATAATATCTTAGAATTATCGTCGTTTCGGGTGTTAACTTACTCATTTTCTTTATATGTTTTGATACATAAGCCATGGTTGTTGTATCTTATTCATATCCAGAATGATATCTAGTCCTTAAACATCATTTTTAAATCATCAAATGATAATTATACTTGAATGGTTACGATGGAGAATGAATCTCATCGCGTTCGTGGAGACGGTAGTCCGTACGTACGCACGAGCGACAATATCATTCTTTTGATATTAAAATAATATATAAATGAATGGTATATCATATATACAGAATCATTAACATGTTATATTTATTATTTACATGAGTTACACATCATTATTATACCTATCCAAATAATATTATATTGAATAACAATTACACCACGACGTGGAGACGGTAAGCCGTACGTACGCACGTATGGTGACATGTTATTCAAAGGGTGGATAGAATACTGAATATGGTTGTACCATAATTATAATAACATCACAGTATATGTGAGATACTGGAGTTACTATTTTAGAATGGTATGAACAAAGGAAGAAGAAGTGGAAGAAGAAATGAACTTAGAAATGGGTGGTGAAATCATTACCTCTTCTTCGGGTTCTTCCTTTTGATTTGATCAAAAGGGCTCATTAGGTTGGCTTTCTGATCAAACTAAGGCCTCTAGGTTGTAGTTAGGGATGTTGGGAGAGTATTTGGGCAGAGTTTGGCCGAACCAAAAGGCTTTGAAGGTGTGAAGAAATGAGAAGGAGGAGTGCCCTTTTATAAGAGGGGTGAGGGGCACCTTTGGAAAAGTTAGAAATATTAATTTATAATAAATTCATATTCGGTTTCTAAAGGCTCCAAAGTTTATTATTCAAAGGTTAAGGTGGGGATAGGTCTAAAACCACTCAACCAATAGAATTTAGACAGGTTTGGGTACTTATATTAACCTTATCTTTAAGTATTAACTCTAAGTTAATTAGTTTCACTTTTACAATGTCTCTTTGTATTTTTATATAATATGGTTAATAAACTTACTATATACATCCAAGAGACCCCCAAGTAGTACATTAATGATGAACCTATCATGATATAAGTCTCTTGGCCGAACCTTAGATTTTTAGGAATTTAATATCAATTAATAATATAATATTTGTTTTAAGAACTCTTTTATGTCAATTTTGACACTATTCAATAGTTGATTTTTTTGAAACTCATAACAGATTGATTACTTCGAACAAAGTCAATTAAATCAATACTAATATATCATATTATCCTAGAAAATTAGTTTAATTCATTAAAAGTTTCATATTATATTTATTTGGGTATTTATAATATCAATTATTTTAATTTTTCACTATTATAGTAATTACTGCATCATCATTGTGTCATATATAAAATAAATTATTTAATGTCTAAAAATTATAAATAAAATATCATTATGTAGGAAATCTTTTTATCTTTCTAATGAATATTTATAATCTAAAATCCAACATATATAACCCTATGTAACAATTTTTGTTCTAAAAGATATATGCTTGTGTCATTTTTGTATTCATTTTAACTAAATTAAAATAAAGTGTCATTATCACTTACAAGTGGATCCATGGGGTCCCAAAATAGACCCAAAGATTCCCATGGTCGACCATGTATCAACCAATAGGGTTAAGACACGTTTTAGGGTAATTTATTATTATTATAATATTATTTTTTAACCCTTATTTACCGGATTTACCCTTAACCATGGTAAATAAAATATTTACCGCAGTAATTATTCAAAATGTCTAAAAATAAAAGTTACCTATTTACACAATTTGAACATCCTGATTCCAAATATGTAATCCATTTTCCTAAATTCAAAACACAGAAGTGGCAGAAATTAATTTAAAATTATATCTCGCTGTGAAAACAAAAAGCGTGTTTTTAAGAGATAATAACTATCAAAAGATTGACACTCGTTTATGTTCGGTTTAATTGTAAAATTATGTCCAATGACAAACATTATATTAAATGGTAAAAATAAATTCTAAATATACTTTAAAACCACTCAAATTCATAATTTATCACTATTAATTATTTTGATTAAAAAAGTTGTTTTTAATTAAAACTTAGTAATTTTCACTATTCATCAAAATATGAAAGTTATCCGAAATGTACCAAAATTTCACCTTAGGCTAAATTCGATATTCCGAATCCAAAAATGAAGTCCATTTTCAAATATAATATATATATATAATTTCAAAAAGTAGGTATTACTATTCATAACGGCTAGTTTGATTAGTTATGGTGTGTTAGAACTCGGTGTTGCATACAACACACGCTATCACATTATTCAAAGAGAAGCGTACCGTAGAAGCTTGGGGTGTTACATTCTCCCCTCCTTCAAATAATTGCATCCTCGCAATTTCTAGGGTATTACTGTATAAAAAGACTCGGGTGGTTCTTCATCATAAGTTCCTCGGGTTCCCACGTTGCCTCTTCCATCTTATGGTTTCTCCACAAAACTTTTACCAGACGCGTCGTCCGGTTTCTCAGCACTTGTTCTCTCGTATCAAGAATCTTGACGGGCTCTTCACAATAAGACAGATCAGGTTCCAGTTCTAATTCCTCATAGGTGAGTACATGCGTCGGATCAGGCATGTATTTCCTCAATAGAGATACGTGGAACACATCGTGAACTTTGGAGAGACTTGGCGGCATTGCCAATCGGTAAGCTACAACCCCAATTCGTTCTAGAATTTCGAAAGGTCCGATGTACCTAGGACTCAATTTACCTTTCTTACCAAAACGTATAACTCCCTTCCATGGAGATACCTTTAGGAAAACATGATCACCGACTTGAAATTCCAAATCCTTCCTTCGATTATCGGCATAGCTCTTCTGCCTACTTTGAGCTGCTTTGATGTGATTTTGGATTACTTTCACCTTTTCCACCGTTTCCTCCACCAGTTCTGGGCCTACAAGTTTTCTTTCACCAACGTCATCCCAACAGGTTGGTGTACGACATCTCTTTCCGTATAACGCTTCATATGGAGCCATCTGAATACTCGAATGGAAGCTATTGTTATAGGAAAATTCTACCAGTGGTAAATATTGATCCCACATACCCTGAAAGTCAAGTGAGCAAGATCTCAACATGTCTTCTAGGGTTTGAATAGTCCGTTCTGATTGTCCATCTGTCTGAGGGTGGTAAGCAGTGCTCAAATGAAGTTCAGTATCCAGGGATTTCTGAAGACTTTTCCAAAATCTTGAAGTAAAACGGGGGTCACGATCAGAAACAATCGATAGGGGTACTCCATGAAGTCTCACAACTTCATTAATATATAGTCTTGCTAGACGTTCCAGGGGTAGATCTTCTCTTATAGCAAGAAAATGTGTTGACTTGGTAAGACGATCAACAATCACCAATATTGCATCGTTCCTTCTAGGAGTCTTTGGTAGCCCCATGACAAAGTCCATCGTAACATTGTCCCATTTCCACTCTGGTATGGGAAGAGGTTGCATGACTCCTCCAGGCTGTTGCCTTCCAGCTTTCACTTGTTGACAAACCATACATCTTGACACAAAATCAGCAATCTCCCTCTTCATGTTGTCCCACCAAAAATGTTCCTTCAAATCTCTATACATTTTGGTGCTCCCAGGGTGTATAGAGAAATTGGAACTATGAGCATCATCCAGCAATTCCCTTTTTAGATCAGGTATATTGGGAACACAAAGTCTCTTCCCGAATTTCAAAATTCCATCTTCATACACAAAGTCTCTCAATCTCCCATCATTCACAACTTTAATCTTCTTTTGGAATTCTTCATCATCGGTATGAGAACTCTTAATCCTTTCTATTAAAGATGGTTTGGCAACCATTTGAAAAAGAATTGATGTTTCACCTTCCCTGGTTATTCCCATGTCCATCTTCACTAGATCAATGAAAATTGGATCCCTTTCAATTCTCATATTGTTCAAAACTCCATGGTATTTTCTACTCAAAGCATCTGCCACCTTGTTTGCCTTCCCTGGGTGGTAGTGTATCGTACAATCATAATCCTTGAGTAATTCAAGCCATCTCCTTTGCCTCATGTTGAGTTCTTTTTGTGAGAAAATATACTTCAAACTCTTGTGATCAGTATAAATCTCACATTTTTCACCATAGAGGTAGTGCCTCCATATCTTCAAAGCAAAGATCACTGCTGCTAACTCGAGATCATGAGTAGGATAGTTTTGTTCATGAATTTTCAACTGTCGTGATGCATAGGCAATAAGTCTATCATTCTACATAAGGACACAGCCAAGTCCTTTCTTCGATGCATCACTATAAATAACGAACCCATCATTCCCCGATGGTAGAGTCAATATAGGAGCATTGACTAATCTTCTCTTCAGTTCTTCGAAACATTCTTCACACTCTTTTGTCCAAACAAATTTAACCCCTTTACGTGTGAGCTTCGTTAATGGGTTAGCCAATCGATCAAAATTCAGGACGAAACGTCGATAATAACCTGCCAAACCAATAAAACTACGTACCTCAGTTATACTCGTAGGTGCTGGCCATTCTTGGATTGCCTTGGTCTTAGAAGGATCAACAGAGATTCCATCTTTAGAGATAATATGGCCAAGAAAAGAAATCTCCTGAAGCCAGAATTCACACTTGCTAAACTTCCCATATAATTCATGCCTCCTCAGAGTCTTCAAGATAATGCGCAAGTGATTTTCATGATCTTCGTAGGTTTTGGAGTATACCAGAATATCATCAATAAATACCACCACAAATTCATCGAGATACTCCTTGAAAACTCTATTCATCAGATCCATGAATACAGAGGGTTCATTAGTCAATCCAAACGGCATTACAGTAAACTCGTAATGCCCGTACCTGGTTCGAAATGCTGTTTTCGGAATGTCTTCCTTCTTCACACACAACTGATGGTATCCAGATCGAAGGTCAATCTTTGAAAAGTATTGAGCTCCATGCAGTTGGTCAAATAAATCATCAATACGAGGTAGGGGATACTTGTTCTTTATTGTTATAGCATTGATCTCCCTGTAGTCGATACATAACCTCATAGATCCATCTTTCTTTTTAACAAAAAGAACAGGGGCTCCCCATGGAGAAACACTAGGGCGAATAAATCCCTTATTACTCAATTCCTCGTGTTGTTTCTTTAGTTCGACTAACTCTACAGTGGCCATTCTATAAGGGGTCTTCGATATAGGCCTTGATCCAGGAATCAAATCAATAGAAAAATCAACTTCTCGTTCTGGAGGATGTTCAGGTAAATCTTCCGGAAATACATCTACAAATTCTTTCACAATAGGTAAATCCTCTATTTGAACATTCCTTTCCTCACCGACAGTTATTTCATTCTCTTACTCCCCAATAATTGAATTAATTTGAGCTACTGGGGGTGGATCTAAATAAGAATTAGGTGGTGACGATTCTGCTCTAAAAATAAGGTGCTCCTTATCATTATCATCAAGAATCGTAACCTCTTTCTTCTTACAATAAATCTTCGCATCATAGTCCGAAAGCCAGTCCATACCGAGGATTATATCAAACTCAATCATAGGTATGATGATGAAATCAGCAGATAAAGAAAATTTATGTGCTCTAATGGGGACTGATTCACAAAACTTTGTTGCAACGATACTTCCCTTAGGAGTTTTAACTGACAACTCCCTTATTAAATCAAATTGGAAATATCTAATTTTCTTAGCAAACTGGGAAGATATGAAACAATGCGATGATCCAGAATCAAATAATGCATTTTCTAAACTTGAGGAAACCATTAAATTACATGCCACCACGTCTTTCGGAGCTTCTACCTCAGCAGTAGTGATAGCATAAGCCTGGCCTTGATCCCTTGGCCGTTTCTGAGGTAAGTTCTCCTGACGCTTAGGACATGCATTTGCATAATGCCCCTTCTCCCTGCAATTATAGCACTGAACGTTGGTAGCTTCCTTCTTCCCCTTGCAATCATGAGCTTGGTGGCCTTTTTCACCACACTTGTAACAGACTCCCATTCCCTTCAAGCAAGTACCAGGATGTTTCTTCCCGCATTTACCACAAGATGGATATTCAACCTTTCCCTTCTTCCCCTTATTTCCATTCCCAGATTGATCAGAAGGTCTCTTCTTCTCTTGCTTTGCTTTAAAGTCATAAGACTTAGAGAATTCCTTTTCGGTCTTGATAGCACATGAGACAATGTCTTCGTACGATGAAAAGGATTGTGAGACTAACGCTTGACGGAGAAATGGTTTTAACCCATCAAAGAAACGATCAATCTTACTTCTTGGGTTGCGAATATAATCTCCAGCATACCTCGCTAACCTTGTAAAGTTATCCTCATACTTTGTGACATTCTCATCCTCCTTCTGTCTCAGACTCAGAAATTTCCTTTCCATATCTGCTCGATGGTCGCGAGGGAAGTATTTTTCTAAAAACAGATCTTTGAACTCCCTCCATTCCATATTTGATACTTCATCATCTTCCTTCATGTTCTGAATCAATGACCACCATTGATTATCATCTCCAGTGAGGCGGTAAACTTCCATGATAACTTTTTCCCTTTCACTGCTCCCCAAAGCCTGAAATATTTTCTCTACGGAAAATATCCATTGCTCAGCTTCTAAGGGATTTGTATTCCCATTGAACTTTGGTGGTTGTTGCCTCATGAATCGATCTAACATTGATCCTCCATGCTGCGGATCAGGGTGCTCCATACGGGTATGGTTATTATTCATAACCTGAGTAAGTTGTCCCAGTATGGTGATTAGCTGATCAGCACCAGTTGCATCACCAGCCCCACTATAATTATCTTGAGCAGGAGGGCAATCCCTACATGGAGTGCGTGCATTGATACGGTTTCCATTTCTTCCACTAGGTGCCATTTCTAAACAATGGCATAAACTAGATCAGTTTATGAATCAAAATACATAATCCCATACTTATAAAACACTTAACATAAATTGAACTATTTATGGATATAATCCATAATCATAATAATGTTTTCTTTGAGTAAGTATATACTCATAATCCCTTCAAAATGATTTGTAAAGAAAATGAGATTTATCCTAAGCATATCCCCCGGGAGTGTCGTAACCAAGAGTGCAGCAAGGCCCGTTGTCGTGCACCAGTTCCCGTTCGAGTCTAGCTCAAAGCGGTGTTTTCGGGTTTTACCCCTAGGTACATCTGTGCTAGAGCCGCCTCTACCTGCTTGTATCCAGACAGGGATGTATTGCTTGGAAAACTCACAAAATCTCTACAATACCAAAATTCTAGGATGTTCTTCTATACTAATCCTCAAAGTTCATCTTAGGTCTACGTGATCTAATCAGAGTTTATCTAAATCTAGCTTCCAAGGTTTGTACTAAACTTCCTCTGATACCAACTGTAACGCCCCGACCCCAGCTACCCAGAGTCGGTGCATTACTTCGTAACATTGGAATGATCACAAGAAAGATCAAATCTCGAAAGACCGATTGGTTTAGTAGCCTTGGAAACACTAGATATATTCATAAGTTTTACATTACATCATAAAATGAAAAAAATACTACAACAACATAATGTCTCCATAATCCACACTCATATCCCCACATAATATCCCTGCAGGTCATTCATAATTTACTTCTTCACTTCCTGGGAAAAATAAAACATAGAAAAGGGGTGAGCTCAAATGCCCAGTAAGGATAACATTATAGCGGAAACATTCATAAATAAGAATAAACATTTAAGGCAATGTATAACTAAAACAAAAGCCTTTTAAATATGAACTTTAAACATGGTATGGCACAAATAAAATGAAATAATGCCATTTACTTATTCACATGGATATTCTACTAATCGAATAATCACATGCAAAAATCAATAACCACTTTCATAATGTTGGAATGCATAATGCCAGACTATCATAACCACATAGTCAAGGCCTCGTTCCAAGACTACAAATAAGATTTTGTCAAGGCCTTGTGCCAAGACACTAGTTTGTCTCATGAGACCTACCGATGCATCGAGGAGCTATAGCGGGCTCCACCCGTCACTTATTAAGTCCAATGCATTCCCATATGAAAAGGTTTAAACATAACATAAACATTCGTATTAAAACTAGCATACGAAATGTCAATAATTTCACCATAAACTATGAATGGTATAAAAATAGCACATCCATAGTCAAACATATCACAAAACCTTCAATACAATATAGAAGTTTTGTATCAAAATAAATCAACTTCAAATAATCATAAAATCCATCAAAGGATGTTGACATAGATGAAATCAAAATTCTTTTTAAAGAAATATCTCCTTTTATTTTGAAATCATTTAAGATCCATATAAAATAAAACATTTTCTTTGAAAATATTCTTATAATCTTGTAAAGAAAGCTTTGAAGATTTTATAACGGCGTAAAATAACCGCACCCGCCGTATAAGTTAAACAAAACATTCTTACCTCAATTCTGTCGAAAAGGTTAAAAAGCACCTTGTTTGGAAAACGACGGAAAGATTCCCTTATAAACCTCTTATAAAAAGTCAAACAAGGGTATAAATGACTTTAACCCATATTCTTTTAAATATTAAAAATGTTTTGAAATACATTTTGAAGAAACATGGATGTGGATGATAACGAGATCCCAGTAGATTATTACGTATAAACAACCTCGGATAATGAAGAGATTGTGAAATAACCCTTACCTTGTAATTTTCCTTGGTTGGGGTAGGTTAACCTCCTGTATAATGGTGAAATAATTGTTATTAAATTATACAAGAATCATATATATTAATATGATATCATATATGATCTTTTAACATTGATTTGTTAATAATATCTTAGAATTATCGTCGTTTCGGGTGTTAACTTACTCATTTTCTTTATATGTTTTGTTACATAATCCATGGTTGTTGTATCTTATTCATATCCAGAATGATATCTAGTCCTTAAACATCATTTTTAAATCATCAAATGATAATTATACTTGAATGGTTACGATGGAGAATGAATCTCATCGCGTTCGTGGAGACGGTAGTCCGTACGTACGCACGAGCGACAATATCATTCTTTTGATATTAAAATAATATATAAATGAATGGTATATCATATATACAGAATCATTAACATGTTATATTTATTATTTACATGAGTTACACATCATTATTATACCCATCCAAATAATATTATATTGAATAACAATTACACCACGACGTGGAGACGGTAAGCCGTACGTACGCACGTATGGTGACATGTTATTCAAAGGGTGGATAGAATACTGAATATGGTTGTACCATACTTATAATAACATCATAGTATATGTGAGATACTGGAGTTATTATTTTAGAATGGTAAGAACAAAGGAAGAAGAAGTGGAAGAAGAAATGAACTTAGAAAAGGGTGGTGAAATCATTACCTCTTCTTCGGGTTCTTCCTTTTGATTTGATCAAAAGGGCTCCTTAGGTTGGCTTTCTGATCAAACTAAGGCCTCTAGGTTGTTGTGAGGGATGTTGGGAGAGTATTTTGGCAGAGTTTGGCCGAACCAAAAGGCTTTGAATGTGTGAAGAAATGAGAAGGAGGAGTGCCCTTTTATAAGAGGGGTGAGGGGCACCTTTGGAAAAGTTAGAAATATTAATTTATAATAAATTCATATTCGGTTTATAAAGGCTCCAAAGTTGATTATTCAAAGTTTAAGGTGGGGATAGGTCGAAAACAACTCATCCAATAGAATTTAAACAGGTTTGGGTACTTATATTAACCTTATCTTTAAGTATTAACTCTAAGTTAATTAGTTTCACTTTTACAATGTCTCTTTGTATTTTTATATAATATGGTTAATAAACTTACTATATACATACAATCGACCCCCCAAGTGGTACATTAATGATGAACCTATCATGATATAAGTCTCTTGGCCGAACCGTATATTTTTAGGAATTTAATATCAATTAATAATATAATATTTGTTTTAAGAACTCTTTTATGTCAATTTTGACACTATTCAATACTTGATTTTTTTGAAACTCATAACAGATTGATTACTTCGAACAAAGTCCATTAAATCAATCCTAATATATCATATTATCCTAGAAAATTAGTTTAATTCATTAAAAGTTTCATATTATATTTATTTGGGTATTTATAATATCAATTATTTTAATTTTTCACTATTATAGTAATTACTGCATCATCATTGTGTCATATATAAAATAAATTATTTAATGTCTAAAAATTATAAATAAAATATCATTATGTAGGAAATCTTTTTATCTTTCTAATGAATATTTATAATCTAAAATCCAACATATATAACCCTATGTAACAATTGTTGTTCTAAACGATATATGCTTGTGTCATTTTTGTATTCATTTTAACTAAATTAAAATAAAGTGTCATTATCACTTACAAGTGGATCCATGGGGTCCCAAAATAGACCCAAAGATTCCCATGGTCGACCATGTATCAAAAAATAGGGTTAAGACACGTTTTAGGGAAATTTAGTATTATTATAATATTATTTTTTAACCCTTATTTACCGGATTTACCCTTAACCATGGTAAATAAAATATTTACCGCAGTAATTATTCAAAATGTCTAAAAATAAAAGTTACCTATTTACACAATTTGAACATCCTGATTCCAAATATGGAATCCATTTTCCTAAATTCAAAACACAGAAGTGGCAGAAATTAATTTAAAATTAAATCCCGCTGTCAAAACAAAAAGCGTGTTTTTAAGAGATAATAACTATCAAAAGATTGACACTCGTTTATGTTCGGTTTAATTGTAAAATTATGTCCAATGAACAACATTATATTAAATGGTAAAAATATATTCTAAATATACTTTAAAACCACTCAAATTCATAATTTATCACTATTAATTATTTTTATTAAAAAAGTTGTTTTTAATTAAAACTTAGTAATTTTCACTATTCATCAAAATATGAAAGTTATCCGAAATGTACCAAAATTTCACCTTAGGCTAAATTCGATATTCTGAATCCAAAAATGAAGTCCATTTTCAAATATAATATATATATATAATTTTAAAAAGTAGGTTTTACTATTCATAACGGCTAGTTTGATTAGTTATGGTGTGTTAGAACTCGGTGTTGCGTACAACACACGCTATCACATTATTCAAAGAGAAGCGTACCGTAGAAGCTTGGGGTGTTACATGGATTCCCAAAAAATACATATTAGTAAAGATAATAGATAATATGGGGATGTTATAGTATCTCATGTTTGGGAATTTTTTAGACATTCAATAATATTTTAAAATTTTAGACAACTGATGAAGATAATTTCAGAAACAGTATAGGGAACTGAGTATCATGTTTTATGGCATCTCAATAGATTTTTTTCACATGAATCAGGTATTCGGTGTCATATAAGGGTTCTGGGTGATACATAGGTTATTCTTTGTGGTTGTTGAATCCAATACAGTAGTTTTTACATCAGCTATCTAGGGGTGTCTAGCAATGGTTAAACCTACAAAATGCAGTTACATAGTAGCCAATGGCCTCTGTGGGATAGCCTGTGAGATATTTTGGTGGTCATATTAAAAACATCCTGATTAAGTGGATGGGCCATACCCCTATCTCTTTAAATTTTCTCTTGTGTGTCTAGTAATGTTCCTTCCATTTCTCTCCCTTATTCCATCATTTTAATTCGTCTTGTTCTTCATTAATTTCTAAATACTCTTGGTAATTATCACCATACACATTTCTTCATTTTCTGCCTCCTCCTTTCATTCATATTTTAATTTACCCGATTAGGGGTTTTAATTTTGAATTCACTAGATCATGGTGGAATACAAAACTAACGATAAGGACTCTGATCATCTTAGATATTGAGTATCTTAAGATGTTATATATGTCTTCACGTTACATTTCACTGAGCTATCATGAAATCATTATTTTTTTAGAATAATTTCAAATATAATTATACTAATTTGGAATTTTTTTGAAACCATGTATTGGTGAAATTTCCCATTTTAAGGCCATGGGTAGGCCTTGTTTTTTTACCAGGTCATAGGTTTTAGTTCTGGAATAATGAGATCAACCTAAGAGATATTAAGAATTATGAATATTCTAATAAAATAATTTAATTACATATAACATATTGACATAAATTACTTATTTATATTGGGATTAGAATTAGTTAATCATGGTGATTATATTGTGAGGTAGGACATTTTTTGTATTAGACTTGATAGGATGGGCCCTAATCGCTACATCTATCACTTTATTTCAATTTGGAAATATTTTTATTCAGTATGTGGTCTATCATAACATCCATCAAGGTAATTTGATAATTTCTGAGGTAAATTTGATGGGATTTGGTTCTTATACACTTAAGGAGATACCATTAATTAAATTTACTATAAATTATATAAAATAAACTAATTAATTGAATCTATTTAACTATTAATATAAATCAAGGGCTTTAACACTTGTGTAGAGAAAAGTTCCAAGGCCACCTCTGTCCCATGGGAATAATAACAGTTCCAGGGCCGCCTTATTTGAGAAGGTTATTCCCTTCAACTAGTATTGTTTTTCTTTAGGGCCATTCATGAACCAAATACCACCAAAGTAAATTATCCAAAGTAGTATAGGTCATGATGTGTGAGAGATTATGTCTTTGGGGTTTTATCCCTCCTCAAAATAGGCTTTGAATATAAGTATGAAATTGGTGTCGACCCAATGTAGGGTTTTTCTATAACATTAAAACCCTAGTAAGGGAGAATTGGGAATTGTTAGTGGTGACCATGGGAATATTCCTAATGTGCGATTAATTATCATGGCCACTGAGTCTAGTGATATAGTAACCTTGATTCAAGCATTCATCCAAACCATCAACATTAAATTTAATACTAATTTATTAGATGATTAAACTTTAATTGACTAGAATTATATTTTTAAAATATAATTGGATGTTCCCGAGGGACGTGAAACCCTCAACTACTTGAATGGTCTGGTTTTGAAGTCACCTAGGACCTGACCTTGACTGATCCATTACCATAGATGTCTGCTCCATGTAAATTGTGAGTATTGATGATTAATAATATTAATATAGTTAAAATCATATGTATTATACTACTTATTTATTTTAACGTATATCATATAGTAAATATTTTTTTGTATTCAATATATTTTGGTCCCCACCTATTAATTTATAATTAGTATCAGTAATTTTAATGTAATTTTTTGATTAGAAGTAATTAATTCTTCTAAATCCTTGGATTCCTTGTTAGAAAAGGATACATTAATTGAATCTAAAATTACCATATTCCCAAGTGTTTGCTAGATTCTTCCCTATATTAGTAAATAACAAAGGTTTTGGAGTGCACCGTAGAAACCCTTCTCAGTATTTTTATCACCAGGGATACCTAGAATGATAGGATCCATATGATAACATAGGTTTTAGATTGGATATATTTCACCCAATCACTATATTTTGTGACCAACCCATGGATATTGATGATCTCTTCTATTGATTTCTAGGATAATTTCTTGGATCATGTTGATATTCCATGATATCATTGCATAAGGATATCTAGAAATATGATGTAGAGATGGTGATGTATGGATATTGAGTTATCATATTGAATTAGGATACTATTACTTGTATATTTTATATGGTTCATCCCATATTTAATTCATTCTAGTTTGGCTATCTGGATTTCCATTGGAGGGAAACCATTGAATTCCACACTCGATAGGAAATTTTAATGTTGAGATGATGACTGGGTTGCACTAATAATTCACATATATAAAGGCATGCCAATGAATCCTAGGATCATACTCAATGACTTATTTGAAGGATTTTCAGTTGATTTCTGGAATAACAATATATATTTATTAGATTTAAGTATTAGTGATTCCAAGGATCATACTTGTATCATAATATGATGACATAGCTTTCATAGATTTATATTCAGAACTCGGAAAAGTTGATATTTTGAAACCCATATTGTAATCATGTACGAGTTATTACAATTTTTACTTAATTTATTTCATCAGTAATTATTATTTTTATTATTCATCTATGTAGTTAACATACTCATACTCGGAATTTAGTATCAATATATGTGACCATTAAGGTGGTTCCAAAATAAGAATTTTACTCATGTAAAACTTGGACCACCATTTCATAATGGT
This sequence comes from Viscum album, assembly GCA_963277665.1. Classification (NCBI taxonomy): domain Eukaryota; kingdom Viridiplantae; phylum Streptophyta; class Magnoliopsida; order Santalales; family Viscaceae; genus Viscum; species Viscum album. The sequence goes on from OY728160.1 coordinate 1,921,890,348, forward strand.
ACATAATCAGACATTCACTTGGTTGTAGGCACCTCTTATGTGGAGGCATGTGACTAATTGGGTAGGATATCTTGGATGTGTACATAGAAATTGGGATGGTATATGACTCTATATGTTTTTTTATTTCCTTTTATTAGAGGTTATATATATAACTACCCTAGTGGGCAGTTAGTGTATATATGTAATGGTTTTTCAGGTCTTTATATAATTTCCTTTATATCAATTTAATATATTATTTAACTTCTACATATAGTTTATTTATGAAATATCTTTTTTATTTTAAATTTTGATATTTTTTCTAACTCTAATTAAAGGGAATAAAATCTCCATAAACACATCTCAAGACCTCTCTACATGTTGGCATCCAATCATGTATGATTGGTTGCACATAAGTCCATGTGGTGACAAACCCATCTACCGTTCATCGTAATCTAGGAGGGTTGTACTCTGTTGTGATTGATGTTGATTCAATTTGTTCATTACATTCCATTGCGCTTTTAAATAGTAATTCCAATAATTTTTATGAAGTTTAACGAGCTTTCATCAATCATTATATAATGGAAAATAAAACATTTTACAAGGATTTAAAATGTTTACATACACTAGTAAAATCCTAGGACAAAGCAATTGAAAATGTATCAACATAATAGGATTAACTGACCTCACTGATTATCGATGTTTCTTTTTCTATAACTAGGATTAGTACCATTAAATTGTTAATTTGACTCAATTCCACCAGTGAATCTCTTCCCTCATGCTTTCTTTCATTTCCTACAACTCCAAATAGAAAAACAATTTTCCAAAAAAGCCAAATTTTGATAGTCTAAACACATTTGTATATGAAAAAGATATATGTTCTTGTTTATATCCATGGATATTTCTACATATGAATGACATTAATACCCCATTAATAGAATTAACGTTATTCCAATATTCATCAAGAAAACTCTTTCCCCTTGGGAGAAATATTCAAGGATTCTTGGTATATCATAAATTCAATTTGGAAATCATAACATCATCGATGTAGAATAGAAATTTATTTCCTATTTCATTGTAAAGATCATAAATATTCTCCAAGATACCATAAATATTTAATATTTAATTTCAACTTCCTAATGTTCAGGTATGATAATGTATCCTCAACATCTCTCTCACATTATTAAATGTTGGATATATCAAACTACACTGCATTATTTTACTTGTTCAGAATAATATCTTCAAAATTTATGGAGTGAAATGTCTCTATAATTATTTACGTTATATATACACTTACCTATATTTCATTATAGATTACATTTGTTTCCCTTCACGGAGATCTTCAGGGCATCATGATTGCAATGAAAAAATTAATCATTTAATCTTCATTGGAAGCCAAGTAATACTTATACAAATATCTCCATTAATATGGAGTCAGTATTTCCCATTAAATATGTCCCAAAATAAAGTATTTATAATTAATAAATTGTGATTACTCGACACATCCATGGAATAAGACTCGTGACTATCGAATGATGGTCACATTATTAAAAAAATTAGAGCATGTGCATTGACAATTCCATGGATCAGAACTCCTCTTGTGGCATAGTCCCCAACAAAATTGAAGAACCACCAAAAATTTATTTCCAAAATCATGTAACGGTCTGTATCGATAATTTTGTTTGTGATTGGTCAAAAATAGGATCCACAAATTATTTTTGAGATATTCTATTAAATTCACCCAATGAACTTGCTGAGATCTTGAAATTACCATCAATCTTAGACAGGAAATGGATAACCCATTCACCACAGGACTAGGGGATAAAAATCACCAAAACATCTATAAATTTCAACATCCACATCTATCACCTGAAACCTGTCATTAAATGTGTAAATTCAAATTCAAAATTCCACTATAACATTAATGGATCATGGAATATAGACATTACTAAAATATAAGATCAATAAAAATTCATCCAAAAATCCCCACAATGTAGTTTAGCAACTCATAGTGGGAATAACTGGGCATCAAAAACACATAGAACCATAACTTGAGCCATGTTTAAGTGGTTACCTATCATGATATGGTGACCACAAAAATCGATAGGCTACAAAAATAATTCAAAATTCCCATCAGGACACAATAATTACACTATATCATTGATCACCTATCTCCCTTCGCATGATGAATATTTTTAATAGTGATCATAATTTCCAAATCCTAGAATGAAGATTCCCCCTTTATTTCACTGGTTAATATGATGGATCAGGGAATCCTCAACACATATCCATGTCATGGTATGACCATTTACTATTACTACTTTTCCCATAACTCTATTGTCTAATTCCTATAGGCATAAAATACATGCAGATAACCATGATGCTTATGCCACTCTTCTATTATCCATGCATTGTCTAACTATCATTGTTATTTCCTCTCAGTTTTAATGTTTTTATTTTTTTCACATAGGGGATCGACCAATTTTTTTAAGGAGAAACAACTTATACGATGTAATAGGTACCTTGTTGGATAAAACACTTTCATAGGCACCAAAAATAAGAATTTTTTTATCAATGGTAAACTAAATTCCAGATGGATTGACCCAAAATATTTTATCCTCCATTATTGTATAACCACCAATAATGATGCTTGATTTATTTATTCCACATTGAACTTTAGCTCAAAGTCCTTCTAAAACTTCTTCACATGGGTGAAAAAACTATTCAATGCCAAAAAAAAATTAACAATATAATCAATACAATACCCTCAAATACATTAAAACCCAATTTATGTTCTATATGATCAAAAAAAATACACAATCGACCAAATACCAATCCTTAATTGTTTTTAGTGAATTTATACATTTAAATTCACATAGTTCTATTTATTTCATCATGGATTTTGTAATTTCTATTTTGATATGACCAAGGATCTTACCCTCATAGAAGGTAAGTTATGATGAGTCATTATTTTCATATTTCTCCTTCCTGTACTTTCATTCCATTCAATCATTTAACTTGAAATTTTGAATTATAAATACTTTTATAATTATATGGGAATATCAACTATTTTTATGTTTAATATATCTATTTTAAAAATAATTCATATAATTTCATTTGGATTACACATATTAAATTTTAACACTCTATAACAAAAATCACTAAAATATAGACACAAATGAAACTCTATTATTCTCCCTCGCTGTATTAGTATCCCTCTTATGATGTATCTCATATTCCCAAAATGTTCTGATACAATCACTTAAAAAGATATTTTTGACGGTCATTACATTATTATTATGGGTTCCATTATATATCAACACTTTTGGTAAAATATCAATGATATTTTCAGCTATGTAATAATTAGATATTTATTTTTATCTCTGTGATTAAAAATATTCACAATAATCATGTTCCATTAGTGTTTCTAAGCATTAAATTCGCCATGTCTAAATTAAAAAATGGTTATAATTTACTAGTATTATCATTGTTTTAATTTCTAACTCCATAAAATTTCAATGCGGGTCTAATACATCTACTATTAGATACAGTTTTCTATTCTCCATGTGGAAATTTAACTACAAATGATTGTTTTGATCATAGATTGTAGCAAATTATTTACGTGAAATTTTAAATAAAATTCATATCTCCCATGATCAGTAATATTTTGATGTTATTTCACTATTATTTAATATTTTTTAAAATAATGAGATAAGTTTATACACTTGTAATAATAACATTTGTCTCCCAGAAATATCATAAATATTTATAATCTCCATAATAAAATATTGGTGGTCATATTGGTTTAATATTTTATAGAATTCCAACTATAATAAAAAACAAAAAAAAAAGAACTTTTCACTTGGACATGTTAGTATAAGGTTTCTATTATAAGATTGGATAAATATACCTAAAATATAAAAAATTATGATACTAGGAAAATTTATGGCCTAGATAGAATATCACGAGACATTACATATTCCAAAATATTCTCTAAAATTTAAATGTTAGGAGAAATACAAGAAGTATGAATAGTAATAAAATGAAGACATATAATTATTTTTACCAAAATATTATCTAGTTGACAAAAAATAGCATGTTTTGGTAAATTAAAAGTATTATCATAACAATGAAATTTTATATTTTTGGTAAATGTAGAAGAAAAAATATAATAGTAGATCAAATAGTATGATAAAAGGGATAATTCTCAGAGTATCAGAATACATTTCGAATACCCAATAATGGATATTATTTTAAATAGATCTAATTAAATGAATTTATCTCTTTTAAAATAATGAGTAAGGTGGATTAGTAAAGAATATCCAAGGTTTTGGAGCTAATAATAATATAAATTCCTTATTCTACCTTTGATAAAAAAAATAATGTATAAGAAATTACACCATAAGAAGTTAGTATAAGTTTGCTCCAACCCTATGACATCTTCAATTAGATGATACACTGAAATTCTAGGGGCCATTTAATTCATAAAACTCAATGTTTTAATGTTTGTAGATTCTTTCTGTTGATTCTCCTCTTTCAAAAAGACCATAAACAATATATTTATCACTAGATATTCATTGAAGACAAATATAAGTGGACAATAAAAAATAGAATGAGGTAAAAAACGACAATGAAAAATAAAAAATGAAATATATTAGAATAACACAAAAAAAAATAAAAGATACAATTGAAGGTTATATGGGATATGAAATAATGCATAATTATAAACAATTTCAACTAAATCTAGGTATCTTTCTTATCTCCAATTTCTTCAATCATTTGTCATTTTTTTATCCTTTTTCTGTATAAAACTAAAATAGTTATAATCAGAGTTTATTAATTTGGATTATAATAACATTAGAAGCTATATCACCTATCAATGAATGAAGACATAAATTTTTATTCTCGTATTTAACCTTTAATTTCAGTGTTTTAGTGTGTTCTAAAAATTCTATGCTATGAATCAATTTATCAGACAATGTAAATGGAAATCACAAAATACACCTAAAAAATTAAAACATAAATGTATAAGTTAACTCAATTCAAATATTAGTGTATCATGATATCAAAAATAATGGATCAAAAAGTTGATTGATTTAAAAATATCCCAATACCTTAGTTGGACCGATTGTATTATACACAATTCCCTTTCCACATAATGCGATGGGTGGTTCACCCTGACATAAGTTATGTCTTGTCTCATATTATGGTTTAATACTGATGTATGTTTGATTTTTATTTACCCTCCTAATATAACGAGTTATTTTTTAATTATATGTGTTATAATTAAAAGTACGTATGTAACAAACACATGTTTTTATGTGTCGAAAAATCATATTTTTCTGTTTTCCTAGTGTAGTATAGTGGTTATACAAGGCCGTTTCACTTTAAGGGATTTCTTAATTTGTTTATATACTTAATATAATTCACCAAAGGACTAATTATTTTTATTGTTTTAGGTTTTATGAAATTCATGTAATCTAATAAAATAAATGAAATGAAAAACTAAATTCTAAATAACAGGAAAGGCTAAACAGAATGGAATTTGATAGTAATGGATATTCTCCTAAGAATGTTTTTAGGGAGAACCTTCATTAACATGATTCATATCTCAACACACATCATCATATGCGGGAAATCATAAATCTACCATATTTATGAATGAAAAGTATAATTTCTGATCTATGCGAACACCCCCCATTAAAGTCTTTAATTGAGGAAAAACTGTTGTAGATTAAGAAGTTAAACTTTAGATAACCACTATGAGGATTAAACACCCTATAAATTATCCTTTGAATTAATTCAAAGAATATAAAAAAACATGGTTTCGGTTTCAAGAACCAGATTACTCCCATGAGATATTCCTCTGGTTTGTTACATAAAATATTAAGTATTATATTTTCTAATGTAAATATTATAATAACAAAAAATATAATAATATTAATAATGGATGAAAAATATGGTGGAAGATTATGGAAAAAAATAAAACAATGAATGGATTTATTATAAATATAAATTACAATTGAAAACTAAAACCAAGATAAATTCCAAAAATATGAATAAGAAAAGGGTGATGTTGGATAATTGCCTCCCTCAGTGGATATCTACTCCATGGTTCCTTAGATAGAATGGAATGTAGTGTAATGGAATGATTTTGGAAGGTGGATCTCTCAACGTTTTATAGGCAAGAATATGTCCTCCTAAAATTTAAATTTTTTGACCAAATAAATAGATGATTCACTTGATATATTCTCCATACATGTTCTTAAAAAATGTATTCTACCTTATGAATCCTAATTTCAACTTAATTAGACACATTATTAATGAGTAATTCAATGTATATTGAGATGGACTATTTCTTTCCATGAATTCCAAAATTCATATTTACATTTTTAACATCTAATTATCATCTAAATGAGTGATAAAATTCCAAAAATTTATTATAGAAACTACCCTCTTGGTAACTATTATATTAATGTTGAATTAACCTACAATGGAGGTGTTTAGACTGATTTATGATTTCGTTATGGAGGTGGGGACCATGCTGTCTGGATGAACACATTATCAAATTTACTTAATTTTTTAGGCCTCTATAGGGTCGAATAAAATCTTGGTACAGAAGTAAAATTTGAATAAAATTGAACAAATAATACTAAAAAATTTTAATTGATTACGAATCAATAATATTCCAAATTTTATGGTAAAAATAACCCTATGATAAAAATCTTTCAAAAATCCAAAATTACGCACATTCCACATTTTATCACAAAACATCTGATAAATCCAAAATTGTACCAAATAAGACCAAATTGTTATATTGGGAGTGTTAAAATAATATAACTTCAAATATAAAATGATTAAAATATTATATCTATGAATTCTTCCACTCATAAACCATGCTTCTCCTCAACCACAAAATGCCAGCATGGAATTTAGAGGACACTAATGTTTCCAATATTTATATTTCCATGAAATCACATCAAACTACATCCAATGTAAAATAAAACGTTCAAAAATACACATAAAAATCCAATTTAATTAATCAGGTTTTAAATATACAATAAATTCATGTATTTTTCTTTTCCCATTTGAAAAATGATGGAACATCTGTTTTCATTCATTCAAACACCTCAAATAATTATTACTAGTAGTGCCACATCATGATTTACCTCACCATTGAATCTTTCCTCTCATATCTCATGATAAAAATCATGTACATTTATGTTCATATCATGTTAAATAGATATATGTCCATATATTTGTAAAGTAACTACTATCACCACAATGTAAAGACAAAAGAAACATAAAATCATGAGTTCATTCAATAAAGGATAAAACTAATCTCAATCTTATGGTTGGTAGAATTTGATAATTTTAAAAATTAAGGCTCAAAGAGGAGTTTTATATTTTATTTAAAATTAATGATATAAAAAATTAAAATGTAAAAAGTTCTTCCCCATAAATGTAGAATCTCCCACTTCCCCCAAACTTAATGTAATGTCATGATCAAATTTTGAATAATGAATTTTTTATGCACCCTCTTGATTTTTTTCCAAGTATTTTCTATTCATTTTATTCTTTTTTCAAATGATAAAATTGAAACAGACCTCAAATACAACACTTAACCACATATGATAAAATTAATTGTCCATTAATGGTGATTTTTTATTTTTCCAATTTAAAACCCATTTTTATTTTTTTATTTTTCGTTCCTTTTTTTCTATTTTTTATTCAAGAGGAAAAAAATAATGATTATATTGAATAAATAATATTAAAATTATCATTACCCAATATAGAACCCCAACACAATTACTCCATAAAATTTAAATTATCCCTTCCACCATGATTCCCTTTACCACCAAACATCAAATTTTAAATATCATTAAAATACCAATAGTTGGGTAAGAAAGGATAATTTTTTTTTGAAACATGGATTATCCCTATAACGTTCAATCATCTTATCTATGAGATACATAAGTATTGAAGTAAATATGGTGATTATGGATAAATAATTTTCAATATAATCATCAATCATTTTAAATGTTTTTTTTCACATTCACAGCTCTAACAAGTTTCAATACATGTTCTAGCAGGTGACATGTCCCAAGATCACTCATGAAATATGATCAATATAAATAGGAATTAAATGGTCTAGAAACATTTTTTGTAATGAGATATATGATATTGTAAAATCACTCAAGGCATGATTAATAATAAAAAATCAATTCACCTAGATTTCAAAAATTTAGGGCATGAAAAATGTTTGGGAAATTTCATTTACATGATTCAATAAATTCCCTAAAATCATGAGTCCTAATTTCAATATTCATGCTTCATTTCAATCATCTTATTATCCATATCATTTATTAAATTTCATTAACATTGAAATATAAAACATGGAATAACTGTATTCCTAAGAAATTCATGTCTCCTAGATAGTCAAGTTGTGCATTAATTCATGTATGGTCATTAAATTCTTATCATTAAATATAAAAACATGTTTTTGTCCAAAAAATTTAAGCAGTATAGAAGTTTAAATGATAAAAATAAACTCCCTTTACCATGAAGATTATTCCTTATCTGTCACTGTTTGAGGGTTCATTCAACCCTCAAGAACCTATAAAAGAAAACAAAACAATTAAGTGCAGGGATCATGTCATTAAAGAATAAACATATATAAGGGATGGGGTATCATGAAAAATTAATTCCTAAAAAAAAGAAATTGAATTCTAAATTCCTAGAATGAATGTATAGATAAATCATCGTATGATCCCCCATGCGGGACCTGAATTTTTTCTACCTCCAGTGGCCAATCCCATCTGTTATCCAATGTATAATAATGGTTGGGACCTATTTTAAATTAACTAACAAATGTGGGTTTTCATAGAATCCACTTCATTTTTCTTTTTGTGGATGACTCCATGGGTAGAGTACACTAGATATTTCCCCATCTCAATGTGGAATATATTTCATGGTGTGATTAGATAATGTATAGAACCCCCTCCTCCTTTGTTGCTAAATGTGAAACATCTTCTTCCAAAATCCCATGGTTACTATAGATGTGTTGCATAAAAATAATAATTGAATGGAATGATACAGTGTAAATCTATTTCAATAGAATCAGAACATACTGTTTCAATAGAAATCCTTCCCATTAAATGTAGGAATGTTTTGGATTTGTTTCCACTGGATCAACTACATGAAATTATTATAGGGCCTCCACAAATGTATGTTTAATAAAATCAGGGATCTCTCTTTGTTCCTCAACAGGTGCATGTTCAGTTTCTTCTGCTTCCACTAAGGAAAAGTAGTGATATACTCAATCTGAAAATTTCAAACTATAAGAAGTGATACTAAAATCATATATATATTGAGATCCTAAAAGTTTGTTTTAGGAAAGAATCATCTCCAATAGAAAGTTTTGGTTCATTCACTTCTATAGTTGTATGTTCTTCATGATGTTGTATCTTAGTGGAAGGAGGTAGGTAGTTAGGCTCCTCTAAATTTTCATCAATTTTAATGATGATTTATGAAATTTCTTCCACCAATGGATATAGGTTATTTAGAAGGATTAGGTAGATCATGTTGTTCATCAAAATCATTCCAAAAGACTTCAATATCTTGTTGATCCCCCACATATAGCTCGGAATTTGGTTTTTCTTTCGTAGCATGGACATTTACTATTATCCCACATATTTGACCTCATAGTCCTTTTATAGACCCTTTAAGTACAAACATTTGAGGTATGATGTACTCTAAAACTACTTCTTATTTTTTTTCACCTATGAGTAGTCATTCCATATAGATTAATAGAATTTTGGATACATCATGGAAAATTAATTTTAATTGTTTTTTAAATATCGAAAATTATATAAATGTGAAAATAGAAAATGTAAAGGATTACCTAATTAGATCCCCAATAATGGTTCTAGTTTTGATGAACACCTATTGTATGGATTGGAAATCGAATATTTTTATCTTTTCCTAGAGAAACACAGTGGATGACCATTGTCGTCTCACTTGAGGAGCTTTACCAGTTTGTTAACCCAAATAATCTAATTCACCTTAGAAGTACTTATTTTTGTTGTTTTAGGTTTTATGAAATTAATTGAATTTAATAAAATCAATGTAATGAAAAATTTAATTCTAAATAACAAGTAATTCTAAATAAAATGGAAATTTATAAGAAAGGACGTTCTTCTAATAGAATTTTTAGGGAGCACCTTAAATTATCTGCTTCAAATATCTTTAGTGAGCACATCCCATATTATGTGTGGAAACCTCGATCTGACACATTTATGAATGAAAAGTATACTTAGTGATTTCCAAAAACTCCATCCATTCACCACCTTAATTGAGGTAAAATGTTTGTATATTATGATTTGAAACATTATACAATCCCACTAAGGATTAAACCATCTATAAATTATATATATAATTTACTCAACGATGATCAATATCATTATGTTATGTTAAAGAACTAGATTAATCCCTTAGGATTTTCCTCATGGATGTTACTCATGATAATGATTATTATAGTTCACAAATGTAATATGAGAAGAAAAGAAACATGAATAAGAAGAATGGGTGAAAAATAATGATGAAGAATATGGAAACCAACATAAAAACAATGCATGACTTTATTAGAAATCAAAATTATAATTGAAAACTAAAAAAATATGAAAAAATAAATAATAATAAGAAAATGGGTAGATTTTTTGTGATCATCCATATGTATAGATCCACTCCTTGGTGACACAGATATAATGGAATGGAGTGGAATGGAATGATTTGCGAAGGAGTATCTCTCCACCTTTTATAGCCTAGAATATATCCTCTTATAGATTACATGTTTTTACCTAGGTAATGGAAGATTCATGAGTTCCATCCTTCATCAAAGTTGTTCAAAATTGTATTTTGAGTTCACCCTCCAATGTTCATATCAATTGGACACATGACTAAAGATTTATGGAATTTATAATGAGATAGATTCTTTTGGGCTGAGAATTCATGAATTCTTCTTTAAATGTATAATGTTCAATGGACCAATTATTGAGTTCCAGTCTCCCTCACATTCATTAAAGAAATGTTCACATGGTTCATAGTTCTATTAAAGGTGTAGTAACCATAATTTTTGGTTTTATTCCAATTTATGATTCCACTGTAGAGGTGGGTTCCATGCGGTCCTCCCAAACAACATTTCAACATTAGTGAATTTTTCGGGCCTCAAGATGGTCGAATCAACTCTTTGTCCTGTAGACGAATTTGAATAAAATTATAACTAGAATCCTAAAAAGGAATCAATAAAATCAGAATAATATATTAATCTTTATGGCCAAAGATGCCTATAATAAAAATCTATCAAAATTACATAATTAATAAATTTTCACATTTTATCCCAAAACAAAACATACATCCAAAATTGATCCAAATAATCTAAAATTGATAAATTGGGAGGGTTAAAATTATTTATATTCTTATATAAAATTATTAAAATATTACCACTGTCATTATTTAATTTTATTTTACTTATTTTTATAATCCTCAAGATATTTTATAATATTGGATACATATGAAGTTATGACAGTTCGATATTTGTGAGTAGTGATTGGCTACTAAGTATATCATACTAACACCATGTGTGGGATTAACATGGGTCTCATCAAGAATTATTTTTATGATACCTCATAATGGAATATTTATTCATCTTGGCATTTAACATCAAAATAATTTTAGAGCATGGATGAAACATTTTTATCTTTCTAGAGGGAATGTGGGATGTATGATTATGGGATGTATCTTTTATTGATAATTTGAGAATTCACATTGGAGACCCTAATTTTAGTTTGTTATTAATCAATTGTCTTACACATCACTTAAAAATAATATTTTTTATTTCCACTTATAGGTGTATTTTATTCATTTTTCGAAACTATTTATGGTATTCGGTTATATGTACATTTTATCATCTAACATGTGTATCTCTTCATATAACTTTTTTTTATAATAATTAGTTTTATCATAGAGTCCATATAAATTCATGACGATTCCATATTAAAAATGGAATATTTTATATCACGATATTTTACAATGGGAAAAATCATCCCACATCAAAATTGATCTCAATCCATGGTATTTATGATAGACTATAGAAGTATGCAGGGGAATCATATGTATTGTATGAATCCAAATTGACACCAATAACGTTTTCAAGAAATTTTCTTTTTTAAATGGTAATATATCTGTATTTAGGATTCTATAGAATGTAATATACATGTAGATAGGAGATATGGACTTCAGTAATCAAACTGTATTCCTTAAATAAGTATTTCAACTATAGTTATTGTAAAATCATAATCACTAGGGGTACATTTTTTGAATATTTTTAGATGAAAAATATGATGTATCTTGATAGGTATTAGAAGGTATGAATGTTTAGGATCACATGACATACAATATTCTTGTCCATGTATGTCAAATTATTTTTAGAATGGATTATCCTTCCACTTTAACAACACACATTAACAGTAAATAAATTATTATTTATTATATATAAATTTTTGGAAATTATGTTAATATAAGTCAACCATTAGTTTCCGTGATTATAAACTCAATTTTCAAAAATATAATATCTTTATTTTGTTTTATTCTTCCAGTCTGATCCATGTGATTTCATATAATATTTTATTACTTTAAAACTAATTAATAAATGTTATAATTAAAAGTGTGTTTTAAAATGGATTTTATTTTAGTGAATTAAATAAATAAATGGATTAAAAGAGTAAGATCAAAATTCTCTAATAAAATTATTAAACTTTGGGGTTACCTAATATGGGGATATGTTTTTAATATATTTTTACATTATTATATAGGATTCAACATTGATGAAAACCTCATACAGTTTAGTAAGTTAAATGGTGGTATAATCCAACTAAATGAACAATGCAGAAATCTATTTTCATAGAAGGACATGAATCATTTCCGAAATTTATGGGTCAAGAAGATCCATGTAATTATCATACTATATCTTGGATTATGAATGATTTAAATTTTCATCATTATATTTTCTTGTAGGGTGACACGTATTCAAAAGGGTAAAATAGGATCAATAGTCTTCATTAGCTATTTAATTTCAAGAATAATAAAGAGTTATATTTAGTTAAACTCACTACCTTTATGCTCTAAATGTATTCCATATAATGGTTTCATTTCATGATAAAATATAAGAAGGGCAAGGTCCAAAGATGAAATAAATTCCAATATTTTTTTCCATGTAGTTTTATTATAACACCCTATAAGTGGTTATGATAAAGGATTTAATTAATCCTTAATTAGTATAAATTTCCATTATGGAGTATGGTTCCAAGATTGAAAACATACATAAATTGGTTTTATATTAGAGTGTTAATATGTAATTAGAATAGGGAATATGACAACCCATTTATTTTAATTTATTTATTTTTTTAACTAATACATAAATATACAAATAATATAATCCAAATGGATTAATAGGTGTAGTGTCTTTTGAAAATTATAATCATATCAAAATAAAATGAATAGAGACATCATGAAATTATTTAGTAAAATTAGAACATGCACTTAAATTACATAGATCTTATAATAGTAAAATAGATAAAATGGGGTCGAACATAATAAAGTGATGAGGTATAAATCATATGAAGGGGATACTCAAGGAATAATATAAATTAATGTATTTAATGTGATTCAATAGGAGTAAAATGATGATATAGAAATGTATGAACCATATTCATCATAATAGAATCATAACATAATATGATAACATAAAGGAATAATAAGAATGTTTCAACAACAACAAACATTAAGTCATAAGATTAATTCAACTATAACCATCAAGATGACATAGAATAACATGTTTATGATAATTAATCATGCATTATACATGTTATTTAATTATATAAAAACAATACTCAATGCATTTTAGGGATATATAATTTCTGTCCCACCCATTATATTATTACCATGTACATAAATCTCTATCAAGAAATATCATACACGATATAATCATCATTCAACACTATCAATCCCATGATTAAGATGTGTGGGTTCCAAACATGTACTTCCACAATAAATGAAGAAATAAATCCTTTATTGGAATTCCCTGGAATGGAAATGGGGATGGGTATTCCCAAAAAAGTTGGGAAAATAAAATCATGGGATAATATCTGCAGATTAACGAGTGTACATAGAGTGAAAGGTGGTATTAAATTATAGAAACAAAATTAGGAAAATAATAATGATATGTAAAAACAAATTACTACATGAATAATTTCAATCAAAATGATAAATATAAATAAGGTTCTTTAATGAAAAGGGAAAGGATGATAATCCCATAATTGAGTTGTTGATTCAAAAAGAATAGGAAGAGGATATTAAGATCATGGGAACACATTTTGAGGTATAATAATATCAAAAAGGAGAGGAAAACATTTCTCAGTGAGTTTATAGTAAGGAGTAATGGTATCATGAGTGGGTATTTATAGAAAAATATTTGGGAATTATTTTTTAATTATTGAACATATGTTTTGGACTTTATAAAAAATAATCAAAAACCACGAACCTTACCATGGGTTTTCCCATGTTTTCCTCCAAACTAGAGTGTTTCCAATATTTTATTATAATAAGAACCATAAAAATTATAATAACACTACTCATAATGTGGAAGTGATTCATGATTAGAAGAATTTTGTTTTAAAACATAAAATGATAATATATGTTTTCTAGGTGTCATTATTGAATTGTAAAATTAATAAAATAACATAAAAAACAAATTAATTTAATGGTAAAACATAATTTTGGTCACGAAATCAATTTATCATACTTATTCCATATTGTTTGGTCTATTCCGATATCATAATACATATCATATATTTACACCATATTTAGTTTTTGTCCAAAAAAGTGATTGTCTTAAATATTTTTGAAAAATTATATATTAGATAGTATATATTTAATGATTTTAAAATTTTATAGTTTCTTATAAAATATTATTTTATAAATATTGGAGTTTCAACATTAATAAAAAATCATGTTTATTTAAAAATATTATATTTTACCCCACCAAAATCATTACATCACTTATAAACAAAACACATGACTTCATTAAAATATATTACTATTTATAATTAAATTAAAAATAATAATTATGGTCATTTAATGAAAATAAATATTATTTCAAAACTCTCACATTAATCAAAAAGTGTTTTTTAATTGAAGTTACAGATTTTATAAAAATATATTGTGGGTGTCTTCATATCAAAATCTAGTTTTTTTCAAACTCATTATATAATATTATATATATAATGTAATAATGAAAAGATGTCAATAAAATTAAAATATAATTAAAATTTAAAGAAAAAAATTCATACATCTAGGATATAGATACATAACAACTTATTGATTTATAATACACCCTATGGGTATGGTGTGCGATAGTAGTAATTTCATTGTGTGGTTGGATGAATAAGGTTTGTGTGGTATTCTCATTGAGATAGACCATATCAAATACATTGTTTCAGTTGCGTTTTAGATATTAAATATCATTTTGGACTTGGTTAAGGGAAACTACCGCTGATTCTATCTCTCTCAGAAACATGGAAAAATATGATTTGTAGTGTCTTATTTTACCGATCTAGTCCATCAATCCTTCTATCACATCCAATTACAATTTATTTTATCCCATAATATATTTTATTCTTTAGGGTAACAAAAAAGTGGGTGTATTATAAAATATTATGATTCATGATAGACTTTTAAAAAAAATGTGAAATTATAGCTCTATTATTTAATGGACCATAATTATAAATTAAATATAGTGCTTTTATTTTTAATAATTTTCTAATAAATAATTTTTTCATTCAGAATAAAATTTCATTTGAAAAATTTTATTTCATTAAATTCGTCTCTGATTAAAAATTTTCCATAAAAATTTCATTTCATACACTAAAATAGATGAGGGTAATTTTGTTTCATTGGTTGTTATGGTTCCCATGTTTCATCTTCAAACATATGATCTCGAGCCATTACTTTGACAAGGTGCTTTTTTGGTTCCACAAAGCATTGTCTCTATGGTTAAAGATAATCACTAGATACTCTTCAAATTAAATATCATTATCCAATTTTATAAATCATCCCATCATTTTCAATCATAAATTTAAAATCATTTTATATGAATAATCAATACTTTTCAAAAATATATGATTAATGACTATAAATTTTTAGTGTATTTGGAGAGTAGATAAAAAATTATTCTTATGTCAATAATTATATTCAACATCTACCATAAATATCTCTCTACTTAGAGAACTTATTATACATTTCATACCTAAACATTTATTCATAACCCAGGGAAAGTAATCATATTAAAGGTTGAGCTCAGACTCTCAGTACGGGTAAACATGGGAGATATCAAACTGTGATTATAAGAATTAATAATATAAAAATAAGGGTATGAGGTAATGAAAATTAATTTGATTTTTCATACCCAATCATTATAATATCATAAACATGGTTTATAGAATAATACAGTATAATTTAAAATACTTGAATCAAAATAGTGTGAATTCTTCGTAAATCAATCATCAACCACAAGTTCATAACATATAATTATGGCCCCATTATATGTATAAAATAAATTTCACATGTCATGGTTTTCTTATAATACCATCAAATCATATAGGATAAAAAATCCATATATTTTTCTCATAATATAACTAATTAGGCATCACCACTTATTTCACATACCAGATCAAGCACATCAGCTCGATTCAATTAATTATATTATGAGATATAACTCATTACCCAATGCATTTTAGCAGGATATAGGTCTCACAAATAAGATGATACATACATATTTGTTCCATAATTTCATTCAATATTCATCATATCACCATGTCAAAATATGTGGGTTACATATGCATTACATATATCCATTATAGTGTAACCCATTATAATATAATTGGTTTCATAATAATTTCATCATAATATTCCCAAACCATTAGGTGAAAGAATATGGATCACACCATTTCATCATTTACTCAATAAAACATATGAAAAACTCACTATATAAGGTCATTAATGAATATGAACTCCATAAAATGAACATTAAAACATTCTTGATTAAAATATAGTTTCCATTCTGATATCTATAAATTATAACATTAAAATTTACAATTTATTAGTGACAAAAATTCATTGAAAATTCATTTTAGAACATTTAATGTATGATTTAATTAATTTATTGGTCATGATTTTGTGAAATTGTTTTCATCCGAGACATAGTAGAAAAAATATTCCTTTCACATTTCTCATATATAGTCAATACTACATAACTAGAAAATGGTAATAATATTTCCTTTAAAACAATGTTTAAAAATTAAAACATATGTAAAAATATTTTTAAACAATAATTGGATAATAGAAAAATATTCCTTTAATTGGTTTTAGAAAATATTGACATTGAAGTGAAAATATTTTTTAATGAACAGATATATAAAGTCTTTTTCTTGAAAACATTTTTTTGGACTCCTTAGATCCTAAAGAAAGAGAAATGAATGTAAAATGTTTATTCTATTGAAATAAATAGAGGAAAATATACTACTTGTTATATTTAAGAGGTATACAATAATATTTTATAAGTGAGTTGTAATCATTATTTATACAAATAAATAGTGAGATTATAGCTTAAAACCATGACCATGTTGGTATATTTTTATTTGTAAGCCCAATGATAGAAAAAAACTCATAATAATATTTAAATTACCATAATTTTCATAATAATTTTAATAAAATACATTCAAGAATACAATATACACCAGAAAAAATAAGTGATCAATATGGAATGTGCCACACAAAAATAAAAGTTTGATGAATATAATAAATCACAAGTCATAGATTCCTTCATACATGTTCAAATATTATAAATAGTTATTACTGGTTTATTAGACATATATAATAGAACCATACTCATATATATTATTCCATATATTATCTAATCATATCCCTTATCAACCATTTATTAACAATTTATTGTTTAGATCTCTATTTTGGGTAATAAATATATGGTTTTTCATGTACGATTGGGATTAGTAGTTTGGGTCCGTGTAATTTGATCATGGTGAAATCATATAAATAATTTTAATAATGATATAAATATCATATATATTCATTATTTACTAATTCACTATCATCAATAAAAATTAGATATAAAAAATAGATAACACTATTTATGGAGACACTCAACAGTATGTACACAGGAGCATTGTTGGCATTTTCTCAGAAGATGAAATGAAAAAAATTTAAATAATACATCACGTTTAAAAAAATTCATATATATCATATATATTCAATAAATATTTGCTTATATCCATCCTTTTCAAAATAAAATGAAAAACGAATCACATCGCTTCATGGAGGCGAAAATCGATATGTTCTCATAAGAGACATTCTCGTTTTCCAATAGCTTCAAAGTTATGTAAGTATATGTGATATTATTATTATAAGAGAATAATTATATAATAAATATAAATTATCAATGTTAAATATATCCTTATATCAATCTGTGGGAGGTTGTGATGGAAAACGAGTTAAATAGGTTCATAAGGTGGTAGTCCATCATACAAAGGATCGATTGTTTCATTTACAATTTTATGGAAGGGGAGAGGGATATACAAAAAACATAATATCATCACATTATGTGGTATATATTTTTGTTATTATACTTTAATAATTTTAACTTAACTGAAATTGGTAAATTAAATATCATAGAGAATAAAATTTCATTCCTCTATAACAATCTTGCAAGGATATATTATTAAAGACCATAGGATTGTTGTTTTGGGAGCACCAGTAGCTTTATAAAATGGATAATGGTTTCTGGTGAGATTTATGAATGTATTTTTCATTAAAAATTCCTTAAGAGGTGTAAAAAAGTCACAAGAGGAGCCATCCTTCTGTAATTTAGGAGGAGAGGCATTTTGGTAAATATCCAAAAATATTGAATAATAGGGAGTCACTCTAAAAACAAAATACCTCCGAAATTTATAAATAATGGTGTTCTAGGAATATATGGTTGATCCATTTCTCCCCCATAAAAAAATTTGTTAATAATTTTGTTCCATAACCACTATCTTTACACACTTTTTACAATTTATTTTTTACTATGAAAACTAGTCTTTTTACCTAGGTATTATTTCTATTATGACTAAATGTAAAATTTCCTTTCATATAAATTTTGAACCCACTCTTTATAAATATAAAATTCAATTTATAATAAATGGAAATTATATTTATGGAAAATTAATTTTCACACGGTCACATGTATCGTGAAAAACCATGTATTACCCTTTACTACGTTAACAATTTTTTTAATATTTAGGGGAAAATGAGGAAATTGATCCATGAATGGACTATGTTTTATATTTTTAGTCATATACCAATCACATATATGAGGTTAATCTTGTTAGGAATTATAAAACATTATGTAACATATTATTTATTACAAAATATTATTAATGTCAACTAAGAAATTATTCATATAATATTATTTAAAAATATCTTCCCAAATTAAGAATTAAAATATTTTATTTTAAAACATAGATATCTGGGAAAATGTATCAAAAAATTTCATGTAATATAATAATTCCATAAATTTATATTTTATTTAATATTTTTACTTTCAATTGTTTTATTTTCCTATTAATTAAATAATTACTAAATTGGTGTAGAATAAGCATTTAAAGTATTAATATAATTAATAAAATTTATAAATAAATAACCCTCAGAGAAATAAGATCATTATACGATAAATTAATATCAACATTCATTCACAAAATTCTTCTTTATCAATGTAAACACATCATAAAAATTTAAATGCAAGAGTGTGACATTTTTTATTTCACTATAGATGAAGTAATATATTTGTCACCTCAATGATATTTTTCCAAAAATCACACAAAAATAAATTATATGGTAATAAATTTGGAAAAATGGGTAAAAAATAATATAGCATAGTGTTTTGTTTTTTTTAATCCTTTATCTTTTTTGTTCAACCACCCAGTAAACATGTTTTAATATTAAATATTTTAATTAATTATTATTATTATTATCACTCTATGTTAATTTTTAAATTTTTCTTCCAAAATGGATGTAAATTTTATTAAATAAATTTTATAAAATATAGAAAAAATAATTTTTAATGAGTTTTTAAAAAATTAATAAGAATCATTTTTTTGAAAATTTGTATTTTCAATGAATCGAAACGATTTACTAAACGACATGTAGATATTTTTAAATACATATCATTTACAAAAAAACATATTCATAACAAATTTTTAAAATAAATTTATTCATATTATAACTGCCAAATTTAACATCTCAGATACAATGTTAACATTAAATCATAATATATAAGTCGTATATCATAGATTGTTTAAACTCGATATTGTTTGAAATTCAATCTATCAAAGAAATTAATTTATTTGAAAAAGTCATAAATATTTCGTGTGTTAGAATGTACAATCTATAGATTTAGTGCTTGTTAGGGTTACACTATGTACATAATTAATAGGGATATATCAAACTAATATTTTACTTGAGAATGGTTATATGAGAGTGATTGTCAAGAGGCCACAACTCCAACGTGATCAATGATATCAAAGGGGTCAATTTATTTAGGAATATTCATTATCTTCTTTCCAACCCACATAAAATTCTTTAATGACGATGTATAAAGGAATAAATTTTCACTAACCACAATATAAACATCTCATTCATGACTATCTATTTATGATTTCTATCAAATTTTCACAAATTTTATATTCCCCCAAATAGTTTATTATATTTCTATTATATAATTGTTATGATTCAGTCCCAAAAGCATCAACACATTATCATTAACACATCATGTTAGTGTTTGACACATTTTCTCATATGAAGCCTTATAAAGTGTCATTTGAATGATATAATTTAAATTTTTGTCACACGAGAAATCTACTTGGGTTTTTGATAACCCCAACATCCTTTTAAATTCATTAAACATGATCTTAGCATATACTATAGGGTTGGAATAACATCCATTGAATTACCATATTTATGATGGTAATAAAAATATCCAAAACTCAAATCTGTATCCAACACTTACACAATGATTCTCTAGAAACTCAATTAAAACATTGGATCTCTATCAGATTCAATGGTTAGTTATACTCCATGAACTATTACCAATTTTCCTATATATATCACAGTTAGTAGGTACAGAGACAAATATTTCCTAATGGTAAATAAATTACTATTATTATTAAAGTGTTCAACTATCACCCAAATTATATTATAGACTTTAGATATCATGGGGTGTCCAATGATAAAATCCATGGTTATGTTTTCTCACTTCTATACTCGTATTATAAATATCTGGATCATACCCTTAGAATTATGTCATTTGTCATTGAATTATTGGTTTTCTAAGAATAGATATAAAAATTCTAAAATCACTATATTCATGTTCTCCTAAAAAAAGTTCTGTATAAATTCTATATACATCATAGTGCTATATGGATGAATATAAAAGGTTGTTATTTGTGCATCATCAATAGGTTCCATGTTCAATTTTAGAATTAATGGGATATATTTCAAAATTCTAAAACATTTATTTTCCACTTTGTAAAATTTTATCTCCAAAATATTCATTACATTTCTATATTTCTTCTCATGAAGTTTTTACCCTCCATAATCCCATCAAAAATGAATGGTTGTGTAGTGATTTGATCATGGTTAGATAACATGTCTTTTTCATTCCTATGTTATTCATTTGTTTGTTCAACAATATGAGATCAATTTTAATCCTCATTACGGATTGGGTTATTGGATCCTTTTTTCAAAGAATATCTTACACATTAATCATTATTCAAATGATATTAATGGATTGAAAATTCATAATTTTTTATCAGATCTATTGAAATTCATTGGTGAATATTTATCTCATTCTATGTGTTTCACAACCCCCTCCAACCAATGATGACACAATGTGGAGAGTGAGAGAGAGAGATAATGTCTAACTAGTCTCACCTCCAGTAGAATCCTAGTTGGTGACTGACACATTGGGTATAAAAATATAACATTATGGGATGCATTTCCTTCTATAAATGAATGTTGGTAATGTTGCAGGATAAGAAAATACCAAACAAACCCATTAGAAAATATAAAGGAAAACAAAAAAAATATACAAAAATGCATGAATATAGTAAAACTGATACATATAACAGTTTCTAAACTAAAAACTGATTGAAAATTATATGGTAGTTACTTAATATAAACTGCATCCCAACTTGTAATTTTCTTCCCTTTACCCAAATTCCTTCTATAAACCTAAATATCAGTTTATATATATAGGGTGACCATAAAAGGTTTACTCAGTAGGGAAATAACCATGTTATAAAGTGAACATGTAAAAATATCATGATAATGTTCAATTGAGTAATCAATATAACCAACAATCACCTATATAGGCAATCTAACTAAACCCATCCTCGCCATGGATCGTTTACAAAATCGCTCATTCGAGATAATAATATAGCATTAAGGTAATAACAAATAAAGGCACCCCATTTTTTCTCCCCCACTAATTTTCCACTATCACACCCTAGTATAGAACGTCCTTTGCTCCCATCCCTTCCACACATATCACATTACATCAAATCACATCATATCACATCACATAATATCAGGTCACATCCCTCCCACTGGAAGTATGGAAAACATCACATCACATGAGATCATTCCTGCAGACACATGGGTTATCACATCAAATCTGATGGAAGAACATGGAAGAAGGGGGTTGTTATACATCATTTTCACTTACATCTTGTATGTTGGGGAAAACACCCATGACATAGATCCACTAAGTGTTGGTAAGGTTATCCACCTTGGTTGGGGAGCATATAATATAAAAAATTTTACATGATATGTGCATAGATAACAGTACCCTAAATATGTTTGCACATCAACAACACTATAAAACACACAAAGGAAACTGTGTTTTACACGTAAAATGTCTCTACCACTACCACCACTATATTCCACACTCTGTAACCACCACACATTCAACAAAACATTAATCTTTACACTTACGAATTTCTCCATTTTTTTCTACCATTTCATTTCACATTGCACTACTAATTAGTTCTTTACATTTAGATTAATTCATTTACCACATATCTTATTACATTCTAACTCATATATGTACAAGACTATTTGGTTTCATTTATCATCCAATATTATCCCCTGGAATACTAGAAAAATTCTAAAACAATTCAATGTTATGACTATCCAAACTCATAGATCCACCTTCATAGCACTACACATCGACCTTCATTATCACATCACATAATCCAACACATATCAAAACCCAAACACTATATAACACTCTCACCACATACCACAATATATCCACTATTCCATATCCACTTTTCCACAACCACTATTCCATAACCACTTCACCTCAACAACTATGCCACGACTTTTGTGCCACAACCACGACACCACAACCAAGGCATGAAAACCACTTTTCCATACCAACTAGGCTACATTCACATCACCATAAACTATGTTTGACAACCACTATGACCCAACTATTTCACCCCAACCACTACACCAGAGTCCCTGTTCCACAACCCATACATCAAATCCTCATCTCGACACATTTAAAAACCTCCCACATCACATCTATACTAACCAACCACTACATTATTTCCCAAAACAATACGCATCACTATAAGTCACCTCCAACTCTGCAAAAAACACCCAAACCACATAGGAAACACACAATGATCAAAAATACACAACAACAACAACAACAGTCTTCCACAATTATTTAGGGTAATTATCCCATGGATTTTGAATTTAGTATCAGTATTATCCCACATTACATAGTTCTGGAGGAATATAATTGTTATCCCAATATATTATCTTTAACATTTTATTCAGGGTGTTATCATAAAACAACACAGAATGGTTCATTACAATATAACAAATATATAGAAAAAAACTCCCACCATTCGTTATTTCTTAAAATATCAATAAGAATGAATTATATCATCAAAAATATATAAAATTATTAAATCATGCATGAACTCCATATAACCTTCAATTTTATACATTCAAATTAATTTTATCAGTGTGTTATCCCTTACTATTCCCCAATGGTAAGAAAACTCTTGTAAATCTCACAAGTAGCATGTAAAAAGGTAATAATAAGGATATCGACCCTCATGGAAGCTTTAGGATCTCACTATACACAATTGGATCAAGCCAAATAATTACAGAAACCACTACAACACAAAGAATATATGGATCAACCTATACCACATTAAAGGTTTGTCATAATTACAACACATAAACTCTATAAACCAAAAATTAACCACATCAGCTGACCTATATAGAAGAATAGACTGAAAAAACATAAGAAAAGATGGAAGAACTCACCATTGATCACCAATAGTCATCCACCAAATTCAATGGATCAATGATGGAGGAATAGGGATATATGGTCTCTTTGTGCTGCCATGGGTTCGTATTGAATTATAGAGGGAGAGAGATGTGATGATGAGTGAATATATATCATTTTTAAGGGTTATAAAATAAACTATAGTCTGACTCCTTCACATCATGTATCTTATTCAGAAAGTGAATTCCATTTTTTTCAACTTCCCCAAAATTTAAAATTTACTCTCCTCAAATTAGTTACACATCATGAATTAAACATCCATGATGTAATTCTATTTCATGTTTTCCACCTCAAATGAACCTAATCTATTAATTAAATGGATTCACAATCCTCAAATACCCAATTCACATCCTCAAAACCATTCATGACATGAATATTTTTCAGTAACTCTACTTCCCCTCCCATAACCAAAAAACTCTTCTATACTCCTCTAAAAACCCACCAATACCCAAATCTAGAAATTTAATAGACTAGGAAGGAAAATATTATTACATTATATACCACTCAAAAAATTGTCGACCTCGAGAATCTAAAAACCATATTAGAAGGAATGTGGTCTGAACAACACCATTTATGATACCTCTCATGTATCTCATATCTCCTTAATGGTACCACCCACAATACATTTCAAATGAAACACCAACAAAACAAAATGCACAGCCAATTCACCACTATTCACTGTGATTAACACTATTTCATCTAGTTCTATCAATATCCCTCATATTATCACATAACCACACTGACCACCTCATAACCATTGATAATAAAAAAACCACACACAATACATCACTAAAGACATGAATCCTGGAATTATATCCTCCATATCAAGAAATAATCTAAATTGGGTGGAACTGACTCTCCCACATATACTCGATCGCGTCATAGCATAATGCATATTTATTATTATATAGGCCCTCCCCTTTTCATATGTAGTGGGTTTTATTACACATCAAACATCAATAGAGAAAAAATATTTCATAATCAATAAAATATCCAAAAATGAAAAAATAATAAAAATAAAGGAAGGAAAAAAAATAAGATCTAGGTATAGGTAATAAATCATTGACTCACACTCCCATATACTCCCCTCTAGGACACCATTCCTCTATAACATATGAACTAATTGAATGGTCCACTCATGAAACACTTTCCCTCAATGATCCTGGAAATCTACTGGACTCTCTATAAATTCAATGTTTCCCTTGGTATCAAACTATCCCCATTCAATAATGTGGAAGTCATTTTATATATATAAATTATTATGGGGCATGGGTACAATATTATGGATAATCTCCAACCCTGGTGGACAACCCACCAGATATTCCAAAGACTAAACTTACCCCCACACCTCATAGGGCACAAAAAAATTGGAGAAAGCCTACCCTCTCAGCCAAAAATCTATTACCTGCAACAAGGAGAGATGCTCAAGAACACATGGTATCCAAACACAAACTCTGATGGGTTATTCATATGTTCATCATAGGCCTTATTATGATCAAATTCCTTCCACATCCACTTAAGAACAAACTGGATCTTCTTAGTCATGATCGGCCCCACATTAAGACAAAGACCTACTGAATCTCCATCCTCAATCCAACATGATGGAAAACTGTATGACCACCCAAACAACTCTTAAAACTAAGACATGAAGATGGATGTTTTATTTCTTATGTTGTATGAAAACTCTACCAAAGGAATGTGTCATAACCAAGATCCACTAAATTCTAAGTTTCATGCCCAAAACAAATCCTCCAAAGTCTATATAGTCCACTTCATTAACCATTCTATCATAGGGTGTAAAATATTATTTAAGTACCAATGGGAGCCAAAATTATATTTAAATCCCCTCTAGACTCATGAGGTAAATAGAGGAACATAATCATAGATAACATTCCCCAGTTCCCCATTAATTATAACCACATAATTTAAATAACTCCTCTCAAAAACTGTATGCCACTTGAATGAAGTATCTGTATTATGTTAAACTAATGTAGAACTCCCTCATACAAATTCTTCAAGAAAATAACCTTCCCTATAATAAAACCCAGTTTTGATCATCCTACGACTATCAATTAAGTGTTTCATTATAGCCAACGTGATCATGCATTAGCACTTCCTCTTAGACTTCCCACTAATAATACACTTCCTAATACATCATATAAGACTCGAATATAATTATATGAAGCCTATATAGTGACCTAAAATACCCAAAATTAAGCTAAATAAATTTCTCTGCCTCTATTAAATTCATAACATTCATAGAATCTTGAGACACATCTTCTCAACACATTCAACTCAAGACATCAGAAACTACGTTTCACTTACTTGATGGGTAACAGATCTCCAATGTATATTATTGATGAAAATTGAACCACCTCCACTAATGAAAATTTAGATAACGCTGCTACAATATATACCTCAGGCTCTTATAATCTGTGAAGACAAAAAAGTGATCCCCAATGCTGTATTGGCTCCATAAAATTCGGGCCAATTATAACGGTCAGTAACTACTGATTATGGGTGGAACAGTTACACTTGTAAGGAAATCACTTCCCAAACACATATGAGATCAATGGTTATTTCTGCATCAATATGAATCCAATGTACAAAATGGTACACATTAAATAAAACCACAAAAAATCACACCCTTCCACGAAAATACATATCCATGGAAACACAACACATGAATCCAAAATTCACACATAGAAGAATTACAATAAATATAATTGTGTCCAAAGGCCTAAAAAATATTTATAATCAATGAATGATCCTACTATGACATCTTATATACTAATATATTAATGATTAAATGGTATAAGAAATCATATAAAACAAAGTTCATAAGCCCCATCAACATAGCTTGTGTGTTCATAACACTGAATTGAATAACTACACACTCTATATGACTCTTCCTATTTATGAAGCCAGTATTTTGAATATCCTAATAATTCTCCCTCAAATATTGATATCTATACTAAAAATTGTTCATAGAGAACCCATTGTCCTCTCTAAAAATTTCAAACAGATCTTGTATCCTTAGTAGAGGTTTATGATTCTTGATTGTCACATTATTCAACCTTTGGTGTTTAATACAAAACCATAGAATACAATACTCCTTCTTATAGAAAAAAACATGAGCACCCAATTGTGACACACTAGGATTAGTGAATCCCTACTACATAATATCATTCGTCTACTTTATCAACATAGGAATCTCCATCAATTCCATTTGGTATGCATCCATCAAAATTGTAGACATGACCAGATGAAACTATATCATGAACTATACATCGAATGAAATAAGTATTTCTATAAACATATATGGGAAAGACATGTGTAAAATTGTATTCCGTCCTTGAACCTATTCCCAAGCACCCACAAACTCCAAATCACCCACTGAAGGAAGCAATGCTCTGGCCTCTTGGTGTACCTCATTGTTTATTAAAGAATCTATGCCCACAATTCCCTCATAATGTATGTGTAGAAAACATCTTTTCCCTTGGAGTCTATATGAAATATTAACCACCACTAACATGTAGCTCCATGTATACACTTAATTTCCTATGGTACCAAAAGCTCATCTCATACTAGAATTGGACTGAAGAAAATATCATGATCACCCATCTAGTGCTTTACCATTAGATCAAAGACTCTTCCCTCATAATTACACAAAATATACTACGTAATTTCACTCAAATATTGATACTATTTGTTATCATAATGTTTTTTGTAAACCCTATTACTATTAACTACATCAGTCTTTTGAATCAAAACTGTATAATAAAATCATAATATGAAAAACATGATCCATTCATGAAAAGAATGATAATATTCCAAGCCAGATAGAAAGGAATTTTATCAACTATTATTTATTCAATACTTTTATTTTACCAAAACACCCAAATAAATCAGTAACAAAATCCATTAAGATGTGTGTATATCTTCTAGGTCTCCAAAATAGCAATAGGTCAACTTCACTTGGTCATTAAATAAGATCAGAATTCATCCACTTAATCATGGGGGTCCTAAAATATTGTTTCATAGCATGTATCCTTGGCCTATGCCATTAACAAAGGACAACTGTAACTATTTCCATACAAACCCATGTAAACCTCCCTATTCATAATTCCAAAATCCATCATGGGACTCGATAATTACCTTTGATACTAATCTTTCATGACCCCTCCCACCAATGATGTCACAATGAGGAGAGTGAGATGATGATACCTATTTCCCAACTCCAGTAGTCCTCAGGTTAGAGACTAGAACTAAGGGTATAATTTCACAAATTATTAGAGGCATTACCACTTATAATTGGAATATTTTCAAGAGATAGTAAAAAACCACCAAACAACTCTTAAAAAAATATAATGTAACAAACCATATCACAACACATAAATAAAGTAAAAATGATACATATAAAAGTCTCCAAAATAATTACCAAATGATAAGTCATGGGAAATGACTCCACAGTAGCTTCAACCTAACTAATAATGTACAGCTCGATCCCTAAAATTCTATTGGAAACCCAAAAATAAGTTAATTAATTTATAGTGATCATATCATGTATACCTAGTAGGTACATAACCAAGGCCTCAAGGGAATATGCGAAAATAGAATTTTAATGAATTAGTGAAAAAACCGCAATACCAAAAAGAACCTATACATTTCATCTAACCAAACTCACCCTTACCGTGGCTTGCTCACCAAATATCACATCCAATAAAAAAATATAGCATCAATTTCATAATAATTTAAATCACCAAACTATTACTTACCCACTATTTTTTCACTCTCATGTCCCAACATGGAATTTATATAATCCCATCCCTTCCACACATATCACATCACTTAACATCACAAACAACTCGTAGAAGCCTAAGAAACGCATCACATCACATTTCCACACAGACACATATTTTATCACATCACTATTGAAGGATGATTAATGGAGGGGGGTTAGCCAGCCATTTGTATCACTAAGATCATAACTGTTAGGAAAAACACCCAGATATTAGGGCCAATAATCATTGGTAAGGTTCTCAAAAATGGGTGGGGTGGGTATAAAATAATTATAACATAACAGATCTGTGTATTTCACATAATACTCATCATATGGGTTCACATCAAAAAAACTGGCACGCACTATATCACCATAATATACCCCAAAACATCCAACTCAACCACTTCCAATGTTATATGAAACCACACACAACCAACATAGTAGCCATACTACATTACGCTTACAATTTTCACAAATTTTTTTCCTTATTCATTTAATTTCACATTACACTACTCATTATTTCATTCAATTCAGTTTAATTTTTTTATCACAAATCCAGTTTCAGTCCACCTTGTTTATTTTCAATAATATTTTATATCATTTATCAGAACAGTTAATTCAATGGAATACTACGAAACTAGAGCAACCATGTCGAACTACAACATGACCAACTCACATAACCACCATCACTGAAACACACATCCACTATTTTATTCACATCACATCACCCAACACATCTAGAAACACAACCACCAAATAAATATATCACCACATACCCAAACATTACCATTGTTCTACATCCATTTTTCTACACCCACTATTCAACTACCACTGTAGCAAAACCAATGTGGCATTACCACTACAACACAACCTCTACAACACTAACATTGTACCAAAACTATTTCACCCAAAAATAGTACCATAACCACTGTGAAAAAACCTATACACCTCATACATTATGCCACAAGAACATCATCACAACCATTGTTCTCCAAACACATCATTAAAACCATTTCACCACAACCTCTATGTCATTACCTCATTACACCACAATTCACATCTTCTCATGTCTCATCAATGCTAGAATGCATATGCATCACAGCTTTACATACCATGTGGCCTAGTTGGTCACCTCTAAAACTATACAATATCCAAAACCATATTGAGAAAATAGAGAAATAAAAAAACACAATAGCAACAAAAAAATGGATTCCATAATTATTTAGAGTAATTATCAAAAAAATTATTTATAATGTATAGTTAATATCACAGAAACAAAATATCTAATGGATACAAATTTTTAGACAAATATATATTATTTATCCTTTTATTCAGTGTATGCTCACAAAAAAATACTATAGGGGTCATAAAATTGTAACAACTACTGTGAAAAAAAGGATCACAATTGATGTTATTTCTATAATTTGAAATAATCATAAACAATATCATCAAAAACATATATCAAACTCGTATATCATTTTGTAACATCACCTAAAGACCAATTTAAGGCATTCCAATTAATTAACTCATTACTCTAACCCTAAATAGTCTCCCTATTATATGAAAAATCTTGAATATTTCTCGCAATGGACATAAATAGGTATGAATGAGGATACCTTAGCATAAAAAAGAATTCCCATCTCATTTCACAGTAATGGGTGATGAAGAAAATTCCTAGAAAAATCCTCTGCATAATGAACTCATAGATCAACCTACACAACACCAAAGGGTTGTAAAAAATGTATCCTATACATATCCCTAACATAATAAAGTGCCACTATAGTGGATATTTGAATAGAAATAGAATGAGACCCATGGCTAAAGAGAATATTACATTCTAAAAATTGCCAACTAGCATCCACCAAAAGAAAAAAAGCATAAATGTGTAATGGGGAGATAAAGACTTCAAATCACACCTATAGTTTATCTAGAATGAGAGAGAGTTTGAGAGATGATATCGTATGAAAATAAAATATCAATTAGGGTTATAAAATAAAATGGAAACTCACATATTCACATTGTGTAACATATTCAATATGTGAATTTTATATTTCCATCTTCCTCCAAAATTAACATCAACTCACCTCAACATAATTACACATCATGAATTCATATTTCATGATGTGAATCTATTTCAAGTTACACACATAGTTTAAATAAAATCATTTAATTAAATGGATTCACAATAGAGCATGACCAATGTGTGTCGTTGAAAAAATTGATGATGTGGATATCATATGTTTTATATACCCCTAATAACAACAAAACCTCCACTAACCTATTTAAGAAGCACATATAACACCAAGGATGGAATGGTAAGTTGATATAAAGGCCCAAACTATTACATTCTGAATATATACCTGATTATTTTATCATCTATATTATCACACATCTCTACATACAGATAATATCAACAAATATTCAATGTGTTGACCATTGAAGAAAACATCCAAATAAATTTTTGGACAGTTCTTCTCCCCGGTCATTAATGATTGATTTTCCATTGAATAGTAAAATAAATTTAATTTTCAAATACAATCATTTCATTTCATTAAATGAAGAAATTTAACAGACCATTCATTTTTTTATTTACTCTTAACTTGATATATGATCCATTTTTAAGGGCTGGTGCTAATGCCTATATTTTGTTATTAAAGAAATGTCTTATTTTATGATTTGGTATATGGGGACACATTACATAGCCCAAAGGCCCGAGGGCATGAAAGCCTAATTATAATTCTCGAACGCCCGTTTTTTGACCTAAAGGGACCATTGTTGAATAGTAATGATAAAGTAACATGGAAGCTATAGTACCAATTCCACAACAGTTCCTACTACAGTCCCTCTACTACTATAGTGTTAGAAATATTCATGGTTTTGATATAAGTTAAATTTTATGAATAAAAAAATTCTATTAAAAATTTTCTATTACATATTATAAATTTATATTCAAATTATTATTAGAAATTATAGAATTTAAGTGTGGAAAATTATATTTCATATTTGGAACCATGAGGTTAAAATTTGGTAATAATTCTACTTATATTATTTTCATTATAAATAATAACCGCAATTAATATGTCTCTCTTTATTACATGAAAAACAGATAAAACATTGTTAAAACTATGGGGTAAGATATTAAAATAAACATAAAACATGATTTTAATCTGTCTTATGAGTGGGGTTAGGCTATCCTTATACCTCATTCAAATTTATGGAAATTTATTTGCAATTTTTCTTTGAAAACAGCCTATATATTATTTTATGTAATGAAAAATATAGAATACCACTCTCTTTTCTTTTTTCAAATAGTAAAATTTTTCAATTGGATAAAGAGAAGTTCTTCTGAATTATAATTAGTTATTTTTTATATTAATAAATTATTTTTATAACATTTTACATATTTATAATGTTTATTTATTTTATAATTACCTTATATTCATAGAAAAATCGACACAATTCTATTGTAAACTACGAAAAAATTTACTAAATAATTTTAAAAATAATAAATTAAATATATTCTAGATGATTTTTTATGTTTCATTAATTTCATAGGTAACTATAATGTAAAAGTTATTTTATATAAGCCACGATTCAAAATACAATTTTTTTCAACCAATCATTTATGTCAAAATTAATGAATAGTACCAAATATGATGTTAATGATATTTTAGGATATATAATATTATAATAAATGATTTATAAAACATAAAAATATCAAAAGGAGAAAAGTGTAAAGTTCTATTGTCTAAAATTATATCCCTTAACAATTTGTTTAAAAAATTATACCCTAAAATCATAATTATCTTTCCTTCTTATTTAAAAACTTGTTACCATAGTTATTGTTAAAAATTGTTAACAAAGGGGTAAAATGATAAGAAAAGGATTAAAATGTCATATTAACATGTTAAATTTATTTATTTAGAGGTATTTAAACCTTAAACTATATAGGAATTAAATTATTTTCACATGGTTCCACATGCCCATGAAAAAAAATATTACTACATTTTCATCTTTTATGATATTCTAAGTGCTTCATTTCTTTCATTATAAATGGACAACACCTCCTATATACTATTTAAACAATGTTGTGCCACTTAACATTACCAAACCATATCAAAATATCTTATGGAAAACATTATTCAATTTCTTTAGTTCCAAGACTTCATTAAATACCTTCCCTAGAGTACTTAAGAAGTGATACAAAACAAGTTCTTCCACTAAAGGGGGGTTTGATCATGTATGACACAAGACAATACTTGAGGTAATGGGATCCTTCATCACAACGTTATTTCAAGGAAAAATATGAAATATTCACAAATTATTTCCTTTATTTATTTTATATAAACCCCATTAATTTATTTTCTGTTATTTTTCATGAAATTTATTTTTATGTGTCAATATATGCAATGATATCTATTTTACGAGGGATTAATTCTGATATTACAAATTTTTTAAGTGCTTGGATATAATCTCATTATTTTTCATCATTATCTAAGTTAAATTACCTTTGAGGGAAATTATTTGGATATTTTATAATTTAAAATCTCATTATTTTTCTGATATTTATTTATATCAAATCCAATTAGTATTTTCATTTTCATTAATTTCGTACTCAAAATATTAGGTAAGCATTTTTTAAATAAAATTTGACCTTATATCCACTTTGGTTAATTTAATTTGTTTTCCATGTCCATGATTTTTAAAAAAATTATAAATTATTATTCCAATACATGAAACGTGTCCAAATGTTAATTTTAATTAACTTTTACTTTTTAAAAAATGTTAAAAATTAATATCATTAAAGAATCATTTTGCTAACAAGTTATTTTTTACATTTCATAAATGTGTCAAATGACAATTTTATTCTAATGTATACATAAAAATTATAATTAATCACTGACAAGAACATTCATTTAATTTAATATTCCATTCAATTTTTTTTTTGTTATTTTGTTTAAATGATATTTTCTAAAAAAAATTGTATTCTTTATTTAAAATTTTATGAAAAAAATTATATTCTTTTAGTGTCTCAAAAAATGATCAAATGATATTTTAAATATATTTTTCTACTATTTTATTATACTTTATATATTTTGATATTTCATTGGATATATGATCATACAATTCCCCCCTATTTTCCAACATATCATATGACGCTTATTATTCAAGTATAATTATATGCAATCTATTTCATCCTTATCTGTTAACTACGATACGATGAAATATTTACGAAACCCATTTCGTTTTCATTATATATGAAATGATTAAATGATGGAATAAAACCATTTAATTAACAATGGTTATGATATTATTAATTGATGAATATTTTTACAAACTTTTGGAATATTAAAATTTTATTGTCATTTATGTGTGTTCTTAGAATTATATAGTCCTCCAATGCATTGGGTAAAGGTAAAAAAATTAAAAACTATGTTATGCATGAAACTAATTTCATATACACAATATTATGAATATACATAGTTTTATCTCCATAAGTTTATGTGAGGACATAGTTTCATGTCCATAAGTTTGTATGTGGTCCTGGTTTTAAGTCCAGAACTTAATGTGTGGACCTATTTTGAAATCCATATGTTAATGTGATGCCCTAATTTCTTATGAATAACATATTGAATGAACCGATTTCAATTTACACATTCTCACAATGTAATAAGGTTATACTTTTTCCACATTTATATTCTTATGATAAGCTCTAACAGATCATGATGGATTACTTATGATTCTACAGTCTTATGAATTTTTTCTTTTATTTTGAAAACTCTGCATGTCGTGAATCATGATTTATGATCTATAATTTTATTATTTGTCACATTATTGTATTTTGACCATTTCCATAAATATATATATATGATCATTAATTCACATCTCATTTTTTTTACCCTAACTAAGAATCTAATATTAACATTATAGGAATTCTATTCCCTATGATGTAGAGAAACATTTTAAGTATGTTATGACTAAGAATGTTAATTTATGAAATGGACTTAGTTAGAAATATTGTAATTATATTCTATATACCAGTTTATTAGGTATCCAAGTTTCCAAATAAAATTAACCTCTCTAGTTGTAGCATGATTTTTAATGATATGTAATGAATTTTATTCTAAATGATGTGATATTATTGTATGTAATGTTTGTGTCACAATAATTTCTATAAGGAAAGGATTAGTTATTCATTGAAGTTAAAATAAGTAATATTTAGTGATAACCCTTAAGTATAATCCTACTTTTATAAGAACATCTTATGTTATGATAAATAATAGAGTTCATTTTTCCTAGAAATTTCATCCCTATAGAGAAAAAATAATGTGTATGTGGTTTTGGAACATATTCACTATGGGAAACAATGATGAAAGGGTAAGATTGTTTATTAAATAGATTATAATTAGTTCATGAGGATTTATCCTAATACTACACACATGGATAGACACATCGAGTGTATATTCTTATGAAAATTCACATTTTCTTCAGGAACAGCCGTGGAAAACCTAAGTTAACCATATGTTTTATAGATTAAAAATAAGTTGACATGATTTAGAAATTATATAAATGATTTTTCATCATTATATGATTTTTCACTATGATTATTGTGTCTCACATTATTCTTTTTAGTTATAGTCAATGGAAGAAAAAGATGATTTTTTTAAACCTAAAATTTCTGGGACAATGAAGTTATTTTCCTTACAAAAAATCAAATGAAATAGGGGAATGGATGTAAAAAATATTGCTTATACATAATCATCTAAATTCTTATGTGATTAACTACTTGAATATATCTATGTTTTTCAATGAACTCAATAAGATAAAATGAGAATTTTATGTATGTTTATTGGGTAAAGCTATAGAGAAATGAAGATTCAAATTTCGTAATGTATAAAATGTTTAATTAAAAACATAAGGTAATTTATTAAATTAATGATAATATATTTTGAATATGAAAAATAAAGAGGAAAAGAAAAAAATTCTAGAGAAAAAAATATTTCATTATAAGGAAATAAATTACTTCTTAAGTTATCATTTATAGTTCAATGGCATATGTGTGGGGAACATGGGAATTATCCGAGTCAATTCCTTAATACAAGGGTTAACTCATAAACCATGGAAGGGTTTATGATATTTCAATCCATGAAGTAATACAAAGGATCAGTTTATTTATATATATTCAAGAATTAATTTTCAAAATTTCATTAGGAATGATATTTAGGTTATAAAAATTATATAATATTTAAGGATTGATATGTATTTATTTTGATATATCAATTTTCAAGAATATGTTGAATGGTACTAATTTCCTAGAATTTTTTATTTTTTGATGTGATATTTTATATAAGGCATGTGATTTGGGGTATATAACCATTAATGTGATACTAGTGATGAGATAATGATATATAGGTAGGATAAATAGATGATTGATATTGGTGGTGTAAATTAGATAGTGTTGATGGACATGTAATTCGTTAGTCATTTGATAAAAATTATTTTATGTTATCTTTGATGAATTTTAATTTATTTTTGGATATAGGAAATATATAAATTAGTTTGTGATTTTTTTAAGGAATAAAAATAGAGATAATTTTTGTAATCATTTATGTTTTCATTGAGGTTTTATGGAGATTTATGTATTTCTTAGAAATTATTAGCATTCATTAAGAGAATTTATGGTCATGTATTCACATATTTGTTGTGGTACATTATGAGGATATTAGAATCAATTTGGTATTATAAATATGTGTATTTAAAATTTTAGTAACCCTCTTTCAATTTTTTCAGATTTAAATTTCTTCAGACATATTTTAGAGTAGTTTTAAGGTTAACTACTTATTAAATGTATTAAGTTGAATAATTTGTGTTATTATTATAGTTTTAGTAAATACTGTATTATTACATCATATGAAGATTTATCTTTATTAGTAGCCTATGATAATAATTTTTGTTTCGTAATGTCTCCAAATACATGAGTAATGATTTTTAGATAGTCGGGTTGAATTCCCTAAGACCATTGGGTCATGTAATCTCATAATCCAATTGTCTATGTAATTTCTGAACCTACGGGCCTTGTAAGGGTTCCCCCTCACCCCTTGAAAGGGGGGTTATCCAAAATCAATAAAAATGAAGGCCTCTGGGCCATTCGGTCTAAATCATTACTTTTAGTGATTTTTCCATGAAAAATTCATCTTAAATTTTAATTTCAGGGAAAAAGAGAAGAAGTGTAAATTTTATGAATCTAAAAAAAGGATAAAATTTTTCTTATAAAATAGAATGAAATTAGGTATGTATATTTTTTATTGTTCTCTATATTGTTAGTAAAATAATGCATCGTCATTAGGAAATGGATATTTAATTAAAAATGTTATAATTTTACATAAATTTATAAGTAATTGAATGAAATTTCACCCCTACCACTAATTTAGGGACTTCTGGTAACCATTATGTTTCCCACTTCTCCTTTTCAAAATATGTTTTGTCATCCCTTTTATGATGTGAATTTTCAAAAAAGTTATTTTCATATGATGAAACATTGTTGACTGAGATCGAATTGTGGGAACATGATTTACATAATGTGTGATAATATAACACCACATATTTTTTCATTAAATGAAAAATGATCTTGATGTATTTTGTAACACACCAATCTTTAGGTGAATTATGATATACTATAAAAGTATGCTTTTTTAAATGTTATTAAGGTAAAATAGACATTATATTTTGTGGTGTAAAAATGATTAATTTCATTATGAAATATTTTTTTAATGGTTATACACAATAAAATATTATTTATTTGTTCTTATAAAATAAGAACAATATTTTTATTAAAGTCATTTTTGGAATCAAAAATAAATTTTCTCCCAGTAGTATTTTTATTTTTTTATAAGAAAATATTATAACCAATTTATGAAACATTTTTCAATTGTATTTTACAAAAATTATATAATTTTTTTAAGTATTGCATCAATGTTATCTAAAGGTAATGTTTTTTGGAATTTTAATAAAATGAATGATTTTTTACTGAATAGTGAAAAATATCCATTTTTGAAATACTCTCATTTATTTTCAATAAATAATGTAATTTAAAACTAATATTATATTTTATATATTATATCTAAGTCACATATTTTAATTATTATTTATAATATTTTTAAAATTCAATTTTAATTACAAATAATCATGTTTCTGATATACGTTATTTTAAATGCTTAAATATGCATTATTCTATAAATTGTTTTTCATTGCATTATATAAGTTTATATTCATTTAATTATTTAAAACATACAGACATTAATTATTTAAAAATGGGTTCCTTATTTATAATCAAAAGGCTAATATTTTTTTATTAGAACCTTTTTATTTTATCTGTTCTGAATAGTAATTGTGGAAAATATTTTTCACCTTTGTAAGTGTAAAATGTGTAAAGCGTTGTTAAAATATTGGAAAATAATTTAAAATATGCAAAATTTTTGAATTTAATCTATTAGATGAGTGGGGTTTTATTATCCTCACCCAATTTTCTATGTTAATGATTTTTATCTATTTTTCCTTGATAATGATTATATATTATTTAATTGTTTCAATAATACAAAATGAAACTCCATTTTTTAGAAAACTCTAATATTTTTTGTAGGGATAAAAAGTGGTAATTCTGAAAAAATATGGTTATTTTGAACATAAATATTAACGATAGAAATTTATTCATAATTATAGTCATTTTTTAGTTACCAGAAATGATTACGCAAGACATTCTCAATGCTTGTGTAAGTAATAAAAAAAGTTCCAATATAAATTTTAAAAAATTAGAATATATATATTGTGGATGAATTGTTGTTTTCTGAGAATTTTATAGGTAATTATAATGTTTAATTAAAGGGTATAGGGTATATATCTAAAATATATTGTTTTCTTCATAACATTTAAAGGTCACATGAAATTAATAGTCACAAAATTACATTAAAAATATTTCATATTAAATAATATTTCTCACAATTATTCAAAATTATTTAGAATTATATAAATCATTAAAATTACAAGTGGAATGGGATATGGTGTAAAATATCATCCATTTATATTTTTCCTGCCAAGTTTTAATATTTAAATAAATTTATCACCAATTAATATTAAAATTTGTCTTATCTTGGTTAAGTTAAAAATTCGTTAAGAAATGGGTTAAATCCTATGATGAGGTCTAAAGTTAAAAATAAATCTATCTAAATTTTATTCCTTAAATATATTTTTACCTTACTCTATCTATTATTTTAAATTTTGTCTTTTTTTACCAATTTATCAACAAATAAATTTATTATATGTTAATATTTTATGTAATTCAATGTGGGTCTTGTCCATCGCTATAAAAGTACACCAATTGTACTCTATTTTTTAGAACACTTCGAACCATATAGATCATAAAAATCCCTTCAAAACACATTTCCACATTATTAACCATGTTATGTAGGTTCTTTTAATCTTAAAATTTCATCCCTAGGGTCCTTCAGGAGAGATCCAAATGAGGTTTTTCAAAGAGGAAGATGATTGAATGTATAAGAAGTAAGATGAGACTTGAGGAATGAGGGTTTCTCACATAATATTTATTTCTATTAGACATATTCCTTATTCATCACTTATTTATTTTTTGTGGATTATAGAAAAACCATGATTATCTTTGTGGATAATTTATTTTAAAATTATAGGTATTTAAAAATATATATAAAGTGCTCTCTTTAATTTTATTTATTTAGAGATTACTAACTTTATAATGGTTAAGTTAAAATCTAACTATATTTCATGATTTTCTATATATATTTTTGTTGTGGTTAATAAAAAATGATCTTTTACATTATACCCCATTTATTTTATTCTCTTCTAGTAATTATTGTAATTTTCAAGTAATTGTTTTTCATTCCACTCACTGAATATTAAAATGATTGAGAAAATGTTTTTACATAAATATTGATGACAATTACTCTTTCATTAGTGAACATTTTTTTCCATATCCACGATCATCAAAATATTTTTATAAATGATTATATCTATTTATTAAATTTGTTACAATGTTCATTTCCATTAATAATTAATCTATTTAAAAATATTTAAAAAGAATATTTTTAAAGAAATGTTTTCTTAAATAATTATTTTTTAACTTTTGATAAAATTTTGAATGAAATGATTTCTCTTAATATATATAAAATTAATATATATTTTTATTATCATTACCAGAATTTTAATTTCATCTTATGTTATGATTTTCTTATGCAATTTTAAAAAAATCCAATACTCTAGAAATGTTTAGTGAAATGTTATAAAATAAAAATGATTTTTTCATCATGAATTCAATAAATGGTACAAATGATCATTTAGTATTATTTTTCAAATAATTTTTCTTCCTTTAAGGTTTTTTATGTTTCACATGGGATATTGTTTCATGATAACATCATCTTTATTTCACTAAATTTCTTATGATGATAATGATTCAAGTATGATTCAATTAACCCCATTTATTTTACCTTGGTTAACTATGTTATGAAAAAATAATTATAAAACATGTTTATTTTTCATGGGTTATGATATAATAAAATAATAGAATAATACATTTTTCCCCTCCATGAGTTATGATATGATTAATTGATTAATGTTTTTATTATATTGTGGAAATTTTTTTTAAGGTTACGTGATGGGTGGGAATAGATTAAATATACCTCTAATTCATTGTTCAATGATAGATAACCCATGAGAAAATTATTTTATTTGAGAACCAAATTTATTGTTTGATATATTATGAATATACATTGTTTTTTAGAAATCAGGTAATGTTTCGACATTTTTCATGTCAATAAATTAATCTGTATACTTGTTTTCACGTCCATCAGTTAATTTATTAACCTGTTCTCATGTATATATGTTTATGTGAGGCCCTAATTTCAAGACCATAGCTTAATGAAAGAACATGTTACTATTTATACATCATTAAAATGTAATAAGTTTATTTTTTATTCAAATTCTTGTTTTGATGATAAGATCGCGTGGCTTATAATAAGTTATTTATGACTATCAACTCATATATCATTTCTATTTTGTTATAAAAATGACTAAATACATGAATAATGATATATGATCAATGAATTAATTTGGAATAGATTTCATATATTATTATAATGTTCTCAAACCATCATATGACCATTTATTGGTATCTCTTAGTATTTTCCATGTTGTTTATCTTACCCTGCCCAATATTATGTTTTTTATTCCCCATGTTATGATTAAATGTTTTATGTATGTTATTCCAATGAAGGATAATATATGTGAATGACCTAGTAGGACATGATGTAGATTTTTCTAAGAATCATTTTTTATTTATCCTAGTTTCTGATGACACTAAAACACTATCGTTATTAAATGAATTTTATTAACCTATAATGAATTTTAATCCAAAATGATTTAAGATTAATGTATGACAATTTTTGGTCTATATAGTATAATCCCTTTGTCTGTATTGTCATGCAGTATCTTATTTATCTCCTCAAGTTCTATATTACCAACTCTTTATAGATTAATGGATAATATAAATGATCTAGTAAAATGTTTTATTGATAACACAACCATTCAATTATAAGGAAGACTAATAAATTAGCATTGGAACACATTATCATATTCCAATAGAATGGGAATATCCTCTACTATGAAATTTTCTTGGAATGAACCTATTCATATAGAAACAATTTCTTCAAAAGAGATAATATCCATTATTTACATAATGATTACTATGTCAACCAATCCTCATACTACCACTTATATAAAGTTTGATGGTGATATTTTATATAGAGGGTGATTTTTTTCCTGGATTTCTTATTATTGATTTATACAAGGAAAGAAAA
Organism: Viscum album; assembly: GCA_963277665.1. Taxonomy (NCBI): domain Eukaryota; kingdom Viridiplantae; phylum Streptophyta; class Magnoliopsida; order Santalales; family Viscaceae; genus Viscum; species Viscum album. The sequence continues at coordinate 1,921,932,526 of OY728160.1, forward strand.
TTCATATATAAAATAACATATAATTCAAATAATGGGTGTATCTAAATATTAACTATGAAATTTGACCCAAAACTATTGATTGGGGATAAGTTATATGACAGAAAATAACAATTCACGCATTTTCTATTTTCTTTGATATCTTATCTATAATATTTTAGGTGGTGTTGGAATAGTTCAATTAAAATTGAATGATATGAAAGAATTTTTATAACCATAATAATAAATTAAATTCGTTATTCATGACTGAATAACTATAATACATTACACAACTTTTTTAATGGGATGATCCATAGAAGTTGTGATGTAATATGCTAACACAGGCTATTCAAACCTTTGAGGTTATTATCATCATTTATCATCAAAACCAATTACATTAGTCCAATGATTTTAATAGCATTTTTACTCATTTTATTGGGAAAATTGGATAATAGTTTTATGTTTAACAAAATATTTCCATTACTCCAACACATCAGTGGGTTTTTCACATAATAATTATCTAAATTGGTTCTCCTATTTCCCACACCTAATTAATTTCATTTTCTCTTTCAAGAAATTTATATGATTTTTCTTCCAACACTTTTCACAATTGGGATGTTGTAATTTCATACCACTAAGGCATTTCACTATTCCACACATAGAATATGACTCTATTTATTAGTTCCAATATCTAGTCCTGTGAGACCCATAGGACTCCCCAATATTTAATTAGACTTGATGGGAACTTATGAGAGTTTCATCATATATTTAAATGTTTTTAATTTAAAATAATTCTCATATATTTTAATTAATCCCATAAATTAAGTGTTCAACATTAATTTCCTGGTGAATAACAATATTTTGGAATATCATGAAAGGCTTGTAAATGTTTCCTCATACACAATGATAGATTGATCCTTCTTTCTCTTGAGGACATAGAATCACCTCTCTAATTTTTTAGAGACTGTGATAAAAATATTTTATGTAAATAATTTTCCTAAATTCTTAAAACTCTATCACTTTGATTTCATTATTGGGATTTATATTAGGATAAAAATCCTCCAATGATCGTATTATCTATCAATGTGATAAAATAACACCACAACCTTAATTTTCTTAATGAATCTAACGAAAAATAACATTGTTTCAATGGATTTAAAACATTATTATGTGACTAATGGGTCATAAGTTACAATTAATATTATGTTCCATTATTTTATAAATTTCACAGTTGCAATGTATTCTTTTATAGGGGGTTTGGGTGATCCTTATGGCCTGTGTTTCTATTCAAAACAAGATTTAATTGAGTATGTATTTTAATGTATTTATAGACTACTACACGAATATTTTTGGTCATATCAATTGGGTTTACATCATATTTCACATCAAATTAATGTTTTACATCATTCCTCTAATTTCAATCCATTGACTAAAATAATGGAGAATTTGGGATGAAAATTTTTAAACTATTATGAATATAAAAGGGAAACTATGAACATTGAAGGGATAAAAAAATTGATATGTATTCCTTACCTTATGAATTTTTTGGTTTCAATAAAAGACATCCATGGTATATTATCCAACAATAAATACCATATAAATTTTTATTCCCTCCATGATGGTTAGTAAAAAATATAATATTTACCTAAGATTTCCCCTCAGGAGTGTTCAGATAGGTGTCATGTATTTGGAATTTTTCCCATTCCCCATGTACTACTCAACTTAATACCCAATGATCCCAATCATTGTTATTAACCATTTTTACATTTTTTCTATAACTACATCAACATTTCAGTTACCAACTTGGGATTTAATTTCTAGAAACATAAAAACTTAGTAATTTACAAATATTTATTATCTTTTTCTATGTTTTGTATTATACAGATGGTTTTCACTTAGGTTTTATAATCCTAATCCCCACTAATTACTCGCCCTTAATTCTAAAACCATCTATGACAACCCATATCATTTATGAACGTTATTTATTTATTTATTAAATAAAGTTACACAAAATACAGTACCAAAATAATAAATGGCCAAATATATTTTACCTCCTTAAATAGGAATATAATGATATTATTTAGAAACTAAATAACATTACATTGAATATCATTGATCTAGTAATTAAAAATTGGATAATCATGGGGTGTATGTAAGAATGGGTTGAGATATAAATCATAGTTAGGTAATAATCAATGAATATAATAATCCAAGGGAGTACATGATAGTTAAGTTGAAAAACATGAAGATATAAAATAGTGAAAATTATAATCATGAAAAAAAATAACGACATAATCATTTCATCATTGGAATCTGAAAACCACATAAAACCTAACATAATATGTACATATCAAGGAAAACCAGCATAAAATTGCATCATATTGTTATTAGGATTCCAAATCATGCATCATAATTATTATCTCATGAGATAAATACATTACCCAATTCATTGGATGAATATGTAATTATAGGAACACCTACCACATTCTTATCATGTACATGAAAATATGAAATACATAGATCATTCAACATAAAAAATAAATTTCAACACTTTTAATTCCATGATTCTAGAGTTTATGTTTCATACATATAGGTATATAATCAATTAAGGATAATTACATACTGTCGAATACCCTTCAGAAGTAATGGGTATGGGTATTCACAATAGAGAATATTGGCACTGAAAACAACAATATAATTTTATAAACATAATAACTATACATAAATGATCTTGTAAGGTATTAATGAGATTGAAATTTGGTCTCACATTACATGGGAAACATAAGGAAAATAAATTTGTGTGTCAAAACAAATTACAACATTAAAAATTTCAAATAAAATGATTAATTTCAAAGAGTGCTCTTAAATTATGAGGAAAATAAAGAGAATTAATCACTTGAAAGGATTCTTCTAAAACCATGGTAGGATATTCTTAAGATATTTGTAATACCTTTTAAAGGGAATTATAGAGGTAAAGAGACAGTAAATCTATGCACAATATGTTTTTTTGTGTTGATGAATGGGTAGCTGTGTTAGTATTTGTTGGTCGGAGTGGACACTCAAGAGGGGGGTGAATTGAGTTCCAATTAAAATTTCTGTTAAAAACAATTTCTATTAAAATCCCCCAATTTCAAAAACAAATTAAACTGTAGTGAATTTATATAGATTATGAAGGTTCAATTAATTTCTCAAAGATTGATTAATTCTCAGTTAACTTAATCTTATGATTAAATTAACCTTTGAAACTAACTTACTGATTTATAACAAATATAAACACTTGATAATTTAATTATCAAAGTAGCTTTGAAGATAGATTGTATTTCAAAGTAGTAGCAGCGGAATATGAAATTAAATATGTATAGTATGGATATAGAGTATAACTACAAACACAGTGAATTAACCAAGAGGTTCAGTCTCAAGCCGAGACTTAGTCCTCTTCCACTTGGTGATCACCTGCCACCAAGCAATTTTATAAAAAGGATTGATACACAGCCTGTATCGGGCTTTACAACAGTTTTCACAAACTGCCCAGGTTTGACAACCTCTGCCACAGTTATACGTGGGAAAACAGACAACAGCAGCAAGCTGTCCAGGTCACAAGACCTCTACCACTATCCACAGTGGCAAATGGGGTGTAAAAGGGTTTGCTGAGGATTTACAAATCCTCCAGTGAAAGTACAGGAGTCAGTGTGTGTGTTTAATATAGCAGATAACACACACTGCTCAAAAGGTAGAATAAATCACAGAACAAGAGATGTAGAGTTTAGAAGTAGTTCTGGTGATCTCAGTGTAGCTCTTGACTCCTTTGTATTCGATCAGAAGTGAGTTTGAGTCCTCTTCTTGTTTCTGTTTTAGAAACAGAGTGTCGTATGCTCCAGGTTCACAGGTAGTGAGAATGTAGTCGATGATGTTCTTCAGGGTTCTTTTTGTATGCACATAACACTTCTCTGTGTTCTTGATGGAGCTCGTTTTTGTTTTCTTGTGTTTCTGGTACACGACGCCCTTCACTGGTTTGCATGCTCTGTGTATTCGTTGTATATTTGGGCAGCGTAGTCTTCTCGTATTTATCTCCCGACAGGGGACAGAAAAGATTTCTTTTCAGCAGGTACGAGGTACGGGTTCCTGACATCCGACAACCTTTATCAGATATTTGACAAAACATCAAAATGTATGATATGACCGTTAGATAAATTAAATAAATTAAATATAGGAAATGAAGAAGTTAAAACAGTGAGTCGAGAATGTATGTCACTGTTGACTTCAACTGTGGTCTTCCAACTGTGGACTTCCAACTGTGGACTTCCAACTGTGGACTTCCAACTGTGGACTTCCAACTGTGGACTTCCAACTGTGGACTTCCTTCTGACTGCTGACTTCAACAAAGGGGCTTGCTGTCTGTAGGCTTGCAATGGTAGCTTTTACTCCATGTAGCTGTAGCCTTTCTAACTGTAGACTTGTAACATCAAATTTGTAGAGCTGTAACCTTTGTCAATTGTAGACTTCGATCATCTGTAGACTTAGTAGACAGAAGCTGTCTAACTGTAACCTTGACTGTAGGCTTATGACTGTAGGCTTGTTCGACTGTGAACTTGTTCCAACTGTAGACTTGTTCGACTGTGAACTAGTTCCAACTGTAGAGTAAACTTTGAACAGAAGTCTTGTAACTGTGACCTTCGTCTGTGAGCTTTGACAATAGATAGCAGTAGACTTGTAACTGTAAGCTTGTATTAGTCTTCGACTGTAACCTTGTAACTGTGAACTTCGACTGTAACCTTGTAACTGTGAGTCTTCGACTGTAACCTTGTGGTGACAGTTAACTGTATCTGTGACTTTGAAAAATAAAACTCTGACTGGTAGCTAACAATACCAAACTTATGTAAATGCTAATGTAAGCTGTTACAGTAAAGTTATGAGAGTAAGAATATGAACTGTTTAGAATAAAATACGTTTAAGCATAGAATAATAAGATTAATGCAAAGGTTTAATACATCATAATTAATGTTTAAGCATGATTTGGGATTATCAAAACAGGTGATTCCAACAATCTCCCCCTTTTTGATAATCACAAATTATGGCAGTATGAAATATAGAAGTATTAGAGAGAAGTGTGCAAAACACAGTATTGGCAATATGAGCACAAAAAATTAGGTATAATCCGCAAGGATTTCTCCTCTCTGTATAGTTTCATTTTTCCCTTGAGTTTCCCTATTTCTCCCCATTTCTCCCCTTATCTATTTCTCTTTATTTCTCCCCCTTTGTGATTAACAAAAAGAAAGACAGAGAGAGAGAAGATAAACATTGTATTAATAAGGAGTACAATACATGACTCAAAATGTGAATACATGATCCCTATCAAAAAAAACATAAACAGACTCAATCCTCTTCATCTGGAGGTAAGGGATCTTTTCCTTTGGAGGAAGAAGATGGAGCAGGAGGTGAAGGATCAACAGGCTGAGGAATGGCAGCAGGAATGTCTGGAGGGGCAGCAACAGAGGCTCCTGAAGGCCGGTAGTGAGTAGCTTGCTGAGGGATCAGTGGTCTAAGGCTTCGGAGGGCTTCAGCAGGAGACATTATGGAAGAACCACTGGGGTTGGAGACAGGAAGAGCAGGAGGAACTATAACAGGTGTGCAATCCACATGAAGAAAAGGTAGGAGCAGATTCCTGAAATCCATGATAATGTTTCCTCCTCTGTCCATGGCAGATAAGAAGTCATCTTTGTTTTCCAAGAATTTATCCAAATCCGGGGTCAACTCTCGTAGCTTGCTAACTTGTTCTTTGAAGGCTTGAGTTACAGGAGGCAGCTTCATAGTTTCTAGCATGAGCTTGAAGTGGTTGGTCAACTGATGCTTGGTGAAAATCCGATCAAAGTAATAATCCACTTTACTTTTGATGGCCTCCTGAGAAGCAGTAGCAGCCTGCAGGTGCTCACGAACAAAGCCACTGACTTCTCTTGTAGTAGCAAGAATCTGTAGGTCTGATGTGTCATTTGCACGGGCCTGAGTAAGCTCTTCTCTGAGCAGGCTTCTAAACTGCTCAAGGTCCACAGGAGAGCTAGATGAAGGAAGGGACTTGACTGAGAATGCCACTGTCTCCTTGAAAGACTGAGTCAGATTTCCAATTACTTTCTGAATGACAGCATCCTGATTGCTGAAGTGTTCTTTGACTGAATTCTTGAAACGCTCAAACACTTCCACAAATTGTTTGATCACCTCTTTGATGTACCGAATCTCAGCGGCCACTTGAGTTTGAGAACTGCTCATGGCAGTCAAAGAATCAACTGATTGTCTTAGGGCAACCACAGCTTCAGTCCAGCTTTCAATCTGAGTATGACATACTTTAACTTCATTCATCGTTTCTTTTACTGGGCTTGCCACAACACAGCCCAGGGATAATTCTAAAGATTGCTCCACATTTTTCAGCTCATCAAAAAGACGGGTTTTCAACTCTTCCATGGATTGTCTTATAGCCTCCTTCATTTCAACCTTTAAGGATTCAAGGTCCTCCTTGGTTGCCAATTTGTCAGTCTCAAGCATTGGAAGGTTGTTAGACAGGATAACTGGATCCCTTGGTGGCTTGTCTTCCTCATCCGAATCTTCATAGTTAAGTCCAAGGACCATATATCCTGGATCTGATGACCATCCTTCTATATCATAAAGTACAGAGACTGAACCAAAATGCTCCCCCTCACTTGGAGCTTTCTCTTGAGCATTTTCCTCTATCTGTTCGGCTTTGGGTAACTCTATATTTTCTTCTGCAGTCACAGCAGGTTCGACTGTAGTTTCCTCTGTTGGTTCAGCAGTGAGGTTAGCCTCTTTCTCTGTTGAGTCAACAATGTCTTCCATAGCAACAACAGTGGATGCCACTCCTGCTTCCTGGTCAGACACCGACTTAATTGTATAGCCTATTGGAGGGCTCAAACTGAGCTCTTTTTCTTTCTCTTCATCATTGTCCTCTTCTTCAGTTCCAGCAACATTTTCATTTTTCTCATTCTTAGCCCCAGCCTCTTCTGTCTCAACAGTTTCATCCTCTTCAGAGGTATCTCTGACAACGTATTGAGATTCATCTTCTTCTTCTTCAGTAGACTCGGTGTCACTGTCCCTTAGAACAGTCTCCCTACTTGGCAGTTCTTTTGGAGGGCTTGCTGCTCCAAACGTTATTGTCCTGACAGGACTGTGAGGTAGCTCAGGGTCACTCCCATCATCAATGGGGGTGTTCTCTCTTGTAGGGTCACTAGATTCTTCAGCCTCCTCTTCATCTGAATACACAGGTTCTGGCTCATCAGGTTTTAAGCCTGGATCTCTTTTGTTTCTTGGCCTAGATGGATGAGTAGAGGGATCAAAATTCTCATAAATTCTCTCCTCATCATTCACCCATGATTTCTTCCAAGGATTCCAGCTGATCTTCATGAATTTACAGATTACCTTTGAGATACAGACACTGTTTTTATCCACAATTACTTCTTCTTGATTTCCAGCTACACCCTTTACTTTCAGCATCACCGAAATAAGCTTAGTATGAAACAAGGCATTGGATTTTGAGCTGGCCTTAATCATATCTTCCATCTGTGCCATCAGCAACCTACATAGGTTGATCTTCCTTCCATGCTTCAGTAAGTACATCAGGAATATGTCCTGGTACTTCAGTACTGCAAAGTCTCCTCTTCTGGGACTTAGTACATGCTGAACAAACTTAAACAGAAGTCTATCTTCTCCATTCATCTCGGCAGCAATAATCTTCCTTAACTTACCATCAACTGTCAGTTCTTCCAGAGCCTTCTTATACTCAAATATTCCACTATCCGGAGGAGCTACTCCAGAATAGTAGTCATATATTCCTTCATGAGGAACTCTTAAACAGGCAGCCCATTCGACAGAAGAGAAACTAACTTCATTGCCGTTTACTCTGGATATTAGTCTATGCATATCATCCTCCTCTTCGACCCTTAGGAATTCATAGAATTCTTTCACAAGTTTTGGGTAGTACGGTCCATTGTTGTTGGTGAAGCATTCGGTCCATCCTTGCACATTTAGTGCTTCCAGTACTAACGATTTGCTCGACAACAACCATTCTTCACTTAGCTCCTTTTCCGCAAAGATTTCTATCTTGGTCAGATGCGGGTTTGCAAGTCTTGTTAGGGTATTACTGGTGCCACTGGATTTGGCTCGAGTTCTCTTCGGCATTGGTGCATCTTCGTTGACAGTCGGGGGTCGCTTAGTTCTGGCCATTGGAACTGAATGAGGTTTCGAGGTTCGGTTGAAGGTTTAGGGTTTAGGACTTGAGAGAGCAAGGGTCGAGATGAGTGGATTGAGATATGTTCGATGTTCTCAATTTTATCATTTAGGGATTTAGAAATAAAAGTATAAAGAAAAGAAACGGTTCGAATTCCCGCAAAAATAAAATAAGATTAAACAGCGAAACAGCCTACAGAGAGATGTAACAGTGAGGTACACCGGTGAGGTCTAACTGTGAGGTTTCAACTGTGAGGTTTAACTGTGAGGTTTAACTGTGAGGTTTAACTGTGAGGTTTAACTGTGAGGTCTAACTGTGAGGTTTCAACTGTGAAGTTTCAACTGTGAGGTTTCAACTGTGCTATAATTAATCATACCTAACTCATGTTTGATGTAACTTAATCTCTCAGAATTCAAAGGCTTTGTAAAAATATCAGCTAACTGATGTTCAGTGCCAATGAACTCAAGAGTGATATCACCTTTTTGATAATGATCCCTCAGAAAGTGATGTCTCACATCAATATGTTTTGTCCTAGCATGAGATACTGGATTTTTAGAAATGTTAATAGCACTTGTATTGTCACACCTTATAGAGACATGTTTGAATTGATATCCATAGTCTAGCAAAGTGTGTTTCATCCACAAGATTTGTGCACAACAGCTACCAGCAGCTATATACTCAGCTTCGACAGTAGACAGTGCAACAGAATTCTGCTTCTTACTACACCAAGATACTAGTGACTTGCCTAAAATGTGACATGTTCCAGAGGTGCTTTTTCTATCTAACTTGCAGCCAGCAAAATCAGCATCAGAATAACTTAATAAATCAAATGATTTTCCTTTTGGATAAAATAATCCCAAATTGGGAGTATGTTTTAGATATTTGAAAATCCTTTTAACAGCAGTCAAATGAGACTCTTTTGGATTGGCTTGAAACCGAGCACACATGCATACACTGAACATGATGTCAGGTCTACTGGCAGTAAGGTACAGTAGACTACCTATCATACCTCTGTAATTGGTTTGATCCACTGGTTCACCAGTTTCATCACTGTCCAACTTGCAAGTGGTGCTCATAGGTGTGTCACTGCCTTTGGTGCCATCCAAAGAAAAACGTTTTAGAAGATCTTTAATATATTTACTTTGGTTCAAAATAATACCATTTTTATTTTGAAAGATCTGAAATCCAAGGAAAAATTTGAGTTCTCCCATTAAACTCATTTCAAACTCATTTTGCATTATTTTTGAAAAATCAACACATAAAGAATTTTTAGAAGATCCAAAGATAATATCATCCACATAAATTTGAACTATTAAGACATCTTTAGAAATCCATTTAATAAAAAGAGTAGGATCAGCTATCCCTTTAGTAAATCCTTTTGAAATAAGAAAAGAGCTGAGCCTATCATACCAAGCTCTTGGAGCTTGCTTTAAACCATATAAAGCTTTAGATAGTTTAAAAACATGATTAGAAAAATGGGGATTTGTAAAACCAGGAGGTTGTTCCACAAATACATCCTCAATTATATATCCATTTAGAAAAGCACTTTTAACATCCATTTGATATAGTTTGAAATTCAGATGAGCAGCATAAGCATGTAATATCCTAATGGCCTCTAGTCTAGCCACGGGTGCAAAGGTTTCCTCATAGTCTATTCCTTCTTCCTGACTATACCCTTGTGCAACTAGCCTAGCTTTGTTTCTGATTATGTTACCAAACTCATCAACTTTGTTTCTAAACACCCATTTTGTGCCTATGGTAAGAGTGTCTTTAGGTCTTTCCACTAATTCCCAAACTTTGTTTCTTTCAAACTGATTTAGTTCTTCTTGCATAGCCATTACCCAGAATTCATCACTGATAGCATCATTAACATTTTTGGGTTCAAGCTGTGAAAGAAAAGCTTGATGTTCAACCTGATTTCTTAGAGAAGCTCTAGTTTGTGTTCCTCTATCAAGATTACCAACAACAGCATCTAAAGGATGATTCTTTAGAATCCTAGTTGATTTGGTAAAGGTTGGACTAGAGATTTCAGGTTCATTTATAGGTTCGGGTTCCACAGAGGAAGATTCTGGAAAAAGTCCAGAACTGGATGTTTTGATTACAGGATCTTTGGATTTGTCATTTAGGTCCAGAACAGATAAGTCTTCTTCAACATCTTCAAGAGAAGTTTTAGACTCATGTGGATCAGTCTCATCAAACTTGATGTGAACAGATTCTTCCACACATTTGGTTTTCTTATTGAACACTCTATAAGCTTTACTAGACATAGAGTAACCCAGGAAAATTCCTTCATCACTTTTTGGAGCAAATTTATCAAGGTTATCTTTAGTATTTAGAATAAAGACTTTGCAACCAAAAACTCTAAAGTAATTAACCTTAGGCTTTCTATTATTCCACACCTCATAAGGGGTTTTCTTAAGAACCGGTCTAATCAAGACTCTATTAATAACATAGCAGGCTGTATTTACAGCTTCAGCCCAAAAGTAAACAGGCAGGTCATATTCATTAAGCATAGTCCTTGCAATTTCTAGCAGGGTTCGGTTTCTTCTTTCCACTACACCATTCTGTTGGGGTGTCCTAGGGGCAGAAAAGTTATGAGAATAGCCATTGAGTGAGCAGTAAGATTCAAATTCTTGATTCTCAAACTCACGGCCATGATCACTCCTCAGGGTCTTAATCTTAAGTCCACTAAGATTTTCTACAGACTTAGAGTATTTAACAAAGTAGGAACAAGCTTCACTTTTGTGAGCTAGAAAATATACCCAAGTATATCTAGAAAAGTCATCTACAAGAACATAGACATAGTGCTTCCCATTTAGACTTGAAATTCTTGATGGTCCAAACAAATCCATGTGAACCAGTTCAAGTGGTTGAGAAGTTGAAACTTCTTTCTTTGGTTTAAAAGAAACTTTGTGTTGTTTTCCCTTTTGACAGGGATTACACACTTTGTCATTTGGGAATTCAAGCTTAGGTAGGTCTCTAACTAGGTGTTTCTTAGAGAGTTTTCTAAGTGAGTGAATGTTGCAGTGTCCTAATCTCCTATGCCACAGCCAAGACTCTTTATGAAAAGCATTTAAGCAAGTAACATCATGTTTAGCTAAAGTGTTTAAGTCAACAGCATAAACATTTTCATTTCTTAAGGCAGAAAATATTAAAGCATTTTTGGAATTATAAACATCACAAGAATTGTTTTCAAACTTGACATTGAAACCATCATCACATAATTGAGAAATGCTAAGTAGGTTGTACTTAAGTCCATCAACAAATAAAACTTTGGAAATTAATACTGAGTCAGTGTTACCAATCTGGCCTAGGCCGATGATTTTTCCTTTTGAGTTATCACCAAAAGTGACATATCCTCCATCAACCTTTATTAAGCTTTTGAAGCAGGAATAGTCCCCAGACATGTGTCTTGAACATCCACTGTCTAAGTACCATACCTTCTTGTAATTGCTTTTCAAACAGATTTCCTACAAAACAGATTAGACAAGAAATGACTTTGGTACCCAGATTTTCTTGGGTCCAGATATGTTAGCAATCAAGGATTTAGGTACCCAGATTTGTTTTATGGGTCCCATACAATTAATAGATGCAACAGATTTAGAAAGATATACTTTATTTGATCTACAACTATTTAAGTAACCAGTTGAGGCATACGAATTTCCAAAACTAGAACTACCAGGATTTTTTTCAGACTTAATAAATCGGGTTTTAGCAAACTGTCTTTGTCCAGGTTGGTATCCCAAGCCAGTAGCATACTTAGGTGCAACTTGCTTTCCTAGCAGTTGGGTTAGAGTATCTTTTCCATTTGTGAATGTTTCTAAGTCCTTTCTAAGTTGTTCATTAGATAGTTTCAGTTCTGTATTCTCCTTTAATAACTGAACATTTTTCTCTTTTTCTACATCAAGTGCAGACTTGACACTTGCAGTAAGAGCATGCTGTTTCTTTAAAGACTTATATTTATCCTTTAGTTCATTACACGTTTCTTCCAGCATATTACAGTATTCAGTCAATTCATCTTTAGACATATTTTCAGAATCAGAACCAGATTCTGCTTCACCTTCAGAATAATAAGAGTTTAGAGTGGGAGTGTCTAGGGTTACCTCAGATGTGTTTGTCATGAAACACATATTAGCACGATTTCTTTCAGAATCACTGGACTCTGATTCACTTGTGCTGTCTTCTGAAGCACTCCAGGTGGCCTTCATAGCTTTCTTATAATTCTTGTCCTTGTACTCATATTTCTTCTTGAATTTTAACTTAGGATAGTCAGCTTTGATGTGTCCTTTCCTTTTACATTCATAGCAAACTATGTCTTCTTCATTATCAGTTTTCTTCCAATCTTTCTTCCACTTACCTTGTCTATCATACTTACCTTTGTAGTTTGGTTTTCTGAAGAACTTCTTCTTCCTATAGAACTTCTTGAATCTCCTTGCTATTTGTGCCATCTCGGCATCACAGTCAGAATCTAAGTCTTCACTAGATGAGCTTTCAGTTGGTATATGCACTTTCTCCTTGTCTTTGCTCTTTGATGCAGTAGACTTAAAAGCTACAGATTTTCGTTTTGGTTCCTCATCTTCCTCTTTGTTCACCTTTAGCTCTTCTTCGTACATCATCAGCTTACCAATTAGCTCCTTGACAGGCAAAGTTCCAATATCACAGGATTCTCTAATTGAAACGGATGTGCCTCTCCATCTGTCAGGCAGACATCTCAACAATCTCATGATTTGCTCCTTTGCTGGAACAATCTTTCCGAGTGAGCTCATTGTGTTGACTATCTCATTAAACCTGAGATACATATCAGAAATAGGTTCATCAGCTTTCATCTTAAAGTTATCATATTTGATAGTATAAGTGTTTAACCGCATTTCCTTGACATTAGTTGTTCCTTCATGAGAAACAGCTAAGGTGTCCCAGATTTCAAAAGCAGTTTTACATGCAGAAATTCTATTGAACTCCTCATCTCCTAGAGCACAGTAGAGAGCATTCACAGCCTTACAATTATTATTGTAAGCTACCTTAGTAGGTTCATCCCAAGTTATTCTTTCAGTTTCTGGAATCTTGTATTGAGACTCTATAGCAGTCCAAATATCAAAACCCATACTTTCCAAATGAATTTTCATTTTGAGCTTCCATTGGGCATAATTCACACCATTAAAGAAGGGTGGCCTGTTAGTAGCAGCACCTTCTAGTCTATTATCCATAAGAAAATTCGAGAAAATATTTTAAAGAGATAAAATTTAGAACTAACAGAAATTTAAGATCTTTTAGATAAAACCACAATTACAGTGTAAAAACAGAGAGTTAAAATAAAACTTTGAGCAATTAAAACAGAGATAAACACAACCTCTGATACCAAATGTTGGTCGGAGTGGACACTCAAGAGGGGGGTGAATTGAGTTCCAATTAAAATTTCTGTTAAAAACAATTTCTATTAAAATCCCCCAATTTCAAAAACAAATTAAACTGTAGTGAATTTATATAGATTATGAAGGTTCAATTAATTTCTCAAAGATTGATTAATTCTCAGTTAACTTAATCTTATGATTAAATTAACCTTTGAAACTAACTTACTGATTTATAACAAATATAAACACTTGCTAATTTAATTATCAAAGTAGCTTTGAAGATAGATTGTATTTCAAAGTAGTAGCAGCGGAATATGAAATTAAATATGTATAGTATGGATATAGAGTATAACTACAAACACAGTGAATTAACCAAGAGGTTCAGTCTCAAGCCGAGACTTAGTCCTCTTCCACTTGGTGATCACCTGCCACCAAGCAATTTTATAAAAAGGATTGATACACAGCCTGTATCGGGCTTTACAACAGTTTTCACAAACTGCCCAGGTTTGACAACCTCTGCCACAGTTATACGTGGGAAAACAGACAACAGCAGCAAGCTGTCCAGGTCACAAGACCTCTACCACTATCCACAGTGGGAAATGGGGTGTAAAAGGGTTTGCTGAGGATTTACAAATCCTCCAGTGAAAGTACAGGAGTCAGTGTGTGTGTTTAATATAGCAGATAACACACACTGCTCAAAAGGTAGAATAAATCACAGAACAAGAGATGTAGAGTTTAGAAGTAGTTCTGGTGATCTCAGTGTAGCTCTTGACTCCTTTGTATTCGATCAGAAGTGAGTTTGAGTCCTCTTCTTGTTTCTGTTTTAGAAACAGAGTGTCGTATGCTCCAGGTTCACAGGTAGTGATAATATAGTCGATGATGTTCTTCAGGGTTCTTTTTGTATGCACATAACACTTCTATGTGTTCTTGATGGAGCTCGTTTTTGTTTTCTTGTGTTTCTGGTACACGACGCCCTTCACTGGTTTGCATGCTCTGTGTATTCGTTGTATATTTGGGCAGCGTAGTCTTCTCGTATTTATCTCCCGACAGGGGACAGAAAAGATTTCTTTTCAGCAGGTACGAGGTACGGGTTCCTGACATCCGACAACCTTTATCAGATATTTGACAAAACATCAAAATGTATGATATGACCGTTAGATAAATTAAATAAATTAAATATAGGAAATGAAGAAGTTAAAACAGTGAGTCGAGAATGTATGTCACTGTTGACTTCAACTGTGGTCTTCCAACTGTGGACTTCCAACTGTGGACTTCCAACTGTGGACTTCCAACTGTGGACTTCCAACTGTGGACTTCCAACTGTGGACTTCCTTCTGACTGCTGACTTCAACAAAGGGGCTTGCTGTCTGTAGGCTTGCAATGGTAGCTTTTACTCCATGTAGCTGTAGCCTTTCTAACTGTAGACTTGTAACATCAAATTTGTAGAGCTGTAACCTTTGTCAATTGTAGACTTCGATCATCTGTAGACTTAGTAGACAGAAGCTGTCTAACTGTAACCTTGACTGTAGGCTTATGACTGTAGGCTTGTTCGACTGTGAACTTGTTCCAACTGTAGACTTGTTCGACTGTGAACTAGTTCCAACTGTAGAGTAAACTTTGAACAGAAGTCTTGTAACTGTGACCTTCGTCTGTGAGCTTTGACAATAGATAGCAGTAGACTTGTAACTGTAAGCTTGTATTAGTCTTCGACTGTAACCTTGTAACTGTGAACTTCGACTGTAACCTTGTAACTGTGAGTCTTCGACTGTAACCTTGTGGTGACAGTTAACTGTATCTGTGACTTTGAAAAATAAAACTCTGACTGGTAGCTAACAATACCAAACTTATGTAAATGCTAATGTAAGCTGTTACAGTAAAGTTATGAGAGTAAGAATATGAACTGTTTAGAATAAAATACGTTTAAGCATAGAATAATAAGATTAATGCAAAGGTTTAATACATCATAATTAATGTTTAAGCATGATTTGGGATTATCAAAACAGGTGATTCCAACAGTATTTATAAAAAAATTGAGTGGTATTGTTTATTAATTTCCAGTCATAGGGCTTGGCCTATATGAAAAATAATAATAATAACAAGAAACATTACCATGGTTTTTACCATTGTTTCATACAATGAGGATTGGTATACAATATTTTTTAGGCTAAGAACTATAATCATTAAAATAATTCCATTAATGATATGGAAGTTATTGATGTTCATAAATTATTATTTCTATAACCTGATAGTATAAGTGGTTTTGGAAGATACTTTATATGTTTGTAAAAATAATAAA
This sequence comes from Viscum album, assembly GCA_963277665.1. NCBI lineage: Eukaryota > Viridiplantae > Streptophyta > Magnoliopsida > Santalales > Viscaceae > Viscum > Viscum album. Next base: position 1,921,948,376 of record OY728160.1, read on the forward strand.
ATTAAATAAAAATGTTATTTTAAAGGGAATTTTTTTTGATGTTATATACCTTTTATAGCATTTATTAAAAAAACCGGCTATTATGATTTCATAATTCCTACTGTATAATTATACCAGATATAATATTTCCCCAAAATTCAACTATCATAGAATGTAATGAAAAATTAAACATTCAATAATTTGTATCAACATATTTCTAGAATGAAATTTTTTTACAAAAATAAATTCATAAATATAGTAATTTCTAATATAAAATAAAATTACAATAAATTTTTGAAAAATTTATGTTTTTACTACACAAACAATGTTATGACCCTTTTTAAAATTACCTTGGAATTCATTAAATTATATTTAAAATTATATTTAAGTAAATATTATTTATTTATTAAATTTACTAAAATTAAAATTTATTTCAATTTTTTTATCCAATCGAGTGTTTTAGTTGAAACAATATATTTCTGAAAAATACAATTGTTAATTCTTCATTTCTAAATAATATTTTTATCAGACTCATTCTATAATAATTATAATATATAAAGTAACAATGAAATGAGTTATATATTGTAATTTTTATATAATATAATATTTAAAATTTCCTAATATTTTGGTCTAGATTCAAAACATTTTATTACACCTACAGACACGCTAAGGGTATTTTGGGTGATATTTCTAATTTCATGGGTTGATTCCATGAAAATGGATTGGGATATGATCATTATAATATTTTACATCACTCATATCCATCATCATTCAGGTTTTAGATTATAAATATTCACTTCGGCCTGGTTTATGAAAAATACCAATGATGTCATCCCCTAGCCTGCATTTAAAAATGGGCTTTATAGAGTATGATACTAAAGTTCACGGCCATAAATTATATATTCTTCGTAAAATATATTTTACTATAACTATTAATATTTTCTAATCTTAAATATCACTTTTTAATAGTTATATTTGCAATATTTATGAATCATAAATGATTCATAATCCGGATTGTAAAATTTTGGGTCTATTTTATAAAGGTCGATAATAACAAATCAAATATTGTGAATATTGTTTTATTTAAATACATTACCCAATAATGAAGTTATTCATTATGAAAAAAATATCATTTATAATGTTTATTTTTTTACACTATAGAATTTTGTTCTAGCTAAATAGGTATCTATTAGGTGATCGAGAGTAGGTATCTCATTTCACAGCCAAACTACTGGTGATATTTTGACCACTGGCTGGAATAAGGGATTGAAGGTGAAAAGTAAGAGATTCTCTTACATTTTTAGATAGGGAAGTGGAATAAATTTAGATCCTAGTCACATAATTATTTCTAGGTATTGATTTCATTTTATATTCTCCACCCACATTTATCTAAATTATACCTATATAAATAAAAGATGAAATTGAGGTGGCCTCTATATCCATCTCCATGTAATCAATCAATGTATCTTATCTGTGGGAATATATTATATACCTGATAAAAACTAGGAAAAATATTATATATCTCTATATATGTGTCTTGGGAGAAATTGACCACTATTTTTGACTCATTTGTGACAATCTTGTAGCAGCCTTTTCCATATCATGATTCATAGTCTATATAAGTTTATCTATCTCAAAGAAGAAATTTTCCACCATCTTGAAGGACTGGTATAAGAGGATGACATGTTATTTTAGAAAATATAGTTTTATTGAAATCATAAATGAATAATTTTAAACTATAGAGTAAATACAATGTTATACGTATAGTCTACAGTTTAGACTATTCTTCCTCCAATACCAAAATAATACCACTAACTATTATACATACATTTCCATTATTCTCTATATATTATTCAAATTTATTTGTAAATAGTGCAACATAATCCTTTCATCCTAATATATTTTAATTTATTTATGAAATTTAACTAAAATCCCTATCATTATATGATACTAAGACGGTATATATGTCACTAGATGGATCTATTTTAGTATTAGAGGAAAGTTGGATTACTTTATGTACTCTACTAATTGATGGATCTTTTCTAGTATTGTTGGTAGATCGATATTTATATATGGGTCTTAATAATTGTATAAGGAATATGACTTAGGAAATAAGTAAATTTACACATTGGATTATGTTCATCATGTGTTAGGTACATTTCTTGGATCATATGGTTCTGAATATGGAATAGTTCAATGTCATTCCACGAATAGATTTTTTTAATCAATTTCAATCTTGTAATAATTACTAAATAAGAGGGGAATATTTATTATATCTAGTTATAACTTGTTATATAATTCATGGAGAGTTCAATCAATTAAAAAAAAATTTGTTCATGATCAAGTTCATATGTTTACCCATGAATTTGTGGTTTTTGTTTAATTATTATTTTTTTGATATTTGTTCCATAATAATGTGGTCATTGGGAATCTCTAATAACACTATTAATTTAAAACCATTTTTGATAAAATGTAATGTAAATTTATCTGTTAAGGGGTTTTATTGACTATTTTAAGACTCGCTTATAGAGTTTAGTAATCATTATAAAATAATTTCTATTAACAATATTGGTTTTCATGGTAGTGATAATGATTGATTGATGATATGGATCAACATGAACATATATATTTATTCAATTTTATCCTTTAATCCCTTACTAATTTTTAACAATATATTTTATAGTGACAAACATAACAACTCTATAATTTATAACCATATAAGTATTTGGTAGGTGTAATGGAGATTGAATTAATACCACGAAAGGGGATTCCTATGAATCCCCTTGATTGGAACAAGAACATATATGATTTAGTCCCACTTAGTGGGGTGAACTGAACCATTTATGGTCATGTGACTAAGATAATTGTGGTGTCTAAATTTTTCATGCATCAATTCCAAATTAAGTTCATTTTTAGGTCATGCATCCTATAATTAATGAATTTCAATTTAATTACATTATCTATAGATCGTGATTCTCCTTTTATGAAGTGTCAATTACGAAGAATATGTATTTTATTTTAAAATCATATTAGTATTACCAATTTTAAGAGGTTTGACATCATGAAATATGTACCACTATAAAATATGTAATCTTCAAATGGTTTGGCATGGGACTTACACATGGGCGAACATTCTAGTTAATTTTTTCTAGTTAATATGGATTAGAGGGTATGATCGAGGCTAACACCTAGTAAGTGAATTGTGATATGTATTTATCATTTATAAGTAACATAGTTGATGTCATTGATGAGAACATGGCATGTTGGTGATGTGAACATGTAAACTATGGGGGGAATTATATTGAATTATAATCCTTTAAAAGTAATTTTCTATTTTATTGGACACTGAGAATCTATAGAAACTATATAGACATGTGTATACTGGGTTGGGTTATCCAGGATGACAATCATGATATGGGGGATGTTTTCATTAGTTTAATAACAATGGGGATCCTCATTATCATGGTAATATATTATTTTTAAAAATATTAGTAACTAATTATTTATTGAGACAAACACATGGGACGTCATTAGAAAATCCAATGATTCACTTTATCAAAATAATAAAATATTGAAAAGTAGCATGCTTCTTTGAATAACCCAGTAATGTATCACATGATTCTATAAAGGAGGACTATGAGAATTCGGATTAGTGGAGTTTTGTTTGGTCAAATGTTAAATTTTAATGTGATTTTATGAAATTATATTATCTCAATAAATGAAAAAATGTGAATAGGGTTCTCAGGAGGTAGGACTTGTTGAATAGTAGAATAGGTGGGTTGCATGGGTGATGGGATTTCTCCAGTGGGTTCCATACTGAGAAAATATCATGGATAGGGTGTGACACCTGGAAGAAAACATTGGTTATGGGATTATTAGTTGGGAGGATTTTATAGATTAGTTCCCTATTAGGTATTCTAGGAATAACACCAATGAAGAAGGCCTCAGAACCCTGTAGAGGATATATTAGATTTTGAACAACATTATGAGTATGATAATTGGGTTATAGGGTTCATAGTTCTGTAGGCTATAAAAAACCATATAATCCTTTAACAAAACATTTGGTTTGGTCACTTTGGAATATATAATGTTCTAGAATATCACTAAATTATTTCTTGGGAGATCACCTTTAATAGGTTCTTTCAAACAAGGATGGGTGACGACTTGGGTGAAGTTATTTTATAATGATCATATACATTGAATGAAATAAATAACTTTCCATCAATCCTTTATTACAATATTTGGGATTCAAAACTCACATAAATAATTTTTGGGTGACTTTTAAAATTATATATTTCACTAATTCATTGCATAGATTCTACTACACAATTTTTCATCCCTTAGTCCATGATGGTTGTTGAAATTGGGGGTCAAGGGTTATATGTATAGGAATAATGATCAGGGTTCTTTGGTAACCAATGATAACTTCATGAGAATCCATACTCCTATAAAAATGTTGCATACCGTGGGAAAGAGTAGGGCCTGAAACATGGAATGGATTGGCTCTCAGGGGAATAAGGTTCATAGGGATGTGGTTGAAAAATTAGTATGAGTTTTGTATGGATTTGGACTTGAGAAACTACGAAGCTACTATCTAGTTGACATCAATATTCTCCAAAATAAACAGTTAAATTCATCCTTTGTTAACAAATTGACTATCTAATAAATTATAATAATATAATTGGATCATATTATCCTAAAGAGGATAAAATTATGAGGTAAATATTATTTTGATGGGAATTTGTCGTGAAATGAACACGCAATTGGAGGGAATGGTCATGAACTCTTATCGGGGAACAATGATAACTCTGTCTGGTTCATTTGTATGATTGTTGTTCAATGCCCAAATTCTGATTTGGGGTTTCATTCCAAACTATAAATAATATAGGGAAATATAATCCTTACACACTAAAGCATCATGACTGTCATATAAATTAAATATATCTCTATTAAACCAATTCGAATGTTAATTTATCATTCTATAAAAAGAAATTATTTATTTTAAGCATTGTGTAAGAATGATTGCGTTAGAGTGTAGGGAACCAGTGATCGAGCATGGTGTATTTGGCATGCAATGAATATGTGACTAATTTAGTCATATATTACTAAGTGATATTGAATGGTCAAAAACATCTGGGTGAATGAAATTATGTTTCATAATTTGGGAATCTCAACATGATCATGAAATACTAGATAAAATTCCATACTTCGTTAAATTTTTAAAATATTATTCTCATACATTGACCCATGTTCTCTCCACAAATTATTTTTCTTCTTTCTTCTAATTCATAATAGACATAACTATAATGATTCATATTATAGAAATGTATGGATCTTAAAATTGTGCTCCTAACAAGGTTGTAGAAAATCCCATTTAGAAAATGTTTGATGACAACAATCTCAATTAATGGAATCCTATTAGAACATGTTAACATATACGTTCAAGGCTTCAGGGTTTTTCTCAGCTCCATTATCCATTATTTTATAGACTCCCCCTATACGTATATCATCTCCTAAATGATGTACTAATTAAATTATATTATTACAACCATCCCTTTACATGGATTTAATAATCATGTGTCATTGATTAGTCAAATATTTCCATCAAAGTGTCATTTGTTTATGAATGTGATGATGAGGATTCATACCTCCTGGATCATTCTCTAACAAGATTAAGTAATGAATCTAAATAACATGAGTTTTTCATTCATGAATACTCATCCATTAGGAATTTACCTATAATATGTTGATGGAGTGGTGGAGTCTATAATGAGATCCCATCCATAAAGTTAATTTATAAATAGAGTTGTCATTACCATATTGAGTAAACCAATATTTTTTTACATAGTGAAGAACCTTTTGTGGTGTTTTGTTTAATTTTTTTTTGTATTTGTTGAAAACTAATCTTTTTGTTGAAGAATGTTTTTTAGTTACAGAATGTTGAAGTTGCTGGTTTCTAAAGATTTTCATAAAGAAGAATTTGTAGAAGAATGAGAAGTTAGAAGTTAAAAAAATGTCTCAAACTTTCTTAAACAAATCAGACGATGATTTTCTGATCTTATTGTTCTCACAAAACATGAATAGTTTCATGATAAAAGATATTGAAGAAATGGTGAAGAGGATTGAGGTTATTTTTCACTATGGATATTTCTGAGGAAATTTGGAACCAGTTTTTCGAAACCTGTTTTCATGAACTAGTTTTTATGATCCTGTTTTTCGGAGTGTATCTGACCAGAAAATCGGAGTCTACCCAAGACAGAAGTTCGGAGTCTATTTCCTGAACTAGATTTTCATGGTCTGTTTTTCTGAACCTATTTTTCGGAGGCTATCTGAGCCAAAAAATCGGAGTCTACCCAAGCCAGATGTTTGGAGTCTATTTCCTGAACTAGATTTTCAGAGTCTACTTGTTGAACCAGATTTTCGGAGTCTACTTGCTGAACCAGATTTTCGAAGTCTACTTGCTGAAACCAGATTTATAGAGTCTACTAGATGAACCAGATTTTTGGAGTCTACTTGCTGAATTAGATTTTCAGTATCTACTTTCTGAATCAGATTTTCGGAGTCTACTTGATGATCCAGAAGTTCAGAGTGTAGTTCATGAACCAAAATTGGGAGTGGACTTCCAGAACCAAAATTGGTAGTGGACTTCCTGAGACAGAAATTCGGAGTGGACTTCCTGAGCCAAAATTCGGAATGACAATCTTGTGCTAGAAATTCAGAATGACAATTCTGAACCAGTTTTCCTGAACCAGTTTTCCTGAACCAGTTTTCCTGAACCAGTTTTCTTGAACCAGTTTTCCTGAACCTAAAATCAGAACCAAGATCTAGCCTTATCATTCTGAGGAAGATATGAAGAGTTCAAGAAAACCCGTATTTCAACTTTTCATAAATCTTGGAGAAATTTAAAAAGATTTGAATAAGTTAATGATTAAAGATTAAATATGAATGATTTGCGGAGTTTTTGATATTTTAGGAAGCGGGAATGTTTTTCAAGATTCCCGCCTTTGTTTTTTGAGTTGCCTATAAATATGTTCTCAGATCATTTTCCCATTAAAAACTTTTTAATCACACCAAAAAGGCAGAGCGCTGGAGAATTCGGAGTGAGATTTTGTGCTGAGTCATCTTTAATTTGCTGAGAAAACCAGATTCATGAAATCTGTACTGAGTTTTCTAAGTGAGCATTTCTGCAGAATCATTATTATCTTGCTGAAAAATTCGGATTTAGATGATTGGATTCGAGGAATTCGGAGTCGTTATTTCTACGGAGTCATAGTTTCCTTCCTGAGAAGACTGGTTTCAGATAACTGGATTCAAGAAATCCGGATTGAAGATTCAGAGTGAGCTTTTACAGAGTCATAGTTTTCTTGCTAAGAAGTTCGGTTTTAATAAATCGGATCCAAGAAATTGGATTGATGATTCAGAGTGAGCATTTTGTGGAGCATATTGACAAAGTATTTTTCTTATGTTTGGCACAATTGTTCTTTAAGGAATCATTGTAAACTGATGGGAGTCACTATAATATTTCCTATCGAGAGATTGAAGGTGTCCAAAGGGAGTTGGCACAAGTTGTATTCACTTCTTCATTATAGTGGATTTCCATAGACCCACGGGAGTGCCTATGGAAAGGACGTAGGTTCTCTTATTGAGGTCGAACCATGTAATTCTTGTGTGATTTTCTTGATTTACATTTCTTGCATGCTTGGGTTACTTGCTAAAGGTTGATAAGTAAGTAAATCTTAACAGGTTTCAAGGGATAAGTTTCATAAAGTTTTGAAACTTATGAAAAGATATCAAATGATTCAACCCCCCCCCCCCCCCTCTCAGTTTACATTCGATCCTTGGAACATCAAGTGGTATCAGAGGGAGGTTCCCTTGTTCTTTTTTCCTTATCATGGAGAATTTCAATTCGGTCAACAGTAGAGGAATTCCAACATTCAATGGCAAGAATTATTATGGTTGGAAAAATAGGATGATTTATTATCTCCTATCTCTTGGCCTTGAAGTTGTTGATGCTGCCACTATTGGATTTCCACCTATTGAGAAAAATGGCCCTATGACAATTGCCAACAAGAGGAACATAGAAGTTGATGTAAAGGCTAGGAATGCTATTCTCATGTCCTTATCATAAAATGTTTATCATAAGGTGATGGGTATCACAACATAAAAAGGCATATGGGACAAGCTGGAAATTGTTTTTGAAGGAAACACAAAAGTCAAGGAAGCCAAGCTACAAATCTGGCGTATTAAGTTTGAAGACATCATGATGAGATATGAAGAAACAATTGATGAATACTTCACGAGATTTAATGAAATTGTTTGCAATATTAGGGGATTTAGAGAAGACTTGGAAGATTCTACAATTTTGAATAAACTTATGAGAAACTTTCCAGACATGTTTGATTCTAAAATTTTGACTTTACAAGATAAGGATGATTTATCTCTTGATGAACTGCATAACTTTCTTGTTTCTTATGAAATGAGGAAAGCTCCTATCTTTAAAAAGAAGGTGAAATATGAAATGGCTTTTAAAGCTATGAGAAATATGAAATTCCAAGATGATGATGAAGCTGATCCTTGTGATTCTGTCGATAAGGAAGATGAAGAGTTGAATGAAAAAATAATGCCTATCATATCCAATAACTATAGAAGAGGAAGAGGAAAATATGGAGGGAGACTTCCTCTCAAATGTTCTGAGTACGGTGGAATCTCGCATTTTGCTATGAATTTCAGAAAGAAGAAAGTTGTAGAATATCAAGATGTTTCTAATGAGAATACTCGATTGAAGAAGTATAACAAGAATGAAAAAGAAGAGAAGACTTCTAAAAACTCAATAAGATGTTTTATGGAAAGAAAAGAAATATGTTGAGCAAGAAGGTTGAATATAAATCATCTAAAAATGATTCCTCAGAAGATGAATGTAGAGAATGATTCAGAACCTGAATTGCAAATGATGAGAAAACAAATGCTTCCTCATAAAGTGAAGAAGGTGGTGAATAATCTTACAGAGAATATCAGCTAACATCCAAACTTCTTGCATGTCTGGAAATAAACAAATCCCTCAATAAATAAATTTTTGTGATGAAGAAAAATCATGAAGATGTTCATGATGGAAGTAAAGATGTTACCAAGAAGGAAGATGAATACATTTAAGAAATTTTAAGTTACAAACATAGAATTGCTGAACAAGGAAAGGTGATAGAAGATTGTAGCAAGAAGATAGAAATTAAAAAAGAAGAGGTCAACAAGTTGCAATAAAAATTTATTGAGTCTGAAAATTCCCTAAGGAAGATGAATGAAAACTTCCACAAAGCCACTGAAGTAAAAGTTGAGACTTCCAAGACTGCTGGAAAGGCTTATCATGAGAATCAGGTGAAATATTATCCTATCCAAAATAATTTTTTATCTAATTCTTCTAACATTTCAGGTTATGAAAAAAGTATCAGTAAAACTTGGGTGGAGAAAGGATGTGAGAAACATTTCAATCCTACAAAAATTGAAAACTCACTCAAAAGAAGAGATGGCCTACATCCTGAGTTTCCTAGAGCTAAAAGAAGTAATCAACCTCAATAAATTTTCTATAATGAAAGATCTTTCTTTAATAGAAAATAATGATTTGAGGGATATTGTTGGTGTTGTGGAATGTTTGGGCATAGAGATTATAATTGCTGGAACAATTTATCACTACCCGGATGAAGGCTTGAGAAATGTGGAAGAAATAATGAAAGAAGAATGAGTAACCTTCTGTATTTAACAAAAGATGAAAATGTGAATTCTCAAGATTTCAGAAACATGCAAAAAAAGAATCAATTTGAATGTTTGGAAGAATTTTGTGGAAGATGTGATCAGTTTGGTCATCATGTCGAACGATGTATGACTCTTTTTCTAGAATAAGTTTCTTATGATATGAAAGAAAAGAAATCTGAAGATAAGAAGGTTGATGAGAGTGCTTTTGTTGTTGAGACAGCTTTAAAAGAAAGTAAGAGAAAAAAACCATGGATTCTTGATAGTGGTTGTTCTTTACCCATGATATGTGATATAAAAATCATGGAGCATGTTGAAAGTCATGATGGAGGAGCAGTTACTTTTGGCAATGATAGTTCCTGAAAAATTAAGGGAATTGGAACGGCGGAGATTGAACCAGAGAAACTGAAATCTAAGGAATTCTTGCTTGTTGATGGGCTAAAACATAACTTACTTAGTGTAAGTCAACTTCCTGATGATGGAAAAGAAGTCATTTTCACAAAACATTCTTGTGTAATCAAAAGTGTGAAAAATGTAAAAGTGATTACAAAAGGAGAAAGAACCTGTGGGAATATATTTCAAATTGTAGAATCCAATAACACTTGTTTTTTGAGTGCTAAAGATGAAAAAAATTTTGGGCACCGAAGACTTGCCCACCTGGGGTAGAAGATAATGATTAAGCTTTCTAAAGTAGATATTGTTCAAAATTTTCCAAAACTGAAAAGAAGAGATGAAGATGTTTGTGTTACTTTCCAGAAAAGAATGATGACTAACAAAAGTCATAAAAGAGTTGAGATTCAATCTTACAAACCACTTGATATTATTCATTCTGATCTGTGTGGGCTCATGGTACATCAATCAACAAAAGGAGATTTATACTTTATCACTTTTATTGATGATTTCACTCGGATGACAAAGGTCATGTTCATGAAGCATAAGTCAGAGGCTATTGAAATGTTTAAATTCTTCAGATGAGACGTTGAGAAAGAATTTGAACTTTCCATAAAGATGTTGAGAACAGACAACGGTACCAAATTCACAAGAAATTCTTTTGAAACTTATCTAAGGAATCATTGTATCAAAAATCTGTATAGTGCTCCCTATACTCCACAACAAAATGGAGTAGCAGAAAGGAAAAATAGAAGCTTGGTGGAAATGGGAAGAAGTATGTTATTAGAATACAAACATTCAAAATTATTCTAGGGAGAATTTATTAGCACTGCTGTACATGTTCAAAATTGATTCTTGTTGAGACTGGAAACCAACATGACTCCTTATGAGATGTGGTATAAGAAGAATCCTTCTTTTAATTACTTCAATGTTTTTGGAAGTACATGCTTTCTAAAAACAAAAATACTAACTTAGGAAACTTTGATGAGAAATATGAAGAAGGAATATTTATGGGATATTCATTAAATGGAAGAAGTTACAAATGCTGGAACAAAAGTTTACAGAAGTTGGTGGATTCATATGATGTGAAGGTAATTGAAAATCTAAGTTCCTTCACAAAATTTGTTGATAATATTGAGGAAGATAAATCAAATAATTCTCACAAGAGTGAAAGTGACTCAGATCAGCCACATGGGGAAGAAAGTGATGTTGGGAAGAAAGATGTGAGTTTACCTACCTTACGAAATCATGTTGAATACCAAAATATTATTGGGAATCAGAAGGTTGTAGTTCAGACAAGAATAAAGTTGATATTAAAATATAAGACTTCCCTTATCTCAAAAGTTGAACAAAAATCAGTTTCATAAGCTATTCAACATAATGAATGGGTGGATGTTATGAATGAAGAACTGAATCAGATTGAGAAAAATGAAACAGGGTAACTGGTTCCAAGTCCAGCAAATAATAATGTTAACGGAACCAAGTAGGTTTACAGAAATAAATTGAATGAGCATGGAGAAGTTACAAGAAATAAAGCGAGGCTTGTGTGTAAAGGATATGCCCAGGCGGAAGGTGTGGATTTTGATGAAACCTTTTCCCCTGTTGCACGGTTGGAAGCTATTCGCATGTTTCCTGTAGTGGATGCTTATTGGAATTACAAGGTTTATCAGATGGATGTAATGTCATCTTTTTTAAATGGTGATATTGAGGGAGAATATTACATTGGACAACCTTGTGGGTTTTTTCTTGATGAGGATGAAAAAAAAAGTTTTCAAATTTCAGAAAGCCTTATATGGGCTGAAACAAGATCCACGAGCATGGTATTCAAAGCTTGACAATTCTTTGAGAAATATCAATTTTTCTAATGGAAAGGTTGATAGCAACTTTTATATTAAAGATGCCAACTCCGGAACATTGATTGTAATCGTTTATATGGATGATATAATTTTTGTTGGCAATGAAGAATAGTTCTGTGAACAATTTACTGAAGAAATGAAGGAAAATATTGAAATGTAAATGTTGGGAGAATTAACTTTCTTCCTTGGATTACAAGTTCATCAACAAGAAAACTACATTTCCTTGTCCCAAGAAAAGTCTGCCAAGAAATTGTCAAAGAAGATTGGGATGGAAGAATCAAAGGATGTTTCAACTCCTATATCAGTGAGCACAAAGTTATGAAACGATGATTCAGTGAATAGTGTGAATCAGAATGACTTTCGAAAGTTGATAGGAATTCTTCTTTATCTTACAGCTTCAAGGCCTGATATTGCATATACTGTGACTCTCTGTTCCCGATATCAAAGTAATACAAAAGAGTAACACATGTTGGCAGTCAAGAGGATTCTAAGATATGTTAAAAGAACAAATTCACATGGGTTGTTATACAAGAGAAACAATTAGATGATATTTCATGGTAATAATGATGCTGATTGAGCTGGTGATTGTAATGATAGAAAATCAACATTAGGAGGATCATTTTTCTTAGGGGAATGCTGCGTGAGTTGGTATAGCGAGAAACAATGTTCAGTAACATTATGTACATCTGAATCTGAATATGTTGCAGCTACTCAGGCTTGTACTCAAATGATGTGGATGAAAGTTTAGCTGGAAGATTTGAAAGTGAATGTGTCTAAACCATTGAAGATACTCTGTGATAATCAAAGTGCCATTAATCTTTCCATGAATAATGTTCAACATTCAAGATCAAAATACATTGATATAAAGTATCATTTCTTAAAATAGAAAGCTGGTTCTCGAGAAATATTGCTGGAATATATTTCAACAAAGTATCAGATTGCTAATATTTTCACAAAAGCTATGTCAAAGGATAGGTTTGTTGAGCTGAGGCTGCAACTCCATGTTTAGCCTCCTCCCATGACTTCCTAAAAACTCATAAGAATGTTTCCCCCACCATACATTGGATTATGTTGAAAATGGGGGAGAGTATGTTTTCTTTATGAATCTAATGCAGTGGTTATCATATACTGGGGGAGTGAGAAAGAGTTAATGAGAGAATAAAAGAAAAGTGAGAATGAGAAAAATAAATGTTGAGGAGGAGTTTGAGTAAGGTGAAGTTTACCCATACATGGCCGCAATATTTTCTTGTCACCGAGGGATTGAAATCCTTCAAAAAATTACTTTTTCTAGTAGTGTGGTGTCAGGACACTCTTTTTTGAGAAAGGCTATGTTTTGGTAAAATTCATTTTTGAGAGATGTAAGACTTGTGAGGTGAAAACTTGTTAACTAGGGTTTCCAAAAATCCAAAGGGGGAGATTGTTGAATCTTTGTGGTTTTTTGTTTAACATTTTTTTGTATTTGTTGACAATTAATTTTTTTCTGGAAGAATGTTTTTGAGTTATAGAACGTTGAAGTTGCTGGTTGCTGAAGATTTTCTTAAAGAATATTTTTTTGAAGAATGAGAAGTCAGAAGTTAAGAAAGTCTCTCAAACATTCTAAAACAAATCAGATGATGCTTTTCTGATCATATAGTTCTCACACATCATGAAATGTTTCATGATTAAAGCTATTGAAGAAATGGTGAAGAGGATTGAGGTTTTTTTTCACGAAGGAAAATTCTGAGGAAATTCGGAACCAGTTTTTTGGAACCTGTTTTCCTGAACTAGTTTTCCTGAACATGTTTTTCGTAGTCTATTTGACCAGAAAATAGGAGTCTACCCAAGCCAGAAGTTCGGATTCTATTTCTTGAACCAGATTTTCAGAGTCTGTTTTTCTGAACCTGTTTTTCGGAGTCTATCTGAGCTAGAAAATCGGAGTCTACACAAGCCAGAAGTTTGGAGTCTATTTCCATAACTATATTATCAGAGTCTACTAGCTGAACCATATTTTCGGAGTCTACTTGTTGAACCAGATTTTCGGAGTCTACATGGTAAAACCAAATTTACGGATTCTACTTGCTGAACAATATTTTCAGAGTCTACTTGCTGAATCGAATTTTCAAAGTCTACTTGTTGAATCATATTTTCAGAGTCTACTTGCTGATCCAGAAGTTCATAGTGTAGTTCCTAAACCAAAATTTGGATTGGACTTCCTGAACCAAAATTCGGAGTGGACTTCCTATACTAGAAATTCAGAGTGGACTTCCTGAGCCAGAAATTTGGAATGAAAATCCTGAGCCAGAAATTCAGAATGACAATTATGAACCAGTTTTCCTGAACCTAAAATCAGAACCAAGATCTGGCCTTATCATTCTGAGGAATATATGAAGAGTTCAAGAAAACCCATATTTCAACTTTTCATAAATCTCAGATAAATTTAAGGAGATTTTAATAAGTCAAATATTGAAGATTAAATGTGATATATTTGCGGATTTTTTTATATTTGAGGAAGCATGAATGTTTTTCAAGATTCCCACCTTTGTTTTCCGAGTTGCCTATAAATATGTGCTCAGATCATTCGCTCATTAACATCTTTCTACACACGCGGAAAAGGCGGAGCACTGGAGAATTCAGAGTGAGCTTTTGTGCCGAGTCATCTTTTCATTGCTGAGAGAACCAGATTCAAGAAATCCATATTGAGTTTTCGAAGTGATCATTTCTACAGAATCATTATTATCTTGCTGAGAAATTCGGATTCGAGGAATTCAGATTGATTATTCGGAGTGGGTATTTCTGCGGAGTCGCAGTTTCCTTACTGAGAAGACCGGTTTCAGATAACCAGATTCAAGAAATCCAGATTGAATATTCAGAGTGAGCTTTTTCAATGTCATAGTTTTCTTAATGATATGTTCTATTTTAGAAAATCGGATCCAAGAAATTTGATTGATGATTCGGAGTGAGCATTTTGTGGAGCAGCTTGACAAAGTCTTTTTATTATGTTTGGATCAATTGTTCTTTAAGGAAACATTGTAAATTAATAGGAGTCAATATAAAATTTCCTATCAAGAGATAGAAGGTGTCCAACGGTAGTTGGCACAATTTGTATTCACTTATTCATTAAAGTGGATTTCCATAAACCCATGGAAGTGGCTATGGCAAGGATGTAGGTTTTCTTATTGAGTCTGAACCTTGTAATTCTTCTGTTCTTTTCTTTGTTTTCCTTTCTTGCATTCTTGGGTTACTTGCTAAAGGTTGATAATGAAGTAAATCTTAATAGTTTGGAAGGTTTAATTTTCATAATGTTTTGAATCTTATGAAGAGATATCAACTGAATCAAACCCCCCCCCCTTCTCAGTTGACATTAGATCTTTGGAACATCACATAGAAAGTATATATTAGGATTATTATGCTCTATGAGGATAATGGGACTAAAAAATTATAATTTTATCATCAATATTATCTCATACCATAGTCGTTTAGTCAATGGTGTTCTAAAACCAACAATTTTCCCCAATCACATTGAGAATTTGTTGCAAGTATATAGGACATTTATAATATCAATAGAAACAATATTCTCAATGACATGTATGTCCAGTATCTCTCTACCCCCAATGACTAGAGAAATGATGAACATTCTATAAATTTATTGGGGGATATATTATGTTTTTTATTGATAAGATGAACATTTAAGTTTATCTATTTTTTGTTATTCATTTTAAGGATTTGATCATGATGCTTTTATAGTCCCATGGACAAAACCCAAGGATTAGAGAAGATGGTACTACCAATCCTACCACACAAGTGGGAAAATTAATAAATACTGTTATTTATTACATGAAAATATATAAATACATATGGGAAATAATTTCAATTCAAATTTAAAATCCATATCATCATCTAGTGATCCTTCAATCAATGTTTCTCAGTAGCTGGAAATTACCTTTTGGTGATACTCATAGAAGAGAAAGGGTAGCCATATTCCTAATGGATTAATAATTTTCATGGTGGATATGCATGAGCCTCATCGTAATAACCTTTGGAAGACTCTACCAAGTGCTATAAAACGATAAATGGGGTAAAACATCTCATATGACCTCTAGTATAATATATTTCATTAATGGTTGGATACCAATTTATCCTACTTTAAATATCACTGGGAACTCTATTTTTCCCCCACCATTAATACTACTTTTCTGGATAGGAACAATGTCTATAAAATTAAAATGGACTCCTAAGGAAAATACCATATTATAAAGGACAATTCAGAGTTTGTTTCACCCATTACTAATCTACCAGCATAATTGTGATGCCTATTATGATTAGCATAAGAGACAACCATTTATATAAAATTTCAGTGTATAATGTGGAAGCAATATATTTATTTTGTTGGGTATCAATGTTATATCTTTGAACTCTATATAAATTAAGGTACCAAATCTAACATGCATAGGAGGTGAGATACATTCTCCATCTATTGGTGTGTGGGGATATACACCCCTTTGTCTTCTAGGAATTAAATTTTATGATGATGTGTATGGGATTCAATATAGTAGTCTATATTCCTCTATCCAATTTCCATAATGATAGTTCTTGTAGTGTTTTCAATCATGTACCAAATTTTTTCTCAATATAGGGTTGAGAATGTTATCCCCATGAACACATTTTCCACCGTTCTTGGTTGAGGAGGTAGTCCAAGATGAATCATGATAGGAATATGATGTTATTATGATGAATTATATTACATTCGGTGTAGTGAATCCCTTTGTGAATCATGGTATGAAAATTCATGAGCATCCAAAATAAAATTCCCCACCCAACAAAAAGGGATATATTTTTCATCCAGGATGTTCATGAAACCCATTCTAGTTATGTATCATTTAATTAGGATAATATTAATAAATAAGAATTTTTTTTCCTTGTCTTAATAAACTATGAAAACCTTACAAACATAAATATTTACCCTAGAGTATATCTGCTCCCGAAGATGACGCAACCTATGGTGTTAATGATTTCTCTTTGACCTGAAAAACATGTTAAAGGGAATTAAATAACATAAATTCTCTATTCTCTTAGTCTCTGACTATTTAGATGGGGAGTGAGGATGATCACCATAACCAAAAAAAATATTTTCCTAAACAATAGTGTTGTTGACTATCAAGAATTCTATGATATCATCCAACTAATTATTTCATGTGGGAAAAAAATTAGTGACATAAGATAGAGATATCCATTAATTTTATGAAACAAACCATCCAGTAGAGTATATGGAAATGATTATTCATGAAATGAAGTTTAAAATTATGGAATAATTATTACTTCTTCATTAGGTGGACATTTAAGCCATGAAAATAGAGGAATTTCAATATCATAGACGAAGGATATTAACATAATTTCTAGGATTGGTATCCAAAATATAGAAGTTTTTGTGGGATTTTCTTGAATATCCCACTATAATGAAATATAATTTTTTTTATTTTTTAATGATAAATCTATAAGGTGAGTGAATCTCTAACAATCAATCAACTCCTCTAATCCAATATTAACTAATGTTCAACCAAATTCTTACTATATTGTAACACGGCATGTCACTATATCTATAATTATATTTATTATTTATGGGGTATTTTAATTTTATTGACGTTTTTTAATCAAATTTTATTTTATTTTTATAGGATTTTCTCTATATGAATGAATATCAAGTATTTTCTACATAGTTTCTAAACAATGCTGAGGACCATTTCATAGAGAATCATTTTTTGTTTTCCTTTATTGCATTGTTTCGTCCAAACCATGTGATGTAACTTATACCGGAGTAATATATATGAGTTTTTAATGATCATGGTTATTTTTAAAAAGTAATTCACGGTTCCTGGAAAACCTTGTGAGTCTTAGTAGAAACCGTGTAATTTTCCTTTATTTAGAAGTTGGGGTACACAACAAGCACAAGGTTATTTAAATTTTATTAGATTCCTAGGATTGGGTGTATGGATTTTAATATATGTTTTTTCAAGAATTGTGCATGGTTAGTGAACTATGTTTTCAAAATATATGAGATTATTTTATCTATCTAGTTACTAAGATATGTTAATCAAATGGTTCCTTATACAATATATCTAAACCATTTAGGCAACCCAGTTTTTTAAAATTGAGTATCAATGTTATCCATCATTCTAATTTAATCATCATTCAACCCCCTTTCCCACCTCTCACAATTGAACAGACTAGTTTGTCCACCTAGGGAGATGTCCCCTCTATCTCCCTTGATTTTCATGCTACTCCACCCTCTTTTCATGAACATGTCATAAGGTGTGACCTCCCCCTACATAATATTTCAATCCGTTAATACCTAAGCCTTTTCTTATTTATTTTCCCTTTTATATATGAATCTTAATGGCTTCAAAGGTAAGTATTGTGTCTTGGGATATCTTATTCTTAAGGTATATAATTTCATAGGATTGTGGAGGATCTCTCATTTAATATTTGAGTGTTCTCTATCATAAGTGAAAATACATGGAATTTTTTGCTATTAATTTTGAGGTATGTTATTGTAACACCTGATATTTTTATGGGAAATATTTTGTTTTTATTTTATATACATCATCAAAGGAATATTTCACTACCCACAACACTAGCTTGGCTTGATTTACATGCAATCGCGATCTTCCTCGATAACTTGTGATGTACGCAATACCGAGTTTCACTAAACAATGATATGATATTAAAATATTATTAAAACTAGCTGTTATGAATAGAAATACCCACTTTTTGAAATTTTATAAATATTATCTTTCAAAATGGATTTCATTTTTTGGATTCGGAATATCTAAATTAGCCTAGGGGGAAATTTTGGTATTTTTCTGAAAACTTTCAATTTTTTATGAATAGTGAAAACACTGGATTACTATTTAAAAACAGAATTTTTATTTAAATAATTATTTATTTCATTAAAATTTATTTTAGGTAAAAAATTTATACTTAATACCTATATATGTTCAATGTAATTCATTGGTGTCATTTTATAATAATTTTATATATATATAAATTTTATTGAACTATTCACCATCTTTTACCCACCGCCTAGGAGAATTTGAAAATTTACATAAAACTTAATTCTACCGCCTATATGAATGGAATTTCAAAAATATGAGAAAAATGGTTAATATCAAGGAGTAAAATGTGGTTCAACAAGATAAAAATAATTTTTGATGAATAGTATCTTTTTATTTTTTTACCACGGTAAAAGGTAATTAGGGTAATTAAGGGTAAAAGTGATAATATTATTACCCTAAAACATGACCAAATTCTATTGGATAAGTTTAATTTGACTAAAAACAACCATAGGAATAAAATTTTACCATTTAGGTCAACTTATATAAGATTAGGACAGTTATTATTATTTTATTTAAAGAAGAGTTAAGATAGTTAAAATCAATGTTTAATAAATAAAACATTTTTAATATAGTGTTATACATAATATAATTTCGACTATAAATATTAAGTATAAATATAAAATTATTTCCTACATAATGCTATTTTATTTATAATTTTTAGACATTAAAAAAATTAATTTTTTTATGACACAATGATGATGCAGTAATATCCTTTATTAATGAAATATTAACATAATTGATATTATAAATACCCAAATAAATGTAATTTGAGACTTCTTATGAATTACACTAATTTTATAGGTTAATATGACATGTTATAATTGATATAATTAACTTTTTTCAACTAATCATTCTGTTATGATATTTAAACAAATCAAGTACTAAATATTGTCAAAATTGACTTAAAATAGTTTTTAAAACAAATATTATATTATAAATTGTTATTTTATTCCTAAAAATATAAGGTTCGGAAAAAAGATTTAGATATGGTTATATATATTAATAATTAACCACATGGGTTTTTTTTGGCTTTTTATAGTATGTTTATTAACAATATAGTGTAAGAAAACAAGAAGACACGGTAAAATTAAAATTATTTAACGTAAAGGTAAATATAAATGATAAGGATAAAATAGAAACCTAAACTTGTATAAATTATATTGGATGAGATTAATTCGAACCATCCCCACCTTATCTTCGAAATAAATCAATCTGGATCAATTAGAAATCGAATATGACATTATAATAAATTAATATTTTATGTTTTTCCTAAGGTGCTCTTCTCCTCCCGTAAAAAAGGGCACTTGCTCCCTCTCCTCCTCAAACCACAATGAGCCTTCATGCTCGACCAACCCCTTCCAATTTCTCTTCTCCACTTCCATAGAAACATCCTAGAGGTCCTGGTTTTCTTAAAAGACCATCTTTATTGAACTAAGAGAAGGTTAAGAAGAGGCCATTCAAAGAAGAGATAATGTCTGTTACCGATTCTTTCAACTTTATTTCTTCTTCTACATATTATCATTTAGTTGTTTCATTATTAATTAATAACATAAGTATAACTAATATACTGATATGTTATTATAAATATTAAACCACCCTATTTCACCTTCTCTCCATCCTACGGAAAATGAAATCACCACTCGTGCGTACGTACGGAATACCGTCTCCACGCTGTGGTGTAATCTGTTTTCAACCACCACATTACATGGATGGTTATAATGGTATAAATAATAACTATATATTATTATTGTAAAGTGATATTTATTATGAAATAGTATAAATACACTTCGATACAATTTGACGATCATGGGAATGATATCATCGCTCGTGCGTACGTACGTCCTACCGTCTCCATGATGTGATGCGACTCGTTCTACATGATCTTCATTTCATAATGATAATATAAATGAATCTAATGAATAAATATGATATATATTATAATAATAACATTCTGTAAATGAGGTATCTATAACCGAAAAGGAAGAATAAGAATTTATTCGACAAAACATGCATAAGAACAAAAAAGCAATAAACACCTGAATAACAAGTAGAAATGATATATTACTAATACGAAGCTAAGAATATAACCACATATGATATATTAACAATTATTAAGATTATGGAATAAGTCAATAACATTATTTAAATTATTATACAGGTGGTTCGGACATGTACGAAGAAAAACGTACCGAATGTAAGGGAAAATCTCTCAATCTCATTTTTATCCGAGATTGTTTATACTTCGGTAATTACTGGGGGAATATTTATCATCCACATCCATGTTTAGTCAATATGTAATATTATTTATATCCTCATACAATTTTTTAAATCCAATTTTACCCATTGGGGAGTTTTTATTAAAATATATGAATGGAATATTTTGTCATTTTCAGAATGATGTACTTTTTGACTTTTCCGGCCCAAGTATGGGAAGAATGTTTTTTTATCTTATACAGCATGAATGTATTCATAGAACATTATTTCAATGAAGCTTCCTTCACAAGTGTTTAGGTTTATTTTTAATCAACTTCTTTTAGTTTAAAATTGTATAACATGTTAAGAAATGAAAAATTCTTTTGAAGTAGAAAGGATATTTTCCTCAAGAATGAAGTCCAAGTGTTTTATCAAAATTATTTTCCATCAGAGATAATATAGGGTTCTGTTTCTATCCATATTTTTACAATTATTTGAATATGTTATGATGGAATTATTTTTATGATGTCCTTTTATCTTATATGCATTATGTTATGATGGAATGATGTATAAAAATCCTATTTTTTACATGGGTTATGCTATGACGTATGATTTATGATCTTGTGGAACACATAATAATGGTATCATAATGAAATGGGTGGGACATATATCTCCCTCCAATGAATTTGGTAATGATTTATATCTCATGAGATAGACATGGCTGTAAGGGTAGGTTAATCTGGTTCAGTGATAGAGGACTAAAACGAGGAGTGAACTCTAATCAGAAATGGACTTTTTCTGCTAAGATAATATTAACAATGAGTCTTGAATACTAAGAAATTATTCTATATAATTATGTTTGTATACCACAAATTTTCATGTTATGATTATTGGTATTACATTTTACTACATTCATTTATCCCATGTTATGAAATTATGATCTCTTTTCCAAGTTAAGATTTCCAAAATGTTATGTTCTTATGAATATGATGTGATTGATATTTCTTCTGTTTACCCTTACTGAGCATTTTAGCTCACCCTTTTGTATTTTTTCTTTTCCAAAGGTCAGGAAGAAGGGTATTAAGTAATATATTCCAAAAAGGGACTCTAGATATGATAAAATAAAAGGGAGACAGTGTAGATAATTTATGAACCAGTTATTTATGTTTCCCTGTTTCTAAAGACGCTATACCCATACGGTCCTTTCATTGTTTTGTTATATGATGTAATAAGTGTGCTTCAATTTTAAAGTAATAACAATGTATATAAAGTATGGGTCATTATAGTAGGTATCAGAGGAAAGGTATAGTCATCCTTTGGAAACTAGGATGTGAAAGCCTTAGTAATAACCCTAAGGATATGTCTAAGCATAGAACACAATATTAGTGTTTTAGAAATGGCCATGAATAACCTATGATAAGACCTTAAGTGTAAAATTTTATTCTTAATTATGTGGTTTTCCTATTATTATTAGTGTTTCTCACACTATTATTATTGGTTTTAGTCAATGGCTAGATCCGGAAGGAATCGTGTTAATGCTGAATGTGATGGGCAATGCAATGATTGTCCCCCTGAGCAAACAAACGTTATGGGAGCTGGAGTGCAAAATCATGTATCTATGCTCACACCACTTTCTCAAGATATTAACCATACATGACATCCAAATGAGCAAAGGAAGGAGCAACATTCTGTTTAATCCTTCATGAGGCAGTGTCCACCTTCATTCATTGGGTCTTTTGATCCATTAGTGGTTGAACAATGGATTACTACCACGGAAAAGATATTTTCTATTCTTCAATGTTATGAACCTGATAAAGTCATCTTAGCACTATATCATTTGGAAGGTGAAGCTGATAAATGGTGGACTCTTATCAAGAATATGCGGCCAAGATATGAAATTGAGTCCATGGAATGGGACGAGTTCAAGAACATATTTTTCAAAAAGTACTTCCATCGTATTCTTTGAAGAAATATGGAGAAGGAGTTTCTTGAACTAAAGAAAAAGGATGATGAATCTGTTTGTACCTACGAAGCAAATTTTAAAGGAGTTGCAAGGTACGCTTCTGGGATTATTATCCAACCTGAGAGTAAGATCGATCGATTCTTTAGTGGCTTAAAACCAAGTATTAGAAGGGATTTAGCCATAAGTGACATAAATAGCTATGAGGAAATCGTTCAATGTGCTCTCAAGGTTGAGATATATATAAAAGTAACCCATCAGTCATATGCGTTTGATAAGAAGAGGAAAATGGAATTCAAAGGGAAATCTAAAAACCCACTGAAAAGAAGATGAGTTTTCCCTTATTCTCAAAGTGTGGAAAGAAACATAGAGGGATTTGTCTTAAAGGGGCAACTAAATGTTTCAAATGTGGAAAATAATGTCATTGGGCATTTGAATTCCACAATAATGGGAAAATATGTCTAGTGATGCGAACAAAGAAAAGGCTACACAGAGTGAACCTCCTACAAATCAATGTTACAAGTGCAAGGAAATGGGGCATTATGCCAGTCAATTCCCTAATCCAAAGGTTTTTGATGATGATCGATATCAACAAACTCTTATGTCCAAAGACAAAGGAATTTCACATGAAATTTCTATCAGCGATGTGGAGAATGATAACGAAGTTGTGAAAGGTACACTTACCATCCACTCTAAAGTAGAAAATGTTTTATTTGATTCTGGATCCACCCACTCTTTTTTTTCTGAATAATTTTCTAAGGGTATCGCCTTGTTACCTCAACAATTAGATGTTGAGTTTTCTGTTGCAACCCCTAATGGCACAACAGTCGCATCAAAAGTTTATAATTCTTCTCCGATAGAAGTTTCTGGGAATGTGATTCCTACAAATCTTGTGATCCTTCCAATAGAGGAATTTGATATGATTATTGGGATGGATTGGATTTCTTTATAAGGGGCTCATATCAATTGCCAAATAAGAGAAGTCACATTTCATATTCCAGATCAATCTATGATTGTCTATCGATGCAAGGATGAACATAACCTTCCAGTGGAAATTTCTTCAATATTATGGGTCTTGATTCCACTAAGTGAAGGTTATTTATCTCAAATATTTGGAGAGAAACTCACGATTAAGAATATTCCCATTGTACGAGAGTTTGATGATATCTTTATGAAGTAATTTCCAGGTCCTCCACCAAATCGTGAAGTTGAGTTTTCAATTGAACTCATATAGGGTGCTATGCCCATTTCTAAGACACCTTATAGAATGTCCCCAATTGAGTTGTAGGAATTGAATAAGCAACTCCAAGATAATCTTGATAAGGGATTCATACGCCCTAGTGGGCCCCCTTTGGGAGCACCTGTTCTGTTTGTTAAAAAGAAAGATGGATCAATGAGAATCTACATTGATTATCGAGAACTTAAAAAGATCACTATCAAGAACAAATATCCTCTCCCACTAATTGATGACTTATTTGACCAACTACGTGGAGCTCAATACTTTTCCAAGATTGATCTTCATTCAGGGTATCATCAATTAAGCGTTAAAAGGTAGGATATACCAAAGATGGATTTCTGTACAATGTATGGACACTATGAATTTATAGTGATAACATTTGGTCTTACTAATTGCCCTACTATCTTCATGGATCTGATAAATATAGTCTTTAGATACTATCTTGATTAGTTTGTGGAAGACTTTATAGATGACATTCTTGTCTATTCGAAGAGCAAATAAGAACATGAAGATCACTTTATAATTGTATTAAAGACCCTAAGAAAGGATAATCTTTATTCCAAATTTACCAAGTGTAAATTTTGGCTTCAAAAAGATTCATTTTTGTGTCACATAATCTCAAAATAGGGAATATCTGTGGATCCAGCAAAGATAGAGGTTATCGAAAGACGGTCGATAAAAACAACAGTAACTGAGATCCGGAGTTTTCATGGTTTGGCTGGATATTATCAACGTTTTGTGAATGATTTTTCACAATTATCTAATCCACTCACCAGGTTGACTCGAAAAGGAGTTAAGATCATTTGGACGGAGGACTGTGAAGATAATTTCATGGAGTTGAAAAGAATGTTATCCAGTGCATCTGTGCTCACACTACCTTGTAGTGGAGAAAGGTTTGTGATCTGCAGTGATACATCCAAGAAGGTATTGGGGTGTGTTCTCATGAAAAAAGATATTCTGATAGCTTATGCCTCACGACAGTTGAAAATCCATGAGAAAAATTACCCAACTCATGATTTGGAGTTATCTGCGGTAATCTTTTCATTAACGATTTGTAGATATTATCTTTATGGTGAAAGGTGTGATATTTAAACTAATAATAAAATTTTAAAGTATATTTTCACACAAAAGGAGCTGAATATGCGTCAAAGATGATGATTGGAGCAGATTAAGGATTACGACTGCTCAATTCTTTACCACCCCAGAAAAGTAAACAAGGTGGAAGACGCATAAAGTCGACAAGACCATGCTAGCTTTTCCATGATGAGGATCACAATAGATCCAATATTTACGTATTTACAAAGGATGGATCTTGGAATTATAATGGAAGGGGAAAATCATATCTTTATCTAATGAATGTTCAACCATCTATACATGCGGAGATTTAAGAGGCATAGAAAGAAGATGTATAGTTACAAAAGAAGGTGAGAAAGGTTCCTGAAATCAACCTTGATTGTGATGGGATAATAAGGTTTAGGAATCGGGATTGTGTTCCTCCCATCCCAGAATTAAAGAAGGAGCTACCGGATGAGGCTCATAGTTCTTCATTCTCTATTTATCCTGGAAGCACGAAGATGTATAGGGGCCTGAAAGAGAACTTCTGGTGGGATGGCATGAAAAGAGATTTTGTTGAATATGTCTCCCGATTCTTGGTTTGTCAGTAAGTTAAAGCTGAGAGACAGAAGTCTAAGGGGATGTTACAACCATTACCCATACCTGAATGGAAATGGGAAAACATCACTATGGACATTTTCACTAGACTTACTAAAACATCCAAAGGAAATAATGCTATCTGGGTCATAGTTGATCGTCTTACGAAGTCGGCACACTTCATTGCTATTAGAGAAGATTTCTCTCTGGATCAGCTTGCCAGGATATATGTGAAGGAAGTTGTAAGATTGCATGGATTACCACTTCCCATTATATCTGATCGGGATCTAAGGTTTACCTCAAATATTCAGCTAAGTCTTCAGCATACTCTAGATACAGAGTTGAGTTTCAGTACAACTTATCATCCTTAGACAGACGGTCAGTCTGAGAGGACAATTCAAACTCTATAAGATATGTTGAGAGCATTCTCTATGGATTTAAAAGGAGGTTGGGATCAGCACCTACCTTTGGTGGAATTTTCTTATAATAATAGCTTCCACTCCAGTATTCAGATGGATCTTTATGAATCTCTCTATTTAAAGAAATTCCAAACTTCAACTTGTTGGGATGAAGTTGGGGAAAGAAAGCTATTAGGACCTGATCTTGTTGATGAGATGGCTGAAAAGGTTTGATCTATTCAACAACACATAAGAACAACTAAGAGTTGACAAAAAATTTGTGCTGACAATCGAAGAAAATACCTAGATTTTGAAGTGGGTGATAAAGTTTTCATACGAATATCTCCTTGAAAGAGAGTAATGAGATTTGGAAAGAAGGGAAAGCTGAGCCCTAGGTATATCTGTCCATTCAAAATACCGGATCATGTTGGGAAGGTAGTTTACCGATTGGCACTTCCACCGAATCTCTCTCAAGTTCATGATGTGTTCCATGTATCATTCCTGAGAATGTACAATCCTGATCCATCACATGTAATCAACTCAGAAGTTTTACCGCTAAAGCAAGATCTTTCTTATGAAGAACAGCCGATAGAGATTATAGATCGTAGCGAAAGTGTTCTACGAAACAAGACCAATCGCTTGGTGAATGTTTTATGGAGGAACAACCAATTAGAAGAAGCTACATGGGATCTTTTGGATATGATGAGGGATAGGTATCCTCATCTGTTTGTTACAAAGTGACGAATTTCGAAGGAAAAATTCATTTTAAGGGGGGTCGAATGTAACACCCAAGATTTTTATGATAAATATTTTGTTTTTATTTTATATACATCATCAAAGAAATCTTTAACTACACACAAAATTATCTTGGATTGATTTATACGCAATCGCGACCTTCCTCGATAACTTGCGTTGTACGCAATACCGAGTTTCACTAAACAGCGATATGCTATTAAAATAGTATTATAACTACCGCTTATGAATAGTAATACCCACTTTTTGAAATTTTATAAATTTTATCATTCAAAATGGAATTCATTTTCGGATTCGGAATATCGAAATTAGCATAGGGTGAAATTTTGGTATTTTTCTGAAAACATTCAATTTTTGATAAATAGTGAAAACACAGGGATACTATTTAAAAACGAACTTTTTATTTAAATAATTTTTTTATTTTATTTAAATTTATTTTAGATAAAAATTGATACTTAATACCTATATAAGTTCAATTTAATTCATTAGTTCCATTTTATAATAATTTTAGATATATAAAAATTGTATTGAACTTTTCACCGTCTTTTACCCACCTCCTAGGAGAATTTGAAAATTTACATAAATTTTTTTTTACCGGTTCTTTGAATGGAATTTCGAAAATCCAGAGACACGGTTAATATCAAGGATTAAAATGTGGTTCAATAAGATAAAAATAATTTTTGGTGAATAGTAACTTTTTACTTTTTTACCACGGTTAAAAGTAAATATGGTAATTAAGGGTAAAAATGATATTATTATTACCCTAACACATGTTCTATTTCTATTGGATAAGTTTAATTCGACCAAAAACAACCTTAGGAATAAAATATCACCATTTAGGTCCACTTTGATGAGATTAGGACATTTAATATTATTTTATTTAAAGAGTACTTAAAATAGTTAAAATCAAAGTTTAATAACTAAAACATTTTTAATATAGGGTTATACAAAAGATAATTTCGACTATAAATATTCATTAGAAATATAAAACGATTTAGTAAATAATGGAATTTTATTTATAATTTTTATACATAAAAAAATTTAATTTATTTATGACACAATGATGATGCAGTAATTACCTTATTAATGAAATATTAACATAATTGATATTATAAATAACCAAATAAATGTAATTTGAGACTTTTAATGAATTAAACTAATTTTATAGTTTAATATGACTTGTTATTATTGATTTAATTAACTTTTTTTGAACTAATAAGGCTGTTATGATTTTCAAAAAAATCAAGTACCAAATAGTGTTAAAATTGACATAAAATAGTTTTTTAAACAAATAATATATTATTAATTGTTATTTTATTCATAAAAATATAACGTTTGGGAAAATGACTTAGATAAGGTTAAATATTTTAATAATTAACCACTTGGGGTTATTTTGGCTTGTTATATTAGTTTTATAAACCATATAGTGTAAGAAAACAAGAAGACACGGTAAAAGTAAAATTATTTAACTTAAAGTTAAATGTAAATGATAATGATAAAATAGTAACATAAACTTGTCTAAATTCTATTGTATGATATTATTTAGAAACATCCCCACCTTAGCTTAGAAATAAATCAATTTGGAGCTATTAAAACACAAATATGACTTTATAATAAAATAATATTTTAAGTTTTTCCTAAGGTGCCCCTCTCCTCCCTTATAAAAGCGCATCACCTCCCTCTCCTCCACACACCACTTTGAGCATTCAAGCTCGGATAACCCCGGCCAATTTCTCTTCTCCACTTCCCTAGAGACATCCTATAGGTCCTTGTCGTCTTAAATGACCATATTTAGTGCCCTAAAAGATGTTTAAGAAGAGGCACTTCAAAGAAGAGGTAATGTCTATTACCGATTCTTTCAACATTATTTCTTCTTTTACTTCTTCTAATTTTGTTGTTTCATTATGAAGTAATAACATTAGTTTCCATAATATACTGATATGTTATTATAAATATTAAACAACCCTATTTCACCTTCTATCTATCCTACATAAAATGAAATCACCGCGCGTGTGTACGTAAGGAATACCGTCTTCACGTCGTGGTGTAA
Organism: Viscum album; assembly: GCA_963277665.1. NCBI lineage: Eukaryota > Viridiplantae > Streptophyta > Magnoliopsida > Santalales > Viscaceae > Viscum > Viscum album. The sequence goes on from OY728160.1 coordinate 1,921,977,452, forward strand.
TCTGTTTTCAACCACCAACATACTTGGATGGGTATAATGGTATAAATAATAACTATATATGATTATTCTAAAGTGATATTGACTCTGAAATAGTATACATACACTTCAATACAATTCCAAGATCATGGGAATGATATCATCGCTTGTGCGTACGTACGGCCTACCGTCTCCACGATGTAATGCGACTCATTCTACATGATCTTCATTGCGTACTGATTATATAAATGAATTTAATGAATAAATATGATATATATTACACTAATAACATTCTATAATGAGGTATATTTAACCTAAAAATAATAATAAGAATTTATTCGATAAAACACGCATAAGAACAAAAAAAGAAATAAAACCCGAATAACAAGTAGTAATGAAATATTACTAATACGAAGCTAATAATATGACCATATATGATATCATAACAATGATTATGATTCTTGAATAAGTCAATAACATTATTTAAATCATTATACATGAGGTTTGGACATGTACGAAGCAAATCAGACCTAAGGTAAGGGGAAATCTCACAATCTCATTTTTATCCGAGGTTGTTTATACTTCGGTAATTACTGGGGCATATTTATCATCCACATCCATGTTTCGTCAATATGTAATATTATTTATATACTCCTACAATTGTTTAAATCCAATTTTACCCATTTTTGTGTTTTTAGTAAAATATATGAAGGGAATCTTTTGTCATTTTCAAAACGAGGTACTTTTTGACTTTTCTTGCCAAAGTACTAAAAGAATGTTTTTTAACTTATACAACATGAATGGATTCATAGAACATTATTACCATGAATCATACTTTTCATGTATTCAAGTTTATTTTTAATTAACTTATTTTAGTTTAAAATTGTATGACATGTTAAGAAATGAGAAATAATTTTAAAGTAAAAAGGATATTTTCCTCAGGAATGAAGATCAAGTGTTTTATCAAAATTATTTTCCATCTAAGATAATATAGGGTTATATTTCAATCCTTATTTATACAATGATTTGATTATGTGATGATGGAATTATTTTTATTATGTCCTTTTATCTTATATGGATTGTGTTATGATGGCATGATGTTTAAGAATCCCATTTTTATTACATGGGTTATGCTATGATGTATGATTTATGATCTTGTGGAACACATAAGAATGGTATAATTATGAGATGGGTGGGAACTATATCTCCCTCCAATTCATTGGGAAAAGATTTATATCTCATGAGATAGACATGGTTGGAACGGCAGGTTAATTTGGTTCAGTGATACAGGGCTGAAACGAGGAGTGATCTCTGTTCAGAAATGGACTTTGTCTGCTAAGAAAGTCTTGACAATGAGTCTTGAATACTAAGAAATGATTCTATATGATTATGTGTATATACCTCAATGTTTCAAGTTATTATTATTAGGATTACATTTCACTACTATGATTTATCCCATGTTATGAAATTATGAAATTTTTTGTATGTTAAAATTTCCAATATGTTATGTTCTTATTAATATGATGTGCTTGATATTTCATTTGTTTACCCTTACTGAGAATTTGACATCAACCTTTTGTATGTTTTCTTTTTCCCAGTTCAAGAAGAAGGGTATTAAGTAAGATATGCCAAAAGGGACTCTAGATATGATAAAATAAATGGGAGACAGTGTAGATGATTTGTGAACCAGTTGTTTATCTTTCCCCGTTTCTAAAGACACTATACTCATACGGTCCTTTCATGGTTTTTTTATATGTTGTAATAAGTGTGCTTCAGTTTTGATGTAATAAAAATTTATGTAAAGTATGGGTCGTTATAGTTATTATTTATTTTTTCCATTGTTTAGAATTAAAATTTTTTATTGATATTTTCAACTGTTTTATATACATAATGATTATTATAGGTAATCGTTAAATATATTTTAAAAAATATTTATTTTGGTAAATCATTAGTAAAAAATATTTTCGGATTGAGAGGTCCTGATTTATGCTACAATATTTCATTCCAAAAAAATTCTTAGTGTCCCGTAGTGTAGTGATTTCATGGAAGGGGGTGTTCCCTTATAAAAGATTTCTTGAGAGAAACTGGGTGGATTATGATGGTGTGGACACAATATATGCTGAAATTTCATCCTATGTTTTATAAATTATTACACTATGTAACCTTAGTATATATTGTTATTCCCATGATACAAAACGATACACCATATGTGTCTTTATTTAATTATTTTCCTTAGCTCTATTGATTTTTTTAGCACCACAACATGGTTTTTAATGTTTACACTAATTTTCTTTTGAAATGGGGCCATCGTGTATGGATTTTTATTCATATGGTTAGACATGTAAAATTTATATTGGATTAAAAATGTATTTTTAATAAAAAAAAATTAGTTTATTAATTTTTTTTGTAAATATATATTATTATAAAAGATGCATGAGATAAAGAAATATTTTCAATGTTATTATTTTCATTTATTGAAAATTAATTAATGTTTATAAAATCATTATATATTTTTTAGTGCATTTTGTGTATGTATGTATGTATGAAAAACAAATATGCATTATCATATTTAAAATAAACATATGTGGATTTTTATTTCAATGGAATAACCCAAGGCATTTGGTGGGATCCTACTGGTGATGGATTTGATCACACCATGTAAAAACCATTTAGTGTATGCATCTCTAATGGGTTCTTTTCTAGTGCTCTATATTTAATCTTCACTATTTGGGTTAGATTGGGATGTAGAGAGTGGATAGGGGTCACTTGGATACTTATGGTAGAATTTTGGTTGGGTTTTATCTTTTTTTGTATTTTTTTTCATCTACCATTATGTCATAGATCTTGTTTAGTTATTCATTTATTAGATACTGGAAGTTGTTATTTCTACTTTTTGAAAGAAAAATATCTTTTTTTCTATATTTTAATTCACAATTGTGATGTTTCTCTTTTTTTGAAATTTATTTTTTTATGTGGGTGAAATCATTCCCAATAATTATGATTTGAGACATTGGTACTAGTTACCAATCTTGGGTGATTGGTAATGTCAATGAGGTAAGTCATGGGCTAGCATAGTATCATATTTTAGTGGTGAATGACATTTGTTCATGAAATATGTCCCATTATCAAATAACATGACATTATTTATTCATTAAATTTATCTTTCTAAATAATGTATCCTATTTTTGATATTCCTCCCTTTCTTTTAAGTAAATGGTTAATTTTTTTATCTAGAAAATTATTCCTCCTATATGTTTCTTAAAATATTCAATTACGCTAATACATTAAATGAATAGTGATTAATATAATACTAATTTAATCCATATGAGTATAATATGATAATTTATTGGGTAAATCAAAATTTTCAAACACTTGAGTCAATGATGAAATGTATTAATTAATCAATTATCTTTAGGGAATATTCCCACATAGGGGTATAATAAATATAGATATAATAAAATTACAATCTCTATAATTTAAGAGATGTATGAGGAAAAAATATTACTTTTCTTGGTTTCATCATGGACTTATACTCTTTCGTGTATAGAGGTTGGCAGAATTTATAGTTTAATAACCATCATTATAAACCAATTTTTTTATGAAGTTTACTTCCAATTGAAATCATACTTTTAGATGCATATAGGATGTATGTATATTAGTTGTATTTAATATCATAATAATCCATGATTAATCCATTACTATATAGGAGAGTTAGTAAAACATCATAATAAAAATCATAATGTAGGTTTTTTAAAAAACATCTATGATCAAATGGCATCAACTTCTTTGAAATCACACATTCAGGAATTCTTCGAAAATGATATAAAACATTATATGTGAAGAAAATATTGGGTCTATAACTTTTTCCTATGCCAATTGACCTATATATTATAGAATAATTTTCTCTAGGGACTTTTAGTATTCCTTATATGTTTTTTGACACTTCGTTTTATTTATAAATTTTAACTAAGTAGTGAAATGGGTGAGGTTTAGTGATCTGGAGCTTGGATTTTTTCATGCTTCCATTTTTATGTTTTAAACTACAAATGATTTATGGTTTCTTATTTATTTACTTTCATTCTATTTTCTGATACTATGAAAGGTAATTTCCTAGAGAGTGAATAGTGAACATCTACAAGGAATTATATTTATTAATTTTCATCCAAGACACTACCATCTCTCTTAAATTTGGAACTCTATGGTTGATAAATATATACTAATAAATATGATGTTTAAAATTAGACATATTTTTTGAAAATTATATTTATTTTTAAGTTATTTTATCTTTAACGAATGTCTGATTCAGTCTATACAGTAATAAAAAAAGTAATTTCTAACATGAATTGAGAATCCATACTGGTTTATATGAGATTTTAAGAGGAATATATTTATTTATTTAATGGTTTTTTGGCTGGAACTTATATTGAGGTAACATGTTTGGGGTATGGGTATCATTTTCATGACCTGAATGATAACAACACCAATACAACATACCCTTGGTAGAAAGTGGTGTATGACGTTCAGTAGTATGGTGTTTAAACTAATATGAGGTGGGGTATGATAAACCAAATGTGGGTCAAGATCAAAGATTGTTTCAAATCATACTAATATGGAATGAGATTGGTATAAATAATTATTAATATATTTAAATCTATCTCATAATTAAATGAATCAAGTAGGTGGAGGACGACCACTGACTAATTTTGAATTATGGGTTCCTCTTCATTATCAAAGTCAGAATACAGACTTGTAGAATGTTTTCTTAAGGATGAGAATATACCTATTGTTTTATTTGATTAGATTGAATATGAAGTATATATATATTCATTATATAAAGGGGTGATTTTATAATTAGATATACTCATTATAGATAGACATTGTAAAAACTGATATATTTTAAAAATATCATATTTGATATCATAGATAACATGAAACATCGAGTTTAAAATAACAATGAAAAATTAATATTTAATTTCTATAGTTGAAACCTATCCATTATAAAATTTGGTATTAATATAATTCGTCTCATTATGAAAGTATAAGCATTTTTTACTCAAAAAAATTTATGGAGTAATTATTAGAAAATAACATCTCAATTTTTAGTAAAGGCATATTAAGCTTAAAAATATGATTTCTTCAAAAATGATTTTTATTTCCCTTCGGTGAGTAAATATTTTATTTAATTTCTAAAACATTTTAAACATTCATTTGATAAATATTACAAACTTTTTGAATTCAGAATATAAAAAATATATGAGAATAACCTCATTAAAAATTTATGAAAGGATTTATTTTTCAATGAATAGTGTTCCATACTAATTTTTATTTAATACATCCTTTTCTTTTGAAATAATTTTAATGTCACAATATATTTTTTATCAGTTTTAAAATATAATTAGTTCTCTTTTTTAATTTTTATTCTATAAATTTCATTTTAATAAACATTATAATTGAAATTGGTATCATAAAAATACTGAAAATGATATTTATCTATAAAATATCTTGCTATATCATTTTTGGCTTAATTTTAAATTATTTTATGAGACATTATAGAATTTAATGTAATAAAATTTATTACATATTTTACATCATCATAATTTGTATTATATAATAATATCAACTTAATGTTTTTTCAATATAAATAGTAACTAATGAAATTTTTTGTGAACATAATTTAGGTGAATCATGTAATTAAGGATAAATAATGATAAGGAATCAATATCAATACATCACATGTATATATTTGATTGTATGAGTAAAAAACATACATAATCATATAATTTCGAAAATATGACCCTTTTATCTCATTTTCATTTGATTTTGACCATTATAAAATTTAAATGATATGAATAGTAAAAAATGCCACTTTCATGCATTACATGATTATAATATTTTTTTACAAGTATAAAATTCAAATTATGTTTGGTTATAAATGGTAATATTAAATATGAATGAATTTTTTATCTTGGTAATATATTTTTAACATATAGTTAATTAAAATAGTTACCTTAAATGTATATGGAACGCCAATACATTGCTTGTATGAGTAGTAAAAAATCATGTAAAAGATTTTAAAAACTCTAAAACGAATATCATTTGATTAATTTAAACAGTATAAATAATTTTCGAAAAATAAATAATTTATTAGAGTATTTTAATTGTTTATATTCAAATTACATTACATTCATGTAGTTTTCAAATTCAAATTATGTGAATAGTTCATAAAATGACTATATTATATTTTTGGTAAAATATATTTTATTAAATTATTTAAAAATAATTAATATATTAAAATACTACAATTTTTATGTGAAATGTTACAAACATTTACAACTTGGCAATTTATTAGAAACTTTTCACTTAATAAGTAATATTATGACCCTTTAATATTAACAAAATGCATTACTACGATTACTGTAAAAAAAGATAACCAAGGGGTCAAAAAATGATATGGTTTAAAATTATCTAAAACTATAAATAAATTTTAATTATTATATCAATACAATATTTTCCATTTATTCAATTTTTTTGTCATTTTTAATCCATTTTACATGAGTTTGGCAGATATTATGTTATAATATCTCATATATTTCTATAAAGGACATTAAAGATATTTTATACTAATCAACATCTTTTTAATTTATTTAAAATTTCTTTATAAACAATTTCATGTAATTATTAATATGATCTGGTCTAAATTTTCAACCATGGTATATTTACGGGCCACTTTTTCTTTTATGGTAATATTCTTGACCCCTAATATATCATAATAATACAAATTTAGAACCATATTTAAATAAATATTAATTTATATTAATTTAATACTTTAGGTAATTCAAAGAGTGTTGTTCCCCGCACATATAAAAGGGAATCTCCTCTCCCCTTTTATTCAAAATTCAAAAACCATTTTTTTATAAATTATCTTTAAAAATTCCTTACATACATACCTTAACATGTACTAGAGGTATTAGTCTGGGCATAATACCACCCTTAGAGTGATTAAGCTATAAAACAAAAATTGTTTCCCGAAGATTGATTTTAGCTTTTAACTGAAAGTGTAAGTTTTAATTATTTTTATACCTTATTGTAAATTATAAAAACGTTATTAAATAATAAAAAATGTATATTATATGATATTTAATTTTTTATAAAAATTAAAAACCCTATATTCAACTCTAAAATCCATAAAATTGAAAATTAATCCATCATTTGTGCGTATGTTGGACTATATCCATACAAACCGATGAAATTCATATTCACCCTCTACCACTAAATAATCTTTATTATGATGGATTTAAAATAAATAAATAAAAAAATTATGTAATTTCCATTATTTAATGGTCATATATCATTTATTTTAATACCATTCCGTCCATTGAAAGCATTAATGTCATCTGTGTGTACATATATATTACAACCACCATGATGAGATGTGTTTCATTTCTCATAACCACAACACATGGATTCAATATATACGTGTATTTAATGAAATAATATGTTCTTTATGATTTAACAATTATTTTTTAATGATAAAAAATACTTTCCTTATTTCCATCATGTTTCATAAAAAACGGAAATGTTACTCGTTTTAATGTAAGGCCTACCATGTCTATGGTTTTAATGCAGTTCATTTTACTAAACATATTCCAGGAATTATTTGAAAAGTAAATTTTATACATATAAATATTAGTGTTTTCATTATTATTATTCTATAGATTATGGAATATTTTTTTCATTGACCAAGGTCAACATATAGAGGTCGTTTTGATGTTATGAATGGAACATTCTCAAACACCCAGTGTGGACTTAACCTATTATGAAATTAAAATTTTCTGTGAAATATATGAAATAAATAGATTAATGAAAAAATTTTAAATTGAAAATTTTTTCTTATGAATATAATTAATTTATAAAAAATTTAATATATATATATATTTTAAATGGAATTCATATCAATTCTGGACTCGAGGTAAGGTATTTAGGTTTCACTTTTATTTATGTGAGACATAAGAAATATTTACCAGTTTTCTATTTTATGTTAATATATACTTCCCAAGAATATAATTTATTATAATTATAATATAAATTAAGGGAATTTAAATATCAATATAATTTTATATCATCCATGAGGTTTTAATTATAATGTTTCTAATATGGTAAAGGATTTATGTTATGATGTTTTAGTTTAATTGGATTGTATATGATTATGATTCTAATGGTGGAATTTTAGGACATAACTCTAAAAAAAACCCATGAGTTTTCATATACCATTTTTATTTCTATATAAAGCATATTTTCCGTCTATTTTCACCTCTCTAAGAACTCATGTTTTTGATTGAATATTTTTAATGATTATTAACCTTATTTTACACTTCAGTCAAAAACTGTTTTTCATCCTTTTCCTTGATTTTAATTTTTAATGAACCTTTTTCATATTCTCCAATACTTTTAAAATTCCTTTTTACCCATACATGACTATTTCTAAAAAAATAAAAATATTAATGTTTCCATTTTCTGAATAATTTACTTTTTATTGAAGGTGTTAATAATGTTTTGCTTTAGTGATTATGACATAAACATAATTTCCAAATATCAATACCACTCAATGTTTTAAATCATCCATTACATGTTTCCATATTTCTTTTGAAATAAAATATTGTATTTAATTTTTAATAAATATTTGGTTCTAAAATAAGTTATTTCCAACTAAAAATGGTAATTTCCTAGTGAATTATTTTAGGTGATCTTTTAATGGTTCTTTCATCTTAAATTAAATCCATTAATATTACCTATGATTTACTATGTATATGATCAAATTATTCCTTCGTTGTTCTTTATTTGGATGATTTACAATTTTTATGATGAATGAATTTTAAAACATGTTTCAATTCAATTATTTATCTGATAATTATATGTATATGTTTTTATGAAACATGTCTATTTTCCATGTGTTATGTTATATGATGAGTGATTTTTGATCGTGTAGGAAATATATGTATTATTTTCATTATGTGATGGTTGGGCTCAAAATTATAACTCCCTCAAATGAATTGTGTAATGATGGATATATCATTAGATAATATAAACTGTTATGTGTACTAAAACCCTCTCATTAATAGAACTTTTACACTATTTTCGCCTTGGGAGTGTACCTTGTCTATTAAAATAATAGAATGGGGAGTGAACCCAGTCCAATATGTTAGTCAAGGGTGTAATTTTAACTAACTATATGATGGATGGAGTAAACCCAATCCATTGTGATATTCTAATAATAGATCCGTGAATAAATATTTGATTTCTTATGCACATGTATATGACCAAAACTTATGTCTTATAAAAATTATAGTTATCATAGATCATATTCTTTGATCCTGTTATGATTCAAGTATTATGTACAACTATGTTATATTCTAGGACTCATGATTATGTTCTATGATATATTGGGTATATTTTAACATTGTTAAGAAGATGATCACATACCCTTATGTTTATGATAGGCTTAATTTGTTATTGATGTACCCCTTGTTTACTGTTATTAATCATCTATACTAAAACATTCTTATGTTTCATTTCTCATTATTATGATTAACATTTTATATTATGACATTAATAAAAGGGATTATAGTTATAGATAACATAGTGAAAGATGTTTTAGAACTCTTATGAACAATTTTTTTATGTATCAATTTTTCCAACGACATAAAACCTATATGATTATGTAATTGAGAAAAATGTTATTTATTGTATATTAATCTAAAAAGATATAATATTTATGTCTAATAGGATTGGGTTTCTATATATTGTATCAGAGATGCATTTAGTTATTATTTGGAAACTGTAATTTTTGAGCCTTTATGAAAATCCTAGGCATAATAATAGGTATAGGATATCAACATAATGGTATGGTAAGATAGATATTTTGTGGTTTTCCTATAAATTAATCCCTATTTGATAACTACAAGTTGATGATGTTTCTCACTAATGAATCTATATGTCTTGATATAAAAAACAGTTGTTCAATGTTTACTTTATCCATCTACCTAGGGCATAGTGAGTGTTCACTAATATCATTCTCAATTTGACACTCTCGATTGATATTCATGGGTTAAATCTTGTATTTATTTTAAACCATTATAATGTATTAAAATAGATGACATCTAAGTATAACATTTTTTATAAATAAGGAGTCCAAGATTAAATATAATATTTCATTATTTAGAAATCCAATTAATGAAATTTCTTGATTATATTATTCCTTTCTATGACAATTTTTTATCACACTACACTTTTTATTTTTAATCACTCGATAGAACCATGGGTTTTTGTGTTAAATCAAAATGTGATGAAAAAAAATTCCCCATTAGCATCCAAAGGAAATGAGAGCTATAATGGGAAAAATTATCATTATTTCTAATAAACTATCTCTTTATATTATAAACAATATCAACAATTATGATTTTCATTACCCACAAAATAAGAGATAAAAGGTTTTTTTGGAGGACTATAGATGGAAGATGATTTAGATTCTTTCTTATCTAGTTTATTGAATTAATCACTTATTGAAATTTTATAGAGGAATAAGAATATGTTTATGTGTGTTATGGGATAAAATATAAAAAGAAATTCAAACTGAAAAATGATAATTTTGATCTAAGGAGATGAAATTCATAACAACCTAATATTTATAGTTTAGTATATTATGTGTGGGGAATATGAGAACTATCTAATCTAATCCCATGATATAAGGGTTATATTAGACAGTAATTAAGAATCTATTCCATGAAAATTGATAAGTGAAATCAATAGTTTTTATATATTTTGGATCCAATAATTATTCTATAGAAGTATTATATCCATGATATTTAGGAAATAAATTTCAGTAACCATCTATGGATTGTTCCACATTGGCTTTTATTAAAGGATTTGAAAACATATTTCGATTGGAACTGATAATAAATAAAAGTGATTTGTAGGTAAGGTAATAATGATTAACTAAATGATATAAATGATTAGAATTGATTTACTAAATTGGATATCTTTGGTAACATTGATATTGGAATGTGGTTAACAACATGGTTGATAATGTTAATTTCATTTATTGATTTAAATAATTTATTGAATAATCTATTAGAATTTTTAAAGAATAATTATTATGTAAATTGTTTTAAAAATATAGGATTTCATGTGAAGTAAACAAATTATTTTTGGATATTACCATGTGTTTATATGTTTTATGTATGATCATATGTTTTAATGTATAAATATCCAAATTTTTATATTATGTGATGTGATTTTGGGGTGATTTGATATATTTACAAGGTTTTAGTAATAATACTCAATGATGTATTTAATCACCCTTTGGGTTAGTAAATGATTTCATATTATGTAAAATATGGTCTATTTTATAGTGGGATATTGGTAATCTTGATAGTTTAATAATGATAAAATAACTGGGTAATATTTTCAATGGTATTTTTTGTTAGGAAACGTGTTTAGGTTAGTATCTAAATTTCATTCAATATACTTCAATGATGTTCACTATATTATTATAATAGAGAGTGATATATCATATTGATTATTGATATTTTGAGAGATGCTTCATTACGTTGAGTTATGTGAATCAATTATTTTTAGCATGTGATTTACTATGAAAGATTGTTTCTGCATAAACTGATGGCCCCCCACTCACATGGGATCCACACTCACATTCCTCTCAGAGATGGTTAGGGTTTCCTCTGAAACCTCTCTCATCAACTCTTGATTCTCATTTTCTGATATATATGGTTCTTTATTCTTCATCCATATCTTCATCTCAAGGGTTCTCTCACCATTTTAGTTCTTCATGTGGTGTTCCCTGACAAAAGTTTCAGACTCCCTTCTCCTCTTTCTCTTTCATCATCCTTGTTGTGATTAACCCTATCCTAGTATAGTGTGATGGTAGAGGTGGAGCATTGGTATAATTATTTTTTGGTTTTTTGTGTTCTTCCACTCCCCTAATATTCCCTTCTAGATCTTGGGATTTCCCCTCTTTATCATTGTTCAATTTTTTATTATGGTTTTTATGGTTCTGATTCGATGTTCTATTTTATTGATTATCTGTCTTTCATGATTTATGTTTTGTCTTGTGATATTTTTTATTAGTTCATGGTTTCCATCCTCTATGTCAAATTATTTTTTTGGTGTTGTTGTTTTATATTGATGACATAGGATCCGACTCTTATTTTTCTCTAGGACTCCACCACTCTCATCCAAATAATATTTCTATTTTAGTTTTGAATGTGTCTTTATAGTTGAGATTGAGTGGTCGATGACATTCTAGGAGGTGGGAGTTCTCGATGATGAGGATTTTTCTTGTAGCTCGTTATCTCAATTCAGTTATGGTGCAATGTTTCTCTCTAACAATAGTGATGGTAGTTCCATGGTAGTCATTGTTATTTAGGTTACAATGTTTAGAGGAATCATGGATTGGTTCTCAATTTTTTTTTGTTTTCTGTTTTTTGGCATCAAGTGATTTCTCTCATGGAAAGGTTACAGCAACGATGGCCTCAGAATGACATTCAAAAAACAATTATTGGGTGGATCGAGGCATTCATTGATAGTCGCGGGATGATGGTGCTATGATTGATAATCCTTATTAGGCCTTTTGAAATTTTAAATGTTTTGGATTATGTGGTACCAGATTATGAGTGATTTTCACCACACAGTTTGGTTTAAATATTTTGTGTTTTTAATTTTTTTTGAATTTTGGGTCTGCTATGTTTGAATTTTTTGATCTAAGGTTGCCACTAAACCATAAATAGGAATTTAGAAAACGAAAAAAATATATTTGTAAAAATAAAATTAATTTTTTGTAAAGCAATATAAAATTTATGATATCACCTTTTTGGATTTAGCATTATTTAATTTTGTGTTTATAGATGTTATTTTTTATGTGGGTTTATTTATCAAATTATCTAAGTAGAATCTTTTTTATTATTGTGAAATTTTTTGACATAAATATATTATTCCATCTTTTTACTGTTTATACTTTTTTATATTATCCTAAACTTATCTAACCATTCTGTTTGGATAATATTTAATGATAATATTAATAATATGATATCCTTTTAGGAATTTTGATTTTTGTATTAGTTATTTAGGCATTATAATTTTTTCTTGAATACTCATCATTTTGTTAAAAAGATGAACTGGTGGTGGAAATTTAATAAAGGATGAAATTCTTCTTATCAAGAAAGTATATTTACTAATGTTATTAGTCAATATGGAGATGGAATTCCGAAACTCAAGGAAATATGCTTCAAAATTAAATATCTAATTATATTCATTTTGGTTGAATCAATGGTCTTTCTTGATATCTCATTGATTTATGGTTTTGTGTTTATTAACATTCTAATGATAATTCAAATTCTTATGATCATTGTTCTTTTTCACCCTCTATATTTATTTGTATGTTTTTTTAATCCTCCATTTCTAAATTTATACTCTTAAATAGCAGTCTCTTTTTTTGTGAATCTAGTTCTATTTTATAATATATTATCATCATATTTCTCTTTCCCACTTTTTAAGAGGTTTTTTTATATAAACTTTTTACAATGTGGATTATCTATATTGGTATTTTCAAAAGTCCAATCCCTTATTATCGTGATCAGTTTAAAATTTTTGTAATTTAATTTACTAACGGGGTAGAATATAACACCATGAGATTTTGAAAACACCATTTTGATTGATAGTTTATACAACATATAGAACTGAGATTAAACAAATCATGAAGTATTAATATTTAAAAGGTATGGTTATATCCTAGACATTAAATTAAAATATATGAATTATATTTACAATATAATAAAATAAATATAAAATTATTACTCAATATAATTTTATTGATTAATTCATTGGGAAAAATTACATAATTTTTATTAACGTCATTTTAGGCTTCAAAATTTTATTTTCATAAAAAATGGGTTTTTGTGATTTTTTATGAGTGAATATTATAATTAGATTCATGAACATTAAAAAAATTATTTTATAAATTTATATCATTTTTTAATTTATCAATTAAAAATATTCTTAGGGTGGATTTTAGAAGATTTGTGGAAAAGATTGATTTTTTAATGAATGGAGGAAAATGAAGATTTTCATTGACAATTGTCTTTTCCTTTCAGATAATCAAAATGTCACATTATATTTTTGTTAAGATTAAAAAATTAATTATCCACATTTGATTTTAAATAATTCAATACATTTTATTGGAATCGAGGTTATACATGAATTAGGTATAAATACATTGTCAAATAGAAAAAGGATTTTTTCTGAACTATTGTTTTTTGTCACATTTTATGGGTTTAATTTTCAAATTTTTTGATATTTTAGTGATTTGAATATTATTAAATATAATACATATTAATATTAATATTTATTATTATTAAATATTATTTTGAACATAATTTTTTGTCAATATGAATAGTCATCAAATTAAATTCTATTAACACTATAAATGTATATTGGATAATTAAGGATAAAATAATATTTTATAGCCTCAAAATAAACCCAAAAACCACATTATTCCATTTTATGATCCTACATAATTTATGACAACCCAAAATTATTATATATTAAAATTTTCAAATTTTCATTGATTTTCACCTTTATAAAATTAATGTAATATATAATGTCAAAATGATATTGTCTGGCATTTCATAAGTAAAATATTTTATTATCAAGATAAAAATAACTTATTTATTGTTATTAATTTTTACATGAAGTATTAATTTACTTTTTTTATCACGGTTGTTTATTTGTAAACATTAGTTATTAGTTAATTAAGATCAATGCTTATGATATACTAACATAGTTATAGTGTAAGTAGAAAAAAATAATTCAATGATATTAAAAACCTAAAAAGTAATATATTTGTGGTTGATTTAAAGTGAAAAATTAATTATTATGTTAAAAATAACATATTACCTAATTTTAAATGATTATACATGAATTAAATTTTTTCTAATTATTAATAAAATAAAATGTTTTGTTTAGTTCTTCAAATTACATTAATAACATTTTATTTAAAATAAATATTATTATATTTAAAAAAATAAAAAAAACAAAATTTAATAACAAATTGTTAATGATTAATGGTCTAAAATTTCAACCCATATATATTTTAGGACAATTTTTTGTTTAATTAAATTTAAAACCCATTATAAGTATGGAAATTCATTGCCACGATTTTGGTAAAAATAGGTTAACTAACAGGTTTAAATAAATAATAAGGTTTAAAATGAAATTAAAACCATTAAAATTGTGATTTTATGATTATATTTAACACATGTAATACTTATATATAAATAAATTTAATTTTTAAACCATTTTAAATGAGTTAAAAATATTATTATATAATATCCTATATATTTCATCAAATGTCATTAATGATAGTTTATAATATAAAATATTTTTTTGAAAGATATAAAATTAATAAAAGCATTATCCAAAAAATAGACATTTTTATATGGCTTTAAATATCAGTAATTTTATATTTAGGGGTCACTTACTTTTCTATAGTAAACATACTAACCCCAAAAGAGTTATGAATGTTGATATCATGATAATTGTAAAAAAGGCTAAAAGAGCATCAAAACAAATATACAAGGGTGAAAACATCACATAAACTTATGAAAATTTTATTTGATGAGATTATTATCATTGTTAGACATATTAAATTATATTTTTTTCAATTCGGTTCCATTTTTAAATAAATATTTATCTATATTAATTACATAATTTAATAAATTCAATATGTGCCCCTACCCTCACATTTAAGAGGGATCCACTTATTCTCTTTTTATGAAACAACAAGAACAATTTGGATTTGAAAATACCAACCCCAATACCTTACTAACAAGCCATACCACATTCAATGGGTATTATTTTGGATATAATAAAAACCTCAAAGGGATTGAGTTGTAATGCAGATGATGTAGTCTGGAAATGTTATATATCTTTTAACAAAATGATTTAATTTTATTTATTCTTACACCTATATGAAATATTATTCAAATAAGATATAATTAAAAAACTATTATTTTCCATATAATGAAATTTTTTATGTTAATTTAACTACCTATATCAATATCCTTCTTCCATCCAATGGGGAATGAATCTATCATTCAGGTGTATGGCGGACTATTTCCTTATGAACAGATGTGATTATTTTTTCATCTCCACTCCCATGCGGATTTATATTGATGTATTGAATGTATATATGTGTAATATATATTCATGAAATAATAATAATTTTTTAAATATAATATATCTTCTTTTTTCTTAAAATTCCACAAATTGAAAAATTATATCATTGTTCGTCCATATGTGTGGATTTAGACCACCCCAAAGTGATGTGATTCATTTTCCATAAACATATCCTATAGATGTTTTTATAATTTTATTTAAATAAATAATATTACATTTATGATATAATAATCATTCATTAAATATAAATTAATACTTATCATCTTTCAATCACGTTCATTTAAATATGGAAATGTTACTCATGTGTGTGTATGACCTATTGTCACTATGATTATTAGGTAGTTTTTATTATTCCCATAATTCATAGATGATATAAAAATATAATTTATACAAAAAAAATTATAATTATTTTCACATTATTGTAATTTATATGGTAGAATAATTACCCATTGACCACATCCAACATATGAAAGTCATTTTGATGTTATGTACAGAATATCCCCAAAACACCCATCGTTGAATTAACCAATCATGTAATAAAATATATCAATTAAATAAAATAAATAAATGTTTCAAATGAAATATTATGAAACATAAAAAAATATTGTGTCGATAAAAAATTGAAAAATGTATATTATGATATTGTTAATGGAAAAACATATCAAGCTAGGACTCGAGGTAAGGGATTTTGGTATCACTATAATTTCAATGAGACACATGTTATATTCACCACTTATATTTTTTAAGTGTATATACTATCTATGATTGTATTTTTATAATATTCTCTTTAAAATAAACTGTTTTTATATATCCATAAATAGTAATATAGTTATTGATTTTGTTATTTGAATGTTGCCAATGTACTAAGGGATTTATAATAAAATTTCATTATTTATGGGGATTGTTTATGATTAAGCTTCCAATATTGTAATTTTATGAATTATCTCTCATGAACCACATGAATTATAATATCTTTATGTTTTAATGGATATTATATTATTTCCATTCATTTTACAATCTTTATGTTCTTTTGATGTTGATATAATACTTTTGTGGAAAATCAAATTGATTTAACCCAATAGAATAAAATAATTTATCTTCCAGGTCAATATTCTATATGTTTTAATGAATTTTTTTGATTATTATAAAATTATTTTTATTGTTATTTTTTCTAATTATTTAATTTTTTCATAAAATATAAAAAATTATATTCCTATAATTTATGGAATGAGGTACTTCTTGCATAAGTTGTGAAAAGATTTTTGGCTCCAATTATTACAAAATGAATGGAATGTCCTACTATATGGACCACTAAATTATTAGATGATTCGATTAAATTTTTCCATAGTTATGTTTAAAAAAATTATTTCCCTTAATTTTTTAGAAATATTTTTTTATTAAGTTTTATCAAAATGAATTTCATATTTTCCTAAATAAATATTGAAAGTGTACTTTTAAATGAATTTTAAACTTATATAACATCCTCTAACAATACTAAATATTTACTATGGATTTGATCCAATGATACAATCATTATTTATTCTATTGTTGCTTTATGATTATGATGATTATATATTTACGAAACAAATTGATTTTTCGTGGTTTACGCTGTGATGAAATGTTGAAATGGTTATAAGAATCATCTCATTTCCATGGGTTATTGTATATGAAAAATGATTTATGATCATATAGAATTTATATATATGATTTTCATTATCTAATTATTTTTTTAGAGTTATATATCCCACTATTAAATTGGGTAATTATGAATATCGCATGATATAGTAATTGCTTGAGTGGGGAGTGAACAAAGATAATTAAGGGACATTGTCCATTATATTATTCATGAAAGTGAACCTTGACTAAAGATATGATCTAATAGGGTGTGAACCCAATCCACTATGAGAGTCATAGAAGAAAAAATTAACTAAGAATATGATGGAATAGGTAGTGAACCCTAACCACCATGACAATATTGGGATTGAACCTTAACTAATGAAATTATATTATATGGTAATGTGTATGTAATAAAAAAATGTCCTAAACCAATGTTATTCATTCATATCATAGGATTTTTTATAAAATTAATATTTATTCCTTAAAATCATTCAATTTGAAATTTAAAGATCTTCATTGTGATATATGATATAGTGGATGTGGATTTTGAATGTTATGTTTTTATTCCTATACCCTTATGTTCATGATATGATTATGTGATCATCAATATCTCTCTTTTTATCCTTACAATGCATTTGAGCTCACCCATTTTTATTTTATGGTTCAATATATTATGAAAAATGTTTTTATGTATGATATATCTAAGAAGGCTTGTAGTTATGTGGAAAATATAGGGAAAATATAAATAAATCTTAACAAGTTGTTTATATATCCATGATTCCAAATACATGAAACAAATAAAAATATTTAATGGATTTCAATGTAATTATTTTATAATCATCTAAAAAGATATAATGTTTATGTTTAAATACGTTATTTCTCATTAATAAATAAATAGTTTTTTGGGTTTTAAAATATAATTTTTAATCTTGGAAATTTGGAATGAGTTTATTCTAATGGTATTTGCAACACCGTAGTGAAAAACTCACTATGGATAGTTTATTGTGGAAAATATATGGGGAGTTGAAGTGGATAGTGATCTTTAGCTAGTTATGGGATATATGGTTATGTTTACTCTTCATATATTATAATAATAGAAATAAATGCACATTTAGTTCTTATAAAATTTCTCATTGCATATCTCAATCATGCATAACGGATGTCAGAATGTATTTAATATAATATAGGGTTGAAAAAAATATGACAGGAAAGAGAGGGAATAAACACTATAATAAATAGGGGGATTGATGTTGATATGAACATCTTATTATAAAATAGGTTTTATGAGGGAAACCACAATGTAACTTGAGGGAATAAAGTGTTAGGGTAGATGTTAAATTGGGATAGGAATAGAATTTGTAGTTTTATTCACATTAGGTGATTTATAAGTAAATATGTATATTGATATAGTAATAATAAATCCTCACATAGTTATTATATAGTATCTTTATATCCAATACAGTTTCTAATATAGAAATTCATAATGTGAATGAAGATACCAGGTATTGAAAATAATTTTTAAAGTAATGGATTATTTGGGTAAGACCGGGATATGTAATCTAAGAACCATTATGTACCATATAATAGCATGAATTATTCCACACATGGTTCTTATGTGGTCTATGTGAAAATATAACTCTTATATAAGGGACATGGTTGAAAAATATGTGATATCATACTATAATAATGGAAAAACCCCAATATTAATATTAACTCAAAATTATGAATATTTTGAGTAGTTACATCCTAATACATGGCAAATGGTATAATAACAATAAAAATATAAATTAATTTCTCTTTTTGATTAAATTAAATGACTTTTCTATGATATGTTTTTTGTAAAACACATACACTATATTAGTAATTTTGGACCGTTATATGGGATATCTTATTTTAAATTCCTTTAATCATAATTTCTATTCAGAATATATCAATTGGATAGTGATATTATCATTAGAAGATATGATGTTTTATGAAAACTCCAATTGGAATTGACTACAAAAGTGATGGCCTTAACCAACTGGATCATACCCTATAAATCCCATTTATTAGAGATTATGAGGGATATATAATCATTTAATTTTCCATTGACCAACCCCAATCAAATATTCAACAACTAAACCATGGGAGAAACAGTTTTCTGGGGTTGTTCAATCTCACCAAGATCACGGGCCAAACCATGTATGTAGAACCAACCCATGAAAATATCACCAACACACACAATACCCTTTGGGTATTCACTAGTGTAAAAAGGTACTTTTTATCTCGACCCTAATTGAATGAATTTATATATTTTGATTTGTATGAAATAATTATTAGTTTTTTTAGTTTTTTTTTACTTCATAAAAAACTATGTAATGAGTTTGAAAAAAATTAGATTTCAATATAAAAACACTCGAGTAGTGTATTTGGGTAATAATCAATTTCAATTAAAAAATAATTTTTAAGATTTCATGAATATTTAATTTAAAATATATTTTAAAAAATTAATATTATTAAATAATATTTATTAGATATAGTATACAATATAATGATATGAATTGAAAATTAATTCTTATAAGGGTCAAAAAAAATTTATTCCCAAAACCCCAGTATTTTTCATTAAAAATGGATTTTTATTGAAAAATATAAATTTTTATATTTTTATTTTTATTTGGATCAAATATATATTATATATTGATTCATCATTTTAAAATTATCCAATGGATAATGTTACCAACAAAATTTAAGGCATTCAAATTTTGGGGTAAAAATTAAGTATGTTATAAATATATGGTATATGTTATGAATTCGTATTGACTCTAAATTGAATTAATATATTCCATAAAAATATTCCAAGAAAAAATATAAGTTTACCATCTAAAATAATGATTTTTTATCTTATTTTAATAATTTTACAAACTCATTATAAATCCTTCAAATCATATATTATATTGTAATGATTTAAAAAACAACCTTCTTAAACATGACTAACTTCCACAACACAAAGCATATTACTTTTATGGAATCGTATCATGGACATATAAAAAAAATTAAAAAATGATTATTTGGATGAATCCATGGGATAAATCATAAGAGTTTTTGTTGGATTGATTACTTTATTTTATATATTCCAAAACAAATGTTTTTAATATAATAATGAACCACCCCCTGTTTCCATATATAAACCTACATAAGATCACATTTATATTCACACAAAAAACATATAGAATATTAATAATAATATATTTGATTTCAATAGACCTCCCATGGTTCCCCCGACTCTTAAAAATATCCTATCATGATTTTGAAAGCACCAAATGAAGTTAATGGATCCCCTCCTTCTCATCTTTAATGAAGAACATATATTACTTTATGAATTTATATTTCATTATGTAAATGTTGTTATATTTTTTATATATAACTAATTCTTTTGTTTTTATTTAAAAATGAATAGATTCACCTTTCTCTCTAATTTAACCATTTTAGTTATATTTAAAAACGATTTTTATGCTGCTAAAAATTTACTGACTTTTCATGGAAAATGATTAATAAGTGAATTCCCTTATCCATTTCTACTAAAGAGAATTAAACTATATTTAAATATAATAATTCTATTTGGAATATCTATGTATGTAACCCACATTATTATATCTTAAGGTCAATAGAGATTAAATTCATTCTTAGGTTATATGATCTTTGTGGAAGACTTGTTCATGTACATGATATAATTGTTATGGGTGATTCAAAATAGTGCTCCATTGCACTGGATAATGTTTTATTCTAATGAAAATCAATGAATCATTAATGATTGGTTATCATAATTATATTTTGATATGATTTATTACTATTTAAAAATGCATATTATTATAATTTAATGTTTAACATTATTTTCCCATTCCCATGTTGCATTTCTGCTAACATTTTATAACATGCCTCATTGTTCATGATTATGATTCTCACATATTATGTTAAAATTTTATACCTATTGGATCAAATATATCTTTTTATTCTATTCTTTTTTTATTAAATTAATGGGATATATATCTTTTCTATTTCTTATGTATTTCCTTAGGCTGTCCCATCCTATTTTAGAAGTGCAGTTCAAATTTTGGAGAATGGAAAGGATATATTCAATAAATTCATTTTATCCAAGATTAATGATGTTGTATTAGGTATATAATCTACAAAATAAACAAATCCTCTTGATATTATAGGTTTCATTAATTTTTTTACGTAATCAATAATAAAATACTTTTTATAAAAGATATATAGGTTATGATAGTTGGTATTATAGGAAAGTCTAGTTATGGTTAGGATGAATAGTAGAATTTATATTAAACGATTTATGGATAAAATTTAACATAGTAAAACATCCCTAAAATATTTTTAATTTATAGATTAAGTGGTTTGAAAAAAATATCTTGTTCCGGGTAAAATATATAGATGAGGATCCTGTATTGATGTACATTGGGGTAACAACCCCAAAAAAACTGTATTGAGCTAGACTCAGTCGGGAATGGGTGAATAACAGTGGACCATGCTCAAAAACTATATTGACAATCTTGAAGGATGTGTTGTGGTAAATTAAAAAAAATCATCGTGAACCATTATTAGGGGAATATTTATTCATATAAGATTTGATGTTACAAAATATATCATGGGTAGCATATATTGAAGCCATGAAATTCATAGTTTAATGAACATATGTCCTTATAGAGTTATACTTTCATTATTATTAGTTTACCTTTTATGTGTTTAATAATTTCCAAAAGACCACCCCAAATTTTCTTTTTATTATAACCAATGGATATAAATATTTGGAACCAAAATAGTATCTAATTTGATTCAAAATGTGATAAATTCCCAAATGAAATGCCTCATATGGTGGAAGATCATGTAATGCATCTTCTGATAGTAATGATCTGGCTTTCAAAAATAAAAAATTAAAAAATCCTATATATTAATGTCCATTGATGTTTATGAAGTGAAGGATAGCATCTCAAGGATGTTCATGTGATAAATTTTATAAAAGAAACATGAATTGATTTCATTTTAAAAAAAATGTGCAAAGAAGATCCAAGAGAAATGTCATAAATAAACTGGTAGTTTTTATAATTTTTAGAAAATAGGGCATAAATTATCCAATTTCCATAGAAAAATAATTAACGTAGTGTTGGGGAATAAAGTTGTCAAATATTCCATATACATCTCATTTTAATAAATGTGGATAAGTTATGAATTATCTAATCCAATGATTTAATCCAAGGGGTAACAATCCTGATGAGCCCCAGTAATCACCAAGAATAAGGGAACAAGGAAAGTCCCATATTGAGATTAATAATGATGAATGAAGTTCATGTAACCTTCACTTTAGAGTAGTGTATCTCATTCTATATTTCAATTCAATCTATATTATCATATCTTTCTTGTTTTTTGTGAACATCTAGTCACCACCCAAATTTATTTGAAATAATTGATAAAAAAACTATGATTATTGTATCACATGTTCCGGTTTGTGAAAAAGGTCTTCATAAAAATATTATCAATCATTCATTACTGGAATTTGACGTCATCCTAATAATGTAATGGTTTTCATTTTATAAAAAATGAATACATTTTTTGTAGAAGGAATTCAACCTCAATACAATGAATCAGCCTTTGATTTTATACAAGTTTAATGAGATGGGTCAATCGTATTTGGTATCATAATTACCATAATTGTTATTATTACCCTAAAAACGAGTATATCAATCTCAAATGACTGATACTAAGGATAATATAATCCTTGATGACACTCCAATTCTCATTTAATATGCTTATGTGTTTTCCGAATAATATTATAGTCACTCTCCTAAATTATTAGTTGGGATCCCTTTCAAATTTATACCTAGACCCTAAAACATTCATTGAGAATGTTTTCACCCAAAAATGGATATTTGTGATTCCTTAAAAAACATAGACCATTGAAGCGTATCCTTTTCCAACCATAGTGATGGAAATTCATAGTTTCCATGTTTTATCGTGGTACTATCATAAACTTGTGAAAAACATTTCAAAATTTTCAATCCCTTAACCAGGATAACACATAAATGAGTTATGTTTTTTTATAATGATAATTGTGTTGAAATTCATAATGATTTGAATGTGAGGCTAATCACTGAAGCTATTCTAACATTAATTGTTTGTGGGGAAGGATATGTGATCTAATCTGATGCATGTAAAATGTTTTTAAGTTGTTTAATAATGAAAACAATAATGTGATAGCCAATACCTCTGGATAACTAAATATCCATGTCCCTAAAAACTCATTTCATAATCTATAATTGGATTCAATGAACCTTGCATTCAAATTGTAGAAAAATAATCTCTATTGGAAGATGTGTTATATATATATAGACCATAAAATATTAATGTATATATTCAATATAAAAGTATATTAATATTTTCGAATGTATGTGGTCATAGAATATTATGTTTTATTATTATTCAATCCATTTCCATCGTATAAGGGTAAACAACACGGTAGATGCTCTGAGTAGAAAAGGATCTTACAAATCTTTTCATGTTGAATATTTTAAGGGATCCAATTTTCATATACATGATAAGAGTTAATATGGGAATAATAAAAGGATATCAAACCTACCTTTATCAATAAAATAATCCTTTATCCAAACACTAGAGGATCATAGAGGCTCCGAAATATGATATATTACTATTGAAGAATATAGAGGATATTATAGAGTTCACCATTATTGTGGATAAAGTTATAAGGTATGGAACCGCGATATTTTTCCCATAAAAACCAAATCAAAAGAGGCAACTTATGGAAAATGTGAATATATAATCCTTCTTTATTGATCTAGGAATCATGAAGATGTATACAGATTTAAATAAAAAATTATAGTTGTATAACATGAAGAGATTGACTGAAATGTTTGTGTCTCGAGGATTGGTATGCAAAAAATTCAAGGTTCAATGATAAAATTATAAGGAAACGATGAGACCATTTTTATATACCAGAATGTAAATGGGAAAACATTAACATGTATTTCAACATAGGACTCTTTAAGACACATAAAGGCAATAATACCATCTTAGAGGTAGATGATCACCATACAAATTCATCACCTCCCATTTCTATCAATGAATAATTTCATCATGACTAACATACCTGGATACATATATATATCTGAGATTTAGTAAAACCTCATTGATTACCAATATCAATTGTATCAAATCAATAGATGTTTTTTACCTCATGGTTTTAGAGTTTCCTTTAGAAAACATTGAATAAAGAATTGTAATTTGGAAGATATTATCACGATAATATAGGTTTTCAATATAAAAATACCATTAAAACCCAAAAATTTATGTTGAGATCATGTTAAATAGATTTCCATGTATGTGGGATCAAAACCTTCTCCCATTATAGTTCTCATATATCAATATATTACATTTTATAAATCATATTTCACCTTATGAGGTACTTTATAGGAATATGTATATAAAAATGAATTAATGGGATGGATATAGAGAGAGAATATTAATGGGAAAAGATATTATTAAATAGATAGAAAAAAAATTCAACAATTCTGTGTCATAAAATCTATACAATGTCTACCGAAATGCTATAGAGA
The DNA here is from genome assembly GCA_963277665.1 of Viscum album. Classification (NCBI taxonomy): domain Eukaryota; kingdom Viridiplantae; phylum Streptophyta; class Magnoliopsida; order Santalales; family Viscaceae; genus Viscum; species Viscum album. Next base: position 1,922,002,909 of record OY728160.1, read on the forward strand.
CAATTGTTGATGAGACATGGAGTCTGAGGTCAGTGATAATATTTTCCTTTATATATCAGTAAAAAAAAATTAAGAGGTTTTTTAATTAGGTAATTATTATTTAATGATACATTGGCCCCATTGAGACCCATGATCACATAGATGTGGTGGCCTCTCTATTAGGAGTCCACTTAGCTAATATCAATTACATGATTTATTCCATGTTTCAATCTTGCTATATTAAATTCCAGACCCTTGACATTTACTAAATCCTAAAGTGGTTACATTGGATAATAATCACTAAAATGACGAAACAATTTATGAATATATTAGATATTATAAATAATGTTATATAAAACAAGACGCTAAACCATCCAAAGTGTTGTGGAAAACCTAGAAGTTTAATAATCTGCATGGTATCTAAAAGAGGTGATCATATAGAAGTAACCTCATCTATTATTGATTATGAAATGATAATTTTGACAGTGAAATTTCAAAATGTGTAATAATGTAATTACCATAACATTTACAATTTATTTTCTCTTTGAGATTATATTAAGTACATATTTTATGTTATGTTTTTATATTAATGACATACACTAATTTTTTTATTTTAATCCATTATAAGTTATATCGAAATTTAAATACTATTAATCACCATAACTATTGATAATATATCTATTGAGAATTTATATTATTATTAGTATTAAAAGGAAGATGAAAAATCCAATTGACACAACGGAAGTGATGGGCTTAATAAGTAGGATCATAATTTATTAAGCCAATTTATCATATATTTCTTGGGATATAGAATCTATTTGATTTTACCATGTCTAATCCTATAAAAATATTCAACAAATAAATCATTATTGAAACTATTTATGTCATATGTTTATGTTCAACAAAATTTCAGCCCAAACCATGTTTGTTGAATCCCTCCAAGAAAATATGACACTCTCACATATTACCCTTAGGTCGTTCACTTTGGTAATTAAGGGATATGAATCTCAAAACTAATATAATGATTATGTATATATTATTTTCTATAAAATACTTATTATTTTTATTCCTTACTTATTAAACATTATAAAGGCTTAAATAAAGCGTTTGAGAAAATTTTTATTTCAATATGAAAAATATAAAAGTTTATTTTTGGGTAATAAGTTATTTCAATAATTAAATTATTTCAGAAGAATTTTTTATTTATAAAGACAATTTATATTTTCATAAAATATTATTTTCAAATAATAATTTCTAATTATAGTTTATAACATAATATTATGAAGTCAAAAATAATTTTTATAAGGGTCAGAAAACAGTTATTGCATAAAAAAAATTATTTTAAAATAAATGGTGATTTGGATTAAAAAACAAAAATATCCTATTTAGATATATATTTTGATAAAATAAATACTATTTTTTGAATTATCATATCAAAATTATCCAATGGTTAATATTTAATAATTTTTTGAGATATCATAATTATCAGTTACAAATTCCATACATAGTGTATTATGCTATCATAATAACCCAAAAATATTGTAATATTTATAATAAATGGTATACAAGACTAAATATATGTTTCTAATTGCAAATAATGTTTCTTTTATTTTATTTTTCTAATTCTATGTCCCCATTATGAATCTTATAAAACTGATATGAAAATTTATGTTTTATAAACATAACCCACTTCTACATAACCAGGTGTATTAATTTAATTATTTATGTTTATATACATATAAAATAATTAAAAACGCCTATTTTTAAATAATATTAGTAAAAATATTATTATTGTTTTTATTTTTTATACTTTCTTATATAGAGTGTAAAACTTATGTTTTAGAAATAATAAAGATCTCCCACATCTTTTTTTACAAAAACCCACTCATTCTTCTTTTTATATTCACTAAAAAAATTTAGATCATAATTACTCTAAAACTACCTCTTTAGATCCCTCCCATGGTACCCCCAATATTTCATGATGCTCCTCCAAAACATTTAAAAACACCCACTTAAGGTAAGGGATCCTCTCTTGATCCTCTTTAATCAAGCTCATATTTATAATTGTTCCCCTTTTAATTCAAATTCTGAATTTTGGGTTATGTTTTTCAAAATCTCACATTATTGAATTTCAATTAAAAAAATATTATATATTCCTTTATTTCTGATTAAACCATATTATGGAACTCTATTCACTATCATTATGCTAGCATAATTTCACTGATATTTTCCATTCCCAAAAATTGAGAAGTAAATTCTAATACCCATTTCAACTAAATTACATTAAATTATATGTAATTGATGATTATTTAATTGGTAATTCTATGTATTTAACCCACAGTCCTAGATCATGTGGTTAATAAATATGAAACATATTCTCATTTATAAGATATATGTAACACACTTTCCATGTAAAAGATATGATTTTGGTGGTTGACCCCAGATAGTGATATAATGAATTTGTTAATGTCTTAGTCTTAGGCCATTCCATTTTTGTTTCATGAGATTTTATCCTAGTAATATTATGTTATGATTTATTTTTTAAATTTACTTATGCTTATGATGTTATATTTATTGTTATTTCCACATTCCCATGTTTTTTATGCTATGATGTTATTACATACCTAAATGTTTATTATTAATATTCTCACCTCTTATATAATATTTTTATGAATTTTGGATCATAATTATCACTTAATCCTATTATATTATTTTTTGATTCACATACTATTCTTTATATATCTACCATTTATTATGTTTGTTCTGAGGTTAACCAATTCATTTTTAAAATAGTGTCCTAAATTTAAAATCATATTAAGGATGTTTTCAATAAAGTTATTGTAACCCATTTTTATGATATTATGTTATGTTCCTAATCTCCCAAAGACTCTAGGACTTTCCTCCTTCTAAGTGGAATTATGTGTGTTTTTAAATAATTATTTATGAATTAATTTGTATTAAAGATATGGGCTATCATAATAGGAGGAGAGGACATGAATTTATGAAGGCCAAAATATTGTGACCGAGAAGAGGATTTTGAATTGTATTGTTTTCATATGGGCTCTATATAAGAACATAATTAATAACTTCATATCCTATATTGATATATAAATAAAGACCCACAAAGTTTATATACTTTGTAAATTTTTCTATTCTACTATAGGACATGAAATAAAAAAAATATCAATGTATAAACCCTGGATAACAGATCCTAGATTTTGGATATGGTGTTTTAGTGTATGATTAATATATATAACTATAATAGAATTGGTGGAGCACATATAGAGGATTCAAGTTGATTTTAGTCATGATTGGACTAAATATTAGAAATTTTGGCGTCACTATATATCACATGATTTGAAGAATTAAGCCACATAATTTATAGAAAAGGTTCTCTGTACAAATTTGGGTCTTATATATGAGAAATTGGGGTAAATTTAGTATCACACCTAAGAGATATGTAAGTATGAACCAAATGTTATTTGGTTATTGTCTCCACACTAAAGTAGAATTTGTCATGGAATATATGTTTGGTCTTATATTTATTGATCCGACCATTTCTATATATCATTTGAGTATTGGAATAATTTCATATATAGTTATTGATAATATCATTTTCATGGTCCTTGATATCATTAATTGGAAATTGATCATGATATCAACCTCAGATCATGTTATGGATGGGAAAGAACAACTATAGTTATGATTTCCCAAATCTAGGAATTAATTATATTAAATTGAGTTATTTTATCTAAGAATTGGATTATGGAAAAGGATACATATGTCGTAGAATCCTATATAGCTTATGATCTACGGTAAGGGATTATGGATTATAAAATAGATCAATCAATGTAGAATAATGGTCATATTGGTAGGACCATAAGTTGTGCAATTTAACTTCAAGTGATAATAAATTAGGGTCCATATAGTTTAAAGTCATTGTACATAGAATTTTTATATTTTATATTAGGTTCGTATGAATAAATCCATTTTCAAATATTTTAATGTAATACAGAATGGATTTTTTGTTATACTGTTTGAAGTCATATCGAAATGATGTTAGATAAAAGGTCTCTACACATATCTAATTCTAGTGCATGAGTAATTGGAATGGGTTTGGCAGAATTATGGGTCATTAGGGGAAGACCTAAAATTAATGAGATGATGTCTCAAACACTATTACAGTATTGGGGTTTTATGGTAGTCAATTTTTTTGACTCAATGGTATGTGATTTTGAAATTGCTACGTGCATTAAAATAATTAGGATCAAGGTACATGTAGTTAGTTCATAGGGAATATTCTATCTAGTATATTATTATAAAATGATTAGATTTATATAGTCATATACAAGATAAGAAATATAAGTTCCTACAAATTGTGTCCCATCGAGTGCCCAATGTAGAAATCCTGACAAGAAGGTGTAGACCATAAACTATGAGAGCATTCATGAAAGTATAATTTATAGATAGGTACAGTAAAATTAGTCCATTTTCCACAATATATCGTGGGATTATAGGAATCAAGACAGATATATTTCATAAATGAATTCTCTATACATATATGGATCATATGATAGGGAAACTTTTGGGGCTTTATGTTGCTATTAGAGTTTTTTGGTAAACTCATCATGAATGAGTTCGAGATCGTGATCTATGATAAATGTTTGTGTGATTTACAGTTGGAATAGAAGAAAGGAAACTGTGCATCACTACATATTTAATAAGAATATAAATCAATCCAAATTTAATGTCTGGACCCCACGCATTGAATCTAGAACATTAACTACCCCAATCCTACCTCCAAGAGGCTTGGGGTTGATGACATATGTTGAGTATTCATATCACTTTATTGTAAGGACACTGTCTAATGTACCTATATATCAAAACCCATTAAATGGTGAAATGTAAAACAACCAATTATCATGCATTCATTCATCATAAATCCCATCATCATAGTATGCTAATAAATTTTTTCAGTGAAAATAGACTAATAAAATCCAACCAAAAAGACCTAAAAATTTCAAACATGTGAAGTATGAAGGGATTGCAGTTAATGAAAGTACATGTTCCCAACTTTATATTTGTGTTTCAATAAGATACACCTAGTCCTAATCCCTATAGGACTCCATAAAATGGTCAATAATTTATATATAGACAAGTAATGTGTTGTAAAACACCATGTAGGGGTGTTTTTAAGAATAATTCATTTACAGCACAAAATCAATTAGCTTATATCATCAATACAAATATTCATCTCATCATATGGATATGTCAACATCATTCAAACAATAATATCCATTAATAATCATAGTAGATACAAAGTCATAAGTAAAATAACAATGTTATTGGACGCCTGAGATTCCTATTCAATGGTTCCATATAACACTCATATAGGATAACATGCACCAAAAGTCAAAGAGCAATGGTGAAGACCATTCTAGATGTCATGGTGATCAGGTATCACTATCAGATATACACACTAGAAGAATAAAGAGATCAATACAGATATGGGGATCACGTCTATGGCCATGGGGAATTCTGGTAAAATAATTTAAATTAACCCTTTGAGTAGGGGATGGATGCTCATGTAATCTTGGACCTAACATTACATAGTACCCCACATTGGGAAAATGAGGATCATAGAGGATCTGACTTTGTGACTCATGGAAGGATTATGACAACTCTATTCGACACTAAACATCATTTGAGTGGATCACCATATGATGAATAGGTCATGAAACAATACAAAACACTTATGGAATTGATGTAAGGAGTATAGTGATATGAAACCTATAAAATATCAAGAGTAAAATTTCTCCAAGATATCCTTTACGAAGTACAAACTGTGTCACTTCAGCACCAGGGTTTCGTGTCTACCTTGTCCTATACTCATTCCTTTTTCCATGTTTTAGTACAAAACATGTGTCAAACCCACACGGTGTGTGGGGGTACATGGTCTCCTATGTGTGTACTCCCTATGCATGTTTAAATTCATTATTGGGTGTTCATAGTGTGTAACACCACCCAGCTTCTAGGGCATGTGCTCCTAGAACATTTCGAGATAGTTAGCAAGGGGTACACTGTGTGTGGGAGGGACCAAAAATAATGTAATATTTATATCTTAGTGTAAACCATATTCACCACACATGGGATTTATATATAATGTAATTATAGATTACAATCTATGTAACGTGTGATTTTCATGAATACTATATTTGGTTCTCAGGACATCATCCACTCCTCTGGCCTCTAATTTCACCATCAATATAACCCTGAGAATATAGATATGGTGGGACGAAGCCCCACCCATGAAATATTATATCATGTGGCTATCTAATATTTATAGGAATGTTTTTTTTCATAATGCCTTACCATCATCACAATCCTAACTAGGAAGAATGGGGACTGTTGGAAAAGTCATGATCCACATTCATTGGTAATCACCTCCATCACTAGCAATAAACAATCCCACTCTTGTGTCAATATTTTTCAAAAAATTCTTGGATTAAATATATTTATTTTCAGTTATTCATCGATCCCCAAGAAAAATGAATTACCCACGATGAATGAACAATGGGTGAAGAAATGCGCCAAACATAACTATGGGATGATCATTGGAAAATGTTTTTATTGGCCTCTATTCACGTTATTTTTAATGAACAAAATTATATAATAATATAATAAATTAAAAAAATCCTTATCCAAGATAATATCTATCATATACCCCCCATATGCATGACCTTCAAATCAATTCATTAGTTTCCTGATTTGCGTTCATCGTAGGAATAAAAAATGGGGATAAATTCAAAACTAATTACAAACATTAGATGTATCAATTGATGAAGAGGAATGAATTTATGTAATTTTCATTAGAAATATTCTTGAATTCCATCTCATCTTGATCATCTATCCCAATCTAATATAATGTCTTTCCCCAAGAACATTCTCTAGAAACTCTCTCTCTCAATTTGATGGGTTATTCTACTTACATAAGATATTGGAAATATATTCATATTTATAGACCAATTATTAGTCTTGAATAATTAATTAAATACAATAAATAAATTATTGTATTCATTTAATGATCCTCCTATAATGGAAATCAACCCAAATGTCTAACGTGCTCCAAGGTAAGCTCAGACCTTTGGTAAAAACTAATGATTGGAACTCAACGATGACCTTATATTTTTGAACTTATTTTCAATGTAAGATTTATTACATTTTCTCATGAAATATTTATGTTCGTCCATTTAATATTATATATATATTAAAAATTAATTCCATTTTCATTGAGCAATGGAGCCTCATGCCCTCTTAACGACTATATCTTGAAATAATCTACATAATTTTATAAATTAGCACATGGAGAACTCAAGGTTGTTAAATTCTCTTATCCATAAGAATTTTTTACTCAAATTTAAAAAATAAAGAGGCAACAAAAAGAGATGTGTGTAATGAGAATACCTCTTGGTATCCCATTCTTGGGTACTCTCATAAAGATTCTCATGTTTTGAAATGACCTGATCTAAAGGAAGATATTACACATGGATGATCCTCTCCTACTGATCTTCAATATAAAATATTTAATCAACAATGTTATCACCTTATTTGATGTCCAAATCAACCTAGTCAATGATATGCAACAAGTCATGAACATACCACATCATCTAAGAGATTTGGATGAGGTCGTGTATCTTGTCTAACTATGGATATATATCAAATTGGTACACCACCACACAAACTATACACATTATCTATAAAAGGCTCTTGAATATCAATGATTTCATTCCACCATAGAAAAATATAAACAACCCATACTATTGTGAGAACCATAGAAACACGTGGCCTCCATCATTGAACTCTAAAGACATCAATCATCAGTCGACAAAAGACTTATGTTAGTATAGTGTTGTCTTCATCCACTACTAGATGATCTGATCCCTCTCTTTAGTGGCTCACACAGACTTTTGTCCCATAAATGATCACTATATTAGGTCATTATAGTATAGTGGTGACATAGAGGGTCACCCATAAAAGGCCCATAATAATTCCATACCAGTAATGAAATTTTATACATGATTCTATGAGAACACCACTAAGGGTAGTTTTTCATGCCATCAATGGACCAATTCAAACATGTAATCCCACATCATTTCCACCAGTACCGGAATGAGATGCTTAGTCTGGCCATTGCTATGTGTGAAACACTATTCTCGAATTTAACAGAGTTCTAAACGACTCTTATAATCCTCTCCATATTCTAAATATAAAGGAAATACTTATGATCAAAAACAATCTTAGAGGAAAGTATGTGGATACATACTCTCTTCTACATGTTCAAGAATCTCACAATCTATGCTGAAATCTACTCTCTAATAGTAAAATAGTGTCATGACTTTGTCATTCAGTATATTATCATCAAGATGGAATTTTTTCTCATAGTTTTTAGTGGTAACCCTATCATGAATTTCATAGATATCCAATCCCATATCAACATGGGAACAAAGAGGGGATAAGATAATATAATTAGAACCTTGTTCTCGACATTTACTAGGTGAAAAGTAATCCATTGACATACAAACTCTATAAAATAGCTTTTCATCCCATGCCACCAGGACATCCAGTAAAGGTCTTACTACATCTTCACAATGTCTAGTTATACCTCTCTGGGTGATGTATGAAACTCCCTTATAACCACTACTCTCAAAGTAACTACTTACATATCCCATCCTTTAAAAATATTTACATGCTCTCTTGCTTCACAAAAATCCATTATGGACATTTCCAATGGATATCTGTGTAGGTAGGGTCTCATTATTTGTATCTTCACATTGTTCCTCCTTTAATCGAATTAAAATAATATGGGTAACAACCATCAACAAGAGGTAAGCATCTTCATCCCCATCCACACTGGAAAAATTCATTGTGAAAAAAATTATTGATGCCTTACTTAGTAGCTACAAACATGATCTCCCTCTAAGATAATATTCTACTAAATTTTCCATCCCAAGAATATATAAAATTTCAAAGACATGATCCAGGAAGATATATATCTACAGCCTCATTCTAATTTTAAGAACCTTATAATATAAGATATTAATGATACTCTTGTGGTCAGAAAAGATGATAAATTACTCACTTATAGGTTGGTTCCCCCACATATTTTTTGTGAAGAGTATCGCTATAATCCAAAGATCTTTGTTCGTGTAGTTATGATAATTTGACATTATCTGACATGAACCATATTTAATCACAACATGTGTCTACATTAGAAAATTACCATGCCTATCCCATGTTTTATACTTGCAAACTTCATACTCAACAACCTCCTTTTGAAATATCATCATTGGAGCACTCATAAATCATTACCGAAACTCATGGAAATCCTAATGAAATTTCTCTATCAACATCGATGGATTCCCCTTTTGGGTAAATATTTTCAAGGGATCAGATATCCTACAAAAAAATCTGGTAAAAATCTTCAATAGTATCTGTCAACCTAATGAAGCTCTGTACATCCATCACGGTCTTTAGTGCCTCCTAATATAACACTACCTCGAACTTTTCAGAGTCCACTAATAAAAAAAAAATTTGTTAACATCTCCCATAATGTTGACCTCCTAAATCCCAAATTACATCTTAGAGATATTCCTATAAATCCAGTTCTATCAATGTATATCCAGTATCATCCTGAAGTGTCTTGGGTGCTCCTCCTCATATGCTGAGTACACTCGGATATCATTGATGGAGACTACCAAAAACTAATCTAATAAAGGAAGAAATATCTAGATATGAGTTTGGATAAAAATACAAGGGCTTTTATCGTTCTAAATAGAATCACCATGTATAGCCACTGGCCATAATGTTATCCAAAATTCAACTTCTGTATATCCTCATCTCATACTCATAGATGATGATAGCATGATTTGAGGAAAATCTTTAAGAACCATCATTGCACTCTTAAATAAAAAAATATTTCATCGATCCTTGGAAATGGATAATTATTCTTCACATATACCTATTTTAGGTAATGGTAATTCACACACAATCTCCCACCTGACTTCTCATAGTGAAAAACAAGGGCAACCTAGGTTGAACCACTAGGCCTAATAATGCACTTCTTCTACAAGTCCCCCAACTACACCCTTAACCCGTGAAGATATTTGAGATAAATTGGATATATTAGCCCAAATATCAAGTCCATTCTAAGCTATATATCAATGAAATATTATATCTCCCTGTGTGGATTTATGCATGGAATGTCCCCAAGAAAGAGGTCCTCATACTAAACCTCTACTGATAGAATCTAAAATATCCTAGAATCCACTACACCAAGGGTTATTCTAGAAAACATGTTAGTAATATTTGAAATTATCCTATGCATAAGTCCATCATATCCTTACTAGGTTTCATTTTACACCCGCAATGTAAAATCTCATCGAATCATTGCAAACATAATGCATCTTATGCTTGATATATTATGTCAATGAATAAACTGTAGATAACCTGACTAAACCTAAAATGATGTCATAAGGCATCATATATTCTATAAATATATTCCAAAATAAACTATCACCTATAAGAATCATGTCAGACCATTAGAAGAAGTTTTTGATTGCTGAATCGACTATAGTAAGATAATTCAAGTATAATGGTTGCGCCATGGGCTCAACCAGAATCTCTATATCTGAAAATTAAAAATTTTAATCGAAGTCGTGGATCAAAAACATCTATATAAATACTATATAAAATGTTGATAATATATATATTACACCTCATATCACCCATGGAGCCTCTGTGTAACATTCCTTGACCTCCTATAACTACCCTCAGCCCTACCCCCCAGCTCACATAGCCTGGCACAAACCACCTAGGGTGGTGGTGATAATAACTCACAATTTTTTCAACATCCAAAATCTCTCTCAAATCATCATTCATGTTATAAACCTTAATTTACAACCTTATCCTTATAATTATTCTTATTAGGTTTCTCACACACTATCTCTCAATCAATCAATCATCAGGTTAGGAAATACCATGCAAGTTGTCCCAAACTATCACAATAGTAAAACCACCTCACACTGGGTGTAATAGGGAAATAAAATGATCCCTAAAAACAAAACTACTATCCCAAGACCAACTTCAAAAATATCTAGCACATCCAAGTCCCTATTTCTATCATTATCTCTTTATTTTCAGTGTATCAACTGTTATTTTTCTAGCTTCAGCACTAACTATCTTCGTTTGCTCAACATGGAAACTCTCAACCACCAATTAACACTCTCACACCCTAGAATATTATGGCATCCATAGAGGTATCATTTTGCCTAAAATTCCTCAATATAGTCCTCAATTTATGTTCTAATCCTAAAATTACTGAACACACACCATATCAATTGAGTATCGAGAAAGGTTAGTAAACTTCAATGAGTTCACATCCCTTGTCGTACTACCTTAATCAAGTGGTAGATGCCCTATGTTTCACATAGTCCTCAACATAGCTGGAGAAAAATACTATCTAAACATGCACTCATACAATAAAAATGGAAGATTTTATACATCATATAACTAGGTTACTAAGCCCTACCATCATCCTACAAAGACATGGAGAAGACTCGATTCTAGGACAACCATCAAGTTTGATGTTTTCTGGAGAAGATGAAATAATCATGTCACCATATCAAGACAATTAATAGCCTCCTGGGGGACTAAATTTTATGAAAACAATAATATTCACTATCATAGAAACAAAGTAAGTTCATTCAGCCTACAAACCTAATCTATTGCTATATTTGATACCATATTCTACACAACAGGTAGTGGTAAGACTTGTACGCATCATATAGGTAAAACCAATTGAACAAGAACATGTTTTAGAGCATGATTATTGAGGGGATCATCCTCATGGTTTCACTAAGGAATCCTACCTTGAAAACAACTTGGAGGAATCATGTGATTTAGGAAACAAATACCATTTCAATGAGTATATCAGTAGATATTACTCATGAATGACATGGAAACCAAAACCATATACTAAATGATGCATGTAATATTTTTTTCCCATGTACCCAATGTCAACATGTTCCTATTAAACATAGAGGATATTAGAGTCCATGGTGTATGGATATGTCATCTGCGACACCAACACTGGAGCACCTATATTTAGCATTGAACTCAAAATACATTACAATATCTCTATAAACCCCAACCCAGTCTCATAGACTCCAGTCATATGTTGGAACCAATTCCACTGCTACCACTCTATCATGACCCATCCCAATGGGGCCCAATCCGTAACTACGACATGAATTCTTCTATTAGGCAAGGTGATTGAATCTAGTGCCAAGTAGGAATATCAATATAATGGGGGGGCTTAACCTAATATACCTATACAAATACACACATCTCCAAGACCATACATGTGTAAATATAAAACAAATAATAACCATGCATGAATAAATCTAAAATCTCATCATCAAATTATGATAACAATGTACTAGATATCGAAAGGATAAATGAAATCCCATAAAAAGAAAATAAAAATGGATAACATGTGATATATGATGGTAATATTGTCAATAAAACCACCAGAACACCACACATTCTTTCGAGATTACAAAGCATCATCCGATCTCAGTCACTCTAAGACTCCATCAAAACTTTAGGTGTAGCATCAGACATGATGTGTGTGGGAATCTTCCATATAGGGGTGAGTATAATAATACCCAATAGGACACCCTGAAATCACTAATCATATTGCATCAATAATAACAATTTTCTCATCATATGGATATGTCAACAACATACAAAACATGAAATATCATGATATACTCATTGTAGAAACATGGTATTATGTAAATCACCACCATATTTTTGGTTTTTATTCCTACTCAAAGGTTCTGTATAACACTAATTTGAGAGAAATAATACATGAGTCAGATAGCACTGATTGCATCAATATCATATTTCATGCTCAAAGAGTTTCTCCATAAAAAGTACATATTGGAATTATGAAGTGATCCATACATATATGAGGATAACATCCATATCCATGTGGATTACCAGAAACCTAATCTAGATTATCCCACTTTATATGGGATGGAATCCCATGTAGTATTATTGATGATTATACTTATATCCCTGTTTAGGGTAAACGATGGTGATACATGATCTCACTCTGGTCCACATGGAAGGATTTCAACAATTTTATTCAAAACTAGATTTCATCAGAGGTGATCACCATTAATTGCATTGTACAAGACTCCATACTAAACCCTCATGGAATGGATCAAGGGAAATGTACAAAAAACATGCCTATGATAAAGTGGAAAACCATTCCAAGAAATCTTTGATTAATTTTATGATGTATACTATAGGTACATTGTGTGTCCCTACAGTATTCGGTCTACCCATGTATCATGGATTCTTCCCAAGTCTCTGTAATAGTTAGAGTACATGATGTGTGGCCAACAATTCATAAAATAAGGTTTCGAATATTCTTCTAGGAATGTAATCCTTGTAAATTCCAAAATTACATCTTTGGTGCTCATGGTGTGTGGAGTGGACCACACAGAATGTAACTTTATCCTTCTTTCTTTGTGTATATACCATGTATACATTATAATATAGTTTGAAAGGGTCACACGATGTGTATTAGGGACCACATGACTTGTGTTCTTTATCTATGTGCGTAAACCCAAGATTCTCCTCAGGGGTTCTACAATGCATGTTATTATAAATTAAATTCCATATAACCTTGGATTTTTACTAATAATAGATATTGTACATGTATTATCTTCAACTCCTATAGCATCTGAACCCACAACTGATCTCACGCTAATATCACTAATCTAGTCTAATTGATCCTTATCATAACTAATTACATGTTTTTGGCCATCCAATTCTCATGGGAATTAGTTTTTGTCCCACCATGATGTCATCACATGCTCAATAAGAAGTAATGAGGGTTTCCCAACAAAACTCTATCTCTTTTCATCAATAAGATCCTCCATCACAAGACACAAACAACACCACTATTTCTATATCAATCTATTGCACTAATGAAAGTGTGTGCAATTCTTTATTTTTGGGTATTCATTTAACTATAGCCTAATGTAATTTTTTATGATGAATGAATAAGAGGGGAAGAAATGCACAACACCAAACCCTGTGGAATGAAACATGGCCAATGTTCATGTTATCCTTTATTATTTTTTGTCAGAATAATGAAAAAAGAGATAATAATTTAATAAATATTGAAATCCCCAATCCATGAAAATATCTATCCCAAAAACTCAAGAAACACTATCCATGAATCAATTATTATGTTGACTGAACCATATTCATTAATGGTATAAATAAATAAATATAAATATAAATAAAATAATGTCATTCCTTGTGATGGATCAATCACATATGTAGAAAATAATCAAGTCAGTATCATTGGCAATATTTTTAGTTTTTGTTCTTAAATAATCATCAATCCTTATCTAACCTAATGACGGTCACTGAGAATATTCACCTCTAATGATCTCTCTCAATTTTTAGTGTTTTGTGGCTAACCATAAAAATTATTCATAGTAACTTATTTATATTCATATTATACTTTATTTAAGATACATAATATAAAATAAAAAATCTATTTAATTATATGAATGCAACAATGTTCTATGAAAACATCAGATACACTCCAATATTAGTTCCTTCCTAGTATAAAACCCATTGTCTAAAATACACATGTTCCTCGTATTTGTAATTTGATCTTCTACTTATTATATAAACAACATATTTAGGAGAATTTCACATGACTTCATTTAATATATCATATAAAGAAAATTTAAAAACTATGTCTTGGATTACCTAGAATGGGGATCTCAAACCATCTCACCTCTCATCTTTGTAAATAATCTATATAATATTATAATGTAATATATAGAAAAAATAAGATTTATTACGTGTAATTCATAACTATTGAGGTAAAATTTTAAATCATGAACAGGTTAATAAATGTTCGACCATACACTAGCTTCTCTAGCAGGGATGAGGATTTCATGAACTGAATCAAGTTATATTGAAAAAACAATCCAAGAATATTATTGGTCATACACGTTGGATCATATTTCATTGAGACTAACTTCATGCAACAAGGACTAAGGGTCTTAATTTTTTTGTTCATATAAATAGTACTATCTATATTTAGATTAACTCCATGTGGAATTATATTTTAAAATCCCATGTGAATCATTATAGGGTATTTATCGATAAAAAAATCTTCAATGGAAGTTGTAATAAAATTTCTATCCATTGTAATGGAGGAGTATGATCTATCTGAGTATAACTTATATGTATCATAAATTCCCTTTAGTTTTTATTAATCAATGAGGTTTGATTCCCATGTATAATTTGTGTTCATAAAGCCAAAATTACTTCTAATTTGATAAATGAGGGGAGGTGTACCATATTATTATACACTCATGTGAACTAATATTACTAAATGACATGATAAAGATAAGTTCATAACCACTTCTCATAAAATCATTGAAAATAATATAAAAAAATATATCACAACTCATCCCTAAAATGTATGATATATATGATGACACAAATAGAGGGAAAATAAAACACAATTTTATGTACTTATTGAGTCCAATATGAAACAAAATATGGGATCTCTAGTGTGGTAGTACTAGCCATTGTTTAATATTATAAAAAAACATATAACAGTTTATCTGAACAATTTTAATTTTCATAATGCACCATCATATGAAAATTTTTGGATAGATTTTTATAGATTGCCTATATTTATCTATTATTTTCCTGATTTTATTAGTATGTGTGGTTAGGATAGATATTTTACTATTAATACAACCTCTTCAAATTAGAGGAATAATAATTTGTGTCGTTTTACATCAATAAGAAGTGAGGGACATCTAATCTCATCATGATAGTAGAATTCTTGAAATTATTGATATCATTAATTCCAAATTCATTAAGGGTAACCAATTTAACACATTTAGAGAATATATTAGTGGTGTTAGAATTTACATTAACTATATGGTTTGGGTAGGATGGTATGGACCCATGACCACCACTACCCAAAAAGAAAAAGACTATGAGTATTTGGAGGTTTGAAAAAACAATGAATAAATCTATATATTTCATGCATGAATAGAAATACATTAGCAATTCCATGAAATATTGTTTCATCCCTGATAATAATTATCTATGTATCCTGATTTGATGGATGATCATTGTTCATAAATTGAGGGAATCACATTATCCTTCATGAATTCCAACATAATAGTGAGGGTCTCCCAACATTCAATTCACATAACCTTGACTCTATCAAAGCCTAATTTTATGTGGACCTTAATGGAATTTTTGGTAGTTATAATGTTTTTTTGGGTTCTAATTGATTGATTTTATAATTCTTATCTTGATACATTGGAAGAATACCATTTGAAAAGTAATATTATATGAGATAAATACCTATAAATACGGTAAATATTATTGAGGATAATGTCTTTAGTCAATCCAATTTTGTATTTACATCATTTTTTTAAGCAATATTATTACAGAAAAATGGAGAGAGAACCCAATTATAAATGATGATCATTTCATCCTAATCTAAATCTGACAGTGTTATAGATATATGTCCATGTAAAAATTTCTTAGGTGTTCTATAAAATAAATACATGGGACAGTGTCATACCTAAATGTATTTCATCTATCAACCCTTATATATAATCTAGCACATGAATCAACTCTTCCATCGTGATTGACTAGTCTTTAATTAATTTATTTATCATGAAAATTGAATAAACCCAAATATTTAATTAGGTAAATATTATTTGAATGTATAGTTCTAATATTCAAATGTGGTTTTGGTATTCAACTACGTTATTGCAACATACCTCTAACAACAAGAAAAAGTAATAAAGAACTTCCTCTTTTTGAGAGAAAAACAATTCCCCTAGACAACCCTATTGAGCTTCCGGTTTTCCATCCATTTTAATATAATGTTTTTAGAGGAACAAACAATTTTCCAATCACTTGGACCTGTTGTTTTATAGATTTAGAAAACATATTCCTCACAGATATCCATTTCCAATAGCTTCATCTCTTTGATAGGGTATGCACTAAGAAAGTATATTAACTCTTATCCTTTTATATCCTTTTGAGATGAAAATGAAATGTTAAATTTCTATATAATGACCACCCATTATTAAAGTTATCTGGTTAATATCAAAATTTTGAGGATATATTTCAGAGGATCAACATTAGAAACTAGGTAGACCTCCTAGTGTTGAAAATAGTTTCATAATATTTTCAGTATGAAAAAAAAATGAATGGGAATTTATCATAATATCATAATACCTTAAATCCCCATCTAAAATCAACCTAATAAAATAATAAAGAATTTTCTGATAACAATCATCATTATTTGGAGTGTAGAGAAAAAAGATATATCATTTCATTATTACCAAAAAAAGGATGAGAGAATTCACTTATATTACAGAAATGAATATCTAAGTATGTAGAATGATCATCTTGATATCATAAAAAAATTTAAAATAATATTCCAAATCATAAAGGGACCTAATTATTCCTCAAACATTGTCAATGGAAATAAATTTTTTGTTATAATTAATATAAAGTGCCTAATCTAAGTGATTCTTCCTTGAATTCCTCAAAGTTCATTAATGTTTTATAAAGAATGACTATTGATTATATTCTTGTTCATTTTGGGTCAACCAAGGTATTTTCATGTTGCACTATAAAGATGATTAATATTTCAAATGCTACCTCGAATCATAATTATAGTGTCTTTTAATTCGTGATCTGTTTGTATAATCTATGGAATCTTACCACATGATTAGTAAGGTGATCAAAGAGTTATTGAGGATTACATACATATCATCCATGTAGCACTCTATGATTTTCCATAGAAATGACCAGAAAATATGGTTCATATAACATTGGTATATATCACTACATTTCCTCATTATAATGTAATTTCTTTTACATCTCTTTATCCTGGTGATTTAATGATCAAAAACACTAACTTATATTTCTATATTTCACTGTCTCTAAGAGTTTGACTATTTATATTGAATACTATGTAGTAAAATTACATGGAATCATAAATATCTTTTAAATCCTTGATAATTGATTTTTTATATCATTTTCCAACCTTCATATACATGGAAACACCATACAATATCCAAATAATGAGGTTTTCAGAAGTGGATATAGAATTAGTAGGAGTTGGTGATGTGAAAATAGTTTTAACATATTCGATCGAGGAACCATCCTAATGATGTAAGGGTGGAAAAAATAAGAAATTATCTAGTACTCCAATTGGCTAGCTAGGTTATATCCCAACCGTTCTTCATATAGTTTAAAGTTCATAGGATGTCCAACGAATAGTTGTGGTTTGCTAGTGGGGATTTTCTAGAAGGCTTGAGTTTTGGGCTTCCCAACATCTCCCTAGTGGTGGCTACCAATTATCCGGTGTTGTCACTATAGATAATCTGATGATAAGATTTATTATTCTCAAAGATTATTAAATCATTTATTCGATTGATTAATGACTCTTATAGAATTCAAAAACTGTCTAGGTTATCATGGATCCTATAAAATGACACACATGTCATCATGGAACCTCACAATGATGTAATTGTTCCCATACACACTCTCAAGAATCTAATTTATTCTTTATGTGATTGAATTCTCAAAACACTCAATGAGGAAAATGGTAATGTTTTAAAAATTTTCCCCAAATCTTTTATCCCTCAATACATTCATTAATCCAATATATTTTTTAGTGTCTTTATAATAGATTTTCTAAATAAAGCCTATCCCTTCTCAAAATATATTGATCAACATGTTTTCATTCATCGAATGTGATGGACAATTTCATTATCTACCTATGTATCTCAAGAGGGATATCACAAAACACAATTATGAGGGATGGGATTCAAAATCTCTTACATGATAATAGAATTAATAATATTGACCTATCTATTTTAATGGTGGAAATATAAAGGATGATATATAGATTTAGGGGAACACCTTTCTCTTGTGATTTTTATATATTTACTTTTCCACATTGCATAATTTATTATTTATTAATATAATTTCAAAATTTAGGTTTGATAATTTACATTCATGAAAAATTCTGATATTTTATTTATAAACTCAAAAAAAATCTAATATTTCTTATTCAATTTATCATTGTTTTTTATGATCTATTTTAAATTTTTAAAAGTTTAATTCACTCCCCACCCCCGACCCCTCTAGCAATATATCACTAACATTATATTGGTATGAAATGTGTTCTTATGTTTTATATGATAAATAGATTATTTTCATATTTTTGTTTAAGTTTTATTGCATGAGTCCTAAATGATTTCAATGATATAAATTATTATGTTTTCTAATTCTATTATGCATGATCATATATTTTATGATAGCAGATATTCCTTTTGAATAATAATATATAAAATTACCATTGTAGTATTAGTTATCTTATATAGGAATTTGAAATTCATGATTATGTTCCCACTAAATTATCTGGAGAAAATAGGCTCTTGAAGATGTTAATAATTTTTTACATAAAAAATAGCTATGAATTCCTCGAGTTACTATTTTAGTAGAAAAGAATTAAATCATACTTTTTTTTGAAAAAAACCTAACACATATATAAGTCATTATAATTCACACATGATGTCGTAAATAATGTAAATAACACTATATGGGATCTGTATCATAAATATTTTTTCTGTTTAACTATGAATTAAAATGACTCTATTAAATGAATGTTTAAGAGATTTACTGAAATATCATATGGTAGAATGTCCTGATGTGATGAACTATTTATAGAAATATTAATAAAAAATTATGGGTTTTCCCTACCTTTTTTGATATTAAATTCATTTCTATTCAAAAATAAAAAGATATGAAACTGATAGTTGTTATGGAACTCATAATCTCTCTTATTACATACAAAATCCGGAAAAAACTATAATAAGAAAAGGTGGTTTATATAGCCAAAACATTTAATGAAATCATATATTTTCAAGAAATCTATAGTGAAAAATTCATAGGTATGGTTCTAGGCCACAATCTTCTTGACAAGAACACGCTAAATTTCTTAAAAATGTATGACTTCTATAGGTGATCTAAAAAGTCGAAAAAATGATGAATTGTAAATGACATTTAAAAAATATAAAAAATAAAGGTCACATGAATCGAAATTTACCTTATTAGAAGAAAAATGTCAATGAAAAAACCATATTAATAGTATTTTCATGTCATAACACAGAGTCGAAATGATCACTCCATGGATTATCTTTCCTCATCCACTTTAAGGGAATCATTCCCCAATTTCCTTATGGTGTATTTTGATGAAGACATCATGGTTTATAAAATTCTTCCAATTTTCACTTATTATTATGATTATCACAATTATTTTCATCTCTATTCATCTTTTTCTTCATATAGTCACATAAATTATTCAGACCTAACATATGGTCAGATTCAACGTAGAAATTTCATTCATCAAATATAATATTTATACATATAAATAAAAAAATTGGTTCTAGAAAAATAATATGTCCTAGAAGAAAAGGATATTATCTTCATGCAAAAGATATATCTCCTTGTGAAAATCATGATTCATGTAGATGAAAATAATATATAATTAACCATTAAAGACATTAAATGATACCTTTCAAAATTCATCCATAGAGAATAAAATATTAATTAAATTGTGTGATTATAAAAACATTGAAAAAATAGGATGAATTTTATTTCTACAGTCATGAAGTCACCAATAGTAATCAATTGAAAACTACTTTTCTTAAAATATTCTTAATAAGATAATTATTTCAATTATTTAAAAATAATGATTCATTTAATTTATGAATGTGATTACAAAAAATTAATGTTGTAGAATGCCAATGATAATCTATATTTCTTTCTATTTTTTTAAAAAATAAAACTTGGTAGGAAAATATTGATTCCAAATAATTATTGGATAATATACGAAACCCAATGTTTGTGTGTATACCTAAAACATAAATCAATTAATTATGAAGGATATTTTTATTTTAAACAAAACACAAGAAGAATTATGGAAAGTTTATAGTGTTTTATCAAGACACATGTGTGTATACCACAAAAATTCAATAAAATCGATAAAAATTGAAGGAGACATGTCACTTTTTCCCTAAACTATAGGGGTAAGAAATTCGGTAAATGTACTATATATTTTTTTGACCTTTTATTTCTAAATATGTATTATTTTTAAAATGAATGTAATAAAATTTAATAAGAATTATTCAATTTTGTAATAGTGTTTTTAAAATCTCTTTCAAAACAAATTTTACAATGATTTTATCAGAAAAAGAAATCCTTGAATTAACACATCTGACTTTAAAAATATTTATCAAATTAATATAAAATCTCATTATTTCTAAAACATTAAATATTTTATTTCATTAGTAACTGATTAAAGGATTTTTCATAGATGGATTGGTCATTGTATCACTCAATCACTTATCAAAATTATCTAATTTACAAATAGTATGAGATCATTTCCAACATAATTCTAAAGATAATAACGGTTTTGAAGAATTTCAATATATAAAGAAACATAGATCATCTATTAATTCTAAAAAATACATTCATCATAAAAATATCATGAATTTAATCATTATGAACTTTCTTATCCTTTAAAATTAAAATTTACAGGGGAAATTGTATACTCTTGTAATTGTTAATTACATTATAAGATTGGTAGGGGTTATTTATTAACTCGAAAATGTGATGTTTGAAAATCCTTTATCATGTCTTTAAGAAATATTGTAATTTGAATTTTTTTAACTTTTATTGAAATTCTAGTATATCAAGTTAGAGAAATAAATCTATTGAATTTAATGATTTTTGAACTTCTAAATGCTAAAAACATTCAATTTTATTTCCTCATACCTCACAATAAAATAGTGTGGTTGAATGGTGAAATAAAATAGTCTGTGAAATCCCTCAATCTATTTTAAATTAATTTTATATTATAAGATATTTTTGGTGCTCAATCCATGAATACAGTATGCTAGATCATTATCAATATTATCTTGGGCCCATTTCATAAGAAAACCCCTTATTAACATTATCAAAAAAAAAATCAAAAGTCTTCTTTTCCATTGTTTTTCATTGAAAATTTCTTATTTTATTCATGAAACAAAATCACAAAAAAATGGAAACTAAATTAGTGGAAGGTATCCTTAATATGTACTCTTACTCCTAAAAATATTACCGAGTCAATAAAAAAGGAGTAAAATGGTCGATGAATCAACATATGTTGTTTTTTAATAAATTATTTTAAAAAAATATTTTAAATTTCTTTAAAGAAAATTGACTTAAATGATCATCTTAAAAATAAATTTATTTATGATGAAAAATAATATCATTCGTATTTTGTTGCTAAATTTTTTCTAAAATGTAATCATCATCACCTAGAAAATATTTGTGGATACATGGAATTATGAACTCATACTCATAGGTTAGTATTAAATAACACCCAGCCTTTATCTCTCACCTTGAACCTAAAAACCATAAATCCTTCAATAATGATAAAAATAAGGTACGTTTAATAAAATTTGAACTAAATAAATTCACTATAAATGAGTTTTGGGAACTCGTGGAATGATATAGTGATCATTTTAGAGTAGGGTGTAAATGTGTTATCGTAAATAAACTAGATGAATCTGAAAACATCACTAGAAATAACACTTATCTAGTTTCCAAAAACTATAACCAAGAAGAAGGAATAAATTTTTGACAAAACCTTTCACCCAATACTAGTTTATAATCCATTAGATTCAAGTTGGGATTATCCTCTAATCGTATTTAAAAATTATTTCAAATGGATGTTGAAAAATATTTTTAAAATGGTTCTATTTTTGAAAAAAAAAATTAATAAGAACCTATTTTTTAAAATCCATTTTTTAAAAATTATTTTTTAAAACTATCAATAGAATGTTAATTTCTAAAACAAGCCTCTAGAGATGGAATGAACTCCTTTCAAATTATATCCATTTACATTGTTTCAAAATATAAAAACCATATTCACATAACTTTGTAAAATACATTTCAAATGATATTTTAATTTTTTATATTTATTTTAATGATGTTATTTTTATCTCGACCAATGAATATCTTCGTTTTTATTTTTTAAATTTATATAAAATCTAATTTTGGATGAGATTTATGAGAGGTCAGAAATTGTTATTTAACTTCCATATTTCTCAACGAATTTATGGAATATTTTTAAATGAAGGAAAATATATAAATAAACTCCGAAAATTATTTTTAATGGATAATGATAAACAAATTAGTACTCCCAAGAGTATAACATGTAGGTTTATATTTGATAAATCTATTAAACAAATTGAAATAAATATTTATATATTTATTACTTGTATTCTACTATAACATAATGAATCTCAATATGATATCATGTTCATTGTTTTTATTTATTCTCATTTTCATCAAAATCAAAAAAAATCATTTTTAATGTATCAAAATAACATTCTATTAATTAAACTAAACTAAAAAACAATGCTTATTTTTTCTAAAAGGAACCACATTTTAATTAACATTTTTCCAGACACTGATTTTGGAGGATATAAGATATAATAGATATGTTCTAGTGGAATGTTCCATATTTAAAGAAAAAATGTGAGCTTATGGAGTTATAAGAATCATAATTGAGTTTCTATTTCATAATATGAAGACAGATACATACTCACAGGGAATTAATGTTGTTGTATTCCATGGATTCAACCAAATCTCTTAGAAATTGGACTTATAGTTAAATATTTTCCTATATAATTAAGAAATTTAATATTAAATCCTTAAATCCATTTGAAATAAATTTATATTCTGAAAAAAAATAAACTAAAATTATAATAGCTTATATCGGGAAATAGGTGAATGAAAATGTTTAAATAAAATTCACATTCATGAGAATTACCTTGAGTTACTTATATTTCATTTTTTAACTATTTTTCTAACTTCATAAAGTGTATTATAAAAAATCGATTTAGTACCTATTATTTGTTTATGTATTGGTAATTTAATAAAATTCAAAAAAAAATATTTCAAATTTGTTTAATTATTTAGGAAAGCATTAATTTGGTTTAAATTATTTAAAGAAAAATTAATATAAAAAGGAAAAAATGTACATAATAAATGTGTAATTAGTATATTAATTCAAACTACATTTCCATGTATCTATTTTATATTCAATATTTCCATTTATATTCTGAAGGGGATTATATTAATGAGTTTTAAACTTGTTAGGATCAGTTTATGGGCATATTTTATCCTCCATAACTGATGCATTATCATTTTCATCAACATTATCTTCACCAAAAATTAATTCTATGAATTCTTTATAATATTTATTTAAATCCCAATCAATATGATATTTTTATTTTCATAAAATTTATTGTGCACATACTCTTTAACAACAATATTTTTCTTAGTCTGATCTCAATATTTTTATTCATTTTATAATAAACAATAATATTCCTATATAACATTTAATATTAAAATTATCAAATGTATCTTTTGTATTTAAAATAAAAAATTTATATCAAAACACTCTAAACAATAAAATTTTGTGTTTAACCCCATTAACAAATTCATTGGGGTGGTACTATTTAAAAATCAATTGATAGAAACTCATTATAAAACATTATAAGTTGTTTTAATATCTTCTTCCCAAAAACAATTAGGCACATTAAACTCAATAATCTTGGATCGAGCCATCTCAAGAATTTATCAATTCATTATTTCAAACAAACTGTTTTGTTGTACTGCCTTAGGGGCAAAAAAATAATAAATCTATCAATTTTCATAAAAATCTTTTATCTAAAATATAAATTTACATATTCACCCACTCTATCACTTATAATATATATAATTTAAAAATTATTTACATTTTCAATAATTTTTTTGAGAAAAAAATATTTGTTAGAGTTTCGATTTTATTGGATAACAAAAAAGTCCAGATGATTCTACTATAATCATAAACTATTAAAAATACATAATTCATTCCACCTAAACATATAGGTCATATGGTAAAAAATAAGTAAATATGTTTCACTTCAAGACACAAATAATTACAATCATCATTGAAATTTTAAATCTTTCTTCATGCTAATTTCTATTTAAAATAAAATCACACACACAAAATTCATACTTGTATATAACTTTGGAAATTATAGAACCATGTAATTATTTAACATCATATGCAGTAATCTAAAGTTTTCATTTCCATGTCTCATATTCCACTATTTATAATCTTCTTCTACACAATTTTAGTACTTAAATTTTTATTTTTTTACATTATAAATATTAAAATTGTAAAAATTTTCTTTTTTTGTTAAGAAATAAAACATATTTATTTTTCAAATTTTTAAATTAATATTTTTCAAAAATAAAATTTAATAAATCATAAAAATGTGGTGATATACATATTACATTTTGATTTAAAAAATCATTAAATAATATTTTTAAATAATAATAGTCATAGAAAATTGAACCTCTATAATACCTTAAATCTAACCATTAGTATGGTCACCAAATGTAACTGAGAATCCATCAGAAGTATTATAGTCAATAAAATTTTAAATGTCACATGTCATGTTTCTAGAATAACCATTTTCTTGATAACATGAATATTTGAGGCTTATAAGGTAGATTTTATGAAATGAATAAATCAATTAATTTTTTTTGTACCCATCTAAACTCAATTCCAATGATATTAGTAGTAAAAATATTTATCCCAAAAACATATTTAAAACTCATATTTTTTAGTATTATATAAAAAAATCTTTATAAAAATGATTTTGGTATGGAGAAATGATTATTTAAATCTCAAAAAGGATTAATTTTCATAAATCCCTCTCATTATACTTTTAAATCATGCTACACAGTAAAAACAATATTTTGAGAATATAAAAATGTAATCTTATATATCCGAGGTGAAAATATGTTTCAATAAAAGTAGTTAAGATTTCTCATGATTATAAACATTCTCATTTGAATTATTGTTCTCTTTTTGAATAATGTTTAAATTAGTATAGGCTTTTACCATTGCACAAAATGTTGAATTTCACAATTTTTAGTTTCTTAATTGATATTCTTACACTCATTCTCAACATTAGGAAATTCCATTATGATTGAATTAAATATTGTTTCCTCATATTAATTATTAACTTCCACAAAATATTTAATTATGTAATTTTATTCATTTATATTCAATATCATGAAATCACAATTATTATTTTACTCTTAATTCTGGGAAAAAATGATATTCATCTTTCCACATTCTTTTTCTAGTTTACCATTTTATTTAACCAACTTCTTATTTTTAATTTTATGTCGGAATATTTTTCAATAATCAAGACATGTTTATTCCATAATTACACATTCTCTATATATAGTTGTTTAACATTTGAATTAAAAAAATAAAAAACAATAATAGTGTGAGAATCATGTTTTTTCATCATTAGAGATAAAATTATGATCAACATTTTTACGAGTTATTAATTGTGTGGAAAATGCACATGGTACCTGAAAATGTTTGACCATCAAATTATGGTTCCCTATCTCCTACTCACTTCCAGTGTCCCAGCTTCAATTTGAACTATCTAAATAATATTTTCCCCCGAACAATTTATTTCTTTTCATTTTTTCTCATCCATTTAATGTGTTAGTCTGGTACTATTAGTCCCGATGTGTCCCTTCTTCTGAATTTATAAGAATTTTTGTCTGAAATATAAATATTATTTTTAGTATTACACCTCGTATACACCTTTTTATTCATCAAATTGAACTTGTTATTTCCTCTTTAGTTTTTTATAAACATTTCAAGATTCATGTTAAGAAGATTTATACCATTGGAAAATTATTTTGTCTCACATTTAGAAGTGTTAGAGGATTCATAGTCATTAGATAAAAAATCTATACATTTCATCCATTGAAACCCTTCTTTATAATTTGTTTTTAAAATCATATTATAACTGAAAAAATAACTCATTAGTTAATCTGATGTATAATATTTAAAATTATTACATTCATTGATCACCACATTCTTTAAATGTCATTTATTTGGTAATACTCTCAGTACCTTTTCAACTAGAGCTGTATTTTCAATTTATTGACAAATATTACTCACAAAATTTGTAAGGATTGTAAATCAGTGAAACATTTTAGTCATTGCTTCATCTTATCCAATCTTGAAATCCTGGTATTTTTCTCGAATCATTCCAATCACGGTTATTTTATTAATCAATATCCAATTATATATAATTATATAATTTTTTAAATGTAATGGTCTATTTTAAAAACTGAAGCATGTATGTCTAACCTTTTATTTATATCTCAATACAAAATATTCATTAATTTATAGTTTAAATCAAATATTTCTATATTGTTATCTAAAAAATTCTCCATATTATCTTTGGAAAGGTTATATGGTTTCACTATGATTTATTGTTGATCCACATATAATGGTGTTAGGTATTATTCCACTCAGTTTGGCCAATAACCAAAATCACATCCATAGAAAAATAGGGGCTTATAAGTATTTATCCATAATTTATATTAACACCTTCAATCATCATTAAATAATCATTATTCCCTGGACTATTAGGGATTTTATATTAATGTTAGTACAATAATGAAAGGAAATAAAAACTATATCCCACAGAACTGATATCTAATGCCAATTTTCGGACTAGAATAGATGGAAATAATAGACTATAGTGGACAATTAGTATCCCTTTAAATATTTTCAAACAAACAGTCTATCAAATTTTATTATTGAATGAAATAATATTTTATTTAACTGTAAAAAATATATTTTACAGTAAATGAAATATTAAAACGGTATTTGTATAGTAATTCATATCACCAATATCCTACTCCACTCTTTCGGCATCTCAACTATATGATAATATTAGTACCCTCTATGGCTTATGTTTTAAAGGTCAGATGACCTTTTTATAGACACTACCTTTTAAAATATCCATAAGAATAAACAATAACTATCTTTTTATAGGATTAAAAAACTAATAATTCATTTATTTTCATTGGGATTCATAACCCAAGAAACAACATTTTTTTCATAGAATTACAAATAATATATATTCTTCTGATTGAGAAAAATATAAACTAACTCATTAAAATAAATTGAATAATAAAATTATTAACAAATAAATTCTATAAAGATATTAATATAGACATCTAAAAGACGTTGGACTAGATATATCTTAATGATATCTAACCACATAAGTAGTGTAGATTTGGACATTTATGTTCCCTTATCATTTCATCAATTAAATAGTTTAACATAAGATAATATTCATATGTTATGTATCAATTATTTTTTATTACATCCCTTTATATTTATATATTGACAGACCACTAATAATCGTTTAACTATATTCATTGATTCTCATCATGATTAATTCTCCAAAACACATCATCATCATCATCTGTGGTTATAAATATTTTTAAAAATTTAGAAATATTTTATTGCCTTTTTATTTTGGAATTATCTAATTCTTGAATTGAACTTGTTAAAACCCTTTCAAATATGCGTTTTATTGGATATGATAATTTATCAAATAAATAAAACAATAAAAATAAATTGAAAAAAGTTATGGTTTATTAAAATATCAAAAAATAATAATAAATCATCCTTAAAACAATACAATATTTGTGTTTGTTAAAATTTTTAACTCAGAAAATATTTAATAAATTCATCCATTTTTATTTTTTTTTAAAATATTTTTAATTTAGTTTTAGAAGAAAATAATTAATATAGGTTGACTTTGTGCTACTATCAAATGGTTAAAAATTTTATAACTAATTTATATAATTAATTTTATAATTCAAATTTTAATATTCAAGAAACAACTATGGATAAAATAATATATTTTTAACCTATACATTTATTAGTATCATTGAAGGTAAACTACTGCTACCTTTACTATTGTTATACTACTAGAATAATAAACATCCAACTATTACTAATGTTTTATGAATTGAAAAAATAAGAATGATATTGTTACTATTTTCTACAATTACTATTATAAGGATTGTTGTTTGTAAAAGAAGATACTAACATTTGAATAAGATTATACTGGTGGAAGGATTCTATCTCAAATATGAGGTTACTTCCTGATAAGGGTAAATGATACCAATGAGTTTTCAATTATTTCTTCCATGATGATTATACAATCAAGATATATATATTTTTTATTCAAGAAACAAACATGCCACCACCAACTTAAAGATGGTCAAGAGCTGCTACCATTGTGTGTTGACGATTCTTCCAATACCAATGCCAATTGAGCTACCATCAAAAGTTTATAGTGCCACTTTTATTGATCAGATATGGGAGGATTGGTCCTACCAACAAGAAAATATAGAGAATAAATTAACATTATCTAAGGTAAAAGTAGTAATACGTTTAAAAAAGTATTCGTTTACTATTAATCGAGTAATGTGTTGAAACCCTTAAGAAGTTTTCCTATAGTAACCCAAAATTTTATATATAAATAATACATCTTATTCGAAAAATATTCATTATAGAAAATAATAAACCATACCCAAATTGTATTGGTCTAGTATATTTGGAAATGTGGATACACACACTGTAGTTTCTAAAGTAACCCACAACATCTCCCAATATATTTTTCAAAAAAATCACCCCTCTTATATATATCATACTTAATTCCATTCTTCATAACCTAGGGAAATGAAACATAATCAAGGGTGAACTCAGATTCTCATTAAGGGAAAATAAGGATATATAAATGATTACTTAATCATAAAATGAGAATAATGGGTATGTTAACATGATATTATCCATTAAATATCATACCAAACAATTATTGGTACAAAAACATTAGTCATGGAATAAATCATTCATGTTAATTACATATTAATCATAAAGGAATCAAACAGTCTAAGACATGAGAGTATAACATTATCATAAGCCCAAAGGTTTTATCAAATGTAATAGAATAGTAACACCTTTACATAGTAGTAATGTATTATTTCTAGGACTTTAATAGATGATTGGGTTCACTCACAAACCATCATAGTATTCCAGGTTCACTCTCAAAACTATTATAGTGGATAGATTCCCTTACTGAATAGGGTTCACTCCCTAAACTAGTACTCTTTATCAAATGAGATATATATCATTAAATAATGAAATATTGGTCTATATAATTTTTGACCAATGATATAATATTTTAAATAATTAAAATATATTTCATTAAATAATAAAATATTCATCAAGCACTATCTTGGGAAAAATAAATGGGTTTTATAAACATTACATTAATTCATTATATTATAACCCATCGACTGGGATTAGTTTCCTTCATATATTCTAATCACAATCATAAGACAACAAGAGAAAGAATATGGATGGAATAGATAGATCATATCTGTATTAATGGTACAGAAATATCAAATATTTCATATTAAATGTAAAATATATATAAAAGATCCCATGATACTTTTCAAGAGGAAATTAATATTTTATGTTTGAAATAATTTTTATAAAATATAAAAATTTCCCAAAAATTAAGGTAATTTATTTCTTATGAATTAACATTGTAACTATTAAAAAACATTAAAAAATTTATTGGTTATTATGGGGTAAAATTATATTCATTCCATATATGTCAAAAGAAAATATTCTTTTCATAATTTTGAAAAATATTCAAAAGTACCTTGTTCAAAAAACAATAGAATACTCCTTTGAAACTGTATTTTAAAAATAAAATATCATTAAAAATAGTTTTCCCAAATTTTTATATAATATTAAATCCTTATTTATTTTGTTTTTTAAAATATATACTTTAAAGTGAAAGTATTTTCAATATAATAGTGAAATAAAGTAATTTTTCGTTAAAACTATTCTTTTGGCCTAATACGTATATAATGGGAGGAAAATTCAATAAAAAATGTAATATATATTTAACTAGAGGATAATATAATTAATGAGTTTATTTAGATATTTATAATCAAAATACATCATCAAAAAAATTAATAATAATAACAAACAATGAGGCGGAAACATAATACTCTTACCTCGAGTTCCACTTTCTTTGAAAGTTCTCTAACATATTATATAATTAAGTTATATTTACAATTTTATTAATCCATATTTATTAAAATAGTTATATTATCATATGTGATCTACTTATAACATTTTAACATCCATTAATTAATAATTAATTATTAAAATAATTTTTTTAGGGTATTAGTTGATTCATTTTTCATTAATGTTTTGGTTTAGAGGTTCTGATTCTTTTTCATGGATCATGGATCTATCATATCCTAAATAATAATCATGATATGAATATAATATATAGTCATTATATTTTTGTATATTTATCCATAATAGGTATTCATAGAAAAATGAATTACACTGTTCATGGACATGATATGTCATATATACACAAGAACACTGTTTCCATTTTTCGTTGGATGGAATGAAATAATGGTAAATAATTTTTTAACAATAAAGTATATTTTTTATATCATATAAAACAAATATAGTCATCACTTTTATCATTATTACAATAAATTTAAAGTTCAAATAAATATGAATCGCATCCCTTCATGGAGGTGGTAGTCCAAACATATACATAACAAACATGGTCATTTTTATCAAATTGGAAGGTAAGAATGTAATTATGATATTATAATTATAAATTAATCTTTATGTTATGAATAAAATATATAATCTTTAAAACCATCATAAGTACCATTAATAATATATTGTGAGGAAAATTCAATTGTATCTCTACCTAAAGATAGTAAGTCATATGAATGCATGACCATTACCTTCACTACCCATTTGATTTAAAATTGAGTGGATAATAGTGGTTTCATAATGATAATAATATTTAAATATAATTATGATACTGAATTTATTATTTTATGATAGATACCATAGACTTATAGGATGTAAAATAATAATTATAAATTAATGTTTTCCATTAAGGAAGTTATCTCTTCTTTGAATGGAATCTATTGGATGTCCCTATTTGGATCCTTGGGTTTGTCTTTTAAGGAGTATAGAACCTCTATAACAGGTCTATATGAGTTGAAAATAGAATTTTATATGGATTATATGATCAATTATTCTCAAATTTCTTTAAAGAAAAAAATATAGTGGAGTCTATTTACAAGGGAGGGAGTGGACACACATGGAATTTCATAGGAAGATTAAAAAATAATAAAGTCACCATCAAAACATATATTTAAAAAAAGCAAGGAATTCCTATAAAAATCTAGGGTCAAAATAACATAATAAAATTAAATTTATATAGGTTTTGGGGGCATTTTTGTACATTAAAATTTTTATTAACCCTATTGTTAATCATTATTACCATAAATACAGTAATAAATATTTCTATATTAATGGTTTAAGGATGTCTCTATAAATATTAAAATTACTCATATGTAGTAAATGTAATGATATTTTTAACCATATTTTATTAGATTGGTCAAAGATTAATTTTTTTATAAATTTTAAATCATTTAAAAAACATTATATATTAAAAACAATCATTAATTACAATTTAGTATCTATTCATTTAATTTGACTTTAAAGGCACCAGTAAAAATATCAAATTAGAATATAATATTTTCAAAATTATATAATATATCATATGTATCTAAAATATTCACTGAATATAATAATTTATTCAAATTATTCTGCTTTTAAACATTAAAAACATTTATTTTTTTAATTGATTGCCTTTATTTTATAAGAATCTAATGTAATTATAAGAATAATAGAATTATAAATCAATTAAAACCATGGATATAATGTCATTATTCTCCAAATACCAATTAATATTCATTAACAAATTTCATCACTCCCTATGTGAACACATAATTGATATTTACATTTAAAATGGTGTAGTTTTGTATTTTTCATTGATTTAAATATTATATAGGTAATTTTCCAGGACAAGTGTACCTTAATTCCGTAAATTTCATGATGAAGGTTATAATGGTACAAATATATTCATCTAATAACAATTAAAATGAAAAATGGTGACCTTAACATTTTCTTTATCCTATGTTAAACAGATTTACCTATTTCTGAGATGATATATTTTTCAATGGTTTCTATTCCAAATCCCTAAATATAAAATAGAATTATTTAACAAATTTGGACCACCAAATTCAAAGTATAGTTTTTATTTTTTACAATTATATTTATATAGTGTAAAAAAATTATTTTTTATAAAAATAAGTTCAAAAAACATGATGAAAACAATTTTTTTAGATAAAATATATTTTTCTGCATAAAAATGGATTTTTTCCAATCCCATGAATAGAAAAAATATTATATAAATATTAAAAAAATTATTGAATATATTATATATAAGATTTATTAAAATCATTCACGAACATCAGTTATTTTTATTTATTATGATCAAAAACATTATGGGCACAAAAATAGTTTCTCAAAAAAATATCTCCTTTATTTCAAATAATTTCAATTTTTCTGTATAATTAATTGATAAAAAATGAATTTATTTTACACATATATTATTCATAATTTATTTTTATAAGATATAACTTTATATTATAAAATTATTAATAAAAAATGAGGGTACCATGTCTCACAGGAAATACATGAAATTAATTTTATTTAACAATAATATATCATAATATCTTGGGGTGTTATATTCTACCCAAATAAAATTATTTTCACCATAAAAATTATATTCCAATTATAAAAATGAGGATATCTCTATTTTATTACATCAATACATTCCCATGTAGCTTATTTTCTTTTCTAGTTCCTCCAAATAACATAAAAAATGTGAGTAGTACTGTTTTGTAGAACAATATCTCTATGATCCAAGGATTATACCACTTGTTCTTTATATTATGTTCAAGATTCAGTCATGAGACATATGGGTTTAATATATATGATGGATCAGGTATTAAATTCCTCTTTAGTTATACAAGTAACATATCTTGAAGATGATAGAGGTAAGGTGGAAGTGAAAATCGATTGGCTACCATCCCTACTTGATACATAATCGTATAGTGGTCAACATAATTAGATCCCAATTTTCGTTTATTTTTGAATCTCATAATCTTATTCTAGGGAAAAAATTCATAAACACCATCTCACCTACATCAAGCTCTATAAATAACCAATTTTTTTAGCAATACTTTTCTAATGACTCTGAGATTCCATGATATGTTTCTGAATCAGTCTAATTCTTTATACACTTTTATCAAACAAGATAGGTCCTAATTGATTTCTTTCTCCAACTACATTCCAACACATTGGATTTATAAAAATATATCCCTAAAGGTATTCATAACATTCCATATGAATACTTGAGTAAAATATATTATTATAAGAAAATTTGACAACAGGAATGTGTTGATCCCAACTCCAATTATAATCCCCAGAAAAAGATCTTAGTATATCTTCAAGGGTTGACATTTTTGGGTTATAATGAGAACTGAAGGGCAATGAGTTGAGCTTCCAAAAACAATTATGTTTAAAAACATTTTAAAAACTGAATCCTCAAAATTTATAGACTCTCAATGTTAATAA
This sequence comes from Viscum album, assembly GCA_963277665.1. Classification (NCBI taxonomy): domain Eukaryota; kingdom Viridiplantae; phylum Streptophyta; class Magnoliopsida; order Santalales; family Viscaceae; genus Viscum; species Viscum album. Next base: position 1,922,037,587 of record OY728160.1, read on the forward strand.
AAATAGTACAAATATATTATTTGTTCTTGAAAAGGTTCCCAAAAGGATGATCCCAACGTAGTTTAAATATTTTAATAAATACATAAACTTTTGAAAATAATAAAATCATTTTAAAAAGATTATATAAAGCATAGATTTATGGAAAATATATAAGTACATATTTTTTACAAATTAATTAAATTAATATATGTTAGATTTAAAATAATGAAATATATATAAAAAGTTCACTTGAATTTAACAATGGGATTATCCCCAAGACTAGCCTTAATCCCCTCCACATGTATACTAGCAACTTCTAAGAAGATTATTATTAACAAAACTGGTCAACAACATAAATTTTGGTTCATAAATAACTAGTACACACCTGTGTGTATGAACGACTTATTGAATTAATGTTGTTTACTAAAGACAATACTATTTGAAATAGTTACCTAATAATAGTAATGTTTCTAAAATTCTAATCACAATGTATTGATACAATATAATGGTATAACAGTTGATAGATTATGGACACACAAATAGAATAGTTGAATAATGGAAAGAATGAAATAAAGTAAATACTGATTTTTGAGGGAGATTTCATTGTATTTGGATTCCCATTCATGTCTTGCATGTCGGTAATAGTGGGTCTATAGGATAAACTTCTCATTTTATTTTAATAACATTCATGTCATACAATGTAATGCCTGAATTGTAATTAAAACTGAAAGACACAATCATTGTATGATTCCTTGCAATAATAAAAAATGTGAACCGCCTAGAGGATCCATTTGAATACAGAATGATAAAAACCAATTTTTTAATTGAACAATAGTTTATAATGTTCATGTTTGAAGAAGTGTTGTAGCTGGTTGAAGTTGAAAAGTATGCAGAAACATATTGTGGTTTCAATATGTATTCAGCTTCTTTATTGTCCAGGAAAATGCATCATGCAGATGAAAATATAGTTATATACATTAATAAATAGTAATGAGTATTTTAATATAGAAATCCAATGTAACAGGTACATAGAATATGGTTGGAGTAACAAAAATTAATGTTCTAGAAATACATAGCATAGTGATCATAGGATAGAAATATATCTGAACAAATTCATAAGTGAAGTCATTATTTGTTACTAGATAGTATGAAAAACTATTAAAAATCATTCATTTGGATGTAATTATACATACTATTCTGTCAATTTCTTACTATTTAAGGAGGGAATTTTTTTGAAATAGAGTTACAGGAAACATAAACAAAAATTCATTTCAAACATGGTGGTTTTTATAGTACCTAAAATTTAAGAAATGTAAAAGAGAAGAGTTAGTTAACATGAAAGAAAAAACTATATTGTTAAGGGGATAGATAGCATGGAAAAGTGGAGGACACATGGGTCTGTATAAAGATTTTCTTTAATGATTCCAATGTAAATTACAGTGTAGTTAAGGTGATAGAATCCAATAAAAATATGTGGATGTTCTTAATGTAGTGAACCATCAGTATTGGAATCCACATTTTAAACTGTATTCAAAATGGTATATTTTGAAAACACCATTTTCTAAATTCAAACAAAGAGGTTTAATGTTTGTAAATTATATAAAACATAAATTTTCAATAATGTATGCATCGATCATTTGTGTAATAAAAATAAGGAATTGTTGGTCGAGTAGTGAAAAATATTTCTGAATAATAACATTGACAAGACAGAAACAAAAAAAATATAATGAAATGAACATAGTGATGAGGAACACTATTGATGAGTAAAAATAATATAGTAAGGGAAGATTATACTAGAAATGTTAATGAAAAATTAGAATCAAAAAGAATAATAATATAGTAGATGACTATACCATAAATGTTATGGCAGATAATGAAGTATTTCTGAGTTCAACTTCTCGAGTTTGGATGCTTGAAGCTCCATTATAGAAATGATTCTATGAAAATTTTGGGACCAAAATTGTTGTAAAATAATTGTATTTTTTTATAAACAGATTATAGGCAGTTGTTGAACATTTCATATTTCATACAGTGATTTTCATATTTCAAAACATATTATATATTGAATTATTTCCATTTGGAATGAGATATATGGAAGGGATGCGGGACTTATATAACATACCTTATATAGGGTGAGCATCAATGAAAACCCATTGATATCTCATAAGAAGTGTGTAGCAAATAACTAAAAAATACAAAAAAAATAAAAAAATTATACAGGTCACCTCAACCTATGTTATTTTTAACAATCTCAAATAATTAAACATTATTATTCCTTAGAACTCACCATTTAACAATCATAATGTATAGATCACCTCAAAATGTGAAATATAGGGAAATAATTATCAAATGTAGTGGAATAAAACCATTATAATTTTAGAAGACAACATGCTTCATTTTCATCTGTAACACCAAAAATGTTAAAGAAGATTCAGCTAAAACACATAACAATTAATATGTGTTATTACTAGAAAACTCAAGGAAATAGACCATAATATGCCATCATAGGTCCTGTAAATCACAATATTACTAGGCACACAATTACAAAAATGAATTACATCTCATGAATGACCCTCATGAAACCAGAAATCACTTCTTGAAAAGGCCCTGAACATTATACAATGTATCAGTATGCTAAAACCATGTTGTATAGTGATAATTGGTTTCAATTACAGATGTTTCAAAATAAATGTTATGAAAATGAAATTAGTTATCAGAATAATACATTATTTACCTGTGAAACCTGCTACAATCATTGCAGCATCAATGCTGCAACCACCAAATTCCTGATAATCAATTCCACCACCCCAGAGCACACCCTCGCTATAGTAATTATATTTAATTGAAATAACAGCATTTAAATGATACATAGAAAAGAAATATGAAATAGTAAAAATTCAAAACATCTACCTGAACAGTTAAATGAATAATATTACACATTCTCATACTATTAAATACATTGTTATATACTGTAATAACTTAATCTTTCATTATCTTCCACCTCAAGGGTGGTTATTTCACTACATATCAATTGTTTATATATCTATGTGTGTGTATTTGTAAATATGTAAACATATATTGTGTGTGGAGTTAATGTTACCATCATGGAATTTCCAAATGAAAAAATAGAATCTTAACAGAAACAACATGACCTCAATGACATCCTCAAACATTGTGACTGGTTTTAAGTCTCTCGTCGTTTATATTGAAACATATATTTTTTAATGAACCTTATAGATATATAAAATAGGACAGGTTCACAAGTAGATGGAATACAAGACATCCACCACATTTAAGAATTTAAAACTATTAGGTGTACCAATAATAGAAGAAAACATAGAAATTTCAATATAATAGTTCAATATTATCTAATTATAAATATTCTAGTTTAGCAATAAACTATATTTGAGTTGATAGTAGAGATGGGTATATAAAAGGAACTCCTAATCCTCTAGAATTCATCAAATAAATGAAAAGTGAGTATTTTTTGTTTATTTCCATTGGAAATGAGTTATATGGAAGGGGATTGGGAGTTATATAACATACCTTCTAGAGGGTGTACATCAATGAAAACCCCAATGATATCTGATAAGAAGTGTGCAGTAAATAACTAAAAAATTAAAAATACAACAAACCTTAAAAACTATACAGCTCACCTCAACCTGTATTATTAGTTACGATATCAAATAATTAAAATTTATTATTCTTGAGAACTCACCATTTCACAGTCATATATTACAGCTCACCTAAAAATGTGTACAACTGGGAAAAAAGTATCCAATGTATTTGAAGGCCACCATCAGAATTTTAAAATACAACATGATTCATTCTCATTTGCAACACCAAACCATCGGAAAATATTGAAGAATATTCAACTAAAACACTTCACAATTAAAATGTGTCATTATTAACATAATCAATAGATAGACCCTAATATGTCATCATAGGTCCTGTAAATCACAATGTTGTTAGGGAAACAATTGAAACAGTGTATTACTTCTCATGGATGCCACTTATGAAACCTTAAATAACTTATTGAAAAGGTCATGAAATATATACAGTGTATATGAATTCTAAAACCTTTCTTTATAGTGAAGTTAAGTTTCAATTACATAAGTGTCCAAAATCAGGGTATGAAAATTAAATTAATTGTTAATATAATACAATATTTTCCATTGAAACATGCTGCCATCATTGTAGCATCAATGTCGCTATCACAAAATTCTTGAAGACCAATTCCATCACCCTGTAGCACAAACTCACTATAGTAAATATATTTAATGTAAATAATAGCATTTAAATGAAACATAGAAAAGATATATGCGACAGTAAGAATCTAAAACATCTACCTGAACAGGTAAATGAATCAACAATTTGACACCCATGGAAGCTAATGAAACAAAATATAAAAAATATTAGTCACTAGACCCAACAAATAAGAGCACCAGTTTTACATCAAAATTAATCAATTTAAATCACACAATGATCTTTAAATTATATTGAAATAATAAATAAATTTGATGATGGTTTCACCTTCAATTACAGAGAGTGTATGACCTCTAGTTATCATGAGATCATACATGAAAAAAATGTCACAAAATCTTTCACAGAAATGGCCATTATAAAAATCCATGTATCAGGAATGTGAAGAATGATGGAGTATTTACCAAGATTAGTGGATAATTTATGAGTCGATTAAAAGCCCTGTAACTGAAAACATGTCAGAAATCAAGAAAAGTAAATAATGATGGACTATTTTCAACGATTACTAGACCTACATTTTGTAATTTTCCATTTAAACTCATAGAGACCTGGTATAATGGATATAGAATAACTAAACTAAATTAAATCAATCCAATTAAAACACATCACTACACAATGCAAATGAATTGAAATACACATCACATGAAAGTCAAAAATAAAATATCCTAATTAATTTAACAATCAAATGTTTGTGTAAATTAAATAAAATCTATTTTAAATTAGAATTCATTACCAGTAAAATTCCACAATGCAGAAATCATTTTCAGGAACCTAGTATTTTGGCCACCTTGGGATAGAAATCTAAAGTGGAAAACAACAATGAACTGTTGGTATAATATGAAAATGAAATATTTCACCACGACGAAGTGAAATGTTGGACTATAAGTTCAAGTCGCACATGTGGTTTTTGTGATGAAATCAAGGCATCCTCTGAAAAAAAATATTGTGATATAGATAGATGGAATAAAATGAAACTGGAAAATGTTAGTTAAATGAAAGAAAATACAAGACTATGAAATAATTCCACATAGTCCAAGGAATGTAAGGGTCAGACATGGAGAGAAGGAGAGACTGAGTGGGGAAAAAACAACCAGTAGAGCGATGGGACGCTGATAAGAGGGTGTGATGGCAAGAGAGGGAGAGTGGGAGGCACTAATTCGAATCCAAGGAGAATAATATTTGACAATAACGAATATACTATATCTAGAGGGAGTAGTTTATCTAGAGATTAAAATGAAGGTAGGATTCTGTTGAGCTGAAGTTGTCTCACAGGATTCTATTGATATCATATGAGATCGGCGGTTTCTTAAGAGAATAAATTCTACTGTAAATTGAGACGCTGGTAACAAAAAAAATGAAGATCAATGATTGGACACTGAATCTGTCAACAGTTATCATTAAAGAAGGTTTTGGAAAATGCAAGGTTGCCTCTAAATTAGGCGACACAATTCTTGAGCCGAATCTATCTCACAAGATTCTATTGATATCGTATGAGATCGGCAGTTACATAAGTGAATTGTTCCTAGTAAACAGTGTGAGATTGAAGTCAAATTAAAATAGAGTTGCTAGTAACAACACAATGAACATCACTGAATGGACAATGAATCAATAAACAATTTATATTTAAGAACATTAGGGTAAATGTAGGGTTGCCTTTAATATAGGTGAATGAATTCCCGAGCCAAAGTTGTATCGATGGAATCGATTATATCTTATCAAATCGGTGGATGCAGAAGATTGCGAGTGGGAATTGGTGGGAATGTAGGAGTTAGATGCTTAGCAGACGGACGAGGAGAATGTTGACATGTAGGAGGTGGAGGAGAGGGTAGTAGATGAGGGATCGGAAGACTGAATTCAGGAGATAGTAAGTGGATTGTCAACCTATGTACAGGATGAAACAGCCATATATTGAGAATGATGCGGGAGGAAGACATTGGAATAAGGTAACCCTAATCGTGAAGTTGTGTCGTGGTAATTCGAATGTCGGAGATTATTTGCATGGGTTTTGTGGGGGTTCGAGTGGGAAGTGGAGGGTTATTTGGTAATTGGAGACCTTAAAATGGTGGTGTGGTTTGTTCTGTAGGTGAAACATAAGAATAGATACACCCATGTTTAGTAGATATAGTAGATACTATATGAACTATCAAGTAACAAATCCTCTTCCACAGTTCTAATTGGATTGTAAAAAAATTTAGGTCACTCTTGATCTCCTGCATTGTTGTTCATGGGAATACAAATAAAAATATATAATGGAGTATCATGTACTCTCAGGTGTAATAAATGATATTTTTTAAAAAAATAAATAGAGAAACATAAAACATAGCATGAATATAAATCATAAATAGAAAGAGAATGAGATATGAGAAAATTAAATGTGATACACCACAATCTGAATAGCTTCGATTATATAGATCCCTTGATTTTTTATTTTAATAGACATTGGAAAATTGTTATAGAACGTTCAAGAAAATAGTCTTTCATTGAAATTTTCAAACTAACCTTATTCTTTCACATAATCCCTTGTTATTCTATATAAGAACATATATTTTGCATCACTTCCCAACACTACAAGATTTTTTAAATAGATATTCCTTAATAAATACTAATTTAATAATAATCAATACAATATTAAATGAATTTAGGCTTAATTTAATTCTTTCAATATTAAGAGTTGTAGATTTAAAATTCACCACTATTATGTTATACTTCATATGATATACTCATTGAAACAATGTCATTTGGCCTAGAGAGTGGGCACAATTAGATTGCATGGGCATTTGATGTGTTGGGGTGTCTTGCTTACTTCATTCCATCATTTAGTCATTCTATCTGACCTTGTATTAGCTTTATGAATTCATGTAGTTTTTTATTTCCTCATGTGACCACTATAACAACATGTGTGTTCATTATATTACTTAATGATAATTTTACATACTTTTGAGGGTAACTTTTTTCATGTATTTGGTAGTTTCCTTTACAAGGTTGTTTCACAGATTCCCATGGTCATGTATTTTTTGCACATAGAATTATATATCTCATTAATTATTCTAGGTTGATTGAACATGTGGTGAGGTGATCTTTAATTCATGTTAATTTCAACTCCACTTCATGTTCAACTCATGAAGTAGATTGATTTTGTTCATATGATGCCTGGTAGTTAGTTTATACATGTGTTTAGGTAAAATATAACATGTGGTAAGGTCACATGGACAATAAAATTCTTCACATGGTAATATCATTTCACAAATATTAGGTTTTCAGGATATGTTCAAGTAATAGAAATATTATCATGTTTTGGGTGCATACCAATTACTAACAGAAAAATAAAATCCATTAATAAAATTAAAAACAATATTTGGGATCATTAAAATAAGGTGGGGTCGATCTAATCCAATAATATATCCATTTTTTATGATATTATATTATGAATTTTCAATATAAATGAATTTAATACAGAAAGTGTATATTTATAGTGGATTTAATTACCTACATAACACGTATCTGAAATTATTGAATGATCCCCAATGGATTCAATTGATTTTAATGTATCACTATTAAATATATTTCTCCAAATTTTGGGTTATGAAAAATCAGGGAAAAGAAAATTAAAAGAACTACATTAGTAAAGAAATGATAATAAATGAGTATATTCCATTAATATATCAAAATAGATTAAAAAAGTTTTACATAAAGTCCATATCTAAGATCTTAATGTGAATTTTAATTTCAGATATCTCTACAATCTATATTAAGGATAGGAAAATTTCTATTTAAGGTAGAGGTAGGGGTAGAGTTTTATGAGTATCATATGAGAAGGAAATCACACCAACGACCACTTATCTAAAAATAGGTTATTGTTAGTGAAATGCATGTCCAGGATTTGAGCCAAAATGATTGATGTTAGGAAATCACACCAACAACCACTCATCAAAAATGATTTTCAACACATCTATTATGATTTATCTAAAAATTTATTCATCGTATATTTGATGAGATGGAGTATCAGGAGGAGGCAAATGATAAGGTTAAAACAAATAATTCATTAAGCATTGGTATAATATACTCATCATATCGTATAGATCATACTGTAGAGTACCAACCTAAACTCTCAAATCATCAATTAAAATAAACATTAATTCAATTTTGAAATTAAATATATTTTAATATTTAATAATATTATTTTAAACATATTAGAAATGTAAAATTTTTAAACATTTTTCAAGGTATTTTTAAAATTAATCAAAACATGCCTGATGATTTCTTCCATCTCTAATTTGAACACCTCCAACTAATCCTTATTGACATGGGATATAGAAAGAATATAGGTTGTGATTTATAATATTCTTTTCTACCATATAACTAAATAAAATACTTCAATTTATTAGATCTATATTGATGATTTAATCATATAATATCAGCATCCACTTCTTCATCGTGAACAACAGTAAAACCAACCTCAAAATCATTACTAGGAGCACTAACATTCTAAGCTTCTGTACCATACTTGGTGGGAGTGTGACTAAATATGTCATTGAGTGTCTGATCAACTATAGGTATAATAGACGATATCTCAAGTATCTATTGAGTCTCTATAAGAGCAATACCAAAACACTCGAGTCCACTTTGAGTAGACGTTTTTGATGTTCGACTATGTTTAGGTGAACTAACCCCATAATAAATGAAATCATGATTTTACTACCCCAAAACAAAACTTCTATTGGTTTCTACATTTTAAAAAGGATCACCTAGAAATGGTTTTTTTCTTGTAATAACAATTAAATTTCATCATTTTAAACTAGTTTTTTTTTGTACTCTCAGAGTCCTTGGACTCATCAAACGCAGGCCTTTGACCACTCGTAGAAATGCATGTGTCATCAAGATCCTCATACAGAATATATTCCTCATGTTATGTTAAGGGTAAAGGTTATCTGGTAGATCCAAAAGTCATGGAAGTACATTATTCCCTTTTATAATAATGGAAAACTACTGATTCTTCATCCAAATCCATTATTTAATCTTCCTCTTTAACTTTTTTCTCACCAATATTCACATCATCATCTAAATAAAAACCTATCTCATCCAGATTAAGAGCAAGATTAATAAAATACCTTGTTATAATTGGGTAGTTCACATGATCAAATTTTTCATAAATCTTCTCTTTGTCATATAATCATTTGTTATTCCCAAAGTTCCAATTTACCTTCATCTCCATAAAACTTTTCTTTGAAAGGAAGAAACCATTTAATGAGGTAATTTTTCCTCCCACTAAATTAATAATGACCAGGTAATATAACCTAGTTGAGATTGGATTTGGGTCTGTTAAATAATTGAACATGGAATCGAGCATACAACACTCCACCACATGTCTCATGAAATAACTTTATAGGTTTATTTGAACACTATAAATCATTAATCAAAAGAAAAACATATCCTAATTCCATGGGATACTGTAGTCTCCTTTTCATGGATAAATAATACACTATATAAACTAAAATAGTAGCATACATTCTCTACTCAATTTAATATGAAAAGGTATTAAAGGAGTTATATTTATAGTGAGGTCATCTAAAGTATTCTAAAATCCAATTTGAGAATGATCAACTGGATAGGATCTTTAGTAATCTCCAAAATCTAATTTTTGAGGTACACACAAAAAATTTACTGATCTCGTCAAAGTAAACTAAAGAACTTCACAATTTATCCTTGATATAACTTTATAGCTCTTCTCTCTAGGGAAAAGATTAAGGTGTGCATAAAACGCTTTAATTACATTTGTATAGAAAGGATTACTAATTTCTATAAACAATGGATCCCATCATAGTTAATAAATTATATCTCAAACGTGAAATTTACCTTCATTCAATAAAAATGAATCAATTTTCATATATATAGAGACAATATTATCAAAAAAGTGTAGATTATTCATCTATACTATAATACCCAAGAATTATATGACTTAGTTTCTGAAAATTAAATGAGATTATTTTGAGACAAGGCTCTAAGACAGCACATAATTCCGAGGCCTGGAGTTTCTGGAACATATTCTGGAACATTTTTTATAGTTCATTAAATAAATGTGCAAGAAGGTTTTTCTAACATTTAAAATAGTTGCTAGATCAAAAATAAGAGGGAACCGTTGAACATAGAGAGTCAGTATTCACCTAAAAAGGGCTTATCAATGGCCAGCGCGGTCCAGTAGTAGAAATAATCTTTTGGTCCTAAATAAAAAAAATCGTGTAATGGATATTTTATTTTCAAATCCTTATAACTTCTAAATAGTAACTCAGTTTGGAAATATGAGAGTATCGTTGAGCTCATGAGGGTGTGGTTCCCTTACGATGAGCCTCACTTCGACCGTCACGGGTCAAGGCTGAAAGCTAATTTTTGGACCTTTCTGAAGAGAAATAAATTACCTTAAAAGGTTATTTTGATTTTTTCATCATTGAGAAGTGTCACGTCATCACTATAGTGTGGTGATGAGGCGACAATGAATCTCATTAATGAACCTGGTTAATGATTCACCCTAAGGATGATATAACAGAGCAAAATATAATCACTGATTCATATTTCACCAATCAATACCCAAAGAAGCCAAGTAGGATTGTTGGCGCAATCATTGGATTAGTTTGAGGATTTGGTGGGTGGCTTTGATGAATGGAGAATGCACTGTCATCAACCCTTGGATGAATCACAAGCGATGGTGGGAAATAGAATAAGAACAAAGAATGAAGGTTCACAATCCTGTTCTTCCCCGACCAACAATTCTATCCCAGGTAATTTTCCTCCCATTCTCCCGTCTAAACAAAAAATGTGCATTAACACTCTAAAAATTTATACGTGGATAGATTTTATTCTAGAGGTTGGGAAGACATTATAGAATGTTGATAAGGGGATTAAAATCTCAATGATTTATTTATATGCTTTCTGTTTTTACGAATTGGAACAAATATGACCCGACTAGAAGAAATGTCAATTTGTTCCCTATGGGAGTTAATGGCTTCCTCTTAACTGAACCCCTTAATCGACAAAAAGGAGACCTTGAGGACATAACATCAATGGTGTTCATCTAAGAATTTTTAGGGCACATACGATTCGATAATCGGACCACCAAAGCAGACCTTGTGTCCCACTGAAGACATCATTGGCAAGGCGTTGGTGGCGGATGGTGGGAGGTAGTACGCCGGGGTGGTAGAGGCCATAGCTAGCTGGGGGCAGTGGCAGTGGAGTAGGATGATGCTTCTCAAGGGTTGCATTAGACGATTGGCCCGCGTCGGTGGTCTATGTTGAGCAGGTGGCACACGGTCCATGCTGGATCGCTTGCGGGAAAGAGTTGGTTGGCCTCAACTAGCCAAATGGAGATGTTCCCTAGATTCCAAAGGAATCCAAGCTGGAAAAAAGTCTTCCCTCTATTATGGACCGGACCGACGGGGTGGATTGGGCCGTTGGGTGGACTGGGTTGCAGATAGAACCAGCCCACCTTTGCGGGCTAGGATGGATGAAACTGGGTCGTCGTGCGACCCAGTGGGCTGGACGCACGGCCGAGCCGGGATGGGTGAAGCAAGGCCCAATGGGCCTATCCCAGTGACCAAGATGGACTTGGTTGGGTTGGCCAAATTGGATAGAGAAATGTGGGATCCTCAGGCCGGGTTGGTCGGGTTGATCCATCTGGGTCTGACCGAGCCTGGACGCAACCGTCCGCAATTTTAAAAAATGCCAATATCTTTCAGACCGGGCCTCTGATTGACTCAACGTCTCTAGCATTTGGACCCTTGTGATATGAAGGTATTTTGTAAATATTCTAAGTGAGATTCTATGATATTATAGATAAATTATTTGTGTTGAGGATTATATTCTTCCAAAATCAAGAGCACTAGAGAGATGGTATACTACTTCTAGTTATGGCATGAAGGATATGATGAGAAAAACTCAATGTCTAGTAGACGAGAATACCTCAGTGTTTCAATAGACGAGCACAAATCAGTGGTCCAGGAGTTGAGCACTCCTCAATGGTTCAGCACATGAGTGTACCCTAGTGGTTTAGCAGATGAGCATACATATGTGGTTCAACTGATGAGCCTACATCAATGGTTCAGTAGACGATCGTACGAGAGTGGTTCAGTAGATGATCATACCTTATTGGTTTAGCTGATGAGAATACCTTAGTGTTTTAGCCGACGACCGTACCTTAGTGTTTCAAGAGACGAGCATAATTCAGTGGTTCACAAGATTTGAAAACCTTAATGTTCCAGCAGATGAGCATACCTCAATTTTTTAGCATAAGAGCATACCCTAGTGGTCCATTAGCCGAGCAGACATCAGTGGCTCATCATGGATGAGTGTCATAGCATTACAAGATGAATCATCTCTACGACTGTTTATCTTACTATTTATACATTGTGTTATAACTTTTTTGAGCTGTCATTATTGTGTGATTTTCTTGTGTGATCTCATTGTTTGGTCCTGCGTTTTGGTATTTTAAATATGGTTTGGTATCCCTACTTTGTATTGTGTTACTCACCCCTATATAAGCTTCACTAGCACGTGTCGTGTCTCCTGTAGGTGATCGACACCTCGATGGAGGTCTTGGTGGTCTGGGACTAGGTGGTTCCTACTGATATGGGACAGACAGTCATACTTCTTTGGCTACAGGCAGTTACCTTCACATACCCTTTAGGTAGGGTGTCGAGTGGATGGACCATGGAAGTTGTAATTTCTTTTGTGGTTTTCGGCTTTTATTTAGTCCCCTTTGTACATTCATTTCTATTTTTCTTTCTATAGTTTTCATAGTGACAGTTGTGGTATACTTTTTTTTACTTTTGACTATTTAAACTTTGTGCATGTGTATAGGATTAAAGGAAATTACATTATTTTTTTCGATATGCCTTTTTGGTACTAGTCTCTAGGCCTTGGCCTATAGAAGGCGGGTTGGGGTAGTCACGACACGAGCCCTAGGGGACATGTCTGGAAAAAGTGGAATCAGAGGATTTCGGTACTACCAGAAGAATGAAGAGTCTATAAATTTTTATTGGAAATAGTGTTAATTGTTTTGAGTTCGGATTTTAGGCCAAGGAGTATATTATTAGTACGGTGGCCAATGTATCCAAACACCATGACACTGAAATCTACTTTCGGACTCGGTACCTGAAAACACTAGTTTCATGCGCCATTGAGTGTTTTCTCATTATCTTTTTTGTGTCGCAGATAGTTCACCAGGTATTATAAATTTAATGTGGTTCATCTTGATATCTTTCAGGATGCCTCTACATCAACATCTAGCCAAGATTCCAATGCATAACCACTGGGATGGTCCATAGAGGGGTGAGGATTCAGTATAGGTATTGTTGCCAAATACAGAACCATTGGGTGGTGTCCTAATGAAACAACCACCCATTTGTCATTAGTTACTACAGTTTCAATCAGTGGAGGTTGAAAATAGGGTTAGGGCCTTACATGCATTCCTACGATAGAGACCTACCAGGCTCAGTGGAGATACATATCCTTTGGACGTTGAGGATTGGCTGGAGGTGGGGATGTGAGTCTTTTGTTTAGTAAGGATGCCACTTGTCTAGAAAAAATTTCTAGAAGTGATCCTCCTACAGGGTTGGTGGGGAGATGGTGATGTTTGACCATCCAGACTCATGAGGAAGCGAACCTCACCCGATTTGAATTTGAGTGACTATTAATGGAGGAGTTAACCGCCATTAAATTTCACTCACTACATATACTGGAGCGATAGGAGGAGGGTGTAGGTATGGGGTACTACCACCACCAACCCCAGTTGGTCTGCCATAGGCTCCAAGAGCAGGTGGACAGGGGAATGCTCATTTTTAGTCCATCGAGGCCTATTGCCATAATTTTTGAGAGATGATATGATGTACAATATATGACGTCTTCAAATTATATGTAGTTATTTTAGAGAGAGGTTTCAGTCACTCATTTTTTTCCACATACCTTGTTTGGAGTTTGGAGATTCTGATCAAGCCATTGGCTCAATCCTTAAGATCAGACTCTTACAGAAAGGGACTCAATGATCACACACTGGTACTGGTAGTGTGAGATTACTCTTAGAGGAAAGAGCATCTGATGGGATTTCCTTGTATCAGTGTTGAGTCCATATAACATCTTTCTGGTAATGGACTGGTTATGAGTATTCTATGCTTAGATTGACTGTTTTAGGTGAACATTGCATTATTTCCACAAAGATGGGACTTGGTTTTCCTTTATCATAGAATAGGAAACCAGATCAGTGCATGATAGACTCGTACGTAGGTGGGTGCAGCCGATTACTCATTATTTGGCTATCCTAACCCTCGATGCAATGGATGAGATGAGTCAACAGTTTCCTAAAGTTGTGGATGTGTATGAGGACGTCTCTCTAGGGGATGATCTAGGACTACCACCTTGCATAATGGTATACTTCTGTATTGATCTATACCTTTGGACTACACCAATATATACACCTTCATATGGGATGGCTCCTGTAATTCTCTAAGAGCTGAGGGTACAGTTGGGAAATTTTAGTGGAAGGGGGTTGTAAGGCCCAACATTAATCCTTAGGTTTCCCCAGTGTAGTTTTCCAAGAAGGCATACATAATTTTGAGGCCATGAATTAACTTATGGTGCTTGAAGTAGGTGACTGTGAAGAATATGTATCCTCTAATGAGGATTGATGGCCTCTTTGATTAGCTGAAGGGAGTGAGATGGTTCTCAAAGATATAACTTAGATCATGATATCTCCAACTTTGAGTACGAGATGAGGAATTCTCAAAGAAATCGTTCAGATGTCACTATAGCCACTACAATTACATAGTGATGTAGTTTGGTATGACGAACACTTCAATAGTGTTCATGGGACTAATAAATGAGTTATTCCAGCTATAAATAGATCATTTTTTAGTTCTCTTCATTAATGACATCTTAGTGTATTCAGCATCTGAGGACTAGAATGCGATACACCTGAGGATTGATCTAGACACACTTTGAGTGCACCAGCTTAATGAAAATCTCTCAAATTGTGAGTTCTAGATAAAAAAGTACACCTATTGGGACACATCAACTCAAAGGCCAGATTTGCAGTAGATCTAGGAATGATCAAGGTTGTTCTCTCTTGGGAGCCACCCAAGAGCATTACTAAGGTACAAAGTTTCCTTGGGTTGGCAGGGTACTATCAGAGGTTTATACCTGACTTCTCTATAGTGGACGAACCATATAAAACAATCAAAAAAGAAGGGAAACCCCTTCATGTCGATCGAAGGAATCCAGTATATTTTTCTACAGGTGAGGTAGTGCATGATGAGTGCTCATATCTTGAGGCTTCCAATGGAGGACCTTGTCTATGTAGTGTATTGTGACGCATCAAGAACTAGGTGTAGTTGTGTCCTAATGTAGGGGAAACCAGTGATTTTGTATGGATCACGGTTGTTGATAACACATGAGAAGAAATATGTGACACATGTCCTTCAGTTGGATATAGTAGTCTTCCCACTGAAGATGTGGCAACACTACCTTGTGGGTGAATGATTCATCTTCTACTCTAACCACATGATTTTATAGAATATCCATTCTCATATGGATCTAAATCTGAGACAGTAGTGTTGGCTAGATTTTGTCTTAGACTATAACATCAAGATAGTCTATACTTCTTGGAAGGGGAATGTGGTGGAAAATTCTCTCATTAGGGAACTGAGTTCAAATCTATTGAATGACACATCAGATCAGTTGACCTCACATAAGATATCCTTTGTGTATGGAGATGAGGCAGATTTTGTTTAGTCTATAGTAGTTTCCCCTCCACTTATACAGTGGATCATGGAGTCACAACTTGAATATGCTAGTTTTTAGACAACATGATCCTAGATTCCCACAGGGCCTACCCCTGATGGATATTCAGATGCTGGGAAGAATTTCATCTTTTTTAGATGATGCAACATTTTATTAGTGGAATAACTAGAGGATGTGTTGAGAGAGTTACAAACATCCCCTTTTTGGTACATCCTTTTGTGGAAATGATGTACCATGACCTGTAATGTTAGTTCTAGTGTCCATGGATGAAGAGTTATGTGGAAGGGTTTTTCTCTAGATTCCTCACTTGTCAGCAAGTGACGGCTGAGCACCAGGCTTAAGTAGGTTTAACAAATTCCCTTAGGGTACAAGACTGGAAGTAGGATGGGATATTGATTAAAATTATTAATGGCTTTCCACATACCTCCAGCGGGCATGATACCATTTGGGTGATTGTAGACCAAATCACCAAGTCATCCCACTTCCCACCCATTCAAGAGCATGGTTTTTTAGAGATATTTGGATGCATCTATGTGAAGAGATAGTATGACTACATGGTGTCCCATCTAAAACAGTCTCATATCATGATGTATGATTTATATCCCGGTTGTGTAAGGGATTATAAGATGCATTTGGGACTTAATTGCACTTGAGTATAGCCTTTCACCCATAGATAGTTGGTCTGATGGAGCAGGCCATACATACCTTGGATGATAGGCTTTTTCTTGAATTCTTGATTTTGGTTATATTTTGGAGGTCCACCTACTACTATTGATGTTCCCATAAAACAAAAACTAACACTCCACCATTAGTATGGAACCGTTCGAGGCATTGCATGAACAACCATACAGGTTGCCGTTATATTGGATAGAACTAAGGGAGATAGCACTCATGGGTCCATAGATGGTATAGGCTACCACTAAGAAGGTGCGGGTCATCTGATAGTAGATGAATACTGCAGAGAGATGATAGAATTCATATGTTGATAGGATACAAAGTCCCCTGATGTTCAAAGAGGGGGGACACATATTCTTACCGATGTCTCCTCGATGAGGGATATAGAGATTTTGGCTGGGGTGGAATGTTGTCTCCAAGGTTCATCGGACTATTCCTAATACTGTGTAGAGTGGGATTGGTAGAATACTGGTTGGCTCTACTGATACAGTTATAGATGGTGAACGACATCTTCCATTTATCCTAACTAAGAAGATATGTGCTTGTCCCTTCTCACATCATCGAACATAGAGATCTATAGATTGATGAAGTGGTGGAATTTGTGGAGTTCTCCCTGGAGATAGAGGATAAACATGAGAGGATCCATTTTGGATGGTTGATTCCTCTTGTTCTTGTTCACTGGCAGTATGGGAATCTCGAGGAGATCACATGTGAGTGGGAGGCTCAAATTTGTTCTACGTACCCTTATTTTCTTATTTTCCCTTGATTTCGATTATGAGGACGGAAATCCTTGAAGGGGGAGTAATGCAATACCCTAGAATTCCATGAATATATTTTTTTTAAACAAAATGGGATTATTTAGAGATGGGGCTCTAAGACAGTACATAATTTTGATGCTTGGAGTGTCTAAAATGTATTTTTGAACTATTTTTAAGGTTCATTAAATAAACATCTGAGTGGGTCTTTCTATCGTTTAAACAAGTTCTAGAATCAAAAATAAGAGGGAACCATTGAACTCAGTGCATCGAGATTCCCCTAAAAGGGGCCTAACATTTGCCGTCGTGGGCCAATAGTGGAAAATTGTTTTGGACATAAATAAAATAATTAAGTAAAAATTATTTTATTTCATGATACTTATATCTTCTAAATAGTAACTATGATTGGAAATATGAGAGTGTCGTTGAGATCATGATAGAATTATTCCCTTATGAGGAGCCTAACCTGGACTAGCATGGGTTGATGGTAGAAGATAATATTTGGACTTTTCAGAAGAGAAATATAATAACTTTAAAAGTTGTTTAATATGTTTTCTTCATTGTTGAGATGTGTCATGTCAGCACGGTAGTGTAGTGATGAGGTGACGATGAACCCCATTAATAAACCCCATTAATTTTTTTGTGTAACAACAATGCCACGTAGCATAATAGAACTGTTGGTTTGTGATTATTCAATTAAAATCCAATCATGCCATACTGGATTGTGGGCACAATCCTAGGATTTCACTATAGATTTGGTGGGTAGCGACAATGAACGATGAACACACTTTCTTCCACCATTAAAACAATCACTAGATATGGTTGGTAATGGTTCAAGTACAAAAAACGAATGTATGGGATCCCATTCTTCCACGACTAACTATTCTTTCCTAGGATGGGGTTTAATTTCATAGTGAACTATTTTACCTCGTTCTCCCATCTAAATGCAGAATGTAGATCATCTCTCTAAAAAAAAATTTGTAGATATATTTATCTTGTGAGTTTGGGAAGAATTTTTTTCATGTTGATAATGAGATTAAAATATTAGTGATTTATTTATAGGCCTCTTGTTTCCATAAATGGGAACAAATATGATCCACCATGAAAACAAGACGATTTATTCCACTTGGGCGTTTGTGTGTTCTTCATGGCCGCACCCCCAAATCGACAGCAAGGAGACCTTAAGTTTACAGTAGGGATGTAATTTACCTGAGAAGTTTGAGGGAATGGATGGTTAGAGAATCATACCACTGGAGTGGACCCGGTGGACTAGGGAATTCCCTATCGGTGTAGTAGTATTTCCCTGTAGTATTGGCCTCAAGTGGGAGACAGTGCGCCCCGATGGTGCTATGTGTCATCAGAGTCCTTAGACAACAGGGGTCATGGTGGGGCGGCTGGGTGGCACCGCTCGTGTGTTGGTTTGGAGGAGAGTCATTCCTCAACAGGCCGCAACAAGCAGGTGGCATGCAGTCCCTGTTGGACCTCATGCGGGCAGGAGGCGTTCGGTCTTAGCCAAAATCGTGGAGGCATAATCTAGATGCCTCAGGCATCCTAGATGGAAGCAAGATGTCCCACTAATGCAGGCTTGGCCAATGTTGTGGATCAGTCAACTGGGCGGCCCTTGGATGTGAACAAAACTGGCCTGCCAGTGAGGGATGTATGAAACAGGGTTTCTGAGCCACCAGATGGGATGGACCCATGGCTGAACAAGGCCATATACAAGAAGTCATAATGGGCATGTGCCAATTACTAGGTCAGACCAATTCGGCCCAAACCCAAATGGGACGAGTTGGGTCGGCCGAACTGGGCCGGGTCACGTGAGACCCCCTGGATTGGTTGGTCAGGTCGGTCTGACCGTGTTGGACCAAGCTTATATGCAACAGGCCCCGGTTTACAAAAATAAAAAAACATTCAGACCTGGTTTCTGATTGACACGACATCTAAGGCATCGGGACCCTTACAATAAAGAGGTCCATTGGGAATACTCTGTGAGATTCCGTGAATATTGAGATACGACCAATAACATGATTAGTAGATTCTCCAAAAAACAAGTGATTTTGAGAGTGTGAATCCTATATATATCTATGACATGAAGGATATTATGAGTGAACCTTAGTGGTCCAAAAAATGAGCACACCTCAGCGGTTCAGTAGACGAAAGGACCTCATTGGTCTTTCAGGTGAGCATACCTTAGTGCTTCAGCAAATGAACGTACCTTAGTGTATTATAATACAAGAGTACCTTAGTTGTTCATGAAAAGTGAATACCTATAAGGTTCAGCAGATGAGTGTACCGTAGTGGTTTAGTCAATTATCATACCTTAGTAGTTCATCATATGATCAAACATTTGTGGTTCAGCAGATGAGTGTACCTCAGTGGTTCAACAGACGAGCGTACCTCAGTTGTTCAGCAGACAAGTGGACCTTAGTGGTTCATCAAATGAGTGTACCTTAGTGGTTCAGTAGACGAGTGGGCCTCAATTGTTCAGTATCCTCACTGATCTCAGTGAATTATTTGGGATGAGTCCCTTAGTAGTACAATATGTATCTGCTCTATGAATGATAATATTACTTTCTATAATTTCAGTTATACCTATTGATTTCAGTCTTTCTATGTGATTTCGATATGTTATCTTGATGTGTGGTCAAGATTTGTGGTATTTTCTTTATGTTTTGGGTTCACTACTATGTATTGGGTTACTCACCCATGCACAACCTTCACTGTCATGTGTCATGTCTCATGCGGGTGACCAACTCTATGACAGAGACCTTGGTGGTCTGGGAACAAGTTGTTCTTAGTGAGACAGGAAAGATAAACATAATTTTATGGATATAGGTATTTAACTTCACCTTCCCTTCAGGTAGGGTCTCGAATGGATGGACTATAGAAGATTTACTTTATTTTATGGTTTTGGGCTTGTATTATGTCCCCTTTGTACTTTTAGTTGTATTGTACTCTTAGTAATTGTCACAATGACATTTTTTATGGACCTTATGTTTACTATCTGCAGTTTGAGATTTGTGCATGTGTACTGGATTAATGGAAAATGACTTCCCTTTTAGGGATATTCTTTTTTTGGTGTTAGTAACAAGCCATTGTCATTTGGATGGAAGGCTAGAGGTATTCACATCACAGGCACAGGGGGATGGGTCTTGACATCTATAAATGCACTCGAGCTGGATTTCAATATATTTGAAAGAGGGAACTAAACTGGAAAATTGATTTTCACCATATTTGTTATCCATATCATTTTTGGTTTAGAATGATTTCTCATTGATCCATGTTCATGAATTACATTTGAAATTGAATGGTCTATGTTGAAGAATGAGAGATAGATATTTAGATTTCAATTTACAGGGATGATTTGAGTGGGAGAAAGAAGATTTTGTGTAAAATAATTCCATCAATTCATATTTTAGTTCAATATAAATTTTCATCATCTAGGGAAAAAAATAATAACAATCGTAAATGAAATCTTGTAAAAATAATTTCAAAAAATATTCTATGTAAAAAGACATGGTAGGTTTGGTAAAAATGGATCAATGATATCAAATGTATATTAGGCATGTTGACTGTGACCTCGCAGAATGTATGCTAATCCTATGAATTAAATTTTTAATGTTAGGATGAGTACTTGTTTGAGTAAATACTAATGGTAATTATGGTGAACAAATGATTAACTATTCACGATAGGTATCCAGATAGTATAAATAATTCATCATCAGCATACTGACCATGTGAGCTTCATTTTGTAGTTACTTTTAGATAAATAAAAAAATATTAATATACCATAAAAAATTTCAATTATTTTAATTTAATTAAAACAATTAGTCATAATTTATCATACATAATTTATGTTTCATATTATTTATTTTTTCAATATTCAAGGATTTGTAAGTAAATTTTCAAGTTTATGTTCAGTAAAAAGTAATGTAAGAGTTATATCACCTTTTGGAAAATGATATTTCAAAAATTGATGTCATGTGTCAGTATTCTTTGTTCTAAAATTAAGAAAATGTTGTTTTGAAATTTTTATCACGCTAGTATTATCACAATTTATTCGTACTTGTCAAAATTGATATCCATATTTAGTAAACTATGTTTCATGAATTGAATCTATGGACAATAAGAGCTTGTAGCTGTATACTCAACTTAAACATTTTATAATTCAATGAAATTTTTTTTATTTCAACACCATAATATTAGATACATTCTAAAAAAATTAATATTCCAAATTTTAATTTTCCATATAACTTTCAACCTAAAAATTTGTATATGAATAACTAACAAAATAACATTTTGGTCCAATGGAGTATAATAATCCTATATATGTTATATTTTTGAGGTATTTGAAAATTCATTCCATGGCTAGTAAAAAAGATTCTTTTGGGTTTTCAAGAAAATGGGAACCTATACACACACTAATTATTAGAACTAACTATATAAATGTTATGTATAGTAATCTTAAAATCATACCTCTGTATGTTTTTTGAACATATATTAATTTAATTTCTTCATGATACAACATATTTCTAGTACTCATGGGAGTATCTATACATTTTGTAATATCCATGAAAATATATTATAAATGGTTTTTAGTGTACATATATTTATTTAACATAATTATTTTTTTTGAAGAATATGAAAATCATGAAATATTTAATGTTCACTGTCTAACTCATTCCATATTCACATTGAATAATTTGTGGAAAATCAGTACAAAAAAGTTTTTACTGATAAAAAATAATGTCATCAACATAAATTTGTACGAATAAAACATATTTTCATATTATTTTAATAGATAATGTCTGGTCTGGTGTTCCTTTAGTAAACCCATTTGAAATAAAAAATGAGATGATCCTATAATGAAACTCTCTAAGATATTATTTTAAATAATATAATGTTTTTGTTAATTTAAATCACGATTTGGAAAGTGGGGTTTTTAAAATCCAATGGTATAACTACCCTACTATATATATATCACATTTATACTTGGTTTATTACCTAAGACTACACTTAATACATCCTAGATGATTGAGAAATCATGTTTCTTTTGGAATTGGGTACATTATATAACAACATACAGTATGGAATGAAACATATTTATTGAAAACATATTTAACATGCTTAAAATACTCATTCGAACATAAAACTTCTTGGGAAAACCTAGGGACATAAATAAGATAGGGAGAGCGATAAATCCTAGTACGGAATTAAATATTTCATATGTGATACATTGAAGTGCATTGTGTTGCATTTGTTGTCAATGAGGCATGAAGTTGTCTTGGAATGAATGGATGTCAAGGAGTCAAGATGTGAATGTCAAAGGATGTGATAGTGATGGTGATGAATGGAGAATGGCCATGGAACATAAAGATGCATGTCACTTAGGAGATTCACTAAGTGGCATAGGAGATTATGGTTGAAACATTCTCCATGTTAAATCTGACGATTGTTGAGCTGATCATTAAGTTCCAAGAACTTGTATCAACTGGATACAAACTCACAACAAAGTTAGAAGACCATGCATTGTAGTGACAATGCATGAGGAGTTGAAGAATCAAGATGATCCATTCACTACTTCTAAGTGGATGAAGTGGTTTAATGAAGTCCATGCACTATCACTTAGTGCATGTGAATCAGAAGATGTTCCAATTGATCTCTGATTAGATCAATGAAGTTTATTGAAGAAATATTTAATTCAGGAGCTCGGTTGAAGATGATGAAACCTTCGGGAATTCCATTCTTAAATGGAAATACATGTTGAAGATACTGGAGGAATTTCAAATGAAGAAGAAGAGAGGAAGAAGGAGAAATGAGAATGATGGCTTGGAAGAAGTGGCACTTGGCATGCTTTATATGGAGGAGAACTTTGTTTTTAACAAAGTCATTAGATTTTCCTTTGCCAAAAAATTGGCTAGCCAAGGCACCTTGGGGGTTCGACCCCAAGGCATGGGCACTAGGGCACCACGCCCGGGGGAACCCGTGGGGCGAGCCAGGGCGGCAGGGCGCACACCCAAGACACCGCATGGGTGCCTGGGGCACGCCCGGAGGAGCGCAGAAGGGACGCATGAGCGCACCCGCGAGTGTCTGGAGATGCATAGGGGGCGCTAGGAGCGCGCCCGCAGGAGCAGAGTGGGCGCAGAGCGCGCCCGCAGGGAGAACACGGTGCGGGGCGGCACCGTGGAGGGAGAGAATTCAACTGAGCCGGTTGGGGGAGCGCTTATTTGATATACCGCGGAAATTCCGCGAGAGACTTCGATGTGGGACGCGCATTTTTCACCCGGGACAGATCTGAGCCGTCCGTCTCATCGCGCGCTTGATCTGCGCCGCACGATCCATCCGCGGCGCCGCAATCTAATCCAGGCCGTTGAAGATCTGATCCGACGGCCCCGGCTTCGTCCTCAACCTCGAGCCATGCCGAAGCCTCCCCGCGAGCCTCCGTCGAACCAGGAGCAACCCGACGACGGTTTTTGAGCTCCCGGCCACCTCTGAGTAAACCGAAGGCACCCTCGTGCTCGTATCGACATACCGAATCCATCCATGCAATAAAGAGAGCATGAATGCAATGTTTGGAGGATTTCGAGTTCGGCCGAGGCAAGCAAAGCTGCCGAGGCCACGTGGTTGGTGTTTTTGCATAGGATGAGCCTAAACCGAAGGTCGTGCATGCGTTATGAGTCGCATGCATGTAGAGGAAGAAAATAATAAAAGAACCCGCGTCAAACCGAGAATAAAAAATCAAGATTTGGAAAGTTTTTAAAGATCCGAAGATCTCGGGAGTCTGAGATTTATCCCATGCGGATGAACCGAGGCCCTCTGCCTATATAAAGAGAGGCCGAGACCTCTGAATTGCTTTGCTGATCCTTTGCTGAAAAACTTGAAAGAAGTACCGTGAGTGTGCCTCTGTGCCTCACGAAGTTTGGAGCCCCGCGCAACCCACTTGCGCGACGAAGCAGCCCGAAGCCACCCTTGGCTTCGTGAGTTCCTTTTGCGCATTCCTTGCGCGAAAAAAGAAGAAGGAGTTCCCTGCGCGTCTTTCTTTTGCGCGACAGGAAGTACCCGAGGCCGCAAGCACCTTGCGCACCCTCGAGGTTTGTTGAGACCTGCGCGCCTTGTCCTTTGTTGAGGCTTGCGCGGCAGTGTTGAGGAAGAGAGGCCGCGGCTCATATCTTGTGCAGCTGTTGGAGAAGAAGTTGGCCGCGGCTCAAGTAGACCCTTGCGCGCCTCCTTTGGCATTCAGGTGGAATAGAAGAAGAAAGCCGAGACTTGTGCTTGTGTGTCAAGTGAAGGAGGAAAGCCCTACGGCTGGTGTGTGCAATACAAGTGGAAGATCACACTTTGTGTGTGTGAGAGGTGAAGAAGGAAGGCCGAGGCCTTTGTGTCTTTGTGTGCAAAGTGAACAAGAGAAGGCTGTGGCCCTTGTGTGTGCAAGGAGAATCCGATTCCACACCTCTTGTGTGTGTGAAGTGAAGAAGTGTAGGCCGAGACAACACCAAGTGGTGTGTGCCAAGTGCTAAGAAGACCACACCTTTTGTGTGTGCAAAACAAGAAGAGGACCTACGGGCAGTGTGTGCAAAAATGTGGAAGTGCCTTTGGCTAAGTGTGTGCACAAAGAAGGGATTGGCCGAGGCTTGCACAAAGAACTACACCAAGATTTGTGTGTGTGCAAAGGAAGTGGAGGCCGAGAACACCCCTTGTGTGTGCACCAAGTGAAGACACATTTTGTGTGTGAAAAATTGAAGAACAACCTATGGGTTAAGGGTGTGCAACAAGAAGTGGGAAGAGGCCAAGTTTCAAGTGTGTGTAAAATGAAACAAGTATGTGCAAAGAGACAATTTGGCCGAACCTAGTGTGTTCACTAAAAGTGTAAACACCTAGAAGTAGAAGAAGAGGACAACTCACACCAATGTAAAACCCACTTAAGTGTGTGTAAACAAATTGGATAAAGTGTGTGAAGTTCAGTGAAGGTGTGTTCTTAAAGTGACTACACCCTTTGTGGGTCTACTGCACCAAGAAGAGGAAAGGGAAAGTGGATGCATGCATGCATGCACGTGCACACGTGAAAAAATCTAAATCTGGCTGTGTGCATTTGAGGAGTCCAAGACCAGAGGTTCTTGAAGATTTGAGAAGGCCATGCACTCAGTGCATGAAGTAGAGTTGAAGTGAGACTGGACCAGACTGAAGTTAAAGATATCAGTTGTCTGAGTATTCAGTAGTTGAAGAGGGAAGGCCAGGTCATCCTTAGAAGAAGGTGATAAAGCCTGAGCAAGACGAGAAGACCTGTTCACCACAAGTGATCAGAAGAAGAGCAAGGCCAGCAGCCTTTATCCCAGGCTGCTGAGGATACTTGAAGACCTTAAAGAGAAGAAGAGCTACTCGTGTGACTCGAGGAGCCAGGAGAAGACCCTGTGGGACTCAGGGAGAAGAAGTCTTCAGTGGGATTCTGGAGCAGGCCAGTGAGACTCTGGTAACACTGTGTGAAGCAGTATAAAGACCCTCCTGTGGGAATCAGGAGAGATACGGTGGGAAGCTGTATCGACCATTGTAATTTTAACAGGTTATAATAGAGAATCCATGCTGGGAGAGCATGGCAAGGATGTAGGACTTTGGTGCCGAACCTTGTAAATCCTTGTGTCTTGTGCCTTTTCATTACTGCATCATTCGGGAAAGGTTGAGAGATACAAGAAGAGTGGATCGAGGCTTTAACAAGCCATAGAGGTTTAATTGATTAAGAATCAATTAGTAAAAAGTTTTAAAGGATCACTGATTCACCCCCTCCCCCTCTCAGTGATTCACACTGATCTGGGCACTTCAATTGGTATCAGAGGGAGGTTACCTCTAAAAGATCCAAGAGAGTCTATATGGAGTGCAGATTTGAGGAAATGAAAGAACAGCCTCAAATGGAGATATCTGCCAAGACTCTGAAAAACAGAATGAAGAAACAGGCAAAGAAGATGAAGAAGAAGGCTGGTGCAATCAGAGAAACTCCTTCTATGGAAAGAAATGTGAAAGTCACATCAGATGACAATTCCTTTTATCATTCTTCTGATGAAGCCTGCTCTAGCTGTGATGAAGATGGAAGAAACAATGATCTTCTAAATGCAATCAAATATCTTCAGAAGAGAGTCCCCAAGGAAGTTGCAATGTGTATAGATACAGGCCTCCTTGATCTTCAAGAAGAAAAATTACAGCTAGAAGATGAAGCCAATTCTCTGGAAGATCAATTGGCTAAAAGGGTTGGCATAACCAACACTCTCAGAAAGATGGTGAAGGCTAAAGATGAAACCATTTCTCTTTGCAATGAAAGATATGAAGACACTGCTGAAGAATTGCAGAGAAGCCTTTCTGAGAAAGAATTCTTTAAGACTGTGGTCAAAGATGTTTTCCATGCACTGGAAAAGAGGCATAAAGTATCAATGGTTGTCAGAGATGCTCAACTTGAAGAAAAAGTCAAATTGGTGAAGGAGCTGGACAATTCATTGCAAGAATTAAAGAAGGTGCATGAAGACCAGATAAAACAGCTGGAAGAGAAATGGGAAGGAAGGCTAAGAACTATTGAGGATGAGAAGAACTCCCTAAATATGAAATGCTTAGAATTAGAGGTGATATTGAAAAATCAGCAATCACCCAAAGCCAAAGCCTCCCAGTCCACTGAAAGGAGAAATGTTGCTACTCAAGTATGCTTTGAGAAGGATGATTCTAATAGAAAGACATCCTCTAGTGAAAGTGCAACAACTTCTAAAAAGTAGGTACCATCCATCCCATCTTGTACTGATGCTTCTAATAGTGTTTCTACAAAAAGTGCAGGATGGAAGAATAATTCAAAACAAATATGGATGAAGATAGTAAAGAAGCAGAGCTCTCCTGAAACAACACAACAAGTCAAGAAAAGTACCCAACAATCAGAAGGACTGAAGAGGTCAAGATTTGTGGGTCAGTGTTGGTGTTGTAACAAGTATGGACATTGTGCAAAGGATTGTTGGTACAATCCACTGAATGACAAAGCACAGAAGAAGCCCATGCCTAGGGGGAGCAAGCCAGAAGAAAAGAAGCAGCATCCACAGGTCCAGAGACATCTGTTTACTGCAAATAGATTTGGATTACTTGACAACATCTGGGATGGTTGCAAAAGTGGTAAAAGAGTTGATACATATCAATCTCCGAATGTATCCGAAGCTGGAATGAAGAGAAGATAACTGAACCTGGCTAAGAGAGATTCCTTGGGAAGCAAGCAGAAGAAAGTGGAAGATGCTCCCAAGAAGAGTTTGAAGAATGAAGAGAAGTCCTTGGAATCTAAATCCAATAAGGGTGATGCATCCAGAAGGACCACCAAGAAGGAATGCTTCTACTGTGGAAAGAAAGGGCATATCATGGATCTTTGTAAAGAAGCCATGAAATTCAATAGAGGAAGACTGGACTCCAAAAGACAATCAATCCAGAAGAAGAAGGGATTGATTGAAAATAAGTTGCCTAAGAGAGGTAGCTTAGCAGCATCCAAAGAACCATGTGGAACTTCCAAAACTGGGGCCACTCTTCCAAATGATTTACTTGTCATATGGCCACATCAGTTGCATCTTGCCAGAGAACTGCAGAGAGATGAAGATGAAGCACTGGCAATTGCTAAGGCAAAAAGGAAACAAAAGATTTCACATGAAGATGAATTGAGATCCACACCAGCACCAACATCATTGAAGATCAAATGTGCAAGTGTGAAGAATGGTGAAAATGGGACATCTCGGTTGAGAGAATCTTCTCAACCTTGTTGTTCACATTGATGAACCAAGGAGGTTCCATCTTATTCCCTTATACATTGGTATTTACATGTGCTAACATTGCAGGGAATTGAAGATGATGATCATTTCTCAGCTGGAGAATGGTTTGGACAAAATGGAGTGCACCCCTTGAGGGGGAGCCAATCTGAAGAAGATGGCATTCTTAGATTAATACCATCTTGAGAAAAGTGAAGGTATTCCAATCATACTTTCATCCCTTGTTTCTTAATTGAGTTTATCATGTCAATTAAGGGGGAGTATGGATTGAAGACAAATGGATGAAAGGGGGAGCTTTATCTTTGCACCTGAACTTTCTAATTAGTTTTGTGAAGCTTGTGCAGGATTTAGCAAATTCATTGTTATATCTGAAAAATTTCAAGCCCCTAAGCATGATCTCACATGTGTAGAGAATTGTGGACAGCATTGAGTTCCTTGGTTACATCACTCTTGTTTTCTACACCGGGTTAGCCCAAGTAGACTTAGTGTTGATTTACTAAAGGTTCTTTGCTAAAGAGAACATGTGACATCATCCCTCTCTTAGTGATTTTCAAGAAGATGCTATTCAAAGGGAGGAAGATATTTTTGAAAGTGAACCACACCACACCTTTGAATTTGATTGCCAATAAGGGAGAGAAAATTTTGGCACACATATTGACCCATTCATATGTGCTGAAGTGGTGTATTGACAACAAATACAAAGGGGGAGATTGAAGTGCATTGTGTTGCATTTGTTGTCAATGAGGCATGAAGTTGTCTTGGAATGAATGGATGTCAAGGAGTCAAGTTGTGAATGTCAAAGGATGTGATAGTGATGGTGATGAATGGAGAATGGCCATGGAACATAAAGATGCATGTCACTTAGGAGATTCACTAAGTGGCATAGGAGATTATGGTTGAAACATTCTCCATTATAAATCTGACGATTGTTGAGCTGATCATTAAGTTCCAAGAACTTGTATCAACTGGATACAAAGTCACAACAAAGTTAGAAGACCATGCATTGTAGTGACAATGCATGAGGAGTTGAAGAAGCAAGATGATCCATTCACTACTTCTAAGTGGATGAAGTGGTTTAATGAAGTCCATGCACTATCACTTAGTGCATGTGAATCAGAAGATGTTCCAATTGATCTCTGATTAGATCAATGAAGTTTATTGAAGAAATATTTAATTCAGGAGCTCGGTTGAAGATGAAGAAACCTTCGGGAATTCCATTCTTAAATGGCAATACATGTTGAAGATAATGGAGGAATTTCAAATGAAGAAGAAGAGAGGAAGAAGGAGAAATGAGAATGATGGCTTGGAAGAAGTGGCACTTGGCATGCTTTATATGGAGGAGAACTTTGTTTTTATCAAAGTCATTAGATTTTCCTTTGCCAAAAAATTGGCCAGCCAAGGCACCTTGGGGGTTCGACCCCAAGGCATGGGCACTAGGGAACCACGCCCGGGGGAACCGGTGGGGCGAGCCAGGGCGGGAGGGCGCACACCCAAGACACCGCATGGGTGCCTGGGGCACGCCCGGAGGAGCGCGGCAGGGACGCATGAGCGCACCCGCGAGTGTCAGGAGATGCATAGTGGGCGCTAGGAGCGTGCCCGCAGGAGCAGAGTGGGCGCAGAGCGCGCCCGCAGGGAGAACACGTTGCGGGGCGGCACCGTGGAGGGAGAGAATTCAACTGAGCCGGTTGGGGGAGCGCTTATTTGATATACCGCGGAAATTCCGCGAGAGACTTCGATGTGGGATGCGCATTTTTCACCCGGGACAGATCTGAGCCGTCCGTCTCATCGCGCGCTTGATCTGCGCCGCACGATCCATCCGCGGCGCCGCAATCTAATCCAGGCCGTTGAAGATCTGATCTGACGGCCCCGGCTTCGTCCTCAACCTCGAGCCATGCCGAAGCCTCCCCGCGAGCCTCCGTCGAACCAGGAGCAACCCGACGACGGTTTTTGAGCTCCCGACCACCTCTGAGTAAACCGAAGGCACCCTCGTGCTCGTATCGACATACCGAATCCATCCATGCAATAAAGAGAGCATGCATGCAATGTTTGGAGGATTTCGAGTTCGGCCGAGGAAAGCAAAGCTGCCGAGGCCACGTGGTTGGTGTTTTTGCATGGGATGAGCCTAAACCGAAGGCCGTGCATGCGTTATGAGTCGCATGCACGTAGAGGAAGAAAATAATAAAAGAACCCGCGTCAAACCGAGAATAAAAAATCAAGATTTGGGAAGTTTTTAAAGATACGAAGATCTCGGGAGTCTGAGATTTATCCCACGCGGATGAACCGAGGCCCTCTGCCTATATAAAGAGAGGCCGAGACCTCTGAATTGCTTTGCTGATCCTTTGCTGAAAAACTTGAAAGAAGTCCCGTGAGTGTGCCTCTGTGCCTCACGAAGTTTGGAGCCCCGCGCAACCCACTTGCGCGACGAAGCAGCCCGAAGCCACCCTTGGCTTCGTGAGTTCCTTTTTCGCATTCCTTGCGCGAAAAAAAAGAAGGAGTTCCCTGCGCGTCTTTCTTTTGCGCGACAGGAAGTACCAGAGGCCGCAAGCACCTTACGCGCCCTCGAGGTTTGTTGAGACCTGCGCGCCTTGTCCTTTGTTGAGGCTTGCGCGGCAGTGTTGAGGAAGAGAGGCCGCGGCTCATATCTTGTGCAGCTGTTGGAGAAGAAGTTGGCCGCGGCTCAAGTAGACCCTTGCGCGCCTCCTTTGGCATTCAGGTGGAATAGAAGAAGAAAGCCGAGACTTGTGCTTGTGTGTCAAGTGAAGGAGGAAAGCCCTACGGCTGGTGTGTGCAATACAAGTGGAAGATCACACTTTGTGTGTGTGAGAGGTGAAGAAGGAAGGCCGAGGCCTTTGTGTCTTTGTGTGCAAAGTGAACAAGAGAAGGTCGTGGCCCTTGTGTGTGCAAGGAGAATCTGATTCCACACCTCTTGTGTGTGTGGAGTGAAGAAGTGTAGGCCGAGACAACACCAAGTGGTGTGTGCCAAGTGCTAAGAAGACCACACCTTTTGTGTGTGCAAAACAAGAAGAGGACCTACGGGCAGTGTGTGCACAAAAGTGGAAGTGCCTTTGGCTAAGTGTGTGCACAAATAAGGGATTGGCCGAGGCTTGCACAAATAACTACACCAATATTTGTGTGTGTGCAAAGGAAGTGGAGGCCGAGAACACCCCTTGTGTGTGCACCAAGTGAAGACACATTTTGTGTGTGCAAAATTGAAGAACAACCTATGGGTTAAGGGTGTGCAACAAGAAGTGGGAAGAGGACAAGTTTCAAGTGTGTGTAAAATGAAACAAGTATGTGCAAAGAGACAATTTGGCCGAACCTAGTGTGTTCACTAAAAGTGTAAACACCTAGAAGTAGAAGAAGAGGACAACTCACACCAAAGTAAAACACACTTAAGTGTGTGTAAACAAATTGTATAAAGTGTGTGAAGTTCAGTGAAGGTGTGTTCTTAAAGTGACTACACCCTTTGTGGGTCTACTGCACCAAGAAGAGGAAAGGGAAAGTGCATGCATGCATGCATGCATGTGCACACGTGAACAAAGCTAAATCTGGTTGTGTGCATTTGAGGAGTCCAAGACCAGAGGTTCTTGAAGATTTGAGAAGGCTATGCACTCAGTGCATGAAGTAGAGTTGAAGTGAGACTGGACCAGACTGAAGTTAAAGATATCAGTTGTCTGAGTATTCAGTAGTTGAAGAGTGAAGGCCAGGTCATCCTTAGAAGAAGGTGATAAAGCCTGAGCAAGACGAGAAGACCTGTTCACCACAAGTGATCAGAAGAAGAGCAAGGCCAGCAGCCTTTATCCCAGGCTACTGAGGATACTTGAAGACCTTAAAGAGAAGAAGAGCTACTCGTGTGACTCGAGGAGCCAGGAGAAGACCCTGTGGGACTCAGGGAGAAGAAGTCTTCAGTGGGATTCTGGAGCAGGCCAGTGGGACTCTGGTAACACTGTGTGAAGCAGTAT
Organism: Viscum album; assembly: GCA_963277665.1. Lineage (NCBI taxonomy): Eukaryota > Viridiplantae > Streptophyta > Magnoliopsida > Santalales > Viscaceae > Viscum > Viscum album. Next base: position 1,922,069,771 of record OY728160.1, read on the forward strand.
AAAGACCCTCCTGTGGGACTCAGGAGAGATACGGTGGGAAGCTGTATCGACCATTGTAATTTTAACAGGTTATAATGGAGAATCCATGCTGGGAGAGCATGGCAAGGATGTAGGCCTTTGGTGCCGAACCTTGTAAATCCTTGTGTCTTGTGCCTTTTCATTACTACATCATTCGGGAAAGGTTGAGAGATACAAGAAGAGTGGATCGAGGCCTTAACAAGCCATAGAGGTTTAATTGATTAAGAATCAATTAGTAAAAAGTTTTAAAGGATCACTGATTCACCCCCTCCCCCTCTCAGTGATTCACACTGATCTGGGCACTTCATACATGTTGGAAAATAATAATTTTAATGACAAATTAAAATAGTATTAATCATCAACATGAATAAAGAGACATGATATAGCATGATAATCAAAACATATGAAATGAGGAAGCATGTTAAAACACAAAATCATAAATACAGGTGAAGGATAAACCACCAAGACATCTTATATGACACAATTCTATAAAGGAATCATGTTCACCCCCTTTACTAACCTTGCGTATCATGATATTGAGGATTACCCAATGCATTAGACTACTATCTTAGCACACCATCAAATTCATTTCATTCTCACGCTTAAGTGTACCACATTTATCATAAAACTTGGATATATTTTTCATTATTTTTATTCCATGATAATAGAATGTGGAAAGAGAAATTTTGTATCCCCAATAAATAAGTATATGTGTATAAAGGTGAATTCCATTGATAGAAAAGTATGTATGGTATTTTGTGCACAATTGTTTTGTTCTGGAAAACCGTGGTTCCATTTCAGCAGCATAACTACATTATATAAAAATTCATAAAAATTGATGATAAGAATGAAAAGGGTATATTATAATTTCGATATCAAATAGACTATAATAAGGACATATAAATACATTCTACAACATTATTAAATATAAATATAATGCACACATTTGTAATGAAACTTCAATTAAATATGAGAATGTGAGGATCACTTTTGTAACTTATGCAGAGTAACAGCTTTGGTAAGGCTCCAAATGAGGGGGATTAATTGATCACTCACTAAAAAATTCAATTGGATATTAAGTTAATAATTATAAATTAATGAAAATAAAATAAATAATTTCAAATAAGTTTCTAGAATTTTAAAGAATTATAGGAAGTTTAGGATCCCATATGGTATATTGGCATAGTTATTGCTTAGGTAAGGGTCCAAATGAGGCAGGATAAATGATCCCTCAATAATATAACTTAAAATGGATAGCGAGGTAATTATTATAAATGAATGAAAAAATAACCAATTAAAATTAAAAAGAAAAAATTTCAAATAAGGTTCTTGAACTTGAAAGGAGGAGAGGAAGGTGAGTATCCCTTACTTCAGTGTGTCACTGCAAAAGCTTGGGAGGGGCTTCCTAAGAGCTTGGTGGCACAATGGAAATACTATAGGGAGTGGAGGATAGAGTTTGGTTGTGCTCCAAAAAGTTTTACGGGAGATAAATGGGATCATGGGTGGGTTTATATATGAAAAGAGGGATATTTTGTAATTATTTAGGTTCTGGACTCCACTTATTAAAATTTTCAATAGCACAAACCATATCATTGTTTCTGCCAATAGTTTCTTCAAAATAGGAGATTTTGTTATTATTTTATAATCCTAGGAGCCTAAATTTTTAAAATAATTCCCTTTATTATGTGGAGGTGAGTCACACTCTTAAATAAATGATATTAAAATCAAAAAATATATTATTGGTTTTGGAGGATTCACAATTTCTTTAGAAAATGAATACAATATAGTCAAAATAACATTATTTTAATGGGAAAACATTTATTTGGTCTTTGATCCCATTTATAGAAATTATTACTTCACTTTGGGGCCATTATGGTTTCATAACACACAATGTATATTGATACGGTATTTAATTTGTAATTGAAAATTATATTATTTATGAAAATTATGACAAATTCACTATTGGATAATATAAATGATGTGATTCCAAACATAATATTCATTTTATCTAAATAATTTTTTAAATATCTAAATTTTCACTTATAAAATTATATCATCATTTATTAAAAAATAATAGTTTTCCAATAATTATAAAATTACATTTGATTATACGATCATTATTATTTCATAAAAAATATTTAATAATAATATTTTAATAAAATAATATTTATTTATAAATATCCATTATTTCATCAATAATAAATTCTATAATTGAATTGGAATATAACTCAAAATTAAAATTTTGTTTTATCATTTCAAAATGTAATTTTTTTAAACTAAACATTTAATCATTAGGGATTTAAAATAAATAAGCAATAAGTCTAATAATTATTCAAATAAAGTGTAAATATTATTTTTCATACTATTTATTTTTTTTAGTCTTTTTTTAAATTATTTTACCATTAACTAACCAATTATCCATTTACCATGGTAAAAAAAATTGTACAATTATTATTCATATTACTCAAAATTAAGTTGACCGTATGAACAAATATTAATTAACATGATTGAAACTATGGAATCCATTTTATAGAAATAATTTTAAATTTTTTTGAATAATTTATATTAATATAAAACCAACAAGAATTATGGAAATTGGTTTTCTTGAAAAATACAATTTTTAAGGAAAATATTATTTCATGCTAACTATATTACATATAATATTAATTATATGAATTTAAATTCATAAAATAGATATATACTGTAAATATTTTATTTCTATTATTTTTCAGTAAGGGAAGTTTTCCATAATTATAATCCAAAAACATTATGCCTTTTAAAAGAGTATTCAAAAAACCTTCTTTTTCATAATAAAAATGAAATTATAATAAAATCATGAATAAACATCATTAAAATTTATTTAATTGGATTATATATAACTACATAATACTTATGTTACCTTGAATTAAAATTCAATTAACAATTATACATTTATATTAGCTAATTTATCAAAATAAATGACACTATTAATGATAAACGGTAAGTTACACTTTCCACGAAATAATCTATATTTTCTAACAAATTCTGAAATTTCAACATAAAATAATTTTTATATGATTATATCATAAAGGGAGTTATTTTTTCAATTATATTTTCAAAATTTTATAGAAAATAATTATTACATTTTTCTTCATAAAAATAATAAAAAATAATTTTTGAAGCAATCATATTTTGAAGAATAAAAAGACATTACCAAAAATTGATTGATTATTTACTAAGAATTGTTAAATATATTAAGTATATATATATATATATATCAGAAATTATTTAATCATATTTATATACACTCAAATAATGTAAAGGATAAAATGGTCATATTTAAATAATCATTGTTTGTTTGTGTTCGATATTGTGTATCACATATGATGTTGAACATAGTTTTATCTTTTGAAAACATGAGGCGTTACATTCCTCCCCCATTTAATAAATTTCATCCTTTCAATTTGAAATTTAACATGGTAAAAAAAAATTGACACATGTAAATATCTTTTCTTACTACCCATATCGTAAAAGGGTTAATGAAACATCCTCTTATAATGAGTGAAATGGTAATAAGAAGGACATCACATAACCAGGTTTCTAGGTAAGAGAACATTATTAGGAAGTGAAAACATATATATATATATATATATTTGTGTGAGAAAGATAAAAATAATTAATTAATAGAGTGTGATATATTACATGGTCATGAGAAATTCAATGACTAAAAAAATAAAATTATATGATGGGTGAATGGACAATCAATTCATCATAAATGATTATATTATGAAAATATTTTTTTAAAATTATTTTCGTCATGTTAAATAATTTCTTTACCATCAAGAATAGTAAAATAACGAAATATAATATCTTGAGAAGTATAATTTCATTTTTGAATTAATTTACACTATAATCTCCTCTTTTTATCCAAATGATTAAAACTCAAAAAAATTAAACAATTAAACACATAAAGTGGAATCCCATGACATTAAAGTGATAACATATAAATTACATTTGTTCCATAACATATGAATTTATAGTCATCAATGTATGTTATCCATGAATTATTTCCCAATATATATTATTTTGGGGATTTTTGTGTTCCCTTAATGATGGTTCAAAATGAGATTATGAATTTACCAAAGCATACCCCCTGAAAGTGTCAAACTAGGTGCCCCATAAGGCCCGTTTTTGTGTACCAAGGAAACCTTAATCAGTACCAAAACAACTTTTCTATGTTGATTCTCCTAGGTACATGTCATCTAGAGTAACATTCCCTTGTAGTATCCAAAAAATGATTTATTTTAGTGATAAACAACATACACTATACATAACAAAATTTAGGGATGTTTTTTATAATTGATATTATCCTTATGGCTTTCTCTAGAGTTGAATAATCCTAATAAAAATAATAAATAAACTTTTCCTATGATAACAACTATAAATAACCTCATCATTATTTCACATTTATATATTATTTGTTACAAAATAATACAAAAAATATAACTCGGATGTTAGAGAAGTCTAGTTTCTTTTGTAATTATATACATTACGTAATAATATAAAATAATGAATACAAAATTTTTATTTAAAACTTCTTTATCTTCCTCAAAAAAATCCTTCAAACCTTAAAAAACATGTCATAAACTAGATACATACATAAGAGGGGGGTGAGCTAAAAATCATAGTACGGGATTAAACCTTCTAGAAGATATACGTGATAAAAAATTTGAATACCAAGGATGCATAATAGGATTAGTAATCATTATAATGAAAAAAGAGACATGATATATCTTAATAATCAAAACATGGGAGATGTTGAAACAACATAAAACTCTGAATCATAAAAATAGGTCAAGGATAAAACTACCTTGACATCATGGTAGAAAAATTCCCAAAAAGGAATCAGGTTCCTTCACTGTCCCAATGTGATTTATCATGATACTATTCATTACCCAATGCATTGGATATCTATATAAGTGCATCCATCATATTCATTTCATTCTCAATATTATGTGTGCCACATAAGTCATAAAAATGATTCATTCATCATCATAATTTTTTCCATGATAAAGGAATATGGAATGAAAACAATTTTGGCCCGCATAAATAAGTATATGTTCAAAAAGGTGAATACCCTTGATAGAAAAAATGGTTATGGTATTTACTACACAATTATTTTTCTTTATCAAATCATAGTAAATGTTTTGCATTATAGTTTTGTTATAAAAAATCATGATTTTTTATAAGAGTGAAAGGGGTATCACATCATTTTGAAAGAAAAAGGACTGTAATAGGTACATTGAATGAAATATCACAACTTCAGTAAATGAAAATATAATTCATAAGTTCATATATTTACTTGAAATAAAGAACAGAATGTGAGGATGCATTAGGGAATTTCATCCTTGTAACATCATACATAAGGGTCTAAATGATGGAGGATAAAATATCCCTCATTAAAATGGCATCAATTGTATATAATGTAAATGAATGTAAATTAATAAAAATATAATCAATTTAAATTAAAAGAACAAAATTCAAATAAGATTCTCGAATTTCAAAGGAGATGAGGAAGGTGAGGATCCCTTGTGGAATATCGGTATAGTAATAGCTTATGTAAGGGTCCAAATAAGAGAGGATAAATGAACCCCCAGTCAAAAAAATATATTTCTTTATAGTAATGATTAGAAGATAATGAAATTATCACCATTTGAAATTAAGAGATCTAATTTTAATGATTATTCTTGAATTTTAATGGAGGAGAGGATGTTGAGGATCCCATACCTAAGTGTGTCACTCCCAAAGCTTGGTAGGTTAATATTGTGAGTATTGGGGAACATTGGGTAGACTCTAGGGATTGTAGGTCATATTTTGGTCTTTCTACAAGGATTTAGAGTGAAGATAAATGGGATATTGTGTGGATATATATTGAAAAATAGGGTATTTATTTGTTATTTATTTTTTATTTATATTTTGGACTTTACATAAAAAATATCCAATTCCAAAAAACTACTCATAGTTTTTCCATTGGGTTACTAAAAATGGATGTGTTATTTTCTATTTTATATTTCCAATGGGAAATCTTATTAAAATAATGTTTTTATTATGTATAGGTGACTAACACTCTTAAAGAAATTATTTTAAAACATTAAAGTATATTATAGGTTTTGGAATAATAAAAATTGATTTTAAAATAAGAATAAATTTACATAGAAACATATTATTTGAAATGGGAAACATTTATTTGGTCATGTATCCCATTTATAGTAATTATTACAACAAATTTTGGTCATTATGATGTCATAAATCAAAAAATCTATTTATACAGTATTGAATGTTAACCAAAATATGGAATGTCTCAAAAAATTATAAAAAATTCACTATTAGATAATTTAGATTATATAATTCCAAAAATAGTATTAATATAATCTAAATAAAATTTTAAATATTTGATGTTTTACATTTAAAATAAAATAGACATTGGTTAAGAAATAACAGTTTTTCTACACTTATAAAAATTTCATTTGATTATATGATCATTTATATTTGATAAAAACTATTTAATAATAATGTTTTAATAAAATATTAATTACTTAAAAATATTCATTGATTATTCAAAAAAAAATTCTTAATTTAATTTGAATATTACTCAAGATTATTATTTCTTATCATATCAAAATGTATTTGTTCTTTTAAACTAAATTATTAATTATTTGAACACTAAAAAAATATGGAATACATATAAAAATAATTCAAGTGAGGAGTAAAGGTAAATATTAATACTATCAGTTTTAATTTTATTCTAGTATTTGTTAATTTATTTTTACTATTAATTGACCAGTTTTCCTTTCCCTATGGTAATAAATATTTAGTTAAATTTCTAATATTATTGCTCAAAACTAATTTGAACATATTACCTATTGTTGATTATGATGATTCCAAATACGAAATTATTTTTTCAGAAATAAATTTATTTATTTTTAAGATTATTATTTAATGTAAATTGACCAAGAATTCTGAAAATTTGTTTTTTGAAAAATTAAATATTAAATGAAAATTTGATTTCAGTTTACCTCTATAACATTTAATATGAATTATATTAATTGAAATTAATAAAATATATATATATGATATAAACATTTAATTTATATAATTTATCGTTAGTTATTATTTTAATTAATTCAAATGGTGAATCATTATGCATTTTTAAATAGTTTTTAAAAAAATGTCTTTTTAATCATAAAAATAAACTTATACTAAACTTTTATATAAATAAAATTTAAATGTTATTAATTGAATTAAATATAAATAAATAATAATTATGTTACCTTGATGTCAAATTTAAATAACAATTGAATTTTTAAATTAACGAATTTATCCGGAGAAATGATACTTTTAATTATAAACTGTAACATCCATTATTCAAAGACAATATATATTTTCTAAAAAGATAAAAAAATATCACTATAAGATAATTTTGATATGATGATATCAAAAATTGAGTTGTTTTTATAGAATAAAATTTCACAATTTTCTACCAAACAAATATAATACTTTTATTATTAAATTAATAAAAAATCATTTTTGATGAAATCCTATTTTTAGGAAAACAAATCATTACCAAATATTGATATATTATTTACTATTCATTATTAAATATATTTATGATATATATATATATAGATATATCATAGAAGAGTTAATTTTTTTTATAAACACAAAGACAATGGAAAGGTAAAAATGGTTATATTTAAATAATCATTGTTCTTTTGGGTTCAGTATTGTGTATCGCATATAATATCGAACATAGATTTCTATTTTAAAAATTCAGGGTGATAAAAATGTGTTTTTAAAATAAAAAATTGACAAATATATAATAATTTATGAATTTTTTGGTTACATTCATTTGATATAGTTTAAAACTAAAATGTAAGGCATACGAAAGAAACATCATGATAGATTCATGTCTAGATATGAGTGAAAAGGTTTCCATATTATCGATAAATAGTTCATCATTTTATCCTTGTAAAATCAATATAGATTTATATATAATTATTATACTTGAATCATCAACTTTACTTTTAAACACACCTTTAGTGTCAATAGTTTGTTAGTCCTTGGGTATTCTAACTAGTTCTTGGATTTATTTCTTCTAAACAAGTTTTACTCTTCCTACATAGCCAGCACCAATACATTATTATTAATGTAAATCATTGATGTTATTAGTTAAAGTTTTGTGAAGATATAATGATTTTTAACATCATTTATAGGATATTTTCTAGTCTATTTTTGTTATCAATGTTACACAAAAAAATTTATCTGAAGGGTTATATATATAAATCTTAAGAGATCTAGGAATATAAGTGTTTTTCACATCATTCTCATTTATAGGATTAGGTCCATGATTATCATTAGAAATGGGACATTTTTTTACATGATGAATGGAATAATTGTCAATTGGTTTACCATTTATGTCCAGATTGTAATCACCATACTCCAGATTTTCTAAATTGGTCTTTTACACATGTGGATATATCTCATCAAACATAAAATATATAGATTCTTCAACAATATTTGTTCTTTTATTAGTCATCAATATTATTTATTGGATATATAATATCCATGGAAGATTCATTCCATTATCATGGAAGAAAATGTTTCTCATTTGTCTTTGGTATTGAGTATATAGGCATTACAATCAAAAACTCCAATATAATTAAGCTATTACATTATACAATTCCATAATTCTTATAGGGTATTCTATAAGAGTAGTATGTTTTAACCTTTACTAATTATATAGAAATTTTTGTTCACAATATCTACCCAAAAATAGTTATGTAAATAATACTCATTAATCATGGTCTTGGAAGTTTCTTGAAGGGTTTTGTTTCTCCACACTAATACAACATTCTATTGTGGTGTCCTTGGAGCAGATAAACTGTGACTATATTGATTTTGTCATAAAAATTATTCAAATAATTAATTTTAAATACAATGGCCTTTGTCAATTCCAAATGTGTTAATTCAAAAAACCACAAATATTTTTTATATATTTAGTATATTTTTAAAAACAAGAAGTAACTTCACATTTATGAGAATGGAAAAAAACCCATGTATATCTTGAATAATCATCCACTATAACATAAGTGTAAATATTTCTTGATAAACTAGAAAATATATAAGGTATTAAAAAATCCATGTAATCCAATGATAAATTTTGAGACTATTAATCGGTTTTCATTGGATTGGAAGAGATTTTATGCTATATTACATTTTCATAGGTACTACATACATTTTCTATTAGAAATTAAATCTTAGTTAAATACATGGCTAATCATTTCCTAGTAATATTTATATGTGAATAGATATTATAATGGCCAATTATTCTATTAAAAATCCAGGATTATTTTTTAAAGGAACATAATAAATTAACATTAATATAAAAAGATGAATTTAATTCTAATGAATAAATATTTTCATTTCTCGTTGAAGTAAAAAATAAAGTATGTTTAGAATCAAAATAATTTCCGGAAGTATTTTCCAATTTAATAGGATAAATATCATAACATAATTTTGAAATTATATATAGAATATTCTTTGATATATCAATAAATAAACCTTTTGAAATTAAAATTGTACTGGAGTTACCAATTTTTCCATGCCCAATAATTTCACTTATGGAATTGACACCAAGACTTATCATGTCCACCATCCTCTTTTATTAGGTTTTTGAAACTTGAGTAGTCCCTAGTCATATATCGGGATAATCTACTATGAAAATACCATATTTTCTTATTACAACACATCAATAATGTAACCTATAAAAGATAATTATAACAATAATAATTTTTGTCCCCGTATTTTATTTGGTAAAGAGATGTTAGTTATAAAGGATATAGGAATCCATAATCATCAAATAGTTTCATATAAAAATATCCTAGAATATCATAAATAGACACTTTATTAGTTCTAATAGAGTAATAAATTTTAATATAACATGTATAATTGGATATTGAGTCCAATTTATTTTTATATATTCTTATTTTTCATATCGGTATCCAATTATAGTAGTGTATACAATAGTTTTTTTGTTTAACAGGAATAGGGGTTAATGTTTTTATTCCATTCGTAAAACTCTTTATATCATTATCTAATTATACATTACATAATTGTTACTCATTGTTTTCTTTATTTGGTAGAGTATTATTATATTTTTCAATAGTAAGATCAAATTTAATATTAGAATACATTGCATATTTCTTCATTAAACATTTAAATTAATTTTTAAATTTATAAATAATTTATTAAAACATGTTACAATATATAAATAATTAATCACTAGAAATATTCTCTACATGGATTACATTTTCAAAATGATTTGAAATATTGGTTGGAGATTCATCAAATATATTTAGTACCTCTTATGTGTTAATGACGAAACATATATGATCTTTTTTCATTATCACTTCTTGGATCGATTTGAAATCACTTGAGCTATACTAAAAATAACTGAAGGTGTCTTTTATAGAGTTTTTGTATCTATTTACTTTTTCCTAATATTTCATCATAAATTTGAACTTTGGAATGTCACATTTTATTTTTTCCCTTTCAACATAAATTCATAGAATATTTTTTTATTGGAAAGATAATCATTATTCCATTTTGATCTCCATTCTCTTTTGTTATCATATCTTCCTCACTCTGATTTCTTGAAATATAAGTTCTTCCCTTATAAATTCATAAAATTTCGGGAAAAATGATCATATTATCTATCATCTTATAGTGGTGATTCTGAATTAAAATATCATTCTACTTTGACCTTTTTTTGTTTATAGTTTGATATCATAATGGATAATTACTTCCTCTTTAGATCTATAATTTCATATATATTTTACTAATAAATCATCTCCATGTATTTTAATACTTATAATGAGTTACTTTACTGATATGTCACATATATTAGATGATTCCCTTATAGTAACAGAGGTTATTATCCATATTTTGGTAATATATCACAGAATTCTCAGGAGTTAATCCTTTCCAAAAAAAATATTTCCAATTACAAGCATCATATTTATAATCTCATTGAACATATGATACATATCCTAAATATTTTCATTTGGATTTATCTTGAAGGTATCCTATTTAATATTATAATAGTTTACATTCATTTTTATATCATTAGATATTATTTCATGAGAAATAACTAGGGTATCAAAAATCTACAAAGATGTAGACCATGATGATATTCAATTAAATTTGTCTTCACATAATGCATAGTACAAATAATTCATATCAATATCGTTAAATTCATAGTATCTCATAGTAGACTCACTCTATATAGGTCTAGCATCTTGATCTTTTCCATATTTACCTTCAATGATTGTCTATTTGAGATAACATAAAATCTAAATTAATTTTCATTTTTATTTTTGATTTTTTACAATTTGTTCCATTAAAATAAGGAGACATATAAGTGGTTCTTTATTATTTCATGTTATTATGGATAACTGCCTAATTCAATATAAAACATAAAATTTTTTCTTTAAAAAATAATTGATCGCTCTAAAAAATATTATAAAACCCATATGATACAAATTTATGGTTGTATTGAACAACTAAAAAGTGGATTGAATTGATATCCAAATAAATTTTCATGTATAAAAAAATTAAAACTAAAATATCCAATTTAATAATTGGGTCCTATTATAAAATACAGGGAATATATAATTATATCATTGGTAATGGTTCTAAATTTTTTTATCATAGATAAGAAAAAACCCCATGTAAAATACATTAAACATTAAAATTAATCTACTTGTATCATGAATAATAAAAAAACATACTAATTTATGTTAACTATTATGGTATAGCTTTCATTAGAAATTAAGAAAATAGAAAAAAAATTAAAATAAAGAAAAACTAAAAAATAAATCCCATCAGAATTTTATAAGGGATTTAGTCTCAAGTAAAGGCTTAATACCATAAACTTTTCAATCACCTATATTGAATCATTTCATTGCTAAATAAACTTATCCAAAACCTGGATAAGGTTTCACAGACAACAGTACATAGTATTGGCCAAGAACATAGCCTCTACCATAGTTATTCATGAGAAGAAAATGATGCCATGTCTCACTTGATATCTTACATAGTTGTTCATGGGAATATTAATCAAAATATAAGAGAGAGTGTTAGGTACTCTCTTATTTAATAAATAAGACTATGTTTTTACAAATCAATAGTAAAAAACATAATAAATATCTATTGTAAATTATAAATGGAAATAGAATGAGATATGAGAAAAGTAACTGTGATGTGGCTTGATCCAAATAGCTTTTTTTCCAGAGTCCATTAATTTTTCTTTTTAATGGGAATGGACATGTTTTATAGTAGATTCAGGTAAGTGGATTGTCATTTAGATTTTTAATGGAGTCTTTTTTTATCAAAAATTCCAATATTATTATATATAAAAATTATGTTATACATCACCTGCTATATGATAATTGTCTTCCATAGAGTGGTCTTCATCCAAAACTAGCCACTAGAGAACCATCAATGAAATTTTAATGCATCTCTTAAAAGATAGTTAATTGGATTTAAAAATTGACATGGTTAGTTATCATGGTTAGATTATGTAGAAAGGTGTCAAAATTTACTCGTTCCTTTATGTGGTCAATTCATTGGATCTTGTGGTTGGTTCATGACTTCATGTGATAGCTTGTTTCCTTATATGGTCACCATAATAATAGATGTGGGTCAATATATTACTCAATGAATTTTTTATATACCTTGGAAAGGTAAGGTTTTTAATCTATATAGTACATATATTCAATTATTTAGTCACTTCATTGATTCACATGGTTAGGTATATTGAACACATTATAATATGCATCTCTCTCCCATGGAATATTCATTGAATATGCAGTAACGAGATCTTAAATTCATGGAATGCCCAACTCTACATCATAGTGTGTTCATTACATTGAAAGATATTGATAATATAGAGCACGGTAGGAAATATTTATTTTCATTCACGTGAAATATAACATGTGTTTGGGTGACACAGCCACTGACCATCATGGTCATTTCACATTCGACACCCGGTAAGCACATTGTTCATATTGTTCGAAGTCATAGTACATTCCAAACTTACCCTTTTTTGAGTGTTTTTTCAATAAAACCATATACTAACAGAAAAAATAAAATTATAAATACGATTTGAGATTTTTAAAAGAACGAAATACTGGTATATGAAAATAGAATGGTACTTTCTGAATGACCTTCTATTTGAGGATGATATGTATAATGAACCAAAACATTGTATTCAAAAATTGTGAAACAATTTTCCATAACAATGAGGTAATCATTAGATCTCAATCTAGTATAATATAATTTTATACTCTATTAAAACTTACCACTTAATTAATTTTATTTCTAGAAAGCTGATCAAGTGATAAATAATCTCTAATTGAAAGGATGTTTTCTAAATTTGAAAAAAGGTTGACTATAACAAAAATAACATTATAGAACTTATATGTTTTGGGTAATATGATGAAAAATGAATAGTGTTGTTTTTGAATTATCATTATGGTAAGGGTAGTGGTAATGAAATCCCCTTCAAATCATATCTCTAATATTTAAATTAATTTTATATCAAGCACCAAGATACATACTTAGCAACATCTCTTTTCATGTTGTCCCAAAAAAATACTCTTTTAGATCAATATAAATCATTTTATTAATAGGATGAATCGATCTTGATGAAAAGAGAGACTCATTCAATTAATGATTTTTTAAATTTAACGTGGATATAATACTTACATGGTTCTTGAACAATATCATTCCATAATAATCAAGTTTGAACTCAAGAGAATTTTTTACCTTCTTCTATAGTTTAAAATCTTCCTCTCGTACCCCTTTAATATTCACAATGATAAATGGTTGAACAAACATTTGATAATGATAATATTTATCTTCATCTTTAAACATATTAATATGTATCCCTTAAAAATATATAAATATTATATCATTTTTTATCCTCAATATAGAAAATATAGCATGATCTTTTCCACTCGGAGCATACATCTCCATGTTCATTTTCACATGATGAAAATGTGTTGAACAATAATAAATTTCAATCAAATCCAACCATATTTTCAGAAATAAATTCATCTCATTTATAGTGGATATATATTTTTATCTTTTTTTATATTTATATATATCATACATCACTCAGTAAATATAAGTCCATCATATTATAGTGACAAATTTACTGAAGCTATCTCAAAAAAAATGAGGTGTCTAATTTTTCTATTCAACGTAAAATTTTCTTGAGTTATAAGCTATAACTATAACATTATTCATGACAACACATCCAATTCAATTCATTTATAAAAAAATAAGGACAATGAAAAATTCTGTATTGAAGGGTAATGTATTTAGAGGTTCACCAACTAAACCTACCTTTAGTTCATTTATATTTCCCATGCATTCATCTTCCCAAATCACCTTGCCACTATTCTGAGTTATCATGGTGAATGTATTACACAATCATGAGAAAACCCCCAACATGGTTTTCATATTAACCATAAATCACAAGAAAACTATGAATCTTATTCACAAATTTTGGTTTGGTCCAATATTTAATATCATATGGCATTGATGTATCTATAAATATACCCTCAGATACGATTATATGATCCAAAAATAAAAAAAAATTATTTCCAAAATTTACACTTTGTAAATTTTTCATACAAATTATCATTTATTTTGGTCTTTAGTAAAATCTTTATGTTACCATTATAATCTTAAATTATATTTAAAAATATAATAATATCATCTATAAAGGCTACAAAAAACTAATCATGGTAATCTTTAAAGACTCTACACTTTTAACCCTTGATGATAGTGGTGGAATTAGCAATACCAAATGGAATCACTATCAATTCATAGTTTCCATGCCATGAGTGGATTCTTTTCTTGGATATATCCTCCATATTGACCCTTGGTTGTTGATATCCAAAACAATTATCTATCTTCGAAAATTATTAAACTCAACTTAGTTGATTAATGAAGTCCTCAACATGAGGAAAATGATACTTATTCATCAATTTTTCTTATTAAGATCATGATGATCATAATCAATTTATCCATATTTCTTTTTAAAAAAAATAAAAATATCCAACCCATGATGATGAACTTGGATTAATGAATCTTGTTTCAGTTTTCTCTTGGAGTGGTTTCTCTAATTCATAAAAGTCAATCAGATCTATTCTATATAGATTATTTCAAATATTTTTAGCACCAGGTATGAGTTATACTAACAACTCATATTTACAATTCGGTAGAAGAATATAAACCACTTCTTAGAAGGCATCATAAAATTTCCATACAATAGGCATATCATCTATGATGAGTTTCTCCCCAACCATCTGAGATAAACACCCCATGTTAAGATGAATCTAGACCCATAAAATTGATATTATTTCCTTTGGATGTTCATATTAATTTTCACAACATTAGATGATCATTTATTTGTTTGAAATATAACATTTGACTTCCCTTAATCAATAATTTACGTTAGTTTTATATAATGAAAACCAATCCATTCACAAAATAATATAAAATTCACAATAGAGAGAATAATTATATTTTTAGGAATCACATTCCCAAAAACATCAATCAGATAAGAATTAAAACCTTGAGATGTGATCATAATTCCATTAGGGGTTTTCAATATTAATTAAAAATATAATAATTGAGGTCGTATTGTGATACCATTAGAAAATTACTCATATATAAAATTAAAAGTAGATCAAAAAACAAAAAATTTATTAGTAGTTTGAGAGTGTATGGTAACTATACATTTCATCACTTTGTTATTTCAATCAGCAATAATGATCACTTGAGATTTAAATCTGTCTCTAGGATTAAGACGATACATATTTCTTTCATTATCCTTAACCTTCAACTTTTATCACTAGTTATTAAAACTCTTATACTCATTTCATTTGAAACACTAGATTATGGGAGCGGCATTCAATGGATCTATTCCTCCATCATTTCATAACTCATTCCAATCACTATTTAATTAAATTTAATGATGATACTCCTTTCCATTGATAAATAATTAATAGTTTCCTTAAGAAAATTTCATCTACATGTTTATCTATATGATGAACATAATCTAAATATCATATTCTTCCCTCTATGGTTTTTAGAATTTGTTTTAATTCAAGCATAATTTTCCTATCAAAACCATGAGATTTATAAAAGACTCTAACATCCATTTCCACCTTGGAATCACATAGAATGATTTATTCATAGATACTAAAGTACCTTTTGGATAACAATATTCATTGAATTGGTTTTCTGGAAATAGCAATTTGATCAAACCTAGTTTTAGGTTTGATGATAATACCATAACTGTATCTCCAAAGTCATGTAAAATTTTCAATATATGTACCAATAAATTCATAATCCTTCTACATTATCAGATGGGAATATTTATTAATTTTCATATGAAGAATTTATATTATATTATTTATGAGAAATAAGAAATTAAACTCTTCCTACCCCATGGAATCATTTTCTAACCCTTTCCTATCGTTATTGATAAAATTAAACCATTTACTTTCATCACCTTCCAAATGACAAATAGGAAACATAAATATTTTCCATGAATATTGGAGAAAAAAATATCATTTCAATGGTACTAATCCAAAAATCATCATCTATTATTATATAAGACAATATAAAATAAGGTGGTTTTCTCCTTATGATAGACTCAAGAGATAATTTTTTTCTCCTTATAAGTTTGTAATCATAGTGTAACACCACATTATATTGTGATTTTTTTAAATAAATTTAATATCTTAGATATTTTTACTTACATGAAATAAAAACATTATCATGCACTACATGAAACACTGTCTTTATTTTTATTTACGTGAAACACTTAGTTTAGATTCTATAACACGAAACACACTTAGTTTAGATTCTATAACACGAAACACTAACTGTAACATGCAATACAAGCACCACTGAGTTTAAATGAAATGTATCAATGTAAAAATTTATTATAGTTTAATATGATAGTAATCACCTAGAATTTGTAATCGTGGGTATCAATAGGAATAAATAAGTTATAAATATACATGGTCTATGGATGTATATAAATTTTTTTTGGTGGCCAATTAATTAGAAATGAAAATAAAATCAATTTGGAAATAAATAAAATCTTTTTTTGAAAAAATATTTTTATGCACAGACACATGTTTTACAATAAATAAATTAAAAAATCACTTTTAGTGAGTTATTTTAAATAAATTAATATCTTATTGATTTAATCACATATTTAAAATTCTTATTATGTGTTTTCTGGAAAGATATATTAATATATCCAATTTTACAATTAAAATCTGTATTTTTCTAAAAATAAGTTTACTCGCCTTTTTATAAAATTATTTTTAAATTATTTTTTATTAAATTTTTTAAATTTATTTTAAGAATTAAATTTTATTTCATAAATCATAGTTTCTAAATAATCATTCTATTCATTTTTTTTATTTTTTGAAAATATATATTCTTCGATTAATGATGAAATATACTTTTTTCATTAACGAATTTTCATTTCATTTAATGGATTTAAAAAATACAAAAAAAATATTATGGAATTAAAAGAAATAAATTCTATATTATATATATATTAATACAATTTAGGTTATTATATTCATTTTAATTTTTAATTTTTATATAAAACATTGAAATTTTTTGAATAATTTTCTCTTCAAAATCAAACTTTCTCAAAACATGTACGTGAATAATTAAAATTGAAATTTGTTTTAATATGTGAATGGTATTTTTAAAAATAGATTTTTTATTTTTAATCAGAATAATTTATATGATACAAAATTTTCAACTTCATTTTTTACTATTATTATTATTTAAATAAATAAAAATTAATTATTGTGGTAAAGATAAAAATGAAAATACTCAGGGTTAGACTAAGAAGATAAGTGTTCAAATTAATATTACAATTGTATGATTCTCATTTTATAGCTACATTTAGATATTATAATTCCCAATTCACAATATATGTTCATTTTTATGATTTTTTTCTTTGGGATGAGTTTATTATTTTAAATTCTTTTGGGAAATTTACAAGTTGTTTCCTAGTAGGTTCCTTTACCAATATTATAAAATTCCACCACCACCCATCATCTATTCACAAATATAAAGAAATATGTCATTGAAACCCCTAAAAATATACCTCCTAAACATCCTCATCCATGTTTTATATCTTATTTTCCTCCCAAAAGACCAACACAAGGGTCCTTAATAAGATATAGAAGGACGGTTTATCAATGAGAAGGTAATTTTCTACAGTAAGCTCCTTTTTTTATTTCTTATTTTCCACAATAATTTATTTATTAACACACACAATAAAATATAAAAAATATCTTATGTATACCGATATATTATTACATTAATGTAATAATATATATATATATCTCTACTACAATCAAATGGAAAATGAAACCATTGATCATGTGTAAAAGGGTAAATCGCCTGTCATAGTGATGTAGTTTTCTTTTCCTAAAACACAACTAATTAATGGAAAAATTATTGGATTTATTTTTAATATATTTTATTTATTATATAATTTTGTTTCTAGAATCATGATATCACATATTCCTTCTTAATTTCAATTCTGTGGGAATAGAATAATGTCATTCATGTGTACATGGGACTTTAGCCTCATGAAGCAATGTGATTATTTCATGCATTAAAAGGACTGTATTTAAGATAGTTTTAATTATAATATATTATATATAAGAAACAAAAATTATTCTTTAGTGGTAATTATTTTTTTATAATTCTTTCCCTACTTCCCTCGAGAAAATGGAAACAAATTTTATGGGTACATATGGCCTACTGCCTTTATGAACTGTGTATTTCATTTTCTATATCTTACCTTTATTGATCACTAAAAATACATATATAAAAAATATATATTATATTAATATAACTTTTAACATTATTAAGTTCATTTAAAAATGATAAATGTAATAGGACCAAAAATAATAAATCAAAACATACCTGAAGAGAAAAACTATAATTGCATAAAACATGACATTAAAATGGAATTATTAATAAACATGTAATAAAAAGTCATAATTATATCATATATGGTATGCTATATATATATATATATTTATTTATGATTCTATAATATATTTATAATAAACATATTTTTATTATATAGGAGTTTCTAATGTGTACTAAGGAATTTGAGACATACAATAAGTGATTTCTAGTCTCTCTTTTATTTCATAGAGACTTATGAATATTCAAAACCTATTTATTTTTTATGGTGTATATGCTTCCACAATGAAATTTTATATCATGAATATAATTTTTTTCTTGATATTTAATCTTCCATTTTATGTAATTATTTATTATTTCTATTGATTCAAAATATTTATAATGTGGTGAGGTATTTTTGTCTCAAGTTGCTTCCCTTGTCATATATGTGATGTTTTGAATATATCATATTTTACAATGTGTATATAATGAAATTTTTTCCAGAAATATCATGATTTTATTTATTCTCATGATATTTAATGATTTGTTTAATTTGTTATTACATGGTTCTAATAATTTAATATTAACATTAGGTAAAATATTTTATGTTACAATCTCATTGTTTATAAATATTTTTTATGATTATGTTTCCAGTGATGAAATGTTCTAATACATATCTCAAATAAAATATTTCCTTCTAATATAGATTTTTTTTCCATATAATACATTATTTCATTTCATTGTCATCTATTTATATACTCATGACGGAAAAATATTTTTTTATGATAAATAATGTTCATTTCTCCATTTAGTATAAAACAAATTTTCACCAAAACCATGTTTTCTGAAATGATTTTAAGAAATGTAATAAATTATTTTAATAAATTGATTTATATATTTTCATAGTTATTTTTAATAAAATGGAATTTAAAATTTTATTATATTTTAAAAGGTTATTTTAAAAGTGGAAATACAATTTTCCTCAAGAAATGTTTTAAATGATTTTTTAAAGGATCCATTTATGTTTTCAAGGGTAATCTCAAAGAAATGGATTTTGAAAATTTTTTATGTTTTAAAAGGTGTCCTTAAATTAGGAATGGTTATTTCTCACAAGAAATGTCATAGATAATTTTCAAATCCATCCTTCAAAACTAATCATGGTTACTTTCAATGAAAATAATTTCCAAAATATTTTCTGAATATTTTGATTTAAATGTAATTTTCCATGATAAGTTTTTTTCCTCATGAAATGTTTCAAATTATTATGTCAAATATTTCATTAAAATCATTAATGGTTTTTTAAAAAGAATATTATTTCCAAAAAATAGTATGATTTTTTTTAATTTTTTTTAAAGACACATTATTTTTCTCATGAAATGTTTTAAATGACCTATAAATTAATTCTACCTATATTAGAGGATATCTATTCATGTTGCCTATTATGTACTTGGGATTTTATCTAAGGATACCATTATTATTCTTTCTCATAATGGTTTTTGTTTCTGATGAAATTTGTTTTATGAAACCTATTTCTCTTCCACGAGTTATACAGTGAAAAATACTCTTAAAGTTGTATTCTTTTAGTAGGTTATCCTATAATGAAATGATGAAATTATTTTCATACCCATTTATTTTCTAAAATTATGATATAATGATGTTTTTATGAAACCAATTTCATTTAAAGGGTTATGATAAGACTAATATTTTATGACTTGTGGAACATGTATGTGTGGTTTTCATTAATTTATTGGTGGGATATTAATCTACCACCAATGGATTGGGTAAATATTAATATCTCATAATATATAGTGAACTGGAATTGAGATTATACCTAGATAATTAAATTATTTTTCCTCTTTGATGGTCATGGGAGTGAACCATGACTACTATGATTATTTGGGGAGTTAACCCATTCTATTATGATAACCTTTCAAGTCATCCTTTATTAATAGGGATATTATTTTCAAAGGTTGTGATCAAGAAGAAAATCTATATCATTTACCACTATAATGATATCATGGATCATGCTCTTTGATTTATTTATAATTAATGTCTTATGAAATTAAAATATTTATTCTATGACATAAGACATTGGTATTTGATGTGAATGGTATGGTTTTTTAATGTTTTGACCATGTTATCATACCCTTATACTTGTGTTATTCTTAGTAATCTCTCATTTTTACCCTTGTTGATCATCTGACTTCAACATTTCTTAAGTTTTTGTTCCCATTTTTATGATGAATGGTTTTAAGAAGTGTATGAATATGATGATTTAATGGTTGAAATATATTTAGGGAATATGTTGAATACCATTCAATAAATAGATGGATTTTGTCTCAAGTATCCAAGGTCACTAAACCATTATAATATTCGTTAATTTGTTTGTGTAATGTTGGGAATATTCACCAAAAATATGTAACATCTATGTATAAGAAACATGGTTCGTTACATTTTGTGTCATAAAATAGGATTAGTTTGACATTGGAAACTAGTATGATAAAAAATTTGTGACATTCATATGGATAATTATAAGTATTAGAAAAATTATAAGATAATGTTATATAATTTTCTAGAATGATGGGTGTAAGTAGATTATATGAAATTTCATCCATAACAATATTCTACAAGTTGATGTGCCTCTGACACATAGGTGCCTCTGGGTAATAACTCTGTAATGGGTGCATTGAGTTGGAATCAATCTTCTCAAGTGTATGAAAATAGACATTGTTTCTCACCTTATTTGACACTCCCAATGTAAATGATTTGGAAATTCAATAACACAATATGAACCATCAAGAAGGATTTGAATAATGGCCCAAAATGGCCAAGGTTAAGCATAAAATTTATTATATTAGAATTTAATTTTTCCTTATTTTTACATCTGGTAACTTATTTTTAATGATTATATTATTCCCCACAATTATTATTATTCCTTATAGTATTATTTTTTTATTTAATAATTTATGGGAACCAAAATGAATTTGATTAACATTTAATGTGATAAACAATGTGATAATGAGAAACCAAATGGAATGATAACTAGAGTAAATTATATTTTAACTATGACTAATAAGTTATCATGATATATGATTAACACTTTTCACCTTAACCAAATCTCATAACTCTAAAAGAATATAAGGATACGGTTCATTGAGTGTTTGGGTGCTGAAGATAGTGGATGAAAGATTATTTAGATTTCTATGTATGGATAATATGGGAACAGTCATCCATGTTAACATCTTAGAGGAATTGGAATATGTTTAGAGTATATAAAATTAATAAAAAAATAACATAATTCTTTATGAAAAATGAAAAGTTTGGTTAATGCAATGGATGAGGATAATGGTCTACCTATGATATCATAGATGTTTGAATGTTTTAAATGAGGAAATTATGGGAATTATTCAAATGAATTTTCTTATGGGTAAAGAATAGGATGAAAATAAACAAGGTGGTTCAAGTAAAGGTTATACAACTAATGATAAGGAGACTAAAAACGACATGTGAATTCTATGGGTTGTTCTAATAGTATTTAATATTAAAAACATGATAAGCATAACTAAATTCTGGTTGATAAATCTTATTCCATGATTCATATTTAATATTTTAGGAAATACATATTAAGAAATACCATGATGAATATTAGTTAATGGATTAATAATTAATTGGGATGATTATAGTGTCCTTGAATTGGAATTCAATAATTATGTTATATGATTCATGAAATATATTATTATTTTTCTGTAAAAAATTTTAACTTTGGATTTTAAAGAATATATTTTTCAATATTGATGACATATAAAATATATTTATTATAAAGGGTATATATTATCGAAAAAAGGTGATTCATAGTAGATAACCATTTATATTTTATATATGTTTAGATAATGATGGTGGGATAAAGATATTTGGGATATAAATAAATTAAATTGGATAGTATTTGTCACCTTGGAACTAGTTAATGAATTTTGAAAAAGGTGGTCAATTTTATCACTGATGGAGTTTATAAAATTATTAGATTTATCAAACATATTCAATAATATGTAGTTTTATTACCAGAATAAGGATGTATTTATTTTTTTCATAAATTCATTAGGGTAATTTTGGTTATTACCATGTTTCATTAAAATATATGAATAAGTTATTAACATGTTTTTATGCGTCAATCAAAAAACACTTTGTGATATTATGGGGATAAATGTTAAGATGAACATGCTTATTAATGTTTAATTTTTTATGGTTTATATGGAAAACCAATTATAGAATTTATTACGCGTAACATTCTATGAGGTTTTATAGATTAATGTATTATATTACCATATGATGACTTATGAATATTGGATAACCATTTTTAACACTTTTGGTTTTAATGATAACTAGATATATATGTAATGAATTATTATTCTTTTATAGAACATGTGATATTTTAGTGCTTCTAGAATAATAAATTAGTCTTTTTTGTTATATTAAAATATGATATAGAATTTGATTACATGGTATTCAAAGGATGATATTATTGTTATTAAAGGGAATGAATTCAGGTAATTATATCGTATTTTAAAAATTCCAAAACATTATAAAATGTGCATTGAAATAAAATATTACCCTATTACAATAATTTCTGATGATATCAACAACATTTTTTTATAACTCATTGGTTTATGTATTTTTTTATTTTCACATGATCATTCACCTTTTTTTAATTAATCATATCTAACATTATTCATCCTAAATCACACACCAATCTTTTCCCCCATGACCAAATCATCACATCCCGCCTATATTCTCTTATTTGAAAACCAATTGTGTGTTATACTAAATTACATTCACACATCCATTACTTCATATTCATGAATAAGATTTATTAATTCTTTTATAACTTCTTATTCCCGCAATGGGATTTTAAATGGTTAAATAATTATTTATCAAACACAAGTTCAAATTTGGAAGACACAATTTATCTAGGGGGTGGTGGAATATAACAGCCTGATATACTGTGAATTATTATTTTTAAAAGAAATTATAATTTATATATCTTGTTGTACACATAGTAAAGATTTTAGTTTTGGATACATGAAGAAATTATTTTAAATTAAATTACATTCAATATTGAGTTTATCATGCATTACACACACCACTAATTTGAAACTTCTGATACAAGAAACACTGTGTTTAAAGAATATGTAACCTTGTTCTGAAATATTATTACATAATATTATAGTTATCACATAACCTTTATAATTGATATTATCAGTAGTATTAACTGAAGTATGAAAATATATGGTCTACACATGTATATAAACTGATTTATTTTTTGAAAATTTAATTACAAATTGAAATAAAAACTATTTGGAAATAATGGAAGTTGTTTTATAAAAATATTTTTGCATACATATAAAAACGTTTTTCACTAATAAGTTAATGAAATAAATTTTTTTGAATATTTTTAATGATATTTATATCTTATATATTATACCAAATTTTTAACATTCAGTTTATGTGTTTTCGATACAACATATAAGAATAAATACAATTTTAAACATAAAATATTATTTTTTAAAAAATAAATATTGTCACCTCTCACACACATCTTTTAGAAAATAATTTTTTACACATTATGGAAAATAATTCAAAAAATAATGTAAATTTTTGGAAATCAAAATGAAAAAAAAGTTAGGGTATACTTTTTATAATTTTTTTAGAAGGTATGTTTTTTATTAATAGTGACAAATACTGGTTTTTAATAAGAAGTTTCATTTATTTTAAACATTTTATATTCACAAAAAAATTGTCTAATATTGTATTAAAATAGAAATTAGTTTAATTATATATCAATTAATCCTACCTATATCATTATAAACATTTTTCATAGAATTTGATATAAAAACATTATAAAATTTTGAACATTTAACACATTGAAACCCCTTTTCTCCTCGCATCTACATGATTAATTTTGAATTATATTTTTTACTTATGGGAATGTAATTTGGGAAAATAGATTCCACATTTTTAATAAAAATTATTTATATTGTCTAATTTGGTCAAAATAATTTTTTCCCATAATGAATAGTAAAAATAGTAAAATTTAATTATCATGGTTATGGAAGAGATGGGTTTGCCTTATGTTAAAAAACTAAGGATAGGGTTGAAATGAATATGAAACTTTTGAAATTCCTATTTTATGGTCATATTTCAAAATTTTCCATCCCAAGATAAAATCTATGATCATTTTGGATATTTTTTCTTGGGAATGACTTCATTATTTTGGAATCTTTTAAGGAATTACCAACAATATTCCAAGTGGATCACCTTCAACCACTAATAAAAGGCCATAACTACATTTCACTTATTCACACCACTTCGGCCATATTTTTCATCCAAAACATACAAAAATACCATCCCAACATACTTATCCATGTTCTAGTTCTATTTTTCCTCTAAAAATATCCAAACAAAGTCCATAATTACTGACACAAATGAGGTGATTCTAAATAAATCTAATAATATTCACTAAGATACTTATTTTTATTACATATTCCTTCACATTAAATTTTTTTTAACACATAAAATATAATAACAACAATGTATAATATTATTTATATTTAATTATGTTAATTTTATAAACTATATCCATCTTCAATTACCTTATATGGTTAATGAAATCATTGATCGTGCCTATAGTGGATTACCACCATGCGAACTGATATAATTTTTTTCCAAAACTATATTTCAAGGATAGATATAATGGTGTATTAATTGTTAATATATTATATTATTGATATTACTATGCATATAGAATCATGATATCTATAAATTCCTATCATCTTTATGTTATTTATGGTTTTCACTTTCCTTCTTGTTTCCCTTCTTGTTTAGATGATAATTGATGACCCTATAATTGGGAGGATACCTGTAAAGGTAAATGGATGGATTTTTTGTAATTTTCAACATAAAACCTATACTTTCTTCTGATGGTTGGGAATATACACACCATGTATGCAGAGTACACACTGTGTAATTGTTTCATGGAAGATTTTGTGAACTGAATACTCACCATGAATTGTGTGCACTCCTTGTATCATGTACACAATGCGTTAAAAAAAATTAATTTTTAATAAAATGTGATGGGTTATTTGGCTTATACAATATATGATAAATAAAAAATATATAAACCCAATAAATTCTTTGAATCTATCAGCATTTTTGTTTTTAGGGTGACCTTCAACTAAAATTTCATTTTATCTGTTGTTATCTCCTCTCGTTAATATCTTAGAAGCTCCCAATAACTTTTATTGAGACATCCAAACCTTCTAGATCATTTAATTTTGTGATTGATAATTTTTTAATTGTTTTGTTCCCTTGATGTGTCTTTTTGTTCCTTGTCTTTTGTAGGTATATCATCTGGTTTTTAATCCTCATTGTTAAATATTGTATAATTTCCAACATCTCTGAGGTTGGTTAATCAATTCAAGTGTTCTAATTTCTTGAATGGATTATTTTCCTTTCCAATTTATTGAGATTAGAAAAGGGATTTCTTGTTTTGAAATTGAAAATTTAATGGATTCTAGTTTAAAATGATTTTATCCAATGAAATTTGAATTTTCAGGATTTGAAATGAAGAATAGATTTTAAAAACATAAATTTGATTATCATGAACTTAAAATAGATTTATTTAAATGTGAGCATGGTTTTTAAAATTGAAATTGTAAAACATTTCATAGTGGGATCCTTGGGTGTGTTGAGAATGAGACCAAGGTATCCTTTGTGTGTGTGACATCACTATGAGGTAACCTATTTTATATTTATGGAATGTAGTAAGAATATATATTCATTGGATCCATCCTTATTACTTCTTAGGCTCATGAGTGTCTCGAACAAATATTCCAATACTCTAGAGCTCGATTGGAAGGTGTATTATTGTATCTGGGTGTTTACTACATGATATATTATTTCATGGATGTCGGATCAAATAGGTTTTTTTTATTTCAGTGTATTTAGATACTCTATTCCAGGATTAAATAAATATGACATGAAATTATTTGAAAAATAATGAACTATTTGAGAAATATTTAAAAATTGTTCTGTTAATAAAAATTCTTGTGAAACTATTTTATTTTAAATTAAAATGTTTTTCATTTATTTATTTTAACTTGTATATATTAATTGGTTGTATCTTGTTGTGCTATATTAATCACACATAAATTCATCTAATTTTGGGCTGTAAACCTTGTTTTGTCAGATACAGGTACAGAGAAGTTCATTCTATTTCTTTCAATCTTCTATTTTCATTAACATCTTCATTTCGGACGGTTTGAGTTAATGGTTGGTCAAATAAAGATATTTTATATATACATATTATCCATTCGGGATTATCTTGATTAGATCAGTTGAATATTAATTTATATAAAAAATTACTCTAGTCATGAGTCTTGTTTGGATTATATTCAATAATGTTTTGTTATATTGGTTCTATGACACCCCGTAATGGGCTCCCCTGGGTGAATGGTTTGGTTTTCCTGAATTAGTCTTTTACAATTTGGTATCAAAGGGGTTATTTAACTAGAAGTGTGTCATAAAAGCCAATGTTGGTTCTATGTATTGGGTATATATGAGTAGGATCATCGAAATTCAAAAGGCCTATGCAAAAAAGGGGCCTAGCTAGATCACTCACGAGAATGAATACAAGTTTCCATGGGTGGTATTAAAATGATTACAATGTATAAGATGAGATATTTAGGCTCATTTAAATGAATTTTATCTGATATTTATTTAAATTATCCCATCTAATATTTTTGGGGACTTGTTGTCTGTAAGTTTGTTTGAATAAAATATGTGGTGAGTTTATTTAGAAGAACATGTTCCTTCCAAATGGTTTTTCCTTTTTGGATATAATTTATAATTCCATTAAATTCTTATCATTATGAATAAGTATTTTTTATTCTATATTTTGGGTCAATGGTTTGGGAATTTTCCCATGATTTATTACTTCTTGTATTGTTTTTTGATAGACTTTACCTCCTAAAATATCTCTTCCAAATGTTAGATGGCATACTACAAGGCTTGTTTCACAATGGATCCTATATTGGAACCATCTATAGAAAAAGAAGAGATTTGTACCATCCAGTCTATATGAATAGTGAGTGTAGTGAACTTGGGATGAGTATTGGATCATGGATCATAACATAAAATGTTGTATCAACCTATATTTTATGAATAAAAAGGGTCCCACTAATTTGTGTAGTGGATTGAATGGATATTTATCTTTATAAATACTCCAAAATAATAATAGGCGTGTTTTTCTATGTATATTATTGAAGGTCCGTTAAGATGATGGTGAGACACCATCGTATAATATAAGCCACTCAAGGGTATTACAATGGTTTATTTTTAGAATATCATTAAACAGATAATTTTTCCCAAGATATTATGTACATAAAATACATTGTAGTTTTTTACCATCGATCAAGAGGATCATACCATTCTAGAGTACTCTACCATTTTGTTGAAATGGTACATCTGGCACCGAATCTTGTCCCCAATGATTACTTAAAGAATCAAATGTTTGATACAGGGATTTGGGAAAAAAATCATTTTATGTTATTTTTTTTGTGACTTCTGACCATCTTGGAAATAATATATAATGATGATTTGGATGAGGAAGATATATCTAGTATAATATGTTTGGGCGGAGATTCAATCAGTGCAACAATTAGTAAGGTTCCTACTTTTGGACATAAAAGGAATCATAATAGAGGTTAGTTTTCTATAGGACTAGTTTCAAGGGATTATTCATGGACGCAATAAGATATTTTCTACCAGTACAGAAGGTGTGGTCATACCAGGACCTATTGTAAAGAGGCAACAAATATTTTCATCTTTTTGTATGATTAAGTCGTCTAAAAAATTTTGTGATGAGATTTATCACGGAATTAAGGTGTTATCTAACTTAACAAAGTGGTTTTAGGTCCATTTTGATTCTCTCAAGGGTGTTGGTTTTCATTATTAGTACAAAGGGGACTTCTAGTTGGCTTTATTCGAATAGATTTATATGGAAGAATGCACCCTAGAGGAATTTGAAGGAGGGCCATCTAATATTAGAGTATGGGGTTCATTTCATCCTCTATAATGTCATATATATCTGATACTAGTACAAACTATTCTTTTTTATCATAAATGTTGGTTAATATGTTGGGTTTTTATTTAGAGCTTATGTCATTCCTAGTGGACCATTCCTTTCCATTGGGAATGAGGTCCTAAATCATTTTCATTTTCCCCATGTTTTGATTAGTAATAGATGACTTTTAGTTGGTATGGGACTTCATAGTGATTGATCTTGAAATCGTTTTAATTAGTATCATAAAGGATTTTATAATCCTCATGTTGGCCTAGATAGACAATTTTCACTATTTGGTATAGTTCTTGTCTACCTATGGGGTCTCTCATGTTATCTATGTTAAGTGAAACTCTATATTGGTTAGGGTAGGGACAATTTTACCTTATGCTAATATAATCGTATGTCAGTTTTTAGAAATATTTTTTATGGAGTTGAACCTTTCATGGGATTTCATCTACAAGATGTTGTGTGTACCTTGGGGGATTTCCAAATTATTTTTTTGATTTACCATCACATAGGAATGTTGAGTTTTCAATAGGCCTTCTTCTTGGAATGATGCCCATTTATATTCCATCATGTAAAATGGAACCTGCTGAGATGGTGGGACATAAGGTCACGCTTCAATGCTTTGAGGTGAAATAATTTACTTATCCTTATGTGTCACCCTGGAATTTTAATATATAATATTATATTATGGATGAAATAAGTCCCAGGGTTGGTATTGACTATCAAAAGTTATATCGAGTCACTATTGAGAATAAATATCATTTACCTATAATTAAATATTTTTTATCATCTTTGAGTGGATCTATAGTTTTATAAGATTAACCTATGGTTGGTGTACCATCATTTGAAATAATGAGGGGACTACATACCCATGAAAGATTTTCATTATTAATATGGGTATTTTTAGTTTCTGGTGATTCCATTGGGACTCTGTGATAGTCCCGCATTATTTATGGATTAGATGAACTAGATATTTCATCAATTCATTGAAACTTTTTTGTTGTGGTCCTAGATGATATCAAGAACCAATCTATGTTCAAGGAGGGGACCATGGACAATTTTAATATCATTCTTCAAACCTTAATAAATATTATATATGGTAGTATTTCTAATTGTGAGTTTCAAATTAGAGAGGTAAATTTTCTAGGGCATGTGATACCCAATAGGGGTGTCTCAATAGATCATGAAAAGGTACTCATAGTTATTTCTTGGGAACATATCATAATTTTTTTTAGATCATGAGATTTATCGGGTTTGAAGTTAATTAGAGTTGTTTTGTTTTGGAATTATATATGTTATCATATTTGTTGAAAACATTAACCCATAAAAGTAAAAAAGATTGACTGCAATGACATGTGTCAAATATATTTTGAAGATCTAAAGATAAGGTTGAATTCAGCGCAAGTTTTGATTCTTATAGAACTATGGTTGGGTTATGATGTTTTATATGATACTTTTACTATGGGTTCAGGATGTCTCTTGATTCATGTGAAAATGTGTGTGGATTTTTTCTCTACCCTATTACTCCCACAAATTAATAACTACCAATATAATGATATTGAGTTGTAATCTATTATGCATACACTCAAAATGTGGTGTTTCAAACACTTTAGTGAATATTATATAGTATATCATGACTATAAGTGTTGGAAATAACTTTTCACTTAGATGGGTCTGAACTTGCGACATAGATGTTTGGTTTAGTATCTTTTGACCTTTGATTTTGAAAATGTATATACCCCTAGGAAAAGATATGTTGTTTTTGATGATTTGATATTAAAATTACCAGCACAAGCCATGAAGGTATCAGTTGATAAGTGGTATCTGATGAGTTTTTTTTCGAGATGTTTATGGGAGTGAACAATGATGATCGATAGGTTTTAATTTATTTGATAAATGTTGACTCATATTTTTTATGATAATGTTCAAATATATCACCCATAAAACACTGATAGATGATGCTTATGCGAAATCATATATGGTGGGGAGACCTCAAGCAAGTGGCCTTAGACTCTTAGTAGAGATTTTTGATTCTATAGCTATTGGGTTATTCATTTCACCATGAGATAGGAGTTGTTAAATAGGGGAAACTAGTCATTATGGTCCATAGAACCTAGGGAGAAAAAGAGTTTACCATATATGGGACTTCAGAATTGGTGGCTACGGATGAGTTAGTCTATTGTAAATTTTGTATCATGAAGTCTCACTCGTCAAATAGTAAGGTAGAGTACAAAATCCCTGTAATGTTATTAAATACTTTACCAATTTTAGTATGGGTATGGGATAATATTTCCCTAGATTTTTTTATTTGTTAACCATGAACTCAAATTTTGAATAATGTGATTTGGTTGATTATTAAATGACTCACTATATAAAGATATTTATTATTAATAATTTAAATTAAAAAATTGAACCCACTTTGGGGATTTTTATTTTTGAGAGGTTATGAGATTTCTTAGGGTTACGTCTATAGTTGTTTCTAAAATAGAAATAATTTTAAAGTTAAGAAAATTTAAATGTTTTCAGGAGGAAATGGTTTCTTGGTTGAAATTAATAATTTTTTATAATCTGAAGATAGATGAAGGAAAGTAGTGTGATATTTAGGTTCTTGAGGATATTATTTGGGTTTGTGTGGTTGATTTCAGTGGATATTGGGATATTAATTTTTCTTTGGTTGTTTTTTACAATTAAAATATTTATCTGGTATCGATTATGAGGGCACCCATTGAGTATTTATATTGGTGTCCAGGTTGATAATCCTTATGTGGGGTTAAGATGGAAGAGTATTCCATAGATGGACTGCATTTTTCATGAGATAGAAGAGATGGTTATGTTGATGTATAATTTATTTATCATGATAATGAGTCATAAGAAATCTTATATAGACCATATTCGTCATCAAGAAGAGTTTGTTTTTGATGATTTGGACTTTCTCATAGTTTAAAAATTCTTTGGACATTGTTATATGGGTAAGAAATGTATGTTGTGTTCATGGTTTTTGTCCCCCTTTATGATCTTTGAGTGACTAGGGAGGGTGTCCTATTAGTTGATTTTACCATCTATCTATAACTCTGTGCAAGAAATTTTTCATGTTTCCTAGTTTAGGGAGTATATATCAGATCTTTTTCATGTGATAAGACAGTAGGATGTTGATAATGATCCTAACTCCTCTTTGGAGAAGAAGCTAGTATAGATTATGGAAATCTATGATAAGGTATATCACAATAAAAATATCCCCCTAGTCTAGGTATTATGTAAATGTGAACAGGATCACCATGAGATATGGGAGTGGAATTCATTGAGGATGTAGTAATGGATTACTCTTTTTCCAAATATAGTATCATGATAGCATTCAACTAACAAAAATATTTTTTGGTGGGGATATCGTAATTCTTCCTTACCTTTTAGTTATTTATGTTTTAATATATTTTTTCTAAATTTTTTTTGGAATTAATTTATGAACCTGAATTTGGGAGGATACCTATAATGGTGAAGTAGGAAATTTTTGGTAATTCTAAAAATAAAATCTACACTTTCCACTACTCCCTGGAACTTACACACCCTGTATGTTGAGTTCACACCATGTAATGGTTGTGGGGTATAAGCTTTAAACCTAACTCAAAGTGTGAATTGAGTACACAATCTATTTTAGGTACATGATTTTTATTATAAAATTATATTTTTTAATAAAAAGGTGATGTTTTTATAATCATATATATAGTTTAATAGTTACGCATCATGTAAACACATTATAAACCTTGAAAATGTATGGATTTTTCTTTCTAGGGTTCCTCTTGGATAAAATGTAATTTTATCTTTGGGAGTCTCCTCTCCCTCTCAACTAGAAATCTCTCAATGTTTATTTTTGATACCTCTAACCATTATCGACAGTTTCATTCAGAAAATGATAGTTGTTTCAGTTGCGGTGTGTTAATCTAGTCTCTCATCATGCCTTGTCTTCTAAAGGTAGATATTTTTGTTTCTAATACCAATTGTCAAAGGTGGTTAGTTTCTTGCATCATTAAGGTATGTGGTTCTGTTAAAGAGTACAAATTTCATTAATTTTTTATTGTTCTTATTGATCTCATGTTATTTACATGGAATTCATGTGTTGAAAATGAAAAATTGAATGGGTTCATGTTTAAAAGTGAACTTTTCACAGAAAAAGGATTTTCCTTGATTAGTAATGGACAATGGATTTTGACAACTGGAAGAATATTATATTAGAATATAAATGGTTTTATATACAAATTATTATGGTTTTTAAAATTTAAATTGAAAAACATTTCACTTTAAGATACTTGGGTGCATTAATAATGAGACATTGGTAGGCTTATTTTGTGTGGCATCACTAGGATGAAACCACATGTTTATCAATTGATCGGGGATGGAATTGATATTAGTTGGATTTAACATTATAACATTGTAAGATCATGAGTGTCTAGTAAATGTTTCCCCATAGGCCATATCCTAACTAAAAGGTGTGTTGATGTTTCTATTGTATTGCTACATGATAGATTATTTCATTGATGTTGGATCCCATGGGTGTTTATATTTTGGTATTTTTTATTCTTTGTTTCCATATTTGAAAATATTACATTAAATTTATGGAAAGATCAAGGAATGTTTGAGAAATGTTTTCATATATATATATATATATTCTTGTAAAAAAATTAATCTTTAACCTAATAAATATTTATATTATAACTTTTATATATTTTTTAATGGTATCCTATTGGGCACTGTTTCTCATATCCCACTTCTACTAATAGGTGTTTGTATGTATTATATTGTGGATACATGTAAAGGGAAGACCATTATATAGAATACAATCTTCTCATTACATTTTTTTCATTTTGGGATTTTTTGGAGATGATGTTTTGTCACACAGAGATTAGTTTATATTTACTTGTTGTATTTTTCAATTAACTAGTTTGGTTTAAGTTTATCTTCTTTTTTTCATTGTACTCTTGTTGTATGTCTTGTTTTTTATATATACAATACTTTTTTTCTATCTCTGTCCTACCCCACACCATAATGGGATGACTCGGGTGACTAGTTTGGTTATCCTGATATTTTCTATTACAATATCAAATATTCCTTTTTAGTTTCCATTCAATTGGAATTTGATAACATCATTTATGTGTACCACAAAATACCTCCTCAGAAAATGATGTGATTCATTCATGATTAAAAATATTGTAAAAAGGTTGTTTTCAATGAAAATATGTAATATATATGTCATAAAAATTATTCTTTAATATAAATATATTATTTTCCCATTTTTCATTAAATTCGTCAATAAAATGGAAACAACATTCAGGTGTACATATGGCCTACCATATCCATGAATATTTTATTTCATTTTATGTCTCTAAATTTTATGTATCACTGTAAATATATTTTTATTGAATATATAAAATAATTATATAATTTTTAACATTATGGATATGATGTAACCATGATCATAATTATAGGACCAAAAATAAAAAATCAAAACATACATGAAAAAATCACTTATCGCCAAAAACATGACATTAACTTTGACTTGTTAATAAACAGGTAATAAAATGTCATAATTAAATTTTATATGATTATATATATATGTATGGTTATATATTATATGTTTAATAAACCTATATTAATTATAAATTTTATTTATATGTCTATTCAGAAAGTCTAGAATTTTGATAAGGCATTTCATGTATCTCTTTTATTTCTAAGAAACATATGAAAATTAACTAGTCATTTCTTTTCTGTGGTGTATATTCATACCCATTGAAATTTTATTTCAATAATCAACTTATTTTAATGATATTTGAAATTTTATTTTAGGTTATGATTTATTGAGTCTTGTGATTCAAAAGACTATTATATGGATAAGGGATTTTTGTCATAGTTTTCCATCCATGAGACATATATTATGTTATGCACCTATCGTCTTTTATGATATGTATATA
This sequence comes from Viscum album, assembly GCA_963277665.1. Classification (NCBI taxonomy): domain Eukaryota; kingdom Viridiplantae; phylum Streptophyta; class Magnoliopsida; order Santalales; family Viscaceae; genus Viscum; species Viscum album. Next base: position 1,922,104,943 of record OY728160.1, read on the forward strand.
AAGTTACTTTTAATTTAATATCATTAGTTTATTTAATCTCATGATATCTTCTATGACATGTAATATGATTTCATTATATGGATTAAAATTAAATGTAACCAAAATGGTAAATATTTTATGTTACAGTCTCATCATTTATGAGGATTGAGTATGATTATGTTTAAAATGATGAAATATTATGTTTCATCTCTAAAAAAATTCATGATTTTTCTTATACTATAGTTATTTAATGAGAATACATGTTTTCCTTTAATTATCCTCACTCTGTGTACACAAGTGACAAAAATAAATTTTTAAAAAAATATCGGTATTATATATCACTTCTATTTAAAAGTATTTTTGTTGAAACACATGTTTCCAAAAAATAGGTTTAAAATTATTTTTTAATATTAATTTATATGTTTTCATGTTTATTTTCAATGAAATTGATTTAAAAAATTTGGTTTTTTTAGATGATTTTTTCAAATAAGAAATGATATTTTCCCTAGTAATCTGCTTTAATTGAATTATTATGACTCATTTATATGTATTTGTGCATAATTTAAAATAAAAGGTTTATCAAAATATTTTATGTCTCAAAAAGTGTTTTTAATATGGTTTTGGTTATTTTTATAATAAATGTTTTATATTATTTTTTAATGCATCCATTATAATATATCATGTTTATTTCCAATGGACGGGATTTCAAAATTATTGTATGCTCTTTTATTTTCAAAAAAACAAGTTATTTTCAGTGAAACATTAATTTCCCCAAGAAAGGATTTAATTTTTTTTAAATATTACATTATATGTTACCTTGGATCTTTTTAAAGAAAATTATTTCAAAAATATTTTTTGGTATTTTTTTAATAAATATATTTTAAAAGAGAAGTTATTCTCCTCATGAAATCCTTTAAAGGGTCTCTTGAAATCATTTTCTCTCTAATTTGGAATTTGTTGATGTTACCTCTAACTTAGTTCTGATATGATCCAAGGATTCCATTATTCCTCTACACATAAATTGATTATTTTTATGATGAAATGATGTTCATGAAACTAGTTTCTCATCCACAATTTATAACATGATAAAATTCTTATTGAACCCCTTTCCTTTCATGGGTAACTCTTTTATGAAATGATGAAATGATTATGAAACATTTCACCTTTCCACATGTTATGATATAATGAAATGGTTATGAAACCCATTTCATTTCATTGGTTATGATATTTTGAATATTTTATGATCTTGGGTAACACATATGTATTATTTTCATTATGTTTTTACTGATACCTATATCATCCTCTAATGGATTGGGTAAAGATTTATATCTCATGAAATTGACATTACGGTAATGGAGAGTGAAACTAATTTGGTGAGAAACTTTACAATTTATGATGGTATTGAGAGTGATCCTTGACTACTATAATGGTTTGTGGAGTTCACCCATTCCACTATGATTTACTTCCATGTGAGTCATGAAAACTATGGAAATGATTTTCTATACTTATTTTTATACCAAAAATATATTACTTATGAAAATGTTATGAATCAGGGATCTTGTTCTTGGATTTCCTAATTATTAATATCTTATGAACATCCAATATTTCTAAATACACTCAATATTATTATCTTGGAAATTCATGGTATGGTTTTCAAATTTTATTTTCATGTTTTCAAACCCTTATGCATCGGTAATTTTTATATATCTCCCTTGTTTACCCATACTGAGAATATGATCGTACTCTTTCTAATATTTTCATTAACTATATTATAAATAATGGTTTTATGTTTGTTATGTCTAAGAAAAAGTACTATATGAGATTATATTTATGGTAGATATTGAATATATTTCATAAAATAGAATTATTTTGTTTCTAGTAACAAATGGAACTGAAACATTTCAATAATTAGGTGTATATTTTTATTTTGTAAGGAATATTCATATAAAATATGTAATATATATGTATCAAAAGTTTGGGTGTTTACATTCAACATGATTCATATATTTATATTGTTTTATAAGTATAGAAATAATATTTTTCATTCATTCGCCCATAACATGTGGATGCTCAAGAGGAAAATAATTTTATTATCCATCAAATTCATTATTTAAATGATTCCTTCAGCTTCTAGACATTAACTAAAACAAAAAAGTATACTATTTTGATAAATTATAATCAGAGTGGGAAACCACATAGTCAACAAAAATTGTTTATTGGATGTAGAAATCAAGACACCTTCTTTATAATCTATAAAAACTTATCTTAATCAAAGATCATATAAAAACATTAAGGTGGTATCCAATACAAAGAAATATTCGCAGAGTTATAAATAAAACCTTCCCATCATAATTTTAAAATATAACTAAATCTTACTTGAATACCAACTATAGTAACACATACTTTTAAAAAATAGATATTAAATCATATTAGTTTAATATTAATTATATAAATTAATGATGTAGGCCAAAATTATATTGATCTAGTATCATGTAAATCTTCAAAAGATAGACAAATTTTACTTAAGTTGTGTACATAATCTCCAAATAAAATCACCTTAAGTAGAACCCATCTTATGAATTACATAATTAATACATTTATTCATAACTTGACAATGGGAATCATGGTGAAAGGTGATCTCATATGATCTATAATTATAAACAAGGGATATATTAATGATTACATATGTATAAAATTAGACAAATAAAAACATATGAAACATCAAAAATGACATGTTACAAAATGATAATTGTTAGGGAAAAGATACAACCTATACTATTTCCATTATTTTATTTGGGATGAATGTATATCATAGTAGAAAATTAGATTTGAATAGCCATTTTTAAATTAAATATATTAAATTTTTTTTAAATTTTCATTGTGTCCTTCTATTTTGGGGGATGAAAAATGTATTTTATTATAATAACAATGCCATAAATTTTATAAGTATTATAACATCCTAAAAGGATTAGTCTCTATTAATGGCGAGAAGAGTTTGACTTGTGAATAAAATTATTGTTTCAGGTTTCTGTAATCCTTCATGGTTTATAAATGTCCCACGATCTTACTTAATAACTTTACACTATCATAAAAAAATTCCAGAGTAGCTTAATCCTTTAATGAAAAATTATTATTGTTCCATGGATTCAATATTGTAAGCCAAATGAACATGGAGGACATGGAATTCAAAAACCTTGTTTTCTATAATCATTCATTATAAGATCATTTTATAATGATATTAATCTCTGAAAAATGTGATTCTATTAATTTTCTATGAGTTATATTTTTTAGCAAACATAAATTGAGATTTTTGAATTAATTTGACTCTACAGATTGGTCAACTTTAAGAAACAATTTTTCAACATTTCACACAACTCTTATTATATGGTGAATGTTAACTCTTGTTTTACATATTTTTTTTTTAAATTATACAATATTAACCCTTTTGGATCTGATAAAACATGGATACTAGTTTTTTTATCATATAATATTCATACTAGTAAAAATGGACAATCTAAATAATATTCTATGGAATATTAAGCAGAATGTGAACGATTCTATTAATATCAAGCATTGTGAAATAATTCTTGTCGAACCAGATAAAAAAGTTATAATTTCCTCTAATATTTTTTATGAAAACCTTATTGTTGTAGAGGTTCATAGTCAGATCAAAAATTCAAATAAACGAATTTTTGAGACCCTCTATATTTACATTTATATGGAGTATTTCGTAAAAAAATAACAGTAGATTCATGTCCTTAATCGGTTGGAATAAATTTATGCCTAGATGTGGTTTTTTCCATAAACACAAAGAGGATGTCAATATCTATTCTTAATCTTGAAAATGGATTTTTTACTTTGGATTATGGTCTCTTTTTGCTTCGGTATTCACTTGTATATTTCTATGAATTTCAAGAATCAGGTTGCACAATGTTGTACACTTCATCTCTTGATGAACATTATGTATATTCTTATTATTGTATTTTCGACCTTCTTCATGTTGTTTTGTCTTATAGAAAAATTATGACATGAAAACTAGTAGGTTTCATCTAAAAAGATTTGAGTTAAACCATCTTGGTTTAGTAAGGGGAAACAAAATCCTTAATAGTCAGGGAAAAAACACTATATCTGATTTCTCAGTTATCAAATGTTTTATTATTATTGGTAATTATTTTTCTCTCATAGAAACAATATAAGGATTATGTAATTATCTTTTCATTGGGTGGATTTAATGAAATACTGATGGTGCATAAAGTAGTAACCTAGGTCCTCTAGGTTCCAGTTCTATATTCAGGGAACAAAATGGGATGATTTATAATTTCCATTTTGGTTCATGTTTTCAAGACTCATACCTTAAAGTGGAAATATTAGGGTTGGTAAAAGTGGTTGAGATGGAAATATAAAATTAATGGAAAAACATTTGGTTTGAATGTGATTTGAAAACTATTGTTCAATATTTAATAATTGGTAATTTTCATTTACCTTGGATATTGAAAGCCCAATGGATATATAGCATGGAGGCTCTCTCAAATATGGACAACATCATCACTCATGTTTTTTTGGGAGGAAAACAACCTTATCGATGGGCTTGTAAAAAAAGTTGTTTAATGTCACAACCTCATAGATTTTATAGTCCTTCCTAATGACTTGATTTCAATCCTTAGGTGTGAATTTTGTAAAATTCCATCTTTTAAAATGATGCAACTTTATTTATCTATAAATATATTTCATGTTACTCAAAAAAAAATTACATGATCCATGTGAAAATAACATTGTCAGAAAAATCATTTTTGATGATTTCAGATAATTATACAAAGAATTTTTCTTAATATTCCAGGATTACTTCCATGTCCATAATAGTGGATTTGGATCACTTAAAAATCTATAGTGTCTATTAAGGATCCCTCAAAAGGATATCATATTGGACATATCCCCTTACTGAACTAGGTTCACTCCAAATTCCATTTCTATTCATCTCATGAGATATCAATATTTACTCAATGAATTTGAGGGATATATAATTTTTGGGCCACCAGTCACAAAATAAAAATAATATATATGTGTTCCACAAGATCATTAAACATTACTCATGGCATAACCCATTAAAATGAAACATTTTTTTAAGGTTCATCAACATATCATAGAATAACACATGCAAACAAACTGGTTTCATAAATATCGTTTTAGCTTAATCATAAGACATCATAGGAATTAATAAGTATGGTATCAATGGATAATTTCCTCAATAAAGGTTATTAATTATGAACTAATGTAATCACTTATTGAGAATTATTTTAGAATATCACATGGAACATTTCTTGAATAAAATAACCATTTCACTTCAAAATAACATAAATAAAATACCAAATTTTTATAATATTTATAAAAAAATTAAAAAATTATCATGGGAAATTTTAAATGAAACGTCAAAAAAATTTCTGTCATGAAATAAGGAAATTATATAAATTCCATATAGGTTAATGAAAACATTACATTAACACATTTGTAAAAAATGGTCAAAAGTATCTCATTTTGAAAATGACAAGAATATTCCTTTAAAAAAATTAATTAATTCAAAAATGTATAAAAATGACTTCAAAAGTCATTTTATAAAAGTTAAAACGTTCTTTAAAACATTTTTATAATATATGAACATGGAAGTGAATGGAATTTTTAACGAAGAGATACATAAAGTTGATTTTCCCTAAAATATAATATTCATAAAATTAATAAGTAAATAAAGTAAAATTAATGGAAATTATTTTATACCCATAAATAATATGTGTATAATAACATTCATGAGTTTCAAGATAGATTTAGAAAGAAATTTCAACATCATAAAACATAACAATCCTAGTAAACAAAGAGATTGTGACAAAAAAACCTTACCTGGAATTAATTTTCTTTTGATGTCCTCTGTCATTATATATAATAAATTAATATTTATTATAATAATATACTAGATTCATTAACATACATATAATATCATATATTACCAAATTATTACAATTTAATATCTATTTGTTAATAATTTATTATTAAAATAATAGTTTCTGGGTGTCAACTATTTCGTTTTCATGAGAGTTTTAGTTTAGAAGTTCTAGTCCATGAAAAAATAAAATGGTTCCATAATCACCATAAAATTAATCATTATATAAATATCATATATAATATGTATATATATTTATATTGATACCTAAAATTTAGTGATAGATAAATAAATTACACCATTCATGAATATGGAAGGTCATATATACTCTGGAACATTGTGTCAATTTTTTGATAGGTGGAATGAAAGAAATATAAATAAATATTATAATTTGTTATATCATTATTATATCCTATAAGTCATATATAATTATAAAATACTTATTTAATACTATCCAAGTAATTATTAAATAAAAAACAGAACACATCACTTTATGTAGGTTGTTCTACACATTTACGCATGAGCGATGTTATCTTTTTCCAATAAACTGGAAGGTAAGAAGGTAGATATTTTTAATCATTACGAATGAATAATAATGTAATAAATATAATATGTAAACATTAAACCCATATAATACTCATTAATAATACTTGGTGATGAAAAATTAATTATATCACTAAGTAGATACCAAAAGTCACAAATAGACATGAGCTATACATTTACTTCCCATTTGATGGGAAAGAGATTGTATAATGTTTTTTTATTAAAAATAATAAAATTTGAAATTTTTTTATAATAAATTTATTATTTAATGATAAAAACCATATATTTGTAGCATTTAATATAATATTTACAAAATAAAGTGATTGGGTATGGTTATTACCTAATTTTTGAAAGAACTCATTTGGATATCCTCTTAAGGATCATATGATTGGTCATTTATGTAGACTAGAATTTATAAAACATTGATAGGTTTGTTTATAAGTGTATTTAATAAGATTTGTTTTCGTTATAAAGCTCAATGTGGTGTAAAGAATATAAAGGAAGTGTTTCCCTTGATAAGGGATGGAGGGGACACAATTGGAATTTAATAAATGATTAAAATATAAAAAACTAATTATCAAGATAAATATTTCCCAATATATGATTATTATAATAAAAATAATATACGGTCTAAATAACATCACACAATAAAATTTCGGCATGTATTGGATTCATTTTATACCTTATCTTTGTAATATACCCCTTCATTAATCATTTTTTACCTTTACGAGAGTAACAAATATTTCAATCATAAAGGGTTAAGAATTAAACCATTAATTTGAAAATGACTCATTTATATACAAAGGATTATATGATTAACCATATTCCATTAACATGGTCAAATTTATGTTTTAATGAAATTTAAATAATTTAATAAAATATTATATATTATAATATTTCCTTTTATGTCAGATTTGGAAATATTCATTTAATTTGTATTTGATGTCCCCAATACAACGTTTAAGTTATAATATAGTCTATTCACCCATACATAGTATTTCATATGTACTTAAAAATCATTGTAACATAATAATTCAATTAAATTATTTTAATTTTAATATTTTAAAAAAATATTTCATTTTTTATTAATTTATGAAATATTGTTTCATTATTTAATAAGAATTTAATATAATTATAAAATTACTAAAAATTATAAAAAATTACCTTCATTATAATTTTTTAGAATACTCAAAATAATCAATAATAATTCACAACTATTTTTCCTCTATTTGAACACATAAGAGATATTTGAATGTAAGAGGATGACATTTGGTTTTTCATTAAACATTATATAGGTCATTTTCATTAACACGTGTCCCTTAAACAATTAAATATTTTACATAAGGTGATAAGTTTAAAAATCATTCATTAGATAATAATTTAGATGAAAAATGGTGACAGTAACATTTATTTTTATCCTATGTTAACCAGATTTACCATTTACTGATGTGTTAAATTTTATCATGGTTACTATTCATAATGACTAAAAATAAAATTTGCTAATTTAAAAAATGATGAATTACTAATTAAACAAATGGAATCTATTTTTAAAAATTCTATTTCTATAACTAGTAAAAATTCATTTATTTTAAAATAATTGTTCACAACACGATGAATCCGGTTATTTATAAAAATACATTTTTAAGCATAAAACTGGATTTATTCAATTTCAATGCCTAGTAAAACAAATTATGAATATTAAAATAAATAATTATATTAATATTATACAAATTTTATTAAAATAATTTACCATGAGTGATTAATATAATTTATTAATAAAAAAACACATTGCAGGCAAAAAATATTTTTTTTGAAAAAATATTTCATTTCTTTTCAAAGGAAATATAGTTTCACATATTATTAATTTATAAGAAATGAATTTGTTTTATTCATAAATATTTCGTATTTCTATTATTTAGTTTATAAATGTATATTGTAGTATGGTTCCTTTAGATTCATGGTTGTTATATCACATTCTATTGAAAAAATTAAATTTATTTGAAAATAATATATCATTAAATTTTAGGTTGTTTATATTATCATTAATTGAGTTACCCTCATGTGGGAATCATAAATTCATTAGTACCATTATAATTCTTCCTTAGTAACCTTTCTGAACTTTCTTAGACTTATGAAACTACTATTAAGTAACTCTAGTGATACTACATGTGGTTTAGTATCATGTGGTTACCTTTTTATAACATTATAACTTACAAAGATATATTTTCACAATTTCATATTTCTTAATATATTTTCACACACCAATGGAGTTTAATTTACATAGTTATATAGTTATCTATACCTAGTGACAAGGTTACCTTTACATAGATATGGAGATAACATTTTCCATGTATTCTGTTTCCTTTACACATCTCCTAGCTACCTTTATGTATTATATGGATAATTAATCTTACCCATATGTAAATTTTGTTTTCCAATATTAAGAAAATTAATGTAATAGAATAATCAAAAGTGTAAATATTATTAAACACAAAATATTAAAACATACCAAAAAGTATGTAAACCAATCTACACACACATGTGATTGTATTACATAAGAAAATAAATAATACAATTAATAAATGTATTGTATTATAATAAAATAACATGTAGGTATATTAAATTTAAAAAATAAAAAATTATAATCCAAATAAACTAGAGGTGTTATTAATTTAACAAAACAAACTACTTAAATATTAATACCCAAGTTCAAAAACAGACATGAATTTACCCCCCCCCCCCACATCCCCGACTTAATGTATTAGGAATATAAAACACATGGTGGCCATGAGCCACCGAATTACTGATATTATATCTTTAGATAACTATTTACGTGTGGAAAATGAATCTTATGCGTCGTTAATGAGGGGTCCATGAACCTAATATATCCATAAATATCATTTTTCTACTATTTTATTGAAAGGGGAAATATCATTCTGAACCTCCTTTATTGATTCCACAGGTGTATGGTTTGGGGGTGGCACATGAGATGATCATTCGGTTAAACTACCCATTGTATGTGAGAAACAACATCAACCAATGACAAGTTCCCAATATTTTTATTTTTGTCTTCTTATGTGCCTCTAGGTTTTTTGGAAATGATGGTGTTAATTTGAAATGGGGAGAAATTTCATACTGGGAATATTCATTTTATCAAGGAGGGATATCCAATCAAGAACCATATGGAGGTCCTCTGTGGTTGATTCTTGATTCACTAATGTATAAGTTACCACTATTCTGGTTATATATATTTTTACTTGGAGGAATTGTAAAACATATAAACTTGAGAGAACCTCCAATGTTATCTATTATATTTGCAAGGGTATGGACATTGTGGTTATTGATCATTGATGATTCAATTACTGGAGGTCCTATTTTCTAATAAATACGTGTGATATGGGGAGGACCATTGCAACTTGCATCACAAGGAGGACCTTTTTGATAAATCATAAAATATTCCAACTGAGAACCCAGGTGACTGGGGATCTCCAATTATTTAACATGAACAAGACCTTAATTGATGATTCTATAAAGGGGACCATTGGATTTTTAATTTATGGTGTTGTGGGGAGGTCCTTCACAATGAATTCTCAATGAAGTATATCAAGATTTATTGATTATATTTTTGTTGTGAGGAACATCAATACAGGAGGTGGGGGGAACCATTTAGTTTGGTGATAATGTTTTCATGGAGAACAATTTCACATTGGACTTTTTATAGGGGATGTCTAGATATTTTATTCAGGAATTTATGGTGGGGAAAGTCATTGATGTTTCTTTATAGAGGACCTCTAACTATACTAATTGTGGAGTTTTTTGGTGTAGATTTATATAATTTTCTATATCAATAATATCTAATGTTGTTGATCATATTTTTCAATGGAATAACATATATCAAAATCTCTAGGGGAGATCATAAAAACATAGTTTTCTTGGTGTTATATATAGGACTTTCATAGTAGATTCCCATAAGTGGAACTCCATATTTTCATACCATTATAACATAAAGAGTACCTCCAAGGATAATATTTCTTTAACCTCAAGACATTTTCGGGATATGTTAATGATCCTCATGGATATAGTAGTCATAATGATAAGAGAAATTCACTTAGAATTTATATTTCCATTTTAATCCCTCTTACGGATTATTTTCACTAGGAAACCAGGGTTATAAGTTCAATCATGATTAGGTGTTCATAATTTGGACAGCAACCTTCATTTTCCTTATCCCTCCAAGGTTTCTACTCAGTTTCTATCCGGATATTCCAGTGGTGTTAACTTGTTTGAATAATAAAATGGGATTAAAAAAAATCTCATTATTCATTATCCAAATACTATTGATTATACCTTCTCTCAAGTGTCTTTATTTATAAAAATGGTTTCGGTACTTCATAGGTTACCTATATTTCATATTCTAGATAATTTTTATGTAGTGAGACTATGGGGATGATAGTGACTAGTAGGAGACCTCATAGGATGATCTTGAATAGTAGTGGGGATATATGTGATTTACTCATATCCCACATTAAGAAAAGGTAAATAGATTTTATTATGATTTAGATATAGACCCCATAAATGATTGTATATGGTAATATATTCCACATGCTTTTCAATGGCATATTATTGGATGGATGGTTAGTGTGGATTCAACTCTTAGCGGCTTTCATGAGATACCTCTAAATTCTTAATGGAAATATTGGGGCAATATTAGCTTCTTTGGGAATTCACCCCCTAGTGAAGGATTATTTGGGTCAATGAAATTTCTTTATTGCCTTTGGGGTATATATGTCATCATGATCAAGGCATTGGTCTTGTTCATCAAGAGATGATTTGTGGAAATATAAGTATTAATTTATTTTGATAAAATATATATAAGGATATTGAAATGTGATGGTGTGCTCAATATTTTTGAATTTTATGTGTGATAAGATCTTGAAGAAACACCATACACAAGGAACCCATCAGTGTAGCATCACCTAAAAATCAAGGTAAATTGATCGCTACCACATGTTAGGGATTTCACATCAGGTTTACAATTTATAATACACTATTCAACTAGTACCCATGTCTTATTTTTGGATGTGGAAATACATTCCAAATGAATTATTTTATTGGGTTTAACCCATTAAACATCTAACTGATCATCAAAGTTAATTGGATGGGATACTATCTCATCCTTTAAAGGGGCTTATTACCTATTTCAATATATTTTTATATATTTAATACATTTTCATAAAATCATTCCTAGTGATGATAGAAATTACCTTTGTTATTGTATTTAATTATTGATACCATGCATCAATGTTAATCTCTTTCTGTATCAATGTTTCTTCATATTTCCATTTCTAATTTTTAATGTTGTTTATGACATCCACATAATTTGGAACTCTGAAATGTAGAACCATACAGTGGGGCAGTATGTATCATGGAGTCAGAATCAGCCCAAAGATAATGGATTCCAATGTATTCCTATAAAGGAAATCATGGCCCATATAGTATGTGACCTCATTATGGGTCATGTAAAAATATTTATGGAATTGTGACAAAGAATTTTTTAGTTCCATTCAAGGTCATGAAACTATATCTCAAAAATTTATTTTTAAGGTCATACGTCAAGTCCTAAATGATGTTCTTTATTTCTAGTACATAATAGATCATGATTACCATTTTAAGGTCATTTAATCAAGACCATTGTTTATTTTATTATTTTTTCATATTACTATTATGTGTTCTATATAGTTAAAAATAATTTACAATATACTACAAGGTTAATAGTATCTATAAATGGTTTGTGGGGGGGACGTTCACATGAGTAGACATATTCAGTTCAGTTTACACGTTGTTAACTATGTATGGGATGGTATCACCATGGATTACATGTTTTACCATTTAGGTTATATATACATTTCATATTGATATGTCATATGGATTAGATCATCAATTATAATATTTTTGGTGATTACCCCTAATATTAGGACTATGATATATATTTCATATCAATAGGTTATAAAGATGAGATAATCAATTAGGAAATGGTTAGGGATTACACCTAGTAAGATTCCCATGATATAAATGTTGACTTGTTGTCTTTTGGTGAATGTAAATGGAATGAAGAGTAGTCACATGAGTGATGTGAACTAGTGAACCAACAATAGTACTTAAAACCAATTAGATACTAAGGAAGTATTTTTCTCATTAGATTGATACATTTTTTCATCTAATTTTTTGTTAACTAAAAAGGAGAGGGTATGGTTGGGGAATAAAACAATTAGGAGGATTTTGATATATATATACATATATAATAGATAGGTCACATGGTTGATATCATCAATGATAACATGGGATGTTTTAACACCTTTTAAGATACCCAAAATATTTATGTATTAGGAATAAGTCATAGGGGTGAGATAATAAGTGAGAAAATGGTAATAAAATACACCTAGTATGAAGGTTGGGATATATAAGTACACTTATAGTATTTTGGTAACAATATAGATTAGGAAGGAAAAAAACATAGGTAATGTGAACAAGTTAAAGAGGGTTTATACTTACACTAATTTGGTAGCACATAAAAGTATTTGGATTATTGACTGGACACCAAGTAGTTGGTCAGATTCTTAAGATATGTAGATACTAGTTTGGGTACTCTATATAAAAATAATTGTCCATGAGAGGTTTCAAATGTTTTCTAATAATGGTGGTCCTAATTATCAAGGAAATACATGACTATTAAAACCATGTGGACACTATCATTTATTGATAAAACATCTTGGGACATATTCTCAAAAACAAAAAATTCTCATTATTAGTGGAATACATGATCATAAGGGAGTACATTGTTGTGTATCACCCAATAATTTATCTCTAGTGACCATGGTTGATACCTAGGTGAATGGTACTTAGTAATGAGATATATGGAGCTTTAGATTGTTAGAAATGAATTTGGTGTAATTATTTTAACATAACTATTGTATATAAGAGAATAGGGAACCCATTCTATGTGATTAGGTGAATGGGTGCCTACGTAGGTGACATATGTGATGGGTTTTACCATGTGGGTTTAATTTTGGGGGGATACTATGGATTGGATGAAATCCTTAGTTCAAGACATAGGGTGTAGGGGCACTAATTTGGGTGGAATGGTTGGTTGGTCTCTGAGTGTTGGGAGTTAGTAACAACACCAATGATGATGTTTTAGCTTTCCTTTAATAGAGATATTAGAGGTGGAACACCATTATGAGTAAAATACTTGAGTTAAATAGAACTAGTTAACTAGTCTTAGATAACTAGAAGTAATCCTTAAAGGAAACACTGGGGTTTTCCCCTTTGGGTAAGACAATGTTAACCAATATTACAACCTATTTGTTTGGGATAACCTGTAAAAAATAGATCCTTCAACCTATACATAGTTATAACATAAAAAAATAGATATTAAATGGAGAAATTTATTTATTATCTTAAATACCCTTCAAACCCATCTATTTTCCCTTATATTGAAGATGAATCTCACATAATGAGAATGTATGGAGGAACTAGGAGTTTATTTTTTACACCTGGATGTTTCACAGAATTTTTATTCACACATTGCGTATTATAGGTATCCAAATCGGGGTTCATGGTGTCCTTATATAGGATACTAGGGCATAAAACCTAGGTAACTATTAGTAACATCAGAAGGTTCTTGGGTCCTTTGTGTATAATGCACATCGTAGGATCCAGATTGATTGGGTTCATGGAATAACACAGATCATGGAATGAAAAGTGATATAGTGTGGTATCTAATCAATGAAAATGGGTAATATGTGTATATATAAATACATAAATTAGTACCTAGTTATTTTATACACCCATTCACTTCAATATTCTCAAAATCATTAGTGAATTCCATCCTTTACAATATTTTTTTCACCAATATATGTTTTGAGTTATTTCTACAAAAAAGATAGGTTCATTCACTAATATTAGAACGTTAGGAATGTCAGAGTTTTCTCCATTAGAGGATATCTATATATATATATTTTTTCCTCATAAGATACTCTAAAATACAACCTGAGATTGATAAGGAAGTTCCCATTAATCACATCTTTATAATTTAACCCATATTTAATCCTCTAAATCAAATGGGTCTATTTGAATTAAAATAGATAAATATTCTATTAAAGGTGATTCATTCTAATGGATTCATTAATTAAAAAATCTCCCCATGGATTCCATGGTCATTTTTTCCATGAAATATTATGAAATCATACACTTCTATTTAAACTATCAAAAACTAAACCATTTTATGCTAAAATAACATTAAATATTATCCAAAATTTACAATCTACATATTTAGTTAAATTGAGAAAAAAAATCTATGGTCGAACATCATTGACTTCAAAATCAACTTCATTTTAGAAAGAATTAAATTCATATGAATATTTCACATACATGATATGGTCATTTTGAGTATTTGGTCATTACTTTCTAACAAACTAACACTCCTCCCATATACATGGTTTTTTTGAAAATGATGATTTATACATTCCTATACTCATTTTTCATAGAATCTGTGTATAATATCCTATTTTATTATAAATACTTTTTTGAACATTATTCATATAATTTCATTTTTATAATGATATTGTGTTTAAATTGACTAAAATAAAACAAACTAAATTATCATTATAGATCAAGGAAGTAATGTTCCTTGGATAGACATGTCTATAGATCATGAAAATTTAGATTTGGTGGTTTCATTGAATTTTCACTCCAATGTGTTAAAAATCAATAGGTTCCTTGAGAGAATGGGGTATTATAGATTAAAAATACTTGATTTTTTCCAAGGTATCATCTAAAATGATAGTTGTAACAAAAAAGTTAAATACATTCATATTGTGTAGTCAGTGTAAAGAAATCATCTAAATACAACAAGGGATGTTAATATCAACTACTATTGTCATCCCACATCATCTATGTGAGTATTTATAAATCTATTTTGATTAATATATATTGGGTCTCGATTAGGTTATCATATAGGGTAATTAGGTAGTTCTATATAGTTATAGATAGAATTATCTTCCTCCGAAGAACTACCATGTCACGACCCGTCCCGGTGGGGCCCGAGCTGCAACTCCCCAAGCCTGCCTCCAATAGGCCAGGGGCTGGGGAATAGAACTGAGTAGGCATGATACTAACATGAGAGGCATTTCCAATAAACCTATACACACGCACACACATCTCTAATCCCACAAGGCTGAAAAGTAAATACTAGTAAAGATAGAAAATATGCATGCATACACTAAAACCCATGTACAGAGTACGACAGGGAAGTAAAGCACAGTAAACTAAACCCTAGGCCAAAAGTACAAGCCCACCAAAAGAAAGTATGGAACAAAGTACAACCTATAGAGAAAGGTGTTGAGACTGCAACCTATCTCTGAAGGAACACACCTCGGTCTGTCTGATCTCACTGGGCACCGTCCGGTCCTAGTCTACCAAGAATCCTGTGAAAGGCTCGCTCGTCTGCACAAGACACGACACGTGCGGGCAAAGCCCATGCAGGGGTGAGTATAACAATACCCTGTATGACACCTTGAAAGAGACAAAAGAAATACAAACAAGTAAAATACCAAAAAGAAAGGTACAGTCAGCTCTACACAGTATATGTCTACGGAACATATATCATGAATATCCAGATGTACTCATACACAAACGACCTTCGTGATACTGCCACTAGGATCCAGCTCGAAGATTCCACTAAGCATACCATCAGGAGAACACACTCCTAGATCTGGAGAGAGAAAGACAAAGTACTCATTCCAGGAGAACACACTCCACAAGTACCTTGGGAACAGGCTGCTCAGATGAGGATCACAGCCAAGTCATGGGGTGATTCTGACAACTCAGTCTGAGCTAATCTGCTAGGCAGAGGATCAGCGCCCGGGTAAGGTAGGTCACGTCGATACCAAGAACTCTACCTAGGGTATTAGGAATGAATAGAGGATCCGGCTCTAAGTCTCATAGAGGGTATTCCAACAACTCTATTCAGGGAGTCCTGCTGAAGGGATCATACTCCTGTATATTAGGAAATGGTACCGGAAACGTTCAAGAGAAAGGCCAAGGGTACGAACCCTAAGAAGGATAGTCCAAGTCACGGAAGACAAGTGGCCCAATCCCTGAATAAAAGGTTACATGTCATGTAGTATGGTTACACGCCATGTTCCTTGACCCCATGTACTGAATGTATAAATAGTCCATGTCCTTCGTTCAAGCAGTGCAAAACCAAACTACATGGCGTGTAGTAAAGTACACGTCGTGTTCCTTGACACCGGGTACTGCCCATGTAAACGGCCCGTGTCCTTTGGCTTGTCGGATAGAAAAAAAACTACACTACATGTAGAAGAAAATCACACTCCTTGTTTGAGCACCTGGGCTCGCTCCGTGTACGCTAGCCATGTGCCCGTACACGGCCTCTTCCCGTGTCCATGTCGCCTGCCCGTGTAACAGTACACGGGGTATCCCGTGTATCTGGTCGGGATTGGCTGTGGAGGGGTATACACGGTGTGTCCTTGTCTGTGTACCCTTCCCGTGCCCGTGTACGCCCGGAGTACACGCCAGGTCATTCGCCGACGAACACATGTCGTGTAACCCATACTACACAGTGTGTAGTTAGGATTTTTCCAGAAATGTCGTCTTCCTCCGTGTGCCTCGGCTGATCCTCCAGACTTTGATTTAGCCGTCTGTTTGCCGCGAAACACAAGATGCTGGATCGCCTCGTCATCATGATGCCGAAACCATGGGTTTCGGGCCTTCAATCAGCTCCAAAATCCGATTTTGGTCACCCGTGCGGAAATCGTTCAAAGAACAATTTCTTCCAATCCGCTTCGATCCGTTCGTCACCACCGCAGCCACACCTCTATAGGGTCGTGCATGTGCTATATCATCAATTTGGGACCATTCCATTTCACAATGGGTTTGCAACAATCCATTGTTCCTCGTCCAGTGAATAACGCGAAGAACACTGACGAAGAATGCGATAAAATTGGGGAAGAGACACACACAAATCGAGAGGGACGAACCTCGATCGATGTTCGTGTCGATCTTGGTCTGTCACCGTTATAAGGTTGAATGAAACCAAACAATAACATGAATCTAATCCCCTAAATCCCCTCTAAATACCATCCCGCAAGAAAGATCGATCTATGGGATAATCTGTTCATGGATTAGTTCGTGTTCATCATAGAAATCAAAAACGGGGAAGAATAAAATCACAAAGACATCCTACATGAATCCCAGCGTTCGTTGGCGAAGATTCGGTCGCCGCGTCATCATCACCGACGAAATCTGTCAAGAATGCCGCCACCGCGTTGGGGGTTTCCTCTAGAGCTTTCCCAGAGCCTCTAGTTGAAAAATCAAGGTTATGGGGTTTGTAACCCCAATACCCTGCGTAATCTCAATTTAAAAGATAAGAGATATTTTATGTAACAGGGTTTAAATAAAATATTTTAATTAAATATTTTATTACTGTTGCATCCAAAAACTATATTTCACCATCGACCTACACCGGCCGATGTTAGGCCTCGCCTTATGTTAAAATCGCTATTCTGAATGCAACGGTGCCCTCGGATTTTAGATTCGATCTTTTGTTCAGGTAGTTATTCTACTTTTTTAGGAAAAAGGCACATGCGTGTAATTTAATTATTAAATTAAATTCAAACATATTTTCCTGGCTCACTGGGCCTTGGAACTGCACGTAATCTCAGAGCTTGGTCTCGAATTAATACCCATATAATATTAAAATAATACATGGAAAAATCTGGGACATTACATCACACCCACCTTAGGGATTTTACGTCCCCGAAAATCCAAAACAAGGGCTACTCAATAAGATGTGGGTACTGCACACGAATCTGTGCCTCCCGCTCCCACGTGCTCTCCTGGAGATTGTTGTGCTGCCACCAAACACGCACCAAGGGAATAGCTCGTCCACGAAGGATCTTCTCCTACCGATCCTCGATCTCCACTAGGTACTCAGCAAAGGTCGCTCCATCATCGATGTCCAGCTCAGCCTAGTTGATGACGTGCAATGGATCATGCACGTACCTCCGTAGCTGCGACACATGGAAGACGTTGTGTACCCGGTCCATCTAAGGAGTTAGAGCCAAGCAATACACCACCTCGCCAACTCTACTCACAATCTGAAAAGGGCCAACGAACCTCAGAGATAGCTTGCCGCCGTGGCCAAATCTCCGCAATCCCAGTCGAGGTGAGACCCGAAGGATCACATGGTCTCCTTCCTCAAACTCCAAGGGCCTCCTTCTCCGGTCGGTATAAGACTTTTTCCGACTCTGTGTAGTCTTCATCCACTCCTGGATGACCTACACCTTCTCTGTAGTAGCTCTCACCATCTCTGGGCCCATGAGTGCTGACTCTCCAGGGTCATTCCTGCAATGTGGCGACCTGCAAGGTTGCCCGTATAGAGACATGAATGGTGCCATACCAATAGTGGAATGATAAATGTTGTTATAATAAAATTCCACCAGTGGTAGGTGATCCTCCCAAATATGACCGAAGTCATGTATGAAAGATCGTAGCATATCCTCCGGGACCTGGATGGTCCGCTCTATTTGGCCATCAGTCTGGGGATGAAACGCTGTGCTCAAGCGTAACTGGGTCCCAAAAGCTTACTGAATCTGCTTCCACAACCGGGATTTGAAACGAGCATCACGATCTGAGACGATCGTGGATGGTACTCCATGAAGTAGAACTATCTCCTACATGTAGAGGTGTCCCAAGATCTCTACTGAGCTCTACTCCCATATGGCTAAGAAGAAGGACGACTTGGTGAGTCAGTCAATGATCACCCAGATGGAATCGTGTCCCCTAGATGAATGCGGTAAACCCGTCACAAAGTCCATGGATATTCCATCCCACTTCCACTCTGGCACCTCTAGGGGATGAGCCAAACCTCCTGGAACCTGGTACTCAACCTTTACTTGCTGATAGGTAAGGCACTGAGAAACAAACTATGCCACACTCTTCTTCATTCCTGGGCAATAGAACTAACGTCGAAGGTCTTGATGCATCTTTTCCACACCTGGATGTACTGCCAAAGTGGATGTATGAAACTCCCTCAAAACCCCCTCTCATACTCACAACTGGTGATAGAATGATTGTAGATCAACCTTCAAGAACCATCGTGCCCCTCTCAACTGGTCGAAGAGGTCATCGATCCTCGGTAGTGGATACCGGTTCTTCACGGTCACCTGATTTAAGTGCTGGTAATCCACTCACGGCCTCAAGCTCCCATCCACCTTTTTGGCAAACAACACTGGGGCTGCCCAGGGTGAAACACTAGGTCTCACAAAGCCCTTCTTCTGCAAGTCGTCCAGCTGCATCCTCATCTCACGAAGCTCTGCAGGAGCCATCCGATAAGCCGATGCTGATATCAGGGTCGTCCCATGTTGCAACTCAATACAGAAATCTATCTCTTGATGGGGAGGTAGCCTGGGGACATCCTCCGGAAAGACTTCCTCATACTCAGCCACCACTGCTGGAAACTAGAAACTTGTAACATCTACCGTGCCATGGGCTAGGCTATCCAACTGATGTGAAATCAGTTGTGCCCTCCTATGCACGAGTCCATCCTGCGCTTCATGGGTCTCCCTTTCACTGAAAAAATAGAACCATGTCCCATCACTACGGAGACACTTCACCCTTCACCTAAAACAATCAATCTGGTCATGAACTGCGGATAGCCAATCCATACCAAGAATGACATCGTAAGGCTTTTATGCTACCACCAAGATGTTCCAGCCGAAACTCCCTCCTCCAAGGGTCAGGTCACACTGCCTTCAAAGGTGTGTGATCTTTGAATCTTCTCCAGTCAGGGTATCTAACTGTAAGGGTCGAGTCAACAGCTCAACTGGAATCACAAGGTCTCGAACAAGATAAGCAGCCGGAAAGGAATGACTAGAACCTGTGTCTATCAATATGGCAGCAAAAGTAGAAAAGACACAGATAGTACCTCTAATCATTCCGGGAGTACCTGGTTCATAAGCCTCTATCGACTACAGCAGCCCCTGCCTCTATCCACCAGCTCCCTGAGCCTGGGGCGAACCTCCTGGGGGTGGTGGTGGTAAAGTGTCCAAACGCCGACCACCTCCAACTGCTCTCCCAGCTCCTCTGCCACGTCCACCGCCTCGCGGATCTGCCTACTCCACACGTTGCCTCTACCTCGGTGGTCCAACCACTACTCCTGTGCCAGTAGTACGGCGGGTCAGATAATCTCGAGTGAGATGTCCCATGTCGTCACATGAGTAACATCTCCTTTCTCGAGGCTGGATGGATGCACCCTTTGAACCCTGTACGGATGATCCCTTGTCCTGGTGTCTCCTCTTGAAACGTCTCCCACGCCTGGGTCCCTGACGTCGGCTCCCTACCGCTGAGGTCTCTACTCCAGCTCGCCCACTACTGACAACTGCCAGCTGTCCCTGCTCTTCCAGGAAGCTCTCGGCCACCAAAGCCCACTCGAGCACCCCAGCATAAGTAGGAATGCTCATAGGGATGATTGTAGCTCGGATATCTATGTGCAAGCCCTGCTCAAAAGTCTGAGATCTGAAGTAATGCTCTCTAACCATATCTGTCGAGTACTGCGAGAGGTCGGTAAACATCGATGAATAGTCATCCACCGACATGGTTCCCTACTAGAGCTGAAGAAGCTCCTAGATGCGTACTTCTCTTAGGGTAACTGGTGAAAACTCTTCTCTGAAGGGATGCTCAAACTCCAACCATGCAAGAGTCGCCTCATCGTGAGTCTAGATGACCAAACTCAACCACCGCCCTACCGAGCCCTACAGAAGGCTCGCTGCCAGGATCATCATCTGGTCTGCTGGTGTCCTGACCAACCGGAAGACTCTGGCCACTACCACAAGCCAGTCCTCTGCTGCCTGAGGGCCAGGCTCACATCGAAACCTGAGGGGTCACTATCTCTGAAGCTCGTGGAGTGTGATCAGCCTGCGCTCCTCCTCCACTGGTACAGCAGGTGCCAAACACGGCCCCACAGGTGGCGGGATAACTGGCATGCCACCTGGTGGTAGATCTAGGGGATCTGGTCCCAGTATAGAAGCTTCATCACTGAGGGGTCATCCTCGTTATTGGGATGCTAGATCCTAGCGGGTGCGCTCCGTGGAGGAGTCCTGTTTAAGAAACAAGATGAATCACAGTCAGTGAGTAGATCTGGATAGCTGACTTAAGAAGGAAAAGGAAACCATATCCCATTCCTATATGATGCATATACCATTATTTTCCCCCCATCCAACTAGTGTTTTCATGTTACGAGTCGAAAAAAAAGTTATAAGAGCCCTGGTGTATGGATACGTTGGTCGTCGCACCAACACTGGGGTCCCTGGCCTGAGAGATAAACTCAAAACACTTAACACTGTTGCCCCCAACCAACTCACAGACTCTCGGTCCAAAGGTAGAATCGACCACCTTTGATACCACTCTGTCATGACCCATCCCTGTGGGGCCTGAGCCGCAACTCCCCAAGCCCGCCTCCAATAGGCCAGGGGCTGGTGACTAGCACCGAGTAGGCATGCTACTGACATGGGAGGAATTGTCTATAAACCTGTACACACGCACACACATCTCTAAGCCCACAAGGATAAAAAGTAAAAACTAATAAAGATGGAAAAGATGCATGCATACACTAAAACCCAGCCAAAGAGTACGATAGGGAAGTAAAGCACAGTATAGTAAAACCGTATGCCAAAAGTAAAATCCCACTAAAAGAAAGTCTGTAACAAAGTCCAACCTATAGAGAAAGGTACTGGGACTGCAACCTGTCACCGAAGGAACACACCTCGGCCTGTTTGATCTCATCGGGAACTATCCGGTCCTGGTCTGCCTAGAATCCTATCAAATGCTTGCTCGTCTGCATAAGACACGACTCGTGCGGGAAAAGTACGCGCAGGGGTGAGTATAACAATACCCAGTAGGAAACCCCGAAAACCACAAAGGAAATACAAACATGTAAAATACCACAAAGAAAGGTACAGTCATCTCTACACAGTATATCTCTACGGAACATATAACAAGAATATCCAGATATACTCATACACAAACGACCTTCGCGATACCGCAACTCGGATCCAGCTCGAAGATTCCACTAAGCATACCATCAGGATAACACAATCCTAGGTCTATAGAGAGAGAGACTAAGTACTCGTTCCGGGAGAACACACTCCATAAGTACCTTGGGAACAGGATTCTCAGATGAGGATCACAGCCATGTCATGGGGTTATTCCAACAACTCAGTCTGAGATAATCCTCTAGGCAGCGGATCGGTGCCCGGGTAAGGTAGGTCATGTCGATACCAAGAACTCTACCTATGGTATCAAGAATGAATAAAGGATCTAGCTCTAAGTCTCATAGAGGGGATTGCCACAACTCTATTCAGGGAGTCTTGTTGAAGGGATCATACTCCTGTATATTAGAAAATGATACCAGAAACCTTCAGGAGAAAGGCCAAGGGTACGGACCCTAAGAAGGCTAGTCCAAGTCACGGAAGACAAGTGGTCCAAGCCATGAAGAAAAGGTTACACGGCGTGTATTATGGTTACACTCTGTGTTCCTTGACCTCAGGTACTACCTATGTAAACGGCCCGTTTCCTTCGTTCAAGCTGTGGAAAACCAAAATGCACGACGAGTAGTAAAGTACACGCCATGTTCCTTGACACCGGGTATCGCCCGTGTAAACGGCCTGTGTCCTTCAGCTTGTCGGATATAAAAAAACGACATGGCATTTAGAATAAAATCACACGCCATGTTCAATCACCTAGGATCACTCCATGTACGCTAGCCATGTGCCCGTACACGGCCTCTACCTGTGTCCGTGTCGCCTGCCCGTGTACCTGTACACGAGGTATCCCGTGTATCTGGCCGGGTTTCACCTGGGAGGGGTATACACGGCTTTTCCTTGGCCGTGTACCCTTCCCGTGCCCCTATAATCTCGGAGTACACGCTAGGTCGTTCTCCAACGAACACATGCTGTGTAGTCCATACTACACGGCGTGTAGTCGGTATTTTTCCAGAAACGTCGTCTTCCTTCGCGCGCCTCGGCTGATCCTATGGACTTCTATTCTGCTATCTATTTGCCGTGAAACTCAAGATGCTAGATTGCCTCATCATCGTGGTGCTGAAACAATGGGTTTCGGGCCTTCAATCGGCTCCAAAATCTGATTCCGGTCACACATGTGGAAATCGTTCAAAGAACGATTTCTTCCAATCTGCTTCGATCCGTCCATCGCCACCGCAGCCGCACCTCTGTAGGGTCATGCTAGTGCTAGATCTTCAATTTGTGACTGTTTCATTGCACAACGGGTGTGCAACGATCTGTTGTTCCTCTTACAGTGAAGAACGTGAAGGACACTCACGAAGAACGCGATAAAATTGGAGAAGAGACACACACAAATCGAGAGGGATGAACCTCGATTGATATTCATGTCGATCTTGTTCCATAACCGTTAGAAGGTTGAATGAAACCAAACAATAACAAGAATCAAATCCACAAGATCCCCATATAAGCCCATCCCGCAAGAACGATCGATTCGCGGGCTAATCTGTTCATGGATTAGTCTGCGTTCGTCGTAGAAATCAAAAACAGGGAAGAATAAAATCACAACGACATCTTACCTGGATCCTGTCTTTCGTTGGAAATGATCTGGTTTCCACATCGTCATCACCGATGAAATCCGGCAAGAATGTTGTCGCCAGGTTGGGGGTTTCCTCCAGAGCTTTCCCAGAGCCTCTAGGGGAAAAATCATGGTTATGGGGATTGTAACCCTGATACCCTGTGTATCTATATTTAAAAGATCAGAGATATTTGATGTAACAGGGTTTAAATAAAATATTTTAATTAAATATTTTATTAATGTTGCGTCCAAAAACCAGATTTCGCCATCGACATGCACCAGCTAATGTTAGGCCTCGCCTTAGGTAAAATCGTTGTTCTGAATGCAACGGTGCCCTCAGATTTCTGATCCAAGCACCTGTTCGGGGAGTTATTCGACATTTTCAGGAAAACCGCACATGCGCATAATTTAATTATTAAATTAAATTCAAACATTTGTTCTGGGATCACTGGGCCTCAGAACTGCATGCTGTCTCAGAGCCTGGTCTCAAATTATTTCCCATATTATATTAAAATAATACGTGGAAAAATCTGAGACATTACATACCCTACCAATGGAAATGATTTGAATACTATGGTTCATATTTTATATTGTCAGATACATTATTTTTTTGTGAATTTATTGTATTCTTAACTAAAATAAAAATACTCAAATAAATCAAAAGAGATATGAACCTAAGGAAGTTTCTGTTAGTATAGTAACTATATTCATATCATGGGGATATTCAATATTCACCTAATAAATGTAATGTTGTTTTTGATGTTTATTGTTGGAAAATTCACCCTAAAATTTCAGTAGAGTAAAGGGAAGAATTGATATTAATATATATTATATACGAAGTTTAATTAGATAAGATTGAAGACTATTCTAGAGAAAATTTACTCCAAATTTATTATACCCCAGCAATCATATAGTATGTCTAGGACTCCCAAATCTCCAATTATCATTATTATATTATTCATGAAAGTCTCAATTATGGGGATATCCTAAATAGATGGTTTCAGGATTCCCATTTCATTTTATATTTCCATAGAAGACTCATCTTTTTTACGGGAATAATGGAAGAAATGATAAAAGGGAACCACTCATATAAATGGGAAATTGATCCTAGTATCACTAAAATATAACATGATATTGGCCAGATGTTCTAGTATCCCATATTAAGTAAAGATGTGGTTGGATTCATATCAAGATGCATTACCTATCAACATTTAATGGTTGATGATAAAAATATTGTCAGTATTATTCACTCAATCTCTTTTATGTTATTTAAATGGTTTGAGATCATGAAGGATTTAATCACTATTTTTCATTAGACTATAAAGGGTAGGAATCTTGTGGGTGATTTTGGATCATTTTTGTAACACACCAAGCTTCCTCGGTATGCTTCTCTTTGAATAATACAGTAGCGTGTGTTGTTCGCAACTTCGAGTTCTAACACACACCACAACCAATCAAACTAGCTGTTATGAATAGTAATACCCACTTTTTGAAATCTTATAAATATTATATTTCAAACTGGACTTCATTTTTGGATTCATAATTTTGATATTATCTTAGGGTAAATTTTTGGTATTTTTCTGAAAACTTTCATTTTTTGATGAATAGTGAAAAACATTGAGTTATAGTTTAAAACCGAATTTTTATTTAAATAATTATTTATTTTATTTAAATTTAATTAAGGTAAATAGAGATACATAATCCCTATATATGTTAAACTTAATTCATTGGAGTTAGTTTAAAATAATTTTAGATATATAAAAATTTTATTGAACATTTCACCATCTTTTACCCACCTCCTAGGAGAATTTGCAAATTCACATAAAACATAATTCTACCGCTTCTGTGAGTGGAATTCCAAAAATCCGAGAGACATGGTTAATATCAAGGAGTAAAATGTGTCTCAATAAGATAAAAAAAATTTGCTGAATAGTAACTTTTTACTTTTATTTACCACGGTTAAAAGTTAATAGGGTAATTAAGGGTAAAAATGATATTAATATTACCCGAACACATGTCCAAATTCTATTAGACAAGTTTATCTCGACCAAAAAACCTTAAGAATAAAATATTATCAATTAGGTCTTCTTGTATTAGATTAGGACATTTATTATTATTTAATTCAAAGAAGAGTTAAAAGAGATAAAATCAAAGCTTAATAACTAAAACATTTTTAATATAGGGTTATACATAATATAAATTCGATTATAAATATTCATTAGAAATATAAAAATATTTCCTATATAAAGGTATTTTATTTATAATTTTTAGACATTAAATAATTTAATTTATTTATGACACGATGGTGATGTAGTAATTACCTAATTAATGAAATATTAAAATAATTGATATTATAAATATCAAAATAAATGTAATTTCAGAATTTTTATGAATTAAACTAATTTTATAAGTTAATATAATATATTAGGATTGATTATATAAATTTTTTTTGAAGTAATAATGATGTTATGAAATTATCAAAAACAGAATACCCAATAATGTCAAAATTGACATAAAAGAGTTTTTAAACAAATATTATATTATTAATTGATATTATATTCCTAAAAATCTAATGTTTAGAAAAAGGACTTATATAATGATATTTGTATCATAAATGGACCACTTGAGGGAAACTTGGAGGTATATAGTATGTTTATTAGCTATATAATATAAAAATAAAAAGAGACATGGTAAATGTCAAACTATTTAACTAAGAGTTAAATATAAATGATAAATTTAATATAGTGACCCAAACCTATATAAAATCTATTGGTTTAAATGATTTAGAACCATACCATACATAAACTATAAATAATCTACATTTGAGCCATTATAAACTGAATATGAATTTATTATAAAATACTATTTCTAGCTTTTCCAAAGGTGCCCCTCACCCCTCTTATAAAAGAGAACTCCCCCTTCTCTCTAATTCACACATTCAAAGCCTTTTGGATCATCCAACCCCTGCCCAAATATTCTCTCAAATTCCCTCAATTCAACCAAGAGGCCTTAGTTTTATCAGAAAGCCATCCTAAGGAGCGATTTTGATCAAATCAAAAGGAAGAACCCGAAGAAGTGGTAATGTTTTCACCACCCTCTTTCATGTTCCATTCTTCGTCAACTTCTTCTTTCATAGTTATTTCCATTCTAAAATAATAAATCCAGTATATTTTATATATTTTGATGTTATTAGAAATATTTTACAACCATATTCAGTATTCTAACTATCCTTTGAATGACATGTCACCATACGTGCGTACGTACGGCCTACCGTCTCCATGTCATGGTGTAATTGTTATTTAAAACATTATTATTTGGATGTGTATGATAATGTTGTGTAATTGATCTAAATAATAAATATAACATGATAATGATTCTGTATATATGATATACCATCCAATTATATATTATTTTAATATCAAAATAATGATATTGTCGCTCGTACGTACGTACGGATTACCGTCTCCACGAACGCGATGAGATTCATTCCCCATCTTATCCATTCAAGATTAAATTTCATTTGATGATTAAAAGTAATTTTTATAGACATGATATCATTTTGGGAATGAATAATATACATCCCATCCATAACAAATATGTCTCACATAACAAATAATATGAAGGAAAACGAATCTGTTAACACCAGAAATGATGATAATACTATGATATTTTTAACAAATAAATGTTAAAAGATCATATATGATATCATATTAATGTTTATGATTCTTGTATGATTTAATAAAAATTATTTCACCATTATACATGAGGTTATCCAACCCTCATCCAAGGAAAAGTACATGTTAAGGGTTTATTTCACAATCTCTTCATTATCAGAGGTTGTTTATACATAATTATCTACTTGGATCTCTTTATCATCCACATCAATGTTTCTTAAAAATGTATTTCAAATCATTCTTACTATTTTACAGACTATGGGTTAAATTCATTTATACCCTTGTTGACTTTATAAAGATTTTTATAATTAAATATTTCTGTCGTTTTCCAAACAAGGTCCTTTTTAACCTTTTCGACAGAATTAAGGTAAGAATGTCTTTTTTAACTTATATAGTAGGTGAATCTATTTTCTACCATTATAAAATCGTCGAAACTTCCCTTAAAGTCTTATAAGAATATTTTCAAAATAAATTTTTTCTTTTATAATTATTTGACTTTTAAATGATTTCAAAAAAAGATATTTCTCTCAAATAGTTTTTATTTCTTCTATGTCAACATCCTTTGATGGATTTTAAGATTATTTGAAGTTTATTTATTATGATACAAAACATCCATATTGTATTGAAGGTTTTGAGATATGTTTGACTCTAGATGTGTTATTTTTATACCATTCATGGTTTCTGGAGAAAGTATTGACATTTCGTATGCTTTTTTTAATACGAATGTTTATATTATGTTTAAACCTATTCATATGAGGAATGCATTGGACTTAATAAGTGATGGGTGGATCCCGCTATAGATCCTCAATGCATCGGTTGGTCTCATGAGACAAACTAGTGTCTGGGAACAAGGCCTTGACAAAATCTTATTTGTAGTCTTGGCACAAGGCCTTGACAATGTGGTTTTGATAGTCTGGAGTTATTCATTCCATCATTATGAAAGTGGTTATTGATATTGCATGTGATTATTCGACTAGTAGAATATCCATGTGAATAAGTAAATGGAATTACTTCATTTTATTTTTTCCATAATATGCTAAAGTTCAAGATTAGAAGACTTTAGTTTTTGTTATACATTTCCTTAAATGTTTATTCTTATTTATGAAAGTTTCCACTATATTGTTATCCTTACTGAGCATCTGTGCTCACCCCTTTCAATATTTTATTTTTCCCAGGATGACAAGAAGTATTTTATAAAGTAACTATGGGGATAGTATGAGGGGATATGAAGACAAGATGTTTTTTTAGTTTTTTTACTTTATGATTTAATGTAATACTTATGAATATATCTATTGATTCCAAGGCTACTAAACTAATCAGTCTTTTGAGACTTGATCTTTTGAGATCATGCCAATGTTATGTAATAATGCACTGACTCTGGGTAACTAGGGTCGGGGCATTACAGTTGGTATTAGAGGATGTTTAGTAAAAACCTTGGAAGCTAGATTTAGATAAACTCTGATTAGAGCACTTATACCTAAGATAGACTTTGAGGATTAGTATAGAAGAATATCCTAGAATTTTGGTATTATAGAGATTTTGTGAGTTTTCTAAGCAATATATCCCTGTCTGGATATAAGTAGGTAGAGGTGGATCTGGCACAGTTGTACCTAGGGGTAAAACTCGAAAACACGGCTTTGAGCTAGACTCGAACGGGAACTGGTGCACGACAATGGGCCTTACTACACTCTTGGTTATGAAACTCCCAGGGGATATGCTTAGGATAATTCTCATTTTCTTTACAAACCATTGTGAAGGGTTTATGAGTATATACTTCATCAAAGAAAACATTTTTATGGTTATGGATTATATCTATAAACTGTTCATTTTATGTTAAGTGTTTTACAAGTTTTGATTTATATATTTCGATTCATAAAAAATTTTATAGTATGCCATTGTTTAGAAATGGTGCCTAGTGGAAGAAATGGAAACTGTATCAATACACGCACTCTATGTTGGGATTTCCCTCCTATTCAAGATAATTATAGTGGAGCTGGTGATACAACTGGTGCTGATCAACTAATCACTGTACTGGGACAAATCGTTGAGGTTATGAATAATAACCTTACCCGTATAGAGCACCCAGATCTGTAGCATAGAGGATCAATGTTAGACCACTTCATGAGGAAAAAACCACCAAAATTCAATGGGAGTACAAGTCCCTTAGTATCTGAGCAATGGATAAATTCCTTAGAGAAAATATTCAATGCCTTGGCGAGTAGTGAAATGGAAAATTTTTCATGATAGTTTACCGCCTCACAGGAGATACTGACCAATAGTGGACATTGATTCAAAACACAAAGGAATATTATGAAGTATCAAATATGGAATGGAGGGAGTTCAATGATCTTTTCATTGAAAAATACTTTCCTCATGACCATCAATCAGATATGGAAAGGCTATTTCTGAGTCTGAGAGAAACGGAGGATGATAATGTTGCAAAGTATGAATCTAACTTTACAAGGTTAGTAATGCATGCAACTAATTAAATACATAACATGAGGAGTAATATTGATCATTTCTATGATGGGTTAAAACCATTTATTCATCGAGCATTAGTCTCACAATCATTGTCATCGTACGAAGTCATTGTCTCATTTTCTATCAAGATAGAAAAGTAATTCTCTATGTCTTACGACTTTAAAGCAAAGAAAGAGAAGAAGATATCTTCTAATCACTCTGGAAATGGAAATAATGGGAAGAAGGGAAAATTTGATATCAATCCTGCAATAAATGTGGGAAGAAACATCCTGGTACTTGTTTAAAGGGAATGGGTGTCTATTACAAGTGTGGGGAAAAAACCACCAAGGTCGTGATTGAAAGGGGAGGAAAGAAGCTACTGATGTTCAATTCTACAACTGCACGGAGATAGACATTATTAAAATGAATGTCCTAAGAGTCTGGGGAACATACCTCAGAAAAGGCCAAGGGATCAAGGCCAAGTTTCTGCTATCACTACTACTAAGGTAGAAGCTCTGAAAGGCGTGTTGGTAAGTAATTTAATGGATTCCTCAAGTTTAGAAAATTCATTATTTGATTCTGGATCATCACATTGTTTCATATCTTCCTAGTTTTCTAAGGAAATTAGATATTTCCAATTTGATTTAACAAGGGAGTTTTCAGTTAAAACTCTTAAGGGAAGTATCATTGTAATAGAGTTTTGTGAATCTGTTCCCATTAGAGCACATAAATTTTCTTTATCTGTTGATCTCATCGTCACACCTATGATTGAGTTTGATATAATTCATGGTATGGATTGGACTTCAGACCATGATGAGAATATTTATTGTAAGAAGAATAAGGTTAAATTCTTTTATGATGATGATAAAGAACACCATATCTTTAGAGCAGAATCGTCACCACATTATTCTTACATAGATCCACCCCTAGTAGCTCAACTAAATTAAATTATTGGGGAGGAAGAGAATTAAATAACTATGGGTAAGAAAGGAATGTTCAAATAGATGATGTACCTATTGTGAAATAATATGTTTATTTTTTTCCAGAGGATTTACCTGGACATCCTCTAGAACGATAAATTGAGTTTTCCATTGATTTAATTCCAGGATCAAGGCCCATATCGAAGACCCCTTATAGAGTGGCCATTGTTGAATTAGTGGAACTCAATAAACAACTAGAGTAATTGAGTAATAAGGGATTTATTCGCCCTTGTGTTTCTCCATGGGGATCCCTTGTCCTTTTTATTAAGAAGAAAGATGGATTTATGTGGTTATGTATCGACTACATGGAGATCAATGCTATAACAATAAAGAACAAGTATCCCCTACCTCGCATTGATGATTTATTTGACTAACTGGATGGAGCTCAATAATTTTCAAAGATTTTCCTTTGATCAGGATACCCTCAGTTGTGTGTGAGGAAGAAAGACATTCCGAAAATAGCATTTCAAACTAGGTACGGGCATTACGAGTTTATAATAATGCCTTTTGGGCGGACTAATGTACCCTCAGTTTTCATGGATCTAATGAACAGGGTTTTCAAGGAATATCTTGATGATTTTTTAGTGGTATTTATTGATGATATCTTGTTATATTCCAAAATCTATAAAGATCATGAAAATCACTTGCGCATTATCCTGAAGTCTCTTAGAAGACATGAATTATATGGGAAGTTCAGAAAGAGTGAATTCTAGCTTCAGGGGATTTCTTTTCTTGGCCATATTTTCTCAAAAGATGGAATCTCTGTTGATCCTTATATGACCAAGGAAATCTATGAATGTCCAGCACAGATGAGTATAAGTGCAGTATGCAGTTTTATTGGTTTAGCAGGTTATTATCATCATTTCATCCAGAATTTTTCCCAATTGGCTAACCCATTAACGATGCTCACACGTAAAGGTGTTAAATTTGTTTGGAAAAAAGAGTTTGAAGAATGTTTTTAAGAACTGAAGAAAAGATTAGTCAATTCTCCTATATTGACTCTACCATAGGAGAACGATGGGTTTGTTATTTATAGTGATGAATCGAAGAAAGGACTTGGTTGAGTCCTTATGTAGGATGATAGAGTTATTTCCTATGCATGACGACAGTTAAAAATTCATGAGAAAAACTATCCCACTCATGATCTTGAGTTAGTAGGTGTGATCTTTGCTTTGAAGATATGAAGACATTATCTACATGGTGAGAATTTTAGATATATACTGATCACAAGAGTTTGAAGTATATTTTCTCACAAAAATAACTCAACATGAGGCAAAGTCAATGGATTGAACTACTCAAGGATTATGATTGCACTATACACTACCACCCTGGGAAGAAAAATAAGGTGGAAAATTGTTTGATCAAAAAGGATCATGTAGTTTTGAAAAAGATGAGAGTTGAAAGGGATCTTATTTTCATGGATCTAGTAAATATGGATATGGGAATAACCATGGAAGGTGAAACATCGATA
The DNA here is from genome assembly GCA_963277665.1 of Viscum album. Classification (NCBI taxonomy): domain Eukaryota; kingdom Viridiplantae; phylum Streptophyta; class Magnoliopsida; order Santalales; family Viscaceae; genus Viscum; species Viscum album. Next base: position 1,922,137,655 of record OY728160.1, read on the forward strand.
CTTTGTCAAATGGTTTCCAAACCATATTTACTTGAAGGGATAGTGAGTTCTCATACCGATGATGAAGAATTTCAAAAAAAAAAGATTAAAGTTGTGAATGATGGGATATTGAGTGACTTTGTGTATGAAGATGGAATTTTGAAATTTGGGAGGAGAATATGTGTTCCCAATATACCTGATCTAAAAAGACAATTGTTGGACAATGATCATTGTTCCAATTTCTCTATAAACCGTGGGAGCACCAAAATTTATAGGGATTTGAAGGAACATTTTTTGTGGGACAACATGAAGAGGGAGATAGCTGATTTTTTGTCACGATGTATGGTTTTTCAACAAGTCAAATCTGGAAGGCAACAGCCTAGAGGAGTCATGCAACCTCTCCCCATAACTATGATGAAATACGATAATATCACGATGGACTTTGTCATGGGACTACCAAATACTCCTAGAAGGAATGATGCAATATGGTTCATTGTTGATCACCATACCAAGTCAGTACATTTTCTTTCTATAATAGAAGATCTACCACTTGAACATCTAGAAAGAATATATATTAATAAAGGTGTGAGACTTCATGGAGTACCATTATTTATTGTTTCTGATCATGATCCCTAGTTTAATTCAAGATTCAGGAAGAATCTTCATAAGGCCTTGGATACAGAACCTCGTTTGAGCACTGCCTACCACCCTCAAACAGATGGACAAACATAACGGACTATTCAAACCTTATAAGACAAGTTGAGATCCTGCTCACTTGAATTTCAGGGTATGTGGGATCAATATTTAACTCTAGTAGAATTTTCCAATAACAATAGCTTCCATTCGAGTATTCAGATGGCACCATATAAAGAGTAATATAGAAAGAGATGTCGCAAACCAACCTGTTGGGATTATGTTGGTGAAAGAAAACTCGTAGGCCCAGAACTGGTGGAGGAAATGATGGAAAATGTGAAGGTAATCCAAAACCACCTCAAAGTAGCTCAAAGTAGGCAGAAGAGCTATGCCGATAACTGAAGGAATGATTTGGAATTTCATGTAAGAGATCATGTTTTCATGAAGGTATCTCCATGGAATGGAGTTATACATTTCGGAAAGAAGGGTAAATTGAGTCCAAGGTACATCGGAACATTCGAAATTCTAGAACGAATTGGGGCTGTAGCTTACTATTTGGCAATTCCCCCAAGTCTCTCCAAAGTTCACGATGTGTTCCACGAATCACTGTTGAGAAAATACATGCATGACCCAACGCATGTACTCACCTATGAAGAATTAGAACTGGAACCTAATCTATCTTATTGCAAAGAACCTGTCAAGATTCTTGATACGAGAGAACAAGTGTTGACAAACCAGACGACTCGTCTGGTAAAAGTTCTATGGAGAAACCATAAAATGGAAGAGGCAACGTGGGATCCCGAGGATAGTATAACGAAGAATCACCCGAGTCTTTTTATGCAGTAATATTCACGAAATTTTGAGAATGAAATTATTTGATGGAAGGTATAATGTAACACCCCTAGCTTCCCCAATACACTTCTCTTTGATTAATACAGTAGCATGTCCTATACGCAACTTCGAGTTCTAACACACACCACAACCAATGAAACTAGCCATTATGAATAGTAATACCCACTTTTTAAAATTTTATAAGTATTATATTTCAAAATGGACTTCATTTTTGGATTCCGAATATCAAAATTAGCTTAGGGTGAATTTTTTGTATTTTTCTGAAAACTTTCAATTTTTGATGAATAGTGAAAAACACCGAGTTATAGTTCAAAACCAAATTTTTATTTAAATAATTTTTTATTTTATTTAAATTTAATTAAGGTAAAAATAGATACATAATACCTATATAAGTTCAATGTAATTCATTGGAGTTAGATTAGAATAATTTTAGATATATAAAAAGTTTATTGAACTTTTCACCGTCTTTTACCCACTTTCTAGGAGAATTTTCAAATTTACATAAAACATAATTTTACCGCTTCTATGAGTGAAATATCAAAAATTTGAGAGACACAGTTAATATCATCGAGTAAAATGTGGCTCAATAAGGAAAAAATATTTTTTGGTTAATAGTAACTTTTTACTTTTATTTACCACGGTTAAAAGTAAATAGAGTAATTAAGGGTAAAAATGATATTAATATTACCCTAACACATGTCCTAATTGTATAGGACAAGTGTATCTCGACCAAAAATAACCTTAGGAATAAAATAGTATCATTTAGGTCAACTCGGATTATATTAGGACCTTTATTATTATTTAATTCAAATAAGAGTTAAAAGAGTTAAAATCAATGTTTAATAACAAAAACATTTTTAATATAGGGTAATACGAAATATAAATTCTATTATAAATATTAATTAGAAAGATAAATATATTTCCTACATAATGGTAATTTATTTATAACTTCTAGACATTAAATAATTTAATTTATTTATGACACAATGGTGATGCAGTAATTACCTAATTAATGAAATATTAAAATAATTGATAGTATTAATATCAAAATAAATGAGATTTGAGAATTTTTATGAATTACACAAATTTGATAAGTTAATATTACATATTTTTATTGGTTATATAAATTTATTTCTATGTAACAATGTTTTTATTAAATTATCAAAAACAAAATACCCAAAAGTGTCAAAATTGACATAAAAGAGATTGTAAAACAAATATTATATTATTAATTGATGTTATAATCTTAAAAATCTAAGGCTTGGAAAAATGACCTATATAATGATAGTTGTTTCATTAATGGACCACTTTGGGGTCTCTTGGAGGTCTATTGTATGTTTATTAACTATATAATATAAAAAAAGAGACATAGTAAATGTGAAACTATTTTACTAAGAGTTAAATATAAATGATAAGCTTATTATAGTTACACAAACCTGTCTAAAATCTGTTGGTTGAAAGGATTTCGACCCATCCTTGCCTTAACATTTAAATAATCCACTTTGGAGCCATTAGAAACCGAATATGATTTTATTATAAAATAATATTTCTAGCTTTTCCAAAGGTGGCCATCACCCCTCTTATAAAAGGTCACTCCCCCTTATCTCTAATTCACAACTTCCATGCTTCTTGGTTCATCCTGGAGGCCTTATTTTGATCTGAAAGCCATCCTATGGAGCCCTTTTCATCAAATCAAAAAGAAGAACCCGAAGAAGAGGTAATGTTCTCACTATCCTATTCAAGTTCTGTTATTCTTCAACTTCTTCTTTATTTTTTATTTACATTATAAAATAATTAATCCAGTATCTTTTATATATTTTGATGTTATTATAAATATGGTACAACCATATTCAGTTTTATATCCATCCTTTGAATGATATGTCACCATACGTGCGTACATACATCCTACCGTCTCCACGTCATGGTGTAATTGTAATTCAAAACATTATTATTTTGATGGGTATGATAATGATGTGTAATTGATGTAAATAATAAATATAACATTATAATTATTCTTTATATATGATATATCATCCAATTATATATTATTTGAATATCAGAAGAATGATATTTTCGCACGTGCATACGTACGGATTACCGTCTCCACGAACGTGATGAGATTAATTCCCCATCATATCCATTCAAGAATAAATTTCATCTGATGATTAAAAATAATTTTTAGAGACATCATATCATTCTGGATATGAATAATATACATCCCATCCATAAAAAATATGCCTCACATAACAATGAATATAATGGAAAATGAATATGTTAACACCCAAAATGATGATAATACTAAGATACTATTAACAAATCAATGTTAAAAGATCATATATGATATCATAATAATGTATATGATTCTTGTATAATTTAATAAAAATTATTTCACCATTATACAAGAGTTTAACCTACCATCAACCAAGGAAAATTTCAAGATAAGGGTTTATTTCACAATCTCTTCATTATCCGAGGTTGTTTATATGTAATTATCTACTGGGATCTCTTTATCAGCCACATCCATGTTTCTTAAAAATATATTTCAAATCATTCTTACTATTTTACAGACCATGGGTTAAATTCATTTATACCATTTTTTACTTTTTATAAGAAGTTTATAAAGGAATCTTTCTTCCATTTTCCAAACAAGGTCCTTTTTAACCTTTTCGACAGAATTAAGGTTAGAATGTCTTTTTTAACTTATACGGTGGGTGCAGCTATTTTCCCCAATTATAAAATCTTCAAAACTTCCCTTACAAGATTATAAGAATATTTTCAAGTTAAATGTTTTCTTTTATAATTATGTTACTTTTAAATGACTTAAAAAAGTGATATTTCTCTCAAATAGTTTTTATTTCATCTATGCCAATATCCTTTGATGGATTTTTAGCTTATTTAAACATTATTTGTTATGATACAAGTCTTCCATATTTCATTGAAGGTTTTGTGATATGTTTTACTGTGGATGTGTTATTTTTATACCATTCATGGTTTATGGGGAAGTATTGATATTTCGTTTGCTAGTTTTAATACGAATTTTTATGTTATGTTTAAACCTATTCATATGAAGAATGCATTGGACTTAATAAGTGATGGGTGGAGCCCGCTATAGCTCCTAGATTCATCGGTAGGTCTCATGAGACAAACTAGTGTATTGGAACAAGGCCTTGAAAAAATCTTATTTGTAGTCTTGGCACAAGGCCCTGACTATGTGGTTATGATAGTCTCGCATTATGCATTCCATTATTATGAAAGTGGTTATTGATATTTCATGTGATTACTCGACTAGAAGAATATCCATGTGAATAAGTAAATGGAATTACTTCATTTTATTTTTTCCATATTATGTTGAAGTTCAATTTTAAAAGGAATTTGTTTTAATTATATTGCCTTAAATGTTTATTCTTATTTATGAATGTTTCTGCTATATTTTTATCCTCACTGAGAATCTAAGCTCACCCCATTCAATGTTTTATTTTTTCTAGGATGTGAAGAATTATTTTATGAATGACCTACAGAGATAGTATGAGGGGATATGAAGACAAGATGTTGTTGTAGTTTGTTTCAATTTATGATGTAATGTAAGACTTATGAATATATCTAGTGATTCCAAGGCTACTAAACTAATCATTCTTTCGAGACATGATCTTTTGTGATCGTGCCAATGTTATGTAATAATGCACCGAATCTGGGTAACTGGGGTCGGGGCGTTACAATTTGAGCATGATGGCCCACTTTTTTCTATTAAGGAGGTTTCATTTGTGGATAATATCTATACACTATAGGTTGGAGAAATTATAAATATTCTTTGTGTACCACTAAAAGAATCTTATATAGGGACCTGAGTTTTTCATACCTATTGTGGAAAGGGATTTTGGTAGAATTTGAGACAAATATTAAATTGATTATAGCATTCTATGATAAAATTGATATCCAATCCACGTGAAATATCTATATTCTATAGTATATGTTATGAGCATGTATTGTTAAATTAAGTGGCTCCTGGAAGGATAAAATTTCCATGGTGAAGTTCTATTACAATAATTTCTACCTATATTATATCTATGTGGAATGGCTTGAACTTCTATATGGGTGACCATGTTATTCTCTCCTATACTTGATTGAAATATGGGAATCAACTTTGATCTAGCCTAGAATACTTTATAAGTCAACTTTGTGTGTAAAAATGATCAAAATTTGTCTTTTAAATACTCAAAGACAAAAAAACACTATATGGATCATCAAAGTAATGAATTGGTAATCAAGGTAGGTGATCAGGTATTTCATTGTGTATCATTGAATTTAGGTAAATAATGAATGGGAATGTAAGGAATAGTTAACATATGATGTGTCGGGCATTTTATAATCTTATGATGCATTGGATAAATTGGTTACCACTTGGATTTACCATCAAAATTTAGTTACATGTATAACACATTTAATTTTTCCCAACTCTGGAATTACATTCTAAACCTTTCATAAATTATTTCTTATGCTGATATTGAGATTTTGGTTGATTCATTCTATATGGAGTATAAATAAATCATTTTTAATATGTTCAAAAGATTTTATGAGGAATTTTTTTCATCTATTTCAAGTAAAGTTGAATCATATAAAGATTTAAGATGAAAATTCGGAATAGTAAGTTCCGATATAAAGCTAATAGAAAAGAAAATTTTCCCAAGATGTGGCATATACTTTATAGGCCTGAGAAGACTCATTCAGGAGTTATTTGAAGGACTCTAACATATTTATCCTATTTATTCCCAACTATTTCATCCATTGATTTCAATTTTTGGTTTTATTCCATGATTAAAATGAAATTAGGTGTTTTTATAAGGAATTGGAGTGAAAAGGGGAAGGATAGTTGTGTAAAAGGAAGAGAGTATCCAATGGCTCTGTACCAAGTACTCGATGGTTGTATGTCAAATATGGTTGTTCTTTTAGGTCCAATGGGTACTTGGTGTCTAAGTGTCAAACAACTAATAGGTTCTAAGGAACAATAAGCTTAATAAATGGAATTTTGGTGTTTTAAAAATCGAAAATTCAATAACTATATCATTACCCTTTTGATTCCACCCATCATTTTTCATGTTAAATAACCCTTGGATTTTCACTCACCTTCACCTCCATTCCTTTATTACCCACCTATGATTCATTATCCAAATTCCCACAATATGTTCAGGTGAGTTATTATTTATCAATGTAAAGTCATGTCTCTCACCTAATACCCTTATATCAACATGTTTTCAAAATAGTGGGTGTTACTTATACTCTCTAAAATCAAGGTCATGATATAAAACTCTATTTTAGAAATGATCAATGATTTAGGTGTTTATATTGGGATATATCATCGTACTTATTTGTTTTTTCCAATGTTTCATATTTCATTGGATGAATAGTCTTGTACCTAACAAAAATTATTTTTCTTAGTTTGGTCTTTAGCTTCATGTGGTGGATTAGTCTTATTATCTATGTTACGATGTGAATACAGTCATTGTACGGACTCAATTATTTTAGATGGAGAATCCTTAAAACAATCCCCAACATTGGTTTTTAATGCAATAGTAGTGGAATTTATTTAGGAGGGGAAGATTGGTACGATAATGATATCAACCAATAGGCATGTTTCCATTCATCAGTTTCATCCACATATACTCATAAGAAGTTATGATTTATTTCAATTATGTGGAAAAAGATATTAATAATTCAACTTATCACCCGATGATATGGTCATGTACTGATAGCTACAAGAGTGTCATGATCTATCCCAGTGGGGCCTGCGCCGCAACTCCCAAAGCCCGCCTCCAATAGGCCATGGGGAGGTGACTAGAACCGAGTAGGATTATTACTAACGTGGGAGTCATTGGCTATGTACTTATAAACACGTGCACATCTCCATCTCCATAAATTCCAAAAATTTGAAAACCACAATGGAAGAAAATTCATTCATACCACTAAACCCAACCAATAGAGTATAATTGATGTAATGTGATGGAAGTAAAACTGGGCCAGAATAAAATCCCACAAAAACAAGAGTCAACAACTACAAAGTCCAACCTATTTTCACAACGAAGTACTAGTACAGCTGATCGTTTTTATAAGAACTCCTCGGCTTATAGGGAACTCATATTTCCCGTTCTGGTCATGGACTTCCTTGGACTCCGTCAAAAGGTCGCTCGTCTGCACAAGACATGACATGTGTGGGAAAAGCCCGTGCAGGGGTGAGTATAATAATACCTAGTAGAGGAACCCGAAAACCACAAAGCTATAAAAAATTTAAAGGTATAGTTAGTTCTAAAATTTATGTTTCTATTGAACATATAGCAAGATAAACACATTCTAGATATACTGAAAACTCAGATGTGAAGTCTAGAGAAAAGTCACACACTCGCATACCGCCATTAGGGATTCAATTCGATGGTTCCACGAAGCACTCATTTGGGATAACTCGCTCCATGAGTTTGATGGTCTTGAAGACATCTATCTGAGAACTATTTTTCATTGGGAAAGGTCAAGAAAGATAGATACACTCATTTGGGGAGAACACACTAATGATTGGTGAAAGATCAGATACACAGTTAAGTGTCACTTCTATAGCCGTGTAGGATACCAAAACTCATTCGGTTTCACCTACTAAGAATAGAATTGATGTCCTATAGGAATATTCATGTCGATACCTGACTCTACCAAGGTTCATGAATTGATAGATGAACTCACACCACACCTCTCAGAGGGATAACTACTCTCCCTTGGGAAGTACCTCTATAGGGATCATAATCATGTAAATGGAAATGATACCTGGACTTTCAAGGAATAAGAAAAATGGGAACTAAACCAAATGAAAATTGTGCATGAAATGGTGAACAAGAAGATCAATCCATGTCACTGAACCCCATGTAAGGACCCACATGTCGTGTCTACACTTCATGTCACCTGGGACTCCAGCCACTTCCGTGTGGGGTCCATTTGTCTTATCTCCACAGTGGCATGTCTTGTTCTTTATCATGTCCAGTATTCAAACCCAATCCACCATCGTCAGTGCACACAACATGGTCATCGGAATACACGTCATGTGTTCCAGAAATTTCCAGAATCATGAACCTCCTCCGCTGCACCTCGGGTACTCCTTTTTTCATTGATCTGGTCATCTGATCTTAGAAAAATTCTAGATCCAAGGTAGCCCTTCCATACCATTATTGTTTCAGGAGGATTTGGGTGTTTTATCGGCTCCAAAAACTCATTTTGATCAACCGTATGATGAACAGTTGAAGAATAATTTCTCCTAAACTAGGGTGATTTTTCTACATCCATTCTTGCCACACCTCCGTTGAGTCATCGCAATGTCGGGTCTCCAATTTGAGATCGTTTAGTTGTGAAAAAGATGTGTAACAATTCGATGTTAATAACCCTGTGAAGAATGAGAAGAATGAAATTTTAATAGGAGGAACAAAATCAATAAACAAAAGAGGAATGCATCTTCGCTGTTGTTCCTCACAGCTTTGATTTTTTCCCAAGTGAAGGATTTAAACAGAGCAAATCAAGACATTGGATTTAATATTGTAGATTAATCCCTAAAATCAACCAATAAAAAAACTCTCACAAGAACAAATGATACTCAGATCAACTTATTTGTGGGTTGATCCATGGAAAATTTTTAAGCCTTTAATGAGGAAGAAAAGAATCAAAATAAAAACCCCTACCTCGATTTGGTTGAAGAACGATCGTCACGTCACGTTCGCTTGCAAGGTTCATCAAATCTGGGATGCGTCAATTGATTGTGTTGTCAACTTCCGCCAATAATTTCTCCGCCAATGCTATAATAATTATCACCAGTTCCTCTAAGTTTTCTACCAATGACCAACATTTGATTCACCCATAAAAAAGATGGAAGTCATTTCATAATTCCATCACACTGCGACATTAATGATCCTGCATTGTTTTTTCTGAATCATTATGATGTGGCACTAACTATTGAAATAGATGCCTTGGTGTTGCATTGCATCAAATGTTTCCAAATAAAATAAAATAATCTTTTCAAATTATTTTATTTTATTTTATTTTATTTTATTAAAAATTTATGAAAATTAACTTTTTTCCTCAACCCGTGTCGGTTGATGTTAGGACCGTTCATAGGTGATGTCTCCATCCCAGACACAACAGTGCCAATGGATTTTTAATATGGGCATCCATTTAGAAACTACCACATCCATGCACAACTGCCAACTCACTTAACTTAAAAAAAGTTCAAACCACCATTCCGGGCTCACCGAGCCTTGGAATCTCACTTCATTAAAATGTCTAGTCTCTCAATAATTCCATAATATATATGAAAATAATAAATGAAAAAATAAAAGACATTACATTACCCCCACCTTATAGATTTTCATCCTTGAAAATCCAAAAACAAGAGCCACTCAAAAAGATGTGCGTACTGGGGAAAGATCTGAGCCTCCCACTCCCACGTGCCCTCCTAAAGGTTCCCATGATGCCACTAGAAGCAAACCAATGAAATCGATCACCCACTGAGGATCCTCTACTTATCATCCATGACCTCTACCGGGTACTCAGCAAGGGTCTCTTCATCCACGATGTCCAGTTCACCCAAGTCGATGGCGTGTAATGGTTCTTGCACGTACCTCCCAAGCTGCAACACATGGAAGACATCATGTACCTGGTGCATCTGTGATGGTAGAGCTAATTGGTATTCCACCTCACCAACTCTATTCAGTATCTAGAAAGGTTTGACGAACCTTGAAGATAGCTTTCCGCCACAGCCAAATATCGGTAAACCTCGTTGAGGAGATAACTGAATGAAGATGTGGTCTCCCTCCTTAAATTCAAGAGGTCTCTGTCTTCTATGAACATAATACTTTCATCGTCATTGTGCATTATTCATCTACTCCTGGAAGATCTGCACCTTTTTAGTGGTATCTCGTAACAACTCTAGACCCTTAAGTATTTACACTCCAGGGTCGGACCAATAAAGTGGTGACTGGCCAGGTCTCCCAAGTCCAAGATACAGGCTCGCAACATATCCTCAAGAACCTGAATGGTTCTCTTAGTCTGACCATGTTTCTGGGGAAGGAATGGTTTGATCAAGCCTAGCTGAATCCCAAAGCCTCCTACAATCCCTTCCACAATAGGGAAGTGAAGCATACATCTTGATCTGAGCCTATTGTGAAAGGGATTCCAAGAATTCAAACAATCTCGTGCACATAGAGGCGTCCCAAACTCTCTGTAGAACTCTTATCTCTAATTGCTAGGAAGTGGGCCGATTTGGTGAGTCGATCAATGATCACCTAGATGGAATAATGCCTCGTTGAAGTCTGTGTCAAGCCTATCACAAATTCCATTGATATTCCATCCCATGTCCTCTCTGGCACTTCCAATGGTGAGATAAACCCTTAGGAACATGGTACTCAGCCTGCACTTACTGGCATGTAAGGCATCAAGAAATGAACTCTTCTACTACCTTCTTCATGCCTAACCACCAGAACTATCATCAGAGATCCTGGTACATCATCGTCACCCTAGGGTGTACCACCAAGGGGGGTGTATAAAACACCCTCTGGGCCTCCGCCCACAATTCCCCTTGTCTAAGACTGTGTCCTCTGAAAACCAATTATCTACTCCAAACCATGAAAATATCCATCAAGAGAATGTCTAGTGGATAACTGAGCATGTAAAGACTCACATTTGACATCCTATAGTTGTTCCTCCCTAACTCGATATAGGAGTGGAGGAGTGAAAACCATCGACTGATGATATGAAAAATCCTCTTTGTCCACGAAGGATAATAGTAATGAGGCCAACTGTTATGTATCCTCACTCAACAACTGGGATCTTGATCTGCTGCTAAGGGAATCTCCCTCCTTGATCCTCTTCATACGAGTATAGAATATATCATAATCATAGTCCAAGAGGAACTCAATCCAACACCTCTATATCATATTTATTTCCTTCTGTGGGAAGATGTATTTGACACTCTTGGGGTTAGAGTAGATGATAAACCACTCACTCATAAGGTAGTGTGGTCAAATCATCAACACAAAGACTAATGCTGCCAAATAGAGATCATGGTTCAAATAGTTCTACTCATGTGTTCAATACTTGCATGATCCATAAGCAATCACTACCTATACCGGCATCAGGAAAAATCCAAAAGTGGTCCCTGATGCATCATAGAAGACCATGAACTCAACACCCTCCTCCGACAATCTCAAAATCGGGGTGACTATCAAACTCTTCCACAGCTACTCAAATGACTTCTAGCACATCTCCATCCACATGATGGATTTCCCAATCCCATTCAAGGATTTCATTGGTGCTGATATCCTGGAGAAATCTGGAATGAATCTTCACTAATATCCTACAATCCCAAGGACACTCTTCACCTATGTTACGCTCTAAGGTGGCTCACGTGCTGAAATTGTCTCCACCTTAACTAGTTCGGAAGCTACTCCATCTTCTGAGGGACATGTCCTAGAAAGTGGACATCCTATATCTAGAACTGGATCTTTGAAATCTTCCTATAAAGCTAGTGCTCTCAGAGTATGTCTAGAACCATCAGTTTGTGTCTCGCGTGCTCTTCCTCTGACACCGAGTACACAAGGATGTTGTTAAAGAAGACCGCTATGAACCAGTCCAAATATTTTTGGAAGATCCTGTTTGTACGTCCGATGAACACTACCATGGAGTTCATCACACCAAAAGGAATCACCATGTACTCATAGTGACCGTAGCAGCATCTGAATGTCATTTTTGGTATTTCCTCATCTCGTACTCATAACTGGTGGAAACCTGACCGAATTCCAAACTTCAAGTACCACTGTGGCCCTTTCAGCTCATCCTAGAGGGAATCAATCCGTGGTAGTGGATAATTTTTATTCACTGTCACCTGGTTCAGGAGCCATTAATCTGCACACAAACTCAAACTCCCATATTCCTTCTTGAGAAACAAAATTGGGGTCGACCATGGTGAAACATTGGGTCTCACGAACCCCTTCCTCTTCAAATACTCTATATGCACCCTTTTCTCACGCAGCTCTGGAGGAGCCATCAAATATGATTGTAATGATATCATTGTCGTCCCATGCAGTAGGTCGATGTAGAAGTCGATCTATTGGCAGGGATGTAATCCTAGAACATCTTCAGGAATGATGTCATCATACTCCACCACTACATCTGGAAACTGGAATATCACTACATCGACTGCTCCGATGTTAAGTTCAGCCAAATCATGAGGGATTTATTGCACCCACCTATGAATGAGACCATTCTATGCTGCCTGGGTCTTCTTTTCACCGAAAAAGGAAAATATCATCCCATCACTTTGGACACACTTCACTGTTCACCTAATGCATTTAATCGTGGAATGGACCAAAGATATCGAATCCATACCGAGAATGACTTCATAAGGCCTCATCACTGCCACCAATAGGTTCCAACTGAAACTCTCACCTCCAAGGTTATGATCACACTATCTGCAAAGGTTGATGATAATTGAGTCTCCTCTGATATTTTTCTCCAAGTGTAAGGGTCAAGTCAACGGCTCTACCGGAATCTCAAGGTTTCACACAAGACATGTGGGGAGTAAATAATTTCTGGTACATGAGTCTATAAATATGGAAATAAAATAGAGAAACTGAAAATCGTACCTCGAATCTTCCCTTGAGTCCCTTGGTCATATGCTTTGACTGCATGAAGTTGTCCCCTCCCTTTTCCCCCAGCACCCTAAGCCTAGTGTGGACCTCCCGACGGTATTGGTGGAAGTAGATAAAAGAATCATACACCACCTAAAACTCTCCCTTCTCTTTTTCCATGTCTATCACTTGGTGGTTCTATCTGCTCCACTCTCTGCCTATACCCCGGTGGTCCATTTACTACATCCCATTCAGCATCTCGACAGGTCAGACAGTCTCTAGTAAGATGTCCCCTACCATCGCACAAGTAGAATCGTATCTCCCTAGGCTAACTGGATCTACCCTGAGAGTCCTAGACTGTTGATCCCTGGTCTTGAGTCCTCCTATGAAATCTCCCACATCTTGATCCATGTGCCTAATGTCGGCTCCCTACTACTAAGGTCTCGAAAAACTGTCTTCCTGCTACTGACTATCATTAGTTGTCTCTACTCCGCCAAGAAGCTCCAGATCACCAAGGCCCTATCACGCACTCCATCGTAAGTTGAAATTCATAGAGTCAAGACATTATATTGGATGTCCCATAGTAAACCACATTCGATGTTTTGAGCTATGAAGTAACGATCCCTTACCATATCCATTGATTGCCTAGGAAGGTTGGTGATCCTCAATGAATAGTCATCCTCCTTCAAACAACCTTTCTAGAGCTGAAGAATCTCCTAGATATGCACTTCTCTCATTGTAACCAAAGAAAAGTCCTCCCAAAAGAGTTTCTCAAACTCTGTCCATGAAAGAGTCTCCTCATCATGAGTCTGTGTGATCAGACTCCCCCGTCGTCTAATTGAACCCTGAAGAAGGGTCGCTCCTAGGATCAACAACTTGTCCGTTGGTGTCCTTACTAGACAGAATAATCTAGTCAATGCCTCAATCTAGTTCTCATCCCCTTGAGGTTCGGTCTCTCCTCAATACCAAGAAAGTTATCTATCTCTAGAACTCATGGAGTGCACTCATCCTATGCCCCTCAATATCAATACTGCATGTACCACGGGCTTCACCACTAGTGGTGGTATAACAGGTGCACTACCCAGAGGTAAAACTTGGGGATCTGGTCAATGTATCAAAGCCTCATCACTGAGGGGGTCATCCTCATGATCGCGTTGCTAAATCCTAGAGAGTATGCATCACAGAGTCATCCTGTAAGGAAACTAGATGTTCCATGGATAATGAATATATTTGGATAGCTGACACAAAGGACATGGAAAACACAACCCATTCTTATATGATTCATGTACCATTCTATTACTTCCCCACAACTGGTTTGTTCATGTACCGAGTCGAAAAAAAGGTTTTCAGAGTCCTAGTGTATGGATGTGTCAGTTTCATGCACCATCAATGGAGTCTCTGGCCAGATATCCAAGCTTGAAACATAGAACATTGATTTCCCAAACCAAACTCACAGACTCTTGGTCCTAAGGTACAATCAAATACCCTATAATACCACTATGTCACATCCACCCATCCTAGTGGGGGGCGCGTCATGACTCTCTAATATCACCTCTCATAGGATAGGGGCTGGTGAATAGCACCGAGTAGGTATATTTCTAACATGAGAGGCATTGAATAAGCACCTATACACACGAACACATTTCGAAGTCCACAAATGTTGAAATGTAAAAACAACTAAGGTAAAAAATGAATGCACACAACTAAACCCAACCAATAGAGTACAAAGAAAGTAATGTTCCAGAAGTAAAACAATGCCAAAATACAACCCCACAAAAAACAAGAGTCATCAACTATAATGTCCAACCTATAAGAACAAATAGGTACTGGGAATGCTGCTCATGGTCATAGGAACACCTCGGCATGTAGGGTACTCAGAAATCTTGGTCTGGCCCTGGTCCGCCCTGGAATTTTTCAAAAGGTAGCTCATCAGCACAAGACATGACATGTGTGGGAAAATCCCATGTAGGGATGAGTATAAAAATACTCAATAGAGGACCCCGAAAACCAAAAAAGAATACAAAAAGTAACGGTACAGTCATCTTTAAGTAGTATATGTCTAATGAACATATAGCAAGAGAAACACGATCCAGATATACTCAAAACACTGACCCAAAGTCTAGAGACAAGTCATAGAACTACATACAACCTCAAGGGATTCAGTTCGAAGGTTCTACGAAGCACTCCTCTGGTAGAACACACTACATGAGTCTAATAGTACTGGTGACATCTATATGATAAGTACTGTTCTTCGTGAATGTTCATTAGAGAAAGATACACTCATTCTGGGAGAACACACTCCTGAGAGGGGAATGATTACAATAGAGAGATGAGGATCACTTCCAGGGCTTTGGTGGATACCAAAACTCATCCAGATTCACCTGGTATAAAGAGGATCAGAATGTTGTAGGAATAGTCATGTCGATACCAGACTCTACCTAGTGTAATGAATAGATAGAGGATCTTGCTCTGGGCCTCTCGGGGGGATACCTGACTCTATCTCAGAATGTCCTGCTAAAGGGATTATGCTCCTATGAATGGAAACAATACCTGACCTTCATAGGAATGAAAAAAGGGGAACTAACCCATACAAAACCTATTCAATAAATGTTGGAAAATAATATCAAACCATGTACTGAGAAGTACACTGCGTGTAGAAGTTCCTCACGTCGTGTCATCTTTCCTCGGGTACTTCCCACGTAAAACAGCCCATGTCGTAAGCCTTGTCATGTAAAATGTAACTACACGGTGTGTAGAAAGAATCACACGTCGTGTAAATGTATTTCGGGTATGCTCCATGTACAATGGCCATGTGTCCGTACAGGGCCTCAAACCATGTACACCAACCAATGTAATTGTCTTTTAGGGTGACACACATTATTAGCCTCATATGGCTATGTAGTGGAGTACATGGCATTTACACCACCCCATTTCTTTGTATCATTTAAGATACATGTCGAACCCCATTTAAGGACCCACACGTCTTGTGATAGTGGTCACAAGTTGTTTCTACCCTTCTAGTCCTCCAGGACTCCAGTCGTTGCTGGGTGGGGTCCACATGTTGTGTATCCCTGGAGGCACACCATGTTCTACATCGCATGCATCACACAAACCCTAGTTGCCACCTCCGGTCCACACAGTGTGTTCATCATAATAAGTGTTTTGTGTTTCAGAAATTTCCAGAATCGCAAACCTGCTCTTCCACGCCTCAGGTACTCATCCGGTCTTCGAGCTATCCATTTGAAAACAACGAAACATCATATCCAAGGTCACCCTGCCATTCCATCGATATTTTAGTAGGATTCTGGCATTTGTTCTTCCCTAAAAACACATTTTGATTATCCGCATAAAGAACAGTCAAAGAATGTTTTCCAAAAAACAGGGTCAATTCGTCTACCACTATCGTCATCTCACCTTCGTTGAGTCTTTGTGATTTCGGGTCTCCAATTTAGGATTGTTTCATTTCAAAACTAATGAAAAATTCTCAAATTTTCATAACCCCATGAATAACGTGAAGAATGAGGAGTTAAGAGGAGGAATAGAATCAATAAACAAAAGAGGAACACACCTCCGTCGTCATTCATAACGGTGTTGATTCACTCTCGTTATAAGGATTTAAACAGAGAGAATCAAGACATGGATTTTGACATCATGGATTAATCCCCAAAATCAACCTAAGAAAAACCCTCCTGCAAGAACGCATGATCCGTAGATCAACCTGTTTCTGGTCTGATCCATGTTCGACATTTAATAAAAAAATAGGGAAATAAAGAATCAAAATAACAAGCCCTGCCTCGTTTCAGTTGAAGAACAATCACCATGTCGTGTTTGTTGGTGAGGTTCATCGAATCCAAGTTGCGTCGATTGATTGCGTCGTCGTCGTCTGCCAATGGGTTCTCCTCCAAGGCTCAGATAATTCTCCAGAGTTCCTCTCAATTGTTATGGAAATGACCAACATTCAATTAACCCATAAAATGGAAGGAATGTGTTTCCGTATTCCATCACATTGCGGAATTATCAAGTCATTATTTCCTTTTTTAAGTCATTATGGTGTGGCTCTAATTATCAAAACAGCTTCCCCATCATTGCGTTGTAGAGAATGTTTCCAAATAAAATAATATATACATTTCGAATTATTTTATTTTATTTTATTTTATTTTAAATAAAATTTCTGAAAATTTACTTTTTCCCTCAACCCACAACAGACAAGGTAATTCCCATTCATAGGTGAAGTCGTCATCCCGGACACAACGGTGCCCTCATATTTTTAATCTGGGAATCCGTTTCGAAACTACCACAACCACGCACACCTGCCAACATACATAACATAAAAAAAATTCAAACCACCATTCCAAGTTCACCGGGCCTCGAAATTTCACATCACCAAATAGTCTAATCTCGTAATAATTTAAAATAAAATTTAAAACTAATACCCAGAAAAATATGAGACATTACAATGAGATTCGTAGTCACAGGTTCCAATGGTTAGACATATGTGAACATAGTATAGTGGTCAATTGGATGACAATTTGAGACCCAAAATAAATGTTATGAGGGACATCATATACATATTTTACTATGATAGAGATTGTACGGTTTCTTAATATCATAAATTATTTAATATTATTATAATTCTTTTTTTCGTAGATAAATAGAAAGAAATTTTTCTTCTCCTATGGATATGGGAACTAATATTTGAAACTCATAAATAAATTTTTTTAACATTCCATGATTTTTTAAGTATTTTTTTCATTGTGTTAGTTCTTACTTGATTGTGTAAGAGGTTAACTTGGTGAAGTGTGTAGGGTTTATGGTATTTCAATCCACCAGTACTCAATGATTCAGAGAGTATTTCCATAGTATCTTTTTATGATTTTTTATCAAACATTATATAATATTATGAGATCAAATATTTTTAGAATCAAAATTAGTTGGATCAAATATTGAGGTTATTTTCTTGGTCATTACACACTTGGTGATAGATTATATAATAATCATTGTATTTACTTGTTATTTTTTATGTCAGTGTGATCATACTATCATCAGAAGTTATGGTGTTGAAATAATGTAATTTATAGATTGAAAATATCAATGGATCTATTTTTGGTTTCTAAGAATGTATATCAAGAACTATCTCATTAATATCAATTTTGATATTATGTTGGAAGAATCCAATCTTTAGAAGATAGATCTGGTAGAATGGGAACGTCTAGATAGTAATTCCCTTTGTCCATTTTGAATATGAATGACCCTAAACACGTAATTTATAATTATGGAAGTGAGTGATATAGATAAGTTGATTATGTCCCTAGAATACATGTGTGAGAAATGAATAACACATAATAAATTTTGTATAATGTGAAGGTAGTTCAAAATTAGGGTAGCAGATGTTCTACCTATAGTAGATCAGATGAATCAATTCGACGTGATATAAGGGAAGAAAGAATAAATTATGTAAAAGTCTTTGGATTATGTTTGATATCATATACTAATTTTATTATGACAATATTTATTCTAATAATATGTTAATTGTAGTTATAAATTCTTATGGTAAGACCAACTATTTGTTTAAGGATGTCAAGAACATAATCCTTAGTAAATAACTCATACATTTGGAAGTTTATGAACCTTACAAAAATGTAAAAAATATTGAAATAGTGGTGTGATCACTTTAGTGTAAAATTAAGATATTTATAGAATACAATACATGAAAAATTAACATGAGGAAAATCAATAGGTCATTATCATAAATTATATTAGTTTGGCAAAAGAGGAAGTCATCAAAATGACTTCATGGGTCATTGGAAAAAATTAAAGAAATTTGACATTCATAAGTTCAAATTCCATGTGTATAGATGAGGTACAAAATAATTTTTTCCTTATTTTTAACACTCTGGTGACTCATGGATGATTGACTCCATATCATAGTTCCATTAAATGGAATAACAGGTGTGTATGGTGAAATATATATTAATGTAATTTATAAAATTATATTTTTTAGATCCTAAATATCTATGAACCATGGAGAATGAAGATGTTAATTTCTATATGAATAACATAATATTAATGTTTTTTAAGGAATTTAATAACATCGCTTGACTATAGTAGAACCAAATTTTCATTTGATGAATTCATAAGTTAGCCTTTGGTGCAATCTTTTCAATATAAATTAGGAAGATGAATCAAGAATCCGTGGTTGTGGCCCATGATTTCAAATTGGTAATCTATATAAAACTAGAATATGAGAGGTATTTGGCATTTCTAAAGAAATAACATTAACTTTTTTAGAATTTCATATTTTCCAACTCAGACACCCATGTGAAAAGAATATGAGTGATCTAATAGAAAAAAGGCATGATGAATAATTATCACACTAATTTCAAAATTTCTGAGAATTCTTTTCTTGGGATGAAAAAATAGTGTCATTTAATCTATGTGGATGAAATCCTAGAGACCATTAGTTAAAAATCCTTCACTCTAAAATGTGGGGGTATTCCCCAGTTTATTATCATTGAGGTTCACTATAATTTTGTAGTTTTACAAATGATGTGATGCGGAATGTTTGGGTTTAATTTCTAAAGTACAAGGCTGGTGTATTTGCAAGATTCATTCAATAAGATATTATTATAGAGAGGGAAAATGGAAAGAATATAAAATTCATATGATCCAAAAAATGTGGTATGTATAATGATATGAATTTATGACACTTCTATCCTAATAAGTGGATCAGTATGGATAAGATTTTTCCTAGCACACCAAATAATAATGGGTTTTTATATCATGTGAATAATACATTAACTAAAAATTCATGATGTATTTTATTATTTTAAGGGTTTTTAATGGAAATTTGGGAGAAAGAATTTAACATTCTATAATAAATGCTTAATAAATATCCAGCAGATCCATTGTAATTAAAAAATTACATAGAAAATATAGTTATGTGAACCAATGTTAATAATAAATTATATAATTTTTAGTATCTTCATTTATATCCTTCTTGATGTGAAAGATAAATATATACATAATTAAAAGTGAAATACATGTTTCCATGTGGGATATAGAAATAAAAAAAATCATTATAAATTTGAGATGATGATATGAGAAAATTCACAAAAATTTGGTATAGTCATTTCAATAGAAAAGTCTATTGGAAGGAAAAAAACATAGATGGATTGGATGCTGAGAATAAGGGATCGACTAACAAATCCAAGGATGATCTAAAATTGAATAGAGGTATGGAGTAATTTTAGGATTGTTTAGATGTAAACAATAGACGAACAAAATTGAGGCCAGTAAAAGATGTTTCAATATTTTTTTGGACTATGTAAGTCGTAGAAAAAGATCTAGATGTTGGTGTATCTGAAGAGAATTATATAATAAATAGAATATTGGAAAATATATCACTTAAAATATGATATTTACATGTTTAGATGCAAGGATATTCTAGGCTTAGGTGTAAAATATATAATTTTTTCACTAATATAAAATTTCTACACCCTATAAATAATACATAACCTTGGGTCATAGATGAGGTGGCCACATTCAGTGACTCTAAAAAGTGGTACTCCATGATAGGAAGAAATTAGGATACAAATAGAACATGGGATATGTTTGAGGTAGCATTGGGTAAAGGTGAACTTAAGAATAAGTGGTTCTTTCATTTGAAGAAATAAGTTCATGCATGGAATATTAATATGGAATTGTTATTTGAGAAGGCTTTGAATCCAATTAAATGGATTATAATATTTAATATTTTCTCACATGTAGTTATGTACATTACGATCTAGATAGTTTCTTACCTGGTAGTGTCCTATAATATTCAAATATAGGAGATTTTGTAAAGAAGTCATTTCTCCATGGTAACATATAGGAAGAGATCTCAATTTTGTAACTAGTGGGATTTCATAGTTATTTAAGTAATTGATTGGTTTTTAATATAAATAGTAGTCTCTCTTACTTGAATCTATTTCCAATGTAGTAGAATCAAATGTTTGAAGATTCCATGGATAAGGAATATTCACATAGGTGAAATTAATATCATTGTTTCTACCAGAATGAATAGAATTATATAAGTTTCATCACATGTTTTTTTTACATAGAAGACAATTTTTGGATATTTAGAAACTAACGATTCAGGAGATGAATCATTATTTTATTATAGCATTGGAGATGAAATATCTAAGTCATTCAGAAAATATTTTTGTAATAGAGGTTGAGAGAGATACGGAATCCAATAATTTGGTTCCATATAAAATTTTCTACATTGATATGGTCATCAAATGGATTTTTATTATTGGAAGAAATATATACTCTACGTAATTGGGCATATAATCCAATCATAACAATGTGAAGGTACCATTAATGGAAGATGGGATTGTGTACTTGGTGTATTTTTTTTACATCAATAATGGGTAGCATGATGTATTCTTTAATATATAGTCAATTGAACATTACCTTTGAAGTTGGAGTGGGGGTTATTTCTTGTTGAATCTAAGATGGGAAACATTAATGTTGTAATATAAATAATATTATACCATAAGGTATTTAAAGATAAAATATTTTTCTTTGGGATAGATGATTCATTACATGGTTAAGTCAATTTTGGCATTATTAGTTATTTATACATCTAAAATAGAATCAAAAGGTTTTTATTTACATATGGAGAAATGTTCATAAACTATATTTTTTGGCTACACTCATTGGTTACTTTGACCATAATGAAATATAAGTACATAGTAGAAATAGTTATAGTAAAGTAACTAATATGGTTGACATGAATACTAAAAACACACAGATGATACTAGGTGGGTGGATTATTATTTTTTGATGGTCATAGTTCAATTCACATGGATAAATATATTTAGTTTCATGAAAGGATTAAACACAAAAAGCAAAAATATCACATAAAATGAATTTTATTGATGAAAAGGTGTTAGAGTTTTGAATGATATCTTGGAAGAATAATTCATCATACATGTTCACTAAAACATTAGCCTATGGAATTCTTACACATAAATGGTCCTCAGTGGGACTTGGGTGAATTTAGGGTGAACTATGAAGTCCCTCTATATTTTAAACCTGATGTATTTGATGATTTTCCTATGTTTTGTATAGTTTTGATGAGTTAGGTGAACCAGTATTAAAGTGGTAATTTGTTAAGATGTGAATCATATTCATGTGTCAACATAGTTTTACTATAAGGATAAGATCTTGTAGAATAATCAGTCAAGAGGTTTGATGTAGTGGAAGGGGGATTTTTTCAGTAGGGTCATGTCATTGGAAAATTATATCATCAGATTGGGAATATGTGTCGTGGTTGGTTTTTTTAGAATATGTTTAGAAGAATATAGGGTTCAATTTAGTTTTCTGGAAAATGTTAGGTAGTGTTCTACAGATCTCGAAATGATACGATCATGTGAACATTAAAATATGAGATCGGTGTCCCCTAATTGTAATGGTGGTTTGTCCATGTTCTTTGGGTTGTGGTGAAACTAGGAGTCTATCTTGGAGATACTATAAAGGTGTTTTCATAACTGAACTTATATATTTCGTGAACCTAGTAATATGACCTTATGGGTCTAATATTACCTCGTTTTCTTTCCCAAAACATCATAGGATGTTACCCATTGGGGTCATATATTAGAAAAATTATTTTACCAATAATCCCACACATATTCTATCAATTTTTTTATTCACTCACACATACCTTGGGAAACATCCCATGGAGTTCATCCACCAAGACATTACTCTTAGAAATGTATATTTAACTATGGAGTTATAATCGTATAGTCTCTTAAAAATAAAGGTTCACATTGTCCCAAAGGGTAGTAACATTTAGTCTTTTATGTCTCAATTTTACTTGGGTTTTATACTACCCAACCTTTATTAATGAAAATTATTCATGTTGTATACCCCACATATCAAACCATGTAATTATACTACACATAAATATATATAATTTGTTTGATAAAATTCTTCATAACCCAAAAACCCCAAGAAACGAACCTAGAAATATGAATCCATGGGTCTCTAATAATATCTTTTTTTCCTTACCCGCACACTACATGCTACTTCCCATTAAGGTAACCTACATGACTAATGAATATCCCCATGAGCCAATGCATTCTCTTTTAGTGTTCTTTTTCTTCACACTCACACAACCTGGGAAATGTATGAGCAGGAAACCCATCCAAACACTACTCTTGAACAATCATAATTAAATATGGACTTTTAATTAGGTATTATCATGAAAATAAAGGGGTGACTTGATTATATTTGTAGTAACATGTAGTCTTTCAAGTATCACTTTCTTAGTGTGTTAGAGGTTGGGCAAGACCACTTTTACATGGTGTATTAAGCCTCAAATTATAATGATATCTAATATTGGTAATTAAATATTATGATTAAAATCCATTTATTTAATTTTATATTGATTTAATACATTAGTTCTTCTCCAATATATATATGTCATTATTTCTGAACCATATTAACAATGTAACCTACCTTCCTTACCTATTTATCTTCTAATTTAACTTGAATTTTCTATGTGAGTTGGGTGAGTTCATTATTAATTTCATTTGTGTGTGGTCAATTTTCTGTTTTGAGTATGTTTTTTGGTCTTCCTATCATTTTTACCCCAATACCAAGGTATTATTCCTTGATCATGTGTTTGTACTATGTGTTGTTTGGTGCATTACGTCTGTTGATCAGACATTTCGTGCTTCAGGACAGATTAAACCCAAAGGAAATATTATATAATTCAATTATTATTTGATCCCCACATTTTTGTCATATTTATAAAGGGATTGTTTGAAAGTATTATAATATAGAGTCAATATATTAGAAATCATTTTGTTTTCTTCTAATAATAATATTCCTAATGGAATTAAAAAAAATATGGGTATGGTTTTTCGATTAATTATATTTAATTGTGGGATTATATTTGATGAACTTTTTCCATTATTCTATGTTGGTTTAATGATAAATTACACCTTTTTATAAAAATGTCAATCTCAATGTCACATTAATTTTTTCTGGATTGTTTTTCTATTGAATATTTTGGCTAATAAGGTTATTTATGATGTTATAGAATAGTTCTTGATAAAGCACTAGGATTGTGGAGAATCATGTGATCCCGATGTATCATTAATGAGAGATGGGTTTATGTTATCCTGGAATGGTAAGTATTCAAGTTGCATATGAAAAATAAATCCAATAATTAATATTCATGAAATTAATGTTTTTAAAAATTATTCTTAGTTACACAAACCGTGTTTATATATAAAATATTTTTATGGTAGTGAGTTGTTCTCTAAAGTAAATATCAAAAGGTTGATGTTTTTTTTGGAAATAATAAATATGTGTGCATGGTTAGTGGTGGATGTGGAGTTGTAAAATGGGTCTTAAAATCCTAAAAATATAGTTATATTATGATAATTTATAGAGTTAATACAGAATAATTAACTTAATTCTATGAAAGCTAGAATAATTTTCAAGAAAGAGTTTCTTGTGTGAATCCTTGATGCGAACATCTATTCAGTGATGAAAATATCTTTTGTAGAACTGGAAAAGGGAGTTTTTTGAAAGAAATAAATGATTTTTGAATTATTTAAGTTATAAGAAAGTAAGAATGTTTTGTGATGATTAATTAAGTAGATTGAAATCACAAAATTTATCAAAATGTTGGAAAGTTGTGTGAGTGGTTAGTAATCTTTGTTGAATGTGGGAAAAGGATGCATAAAACTAAAAGTCACAAAAAGTGGTAAGAGATTTCATAGAAACTCTATCATGAATTTGAATTAAGTATTTCAATGAAATAAGAACATAATTATATACCTATTTTGATGTAAAAATATATATTCAAAAAATTAGAGGGTATCCACTAAAGGAAAACATGAGTACACTACCATTGAGATAATAACGTGAATTTAACATGTTACTTGTAGTGAATGAGGAAGGGTAAATGATTCTACTCTAAATATTTAACAATAGTGTGATATTGTGAATTAATTATAATTGAAAATTAAATTCATATTCTACTTGTACTAGTATAGTTGGGGATATCCATGCAAAATTTTAGTGTCTCATGTGGGTTTTCATTTAATTTCATACACTTTTATGGGATGAAGTGATAAAAGTGTTCTATTCATGGATGAAACAATATAAAAAAGGAGAAGATTCCTAATATTTAAATCATTATTCACCCTCTATATGGGTATTTAATCTATTGGGTATGATGTTTTCTATTTTATCTAAATGATTATGTTATTGAATCTCTATTAGTGGAAACCATTGAATCGTCTAATCAAAAACGATTCTTACCGTTAAGGGAAACAATTTTCAATTATGGAAGGATCCAATGAAACACTACTTCTGATATTTAGTCATGGGTATGTATGAAGCTATTATTCATGTTATCTCTATCAATATGGAAAGGTACTCTTTATTGGTTGTTGAATGAAGAAAACTTGTTTCTAATTCCAAAGGAATCAATGCTCTATGGGGGGGGCTATCCAACATAATCTACATGAATGTAATCTCATGTAAACACCCACCTATGATGTGAGAAAATATGTTAAACACCTATGATGGTGATTCAATATTTCATTAATATATGTTTCCTATTCTAATGAACAAGTATGAGGGCCTATGGATTCATTCTAATGAATCCATTGATGCATTATTTGATAAAATGAATGAGATTATAAGAAATATGTCCAGTCTCTGAGTGGCCCTCAATGGTGTGAAGATTTTCAACTACATCACGGGGATATTACTAAGATATTTCAATAAAAAATTATTTTTAATTGATCATAATTATATAAAGGAGATGAAATTGATAATTTTCACAATGCTCTTATAGCATAAAAATGATAAATAATTATAATGAGGCTGTAAAATGTTGGAAGTATAAGGTGGTGGAATTCAAGGACATAAATAAGCTTGCTATTATGGATGTATAAGAAGAATAAGTATTGTATGAGTTCATGTCAATCATATTCTAAAATCTAAAAATGGGATAAATATGTTTAAATGGAAAATTCCACTCCTGTGTTATTAATGGGTAAAAATTGAGAACTATTTAGAAATGTGTCCTATGATATTTCATGATGATGATAATTTTAATGAAATTACCATGGGGAAGTATTCTAGGAATGGGAAACCTAGGAGGAGAAATTATATTAATTTATTAAATAATAATAACATGGTTTCTCTAGAAAAAAATATTTTATTTGTGGAGGATGATGAAACTGAATAATGAAAAAAATCACAAAACAATGTTATAGAGGCTGTTGTGGGTGATTCACAAACAATATATAAGGGAGGAGATAATGAAGGATATGTAGAAAGAAGATGTGATATCTGTTTTAAATTGAAATTAAATCATGAGGGGATAGATGTTTGGAGATACAAAATGAAGAAATCAAATATAGAGGTTCATGATTCCAAACTCTATGTACAGTAGAAATAAGTATAGAATTTCAAGTTGAATGTGGATATTTTAAAGAAAACATTTAATATATATTACACTAAAATAAGTGCATTGAGTAAATACTCAATGTTAAAGAGCTAAAAAGGGATATCTATGGTTAACTAAGATGGTGACATTTTGAGTCAAAAATATTGAACATCTTGATAAGTATGTTGCCAACCTGAGGAGAAAATTTAAGGATAAGGAGAGTATTCTAACGCTCGGTATTACACCATGAAAAAATATAACTCATGTGGTGGATGAGGTGAAAGTATAGAACAAACATTTTGTATAGTATGTAAAGGCCTATCAGTAGAAGAAATATCCAAATTTGAGTGACATGGCTAGTATAGGGCTCAGTTTTAAATAGAAAGAAATTATGGTTTATGTTAGACGACAAAGAATCAATTATGTTAATGTTATATTATGGTTTGAATAAAAAATAATACCACATGGAACAATAGATGTTGAAACAATGACATATGTGATTTCACCTTGTATCGCTTGATATTATTTTCTAAAAATGGGAAATAAAAAAATGTTCAATAACTAATAAGTACCAAAGGGAATAAAGGGGGAATGACATAAAATTGGGGATAAATAATATATAAATTTTTTTTATTAAACTATTACTATTGTGAATAATAAGAAAACATATCTAGATATTTCTCATCAACAATGTTGAGGAATGTACTGATTCAAACCCAATGTGGTTATAAGATATAGCTCAAGGAATCATTAAGAAAGATGAAAATGATAAATCAATTTGAATAATTACAAGAGGAGTTTGTTCTATAATACTCTGAAGAAGATCAATTATACCAATAAATAGCTCTTTCAGTCTGAATACATTGATTAAAAAGAAAATAGATGAGTATGAAGTGCTTATATAGATTCCCATAAAATCATATGATCACCCCAGTTTGAGGATCATGGAAAACAAATGTACATATCATATAAAAAATTAAGGATCCTTTCATAAGCATCAAGAATGATAAGTTATGTGTTTTTATATGCATAAATTATTAAATCCTAAATATTATTAGCTCTAGGAAAAACAAATTTAGCGGTGAAGATTTGAGATGCATAGATGTCTTGGTATCGATGTTTGCGTCAACAAATTAATTACTGTTAGTAAATTGTGTGACTTAGGACATTCAATATTCATTACCTATCATATGTGTATTGTTAACGGGAAATATGGTATAGTAGTGATGAAAAAAATATAATGACCGATGTTTTATTAGAATATTCCTATTTAAATAAATACAATGTTTGATAGATTTCTCCACAGAGAACAATCATACTATAAAACCATTAAACCATTATAAGGTAACCATAGAATTGGTAGCTATAAATAGTGGTAACTAAATTATGATATATATATATATATATATAAGAATGAGACAGAATTATATTCACATTGAATATCCACTCAACTAGTGCATCAAAAAAACAAATAAAATCCATTTTTAAGAGTTTAGTTTTTTTAAATGATAATATATTTTATATGAATAATGGTTTAACACTAGTCTAAATATAAATTTATAGGAAATGGGATGATGAATAGATAATATACCGTTATTAATTTTCCAATAAAACAGTTTTATTATCTATATTATTTTTTAATTAAAAAAAGTGTGAATTTGAATGAAAATTTATTCATTTTCTGATTCATCAAATAAATATTTTCTTATATTTATGATATGATATTTTTTTAAAAATCATATTAATTGTGAGATATTATGTTTTTACACATATTATTTCTTCTAAGTAATAATTTGTTTATAGTAATTGTTTTCAAATTTATGAAACTGTTTTCTAGAAAAATAAATAAATTTTAAGTGTTATATTATAAACTTTTAAAAATTTATTGTACTTTTCAAACCTATATTTAATGAAATATAACTTAAGTAATATTTGTATCAAGAAATTTTTTTTAATAAATTATAATCTTATAATTTTAAAATTAATTTTAATAACTTTTTGAAATTTAATCAAATTAAATGGATTTAAAATTTGGAATCAAAATCTAAAAAATAATATATTAAGGATAATTTTATTTTTTACAAGGTAATGGATAAGTTACATTTGTAAAAACCAGTTACAACAATAATATATGAAATTGTAAAAATAAAAATCTAATATCAAAAGACCAGAAACATGTTTTAGAAATGTGGGGGAATGTGTGTTTGATGAATTTATCAAATATATCACTTCTAATATTAATTATTTCTCAATTTTGGATCCCATTTCCTTGATAGTGGATTCCCATTGTTGAAAACATTATGGGCTCTTATTACATATAAAAGGAACTCTTCTCCACTCACTTCCCATAGCACTGTGATAGCCTATGGTTAGACTAAAATATATTAAAAAATATATTTAAAACCCTTATACACTATAAATGTTTTTTTTCTAAAAATGGTCATCACACAAAGGTTTATCCCTCATCATAAAAAATATAATCCATGTAGTGAGGTATAAATTCCCAACTTCTCCTTTCTATTTTAAATTTCTTTATGTACACAAATTATTTCTAAAATTTCATTTCACCATTATGTAATTATTTCATTTATATCACTAGTAAACTAATATGTTATTATAATTATGATACAATCATTAACCATGCTTCCCTTTTTAATTACAAAAAATAGTAATGTGAATCGTGCATATATGAAGTCTACCTCCTCCTTGATTAAACGTGTTTCACTTTCCATAACCACCTAAAATGGATAGTCTAGATGAGAAATATTATAAATAGTTATGACACATATAAAAAAATTCAGAGTCTAAAATAAATAAACATATTTTTCATTTTTTATATTCCTCAAAAAATAAAACAATCATCCACGCGTACGTGCATACTCTCACTTTCAGGGAACGATGCATTCCATTTTTCACTACCACCATCATGTATGGTTTTAATTTATAATTGATGTATATATTTTATATATATTTTTATTATATATCATTAATTTTTCCCAATATTTTTAAAACATGTTAATTAATGATCTTTATAAGGTAATCTATCAATACAAATAACTAATTAAAGGCTAGATCATCCCTGAATTCCATTTCACAAAACACAGCAAAAACAATCATGTAATTGAATTATGAAAATATAAGATGTTATAGAACATAAATTCTAGTAAAATTACTTTGTTTTTAATGATTAAATATAAGAAAATAATAAATTATTATCCTACTGGTAGAGGATTAGTATTAATGACCATTAATTGTTCCTAAAAATCTCATACACCAAGTGAATTTTTACAAATTAAATGAATAAATTGAGATTTGTATGAATAATATAAAAAAATTGAAAATTAATATATTTATAATAATCATATATGATTTTGAATAAAGTCCTTTGAAATCATTACTAAAAGTAACAGACATTGGTAAGTCAAATATCATTATTTCAGTCATGAAGTTTATTTTTACCATTGACATTAAATGTTCCCAATATTCTATGATATCTGGTTACATATAATGTCTAGTTTTAGCTCTCTATGGAAAATTAGTTCTTAATTCAAATCCCTATACATGAATGATTTTATTTTCTATAAAATTATTATATCTGATTAATTGACGAACTCTTAAGTGTGGGTTTCTCATAAATGGATCTTTCTTTCAATTCTATGTTTTCACATACTCCCAATGTTCTCATTTATTATCAAGAAATCCAAATATATATATATTAATTTAATATTCATAGTTCCCTTTAATATAATTTCCTTTTTAATCTATATTACGATTTTTATTATCTATCCATCTTTATCTCAAAAGTGATCTATTTTCTAGAATGATGGGTTTTATAATTAACCTCTCAAATGATTTGATGAAGTTAATATTTGGGTGATTGAATTTGGAATAAATTGATTTTATCTATGTTCTTTTTTATGTGATAACATTTTAAATTTAATGATAAAAACAATCATAAAACTTTTGTTTATTGATGTGATTATTACATTTTTCTTGTGGAACTAGTCCATATGGTTAATCATTATGTTGAAGGTGGGCCCGATATAACCCTCTAATTCATTTGGTGAATCTATAAATCTCATAAGAGAATAGAGAAATGAGTACTTATTTGTTATCCTAAATCAGATACAGGTTGTAATGCCTAATCTTCAAAGGGGAATTTTTTTTCATATATATTTTTTAAGGGAAATATGATGGGATGGTTGATCCACTATGGGAAAAAAGATCTTGTTCATGATCTGCTACGAGAATCAAATTATGAGGCCTAATCCACTGTGGGAAATGGGTGGTGATTCTTGTTCAAAAAATATTATTTTACATGCTTATTTCTATTCAAGAGACCCTTGATATGTGAATATTATATACTAACACGCCCATTATTTAATTTAAGCCTCTAGTTTTTCCAGTAATTATACCATGTTATATGATTAATCCTACAAAATTACTTGTTCTCTTATCATTCCATAAGAACCATTTTTTTATTATATTTTCATTTAATGAAATATTTTTGTCATTTTTATATTTTCTCATACTCTTCTAATCACACCATGGTTTACATGATCATATGTTTATTTCTTCTTTACTGGGAATTTGAGATCACTAATTTCTTATGTTTCCAATTCTAAAGGTAAGGGGATAATTTAAAATTGCAATAAGTTTATAACAATACCTAATATACCAAAATTATTTATAAATGATCATAGGAATCGTAAAATAATTTTCTTATGTAGATAGTCTCCAAAGACACTAAACCACTAAAATCTGGGGATGTTGAGTATTTTTTGTAGTGTAATGTTTTAATTAATGAAATGAGGTAAAATAAATTCATATTTAGATTGGGTCACCACAGTTGGTATTGGAGATGCGATTTACGGATTTTTGGATTTTATTTTAGTTGCCTCCGGTATTAGGTGTATAATACCTTTGTAAAAACCCTTGAGATCATTCTCTGTATTGGATGAGATCATCAAATATTGGTGAAGACATTAGTATGTTATTTTCATAGAAACAAAGACATGTATGGACAATTAAAAGTGGGGAAGGATGTGGAAAATAGGTACATAGGGTAAGTCACCCCAAAAATGGTTAGTTTAGCGTTGAATCAACTTATCACTAATGAAAAATGGTTGGGTCTAACACTATACTCATGGGTAGATGCTCCTATGGGATATTATTCGGATGATAATATTTTTTTATAAATTTCTATAAAGTTATTTTTTCATAGTTATATTGAGGAATTAGGATTAAAATTATAAGATAACACAACATAAAATAACCTAGGGCAAAATACATTTATATAGGATAAAATAAAGTAATTTTCATATAATATTATTATGTAAATATATAAAAAGTTTTAAGGTTGAATCCCATTAATGTTATTGATTATGATAATCCTCATATTATGTTAAATTTTTATCACTCTTGTTAACACTGTTTTTAATAGATGGTATGAACTAGAAAGAACTGAATTATAAATTTCTTTGTATAAAAATACATTGAATTCGACAACAAAAAATTTTGCAATTTTGTATGGATTATAAAACCTCTTAAAAATAATCTCCCAACTCTCAAAATATATGAATTATAATAAAATCAATTTTAGCTCCCTAAAACTCTAAGATGGAATCATTTTAAAATTGAGTCTTTCGTCTAAAAAGAACCTTCTTTTAGTGGATCCTATAATATGCCTATTTTTTTAATGGATCAAGATTATATAAATTAATTTTTTATTCTCCAATGCTCAAAACAAAATAATGTTGTTCTGGATGTCTGTCGGTTTGAAGGTGAGGTTGTCCAATGCTATACACTAATTAGTAATAAAATGAAGAAAACGGAAAAAGGCTCGATAGTATGGGAATATTTCAATAATCTATTCATCACAATGAATTTTCATAAAACTCTTTACA
This sequence comes from Viscum album, assembly GCA_963277665.1. NCBI lineage: Eukaryota > Viridiplantae > Streptophyta > Magnoliopsida > Santalales > Viscaceae > Viscum > Viscum album. The sequence continues at coordinate 1,922,170,129 of OY728160.1, forward strand.
AGAAAATAGTGAAATAAAATTATTTGATTTTAAACAAAAGGATTATGAATAAATTGGAACATATGAAAAAGGCATCACAAGACTAGTGAGGTATGCCATTAGCTTTGTTACAAAACATGATAGTAATAATGAATAATTTTTTTGTGGTCATAAAATAAGACATTGAAGGGAACTATATTAAATAGATTTGGTATATTTAAATATATTTTCTAGTATAGACATAATGTGTAGATAGAAGATAGATACTCTCATTACACTAATTTAATGAAATAGAATATTGAGTTTTAGGTGAACTCTAAGGAAACATCCAAAGATGGAAATAAAAGTCAAATTATTTTATTTCAAATATATGGGAATAATCACGAATTAATTTTCATAAGATGGAAATTTATATTTTTATATATAGTATATCATTCCATAAATTTTTTGAAAACCAGAAGTATAGAAAAATTCCATTAAAATTGAAGTAGGTTTCCTCATTTCTCCACCCAATAGTAAAATTTTCAAATGAATTGAGTTTGAGAATTATGGAAATCAATTCCCTCACCCTAGAGGTAATTAATATAGTAGGCCCTGATATCCTCCAAAACATATAGAGTAAGGTATATTATATAAAATAACTATCACTGAGTTAAATTATGAAATGTAATTATTTACAGGTTTTCTTATTCTCTATTATAGATATGTGAATGTGTAATTTTATTATGGTTCATCATATTATTTTATGTTCCAAAGGTTTTATAAAATATCAAATTATCACCTCTAGAATTTGATATTGAACTATTTGTGACAAGACCAAGTGGGATAAGGGTCACATATAAGATATATAAATCCTCTCCTATTAAAATTTACTGGAAAAAATTTAATATAGATATTATTCATCTCCAAATAAATTAATTTCGCATCATATTAGTTATGGATTTTGTTATTTATTATTTCTCAAAGGGATACGGGTTAGAACCATGAACCTGGCGACTTAGATGATTGTTCAAATCACATTGTCATTGAATGCGCAGATGCTTCCAACTGTTCAAAATCCCTTTTTGAACATGCTGGCCATAAAGAGATGTTCTCGTTAGTGATAAAGGGTGCAGGTTCCAAGGCATCCGCTTCTCATAAAATGGTTAGGGTATAAAATAATTTTTCCGATGTCGTAAAGGATGTAGTTGAACCTTCCTTCCCTAATTTTGATTCTCCTTTTCCTTGGAGAGTGATAAAAACGGGATGGATTTCTAATGTCTCTACTAATCAAGAGGTGATTGATGAACGAATCAACCTCTTCCTCTATTAGATCATCACACGTGTTATTATTCCGAATGATGAGCGAATTTGGAAATTGCAGGATCAAAAGATAAGGATCACAGATGTCTAGGGATCTGAGGATTGGAAAATGATTGTGATTGGAATGGGGTACGGTCATGTAGTTTTCCCCTCGGATGAAGGAAAACAGAAGGCATGGAGCAAAGGCATTGTCTCCTCTAATCATGGTTTCATAAATATATTGGTATGGTATCAGAAAATTGATCCCATAAATGTTCTAAATAGCCACATGCAATTATGTAATAGGATCTATAAATTAAATTGGTTATATTGGCACAGAAGGATTATATGGTATATTTCCTCAGCAGTAGGAATTCCTATTCGAATTGATCAATAGGTTGGAAACCCAAGCCATGGGCACTATGCCTGAATCCTGGTTGAAGTCAATATGAAAACTACACTTGTTGAAGAGGTGATTCGTATAACAATGGAGGAAGGTATGGATCATGAACTTTTATATGAGAGGAAGCCAAAACATTTCCTGAGCTTCTTGTTCTATGGTCATATGATAGCTGAATGAAGGAGAAATATGGAATGTATACTCTGTAAGGTGAAGGGTAATAATGATACCACTTGTAGGAAAAGTAAAGGGAAGGATAAATTCCCCCTGGAACCTAAGGATATATGGGAAACTAGTTAAGAGGTTAGGCCTTGGAGAAGGAGGACCCTCAAGTGGAGGGACCTCCCTCTGGACATGATCATGAGAAGAATGTAATGAAAAATGTTATAAACCCCAATGTGGTATGTTTTGGATCTGAGGCCTTGGCTACTGAGGGTCTGGATAATGGGACCCAAGTGATGGTTCTTTCCCACAGTGTTGAAATTATTCCTGTGGGGGATATCGGGAGAAGGTTTCCCCCCTGTGTGCATGTTAATGCCCCTCTGGGGAAAATTGAATCTGTCCTAAATGGTGAAGAGGCCCATACTGACACTCAAGTTGGTTCACCTAAGCCATCTTCTGAATAACAGAGTTGTGATGTATGTTCTGATTAACATTCGGATCGTACTCCAGAGGGGAGTTCCATGTGGATATCTCCCTCCAAGGCTACCCAAAAGAAGATTGAAATGGGAAGTGACACTTCTCCTTTAAAATCTAGCAACACCATTACACCCTTGAGTGGTAGGCTATGGTTGGATGTGGTGGAGGAAAACACATACACTAATACAGGATTAGTTAACTCAGGGGATATTGTTGATGCTCTCAGGGATGGTCCGAATGAGCTACCTTCCAATAATGATACGACCCATATACACTCTCAATGTGTTGAAACTGAATATCATGATAACAAGGAGAAACAGGTGAGCATAGAGGAGCATGGACACAGTGAATCTGGTACTAGTAAAAAATATGAAGGGGGGACAGGGAGATACAGGGGAAAAAGGTAGAATCCAAACCTCGTCAAAGAAAAATTGTGGGCCTCTAAAAAGTGGTAAACATCATGAAAAATGAAGATCCAATACTAGAATTGTCAAGGGATGGGAAATTCTCCAACGAACAAGGCTCTTAGGTATTAAATTATGGCCTAAAAACCCTTTATTGTGGTTATTGCTGAAGTGAAACTTCTTTTTGACAATTGGAAAGGGTTTATATGGGACTCTCTTGGATATCGCTTTGTGTCCAGCAACACTCATGTATCTACAATGGTTCAATTGTGGGTTTTGAGGCATGAAATTATTCACATCAGCTCTTATAGAAGTGGACTTCGATGTGTGTGAATTAAGTGCAGATTTGTTGGCCATAATTTATCAGTATCTTTTGTGTATGCCTCCACCTCATATATTTACAGGAGGGATTTATGGGAAGACCTTAAAGTCTCCTCTAGAAAGATGACATCAAAATGATTAATCATTGGTGATTCAAAAACTATATTGAGACCTGAGGAGAAAGCCAGAGGCTATTTCAATAGGATTTCTTCTTTTGAATTCTCGGAATGCATTGACATGTGAAACTTGGTTAATGTCACACTTGTTGGAGCTGACTTCACATGGTTACAATGCTCTTGGCATGGGAAGCAAGCTATTAAATTGGATAGATGTTTTTTTCAAATTAATCATCACGATGAAGCCCATGGGGTTTCTAGGTTCACCCTATCTAAGCACCACTCTGATCATAACCCTATAGTTTTTTATACCAATATAAAGCAGGTAAGATCAGCTCCTATCACTTTTCATTTTAATAATGGATGTCTTGTGATTCCAGGTTGCAGGAGGCTAGGGAGTTGAATCCCATTGGAATCCCATTTCAAAAATTGGTTGTGATCCTTAAGAACCATAAGGGAATGCAAAGAGAGTGGTGCAACAGATAATTCTCTAAAATTGGTGATGATATCAGGATCTTTGAGGAATATCTTGCGTGAAATAAAATTAGAGATAAACATTATGAAACCATTTATAGGGAGTAAATTATGTCTCATAATATGATTAATGAAATATTAATGATCAAAGATAGGCTGGTCAAGAACCAATTAAATGAAGATGATTAAATGAAGGAGATAGGAACTCATAATTTTTTAATAGGTTTCACGGGGAGAAAAGGTAACATGTAGGCACAAAGGATATCAGGATTAATGGTCTATTGCATACTTCTAAAACTAATATTTCCTTGACTATTATGAAGCACTTTGTGGAGATGTACACAGATGATGGATTGGACATCACTCACTAGATGTTAGACAATATAAACTATTAAATTAATGATCACCAAAATTAATTTCTCCCCCCCCCCAATGAAAAGAAGAGAATCAGTATGCTCTTCTTTCTCTCAACCTGGATAGTGTCCCCAACCCAGATGGGTATACAAATAAATCTTTCATGTTCTACTAGGACATCTTGTAGGATGATATCACTCTAGCCATCAAGGATATCTTTCCCACTCTTACATGCCTCAAGGGATAAACTCTAGTATCATTGATATTATCCCTAAGAAAGAGAACACCATTTAAATTAAGTATTTCAGGATAGTTTCACTTGGTAACCCAATCCCCAAGCTCATTAGTATAATTATAATGAACTAGATGGGAGGAATGGTGGATGACATGATCACATGAAATCCGTTTTCCTTTGTGCCGAGAAGAAGCATTCAAAGGTGTTAGTTTATGGCCTTAGAAAGTGTCAACTAAATGAGGAGGAATGTCAATGATGGGAATTGTTTTCTTAAAATTGACATTTCAAAGGCATTTGACACAATTAAATGGATTTTCCACCTTGAGGTTCTTAAAAGATATGGGTTCTCTAGGATGTTTATCAATCTGATCATCATCATTCTGGGGTCATCAAGGCTTTCCATCCTTATCATTGGTGCCCCCAAAGAGTTTTTTCCATGTACCAGAGGTGTGCGGCAAGGAGACCCACTATCTAGGATTTTATTTACTATTGCGGAGGACCACATAAACAGATGTTTCAATGGCCTTACTCACATGGGACTCTAAAAAGAAATTATGGCTATAAAAAATGATTATGCTCCTTCACAACTGTTCTATGATGATGATATCATGTTTTTGGTTATGCCTCTATGAAAACTAACCCCTATATTAAAGGCATCATCGATCATTATGTGGAGGTGATTGGATAAGCAATTAGTTGGGAAATGTCCTTCACAGTTTTTTTAATGGAGTTGTAGTGAGTAAGAGGAGAAGGATAATATGTTATCTTGGGGTGAAAAGAGGAATGTTTCCATTCCAATATCTTGGTGTTCCTCTATTTTTGGGGAATGTTAAGAGGCAGCATCTAGAGAGTAAATGTGCCAGCATCACTGGTCAACTGGCAAGTTGGAAATGGAAAGCAGTGTCGATGGCCGAGAGGGTTTTCCTTGTAAACTTAGTAATCAGGTCAAAATTTGTTTATTATTTCACCCTTTATAGATGGCCTATAGTCCTCAATAAGAAGCATCAAGAAATAATCTGTAACATCATCTAGAAAGATTCGGCACAAGATAGGAACCTGATCATGGTTAGGAAATGGTGTATTATATCAGTTGAATTGGGTGGTCTAGGGGTGAATGACCTCTAAATATTCAATGATGTCCTAATTGGTAAATTCACACAGAGCCTCACTTCCACTAAATTCTCTAATGACTTCCCCGCATATAGATTCACAACAAGATAATACAATGGATACAATTACTATCTTTCATCATCATTTTTTTCAGCTATTAAACAATCCTTTATGAAAATCACTTATGATACTAAGTGGTTAATCTTAGGAGCTCCACTCTCAATTATTGGACCACGAAATTGCTGGGGTTTCTTCTTCAGGTGATGGTTATTTCCCATGAGGTGGAGCATCTGCCCATTTCTTAATTTCTCTCACATATGCACTCTACTAATCTTAAACTTCCTACACAAGCAGAAAATGCAATGCAGTCCTAAACTTTCATGGACAGTGGTACATTGGTCTGGAAGCATAGCAAGACTGGTCAGTTTAACTCTCATGAGTTATATTGGCTTGAGTGTTGATGTACCTATCATCATCCCTCATGGAATAGGAAATTCCAAACTTTATCCAGCCTTCTAGATTCATTCTGGTTTGGAGGATAAGGATGAACCATCTCCCGGTTACTACACAGCTTCAAATAACTGGGTTTCAAATGGCCTCGGTCTGTTCAGTATGTATTTTTGCTGCGGAAACACTGCAAAATATTTTTCTAGAATGTCACCATGCCAGGCAGTTTTGGTCATACCTTTGATACCTATTTGATTTATGTCAAGATCTTTATGAATTGGTTACTGATTTTCATACACAGCTACCCATGGCTCGATGCAGTGAATAATTACAAGTTTGTTTCTTGTTGCTATTGTTTCCACCTATGTAGTGTTTTGGGATTCTCGAAATGACTCACTGTTTGATGGATCCAGCAATGTTTCACACCAGGGTATGGTGGATATTTATAGTGAGTTTTATGCTGCTTAATTTTTATAAAAAGGTTCTCTGTATAACACTATTTCTGATCTTCACAAACATAGATATCTTCGGATTTTCGGGCGGCCTTGAAATCCCTGGATGCTGAAGCATGTCCAGTGGATACCCCCGATTACCCCATGCATTAATGTGAATTTTTATGGAGCTTCCTCAGGTGCACCAGGTCTGTCGGGTAGCATAGGGGTGTTTCGCACCAACTGTGGGTTCGTCAATGGATTCTTCTATCACTTAACTGGTATTGGCCTTGCCTTTGAAGCAGAACTATGAGAAATAATTCATGAAATCAAGTACATTGACCATTATAGTTGGAGGATGATATGGTTGGCATCTGATTCTGAGATTGCGGTGAATTCATTGAGGATTCAATTGGGTAATGTACCTTAGAAAGTGATTCCACACTGGAGTGATGGTCTTGATTAGTTTTCTCAACCCATTATTTTGGTTTCACATGCCTATCGTGAAGCCAATCAGGTTGTGGATTCTTTGGAAAAGTGGGAGGTCACGAAAATGGGTATGTTATGGTCCTTTGTCATCCAGGATTACTACTCCCCCATGGTAGTGGCGAATAAATGCGGAGTTATGCACAATCATTTTTGTAGTGTACCCTTGTATGCCTGACTCTGTTAGATTTTTTATTTAATAATTCTTCAGGTCCTACTTCCATAGATTCTTGGGAATTTAGAGTATATCTTACTATATATATTTCTGATCAATTTTCAAGAAAATTATATATCATTTTGTATCCTGGAATATCTTACTCTCAATTTTCAACATAACAGTGATCTTATCTTGGAAGAATATTAAACAATATGGGTTTTTAAACTGATAAATGAGGGATATCTAACTTAAATAATGTTAGAGGAATTCATTATTGAGGGTGTTCCCACTATATAGGAATATTGGTATGCTTACTAAAACAATCTTTGTAGATTTCACATATATTGTGAGGATATGATCTTGAATGAACTTATACATCAATCTATACATCTCTCAAATATTATTTATTTTATATATTATATTTAATTATATGAATTAATAAACAGATAAAGGAGAATTTGGGAATGGGCTTTATCCTCCCAAATACCTCCCCATGGGGAGAACTAGTCCTCATTGTTATCAATAAAAGTGGATCAGTGAATCTTTTTTTAACTATTATAATATTAAAAATTTCACAGTTAATAAAAATAGTATTTACCTAGTATTGAGGTCCCATTCGAACAACATAGATGATCTCATTACTTCTTTAAGACTGTCCTTCGATATGGATATCATTAGTCATGGGTCAAAATGGCTTATTTTTCAAAAGGCACCTTCCAAATGAGATACAAACACTATGAATTTAGGGAAATTCCCTCCATGACTAACTAATTTAGTGACCATATTCATAGAACAGGTGAATATAATCTTCAATGACTACCGTGATCTATTTTTTGGTCATCTTTATAGATGATGTTCCTATATAATCAAAGAGAATGGATGTTGATGAATATCATTTGAGTATTGTGTACATGACTTTGATAAATGAGAAATAGTATTCCATATTTAGGATTTGTGTGTTTTTTATGAAAAAAGTATCATTCTTGCGTAATTTAGTAGTAATAAATTGCATATTTATAGATCCATCAATGATAGAATTTATTATGAAATGGTTCAGACTGGCCACTTTAATAGGGATCTGTTATATTCTAGGGTTGGTGGGATATTATTGAATCATTTTTGAGAAATTTATCATTGATATAAAATCCAATTTCCATGTTAACACATAAGGGAGTAAAGTTTCTTTTGATTTACGAATGTAAATATCATTTTAGGGAACTAAAAAAAAGCTATCCACCACTCTTTTATTTATATTACACTACAGTATATAAGGGTTTATAATACACAATTACACATTGAAAAAGGGTTTGTGTTGCATGCTCGTGAATAAGTGTAAGTCAACAGATTATACCCTATACCAATTAATGATTCATTAAAAGTTTTCCCAAAACGTGATTTTGAGATGGTGGTAGTGATATTTTCATTACTGGTTTGAATAAATTATCTTTATCAAGAGAAGTGTGATATATATACTAATAACAATAGGTTAAATAATTTATTCACATAGAATTATATGAATATGTTATAATGGTTGTTGTTATAATTAATTAAATATTATTACTAAAAAATAAATTACCACTATGGGAATTAAAATAAGTTGATTATTATTCAGAGTTTAATAGATCATGCTACCCTATCAATGATGAGGATTCAAAAAGACCGATTACTCTGGGAATTTACAAGGATAAATCATGAATTCATAAGGTAATGTGAGAATTATTATATTTTCCATATGAATATTAAGACAAAAATTCATGTAAATTTCAATGTATCCCAAAAAGGTGATGTAGATATTCAAAAATGCAGCACATATTTTAGAGAAATTTTTTCCTAAAAATAGATTTATAAGGTTTGGGATCGGGATTTATGTCGAATCTAAAATAAAATAATGCAGGAACATATGGATTATTTTCATAGTTCATCCTCCTCTATTAATATTGGAATTATGAATATGCATAGGACCTAAAAATGGTGGTAAATAAATAAAAGATAAATTATAGAATAAAAAAATCAATAATTGGTATACTAGCGAGATAATGTTAAATGAAAAAATTATAGGTGTATGTTGCGACCATTGACTATACCAACATCTAAATGGAAAAAAAACATCCTGGATTACATCATCAGACTCCTCAAAACATCTAAATTTCATAACCCTATTTTGGTTTTAGTCAATCACTTAGTAAAGTCATTATATTTTATGAGCACAATAGATGATTTATCCATTGAAAAATATTCTAAGAGATAGATAAGGGAAGTGGTGAGGCATCATGGGATACGAATGTCCAATATATCAAATTGATATTTTAGTTTTACGATGAAAATATAGATGATCATTTGTAAATAATTTATGGGATAGATGATTTTTAAAAATATTTATCATCCTTATAAGGATGGTATGTTTGAAAGGATTATTAAAACTCAACAAGATATGATGAGATTTTGTTCATTGGATTTATATATTTTTTTGGGATAAAAACCTCACCCTGGTAGAGTTCATATATAACCGAAGTTTACATTATATAAATGAGGTAGTTCCATGTGAGGCACTTTTTGATAAGATATGTGTGACTTCAACATGGAGAGGTAATACTGGAGAGAGGAAGTAAATATGTCCTGAGCCTATCCAAGAGATGATAAAGAATTTTTAAGCCAATTACAAACATATGAATGAAGAACAAATTTTGTAGAAGAGTTGTGATGATAATTATTAATGAGATAAAGAGTTTGAAGTTAGTGATAAGGTGGTTCTTAAGATATATACAAGGAATTTGGATATAAGAATTGGGAAGAAAGGGAATCTGACCACTAGATATATTGGTCCCTTATATATCATTGATAATGTTGTGGTAATATCCTATTAAATAGCACTCACTCTATACCCATATCAAGCCCATGATCTGTTCCACATATCTCTTTTGTTAAGTACAATACATATCCATCACATACGCTGATCACAAAGACTATAAAATTTTAATGTGACCTTTTATATGAGGATAAACCTACAGAAATACATGATCTGATATATATGGTTCTGGGAAATTTGATTGACCATCTTGTTGATGTTATGTGGTGAAACCATATTATTGAGAAGGATAAATTGGAACCCATGGATGTGAGGATATAAAAGTATCCTCATTTTTTTCTTCCATGAAATTAAATTTTGAGAACAAAATTCCTTTTATAGGGGGTAGACTGCAGTGACCCATTTTTTTGTAAATTATTCCCCCTTAATTAAACCCAATGATAGATAGCTTTATCAACAAGAAACCATAATACTAATGAAATATAGATCTTTGTATGGAAAATGAAGAATTATCTTTTATCAACAATGGAAATAGAGAAAATAAATATAAATAAAATATATTTAAAATTAAAAAAACAAATTAACATTGACATTAAATATAGGCTCAAATAGTGAAACTAAAAAACCTATAAAATATTTTTGATACTAAAATTTAACATTTTTCATATTTAGTATATTTTTGTATGAATACTGGATTAATACTAGTTTAATTTATAATTTATAATGAATATGATGAAGAATATAAAATATATATAATTTCTTTATCCTATAAAAAAAAGTTTTCTTTCTATAACATGTGTTTTTAATTAATTTTTAATAAAATTTTAAGATATACATTTGAAAAAAATTAACTTCATTTCTGGATTTATCATGGAATTATTTTTAAAGATGAATTTTTTAGATTTTTCTAAAAAATTGATTCTTTGATGAATAGTGTAATATGCTATTTTTACTGATATCATTCTTTTAATGGAATTATTAGTTTTTGAAAATGAGCTGGAAATTTTTGAAAACAATTTATAGATAAAATATTCATTTTATAATTTATATTATTGATTTAAAAATATTTATTCTTATTTAATAACCACAAGTTAATGATTTAGAATTTATGTATTGTTTCTCTCATGATACTATTTTTAATACATTATATACTAATTACATTAAAATTGATTTTTATAACGTTAATAAATTTACTAAAATTAAATGTATTTGAAATTTTTAATTAAGAGAACAAAATAATATAATAAGGTATATTCTATTTTTTAAAACCTAATGGATTTGTTACATAGGTAAAAAATAGTTACCGTAATAAAAGAAAACTGGTAAAATAAAAAAATAAATAAATTAAATGACATAAAAATGGGTTATTCGATAAATGTGACTTTGAGGCCTCGGTCATCCTTGTCACTACACTAATTTATATTTGCTCAATTTTGAAGAATCATTCCTTGATATTGGCTTCCCATTTTTAAAAAAAAATGGGTTATTTGAGAAATGTCATTCCTTTTTTACTTATAAAATGGTGTGCCCTATCCTCACAAACCCTAACTGAAAACCCCTATTCTAAGAGAAAACTCTACCGAAACCTCTCATGATCACTACTTGAATCCTTATAGTGGTTATTTTCTTATCCAAAGACCATACCTCAAATTTTTAAACACTATTGAAAAGGAGATAATCCAAGTCGTGAGGTATAAAATTCTAACAACTCCATTATATTTTATACTTATTTATATCAACATGAAATTCCAAAAATTAGATTAAAACATATTAAAATGATAAAAATTATCACTATTATGATAATATTTTATTATAGTGACGTTACAACCATTAACCACCCATCCCTTTTCCATTAACAAAATGAAAACGTTTGTTGTGTGTATGTGCAGAATACCACCTCAATCGAAAAAGTGTTACATTTTCCTTCTTCAAAAATCATGGTAAGTGTGAAAGTGTAATTTAAATATATATATATATATTCATTTTTATGTCATAAATAAGTAATAATATTTCTCTTTCCCCATGATCCTTGAAACTTAATTCGTCACCCATGCATATGTGCAGACTATCATATCTGTGGAACGATGCATTCTATTTTCCTCTATCACCTTCATGGATGGTTTTATTTTTTTAATTAATGAATATATATGATATATATGAGTATTATATGTCATTACAGTTACTACATATTAAAAATAATAAATAATGATTATTATAATCAGATCTGTTAATACTGAAAAATAACTCGAAACTATTTCATCATCAAAATTTAATTAACAAAACACAAAAACAAACTCTTGGGTAATGGAATTATATCATTAAAAAAATTATCAAACATCAATTCCAGTATGTTTAATTTTTTCCGAAATGTTTGTCTATGGGAAAAGAAGATGTTCTAACTCATCTATTATAAAATTTTTATTAAAGATCAACACTATTCATAAATATCTAATAATTGAAGAGAATTATTACATATTAAGTGTATATAAAAAAATTTACATGTATAAGGTTCATAAATTGGTAATTAAGATGTATTTATTTACGACATAATAGGTTGAATAACATCCTTCTAAATCAAGAATAAAGGTAATGGAATATGATAATTCGAATCAATGTCATTGAGTTAAGAAATTTATTTTAAACATCAACCTAAAATGTTTACTATGTTCAATTACATTTTTTTAAATATGATTTAATCTATCATCACTCTTGGGAAAATGAATTATTAATAAAAATCATATTCTACTAATTATCTTATTTCCAATAAAATTAAAATATTGTATTAGTTTACATCCACTTAAGTGTTGATTTATATTAAAAAAATCCATTTCAAATATATGTTTTCAGTTACCACAAAATTGATATTTCTTAGTTTAAAATCCAAATATGTATCAATTCGCATGATAATAATAACTTCATTTAATTATATTATTTTTCAATCTGTTCTTCAATTTTTTCTCTATACCTATCTACTTGAAAAGGTATTTAATTTCCATGATGTTATGTTTTATAAATCACCCACTACTGGAATTTATGAAGTTCTTCTTTAGGTGATTGGATATGGTATCAATTTATTTGGTTTTTGTGGTTATTTTTGTGCTAAAATTTAAAATTTAATGGGGAACTATTATAATTATTGGGATTTAATAATTTGATTTGTATGTGTTTTCTTTTGGATCAAATGTACATGGTTAATCATTAATTTACTGGTGGACCCTATATTTCCCTCTAATGCATCGAGTAAAGTATTAAATCCAATGATATAATGGTGAAATGAATAGTAATTCTTGATCTAATAAGGGAACCATGTTTTGATTCCTATCCCAATATGGGAAATATTTTTTGTTACAAGGCCTCCTATGAGATATATGCTATGATGATTAATCTTCTATGGGAAATCAGTTGGGATGCATGATCCTCTATGGGGGATAGGTTGTGATGCCTAATCAATAATTGTAAATAAGTGATGAGGCCTATTTTATTATGTTTTGATTACATAATTTTTTTGTGTCACACTCCTTGATATGTTACTATTTTATGTTATATAACCCCTAATTTAATTGACATCACATGTTTATACATTTTTTATGTCCGGTTATATATTTGATCATGTAGAATTACATGTACTCTTATCATTCCATATGAACTATTTTTATTATTATATATTCTTTTAATTAAATATTACTCTCCCTCACATGTTTTCCCATATTCCTCTTACCCACCCATGGGTGACGTGCTAGTATGATCATTTCTCCCTTATATGGTTTTTGATTCCACCCCATTCATATGATTAAATGTCCATGAGAATAGGGATTAGTTTAACTTGGATATTTTTAGAAGAATGCCTAGTATGATGATATTTTGAAAAAATATTCACATGAATTATTAAATAACTATCTTATGATGATAGTCTCAAAAGGAATTAAACCTCTATATTCTTAATATAGTGAGTTTGTTATTTCATTTATTGTTTTAATTGTTGAAATTATGGGAATTAAATATATTTGTATATTTGGTCTCCTCATAAATTGTACAAATGAAAATATATACCATGTATATGGAGAAGGAGTTACTTTATTTCAATCCAAGGAAGAATAAATCACGTTATGGAATAAATGACTTGTTCATTATATACAACCATCCATGGATGATATGGTGTAATGTGATGGGGCTTGGTATCTCTAAATGTTATCATGTAATCATACACACAAATGTGATACATTTCATTAAGGGAATATAAATCATAATATTTATAAGGAAAAAAAGAATATAAGTTGAAAATAGTTCTTTAACTGGTGCATATTGATGTGTGTGGGCATATCTCACCATGTGTAATTAATTTGAAGATATATGATATTATTTTAAATGTTTATTATAGATTGATGTAGTGTATTATTGTCATAACTCACAATTTTGTGGGGTTCAGTTGGATAACACAATATTATAGAGTGTCTATAAGAATTATTGGATGGGAAATTAGAAAATGGTATTCCAATTATGGGACTAAGATCACAAATATCCTTGTGGAGGATTATCTAAATAATCATGGGATAGGGTAACATATCTTAGCAATGAGAAATTCTCAGTAAAATGGGAGGTTGAAGAAAAAATTGATCATAAATAATGTGTTTTAATCTGATTCTCATTGATAAATATATACCAGATAAATTTTGGAAAGAATCACATTTGACATTAATATACATGTCCAGTGGTTATTTGGTGTTCCTATGTGAAGATAAGACTTCATAAAGAGTGTGGTATGGATGGAATAAAAATTTTAATTACTTTTGATATATGGCATTGGTTATGAATGGGTGTTCGAAATATGAGGAATGTTTGAATATTAAAATTGGTGTATGGGATGGTTTTTAAATAAGAAATTAGAATCAAATACTATGCGTTTGAACCCCTGAGAAGAGCCTCTTGGAATATGGAATGAATTTCTCTATGGGTTTTGGAGGTCTCAAAGGTCTACCATGGGTTTGGGGCTCAATGTTAGGGTTTTTGTGTTGTGAACTATGGTTTAGAGTTATTGAACAGTTAGTTCTAACCATGAACCATAATATTGTGGCTTCATTAGAGTAGGATAATGGTTAATTAAACATTAATAATGGTCCCAAGGAACCACTAAAAAAACTATAAAAAACTGAAGATGTTTTTTACATGGTTTGTGCATAATTGGTCATACCATGTACCTGGATGTGTGAAATAGTGTTTTTCGATTAGAGGGATCTACATGGTTTTTGCATGGATTGGATAAAAATTCCACCAAACTGTAAACCCTTTAGATTGTGAGAAAATGATGTTTTTATTTTATGTTTTTAAATGGACTCTAAACCCCTTATTCTAATCTGATTTTTGGTTAGAAATCATGCACACCCTCTATTTTCCATCTCCTATCTTCCATGTTACATATCCTATGATTATTCACTATTTCTAATTATTTATATCACATTAGTTGACCTAGTTATGTCTGTAACTTCTATAGTTTTTTCATTATTATCTTATCATACTATATAATTACATTTCTCCAATTTTAACATAAATTCACTATTTAAAGTGTGTTTGTATGGTTTCATCATATCTATCAATTTAGCTCAAAATTAATGTTGATATCAGATGATTATACATCCATGAGTTCTAGGTAGGTGGTACCATCTTGTTAGCATAGATACTTTCATGGTTCTATTGTTCTCCCATTGTGTGATCATCCCAACTTCACTGTGTTTGATCCAATCCAATTTAAAATAATTCTTTATGATTTTTCTTAAGATAAATACCTTGTTTCACTTATCTTAAACCATCAGAAGTGGTGTTTCAAAGTGGGATTTCTATAGACATATTTAACCTTGAAGCAAATTGATGATTCCATATGCTTATTAAATTTTATAAAATTCATTAATATTAACCTTAGTTTGAATCAATTTTTGTTAAATTTAATTTCACAAACATAAATAATTGTAAATGGTTATGACCATTGAGACTAACATAATGTATGATTATAATATTAATGAAATTGGTTGGGAAGCCCAAAACATAAAAAAGGGAATTCAAATTTCTAAATGGTTTTCATGTCATATAAATTAAAGGATTCCATAGTTAAAATGATAACACCATTCTATAATGGGAATTTAAAATTATCAGATATCTCATGGTAATACAGCAGGAATTGTTAAATTATTTTGGTAAATCAAACTATATAAATTCATATTGACCTAGTAAAATCTAAATTAGGTCATGTGGGCTTTAATCTAATACATTGAAAATTAATATTGTGGTGTCCAAGGGATTACTGATAAATGAATAAAAAGAATAGTTAATTGTTCAAATATTTAAAATGGTTCCTACTCTGGGGTATTTTGGGATGAGATCTTTGAATCCCATATGACTAGTTCTTCATGGGAGTGTTGGGGTGGGAATATAAATTTCATATGATACATTTATGATTCATAATTATAGTATGAGTGCTCAAGTTCCATGTGATTGATATCAACATAAGGAGGCTAAGAGGAATGATTAGACCCATATAAATCTTGATGATTGGGAATATTAGTATAATTAATCAAATTCCACTCTAATGATAGGATGAGTGTATGAATCCTATGTGACAGCAGATGGTGTGGAATATTAGGATGAGATATCATATTATATGTGGATGCTAGGGTGAGTGGATGGATTCAGTGTTATACGTGATTACTTAATTACTTTAGAATGTTCATCTGGATTCCATGTGGATATTTATGATTTTAATGATCATCAATACATTTTCAGAGACCCCTCATGACTAAATAATGTTGATATTGTCGATCATAGTCATTTACCTAGAGATCGATGATAGTATATTCAGCCTCCATTAACATCCTGAACATAGGGAAATGGTGGTTAGTTACCACTTTTCATTAATCTACTTTTAAAATGTAATACTATTTATTTATAAATCATCAACATGAACTACTTATCAGACTAGTTTTTTAGGGACATCATTGATGTTTGACTACTAACATTTAATCAAACACTACTTGGTCCTCTATGGGACTTCTTTAAATGAGGAAAAATTATTATTGGTTACATAGATTGGTGACATGCTAGGGTCTAATGATGGTGGCTAATGATTAGATGGTCAGAGTATGGATAATGGGATATGGTAAGGATCAGAGGCTAGTTGGGGATTAGTTTCTAGACTTACTTTACATTTTATTTTTTATTACTTTTTATGTATTATTAAACCATAGAGGATATGGTATGTATTATACATTCAATTATTATTTAATATAATGTTGTAATTTTTTATCAAAACATTCCATTATTGTCATTTTTATCATGATTCAATCCAATTTAAATTTATTTTCGATGTTGATGTTACTAAAATATGAGGGAATTGTCTCCCCACAATAACCATATCTTCTTTTTACAATGGTCAACACCATCTATCTTATGGTGAGTTTCCCCTGGGGGATTATAGTGAACTTTTTTTTATAAATCATAATGTCATTCAGGATGGGGTGATACGAAGTGTTATCAAGTCTTGTTTCATTTTTTCATACAATTTTTAAATGATATGATAGAGACTATGATCTTCATGGTGCATGGCAGTGAGCACATTCTTGGGTTCCAATAGCCCCAAGTGTGATGGAACATATTATTTTTCTGAGATGAAAATTTTGGTTATTTATTATGAATTTATAGTTGATTAATTTCTACCTTGATTGGAACATGTAGATTTTACGTTTTTGAATTATGGTATTTTTTCAATTGTTTCCATATTTAAATAGTGTATTTTAGTTAATTTAGCATTCTAGTCACATAGGGTTGATATTTCAATAGTATACTACATATTATTCATCTTTTCATGGGTTTGACTTATGTTGGTAATTTCTATACTACATGTGGGTTTTTGGTCATTTAAATCTACCTATGGTTTTAAATGATTTATAGGGTTAGTTATTTCATGTGTTTTCATCCATTTATAGGGTTTACAAATAAGTCTATGGTGTAATTCTACTTGACCAACTCCCTGGGTTATATATGGTTAAATGGAAAGAATAAATGAGTTATATTAAAATGTTCAAAGTTAAAAAATGTGAAATTAAGAAGCATATAAGGTGTATTAATTGAAATATTTAAATTGAATTCTATTTAACAAAACCAAGAAATTGAAATTCAATCATATTTGAGAATTTTAAAGTGGTTGAAAATAAAATGTTTTAAAATTTTGTTTATTTCGGTTTTAAAAATGTGATTTTGAAAAAAAAAGTAAAATAAGAAATTATGAAACCTTTAGGGACCTTGGTGATAATTATAATTTAATCAAATGGAATGACCCTATGTATGGGTGGATTAAGCTGAAATAGTTATCTAGTTTTTAGTCCCTTGGTTAATAGATATGAGATCCTAATGGGTTTGTGTGTTCAGGATAGCAGTAGGTTTCCTTCAATTTTTATAGTGGGGTTGTTATCCTGAGGTTTTTTGATTTCCCCTTGTTTTATTTTTCATGTGACCTTGGAGGGTAATGACCCTTCTCATTTTGTTAAACCCAAGAGAAGGTGTTGTGGATTTTAGTATCATTGTAATGTGTGTCTATGGTTGTGGGACCTAGAGTAAGTTATTGGATTTGTGTGTTGGAAGGCATGTGTTTTGGGATAGGGGACAGAGTTAAACCCTTGGGATGTGTCTTTTTTTATCAATCAATAGTGATAATTGTGAGCCCACTAATCCTTGGATGTGGATCATGTTATACTATCCAGTCATTGGGTTTGGTTGATATGGGTGATTGTGATAGGGGTTATACCAGTGTTTTGGATATTTTGAAACATGAGAAATGAGTATATGTTTTGATGATTATTGTATCAATTCACAATAGGTGATATTGAGGCATTGTGAAAGGAAGGAATCATCCTTTAGCAATTTTATTGGACAAACCATTAGTTCATGTATTCTAGTTATTAGGCCAGTTGTGAAGGGTATGATTGTTTTGAAGCCTAACACTACTATTATGCTATTTTCTTGATAAGGAAATTTGTGGTGACTCTTGTTATGTGGTTCTTATAGAGACGCGGTTTTCACCTCATAAGGTTTTATAATATTTCTACATAAATTTCCAAAGATGGGATCAAAGACAGTGTGAAATTATAAGGCCCGGGGTTCCTGGAATAAATTATATAAAATATTAAGTGTTTTAACACAGTGTACGTGAAGGAAATAGGATATCTCACAAAAGGTATCTTGGGTCGTAAATATGAGGTCACAGTTGAGTCTGGAGCATGCCAATTACACCAGGTGTGGTATAACTTGTGTGAGAACAGTCTTCCAATAGAAAACACTATCGAGGGAATTTTCATAAATAAATAAAAATTAAAAAAATTAGTTTATTTTGGATGTCTGATCGAATTACTTTTAAACAGAGATTCAGATTGGAAATCAGAGAGCACTGTTAAGTTTGTAGCGTGGTGTTTTCCCAATGGATGATCTCAGGTAAGAGTGTGCAGGAAATATGAATCCCATGACCAATGATAGTCTCTTATAAATATGAGATTATGGAAATGAGTAGGGTTCGGGCTCATTTACTCTCAGGAATGGGTGAAGCACCACTCTCCCTTCAGAAAACTATTCAATGTTCGTTCTTCATTGGATCACAATGAATCATTAAGAACTGGTAGACCAGATTTCAGTGAACACAATGGAGAAACCAAAAATTGAGGTAGGATTTCTATTTCATATTATACAGCTTTTGATTGATGTTTTTTTCATCAATTTAATCTTTTTATACAATTTCCTTCTTTGAAACAATTTATTGATGTCCAAACTAAGAATGTCCATTATCCGATTAAATCTTCGATTGTTTGTTCTTCGCATTATTCATCCACAAAAATTTTGACCAATCAAATATTTGACGAAATGTGAAGAAGGGAATATGTCAGTGAAGCTCTCAACATGAGGATCCCAATCTGTGCTCATATTTGAGTTATAGCCACTAGAGGAGGCGCAACAGCGAGTTGATGATCGACCTACATTTCATCACGTCAAAAATTAGATGATTCTTCGAGTAGAGACCACCGTAGTCTAGATCAGGATCCGAGGATCCAAGATTTCGTATCCGATAAATTTTCAGATCACCGGAGTGACCATGGTGGTCCATGGAAATTTCCCCGGCATGGGGTGGGGGACTGATGGTGGTCAGCTGTGGCTGGGAAAATTCACTCAGCGAAAGGTGGTGGATGTGTTGAGTAGACCGGTGAAGGCTGGGGTCAGCACGGAAGATCATTTGGGTCTGCACGGCAGCACAGAGCTAGGATAGTGGCCTGGAGCTGGGATAGCGATGGAGAATCACAGGATGGTGGAAATGGAAGGTTATCAGCCATAGAACCCCCCCCCCCCCACCCGACATGTTTTTCTTCCAAAAACCTGAATAAATATAAAAAAATAAAATAAAAAAGATAAATAAAATAATAATATTATTTTTATTAATGTGTTAAACCCTCATAACTCACACTTAAGGAGTCCAATTTATGTGACATCAATGTTTCCATGGCTCTATATGTGATATGCACTCTTTAACACTAATTTAATTGTTTTCACCAAAGGGTAGCCTAGGCCTATGAAGCACTCATGTTTAAATAGATTTAATGAAATAATTAAATCTAACTCCCATAATACTTATAAAATAATTTTATGTTTTGTATTTTTTCTATATCCCCATGTTCCTCTCATCAAGATGGGTCTTTTTAGACTAGTTCAAAACATTAATTTATTGATTCAATCACTTGATTCCATGAAACTGCTGAGTTTAATAATAATAATATAATTATTATTATTCATAAATCTTGTATCTGACCTATCTTGCAAGATGGACATCTGATTCACATTGTATCTATGTCAATGAAACCCTTGTTTTAAGGAAGAAATATTTCGGCTATTTTGGGATTTTTTATATTTCTTTATTGTGGCTCAGTGGAATAAAATGATTTATAATAATAATAAAAATATAATTATTATTATTCAGGAATATTATATCAGAATGTACATCTGTATATGGCATATGATTGATGTTTCATCATAGGTTTTGTGACCCTAGTGTTGAGTCAGATCATTCATGACTAATTTTGTGTTTAATGAAAAATTGATGCGAGGGTCCCATGAGGCCTGATCTAGGCATTTGCGGTGAAATGCTTCTTTATCACTGTGTGTCCATTTGGAATGAATTAATAGTCAATCCGGTGTGCTTTTCTGAGAGGATCATAAATTTAAAATCTGTTTGATGTGTTTAGGGAGTGAGGCATGGGCCTCATGAAGAATAATTTGTAAAAAATGATACAAAATGTAGTTTCTTCACTATGATTTTGATTCGAACAAATGAATATTCAATCTTGTGCATATTTTTCACAATGATCATGATGGTGTGAACTGTTTGGTTATATGGGGCTGTAAAATGAGGAAAATCAATAATGTTATGTTTCTGCCCCATTGGGACTAGCGGCGAGCATCGTACGCTCGTCCGCCTTTTCAGGTAGAGGTGTCTTGTACTCTGGGAGTACGTTTCCACTCATAAGGGAAAATTTTCACAGTCTAGTACCCAAGTGTGTCTAGGTACACGACAAGGCATTGAGGCTGGTGCACATGTCATGTGGGCCCCACACGCTCCATGTACCACACTATGAATCTTATATCTCTCGTATCTCCCCCTTTTGGATTCGTATTTTGGCATGTGAGTAGCCTATCCAGATAGTTTTTATGTGTATAAATAAATGGTTCCCTCCCAAGTGGCTTTTGAGATAAGATGCGAGATGTTCCGGATGTGATTCATATTTACGCAACTTTTAATGATGATAGTGATCAGTCTTTGGAATATAAGTTCTTTCTAAGAGGTACCATTCAGCAGGGATGGCCATTTTTGTTCCTAGATACATTGCATGTAAAATTCCCTTACCACGTAGGGAGTGTTTCCTCGATTACATAGAGTGTAATTCCCCATAAACAATGTTGTGGGTCCTCTACGACTATAATGAGAGTGAAATCCCCCATTGGCATGGGCATGGGTCATCTACTAGCTACTTTTGAGTGGAATCCACCAGACACACTAGGGTGAGGGTCCTTGATGAACAATAGTGGAATTTCAATAATTTATCAAGTTGTGGGTCCTCTACAATGACCATTAGATTGGAATCCTCCTTACACACTAGGTCATAAATCCTCTACTTCTAATTTTGGATCCCTAAGTTGTGCAACACAATGATGAGATGTGGTTTATGTACCTTTGGACTCATGATATACAGGGATGCTTTCCCCACCATGATGCAACCTTGTGACGTGGCCTAAAACCATGCAGGTAAGACAGACCCACCCAAAGTGGATAGTATAAATGTGCGTAAATTTAGACCCTTTAAATTTCATGTTTAGGGAAGATGTAAAGGATGATGGGAATAATTGGTGGTTACTTCTAGAACTATTGGAGACTCTTTTCATGGGATGTGCTGTGAGATGAAGATCCACATACTCTCTTTCGTTTGGGTTTCTCTGATTATGAATATAAATTTATATATATCCTATTTCAGTACTCACTCCTTGGGTTTTGGATACTCTCCTTCATGGAGAGGCGAAGACGTGTGGATTATTTCCCATGCTCTGTGTGTCTAGTTTTTTTTGGTTGGAATATTATACTCTCCTACTATAGGTAGAAAAGACTCAACAAGAAGTTCATCTTCTCACAATTTTTAACTCCTTGTGTTTTGGATGATTTTACTTCACTCTCATATTGGTTTTATTGATACTCTTTTATTGTAAATTTTTTTACTTGACTGCTCCCATCTTCAATACATCTTTTGTTTCTCCCTTGAGACATTGGAGTATCCTAATAAGTATTTTAATGCTCACACCTACTTGGTCTTTGCCCACCCATCGGGTTCCCTTTCAGATGACGGATATGTTGATCATGAAATCAATGGAGCTTAGGGATACGGGGTTCTTGGACTGCATGTGTTGGTCATATCTTGGGAGCTAGGAGTGATGATATCTAAGCTGTATTAATTTTCCACTTGTTTATGGGTTGGGTCACTTATCTTTTTGGGCGTGGTTTTTCCCTTTTCCCTTTCAATTTACTTTTCTGTACTTGTACTATTTATTGGTTGATACATATTTGTGGTTTATATACAGTGTTGTTGTACCTTTTTCTTTTTCTATACACTTTCTCATTGAGTTGGATGTGTATGTGTGTATAGGTAATTAGGTAATGGCCTCCCTGAGTTTTTTAGGTCTTCGATGTGTGTCTCCAGCCCCAGGCCTATGGAGGTTGGCATGGGGTAGTTTTGGCTTGAGCCCTGACAAGGGTCAGGTCAGGATAGTTTTGGGGTTACTGAATAATTTTTAGAACCATATTATAATAAAATGGTGCTTGGATTTATGTGTTCTCATGTTTTATGACATGAATCGTGAATAATGTCATGTTGGTCATATGAAAGAGTTGGGTATTCCTCTTTCTTGATGGGACATACAATATGGGAAAAATTGTGTCATTCTTGAGTGGATTCATGGGGCTGAAAATGGTAATTCACAACTCATTGAACATTTAATAGGGTTTCATATATATTCATAGGGGAAAATTCTTCCCTAGAGGATTGGATGAGGCTAAGGTGATTGGTCTATGTTGTAGAACAAATATTTCATTTTGGTTTATTAATCAGGTGGATTAGGGTTAAGAATATGTTTCTTTTAACTGAGATAAATTTGATTCTCATCTTATATGAAATGGATATAATGTGTTTTTATTGGATAAATGATCCATTTGTAGGTAAGTGGTGACTAGTTCCATGATTAAAGGATATCGAGTATTAGGGCATTGGATTTTTAATACTTGCTGGTTGAAAGTTATTTTTTATTGAAATTGTAAATATACATGTGACGTACCATTAATTGATGGTGAAAGTGATGTAGACAAATGGAATCCCCACGCACATCACTCTTACACTCAATGTTGAGAGTGTCAAAAAACTACATAATTCATTAGCACCCCATAATACCTACCCCTGTGAGCCAGAGAGTCTACTACAATGGGGAGAGAGTCTAAACTGGTATAAATAATAAGCCCCACAGCTTCTTTACAGAGATCCATGAGGTTGTAGAGGGCTTTGGATAATGATTCACTCTTGATGTGTGGTGATTAGAGGTTGAAGGTACACTTAGAGGTAAGGATTTATAGGTCAATTCAATTGTGTTTTTTAGATGTAAATGTATTTATATATGTCACCAAGGAGGGATCATAATGTGGTGGATTTTATGTTATGTTTGAACAATAAAGGAGTGCCAAGTGTCTTAGTAAACCATAAATATATATCTGAAGTGTTTCATGTGGTTTATATAATTTTTATCCATTTAGGTTTCACTCAAAGACTTATATATGGGGATTTATATGGTGTGGAGTGCACCATTAGCTCTCAGAGACTGACATCCTCATTCTATAATAGATATTGAAAAATGTTGTGGGTTTCATTCTCAGATGTCTGGAGCATGTGGTAGTTGACCTTTTCATATTACTCGAGTGGTAGTGAGATGGATATTTACAAATATTGATTTTGGTGATAAATTGAGCATGGCTCATGGATTTGGGGAGATTACCAAGTCGTATAATGATATAGACACTCTTATAGTTGGGAATTATAAATAAGTCATGGGAGTGTGACCGTTGTTCTAGAAGGGTTTTGGGCATTTGGATCAGATGATGGAATTGTCGTGGTGGATTTTGGAGACTGGTGAGGAATAATTGAGATGCATACCAAGATAACTCAAGTAGTTCCATATGTAAAGTTAGATATTGTGGTTGTTTGAGGTTGATCATTTCTTTCAGGCTTAAGGTGTGGTTAATGTGTTCTAAGGATTGTCATATCATAGGAGGGTTTGTGTGCAAAAAGACATAAGGATGGTTTGAGGAAATGAGAATTTGACAATCTAACCTCCATAAGAGTAAGTTATATACTTCTTTTAGTGTGTTAAAATGACTATAGAATTTTTCTAGGTGTGATGGTATCACGGTCGGGTAGGTTAGCGATGCAACAAAAGTTGGAGCTATGTTTTTTAAAGACATTTCAAATGGGTTTGTTTTGACTTGTTTTCACAATTAGAATTGGGTGTGGTAACTTAAAAATCACATATAAAATTTCTTTTGATGATGATAGATGTGTCTCTAAAAATACACTAGGTCATTCAAGGAATGCTTGATATATCTCTACCATTTACCTGAATCTTAGTTATGTGTCCTTATTTAGTTGGTTTTTGATAATAATAATATGTAATATTGTTTTATATTGAATTATAGTAGATTTTCAGGATAAATTATTTATGAATGAAACTAATCACTTCATTGATACATGGGTTTTGTGTTTTAGTAAGTAATTTTGGTAGTGAAGGCACTAATGTATCAAAATTTGGTGGTTGGTTGGTGATAAGAACCATAGGTATTTCATGTTTTTGGATAAAAACACCATCAATATTTTGAGATAGATTTGATTAGGTAAGAATAATATTGGTGTTTCATTTTTTATAATGGGAACTGTCTCATGTTCATGTGGTTTGTTAACCTTTAGTTTAAGGTTGTACCTTTGATGTGTTTCAGGAATTTAGGATCGAATAGGGGTTGTTCGAACCTGAGTTAGTGAACAATGTATATTTGGAGGTGTATATGGTTGAAAAACAATACATATCTGGGATTATAAGTTTCATGGTGGGTAGTTATTAAGGCCCCTAATTTTTGTGGTTTCTTTGAATTTGAAGAATGATTGGATTTTGAAACTCGTGGACATGATGGTTTTTAATTTGGGAATCATAATGAAATATCAATTGTTGGAACACATCAAAAGAGCCTAATTAGATATGTAATGAAGTTCTTTATTGGTTTCATTGGTCTCAAGAGTGTCTCAAGATTTTGGTTTATAGAGTTTTGGTTTTTGGATTTTCATCCTAGGGTGCATGATAATAACAAGGTTATTATTATCCATGCTCCCTAACCATGTTGAATTATTAGAGGTGGATCATGGTTTAATAAACCCTATGAAGGGGTATACTAAACCATTCCAAAACCTACTATATAATATAAATCCTTTAAACATGATTTTTCAGATTTTGGGGAAATCCATGATAAATTAGATGATTTATAAAGAGGGTTAGCATATATGGTGCATGGTTTGGCTGACCATGAATCCATAAAATTTGACCTTTAAAAAGTTTTACAAGGCATTTGGTGACATAATTTTTTAAAATTCATGTCACGTATTTTTCCCTATTGCATTTTCCTCATGCTTTCCCACTCAAATTTTCCAACCCCTCTCCTCTCTTCCATGATGGATATCCAATAATACTTCACTAATTTCTCTTTCCCCTACTATATTTGAGAGATAAATTTTTGGATATAAATAAGTTATCTTAGTTTAAATTTTTCCCTTATCATAGAAATATATTTCCTCATGTTTAACAAAAATTACCTATATTCATGTTGTTTTTCTTATTTCCTTGGACATACTGTTTTATCTCAAACTGAAGTCCAGTATATGATGAGTATACTACTATGAAGTCATCATATGTCTTCCTTTAATTTTAACCCAGAGTTGTTCCTTGTTTTTTGAGTGTGAGGATGGTGTAAGAATGTTTTCTTTACTATCCTTGATCCGATTTAATTTGAAATAATTTATTTTGAGTTTTTATACAAACTTGTAATGTTAAACTTGTCTTGGAACATTAGAAGTGTTATTTACAAGTTTGTTTTAATTCCCCAACCCCAATATCTTGGATCTAGTGAATTACTTTATTATATGGTTATAGATACCATTATCTTATCCCAAAGGACTGGTCAATTTTGAAATTTTGGAAAAAATATTACATATATGAACCTTTCCTTACAATTAAAAATATAAAATACATCATTGGTAATTATTTTATAATTCCATTAAACTCCTCGAATAATCCTTAATATAATTCATAATACACATCTTGGAATCTGGGGAAAATAAATCAAAATAAAGGGATGGGCTCAGATACTCAGTAAGGGTAACCATACAATAGAATCAATTGTGATTAACTAAGAATAAAACATAAGTATAGGTGAATAATTTAAATATAATCCACTTAATCATTATTTCTGGAATAATACGGAATGAATCAATCAAATAATGTCATATAAACATTCACATGGATATTCTACTACTAAAATAATCACATATAATATCAATAAATAATCTCATAATTAGGGAATACATAATTTTAGACATCATAAACATACTTCAATTCTTGAACCAAGAAACCATACAAAAATGGGTAAGAACTGAAACTAGTTATTCTCATGAGACCTACCTAAACATCGAGGGGAAATGTTGGGCCCCACAAATCACTTAATAACTGTAATTCATTCATCAAATAAAAAAGATGAAACATAACCAATATAAACATTCATATTAAATCTACCATAAAAAATGTTAATATATTAACCATAAAGCATGAATGGCCTCAAAATAGAACATCCACAGTCAAACATATCATAAACCCTGCAATACAATATGTTATATCATATCATAATAAATCAAACTCAACAAATCATAATGTCAAAAAAATTACGTAGACATAAATAAAAACACTCTAATTATATAAATAAACATTTCATGGGAGAAATACACACCGTGAAGCACATACCGTGAAGGAGACACCGATTCAAATAGACACCATTTGCACAACAACGGTGATATCGATTCTTAAGCTTTTTTCAGTATTATTTAAATAATACTAATGGTCATATTTGATGTTTTTAAAGTAATTAATGTTATTTAATGATAGTTATTGGTCTGTCAGGAAACCGTACCTCGTACCTATGGAAAGGAAATCATTCCTACTGCCAAAGCTCGTGGAATATAAAGAATATTGAGCTGCATTAGAGGATACTCTGGAGCTTGACATGTCTCGACACACATAATACAATACATGTGAGCTCTGTATTGAACTAAAGAACAATCCGGAGCACAAATGTAAAGAACACATCGCACGATCCTCAAAGAGGTTCCATACATGAAATCCTACATTACTGAAGAACACACGAAGTACTCTAGAGTCAAGAGAACATCTTCTCTTCTCTAGAAACAAAAGATAAACCATGACACTCAGTTTTTCAACATAAAAACCAAAGAAGTACTTAGAAGCAGTTCAGTTTAATCCAACGAGTCTAGAGATGCACCGCCAATCACTAGAGGTTTCTTAACTTTTATATATTATATCTAAGTGATTTATTATTTACTTTAGAGAAGTGTGTGTATCCTGTTTGTTTTACACACACATTATCTCCTACGCTGAATTGGAGGATACTAAATCCTCATTCCAATCTTTCTACACATTCATGTGTTCCACTAAGGATAGTGGTAGAGGTCAAGTAGGACCTAGAAAGCTTGTGCGTTGTTGTTTTTGTTTTCCCATGAAGAACAATGGTAGAGGTCCCTATGTGGCCTGGATAGTCTTGTACTGTTGTTAACCCCGGTCCAGGGTGTGGATCAAATTTATATATAAATTTTAGGGACTAAGTATCGACTTGAGACTAAACCTCTTGGTTATATCTGCTGTGCATTTTTAGTTTAAGTTCAAAATATAAAATATCTAATTTATATTTCGCTTCTTGTTACTTTGAAATAAAAATTTGTTTTAAAGTTACTTTGATAGTTAATCTAGCAAGTGTTTGTATCTATTATAAATCAGTATGTTAGTTTCAAAAGCTAATTTAATCTTCTGACTAGATTAACTGGGAACTAATCAATCTTTTGTGAATCTAATTGAACCTTTACACTTTTACAAATTCACTACAGTTTAACTTGTTTTATAAATTGGGGGATTTTAATAGAAAATATTATAACAGAAATTTTGATTGGAACTCAAATCACCCCCCCCCCTCCTCTTGATTGTCCACTCCAACCAACATTTGGTATCAAATGTTTTTTTATTAATACATGTTTTTGAAACATTCTGTTTTTCAACTGTGATTTTAGTTACATCTTTAAAGATCATAAATTTATGTTAGTACTAAATTTTATCTCTTTAAATTTATTTTCTAAAATCTAGTTATGTATAATAGACTAGAAGGTGCTGCTACTAACCATCCACATTTCTTCAATGGTACAAACTATGCCCAGTGGAAACTTAAGATGAAAATTCATTTGGAAAGTATGGGTTTTGATATCTGGACTGCTATAGAATCTCAATATAAAATTCCAGAAACTGAAAGAACAACTTGGGATGAACCTACAAAAACTTCGTACAATAATAATTGTAAAGATATGAATGATTTTTATTTTGCATTAAAATATGAGGAATTCAATATAATATCTGCCTGTAAAACAGATTATGAAATATGGGATACTTTAGGTGTTTCTCATGAGGGAACAAATAATGTTAAAGAAATGAGATTAAATACTTATATTATTAAATATGATAATTTTAAAATGAAAACCGATGAACCTATTTCTCATATATATCTCAGGTTCAATGATATAGTCAATACAATGAGTTCACTTGGGAATGTTGTTCTAGCAAAGGAACAAATCATGAGGACACTGAGTTGTTTGCCAGATAGATGGAGAGGAACTTCTGTTTCAATCAGAGAATCATGTGACATTGGAGCTCTGCCTATTTAAGAACTAATTGGTAAGCTTATGATGTATGAGGAAGAACTCAAGGTGAATAAGGAATAAGATGATGAACCCAAGATAAAATCCGAGACATTTAAGTCTACTACTTCAAAGAGAAAGGACAAAGAAAAAGTTCAAATACAAATTGAAAGTTCTTAAAGTGACAATTCAGACTCTAACAGTAACGCTGAAATGGCACAAATAGCCAAGAGGTTTAAGAAATTATATAGGAAGAAGAAATTATTCAGAAAAACAAACTACAAAGGTAAATATGAAAACAATGGTCACTGGAAAAAGTATTGTAAAAAGCCAGATAAAAGTGATGAAGTAGTCTGCTATGAGTGCAAAATGAAAGGACATATAAAATCTGATTGTCCAAAATTGTAGTTCAAAAAGAAATATGACTACAAGGAAAATAAGTACAAGAAATCCATGAAAACAACATGGAGTGATTCTGAAGTCCTCACAAGTGAATTAGAAGCTACTAATTCTGAAAAGAATCGTGCCAAAATGTGTTTCATGACCAACACATCTGAGGTAACCTTAGATAATTCTGTTTTAAATTCCGATTTTTCTGGGGTTGATGCTGAATCTGATTCTGATTCTGAAGACATGACTAAAGCTGAATTATATGAAAATTGTAATATGCTGGAAGAAACATGTAATGAACTTAAGTAAAAATATAAGTCATTAAATAAATAGCATGCTCTCACTGCAAATTTAAAATCCCCCCTTGATATATAAAAATAAAATAATGCTTAACTGTTGAAGGAAAATACTGAATTAAAAATGTCTAATGAGAAACTTAATAAGGACTTAGAAAAATTCACAAAGGGAAAAGATAAACTTACTCAAATGATAGGTAAACAAGTTTCATTAAAGAATACTAATGGTTTGGGATTCCAACCTGGAAGGAGATAGTTTACCAAAACTAGATTTATTCCTAAATCTGGACAAAATTCTGCTTGTTCCAGTTCTGGAAATTCATATGATTCAACTAGTTATTCACATAGTTATAGATCAAATATAGTTAATATTTCAAAATATTTTGATTCTTTAAATTATATGAAACCCATAAGACAAATTTGGGTACCAAAATCATTGATTGCTAACCTGTCTGGACCAAAAAGAATCTGGGTACCAAAATCATATTCCATCTAAAACGGTTTTGTAGAAAACCTTCTCGAAGAGTTCCCATAGGAAGATATGGTACTTGGATAGTGGATGTTCATGGCACATGACTGTGGATTACTCATGCGTCAAGAGCCTAATCAAGGTTGATGGAGGCCATGTCACCTTTGGTGATAATTTAAAAGGAAAGATCATCGGCCTAGGCCAAATTGGTAACACTAACTCAATTTTAATTTCTAAAGTTTTATTTGTTGATTGGTTAAAAAATAACTTGTTAAGTATATATATATTATGTGATGATGTCTTTAATGTTAAGCTTGAAAATGATTCCTGTAATTTTTTTAATTCTAAGAATGTTTTAATATTTTCTACTTTGTTAAATGAAAATCTTTATGCAGTTGATTTGAATTATTTAGTTAAACAAAACATTACTTGTTTAAATGATTTTCATAAAGAATCTTTGCTATGGAACAGAATATTAGGACACTGAAACATCCATTAAATTAAAAATTTACTAGGAAGAACTTGGTTAGAGACCTACCCAAACTTGAGTTTCCAAATAATAATGTTTGTAATCCCTATCAAAAGGGAAAACAACAAAAAATCTCTTTCAAACCAAGGAAAGAAGTGTCAACTTATCAACTTCTCGAGTTGGTTCACATGGAATTGTTTGGACCTTCTATAGATTCTAGTTTAAATGGGAATCACTATGTCTATGTTCTAGTAAATGATTTTTCTAGATATACTTGGGTATACTTCTTGGCTCACAAAAGTGAAGCTTGTTCTTACTTTATTAAATACTCCAATTCTATAGAAATCTTTAGTGGACTTAAGATTAAAACCCAGAGAAGTGATCATGGTTGTGGGTTTGAAAATCAAGAGTTTTAATATTATTGCTCACACAATGGCTATAGTCATAATTATTCTTCCCCTAGAACACCTCAAAAGAATGGTGTAGTAGAAATAAGGAATAGAACCCTTCAAGAAATAGCAAGAACCATGCTTAATGAGTATTACCTACCTATTTATTTTTGGGCTGAAGCTGTAAATGTAGCTTGTTATATCATCAATAGAGTCTTAGTCAGACCTATTCTCAAGAAGTCCCCTTATGAACTATGGATTAATAGAAAACCTAAAGTTAATTACTTTAGTGTCTTTTGTTGTAAAGTCTTTATTCTCAATACCAAGGATAATATGGATATGTTTTCTTCTAAGAGTGATAAAGGAATCTTTTTAGGATATTCTATAACTAGCTAAGCCTATAGAGTTTTCAATAAGAGAACCAAGTGTGTGGAAGAATCTGTTCACATCAAATTTGATGAAACTGATCCACATGAACATAATTCATCTCTTGGAAATCTTGAACAAGATTAATCTGTTCTGAACCTTAATGATAAAATCAATGAACATGCTGTAAAGACAGCCAGTTCTGGAAATATTTCAGAATCTTCCCCTAATAAACCCAAACCTAGAGAAGAACCTGAAATTTCAAGACCTACCATTACTAGATCAACTAGGATTCTAAAGAATCATCCTTTAGATGTTGTTGTTGGTAATCTTGATAGAGGGGCACATACTAGAGATTCTCTTAGAAATCAGGTTGAACATCAAGTCTTCTTGTCAGAGCTTGAACCTAAAAATATTGATGATGCTATTAATGATAAATTTTGGGTAACTGCTATGCAAGAAGAACTCAATCAATTTGAATGAAATAATGTTTGGAAACTAGTATAAAAACCTAAGGACCCTTTCACCATAGGCACAAAATGGGTGTTTAGAAATAAAGTTGATGAATCTGGAAACATAGTTAGAAACAAGGCTAGATTAGTTGCACAAGGTTATAGTCAAGAGGAAGAAATTAACTATGTGGTGACTTACTCTCCAATAGCCAGACTATATGCCATTAAGATCTTACTTTCTTATTCTACTCATCTAAATTTCATACTATATCAAATGGATGTCAAGAGTGCATTCTTAACTGGGTATATAGTTGAGGATGTTTTTGTTGAACCACCACCAGGATTTAAAAACCCTCATTTTCCAAATCATATTTTCAAATTATCAAAAGATTTATATGGTTTAAAACAAGCTCCAAGAGCTTTGTACGATAGATTAAGTACATTACTTATTTCTAATGGTTTTACAAAAGGTATAGCTGATCTTACCCGTTTTATAAAACTAATTACTAAAGATGTTTTAGTTGGTCAAATATATGTAGACGATATTATTTGTGGATCTTCAAATACTTCTTTGTGTACTAATTTTTCTAAAATGATGTAAAACTAATTTCAAATGAGTTTAATGGGTGAACTAAAATTCTTCCTTGGATTTCAAATCCTTCAAAAAAATTATGAAATTATTTTTTACTCAAATTAAGTATACTAGAGATATCTTAAAACGTTTTGGATTGGATAGCACAAAAATTAGTGACACTCCCACGAGTACCACCTGTAAGTTGGATCTTGATGAAGATAGAAAATCTGTTGATCAAACCACTTATAGAGGAATGATTGGAAGTCTACTCTACTTGACTTCTAGTCGTCCTGGTATTATGTTTAGTGTCTGTATGTGTGCTCGTTTTCAAGAAAATCCTAAATAATCACATTTAAATTCCTTAAAAATAATTTTCAAATACCTCAAGCATACTCCCAATCTAAGATTGTTCTATCCAAAAGGACAATCACTTGAATTGGTTAGTTATTCTGATGCTGATTTTTCAGGATGTAAGTTAGATAGAAAAATCACCTTTGGAACATGTCACCTTTTAGGCATGTCACTAGTATCATGGTGTAGTAAGAATCAAAATTCTGTTACATTATCTACTGCAGAAGCAGAATACATAGCTGCTGGAAGTTGTTGTGCACAAATTTTTTGGATGAAACACTCATTACTAGACTATGGATATTAATTCAGACATGTACAAATATATTGTGACAACAAAAGTGCTATTAACATTTCAACGAATATTGTTTCACATTCTTAGACAAAAAATATTGATGTGATACATCACTTTTTGAGGGATCATTATCAAAAGGGTGATATCACTTTAGAATTCATTGGTACTGAATATCAACTTGCTGATATATTCACTAAACCATTAAATTATAATAGATTAGATTACATCATACATGATCTTGGTATGATCAATCATAAATAGATATCTTACTGGTCTTACTGTTTAACATTCTACTATATTTTACTTTACAGTTTTATGAATCACATTTTCTCAGTTACTGTTTCATGCTTATGGTATCACAGTTAACAACTTCTGTTCATGGTCTATCACCAAATTGTCTCTCCATGATAGAACAGTTCACTCACTGTCTCACCGTGACTGCACAGAATGGTTACTGTCTCACCATGACGGCCACCAACTGTCTCACCGTGATGACTGTTTTTCATCACACCATAACGTATACTCATGGTCTCACCATGAAGATTCTTTATATATTTATTTTAACCCACATCGTAGTAATTTTAATTTCACCGCTATTTTATTTCCCGCGTTTTTCTTTTTTTGACGTTTGACATTCCCAAATGATAAAACATAAGGGTTTTCACTCGATTCCTTACCCGAGCCCTCTCCTTCTCACTCTCTCGAACACTCTTTTCCTTGAGAACCTTCACTCCTTATCTCCCGCTTGAATCTTCAGTGGATGGCTAGGTCGAAGCATCCATATTCCACCTCATATGAGAAGCATCGCACGAAGAAACAGGAAAGAGCACCAAAAATTACACCTGAATGACCTCTAAATCTGAACCTATTAAGCCATACTGTAGTTCTTGAGAAAGAGATTTTCCATGAGTGGATTCTATCTAGAAATTCTTTGATTCTAAAAATCTTAAGTGAACAAGGATGGATCTAATGGTTCTCTAGATAAGATAGACTGATTTAACCTAGTTTGGTATCTCAATTTTATAAGAATGTAAAGTTTTCCTTTAATTCTAGAGAAAGTTTTATGGTGACAAGCTTTATCGATGGACAAAAGTGTTCATTCTCTTCGAGGATATGCGATTAATGCCTGAGGATTCCTCTTTAAAGGATCTGTGATGACTACCAGAGATACCCTCCTCCAACAACTAACATATTTGATCTGGAAAATGCCATAGAGATCCTGACTAGAAATGGTACCAAGCGAAGGCCCATAGTAGCAAAATTGGATGGGGAGACAAGACTACTATTCAAGTTTGTTCAGAATTTGATTATTCCAAGAAAAGTAGATTTTTCTATGTTCAAGTATCAGGATGTGTTCCTGACTCACCTATTTAATAATGGCCATAAGATCGGTTTTTGAAAATATGTCATTAACCATATATGTGAGCTGATTAAATTCACTTCCAAATCCACCTTTTCGTTTTACTCAAGGATGATTTCAGCCATGTTAGTTTCCAAAGGAGTGGTTGGACCGAATGAAGAAATGATAGAGGATTTTTATTTTTGTTTATCCAAGCCTATCATAAGAAGGATGAAAATTAATTGGAACCCCTGGAAGATGTAGTGGGTTGAGGATAATGATCAAATTTACAAGAAGTATAATCATGTTTATTATACAAGAAGGCCAAAGAATATAACTGATCCTGGTTTGGAACCAGATGATGTGGCTAAGTACCCAAAAGAGGAAGAATAAGAAGAAGAGGCTGAAATACCTCAAGAGGAAGTAGCTCCTGTTGAGAAAGAAAAGACTGTTGTCCCTACTGATGTTCCTGCTGAAATAACTTCTAGAGCGGAAGTTTCTGTTGTTTTTAGAGAAGATGATCCTACTTCTAGAGATGATGTTGATCAGGAAATTTAGTCTGAGGCTACAAGTGATTTTATTATCCCTGATTTAGAGCAGAAATCCATGGATGAGTCTGGTGGTGCAGAATACCTCCCTGTCATGGAAGAAGTTGATCTAGGAGAAATCCCTGCTAGGGAAAATGTTAATCGAGAGGATATCCCTGTTGAAAAAAAAGCAGGTCTGGAAGCACAACCAGTGGAACAGTTGGTTCTTGAGTACATACCCTCTACTAAAGAGAGTATGAAAATCGCCTTTCAGTTTGCAAGGAAAGAATTTGATGAAGAGATTAGAGCTGATCCTATGTATCTAAACCCATTTCCTGAGCCCGGAGAATTTGAAATGAAAGCACATTTTGAGGGGGAGGAACCTCAAAACCTTGAGATTGATGAAGCTGGATCTGCTGAAACCTCTCAACGAACTGTCACATATTTTGTGTACACTCAGTATGAATTTCCATGTTTTTATGATGTGATTGAATCACAAAAAGTGACTGAAACTAGTATAGATCTCTCCTCTTTGTTTCAACTGAAGTTAGTAGCTCACACAGAACCAGAACCAGAACCAGAGCTTCAACCTCAACCTGAATCAGAATCTGAAACTGAAACTAGTTCTGAACCACAACCACAATCTGCATCAGAACCTATACCACTAAATTTACCTAATATCTTACCTGAGAAACAATCATATAGAACTAAGGATTGTTTGAATGTCTTTAGAGAGACAATCTTGGCTGGAGTTGAGATGATTATGTCCTCTCAACCTCATCCAGTGACTCAAATGAGTCAAGTAGATGCCTCGATTATTTTGGAAAATATTATTCTGCATATTCAACCACGGATGATCCATGAAATTCAAGAAGCCACAGTTGAAAATATGTTGCTTAGTGCAGATGTTGCAAATTTGAAAGATATGATGAAAAACCTTCAAACAAAACTATCTTCAAGATCAGAGCATGGTCATGTTTCTGCTCCTGCACCTTTTGCTGCTTCTCATGAACCAGATGTTTCCAACGTTTCTAGAGAGATTGTGTCTCAAGTGCATCCTTATCTGTTATCTTTTGATGAGAATATTGGAGCAAGACACACAAAGATGTTGCAATGCATGAGAGATCTTGTAAAAAATCTAAATAAGCTCACATATGAGTACATTGGATGTCTGTAAAAAGTTTTGAAATAGCACAATGTTCTAACTGAACCTATCAAGGCTTCTCCTCCCTCTGGTCAGACCGCCATGCCTTCTATGGATGATTCTGTTCTTAGATCCATAATCAAGGAAAAAATTCAGAATGCTTTTAGTGGCTTAGATTTGTCTCCTTTATATGAAGTTGTGAAGAACAGTGATATAGCACTTGATCTTGTTCAGATTCATTCCAAGATTTCCAATGATTCTCAACAGGAGATCACCAAGAAGATAGACTTTTATCTCACCTGAATATTCTCTAAAAGTTACATGACCAATCACTTTAAGTATCTTGTGGAGAATTTTAAAATCCCTTCAGTGACTCAAGCGTTTAATGCTCAAGTTCAGAAATGGAGAATAAGGACAATTTTGAAAAGGCTATGCAATATGGTGGAGAAATCATTACTGATTTCATCAATCTTTTGAAGCCATATCTTCATGTGCAGAGTATTGCTATAGTTGCACCAGCAGTTTCCCCACTTTGACCAGGTCTACCTACCCTAGCCTCAACTGCTATGTCAGTCAGCCAAGCCCTTTCTCAGATCCGACCAGTCATTCTTGATCGACCACAGACCAGATCTTCTACAGCTCCTACTTTGGCTCCCTCTATATTTGAAGGTCTACCATTACCATCTTTGTCTATTACCTTCATGCCTTCTTCGACATCATCACCAGCTCCTGATACTGATAAAGGCAAGGAAAAATGATGATCCCTGAAGAGTCCAGTGACTACTTGTTTTTTTGTGGGATGTCTTTGATTTTTCTATTTCTATTGTGTGCTCTATTCTGAACGTTTTTTATGACAAATTCATTGTTTCACTCAATTATCTCTACTTTTTAATAATACCAAAAGGGGGAGAAACAATTATAAGAGTTATCTCGTAGTCTTTTATCTATTCTTATTATATATGTTATTTTCTTTAACAATGTATTTCATTTATAATTTAACAATACATGATTTTTGATCATCAAAAAGGGGGATATTTTTGGACTCCCCATGTATTAATCATGTTTTAATGATCAAAAATCTTATTACTGTTAATTAATCTCACTATTAATTAAAAATCTTATGCATGATCACAAATCTTCCTTATCTTATCAAACCTCTGTATTTATGTTTCAAGTTTCCTTATATTATAATGGTTAAGCTTAATTCACATTATGCATATTACTGTTTAAGTTTGAATACAGTTAATTGTCTAAGTATCAAGACACCTTGAAGTTTGACACAGTAAGACAGACTGTGTGCAAGACACAGACACCGTGAAGTGTAAGACAGACACAGTAAGCCTGACACAGTGACCCAGACACCATGAAGGACACACCGTGACCCAGACACCATGAAGGACACACCGTAACCCAAACACCGTGAATGAAAAACCCTGAGTCAGACACCGTGAATCAGACACCATGAGCTAGACACCGTGACATGGACACACCGTGAAGCACATACCGTGAAGGAGACACCCGTTCAAAGAGACACCATTTGCACAACTACTGTGACACCATTTCTTA
Organism: Viscum album; assembly: GCA_963277665.1. Taxonomy (NCBI): domain Eukaryota; kingdom Viridiplantae; phylum Streptophyta; class Magnoliopsida; order Santalales; family Viscaceae; genus Viscum; species Viscum album. The sequence goes on from OY728160.1 coordinate 1,922,208,009, forward strand.
ACATTTTTGTCAATATTATTTATATAATACTAATGGTCATATTTGCTGTTTTTAATTCAATTAATGTTATTTAATGATAGTTATTGGTTTGTCAGGAAACCATACCTCGTACCTATTGAAAGGAAATCATTCCTATTGCCAGAGCTCGAAAAAAATAAGGAATATTGAGCGGCATTAGAGGATACTCTCGCGCTTGACACCTCTTGACACACATACTACAATACACACGAGCTCTGTATTGAACTGAAGAACAATCCTAAGAACAACTGTGAAGAACACATTTAACGATCCATAAAGAAGTTCCATACATGCAATCCTACATTACTGAAGAACACATGAATTACTCAAGAGTCAAGAGAACATCTTCTCTCCTAGAGAAACAAAATCTAAACCACGACACTCTGTTTTTCAACAAAAAAATCATAGAATGACTCAAAAGCAGTTATGATGAATCCAACGGGTATAGAGGTGCACTGCCAATCACTAGAGATTTCTTAACTTTCAAATACTATCTTTAACTGATTTATTATTTACTTTCAAGTAGTGTGTGTATCATGTTTGTTTTACACAGACATTGTCTTCTGCATTGAACTGTAGGATACTAAATCCTCATTCCAAACATTCAAAACCTTCTTGTTTCACACTGAGGATAGTGTTAGAGGTCAAGTAGGACCTGGATATCTTGTGCACTGTTGTATTTGTTTTCCAACGAAGAACTTTGGTAGAGGTCCCTGCGTGTCCTGGACAGTCTTGTACTATTGTTAACCCTGATCCAGTGTGTGGATCAAATTTATATATAAATTTGAGAGGACTAAGTCTCGGTGTGAGACTGAACCTCTTGGTTATATTTGTGGTTCATTTTTAGTTTAGGTTCAAAAAATACAGTATCTAATTTATATTATGCTACTTATTACTTTGATATAAAAATCTGTTTTAAAGTTACATTGATCGTTAATCTATCAAGTGTTTGTATGTATTTTAAATAAGTAGGTTAGTTTCAAAATCTAACTTAATATTTGGATTAGATTACCTGATAACTAATCAATCTTTTGAGAATCTAATTGAACCTTTAAAGTTTTACAAATTCACTATAGTTTAACTTGTTTTATAAATTGGGGGATTTTAATAGAAAATATTGTAATAGAAATTTTGATTGGAACTCAATTCACCCCCCCCCCCCCTCTTGAGTGTCCACTCCGACCAAAAAAAAAATATTCCTTTAAAAACATTTTATAAAAAGTCACAAATAGGTAAAAATGACGTTATAAAAATTTAGAAGAAAATTAATAATGTTTTGAAATTAATTTTAAGAAACATTGACATGGATGATAAATATATACGAATAATTACATTGGTATAAACACCCACGTATAATAATGAGATTGTGAGTTTAACCATTACCTTGTACTTTCCTAAAGTTAAGTGTGTGTTAACCTCAAATATAATGGTTGAATAATGTTATTAAATTATAAAATAACTATATATATATTTATGATATCAAATACTATATTATTATATCATTTTGTTAAAACTATTTCATTATTACAATTATTTCTTGTGTTTACTGCATCATTTTCTAATGTCTTATTGTCATGTATGTCGTGTTTCTTATGCATAGGATATAATTTAATATTATCCAAATTATATGATGTTTATAAATATTATATTCACTCATCGTATATATATTTTATAATCATTATTTAATTGATAATATAGATAATGAATCTAATCGCATCATGGAGACGGTAAACTTTACTTACGCACGAGTGATAGTATCATTCCTTAAATGGTAAAGTGATAAGGAATTAGATGGTGTATTAATTATGTAGAATATATATCATTTTATATTTATTATTTTATACACTATATTCATCATTATACCCATACAAATAAAGTGGTGATGAAAAACAAATTAAACTACATCTTGGAGATAGTAAGTTATACGTATGCACGCATGGTGATATTGTTTTTCATAGGATCGATAAAAAGAAGAATATTATTTTCCCATAATAATAATAACATATTAGAATATTTATTATACTAGATTGATTAATTTAGTCTAGAAGAAACTTAGGAATATTAAGTATAATAATAAATTGTGTTAAATGAATTAGTAAAACAATTACCTCTTATTCGGTGGGCTTCCTTTGAATCTCCTCTTAGGGACCCTAAGGTAGGCCTTTTTAGAAGACCAGGTCCTCCAAAACATAACTAAAAATGATTTGAGGAGAAATGGGTAGGGTTTGGTTGATCTTTAAGGATTAATGTGGTGTGAGGAAATGATGATGGAGGTTCCATACTTTATTGCATTGGCATATATACATTTGTTGAATCCTAAAGGACTGATCAGTTAACCAGCCTTGGAAAATAGATTGTATACATGAACCTAACATTAAAATTAAATAAATAAAATAAAACATTTATAATCCTTCTATTAATCCAATAATTATCTACCATAACTGTGTATATTAGTCATAACAATCATCTTGGAATCCTTGAAAAATAATTCATAATAAAGGGGTGAGCCCAGATGTTCAGTAATAGTAAGTTTAAAGTAGAAGATATTTTTAGAAAATAAGCCTAATCCTTAAGTAAAGGTGTATAATTGTAATATAAGACACTTAAAAATAATATTTATAATAATATGTTATGAAGAAATAAACTAATTCTATATAAAAATTCACATGGATATTCTACTAGTTGAATAATCACTTGTAATATCAATAACTAATCTCATTATGAGGGAATGTGTAATTTTTTACGTCATAATCATACTATCCAGGATTGGTCCAAGAAACCATACATAAATAGTTTAAATCCCAAACTAGTTTATCTCATGAGACCTTCTAATGAATCTAGGGTCTATAGAGGGCCTCGACCATCACTTACTAATTCTAATTCATTCCTCATATGAAAAGGTTGAAACACAACCTATATAATCATTCACATTAAAACTAGAATAAGAAATGATAATACATTAACAATATTCCTTGAATGGTATAAAAATTTCACATCAATAGTCAAACATATTATAAACCCTTCAACGCAATATGGTGGATTATATCATAATAAATCAAACTCAATAAATCATAATATCCAACAAAGGATGTTCAATTAGATGTAAATACACTTATTAAATCATTAAAAATCATTTGAGAGAAATACCCATTTTATATTGAAATTATTTTATATGGGGTGTGAAATTTTAAAAGGGTTCATTTTCAATGAAATTAATCTTTGTATATTTTAAATGAAGTTTTTCTCATACTGTATAAGTTAAAAAAAGGAACATTCCTATAATATTTCGTTGAAAATGTCATAAAGTACCTTATTTGGGAAATAAAAAAAATATTCCATTAAAACATTTAATAAAAATTAAATCATTGATAAAAATGGATTTAAACAATTGAATAATAATATTAATAAAAATTTGAAATGAATTTTTATATAACATGGACATGGATGATAAATATTTCCCAGAAACTACTTATAAACAATCTCATATAATAATGATATAGTGATGTTATCCCTTACCTTGTACTTTCCATTAGTTGTGGGTAAATTAACCTTATATATAATGGTTTTAGAAAATTATTAAATTATAAAAAAACTATATCAATATTTATGATGTTATATATGATCTTATTATATAATTTTCTTAATAATATTTAATTATTACCAATGTTCAAGGTTTTATAGCTTCATTTTCTTATGATTATAATGTCATGTAAGCCTTATTTATTATGCATATGATATGTTTTTATCATATCCAAAAATATATTATTTTTATAAATAATATATTGACTCATCATATATATTTTTTATAATCATTTTAGAATGTTTAACGTGGAGAATGAATCTCATCACGTTGTGGAGATAGTATGATGTATGTACACATGAACAATAGTATCATTCCCTTAATGGTAATGTGATAAGGAATTGGATAGTATATTAATTATACAGAATAAATTTCATGTCGTATTTATTATTTTATCAATTATATAAATCATTATACCAAGCCTAATTAAGGTTTTCTACAAAACAAATTACACAACATCATAGAGATGATATGTTGTACATACACATACATGGCGATATTACTTTTAATTGAATATATAAAATGAGGAATATTGTTATCCAAAAAAATTATAACATTTAAGAATATATACTACACTATATCTATGAATATGTTATTAAAAAACTTAAGAAGTGGAATTAGAAGAAGAAATGTATATAAATTAATTTGCTAAAAACATTTTCTCTTCTTTAGTGGACTTCCTTTGGATCTCCTCTCAAGGACACTAAGGGTGGTCTTTTTACAATAATAAAACCTCATAAAACATAAATAATAATGTTTTTAGGAGATATTTTTAGGGTTTAGTCGATTTTGAATTCTTAGATTTGTGGGAGGATGTTAGGGGGGAGGTGACTTTTATAATAGAGGGGTGGCTCACTCTTGGAATAATTTAAATCTTAAATTAATATAAATTGTTTTTATAATTTATGTTGCATAAAAGTTAGTTATATTGAATTTAAGATATTTTTGGTTTGAAATAATCAAAAAAAATTATGTATTTACATTTTTAGCTCCCAATATAAACCTTAACTTTTGGCTTTAACTGTTAGTTAACAAATTTAACTCTTACCATGACAACTAGTATTTTTAACTATTTAAGGTCAATATCATTAATATAAGATGAAAAACGAACCCCAAATGGATACTTTATGATATATTTAACCTTATTATAGTTATTTTGTTAAATATTATATTTTTAAGAATTATATTTTACTTTGTAAAATATTATATAGTTTAAAGTGTCATTTATGTCAATTTTGTTACTATTAATTATTATTTTTTAAATATTATAACCACATTATAACTTCAATACAACATTTATAATATATCTATTATAGGACTAATTTATCTATAAAATTATTTTACGTGATTAATTATGTCAAATTATATTTATTTTAATATTATTAAAATTATTTATTTGGTACATGATTATTTAAAACATTACTGCATCATTTTTAAAAAAGACATTTAATAAAATATTGATTTGATAGAAATTAAAAATAAATTATCAGGATAAATATAAATTTATTATATTTAAAATTAATATTTATAGGATAATTTATATTATGTATAAACATGTATAAAAAAGTAATACTTACTAAAAAACATGAGTGTGACATTTTCACCTTATCATTAAATAAAATATTATAAATTATTTTTCATACCCAAGAGGCATAAAAATGTAATAATTATTGAATAAGGTTAATTTTTGTCAAACCCAAATTATCCAATTAAATTAGTTCAAAAATTTGGGTAATTTTATTGTATTATAATATTTTTTTACCTTTAATTGCTTGATTTAACCTTAACAATGGTAAATAAAAATTTACTAAAGTTACTATTACTAATATCCAAAAATTAATTTCATCCAATTATAATCAAATTTTCATACTGAATGAAAATTTTCATTTCTAATTTTCTCAATTCAATTCCAAGAGGTATCTAAATTAATTTTAACACTAATCTCGCAGATGTAGCAAGTATGCGGGTAAAAGGGAACGATTAATGGTTAAATAAATTTTTATATCTAATTTAAATATATAAATGATTATAATAACCAAAATTATATTAATATATATGATAATTGATATTTTTTTAATTTAAAAATAAATTTAACATGTAATATTTATTTAAAAGAAAGTTAATTTTTTATTACAATGCTTTATTTTTACTATTCATAAAAAATGAAACTTCTCAAAAAAATAAAAAAAATTCCCACTAATCTAAATATGATATTCAAAATTTAAAAAAGATATATATTTTAAAATAAAATACAAATTTCGGAAATTTTTTTATATTTGGTGCATCATTGAAAGGTGTTAAAATTCCCCTTAAAAATATATCTTTTATGCGTAAAATTACAGTTGTTCTTATATAATTGTATAGGAAACACATAAGATAGAAGGAATATATATACGATTAAAATTTTGTTTAATATTATACATAACCAGTATTTAAATTGGTAGGTTAATAGAGATGGCATGCTCAAACTCAATATTGAGTGCAACACAGTCTATTGAATTTATTTAAAAAGAAATCTAACTGTGAAATATTAGGGTGTTATAGTTTGTTTATAGAGTGAGTTGATATTGATGAATCTCAGTGTATCTAGTTATCTTGGTAATGATATATAATGGTTTAAGAGGAACCATTATTTGAATTTATGGTTGTGAAATAAAATTTCACAACCATTGCTAATTGTAAACGGTTATAAACATCAAACCAAATGTTAATAAATGGCATGGTATTAGTGAAACTAGTTATAAATAAAAAAACAAAAAAATAAAATCCAAATGATTAAATGTTTGTTGATGTGTTATAATCGAATGGTTTCCTTGTGTAAATTGTTAAAACTGTTATGAAATGGTTATTTGAAATTATAAAGTAGCTGGTGATCTAATTATGGTTATTGGAAAAGTGAAGTGGTAAATAATAAAGTGTAAATTGATATAAACACATTAAATGATAAAGTACATCATGTGTGTTTTATTCAAAGACTATTAAAAGTGGTAAAGTATTGTCCTTATTTCTAAATATAATTGAATAAAATTAACAGTTAATTTGATCAAGTATTTAAAATGATTAATAAGTCTTGGAAATTTTGAGATGTGTTCATTTTATAAATATGACTTGTGATACTTGGGAATTTCAGGATAAGCATATAATGTCCATATAATGGATCAATGATTAGGAATGTTAGGATGATCTCATGGATTATATGTGACTGATATTGACTCGAGAGGGCTAAGAGGAGTTTCTAGAACCATGTAATGTTTCATGTTTTCGAATACATAGATGATAACTCCACTTCAGTAAAAATTCTAGGATGAACGTATGGATTCCTTATGTTGACTCGTTATGGGGAATTTTTGGATGAGATCATGGATAACTACTGGAAAATGATCTTATACCCACTATTCAAAACCATGGGTATATACCTCAAAACCGTGGGTATAGGCTATACCCATGGTTTGGGGAACCGTGGTCGTTGGTGGTGTCGGTATTTGTCAATGACCAATACCCATGGTTTGGAAAAACCGTGGGTAAAGGTTTTTCCACTATGTCATAACTCTATACCCAGGGTTTAAAAACTATGGGTATAGCATATTTTACAAAATATAGGCCCGTAGGATTCGATCTCACATCAACTTCTCTGTTCACGAGCATCCTTACCACTACCCTATCTCTGCATATATGTATGTACATATATATATTATTAAATATATTTATTTAAACCGTGGGTATAGAGTAATAAATTGTGTGTATAGAACTCCAAGAAATTTTTTTTTCCTACGGAAAAAATAAATTTCCCACACACATGCCGGAATCCTATACCCACAGTTTGTTAAAACTATGGGTATATGTTTTTTTATTTGATGACTATACCCACGGTTTTGGGAACGCCATGGGTATAGGGAACCCTATCCCAACGGTTTTAGGTTAACCCTGGGTATATGCATTTTTTGATAACTTATACCCATGGTTTGGAGAAAACCGTGGGTATAGGGTAGCCTATGCCCATGGTTTGGGGAAAATGTGGCCACAGGTTATCAAAAAATTCCTAAACCCATGGTTTTCCCCAAACCATGGGGATAGGGGGCCCTATTCCCAGTTTTTTCCCAAAACCGTGGGGATAGGTAGCCCTATGCCCACGATTTTCCCAAAACCGTGGGTATAGGTCCATTTTCCAGTATTGGATTCTATGGTAATTCCATGACAAGCATCTAGATTTTCTATAATACTTGGTGAATAAGTAATTTGAAGATGAACTCCTACATTCCATTTGGATATTTATGGTTCGAATGGTAAAAAGACATGCTTAGAGAACCCCTATAAATTTTCAAAATAGGTATGTTTGATCATGGTGAGGGAACAAGAGGTTGAAAATTGTACAACTTACCCCATGTGTCCTCATGAACCTAGGGAATAAATGGTTTTCAACAACATTTAGGTACATCATTGGTGGTGGAATACTGAGTATTAATCACACCTAACATAAGGTTCTATGGAACCTGGTAACCTATAAATGAATAATTATTTGTCTCATGGATAGGTTATACTGCAGTTTTCGATGATTTTTTTTTATTGCTATCAAGATTAGGGTATCGATGATTGGACGAAGGACATAGGCCCAGTTAGGGATAATCTAATATCCATAGTTAATTTTTAATCTTTTTTGATAATTTTGTATGAAACATCCATAAAATATATATTATGTATATAACATTCTATTATTATAACATCTGATATTGTACTAATTTATCCACACATTCCTTGATTGTGATGTTTATCAAGATTTGTACCTATTTATTCTTGTTTTTTATGTTTCAATTACTCTAGTATGAGGTAATAGTCTCCCCATAGAAACTGTATAGGTCATCATTACTCGTCCAAACCCTCTGGAATATGGGAATGTGGCCCTAAAGGCTTATAGTGAACCTGTCTAGTTTTTTTTCATAGATTGAGCCATGTTGGGGCATTACATTAGATTCATCAAAAGTATTTTTTTCATTCTCAATGAAGAGAAAATCTAGAGTTTTGAATAATATGGAGTTAAAGGGATGTTTCATAGCTACTCAATAAAAATTAATGAATATAAATGATTCAAAAATTATGTCAGGATGTTTATATAGAGAAATAAAATTTGTGGGGGGTGCTAAAAATATATGGGAAATTAGTAAATATTTTAATGAGGATATTGATGAGGATGTGATAATCACATTGGGATTGCAAGGAACTATGGTAGATTTATAAGAAGATTATGATGATGGGAAATCATAAACCTATATTAGTATATAAGTCAAACATCTAAGATGATATTGATCAAAAGAACATCATCAATGGTCGGACAACATCAGTACAGATGAGGAGAATGAATTATTTACAAAAAATATATTTTCTATCATAGTTAGATCCAAAATATTATATATAAGATACAATATATGGGGACTAGGTTAATTCAATGAATTAATATCATGACCAAATCAAAAAAAATTGAAAATGGTGGTTTTTTCATGGCTGATAGACGTTAACAGCATCATGACCAAATGTGTTCTCTATAACATGTTTAAATAATATGTTATTGATATTTAACACACAAAACATTTAGGTTGTGAGAGGTAATCCCATTTCAATGGAATCGATATTGATGAGACATTTTCACCCATGGAATAGCTCAATGCAATTAATTATTTTGACACATTATAGTGTAAAGTATTAACAAGTCATTCTATATAGAAAACAATTCTATATTTATGAATCTTATTTTGGAAGATGATTACTACATAAAAAATAAATGACATTCTTATAGATTAAGATAATAATAATGTTTTTCCACTGAAGTTGTCATTTTATAGGTAGAATCATAAACGCAGAGAACTATATTCACATCTTGATTTGTACATGAAGATTCCTAATTTCTTGAGCAGTGGAGATGATAACATTATTAATGTTAATAATAATTGTAATCAATTTATGGTTTTGATAGTACACCTAGATGAAACAGTATTTAGCGTACTAAACAAAGCACAATGTAAACAGTTTTTAGACTTCATGGAGGGATACTTCAAGATATCGATCATTGGTTACATGTTATGTTTCCTCTGTATTTATGAGTTACATAGGAGACATGGTATATTCATTTATCAATAAAAATATTCCATTTAGTTTTTTATATTATTTTTTGTGGAGGATTCCAAGTTGATGAAAACTCTGGTTTTATCATGGATGAATCTGTGAAGGTCCGATGAAGTACAATTTAATGATTTCACAAAATATAGAAGATCATTTGTATCCTATTATATATAACTATAACACAATCTAATATTATATTTACCATATTTTAGGTTGCACAATATCAATTTAATACCATGTAAATATATATAATTGTAGTGACATAAATACTACAGTATATCAATGGCATTGTGGATTTCATTCCACTATATACTGAAACATATTATCTTGAGTTACTGGTATATACAGACACAGAATGGGATGGTTCAGTAGATAATAAAATTTCAACATCATAAAGTGAATTAAATTTTAAAGGTTTATATATTTCATGGTTTAGTAAGAATATATACTAAATTTTTTTAATTATTTTATAGGTTTAATATAATACAAGGGATCAAGATTTCACATAGTTACTACGGATGAAACAACTGCATGAAGACATGGGATTTGTGGTGATGTGTCTAATAAAAATTAATAATGATAATTTAATTTCTATATATCATAGAAAAAAAAATTAAAACATCAATTTATGGTGAAGCATATAGAAATCATGTAACATTTTATCAAGGATATTGAGGCACATGGGTTAGTGAAGTTGGAGTATACATCTATGGAAGGTTAAGTTATTGAAATTGAGATAAATTAAGTACTCAGAGAAGCATTTAAAAGTAATTGGATAGCCAAGAAAGCTGAATTTACCTCTAACACCTATGTGATGTGTATTAGGAAACCCCCTCCCTATGTAATGTTATTATTTTACCTTTCTACTGATAAATTTTCAATTCCTATTTTGGACAAAAAGGACTAATCATTGGGTTTATTAATCTAAGAGAATAAATTATTTAAAGGGGAGATGAAATTAATAAAAACATGTATAAGGGAAAGTATTTTTATGAATTAGGATATATCCTTACAATATATAATTGTGGTTGAATTTAGGTTTGGGTAATTTAAAATCTAATGATAATGCTGAAGTTCATTCAATGTGGATATATCATGAAATGTTTCCTTATGGGTTCTTGATTAAATTAATTACCTAGTGGAGTAAATGTAATGGTATTATTTAAATTTAATCTCTATCAGATAGTTATCATACAATTGATATTGGGGAAATTATCAAGTGGAAGAAATAGTTGGTATCATCATACAAGTTCAATTGGTATTATTTGGGATTCAAGAAAATTTCAAAGGGTGTTTTTAATTAAAAAATGATTCATCGATGAAGATTACATGAAAATATCATTTCTCAATTTAATAACATATATAGTGTGCATAGATTACATGTTGAGTACATCATTGGTCATTATCTGGAGTCAAATTATGTGATTCATGGTTGAAGAAGAAGTTGTGAAAGTTTTTCAATAATCCTAAATAATTGGGGTTAAAGTGGTATGAATTGTTTCAGAGTTATCAAGAAAAACAAAATGGGGGATTATTTTGAAAAAAATACCTTTTAAATTCAAATTATTACTTATGGGTTGGTTGTTTTTATTCACAATGTTGGTTTACAAAGATAATTATAATGTTCTAGTGTGATTTTTGAAAATGTATTTTAACAAAGCTCCATAACGGTGGATACTCATGTGAGATAGAATTATATTTAATGAGAGATTTGATGAATCTTTCCATGGAAGAATACTATTCTTGTTACTCAATAAATATGAAGCAACACAAGTATTTTCAAGAAAGTGAAAATTTTTTGAGAAATGGGGAAATAGCTTTACTATGTTTCATGAAATGGAAAGCCCAAGGATGCGTCATAAAGATATTTCAATGGGATTTGTTTCATGAAAGAGATATAATTTTGTGAATGTTGATTTTTCTAAAGAAAATAGGTTTGATTAGACCCTATTTATTTAGATGGTTGTTTTTTAATGGCAATGATTTATGTGTTGTATAGGACATCAGAAGGTATATATTTGGTGAATTGAGAATGATTCAAACATGGTTGATAGTGGACATGTATATTGTGAAAAGGTATTTAAATTAATATTAAAATTTTATAACCCCCACCCCATTTGTACAATTTACCCTTAATGAAAAATAAAAGAATATAAATTCACAAAATATTTATATAAAATAATTTCTTGGAAGAATAATTTACACAAACATCATTTCTATGAAGAAAAAGAATTTTATTGATATGGATATGGGTGTTTCATAGAATCGTTTTTAGTATGATGAATGTTGTGAATTTCATGAAAATAAAAATTTTAATGATGATTAGAGATGTTTTGTGAAATTATTTTTTTTCAAAAGTTTATAAAGTTTTGGGAATGGTCAGAATGTTTCATGGAAGGTGTGTAAAGGTTGTCAAAATGTAAAAGTGGAGTGAAGAATTAAGGAATTTTCCAAAAACACTTTGGTAAATCGAAAATCATAAGTTGGATAAAGGAATAAAATCACAAAACACCTATTTTGGTTTAGAAACCTTTTCATTAATGAATCAAATGATATTTACTAAATGAATAGTGATTACTCTTCAGATAAGAGGGCTGTGAGCTTTCAAAAAAAGACAAATAATGAAAATTGAGGGATAGTGAATCTACTCTGAATATTGTAAAGGTTGTGCACTATAGGGGATTTGGTATATTAGAACATTGTCATTTAATATTCCATTGAAAACCCTATTAAGGGTTAAAATTTTAAAATTATTATTTCTCACAGATTTTTTCATTTCATTTCATACAATATTATGGGAATGAAAAAGAATATATTTTTTAATAATGAAATAAGATGAAAAAGGGATAGTAACATAATCTATCATAAACTGATTCAACCCTATCTCAGGGTATTTTACCTACAATGTCCCAAATACATTCAAATATCTTGTATAATATATTAATATATCAATCATAATCTATATATTTATTTCATAGAAATTACTTAGATTATGTTATTTATGTTTATTGAACATGTTCTGTGAAGAATATTTTATGCCCCATTGTGTTTTCTTTACATAGAGACATGAGGTTAATAAATTAGGTATGAAATGGGTATTTTATGAAGGAAAAGTAAAGGTTACAAAGTATTCATATTTTTATTAGATGCGTTGATGAAATTGAAGGGGATCATTATTCCTTAAATCCATTGTACAAAAATCCCCAATCCCTAAATTAAATGGTCATCTCATCTGTCCTGGCTATATTATACATTATTCTATTCCATGATGTGTGATGAGTTGTTCACCCTAATATCAGTTATGACACATCTCATATATTGGGTTCAATCAGATGTTGTTTTATGAGTTATATATCATCTTAGTAAAGGGATTGATTTATTTTATTTATAAATATTATGATTTAAATTATGATAAGAATATTGTTAAAATTACTTATCTATTCCTTTGTATTTCTTCTATTGTCCAATATATTGAATTTATGTAACAAGTTGGGGGTTATTAGTGAGAACCAAATATGTATATTGTACTCACACACTGAATTGGCCCCTCTCAAGACTAGAGTAGAAAATATTTTGCATTATCCAAGTAAAGGAAAAGCACATGATCATGGGAGTCATCTGTATAGTAATTTTGGGGCATATATGAAACCATTTTCACTATAAGGATAGAATTTCATACATATAAATTGGGTTTTTTCTTGGTGTTCATTATGGTAAAATTCACTTTGGAGATCCACATTTTGGGTTGTTGGACTTCATTTGTCTTACCCATCACATTCATATTCTATATATTTCATAGTGTCACCTATTGATGTAGTGCAGCAATGTTTCGGACTTGTTTAGTATATGTGGTTTTATATACATGCATCCATCTATCATGTTTATGTTTTTATACCTCTTAAGATTAAATAAATGATGGATTATGTCTCAAAGTCCTTATTAATTTTTGTTCAAGAAACATTAGGTGTGGACTTGATAATCTTACATTTATATACTATGGCATAAAATAATATCCCACTAACATTGATCTCACTTGAAAAATTGTTTCCAACCTATAAAAAATTTGATTTACACTTAAGGAATTATAGTAACCCACCTCAATAAAATTTGAGTATTTTGTAGATAGATGATGAATAAACAATTTTCTAATTATTTTAAATGAACTTTACATAATCTAATTTTCCAAAAGTTATATTAAAAGACTATGAAATAGTAAAAAATATATTTTCTAAAAATATTAATATATACTGTCCAATTTATTTATTAAAATTTTATAATCCCCCCGCCAAATATATTCCCAATGTTTACCTCTCATATATTCAATTTGAAAAAAATGAAGAGGTTAATGAGTCATATTTTTAAACTATAGAAGTAAAGAAAGGTATGATTTTTTCTCTCCTCTATCACTCTAATGTTTTCATAAAAGGATGTTTATTTTAACATTATATCAAATATATTACATTTTTAGACTATTTACTACATATTAAATGATACAATTTGTTGTGTTTTTATACTTATGATCTGGTACTTTGGGAAAATACAAATGGAATATTTGATATAATGAAATGGTTGGTATACATATTCCAACCCTTATCATGACCTTAAGAAGTGATCATGTTATTTGGGATAAGTGAACCATTGGTCTATGTTTAGATTCACTTCGAATATTTCAATGAAAAATTATTTATATAATGATTCTATTAGATGAATTAATACACATGATTTCAATTCATTGGATTATTTAATATTTCAAAATAGTTAAATTTTAAAAAAAAATACAATATGTACCTACTTATGTATTATGTTTTGAAAATTTATTATCATATAGGATTGATGAAAAGGATACCCTCATCCTTTAGTATGAAGTATTTTCATTGCCTATTTACAAAATCATTACGTCATGTTCCATTATCTGATGAGCTACTAAAATATTACATTCAAATATAAAGAGTTGAAAGAATATCAGATATTTTCTTTTTTTCATATCCATCAATAATATAGAATACTAAAATGATTTACTGGGAAAGCACATATTTTATGTGCAATATTAAGGCGGTTAAAAATAACAAGTTTCTCGTGTTCAATTTAAAATATAAATAATCCTAAACATTTAAAAAAGAATTAATTTTCTAAACTAGTCTAAGGAAAATAAATAACTATTGGATGACAGGCTTAGAAAAAAAAAATTATTCAACTTGGGATCACTGAGATATACAAGGATATTTTAGGGAACTACTTATGGGGCCTAATGATGTGGGAAATAATTAACTATAAAATTAGACTATAATATCCCAATTCCATAAGATATCATATGAGTCTATGATGAAAATTGATGTGTTCCCTAAAGTCCACCACCAACAGGCCATTGGTTGGGGACTATTTAAAAGACTATAATTCATATGAATGTGTGCAATTACCCATTATATAACATAATGAATGATTGTAAGATATAATATATAACAACAAGACATAAATATTTAATAATACTTGATCAGTTGATATTATAAATAATGAGTGAGTGTTATTAAATATAAAAAAATAAAAAAATGATAATTATAGAAAAACACTACTAAATAAAAAATGAAGTATGCCCAACAACCTTTATAACATCATGATTCATAAAAAACATCAAAAAACTATCCTTCAACTATTACATCTAGTCATTTAGAAATGATTTACCATAAACTCTATCAACAATTCATACAAAACTATATGTAAAATTAGGGGTGAGAAAGCACGATACTGAGTAGGCCATGACCAATAGATGAAAAACCAAGTCAATAACAATAAATCATAGTAATATAAGTGGTTGTTTAAGAATTCACGACCCCCTTTACACCAACCAAATTTAGCATTATTAATCTAATTCAATTTATAGATAATGACATAACATATACTTATGTATTATCTAATATTATGAATGAGTCTATTCAGCCGTAGGAATTTAAACGTCATCACAAATATGACTAATTCTTTAAATTATTTCTTCATCACCCATATTGCAAGAATAAATCGTTGAATAATAATTTATCTATAATGAATCATATTTAGTAAATATATATAAGGCCCCCATAATGGACTCCCACCATCCCAACAAACAGTACTCTCAATGCCCATGTCATGAAGAATAACAAACATGAACCATCCTCGCTATTGCCACATTAACCACATAGATGAAGCAAAATGAAAACAACCCTCATTTTATCCTCATCTTGATCCCCATAAATAAATTTCCATATCAAAACCACATACATTGATAATGATGGAAGAATGTACATTAGTTATACATCCAACAACCCACTCACTCAGTGTGAGTCAGATCTCACTCGAGAAAATCACCCTTGGGTGTTGGTTTCATAGTGAATGGTTCTCCCACTAGTAAAATAACAATAGAAATTCAAAAAAAAACAGAATATCAAATAATTTGATACCCAAAATCAGGCTACTAACATATTGCACTCACATCAAATCAATATAATTATCCCCAATAATAAGTTAATCCACACAACCAATGCCACAATCATAAATCCAAAATCATTTTTTGGGTACTTATTATAAATTAAATACCACCCACACTATTATAATATTGATAAAAGACTATATAATTCTATTATAAAAATCAAATCCATTATAATGTCAATTTAATCCTACTAGGACTTACTTCACTACATTGCACTATGGTAAACAAAAAAGGTAACAAATCATAATCACTAGTAATCAAAATAATATTTCCAATGAAATCTAGGGAAACCATTCTATATTCTAGTACTATATAGTTATAGAATTTATTAACCAAATCATGGTTTTTCAACAAGAAATTATATATTTTTCCTTCATATCAATTATATACACTTCATCTACCACCTATTTCTAATATTATGAACCATTGATGTAAAAATTTCATCCCATAGAAGTGCTATGTATAAGAAACAAAAGATATATAACTTCCATGATTTAATGAAATCCAGTGAACTGATATATCAAATCATATATTGAAAACGAAACACCACAAGTCACTATGAAAAATTAACCTTCTTTAACACAATCACACAAAGCCAAAAAAATCATTCGAAAAAGAATAAATTATTAAAAAGAAAAGGACACTTGATTTTATAAGGTATGTAATATACTTGCTACAACCACTCGATAAAACCACTACTATTAATTAACTACAATAATAAGTTACAAGGAATTACAGTCACATAATATGACTAATACCAATTAATCGCCCAATAAACTCACAGACTTGTGAAAGTAGTCCCATCCACATATATTGGGACCCATATAGTTGTCTAGTTTCATGAATGTATAAAATTTTTGGATATCCCTCCACTAAATATTGTGACTATCAATTATTTATAGAAAATCCAACTAGAACATCAAAAAAATTGAAGTGTGAGAGTTACTAATAAATAACTTATGACAAATATTATGTTCCACCTTGTGTGGAAAAACCAATTAGAATTTATCTAAATATACTTCCTTCATAAGACCATTATAGATGTCTATAAATACCATTAACATCGACTTCTGGACCACAGAATTCATGCATACCCCTCATAATATACCATATTCTAAACATTCTTCCTCCACTAGATATTACTATCACATTACTATATTTGTTGAAAATATCATGCAGTGTTAATTCCCCATATTGATTGAATTTGAACATGAACATGATTTACATACTAAAAATATCCAACATAAATAATACTTAATGGAATCCATGTAAGGTCTCTAACACAGTGAAAAAAAATTACTTCTATATCACACATTGTCTTCTACCACCTCCTACTAACTTTGGTCCAATTAAGGCATATTATGACCTCATACAATTATGTACTCTCACTTTGTTGAATATGACTCTTGAAGGTTTATTATTTACTATATTCCAAAACCTCATTACTCTATCTTAATTATGCTCCCAATGAAATTGTGTATTTGGTCAATGTGTCTTTTGCAAAATTGAACACAATATTCCGATCCAAATGGATTATACATTGATTATCAGATATCCACATGAACCCCTCTTAAACCCCTCCAAGATCCTTGAAAAATATTACCAATTTAACTAAATCCATCCTCTTATACATTGATACCACATAATCAACATTTAGTTTGAAAAGTTTAACTATTTGTTAAAACTATAACATACAGCTAATTGTTTTTCCGATATTAAAAAACCTAAAACCAATAGTTCTATTTTGAGTATTTGATTAAAAAAAGTAAAAAATAAAAATAACCCTAAAAAGGATTATCTCCCATTACAAAAGTTTCATACTATCTTATTCTTTTTGTAACTAGATGATCCAGTACATTTCCTCCTAGAGTTCATTCCATTGGTTTTCTATGAACCTGATGACAACTCTAACTAAAAATATAACATCTGAGATAGTAAACACTTTTGTGTGAATCAAGAATCCAATCATTGATTAAAATTGAAATTTTACTATAAACATCACCACATCTTCCATTTTCACTTCATTCTCCTTATTAAATTTTAAGTGTTTGTCATAAATAGTTGAGACAGTATTATGCTCAGAACATGAAACCCATTTAATAGTTTTCTTTATGTAGTTATTTTGAGATATAGTAGAAGGCCCAAATTTCCCCTCTATCAATAATTATCCATAATATTTTTTTGGATTGACCAACATATTTCATCTTTTATCTTATATAATGTGACACCCCACTTCCCCTAACAACTCATTGATGCATAAACCTATGGTTTTGAATGTACCTCAAGTCCACCTCCTTATATTACACATGTTACAAAAAACATTTGGGGTCAAACGGGGTAATTAGAAGATATTATATTCCTTGTATAAAATTAACAAACAAGGGATAAATAAAAAATAATATCCACATAATCAAATTAGCGTATGAATGAGAATTAATCAAATAAAATATTAACAAATGGATGTGTATGGAATAAAGACACATTAAATAATGTTTTCATACAAGACTCATCACCCATCGATTAGATCCCAAATATATATGTAATAATAAATAAAATAAAATAAAATAGAGGATATGTCACTATGCTCAAGATCTACCACTAATATCAAAATACCCCTCAACTAGATCCAACTCAAACATACAATATTGGGCATCACACTAAACTATGCATGAAACCATGTGATAGTTCCATGGGTTCCCATGTGTAATATAATTCAAAGAAGTGAGTCATTATATATTTTAGTAAGGAACCAACAATATATTCCCACATATAAAAATAAATTTTTTGATATGTTCATTTGACATGCCCAGCTAAAATAAGTAAACCAACTATTGTAAATGAATGAATTTATCAATATGTCACAAATACTATTTCATCCAGTTCGATAATTTCATTGAGCATGTCACACAGATCATGCCACCATTGTATCATAATAACCCTAAAGTCACACACAAATAACCTGATCCAGGAACAATAACCACTGTTAATCCCCATCTCTAAGAACCAAGTCCAACATTACTTCTTTTACAAATGTTGGAGTATTTCCAAGTATGATCATCACCTCATGAGAATCTATTTTCTCACTCTAGGGATCCCATTCTCACACCACCATCATAATGAGTAGCAGACTATGCCATGTCACATGGAATCCCCAATACAAAATCACTCTAGTTGAACCTCATGGTAGTTCTTTGATGTTCACAATATTAGGTCTATGTCTAATTCCTATCTGGGGAGGCCCTATAAAATAATACATGTATATATTTGAATGATTCCTTGAATACCTAGGATAAAAAATTGTATAATCTCCTAGATTATATACTCAATTTCCTAGGAATAAAATATCACAAGGATCCTCACCTGAACCATCACTATTGCATCCACCTGATCCTATGGGGTATCCAAGGTAATAATGGAGGGGATCCAATTATCAACCTTATGATTTAAAATATCCACACTCTTTTCAATACTCCCATCTAACTCCTATACTCATCATTGTAATTTTATGAGTCCAAATATTCAAATTGATCTAATGGTTTATCCTTTTGAAATACATGCTCCTTGGGCCTTGCAATGGACTCACTATATCAATGGTACCACAGGCCTCCCAATAATTCTTGTATGTTCACAATCAGAAATTTATAATGAAATGTACATGGTTTCACTTCTATGTATGCACAGTTTTTCAATCATATACACAATAATCCAGTCATACAAGGCATACATGGGATGAATATTATGACACTAATCCCCAAACATTAAAGGCATTTTAGGGTCACATTAATTTCAAAAGGTGATTCTTGAGAATCCTGGGAAATCACATTGTTTTCAGGCCCAACGACTGATTCCTAGAAACCATAGGAAATAACATGACACTAATAATAATTATGAATAAAAATTAACATAATAATTGGGGTAGATAAATTACAATTCCAATAATAATCATCTCATACCAATTGGGATAACAGATTGATTTTAGCTCTAATGTGACCCCAACAACCATTAATACAAAATACATGAAATTTTTAAGGGTTGATCTATCAATGGTGAAACCAAATAGATCCCCTAGATCATCATGTATGTGGGGTCATCCCTATTGGTATCCTCAACCATAAACTAGTATCTCACACCAATTCTTAGTGCTTTGGAAATTCAAACATCCGTGTAGTTTCATCACATATAATTACCTCATGGACTGAAATAGTAAGTCACATAAACTTCAATCTAAGGGGATGGCTCATGGCCTATCTCTATTTTATTGTACCACCTGGTTTCTCCACTCATCCAACTCTATCCCAACCTAGTCTAAGGTCATCCACCTAGAAAAATTCACTTTTAAGATGAAAGGGGTGCTCACTCCAAACCAATAATATATTCACAGTGGTAATGAAGCATAACAAAATTCCTTTAAGTCCTATAAAAATCAAGTTTTATAATTTAATCCTATCCTCCATTTTTGAGGTGTCACAAGGATATCACATTTCAAACTTAGGACAAATGTATCAATTCACATCACATGTCCTTTAATAGGTATAAAAGCATCCTACTCTAAGGCCATTTTTTCACATACTGTTTTGTCATGCACCTCAGGGGTTATAAAAGTCACATAGAATCTCAATGATCAAGGACTATGCCTTCAGCAACTAAGGCTCTGGTCCAATTCACAACACCCCAATTGGGGCCTATTATTTAACACAATCTATTCATGGAATTCAATCAATTTCCCAATTTATATTAAGTTATCCATTTAATCAAAATAAATTCTTGGGATTAAATGAAGGGGAATCACCTTCAATATAGATCCAGCACACCTCGCATTATTTAAAAAATATGAAACATAAAAATAGATAACATAACCACATTATTTATTTAAAATCCCCATTTAATTTTTTTACACCACCTGACAACTCATTGGCTAGCCTCACTCAAGATCACATTGGCTCAACTGATCATTCCATGCTTTCTAGAAATAGGTTCCACACCAATGAATCATTCGTAAATAATTATAACTATTTATAATTTAGGAAACAATTTTAACCAAAAAGGAATGATTCTGAATTTATCATCAAACATCATCATCATGATGGAGACACATCCAATGACACCCCAAGGGCCAATCACACCACCCTAAACAAACATTGAGCTAAACCCGTGAAAATTTAAATGCCAAAAAAATGTGAAGCATAAATCAACTAAAATAAAAAACCTTAATGAAATATAAGGTTTCATTGAACCTTTTATGAAATAAAAAAATTATTTCATCGATATGATTCATCATGGTGACATTTGACTAGGATAAATAAAATACCCATGATAATTAACTAATTCCACCTTTCTCCAATGGAATCTGTATCAAATCCTGAAACACTAAAAATAAAATTATGAATGATTGGAAATAACATATTTGAAAACATAACTTTAATATATAAAATATTCAAAATAATTAAAATCAAATCAAGGGTAAATGTTAATACATAATACTCTACTACTACATGTAAAAATAATTTTATTAATAATTACATGATGTGCACTCTAAAAAGTCTTAATTCATGAGTATATTTAAAAGTTAAATTTCCATTGGTTTGAATTTTATTTTTGAGAAATAACATTCATTTATAAATTATTAATAAGTATATAATCATAATTTAAATTATTGAGGTTTTTCTAAAAAATTAAATTTAAGATGAGTAGTTCATATAAATATTTTTCTAATATAGTTATATTTATGCCATTATTAATATATAAGTATACATTATAAAATTATGAAACCCTTTTATTGAAGAAAATTTATTTTATAATTTAAACTAAACATTTTAAAATATTAATAATAATTTATATTCCCATGATTGATATTTTATAACTAATTTGATTTTATTCTCAAAAAAAATAATATATTATGCTTTTTTCAAATTTAATTTTATTAGTAAAATCTATAAAAATAGTGTCATAAAAATGTATTTATAATTTATAATTATTATATTTATATTATATAATATGGATCATGTCCATTTTTTGCATAAATATTATGTTACCAAAGTTAAATACTAGTTTCTTTGTTGAAATACTATAAGTAAAAAAACTAAGTGAAAAACACTAATAACACGATTAAAACATGTATATGAATGTTTTTTGAGGAATTTTAAGAACTATTAACATAAAATATAAATTATTTATAGAGAAACATTCCTTGATAGTGACTTTCCATTATTGAAATCATTTGGGTAATTAAAAAAAGGCCATCTTTTATCATTTATAAGAGGGCTCCTCCTCCCCTCATTTTTAATTAAAAAAAGAACCCATTATTTTATGAAGAAAAACTACCCAATAATATCATCCAAACTCCTATAAGCCTTAATAAAGTCATTTTATTATCAAAATACAATCCCTCAACGGCTTAATCCCTTTTACAAAGGAGATAATCCAATAAGTGAGCTATAAATTTCTCAACTCTCCTTTTTTTATATTTAATTATGTGAAAATATTTTTCCTAAAATTTAATTTCACCATATTGAAATGATAAAATTAATTTAGTTATTATTCTAGTATTATATTATAATTAGGTTATAATAATTAACTATTTTCCCGTACCTTTAAGAAAAATGAAACTGTCTTTCGTGAACTATGTGGACTATCAACTCTATGACGTAACGCGTTTTGGAATCATTATTTTCCTTAAAATGATATATATAATGCAGGAATTGAAAGATAAATATTATTTTTTGGATATAATTATTATTATAGTATGAAAATTTGAAGAAAATATTAATGATACTATCAACAAACGATCATCGATAATTTATTTGTTGAAAACCAGAAGATAGAATAGATGATCTTTTATTCTAATTGTGAAGTATTTTAATATCCACTAATTATTAATATAATTAATTTAATTTATAATATATAACACTTTCAGTCACTAAAAATTATCATTATGATTCTGGTATATTTATATTATTACAAAACCACTTCATAATCATTCGTTAAATCATGATATGTTCATGTTTGGGTCAGTTAAACCACCCAATTGAAAAATACTATGATTTTATATCATGGATCACTATGAAAACAAAATAAATAGTATTATATGAAAATATAAATAAAATATTAAATTTTTATGGGTTCTAAGGTTGATAAATCAACAATAAATTCACAAATTATGATAACACACATAGAATGTCAAAAATTACCAAAACATGCTTCTCATTGATTAATCTTCAAGGATAAAGTATAAAACACTAATGAAAGGAATATTTAACATAATATAATATTATTTTTCATGTATAAAAGTGAATTTAATGACCTATTATTTATTTAATTTGGTATCTTAGTGAGTATTTACACTTCTATTGTGAAACTAGTTCAAACGATCAAAACTATAAACTTGGGAGTAGAAAGTCAGATGAATTCATGTGTATAATGAAACATTATGAAGATTATGAAAGAAAATGTATAAAATTATTTGTATTAATTATGATATTAATATATTTATGTTGTTTATATATTATATTAATGTACATTCACTGAATTCATGGTCAAAGGTATGTCTTTTCCTATTAAAATTCCACTTTTTAAGAAATGTTTTGTATTATACACTTCATTTACCTTATGTGGTGTATATAATACCTATTTAAGATTCTATATCACATAAATTTTTTTTAATGGTATTTTAATTTCATTTTTATTACCATTATTTCAATAGTTATGGATTTAATTTCTAACCAATCACTAAGTGGGGTTTTTACAAATTAATTTTAATTCTTTGGGACTATTGTTTTAATCATGACATATTTCCATCTGTATAGTGAAAACATTGACATGGAAGAATTTTAAAATTTTATTTATTAAATTCAGGATATTAACATGTTTATATTATTATCCCTTCCTCATATTCTCTAAATTTATGAGTTGGTAGAACCCATATAAAACCCAATCTTTTCCATGGTTAAAAAACATAATATGTTTTGGTAAAGTAAAATCATATGTAGTCTCCATGAAAATATATCCCATTCGAGATACTAAAATGTGGATGGGGTTTTGTTGTAGATGCACTTATGGGTAATCAACCTAATTAGGTTGGTTGATCATTGTCTTACTCATCACTCTAATGCAATATGAATGGGCCTAAGACAACACACCTAGTTATCCACTCCCAAGAGATGTGATTTGGAATGTTCACATGATCTTTATGAAACATGATGGTGGAATTTTCTGACCATTTGTTTATTCTCCAAAATATTTGAGCTATTGGATATAATTACATTATTCCTTGTATAACCCAACACATTGTAATTACTCATTCTACTATATTTATTTGATAAGGGTACTAATTTTTACTTTGATGATACCCTATGGTTTCTATGTTGATTAAGGGATGATATACTAGAGATTCATATTATTAAATTTACTAGAGAAGTATTTAATTTTTATTTACCATTATATAGATAAATAACTTGTAATCAGTTAGTGGTTTCTTGTGGAATGGTATGTATGACCCTGATAACTCTTATGGTTAATGTAATTGACTTAATCAGGTGATGGCTGGGGATCAAAATTATATGTTCTATTTATGTATCAGTGGATATCATGAAACAAAACTGGTTGGATTTTTGTGTATACATATTCCCATAATAAAATAGTGTCTCGGCATAAGGCCTTGATAGGATGTTTTCATATTTTTTATGTTTATTCCATCAGTAGGAGATTAATGATTACTAATATCAATGTTTTCATTTATTTTCATGTATATAGAATTCCCTCATATTCACTTGATTTTGGATTTATTTTGTACATATAATCCTACCAATTAAATTATTCAATATTTATTTTATGGGACCTTTTGTTCTATGCTACTCCTTACTTGAAATATAAGAATAGCCATTTTTTTCATTTTCTCAATAAACCTATAGGAAGACTATATTTAATTTTTAGGGATATGATGTAAGGGATAATAATTTATTTAAAATATATTAATGTTGTATAATATGTTTTTAATGTAATATATGTATATATCTAGTCTTCCCAGACTAGTAATTTGTTTGGTCTAGTAGGAACTATTGTATTTTATACCAATAATGTAATATAACTAGTGACTCTAGGTTTCTGGAATCATACAAGTAATAAAAAGTATCATTGACTGATTAGTAGAAACATTGGGGAACGTATTTAGATGAACCAAGTTACATTTAACATGTAATATAAAAACAACTCATGATTTCAACTGAATATTCAATAATGCATAGTAGGAATTTTATTTTACCAATTACTATCATGAGTAGATTATTTATATACCATTGTAAAAATATGTAGACTAATGGGGTGAATAGAAACCATATCAACACCAATAGTAAATGTAGTGAATTCTCCCAAAAAATTAATGAATTTGGATTTAATGTTAATAAAATCATAATAATATAACTACAGAAGACACAAGTTATGAAAAATAACCTCACCTATATAAAAAAAAATGCTGATCTACCACATGGTGTAACAATGTTCGGCCACATCATGTTCCAAAAACCTTCATCATTTGGTGGAACTACTTATCCATTTGTAACTAAACAATGGATCATGTCCCTAGAGAATATCATTCAGTGTTTGGGAAGTAGTGAAATGGAAATAGACATTATGGAAGTATATCATCTAAAGGGAGATGTGAACCAATGATTCTTTCTAATTCAAAACACTATATGGGAATATGAGAACTAGTTATTTGAATCGAGGTCTTTCAGGGATGAATTCTATAAAAACCTTCATCATGAGAAAAAGTAAAATTGGAAATGAAGTTCCCTAATATTAGACAAATGTACAAGGAAAATGTTGTTGGGTTAGAGGATAAATTTACCTGGATATCTAGGCATGATACAGACAATGTATGTAGACTAGAAAGTAAGATAAATAAATTATTTTATGGAATAACATAAATAATTTGAATGGAATTGGTCTCTCAGAAATTGTCTTCATAAATGGATATAGTCTTGAGTGTTACTAAGATATAAAAATATTTCTATAAGATAATGTGTTCAATGGAAATTAGGATAATAATAGGTCGAATGATCATTATGGGAATAAAAATATTTAAAAAGGGATGAAATGAAGGATGTTATTTCTCTTATGTGATAACAACGGAATGAAATGCCTTGGGGATTGTAGAAAGGGAACAAGAGTTTTTTACAAGTGCAGAGAAAATTTCCATCAAACTAAAAAATGGAATAGAATGTTGGAAGTGGTTGATTTTCAATAACTGTATGTAGATGGAACATTATGAGAACCAATTCCCCAAACATCAAGATATTTTACCCATCAAAAGGCTAAGGGTGAATGTTCAAGATTATATGATTACCACAGCTGAAGTTGAATTTCATAATGATGAGGTGGTATGTAATTTGATCATTAAATCAAGGTTAGATATTATTTTATATGATTATGAATGTCCTATATATTTATATATTCTATATTTTTAAAAAATATATGATATTTCCGTAGATCCCCAGAAATGGAGCTATCAATTAAGACCATATGTAGAAATCGTATGCTAATGAAGATATATCAGGTAGTTCCAATTATGATGCATGGGTGTACAATATTTGCATGATTGGTTATTATAGGTATGGATCAATTTTATATTATCCTTAGGGTTGATTATATTTCAATTTATAATGACAAAATATTTTTTTCAGGAGAATGATATTATGAATCCTGAAGTTGTGGTGGAATCATTTTTACTTAGTGGGAAAAGTCCAACCAATTAAATAGGTCTGGATCCTCCTAGAGTATCTATTTAATTGATATTATAGGTAATTTGAAAGAACATGAATTATCAATAGATTATGAATGTAATCTAATAATTGGATATGCTCCCATGATACAAAAGTTCCTATATATTTATCCAAAATAATTACATGGTCAATGACTAGAGTGTGAAGTTATGTTCACTTTTGAACTTATTCTTGATGAAAGACCTATATCTAAAAAACCCTATAATATGTAAATATTGGAGTTAGTATAGTTGAATAAAATGTGATAAAAATTTAATAAGTGATTCATACGCCATAATGTTTCACAATAGGGATCCCATGTTTTATTCGTAAAATTAAGGATCTATATTTGCGAATTTGCATCAATAATAGGGAGATAAATTTAATTTTATTATATTAAAAATATCCTTTAACATGAATTGATAAAATTATTGATTAAATTCAAGGATCTCAATACTTTTAAAAGTCATAAATTTATTTTGGTTGTCCTGTGATAAGGGTGAAGGATGATAAATAAAATATTGAATTTCAAATATGTTAAGAATATTATGAGAATACAGTGATGCATTTTAGATTTTAAAATTCACCTTATTTCCTTATGAATTTGATGAATATAGTGTTCAAGGAGTATTTTGATAACCTTATGTTGTATTCATAGATGATATCTTTATATACTCTAGGAACTATGAGGATCATGAGATTCTGTCATGACCCAACCTATATCAGAGATCGAGCCATAGAAAACCAAGCCCACCTCCATAGGCCATGGGTGGGGACAAGTGTTGAAGACACAAAAAACTCAATGAGGTCTTTTCCAATGTACATATACACACACATGTATCAAACTCAATTTAAAAGTGTAGAGGTAAAGGAAAAAAGAGAAAAAAAATAGCTATATATAAACCCAAAACATGCATCGACCTCTAAATAATACAAGTACAAGAGTTGTAAAGTAAATTGAATGGAAAAAAGTGGAAAAATACACACCCAAACAGAAAAGTGAAATAAACTATTAGTAACTAAAAAACTAAAACAACTAAAAGATACTTACTCCTAGATCCCAAACTATAACCACCATGTGTGTTCCAAGAACCTGTACCCCTGATCTCCTCTGAAGTCTCGGTAAAATTATCCATCATCTGCATATGGCATGATACGTGTAGGAAGATCCCATATAGGGGTGAGTATAAAAACACTTAGTAGGATTCCCCAAAAGGGTGAAAGGTGATATGTAAGAGATACAACAGAGGAGGAAATACGTATATTAAACAAATTATAGTATAGATTACAACTCAACCCAATAATATAGTGAAATCAAACTCATCCAAAAACAAGGAGTTTGTCACATTGAGAAGATGAACTTCTCATCGAGTATTCGCTACCTATAGTAGGAGAGTAGACTTGTCCAACCACAAGAAGCATGACATGAAAATAATTTGGCATACCTCACATTTCATCACCTATCTTCGATGGAGAGTAACAAAAACCCATGGAGTGGGTACTTAAACAAGATATATATATATATATATATTCTTAGTCAAAGAAGCAAAAATATGGGAATAATGGGATATCCATCTCATAGCTCATCCTAGTAAAATATTTTCCAATAGGTCTAGGAGTAACCGCCAATGATTCCCATCATCCCACATGTTTTCCCAGAACATGCAAGTCCAAGGGATTCAATCACCACATATTGATATTATCCTCTTTGGGAAACACTGACTCACCCTCACAGTTTTTTATCACATCACATCGACTATTCTCAAGGGGGAAAGTGTCCATCTTTCTTGTGGGTCCAAAGTTATGTCAAACCACGTCTCATCACTGACCTGTATAGTCAAGTGATCTTGTATCATGGATGGGGACCCATTCCCATATTAGCTGGAGGGTACCACTCTAGTGTCATCACAGACTCATGCCCAGCCCGATTGGAGGGTGCCACTCAGAATAGGATGAGGACCCATCACTTGCCCAGCAGGAGGGTACCACTCTAATGTTGTCATGGAGCCATGCCCAGCCCTGATAGAGGGTGTCACTCTAATGTCATCGAGGACCCATTCCCATCCAAGCTAGAGGTTTCCACTCAGAATAGGATGATGAATCTTGCCAAGCCTGACTAGAGGGTACTATTCTATTATCGTCAAGGACTCATGCCCATCCCAATTGTAGGGTATAACTTATATTTTCACTGATTTCATCTCATAACCACCGTTTTGTCGAGCATCATCATAGATAGGTGTCATACACAGAACATCAAGAATTTCCCCAGATATTAACATCACAAAAATCATCTCTCATCATATCTTAAAAGCCACTATGAAGGGAATCATCATATTCTATACAGAAAAACACTCAGGATAGGCTAATCGCAGGCCAAAATCTTTGTTCAAAATAAAAAAAATATGAGGAGTATAAGATTTAATGTGTGGTACATAGTTCATGTGGGAACCACCTGATATGTGACCCCACCTCATCACCTGAATGTGTACATAGACACACTCAGGTACCAAAATGTGAACCAGTACCCCTAGACATGCCATTGTACCCCAATAGTACACAACACATCTGGCCAAAAGGCTTATTAAAACATGATGATTTTACCTGGTTTGAAGGGAATAAATGTAATTTTATAGATAGGCCTTGTTGAAGAACCTCTTACAATCAAAAGGATCACACCATTTTGATCCTTGTACAACAGTGCATAAGATCCACTATTCATTCACCTAAATCGGACAACCAGTGAAGAAACCGCATTCCACCTAGATGTTCACAAACAATGCATCAAGGGGCCCACATCTCAATCCCAAAACACATCATAAGGATCTCACCATTGTGATACTCATGGAAAAATAAATGGAATAATCTATCCATTCATCCAAAACAGAGACATGGTGAAGAAGTCACATTTCACCGCAAATGTCTGAAATGGGCCTTCTGGGTCCCAAACCTCAATTTCATTTTAATCCCTATGAATTAGTCTTGAAACATCAACTCTAAATTCATGGTCATGGAGCAACAAACGACGTGTTGATCAGACATTATATGCAGAAGTTATGGTGGGTGAAAGTTGTAATAATAATAATATATTATTAATATTTGAGAATTTTGGGGGCCCAAGTCACGAGCCCAAAATATAATGTTCTCAATTTGTATTTATAAGTTCTTCCTCAAAGAAACTATCATGTTGACTCAAATAGATGATCATGTTGAAATATATGGCCTATAAAATGAGTTCCTTATTTGAAATATATAAGGGTTTGAAGTCCCCTCCGCCCGACCAGGCCTGCTCTGGCTAGACCGGTCTGCTCTGGCTGGACCGGCCCGCTCCAACCAGCCCGCTCCCCCTAGGCCAGCCTGCAACCCATCTAAGTCATCCTACCCAGTGCCTCCTACATTCCCCATTCCACACCTCGTGCCTCGTGTTCCACTACTATCCTCTGGGCTCCGTTGTCTTCTCCTGGGCTATGTCGTCGTCTCGTGATGCCACCGCACCACGGCCCACTGCCACTGGTAGCCATTGGCATTAGCACAAAAGTTCTACACTAGTTGTCCCTTCTTCAAAACACCAAGAACACCCTGGTGATTGATAAATTATTTTGCAACCAGATCTAGGCTCCTCGAGACAAGATCCTCACAAACTCGTGCTCTGCTCGAAGATCCATTTTTGTTTTGACATGACGAAAATTGGTTTATCCTTTTGCTCACCACTGTGGCTCCTTTAACACCCAAATATCTAAACCATCTTAGATCCTGATTCCTTGGATAACAAACATAATTGAAAGATGTTATTATTAATTACAAATTGTCATTTTGACGTGTTTAATAGTTTATTGTTGAAGAATGAGAGGAACAATGGAGAATTGATGAGGAAAACACAATTAAAAGGCTCCAAAAACAGATCGGTCGATCAATGTGTTGGTATGGCCATTGATGAAGATAAAAAAGTTTCAGAAATGATAATGAATCAAATTCAATAACAAATCATTGATTAGGGAAGTGTAGAATCTAAAATAAGAATCCAACATGGAGTTTGGATCTGCTATTGCGTTTTTTTATATGGTCTACTTGGATTTGATGTATCATCATGATCCATCAAGGATTTGGCATTGAATCCCCATTGAAAGGAGAGGCTGGAACTCTGGTGGATATGGGAGGAAATGAACCCAAACCTTTCTTATTTCATTAAACTCTTATTTATAGAAACCCACCAGGGGTCGTGGAATCTAAACCTGACGTTCCCTATCACTTTTAGTTGAGCTTAGGTAAAACACCACGCTACAAATTATACGGTGGTCTTAGATTTCCAATCTGTGTCCCTATTTAGAAGTTAATTGAATTAATTTTAGATATAACATAATATTATTTAATTATTCAATTTATTGTTACGTCCTCCAAGGATATTTTTACAGATGGTCTGCACCGAAAAAAGTTATATCTATCCGGGGGTAAACTCCATGCTCTGGACTCAACCATGACCTAAAATTTTTGATTTGATCTATCGTTTGAGAGATATCTCATTTCAATCATATGAATATTATAAAAATATACTTGAAAATTCTACAAACTTTATTTAGGGAACTCCAATCCTTATAATCGCATGTTTTCTCGGTGCCGAACTCTATTAATATATGTAGAAATATTTCAATGTCTTACATAGAAAAAAACCTGATCTCTACATCATTCCCTATTTCATGATTTTCATCCCTATAACTCAAACTAGGGAAACAACAAGGGATATTGAGCTCACAGCTTGCCCTCTTGGTCCTAGGAACTCTCCTACATGTTTTTGTGTTTCCCCAGCACATAAACCAAGGTGATGGTCCATCCCTGTAATGCCTGCTCCAACCAATGATGTTCGTAGGATCATGCACATATCTTCACAACTACAACATTTGGAAAATATCATAAACATGGTCCAATTGTAGGAATAAGGAAAGGTGGTTGGGAACTTCGCCAAACCTCTATATGATCTTGAACAGCCTGATGAACCTCATGGATAACATTCCTTTTCATCTGAAAATCAACATGCTAGCTCTCAGAATATCCTCTAGCACAAGGATAGTGTTCTTGTTCTGTCGATCAGTCTGGGGGTGAAAGGTTGTACTTATCCACAACAGGGTATCAAACACCTCCACTACGGGAAAAATGGGTATTTGCGACGGGATCCCGTCGCAAATCGCCCGTTGCGGAAAACGACGTCGCAACAACAATTATTTGCGACGGGTCCGTCGCTGATGCTATTATTTGCGGCAGGGATCCTTCCCATCACAAATAATACTCTGTATATTTGTAAAATCTTTTAAAAAAATTTATTGCGACGGGCCCCGTCGCAATAGTTATTTGCGACGGGCCCATCGCAAATAGTACTTGCGACGGGCCCCATCGCAATTGCTTTTTAAAAAAAATTAAAAACTATTATTAAATTATTTTAATGGATATAATTATAATACTATTTGCGACGGGCATAGTATCCCGTCACAAATACTAAAAAAATTAAAAAAAATAATAAATTATTTTAATTAATATAATAATAATCCAATTATAATTCAAAAATAAAAAATAATAAAATATTAATAAATGATTTTAATTAATATAATAATAGAATTATAATTCAAAAATAAAAATAATAAATTATTAATAAATTATTTTAATTTATATAATAATAATAGAATTATAATTCAAAAAAAATAATAGAATATTAATAAATGATTTAATTAATATAATAACATTAGAATTATAATTCATAAATAAATAAAAATATTAATAAGTTATTTTAATTAATATAAAAATAATAGAATTATTTTACATTCAAATTTTAAAATAATTCAAATATTACAAAAAAATATAATTAAATTATAATATTATAAAATTTTAATATATATATATAAAATTTATTATTATAAAATATAAATAATATTATTATTCATATTAATATTGTTATTTCAAAATATAATATTATTAATATTTTATAATGAGACAGAAATTACGAATAGAAAAAAATTCATATTTTGATTTAACAAACTTTATAACATAAAAACAAACTCTAATCTGAAGGAGGGGGGAGGGGGAGGGGGGGATCTGCAGATGCTGGTGAAGGAAACTCCATCCCTAAAGCATGAGTGAGTCGGCGCATGTACTCCATCTGCTCCTGGTGCTGCTGCTGCCACCGACTCATCTGCTCATCGTACAACTGCTGCTGGCGTCGACGCTCCTCCTCATGATGCTGCTACTGCTGACGCATCTGCTCATGCTCCTGTCGGAGACTCTCTATCAATGCAGTCTGAGATCGCAACTGATCCTCATACTTTGTAGCAGAAAAAGATGTACGAGCTCCTCTCGAGCTGGACGCCGACATCGCAGCACTGTCATAATAATCTACAGGAGTCAGTCGAGAGCTAATACCAACTACCCGGCCCTTCTCGAAGGCATACTGGGTGGCCTGCATCCATGTCGCCTCATCAAACTGACGGCCAGTGGTCTGATCTGATGACTCGGTCTGACTCTCAGGCCGAGTCTGTGACGCTGCGGCCTCATATGACTCCAGTAGTTGTAATTTAAAATTAAAATTGTAAATATATTATATGCAGTTAATTTTTAAACATGAAAACAAATAATACTGACCACGATGTGATTCTGACGATCACCTCTGAGCTCCCCAGTAGCAGGATCACTATACATACTCTGATATACGTCGTACTCCGTAATGTCAGTGTGCTCGATAGCCTATAAGAATAAAAAATAAACTGTTAATATTTATAGTTATATAAAATATTTATAAATAATGTATGTACCAGATGTTGTCTATGAGTACTGAAAGAACGACTCTAAGCTCACTGAGTCACCTCATGTCTCCCCTGATTCTGCCTCCCCACCGATGATCTCCTATGAAAGGCACCACTCAACCAGTGCGCACATAATCCATCCCATACATGGGATGAAATGTACTCTGGTCGGTGTGCTCTTCATGACTCGTCAAAATCTGACACTCATGCTTTCTTCATGGAAGCTTTTCTTAAATTGTGTAAAAATTGACGTAAGCGATCACGCATGGCCACCTCCCATGCCTTGTGGATGGCGTCACACATGGTATCCTCGATCAGATACCATAAACCCTACAAATAAATCAAAATATCATGTTAGAAATGAAATAATTTTCAAAATAAAAATTATTTATTTACGTACGTACCAACCAATGGCCGAACATGGCATGCTGCACATCAATGGGAATCTGCTCCCATGTGGTCCACGGCTGAGAGAAATAGTTGTGAAAAATAGCACTCCCCTGTCTGACTGCTATATGTGGAAAAATGTAAAAATAATAACCATTTATTATGTGAATATATTAATGAAATCTTACTCAAATCCACAGATTATCACACAGGTTATCACACCTCCGTGTGCGTGGATAAAACCCAAGACGTGGACGTCGCTCGGGGACGGGGTCAGGAATCATCAATTGTGCAAGACTGTGCCCCCTCTGCGTACTCCCTGGAGCGCCTGCAGGCTGAGGGTCATCTGCCAGCAACTCATCCGCATCGAAATGCAGGTCAGCATCCGCCAACTCACGAAATGTCTCGTCTTCCATCTGAAACAGAAAATGTTAATGTTGTTATCAAATAATTGATAATTACTATATATATATATATATATTATGATTGTATATAACTACCATGGAATTATATCAGTTTTCATCTTCATCATCATCTGCATATATGTCAATGTCATCTTCATATTCCTCCTCAACATCATCGATATCCATTCGAGTTCCAGTTGCTTCATCTCTTACCATTTCAAATACATATGTGACATCATTAATATCATCGTCATCACCGACTCTTAAATGTGGGGTGTCGTCATCGATACTCATGTCTCTTTGTAAAAAAGATTGATTTTGATGACTCTCTTGAAAAACATCATTTCTTTGCACATCAGTGAAAGCACATTCACTTTGACTAAACTGATTGTCTCGAATTTTTATTTTTATTACACTCCACCAATCAGTCAAGTCTCTTGATGTAGCACATTACTTTGGGTAATAAACTTGATGTGCCTGTTGAGCCAATATGAATGGTTCGTTTACTACGAGAACCCTTTTACATTTAATATCGATGATTCCATGAGTCGGATGAACACACACGGCTCTCTCTGTGTCCAACCACCGACATTTGAACATGGTTATATAATGTTGTCCAAGATAACAGAGTTCAATGATTTCATCAAGTATGCCATAAAAGTCAACTTCATTTTCTCGATGATGAGATCCTCTCAAGCTAACTCCACTATTCATTGTTTTTTTCAATTCCCCATATGCATGTGTGTGAAATCTAAATCCATTCACCACATATGCATTATAAGTTTTAACAAATTTGGAAGGTGAGTTACTCAATATACACAGTCGTTTGTCAATTTTATCAGCATGTTGAGACACCTGAAAAGTTGTGAAATAATTATCAATATAGTAAACTATACATTGAATGAGTTGCTAAAAGATAAATAATTTATGTTACCAGTTTTTGAAACCACTGAGAGAAATTTTTCAGTCGGCGTTCTTCGAGAGCAGCTACTGTAATTTGTGGAATTTGTTTCTTGATATGATTATCATACAACCTACAAAAACCAAAGTTATTTACTGTAATATAAATGATTGAATAAGTGATATAAACACTTACAGTACAACTGATGTCATCTCTTCACAGTTGATCAGAACATACATATGAGTTCTATGATGTTC
This sequence comes from Viscum album, assembly GCA_963277665.1. NCBI lineage: Eukaryota > Viridiplantae > Streptophyta > Magnoliopsida > Santalales > Viscaceae > Viscum > Viscum album. The sequence continues at coordinate 1,922,243,663 of OY728160.1, forward strand.
ATCATCCGAAAGCCAGCGTTCATAAACTCCACCAAAACCAAGCTCTGGCTGGTTGAAAACAGATAATTGATTGTCGATTTCATCAATATTCCTCTCGTTCTGTCCCATTCGGTTTTGTTTTGAAGGATACTCGGATTCAAAATAATGGGAGCAGAAAAAGATATTTCCTCTTTCAAATAAGCTTCTGCAATAGATCCTTCAACAGATGCTTTGTAACATACTTTTCTTTTCAATTTTTGCATGCATCTTTCAAATGGGTACATCCATCGAAACTGTACTGGACCACCACATTTGGCTTCATATGGAAAACGTAACATCAAATGTTCCATTGAGTCGAAGAAAGACGGTGGAAATATTTTTTTCCAGTTTACATATAATTACAACAACATCCTCTTCAAGTTCGCATAGAGCATCATAATCTGCTGTAGCTGCACAAATTTCCCGAAAAAAATGAGACATGTCTGTTATGGAATCTCAAATCACTGAATTCAATAGACCTCTTAATCCAATGGATAGAAGTCTTTCCATTATAACAGGACAATCATTACTTTTTAATCCAGTAATATGACCATTATTTACACATCTACCCAAATTGGATGCACAGCCATCTGGAAGTCTCAAATCTGCAATCCACTGACAAAATAATAAACGGTTTTCTTTAGACAGTGTATAAGCTGCTTTTGGTTTCAGTAACCTTTATGTTCTGACATTCTCAAACAGTTCCAATTCTGGACGCCTGCAAATTTGGGCAAGATCTAAACGTGCATTTACATTTTCTTTGCTCTTTCCTGGCATATCCAAAACTGTATGAAACAAATTATCAAAACAGTTCTTCTCAATGTTTATGACATCTAACATGTGTCAGACCAACAAATCAGACCAATATGGAAAATCCCTAAATATGATATGTTTAATCCAATTGTTTTCTTTCCCAAAACCAGAAATTTTCTGTTGGTTTATTGTGGGACCAAAAGTGATGGGAGGTAATGAAAATACAACTGATTTTAACTCCGAACCTGATATAATTTTTGGAGGTCCATCCCTTTCAACTGTTCCTTTTCTGAAATGAGATCTGTTTCTTCGAAAAGGATGATCAGCTGGAAGAAATCTGCGATGACAGTCAAAATAACAAGGTTTCTTTCCATGAATGAGCATAAATGCTTTGTTCTCTCCCATACAGTAAGGACATGATTTCTGACCATGTGTACTCCAGCTAGATAACATCCCATAAGCCGGGAAGTCACTAATTGTCCACATCAATGCTGCTCTCAGTATGAAATTCGGTTTCATTGCAACATCATATGTACTAACACCAGTACTCCACAATAAACTTAATTCATCAATCAATGGTTTCAAATAAACATCAATATTTTTCTTCGGATGTCCTGGAATTAGTAAGGTCAAAAATATATATGGCTCCTTCATCAACATCCATGGAGGTAAATTGTACGGAGTTAAAAAAACAGGCCAACATGAATATTGACTACCATAAGATCCGAACGGACAGAAACCATCAGTGGAAAGGCCCAGTCGAACATTTCTAGCTTATAAATCAAAGGATGGATGCACTCTATCAAAATGATTCCATGAATCACCATCGGCTGAATGATTCAAGATTTTATCGGTTGAAATATTCTCTTTATGACATGACATCATTGTCGCTATATTCTTAGACATGAATAAACGCTGAAGTATGGATGTAAGAGGAAAATATCTCAACTGTTTTACATGAATCAAACCAGATGTCCCATGTTGTCCTTCTTTATATCTCAGTTTCCCACATGTGGGACAACAATCCAACGAATGATTTTCCCTAGAATACAAAATGCAGTCATTTGATCATGCATGAATCTTCTGACAAGTAAGTCCCAAATTTCTAACCAGCCTCTAACTCTCATAGTAATTTGCAGGCAAAACATTTCCTTCGGGTAACAATGTTTTAAGCAAAGAAAATATCTGGTCAAAACAAGTGTTTGACATTCCGTTATCTGATTTGATAGCCATAAATTTTGCAACTGCTCTTAATTTGCTCATCTTGCATCCAGGATATAATGCATCCTCAGCAGACCTCAACAACTCATAAAATTCAGACGGTGCCAACTCAGGATTTGAAGCTATATCAGCCGGAGTTTCTGTATGTTGAACAAATGAACCTGCAACATCATGTACTAAATCTTGAAACCGGCGTGGATCCGAAATCAAGTTGGTATCACCTGCTCTGGAACTGCGTTCATCGTGTTGATACCAAAAAACATAATCTGGTTGAAAACCAAAACGCAAGAGATGTCCCCCCACTTTGTCAAATGTGTCAAATGTTCTCAATGCCCATTTTCTACAAGGGCATTTTATTTTGTCTTCTGAAACAAATTCTGGATTTGATGCCGCAAATGATAAAAATGTCTCCACACCCTCTACATATACTGGATTTAAACTAGAACCATTTGGATTTCTATGTTGATTTATCCATATGCGGTCACCTAATAATGATTGTTGACGACCTCGTTGTTCCATATTTTTCTATAAAATATAAAAGCATTACTAGTTTTCAATAATTTTTTAGAAAAAACACTCATGCAAGGATAATTATAGAGTTTACATCATACACAACTGACGCAAACTTTTTATTGAGATTGACCTAAAAATTGACCCTTTAAGAATTGAATATGTTGAGAATAAAGCAAAACCTGTTACAAATATTGATAATTTTAATATTATATAAATTTTTTATTATTTTCATGGTACTAATATTATTGGTAATTATTCCTAATTATTGGTAATTATTCCTAATTATTGGTAATTATTCCTAATTATTGGTAATTATCGGTAATTATTGGTAATTATTGGTAATTATTACAAATTATTGGTAATTATTACTAATTATTGGTAATTATTAAAAATTATTACTAATTATTACTAATTATTGGTAATTATTACTAATTATTGGTAATTATTACTAATTATTGGTAATTATTACTAATTATTACTAACTATTGGTAATTATTCCTAATTATTACTAATTATTACAAATTATCGGTAATTATTGGTAATTATTGGTAATTATTCCTAATTATTGGTAATTATTACTAATTATTGGTAATTATTACTAATTATTGGTAATTATTACTAATTATTACTAATTATTACTAATTATTACTAATTATTGGTAATTATTACTAATTATTACTAATTATTACTAATTATTGGTAATTATTACTAATTATTACTAATTATAACTAATTATTGGTAATTATTCCTAATTATTACTAACTATTGGTAATTATTCCTAATTATTACAAATTAATACAAATTGTTGGTAATTATTCCTAATTATTGGAAATTATTCCTAATTATAGGTAATTATTACTAATTATTGGTAATTATTACTAATTATTGGTAATTATTACTAATTATTGGTAATTATTCCTAATTATCGGTAATTATTACTAATTATTGGTAATTATTGGTAATTATTGGTAATTATTACTAATTATTGGTAATTATTACTAATTATTGGTAATTATTGATAATTATTCCTAATTATTGGTAATTATTCCTAATTATTACTAATTATTCCTAATTATAGGTAATTATTGGTAATTATTGTTAATTATTGGTAATTATTGGTAATTATTACTAATTATTACTAATTATTGGTAATTATTACTAATTATTACTAATTATTGGTAATTATTCCTAATTGTTACTAATTATTACAAATTATCGGTAATTATTGGTAATTATTGGTAATTATCGGTAATTATTTGTAATTATTGGTAATTATTGGTAATTATAACTAATTATTACTAATTATTGGTAATTATTCCTAATTATTGGTAATTATTCCTAATTATTGGTAATTGTCGGTAATTATTGGTAATTATCGGTAATTATTGGTAATTATTGGTAATTATTGGTAATTATTGGTAATTATTGGTAATTATTACTAATTATTGGTAATTATTCCTAATTATTGGTAATTATCGGTAATTATTGTTAATTGTTGGTAATTTTTGGTAATTATTACTAATTATTACAAATTATTGGTAATTATTACTAATAATTACTAATTATTGGTAATTATTCCTAATTATTACTAATTATTACTAATTATTGGTAATTATTCCTAATTATTGATAATTATTCCTAATTATTGGTAATTATTACTAATTATGGGTAATTATGACTAATTATTGGTAATTATTCCTAATTATCGGTAATTATTACTAATTATTGGTAATTATTGGTAATTATTGGTAATTATTACTAATTATTAGTAATTATTAATAATTATTGGTAATTATTGGTAATTATTTATAATTATTGGTAATTATTCCTAATTATAGGTAATTATTGGTAATTATTGTTAATTATTGGTAATTATTGGTAATTATTACTAATTATTACTAATTATTGGTAATTATTACTAATTATTACTAATTATTGGTAATTATTTCTAATTATTACAAATTATCGGTAATTATTGGTAATTATTGGTAATTATTGGTAATTATTTGTATTTATTGGTAATTATTGGTAATTATTACTCATTATTACTAATTATTGGTAATTATTCCTAATTATTGGTATTAATTCCTAATTATTGGTAATTATCGGTAATTATTGGTAATTATTGGTAATTATTACTAATTATTACTAATTATTACTAATTATTGTTAATTATTACTAATTATGGGTAATTATTACTAATTATTACTAATTATTGGTAATTATTCCTAATTATTACTAATTATTACTAATTATTGTTAATTATTCCTAATTATTGGTAATTATTACTAATTATTACTTATTATTACTTATTATTGGTAATTATTACTAATTATTCCTAATTATTGGTAATTATTCCTAATTATTGGTAATTATCGGTAATTATTGATAATTATTGGTTATTATTACTAATTATTACTAATTATTACTAATTATTACTAATTATTACTAATTATTACTAATTATTACTATTTATTGGAAATTATTACTAATTATTACTAATTATTGGTAATTATTCCTAATTATTACTAATTATTACTAATTATTGATAATTATTCCTAATTATTGGTAATTATTCCTAATTATTGGTAATTATTGGTAATTATTCCTAATTATTGGTAATTATTGGTAATTATAAGTAATTATTGATAATTATTGGTAATTATTACTAATTATTGGTAATTATTACTAATTATTGGTAATTATTACTAATTATTCCTAATTCTTACTAATTATAACTAATTATTACTAATTATTACTAATTATCATTAATTATTCCTAATTATTACTAATTAGTGGTAATTATTAGTAATTATTACTAATTATTACTAATTATTACTAATTATTACTAATTATTGATAATTATTGATAATTATTACTAATTATTACTAATTATTGGTAATTATTACTAATTATTGGTAATTATTACTAATTATTATTAATTATTCCTAATTATTGCTAATTATTGGTAATTATTCATATAATTACCAATAATTAGGAATAATAACATTATTAGTATATTTTATTATTAATATTAAAATAAAATAATTTTCTATATTATATACAATTCTCCTTTCATCTGTGTGTTTTCTGTCTCCACATACAAATATTACATGTGGAGACAGAAAACACACAGATGAAAGGAGAATTGTATATAATATAAAAAATTATATTATTTTAATATTAATAATAAAATATACTAATAATGTAATAATGTAATTATTCCTAATTATTGGTATTTATTACTAATTATTAGCATTTATTCTTAATTATTGAAAATTATTACTAATTATTCCTAATTACCATTAACTATGAACAATACTAATAATTTAAATTAATTAAGTAACAAAACAATGTAAACATAATTAAATTAAAACTAATTAAGAATAATTGAAACTGATAAAAAATTTAAAATAAATATTAAATTCAAATGAACATAAATACCTTTAAAATTGATCTGAGGTTGATCACTGATCGTTCTTGAAAACATCATTATCAACTCCGGAGAAAAAAATTAGACTTAAGAAACGCTGATGTCTAGAAATAAAATTTTGAGAGAAGGAGAAGATGGAGTTTGAGAATGAATTGAAAAAAACGGATGGGGGTATTTATAGGTTAGATTAGTTGCGACGGGTCCTTTTGCGACGGGTATCCCATCGCAAATAATAGTATTTGTGACGGTACCCGTCGCAAATGCCTAAGCCATCATTTATTACGGTCAACGGTTAAATAGTTATTTGCGACGGGACCCGTCGCAAATAATAACCTGCCGACATACTATTTGCGACGGGAATATACCCCCGTCGCAAATAGCTTTTACCGCCGCCGGTTATTTGCGACAGGCGGTTACCGCACGTCGCAAATAACTTTCCCGCGATTTGGCGCGCAAACCGCGCCAGTTCTTTTGCGACGGGGTAAGCTAACCCGTCGCAAAGAAGTCCCTAATGGGACTATTTGCGACGGGAATAAATCTCGTTGCAAATAACCCGTCGCAAATAACCCGTCGCAAAGAGCCATTTTTCCCGTAGTGCTCCTACATGCCTCTCCACAATCATGACATAAACTGAACATCACCATCAGAGTCAAATTTTTTGGGTACCCTATGTAGGCATAAGATCTCCTATATGTACTACTGCCCCAAACACTCCACTGAACTCTTCTCCCTACTAGCAAGGAATTGTACCGACTTTGTGAATTGGTCTACTATGACCCAGGTTTTTTCAGGGACCTTCACTACACATGAAATAATTTTTATGAATTCTATTGATATGTTGTCCAATTTCCATCTTGAGAATTCAAGAGGCTAAAACAACCCACCAGAACTCATCACATAGCCTTTACCCACTAATAGGTGAGGCATAGTGAGATGAACTCAACCACGCCTCATCTCCTGCCAGACCACCAAAAATGCCACTTAAGATCCTTATATATATTCCCAAAAAAAGTCTATAGAGATAAGGTATAATTTTGGAACTCTAGCATAACCTCCTCTATCATCTCTACAAGAAACAATGCCTTTCCCTGGCACAAGGTTTCATGATTCCATCATTCGGAATATCCATCTAGTGCATCACCTTGGGATATCAAAATCATGAAAGATCTCATAGTCAGTGTCTCACAACAGTTACTCTCTCAAATTCTTGAGAAGTAAATGATTCAACACTATTTAATGTAGAAAAATTGTACCCTCTTGCTCCACTAGGATCAGCTATAGGGAAACTAATTACTCTAAAACATCCCACACAATGTGATCCTGAGACTTCCTGCAATGGGAATTTAATAAAATTTTTCCCTTTCTTGGTGTAAAGACTATCCCAAAGTATTAGTCCTGAATTAATTTTACTTATATCACTACCTCATGTTAATATCTATTTGAGTGAAGACGTATATTAGACTCTGGTGGTATGTGAAAACAACATAGTGCTCTTCTAGAAGGTGGTGTCTTCACATCCTCAAAGAGTAGACTACCTCTACCTATAGAAGGTAGTGAGTCACATAGTTCTGTTCATGGGGTATCCATCACCTCGACTAGTACTTGATAAATGTAGTATCAGGGTTAATTTTTTGCATGCAAAGGTACCAACGAATAGGGAAGGTGAGTAATCTCATCTAACTACAAGATACTAGACACGAAAATCACGTGGCATACCCTGTTTTTCTTTTCCTCTCCAATAATGAGAGTATCCCCAAACCAGACACTCCGCCACACCCACTACTGGTATCCTGGTAATAGGAGGTCAAGAAAAAAACAACACTGGCAATGTCAAGACCTTATTCAACACTCCACTGCTCAAAACTGATATGAATGCACAAGTCAGAAGGACCCTTCCATTAAACCTTGATACCGTCCACTTTGGATGCAACATAATCACCCTCAAGGTGTTTCTTGCATCACAAAAATGCATCATTTTGTGGGAAGGACCCCTCTACCTCATGCATTAAAATATTTATTAAACAACACCAGAACAGGGTTACACCGACGCCCTGCAACACCTTGATAAAACCCCAAGTACGAATCATGGAAGATGAAGTAACTCCCACACTCTCCAATAAGTTATACTGCAAAAGTTATATGAGACTCAGAGTGTGCCTGTTATCATATTTCATTCTGTAGGATCATAGATTTCACAATATACAACTACCCACGACCATATCTGCCACCTCTCTAAACCTGGCATGGTCTACCTGGTGGTGGTGGTGGGACCTCATATCATCATACACCAACCATAATTATTCATGATCCTATGTCAACACTGCCTCCCTAGGGACTACCCTATCCTCACCTAGGAGATCCCTGATCATGTCACAGTCTCTACCGTGGTGGTCTATCTACTATCATTCTGAGACGGTAAGCACGTCTAGTCAGGAAGTGTCATTCCATGTGACCTCACCCATAACAATAATAAAATCAACCCTCCCTAGAAATTCCCGGATCTCTACATTATCCTAGACCAAGTTCCTGAGTCTGATCAGGTGAAGTACTCCTATGTTGAGGCCCTTTCATATGATTTCTACTAGTTGTGGAAGACGTCTCAGATTTGATGTGACAACTTCCAGAACATGCTAACTAGAATTCCACAAACAAAAAGATTTATGTCACAAGTGCCTTCTCTAGCACCTCAATGTATGTGGGGATGCATAAGGGAACTATGTCAACATGGATCTATCTATAGAATCCTTGATGAAATTTTCATTCATTGAATTAGTCATCATGGATCACATCTATAGAGTAGTGTATTAGGTCTCCTGTAACACCCGAGATTTTTATGAGAAATATTTTGTTTATATACATCATCAGAGAAATCTTTCACTACACACAACACTAGCTTGGTTTGCTTTACACGCAATCAAGGCCTTCCTAGATAGCTTTCATTGTACGCAATACCGAGTTTCACTAAAAAAGATATGCTATTAAAATATTATTAAAACTAGCTGTTATGAATAGTAATATCCACTTTTTGAAATTTTATAAATTTTATTATTCAAAATGGACTTCATTTTTGGATTCGGAATATCGAAATTATCCTAGGGTGAAATTTTGGTATTTTTCTGAAATCTATCAGTTTTTTATGAATAATGAAAACACTAGGCTACTATATAAAAACCCACATTTTATTTAAATAATTATTTATTTTGTTCAAATTCATTTTAGGTCAAAATTGATACATAATACATATATAATTTCAATTTAATTCATTGGAGTCATTTTATAATAATTTTAGATATATAAAAAATTTATTGAACTTTTGAACGTCTTTTACCCACCTCCTAGGAGAATTATCAAATTTACATAAAACTTAATTTTACTAATTTTCAGAATGAAATTTCAAAAATCTGAGAGACACGGTTGATGTCAGTAAGTAAAATATGGTTCAATGAGATGAAAATAATTTTTTTTGAATAGTAACTTATTACTTTTTTTACCACGGTTAAAAGTAAATAGGGTAATTAAGGGTAAAAATGATATTATTATTACCCTAACACATGTCCTAATTCTATTGGATAAGTCTCATTCGACCAATAACAACCTTAGGAATAAAATATGACCATTTAGGCCCACTTGGATTAGATTAGGACATTTAATATTAATTTATTTAAAGAAGGGTTAAAATAGTTAAAATCAATGTTTAATAAGTAAATAATTTTTAATATAGGGTTATACATAAGATAAATTCGACTATAAATGTTTATTAGAAAGATAAAAAGATTTCCTACGTAATGGTACTTTATTTATAATTTTTAGACATTAAATAATATAATTAATTTATGACACAATGATGATGCAGTAATTATCTTATTAATGAAATATTGACATAATTGATGTTATAAATACCCAAATAAATTTAATTTGAGACTTTTTATGAATTGCACTACTTTTATAGGTTAATATGACATGTTAATATTGATTTAATTTATTTTTTTCAAACTAATCATTCTGTTATGAGTTTTACAAAAATCAATTACCAAATAGTGTCAAAATTGAAATAAAATAGTTTTTAAAACAAATATTACATTATTAATTATAATTTTAATCCTAAAAATATAAGGTTCGGCCAAATGACTTATATAGGGTTATATATAATAATAATAAACAACTTGGGGTTCGTTTGGCTTGTTATAGTAAGTTTATTAACCTTATAGTGTAAGAAAACAAGAAGACACGGTAAAAGTAAAATTATTTAACTTAAAGTTAAATCTAAATGATAAGGTTAAAATAGAAACCCAAACTTGTCTAAATTCTATTGGATGAGATTATTTAGACCCATACCTACCTTATCTTCGAAATAAATCAATTTGGTGCTATTAAAAACCGAATATTACTTTATAATAAAATAATATTGTTTAGCTTTTCCAAAGGTGCCCCTCTCCTCCCTTATAAAAGGGCACCTCCTCCCTCTCTTCCGCACACCACTTTGAGCCTTCATGATCGACCAAAACCTGCCAAATTATCTTCTCCACTTCCATAGAAACATCATAGAGGTCCTGGTCTTCTTCAAAGACCAATTTTAGTGCCCTAAGAGGAGGTCTCAAAGAGGCGCTTCAAAGAAGAGGTAATGTCTGTTACCGATTCTTTCAACTTTATTTCTTCTTCCACTTCTTCTTATTTATTTTTTTCATTATGAAGTAATAACATAAGTATCATTCATATATTTATATGTTATTTTATGTATGAAACAACCCTATTTCACCATCTATCCATCCTAAGGAAAACAAAATCACCGCGCGTGCGTACGTACGGAATACCGTCTCCACGCCGTGGTGTAATCTATTTTCCACCACCACCTTACTTGGATGGGTATAATGGTGTATGTAATAACTATATAGGATTATTTTAAAGTTATATTGATTATGAATTAGTATAAATACACTCCAATACAATTCCATGATCATGGGAACGATATCATCGCTTGTGCGTACGTACGGAATACCGTCTCCACGACGCGATGAGATTCATTCTCCATGTTAACCATACATGAATGATCATAAAGTTTATATAATGAATAATAATGAAATATATGAAATAATAATGCTACTTGATTTATGTATATATATATTTATTCCATATATTTAGTTTCATTCAATTCAATAATGAAACGAAAACAGCGTTCATGCGTACGTACGACTTACCGTCTCCATGAACGGTGTATTTCATTCCTTTTATCGATCTATAATATATATGTATATGATGAATATATATTATATATAAATCATGTTTTACATTATGTAATTATGTAAATCAGGATATAAGTAATAATATCAAGAACGAGAAGTCGAAACACATAAGAGAAATGAAATGATTTTACCCAAAACGATGCTTTAACATGGAATTTACAAAGGAACGGATAATATAAAGTCATAAGTGAAACATATATGATATCATAACAATGAATATGATTATGTAATAAGTCAATAAAATTATTTAAATCATTATACAAGAGGATCGGATCCATATGAAGCATATCGGACCTAAGGTAAGGGATAATTATTCCAATCTCATTCTTATCTGAGATTGTTTATTCGTAAGTATTTACTGGGGTTATTATTATCATCCATGTCCATGTTTTCATAAAATGTTTTTATGTATGTCTAATGTCCTTTTTACCCATTTTTTGTTTTACTACATGGTATGTAAGGAATCTTTCATTTTTTTACGTTACGAGGTACTTTTTGACTTTTCCGACAAAAGTACGAGGAGAATGTTTATTTTTAACTTTTACGGAATGAATGGATTTTTACGGTTTTATAAAGCCTTATTTTCATGATGCTTCCTCCAAAATATTTCAGACTATTTTAAACAAAATCTTTTTCTTTTGAAATTTCATGACGTTTGGTGAAAAGAAATTTATTTTGAAGAAGAATGGATATTTTCCTCAAGAATTCATTTCAAGTGTTTTATCAAAACCATATTCCATCTAAGATGACATTATTTCATCTGTGTATGTTTCAATTATAATGTCTCTATGATTTACATGGTGTCAGTTTTTATGTGATGAAATGATATCCATTTTTTTGTATGGATTATGTTATGATGGGATGATGTTTATGAAACCCATTTTATTCTTTGGGTTATGATGAATGATTTATGTTTATGTTGTGGTACAAGTAAGAATGATTTCATTATGAGATGGGGGGGACCTATATCTCCTTCTAATTAATTGGGTAAAGATTTATATCTCATGAGATAGACATGGCTGAAATGGTAAGTTAATCTGGTTCAGTGATACAGGACTGGATCGAGGAGTGAACTCGATTCAGAAAGGGACTTTGTCCACTAAGATGGTCTTGGAAGCAATGCCTTGGCTACTATGGAAATCATAACAAGTGCTGAATAGTTTCCACAATTGCATGATTTATTCCCAAGCTATTTTATCAAGATTGATGTTTCTATATGATATATGCCTAATGTACATCCAATATTTATGTCCTTTCTCAAGATTTTGTTGTTTCGATTTTATGTTAAATCTTTTTCATTCAAATGTTTATGGATTGTTTTATGTTCTCTATGCTTACCCTTACTGAGCATTTGAGCTAACCCTTTTTATGTTTTCTTTTACCCAGGATATAAAGAAAGGTTTTAGGTAATAAAACAAAAGGGGAAGGACTTTATGGGAGAAGTTGAAGATCTTTCACCACGATTAGAAGATTAAATTCCGAGTTTCCAAAGACACTAAACTATTACGGTCCTTGTGTGTCTTTGTTTGTTATGTATTATGTATTTTGCTAAAGTAATTTAATGTCCATGTACGTCAAGATTTGGGTCCCTACATCTGCGAACATAGTTGTATACTTAGCCACTATCATTCCTCCCAAAAGATTCTCCAAAAGCTCTTGAATCTGAATGAAGCATAAGCATGAGGGGTAGTAATCACCATAGAACAGTTGATTGAATTAATCCCATGAGAGAACAAACTCCCCATTCTCTCTTGAAAATTCTACTTTTTCAAATCCCCCATACAATTTTTTTGGTGTTTGAACAAGCCTAAAGAGGTGAACCACTGACTATAGACAAACCTCCACTACCTGAGGGTATGGCTTTCCATGGAAGCTCAGTAGTCTCTAATGCTAAAATTCATAGAGTTCACTCAGCCTTGGAATGTACCCAACATGCTCTGTTGTAACAAAATATTTCCCAACAAGTGGAGGTGCTGCTACAAGTCCACCTGGAGGAAGGGGAATCACATGATGGATTCTGAACTAAGGCCTCATCACTCATAGGGTAGTCATCATGTATCAGAACTAGTATCTTGGATTTTTTTCATCACTGATGAATATTAAAACTTATCAAGGGGGTACCAAGGTAGAATGAGCATATATATATATATATATATCAACAAAAATGGGGATCTGAATCAATAAGGATAGTAAATTACTCAATCCTATAGGATTCATGTACAAAAGATCCCTACAAAAAATGTATCACCATACCGAGTTGACAATCAGGTAGTGGTCAATGTCCTGGTGAATGGCTATGTCAACCGCCACCCCATCACTGGACTCCCTGGCTAGAGAGCTACACTCGTGACACTTGAAATTATTATCCTAAATTCCAACCAATTCCTTTTTAATAAATTTTCAAACAATGTCATAAGAAATAAACCAACTTGGATACCACATTTTCACAACCCGACCCTGATGGGGATCGAGCCTCAACTACCCCAATCCCACTTTCATAGTCCATATTGTGGAGACAAGCTCCTATGTCATAACAATCTCAGGGAGTCCTATTCTAGAGTGCCTATACACACACACATAGCCAACTCAATGCAAACGTAGAGTGTGAAAGCAAAAAAAGATTCAAAACATCTATATATAAACAATAAATATGATTCAACTTCTACACATTACAATTATAGTTGTTGTAAAGTAAATTAAATGGAAAAAGGTAAAAAAATGCACAACCAACTAGAAAAGTACCACAACCCGACAGTAACTGAAATTATAAAATAGCTGAGAGATCCAAGATCATGGATCCCATGAAAAAACCATCATATGTTTTCCAAGTAACTGTATCCCAAAGCTCCTCTGAAGTCTCGATAAACCTATCTATTGTTATTATATGGAACGACACATGGGGTAAATCCAATATATGGGTGAGTTTAAAAATACTCAGTAGCACACCCCGAAAAGGAGAAGGGGGAAGTAAGAGATACAACTGAAGAGGAAAAGGTAGATAGAATAAAATATAGTAAATAGTATAGCTCAAACAAACAATATAGTGGAAGAAACGTTATCTAAACACAAGGAGATTGACATGGGGAGGGAAAGAAACTCTCATCTATTCATCCTAATGTCTTCACTACCTATAGTATGAGAGTAGACTCATCCAACTGGAAGAAGATAGAAATAGAGATCACGTGGAATACCCCGACTGTCTTTGCCTATCCAGTAATGAGAATAACCAAAACCCAAGGAGTAATTACTAAAACATGATATATATATATATATATATATATTATGATTCAGATAATCCCAAATGAGAGAGTAAGATTATCTCCATCTTACTGCTCATCCGTGGAAAAGAGTTGCCAATTGTTCTCAGGGTAGCCTCAAATAATGCCCAGTATCCCACATGTCTACCATAAACAAGAAATTCAAAGGGATTCAATCACCACACCTGGATAATGTACACATTGGGCACCACTGACCCTCCATCGCAGTTTTAGGTCACATCATATAGATGTATCTTGTTGGAGAAAGAATCCATCTTTCTCATGTGTCCAAAGGTATGAAAACCCATTTTTCTTCACTAATCTATATAGTAAAGGGATTTTTTATCAATGTTGATGAAAAATGCTCAGCCCAACTGGAGGGTTCCACTCTAGTGTTTTTGAGGACCCACGCCCAGCTTGGCTGTTGGGTGCCACTTGGTATAGGATGAGGACACATGACCTTTCTAGTAGGAGGGTTCCGCTCTAATGTCATAGAAGACCCATGCCCAACCAAGCTAGGGGTGCCACTCAGAATATGTTGAGGACCCATTCTATGCCATTCAGGAGGGTGAAACATTGATGTCATCGAGGACCCATGCCATGATCTGTTAGGATGGTATGTGACCAAGTATGATATACTCTATAATACCAAACGTAGGATCAAAATAAGAATGATATTATCATATAAAAGAAGGTGGGGTGAATTGTACCTTTTAAAAATTCCCTAAGGAAATTTTAAGGATGGTTTTGTTTAACAAGGTTAAACAAGATAATTCACAAGACCTCTTTAAGTTCTAAGGACTTTCTTGATTCTGGAAAAGTGATTCCGAAAATGTTACTTAACTAAGGTTACAAAGATTAATATTCTACCTTAAAGCGTATACAATCTAACTATATCAGAGTACAAGGATGAGGAATTATAAGAATGTATACTTTCCTCCACAATACAAAATGTAGTGGAAAAACTTGTAACAAAAAAAAGTAACAAGTAATAAGTCTTTTAACCCAAAGAGAAGGGTATCCAACAACCTTGGATAAAGGTCCCTTGATTTAAACTTTCATGAAATTATTTCTTACCCACACCAAGGTAATCCCTCAATACGAAGATCATAGTTTGTCTTTCTATACCCGCATTCCCTCAACTATTAGGTAGTCGACACCTCTGCCTTCCTCATCAAGGAATCCCTCAACTTCATTGTGTTGGAACCTCTGTCTTCCAATCCCCGGAAGCCCTCGATTGTACACAGAAACAATCAAAGTCGCCCGAAGAAAATCTGCACAAGGCAAAGTTTGAATAGTCCATTCAAACATTCTACACAAATCTTGAGAGTAGATAAGAGCCTCTCTCTCTAGAAAACACTTCAACAACCTGTAAGCACCAAATTCAAAGTTGTTGTCATGTGTTGTAGCTTATTTTCAAATGAGCTCTTATTTATAGGTGAAGCTCCAATAGTCGGCTCCCTCCTCCAACGATCATATTCTTCCTTGAATTTAGGAGGGACATGTACATGTGTCACTCAAACTTCAGTTAGTTAATAACTGAAAGAAAGACATCGTTTTGTAATAGAGCAAGTGTAAGCATAACTAAACAAATATTCAGAATGGAGTAAAAAATGAAAGTTCGGAATGGAAAAGAATAATGTTTGGAATGGAAGTAAAAATAATTTCAAAGTCTATAAACTTAAGAATATTCGGATACTGTTTTGCATGAATTCAGAACCTGAATTCTGTAGAAATCTGGAGACTGAATTTCAAGGAAATTTAGAGTCCGATTTCACTAGAATTCGGATCCAGAACATACAAGGTTCTGAGTCTAAGTTCTTGAGAATTTGGAGTCAGAACTCATCAGAGTTCGGAGTCTGAATTTAGAGAAATCGGAGTCAGAACTTAGAGAAGTTTGTAATCAGAATCCAGAGTGGAACTTAATGAGATTTCGTATCCAGAATTCAGATTGGATCTTCATGAGAGTTCGTATCCATAATTCAGAGTGGAACTTCATGAGAGTTCGTATCTAGAATTTAGAGTTGAACTTCATTAGAGTTCGTATCCAAAATTTGGAGTTGAAATTCATTAGAGTTCGTATCCAGAATTCGGAGTTGAACTTCATTAGAGTTCGTATCCAGAATTTGGAGTTGAACTTCATTAGAGTTCGTATCTAGAATTTAGATCCTAACACAGAATGCTCTATTTCTAAGTATTATACGATTCTGAGGTTCCAGATAAGAATCCAATTTTTATACATAAGTAAAATATTGATTATGAACAATTAAAATAATGTAGGGGTAAATTTCCTTTGGGAAGGAAATTCACCTAATGGAAGTATAATAGGGGTAAAATGAACTTTTCCTTAGGAAAGGGTGTTTGTGATTTTGAAAACAAGAGGAATGGTAAAGTCATAAGGAAACCTTGATGAATTATCAATCTCCCCCATGAATGAAGGAATGGAAAAAGTCATAAGAAAAATATTATTGACTCAAAAATCTCCCCCTTTTTGGAAGGCACAAACATCCTTACGAAAAAGAATGTAATGACTTAGAAAAAAATTCTAGACTTGAAATTAAAGCTTATATCCCTTTTTTATGATCAATGGTGAATACGACTAACTCCCACATAGGCTTTGAAACTCTAAGGATCGTATTCTAGATTTCTGAAATGATAGATTTTATTTTAATGGAGAATTCGTAATGAGAACTCCCCCTTACTTAAGGATTGTTCTTCTTAACTTAGAAATTTTTCTTCTCCCTTTTAGATTTTTTCATCTCACTTTTGAGTTCTTTTTCCTTAACCCCCATTATAATTTTTAAAAAGAATTTGAGGGAATGGAAAACAATAAAGTGCCTAAAACATTATTAATACATAAAAACAATACAAGCAACCAAAGTTTTCATTATGATTGGAAATATTAGTACAAGGAAAAACATTACAAAAAAAATATTGGATTGGCCTATTTGTATTCTTCTTCCTTGGGGATTATCTTCTTCAGAAGGATTTTCAGCTTCTTTAAGTCTTTGTGGTATTCCTCATCTTGTTTCTCCAAGGGTGTGATCATTTCTTCTTCAGTTTTCAGAACCTTTGCATGAGCCTTCGTGGCCTCTTCCTTAA
The DNA here is from genome assembly GCA_963277665.1 of Viscum album. Lineage (NCBI taxonomy): Eukaryota > Viridiplantae > Streptophyta > Magnoliopsida > Santalales > Viscaceae > Viscum > Viscum album. The sequence continues at coordinate 1,922,261,200 of OY728160.1, forward strand.
TATTCAGCAATTCATCCTGCTTTACAAGCTTCTCTTTGATCTCAGTCTAGAGAGCTCTTTCCCCCTTCCAGTTTTGAGAAACAGAGTTAAGCATCCCATTGAGATCCTTCACTTGTTGATTTCGAGTATTTTTCTCAAGGGTCAGCTTTTCCTGAAGATTCTTCATCTTGGCATCCTTAGTACCAAAGCTTCGTTTACATCTTTCTGAAAGGTATCATGCTCTATCAAATCATCATCTATTTTCTTTGAACGTAAATTCATTTTTCTGCAAGATTTTTTGTGGACCACATAATTGATAAGAAAATTTTTATGCTATGCTTCAATATTCACACATTTATACATTACAGTGGATAAATTCTGACTTCTTATTTAAGTTGTGCTGAAGCATCTGGAATCTGGAGTCAATTGTAGGAAATATCAGAATTGTATCCACCAATTTCTTCAGAGACTCAACAACAAAATCGTGACCTAGTGCAGATGACTCCGAATCTGACATCTTTCTAGGTGAATATTCTTCTTCAATTTCCACATGTTTTCTTTTTGAAGAACCACCAACATCTTTCTTCCTTATGATATCTTTCATTGGGGTGTCCATAAGCACTTGTTTATCCTTATCAACTTTCAGAGTGGTTCCCTCATTAGGAGATTATTCCTCACTATCAGATAATTGAACTATCTTGTCTTCATCATGTTTTTTCTTCTCTACTCCTTCCTCAATAAAGTGCTTTTCATAGCTTTCATCCTCTGATAATTCCTTCTCTTTCTCTTCTTCCTTGTCATCATCTTTCTTACCATCTTTCTCTTCTTCCTTTCCCAGAGTGACAAGATATGAGGACTTGGCCTCAGATGTTTGGAGAGGTAATTTTTCTGAGGTATTTGCCTTTTCTTGATAATCTTCAGCTTTTTTAATCAGATCATCTAAATCACCACTTTATTATTCTTCTTCTTATTCTTCTTCTACTTCCTATTCTTCTTAGATTCCTTCAACAACTTCTTTCTCTTTAGATTTCTTTAGAGTGAAGAAATTTTCCTCAGAGTTTTAAGTGATGACTAGACTAGGAATGTTTTGGGTTCTGGAATATTTTCAGAAGCTACTTTTGTGGCTTTCAAAAGAAATTGTACAACTTCAGCCTCAGAAAATTTCTTCTTCATCTTCTTCTCTTTTTCTATCTTATTAGGATATTCAGCAGTCTTCTCTCTTAAAGACTTGGCTTCCATAGGGTCCAATCCAAAATGAGGTTCCCCTTTTTTCCGCTTTTCCTTGACTTCCCTCCATTTTTCAACAACATCATCTGGATACACTTTCTGTTTCTTTGGTTTGGGAGGTGTGGATTGAGCTTCCTTAGCTTTAGGGGTTTTATCTTTCTCCACCACTTCCTTTAGCATCCTTTTATTGCCAACCTTCTTCGATGGATCGACTTGTTCAATAATTTCTAGATTGGCTTCTGCCTCTTCCTCTAGCTAATAATAAAACTCTTTTGTCTCCTTTGAATAAGAAATAGTGATTATTTTTAGAGTGTCATCACTAACATGCATAAGTTTGCAATTATGAGACTTGGATTTGCATGAAATCATGAATGACTCAAGACACCGAACTATCATATTTGAAAGTAAGGCAGGAAACATGATAATTTTGGCTCTAATATTCTCATCCTTGATGTTATTGATTGTAACAAGTACATGCCTCTTCAAATTGATTTTCCTTAGATTTACCAGGAAGTCTACGAAATATATATCACTTTTCTTGAGGGTATCTTTGTCACATTTTCTCGGTACTAAGAATCCTTATACCCATAACTAAAGAATGTGGTTGTTAGAAGATAGGTGAGAAATTTTCACTATCTTGACATCATCAAGTACAAGACATTGTAAGGCCTTTAACTTAACAAAACTACTTCGAATATCCAGAAGTTTGTGTGAGAAAAAACCAGCTTCCCCTTTATACGCCAGCCCCACCAAGATTGCTGCCTTGGTGTATGTAAGTTTGTAGGTATTTACATAAATCTTAAAAGAAAATTTTTATCTTCTCTCTTCCTCAAAGAAGAAAACTGATTCATAGAACTCTATGAGAAATTCCGGATAGACCATGTCTTGATCACCTGTCTTAGATATGCATACATCTTCCCAACTATTTAACTTGATATTCTTAGAGATGATAGAATCATACACGAAAAAGTTCGGATGGACCAACCTTTCCCTGTATAATTTTCATTTTGAGATTGGATTTGTGGTAGACATTTCTTGAGAAGTGGCTTCTATAGACATTCAGATTCGAGGAACTCTGATAGATTTGGAACAAACTTTAAGAACTGAGGTAGAGCTTCGAGATGCAAGATCTTGGAAATTGATGTGGGACAGCATTAGGGGTCCCCTTTATATAGGAGATAGTGGTGACCTTTCATCTTCCAAAAACAATCTGACGGTTGAGAAACTCTCTGATCTGATCTGATGGTTGAAAACATGCCCACATGGAAATCTTGAATCTGATACTTTGAGGTTTTAAGAAAAATATTGGGATTTAAGAAGAAACGAATTTGAGAAATTTTAAAAGAAAAAGAAACTCCCAGCAACTAAATACCGATTCTGAAAACTTAAGTAAGGAAGTCACACATTTCAGATTAGCTAGGAAGTTTATTCATAATAGGTGATATTCTTCTTGAAGAAAATTTGACTACGAAAAAATCACTACGAAAAACATACTATGAAAAACATAAGATCAAAAAAGATTTTATTACAATAACTTTGAGTAGAAAAACTCAGTTACCAAAAATAATGAGTACGAAAATTACCATTATTAAAACTTCCATTACAATGATTTCCATTATGAAAATGTCCGTTACGAAAATTTCAATTAAGAAATTTGAAAGACTTCAAAATAGATGTACTCCCCCTATGAAAAGGAGTTTATTACTATAAGGAGAATGGTTTTACAACAATTTAATAAAGAAATATTACCTTACGGTTATCATTCTTATCTTTTGTTTAATGTATTCAAATCTATCACAGGGTAATGATTTTTTGAAAATATCAGCCAGATGATCTTGTGATCCAATTAATTGTTGAATGATATCTCCTTTTAGTGTGTGATTCCTAAGACATTTGAATTCAATGTTTTTACAAGAATAACGCTGTTACCTATACCAATAATTTCCCCCTGAGCATTATCTCCAAAAGTTACTCTTCCTCCTTTCGTTTAGATAATCTTTTCAAAATAGTCTTTATTACCAGTCATATGTCGGGAACATCCACTATCCATGTACCATTTATTGTTGTTCATATATTCCCTATTTTCCTGAAAATAAGAAAAAGTTAAGTTTTCAGAATCTAGACTTGCTTGGATCTGGAAATCTCATAATGTAAAATTTTTGGTACCCTCATCTTCTTAAAAAAGTAAGCCTTTTGAAATCATAAGGTTTGGGTTTTGTTTAGAGAACAATTATTTGCCTAGTGACCACCACATTGACACTTAGTGCATAATGGGGCACTTTGAGGAACAAGTAGTTATTAATAAAAATTGGTTTAGAACATGTATTAAAAACCGGAAGTATTCCTTCGAGGTCGGATTTGTGAATAAATTTTATCAAAATTTTCCTTACCTAGGGTAATGTTTGACAAACACTTCCTCAAAGAAAATATTTCGGATTTGAGTTTTATAACAAGGTTCTTGTCTTAAAAAACATTTGATTTTGGGAAAGAGATAGGGATGAAAACATTTTTCTTAGAAATTATGTTTTCTAGATCTTTAGAACGTTTATTCATCTCAAAACATACTTCCTCACCATTTTTTGAAATACTATCAAAAAAATCATTTTTCTTATCAAGATCTTTAGAAATAACTGATATTTCCTTAGTAAGAATAATATTCCTAGAATTTTCCTTATCGAGTTTTTTCATGAGTTTTGAATTCTCATTCTCAAGAAGTTTGGAAAACCTAGAAACTTCTTCATAGGTAGGTATAGTATTATCTTCATCAAAAGAAGATTCTTCATCTGAAGAGTTATAATATTTACTATCATTAGAATTCAAAGAAATATTGGTCATTAATTTAGCATTGTGTACCTTAGACATCAAGAAATGATTATCAATAGGTAGCCTGGCTATAAGACTAATATTCCTCTATCCATAAGATTCATAATCCAAAGATTCATCTAAAGAGTCTCCACCACTAGCACTCCATGTGTCATTGGATTTCAACACTTTCTTAGCTTTGGACTTGTAATACCGTTTTCTATTTTTCTTAGAATGCCTTTCCTTTATTTCTTTTCTTTTGAGAATAGGGCAATCAGGTCTAATGTGTCCAGCTCTCTTGCATTCATATCATGTAACTTTTGAATCAATCTTGCCTTTCCATTCCTTCTTCTTGTATTTTTATTGAATGTTCCTCTGTCTATCTATCTTGTTCATCCTTCGAGCAAGATTTTCTAATTCAATTTCTGAGGACTTACTTCCACTAGATTTAGAATGGATAACAAATTTCTTAGATATGGATATATTAACTCTCTCAGGATTCTTGGATTTCATATGGTTTGAAGTAGTAGTAAAATCCACACTGCCATTTCCATTCTTATTCTTCGCAATATTAGCATCTCTCTTCATTCTAGTCTCATGCTGAAGAAGAGTTCCAAACAACTCATTAAGGGTAATCTGAGTAACCTTTCTATTCTCACCAATTGCAGTTCTTTTAGATTCCCACTCATTTGGCATGACTTTGATGATCTTGTCAACAAGGGCTTCATCATCTAATCCATTTTCACCCATTGATTGTAAACTATTCACTATAATCATGAATCTCTGTTGTACTTTTCATATGGGTTCACCATAAGGAATAATAAAACCACGATATTCGGCTCTAAGCATGGATCTTCTAGTCTCAATTACATTGGATATACCAAAATGAGTAACTTATAGTTTCTTCAATATAGAATTTGCTGCTTCACAAGATGAAATTTGGCTATATATATTTCTAGTCATTGAAAAAAGTAAAGTATTGTGTACCTTATATTTCAATTGATATTCATGCTTTTCATGATTTGTAAAGGCACTTACTTCATTATTAGGTATCTTGTATCCACCAGTAAGCATGACAAAATTTTCAACTCCAGTGTTGATAATGAAAGTCTTCATACGATCTCACCAATATTCGTAATCATTACCATCAAAGATTGGTGGTCTGGTTGGATTAAGATTTTCTATGGAACCAACATTTATTCCTTCCATCTTTAAGAAAATCTTTGTCCCACAAACTTGTTGGTATAAAAATCTTATAAACAAGGAAAATATTCTATGTAAGAAAATATAGAGTAAAAGTATCATTATGAAAAAGTGAATCTGAACTATGAGTCCAAAAAACAGATTCTGAAATATGAATATGAATCCAGAAGTGTGAATCTGAAAAATCAATTCAGATAATTCTCTTCTAAATCTAATCATGATATTAATTCATATTGAACCAAATGCTCTGATACCAATTGTATGGATGGTATGTGACTGAGTATGATATACTCTATAATACCAATCGTAGGATCAAAATAAGAATGAGACTCTCAGATACAAGAGGGGGGTGAATTGTACCTTTTAAAAATTCTCTATGGAAATTTTGAGGATGTTTAGGTTTAACAAGGATAAATAATATAATTCACAATACCTCTATAAGTTCTAAAGACTTGCTTGATTCTGGAAAAGTGATTCTGAAAATGGAACATAACTAAAGTTACAAATACAAAGATTATACCTTAAAGTGTATTGAATCTAACTATATCAGAGTACAAGGATGAGTATCTATAAGAAAGTATACTTTCCTCAAAAATATAAACTGCCATGGAAAAACTTGTAACAAAAACAAGTAACAAGTAATAAGTCTTTTAACCCAAAGAGAAGGGTATCCAACAACATTGGATAAAGGTCCCTTGATTTATACATTCAAGAAATTCTCTCATACCCACACCAGGGTAAGCCCTCGATATGAAGAATATAGTATTTTTTTTCTATCCCCACAAGCCCTCAACTATCAGGTACTTGGAACCTCTGTCTTCTTTAGAAAGTAAGAACTCAACTTCAAGGTGCTAGAACCTCTGTATTCCTATCCCCGGAATTCCTTGATTGTACACAGCAACAATCAGAGTCACACGAAGCCAATTTACACAAAGAAAAGTTTGAACAAGCCTTTCAAACTTTCTTCATGAAGCTGGAGAGTTGATAAGATCCTCTCTCTCTCTAGAAAACACTTCAACAGCATGTAAACACCAAATTCAAAGTTGTTTTAAAGTGTTGTAGATTCTTTTCAAATGAGCTCCTATATATAGGTGAAGCTCCAATGGTCGGATCCCTCCTCCAATGGTCATATTCTTCCTTGAATTTCAGAGGGACCTATACACGTGTCACTCATATAACAGTTAGTTAATAACTGAAAGCCCGAAATTGTTTTGTAATAGGACAAGTTTAAGAATAACTAAACTGATATTCCGAATGAAGTATAAAATGGATGTTCAGAATGGAACAGGTTAAAGTTTTGAATGGAAGTAAAAAAATAAATTCGGAGTCTAAAAACATAAGAATATTTCGAATCTGTTTTGTAGGAATTCAGAACCTGAATTCTATAGAAATCTAGAGTCTGAATTTCATGGAAATTCGGGGTCTGATTTCAATAGAATTCAGATCCAGAACTTACAAGGGTTGGATTCTAAGTTCATGAGAATTCGGAGTCATACCTCATCAGAGTTTAGAGTCTGAATTCAGAGAACTCGGAGTCTAAACATATAGAAGTTCGTAGTTAGAATTCGGAGTGAAACTTTATGAGAGTTTGTATCCAGAATTCGGATTGGAACTTCATGAGAGTTTGTATCCAGAATTTGGAGTGAAACTTCATGAGAGTTCATATCTAGAATTTGGAGTTGAACTTCATTAGAGTTCATATGTAAAATTCGGAGTTGTACTTCATTAGATTTCATATCCAGAATTCGGAGTTAAACTTCATTAGAGTTCATATCCAGAATTTAGAGTTGAACTTCATTAGAGTTCGTATCCAGAATTCGGATCCTGAAACATAATTTTTCATGTCTATGTATTATACGATTCCATGGTTCTAGATATGAATCATATTTTTATACATATGAAAAATATTGATTATGAAAAATGAAACAATGTAGGGGTAAATTTCCTTTGGGAAGGAAATTTTCTTTATGGAAGTAAAATAGGGGTAAAATGAAATTTTCCTTAAAAAAAGGTGTTTGTGATTTTCAAAACAAAAGGAATGGTAAAGTCATAAGGAAACATTGATGACTTATCAATCTCCCCCATGAATGAAGTAATGGAAATGGTCATAAGAAAAACCTTATTAACTCCACATGATAAGGTGGAGGGTACAACTATGAATATCACTATTGTCATCACCTGACCACTGTTGTAGTCGAGTTTCCCCCTGAATAGGCATCACCGTTGTAACATCGATCACCATCTCATATGGTTATTTCACTCGGAATATCTCGCAACATATCTGAAAATCCACTTTGAAGGGAATTTTTGTGTTATATGTGGAAAAACGCTCTAGATAGGATCCTCATAGGCCAGAATCCAAGTTCAAAAGAAACAGATACGATAAGTACAAGATTCATAATGTGGTAAATGACTAATGTGGGGCCTACAAGACATTTGACCCTACCTAATCAACTAGATGTGTACCTAGACATCCTCAGCTACCAAAATATGAACCGGAACCCCTAGGTGTGCCATCGCATCCGTAGATTACATAGCACATTGGGCCAAAAGTCCAATGAGAACATGATTCTCATCATTTTTCTAAAGATAGGAAAATTTAATTTTACTAATATGCCTCCTAAGACAGCCTTGGATAACCAAATGGGTCACACCATTGTGATCCTTGTGGAATGTCATATAGGATTGACTATTCATTTTCCCAAATCGGACCTCGGTGAATATATTGTACTCCACTGCATTGTGCAAAAATATTGTTGCATGGGGCCAATGTCATTAACCCAAAACACATCATAAGGATAGAACCATTTTGATGCTCACCAAAAAAAACACGAGATCATCTATTCATTCATCCATAACAGACACCCGGTGAAAAAGTCACATTTCACAGTAAATGCCCAAACTGGGCCTCATAAGGCCCAAGCCTTGATTTCAGTTTAAGCACCTAGAATTGTCCACGAAATGTATGTCTCAATTTTAGGGTCATGGTGCCATTTACAATATGTCCATCAGAAATTATATACAGAAGTTCTTGTGGGTAAAAGTTGTAATAATAATAATATATTATTATTTGAGCGTTTTTGGGGCCCGGATCATGATCATGAAATATAAAGTTCTCAAATATGCCTCAAAAGGCTTTCATTGAATACAAGAGCATGTTTCTATAGATATCACACAAAATAGGCACCTAGTTTGAAATATACAAAGGAATAAAGTCCCCTCAGCTCGACTCGAAACTCTCTAGTTGGATCGTTCGGCTCTATTCGGCCCGACCCATTTTACTGGCCTACGACCCAGTCATATTAGATCGGTCAACTGCTATCTCTCGTTGACACCACCTCATGTGAACCTCGCACCGCCCCCACTCCTAGAACTCCTCTGCCATCCCGCAGGCTCCGTAGCCATCCTAGGGGCACTGTCGTAGTGTCATTGGTCCCTTACACAGACCACTAAGAATTCCCTGGTGATCGAAAATTTATTTCGATACCAGATCTAAGCTCCATGGGATAGGATCTTCATATACTAATTTTCTTCCTGAAAATCCGTCATTGTTTCTATGTAATAAAAAGTTGGCATCGTTTCCACTCACCACTGCGGCTCCTTCGACACCTGAATCATGAAATTATTGTAGATAAAAAATCCTTGGATGAAAAACTTCACAAATCTATGCTTCTCTTAGTGATAAAATGTCATTTTGACTTTTTGAAAAGTTTATCAGCAAAGAATGTGAAGAAAAAAAAGAAGGGATGAAGGAAATACAAGTAAAGGGCTACAAAAATAGATCGGTCGATGGCTTTGTTAGTATGACCATCATCAAATATAAACAATGAAGTAGAAATGATAAAAAATCAAATTAGATAACAAAACATATATTGGGGAAATTATAAATTTAAAGGAAGAATCCTACTGAGAATTTAGATATGTTGTTGCGTTCGCTATGATCTGATCTACTCAAATATGATGTTTCATCATGATTTTTCAAGTATTCAGTGTCAAATCATCATTGGAAGGGGAGTATTGAGCTCCACCAGCCATGGGAGGAAATAATCCAAACCCTTTATTATTTCCTTAAACTCCAATTTATAGAAGACTTCTAGTGGTCACAGAATCCAAACCTCCCATTCCCTCTAACTTTAGTTCGTACCTAGGTAAAACACCACGCTATGACCTCAACAGTTGTCTCAGATTTGCAATCCGAGTCCCCTTTATAATTTATTCAAATTGACATCCAATATAATATAATTTTATTTAATTTTTTTATTTATGGTTCTATTCTCCATGACGTTTTCTATAGGAGGCTCGCGTTGAAAAAAGTCATTTCCTTCCTCGGGTAAATTCCATGCTTCGGACTCAACTATGCCCTCAAGTTTATGATATGTTCTCCTCTTTGAGATATATCCCATTTCCATCACGTGTATATTATTAAAATATAATTAATATTTTTAAAATACTTATTTTGTTCACACCATGCCTTACAATTTCACGTTGTCTTAGTCACTAGATCTGAAAAAATATTTATAAATATTCTGATGTATTACATGGAAAAAATCAGGTCTCTAAATATTCATCTACAAATAATTTTGGATACCCTAAGAAATGGGAATTATATTAGAAGTGTAATAAGTTTCTTTTTTTCTCAAGTAGGTTTCGTTTCTTGGGAATATTTTCTCCAAGTATGGTATATCTATTGATCCTTCAAAAAATAATAAATAAATTTCCTACAGTGATGAACAAAAATGGGATCCGAAATTTATTTAGTTTAGGTTACTATTGATGGTTCCTCTAATATTTCACATAGTGATCCAACCCATTTACCATGTTAACACATAAAGAGGATAAATTCAAATAGTCCACATGATGTAAGGAATGTTATAAATAGTTTCTTAGGAGACTGATTAATTTATAGTTTTGACTCTTCCATAAAGTAAGTAAATATTTGTAATATATAGTGATTTATCAAAAAATCCCTTGGTTGTGTCATTATGTTGAATATTATGATTATTACCACTGAATCATGGAAATTGAATATCCATGAACATAATTAGAAAACTCATGAACTTGAGCTCGAAGCTGAAATATTCACATAAAAATTATGGTGACAGTGCCTCTATAGAAAATATTATATATATATATATATATAATGAAATAGTTTAATGGAAATCTTATCCCATAATAATCTCATCATGAGGAAAATAAAATGGTTTCATCGGCTCATGGATTATGATTTCTCGATACATTTCTACCATGAAAAGGAAAATAAGGCGGTCGATTCATTGAGTAGGGGGAACCATTTTGTTTTGATAGTGATGAGGATTAATAAGGATCCCATATATAGAGATATGGTAAATATTGATACAGTCATTTCTTGGAAAGGATATCCATCATTCATATTCCATGAAATTACTAAACCATCCTTTCTATAGAGTTTAGAAAAGTTCCAGTAGGATGATTAGAACATATAAAGGGTGATTGAAGCATTAAATGATAGAGAATTGACATAGTTTATCATTAATGGTGGATTTTCAATATTTGGAATGATTTTATGTGTTTTATTCACATCAAAGTAGAAAATGGAATTACTTGATGAATCAGATATCTAAAATTTATTTGTATACCCTTGGAGAAAAACAATGTTTATGTATTTAAAATAATATCTCTGGTGGGATGGTATAATGTGTGAAATTGGATTTATGGGTCTAGATGATTAGTATTCTTGTAGGTGAAGGATGAAAGACTACATCTTAAGGGGGTCTTGAAATCTCAAACAATACCTATAATGAAGTGGAGTTATCTTATAAGGGATATTGTCACTTGACTCCCAACTACTTCAAGGAAGAATGATGTTATTTGGGTCATCACTTATCATCTTATTATGTATACTCATTTCTTTGTTGTAAGAGAGGATCATCCCCTTGATTTCCCTACCTAGATTTATATCAATGAAATTTTAAGGCTTCATGGGGTACCTCTATTTATTATATATGATTGTGACACTTAGTTCACATTGATATTCGAGAATAGTATTCATGTTGTCTCCAAATGGACATACATTTACGACCCACATATCATTCCCATAAATATAGACAATGAAAATGAACTATCTAGACTTCAGAATACATATTGAAATCATTTTATCTTAACTTAAAAGGTATTCTATATCATTATTTGCATTCTATTAAATTTTTATATAAAATAATAATATCCATTAGAGCATCCATGTGGAACCATATGAAGTATTGTATAGGAAGAGGTTTTGTACTAAAACATGTTGGGAACAAGTTGTAAAAGTAAAGTTAGTTAGATTAGATATTGTGAAGGATAATACATTTAATGTAAAGGTTGTTCATGATTGTATTAAAGTGTACTTGATAAGAAAAAATGTTCATGCTAATAATTTAAGGGAAAACATGGAATTTTATGTTGGGGATCATGTATTCCTTTAGTACTTAATCTAGAATGTTGTTCTAAAATGTGATAAGGGGAATGTTATACCCTAAGTAACGTTAGTCTATTGAAATAATATAAATAATTTTTCTTACATCTAAATTATTCTTTATGCTACCTATCCTTTGAACAGTACTCAATTTCCTCCACGTTTCATTACTATGAAATTAAATAATATATCCAATGCTTGTTCACACATTTGAGGGAATTGATTTATAGATTGAAATTTCATATAATGTAAATCATGTCTAAATTCTTGACACCAAATAGAAATAATTGTGGAATTGAATAACTCAATTGGTGAATGTCCTCTAGAGAAATCACATAATTGAAGAGGAAACATGGGATCTCGAAGTACCCATGATGAAGTAATATCCAAAAAATTCAATAGATTATATATACCCAAGTCTAGAGGATGGAATTATTTAAGGGGTGAGAATGTAATACTTGAGAGGCCACTATATAAGGAAACACTATATCCTGAACTATAAAATGATGTGCACTCTGAAGAGACTTTATTCGTAAGTATATTTTAATTTTTAATTTTTTTATTTTTAGAAACTGCTTTTCACAATGTATAATTAATTTTTTAACTAATTATAAATATATTTTCTTAAGATTGATTTTTTAGATTTATAAAAAATTTGATTTTTATGTTAATGGTGTAATTTACTAATTTTACTAATTTAGTGGCTTATATACCATTATTAGTATATAAGGATGACTGGGAGAGATATAGTTTCACGGTGAGGGGACGTGATCAGTTCCCATGGTTGATTAAAGGTAGGCGGTTCTTTTTAATCATTTACATTGGGTTCCCAATCATTGTGGCTTCCCCTGGTCTCCAATGGGTTTATTCGTAGAGCCAAAAACTTCCAACGGTTCTTGTATCCCATGATACATAGACCTGTTTTCCAAAGGTAGGTGCTCGTTGTGTAATATGGACAACAACACTTAAGAACTCAAATTGGTTGAGATGATGGGAATTTAGGATCACCGTACCCTTTTGGGGTGAATTGTTTCCTATTTTGGGACTCTCTTATAGATTTATGATGTCTTCATATGTTCACGAATATTTGGATTATCCCCATGAATTGTATCCATGGATTACCCCAGGGTTTCAAGTCACTGGTAAACGCTTGGATTCAGAACCTTCTATATCAAAGGTTTATCATCCCTCCTCAGATTAGCGATTCTGGGGAAGTCTGAGTTTGTTCAGATAGCACTGGTCTGAAGTAATTTAATTGGGAACTCTAGAGTTTATAGTCATCCAGGGTGTAGAGAGTGACTTGAGCATGTTGGTCGAACTTGCAATACGGACTTCCTACATATCCTTGTGAGAGGAATCAAAATCTATGTCGTTTGGCACCACTTAACAGGACACGTCACCTTTTACGGTCAAGTGATAGGGACCCAACCTTACAATTTAACGACACATGGAAATGATGTCTAGGTGAAAGTCTCCTAGTCAAGGTTTGTGCGGGACTTTTTCTAAAGTGTCCCAGAGGACCCAAGGGAAACAAATTCTTGGGCCCTGGTATGGTCCTGCTAGGGGCCTGAGGACACAGTCTGATATGGATAGATGTGTATCAAACTTGGATGTTGGGCTTGCACCACAGAGAGGTTTCCTACATATCTCGGTTGGTTTGGAATCAAACTTTACATAGTTATAGATGGTCAGAGCTTACACATGATAGTTTCCTATCAAGTGCGTGATTGGAAGCCCATGTTGGGGTATGTTTGGGGCTTACATGTGGTCGGTGGCCCAAGATGGGATTGAACCTCAAGGAGGTGTCCTACATACCCTACTTGGGAGATAGGGATCAAACCCCATGTAGTTTGTTCTACTGTTGTCGTTGTATGGATGTCATGACCATCACAAATTTCTAATCCAACATGAGTCATTCTTGGTGTGAGAAACCAGAGAATGTGAAATATTCTGCAAGCCACACACTTTTTCCTAACTAAGGTTAGATGAGGAAGATTACGGAAGTGGGAGAGGATCGAGACCGTGATACTTTAATTCCCCCTGGTTTTGAGGAGGGAACGAAGGTAGAATTCATGTTGGCAGAGTTCGTGGTACTATGGTGGAGGGAACTGAGCAATGAACCTTCCTAGATGGAAGGGGAAAGGCTATTGTCATCTCGTGGGGATGGTGTAGGGCTTACTCTAGGAGGGATTCCCTATCACTCTCTTCATGGGAGGGGATAAGTTCTCACCGCTAGCTCTCATTGAATGGAAAAACAAGTGGGATACCCTAATCCTAAAGAGTGGAGAGGTGTATAGGGGCTCTTGGCCTCAGACTCTAGAATACCATGGGAATGTGAACCTAATAATGATTTGGATGTCAATTTAAGGGAAGAGGTAACCCCTTTGTCTCTGCCTACTGTGGGTATGTGAACTAAGGAGGGCACACTAATGCACCTGAATGTTTTAGCATGCCAATATGGTGGCATTGTGAGAGGCCAAGTCTTGGTGCCGATGGAGTGGCTACTGAAGGTATTCTAGGGGATTTGACTAAATTGGAGGGGCCTAATCTAACTCAGGTAATGGAAACACCAAAGGCCATAATGGACCACATATCCATATGAGGAGTGGTACTGTTCGTGTAGGTAAGTGCTATACGGATAGAGAGGGTTATCCATTTACCAGTGTGGAATGCAGAAGGAGGGGCATCTTGCATACCATAGGGGTATGCGGCTTGTGGTTTGGTCTGCATACTAAATTGTTATGCAATGCTGGAGTCCGCTCGAGTGATGGATAATTAGGGCAGCACCGGTCAGGGCTTCCCCCACATAGGAGCATGTTGTGCAGTGTGTTATATCGAAGAAGGGGATTAGGATCCCTTGTTCATGGGGAGTGCATCCACATAGGGGTTGTGGTTCCTGGTTCACCAATTTTAGGTTTTTGGTTTATCAATTTATTTTTTCATTCTTCAGTTCCTATAAATTAGTCCCCAATTTATACCTTTTGCTGGTTTGAAAAAAAGAACATCATGGTATACGAAATCCAATTCCCCCAAAAGCCTCTTCCTTCTCTAAAAGTCTGATGCCTTCCTTCAAAAAAGCCGATCACCAGGAATCGATTCTTCAAAAATCCAATCTCCACGAATCAAATATTTAAAAAGCTGATCTCCATGAATTTGATCATCAAAATGTCGATCCCTTTCTTCTCCCCCTTGGCGTCTTTTTATAGAGGGGGGAAAGGGTTGTATCTATGGTCATATCACACCTTTTGTGGAGGCCCGTGAAATAAAACCCGACATATGGATGAATTATTCAACCCACGGTTCATGGGGTATATTGAATGCACCTTGCCCATGAACCAAAATGGTCACGGGGTTGCCTTGCGACCACATAGGGCTCCACCTCCGTTTCGCAAATGACATAGTGCGTGATGGGGGTCCGGTCTGCCCGGTTCATGGCAGGTGTGGTTCAGGGATAAGAACTAGACTGACCTCACTTAGTTTCCATTTGGCTTACACTGGCGTAGGAGCTCCACCTTCGTTTCTCTAATGACAGCATCTGTGGCAAGGTAGTTCAAGGAATCGGTCACGTACCACTGATGATGAACCGCTACGCAGACTGGTTAGGTCCTTTACCATTTCTTCTAAATATTCCACTTATTTTTCCCAAAATATTGATAAATATTTGGTAGATTCTCCCACTGATTTTTAGAGTATTTTTTATGGAATCCCGCTTTTTTAACATAACTATTCATTACATTTTTCAAACATAGGACCTTTAAAGTCTAGTGTCTTGGAAATCAGGAACAATATAATTTAAAACATTAAACACTCTTTTAAATCCCCTTGATAAGACTCTTGAAAAGTTAATCATATGTACAACTACTTCATCTCATAACCTGGAGACATTCATCAAAGGAATGGGTGAGAAGAAAGCCTAGTAATGAAAGTAGAGGAATCAGTTTACTTGTGAAATCACTAATAATGTGATGAAAAACATAAATACATGAGAAATGGAAGTAGAAGAATTTCATAATGAAATGAACATGAACCATAACATGAATATGTGGCTAGAACATTTAATTTATAAATTCGTGAACATATCACCAAGGTTAATCACCACGGTGTCATAAAAATATCCACGGTTATTCCCTAAGGTATCGTAAAACTTTTCATCTCTAGAGATTAAATTATTTACCCAATGCATTGGAGTGCAATAAGAGAGCACCCTTAATATGTTTTTATTTTCATGTGATACACACATTTAATAATCATATATATCCTAAATAATAAAAATATAATAAAATAATTCAGTTTCATTTCAAAATCGTGAAGTTTTTTTAAAGGTGCTTGAAAATGAGATCATTTTGTCATTTATAAACCATGGAAAGGGAGTTAGGGTTATATTTATGTCAATTCCAGAATCAAATATATCATTTTATTGTATTTATGAACACCCATATAAACGAAATAGGTTTGGGTATTCACCTAAATAAAACAAGATAATTTCTTGAGAGAAAGAGAGAGAAATTTTGGGATGAAATTCCTACAGCATAACGACTATATAACATGGTTTTAAAAAATAATAAAAAGAGAGAAGGTAAGGTTCTCCCACCAATAAATGATTCATTTTTTAGTAGAGTTACAGAATAAAAATATTTAAGATCATGTTGTGGACATTTTAATGACAACCCATAGGAAAAGGAAACATGAAAATAAAGAGAAAATGTGATTTCTTTTACGAATATTCGGAAGCCTAACAGCGTCGCTTATAATTCAGAAAATCAAGTTGATCGGAGAAGCAAGGATCTCTCATCATTTTGAAATGAAATGGACAGTAATATAAATATATAAGAACTTACCCGCACATGAGAAGATGGAAAATAGAAGACATATGTTAAAGGAAATCATTACTAAAAGAGGAGGGTGGGAGGTTCCCTTACCATGAAGAGTAACATCAAAATATTGAAGGTTGGGACCTTGGGGGGCTTTAGGGAACCATGGGAGGACTCTGTGAGAGGTTAATAGATTATAACTACGTTGAGGGTGATTTTTAAATGAAATGAATGAGGGAATGGCTTGGTATTTTTAGGAAATGTGTGGGAATATTTAATTAATTTCCAAGGGACACCTCATCTGTGGTATATGCAAAACCATGGGTTTTCCCATGGAATTTTCCCATGGTATTGGCCACTTCGGACACCTCATAGCATATATTTCTATTCACAAGTTGACCAGAATGATTATATAAATATTACATCATTATTACATCATTAATGGTGTCATTAAACACCCGAAACTCAAAACTGAATTTTCACTATTCCCTGAAAAACAAAAATTTTTATAAAAATCTCATAAATTTACCTTAACCTAATATCAAAGCTCTGAATTCAAAAATAAACTCAATTTTATGAAAATAATTTTCTAAATATTTTAAATTTAATTTTTAAATAGGACCATTATTTATAAAAAAACCACTCTAAAACTATAACTTATTTTGTAATACCATGAAAAAGTAATCAATGTCCAATAAAATTATCATATAACCATAAGACATAAATGTAAAATTTTATTATTACCATTTATGAAAATAAATTTTCATTTTTAATTATTAAATTAGTTATAAAATTGTATATAAAACATTTATGACCTACAAAAATAAAAAAAAACTTATATTATAATCATTTTTATCACTTTTAAGATGTTTAAATTGTATTTATACATTCATGGGTGAAGTTTCTATTTTTTTGGCCGATTTACTATTCATTAATATTCATAAGGGTATGTTACTATTCATACTTTACTATTTACTAAAAATAAAGTTGATCTTATTAGACTCTAAATATCATACTGATCAAAACTATAGAAGGCCATTTTTTGAAAATAGTTTCACATTATTAGTTATTTAATGTTTACATGAATATTTTAAAATAACCTTTTCCAACATTCATCAATAATATCCATCTTATATTTATCTTTACATTTGAAAATCACAAAATTTACCATAATAAGAAATAATGATTTTATTTACACCAAGGGATTAAAAAAAGTATTTTAGGCCCGTTACATAGCCCATTATAACACATGCATTGGACCTAAGTGTAAGGTGTGCTATCATTATAGAATCTTGGGGCGGCTCGGACCACATTTCCCGAGGGGTGATTTCTATCAGCTTGCATTTATACTTTAGGCAATTCCATTCAAGATTCACATATTGAAGCTCATCTTGGGCATGGTCCAGAGCAAATCCCAGAGATTCTACCTCCTTCCCAAGCTCTGATATATTGGCTTCGTACGACCTAAGTCTACTGGATGAGGCCATCAACTCTTCTTTCTATAATAATTAACCAATATCACCTATATTTATAACCCATAATTGAAACATTATGAATTTATTTTCCAATGGTCATATAACTATCAAAACCCAATGATATCACTTAATTAATTACTGTATATAGTTTTGTGGAGTATAAAATGAAATAACAAAAAAAATTAGGAAAAAATATTATTTAAAAGTTCAGGTCATTACTTTTTTAAAAACTTATGAAATTTCTTCCCCGAAATATTAACTTGAACCCTAAGAAGAAAGCATTTGTCAGTACCTCTAACTTATAGACTCCTCTGGTTCCCACATAGCTTCTTCTCATTTTTGGTTCCCCCACAACACCTTAACATGGTGGGTAGTCTTATTGCATAGAACCTTGTCTCTATGATCCAAGATCTCCACCGGCTGCTCCACAAAAGAGAGGTCATGTTCAATTTGTACCACTAATGGATTTATTTCATGTGAAGGGTCAAGTAGGTACTTCTTTAAGAGGGATACATGGAAGGCATCCTGAACCTGTGAAATATTTGGAGGACATGCAAGCCAATAGGTCACTTCTCTTATGCGATCAAGGATTTCATAGGGGCCCATGTTCCTATAGATGAGCTTACCTATTTTCCCAAACCTCATGACCTTCTTCCAAGGTTAAATTTTAAGAATGAATATGTCACAAACATCAAAATCCAAGTCCCTTATATGGTTGTTGACATAGATCTTTTTCCAACTCTGAGCAGCCTTAATGTGTTAATGGATGGAATGGACTTTTTCCATCATCTCTTGCACAATATTAGGCCTAATAAGAATTCTCTCACCAACATCATGCCAAAAATTAGGAGTTCTACATTGCTCTCCATATTGAGCCTCATAGGGTTCCATTTGAATGCTCATGTAGAAGATGTTGTTATAAGTGAACTCAACTAAATGGGGATGTTGATCCCATCCACCTTTAAATTATATTGATCAAGTTCCCAGAATATCCTTGAGTGTTTGAATAATCCATTCATATTGGCCATCAGTTTGGGGATGATAGGCAGTACTGAAATTCAATTCAGTGCATAGATCATGTCGAAGACTTCTCCAGAATTTTGATGTGAACCTTAGATCATAATAAGATATGATAGAAGGTGGAACTCCATGCATACTTACCACTTCCTTCACGTAAATCATGGGAAGTTTATCAAGATAGAAATTTTCCCTAATAGAGATAAAATGGGCAGTCTTGGTGAGACGGTCCATAATAACCCATATCATGTTGTTTCCTTTGGATGTTCTTGGGAGATCAATGATGAAGTCTGTAGTGATATTGTCCCACTTCCATACTAGTATGGGTAGTGGTTGCAATACCCCTTTATAAATTTGTCACTTTGCCATCACTTTCTAACATACCAAGCACCTTGAAGTGTAGTCATCAATATCCCTTTTCATATTATTCCACCAATAATGATCAAAAAGGTCCCTAAACATTTTTGTGCTTATAGGATGTATTGAGAAAGTATAGATATGATCTTCATCCATCAGCTCCTTTATTTCTGGAATAGATAGAGCACATAGTCTTGAAAAAAATTTTTGTACACCTTCTGGATCAATATTGAACCTAAGAAAATTCCCATACTTCACAGCCTCAATCTTCTTCTGTTACAAATATTCTTTTATCTATGCTTTCTTGATCCTCTCTAGTAAGGATGGTTGACAAATAATTTTGGTTAGGGTTGTTGATGCCCCTTCCCTTATAATTCCCATGTCCATCTTTACTAGGTCATTGGTCAAAGGATCTCTTTGAATCCTCATCATGGAAAGAACAACTGGGTCTTTCCTGCTTAATGCAATTGGGACATTGTTTTCTCTTCTAGAATAATAATTAATTGAACAATCATAGTCTTTGAGAAGTTATAACCATATCCTTTGTGTCATGTTCGATTCCTTTTGTGTGAAAATATACTTCAAACTTTTATGGATTGTGTATATATCACATTTCTACCCATAAATATAGTGCCTCCAAATATTCAGTGAAAAAATGACTGCGACCAGCTCAAGATCACGCGTAGGATAGTTCTGCACATGAGTCTTCAACTTTCAATATGTATAAGCAATGACTTTTTCATTTTTCATGAGGACACACCCAAGCCCTTTCATATATGCATCGCTAAAAATAGAAAATCATTATCCACTTTTGGGAAGATTTAACACGAGTGCAGTAACCAATCTCTTCTTCATCTCTTGGAAAAATTCCCCACACTCCTTTATCTAGATGAACTTGATCCCTTTTCGAGTTAGCATAGATAATGGATTATAAAGTCATGAATTTTTTTTCACAGACCTCCTATAATATCCCACTAATCCATGAAAACTATGAATCTCAGTTATTGTTGTAGGACGAGGCCACACCTCTATAACTTTTGTCTTTTATGGGACAATTTTGATTCCTTCATTGGTATAATATGCCCCAAGAAAGTAACTTTTTGTAACCAGAATAAACATTTTCTAAACATCCCAAAAATCATCTCCTTCTATAGAGTTTCCAAAATAACTCTTAGATTATTCTCATGCTCCTTTCAAAATTTGTAATATATCATAATATCATCAATAAAAACTACTATAATGTTATCAAGGTATTCTTTAAAGACTCTATTCATCAAATCCATAAAAATAGCAGGTGAATTATCCAATCTGAAGAGCATAACAACAAACTCATAATGACCATATCTTTATCAGAAGGCTTTTTTGGGAATATCTTATTTCCTCACCCTCAATTAATGATAACCATATCGAAGGTCAATTTTATAAAATAATTGAGCCCCGCGAAGATGGTTAAATAATTCATTAATTTTTGGAATTGGTTATTTGTTCTTCACTGTGATCACATTCAGATCTCTATAATCAATGCAGAACCACATCGATCAATCCTTCTTCTTTACAAAGATAACTGGTGCTCCCCCAAGAGACACACTTGTTCGGATAAAACCCTTCTCCAAAAGATAATTTAGTTTTTTCTTTAACTCCTCCAACTCCACATTTTCCATCCTATACGGGGTCGTTGATATTGGATGTGATCCAGGTATGAGTCCAATGGAGAACTCTACAACTATATCTGGGGGAGGTCCGTGTAACTCATCGGGAAATACGTCAATTTATTCTAGGTTTATGGGTACATATTATATCCTCAAACACTCATTTACTTATTCTTATTCACCAATCAACTCCATAAAGAAGGATATAGGATGTTCTTAAAGAAAAATATTTGGTTGAGATATCTCTCCATGGAAGATAACTGAAGGTTTTCCATTCAAGACTACTAAGATTTCTTTTCTTCTTCATTTGATCTTAGCATTATACATGAGAGCCAGTCCATACCTAGTATAATGTCGAATTCCAGAAGGAGAATAACTATTATATTTGCAATAATATTGTGCTCACTAAAGTAAAAAAAATTATAGTTTCTAAACACTGACGATGTTTGGATAATACCACCAGAAGTCTTGATTGATAACTCTACATTTAGCAAATTGGGGGTTGATTCTATATTATTTGCATACATGGAGAAAATAAAGGAATCCATGAAATCAGAATAAAAAAATGTACTTGCTAGCTTTGAGAGAACAACTAGAGTTCCTACCACCACATCATTTGGTGCTCCAACTTTAGCCATAGTAATTGCAAAAGTACTACCTTTTTCCCTTGATCATTTCTGAGGATGATGTTGATTCCCTACCACTTCCCTTAGATTTGGACAGTTATTGACAATGTTCCCAAGTTGTCCTCACTTATAGAATTTGACATCAGGTAGTGTCTCCACCATATTACCCTTCACGTTAGTTTTGGGAAGTTGTGGCTCACCTCACTATGACAATTCTACGCAATGCGACCAACTATACAACACATGTAGCACTTCCTTCTCTTGAGAATACAATTCCTGGAATACATCTTCCCACATTTATTACATGTGGGATGTTGTACTTACCTACCTCCACTTCCCTGATCTAAGATCCTCCATAATCATGGATTAATCGGTCTTTTAATCCCATTGGATTTATATGTCCATTGCATCTCTCCAAACTCCAGTTCGACATTCATCGCACGTCGCACGATCTCCTCATAGGGATCAGAATCTCAGTTGGCTAGATTCTTCCACAGATGAGGTCTCAGTCCACCAAAAAATCTGTCAACCTTACCATTTGGATCCAGGAAATTTTTTGATGTGTAAGGGTAAATCCATGTGATCTTAATCTCGTAGCTTCCCACCGATTCATTCTCCTTCTCCTTCAGCTCGAGAAACTCCTTCATTATTGTTATCATCGATTGATGGAAATACTTGTTGAATAATATTCATATGAACTCTTCCCACTATTTAGCTTCAACATCATCTCTTGGACTTGTGTTTTTAATTAGTTCCCACCACTGATCAGCTTCTCCCTATAAGTGATAAACAACCAAGGTAAATTTGTCTTATTCAGAATGGTGGAGCACAGAAAAGATCTTCTCGATAGAGTTGATCCACTATTCAGTAATCAATGGGTCGGTGGATACACTAAAGGTTGGTTGTCTTTGATGCATAAATGATTCAATAGAATGTTGTTCCCTTCATGTTGAGATCAGTCTCTCAACTTTATTCAAGTAATTTCCCAAAACATGAGTCAGTTGGTTCATCATTCACATGAATGTTTCCATTTTGGCTTCCATCGGAGGGCCATCAGCACATGGTCCATTACGGTCACCTTTTGCAAGGTTCCTCCTATTTCCCACCATTTAATAAAAGAATAAAACCAAAGTGAGAAGATAATTTAATTTATAAATATTTTAACTATAAAGGATTTTATGTCTTAAAAATTCATTCTTTAAACAATTACATTTCATTGCAAATCCTTCATAATGATTCTTAAAATGGTTATGATTAACCAAACATATCCCCTGAGAATGTCCAAGCCAAGAGTGTATCAAGGCTTATTGTTGTGTACCAGGATACCCCGGGTCAAGCCCGAAACTCTTAGTCAGAGTTTACACTCCCAGGTATATCTTTCCCAGAGGTGCCTCTACCTGCTCATATCCAGACATGGATGTATTTTCTTGATAAACCATTTACTCAATACTCACCAAAATAATAGGAAGTATTACTATATTAAAAAATTTATATAGGGTTCTTCATAAAGTTATCTTATCCTAATTTCAATACATAACTAAACTTTCCTTTGATACCAACTATGGAATACCACCTTTTTAACATAATTGTTCATTACATTATACAAATATGGGACCTTTAAAGTCCAGTGTCTTGGAAATCTGGAAGAAAATACATGAAAACATAAAACACAATTTTAAATCCCCTTGTAAAGCATCTTGAAAAGTTAATCCTATGTACAACTACTACATCTCATAACTAGGAGACATATGTCAAAAGAAAGGGTGAGAAGAAACTCTAGTAAGTAAAGTAAGGGAATCAGTTTACTTCTGATATCAATAAGAACAAGATGAAAAACATAAAGACATGAGAAATAGAATTAGAGGCCTTTCATAATAAAAATAAATTGAACCATAAAATGAATATGTGGCTAAAAAATTTTATTTATACATTCATGAACATATCACCATGGTTCTTCCTTAAGGTGTCATAAAAATTACCGAGGTTATTCACCAAGGAATCGTGAAACTTGTCATCTCTAGAGATTAAATTCTTTACCCAATGCATTAGAGCACTATCAGGGCACACCCTTAATATATACTTATATTCAAGTGATCCACATATATCATAATCACAGATATCATAAATAACCAAAATATAATATAATAAATATGTTTCATTTAAAAATCGTGACGTTTTTAAAAGGTGCTTGAAAACGAGATCATTTTTTCATTTATAACCCAAGGAAAGGGAGTGAGGGTTATCTGTATGTCAATTACAGAATAAAATATATCATTTATTTGTATATATTAACACCCATTAAAAATAAATAGGTTAGGTTGTTCACATAAATAAAACAAGAGAATTTAATGAGAGAAAGAGGGAGAAATTTGGAGACGAAATTTCTGCAGCATAACGGCTATATAACATGGTAGTTAAAAATAATAAAAAATAGAAGATTCAAGGGTATCCCATAAATAAATGAATCATTTTTCAGTAGAGGTATAGAATATAAATAAATAATATCATAGTGTGGTCATTTGAATGACATACCACATGAAAAGGAAACTTGAAAGAAAAGAAAAAAAATGTGATTTCTTTTTCGGAAATTCAGAAGCCTAATGGTGTCGCTTATAATTTATGAAAAATAAGTTAATGAGAGAAGAATGGGTATATCATCATTTGGAACTGAAATGGATTTTAATACAAATATATAAGAACATACCCCCATATAAGAATATGAAAAATAGAAGACATAACATAAAAGAAATCATGACTAAAATAATAGGGTGGAAGGTTCTCTTACCTGGAAGAGTGACGTCAAAAGCTAGAAGGGTGCGACAATGGGGGGCTTGAGGGAACCTTGGGAGGACACCTTGGTTGGTAAAAAAACTATAAATTCATTATAGTGGATTTTGTAATGAAATTAATGAGTGAATGTCTTGGTATTTATCAAAAAAATGAGGGAATATTCGACCAATTTCCAAGGGATGCCTCATCGGTGGTATTTGCAAAACCATGGGCTTGCTCCCGGTATTTTCCCCTGGTAATGGCCAATTGGGACACCTCAGAGCATATATTACGTTACACAAGTCGACATGAATTATTACATCATTATTACATCATTAATTATTTCATTTAACACAGGAAACTCAAAACTATATTTTCACTATTCACAGAAAAAAACATTTTATTAAAATCTAATAAATTTGCCCTACTTAATATTGATTATATAAATTAAAAATTGAACTACATATTATGAAAATATTTTTCTAAATATTTTTCATTTAGTTTTTAAATAAAATCATTATTTATAAAAAAACAACACTAAAACTATAACTTATTTCGTAATACCTTGAAAAAGTAATCAAGGACCCATAAATTTATTGTACATCCAAAAGACAATAAAGTAAAAATTTATGATTAAATTTTATGAAAATACATTTTCATTTTATGTTATTAAATTAGTTATAATATTTTAAATAATATATTTATGACCTACCAAAATAACAAAACTTATACTATGATCTTTTTTTACTTTTAAGATGTCTAAATTGTATTTATAAATTCATGGGTGAAGTTTCTATT
This sequence comes from Viscum album, assembly GCA_963277665.1. Lineage (NCBI taxonomy): Eukaryota > Viridiplantae > Streptophyta > Magnoliopsida > Santalales > Viscaceae > Viscum > Viscum album. The sequence continues at coordinate 1,922,286,346 of OY728160.1, forward strand.
TTTTTGGTTGATGTACTATTCATTACTATTCATAAGGGTATGTAAATATTCATGATTTACTATTTACTAAAAATCATTTTGATCTTATTAGACTCTAAATTTCATACTTATCACAACAGTAAAAGACATTTTTTTGAAAATCATTTCACATTGTTAATTATTTAATGTTTACATGAATATTTTAAAATACCCTTTTTCCAAAATTCATCTATAATATTCATCCTATATTTATCTAGACATTTGAAAATCACAAATTTTACCATAATTAGAACTAAAAATTTTATTTATACCAAGGGATTACAAAAATTATATAAGGCCTCGTTACATATCCCCTTATAACACCTTCATAGGACCTTAGTGTAAGGTGTGATATGGTGATAAAATCTTGGGGCAGCTTGGACAACATTTCCTGAGTGGTGACTTCTATCAGCTTGAACTTCTACTTTATGTGATTCCATTCAAACTTCACATGTTGAAGCTCAGCTTGGGATTGGACTAGAGAAAAGCCTAGTGATGTAACCTCCCTCCCAAGCACTAACAGATGGTCTTCGTACGACCTGCGTCTACTGGATGAGGCCATAGACTATTCATTATATATTAATTAACCAAGATCAATTGTATTTATAAATAGTAATTGTAACATTAAGTGTTTAGTTTCCAATGTTCTTATTGACCAATGGTCATATAATAGTCAAAACCCAATGGTATCTCTTTTTTAATTAAAGGATAGAGTTTTGTAGAGTATAAAATGAAATAACATGAAAATTGAAGAAAAAAATATTATTTAAAAGTTCGGGTTGTTACATTTTCATTCCCTTCTTTAGATTCTTCATGACCCAAAAAATACCCCCCGCATTGGAACAGGGTTCCATCAGAATGAAGAAGAGGTTATTCCAATGCAATGTGGTCCAGAAACTGGAGTGGTTTATGGTATAGAGGAGGACCCGGTGGGGGACCATGCCTCTATAATGGCGTCCACACGACTTCTCTTTTACAAGATCCTTTTGCAAAAATCTCTCTCATTCCCTGCTTCTGCACACCGCCACCACATATGGTTTCCTTCAGAAACTGCTTCGTCTATGAACCAGCTCCGGCTCCCACGAAATGATTCTCATCTGCACTCACCCTTGTCCATGAACTAATTTCCCATCCACCAACTAAACTCTAAAAACATTAAAAAAATATGTCCTGGAGGGCTCCTTAGGGAAAACGTTATGCGGTTCAGTGGTCTGCAGACTCAAAATATCCTTCAAAATTTGATATTTTCATTTCAAACATCAATTAAGTTCTAAATTATGAGAACCCATGTAAGGGATTGGTACGTGGTATGTTGGACAATGATCCATGGGCCAAGATTCCATGAATGTCTTCCGCATACCACTAGATCACAAAATATGGGCATTGCGACCCAACTCTGGGGTCGGTACGCGGGGTGTACGATGCAGACCCTTTATGGTGCCTTTGTTAAATATTTGGGCTTTTCCTGAATTTTATCTTTTGTACTAAACCATGATATGGTTTCCTGATGCCAGAAGATATCATGATTCCTCAACGAGTTGTTACTGGGCCTTTCATTGCTCCCCATTCAGCTATCGATCAATGACAAAATGATATGGCCATATTTTATGAGGAATAAGTTCATGTCACCCCTTGAATCAATCATTATCCCATCTTCTAACTGAGACTCAGCGATAATACCCATTTTCTAATAGCATTCGTACTTTTGGGTTCGGCCTATTATCTGATACATTATTACTTTCAACTTCTTGTGACAACCTCCCTGTGGCCTAGATAATATCCAGTACAATCCCTTGAGTTTTGATCACACATAGGTGACTACTTATTCTATAGGACACGGTTGTTGGGTCCTTTCTGAATAAAATTCCTATATCCCCAATGGGTGACAAACATCAACAGGATGGAGTAATTCATTTTCATTAGTTCATTGTATGCAATTCCATGGTCAATGAACAACATGGATGGTCACCAGATCGAGATCTTCATACCTAAGGCACGTTTATGATCGATTGGGGGTGGCACTTATGGGTTTTCCCGAACTACGAACCATGGGGATATATGAAGCTGTATAGGTATCCCAGACTTAGACCCATCAGACTAACGAACTTTCCATTCATCTCCTAAGTCTATGGAACCTAGATACCAATATGTTCAACTTAGTCCACAAGGAAGTTGTCATCATCCTTTGGGACATCTCAATGATCTCAGGAGTCTCCATCGTAGGAGATATGTATGACGAATTTCTGCCTCCCCCTTCTGCCTGGGATGATGAGGAGAAGACTCCTCCTTTGGTGAAGAATCTCATTGATCAACCCAAAAGCAACCCCAAAGATATTTCTCTGAAACAGATCATCCCCTATCCCAAATGGATTGAATCCTTTTCCACAAACACCAAATCTGTGAACCATCCACGTAGGCCCAATAAATGTCACTCAGTGGAAACCTTGAGGCTGGGGGCACAAACTAGTCAATTCTTGAAGAGGTCCAATTCAATAGTTGGGGTTGGGAGCTCATCCCAATCATTGATTGGCTACTTCGACTGGAAGCATTCATGGCTATATTCCTGAGTGGCTGGTTGTTTCTTATACTTGAGTCTGGCGGCATACGGGTTTCCTCCTTTGTCATAGCGGCACAGCTGGCCACTAGAAAATGAATCATTCTGGCCATTCTGTTATTGGTCAAGATTTACTTATTACTCATCCTCATCGCTGAATGGAAGCATCCAAATCGGGTGGTCGACCCCTTACAAATCTTCTTGGGTTAGATAGGGGTGCGCATGAAGAACTGCTACACTTTCATCAACCCCATAAATATTTAGAGTCCCACACTCTGACCATATCAGCAATTGACCAATGGGGTTTTTCCCAAGGTATGGGATACCCAAGACAAGTAGGAAAATCAGACAGTCTAGAATAAAAAATAACTATCAAGCTGAATCACTATCTAGGAAAACTTTAATTTTCTTCCATACCCCTCCCTGATTGGAAATATTATGAATTCTGAATTAGAGGAATTCCAAAATTGGGGCTACCAATTTTCCCATTGGGAGGGTATCTTAGTGTCTCACATAGGTGGAGAACTTATCTGCGAGGGGTACATTCCCTGTAGGTTCATTCATCAGTTTAGTTGTGTTCAAATGCTATTTCCCCCTTCCCTCAACGATGCTCATGAGAATCGTCATCTGGTGGTATCCGTGAAATTATGGATAATGTTCACTGGAGAGGACACTAGTTGCAAGGTCAAGACTATTGAGTTTATAGACACGATGCCTTTATTTTAAAAATTTAATGCTGACTTCTGGGTTCATTCATACCCAGACAAGCAGTTGAGAATACTAGTGCCCACTATTTAGAGATCCAAACCATCAAAGGGTAAGGGATAGCGGAAGGATGTTTCTACGCCAAATCATCTAAGAATGGTTTTCTAGAATCTGGTTGTCCCCTTTCTCCTAAGGAATTTTTTGATACATCGAGGTCCTTTTTTTCTTTCTATTGAAGCTGCTTCCAGGGGTTAATCGGTTGTACCCATCGATACAGTCTTCCTGAGGGCATGGAGGCAATGGGATGAGTTCAAAATTTAGTTATCCTTCCTTAGTTAATACCCCCATGCACTATGTAAATATCTCCACAGTAGGTAAGTTTTGTTCGGTGGGTTAGGCTATATATATTCCCCCACCCATATTTTTAAGATGATGAACCAGAGAGGGTAAATCGGTATCTTCAAGATCTTGAGGTTTACCTCCATGATCGCCAGGGTAACTCTATGTGAACCCATAGGGTTCCATCCATGTTACGGTCAGTGATCGATGAGGAGGATGATAGAAGAAATCTTTATTCAGGGGTGAAAATACATTTGGTCCTCCTACTACCAGTGAGGCAAGGGAATTCCCCTCTTTACACTTCGAGTCCCACAAACGGGTAGTTCCTATGAGTTCTAGGGTGGTGGTGGAACCCATGTAGCAACTGCGACTAACTGCACTCACACTAATTTTTTTTTCTTATACACCCACTCAAGTTGATCCTCCCAGGATAGAATTCCATGTTACAACTATATTCATAGATGCATGGAGGTTTTGGGATGACCTGAGGTCCAATGGCTCTGATGAAGAAGTATGGAATCTATTTCACGAGGTGTCGTTCAAGCTTATAGGCCTTGGAGAAGTTTTTTCTCCTACTTATTTTTAGGTTGAAGAAGATCTTTGTGGGGTAGTCTCATTCCTAAAAGACATGGATAAATACAGTCCCTCACTCAAGAACCGGCATTATGGGTCTAACCGAGTGGCTAATGGATGATACTCTCGGGGCCATCCGATAATGGGGAATAGGTCATCTTGCTTATATATACCCCAACCTTTTCCTTATTCATTGTGAAGATTCTAACATCATATTTCCTGCTCAAGGATTCTTAGGAGTCTCAAGTAGTGATACCTTCATCGTAGTACACCACCAGGGGTACTTCAGCGGGTGAACTTATGCCTTCGTATTTTGGGGTTGTTGGGGGAAAGCTCTCCTGGCATGACTGAGAATATGGAGGCAACCATTGTAGACCCAACTAGGGTATTCCCTCCTCTAGCTACACCCATTTTCTTAGGATGGGAGACATCTCCTTGGTAAATCAAGAAATTTCATCAGGCATCCCGACTATTGGAACATATCAGAAATTGAATCGTGGGTAATCATTATTACAGCTTCTCTGATTATCAAATCAGATTCTTCGCATTGCTAGTTATTGACTGTTTGTGTACTTTGGTGTTGTAACAAATAGTAATTAGGTTAAAACTACCCATGTTGTTGTGGATCCCACCACTTTTATATTAGATTAATTACCTATGGCCACATTTTAACATGGCGAGGGGGTGGTTCATGTTGACGAAGTCGATGATTTTGATGCCCCAATCCAGATTTCGACAATCGAGAATTCGACGGAGGAGGGGCAACTGGGGGTTGGGACTTCTGTTTATTACATGGTGTCTACAGCTACATGGAAAGATGAGACACCCTTGTTAATGATATCTGAAGTGATCTAAATGTATTCCTCTCCCCAGGACACTAAAAATGCTTCAAATCTATTGGATTTGGCTACCCCAGAATCTATGGATAATGATTCCGTGGAGGAATAGCTCGCAAGAGCGACTACTACCCTGGATCTTGAAAAAATAGAGCGGTCTATCATCCTATTTACTGGGGGAAATATTATCCCAATATTAATTTACATTGGTGATCATTTGGGGACTTCCTTTGAAGATGCTTGTCTTGGGCATGGCCTCACGACTTGGGTGCTTCCATGGGTCCATGCATCTCATTTATGGGTTGAGGTCCCAACATCGTCTTCCTGGGGTTATAGTGGCAGTGTAGAGCTTGAGGACACCAACACCATAATGATTGGGGGTAAACATATCAATATCATTACCACTAACCTCCTTTTCTTTCCTTCTCTAATTAAAAGGAACTTATCAACTTCAATTTGTATCTAGGATCTAGGGCCACAACTGTGGGCATTGGCGATCTTACCAATTACCCCAGTCCTGCCCATGACTACAGCTGGGGATGAGGTTGTTGAGGAATCTGAACGTATAGTTCATATTGGATCAGGCCCCTCTCTTGTGACATTGATCCTTGAATATATATCATCCTTCATAAGTGATTCTGAGGCTAATCAAGGGGACCTTTCTATCCTTCAACCTGCTCGTCAGAGGGCATAGACAATGATCTAAAGGCTAATTTATCAAATGCACATGGATAATATTCCAACCAAATAGCCAAAATTGCACAACCAATTCATAGTGTTGGTATTCGATGGATTGGATTATCATGGATTCTGTGACATAATTAAATAGGAGGCTGCTTCCTAGGAGAAATTCGGCGGACTCGAGTTTTTTCTTTCTTCCATTGAAGCTGAATCCAATCTCACTGTGACATGAAAAATTCGTATGAATGAAACCATTGATCATGTCGGGGTAGTTTCCAGGCTACAGAGTGAGATCCCATGTCAAAAATCTCAAGTTGGGGAACTGGATCAGGAAATGGAGTAGGTGAGTCAAAAATGGAACAACTAATGCAAGAGGAGGGTCAGAGGAAAGAGAGGGCTCTTGTCGTAGCTACAATTGACGAGGGGCAGCAGTAAGAGGGGAGGATATGATGGTGAGCTCCAAGACTGATCAGAAGTCCAAAGTGTCGTGGGCAGGTGTAGAGGCTGAGATGACCACCCTACGGAGTCTCCGTAGAGAAATCTAGGATTCTCTCCAAAACGTGATACAACTTTTTGAGTGGGCTGAAATCCTCATGTAGTATCAACCCCTACTATAAGTGGATCCATGTTGTGGAATCCCTCCTTTTGATTTTTTTAATAGAAAATAATATTCTTCTCCTCAATACTTTTCTGTTGTTTTTTGTTGTGATATTAATTAATTGAAATGGTTATTGTATGAACAGCAATTTGTGGATCCTTAATTAATTATATTTCGGGAAAATCAGATTGAAATGAAAATAACCATATCTAAATTTTTCCTAGATCTTTGGATCCAATGAGCATAGATTGAATATTTCCATGGATTTATAGGAAAACCCTAAAAACTTTGTTTTGCTTTTGATGATACCTTGATTTTTTTCTTGGCCCATTTAGTGTGGACCTAGCGGGTATATCTCGGCTTTTTCTTAGGCAGCCCATTGAGGGTTTTCAACCCAATAGGCTTTATGTCTCTTGAGTTATTGTTGCTCATTTTTTTTCTGAGGCCATACAAGGTGTAGGCCTCGCGAGCTGATACTCATCTTTTTCCCAAGATTCCCTTTGTGTGTTTTCATCTTGTCGAGTTTCATACATGTTTTTGTGAGCAGTTTAAAGTCCCGCAAACAAGACCATCATTACTGATGTATCAGGTCAAGCATTTTTGAGCAAATGTGGAGGGAAGAGGAACCCGATGGGGTTTCTACTGACTGTTGATGACTTAATACCTTTCATATGTATATGGGGGAATTTTTTACTCAATGTTGAACAGCATGCAGGGCATGCCTTGGTCCATAGATCCATATAGATATAAAGAGTAAGGACAAGAATCACATAAGTAAGACTTTCCATTGGTAGAGAGGCCATGTGCCTCATTATGACGAGCTAATGAGGGCAGTGTATGCATAGTCATACAAAGGTGTCCTTAAGTAAATGACTGTCTGTTTCGGATGGCCAGGTAACTTCATGGAAGCTTGGATTATGAAGACCACCAGGGGTGGCTCAAAGACGGTTATGGAAACCACCAAGGGTGTCTTAAAAGGGACATGGTGTCTAAAAGGTTTGGGTACGTCCATATCAATCATGGATATGTATAGGAGACCACTCCTACACATACTTGGTTATTCTGAAGGAGGTTTGGAGTTTGATGTAGTTTAAAGTCATGTTGCAGGGATATTCTTTCAAAATGTAATTGATTTCCTTAGTTCTCATGATTTTAACCATAAACATTCCAACCTACTTAGAGGTTATTGTGGAATGGTTTGTAAACTATAGCGCAGAGTGTTTCTGAATCACAGGATAGATATGAGGGCTCAAAGACCTTGAGGCGTACAAAAAGAATCATTTCCTAAGGAAGCCTTTCCTTTGGCAGATGGGCCATGGGCAAAAATATGCATAGCAGCTAGGGGCATGGAATTCATAATTGTTCAATGGTGTCCTGAGGTGAATGGTTTAATTCATTAGATGGTCAGGAAACTCCACGAATGATGGGATATAACACCACCAGGGGTGGTTTATGGGAGTTATGTTCTTTGTAGTTATAGACTATGAATCATGGGGGGGTGTCTGGACATAGGAGAGGAATTTTAGGTCAAGATATCCTAGTAATGGATGAATTCATCCCTCTCACATAGGTGTGAGACGATGATCTGTGCTGGTCTGAACCATGCACTGAGGAAGAGAGAGAAGCCTCCTTTTTTTCCTAAACCCATGACTAATTAATTCAAGGTAATGTAGTTTAAAGTCATGAGGTATGAATTAAGGGAATTTTTTATATAAATTATTGTAACTGGGGACATTTTTGAATGTTGAGGTACTTAGACTTTGTAGTTTATCATTGTGTGGTTAGCACGCTATCCGTGCATTTTATCATCATGCGGTAAGGATTCTACTGTAATGGTCACTCTTGAATAGAATGTAATCGGGTCCCAATACCCAGACATGTCCAAGACTTGGGAAGGATTATGATAGTGTATACTATGATTCTGGGGCCTCTTGGATCAAAAGAAATGATATGATGGCTCGGGGCCATTGACCGTACGGGGTAGGAAGAGTGTCACCTAAGGAAGACTTTCCTTTTGTAGACGGTCCTGGGGTGATCAATATGTAGATCCACTGAGGTCATGGTATGAATGGTCATGAAATAGTTTCTTCAGGTTGATGTCCTTCCATGTTCTATGGCCTTGGAGGTTTATGAGGATCCATGATTATTCAGGTCACATAGTCTGATGTACGGAAAGGGTATGTCTTGACTTGTTGGAGATGTTAGGCCACAGTTTTCGTTGATGATCAAGAATTTCCCTAAACTTATTTACATTGTTCTTGTAGAACACATTTATTCCATACACATTAATGTTGTACAAAAAGGACAATCTGCTCTTAGTTTAATGGTCATAGAGTTTGGACCACTGATAGCTGATGCTACGGTTACCGGTTGGATAATCGAGTTAGGATGCACTAGCTTGCTCTAATAAGAAATGGGGATTAAGAAGTAAACTGTAATCATGGAGTCTCTTGAATTAGGATATGTGGTGTGGGGGCTCTAAGTCCGGTAAGCATTCTATGATAGGAAGAGTGTGTCCTAGGGAATACTTTTCTTTGGTAGACAGGCTAGGGGCGATCATTAGGCAAAGCCACTGAGTGAATGGTATGCATAGTCATGAAATGGTGTTCATAGGCCATTGACCTTCCACTTCCGATGGCCATGAATGATTATGATGATCTGAGATCACTCATGATAGGATATCTAGCATATGGGTAGAGATGTTTCTGACCTAATGAGAAACATCTATATTGAAATTCTGTGTTGAGATAAAGTAGAACAACTATGGAATTATGTTATGGATGCTTAATGTCATTGAAACCATGGGTGGATATGTAAGATAACCATTTAGGGGCACCATGTAAATTTCTAGATGTAAAGGAGACAAAAATATAAACTATTTCTCTAGAAATTTTTCGATTGGGAGATGTGATATGGGAGGTCTAGGGCCAATAAGCGTGCGGAGTTAGGAAAAGTGTTGCCTGAGGAAGACTTGCCTTTTCTAGACAGGACATGGGCAATCAATATATAGAGAAGATGAGGGAATGGAATTAATAGTCACGAAAAGGAGTCTACAAGTTCATGACCTTCCTATTTCAAAGGCCACCAGTGATTATGAAGATCCAAAATCATATGTGTCATAGAGTTTGATAAATGGGAAGGATGTATCCAAACATTCAAGGAGTGTTCCATCCATGGTTTACTGTGTATATTGGAAGGATTATGACTTGTACCATGTAGTTTACTGTCATGCAGTAAGTATGACTATCATGTAGTTTATCGTCATGCAGTAAGGATGGGGAATATTTCTAAATCTATGTTGTTTAACGTCATGCAGTAAGGATGATTTTCATGTAGTTTATCATCATGTGGTATGGACAAGAAACATTTTTAAATCTTTGTAGTTTAACATCATGATATAAGGACGAAGGAAAATTTTCAATCCAGGACATTTAATATCATTCAGTAAGGATGGTGTCGATGTAACCTGAAAAGGGATTCTATACAGTTTAATGTCATGCGGTTAGGACATTGTTGAATCGATGTGAAAAAAGGGTGGCGTTCCGTTTAACATCTTACAGTAAGGATGAGGGAAATTATTTAATTGGTGCAGTTTAATTCCATATGATAAGGACAGGCTCTGTATAGGTTAGCTTCATGTGGTAAAGACGAGGGGAATTTTTTTCGGGGGTGGCTGGGCCAATATACAAAAATCCCAACGTCCATACATATCCTATAAGGTTCAGAATCAAGCCACGTGTAGTTCTTTGTGTATCACTCATCTTTTGTTCATGTGAGGGAACCTTTCAATAATTCCTATGACCTTGTGAGAAATACATTATGTGAGAAAGAAGTAATGATGGGGGTATCAACACATAGCATGAACAATGATGTTCCAAAGGGATTTTTTAAAGGTGGTGGTTGGACCATGATATAGGGTTCAGGTGTCACTATGTATCTTTCTAGGGTAAGAATCAAGCCACACATAGGGGTCAATGTCCTTGTCATTCAAAGGGGATTCCTACAAAAATCTGACTCATACGCAGTAGGGGGGAATTTTTCCATGGTGGCTATGCCAAGATACAAGAATCTCGGTGTTGCTACATATCATGTGAGGGAATGAATCATGTTGTACATAGTACTTTCTGGAAAACATCCCGTTTAGGTTTGGTCCATACACGGGGGGAAAAGGGATATTTTTTATATTTATTTGAGGTGGATGGATTAGGATGAGGAAACCTACTATCGCTATGTATCCTGAGTGGTAGGAATCAAGATGTACATAGTTCTTTGAAAATTCTCTTCGTAGGTTTTCCCTGTACATAACAGAAAATTTACATTTTTTAGAGGTGGTTGGGCTAGGATGTGGAACCCTGTGGTCACTATGTATCCTGATAAAATAGTAATCAAGTTGTATCTAGTTGATCGAACGTGGCACAATAGATGAAAATTGTCGAGAGATCAATGTTTTATCTGGTGAAGACAGTGTCTTGTTATACAGTTTAAATTCTTGAAAATAGGACATCATTCTCTTAGTTTAGGGTCATAGATTTTAGACCGGCACAACACAGTTCATTGACAAGTTAGAGGGATGATTTACCATGTAGTTTAACATCATGCGGTAAGGACGAGGGGAATTTTTAATTTAACGTCCTGCTGCTCAGATGATTTACAATGCAGTTTATTTTCATTAAATAAGAACATCTTTCTCTTAGTTTGGGGTCATAGAGCTCAGACTGATAGTAATCTCTTCCAAATAGGGGTTCATGTTATGATTTTATAGCAGAATGGCATGAATGAGATTGGGAGCCTCCAGCTCGCACCTCAGGGGGGTCTAGGATTGTTTGAGGTCACAGTACCAGGATTATTGGCTCTTAGTTTAGGTTCATAGTGTTTGGACCAACGCGACCTAGTTTATTGTCATGTCACAAGGATGATGTAACCTGTAGTTTAATATCATGATGTAAGGACACTCTATAAAGTAGATTATTACCATATAGTAAGGAAATTCAGGGCTTGGCAGTTTAACATCCTACATCTAAGATGAAAACTGCTCTTATGGTTACACGAAATATTTATCCAAAATCTCATGTTTGTAGGAGAGTCTGTGAGCTTCCCCTCTATGGAGATCAGGAAATATGCTCCATTGGGGTAGACTTTGTGTATGAAATATGGTCCCTCCCACTTTGGCTCCAGCTTTAGTGGCTTCTTTCTAGGTATAATTGGGGTCTAGAGGACCAATACCAATTCTCCTTTGAAGAAAGATAGAAGATGAACCTTTTTATTGAAGGATCATTAAATTTCCTTCTAATATAATTCTAGGTGATACAATGTGTGAATCCTCTTCTCATATATTCACTCCAATTCATCAAGGGTCTTTTCCACATTCTAATCATCAAGTAGTTGATCACAAATGAATAAGAAGAGTGACGGTAATTGGAGTTCAATGGGAAAAACTTCTTCCATTCCATATATGAATGAGTAGAGAGTAGCCTCTGTAGTAGTGTGAGTTATGGCTTGATAATCCCACAAGGCATGGAAGAGTTTTTTTGGCCATGATATCTTGTCTTTGTCCTCTATTTTCTAGACTATGTTAGATAGTGTCTTGTTAAAGGCCTCTATTTGTCTGTTGTCAGCTGCAAGGGAGCAAGATGAACGATTGGTCTTGAAACCATATTCCTAGTATAGTTTCTCCAATTTTTTAGAGAAGAAGTTGGTGTTGTTGTCCATCGGTATTTTATGAGATACACTAAACTTGGTGATGATATTAGCTTTTAAGAAGTTGACAAAGCTATTCACCGGACTTCTATAAGGGGTGCAGCATCTACCCATTTGGAAAAGAAGTCATTCGTTGTGGGAATATATTGGAATTGTTTGATGTTGGCAGGAGGATATGGTCCCATGACATCCATTCCCCAGATGAAGAATGGTAAATAATACTTAGCTGGGTGAAGTTGCTCTGGGGGCTCATAAATGAAGTTTTCATGAATTTGGCGGGAGTGACATTTCGTGCTAATGATCGAACAATCACATGCCAGAGAGAGGCAATAGAATCCAAGCCTTTGAATCTGATGAGATAGCTTGGATCCAAATTTATGTGATCCACACACTCTAACATGCACTTCATTAATGACGACAGTTGTCTCTTCTCCATCGATGCATCTGAGAAGGACTTCATCAAGGCCTCACTTGTAGAGGACCTTATGTTGGCTCATGCTGCCATATATGACAAAAATGATTGTCTTTCTCCATATTCTCCCTCTTCCAGCCCTATCCAATAAAAGTTCTCCCATCTAAATGTAGATAGTAATTGGGGCCATCCTTCCGGTAGTAGGATCATATGGATTTAGGATAGGGCTGACATAATCAATTTCTTCCATGTTAGTTTGAACAATTGTCCAGACCATTCGACGGTGAGAAATATTGATAAATATTTCATCCTGGTTTGGTTCAGTTGGTGTTGTGGCCACAATGGCTAACACATTGACCTAGGAATTCTAAGAACGGGGAACATAGGTCAATGTTGGTTCTATGGGAACTCCTCCATTAATCCTCAAATGTGATCGAACAGGGGGATCAACTCCTCCTTCTTAATATCATAGTCACCATTAACTATCTTGATGACTAGTTCAGAGTAGCCTTTTACTTTAAGGTGATGCACTTGCTCCTGGAGTGTGAGCTCTATGCCTGCAATGAGGGATTGGTATTCTACCTCATTGTTTTTGCATCCTTCTGACAATAAGAATGAATATGGAAAAACTGCATGCTCTAGGAATATGAGTATGATACCTAACCCCCACCATGTTAGACCAGGGGTCTTCCATTTTTTTACCCGTCTGACTTTCGAAAGTGCCATCAAAGTACATTTCCCATATTCAGAAATTATTTTTCACATAAAAGATGACTTCATCAGGGAGTTAGAAGTATAATAAGGCAATTTCTTTTGAGGTATTATCTACCAAAAAATATTCCAATGCTTGGCCCTTGATATCTTTCTGAGGCACAAATCGGATGTCAAACAATTGTAGGATGACTGCCAATTGGGATAAGCATCCGGTCATCATTAGATGACTAAGGATATTCTTTAGCGGATTAATGCACGAGATCAGATGGACTTCATGATGCTACCGATAATTTTTCAACTACTAGACCATGAAGACCAGATCCAAACAGTTTTTCCTGATATTTGAATATCAGGTCCTAGCATCAATCACGGTTTGGCTGAGATAATAAAGGTCATTTTCACTGCTGGTGTCATTCTTCCGCATGAGGAATGCACCCAATCACCACTCTAAGGATAACACATACAGGATAAGTGGTATTCCATCAATTGGTGGCATGAGCATTGTTGGAATCCAGAGGTAATCTTGAGGCTACCAGATGCCTCTTGGAAATCATTTTTCCATTGGTAAGTGACTCCCTTATTTATCAACCTGGTAAAGGACAAACATTTTCCTACGAGGTTGGATATTAAAGGCATAATATAGGCCATGTTTCCATGGAGTCCTAACAGCTCAGTGAGGTTACTAAAAGGTGGAAAAAAAGGATAGACTTTTTCTTCTAAGGTTCGACTTCGATGCCATGATAGCGTATGATGATGCCAATAAATTTCACTAAGGTAAACCTAAAGGCACATTTAAGGGGGTTCATCTTTAGACTGTGTTTCCGATGTTTTCTAAAGATAGTTTCAAGGTCTGACATGTGATCTGAGCACTGTTGTTTTTTGTCCACCAAGACATCAACATAACATTAGAATAAATTCTCCATGAATGGATTGAAAATGTGATTCATTGCACGTCGATATGTGGAGCCATAATTTTTCCGACCAATGGGCATGAACTTGTAGAAAAATACTCCCTCAGGGCCCTGTTGGTAATGGATTCTCCATCTTCTCATGACATTATGATTTTATTATAACCATAATAACCATCCATGATGGAGAGAGCCTCATATCCAGCTGTCACATTGATTAATAGTTCGGTAATCAGGATGGGAAATCGTCTTTTGGGCTGTGCTGATTGGGATCTCTAAAATAGATGCAGACACACAATTGCATGTTCTTCTTTTTGACAGGGAATATGTTGGCCAACCAGATGGGATATTGGACCTCCTGAATGATTTCTTCTTTGATGTTCATGTCTACTTCAACCTGTATCTTGGTCACATCAGTGGGGAGCGTCCTTCTGGAGGCTTGGTTATAACCTTGATGATCTTCTAGAAGGCCTAGGTGGTGCATCGCCACATCAAGATTGAGTACTAGAATTTCTATGTTATTATAGGCTAAAAAATCTCGATGATGCCTCAAGAAGGAGGTATATACCTCTTGTTCCTCAGAATACAATGCTTCACTAATGAGAGTGGTTCTCGAATCTTCTCTTATACCTAGTTTTATTTCCTTAAATATATCAATAGTGGTAGATATTCCCTCTTCGAATGCAGAAGGGTCATCTCTAAGGTTCACCCCCTCTTCTTCCCCCAAATCCACCTCCTCCTCCCCTTCTCACTAGGATAGAGCTCTTTATGTGGGATCTCTAGAGCTTGGAGGAATGATGTCGCATGGGCGCTCTATGGCCGAAGCGACTTCCTCTAACTCAATTCGTTGTGAGGGAACCTATGAAGAATTAGAATCATGGGGGTGACATGATTATTTTCATTCTATTTATTTAGAGAGTGTGGTAGGGATATCATGATATTCAAAAGTTGGGAAGTGGGTAACCATGCTCAAGAATTCTTCCACATATTTAGGTCCATCATTTGCTTCTGCGTTGTCAGACTCGGCTGTCACAGCAGAGATCATGAGAACAGCTGAATACGCATTACGACTCAAATCCCTTCTCTCAACATGGTTGATGGGAATCATGTACCTTTCATTGAGTTTCTTTAGGGGGTCATCATGAACCATTTCTAGATCATTTGAGGTGGGGACCCAATCAATACCATTGATTGAAGATGTATTCCCCTTTTTATTTTATAATCTGGCATCGATGTAATGTGACTCAGAGAGCTCCATAAAGGCCTTATTTGGGTGCAATGTCCCACATTTTCCATTGATTTAATATTTGATACACAGGTGGTAGGAGGAAGGAATGGACATGAATTGTTTCATCTATAACCTTCCTAATAGGGCATTTAATGTCATGTTTTACCAAACAACCTGTAACTCTGAGTGGGCCACAAGGTTGCCCAAATGGGTTCTGAGTTCAATTTTTCTCATTGAATTTGGTTTTATCTTGTCATAACCCAAGAGATTTGTGGCCGAGGGTATCAGATTATCCTCATTGGAGACCAGCCTATGATGTGTTCACAATGGGAGAATGTTGTCTCTAGATCCATTGTTGATAAAGACATTCAGGACTTCAACATCATTAGGAATGATGGACACATATCGAGGTTTGTTGTGTCCTTACATGGTGAAATATTCATCCTATTTAGTTAGAGAAATCACTGCATTACATTCATCCATGATATTCTCTGTTCGATATATCTTAGTAGTAGAAACATTGGCTTGAAATTCCTGGGGGCAGAGCAAGGCTTCTATGAGTGCCTCCCTAAGGTCTACTAACAAACTCAGGGCATCCAGGATTGATAGCTTGTATGGTATAGAGGCCAGCTTTTTACAGTATCATAATTTTTCTCCAGAGGCCGGAACTTCTCCATTTGTGGGTTCTCTTTAACAGGCACATTAGGAGAAAGATCATGAGTTGTGGAGGGATCAGTCATAGGGGTAGGAGTGAGTGGTGCATCTACTTTCTGGGGATTAGACCTAGTCAGTTTACTTGTGTGCACTACGCAGCTAACCCCTTCTTCTTATTCCGATGGGTACCATAGAATAATGGGTCCAGAGTGGCTGTTGGTGGAGGTAGGGGAATATTCTCACTCCTATTGGGTCTATTGAAGGGCTCCTCCATGAGTTTCCACATTATTTATGGTTTTAAATGGGTTATGACCATAGGGTTGGTTTTAGAAATGGCTGTATGTGCCCTGGTATCCCCTACTTCTATGATTCCTCCTATTGGTCCCTTGATCAGGTGTCAGGAACTTGGGTTCATAACCATACTCTTCATCAGAAAATGGTTCCATTAAATGGACAATGTTGATGGAACAAATGATTATTGCCTTGTTGAATGCAAGATTATCCTGGATGGTTGCCTCTGTTGGTGACGTTTGGCGGGTCGGTTCCTACTGTGTCATGTATGAGGGCATGAAATCAAGATGTGACAGGCTAGCTTTGGCCCTGTCACGGACTGCTCCTCTTGTACAAGTTTACTCCCTCTTTGATTACGCTTGGATGAACGGATTGTGGAGGGTTGTGAGGCCAAGGATGGTGGTTGTGTTTCATTAGATGTTGTTGGATGCATAATTGGTTGCTTCAATTGAGATCAGGGTATGCCATGAGCTCGATTGACCATCTTCTAAGTAATCCAACCATCAAATTACTACTCCCTTCTTCTGATGACTTTCTGCCACTCCTCCCCATCATCTAGGTCAGTGGAAGAAACATATGCTACATGAGTCCGGGGTGGTCCTATATTGACCTGCCTAGAGTCCACCATCCTTAACAAGAGATCATTGAAGATGAAGCATTCCAGAATATTATGTCCCACCATCCGATGATAGGTACAATAATCTGGTAAGTTGTCGAGGCCGAATTCTTCATGCTTTCTTGACTCTGGTAAGGAGAGCAAGTTACAATTCATGGTAGTTAGGAAATATCCATAGACCTGGTCCTCTTAGAATTAGTAAACTCTATTCCTTTGTACCTAAAATTGATTTCTCTTAAGTCCTCTTTGAACGTATCTCTATGGAGGAGGCGGCCGTTGATACACAGGAGGCCCTTGGTGATTTGGTGGAGGCCTAGGTGGTGGAGCAGGTATAGGGGTTGGCTTGACCGTGACAGAGGATGCTTCAGCTCTACCAGCTCTCTTTATAGGATTCTGTGAGGCTATTCAGGACATGATGTTAGTCCGCTACAAGGAATGTTCAATTCTATGGGAAATAGCAATGAGTTGAGATGATAGATCTGAGAGTGAAGAAGATAAACAATGAAGCCCAAATGAGTTTAACGCAGGTCGATCAACGAGCCGATTAGGGTTTACCGTGCGAGAGAGACGAGCCAGCGGACTGTCAATCGAAAAATCATAAATGACAGTCCACGGGGCTTTAATTTCATTAAACGTTTTATAATGTCGGTTATTATATAACCGACATTATAAACTATTTTTTAAATTTATAATGTCAGTTATTTTAAAACCAACGTCAAAACCCCCCGCTCTTTGGTTTTTTATGTTGGTAATTTTGTAACCGACGTAAAAAACGAGTTATCTACGGGTTTTTTACGTCGGTTATTTTAAAACCGACGTAAAAAACCCCCCCGTGCTTTGGTTTTTTACATCGGATTTGTTATAACTGACGTAAAAACGCGTAGATATTTCATTTTTTACGTTGGTTATAAGATAACCGACGTAAAAAACCAATGCGCGGGAGGTTTTTTATATCGGTTATTTGGAAACCGACATAAAAAACCCGATATCTATGCATTTTTTACGTCAGTTATCAAATAATCGACGTAAAAAACCAAAGCACGGGGGGGTTTTATGTCGGTTATAAAATAACTTATGTAAAAAACCCCGCTCTTTGGTTTTTTACGTCGGTTATCACATAACCGGCGTACAAAACGCGTAGATATCGGGTTTTTTACGTCAGTTTCCAAATAACTGACATAAAAAACCCCACGCGCATTGGTTTTTTACGTCGGTTATAGGATAACCGACGTAAAAACCGAACAGGTGCGATTTGTAATGTCGGTTATTAAAATAACCGACGTTAAAAAGCTACTCGCCGCATTTTTTACATCGGTTATATATAACCGACGTAAAAAATGGTGACGTAAAAAAAGTTTTCTACACTAGTGTGGGGATAATTAATGTAAAATATTTAATATAATGAAATAGCCATAGGATTAGAAAAACGAAAATATTGGGGAATCATAAATCATAAAATTTCATCATCTGAGATTTAAGCTGAAACAATTTCAGTAAAAAGGGAGATTGAAACATAAAAAATATTACCTTAAGTATGAATTGATTTGTATGGTATATATTCTCATATAAAATAAATTAAAATTTGTTAATATTATATACCAGAAAAATTTTTAATCCTATGATTCCGTATATTCTCCACTAATAATATTTCTACACTCATTTATTAATAATTATTTATTAAAATCATTTTTTCTAGGTGTTAATTGTTTCGTTTTTCATGAATGTTTTTGTTTCGTAGTTATGGTCCTTAAACATTGATCATGGTTCCAAAATATCCATAATAATAATAATGTCATAAATTTAATTTTTAATAATCATAAAATTTTTATAACAATTGTTTTTGACACTATCACCGAGGAGCGTGCATATGTCTGTTAAGGAGAACGAGGACGTGGTGACTACTTTCCCACATTCCCACATTCCAAAGGTGAGCGGTATCTATTTCTTATTCATGGATGTTTAATCCTTGATTGAATTGGGATGATGGGATGTCGGATCATCCTTCCGTGGATTTCTCCTTAGAACTCGTCACCTATTCCGGTTCTCCCTTATATACGAAGACTTTGTTCGTGAAACTCTTCACAGTGCCATGTCTTCATTGATGTTGGTTAATTACACTGCTTCGGTCGGGACATTCCAAGGGGTCTAGTCATGGAAACAACCATTGTCCAAGGGAGTTGTCACGTTGGATATCACCGGTGTGTCTAGACACTGGAACACTAGCGCGTCTAAGATTCATCTCTTTATTATAGGGCTTCTCGAGGGCCCAAAATCCCGAGGCATCCCACATAAAATTTAGGGAATTATATTCCATAGGAATGTATCTGATGTTTTCCTTGGCATATCATGTTTAAGAAAGGGTATTACATGTGTTTAACATCTAACGGAGACAGATCGAACTGATCGGAACACTAACTAGAGTGGATCAGATAGGTGAAACCCCTAGAGGGAACACCGATGTTGGTGCTAACACTTGGTTAGCTACCTGGTTACTGCTAGGTGTAGTGAAGAAGTGAATTTTCATGATATCACCATGATGTGGGATCCCGAGTAAGAATCATGATGGATAATTGATGGTCAAGTGAAGTGGGTTAATAATGATATAGAGACGAATTGAGGGAGACAGTGATGTTGGGATTGAGCCTCGTAGAGACCTCCTATATATCCCTATGCCAGGGAATCAAAGTCCACGTAGTTCCTGATGGGGGTATATAATCGGGGTGTGCGCATTGGATAGCTACCTGATTATATAAAGGGGCTTACATGTTCTTAGCAGACCGAGGATGGTCTTACACCACTGGAATGGACCAGCGATATGGGTCCCAATAGAAGGGACGACAGTGGCTTATTGTTAGGTTTGGGTTAACAACATCTTACTATTGAATGGTATTGACAATGAATTATCGATGGATGAGGGAACAATATCTAACCACTAGATAGAGGCACAATGACTTACCACTAGATGGGGGCACAACAGTTTACCATTGGATGGGGTTTGCAATGGCTTACTATTGGATAGGGGCACAACGGCTTACAACTAGATGGGGGCCCAATAGCTTACCACAGGATGGGGGCACAACGATTTACTGCTAGATGGGGTAGAACTTCATGGAGGCTTCTTACATACCCTTTCAAGGAGATGAGTATCAAAGCCCGCGTAGTTCGGAATGGGTTAGTGAACCGATGTGAAAGTGGTCGGGATCAATGGGTGTTGTACTTGAACCTCAGGGAGGATTCCTATATACGTTGCCTTGGAAAGGATCAAAGACCCCATAGTTGAAAAGGGGTTGGTGAACTGACGTGATAGTGGATGAGACCAATGGGTGTTGGGCTTGAACCTCAAGAAGTCTTCCTACGTAACTTTCTTGACAAGAATCAAATACCATGTAGTTAATAAGGGGTTGGTGAACCCACATAAAGGTGGTCTGGAAAAATGGATGGGGGGGTGAACCTCAGGGAGGCTTCCTACATACCATGCCTTGGAAAAGATCAAAGGACACATAGTTAAGAATGGGTTTGGTGAACCGACCAAAAGGTGGTTGTGACTAATGGGTGTCAGTATAGAACCCCAGGGAGGCTTCCTACATACCTTTCCTTGGCAAGGATCAAAGACCATGTAGTTTGGGAGGGGTTTTTGGGTCTTACACTCTAGTATACCCAGAGAGGATGTCATGGTTGATGCTTACTGTAAGCCCACATGATTCATGATCAGTGTGAAAAACAAGAGGCAGCAAGGACCTGACGATCATGTCATGAATGGTGCATCTGTGGGAAGTGGAGTGGGTCTTACACTTGGTTAGTGACCCAAAATGGAAATAGGGGATTATGCTTGGTCCGTAGCCCAAAGAGATGGAGATTGGGACTTACTTTAGGGAGGTGGCCCAGTGGAGAAAAATTCCAAAGGGAGAGGGATTTGGTACCAAATAAAGGAGGGCTCTGGTGCCCATAAAGAGGATCTCATTCTATGACATGAATGGTCTCACTTCCATGTAGACCAGTGGGATAGAGAATTTCTGAGAGTGGGCACCCCGCAAATAACGCACCGGGAAAGGCCACAGTTTAATTTCATCTGCCAAGGATAATGGTGCTCAGCATTTTAATATCGTACAGCTCGAACGAGGCAGCTTTACTCTGCACCCCTAGGACTTAAAAATTGATACTTGCCCTCCCTTGAGTAAGGGAGGGCAACAACAATGCCATGATGAGGGTGTGTTATGGAGTGATCCATTGGGGGTTCCACATTTTTGGGGCTATGAGTAGAATTAATAGCCGTTAGTGTGCATAAGAGATGTAGAATGAGGCGAATCAATGCAATGGGAAGTACCACCCATGGAATCTTGAAATTACTTCATGAAAACCTAGATGGTCGCACAGAAGAAGGAGTTTCCGAGAAAAGCGGTTCATAGGTAGAAACCTCATGAATCTCAGGTGCTCTATGTAGTGGAGGGGCTTCTGAAAGGGTTATGATTCACAAAGTGAAGTTTCCTAGCCTAGGCATAGGGAATTGGTTCCCATGGAAGGTGGTTCACAAAGTGGAAAGGAATTCGTGGAGTAGTGCATCATGAAGCAAGAGGGGCCCCATGAACTGTAGAGTTGCAAATAAATGCACATCATGAAGCACAGTGACCCAACCTTAGCATGTGGTTCATATGTGTATGGAGGATACTTCGCAAAGTATAAGTGCTCCGTGAAGACCCAAGTCCCCTTGGATATCCCCTTCCTTCACGGAGGCTTGAGGGCTCTACAAAGGGAATACCTCTTTAAAGAGGGTCTGAATTCAAACCAAGGTAGAGGCACTTCGTGTTGCTAAAGTACCATAAAGAGCTCATTATTCGTAGAGAAGAATATGCTTCGTGATTTGAGAGCTATGAAAGGAGAAAGGTCGGAGTATCCATCCTTTGGGCTCAAGGGGAGCTCGGTATTTATAGGTTAGAGGTGATGCAAAGCAGAGCTCACTGGGCATGAAGACACATGACATTTTGTTGTAACCGTGAATCCTCCTGCCTCTTTGCTCTGCGGTGGGTTCGCAAACATCAAATGGGTTTGCAGAGCCTCCCGTTTCCTTTCTCTATGAAGGGTTATCAAATATCAAAGGAGCTCGTGGAGCCTCCCACCTCCTTACTCTGTGGCGGGTTCGCAAACATTAAGGGGGCTCATGGAGCCTCTATCCTCCTTGCTCCACAGTTCCTTCATTGGGGAGAATCTTTGCGCCGGACACGTGCTATGAGGGCACCACAAACAAGCTTCGCGAGCCAACCCTTAAGGCATTCCATTTCTTCTTCTTCTTCTAAAATTTTGGTGCCAAAAAATTCCTCCCACAGACTGTGAGCCAAGTAAAAAAGATAAGGTCAAAGTCTGAGGGTCAATCTCCAAAATTCCACACCCAATCAAGAATTTGACTCATGAAGGATTCTCCCCGAGCGGAGGGGCGACATATGGGCCAAGTGTTCCGCAAATCATGCCTATGTCGGACGCACCGTGAAGCACCGGGGGTCCTTGACTATAAATATTGTAGGTTGAACTCTCTTTTGTCCTTTATCGTCTCCATGATTTTATTTCTTACCACTCTCGATTCATGAAGCTCCACGTACTCCACAATTTCTCCGCATGAATCGGGACTTCTGCTTTGCAATGCACATCAAGTTTTTTGACTTTACGATGGTGCGCTCTGCGGCTTCTGTCTGAAGGTCGGGGCAGGGCTCCATGAATAGTCTTCACAAATGACCTTTCTGAACAAGCTCCATGATAGAGCTACACAAAACAAGACCAAAAAATGATCAATCTCAAAAAAATGAATGGCTCCCCAAGAGTCTTCTAGGGGGTCCTGGCGGATGCTGCCCCTAGGAAGGAGATAGCGGATAGCTTAGGTATATGGGAGATTGTATAAAGATATTCTGGCCATTAATCGCTTCTGGAACTGCTGTTATGAATCAATAAGGACTATCCACTGTGTTGGAGGCTACCTTTTTATGGATTTCGACTGAGGGATGAAGTCTTCATCCTTCAAGCGAGCAGGGAAGAATCAGCATACAGGTTTAGGATCACATTGTGCCAGCACCAGTGGTTCAGGGCGGCTGACAGCCGTGCCTGGGAGGAATTCAAGCCTATCAACACTGACTATGTATACAATCATATGAACAACTTTGATGGGAAAAAACTACACCAGGAGACATCCCCCCTCTATACCACACTGTCTTGAACGCAGCCCTGAAGAACCCAGGAAAGGGGAGGTCAATTGAGTAGGATCTGTGCCAGGGTGGAAACATCACAGACAATTAGGCCAGGGCCTACTGGGTTGGTGCCTTGTGTGAGGAATTCAGGGCATAGTTGAGAAGATTTGGCCTATATAAGGCGGGTTGGGCCTCCTAATTCCATGTCTATCAGCCAAAACAACAGATGTCGGAGTTTTTGAATAGATGGTCACCGAGGACAAATATGTTCCAATTTCCTTATAGAGAGGTTGTCATTATTTTATGGGACATGAATCAGATCTCAGTGGTCCCAAAAATGGGGGCGATTTATGATTAGTTTCTCCATATTATGGCTGTGTGGGAGGATCTAGAGCAAATGTCACTGCTAGTGATGGCATTGATGAAACTAGTACTAGTAGAGGATAAGCATTCGATGAGGGATATAAACTTCAAACTGTGGTTCAAGCAGTTCCTCAACTTCTTGGAAGATAGGAAGTTCTCTATTTTTCTTCGAACATGCCCAAAGGGGGCCAAATGGGGAAACGACCACTCGTACTGGCGACTCATGGAGGAAAGCCCGCGGGAAACCATGGGATTTAACATCAACACTGAGAAGAAATCCGTAGTCAAGTTGGATACATTCATTGTGGAAATCATCTATGGTTGGATCCTGCCAGTGAGAGATACAAACATGGGTGTGTGACCAAGCACATTTATCATGGCATCATAGCTCGAGACAGTGGGGTGGTTCAACCTCGAGATCTCGAGGCTCACCAAGCTATAAAAGATGTTTTGGCACATCAACGAAGGGAAGAAAGCATAGAGAATATGTGGGTCATTACACATCCTATATGGGTGGATAGCGGTGCATGTCAAAGGAATCTATGAATATCCAAATCCAATATCCCCTCCAGAATCTAATTTTCACTCAGCCATTTTGAATGTGGCAGGGAGATTTTCGACCAGGATGACGGTGCAAGTGGTACTGAACCAGGTCTGGAAGGTGGAGGAGTTCAATTTTCACCCATTCTCGTTGCCAACAGGTGCATTCACTGATGATGGACAAGGAATAAAGGAGCATCGGTCCAATATCCTAGCATTTCAGGGTGAATTCTTGGTGGAGTGGGTGGACCGTAAGTCCCTCTATGAACCATAAACCCCGCACTGATATGCAATGAAATTCTAGTGTAAACAATGGTTGAGTGAACGAGTCTACTTGGGGGTGTACTACAAGGGGAACCCATGTGTGATGAGGAAGATGTGGCTCATGTTCACATGAAAATATGGGAAGAAGCAGAATGAGCTGCCTCCGCCCACAACTGTCTTCAGGTTGGTGAAGAAATATGCCAAAATCTGGGAGGTGGCCTACCTGAATGAGATGTTGAAGCAGCCATCTATTTAGGCTAGTGAGGGTGTGCATTCCAAACCTTGAGGCTGGGGTCGGATGGTGGCAATGACATCCCATGGTGGCAGGGCTTCCATGGTGGCAAGGTCGGCACCAGTTGACAGGGAGTCAGTGGCAGCAGATCCAGAAGTATCAGCGGACCTGATGGTCCTAGAAGAGCAATGTTATCTGGAGGGGAGGCCACCAAAATGATTCTGTAGAATATCCAACCAGACTCTGGGGAAGCAGCTGAGCCATATAGATATGCTGGATAATGCTATCTTCTAGGAGGTCTAGGACATCTGGGATGTCAACAGGAAATTCCTTGGCCCATCCAACAGGTGGAAACACTTGAACCGTTTTGGTGTGGATTTTTTAGGGATAGGTCCCATTAGGGAAGGATTTGAAATACCCCAGGCATTGGTGGAGAAATACCTGGCAGAGTTGGAGGACTTCGTGCACTCTCGGGGTGCCCCACATCCGATGACAGACAGGGTGAAGGTGTTGTTGGATCGAAAAACCCCTCCAAATTTGTCGGCTGCAGAATTGAGGGAGTTCTTCCATTTGCCGAAAGGGTCAGATGATTCTTCCTGGGGAGGAGGAAAGTAGAGGGAGCCCATTAGGGGAGGGTGAATTTGGTGACTCAGACCCAAAGCCTGAAGAGTTTGCAGAGGCTCTCGAGGTAAGAACATGATTTCCTTCCCCGAGATCGTCATCGAGGCTACTTTGGACTCACTAATATTTGAACTAGGTAGGAGGACCTCATACACATAACCCATTATTGTCCCTCAGTGGATGAAAATGCGGGGCCTTCAGGATCCACACTTGTGGTGATAGTTATTACCACGTCCAGTGGAGCCATGACACCTGAGGTGTCTCCTCCGGAGTTTTTAGACCTTCTGACAATATATGGAGTGCCATGCCTCGGGGTCTTGATGGAAACAACCCACAAACAAGACTGAGAATTCGATCTTTGTTAGACTCCTCTACAAAATTCATGATTTCCACACATTGACCAGGTTAACTGAAATCCATGCAATTCTTGGTATGCATAGTTCTTCAAATGGAGTGGGTTGCCTTGGCGAGGCTGGTTGGTTCTCCCAACGCCGCCTTTCCCAGGGGAATCTTGGGGGTCATGGAAGCAGATATTTTGACCAACCAAGATGTTGTGTTCCCAATCACTAGTGTTTTTGTTAGCAGGATTGATCCTGATATTATTGAAGTGTGATCCAACGATGAAGATTGATCGGAAAACACGGGTCCTGTTGTACCCAATCTGACACCATATTCAGACCCTGCTGATGACTTCTTGGGGGAATTCCATGCGTATGATCCCGAAAACCCTACAGACAGGGACAAGATGGCCTTTGATGAAGAGTACAACAATATATTCTGTCACCGGTCATGGAAGCTGATCAATCACTTTATCAATGACACCCATCAAGCACAATAGATAGATCAAATGGAATGACTTCATTCCCGACTACAAGAACTATGCACTGGGGGAGTGGATGCCGAGCATCCCCACATGATCATCTGAGATCTCATGGCAGAGAAGATCTGGGAGTATAACCGCGGCCTTGGTGTGGGTTGGTATTAGAAAAAAGCGGTGAATGTCAAGAGGCTCGAGGAGGCTGAAAATGATATTCAGCAGCTGCACATCTGGGAAGATAAACATTCTGCTTCCCTCAATGCGTAGTTGGATATTATATCACGATTAAAGGCCCAGTTGATGGAGGCTGAAGAGCGCATGATGAAAACCTCCAAGGAGATGACCATTATCTGAACTAATGAGGAGTGGGCCCAAATCGCAGCTGATGAACTGCACCCCATCGATGCTGGGGAGGAGTAGGAACTAAACATGCGATAATGAATCCTCGATGCCACAAGCTATAGGGTGACAGAGCTGCATCTCTCTATTGATTGGGTCAACCCGTCCTTGGGATGGGTCAATCCTCAGGTACTGTAATGCATGTATCTTTTGAATGCACCTTCATGTTTTTGACTATTCATGCTATATGCATGCATGAGTCTTGTTATTCATCTTTGGTCTATTTCATTTCCACTAAATTCATGGAGCATCCAATGACCAGTCCCTAAGATCAATTGGGTCGGGCCTAGTGTGAGAAACCAGGGATAACCACCATTCCATTCTATCCTAATATAAGATTGAAAACCAAGCTCCGGCCATCCAGGGTTTGAATAACCAATCCGGATTTCTGGGAAGAAGGGGAGAGGCCTGACTGGAGGACAAGGACCTTAGAACAATCGATGTGTTTTCTTCACAATGTTCTCTAGTTCACGAGCGAGGTAATTCTAGGGGAATTTTAAATTAATCCGAACAATGGGGAGTGGATATTGTGAATCACGATACCCCAGATTCGGAACACTGTGGGGGTGGTGTGACAATGAAGGATAACTGCTCACCGCATTCGAAACATTGTATCCTTATTGAGTTATCCTAAAATGGGGATAACATATGAGGTATGACAGTTGACCATATTCGAAACATGGGACCTGACTCCGAATATCATCCATTGGTCTTCGAGAATGTTGGCCCGAGATAGTAGGTAATCCAACGGTTAATAATCCATAATATTAGGGGGTTCTTTTAGAAGTGGAATAGGATGAGGGTCCGAATAAAGGGAACGCAGAGTGTGGAGTCTGGAGTGATGGGTTGTTCAAATGGATTCCAACACTCTTGAAATCATTCCACCATAGTGGAAACACATTAGTTGGGCGTATTTTTCTGATCAGTGTTAAAACATACTTCTATGCATGACCTCTTTAATAAAGACCTGGAACTCTCTGTAGTTTCACGTCATACTAATGTGGATGATAGGCGTGTTGTTTAAACATTGTACGGTGAGGAAAATTCACATAGTTTAAAGGTCATACTAACAGGACCAGGATTGGTCCTAGGGGGAAAAGGGTTAATGACCCTAGGGATGGGCCCAAGGAGAAACACCTGGGCGTTTCTACATATCCCATGAGGATGAGAATCAAGACAAACGTAGTTCTTGAAGCATGGTGTGGTCAGAGGCCAATGCTAGTTGGGAGAATCCTCTCTGGATAAGAAACTGACGCATCCCATTATTAACATAGGGAATCCTAAACTTGTTCAGGGTTGAACTACAGTTTAGCATCATGCATTGAAGACATATGGACTTGTGCAGTTTAATGTCATACGATAGTATGCGGGGTGATAGGGGAGATCCCAATAAGGTATTATGTGATCTGGTAGCTGTAAACTCAATGTAAATGAGGATATAAGATGTCTGCACCACACCACATATCCCTGAAGGAAGATTTTTAGGTCAAGGGAACAAAAGTGAGAGTTAGGATGGGACCGAAACAAATTGGCCAGGCATTCCTATGTATCCCATTAGGATAGGAATCAACCCACACATAGTTTTTGACATAGTGTGGTCAGAGACCAATGTTTTTAGGAGGAATCTTCTCTAGCGAGGAAGTCGACGCATCCCATAATTATCAAGGGGCATCCTGAACTTTTTCAATGTAGGGGCCGCAGTTTAAAGTCATTCATTGAGGACATGGATACCCAAAAAAAGGAAATGTGTGGTACAATACATACCCCAATGTAAATGAGGGCCATAAGAGCCCACGACACACCACATGCTCTCAAGAGAATCCCTTGGTCGAGGGACTGATTTTGAAAACTCGGATGGGCCCAATACAACATTTTTGGTAATTCCTATCTATCACATGAGGATGGGAATCAAGCCATGTTTAGTTCTGAGTGTGGTGTTTAACATCATGTAGGACCAAAGGCTTGTATGGCATGGTTTCACCGGTACATGACATATCACTACTACTAAGACCATGTGAGTCATGATCAGTTTGGGAAACATGGAGTAGTGATGGGACTTTCCTCACATATGAAGGCACACAATAGGGGTGATGGAATTCTAGGTGAATGACGTCCAATAATTCCGACCCGCCTACTTGAGGAACCTAGACGCACGAAGTGTTAAAGCCAAGTATTTAGAAATTCCACTTGAACATAAGTTAGTGGAAATAGGTGAATCATGATGCTCAAGATCTGAACCAAAATGAAGGTTGTGTGATGATAGGGGATAACTGTTGACCATGTTTGAAACAGAATATTTGTTTCGCGTTAGCCTAGAATGGGGACAGACAAATGAGATTCAACCATTGACCAGGTTTCAAACCTAGGACCTATCACAAATGGTGTCTAGTGTCTTCAGGGACGTTGGCCCATGACAATAGGTAAGCCAATGTGGCATGAGACCATGACATAAATGGGGTTCCTAAAATTGAGGAAGAGGATAAGGATACAAATAACGAGCTCACAAACCTTGGACATTGAACGATTTAATGTCCCTGTGTAAATTCCACACTTCAGACATTCAGTCACAATGCATCTGAGTATGACAAAAAAGACATTTTGAATAAAGGGATTCAGGTCCCTTTCCAAGAAAAATGGTCTTAGGGTTGCACGCTTCATACATAATAGACTTAGGATGGTCCATTAAGGGGGGATTGATTTAATGGATTGTGCATAGGGTGGAGAAGTGGCCAAACATGATGTGTGGTTCCCAAAGGGAGATCATAATTTGCGTCATAGAACTCGGACCAGGTTGAAAAAGACATGGGAGGCACATGGTGTGGCTATTCCATAACCCGACGTGAAAAAGAACCAAGGAGGTACCCGCCACACCACATGTTGTCAAAAGGGTTCGGGCCTAAGGGTCAAAAGAGAGGGGACACGTTTTCATATTATTGGGGATGGACCCGGATACATTATGTCTGGGAGTTCCTATGTATCCCATGAGGATGGGAATCAAGTCGTACGTAGTTCTAAGAGATGTCGTGCAGTTTAACTTCTTGTGTCATGGAAAAAAGTGATCTTAGTTAATGGTCATAGATCTCAGACCAGAGATGGTAGGGAATGTGGGAGACACATGGTGAGGTATTTATAAAACATGATGTGAATAAGGACCTAGAGTCCAGATCACCATGTGTTTATTAGGGATTTTTTAGGTTAAGTTCCCGAAAACGAAAGTTAGGCTCGGCCTGGGGCATTGTGCACGGATGTTTCTACGTACCCCATGAGGATGGGAATCAAGCTGTACATAGTTCTGATGGTGTCATGGTAAGATACCAGTTCCAGAGATAATAAGGTCTTTTTTGTCTAGCCCTTTAACCCAAAGAATCATCATTTGATAGATCTTTTTTATCCTTTAGGATGAATGTGTGTTTTTTTGTGAAGCGACAGACCTAGGATAGAAATTACAAGCATCTCCACAAGAATCAAGCCATATGTAGGAATTAAAAAATTCTATGGTGGGTGAATGATAGCAAACATGATGTCACCTCGAGTGGGGACACCACGATGCAATGTCATTTTTCATCGTGTGACCAGGTCAATAATGTCACAGTTTTGGGTCATATGATGGGACTGACCATGCACTTTAATGTCATGTAGTATAGAAGTTACTGTTTAATGTCATGTGAGACTAGGCATCAAAGTTCAAAGTCATGTGGCTCAGACATATACCAGAGAGATTAGGTTCAAGAGGCAATGTGCACGGCGTGATAAAGCATGTCATACATGAATGAGGATGAGGCCCACATCACACCGCGCACAATTCCAAGAAAGAAACCTCATGTCGTGGGGCTAGAGAAGGTTAGAGGATATGGGGAAAGAAATACTAGCTCTCTGTTGATGTGGAACCAATGACAAGATGTATTGGAATTCCTACGAATCTCATAAGGATGAAAATCAAGACATGCATAGTTCTATAAGGTGTCGTTTAACGTCATGCAAGACAACATATAGTTTAATTTCATACAGTACATCATACACATTAATGTTATGCGAGACAAGAGGTATGAGGGAATAGATCTTTAAAGGGGAGTATGTGGTGCAACTATTATAAACGCAATGTGGATGAAGGCATAATCCCACACACGCTACACCAGTCGATCCTATAAGATTCGGGGCCTAAAAGGCAGAACAGAAGGGGTAAATTAGTGTAACTTGAGTTGGACCCAATGAAAAGATGTCTGGGAATTCCTACGTATCCCATATAGATGGGAATAAAGCCATACGTAGTCATAAATAATGGACGTATAAAGATATCATAGTTTAACATCTTAGAGATCAGACCATTGAGAAGTGGGACTCTTCTAAGTAGGCACAGACCTCGATCCAATCCATAAGCCCACGTGAGTCCAACTCGGTGTGGAAAACAAGGGTGGAAGGAGTCTTTACAACAAATGGGAAGCATGTAAAGGGGAATTTGGTGCGAAGCCCCGAACGATGCCTCACTATGGCTTTGTCCTCATAATGTGCAAATGCGCACTAAGGGATAATACCAGGAGTTCTAAAATTCCACTTGGACATAGTGGGGCGAAAAATGATGTGAATCTTGTAACTGTCAAATAAGGCTTAATTGGGGTTGGAATGATGATGCAGGATGACTGTTGACCATGTTCAAACCACATCATCCATATTGTTTAACCTGAAATGCGAACAACAAATGAGCGTCAACCGCTGGCCGTATTCACAACGCGGGACTTTATTCAATTTGTTATTCGAAATACTGAAGGATTTTGGCCTGAAATGTTAAGAGTGACCTTGGTCTAAGCATCCATGCCCTTTGGGAGACCCTTAATATTTGAAAGATAATGGAAGCCCAACTGAAGGGGAACACAGAGCCTAAAAAATGAGTGAAAGCATGTTCAGGTAGAATCCGACACTCCTGGCTCTAAAACCGAATGAAAAATAATTTATATGGTAAGGGAATATTACCTAACTCTTCTGAATGTGGGTTTCCATGCCCTGAACAAAGCACTTAAACCATTATTTGGGAATCCTCTAGATCACTATTCTCCAGACTTTATCCATTAGAAGTGCCACCATGTGGAAATAGAACAAATAAAATTTCATTGACCAAAAGGAATCCCCAAACCTGATGTAATGTAACCTACAATTCAAGGAAGCACCCAAAATCATTACACCAAAATGAACTTGTCATGTACAATCACTAAAAGCCTCATAGATATTCATATAATTGTATTTTTTATAAAAGTAAAAAAACACTTCATTTTACATGGTTGTAACTTTACATCATATTACCATGGGAGAACAATACTATTAGTATTTTATTTCAGTAAATAGTTGTAAGGAATTACTATCACAAAGGACTAGTAATTACAGGTAATAAACTAATCACATAACATGTGTGAGCAAGTGGTCCCACCAACTTATAGAAGGTATTGGTCAATCATCAATTTCACTGACTTTTGGAATTTTCATTAGTACCTTTATTTCACATAATAACATCTGATTTCTTGTATCAATTATATCTATAACCTGTCAAATATAATGAATAGTGACAATAACTATTATGTAGAATCTAATGACTCTTTTGTTCCACCATTTTCTATAAAACCATAAAGAATGATCCTAGTGAAATTCCATTATAACAACCTTACACATGTTTATAATTTCTTTCACATAAACTTCCATACCACTGATTTCTTACACACCCAATGAAATATAACATCTTCCAATCTATCTGCCTCTATTGGATCCCACTACTGCTAAACTGTGTTGGAAAAGACTATCTTCCATAGTTTCTTATTCTATTTGACTAAATAAGAACATGTACATGATTCACTTTCCTTAAATCACCCAATTAAAATATAAAATTGAGCTTGGGAGTAAATATCATAACTCACATTAATGTATCATAATATAACTTTTGACCATAAAGTCCATGCCAATCAAATTGTATCACATTCTAACATTATTAGGGAAAACTGAATAAGTCCCTTATAACATCCATTATACCACATATATTGGATTTATAAGTGCTCAAAATAGAATTCTTCATTCCTAAAAAATCACAAATTTTGTATATTCCATTAAAATCCAACAAATTTTATCAGTGATAAAAATAGTTCTCATAAAATCACTCTTCATCAGTGCTAAAAAAGCACTAATAAAGTTGGAATTTTATCAATTCTATGTTACCCTTGATAAATGGGATTCTTTATCAGTGATTTTATATTGTGAATGAAGGGGAAGTTTATGAAGGTTTTTTAATGCTGATAAGGGGAAATTTTATGTGTGTTATTTATAGAACTAATTAAAGAAAACATTAAAAAATGTGCTTCTAAAATTGCAGAACACCATATTAATAAATATATAATTTAATTCCATAAAAATTTACATCAAAACAAACCAAAAAACAAAATACAATGATTATAAAAATTTAAATCACTGTTATGTAAAATTATATTGGTACACACAACTTTTCAAAAACATCAAAAAATATAAAAACAATCATGTTCTCTGGTCTTTGGACACCACCCCCCTCTCAGAGGAGCATAATCATTATACCAGTTTTTGAACAAACCACCCTTAATAAAACAAAAGTGTGTACTTATATAAAAAGAAAATTCATATGATAATAATTCTATAAATATATAAAATGAACATAAATATCATCCAATGAATTAATAAAATGTCACTTTTAAACTGAAAACAAAAACTTTTAGTTATACTTACACATCATGTGCTAGATTAACATATGGTTGGTTCCTTTCAGTCAAAAATTATTTATGGCTCATTTTCCTAAAGTATCAGAAAAATAAGAGTTCATTTTCTTAGTTTTGATTATTGATGCTTGTGTTAGATGAAAATGCCAATTTTAAATAATAAATTACACTTTGAGTCAATACTAGCCACATTGTGTGTCAGGTTCTTGGTAGAATATTTCTAACACATAAAAATGATTTATGTATAATTTTCCTAAAATATCATGAAAATTCTAGTGTGTTTTTTTGTTTATTAGTAAGTGAGACATGTTTTAACTAAAATGACATTTTATGATAAAAATCATGCTCTTTAAGTCATACTGGTCACATCATGGGTCGGATTGATGTGTTATTATTTTTTATATATTATAAATGAAATAAGTATAATACTAATAAATCATAATAACCATAAAAGTTTTTTCAATGGTTTTTAGTCAAGATAACATTTTTTAGACTTGTATTTCACTTTTAAAAAGATAACACACATTCCATGTCATTCTTTTGACACTATGTATTGAATTAGGGTGTAGCCGATTCCAACAGGTCACAAATTACTTTAGATATTTATCATAAATAGTAAAGAATAAAATGATTTTTTCTATTTTTTCACTATGTCATGCATATTTTGAAATAAAATGCCAATTTAAAATAAAACCATACATTTGAGTAATTCCAGCCACACAGTGAGTAAAATTTACATGTGGTTGTGTCCTACATATCAAAAATGTCTTATAGATTATGTTCCAAATGTATCTAGAAAATATAAATAATTTTCTTAGAATTAATTGAGAGACATAAATTTTAACTAAAATTTCATTTTTAAACATAATGCTTGAACTTTGAATCATAGTAGTCACACCATGTGTCAGATTGAAGAGCAGATGATTCTCACACATAGAAAATGAATTATTTATCATTGTAAAAAAGTAAAAATAAAATATTCTATTGATTAATTGGTTTTTAGTGAGTGAAATATGTTCCTAAATAAAAGATAATTTTAAATTGAAACCACACACATTGATCCATACCAGTCACACTGTGTATTAGATTAATGTGTGACAGGTTCCTATATGTCAAAAATGAATTATGGATCATTTTAATAAAGTATCAAGTCCATAGGAGTGTGTTTTTATTCAATTGTG
This sequence comes from Viscum album, assembly GCA_963277665.1. Taxonomy (NCBI): domain Eukaryota; kingdom Viridiplantae; phylum Streptophyta; class Magnoliopsida; order Santalales; family Viscaceae; genus Viscum; species Viscum album. Next base: position 1,922,320,479 of record OY728160.1, read on the forward strand.
TGAGGTGATAATGGATTTTCAAGAGAATGTGCTAAACACGCTTCCAGTTTCAATTCAATCTTCTATGATTTCATTGGTCTCCTTAGGGGTTGAATAATCTTCTCTGGTAGATCGAGGTGGTGATCCCTCTATTTTTTATTGTGAAAAATATTTGAAGGATTTTCTTTCTAGCTTAGAGGTATTCTCTAATAGGGAAGTTCTTCCTTCCATCCATTCCCTTCAGTTCTTGTTGAGGTGTGTTGTTAGTGTTTAGGGGTGTATGATAGTGGATCAGTCAGAGTGAGAACTTCTTGAGCCTTCGACATACCATCAGTGAACTTTGGTGGAGTGATTTGGTCATGTGAAACCCTATCTGAATTTATTCAAGACGTATGTCAACTCTTGGTGTCTCAAACTGCATGTTGTAGTCTTATTTGTGTCTAAATTTTATTTTAGAATCCATGTATTCTCAGTAGAGTTCATCATGCGGGTGTGGCCGAGGGAGGATAGGCGGTGCAAAGATTCAAGTTTCTCATTATCACGATGGTCATGGGAGGATTATTGTGAGAGATGTGTGGTCCACTCCCAATATGGGGTGTAATTAGCAGAGGAAGTTCATCTTGTCTATAGTATATTTCCTTGGATGACAACAAACATGATGCAGGTTTCTTTAGTTGGCAGCCGACATCATAAACATGCAACATGGGATGGTGGAATATTTCAAGGGTTGTTGAACCAACCCGTGCACATCCTTCTGGTTCATTCTCTTTATTAACATATTAAAATATCATTGTTTTATAATGGTGTGTTTTGATCCTCCAACAAGTTCTAGAGTGAAATAATTTGGGCCCTTCTCTCATGAATGTAGGCAAACTTCCCGATCCACATAAATTTGTGTGTTCATAATTTTTCTACTCATTTTTGTGTGTTTATCATCACCAAAAATTTCCTCCTCTATTTCTCTCAGCCTTCCTCTAATACAACTTTTAGTGTTTGGTGGATCTTTGTGGAAATTATAAACCCAAAAAAAACGGGAAGAAAATGAAGAACGTGTGGATTTATGTGGTTTCACAATTTTCCCAACATCCACAGGAGAAAGGGCCAATTTATTTCTCTCTGGATCTCATCGGAGGATCACAAAACACCACTTACATACAATGGGATTTTAATCCCATTGTAAAGAGAAGGAAATACAAGGCTATCTAAGTTGGGAAGGAAACATTTAATTTGGATGATGTGATTGCGTAACTTCAATATTTAGAGGCATCATGAAGACCCACAACATATTTAGGTGAGAAAATCTTGGTGATGTGTGATGATAAACATGGTAGGAGTCAATATATGAAGTTGGGAGGTAATGAATAGTGTCTGAAATTCAGGGAATGTGATCCTAGAGAAATCACAGGTTTCTTGTTCGAGAAAAAAGGTCACTATAAAAGTTATTTGGGAGAGTGAAAATTGAACATTTTTGGGAAATAAAAAGATGTTTATATGGTTTAAAACATCAAAAGATTTTATGGAGATTTTGAAGCTTGCTGAAAATGGGAAACTTTCCTTCAGATGGGAGAATTGAATGGGGAAAACTGTAGTGTCATTACTGCAAAAGATACGTGTTGAAAGTGGCTGCCCTAGATCCAACATATTTTTTACTTTGATTACCAATTCATGTTTGCAGTTATATATGTGTGTGTTTGTGTGTTTATCTATCCAAAATAGTGTAAGTACTTCTACTTCCACTTTTTTTAAGGAAATTTCATTAGATTACATATCATATCATAAGGTTATAGTAGATCCTAGGATATAATGAGAACCCCGAGATGCCATAACAATAATATTAAAGTAACATCCTACGGTCAAGTTACATCATTCTGAAAGGTCACGGATTATGTGTGACCATCAGGTGCTAGGGGCTTATAATCATTGAGACTTCTTCTCATGAAGTTCGCACGTGATGATATCTAGTAGTTGAGATCAGGAGGACAGACCCGCATAATAAGAACACCACATGTTTCAGGTGTAATTGGTCATTCCTATCTAGGAACATGCATAATGGTCTCCATACATGAGATCATTATCAATAAATTTAATTTAATTATATACATTTTATGTAATCCTAAAACCATGGAGATAAATTCATGGTGTGGTAGTTCGTGTTGGGCACATCATTAGTGACATGGAATTGATTGAATGATCAAGATAGTATTTGTCTCTTCTGAGTTTAGGAAGAGATATCTCAGTCCTGGTTGATTATTATGGTTACAACTTCATTAAATCCATGTCCATGGTAGTGGAAGGTAAGACGTTACAAACAAATCAAAAAATAATATAAAGTAAGATAAAGGATAATGACACTAGTGTGTATACTACTTCATTGAGATATCGATGATGAAGAGATAATACTACACAGGATGTTTCTGTAGGAAGGTAGTCGTTGTTTTGACTTTACCTTATCTCTATAGGGAACTTGATGGGTTGCTGGACCCCACTCTTGGTCGGTGGATACTATTCCCAAATATCAAGGTAAGGTCCAACATGGTAACCCACAATAACACTTTGAGAATCAGCCATATTCTGTGAATAGGAATATAGAACATTGTAGGCCATGCAAAAGGGTCCGAGTACTATCCAAGTTCTATGGATCAAAAAGGAATAAATATAATCTTTTATTTTTCAATATTATAATAATATGTTAAATTAATTTATAACATGTATTTACATGTGATTAGTAAATACAAAGATAAAATATTATATGAACAGATTTAAGAATCCGGGGTTCATTTATGGTTTACAGGAAAAGTGAGTCGAGTTATAGACTGAATTTTATCACGTGATATATATATATATATATGTAATATATATGATAGTTAGTGATAAAAAATAAAAATTATTTATGGAATATTTTAATTTGACATAAATAAATAATTATAAAAATTATACAGAGGATATCTATTACACGGGAGCCGAGAACCCATACTGGATATTTTAGATAATCCTTATATAAGTAAGAGAGAGGATCTCCCCATGTTACTATTCATGTGTAAAATTTGAGAACCTCTCTCTGCTCCATGATTTTACATAGAGATCCTCTCAATCAAGGAAGAACATCAAAAACTTCCTTCATGGATAAATGTTCCTTGCCTTGCGGTGATCATTACTACATCAAGGAGATCGTTGGTGTGCCACGCTAGCACCCAGATTCCAATGAATGATGCACATGCAGATTCAAAAGGCATGTGTGGATGATCTAGATGACTTCGATGTTGGATTCTTCAAGCGATGGTCGCTAGAAACCTGTGACACACATGGGCACGTCAGATCCGAACAAGGTACTTGATTGTTTTATATTAGGTGCTCTGTCAAATCCACATGTTTTCCTTGAACCGTATAGGGATAGCTCACCGAGGTTAACATTGTAACGTCACTCCAGTGATGGGAAATTTCTTAATTTCCCAGCCCAACGACTTCTTCTACCCATCCTGGTACCTTATAGTGGAATCCGAGCAACGTGTGATTTCTCAAAGTCAAAAGAAAAAATAAATTGCATTAAAATTAAGTACATGGGATTAAATTGGTTCAAACGGATCTGACCGCACGTTGATCCATTTTCAAATGGCCATGTTATGTCCATTTGAGAAATTTTACAGGATTGATTTCATCGGGTTTTAAATCATCGGATTAAAATTTGATGAAGAACACATTTTTTATTTTATTTGTTCTACAATGTTCATTAATCTGGCCACGCTTTCGCTGGAATCCAGTAATTGTAATTAATCTGGTATGTTTATTTTTTAGAGAAATAAATCATATTATGTTATTTTATTATTTTATTTCTCTCAAATAAAATAAAAAATTATAATTAAATGGGTCTTTGAAGACTTGGTGCAAGTCTTGTTTTTTTACTTGAATACATTTTGACATTAAATTTAAAAATAAAAAATTTTTGAGACCAAGACCTCATTTTGGGGTATTCTTCTTTTAATTTTAAAAAAGTGGGGGAAATTATTTTGTCTAAAGACAAATTAAAAAAAAAAGAGGGGCAAGGGAAGAAGACGGGGTCTTCTTCCATGCATGGAGACAGGAACCCCCCCTGGGTGAAACCCTAGCGGCGTGTAGGAGAGGTGCCCGACCATTGGTCTACCTCAAGGTTGAAGCCTGCCATCCCTACTCGCCCCCACGCTCTGCCAGTGTCGCTCCCTTTTGCTACCCCACTCGCCCAACCTCGGACTCGCCATGCCAGACCAGCCCACCGTCGGACCAGGCCATGTCGGACTGCCTCAGGCTCGCCTGCTACTGGACCGTGCAACCCTGCTCACCCCGCACAACTCACCGTTGCATGACTGCACCACTAATGGACCAGGTCGCCTCACCCCACCTCCCTCGGTGTAGTGATGGAGCAGCGGCATGCTGCCCATGACACTGGTCGTAGCGATGGGCATCCGCCCTTGCGGCTATCTGGAGTGGTGTTGTGCGGCCAACGTCCCCTTCCAGAGGTGTTTGCTGCTGGTCAGAAGACATTTCTGCCGTGAGTGCTACTGGATCAGGAAGATACATCACAGTATCTCCTCGGTCACGCTGCAGCCACACCGTGGTAATGATGTGGCTGCACCGCGGTTACGCCATTATTTGGAACTACTTCAGTAAGATACTGGCAGCGATTCACAGTCCTGCAGGACTCCTCCCTAGATAGAGGTAACCCCACTTAAATGAATATTAAATAATTTAGTATTTTAAATTAAATTAATGAGATTGGATTGAGGTTTAAATTTAATTTAATCAAAAACATAAATTTTATTAGAATTCAAATTAAATTAATATTTTAATTTAGTTTTAGAATTAAAATTATATTAATAATTTAATTTAATTTTATAGTTAAATTAAATTGATGGTTTAATTTTATTTTGGAATTGAAATTAAATTAAATAGTTGGAATTGATAAAAATAAATTAATTGAATTTATTTATATTCATTTAATTTATAATATCCCCCTTTCATACTGTTTAAATTTCATTGTAGTTTAATTTCAATCGTGCTTTATTTATACCAACTATTCTTGAGAAATCGAATAAACCATGCCTATCTAGTGTTTTAATTTATTTAATTGTTTATTAAATGCATTCAGTGATTGTAATAATTGATTAGATAAATAACGGTCTATGAATCGTCTTTTAATTCAAATATGTATAAGGGCCTACGTGTCCAATGCCTGAGCAATATTTTGTACCCCTAGACCCCCTCACCCGTGTGCAAGTATATTTGTAATTAATAAATGATGATCTGAGATGCAGACCCCACCAAGTCAAGGTGGAAATCTAGATGTGAGTCGAGCGCATTACACTAGGGCTTGATGCGACGTGAGTCAAGTCTCGAATTAGGTATGGATACCCCTATGTCAAGATTAATCTATTATGGATCGATCTTTATAGAATTCTCAAGACCAGTCGGATTGCATGATTTAGATTATGCATAGTTTATTATTCTATGCGATTTCATGATTATTTCTTGATCACATTGAATAACAAACAAAAAAAAGAATAAATAATTGGAGAATATATTTCTATTTCAGGTTCTATTATGAGCGTGACAATATAGATAGAACATATAGATAGAAAAAAGGATTATTCGGTAATATATATTAAAATCCCTCGAAGAGATATTAAGTCCAATCTCCTTCCATTTCTCAGATATAAAAAAACATGCGGTTTGGGGTTCTTGTCAGCCATAGTTTAGAGTTCCTCTTACTACCGGGGTGTTTTCATGAGAGAACTGGGTTGAAAAAACTAATAGGAGTAGTCAAGGTTTAGCCATATCTAACTTGCTATCAATTTAGAGGAAAGATGTTGAGGGAATCATATTTGGATTCCAAAAGATGGTACATTACTCAACAACACAAGGAATCACAAGTCAAGTGATTGGCCAGCCTAGAGCCTACCTCGAAACCCTTCAACTAGTGGTGTAGCCATAGCTTGTAGACTATAAGGGTGGTTCTGAGGATCCTTTCCACTATAATACTCAATCGATAGAGTATTTTGAATCTAATAGTTAGGGCTATTAAGTTTCACTAAAATAGTGGGAGACATTAAAAAGATATAATAATATAATAATCATAAATGTCAAAAAGGTAATCAAGACAATGTACTAACTGCTAAATGTTTATCTGATGTAGATTTAAAATGGAAATCCATAACACCACACGTACTTTAACACTACGATCGTTTTTGTATAAATAAAATATCTTGATCAGCAATAACTTCTATGAGTGGTACAGGTGCTTGTGCATAGTACTACACCAAGAAAAGAAGTTATATGTGATGGAATCCCCAATTCCTGCTGAGCCTCCTCAGGGAGAAAGAAAGGCAGAAAAATATAAATGGAGAAATCATGTAGACGATGCGCTTTATGTACAATGCATCATGTTTTCATCTATGTCCAGCCAATTGAAAAAAATTAATGAGGATGAGGATGCCCACAATATTATTTCACATCTCCAATAATTATATTAGGAGAGGGCTAGGTAAGAAAGGTATGAGATCCCTAGTGCTCTTTATAAGTGAAATCTAGCAGATGGGCATCAAGCCTATCCTCACGTACTCAAGATGATTGGGTATATTGAAATGCTTGAAGCCCTTGGGTTCAAATTTAAATAAGAACTAGAAGTGGATCTCATTATTGCCTCTTTACCGACGAGCTTCTCGACTATTATTGTAAATTATAACATGAATGATATGACAAAGTAACTTCTGAACCATTTGACTATAGTTCGCTAAGCTGAAAAGATATGAAAAATACCAATTCTTCTATCCTTGTAGTGAACAAGAAAAATAAGGGCAAGGAAAAGGGGTATAAAGCCATGTCAAGGCCAAAGACAGTAATGCATCATCCTACAAAGAAGCCAAAGATTCAGAGGAAAAGTAATGAGCAGGATGCTATCTGATTTGGATGTGGTAAGAAAGGCCACTGGATGAAGAATTGTAGAGCTGAGATGAAGAAGCAAACTAATGATTCTAATTCAGGTATTTTTTTCATTGAATTTAATCTATCTATATCTAGATGTTGGGTATTGTATTTGGTATGTGGCTCACACATTTGTATTCATATACAGGAATGAGGTAGGTTCAAGAGGTTTGTAAAATATCAAGTGGATCTCCGAGCTGTAAATGGTGCAAGTATGGCAGCCTTTGTAGTGGGAGACTATCACTTATCCTTTCCAACTAGTTTGGATATACTTTTAAACAATTGATATTATGTACCTTATGCAACCCGAAACATTATCTCTATGTTGAGTTTAGACACTATTGGTTTTTATTTATTGTTTAGAAATAAATGTTGTCTTTTTTATAGGGATAACATATGTTATGGTATGGTAGGTCTTAACAATTGTTTATATGTGTTGGAACTCAAGAACCCCATAATGGAAATCAATGACAAAAATAGCCAACATGACTCATATATCACCCTACTATGGCACTTAAGTCTTGGTCGGGTAAATGAGAAGCGATTATGAAGATTGCATCAAGAAGGGTATTTAGGCTAGGTACAGTTAGAACACATGGACGTATGTCAAGCTTGATTACAAGGAATGATGAACAAAGAAACTTTCTCAAAAAAGGGAGAAAGAGCCAATGCAGTACTGGAATTAATACATACTAATGTATGTGGTCCATTTCTAGTAGAGGAAAGGGGAGGTTTTTCCTACATCATTACTTTTACCAATGACTATAGTAGGTATGTCTATATCTACGTAATACGGTATAAGTCAAATTCCTTTCGGATTTTAAAGGAATATCAAAATGAAGTAGAAATCCAACTTTGTAAGAAGATAAAAGCACTCCGCTCAGACCGAGGTTGAGAATATATTAACCAATATTTCATTAATCACTTGAATGAGTGTGGAATAGTATCCCAACTCACTCCTCCTTATACACCACAATGGAATGGTGTTAGTGAAAGGAGGAATAGGACCTTTATTACCATGGTAAGATCAATGATGAGTCATGCAACTCATCTATTATCCTTTTGGGGATATGCTTTGCAGACAACATCATATACCCTTAACCGAGTACCAATTATAGTTGCAAATTGGATTCTATATCAATTTGGGTTTGGAAAGAAACCCAGTCTGACACAAATACATGTATGGGGGTGCAAGTCATTGGTTAAGACATTACAAAGTGACAAATAGCATCCAAAAGCACCAATTTCATCTTTATAGGTTTTCCTAAAGAAACTAGAGGATATTACATATATAACCCTGTAGATAGAAAAGTCATTGTGGCAAGATATGCCATATCTCTTCAATAGTAACACATTTCTATTGGAAATAGTGGGAACAAGATTGAATTCAATGAATTTAATGCTCCAGATGAACACAAGTTGGTAGAGGAACAATCTCCACAAGAACAAGTGGAAGAATAAGTTGTTCATGAGACACATATACTGCGTAGGTCTACGCGAGAGGTTAGTGAACCAGTGTGTTATGGTTTTTTTATCACCGAGTCAGGTGACACATTATTACTAGTGGATGGTGAACCTATAAACTACAATAAAGCAGTAGAAACCAAAGAAGCTGCTAAATGGAAAAAAGCCATGAATTCTACGATGGAGTCCATGTACCAAAATCATGTTTGTAATTTGTTAGAACCTCCAACTGATGTAAATCCCATTAAATGAAAATCGGTATTCATGAAGAATCTAGACATGGATGGTGAGGTTAATATCTTCAAAGCAGGACTAGTTGCAAATGGTTTCAAACAACGTCATGGCATTGACTATGATGAATCCTTCTCCCTAGTAAAAATTCATAAATCCATCTAGATATTGCTTGAAAAACTGCCTTTCATGATTATGAAATCTGGAAAATGGATGTCAAATCTGCTTTTCTAATTGGGATGTTGGTTAAAGACATCAATATGACTCAACCGGAAGGTTTTTCATGTCAAAGAATTCCAATAAAGTATGCATGTTGTAGAGATCTAGTTATGGATTGAACCAGGCATCAAGATCAGGGAATGTTCTTTTTAATGAGGACATAAGAGATTTTGGTTTTTTCAAAAATGAAAGCGAGCCTTGTGTCTATAAAAAGGTCGAAGATAATATCATAGTTTTCATAGTGTTATATGTTGATAACATATTAATTGTGGGAAATGTGGTACAAGTCTTACAGTAATTTAAGACTTGGTAAAATGAATGCTTCTCCATGAATGACTTAGGTGAATTAGCCTACATTTTAGGGATCAAGATCTATCGAGATATATATCAAAGGCTACTTTGTCTAAGTCAAAGTACATATATTGAAAAGGTACTCAAAAGTTACAATATAGAACAATCCAAGAGAGGATTTTTACCTATGTCACATGGTTTATATCTCTCCAAGAAAATGTGTCCACAAACACAGGGGGAGATTGACAGAATGATTAGATCCCCTTATGCCTTGGGAGTGGGTTCTGTCATGTATTTCATGCTATATATTAAGTTTGATGTCACCTTTTCTTTAAGCATGGTGGGTAGATATCAATACGATCTAGGAGATGTGCATTGGACAACTTTTAAAACTATCCTAAAGTACATGATTTTACTAAGGATATGTTCCTGGTGTATGGAGGAGATGAGGAACTAGTTGTGGGGGGAAACCCTGATGCTTGTTTCCAAACAGATCATGATGATCTAAAATCAGTATTAGGAAACATCTTTTTCCTAAATGGTGGTGCAGTGAGCTAGAGAAGCCCGAAGAAAGTTGTGGTTGTCGATTCTACAGCAGAGTCTGAATATATTGCAGCGTCCGATGCAGCAAAAGTATCATTTTGGATATGAAACTTTATCTTATACATTGGATTTTTACCTAGTAGAGCGGACCATGTTCCAGTTTATTGTGATAATACAACTGCAGTGGTGCATGCTAAGGATCCCAGGCCTCACCAGAGGAAAAATCATATTCTTAGGAAGCTTCATCTCTTGTGATATTTTACTCAAAGAGGTGAAGTGATAGTTAGCCAATTATCCACAGAGGACAACGTGGTAGACCCCCTAACTAATTCCATTTCTCAGTTGATGCATGATTCTCATGTGAGAGATAGCGGATTGAAAGCTGTTAGCAGTTGGATTTAGCACAAGTGGGAGTGTTGAAAGTGGGTGCCCTAGACCCAACACGTTTTTCAAATCGATTATCACAACATGTATGCAAATTTTTATATATATGTGACTATCTTTCCATAATAGTGTAGATACATCTGCATTCACTTTTTTTATGGTAATGTCCTTGGATTACATGTCATATCAAAGGGTCAGAGCTGATCCCAAGCTATAATAAGAACCCAGAGATTCCATGACAACAATATTAAAGTAATGTCCTATGGTCTAGGTACATCATTATGAAAGGACATAGATGATGTGTAACCATCTGTTGTTGGGGGCTCATAAGTATTGATATTTCTTCTCATGAAGTTCGCACTTGATTATCTATAGTAGTTGAGATTGTGAGGATAGACTCGCATAATAGGAACACCACATGTTTTAGGTGTCATTGGTCATTCCTATCTACAAACATGTGTAAAGGTCTCTAGACTTGAGATCATTATCAATGAATTTCATTTAATTATGTATATTTTGTGCAAGGTGAAAACCATGGTAATAATGTCATGGTGAGTTAGTTTGTGTTGGGTACGTCATTAGTGACTTGGCATTGATTAAATGATCAAGATAAGATTTTTCGCTTCCGAGTTAAGAAAGAGATATCTCAGGCCTGGTTGATTAGGATGGTTACACCTTCATTAAATCCATGGTTATGGTAGTGTAAGGTAAGACCATCCGGAAAAATCAACAAATAAAATTACGCAAGATAATGGATGATGACACTAGTGTGAATTATTCTTCATTGAGATATGGATGACGAATAGATTATATTACAAAGACTGTGTTCGTAGGATGGAAGTCATTTCTTTAACTTTATCTTATCTCTGTAGGGGCCTCTATGGGTTTATAGACCCCACTCTTGGTCGGTGGATTTTATTCAATTCTATTGAGGTAAGGGGCTAGAGGGTCACACACAATAGTTCTTTGAGAATCTACCTTATTCTGTGAATAAGAATATAGAAGTTGGTAGGCCCTGCCAAAGGGTCTGAGTACTATCCAAGTTTTATGGATCACTAAGGAATAAATAAATTATTTAATTATTAAATCTTGGAATAATATGATGAATTTATTTATAATTGGTATTTACAAGTGATTAGTAAATAAAAAATATTAAATATTATATAAACGGATTTAAGTTTCCAGGGTTCGTTTAATATTTACAGGAAAGGTGAGTCGAGTTATAGAATCATGTTTATCACGTGATATATATATATATATATATATATATATTTATTTAATATATATTTCATTTATTGATAAAATATAAATATTATTTATGACTTATTTTAATTTTACATAAATAAATATTTATAAAACCTATACAGAAGATATCTATTACACGGGGGCCGGGAACCCATACCGGGTATTTTAGATATTCCCTATATAAGTAAGAGAGAATCTCTCCCCTTTTAACTATTCATCTGTCAAATTTCGGAGCCTCTCTATTCTTTAGGATTTTAGAGAGAGATCCTCTCAAGCAAGGAAGAACTTCATGAAATTCCTTAGTGGATCGATGTTCCGTGCCTTGTTGTGATCATTGTTGTGTTGAAGAGATCGTTGTTGTGCCACGCTAGCAGCCAGATTCCTACGGAAAAAGCATGTGTAGATTCGAATGGCGTGTGTGGATTATCTATAGAACTTCGACTTCGAAGTGTTCAAGCAGCAGTTGCTGGAAACCTGCGACACACTTGCACACATCAGATCTGAACAATGTACTTGTTCGTTTTATATTTTGTGCTCTGTCAAATCCACACGTGGTCCTCAGACCGTACTGTGATAGCTCACCGAAGACGACATCGTAACATCACTCCGGTGATGTGAAATTTTTTAATTTCCCATCCCACTAGCTTCCTTTTCCTGTCTTGGTACCTTACAATACCAACACATGAAGTGAGAATGTTGCATTTTAAAAAAGAATAACGAGTGGGATCAAAATCCAAAGGAGTACGGATGGGATTTGGATTCAGGGACCTTGTCACACATCTGTACGAAAAATGAAGTGTTTCATAACTTTTAGCAGGTGTGAGATTTGGTTAGACTTGGTGATGGGTCAACATGATATATTTGAGGAGTCAGGATGGTGAAATTAAATACACATGATGGAGGAGTACATAAACTGGTTAACAGGAAATTCATTACGAGGATGATATGGAACTTGGTGCCTTTAAGTAGGCTCGATGTAAAAGGGTACAATATTTTCATAGTAGGTAGAGTGTTGGAAGTCTCATTTGATAATACAGTAATGCTTACTGGGAGAGAGTCCTAATGGTTGAATCATTTGATAGAGACTATAGTTAGCTCAAGGTTGATTGAAGAATGTGGAAGTGACACGTCATCTACCTAGAAGAATTGTGTTCGATTTTCTGATGATGTTTTTAACCCTTCAATGAAACTACAGTTCTAATTTCTATCCCAAATTTGTTGTGAGGGGAAGATTTTTGGATGTCACTCTTATTATGGTGTGGAATTAGTAGATGAAGTCCATCTAGTTGGCAATAGATTTCCTTGTAATATAAAAAACATAGTGCATGTTTCATTACTTGGTAGACAACTACGTAGACATGCAGAAACAGATGGTGGAAGAGTTAAAGGGTTATTGAAACAACCCTTGGACACAATTTTAGTTCCTTCTCTTTATAACGGGTTTAAAATCCCATTGTTAGTAAGTGGTGAGTTGTGATCATCCGACGAAAGTTTGATCCCTCTGTGTTGGACAGTTGGTGCATCACTAGAGACATGACGCGAGAGGCTTCCCACAATAGTTTGGCTTTTAAATCATCTTCCCCATGCCACATGGCTCTGTCTTATTGTTCTTAATGTCATATATTATTATCAGGAACTCAAGGTGTCTGGGAGCTCCTCTTAAGAATTATTTTATCACTAATGAATTTCGTCTGCATTGTGGGACCATTGTGGTTGTGCTGGAACCCAATGTTGGGGTATGAAACATTTCTTCTATTGTCAGATGTATGGTCTTTGATGAATGTGTTCATGCAAAACAGATTAACTTGTATGTGTGGATCTTCTGGACACAAAGGTTTTTGGTGGATCCTGTTAACATGTGTTCACATCAGGTCACTATGAAAATAAGTACGAATTGAATTGGTTTTTTATCTCCTTTGTGTATGTCTTCTGCGGAGTTGATGAATGATCTATTTTATTGAAAAACTTGTCCATGTTTTAGTCGAGTAGATGGCCATGTTTTCTGGTGGGGATTTCAGTACAATAGAAGAGTCATTACAGAAATGAGGAGGGTGATTCATTTATTGTACGTCCATGCAGTCTTTTAGGGAGTTTATGGCTATGAATGGTCTCATGGATTTGATTTTTGTGGGAAATAAATATACATGTTGCAATAATAGAAAGAAAACTAGGATTATTTGGAGTAGGCTAGATAAGTTTCCTTCAAACATTCAAGGTTTGGATATTTTTTCTCATACTACAGTTACACATCTCACAAGATCCATTTACTTCAATCCTTCAAGGTTTTGATATTTTTTTGGATTTGTTCTTAAACATAGTAAGACAGTCATGGGAGAATCCATTGTGGTGTTTTTTATGGGAAGTACTTCTTCACTGTCTACATCAACTAAAGTGGGATATTCCAGAATGGAATTCTATGAGAACTCACTATGATAGTGGACTATTAAAGATCAAAAAGGATGTTGGATGTGTATGGGAAAGGCTTCCAAATAATTCGGATGATGACATGATTTCCATTCAATTTGAAAAGAAAAGTATGTTTTCCGAGAAGCTCTTGAAGATGCAGAGTGTTTTTAGGGAAAAATACAAAGTGACATGGATTGAATAGGGTGATAGGAACACTACCTACTTCTAGGTGAGTCTAAAAGTGTAGAAAGTGGATTAGAAGGTCGATTTAAAATTGGAAGATGGTTCCTTGGAATTTTATATTGATGTAGCTGGAAAATTGCCACTGGATTTCTTTGAGGATCTTTTGGAATGATCCAATAACTTCAACGAAAGAAGGAAGAGAAGAGAGAATGGGTAGGATGATTTTCTGAATTGGATTCCCATGTGGGAGGATGACAAGGAGAACAACCTCTTGGAAGCTATTTAGGAGGAGGATGAGATTAAAGACACAGTGTTCATCATGAGGTAGGACACTTCCCCTGGTCTTGATGGGTTCTTGGGAGGTTTTTATGTGGCCACATGGGATAAAATTAAGGAGTAAGTGGTGAATGAAATGTGGGGTTTTTCCAAATTTTCCTTAACCAGGGCGGTGTGAACCTTCAAGGTGGTAATTATTTTATGGTTAAGGATCCTAATTAACTCAAAACCTATAAGTGAATTTTCCTTTTCATTTTCTTATAAATATTATGGCTTTTCTCATTAACAAGAGAGCCAGAAATGTCATCCCAAGACTGGTCCTGGAAGAGTAGCATGGATTTGTCAAAAGGAGGACCATATAGGGACCAATTGGAATTTCTAGATATATTTTTAGAGGACCTAAATATGATGACCATGGGTTCAATTTGATGATCAAGGTGTACATCAATTAGGCCTACGACCCACTTGATTGGAGCTTCTTAATAAGAGTAATGAGGGATTTTGGATTCCAATAAGGGTTTTGTGATCTATGCTTTAGATGGTATTCCCCACATGGGATCACTATTTCCTTATTTCGGGGAGTTTGGGTTCCTCAAATATATGCAAGGTGTAAGTAAAGGATACTCACTATCTCATATTCTATTTATTTTAGCCCAAGTGGCTTTAACATGGAATGTCAAATGAAACATGGAGGGGGGGGGGAATCATGTATTTCTCAAACAGGTTTCGGAGAAGAATTGTGTCTCAGTTCATGTCTATAGAGGATATGATTTTTTTCAATACTGGTATGAAGAGGAAAATTAGAGGATTAATTGAAGTGTTGGAAACATTTAGCCTATTGAGTGGACAATAGATTAGACAGAGGAAAACTATGGGATTCATCTCTAACAAATGTTCCAGCATCCACAATAAGATGAATTAATATGAACAAAGCATACAAAGGATACATCTTCTGATAGTCTATCTTGGGTCTCTGATTTCAAATGTAAGAGTCAAAAAACTATAATTGATGATATAATAAACTAGATGGTGGGTAAATTTTTCCATTGGAAAAAAAATTCATTCAAACGGAGGGTGGATTACACTTGTTAACATTGTCCGTAATTTTGTAACTATGCATGTGTTTCTAACATCAGATCACCAAACAGTGCCATTGTGAAGATGGAGAAGATTATGACTACAATCTTATGGGATGATAATTAGGGTGTGACATTGAAATGGTATTTAAGGGGTTTCCAAAACCATCAAAATAATGTGGGAAAAATGAAGTGGGATATCATTAAATGAGAATATATTAAGGTTAACTTCATGAGGATTCAGTGCAGGTAGGATTTGAGGGAATGGTAACAATGAATTGGGAAACCCTCCAATATTCTATGGTGCATGTTTGAACATCTGGAGGAGTTTAATGATAATATAATGTGGGTTGTTGGTCATGGAAGGATATGGTTCTACAAGGAGTGGTGAACCACTTTTTTTGGGCTCTCCAGTTCCAAAATACCAATTTATGGATGCCTGTTTGGTCCCTGACATCATTTCAATTGTATTGAATAAATATCATTTGAATATTTTTTAGAATATTAGGCTACTCGATGAACTGGATAAATGAGGTTTTATGGGATTGGTGTGAGGAAATTTCAGCGGCCAGGACTGGAGGAGAATGGAATATTCCCTTACTAGTGATGATGAATGGACAAAAGAATTTTGGTGTAATGAAATTCTAGAAAAGATGAATTTTTTTGTGTGTAGGATGTGGTATCATTCTCTTATGACTGAGGAAAACGTGCAGAGGATGAGAGTAGATTTCTATTCAAAATGACAATGGTGTTCTTAACAAAAACAGGAGATAATATGACATATTTTCATTCCACGTGACTGGGAAAAGGCCATTTTGAATCATATGGTGTTGACAATAAAAATTGAATATGTCGACGAATATATTTTGGATTTGATCGAGTCATGTTTCTAGGGTTTTGGGAAACAAGGCTCGTGCAATGGACTAGTTCCAGAAGCCACCCAGAGGTGCTCCGTACCCAGTTGGTCACATGTCCTCAACTACATTTCCCTGAATTCCAGAGGCTACCAACTAGCAGTGAGGACCTTGGGTTTGATAGTGGGGAATCTATGCCCTCTTTGACAGAGTACACAGTTGAAGAGGAGACAATAACAATAGCGAAATCAGTAAAAAATCCATACAAAAGTGGACAGTGGAAGACTAAATATGATAAACAGCAGGAGCACAAATATATATATAAATAATTCATGATAAATATATGTCCAAGAAAGCAGCCAAACAAGTCACAATGTTGAAAAACGTACTAAAACAAAGAAAAAAATAAAACAAAAAAGCAAATCCTCAGCATCGCATGTCTCGGCTTAGTCCCATGCTCTCCAGCTCCAATGCAATCAAGTACCTGAAGTAAAATGGAGCTTTCCTTAGATAATACCTGAAACAATATAATATGTTTAGGCCCAAATTCATGACCCAAACAGGGTGCGAGACTAAATCCCAGTAGGCAACCACCCAAAGATCTATGACTAACAGTCAGTGAGTATATAGAAGTTTATAGTACAGTAAGCAGTAAATAGTAGGCAGCAATAGGATAATACATAGCAGTAAACAATCCAGAGATCAACAAGCAGCTGTGAAGCAACGGCTAACCACAAATAAGAATCCCTATGGGAATTACTTACAACCATCCCCTCTGGTACTATCCAAAATGTACCAACAACCCTCTAGGCAGTACACTCAGCCTAACCCCTCTGGTTTTTTCATAATAAAGATATAAGAATCTATGTGGAAACACACCCAGTCAATTCCCCTTATAATCTAAGGTAGTCAAGGACTCTCTAAGGAAGATCACGCGGTCGATTCCAATTATATACCCAAGGTCTAAGGACTCTCTGAGGAAGCTGACTCGGTCAATTCCTCCAATAGCCTCAGGTCGATCACAGAATCTCTGAGGAAGATCACTCGCTCAATTCCTCCTATAGCCTGGAGTGGTTTATGGAAATTCAAACAAAACAAAGTCTTTTGGAGTAATCTCACCCGGTCTATCCTCCTGTAGTCTATAATATCCAAGACTCTCTAGGAAGCTCACTCGGTCCATCCCCTATAGTCTATAATGTCCAAGACTATCCGAGTAAGCTCACTCGGTCTATCCACGTATAGTCTATAGCACCGGGTTCTCACGGTCTCGTTCCATTCAGTGAATAATAATGTTATAAGGCCCAAGTAAACCTACAGATCTACTTTGATAACCAGTCAACAGCATCTCAAGAATGTCAGTAAAACAACACTCCATCCTACGATCACAAGGCATGGAAAATAGATAAATGGTCAATAGGCTGAACAAGAACAAAAGGTTGTAAACAGAACAAGGCATGGGAAAAACATACAAGTATAAAAATTATCCTTATAGGAAGCCAAATTACCTCTACACAAGCATACAAGCAAGGCAGGAAAACAACATGGGAAAAAAATTAAACATGTAATACCCCGTTCAAGGGTATTGGTGGAATTTGCACATAAAACTCAAGGAGTTTTAACAGAAAGGCACAAAACACCTACCTTGATGCTAGGAGATCGATATACGTGAACCACAAGGCTTGAATATTTTTAGAACGTAATAGATCTATGAAAAAGTCCAAAAATTTCAACCCATGATAACTTGTAAAAGATGATAAATTGGAAAACGATGCTCTAGAAGAAGTAATAGCTTAGTGTTGCGGTTCTAACGCAGTCGATGATAGTCGATTCAGAGAAAAGATGGATGTTCAGGGGCTCGGATAATTTCAGTGGTCTTACGGCTCCACTTTGTCGAATGAGACCTAGAAGAAGTCCTTTATGGTGATCAGACGTGAGCCCGGTCCGTTTAATGAAAAAAAAGTACATTGCATGTACTTTTGGAGTACACGGAGTGTACTAGAGTTTTTTGTACTCCTATTTAGGTGGCCTCCATGTCACCCCTACATGGTCGTGTGTGTGGCCCGGACACAGCCAGCACACGGCCTCGCACGGCAAGAGAGTACACGACGTGTAATCTTAATGTACATGACGTGTACTTCAAAAATTTCCAGAAACTCCTCTTTTCTCAAAAACTCCAGAAAAAGGAAAAACATACCTAAAAGAATGGTCATGGTTCTGACAAACTTCCCCCCTTAAATAAATTCATCCCCAAATTTCCCTATCAAGGCGTAGAAGAACAAACCCCGAACAGTTCCAGCCAATGCGATCGTACATCGGCCTCCCTCTCCCATGTCTTGTCCTGTACTCACTCATGCTTCCATAACACCCATACCAGAGGAACGGAAAAGCCACGAAGAACATTCGTACTGTGATCGACCATCCGGATAGGATGCTCCACAAACTATGCATCTGCTTTGAGCTCAACTTCCTCAGGATGAATCACACGAGAAGGGTCAGATAAGTAATGTCGGAGCATCGAATAATGGAAGAAGGCGTTTATATCCCGGTACCTATGAGGTAACTGCAACCAATAGGAAACCAGACCAACTATCTCTAACACCTCAAATGGCCCGACGTAACTCAGTGAAAGCGTACCCTATCTCTGAATCCTCTTGTGTCCCAACCTCGGTGTGACACGCAGGAACACCTGATCCCCAACCTCAAACTCCAGAGGTCATCTCTACTGATCATCATTAGACATCTGGCGAGACTATGTCATAGAAATACTCTTCTAAATCAACTCTATCTGCTCTTAGGTCTCCTGAACAAGACGAGGTCCTAGAAAAGCTCCCACTCCTTCCTCCAGCCAGCATAAATGGGATTGGCATGGCCTGTCGTACAAAGACTTGTAAGGTGTCATCTAAAAAGTCACCTGGAAACTTTTGTTGTAGGAGAACTCCACAAGAGGTATATGATTCTCCCAAGAACCTCCAGAGTCCAGAATGCAAGCTCGGAGCATATCCTCAAGCACCTGAATCGTACGCTCGGACTGACCATCTACCTGGGGATGGTAAGCTGTACTCAAATGTACCTGTGTACCCAAAGCCTTCTAAAGCCCCTTCCAGAACCGAGAAGTAAAACCTGAATCCCTATGTGCAACCCTGGAGTGTGGAACTCCATGCAGACGTAAAATATCTCTGATGTACAACCGCCCCAGCTCATCAACACTAAAGGTATCCTTGATCGGAAAGAAGTGATAAACCTTCGTGATTCTGTCAATGAAAACCCATACTGTGTTGTTCCCTTGAGGAGACCTCAGAAAAAAGGTCATTAAGTCCATCGCGATGTCGTTCCACTTCCACTCAAGAATGGGTAAATTCTGTAAAAACCCTTATGGTCGTTGATACTCCGCCTTCACCTGCTGACAAGTGGAACACCTCATGATGAAACTAGCAACGTCCCTCTTCATACCTGGCCACCAATAATGATAGTGTAGATCACGATACATCTTGGTGATGCTAGGATGAACTTCCCAAACTGAGGAATGAATGTCTCGCATCAGTTCCTCGTGTATGTCCGCTAGCACCCATACGCGTCCCTCAAATAGTAAGATCTTAACCTCACCCATTGTCTATCCAGGAAAAGGGTCCTCTCCTGACACACTCTCCCACATGACTAGGCCTTCATAGTCTAACAGCTGCCTCATCCGTACCTGATCAATAATAGTAGAGGTAACAACTATAGAAGAGAGAAAATTATGTCCATATCTGTCATGCACCTCCAAGTCCATCTCGATGAACAGAGCCATAAACTACCACTCAATGCTGGCGTCCTGAACTGCCTGTATTTGAGTTCTCCTACTCAGAGAATCAACCACAAAATTTCATTTCCCAGGCATGTAGGCAAGATCAAAGTCAAAAGACTGAAGGTACTCAACCCACCTTCGCTGTCTCAAATTCAAATCATGCTTAGTGAAGATGTACTTGAGACTCTTGTGGTCGTTAAATACCACAAAGTGCTCTCCCAAAAGATAGTGTCTCCAACAGTGTTGAGCATGAACAAAATATGCTAACTCTAGATCGTGCGTCGGGTAATTCATCTCATGTGGCCTTAACTGTCGAGACCCGTAAGCAACAAATCCATCTCCCTGCATAAGAACAGCTCCTAGCCCGATACCTGAAGCATCGCAGTAAACAATATAGCTCTTGCCCGGCTCTGGAAGGACTAGTATTGTTACTGAAGTCAACCTCCCCTTCAGCTCCTGAAAGGATGACTCACAAGAATCTAACCATAAGAACTTCACCCCTTTATTGGTCAGACCTTTCGGTGGTACTGATAGGAATGAAAAGTTCTATATGAAGCATTTGTAGTATCCAGCCAGTCCTAGGAAACTCTGTTCTTCAAATATGTTCTTCGGCTGCTCTCAGAAAACTACTTCCCTCAGTTTCTCTGGGTCTACTGAGTTTCCTGTCTCTGAGATAACATGACACAATAGGTGAATCTAGTCCATCCAATAGTGGATTTTTAAGATCTTAGCATATAACTTATGCTCTCTCAGTGTACTCAAAATGATCTCAAGATGGTTACCATGGTCATGTCGAGTGTGAGAGTACAAAAATATAGCATCCATGAAAACAACCACGATGTAATCCAAGTATGGATGGAACACTAGGTTCATCAGTGCAATGAAAACTCCAGGTTTGTTTGTGATACTGAATGACATAACCATATACTCATATAGACCATACCTACTCTTGAAGGCTGTAAGAGGTATATCAGATGGTATAACGCACAACTGATGATAACTGGATATGAAATCAATCTTCGAGAACACCCGGGCTCCTCGAAGATGATCAAAGAGATCATCGATCCTCGGCAAAGGATACCGGTTCTTGACCATCAACTGGTTAAACTTCCGATAGTCCACACAAATCCTGAGGGTACCATCTACCTTTTCACAAACCGAATAGGCAATCCCCATGTAGAATTACTGGGTCGGATGAAACCCTTCTCCTGCAACTCCTCCAACTGCTTCTTGAGCTCCTGCAACTCAGCTGTATCCATCCTATAAGGAGGAATGTACATCGGTGCCGCTCTTGGAATGAGCTCAATCGATAAGTCTACCTCACCCTCCAGAGTCCAACCTCAAAATACCATTGGAAAGACATCTCTGAAATGGTCCACCACTAGAGGGAAGTATAATAGTGGTGTCCCCTGGACATCCAGATATAGACTATCAATATGGGCTATAACTCCTCCTATCCCATGATGCTCAGGTCCTTCTCGACTCACATGGACATCCCACTCGCCTCTATGAAGAAAGGTTCCACCCTCAGGTGATACGAAACTCACCATGCGGTGATATAAATCAATGACTACCTGGAAGGGAACTATCTAGTTCATTATGAGAATTACATCATAGCTCGCCATCCCTAGGACATAGAGGTCCCATAAGAAGTGACCCCCTGCAACCTCAAGAGGTAATTCTCTACACTGACATACACTAACCGCTCTAGTTTCTAACGGCATGTCTAGAGTCAAGGTATCGACAGAGGAAAAGATGCATAGCCCAAGGCTCTCCACAACAGCAATAGAGACAAAGCTATAAATAGCATCGATATCGAAAAGAGTAGAAGTTAAAGCTGAGGCAACTAAAATCGTACCTCGAACTGTAGAAGGTCTAGGATCCTGCTAATGATGGATCTGCTCCATTAAAAATGCTAGGCCTATACCACGACACTGTGACCCTGCCTGACCACTCTGAGCTGCTCCACCCTACTGTTGCTAGTAGCATGGTGACTGACCACCATGGCTGCAACCTCCACCTAAGACGGAACGGCCAGAAGAACTCCAGTTCCCAGACTGGTGAGAAACTGGCAATGCTTCTCCTAAATGCGGGTTTATAGAAGAAACCCTACCACCAATTATAGTTTAGAAGATCTGACATAAACGCTAAAGATGGCCAATCTTGCCATAGGATCAGCACTCCATCTGGTCTCTCTGGCACTGGGGCCTAGTATGTCCACTCCTCCCGCATTGGTATCATACTACCTGGCTGCCTGAAGATACATTCCACCTACTCTGATCTCCTCGATCATACTCCCTTCGGTGTTTTCTACTATCATTAGGAGGAACACTGACTCCGGATGTCGAACCGCCCTGGCTCACTCCTCTAGAATCCCTCAGATTGCCCTCGGTGATCAGCACCTGGTTGACGATAGAGGATATAGATGTCAACCTAAAGATGTTCACTTGTGATTGGATGCCGTGCCTCAGACCATCCTTGAACTTCCTTGCAAGGAAAATCTCATCACCTCTAGGAATCTACGTGCAATACTGCAGCTCTATAAAACGAGAGGAGTACTCCATAACAGAAAGAGTACTCTGCTCCAGACTCCTAAACCCTCGGGCCCGATCGACCCTCAAGGTCTCTGGGTAGAAGTAATCGTAGAAGATGTGCTAAAACTCATCCCAAGTCATAATATGCTGGCATCCTGACTGTGAGATCACCCCCCACCACCTCGTGGCGGAGTCTCGAAGCATATAGGTCGCAAGCTTCACCCTCTTCTCTGGGGGTATCTCCAGATGTTCGAAAATTGTAAGCGTAGAATCTAGCCATGACTCTACAACATGAGGTCCTCCATCCCATGAGAAAGTAGTACGATGTTGCTACTGGAAAACCCATGTCAACTCTGCCATCGACGGGGTAGGAGGTGATTCTCCCTGGAAGGTTTGCATCATCCATAGAAAGTCTTCCATAAACTACGCATTGGTGCCTGCAACTGGTATAACTGTTTTGCCAAGACTGGAACAGGAGGAGGATCTTCCGGAGATCCCCGATCGACCATATCTGGTGTCTAATCACTATCTGGTAGCTGACGTACAACCAGAGGATGTCTAAACAGAATAGCTCTGAAAGGTCAAGCACACCTTAGATCAGGATTATCAATGACTGAGAACACAAGAGTACAAGATGTGAACAGGAGAAAGAAACATTCATGTTTTACAAAACACGACTACACGACATGTATAAACATTACATGGCGTGTTCTTTTAAGCTATCCACAAGGGTGTGTACTTCTGCCACAACTGGTCATGTAATTCCCCAACAACACGACGTGTTATCCCTACACACGACATATACTTAAACTCTATTCCCCTGCCCGAGTATTTTTACATGGCTAACCCACATGGTTTTCTTAATCTTAGACTACATGACATGTTCATGACGGACACAAAATGTAATAAACAAGGTTTCATGACTCATGTTGTTAGTTACACGGCCAGCTTACATGGTTCACTCTTACATGGCGTGCTCCCTTAGAATACGGTGTGTACTTGAAGGTTTTTCCTGACCCATTTTGTTCATGACACGGTCGGGTACATAGGTTAAATGGTAAAACATGTTATAATAGTACACATGTGTATAGGCTATGTTTCATTTATCTATGTCAGTAGTCACACGGGTATCCACACGGTCACTACAACAGGGCGTGTACTTACCGTACACGGCGTGTTCCTGCAGATATTTCACAACCCTGTGTTTCTGCCCACACAGTCAGTGACATGGTTTAAAAACTACATGGTGTTTATTGATAAATTACATGCCGTTTATTCTTGGTTTTTTGGGGTAGTAGCTCAGAAGCTACTCTTAATCCCAGAAAATACAGAAAATATACATTAAGGTGCCAAATTCCAATCCGTGAGGGCCCATACTTCCCACTAATCAAAGCTTTGAATCTTATAATAGTTATAACAAGGAAACCAAGAAATGATCCACCGAATTCTGGTCCATGAGGGCCCATAACACCTCAAGAACCAATGTTTGGCGTCCATTTAAGAAAATTACTATACAAACTAATTCTCTATCAAACAACTTAGATTCTATCAAAGCATCTATCACAACTGCATGAATAATCTACACAACGTCTATCACAACAACATTCAATCGCTAATGCATCCTAGATGGCCTGGAAAGAATACATGGCATGTGATTTCTGACAAGTGCCTATATGATGAATGAGATGGAATACCCTCATCTCATCGGGGTGCGATATAAATAGAACCATAATAACAATAACAGTAATAACACAAATCATGTGAGTCACTCAAGATGAAATCATATCAATTGTAAAAATTGAAAAACCTGAAGAAATTCCAATAAACGAGGTATATTGGATTTTCCCTATAAACGGGTTAGCTACTCCTGGGCACATCTTACTACCAAGTACCTATTCCTTTCTATCTCTGGCTATAGGATCCAAACTATAATTCAAGATAAAATAACTCCTCTGATACCACTTTATAACGCCCCAGTTCTGGAAGCCACCCCGAGGCGCTCCATACATGGTTGGTCACAAGGACTCAAGCGCATTTCCACAAATACCAGAGGCTACCGTCAAGGAGTGAGGGCCTTGGGTGTGATAGTGGGGAAACTATTCCCTCATTGGCAGATTACACAGTGGATGAAGAGAAAATAACAATAGTGGAAGCAGTAAACAATCCATACACAAGTGGACAACTGAAGACTAAATATGATAAAAAGTAGGAGCACACACACACACATATATATATAAATGATGCATGATACATATACGTCTATGAAAGCATCCAAAAAAATAACAATTCTGAAAACAATACTAAACCAAAGTACAAAAGAAAACATAAAAGAAACTCCTTAGCATCGCAAGCCTCAACTTGGTCCCATGCTCTCGAGCTCCAATGCGATCAAGTACCTGAAGTAGAAGGGCACTTGCCCATGTCTATACCTGCAACAATATAAGATATATGGGCCCAAAAGAATGACCCAAACAGGGTGTGAGACTTAATCCCAAGAGGATACCACCCAAAGATATGTTCCTAACAGTCATTGAGTATATGGAAGGTAATAGTACAGTAAGCAGTAAATAGTAGGCAGTAACAAGATAATACACAGTAGTAAATAATCCACAGATCAACAAGTAGCAGTGATGCAACAGCTGACCACAGACAGGAATCCCTCTAGGAAGTACTCAGAGCCATCCCCTTTGGGCCTATCCAGGAATTACCAACAACCCTCTTGGTAGTACACTCAGCCTATCTCCTCTGTTTTGGTCATACGAAAGTTATAAGACTCTATGAGGAAGCACGCTCATTCAATTCCCCTTATAGTCTAAGGTAGTCCGGGACTCTCTGAGAAAAATCATGCGGTTGATTCCCCTTCTAGCCCCAAGGACTAGAGAATCTCTAAGAAATGTCACTCAGTCAATTCCTCTTATAGTATCAGGTCGATCACAAACTCTCTGAGGAAACTCACTTGGTCAATTCCTCCTATAGCCTGGAGTGGTTTAAGGAAATTCAACCAAAACAAAGACTTTCGGAGGAAGCTCACACGGTCTATCCCATTATAGTCTATAAAGATCAAGACTCTCTGAGGAAGCTCACTTGTTCTATCCTCCGGTAGTATATAATATCCAAGACTCTTTTGGAAGCTCACTCGGTCCATCCCCTATAGTCTATAATGTCCAAGAGTCTCTGAGGAAGCTCACTCGGTGTATCCCCTTAAAGTCTATAGCACCAGGTTCTCACGGTCATGTGGCAGTCGGTACATAATAATACTATAAGGCCAAAGTAAACCTATAGAAATACATGGATAACCAGTCTATAGTATCTTGAGCATGTTAGTAAAACAACATTCCATCCTCTGATCAGAAGGCATGGAAAATAGATAAACGGTCAATAGGCTGAACAAGACCAAAAGGTCCTAAACAGAACAAGGCATGGGCAAAACAACCAAGCATAAAAATTATCCTTATACATAGCCAAATAACCTATACACAAGCATACAATAAAGTTAGAAAAACAATATGGGCAAAACAGTAAAGAAGTAATACCCCGTTCAAGTGTATTGGTGGAATTTGCACATAAAACTTAAGGAATTTGAACTGAAAGGCACGAACCGCCTACCTTGATGCTAGGAGATTGATATATGTGAATCACTAGGCTTGAATATCCTTAAAATGTCGTAGATCTACAAAAACACACAAAATGTTCAACCCACAATAACTAGTAAAATAATAGGAATTGGAAAACGATGATTTGGAAGAAGGAAAAGCTTACCGCTACGGCTCCAACGCAATCTACGATAGTCGATTCAATGAACTATTGGAGGTTTGGGGGATCAGAGAAGTTTTGAGGCCATATGGCTCCACTCGGTCGAACGAGACCTAGAAGAAGACATTTATGGCGATCAGACCCGAGCCCGGTCCGTTTAATGAAAAAAAAAGTACAATGCTTGTACTTTTGGAGTACACGGCATGTAGTAGGCTTTTCCATACTCCGCTTTAGGCTGCCTCAATGTCACCCCTACATGGCCGTGTGTGTGGCCCGGAAATGGCCAACACATGGCATCGTGTGGAAATGGCGCACACGGCGTGAACTCTTAAAGGCGTGTACTTCAAAAATTTCCAAAAACACCTCTTTTCTCAAAAACTCCAGAAAAATGAAAAACATACCTTAAATGAAGGTCTAGGTTCTTACAGCTCGGATCATAAGATGAAAAGTGTTGTTGTCATAGCTGTGTGTTGGATGTTATGAGAGGCAAAGAACTAATAAAAAGCAGCCAACAAGCATCTGATTTCATTATGTAGTTTTAAGTTTTTGTTTTATTTTTATAAAGAACGTGTTTTAATTTTATGTATGCATTCTTCAGATTACAGAAATCTGGAAACATTTTGGCCAGAATCCAATCGTTTGAATATTTTCGGTGTTTTTTATTTTTGGAGATAAGTAAAAATATATTATGAGATAATATTATTTTATTTTACACAAATAAAAAAATAACAATTATTATAAAAAGGGGGACTTTTATGACTTGGTTTCAAGTAATTGTTTATTAATTTATAGTCCTTAGAATTTTAATTTTAAATTTTTTTAAAAAAATTACGAGACCACATCCCCATGTTGGGTATTCTCCTTTTAGTCAATTTAAAAAAAAGGAAAGAAGACCCCTAAGGGTCTTCTTCCACATGAAAGAAGGAGCCCCATGGAAACCCTAGCCACTGGACAGCCTCGAGCAGTGCCCCGCTCCCTGGCCACTTCTTCTCACTGACTCGCCGCTGCCTGGCCAAACCACCTCTCCACGGTCTGTCCACCTCACACTGCGCCTCCCACTGGGCATGATGGACCCCTCCCCTCCCTGCTCGCCTGGCTCTCCGCGGCCGATCTGCATCACCGCGGCCTCCGCTATACCTCGCGCCGACCAAACCAGACCAAGATGCTTGGAACCCTTCGTCGCGGCCTCCTCTCTGCCTCACGCAGACCTAGCTGGACCAAGTTGCTTCCCTCCAACTCGCGCATCGCCAGACCTCGCCGGCTCTCCCCTCCCTGCTCAATCTCGTGCCAGAACAGCCAGCCTCCACCCATGCGGCTGGCCGGATTAGAGGGGTGTTGCCCTAGTGGCTTGTCGGAATAGCACGACGCCGCCCTAGCACGTCGCCGAAAGATGCTGCCAACGCAAAGTATTACTCGACCGGGCTGATACACCGCGGTGTCACCGCGGTCACGCTGCGGTCTTGTTGTGGTCATATCGCGGTCTCACTGTGGTCTCTCCGCGGTCACACCACCGTCTCAGCGCGGTCACGCCACTGTCTAACGTGGTCATGTCGCGGTATCGGTGCGGTCTCACCACGGTCATGTTGCGGTCTCGCCACGATCGCACTGCGGTTACACTATGACTTGTCATTTCTCTAGTAAGACTTCCTCACGGCAGTACGTAGTCTAGCGGGACTCCTTCCTTGCAAGAGGTAAACTCGATAATTAATTTAAATTAATTTAGTTTTTAAAATTAAATTAATTAGAATTATATTGGGGTTTAAATTTAATTTAATCTGAAACATTAATTAAATTTGAATTTAAAAAAATTTAAAGATTAATTAAATTTTAAAAATAAATTAAAATAAATAGTTTAATTTAATTTTATAGTTAAAATTAAATTAATTGTTAAATTTAATTTTTGGAATTAAAATTAAATTAAACAACCGGAACTAATGGAAATAAATAAATGGAATTTATTTAAATTCATTTAATTTATTAGAGTACCCTCATATTATTTAAATTTTATTGTAGTTTAATTTTTAACTACAATTTATTTATACCGATGGGTCTTGGGAAAGCGATCGAACCATGAATGTCTAGTTTATTTGTTTATTTAATTTTTTATTCATTGTGTGAAATGATTGTAATAATTAATTAGAGAAATGACGGTTAGCGAATCCTATTTTAATTCAAATATGTATAAGGGTCTGTGTGTCCAATGCACAAGTTGTATTTTTTACCCCTAGAATCCCTCTCTTGCGTGTGAGTATATATGTAATTAAATAGTGATGATATGAGATGCAAACCCTGCCACGTTGAGGCGGTAATCCAGACGAGAGTCGAGCACGTTGCACTGGGGATAACTGCGACATGAGTCATGTGTTGACTCTGGTACGGATTCCCCTAGGTCAATATTGATCCATTTAGGGGTCGATCATAATAGAATACTAATGACAAGTCAGATTGCATGATTGACCTTTATGAATTGTTTATTATTTTATGTGAATGCATTATTATTGCTTGATCACATAGAATAATAAACAAGATAAAAAAATCACAGAGAAGTCACAAATGAATTTCTATTGTATATTCAGTTATTAGCATGACAATCAAGTTTGAACATATAAATAAAAAGGGATTATATTTTTCAATAAATTAAAAAAAACCCTCACAGATAAATTAAGTCCAAAAGCCTTTCATTTCTCACATATAAACCAAACTGGGTGTTTGGGGTGCTCTTCAGCCATAATTGAGAATGCCTCTTACTACCGGGGCATTTTCATGAATGAACTTGGTCAACATAACAAAGGTGAGTAGTCAAGGATTAGCCATATCTATCTTTACATCACATTAGGGGAAATATGTTGAGGGAATCATGTTTGGATTCCAAATTCTGGGACATTACGCAACAACACAAGGAAACACAAGTCAAGTGGTGTGCAAGCCAAGTGCCTATCTTGAAACCCTCCGAGTAGTAGTGTAGCCATACCATGTAGACTATGAGGGAGGTTTCTAGGATCCTTCCCACTATAATACTCAAGAGATAGATTATTCTAAATCAAATAGTGAGGGCTATTACGGTTCTCTAAAGTATTGGGAGACATTAAACTGATATAATAATTTATTAATCATAAATATCCAAAGGTAATCAAGACAAAGTAAAAACTGCTAAATATTTATCTAATGAAGATTTAAGATGGAAATCACCAACACCATAAGTACTTTATCACTGTGATAAATTCTGGATGAGGAAAATATCCTGACCAACAATAACTTTTAAGATTGGTATAAGAGCTTTTGCATAGTACTATTATAAGAAAAGAGGTTATATGTGATGGAATCCCCAATTCATGCTGAGCCTCTTCAGGGATCATGAAAGACAGAAAAAGATAAATGGGGAAAGCATGTAGATGACGCGTTTGATGTACAATGCATCATGTTGTCATCCATGCCTTGAAAATTGAAAAAATTTAATGAGTATGAGGATGCCTACAAGATGTTTTCACATATCCAATAATTATATCATGAGAGGGACAGGTAAGAAAGGCATGAGGTATCAAGTGCTCTTTATAAGTGTGGTGTAGTAGAAGGGAACCATGCTAGTCCTCACATACTCTAGATGATTGGTTATATTGAAAGGCTTGAAGCACTTGGGTTCAAATTGAACCAAGAACTAATAGTGGATATCTTTATTGCCACTTTACCATCAAGATTCTTGACTTTTTTGTCAATTATGACATGAATGATATGACAAAGTCACTCCTAGACCTTTTGGATTTAGTTTTCCAAGGAGACAAAGATATGAAAAATATCAATTAATTTGTTCTTATGGCGAACGAGAAAAACAAGGGCAAGGAAAAAAGGTCTAAGGCCAAGTCAAGGACAAAGACACCAATGCATCATCCTGCAAAGAAGCAAAATATTCAGAGGCATAGTAATGAGCTAGAAGCTGTATGCTTGGGATGTATCAAAAAGGTCCACTAGAAGAAGATCTACAGAGCTGGGAAGAAGAACCAAACATATGCTTTTACTTCAGGTATATATTTCATTGAATACAATTTATCTTTATCTACAAGTTTGGTATTGGATACGGCATGCAGCTCACACATTTGTATTCATATATAGGAACTAAGTAGGTTGAAGAATATTGAAAAAGGTGAAGTGGATATTCGAGCTAGAAATGGTGAAAGTATGGAAGCCATGGTAGTGGGAGACTATCAATTATCCTTTCTAAATGGTTTGGATCTATTTTTGAACAATTGATTTTATGTACCGTCTTTAACCCGAAACAACATCTTTATGTCAATTTTAGACACTATGGGTTTTTATTTCATGTTTGGAAAAAATTTTTGTCTCTTTTATAGAGATAACATATGTTATAGTATGGCACAACATAACAATGGTTTATACATGCTGGAAGTTGAGAACCCCATAATGGAAATCAATGACAAAAAAAACCAAAATGACACATATATCACCCACTTATGGCCCCTCTAGCATGGCCATGTAAACGAGAAGTAATTATGAATATTACATCAAGAAGAGTATTTAGATTCGGTACAGTTTGAACCCTTGGATGTTTGTCAGTCTTGTTTACAAGGAAATATGACCAAAACACCTCTCTCAAGAAAGGGATAAAGAGCCAATGTAGTACTGGAATTAATATATACTGATACATGTGGTCCATTTCTAGTAGTATCAAGGGGTGGTTTTTCATGCTTCATTACTTTTACTCATGACTATAGTAGGTATGGATATATCTACTTAATGCGGTATAAGTCTGATTCCTTTCATATTTTTAAGGAATACCAAAATGAAGTAGAAAACCAACATGGTAAGAAGATAAAATCACCCCTCTCAGACCGTGGTAGAGAATATCTTAACCAAGATTTCATTGATCACTTAAAAGAGTGTGGGATAGTATCCCAACTCACTCTTCCCTATACAACACAGTGGAATTCTATTAGTGAATGGATGAATAGGACCTTTCTAGACATGGTCAGATCAAAGATGATTCATAAAACTCTTCTGTTATCCTTTGGGGGATACGCTTTGTAGACTGCAGCATATACCGTAAATCGAGTACCAATTAAAGTCGTAGATGGGATTCCATATGATTTTGGGTATATAAAGATATCCATTCTGACACACATACTTGTATGGGGGTGTGAGGAATTTTTCAAGACGTTACCAAGTGAAAAATTAGCATCTAGAAGCACCAAGTGCATCTTTATAGGTTATCCTAAGGAAACTAAAGGATATTACCTATATACCCCAGTAGATAGAAACGTTATTGTGCCAAGATATGCCATATTTATAGAAAGGGAACACATTTCTATTGGTAATAGTGAGAGAAATATTGACTTCAATGAAGTTAATTCTCTAGATGCACAAGAGTTGGTAGAGGAACAATCTCTACAAAAGAAAGTGGAAGAAGAAGTTGTTCCCAAGACACAAATATGGCGTAGGTCTACAAGAAAGGTTAGAGATCCAGAGCATTATGGTTTTCTTATCACCAAGTCAGGTGACACATTATTTTGTGAGGATGATGAACCTATAACCTAAAAGGAAGTAGTATATGGAAAAGAAGCTGCTAAATTGAAAGAAGCCATGAATTTTAAGATGGAATCCATGTACCAAAATAAAGTTTGGATTTTGGTAGACCCTCCAGCTGATATAAATCCCCATTGTTACAAATGGGTATTCAAAAAGAAACTAGACATTGATGGTGAGGTTAATATATTTAATTAAAGTCAAGTTACAAAGGGTTTCAGAAAACATCAAGGCATTGACTATGATGAATCCTTCTCCCCAGTAGCAATGCTAAAATCCATCATAATATTTCTTGCAATAGCAGCCTTTCATGATTATTGAATGTGGAAAATGGATGTCATAATAACTTTTCTAAATGGGAAAATGGTTGAAGACATCTATATGATTCAACTCGAAGGGTTTTTCAATTCAAATAATTCCAATAAAGTATGAAAGTTTTAGAGATCCATTTATGTGTTGAAGGAGGCATCATGATCATGGAATGTTTATTTTGATGAGGCTATAAGAGAATTTGATTTTTTTCAAAAATGAATGTGTGGCCTGTGTCTATACAAATGTTGAAGGGAATTCCATAATTTTCCTAGTGTTATATGTCAATGACGTATTAATTATGGGAAATGAGGTGCATGTCTTATAATCAGTTATGACTTGGTTAAATGAATGCCTCTCCATGAAAGACATTGTTGAAGCAGCCTACATTATAGGGATCATGATCTATTGAAATATATCTCTGAGGATTCTTGGGCTAAATCAAAGTACATATATTGACAAGGTACTTAGGAGGTACAATATGGAACAATCCAAGAGAGTATTGTTCCCTATGTCACATTGTATAAATATCTCCATGAAATTGTGTCCACAAATAGAGTAGGAGATTGATAGAATGAATAGAATCCCTTATGCCTCATCATTGGGTTCTATCATGTATTCCATGCTATGTACTAGGTTTGATGTTGCCTTTTCTTTAAGCATGGTGGGTAGATATCAAGCCAATCCAGGAGAGCTTCATTGGGCAGCTGTTAAAAATATCATAAAGTACTTGAGGTGTACTAAGAATATGTTCCTGGTGTATGTAGGAGATGGGGAACTAGTAGTGAGAGGATACACTGATGCTAGTTTCCAGATAGATCACGATTATCTAAAATTGAAGTTAGTCTACATATTTTGCCTTAATGGTGGGGCAATGAGTTGGAGAAGCTAGAAGAAAGTTGTGGTTGATGATTCTACAGTAGAGTCTGAATATATTGCAGCTTCCGATGCAGCAAAGGAAGAATTCTGGATACATAGATTTATCTCAGACATTGATGTTGTGCATAAGGGTGCAAACCCTATTCAAGTATATTCGGATAATACTGCTACAGTGGTGATATCCAAGGAGTCCAAGTCTTACTATATGAAAAAGCATATTCTTTAGAAGTTTCATCTCTTAATGGAATTTTCTTGAAGATTTGAAGTCGCAGTTAGCAGAGTAGCCATAGAGGACAATGTGGCAGACCCCCTGACCAAAGTCATTTCTCAGGAAAAGTATGATTCTCATGTGAGAGCTAGAAAATTGAAACCTGTTAGCAATTAGCACTAGTGCTAGTTGGAGTGTTGAATGTCGGTGCCTTAGACCCAACTTTTATTGTACTTTTATTACCACTACATGTTTGCGGTTTTTTATGTAAACATGTGTTTATAATTCCATAATAGTGTAGATACTTCTGCATCCATTTTCTTTATGGAAATTTACTTATATTACATGTTGTATCAAAGGTTTATAACTGATCTCAGGCTATAATGAGAACCCTGATATGCCATGACAGTAATCTTAATGTAGCGTCCTATGGTCCAGTAACATCATTCTTAAAGGACACAGATGATGTGTGACCATCCGGTGATGGGGTCTCATAAGCAATGGGACTTCTTCTCATGATGTTCTCACTTGATGATCTCTAGAAGTTGAGATCATAAAGAGGAACCCACATTATATTAACACCACATGTTTTAGGTGTCATTGGTCATTCCTATCTATGGAAATGTGTAATGGTCTCCAGACTTGAGATCATTATCAATGTATTTCATTTAATTGCGTACTTTTATGCAAGGAAAAAACCATGGCGATAAAGTCATGGTGAGGTAGATTGTGTTTGGTACGTCATTATTGACATGACATAGAATGAATGATCAAGATATGATTTGTCACTTCTGATTTGAGAAAGAGATGTCTCAGGCTTGGTTGATTAGGATGGTTGCACCTTCATTAAATCAATGTCCATGGTAGTGGAAGGTTAGACCATCCGAAAAAATCAACAAATAAAATAAATAATGTTAAAGGGTGATGAAACTAATGTGCATTCTACTTTATTGAGATATCGATGATGAAGAGAATATATTACACAGACCATGTTAGTAGGAAGGTAGTCATTTCTTTGACTTTACCTTATCTCTTTAAAGGCCTTGATGGGTTTCTAGACGCTGCTCTTGGTCGGTGGATATTATTCAATGCTATTGAGATAAGGGCCTATAGGGGAACACACTATAGTGCTTTGAGATTTTTCCCTTTTCTGGGAATAGGAATATAGAACTTGGTAGGCCCCACCAAAGGGTCTGAGTATTATCCATGTTCTATGGATCACCAATTAATAAATAAATTATCAATTATTCAATATTGAAATAATATTTCAAATTTATTTATATCATGTATTTAAAACTGATTAAGTAAATACATAGATAAAATTTTATTTGAAAGGATATGAATATCAAGGTTTTGTTTAATATATGCAGGAGAAGTGTGTCGAGTTATAGAATCATGTTTATCACGAAATATATATTAAATTATATATTGTAGTTAGTGATAATTTTTTTAATATTATTTATGTAATAATTAAATTTGACATAAATAAATATTTATAATACTTATACAGATAATATTTATTACACGGGGGGCTGGGAACAATTACCGGGTATTTCAGATATCCCCTATATAAGTAAGAGAGAGGCACTCCCCATGTAACTATTCATGTTCCAAACATGAGAGCCTCTCTCTCCTATTGGATTCTAGAGAGATATTCTCTCAACCAAGGAAGAACATCAAGATTATCCTTCTTGGATTGACAATTGTTTCCTTGCTGTGATCACTGCTACAACAAAGAGCTGGTCGGTGTACCACACTAGCACCCAGATTCCAACGAAAGACATGTGTGTAGATTTGAGAGGCATTTGTGGGTGATCTAGAGGAATTCTTCCTCGGTTTCTTCCAGCAATGGTTCTCGGCATCCTGCGACGATCTTGAGCACGTCAGATCCGAACAAGGTATGTGTTCCTTTGATTTTTGTGCTCTATCAAATCCACATGTGGTCCTCAGAGTGTACCGGGATAGTTCACCATAATTGAAGTCATAACGTTGCTCCAGTGATGCAAAAAAGTTCAATTTCATGACTCATTGGCTTCCACTGCCCGTCCCAGTACCTAATAATCTCGACAATACAAGTTTGTTTTCTTGGTTTTCAGTTAGTGGCATATATTTTTAACAAAAATGAAAATTTTAAATTGAATATTTATTGAATTTTTTTTATGGATTTTTCCTTTGAATATATATATATATATATATTAGTTTTGTAGAGGAGTTGGCACTATGTTTGGGTATCTTGGGAAACCGAAATTAATAAATTAAAAATATTAATATAATTTAATGCATACACACACAACATTTTGGTTTAAATGGTTTTCCCATGGTTTTGGAACCTGGATTAAAGATCTAAGACCATGGTTGATTCCAAAATGCTAGGTTTACCAAAGGCACTACCTAATTTTGGTTAGTGACCAATGATATGTTGGAGGTGACTATTACCAGGTGCATTTAGTAAAATAATTATTTTATTTTATTTTGTTATTTAAATGAAATATCCCAGCCTAAACCTATATAAATACGTCACTATGATGTTTCTATAGGTTTTTCCACATAACTATGTGAGTATTAGAGGAAGATAACATTCGTCTTTTTCATTGGAAAACTGATGTTGTGAATCAACTATCATATCAAGGTGGATTGTGAGGCGTGTAGAGAATGTAGTGAACCTTATTCATCATTAGAAAATATGATCTTCACCAATGATCAATCCATAAATGAGGTAGGGCTCATTATTTTTGGTTTCATACAATTATATTTTACTATAATGGATTTTTTATATCTAAATTTTTATTGATATGTGATTATCTTTCCTTCTCATGATCGTGTTTTGTAAATTGAACTAGTGAATCCAATTTATTTTATCGTTCTATGATTCACCCATAATTTCACCATCTATTAATTTTTGTCCAAAATCACATCGTACAATGATGTATTTACCTTGTTCTTGTTATTTTCACCCCACCCTTCATCATGTTCTTAATTTTTGGCCCACAATATCATAGTTAGACATTGTTGAGCACTACTGGAAGCTTAGGGTATACCAACAGTTTTAAACCATTGGGATAAGCTTGAAAACAATTGGTATACCCTATACCAATGGTTTTCTAGACCACTAGCTATTGAGGCATAGGGATATCACTATAAAAATGGTTATTTCATAACTGTTGGTATAGGGAACTTGGAATTACACAATTCATATGGTTTGTAGAAACCATTGGAAAGGATCTTTTCTAAAGATTTGATACAGTTGGTATATATTGATTATTAACTCTTTGAAAATGGTTTGAGAACTGTTGGTATAAATATGTTTTTCAGATCTATACCAACAGTTTATAAACCATTAGTATAGTGTTTTGCAATTCCAAATAGCAGAAAACAACACCTTCCACCCCTCTCCAATTACTAACAATTTCAATTACATTGAAAACAATACCATGTACAGAATTAAAAATGACACTAATGAAAACAATATACAAAACACCACATAGGAAAGCACAACACCAAAAAATACTCTACCAACATGTGAAAAAACACTATAGAATAATGATGAATACAACACATAAATAAACTAATACAACACATGAAAAAAATACACTATAAAAAACACCACATAATTAATACACCTGAAAATACAGACAATATACAATATAATGATATGGAAAAAGACTAAAATGGAAAGCACCACATGCCACTGGAATGCATCTAAAAAGAAGGATGGTATCCACACTAAAATTAAGATGATATCCACACTGAATTGAACACAAGGGAAAAAGAATACTAGATTGATTGAGAAATGGAAATGCATCCTTATTCTGTTGCTAATATTATTTATTGAGTTTAGTATTTGCAACACTTTAATGGTGTTTTATTATAGGTTATTAATGGTATGTAATAATTATTATAGACATATTTAAATTAATTGTTTTAATGAAATTAAGTAGAATGATTACTCAATGAGATATTGAAGAAACAATCCATGGATTTATGGATGAAGGGAGCCATCATCATCACCTTGATGGTGAGATACCAATCACCTTTGGAAAGTGGGAATGAGACTAGATCAAAATGGATTCCCATTATGTAAATCATCTAAAGACAATGAATCAGAGGAAGATTACTAAGAAGTGGTATAATAATAATGAATAATCTCAAGTTCTTCAACTAAGAGTTTATTAGAAGCTTATGGTTATGTATGAATATTTAATAATGTTGGAGTTGGTTACAATATAAAGGAATGTTATTAGAGAGGAAATATAGTTTAAAAAAATATTTCTAATTTTTTTATCTTTACAGAAGGAGGCAATAATACATACAACTACCACCATGAGGACACAATAATGGATGTGACTACTGCCATGAGGTGGTGTTGCACTTACTCTAAAATAAGTGGAATATTGAAAGTGGATATCATGATATATTCTAGTGTATAGCTAGCATTAGAAAAAAATAAAAACAAGTGGGAAACATATTCGTAATGCTCCTGTGCATACTCAGAACAAATGAAGAGGTGTTATGATCTTTAATAATACTTGAAGCATAAGAAGAAAACAAATATAGTATGTTTCCCATCTCTATTGACATGGTCATGGGTGGTAAGCCTATTATTCCAAATTATCTATAGTAAAAGAAATTGATAGGGTTGAATGAATTGTACCTAAAAATTATATAGCCAAGATGGATTCCTAGTGGAGGTACAAATTAAAATAATGTAGATGACTTTGACAAAACAGTTCCCATTACAAGAAGGCTTCGAAACCAATGCGACAATATCTATGAAATGATATATTTGAATTTCTAACATAGCCCGTAGATGAATAAAATAAATGATGGTGTATTGTGTCATGAAATCACCATTAATCATATTTATTCTATTAGTAAGAATGATCATGTTATCCTTAAGTGGCCTATCAAGACATAAGGTGTCTCAATTGTTGAGGGATGATTGACTTCAAACTAACCATGTCGAAATCTATATGATTTCATTTAAGGTTTAAGAACCATATTTTTTTGCTAGGTAATGATCCTTTAATTTTGTGTCAGAATCTTCACTTTGGACCTAATGTGGATTTCTAATGAGATAGTAATGGTTCTGAGGATGTTCAGGGATTATTCGGATCCCAGAACCAATATTTTTTGAAAAAAAAACAGGTTCGACACATGGTTTAGAGTAAACCGCAAGGAAATTCCACACGGTTTGTATAACCATGTGGATTGGGGATTTTTTATAGATCCACCTCACATTATTGGTGAAAAGTTTTACAGCCTTATCATGTGATGACCCATTTTTCTTAGTTATGTTTTCATGTCTTGTGCACGGTTTAATCAAACCGTGTAGAGGATGTTATTTCAAAAAAAACCATATCACACAGTTTGCGCACAGTTTGAAAAAAAACATGGACAAACCGTGCACAGGCTAAAATTTTGGGTAAAGTGTCCAAAACGCCATTAATGATCAATTTACTGCAATATTCTTCCCTAATCTAAGAAATGATGAGATTAATCCATTTTCCTCTCATTTTGGACCTTTATGAACGCCAAAGGTATGGATAAAGATATGTCCTTCATTAGGCATCCGATCGAGCTTCCATTCATCATGTTGGATGTGCAACGGTTATTAATCAAGTCATCTTTAGTTGTTCTTCTTTTCTCTTTATTTCAACCAAGATATCTTCATGTGATCATCTTTCACTTTTTCTTAGATCTATTTCAATTTGAGGAAAATCAAGAGCTGATACCAGATGTGGAGAGTTTTACAACTCTATTGTGGGTGGTGTACAACTCATCACTAACGTTTTTGGATTTTGGAATATTCAAGTGGTGCCAAAAAAATTCGTCGAGGACCATTTCATAAATTTAAATGCCCTGATTATACTTGTATGCATAGTATGGTTATGCTATTTTCTAATATGTGACTAGTTGTTAGCGGTTACAGCCACAAATTAATCTTCCCCATGTTGAAGGTTATGAAATATTTGATATTTATTGTTTTTACATGTTTAATCAACCTTCGGGAGTGACGTCGCTTGACCTTCCTAAAGGTGAGACTT
This sequence comes from Viscum album, assembly GCA_963277665.1. Taxonomy (NCBI): domain Eukaryota; kingdom Viridiplantae; phylum Streptophyta; class Magnoliopsida; order Santalales; family Viscaceae; genus Viscum; species Viscum album. The sequence goes on from OY728160.1 coordinate 1,922,359,627, forward strand.
CCTATAATAAGTGGCTTTTTATTAATGATAATTTCATAATGTCATGTACCATGTATGCTCACCACTTGACCCACCTAAGGTAAGTACATAAAATTCAATATTAAATGTGAAATGTGAAATAGAAAATATAACAAGTATATAACTTGTCCTTATCAAAGGTTATTGAATAAATGTTACATGTCTGTAGCACCCCTTTCCATATTGATGGAAGGCAGCGGATTGAACATCTATAACTGTAAATGACTTAATGGTTAATAAAGACTTTATTAATGGTTGCAATGCTTCTAGTCCTATCCACACTAATGGAAGACAAGGCTTGAAATTAATGAATGATTAAATGATTATAATATCAAATAAGAATAGACTAACTAAGGGTCACCTTGGATTCTGAGAGGAGAATACCTTGGGACTCGAGAACCTGATTCTGATTCAAGGATGTAGTTTTCTTAGGTTGACACCCACCTAGACTCTAGTTCTTATATATTCCTTGGATGCCTTGTTTACAACCGTAGGGTCCTTCACATTGTTACAAGATACCTCAGATACACTCCTTTTATCCAGCATTGACTAGTAGGTTCCATGGTGAAAGCCTATAGGGCCATGTACTTTCTTAGCCCCATTTTACCTTGGTCGATCACCTTAGACTTAGTAGGATCATTATTGTTGAATGACATGGATTAATATCCTTGGATTACACTCTTACCCCTTTAGCTATACTCAGGTACAACTGTGTTTGTGTTCTGTGAGCTCTACATTACCTTGGTTGTTACCTTGGAACTCCCTCACTAGATATCATTTTCAGGTTGCCTTATTATGTCATGGGACATTCAGTACTTATAGTATCACGAGGTGATGTCAGTGATAGATATGCCTCATGTCACCTATTAACATTAAATGGTAATTACATAATAATGAACAGGTTTCATGTTTAGAAACTAGTCAAGGGATGAAGCAGGTACTAGGGTATTTAGTTATATTTTACTTATTTCATTATATAATGTACATATGCATGCACACTGCTATATTCCCTTACACAGGCTAGAGGATATATACACCATTGGTGGTGACCCACTTAGATTTATCTCACATCCTCTCTGAGCATCGTTTGGTACTTGTATTCGATTATATGACTGTAGGTGATGACAAACAGAAGAGTATAGCTTTGAACACTTGATTGTTTTTTTATAGGATGAATAATTATATCAGATGACCGAGTTGGATCTCTGGATTCTTGGAGTAACTTTTGTTTTCTTATACATTGTGGAACTTATTGTTCTTATTTCCTTGTATCAATGTTTTTTCACTTTTATAGCGAAATGAAATCACCTCATCATTATTCTAGTTCATACAGTTGTTATTAATACTCTCATTTATCTTGTGCATCTTTTGCTTCCTCTGTTTACTATTTATTTATATTCCTTCCATAGTGAAACACTCTACTAATAAGGGAATAGTCTCCCCATAGACACACCCTAGGCCCTCACTGCTAGTCGGTAGCCTCTAGTGTTCTGCGAGATGTTCTTGAGTCCATGTGACCCACCAAGCTCGGAGCACCTCTTAAGTGTCATCCAGGTGTGGGAAGTCACAAAGTGTATCAATCTTGTTTATTTTCTTGCCTTACTATTTTGAGACAATATATTCGAGAATAGGAATGCTTGGGACAAGGTCATAAGCCATGATTGGGCATCAAAAACCCTTGTTCAAGGTAAAAACCTTATTTCCTAAATTATAATTGTAATTCTTATTTTTCTTATTATAGTTGATATTATTTCACTGTTGGGTGATGCAGAAATTGTGCGGTGTTGTTGATTATTACTCTGTTTGAGAATTTATTTCATCCTTAGCCCGATGATATGAGTTCAAGGAGAATTGATATTCCCATCATTATAGTCACATAGAGTTCACATGTCATTCATATTTCTATCCCATAAAGGTGCATTACACTTCCTTTCATTGCTTTATATGCCTGTGATTATTGATTGTTGTTATGATAGTTAGCTTATGATTGTATTACTCTTGGCTGTGATTGAGTGATTTCCTATCTCAATTCATGATGTGTATGACCCTCATGGGTTGGGATGCGTAATTAACCAAGTCGAGCCATTATACTATAAATAAATGGGTGTCGTTTCTGGTGATAGGTGTATGGTCACTGATTCATCGAAAATAGATATCCATTATAATGTGAACCCATAAATTTAAAATTAATTGGTTGCACATCCTTATCCCACATTTTCATATCTATGAACGGTAAATGAGTGAACCTTGAAATTAACTAAGAAATTACAAGAAAAATTATACTTGAGAACTTACCGATACCTGGCAGTCTAAGAAGGTAGTTTGGGCAGTAGGCCTTGGGTAGTGAGTTTTCATACGGTCATCATCTTCTAGTGATGCTATCTGCATGCTTCTATGGTTATTCTAAGGTGTTCTTGGAAATTTTAGACCAATGACGCCATGACCTCCTCGTGTCATTCACCAAGAGGGTGGTGACAACCATGCTCCAGACACGGTGGGCCCCGATCTTCCAGTTATAACTCCAGAAGTTAAACTAGATGAAATGTCTATTTTACCTCATTGGGGCACTAATTCCTATGTCTGTGATAGTTTCCTACATCTAATGTAGTCCATTATTGGTGCTCCATGGGGTGCACCTATGATGGCTGATCTGACCTGTGAGTTCCAGAAGCAGCATCCTCCTACTTTTTCAGGGGATGGCGGCTCTCAAGCTATTGTGTCATGGGTGAATGCCATGATATCTATCTTGGAGCATTTTGAAACGCCTCCATAGTGGAGAGTAAATCTTGATACATGCATGCTTTAGGATTTTGACATGCATTGGTGTGATGTGGTTACCCAGTCCGGTTGTCATCAGGTCATTTTATGGGTTGATTTCCAGACGAACGTCTCTGATAAATTCTTTGCTTAGGCACTGAGAGAAGATAAGGATAAAGAGTTCAGGCATATCGAGAATTATTTTATGTCAGTTATGAAATATTCAACAGATTTCACTGATTTACAACACTTTAGACCGCTTCTAGCTAGTGATGAGCTTTCTCATGTCAGATGATTGGAGTACGGGCTTCAATATTCCATCTGAACTCAGGTAAATGACTTTATACTTCCTATGTTTTCTGCAATAGTTGATTATTCCCTTTTCACTGATCATAACTTGAGGTAAAAAATTAGTACCGGGTTTAATGTATTAGTGCCGCGTTAGGCCATTAGTTCTACTAATGGCAGGAAACATTCCCTTGAGTGTTATCGTCAAGACAGTGGGAGCCAAAGTATCCAATTTGATAGCTTCGTGGTGTGTCTCACTGTGTAATACCAGGGCATAAGAATCCCCAATGCAATAGAGACCCTATGGAGTGTTGGTATAGCAATATCTTGGGTCATCTTTAGCATTTCTGCAAGACCATTCCACCAGCATCGAGTGGAAAAGGATTAGCATATGCTCCACCTACAAGGGTGAGTTCTTTTGCACCAGTTCAGGTGGGGAGTTGGAATATAATTGATAGGTCTGTTCGAGGAGGATGTTGTAGACATGGTAGTCTGACCACTGATCACCTGTAGTTCCAGCAGATATATCATGATCGTCGAAGTCCATATGTTAAATAGTTCCATGGATTAGGTCAGTGTCATGATTTACTGCTAATACCCAAGGATCTTGTTTTAGGACTATCTATAGTAAGAGGTATATTCTAGTAGCCTCAACTATTGTCTCTAAGTTATTTGATACTGGTTCTTCAAACTCTTTTATTTCATTATCTATCGTGGAATGTCTCAGACTAGAGATACACTATCACTATTGTTTAATGACCCTCGATACACCATTGGGAATATAGAAAGAGGGATATTCTAGTGCATGGAATGTCCCCTTGAGGTAGTTAGTTACCCTTTCTTGTGGAATCTATTTTTTCTCAAGATGATGGTCTTCGATTTAATTCTTAAGATGGATTGGTAACTCCAATATCACACCTTTGTAGACATCTATCACCATTGGGACTCTTTTATATCACTAGTAGGAAACATTTATGTATTCAAAGGAGAGTGGGATTTCTAGGACGGGAGAGTTGGACCAAATCATCATGGGCTAGGCGGAGTGACCACCATCATTGCAAATATTTTTATGGAGGATCATGGTTTGCATCAAACTGATTTCTCTCTAGTATTTGATCATTTTATGGATGTCTTTCTCAATGAATTTTTTGGCATACCTCCTAAGATAGAGGTAGAGTTTATAACTGGTCTAATTATAGGAGTATCTCTAGTGTCCATTCTTCCACAAAGGATGGAAGCTACTGAGCTTTAGGATCTCATGCAACAAAGAGTGGACCTAGATGCCAAACGATTTATAAGACCCAGTACATCATCTTGGGGTTCACCTGTGATTTTTTCCAGGAAGGCAGATTGAACCGTATGTAAATTCATGGATTAAAAAAATTTCAACCAACTTACGATCAAGAATATGTATCCACATCCTAAAATAGAAGATCTCTCTTACCAACTTCAAGGGGAAAAGGTGTTCTCTAAGATCCACATGATATTAGGTTATCATTAGGTGAAATTAACACTATCAGACATACCTCGTACCACTTTTGTAGTAGGTACGGTCTGTAGTAGTACATTGTTATGTCATTCGGTCCTACAAACTCACCTACTATTTTCATGGATTTGATGAATAGTGTTTTACACCCCTATTTGGACTCTTTTTCGTTGTCTTTGTGGAAAATATATTGGTGTATTCTCACACTCATAGAGACCATTCAAAACATCTTGATATCATTCTAGGTACACTTAGAGAGCATCGTCATTATGCCAAGCTTTATAAGGGCCACTTCTGGACTGACAAGGTCCACTTCTTGGGTCATATTATTTCAGAATTAGGAGTATCTATTGATCCTAAAATGTTTAGTGCTATAATTTCCAAGGTGAAACCCATGAACGTGTTTGATATATGGAGTTTCATGTGGCTGGATGGATATTACATGAATTTCATACAAGGTTTATAATGTCTTTCTTCACCTATTACTGGCCTTACAAAGATGGGTGTTATGTTGACATGGTCCGAGGCATGTGAGAAATACTTTCATGAGTAGAAGGTAAGGCTTGTATCGACACCTATTCAAATTCTTCCCGAGATAGGTATAGGATATTACATCTTCTATGAAGCATCAGGCATTGGCCGAGGAGCAGTACCGAAGTAGGAAGAAAATTTCGTTGTGTACAGATCTCATCAGTTGAGGCCTCACAAGAGAAATTACCTAACACATTTCCTTGAGAAAGCAGAAATTTCCCATTCATTAATTAGAGACACTATCTTTTGGGTGAGTTCTTTTTGGTGTTTACAAACCAAATGAGCCTCATATATATGTTTTATCAGCATGACATGAACCATAGACAAAGGTGGTGAGTTGAATATCTACAATCATTTGATTTTGAGCTTCCCTATATGCCTGTAATGGGAAATGTGTTCACTGATGCACTACAAAGGAAAACTAAAATATAGGATGTGTATGAAGAAAATGATGAATGGAAGTTAATGGCGCTATTTTCTGAGGTTCATCTAGAGTTTCAAGATATTCACGAGTAGTCTAACCTCTCATCCTTGATAGTTACTTCTTGCCTCCATGATAAATTGAAGAGTATGCAGATTTTAGATCCTAAATGTTGGGTTCTTCATAAGGGTATTGAAAGAGATAATGCACCTCCATATTGTTTTGTAGATAGAGAAGACATTCTAGGTGTATGTGGATGTGTCTGGGTCCCCACTAACATGAGAGAGGAGTTGATGAAGGAGTATCATTCTTCTCAATGGGATGTTCATCAAGGAATATCAAAGATGTATTGAGATATGTGACACCAGTGTTGGCGGCCTGGAATGAAATGTCATATAGCAGGCTTCATCACTAGATGTTCCACATGTCAACAGGTGAAGGCAGATCACCAAAGACCTGCAGTCATGTTGCGACCCCTTCTAGTCCTATAATGGAAATGGGAGAATGTTGCTATAGATTTAGTAGTCAGCTTACATAGGTCGTCGAGGGGTAGTAATGCCATATGGGAATTCATTGACTAACTAATATAATCATCCCACTTCATTCCTATTCGAGATACCTTATCAGTTGATGATATGGGAAGACTGTATGTTCATGATATTATACAACTAAATGGGGTTCCACATACTATCATTTTAGATACCAATTCTTGATTCACTTCACGGTTCTGGAAAGGTTTACAGAAAGCTATGGGAACTCACGTTCTTCTAAGAATATATTTTTTCTCTCAGACAGATGGAAAATCAGAACAGACGATACAGGTTCTAGAGGATGTTCTTTGAGCGCGTGTCCTTGATTTCGACAGTTCTTGGGAGAATCATATCCCTCTCATTAAGTTGGATTATAATAATAGTTTTCAGCTGACGATTAAGATGGCTCCTTTTGAGGTCTTATATGGTAGGACATGTCATTCACCATTATTCTAAAAAGAGGCAGGTGAGGCTTCCCTACTAGGTCTTCATCTTGTTTAAGAGACTTCAGAACATGTTCAACTGATCACAAAGCGTATGACTACTAATAAGTCTAAAACAAATCTTATGTTGATATCCATCAAAGACCTCTATAGTTTAAGGTTGTGTATTGTGTTTTCCTTCAGGTCTCACCCACAATACGCCATATATAGTTAGGGAAGAAGGGAAAGATGTCGCCTCATTATATCGGGTCATTCGAGATCATGTATATAGTCAGGCCGATAGCCCATCAGTTACTACTAACATAGAGGTACCATGAAAAGAAAAAGGTCTTTCACATATCATAGCTTCGCCAATGTCATTCCGACCCATCTCATACATTTGATTCATGAGGACGTTGAGTTACATGTGGATGCTACCTTTGGGAAATATCCAGAACACATCATTGTCCGAAGCACGAAGACTCTCTGAGGCATGTTTTTCCCTCTAGTATGGGTGCTATGGAATCATAGTCGAGAACAAGATGAGACTTTGGAGAGGGAACCTGACATTTGTACTTAATGGCCAAAGTTGTTCTCAGATAGTGTTTCTTTACACTTGTAAGGATAACTCGAGGGGGGGGGTTATTTTATGGGGGAAGACTGTAGGAACATAGTTTTTCTGTCATGTTTGAATTGTTTAATTTTTGTTTAAATATTTACTTTGGACCTAATGTGGATTCCTAATGAGTTAGTAAAGGTTCCTAGGATGTTCATGGCCTGTTCGGAGCCTAGAACCCAACTTTTTGGAAAAAAAAACATGCTTGGCACTCAATTTAGATTAAATTGTGCTGCAATTCTACACTATTTGGAAAACTGTGCGGATTGTGTTTTTTTGGATAGAGCCACCTCACATGGTTGGATCATAGTGGTGTGGCCTAATCATAATAATTACCCTTTTTCATAGGTACCCAAGCATGGTTTGTGCATGGCTTGATCAAACCGTGCAGAGGATGTTATTTTGGGTAGAACCATATTGCAAGGTTTGCGTATGGTTTGACAAACCGTTCCTAGGATAAAATTTTTGGGTAAAATGTCCAGAACGACCTTAATGATATATTTATTCCCCTCTTCTTCCCTAATTTTAGAACCACCTTGATTAAGCCATTTTCTCTCATTCTGGAGTTTTTTGAAGGCAAAAGCTAAAGATCAAGATAACTCCTTCATCTGGTATTCGATCAAGCTTCCATTCATCACGTTGGATGTGCAACTCTAAGTACTCGAGTCCTATTAAACCATTATTCTTCTCTCTTTCTCTCAAACTAGATATCATCATGTGATAATATTTCACCTTTTCATTGACATACTCTAATATGAGGGAAATAAAGTGTTGATACCAGAGGAGGGGAGTTTTACAAAAATAAGGTGGGTGGTCTATAACATATCCTTAAAGTTCGTTGATTTTGGAATATCCATGTGGGGCCTACAAATTTCATCAGGGACCATTTCTTAAATTTACATGCCATGATATTCTTGTTAGAATCATATGGTTATTCCCTTTCCAAATATGTGATTATTTTTTAGTAGTTACACCCACAACTCAATCTACCCCAGGTCGAAGTTTATGCCATATTTGGGTTTTAGTGTCTTGGCACCTTTAATCCACTCTTTAGGTGTGCCTTCACTTGACCTTTCTAAAGTAAATCCCTCCAATAATAAATGGATTTTTATTAATGATAATTTTATAATGGTATGTGCCATGTATGATTTCCACTTGACGCACCAATGGTAATTGCTTCAAATTGATTATTAAATGTGAAATGGAAAATATGCCAATTATAAAAATCGGAATTTCAAATGAGATATAATAAATGCTACATGTTCGTATAACCCCTTTTCATATTGATGGAAGGTAGTGGAGTGAACCTATATTACTAAATATTCCTTAATAGTTAATAAAGACTTGATTAATGGTTGCAACACTACATGGCCTATCCACACAAATGGAAGACAAGTCTTGAACTTAATTAATGATTACATGATTACATATCAAATATGAATGGACTGACTTGGGATCACCTTGGATTCAAGGAGGAGAATACCTTGGGACTTGGGAACCACATTTTGATTCAAGGATGTGGTTTTCATAGGTTGACACCCACCTAGACATCGGTTCTTGTCTATTCCTCAGATGCATGATATACTACCATTGGTTCCTTCACATTATTACATGATTCCTCAAATACACTCCTTGGATCTAGTATAGACTAGTTGGATCCATGGTGAAAGCCCGTAGGGGCATGTCCTTTCTTATCCTCATTTTACCTTGGTCGATCACCTTGGACTCAGTAGGTTCCTTTTTGTGGAATGCCTAGGATTACACTCCTTGGATTACACTCTTATCCCTTTATTTAGACTCAAATACCACTGTGTTAGCATTCTGTGAGATCTACATTACCTTGGTAGTTACCATGGAACTCCCTCACTAGATATCACTTTCTAGTTGCCTATTTATTTCTTGGAATATTCACTACTTATACTTTCATGAGGTGATGTCAGTGTTGGCTATGCCTCAAATGACCTATTAACATTAAATGGTAATTACATAATTAATGAACTGGTTACATATTCAGACACTGGCTATGGGATGAAGAAGGTAATTTTGTATTTAGTTATATTGTACTATATTCATTACTTTATATATGTATTTCTTCATATTTAAATATTCCATTAAATGGATTGGAGGATATAAATACTATTAGTGGTGGCCCACTGACATTTTCTCACACCCCCTTCAGGCACTATTTGGTACCCGGAGTAGATTAAATGAATGTAGGGGTTGACAAAGGGAAGCATAAAACATCAAACATTTGATTGATTTCTGGTAGGATGGAGCTTGATAGTAGATGATCGAGTTGGATATCAAGATTCTTGGTGTAGATTTTGTATTCATTTACATTGTAGAACATGTTATTCCTATTGTCTTCTATCCATGTTTTCCAGTTTTCTAGTGACTTGACAATACATCATCATTGTTCCTGTTGATACAATTATTATTATTCTTTTTTATCAAGTGAATCTACTACTTCCACTATTTACTATTTTTTTATATTCCTTCCACTCGGATACACTCTTCTGATGATGTAATAGTCTCCCCACTGACACACCCTAGGCCTTCACTACTAGTGGATGGACTCTGGAATTCGGGGAGATCCACTTGATTCCATGTGACCCATAGGGTTCAGGCCACCCGTTAAGTGACATATGGGTCTGAGACGTCAAATAAGGATTGTTTGATCAAAAGATAGATAGATGATGCAAGATAATATGAATAACCATCAAAAATTATTCATTTGAACCTTCTTGATAAAAAATCACAAATAGGATCAATAACAGTTAAGAGGTTTCATGTGAACTAACCAAAAAGGTCATCATTGAGTAATTTTAAATCTTTCACTCAAAGGTCCCCCATTTCGATTGGCTAGAAACATTCCATCCATTGGAAAATTATCTTTTTTCAAATACAGTAATTACATTGTCATGAAAATTGAAAATACACTGGTAAAAGGTGATATGATTAAATCTATATATTATTTAAACTAACTGAGTCAAGAATAATTTAACCTACCTAAACATGCATATATTTAGTTATATAAAATCAGAAGACATTAAATGTTAGTAATATTAGTAAAAAATGTAACGAATAAATCCATCCGGTATCACCATCACTATCATCATCATCATCATCATCAGCCTCATCAATGTCCTCATCAATGTCCTGATCATTTTCCCCATCCTCATTCATGTCCTCATCCTCAACCCCATCCTCAGCCCTGTCGTCACCCACATCCTCCGCCTCAGCCTCAACCTCTCCCTCGACCTCATCCTAGTCCTTAGCCTTAGTCTCAACATCATCCTTATCCTCAACATCTTCCTCACAATCATCATCTCCAAGAACAAAATCATCTCAACCACCACCTAAACATTCACCCATTTCACTATATAATGAATGCATTAAAGAAATATATTATTTACAAGTTGTTCATACCTCTGGTGGATGTAATGGACATAAAACATTTATCTATTTCATAAATTCATTGTTTCCCCTTTCAACCAGTTCATCTACCTGTGTGACCATTTTTTCAACTTGTTCGGCCCATGCCATAAATTTTTGAAACATGGTGGTATTAAAAATGGTAAATATATAGGGCCAATACCTCATCATGAATATAATCTTCCCATGTCATCAGTGTACTCTACCAGGGTTCTTATCTCCCAACACCTGATGTAAGTGATCATTTGGTCCAAAATTGATAGGTTCCTGGGCATCAAGGGCTTCCAAAGCATCCTGTTACAAATATAAATAGATTATTAAGTTAAAAATAGATATTAAATTTTGAAATCAACAAATTAAAACTTAAAATATGTAGTTTTTTCGGTTTGTTAACCGCACTTCCATCTTTTTCCGTCTACTCGAGCAAAATATATTTTCTCAAGGGACATGCCAATCAAAATTCAATAACTCCCTCTACAATGACATTGAATGCAGGAAACCATAATTAAAAATAGGCTTCAAATAATGCATTTCATAAAAAAAATTATATGAAAAATTTATAAATTTAATAAACTTTAGAGGAAACATTTTATGGTGCAAGTCTTAAAGAAAAATTATAAACAACTTTCGTACCTGCTTCCTCACATGATCTGACATCATAATACGCCCCAAATTGGGGAGGTATTTTTTAGAATCAATGTTGAATTTGTTTTTTTGGATGATTCATAAAAAATAAATAATTAAAAATATAGTATTTATGGAAAACATTAAAATTTTCATTTGGAATCCTCAAATGTGATTAATACCTGAAACTAGGTAGTTATCCACGGAGTAATCATTTGCCAATACTATTATATAAAGAAATCATTCATGAAAGGTACTGCATGAAACTCTATGAAAAATCCATCACACCAAAAAATATAAAACTCATGCTTATAGGCTCCCCAAATCTCACCAAACTCTTTTAGACATGCTGGTCTTGCACCCTCACAATTGGTAAAATTAACACAAAGCTGGAACCAAAATATAAATTACTATAAACACAAAAATAATAAAACGTTAAATTTAAAAGTTTTTTTACTCATATTTGTGTCCAAGAATTATCATTGACTTCATTAGGAAACTGTCTCCATGAGAGCAGGCTAATGGGAATGATGTCGGAGTATTTGCAAAGTGTCGCCAAAAAACTCCGACAATGATGCCTTGTTTTTTTATCATTTGGTTTCCTTCGTTATAGTCCACCATCAAGTGTGTGTGGTCTTTCCACACCAAATGCATGAATGTATACCACTACCCCATAGCCTATCATTAGATGTATTTGTTATGAAATAAAAAGATATTATATCAATACATGTTATAATGGAAAAAAAATATGAAAAACAATTATTAGGGATATAAAATATACCTACGAGAGTCTTCTCAATGGGAGCCTCTCGATATAATTTCACTAAAGGAACTTCACCTTGTATAGGTAGAGTGGGTCCCATTGTATGCTCTGTAGGCATAGACTGTGTCAGAACATAAGTCAATGAAGGAATTTAGAATCTCAGATAAAAAGAAGTAGATAGTAAAGAAGATGGCATGGATGGTTGGCCAACTGCATAATATGGAGGAGGAGTTGGAATCATCATGGCATGCTATATAGATGGGTGAGGAGGATCATATGTAAAGGGTGGTGATGACAAGGGTGGCCTAAATATCTCATGTGTCTCTAATGACACAACAAGATCAGAATGTGTGAAAGATGGTACATCAATGGGAGGGGTGGTGTCTAAATAAAAACTCCAACTGGAGAACCTAGCTATCATACCACCCTCCATCATACCATCATCCTAATTATTGGGACTGCTACTAGGGTTCTTGCTGAATAACTGGCGCTAAAGTGGTGGATCCAGCATAAAAGATTAAAAAACATTAATCACATGATATTATATATTATTGATATATATATTTGAAACAAAATACTCACAATAGGAAATAATGGAGGAATGCACATATCAATAATTCAGCGATTGTCATCTGTTATTCTTTTTTTCCCTGATCCTCCATAGGATACATTTCCTTCATTTGAAAACAAATATGGAAGTAATTAGAAAATGAAAACTACTGTGTAACAAAAAAATGAGACATGGATTATTTCTCTTAGGTCATGTGGTTTAGATTTTCAGTTAGGTAATTTAAATATTTTTTTTAGGTCATTATTTTCATTGGTTTTGATTTTCATATCAAGTAGTTTAACATGTAGAATTAAACACATCATGTTTTTTGTGACAATTGAACTATTTAGGTATTGTTTTTTTTGGGTAGGTTTGAATATAGTTCAATTCTATATTATAAAATAATACTCAATGAAAATTTAAACCAGTAAATATTGAAAATGCACATGAATTCCTAGTTGGATACAAAATATTAGTAATCAATTGTAAATCAATTTTTATAGCACAAACCTCAACAACTCAAGTCGAGCTAAACCAAAAGAATTTAGAACAAAGATGCATGATTCTATATATTTCCCACCAAAACTTCAGGTTCAAAATCAACTCTAAAAATTATATTATTTGAGCCATAATATGTAATAAATGGATCGAGGATAATGGGAGTAGGTATGGGGTCAATTCCATCATCACTATATTAAAAAATATGACCTGGGGTTACTTCAATAGTGACACCAAATTCAGGTCGAAGATGATCCTTGACATAAAAAACATGATTCACCATTGATGCCAATACACATGGTTCATCAGTAGTAAGAGTGTGAGTCATGTCAATAAGTAAAAATCCATAATCATCAATAAAAGAGACATTCCCCATTATCGATTCAAACCACAATCATTTCATCAGAGTGACTCGACCACGAGAGTAATAATCCAATATTATTATTTTTTCAATGACTCTATAATAAGATTAATTTTCAAAAGGAGGTCTATTATCCAATTCACTAGCATAATAGCCTATTTTGGCTATTATCATAACACGATCATGTTGTATTCTCATGTTATTTTCTTGTTCAATGATAATAAATCATTAACCCATTGATCACAATTGATTTACATTCACGAACCATGGTATTAGGACTAAAATACAAAGCTCTTATTTCCTCAGATATAGTGTTAACTGGGAAACACAATATTTGAAATATAAACGAATATTAAAATTAATTAAATTTTGATTTTATTTATTTATTACAGTAATATTTAGACCATCAATTTTAACCAAGAAGAAAATTATTTTCTTTGAAAAGTCTCTCTCCTACTCAAATATAAAGAATTATTCTTTTTATATATCATTTATTTATGTTCCATAGAGATAAAAATAAAAATAGTTTAATAGATATGTAAAATTACAAGAGATGAGATAAGATTTACATGTTCAATTTACTTACTTGTTGAAGTCATCGAACAAATCACAGTTGAACAACAATGTGCATTGTACCATCTCCCAATATTTAAGGCTTAATGTCATTAGTGTATACGATCTAGTAATTCCTTTTATTTTAGGAAGTGATGGAAAATTGGGTTCAATTTACTCATGTGGTTATTCATCATTTCTCATTGGTCTATACATTCTCGTAGTATGATCAGATGAATACATTGAGCAAAAATGCATACATTCTTGATCCAAGTAACCATTTAGGATAGAACCTTCAAGATTATTCATGTTATAAACATAATATTTCGATTTTTACATATTTATTTTAGTTGTATACATCCAACGAAAAGCAACAGGTCCACTGAAAAGTATTTCAGTTGGATGTTGAATAGTCAGATGTAAGAGGCATGTGAAAAATGATGGAGGAAATATTTTCTCTACATCTCAAAAAATAAAAGGTTTCCCTACCAACATTTTTATAAGTAAGACATGGAAAACTTCTTAGAAAAAATATCTCTATAAAAATGGAACAAAACAATAATTGAAACCGCTATGTTATTGAAAAAGGATGACAGATTGATATTGGAATCGAATCATACAGAAGTATGTGATAATCATGAGTCTACAAAGATTTCAACTTCTAATCTTTTCTGTTGACCCATTTTGATATATTTCTTAAATAGCCATCAAGAATAGTAATAGTCACTAGTACTTCTAGAAATCGATTTATTTCTATAGGTGTTATCACATAAGAAGCACACGAAACATGACCTTTATTTTCACAAATACACACAAGATGCAATTCTGGTCAGATCCCCCAATCCACCAAGTCACACCAAGATCGTAAATCATATTTTTTATTTCTCTTAAACATTTGAATAATTGAAAGAAACACATCACTAATATTATTTTCAATGTTCATTATGTCTAAGAAATGACATAACAAATTGGTTGACTAATAAGGATACTCAATAAAGATACTCCTCTTATTCCAATTGTAATATGTATCATTGGAAACATTCATACTCTTTATAGATTTCATATGACCCTTTTGAAATGAAAAACAAAAATATTTCAATTCATTATGAACATAAGTTCTAGAAATACATTGAGGTGGATTTTCGGTCTCCACGGTATTGTCAAATCTTCAAAAATTATTTCTATATGGATGGTCCATTGGAAAAAATAATCTATGTACCATAGAACTAAAACAACGGTGATATATCAATCTTCTGGAAAGAGTATTCTTTATAAAAATTGGACATGATAGTTTTCCCTTTGTGAAAAATCTATAAATCATTGAATAAGTAGGAAAATTATTGATTTTCCATATAAGTGGAGAACACATCTAAAAATATCTTTTGAACAAGCATTGTATGTGTGCACACCCACATCCCAAAGAAGATTCAAATCATTAATTCAAGGCATCATGTATACATCTATATCATTGTTAGGATCAGAAGGGATATATTTGAGTATACTCATGAAAGTGTAATGTTTTTTATACAAAACCATGGGGGAATGTAATAAATGTGAATGAAAACCGACCATGTGCTATAAAAAGTAAGAATATTCCCAGACGGATTAAATTTATCACATGAAAGACATAGCCTTGCATTATTCATATCAGTTACAAAAGTAGGACATCGATCATCAAATATATACCATGGAAATCAATATGTAGAGTTAACAAACTCTTCATTATTATTCATTCTCTCAGTATCATTCCGTCACATTTTTATTGATATTTCACTAGACTTGAAAATATTCTGTACTTTGGGAATCAATGGGAAGTGTCAAATTACTTTTAGTGGAACACAGGATGGTGTTCCATCAGGTTTTGGATTCCATCGTGATGTTACACATTTTATACAATAATTTTTTTTCAGCAATTTCCTCCCAGAATAAACTAAAATATTTCAGCCAAGAATGAATTTTATTTTTATGAAATCCAAGTTCTTCAAATAACTTTAATTCCATATAGTGAATTGAGGTAGAAACTGCATCATCGAGAAGTAGGTCCATCAAGAAGGAAGAAATGTAATAGATGGTAGTATTTGAAATCCCATACATGGTTTTCACATGATAAAATCAGATTCGAAATCTATCTTTTCCATTTTACCACTTTTTCAACCAACTTGTGTCATCACAACATCATTCCATTTTTTCACCCAATAAACATCATCATTTTCGTTGGACGCATCATGTGTTATTGTATCAAAGTATTTTTGAGTTAACATTCTTTCCTTCTAATGATGAAGAATAAATATAAACAAGTCTAATATCAAATTCTTTAATACAATCCTCTCATTTTGATCATCAGTAATTTGAGATTCCATTTTCTCCTCATTGGGATACTAGACATAGTAGTTTGTTTGAAAACCATATTTGGTTATATGGTAGATAACTTTTTCATGTCTCAAGAAAGGTCTTTCAACCCAAATATAAAATGGGTAGGGTATGTAACCACTATCTAAAGAATTATCAAATGTGAAATCTAAAAATCTCTCCCAATTATTTTGAAAATCACTTGAGATCTGATCAGTTTCATACTTCCAACTTCTATCCATTATGTAAAAAAATTGAAAGAAGTATTTTTGTGAAATCAATTCAATAATATTGAAGTTAAATTCAAAATATATTTAATTAAATAACAATTGTTCAATTTATATAAAACCATATTTGACACACAAATCTATACGAGAATCATAATATAAAAGATAACAAAATACTATATATAAAATAAAATACTATAAATATAAACCACGATATTTAATTGAAACATAGAAGATGTTATGAAAACTAATTGTGTAAAAAATGATAACTCTAGGATAATTATGAAAAAATATTCGGTATTAGGTCTAAAATTAAAGAGATCATTGTATCTCATAATTAATGATATATTTCTAATTAATGGTGTCATTATAGTATTAGTGATCAATAAATTTTTCTATAGTATGTGTTATTTAATAGGTATCCATCTTGGTGTCATGAAGTAGAAACATGTTATATAACACAATGTGTTAAATTTACCTTAATCTAATATATCCCAATATTTTCAAGGGATTCATGGGTTCCTCAAGGGACATCTAGACCACTATACCTGCATCGGTCTAATATGGAATAACTTTTTTTATGTTTCACCATGTACATTTGTATATATATAAGTTTTTATTCATATATATTCACTCTATATTTTGTTACATATATACCCATATATTTAGATATGGTACTAGCCAAGACCTGAAGCCTTAATACATTGTCCTTGTACAATCATAGGAGTCTCATAATTTATATAAGGGTCACCATGACCATTTATCTCATAGAAAAATAATGGGAACCAATATTGAATTTCATATTAAAAATAGGGTGTCATGCTAAGTATCATAATAAATGTAGGATTCCATGATGAGTATTTTAAATAACACTGATAGGGTTCACACCCATCATCTCAACAAAGGGGCATGGAATGTCATTCTCGGCACCCTATGTGATTTAAAACTCCATGTAAAACATCCTAGACCAAAGGTGTTTTAAATTCCTTTTCCACAGAACTAACCAAGTTTCCTATATAATAATTTAGTATATTGTAGTCTCACTTTCCCTTTGATACCTTATCTAAGTTAATCCATAAAGAGGATCCCGACATCGCTCAAGGTCTAGTGTACCTTAATTATCTTAATTAAATTAATAATACTATAACATCCAATGAGATCATACATTACATAACATAAATCATCAAAAAAATTATTAAAAAAATTCTAATTCAATTAAAATAACAATATTGATCAATAAATAAACATCAAGCATTATTCAAGATATAAAGGGAAAAGGGGTTCAATGATTCCTATTTAAATTTATAAAATCATTTATAACATTACAAGAAATGTAAATAACACACCAAAGAGGTGGTTTAATCCCTATTAACGAATGGTAAAAAAATCAGGTAATTGTACTCAGAATCAATATCTATGTGTATAAATATACATAATCAGCATCTATGTGTATCAGTATATAAAGTTGAAGTGTGTCTATACAAGATGAAATATAATGGATTTATAAAAAATTAGTGTATAAATATGTCGTATATGAAATATAATTGGTGAATATATGTTTATACATATTTTTTATATGAAAGATAATCCATTCATCTAAACGACCAGAGATTGCAAACTGATGGGGAAACTGAAAATAAATGGAAGAAACCAAACTCTCCAATTTGATGATAAATATAGGAAAACCCAATTTTGAAGCATAAGAAATTAATTTTATGTGTATGGAACCGAATTAAAACAATGATGGACCACTAGTGGAACAGTGGTCGCCGAATGGAAGAGGGAGTTGCGCACTGTTAGGGAAAAGAAAAAACATGGAATGGGGAGGGGGAAGCTCGCACTATATTTGGGGGAAGTCCTTCACAACTTTTTTTAAAAACCATTGGGATATGTCCTCTATACCAATGGTTAATTAAAACCATTAATATATAGCGGTTTCGATAACCCATTCCTGATAGTTTTGAAAAAACATTGGGAAACCATAACAACATGCACCCTTTTTGAATTGTTTTAAGGAAAACATTGGGAAAGGTCTCCCTGTAAAAATGGTTTCAGAGAACTATTGGGATAGGGGCATTTTTAAAAACCATAATTCTAGTAGTGGGGTGGCTTTGAGTGGGATCGAACCCCTAGATTCATATTGGTTGAGAGAAGTACTTAATGATTGATTTTTTGTGGGTGAATTGAGGTCCAATGTAGGGTGTATGTGATGGATCCATAGATTTTGGATCTAGAGTGGTGATGAGAAGTTCTACAACTTTTTACAATAGATTGGATTTATGATTTCTAGCCACCAGAGGCTGGAGAATGATGTTCATTGATGACACCCTCAATTTTGGGTAGTCAAACACAATGATTTTTGTGGCTATTGTGGATATGGGGTCAGTGAGAAGAAATATATTTTTATTAAAATTTACCATATACATATTTTTTGATTCAGTTTTTATGGTGTCTATGGTTTTCAGTTGTGTTAAGAATCACAATATGTATATTCGGGCCCACACTATGTGTGACTATACTAGGGTAGCCAATCTGTGTCCCATCTATACACACATTGTGACAGCTCTAGGTCAAACACTCTATGTCACTGAGGGGATAGGCCGTGTGGTTGTGCATGTCTAGAAGTTTCAAGGTGTACATGTCTAGGACCCTGGATTGAAAATCCTGACAATTTCCTATGTTCACACACCATGTAGTATGACATGGTTTTCCAAATAATGTTAAGGGGAGAACATTCATAGCTGAAGAGGTAAGCTAACACATCATTTTACCCCATGTACATGTCATATATTCTCATATGAGAATCTATCATTTATATGTTATTATTTATAACTCTGATGTGGGAACATTATTAAGCTATCATAATTATTTTTCTATGTAGAATGTGATAGTAGAATTCATAGTGGATTTTGAGATAGGACATGAGGCATTGTGAGTGTGATGCATCTTCCGGTGATGCTTTACTAGAAGAGAGATTGGGAAGGATCATAAGATATATTTTGAAGATGGAAATCCCCATATCATACTACTGCATGAGTCACCCATGTTATCTACTCAGAATGAGTGGATCCCACCTATCTCATCAGGTTGTGGGTTCTCTATATTCTGAGTGTCACTCCCACCACTGTTGCACCAAGGCATGAGTCCTTTATCTACTAAGTGGCACCCCATGTAGCACCAGATCATGTGTCCCCTTTGTAATAAGTGGACCCCCAACACATTAGGTCTCTATTCCTATATCGACTGTGTGTTACCACCCTATCACACTAGGGAATTGATCCCTTATTGGACATTGTTCCCCCTTAGTTTGTGGAGAAGTGGCGACGTGCGGGGTCTCAACAAAGAATTCTAGGACAGACACACAAGATTCTTATAATTGGATATGGAACATTGGATCTATAGGAAAACTCACCACCCTTAGATGGATTGTGAAGATGGAGATCCTCATTCAATCCCATTTGGTTTTATTTAAAAGTATCTATCTTGTATTTTCACCTATTTATATAGGTTGATTGAATTTTGTTGTATCATTATAATTTTCACAATATGGTATTAGGGAATTTAATGGGAATTTATATTCTCACCCATGCATGAGATTTTACCACACTGTCAAGTCATATGAAGATGGTAGACATATGGGTATTGATATTGGTGGAGCTTACTAATACATGAATATATTGATCATGCTTGTTGGTTGAACATGGAGATCAGGTTTTGGGACCTCTCCGGATTTACTTTCTTTATCTATTATTATGTTGGGAATTTATTTTTGGTTTAGAGTGAATTTTTCACCTTTATGATTTGGGTTAAACTATCATGATCTACTGTATTTCCTTGAGGTTATCACAAGATAGGTTATACATTAAATTTTGCAAACTTCTATTATACCTATACACATTTTTATGGAGATGGTTGTGTGAATGAGTAAATGTACATAGGCTAAGGATTCACATTTTATTTATGTTTTCTCAACACTTATCACTATCCTCTAGCCTATTAAATGTGGGCATAGAGTTTTTACACTAGGTGTAACACCCAAATCTTCTACGGTACGCTTCTCTTTGAATAATGCGATAGCGTGTGTTGTACGCAACATCGAGTTCTAACACACCACAACCAATCAAACTAGCCATTATGAATAGTAATACCTACTTTTTGAAATAATATATATTTTATATTTCAAAATAGACTTCATTTTTGGATTCAGAATATCGAATTTAGCCTAGGGTGAAATTTTGGAACTTTTCAGATAACACTTATATTTTGATGAATAGTGAAAATTACTAAATTTTAATTAAAAACAACTTTTTTAATCAAAATAATTTATATTGATAAATTATGAATTTGAGTGGTTTTAAAGTATATTTAGAATATATTTTTACCATTTAATATAATTTTGGTCATTGTACATAATTTTACAATTAAACTGGACATAAACAAGTGTCAATCTTTTGATAGTTATTATCTCTTAAAAACACGCTTTTTGTTTTAACAATGGGAATTAATTTTAAATTAATTTCTGCCAATTCTGTGTTTTGAATTTGGAAAAATGGATTAAATATTTGAAATCAGGATGTTCATATTGTGTGAATAGGTAACTTTTATTTTTATACATTTTGAATAATTACTGCGGTAAATATTTTATTTACCATAGTTAAGGGTAAACCCGGTAAATAAGGGTTAAAAAATAATATTATAATAATACTAAATTACCTTAAAACGTGTCCTAAACTTATTGGTTGATACATGTTCGACCATAGACATATTTGGGTTGATTTTGGGACCCCATGGTGCCACTTGTAAGTGATAGGGACACTTTATTTTAATTAAGTTAAAATGAATACAAAAATGACACAAGCATATATCTTTTAGAAAAACAATTTTTACATAGGGTTATATATGTTGGATGTTCGACTATAAATATTAATTATAAATATAAAAGTATTTCCTACATAATTATATTTAATTTATAATTTTTAGACATTAAATAATTTAATTTATTTATGACACAATGATGATGTAGTAATTACCTAATTAATGAAAAACTAGAATAATTGATATTATAAATACGCAAATAAATATAATTTGACACTTTTAATGAATTAAACTAATTTTCTAGGATAATATGACATATTAGGATTGATTTAATTGACTTTTTTAGAACTAATCATTCTGTTATGATTTTTACAAAAATCAATTTTCCAAATAGTGTCAAAATTGACATAAAAGAGTTTTTAAAACAAATATTATATTATTAATTGATATTAAATTCCTAAAAATCTAAGGTTCGGCCAAGAGACTTATATAATTATAGGTGTATCATTAATGGACCACTTGGGGTTATTGTGGAGGTATATAGTAAGTTTATTAACTATATAATATAAAAATACAAAGTGACATGGTAAGTGTCAAACTAATTAACTAAGAGTTAAAACTAAAAGATAAGGTTAATATAGTGACCAAAACCTGTCTAAATTATATTTGTTGAGTTTTTTTAGACCCATATCCACCTTAAACTTTAAATAATCAACTTTGGAGTTATTATAAATCGAATATGAATTTATTATAAATAAATATTTCTAGATTTTCCAAAGGTGCCCCTCACCCATCTTATAAAAGGGCACTCCCCCTTCTCATTAATTCACACCTTAAAAGCCTTTTGGTTCGGCCAAAATATTCCCAATACTCTCCAAACATCCCTCAAAACAACCTAGATGCCTTATTTTTATCAGAAAGACAACCTAAAGAACCACTTTTGATTAAATCAAAAGGAAGAACCCGAAGAAGAGATAATGTTTTCACCACCCTTTTTCAAGTTCCTTTCTTCTCCCACTTCTTCTTTCTTTGTTATTACCATTTTAAAATAATAACTCCAGTATCATATATATACCATGATGTTATTATAAATATGTTACAACCATATTAAGTATTCTATCCATCCTTTGAATAACATGTCACCATACGTGCGTACGTACGGCTTACCGTCTCCACGTCATGGTGTAATTGTTATTCAATAAATTATTATTTGGATGGGTATAATAATGATGTGTAATTCATGTAAATAATAAATTTAACATGATAATGATTCTGTATATATGATATACCATCCAATTATATATTATTTAAATATCAAAAGAATGATAATTCCGCTAGTGCGTATGTACGGACTACCGTCTCCACGAACGCGATGAGATTCATTCTCCATCGTATCCATTCAAGTATAATTCTCATTTGATGATTAATAATAGTATTTAAGGACTTGATATCATTCTGGATATGAATAAGATACAACCTATCCATGAAAAACATGGCTTACGTAACAAAACATATAAAAGAAAACGAGTAAGTTAACACCCGAAACAATGATAATACTAAGATATTATTAACAAATAAATGTTAAAAGATAATATATGATATCATATTAATATATATGATTCTTGTATAATTTAATAAAAATTATTTCACCATTATATAGAAGGTTAACCTACCCTCAACCAAGGAAAAGTGCAAGGTAAGGGGTTTTCATCTCACTCCTTATTCCCGTGAGATTCATGCCATCTTTCCACTATTACCTTTTGTGTAGTGTATGTACTGCCCATAATTATATTCTTTGTGTAATACACTTTAATTTATGTGTATTTACATATTAATTTTATGATACCTCTTTCATGGGTTGTATGTTTCGTAAGTTACCAAACTGGTAAGAGTTATTTCACAATCTCTTCATTATCCGAGGTTGTTTATACGTAATAATCTACTGGGATCTCTTTATCATCCACATCCATGTTTCTTAAAAATGTATTTCAAAACATTTTTAATATTTAAAAGAATTTGTGTTAAATTAATTTATACCCTTGTTTGACTTTTTATAAGAGTTTTATAATAGAATCTTTCCGTCATTTTCCAAAAAAGGTGTTTTTTAACCTTTTCAACAGAATTAAGGTAATAATGTTTTTTTAACTTATACGGCGGGAGCGGATATTTTCATCCGTTATAAAATCGTCGAAGCTTCCCTTACAATATTATAAGAATATTTTCAAAGAAAATGTTTTATTTTATGAATATATGACTCTTAAATGATTTCAAAATAAAAAGAGATATTTCTCTTAAAAGAGTTTCGATTTCATCTATGTCAACATCCTTTGATGGATTTTACGCCTATTTGAAGTTAATTTATTATGATAAAAAAATTCTATATTGTATTAAAGGTTTTGTGATGTGTTTGACTGTGGATGTGTTATTTTTATACCATTCATGGTTTATGGATGAAGTATTTACATTTCATATGCTAGTTTTCATACGAATATTTATTTTATGTTTAAACCTTTTCATATGGGAATGCATTGGACTTAATATGTGACGGGTGGAGCCTGCTATAGCTCCTCGATGCATCGGTAGGTCTCATGAGACAAACTAGTGTCTTGGCACAAGGCCTTGTCAAAATATCATTTTTATTCTTGGCACGAGACCTTGGCTATGTGGTTATGATAGTCTGGCATTATGCATTCCATCATTATGAAAGTGGTTATTGATATTGCATGTGATTATTCGATTAGTAGAATATCCATGTGAATAAGTAAATGACATTATTTCATTTTTTTTCTACCATACTATGTTGAAGTTCAAGTTTAAATGGCTTTTGTTTTAGTTATACACTGCCTTAAATGTTTATTATTATTTATGAAAGTTTCCGCTATATTGTTATCCTTAATGGGAATTTGAGCTCACCCCTTTTCTATGTTTTATTTTTCCCAGGATGTGAATAAGTAATTTATGAATGACCTGCATGGATAGTATGTGGGGATATGAGTGTTGAATATGGAGACTATGTTGTTGTAGTATTTTTTCACTTTATAATGTAATGTAAAACTTTATTAATATATCTAGTGTTTCCAAGGCTACTAAACCAATCGGTCTTTTGAGATTTGATTTTTCTTGTGATCGTGCCAATGTTATGTAATAATGCACCGACTCTGGGTAACTGGGGTCGGGGCGTTACACTAGGTGTGCCACCATACTGGTGGGCCTGGTAAGTCAGGTTGTGATAGAGTTGTATCAGATCAGTTCATCCTCAAGTTGGTTTCAGTGTGGGACCCATGGTGAGGATTGTTTTGGAACATAGGTAAATATTGATGGAGTGTCTTGAGTATTTCATTCTAGTTAAGGATTCTAGCATTAGTGAGTTGGATGATGTATCATTTCACTAAGACTATGAATACCATATTATTGACTTGGCATACCGATACATTGGTTTTAGGGAACAACGGGTATATGCATCATATATGATTGAGTGATTTAACTATCCTTCTCAAGATATCCCTATATATATATTCTCATATAACTATGGTACGTCTTGATCACTTTAATAATGTCTTTATGAAGATAGCCATCCCAAAAACAAATATAGGATCACGATGTTGATCCATTGATTTTTGAGGCCTTATTTTAGGGCCATCTCATTAGTTTTTCCCCCATGTGAGCTAGGAGAAGTTCCATTTCTTAATGAGAAGATGATAGTACCAATCAGGAAGGCAGATGATGTGCACATGCATAACATGCTATGCAAGTTATAGAATTAGGGACTATTGACGTTCCATGGTGAGCTAGATCCCCAAGTAGTGGAATATTTTATTGAGTCCATGATCCTTATATTGATGATGGTTTGAAACCTGACAGATCATATGATTACATTGGAATCCAGTTTTTCAATGGAACATCTGGGTGTTTTTGGAGTCTAATGATGCTGGCACAATGATGTGAGGATGATCTCATAGTCATACTTCTAGAATATTTTTTGTGATGGGTAAAACCATTCATGATGGTAATCTATTTTGATCTAGAATTATATTAAGTTGTAGTAGGGTGGTTTGACGATTTCTTAGTATGCCATGAGGTTCACTGATCTCATGTGTTACTCTCTCGACATGGGGTAGGATTCTTTCTTCCGGGCATGGAATTTCATAAAGGGCTCTATAAAGACATCTATGCCATCACAATCCCTTTATTCATACCTACTCACTACAAAAAAATCGAATTTAGTTACATTTTTTAACCACATTTTTAAAAAATGTCTCTAACGTGGAGAATATTTTTTAAATAATTATAAAAATGTTGAAAATTTTAAAATTAAAAACACTTTTGAAAAATGTCTCTAATTTAGAAACATTAAACAACACCCTTATTTTTCAAAATAGACACATTTTCCAGAAAATGTGGAAAACTTAACAATTTTTTATTAAAACATTTCTAATTTTAAATTTATTATCTTTTTTAAGAAGACGTTGCTAATTTAGCCATATTTAAAAACATCACCGATTTAGCCATGTTTTCCATAAAATGTGCCTATTTTAGTTTTTCTTTTTTACAACAATTTTAAAACATGAATGATAATATATAATTATAATTATATTAATTTACATATATATATATATATAATTTTATAATTATATTTATATATATGTATGTATATAAACTTATATGTATATACAAATATATTAACATATATTTAAATATCATAATATATACATGTATAAACACACACACATATGTATATATATATATATATATTTATTTATTTAAATAGCCATCGGGGTGTAGCTCAATGGTAGTATCTCAATGTAAATAAATAAATATATATATATATATATATATATATAAATATAAACATATATAAATGTATATTTATATATAAGAAAACACATAGACACACATGTATTATATTTAGCCATGCTTTAAAAAAATGTTGTTATTTTAGTGACATTTTTACCTGTGTTTCAAACCATGGCTAATTATAGGTATATATATATTTATAATTCGATTTATTAAAATATATAAAAAAATTATATTTTATAACTATAATTATATATATGTATTTATATAAATATATATTGGTATTCAAATAAATTAACATAATTTTAAATTTCATAATATATATATAAGATATATATATATATATAATCATAAATACACAAATATATTTATAATTATATGCACAAACACATATATAAATACATACATATATATTTATATCTATATTTTTGTGTCTACAAACACACGTGCACACACATATTTAAAAACACACAAACACACACACACCCAGATATATATATATATATATATAATATATATTTATAAATATATAAACACACACACACACACAGAGATATATATATATATATATTAGTTATTTATTAATATGGATTGCAGCCAGTCCCAGATTAGAAAACCGATGTGGGTGAGCTATCAATGGGTGTTTCAATTTTGTAAAATCCATTACTAGTAATAGATAAATATATTATATATATATATATATATTATAAATGTTAAATACAGATATATAATACAGATATTAGATAATATAATTTTAAAATATAGAAATATAATACAAATGTATATGTAATGAAATACCAAAATAGAATATATACATTTAAAATAAAGAAATACATATAATACTATAATATAATATATATAATACTAAAATAAATAATATAAATATAATTGAAAAATATGATATATATATATATAATACCTATATATTATTACTTTATTAAATACTGAAATATATTAATATATGTATAAATATATGATAAAGTAATTTCATATTCAAAAAGCCTATATGTGAGTTTGTTCGGTTGTGGTATGTCTGCTAACCAGGCATGGGTTCTATCCCCATTGTGGGTTGTTCTTGTTCAGATGAAGAAATATGCTAATAGAGGTAGGATCCATAGGAGCTAACTTCATTGATAAGCTATTCTTGTATGGGTGACATACCCATAAATTATGGGTAATGTTATTTAGTTGGGGTTGGGAAGGTAGGGTGATGTACTGTGTGATGGGTGGGTTAATAAGTGTTCCTAAAGAGCCATGCTCAAAGAAAAGTTGAGACAACATTGAAAAAAATTATTAATTTCTATTTAAAACATTCTATATCATTTTTTTTAAATAGACACATTAATAGATAATGTTGCTAATTAATTACTAATTTACTGATGTTTCTAAAAAATGTTGGTAAATAGTGTCACTTTTGAATTATGTTACTAGATATGTCACTGAATAGATTTTATTTACTGATTTTTCTATAAAGGTCACCTAATCACTATGTAGGGACATTTATAAATGAAACTAATTAGTGACACCTCATTTAATGATTTTTTTGGGAAAAGTCTATAAATTCATTTATAATGTTTTAAAACATGAATGGTTTATAAATAAAATATTATAAATTATGATTTATTATAGTTACTAATGTTGGAGTACAAGAGACGGCTCTGGTTACAAATATATTCCTAGAAGAGTGGATTATACCATTGGATTCAGCTGTAGAAATCATGTGGATGAGTCATTTTATTTACTAGAAGGTCTTAGTTGTTAACATCTTATAATGGGAGACCACACTATGGAAGGAGTCAAACATATGGATATATGGTGTAGGGTTTTCACATAGGATTTGATCATCCATGAGAGGGTATTTTCTATGCTTTTAATGAATGTTGTCACGTGGAATGTGATTTATTGACCCAACATACCAATAAGGTTATACAAGTAGTAGATAGACTGCTATGGAATTTGAAGCAATCTGATCAGGGTTCTCCCAAGGGTGGTTAGGGTAGCCCATGAGTAGGTAATGTTGGTAGAGGATTTGGTGGATCTCTTAAGGGTGGAGTTACTTGTGGGGTTTGATGCCATGAACTACTCTCACCACCACCACTAGGTGGCCCATTCTTGCCTCAAGGAGCATGAAATCAGGGTTTCTTGAACTTGTATTCTATGGAGGGCTATGACCAAGTTGCGCACCATATGATTTGAGGTAGGATATATATCTTTTATACTCTTTCAACAGTACTAGTTGACATAATCATGATTTATTCCTTAGTCTCTTTATCCCTTGTGCAATATCTTGAGGATCCTAATGAAACTTTATCCCAATAACTTTTTCTAGAGGTTCTCCCTGTGTGAAATTCATTGATACCACATATCATCCAATAATACTAGCTGGCGCTCAGTGGAGATAGTTTCTCATGGGACCTCTTGGTCATCACGATGAAACCTTATGAAATCATCAACGGTATGGATAGGGTGTCCATGTTTGGGATCAGATTTTATATCATTTTAAATGAGTTATATTCTTTTATATAGACATGACATGATTCTACCTTATAGGTGAGATAGTTCTCATGGATGAGTCGATAGGCCTTGTGAGCAAGAAGCTGTAACCCATTACCAATCAGTTTGCGAGTTTATCACATAGTGCAATGAGTTCTTCAGGAATCTAGTTTCCATTAGAATTGGAGTAATATATGGGCATCTTCCCTTTAGGATGTTTTGAAAATACATCCAAGGCAGGAGATTGACCTCTACATTGACTTATATCATGGGGCCACACTAAAATATTCTACGACATATCAAATGGTACCTACAAAGCTATGGGAGATTATGATGTAGTTGAAGGACCTTCTAGAGAAGGGTTTCAATAGAACTGATGTATCCCCTTGGAAAACTATTGTCTTTTTCATGAAATAAATGATTTAATCTTGAGGTTTTGTGTTTATTAACATCACCTAATTCAGGTAACAAGAAATAACATGTACCCCTTTCCTAGGACATATGTCCTCCATGAATAGTTGAGAGGTATAAGTTGGTTCTCAAATATCGATCTCAGGTCCAACTACAACCCATTGAGGGTTCATGAGGATGATATTCCAAATATTACATTCTAATGTCACTATGAACAATATGATTTCCCAATGATTTTTTTTGGTGTGAAAAATCCCCCCACTATGTTTGAGTATCTTATGAACCTGATATTCAATATGTACATATACCTATTTTTGGATGTATTCATTTATGACACACTCAATTGTTTACTATCATAGCAGGATCATATTGATCATTTTAAGATACTCCTAGACTTACTCTAGGAGAACAAGAATTATGGTATTCTCTCAGTGTGTTATTTTTTGGATCTGTGAGTTTTATTTTCTAGGTTATGTCATCTCCAATCATGGTTTAGCTATGGACCCAATTATGATTAATGTTGTGCTTTATTGGGACCCACACAAGAGTGTATTAGAGGTATAGAGTTTCCTTAGCTTGGATGGGTACTACATGAGGTCCATTTAAGCTTTCTATAGGATAGTAACCCCTTTGACTATCATAATGTTGAAAGGGAAACCATTTACCTAGATCGAGTAGTGTCATAGATCCTTTGAGGAGGTAAGGATGAGGTTGACCAATACTCATATGTTTAGACTACCCGAGGAGGGTGTACTGTACATAGTATTTTTTGATTCCTCTAGAGATCAGATCAGTTGTGTGTTGATGTAGAAGTAAAAAATGGTCACCTATGGGTTGAGTCTGTTGAGACCCCATGAGGAGAACTATGGGACTCATGAACTAGATTTGAGAGTGGTAGTCCTTTCTCTGAAGATTTGGAGGCACTATCATTCTGATGAGAATTTTCTTTTACTCAAACTACCATAGTCTTAAATTCATCTTCAATTATAAAGATATTAACCAAAGATATTAGATTTGGTTTGTTTTTCTATAAGACTATGAATTCGAGATAGTCTATATTCCTGGGAAAGGAAAAATGGTGTCATATTCCCTTATTGCGAAGTCTTGTTCTCGCTTTGTGGAGGAGGATTCTGAGTAATTGGATTCATTAAAGCTGAACCAAGTAAAGGAGTGGGGTGTAACTTTTCATTATTCCATGGTCGTGACCCCTCATATTCTCCATCATGTGAGTGAGGCTTGGTTGGAATAAATCATATCTGAGGTTCTACATGACTAGATATCCTTATTAGACGAACCCGAAGGATTTTCTATAATAGATGATAATGTAAACATTTTCTAGGTAGGAATGGTATTCTAGACACATTGCATGAGGAGGTGATGAGGTAGTTTAAAAGACCCCCTTGGAAGTACATCTGGGTATATAAATCATGTATAAGGACCATAATTGATATTTATGATGGGATGGAATATGGAAGAGTGTCACCAAGATTGTCTCTCGATGTCACATATATCAATCGGTAAAGGATAAACACCAGGTTTTAGTAGGTTTGACACAACCTCTTGAGATCCTAGAGTGTAAGTGGTATGGTAAATCCATGGAAATTGTGATGGAGCTTCCATAAATAGTGAGGAGATGCAATATTATTTGGGTGATTTTTGACCAACTTACCATGTCAGAACACTTCCTTTCCATCATAGAGTATAACTCAGTTGAGAGTTTGGGGTTGTTATACATGTGGGAGATTATTCGGCTTCATGAGTTACCATAGATGATTGTCTCTGCCCGTGTTTTTAAATTCACGTCATGATTGTGAAGAGGCATGCACGAGGACTTCAAGACCCAATTGTAGATGATTATGTAATTTCAGCCCCAGATGGATGGGAAAACTGAGTGGATAATCATAGTGATGGATGATATGTTGAGGGTCTCCATGTTGGACTACATCAAGAGAAAAGAGGATCACATTCCATTGGTATAGTTTTTATATAATTACATCTATCACTTAATATCATCATGGAAACATTAGAATTCCCATATGGGTGACCCATTTGGAAACCCTTATGCTGATTTATGATTACTGACACATCTATTATTAGTATATATATGGTGCAGGTGGTGACAGAGAATGTTCATGTGATCTGAAAACAGATGAGGGCATCCCATACTAGAAAAAATCCTATGTGGATCAACATCAATGACATTTGGAGTTTGATTAGGTTTATATTTTCTCAAAATTTATCCTTAAATCAAGGATTATAGAGGTTTGTCTGTTGTGTAAATCCTTCCATGAGTTTCATATGTCCATTTTAGATATTACCGATGGTTGGCGAGGTTGCATACCTCTTGGAATTGCCCCAATAATTAGACCATGTTCATGACATATTCCATGTTTCATTGTTGATGAGATACATGCACAAACCTATTCATATTATTGACAAGGTAGGGATACAAATCAAGGATTGAGCCAACATTATAGAGTATCTTGGGGTTATTGAGGAAGGGTAGGAGATGATCTGGTGTGGATGGGCCATACCTTTGGTTTGTGTGGTTTGGCAGTATAATAGTATGAAGGAAAGCTCCTAATAGAGGGAAAACACGATACATAATTTATACCCCCAACTTCTTCTTTAGCTTGTTCTTTTTTGGGTGAAAATACAAGGATGGGAGAAGATAATGAATCTTGTTTTGATGGACTAGTAATTTTAATATTTCAATATATACATCTAAATTATTCATCTGAGTCGTCACTGTGTTTGGGTGTGTCGGGAACTACAGAATTAAAATTCTAAAAATAATAATCAATTTTAGTACATGAAAACAATTTTTTTGGGTAAAAATATTTTTTGAATTAGTTTTGACCAGATATGGGAAATACGATTCCAAGGTTGATTTTTGGAATGTTGGGTATACTCATAGGTGTGAACAAAGGATAGTCAGTGTAAGACGTTTGATGGGAGGTGATGGTTAGTAGGTGAGTTTAATAAAATAAATAATTTCTTTTAGTTATTTTATTTAAATGACCTAATGCATCATAATACACTATAAATACACATTCATGATCTTTTTACAGGGTCATCTATATAACCCTTGGAAGATAAGATGAGGATATCATTCTTCGTTGGCATTCCAAAACCCAAGGATGTGGATAAACACTAATATTGAGTTGGGTCTAGGTGTAGGTAGTGAATGTAGTTGAGATTCATCATCACTGAATAATGCACTCTAAACCAAATAGAATTCCATAAATTAGGTAGGGACGTTTTTTTGTGATTTTTGAATTGATAAGAATGGGTTTTTATATCTTCTTTTTTCTGATCAAAGATTACTCAACCCTCGCATGAGACCGTTTGGTAAATTGAACTATTGAATCCAATTTATTTATTTTTACATGCTTAACCACATCCATCCCAAAATATAAATCATTATCCATTATCATATTGGACAAGATGTATTTACCTCGTTCGGGTGCTTTTACCTCAACCATTTATCATTTTCTTTACCATTATCCCATGAAGTCATAGTTTAAAATTGTGGGAGTGTTTTTGAACATGATCGAATCATGGTATTACCAACAGTTGAGTAAAAGATTTGTGGATTGACAGTTTACATAGGGATCGGCGTCTGATGTGTGTTGTCGGTGAAAAAACGTGGGATTCAAGATCTTTTTTGGTGATGAGAGGCACTATGGCCTCTCATGTAAGATTGAGAGCTTGATTTCCAGTCACCGGTGACTAGAGATTGAGGTTTAATGACAACTGTCTAAATTTTATGTTGTAAAATACCAATATTTTTAGGGCTGATAGACGATTTTGGTTGCTCTTGAATAAAAATAGTTTTCTACAAATTTCATGACTACACGCCTAATAGTACAGATGAATACAAACTATGTACTATAATTTATTTTTTTTTCTAAAGAATATGGAAGTGTTAAGGATCACACACTATGTGGAAGAGACCGCATGATGTGTGACCCTACCGAGGTAGCCAATCCATGTGCTAGTTATTAATTCCCTGGGATCCTAGGTGGTCAAACATAGTATTTCACCTTGGGGACACACTGTGTGGCTATGCATGTTATCCTAAATTGTGTTCATGGTGTAAATTACTAGGATCTCAGATATACATACACACCATGTGACTATGTCGGAAAATTGTGTATTGTGTCATTTCTTCCCACTTTGTGTCTGATGTTGAGCACTCCCAGGAAATGAGGTGAGATCACAATATGAATGTGTTTTCTTGATTTTTACCATGTCACACATTTTTTAAACTAAAATGTCATTTTTAAATTAAAACACACACTTTGAGTAATATTGGTCGCACTGTGTCTGAAGATGACATAAGGATAATTCATATAAATCAAAATGACAAATAGATAATTGTATAGAGTATCAATAAAATATTAGTTTTTTTCTTGTTTTCTAGTGAGTGGAGCCTTTACCCTTTTGTAAAATTAAATTTTTAAACTAAAAATACACACTTTGAGTCATACTAATCACCACACATGTCAGATTGACATGTGTCAGATTCATACACATAAAAAATGACTTTGAGATCATTATTGTAAATTATCAAGAAAATATGTCTCTCTTATATTGTTCTTGATTGAGTGACACATGTTCCAAACTAAATTTTCCTTTTACATTGAAAATTATGCACTTTGAGTCTATCGGTAACCCTACATATCAAACTTTTGTGTGACTTATTATTATGTAAAAAATGACTTATAGGCCCTTTTCCATAAAATATCATGACCATATGAGTTTTTTTTTGGTTTCTGGTGAGTGACACATATTTTTAACTAAAATGTCAATTTTAAACTAAAAACATGATTCTTATGTCATACTGATCGCCTCATATATTAGATTGGGATTCATATAATTATTATATATTATAAATGAATAATGGATCATTTTTATAATGTACTAAAAAATTATAAATTTGTTTTTTTTATTCTTATTATGTTATGTTTCTTTTCAACTAAAATGTCAATTTCAAATAAAAACATGCTTGTTATGTTAGATTGGCCACACCATATGTTAAATTGACATGAAGATGACAATTGTATGACAAAAATTACTTATGGATTGTTTTCACAAAGTATGAATACAATTTGAGTGTGTTTTCTTATTTTACAATAGATGACATGTTTTTTTAACTAAAATGACATTTTTAAACTGAAAATAAGCACTTTATGTCTTACCAATCACACTATGGGTCTGACCAACCTATGGATTGTTCAAAAAAATAAAAAATGACTTAAATATTATTTTCTTACAATATAATGAAAATATTAGTGTGTTTTATTAGTTTTTAGTGTGTGGAATATGATTATAACTAAAATGTAATTTTAAATTAAAAACACACGCTTTGAGTCATAATGGTCAAACAGTGAATCAAATTAGAATGTAACAGGTTCCTACATAACAAAAATAACATATGAATAATTTTAATGATATATCAAGACCATATAAGTGTGTCTTATTGGTTTTATGTGAGTTCCACATGTTTTTAAACAAAATGAAAATATTAAACTAAAAACACACATTTTGAGTCATACTAGTCACACCGTATATCAAATATTGGTACGATTGATTCCTATATGACAAAAATGACTTATTAATCATTTTAAAATAGGATCAAAATAATATGAATATATTTTATTGGTCTTGAGTATGTCAAAAATCATTTGACCTAAAATGTTGATTTTAAATAATAACATGAAATTTGAGTAATATCAGACACAATGCATGTCTGACAGATGTTCGGTTTTATAATTCTCATAAGAAATGGAATATAGATTGGTTTAATAAATTATCAATACAATAGAATTTTTTTTATTGGTTTTCAGTGAGTGACACATGTTTTTAACAAAAATATCATTTTTAAACTGAAATATCAATTTATGTCATTCCAGTCACATCAAGTGCCAGATTGACATGTGGAAATTAATAAAAGTAAAAATGTAATATAGATTATTTTCTAATGTTATCAAGAAAATATAAGCATGTTTTTTTGGTTTCCAGTGAGTAAAAACATTTTTAACTAAAATTTCATTTTCAACTGAAAATACACACTTTGAGTCATATCAGTCACACCATGTATAAAATTTATATGTGACTGACTCCTACACGTCAATAATGACTTATGGATCATCTTTCTAATGTATCAAGACTGTATGATTTCATTTTCACCTTTTTTCAAGGAGTAAGACATGTTTCTATATAAAATTTAAATTTTTAACTGAAAACAATCATTTCAAGACATATTGGTTACACCATGTACTATATTGAGGTGAGTAATATTCCTAAATGTGATGAATAACATATTGATTATGGGGCTAAACTATTAAACCAATATGAATTTGTTTTCTTGGTTTTGATTATGTCACACCTCTTTTAAACTAAAATGAAAATTTTAAATAAAAACCCACAAATTGATTCATATCATCCA
Source organism: Viscum album (assembly GCA_963277665.1). Classification (NCBI taxonomy): domain Eukaryota; kingdom Viridiplantae; phylum Streptophyta; class Magnoliopsida; order Santalales; family Viscaceae; genus Viscum; species Viscum album. The sequence continues at coordinate 1,922,395,022 of OY728160.1, forward strand.
CACCGAGAATTAGATTGATATTCAGTTCATTGATACATTTCAAGAATGACTTATGAATAGTTTTAAAAGTATTAATACAATTTGAGTTTGTTTTCATTGAGTAAAACACATTTTTAATGATAATTCCATTGCTAAAATAAATGCCCAAACAATGAGTCATATATATGTTACACAACATTTTAGGTTGATGTGAAATAGATTCATACATGTATAGAGTGACTCATGGATTGTTTTCCAAAATTATCAAGAAAACAAAATAATTTTCTATAGTTTTGATTAAGTGAATTGATTTTTTTCTAAAATGATAATTTTATATACAATAATGAACTTTGTATCATGCCGACCACACTATGTGTAAAAATTAAATTAAATTGTATATTAAAATAAAAAATAAAATAAATAAAAATAAGTAGATAAAATTATAAGAAAATTAACTAAATAATTATTAGGAAGTCACGTCTACATGATGTCTGTATACATTCATACACCATGAATTTTTTCCACTCATTTAAAAAGAAATATGTTTCCACTTTTCAATATGGTGATTATCAACAATCATTTTAGTATAGAAAAATATAAACAAATAAATTATTAACTAATATTTTAAATTATTTGTTGATTATCATCAAAAATACCTCTTTTGGGATTTCAGTTTGTTGCTGGAATATAGTATCATTAATAAATTTTCAAATGTAATAACCACATGATTTTACATTGGTTGGTTTTAGATGATGTAGAAACATTTATAAAAATAATTAATTTGTATGGATATATGTTTTGATAATGGGATATTATAATTATACCCCTATATTTATAAAATTATTGAATTTGATGGGATTCTTACATTCATGGGTCGTCCTCATACCATGATTTTGATGATATTTAAACACCACCATTTCATAAAAAAAATCATTAAAATGTAATAAAAAATGTGTATCCTGAATATTATTGGAAAAATTTTGAAGGTATTATTATAAAGATTAATAAAAATCAAATTGTAAGGTTTATTTTTTGGTAATTCATGCATTGAGACGAAAAAATAAATTTTGAAAATATTATATTGATTGAAATGAGAAACCAATACTCCATAAATAAAAGTAATAAGTAATTAATGAAGTGAAAATATATTTTAAATAATTATATTATATATTTTTACCCCTTATTCAGGGGTATTGAGAAGTATATGTCATCTATAAATTTATTTTCAATCATTATGCTTAGTTTTTCCACCATTTTTAATATTATTTTTCATCCAATTAAATGTATTGTGTAGAAGTGATGTGAAGAATAATGAATAAAAAATTTAGTTCATAGGGTCATTGATGTTCCAAAGTATAGAATAAAAATTTAGAAGCAGGCGTTTAATCAGATGTTCACTTTCTGAAAGTTTAAAAAAATCTAGTAACTTAACCCCTGTAACCTATTAAGATTTATTTTCTTATAAGATTTTAGTAAATACTCATGTATGAAAAAGTAACAAAGCATGTAAATCACACAATATTATGAAGGTTTCGACTTATTGTGAGAACATACATGCTTTCCATATCCACTCTAGTAGGTCTATGGAAATCCACTATTAGGTAGAAGTGAATACAACTTGTGCCAACTCCCATTATAAATCTTATATCTCTCGATAAGAAATATTATGACAATTTTTTTCAGTTTACAATGTTTTCTTACAAAACAAATAAGAAAAAAAGGATAAATACGTTTTAAAAAATGATCCACAATTGCTCAGTTAGAATCCTCAGCCTCATTTGGTGGGACCCAATTTTCTCAATCTAATGAAGCTAAATCCAATTTTCTCACTATGATGATGTTGGATCTCATTTTCTAAATACAATGATACTAGATCCGATTTTATGAGTATGATGATGCAGGATCCAATTTTCTCTATACGATTATCTCAATACAATAAACTCATTTTAAATCTACAAAACTAAAAACTCTGCTAGAATTATCAATAAATTTTTTCTTTAATCAGATAGCAACATCCGCTTCAAATTCTCCAGTGCTCTTTCTTTGGGAATATGTGAAAGATACAAATGAATGAATTATCCGATCATGTATTTATAGGAAAATTAAAAAACCAATGATGGAAACCTGAAAACATTCCACACTTCCTCAAATTTCGAAACTATAAACATATCTCGCATTTAAACTTTATCTTTGAATTATTCCATCCTCCTTATATTTTTATGAGATTTATGAAAAATTGAATTTTATTTTTTACTTCTTCAGATCTTTATATATTTCTTAACTCATTATGATATCTTTCATCTTCATCTCATTACAATCTATTTATTTCTCTTATAATTGTGATATTTTTCTTTCTCAGCGCATTAAGATCTATTTCTTTTTCATCTCATTAAGATCTATTTATTTCTCAGCTCATTACAATACATTTCATTCTCATCTCCTTAAGATATATTTATTTCTCAACTAAATAGGATCTATTTATTTCTTAGAACATTATGATATGTTTCTTTTCTCGTCTCATTAGGATATGATTCTTTATCATATCATTATGATCTATTTCATTCTCATCTCATTTTAATCATCTCATTTCAATTCATTTATTTCTCAGATCATTATGATTTGTTTCTTTCTCAATTGAGTATGCTCTATTTCTTTCTGAGATCATTATGATCTAATCATTATGATTTTTTCCTCTTCAACTCATTTTAATTTGTTTCCTTCTCATATCATTTTGAAGGAAATCCCAATTATGATGGATTTTCCCATTATAAAGGAATTCCCATTATGATGTAATTCTCATTATGATGGAAATACCATTACGATGGAAAAGACATCACGATTAGATTCCCATTATGATGGGATTCATATTACAATAGAATTACCACTATGATGTAGTTCCCATTATGATAGAATTATTCACTTTGCTTCTTTCAATTTCTTCAAACATCTCCAGTATTTCTTCAAAATAGTTTATCAGGAGAGTTTTCATGATCTGTGATAACTTTTTGATCAATAAAAAATCATCTGATTATTTGTAGAATGTAAAAAAACATTCTAACTCCTGACTTCACATTATTATTTCAAAACTATTCAGCAACAATACAACTTCTTTAATAAATAATATTTATCTTAGAAATAACATTCTTTCTAACTCAATAAATTCATTATATCTCTGATTATAAAAAATTAAAACTTACATCAAATAAAAAATTATACCTCTGATTAATTTTAATCCAATGATTTTCAATGTCATGTCGGTGGTGTAGTGCCCCGAACCTAGTTTCCTAGAATCGGTGCATTATTATATATCATTGGAATGATACAAGGAATCATGTCCCGAAAGACCAATCAGTTTAGTAGCCGTGGAAGTACTAGAAACATACATAAGTTTTACAATACATCCTGAAATAAAAAAAACAACATTGTGACCCCTTTGAACACTCTTATATCCCTTACCCTATTCTTGCAAGTTAATCGTAAAATACTTTTTTTGCATCCTGGGAAAAATAAAACAAAATAAAGGGGGAGCTCAGATGCTCAGTAAGGATAACAATATAGTATAAAATATCATAAATAAGAATAAACATGGAAGGTAATGTATAACACTAGAACACATGCCTTTTAAATGTAAACATCAGCATAATATAGAAAAGATAAATAAAATAATGCAACTTTCTTATTCACATGGATATTATACTAGTAAAATAATCACATGTAATATCAATATTCAATTTTTTAATGATGGAATGCATAATACTGGACATCATAACCACATATTCAAGGCCTCATTCCCTGAATACAAATAAGACTTTGTACAGGCCTTGTGCTAAGACACTTGTTTGTATAATGAAACCTACCGGTGCATCGAGGAGCTATAGCGTGATCCACCCATCACTTATTAATTCCAATGCATTACACATATGAAAGGGTGAAACAAAATCTAAACATTAATATTAAAACTAGCATAAAAATTGTCAATATTTTAAACAGAAACCATGAATGACATAAAAATAGCACATCCATAGTCAAACATAACTCATTCAATACAATATGGATGATTGTATTATGATAAATCATCATCAATCAAGAATAAAATACACTGATGAATATTGACATAGATGAAAATAGTCATTAAAACTATTTGAGATAAATATCACTTTTTTCTTGAAATCCTTTAAACGTCGCACTATTAATCAAAGAAGTTGTTTAAAAGAGATTTTTGAATCAAAGTTTCCCATACCAGTTTGAATATTTTTAAAGGATTTTCAATTTAAAAACATTTATGTACATATAAATAAATACTTAAAACCATTTTAAATACATGGACATTAATGAGAAATATTTAGAAGAATAAATATTTAAAACATTTAAAACAATATTTTAGTTAAAGAGTTCCTAACCAAATAAGAGACGCTTGAATAAAAGTAATTGGGGAATAAAATTAATCAAAACATTATAATATCTTTATAATAAAGGTATTCACGATACAATATGACAAGGGACAGTATATAAACCATATAAAAGTGAATTGGTGCATAACGACAAAGAGTTCTCAAAGGAATGTAAATTGAGACGAAATACTTTATAAAGAGAGTATCCTTAGATTAAGGATAAATAAATGAAACAATTATGTCTAAAAATATACAAGTACACTCAATATAATTGGATATTAAGTGTAAATAAATCATATTATATTCACATAAATTCTTGAAAAAAACAAAACCATTGAGTTGGATGTTTAACTCAATGAATGGAAATTGAGTTAAGATTGCCCTTAAAAAGTTCATATCAATGGAATGTGAATTTACCAATGGAATGATTATCTCTATCAAAGGTATATCCATAGAAATGGGAGGTTAAATTACTACATAAATACTAAATAGTTATTTGACACATAATCTTTTTGTAAAATAATCAATGAAGTATATGTAAGGCCCAATGAGTAGAAAATGAAATTTGAAATTCTCTTACCGATTTGGTAACATACGAAACATACACCCCATGAAATAATAATCATACAATAAAGATGTAAATACCCATAAATTGAAGTATATTATACAAATAATACAATAATGGGCATTACATAAACCACACAGAAGGAAATAGTGGCAATATAGCATGAATCTCACGGGAATAAGAAGTGAGATGAAACCCCCTTACCTTGTACTTTATCATTAGTATAGGGTAGGATAAAATCCAGTATAATGGTTAAATTATTGTTATTAAATTATAAAAGAACCAAATACATAAATATGATATCATATATGATCTTCTAATATTGCTTTGTTAATGATATTTCAGTAGTATCATTGTTTTGGTTCTTAACCGATTCATTTTCCTTTATATGTTTTGTCATGTAAGTCAAGTTTGTTATGTGTAGGATGTATTTGATTCATATCTGGAATGATATTAAGTTCTCAAAAATTATTTTCAATCATAAAATGAAAATTATTCTTGTATGAATATGATGTGGAATGAATCTTATTGCGTTCATGGAGACGGTAATTCGTACGTACGCACGAGCGACAATATCATTTCATTGATGGTAGAATATTATGTAATTGGATGGTATATCAAAAATAAAGAATCATTAACATGTTATATTTATTATTTACAATAGTTATAATCCTTATTATAGCCATCCAAATAATGAAAATTTTGAATAACAAACTACACCATGACATGTAGACTGTATGCCGTATGTAAGCACACATGGTGACTTTGTCATTTATAGGATGGATAGAATAATGAATATGGTTGTACCATATTTGTAATAACATCACATTATGTAGGAGGTATTGGAGTTTTTATTTTAATATGGAATCAACAAATAAAGAGGAAGTGGAAGAAGAAAAGAACCTGAATGAGGGTGGTGAAATTATTACCTCTTCTTCAGGTTCTTCCTTTTGAGTTGATCAAAAGGGGTCCATAGGTTTTAATTATGATAAAATTAATTAATCTAGGTTGAAGTGAAGGATTTTGGGAGGATATTTGGTCATGTTTCTTCTGAGAGAAAAGGATTTGGAGGTATGAAATTATGATTAGGGGAAGTACCCTTTTATAATAGATGTGAGGGTCACTTTAGGAAAAACATGAAATATTATTTTATAATAAAATAATTTTCGGTTTCTAATAGCTCCAAAATGATTTAATTCGAGGATAAGGTGGGTATGGGTCGAAAAAAATCTCAACCAATAGGTTTATATAGGTTTTGGTCACCATATTAACCTTTTCATGGAGATTTAACTATTATTTTAATAGTTTGACATTTACAATGTTTCATTGTATTTTTATATTATATGGTTAATAAACATACTATAAAAATCCAATATAACCTATAGTGGTTGATTATTAATATATATAAAATTATATAAGTCCTATGTCCGTACTGTATATTTTTAGGAATATTATATCAATTATTAATATAGTATTAGTTTTAAAAACTAAATTATGACAATTTTGACACTATTTTGTATTATGTTTGTGTAAAAATCCTAACAGAATGATTACTTCAAAATAAGATTATTTAATCAACCCTAACATGTCATATTAACCCATAAAATTAGTGGAATTCATCAAAAGTCTCAAATTAAATTTATTTGGATATTTATAATATCAATTATTCTAATCATTCCTAAATAATGTAATTACTGCATCATCATTGTGTAATAAATAAATTATATTATTTAAGGTCTTAAAATTATAATTAAAATAACTTATGTATTAAATATTTTTTCTTTCTAATGTATATTTATAATCTAATTTATCATAAGTGTAACCCCATATTAAAAAAGTTTTAGTTATTAAACATTGAATTTAACACTTTTAACTCTTCTTTAAATAAAATAATAATAAATGTCCTAATCTAATCCATGTAAACCAAAAGGATAATATTTTATTACTAAGGTTGTTTTCAATCTAATTACACATATCCAATATAATTAGGACATTATTTAGTGTAAATATAATATCATTTTTACTTTTATGTACCCAATTTACTTTTAACTGTAGTAAATAAAAGTCAAAATATACTATTCACCAAAAAATATTTTCATCTTATTGAACCACATTTTACTTAGTGATATTAACAGTGTGTGTAAACTTTTTAAAATTCAACTCACAGAAGTGGTAAAATTACATTTTATGCAAATTTTCAAGTGCTCCTAGAAGGTGGGTAAAAGACGGTAAAAAAGTTCAATAAAATTTTATATATCTAAACTAATTATTAAATGAGCCCAAAAATCAAATTTATAATATATTGGTATTATGTATTTTTTTAACTAAAATTAATTAAAATAAAATATCCAATTATTTAAATAAAAAAGTCGGTTTTAAATAATAATGCAGTGGTTTTCACTATTCATCAATAATTGAATGTTTTCAGAAAAATACCAAAAATTCACCATAATATAATTTTGATATGCCGAATCCAAAAATGAATTCTATTTTACCAAATTCAAAACATATAAGTGGAATTAATTAATTTAAAATTAATTCCCGTTGTCAAAACCAAAAATAGGGTTTTTAAGAAGTAAAAACTATCAAAAGATTGACATGTGTTTATGTCAAACATAAATGTGGAATTACTTATAAAAAACTAAATTGTATTAAATTATAAAAAAAATAATCTTACTATACTAACAAACCATTCAAATTAATAATTTAACACTACAAATTATTTCGATTAAAAAAGTTGTTTTCAATTAAAATTTAGTATTTTACACTTTCCATCAAAATATGAAAGTTATCAGAAAAGTACCAAATATTTATCCAAAATAAATTTTTATGTCCCGATTATAAATAGGAATTTAATTTCATTAAATTGAATATATAAAAGTGTCAAATATTTTTTTTTAAAAAGGTTCTCCATTTAAAGGTGGTAACATTTTATTTTTTGAAAAATACTTCTTTTATATGAAAAAAATGAATTTGTTCTAATATTATGTCTAAAAAAACACATAATATGGATTCTAAAATTATATTAAGTATATAAAATTAAAAATTCAATTAATATTATTCATAAATGCTTTTTGAATGGTTAGTTTGGTAAGTCGTGGTGCACTTGAACTCGTTGTTGTGTATAGCGCAAACTATTGAATTACTTTACAAAAAGTAAATTAATATGTAATATTGGGGTGTTAAATTCTTCCCCATTTTGGAAATTTCATCCTCTCAAATTTAAAATTGGGCTTGGGAACATCATTGAAAGTCCCACATTGGAAAAAGAGTCAATAAGGAAATCACTTTAAAGGAAAGAAAGAGAAGTACAATGGTCACCCGAGATAACCCATACTAAGATTCTATATAGGAAAACATGGATATGGAAGATAAACTAAGTGTCATTTTCTAATGTAGAGTGATAGAGAACATGATCAGGAGGAAGTTAGCAATAAGAAAACCTCAAACTTGTTATAGGATAAATATTCATTAGTTTCCCTGTGGGAAAATTGAACGGAAAACATTTTTTTGTTTTATGTTCCATTTAATAAAGTTGAGGAATTTATTTATGAAATTGATTAAGAACTTATAGAGATATACTTACTTTTTAAGTAGAGTTTAATTGTTTAATAAATTTCAACCACTAACTCTTCTTTTTTTCCAAATGATGAGTATTCAAGATGACTTGGTCACAACTGAAGCGCTAGAATCAACATATAGAGAATCACATGATCCATAAAGGATAAACTATATATTTCCCTTCACTTTAGGGATTATCCAAAACCAAAATGGTTAGTATAAGATCAGATGATCCCCAAAAAGGATAATCCTTTAGAGAAATAAATACTAATATTATTTTCAAAAATTAGACCAATAATATTTAAAGTTAAATAAATACCAATCAATAAACAATTGTCCTTAAAATCCTTCAATATAATACAAACTAATTTTGAAACCCAAAACATTGAAGAATTTGATTACGTAGTCTTCCATGTTAAATTGTATCTCTAAATAACATCGACTACTCTTAAAGTCACATACTTAAAAGTAATTAACCAAATCACATATTCTCTATGATACGTTAATAATTTCAATAAATAACCCTAATATTTATAAATCCACAATAAAAACATAGATAAAAATCTACCATTACTCCTCATAGGAAATCCCATGGTATTCTATTTTCATTTGGAATATAGTGTTCCCAATAGAGAAAACGTCTTCTAATATAACATTTATCACTTTATCACAAAAACATTTTCATATACTAAGGATATCCATTAGATAAGAAAGAAGATCCCAAATCAACTTATTATTGATCAATAAAATCATTTAACTAAAAAGAATTAGTCACACTAACCAGGGACATCATATAGTCCAGTGGTAGGTGATAAATCTCAATCACACTCTGGTTGTGGGTTCAAATCCCACAGCTTTGACTGACATGATGGGTTTTCACACAGTCTACGTGTTGTCCTTTTTCAAAAACTATATTTTATAACATTCCCTAAATGATATAAATTCCTCAAAATAACCATAACATAATTTAACCACAAATGTTGTCTCATACCTCACATTTTCATCCCAAAAATTAATAACCTGTAATTTCCTCGAATTCATGGATCATATAAACCCAAATGGTTCATTATAACTATATCCACAAAATTAAAGATAATTCTTCCTTGAATAGAATTTTCACATAACAAACTTCAGGGTTACATATACAAAAGAGAAGTCTTCCAAAGGAATCCCATCAACAAAGAGCACTAATACTTTTAAACATTTCTCCATCCATTTATTTCCATATAGATTATTCCTTGACCAAGAGGTTGTCTTATAGATTAGGGAATTCACTCCGGTAATTCCCAGGTCCCCTATAATTATGGAAAATGACTATAAATGGATTCTTGGGATCATTTTTATTTTCCTCCATAGTACTCTTCATTTTTCCTCGACAATTCTCTACTTTATGTCCTTCTTTCCCACACATAATTCATTTCATTTGTCTATTGAGAAAATTTCCTTGGTGTCTCCATCAACATTTCACGCATGATGGAAAATGATTTTTTTTTCTCCATGGTCTCCACTGGTGGAGCTCTTATCATTCACCGCCTTTATCTTTTTTTTGGAGTCTGGGAGTTGGATAATATATATGTTGTTGATCATATTTTGGGAAAACTGATTCAGCATGAACATGATATCTTTTACACCTATCAACATTCCATTTCATTTCTCATTTCCACCACCATTACCACCATATACATCATCTTCAATGTTACTCTGACTTCTTAGGAATCCAGCCATTGACTAACACAAGAAAGCATAGTGTGAGTCCTAAAATCATTTAGAGAATATCATAACACCTTATTTTCAATCTAAAACACCTTATGATTATACAAGGTTATTTATTCTCATCAGAATCCTTCAAAACAGTTTTTAAATAAATTGAGAATTATCCTAAGAATATCCCCCAGGAGTTTCATAACCAAGAGTGTAGTAAGGCCCATTTTCGTGTACCAGGATACCCTAGGTCAAGCCCAAAACTCCATGTCGGAGTTTTCACTCCTAGGTACATATGTGCCAAAGCCACCTCTACCAGATTGAATCAAGACAGGGTTGTATTTCTTGGAAAATTCAAAAAATCTCTACATTACTAAAATTATAGGATGTTCTTCTATACTAATCCTCAAAGTCTATATTAGGGTAATGTTCTCTAATCAGAGTTTATCTAAATCTAGTTTCCAAGGTTTATACTAAACATTATCTGATACAAAATTTAACACCCCGACCCTAGTTTCCCAGAATGAGTGCATTATTACATAACATTGGCATGATACAAGGAATCATGTCCGGAAAGACCGATCAGTTTAGTATCCTTAGAAGTACTTGATACATACAGAAGTCTTACATTACATCATGAAATAAAAAAATAACATTGTGACCTATTTGAACACTCTTATATCCATTATCCTATTCCTATAGGTTAATCATAATATAATTCTTTTCATCCTAGGAATAAGAAAACATAAGAAAGGGGTGAGTTCATATGCTCAGTAAGGATAACAATATAGAAGAAATAATCCTAAATATAAATTAACATTAAATGAAATGTGTAAGACTAGAACACTAGCCTTTTAATCTTAAACTTCATCATAATATGGAAAAGATAAATCAAATAATTCCATTTACTTATTAACATGGATATTCTACTATTAGAATAATCCCATGTTATATCAATAGCCAATTTAATAGTGATGGAATGCATAATGTTGAACATCATAACCACTTAGTCAAGGCCTCGTGCCGAGACTACAAATAATATTTTGTCAAGGCCTTGTGCCAAGACACTAGTTTGTCTCAATATACCTACTGGTGCATCAAGGTACTATAGTGGGCTCCACCCATAACTAACTAAGTCCAATGTATTTCACATATTAAAGGGTGAAACAGAATCTAAACATTCGTATTAAAAATAGCATACTAAATGTCAATATTTTAACCATAAACAATGAATGGCATAAAAATAGTACATCCTCTGTCAAACATAACTCATTCAATACAATATGGATGATTGTATCATGATAAATCAACCTCCATAAATAATAAAATACACAGAAATATATTAAAAAAGATGAAAATAGTCATTAAAACTTTTTGAGAGAAATATCCCCTTTTTCTTGAAAACATTTAAATTTCGCACTATTTATCAAAGAAGTTTGTTAAAATATATTTTTGAATCAAAGTGTCCCAAACCACATTGAAACTTTTAGAAGGATTTTTTATTTCAATATGTCATTGTACATATAAAAAAATACATAGAACCTTTTTAAAACATGGAAATTAATGATAAATATTTTGAAGAATAAATATTTAAAACATTTAAAAAAATATTTTAGTTAAAGAGTTCCTAACCAAATAAGAGATGCTTAAATACAAGTAATTGAGGAATAATAATAATCAAAACATTATAATATCATGAGAATAAAAGGATTAATGATATACAATTTCAATGGATGGTATATAAACAATATAAAACATAATTGTTGAATATATAAAAACAGGTCTCAAATGAATGTATATTGAGACGAAATACCTTATAAAGACTGGGTCATTAGATTAACAATAAATCAATGAAATAATTATGTCTGAAAAATATAAATAAAATCAATATAATTGGATATTCAGTGTAAATATATCAAATTAAATATAGACATATTCTTGAAAAAACAAAACCAATTACTTGAAGTTTAACTCAATGAATGGAAATTGAGTTAAGATTACCCTTAATAAGTTCATATCAATGGAATGTGAATTTACCAACGGAGTGATTATGTGTATCAATGGTACATCCAAAGAAAGGGAAGTGGAAATTACTAATTAAATAATAAATAGTTATTCCACATATAATCATGGAGTACAATAATCAATGAAGTATGCGTAAATCCCAACGAGTGGAAATTGAAATTTGAAATTCCCTTACTGATTTGGTTACATACAAAACATACACCCCATGAAAGAAGAATCATAATATGGGGATTTTAATACCCATAAATTGAAATATATTACACAAATAATACAATCATGGTAAGTACATACACCACACCAAAGGAAATAGAGGCAATATAGCATGAATCTGACGGGAATAAGAAGTGAGATGAAAACCCCTTACATTGTACTATTCCTAAGTATAGGGTAGGTTAAAATCCAGTATAATGGTGAAATCATTGTTATTAAATTATAAACTAAACAAATACATAAATATTATAATATATATGATATTCTAATATTTCTTTGTTAATGATATTTCAGTAGTATGATTGTTCTGTTTCATAACTAATTCATTTTCCATTATATGTTTTGTTATTTAAGTCATGTTTTTTATCTATAGGATTTATTTGATTCATATCCAGAATGATATTAAGTTCATAAAAATTATTATTAATCAACAAATGAAAATTATTCTTGAATGATTAGGATAGGGAATAAATCTCATCGCGTTCATGGAGACAGTAATTCGTACGTACGCACAAGTGGCAATATCATTAAATTGATGGTGAAATAGTATGTAATTGGATGGTATAACATATATAGAGAATCAATAAAATGTTATATTTATTATATAATTCAGTAATACGAATTATTATAACCATCCAAGTAATGATGTTTTTGAATAACAAACTACACCATGACGTGGAGACCGTAAGTCGTATGTACACACGTATGGTGACATTGTCTTTTATAGGATTTATAAAATAACGAATAAGGTTGTACCATATTTATAATAACATAATATTATGTATGATTTAATAGAGTTATTATTTTGGTATGGAATCGAAAATGAAAGAGGCAGTGGAAGAAGAAAATAACTTGAATGAGGGTGGTGAAATTATTACCTCTTCTTTAGGTGATTCCTTTTGAGTTAACCAAAAGGGATACTTAGGCTGGCACTCTAATCAATGTAAGGACTCTAGGTTTAAGTGAGGGATTTTGGGAGGATATATGGGTAGGGTTTGGCCTAGTCAAATGGCTTGGGAGGTGTGAAATTAAGAGAAGGTGAAGTACCATTTTATAAGAGAGGTGATGGTCACTTTCAGAAACACTTGAAATATTATTTTATAATAAAATAATTTTCTATTTATAATGTTTCCAAAATGATTTATTTCGAGGATAAGGTATTTATGGGTCCAAAATCACTCAACCAATAGGTTTTAGATAGGTTTAGGCCACCATATTGTCCTTAACGTTTAGATTTAACTCTTAGTAATTTTTTTGACATTTACCATGCCTCTTTGTATTTTTATATTATATGGTTAATAAAATTACTATAAAAAGTCAATATAAAACCAAGTGGTTAATTATTAATATATATAACCTTATATATGTCCTTTTTACAAACCTTATAATTTTTAAAATATTATATCAATTATTAATATAGTATTGGTTTTAAAAACTCAATTGTGTCTATTTTGACAATACTTAGTATTTGGTTTTTGTGAAAATCATAACAGCATGATTACTTAGAAAAATAACTATTTAAGCAACCCTATCATGTCATATTAACATAGAGAATTATATAAATTCATCAAAAGTCTCAAATTATATTTATTTGGATATTTATAATACCAATTATTCAAATATTTCATTAGTAATGTAATTACTGCATCATCATTGTGTCATAAATAAATTAAAATATTTAATCTCTAAAAGTTATAAATAAAATAGAATTATGTATTAAATCTTCTTATCTTTATAATGAATATTTATAGTCATATTTATCTTATGTGTAACCCTATATAAAAAAAATTTAGCTATTAAACATTGAATTTAACACTATTAACTATTCTTTAAATTAAAAAATAATAAATCTTATAATCTAATCCAAGTGGAACAAAAGGATAATATTTTATTTCAATGGTTTTTTTCGGAAGAATTACATATATCCAATAGAATTAGGACATGTTTTAGGTAATTATAAGATATTTTCACCTTTAATTACCCTATTTACTTTTCAACGAGTTAATTAAATGTCCAACATTACGATTCACCAAAAATAATTTTCATCTTATTGAACCACATTTTACTTACTCATATTAACCATGTCTCTAGGATTTTTGAAATTCAACTCACAGAAGTGGTAAAATTAGTTTTTATGCAAATTTTCAAATGCTTCTATAATGTGGGTAAAAGACGGTAAAAAAGTTCAATAAAACTTTATATATCTAAACATATTATAAAATGACTATAATAAATAAAATTGAACATATATAGGTTTTATGCATTTACTTTTACCTAAAATAAATTTAATTAAAATAAATATTTATTAAAATAAAAAGTCAGTTTCAGACAATAATGTTGTGTTTTTCACTATTCATAAAAAATTTAATGTTTTTAGAAGAATACCAAAAATTCACCCTAAGATAATTTTGATATTTTTCATCCAAAAATGAATTCTATTTTACCAAATTCAAAACATATAAGTAGAATTAATTAATTTAAAACTTATTTCCATTGTCAAAACCAAAAGGCGGTTTTTTAAGAAGTAAAAACTATCAAAAGATTGACTTGTGTTTATGTCAAATGTAAATGTGGAGTTACATATAATGACCTATATAGTATTAAATGATATAAATACAGTATTATTATACTTAAAAAAAATTCAAATTCATAATTTAATAATAAATTATTTTGATTAAAAAATTTATTTTCAATTAAAATTTAGTATTTTCACTCTTCATCAAAATATGAAAGATATCAGAAAAGTACCAAAAAATTATCCAAAATAAATTTTTATGTCCAGATTATAAAAAAGAATTTAATTTCATTAAATTGAATATATAAAAGTGTCAAATATAGGTTCTAATAAAAGTTATCCATTAAACGTTGGTAGAATTTCATTTTTTGAAAAATTCATCTTTTATCTCCAAAAAATGAATTTATTCTTATATTATGTATAAGAAAAACAAAATATGGATTATAAAATTATATAAAGTATATAAAATTTAAAATTCAGTTAATACTATTCATAATCGCTCTTTGAACGACTATTTTTTATAGTCGTTTTGTGCTCTAACTCGGTGTTGCGTGCAACACAAACTATTGAATTACTTTAAAGAAAATAACATACTGTGAAATCTTGGGGTGTTACAGGTGGACCTGAATATGATAAAGTGTATGATCAATAACGTAATATTTTAATCTTCTTTTATGTCCAATGAAACACAATTAGAATATCTTCGTATAGAAATTTTTGTATGGAAATCTCCCTCATTATTATGAATTGGGTCTGATTCCTAAATAGAAAAAACATTCTTCAAAAAAAAGTTTATTTTTCTAAAAATACAAAAACATTGCTAAAAATAATTTATCACATAGTTTCTTCAATATCCACCATTAGATTTGTTAAAAACCCTTTTAAATTTTTTCTTGTCTCTCAGAATTTTTAACAACTAATCTTTTGTAAACAAATTCTCTTTTTTGAGTTGTATCCGAACAAAGCCTTTTAGAAAAGGAAGTGTCCTAACAGCACACTATTGGAAAAAGTAATCTTTTTTAAGTAATTCCATCCCACAGAGGAATGAAAATTTTGTGTCCATATAAACCTAAACTCCCCCTTAATTTTATCTTTTCCTATCTAATTTTTATTTTTCTCTCACTTTTGTTTTTCTCTCATTATTCTTTTGCTCTCACTTTTATTTTTCTCTCAGTTTTCTCTTTCTATTCCCTGCTCTATGATAACCACTTCATTGTATTGGTAAAACAATGAGAAGTTGAAACTTCTTAAAATAGTAAAAAAATTACTTTTTATCCCCCATTTTCAACATAATCTAAATCATGGTGGGAGTTTAACATTATGTTTTCTAGTAAGACATGATAGGAGGTTGACCATGATGTTTTATCCTCAATTACACAAACATTTATTTCAGCATTTCATTTGTAATGATATTACCAATATGATACTTTATTGGAATGTATTTCATCAAAAAATCTCCAACAGATTTTTTTACTTTTATAAAGTGAAACCTGATATCTATTTGCATTGATCATGAATGTTAGATATGATTCTTAGAATTATGAGTTTTATTTTTATTATAAAAAGTATCTTCAAATGTTCATAAACTTTTACTTTCAAATATTCAAGTTGAACACTCATCCACATCATTTGACTACATACTTGAATAGATGAAACATATTCAAATTCAATTGTTCTCAATGCCACAAAAATTTGTTACTTACTATACCAACTCAGAAAACATTCACCCATGAAAAATGTTCCACATGAGGTTGATTTTCTATCATTACAGTCTTCGGCACAATCAACATCCATATAATTATGACACTTCATCTGACTAATTCATTTGTATAACATCCCTTGTGATGTTTTTCTTTTGACATATCATATAATCCACTTTGCTTCCAACATATGTCATTATTTAAGATTACATTGATATATATCACAAAAAATCACAACATAAACACTATCAGGACTTGGGGAAGTAAGGTAAAGAATAAATCTTATCTTCTTCCGAAAGTCTTTCTGATTCACACTTATTTTGGATTTTTTGTTCCTCAACTATGTGCTCACTAAAATAGGATTTGAAAATACTTTGGATCCTTTCATCTTAAAATTATTTAACAATTCCCTATCATACTCTTCTTGAGATATGAAAATGTATTTTTCCTTTTTTTGAACTTTTAATCCATGGAAGAAAGTTAATTCTCCAAACATAGACATTTCAAAACACTTCTTCATTTTATCATCAAACGTTTTACGAACTTCTTCTATATCCCTAGACAAAATTATATCATACAGATAAAAAATTAAAATTAGAGCTTGGGAGTAAACTTATTTTACATATATGTTTCATAAAAATTTCGTTTAGTAAAGTTAAACATTCTCAAACAATTTTCATAGTTTTAATACCAAGCACGTTGAGCTTGTTTCATTCCATAAAAAGATATCTTTAGTTTACATAATTTGTTTTCAGCCTCATTAAGTAGAAACACACAAGGTTGTTCCTTTTATAAATCTTCCTAAACCTCACCATATTAAAAATATTACTTTAAATCCATATAACAAACATTTTAATTCCATTGTGCATCCACAGAAAGAAAAATTATAATAGTTTCTAGTCTTGCAACTAGGGAAAAAAATTATTCAAAATCAACACCTTCCACATATCCATATCCTTTATAATGAATTCCGATATTTTTTCTTAAAACATATCCATGTTCATTTAAATTGTTTCTGTAAACCGACATTGTTCCGATACAATTTCAATTTTCTGGCTATGAAACTAGATCACATGTTTCATTATTCTCAATAAGATCAAACACTTCGTTCAAAGAATCCAAAAATTCATTGTGTTGAATAACTTCAGAAACTGATTTTGGTTTAAATTTTGATATACGTGAAGTCTGATTATCTAATATCAACTTTCTGTTGGTCTGACCTAGAGATTTCTGATTCCCAATAATGTTTTTAGATTCAATATGTTTTTGTATGGTAGGAAATTTTCATGTTTCATTACAAAGTGAAGGTTTCTTTATCACACGATTATTCTGAATCCTGATAGAGATGTTTTTAACTACTTTCCCCATTTTTGGAATTTTTTAGTTTATTCTCATCATCATTCTTAACAAATTTTGCTATGTAACTCTGATTTTCAATTACCATTAAATAATATAATCCCATAAACATTTTTAATCATTTTTTCCTAAATTTATAACTTCGTTGATTTAGAGATTAACCCATAAAAGTTTCTTCCTCAACTTTCTCATAAAAATTTCCCAAATCTGGATTTTTTATTTTGTGAAAACATGGAATTTCACTAAATTTGAAGTATTTAAATGATGGTTTTTTTGTTACTCAACATTTAATAAGGAGTAATGATTTTTTTGGTCTCAACATGCCTACATTTTGAAAATGATTAGCAACACTAAATTTTCTCTCTAATTGAATTTTGAATTTTTGTATTATGCTAACATACTTCTTCCCATTTTAACCGAACTTCTATTATTTCTTTCTGATACTCCATTTTTTGGAGTATAGTGATAAATATACTAATGTTTGATACCATTATTTCTCAGATAAGTTTCAAATTTATTATTTATGAATTTAGTTCCATTATCTTTTCTCATATTCTTTATGGAAAACTCCATTTTTTCTCAATATCTTTCTGAATAGTTTGAACATTTCAGTAGACTAACACTTATGCATTATAAACGTGAATTTTTTTAATCCAAGTGAAAACATCAATAAAAGTGATACGGTATAAATATACTCTTGTTTATTGATGTCTCACCATCCCTCATAAATCATAATGAATATATTCAATTGGTATTGTAGATTTTCACTCAATTCAATTATGAATTTTGTTATTCATCTTTCCTTTCTGGAAAGTAATAAAGACATATTCATCTCTTCTTTTGAATTCTGGAAAATTGTAAATGGAATCAGCAATAGATAGTTTTCTTATAATTTATATTCCATGGTTCTCAATTCATCGGTGTCATAATTTGTTTTCATCTTCCACTCTCAAGTAACAAGTGATGTTGAATTATTATATTTGTATGATATTCTCAATGGTTCTTTCTCCTTTTGTAAATAATTTTCCATATTTCCCACTTTTAATGATATAAAAATATTTTCTAAAAACAAATTATTTTCCATCATCACAATGTTGAATTACACTAAATATGTTATGTTTTATCCCATCAAAAACTAAAGCCTCTTAGATTTCATCTTTTCCCCTTAAATATCAGCCATTCTGATTCTTTTTATTTTTAAGGAACTCTCAATAGCAAAGGTAACTACTGGTCCATCATGATTTCCAACATGTTTCAAGATTTTTATATCACCTGTCATATGTGATGAACCACCACTATCAATTATCTATGGTTTTTTCCTTTTACTTTCTTTCGATGGTGTCTTAAAAAAATCCATTTCTTCAAATTTCTTATTTTTAGATTTATTTTGTTTTTCAATCATAAGAAACTTATTCTGGAAGGAGTGTCAAATATATTTCAGCAATATGTCAAGCCTGATCAGATCTTCCAAAAACATCTTCCAAACATTCAAATTTAACTTTTTTTGGAATATTTCTAATATCATGAGAATTCACTTTTTCAACTTTCTGTAAGATATGAAAGTTACTCATTCTAATTCCACTATTTATTCCATTTTTCTCAAATCATATTATATGTAAAGATAATTTGTGCCAAATATTATATACTATATTCCCATATATTTTACAAAACTAGCTATATCCATCACATATTGATTTTCAATTTAAGATACGTATATCTTTGTAGTCACATTATTGAGGTTGGTAACTTCCCTACCATACTCAAGACATGGACCATGTTTTCTTCTGATTGAGTTTTCTATTATTGTAAATTTGATAGGTTTCTCACATCCTTTCGCCACCCAAAATTTCAAAATTATATTTACAAATCCTTAAATATTAATATAATTAGATGAAACATTATTTTTTAAGAGACGATTTCACCAGATTATCGTATTGATCCTTCTCAGCATCATTAGAAGTATCAACTTTTACTTCTGAAGCATTTTTGAAGTTTTCATTCATATTACTCAAGAGGTTTTGATTCTACTGGTTAAATTATTCTTCCATAGCTTCTATTTTCTTACTAAGATCATCAATCATCATTCTTTGTTCATAAATTCTATGTTTGTAACTTAAAATCTCCTCAATGTATTCTTCATCTTGCTTGATGACATCATTTCTTCCATGAGAAACTTCTTCACAATATTTCTTCATACCTCTAATTTAGTCTTGAGAGTTTGATTGTTTGTAAAGAAATGAAACCTGTTATGTTCTAATTTTATTCTCTATATAATATTATTCACCACATTCTTCACTCTCTAAGGAATCTTTTATTTACTCAAATTTGTAAATAAATGTTCAGAAGTTTTCTAAACATTCATTTTCAGAAGAATTGTTACTAGATGAGTCTAATTATACTTTCTTACTAAAATACATTTTTTGTTTCTAGTAAATTTACTCTTTTATTTATTAGAATACTTTTCACCTTTATCATTTTTGATCCATTTATTCCATTGAGGTTTTTTATTTGAATCATCTTGATATTCTCCAACATTCTTCATTGGGTAATTCATCACAAATATTTTGATTCCACCAAACTCAAAAATCTTGACAAGAAGAATACCTTTATTCATTCCCCTTCATCATTTATATTTTTTAGAGATAAGAGACAAAATATTTTCATTCCATTAATTATCTAATTTATCTATTGATTTACTAGGATCTACTTTTCTGAAATCTTGGATTTTCATCTTTCACATAGCTTCAAAATCCATTTTATCTTTCATATTCTTTTTAAAGATTGGATCATTCCTCGTTTCATAACCAGAAAAAATGTTACCCAATTTAGTAAGTGATAAATCATCCTTATATTCTGAAGAATAAATTTTAGAATCAAACTTGTCTAGAAAGTTTCTCACTGGTTTCTTTATAATTATAGAATCTTCCAATACATCTCTAAATCATCTGATGTTGCAAAAAAGTTATTTTAATATGTTGAATTATTCAAAAATTGTTTCATCATCTCTCATTCTAGTGTCTATATACTTACTACACCATATTTATATATTTTCTTTCATAATTTTAGTATTCCCTTTGAAAACACTTTCTATTAGGGACCACATATTATTTGAAGTGTTGATACCCATAAAATTCTATGAAAAATTATCTGATAAGGACATAGAGGTTTCATTTCTATAATTTCCATCGACTTATATATTTCTTGTATTAGTAAATGTCATTGAATCATATTTATTGATAGGTGGACACCCAATAGTAGTAGCATCAATAGCTTCCAGGATTAGGGATTAGAGATAAGGAATAATCATATTTTTCCATCCATATTAATTTTTTACATTACATGTAGAAATTCCTCTACCGTTGATAGAATTGATATTATCCATGATATGGAATCAAGTAGGGGACCTTCCCTATGATACGAATTGACATTGAAAAGGATTTAATAACAACTATGAGAGGGGGTGAATCAGTTGTTCACATTTTGTAAGATTCAAAACTTTTAGAAACTTAACCCCTACAACCTATTAAGATTTATTTCTTTATGACATTCCAGCAAATACATACGCATGGAAATGTAGGAATGGAATTAAATCACACAAGATTTACAAGGTTCAACCTTAGTGTGGGAATCTATATCCATTACATAGTCACTCTAGTTGTTCTATGTAAATTCACTATTATGAATAACTAAATATAAATTATGTAAAATCTCATTAGAAATATTCTATCTCTTGATAGGAAATATTATATAGAATCACTTCAGTTTATAATGTTTTCTTATAAAATAATTATGAAAAACAAACTAATAATGACTTTGTTGAAACTTCTTCACAATTGATCACTCTGAATCCTCAGTCTGATTTGGCCAAATTCGTTTTTCTAAATATAATGTTGTTAGATCTTATTTTCTAATTAAAATGATGTTGGATATGATATTCTCAGTATGATGATTCTAGATCAGATTATCTCAATATTATGATTCAAGATCTGATTTTCTCAATACGATGATCTCAATATGGTGAATTCATTTTCAATATGAAAAACAAAAAATCCTACTGGAATGCTCAATACAATTATTCTTCAATCAACAGGTAACTTCCACTTAGAATTATCTAGCACATATTTGGGAATATTTGAAAGTTACAAATAAATGAATGATATGATATTGTATTTATAGGAAACTCAGAAAACTATAGTGGAAAACTTGAAAACATTCCCCGGTTCCTCAAATTTAAAAACTCCAAAAATCACATGCATATCAATTTCATCTTTGACTTATTCAATTCTCCTAATATTTATATAATATTTACAAAAAACTGAATATCATGTTTAACTTTTTTAAAACATTTTATATTTCCCAACTCATTACAATATGTTCCATTTTCATCGCATTATGATATTTTTATTTCACATCTCATTGTGATCTATTTCTTTCTCAACTCATTAGTATTTGTATCTCTCTTAGCTCATTGTGATTTGTTTATATAGAAGCTAAATATGAGTTGTTCCTTTATTAAATCATTATGGTTTGTTTCTTTATCACCTAATTATGATCTATTTCATTCTCAGCTTATAATGATATGTTTCATTCACAGCTCATTATAGTCATCACTTTGTGATCTGTTTCTTTCTCATCTCATTACGATCAATTTCTTTCTTTGTTCATTATGATCTGTTTCCTTCTTAGCTCATTAAAATCGATTTCCTTTTCATATCATTACATTGTAAGTCCCCATTAAGATGAATTTTTTCTATTATAATGGAATTCCCATTATGATGAAAATATCATTACAATGAATATCTCATTATGATGGAATTCCATTTATGATGGTATTCTCATTATGACGGAATTTTCATTAGGATTGAATTATTAATTTTGCTTCTTTGAATTTCATCAAACCTACCCACCATTTCATTAAAAGATTTTATTATGAAATTTTTATTGATTTGTGGGATCTTTTTAATCTGTAATGCATCTTCTATTTTTTAGAAGGTGTGAGAATATTCTTAATCATGACTTCAAATTACTATTTTAAAACTATTTATGAATAATAAGACTTCATAAACCCACAAATTCTATCTTAGAAACTTATTTCTTCCTAATTCAGTGAATTAAATCATTCTATAATTTTGAAAAATAAAACTTCTAGTAAACAAAAAAAAACTACATCTGATTATTTTGAATTTATTGATTTTCGAAGTTAGGCCAATGGACCTAAATAAGATAAAGAGTTTGATCAACAACATCATATTCTTGACTTCTTCTGTGTCTAGTGTAGCTCAATATAACAACCTAGGTTAGGAAAATTGTGTCTGGAAGATTCCCTCATTACGATGGGTTGGGTTCGATTCCTAAATAACAAAAAAATTCTTCAAAAAAGGTTAGTTGTAAACTAATAAAAATATTATTAAAAACAATTTATCACATAGGATCTTTAGTTTTCCCTTAAAATATTATTGATATATATTCATGAAAATTTTATGAATAATATGTAAATTTTATTAAAAAATGATATTATATATTGGATAAACTGATTATGAAAATTCATGTCATGTATAAATTTACATCTGGACACCAAACTATCAATGATTGAGGATTTAATCTACATTTTAAAGACCAATAAATACTGTAATGGAATATCCAAAATTATTTTCTCAAAATCATCATTATAAAAATTTAAATATTTTAACATTGTATTATCATGAAATTGTAATATTTTTAAATGTTATAGTCGAACTAGTGGGGTAAAGTTACTCCCTGAAATACTTTTTGATAGATTTCTTGCTCCATTATATGGATTTCATTCAACCTTATATTTCAAATTAATTTTCTCGTTTGGTAATATCATTCCACATTTGAGTACTTTATTCATTAATTTTTAAAAACAATTCATAAAAAAATAAATTTTTAATGGACATACCTCACTTTAAACATGTATATTTACTTGATCAAATAACCATGATATTAATGATCTAATACTTAGCTGACTGTCTAAACATCCAGTTCATCAAGGGGAATAGTTAGATTTCTGCTAAGCTAATGTGATATGTGAATCCCCACACAAACAAGTAATTTTGGAGTTTTGTGTGTGTGTATAATATCTACTTAGATATTATAAACCATTCCCCATAAGAATAATGTGATTGGTGGGTTCTATTGGACATAAATCAAAATCATTTTTTACCATTAGATTATTAGTATATGAATAATATCAAAATATCCCTGAATAATATTTTGAAAAAAATTAGTTATGAATGAATTGGTCACCTCTAATAAGGCATAAGATCGATGGGAATGGATCTTCTTAGAGCTAGTGAGTAAGATATTTATGTAGTGGTTGTTTCTGTGTTTTTTATTCTTCTTCATTCCTTCCCATAACATTCTCTAAAAACTCAGATTTCCTATTATTTTTTCCTTCTAGAAAAATTATTTTTTCTTGAATCTCATCCATTTTCTTATCTTTAAAACCTTGTTCATTTATTTTATAAAAATATATTTTAAGTGAAAATCTAAAAACTAAACCCATAATGAGACTAAATTGCTTTGGCTACCTCAATTCCACTGAATGTAGTTGTTTATCGGGCATAACCAATGACTATTATTGTGTATAAACTATGTGAATAATAGGAAAAAATCAGTAATATTCATGTAATACTGATTTAAACCTGAATATTTTTTTTTTGTTTCATACTAATACTTGATGCCCATACTATTTGTGTGTTTTCTTATACTATTAGTATTCCATATTTATTTACCCTAGCCTCGTTTCATATCACATGATGTGGGATAGAAGTGGTTGTGGCTTTTGACTCATCAATCTATATATAAAAAAAGGAACAAAATTATGTAATTTTTTCATTCCATAATATAACATTACTATTAATTTAAAATAAATAACTTTTTTCAAGTGAAGTGTACCCCATCATTTATTTACAGTAGGGATATATTTGTTTTTACACACACATATTATTTTCAACACATAGTTTTTATTTCGTAAATTAATAATTCTAAATCAATGTGATTAATACATGTATTTCTATGTAAATACTTACTAATCACATTGTGCCTAAAATTATGCCTCTTCATGATGATGAATAAACACATTCCAAATTTTTTGGTTCATCATGTGTGTATAGATCTATGGTGGGTGCAGTTTAATTTTCCATTTATCACATCTAAGATAATTCTTTGTATGAATTTTCTAAAGAACTATATGAGCCTTTCCATTGACTATTAAAAAAAATCCATTTAATTGTTATCTAGTATAAAGGTATTGTACAAGGGATAATGAAGAGTAAATAAATGTTTCATTTTTTAATTTCTTCATTAAAAAGAGATAGTGTATCATAATGTTATCATAATATCATAAAAAATAGTTCCTTTATTATAGACAAAACATTCTTTCTCACTTCTACATTAACTGATACATGCATTCTCGTGGTGAATGCAATGTTACAATTGAAAATAGAATTTTTGGGGTCAACTTTTAGCCATGATCATTCCATAAAATCTTGATTTTGATGGATCTAATTCTCTCCATAATAATACTTGTTGAGACCATCATGCTATGAAACTATTGTATTTTATTAGACATACATTGTTCACTTTTTGTGGTTTCCTCGATTTCAACATCATCAATATGTTTTTCCACATGATTAGTAGTGTAACAATCCTCCCCTAGTCATTGTATTAAAGAGTTACATGGGATATACTAGTACCTAGGTGACATCCTGAGGACACCAATGGCTGGAAACAAATTCTAGGGGACTCATGTAAATTCTGGTGTTGATTTTCCCTTCTAAATAAGAAACATTTAACTGCAATAATAAAACCATCCCAAAATCCTCTATATAATGAATGAGTATAAAATACAACTCAAAGCATAACCAGACCAATAAACAATTTTAGATTATAAGTGGACATGAAATAACATACTCAACAGGACCAAGGGCATAAAAACTGAAAACTAAAAATTGATCTTAACTATAAAACCCCAACCCACTCTAATATCCTAATCTACCAGCCAAGAAAATGGTATCAAGAATAATCACAAAAGATATAAGATACATTTCCTTTACATGTTTCTCAATAGATGAAATCTAAAAAATAAGCAAAGTTCCCAATAAAAGAGTGAGTACATACTCAGTAGTATTTCCCCAATGACTTACCAACTCATTCTTCTAGGATAAAACATGTGGGAACATTTAATAAAATAGTTTCAAGAAATGAAAATTCTTCATATGAACTCTGTGAATTAGTTCTCTAAGGATTGAATCAAAAAATAATTTTAAAAAAGATATATTCTAATTGTTTTTATTATTTTCCATGGACACAAACACACATAGGCTTTGTGTCATCATAAATGGTTGAACTTTACGTCCATAATATTTACCATTTTGATGATGGTACTTCATGACCATTATCCATCGAATTCAACCCACACCCAACTGTTTATGCCAACATCATACCACATTATTTCAACCAAAAGTATTACTTTACTAAATAATTTTAAAAAATATTATACATTCATCCAACCAAACCATAATTTTAAAATTATAAATAATATCGTTTTTAAAAAATCAATCACTTTCAAAAATTTCCAATCCATAACAAAAAATATATTTTCCAAAAAGAATCACAGAAGGATTTCACCATCATTTAAGTCAAATTATTTTGTTAAAACTAATCATTTATGTTCCCAATATAGTATATTCTAGAGATAATCCACCTACCTCATAGTCTTTGATGATAATGAAGAACCACACAAAAAAACATCAAGATAAAATTTCTAATCAAGTTCCCTTCACATGATCCAAAAATATTTCATTATAAAACCATTCATAAATAATTTATGTATCGTTGAAGGACTAGATCTACAGTTTTTATAGATATAAGGAAGTTGGATGTAAGAATAATGAAGAATAATAGGAACATAACAATGAATTGGAGCCTCCAAAAAACATTGATTTCACTGAGGATCACTCCCTAACTGAAGAGGAGCATCTCTCATGCCTTGTGAGAAAAACGAATTATAGTCATGAAAGGATTAATTAAAGAATGATTTTCAAAAGGAATAATTTATATTTGAACCATAATTTAAGGAGGGACTATTTTATTCCACATGAATAGGCTGTACAATTTGTAAATCTATGCTTGAACCATAATTTGTTACTATCTTAAGGCCACACTTCACATGATTGGATCTGATGGATAGAAACACCTTTTTCTGAACATGTTTTTACCACTATTTAATGATGCATATTTTTTCTTTGTAATTCATGAAGTTTGTCCAAACTATGAAAAAAACGTGCAACATCCTATTTTTCACAATCTTATATTAAATGGTTTACTAGAGATTCTGCACAGTTCCTAAAGTCCGTGAACATACTGTGAACCTCCAGAAAATCCTTTAAAACATTTCAGAAATCCTCACAATGTAATTAAATATTACCCAAACATTATATAGACTCAAAATACATGAATAATGGGCCATGTACCTAAATATGGGGGGTGCTAAATTCTCACCACCATTGAATATTCCATCCTCAAAAAATATAAAACACAATTGGACTAAATAAGATAGAGACATTTCTCCACTATTTACTTTTTTTGATCCCTTGTTACTTCATAAATATATCCATGTGACCATAAAACCCACACTAGACTGTTGAATTTACCATGAAATATCTTCTCTTTACTATCCATAATCCATACAGTCACATGAATAAATATAGCATTCATCTATTGGTTAACATGATCACATATAATAACTTATTCCAGATCAGGTTGGTACTTTTTCAATTGAGATACAAGAAACACATTGTGAACCAAAATAAACCAAAGAGGCTAAGACAGTTGATATCCCACCTCAAAAACTATCTCAAGTATCTTAAAAGGGCCTATGGACCAAGAAGACATATTTTCTTTCTTATGAAAATGTGAATTCCCATCTCTCAAATGGATTCTCAAGAATACAAGATCACTCCCATAAAATGAAAAAAGTTATTGATGATGATATGAAAATGTTTTCTGATTAATCAAATCTATATAGATCCATTTTCTTATCAATTGAATTTTAACTATTATCTCTTCCATAATGATGTGCCTAATTAATGAAGTCACACATGTTTCCACCCAACAAGGTGGAGAATGAAAATTCCACCTAAAAAATTATTCAAAATGAGAATTATATATGGACCTTGATAAATATTATTGTATGAGAAATCCAATAATTGTAAATTATATTCCCATAATCCACCCAAATTCATTACATAATCCCTAATCTTGTCCTCCAATGTTTGGATTTTCCATTCAGAGTATCAATCAATTTGGGAATGATAATCTATACTCATACTCAATAATGTTCCAAGGTATTTCTAAAAGGATTTAAAAAATGAGATGTAATCCTATGGTATTTTTCCAATAAAATTGAAATAGTAAGGTTGTTAATCTATAAAATTAACTAAATGTAAACTTTTTATAGGCCTTTCAACAAATTAGTATCATGAATTGAGATGAATTGAGATAACTTTGTGATACGATCCACTATCACCTATATGAAATAATATTTCTTATCCATCTTTTCCAGACCTATTAAAAAATACATGGCTATATACACCCCATTTTCACATGGGAATAGGTAAAGAATGTAACATACATATTGGTCATTGATGATCTTATTTGATCGGTTGATAAGTGAGGCATCTTAAGACATACACTAATATAGATAGTTTTTGGGAAACCATCCAATCCTATATTTTCAAAGGTATCCCCACCATTGATTTTTTACCTCATAGATACAAAATCAAGATCATATTTCTTTGAAACTCTAACCATATTAACCAAATTATGAACTAATGAAAATGGGAAAAAAATAGAAACACTACCCTGGTTCAAGCATTCTAGGTGTATACCTACTATGAATAGCATTATTTTACACTAGTATAAAACCTATGTATCAATTAAATCATATGAATCCTGATAAATACATCATCAAAAGAGTTCTCCTTACCTTCTATATACATCAAGATGAATTCAAATATCTATAGATACTTCATACATATCTACTATATTAAATTGAAATCTCATTGTGATAAAATGTGTGACAATCTCTTATCATTCAATGAAACTATGATTTTCTCACCAAGGTGATAATGATTCCATGTCTTCAAATCATGGACCCCAATAGATAATTCAAAATCATGTGTTGGTTAGTTCTTCTCCTGTAGCCATAAATGTCATGAACCATAAGCAACGACATGATATCTCTACAAGATAACACATCCCAAACCAGATCTTTATGCATTACAATAGACTATATATCCATGTATATATTCTTTAAGTATAAGGATAGGTGTTTATGTATGTTTATCCTTATATTCATTAAAGGAATTATAGAATTCCTCTTTCCAATGGAAATGAACACCCATCATCATCAAATCGTCCATCAGTGATACCAAATGTGATAAATCACATAAAAAAATATGTACTACCCTACTAATCTAAGGAAACTATGTAACTAAAAGTCATTCTTCCCTGGTTTCCAAGAGAAAATAGATTCTATCTTTTCAGGATCTATAGAATCACCATTTTTTTATAGAAACTTATCATGGAAATGTACTTCCATTATCAAAAAATTCACAATTTGATAACTAAGAATAAAAATTATTCTTCTATAAGTTACCTAACACTATTCCCATGTATAGATCATGATTTTCTTTTTTCTAGGAATACACTAGTATATCATCAATAAACACCACCAAAAACTAATCCAACAATATTTGAATGATTCAATTTATTAATTCTTTAATTATTATCACTACATTCATAAGATCATAATGCATAACCACATACTCATGATGGTCATATCTACTTCTGAATGATGTCTTTGAAATACACTCTTTTTTAACTAATAATTTTTGAAACCCTGAATATATGTAAATAATAGAGTACCAATGTCCTCCTCACAATTTATCTACTAAATCCTTAATTTGTGGAAGATAATAGAAATTAATTTTCATAAAATTTTTATGATTAAAATAATCCACCCAATTACTTTGAATTCCATTAACCATCTTCACAAAAATAACTGGTGCTACCCACTGAGATGTACATAGTTGAATGAACCACTTTTATTATAAATCATTCAACTAAACACTCAATTCCTAAAAATATACAGGTTCCATATTATAATATGACATATAAATTGTAATGGTCCAAGATAGGATATTAATTGTACACTATACTTCTCTTTTGGGTGGAATCCCTAATAATGCTTTTGGGAAAGTATGCAAAAAATGATCCACAAAAGCTTGAAAATATCCATTCCCAATATCATCTATATATTCCTATTTATGCATTGTCAACTGGTAAGAGATAATTCTAAACACTAGTTCCAAAAGTAATACTTTAATAGATTTTATGCAACAATATCCTCTAAAGATATGCTTGGAAATATCTTGATAAGTGAAACTTATTGTTCATGAAAATAGTCGATCATGGCCTTGAACAAAACCAAATAATCCATAACTAAAATAAAAACATATAAATCTATTTTAATAAAAGATTAATCCCCATGTAACATAGACACATTAAAATTTATATAACAATATTTACACATAAAAACTTGACAATATATTTGGACAATAAGATATTTCGGTTTCAAAACCCATGTGATCAAGAAAATGACAAGAAAAAATGAGTAGGAAATCCATATATCAAATAAAGATTTTATAAGAGTATAATTAAAAATAATCACACCTCTCACCCTAAAAGGGTCAAATTGATCTTTGAGTATCACTTTCTTAGGTCTATGAAATTGCATACCCACTAGATCTTTCTCTTTGTAACCCTGTTGAGATTGTACTTGTTAAGGTGTCCTAGTGTTTCTAGAACTACCATAGAACACTCTATTATGTTGATGAGAGTTATTCATTTGTACTCATCAAATAGAATCCTAATATACCTTAAAATAATGAGATGTGTCTCTACCACCAATCCAAAGAGTATTGGAATAATACCATTAAATATTCCATATCATTTTGTAGTAATGACCTGCTCTAGGTGGATTCATATAGTTTCAGTCAATGTGATCTAGTGAACCACACAGAAAACTTTATCACATACTTTTGGATTCATGAGAAAGATATACTAATACCATGGTTTAATTCTATGGTTTCCATCCACACTAGATGTAGGTTTACCACTTCTGATTATTTTCAGAATTAGATTTCCCAATAGTTTCCATAGGAATAAACATTCTCCCCCAAATATATATTTTAATAAATCCCTTTCATCTTCAATATTTATTTTTACTATCTCTCTATAAAATTTTATACAAATAATGTTGATATTTGATTCAATATATTATCGCAATCCAGACTAAAAAATTTGTGCATATAAGGACTCACTTGAAGTATATTTTGGGTAAAAGTGGTCTAAATTTATAAATTTAGATTCATTATTTATCACCATGATATTCTCTACCTTAAAAATGAAAAATTGCATTGTTTTAGAAATATATAATGTGGGAGGATGGAATTTATTTTTTAAAAAATTCTTCAAAATCCTCCAATTCCATGCCTTGGTTCAACTTATCCTGAACTGTTAATTCCCACCATTAAAATTCCAAATCCTCCATCATATATTTTCCCATCCTCAATTTCTATTCTACTAGAGTCTTAATGAAATTGAATATTTGATTTATTATATTCTACCAGACATTATTTCAGGTTTGGAATCCCCCTTAAAGATGGTTGGTTTTTTATTTTGGAACATAATTGAATGGTCAAATTGTTATAGTTATTCATTCTTATTACCCTTATCCATATCCTAAAAATCTTCAATAATTCAATGTACTAGTTTTTAGTTGACCTAAGGCTCATAGGAAACCACATTCTTAACTATTTCTTTTGGTTGATTTCTCTAACACCTACCTTTTTCCATTAATAGTAATCAGAAATAAAATCCAATTTGTATCATTTAATCAAAACATAAGGATTAGTTATTCCAATTTACCATATAAACACATATGACAACATAAATTAAATAATTCAATAATCATAAATATTTTAACCATGTTTAAAAATACTACCACCATACTTTTCATAATCAATCATTTTCAAAATTTTCAAGATCAACAGATTTTTTCAATTTAATAAACCATATAACTCCAAATAAATGATATAGTCATACTAGTAAGTCAAAATATTAATGTATGTATTGAAACATTCATTAGATAAACCCACGACAATGAGGTGACAACTCACCTATAAGTATCTATATACACTCATGTTTTCAAACTCCCAGGCATTGTGATGTTCATTATAAAGAGGATATTAGCACCATTTATTATATATATTTCAAGCTATGATGAACTAAATCCTTACTACTACACAAAGAGATATAATGATACTATTTCGAAATCTGGGACCAATCGAGACTAACACCATTTTTCAGAGAATGATATGTGGACCAAAAATATTTGATACCATTTATATCAAAATGATTTTTGGATCGACCAAGAATGATACCATTTATAACATCCCTACCATCCTCTTTTTCTTGAGGAGTGATAGGGGAGAAACTAAGCCTTAGGTGACATTCCCAATACACCAAAGATACAAGTAAATTCCAGGAGCTTTAAGAAACTTTGGGGGATGATCTCACGTTTGAAATATGAATCATGAAACAACATCACAACCCAAAAAATAAATCCTCTATAAGATGCATGAGTAAAAAAATATAAATCAAAGTATAACCAAACCAATAAACCAAATCAGAGTACAAGTGAAAAAATACATAATGAAGAGGAATAAAGGACAAAAAAACACAAAACTCCAATGTGATATCAACCAAAAACTCCCAAACTAGTACATACTCTAACTCCACATGACTTGCCCAATGTATCATGAATAATCATTAATGAACTAAAATACCTTGAATTTTATTATTTCATGATAAATGAAATATAAAAACTCAAAAAAGATACTATGTAAGGGTGAGTATAAACTCAGTATGATTTTCCCAATGACTTCCCAACTCGTGTGACTAAGACAAAACTTGTTAGCATATTTTAGAAAATAGTATTGATATATAAAAACATATCATATCAATTCCATAAACTACTTTTCCAAGTAAACCATAAAAAATACATTAAATCACTTCTTATATAATTTATAATATTCTTTAACATATCCACACACACAACCACACACACACAAAAATTTTATGTCACTATTGACAGTGGAACATCACATCCATAATCAATCCCATTTTGATGATGGTACACCATGACCATTTTCAATACCATTAAACTCACACCCAACCATTTATTCCAAAATAATTTGAAGTCATTTCAGTAAAAAAAATTATTATTTAAATAATTTTATAATATACATCACATGAATCACACTAGACAATATTTTTAAAGTCGTCATTTTAAAATTATAAATAGTAGGGTATTCCAAAAACCAATCACTTCCTATAATTTCAAGGACATAACAAAAATCAATTTTACAATAAGAATAACATAATTATTTCACCATAATATTAAAAATATAATTTAATTAAAATTAATATTTTAAATTACAAACCAATTTGAGTAGAGAGAGTATCCATATATATAACAAACATTGTGGAAAACGAAGAATGGGACAACAAAATGTCAATATCTGATCATAACTCATGTTTCCTTCCCTAGATCCCATAATATTTCCTCATAAATCATTTTATAACACATATATCTATCCATAGAAGACTATACCAATGGTTACAAGATAGTTAGAACCTTATATGTAGTAAAAACAAAGAAGAAAGGCCACTTACTAATGAATATGTTCTTCTAAATCAATTTAATTCACCTAATGATTTCTCTAGGATCGAAGGGGATCATCTATTATGACTTGATATAAAAATAAATTCAATATATAAAATGATTAAAGGAAAAATGAGTGTGAACAATTATATTTCGTATTAGATCATCATTTTAAAAAAGTCTCACTATATAACGCATGATTGGAATGTCTGGTTTTGAAAACCATACACCAAACATGCAGGGATACTATCCTAAGTACATACATCACACAATTGGAATGTAACATCAAAAAACCCTTGGGCCAGTAGCGATTTTTCCTCTGTTTCAATATTTATAGTTTATCTTGGGAATTCACATATTTCGTCTAAATTCAGCACCATCCATGTGCCTAACCCATTCCCACTATATTCCCTTACATAGTTTTCTAAAGATGATACATTATTTATAATAACCACGAAAAATAATACACCTACATAAAACCCTAAGAAGCATGAAAAATCCCTCATAAATTCCTCAATATTTACCAAAACATTATATAGACACAAAATAAATGAATAAAAAGTCATGTATATTAATCCAAAGGTGCAACAGGTTGTATCGACATGTGGAGATACCTGTTGTTTTGTTGGATCAAGAGCATCATCATATTAAGATACATATTGTTCCTAAAGACTATGAGCATCGATGGGTATAGAATTAATCATATTCATAATTGGATGAAAATTTAATTTAGATAGTGTAAATTCATTAGAGAACATATAATACTATGATGTACTATTATATATGTTAAAAAAAATTACCTAATTTTCAAATATTTGTTCCCTATAAATGATTAAGTGATTTAACTAATTTATCAAGTATCTGAATCCCCACATTATTGTATCCTCTAGCTTACAAGACCATATCAAAACAGGGACTGTTGTGAAATGATTGGGATGTCCCAATGAGAGTTTCATCCTTAGTTTAATTGACATATAACCCTATAGTGGTTTTGGTAAATAATAGAATAATTGACTAGTTTTTATTTATTGGATTTGAATCCAAAATAACTTTCACTTCATATGATGACAATATGAAAAATTATTATTTATACCCATCCTTATTAGAATAAACTTTCAGAAACCACAATTCATAAATTATAATAGTACTCTAGTCATCA
Organism: Viscum album; assembly: GCA_963277665.1. NCBI lineage: Eukaryota > Viridiplantae > Streptophyta > Magnoliopsida > Santalales > Viscaceae > Viscum > Viscum album. The sequence continues at coordinate 1,922,429,998 of OY728160.1, forward strand.
AACCACATTCATTGAAAATCTTAACTTGGAATGTTGGATAATCAATCACCCATATTGTATGATGAAGAAAAAGTTTAACATGTTCACATAAAATTGATGTCTTTCATTGGTACTAGATATATGCATCACTTCTGACACAATTGTAACTCCATTATTTTTTCTAGTTCTAATTTTAACATGTTCCTTTTTTAGAACATATAGGCATTAATTATATAACTATTATATGATAATACATGCAAAGTTGGTCCTCTCACTAGCCACCAATGTGGTTCAAAAATTGAAGACATATATGTAATTATCTCATTAAAAATTTATTCTTGAAACCATCATATATATTTTCTATTATGTGGAATTTATATATATATTTCATCCCATTAAGGTTTCAAATGCCTAAGAAATACATTGTGGGTCTCAATATATAATGAAACCTCTGAACCATTAGGTAAAATGTAAATGTGATCCTACTCCCAATCTATAATTTTAATTATGACAACATCCATTATAAAAAATTCTTCACCAATAAGTCACCCACTATAACCATCTTTTAGTAGACCAATTATATCTAAATATGATATCTAATCTGTAATGAATTCAATGGTTTCTTGAAAAATATATCTCTATGTAATACAAACTTCAAACCAAATTTTATTTATGACATACCCTTTCAAAATATTCATATATAATTCAGTGGGGGATATCCATATATAAAGTATTGGACCACAGAATGGATTTATATATCTATGTGAACCATCAAGTGAAATATATCATCAAATAATGGTAGTGGGAAGAACTTCTCAAATTCACATATTATGAAAACATATCTTTCCGATAGATAAAAATTTCATTCAGTATATAAATTTACATCATATAACACTGATAAAAACAAGGTTTAGTTAATGTATAACATACATATTTAGGTAATATTCAATGTAATGCTATATGAATTAGATATTGTATCCAAACATGACAGCTATTTGATTTAAAACCCTTTAAAAATAAATTATTTGTTGATATGATATTATTTATATTTGATTAATACCCCTAAAAACCTTAACATCATTTTGGAAGTTGAATAATAGATTTCTCTTTTTATGGGAAAGAGTGTAAGAATCAGGAAGTAAAAACATATTCCTTTCACCCTTCTGTTGCGACAACTCTCCCCATAACCCTATGTTAATCATGTCTAGTGTAATCTTAATTCCGTCATTTTAAGGTTAATTTAGTAATGTTTCAATGACTATAACATATATTTTTTCTATATTAATGAAATTAATAAAATATGTTACTTACAAACAAATCCACAACTATTATTCAAAATAACTGACCCTTTTCTCTAACTGGTTTTTGTATGTTTTTGTAAGAATGTTTACCAAAATAAATGACCATATCCTTTACATTCTCAAAATTTTGATCACCTATTGGTCGAGACAATGACATATCTTTTTCTGAATTTTGACCAAATGACATCATCCAAGACCGTTATTTTTGTCTTAAATGTAGAAAATTATGATGTCCTAGAAACACAGTCTTTGGAGAATGTTTCATCATAACAGAGTGTGAACCTTGTTCTCAAATGGGAGACCATTGAATTCCTTTAACTGTATATCGTTACAAATTTTAAAATGAGGAAACATATTTATCATCTGGTACAAAATGGATCTCAATATGAAAGCTTCATTTCTATAATTAGTATATAATGTTACACCTGAATCCTACATTAATTTAATATATTAGATAAATAGTGCTAAATAGACATCAATATCACTACAATTTTGTTTTGTTCCTAATATGTGTATTGAAAATATCATATATTTTATCTTCATGAATAACCATAATGAAAAGTTTTAATTTACCGATATAGAATTCCATGCACGATGAGTAATACATGGTCAATAAAAAGGAATCAATCCATCTATTGATAGATAAAGAAGAAGGGTTCTCAACACATTTCCAAATTCAGGACACTCATAATCTAGTTTTTTCCACTAATGTGAATCTTCTAGGTGATAATGTTTCCCAACTTTATTTTAAATATCTGTGTGTCACATAAATTTCCTTGAAATATACTCACTAGTATATAAGCATCTATACATTGGAATGATTGGAATGTACCTAAAATTATTTAACAGACATGATTCATCTATCTTGTATCAATAAACACCACACATGAGGATTTTTTTTAAGTGATTCATGCTCCATTTGAAGCAGTATAAAGTCATTTGGAAAGGCATGTATTCTTTCAAATATCATACCCATTAAATGTAGAATTTTTATAGTGTCATATATTTGGAAAATAATGTTATTATCTTTTGGTAGAATATCATTCAAGAGAACAATTAGTTCAGTAAAATAACATCACTCAATCTATTTCCATCTTTAACATTATATAGCTTCAGTATGGCCAATAATGTTGTATATTTAGTAAGACCTGCATACAAAGGTATCATGGCATACCAATAATAATTATGATATAGCTTTGGTCCATCAGGATGTTCATCATAAACATTAATTTTAATTTAATATATTTAAAATTAATCATCATTTACACATTTAATAAGATCAAAGATATGAACTTTATAATCATTCAAACTTGTAATCATATCATATTATTAAAAAAACACACTTATTACAGTCATAATCTACATTCAGTTATTCCCCATTTATAGTCCAATAATTATAATACAGATATATTCCATGATAGAAAACATATTCTTCCAAATCATATAGAATTACTTGCATTTAATAACATTAATGTTCACATAGAAAGAGGATTTGAGAATGTCATATGCATGGTCTTTGGCAATCATGATGAACTTTTCAACCCCATCGTCATTCAATTTTGTCATCCTATTGGAATCCATTAATTTAAAATTCATATATATCGTACTGGATTTAGTAGTATTCATATTTAACAAAATAAATAAATACACAAATGTTAGGAAAATTTTGAGGATAACTTGAAGAACAGATACATATCATTAATTTTTCTGCTTTCAAGTCTTCATCTCATTAGTCTATTTTGTGTAGTCATATATAGAAATGGGATAACTGTGAATGTTAATATTTCATGATCCTAGTAACAAATTAATATAAAATAATATTACTATTTTATAATTGGAAAAACCATGTTTAAACATGTTTTTTTTCTTTTAATACATCATTATAATATTATATTTTCATATGAGTGGGTTAGGATATGATATCACACACCTTAAATAGTTGGTAAACTCTTTAATTAGGGATTCATCCCATCAATTTGGTACAAAAAATTAACAGCATTTACATGAATATTTTTTGTACACAGTTATTGGTTATTTGGGAACATTTATAAGATTCAATATTTTTGTTTCATTATGAATACACATTTATACATACTAAAATACTTTGTGATGGCAACAGAGTACCATTAACCACAACTTGCTTTGGTACTAAATGATATGAACACATTACTGATGATATAAGAATGTCTATGTGATGGAAATAATTCATTCTTCTCTCTTGATAAAAATGGTTTTCCAAGTGTGGAGTAGGTAACTTGATGCACAATGTGATGATATAATGTGATGGGTTTGTCAGTTAATTTTATGGATTTAAATATAATAGATAATAATCTTAATATATAAATATTTATATATACACACACATAGATATATAAATACTAAAAAAATCGTATATATATATATATATATATATATAGTTTTTAACTTATATCTATAAAAAAAATTAAAAAACAAAGAAACACACATATATCTATGAAAAAATCATATCTCATATCATGTATCTAAAAAAAATATTTACTATACTCTTCAATCATTCTTATTTAAAATATAGTTACAAGTTTGACCCAGACTATAACCCAATGAATAATATAGAATCAATTAATATATATAAGACCTATACTTATTTATAAAACTACATGCATTGATTTATTATCTAAAAATTACCCAAGATAATAATTCACCAAAAAATTGATCAAACCCATTTTTATTCATTGGAACCACATTTAAAAATTAAATTATTATCAAATAATAAAACATTTATAGGTAATTACTATCTATAGACTATATGTATATAACCAAAGTGGAATAAAAACCCAAAAATCTAGAAAATCAATCAATATTGGATAACTAAAATAGAGAGCACCCTAAATGTGTCAATTTTGTCAAAAAAAATAAGGAATACCTACACAAAAAACTGATTACAGATGAACGCATAGGGGAAGACCATTACAAAAGATCATGGGATGGTAAACTAAAAAAATAATAAAGGATACAAGAATGAGAGAACAATAAATCCATAAAAACATGTTGAGAATATCATATATTTGGTTAAGAGATTCAATTTGTCAAAAATAATTTTTTCTGATTTCATTACATGAAAAGGGGAAGAAAACTATAATAAGATTATGAAAAAACATGACAGATCGACTATAAATCCTCATAATTAATTTAATATTTCCATATATATGGTATAAAGGCTTTGTTTTCTAAGAAAAATCACATAAAATACTAGTGTGGATTGATTCTGTGAGAGCATGAATACAGTAGGGGAGAAGTGATATATTATGGTTCATTTTAAAATAATTAAAGGGTTTTATTTGTTCTTATTGAAAAATAATCATAAAATCCCATTTTATTAACACTAAAAATATAAATGCTGAGACACACCAATTTTTCCTGCACTCTCTCAGAGAAGGTAAATTAGAACTTTTATTAGAGATCCAAGCCCACTGAAAAGTAGTATTTCATAGAGCATAGGTTTCAACTATGATAAAATACACTTTCATCATCACATTATATAGCGCGGATAATTATGTAAAAAATGAATATATATTAATAAATAAATATTATTAATTATGAAAATAAAAAAATTCATAAAAAAATAATACTAACTATTTAAATTGAATTAATATTTAAGAATGAATTTAAATTAATTTATTATATAAATTATAAATATATTTGTAATATTAAAACCTAATAAATAATTATTTGTAAATAATTATTAAAATATGATTATATTAGGAATATATGAAAAATTAATTTATAATAATGAATGAAATAATATTAATAATGAATAAATAAATTTTAATAAATTACAAAAGTAAAAAAAATACATCACATTATTTATATGAATTAAAAACAAAAAAATTAATAAAAATGAATAGATAAGAAATATTTATTATATAAATAAAACAAATTATTAAAAATTAATAATAATAACTATAAAATTAAAAATAATTAAAAATGTATTTGAATAAATTAATTATATATAATTCAAAAATATTAAAAATAACCAAAATGAAGAAACAAAAATGAATTAATATCAGTTATATAAATTTAAAGCATATTAAAAATATTTAAACATTTTAAATAAATATGTATAAATAAATATTTAAAAATGAATAATTTCCAAAGGATATGAAATTTATTAAATAAAAAAGTAAATAAACAAAATTAAATATAATAATATTAAAAATTAATAAATAAAATTTAAAATAAATTACAAAACATTTAATAAATTTAATTTATAAGATTAATTACATGAACTGTAAATGAATGAAAATTAATGAAAAATAAATTAATAAATAATATAAATAACTAAATTATTAAAAATGAATTATATTGATTTTTTTAATTACAAAAATAATCAAAAAAATTAATTTTAATAAATTTATTATTTAAATTTCAAAAAATTGAAAAATATTATAACTAAATAAATAAAAAATAAACATTAATCAAAAAAATTACAAACATTTTTGGAAAATTGAAAACATAGTTACTAAATTTGTTTAAATAAATATTAAAAGATGATTCAATTACAACAAGAATAATTCATAAATATTAAAAATAAATAAATAATATAAATTTAAAGAATATTTTAAAATAATAAACAAAACTTAGTTAAATTTTACAAATATTTAAAAAATAGAATTTGTAACATTAATTACCCAAATTATGAACACATAAAAAATGAATAAGAATGAATAAATAAATAATATTAATTTTATAAATAACAAAATTATTAAAAATGAATTTTATTAACTTTAAAAAAATATTAAAATTTAAATGATTTTAAATAAGATAGTTTTGTATATTTCAAGCATATTAAAAATATTAAGACACAATAAATAAAAATGAATAAATATCAATCCAATAAATTCAATTCCTATTAAAAATATCAAAACATTGTAAATAAATATGCAAAAAAATTGAAAAAAAATTAAATTCCACAAATATAAAAAAATAATAACATAAATGGAAAAAAATATAAAATGAATGAAAATTAAAAATGAACAAAAAATTTGAATAAATTTTAAAAATATTTTTAAAAAAGATAATTCATAACAATAATTACAAGAATTACAAACACATAAAAATTAATAAAAATGAATAATTAAATATTAATATTATTTATATTTTTTGATGTATATATTGCATTGATTGTATATAAAAAATATAATTATTTATTAAACATTTTAATATTTAATGATAATAAAAATTATTATTAATTTATTTAATTTAAAAATATTAAAACTATATAAATAACTAACAGAATTGAATATATTTCAAAAATATTAAATGAATAAATGTTTATAATGAATATAATTTCCAATGATTAAATTATGTAAAATATTACAAATGGAGAAATATTTAAAAGGAAAAAATAATATTAAATGAATAAATAGACATACACACCTATACACACATACATGCACATACACATATGTAGACTTATACATACAATACAAATATACATACACATGCACATTCGTATGCACATGCACATAAACAAACACCCACGTATATGAATATACACAAACATACATGTACAAAAATGTATACTATAACATTCAGGTCTGTAGGTTACTCTACAAGTTCCTTAGCCTGGTTTTCCACAAGTCTATAAGTGAGACTCCTTGTACACTAGATGTTGTTGACTAGCAACCATAGTTTATGTCAATACTCTAAGGTGACAATACATCCTAGTTAGAGTGTGTAGTAATGGAAAAATAATCTAGTATAATATATCAACTATAAGAATCAGAGTACGTATGATAAATTAAACCACCTAATCAGTAATTACGTGAAATGCATTAGTAGTAAATTTATATAAGGTTGATCTCCCACCATGTTAGTGGCATATAAAAACTAAATACAAAATAATAGATTAAAATAAATGTATTTAAGGATCAACTACATCCCAATGAATCTCCCTAAACACAGTCTTCAGTACCCCTTGAGCTACTCAGATCGATCATCAACATCATAATGTGTTGTTTCCCAACCTTTGCCTATAATAAGTAAGAGGTTTTCTTGATTACATAAGTTTCATAGCTTCTTGATTAGGGTGTGACTACATAACTTAGTAGGGAACCATCAATATGGACCCATACATAACCAGCATATGAAATGTATGTACATGTGACATGCTCTACTGAAATAAATAATTAACTTTTGAAAATAAATAACCACCATTAATCCTACTTTATCTGGTATAGGGGTGTCTCTAAGTAAATCATGATGAAAATTCCATCCATAACCACTCTGGGAGACCAATTCTTACCCTGGTACCAGTAACTCGTGTCGTTCAGTTGGTCAATGACACTAACAGACAATACCTACTTTGAACAGTGTCGGTGTGTTTCCTAGCATATTCTGATTTCCATGTCAACCATATAAAAACTTTATCATATGGTGTTACCCATGAATCCTTGAATATCAGGATCAAATGGATAAACATCTCATCATAAACAACTCAATAACTTAATACCAAGCATCCCAAGATTCAGCCCAAACTCAATACATCCCCATTCATCCACCCTCATTAAATAGATGCCACTAAGTCTCAAGTCAGTAGGGCCACTAAACCATATCCATTATAATTTATATCCTTGTCCATAAGCATCTGAGACATACAAAGGGTTCTCAAGGTTCTATTTGGGCCCTCATCACACTATAAAATTTAGAAACGACATATGGTGTTTAATTAAAATACATAAATAGTTCTTGGGGACCACCATGTAAAGTGGCGAGGCCACACATATCACATAAATATAAATAAACACATAATATAATAGGGAATATTCATAAGGAACAGCTTCCATTTTTTAATCCTTCCCATTTCTTTTCCAAAGGCCAGTAGTAGTTTCCAAAGCATGTCTAAGCCCATCCAGGCACATACATGACCAATCAAGATTCTGTCAATTACTTGAGATCTTAATATAAGAAAAATTCAATAATTTATTTATTATAGATTTAATTATTGTTTATTTACTCAATTTCAACTAATCATATTTTTTGAAAACTAACTGAGTCTTCCCATCGAGATAAAACTGTGAGAAATAGGGTGCAATACATTCCCATCAATCACCTAAACCTATACCATGAAAAATCCCCAATTGAATACCACATATTTAATATCCAAATAATATAATTTAGGGTTAAAACCATTAGAAAATTACCAATGTATACATAACTCAACAAAATGATGTGTGACAGCATGTAAACACTATCACAGTATTCCCTCTAACTAGGCTGAGCAAAATCATAGTCCATTTCTTTAGATTCCATAATGATCTGGTGGAATCAATAGAGAAAACCTAAATTAAATTTGATTAAATTAGTGTCCAACCATGAACACAAGATAAATAGGAGAGTAGAGGAATATCTTACCCATAAATACTATTCGATAACAACCAAAAACATCAAGAATGTTGGGAAATGGGGTGAGGGGTGGTACCAGCTGGAGTCCTCCCATGTGATGCTCGTCTATAGGAAGGAAGGGGACCAAGCCCCATTTGATATTAAAAAACATGTCTGGACCCTTTCATAAATTGAGAAATATGTCATGAAATTAATTTTTTGGCGCCACCCCCTAGACCTCCATTTTCACATCCTGAATCCCCCAAGCTCACCCCATGAACCCCATTCACATTAGAAATAAGTATTCACGATGTGAGAAGCTTAATGTAGATAATTTTATCAACATGATTTTCCTTTTCCCCCTTATGTTCTTCCCCAAACCCCCTTTACTTTCACAAAAACATAATACACATCCAAAAAATTCATTTAGATATTTCCAAACCCATATAAACTTGTTCTAGTCCCCAGTTCAAAAAATGAACCATTCTATAAATTGAGAATTAAAATTCCCTCAAGAATTTTCATGCCCGTATGGACATACTCTTTACAATATCCCCACCATAACACTTCTCATCCTTATGAAGGGTCATTGACACTATGTAAACATACCAGACCCACTCTATTCAAAAATCCATTTTCAATTCACTACATCCTACTTAGAAATGATGAATGAGATTTTATTCTACAACTGAAAGCACATAGAACCCAATTCATCAAAATCCACGATACCACATGTCACTATAAGAAATATTATAAAACATTTTCATTTATACTCATCCATTGGGTTAATGGAATTTCCCACTATAGAACGCAACTCAAGATGAATGATTTCGATTCATGGTTCTCCCCACCATTCTAATCACCAACTATAACACTGTAATGCCCCAACCCCAGTTACCCAGAGTCAGTGCATTATTTTAATACATTGGTAGGATTACAAGGAATCAAGTCCCAAAGAACCGATCAGTTTAGAAGTCTTGGAAAATAGATTGCATACATTAATGTTACATTACAATTCATAACATACAAAACAACAAAAATAATCCTTTATGAATGCCATTATTCCCTTGTCTTAACCCTGCATATCAATCACAATACACTTCTTGGAATCTTGGAAAAAATAAAACATAGAAAGGGGTGAGCTCAAACGCTCAGTAAGGGTAAGCAATACAGTGGAAACTTTCAAAAATAAGTATAAACATTTAAGGCAATGTATAAAACCAAAACAAAAGCCTTTTAAACTTGAACTTCAGCATAATATGGAAGAAATAAAATGAAATAATGCCATTTACTTATTCACATGGATATTCTACTAATCGAATAATCAAATACAATATCACTAACCACTTTCATAATGATGGAATGCATGATGCCGAACTTTAATTTCTGTGTCAAGGCCTCGTGCCAAGACCTATGTGATAACTGTAACCGGAACCCAACCTGGAGAGCCTCTATAACCGGACTCCATCCTGGAGTGCCTCTAATAACCGGACACCAACCCGGAGTGCCTCTAATAACCAGACACCAACCTGGAGTGCCTCTAATAACCGGACACCATCCCGGAGGGCTTACATTTACCGGTCCCCAACCCGGAACATACTAGTCCAACACATTCATCTTAAGAAGAGGATGAAATATAACATAAACATTTGTATTAAAACTAACATACAAAATGTCAAAACATTAATCATAAACCATTAATGGCATAAAAATAACTGATCCATAGTAAAAAATATCACAAAACTTTAAATATAATATGGATGATTTTTATCATAATAAATCAACATGAAACAAGTTTAAAATTTATCAAAGGATTTTGACATAGATAAAATCAATACTATTTGAGAGAAATATCTCTTTTTTTGAAATCATTTAAAAGTCGCATAATTAGAGAGAAAACATTTATTTTGAAAATATCTTTATAAGTTTGTGAAGGAAGTTTCAAAGGTTTAATAATGGCAGAGAATAACCGCACCCACTATATAAGTTAAAAAAATCATTCTTAACATAATTTTGTCAAAAAGGTTAAAAAGGACCTTGTTTGGAAAACGACGGAAAGATTCCTTTAAAAACCTCTTATAAAAAGTCAAACAAGGGTATAAATGTCTTTAACCCATATTCTTTTAAATAGTAAAAATGTTTTGAAATAAATTTTTAATAAACATGGATGTGGATGATAAAGAGATCCCAATAGATTATTACGTATATACAACCTCGGATAATGATGAGATTGCGAAATAACCCTTACCAATCTGGTAACTTACGAAACATACAACCCATGAAAGAGGTATCATACAATGAATATTTACATACACATAAAATAAAGTGTATTACACAAAAAATATAATTATGGTCAATACTTACACCACACAAAAGGTAATGGTGGCAATATGGCATGAATCTCATGGGAAAAATGAGTGAGATGAAAACCCCTTACCTTGCACTTTCCTTTAGTCGAGGGTACGTTTAACCACCTCTACAAAGATAGTAGTATGTTATTAAATTATACCAGAACCATATAAATATTTAGGATATCATACATGGTTCATTTATGACTTTATATTACCCATTTAATAATAATTTCCATGTTAAGTTAACATTTCGGGTAATAATCACTTTCTTTATCTTACATGTTTTAACTTGTCACTCTTGGTTGTATCACTTAGATCATGATTTAAATACTTCCAGAATATAAAACATGATAAATATATCATATATATTTAGAATATAAATAAGTATAATAGACATATATATGAAATGGAAAACACCGTTTATGGAGACGGCAGTCCGTACGTACGCATAAACGCTGTTTCGGTTTTCATATAGTATTGAACAGAAGTAGGTGAATAAGATATATGTAAGTACATAAATCCTTATATATATATATATATCTAGTAGCATTATTATTTCATATATTACATACTTATTAGTAATATATATTTTTATAATCATCGATGAATGGTGAACTTGGAAATGAATCCCATCGCGCCGTGGAGACAGTAATCCGAACGTACGCACGAGCGAAAATATCATTCTTTTGATATTAAAATAACATATAATTGGATGTTATATCATATAAACATAATCATTATCATGTTATATTTATTATTTACATGAATTAAAAATCATTAATATGCCCATCCAAATAATAATATATTGAATAACAATTACACCACGACGTGGAGACGGTAAGTCGTACGTACATACGTATGGTGACATGTCACTCAAAGGATGGATAGAATACTGAATATGGTTGTACCATATTTATAATAATATTACAGTATATAGTAGATACTGGATTAGTTATTTTATAATGGTAATAACAAAGAAAGAAGAAGTGAAAGAAGAAAGGAACTTGAAAAAGTGTGGTGAAATCATTACCTCTTTTTCGGGTTCTTCCTTTTGATTTGATCAAAAGGACTCCTTAGGATGACTTTCTGACTAAATGAAGGCCTCTAGGATAAAGTTTGGGATGTTTAGAGAGTATTTGGGCAGGGTTTGGCCGAACCAAAATGCTTTAAAGGTGTGAATTAATGAGAAGGGGGAGTGTCCTTTTATAAGAGGGGTGAGGGGCTCTTTAGAAAAAACTTAAAGTATTAATTTATAATAAATTAATATTAGGTTTCTAATGGCTCAAAAGTGTATTATTTAAAGGTTAAGGTGGGGATGGGTCTAAAAACACTCAACCAATATAATTTAGACAGGTTTGGATTATTCTATTAACCTTATCTTTAAGTATTAACTCTTAGTTAATTAGTTTCACTTTTACAATGTCTCTTTGTATTTTTTATTATATTGTTAATAAACTTACCATATACATCAAAGATACCCCCAAGTGGTCCATTAAGGATATAACTATCATGATATAAGTATTGTTGATGAACCTAAGATTTTTAGGAATTTAATATCAATTAATAATATAATATTTGTTTTAAAAAAGCTTTTATGTCAATTTTGACACTATTCAATAATTGATTTTTTGTAAAAATCATAGCATAATTATTACTTCAAAAAAAGTTAATTAAAGAAATCATAATATGTCATATTATCCTATAAAATTAGTTTAATTCATTAAAAGCCTCAAATTATATTTATTTGGATATTTATAATATCAATTATTTTAATTTTTCACTATTATGGTAATTACTTCATTGCCATTGTGTCATAAATAAATTAACATATTTAATGTCTAAAAATTATAAATAAAATACCATTATATAGGAAATATTTTTATCTTTCTAATGAATATTTATAGTCGATAATCCAACATATATAATCGTATGTAAAAATTGTTTTTCTAAAAGATATATGCTTGTGTCATTTTTTGTATTCATTTTAACTTAATTAAAATAAAGTGTCCCTATCACTTACAAGTGGCACCATGGGGTCCCAAAATCGACCCAAAGATGCCCATGGTCGGAAATTTATCAACCAATAAGGTTAAGACACGTTTTAGGGTAATTTTTTATTATTATAGTATTATTTGTTAACCCTTATTTACCGGATTTACCCTTTAACCATGGTAAATAAAATATTTGCCGAAGTAATTATTCAAAATGTCTAAAAATAAAAGTTACCTATTTACACAATTTGAACATACTGATTCCAAATATGGAATCCATTTTTCAAAATTCCAAACACATCAGTGGCAAAAATTAATTTAAAATTAATTCCTGCTGTCAAAACAAAAAGCGTGTTTTTAAAATATAATAACTATCAAAATATTGATACTTGTTTATGTTCGGTTTAATTGTGAAATTATGTCCAAGGACCAAAATTGTATTATATGATAAAAATATATTCTAAATATACTTTAAAACCACTCAAATTCATAATTTATCACTATTAATTATTTTGATTAAAAAAGTTGTTTTTAATTTAAATTTTGTAATTTTCACTATTCATGAAAATATTAAAGTTATCCAAAAAGTTCCAAAATCTCAGATTAGGATAAATTCGATACTCCGAATCCAAAAATGAAGTCCATTTTGAGAGATAAAATTTATAAAATTTTAAAAAGTAGGTATTACTTTTCATAACGGCTACTTTGATTGGTCATGGCGTGTGTTAAAAATCGAAGTTGTGTACAACACACACTACTGTATTATTCAAAGAGAAGCGTACCATGGAAGCTCAGTGTGTTACATTCCCCCCTCCTTCAATAAATTGCATCTTCACAATTTTATATTGTTCATTGAAAATAAAGGTTGAAAATAGAAAATATCTTTGTGGAAAAAACCCACATCTAAAATTTGGTTAATAAAATTTAGTCTTAACAAGAGGAAAAGAGAAATGAAAGGGTCACCACCAAATTATGATATCTATTCGGAGAACATTGGTGGAAATTAGAGACATATAATTGGAGGAAAAGCGTAAATATTTATAGGTAGTGATTGAGGTCATCAATCACAAACAAGTGTAAAATTACAGGCCTTAAATTCATCAATCTATGATGATTTAAAATACCATCGGTTCAGGAAAAAATATGGTATTAGGATAACACATTTTTTTGTTTTAAGATCCATTCACTAAAGTATAAGAATTAATTTCTTCATTGAATAATAGAAGAAGAAAAATATATACTTGACAAGTAGAGTCTCATCCTTTAACTAAGTTCTACCACAAACTGATCTTTCACTCTAAAAGATAATAGAAATTAAAAATAATATCCTATTTATCTTATTCGTATAGAGTTAAAAAAATGAATTTATAATTCATCTAGCAGAACCATTAAGAAAAACGAAATTATTCAATCTAGGACATCACGTGGGTCAATGGTAGGTGATACACCCTTGTCGCCCTTAGGTTGTGGGTTCGAGTCTCGCGGCCTTGCCGGACGCGACAGGTTTCCACCCAACCTCCCTATTGTCCTTTTATGGAAATCCAAAATAATCCAAACTAGAACTATCCAAAATACTTCAGTCCAAAATTTATAAGGAAGGTAAACACAATGAAGATCCTTTTTTCCGCGTAATAACATGTGATCACCTTCATCATGTATTCTTTTAAAACACTGCAACATCCTGAATTACCATAAAACCTTATTGATTACATTCATGATCCCTTATTCCTTTAAGAATAATATATATACTCCTTCAATCCAAAAATTTTGTAAACCCCAACAATTATGGAATATACAAATCATTAATCAGTTTCAAGGTAGTCAAGAATATCCAATATAATTTATCCAAATCAATCATGTATTATTCTAAAAACACTACCTCAGTATCAGAACCATATTATGGTTTATCATTCTATCAACAATATATTTTCCAAAAATTTAACCTGCTATTGAGTCACTTTTCTTTGTTCCACACAATCTCAAGTCCTTAATGAAATAGTACTACAATACAATCCTTATATACTCCATAATTATTATAACAAGTACATTGTTGATACAAAACTCAAATGACATAAGAACTCTAATCATTCCTCTTCATCTATGGTAGTATCATAACATGATTATTAGTCAATAGCATCATTTTCGGCATAGTCTGATGACTGGGACATAGGTTTGCGTAGTGTCCAAACTCCGTGAAAATGAAGCATTGTACATTTGAAACCATTCTCTTACCCTTGCAGTCACGTACATTGTGTCCTTTTCCTCCATACTTATAACAAACTCCCATTCCTTTCAGGCAAGTTCCATGGTGTTTCTTCCCACAGTTATCACATATGGGAAAATTCTTCTTTTACCTCTACCCTTTATCCATATTTCTCTCTTCCATCCTTTTCTTCTATTGCATCCCTTTAAACCCATAGGACTCCAAGAATTATTTACTCATCTTATCAACACATGACACAATTTCTTCATATGATGATAATACGTGGGAAACTATTTCCCTTCTAAATTCTGGATTAGGACCACGAAAGATATGATGTTTCTTACTCTTTGGATAATATGTATTTTGGGAGTTCACATTCCTTCTACTGGGCACAATTTCTATACAATAGCATAAAATAGTTCAGTTTATGAATTGCAATGAATAATTACCAAACTTGTAAAACACCTAACACAAATTGAACAGTTTATGGATATAATCCATAATCATAAAAATGTTTTCTTTGAGTAAGTATATACTCATAAGCCCTTCATAATGGTTTTTAAAGAAAATGAGAATTATCCTAAGCATATCCCCCAGGAGTGTCGTAACCAAGAGTGCATCAAGGCCTATTGTCGTGCACCAATTCCCGTTCGAGTCTAGATCAAAGCGGTGTTTTCGGGTTTTACCCCTAGGTACATCTGTTCCAGAGCCGCCTCTACCTGCTCCTATCCAGACAGGGATGTATTGCTCGGAAAAGTCACAAAATCTCTACAATACCAAAATTCTAGGATGTTATTCTATACTAATCCTCAAAGTATATCTTAGGGATATGTGCTCTAATCATAGTTTATCTAAATCTAGTTTCCAAGGTTATTGCTAAACTTCGTCTGATACCAACTGTAATGCCCCGACCCCAGTTACCCAGAGTCGGTGCATTATTTTAATACATTGGCATGATTACAAGGAATCAAGTCCTGAAGAATCGATCAGTTTAGCAGTCTTGGAAAATAGATTACATACATGAATGTTACATTACACTTCATAACATACAAAACAACAAAAATAATCCTTTATGAATGCCATTATTCTCTTATCTTAACCCTGCATATCAATCACAATACACTTCTTGGAATTCTGGGAAAAATAAAACATAGAAAGGGGTGAGATCAAATGCTCAGTAAGGGTAAGAAATACAGTGGAAACTTTCAAAAATAAGAATAAACATTTAAGGCAATGTATAAAACTAATAAAGAAGCCTTTTAAACTTGAACATTAGCATAATATGGCAGAAATAAAATGAAATAATTCCATTTACTTATTCACATGGATATTCTACTAAGAGAATAATAAAATGCAATATCACTAACCACTTTCATTATGATGGAATGGAAGATGTTGAACTTTAATTTCTGTGTCAAGGCCTCGTGCCAAGACCTAAGGGATAACTGTAACTGGAACCCAACCCAGAGAGCCTCTGTAACCGGACTCCATGCTGGAGTGCCTCTAATAATCGGACACCAACCCGGAGTGCCTCTAATAAACAGACACCAACCCAGAGTGCCTCTAATAACTGGACAGCAACCCGGAGGGCTTCCTTTTACCGGTCCGCAACCCGGAACATAGTAGTCCAACACATTCATCTTAAGAAGAGGATGAAATATAACATAAATATTCGTATTAAAACTAACATACAAAATGTCAAAACTTTAATCATAAACCATTAAGGGCATAAAAATAACTCATCCATAGTCAAAAATATCACAAAACCTTAAATACAATATGGATTATTTGTATCATAATAAATCAACTTGAAGTAAGTTTAAAATTTATCAAATGATGTTGACATAGATGAAATCAATACTGTTTGAGAGAAATATCTCTTTTTTTGAAGTCATTTAAAAGTCGCATAATTATAGAGAAAATCATTATTTTGAAAATATCTTTATAAGCTTGTGAAGGAAGATTCAAAGGTGTAATAATGGCAGAGAATAACCGCACCCACTGTATAATTTAAAAAAAGACATTCTTACCTTAATTTTGTCAAAAAGGTTAAAAAGGACCTTGTTTGGAAAACGATAGAAAGATTCCTTTATAAACCTCTTATAAAAAGTCAAACAAGGGTATAAATGTCTTTAACCCATATTATTTTAAATATTAAAAATGTTTAGAAATACATTTTTAAGAAACATGGATGTGGATGATAAAGAGATCCCAGTAGATTATTACTTATATACAACATCGGATAATGAAGAGATTGTGAAATAACCCTTACCAATTTGGTAACTTACGAAAAATACAACCCATGAAAGAGGTATCATACAATGAATATGTAAATACACATAAATTGAAGTTTATTACACAAAGAATATAATAATGGCAGTACTTACACCACACAAAAATTAATGGTGGCAATATGGCATGAATCTCATGGGAATAAGGAGTCAGATGAAAACCCCTTACCTTGCACTTTCCTTTAGTCGAGGGTACGTTTAACCTCCTCTACGAAGATCGTAGTACATTATTAAATTATACCAGAACCATATTGATATTTATGATATCATACATGATTAATTTATGACTTTATATTACCCATTTAATAATAATTTCCATGTTATGTTAACATTTTGGGTAATAATCACTTTCTTTATCGTACATGTTTTAACTTGTCCCTCTTGGTTGTATCACTTAGATAATGATTTAAATACTTCCAGAATAAAAAAAATGTTAAATATATCATATATATTTAGAATATAAATATGTATAATAGACATATATATGAAATGGAAAACACCATTTATGGAGACGGTAGTCCGTACATACGCAGAAATGATGTTTCTGTTATTATATAGTATTGAACAGAAGTAGGTGAATAAGATATATGTAAGTACATAAACACTTATAAATATATATATCCAGTAGAATTATTATATCATATATTACATACTTATTAGTAATATATATCCTTATAATCGTCGATGAATGGTGAACTTGGAAATTAATCTCATCGCGTCGTGGAGACGGTAATCTGTACGTACGCACAAGCGAAAATATCATTCTTTTGATATTAAAATAATATATAATTGGATGGTATATCATATATACAGAATCATTATCATGTTATATTTATTATTTACATGAATTACAAATCATTATTATACCCATCCAAATAATAATATATTGAATAACAATTACACCACGATGTGGAGAGGGTAAGCCGTATGTACGCACGTATGGTGACATGTCATTCAAAGGATGGATAGAATACTGAATATGGTTGTACAATATTTATAATAATATTACATTATATAGGAGATACTGGAATCATTATATTGGAATGGTAATAACAAAGAAAGAATAAGTGAAAGAATAAAGGAACTTGAAAAAGGGTGGTGAAATCATTACCTCTTCTTCGGGTTCTTCCTTTTGATTTGATCAAAAGGGATCCTTAGGATGGATTTATGAATAAAGTAATGCCTCTAGGATATATTGAGGGCAGTTTAGAGAGTATTTGGTTAGGGTTTGGCCGAACCAAAATGCTTTGAAGGTGTGAATTAATGAGAAGGGGGACTGTCCTTTTATAAGAGGGGTGAGGGGCTCTTTAGAAAAAACTTAAAGTATTAATTTATAATAAATTAATATTAGGTTTCTAATGGCTCAAAAGTGGATTATTTAAATGTTAAAGTGGGTATGGGTCGAAAACCACTCAACCAATAGAATTTATACAGGTTTGAGTCATTATATTAACCTTATCTTTAAGTATTAACTCTTAGTTAATTAGTTTCACTTTTACAATGTCTCTTTGTATTTTTATATTATATGGTTAATAAACTTACTATATACATCCAAGAGACCCCAAAGTGGTCCATTAATGATATAAATATCATGCTATAAGTCTCTTGTCCGAACCATAGATTTTTAGGAATTTAATATCAATTTATAATATAATATTGTTTTTAAAAACTCTTTTTTGTCAATTTTGAAACTATTCAATAATTGATTTTTTGTAAAAATCATAACAGAATGATTACTTCGAAAAAAGATAATTAAATAAATCCTAATATGTCATATTATCCTATAAAATTAGTGTAATTAATTAAAAGTCTCAAATTATATTTATTTGGGTATTTATAATATCAATTATTTTAATTGTTCACTATTATGGTAATTACTACATCACCATTGTGTCATAAATAAATTAAATTATGTAATGTCTGAAAATTATAAATAAAATATAATTATGTAGTAAATAGATTTATATTTCTAATGAATATTTATAGTCGATAATCCAACATATATAACCCTATGTAAAAACTGTTTTTCTAAAAGATATATGCTTGTGTCATTTTTGTATTCATTTTAACTTAATTAAAATAAAGTGTCCCTATCACTTACAAGTGGCACCATGGGGTCCCAAAATTGACCCAAAGATGCCCATGGTTGGAAATGTATCAACCAATAAGGTTAGTACACGTTTTAGGGTAATTTTTTATTATTATAATATTATTTCTTAACCCTTATTTACTGGATTTACCCTATAACCATGGTAAATAAAATATTTACCGAAGTAATTATTCAAAATGTCTAAAAATAAAAGTTACCTATTTACACAATTTGAACATCCAGATTTCAAATATGGAATCCATTTTTCCAAATTCAAAACACAGAAGTGGCAGAAATTAATTTAAAATTAATTCCCTCTATCAAAACAAAAAGCTTGTTTTTATGATATAATAACTATCAAAAGATTGATACTTGTTTATGTTTGATTTAATTGTGAAATTATGTCCAATGACCAACATTGTATTAAATGGTAAAAATATATTCAAAATATACTTTAAAACCACTCAAATTCATTATTTATCACTATTAATTATTTTGATTAAAAAAGTTGTTTTTAATTAAAATTTAGTAATTTTCACTATTCATCAAAATATTAAAGTTATCCGAAAAGTACCAAAATTTCACCTTAGGCTAAATTAAATACTCCAAATCCAAAAATGATGTCCATTTTGAGAGATAAAATTTCTAAAGTTTTAAAAAGTAAGTATTACTATTCATAACGGCTACTTTGATTGGTCGTGGTGTGTGTTAGAAAACGAAGTTGCGTACAACACACGCTACTGTATAATTCAAAGTGAAGCATGCCATGGAAGCTCGAGGTGTCACAAACACACCCTCTAATAGTCTAATGACCCACTCAGTGTGGTTTACATTTCAAAAAATTCAATTACACATGAAAACACCAATAAATGTCCAATGATTCCTCTCATCTCTAATTTTGAAAAAAACCTGAAATGTATCAACAACCCATATCCTTGGTCCTCATGCACCGTTCTTCCCTTGAAATTTCCTAGGAAATTGTAATAAAATAATCTTTCTGTCAAATAGGATGTACCTAAATCATAGTTTCAGCTCCATGATCTTTCCTAGGCTTCTAATATCTATAAAAACATTTAAAATGATTCTTCTCAGGATTCGTGCCTTGAAACATGTGATAAAATAGGGATTCACCAACTAAAAGAAGTCAAAAATTATGGGTCACCTTGTGAATCACTGATGGGTCATACCGAGATCACCCCAAGACTAGGGACAATGAACTAACTCCATCTAACATCTCACCCGAATCTAAAATCTTGTATTTTTAGGATACTAGATAAATATGATTTTACAAATCATCAAAATCCATGTGCCGCCTCAACCATCCAATGACAGATCATTCTATTTTATCAACCCTTACTACATGATAGTTATCCTATAATATCATTTGGGGTTCTCCCAACAATATGGTTTCTCATAAACATCTTGTCAAGCATTATATCAATAGGTTCTGTCAATTTGAAGGAATATCTCCTTTGGAGCCAAGCTAAACCCATCCCTTCAATACTTGTTAAGGATTCACCCAAATCATCCATTACATCACACTCATTCCAATTTTGATGTCCCCTATACCTTGTAGGCACACTTTCCATTTGATCAAAACCTTGGGATTCTATTCCCATAAGTGTGTTATCGACCCCTTTTGTCCTCGACTCACACCCACATGCTCACCAATTCATTATTTATAATATGTACCATACTCCACTGTCACATATCATTTTGAAATCATCCAACATATCAGGTGTACAATCCCATATGACATGGTCACCTCACTTAAATTATTCTCATGAGAGTCACTAACTATAGAATTAGGCAGACATACTACCAAAGCTAAACTTACTTCATGGCATGTCATTTTGTTAAGAAAATGATACACATAGCCACCACATGACATTGGTCCAATCATACCAGAATGCCCATTCTATCACTACTATGTTGAAACACAACCCAAGTCCAACATAGTCTTGACATGAATATTCCATCCCTCAAAACCACAATGTTGATATATGAGGAACTAGAGGTAATGGTTGTCATCCCCAACAAACCTGGATCACCTTCCATGAATCATAATCTCTCAATGAAGCACCAACATGTGCTTTTGTCTCTATGGAAACCACAGACATGGTATAAAACCTCTAATAGGTCACCTAAAGAGGCACTAAACATAGAGTCACTATGGTCAAATGGTGAAACTAAGGGTCTATAGTCCACCCATCTAGCTTACGAAAATAATAACAACGTCGAAACTAATGGTCAACCTCATGTTCATGTCATGAAATCGAAGAAAATATAAGGATTGATTCCCAGACAATGGTCTCACATACACGTAGGTAAAACACCATAGGTCGAATCATCAAAATATCCTGGAAAGCATTCTTATATAGTATCCATATATAATAATTTCCCCTATATAATCTTAAACTCACTAGTAAACGTATATACACATGACAAAATCATCTTACATGATCCAAGCCAAATGAACCACGTCACCTGGTTTAGATAAGTAGAGTTCCATTTCATGAAAAATGGAAAAAAGAACATAGAGTGTTACTGAAATAATAAATAATTGAATATATTTTCTCATTTTAGAGCCAACATTATACTCCCCTTCAAGGATTAACTATATGGAATCCCATTCCTAGACCCATTGACCTGGGTCATCATACATCTCTTATGCAAAGGGAACACATTATCTTCATAAATATTCACCATTTCATAGATATACATGACCATAAATCAATGGAATATTTATGAAAAATTTAACCCATATGAGTATAATGTTTCTTTCTACTTATAAAAAAAATTAAATATTAGTATTTGTTGATACTTTGAACAACTAAGCCTCTGTCATTAGTGACACCAATAAAACTAACAACCTATATGTCATGTGAACCTTAAATTCTAAATATGATTCATGAATATTGATCTATTGAAAATGAACCAAGATCTGAAAGACAATAATAAATCAAAAACTTTAAATATCATGTTTTTAAAATGATGTGAAAACCATATGGAACCATAACATCAACAATAAAAAAAAACAATATCATACACCCAAGACTTTCTATCAGAATAGGTGTTCTTGATGTACCATCCTGATATCCACTACAATATTTGACATGCACCTAAATATATAGATAATAAAATCCTAAAAAAATATTACAATATAAAATTAAACCAATGATACCAATTTGTATCATCTATACCTATTGGCCACTCAATTGGGGCCCTGGCCTGGTCATCCACGTACCCTCAGACATGCCTCCTCGTACACCAAAGGCTAATGACTAGAAGGGGTTTAAAGATGGAACTATGGGGAGACTATTCCCCAAGTATTAGAGTTCATAGTCATAAATAAACAATAAATCAACATACATATCAAAGTATGAAGAAATAATAAATCATCTAAACATGTTATACAAAACAAAAGATGAAATATTGAATAAAAAAATACATTGTCACTACACTAGGTAGTTACATATATAAACAAGAATTAAAGGAAAATAAAAATATTAGAGGAAAAAATACATTCTAGATACCCTCATCAAACCCAATCACTATACCCACTTGAGATAATAATTTTGATCATTAATATCATACAAGGACATTGCCTTACCTGTTCCTATAACAAGTGATAGGTCAGCTTTGGTACGTAAGTGTAACGATCTCCTGAGTAGGGAGTGAGTATATAAATCATTAATACTTCACAAATGTGGCCACATACATAAAAAATATATTAAGGATATGTGCATGCGACATGATCATCTAAACTAAATAAAAAACTATCGAAAAAAACACAACACTACCTTCTAAGGTTAGTGCCAGGGTGTCTTTGAGTGTGTCATAATTACCATGAGAACCATTATCAATCATGGGGACCATGTCCTACCTTGGTGCCAGTAACAGAAGTCAATCCTCCAGTTCATAACCCTAATCAACTATACCAATAATGGACATTGTCGATATGTCCATGGGTAATACATAATGACCATTTTGACCATATAAAAACCAATTCCTATGGTGTCACCTGGGTATCCCTAAAGCATGGTCTCAAACAACCAAACATCTCATCATAAATTTCTCAACATCACAATCCAAGAAATATCAATCATCTATCAAATCCTAAAGTATTGTGAATGTATCAATGATAATTCTAGTGCATCCCATGGAATCACTTATAAAAAATATCACCCATGTCATTATTTAAAATATTTGTATCCTAGGTATCATGGGAGTCTCAAACTAATAAATATAGTGTCACTAACATGACTAGAGGAATCCTTATGTAATAACCGAGGAATACAATGTTAATAATAGTAATCTCTATATAATTTACAATCCTAAATGGTTGGATCGTATGCATACTAAATATCCTTGTGTCATATGAAGTATCGGGAATTCGTAGGTGGATTGACATCTAGATCCTCCGAAGCACATCTAGGTATCCCCTAATAAAACCAATTTGTATTTATAGTCTTATAGGCTAGATACATGAGGACACCATCATGCCTATGTTTTATCACACCCGTATGGCATAAGTATCAAAATATAGATCCTTGGTACATCCTCTCAATATCCCTAATATCACCATCACGTCTCATCAAGCACATATATCAGGACCTATTAATCACATCTAGGAATCCATAGTTATATCCATTGTAAATAGGTAAAATAATAGACATAATTTGGGGGGTTGGATGAATTTCCAAACCCATAACCTCTATCCACATCCCCTCGAGGAACATATCACTAACATGGGTTCTAAGGTTTCCTCTTTTACAATCTCTACCTATACCCAATTCCACACTCTCTCTGTGGTCACAAGTCAAAAGGGAACCTACTAGGGTCTCCTTAGGTTCCAATGAGACCCACTTACATCCTTTCAAATGTAACACTATGGAGATGGATGTATGACCTTGCCCTTTCCCAGGCATCCTAGGTCAGCCAAATCACCTGACATATCTTCCAATCTATATAGGGTATGTATTTTAGAAAACCCCATGGCCACACATCCCTAGTCATCAACTCTATTTACCTAGTGGTCACTAATTAACCTATCATTAAATTATCACTAAATACTATCCATTAAAATTTATATCCTCAGTCATTGGTGGATAAGATGTCCAAACATTACTCTAGTGTTCATGGAGGCCAAAGAACCCTTATATCATTCAAACATGGGATTCAGATTTTTTTTAAATAAAATAAATGATTCAAAGTGACCTCAATTTAATTTGGTGAGGCCTCCCATATCCAATTATTATAAATTAATATATAATATAGTATTGTAGATGCATAAACACCGCTAACCATTTTAGAATCTTTCCCATTTAATTTTCAAAGGTAGAGAGAAGCCAACAAGGCTCGTATAAATCATCCAGCCAAATCCTTTATCAACCAATATTGTATCAAAAACATTATCCAAAAAATTAAATAACATATTAATTTAAAAAAAATTAATTAATTAATTAATTCAATTTAAACTTGTTATTTTTGGAAAAAACTAATTTGGATATCCAATTTTATAGAAAACATGAGCAGCGGGGTGCGGTACACTTACATAACATACCTGAACCTAAACCATGAAAAACACCCAATTTAATACCACCAATTTGATATCCAAATAAATAAATTTATGAAGAAGGCCTATATAATTTTCCCAATGGTGACATAGCTCAGTGAAATAATTATCATATTAGGAGGAAGTCATCTTGGGTTCCTTTATAGCTGGACTGAGAAAAATCCTTGTCCATCTTTGTCCATTCCACAATTCTATGGTAGAATTTACACCAAAACCCAAAAATAAATCAATAGAAATCAGTATCTAATCATGTAAATAAGAAAAATATTATGGGGGAATATGATTTTAGTGAGAAATTTTATCCAATCATAGCAAAAAATTCACGGAATTATGGACGAAGGATGGTACGGGTGTTGGTCGATGCCCTACTATGGGTCGCTCATCCATATCAATTGAAGATTTCAAGCGCAATGAAAGAACAAGATGTGGTATTCCCAAATCATATTTTTTCATAATTAATGATTAATCCAAAATTTATATCCAAAATTAATTACATGGACAATATAAATGAATCAATTATTAATTGATGTGAGAATTCCAGAACAAAATGAAAAATCATCACATAATGATTAGTATTCAATTAATGAAATTAAATAATTACCTTGTGGTGAATTATTTCATCATTGATGATTATAAAAATGTATCTATATTTTACACTCATTTATTTATAGGAATTAAGTCTATATTCCCTCCAACAATGATCCTTAGATGCCCTATGAACCTCTAAGCATTACCATTGGAATCTCCAGATTCTAGCATGGTATATACTAACACTTATACTGTTCAAATTTTTTCCTTATGAATAACTTAAAAAAGTATTCACTTTGATCTCATAAGAATCAATATTGTTATGTATGAGGATCTATCATCATTCATTATAGCATTCTTTGAGTGGGATCTCACTAGGGCATTGATAGAAATCTCTAGATTTTGTTGTAAAAAACAAAACAATATAGAAATCCATATAAAATATAATTCCACATAGACCTTTATTATTTCATTAATCCCTATGGAACCTAATTTCTATAAAAATATTATTATTTTTATTATTATATCTTGACATGCGTAAAACTAGAAAATTAATTAAATATTTACACTAGGTACAGAGGTGGGGGTATAAAGGAAATTATGTTATAGACCTGGATGTTCGGAACCAGTACCTCTTCTATTCATCTCCACTAGTACAACAAGGTCATCGACATTAAATATAGCCCATGGTGTATAGTATTTATTAAATATAATTTATTCAAAAAGAATTAAATATATATTATTTCCCACTAGCCTATTACACAATTCCCACCATTCCTCCATAATATTTATTAGTCCTTGAATAATGACTATTTATTTAATAAACAAATATCAATTCATTATTCACCAATATATAAATAAATAATTGTTAAATAATATATATAAAACATATTCTATCAAATAACTTGTGATATAATATATTCAATCAAGAAAACATGAATAAATTTTAAACAATATTTTGTAGTTTAATTTCCTTAAAATGATAAATAATAAATATTATTATTATTTTTTGAGGGTTTGGATACACTTTGGGTGTGAAAATCTAGCCTCCTTCTTAGCAGCATTATTTAAAGCCTCGTAAAGTCCAAGTTTATCATTTTGAAATACACCAAATTACCCATTGAGAAATAAGTTTATGTCACAAAGATAAGAAATCTAATATGGATGACTTCTATGTATTGTAGCTGATTTATCGTGATATCTCTAATCAAGAAGGTTTCATGTTGTTTTCATCAACCTATGTGCTTAAAGTATCATTCATTGACTTTTTCAAAATGGAACATTGTCATTTAAAATAATGGAAATGGATTAATTTAGCTCGTATCACTTCTATCAAAGGGACTGAGATATCAACTTCCATTATATAATAAAATGGGAAATTCCTTTCTCGAATTATTAATTACTGAAACATTTTTCTTACAACACTAAACGTATCCTACTTCACTACAAAAATATTTCATCACATTTTTCATCAATACACCAAAGTAAGTGACCCATAATATATATAAATAAAAATATTAATTTCTATGGATGCATACAAATAATTGTAGATGAAAATATTTAATGACATATATAAATGTGGATTTCCTACTCATGGTGTCATTATAATATTCATATAATTTAGAAATTACCAAGGGAGTACATAATGAAAAGGTTCCAAGATTTACTATGATTCTCCCCCTAACATACTACATCATTTTTGTCTGTACGATGATTTCATCAGGATGTATAAAATATATTTAAGAATAATATCATGGAACTTCAGGGTTCTTGTCATTGTAGTGAACTGATGTGACCTTTCAGTACAAATGATACTCTTAATACATTATCACATACTTATTTTCATAGATAAAAAATCAGTATGTGATAGGTGGATAATTAATATTCATATCTTTGGATACATGTAATCATTAAGTACACAAAATTTGGTTCTATGTCGCCAACTCCAACAGACTCCAACTTTCACAATAAGAAACTACTAAGAACCTTATGTATTCTTGCTCTCACATGGTAGAAATTGTTTTTATAAAAAAATTGACTAATAAAGGGGTCCAACACATTTTCATCCATAAAAAATAATCTTATAATGACTTCTCTATCTAAGAACAGTCCCTCAAGAGGTGATACTCATGGAGTACGGTCTTTGTCTTCCGATGTGACCTTAACTTTTTTTCAAGAACCACCATTGTAGTATTATAACAATATAATGTTATTGGGTAATTACTACATTGTATAATATCATGATACTATTTATATCCAAATGGATTCTTTGGTTTCATCAGATGTTGCTATATACATGGTCTCTATTGTAGAATTGGAGATAAATAGTTGTTTTATCTCTTTCAACTCATAGATCCTCTGTTGAGAACAAATACAATTTCATACTATTAAATTAGATCATTATAATAAATTCGAAAACTATCAATAGTATAACTCCTAATTAGTATCTCCCCATCACCTCTATACATGAAGAACATATCCTTAGTTCTTTTTAGAAACATAATTATAGACTTATAAACATAAAAATTTGTCTCACCTAGATCTATAGTAAATCTTTCAAATATGCTCGATGTATAGGATACCACAAGTATATTACATAACATATAATATGTTATTAATATTATCACTAAAGTGTATGATATCATTCTCATTCTTTCTTTCTCCTATTGTGTTTAAGGACACATTTTCTTGGAAATGTTTCTACCATGTGACACTAGAACCAACCATCTCTTTCCTTGTTCAATAAAAAATCTATTTATTATTTTTTCAATGTGTATACCATTGCATAGTCTAATAATCCTCTTGGATCTATGATGAATGATCTTAATCCCTAAAATGTAGGTTTTCATACCTAACTCCACCAGGGAAAATAGTTTTTTACCCAGTCCTAGAGATACTCTAGGACATGTATATCATTTCGAATATATAATATGTAAAAAACTTATACTACTAGGATAAGGACCTCATTACCCCTAAATTACTTGTAAAAACATGGATCACATTTCATCATAATGAAACAAAACAATTTTATACGTTAATAAAAAATAATGTTCCCAAACCTGGATTTTTGGTTCAATCCAAAAATGGATATTTATAGATTTTATATGTTTATGGCATCACCTAGAGTTACAAAACCTTCTAGTTGTGTCATATATACATATTCTTAAAAATTCACATTATGTAAAAATATTTTGACATCCAACATTAAAATTTCAAAGTAATGGTATTCCACAATACTAAGTATAATTATGATTGATTTAAACATAGATTTTAGAGATTTTTTTTATTTTTAGTATATGAATTAACATTGTTTAAACCCTTTGTCCAAAATCCATTATTTATAGGTTCCTAATTTACCTATTATGTCTAGATTTCTATTTAATAACTATTTTTAACCTATAGTATTCTCATCAATTAGAGGATCCACCAAAACCCAAACATGGTTCTCATGCATGAAATTCAACTCTAATATTCATGGCATCATTATTCATTAATATTTTGGACTCTCTACTCCCTCTTTATAGGATAGATGTTCATTATTGTTTACCAATAAAAATTCACCATCTTCTGTGACTATAAAACCCTATCTATTCAGTTATCTTACCACTCTAGTGATCTTATATAGTACTATCATTTCAAGAGAAACGTTTTTTTTTTGACATATGGAATCTATTCTTGCCACAACCATTGTGTATTTTGATCATAAACTTCATCAAAGTAAATATTTCTCCCACAAATTATTTTTAGGATGTTCTCACTCTCAAGAATGATTTATTGTATTTTTATAATCACTTTCTTGTATGTGGGGTTATATATGTAGTATACAATTCATCATTGGGATACCCAATGAAGATATAATTTTCACCCAAAAGTACTAGTTTTTTCTGAGATAGCCTTAACATACACCTCACAACCCCATATAAGTGTATGTGATAAAATATGATTATTTCAATTCCATAACAAGATGTGAATTCGGTTTTCTTATTTATTTTTTACTATGTTTAGCGTGTATGATGCAGTTTGTAATGCATATTGATAAAAGGATAATATAATATCTAGAATAATAATCATTTAACATACCATGCCTAGAAAGGTACAATTCCTCTATTCAATAACACTATTCCACAGTGGTGTGTAAAGTAAAGTGAGTAGAAAAATAATACCAAACTCCCATTGAAATTTTATAAACACTAGGTTAAGATATTCAACACCTAAATCATATTGAATCTTTTTAATCTTATTTCCATGTTTGTTCTCAACATCATTCACGATTTAAATGAATTTCTCAAAGGAATCAGACATATACCTCATTAAGTATAAATTTCCATATCTACTCAAGTAATTAGTAATATTTATGAAGTAATAATACCAACCTCAAGATTCTATTTGATATTATCCTCAAATATTACTTTTCACTAATCCATGAATCTTTATATCCCTTTCAACTTATCCACTACTTCATTATTCAATGTATACAATATGACATCATTCAAGTGATTTTATAAAAAAGGGTTCAAAAATACCATTTTGATAGATATTTTTCAGACACTTATCATTTAAAAGAATACTACGATGTTGCCAAATATATTTGTTATATGATTATTGTGAACATGATTTCATATAAATTTCCATTTCTAATATTTTTTTAATTTAATACAATAATAAAATTATTTGAATGTTCAATAATATACCATTTGTTTTCTTTATAAAAGAAACATATTTTATTTCCAAACATTATAACAAAACAATATTAATCATGGAAGGATATTGAAAATATGGGTTTTTTAATATTTGGTAAATAATAATAATTCATTAAAACCAATATAATTATTCTTGAAAAAATATGGTGGTAGTCTTCAATGGATAGATTATCTAACCTCACACAATTTCCATCCCAAAAATCTACCTCTCCTATAGTAATGTTTTGAAATCTACATGGTTCATATATTTTTGATTTATATATGAGCCCCAAAAACTATATATAACACCCAATGTGTAGAGATAGAATTATTACACTAGATAATGAATGAAACAATACCTTTCCATTTCATCTAGGTGATGTTTATATTCCAGTGGCCGTACTTTCCACAAGAAAAACATTCATCTTCCATTTCTTTTTCCTGTCTTTTGATCTTTCTATTCTTGGGAACATTACACTTTTTATGATTCTTGTGACCCTTTTCCTTAATCATTATTTTCATTTTAACCATGAGGACTGGGTTTTTTTTCACACCTCATATCCTTGTCAACATGATGAATGAGAGTAAGAAATTCCAGTGTACTCTTCTCATTATTTATCATGTCGCAATTAAAAGTAATATTGGAGAAGGACTTTGGTAGGGAGGAAAATATAAGATCTGTGTGGAAATAATCTTGGAATTTAATTCCCATGATATCTAATCATTAAATGTATCCCATAATATGGACTATATGAGTCCCATCAGCAACCAACCCTCTACTCATTCATGTAAATAGTGAATTAGAGATCTCGTATAATTATTATCTCTATATATCATGATAGATATCACTAAGGTGACACATCATTCTATACACATCTGTATCCTTAAGAGATTTGGAAGTTCAGTAGTCATGAATTATATCATGAAACATTGGCCATATGTGGTATTGTTCAATTATTTCTTGTATATATACAACTCATCCTCACTAGCCATCTCTCATAGCTCTTTAGGAATATGGTTTTCTAGCACATATAATTTTTTTTATGGAAGGTGATAGTGTATAATCATCATTCCATTATTTGGAATTAGTGATAGTGATAAAATTATCATTATCATGTATGAACCATAGTGATATATCGAAAGTCATTTTTATTTTTTTTCTACAATTAAAAAAAATATAATTTTAGTACATTATCTAATAAATACAAATAAATAAATATTATATCTCTTAATATTCCACTATTTTATTAAAACCCAAGATCCCTCACCATGGATTTAGAACATCATGTTTCTTAAATTTCTAGTTTAAAGAAACTATATTCCCCTAATAATAACCTAGACATGAGAATGACAAGGTATTTGATGGTTTTTATGTAGAAATTAAAATTGAAAACATCCTTAAACCACAGTTCCTATATTTGTTGAGTGGACTCCACACTCCTAAAATCCTTAAATTGGATTTTCTCAACCTTTTCCTCCTAGTTACAACAATAATTTATTTGAAAGTGATCAATTGATGTGAAAAAAGTCAAGTCAACCCAAAACATTAATCTAGAATTCCCCAATAATTGAAAGCACCCTGGATTGATCTAGTCATACCCTTTGAATAATGGTTTGGATTTAGAATAAGTAGTGGAAGGCAATACTGACTTAATAAATATAAATGAGGTAATTTTATCTTTATGAGAAAATTACCCATTTTATTTTTATTACATGCTTTTTAACATTAATTAGATTTACTGAAGTGATTAACTATGTCTTAGATAATGTTTACTGCATAGTATCGATTATTTTACTACTATACTGAAAGAATGATAATTTAATAATTTAATTGATTAAAAAATAACATCAATAATGAAATGGGGCATGCAACATGATAAAAATTAAATAATAAATTGGTATGGTATTAATCTCTTACAAACGGTTAGATTATCTAGTGTATGAAAAGATAATCATCAACCTATGTTAAAAAACAATGAACCATGAAATATTTTTTGTTGTAGCTCTCCATATATCCACCTATATACTTCTTGGATAAACATTATGTAATAGATGAAACATGATTAGTACTTGTCTGATCTACATAATGTTTATTGTATTCCTAAAATGTTTATTCATGAGGCATGTGATATACAAGAAATATCATGTAATTACATGGAATACATACAGTCAAATAAATGAAACATGAAACCCATGTTATTAACATAGTGTGTTCGGTTTAAATGTGCGTTGTGTAATAACTTTTTATGACTTATACATGATATAAAATTAGGAACATTACATGGATATTAAATTGAAATTTAATATAAATAAAACCCATCACATGGAATTTATATTTTCAAATGAATGACACATGAAACAAATGCTGATAATTATTAATAACTGTAATAAATTAATATGATATTCTGTGTGAATTGTTAATATAAATGGCATGTAAAATCTAGACACATGTCGTGTATATTTCTTACTATTTATCTATGGTAAATTACCAGGGACACATCATATACTCATGCCATTGAAATTAATGGTGTATAATAAATTTATATAGCCTACACATTGTGTGGTCTCTTTTTTAAATCATCACTAGTCATATATGTCATGTAAGATAATACATGGATTGTCCTTAACTGATGGACCGCATGTCATGTATGAATGTTACACATCATGTAGTTTGGATAACCATGTTTCAGGCTAAATCTTCCAACTATTATTAATAAATGAAAAAAATTATTCTTAATTAATTCATACATTATATTGGTTTTTAAACATAAGAACATGACACGTACCAATGGTTTACATGGAATGTACTCTTGTTCTATCTAGCCAAAAACCTAATCACCATCGAATAAGATATCTGAATGATATTAATTCTTAAAATAAATCAATTGGGATTATATTTTTACGAATCAAGAGGTTGAAGATAAGATATCATGATTCAGAATAAATAAAAATTAAAACGGAATTGAAAACTAACGATAAGTGTGTAAATCAATCAATGATTATTAAATAATTAAAAATAATTTTTTTTATCACTCATATACCACTTAATGATTTCAGGAACACAAAAATCATTGTTTGAGGTATGACCAATATGGATTTTTTTCAAAATTATTGATTAATCTTACATGCACATCAATGAAAGAGGTTGTGCCTAAAAAATTGAATAAAATATTAATGGACATGATAACACAAAAAACAAAAATTTAGGATCATCCCATATTGATTTATAATTAATTTTATAAATTGAAGAATTAAACTGTGATGAATTATTTCCCCATTGTGGAATATAAAAATGTCACTATATCATACCACCATTGCGTTGTAGAAATCAAATGTATATTTCATTTAGTAGTGATACACACATTATACATGAGCCTCTAAATGTCATCATATGATTCTCTGGGTGGTACCGCAATAGATCTTAAAACATGCATGATTTTTCTTTGACCACCATAAGAATTGTATCTGGAAGGATTCTCTTCGATGACTATAAAATTTAGAGTGGTGGAAGAGAATTATTTCACTCTATTCTTGAGATAATTCTTGGAGAGGGAGCTCTCTAGAGACTTGATAAAATTCTCTAGATGTTGTTGTATAGGACACAAAATAATGGAAATCCCATTAAGAATAATGTAATTGGGGTTAAATACTACTAGGGTTAGAAAACGATAATTTCTTATACACCGTTTTTATTTTTTTAATCCCTGTGGAACCTCATGTCTATAATAATAATAATAATAATATTTTTTACGTGAAAAAATATATAGAATTAATCAGATATCACTTATTCTAATAATATTTAATATATATTATTTCTCACTGGACCATTAGACTCAATTTTCCATTCCTCCACAATATTTATCTGACCATGAATAATAATTATTTATTTAATAAATTATTATGACTTCATTCTTTAATATTAAATAAATAAATATTGTATTCACTAAATAAAAAAATATATTAATTATTCTACTCATAAAATATTCTCGTGAATTACTAGTGAAGAAATATATGCGATCAAGAAAATATTAATAATTATTAAACCCCATGTGGGAATAACATTTTCCCAATATGCTAAATAATAAATAATATTATTATTTAACTAATTTAATGTAGGCACATATTTTTGGACCCTGAAGGTATCTTTTTTAGTGTCATTAGATAAAGCAGCAAAAAGATCAAGGATAGAGTCTAAAAACATTCCAAGCCACCCATAGAAAAAAAAGTTAATTCCGCAATGACATGAAAACTCATACAGACACATAATGTGTAACCTGATCTATTTATCTTCATATCTCTAATCAAGAATGTTTCATGTTGGTGTCATCAACCAATGTTCTCGATGTCTCATTCTTTGATTATTCGGAAATTGAATTTACCCAAAGAACGTCGTGATTATGAATTTATTTATGGTATATCAATTCTCTCATAGGGCCTTAGATATCAACTTCCATTAAAGATAAAACAGAACAAATCCTTTTTCAAAATTATTCATTAATGAAATATTACACATGAAACACCCAACATATCCAACTTCTTTTAAAAGATATATCATCATAGTTTTCATAAATACATCAAAGTACGTGACTCATAATATCTGTTAATAATAATCCTATATTCTAATGATAAATACACACAACATAGATAGTAACATCAAATCACTAATATTAATTTTGATTTCCTACTGGTGAGTCTTGTTCTCATAATTTCACACACTGAAAATTACCAAGATCATACACAATGAGAAGGTCCCTTAAGGTCATATGAGTCTCTACCCCAAATAGTCTATATCATTTATTTCATGCAAATGATTCCATATCGATATAGAACATATATTTAAGCATACTATCATGAGACTTATTAGTTCTCATCAAATAGGGGAACTATTATAACCTTTTAACTTGAAAGCTACTCTTAGGACATTATGTGATACTATGTCATGTAGATGAAGATTCCTAATGTGATATGTAGTTTATTAATATTCAAAAATATGAATACGAGTAATCAAAAATTATACATAATTTGGATATAGGAAACCAACTCTAACAATAGGGGGTATCCCCTTTTACATTTGAAAAAAACATGGATGGGCCCTTTTTGGTGTGACAAATAAGTTACTTCTTGAATTTTCAGGCGTCACCCCCTATACACTGTTTCTCATCCTGAATAACTTGGGCTCACCCCATGAACCCCATTCAAATTGTGGATATTTATTCTTGATGTGAATGATCTATTGTAGTTACATTCAATATCCCGAGTCA
The DNA here is from genome assembly GCA_963277665.1 of Viscum album. NCBI lineage: Eukaryota > Viridiplantae > Streptophyta > Magnoliopsida > Santalales > Viscaceae > Viscum > Viscum album. The sequence continues at coordinate 1,922,465,611 of OY728160.1, forward strand.
CTCGTTCCCCCTCAAGTGCTCATCTGAAATCCATTTCCTACCACAAAAACAGAAAGAACATAAAAATACATTTATGGATGTAAAAACCCTCAAAATTTCCTATAAATTCCTTGTTATCAAAACAAAACGTCTTTTAAATTGAAAATTCAAATTTCCTTGTTAATTTTCACGCCCATACGGACACAGGGTCTTACATATACACACAATTACTTTCACGTACATACACACATATATATGTTTATACACATATATATGTATATACACATGAATATACATACACAGACACACATAGACACATACACATACAGACAGGCAGACTGACAAACACACACACAGACACATACACATACACAAACACATACACATACACATATAGAGAAAAATACACATACACATACACAGACACATACACAGACACATACACATACACATACACATACACATACACATACACATACACATACACATACACATACACATACACATACACATACACATACACATACACATACACATACACATACACATACACATACACATACACATACACATACACATACACATACACATACACATACACATACACATACACATACACATACACATACACATACACATACACATACACATACACATACACATACACATACACATACACATACACATACACATACACATACACATACACATACACATACACATACACATACACATACACATACACATACACATACACATACACATACACATACACATACACAGACACATACACATTCACACACACATAAACATACACATACACATACACATACACATACACATACACATACACATACACATACACATACACATACACATACACATACACATAAACATACACATACACATACACATACACATACACATACATATACACATACACATACACATACAGACACACACACATACACAGGAAAATACACATACATGTACACATACACATACACATTCAAATATACACACACATATGCACATACATACACATACATACACATCCATACATACATATACATACACATAAACATACACATACACAAGTTTACATGTATACAAAGACACACATATACAAATACAACAAACAAAAACACTTACATATACACATACATACCCGCACATATATAAATAAACATACATACACACGAAAACATATACATTTAAAAATATGTGTATTTTTAAAAAATTTAATATGAATATAAACATATAAAATTTAATTAGATATATATTTAGATAAATATATATTCATTTATACATTAATATAACTGTTTAAAAAAATATTAGTATATTATATATATATAATAATTAGTGTGTATAAATATATAATTAATTTTTTTTATAAATTAATATATAATTGATATTTTTATAAAAAATTAATTATAAAAATAAGATTGATTATAATATTTATATTATAATATGATGATATAAATAATATTTATATATTAAATTTACTTATATATATATATATAGTTATATAAATAATATTTTAAAAAATATAAATATGTTTATATAAATTAAATATTCATTGTTTCCTTTATCAGTGATTTATTCAACCAGATAAAGCTCACATTTTTCAACGCTTTTAGTTGGCTATGATAAAAGTATCCTCTTTATAAGTTCTTTTTACTTAGAACTGAAAAATATTAGCACTAAATATTAGTGAATTTATGGTAGTGAAACATCTATTCATATCATCGAGGAGTATACATTCCCAATATAGATAGAATATAAGTTTCCAAACATTGATTATGAAGTAAATATTTAGTAATTATTCCAATTCCTCTCTAGTAGTTTCCTTATTCTAATTTATCATCAAGTGTTCTTCACCACTCAAAGTTAATGATAATATCTTGAAATCCCCATAAGAAAATAAATCAAGGATCAATATGACACATAGTATATATACTCAAGAAAATACTATATATCATGACATTTTCATTAATAAAAATGGTTTAATCAGTGCTAAATAGCACTAGCATGAAAAACACACTTAAAAGGTTACCTTTATCAGAGATGATAAAAGTAGAAAAAATGTTTGATAAATAGGTGCCTCGAAATCCATTTTTTTCCGCACTCTCACACCACCTTGGTAAATGCTATGTGCCCTTATCCCCCCTTATCAACCCTCTTCCAGCACCCCCACTCTTTATCAACTCTTCTAAACAACATCATCAACCCAATTCGACTACCTAGATTCGAACCTCGGATCTCTACTTTTATAGTCCTATTAATTTACCACTACTCTATCAATACATATTAAAAATTTCCCAATATATATACTTGTATATATACACAATTATTTATCTATTTATTAATATAATTATATACATTTATATAAATATTGTTAAATATATTATTAAAAAATGATTATATATATTAAAATTTATTTTTTTTAATTTATTTATAAATATATATTGTAAATACATTTATTAGATATATTTAAATGCATTTATCTTATCCAAATTTATGTGAAATTATATTTTAAATTTAATGATGATGATATGTATATAAATACAATTATATGATATATTTACACAATATAAACACACACATATGCATGCATACACACACATAAACATATTTATATTTATCTCTACAAAAACACATAGACACATACACACATATATATTTATATTTATATTTATGTTTCAAACACACACACACACCCATGTATTTTAATTTATATTTATATTTATGCACTACATACAGAGACATATATTGTCACGACCCGTCCTCGGGGCCCGTGCCGTGACTACCCCAAGCCCGCCTTCCATAGGCCAGGGGCTGGCGACTAGCACCAAGGCGTAAAATCCCAGTAAACAGGGAAGGCATTGCCTTTATAAGTAACAACCACACAGAGTCAGCAAACGGAAAGTAAAGTGCAGAAAAGAAAAGGGGGCCGGAAATACAAGCCCAACTGTAAAGTACAACTGAAAAGTAAAGTACAGCAACTGAAGAAAAGACGGCGGCCTTGTGTCGTCCACTGGAAATCCCACCTGAAGGGTGGGTACAGATAGCCTCCAGGCTCCTCGGGTCCCACGTCCGCTCCGAGCACGTCCCGCCCAGTGGTCCACCTCCAGGTACCGTCCTGCTCCACGCCCCAACCGTGATCAGCGCTGTCCGTCGTCTGCAACCAACACAACAAGGTGCGGGCATAGCCCGTGCAGGGGTGAGTACAACTACTCAGTAAGGACCCCGAGACCCCCGAAGGTCTCCCGAAATCCACAAAGGATATAGCACAAAAGAAAGATGCAATCACGAAGTAACATCTGACCCGACTTAGGTATATGCCCATACATATACCTAAGTCCCCAATTCTAGCTCTGCTCACGAGCTCAAGAACAACTCAATCCACAAAGGAAAGCAAGACTCAAATCCACAAGGAGAGTAAACAGTAAATCCACAAAGGATAGTTCAACACAATCCACAAAGGAGAGTAAATAGTAAATCCACATAGGATAGTTCAACACAATCCACAAAGGAGAGTGACATAAGGTTCAGCTCAACCAGGTATACTTTTTCAGATGACGTCAAAGATGATCACTGATCCATCTAAGTCGTCGGACCCACGAAGGATCGATAGGTACTAACCCCCGCAGAAGACCCACACAGGATCGGGCTCACACAGAACCTGTAGGCAGTGGCTCACACAGAACCGGTAGTAAGGACCCACGTAGGATCGGGCTCACACAGAACCTGTAGGCACTGATCCACATGGGATCGCTGAGTGCAGTAGTCGACGCAGTCCACTGAGGATCTCTGCACAGTCGTCGCCGCAGTCCACGAAGGATCTCTGCTCTGCCGTCGTCGTAGTCCACGGAGGATCTCTGCTCTGCCGTCGTCGCAGTCCACGGAGGATCTCTGCTCTGCCGTCGTCGCAGTCCACGGAGGATCTCTGCTCTGCCGTCGTCGTAGTCCACGGAGGATCTCTGCTCTGTCGTCGAGGTCACAGCCAGCGCTAGGGTTCCCGCACAAAGCGAGCTCGTTTAGGAGGGTCCGCTCCACGAGCCGAGAGGCTGATACATCAACTGACACGTAGTCCGATGTTGATGTATCCAAAAGTTCCGTATCGACAACAGGATCTCAACGCGACAGACGGCGCGTCAATCGGACGCCCGGTCTGAGAGTTATTGGCATTTTCGTCCCAGGGGCCCGGTTGGTTTTTAGGGAAAAACCAACCCGACCGTACTCCGCCTGTATCCGATCCTCGGGCGGAGTATGCCAAAAGATCCGTCTCACTTAGAGGAAACTACCACAGCTGACGGTACGTCGATCGGACGTCCGTAGCTCAAGTTATGAGCGTTTCCGCTCCGAGGGCCCGGTTGGCTTCGTGTACGAACCAACCCGGCCGAACCCAAAGTCTTCCTAAACCTTGAGTATAATATACCGAAACGACCGTCTCGATCCAAGGATCGCGTAGCCGCTGACGGTTCGTCAATCGGAGGTCCCAGGCCCAAGATATGGGCGAAAGACCGAAGAGGGCCCGAAACGGGGGTACTGGGCCCGGGGCGACCCGGCCCGAACCCCCCCCTGGGGTCGGCCGAACCGGGTCGGCCGGGTCCGGTCCGGCCTGGGCGCGGCCCGGCCGACCGGACCGGCCGGCGCGGCCTCGGCCGAGCGGCCGAGGGAGCCGCCGCCGCCGCGGGTTGATCCCGCGGCTTGAGGGAACCGCGGCCCCGCGGGGGGCCGCCTGTCACGCGTACGCGGCCGGGCCGCCGCGTCCGTCCCGGTTCCGCGCGGCCGCGGAACCGGCCGCCGTTGCCGCCGCGGCTTCAGCTGCGGCGGGCTTCCTCCACGGCGGCGCGCCGGGCGCCGCCGCCTCCGGTCGCCGGCGCCGCCGCGCCGGCGACCCGCGCCGCCGCCGCCTTCCGCGGGCCGCCGGAGATGCTCCGGTGGCCCGATTTCTTTCCCGTCTGCGCCGATGCTCCTCCCGGGGGACGATCTTCACTGCGGAGCCAACAAATTGCCCTTGCCGCACGGTTCGTCGTCGTCCGCCAAATCCGCGCAAAAAGAGAAGATCGGCGGAGGGTTGCCGGGTCTTGTTCGTTAGACCCGCACCCTCCGCGTTAGTCATAATCCACGGGAGGAAAAGGATTAACCAAATCAACAATTTTAAATAGATTAAAATTGTTCCGATCGGGTTCTTTATTTGAAAAGAATAAACACGGGAAAAGAAATAAAATAATCCAACATCCCTTACCTTGTCGTCGTCGTCGGACGAGGGGTCGTCGCGGAATCGCTCGTCGCGGAGGAAGGAGATCGTCGCGTCGTCGCGGAATCGCTCGTCGCGTCGCCAATCTCCGGATCAAGATCAACGGATTTAATTAGTTTAATTCCGTTGATATTGAAATTAAAAAGGGAGAAGAAAAGATCTGATTCTCACCTTTGTTGCCGAACGAGGGTCGGCCGCGGAAGAAGAGGCGTCGCCGAAGAATGTCGCGGGTAGATCTCGTCGACGTCGCAGATCTTGGTGTGCGTCGTCGAATTCCGGTCGCCGGCGTTCTTCGCGTTCTTCGCGTTCTTCGCGTTCTTCGCGTTCTTCGCGTTCTTCGCGGAGAGGGTGGAGGCTCAGAGGAATAGCAATCCTCCAAAATAGACAAGTTTGTCTATTTTATTATTTAGCCAACAAACGCAAAACGCGTAAGTAACGACCCACTTAATTCGTTGAATTAATTCAACGAATAAAACAGCCCATTTAATTCACGAAAGAAACAGCCCAATTAAATGGTCTGTTAAGAATTAAAGAAACGCGTCGGTTGACTTTTCAGTTTCTTTGACGGGTTTTCGCGGGTGCGTTACTTAGCGAAAGAAACGGCGGGGCTCGTGCGGGTCCCACCGCACAAATATCCTACCAAGGGGGTAGGATATTTCTGGATAGTATCCTATCCAGTTCAACTCAGTTCAAGCCGTCTTAAAGTGACTTCAAGTGGCTTCCAAGCAGCTTAAGTGAAATAAAATAAAGTTGTCGCACAAACTTTATTTTATTTCTGACTTAAAGCCGCAAAATTTAAAAACCACGTCTGAGAAAACGCAACTCCGGAAGAGGCGTTTCTAAGCAAATACCGGCGCTGCGATTTCATCGGTGCCCTCAGAATTTGATTCCGGGCACCGGTTCAAAAGATAGAAAAACCCGCTCGTCCGTTCACTGAACGTACCCGAGCCAAACTTCGGAAATTGATTCCGGGCACACCGGGCCTCGGAATCAGGTGCCGTATGAAGCTGCGCTCTTGTAAAATTCCAAAGAAAATTAAGAAAAAAAATTTCCTTGAAATTTGCGGGTCTTTACATTACTCCCACCTCAGGGCTTTACGTCCCCGTAAAGATACATCAAAAACTAGGGGAACAAATGGGGGTACTGAGCATGCATCTGAGCCTCCCGCTCCCAAGTGCTCTCCTGGAGGTTCCCGTGCTGCCATCTGACGCGCACAAGAGGAATCGACCGCCCACGTAGGACCCGCTCTTGTCGATCCTCGATCTCCACTGGAACCTCCGCAAAAGTCGCCCCATCGTCCACGTCCAGCTCCCCAAAGTCGATGATGTGCATCGGGTCGTGCACGTATCTCCTCAGCTGAGACACGTGGAAGACGTCGTGCACCCGGTGCAACTGAGGTGGTAGAGCCAGGCGATAAGCCACCTCTCCTATCCTGCTGAGGACCTGGAAAGGCCCGATGAAGCGTGGAGACAACTTGCCGCCTCGGCCAAATCTCCGTAATCCACGTCGAGGTGAGACACGCAAAAAGACGTGGTCGCCATCCTCGAACTCTAGTGGCCTCCGCCTCCTGTCAGCATATGACTTCTGCTGGCTCTGAGCTGTCCTCATCCTCTCCTGGATGATCTGGACCTTCTCTGTCGTGGCTCGGACCATCTCTGGTCCCACGAGTGCTGACTCCCCAGGGTCTGTCCAGCACAACGGTGATCTGCAGGGCCTGCCGTACAACGCCTCGTATGGTGCCATCCCGATGGTGGAGTGGTAGCTGTTGTTGTACGCGAACTCCACCAAGGGTAGGTGGTCCTCCCAGCTGCGACCAAAGTCGAGAACACATGCACGGAGCATGTCCTCGAGTGTCTGTATGGTCCTCTCCGTCTGACCATCCGTCTGAGGGTGGAAGGCTGTGCTCAGATGGAGCCGCGTCCCGAACGCCTCCTGCAACCCCTTCCAGAGCCGGGAAGTGAAACGAGCATCTCGATCGGAGACGATAGACGATGGCACACCGTGAAGCCGTACGATCTCCTGGACGTAAAGACGTCCCAAGCTCTCTACTGAGCCCTGCTCTCTGATGGGTAAGAAGTGTGCCGACTTGGTGAGTCGGTCGACAATCACCCAAATGGAGTCGTGACCTCTGGAAGTACGTGGAAGTCCAGTCACGAAGTCCATAGATATGCCGTCCCACTTCCACTCCGGGACCTCCAAGGGCTGTACCAAGCCTGCTGGTACCTGGTGCTCTGCCTTCACCTGCTGGCAGGTGAGGCATCGTGAAACGAACTCTGCCACAGCTTTCTTCATGCCCGACCACCAGTGCTGTCGTCTGAGATCTTGGTACATCTTCGCCACTCCGGGATGTACCGCCAAGGGGGAAGTGTGAAACTCTCTCAGCACATCCTCTCGTAAAGCGACTGGTACGAAGGTACGTCCTCTGAAAAGGATGTCGTGCTCTGCTCCAAGGGAGAAGCCATCAGGCGCCTGACCTGAGGATATCAGTGCACGCCGGGTCTCACAGTCAGCGTCCTCACGCTGAGCCTCTCTGACCCGCTGTAGAAGTGGAGGAGAGACTGTGAGAGACTGAAGAAAGGCTGCTCCGTCTCTATCCACGAAGGATATCTGCAAGGAGGCTAGCTGCTCTGTCGCCTCCTCAAGTAGCTGAATGCCCGTCCTCCTGCTGAGGGCATCGGCTACCACGTTCCCCTTCCCAGGAGTATAGACTATCTCAAAGTCATAGTCCTGGAGGAACTCAAGCCATCTCCGCTGTCTCAGGTTCAGGTCCTTCTGAGAGAAGATATACCTGAGACTCTGGTGGTCAGAAAAGACTGTGAAGCGCTCGCCCATCAGATAGTGCCGCCAAGTCTTCAGAGCGAAGACCACTGCTGCTAACTCCAGGTCATGAGTGGCGTAGTTCTGCTCATGCGGCCTCAACTGACGTGATCCGTAGGCGATCACGGCCCGCTCCTGCATCAGGACGCACCCGAGTCCAGTCCCTGATGCATCGCAGTAAACTACGTATCCAACTCCCTCCTCAGGCAACCTCAAGATAGGTGCGCTGGTCAACCTCTGCCTCAGCTCCTGGAAGCTCTGCTGACATCTGTCTGACCACACGAAGGGTTTCCCCTTCTTCGTCAACGCTGAGAGTGGTGCCGCAACTCTGGAGAAGTCTGGCACGAATCTCCGATAGTATCCGGCTAGGCCCAAGAAGCTCCGCACCTCTGTCACGCTCCTGGGTGGCTCCCAAGCTAGCACTGCCTCGATCTTCGCGGGATCCACCGCAACTCCCGCCTCAGAAATGACGTGCCCCAAGAAATGGACCTCACGTAACCAGAACTGGCATTTTGAGAGCTTGCCATAAAGCTGGTGCTCTCGGAGTATGTCTAGCACAACTCGCAGGTGGTAGGCATGCTCCTCCTCAGTCGTCGAGTATACCAAAATGTCGTCAATGAAGACAACGACAAATCGGTCGAGGTATGGCTGGAAGATCCTGTTCATGAGGCTCATGAACACTGCTGGAGCATTGGTTACGCCGAACGGCATAACCAAGAACTCATAATGGCCATACCGACACCTGAAGGCCGTCTTCTGTACGTCCTCGTCTCGAACTCTGAGCTGATGATAGCCTGACCGGAGGTCTATCTTCGAGAACCACCGCGCTCCCTTGAGCTGATCGAAGAGGTCATCAATCCGTGGCAGCGGATACTTGTTCCTCACTGTCACCTGGTTCAGGCGACGATAGTCGACACATAGTCGCAAGCTCCCGTCCGCCTTCTTGGCGAACAAAATCGGGGAAGCCCAGGGTGAAACACTGGGTCGGATAAACCCCTTGCTCTGCAAGTCCTCCAACTGTACCCGCAGCTCTCGAAGCTCAGCGGGGGCCATCCGATATGCTGGAGTAGATATCGGGGCTGTCCCGGGGTACAAGTCGATGTAAAAGTCTACCTCTCTACGAGGAGGTAGCCCTGGAACGTCGTCGGGAAAGACGTCCACGTACTGGTCCACCACTGCAGGAAAAGCCGGACTCCGCACGTCCACTGCTCCTAGGATGAGGCTAGCCAACTGATGAGAGATGGGTTGCACTCTCCTCCGCGGAAGTCCATCCTGTGCTGCAAAGGTTCCCTTCTCGCCGGTGAAGGTAAACCTGCTCCCGTCGGTACGAACACATCGCACCTTGCGCCTAAAACAGTCGATCTGGGCATGAACCGTGGATAGCCAATCCATGCCCAAGATGACGTCGTAAGGCCTCGACGCCGCTACAAGGAGATCCCAGCCGAAGCTCTCGCCTCCTAGAGTAAGCTCACACTGCCGGCACCAGTGCGTAATCGTCGAGTCCGCTCCCGTAGGAGTCTCTAGCCGTAAGGATCGAGCCAACGGCTCAGTCGGAATCTCCGAGCTCCGAACAAGGGCAGAAGCTATGAAAGAGTGACTCGCTCCTGTGTCTATAAGTACTGCAGCAAGGGTGGAATAGACACAGATCGTACCTCGAATCATCTCTGGAAAGTCGGGGTCGTAGGCCTCCACTGCCTGGAGCTGGGCCTGTCCCTGCCCGCCAGCTCCCTGTGGTCGAGGTGGCCCTCCTGGTGGTGGTGGGGGTAGAGCCTGGAAGCGTCGCCCACCACCCGCTGCTCGGCCAGCTCCTCTGCCTCGTCCGCCTCCTCCCTGCGGACCGCCACGGTCGACCCTCTGCCTCTGCCTGGGTGGCCCCTCCACCGTCTGCTGCTCCTCTGGTCGGCGAGTCGGGCAGTCACGAGCCATGTGACCCTGCCCGCCGCAAGAGTAGCACAGCCTGCCTCTCGAAAGGCTGGCACTCCGCTGTGTGCCTCGTACTGCTGAGCCGGTGTCCTGAGGCCGTCTGCGTGGGGGTCTGGTCTGCCTGGACCCGTGAGTCATCCGTCGGCTGCCTGCTGCCGATGACTCAGCTACCTGCCGCCCTGCGCTAGGTCTCGCTGCTGAAGAAGGCTCTGCCAGGAAGCTCTCGATCAGGAGGGCTCGCTCCAGCACTCCCGCCTGGGTCGGAATGCTGAGGGAGATCAGCGACGCCCGAATCTCCTGTCGCAAGCCCTGCTCGAAGGTCCGGGCCCGGAAGAAGGGGTCCCGTACCATGTCGGTCGAGTAGCGAGATAGGTCCGTGAACCTCGCCGCGTACTGAGCGACCGTCATGCTGCCCTGGCGCAGCTGGAGAAGCTCCTGGATGCGCACCGCTCGGAGGGTGGCCGGGACGAACTCAGAGCGGAAGAGGCTCTCGAAGTCCGCCCAGAGCAAGGATGCCTCATCGTGAACCTGGAGCATCAGGCTCCACCATCGTCCTGCCGCCGCCTGCAGGAGGCTCGCTGCGAGGATCACCATGAGATCCGTTGGTGTCCTCACTAGCCTGAAGATCCGTACCACCGCCTCTAGCCAGTCCTCGGCGGCCTGGGGGTCCGCCTCACCGCGAAACCTGGGCGGTCGCTGGCTCTGAAACTCGTGCAGTGCCCTGAGGCGACGTGCATCGTCAGCGTCTGGTACTGGAAGCATCGGTGGCTCGACGGGTAAGGCTACCGCCGGTGCCACTGTTGGCAAAGGGCCCTGCACCGAGGCCTCGTCGCTCGGTGGGCTGCCGTCGCGCCCTACACTCGGAAGCCTAGCTGGCAGTCGTCGCGGGGCCATCCTAAAAAGGAGAACAAGAGCACCACAGTCAGAACAGTATACCTGGTGAGCTGGCACAAGTAATCACAATGAAAACTTGAGACTTTCATAAATCAGATCAGTATACCCGGTGAGCTGACACAAGCAATCACAAAGAAAACTTGAAACATACACGCAATCAATGTTTTCATGCATTAAGTCGGAAATCAGGAGTCAGGGTCCTGGTGTACGGATACGTCGGCCGCCGCACCAACACTGGGCTCCCTGAACTGATAACCACACTCAATACACTAAACACTATTGCTTCACATAGAATGAAAGGACGATCAGAGTCTGCGGTAGAACCGACCGCCTCTGATACCAATTTGTCACGACCCGTCCTCGGGGCCCGTGCCGTGACTACCCCAAGCCCGCCTTCCATAGGCCAGGGGCTGGCGACTAGCACCAAGGCGTAAAATCCCAGTAAACAGGGAAGGCATTGCCTTTATAAGTAACAACCACACAGAGTCAGCAAGCGGAAAGTAAAGTGCAGAAAAGAAAAGGGGGCCGGAAATACAAGCCCAAATGTAAAGTACAACTGAAAAGTAAAGTACAGCAACTGAAGAAAAGACGGCGGCCTCGTGTCGTCCACTGGAAATCCCACCTGAAGGGTGGGTACAGATAGCCTCCAGGCTCCTCGGGTCCCACGTCCGCTCCGAGCACGTCCCGCCCAGTGGTCCACCTCCAGGTACCGTCCTGCTCCACGCCCCAACCGTGATCAGAGCTGTCCGTCGTCTGCAACCAACACAACAAGGTGCGGGCATAGCCCGTGCAGGGGTGAGTACAACTACTCAGTAAGGACCCCGAGACCCCCGAAGGTCTCCCGAAATCCACAAAGGATATAGCACAAAAGAAAGATGCAATCACGAAGTAACATCTGACCCGACTTAGGTATATGCCCATACATATACCTAAGTCCCCAATTCTAGCTCTGCTCACGAGCTCAAGAACAACTCAATCCACAAAGGAAAGCAAGACTCAAATCCACAAGGAGAGTAAACAGTAAATCCACAAAGGATAGTTCAACACAATCCACAAAGGAGAGTAAATAGTAAATCCACATAGGATAGTTCAACACAATCCACAAAGGAGAGTGACATAAGGTTCAGCTCAACCAGGTATACTTTTTCAGATGACGTCAAAGATGATCACTGATCCATCTAAGTCGTCGGACCCACGAAGGATCGATAGGTACTAACCCCCGCAGAAGACCCACACAGGATCGGGCTCACACAGAACCTGTAGGCAGTGGCTCACACAGAACCGGTAGTAAGGACCCACGTAGGATCGGGCTCACACAGAACCTGTAGGCACTGATCCACATGGGATCGCTGAGTGCAGTAGTCGACGCAGTCCACTGAGGATCTCTGCACAGACGTCGCCGCAGTCCACGAAGGATCTCTGCTCTGCCGTCGTCGTAGTCCACGGAGGATCTCTGCTCTGCCGTCGTCGCAGTCCACGGAGGATCTCTGCTCTGCCGTCGTCGTAGTCCACGGAGGATCTCTGCTCTGTCGTCGAGGTCACAGCCAGCGCTAGGGTTCCCGCACAAAGCGAGCTCGTTTAGGAGGGTCCGCTCCACGAGCCGAGAGGCTGATACATCAACTGACACGTAGTCCGAAGTTGATGTATCCAAAAGTTCCGTATCGACAACAGGATCTCAACGCGACAGACGGCGCGTCAATCGGACGCCCGGTCTGAGAGTTATTGGCATTTTCGTCCCAGGGGCCCGGTTGGTTTTTAGGGAAAAACCAACCCGACCGTACTCCGCCTGTATCCGATCCTCGGGCGGAGTATGCCAAAAGTTCCGTCTCACTTAGAGGAAACTACCACAGCTGACGGTACGTCGATCGGACGTCCGTAGCTCAAGTTATGAGCGTTTCCGCTCCGAGGGCCCGGTTGGCTTCGTGTACGAACCAACCCGGCCGAACCCAAAGTCTTCCGAAACCTTGAGTATAATATACCGAAACGACCGTCTCGATCCAAGGATCGCGTAGCCGCTGACGGTTCGTCAATCGGAGGTCCCAGGCCCAAGATATGGGCGAAAGACCGAAGAGGGCCCGAAACGGGGGTACTGGGCCCGGGGCGACCCGGCCCGAACCCCCCCCTGGGGTCGGCCGACCCGGGTCGGCCGGGTCCGGTCCGGCCTGGGCGCGGCCCGGCCGACCGGACCGGCCGGCGCGGCCTCGGCCGAGCGGCCGAGGGAGCCGCCGCCACCGCGGGTTGATCCCGCGGCTTGAGGGAACCGCGGCCCCGCGGGGGGGCCGCCTGTCACGCGGACGCGGCCGGGCCGCCGCGTCCGTCCCGGTTCCGCGCGGCCGCGGAACCGGCCGCCGTTGCCGCCGCGGCTTCAGCCGCGGCGGGCTTCCTCCACGGCGGCGCGCCGGGCGCCGCCGCGCCGGCGACCCGCGCCGCCGCCGCCTTCCGCGGGCCGCCGGAGATGCTCCGGTGGCCCGATTTCTTTCCCGTCTGCGCCGATGCTCCTCCCGGGGGACGATCTTCACTGCGGAGCCAACAAATTGCCCTTGCCGCACGGTTCGTCGTCGTCCGGCAAATCCGCGCAAAAAGAGAAGATCGGCGGAGGGTTGCCGGGTCTTGTTCGTTAGACCCGCACCCTCCGCGTTAGTCATAATCCACGGGAGGAAAAGGATTAACCAAATCAACAATTTTAAATAGATTAAAATTGTTCCGATCGGGTTCTTTATTTGAAAAGAATAAACACGGGAAAAGAAATAAAATAATCCAACATCCCTTACCTTGTCGTCGTCGTCGGACGAGGGGTCGTCGCGGAATCGCTCGTCGCGGAGGAAGGAGATCGTCGTGTCGTCGCGGAATCGCTCGTCGCGTCGCCAATCTCCGGATCAAGATCAACGGATTTAATTAGTTTAATTCCGTTGATATTGAAATTAAAAAGGGAGAAGAAAAGATCTGATTCTCACCTTTGTTGCCGAACGAGGGTCGGCCGCGGAAGAAGAGGCGTCGCCGAAGAATGTCGCGGGTAGATCTCGTCGACGTCGCAGATCTTGGTGTGCGTCGTCGAATTCCGGTCGCCGGCGTTCTTCGCGTTCTTCGCGTTCTTCGCGTTCTTCGCGTTCTTCGCGTTCTTCGCGGAGAGGGTGGAGGCTCAGAGGAATAGCAATCCTCCAAAATAGACAAGTTTGTCTATTTTATTATTTAGCCAACAAACGCAAAACGCGTAAGTAACGACCCACTTAATTCGTTGAATTAATTCAACGAATAAAACAGCCCATTTAATTCATGAAAGAAACAGCCCAATTAAATGGTCTGTTAAGAATTAAAGAAACGCGTCGGTTGACTTTTCAGTTTCTTTGACGGGTTTTCGCGGGTGCGTTACTTAGCGAAAGAAACGGCGGGGCTCGTGCGGGTCCCACCGCACAAATATCCTACCAAGGGGGTAGGATATTTCTGGATAGTATCCTATCCAGTTCAACTCAGTTCAAGCCATCTTAAAGTGACTTCAAGTGGCTTCCAAGCAGCTTAAGTGAAATAAAATAAAGTTGTCGCACAAACTTTATTTTATTTCTGACTTAAAGCCGCAAAATTTAAAAACCACGTCTGAGCAAACGCAACTCCGGAAGAGGCGTTTCTAAGCAAATACCGGCGCTGCGATTTCATCGGTGCCCTCAGAATTTGATTCCGGGCACCGGTTCAAAAGATAGAAAAACCCGCTCGTCCGTTCACTGAACGTACCCGAGCCAAACTTCGGAAATTGATTCCGGGCACACCGGGCCTCGGAATCAGGTGCCTTCTGAAGCTGCGCTCTTGTAAAATTCCAAAGAAAATTAAGAAAAAAAAATTTCCTTGAAATTTGCGGGTCTTTACATATATATTTATATAATTGTCTATACAATTCTTATAACTAAATTTTATAATATATAAATATATGTAAATATTAATGTATAATAAAAAAATAAAAATTGTTTTTAAAAATAAATACATAACGAGTTTATAAAAATATATATTCATTGTTATATCATATTGATGAAAAATAAATATGTATATATAAAATATATATATATATATGAAAACATTTATGTGTTTGTTTTTATTTACATATATTATAATAAAATATAAATACATATTTAATTATTGACATAAACATATTTATATATACACATTATACATACACTTGTATAGGTATGTATATATTTTTATTATTGAATTTTTATAAGGTAAATAAAATAGAATTTTTTTTAATTTAAATAAAATGAATAATAGAAATTTATTTCTATATGGTTTATATATTTAAAAAAATTATGTAAATATTTTTAAATATTTTTTCATTCCATAGATTTATTATAGGTAAATATATGAAATTATGCATATGTTTATTTATAAATAACACTACAACATGAAAAAAGGTAAAATTTCAACACCCTAATATCCATATGAACCCATGGAATAAATTTATCTTCCACCAAATAAATATAATCTGACCCACTTAAACGAAGTTGAAATTCTATCGAATATTATGAAATTAGGATATCCCGACTAAAAAATTCAGTTTTGTATGAATTACAGACATTTTGACCTTGGAAAAATAGTGATTAGGTTAATTCCTAGTCAACATGGTTTATATCATTTTTTAGGCTATGATTTGATATATGGTTTTGTCTAAATGGACACAAAACTCAAAAGTTGTGATTTTTTGATGTTCAAATAATGTTTTCAATTTATCTAATATTGTTCATTAATTAATTTAATTTCTATACCATCCAATTTTTATTAAATGACTATTAGTCAATAATAATTATGAAGTTGTTAATTAATATTATTTTTAATTATTTTATATGTCATTTTCCTAAAATATCTCATATATTAAGTGTAAAACCATATTTAATCGAATATAATTTATATTTCAAAAATATAAATATTTATATCAATTAAAATAGATTTATATATATGATATTTGATATTTGATGACATTTTTAAAAATTTTATAAAATATATCTTTTATTAAAATTAATGTAATGCTAATAAAGGTCTCCCTTTATTACTATGATAAAATTGATAATAAAGGTTCTCTATATTTGTGATTACAAATGTTTAATTTATAAATGTTTATAAAACACAAAAAAATATTCTTTATTAAAAAAATTTATTCAACACAAATAATTGTACATTTTATTATCACAATTGGTTAACATTAATAAAGACACCCCTTTATCATCTCTTTCTGATAGTGCTTAAAAAGGTTAGTGATGAGTTTTTCATTATCTGCAGTAGTGTTATTGTGTTTCGAACTAGATTCCCTATGTACATTTCAATCATCATAGAAGTAACCAGGGTGTGCACACATACACTCACATCCCATACTTATTTTCTAAATTTCATCATCATTAGATCATAAAATAATGTAATAAAGGGAGTCATTGTGATTCACTCATTAAAGGAATTAAAATAGGGATTTTTAAAGAATGTCTTGTAAGGTCATTTTCAATTATGGAATTGTTCATTTATAAAGTGACCACAAAACCCATGTCAAACAAACATTAAATTCCTAAAAAATATTTTAAACATGCAATATGTAAAAAATAGTCGATATAGATTATATTAATACAGAAAATCGATAGATAGGTGTAATAATGGGTTTTATCCAAACCTGAATTTCCCTTATTGTTTATTGATAAATTTATATATTTTAATGATTTTTAACATTGAATCTTCCCACGTCCTCTTTTATTTTTATTTTATTTACCATTTTTTATCTCTCATTTCAATCACTTATTTTTCTTTCATTCAGAAAACCCTAACTCCTCAGATGTTTCTCCATTCCACACAAATCTATCTGTTACTGATCTCCAACGTCTTTCTCTCCAATGCTAACTCACCCACTCTCACCTAGTTACCTCTTTGACCATTATAACACCTCATTTTCCTGACTCACTGCCATCTCTGTCCAACTCTTAGACTGTAGTTGCATTACACCAAATGATAAATGAATCTTAAAATAAACATTAATTCATTTTTCATAAAAAATATTATAATGTTTATCCTTTTATATTTTTTTAAATAATTATTTTTATTTAACATAACAAGAAAAGATCATGTTATAACAAGATGATAAATGGGATTTTACAATTATAAGAAAGTTTTGGTGTCCTAAGAACCAATAAAAGGGGGACCTCTTTATCAGTTATAAGAAAAAAGAAAATGGGGGCCATTTGTTAGTGATATATGTAGCACTGATTTAAGACATATTTATGGAGTGTTCTATTTGGATTATAACACATTGTACAAGAAACCCATATTAGGAAAATCGAAAATTTAATTTAAATAAAATTCTATCCAAAATAAATAAAAAACTATATATTATAGAAATTTTAGAAAATGTTTTTAATATTACATTAGAGTGTACTATCATAAAAATTAAAAATAATCTATGTTTCGTTACCTTTTTCACCTGACCACCTCTAGAAAATGCACAAACATGGTATCTGTTTCCAAAAAAATCACCCCAACTCAAGAAATATAATCCACCAGTATAAGAAACCATTTCGAATGTTCATAACAGTATAAATAAATAAATAAAACATAAACATGAAACAATATATTAATAAAATGTCAATTTTAATCTGAAACCACAAAATTGGAGTCATAATTATCACATCGTCTATCAAAATGAGGTATGTTTTATTAATATACATTACAAATGACTTTTGGGTCATTTTTTAAAAGTATCAAAACTACCCAAATGCATTTTATCAGTTTTTAGTATATCACTTTCCTTTTTTACTAAAATAACATTTTAAACTTAAAACTCTTAAACTGATTCATACTAGTCACTTCATGTATTGGTTTGGCATGAGACTAATTGAAAAAAAATAACTTATGATTTTTTTCCAAAATTCTCAGGAAAACATGAGAATGTTTGCTATGTTTTTATTTAGAAACACACATTTAAAAAAAATTAGAATGATAACGGACACATTGAGTAAAATTGGGAACACATTGAATCATATTGAGGTGAAAATAATTCAAGAATATCAAGAATGACTTATGGATAATTTTACTAAAGTATTAATGAAAATATGAATTCATTTTCTGATTTTTGAGTATGTCACATGTCATTTTTACAAAAAATAATTTCAACTATAAATAAAAAGACACACATTAATTCTTTCTAGGGACATCATGCGTTTAATACCAATATGTAATATATGTGCTGTGAATCATTTCCAAAAAGTATCAAAACCATCCGAATATGTTTTCTTGATATTTATTATGTCACATTTTTTATTTACTAAAATGTGATTTTAAACTAGAAACAATAAAATTGAGTCATACTTGTCATATCTTGTGTTTCCTTCATGTGAGACTAATTCCTATTCACCACAAATAACATATTAATCATTTTCATAAATTATAAATACAATTTGATTTTGTTTTCCTCATTTTTAATGAGTGACCCATGGTTTGAATTTAAATTAAAATTCAAAAATGATAAAAGATAATTTTTGTCATACGAAACTCACTGTGTATCAGACAGAGGTGTAGATAATTTCTACACATAAAAAATGACTTATAGATAGTTATACTAATGTATAAAAAATATGAATGTGTTTACTTGATAATGAGTATGTATCTTGTGATTTTTACTAAAATGATAATTTTAAATAAAAATTCACACTTAGATGTTGGGTCGGAGGTGATGGCAAGAGGGGGGGTGAATTGCCTTTTTTTAAAATTAATTAACAATTTAAAACAAATTTAAATGCAGCGGAGAGTAAAAAGGCAAGACACAATTGATGACGGAGTTCGGCTTTAAACTCAAGCCTACGTCTCCACTCCCAACTCAACCGTTGGGAGATTTATATGACCGCTTGCTTTTTAATGGTTATAGCAAGAAACCCACTAGCCGTTTTAAGGTAGGCTAGATCACCTTCTTACAGCTTGCTTTTTATTATGGTTGTAGCAAGAAACCCAAATTGAAAGAAGGAAGAAAAAGGGTGGTTTGTTTTAATACAAACCCAATTAAGAACTAAACAATTGAAGTAAATAATTTAGAACAAACTAGAGGAAGCCTTGAGCGCCAAGAGGTGAGTGTAGTTGATGTAGAGGCAGCCCAAGCTTCAAGGATGGCAATTGGATCTCAAGTAGCCTTTGAGAATTGTCGTAGGAGCCTCAAATGATCAAAATAGCTTTGGTATGCTTCGGTATATATTCGGTAGTGTTACCAGCATCCATGGACGTCTATTTATAGGAGAAATACTCCCAAATACTTCAAAATAGCCGTTGGAGGGCTTTCGGAGCCGTTGGGGATCAAGTGGGCCAGCCTGGTCAAAGCCTAACGGCTAGTTTGACTGAGCACACCGGCTGGCCGGTGCTGATCCACCGGCTGGCCGGTGCACCAGACAGAAGCAAGGGATTTCTGTCTGGCTCCACCGGCTGACCGGTGTAGAGCCACCGGCTGGCCGGTGGTCTGGACAGAAGCATGCTATTCTGTCTGGGTTCCACCGGCTGGCCGGTGGGCTGGATCCGGCTGGCCGGTGCCCTTACCGGCTGGCCGGTGGTCTCACACCGGCTGGCCGGTGGACTTAAACAGTCCATTTTGAATTCTTCTTGGGCCAGCTTCTAGGCACCCTATTTCCTATCATCAAAAACACTTGAATACAAGTTAGAATACAATTAGAGTGATTGTGATCATTAAAATCCAAGAGAGTGGAGTACAACATTAGATTCATACTGATCACTCCGTGGATCGGATTAAGGGGATACTGATTCCTATATGTCAAAAATTAAATAATAATCAATTTAATAAAGGTACAAAAAAATATGAATATGTTATCTCATTTTTAATCATGATACTATTTTTTACTAAATTTTTATAATAAATTAAAAATAAGCACTTTGAGTGATACCGGTTACATCATGTGTTGGTTTCAGGTTAGATTAATCTTACACATAATAAATAACTTATTAATAATTTAACTAAATTATTGAAACAATCATAGTATGTTTTCTTGGATTTCATTGACTAATAAATTTTTTGAATTAAAATTTCAATTTTAAATTGATAATGAAGACTTTGAGGAATACCAACGACATCTTATTTCAATATAATGTGAGACTAATTAACACACGTAACTAATTTCTTATGAATACTCTTCAAAAAACTTCATCACAATATAAACGTATTTACTTTGAGTCATACTGAGCACAACATGTATCTAATTGATGTGTGTTGGATTGCTATAAAATAAATATGACTTATGGATTTTTTTTCTTAAATAATTTAAAAATTCAAAATGCATTTTCTCAATTTTGATCATGTAACTTGTCTTTTTTTATAAAATGTCAATGTTAATTAAAAGAACACACATAGAGTCATACCAGTCACACCATGCATTATATTGAGGTTAGTATGATTGATACATGTCATAAATGACTTATGAATTATTTTATTAATCATTCAAAACAATCTAAATTCTTTTTCTAAATTTAGAGCATGTCAAATATTTTTTTAATAAAATGTAATTTTAAAATGAAAATGAAAACATTGAGTTAGATTAATTCCTACATATAAAAAATGTCTTATGAATTATTTTTCTAAATTATCAAGATAATCAAAGCGTTTTTATGGTTTTCATTGAGTGAAACATGTTTGAACTAAAATGTCAATTTCAAACTGATAATGAACACTTTGAGTCATGTTAGGCACATTGTGTATCTGACTGAGGTAAAAAAGATTCTTATATATATATATATATTTATTTATATATATATATGGACGTATTTATCATTATCCTAATGAATCAAAATAATCTAAATGTATTTTCTTGGGTTTCAGTAAGTCAACTATAATTTTTACTAAAATGTCAATTTTAAATAAAATAACACACTTAGAGTATAAAAGGTCACAAAGTGTTTCATATTAAGTTTCAAACGATTCATCTATATAAAAAATGATTGATAGATCATTATAAAAATTTCTAAGACATTACTAATGAGTATTCATAGTTTAGAATATTTCTCTTTTCTCTTCTACTAAGATTTCATTTTAACTAGATACATGCACATTGAGTCATACCTGAAACACCATGTGTTGGATTGAGGTGATATTAATTCATAAAAATAAAAAATAACTTATTAATAGTTTTAATAAACTATCATGTCAATATGAGTTTTTTTTCTCAGTTTTCAGTGATTAACATGTGTTTGGAACAAAACTATTAATTTTAAACTGATAAAAACAACTTTGAATCATACTGGTAACACCATGTATTAGATTGAGTTGTTGTTGATTAATACACATAAAAATTGACTTATTCATCATTTACCTAATGTATTAAACAAAATTAAATATGCTTTCACAATTTTGTGTATATTAGTTTTCCATTTTACTAAAAATAATGTCAATTTAAAATAAAAAACACACTTGGAGGCATATTGGTCACACAGTGCATCGAATTTAGATGATACAATAGTTTCCTTTAGTGGAATATAAGAGTAACATCGACTACTCATTAGGTATCAGTGGATATGATTTTATTTCAATATAAAATAGGAAGTTTTTATGCCGAATTGAGGGACTTCCGTGAATATCATAAGATAAATCTACATGTTGAGCACTCGAGATTCACTATAAATGGGTGAGACCAATTGTATATGTCTGATGATGCAATCATCAGGAAATTACTTTTTAATAGTTATTTAATTATTTTACTTGACCAAAGTGATTGTAATACTTGTAAAATATTAGGAAAAGAATATTTTGCAGTGTTCAACCATGAATGTTGAATGTATTAGAGAATAAAAAAATATATTCATCATTAGTACATCATCCATATTGACTGCACGATCCTAGTGCTTGGGTTAATCACCCTTTTTTGATGAATTCATTTATTCATGATCTTTGTGAAAATTAAAAAAAATAAATCTTAGATAAAAATGATAATAATATTATCTAAAAATATAGATAAATTGGTGAGAAAATCAACTAAATATGTTGTGGAAAGTCACATATTCAGGATATATGTGTACATTCTGACACCAAGTATGATTTCCATTAATATCTATACAAATCTATTTCTTATTATGAATAATTGGAATCTATAAAGTTATAGTAGTATAGGTAAAATATAAATACACAAATATTAATAAATATTTTAAATGAATTTCAAAATATCTTTGATAATACCACTTTAGGGATGTTAGTTTTTTGATGGTGTATGATGTCTTTCATAAATTACAAAACTTATTAAAAAAACATGGCCATTTTTTTGAGAGTGTGGAATCAATGAAAAAATTAATTATTTTGTTTTGATACATGTAATGATAGTGAAATCTTATTATATATACCCTAGTATTTTTCCATATGGTGAAGTAGATAGGCTCATTTTCTCATGGACTATCATCAAGCTATGATTTTGATGATATTTAAACACTACCATGTCATAAATTAATTATCATTGAAACACAATATAAAATATATAACATTATTTTTAGTTATAAAAATTATCATATAGAATATTAAAAATTTAAAAATGTCATCATGTGTGGTCAATTTGTTGGGTATTAATTCAGTGAATCCAAAAAATAAATATTTGGAGTATACCAATTTAATGCAAAAAAGTAACCAATGTTTCTAAAAAAAATATATGTTTGTAATGGAATGAAAATATATTTTATATTATTAAATTTTTTATTATTACCCCAACAACATTGATAATTAGAAGAATCTTCCAACTGTAATTTTTCTTTCAAACACTATGACTAGTTTTTATAATGTTACATCAATTTTATTTGAATACAGTTAAATTTTATTGTGTTGAAGTGATGTGAGAAAAAAATGAGTCCATATTTCTATTCATGATTTTCCCCTTCAAATAGAATTGATATATAACCTTGAAAAATTTATGAATTATATTTAGTCATAATTAACAATATATATAAGCCATTGGAAAAAAATCATGAAATCACACCTTATGTATTTATTTCAGACCGAGACTTCCAGATAATCATACTTTAGGATATCATTTACATTCACAATATCAATATAGTCTATATTGGCCTCTTTGTACATTTTTTCTTCAAAATCAACTATGAAATTTCTACCATTTTGTAACCTTTTAGCAACATGAACCTTCTATGTGACCACCCAAAATTTCATTAATGTAATTTTTTTCCATTTTTATAATTATGTTATAAAGTATAAAACACATATATTTCATGTATTGTCTAATAAAAAATCATTATCATAAATAAAGAATGAAATAATTAATATTTAATGAAATTTAGGAACCTATCCAGATAGAATAGAGTCTTGACCCTTGGAATAGTATCTTTAACATTAGGAATATTAAATCCGCCAATATAATTGTAAGAGTTTATATTAAATTATAAATAACATTTAGGTGTCTTATATATGATAATATGATATAATTATATCAGAGTATGAGCTAATAACTGATTTAGAAATTATAAATTAATTTTTGGTAATTTTATAAGTTATAAATATTTAATTTGTATTTTATAATTTATATACTGATTTAAAATGATATTTATTCTCAAAAAAATTATTAATATATCATTATTTATTTTTCTTATTATTATAATATAATTTTATGATAACTTTATTTAAATTTAAAAGTGTCATAAAATCAGTTATAATTTTAAAATTAGTATTTTTGGAATTAATATTGATTTTAGTTAAATATTAAATTTCTCAAATATAGTAAATTATTTTCATAAAATGGATTTCATTTTTTAATTCTTCACATCAAAAAATTTTTTGGATTAATTTTTTGAAATTTTCTATAATAGTTGAATTATTTATGAGTAGTGAAATACGGTAATTTACAGTATTGAACAAATATGTGAATTATTGATTTATAGATGATTTATGTGTAACGCCCCGACCCCAGCTACCCAGAGTCGGTGCATTACTTCGTAACATTGGCATGATCACAAAAGATCAAGTCTCGAAAGACCGATTAGTTTAGTAGCCTTGGAAACACTAGATACATTCATAATTCTTTTATTACATCAAAGAGTAAACAAACTACAATAACATGGTCTTCATAGTCCACAATCACATCCTCTTCTGACTATCCCTGCAGGTCATTCATAAAATACTTCTTCACATCCTGGAAAATATTAAAACATTGAAAGGGGTGAGCTCAGATGCTCAGTAAGGATAACAATATTGCGTAAGCTTTCATAAATAAACATAAAAATTTAAGGCAATGTATAACTAAAACAAAAGCCTTTTAAACTTGAACATCAACATAATATGGCAAGAGTAAAATGAGATAATTCCATTCACTTCTTCACATGGATATTCTACTGGTCGAATAATCACATGCAATAACAATAACCACTTTCATAATGAGGGAATGTATAATGCCGGACATTCTGAAACATTTTGTCAAGGCCTCGGCCAAGACGTCTAAAATGATTAAGGCCTCGGCCAAAACCATAAATCAAATTGGGAAAGGGCCTCGGCCAATTCCACGTCTAGTTGTCTCATGAGACCTACCGATGCATCGAGGAGCTATAGCGGGCTCCACCCATCACTTATTAAGTCCAATACATTCCTCATATGAATAGGTTTAAACATATCATAAACCATAACATAATCGTATCACATAAAACATGCATAAAGGAAACATAACATTTCCACATTTCAATCACAAGATATCAATACAACACATTGATATAATAAAAATGCTTTCAAAACCATTTTCAATACCAAAATAAAATAAAGTTAAAACTTTGTATTTATTTTTCATTAAAAAAATGATGGCTTGTTGAGGAAGCCGAAACTCAAATAATGGTCACGGCGGTGGAGAAGTCGTTGTCTCCGCATAAGTACAGAAATAAAAACATTCCCTTTTGTCATTTAGTAAAACGCTTCGTATAAAAAAGATTCCTTTTGAATAAACGTAAAAGTCAAAGGGGTTTATACACTGTATAAAAGAAATTTCTGTGTAAAACAAAATATTCCTCAATGAATGGAGATTGAGACGAAGTCCATTAAAAAGATCATTTTTAAATAAAATATATCTATTATGTGTACTCACTATATGTACACATATAGAAAGTATAAATACAATATATGACATAATATTATCATGACATAATTTGAAAGTAGGAGATTAACCCAAAGAATGGAAGTTGGGTTAAGAAGTTCCCTTACCTCGTGTCCGACTTGACTCAACCATTCTTTAACCTCTTGAATAATAAACTAGAGTTAATATATACCTTATTAAGATCCATTTTTAATTTCATTATCCTTTTTATATCACTTATTACAATGTTATGAACATTATGTAATTATTTATGTTAATAACGGTCGTTTTGTCGATCTTTGGTACTTGTGTCAACAATAACCTTCTTATAATTACAAGTTGTTCATGTGGCGAAATATCCATTATATCCAGAATTACATTCATGATTTAGATATCATATATATCATATATATCCAGTATATAAATTTACTCATAATATTACGTAACATTTAGAGTTAAGAAATGAAATGCACCGTTCATGGAGACGGTAAGCCGTACGTACGCATGAATGCTACTTTCATTTCTATTTCATATTTAATGTAATGAAATCATAATTATATAAAGGTATAATATAGTTCCAGTATAATATCATATATAATATCATTTACTCCATCCTTTATACATCCCACATATGGAATTAACGATTCACATCACTTTGAGGGGGCGGTAGTCCGCACTTCCTAAAATGAAATTATCGCGTTTTACCCATAATGGAAATCATAAAGTATGCCATAAATGAGAAATACAAAAGCATAAGTAAAACATAAACATATTATATATCATATATAAAAATAGTGACATCTTAATGGCCACCTTTGAAGGTGTTATATGAGTGTTGAACAATCATCGTTTCGTGAGGCAGAAATTCGCCATCCACACAAACTGTATGTTCTTTAACCATTATATGTAGGTGTGTGTAAGTGTAGCTCGAATCCATATTATAACAACATCCTTGTATATTTAGGATACTGGTGTTGTTACAAAAGAAATGAATAAAAAGAGTTTAGGGGGTTGGAGAAGAAAAACAAAACAAAACAACATTAGAGAAGACATTACCTCAAAATCGGGTAACTCTTTTTGATTCGAGCCAAAGGCTTCCTTGGGAAGATTTCTGCCCAAAGTGAGGCTTCTATGAGTAAGAGGGGGAAGTTGGGAGAGTATTTGGGCATAGTTTGGCCGATCCAAATGGCTTGAAGGTGTGAATAAGGTGGGAGAGGTGGGGGCCTTTTATAAGTGGAGAGGAGGGCTCTTTTGGAAAGATTGAAATGTTACATTATTATACAATGCTTTTCGGATTCTAAAGGTCCCACACTTATATAATTCGTGGCTAAGGTGATAAGGGTTCGAAATATCTTCATCCAATAGGCTTTGTACAAGTTTAAGCCTTGTATTTTGCATTATCTTCACATTTTATTTAAATCGTTAAATAATGAGGTCATCGCCACATCATAATGATGTCATAAATAATTTAATTTATTTAATGTCTAAAAATTATAAAAAAAATACTATGATGTAGGAAATATGTTTAGCTTTCTAACGAATATTTATAATCAAAATTTGGACTTGTGTAACCCCACGTAAAAATTGTTTTAGTAAAACATTTTATGTTTGTGTCATTTTTTTACTTTAACATTAAATAAAAGGTGTTTATGTCATTTTCTAACTAAAGTGGCTCCATGGGGTCCCCAAGTTGACCCATGGGTTGTCTTGGTCGGCCATGACTGATCCAATAGGATTAGGACAAGTTTCATGCTCATCTCATATTATTAAAACATTATTTTTACCTTAAACTACACTAATTACCTCTAATCGCGATTAAGAACTTAAAAGTTACTATTCACAAAAAATTATTTTAATCTCATTGAACCACATTTTTCTTCTTAATGACAACCATGTATGTCAGATTTTTAAAAATCAAATCACAGAAGTGGTAATATTTCATTTAAATGAAAAATCAGTTATTTAACTACCACTTAGTGGTTTCACTATTCATCAAAAATTGAAGTTTTTCAGAACAAAGCCAAAATTTCACCCTAAGATATAATTGATATTCCGAATTCAAAAATGACATCTATTTTACAAAATTCCAAACATATAAATTGCATTAATTAATTTTATTATTAATTCTCGCGGTTACAACAAATAGCGTTTTTTTAAGAAACAATTTATATCAAAAGATTGGCAATTGTTTATGTCCAATTTCAATGTTAAATTAATTCTAATGACCACCATTGGATAAAATGGTAAAAATATATTCTAATAATACTTTTAAACAACTAAATAGTATAATTTATCCCTATAGATTATTTTTATTAAAAAAGTTGTTTTTAAGAATTTTTCACTATTCATAAAAAATTGGAAGTTCTCAGAAATTTACAAAAAATTCATATTTGGATAATTTCGATATTACGAATACAAAAATGAAGTCCATTTTGAAATATAAAATTTCTATAATTTTAAAAAGTGGTTATTACTATTCATAACGGCTACTTTGATTAGTCGCGGTGTTTTAGAACTCGAAGTTGCGTACAATGCAAGCTATTGCATTATTGAATGAGAAGCGTATCGTGGAAGCTCGGGGTGTTACATTCTCCCCTACTTCAATAAATTACGTCCTCGCAATTTGAAATTTTTCTTTGAAAATAAAAGGTTGAAAAGAGAAAATACCTTTGAGGAAAACCCACATCGGAAATATGGTCAACAAAATTTAGCCTTAATAAGAGGGAAATGGAAATAAGAAAGTCACCACCAAATTATGATCTCGATAAGGAGAACATTGGTGGCAATTAGAGACATATAATTTGGAGGAAAAATGTAAATATTTGTAGGGAGTGATTGAGGTCATCAATCACAATCAACTGTCAAATTGAGGGCCTCAAATCCTTCAATCTATGTTGATTTAAAATATCATCAGTTCAACAAGACATAAGGTATTAGGATAACACATTTTTTTTTGTTTTTATATCCCTTTACTAAAGTTTAAGAATTAATTTATTCATTGAATAACAGATAGGTATATATATATTTATGCCTGACAATTAGAGTTTCAACCTTCAACTCACCTTTCACTCAAAAAGATAATAGAACCCAAAAATATTATACTTTTCCTAATTGTATAAGGTTCCAAATGTTAACTCATACAATTTAGATTAGTAAAATTATTTTGTAATAACCAGGGACTTCCTGTAGGCTAGTGGTAGGAAATAAAGGCATGTCGCACCATGGTTGTGGGTTCGATTCCTGCAGCTTTGTCCGACGCGACGGGTTATGCCCCACCCTGCAGGTTGTCCTTTTCCTAAAAATATAGTACCATACTATTCCAAAAATAATCTTCATAAATGTTTTAACCTTAAAAAATACTATCCAAAGATCAACTTAATCCATTCCAACCTTTATAGTTATCCAAAATTCCTCCGTCCAGACTTTCTCTAAAGGGTCGTTAAATTCCAAAATCAATTGTAACCACAGATTCCCAAAAAAAAGTAAAGTTTCTCTTATTGTCACATACTAAAAATATGATTACCTTCATAATATTAAATCCTTAATGAAAACAACATGTACTGCAGTACAATCCTTATATATATCACATTATTCTTATAACCATAATCTAGTTCTTGAGTCCAAAAACACAAATATAATAATTATTCCGCTTCAACTGTAGTCACAGCATAAGATTGGCCTTGATCCCTTGGCCTTTTCAGAGGTAAGTTTCCTTGACGCTTAGGACATTCATTTGCATAATGACCCATTTCTCTACAATTGTAGCATTCAACATTGATAGCCTCTTTCTTTCCCTTGCAATCACGCGCCTGGTGACCTTTTTCTCCACATTTATAACAAACTCCCATTCCTTTTAGGCACGCACCGGGGTGATTATTCCCACAACTATCACATAATGGAAAATCCTTCTTTACCTTTTTCCCTTTATCCGTTTCTTGTTCCACCATTCTCTTCTTCTCTTGCTTTACTTTGTTGTCATAAGACTTAGAGAATTCCTTTTCTTTCTTGATAGCACATGAGACAATATCTTCGTATGATGAGAAGGTTTGTGATACTAAAGATCGACGGAGAAATGGTTTTAACCCATAAAAGAAATGATCAATCTTACTTCTTGGGTTACGTATATAATCAGAAGCATGCCTCGCTAACCTTGTAAAGTTAGCCTCATACTTTGCGACATTCTCATCCTCCTTCTGCCTCAGACTCAGAAATTGCCTTTCCATATCTGCTCGATGGTCACGAGGAAAGTATTTTTCTAAGAAAAGCTCTTTGAACTCCCTCCATTCCATATTCGATACTTCATCATCTTCCTTCATGTTTTGAATCAATGACCACCATTGATCAGCATCTCCAGTGAGGCGGTAAACTGCCATGATAACTTTTTCCCTTTCACTGCTCCCCAAAGCCTGAAATATTTTCTCTAGGGAATTTATCCATTGCTCGGCTACTAAGGGATTTGTACTCCCATTGAACGTTGGTGGTTGTTGCCTCATGAATCGATCTAGCATTGATCCTCCACGTTGCGGATCAGGGTGCTCCATACGAGTAAGGTTATTATTCATAACCTGCGTGAGTTGTCCCAGTATGGTAATAAGTTGATCAGCACTAGTTGTATCTCCAGATCCACAATAATTATCTTGAGCAGGAGGGCAATCCCTACACGGTGTTCGTACATTGATACGGTTTCCATTCCTTCCACTAGGCGCCATTTCTGAACAATGGCATAAACTAGATTAGTTTATTAATCAAAATACATAATTCCATACTTGTTAAACAATTTACATAAATTGAACTATTTATGGATATAATCCATAATCATAAAAATAAATGTTTCCTTTGAGGAAGTATATACTCATAACCCTTCATAGATGTTTGTAAAGAAAATGAGAATTATCCTAAGCATATCCCCCGGGAGTGTCGTAACCAAGAGTGCAGCAAGGCCCGTTGTCATGCACCAGTTCCCGTTCGAGTCTAGCTCAAAGCGGTGTTTTCGGGTTTTACCCCTAGGTACATCTGTTCCAGAGCCGCCTCTACCTGCTCGTATCCAGACAGGGATGTATTTCTCGGAAAACTCATAACATCTCTATAATTCCAACATTCTAGGAAGTTCTTCTATACTAATCCTCAAAGTTCATCTTAGGTCTACGTGCTCTAATCAGAGTTTGTCTAAATCTAGCTTCCAAGGTTTGTACTAAACTTCCTCTGATACCAACTGTAACACCCCGACCCCAGCTACCCAGAGTCGGTGCATTACTTTGTAACATTGGCATGATCACAAAAGATCAAGTCTCGAAAGACCGATTAGTTTAGTAGCCTTGGAAACACTAGATACATTCATAATTCTTTTATTACATCAAAGAGTAAACAAACTACAATAACATGGTCTTCATAGTCCACAATCACATCCTCTTCTGACTATCCCTGCAGGTCATTCATAAAATACTTCTTCACATCCTGGAAAATATTAAAACATTGAAAGTGGTGAGCTCAGATGCTCAGTAAGGATAACAATATTGCAGAAGCTTTCATAAATAAACATAAAAATTTAAGGCAATGTATAACTAAAACAAAAGCCTTTTAAACTTGAACATCAACATAATATGGAAAGAGTAAAATGAGATAATGCCATTCACTTCTTCACATGGATATTCTACTGGTCGAATAATCACATGCAATAACAATAACCACTTTCATAATGAGGGAATGTATAATGCCGGACATTCTGAAACATTTTGTCAAGGCCTCAGCCAAGACGTCTAAAATGATTAAGGCCTCGGCCAAAACCATAAATCAAATTGGGAAAGGGCCTCGGCCAATTCCACGTCTAGTTGTCTCATGAGACCTACCGATGCATCGAGGAGCTATAGCGGGCTCCACCCGTCACTTATTAAGTCCAATACATTCCTCATATGAATAGGTTTAAACATATCATAAACCATAACATAATCGTATCACATAAAACATGCATAAAGGAAACATAAAATTTCCACATTTCAATCACAAGATATCAATAAAACACATTGATATAATAAAAACGCTTTCAAAACCATTTTCAATACCAAAATAAAATAAAGTTAAAACTTTGTATTTATTTTTCATTAAAAAAAATGATGGCTTGTTGAGGAAGCCGAAACTTAAATAATGGTCACGGCGGCGGAGAAGTCGTTGTCTCCACATAAGTACAGAAATAAAAACATTCCCTTTTGTCGTTTAGTAAAACGCTCCGTATAAAAAAGATTCCTTTTGAATAAACGTAAAAGTCAAATGGGTTTATACACTGTATAAATGAAATTTGTGTGTAAAACAAAATATGCCTCAATGAATGGAGATTGAGACGAAGTCCATTAAAAAGATCATTTTTAAATAAAATATATCTATTATGTGTACTCACTATATGTACACATAAATAATGTATAAATACAATATATGACATAATAATATCATGACATAATTTGAAAGTAGGAGATTAACCCAAAGAATGGAAGTTGGGTTAAGAAGTTCCCTTACCTCGTGTCCGACTTGACTCAACCGTTCTTTAACCTCCTGAATAATAAAGTAGAGTTAATATATACCTTATTAAGAACCATTTTTAATTTCATTATCCTTTTTATATAACTTATTACAATGTTATGAACATTATGTAATTATTTAAGTTAGTAACGGTCGTTTTGTCGATCTTTGGTACTTGTGTCAACAATAACCTTCTTATAATTACAAGTTGTTCATGTGGTGAAATATCCATTATATCCAGAATTACATTCATTATTTAGATATCATATATATCATATATATCCAGTATATAAATTTACTCATAATATTACGTAACATTTAGAGGTAAGAAATGAAATGCATCGTTCATGGAGACGGTAAGCCGTACGTACGCATGAACGCTACTTTCATTTCTATTTCGTATTTAATGTAATGAAATCATAATTATATAAAGGTATAATATAGTTCCAGTATAATATCATCTATAATATCATTTACTCCATCCTTTATACATCCCACATATGGCATTAACGATTCACATCACTTTGAGGGGGCGGTAGTCCGCACTTCCTAAAATGAAATTATCGCGTTTTACCCATAATGAAAATCATAAAGTATGCCATAAATGAGAAATACAGAAGCATAAGTAAAACATAAACATATTATATATCATATATAAAAATAGTGACATCTTAATGGCCACCTTTGAAGGTGTTATATGAGTGTTGAACAATCATCGTTTCGTGAGGCAGAAATTCGCCATCCACAGAAACCGTATATTCTTTAACCATTAGATGTAGGTGTGTGTAAGTGTAGCTCGAATACATATTATAAAAACATCCTAGTATATTGAGGATACTGGTGTTGTTACAAAATAAATGAATAAAAAGAGTTTAGGGGGTTGGAGAAGAAAAACAAAACAAAACAACATTAGAGAAGACATTACCTCAAAATCGGGTAACTCTTTTTGATTTGAGACAAAGGCTTCCTTGGGAAGAGTTCTGCCCAAAGTGAGGATTCTAGGAGTAAGAGGGGGAAGTTGGGAGAGTATTTGGGCAGAGGTTGGCCGAGCCAAATGGCTTGATGGTGTGAATAAGGTGGGAGAGGTGGGGGCCTTTTATAAGTGGAGAGGAGGGCTCTTTTGGAAAGATTGAAATGTTACATTATTATACAATGCTTTTCGGATTCTAAAGGTCCCACACTTATATAATTCGTGTCTAAGGTGATAAGGGTTAGAAATATCTTCATCCAATAAGCTTTGGAAAAGTGTAAGCCTTGGATTTTTCATTATCTTCTCATTTTATTTAAATCGTTAAATAATGAGGTCATCGCCACATCATAATGATGTCATAAATAATTTAATCTATTTAATGTCTAAAAATTATAAAAAAATACTATGATGTAGGAAATCTTTTTAGATTTCTAATGAATATTTATAATCAAAATTTGGACTTGTTTAACCCCACGTAAAAATTGTTTTAGAAAAACATTTTATGTTTGTGTCATTTTTTTACATTAACATTAAATAAAAGGTGTTTATGTCATTTTCTAACTAAAGTGGCTCCATGGGGTCCCCAAGTTGACCCATGGGTTTTCTTGGTCGGCCATGACTCATCCAATAGGAGTAGGACCAGTGTCATGCTCATCTCATATTATTAAAACATTATTTTTACCTTAAACTACACTAATTACCTCTAATCGCGATTAAGAACTTAAAAGTTACTATTCACCAAAAATTATTTTAATCTCATTGAACCACATTTTACTTCTTAATGACAACCATGTATGTCGGATTTTTGAAAATCAAATCACAGAAGTGATAATATTTCATTTAAATGAAAAATCAGTTATTTAACTACCACTTAGTGGTTTCACTATTCATCAAAAATTGAAGTTTTTCAGAACAAAGCCAAAATTTCACCCTAAGCTATAATTGATATTCCGAATTCAAAAATGACGTCTATTTTAAAAAATTCCAAACATATAAGTTTCATTAGTTAATTTTATTATTAATTCTCGCTGTTACAACAAATAGCGTTTTTTTAAGAAACAATTTATATCAAAAGATTGGCAATTGTTTATGTCCAATTTCAATGTTAAATTAATTATAATGACCACCATTGGATAAAATGGTAAAAATATATTCTAATTATACTTTAAAACCAATAAATAGTATAATTTATCACTATAGATTATTTTTATTAAAAAAGTTGTTTTTAAGTATTTTTCACTATTCATAAAAAATTGGAAGTTCTCAGAAATTTACAAAAAATTCAACTTTGGATAATTTTGATATTATGAATACAAAAATGAAGTCCATTTTGAAATATAAAATTTCTATAATTTTAAAAAGTGGTTATTACTATTCATAACGGCTACTTTGATTAGTCACGGTGTTTTAGAACTCGAAGTTGCGTACAATGCAAGCTATTGCATTATTGAATGAGAAGCGTATCGTGGAAGCCCGTGGTGTTACATTATGGCTGACGTAACCCCATAATATAAATAAATATATCTTAGTTTACTATATGTGTTCATGGGAATAAAAAATATTCATAGTCTTGATCCCAACTAACTAATTAATGAATGAAATAATCAACACAATCCTCTCCTCCCCTATAAATACCCCCACTACCTCTTCCCCTCACACCCTAAAACGATTTGAAGATTGTACAATTTATGGCAAGTTCAAATACCCAGACCCTTCCCCTCATTCTGGAGTTTTTATTCTCACCATAAGACCAAATAAAATTTTCTTAAGGAGGTTATCATGGAGAAGAAGTTCAAGAGGTAAAATCCTCTTCCATTTTCATTTATTTTTTTCAGGTTATTTTATTTTCTTTTTCTCTCCACACCTCTTGTCATACATGTATCATTATAACTCCAATTAATAATATATATTATAATATTATTATTTTATGGTATTAATCCATCATCAAAACTATTTTGTCTCCCTTTAATTCTAAAAATGAAAATGTTGTTTGTGAGGTGCTCATTTATCGCCTTTGATGATGAAAAGTTTTGATTTTAATTTAACACATTCAAGGATGGTTATAAAACCATTATAATGGTTTAAAAATATTGTAAAATTAATTTTATAACATTTTTCAAGTTCATAACTAACTTATACGCATAATATTAAATAATAAAAGAAAACAAGTTCATTGTGATGGAAATTTATCAAATTAAACTAAATGGTTATCAATAACAATTTATATAATGATTCATCCATATATCTGGAAAAAAATGGATGAAAAAGTAAACATATTGAAGATTATTAATTTAATATAATATCAAATCCGGAAAATTTTTCCCACATTAAATGATGTTCCATACATGTATACATGTGTTCATATCAGGAAAACCAAGAAAATGAAGACTCTTGAACAATGACATTGAACACTATAACTTGTGAATATATTAATAAACACGATTAATAATGTTATAATGAATAACATAAAATTATAATTGGTTCATTATTTCCTAATTATTTAATCTAATTTTATTATCATATATATTAAAGTGAATAAAGCATTCATACATAAGTTAAGGGGACACCCAAACCTAATTTACTTTTTTTGGATTATTACTCTTTCCTTAAAAATTTCATTATGGGTGTTGTTTTTATATTCCATAGATATAATTTTTTTTATTATATTTTAATTTTTGGGATATACATGCTTCCTATATTATTTTATGATTAATTAAAATTTTCTTCTAAAAGAAATCTTCTTTCTAAAAAAACACATCTTTTAATTCTCATGAGATTGTTTCTTCTTCGCACAAGATTGATGATTATTATACTAATAATGGTTTTTTACTTTTTATTTTGGGAAACCTAATGTTTATTATAGAAATTATTCTTATTATGCCTCATGAAACCCTTCTCTATTCAATGGTTTATGTTATATAAAAATTGTTATATGTTCTATGTGCCATGCATGATTATGTAAATGTTATGATGTGATGAGAGCACTCAGAATTATATAGAACTCCAATAAATTTGGTAATGTAATGTATCTCATTATATAAAGTGATATACGTGTGAACATGTTTCTATTTTTTTCACAATGATGATGTTATGATTATGAACATATGTTATGTGTGGACATGTTGATAGCTTTGTTCACAACTATGTGTGGTATTTGACAACTGAGACATGATGTTTCAGTTTTATGCATTTTCACATTCCATACCTATATATATTCCTTCCAATAAAGATTATGATGATGAAATCATGCTTATAATATGATGATATTGATTATTCTCATCTGTGTTATATGGATTCTATTCTAATCTATCAACGTACTGGGATTTTATCTCAGCCTTTTCTTCAATGTATATCCCCATGTGCTTAGTAGTACTAGGGATAATGTGAATGAAACTAATAATATAGATAATATAAAGTTAAATAATGTTTATGTTTTTTTATGTAAATGATATGTATGTTCCAAATTTTACCAACACACTATAATTTTGGATCCTGGTTGCGTCATGATGTTTTGCAGTTT
Source organism: Viscum album (assembly GCA_963277665.1). NCBI lineage: Eukaryota > Viridiplantae > Streptophyta > Magnoliopsida > Santalales > Viscaceae > Viscum > Viscum album. Next base: position 1,922,501,538 of record OY728160.1, read on the forward strand.
ATCCTGAAAATTATGCAATAATCATGTCAGAAAATTTGGGTCAGTATAGTTGGTATCAGAGCTTGGTTTAGTTAATTTGGGAATTTTGATTATATAAAATCATTGAATACCCTTATAATGACACTAAGTATATGTAAGCATCCAAGAATTTTGGTTTCACAAAAATTTTAAACATAAGGATCCCACAAGATATTCCTTTAGATTTAATTTCAACTTAAAGTAAATTATATATTCATGAAATGATGAAAAATGTTTCTTTAAAACTTTTTTATTTTAGAAAATGGTTGGAATGAGGAGATAGTAGGCCAACAACCCATGTGAGGGACAATACTGTGATTTACCAAATGAAATCCCCAATGACTTGGGTGGTGGAGTTCATAATTTCATGGTGATTCTTACCCAGTTATCTCATGATATGAAAAATAACATGAATAATTTGGGTCTTCCACCTTTTCATAAGAGGTAGAAACTGGATATCGATTCTTTTATAAAGAAATGACCATTGAACTTTTATGGATCATACAATCCACTAGTCATAGAAAATTGTTCCAGCTCAATGGAGAAGATCTTTTTTGTACTTTACTATTCAGTGACGGAGAAGGCGACTCTGTCCATTTATCATTTATATAGGGAGACCAACTAATAATGGGTGTAGATTAAGAACACCTAGCCAACAGTTAAAATTGAATAGATATAGTGGAAAAATATTAATAAAATATTTCTTAATTAGTATTTCCCTCTAACACTTTGAAAATATATGGAGAGTGAAATCATTGATTTGAAGAAAAAAGAAGTTGAATCTACATAGGCTTTTAAAGAAAATTTCACACGGATTTCAAGGTATGCATCAGGTTTTGTTATCTATAATGAAAAAATATATAGATTCTGTATTAGTTTAAAACCACACCATCAAAAGGCTCTAGAAATTAAATACGTTTGGACTTATGAAGAAGTTGTTGGATGTGATATCAAAGTTGATATGGATTTGGGAGAATGGTCCCATGGATTTGGAGAGAGTAAATAAAAGATTAAGTTTCGAGTTGCTGGAAATAATGACTAAGGTGGAATGAAAACTCATCCATTCAGATATCATAAATATGGGAAAAAATCATGGGAATTGTCTCTAAGGATGAGAAAATTCTTTATGTGTGGTAGATATGGCCACCAAGATAATGAATATTGAAGAGGAATAAGGAAGAAAGACAATGTGGTGGAGGAAAGGAGAGCACCAACCATGGTTCAATGCTTCAACTATAGGAAGCAAGGGAACTATGAAGGCCACTAAACTATACCCCAAATCATTGAGGGTAATCAGCATCAACAACCACCAAATCCAAAATGAAAAAGGAAAAATTTACTCTAGGAAAAAGTCCATTTCCCGGATATTTTGTTTGGAAATGGGGGCAGTTTAAATCGCCACCATATGGTTCGTCGGTGGTTTTTTGAAAACACCACTAAAGTGTTTTATTACATACAATAATTAGTGGTTTCTTATATTTAGCGGTGGTATATGGTAACCATCTTAGTGGGTGCATTTCACGATAGTTTTAATGGATTTAGTGGTGGTTTTCCAGGTTAAAACATAGTATTTGTTTCATGGGGGAAACCGCCGCTAAATCCATTATAACTACCACGATATAATAAAGGAATAGGAAAACTGTTTAGCGGTTGTTAAAACTACCACTAAAAAATATCTGTTTCTCTAGGGAAAACGACCACTAAAATAATTAAAACAGCTGCGATATAACAATGGAATTTGAAAACGGTTTAGCAGTGGTTAAAACTACCACAATATTGTTGTTAGTAGTGGTTGTTTTAACCGCCACAGATAGCAAGATACCATAATTTTAGTGGTGGTTAAAACCGCAACTAAATATATTATATTTATTTTTCAGTGGTGAAAACTACCATTAAAGGCAGGTTTACCAAAAAGATGCATATGATACAGCAGGCCCATTACCAATGCCCTAAAAAAACCATTCCAATAAATATAACATATAACACATCATTACCACAACACATTGCATCAACTGATCTCAAGTGAATCACTATTAAATCCATTGAATAATAATACTCCATCAAAAACCACCAAAAAAGAGGAGAATTACCAGCCTAACGTACTCTTGAATATAATAGAAATATAATAAAGGAGTAATGGGGAAAGAGAGGGATACCATGAATCAAATAACATCAATCTAAATGTTCTAATATGATCCAAGTTGTTTGGAACACCAAGGGAGGTGGCTGTGGAATGGGAGGATGAGTAATGGTCAATTAATAATTGAGGGAACGTAAAAAATTCAAAACAAGGAGCTAATAATATTCATATTTATAAGTGAATCACACTGGACTCCACAAAAACATGGTTAATACCCAAAACTCTTGTGGTGGGTTTGGTAAAAGTGTTATCTAGAATCTTCATTGTTGTTTTATATTTTTTCCCATTTTAAAATCAAAGTTTTCCTCCCAAAAATCTTAGAACAAGGAGTGGTCTAATCCACAATGGTTCTTCTATTTTATTCCATGTATAGAATCCATGACCTAGTTCCCATTTCCTAATCATTTTACCCTCACCATGACCTTGGATACAATGTGGTGAGCTTGGATTTCTTATTTTCAAAAGGTGGTCCTCCGTTATATCATGCCCACCCATAGGCATTTCAAGATTCTCATGGTGCATTAGAAAACCACTAGGAAAAACGCATTACACCATGCCATACCCAAGTCATGGTTATATATTCCATTTTACACAAGAGAACGACCAATATAAAACTTCCTCCTTCATATATAGACAAGTCATCTCCCAAGCCATGGTGGCCTTCAAAAGGATAAAACACCACCTCAAACCTCAAAATCACCCCACAACTCTTCCTAAACATCCCCAAGACTTGATAATATATAAAGGGATGTTCATAAAGGTTATGTACCAATACACCCATTCTATTTATTTTGGTTTCCCTGTTATTTATCAATTATAAGTCAAGATGATCATATTTTCCCAAAAATTATAAGAAATATGTGTGGATTGATTCCTATTTTCATGGGATACATAGGTATTCCTAGATCACCTATCTCAAAACCAACCAAAAAACCAATATAAAATCCCCCACATTATCTTAGGGACTGGGTTTCTTCATTCACATTGGTTTTCCATCCATAGGGTTTGCATCAAGAAAAGTTCATTTCATTTTAAACATCCGTTTAAACTACATTAAACCTCATATAGTATGGAATTTGTCATATGATCTTAAACTATACATTATTTTAGTCATTTTAACATGATGTTAAACTAAGTGATGCATGGTCTATCTTTAAAACATGAAACTTCATAGAGCAGTCTTCATAATAAGACATGTCTTCCTCTACATATTATTTATATCTATATAATGCTCCTTAGCATGTGGTTCTTTGTCCATAAACCAATGTTATGAAAAAAATGAATCTTACCCTAGGAAAGACCCTATATGCATAGTGGTATTATAGAAAAACTATATGTGTATTGATTCGTGATGTTTCAATATATATAATGATGTTGGGATCTACTATAATCGGCCTTGGTGAAAATTATAATCCCACTGGTTATACCTTAAAAGCGAGACCCTTCAACATTCACATCAATTTGTTTATTTCTTTCTCACATAATGGTTCCTATACATCTCATCCTTCTCCTCCTATATAGGAGTGAAATTTTTATAGAGGACCTTTTCCAAGAATAATGAATGGATTGATTATTGTTACTGTAGGATAAGTTTTTTATCATTCATCCTTGGGTAACAAACCAAATAAATTTAGGAAAAATTAATCATACAACATTATTCATAACAAAAAGGAATCAACATATATGGTGCATACCACACTAAATAAATCAAGAAATTAAAGGAAAGTTCTGAAATCAATATAATACATCAAAGGAAACATGACAAATTAAGAAAATGTTAGGTGATGAAAATGTTTGGTGGAAAATTGGTGCCACACATGATACATATACAAACCAACTGTTGCCATATTTTTCCAACATATCAACAAAACAAATAATCACAGTATGATGATGAATAAATCTTTTCACCCTCTCCACCTCCATCTCTACTTCCTGCTACCACCTGAAAGAACATTATATTAAAATTAAATATTATTGAATATTATTATTTAAACATAAAACCAATAAAAGTTTCCAAACTAAATTATTTATAATTTTTGTAAATTTCCTACTCCCCACCAGTCGATGCAATACCACCAGGGGAAGATCCAGTTGACTTATGATATAACTCAATCAATGGTTTCTTCAAAGTGGATATTTGATCCCCCTGGTCGTGAACTGTGTTTCGTAGAGAAACAATCTATCATTGAGTATCTCGGGGTATGGAATAACTAAAACTAGCATTAGATGGGGCTGTAATCCCTAGTGGCCCGCCAAAAACCTCATATGGTACAGGTCCCAAACCCATCCCATGCACTCTACTAGGATGCTTTTTCCCAAGGACTTTAGCAACAAGGTCATCCTTGGAGACTGAGTTTGACTGCACAGGATTGACTTCTCACACTTCTTAAATTTTTACCCATAAATCAAATATCATCCATATTACAAGCAATATATATTAACATAATAACAACTGATAATAAGTTATTATAATGAAAAATGGTTTAATATCTGAACCTATTTGGTAGGCTCATTAACAAAACATCCATCATATTTTTGGTGAACATTCTATTCAGGATGCTTCGAGCACTAAAATCTATGACTACATTAAAAAAACATAAGTCAAAAATTTAATATATTAAAAAAATAATATTTTCTTATAAATAATTTCACTAATTAAAAGATTACCATAGTAGATCGATATCAAGAATAACTCTTTGACCCCGTAGTATGAGAGATTACATGCTTAGCCCGACATGATGCATTCTTTTTTGAAAGATTTTGAAATAAATAAAATGAAATTTAATAGTAATGTATTATATGTCACCTCATATTCATATACATGTATAAATGTAAAATGATATTATTATAGTAATATATATTTAAATATCAACTACTTCTCATCACGATGTATGTCAACAAAAACATTCCACTACTCTTGGGGTACTCCATCAGGTATCATGTCATACATCTGTTGGGTGGTCAATTAAGTATCACTGACATCACCCAGAATCTCTATTTAATATCTTTCCATTTTTTTCCATGATTTTTCAATGTCCAGTTTCGTGCTATCAAATCACCCACCGTAAAGTGCAAAACCATCTGTATATAGAAATTCATTTTGAAAATATTAATAACATGACATATAATTACAACATAATGAATTAAAATTACCTTTATTTGGGGATCAAAAACATCATTTTCCCACTTTCAATCATATGCCTCCAATCATCATATGAAATAGGAAGGGAAACGGGCTCCATGTCCAGGTGCCGTAAAATCTGGCCAAGTAATCCTACAGCGTCATCCCTAGGTACCCCATATGAATCAAATGGGACAACTATCTTCTCTCCAGTCAGATTCCATACATCTAATTCTTTTTATATTTTTCACCACAGTTGAATTTTTCTCATCTTTAATGAACAAATAGTTAGTATAAAAAAGTGAAATAAATTTTGTCATTTTGAAATTTGTACCTATAACAGTCACCCTCCAGTATCCTCATGAAGAACGATATGTGGCCTGTCGCTCCCCCACTACAGAGGCTCATGAAGCGGGAGTTGAAGACTATGCTATTGAAGGGCCACTCACAGAGGGTGTAAGACATGTTACAGGGGGAGATGGAGTAGGGGAGCAGGCGGATGGTGGCTCAGATGTCATTAGGAGGGAGACAAATTGATCGTCATCAGTCACAGGGGTCGATGTAACTGTATATCACATCCTCCATGGAATTACTATCATTTAATCAAATAAGATTATGTTCAGAACATATATTTCAAAAAAATTATGCATAAAAAAATTAAAATAGATTACAGATGCATTGTATTAAAAATCAAAATATACATAACAATTATAATTAATGATTTCACAAATGAAATAAGTGGCTGATAAATTAATGCATAACTGTATATACAATCATTTTCTCTTTCAATAATTTTTTTTTCTGGCTCCATTACTTCATCCACATCATTCATATTTTCTAGACTAATATTTTCAATATCATGGTGGACAAATAATTGTGATTCTTGTTATTGATGATATTCAATGTCAGAGGTCAATTCTTCCACTTTATCACCCATGTCATACAAATCTATTTGTTTTATGTGAGAAACTACACTCTACCTTTCATCGAAAACATCATTCACATAATATACCATTTTTTCATGTGATGATACGATATATGGATCATGTAGTTCATGATCACCTACATCCATCAAGCGAGAGAAGATCACAGAAGTATATTGCAAGGATTTTCTTCTAACACCTCTAATAATATCAACACAATTGTATTTGAATAAAACAACTGAAAAATGATCATAGAAGTTTATTTCCATAATATCAGTTATCTTTCTATACTATCCAACATTATAAAATGTAAATATACCACTATTATGTGTTTTCACACCCTCTTCTCAATCGATTGTATGAAATCTAAATCCATTCACATTGTAATCGTCGAACATTCTAACATGTTTTAGAGGACCTCAAGAAATAAACATCAAATCTTCTAACAACTCTTCTTGACTACTAGTATTCATGATATGAAAAAATAAATATACTTTATTATAATTAAAAAATATATGTGTCAACCTAATATTCATATTTATTGCAATATTTATGAGCATAAATGTCGTGCAAACCATTCTACAGGATCTTTATTAATAGATTTCAATATATCGTTCTCATTTAGTGTTAGAACTCTCATTTGTCTATTTTTTTTTGTATCCTCAACTCTTCAATAAATGGATCTGAAATTTCACTATTTAACAGCACATATTAATGTGCTTGTAATATTTCCATTTTTTCAGTGTAACATGAGAGGTCCACCCAATTGATCGACCAATAGTATGAAATATTTTTGATTTACCATGTATTTAAGATTTAGTCGATGTGTCATCAACACATCCAACTCGATTAAATATTGTCTCAATATCATCCAAGTATCTAAAACTAATGTTATGTCACTATTATACCAAATTTACTTCAACTATAGAGCCTTCTGGTTGAGCTTTATTTCTCACGTATGATTTCAAATTCCCAAGATATATGTGAAATAAAAAAACATATATATGCATTTAATTAAGTACAAATTTTTTTACTTAATAGAAAAACATGTAAATAAATTACCTCTCAATAGGATACATCCAACGATAATGAATGAGTCCTCTTAATTTAGCTTCCTCAACCAAATGCACAGTAAAATGCATCATGATAGTAAAAAACGACTGAGGAAAGATCATATCCATTGCAAAAAGTGTCAATAAAATCCTCTCCTTATTTTCTTCAAGATCAAATGGATGTATAGATTTCTCACATAGTTTCCTAAAAAATGTGCAGAATTTGAGTACAATGGTAGTAAATTTTTCAGGAAATAATTTACGAAATGCCAATGGTTGTAACTACTGTAACAAAATTTGGGAATCGTGACTTTTCAATCCATGTAACTTATGATTCTTTAAGTCAACACACCTTGAGATGTTACTTGAATACCCATAAGATACTTCTACATGCATTAAAATTTGAAGGAATGTATCGTTATCACTATTTTTCCTTTCAAAATTTTCCTGAGCGTACTTTTCATTAACATCTAACCAGAGATCGCATTATATGTTCATTACTTATAAGTATTTAAAAGCATTGAGATAATCCTTTAACTTCCCATGCTCATTAAGAAATGATAATATCAAATGTCCACATACATTATTCTTAATATGCATGACATCAAGATTATGCCACAAAAAATTAAACTCCCAATATGAAAGTTAGAAGAATATAATTTTTTTCTTCCATTGTTGCGTTCTGATTTCACTTGATGATACACTTTGAACCTGTTTCCCACTAACATTCAAATGAAAAACCTTCACAAATTATGTTTCAACATTTTCAAACTGTGCCAATATTTCAGAACCAGTTAACAACTTTGGAGGTGGTCTACGATCAATGAAACCGTTAAATTTTGATCTGTTCAGCTAAAATCTATGATAGGCATTGAGAAATATTCGATGGCACAAGAAGCACCATTTTCTACTGTGAGGTAGCCATTTTGGCTCAAAATCAAAGTACAAAATAGGAAACGCCAAACCCGTGTATGTGTACCAACCAAATAAATTCCCAAGCCTAGGGAAGTCACTAATGATCCACATTAAAGCAGTATGCATTTTAAACAATGTTTTAGAAGAAGCGTTAAATGTCTCAACACTACTGCCCCATAACTCCTGTAATTCATCAATTAAAGGCTGAAATTATACATCAATATAATTTCCAAGCATTTTATTTATAGGAATAATCATCGAAATGATAAAATTCATTTGTTTTATACACATCCATGAAGGCAGATTGTAAGGGATCAAAACAACCGGCCAAATGCAATAACTGGTACTCAAAGTACCAAATGGGATGAAACCATTAGAAACCAATAAAAATCGATCATTCCTATGACCAGATGAGAAATATGGATGTAATGAATCAAATTCCTTCCATGATTATGAATGTCATGTATTTCGCATTAACCCATCATTATTATTATCTATATAATGTCATTTCATGTGTTTGACAGTTTTCAATGACATGAATAATCTTTGTAATCGAGGATTTAAAGGATTATAATGAAAAACCTATGAAGGTGTGTTCCTTTTTATATTCATTATGTTAGTATGTTGATTTAGACTTCCAACATCACCCATTGACTTCTAACTAGATAAAAAAAACATTTTTTTCAATCCTGTCTATTTGAATCCTCTCGCCAATAAAGTATACAATCATTAAGACACACATGCATTTTTGTATAATTCAAACTGATATTTTTATCTAAATTTTTCATATCATAAAAAGACTCGAGGATGTTTTCTTTAGAAAATTCATCCTGAAACAATTCCAATTTCATTGAAATTGCCTTATTTTTAATTCCACATAAACATATGATATAGTACAACTTCAGCAAAAAAGAAAGTTTTGAATATTTCAAACACCCACTATACTACTCTTGAATTACATCATCAACTAAATCATGAAACGTATTTTCCTCAGTGAAGTTTTATCATACATTTTTCTCCACATAATCAAGTGGAGGATCTATTGATATGTTATAGTCTTCATCTGGTGGTCCTAAAGTCTCATAAACATCACTCATCACGTCGCTATTTTTAACACACAAATCTGGTTGTTCGGATATGTTTTTATGTTTATGGTGGTGTCTTTCATTTCCAAATGCATCATTTATAAGGTTTTTCATTTCATTTCTCATTTTCAACGATGTTGGGAGCTCATTCTGTGGACTAAAATCAGTGATCAACCTTTCTGTACAGTTCGATTCTCCATGCCAAATAAAAAAAAAATATTGACTAGGGAATTTCTTCAATATTAAATGTTCATAAACTTTATCTCTCTTCAACTATCTTATAAATTTACATTTAGGATGTGGAAATCCTATTCTCCCTTTAACGGATCGATTGAAAATTAGAAAATCTAAAAACTACTCCAAACCCTTAACATACTTATGTGTTCTCCTTGGTAATGTGATCGAGCGTTTATCCATGTATATCATAATGTGCCAAGACAATATTAAAAAAAATTAAAACACTTAACTATTAATACATAGGGAAATAGATTCATATATACTAGTTGAGAAAATATATAAATATGTTAAATATTTGGAAAAAGACTAGGATTAGATCAAAAAACCCCTCAAAACAGTTTTTCTTAATAGCCCATGGTGGTTATCAAGTCGAAATAATTGTATAGAAGAATAGAATATCTCAAAAAATTGAAAGATCCAAACAACAAAGCATGTGAAATTAGTTGAAATCTCCATAAAATATATGATACACAATGGATATAAATTTTTATGATGAAACTCATCCTGTGTAGTGGAACACTCCATAATCTTATTGAATAGAGGTTTGTCTAATAATTGCCTCAGCTGAGTCAATGCACTGGAACTAGGAAGTGATATCGACAAATTACCACATCAAAAACTATTAACACACTTCACACAAAATAAAACCATATTGAAAAATATATATATGTGGTTTGGATAATTCCATACATCAATGGGATAATACTAAAAACATTTTCATTGTAAAAGATACAAGCAAAAAAACCCATCACTCACATCCAATCTATTATAAATTCTCAAGAAATTAATCTAGAAACTTATAGTATTCCGCATAATATTACATACAAAATAATTTGTATGGAAAAATTTAATAAACTATTCAGGATGGGAAAATAACCACAAATAGGACATCAACATTTAAATCCTTTATATCAACAATTTAAATTAAAAAACCCATAATTAATTACTATAAATGGTTGATATGGAGTAAGAGGTAAAGATCTTAAAACTAGGGATATAATAAATAAATTTACAATTAGAAAAAACCACATCCATGATTCAAGATCTTATGTAATAAAAAAAGTATATGTGGCATAGTAACGGTGACCGAGATACCTAAATATTACTAGGATAGAGCACCACATGACCTCATTTTCACATCTTGATCACCAAAGTATAGAGAATAGCTTCGGGATTCTAAGAAGTCCAGTGGGATTTGGTTTATCCAATTTTATTGATAAACTAAAATACAATAAATCTTACATGATCCAAATATAGTGAATTCGATATGATAAATATTTAAAAATCATATAAATGTCAATAGTATAAAATGATTCCTAAAACCTAAGGATAAATGAAAAAATCAATCTCTCGCCTCCATTTACAACAATAAAAAGAACACGAGTAATACAATAATAAAACATTCATAGATAAAACAATTCATTCTAACATGTACTTGTACCTAAACGTACCCGAAAAATAGACCATGAAATTTCATGTCCACCCCTATGTGTATATACTAGGTGTGAGCATATAATACCAAGTAATAAACAAATGAGTTTCCAAATTATATAAAATATAATTACATATATTCATTATATTAATATAAACATTTATATATATTTATATATAAATGACTTTACCAATGGTTATCAATAAAAACATGGAAGCCTCAGATAATGGAAAGCATCATAAAATAGAATCAATAATAAACAATAAATCCGTGTAATGGGAGGGTCTATACCTAACATAATTTCTTTGAACCTAGACTTTGATATGAGACATCAGGTCAAGGAATCCATGATTCCACTCCCATCAAACTAAGATTATTGCAATAATTCTCATGGGTGAGTCATGGGAAAATCTTTTTAATTTTGAAAGAGGAAGGTGTATACAAGAATCTTGGAACTATCATCACATGAATTTAGGGATACAGTAAAGGGGTATACAAAATTATTGTCATTGTGATCCCATCCCATTCATCAATCTCCATATAATACATACCAACACACAAGTTATACAACCGAAAAATACCCCTTCTATCATACTCATTATTTATGAAAACAATATACTTCGTCAAGGTAGCATTATTATTTATACTAATCAACATGATTGGTATGAAAAAGTAAAAACAAGCTCAACATAACAATTTAATAGTCATGCTTAAGAAATAATTCCATTATAATGAATCTAATGCTCAACAAAACAAAATTTTAATAGGCTTGAATATGATACATTAACTATAAAATCAATAAAACATAATTTCCCGTCACACATTATCACAACATAAAAAATGAATAAATAATGAATATTATATTATGAAATCCAAAAAGGTATAAAAGATAAATATTAATCAGGTTATAAGGATACATTATCTGCATGCTACTCAGAATTCCAATTATACAAGTAATAAATTATTGGATGAGGATTAATTCATGGTTCACAAAAATATATCCAAAAAAGGATCTTGCTTTATCATGGAATGTAACAAGTATGCTCTAGTAAAATACTACCTATGATGACATATGGTATTTGTCATATAAACTACCTCTGAAATGGGCATGGCGGCAAGGCACGATGAGGGGCATGGCGGCAGGGCGGTGAGGCATGATGAAGTAGTGAGGCGTTGAGGTGGCGAGGTGTAAGGAAGCGAGGGGCGAGGCGGTGAGGTGGAAAGGGTTTAGGGGGTCACTTGGGGTGGGGGTGGGGGTGGGTCTCAAGGGGGACGGGGAGAGCTGGGGGTCGCGGTAGGGGGGGGGGGGGAGTGTCGGGGCTGAAAAAAATGTTTTAGCAGTGGTTTTTAAAAAACCACAGCTAAAATATTAATAAACAATTTAGCGGAGGTTTAGTAAACGACCCCTACAAAACCGCCACGAACAGAAATTAATGTTGTAGTTAATCTATGGCATCACTACAGCTGAGGGGGATCCCGAAAATTATTTGGTGATAGATATGGTAGTTATTCATTCAAGAATAATTAAAATACTATTTTATTTAGTTTCTTTTAATTCTTTCATAACTTGCACGTTTAGTATAAATATTAAAACACCACCTCAAAATATGGAGCTTGAGTTACCTTTTAGACCATATAATGGAGAAATTATTACATCCAAAGGATATAAATCCTCCCTGGTTATTTTTTTGGACTGAAATCCTAGTAAATGTTGTCTTACTTCATTTAATGGAGTTTGAGAATATATTGGGAATGGATTGGATATTTTTATACAAATCCAAAATAAACTATTAGTAAAGGGAGATCACTCTACATATCCTAATTCATTCACCATTTTTTTACAAGTGCAAGGAGGAGGTTGAATCTCTTTCAGAATCATCATATCAAGTGTAGATATTACCGTCTTATGAGAAATAATGTCTAGCTCCAATGATTGAGACAAAGGAGACAATCATGGTAGATGACATGCCCAGTGGGATAGACTAGACTAATGTGTCCCTTAAATAATTATTTGGTCTTCCTCTTAATCTATGGGTTTATTTCTCGATTGAACATATTCTTGGATCTCTTATAATATCAATGACACATTATAGAATGGACACGATTGAGTTTGATGAACTGAAGATGCAGTTGCAATATATTCTTGGCAAGGGTTTCATATACTTGAGTGAATAACCATATGGTGCAACAATCCACTTCATCAAGAATAAGGATGGATTGATGTTCCTCAGTTTTTATTATCATGATCTTAAAAAACCAAGAAATGAAAAAGTATCACCTTCCATAGATAAATAACTTGTTCGATCACCTGTGTGAGGAAAAATATTTCTCTATAGTGGAACTTCCGTCGGGAAGTCACCAATTAATGGTAAATAAAAAATTTAATCCGTAGAATACCTTTTAAATGATGTATGGGAACTAGGAGTTCGTAGTGATTCCCTTCAGACACACTAATATTCTAGCAATATTTGTGGAATTAATTAATAGTGTCTTTATAGATTTCCTTGAAAAAATTTTGGTAGTCATTATATATTATATTATAATATACTCCAATAGCATGGAGGAATGTGAGGATCATTTAAATTCTATTCTAAAGTCCTTGAGAGGGGATCATATATTGGAAATTTATAGTAAATTTATATTTTGGATGGAGAAAGTATCAATCTTGGGGCATGTTATCACCAACAATGGAATTTTTATTGACCCATCCATGAAAAAGGAAATAAAAGAATGGCCCGTGATGATATATATGTAACATAGATCAATAGTTTCCTTGGTATAACTAGGTATTACCCGATATTTTTGAAGAACTTATCATGATTTTAAAACCCTCTAACCATGATGGATTGAAAGGGAGAAAAGTTCGTCTGGACTAGTGAATGTGAAGACTACTTCAAAGAGTTAAAAAAGGGTCTTATCACTATGCTCGTACTAACACTTATAAGAAGTGTGGAACACTTTTTGGTATATAGTGATTCTTGGAAAATGGTCTTAGTTTTTGTACTAATGAAAAATGATAATTTTATTCACTATGTGTTACGTAAGTTGAGAATTCATGAGAATAACTATTTCACACATGAACTGGAGTTGTCTGTTGTGATATTCACTTTGAAAATTTGGAAGCATTATCTCTGTGGGGAGAAGTGTGAAATATTATTGATCATAAGATCCATAAATATAAATTCACATATAAAGATATTAATATAGAAAAGTGAAGATGGTTAGATATCATCATGGATTATGAATTCTCAGTCCACTACCATCCTGGAAAAAAAATGGTTGATTCATTAAGTAGAAAGGATCCTAAAACGTTATAAATGATGATAATTGAGAAGGATACAATCATATTTGATTTAAAATGTATGAAAGTGGGAATAATTAATAGAGGAACATCATAAATTCTTTATTAAATAATTTATCAACTATCTCTCAAGGAGAAAATAAATGATTCCCAAAGAAATGCTGTTGAAATTCAGAAGAATTTGGAAGCGATCAGAAAATCGAAATATTTAAAGTTGATAATTGAGTAAGATGGAGTCATAATATTTGGGTCATTAAAATGTGTACCATAAAATGTAGATATAAATAAAGAGATTCTGAATGTCGCAATAGCTAAAATGTCTCTATTCACCTTGGGATCACAACGATGCATTGAGATCTCTAAGAGAACTATTTGTTGGACAATATGAATAGTGATATCATCGAATATATATACATGTTCATAGTATTTCATGAGTGATGGTTGGAAGAGAAATTTCTAATGGGATGATGCAAACTTTACCCATATAAACATGGAAATGTGAAAAAATCACCAGGTACATTGTCACTGGACATCCGAACACATCAAGAGGAAAAAATTCCTTTATGGTTTTTTATAGACCATCCAACAATTAAAAATCACATTGTAGTAATTCGAGAGGACTTATCACTGGAAAAAATTACATGGATATAAATTTGGGAAGTGGTAAGGCTTTATGTAGTACCGTTGTCAATTGTATATGATCGAGATGTGAAAGTCACCACCAACTTCTATAAAAGTATGCAATATTATCTAAAAACTAATCTAAACAATAGTATGGATTTTCATCCTCAAACAATTTTCCAATTTAAATAGACTATTCAGACATGAGAAGACATGTTTAGAGCATGTTCTATAGACTTAAAACGAGAATGGGACCGAAATATTCCTCTATCAAAGTTCACTTATAACAAAATATTCCACCCAAGCGTATAAATGGATCTTTATAAAGACCTTTATAGGAAAATATGCAGAACACTACCATGTTTTGGTGAAGTTGGTGAACGTATGCTATATGACCTGAAATGGTCAAAAAAATGATGGAGAAGTTGAATACCATTCTGAGTCACATCAAGGCATCCCAATGTTGAGAGAATAGCTACGCATGCAATCATTAATAGATCCTAGAGTTTTCAGTCAAAGACATGTATTCATCCACCCATCTCTATGGAATAGGAACTTGAGATATGGAATGAATTGAAGGCCATGTCCTAGGTAAATCGGTCCCTTCAAGATTATTAATCATGTAGGAGGTATGAACTAACAAATAGAACTTAAAACTACCGTATCTCAAGCACACGTTGTATTCCATGTATATCTATTAAGGAATTAAATACCAAATCCCTCACATGTACTAAATCCAGAGGTGGTATTGTAAGAAAATGCTCTCTCTTATGAGGTAAAACTAGTGAAGATCTTAGACTATAGAGATAATGCTCAAGGAAATAATAATACTCACCTGATCAATGTACTATGGTAGAACCATAATAATGAATAGGCAACCTGGAAATTGTAGTAAGTTAAAAAAGATAAATACCCCAACCTGTTTTGTAAAATGAAATTTTGAGGGAGAAATTTCAAAATGGGGGAAGAATGTAATGACCCAAAATTTTATTAATCAAAATTTTTCCCTTATTATAATTATGTTATATTGTATCCAACACATACATAGGATGGAGAACCCAATAGAAACATCATTCTCATAAATTAATAATTAAATAAGTAATGTTTTACAAAATTAATGAACCTATCCCAATGGAATAGTTACATGACCCTTAGAATAGTAACATAAAAATTGGTAATAGTAAATCAGCCAATAGAATTGTAACCTAATCTATGAAATTATAAATATAATTTAGGAATTTTATAAATAATAATATGACAAAATTATATAATAGTATATGTAAATAAATGCTTTAGATATTATAAATTAAGGGTTGGTATTTTTGTTAGTTCTAAAAATGTAATAGAAAATTTATAATTAATATAATGATTTAAAATAAACATTATTTTCATAAAATGTATTCAGAAATTGTAATTTTATTTTATTATTATTGTAAAATAAATTTATGAGACATTATGTAAATTTTCAATATGTCATAAAATCTGTTTTAATTTTAAAATCTCTGTTTTTCAATAAAATGATGACTTTATCTAAAAATTAAATTTATGATTTTTATAAACATATTTTCATAATATGGAGTGAATTTTTTAATCATACAACTCAAAAACCGGTTGTGGTGAATTTTTGTCATTTTTCTAAAATAGTTTAATTTTAGTGAATATTGAAATACGACAATTTACGATATTAAACAAATACAAGAATTATTGAGTCATAGATGATGTATGGATAATATAAGTCCAAAATAATGGAAAATACTTCTCTATTTACCTAATTTAACAATTGAAAAAAAACTATTCATATTATTGATCCAAAATAATAAACTAATGAAAACAATAATAAAAAAAACACCCCTCTCCTCCATTATAAATACCACTGCTCTCCCCCTCTTCTACTCACACTCTCCAAAGCCTTGATTGTTGTCTTATTTAATCATAATCCTATTACAATAATCTTCCCCACTTCTAGGATCATTTTGTCTCAATAGAGTACCAAATCCAATTTCCCTATGGAAGTTCTCAATTAGAGGTTCAAGTAGAAAAATCCCTCTTTTGTTTTGTTTTAATTTATTTTGAAGTTCTTTTTTTATTATATCCTAACCTTCCCTCATCAATGTGGAATGTTAACTCCAATATATTATAGATACTATAAGGTTATTTTTTTTAATGGAATAATCCATCATCAAACATTTTATCCTCTCCCTTTAATTTTAAAAAGGAAAATGTCATCAGTAAGGTGATGATTTATCGCCTTTGAGGATGAAAATTTTTCATTTTCCTTTACCGCCTTCAAGGATAATCATAAAACCTATATAATGTTCATAAAATATGGTAAAATTATTTTTATAGCCTTTTATAGTCATATAACAAACTTATATATATATAATTAAATAATAAAACAAAACGAGATCATTGTGATTGAAAACTGCTAAATTAATCTAAATGATTTTCATTAACATTTTATCAAATGAATAATCCTCATATCCAGAAAAAATAATATGTTGGTCAAAGTGGATACTCAAGAGGGGGTTAATTGAGTTCCAATTAAAATTTTTGTTAAAAAGATTACTCTTAAAATCCCCCAATTTAAAAACTATGTTAAACTGTAATGAATTTATAAAGATTGTAAATGTTCAATTAGTTTTTCAATGATTGATTGGGTCTCAGTTAATTTAATCAGAAGATTAAATTATCTTTTGAAACTAACTTACTAATTCACAATAATTACAAACACTTTGTAATTTAACAATCAGAGTAACTTTAAAATAGATTTGTATTTCAAATTAAATAAAATCAGAATATAAAATCTATAATATAAATTATACTTAATCTAAGATGCAGAGCAGATATAACCAAGAGGTTCAGTATCAAGCCGAGACATAGTCCTCTGAAACAATTTACATAAATTTGATCCACATCCTGGATCAGGATAACAATATTTCAAAGACTGTCTAGGTACTAAGATCTCTACCACAGTTCTACGTGGGAATAAGAACAATAACACATAGGCTATCCAGGTCCTACTTGACCTCTAAAACTATCCATAGTGAAAAAAAAGAGTTATGGAAGGTTTGTGTGAGGATTTAGAGATCCTCAAGTTTAGAACAAGAGACAGTGTGAGTATAAAATATACAGAGTACACACACTACTCGAAATGTAAATAATATAATCACTAAGAGAGTAGATCCGAGTTTAGAATGCTCTAGTGATTTGAAGTGCAGCTCTGGACTCTTTTTGATTTGTCAGAAATGCTTCTGAGTCCTTCTCTTGTATTTTATTGGAAAATAGAGTGTCGTTTTCTTCAAGTTTAGTTTGATCAACTTGAGTGTATGAGCATCTTTTTTTTGTTCTTCACTCCTTGATTGAATTTTGGTTTGTGTTCTCTTCTTGTATGAATCGCTTCATGTATGTCCAGTGTTCTTCGAGTATGGATGTAGTCTTTCTGTATGAACCACTTTAAAACATTCTTTTTCCCATTTTGTTCACCTCTTTACGTTCAACCTTTGTCCTTACTTATATTGCTTTCAGCTCGGGCTATGGGAATGATTACCTTTTTACAGGTATGAGGTACGGTTCCCTGACATGCCAACAACTATCATTAAATAAAATTAATTTCATTAAAATCATCAAATATGACCGTTGATTAATAAATAAATAATATTGACAAAAGTAGAGTTTAGGAATCAGTGACTGGTAATTCTTTCATTAGTGGCTTTCTGTCGGTAGATATGTAACGCTGGACTTTGTATAGCAGTCATCTTCTATCGGTAGCTCTTTGTCCTTGTACTCGTGGCTCCTTGTGTCGGTAGTTGTTACTCTATGTATCGGTTATTCTTTATACCAGTAACTCCTTCTATCGGTAGCTTTTGTCTATCAGTAGCTCACTTGTTTATCAGTGACTGTCTGTATCGTTAACTACAATTATCGGTAGACTTTGTATCGGTAGTTCTGCCTCTATCGGTAGACTCATTCTATACTAGAGATTAAGTGTATACCAGTAGACTTATTCATACTGGAAGACTTGTTCTAACGGTAGCATTTGGTCTATCGGTAGCTATATATATCGGTGGACTTGATCTATCAGTGGCATGTGCTTACTGGTGGACTTACACATACAGGTAGCTCTGTGTATCAGTGACCTTTTCTTATCGGTGACTATGTCTATCGGTAGAATAATTACCGATATATCTGTATCAGTAGCTATTATCATATCAGTGACTTAACACTTATCTAATTTATGCAAAACATATCTGATTGAGTTAGAATTACATCAAAATTCATATAAGCATAGATAAACATTGATTAACATATTTCAAAACTATTTTAATATTATTATCAACATGATAATAGAATGTCATATATTGAAAGAATTCATATATAGATAAACATTATTTGGGATTATTAAATTATGTGAAAGCATAATTGGGATTATCAAAATAGGTGAGGTCAAAAATCTCCCCCCTTTTGATAATCACAACTTATGATATTATAATCCCAATATAATTAGTAATTCATCAGAGGATAGTAAATTAGATCAAATTGTATCAGAGAAAAAAATGTATTATAAAACAAATATAGAAAAGATAAAATATAAAACAAATGGATCAGAGGAAAATGAAATAAGCTCATAAAAGATAGTATTTCCCCCCCTTAGAAATAAATGATATTATTTCTCCCCAGATATGTTTCCCTTAGTATTTCTCCCCCTTTGTGATAATCAAAAAGTGGGAAAAGAAGAAAATATAGGGGAAGAGAAGTAACATAGGGTAAAAGAAATTAAGATCATATATATTTCTCGGAGAAAATAGATACAAAGAAGTACATAAATAAAAAAATGAAATACAGGTGATTCCTATCAAAAATCATATCCATTTTTTAATCCACATCCTTAGAATGAGATTTCCCTTTGGGATCAGAAGATGATTAAGGTTTGGTGGATGCAGGTGGAGGCTTAGGAACACCATAAATGATCAGAGGTGGATGAGCTACTGAAACTATTCCTGGTCTATACTGTGTAGCTCTCTGAGTGATCATAGGTGTAAGGCTTTAGAAAGCTTGGTCTGGAGTCATCTGAATAGGAGAAGTAGTGGAGGCACATGCAGGTAAAGCTGGAGGTATAATCAAGGTTCGAGCATCAACATGCAAGAAGGGCAACAAAAGATATCTTAAATCCATAATGATTCCTCCTCCACTTTCCATTGTAGAAATGAAATCTTCTTTGTTCTCCATGAATTTTTCTAATGTAGGGGTCAACTCCCTGATTTTGCTGACTTGTTATTTGAATTCTTAATTTACTGGTGGCAGCTTCATGTTTTCTAACATAATCTTGAAATTTTTGTTGAGAAGATGCTTGGTATAAATCCTTTGGTAATAATAATCCACCTTATCTTTCACCTATTTTTGAGAAGCAGAAGCTTCTCTCATATAGTCTTGAACAATCTTCATGATATCTCTAGTGGTATCTATAGTAGAAGTTACCACTTTGTTCAGATCAGATGAGTCCACAGAGCCACTAGTTGATGCTGAACCAAGCTCCTCCTTTATCAAAGATCTAATCTGATCCAAATCCACTGAAGGTCTGGAAGCAAGAGAACAAATTGAGAAGGTCACAGTTTCCTTGAAACTCTTAGTTATCCCACTAATAAGATTTTTCACTACAGTATCTTGGTCACCGATATGATTCTCCACAGACTTTTTAAATCCTTCAAAAACTAAAACCATCTGGCTCACCACACTTTTCACATAGGCCAAATCCTTGTTAGCTTGTGATTTTGAATCCATATAGGATTCCAAAGAGACATCCGATTTCTTTAGAACTTAAACATCCTTTGCCAAGCTAAACAACTGATTCTGGCATGTTGTGACTTCATTTACTATCTTTGTCACAAAGGTTGACACATTACAACCAAGAGAGAGTTCAAAAGACTTTTCCAAACTACTCATCTCTTCAACAAAGAAATTATTTAACATAGAAATAGAAACACTCAAAAGCCCATTCATCTCATCCTTTAAAGATGCTAAGTCATCCCTGGTGATCATATCAGCAAGTGCAACCACAACAGGTGCTATTTCAGATAGTATACTGGCCACAGAGTCATTCATAATTGATTGAGTAGATGACACCAGTGAAGCTTCCATTTTCCTTATTTATTCAACAAATATGATTTTAAGATCAGACTTTAGATGATATCGATCATGTATTCTGAACACATCTTCAGGTAATATCTCAGACTGAATATCATAACTGATTTTTGGTCTCTGAAGGGATGTCTCATTATCAGAATCTGGATAATCTAATCCACAGACTAAAATCCTTGGGTCCTCTTTCCAGTCTTCAAACTCAACAACCACTTAAACACCGCCAAAATTGGTTGGATGCTCCCCCTCAATAGGAAAATTCTCTTGTTCAGCAACAGTATCCTCACCTACTTGGTCTTCCTCATCAGAATCCTTCACAACCACCTCTATTTATGTAATATCATGAGGTTAATCAAGAATAGTTAAAGGTATTTCGGCTTCATCAAATTCCTCAGTAGGCATTAGGGAATGTCCAATCAGTGGACTAAGGCTCAATCTGACAGAAACAGATTCTTCACTTGCATGAACTTATTCTTCATCTTCTTGAACAGCCTCTCCCTGATCTTCTTTTTGTTGGTATTCCTCTTCTATAAGTGCCTATTTATTGCTTATAACCAAAATAGTTTCTGTACTAGGTAGGTTTAAAGAAGAACTATCCTTTTCTTATGATACAATTTCAGGAGTTGGGCTAGTAGGCAAGTCCAGATCTCCTCCATCTGTTCTAGAGGAATCATCCTCTTCTGAATCATCACTATATTGTGGCTCTTCTTCATCAGGTCCCAGACCTGGATCCCTCACGACCCTAGGTCTTAAAGGATGATCCACAGGATTGAACTTATCATATAACTTTTTTTTATCAGTAACCCACTCTCCTTTCCATGGGTTCCAGTTTATCTTCATGTATTTACATATAGTGCTTGTGATACAGAAGCTGTTTCTTACCACTAATGTCTCATCCTGAGACTCAGCTACTCCTTTTACCTAAATCATTACTGAGATCAAATTGGAAAAGAATAAGGCATTAGTTTTTGATTTTGGCCTGGTCATATCATCCATTTGAATCATTAGCAGCCTGTACAGATTCACTTTCACACCATGTCTCAAAAGATGTAACAGATAGATATCTTGATATCTTAAATTCGCAAAGTCCCCCCTCCATGGAATTAAAACATGTTGAATAAACATGAACAACAATCTGTTCTCTCCATCCATTTCAGCAGCCACCACATGTCTTTTCTTTCCACTACCGGTGAGCTCCTCTAAGGCAGTATCATAATCAAATATCTCGCTTGTAGGTTGTACTAATTTTGAGAAATATCTAGAAACACCTTTGTGTGGAAACGTGAGGCATTCAGCCAACTCAATAGAAGAAAAATCTATCTCCTTTCCATTTACCCATGAAACCATTCTGTTTTCTTCATCAGATTTCTCAAAACTTACAAACTCATAGAACTGTTTAACCAGCTTCAGATAGTAGGGGCCATTATTGTTCGAAAATCATTCTACCCACTTTTGATTTTCCAACACCTCTAGAACTAATGATTTACTAGACAACAACCATTCCACGCATAGATCTTTTTCGATCACAATAACTCTATTTTGTAAATGCAGGTTCACTAGTCGCCTCCCCGACCTTGTTCTACTAACACTGCTACTTGCTTCTGGCTCTGTCTTCTGCTTCTTCACATTCAGCTCATCAATGTAATCTCTGACAGTAGGAATTTTGGTTTTGGCCACTTTTGGTTCGAGGAACATAGGGTTTTCATGAGATTCAAGAGATAAGGCTTGATTTAAATGGTTTGAGGTAGATCAAAAAGTAATTAAGACTAAGTTTTATCATTTAGGAATCAAAAAAATAATAATTAAAATATAAATGTAACATATAAAGGATACATATTCTGGCAGCAGACAGAAGTTTAAAACATCACATACGTATCAGTAGGGTATATCGGTGAGAATTCCTAATCGGTGAGGTCCACTTATCAGTGAGATATATCAGTGAGGTTTCATATAGGTGAGGTATATCGGTGAGGTTTCATATCGATGAGGTATATAAGTGAGGTTTCATATCGGTGAGGTATATCGGTGAGGGTTCATATCGGTGAGGTATATCGGCATGCTTTCATATCGGCGATCTTTCATTCCTAACTCATGTCTAATGTAACTTAACATATTCGAATATAAAGGTTTGGTAAAAATGTCATCTAATTGATGTTCAATACCTATAAATTCAAGATTAATATTACCTTTTTGGTAGTGTTCTTTCAAGAAATGGTGCCTTAAATCAATGTGTTTGGTCCTAGAGTGAGACATAGGGTTTTTTGAAATATTAATAGCACTAGTGTTATCACAGTTAATTGAAACATGCTTAAAATCATATCCATAGTCTAAAAGAGTGTGTTTCATCCACAGAATTTATGCACAGCAACTACCAATAGATATATACTCTACTTTAGCAGTAGAAAAGGCTACATAATTCTGTTTCTTACTACACCAAGATAGTAAGGATTTTCCCAAAAAATGATATGTTCCAGATGTGCTTTTTCTATCCAACTGAAAACCAGTAAAGTCAGCATCTGAATAACTCATTAATTCAAAAGATTGTCCTTTTGGATAAAACATACCCACATTTGCAGTATGTTTAAGAAAATTAAAAATTCTTTTAACAGCAAGAAAATGTGATTCTTTAGGATTAGATTGAAATCTTTCACACATACACACACTAAACATGATATCTGGTTGACTAGAAGTACGGTAAAGTAAGCTTCCAATCATACCTCTGTAGTTGGTTTGATCCACTAGTTTCCCAGTTTGATCTGCATCCAATTTATAGATGGTACTCATAGGTGTATCGCTTTCCTTAATACTATCCAAACCAAAACATTTTAAAAGATCCTTTGTATATTTACTTTGATTCAAAATAATACCATTTTCATTTTGAAAAACTTGAAATCCAAGAAAATATTTGAGTTATCCCATTAAACTCATTTCAAATTCATTTTGGATGTTCTTTGAAATATTAGTATATAAAGAATGTTTAGAAGATCCAAAAATAATATCATCAACATAGATTTGTACCATCAAAACATCTTTAGAAATTATTTTAATAAAAATAGTTGGATCAGCATTACCTTTAGTAACACCTTTTGAAATAAAAAAATTACTAAGTTTATCATACCAAGGTCGTGGATCTTGTATCAGACCATATAAAGCTTTAGATAGTTTTAACACTTGATTTGGAAAATGAGGATTAGTAAATCCAGGTGGTTATTCAACAAAAACATCTTCAATTATAAAACCATTTAGAAAATCACTTTTAACATCCATTTGATATAACATGAAATTCAGATGAGTAGCATATGCAAGTAGGATCCTAACATCTTCTAATCTAGATATAGGGGAAAAGGTTTCCTCATAGTTTATTCCTTCCTCTTGACTATATCCTTGTGAAACTAACCTAGCTTTTTTTCTAACTATATTTCCAGACTCATCAACTTTGTTTCTAAAAACCCATTTAGTTCCTATGGTCAAGGCGTTCTTATGTCTCTCTACTAATTTCTAGTTATTGTTTATTTCCAATTTATTTAATTATTCTTGCATATCCATTACCAAAAATTCATCATTGATTGCATCATTGACATTCTTAGGTTCTAACTATGAAAGAAAGTCTTGATGTTCAACCTGGTTTCTTAGAGAAGCTCTAGTCTGTGTCCCTCTACCAAGATTACCAACAACAACATCTAAAGGATGATTCTTTAGAATCCTACTTTATCTAGTAAAGGTAGGACTAGAAATTTTAGGCTCTTCTCTATGTTTGGGTTCTATAGAAGAAGATTCTGGAATATGTCCAGAACTGTATGGCTTTACAACAAGCTCATTGGTTTTATCATTATGGTCTAGAACCGAAAAATCATCTTCAAGATTTTCAATGTAATATTTAGGTTAATGTGGATCAGTTTCTTCAAACGTGATGTGAACAAATTCTTCCACATATATGGTTCTTTTATTAAAGACTATATAGGCTTTGATAGTTAAATAATAACCAAGAAAAATTCCTTCATCACTTTTAGATGCAAACTTGTCAATATTATCCTTTGTATTGAGAATAAAGACTCCGCAACCAAAAAAACTAAAGTAACTAACCTTATGTTTACTATTATTCCACAACTAATAAAGGTTCTTCTTGATAACGGGTCTAATCAAGACTCTATTGATAATATAACAAGCTGTGTTTTCAGCTTCATCCCAAAAATAAACAGGCAGGTCATATTCATTAATCATGGTTCTTGAAATTTCGTGAAGGGTTCTATTTATTATTTTTACTACACCGTTCTGCTGAGGTGTCCTAGGGGCAGAAAAGTTGTGACTATATCCATTGTGTGAGAAGTAAGATTCAGACTCATGATCTTCAAACTCATGACCATAGTCACTTCTCAGGGTCTTAATCTTAAGTCCACTATGGTTTTCTAAAGACAAGGATTATTGAATAAATTAAGAACAAGATTCAATTTTGTGAGCTAAAAAATATATCCAAGTATATCTAGAAAAGTCATCTAGTAAGACATGGACATAGTTCTTCCAATTTAAACTAAAAACTCTTGAAGGTCCAAAAAAATCCATGCGAACCAACTCGATAGGTTCAGAAGTTTAAACTTATTTCTTTGATTTAAAAGAAACTTTATGTTGCTTTCCCTTTTGACATCGATTACAAACATTGTCTGATGGGAATTTGAGTTTAGGTAGGTCTTTAACTAAGTTCTTCCTAGTCAGTTTTCTAAGTGAATGAATGTTGAAGTGTCCTAATATTTTGTGCCAAAGCCAAGATTTCTTATGAAAATCATTTAAAAAAGTAACATTTAGCTTGGCTAAATAAATTAAATCAACTGCATATACGTTTTCATTTCTCAAAGTAGAAAATACTAAAACATTTTTAGAGTTAAAAATATTACAAGAATAATTTACAAATTTTACATTGAAACCATCATCACATAACTAAGAAATACTTAACAGATTATATTTACATCCATCAACAAACAATGCTTTAGAAATCAAAACTGAATCAGTGTCAGAAATCTGGCCTAGGCTGATGATTTTTCATTTAGAATTATCACCAAAGGTGACATGGCCTATATCAACTTTATTAAACTCTTGAAGCATGATTAATCTCCAGTAATGTTCCTTGAACATCCACTATCCATATACCCGACCTTCTTATGAGAACTCTTCAAGAAAGTCTCTTGCAAAACAGGTTTAGATGGAAAATGATTTTGGTACCTAGATTTTCATGGGTCCAGATAGGTTAGCAAGCAAAGATTTAGGTACAAATATTTTTCTTCTGGGTTTCATATAATTTACAGAATCAATAGATTTTTAAAAATAAACATTATTTGATCTTTAACTATGTGAGTAACTGGTTGAGGCATATGAAATTCCAGAACTAGAACTAGCAGCATTCTGTCCAGATTTTGGAATAAATCTAGTTTTAGTAATCTGTCTCTTTCCAGGATGATAGCCTATACCAGTGGTATATTTTGGTTCCACTTATTTTACTAACATTTGAGTGAGTGTATCTTTTCCATTTGTGAATTTTTCTACGTCCTTACTTAATTTCTCATTAGACAATTTTAGTTTAGTATTTTCCTTAAGTAATTGGGCGTTGTTTTCCTTTTCTATATCTAGGGAAGATTTAACAGAGCTGGTTAAATTATGTTGTTTCACTAAAGCTCTATACTTGTCCTTCAATTCATTAAAGGTTTCTTTTAGCATATTACAATATTCAAATAAATCTTCACTAGACATATTTTTATATTCACAATCAAAATCAACTCTAGATTAATATGAATTTAAAGAAGGAGTATCCAATGTTACCTCATATGTGTTTTTCATAAAACACAAGTCATCTTTTTGAGATTTTTCATCCTAAGTAGAATCAGAATCAGTTGAAATGTCCTCTGAAGAACTCTAAGTTGCTTTCATAGCTTTCTTATACTTTTTTTCCTTGTATTCATATTTCTTTTTGAACTTCAATTTTGGATATCCTGCTTTTACATGTCCTTTATTTTGGAATTAATAGTAGAAAATTTCAACACTTTTATCAGGATTCTTCCAGTCCTTCTTCCAATGAACTTTGTTATCATATTTTCCTTTGTAATTTTTTTTGAAGAATTTATTCTTCGTGTAGAACATCTTGAATATTCTGGTTATCTGAGCCATCTTAGAATCACTGTCAGATGCACTCTCATCACTGCTTGAACTATCACGTTCACTTTGAATTTTTCCTGGGTGTTTAATCCTTGAAGAAGATGTCTTGAAGGATACTGACTTATTCCTTGATTCATCATCCTCTTCTTTGTTGACCTTCAGCCCTTCCTCATACATCATTAGCTTACCAATTAATTCTTTAATAGGAATATTACTGATGTCGCATGATTCTCTAATGGAAACAGGTGTGCCTCTCCATCTTTCTAGCAAACATCTTAATATCTGTAAGATCTATTCTTTTGCAGGAACATCTTTACCCAGAGAGCTCATAGTGTTGAAAATCTCTTTAGACCTGAGATACATGTCAAAAATGGGTTCATCAGGCTTCATTTGAAAATTATAATATTTAATAGTATAGTTATTCAGCCTCATTTCTTTAACATTGGTTGTTTCCTCAGGGGAAATATCCAAAGTGTCCCAAATTTCACAAGTAGTTTTACAAGAAGATATGCGATTGAATTCTTCATCTCCTAAAGCACAGTACAAGGCATTCATTGATTTACAATTATTATTCTAATCAGTTTTAGTAGGTTCATCCAAAGTAGTTCTTTCAGTTTATAGAACATTATATTTAATCTTTATAGCAGTCAGGATATCAAATCCAATACTCTATAAATGAATTTTAATTTTAAGCTTCCATTTATCATAATTTGTACCATTAAAGAAAGGTGGCCATTTGGTAGTAGCACCTTCAAGTTTATTATCCATAATTCGATTTTATCAAATATATTAAAGAGATAAAATTTAAAACTAACATAAATTTAAGACCTTTGAGATACAACTAAAATCACAGTTGAAAAACATAGTGTTTCGAAAACATTTATTAATAAACAATCCTCTGATACCAAATGTGGGTTGGAGTGGATACTCAAGAGGGGGTGAATTGAGTTCCAATTAAAATTTCTGTTCAAATGATTTCTCTTAAAATCCCCCAATTTAAAAACTAAGTTAAACTGTATTGAATTTATACAGATTTTAAATGTTCAATTAGTTTCTCCAATATTTATTATGTCTCATTTAATTTAATCAGAAGATTAAATTAGCATTTGAAACTAACATATTGTTTCACAATAAGTAAAAAACTTTCTAATTTAACTATCAGAGTAACATTAAAATAGATTTGTATTTAAAATTAAATAGTAGTGGAATATAAAATCTATAATATACATTAGAATTAATCTAATATGCATAGTAGATATATCCAAGAGTTTTAGTCTCAAGTCGAGACTTAGTCCTCTCAAACAATTTATATAAATTTGATCCACACCCTAGATTGGGGTAAACAACAATGAAAAGACTTTCTAGGTTCTAATACCTCTACCAGAATTCTACGTGGGAATAAGAACAATAACACATAGGCTATACAGGTCCTACATGACCTCTACCACTATCCACAGTGGGAAACAAAAGAGTTATGGAAGGTTTGTGGGAGGATTTAGAGATCCTCTAGTTTAGCACAGGAGACAGTGTGAGTATAAAATATACAGAGTACACACACTACTCTAAATGTAAATAAAAGAATCACTAAGAGAGTAGATCTAAGTTTCAAATGCTCTAGTGATTTGAAGTGTAGCTCTGGACTCCTTTTAATTTGTTAGAAATGCTTCTGAGTCCTTCTCTGGTTTTTTTTGGAAAACAGAGTGTCGTTTTCTTCAAGTTTAGTTTGATCAGCTTGAGTGTATGAGCAGCTCGTTGTAGTTCTTCACTCCTTGACTGAAGTTCGGTGTGTGTTATCTTCTTGTATGAACCGCTTCGTGTATGTCTAGTTTTCTTCGAGAATGGATGTATTATTTTTGTATGCACCACTTTACAACATTCTTTTTCCCTTTTTGTGCACCTCTTTATGTTCATCCATTGTCTTTCCTTATATAGCTTTCAGCTCGGGCAATGGGAATGATTAACTTTTTATAGGTACGAGGTATGGTTCCCTAACATGCCAAAAACTATCATTAAATAACATTAATTCAATTAAAAGCATAAAATATTACCATTTATTAATAAATAAATAATATTGACAAAAGTAGAGTTTAGGAATCAGTGGCTGGTAAGTCATTCATCAGTGGATTTCTGTCAGTATATATGTAATGGTGGACTTTGTATAGTAGTGAGCTCCTATCGGTAGCTCTTTGTCCTTGTACTGGTAGCTCCTTGTGTCGGTAGCTGTTACTCTGTGTATCATTAGTTATTTCTACCGATAACTCCTTCTATCGGTAGCTTTGGTCTATCAGTAGCTCGCATGTTTTTTAGTGACTGTCTATATCAGTAACTACACTTATTATTAGACTTTGTATTAGTAGATCTGCTTCTATCGGTAGACTCATTCTGTACCAGTGATTAAGTGTTTACCAGTAGACTTATGCATACCATCGGACTTGTTCTATCTGTAGCTTTTGGTCTATCGATAGCTCTTCTTTTACCGGTAGCTGTCTGTATCAGTGGACTTGATATATCAGTGAAATGTTCTTACCTGTGGACTTACACATACTAGTAGATCTGCGTATCGATGACCTTTGCTTATCGGTGACTATGTCTATCGGTAGACTATGTACTGGTAGGTCCGTATCAGTAGCTATAAGCATATCAGTGAATTAACACTTATCTACTTTATTCAAAGCATACCCGATTGAGTTAGAATTACTTAAAAATTCATATAAGCATAGATAAACATTGATTAACATATTTCAAATGTTATTTTAATAATATTATAAACTTGATAATATAATTTCATTGATTGAAATAATTTATATATAGATAAACATTATTTGGGATTATTAAAGTATGTGAAAGCATAATTGGGATTATCAAAACAGGCGTGGTCAACATAATATATATGAAAAATTAAAGTTATGGTTGTTAATTGATAAAATATAATATCAATCCGGGGTAATTATTCCCATTTTACATGATCTTCCATACATGTATACAAGTGAACCGATCATGAATCCTGAAAAATGAACACTTCTGGATGAGGAAAATGAACACTATAGCCCATAAAAATATAGAAAATTGATCTTAAAAAAATTATAATGAATAAAATAAATGTATAATATGTTCAAGATTTATTAATAAATTAATATAATTTTATTTTCTGGTATATTAATGTGATGAAAGCATTCAGACTTAAGGTAAGGGTTTTGTCAAACCAAATTTTCATTCTTTGGGTTATTCTTCTTTCAGGCCAAATGTTAGTGTTCATTCTCTTTTAATATTCCTCATATATAATTTCATTGTTATTACAATTTATTTTGTAGTATATACATGTTTCCAATATGATTTTATGAAAAATTCAATGAAATTTCTAAAAGAAATCTTCTGTATAGAAAAACACATCTTTTACCTATCTTGAAATTATTTTTTTTCATTCAAGATAGAAGATTCTTACAATAGGGGTTTATGTTTACTTTTTATTTTGGGAAGATAAGTTTTTATTCATTAAAGTTTTATTTAGGTAATTATCATGAAACTTATTTCCTTTCCTTGTGTTAATTTATGGAAAATCTTATTATACATTTTATGTGGAATGTATGATTATGTAAATGATATGATGTGATGGGTGAGACTTGAATTGTATAGATCTCCAATACACTGGATAATGTGATGTATCTCTAGGATAAGATGAAATATGAATTAAAATGGTGGTATATTTTTTCAAAATTATGATGTTGTGATTATAAACATATGTTATGCATGGAAATGATGATAACAATATTCACAAATATGTGTGGTATTTGACTACTAAGACATTATGTTTCACTTTAATTCATTTACACAATCAATGGATATAACTAATTCTACCTCTCATGATTATGATGATGATCCCATTCTTGTGTTATGATGATATTGATTATTCTCAGCCATGTTATACTGATTCGTGTACTTATCCATCCACTTATTTGGCTTGTAGATCACCCCTTTTTTTGATGTATATCCTCAAGTGATTACTTGTCCTAAAGGGATTGTGAAGCCCCCCCAGAATCTAGAGATAAACAAGTAAATAATATTTATGTTTTATTATGAAAATTTTATGAATGTTCCCAATTTTCCAAAAACATTAATCTTTGGATCCTAGTTGTGTAATTATTTTATATTTTTCTCCATTATACTGATTTAATAGTCATGTAATAAATTTAGGGTCACTATATTAAATGTTAGTAAATGAATAATTTGAAAGGGTGGGGTAAAAGATATTTGTGAATGTCTTTTCGATTTGATAGTTGATTATTTAGATCATTTTGATTCGACCTTCCATTTCACCCCTTCCCATTTTCCATCTATAATAACATTCATCATTTCAATCCTTTTTTAATTAATTGTAAAAAGTTTTTTATGAATATAAAATTTGAAATGAATACCTCATTGTTGATTTTTTTAAAAGATCCAATGACCAAGATATGAGTGTTCCAATATCTTACTCGATCATATGAATATCCATATCATCAAGTGGAATATGTAGCTCCATACATAGATCATGATATATGTCAATAACCACACTTACATAACCTATTGGAATATGTTTATTGTGTATAATATCATCTTCGATAATAAATATGGTATCCCTCACTAAAATTTTATGGGTGGGTGTTGATTGATATAAATCATGACCATTTTCACCTTATATAATATTAGAATAGGAAAGGTATGAGTGTCTTTCAAATTCACATTTCACAGAAAAAATTATAAAAATATTAATTACATCATATATGACTGCTCTCTTAGGGTAATGGTTGGGATCAATGCTGGTGGGGGTTGGGGTTATCTTCACACATTGGTTTTTCATGTGTTTTTACTTCACGTTGATTCCTTCCAATAAATTTTCTAGTAACTCTGACAACAGATTATATTTTTCTTCAAGAGCATCTAATCATGTCTGAAACACCTCCATTTTCTTATCTTTATTTCAATGTTTTTTAATTTTTTCAAAATAGGAGTGTCTCCACAAAACATTATCCTCTTATATATTCATAATATTTTGGACGCTTGGTGTCCACATATAGTACTTTTTCATCATGCAATGACCCATAATATTATTAATGGAATTTCCATTCTAATATTTTTATCATGTAGTATAAATTACCAACATCAAATAGAGAGTCCAAAAAACATTATTCTTATAAATTAATAAAGATACATTAGTCAAAAAATATACCAATAAGAAGTCGAAATATTATATCCAGATAATAAATAAAAAATAATATAATAATAATAGTAAAATTTGGATATCCTTATTCCACCAAAATGATGCACTCAGAAACAATGTTGTAGAAATAAAACATAACGTTAATAATATAATATTCATTTTGAAGATGAAAATATATCTAAATATGATTTAAAATATAATTAAATTAAGAATTAATGAATTAAAAGGTATTTATAGAAATTAAGGAACCTATATAAAAATTGTATATATGGCCATTAGAATAGTAATCTGATCATTAGAATACTAACGAGACCATTGAAATAGTAATATGACCTTTAGGAATACTGATCTTACCATTAAAATAGTAATCTCACAATAGAATATGTGAAATTATATTTAGGAATCTAACAAATGAAAACACTATAAATTTATATCATGTTAAATGTAAAAAATGTTTCAAAATTTATAAATTAAGTGTTTATATTTGTAGATAATAAAAATTTTTAAATCACACATATAATAAATATAATTATTGAAAATAAATTTTAATTACATAAAATGGATTTAAAAATTTATATTATTTTTTATTTTAATAATATGATAATTTTAATATACCATAAATAATTTCCAAAGAGTTGTAAAATTAATTATAATATGAAAATATGTATTTTTTTTTAATAAATGATGATCTATTTTGAAAAATTAAATTTCAAATTTATAGGAAATTATATTCATAAAATAGAGTCCATTTTTGAAACCAACAAATTGAAATTTATTTGTCATGAATAATTAGGGTTTTTGTAAAATAGTTGAATTTTATATGAATGGTGAAATATGATAATTTACGGTACTTAACATTTTAATCCAAATACAAGAATTTTTTAGCCATGGTTGATGTAATCATCCATTATTTAGAACTCACATGCACATTTTAACATAAATTTTCACAATAATCAATAATATTGATAATCTAGATCAAAAATAATAAACTAATAAATATAATAATAAACCAACCCTCTGCCCCTATAAATGTCACCCCTCCAAACCCTGTTTCATCACACCTTCTAAGCCTTGTCAATTTTAAATATTCTTCCCAATTCCTCCCCCAATCCTCTTCCCCATTTCCTAATGTTTCTGGCCTCACCAAAAGACCAATTCCAAGTTTCTTAAGGAGTTTCCCAAAGAGATGACATTCAAGGGTAAAAATCCTCTTTCTTCCCCTTTTAAATACTTTCTTTCTTTTTTATTATCCTCACCCCATATAAAAATATTAATTATAAATACATTATAAAATTTATATACTAAAATATTATTTTAATGGAATATTCATCATCAAATCTCTTATCTTTTTCTTTTATTCTTAAAAATGATAATGTCATCTATAGTTTGTCAGTTTTGTGCCTTCATGTATGATGGGTTTTTGTTTCCCATTAATGCTTTCATGGACGGTTTAAATTGACACATTTTTTCAACTAATATAAATATATATAAATATTATATGGTGTAGAATTTTGGAATTAATATATGTCAATAATATTAAATAAAGTACAACTAGTTCATGGTGGTCTACAAAACCACCATAATAAAATAAATAATTGACATTAACATTTTATCAAATGAATAATGATCACACCAGAATAAAAAATGATATATATAAACATTTAAACATATTTAAATAAGTGAATAAAATATAATGCCAATTTTTTAGTACTATTCATAATTGACTTGAACATCCATAAATATACACAAGTTCCCTATCTATGAAACTGTGAAATGAATCCTCCTAGAATGATGAAATTAAACAATATAACTCCCAAAAATAGTGATAAATGAAAATAATAAAATAATAATAATTTTGATATTTTTTGAATAGGGTCTAAATGAAATTATTAATGAGTGTAAATGGTTCACTTATAAATTCATCTCTACAAGAAAACCAGATTAAAGGGAGCATCGCTATTTATTACCCATTTTCAAGTACACCACATAAAATTATTTATTCCTCCAATAATTTTATAAAATCACATACCAATATTGAAAAAATATTTTAGATTGTTTCTAGGTTTATGAAAAAAATTATTCCTTTATCCTCTTTATAAATGCATTAATGTTTCTCTAAATACCACACTAAAATAGAACATTTATAAGGTTATTTAAACAATATATTTCTTTTTTTCACATCAATTAGACATAATTATTCAGGATATATTATTAAATTTACTTTATTAATTTCCTATAATTATTTAAATCCCTTCTTTCATGAATACTATTATGATATGTCCTTTGGTTATGCATTTTTTCATTATTATGATACCCATTTGTTTCAAGGGGTAACCCCAATGTTTATTACTTATGAATGATTCTTTATGTGGCACCCAGATGAATGAACATGTCAAGATAGGTGTTCCCAGATAGAAATCACATTCATTGTGTAATGTGTTTTCACATGAGGCTTTATGTATCGGATTGGGGAGTAAACCTAATCCATTATGAGACTTTTTCAACCATGTGATGTTGTCATTGAAGTTAGTCTTGACTCATATTTAAGTCATGTAATGTGTTACTTCCACATTCCTATACTACCATGATCATATCATTACATGTTTTGTATGATATTTCTCTGCATTTTTATTCATTATCCATTACTATTATGTTATAATGTTATTACTTTGACACATTTTCCATACTTATTCCATCAATAGGCTATTTAGATCATCCCTTTGTCTATGTACTCTCCACGTTATCCTATAATGATGTAGGAGCTCAAAAAAGTAAGAAGCTCATCATGGAATATTAATAAAATTATTTTTCATTCTAGTTTTATGTTTTATATTTATGTACATAGTCTTCAAAAGACAGTAGACTATTAAATTCTTAATTTTCATTTAATGGATAATTAGGCATAAAATCATGAAATAATTTTTGTAAAAGGATAAGGTCACTATCTAGTTTTTTTGGGGATTAAGAATAAAAAATATATATTAAGAACCCAGGAAATAATTATTTAACCATTAATAACATTGATTGAATGTTAAGGAATCACAATATTGTATATATTCTTCATTTACAGGTTTATCCTTTCACATTCATATTTTACTTTTTATATTTATATTATATATATATATATATATTTTCAATCCCCCTGATTTTATCTTTCTTTTATGTTAATATCTATAAATAATAGAACCCATTCCAACAAATAATTTGATATGAAATGTGATTATTTCACTAATTATATTCCAAACCTGATGGAAATAGAAGCTTATGACATCTTGATAGTAAAAAAACAACTAGATCATGTTATGAATATCAACATGAATCATGTTGGACTCCCTCCCTCTACTATAAAATATAATGTTGTGGTAGAATCCTTTATGTGAAAAAGGCCTCCTATATTTATGTGATCTTTGAATCCCCTCATCACAAAACATTGGATTAACTCCCTTGATAATATATTCTCTATCCGCCAATGCTTAGATGAAAATAATGTTGTGCTGGAAGACTATCGTAATGATGGGTAAGCTGATCAGTTTCAAAAACTAATAAAAAAATATGATTTATAATGTTGAAATTGATATAATGGAATAGGAAGAATTCATGAAAATATTTTTTAATAACTATTTTACATGAACTCTCCATCTTAATATGGAGGGGGAGTTCCTCAGATAGATTCAAATGGAAGATAATTCTATGAGGGTGTTTGAGAAAAACATTACAAGTAATGCATAATGCACCAATATTGTAACATCCCAAATAAGTAATGAATAATAGATATTTTTATCTATGTCTATTAATGATAAAGATAGTGTTTTAGAGGCCTAAAATGAAAATAAATACAATCTTATGCATGGAATACACTAATATTCTTAAAAGATTGTTTTAGTTCCTTTTGATGGAAAACTATTTTTGAATCTATATTTTGACAATTTTATAAACTATGTTTGTCAAAATAAACTTATCCTTTATGATTGGGACATCAAAATTTACCTTGTGTGAATTTTTGGTATTTTTCTGACAATGTTCATTTTTTAATGAATAGTGAAAAATACTGCATTTTACATAAAAACTACTTTTAATCTAATTTATTTATATGATTAGATTATGTTTTGAATTGGTTTTGAAGTGAAATTAGAATATATTTTTACCATTTTATCTAATGGTGGTCATTGGAATCAATTTCACTTTGAAATTAGACTTAAACTGGTGTCAATCTTTTGATACTTATTGTTTTGTAAAAACACGCTATTTGCTCTGGCAGCGGGAATTAATTATTAAATTAATTAATGTGACTTATATGATTTGAATTTTTTAAAATAGACTTCATTTTTGAATTCGGAATATCACATATAGCTTAGAGTGAATTTTTGATAATTTTCTGAAAAACTTCAATTTTTGATGAATAGTGAAACCACTAAGTGGTAATCAAGCAAACTGATTTTTCAGTTAAATGAAAGTTTACCACTAATGTGTACTGAATTTTGAAAATCCGACATACATGGTTGTCATTAAGAAGTAAAATGTGGTTCAATGAGATTAAAATAATTTTTTGGTGAATAGTAACTTATTAAGTTTTTAATCGCGATTAGTGGTAATTAGTGTAGTTTAAGGAATAAATAATGCTTTAATAATATAAAATGACCTAGACACATGTCCCAACCTTATTGGTTGTGTCATGGCCGACCAAGACAAGCCATGGGTAAACTTGGGGACCCCATGGATCCAATTTTGTTGGGAAATGACATAAATTACTTTTTATTTAATGTTAAAGTGAAAATGACACAAACATAATATGTTTTACGAAAACAATTTTTATGTGGGGTTATACAAGTCCACATTTTGATTATAAATATTCAATGGAAAGCTAAAAAGATTTCCTACATCATAGTAATTTTTTTATAATTTTTAGACATTAAATAAATTTAATTATTTATGACATAATAATGATGCAGCGATGACATCATTATTTGACGATTTAAATAAAATGGAAAGATAATATAAAATATATGACCTACACATGTCCAAAACCAATTGGATGAATGGATTTCGATGCCTTATCACCTTATACACGAATTCTATCAATTTGGGACCTTTTAAAACCGAAACACATTTTCAAATAATGTAATGTTCCTTTACTTTCCAAAAGTGCCCCTCCTCTCCTCTTATAAAAGGCCCCCAACTCTACCCCATTTCACACACTCTTCAAGCCATTGGCTCGGCCAAACCCTGCCCATTTGCTCTCTCCACATCCCTCTCCTCATCCTAGAGGATTCCCTTTGGGCAGAATCCTTTCAAAGGAAGCCTTTAGGCTCAACTCAAAAGGAGTTACACTTTTTAAAGGTAATTCATTCTCTCATGTTCATTTGTTTTATTTTGCTTCTCCAACCCCCTAAACTCTTTTTATTTACTTCTTTTGTAACAACACCAGTATCTTCAATATACTAGGATGTTGTTATAAGATTTATTTTATCTACACTCTCACACAACTACATCAAATGGTTAAAGAACATACGGTTTCCGTGGATGGTGAAATTCTGCCTCCCGAAACGATGATTGTTCAACACTCATTAAACACCTTCAAAAGTGGCCATTATGATGTCACTATTTTTATATATGATATATAATATGTTTATGTTTTCCTTAAGCTTCTGTTTTTTCATTTTGGGCATACCTTTATGGTTTCCATTATGGGTAAAACACGATATCTTCATTTTAGGAAGCGCGGACTACCGCCCCCTAAAAGTGATTTGATTCGTTAATACCATATGTGGGATGTGTAAAGGATAAAGTTAATGATATTATATATGTTATTATACTGGAATTATAATATACTCTTATATAATTATGATTCCATTCCAGAAAATATGAAATAGAAATGGAAGTAGCGTTCATGCGTACGTACGGCTTACCGTCTCCATGAACGGTGCATTTCATTTCTTACCTCTAAATGTGATGTAATATTATAAATGAATGTATCTACTGGATATATATGACATATATGATATCTACATCATGAATACCATTCTGGATATAATGAACCTTTGACCAAATTAACAACATGTAAGTGTAAGAAGCCTATTTTTGACTTAAGAACCAAATACCGACAAAATGAACATTATTAACTTAAATGATTACATGATGTTCATAACATGGTATAAAAGGAATAATGAACTTGAAAAAGATTCATAAGCAAGTAGAGATTAACTCAAGTTTATTATTAAGGAGTTTAAAGAACGGTCGGGTCAAGTCGGATACGAGGTATGGGACTTCGTCTCAATCTCCTTTCGTTGAGGCATATTTTATTTTATACACAACTTTCTTTTATACGGTGTATAAACCCCTTTGACTTTTACGTTTATTCAAAAGTAATCTTTTTTATACGAAGCGTTTACTAAACGACAAAAGGGAATGTTTTTTTCGTACGTATGCGGCGACAACGACTTCTCCGCCGTCGTAACCGTTATTTGAGTTTCAGCTTCCTCTACAAGCCATACCTTCTTTTTTAAAAGAAAAATAAATACCATGTTTTACTTTGGTATTGAAAATGGTTTTCATAATGATTTTATTATATCAATGTGTTGTATTGATATCTCGTGATTGAAATGTGGAAATGTTATGTTTCCTTTATGCATGTTTTATGTGATATGATTATGTTATGGTCCTTGGGCATTATTATGAAGACGGGTGGTTCCGTGATAAACTAAGGGCGGGTGAGCCCGTTATAGCTCTCCAATGCATTGGGTAACGCGAAGGAGTGAAACGTTAAGGTTTCTCCGAAGAGATTTTAGGGAATATACTGTGATGGGTATTCCAAATGTAACCAAGAGGGTTACTCCCTACGTAAGAATGTTATGAATGCCTCAAGTTACCTTTATGTCTTATGATTTCTATGATTTATTCATGATTTTATGAGGTATGTTAAAGTGCCTATGTTTTATGGGTAAAGTATGATTTCATTCTTATTTATATATGAACTCATGTTTCCTTTCCATGTTTTTTATAACCCATACTGAGTTTTTATGCTCATCCCAAGTTTTTGAAATGTTTTTCACAGGTCAAGGGAAAGGTACATGATAAGATGATAGAGTCAAGGATGTGTCAAGAATTAATCCATGTTTTTTTTAAATGTGTGTTCCATTGATGGGAATGAAGAATACTATCTTTATGTAACCACTTTGTTTATATGTGGAATGTAATGCAAGTTTTATGATCTAATTCACTAAAACTCTAAACCCGAAAAGATCCTCAATGTGTAATCTTGTAATAACTCAAGATTAAGTAAGGTTTAAGGCTGGGGCCTTATAGTTGGTATCAAAGGTCGGTTTAGATAACTTTAGGAGTTAGAATTCTATTAAATTATTATCCAAAAATATTTTTTTTTCTTTTTCGAAATGATATAGCATTTAAAGATTACCATGTTGCTTCATCTAAGACATGTTTGTTCAGAATGGTTTTCCGCAGAGGAAACAGGGAAGCTGTGCTAGGAAGGCATACAGAAGGAAATAACCTTCCGAATCAGCATCCAGAAATGGTCGGAATTGGAACTGAACAGTTTGTTGCAGTAATGCCGCAGTTGACTCAGGCGATAAATGGTGGTGGTATCCATGCACGAGATCAGCCAGATCAACCGCAGAGGAACATGTCAGTGGTGGAACATTTCATGAGGCAACATCCCCCATCATTCAGAGGATCATCTGACCATGTGCTAGCTGAAGGGTGGATTAAAGCACTGGAGAAGATTTTTGATGTCATGGGGTGTTCAGACAATCAAAAGGTTAGTCTTGCTATTTACCGTTTGGAGGGTGAAGCAGATCAGTGGTGGTCCATGGTTAAAAATATCAGGGACGCCGATGAGATTGATGCTCTTGACTGGGATGAATTCAAAGGTATGTTTCTTGAGAAGTATTTTCCTAAGGCTGTTCGACTTAGGATGGAAAAGCAATTCTTGGAATTGAGGCAAGAGGAAGACTCAGTGGCTGCCTATGAAGAAAGGTTCACTCGATTGGCAAGGTATGCTCCCAATTTTATCCGGGACCTTGATAGTAAAATCAATCGTTTTTACTCAGGGTTAAAGCCAAAGTATCGAAGGGCATTAGCTTCTCGAGAGTTTAAAAGTTATGAAAAGCTTGTTCGATGTGCTGAGAAGGTGGAAATGGAGTTTGCCGATGACCAAGTGTCCTATAGCAACCAGCAGAAGAAGAGACCGAGGTGGCAGGAGAAAGGTAAGAATTCTTCAAAGAAGTCTGATGGTAAGAGAACTAAGTTTCCAGTTTGTGATAAATGTGGCAAAAGGCATGCTGGGGAATGTCTTCTGAATTCTGGGAAGTGCTACCGATGTGGTAAGATGGGACATAAGGCTCGTGATTGCACTGAAAAGGATCAAGGTGAAGGTAAGAACAAATTTTATTTACAGTTAGTGAAATGTTATAAGTGCAATGAGATGGGTCACTATGCAAACGAGTGTCCGACAAGGAGCTTGAGTGATGGGAAGCAGTTAGACTACAAGCAGAAAGGGGTGGTGAAATCCTTTGCAACTACTTCAGCAGATGTCGGGCCACCAAATGAAGTCGTATCAGGTACTTTGTTTGTTTTTTCAGACTATGCCAGTGTGTTGTTTGATTCGGGGTCTACACATTCTTTCATCTCTGAAACCTTTTCTAGTAAAATGGGAATACCATCTCAAGAAATGAATCCTGAACTTTTGGTAAAAACACCTGGGGGAAGTGTCGAGGCAAAAAGAATTTATAAGAATCTTCCTATCCTTATCTGTGGAAAGAACCTACTTGCAAACCTTATTGTTCTACCTCTAGTAGAGTTTGATGTTATCCTGGGTATGGATTGGCTCTCTATTTACCATGCTAAGATTGACTGTAGAGCTAAAGAAGTTTCTTTTCAGAAAGACTTTCAGTTTGTTTACAAGAATGAACCCTTACTTTTGATAACTTATGAAGAGGCCGAGAAACTTGTAAAAGATGGAAATGAATGTTACCTTGCACACGTCGTTGAAAATAAAGGAACTGTTCAGATTAATGATGTGCCAGTGGTAAATGAGTATCCTGATGTTTTTCCTGATGAGTTGCCTGGAATAATACCAGATCGGGAAGTTGAGTTTACTGTTGACTTAGTTCCTGATGCTAAGCCAATTTCAAAACCCCCTTATCGAATGGCACAAATTGAACTTTTAGAGTTGAAGGAGCAATTGCAAGATTTATTAGAGAAAGGTTTCATTAGACCTAGCACATCA
Organism: Viscum album; assembly: GCA_963277665.1. Classification (NCBI taxonomy): domain Eukaryota; kingdom Viridiplantae; phylum Streptophyta; class Magnoliopsida; order Santalales; family Viscaceae; genus Viscum; species Viscum album. The sequence continues at coordinate 1,922,543,097 of OY728160.1, forward strand.
CCATGGGGTGCTCCTGTTTTATTTGTTAAAAAGAAAGATGGTTCTATGAGACTTTGCATTGATTATAGAGCCTTGAATAATATCACTGTTAAGAACAAATATCCTTTGCCTCATATCGATGATTTTTTTGATCAGCTCCAGGGAGCTCAGTTTTTTTTCAAAGATTGACTTGAGATCGGGGTACCATCAGCTGAAGGTAAAGGAGGCAGATATTCCGAAGACCGCGTTCCGTACGAGATATGGCCATTATGAATTTGTAGTAATGCATTTTGGGCTAACCAATGCACCTGCTGTAATCATGGACTTAATGAATAGAATTTTCCATGAGTTCTTGGATAAGTTTGTGGTGGTTTTCATTGATGATATTTTGGTGTTTTCTAAAAGTAAAGAGGAGCATGACAAACATTTAAGGGTTATCTTGCAAACCTTAAAAGAAAAGAAATTGTATGGGAAATTCAGCAAGTGTGAGTTTTGGTTGCAACAAATATCTTTCCTTGGTCACTTTGTTTCTAAAGATGGAATAACTGTTGATCCTGCAAAAAAAAAGTTGTGGAAGAATGGCCAAGACCCACAAATGTAACCGAGATTCGTAGCTTCCTTGGTTTGGCGGGCTATTACCGAAGGTTTGTTAGAAATTTTTCACGGTTATCTAGTCCAATGACTAAGCTAACTCGGAAGGGTGTTAAGTTTATCTGGACAAAAGAATGTGATGATTGTTTTCAGGAATTGAAAAGAAGATTGGTGAATGCTCCAGTTTTGGCACTACCTTCCAGGAATGGTGAGTTTGTTGTATACAGTGATGCTTCATTGAAAGGACTTGGTTGCGTCCTAATGCAGAATGATCAGGTAATTGCTTATGCATCACGACAGTTGAAAACTCATGAGGTAAATTACCCTACACATGATTTGGAATTAGCTGCTGTTGTTTTTGCTTTAAAAATTTGGAGGCATCATTTGTATGGAGTAAAGTGTGAAATATATACCGATCACAAAAGTTTAAAGTATATATTCACTCAGAAAGAGTTAAACATGAGACAAAGGAGATGGCTGGAATTAATCAAGGATTATGATTGTACAATTCATTACCATCCGGGAAAAGCAAATAAAGTGGCTGATGCTTTGAGTCGAAAAAGTAATGCTTCATTAACAATGTTGCGTTTGGAACGTGATCCTTTGGTTAAGGATTTGATGAACTTTGGCATAGAAGTTGTTGGCGCAGGAAGTCCTTCTGTTTTGTTTCAGGTATCAGTGAGATCATCTCTATCAGATAGAATCAAGCAAGCACAGAAGCAAGACAGTGAGTTGCAGAAAAGGGTAGAGCTGGTTCAGAAAGGTAAGTTTCCTGAATTCAACATTGATAGTGATTGCGTTTTGAGATTTGGGAAGAGATTGTGTGTGCCTTCTGATTCATAGTTGAAGAGAGAGTTGTTATGTGAAGCTCATAGTTCTCCGTTTTCAGTTCATCCGTGAAGTACTAAGATGTATAGAGATCTGCGGGAGTATTACTGGTGGGATGGAATGAAAAGAGATATTGCTGATTTTACTGTGAAGTGTTTGACTTGTCAGCAGGTTAAAGATGAGCGGAAGTTACCGAAAGGGATGCTTCAGCCTTTACCAGTGCCAGAGTGGAAATGGGAGAATATATCCATGGACTTTGTTGTTGGATTACCGAAGACATCTCGAGGTAATAATGCAATCTGGGTTATTGTTGATCGCTTGACCAAATCTGCTCATTTCTTTTCTATACGAGATACTTTCTCTCTTGATCAACTTTCCCGTTTGTATCTTAAAGAGATAGTCAGGTTACATGGAGTTCCTCTCTCCATTGTATCGGATCGTGATCCCAGGTTTACTTCTAACTTTTGGAAAGGCCTTCAGAAGTCGTTGGGTACTGAGTTAAATTTTAGTACAGCTTTTCATCCTCAATCAGATGGGCAGTCAGAACGAACAATTCATACATTGGAGGATATGCTACGAGCTTGTTCTATGGATTATCATGGAAGTTGGGACCAGCATCTTTCTTTGGTTGAGTTTTCATATAATAACAGTTTTCATTCCAGTATACAGATGGCACCATTTCAGGCATTATATGGGAAGCGGTGTCGAACTCCAGCTTTCTGGGATGAAGTGGGTGAAAGAAAGTTGATGGGACCAGAATTGGTAGAAGAGATGGCAGAAAAAGTTCAGCTGATTCAGAAACACATGAGAACAGCTCAGAGCAGGCAGAAGAGTTATGCAGATAACCGGAGGAAGGATCTATCTTTCGAGGTAGGTGATCATGTTTTTCTCAAGGTTTCTCCTTGGAAAAGTGTGATGAGATTTGGTAAGAAAGGAAAGTTGAGTCCAAGGTTCATTGGACCATACGAAATTTTGGAGAGAGTTGGATCAGTTGCATACCGAGTGGCTTTACCTCCGAGTTTATCTCAGGTACACAATGTTTTTCACGTTTCGATGTTGAGAAAGTATATGCCAGATCCATCTCATGTTTTGAGTCCAGAGGTAGTTCAGCTGGAAGAGAACCTATCTTATGAGGAACAACCGATCCAGATTCTTGACCACAGGGAGCAAGTGTTACGGAATAAGGTGATTAAGCAGGTAAAGGTTTTGTGGAAAAACCACATGATTGAAGAGGCAACATGGGAATCAGAAAATGCAATGAGGGATAAGTACCCCCATTTATTTGATAAGTAAATAAATTGCGGGGACGCAATTTTCTAAAGGGGGGAAGGATGTAACATCCCAAGTAAGTAATGAATAATAGATATTTTTATCTATGTCTATTAATGATAAAGATAGTGTTTTAGAGGCCTAAAATGAAAATAAATACAATCTTATGCATGGAATACACTAATATTCTTAAAAGATTGTTTTAGTGCCTTTTGATGGAAAACCATTTTTGAATCTATATTTTGACAATTTTATAAACTATGTTTGTCAAAATAAACTTATCCTTTATGATTGGGACATCAAAATTTACCTTGTGTGAATTTTTGGTATTTTTCTGACAATGTTCATTTTTTAATGAATAGTGAAAAATACTGCATTTTACATAAAAACTACTTTTAATCTAATTTATTTATATGATTAGATTATGTTTTGAATTGGTTTTGAAGTGAAATTAGAATATATTTTTACCATTTTATCTAATGGTGGTCATTGGAATCAATTTCACTTTGAAATTAGACTTAAACTGGTGTCAATCTTTTGATACTTATTGTTTTGTAAAAACACGCTATTTGCTCTGGCAGCGGGAATTAATTATTAAATTAATTAATGTGACTTATATGATTTGAATTTTGTAAAATAGACTTCATTTTTGAATTCGGAATATCACATATAGCTTAGAGTGAATTTTTGGTAATTTTCTGAAAAACTTCAATTTTTGATGAATAGTGAAACCACTAAGTGGTAATCAAGCAAACTGATTTTTCAGTTAAATGAAAGTTTACCACTAATGTGTACTGAATTTTGAAAATCCGACATACATGGTTGTCATTAAGAAGTAAAATGTGGTTCAATGAGATTAAAATAATTTTTTGGTGAATAGTAACTTATTAAGTTTTTAATCGCGATTAGTGGTAATTAGTGTAGTTTAAGGAATAAATAATGCTTTAATAATATAAAATGACCTAGACACATGTCCCAACCTTATTGTTTGTGTCATGGCCGACCAAGACAAGCCATGGGTCAACTTGGGGACCCCATGGATCCACTTTTGTTGGGAAATGACATAAATTACTTTTTATTTAATGTTAAAGTGAAAATGACACAAACATAATATGTTTTACGAAAACAATTGTTAAGTGGGGTTATACAAGTCCAAATTTTGATTATAAATATTAAATGGAAATCTAAAAAGATTTCCTACATCATAGTAATTTTTTTATAATTTTTAGACATTAAATAAATTTAATTATTTATGACATAATAATGATGCAGTGATGACATCATTATTTGACGATTTAAATAAAATAGAAAGATAATATAAAATCTATGAACTACACATGTCCAAAACCAATTGGATGAATGGATTTCGATGCCTTATCACCTTATCCACGAATTCTATCAATGTGGGACCTTTTAAAACCGAAACACATTTTCAAATAATGTAATGTTCCTTTACTTTCCAAAAGTGCCCCTCCTCTCCTCTTATAAAAGGCCCCCACCTCTACCCCATTTCACACACTCTTCAAGCCATTGGCTCGGCCAACCCCTGCCCATTTGCTCTCTCCACATCCCTCTCCTCATCCTAGAGGATTCCCTTTGGGCAGAATCCTTTCAAAGGAAGCCTTTAGGCTCAACTCAAAAGGAGTTACACTTTTTAAAGGTAATTCATTCTCTCATGTTCATTTGTTTTATTTTGCTTCTCCAACCCCCTAAACTCTTTTTATTTACTTCTTTTGTAACAACACCAGTATCTTCAATATACTAGGATGTTGTTATAAGATTTATTTTATCTACACTCCTACACAACTGCATCAAATGGTTAAAGAACATACGGTTTCCGTGGATGGTGAAATTCTGCCTCCCGAAACGATGATTGTTCAACACTCATTAAACACCTTCAAAGGTGGCCATTATGATGTCACTATTTTTATATATTATATATAATATGTTTATGTTTTCCTTAAGCTTCTGTTTTTTCATTTTGGGCATACCTTTATGGTTTCCATTATGGGTAAAACACGATATCTTCATTTTAGGAAGCGCGGACTACCGCCCCCTAAAAGTGATTTGATTCGTTAATACCATATGTGGGATGTGTAAAGGATAAAGTTAATGATATTATATATGTTATTATACTGGAATTATAATATACTCTTATATCATTATGATTCCATTCCAGAAAATATGAAATAGAAATGGAAGTAGCGTTCATGCGTACGTACGGCTTACCGTCTCCATGAACGGTGCATTTCATTTCTTACCTCTAAATGTGATGTAATATTATAAATGAATGTATGTACTGGATATATATGACATATATGATATCTAAATCATGAATACCATTCTGGATATAATGAACCTTTGACCAAATTAACAACATGTAAGTGTAAGTAGCCTATTTTTGACTTAAGAACCAAATACCGACAAAATGAACATTATTAACTTAAATGATTACATGATGTTCATAACATGGTATAAAAGGAATAATGAACTTGAAAAAGATTCATAAGAAAGTAGAGATTAACTCAAGTTTATTATTCAGGAGTTTAAAGAACGGTCGGGTCAAGTCGGATACGAGGTATGGGACTTCGTCTCAATCTCCTTTCGTTGAGGCATATTTTATTTTATACACAACTTACTTTTATACGGTGTATAAACCCCTTTGACTTTTACGTTTATTCAAAAGGAATCTTTTTTATATGAAGCGTTTACTAAACGACAAAAGGGAATGTTTTTTTCGTACGTATGCGGCGACAACGACTTCTCCGCCGTCGTAACCGTTATTTGAGTTTCAGCTTCCTCTACAAGCCATACCTTCTTTTTTAAAAGAAAAATAAATACCATGTTTTACTTTGGTATTGAAAATGGTTTTCATAATGTTTTTATTATATCAATGTGTTGTATTGATATCTCGTGATTGAAATGTGGAAATGTTATGTTTCCATTATGCATGTTTTATGTGATATGATTATGTTATGGTCCTTGGGCATTATTATGAAGACGGGTGGTTCCGTGATAAACTAAGGGCGGGTGAGCCCGTTATAGCTCTCCAATGCATTGGGTAACGCGAAGGAGTGAAACGTTAAGGTTTCTCCGAAGAGATTTTAGGGAATATACTGTGATGGGTATTCCAAACGTAACCAAGAGGGTTACTCCCTACGTAAGAATGTTATGAATGCCTCAAGTTACCTTTATGTCTTATGATTTCTATGATTTATTCATGATTTTATGAGGTATGTTAAAGTGCCTATGTTTTATGGGTAAAGTATGATTTCATTCTTATTTATATATGAACTCATGTTTCCTTTCCATGTTTTTTATAACCCATACTGAGTTTTTATGCTCATCCCAAGTTTTTGAAATGTTTTTCACAGGTCAAGGGAAAGGTACATGATAAGATGATAGAGTCAAGGATGTGTCAAGAATTAATCCATGTTTTTTTAAATGTGTGTTCCATTGATGGGAATGAAGAATACTATCTTTATGTAACCACTTTGTTTATATGTGGAATGTAATGCAAGTTTTATGATCTAATTCACTAAAACTCTAAACCCGAAAAGATCCTCAATGTGTAATCTTGTAATAACTCAAGATTAAGTAAGGTTTAAGGCTGGGGCCTTATAAATATCTTAGTCACAAACCCATAAATAGAGATGAATGACTTATTTATTGAATTAAATCTTAGTCTATGATATGTTGTGAAGATTTAATGCATTTAATCCTATGGGGAAACTATTTTATGTGATCATAAGGTTGAGATAGAGACTGGATACTCTCAATGGTCTCATTGAATCAAATTTTGAAAGTGGTAAATATAATTTTATATGGGATGATTAAAAGATAAATCCCATGGAGGTAAGAAAACCCACCACCCCATGTATCATAAGAGTGGGAAGAAGAAACATGGGAACTATATAAAGGGAACCGAGAGATGCTTCAAATCTGGAAAATAAGGGCATAATGATAATCATAACCAAAGGTATATGAAGAATCCCACAAATGTGGAAGAAGAAATGATATTTCAAATCAAAACTCTTTCATTATTTAGTGTTTCAAATACATGTAACATGTTTATTATGTGATCCAATTATCTAAGATGAGGTTTGTGAAAGAAAATCAATGAAAGCAACCTCCAAAGTATAACGTAAAGGGATTTGTTATCACTACTATAGAGTTGGATCATGAAAATGATGTGGTATAAAGTAAAATATTTATTCATTCAAGAATAGGGAATGTAAGTTTTTATTCTAGTTCTAAACTTTCATTAATATCTTGAAATATTAGTAGAACTAGTCAAAAACCACCTTAAAATATGAATATTTAGTTATTTGTGAGAAAATTGAATGGGGAAATTATTCCAAAAAAATTATATAAATCCTACCTAGTAAATTTTTTTGGATTGAACCTCTCAAAAAATACTTTCATACTTCCTTTGGTTGAGTTTAGTTTCCATGGATTGGAAATCATTATACTAAGCTAACATCAATTTTTGGGAAAGGGATATCACTATTCAATTCCGGAGGCATCCTCCAATTCTGTTCAAATATAAGGAGTGGGATGGATATTAATTAGGATATTATTCTCAAGCATGGATTAAATTGATGTACAAGAAATAATAACCAAATTAAATGATTGAGATAAAACATAGGATCATGCTTAAAGAAATGTCCATTGTGAGGGACTACAGTGATGTGTTCCCTAATGAATTTCACAGTATTCATCCCGACCAAGAGGTTGAGTTATCAATTGAACTTATACACAGATCTATACCCATTTGAAAGACACCTTACAGAATGACAACCATTATGTTGGAATATCTGAAGAAGACATTATAAGAGAATCCAGATAAAGGTTTTATACACATGTGTGTTTCTCTATGGGTTGCACCAATAATATTCATAAAGATGAAGGTTGTATCATTGAAACTTTTTATTTATTATCATGAGCTAAAAAAATCATGATATAGAATAAGTATCACATTTCATAGATATATTACTTCTTAAAAAAAATACATGGACCCATGTATTTCTCCAAGGCAGACCATAAGTCAAGATATCACCAATTAAAGTTGAGGAATTATGATATTTCTAACACTAAAATTTAAACAAGGTATGGAAATAATGAGTTAATATTTATGAATTTTGTAATTTCTAATTTTCCATAAACATTCTTGTACTTAATGACTATAGTACTTATAGATTGCCTTGACAACTTTCAGGTATTCTTTATAGATGGAATTCTAATATACTCTAAGAGAAATGAGGAGAAGAATGATCATTTGGATACTATGATAGAGATATCATGAAAATAGAAACAATATAAATATTATAGTAAATGTGAGTTATTATTAGAGGAAGTATAATTTATGGGGAATGTTAACATATGAAAATGAATATTGGCGGACACCTCTATGGAAAAGAAAACTGAAGAGTGTCAAATACCATATTCTATAATGGAAATATTTAGTTTGTTTGATCTAGATGGGTATTAGTAATTATGTTTTTATTAAATTATCATGATTTTCAAACCCACTAACTAAGATAAATTGGAAGGTAGTTGTGATTTTATAGACCATTGAATTTGAATAATTCTTCAAGGAGTTGAAAAATATGCTTCTTACTACACCTATATATAAACAACTAAAAAGTGACGAACTCGTTGTGGTTTATAGTGATGATTCAAGGAATGTAATAGACTGTTCATTGATAAAAAATGATAAAGTGATAGCCTACGCCTCAAGGAAGAGGAATTTAATTCAAAAAACTACCCAAATAGAATCTAGAGTTGATATTTCTAATCTTTGTATTGAAAATATATAGGCATTATCTATCTAAGAAGAACTGTGAGATATATACTGATAAAAAGATCATCAAATATATTACAAAAAGAATGATCTTAAAATGAACTAGTTAATATGGTTAGATATCACCATGGATTACTACTCCTTAGTACACTACTATATTGGTAATTTTAATAAGGTTTCAAATGACCTAAGTATAAAGGACCCTAAAACATTAATAATAATGATAATTGAGAGGATCCAATCTTTTGGACATACAAAGGATATACATGGAAATCATAAGGGGAGGAATATAATATTTCCATTATCACATTATTACTTAAAAATACCTTGTATAAAAGTTAAAGGATTCTCAAAGATATTTTTGAAAATTCAGAAGAAGGTGGAATCTATAAAAAAAATTTAAATCCTCATAGTTAAAAATTAATGATGAAGGTACCATGATATTTGGTCACAAATTGTGTACCACTAAATATTGATATAAAGTGGGATATTTTGAATGATTCACATAGCTATAACTTCTTGATCCAACCAGTGAGAACAATGATTTATTGGGATCTCTGAGAGAAATATTGGTGGGGAAATATGAAAAAATAGATCGCTGAATATACATCAATGTGCCTGGTATGATAGCAAGTGATGGATAGAATAAAAAAGTATAAGGGGATGATCTATCCATTTTTTATACTGAGATGGAAATATTAAAACATCACTACTGACTTTATCAATGGCCTTCTGATGAAATCCAAAGGAAATAATACAATATCGATTCTTGTGGATCATCTTCCAATGATATCACACATTATTTAAATTTAAAAGGTCTAATAAATCAGTCAATTTTCGCGAATATAAATTATAGTAGTGTTGAGTCTATATGGAGTACCATTATCAATTGTATACTATCAAGATCTTATATTTAACTCCATGTTATAGAAAAGTATCCAACATTATACAAAAAATGTTCTCAAATTCGGAACTACTTATCACAACCAGAAAAATGGCCATTATGATAGGACTATTTGGATATTGGAAGATATGTTGAGGGAATTCTCAATGGTCTTAAAAGGAGTATTTGATCAATATATTTCATTCGTTGATTTATCTTAAAGCAATAGTTTCCACTCAAGAATTCAAATGGGCCCATATAAATCCCTTTATGGGAAAAGATGAAGAACACTGACATACTAGGATGAAGTTGAGGAATGTAAGCTACTGGGACATGAAATGGTCATAGGAATGGTATAAAATTTGAAGACCATTCAGAAACACATTAGGTTATCCCATAGTCGATGGAAGAGTAATAATGGAAATCATTGAAAATACAAAGAGTTTACCTTTAGATAGATGGTATTCCATCACATAACTCCTTGGAAGAGGGTTAGGATATTTTGGAATAGGGGAAAGCTAAGTCCCAGGTACATCAACCACAATGGTATTCATGATCTCTTTATATTTGTGGCTTATCAACTAGAATTTCCACCACCGTTGTATCATGTACATTATGTATTGCATGTATCCCTTTAGGGAAAGTACATACCATATATCTCACATTTACTAATGTTAGAGGCGATATAACTGGTAATTGATCTCTCTTATGAGGATTATTTGGTTAAGATCTTTGACTATAGAGATAATTTTCCACATGACAAGACTAATCACCTGGTCAACGTACAATATAGGAACTATAAATACTAAAAGGAAACATGGGAACTGAGGGAAGTGATGAAGGATAACTACCCTCCCATGTTTTTTTCTTAGTACGTAAAATTGAATTTTGAGAGAAAATATTTATAAGGAGGAATGTAACAACCAATAATATTATCAATGGAATTTCACTTCTTATAATTATGTCATGAAGTATAAACAAGAATAATAAAATAGAGAAACCAAAAAAGTGTTACTCTCATAAATAAATAATGATTCATTATTCAAAAAATAAACCAATTATAATGAAAAATATTACTATGGGATAATAAATATAATATAATATAATATGAATAGTAAATTTTTGATCTCTTCAATGCACCAAAATGACCTCACTCACCAATAGAGTTGTAGAAATAAAACATAATTTTTTTAATAAAATATTTATTTTTGAAGATGAAAATATATATACTCTTGAGATAAAAAATAGAGTCAAGAATGAATGAAATAATAGGTATTTTTTAAAATAAAGGAACCAATATGACTATTATATATCTAACCATTTGAATGATAATCTAATTATTTGAATAATTACCTGACAATTGAAATTGAAATCTCACTGTTAAGAATAGTAGTATGACAATTAGAATAGTAAAACCACTTATGAATGTGTGAGATAATATTAATGTATCTTATATCTAAAAATATGATATATTTATATCACTATACTATTAAATAAATGTTTTAAAAATGATAAATTATGTATTTATATTTTTAGAAAAGGAATTTTTTTTAATCACACTTCTAATAAATATATTGATTTAAAATAAATTTTATTTACAAAAAATGGATTTAAAAATTAATATTTTAATTAACTATAGTGATATGATGAATTTATAAGACTATAAATAATTTTAAAAGAATTATAAAATTGATTATGATATTAAAATATGTATTTTGTGAATAAATGATGATTTAATTTTAAAATTAAATATATCATACTTCTGAAATTATATTTCAAAATTTGTGTCCATTTTTTAAATCTACACATCAATAAGTTTTTAGGGTCGTTTTTTTTGGGATCTTTTAAATATAGGTGATTTTTTTTGTGAATAGTGAAATACAATAATTTATGTTATTTAACATTGTAATCCAAATATATGAATTTTCGAGTCATGAATGATGTATGAACCAATTATTTCGAACTCACATGCTCTATATACTAAATATTGTCTAAATAATCAATACTATTGATTTTCTTAATAATTATAATTAAATTATGAATAAAAGAACAAAAAAACCCTCCTCCCCTACCTATATAAATACCACCCATTCACCACACACCATATAAGCCTTTACTACGAGAATTCAAAATTCATTCAGGACTCATTTACACTAAATCTACTATAGAAGTAATAATTAAAAGCAATTCAATGATTCATTATTTTGTTTCACAGTAAAATAATAACATATAAAATAATGTCACCATAATATATTCCCAATGATATGTCTTAAGTGTGGATAGAAAATTATTCCATTAATCAATATAAGTTTAAACATGCTACTTTTTAGTGAGAATAGTGAAAGTAATAAGCATTTCATTGTAATGATTAACATCCTAACCGTGATCATTCTATCCAACCTCAAATTTTATTTTTTTACTTCTCTCCATAATATTTTTTTCTAACACATTCACTAACAACCCTCCTATTTTTATGAAATAATGGTTTTCCACCATCTACCATTTCTATGGGTTCAACATCTTCATTATATTGTACTTATAGATTGGTATCATCATCATATGTAGAATGTTGTTATTCCTCGACATTGATAAGACCATCCAGTTAGAAACCTACTGTTCCTCAGGATTGGGAGCACCAGAATGTGCATAAGTCATTGTCTTTAGATGTGGTTGAACATTTAATATAGATAATGTAAACATAGTAGTATATATATAATAATATGAGGTAAAAAATTGTATATTACAAAAAAATAACCAAATTAATGAACACTATTGTAAATAATATTTAAGTCGTTTGACCAATCTATAAAGTATCCAAATCCCTTTATTGTGGTGTCCCCTAACATACAAGACCCCATATACATTGGGAATACATTGAAATGATTATGATGCGCACAAGAAACGGTTTTCCATAGCTGAATTTTCATATGAACCATTATTGTTTTTTGTTGACAATAGAATAATTGACCAATTTTGGTTTGTGGGTTCTGGATCATAAAATATGTGTATTTCATATTATTTCCTTATAAATGGTTTATCTTTGTACCCTTCCTTATTAAAATCTACTTTTATATATCTTAATTCATATATTTTAATTGAACTCCAATTATTAACCCACTTGTATTGAACACATGTCACTTACATTGTTTTATAATCTAAATAACATATTTGATTGATGATTCCAACATATGAAATATTAACGTAAATTGGAATTCCATCTATTTTACTAGATACATGCATCGCTTTATCCAAAAGTTTATATCCAATATTTTTCATGGTACTGTATTAATCAGGATCATTTGTATAGAATGTAAAACCATTAATTACATAACCATTAAAATATCGTACATGAAACCATGGTCTTCTGGCTGTCCATTAAATTCATTATGATATTGAGCCTATATTTTTATATGAATTCATAAAAATATGGTCACGAAACCATCCTATAAACTATTGATTATGTATATTTGTTATCCATATTTTATCTCTAGATGGATTCAAATGTATTGTAATTTATTTGTGCATTTAATCATATAAATAAACATCTAGACTATTATTAAAGACATGAAGGTCGGCCTTCTCCTGATATATAAAACTAATTGTGAAAACATATATTCTATAAATTACTTCACCCACAAGATACCTAGTTTGATGAGATTTTGTTATACCAATGATTTACACACTATATGGGTATTCGATAAAAATTTAAACGGCTTCCTTCGCAATATATCATCCCATAATACAACATTCCTTATAAATTAGATTTCTTCAAACCCTTTTAATATCTCTCTATAATGTTTAATGGGTTATATATTTCTATAATGTATATCACTAATCACTCTAAGGTATATGATATTTTTATCACTCGGGATGTGTATCCATAAAATTGGTGAGTTCAAATGAGAAGGTACATCATTGAATGAAAGTCTCAAAAAAAGAATCGATGAAGAATTATTAAAATGAGAAATCAATTCAAATCCATCCCTTGATACTCCCATTGATCAAACCAGTTGAGTGTTATCCCTCTATTTATGCTATTCTATCAATGGAAACAGGTAGTAGACTCATGATGGTGGAATTTGAGAAGAAAACGAAATAATAATCACTCCACCTTTGTCTGAAGAGTTTCTTAGAAGATTATGTGAATAGCCTCACTCCCTATAGAAATGATATCAATGTTATATGAAAATGAAATAATAAATGAATTATAAAAAGAATAATACTTTCATTAATTAAATAAATGTGAACGAAAAACTGACATCGGAAAAATGGATGATGTGATTATATAGTGAATGAATGAAATTAAAATTGAATAAAAAAACATGGATCCTCATTCCCTTCACCACCATCTCCTTATATAGGATAATTTAGAGCCTTAGTTTGATCCACCATAAATACATTACATCCCTATTAATTTAGATTGTCAAAATGAGGGTGATAAAATCAAGCCAAATTTGATGTTTCAAAGATGACCAGGAAAATCATCTAGATTCACCACCTTGTTGATGTGTCAAATTGTAAATAAAAATGGAAGAATTCAAATATTTAATAGAAGGAAAATATATTATCCCTCATTTCCTATAATTATTTTAAATATTTCATGAACATTAGACCATTCGTTTGGATGTTATGGTTGATCTAGTGGGATGAATTTATGGGCATTCAAATCTGGCCCACCATTTAAATGTCAACTTGGGATCCCTTTATCTCCATGAAAACTTCAAAATTAGCTCCGACTATAGTTAAATGAAAATATAATAATATTATTTAAATTTATATCATTAAAATTTTATATTCATTGGACTTGGATTGTGGGACACACTTTTGTTTGTTGTTCCTTAGGGAAAATATGATTTTTCTTGAAACTTTTTGCAATCATGCCCAAAAATATTCATCTTCCCTTAGGATTCATCCGTCAATACTAAAAGAAATCAATGTTCTAAAAAAGTGAAAAATAATATCACAAAATATAAATTTCAAATAACTAATGAAATGAAAACCACAAATATATAATTGATTGATCCAAAATTTTAACTTTTAAAATGAATTTCACATCGGATGAAAAATGAAGCTCAATTTATAAAATGAACTAAAATTTATTTGTATAGACTTTGAAACACATGAATATTAAGATATAATCTATGAATATGAGACCATTTTTGTTTCTAAAAAATGACCACATAGTAGAATCTCTCTTACCATGTGATTCATCAAATGAACCATCATATCAAAGAATGTCAATGGGAATAACATTTACAATTCTTATAATATTATGGAAATATCATTTTCTACAGTTGGAAATTTCACCGGTTTTATAACATATCTAAATATGTATATGAAAAAGAAAAACATATTGGTCAATTTATGACAAATGTCTTGGTAAAAATGAAATGTAAAAACACAACAATTAGATCTTTCATCAAAACATGAAAGTCATGTGATTTCAAACCCTATAAAATTAAGTTAGTCATTGGTACAATATTCACGACAATCAATGAATACCCCTAAAAAACCATTACATCATTCATTATGTTACCAAATTAATATATATTCTGCATTGAAAGAGAGTAAAAAAGGAGGAAGAAAAGTCTGTTTTCACCGTTCACTGGTGCCAAATCTTCTCATATTCCTATGTCAATTTTATCGGTAACACCCCAACCCCAGAAGCCCAGAGCTAGTGCATTACGTATTACCTTTGAAAGATCAAAAGGAATAAAATCCTAAAAGAACGATTAGTTTAGTAGTATTGAAGAAACTATATAGATAAATTCAACTCATATTGCATTGGAAAATGTAATAAAATATAATAAATAACAAAAACTAATAAACTACATCCACGAGAACTCAATAAATAGTTTTTTCTTCATAACCTGTTGAAGATTAAAAATGAAAGGGGGGGATCAAATGCTCAGTAAGGATTTAAAATAGTGGTAAAATGAACTAAAAATAATTTAATAGTAATCAAATTTTCACAACCAATATGACATGGTGAATAAATGAAAAACACATCACATTAATACACTGAGAATGAAACTGCATCTATAGATTTTTACATAGTGAAAAACTCATTGATATTAATAAATGAATAATAATAAATAGAATTCTTAAAAATTAGTTGTCTTTTATCTTTCACATGATACTGCTATATCATTGAAAAAGTTTAATTCTGTGGGTAGATACCCATCTGATTCTGTTTTGGAAACAAACATGAAGGGTTTGTTACCAACGGATTTGTCTCATGAGACCAGTCGATGAATCAAGGGGATATAGTGGGACCCACCCATCACTGCATGTACAAATCATTATTTATACATAGATTTAAAAAAAGTACAATATGCGTTCTCATTATCCATATAGAGTAGAGGACACAGATTATACAATATTTCCTTAGTTAAAACAAAATTCTAAATAATCACCGTATGCAAAATGGGATATACCGATTAAGAAAATAATCATATACATGAAACTTGAATATGGATATATAATATATTTACAATTTCAAATGAAAATTTATATCAATGGGGGTAGTATGTACACCACATAATAATGACTTGGTCCACAATGCCAAGTAACTCACAATGAAATCGAAACCTAAACAAAGTTCCCTACAATATTGTAATCAATCGAGTTAATAATAATCTTATAAATAATTTAATACCATTAATATTAATATAATCATGATATTATATACCAAATGTAAGTAAACATACACCACATACAAGAAATAAGTGGGGAACAATGGGAATCTTACAGAAATAAAAGTTAGATGAGAAACCCCATACCTTATGCCCGTAGGTGTTCTCAATTAATCTTAATGACATGAATAATAAAATTTTCTTTATTATTTTTTAATTAATGAAACCTCTTATAAATTTAATTTATTCATTATAACCTTATTAGGTTCATTCGTTTCCTTTTTTTTAATTTAATAGGTTCAATTTTATTGTTTTGGAAGCATTTTCTTACTTGGTTTTCATGATCGGTTTACTTGTATTCATGAATGGAAGATGGTTTGAAATGTGGTTAAACATCCATAATTTTTAATTTATATATTACTAATGACATTATAGAGATATAAATTACCTTTTAATGATTCTGGAAATATACCATGGGGAGGACAAATTAGAAAATAGTTAATGATAAGCTCTTAGATTAACATGGCCATTTTGTGTACAATGGACTTGTTTTGTATTATTATTTTATTTTATGAGTGTGAAATGATTCTGGAAGATTGAATACATATATTATTGTTTTCAAAAATTAAAATGGATTAATTACTATTGTTTAATATATTAATAGAAATTGAAAACCCGTTGTCCCTGAATGTGAAAAATTAACACATCTCATACGGTATTTTATTTTTTAGTGTAAGAGGATGCGGAAAAGAGAGATAATGATGAAATATTACATTAGAATAATAAAATTATAGTCCATGTAAAGTAATATAATTATCATAGCATTTGGATTAGGGTAGGTGATGAGAGAGCAACAGAATAATGGAACTTGTAAAATAAGTTGAAAGAAAAGGAAGAGAGGTTCACCTCTTGAGTACTACTCATTGAGAATCTCTTTATTGCCTTTCTTTTTGGTCTTTTGGTGAGACAAATAGGTCTTAGACATGGATGGAGGCCTTATAAAGTGTATTTGGCATATCATTGGAAAGGCTCAAATGTTTTGTGGTGTGGGAGGAAGAGGGGTGGGGTGGTTTATATAGTGCATGAGAGGAGGGCTTTCTTAATATTTTAATCATTAATTTATTATTTCTCTGCAAGACAAGAAATATTGAGGATTTCCTTACCTAGAAGAATAATAAGTTCATGAGAATTCAAGATTTTGGTTGTTAAGTAATTCAGGAATCTTGGAATAGTGTATTTAAATTATAATGTAATTATATTGTAAATTATTGTTTTTTACTAGTCACCCAAAATTCAAGTATTTCAGAAAAATACCTAAAATTCCCCCTAACCATTTTTAAATGTTTAGAATCTAAAAATGAACTCAATTTTTTTAAAAAAAATTTCTATATATATTATATTTTTATGTTTTTATTAAATTCATCATTTAATCAAAAAATACCAATACTTAAAATATTCATCTTCATTTTTAAGGTGCCTAAATTTTTTTTTACGCATTCACGGGTAAGGTCACCATTCATAATGGATATATTACTATTCATAAGGGTAGGTTTCTATTCATAAGGGTATGTTACTATTCATAAGTTTATGTTACTATTCACTGAAAATTAACTCGATTCTATCAGGCTCAAAATATCACCTTGATCACAACCATGTATCTCTGTTTTTTGAAATTCAAAATACAAGTGGAAAATTATATTTGATGGCTAGGTTATGAATTTATCATATAAATAACCAAGTTTTTTTTCAAAAAGACTTAGTTCTTCATGAAATATAGTCTATCTAATGAATAGAATTTATATAAGAGAAACATATCATTAAATTTTTGGGGTGTTATATTATTTCCTCTTTCTAAAATTTTTCCCTAATAAAGATTAATGTATATTAATCCCTAAAAATATGTAGGTGATTATTATTTATAACATCCTCAGTTTCCCATGTTGCTTCCACAAATTTATGGTTTCTCCAAATAAATTTTACTAGCTAAGTTGACTGATTTCTCAATACCTGCTTCCTTGTGCCAAGAATCTCAATTGGCTCTTCACTTTATAAAAAATCATGTTCCAACTCTATTTCTTTATAGGTGAGTACATGTATTAGGTCTGGCCTATATTTTGTTAAAAATGACACACAAAACACACTATGAACTTTGGAGAGACTTGGTGGCATATCTAAACAGTAATCTTTAGCTCCAATTCATTCCAGAATATAATGGTCCAATTTACCTATGGATCTGTTTCCCTTTATTACCGAACATTAAGACACCCTTCCAAAGAGATACTTTTAGAATAACATGATATCCTACTTGAAATTATAAATACTTTATTCGGTTTTTAGCATAACTCTTTTTCCTAAACTGGTCTACTTTAATATGGGCCTAAATATTCATTACCTTTTCATTTGACTCTTCGATATGTTCTGGGGAAGTATGTTTCCTCACACTAAATCCATCCCAATAAGTTAGAGTTTGACACCTCTTACCATACTATGCTTCATATGGAGCCATTTGAATTATATAATGGAAACTATTATTGTAGGAAAATTCCACCAAAGGAAAGTATTGATCCCACATACCATGAATGTCAAGAGAGCATAATCTCAACATTCCTTTTAGTGTTTGAATAGTCCTTTCATACTATCCATCTGTTTGGGGGTGATAAGCAGTACTCAAATAAAGCTCATTATCCAAAGCATTCTAGAGACATTTCAAGGATTTTGATGTAAACTTAGGATCTAAATCAGACACAATCGTTAAATGTGCATTATTATGTCTTAAAAAACAATATTATGAATTCTTTATAAGCACTAAAGTGGTATACCCTTTCTTAGAGCAAAGGAAATGTGCTGATTTTGGAAGATGATAAAAAATTACCCATATTACATCATTCCTTCTAGTTTTCCTCAGTAGTCCTATGACTATATACAACATAATTTCATACTGATTTCATATAAGAATAGGTAGTGGTTTCATGACCCCTCTAGAATGTTTTCACTCTTCCTTAACTTTTTAAAAAACTAGACACCTTGACACACAGTCAACAATTTCCTCCATCATTTTATCCTACCGAAAATGTTTCTTCAAATCTATATATATCTTAGTGCTACTAATTTGTATAGAGAAATTTGAGTTATATGAATCATCTACTAATTCCATTTTTATATTAGTTATGGATGGAATACATAACCACTTCCCAAATTACAAAAATATATCTACATACACAAAGTCTACCAATCTTTCATCTTTAACAGCTTTAATTTTGTTTTTTAGATTCTCATCATTGGATTGAGAGAGTTTTATCTTCTCTAGTAAATATGGTTAAAAATCATTTGAAATATAAAATATGATTCCCTTATATATAAATTCCCATATCTATCTTTATTATATTAATGACTATAGGATCTCTCTCAAACCTCATTTGGGTCAAGAGTCAATGATCTTTCCTGTTAAATGCATCTTCCACCTTATTTTCCTTTCTAGCCTGGTAGTGTATTGAATAATCATAATATTTGAGTAACTCAAGAAATCTATCTTACCACAATTTGAATTATTTCTATGTGAAAATTTATTTCAAACTCTTCTGATCAATATATATCTCCCATCTTTCACCATAGAGACAATGTCTCCATATTTTCATAGAAAACATTATGGTTGTTAACTAAAGATCATGAGTTGGGTAATTTTTCTCATGCGTATTCAGTTGGCTTTATGAATAAGAAATAACTTCATCATTTTGTATAAGGATGCAATCCAACCAATTATTTGATGCATCACTTTATATCACAAATCCATAATTTTCATATGGAAGAGTCAATATTGGAGTGTTGACCAATATTATTTTAAAATTTTCAATGAAGTCTTTAAATTATTTCGTCTATAAAAACATAACTCCATTACATATGAACTTGGTTGGCAGGTTATTTTTTTGCGGAAAAATCTGAACGAAACACAAATAAAAATTTTCTAAGACAATAAAACTACGTACCTCAGTTTAATTCATTGGCATGGGCCATTCTTGGATTGGCCATGTCTTCATAGGATCAAAAAATATTTCATCCATAGAGACAATACGGCCAAAAAAAAGAAACTAATTCAAGCCAAAATTAACACTTTATATACATCGCATATAATACAGTTCTCGTAAGAGTATTTGGAGAAATATACAAGTGATTATCATGGCCTTTATAGAATTTGGAATATACAAAGATATAATCGATAAATACCACAATAAATTCATCAAGATATTCCTTGAAAAACTATTCATTAGATCTATGAAAATAGAGGGTTTCATTGTTCAGACCAAAAGACATTATTGTATACTCATATGCCCATACCTGGTTCAAAATTCTATCTTTGCAATATCTTCTTTCCTCACACATAGCTAATGATATCAATATCGAAGGCCAATCTTTGAAAAATATTGGGCTCCATGAAGTTGATCAAATAAATCACCAATGCATGGCATAAGATACTTATTATTTATTGTAATTTCATTGATTCCCTATAATCAATGTATATTTTCATGTATCCATCATTTTTATTGACAAAGAGGACATGGTCTCCCCATGGAGAAACATTAGGTTGAATAAATCCTTTGACACTCAATTCCACAAGTTATTTCTTAAACTCCACTAATTCCATAATAGACATTTTGTAGGGATTCTTTGATATAGGTCTTGTACCAAGAATTAAATCAATAGATAACTCAACTTCCTTCTCTGGAGGATGTCCAAGTTAATATTCTAGAAATACATTAATTTATTCTTTCATAATAGATAAATCTTCAATTTTAATATTTATTTCCTCACTAATAGATATTGTGTTATCCTCCAATCCAATAATTTCATTAAATAGAGCTACTGGTGGTAGATCAAGATAAGAATCAAATTTTGAGGTTTCTTCTCTAAAGATATGGGATTCTATACCCTTCCTAAAAATTGTAACATCTTTCTTCTTGAAATTTATCTTCACACCATAATTTGATATCCAATAAATACCAAGAATTATATCAAATTAAATCATTGGTATGATGATAAGGTTATCAATTAAATAATTTTTATATGTCATAAGGGGGATATATCGACACTTCATTCTTGAAATTATACATCCACTATAAGTTTTGACTAACAACTCCTTTATTAAATCAAAGTGGACATGTCAAATTTTCTTAGAAAATTGGGAAGATATAAATTAATGTGATGATCCAGAATAAAATAATTCATTTTCTATATTTGATGAAACAATTAATGTACCTTCCATCACATTATTAGGAACTTCAACCTCCACAATTTTAATCACATAACCTTTCCCATGCTCTCATGGCCTTTTCTGTGGAAATTTTCCTTGGTGATTTGGATACTCATTTGCATAACATCATATCTCTCTACAATTGTAGCATTTAACATAATTGAATTGTCTCTTCCCCTTTCATTCACTAGAACAATGGATTTTTCCTCCACACATATAACAAACTACCATGCATTTTAAGCATTTTTTAGAATGAGTTTTCCCACAGTTCCCTCATAATGTAAATTTCCTAATTGCATTATTCTTCTTTGGTGCTTTACCTTTTCTATGATTATTAGTATACCGGTTCTTATATTTTTTCCCCTTGAACAAATTTGGTATAAAAATTCCTTCTCTGTTTTGATGGAACATAATATAATTTCATCTTGTGATGAAAATGATTAAGAATCTAGTGACATTTTAAGACTTGTCTTAATACCATCAAATAAATGATCAATTTTTTCTTCTGAGTCACATACGTAATCTATGAAAACCTAGTTAGTCTTTTGATGGTAGCCTTATACTCTGTGACACTGTCTTCTTCCCCATACATTATGCTAATGAATTTCCTCTACATTTTTTATCATTTCTCATGGGGAAAATATTTTTTGGAGAATATTTCCTTAAATGTCCTTCATTCCATATCTTATATTTCTTCTTCCTCTGTGGTATCATGGATCAAAGAACATCATTAATCAGTGTCTCCATTGAGACAATATACTTCCAACACTACCTTTTCATTTTAATTGCACCTTAATGCCATGAATATCATTTCAAGGTACTTGATACACTACTAAACAACCATTGGATTAGTATTCCCACTAAAAAATGGGTTCTCTTGACACATGAAATGATCCAACATAAGTGTAGCATTGTTATTCGTCACAACCAGAGTATGTTGTCCCAATATGGTCATGATATGATATCCTCCAATATTGACTTTATTGACTTCATCAGTGGTGAAATCCCTACATTTTCC
This sequence comes from Viscum album, assembly GCA_963277665.1. NCBI lineage: Eukaryota > Viridiplantae > Streptophyta > Magnoliopsida > Santalales > Viscaceae > Viscum > Viscum album. The sequence continues at coordinate 1,922,565,348 of OY728160.1, forward strand.
ATGAGTATTGATTCCACTTCTTCCATTCGACGTAATTTTTAAATAATGGGATATACTAGATTAGGTTATGAATCATAATATATAATCTCTACTAGAAAATTACTTATAATCAATTGAAATTCTAGGAATAGATAATCCCATAAACATTGTTTCTATGAGGAAAAATTTACATTCAAATCCTTCATAATTTCTTGTAAATAAAAGGTGAAATATCTTAACAATATCCCCCAGGAGTGTCAAACCAAGAGTACAACAAGGCTCATTTTTGTGCATTATTTCTCATTCAAGTCTTGCTCAAAGCGGTGTTTTTCGGGTTTTACCCCTAGATACATCTATGCTGGATCCACCTCTACTTGTTTGTATCCAGATAATAATGTATTTTCTAGAGATATCCACATAATATATTCACTAAAAAAATAACCAGATTCTCATGTTTGTTTATCCTGAAAGACTATTTTAGGTATGTGATTCCTAATCAACATTTTCTAATCTAGTTTCCTTGTTTCATACGAAACCTCATCCGATACCAACTTTAACGCACTGACCCCAGAATCCCAGAGACAGTGCATTACTTATTACACTAACATGATAAAAATGAATGAAATTATAAAGGAATGATCAATTTAGTAGTCTTGGTGAAACTAGTTATATAAATGCATCTCATATTACATTTTAAAATGTAATAAAATACAATTCATAACAAAAAGAAAAAAAATTAATCCCCAAGAACTAAATAAATGGTATCATATTCATAATCTATTGAATTTAAAAAATTGAAATATGTATGATAAAATGATCAGTAAGGCTAACAAATAGTGTAAACATGGATCAACAATAATTTAATCATAATAAATTTTACACAATCAATATGGCGTGGTGAATAAATTAAAAACAAACACCATTAATAAACTGAGAATGAAACTACATCTATATATTTTTTCATAGTGAAAACCTCATGGATAAAAATAACTAAAAAATAATAAAGAGAATTCTTATTAATTTTACATCATGAATCTAGAACTTGATACCACTATATCGTCGAAACAGTTTATGTCTGTTGGTAGATAATCTTCTGATTCTATTTTTGGAAAAAAACTCAAATGGGTTTTCACCAATGGATTTATCTCATGTGACCTATCGATGCGTTGAGGGGATATTTCAGGCCCCTCCTATATCTAAAATTCCAAATTATTCTTTATACATATATTTAATACAAGTAAATTATGACTTCTCAATATTCTTATAGGGTAGAGGATACCAATTCATCAATATTTCATTAGTTAAAACAACATTCCAAATAACCATCGTATGTTAAAGTTATATTGCATAAGAAAATAATCATATTAATGAAACTCAAATTTTGATATATAATATATTCACAATTTCAAATGAAAAATTATCTCAAATGGGTAGTAGGTAAACCAAAAAATAATGATTTGGTTCACAATACCAGGTAACTCCCAATGAAATGGAAACCGAAAGAAAGTCACTTACAATATCATAATCAATCAAGTCATTAATTCACAATTGAATAAATAAATACCATGAATTTATATAGAATCATGATATTATATATCAAATGGGTATAGACATATGACACATACAATAAATCAGTGTTGAACAATGGGAATCTCATAGAAATAATAGTGAGATGAGAAATCCCTTGCCTTATGCCCGAATGTGTTCTTGATTGATCTTAATGACCAGAATAATAAAATATAGATTCATTAATTAATAAATATAGAACCTCATATAAATGAAATACATTTATTATAACCTTATTAGGTCAATTCATTTCCTTTTTGATGGGTTTAATAGGTTCAATTTTATTATTTTGGAAGCATTTTGTTCCCTGGTTTTCATGATCAGTTTACATGTATTGATGAATGGATGTTGATTTTAAATATAGTTAAACATCCCAAATTGCTAATATATATATTATTAATGAAATTACAGAGATATAAATTATCTTATAATGATTTTGGTTATATACCATGAGGATGACTCATTAGATAAAAGTTAATGATAAACTCTTGTATAAACATGGCGGTTTTCGGCACAATGTAATTGTTTTGTATTATTATTATTTTATATTATCTTTGTTCAAAGATTATAGAACATTAAAAACATGTATTATGATATGGTTCATCGATTAAATAGGACTCATGACAATTATTTAAGATAGTAATAGAAATTGAAAACCAATCATCCTTGAATGTGATAAATTAACACGTCTCGGACGGTATATTCATTTTTAGTGTAAGAGGAGGAGGAAAGGAGAGAAAATGATGAAGTATTACATTAGCATAATAAAATTCTAGTTCCTTTAAGGTACTGGAATAATCATATAATTTTTATAAGTGGATTTTATGATAGAGAAATAACATGATGGACCTTGAAAAAGTAGTTTAAAGAAAAAGGAAGAGAGGTTCACCTCTTGAGTACTCATCCTTGAGAATCTCCTTAAGGCCTTTGTTTCTTGCATTTTGGAGATACCAGAAGGTATTGGACATTGCGGGGGGGGGGGGGGGGATTGGGAAGTGTATTTGAAAGTTATTAGCCAAGGCTCAATGCTTTAGTGGTGTGGGAGGAAGAGGGGGTGAGGGTTTCTTTATATAGTGGAGGTGAGGAGGGTTTTATTAATATTTTAATCATTAATTTGTTATTTCTCCACAAAAAAATCAATAGTGATGATACTATGACCTAGAATAGTAATAATTTAATGTGAGTTCTATATTTGGATTTTTACATCACTCATGTTTCTAAGAATAGTGGATTTAAATAATAATTTATTTATATGGTAAATTAATGCATTTTACATTCCACAAAAAATTCTAGTATTTCATAAAAATCCCAAAAATTAACCCTAACCATTTATCAATATGTAGAATCCACAAATGACCTACATTTTTAAAAATTATTTTTCTATATTCGAGAAATTTAGTTTTTAATTAAATTCATCATTTAATCAAAAAATACAAGCACTTAAAATATTCATCTTCATTTTTAAGGTGCCTCAATTTTTTTTAAACTTTCATGGGTAAGGTTACCATTCATAATGGATGTATTACTATTAATAAGGGTATGCTACTATTCATAAGGGTATGTTACTATTCATAAGGGTTGGTTACTATTCACTAAAAATTAACTTGACTCTATTAGACTCCAAATATCACCGTGATCGCAACTGTGTATGTCCATTTTTCTAAATTCAAAACACAGAAGTGGAAAATTATGTTTAATGGCTAGGTTATGACATTCTCCTGTAAATTACCACTTGTAGTTTCATAGAGACTCAGTTTTTTATTAAATATAGGCTATCTAATGAATATAATCTATTTAAAATAAACATACCATAAAATTTTTGGGTGTTATATTATCTCTCCATGAGTTAACCATATTTTCATTTTTTAGTAAATGTAATTTTGTTAATATATTGTCAATACACACAACTCCTCATTTAAACAACACACTATTAAGTCACATTTTTCAGTGAAAATTATATTCTTACACTTACAAATATTTCATATAATAAATTTTATTTATAATATATCAAAATAAATATTTTTACAATAATCTAATATATATGATATGCATAAGATAAAAAAAACTTAACTTTACTCGTAAAATACTATATATTTATTCAGTCACTTTTACCGCCTTTTAATGGAGAACATATATTAAATCCTATTTCTAAAATTTATAAATCATATATTTAAAAATAAAATTAATATTTTGAATAAGAACATTTTAATTTGTTTACGGTGATTTTTTGGTACTTTTTGAAATTTCATTTTTTGGTGAATAGTAAATAATACTGAATTTAAATTCAAAATGGATTTTCCCCTTAATTTATTTATAAGATTAAATTACAATTTTAATTAATTTTATAGTATAAATGGATTAAAATTTTATAAATTAATCCAATGTTGGTAACTATAATAAATTTCACTTTAAAATTGAATATCAAAACATAGAAAACTTTTGAATTATTTAACTTTAAAAACTCACAATGTTGTCCCATCTGCAGGATAAATTATGAATTAATTTCTACAATATCTATGATTTTTATTTACTAATATGTGTTAAATATTTCTAATTATAATAATTTATAATGTATAATAATGATGAATTAGTTTTTTACCCTAAATATTTGTGTAATTTATTGAAATTAATTACAAAGATTAAAAGAAAAATTAGCTTAATAACACATTAAACATTAAACTTATGGGCCCAAATGACCTAGAAACCTATAAAAATTTTCATTGGATGGAAATATATCAACCCTATACTAACATTTATCTAATTTTTACTATTATTTTATCCACATTACATTGGATAAAATGAGTGGAATTCCCTTTCCAAAAATTTACAAGAGTGTCACTCCTCCTCCACTATAAAAAGACTTCTCTCCTACCCCTTAATAAAACCTCTAAAGACATGTTATAATAAAGAATATAATCCCAAATGACTTCTAAATATCACTACCTTGATCCTAGAATCCTACAATTGGTAATAAATCAATCCCAGGAATTCATTTGGTGCAAACCAAAAAGAGTTTCGCAAAGAAGAGGAAACATCTGTCCTCAAACTCAATAGTTTTATTTTACATTTTACACCCCCTTAAATAAACATATTCCATGATTATATAGAAAAAATAGCATAAATATATTTATATGATTTTATGTTAATGTTTCTACCTTCAATTACACCCAAATACATCTAATGGGTAAGGAACAAACCATTTAAGTGTACAGAGAACTACCACCTCACGAAATGAGGATTGTTCATTTTTCCTCTACCAACTCTCATTATGGGAATTATGTTGGAAATGATGTATATATATATGATATATATTATATATATTATATATATTATATATTTATTATTATTTAATTTTTTATAACATATATCTATATACATTTTTTTGTGAAAATATGATAACATCGATTGTGGAAGTGTGGACTATCCCCTCCTCAAAGAGATGTGATTCCTTCATGATATTGATGGAACATATTAATGATGATTCTAATAAGAAAATTAATATTATAATGTAATTATAATATTCATATTTTTAATTTCCTTATAACTCTTTTAATGCCATAAGAAAATGAAATTAATGTTTATTCAATTGTATGGCATACCATCTGCATGAAAAATGCATTTCGTTTCTTACCTTCAAGTATTATTAATTATTATAATTAAATAAATAATTAATATATATTATATTTACATAGTTGATTAAATTATTGATAAGATTAAACCATGACATAGTTAATAATAACAATAAGTGACATGCTGAAACAAACTCAACAAACTAGGAAATTTACTCCCGAAATAGTGAATATAATGAAATATTATTATCAAATGGGTAATTAGATATTTTACGATGATAAAATATAATATTATAAACATGAATATTTTTATTTAATAATTTAACATCACTATTAAATCCATTGTACATGATCTTAAATGCCTTTCAAACAAAAGGAAATGCAAGTTAAATAATTTCATCGAAATTTACATTCCATTAAAACATATTTGTTGTTATGAACCAATAAAATATTTATGGTGTAGATAATACCCTTTGAAATTTTATATCATGAATCTACTTATTCTTATGATATTATATGTTTCATATTATTCATGTGGAACTATGATTCAAATGTTTTAATGTGGTATGGGGCACATTGGACTATTTATAGATTATTTTCCTCAAGAATATTTTAATGATCTTTCAAGGGTGTTTCCATTAATCAACATCAAAACCCATATTATTTATTATCCTCAACTGAGGAATTATTGATAAATCCATATAATTTATTCAATATTGATATTTTATTATAATTAATAATGCTTCTTTATCAATTACTCGATATGAGGAATGATTTGGGCATATAATGATTTGTGGTGACCAAACATTATATAGCCCCTCAATGCATCGATAGGTTCTCATGAGATAATTATGTTGGCAAAATTAAAAAGGTTTATGCCTTTAATTATAAAATATCTATAGGATGTATCTTGATAGTAATGGGTTCTCATGTACCTAAGACATGATAGATAATAATTTAAGATTTCCTTCAAAGATAATTCAGTTATCATTATTATTATCCACGAGGTTTTCAAATGATAAAATTTCAGGATGAATTTCATTATCAGTTTATGAATTAGATAGAATGTGTTTTTAGTTTCTTACATTTATATATTGATTATTAATTATATAGTTATTTCAATGGAAAGTGTTATAATTTATTTAAATTTCTATGTTTATTTATTCTCATTGATTTATTATTTCTTCTATTTTACATACCCTTACATCCCATTTGTGATTAAACTTATTATGTATCATTTCCCAAAGTTAAGAAGAGGAATACTTTGAATGAGTTTCTAGAATCTATTGATATCATTTTATTATATATCATATTTTTATTTTATTTTTTCAAATGTAATATGTTTCACATATTTGTAATTTGGATTTTTAAAAATGATAAATTGAGGAGTCCAAAGGTAACTGATTCCTTGTAATCATGAAAATGTTATAAAATAATGCATCCACTCCATGATTCTAGGTTTGGTGACTTATATCAATCATGTTTATACGAGCCTTAATTTAGTCCATTTTTTCTAACTTCATTTAAGAATATTCCAAAAACGCTTTCACATAAATTTTTTCAGCATGCATAACATCAAGAAAATTCCTGATGTAAAATCAGTTACAATAAGGTAATGCAAAATAATTGATATCTTCTTAAAACTAATATCTAGACGTTTTTTGTAAAATTATTACCAAAGGTATTGTCCATATCTTTTACTTTATAAAATATTTTATCCCCTATTAGTATAGATGATTATTTACATTATTCTGAACTCTCATAAAATGATTACATTCAAGATAAGTACTTATGTCGTTGGGGTAGAAATATGTGATTTCTAAGAAACATAGTCTTCGATGAATTTTTCATCCTTATTGAATGTGTACCATATTCACAAATTGGACACCCTAGTGTTCCATTAATCTTATATCCTAAAAAATTTCCATAATAAGGATTGTTATTAATAGTCCTGTACAACATAGCTCTAAATTTTAAATCCTAATTTTTGTAAGAATAAAACAATTTAATACCTCAATCCCACAATAATTTAAAATCATTGATCAATAGATCCAAATAGACATCAATATCATTACCTTCTTGTTTTTGTCCAAAAATAAGAATATAAAACATAATATATTTTTGTTTCATGTATATACATGGTGAATAGATATAAGTTGCCAACATAATCAACCATATGATATGATTTATGCTATAAAAAAGGATTCACTCCTTCTGTAAATAGTATAAAAAAATATTTTACGGCTCATTTCAAAATTTAGTATACTCAAAATCAATTCTCTTACATTGTGGAGATTTTGTCGGGAGATAATGTTTCCCAATATTATTTATTGTATATATGTTCCACATCAATTGTATTAAACTTTAATTAATTCCATATAGGATCCTAAGGAATGTAATGATTGGAAATAACCATAAAACTTTTGTAGGACCGGATTAATCTTTCTTGTTTCTGGAAGCACCAAACATTCAGAATTCATTAATTGATTTGTAGAACATAATAAATATTATACTATAATTTGTATATACATGTATTCTTTCAAATATCATATCCATTGGACATATCATTCGTTTAGCTTCATATTTTGGGCTAGGAAGCACAATTTCTTCTAGTAGGATATCATTTATGTGAGCAAGTAGATTAGTAAAAATGGCATCACTCCATGCATTAACATATATTAAATTATACTGCATCAGTGTGGCTGAAAATGATATATATTTAGTAAAAACAACATACAATTTAATCTTTACATAACTCCTTAACTTCTATTTTTTTGAAAATCATGAATTTCATCTTAAACTGTCATTGGAATTTTCAAAATATGATATTCACCATGATTCACACCTATAATCAAATCCTCGATAAGCCTTATACATTTTCCACATATGTAATCAAATCCGTTGATCCATAAAACGTAGTGTTATCCATGTCATTGTCTATATTCAGATTTTCCTCATGTTTAGTTCATCATTTATAGCATAGATCTAATCCGGGATAGCTCAAGTGTTATTCCAACTCCTCTATAATAATTATTCATGAATAACATAATTTTAAACATGAGAAATTATTTAGGAAGTGTCATATGAAAGACAACTAATAAACATTATGAACTCTTTCACCACATCTACATACTATTTTGTCATAATATTGGCATACATACATTTTTTATTCATATCCTTCTTATTAGATTAAATATTATTAATAATAGAAAAATACAAAATAATAGATCTTCCAAATAATTAGAACCAAAAATTTAAATTATTCAAATAATTTTTGCTTGCTTTGAAGTAAATTTGTAAATGAATTTAATAAAATAATTACTCCACTAGTGGTAGGTTTTATCCTCTAAATTTATGTCCAAATATCACCCGTACCATGTATGGGATGACTAATTCTCATAGTAAGTCAAGAAACATAGGTTCATGTCCAGAAGAGATGGTGGATGAGTCTCAGGAAACAAAATTAAATAATAACATTTCAGGTGACGAAAATTATGAGTCTCATTAAATCTAAATATTAACTAGCTATGGAATTAGTGAACAACCAACTAACACTTCATAGTTTCTTTTATAATGTTGAATAAAACAGAAATAGAATTCTGATCCCAACAAGGGCATCCTTGATTAGTGTGACTGTGAGAAGGCTTAGTTGGATGGACTTACAGACACTCATGTTGAGAGTGCCATTACAGTTTCAACATTTAAATAAAACCTTTAATTACTCCATGAAAAGGAAAAAAAATTCGGTTTGAGGATTTCATTTTAGTATAAGCTAGGTTCCTGTGAAGCCATTGTTATGAGAGTGGAGTCATGATGGATTTCATATTAGTTGGATGGAGTTAATGAAATTCCTCTATGATGTTTTTATTATCAAAATATATTACGTAGGAGGTTTTATTCTATGTATCAAGGAGGTTGTTGAAATCTAATATGATCATATTAATATAGATACCACCTTTTTTCCATACCCATATTTGAATTTATAAATATATATACCAATCATACCATTTTATATATAAATATAGATAACACTCATATTTTTGAAACATATTTTAAGTAGTGTTAAAAAAAAGAAATTAGAGATTAGATATATAATTTAATAAAACAAATAGTGGTTAATTTTTAAAGAGATATTATAAAAGAAAATTGTATCACTTATTTATCTCCCATTCTCACTGAAAAATTAATAATTCCCCGGAATATTCAATTAGGTTTATTCTTTATATTGGTAAACCAAAATTCACTCCTATAATATTATTCTTTAAAATTATAATTTTTATAGTATCCCTATCCATTCTGATATGGTATTATGTCATTGAATATTTTTTGATTCTTGAATATTCCTTAGGTTTGGCTGTGGTGGATGGTTTTCTTGGATGATACTGAGGAACTACATTTTTTCACATTTCTAGTAACATACATAATATAAAAAACAACCCAATACCTTATTTCATGTATGTTTTGGGTTGGTTCTTACCTTAATGTGGTGGTTGAATTCACTTCAGTGAATCAAGTGTTCATCTCTGTAATCCTTTTGGTAGGAATACACCTCCTCCCTATCGTATTACTATAGGGATAGGCTGATAATCATATACAGTTGAGTAGATATAAGTCAAATTGAACATTTTTTTCTAGTAGTTTCTTATTAAATTATTTTCTATGGAGTTTAAGGGTTATTTAGAATAATTTTTGTCTTTATGATGAGTAATAAGAACACCATCAGAATATTTATGTTTCTTTTCATTGATGGTAACATAGTAAATGTTAATGCCCAAGAATTCCTTATTGGTACTATTGTTTAGTTATAATTCACTCCTAAGAATGTTTTGGTTATGTTTTTTATTGTTTTATGAACACATATACAGATATTACAAGGGTTGGGGATTAATTTTATTCTTATATGATATTTAATTTTTTGTGAGTAAAAAATAAGGGGTATATGTTTTTTATTTTCAATCGATCATTCCTTTTTCAAAATAGTTTATAGAATTTATTTCTCAATGTTAATGAAACATCATATTATTAATAATTAAAAAATAAAATGAACTTGTTGAGTTAAATTTAAATTTAGTTTAAAAAGGGATCAAGGATTTCAACTTTTGAATGAAAATTGTTAAGAAAATAAATCCATCTATAATCATCAAAAGAAAATATATTGTGAAAGAAACTAAAATTGAAGATGAATTCATATAAATTAACACTTGAATATGTGTCACATTTCCAAACCCATATGAGAAACTTGGTTAATCATGGGAAGAAGAAAATAATGCTATGGTTTTTCTTATACTAACATTAAATTAAACTGTAATAAGTGTGGTACAAACAAAATCACATGTAAGATAAGTTCATGTTATTGGAGATCATTTTGGGATCCATGTTAGCTAAATCACCACATAAAAGTACAAATAGATAATATATCACAATTTAGTCTTATTTTTATGGATACAGGTGTTATTTAACTAAACAGTAGGGAGTTATTTATGTGACACTATTTATTTAATAAAATCTCATTTTAAAAATTAAAAAATTTATTTAATAAGATGTCATTATTTTTATTAATTTAATATTTTAAATTAAAAACTAAATTTTTATAATTAGTTGGTTAATTTTTTAAAAATATTTTTTATGTTTATATATATATATAAGAAAATAATAAGGAATCCTGAAATAATACAGGATGTTTGATAATTAAATATATAATTTTTTATAGTAATGAAGTATTTCATACAAGAAAACTTAAATTTAAAATTAATTACATATTACAAATTAATAATTCATTTATATATATTTAGAGTTTTATTTAAAAAAACATTCCATATTCTGAATCAAGATATTGAAATTGATTATGAAAGTAAATATCATTTATTGGTAAAAAATATATAACATGTGTGAATTGTTAAATATTTTTATGAATAATGAATACTATAAAATATGGTAAATTATAAAAATTATTCATATATTTAAGAAATAATACGTATAATTATAATTTTTTAATGTAATACATAATTTCCATTTATTCAAAGTAAATATTAATTCAAAAATATTAATTCAAAATAATTATTAGTTCAAAATAATTTTTAAATTATTTATATAAATTATTAATTCATGATAATAAAAAACATTTTTAATTAAAATTATCTATTATAATAATTATTTCTTAATTATTTATAATTATTTATATACACATAATCTATCGGTAGAAGATAAAAATCTCCCATAAACAAAAACATAAGAAGGATCAAACAATTTTAACTCCACCAAACAGATTTAATCACAACCCAACCATCTATAACAAATGGTTTAACTCAAGAAATAATTTCGATACATTGAACAGTAATCAAGAATAATATACCAATCACTAGATTCACAAGAACCTCAATTGTTAGTAAATCAAAAACTATACCATGTTGGGATAAAGAATTCCATTTTAATTCAACAAGAACACACATATAATTAAAATGAACCTTTAAAACCCAAACTAAAAACCAAAACACTTCTTAAAATATGAAAACCTATAAATAATATCCATTATGAAAAAATTTAAAATTCATGGTCTGAGGGGTTATTTTAAAACATATTATTGTCTTTTTTCTAATTCTAGAAATCCATTTAAATGAAATTAAAATCAATTAAAATTAATTTTTCCTTTCAAATAATAATTATAGACATTCAATACTAATATTAGTTATCCAAAATGATAATTTAAAATCCATGATATAAGGGTTTTGAACGTAATGATAATTGTAAAGGGAAACCTACCTTAATCTAGAATGGTGAAGAATATCCCTCAATTACGAAATAAAAAATGTCTTAAAGAACCCATTAAAAACCCAAACAACAATGATATCAAATAAATTTAGTAACCAAACCATGTCAAGGGTTTTTTTGGTGTTCATGTGGCAAGGGGGATGAGGAAACAACATGAAATTAGGGATAATGGAGAAATCAAAGAGAAATCAACCCTAATCTTGATAAACCATGCCTAAATAGAAATAAAACCAAAAAACCAACAATTTATAAATTGAATAATGGAATTGATAAGTTAAATTGGCCGTCCCTCATTTATGTCTAATGCGTAAGATGGTGTGGTGGTTTGAGGGAGTGTTTAATTCAAATAAGGTAATATCATAATTTCTCATTTTATATTTTCTAGGTGCATCATCCCATTGGTGGTTCAAACAGGTGTTTACGGAGGTTATTGATGAAGGTTGGTGTGTTCGGTTGGTTGTGTCCTACTGAAAATGATGTTACAATGATGATCACGATTAAGGAGAAGAAGACATAATGAGATTCCTTGGATCTTGAGAGGATCAATTCATCGAGAAGATTAATGAAGAGTTGCGGTGAAAGTTCAGTTATATGAAATATTGAAGGAGCGAAGAAGGAGGACCTTGTTATGGTTCTATTTAAAACATTAGGTATGACTTCTATCAGTTCTTTTAAAAAAGATGTGATGAAAATAAGTTTTATCAGTGCTAAAATAGTATTCCCTTATGAAAAGTAACATTATCAGTACTTGCTTTGCACTGAAAACGATATGTTTTATCATCTACTTTTTAGCATTGGAAAAAATAAATCTTTATCAGTGCTAAAAGAAATTCATAAAGACAAAATTTTAATAATATAATATATAAAAAATAAAAAAATTGTATTTTAATAATTATAAATAAATATTTAAATAATCAAAAATCTTATTTATAAATATAATTATAAATAAAAAAATGTATTCTTTGAATAAATTTATAATTATATAATAATTATGTAAATATATATTTAATTATTTATGATTATATTTATAAATTAATATATTCAAAAAAACTGTATATAATTATTAATATATTAATATAATTATATATATATATTAATATATGAATATATATAATTATAAATATAAAAATATATTTATTATATAAAAATATATATTATAATTTTAAAATTATTAAAATATATATTAAATTATTTATAATTATAAATAAATATATTTGGAAAATATTTATATAGAATTATAAAAAAAATTATATAATTATCAATAAATATATTTAAATATATATAATTATAAAGGAATGTGGAAAAGAAGCCACACATGGTGCTAATGATTCAAACTCTGACTCGGAGGTGGGACCAAATGAATAGATTTTTGGAATATGGATGATGGTTCAAAAATCATGGATTACTCCCAAATGGAGGAGACCAAGATATCCTTAAGGTTTGGGGGAGGTAGAATATAATGACAATATTTTTTTTGTTAGTTTTGGGCATGTTTTTCTATTTATCTCTCTATCCTTGTGTTTTGTGCCCTTTTAATTTTTAATAAATTTTTAGAGAGCATGGGTTTGTCAAAGTTCATACCATTTTTACTAATTATGAATAAATACCTTTTTAATTATTTTTTTTGTAACAATAAATATATTTATATAATTACACATATTTATATAATAAATATATTTATTATTTATATATATTTACAATACTTTTATAATTATTTAAATATATATATAAATATATTAATAAGTCAAATTAAAAATAAATTTATTTATTTATTTTTAAATATTTATAAATGTGTTTATATAATTATATATGTTGGCATGCCTCATCAGGTGTTCAAGAATTAGCTCTTATTAGGAATCAAAATACCAAGTATTGGGGGGAAATAGTTGAAAAAGGGATGTCATACTCAATTGTAAATCTTTGGTGAAAGAATATATTGATTAACAACTTTTCCATGAGAGGAATATTTACTAAAAATCTAGAAAAGTTATGTTCAAAAGATGATGAGCTTGAAAATAATCATTCTAAGTATAGAATTATTATTCAAAACTATGGTTTGTTTGAAAGTGAAATGGTTCCCAAAATGTATACATCTAAGGGGATATGTTTAGGGGTCCTTAAGGAACATTCCCCTTAACATTGTCATTTTCCTCTCTTACTAACGAGGTATTTGATCCCAAGTTGGATCACCCCAAAGAAAAAGTCATATCTGATGCTTTAATTGGTAGTGGATAGGCTTATAACGCTAGTGGTCCAGAATAAATGAAATAATCCTCATTCAAGGTAATCTTTGTCGCTAATTACGGCTTCCAATTTGTTCCTTTTAGGAAGTCCAAACCAACTTATTCGGAGCCTGTACATGATTCTTTTTCTAAAATTTCATATGATGTGGCCTTCACTCCTATTGTAATTCCCCTTTAGATATAGCCTCTATTAGGAAGCCCCACATGCTAGCTGATAAACTCTATTCTATTTGAGGCTCCAGATGACCTTGTAACAAAAAAATATGAATGGAATGGGAAGTCCAATAATGATGAAGGTCTCCAATTCATTCCCCTTTGGAGTTATTTTTCTGATCAATGAAGGTAAAAATCAATCCTAGGATGATGTTTTCCAGGTGTTCTCTTTGAAGATGCAATCTGATTCCCTAGAGTACATGAAAGGGGATGATAAAGTGCATGTTGTTGGAGTACAAATAAATTTTGCTCAAACATCCACAGAGAAAGTCCAAGAATATACTTTACATGATGACACACCAAAGAAGGTGTAGGTTCTATCAGATACTATTTGATCTGACATGGAGGACATGGGTGTTGAATGCTTCTTAAAATAAGGGAACGCATGGAGGAGATGTTGTCATGCAAGAGCACGTGGATGCGGGCATGGGAGCAAACAAACTGATTGGAATTCTATGTGTGATTAGGAATCTAGGATTGGTGCTATGATTTTAGACAAATTAGTTCTTTCACCATTTTATAGATGAAGACAGTATTTCTATATATGACCTCATCTTTTGATTTCTCTATTTTTTGGTTTTTAATAAATTTTATTTGTCCCATCCAATTTCTAAAAATTATATATTTATATATTTATATATAATTATATATTAATTTAATAATATATAATTTTATATAATTTTAAATATAATAACTATATTTATTATTTAAATATATATATTATAATTTTACAATTATTTAAATACATATATTTATTTATTTATAATTTTATAAATACTTTTAAAAAAAACATTATATATATTTATAATTAAATAATGAACTAAGTCCATCCATACATAGGAAGATGTAGAGATGTTATATATATATATATATATATGATCATCTCACATACACATGTACTTATATTTACATACACACACATATATCTACAAACGTACAACATCTATATATACACATACACAAAATCGACACACACAACATAATGGATACACATATAAGCATTTAACATTGATATAAATATATAATTTCAAATATCATATATTAATAGCACATCATTTATATTTATATAATTGATTGAAATATTAATATATATGTATATATATATATCAATATATCACATTTAAATTAATTATATTATTTCATTTTGGCTTTAATATATAAAATTAAACGATTAAACATTTTGACTAATGTAAATTTGAAAATATTATATGTATATAATTATTAAAATAAGATTTATTTTTTATTAAATGTTATACAAAACATAATAATATGTTATATTTAAATATGTATACTTATTGTAATATAAATCTTAATAAAAAGTTTATTAATTTATTTATTCACAATTATAATAATAAATAAATATATTTTTAAATATTTTTATATAATTATATATATGTATATAATTCTTTATATTTATAAATATATTAATATATATAATTATAATTAAATAAAATATAATTATTATGTAAATATATTTTTTATAGGTTTATAATTATTCAAAAATATAAAATTATTTTTAATTCTAATTATGAATAAATATATTGATAAATATTTTTATATAGTTACAAATATACTTAAATAATAATAAATGTTTATATAAATTCCTTGTTTTGTGGGAAAAAATGGGTACTGAATAATAGTGTTTAATTTTTAATATATGAGTTTGTTATGTAATATTTATTACCTAAATCCCAAAAACTATCAACCTAAAATATATTTGTGAATATATGAAAATGAATTCTAGATAAAAGTAACTAGAATATTAATGTTTAAGGTTATGTCCTTATAGTCAAAGAGATAAATAGTGGGAATAAAACATGGAAGCTCCTTAAATATTTAGAGTATAATAAAATATATAGAGTTTAAGAATGATGTATTATAATATTCCTTCAATGATAATATAAGAAATCCTAAAACAAAATTATATTGTAAAATAAATTCTTACGACTTTGGAAACTTTTAAATAAAACACCCTTGAATTTTTAAACATGAATTGAAACATTAAACATAATTAAAAATATATATTCATTTAAAATATATAAAATTGGTATTATGTACACCACATATAGGTAAATATGTACATAATACCAAATATGTCTCAATGGAGTAGAAATTGAGATGAAATCACTTACATTGATCATATCATTGAATTGAAAAATAATCAATTAAGTTATTATGGGTAAAAAATTTAAATAAAAAAAAATAAGTGGAAATATAACATTATATAGTCATAGGTCATTTCATACATAATTATATTCAATGTATCAAAATTGAGTTAAGAAATCCATTACCAGTTGGTAACTTTCAAGTCAAACCCCCTTGGATGAAAGAATTTGAATTGAAAATTAAATTACCATTAATTATGAAGGATTAACTATATAACATGTAAAATGGATATATATACACCATAAGAAATAAATAATGAGTAAAAAATTAAAATATTCTTTAATGAAAGGAAATTGAGATGAAACCCCTTACGAATATTGTATCATTGAAGTGAGTATTAATCAATGAAATTATTATGTGTGAAAAATGTAAATCCAAAAAAAATAAGTGTAAATAAAACATAAAACAATAATCTATCATTTAACACATAATCATGGTATAAAATAGTCAATTAAGTATAAGTACAACCTAATGAATTAAAATTGAGTTAAGAACCCCCTTATAGTGATCATAACATTGAAGTGAGAATTAATCAATGACATGATTATATGAATCAAATATAAATCCATGTAAAAAAAGTGGAAATAAAACATAAAATAATCAAATGTAATTACACATATAATATTATCATATTAATGATAATGAATAAGTAATATAACCCAATGAAAAGAAATTTAGTTATGCAATTCCTTACTACTTGTTAACTTTCATGCCCAATCCCCTTAGATGAAATAATTTTAATTTAATGTTAAAATATCATGAAGTATTAATTATTGATTATATAACATATAAAAGGTCATTATATAAATCATATAAAACACATTAGGCACACACAATTATATTCCTCAACTGAAGAAAATTGAGATGAAATCCATTACCTAAAGTTTGTCTTACATTGAAAGGAATCTAAAATACTATTTTATAAATTTAGATTTATTATAATTACATAACATACCCATATACATATCTATAATATCATATATTATCCATTTATGACTTCTTATCACCCATTTGTTAACAATATTTTATTATTATCATTGTTTCAGGAGTCCACCGCTTCACCTTTCATGAGAATTTGGGTTCAACAGTTCTAGTCCTTATACTTTTATTGTGGTTCCATAATATATATAATTTTTATCATTATATAAATATCATATAAATTCAATATATATATATATTTATATATATATACATATATATTTTTCATAAAAGGTAGAGATATAAAAATTAATTGCATTGTTCATAGAGATGTTAGGCAGTACGTACGCATGAACGTTGTTTTCACTTTTAGATAGATAGAATGAAATAAAGGTGAATAATAATTAAAATTTATAGAATCATTTTTATATCATATATATTAATTAATCCCATAATTATAACCATTCAATTAAATTGGTGATTAAAAATTAATTACACTTCTATGTGGGGACAGTAAGCCGATGTATACACGATCAATGTTTTCACTTTCATTATAATTGAATGTAGGGGGATAATGGTTGTCAAATAATCACAACAAAAATTCATTATATTTAAGATAAATAATTTATTATTTTTGAATTTATACCACACATTTAGAGGAGGTATAAAAAAAAAATCAAAACTCGTAGTTAAGAGTTATTCCTCTTTATTGAGAAACCTCTTTTGGCTTACACCTTAATCCTTGAATGAATTTTCATTTAGAAATAAAAAAAGATCTAGGATAATATGAATTAATCTAGGAAGGTATAATGATATTTATTTTATAATATATAAGTCTCAAAAGGTGTGAGGAGAAGAGGTTCCCTTTTATAAGTGAGGGGAGGGGCACTCTTTGAATTACATAAATAAATAAAATAATATAAATTAGTTTTTGTAATAAAGTGACTCAAAATTAACATACTTAGAATATTGTGTGATGTAAGTATAAATAATATCATTAAATAATTTTTTTACAAGTTTAATTTGTGTTTACACCCTCATCTCTTTGTCTTAACCCCCATTAACCATTTTGACAATTATCACAATATCAAAGTTTTTTACCTTTAAGGGCCATGAATGAAGCCATAAAAAGAAAAGTGGCCCATAAATAAAAAATGGCTTATATATTAAACCATATACCATTAAATTTTATTAATATAATATTTTTATGGATTTCAAATTTCTTAATAATTTTTTTTTATTATAAAATACAATTAATGTCATGTCTAGAACTACTTATTTACTTTGAATTTCAAGTCCTAACGACTGTTATGGAATTAAAATATAAACATTTAATACATCCATAATATGTCATATTTATCTACAAAATTCATGTAACACACTAATTCACCATAATATTATTACTTTTAATATTTTTAATATATATTATTTTAATTTTTTACTAATTGAATAAATATTATGTTGGGGTTCTGTAAGAATTTAAGGTAATTATTCAATTAGTAAAAATTAAAAGTTAATTAATATGACAATTTTTTTTTATCTTTCAGATAAAAAATTTCAAATGAACATAACCACTTTTTATCCTTATGAAAAAAATATTAGAGATATTAATGTCAATAGAGTGATATTTTGTATAAATTATTTTCTTAAAATAATATATAGGTCATAATAAAAGAAAAAATAGAACTAAGACACCCAAAATTAAAATATAACATGTTATGGGGACTAAATAACTTCAACCAATCACATTTTGGATTGTTTTGGATACATTTTAAGCCTTATCTTCTCGTTAATCCATAGTAAGACCATTTTAACTGTTGGGACCACTTTCTGTATAAGCTTGTATTTGTTGTCAATAGTTTTCAATGAAGATCAAAATGAAGGAGATCAAGAAGTAATCCAATGAAATAGAGGAATGGAAATTCAGATGATTGTTGTACTGATCATAAGTTCAAAGAACATGTGTTAAAGGTGACACATTGTTTAGAACAGTGAAGAATGGTGAGATATAATCCATCTGAGGATGATTAAAGAAGAATGGGAATAACATGTGTCAAAGGTGACACATTTTTTACAATAGTGAAGAATGGTGAGATATAATCCATCTGAGGATGATTAAAGAATAATGGGGATTTGATGAAGACCATGCAATTCCTCATGATTGCATGAGAACCAAGAAAGAGACTTCTTGAAGATTTGAATCATATGTTTTGCATGAAGTAGAGAATGATGGTTGAAGAAGAAGACAATGTGCGAGGGATTGGAATTCTGAGATGGCCATGCACTTCACATTGTATCAAAATATGATGATGCTAAAGCTGATCTATCAAAGGATATATATTGTGATAGTGGAGTTTGTGTTGAAAGAAGAAGAGTTGCTAAAGGATACAAATCACCGGAAAGAAGTGTTTTTGAGGTGATCGTGCTTGTTGACAAAGCAAACAAAAAACATACAAATTTGTTGACAAAGGAGATTCCATGGTGGCATGTCGAGTTCAAGGGCTATGGATAACGATCCATGTTTGATTCATGAACGTCGACAAATGAATGGATTATCTGGAGGTGGTTCAAAAAGAGCAGATACAAGGTGGCGCCATTTTCCAGTGTTTGTCAAATTTTTGGGCCTGAAAATCGACAAATAGAGAAAAGTGGTTTTGGCAAAGAGACTTGCACACTGTGTACTTGAAGAAAAGGGAACCTATGCACCTAGTGTTTTTCAAGATCATAACATGGAAAAATGGCAAAGGAATGAGGTTTGTGCATGTATTGGGTTCGTCGTCCAAGTGACCTGCGCGCCATGAAGAGACTTTCACTCCGGTGCCTAGGAGGTTTGGAAACTTGCACACCTATTGTTGTTAAAGATCATAACTTCAAAATATGGAAAAGGAAAGAAGGTCGTGCATGTATTGGCGTGTTTGCACAAGTGAGTAGCACGACATAGGCTAAGGCGGATGAGCTGCGCGTCGGAGCGTGCACGCTGAGGGAAGACTTGTGCGTCATCGCATAGGGTATCTAAATGCCTATAAATAGAGGAGCACCCCTCCTCATTCGGTATGATGTTCAAGACTTAGAGATTGTTTGAGCTCTCGTCGAACAGGTGGTTGACCCGTGTAAGTGGTAGTTGGGTCGCAAAAGTAGAGGTTGTGTGCCGGTTGTTGGCTACGCGCCCAAGGCGGTTTTGGAGAGAAAGGAAGCAAGTCGCGCAGGTTTGAAGTTGAAGGAGGCAGTGTCACGCAGGTGGTTTGGTGATACCTGCGTGACAGTTTGGACTTGCGCGCCAAAGACTTGCGCGCCGTATTGGGACTTGTTTGCCGGGCTTGGAGAAGAGCTCTAGGTGTTGTTGGAGTACGCCCGTCCTTTTTGGAGATGCATGAAAGCTGAAAGATTGCTCGATACCTTTAGTGCAACATATGATGTCTTCATTTGTAAAGATGGAATAATAGTGAACAATTTGGGTTTATGAAGAGAAGTGGTACCGCACACACATGAATGGTGTTTAACGACCTCATTGTGCTTTGTGAAGAGATGAATAAGGATCCATGCAACTAAACCCAGATCTATAGAGAAAGAGGGGAATATATCAATACACTCAGGTGTTAGTATTGGGAATCAAAGGAAGAGAAGAAGAAGATTTAGTTCATTCAGTTATTGCACTAAAGAAAGAATCTTGAATACAAAAGTGCATCAACTCAGTACTCTGATACAAGCATTTTCTCATGCTAAACATGGGACAAAGACTTCAATGCAAATTTATTGAAGAAACCTTCACGTCTATAAACTGGGTGAGACTTCACCAAAGGAAGTGAGCTAGGGGGAGTCAACGGGAGTGACCCGAGGGAAGCAGTGAGCTATCCCTAAACCTTTGTAAATGCAGTGATCCTGGGACAGAGTGACTATGCCCGAACCTTTGTAATCCATAGAAAGTGAAGTATAGTGGAATTTGTACGACCGGAAACCTGTCGGCGTAGTCTCCTTGGACGTAGCCCTGTGTGGTGGACCAAGTAAAAATTGATGTGTCATCTCTTTGCATGTGAATGTTTCAATGCTGATCATATCCATCATACAAGTTTAAGTAGTTCCTACCAATGTGGGAACAAGATCCACATCTTTAAAAGGAAAAAGTTGACACCCTGATTCACCCCTCCCCTCTCAGGGTGTCCCGGGGTCCTTCATTAACTTTAACCATGATAATTTAACTTTATAAGATAATAACATAATTATATGAAAATAATAAAAGGGGCCTTGTAAAAAAAATTTGGACATGAGAATTCCAAATTTGGAATCCATTTTATCAGATTTAATTTCTAGAGTTGGAAGAAATTACTTTTAATATAAGAACTAAAAGCACATGAAAATTAATTTTTATGAAAATTCCTAATTTTTTAGTAAAGTTATTTTCACCTTGAAATAAATTAATAAATTTGTTTACATGAATATGTTTGGATAAATAAAGAAATTATTTTTTTTAGACTTTTTAATAAATCCAAAACTGAATGGAATCTTCTAACCATTCCATTAAATTTAAATATTGAAAAATAGTTTTTAATTTGAATAAAATATAGCTTATCTTTTATAATAGTCAACCTCGGGTTCACAAATTCAAAATTAAAAATAAATTATTTAATTAATTAAAAAATATATTTGGTAAAAAAAATTATACAATATGATATAGAAAAGTGTTATGGTTATTTTTATGTTTTACCCAATAGTTTTAACATTATTTACCCAATTTTACCCTTTACCAATGATAAATTTTATTACAATTACTATTTATAATGCCTAAAAATAGTGGTGAAATATTTAGAAAATTTAAACAACCTAATTCAAAATATGGGATCAATTTTTCAAGATTAAATTCCAATAATTTAGAGAATCTAATTTTAATATAAATGTCTAAAACACAACTAAAAATATTTTTTTTAGAAAAATGTGTTTTTACGCCAAAAACAAAACTTATAGAAAAACTGAGTATAATTAAAATCAAATTGTAAATAATTATATTATATTTAATTAAATATTATTTATGTTAATTTTATGTCATATTAAAATCACAATGAATCCTTTTAATGAAAATAAATTATAGTTTTACAACAATTGGTATTTTTCTCTATTCACTGAAAAATCATCCATTTCCGAAAAATACCAAAATACCATACTTAGATAACTTAGATATTGTAATTTAACAAATAATATAAATTTTTATAAAATAAAATTTTTAAAAGTTGAAAAAGTAATTATATTATCCATTAATGAAAGGCAATAAAAATCAGTTTTAAATAAAACATATTTTTGTAACATAAAATGACATTAAAGAAAAGTGAGTACTTATTTATGATAAATTAATAATTTTTTTGGATTATATAAAAACTTTAAACATTTTTTTCCTAATATAGTTATTATTATTCATACCTGATAATTTAATTTCTAGGTTATAATGGTCGCATTTAAAAAATAATATTTCATGGTTCATTTAATATTATTGTTATGTGTTGTATATTCTATTGAAAAAAGTATTATTTTTAAAATCTCAATGTGTTACATATATCATAGAGTTTACCCCTTAATTAATTTAGAGTATTAGCTCTAAGAATCAACATTATTCATCCAACAGTCTAATAATTGGCTGATGGAATTATATATGGAGATCCTTATTGATGTGAGACAAATTTCTATGATGCCATAGCATAATTATACAATATTGGTTAAATAAGGTACTTTATAATATTTTTATACCATTATGTAACATAAAAAATGTGACATCCAACATTAAATATACATTTATTATTATATATCTAGAAGTATACATACTAATGGAGACCCCAAATATAATGCATGATGGGTTTTTTAATGAATTATCTATTGATGTAGAAAGACATAAATAAATCAAGGAAAATAAGAATAAACTTATAGGAATCAAGTGTTTTTAAATAAGAAAAAATGAAATGTAATTCATACACCTTTTTTGAATCATTTTATAAAGTAATGTTATGGGTGTTATATTTTTATTAGGATTTTATTAAACCATTTAATCATCCACCAATATATATTGTAGTGGATTATGAATGTAAGGATTCTATTAAAATTATAATCAAGAAATATAATAAAAAAAATTGTAGTTATAATTTTTAGGAGTAAAAATTAGATAAATACATGATATATTATGATAATCTTTTTTGATAAATGTAAAGTATCTTTTTGCTATATATATGATATAAATTTTAGATGTTAAAATATTTCAAATCTTGATTTCCCTCACAACTATGTCCAAACCCACCTTATAGAAGATTATATGACATCATATTATGATGATATCTCAATAAATATTATTTAAATGATAAGTAAGTGTAAATATATGCTCATGGAATTTATAAAATAGATAATAAAATAATATTTTTAATATGAGATTACATATAGGAAGGATTATATACTAATGGATAATTTATCTATGGAATGTATACTAGCATTATTATGATTTATTCCACATAAGTTGGTAATAATTCACCAATGATGTTGACACTAATAATTATCTATAAGTAGAACTATGGTTCATGGACTTGGTTATTATCCTAAATTAACGTTCATTTTATTAACATCTGGGTTAAATACCTAATATCAAGCCATCATTAGGTGATCAAGGAGGTAGTCAAAGATATTTTCATTACGTTCAAACCATATAAGGTATATCATCAACATTGTTTTAGGGACATCACCAAAAATTTTAGTAATAATCTTCATGATGGAGTAATGATGATGTCTACTAATGAACCAAGTTTGCAATCATAGTGTATATATTTATACATAGAAAATGAATAATATAATTTCAAAAAAAAAATTCTTATACAATAGCATATTCTCAAGATAAAATAACTTTTTAGGATTAGTTTGAATCTATTCATTTGTATAATCAATAAGTTCTTGAATACATGATTTATATTACAAGGGACATGTAGTCTTTAACATTTTCATCATTTTAAAATGATCTCCATTCAATTTTCCAAAGAAGCTAGGATATGTTCCTCACTTAGACAACACAAGTAATATGAAGGAATATATGTATATTTGTACATGAAGAAGATAGAAATGACATCACTATTTTCTTCATGAATACACACACACTAAGGGATACAGATTTCTCAAAAAAATCTTAGTTTGGTGATATGGTGGTGAGATCTTCCCATTAGGAGCAGGCCATGTATTTCATCTGTTGTTGATGAAAAGGGTTGTAGAGACCAAAAAACACATTTTGGCCTAAAAACATAATATAAATAAAATATATAGTAAAGGGAGTATTTTGATTTTCATGATTTTATTTGACTTCTTGTGGAGTCTAAATACTCACTTAAATAAAAATATATATGTATTTAAAGTTGGAAGGAGTTCTATAAAATTATGTTTTACCGCCGAGGTGAACTTCACATACATGTTTTTACGCACATGTGTGTGTTATAATCTCATGTTCCTAGATATCCTATATTGGGGACTATATGCCGAAGATTTATTCTCCCAGGTTCTAGTACATGTGTGAAATTCATCTTCATCCAAACCACTTTCACACATAGCCTCTATGCTCTAGTTATCCTTGATGTGTTCCTTGGTCTTCCTATATGCATGTCCGGCTCTCCTAGAATGTATTACATTAACATGACTATGTTATGTACTGAGGTTCCCTATATTAATCATCATTACCCCCCACCCATGGTCTATAAATTTATTTCTATACCACCATTTTAAATGATTTTAAAAAAGAGGAATGTGTGTTCGAAGCTCCATATTCCAATGTCCCCCTCCCCTCTAGGTTACTCTTAAGTCTAAACCTAAGGGAAATGATGACTAGGATTCCATGATACCTATCCATCCTATAAAACCCATAGTATAGATCTATGTATCATAGTCATGACTAGTATTATATAATAGAGTTCCATATACCCAAGTTGTCCTCATAGATTCTTACTTGAGTACAACTTTTCCGAGGTCTCATAATTGAGTTTGACATCACCCTAGTATCCTACCCACACTTGAGTTCATCCATGTTTTCTACTTGATCATGAATTTCTCTAGTTATCCTACCTAATTGCAAGTTAACCCAAGTATCCAACCCAAACAAGACTTATTTTTAGGTCTTTTACCTAAGAATGACTTTTCCTATGCCGCTTTACATGGGAACCTATTCACTCATGCCTCCTACTAGGGCCCCCAATCACTATAGTACCATAAAAGGGAACCCATTCACTTTACCCCCAAGGTTGTGCATGATCTTTCTTAGTTCACCCACCCGGGAACCACTTTTCCTAGGTCTCTACCCCTGGTTGGCACATTGCCTAGGTCCCTACACTCAGACCCCACATCACCCAAGTCCCTATACCGGGGAACTACTTCATCCAACCACCTTGGTGATAATACATGGGTACCAATTTTCCCCAGTCCCATATTATTGAACCCACTTTTCCTAGGTCCCTTGACTATGTGTCCACCCCTAACATATATTCTTTTAGTTGAGATACTCATGTTAGTTCCCAAAATGTCATGAGTTGATACAATCCTCTTAGTTCCCTCATATATGGGCCTCACAATTGGTGAAATCCCAGACTACTCTATTCATGCTTCCTTATATAGTTACCAATACACAAGATATTGAAAACCATATAAGTTCCTCTTACTCAGTGTAATCCACAACCATACCTTATCCTATTTAGTTTTCAATGGACTAGAAAAATATAAAGGGCCACCCTTGTGTAAGCCCCACTCAGTTTCCTATTGGTTCCCCTTTTATGACACAAACATAGTTATTATATTATGTTAAATTGTTTAGATCAGTACTCACACATGAACTTAAACTATACAACCCAGACTATGTGGATTTTCATCTCCTCTCTAGTAGGCTACGTAGGATATTGTTTTGTTAGGTTTTGATGAGGATGTGGGATGGGTTCCCCCTTTGATGGTTTGATTGGGGGGATATTTTAAGGCCTTTCTCAATCACACACATCAAGTTTACCATTTGTTTCATCTACCCTAGAGACACCCAACTGTTCCCTCATCCATAGTTGGTTATGGACCTGCTTTCAAAAGGTCGGAGATCATCTGGGTTTTTAGGCCCATTGACTCTTGGGGACTCGCATTGGTCAAGATAATGGGAGGTTGGGCTCATCACAACCTTTTTGTGGGAGTTATTTCTTACTATGAGACTCTCTTATATATTTAAGATATCTTTTTGAAACTCTTTCTAATCCTGATATAGGAACAGTTACCAAAACTAAATGACAATTGGTTAATTCCCTTTCATATGCAAAATATGGGGATCTCTTTAGTTAATCAATATGTATGTATCTAATGTTCTTCATCATTTCTTGGTCATAGGTAGTTTCTTATATATTGAAGAAGTTTAAACATGTTATTCGGAGTATGATTGCATATAATGAGGTGGTTAATATTCTAAGGAGGGGGTTGATCCATTTTGAGGCATCCTATGTATCCTGATTATTGCGAGAATCAAAACCCATGTAGTTTGTTCATCCAATACAGTTTAATGTCATGTGGAGAGGACATATGTTTGGGTACTAAGACATAAAATATTTTAGCTCTAACCCTAAGGGGGTGCCCTATGTATCCTGAGTATAGTGAGAATTATATTTTTCATAGTTCCCATGGTTTCCCAAGTCATTATAGAGACTCATCATAAAGATGGTATGATTATCATGAATCCCTAAGATCAAATGAACCTTGCTCAGTGTGAAAAACAAGGGATGGAAAATTATCACTTCATTGCTCATGATGAAGGGATTATGAACTAGGGATACCTTGAGATCATTTACTATGGTAATTAGGTCTTGGGGAGATGTCTTATGTATCTTGGTTAATGAAGGAATCAAAGTCATTATAGCTTGGTGGGTTTCTCATTCTGTTGATGGATGAGATAGGGTGCTCATCTCATGGGATTAGTTGAGTCTTCCTGGTTGAGACATTAGACTCATAAAAGGATTTATACCTAAAGGGGTGTTTTATTTAGGCTTGGGCCTTAAGAAGGCATCCTATATATCCTGATTATGGTAGGAATCAGAGTCATCGTCGTTTAGTTTATGTCAGGTCTTACACACTGAGGTTTCCTTATACCATTAAGGGGGTTTATAGTGCAGATTTTATGATTATTGAAATCACATAATCCCATGTGATCCATTCTCATATTGGGAAAGAGGGGATAAAAAGTAATCCATGTCATTGTTTTGAATAAGGGACTTAGATGTTAGGATTTCCCTTGATGATAAACATAGGGCTTGAACTTCAGGGAGAGGTAGGCTATATATCCTGGATATGGAAGGAACCAAAGTCACCATATTTTCCTTTATTTTAGGACTTACAGACCAAGGTTTTCCTATATTTGGGACTTACACACCAAGGAATAACAGTGTTATGAAGTCCTAGGATTCCCAATTGACATGACCTTCTTGCCTGGAGGTCATCTTCTGACCCAGTTGGCATGTCCTAGGAATCATCACATGACCTAGCTTGACAAATATGGAGGGTTTTGTGAGAGTCATTACGGAATAGTCTGATGGGTGTCGTGTATCTTGGATGAAAGCTCTAGGAGACATCATGAGACTTTTCTGACATATCTGGAGGGCGTCACGAGTCCCAACTGACTTTCCCAGAGGGTGTCTTAGGATATTGGTTATTATGTATGGATGGTTTCATGATACTTGGATGATATGAGTAAATTCTATTATATGAGTCATGTGATGTGTCCGAAGGATGCCACATGTCCTGGGTGACCTACCCTGATGATTTTTTGAGATTAAAGTGGTGTCCATGGTGGAAACTATTTGACTTACTTTGACATGTATGGAGTATTCCACATATCCCAGATGGCATATTGGAGGAGTGTTGTGAGATCTAGGTGACATGTCCTAGTTCTGTCACGTGTCTTTGGGTGACTCAAGTGGAGCTCCCGAGAGCCAGTGAGCATGTATTTCGATTAATTCTTCCACTTTTAATCTTGTTTCTAAGACATACATTGTGAAGGAATTAGGTTTATTGAGTACCATTACATTGAGTCTCATATGATCTAGAAGACATGTTGTATGCTCTTCAAAAGTCATTCCAGAATTCCTTCGTGTGATATATGAATAATCCCATGAAGCACCTTATGTGTGGAACAAGATTGCTTTGGATTTCCACCAGTGTATTACCTATAAGAATGTTTTCAGTCGCATACTCAATTGCTCTAAGAAATCCAATGAAGCAAGGGGTCAACTTTTCCAGAGTCCAAGCTTCTAGAGTCTCAGAGTCTAACCCTTTATTCATGTTGGAGTGGGAAATTAATAGGACTCTCCACCTTAGTTGTCTGCTGATTTGTGAAGCATATCTATCACAAGTCTATGATGGATTCAGTGAATGGGTCTTGCTCTATGTTTCTTCATGAGACTCTGATGTGGACCACTCCGAGGGTGTCACTTGATTTTTAGCAATCGTAAGTCTCTTCCTTCAATGATCCTTTTATTGGATTATATATAGTTAATGGGGACTTGTTTAATCATGCATATGTGTCGAAGGAGTTTGATGTTGTCATGTTGACATGCTGAAGAGCCATCACAGGATCTAAGTGTCAATCTAAAGGCCTTCTCAAGACTTCAAATGACTTGTATTAGAGTTGCATGGGACAAGGAGGGTTTGACCAAGGGTCTCGTGGGACTGCACTGCGGGTGCGTTGGGTACATCTCATGCCTTTCAATGACCGTGAACACCTCTTGACTAATCACATTAAATCCCCTTTATTTTATGTGACAAAGGTTGGGAGTCTTGAAAAATTTCATGTGTGTTGTTGAGGGTATTTCTTTTATTTTTTTTGGGGATGCGCCGCATGACCGATATGGTTCATATGGTGATGCATGAGCATACTATGGAAAAATCTATTTGTTTTTACATAGAGTTTCATGGAGTTTCCTAGGTAACTTCATATTATAATGATGAAAAGTTAAAGGGCTCTCATGAGGTGAGGCATACGTGTTACCGAGGACTCATGGTGTCATGCAGATCATCGTGGGTGAAACACATATCCTCCAGCAACTACAAACACCTCTCACCTCCTCCCTTTATATCTACTTTGTTTTATTTTACAAAGTTCAGGGATTATGAGAGTTTTCTTGAGAAATGTATAGTATTTTTTCTCGATTTTTCATTGATGTCTCACCTGACCAATATGGGTCATATGGAGTGTGTGCAAGCATGCAGTGGATAGGTCTATCCATATGTACTTAGAGCACCAAATGGGCTACCTAGACATATCCAAGGACTTTTGTGTGGTGGGGATAACAAGACAAAGGGAATTCATGAGATGAGATAGAAATGAATTCTAGGTCTTTCGGCATCCTAAGGATCACCCGGGGAGTATGTCACATGTCCTTCAGTGACCATGAACACCTCTCACCTCCTTGCCATTATCTCATTTGTTTTATCCTATAAATTTTTGAAAGTATTGTGAGTTTTCCTAGATGTCACTAAGGGAATTTATTCTTCCCAATAAAGATATGGTGCATGATATTCACGACCACTGGGGGTCTCTTCTTGTGAATATCATCCCGCCTTATTTTCAAAGGGGTTTGGATGGTTTTTCATGTACTTTCCACTGACAATCCACATGGCATAGGGGCAGTCATTCAGCTATCACCATGTAGCCATTATTTGTCTGGGGATCCTTGGTAATAATAAGAAGGTTTATCAAAGGGGGATCTGTGGGACTTCCTGTGGCTTATGCGCCATGCGTGGAGCCTTTACATGACTTTAAAATGGCCACGTGATCACAAATCCTTCAAAGGATCATGCGATCTTTAAGTCTTATCCAATCTATTCTTCCTTTTCTTTTTTAGGGAAAATAATACACATATTCAGGCAATTCATCCTTTTAAATTCTACAAAATCCATCTACAAGGCATCAAAAAATGCCCCCCTTAGGAGAAGTGTTTGAGGATACAAGGAATCAGTTCTAAAGAAAACTAATGCCCACTAGAGTCTTTAGCGGTGTCATGAACCGGTGCTTGAGGTGACATTTGGTCTACCAAGTGTTGTTTAATATTTCTTAAAATGACCTATATATGGGGGGTGGGGTGGATAGAAATTCATTCCATTGAGCACCACTTCTCCAGATCACTTTTTATTTTTCTTTCATCATAAGACCCTACCAAGAACCCTGATCATGAGCCATGTACAAAATCCTTTTTCATGAGTCTGTTCCTCCAGAGTTCTTATGTGCATCAATTTTCTGTTCAAGATCTCATCCAACCTATTCATGAATTACTCTTCAGTAAATTCATAGACTTTGGATATGAGGGTTATTATTTCCCTGAGGTCATCATGAGATCCACTGGATTGATAATTCAATAACTTGTAATTCATGTGACCATGTTCAGGTCATGCAGTTTCATGTATTTAGGAGGTTCATGTGATTTGTGTGATGAAATGTAGAGGTTATTCACCCCACATGTCTTCTAGATATTAGGTGATCTGTAAACCCTTTATGTGGACTACGAATCCCTTATTGAATAATGATATGCACATGATACCATCAGAACATTCATGCCTCCATTTTTGGAAAGGTTTTATTCTATCTTTGTTTGAAATTTCCCAATTACGTATTTTTGGTTGGCTTCTTTTTCTCACCAACCCACTGAAATGGCCTCAGAAAGGGAGGAAAGAGTAGTGATTTCCTGTTGCGATGCTATAGTGGCAAGTATGGATCCCTATTTTCATCGTTTGGTTGGATCGTATAAATAGAGTCTGTTGAAGTTAATGGGATCAAATTTCTCAAACTATCCCCTTTTGGACTTCTTCCCCCTTTACGGGTTTGGCCTCACCAATGTAATTTCCATCCCTTCTCCGAAGTCATCATTTATACCCTACTCCTGGATATGGAGGGCCCATAACACTCTCCAAGAAAACATTTCTACAATGGTCCACTTTATCTCTAAAGGGGACTATGAGGATGGTCACATACTAACATTTATTCCAACAAAATTCAATGGGATTTATCATGTATCTAACCAGGACATCCATATGTATCACTCAATAATGAGGCAGTCTACCTCCGATCAAACATATGGATGGAACTCTAGATGGGACTTCCAATCAGGGGGAATCTATGGAATGTACTAGGTATGGTCATTCTAGATTGCATATATTATTTCTAAATTTCCTAGGGAGTGGAAGAAAATTAGAATGAATGAGTTTGTTTGGATATCACAGACATTGACCTATTGCAATAAGAATTTGATAGTGGAGCTACGTAGTTTTTGGAGACCGGATATAAACACTTTCCACCTTACCTATGGTGAGGTTAGAATCAGTCTGTAGGAAAAGGAATAGATTTTTGGTGTACCTATACATGGTATCATGTACAAATAATTCTTTCCTATTCAATCTGCTCAGGATGACTTGACCAAGACTCCTCCTTTAACTCGAGAGATGATTAAGTTGGATAAGAAAAACCATTCAAAAGGGGTGCTTCCTAGGGTAGAAATCCCTTTAAAAACATGAACATATTACTTCATTAATAAGATCACCTCCAAGAAGGTGTTTAGAAATTTTAAGTCCTAGATTACGAAGGATTCCCATAGTGCACCGGGTGCTTATTGGCCCACAATTGAAGGAGGAAAATTTATAGATTAGTGATGGGAGGTTATCCTTAGTATTTATCGGTTGGTCCAACTAGCTAGTTTCCTTTCCATACAACTAAATTGGTACATACTTTTGATGAAAGAGAAAGTGGGAGTCTGAGTCTCCACTTTAATGATGGAAACTATGATGGAAGGGGAGGAGTGCATTGGGCTAGTGATCCCTTTTCTATAAAATCTCTAAAACCTCTTATACCATGTTTATAAGGGTGAAACCCCTTAAAGGATCTCTGGACCCAAGTACTATGGGGTCTCACCTAGGAGGTTATGAGAACCTAAAAATTCATGAAATACATAATAATGTATTTATACCGTACTTGTAATGCATTAATGGAGTAAAACCCATATTATTGAAATATTGGGAGATCAAAGATTTTATGAAATGTTATGAACATTTCTCCTTCAGGACTTATATTCATGTTCATACAAACAATTTTTTTGAGAATAAAAAGTCTATCCATGAAGAATGGGCATACATGATGTCTCTTTATGAGGGAGTTCGTTCTAACCTTGTTGATAGGGATCAAATTTGAGAGTGGTACACACCATGCCAATTTAGCAGCCAATTTTTTTGCATCCAGTCAATATATATTAGCTCTGTCCATTTTAAAGTTCAGGAACACCCAATGGTAGATCACCAATTTTGGATAATGTTTACTAGAGAGGAAACTTGTGTAGAAATATGCCTTCCTCCTTATGATGCAACAATCAGCCTATCTCGAGGTTATGATGATGTTTGGATTCTCTCATATCCTAATCGGAAATAACCAATTTAGTGGGTAAGGCCTATCAACCATCAATATTTGAATACAATCCTACGCCTGTAAAACATTTGGCTTCTAAGAGTTTAGAATCTCCAATAGCTCCTCACAAGGAAATAAAAAGTTTACAATTTTCAGAAGAGAGATCTACTTCCATAGATATAAGGGATGTGTATGAGTAGATGATTCTTATCAATTATCAGAAATGGGTGTTTTGGAATGAAAATTATTCCAAAGATACCCACTAGGGAATACTGGACCACTCAAAGAAGATTTTGGATGGTTTTTCTTATATCATCATGCCTCACAACATTACCCTTATGGAATATCTTGAGTAAATGAGAGACCTCCTCATAGGTATAGACACGGTCTTGGTGAGTCCCTAGTGTCAGATATTTTATTGCCCATGAGTCCACCAAATGGTCTTCCTAGGAAAGATTCAGATTGATGTGGATGAACAAGGTTACCCTATTACTGAGGAAGTGATGAATCTAGGTCTACTGTGGCTCTTAAGGTGTCATAGTTCCTTTGAGATGGTATTGAATTCTTTTATACGTATGGTTGCAAGAAGAGGCTACTGATGATCATCTGACCCTACCATACCATGAATATACTCCCTATATTATGGTTGTAGGGGAGGAATTTGGTGGTGACTAGGGAGATGACGATGAAGGGTCCTCAGATCAAGAGCCTCAGATGATAGCTGTAATTGCTACTTATAAGGTTATGGCTCCAACTTTAATGTTCTGTGGAGGTCCTTCCTCATAAAGGTAGAAGAAAAAGAAAATGAAGTAATATGAATTGTTTGTTCCTTCTCCTCTATAACCCCAAGTAAGTAGGGTATTCGATTCCCCTCCTCTTAGATTATTCGGTCAGTGCATTCACAATTTTTTAACAATGTGTATGTCCCCATTGGGATCATTTAGTAGAGAACATGTTTGTTTCTAAGAATGAAAATGAGAATTTTGTGGCTATAAAAGATCTACCACTACTAGACCCAATCCATCCAGAAACTGATATGGACAAGGTGCCCATTCTATCAAATTCATTGCCTACAATAGAAATTTTAGTGATCATACCATCTGATCTGGAATATATGGAAGCATTTATATAGGATATTGATGTATATAGCTATTCTTCTGCTGCATTGGATGGAATGGAGGCTAGTCTTGAAGATGGTAATTTTTCTTAATGTATAGAACCTTTTTTTTCTTATTTTATACCCCCTCATATTATCTTCTATTCTTTTAGTCCTTATGGGTGGTGAGAAAATTACTTCTGCAGGAAAATTGATGGAGGTACCTCAAAATCATTCATCGTAAGATGAAGTTGTATGTTCTTCTGAGGATAGAGTTGAGGTGGTGGATTATGCTGGTGACATGACCGAAAAAGTTATGTTCCTAACCTTAATCACATCTTTCTATATTTGGAAATACTATATAATTCATCTTATAATTGACATATTCCTTCATTCCTTAATATGTGTCATCGCCCCAAAGTTTAGAGGCTTTGGTGTCTACCCCTCTGAGAGTTCCTCCAACTGGGTCTACCAATGCTGAGGCTAGTTCTCTCCCCTCATCTTCTAAGGCCATGGGAACAACCCTATCTCTAATTTATCTTGTTCTGGAGTATGTTCACATCCCCAAGATAAACCTAGATCATGGTCCTGGGTTTACAACACTCTATCAATCAATGTGGCGATAGTTATTGAGGGAGATCTAGATTTTAGTGTCATAAACCATATTTGATGTGTTAAAAGATTGATTAGGACATCTCAGATTCATGTTCCCAACCTTGGCTATGAAGGTTTTTACTATTATAGACTTCATTATCCGGTAAAGGCAGTAATCTATGTGTGAGAACAAAAGATTTCCTTAGAGTTAAAGGTAAAATCTACTGAGGATACCTCTTTAGTGATGAAGAATTGGAGCAAAGATGTGAATAAAGCTACTAAATTCATGATGGAGGCTACTACTCCCCATGATATAATTAATGATGGGATGGCTTAGATAGATCATCTATAGTCTAAAATTAATCACTTTTCGTCTGAGATTGACCATCTTCAGGAAAAACAATCTCAGTTTCCATATGTGTTTCAGATATTGGTGAAGACCATGCTAGATAAAAAACGACTCCTAGACATGGAATAGAAATCCAGACTTGATGATGTTGCTAAATCCGAGGAGTTTCAATGAATTATAGAGGAAGAAACTAAACCTAATGACCAACTGTTCCAATCTGTGGCCTTATTAGAGCGAAGGATCACTGATCTTAAAGACTCCTCTGAGCAGATTCTATGATGGTGGAAAAAAATTTCAATCATGTTTTGGATCATACATTTATAGGAGAGGCTCTGGCATGTGAATATCTCTTCTTTTATGTGGTATCACTAAATAGGTTTGTAGGACTTTATATGATATCATCCTATTTTTTTTGATTCAATATTATGAAAATCACCAATGATACCCATTCCTTTATTTATATTGAACGAACATGAATGCCTGGAGTGGAATGTTGAAATTCTAGCATATTCCCTTTTGAATATTTTCATGGATGCCTACTCACACAAGGTTCTATATTGGTAATCTATTCAAGCTATCTTGATATTACTTGATCTGTAGAGTAATCACACAAGTAGGAGACATGTCATGGAGGGTGAATTCTTTATGATTTTCTGAATCCGATAGGCTAGGTGATCAAAGTTTGATATTCAAAGCCGTATGATAGGAATTTTCATGATTTTTTAGACTAAACACCCATTGAGATTTATTTTAGGGTCTTTTATCTCAGATATAATATTTCTTTAGTTTATGATCTTTTACCTCATACCTTATATTACATTAGTTTAGGGTTTTTAACTCAAAACTCATATTACGGTAGTATAGGGTCTTCTATCTCGGACCTCATATTGATTTAGTTTAGGGTCTTTTAGGTCGGACCTAATATTGCTTTAGTTTGGGGTCTTTTTTCTAGGACCTTCTACATGATCATGGGATATAGTGGAGACATACCAAGAATGACCTAAAGCACCTAGCGGTTCTAGGTTATGCCATGGTTTTGCAAATGCTTTCAAGAATTTGAATGCCCATTTTGTTGAGCAACACATTTTTTTGACAGCCATAGGCACATATGAAGGAGAAATAGGCGTGTATGCGTAGTCAAGCAAAGGGTCCTTGAAGCCAGGTATCTTTTCCAAGGGCTATTTAAAATTTATGGAAGTAATATGGATAGGGTTGGAATACTAGATACACTAGGCCTACCTGGATATTTGGAGTATGGATGGTGTAAATCATAACCTGAAATGTTGATTCCATGAATATGAGAAGGTGGAGACATGCTGGGTATGTCCCATGACATTCTGGAATTCTAGGTTCCATTGTGGTGTTGCTAAGTCTCACAAGGATTGAATCACCTTTAAAGAAATGAGAAGATGCCTTTAGTTGATGGGTCAAGGCCCTTATGTGTCTATATAATTCCAAACAAAAACCGATCTAAACTTATTTATAAGGGCTAGGAAATATTTCTGAAGACTCAAACATCTAGATAATGAAGTTGGGTATGGGAAGAAAGATATCCAGGAAGGATTTTTTCACCCCAGGGAACGTCATCTCTTAACATGAAGCTCGAGCCCTATGACATGTAGTTTCGAATCACAAAGTGTGGGCCATCAATTGTTAAGAAATTATGTTTCACAGTCCGTCCTTGAGAAAGGGTATGTAACATAGTGATGTAATGATTAGGATATCATATTCACTTGGATAGTATGGTGGGAAGATTATAAATCATGATCTAGAGCACTTGAGTTAAGAGAAAGAAATGGGACAGTCATACCAGGAGTAGTTTTGACACACTGAGGTGTTGAGTTCTGCCACAACAGTGTCAGGGATCATGGGAATTGTAATGTCCTTTTTCAAAGTGATGCATTCGATTTACGACCATAGGCACATATGCTGGATCCATGGTCATATATGCATAGTCAAGTGAAGGGTCCTTGAAGTTATATATCCTTTCCAAGGGCTATGGAAGGTTATGGTGATTCAAGATACCCCAAATCATGAAGTGTGATTTATGGAGAGTCTAAAATCCAAGGAGGGTTCAAGCACCCTAAAATTTTTATCACCACCCAGCAAACATATTCTCATGGAGATGAGATGTGACAAAAATTTTCAAACCTTTTCATGGACTAGTGGATCCAATGAGCATAGCATGTATTTTACTAGGGCCACAAGGTAGAACCTATGAGCTTTATTCCATTTATGTTTTCACCCAAATTTTTTCTTAAAATCTGAGGATGAAGAGTTTTGTGGGTGGAGACACAAATTTTTCTCAAGTCACCCTTTGTCGGTTTTCTATTTGATAGGTTTTGTGTCTCTTTCATTAGTAGTTTAGGGTATTGCTATTTGGAACATTATGATCTAGTGTTTAAGGTCATACAACTTTGACAAAAATAAAGGCCGTTGAAGGTGATGACTAACACGAAACTAATATAGAGGATGAAACACAAGAGATTAATCAGGATATCCAAGGTCATGATTACTCGAAAATATTCTCGATAATGGGATGGAAATATTGTAAATCATTGCCCAAGTTTCTCAGGTCATGAGAAATGATATGAGATATTCATATAGAGAGTGGTTTAGACATGCTGATGTTTTGAGTGTTTCAGTGATGATGCTAGGGATCACATGAATTGGAAGGTACTTTTCTAGAGTGACATATTTAGTTGATGGATATAGTAACATATGAAGGACCCATGGGCATGAATACATAGTCAAGAAAAGGTTCCTTGAAGTTGGATATCATTTCCAAAGGCCATGGAATATTATGGAGACCTGAGACACATCAGAAATGAAGTCTAGCATATAGATTCAAGGTGTTCTTGAAAGAAAGTGGAAGCATCTCATACTCTTTTTGACTGAGGTAAGTCTCTCATGGATCTTGGGTGAAGGATGAAAATGAGAGATGGTCTGCATAGTTTATTATCATATATCAGGGATGTTTTTTTAATTCTATTTAACACCATGTGGTAAGGAAATTTTCTATGTAATTTATTGCGTGAGGTAAGGAAGTATTTTCATGTAGTTTACTATAATTCATTAAGTATGTACATCCATGCAGTTTAATGCCATACGGTATGTACTCACTTCCATGTAGTTTAAAATCATGTGATAAGGCTGAATGAATTGATTTTACTATGCAAGAATGTTTTAGTCGGTCCCAAATATGAAGGCTTGAGAGTCACTATGTATCTCATGAGGATGAGGATCAAGCCACACATGGTTCTGAGAATCTGTGTAGTTTAGAATATTGCGGTGAGGATTGATTTAGACTGACGTGAAAAGTTGTAATATTGTAGATGGGCTCAATGATATAGATTGAGAATCACTATATATCTCATGAACATGAGAATCAATCTGCATGTAGTTCTGGAATGGGAAATACTCAATGCAGGTCTGACCTATATGAGGAGGTAGGAATTATTTTTTTTTTATGGTTGTAGTTGGGAATTTGATTAGAGATCTAGGCATCACTACATATCTCATGGGGATGAGAATCAAGCCACATGTAGTTCTATATGTTCCATGTAGTTTAGCGTCTTATGGTGAATAAGGAAGCGATCCATCATGAATTTATGGGAACCTTATGGTTGGGCCCAAGGGTGGATGTATGGGAATCACTACGTATCTCATGAAAATGAGAATCAAACCACATTTAGTTATGAAAATTCCATACAATTTAACATCATGAGGTGAGGAAGAAAGTAGATTAATATTAATAAATGGAGATGTTATAGTTGGGCCCAATGATGGAGACTAGGCGTCACTACGTATCTCATGAAAAATGAGAATCAAACCACATCTAGTTATGGATAGACAAGTAGTTTAGCATCTTCCGGTGAGGAATAGAGCCTGTCAAGGTTGATGAACCTTGTACATATATGGATTCCTTTACCATAATTCCTGAGCCCACATGATCCATGCTAAGTGTGATAAACATGGAGTGACAAGGTCCCCATGTAGGTCAGTGGTATTATGCATCGTGTAGTGACTGGACCAAGATAAAGATCGAGGTGTCCCTATGTGTCTCATGGAAAATGATAATCAATCCGTATATAGTTCTAAAAGAACCACACATTTTAACTTCATGCCAAAAAGACATAGGAGACTCGAAATGAATGGGGAAAAATATCATAGATCCTTTTAGATTTATGTCATGTGGTGAGAAAATTAGAAGACCCATCAGGAAGGGGGAAGTTTTGGGTATGTGCAGTGTCGTGCAGTAACAAAACAGGATCACCTAACATGAATGGAAAGAAGACCTATAGCTAGACACAAAAATAGAGGTTTAGGTGTCACTACATATCATGTGATGACAAGAATCAATCCATACACAGTTCTTAGGAAACAATGTAGTTTAATTTCATGTGGCACAGATGGACTACATATAGTTTAACATCATGTGGTTAGGATGAATAATGCGGCACAATCTCACATCTTTCTTCCAAGATGAACTTGTATAGTTTAACATCATATACTTAGGATGAACGATGGGAATTACACTGATGTAGATTCCCTATTACCGGCAGCTATGCATAGTATTTCTTGAGAAATATTCGATTGGTGGGTGGTGTGACATGGTCCTCACCCATTGTGACCAATGAGTAGGATCCATTATGATAAACCTTATGTATGACGTAAATTCCTTCCCATTTGGGCTCCAATTTCATAATATTCACTCATGGTATCATTGGGGTTCTTAGAGCCAACACTAGTTCTCCTTATAGGAATGAACAGAGGTGAACCTTTTTATTAAAGTCTCGTGCAATCTAATTCTGGTGAACCTCAAGGTTGTACAGTGTGAACAACCTCTTCTCATGTAGTTATTCCAACTCATATACCATCTTTTGAGATTTTTCATCATCTGAGAGTGTTCTGCAAATTGATAGCTAGTGTGTGGGAATATTTACCTCAATGGGTAACACTACCTTAGTCCCGTACACGAATGAGTATGGAATTTCTTGTGTAGAAGTATGCGTGGTGGAATGGTAGGCCCATAAATAATGGAGGAGTTTATCCAGAAATGAATTCATATCCTTGTTCAATATATTCTGGTGTACATTCCATAGATTATTATTGAAGGCTTCTATTTATCCATTGGCCACTACATGATAGCGGGATGAGTGATTGGACTCTATGTTGTACTCCTAATAAATATTCTTCAAATCTATAGAATAGAAGCTGGTGTCATTGTCCATTAATATTGAATGAGGGACTTCAAAACTTGTTATGATATGATATTTCATGAAGTTTATGATATTCTTCCTCACAAATTCCTTGAGGGGTATTGCCTCAAACCACTTAGAAAATAAATTGGTAGTAGTAAGGATGCACTTAAACTGCTTAGTGGTGGACGGGGGATATTCCCCCACAACGTTTATACCCCAAAAAGAAGATGCTCATGAATATTTAGCCATATGTAGAAATTCCATTGGCTGATGGATGAAGTTTTCATGAATCTAGAACGTGTGTCATTTTCTAGTAAATTCCATGCAATATTGTATCATGGTTTTCCAGTAGTATCTCAACCTCATGATTTATTGGGAGGGTTTGGTTCTAGATTGATGGGAACTGCAATAGCTTGCATGGACTTCCTCCATGATGGTTAGAGCCTCTAATTTTTGTATGAACATGATTATAATTCAATCGAATCCACGATTTTTGAGTAGTTTTTTCTCATTCAAACCATCCTGGAGAGTGAAGTTTTCTTCTTGGCATCAAATATGTTCCCTTCCTACCTGATATGTCAGGAGAGTCTTGTCTCAAAGATAACCAATTATAGGTACGATCCATCCTGGGGCGGTCATTGGTTCATCACACTATAGGGTGGTGTTGAACTGATTTATTTCATC
Organism: Viscum album; assembly: GCA_963277665.1. Lineage (NCBI taxonomy): Eukaryota > Viridiplantae > Streptophyta > Magnoliopsida > Santalales > Viscaceae > Viscum > Viscum album. The sequence goes on from OY728160.1 coordinate 1,922,606,100, forward strand.
CATATCACATATCACATATGATGATTGATGAGGTTATTCTTCGATGTGTGATATAGAAGGATTCTTCCTCCTAATCGGGGTCGGTGAGGACAACAACTGTGTCAACTAGTGCATCAGCATGAGTATTCTGTGAATGGGGAACATAATGCAAGGTGGTCTCAAAAGATAATTCTTCCATCAGTCCCCTGATGTAGCCAGCGTGGGAGGCCATTGGTTTCACCAAAATTTACCCTACAGGTATGTAGTTGTTGTATTACATGTAGGGGTCGAATCCACAGTGACCGAAGAAGAAACCTAGAAACACTCTAATTTTGGAAGGATTTGGCTATGAAGTGGCCAACTATTTGGATTGATTTGATTTGAATAACTACTGATTTTATTTAAGTAAAATAAATTAAAACATACCATTACTTAGTCTAAAACAATTAATGGAGATGATTTGATCCTAAGTTGTCACTAGAGTTAGATTGAATGTATTTATATTCTTATAATGTTGATTTCACTAATTCAAGACGTATCCAAAAAATGATATAATTACTCAACATCATTCACCAATTTAATCCCTAATAAATTACAAGGCTAATAAAAAATTCACTTAGAGGATCAATTTAATTATCACTCTAAGGAATTAAATCGTACTAACACTTGAAATGTGTCATTGTTAAAGTTGGCGAAGACGAAGAAGGAAATAAATCATCAAATGGAAATCAAAAAATAATTAAATGATTACAAAATTTAAGATCATAAAAATCCAATATTCCCCATGAAACTCCCTAGGACCAAACCATAAGGGTTTATCCCTCCATTGATTCTATGAACTCAAAGGAAGCAGAAAGTAGACTCATAGGGGTGGGATTGAAGAAGAAAAATAAAACAGTGAAACGATCACTCCACCGTTGTGTGAATAAATTCACAAGTGCTAGTGTGAATAAGATCACACCTTGGGGAAATGGTATCAATGTGAAAAGAAGAAAAAGATAATAAGAAGAAATTTTATTAAAAACTAAGGTTATTCAAACAACTTACATGAGAAGGAAGAACATTACAATGACAAATTGGCATAATAAAATTACAATGAAAACAAAGTTCCAAGATGATAAGAAAAATATGAGATGATTATTCCCTTCACCACCAGCTCTTTATATAGGCATATTATAAGCCTTAGGTCCACACCCCATCAATAAATTTACCCCCCCAAAATTAAGAGAGTCAAAATGAGGGTGAAGAATCAAAAGGAAATTGACGTTGCAAAGTTGACCAAAAAACCAGCCAGATTCGTCCACCATTTTGACGTATGAATTTGTAATTTAAGAAGACCAAATCCGGAGAGGTCGTCAAAGATAAATATGCTCTCTAATCCATAGTATATGATATGCAAAACTTTCAGAAAATTTGTCTTAGCCTTTTTGAGGTTATGGTCGCAATGGTGGGATGACTTTATGTGCATTCATGTCGGGCCTACCATTTAAATCTCAACTTCATATCCCTTTATCATCATGAGAAATTCAGAATTAGCTCCGTCCACAGTTGAATAAAATGATCCTCATATTTTTATATTTCTACTGTAAAATTTTTAGCTTCATTAGGATTGGTTTTTGGGCTCCACATTTGATTGATGGGCCTTAGGTCCATTATAGTTTTTCCAGAAAATTTCTGCATTCAGGCGCAAAAATATCCATCTTCCCTAGGGATTCATCCATCGGAACTAAAAGATAAAATGTTCCAAATAATGTTTTCAATCATATGAAAAATATAAAATTAAAATTTTGAACAATGTATTTTTCACAAGAAATTTATTGAGTGGGTCCAAATTGACACTTTAAGCATGAATAGCACAATGATGGGAAATGAAGTTCAATTTCTAAATTGGACTAAAATTGATGTTTATGCACTTAAAAAAAATTAATATTAAGATATTAACAATGAATATTAGTAATGTTCAGTGAATAATCACACAACCCAACATGATTTTTGCTAGTCCCGAGCAAAATATATTACAAATATGAAATTCGAATCCCCTTTTCCAAAAACATTTTAATACACATTGCTCACCCAAAAACCTCATAAAAAAAATTATGAAACCCATCAAAATAATTTAAAACAAGCTAGGTACATAAGCCTATCCCAAGCCCAAGCCCATTCATTTGTTCAAATTCATCGCCACATTTCACACAATTTCAATTAATCATGATAAAGTGTTGTGCATCACAAAAGATATGGGGCCCATTTTATTGTTCAAGGGGAAAAAATAGAAGCGCTAGGTGGGAATCACATTAAACCTTAAGATGAGTATCCATTTTTTTTGATTTTTGTTTTTTTAACCACAATAGATATGAAAAGACTAACTCTGGGCAAGACAACTATGGAGTCATGATCCCCAAGTGCCAGATGCCACACATTTAGACAAAACATTGCTCTATGTGGTCATTATTTTTTTCAATTTTTTTGGATACTCAAATTAAAATAAAATTTACCCATGAACCCTGTGATATAATAAAGGGGACCCAAGAACTTAAATTTACACCCAAGATCTACGCGACGTGCATTGTGACATTTTTATTAAGAGGATAATAATTTAAAATTTGAAAAATCAGATCGGATAACCGCACTTTACAAAAACTATGCTCATGAACTTAAACTTGCATTAAAATCCGAATAAAGGCATGTAAAATTATTTGACATCCAATTTAGGATTTTTCAATGTGTGTTATCATGTTCAAGGTTAATGGAATTTTTCTTTCCATGCATGTTCTTATTAAAAAAACATTTTTTATTTCATCTCCCCCCAACATAGAATAACACTATCCCCAGTGTTTAAAGAAAACTTAGAAGTGGGTATGGGAGATGTGAGGTGTTCTAAAAGGAATTTGAAACAATAAACATGGAAGAAATTCACCTGGTTTTGAAGTTGAATTTCATGATGCTCCAGATCACTCCTTTGATCTCTTGGGAGATGTAGGCACCTCCTTGATCAAATATATATCCCCCAAAATAGTCCCTGAACCATAAAATAAAGAACAAACCAGAAAAAACAAACAAAAAAACAATTTATTTAAAACCAAGTATCAAAATTTTTATGGTTTTCCTTGTTTTTTATTTTTTTTTAAATTTTAAAAATCAAACTGATGATACATTGTCTTATTTATATTTTCTGGGTAAGGTATTACTCAGGGATCACACCGGGTGATACAGATGAATAAGGTGCTCACCTTTCATACCCATCCTTACTCATAAAAGAAGAATATGTCAACAATATATTTTTTTAAATACCTACAAAAACATAAAATAAAATAAAATAAACTGACGATACATTGTATTCTTTTAAATTTATGGGTAAGGTATTACTCAAGGATCACACCGCATGACACAAATGAATACAGTGATCCCCTTTCATACCCATCCTTACTCATAAAATAAGAATAGGTCAATAGTATATTTTTTTAAAAAAAATAACAAAATGAAGAATAAGGAAACAAAAGATGTTTCACAATGATTGGAAACATGAAAACCATGGGTTGCCTCCCATGCATCACTTTTGTTTAATGTCGTTAGCTCGACTTGAACCCCAAAAATTATCCAATACCAACTTTAAAAATTTTAACAAACCCATATTTCTCCACTTCAAAAAGATTAGATTGATTATTTTAATTGATTTCATGTCATGTAAAAACCCATGTTCAACAAGGGGTGTAAAAATCCAAGGAATATCAGTATTGGTTGATCCGATTTCTTCTATAGTATTTCCTTATATTTCAAGGGTTAACCACCTTTGTGAGTTTCATGAGATGAATGAATGACTAATGCAAGGTCATGGTTATCACCTATGATGGGATGCCTGAGTGGGGAAGTAAGGACATTGATTTTGAGTTCAGTTTGGATAAGACATTCAAACACAGATAAAAAATTAGAATCAAAATAAATTTCATTTTCAAAATTTCCCAACACAATTGGTTCCCTTTTAATTGAAGATTCAAACCCAAAATTTTCGATATGAGTTTCATGAATGGGTATGGACTTTATGTTTGTGATTTCTCCTAATGTTTTAGTGACTGGTGTTTCTAAAAAATCATCATTGGAGAAATATTCCAGACATTCAATCCAGGAAAAAAAATTTCCCTCTTGTGAATTCATGAAATCAATTTCATCCTGATTTAAAAACTCATTAACATTTCCCTCATGTTCTTTATCTTTACTTTGAACATTACCTGACCAATTTCCTTCATTATCCAACTCTGTTTTCCAAGATTTTAAAGTGTGTTCTTCACTAAATTCAAATTAGTTAGGTGGGTAACAAGATTATTCTATAAGTTATATAGACGGGACAACCTGAGTTGGAGTGGGTTCCAAAAATGATTCAATGATTTTTTGTTCTACTCTCATGGATGAAACCTTAGAAGTCATTATCTCCATTTGTTGAAACAATGGTTAAAGAAGTTGTTGATCAAACTGGAAAAGGGGTTGAGGAAGATGGCCTAATCCAGGAGGATAATTAAGTTGTTGGAATTTCAAAAGAGGATATTCAGATTGGCCTTGTTGGGATTGAAACTCATTATAGGTTTGAATGTTTTGTGGATCATAAGAGTTACAACATTGTGCCTAAATTTGTTGTTGATTTTCCCACCAATTTAAACTAGAATGGTCATTGTACATCACAATTGGTGTGGGGTATTCAATGTAGGGAGAGGTTCCCCATGTTTGGGTTTGTTCAAAATGGCCTTCCATGAGAATGATATTGGGGGGTGTGAAAAATATGTGTGTGTCTAAGTTAACTTACTAAGATCCCCATCAATGGTGGAAAAATTTGGTTTCGCCCAAATTTACCATATAGGTATGTGGTTTTTGTAGTACAGGTAGGGGTCGAATCTACAGGGACCGAAGAAGAAACCTTGAGACACTATGATTTTGGAAGGATTTGGCTATAGAGTGGACAAATATTTGGATTTATTTGATTTGAATAACTACTGAATTAATTTAAAGAAAATAAATTAAAACATAACATTACTTAGTCTAAAACAATTAAGGGAGATGAGTTGATCCTAAGTTGTCACTTGGGTTAGATTTAATGTATTTATTTTCTTATAACGTTCATTTCACTAATTCCAGACGTATCCACAAAATGATAAAATTAATGAACATCATTCACTAATTTAATTTTTACATAATTCCAAGTTTAATTACCAATGAACTTAGAGGATAAATTTAATGATCACTTCAAAGAATTGGATCGTACTAGCACTCAAAATGTGTCACTGTTAAAGTTGGCAAAGACAAAGAATAAAATAAATCATCAAATGGAAATCTTAAAAAAATGAAATTATTATAGAATTTAAGATCATAAAATAACATCCAATCTTCCCCCTGAAACTCCCAAGGACCAAAACATAAGGGTTTATCCCTCCATTTATTCTATGAACTCAAAGTAAGTGGAAATTAGACTCATAGGGGAAGGATTGAAGAAGAAAAATGAAACAATGAAACGATCACTCCATCGTTGTGTGAATAAATTCACAAGTGCTGGTGTGAATAAGATCACACCTTGGGGAAAAAATAACAATTTGGAAAGAAGAAAAAGTGAAGAAGAAGAACTTTTATTGAAAAATAAGGTGATTTGAACAACTTATATGAGAAGGAAGAACATTACAAAGACAAATTAGCATAATAACATTACAATGAAAACAAAGCTCCAAGATGATAAGAAAAATATGAGATGCTTATTCCATTCACCACCAGCTCCTTATATATGCATATTAGGAGACTTAGTTCCACCCCCAAACAATAAATTTACCCCTCAACAATTAAAAGAATCAAAAGGAGGGTGAATAATCAAAAGGAATCGACGTTACAAAGTTGACCACAAAACCAGCCAGATTCGTCCACCGTTTTGACGTGTGAATTTGTAATTGAAGAAGGACGAATTAGGAGGGGTCGTAGAAGATAAATATTCTCTTCCATCTGTCATATATGATATGAAAAATATTCAGAAAATTTTATGAATCCTTTTAGAAGTTATGGTCTAAATGGTGGGACGACATTATGTGCATTCATGTCGGGCCCACCATTTAAATCTCAACATAAGATCCCATTATCATCATGAAAAATTCATAATTATCTCTAGCCATAGTTGAATAAAATGATCCTCATATTTTTATATTTCTACTGTAAAAATTTGAGCTTCATTGGGATTGGTTTGTGGGACCCACATTTGTTTGATGGGCCTTAGGCCCATTATGGTTTTTACAGCAAATTTCTGCATTGAGGAGAAAAAATCTCCATCTTTCCTTGGGATTCATCCATCAATCCTAAAAGATAAAATTTTCTAAATAAATTGTTGAATCATATAACAAAATATCAATTTAAAATTATGAACAATGTATTTTTCTCAAGATATTTATTAAGTGGGCCCAAATTGACACTTTAAGCATGAATTGTACAATAATGGGAAATGAAGTTCAATTTCTGAATTGGACTAAAATTGATGTTTATGCACTTTCAAACACATTACTATTAAGATATTTACAATGAATATTATCCACTTCCAGTGACTAATCAGCCATCTCTTCCTTTATAATGGAATATTCACCATTGATTTTCTTTATCACTAGTTACAAGTCATCTTTGATATTCAAGTAGTCTATGTGTAGCTGTAGAGATAGTTTCAATCCAGCGATGAGGGCTTGGTACTCAATATCATTATTTGTGTAGACTATAAATAATGGTAATGATTAGGAAAAAATTCTTTATCTGGAGAGACAAAAACAATCCCTATACCCACCCAATTGAGTTTTGTTTTTTCCATTATTGTGCCAATATGACTCCAAGAGGTGCCATCCAAGTACATATCCCATGTTCAAGGAGTATCATGGGACTAAAAGACCTCTTTATCTGGGAAATTAGTGTCTTCTGATGTATTTTCTAGGTCAGGAAGTGCTTCGAGGAAGTTAGCTAGTTATTATCCTTTCACCAACTTATGAGATATGAATTGAATGTCATATTGCTGTAGAATGACTGACCATAGAGCCAAGAAACTAGTCAACATTGGGTGGACCAGGATGTACTTGAGTGGGTCAATACTAGAGACCATATTGAATTCATGTTGTTGTAATTAATTCCTCATATTTTTCACCATGATGTTGAGTGCAAGACAGTAATTTTTGACATCAGAATTTATGGTCTCAGTACATAGCATGGTCCAATTGAGGTAGTGGAGACTATTATCGCTTCCTAGGCCATTTTTCTACATGAGGAGGGTACCCAATGATCCATGGAGACCACATATAAGATGAGTTTACTCTCTTCCACCAAAAGAATCAGAACTGGTGGGTGCAACAAGTATTGTTTAATACCTTCAAAGGATTTCTAGCAATCATTATCCCATTGGTAGGTGAATCCCTCCATCATTAGCCTGGTGAAGGGGAGAGATTTTCTAGCTAGGTTGTCTATGAATTACTTAATGTATGCGAGGTTCCCTTAGAGTCCCCTCAGTTCTTTGATATTTGGTGGGGGGGGTGACACTGCCAAAATAGAAGTGGTCTTCTCTATGTCCACTTTGATGTCTTGGTGGAATCCCACAAATCTAAGAAATTTTCCTGACATTTCCCCAAAAGTTCACTTCAGTGGATTCATGTTTATACTATGCTTTCGCAACTTTTCAAAGATTTATTGGAGATCTGTGAAGTGATGACATCACTGTAGGGATTTAATGACTAGGGAATCAATATAAAACATGGATATCCTTCCTAAGAATGGCTCAAATATATGATTCTTGGAACACTAATATGTGTAACTGACATTATTTAATACAAAGGTCATGAACTGATAGTAGAACATCCCTTGAGGTACTCTAAATGTAGTGGATTCCTCATCCTCGGGGGCCAGCATTATCTAATTGTACCCTAAGTATCCAACCATAAAGGAAAGGTCTTATAAGCCAATAGTTGAATCAATCAAGAGTTATGTGATCGAAATGGGAATTCATCTTTTGGGTAATGTCAGTTAAGGCTTCTAAATTCAATGAAAATTATAATATGATTGTTCTTCTACTTGATGAGGAAAATGTTGGAAAGACACCTTGGTTATTATAAATCTATGAAAATGTTTTCTTTGATAAATTTTTCAACATACACCTCTACATTGGTGGTATGAGAGGGTTGAATTCTCCGGGATGCCTACTTGAAGCCTCGATGCTCATTAGGTAGTCTGAGATTATGCATAGCCACATCTGGATTGAGTCTGAGTATTTATGTATAATTCTAAGTGAAGACATTTTGATGCTACTTAAAAAATTCAATTTAAATATATATATATTAAAGGGGAATGGAAACACTAATCAAATTAGGTAATGAGTGTTCTTTTTTACCCATATTAATCTTATTGAGCACATCTATTATGTTGGAGACACCTTCCTCAAATGCTGGAGGGGAATTCCTAAGATTTTCCTCATCTATTTCTAAGTCTGGGGATACATATTCAAGTGAAGATAGTAATATGGGGGCCACTCCATCAATATCAGGGTGAGGGAGGCTATTAGAAGAGTTATCATCATCCCATTCTATCCGAGTCATTGTAAAGAAATGTTATATCTATTGTTGTTACTGATGATAGGTGAGGCATGGGTATCTAGGATTATATCTACTACTTCAATCATGTTTATGGGTAGCAGATAATCATCATCGAGCATGCTCAAGGGATTCACAGAGGTGGTCCCTAATCCATTGTAAGATGAAACTTGTATATCATCATCCACTTTTGGTTTCTTACCTCCCTTCTTGTAGAAATATGCTTCGACATATGTGGATCTTCATGTCTCGAAGGGGGTATTGTCACCATCTAGTATGATGAACTTTCCAATGATGGGGTACTTTAGAAATTGATGGATTGTTGATGGTACAACTAAGTGGCTATAGAGATAGGGCCATCCGATTGGGAAATCATATGAAATGTCTTAATGGATAACCATGAAGTCATCCTCATATGTGAGTTACCCAAATTGGGTCTTGATATTGATCTTCCCAACGTGACTTTTCTCACGATTATCATATCCCTATATGGAAGATTTGTAGGGGATAGGTCCCCTTCTCTATACCCTAAACATCAGAGAGTCCAAACTGGGATGATATTGATCCTATATCCATTATCAATCAGCACCATTTGGACATTGACGATATTGAGTCTACCCAAAACTTATAAGGGTCTGATATTCCCTTGGATGGCCTTCTCTTGATCTTGATCAAATAATGGGATGGAAACATTACATCCTAAGGATGCGGTCTCCACGCAACAGTACTCGACGACCGAAAATTATAACTCAAATTCTGGTGGTATCTGGAGGGATTCAAAAAGTGATTCCTTAATTTATTTTGAAAGATGAAGTGCATCTTTGATTGAGATATTGGATGGGACTATAGTTAGCTATTTTATAACATCGTAATTTTGTGCCAGAGTTCAGAATTTCTCAATGTGGGGATGATCATGGGTATGTGACTCATGAGATGGAGCATATGAGGTAGACAGACATAGAGTTTTTTTATAGGTTGAGGGAGTAACACATTCCATTTGTGTATGTTTTTCCATCCTTACTCATTGCTTGGATTGATTGGATTGAACACCCGCTAAGTATTCATGAAAGACAGTCAGGTGCAGGTGACTACTGGAGGGATTTGTGGCACCTACTTACCACTTTTGATTATTCTGAAGAACCTTCCCATAGGTATTAGTTTCATATATGTCTTCAATGGGGATATGACTGAAATATTGAGTCAGACCACATTTGTGTTTTCCCATGTATCCTCATATCTGGTGCATGTGGCCTCCCATTCGCCGGTTATATGCAGGAAAACCATATTTGGAGGCATACGCATGACTAAAGAAGGGACTTTTCAAGTGTATTATGTTGATAGAACTGAAGATGAACCCCTCATCTAATGAGGATACTATTTTTTGGGGCAGTTCCCATGCGACATATGTTGCATGGAAGAAATATGTAAGAGTTAGGGATTTCTTTGCAGCAGAATATGTTTCTTCCTCCTCTATCTATTCTTACTTCTCGTGGTCATGCCCAACCATGTAAATCACATCTGATACATCCTTATTGGGTGGTGGAGCTATCATGAGTTTAAACAACTGTTCTTTTATAGAGTTATGATCTCGATAAACTAATTTCTAAGTCATCCATTCGTCAAACTTATTCACTATCCTAGCAATAACATTCTTCCAACCATCATCTTATTATGATCGGGCAATGGTTTTTAAAGCCACCTGCTCTGGAGTGTTTTATAACTTCACCTATCTAGAGTCAACCATACCTTGAAGTGTGTCTTTAAAGATGAATCAATTATAGATATTGTGAACTATACTTCTAGGAAAAGAGAAGTAATATGGACAATTGGTGGGGTTGACTTCATTAGGCCTCCTTGGTTATGAGAGTGTGAGAAGGTTATTATCCATGGCTGCTAAGAAATAACCCGATACTTGTTCATTTCAGAAGGAGCAGACTTTCTTCATCCATTCCTTAAATCAGACATGACTCTGATTTCTCTCTAATTTCAAATGATGGAGATACTATGGTGGTTGCTGCTCTACAGGAGGTGCTAGGTGGTTTATAGCATACATATGTGCTTGGATGGGCACCACTATGGACTTGAGAGAGACAACCATGGATTCCAATATTCCTGGATTCTTACCATATGTTGCAGTCATGAGTCAAGACTTAGACCAGGCTCACTAAATAGACTCTTCAAGACATTGCACAATTTTAGTGAACTCTTGGAACCCACTTGGATATTTCATGTAGATTAGGGGTGTCTGCAACTCATCCATGATATTTTCATCATAGAGTTCCAAACACTGTATAAAATAAGACACACTATCTTTCTCATGCTACTTGAAATTAATTAGGTCGAAAATCATTGTCTTCCTCAGTGTTGAACTGAACTGATAAAGGAATTAATGAAAAAGGTCTTCCAATCCTATGACAGATCCCACTAGAAGAATACTATACCAAACAACGGCTGACCCTATCAGAGTCTGCACAAAACACTTCATCTTGGTTTCCTCCTATTGATATCGAGGGCCCATCATTGGCCAAAGTTGGGATTCGAAGTGTGTGTGGTGTTGTTCAGGGTTTCCTACACCATCGAAGGTAGAGAAGGTATGTTTTCCAAAGTTGGGTGGAGGTGGAGTATCATTCACCCATTCAGGGTATAGATTCCTTTCATGATTTATAGGTGAACTCCACATTTCTAAAGATTCCATTTGAGTGTGAAGGTATTCAATGGTGGTATGTAATTCTGGGGGTACTACTATTTGATCCACCTCCCATTCATAGGGAGGGGGTGGGGGCCAATGAGGTTCTCCCTCTTTCATCTCCTTTCTATCCTCCATTCATACTAAGACTAGATGATTACATTTTTTAGGGAGAGGATGTCACCACAACAGAGGGAAGTTATGATCATTTTCAGCTTCCACATTTATGTAGACTTGATAACTATATCCAGATCCAATCTTATGCTTAGATATCGCTTGTTTTGGAGGATCATCTTTAAGAGGGAGAATATTCATCTCTGGATGGAGATGACATCCAGTAGGAATATTATCCCCGAGTAACTCCTCATTGAGTTTCTAGAGAGATCTTATTTCTGTCTCATATTGTGACAGTTGTTCCTTTATGGATGGAAAATGATATTTAGTCATGTATTTTAATTTTTCTTTGATAGTATTCTATTGAGGAGGTAGAAACTATTTTTTAGGTGGTTCTATATTTTGAATCCTTCTTTGGTTCTGTGTGTGCACAACATCATTTGGTGCATCCAAATCACCCTACTCTTGGGGTACATGTTCCGTGTTATGGACCTCTATGTTTGCATCTTAATCAATTTTTTTCTTGTTGACAGTGACGAAATTCATGGAGGCATATTGGGCATTGGTGGTTGTGCAATTTCTTTTTATGCCATAGGATAATTCTTTCTACCTTCCTTCAGGATAGTTATTATAACCCTTAGACTTATTGTACCATTTTGTCTTATGACCCTGGCAGGGTTTGAGTTCCTTTTCTTTATGCTCCTCCCATCCTCACCTATGAAAAGTGACTCTAAGGGAGTTTCTGGTCATGATTACTGAGTAATCCCTAACCAACAGAGGTTTTTATTGTATTGGGAGGAATAGGTGGGATACTTAATATTTATTTATTCCTCCCAACCTAGTGAATACTGATTCAATCTATGGTTCTGATGATGAGGAAATTCCCCCAGCCCTGGGTGGTGGGGGTCATTTGGGGCCTCTATTGGCATTGAATGATCATGTCATTGAGGATCCAATGACTTCAGTCAGGGAGTTGATGATTCTCAAGATAGACATAAAGATATAAATGTCCCCATCCCAATAGGATGGGGGTTCTCTGGAATCACTGCTGATGTATCTAGGGTCCTTTTCAGGGAAAATTATCCTAGTAATGGTGATTGTCATATAAATTCCCTGATAATAGTAGGCTAGGGTTCACCTATGACCGCTAAGGGTATGTCCTAGATTCTCTCAAGGATTATTGACCAGAGGGGTGGAGGTGATGGTATATATTCTCATGGACCATGGGAAAGAGTCCGCTCCTAGACGACTGTTATGGAAGCTACTGCTATATTCTGAGTTATGTGGTGCAGCTGTGATCACGTAGGATCTATGTGTGATGACAACCCTTGGTGAGAATTATTCCTTATGGGATATAGTCCGGGTGATCACAACTTCAATTTTTGTGTTCAGAATGTCCTTTTATTATATTGATGGGTCTAGTTTGAAGTATTTTTGGTTATACTCTCTCCCCATACATGGTGTCTGGGCACCTTTAAAGTAGGGTAATTCTATTGTAGTGATCAACTAGCCGGCGCATTACCCAGTACCCTGATTTTTTCGAAGGATATAACTTTACAGGATTATGTATTTGAGGCGATATATTATTATAAGGGATCTATAATGTATAATGATCAATACTATCCCCATCCATGAATAATAATTCCTAATGTGGATTTAGATATCTGATGTCGAGTCATCATTATTCAATGGCAGCAAGCATGTTGGAAATTTTTGATGTGATTTTCTAGTTTTGGATCTCAGACCATGGAGATAGTGTCTAGGTTGAGATGACAATAGAGTATATTCATTGTATGAAGGTGAAAATCATATTATAGATAATTTATTTATCAATCCTTCAGTTTTTGATGATTAACCCACATATTTTGGAATAGATAAGGAATTAAATCTTTCTCTAGCACATCTAGTATCTCATAAATGGAAGTATCGAGGGGCCAGAACATTATGGGGAGGTTGTTTCCATCTAACTCTATCCATATATAAATTTTTTCCTCCTCCTCAATAGACTTACATGCCTCCATCTGATCAGGCCACAGAAGATGGATCTAATGGTCACCTATTGATGGGAGTGGATTTTTGCTGGAAGTTGATAGGGAACTATATATAGTTGACCCTAGTGTTTTGAGCACCTCTCAGTATGAAGGTGTCAGGGTTTGGTTGTCCACTCTATATGGTGATTTTTGTACAAAGGGGGGATTTACTTACCCATGGGAGATATCACCATGGGGAGGTTTACCATGATGGATGTCAGGAGTAGAGTTCCTATGATCCATCTCCACACTACCACGAGGAGGAACATCGTGGTAATGAACACCTTCTGCTTTTTCTTTGATAAAAGAGTCAACAAACCCTTTTAATATTGATAATGTGTCTCAAACTACCCCATGGAAACTGGAATTGATAAAATTTGGGGCATGGGACATGTTTTATGTCATGGTTGGAATATTCCAACCTACCTTTTGTGATTGTGCATGGATATGAGCCAAATGTGGGATAGTTTCTAAAACTTGTATATAACCCTCATATGTTTTGGGAATATGAGCCCATTGCTAAGAAGCTATTGGAATATGCCAATAAGTTGTCTCATTATCGACAGGGATATGAGCCTGTCCCAAGGCATGTTCCATTCTCCCTTGTTGTGCCTCAGTCAAGGTAGGAGTGATCTTGAGACTTTGGGATATTCCACTAGTCTTTCATATAAGGGGTATGGTCTTACCTCGATGCATGTTTCACTATCACCTATTGAGCCTCAACTGGAATAGAAATATGATTCTGGTCCAAATTTTCATTTCCTATCAGAATATGCCGATGAAACTATGTAATGGGAGAAGGAATATGATCCTCCAATTGTATTTCCTTGGAATGATGCTGGTGAAATCGTTCATTGGTGGAAGTAGGAATATACACTTTTCTTTTATGATCAGCTAGAGTATGGTAAGTAGATTCACCAACAGAAATATGATCCTACCCCAAGGCTTGTTCCATTCTCACTTGGATAACCTTGTCTATAATGGGAATATATGAACAATCTTGGGCCTTTAGAGTATGCTAATAGTATTTTTTGATAGGAATATGAGCATTTATTGTGGTTTGTGCCCCTCTCATATGGTGATCCCCAGCTTGAATGGGAGTATGATCCCAATCTAAGGCCTTTGGAATATGCCAATAGACTTTTTCGATAGGAATGTGCACCTGTCCCAAGGCATGTGCCACTCCCACCTAATGATCCCCAGTTGGAACGGGAATATGAGCCCAATATGATGCCTCACCCTTTATCAAAATATATCTATAATTCTCTTAGTTGGGAGTAATAATGTGCACTTTCTCTAGTACAAACACTTTTTCATGATGATCAGAGTGTTGAGTTGACTAGGCTATAGGGGTAGAAGTAAGTTCTTGTCCATTTATCTAAAACAGTTCCAAAATATGTCAGTAAAGCTCTTCAGCTATTGCCAAAATATATTTTCATTTTATTAAATTGTATATAGGGTTATAAATCTATACATCCTCCATCTCCATTATCTATTGAAAGATATATTCGATCAAAGGGAGGATATGTTCCCACTTCTATCCTCCTTATTTAAATAGATTATGTAGATGGGATTAATGCATGGGGGTGGGAGCATGATCCTCCCCCATGTTTGTTGTGAGAATTTACCCGTAGACTTATTCGAATCTAGTAGGGATATGATCCCGCTTGCTGGTTCCTGCCAGAGTATGACAATATGCATCATCAGCAGGAGCAGAGATATGATACCTCTTCAAGATATCCAAAACCTTCCTCCTCTAATGAGTATTCCTTATAGGCCGTTCATGGGTCTCATAAGTAGTTGTGTGTCAGATGGTACCCTCAGTAGGTGACTGATGGGTACCGGTGGGGTGGTGTTGGTGAAAATGGTTCACATGTTCCCTCCTCGTTGGAGCCTTAACTAAAAGGGAGTCATATTCGGCCTCATATTCCACCTTCATCAGATATTTTATGTTAATATTTTCATGATCTGAGGATATGTTCCTAAATCGGTTGGTCGTATAAATTAGTTCTACTGGATTAGATGAAGCCTTTTTCGAGTGATACAGATTCTTTGACTACCATGCTTGGAGAATCTTATGGGAATATTATGTGGCTAGGATTGTACCATAGCATTGTTACTACCAAACCATCATATTTTATACTTTCCATTGGAGCTGTTTATCAGGTGAGATTTATTTTTGACCCATGGGGGTCACAAAAGTTGATGAGTTACCAGAGTTAATGCTATATGATGAATGCATTTCTCTGAGTTGGGAGTATATCGATGAGATAAGTATCTAGAATCACATAGACAAAAGGAAAAAGGTTAAAAATAAGTTATATATCATATGAATGAAAATTATAAAATAGATATGCAAGGTTAACACATTTATCTTTTATTCCTTTTCTAGCTATTCTTCTCACGTGAACTTCTCAATGCAAGGACGAACTTACAAGAATCCCAGTTTATGCAGGTCTTACTTCTTTGTTTGTATATATGGTTTTCATAACAATGTTTACTAAGTGATCTACATCAATCGTATGAATGTTGATTTCATATGAGGAGCAATAAACATGGATTAACGTATTATAACCCATCCATTCATTATTGGAGAGATTTATGTTGGTTTCACCATTTTTTTTGTCGGGGTTTGACACGGATGAGGGATTGGGTCCCCCTTTGATGGTTTGTTTGGGGAATATTTTAAGGCCTTGCTCAATTTCACACATCTGGTTTACCATCTATTTCATCTTCCCTAGATACTCCCAATGGTTTCCATATCTATAGCTAGGTAAGGACCTGCTTTCCAAAGTCTAGCGGTCATCTGGATTTTTAGGCCCATCGACTCTTGGGGACTCACATTAGTCAGGAGTATGGGAGTTTGGGCTCATCGCACTATTTTTGGGGGAGTTGTTTCCTACTCTAGGAGTCTCTTATATATTTAATATATTTTTTTTAATCTCTTACTAATCCTGGTACGGGAACAATTACCCTAATGAAATGGCCATGGGTTAATTCTATTTCATATGAAAAAGAGTGATATATATTTAGTTAATCCATCTATATGTGTCAGAGGTTCTTCATAATTTTCCAATAACAGGTAGTTTCTTATATACTAAAGTTGAATAACCAAGTGCTTTAGAGCATGATTCCATGTAAAAAGGTAGTTAATATTCCAGGGAGGTGATTGAGCCATCCTACGTATCTTGATTATTTTAAGAATTAAAACCCACGTAGTTATTTTGTCTCATGTAGTTGAATTTCACGTGGTTAGGAAATATGTTTGGGTGACGAGACACCAAATATTTGAGCTTCAACCCTAAGGGGAGGGGGTCCTATGTATCTTGAGTATAGTGAGAATATGGGTTTTTGTAGTTCTCATGGTTCTCGTGTCATTATAGAGAGTCATAGTGTAGATGATATGGTTATCACGAATCCCTGAGCTCATGTGAGCCATGCTCGGTGTGAGAAACAAGAAAATGATCACTTCATTACTATATGACTTAGGTGTTGGGGATATTTCTTACATATCCTAGTTATGGAAGGAATCAAATTCATCATAGCATGGTGGGTTTCTTAATTCACTGATAGATGAGATAAGGTGACCATCTACTAGGATTATTTGATTTCTATTCGTTGACATGTTAGATTCATGTAAGTAATTACACCAAAAGGGGTGTTTTATTTGGGATCTAGCCTTAGGAAGGAATCCTATGTATCCTGGTTATGGAAGGAATCAGAGTCATCATAGTTTAGTTTATTTCAGGGCTTACACACTAAGGTTTCCTTATACCATTGTGGGATTTTATAGTGTTGTTTTTATGATTTTTTTAATTACCTAATCCCACATGATCCATTCTCATTATGGTAAATAAGATATATAATGTAATAAATTTAATTTATTTGAATAAGGTAATTAGATGATAGTATTTCGATAGATGATCAATACAGGGATCAAGCCTTAGGGAGTGGTAGCCTACGTATCTTGGATATGGCAGGTATTAGAGTATCCATAGTTCCCTTTATGTCATGGCTTACACACTAAGGTTTCCCTATACTTTGGGATTACACACCAAGTATGGACGACACTATCAAGTCCAGGGAAATCTTATTGACATGACCTTCTTGTCTGGAGGGCATCATATGACCCAATTGGCATTTCTTGAGAGCCATCACATGATCTAGATTGAGACATATGGAGGGTGTCATGTGTGTCATTGTGGCGTAGTCCAATTGGTGTTGTGTATCTTGGATCTCACCTTTGGAAGATATCACGAGACCTAGTCAACATGTTTGGAAGGCATCGTGAGTCCTAGCTGAATTTCCTAGAGGGAAACACAGGAGCATGGTGATCATGTCTGGATTCGTTCAAAAGACTAAGATGATATGAGAAAATGTCTTCATATGAGTTCAGAGATGTCTTCAAAGGATGTCATAAGTCCTGAGTGACAGACCCAGAGGGTTTCAAGAGATCAAATTAGTGTTAGCAGTGGGAACCATGGGACTCTCTCTGACATATCTAGAGTATTCTGAGTGTCCCATTTGGCATACTGGAGGAGTGTCGTGAGATCTAGGAAGCATGCCCTGGTGCTGTAATGTGTCTTTGGGTGACTCACATGGAGCACACGAGAGCCAGTGAGCATGAATTTCACTCATTTCTTCCACTTTTAATCTTTGTTCTAACCCTTTCATTAAGAAGGCATTATGTTTATTCAGTAATAGTTCCTTTGGGCCTCGCATGATCTGGAAGGCATGCGGTATGTTCTTCAAAAGACTTGTTAGAAATCCATCATGTGATCTATGAATGATAACACCATGTACCTTATGTGTGGAATATGATTTCTCTAACTATCCACAGGTGTATTACCTGATAGATTCTTTTGGTCATGTGATTGGGTCCTCTGAAAAATCTACAGAGGCTAGTAGTCAAGTCGTCCAGAGTCCAAGCATCTAGAGTCTTAGAGTCCAACCCTTTCTTTATGTTGGAGTGGGGAATTTATAGGCATCACCACCCCAGTTTTCCAGCGTGTTGTTTGGTGTCTCTATTTGTGAGTCTAATATGGATTTCGTGAAGGGGTATAGCCCTACACATCTTATTGATTCTCTACTATGTACTACTCGTCACCTGATTTATAGTGATTTCAAGTCTCTTCTGTCAAAACTCCCTTTATTGGATTATAGCCAATTAATGGGGACTTGTTTGATCATGCAGATGTGTCAAAGGAATTTTATGTTGTCAAATTGACATGATGAATATCCTTGGCAATATCCAAGTTCCTGTCGAATGTCATTCATAATACATTGGGTGACTTTTCTTGGAGTCTTGCAGGACAAGGATGGTTTGTCTAGGGGTCTCACGGGACCGCACTATCGGTGCACTAGGTGTGTCTCATGCCTTTTAGTGACTACAAACGCCTATATCATCCTCCCATTCGATCCAAAATTTTTATGTGTCAAAGTTTGTGAGTCAGGCGATGTTTTATGTGTATTGTCAAGGGTATTTCTTCTATTTTTTTGGTGTCACGTCGCAAGACCAATATGATTCATATTGAGGTGCATGAGAATCCCATGGACAAATATATTTATTTTTTCTTAGATAATCATGAAGTTTCTTGGGGAACATCATATGGTGAGGATGAAAGGTCAAATGGATCTCTCAAGGCAAAGAAAACATGTTTCCGAGGACTCATGGTGTCATGAAGATCATCGGGGGAACGTCGCATGTCCTTTAGTGACTGCACAAAACTCTCACCTCCTACTTTTATGTCTCCTTTATTTTATTTTACAAAGGCCTCGGATATTGTGAGTTTTCATAAGAAATGTTTGGGATATTTGTTTTATTTTTCAGTGATATATCGCATGAACAATTTGGGTTATATGGAGTGTGAGAAAGCATGTAATGGACAAGTCTATCCATTTGTCCTTAGAGCACCAAAGTGGCTACCTGGACCTATATAAGAACTTTTGTATAGTGGAGATGATAATCCAAAGGTATTTCTTGAAATAATTAAGACATGACACTGAGGTCTTACGACATCTCGTGGATGGCCTGGGGAGGGTGTCACATGTCCTTTAGTGACCAAGAGCACCTCTCACCTCCTCCGCATTATCTTCTTCCTTTTAACCTACAAAGTTTTGAAGGTCCTGCAAGTTTTTCTAGATGTCACCGAGGGATTTTATTCTTCCCAATGATGATATGGAATGTGATCTTCATGAAAAATGGGGGTATCTACCATTTAATATCATCCCTCATTATTTTAGAATTATTTCAGATGGTTTGTCAGGAACATGCCAATGAAAATCTATGCGGCCTGGGGTCAGTCATTAGATTATCATTTTCCAGCCATCAGTTGTATAGGGATCCTTCACAAGAGCAAGAAGTTTAATAAAATGGGTCTCAACAAGACTTCTTTTGGGTTATTTGCTATGCGTGTATCCTTTTCATGGCCTTAAAATGGTAACACGATCATGAATTCTTCAAAGTCTCTTGTGATCAGCATGTCTCGACCATCCTCTTGTTCCTTTGCTTCTGTAGGGAAAATAATACCCATATTTAGGTACTTCTTCCTTTGTGATTCTATTGATGTACATCTGGCAGGTGTCAATAGCTACCTTTTAGAGGTTTAATCCAAACATTATCATCTAACCTCACCCTTGAGTGGAGGTCCCTCCATGCTTGTTTACCTATCTGGATAGCACCAAACATTCCACAACTTATCAACTCGACATTAAATCATGATCACCCTTATGTGAAAAGAATAAGTGGACCACCATTCCTTCTGGCGAAGAGCTAAAAATTACTTTGGTTATAAGACTAATATTTCTTTAGGGACAATCCAGAAATTTCTTAAGTGATAATCAATGGATGCCTAAGGTGAAAAACCATTGATACCTTATGTTATAAGTATAATATGTCTTCTGTGATGAGTATAATATGACCTATAATTTCTTATGTTATATGAATAATATTACCTAATAGATCAATATGAGGTATATAATATGGGACTCACACTATATTTAATCCTTATCCACCCTCTCTTATATAGTAACTAATAAATATGATGACTTAGAAATGACCTCTTATGCATAATTCCTACACAAACAATTCCTAGGAAACTTTCACATATTATTACAATCTATATGAATTTAAACTTATTGGAAGTGGTTATGGATTCACAACCTTTAATGGAAGCACTTTGGTCCTTGTAACATGGACCTAAAAGGTACAACATTCCCCATTATGTGGAACTAAACTATATGGGATCTGATTCCCATCATAAGAAAATATTAGAATCCTATTTCGTAGGCTTTACCCCAACTATACAACACCTCTTTCCTCCTTCCATAGAAGATAGTTATCTAAATTTATGGAAATAAACTTTATAGTGACTACTTATATAGATCCAATCTATAGAGTGACAATATACTTGGTTCAAATAAGAGATAGTATAATCCCTATGTGCAGTGTACTCTTAAATGCATGTTTTTAGTATATCAATTTTATGAAGTGTAAATGATATTAATATTGGGATATATTAAAGGATATGACTTAAATATTAAATATAATACATTATTGGGAAATAATTCCCCTCAAAGGGTGATATGATTTTTCCTTCCCATATTCTCAACCAAAGTACAAACCAACAAATTTATAGTAAAGTCCTAGTGATTTCCTTCCTTTGAAAAGAAATTTCACACTGAATCTAAATTTCATTGTTTTGATACACATAAAAAACATAATAGTTAAACTGATGTGGATTTATAATCCTTTAATATCAAGTGGTTGAGAAACATCATATTATTAGCATTAAGTTTCTAGAGACACATAAAATTTCTGAATATATGATTGTGAGTCAAAAACAAGCATACAATGGAAGGAGGAGTTACAAAACCATGGATAATAATATTATAAAGTATATAAATAAATTATTTAATGGGATACACTAGTTACTTATAAATATAATAGTTTATTAATCCTTATACCAATGTGTAAAATATTATTTTGAAAGAGGTAGGTAGATTAAATATTGGATACACCAAGGGATAAAATATAGGTGAACTTCAAAAAATAAAAAATAAAAAAGGTATAAGATGATTCACCATTTTGGGTGTGATTATTATTCTAAGAAGGATTTCAATTTGAAGTGACATAACATCATGACACCATTAATATAAAAAGTGGTATTTTTTGGTATTATTACTTGAGAAAATATATTGAGATCATAAAATCTTCTAAAAATTGAAGATTCTATTTAAAAATGTCCTTACAACATGAAAATTAGTTATAATTTCTTAGGAAACATATGTTGATCTAGTGTAATATCTCAATATAATGATCAAATAT
Source organism: Viscum album (assembly GCA_963277665.1). Taxonomy (NCBI): domain Eukaryota; kingdom Viridiplantae; phylum Streptophyta; class Magnoliopsida; order Santalales; family Viscaceae; genus Viscum; species Viscum album. Next base: position 1,922,627,811 of record OY728160.1, read on the forward strand.
ATAATACACCTTGTATATTAGAAGAGGATTTTTGATGAATTATGCTATCCCCAAAATCACTAAATTGTATGCCTGAAATTGGTAGTTTATAACCACAAGGAATAACAATGTCCATTCATATGTGGAATGAGATATATTGACCTCAAGAATAGGGTGTGTTACTTAGATACAATATATGATGTTGAAAAGATCACAACTGAAAATTATTCCTAAAATAATATGAGAGTTATAAACCTCAAGGAAAATGAGGTATTTATTTTATGTTTTCATTATTTTTTACATATATTTATATTTGTAAATATATGTGTTTTTCATTTCATGATAGCTCTCGATAAAACCATAACTCATAAATTTTATTAAATTATAAACCCAAAAATCGTAAATCTATACAATTTTTAAAACATAAATCATACACCCTAAGTCCTAAAACCATTAAATTCTAACCACATTAACCCCTAAAATAGTTAAATTATAAACCCCAAATTATATACCCATTAAATCCTAAATCAAATAACTATTTAACCCTAATTCCTAAACACCAACTTCTAAACCCCTAATATAATTAACTCATTAACACTAACTCAAATACCATAATTCATAAACCTATTAAATCCTAAAACCATTAACTCATGAACCCATTAAACCCTAAAATAATTAAAACCTAAGCCCTAACTCATATACACATTAAATCCTAAATACATTAACTCATAGAACCTAACTCAACCTATATCATGAACCCTAACTTCTAAACACTAAATCCCAAACTTATAAAATCTTAAAACCAAAATTAATTCAACACCAAAAAATAAAGTCTTATAATATACTGACCAAACCATTAAATTCTAAACCTTATATTCCTTTAACAGGTAAACATTAAATTACTTTAACTCATAAAATATAATAAAATAATTTATTACATAATAAAAATTTATATCTAAATATAAATGTCTTGAAATGTTCGTTTCATCATAATATTACTAGATGATATAAATTCCATGTATAATATAAAATGATCCTCTAAAAATCTTGAGTACACAAAAGTTTTTGGGTCTCCCAGCATGAAAAGTTTTAATCATATATTTACCACATGAGAAATTTATATTCTATCCCATATTTTTCAAACTTAATAATGTATTTATCCTTTTTTGACTCATCCACTATGAATTAAAAATTTCACTCGATGTGGTATTGTTTAACTATAGTTTTCAATGACCCTTTTCTTTCAAAATATATTCTAAAATGTAATGTGTTATCAGGTAAGGCATATGTGTGACCTAAAATGCATGGTAATTCACTACTCATTATAATGAAATCCAAATGAAATTATTGTGCATGCGACATTCCGTTTACAATGGAAGTTAATAATATAGTATGGTTAACAATGTCTAGTTCTTGGATACCCAAAAAGCAATCTCTTATGGTTTACTAACTACATCTTTCCCACATACCTTATCTAATGTTTCATCATCTAATACATACTCATTGGAAAAATTCTCATTCATTAAATCTAGAGTATCAATAGGAATGAATCTTATAGTTCCCTTGATCTTATGGTCACCAAATTCATAATTAGAATCATTTGATATTGTACACCTTATAATATTTGGATATATAGTATATGTTATTTGATTAATATGATAAGACACTGAATCATATTACTTTTTAGGACCAACTTCAAAAAATCTCTCTAGTAGGGTTCTATAGTAGTATATTTCACCTCCTTAATAATATAAATGTACACATAAAAATCCATTAAACCAGGATTACACTATTTACTAAACAAAGATGATACTTCCACCCAATACTAATTACCAAGAACTGGATACACAATGTTCCATAGGCAATCAAAATATTGAATATGTCAATATGTGATTGATGTTATTACTTGATTGACCCTCTGTTTTAAGAAATAATGAACCCATGTATATAGTTTTCCAATGTCATACAATCATGAAGATTATGAACTCTCTTTACTGATAAATTGTAACTAAGTCCCTTTTTATTATAAATTAATTATCCCTTGTAGTATATGGGCATATACATGATTACATATAAAAAAATATAATAACATTTTATATAGATTTATATTAAATCATAAAATTCATAACATCTTTAATTAGTTATTTTTAAATAAATGTGACATTAATTTGGGAATTTTTCTATGGATAGGTTTATCATTGTATGACAAGCCAAGAAAAACCTAGGTGTAAAATGTATTGATACTCAGTTGTCTCAAATTTTAGTAACCATATTCCTACCTTTATTTATGGTATACAAATCCATCATCAAATATATTCACCTCTTATGGAATTTTTCTAATTAAAATATTAATCACATGAAAGAGAGGTGTTCAAGAGGTTTAGAATACATAAACATTAACTGCATAACCATGAAAGCCTTTGTTGGTGATGAAATCATTTAGCAGTTGAAAAATCCTTTGGAAGTGATGAAATCCTTTTGAATTTTATTAATTATTCAAGACTGGTGAATGCATTTGGGAGTGATAAAATCCTTTGATACCCGAAAAATACTTTAGTATTCACAAAATCCTTTTATCGACATTAAATTATTTGGCAATCACAAAATATATATTGCATTATTTACATTAATAAAAAATTATAAAATTTAATTTATTTATATTTTTTAAAACAATTAACCTAAAAATGGATTTATAAAAAATGTATCATATACTCTCCCCATTAACATTCAATTTACATTATTCTATAACTATAAAATTAATATACATCACAAAATTTTAAAACATTTTCAACATAAATGACGATTCAGAAGACATGTGGGTGTGGGAGATGATGGACGAGTGACGAGGGAGAAATGATGACCGAGTGATGATATAAACATTTTAAAATATCATGAGTAATAGTGAGAGGAGTAGGTTCTAGTAACAAAAGTATTTGGTAGTCATGAAATCCTTCAATATTCATGAAAGGATTTTATAGTCATGAAAGCCTTTGGTAGTTGTGAAAGATATATTGTGTTATATATTTTAATTAAGAAATTATAATATTATATGTATTTGAAATAAAAAATAAAACCATAATTTATTTTATAAATGAATATATTAGATAAATTTCATTTTAAAAATATATAAAAAAACATTTAAAATGATTTTTAATTACTTTTAAAATATATTTGTATTCATGAATTTTTTTTCAAAGATTTAATTTAATATCATATATGAGAAATAATTATAAATAACTAAATATTTTTAATGAAATTTATATTTCATTATTTTTATATTCACTAATATATTTTATACACAAATTCATATTAACAATTAATTAAAAATGATCATTAAAAGTCGATAAATGATCATGAGGTCTTTTACATGGATTTGGTTTATCAGATAAAAAAATAAAACAACCACATCCTGGTGAGAAATATTCATATGGGATGCTATATCAACTAAAAAAATAAGTGATTCTACTTCAACCATTATGTACATATGCAACATCGAACATCGTCGGCTCATTTGGAATTTTTTTCAATAGTGATCACATGAAAGTGAAGGAACCAGGGGATTGTGATAAATTAAAAGTTATCATACACATAAGTCCTACATATAAGGGAAATGAATGATATATAGATCAAACAATTACAGAATCACATTTAATCAATGATTCCATTTATCAATGATAAAATCAAATTCCAAAAATAGTGGGAATTTTATCAATGATAACTAAAACCACTCATAAAGTTTTTTCTTATTATCATTAAAAGTTTTGATAATAAAAGGAATGCTTTTATTATCACTTTCTAGCACTGATTTACCCTTTAGTAATGATTTAATTAGCACAAATAAAAGGCTCTCCTTTAGCAATGATAAAGGGAACTGTGAAAATTTTAATTTATATATGCGTGTTTATACATTTTTAAATATGATTTAAATAACGATATATATATATAAAGAATAAAAATTTGATTTATATAACTATATTATAGTAAAAAGTTTATTTCAATCTTATTTTCATAATTTGATGTATAAAAAATTATCATATTTCTTAAAAATGTTTAATAATATATTTATATACATTAAAAAATGTATATATAAATATAATATATTAAAATTTTATTTTAATAGTTATATAAATATATAAATGAATATATATTTATTTAACTGGGTTTATAATATATGTAAATCAATATAAATATATGAATATATAATTAATATATACATTTATAATTAATATACATATATTTATATATTTTTTTATATGGTTTATATAATAGGAAATATATGTAGTTTTGCTTATCATTTTATATTTATATTTAATTATATATATAATTATAATTACACAGATATATATATAAGTGTCTGCATGCATGTATGTGTGTGTATGCACTTGTATGTATGCATGCATGTGTTGGCGTATGTATGTGTATGCATTTATATGTATGTGTATGTATGAGTATACATGTATACGTATGTATATGTATGTGGTGTGTGTGTGTACATATGTCTATGTGTATCTATATAGGTGTATGTGTTGTGCATGTGTGTGTTTATATTCATGTGTATGTATGTGTATATATGTGCATATATGTGTATGTATGTGTATCTATGTATGTGTATGTTTTTATATGCATGTGTGTGTATGTAAGTGTATATATATGTAAGTCTATATGTATCTACATGTATATGTCTGTGTATGTGCATGTATGTGGATGAATATATATATATATGTGTGTGTGTGTGTGTGTGAGTGTTTATATGTGTATGTTTATGTAGTATGTTTATGTGTATGTATTTGTATGTATGTGTATTTAATTGTATATATGTGTATGTAATTGTATGTATGTGTATGTGTATGTATGTTTATATGTGTGTGTACATGCATATATATATATGCATGCGTATGTATGTATTTATATGTGTATGTGTATGTATATGTGTATTTGTATATATATAATGTGTATGTTTGTGTATATGTATATGAATACATCATTATATAACAAGAAACATCATTTGTTTTTTTAATTTGACATATCTCATTATATTACACACACACACACACACAAACATACACACAATCATAGTAAATGTCATTTGGTTTTGCAAATGTAATTAATCCAATTACACACACACACATTTAATATTTTAGAAATTTTAGTAATTTTAAATAATTTTTATAACTTTTTAATCATTATTATTTAATATTTTTAATATGTTTTAAATTTAAATAACTAATTTCTATTCATTTTCCAAATAATTTCACATTTACAACTTTATAAAATATTTATTTATTTATTTTTAATTAGTAATCTATTTTGAATATTTTGTATTTTAATGTAAATTTTCCTATTTATTCATTTTATTTTTATATGTATTCATTTTTAATATTCTTTTAACTGATATAATTAATATAATTTATTTATTTTTTTAATATTTTTTGTATTTTTCAATTATAATTAATAATTTTTATTCTTTTTTAACATTTTATTCAATTAATATTATTTATTGAATTTAATATTTCTCAATGTTTAGTATTTTCTATAATTTATTAATTTTTAATACTTTCAATTAATATTTTTGTAGAGTATTCATTTTTTATAGTTATTTATACAATTTTAAATATTAATTCAACACATTTAATATGTGTGTAACTTATATAATAATTATTTATTCATTTTTATTATAATATATTTGAATTTAAATTTGTATACAATTATTATTTATTCATTATTAATAAGTACTTCATCATAAATCTCTTGTTTTAAAATGTGGTTTTTAGTTTTTTTATTTAAATTTTTATTAATTTTCAGTATTTCCTTAATTTATATAATTAAAACAACCAATTCATTTTCTAAATATTTTTTTGATTTATTTATTTATTAATTATTTTATTTTATTAATTTTTAATATTAATTCATTTATTTTTTTCCAATAATTTATAATACTTATTTAGTTTTAATATTTTTTTTCAATTTATTCATTTTAATATTTATTCTTTTAATATTAATTTCATTTTTTCAATTTTAATATTTATTTATGCATTTCAATTTATTAATATTTAATGTTTTTAATTTGTTTTTAATTTTCATAATTAATATTTATTCATTTTTATTTAAATATTTTTATCTAAATCATTATATAGTTCTTATATATTCATTTTTAATTTTTAATTTATTTTAAATAATTTGTATTTAGATGCAAATTTTTTGGTATTTAATCATTTTTATTTTAATATTTATTGATTTATAATATTTTTGAAATATATAAAATTAATATAATTCTTTCATTTTTAATATTCTTTGTAATTTAAATAATTAATATTATTTATTCATTTTTAAAATATTTTTAATTTATATAATTTATATTATTTATTCACTTTTAATATTTCATTAATTTATATAATTAATATTATCTATTCATTTAATATTACATATTATTTTTTAATATTTTTACAATTTAGTATTTTTTATTTTATTTGTAATTTATTAATTTTTAATAGTTATTTTTTATTATAAGGTAATTTTTTATTTTTTATTATTCATGTTTAAATAATTATTAATTTATTATAAATTTTTTATTTAGTTTATAATTTTTATAAACTAGTATTTATCAGTGCTAAATTTAGCGCTGATATAACAGTACTTTATTAGCCCAAAATTTAGTGTGGATAAAATAATAAATTATCGATGATAAAAAGAGATTTATATTTTAATACTGATAAAAGTATATTTTATTAGCGATTTTTACTAGTACTGATAAAACTCATTGATTAATGTAAAATTACCCAAAGAGATATCTCTCTTCCTCATACCGTTCAAGCCTTCTATAGAAGTCGAACTCTACTGTGATCTCATGGGTCATTTTGGACGAGTCCAAACCCTTAAAACTGAAGGTATGATAGTAAAATATTACTTTTGAGTATTTTTCAAATGATTTAGTATATATATGTCTTGTTTTTTTATTCTTCTTCCCAAACAGTGTTGTGTGCGACACCCTTGAAAATATTATGGTCTTGCACCACCATTTTCTATTGTTTGAGATTCTTCTTTTCATGTTGTGGTAGTAGTGATTCTAATCTTTTTTTCATCCCATCTATTCTAAGTCTTCCCTATTTTGTCACATTGGTCCAATTCCCACCCCTTCCATGGTTTCAAAATATATGTTTATTTAATAAAAATGCATGATTTGGTTTTAATTATTTTTATATGTGTTTTTTAAGGAATGAGTTAATCTAGGATTGGAATAAGAAAATCTATTTAAATTAGAAAGTTTAAAGTTGAGTTTATAACCAATGGGTCTTATTTTGACGGTTTTTTTATCAGAAGGAAAATTTATAAAATTATTTTTAAGGCATGTGAAGTTTGAAGTTGGATGTTTGAGTTGATTTTTGAAAATGATGATTCATGTAATGAAATTTTAAATTAGTTTATTATTGTTATTTTTTTATTATATGTGTATTTCTAAGATGAAATTATCTAAGCTATTTTGAAATAGTTGATAAATTATTAGTCAAAAAACTTATAATGGTTTGTCACACCTTATGCCTTTTTCGTAATTCATTTTTATAAATTTATGTCTTCATTATTGTCACACTTTATTCCCTTGAACACTACAAAAAAATTGAGAAAAATAAATAATTTTTTTATATATGTTTTGTTAGTGAATATTATTATATATACCACAATACGTATCTAGTTGCAAAAATACATAGGTTTCTTGTGCATAATGATAGTGATTGAGAGTGGATTATCTCCCTTGATGTTTCCATTCCAAAAGAAGAATGAATTATGAGACGTGACTTCCTTGAACAATAAAATATACGTTATTATAATTCTTATTTATATAATTATTCATCTTTAAATAAACAAACAAGTTGATACAACAACAATTTACATAAAATATGATGACTGTGTGAGTGTGTGTGTGTGTGTATAATGAATAACCTTTTATGAATATAAAATCATACTTTCGGTGTATTTATTTATTTATTTTTAAATATGAATATTAATGAATAAAATTGGATGAATATGAATCAGAAATGGGTGGATTCTAATTGTATGAAAAAAGAGTATGAGGATGGGGTTAAAGAGTTCATCAAGTTTGTAACAGATCGTGCATATGATGCTTCTCAAATCCTTTGTCCGCGTTTACATTGTTGTTATTCAATAACAATTATTCTATAGGTGTTGGAAGAACATTTGATCTATCAAGGAATATATTAATGTTATAAAATTTGGACTAAATATGGGGAAGAACTGAATATAGCTAGTGACTGGGATCACATTGTAGTTCGTGGGTCATCTGATATGATAACAAGTGTGAATGATGATAATGATCATATCGCCGATATGATTACATTTGTAAATGATGTTGAAGATCATATTGAATAAATGAAAATGATTTTTGAATATTAATTTCATGATCTCCCAAAGCTATTTGAGAAGTTAATGACTGGGGAAAAGATACTATTATATGATAATTGTACTAATTATACAACATTTTTAGCTATAATAATGTTATATAATTTGAATGTTGGTAATAGATATAGAGACACATGATTTGCTGAACTGGTTTCACTCATGAATGATATGGTACCAGAAGATAATGAGTTTCCTTACTGAAAATATGACACTAAACAAATGCAACACTCAATGGTTGTGATCTGTAAAAGAATACATGTTTTTCCAAATGATTGTATATTGTTTCACAATTACCATGAATCACTTAAAAATGAACAAAGTATGGTGTGTCTTGATACAAGAATGATGAGCTAATTTATTTGAAATTTTAATATTACATTCCATTTATTCTAAGGTTTTGGATCTTGTATGGATGTGAGGAGCCTATAAGGAAATTGAAATGACACAAGAATACACGAAATCAAGTCAGGAAACATCATCACCCAACAAACTCTCCTTAGTTAAATAAAATTGATCATGGGTATCCTAATTTTTTAAATGATCCAAGAAACTGATTTCTTGTAATATCTACAGATGGAGAAAATTATTTTGGTGTACAAATTAGCACTCACATTACATTTACAGTTATGTTGGTAAATTATAACTCTCTAATTTGGTTGTGGATGAATTGAAAATACATTATGTTATCTTTTCTTATATAAGGACCACAACAACCGGGTAATAATATTGATTTTTATTTTAATCCACTGATATAATTTCTATAATTATTGTGGGATTCAAATGTTACATTGTATGATTCTTATAGAAACAATGATTTCACATTGAGAGTTATGTTGTACAGGATGATAAATTAATTTCTTTAATATAGAAATTTGTAAGGATATAGAATTAATGGAACACTAAAGTATCTTATTTGTGAACAAGGTACATACTCAGTTAATTTGAAAGATTCCATGGAGACTTTTTTTAAAGCATTATAAATTTTTACCCCAATGAGATAAATATTGATCTTGGATGATATCATTTGATAGTAATAATAAATAAGGTACAACACCATCTCCAATAACAAGTGATAAAATGTTTGAGAGAGTAATTTATATGGTAACTGATTTTAGTAAACCTTCTTCAAAAGATATTACAAAATCTATTTGGAAAAAGATATCAGTTTTTTTGAATTATCATTCTGAAATTGTTTGTACTTCAGAAATTCTCTTCATGTCATACACATAGAAAAAAATTTATGTGTTAGTTTCACTGAAAAATTTCTAAATACACCTATAAAATCATAGTATGAAATTAAGTCTTGGTTGAACATGATTGAAAAGGGGATATGGGAAAAGTTGGACCCCGTGAAAGGTGAAAGGAATACTTTTCTTCCTCCAACAACTTACACTATTTTTGGGAAAGAGATATATCCATTTTGAAACATCCCACATGATGTAAATGTTCCAAATTGGTATCAATAAAAAATCAAAAATGTCATTTCAATAAATTATTTGAAGTTAAATGTCTTAAAATAAAATGAATATCCTGTTTTGATGAAATATTTAATGCCTTTTCCAAAAATATTTTTGTCACACAGTAACCAAGATTTGTTTCTTTTTCAAATATATATGCATTAAATATATATACTTGGTGATGTTTTAAACTATGGAAATTGATTTTTTAATCTTATTAAGTAAAATGGATATGTTCTTCCATCGTCATTCTTTTATATAATGGTTCACTTGATGATTCAATTGATTAGAGAGATCTGATTTTGTGGTCCTGTACATTATAGATGTATATACCCCATTGAATGCTATATAAATATTTTGAAAGGGTACTTAAACAATAAAATAAAACCAGATGGTCATATTACACAGTGATATATTGTTGAGGAATCCATTTGATTATATATTGACTACTTATCAGATGTGGATAGTATTGGTCTCCAAAAATCTCATCACAACTAGCCTCTTGTGGGTGAAAGAATTTCCATAAAAATATGTTTTCGCAATTACCATTATAGAGAAGTACTCTAACCTTTATGGATTACAAAATAGTTTAGATATTTCACTATATTTTGAAACCCAAAAATTAATTATTAATCATTTAAATCCATCAAGGGTTGAAATTTGGATATCAAATACATATAATCAATATTTCATAGGATGGATATGAGTCCATATTTTTAAAGAGTTAACTGCAAATTTGAATTTAATTTTAGAATTTCATTGATATCTAGACAAGGTAAAAAGATTTATTGTATTATAATATCATTGTTATGTTATTAATAGTTTTACTTTTCATACAAAGGAATATTATGAACAAACATTCATGAAAAATAACAGAGTTACTCTTATAGAATAAGTAATGCATGTATCTAGTACCAACGATATAAATCTAATTTACCTGAATATATCTTACTTTAAAATCATAGAACAAATATGTGATTTACATTATAAAAATTTCCGAGGGTCTATTTTTCAATTTAAATGGGCTGATAAGAGTAGTGTAGTTAAAATCAATAAATTGGGATTCATGAAAGTAGATTTCAGTATGGAAGGGTGCAATGATGAACCATTCACAATGGGATTATAGTAAGTATAAGTATTTTATATCCTAGATCTTGCAACAAAAGTGGTAAATTATTGTGTTATCAACCAAAACTACTATAGTGTCATATGAAAATTCAATTTAGGATGACCCTTTTATTAGGATGTCACTATAATTTCTTAGAAGTCCCAATGTATATGGGGTCTTGTATATCATAGGGGACCACAAGGAGGGGATTTGGATACTCAATAGGGGTTTCAAATACCATTGACCATGAAATAAAAAATAATGTTCAATAATTAGGTTATTGTGTTTTTTTAATTATACATTGGGATACCTCATATTATTATGTGTTCACTATTGTATTTACATAATCTAAATTAAATATTTAACGACTTGTAAAAATAATGGTTTCTCCATATAAGGATGCTCCCAATCATGAGAAACAATATGTTTCTACACATACTGTTTCTATAAATCCCAAGGAATAACATATTTACAATATTGAAACTGAAGAAATGGTAAATTGTTAACAACCTTTGTCTAAGAAAAAATAATATAATTCTAGTGTGATAGAGTTAATAAAAATTATTAAGGTGATAAAAGAGGGAATAAAATTCAAGGTTTGATGGAATGATCGTGACGAGCCTATTGACCCCAAAAGTCTATTTTCAACAGTTACATGTACCTCACTACTCAAATGCATGTGCTGATTGATGTGGATTCAAGGAACAATGTTGTGCCTATATTGAAGGTTTTAATTTGGGAAAATATTAGGGTAATATTATGATATAATTTCTCCATTTTACTAAAAAATAAAATAATTACATATTTATTTACTCTTCATTATCCCTAAAAAGTGAATTTATAGTAGATAAATGTAAACTGATTTTTTCATTAAAGGTCATAGAAAAGGATCATATATCCTTTTAGAAAATTATTATAAAGCATTAAATTTTAGATTCTAAATGCAATGTAAACCACCACCCACGATAGTTATATGCACACATAATAATCCAAGAAACATGTAATACATATATTGGCCATCATGAAGAGGTTAAATTTGAGGTATATTGTAATTGTAATATTTTACTTGGTAATACATGTAATAATCACTTTAATAATGAATTTATAATTTATAAAACAACAATTGAGTGTTGAAAATAAGAATTTTGTATAAAAACCAACATACCCTCACCATAAATCAAGGATGGGGTATGTTTCACTTGAAATTTTTTTTATGTATTTTAAATAAACAGTAATAATTTTATATGGTGTGAAAAAACTATATAATTATTTTACTTTTTTATATACAAATTGATGACTCAAAATCGAAATCGACTTGTATCCCATATCATGTTTTATAAAAGGAGGCTCATGTAAAAAACACATAATACTAGTTGATGAAAACACACTAATAGTGTGGGAATCATGTGTAAGTATGACATAATAAAAATTAATTATGATTTACATCGATAATACATATCAATAAATAGTAATTTTTCTATAATTTTATCTAGTTTAGACATAAGAATTTCCATCATCTGTTCCCATTCAATGACTATAACCAATGGACTTGAAGATGCCAATAAAATATGGTAGCATCATAGGTGTGGGATTTGGAGTTTTACATCAAACATATTTTGATAAATTAAATACATAAGGGTATAAAGAGAATAAAATTGATGAGATATAGGCTCATATAGATGCCTTGAATGAAAAACATAATTAGCGGGATGATTTATTTGAGAATGTAATGGGAAGTGATAAAAGAGAATAAACAACACAACAACCACCACTATAAGAAGATCTATCCCCCCAACCATATTTAAAGCTAGATGATTCCCTTAAAGACTTCTCTTACCAGAGGCAATCAATTTTTTCATAAATATTTCTATGAAATTTGAATTTGTTAGATTTTGATAGCTTTCCTATACTAATATTATATAGATATAAATTAGTTGGGATTTATATCTATCAGCACCCACCTATCACCTTGTTGTGATAGGTACCATGTAAAATATCCAAGTAGATATTCTATACCAAAAATAACTTCTAAAAGATCATGTGAGAGAAGGAATTCACATAGGTCATGAGATAAGAACTAAGCTACCTATTCCACTTAATGATATGGAAATTCGAACAATTCAAATTGATATCATAACTTTTATATCCTGGGCATTGGATCTTTTAAAAATACATATCGACAATGAGGTATGCTTTTTCATTTTTTTAGAACTGTATCAATTAATGAAAAAAGGATTGAAATGAGGAATTTTATTATATATAGAGACAAGGAATGGAAAATGAAAGTTAAAATTAAAAAATTATAAATGATCAACCAATAAATATAAAAGAACTTCAAAGAGTACCATTACCCTACTAGTTCAACATCAACATTTACTAACATTATATGTTTATGCAGTTACAATATTCAAAGATAATAATAAGGCCTTTTTATTTTAATGAAAAATTTAAAGAGATGTTATTACAGAATACATTGGTCTCAAGAATATAGAAAAAATCATTATGCATGGATGGTTGGGTGTCTCAGTTGTTAATATATACATAGGGTTCATTTTTATAATATATTTTTCCAATATAAAATTTACCATGTTAGTTATAGTTATATACAATTCATATTTTTTGAAGGTGTATATATCAGTACTATTGGAAGGGAAAACCCTACGAACAAAAATTTGGTCTCATTAGTCCTTACATCACTTCTACATAAAAAATTTAATTAGAAGAAAATGAATATGCAATAATAGTGGACCAAAAAGACATAATGTTTGAAAGGAAATTTACAGATGAAAAACCCATATTAATACTCACACTATAATGGTGAAAATATATAATTTAAAAACATAAAATATAAATTCATTTATTTCATTACTTATTCCATTTTGTTTTTTTATTAAAAATTGGTTTCTCATTTTAAACAATTTATATACTCCAAAGATTTATATTTTGGATTCAAACCATGGATTTCAAAAAAATGACCACAAATATTGATCTTTATCAATTTTTAATACACTACCTTTAAAATTTGACAAATAAACCTCAAGTTATATGTTTTATATTATATTTTAATGATTTTTTATGATAGGGTGTATTTAAATATAATGAAAATCATGGTATGATGATGGTACTTAAGCATAGGAAGATAATATATTTCTAAAACTAGATAAGTATTCAGTTATATATAATAATATTTCACTATTAAAACAAATATCAAAATAAATTAATTATTTTTCTAATTTTTTATAGTGTCTAAAATAAATTAATTACAATGATTGTGGTTATTAAATTTGAATATTTATGAAATATATCATATTCCCTCAATAAAATAGCATCCCAGAAGAGGTATTTCTAATGATAATTACAATTTCATTTTAAATATTTATTATTAATTAATTTATTTATATTTTTAAAGTACTGATAGGACTATTAGAACTGCACATATTGAAAATATGAAATATAATTTTTTAGAAACGAATGGGAAATACACATGGTTTTAGAATGTTTGCATGCATCATGAAGAGGTGATATCCTATCACATTTTTTTATTTCACATAGATCATGAAGAGTTATTTTATCTACTTATTATTTAATTAATTTCCTTTTAATTTTAACTAATACTTATTTATCTAGTTATCTAATCAATTTAATCTACTACTTATTTAGTTTTCTTATTATGTTTATGAAAGGACACCATATAGAGTTCACAATCCTTCTTTACAGAAAAAATAATAATTTCCATGGATAGTTGATTGAGAACTTATTTTTCTCAAATATTTTTGTTCATATAAAGAGAAAATAATCCTATATACCGATTTCATGGTCCTTATTAATGGATATAATAGGATTTTAGATTTCAATAAGGACTATTAACTATGTCTGGATGCCTTTTAAACTATTTTTAGGAACAAAAATCTTGGATAAAAATATATTCTCTACGAAGGTTTCGATAAGGATGATCCACTATGGTAATGTTTAATGTTCTCCACATAGAGGTGCTAGTTTTTACTTCATTTGTTTATATTCAGTAGTGATTCAATGAATCCTTTTTTATATCTATGCCTATTTAATAATTTTACAGTGAGGATAAACCACTTGAAAGTTTGGTACATGGTGTGCCTGGTATGAAAAAAGTGAGTGTTTTTAGTTTAAAATTAAAATTTCCATAAAAAACATGTTCTACTCACATAAAACCAAGAAAACACATTCATATTGTCTTAATACTTTAGAATAATGATTTATAAGTCATTTTTACATGCATAAATCATACACACATCAATTTGATTCATGCTGTGATTGGTATGAATCAAAGTGTATGTTTTTAGTTTAAAAATGAACTTTTAGTTAAAAACAAGTTTCACTTATTGAAAACTAGCCAATAAAACTAGATTTTATTGATATTTTTGGAAAATTTTCCATAAGTAATTTTTGGAATATATGAAATGATCACACATTGATCTGACACAAAATGTTCCTAGTATGACTAAAAGTGTTCATTTTCAATTTTAATGTGATATTTAAGTTAAAAACGCATGTAAATAACTGAAATATGATAATGTGTACTCAAATTATCTTGATACTTTTGGAAAAAAATCTATAAGTCATTTTTTAATTGTATAAATCATCAAAAAATCTATCGGATGCACAGTATACTCAGTATGACTCAAAGTGCATGATTTTAGTTTCAAAGTAAAATTTTAGTTTAGAATGTATGTCACTTATTGAAAACCTATTATACACACTCGTATTGTATTAATAATTTATAAAAAATATCTACGAACCATTTTTCATGTGCAAGAATTTTCCACACCTCAATCTAATGCAATGTGAGACTGGTATGACTTGAAGTTCATGTTTTTAATTTAAAAGTGTCATTTTAGTTAAAAAAATGTTCCACTCAATGAAAACTATAGAAAGACACTTGGATTTTTTACATGATGGAATCAACCACACATCAATTTAAAACATAGTGTAACTGGCATGACTCAAAGTGCGTGTTTTGATTTTAGAATTAAAATTTTACTTAAAAACATCTGTCACTTATTGAAATACAATAAAACACATTCATATTTTTTATACTTTAATAAAATTATCGATAATCCATTTTTGAAATTTAATAATATTCCTCACCTCAATTTGATTCATAGTGTGATCAGTATTGTTCAACATTAATATTTTTTTGTTTAAAAGAGACATTTTAGTTAAAAACATGTTTCAGTCATTAAAAACTGATCAAAGTCATTAATATGGACTTAATACTTTATAAACATTATCCATAAGTCATTTTTTATGTATAATAATTATCCATAGGTCCATTTTATACACGGTGTGACTGGTATGATTTGAATGCATGTTTTCAGTTTAAAAATTAAATTTTAGTTAAAAATATGTCACACATTGAAAATAAATAAAAAAAACTTATATTTCCTTGATATTTTAGAAAAATGAGACATAATTACTTTTTTGTTGATAGGAATCTGCCACATGTTAATCTTATATATGGTGTAACTGGTATAACCCGAAGTGTCTGTTTTTAGTTTAAAAATTACAATTAAGTTAAATATGTGTTCCACTCACTCAAAAAGAATAAAAAGGACTTTGATTGTCTTAACAATTTAGGAAAATGATCCATAAGTCATTTTTTAATGTGAAAGAATTAGTTGAACACTAATTAGGTACACAATGTGGCCTCTATGAGTCATTATGTGTGTTTTTATTTAAATTTGACATTTTAGTTAAAAAGATGTGTTATATACTCAAAAATTAGAAAATAAATACATATTTTCAATGATACTTTATGAAAATGATTCATAAATCATTTTTAACATTTAAAAATTATCCACACCTCAATCTGATACATAGTGTGACCGATATGACTTTAAATTTGTGTTTACAGTATAAAAGTAACATTTTAGTTAAAAACATGAGTCACTCATTGAAAACAATAAAAATACACTTTGATGGTCTTGTTTATATATAAAAAATATCCATCATTCCTTTTTAACCTATATGAATCAACCTCACATAAATCCGATACACGGTGTGACTGGTATTACTTAAAGTTATTGTGGGTATTTAAAATTGACAATTTAGTTCAAAAGACATGTGAAATTCTAAAATATTGAGAAAACATACTCATATTGTCTTTATAATTTTATAGAATGTTCTGTAAATAATTTTTGATGTGTATGAATCATCCTCACATCAATCTGATAAATTACATGCCTGATATGACTCAAAGTTCATGTTTCCAGTTTTAAATTGGAATTTTAGGTAGAAAAATGTTCCACTAACTGAAAACCAAGCATAATATGTTAGAATATCTTCATAATTTTGGGAGGGAAAATTCTCAAGTCAATTTTGATTTATAGGAATTATCCACACATCAATTTAACACGTGGTGTGCCCAGTATGAATGAAAGTGAATGTTTTTATTTAAAATTAACATTTTTTTTCAAAACACACATGACATACTCAAAACCAATAAAACATGGTCAAATTATTAGTTTAATTTGTGGAAATGATACAAAAATCATTTTTAATGTGTATGAATAAACTGCATTTCAATCGAATACACGATGTTCCAGGTTTGACTCAAAGTGAATGTTCTCAGTTTAAAAATGATATTTTAGTTAAAAATGTGTGTCACTCAGTGAAAACAAATAATATTCACTCATATTTTCATGATACCTTAGAAAAATGATACATAATTCAATTTTTATGTGTTAAAATTAAACACATGTTAATCTATCACACTATGTTCTTGATAGGATTTGAACTATATGTTTTAAGTTAAAAAGTTTCATTTTAGATTAATTAACCTGTCACTCATTGAAATCTCAGAAAAAATTCTCATATTGTATTCATATTTTAAGAAAATGAATTATAAATCATTTGTGACATGTATGAATCAAATTTAACTCATTATAAAACATGGTTTGCCTGATATGACTAAAATTATGTGTTTTTAGTTTAATTTTTTTATTAGTTAAAAACACACATCACTCATTGAAAACTGAGAAAAAATGTTAGTGTTTGAACTTTTTTATTAATACTATAACAGTTGTGTTTTGATAAAATATTATTTCCTTACATTAAATTAAATTTAAATTGATTAAAAATGTTATCATTTTTTGTTTTCATGAGTTTTTGAGTAGTTGATAAATATTAATTGCATCAATTGTATTTTTTTATCATTATAAGTTTTTCATTTATATTTTTGATTTTTTAATTATTGGTGGAATTTATTAATAAAATAGGCCAACATTAACTATCTCCAAGTCCTATCCCATCAACCACATATGGGACATGAGGGACAACCCCATTGGAGATCCATCCTAAAGGACCATCAACGGTGGCAGGTATGAGGTTCGGTCTTGTATAGGACCATATGAAAGCATTATTGGGTGTGAGAGCACATAGGATAGGGAAAGTGGGCTAAAACAGGTTAGCGTGGCCTATGAGGACTAGGTTTGTAAATTTGTGTGTGATTACTGATCCCTCACTACTATATTGATGGTGTTGTGGCTTGAGTAATTTGATATATCAGATGCTAGTTAAAGCGCAAGTACGTTGTGGGATGCGAGACTCACTTCACTATAGCTCCATCATTTAAATGAAATGAACATTGTCATGGTTATTTGAACCGAGAATCCCCAACCATATTATCTATCACATGATCATATTTATTCTCAAATCCCAATTTGAACATCCCAATTCATTGGTGTTCATCCTAAACCTATGATGATCAATGTCGAGGATAACATTATTTTTATAAGGCTGAGATAATAACTTGATTAGAGAAGGAACATTCATGCATGGATTATATTATTTGAATGCATCCATGAGTTTTAAGAACACGATTCTACTGAAATAAAACATCTTCCAGCCAAGCTAGACACCACTTCCTCCTTTCATGTGCTCAATGGATGAGGAAGATCAATTCCTTCTTCATGGTAGATCATAAAAATGGTAGAACCATTTTTTTCAAGTAGTATAAAAAAAAGTCGACTATTCCTTTCATTCAATGGTATCTCCCATTATGATTCATAGAAACATCAATCATCCAAAGAAGAACTGTTCATCCACATGATTTAAGCTCTATCTTTCACTCATTCCAGTGATGGTAGAAACACCTACCGTAAGACATTGGTATCTCACCTCTAATGGTAGCACCACATGGATTTTTTTCATCTGATGATATATCACTTCTCAGTAATGGTAGTTCTACAAATGGTAGATCACCTTCTTCATGGTAGTACCATGCTACACTAATGATATATAATTCTATTCGGTGATGGTATCTCTCATGATGGTAGCTTTTTAGTAGAAGAAATATCTTGATACCACCAGGTATTTTTATCTAATGTCAAAATAAAATATTTTTCTAAAAATATAATAACTATTATTTTAATTACTTAAATTGAAATAAATACTTCTTTAATTAGTTTTTTATTATATTTTTTTTTAAAATACAATTATATGTTGCTAAAAAAATTCAAATAAAAAATTATATACACACAAACACATGTAGTATATGATACTCTTTTAGGGGTTTTTAATATTTTATTAAACTAAAAATTTAATCATTTTATTTTAAATATTTAATAAATTTGTAATATACTTGTTTTTTCTAATGATCGTGCTGGAATCATTATGGTGTTATTTCATGTAGAATAAAAGTGTGTTAGAATTTATTGATTTTAAACCTGGAATTTCAGAATACAAGTAATAATAATATTTAGTTTTTATTATTCAATAACTCATGGCATGAATTGTTTGGAAAACATGTTGATCTGAGAAGATATTAGATTTAATGAAGAGGTATTAGTCCATTTAAACCCGATCAAGGAATTAAAAATAAACCTTATACATTTTATTCACTAGATTTTGAAAATTTTTATTTGATACACATTCTTATCACTAATGAGATAAAGAAAACTTTTGAATTATCTTTTACTTGTTGGGATCATGAAGTGAATCCAACTGTACCGTCCTCTAATACTGATGTGATCAAGATCATAAAATTTCATCATCTTCATCATCTTATATTTTTTTTTTCTGATTTTCATTATTTTTATTTCTTGTCATATTTTCTTTTTCTGTTTATAATTGTTTGTGTCAGTTCATGATTTTACCAAACAAAATCACGTTTATATATTATTTATTATACCACCCAAAAAGAAGATCTTTAGTTGTTACTCTTAAAGAATTTTTTTTCCGGACTAGGTTAAGGATCCTGTAAAAATTCTTGGTTGAACCTCTAGGTAATGAAAAAGTGAGAGATTATAATAGGTTATCACACATCTAAAAGTGAGTTATTCTTAGTGGGTACCAATAATCTCATAGAGAAGAGTTGTTTGATTAGTGGACTTGGATCTTAGTAATCTAAACCACTATAAAATTAATGTGTTCATTTTTTTATTTTCTACTATACTAATTAAATTAAACAAAATACTCACTACAAATTGATTAATTAATAAACATTTATTGATTTTTTATTTAAATTTTATAAGACTATTCATCCCCTCTAGTCTATTTTTCCATCAATTAAAATCCAATAATTGGTAATAGATCCTAGTCTATGATTAGTTAGTAATCCTTTTGGATATAGCTCTATTGTTTATTTTTAAATACTCAGTTAACCTAATCATCCTATTCCTAATAGTCTAAGGAATAAAATTTTAGTTTTGTAAGATGACAGGTGTCGATGAGAATTATGGATGTATTAAAAAACCCCAATTATTTGATGGAAGTGATCATGGATATTGGAAAGACCAAATATAATTAAACCTGAAATAGTTAATTGTGGATCATTTGGTTATCATGGAGAAGCCATATGAGCCACCCAATTTTGATTCATAGACACTTATAGAAAATGACTTGGTTAAGTATGTTTTGAATTATATAGTGAAAAATATATTTTACTATGATATAAATGGAAGTCTCTATAACTATGTTTCATCATGTTAGAAAACCCATAAAATAAGGAGAATAATTAAAGTTACTCAAAATGGAACTGACATGAAAAAAATAACCAAGATGGGAATTCAATGAGTAGAATACCAATACATCAAGATGGCAGATTTAGATTCAGTGAAGTAGATGATCTATTGATTTATATGTTTTGAAAATGGTATAAGTGCTCTTGGTGAAATGAGATATAAAACATATCTTGTTGAAATAGTGTTTATATTTGTACCAAAAAGACGCAATGAAATGGAGTTGTCCATTGTTGAGTGTAATAATTTTTAAGGGCAAACCTTGGATGAACTAATAAGATCTTTTCTATAGTATGAGTTAGAGTTGAAAGAAAATTACCGGTGAGGAGTCTAAAAAGATAAAAGGTATATATTTTATGTCAAATATGAATTCAATATCTAACAATTCTAAATCATATTTCCAAGAATGTTACAAATATATGACTCAATTTAGCATTCTTTTTTTTAAGTTCATGAAAAAAGGTAGCAGAAGGTAGTTAAAAAGGATTAGAAGAAAGGTAATTCTTGTGATAATAATTAAATTTCAGTTTAATCTAGTTATGGGTACATGAAGAAAGGTTAAATTTGGGTAGATTTACCTAAACATAAACATCAAAAGAAAGAAAAGGAAAAGAGGATAAAAAACCAATATTTATTCTGATGTTGGGACTGGTTAGATAGTTTAGACGCAAGTAATGATTGTCGAAGTGAACTGGTGACAAGGAATCATGCTCTGTTGGGTGTACAATATGTGGTAACTAATTCACATTTCACTTAATTAACCACTCATTATAATGTAGATCATAATTCTATTTTTGAATATGAACACGAAATATATCTCAAGTCATGCTCTGATTCTAATTCTATTAATTAAAATGTAAAATAACTACTTAATGGAAATGAAGAATTAAGGAATGATGAAGTCATGATAATTGAAAAATATTTTGATATAAAAATTTAAAATAAAAAATTATTTAAATAAAATGAAAAAAACGAAAATGGATTATGATAATTTGAATATATGTGTTTTCCAAAACTAAAAATATGAATAGAATTATGATTCTGAAATGTTAAAACCCAAAGAAGAAAATGAAAGACTTAAAAAATTTCTAGTAGTGAATGATAAAGACCATGAAACTATATTTAATTCTATTATGTAATATTTGACTATTATTATTTTAATAAAATTAAGCAAGAAAATAAGAAACTAAGAAACATAACTACTTACTCTAATGTGAAAATTTATTCTAATTTATATACTATTTTAAAGGATAGCATGTATTTGAAAAATGACGTATTAAATCTTAAAAAGAATTTTTCTACATTTGTTCAATGTCAAGAATAATATAATAAAATGATGTATATGATGAAACTAAATTATAGTAAAAATGGTTTTGTATATAACAAATTATCACCAAGGATAAATAATACTACCTTTATTAAAAGTTCGAAAGGAATTATTTCCATTGTAACTTGTTGTCATTATAGAATGAAAGAGAATTATGCCAATGAATGTTCACTAACATTTTCAAAATCCTTTGGGTACACTAAAATGTTCATTAATAGAGATCTATTTTCTAAGAATCCTACTAATAATTGTTTTAAATCAATTTGGGTTCCAAAATTTTCTACTACTAATCCAATAGGACCCAAGTTAGCATGGGTACCAAAACTTTCTTATTGATTGTTTAATTATAGGAAATCTACATTATAAGTCTCAAAGATCATGGTATTTAGAAAGTTTCTTATCTAAAAAATATGAAAAGTGATATTTCTAAATTTCAATATTATAAATCATGTGATGGGGGCCTAATCACATTTTAAGACAACTTTAAAGGTCTGATTAAAGGTAATAGTGAAGTTGGTTTTTTAAAAAGTGTTATTATTTAAAATTTATTATTTGTAGATAGTTTAAAACACAATATAATAATTATATCATAACTTTGTTATAATGAATTAAATGTTATTTTTTAAAATGATAAATGTACAATTTTAAAAATTAAATTTATTTTATTTTCTAAAAATAGAAATGATAAAGTTTATACTATTGATTTTTTTGATCTAACCAAACCAAAAATTAAGTGTTTTAAATCTATATAAGAAGATGAAATTTTATGGAATTGGAGGCTTGAGAATGAAAACTTCAGACTATTGAACAACCTTTCAAATAATGAATAGGTTCTTAAATTACCAAAGATACATACAAGTAGGTTCTTTATATGTGATTCCAATTTAAAGGGTAAGAAACAAAGACTGTTGAGTCTGAAGTATTAATTTTTACTTTTTCATTGATTTAGTTTTATAAATAAAAAACACTTTTTTAAAACATGTTTACTACTAAATTATTTCCCAAGTGTTTTAGAATGTTTTTTTAAAACATTATCTTTTACCATACATAGAAAAATATCTAATGTATTGAAAATATAAACATATATTTCTTCATTACGGTAAAGAGATTGAGTATGTGTCCGATAAACTGGACTTAACTTTAATTAGACCCAAATTTAGACTTTTGTATTGTCTACATCAATGGTAAAATTCATGATCATTGGACTGATTTTGATACAAAAATAATTAGACTGAATCAAATAAGGAATATTGTATTAACAATTGATAATAAATTCCATTAGACTAACATGCATTTATAATAGAAATAAAAATAATTTTTTTGACCATAAAAAATACCTTTAACGTTGTAATTTTGTTAAAAAAACAACATTGTAAATTCAGTTATACATAAAAAATGTGAGTTTTCAAGTACCAGTTGCCCGAGGCTGTAAGAACTTAACTTTTCTTAAATATACTCGGGAGTACAACTCAAGAATGAGTAGTTATAAGGTGGGGAGATTATAAGATCCCATATATTTTCAGGTATGAATATTTTTAAATTTTTGGTCAAGACGAGTTGTTTTGAATTTAATTTATATCTTAAATTAATTCAGAACCTCAAAAATTTACCCCCATAAGATTTCAACATGTGATATTGGATTTCACCACGTGTAATATTTCACCACATGAAATTAGATTTCACCATGTGTAATCATTCACCATGTGTAATTGGATTTCCCCACATGTAATATTTCACCATGTGTAAATAAATTTCACCATGTGTAATCTTTAATTAATGTTTTTAAGGGGTTTGATGGGATTTTACTCGAGAATTATTACACGATGTGAAAAACGAATTCATGTCATGAATTTTTTACACCCAATAAATTGAAAATACATATCCAGTGTTGGTTAAACCTCTAAACCCCTTTTTAATTGATACAGATGCTCTACAAACCCCTCATGTTCAAACAAAAACATCATATACACCTTTTCCTTGGACAAAAACACCTCCACCCATAGAAATAATTCCATCGAAGACCCTCCAAACACCTCCCTCCGTGTTGCGGGTCTTCTGCCATTAATTTTTGGGAGTCCACTTTGATCCAAAAGTGATTTCATATCAAATATTGGATGACTAAGCCTATATTTTTAAGGTATACCTTTTGATTAGTAATTATTTTCTAGATCAATTGATGACGGATTATCTGGTTCTTTTTGAGTGAAACCCAATAGCCGAATGTTATCACATACGTAGGAATTTTTTCACTTCTTCCTCCACTTTTAAGGAGCTAGATATAAATCATATTCTTCAACAAGTTCTTTATTGATTACTCTCATTTATTGGATATTCATTGGAGAGTGTTTTCATTACTGATCTTGAGGTAAATGGTATAAAATTCCAATCCCATAGTCTTGATTATATTTATGTGAATGTAATTGTAAAATTTATATTATATTTTTAAGAATTACATTCTTGATTAAATTAAATAATTCCTGGAATTAATTAATTAAAAGATATGTGAAATTGGGATATTGGGATTTTTCGTTAAGAATAATATTTTATTAAATTAATTTTGAGATATCGAGATAATTGATTTTAGATAATTAATTGTAGAATTTCTAGATCTGTTTAGAAATTGGATTTCCAAATAGAATTAATTAATTTTGTGAATTAATTCATTATGGAATTGTGAAATTTTTAGATTTAGGGATTATTTAAAAAGATAATTATTTGGAGAATTAATTATGAGTTTTGTGGTTTTAGAATTTGATAATTAATTATGGGAATTAATTATGGAGTTATTGATGTTGTTGAACTGAATTAATTAATTATAGAATTATTTATTGGGGATGGTTAAGATTTTGACATTGTGATTTGGTATAATTAATTTCTTAATTAATTATGACATGTTAGAGATTGTTGAAATTAAATAATTATTTTAAAAATTAATTATTATTATATTGAGGTTGGCGAATAGGGATAATTAATTGTAGAATTAATCATTGAATATTGGTATGATTATTAAATTGATTGATGTGAACCAATCAATTAAGGAATTCATTTTTGTGATTTATTTAATGGAGAAAAAAAATTATTTGATGAATTAATTGGTGTTATTGAATTAATTGAAACGAAACAATTAATTGATGAATTAATTGGTGTTATATAAATTATATTAGGTGGGAATAATTAATTATTGAATAAATTAATGGGATAAGTGCTATTATTTAATTATTGAATTAAATAATAATATTGGCTTAGATTAATTAATTATGGAAATTAATTGATGTAATTGACATGGAAAATTAATTGGGGAATTAATTGAAGGGTTTGAGTTAAGTTAATTAATTTTGGAATAAATTAATGTAGATAAGTTGGATTAATTAATTAGAGAATTAATTAATGGGGATTTTTTGATGGTGCAATTGAATAATTATATTAATTAATTGGTAAATTAATTAATGTGGATCATTGGGATATTTAATTGATAAGATTGAATAATTAATGTTTGAATTCATTATGAGAAAATGAGATTTTTAATTTGGATAATTAATTGTTGAATTAATTATGGGATAGTGAAATAATGATTCTAGATAATTAATTATGATTTATTGGGATTATGAATGGTTCATTAATTGTTGAATTAATTAAGTAGAATGGTTGTTATTTATTTATTGTTGAATTAATTATTGGGATTGGATTAATTCATTAATTAATGATCGATAAATGAGATGTTATACATGATGATCTACTCTCATGATAATGATATAATTTCATGGTTTATATGAGTAATTAATTAAGGAATTAATTAAAAATACTTTTTATGATAATTAATTGTGGAATTATTTATGGGATTTTGATTTTATAGATATTGATTAATTAATTGATTAATTAATTAATAGGATTGATTTACTTAATTAATTAGGGAATTTATTAAGGGTATTTATATGACAAACTGAGTGTTTAATTTGTAATGGAATTGGGGGATAAATATTTGTTGAGTTAATTATCAAATTATAGAATTATAAATTGTGAATAATTAATTGGTGGATTAATTATTGGATATCAATTTGTGAATTGATTACTTAATTATTTAATTAATTAGTTGACCTTATATTGTTAACTAAATATTTAAATAGTTAACAGAGTTGAAGTGAAAAATTAATTGATGAATTAATTGAAGGGATTTTTATAATTGATTAATTATGTAAATTAATTAATGAAATTGATGTGATTAATTAATTGTCGGATTAATTAATAGAAATGGGTTATGATTAATTAATCGGTGAATTAATTAATGTAAAATATATAATTAATTAATTATTGAATTAATTAATGAGGATGGAATGACCATTAATTTTTGAATTAATTGATGGGTTGGATATGATTAATTAATTTTTTAATTAATTAATGGAAAGTTTTGTGAAATGGGTAATGACTGTGATAATGTTGGAATGGAGTGGAAAATGGGATAAATGGGTGTTAGAATGAGATTAAAGGGAGAAGGCCGAGAAAGATTCTAAAATTTTTTACCTAAAGAATGAGAAAGCTTTATGTGAAGAAGACTAAGATAGCTTCTAATATTGTTTACAAAAGGATTGTGTGATCCTTATGGGAAGAAGACAGAGGAAGATTCTAATATTGTTTACTAAATGACCATGTGGTCCTTAAGGAAAGAATACTATGTGAGCTTCTAATTTTGTATTGAAGGACTATGTGAGCCTTCGAGGGGAAAAGACCATGAATGATTTCTCGTTTTTTCTTGGAATCATTTATGATTCATTTTGTATCACTCACTTTAGACCCTTGAGGTTATATCCCATAGTGCACGTTACTCATGCCAGACTGATCTACATGTTTTATGTATTTGATAAATGGAATATGAATTTTGATAATTAATGGTAACATGGAAATTCAAATTTGTGATATCCCTTGAGGTTAGTAAAGACTCAGGCATGATACGAAGCAGGAATTGTGGTTTGGCTATCCTCAGGAACCAGAGGGACTTTGCAGTTAAATAATGGATAATTGAATAAATATAAACTATTTAATTTATTACATATATTTTATTATTTATACAACTACATACACTATTATTGATAGGATATGTTTTAGGTACTGTTGGTGGTGGCCTACTGAGTTGTACTCACACCCTACTCGGGATGCCTGATCGGTACCCGAATAGACTTTTTGTTTTATGGACAGGTTAAGGGAAAAGGCCCAGTGTTAGAGGGATGAGTTGGGGATGGAGCATGGATTAGGGAACACAACGTGGTTTGAGAACTTCTTGGAAGATTTTTATATATTTTTATTTACTTTCAGTTTCATTTTAGAAACTTTGAAACTTATATTGGAAAAGCATGTTTCCCCTTTATGTTGAGTACTAAATTTCCTGTCTTGGTAATTCTTGTGAAATTTGTAATGTTATGATTATATATGCTTCTAATATTGTCTATTTGTTTCTTCTAGTGTTTTTCTCTAATAAAAGAGGATATATTATCCCCATGAATGACTTACCAAACCCTCACTATTAATCAACAAACAATAGCATATGGGGATGAAATCTTAAGGTCATGTGGTGGTCCGATTCAGGGCATCGTCGTGTGGCACTAGATACGGGATGTTACAAAGTGGTATTAGATGAGATTATTTTCTTTTTATTTTGTCTTACTATTAGGGGAACGTAGACAGGATAATGGGATGATTGAGTGCTTGGTTATTTTCTTTTTCAGGGGAGCAGCTACACTGTATATAGTGTAGAACCCAATTACCCATGGTGGTATTGTTGTTATTGTTGTTTGATGCTATAGTTGAATGTTATTTCACCTTGGGTGATGCACTTGTTGTGTGATGTGACTATTGTTTTTGAGATTTGTTGATATTGACTTGTGGCCCTGAATGACATGAGAGTTCAGTCTATATGCATTATTATAGGAACTCATGATTATTTTGTGACATGAATCATTTTAGGCATGCATGGGAAAATGGGTTTTGGGTAAGTTGTTGAACATGAACTATTTTCTTTTCTTTTGAAATTGAACTTAAAAATGGTTCCTATGATGAAATTAAGAAATATTATAAAATGATTCAAGATGAGAATAAATTTATGTCTAACTGAGAAACTTGAATAATGAGAATGTGTTTACCCTTGTTAACTATGACCTAGTTTTAGGATGGTTAAGGATAGTGATTGTGCCTCGATTTCAACCATGTGGTAGGATAAAGTGTGATTTAATTGACATGCTTTTTTGTAAATCCATCTTGTTTACTATGATAAATGTGGTGAAAAAAATCCTTCATTTTTTTATTTTACCATTGACGTGGGTAGTTTGGGTAGTGAGAATTCTTTAGTTTTAGAGTTTAGTTGGGGTTTTTCTGAGATACAATGTGGTTTTTGATCAGTGTGGTAAGATGTTGGCGGGAAGGGAAGCCCAAGACTTCTAATAGGTAAAGGTGTTTCCATAGTAAGATAAAAAATCAGTAATGAAGGACTGGTGGTGGTATTATTAAATAGCTTCTTAGTGTACTTTTAATTAGATATGGTCATATCCCCTACCTTGACATCATCTTGGGTACACTGAGAAAGCTCTGGCTTTATGACTAGCTATATAAATTCATTTTGGTTAGATATGGGGCCCCTTGTAAGTTGTTCTTATGAAGATATAAATATGTGGAGCTAGATGGATTGAGGTAAACCATCGACAGTTTATTTATAAGGTTCTCAAGAGGCACTAATGGTTGATAAATAATGTTGTCCATGGGCCGTTGTGGTTTATTTTCTTGACAAGTGGGGTTAAAAATGCTCCTAAGGTGGGGAGTGATGTGTTAGTAAAAGGTTTATTGATTAATAACATTGGATTTATGTGTTTTCATCATAATTCCAATGAGGAACTTGTAATGTGCATTTTTAAATTGTTTAAGGAAAGCCCAAGTAATCCCGAGAGGTAGTGAATGTACACACTTTTTATATAGTATTTTTATGGCAAGGCTAATGTGCCAATGTTGGATGTTTTCTTGTGGTTCTTGGGATCAATGAGTTAGAAAACACATTGGGTATATTGTGAACATTGATCATAATACTGATGCATCCTTTGACTGTCATCCAGTATGGGTATTAGATCATAGTAAAAAGGTGTTTTGGGGAAAGATGTCATTTTAGTTCATGTATTATGAATACTTAAGCATGAGTTAAGGATAAAAATTTGGAGAGAGAAGCGAATAATAGAGATAGTGGTCCAGCTTTCTTTGACTCAGAATCTTAGAGGTGCTTTGGAGTATAGCTCAAGGATGAGTTGTTATATGGTGGGGAGAATATAAGAAGCTAAATTTTCTTAAAGATGTTTGGGAGTATCTCTCATGGAAAAGCTGTTATATACTGGGGATATTGTAAGATCATGTCTTTTTCTAGGTATGAATATTTTTAATATTTTGGTCAAGGTGGGTTGTTTTGAATTTAATTTATTTCTTAAATTAATTCACAACCTTGAAACTTTACACCCAAAGATTTTACCATGTGAAATTGGATTTCACCATGTTAAATTAGAATTCACCATGTGTAATATTTCACCATGTGTAATTGGATTTCACTACGTATAATATTTTACCACATGTAATTGGATTTAACCATATGTAATTTTAAATTAATGTTTTTAAGGGGTTTTATGGGATTTACTCAAGAATTATTACACGACAAGAAATGGGAATTCATGTCATGTATTTTTGTTGACCAGTAAATTAAAAACATGTATGCTACATTGCATGAACCGATGAAACCCATTTTAATTATCGTAGACACACCGAGAACCCCAATCTTCAACTAAACATGTACCTTATCACTTTTCCCTGAACCAAAACACCTATGTGCATAGAAAGCTTTGAATGAAGACCCTTCGTGCACCACCCAACTTTTTTAGGTGTTCTTACATTAATTTATAGGAGTCCACTTCGATTCGGAAGTGATCTAACATCAGATCTTGGATTTACGGACCAATATTTTTAAGATATTTCTTCTAATTATTAATTTTCTTCTATATCCATTGCTAATAGATTATTTGGTTCTTGTTGAGAGGAATCCAGTAGCTGATTTCTATCACATACATAGTACTTTTGTTACCAACAACCCACTTTCAATTATTCATATCTAAATCATGTTCTTTGACACGCTCTTGATTGATTACAACCCTTTTAGGGATATTCATCAGTGAGTCTTCTTCATCACCGATCTTGAGGTGGGTGGTCTAAAATTGAAATCTCATAATATTGATTATAATTATGTGTATATAATTGTTGAATTACTATTAGAGGTTTAATAATTATGTTCTTGATTAAATTAATTAATTTGATGAATTAATTAATTAAAAGACATGTGAAACTGGTATATTGGGATTTTAAATAATTAATAATCAACTATTAAACTAATTATGAGATATCGAGATAGTTGATTTTAGATAATTAATTGTAGTATTGATAGATCTGTTTAGAAATTGGATTTTCAAATAGAATTAATTAATTTGGTGAATTAATTAATTATGGAATTGTGAAATTGTGATATTTAGGGATTATTTAATAAGATAATTAATTGGAGAATTAACTATGAGTTTTGGGATTTATAAATTTAATAATAAATTATGGGAATTAATTATGGGTATATTGATATTGTTGAACTAGATTAATTAATTGTAGAAATAATTAATGGGGATGGTTAGGATTATGAAATTGTGATTTGGTATAATTAATTACTGAATTAATTATGACTTGTTAGAGATTGTTGAAATGAAAAAATTATTTGAAAAAAATAATTATTTTAATATTGAGGTTGGTGAATAGGGATAATTAATTTTATAATTAATTATTGGAGATAGTTAGGATTATTAAACTGATTAATGAAGAATAATATATTAAGGAATTAATTGGGGTGATTTAGTTAATGGATTTGGAAAAATTAATTGATGACTTAATTGGGTTTATTGAATTAATTGACGTGGAACAATTAATTGTTGAATTAATTGGTGTTATTGAATTATTTAAGTTAGGAATAATTAATTTTGGAATTAATTAATGGGAGTAGTGTTGTTATTTAATTGTTGAATTAAATAATGAGAGTGATTAAATTAATTAATTATGGAAATTAATTGATGGAATTGACATGAAAAATTAATTTTGGAATTAATTAAAGTGTTTGAGTTAGATTAATTAATTTTGGAATTAATTAATGTAGATGAGTTGGATTTATTAATTATAGAATTAATTAATGAGGATTGTTTTGACAGTGTAACTAAAGAATTAGATTAATTAATTGGTAAATTAATTAATGTGGATTATTGGGATATTGAATTGGTAAGATTGAATTATCAAATGTTGAATTAATTTTGGGACAATGAGATTTTCATGTTGGATAATTATTTTTTAAATTAATGATGGGATATTGAAATAGGTGATTTGATACAATTAATTGTAGAATTAATTATGAGTTATTGAGATTGGGAATTGTTAATTACTTTTCAAATTAATTAATGGGAATAGATTTTATTAATTATTTTTCGAATTAAATAATGGGATAGAATTAATTAATTAATTAATTAATTAATTAATCAATGATTGATAAATGGGGTGTTAGACATGATGATCAAATTCCATGATAATTATATAATCTCATGCTTGAACCAAGTAATTAATTGTGGAATTAATTATGGGATATGAATGATAATTTTTGAGATAATTAATTATGGAATTAATTATGGAATTTTGAGTTTATGGATATTTATTAATTAATTGAAAAATTAATTAATGGGATTGATGTACATAATTAATTTGGGAATTAATTAAGGGTATTTATGTGACAAACTAATAGTTAAATTAGTAATGGAATTGGGGGATAATTAATTATTGAGTTAATTATCATATTATTGAATTATAAATTGTGAATAATTAATTGGTGCATCAATTATTGGAGATCAAGTTGTGAAATTATTAATTAATTTTTGACTTAATTATTGGACCCTGTATAGTTAATTAAATTTTTATTTAAATAATGGAGTTGAAGTGACCAATTAATTTATTAATTAATTGAAGGGATTGTTATGATTAATTAAATTTGGAAATTAATTAATGAAATTAATGTGATTAATTACTCATTGGATTAATTAATGGAAATTGGTTATGATTATTTAATTGGTTAATTAATTAATAGAATGGATGTAGTTAATTAATTGTTGAATTAATTAACATAGAGGTAATGACCAATTAATTGTTGAATTAATTTAAGGGTTAGATATGATTGACTAATTTATGAATTAATTAATGGAATTTTTGGTGAACTGGGTAATGGTTGTGATAATGTTGGCATAGAGTGAAACATGGGATAACCGAGGTGTGAGAATGAGATTAAAGGGAGAAGATCAAGAGAGATTACAATATTTTTTACATAAGGATTGCATGAGAATTATGGGAGAAGATTGATAGAGCTACTAATTTGTTGACAAAGTGGACATTTTTGTTGTGTTTGGTGACAAATGAAACCCTGACATACTAATTTGTTGACAAAGGGGATTTTATTGTGGCATGTCGAGTTCAAGGGATGTTGTTAACGATCCATAATTGATTCAATAACATAGACAAAAGAATGGTCGATATAGAGGTGGTTCAAAAAGAATATATACAAGGTTGTGTCGTTTTCCAGTGTTTGCCAAATTTGTGGTCCAGAAAATCGACAAATAGAGAAAAGTGGTTTTGGAAAAGGGACTTGCGTGCCATTGTCTTGAAGGAGAGGAAACCTACGCACCATATGTTTTTCAAGATCAGAACATAAAAATATGGCAAAGCGAAAAGGGGTGCCCAAGTTTTAGGGTCGGTCACGCAAGTGACTTGTGCGGCAGAGACTTGCATACCGACACTTACGCACCGAGAGGATACATTTGTGCTATCGTGCAGGGTGTCCAAATGACTATAAATAGAGGTTGAACCCTCTTTATTTGGTACGAGTTCAACACATAAAGAAAATCAGATCTCCCATCGCGCAGGTGTGGTGGTCGCACAAGTGGTGGTGTGGTCACGCAAGTTGATGTTGCACGCCAATTGTTTTTTGCGCGTCCAGAGTGGTTTGGGAGAGAAAGAAAGGGAGTCGCCCAAGTTTTGAATTAAGGAATGGGGTGTCGTGCAAGTAGTTTTGGTGAAACTTGTGTGCCTAGTTTTGAATATGTGCGACAGTTGATTGTTATGTGCCAAAATTGGTGTGGGTGTAAAAGGGTGTGAGTCGCGCCAGTTTGGAGTTGCAGAAGCTAGGGTCGCGCAAGTGGTTGAGGTGAACTTGCACACTAGTTTTAACTTGCATGATGAGACTTGCGCACCAGGTAGGAGAAGGGCGCCAGGTATGGTTGAAGCACGATAATGATTCAGGGCTGCGTGAAAGCTAGAAGATTGCCCGATACCTTCGGTGAAAAGGGAGATTCATCTATAGGTGAAAGTTGGACTTCAACAGAGCATCTACATACAAAAAAGGATGTATTAATTAGTGTTAATTAAGAGACCTACAGTTCTATAAAATGTGAGTGGATCCTTTCCAGAGCAGTGAGCAAAGGAAGAGGAAGAAGGTGATCCTCTCCACCGACAGTGAGCTAGAGAGAGAGAAACAGGGAGTGACCCTTGGGAAAGAAGTGAGATGACCCTAAACATTATAAAGGCAGTGAGCTTGGGAATAGAAGTGATCTATCCTGAACTTTGTAAACAGAAGTGTGATTTTTAGTGTTTTTGTACAGCGGCACATCACTGTTGTATGCTCCTTGGACGTAGCCCAGTGAGGGTGAACCAAGTAAAAATCTTTATGTCTACCTTCTTGCTTCCCTGCATTTCATTCAAAGCATCATCATCAGATAAAGAAGAAAATAAGTGATCATAATTAACACACAATTTCAAACAAAGTGACCGTTGTAATAACAAGGTCAAGATCCAGAAGGGGTAGGACGGATTTTGAAAAAGAAAATCGATACCCTGATTCACCCCCCTCTTAGGGTATATAGGACCCTATTGGTCCTAACAAATATTTTTTACTTAAGGACTGTATAATCCTCATGGGAATAAGACTGATAGAGATTATATTATTATTTTCTGAAGGATCATGTGATCCTCAAGGTAAAAGACTATTTGAGCTTCTAATGGTTTTTCGAAGGACCGTGTGAGCATTATAGGTGAAAATACTGTGAGTGATTTCCCATTTTTCTTAGGAATAATTTATTCTTCATTTTGTATTACTCACTTTAGATCCTTGAGGTTAGAGCCCATAATTCATGTTATTAATGCCAACCTGATCTATAAGTTTTATGTATTTGATAAATGGAATATAAATTGTGATAATTAATAGAAAAATGAAAATTCATAATTTTGATATCCCTTTGGGTTACTTAAGATTTCGGCATGATCCATAGTAGGTATTGAGGTTTGGGTTTCCTCAGGAACCTGAGAGATTTTTTAGTTAAATAAAGTATAATTGAATAAATGTAAACTATTTACTTTATTACTTGTATTTTATTCTTTATACAACTACATACACTGTTATTGAGGGGATTTGTTTTAGACACTGTAGGTGGTGGCCTACTGGGTTGTAATCACACCCTACTTGGGCTACCTGATTAGTATTCGAATAGACTTTATGTTTTCTGGATAGGTTAAGGGAGAAGACCCTATATTAGATGTCTGATTTGGGGATGGAGCATGGATGAGGGAACCATTTTATGTTCCATCAAGCACATTGGGCCTTTCTAGGTGGAGGATTATGGAAATCCTATATCAAAGGAGGAGGAGCATGAAGAAGCCCTTTATAGGGTGCTGTGGATACCTCCCCCATCATGTGGCATTTTATGGGGGATGTATGAGGGATAAAGCCTAAGGAAAGATTAACTGTGTAGACTTGGCCCAAATCAGACAATATCTTGATCATGGGTTGGATTGGTCTCTCAAAAATAGTATCTGAGCTAGTGTCCATTCAATGTTCCCACAAGGACGTTGGTTCCTTCTAGGGTGGAGGATTATGGAAATCCCAAATCGAAGGAGGAGGATCATAAAACACCCCTTTATAAGGTGGTTTGGATACCTCTCCCATCATGAGACCTTTTCCTAAGGGATTCTAGATGGGAAAATATAAGGTAGAGCAAAACTGTATAGGCTAAATCAAAAGCTGATAATATAATGATCGTGGAATGGAATGGGCCATCATAGAGGCCATTTCAACATAATCATGAATATGAACATTGGATATTTGCCTATAAATAGATGGTCTTTTGAAGAGTTTCAAGCTGATACATTTCACAACTCTATTTTTCAAAATATTTATTAGTGTGAACTTCTAGTTCTTAGCATTTTTAATACTTTACAGAGTTTTTGTTCCTATGAATCCATATCAAGGTTTTTTTCCTTTATAAAATTTCTTTGGTATTCTACATCTGATCATTATAACGATCTAGGGATTCTGGGGATAGGAAGATAATGAATATGATCCATCAGATCGAGATCTTCTAGGAATAGGAATATAGACACCGATCATCATATAAAGGGATTCTAGTGATAAGAAGACAAATATTATTCTGATCATCATATCAAGGTATTTCATTATAAGGAAATAAAAACATTACAATAACTATAAAACTATGGATTCATTTTGTCAAGGTTATTGACTACCTTAATATTAAGGTTAAAAGACTAAAATATTTTAATGTATCTTTTAATTAATTCTTACTATTACTATCTATTGTATTTCATTTTTTATAATTTTCTATTCCGATGAGAATGTTATAGAAAATTAGCCTTCATAATATTCTTTCTATACAATTGGTTTTATTAGTGAAATTGTGAATATGATAAAAAAAAATATTGTGATATTAATCAAATCCATTGCGATTCTGTTCTTCACTCTAATAATTGGACTAACTCCGAGTCTGATAAATTTACATAAAGAGGCTTTGTGTTTTATCATGTTTAAAGGTTTTTTAAACTATAATTCACCGCTATTATAAATATAGAACTCTAATATACTCTTATTATCTTAAAATTAGTATCATAGTAGGTTTATACTACTTATATAATTGTTGAGTTTTTACTTTATTTACTTACTACAAGTTGTTTATGTTTTGATATACAATTTTTTTTATAAAACTTTGTTACAATAACGTTTATTTTTTGTAAAGAGTTACTATTTTTAATATGGATGGAATGAATGTTAATATACTGATAATTGAAATCCTATTCAACCACCTATTTTTAATGATAATGTCTATAAATATTTGTGAGATAGAATGAATATTTAGGTGATCAACATTGGAGTTGATAACTTCTTAATGCTTACTGGAAAATATAATATTCTTGATAAGGAAGTTTTTTATTTTAAAATACTGATAAATAGGAATATCAACAAAATTAAAAATTTATAAATAACCTATTGTGTTCTATGAAAAATAATATATACTATCATATTTTATGTTGGGAATATGCTAACAATATATGGAGTAAATTGGAAGTGACATATTTTGGTACATCTAAAGTTATGGAAGCTAGAAGAGATATGTTAAGATATGATTACAGAGAATTTTATTTTATTCCTTGAGAGTCAGTTTCCAAGATTCAACTAAGATTCATAACTATTATAAATAGTTTATAGTCTCTTGAAAAAACCAATTACTTGATGATGTGATTTTAGTTGGAAATATTAGGGATATAATGGCGAACGAGTGGGAATCAAAAAGAACAATTATGGATGATATGACAAAGTTAACTAATCTTTATCTTAAGGATTTGATTATAACACTTAGGAATTATGAGGGAATACTTAAAATAGATTATAATAAATAAATAAATAATAATGGTGGTGTTTCTTTT
Source organism: Viscum album (assembly GCA_963277665.1). Taxonomy (NCBI): domain Eukaryota; kingdom Viridiplantae; phylum Streptophyta; class Magnoliopsida; order Santalales; family Viscaceae; genus Viscum; species Viscum album. The sequence continues at coordinate 1,922,664,936 of OY728160.1, forward strand.
GCTACAAAATCTACTATAACATTTAATGTTTAGTCAGCTAATAAAGTTGTGAAATCTTTGAGGAAAATAGAAGTTTTTGTTCAGTCAAATTCTAGTACATAATAAAATTTATAGAATTAGTTAACTAATGGAGATATAAGGATGAATAATATATTTGTAAATAAATACTTTCAATAATGATATAAAAATGGTCATAAGGAAAAAATTGAAAAGAAATATTATGATATCACTTGTTATGACTGTAAAAAATCTAGACATATCTAACCTGACTACCAAAAGATAAAATTTAAATATATAAAGTAAAATAATTCATAAATAAATTCAATGAAATATTATAAATAGAAAAGAAATAAGGTTTTGGAATTTTATAACACATGGAGTGCCGGTGGTGGTTATTGTTCTAATTGTTCTTCTAATAATGAATGTTTTATATAGAGGAACATTGGTCTTTTTTCTAAATTACCAATGGTAAATCAATGATTAGTGGTTAAGTTAAGAACAACTAAATCCATTTAAAAATTATCTTTAAATTCCAAATACCCAATATTTGATAATAATAAAAATTATACATCCTCTGATAGAGAATCTTCCTCAGTAGAAGATAATAATTTAACAAGTTATGATGAAGTTTCTAGATTTTCAAAACTATTATAAAATGAAAATTAAAATATTTTAAAAAAACATGATAATTACAAAACCAAATTTACTAAGGTGGATTCAATAAAAAATATTTTGACTAATGAAATATCAAATCTTTTAAAATATCTTGATAAATCTATTTTCAAAAAAGATATTATTTCAAGAAAATTTGTGAATTGTATTTATGAGAAATATGTTTTATAGGGAAAACATAGTAATAAAACTAATACTAATGAGGATAATTTTTTTTATCAAAATAAAATTCAAATTTTTTACTTCAAAAAATCTTATATCAAAGTTTACCACTGGAAAGGAAATTTTTAATAAAATGTCCAAAAAAATGACACCTCATGGTAAAAATTCTAGAATGGGGTTTACAAATTAAAAACTTATTTTTAATTATAATTATTTTATCCCTAAAAGTACATATTTTTGGACAATGTACCAAAGTGGTGGGAAATAGAGGAAATGTTTCTCTTTAAATAGAGTACAATTTATAGGTTTTCATAAAGAATTTTTTCTAAGGAGATGAAATTTTCCCAAACTAACAATATAAGAAAAATATGTATACCTAAAATTTTGTTTTCTGGAAACATCGAACCAATGAAGGTTTGAGTTCTGAAAATATAATATTTTTTGTCTTGAGGATGACAAAGATGATACCAAAAACAAAAAAAATTGTACATTTCTAGTGGATGTTCCCATTACATGAATGGAAATATATATTTCTTCAAGAAGATAATCGATATGTAAGGTGGTAAAGTATATTTCATAGATAATTCTCATAGAGAAATTATCAGAATAGGTAAAATTGTTCTTATTGAAAAATCACTTATTTCAAATGTTTATTTGATGTAGGACTTAAGAAAAACATTATAATAATAAGTCAGTTATGTGATGAAGATTACCTTTTGAACTTTAGGAATGATAAATGTTTAGTATATATTTGCAAGAATGAATTTGTTATTTCTTCCAATCGCTATGAGAGTGTTTACACACTTAAATTGGAAGATATTAGGAGCCAATATTTACCATTATTTATTACAATGGAAGATCCATATTGGTTATGGAATAGAAGGTTAGGAAACTATAACCATAGAAACGTATCTATGTTGAATAAGAAATGACTTGTAAAGGATCTATCAAAACTTAGTTCTAATAATTAAAATGTTTGTAACGCATGTTAATACAGTAAAAAACATAAGTAAAATTTTAAATAAATTAATGAAGTCTCAACTTCTGATGCTTTATAGTTACTGCTAATGGACTTATTTGGTCCTATACAAAAAGAAAGTATTGGTAGAAAATTCTATATTTATTTCTTAGTTTATTATTACATTAGATATACTTGGGTCTGTTTTCTAAAAACAAATCTGAAGTTTTTATTTATTTTAAGAACATTTAACCATAGTTAAAAATTAAAAAACCCTCTCCTTGATATCAATTCATAGAGATCATGGGGGAGAGTATTAAAATTTCTGTTTTGAAAATTTTATAGTAAGAAAGGTATAGAACATAACTTTTCAGCACCTAGAAATCCCCATAAAATGGTGTAGTTGAAATAAGAAATAGAATAATTCATGAGTTTTCTAAAACCATGCTAAGTGAATACTCAGTTTCTAAACATATTTGGGCTGAAGTTGCTAGAACCACCTTCTATACTATAAATCTTGTTTTAATTAGATATTTTTTTTAATAAAACCCCTTATGGGTTGTGGATAGGAAGAGAACCCAAATTTTCTTACTTCAATGTATTTGGTTGCAATGTATTCATTATAAATACTAAAAATAATCTATATAAATTTTCAACCAAATCTGATGAAGGAATTTTTTTGGTTATTCCATTACTAATAATGATTATGGAGTTTTTAATAAAAACTATTATACTATTTAGAAAATATTAAATTTTATTTTTGACGAAACTGATCCCTTTATTTTTAAATAACCTAATCCTATATATTTTCATTTTATTTATAAAATTGATTTTCAACTTTTGCTAGAAAGTACTTCTCATAATAAAATAACTCAAGAATTAGTCTTTGAATTAATTCCTTATGAATATTTTGTACCTATCATTGAAGAATACACTTTTAAAAATCCCCAAATTTAGTTGTTTCTTAGGAATTATCCTAGTGAAAGTATCATTGGTTATAGAGATAAAATAGTTTGGACTATAAGTTTCTTGATAAATGAAATTGAAATTCTATCTTTCTTATACTAATTTGAACCTAAGAATCTTGATGAGGTTTTAGGTGATGAGAATTGGATTAAGGAAATTCAGGATTAACTCATTGAGTTTGATAAGAACAAAGTTTGGAATTTAGTTGAACAACCAAAAGATACTTCTACAATTGGAGTAAAATGGGATTTTCAGAATAAATGTGATGAAAACAACATAATAGTTAGAAATAAATATATTCTTTTTTCTAATGTATATTACCAATAGGAATGAATAAATTATGAAGAAACATATTCTTTGGTAGCAATAGTTGAAGCTATTCAAATACTTCTATCCTTTTTTGCATTATTTAATTTCAAACTATTTCAAATGGATTTAAAGTTAGATTTTATTAAAAAATATGTTTAGGAAAATGTTTTATGTACAAAAACTCCTTGTTTTGAAACTAAAAAACATCCATGACATGTTTTTATACATACCAAGTCTTTATATGGACTTAAACAAGACCCTAGAGCTTGGTATAATAGATTAACTGAATTCTTATTACAAAAAAAATTGTTAAGGGATATGGAGATCCAACTATTTTTATAAAATATGTTAATAAAAATATTATTATTTTATAAATTTATTTGGTGATATTATATTTGGTTCAACTCAATAATCGTTAACAAATTACTTTGTGGATCTTATGAAGTCTGATTTTGAAATAAGTATGTTGGGTGAGTTGACATATTTTATTGGTTTTCAAATTTCTCAAAAACCAAAAGGAACTTTTATATATCAACATAAGTATATACAATGTCTTCTTAAGAAATTTTTATATAATAATAATAAAAGTATTATTAATTATATTGGTATTTAAAATACTTTAGATCTTGATAAGTCTTGGGAACTAGTTGATCAGAAAACATTTAGTGGCATGATAAGAAGTTTACTTTACTTAACAACTAGTCATCCAGATTTAATGTTTTCAGTATGGTTATATGTTAGATATGAATAAAATCCTAAATAATCCCATCTAAAATATCTAATATTACTTTTTCATTAGCTTAAGGGAACTATGGATTTATGCCTATTCTATTCTTCTCAAAAAATAATAATTGAACGAAAATATTTTAAGATGTTGACTTTGGTGGATGTAGAATGGATAGAAAAAGTACATCTACAACTTTTAATTTATTAGGAGTTTTTTTTATTTTCTTGTTCATGTAAGAAACAACACCCAATAGAACTTTACACTCTTAAAGTCGAATATGTTGTAGTTGGAAGTTGTTGCGATCAAATGTTATGGATACAAAATACACTCACTGACAATGGAATGATTTTGACTAAAAATCAAATACTTTATGATAATTAAAGTTCTATTTCACTTAGTAAAAACCCCTAAATCACCCATGTGCTAAAAACATAGATACAAGACACCATTTTCTTCAAAATCCCACACTTAAAAAAGATATAATTTTAAAATTCATCAGAATAGAATTAAAACATCCTAATATTATTTACAAACCCCCTTAGTTTTAATATATTTGAATACATAAAATAGAATATTGGAATTATTAATGTAAAGTTATCTATAATATAAAATTCTAATTGATTCATATCCATATATTAATATAAGGACTCATCCTTAAAACATTACATAATGTTGAATAAAATGAAGAATTCACATTGAGGATCCTTTCAGGTTTAGAGTTTTAGAGAATTTGGCCATAACTATTACATAACAACTTGAATATTACATGTATACACTACTACTCAGTATCCATTTTTTTCATAAAATAAAAACTTTTAAAAAGAAACAAGTTAAGTTCCATGTTATAGACAACATGATTTTTCCTTAATCCCATCCTTGACCCTATTCATCATTAAGTCCTGTGGAAAATATTTCAAAAACATGGGATGAGCATAAAAAAGAATAGTAAGGGTTATAAAATAAGGAAGGAAAACATTATCCCATCAATAAATACAAATCAATGAAACCATACGTTTCAATCATAACATACCTTATGAAATCATAAGATTTATGAATAACACACACAAATCATAAATCATAACGGTAACTTATGGCATTCATAACATACTTAAATTATAGCTATCACAGCTACATATGGAGTCACATTTGGAATACCCATCACAAAATATTCCCTAAATCTCTTAGGAGAAACATTAACATTTACCTCTGTCACGTTACCCAATGCATTGGAGAGCTTTCTCGGGCTCACCCGCCCTAGGTTTATCACGGAACCACCCATATAAATAAACAATTCCCAATAACCATAACATAATCATAACACATAACTCAACTATAAAGGCTATATAAAATTTCCACAGTTCAATTCAAAATATATCATTTCAAGATATTGACATAATCAAGGATTTATCAAACCATCTTCAAAACCATTTAAAATATTTAATAAAGAGATTTTTTAATCAAAGTGTCCCATGCCACTTTGACGCTTTTCACAATTTTGAAACATTAATGTCCATATAAATAAATAATCAAAACCATTTTTAAAACATGGGCATTAATGATGAATATTTTGAATAATAAATCATTAAAACATTTAAAACGATATTTTAGTTAAAGAGTTTTTAACAAAATCAAAGACGCTTGAATACAAATAATTGGGGAATTACATTTAATAAAAACATTACAATATCCTGAGAATAAATGGATTCATGATATAATATGACAAAAGACATTATATACACCATATAAGAGTGATTTGGTGCATAATAATAATGATTTCTCAATGGAAATGTAATTTGAGATGAAATCCTATATAAAGACAGTATACTTAGATTAAGGATAAATAAATTACATAATTATGTGTGACAAATAAGAATACACCAAATATAAGTTGATATTAAGTGTAAAACAATGAGAGGTCATTCACAAATATTCATAGAACGATATATTTATTAAGTACAAGTTTAACCCAATGAATTTAAATTGGGTTAAGAAGTTACATTTTAATAATTCGACAGCCTAACAAAAGGAATAAAAAGAGTTTAGGGGTTGAAGAAGTAAAATAAAATAAAAGAAGTTAAGAGGAACTGTTACCTTTATTTTGGGTAACTTCCTTTGGTTTGAACCAAAAGGACTTCTTGAAGTGCCTTCTGCCTAAGGTAAAGCTTCTAGTAGGAGGAGAGGGATGTAGGGAGATTAATTGGAAAGAGTTTGGATGAGATAAAAGGCTTGAGAGGTGTGAGGAATTGGTTATAAGTGGTGTCCTTTTATAAGGGGGAGGAGGGGCTCTTTAGGAAAGTGTGAAAATATTATTTTATTATATAATGATATTCGGTTTCTAAAGGATCAAAACTAATTAAAGTCAGAGATAAGAAGACTCATGGTCGAAATAAAATCATCCAATAATAATTGGACAAGTTTTGGATGTTATTTTAATATTTATAATCTTATTTATTTAAATCATTTATTAATGAGGTAAATACTGCATCATTATTGTGTCATAAATATTTTAATTTATTTGTTATCTAAAAATTATAAAACAAATACCATGATGTATGAAATAGTTTTATCTTTCCAATAAATATTTATATTTGAAAAGATAACTTATATAACCCCATGTAAAAATTAATTTACTAAAAGATATTTATTAATGTCATTTTCTCCTTTACATTAAATTAATTAATCTAAAGTGTCATTATCTCTTTTAAGTGGCTCAATGGGGTCTCAAAATTGACCATAAGATTCCTATGGTCGCCCATGACTCATCCAATAAGGTTAAGACAAGTGTTAAGGTAATTTTGTATTATTATGATATTCTTTTTACCTTGAAATACCCTATTTACCTTTAACCGTTGTAAATAAAAGTCAAAAGTTACTATTCACTGAAAATTATTTCCATCTTATTAAACCGAATTTTACTTACTAATAACAAACATGTATTTGAGATTTTTGAAATTAAATTCACAGAAGTGGTAAAATTTCATTTAAATGAAAAGGTCAGTTTTTTTAACTACTTCTAAGTGGTTTCACTATTCATCAAAAATTGAAGATTTTCAGACAAATACCAAAAAATATGCCTAAGATATATTTGATATTCCGAATTCAAAAATGATGTCTATTTTAAAAAAATTATAAACATGTAATTTTAATTAATTAATTTAAAATTAATTCTCGCTGTCAAAACAAATAGCGTGTTTTTAAGAAATAATAACTATCAAAAGATTGATACTTGTTTATGTCTAATTTCAAAATGAAATTATTTTCAATGACCAAAATTAGATTAAATGGTAAAATTATATTATAATTAAACTTTCAAACCAATTAAAAAGATAATCTAACCATATAAATAAAGTATATTAAAAGGCACTTTTGAATTAAAATACAATATTTTTCACTGTGCATTAAAAAATGAACTTTATCAAAAAAATACCAAAAATTTACCCAAAGTAAATTTTGATGTCCTGAATCTAAAGAAGAATTTTATTTTTTCAAATTGAATATATAAAAATGAGAAAAACTATATTTAAAGTGGGTTCACCATCAAAAGTTGGTAAATTAGCCTTTTACTAAATATTAGAGCATTCATGCTTAAAATTAGATTCATTCATATTTGAAGCCCCTAACTTTTATTGGATAAATTTAAAAATATTTAACAAAATTTTATATTCATATTTTTGTTAGTTCTGTTCCTTCCCGCCAATACAACAGCTAGGAGTTAACTATCATTAAAAATAATAATATTATATTATCAGTGTGCAACGCAAGATCTCAAAGAAACCCATTGTTGTGTATCGAGTACGCCATCAAACATAGCATCCCATTTAGAAAAAAATTAATACTTAATCCACAAATATTAATAAATATTAAAATGTCATGTTCTTTATTTACCTGGGATGTTACATCCTTCCCCCCTTTTGGAAATTGCGTCTTCACAATTTTAAAATTGGGCTCGGAAACATCATTGAAAGTCCCACATTGTAAAAAGAGTCAATAAAACTATCACTTTAAAATAAAGGTAGATAAGTAAAAAGGTTACCTGAGAAAAAAAACTACTAAGATTCCATGAAAACATGGATATGGAAGAGAAACTAACTCTCATATATTAATAGATAGTGATAGAGAACTTGATCACGAAAATTTAACCACCATAATACCATAAATTTGTGGTTGGGTAAAGGTATAATGATAAAAGAGGTCTTAGAAATTTTTTCCTTCAAGATTATTTTCATATAGTTAAAGAATTTTATTAATAACAAGACTAATATCGTAAGAAAATATACTTACTCATCATGTAGAGTGTCATCCTTTAATAAAATTCTACCACAAACTCTTCTTTTCTCTAAATGGTAAGTATTCAAGATGACTTGTTCACATTAAAAGCACTATAATAAACTTTTAGAGAATAAAATGATCCAAAAAAATATGAACCATATATTTCCCCTATCATTATACATTAACTAAAACCAAAATTGGATAGTACGTGATCAGATAATCCCCAAAAGGATAATCCTTTATAAAAAGAAGTACTACTCTTAATCTCCAAAATTCAACCAAAAGTACCCAAAGTTCAAGAAAGACCATTCAATATAAAATTGTCCTTAAAATTCATCAAAATAATCAAAACAAATATTGAAACCCAAAACTTAGAAGGATTTAAATCACATTGTCTTCAACAGTAAATCATAATATTTATCCCCAAAACATCGACTACTCTTAAGGTCTCATACTAATGTGTAATTAACATAATTACATATTCCCTATGATAGTTTAATCATTTCCATAAATAACCCAAATCACCTTATGTCCACAATAAAAACATATATTCTTACAAAATAATGTTTCAACCTTTACTCCACAATTCAAATCTCAAGGTATTCTATTTTCATTAAGCATATAGTGTTCCCAAAAGAGAGAATGTCTTCCAAAATAACCATTATCACTTAATCACCAAATAATTTTCCAATACTAATAATGTCCATTTTATAAAACATATAATCCCAAATAAACTTATTATTGATCAATAAAATCATTTAACTAAAAAGAATTAGTCATACTTACCAGGGACTTCAAGTAGTCCAGTGGTAGGCGATTAATCCCAATCACACTTTGGTAGTGGGTTCGATTCCCACAGATTTGTCCGACATGATGGGTTGTCACACGGTCTTCATTTTGTCCTTTTTCAAAAACTATACAATTTTATAACATTACAAAAAAAGAGAAAAATTCCTAAAAAATAACCATAACATAATTTATCCTCAAAGGTTATCTAATACCTTTCATTTTTCTCCCCAAAATGTAATAACTATTTATCACTTCTAAAATAACTATGATTATTTCTATTATGTTAACCATTATGGTTATGTCACTTATGCTTAAATTACACCCTAACCTCTAAAGTTATCTAAACCGACCTCTAATACCAACTATAAGGACCCAGCCTTAAAACATTACATAATATTGAATTAAATGAATAATTCACATTAAGGATCTTTTCAGGTTTAGAGTTTTAGAGAATTAGGATATAACTATTACATAACAACTTGAATATTACATGTAGACACGACTACTCATTATCCATTTTTTCATAAAATAAAAACTCTTAAAAATAAACATGTCTAGTTCCATGTTTTAGACAACATGACTTTTCTATGATCCCATCATTGACCCTATACATCTTTAAGTCCTGTGGAAAACATTTCAAAAACATGGGATGAGCATAAAAATATTAGTAAGGTTTATAAAATAACTAAAGAAAACATTATCCCATCAATAAATACAATTCAATGAAACCATACTTTTCAATCATAACATACCTTACGAAATCATAAGATTTATGAATAACACACACAAATCATAAATCATAAAGGTAACTTATGGAATTCATAACATACTTACATTGGAGCTATCAAAAATATATAGGGAGTCACATTTGGAATACCCATCACAGTATATTACCTAAATCTATTAGGAGAAACATTAAAATTTACCTCTGTCACATTACCCAATGCATTTGAGAGCTATCTCGGGCTCACCCGCCTTAGGTTTATCACGGAACCACCCATATACATAAACAATACCCAATAAACATAACATAATCATAACACATAACACAAGTATAAAGGAAATATAACATTTCCACATTTCAATTAACAATATATCATTTAAAGATATTGACATAATAAGGGATTTATCAAACCATTTTCAAAACCATTTAAAATATTTAATAAAGATATTTTTGAATCAAAGTGTTCCATACCAATTTGAAGATTTTCATAATTTTAAAACATTAATGTTCATATAAATAAATAATCAAAACCATTTTTAAAACATGGACATTAATGATAAATATTTTTAATAATAAATATTTGAAACATTTAAAATTATATTTTAGTTAAAGAGTTTTTAACAAAATGAGAGATGCTTGAATACAAATAATTGAGGAATTAAATTTAATAAAAACATTATAATATCATGAGAATAAAGGGATTCATGATATAATATGACAAAGGATATTATATACTCTATTTAATAGTGAATTGGTGTATAACAACAATGAAGTCTCAATGGAAATGTAATTTGAGATGAAATCCCTTATAAAAACGGTATCCTTAGATTAAGGATAAATCAATTACATAATTATGTGTGAAAAATAAGAATACACAAAATATAAGTGGATATTAAGTGTAAAAAAATCATAGGTCATTCAAACATATTCATAGGACGACATATTCAATAAGTACAAGTTTAACCCAAAGAATTGAAATTGGGTTAAGACGTTCCCTTTTAAAAATTCGACAGCCTAATGACGTCACTTTAAAATTCAGAAAATGAGTTGATGAGATAAAAAGGGAATCTAATCACTTGGACATGAAATTTACATCAATAGGGATATAAAGGAACATATCCCAATATAATAATATGTAAATTAAAAGACATAACAAAAAGAAGTCTTTTAAAAAGAGGAGAGTGAAAAGTTCCCTTACTGATTTGGTAACTTACAAAAAATACGCCACATGAAATAAGTATCATAAAATGAAGATGTAAATAATAATAAATGAAGGTATATTACATAAATATTACAATCATGGTCAGTACATACACGTCAAAAAAGGAAATAGTGGCCGATTGAGCATGATTCTCACGGGAATAAAAAGTGAGATGAAACACTTTACCACATTGTAATCAACTGAGTTTTATGACCAAAAGTTAATAAACACCAAATAAATAACATAATACCATTAATATAATGATAATAATGATAATATATATCAAATGTAAGTACATAATACACCACATACAATGAATAAGTTGCGAACAATGGAAATCTCACGGAATTAAAAGTGAGATAAGAAAATCCCTTACCTCGTGTCTGACTTGACTTGTTTGTTCTTTGTTCTTCTTGAATAATAAACTTAAGTTAATTTATACTTTATTAAAAAACTTTTTTCAAGTTTATTATTCCTTTTATATCACTTATTACCATGTTATAAACATTTTGTAATCATTTAAGTTAATAAGGGTCATTTTGTCAATATTTGGTACTTGAGTAAAAAATAAACACCTTATAATTACAAGTTGTCCATGTGGTCAATAGTACATTACCTAAAGAATGATATTCATGATTTAGATATCATATAAATCTCATATATCCATTATATATATGTATTTATAATGGTACATAACATTTTGGAGATAAGAAATGAAATGCACCGTTCATGGACACGGTAAGCCGTACCTACGCATGAATGCTACTTTCATTTCTATCAAAAAAATTAATGGAATTAAAAAAATAATAATATATAAGTATATTATAATTGCAGTAAAATATCATATATAATATCATTAACTCTATCCTTTATTCATCTCACATATTTCATTAACGAGTCATATCACTTTGAGGGGGCGGTAGTCTGCACTTCCTCAAATGAAATTATCGCGTTTACCCATTATGGAAACCATAAAGTTAGGCTATAAATGTAAAATACAGAAGCATAAATAAAATTTAAACATAATATATATCATATATAAATCCATTTCTATCTTAATGGCCACCATGAGAGGCAGTAGGAGATAATCGAACAATCATCGTTTCGTGAGGTGTTAGTTTTCCATCCACAGAAACTGTATGTTCTTCACCCATTATATGGAGGTGTGTGTAAGTGTAGTTAAAATAATTATCAGAAAAAAATACTAGTATATTTAGGATACTGGTGTTGTTATAAAATAAAGGAATAAAAAGAGTTTAGGGGTTGGATAATTAAAATAAAAGAAAAGAAGTTAAGAGGAATCGTTACCTTTAATTTGTGTAACTTCCTTTTGTTTGAATCAAAATGACATATTGAAGTGCCTTCTGCCTAAGGTAATGTAGCATCCCAAGTAAGTAAGGAATAATAGATATTTTTATCTATGTCTATTAGTGAATTAGATAGTGTTTTAGAGGCTTAAAATGAAAATAAATCCAATCTTAAGCATGTAATACACTAATATTCTTAAAAGATTGTTTTACTGCCTTATGATAGAAAACCCTTCTTAAATCTATCTTTTGACAATTTTATAAACTATTTTTGTCAAAATAAACTTATTCTTTATGATTGGGAAATCAAAATTTACTTTGTGTGAATTTTTTGGTATTTTTCTGACAATGTTCATTTTTTAATGAATAGTGAAAAATACTGCATTTTACATCAAAACTGCTTTTTAATCTAATTTATTTATATGATTATATTATCTTTTGAATTGGTTTTGAAGTGAGATTAGAATATATTTTTACCATTTAATCCAATGGTGGTCATTGGAATCAATTTCACTTTGAAATTGGACTTAAACTGGTGTCAATCTTTTGATACTTATTGTTTCATAAAAACACGCTATTTGCTCTGACAGCGGGAATTAATTATTAAATTAATTAATGTGACTTATATGTTTTGAATTTTGTAAAATAGACTTCATTTTTGAATTCAGAATATCGAATATAGCTTAGCATGATGTTTTGGTATTTTTCTGAAAAACTCCAATTTTTTATGAATAGTGAAACCACAAAGTGGTAATCAAGCAAACTAATTTTTCAGTTAAATGAAAGTTTACCACTAATGTGTATTGAATTTTGAAAATCCGACATACATGGGTGTCATTAGAATGTAAAATGTGGTTCAATGGGATGAAAATAATTTTTTGGTGAATAGTAACTTTTTTTCATTAATCGCGATTAGAGGTAATTAGTGTAGTTTAAGGTAAAAATAATGCTTTAATAAAATGAGATGAGCTTGACACATGTCCTAACCCTATTTTTTGTGTCATGGCCAACCAAGAAAACCCATGGGTCGATTTAGGGGACCCCATGGAGCCACGTGGGTGAGATAATGACTTTAATGCCTTTTTTTTAAATAAAGGTGCAAATGACACTAACATAAATTGGTTTACTAAAAAAAATTTAGAAGGGGTTATACTAATCATATTTTTGACTATAAATATTAATTAGAAAGCTAAAAGGATTTCCTACATCATAGAATTTTTTTTTAATTTTTAAACTTTAAATAAATAAATTATTTATGACATCATGATGATGCAGCGATGACCTCATTATTTAACGATTAAAATAAAATGGAAAGATAATGTAATATCTAAGCCCTACACTTGTCCAAAAACTATTGTATGGGAATATTTCGAAGCCTTATCATCTTATCTTCGAAATATATCAATGTGGGACCTTAGAAATTTGAAACACGTTTTAAAATAAAATAATAGTTTCATGATTTCCAAAAGTGCCCCTCCTCTCCTCTTATAAAAGGCCCCCACCTCTACCTCATTTCACACACTCCTCAAGCCTTTGGATAAGCCAAACCCTGCCCATTTACTCTATAAAAATCCCTCTCCTCATCCTAGTGGATTCCCTTTGGGCATAATCCTTTCAAAGGAAGCCTTTAGGCTCAAATCAAAAGGAGTTACACTTTTAAAGGTAATTCATTCTCTCATGTTCATTTGTTTTATTTTGCTTCTCCAACCCCCTAAACTCTTTTTATTTACTTATTTTGTAACAAAACAAGTATCTTCAATATACTAGGATTTTTTTTATAAGATTTATTCGAGCTACACTCTCACACAACTACATCAAATGGTTAAAGAACATACAGTTTCCGTGGATGGCGAAATTCTGCCTGCCGAAACAATGATTGTTCAATACTCATTTAACACCTTAAAAGGTGGCCATTTATGATGTCACTATTTTTATATATGATATATAATATGTTTATGTTTTCCTTAATCTTCTGTTTTTTTCATTTTGGGCATACCTTTATGGTTTCCATTATGGGTAAACGCGATATCTTCATTTAAGGAAGTGCAGACTACCGCCCCTCAAAGTGATTTAATTCGTTAAATACCTAATGTGGGATGTATAAAGGATGGAACTATGATATTATATATGTTATTATACTAGAATTATAATATACTCTTATATCATTATGATCCCACTCCAGAAAATATGAAATAGAAATGGATGTAGCGTTCATGCGTACGTACGGCTTACCGTCTCCATGAACGGTGCATTTCATTTCTTACCTCTAAATGTAATGTAATATTATAAATACATGTATATGCTGAATATATGATATATATGTTATCCAAATCATTAATATCATTCTGGATATAATGAACCTTTGACCAAATTAACAACATGTAAGTGTAAGAAGTCTATTTTTGACTTAAGAACCAAATATCGACAAAATGAACATTATTAAAATAAATGATTACATGATGTTCATAACATTGTATAAAAGGAATAATGACCTTGAAAAAGGTTCTTAAGCAAGTAGAGATTAACTCAAGTTTATTATTCAGGAGATTAAATAACGGTCGGGTCAAGTCGGATACGAGGTATGGGACTTAGTCTCAATCTCCTTTCATTGAGGCATATTTTATTTTATACACAACTCTCTTTTATACGGTGTATAAAACCCCTTGAATTTTATGTTTATTCAAAAGAAATATTTTTTATACGGAGCGTTTACTAAACAAAAAAAGGGAATGTTTTTGTCGTACGTATGCGGCGACAACAACTTCTCTACCGTCGTGACCGTTATTTGAGTTTCGGCTTCCTCTACAAGGCATAACTTTTTTTTAAAAAGAAAAATAAATACAATGTTTTACTTTTATTTTATTTTGGTATTGAAAATGGTTTTCATAATGTCTTTATATCAATGTGTTTTATTGATATCTTGTTACTGAAAGGTGGAAATGTTATGTTTCCTTTATGCATGTTTTATGTGATACGATTATGTTGAGGTTCTTGGGCATTATTATGAAAACGGGTGGTCCATGATAAACTAAGGGCGGGTGAGCCCGATATAGCTCTCCAATGCATTGGGTAATGCGAAGGAGTGAAATGTTAAGGTTTCTCCGAAGAGATTTAGTGAATATACTGTGATGGGTATTCCAAACGTAACCAAGAGGGTTACTCCCTACGTAAGAATGTTATGAATGCCTCAAGTTACCTTTATGTCTTATGATTTCTATGATTTATTCATGATTTGATGAGGTATGTTAAAGTGCTTATGTTTTAAGGGTAAATTATGATCTCATCCTTATGTATATATGTACCTATGTTTCCTTTCCATATTTTTATATCCCTTACTGAGCTTTTTATGCTCATCCCAAGTTTTTTTTAAATGTTTTTCACAGGTCAAGGGAAAGGTACATGATATGATGATAGTGTCAAGGAAGTGTCAAGAAAGAATCCATGTTTATTTTAAATATGTTTCCATTGATGGGAATGAATAATACTATCTTTATGTAACCACTTTGTTTATATGTGGAATGTAATGCAGGTTTTATGATCTAATTATTTAAACTCTAAACCCGAAAAGATCCTCAAGGTGTAGTCTTGTAATAACTCAAGATTAAGTAAGGTTTAAGGCTGGGGCCTTATAGTTGGCATCAGAGGTCGGTTTAGATAACTTTAGGAGTTAGAAATATATTAAACAATTATCCAAAAATATTTTTGAAATGATATAGCATTTGAAGATTACCATGTTGCTTCATCTAAGATATGTTTGTTCAGAATGGTTTTCTGTAGAGGAAACAGGGAAGCAGTGCTAGGAAGGAATACAGAAGGAAATAACCTTCTGAATCAGCATCCTGAGATGGTCAGAATTGGAACTGAACAGTTTGTTGCAGTAATGGCGCAGTTGACTCAAGCGATAAATGGTGGTGGTATCCATGCACGAGATCAGCCAGATCAACCACAGAGGAACATGTCAGTGGTGGAACATTTCATGAGGCAACATCCCGCATCATTCAGAGGATCATCTGACCCTGTGCTAGTTGAAGGGTGGATTAAAGCACTGGATAATATTTTTGATGTCATGGGGTGTTCAGACAATCAAAAGGTTAGTCTTTCTATTTACCGTTTGGAGGGTGAGGCAGATCAGTGGTGGTCGATGGTTAAAAATATCAAGGACGCTGATGAGATTGATGCTCTCGACTGGGATGAATTCAATGGTATGTTTCTTGAGAAGTATTTTCCTAAGGTTGTTCGGCTTAGGATGGAAAATAAATTTTTGGAATTGAGGCAAGAGGAAGACTCAGTGGCTACCTATGAAGAAAGGTTCACTCGATTGGCAAGGTATGCTCCAAATTTTATCCGAGACCTTGATAGTAAAATCAATCATTTTTACTCAGGATTAAAGCCAAAATATCGAAGGGCATTATCTTCTCGTGAGTTTAAAAGTTATGAAAATCTTGTTCGATGTGTTGAGAAGGTGGAAATGGAGTTTGCCGATGATCAAGTGTTCTATAACAACCAGCAGAAAAAGAGACCGTGGTGGCAGGAGAAAGGTATGAATTCTTCAAAAAAGTCTGATGGTAAGAAAACTAAGTTTCTAGTTTGTGATAAATGTGGCAAATGGCATGCTGGGGAATGTCTTCTGAATTCTGGATAGTGCTACCGATGTGGTAAGATGGGACATAAGGCTCATGATTGCACTGAAAAGGATCAAGGTGAAGGTAAGAACAAATTTGATTTACAGTTAGTGAAATGTTATAAGTTCGATGAGATGGGTCAATATGCAAATGAGTGTTTGACAAAGAACTTGAGTGACGGGAAGCAGTTAGACTACAAGCAGAAAGGGGTGGTGAAATCCTTTTCAACTACTTCAGCAGATGTCGGGCCGTCAAATGAATTTGTTTCAGGTACTTTGTTTGTTTTTTCAGATTATGCCAGTGTGTTGTTTGATTCGGGGTCTACACATTCTTTCATCTCTGAAACCTTTTCTAGTAAAATGGGAATACCATCTCAAGAAATGACTCCTAAACTTTTGGTAAAAACACCTGGGGGGAATGTTAAGGCAAAAAGAATTTATAACAATCTTTATATCCTTATCTGGGGAAAGAACCTACTTTCAAACCTTATTGTTCTACCTATAGTAGAGTTTGATGTTATCCTAGGTATAGATTGGCTCTCTATTTACCATGCTAAGATTGACTGTAGAGTTAAAGAAGTTTCTTTTCAGAAAGACGTTCAGTTTGTGTACAAGAATGAACCCTTACTGTTGATAACTTATCAAGAGGCCAAGAAACTTGTAAAAGATGGAAATGAATGTTACCTTGCACACGTCGTTGAAAATAAAAGAACTATTCAGATTAGAGATGTGCCAGTGGTAAATGAGTATCCTGATGTTTTTCCTGATGAGTTGCCTGGAATAATACCAGATTGGGAAGTTGAGTTTACTGTTGACTTAGTTCTTGATGCTAAGCCAATTTCAAAACCAGCTTATCGAATGGCTCAAATTGAACTTTTAGAGTTGAAGGACCAATTGCAAGATTTATTAGAGAAAGGTTTCATTCGACCTAGCACATCACCATGGGCTGTTCCTGTTTTATTTTTTAAAAAGAAAGATGGTTATATGAGACTTTGCATTGATTATAGAGCCTTGAATAATATCACTGTTAAGAACAAATATCCTTTTCCTCATATCGATGATTTGTTTGATCAGCTCCAGGGAGCTCAGTTTTTTTCAAAGATTGACTTGAGATCGGGGTACCATCAGCTGAAGGTAAAGGAGGCAGATATTCCGAAGACCACGTTCTGTACGAGATATGGCCATTATGAATTTGTAGTAATGCCTTTTGGGCTAACCAATGCACCTGCTGTATTCATGGACTTAATGAATATAATTTTCCATGAGTTCTTGGATAAGTTTGTGGTGGTTTTCATTGATGATATTTTGGTGTTTTATAAAAGCAAAGAGGAGCATGAAAGACATTTAAGGGTTATCTTGAAAACCTTAAATGAAAAGAAACTGTATGGAAAATTCAGCAAGTGTGAGTTTTGGTTGTAACAAATTTATTTCCTTGGTCATATTGTTTCTAAATATGGGATAACTGTTGATCCTGCAAAAACAAAAGTTGTGGAATACTGGCCAAGACCCACAAATGTAACCGAGATTCGTAGCTTCCTTGGTTTGGCAGGCTATTACCAAAGGTTTGTTAGAAATTTTTCATGGTTATCTAGTTCAATGACTAAGCTAACTCGGAAGGGTGTTAAGTTTATCTGGACAAAAGAATGTGATGATTGTTTTCAGGAATTGAAAAGAAGATTGGTGAATGCTCCAGTTTTGGCACTACCTTCCAGGAATGGTTAGTTTGTTATCCACAGTGGTGCTTCATTGAAAGGACTTGGTTGCGTCCTAATGCAGAATGATCGGGTAATTTCTTATGCTTTACGACAGTTGAAAACTCATGAGGTAAATTACCCTACACATGATTTGGAATTAGCTACTATTTTTTTTCTTTAAAAATTTGGAGGCATCATTTGTATGGAGTAAAGTGTGAAATATATACCGATCACAAAAGTTTAAAGTATATATTCACTCAGAAAGAATTGAACATGAGAAAAAGGATATGGCTAGAATTAATCAAGGATTTTGATTGTATAGTTCATTACCATCCGGGAAAAGAAAATAAATTGGCTGATGCTTTGAGTCGAAAAAGTAATGCTTCATTAGCAATGTTGCGTTTGGAACGTGATCCTTTGGTTAAGGATTTGATGAACTTTGGCATAGAAGTTGTTGGTGCAGGAATTCCTTCTGTTTTGTTTCAGGTACCAGTGAGATCTTCTCTATCAGATAGAATCAAGCAAGCACAGAAGCAAGACAGTGAGTTGGAGAAAAAGGTAGAGCTAGTTCAGAAAGGTAAGTTGCCTGAATTCTACATTGATAATGATTGTGTTTTGAGATTTTGGAAGAGATTGTGTGTGCCTTGTGATTCACAGTTGAAGAGGGAGTTGTTATGTGAAGCTCATAGTTCTCCGTTTTCAGTTCATCTAGGCAGTACTAAGATGTATAGAGATCTGCGGGAGTATTACTGGTGGGATGGAATGAAAAGAGATATTGCTGATTTTACTGTGATGTGTTTGACTTGTCAATAGGTTAAAGTAGAGCGGCAGTTACCAAAAGGGATGCTTCAGCCTCTACCAGTGCCAGAGTGGAAATGGGAGAATATATCCATGGAATTTGTTGTTGGATTACCGAAGACATCTCGAGGTAATAATGCAATCTGGGTTATTGTTGATCGCTTGACCAAATCTGCTCATTTCCTTGCTATACGAGATACTTTATCTCTTGATCAACTTTCCCATTTGTATCTTAAAGAGGTAGTCAGGTTAAATGGAGTTCCTCTCTCCATTGTATCTGATCGTGATCCCAGGTTCACATATAACTTTTGGAAAGGCCTTCAGAAGTCGTTGGGTACTGAATTAAATTTTAGTACAGCTTTTCATCCTCAATCAGATGGGAAGTCAGAACGAACAATTCAGACTTTGGAGGATATGCTACGAGCTTGTTCGATGGATTATCAGGGAATTTGGGACCAAAATCTTTCTTTGGTTGAATTTTCTTATAATAAAAGCTTTCATTCCAGTATACAGATGGCACAATTTGAGGCATTATATGGGAAGCAGTGTCGAACTCCAGCTTTCTGGGATGAAGTGGGTGAAAGGAAGCTGATGGGACCGGAATTGGTAGAAGAGATGGCAGAAAAAGTTCAGTTGATTCCGAAGCACATGAGAACAGCTCAGAGCAGGAAGAAGAGTTATGTGGACAACAGGAGGAAGGATCTCTCTTTTGATGTAGGTGATCAGGTTTTTCTCAAGGTTTCTCCTTGGAAAAGTGTTATGCGATTTGGTAGGAAAGGAAAGTTGAGTCCAAGGTTCATTGGACCATATGAAATTCTAGAGATAGTTGGATCAGTTGCATACCGGGTGGCTTTACCTCCGAGTTTATCTCAGGTACACAATGTTTTTCACGTTTCAATGTTAAGGAAGTACATGCCAGATCCATCTCATGTTTTGAGTCCAGAGGTAGTTCAGCTAGAAGAGAATCTATCTTATGTGGAACAACCGGTCCAGATTCTTGACCACAAGTAGAAAGTGTTACGAAATAAGGTGATTCACCAGGTAAAGGTTTTGGGAAAAAACCACATGATTGAAGAGGCAACATGGGAATCTGAAAATGCAATGAGAGATAAGTACCCCCATTTATTCAATAAGTAAATAAATTGCGGGGACACAATTTTATAATGGGGGGAAGGATGTAACATCCCAAGTAAGTAAGTAATAATATATATTTTTATCTATGTATATTAATGAATTAGATAGTGTTTTAGAGGCTTAAAATGAAAATAAATCCAATCTTAAGCATGGAATACACTAATATTCATAAAAGATTGTTTTACTGCCTTATGATGGAAAACCATTTTTAAATCTATCTTTTGACAATTTTATAAACTATGTTTGTCAAAATAAACTTATTATTTATGATTGGGACATCAAAATTTACTTTTTTTGAATTTTTTTGGAATTTTTTTGACAATGTTCATTTTTTAATGAATAGTGAAAAATACTGCATTTTACATCAAAACTGCTTTTGGATCTAATTTATTTATATGATTAGATTATCTTTTTAATTGGTTTTGAAGTGAAATTATAATATATTTTTACCATTTAATCCAATGTTGGTCATTGGAATCAATTTCACTTTGAAATTGGACTTAAACTGGTGTCAATATTTTGATACTTATTGTTTCATAAAAACACGCTATTTTCTCTGACAGCGGGAATTAATTATTAAATTAATTAATGTGAATTATATGTTTTGAATTTTGTAAAATAGACTTCATTTCTGAATTCAGAATATCAAATATAGCTTAGGGTGAAGTTTTGGTATTTTTCTGAAAAACTCCAATTTTTGATGAATAGTGAAACCACTAAGTGGTAATCAAACAAACTGATTTTTCAGTTAAATGAAATTTTACCACTAATGTGTATTGAATTTTGAAAATCCGACATACATGGTTGTCATTAATATGTAAAATTTGGTTCAATGGGATGAAAATAATTTTTTGGTGAATAGTAACTTTTTTTTCATTAATCGCGATTAGAGTTAATTAATGTAGTTTAAGGTAAAAATAATGCTTTAATAAAATGAGATGAGCTTGACACATGTCCTAACCCTATTGGTTATGTCCTGGCCGTCCAAGACAACCCATGGGTCGATTTAGGGGACCCCATGGATCCACTTGTGTGAGATAATGACTTTAATGCCTTTTTTTTAAATAAAGGTGAAAATGACACTAACATAAATTGTTTTACTAAAACAATTTTTAGAAGGGGTTATACTAATAATATTTTTGTCTATAAATATTCATTAGAAATTTAAAAAGCTTTCCTACATCGTAGTATTTTTTTTATAATTTTTAGACTTTAAATAAATTAAATTATTTATGACATCATGATGATGCAGTGATGACCTCATTATTTAACGATTAAAATAAAATGGAAAGATAATGTAATATCTAAGACCTAAACTTGTCCAAAAAATATTGGATGGGAATATTTCAAAGACTTATAATCTTATCTTCGAAATATATCAATGTGGGACCTTATAAATTCAAAACACTTTTGAAAATAAAATAATAGTTTCATGATTTCCAAAAGTGCCCCTCCTCTCCTCTTATAAAAGGCCCCCACCTCTACCTCATTTCACACACTCATCAAGCCTTTCGCTCAGCCAACCCCTGCCCATTTACTCTCTCCACATCCCTCTCCTCATCCAAGAGGATTCCCGTTGGGCATAATCCTTTCAAAGGAAGCCTTTAGGCTCAAATCAAAAGGAGTTACCGTTTTAAAGGTAATTCATTCTCTCATGTTCATTTGTTTTATTTTGCTTCTCCAAACCCCTAAACACTTTTTATTTACTTCTTTTGTAACAACACCAGTATCTTCAATATACTAGGATGTTGTTATATGATTTATTCGAGCTACACTCTCACACAACTACATCAAATGGTTAAAGAACCTACGGTTTCCGTGGATGGCAAAATTCTGCCTCCTGAAACGATGATTGTTCAATACTCATTTAACACCTTCAAAGGTGGCCATTATGATGTCACTATTTTTATATATGATATATAATATGTTTATTGTTTCCTTAAGCTTCTGGTTTTTTTCATTTTGGGCATACCTTTATGGTTTCCATTATGGGTAAACGCGATATCTTCATTTAAGGAAGTGCGGACTACCGCCCCCTCAAAGTGAATTGATTCGTTAAATACCATATGTGGGACGTATAAAGGATGGAACTATGATAATATATATGTTATTATACTGTAATTATAATATACTCTTATATCATTATGATTCCACTCCGGAAAATACGAAATAGAAATGGAAGTAGCGTTTATGCATACGTACAGCTTACCGTCTCCATGAATGGTGCATTTCATTTCTTACCTCTAAATGTGATGTAATATTATAAATACATGTATATGATGAATATATGATATATATGTTATCAAAATCATTAATATCATTCTGGATATAACGAACCTTTGACCAAATTAACAACATGTAAGTGTAAGAAGTCTATTTTTGACTTAAGAACCAAATACCGAAAAAATAAACATTATTAACTTAAATGATTACATGATGTTAATATCATGGTATAAAAGGAATAAAGAACTTGAAAAAGGTTCTTAAGCAAGTAGAGATTAACTCTAGTTTATTATTCAGGATATTAAAGAACGGTCGGGTCAAGTCGGATACGAGGTATGGGACTTCGTCTCAATCTCCTTTCATTGAGGCATATTTTATTTTATACACAACTTTCTTTTATACGGTGTATAAAACCCTTTGACTTTTACATTTATTCAAAAGGAATCTTTTTTATATGGAGCATTTACTAAATGACAAAAGGGAATGTTTTTGTCGTATGTATGTGGCGACAATGACTTCTCCGCCGTCGTGACCGTTATTTGAGTATCGGCTTCCTCTACAAGCCATACCTTTTTTTAAAAAGAAAAATAAATACCATGTTTTACATTTCTATTATTTTGGTATTGAAAATGGTTTTCATAATGCCTTTATATCAATGTGTTGTATTGATATCTTGTGATTGAAAGGTGGAAATGTTATGTTTTCTTTATGCATGTTTTATGTGATACGATTATGTTGAGGTTCTTGGGCATTATTATGAAAACGGGTGGTTCCGTGATAAACTAAGGGCGGGTGATCCCGATATAGCTCTCCAATGCATTGGGTAACATGAAGGAGTGAAACGTTATGGTTTCTCCAAATAGATTTAGGGAATATACTGTGATGGGTATTCCAAACGTAACCAAGAGGGTTACTCCCTATGTAAGAATGTTATGAATGCCTCAAGTTACCTTTATGTCTTATGATTTCTATGATTTATTCATGATTTGACGAGGTATGTTAAAGTGCTTATGTTTTAAGGGTAAAGTATGATCTCATCCTTATGTATATATGTACCCATGTTTCCTTTCCATATTTTTATATCCCTTACTGAGCTTTTTATGCTCATCCCAAGTTTTTTTTGAAATTTTTTTCACAGGTAAAGGGAAAGGTACATGATATGATGATAGTGTCAAGGAAGTGTCAAGAAAGAATCCATATTTATTTTAAATATGTTTCCATTGATGGGAATTAAGAGTACTATCTTTATGTAACCACTTTGTTTATGTGTGGAATGTAATGCAAGTTTTATGATCTAATTCACTAAAACTCTAAACCCGAAAAGATCCTCAAGGTGTAATCTTGTAATAACTCAAGATTAAGTAAGGTTTAAGGCTGGGGCCTTATAGGTAAGGATTTTAGGAGGAGTATTAGGATGTAGGGAGCTTAATTGGTTAGAGTTTGGACGAGACAAAAGTCTTGAGAGGTTTGAGTAATTGGTTAGAAGTGGTGTCCTTTTATAAGGGGCAGGAGAGTCTCTTTAGGAAACTGTGAAAATATTATTTTATTATATAATAATATTCAGTTTCTAAATATTCAAAACAAATTAAAGTAAAAGATAAGATGAATCATGTTCTATATAAAATAATCCAATAATAATTGGATAGGTTTTGGATGTTATTTTAATATTTATAATCTTATTTATTTAAATCATTTATTAATGAGGTAAATACAACATCATTATTGTGTCATAAATAATTTAATTTATTTGTTGTTTAAAAATTATAAAACAAATAAAATGGTGTAGGAAATATATTTATATTTCCAATTAATATTTATAGTCTAAAAGATAACTTATATAACCCCATGTAAAAATTAAATTACTAAAAGATATTTGTTTGTGTCATTTTTGCCTTTACATTAAATTTATTAATCTAAAGTGTCGTTATCACTCTTAAGTGGCTCCATGGGGTCCCAAAATCGACCAAAAGTTGCCCATGGTAGGCCATGACTCATTAAATAAGCCTAAGACAAGTGTAAAGGTAATTTTATATTATAATGACATTCGTTTTACCATGAAATACCCTATTTACCTTTAACCGCTGTAAATATAATACAAAAGTTACTATTCAATAAAAAATATTTTCATCTTATTGAACCACATTTTACTCAATAATAACAACCATGTATGTCATATTTTATAAATTAAATTCATATAAGTGGTAAAATTTCATTTAAATGAAAAAGTCAGTTTTTTTAACCACTACTAAGTGGTTTCACTATTCATCAAAAATTGAAGTTTTTCAGAAAAATACAAAACATTTAGACGAAGATATATTTGATATTCAGAATTCAAAAACGATATCTATTTTAAAAAATTCAAATCATATAATTTTCATTAATTAATTTAAAATTAATTCCTGTTGTCAAAACAAATATCGTGTTTTTAAGAAATAATAACTATCAAAAGATTGAAACTTATTTATGTCCAATTTTGAAAATGAAATTATTTATAGTGACCAATATTAGATTAAATGGTAAAAATATATTCTAATTACACTTCAAAACTAATTAAAAATATAATCTACCCATATAAATAAATTATATTAAAAGGCACTTTTGAATTAAACTACAGTATTTTTCACTATTCATTAAAAAAAGAACTTTATCAGAAAAATACCAAAAATTTACCAAAAGTAAATTTTGATGTCCTGAATCTAAAGAAGAATTTTATTTTTTCAAATATAACATATAAAAACGGCCAAAACTAGATTTAATTAGGTTTCACCATCAAAAGGCGGTAAATCGACCTTTTATTGAATATTAGAGTATTCATGCTTAAAATCAGATTTATTCATATTTTAAGCTCCTAAATTTTATTGTATAAATGTAAAAACATTTTAAAAACATGTATATTCATATTTTTGTTAGTTTTGTTCCTTCCCTCAAAAAAACGGCTAGTCGTTAACTATCATTAAAAATAATAATATTATATTATTAGTGTGCAACGTAAGATTTCAAAGAAACTCATTGTTGCGTATCAGGTATGCCATCAAACATAGCATCACCTTTAGAGTAAAATTAATACTTAATCCAAAAATATAATAAATATTAAAATTTCGTGTTATTTATTTACTTGGGATGTTACAATTAACATAATTATTTTCATAGGTGGAGAACATATGTATTATTTTTTTCAAAAATTTTTAGTTTTTCTGTAAAAAATTTAGTTTAATAAAATTGTTATTTTTTCTAAAACTTTTGTCATAATGAGATCTCTAGAATCAAACTATTTATAAAATCTTGGGATTCAGAATTATCAATCATTTTTTTTGGACTTGGAAATTGCTAAAATTTTTGGACTAAAAAATTTTATAAAAAAATCATAATTAGTTTTCTTAATAAAACCATCATAATTAGTTTGATTAATAAAATCATTATAATAAGTATTCATAAAAAACTTTTATAATCATTTTTATATTCAAAAGCAATCATAATCTATTTACAAAAACAAATAAGAATAGGTTATTCATACGAATAAAACTTTCCACTCTTAAAGGCACTCTTCTATTCTTTTAGTTTTTGTACTATTTCATTACTTTAGTTCACAATTGTTACTATTATTATTATTCTATTTTTTATAAAATATTAGATTTGTTTCTCAAAACTTAAAAAATTTTCCCGATTGGATTCATTCTCTATCTAATAAAGGTATTATAAACTTCAGGAGTTCAAAAACATTTAGAAACATTCTTCGAATCAATCTTGACTACCAGATCTGAAGGGTTTTCAATCTCAATCACTGGTTTTATTATGGAAGTTGAATCATATCCCCCAATACCTATATAAATGTGTTTCACCCTATTTCCAACATCAATTATCCATATATTTTAAACCCTAGATTCTTCACCCTTCAAATCCCTCTATTCAATAATCTTCCTTTACGTCTAATCTTTGGTATCAGATCTCTTCCTCGTGGAACCCAAGAAAGACTATGCAAAGTGGTTCATGTTTAGCGAAAAATGATTGCGATGTTGTGGTTTGAAAAGTAATATTAAAATCTCAAGAATATTATTTCATTCCAAGGATGGGAGTTAGTCTATGTAGAGAATCCAAACAAGGAATTTTAATTATATTATCCTGAGGTTATTTTTGAATTTTATGAATCCATATAGTTTGTTAAGGAATAGGGTAAGGAAAAGGTTTCCTATACCATGTTTAGTAAAAGGTATAAGCTTTATTATATAATTTTAGACTTTTTCAAAGTCCCATCTAATGGTTATTCCTTCATAACTTCACAAAAGTTTCCAAACTCTCTAAGAACACTTAATAAGAATAAATCATAAGATTATAAGTTTTATTTTTAAGGGAATGTAAGAAAAGATTTTCATATGACACAGGATACCAGAGTCATTTCATTATGGATGAAAGTTTATTTTATCTCTATGAAAGATAATCGGGATATCATGAATGTCTCAGATGTTCTTTTTATTGATTATTTTTTTAAACATGAGGAAGATTGATTTGGTAAAGTTCTTCTTTATTATGGTAGAAAATATAAAAACATCATAAATCAAGTTAAATATAATAATTTTCCACGCATTAATATAAAACTTAATAGTCAAGTGCATTGATATTTTCATTGTGGAAAACAAATCATATCCTATAATGGAAAATATATCTTGTATTTTTGATTATATGATGTATATAATGGAGTTTGTTTTTGATACCAAATAAAAGAAGTTTGTAAAAAACGTTGGTGGTGCTACTTCTGATTCCCAGCCATCAAATAAATATGAGGAAGATGACAAAAAGAAGAAAATAAAAGCTAATACTTATCCACCAATAAAGAAAAATAATAAAAAGAAATTTTTGATGATTTTTTTTATAAAATTATGAAACATAAGGCTCAAAAGAATCCCTGGGATCTATAATTTGGACATGAACCTGCTATGGAAATGGAATTAATGATTTGGATAACTGAATAACATGAGGAAGAAGAGAAGAAAAATAAGAAAATAAATAGATCAAGAGAATAAAAACATTATGAAAGTTAGATGAAAGTTATAGAAAGATATTCTAAGAATATTTTGCTTCTAATATCCCACATCGAATAAACAAATCAAAAAGCAGAATTAGTTTTTGAAGAAACAGCAGTTATCCCTAATGAGGTCCAATCTATTTTTGATAAGATAAAGGGAAATGTATTTTTTTGAAGGATCAGTTCTAGACGTACCTCAGAAAGAATTTGTACAAGAGTTATATGGAAAGGGAGATATAATAATAAAATGATAGTTATAGGAAGAACATTAATAAGAATATAGATAAGGAAAACAAAAATAAGAAGTATAATTTAAATAGAAAGAAATTGAAGAAGAAGTTTAATAAGAAGAAGATGATAGGAAGATAAAGAGGAGGATAATAATGAGGAAACTAAATCAGATAAGGAATCATAAGAATCATCATCTCCATTAGATTTAACCTCAAAATATGATAACAATGCTAAATCATGAAGATATAAAGAAGAATAATGATCATAAAAAAAAGAAAAATCATCATTAGGAAAAGAAGAAAATTCACCCTCAAAGAAAGAAGAGAAATTTCAACAATCTAAAAAAAAGTTAAGGAAAAATACACATTTGATAAATATGTATAAATTATTTATGTTTTTTATGATAAGAAATTTTCAAGGTATTTTAAAAAGAAAGGTAAAGAATAATATGTAGGAATGAATAGGCCAAAACCTCACCAACTTTATCCTGAACAATCAAACTCAGAGGCTATAATTTTTTAGGAAGGTTTTGACTCCATTTGTCTGGTTTTGAAAAGATTGACATATTAGAGTCTATTTTTACCCAAAATTAGATCAAGGTGCAAGTAGCTTCAAGAATATATGAATGAGAAATCAGACTCAATCAATGTTTTCAATGAAACTGTGAAAAGGATTCTGAAAAATATTAAAGTTTTTCATGTAATGTTCAAAACTCAACATTACTTATATAATCAACTTTTGAAATGGTCGAATCATATAGATACTGATAATTAGAATCTTGATGAACAATTTCTTGAGGTAAAGAAACTTATATTATAATTGGATGAATCTTTCAAAAATTATCACTAGATATGGAAGATAGAGTTATTTTTATTGAGAAATTCCAATATTCTATAGATTACTAGACTAAGGATGTAAATGTTTTGAAGAACAAAATTCGAGATATGTTGTTGGAAATGAGCAGAATCAGATCATGTGAAGATGAATTGATTGTTATGAGTGATCAAAACAAAGAGTCATCCGAGGAAGTTAAATTTTTGAAAGATAAAGTTTATAATCAGGACACTATGGAAGAAAAGGACAGAAATATAAAAAAATATCGTCTTGTGTTCCAGAAGATGAATGAATTTGTAAATACCTTAACGAAGAAAGAATATCTTTCATTTCTTTGAACACTCAATGTATTGATTTATGACATTTTATTTGTTTTAATGAATTAATTTTCATCCAATTCTATTTTTCTTGAATGTTTTCCAATTCCGATTGGTAAAATATTCTTTCATAATTACATGGATGATTAGTTAGTTCAACATTGTTTCATATGTTGTTTCTCTAACATTTTAGGAAACATTAGATTCCTTCCCATTTTTTTGAATATCACAAAGGGGGAGAAAGATTCGTAATGGGAGAAAGTTTTACAAAAAATGGTAATGATATATTAAGGGGGAGAATATCTCATTAAGGGGGAGATACTATCCAAAGGAGAATATTTTTCATAAAGGAGAAGAATTTTTTCCTTAATGAATAATTATTCTAATACTCTCATTCGTATTAAAAAGAGTTACAAGTTTAGGGAGAATTAAACTATAATTAATAACATCACAATTATTAAATGAACAAAGGAATGTAAGTTTTCCAAGTTATCTTTTAATTTAATTCTTGTTGTTTGTGCTTTCCAAAGAAGGGAATATTGTTGAGTTACAAGTATTACTTTATAATTTTCCATTTTATTAGTTTTTGAAATAAGAAATTTTTTATTAAAACATGTTTACTAACTATTTATGCCCCAAGTGTTTTAGAATTTTTTTAGAAAACATTATCTTTTACCATAAATAGAAAAATATCTAATGTATTAAAAATATAAAAATATATTTCTTTAATACAATCATCAGATTGAGTATGCATCTAATCCATCAGACTTAACTTTAATCAGATCAAGAGTTAGACTTTTTTCTTTTCTATTTTAATGTTATAAGTCATGATCATTGGAGTGATTTTGGTAACAAAACAATAATACTGACTCCCATAAGGATTATTGTATTCTCAATTTATTAGAAAACATATCATACTAACCTATTTTTATAATCATAATAGATATACTTGTTTTTATCATAAGGAATTACTTTCACATTATAATGGTGTTAAAAAACAACATCATCCATTTATTTATTACTAAAATATATGAGATGTCAAGTGCTAGATATCTGAAGCCATTGCAACAAACTCAAAAAAAACGACCATTGGAGCATTGCCTATAAATTGAAATCCATTTGAAAAGTTTTGAGCTAATATATTTCACAACTCATGTCTTCTAAATATTTCTTAATGTGAACTGATCATTCATAGTCCTTGTAATAACTTAGATAATTTTAGTTCTAAAGAATACATGTTATGGTTTTTTCCTTTTGAAAATTTTCTTCTATATTCTACGTATAATCATTGTAACGATCAAGGGTTTCCAGGGATATAAAGATGGTGATTCTGATCCATCGGACCAAGGGATTTCAGAGATAGGAAGAAAAACATCAATCATCGTATTGAGGGATTTTAGAGATAGGAAGATGGAGATTATTTTGATAATCATATAAAGGGATTTTCTAGTAAAGAAATATAGACTTTATAATAAGTATAAAACTATGGATAAATTTATTAAAAGTTATGGAATACCTTAATCTTAAGGTTCAATGATTTAAATATTTTTATATATCTTGTATGTCATTCATACTATTACTATCTATTGTATTGATTATTTTTACAAATTTATATTTTGATGTGTGTGTTATAGAAAGTTAGAATTTATAAAATTATTTCTATACAATTGGTTTTATTTGTGTAATTGTGAATATGATAAAAACAATACATTGATATTAATTGTATTCATTATGATTTAAAAATTCACTATGATAATCAGATGAACTTTGAGTCCAATAAATTTATGTTAAGAGGATTTGTGTTTTTTTTCGTTAAAATGTTTTTTAAACTACAATTCACCCCCATCTTGTAAATATAGTTATTTAATCTACTCTTACGATCCTAAACAAAGAAATATATAAATTTATTAATTATGTTAGTACTAATCGATATATAAAACTATTACAAAATAATTTATTTGGACCAATGAAACTAATTAGTTTTGTTAGTAAGAAGTATGTATTTGTAATAGTAGATTATTATAGTAGATTTAACTAGATTTATTTCTTATCACAAAAAATTATTTCTATACACTTATTGAAAACTTTAAAATGTTTCTGTCATATCTCTCTTAAGTGATAGATGTGGTGAATTTTTTAATTTATAATTTGTTAAATATTATGTTGAAAATGGATATAAACTTTATTTTTTCCCCTATCACAGCACAACAAAATAGTGCAGTTGAAAGAAAAAATAAACCAATAGAAGAAATGGATTGATCAATTCTTATGGAATTTAATGTGCCTACATATTTTTTAGAAGAACCTGTAAATACAACATTCCTGTTTTTAATAAATTATATATTATACCCTTTTTAAATTAGAGACCTTATGAAATATTAAAATGGTTTAAAACTAAATTTGGATTTTTAGGGTATTTGGTTATATAGATTTTTTCATAAATCCAGAAGATGATTTTGAAAAATATTATTGTAAAAGTGATGAAGGAATGTTTTTAGGATATACGAATACTATAATGGCTTATGGGGTTTTTAATATCAAAACATTAGTTGTCAAAGAGTCTGTACATGTTATGTTTAATGAAAATAACAATAAAAATAATATGTAAAATTATTATTTAGACAAAGATGCTTATGAATTTTGGAAATTTAATTTTGGTGTAGATAATGTCCAAGAGAATGAGAATGAATTAGTTGATGGGGATAACATCCCTTTTCAAATTGATCATAAAGAGTGGAAAAAACTTAAATATTATTTAGTTGAAAAAGTAATTGGTATTGTAGAATCTAGTATACAAATAAAAAAATCTTTTTTACTTTACAATGAAAATTCCGTTTCAAGTGTGGATTTTTTAACTATTAACATTGGTAGTTATTTAAATGATTATAGTTGAATAAAATATATACATGATCAATTAAATAAATTTGAACGAATTAAAGTTTATAATTTAATTGAATTTCAAAAAGATAAACCAACAATAGGAACTAAATTAATTTTTTATAATAAGATTGATGAATCTAAAAATATAGTTAAAAATAACGAAAGGCTAGTGAATCATGATCATTATTAGGAACATGGAGTTGAATTTGTTGATTATTTTCATCATGTTTCTAGGATAGAATCAATTATAATTTTATTATCCATTTCTTATTTCTAAAAATATAAAATTATTTGAAATGGATATAAAAAACACAATTTTTAAATGGAATAATTTTTGAGAAATTTTATGCTAAATAACCCCCTATATTTGAAAATGAAAAATTTATAAATCAAGTTTTCTAAATTTACTAAAGATTTATATGGTATTAAACAAGCTCATAAATATTTATTTTAATGATTAACTCAAATTTTAATAGAAAATGATTTTATTAAAGGCAAGGTTGATCCTAACATGTTTATAAAGAGATTTTCAAAAGAATGTTTGGTTATACATATTTAGGTTGATGATATATTATTTGATTCAATAAATGATTAACTATCTAATGATGTTTCTAAACTAATGTAAAGTGAATTTTACATGAGTTTAACAAGGGAACAAATTTTTTTCTTGAGTTTTCAAACTAATCAAAGGAAGAAAATACTATTTTCTTAAAATAGGAAAATTATTCTAAAGAAATTATTAAAATGTTTAGTCATGGTTCTAGAAAGTAAAGGAAGACCCTAATTAGTATCAATTACAAATTAGACTTATAAGACTCTATAAAGTCAGTTGATTTTAATTAGCATATTGGCATGATAATCAATTTATTGTTTCTCACTTCACCTCGATCATAAATAATATTCTTGTAATGTCTCTGAATTCCATGATTTTTTTGTTATATGGGGTTATTTAGAGACTGGGTGCTAAGATGTCGTGCAATTCTGTGGCTCGGTGTGCTTGGAATAGTCCGTTAAAAAATTCTAAGTTTCAAATAGTGTTCATGAGAGATTTTAATAAAAAAGTGAAATAACTCTTAAATGGTTGGTCAAATATTAAATCTAAGGGCATAATTAAATTTATATTAGTGGTTTTACCCTAGAAATGACTTACGTTTAATCAGCACAGGTGTCCAGTGAGAGAACCCGAAAATGGAATATCAGTAAATAAAATAATTAAATAAAATTATTTTATTTTTTAAATCCCTAAAACTCATGATCGGTGGCTTGGATTGAAAATTTGAGACCACCATTGAACTTTTGAGGGTGTTATTTCTTTATGAAAATCCTAACATTGTCTAGGGAAGGACAATAGTTGAAAGTAGTTTTTGGCCATAAATAAAATAATTAAGTAATGTTATTTTATTTTCAAATCCTTAAAACTCATGAACTGTAATTTGGATTGAAAATAAGAGATTACCATAGAGATCATGAGAGTGTTCTTTAATTAGGTTAGGCCTAAACTCAACTGGCACGGGTTGAGGGTGAAAGTTAGTTTTTGGACGTGAACATCATTAAAATATTTATATTTTTCCAAGATATTTCGCAGCGACACTGCGATGCTGAAACGCCACGACAGGAATCCCATTTCCTTTAATAAATGAAAAAACATGGAAACCATTAAATATGTTTCTTCATTTAATGTCTTGGTAGGGGTATGGGATTATATTGAAAATCCTGGAGCAATTCTATAGGAGATTTGGAGAAGAAAAGCATTAGAAAAACATCTCATAGGAGAACGATGAACAACGACGAGACAACTGGTTGACGATTGGATATTATATTAGGCATCGATGGATTAGAAAATGATGAGTACATAATCCTTCTTCATATGAGATCGATACAATACTCTGTATGGTTTTTTATTTGATTCTATTCTTCATCGTTCTTGGTTTTAGATGATGAATGTGGATTATCTAATGGATAGGATGACCCACTGTTTGATCGTTCTTGTGGGAGGTTCTTGACTGCCAGATTATTTAGGGAAATAAATTTCTATTTGATTGTTAAACTAAACCCTTATAATGGGAGAAAAATAATTTCATGATGATAAATGGTAGAGGTTCGTTCATTGATTTGTTTTTTGGTTTTCCCCCTTCCCTTTGATGCGCGTTCTTCACGTTATTTGTGGATTGAAGAATGATCAATAGTTGAACAATTGTTCTTGGCACAATGATCCGACATCATGGATTCAGAATAGATGCATCATGATGGAGTTACTATGATGACAATGGTGATAAAATTGAGGTGGTGTGAGAGATATCATATGCAAACAACTTCGCACCAGAAAGTGTCACAATGAGGATTTGAACACATGGAGATGAAGAATGCATCTTGAGGTTTCTGTAACATCTCCCTGATAAAAGAAAAAACCATTGGAGCACATCCGATGGCCCAGAAAACAACACACCAGTGCATCAGTACCGGTGGAGGCTCAGCCACGGGTGGTGTTGCGGGGCCGCATCCCGGGTGGGCCACAGTTGAGTGGGCCAACAACGTTGAAGAACTATATTGAGATGGTGGCACGAGGTCAACGAACCGCGTGAGGGATTTCCAGTCCGCATGAATGGACCAGAAAATGGTATGACACCATGTGTGCCACATGGCATGGAGAATATGTGGAAACTTTCCATGTTTGGGTAAAATGATCCAACCTTGTCAGAGTGGGTCAGGCCCATCCAGGGTGGTTCTGACCCTGGCAGCTGGACCCAGCAACGGTCGACCGCGGTGATCGTCTATGTGATGTGGTCTGTGGAACTACCGCATGGCCATGATAGCTCGGAAAAATTCAACCACCACAGCGGCTCGAGCTACCGCAGGGTGGTCTATTGCCACAATCGGTCCACGGGCTACTCTCCCCCTTTCCGCTCATACACCCATAACTCTCAAACGAAGCATCTGTTTGATGATTCATCTATGGAATTGGGACCCTTGCAACGAGACAGTCATTTGTTGATAATTTAAGTGAGTCTTTTTGAATTTTGGAAGACGTAATAATGGTTTTAGGAGTAGGTACTTCAAACACAAGAACACTTGAGCAGAGGAACTCATAATGAATATGGATAAGAGTTATATGGAAAGGGAGATATGAGAATAACATGATAGTTATAAGAAGAACATGAATAAGAAGATTTATAAGGAAAAGAAAAATAAGAAGAATAATTTAAGGATAAATAAATTGAAGAAGAAGTTGAATAAGAAGAAGAGTTTGAAGAAGATACATTTTTCAACTCAAGTATTCTAAAGATTTCTTAGTGTGAACTTATTGTTCATAGTATTTGAAATACTTTAGAGAGTTTTTGTTCTAAGGAATCCATATCAAGGTTTTTTCCATTAGAAAATTTCTTTTTTATTCTAAATATGATCATTATAACAATCTTGGGATTCTGGGGATATGAAGATGGTTAATATGATCCATCAGATTTAGAGCTTCCAGGGATAGGAATACAGACACCAATCATCATATCAATGGATTCTAGTGATAAGAAGATAAATATTATTCTAATAATCATATTAATGTATTTCGTTGTAAGGAAAGAAAAAATTTACAATAAATATAAAACTATGTATTCATTTATTCAAGGTTATTGACTACCTTAATATTGAGGTTAAAAGTGCTAAATATTTTTATGTATCTTATAATTCATTATTACTATTACTATCTATTGTATTTCTAGTTTTTACAATTTTTTATTCTGATGATCATGTTATAGAAAATTATCCTTTATAATATTCATTATATACAATTGGTTTTATCATTGAAATTGTGAATATGATAAAAACAATACTTTGATATTAATCAAATCGATTGTGATTCTGATCTTCACTCTGATAATTGGACTAAGTCTGAGTCTGATAAATTTACATAAAGCGGTTTTGTGTTTTATCCTGTTTAAAGGTTATTTAAACTAAAATTTACCCCCTATTGTAAGTATAGAAATATAGTATACTCTTATTATCCTACAATTAGTATCGGAGTAGGTTTATATTGCTTATATACATGCCCAGTTTTTAATTTCTTTATTTACTGCAAGTTGTTTAAGTTTTGATATAAAATTTTTGTTTATAAACATTTGTTACAATAACATGTATTTTTGGAAAAGACTTTATATTGTTTTAATATGGCTGGAATGAAGGTTGATATATTGATAATATAAATCCTAGTTAACCGCCTATTTTTGATGGTAATATCTATGAATATTGGAGAGATGGAATGAATATTTTGTTGATCAACACTGGGGTTGATAACTTCTTAATGCTTACAGGAAAATATAATATTCTTGATAAAGTAGTTTCTGATTTTTAAAATACTAATAAATATGAATATCAACCAAATTGAAAATTTAGAAATACCCTATTATGTTCAATGAAAAGGAATATATACTATCATATTTTATCATGGAAATATTCTAACAATATTTAGAGTGAATTGGAAGTGTCATATTTTGGTACATCCAAAGTTATGGAAGATAGAAGAGCTATGTAAAAAGATGATTACTGAGACTTTGATTTTCTTCTAGGAGAGTCAGTTTCTAAGATTCGAACAAGATTCATAAATATTATAAATAGTTTATAGTCTCTTGAAAAAACAAATTACTTGATTATGAGATTTTAGTTGAAAATATTATGGATATAATGAAGAATGAGTGGGAATCAAAAAGAACAGTTGTGGATGATACGAGGAAGTTAACTAATCTTTATCTTAATGATTTGATTGGAACCCTTATGCAGTATGAGGTAATACATAAAAGAGATGATGAGAAACAAAAAATAATAATAATGATGGTGTTTCTTTTCCTACCACATCTACTATACCTTTTAAAGTTCAGTCAGCTAATAAAGTTGTGAAATCTTTGAGGAAAACATATGTTGTTGTTTAGTCAGATTCTAGTACATAATAACATTTACAGAATGAGTTAACAAATGGAGATATAAGGATGAATAATATATTTAAAATAAAATACTCTCAATATTGATATAAAAACGCTCATATGGATAAAATTGAAAATAAATATTATGATGTAACTTGTTATGAATGTAAAAAAGCTATACATATTTAACCTGATTGTTAAAAGATAAAATGTAAATATAGAAACAGAAATAATTCATAAATAAATTCAATGAAATATTATAAATCAAAAGTCAATAATGTTTTGAAATCTTATAACACATGGAGTGCTGGTTGTGGTGATTCTTCTAATAGTTCTTCTAATAATGAAAATTTCACATAGAGGAACATTGGTATTTTTTCTAAATTACCCAGGTAAATCAATTATTAGTGGTTAAGGTAAGAACAAATAAATCCATTAAAAATTTATCTTTAAATTTCAATTACCCTATATATGATTCTAATAAAAATTATAAACATTCTGATGGAGAATATTATTTATTAGAAGATAATAATTTACCATGTTATGATGATGTTTATAGATTTTCAAAACTATTATAAAATGAAAATTGAAAGATATTAAAAAATATGATAATTCCATATACATACTTACTAAGGTGGATTCGAGAAAAAATATTTTTACAAATGAAATATCAAATCTTTTAAAATATCTTTATAAAACTATTTATAAAAAAGATATTATTTCAAAAAAATTTGTGAAATTTATTTATGTGAAATTTGTTTTACAGGGAAAACATAGTTATAAAACTAATACTGATGCGGATAAAAATTTTGTTATAAAAATGAAATCCAAATTTTTTACTTTGAAAAATTTTCTATCCAAGTTTTCCACTGGAAAATAAATTTTTGATAAAATGTATAAAAAAATGACACGTCATGGTAATAATTCTATAATGGGGTTTAGAATTTAAAAACCTATTGTTGGTTATAATTAATTTTTCCCTAAAAGTGCAGATTTTTGGACCAATTTCCAAAGTGGTGGGAGATAGAAGAAACGTTTCTCCTTAAATATAGAACAATTTATAGGTTTTCATAAAAAAAAAATTTCTAAGGAAATAACTGTTTCCCAAACTAACAAATTTAGACAAATATGGTTACCTAAAATTTTGTTTTCTAACAATACCGGACCCATGAAAGTTTGAGATCTGAAAATATAATCTTTTTTGTCTTGAGGATGATAAAGATGTTACCAAAAACAAAAAAATTTGTACATGGATGGTGGATGTTCCAAGTACATGAAGGGAAATATATATTTCTTCAAGAATATTATCAATATGAAAGTGGGTAAAGTAAATTTCATAGAGAATTCTCATGGAGAGATTATCAGAACAGGTAAAATTGTCCTTCTTGGAAAATCACTTATTTCAAATGTTTTATTTGAAGTAGGACTTAAGAAAAATCTTATAATAATAAGTTAGTTATGTGATGAATATTCCCTTATGAACATTAAGAATGGTAAATGTTTATTATATATTTAAAAGAATGAATTAATTATTTCTTCCAATCGCTATGGTAGTGTTTACACACTACACATGGATGTGTATAGGAGCCAAGATTTTCCTTTATTTAGTACAATGGAAGATCAATATTGGTTATTGAATAAAAGGTTAGAAAACTATAACCTTAGAAACATATCTATGTTGAATAAGAAATAACTTTTTAATGATCTATCAAAACTTAGGTTTGATACTTCAAAAGTTTGTAACACTTGTTAATAAGGTAATAAATATCAGTAATGTTTTAAGTCTATTAATGTAGTCTCAACTTCTGATGCTTTATAATTAGTGCTCATGTACTTATTTGGTCCTATACAAACTGAATGTATTGGTGGAAAATACTATGTATATTTCTTAATTGATTATTAGACTAGATATAATTAGGTCTATTTTGTTAAAAATAAATCTGAAGTATTTATTTATTTTAAAAGAATTATATCCATAGTTAAAAATGACCAAAACCTCTCCATGATTTCTATTCATAGTGATCTTGGTGGAGAATTTTAAAATTCCAATTTTTACAATTTTATAGTAAGAAAGGTACAGAACATAACTTTTCAGCACCTATAAATCCCCATAAAAATGGTGTAGTTGAAAGAAGAAATATAATTCTTTATGAGATTTCTAAAGCCAAGCTAAATGAATACTTAGTTGCAAAATTTTTTTAGGATGAAGTTGTTAGAACTACCTTCTTTACTATAAATCGCGTTTTAATTAGAGATTTTATTAATAAAACCCCTTATGAGTTGTGGATAGGAAGAAAACCAAAATTTTCTTACTTCAAAGTATTTGGTTGCAGTGTATTCATACTAAATACTAAAAATAATCTATATAATTTTTCCACCAATCTGATGAAGGAATATTTTTTTGTTATTCCACTACTTCTAAGTCTTTTGGAGTTTTTAATAAAAACTATTGTACTATTGAGGAAATAATACATGTTATTTTTAACGAAACAAGTCCCTTTATTTTTAAACAACCTAAACCAACATATTTGGATTTTATTTATAAAATTTATTTTCAACCTTTGATAGAAAGCACTTCTCATAAAGGAATAACCCAATAATTAATTTTTTAAGTTATTAAATATGAATATTTTCTACCTATTATTGAATAATATAATTTCTAAAATCCAAGAAGTTAGTTATTTCTTTGGAATTATCCTAGTGAAAGTATCATTGGCTATATAGATCAAAAATTTTGGACTAGAAGTTCCTTAAGAAATGAAATTGAACATTTATCTTTCTTATCCCAAAATGAACCTAATAATCTTGATGAAGTTTTAGGTGATGAGGAATTGATTAAGGCAATGCAATATTAACTCAATTAGTTGGATAAGGACAAAGTTTTAAATTTAGATGAACGACCAAAAGATACTTCTACAATTGGAGTAAAATGGGATTCTCAGAAAAAATGTGATGAAAACAAAATAATAGTTAGAAATAAATATATAATTTTTGAAAAGGTATCTTACCAATATGAAAGAATAAATAATGAATAAAATTATTCTTTGGTAGAAATTGTTGAAGCTATTCCAATACTTCATTACATTACTACATTATTTAATTTCAAACTATTTTAAATGGATTTGAAGTGTTCTTTTATTAACGGATATGTTCAGGGTAATTTTTATGTAAAAAACCCCTTTTTTGAAAATATAAAACATCCATGACATGTTTTTAAACATACCAATTTTTTTAAGGGAGATGAAGATCCAAATATTTTTATAAAATAAGTTAATAAAAATATTATTATTGTATAAATTTATTTGGTGAAATTATATTTGGTTCAACTCAATAATCTTTAACAAATTACTTTGTGGGTATTATGCAGTCTGAGTTTGAAATGAGTATGATGGTGAGTTAACATATTTTATTGGTTTTCAAAATTCTCAAAAACTAAAAGGAACTTTAATATCTCAACATATGTATATAAAATATATTATTAAGAAATTTCGATACGATAATAATAAAATTATTATTACTTATATTGGTATTTCCAATACTCTAGATCCTGATGAGGCTAGGGAACCAGTTGATTAGAAAATACTTAGAGGCATGATAATAAGTTTACTTTACTTAACAACTAGTAATCCAGATTTAATGTTTTCAGTATGATTATATGTTAGATAAGAAGCCAATACAAAATAACCTCATCATAAATATAAAAAATTTATTTTTCATTTTCTTAAGGGAACTATGGATTTAGGCATATTCTATTCTTCTCAAAAAATAATAATTCAACGAATTTATTTTCCAGATGTTGACTTTGGTGGATGTAGAATGGATAGAAAAAGTATATAAAGAAATTTTCATTTATTAGAAGTTTCTTTAGTTTCTTTTTCATGTAATAAACAACACCCAATAGAACTTTCCACTCCTGAATCTGAATATGTGGCAGTTGGAAGTTGTTGGGATCATGTATTATGGACACAAAATACACACACTAACAATGGAATGATTTTGACAAAAAATAAAATACTTTTTGATAATAATATTTATATTTCAATTTGTAAAAACCCATAAAATCACTCATATGCTATGAACATATATACAAGATACAAATTTTCATCAAAATCACACACTTAAATGAGATATAATTTTACAATTCATCAGAATAGAAGTAAATCTTCCTAATATTTTTTTACAAAACCTCTGATATTTGATAAATTTTAATATATAAAATAGAATATAATAATGATTAATTTAATGTGATCAATAATATATACTTATTTATGAATCATATACTTACATTAACATACTTATTTTTATAGGTGGAGTACATATGTATTATTTTTTTCAAAACGTTTTTGTTTTTTATGAAAAATTAGTTTCATAAAATTGTTATTTTTTATTAAACTGTTATAAGAATGATATTTTTGAACTCACACTATTTATAAAATTTTTGGATTCAGAATTATCAAACATTTATTTTGACTTATAAATTGCTAAAATTTCTGGACTCAAAATTTTTATAAAAAAATCATTATTAGTTTTCTTAACAAGACTATCATAATTAGTTTGATTAATAAAATTTTTGTAATAAGTATTCATAAAAAACTTCTATTATATTTTTTATTTTCAAAAAAATCATAATATATTAAAAAAACAAATAAGAATAGGTTATTAATACCAATAAAACTTTCCAATCTTAATGGTACCTTTCTATTCCTTTATTGTTTTCACTATTTCATTACTTTAGTTCACAATTATTAATATTATTATTATTCTAGTTTTTATAAAATCTTATATTTGTTTCTCAAAATTTGAAATGTTCTCCTAATTGGATTTATTCTCAATTAGAAAAAATTATTATAAACATCGAGAGTTCAAAAAATATTTTAAAACTTTCTTTGAATCAATCTTGACTGCCTGATCAGAAGGGTTTTCAATATCAATCATTGGTTTTATTATGGAAGTTGAATAATCTCCACCAATTAATATATAAATGCGGTTTATCTTGTTTCCAACATAAATTTTCAATGGATTTTGAACCCTAGATTCTTCACCCTTCAAATCTCTCAGTTCGATAATCTTACTTTACGTCTAATCTTCAGTCTTAGATATCTTCCTGTTGGAACCCAAGAAAGAATATGCTAAGCGGTTCATGTTTAGAGAAATTATGATTAAGAGGTTGTATTTATAAAAGTAAGATTCAACTCTCAAGAATATTATTACATTATAAGGATGGTATTTAGTCTATGTAGAGAATCAAAACAAAGAATTTGAATTATATTATCCTAAGGTTGTTTTGGAATTTTATGAATACACATAGTTTTTCAAGGAAAATGGTAAGGGAAAGGTTTCTTATACCATGTTTAGTAAAAGGTATACGCATTCTTATATATGGGTTTTAGACTTGGTCAGAGTCCTATCTAATGGTTAATCCTCTCTAACTTCACACAAGTTAGCAAACTCTCTGCGAACTATTGATAAGAATAAAGAATAAGATTCTATGTTTTTTTAAGGGAAAGTAGGAAACATTTTCATATGACACTGAATACCAGAGTTATTTCATTATGGATGGAAGTTTATTTGATCCCTATGAAAGATAATAGGGATATGATGAAAGTATCAGATGTTTTTTTTCTAAATTATTTTGTAAACAAGAGGAAGATTGATTTGGTAAATTTATTCTTTATTACTGTAGAAAATTTTAAAAATTATTTAATCAAGTCAAAGATGATAATTTTACAAGCTTTAATATAAAAATTAATAGTTAAATGTATGGATATTTTCATGGTGGAAAACAAATAATATCCTATAATAGATAATATTTCCTTTTTTAGTGATTATATGGTATATAGAATAAAGTTAGTTTTTGATACCAAATCAAAGAAGTTTGTAGAAAAAGTTGGTGGTGCTACTTTTGATGCCTAGCCATCAAGGAAATCTAAGGAAGATGACAAAAAGAGCAAAAGAAAAGCTAAGAATTATCCAGCAATAAAGAAATATAATAAAAAGAAAATTTCTGATATTTTTTTTTATAAAATTATGAAACATAAAGCTCAAAAGAATCCAAGGGATCTAGAATTAGGATATGACCCTACTAAGGAAAAACATTAAAGTTTTGGATAACTGAATAACTTGATTAAGAAGAGAAGAAAAATAAGAAAATAAATAGATCAAAAGAATAAAATTATTCTAAATGTTACTTGAAAGTTATAGAAAGATATGCGAAGAATATTTTCCTTCCGATATCCCACATCGATCAAACAAATCTGGAGGCAGGATTAGTTTTTGAAGAAACTACAGTTTTCCCTACGGAGATCATTTATATTGTTGATTAGGGAAAGGGAGAGGTAATTTTTTGAAGAATCAACTCGAGAAGTACCTTAGAAAGAATTTGGAAAAGATTTACATGTAAAGGGAGCTATGATAATAGCATGATAGTTATAGGAAGAACATGAATAAAAAGATATATAAGAAAATGAAAAATAAGAAGAAGAATTTAAAGAGAAAGAAATTGAATAAGAAATTGAATAGGAAGAAAAGGATAGTATGATAAGGAGAAGGATAATAATGAAGAAACTAAATCAGATAAGGAATCATAAGAATCATCATCATCATCAAATTTAACCTCAAAATATGATAATAATGATAAATCATGAAGATATAAAGAAGAATAATCATCATCAGAAAAAGAAGATCCATCATTAGGAAAAGAAGAAAATTCCTCCTCAATAAAAGAAGAGAAATTTAAATAGTATGAAAAAAAGTTGATGAAAAATCCACATTTGATAAATATGTAGAAATTATTGAAGTTTTTGATGATAAGAAAGTTTCAAGGGATTTTATAATGAAAGGAAAAGAAGAATATGTTGGAATGAGTAGGCCAAAACCTCAACAACTTGAGCCTGAACCTTCTAGCTCAGAGGCTACAATTTCTCAGAATGTTTTGGACTCCATTTGTCTAGTTTTGAAAATATTGACATATTAGATTCTATTTTTATCCAGCATTGGATCAAGGTGTAAGTGGCTTCAAGAATCTATGAATGAGAAATCAGAGTCAATCAATGTTTTGGATGAAACTATGATAAGGATTTAGAACAACATAAAAGTTTTTCAAGTAACGTTTAAAACTCAACATTACTCATATAATAAACTTGTGAAATGGTTGAATTAGATAGATACTAATAATTAGGAGCATTATTAACATATTTTTGAGGTAAATAGAATTATGTTATAATTGGATAAATATTTTAAATCTTATGTTAGAATTGGATGAACCATTCAAAAAATTATCAACAAATATTGAAGATAGAGTTATGTTTGTTGAGAAATTACAATATTATATATATAACAAGACAAAAGATGTAAATGTTTTGAAGAAAAATATTTGAGATATGTAGTTGGAAATGATCAGAATCAGATCACGTGATGATGAATTGATTGTTATGAGTGATAAAAAAAGAGTCATCTGAAGAAGATAAATTTTTTAAAGATAAAGTTTATAATCAAGACACTATTGAATAAAAGGATGGAAATATTAAGAAATTTCTTCTTTAGTTACAGAATATGACTGAATTTTTAAATACCTTGACAAATTAAGAATATCTTTATTTTCTTTTAACACTCGATATATTATTTCAAGAAATTTGAGTAGTTTTAATGAATTAATTTTCATCTAATTCTGTTTTTCTTGAATGTTTTCGAATTCCTATTGGTAATATATTATTTCATAATAACATGTATGATTAGTTAGTTCAATATTGTTTTGTTTTTTTTTAAAATTTTAGGAAACATTATATTCTTTCCCATTTCTTTTTGAATATCAAAAATTGGGAGAAAGATTCGTAATGGGAGAAAGTTTTACAAAAAAATGATAATAAGATATTAAGGGGGATAATATCTCATTATGGGGGAGATAATATCCAAAGGAG
The DNA here is from genome assembly GCA_963277665.1 of Viscum album. NCBI lineage: Eukaryota > Viridiplantae > Streptophyta > Magnoliopsida > Santalales > Viscaceae > Viscum > Viscum album. The sequence continues at coordinate 1,922,709,595 of OY728160.1, forward strand.
AATATTTTTCATAAAGGAGAAGAATTTTTTCCTTAATGAAAAATTATTCTAATACTCTCCTTCATATTAAAAAAAGTTGCAAACTTAGGGAGAATTAAACTATAATTAATAACATCACAACTATTAAATGAACAAAGGACAGTAAGTTTTTCAAGTTATTTTTTCATTTAGTTACTGTTGTTTGTGCTTTCCAAAGAGGAGAATATTGTTGAAATACAAGTATTACTTTATAATTTTCCATTTTATTAGTTTTTGAAATAAGAAAATTATTATTAAAATAGGCTTACTAACTTTTTATGCCCCATGTGTTTTAGAATATGTTTATAGAAAACATTATCTTTTACCATAAATAGAAAAATATCTAATGTATTAAAAATATAAAAATATATTTCTCTAATACAATCATCAGATTGAGTATGAATCTAATCCATCAGACTTAAATTTAATCAGATCAAGAGTTAGAATTTTTTCTTTTCTATTGTAATGACAGAAGTCATGATCATTGGACTGATTTTGGCAACAAAACAATAATACTGACTCCCTTATGGGTTATTGTATTCTCAATTTATAATTAAACCAATCATACTAACCTATTTTTATAATCATAATACATATACTTGTCTTTATTATAAGTAATAAATTTCACGTTGTAATTTTGTTAAAAAAACTACATTAGCCATTTATTTATTCCTAAAATATATGATATGTCAAGTTCTAGATATCTGAGGCCATTGCAACAATCTAAAAAAAATGACTGTTGGAATATTGACTATAAATTGAAATCTATTTGAATATTTTTGAGCTAATATATTTCAAAACTCATGTCTTCTAAATTTTTCTTAATGTGAACTACTCATTCATAGTCCTTGTAATAACTTAGATAATTTTCGTTCTAAGGAATCCATGTTAGGGTTGTTTCCTTTAGAAAGGTTTCTTTTATATTCTACGTATAATTATTGTAACGATCAAGGTTTTCAAGGAATATAAAGATGGTGAATCTGATCCATCAGACCAAGGGATTCCAGGGATAGGAATAAAAACATTGATCATTGTGTTGAGGGATTCTAGAGATAGGAAGATGGATTTTATTTTCATAATCGTATCAAGGGATTTTCTAGTAAAGAAATATAGACTTTATAGTAAGTATAAAACTATGGATAACTTTATTCAAAGTTATGGAATACCTTAATCATAAGTTTCAATGATATAAATATTTTTATATATCTTGTATGTCATTCATACTATTACTATCTATTGTATTTATTATTTTTACAAATTTATATTTTGATGTGTGTGTTATAGAAAGTTAGAATTTGTAAAATTATTTTTATACATGTGGTTTTATTTGTGTGATTGTGAATATGATAAAAAAATAAATTGACATTAATTGGATCCATTATGATTTTAAACTTCACTCTAATAGTCATATTAACTTTGATTCCAATAAATTTACATTAAGAGGCTTTGGGTTTTTTCCGTTTAAAATGTTTTTTAAACTACAATTCACCCCCCTCTTGTAAGTATAGTTATTTAATCTACTCTTATAATCCTAAACAAAGAAATATATAAACTTATTAATTATGTTAGTACCACTCAATATATAAAACTTTTACACAATAATTTATTTGGATCAATGTAACCAATTAGTTTTTTCGGTAAGAAGTGTGTATTGGTAATTGTAAATGATTATAGTAGATTCAACTAGATTTATTTCTTATTGCAAAAAATTATTTCTATAAACTTATTGAAAACTTTAAAAATATTTCATTCATCTCTCTCATAAGTGATAGATGTCGTGAATTTTTTAATTTATAATTGGTTAAATATTATGTTGAAAATGGATATAAACTTTATTTTTTCCCCAAGAACACCAAAACAAAATAGTGCAGTTGAAAGAAAAAATAAACCAACAGAAGAAATGACTTGATCAATTCTTATGGAATTTAATGTGCCTAAATATTTTTTGGACGAAGCTGTAAATACAACTTTCATTTTTTAAATAAATTTTCTATTATACCATTTTTAAATTAGACCCCTTATGAAATATTAAAATGGTTTAAACCTAAATTTTTATTTTTAGGGTTTTTGGTTATATAGATTTTTTCATAAATAAAAAAGGTGATTTTGAAAAATATTATTGTAAAAGTGATGAAGGAATGTTTTTAGGATATCCCAATACTAGAATGGATTATGGGGTTTTCAATATCAAAACTTTTGTTATAAAGTATTGTGTACATATTATGTTTAATGAAAATAACAATAAAAATAATATGAAAAATTATGATTTAACCAAAGATGCTTATGAATTTTGGCAATTTAATTTTGGTGTAGATAATGTCCAAGAAAATGAGAATGAATTAGTTGATGGGGATAACATCCCTTCTCAAATTGATCATAAAGAGTGGAAAAAACTTAAATATTATTTAGTTGAAAAATTAATTAGTATTGTAGAATCTAGTATACAAATAAAAAATTATTTTTTACTTTACAATGGAAATTCTCCTTCAAGTGTGGATTTTTTTAATATTAACATTGGTAGTTATTTAATTGATTATAATTGAATAAAATCTATACGTGATCAATTAAATAAATTTTAAAGAATTAAAGTTTATAATTTAATTGAATTTCCAAAAGATAAACCAACAATAGGAACTAAATTAATTTTTAATAATAAGATTGATGAATCTAAAAATATAGTTAAAAATAAAGAAAGGCTAGTGAATCACGGTCATTCTTAGGAAGTGGGAATTGATTTTGTCGATTATTTTCATCCTTTTTATAGGATATAATTAATTATAATTTTATTATCCTTTTCTTATTTCCAAAAATATAAAATTATTTTAAATGGATATAAAAAACACATTTTTTAAATGGAATAATTTCTAAGAAATTTTATGCTAAAGAACCCCATGTATTTGAAAATAAAAAATTTCTAAATCAAGTTTTATAAACTTACTATAGATTTATATGGTCTTTACCAAGATCATAAATCTTGGTTTTAATGACTAACTCAAATTTTAACAGAAAATTATTTTATTAAAGGAAAGGTTGATCCTAACTTTTTTATAAAGATATTTTCAAAAGAATTTTTTGTTATACATATTTTTTTTGATGATATATTATTTGATTATATAAATTATTTACTATGTAATGATGTTTCCAAACAAATGAAAAGTGAATTTGACATGTGTTTAACAAGGGAACTAATTTGTTTCTTGAGTTTTCAAACTAATTAAAGGAAGAAAATAGTATTTTCTTAAATTAGGAAAATTATTCTAAATAAATTATTAAAATGTTTAGACATGGTTATAGAAACTCAATGAAAACCCTAATGTGTATCAATTACAAATTAAACTTATAAGACTCTATAAAGTCAGTTGATTTTAATATGTATATTGGCATGATAATAAATTTATTTTATCTCACTGCACCTCGATCATACATAATGTTCTTCTAATGTCTCTGAATTCCATGATTTTTTTGTTATATGGGATTATTTAGATACTAGGTGCTAAGATGTCATGCAATTATGAGCCTAAGTGTGCTTGGAATGGTCCGTTAAGAAATTTTATGTTTTAAATAACGTGCCTGAGAGATTTTACTAAAAAAGTGAAATAACTCTTAAATGGTTGGGCAAATCGAAAATCTAAGGGAATAATTGAATTTAGAGTTGTGGTTTTACCCTAGACATGACTTAAGTTTAATCGGCACATGTCTCTAGTGAGAGAACCTGAAAATGGAATAACAGTAAATAAAATAATTAAATAAAATTAATTTATTTTTTAAATCCTTAAAACTCATGATCGGTGGATCGAATTGATAATTTGAGACCACCATTGAACTTTTGATGGTGTTCTTTCCTTAAGAAATTCCTAACATTCGCTACTGCAGGCAAATAGTGGAAAGTAGTTTTTGTCCATAAATAAAATAATTAAATAAAGTTATTTTATTTTCAAATCCTTATATCTCATGAACTATAATTCGGATTGAAAATTTGAGAGTACCATACAGCATGTGAGAGTCTTCTTTACATAGGTTGGGCCTAACCTCAACTGGCATAGGTTGAGGGTGAAAGTTAGTTTTTGGACGTGAACATCATTAAAATATTTAATAAAAATATTTTTCCATGATATTTCGCAGCGACACTGCGACGTGGAAATGCCACAACGGGAAGCCCATTTCGTTTAATAAATAAAACAACACGGAAACGATGAAATATGTTTCTACATTTAATGTCATGGTAGGGGTATGGGATTATATTGACAATCTTGGATAAATTTTATAGGATATCTGGAGAAGAAAAAAATTAGAAAAACCTCTCATAGGAGAATGATGAACAACGACGAGACGACGGGTTGATGATCAGATTTCAGATTAGGCATCAACAGATTAACAAATGATGAGTACATACTCCTTATTCATATGCAACCTATCCAATACTATATAGGGTTTTTTATTTGATTCTATTCTTCATCGATCTTGGTTTTAGATGATGAATGTGGATTAGCCGACGGACAGGTTGACCCGCGGTTTGATTGTTCTTACGGGAGGTTCTGGACTACGAGATTGTTTATGGAAATCAATTTTTGTTCGATTGTTCAACTAAAACCTTCTGATGGGATAAAATTAATGTCGTGATGATCAATGGTAGAGGTTCGTTCCTTGATTCGTTTTTTGTTTTTCGCCCTTCCCATTGATGAACGTTCTTCACATTCTTTGTGGATTGAAGAACAGTCAATTGTTGCACAATTTTTCTTGGCACAATGATCCGAAATCATGGATCACTACTGGAAATCTCACATTTCCCAACGCTTCTATACCAATGGTTTGTAAATCCCGTTGGTATAGTTCCCCTTTCCCAAAGGTTCAGCCAAACCGTTGGGAAAGCCCACTTTGAGGTCACTTTTCCCAACAACTTTCCATAACCATTGGGAAAGGGTATTGATTTCCCAACGGTTTGGCCAAAACACTGGGAAAATTCCACTTTGTGGCCACTTTTCCCAACAGTTTGGCCAAACCGTTGGGAAAGGGTATGGCTTTCCCAGCGGTTTTCCCAAAACCGTTGGGAAGGGGTACTTTGTGGCCACTTTTCCCAATGGTTTGTCCAAACCGTTGGGAAAGGGTATGGCTTTCCCAACGGTTTTTCCAAACCATTGGGAAAAGTCCCCCATATACCAACGTCACTCCCAAAATCAAGGGACCTATACCAACGATTTTGACAACCGTTGGTATAGGTCCGTTTATTTTTTATCAAATATTATTACTGAGAACATTATATAAATAAAAATTTATAATAATTATAATATATATATATATATATATTTATGAAATTATATTCACAAAAGTCATGTTAGGTTAGTGGTTAGGTCTTTGAAAGATAAACTAGAGGTCCTGGGATCAAATCCCACCGAATGTTTTTTTTTTGAAACACATATACCAACGGTTTTTTGGAACCATTGGTATGGATTTTCATATTACTTATACCAACAGTTTTCAAAACCATTGGTATAGGTCTATACCAATGGTTTTCCCAAAACTATTGGTATAGACCTATCCCAATGGCTTACTTTCCCATGATTCTCCAAACCGTAGGTATAAGCTATACCAACGGTTTGGAGGCCTATACTAACAGTTCCAAACCGTTGGTATAGGGTATTTTTCCAGTAGTGGATCTGGAATAGACGCATCACAATGGAGGTGTGATGATGAAAATGGTGATCAGATCAAGGTGGTGTGAGAGATATATTGTACAAATTCCTTCACACCAGAAATGAGTCACAATGAGGATTTGAACACATGGAGATGAAGAATGAAGCTTGAGGTTTCTGTAACATCTTCCTGATCAAAGAACAAACCACCAGAGCACATATAGTGTCCCACAAAACAACACACGGGTGCATCAGCACCAGTGGAGGCTCAACAGCGGGTGGTGTTGGGGGGCCGCAGCCCAGGTGGGCCATGGTTGAATGGGCCAACAACGTTGAAGCACTGCATTGAGCTAGTGGCATGAGGTTAACAGACCACGTGGGCGATTTCCGGTCCGCATGAATCGACCAGAAAAGGGTATGACACCATGTGTTCCATAGGGCATGGAGAATATGTGGAAACATTCCACATCTGGGGAAAATAAGCCAACCTTCTCAGAGTGGGCAGGGCCCATAGAGGGTGGTTGTGACCTTGGAAGTTGGACCCAGTGGCGGTTGACCACAGCGGTTTGTCTATGAGACGTGGTCGGTGGAACTGCTGCATGGCCACGACAGCTCAGCAAAACTCAACCACTATGGTGGCTTGAGCTACTGTAGGGTGGTCTATTTCCATGGTCGGTCCACGGGCCACCCGCCCCATTTCCGCTCATACGCCCATAACTCTCAAACGAAGCATCTGTTTGATGAGCCATCTATCGCATTGAGACCCTTGCGACGAGAAAGTCATTTGGAGATAATTTAAGTGAGTTTTTTTTGAATTTTTTAAGACATAATAATGGTTTTAGGAGTAGGTCCTTCAGGCACAAGAACACTTGAGAAGAGGAAATCAGAATGAATTTGGAGAAGAGTAATATGGAAAGGGAGCTATGAGAATAACAAGATAGTTATAAGAAGAACATGAATAAGAAGATAGATAAGGAAAAGAAAAATAAGAGGAGGAATTTAAATAGAAATAAATTGAAGAAGAATATGAATAATCAGAAGAGTTTGAAGCTGATACATTTTTCAACTCAAGTATTCTAAATATTTCTTAGTGTGAACTATCATCCATAGTATTTGGAATACTTTAGAGAGTTTTTTTCTAAGGAATCAATATCAAGGTTTTTTCATTTAGAAAATATCTTTTGTATTCTAAATCTGATCATTATAACAATCTTGGGATTCTAGGGATAGGAAGATGGTGAATATGATCCATCAGATCGAGAGCTTCCAGGGATAGGAATACAAACACCAATCATTATATCAATGGATTATATTGATAAGAAGATAAATATTATTCTGATTATCATATTAAGGTATTTACTCATAAGGAAAGAAATATTTTACAATAACTATAAAACTATGTATTCATTTATTCAAGGTTATTTACTAACTTAATATTAAGGTTAATAGAGTTAAATATTTTAATGTATCTTTTAATTAATTCTTACTATTACTATCTATTGTATTTCTTGTTTTTACAATTTTCTGTTCCGATGATCATGTTATATAAAATTATCCATTATAATATTCTTTCTATACAATTTGTTTTATCAGTGAAATTGTGAATATGATAAAAACAATTCATTGATATTAGTCAAGTCCATTGTGATTCTGATCTTCACTATGATAATTGGACTAATTCTGAGTCTGATAAATTTACACAAAGAGGTTTTGTGTTTTATCCTGTTTAGAGATTTTTTTAAACTACAATTCACCCCTACTGTAAGTATATCATTCTATTATATTGTTATGATCCTACAATTTCTATTGTAGTAGGTTTATACTTCTTATATACTTTCTAAGTTTTTACTTTCTTTATTTACTACAAGTTGTTTAAATTTTGATATAAAATTTTTGTTTATAAAAATTTGTTACAATAACGTGTATTTTTTAGACAAGACGTTCTATTGTTTTAATATGGCTGGAATGAAGGTTGATATATGGATAATCTAAATCCTAGTTAACCACCTATTTTTTATGGTAATATCTATGAATATTAGAGAGATAGAATGAATATTTTGTTGATCAACACTGGAGTTGATAAATTCTTAATGCTTACAGGAAAATATAATATTCATGAAAAAGTAGTTTCTGATTTTGAAAATACTAATAAATAGGAATATCAACCAAATTAAAAATATAGAAATACCCTATTATGTTCAATGAAAAGGAATACATACTATCATATTTTATCTTGGAAATCTACTAACAATACTTGGAGTAAATTGGAAGTGACATATTTTGGTACATCCAAAGTTATGGAAGCTAGAAGAGCTATGTTAATAGATGATTACTGAGACTTTGGTTTTCTTCCAGGAGAGTTAGTTTCTAAGATTCAACCAAGCTTCATAACTATTATAAATAGTTTATAATCTATTGAAAAAACAAATTACTTTATTATGAGATTTTAGTTGAAAAGATTATGGATATAATGGAGAATGAGTGGGAATCAAAAAGAACAGTTGTGGATGATATGAGGAAGTTAACTAATCTTTATCTTAATGATTTTATTGGAACCCTTTTTAAGTATGAGGGAATATATAAAAGAGATTATGAGAAACAAAAAAAAGAATAATGATGGTGTTTCTTTTCCTACCACATCTATTATACCTTTTAAAGTTCAGTTAGCTAATAAAGATGTGAAATCTTTGAGGAAAATAGAAGTTGTTGTTTAGTCAGATTCTAGTACATAATAACATTTAGAAAATGAGTTAACTAATGGAGATAGAATGATGAATAATATATTTGAAATAATATACTCTCAATACTGATATAAAAACGTTCATAAGGATAAAATTGAAAATAAATATTATGATGTCACTTTTTATGAATGTAATAAAGCTAGACATATTTATCCTGATTGTTAAAAGATAAAATGGAAATATAGAAATGATAATAATTCATAAATAAATTCAATGAAATATTATAAATCAAAAGTCAATAATGTTTTGAAAGCATATAACACACGGAGTGTCGGTGGTGGTGATTTTTCTAATAGTTCTTCTAATAATGAAAATTTCATATAGAGGAACATTGGTATTTTTTCTAAATTACCCATGGTAAATCAATGATTAGTGGTTAAGGTAAGAACAAATAAATAAATTTAAATTTTTATTTAAATTTAAATTACCCTATATATGATAATAGTAAAAATTAGTCATCTTCTGATGGAGAATATTCTTTAGTAGAAGACAATAATTTGCCACGTTATTATGAAGTTTCTAGATTTTCAAAACTGTTATAAAATAAAAATTAAAAGATATTAAAAAAATATGATAATTCCAAATACAAACTTACTAAGGTGGATTCGAGAAAAAATATTTTTACAAATGAAATATCAAATCTTTTAAAATATTTTTATAAAACTATTTATAAAAAAGATATTATTTCAAAATATTTTGTGAAATTTATTTATGAGAAATTTGTTTTATAGGGAAAACATAGTTATAAAACTAATACTGATGTGGATAAAATTTTTTTTATCAAAATAAAATCCAAATTTTTTACTTTGAAAAATTTTCTGTCAAAGTTTTTCACTGGAAAATAAATTTTTGATAAAATGTATAGAAAATGACACCTCATGGTAATAATTCTATAATGGGGTTTACAAATTAAAAACCTATTTTTAGTTACAATTATTTTATTCCTAAAAGTGCATATTTTTGGACCAATTTCAAAAGTGGTGGGAGATAGAAGAAACATTTCTCCTTAAATATAGTACAATTTATAGGTTTTCATAAAGAATTTTTTTCTAATGAAATAACATTTTCCCAAACTAAAAAATTTAGACAAATATGGTTACCTAAAATTTTGTTTTCTAACAACACTGGACCCATGAAGGTTTGAGTTCTGAAAATATAATCTTTTTTGTCTTGAGAATGACAAAGATGGTACCAAAAACAAAAAAATTTGTACATGACAAGTGGATGTTCCATGTACATGAAGGGAAATATATTTTTCTTCAAGAATATTATCAATATGAAAGGTGGTAAAGTAAATTTTCGAGAGAATTCTCAATGAGAGATTTTCGAAACAGGTAAAATTGTCCTTGGAAAATCACTTATTTAAAATGTTTTATTTGATGTAAGACTTAAGAAAAACCTTAAAATAATAAGTCAGTTGTGTGGTGAATATTACCTTATGAACATTAAGAATGGTAAATGTTTATTATATTTTTACCAGAATGAATTTATTATTTCTTTCAATCGTTATGGGAGTGTTTGCACACTACACATGGAATTGTATAGGAGCCAAGATTTACCTTTATTTAGTACAATGGAAGATCAATATTGGTTATGGAATAAAAGGTGTGGAAATTATAACCTTACAAACACATCTATGTTGAATAAGAAATGACTTGTTAAGGATCTATCAAAACTTAGGTTTGATACTTCAAAAGATTATAACACTTGTTAATAAGGTATGAAATATAAGTAATGTTTTAAGTCTATTAATGTAATCTCAACTTCTAATGCTTTATAGTAAGTGCTCATGGAATTATTTGGTCCTATACAAACTAAATGTATTGGTGTAAAATATTATTTATATGTCTTAGTTAATGATTAGACTAGATATAATTGGGTCTATTTTGTTAACAACAAATCTGAAGTATTTATTTATTTTAAAACTATTTTAGCCATAGTTAAAAATGACCAAAACCTATCCATGATTTCTATTCATAGTGATCATTGTGGATAATTTTAAAATTCATATTTTTACAATTTTAAAGTAAGAAAGTTATAGAACATAAATTTTCAGCACCTATAAATCCCCATAAAAATGGTGTAGTTGAAAGCAGAAATATAATTCTTTATAAGATTTCTAAAACGAAGTTAAATTAATACTTAATTGCTAAATTTTTTAGGATGAAGTTGTTAGAACAACATTCTTTACTATAAATCATGTTTTAATTAGAGATTTTTTTAATAAAACCCCTTATGAGTTGTGGATAGGAAGAAAACTAAAATTTTCTTACTTCAAAGTATTTGGTTGTAGTGTATTCATCCAAAATACTAAAAATAATCGATATAATTTTTCCAACAATCTAATGGAGGAATATTTCTTGGTTATTACACTAATTTTAAGGCATATGGAGTTTTTAATAAAAACTATTATACTATTGTGGAAATAGTACCTGTTATTTTTGACAAAACAAGTCCCTTTATTTTTAAACAACCTAAACCATCATATTTGGATTTTATTTATAAAATTGATTTTCAAACTTTTATAGAAAGCACTTCTCATAAATAAATAACTCAATAATTAGTTTTTAAGTTAGTATATATGAATATTTTCTAACTATTATTGAATAATAGACTTTCTAAAATCCAATAAGTTAGTTGTTTCTTTGGAATTATCCAAGTGAAAGTATCATTGGCTATATAGATAAAAAAATTTGGACTAGAAGTTCCTTAAGAAATGAAATTGAACATTTATCTTTCTTATCCCAATATGAACCTAAGAATCTTGATGAGGTGTTAGGTGATGAGGAATTGATTAAGGAAATGAAATATTTACTCAACGAGTTTGATAAGGACAAAGTTTTAAATTTAGATGAACGACCAAAAGATACTTCTACAATTGGAGTAAAATGGGATTATCAGAATAAATGTGATGAAAACAACATAATAGTTAGAAATAAATCTATAATTTTTGACAAGGTATATTACCAATATGAAAGAATAAATAATGAAGAAAATTATTCTTTGGTAGAAATGGTTGAAGCTATTCCAATACTTCTATCATTTGCTGCATTATTTAATTTCAAACTATTTTAAATGGATTTGAAGTGTTCTTTTATTAAAGGATATGTTTAGGAGAATTTTTTTGTAAAAAACCCATTTTTTTGAAAATATAAAACATCCATGACATGTTTTTAAATTTAACAAGTCTTTATATGGACTTAAATAAGACCCTAGAGCTTGGTATAACAGGTTCACTGGATTCTTATTACAAATTTTTTTTAAGGGAGACGAAGATACAAATATTTTTATAAAATAAGTTAATAAAAATATTATTATAGTATAAATTTATTTGGTGACATTATATTTGGTTCAACTCAATAATCTTTAACAAATTACTTTGTGGGTATTATGTAGTCTGAATTTGAAATGAGTATGGTAGTGAGTTAACATATTTTATTGGTTTTCAAATTTCCTAAAAACCAAAAGGAACTTTTATATCTCAACATAAGTATATAAAATATCTTCTTAAGAAATTTGGATACAATAATAATAAAAGTATTATTACTTATATTGGTATTTTAAATACTTTAGATCCTGATGAGGCTAGGTAACCAGTTGATCAGAAAACACTTAGAGGCATGATACAAAGTTTACTTTACTTAATAACTAGTAATCCAGATTTAATGTTTTCAGTATGATTATATGTTAAATAAGAATCCAATCCAAAATAAACCCATATTAAATATGAAAAAGTTTTTTTCCGTTAGCTTAAGGGAACTATGGATTTAGGCCTATTCTATTCTTCTCAAAAAATAATAATTCAACGAATTTGTTTTCCAGATGTTGACTTTGGTGGATGTAGAATGGATAAAAAAAGTACATATAAGACTTTTCATTTATTAGATGTTTCTTTAGATTCTTTTTTCATGTAATAAAAAACACCTAATAGAACTTTCCACTCCTAAATCTGAATATGTGGTAGTTGGAAGTTGGTGGGATCATGTGCTATGGATACAAAATACACACACTAAAAATGGAATGATTTTGAAAAAAAAAATAAAATACTTGTGATAATAAAAGTTCTATTTAAATTTGTAAAAACCCATCAAATCACTCATGTGCTAAGAAAATAGATACATGACACTATTTTTTTTCAAAATCACACACTTAAACGAGATATAATTTTACAATTCATAAGAATAGAAGTAAAGCTTCCTAATATTTTTTACAAAACCTCTAAGTTTTAATTGATTTTAATACATAAAATAGAATATAATAATGATTAATTTAATGTGATAAATAATATAGACTTATTTTTGAATCATTTCCTTACATTAACATACATAATTTCATAGGTGGAGTACATATGTATTTTTTTTTCAAAAGTTTTTATTTTTTTCTGAAAAAATTAGTTATATAAAATTGTTATTTTTTATTAAACAGTTATAACAATGAGATTCCTAAACTCACACTATTTATAAAATTTTTGGATTCGTAATTATCAAACATTTATTTAGACTTATAAATTGCTAAAATTTCTGGACTCAAAATTTTTATAAAAAAATCATAATTAGTTTTCTTAATAAAACTATCATAATTAGTTTGATTAATAAAATTTTTGTAATAAGTATTTATAAAAAACTTTTATTATAATTTTTATTTTAAAAAAAATCATAATATATTTACAAAAACAAATAAGAATAGGTTATTAATACCAATAAAACATTCCACTCTTAAAGGTACTCTTATATTCCTTTATTTTTTTCACTATTTCATTACTTTAGTTCACAATTGTTAGTATTATTATTATTCTAGTTTTTGTAAAATCTTAGATTTGTTTCTCAAAATTTTAAAAGTTTTCCTAATTAGATTCATTCTCAATCAGAAAAAATTATTATAAACATCAAGAGTTCATAAAATATTTTAAAACTTTCTTCGAATCAATCATGACTGCCTGATCAGAAGGGTTTCCAATCTCAATCATTGGTTTTATTATGTAAATTGAATAATCTCCACAAATACCTATATAAATGTGGTTTACCTAGTTTCCAACATCAATTATCCATAGATTTTGAAACCTATATTCTTTACCCTTCAAATCTCTTAGTTCGATAATCTTCCTTTTCGTCTAATCTTCAGTCTCAGATATCTTCCTGGTGGAACCCAAGAAAGACTATGCTAAGCGGTTCATGTTTAGGGAAATAATGATTGATAGGTTGTAGTTCGAAAAGTAAGATTCAACTCTCAATAAGATTATTACATTATAAGGATGGTTTTTGGTCTATGTAGAGAATATAAACAAAGAATTTGAATTATTTTATGCTATGGTTGTTTTGGAATTTTATAAATACACATAGTTTGTCACGGAATAGGGTAAGGTAAAGGTTTCTTATACCATGTTTAGTAAAAGGTATACACATTCTTATATAAGGGTTTTAGACTTGGTCAAAGTCCTATATAATGGTTAATCCTACCTAACATCATAAAAGTTACCAAATTCTCTGGGAACAATTGATAAGAATAAAGCATAAGATTTTATGTTTTCTTTTTAAGGGAAAGTAAGAAAAGTTTTTCATATGACACTGAATACTAGAGTCATTGCATTATGGATGAAAGATTATTTGATCCCTATGAAAGATAATAGGGATATGATGAAGGTATCCGATGTGTTTTTTCTTAATTATTTTGTAAACATGAGGATGATTGATTTGGTAAAGTTCTTCTTTATTATGGTAGAAAATATAAAAAATTATTTAATCAAGTCAAAGATGATAATTTTATAAGATTTAATCTAAAAATTAATAGTCAAGTGTATGGATATTTTCATGGTGGAAAAAAAATCATATCCTATAGAAGAAAATATTTACTTTATTTTTGATTATATGGTATATAGAATAGAGTTAGTTTTTGACACCAAATCAACGAAGTTTATAGAAAAAGTTGGTGGTGCTACTTTTGAGGCTTAGCCATCAAGTAAATCTAAGGAAGATGAGAAAAAGAACAAAAGAAAATCTAAGAATTATCCACCAATAAAGAAAAATAATAAAAAGAAAATTTCTGATGTTTTTTTATTAAAAAATTATGAAACATAAATCTCAAAAGAATCCAAGGGATCTATAATTCAGACATGACCCTGCTAAGGAAAAAACATTAAAGTTTTGGATAATTGAATAACTTGATTAAGAAAAGAAGAAAAATAAGAAAATAAATAGATCAAAAGAATAAAAGTATTCTAAAAGTTAGTTGAATGTTATAGAAATATCTTCTAAGAATATTTTCCTTCCGATATCCCACATTGATCAAACAAATCTGGAGGCAGGATTAATTTTTGAAGAAACTATAGTTATCCCAATGGAGATCATTTCTATTGTTGATTAGGGAAAGGGAAAGGTAATTTTTTGAAGAATCAGTTCTAGAAGTACCTTAGAATGAATTTGGACAAGAGTTACATGGAAAGGGATCTATAATAATAGAATGATAGTTAGAGGAATAACATGAATAAAAAGATAAATAAGTAAATGAAAAATAAGAAGAAGAATTTAAAGAGAAAGAAATTGAATTAGAAATTGAATAGGATGAAAAGGATAGTATGATAAAGATAAGGGTAATAATGAAGAAACTAAATCAAATAAGGAGTCATAAGAATCAACATCATCATCAAATTTATCCTCAAAATATGATAATAATGATAAATCATAAAGATATAAAGAATTATAATCATCATCAGAAAAAGAAGAATAATCATCAGGAAAATAAGAAAATTCATCCTCAATAAAAGAAGAGAAATTTAAATAGTCTGAAAATAAAAAGTTGATGAAAAATCCTCATTTGATAAATATGTATGAATTATTAAAGGTTTTGATGATAAGATAGTTTCAAGGGATTTTATAATGAAAGGAAAAGAATAATATGTTGGATTGAGTAGTCCAAAACCTCACCAACTTGATCCTATACCATCAAACTCAGAGGCTACAATTTCTCAGAAATTTTTGGACTCCATTTGTCTAGTTTTGAAAATATTGACATATTATAGTCTATTTTTTCCCTGCATTGGATCAAGGTGAAAGTGGATTCAATAATCTATGAATGAGAAATCAGAGTCCATCAATGTTTTGGATGAAACTATGATAAGTATTCAGATCAACATAAAATTTTTTCAAGTGAAGTTCAAAACTCAAAATTACTCATATAATCAACTTGTGAAATGGTCGAATTAGATAGATACCAATAATTAGGAGCATGATGAACATATTTTTGAGGTAAAGAAACATAATTTATGATTGGACGAATCTTTCAGATATTATGTTAGAATTGGATGAACCATTCAAAAAATTATCACCAGATATGGAAGATAGAGTTATGTTTGTTGAGAAATTCCAATATTATATAGATGACCAGACTAAGGATGTAAATCTTTTGAAGAAAAATATTCGAGATATATAGATAGAAATGAGATGAATCATATCATGTGAAGATGAATTGATTATTATGAGTGATGAAAACAAAGAGTCATCCGAGGATGTTAAATTTTTGAATTATAAAGTTTATAATCAATACACTATGGAATAAAAGGATTGAAATATTATGAAATATCATCTTGAGTTACAGAAGATGAATGATTTTTTAAATACCTTAAAAAATTAAGAATATCTTTCTTTTCTTTGAACACTTGATGTATTATTTCAAGACATTTGAGTCGTTTTAATGAATTAAATTTCAACCAATTCTATTTTTCTTGAATGTTTTCCAATTATGATTGGTAACATATTATTTTATAATTACATGAATGATTAGTTAGTTGAATATTGTTTTATAGGTTGTTTTTCTAACATTTTAGGAAGCATTATATTCTTTCCCATTTATTTTTGAATATCATAAAGGGGGAGAAAGCTTCATAATGTGATAATGTTTTATCAAAACAGGATAATGATATATTAAGGGGGAGAATATCTCATTAAGGGGTGATAATATCCAAAGGATGATATTTTTAATAAAGGGAAGAATGTTTTCCTTTAGGAATAATTATTCTAATACTCTCCTTCGTATTAGAAATAGTTACAAACTAAGGGAGATTTAAACTATAATTAATAACATCACAGTTCTTAAATGAACAAAGGACTGTATGTTTTCAAGTTATTTTTTCATATAATTCTTGTGGTTTGTGCTTTCCAAAGAGGGGGATATTGTTGAGTTAGAAGTATTAATTAATAATTTTCCATTCCATTATTTTTTTAAATCAGAAAATATTTATTAAAGCTTGTTTACTACCTTTTTTTCCCTAAGTATTTGAGAATATGTTTTGTAGAAAACATTGTCTTTTACCATAAATAGAAAAATATCTAATGTATTACAAATATAAAAATATATTTATTCAATACAATCATCAGAATAATTATTCATCTAATACATCAGACTTAACTTTAATTAGACAAGGAGTTAGACTTTTTTCTTGTCTATTGTAATGACACAAGTCATGATCATTGAACTGATTTTGGTACCAAAAAAATAATACTGACTCTCATAAGGATTATCATATTCACAATTGATAAGTAAACCTATCGGGAAAACCAATATTTATAATAATAATACATATACGTGTTTTTATCATAAGGAATACCTTTAACATTATAATGGTTTTAAAAAAACATCAGCCATTTATTTATTCCAAAAAAATATGAGATGTCAAGTGCTATCTATCTGAGGCCATTGCATCAAACTCAAAAATATGACCATTAGTGCTTCAGTTATAAATTGAAATTCATTGTAAGATTTTAGAGCTAATATATTTCACAACTCAAGTTTTCTAAATATTTCTTAATTTGAACTACTAATTCATTGTCCTTGTAATAACTTAGATAATTTTTGTTCTAAGGAATCCTTGTTAGGGTTGTTTCCTTTAGAAAAATTTCTTTTGTATTCTACATATAATCATTGCAACGATCAAGGTTTTCTAGGGATATAAAGATGGTGAATCTGATCCATCAGACCAAGGAATTTTAGGGATATGTAGACAAAAATTGATCATCGTATTTAGTGATTCTATAGACAAGAAGATGGAGCTTATTCTAATAATCATATCAATGGATTTTCTAGTAAGGAAATATACACTTTATAGTAAGTATAAAACTATCAATAACTTTATTCAACGTTATGGACTACCTTAATCTTAAGCTTCAAATATATAAATATTTTTATAAATCTTGTATGTCATTTATACTATTACTAACTATTTTATTGATTATTTTTACAAATTTATATTTTGATGTGTGTGTTATAGAATGTTAGAATATATAAAATTATTTCTATACAATTGGTTTTATCAGTGTTATTGTGAATATGATAAAAACAATAATTTGATATTAATTAGATCCATTATGATTTGAAACTTCACTCTGTTAATCAGATTAACTTTGAGTTCAATAAATTTACTTTAAGAGGCTTTGTGTTTTTTTCCTATTTAAATGTTTTTTAAACTACAATTCACCCCATTTTTGTAGGTATATCCATTTAATCTACTCTTACAATCCTAAAAAAAGAAATATCCCAATATATAAATTTGGTT
The DNA here is from genome assembly GCA_963277665.1 of Viscum album. Classification (NCBI taxonomy): domain Eukaryota; kingdom Viridiplantae; phylum Streptophyta; class Magnoliopsida; order Santalales; family Viscaceae; genus Viscum; species Viscum album. Next base: position 1,922,727,528 of record OY728160.1, read on the forward strand.
AGTATAACTATAAACATACAACTATTACATAATAATTTACTTGGACCAATGAAACCAATTAGTTTTGTTGGTAAGAAGTATGTATTTGTAATAATATATGATTATAGTAGATTCAACTGGATTTTTTTCTTATCACGTAAAAATGATTTCTTTAAACTTATTGAAAACATTAAAAATATTTCAATCGCCTCTCTCATAAGTGATAGATGTGGTGAATTTTTAATTTATAATCTGATAAATTTTATGATGAAAATGGATATAAACTTTATTTTTTCCCCTAGGACACCACACAAAAATAGTGTAGTTGAAATAAAAAATAAACCAATAGAAGAAATGGATTGATCAATTCTTATGGAATTTAATGCGCCTACATATTTTTTAGTATAAGATCTTAATGCAACTTTCATGTTTTAAATAAATTATCTATTATACCTATTTAAATTAGACCCCTTATGAAATATCAAAATGGTTTAAACCTAAATTTGGATTTTATAGGGTATTTGGTTATAAAGGCATTATCAAAAATATAAAAGATAATTTTGAAAAAAAATTATTCTAAAAGTGGTGAGGGAATGTTTTTAGGATATACCAATACTTTAATGGCTTATGGGGTTTTCAATATCAGAACCTTTGTTATCAAAGAGTCTGTACATGTTATGTTTAATGAAAATAAAAATAAAAATAATATGAAAAATTATGATTTAAACAAAGATAATGATGAATTTAGGGAATTTAATTTTGGTGTAGATAATCACAAAGAAAATGAGAATGAATTAGTTGAGGGGGAGAATATATATTCTCAAATTTATCATAAAGAGTGGAAAAAACATAAATATTATTCAGTTAAAAAATTAATTTTTATTGTAGAATCTAGTATACAAATAAAAAAACTTATTTACTTTACTATGGAAATTCTGCTTCAAATGCTGATTTTTAAATATTAACATTGGTAGTTTTTTAATTGATTATAATTGGATAAAATCTATAAATGATAAATTAAATAAATTTGAAAGAATTAAAGGCTATAATTTAATTGAATTATCAAAATATAAACCAACAATAGGAACTAAATTAATTTTTCATAAGAATATTAACGAATCTGGGAACATAGTTAAAAATAAAGAAATACTAGTGAATCAATGTAATTATTAGGAAGAGGGAATTTAATTTGACAATTATTTTTTTTCTTGTTTCTAGGATAGAATCAATTATAATTTAATTATCATTTTCTTTTTTCCAAAAATATTTAATTATTTCAAATAGATATAAAAATCACATTTTTTAAATGGAATAATTTTTGAGAAATTTTTTGCTAAACAACCCCCTATATTTGAAAATAAAAAATTTCTATATCAAGTTTTCTAAACTTAATATGGATTTATATGGTCTTAATCAAGCTCAAAAATCTAGGTTTGAAAGACTAACTCAAATTTTAATTGAAAATGATTTTATTAAAAGCAAGGTTGATCATGCCTTGTTTATAAAGATATTTTCAAAAGTCTTTTCTGTTATACATATTTATATTGATGATATAATATTTGGTTCTATAAATGATTTAATATTTAATGATGTTTCCAAACTAATTAAAATTTAATTGGACAAGAGTTTAACAAGGGAACAAAATTTTATCTTGAGTTTACTAACTAATCAAAGGAAAAAATACTATTTTTTAAATTAGGAAAATTATTCTACAGAAATTATTAAAAAATTTATACTTGGTTCTAAAAAGTCAATGAAAACCCAAATGAGTATCAATTACAAATTAGTCTTATAAGACTCTATAAAGTCGATTGATTTTAATCTTTATATTGTCATGATAAGCAATTTATTTTATCTCACTGCACCTTGATAAAAAATAATGTTCTTTTAATGTCTCTTAATTACATGATTTTTTTATTATATGGTATTATTTAGAGATCAGGTTCTGAGATGGTGTGTAATTCTGAGGTTCGGTGTTCCCATAATGGTCCATCAAATTTTTTTATGTTTTAAATAACACGTATGAGTGATTTTCATAAAAAAGTGAAATAACTCTTAAATGGTTGCCAAATCATCAATACAAGGGAATAATTGAATTTAGAGTAGTGTTTTTACCCTAGACATGACTTAGTTTAGTCGGCGCCAGTCTCTAGTGAGAGAACCCGAAAATGGAATAACCGTAAATAAAATAATTAAATAAAATTATTTTATTTTTCAAACCATTATAACCCATAAATTGTAACTCAAATTTAAAATCTATGAGTACCATAGAGCTCATGAGAGTTTTCTTTTATTAGGCTAGGCCAAAACTTGACTGGAATAGGTTTAGGGTGAATGTAAGTTTTAGGATGTCAACATCATTAAAATATTTAATAAAAATATTTTTTCTTGATATTTCACAGTGACACTACAATGCTGCAACACCACGATGGGAAGCCCATTTTCTTTAATAAATAAAACAACACAATAACGATGAAATATATTTCTCAATATAATGTCTTGGAAGGGGTATGGGATTAGATTGAAAATCCTAGAGAAATTTCCCAGGAGCTCTAGAGAAGAAATGCATTGGCAAAACCTCTCATAGGCGAACGACGAACAACAATGAGATGACGGGTCGACAATTGAAGTTCAGATCATGCATCGATGGACCAAAGAATGATGAGTAAAGATTTCTTCTTCATTTTTAATCGATCCAGTTCTATGTGGGGTTTTTTATTTGTTTATGTTCCTCCTCGTTCCTAGTTTTAGAAGACAAATGTGGATTAAACAACAAACAGGTTGACCCGCGGTTCGATCATTCTTGTGGGAGGTTCTTGACTGTGTGATGGTTTAGGGAAAAGAATTTCTGTTAGATTTTTATACTAAAACATTCTAATGAGAGAATATTAACTTCATGATGATCAATAGAAAAGATCCGTTCGTCGATTTGATTTTTGGTTTTCCCGCTTCCCTTTGAGGTGCATTCTTTACATTCTTTGTGGATTGAAGAACGGTCAATCATTGTAGAATTATTCTTGGAATAATGATCTGACATCATGAATCTGGAATAGACGTGTCGTGATATAGGGGGATGATGAAAATTATGATCAAATTGAGGTCGTGTGAGAGATATCATATGAAAACTCTTGTGCACCATAAAGGTGTCATAATGAGGAATTGAACACATGGCGATGAAGAACGCGACTTGAGGTTACTGTAACATCTTCCTGATCAAAGAACAGACCACCAGAGTATATCTTATGGCCCACTAAACAACACACTGGTACATCGATACCGTAATAGGCTCAGCTATGGGTAGTTTTGGGGGGTCGCGGCTCAGGTGGGCCACAGTTGAGTGGGTTGGCGATGTGGCAACACTGTGTTGAGTTGGTGGCACGAGGTCAACGGACCACGTGCGTTATTTTCGATCTGCATGAGTAGACCAGATGAAGGGATAACACCATGTGCACCATGTGGTATGGAGAAGATGTGGAAACCTGACACATATTGGGAAAATGAGCTGACCTACTCAAAGCGGGTCGGGTCCAGCCAGAGCGGGTTTGACATTGGCAGCCGGACCCGACGACGGTCGACCGTGGCGATCGTCTATGAGACTCGTTCTGTGGATATTTCCCACGGACATGACAACTTAGAAATGGTCGACCACCATGACAGCTCGAGCTATCGTGGGGTGGTCTACTTTCACGGTCGGTCCACTGGCCACTCGCCTCCTTTCATCTCAAATGCCCATAACTCACAAACAAAGCATCTGTTTGACAATCTGTATGTGGAGTTGGGACCCATTTGATGAAAAATTAATTTGTAGATAATTTATGTCATTTTTCTTTGAATTTTGATATATGTAATAATTTTTTTAGGATTAGGTCCTTCAGGAAGATGCACACTTGAGCAGGAATCAGCCTGTTTTGTAAAGGTAGAAACCCCCACATCATGGGGAGCAGGTTCAACTCCATTGGGTAGCTTCTTCTGGGGGTGTCACTCCCCAAAAGGAATAGGGTTTGGGTTCTTAGATATGTTCTTGAAGTTATAATAGGAAATCCCCTATGGGACGAGGGAAGAATTCCTCTATCTATGGATTCGATACACCCCTAGAGGACTAGGGAATGGATCATCCATATCTAACATACATAGGGTCGGTACTCCCCTATCGGGTATGGTGCAGGGCCTATATCATATGATTTAGTACTTTCCTACTGTTTATTGTCATGGTTCCTCCACACATGATTAAATAGAGTCAGTCCTCCCCAACTAGGTAGGGTACAGGTCCTCTATGATATGATTCAGTACTCCCCTATCGTACTAGGGCACGAGTCTTCCACAGATAAACTGACAGAGTCAGTACTCCCCAATCTTACTACAGTGTGGGTCCTCTAGTCACTGATTATTACTCCCTTACCGGTTAGGGTGCGGGTCCCCGATTGGATTTGGAGCTCTCTCGACTCTCGGAAATAGTTGCAAGGAGTGGTCCCATCCACTTGATATGAACATTTACTAGAAAGGATCTTGTGATCCCTCGATGGACTGAGGTTTGGGCCACTCCTTATAATATTGATAGAGGTTTTGTGAGTTTTTTAAGAGTAGGGATCCCTCATTTGTGTACAGTGGTGAGGGTGTTCCTCTCAACAGGGGTTTCCTTAGTCCTGTGTTGGGTGCAAGACAACAATGATTGAACCTCCAGTGCTGGGCACTGGAGTTGGACATAGTAATATTTTCCCTATGGAGCATGTTCTCCCATACATACCATTAAGAAGGATAGATTTGTTCCTGATGGATTTTACCTCTCGAATGGTTGCCATCTCATATGGTTGAGCTCATGGAACATGTTTCTCCTAGTTTTATGCATTTCCTTTTAAACCTATGATGAGAATCCTCTTACTGGATGAGTATTGTTTTAGTCACCCCTGCACAGGATTTTCCTACACATGTCATGTCTTGTACAGATTTTCGATGCTTTCACAAAGTCTAGGGAGGGCCAGGACCGGGTGGTTCTCAGTGATATCCGACTGAAGAGGTATACTCCTATTGCTTTATCCAGCTACCCTTCACCTACCCTTCAAGTAGGGTTCTTAGTGCAAGAGATTCATATACTTGGGGTTTTAGTTGTGTTCTGTCTTTCTTTTGGTGGGATTGTATACTGGACCAGTTTTCCACCCAGTACATTACATTCTGTTGCACTCTAGTTTTGTTTTACTTAGTGGTTTTCATACAGAGCTTCCTCAAATTTTTTAATTCCCAGTGTATTTGGTTTGAAGTTGTGTGCATGTGTGCAGGTACTTAGGCTAATGCCTCCCATTTGTAGGATATGGATACTCAGTGATAGTCTCCATCCCCTGGCCTATCGGAGGCAGGCTTGGGGTAGTCACATCATGGGCCTTGGCAGATGAGTCTTGATAGAGTGGTATCTGATGTGGTCAGTTCTACCTTAGGACTGTAGTGTAGTGAGCTTGGTTTGGGTTATATAGCAGTAGTGTTAAGATGTTTTGAGTTCATCTCTCAGGTGAGATGTTCTAGTGTTGGTGCGGTAGCCAACATATCCATTCACTAGGACTCTAATAACCTAATTTTAAACTCGATACATTAGGAAACTAGTCACTGAGAAATAAATGGTACATGCATCACATAGGAATGACTTGTGTTTTCCATGTCCATATTGAGTCATCTCTCCAGATATACTCTATTAACGGTGGTTCATATTGATCTATTTTAGGATGCCACCATGATGACAGCCAGATAATATTATAAAATGTGATCATGATGATGATATTCCCTGTGAGGGGGCTTCAGTACATGGTATTGGTCATGAGGTGTTTCCTATAGGTGGTCTGCCAATGGTGCCAACACCCATAGAGTAGCAGGTTTTACTGGCAGTTTGGGCAAAGGATGTGTGCAGGCTGAGAGCACTACACAAGTTCTAGAGGCAATGAACATTGAGATATAGGGGTGATCCAAACCCCCAAGAAATAGATGACTGGATCAAAGCAGTCACTTGAGTTTTTAACTTAGTGAGGACACCTCCTGGTCAGATGGTTCTCCAAGCTGCGAGACTTCTTCAGGGATCAGTGGGAGCTGGTGGGTCTTGGTGATATAGTTGCATGATGATGTGACACTCACTTGGGAGGTTTTTTAACAACACTTTAGGGATGATTTTTACCCACCCATGATGAGGTCAATGCTTATCTAAGAGCTTATACATCTTTGATAGGGAATCATGACAATGGTGAAGTTTTCAGTGAGGTTCACTAACTTGTCGAGGTACTCCCTGGACATGGTGTGAGACCATTTTTTGAAAGCACAAACCATCAATTAGGGATTATTATAAGAGATAAAGGTTTTTTTTGGTTCTACTAAATATTCCCACCTATTCTAGGGTGCTGGAGAGAGCCCTGGTGGTCGAGAGTTTTCTGGATGAGGATCAAATGGATGCGACCTACAACAAATGTCACAAGGTAGAGGAATCTGCAAAAGCTAGCAGATGACAGGTGAAGAGATCATGGAATATGAGGCATACCCATGACTAAACTCATACTTGTGGGACTGTGACGTAGGATCCGCATTGAGGAATAGATCAACAACAGAATAGGCAGTGTTATGATTTTAATGGCTGGTGGCATCTCGCTAGAGACTTTCGGACCCATCGAGCTGTTGAGAGGTAGCCATCTAACGACCAGCCTTGGCAGAGACAGATTTTGGAGAAAGGAGTTTTATAGGATATAGGGTTAGGAAGAGGAGCTTGAAGAGATGAAAGTGGTCTATGCCAGGCTCAGGGAGCTAGAGGATGTAAGTGAGGAAAATTGCATTTGATCATGGATTACGACCCAGTGATTCCAAGAGAGATCCGAGGTATGACCTATGTATTTTATTTTGTTTTCATATTAATGAAAATAGGTTCTAGTTTTTATCCTTATTCCATTAGATTTGTTTGAGACTTAGAGTTTCCAGTAAAATTGTGGACTTGACCTTCACTCTCATATACTTCTACTTAAGGAGACCCGATAATCAGAAACTAGCACTGATAGTGTGACCCGACTCTTGGAGAAGAGAGTTTTGGTTGGGATATCTTAGTTGTATCATTAAGGCCTTACAATTTCATTCTAGGTATGTACTAATATCTTCCATGCAAAGATTGATTATTTTAGGAAAAAGGGTATGGTGTGTCCGCAGTAATGGAATGAGGATTCCTTGGTCAGTGAAAGGGGATCCCAAGTACGGCCAGGTAGACCCTCGCATTAGAATTGTAAAAAGGGGATCCTTTTTGGATGATCATTTCCCATAGTGCATGTCTGGAGTTTGCACATGGATCTTAAAAAGACCACGTGGGAGAAGGAGGCTCAGGTTCATGCTCATAACCTCATGTTTTTGTTTATCCCTTATTTTGGCATATTAGGGCATAAATCCATAACGGTGGGGGTAATGTAATGCCTCATTATTCCCTGATTTTTTATTACATGGAATTATTTTTAGACCAGGTGTTGATATGAAATGCGATTCCAAACCCAGTGTGCCCAAAATGGTCCATCAAAATATGTTGTGTTTTAAATAGTGTTGGTGATTGGTTTTCTTGAAAAGTGGAATAACTCTTAAATGGGTTCCCAGATCAAAAATCCATTGGAACTGTTGCATTCAGAGTAGTTGGTTTACCCTAGCCATGAATTATGTTTAGTTGGAATGGGTCTCTAGTGAGAGAACCTGAAAATGTCATAACCATAAATAAAATAATTAAATAAAATTATTTTATTTTTAAATTCCTTATAACTCAAAAACAACATATTGGATTGAAAATATGAGAGAACCATTCATCTTTTGAGGGTGTTCTTTCTCTAGGAAGAGCCTAACATTGGCCACTGCAGGCCAACAGTGGAAAGTAGTTTTTGGTTTTAAATAAAATAATTATATAACGTTATTTTATTTTCAAATCCTTAAAACTCATGAACGATAATTTAGATTTAACATATGAGACAATCTTTGATATTGGGAGGGAATGATTTCCTTATATAGAGCATAACATTGTCCATCATAGGCCAACTGTGGAAAGTTTTTTAGGATGTGATCGCAAATAATATAATAATTATTTTTTTTTCAAATTCTATAACTCATAAATGGAAACTCATATTTGGAATCCGAGATTAACATTGAGCTCATGAGGGTGTTCTTTCCTTAGGTTGGACCTAACCTCAACCAGCACAGGTTAAGGGTGAAAGTTAGTTTTTGGACATGAACATCATTAAAATATTTAATAAAAAAAATTTCTTTATGTTTTGCAGCGATGGAATGACACTATAATTCCACGATGGGTAATCAAATTTCCTTTAAAAAATAAAACAACATGGAAATGATGAATTTTTTCCCCATTTAATGGATTTATAGGGGTAAAAGATTAAATTGGAAATCCTAGAGAAATTTTCCAAGAGATCTAGATAATAAAAGTGTTGGAAAAACATCTCATTGGCGAAAAAAAACAACGACAAGATGGAAGATCGACAATCAAAGTTCGGATTAGGTGTCGAAGGATTGACAAATGATGAGAAAGTAATATTTCTTAATCAGGGATCAATCCAATTCTAGGTTAGGGTTTTTATTTTATTTTTTCCCATTCATGGGTTTAAATGATGAACATGGATTAACCCATGAACATGTTGACCCGCAGTTCGATCGTTCTTGCCAGAGGTTCTTGACTGCAGGATGGTATGGGGAAATGAACTTCTATTTGATTATTCTGCAAAACCCTTATAACGAGAGTGGATTAACATCGTGAAAAATGAATATGGAGGTTTGTTCCTTGATTTTTTTGTTTGGTTCCCTCCCTTCCCTTTGATGTCCATTATTCATGGATTAAAGAATGGTCGATCATTTCACAACCGTTCTTGGTGCAATAATCCAAAATCATGGATCCAGAATAGATAGAAAATGATGGAGGTGCGACGATGATGGTGGAAATTTGATTGAGCCAGTGTGGGAGATATTGTACGTGAACAACTTCATACTGGAAATGTGTAGCAATGAGTATTTGAACCCTAGGAAATGAAGAATGGGGAATGATGTTTTCGTAATATCTTCCAAACCAATGAACTGACCACTGGAGGACTTTTGGTGGCCCTTGGAACAACAAACCAGTGTTCCAGTGCCAACGGAAGCTCAAATGCAGGTGGTGTCGAGAGTTTATGGATAGGGAGGGCCATGGTAGAGCGGGCCGAAAACACGGTAGCACTACGTCGAGCTGGTGGCACGCAGTCAATAGACCACATGCGGGATTTTCAGTTTGATTGTGTGGACTAGCTGGAAAAGGTGGCGGTGCCTCATGAACCATGTGGCATGGAGTGGACGCGATAACCAACCACATCCGGGGCGAAGGAGTTGGCCTTCCTGGAGGGGGATGGTCTAGAGATGCTAGGTAGAGTTGAGTTGGGATTGGCCGGACTGGCAGTGAGCTATGCCCAGCCAGGACAGGCTGAGCCCAGTGGGTCAGGTCCAACCTTATGAGTCGGTTCAGACCATGGAAGCTGAATCAGGCCATGATCAACTGTGATGGTTGACCATGAGCCATGGTTGGTGGAACTGCCATGGGGCGGTCGATGGCCACGGTTGGTCCACAGGCCACTGACCCCCTTTTCGCTCAAACACCATAACACTCTAATGAAGCGTCTGTTTGAAAAGTTGTTTGCAGAATTGGAACCCTTGAAATGAGATTATAATTTTGAGATATTTTAAGTTAGTTTTTGTGAATGTTGGTAGATGGAAAAATGGTTTGTGGTGTATTTCCTTCTAGTACAAGCACACTTGAGCCGGAGTTGGTGTGTATTGTAAACGTAGAAACCCCCATGTCATGGGGAGCTATTTCACTTCCTTTGGGTAGCATCCTCTGGGGATGTCATTCCCTAGAAGGGAAAGGGTGTGGGTTCCTAGAGATGTTTGTGAAGGTATAGTAGGTAATCCCCTATGGGACCATGGAGCGGGTCCTTTATCCATGGAGTCGGTACTCCCTTATTGGACTAGGGTGCGGGTCATCCACATCTAATGTACATAGAGTTAGTACTCCACTAATGGGTACGGTATGGGTCCTCAATGATTGGATTCAGTACTCCCATGTTGTTTCAGGGTGTGGGTCCTCCACACATGATCGAAAAGAGTTGATACTCCCCTACCCAGTAGGGTGCAGGTCCTCTATGATAGGTGTTGGTACTCCCTTATCATATTAGGGTATGGGTCCTCTATGCATGAACTAACAGAGTGAAAACTCCTCTAACATACCACGACATGTTTTTTCTAGTCACTGTATAGTACTCCCATACCGGGTAGGGTGTGGGTCCATGATTGGATTTGGAGATCCCACAGCTATCAGACACTTTTGCGAGGAGCGGTCCCATCCACTTGATAAGAATGTTTCCTAGATAAGAGCTAGTGATCCCTCAATGAACTGAGGTGTGGGACACTCCTTAAAGGAGCAATGGAGGTTTCAAAAGATGGTTAGGAGCAGGGCACCATCATCTGTTTACAGTGGTTTGGGTGGGCCTCTTCACTTGGGTTTCCTTGGTCTTGCCTTGGGTGCAAGACATCGATGAATGAAACTCTAGTGCTAGGCACTAGAGCTGGACCAAGTAGGATGTTCCCAATAGAGCACATTCTATGGAATGTACCATTAAGAATGAATGAGTTGTTCCTAATGGCGTGTAACTCTTGAATGGGTGCCATCTCATATGGATGAGCTCATGGAGAATGTCTCTCCTTGTTTTATGTGTTACCATTCAAACCTACGATGAGATTCCAGTTGCTGGCTACAAGAATGGAACCTTATGATCTTAGTGTCTGAAAGAATTATATTTGGATGTTCTTAGCATATGTATGTGTATATACCTATGTAATGATGGTTGTATATTCTTGGTGGTGTTTACTTTATGGTATTTTACTTTGTGGTTTTCGGGGTCCCCTACTGAGTATTATTTTACACACCCCTACATGTGATTTTTCTAGATGTGTCATGCTTTTTGAAGATGTTTGACAATTTTACAGAGTCCAAGGAGGGCCAGGACTGGGTGGTGCTCAGTGAGATCAGACAGACGAAGTGTACTCCAAGGGATTCAGGAAACTACCCTTCTCCCACCCTTTAGGTAGGGTTCTCAGTGGACAAGAATCAGGGACTTGGGGTTTTACTTGTGTTCCATCTTTCTTTTGGTGGGCTTGTATACTAGCCTCGTTTTCCACCCTGTACATCACTTTCTGTTGCACTCCAGTGGTGTTTTACTTAGTGTTCTCTATTCAAATATTCCTTGGTTTTTTTAAATCCCAACTCCTTGGAGTTGTGTGTGTGTAGGTACATAGGCTATTCCTCCCATTTTTGGGATATTCCAACTTAGTGCTAATCACCAGCCCCTAAACTATTAGAGTCGGGCTTGGGATAGTCACAAAATAGGCCCCGGGGGATAGGTCATGAGAGTTCTCAGTATTTTTTTGTTCTATATTTCAATCCAACCCTAAGGAATGTTATCTTAAAGAAGTTAAGAGAGTAATTAGAAATATTAATGTAATTTTAGGAAAATGTTTATTTTATTCAAATTATATTTTTATTATTTATTATCCAACATTGATTCTGACTTTGGTGCGTGTAGCCTTGGAGAAAGAACATATAAATGTTTGATTTCATTTTCTAAGGGATCATGAAAATAATTGTGATATTTTTTTAGAATTTGTTCCTACTGAGAAACAGTTAGATGAAATATTCACTAAACCTTGGGATTATATAAAATTTGAGAAAATGAATTTTGAATCGAGTATTCTAGAAGTTTGATATTTCTACATATATAAGACTGCACACTATTTTAAATATATTTATTTATTATATTTTAAGATTTGATAATCTTATACACCATTATTCTTACATTTTTACAATAACTAAATGTTAATTTTTTTATGGAATTATATTTTATTAATTTTATGTTTTTAATATTATTTAAGATGGAAAATGATTAAAATATTTAATTGTAATATTCTTTTTGATAAATTTTAAAATGTGAAGATTGTTTTTAAATGTTTAGTAATTGTTCAATTTTTTAATTTACAAAGGGGGGACATTTTTAGTTTTTGAGCTTGTGTATTAATACTTTAACAGTTTTGTTTTGATAACCTACAATTTTCTAACATTTAATTAAATTAAAATTATTTAAATATAAATCATTTTATATTTTCTAGAGATTTTGATTAGTTGAGAAATGTTAATTACTTCAATTTGCTAAAAAATTATATTTTTATAATTCTAGGTTTTTCATTTATATTTTAAATTTTACTAATTATTATTGGACTTTAGTAAGAAAAAGGATATTCTTATCTATCCCCAAGGGATATACCATAAACCACATAGGGGAATCAAGGGAAAACCCCATGGGAGATCCAACCTGACGATCCTATAATCAAATCTGGTTTGGGGTAGGTCTCTGTATAGGCCCACAGGACAACACACTCAAGTATGAGAGTGCATCAGCTAGGGAAAGTGGGCCAGTGTGGGTTGGCGTGACCTGTGAGGCCCAAGTTTGTGATGGTGTGTGTGGATGTTGATCCCCTACTATCAACTTGATAGTGTTGTGGATTAAGTTTGTGATATAGTGGAGGCTAGTTGAAGTGACAGTTTAATGTGGGATGCGAGACTTCCTTCACTATAGCTCCGCCATTTTGATGATAAAAACATAAGAATGGATGTCTAATCCAAGAAACCCTATAGATATGATCTATCATGTGATCATATTAATCCTCAAAGCCTTATCTAATACACTTAGTTCTTGGGAGTTTAGGATAAAACTCTAAAAATCAAATCCAAGGTCAAATTTTTTTTTCCAGGGATAAGATAATGACTCGATGAGACAAAGAACATCCATTCATGCACGCTACACTATAAATTAATTCATGATTGCAAAGAACATTCTTCTGATGAAAGAAAGTTTCTCCGACACATTATAGACATCAGTTCATCCTTGAAAAATGGTAAAAATTCATTGAATCTCATTTCTTTCTTTATAGGGGATCATAATGAGGATATCACCATTGTTTTTATTCTAGTGGTAACAACAATGGTTGAACATTCCTTTTCTTCAATGGTATCCCCCTTTCTCATCCATGAAATCATAGCTCAAACAAAAAACCACCTCTCATCCATGTGATGAAAAATCCTACTTTTTCTCATTCTAACAAGGATAACAACACCCACCATAGGTCGACTGTATCTCACCTCTAACGATAGAACCACCTGATTTTTTTCATCCAATGATTGATCAATTCTCACCAATGGTTTTTTTTAAATTGGTAACTCACCCTTTTTATGGTAGTACAATTCTACATCAATAGTAGATCATACTACCATGTGGTGGTAGCTTGCACAATGGTATCCTGTTATTTGTAACATCATATCATTATCGCTAGGTGTTTTTATCTATAGTCAGCTATAAGTAATTTTATAAAAATATATTTAGTATTATTTTAATTACTAAAATTGAAATAATTTTTTCTTTAATTAATGATTTATTATATTTTTCTAATAATTTAAATATATTTTTTTAAAAAGATATTAGAAAATATTATATACACATATACACATGTAGTATATGATCCACTATTTTTGGGGTTTTTTTATATTTTATAGAACTAAAAATATAATCATATTAACATAGCTATTTTATGAATGTGTAATACACATGTTTGTATTAATGATCATGTTGGAATCATTATGGTGTAATTTCATGTAGAATAAAAGTGTGTGAAAATTATTTCACATTTAGCGTTGAATTTATAAATACAAGTAACAATAATATTTAGTTTTTGTTATTCACAAACACATCATATGAAATGATTGAAAAAATTTACTCTCTAAGATGATATTTGATTTAATTATATGGGATTAGTCCATTTACACATGATCAAGGGATTAGAATTAAAATTCATAGAGTTTATTTGTTATATTTTGATAACTTATGTGTGATAAACATTCTCTCCCCTCATATGATCAACAAATGTGAATAATTCTATTTCCTTAATGAGATCATGTAGTGACTATAATTGTACCATCCTATACTGATGAAGTGATCAAGATCATAGAATTTAATCATCTTTATTATTTTATCTTTTTACTATTTTTCATTGTTTCTTCTTTTTTTGTTTTATTTTTCTCAGTTGTAATTTTTTGTGTGAGTTTATGCCTTGACACATCAAAAGTAGGAATATATGTCGGTCATTATAATACCAAAAATAATGTTCATAGGTTATGAATATCAATTAAAATTCTAGTCCCAAATAGGTTAAGACACTAGAAAAAATTCCAGGTTGTGCCTCAAGTTAATGTAAAAGGTAGAGTCTATAACAGGTTAACACACCTCTAAAAATGATTTCTTTTTAGTGGGTACCAATAATTTTGGAGAGTAGATAAGTTTAATAAGAGAACTAGGATCATGGTGATCTGAACCACTATAAAACCGTTGTGGTTACTCTATTTTTTCACTATAATACCTAACTTGAAAACATCACTCACTACTAATTCTTTAATTAATAAGCACTTATTGAATTATTCATTAATTTCATTAATTTCTATTCACCCCCTCTAGTCTGTTTTTTCCATAAATTATGACCCAAAAAACACATTAAGATAGTTTTAGATTTTATGAAAACAATACTTTAGTCATTTTTTATTTGTATGATACAATTAAACATCAATATGATGCACGATGTGAAATATATGACTCAAAGTGGGTGATTTCTATTTTAAAGTTACATTTTAGTTAAAAACATGAATCACTCACAGAAAAATGGATAAACTCACTCAGATAGTCTTGATACATTAAGATAATGTTCTATAAGTAATTTTTGGTATATAGGAATTAATTTAATTTCAATATGATACACGTCATGATCTGTATGAATCAAAGTGCATGTTTTCAGTTTAAAAATTAAATTTCAGTTAAAAACACACCACTCATTGAAAATAAATAAAAAACATGGAATATCAAGATATTTTATGTAAACAGTCTATATGTTATTTTTGATTAGTTGGAATCAACTACACATTAATCTAATAAACAGTGTGATCAAAATAACTCTAAGTGTGTGTTTTAAATTTAAAAATGGTTTTTTATTAAAAAACAGGAATCACTAAATAAAACCCTAGAAAAAAACTTGTATTACTTGGAAAATTTAATAAAGTGTTCCATAATTCATTTGTGATGTGTAATAATTAGTCTCATATAAATTCGTCACATGGTGTGGTTGGTATGACTCAAAGTGTGTGTATTTATTTAAAATCGACATTTTAGTTTAAAAGAAACATGAAAAATAAAAAACTGAGAAAACAAATTCAGACTATTTTGATACTATAGTAAAAATATAAAAAAATCATTTCTGACATGTAGGAATCACCCACACCTCATTCTAATACATAGTGTGGTCTATATGACCCGAAATGTGTTTTTTTAGTTTAAAAATGAAATTTTAGTTATAAATGTGTGTCCCTTAATGAAAACCAAAAAAACATTAGGATTGTCTTGATACTTTAGAAATATATTCCATATGTCATTTTTGATATGTATGAATTATCCACACATTAATATGATACATGGTGTGACAGGTATGACTCAAAATGTGTCCTTTCAATTTAAAATATTCTTTTTAGTTAAAATCATATATCAATCACTTAAAAAAATAAAAAACACTTCTTTTCTATATATTATAGGAAAATTACCAATAAATCATTTTTATGTGTAAAACTTTGCTGCACATCAATCTGACACACGATGTGGCTGATATGACTCAAAGTGCATGTTTTTATTTAAAATTTAAATCTTAGTTCAGAACATGTGTCACATACTCAAAACTAATAAAATTATCTATGTATGTATTGATAAATTATTATAATGATATGTAACTCATTTTTGATATATTGGAATTGACCACATGATATTATAACACACAGTGTGCCCTATATGACTCAAATTGAATGTTTTCAGTTTGAAAGTGACATTTTATTAATGTACTATATCATATTTATTCTTAATTCATCTCTTAATAGTATTTATAACATAATAATTGTTTTTTATATAGGTACACTCATTTATTAGAATTGGGGTGTTTTTTTGGAAATTGGTAGCATGATCAGGCTCTTTGGGAAGGAATTCCAATATGAAGAAACATTTTTTTTTAAATTTGTTGACGTTTGAAATTAATTATACATACCAATTTAATTGTACATAATTTTTTTTAAATGTTTGTAATAATCTTAAAATTTATTTCTTATTATTTTATAATGTAAATTTTATTGAAATTTAATTCGACATTTGTTGTTATAGTGTGTTGTAAATTGCTGCAACACATTGCTGCAACATGGATTTTATCATCACTATTTGTAGAACTGATATATGTGTCTTTTCTCAATTCTATAAATTATGATAAAAAAAGCTCCCTTCATTATCGAAAAAAGTAATGATAAAGGTTCAAGATTATTAGCACTAAAAAAGTGATGATAAATGGCCAAATTAATCAATTCTTTTATTAGCATTGATGAAATGATCTTTTATCCAGGTTATTTTTAGAAATGATAAAATTCATAGGGTTTTAAAGGTGCTTAAAACAACATTTATCAGTATAATTAAAAATTTGATCTGTATAAATCAAAGTGTGTATTTTTAGTTTAAAAATGTTATTTTAGTAAAAAAACATTTCTCACTTAATAAAAACCAAGAAAAAAACATGGATTGTCTTGATAATTTAAGAAAGTGATACTCAAGGAATTTGTGATGTGTATGAATTAGTCTCAGGTTAATTTGTCATGTGGTGTGGCCATTAAGACTCAATGTGTGTGTTTTTATATAAAATCGACAATTTAGTTCAAAATATGCATGGAAAACAAAAAACCAACAAAAAAGATTCAGTTTATTTTGATACTTTAGTAAAAAACTCCACAAATCATTTGTGACATTTACAAATCATCTGCACCTCATTATGATACATTTTGTGATCAATATGACTTGAAATGCATATTTTCATTTTAAAAGTGACATTTTAGGTATAAATGTGTGTCCCTTAATGAAAAACAAAAAAAATTATTTTGATTGTCTTGATACTTTAGTAATATGGTCCATATGTCATTTTTACATATCGAAATCAGCCACACATCAATTTGATACATGGTGTGACCAGTATGAATCAAGGTGTGTGTTTTCAATTTAAAATTTACATTAAATTAAAATCATATATCACACAATAAAAACTAAGACAACAATTTGTTTTGTATATATATTATAAGAAAGCTATCCATAAATCATTTTTTATTTGTAAAAACTAGCTGGACATCAATCTGACACACGATGTGATAATTATTAATTATATTATTTACATCATTATTAATATTTATTAATGGAATTATTATAAATATTTAACAATATAAATATTATTTATTAATAATTTAATTAAAAATATTTAATAATAATTAAATAATTTATAATACTTAATAATAGTACAATTAATAATATAATACTCAATAAAAATAATGCACATACATTTTTAAATGAAAATGTTATATTTGTATATAATAAAGTTCATTTCATGTAAATTATGTCACAACCCATCCTCAGGGCTCGTGCTGTGACTACCCCAAGCCTGCCTTCCATAGGCCAGGGGCTGGAGACTAGCACCAAAGGAATAAATCCCAATAAAAGGGAAGTCATTGCTTTTATATAAGTAAACAACACAACAAAGTACGCAAGATGAAGTAAACAAAAAGTAAACTGAGTTCAAAAGTAAGTGCTAGAAAGTAAATGGGCCAGAATACAAACCCAACTGAAAGTACAGTACAACTGAAAAGAAAGTACGACAACCGTAAAGTAAATCAGCAACCACTGAGTCGTCCTACAGCTATCCCATCGGAAGGGTGGGTACAGATGGTCTCATCAGCTCCTCGGGTCTAGCCGTCTGCTCCGTGTACGTCTCGCCAAGTGGTCCACATACAGGTACCATCCCGATCCGCAAGACTCCTCCTTGATCAGTGTTGTCTTTCATCTCCATCCAATACAACATAGTGTAGGCATAGCCCGTAGAGGGGTGAGTATATGATACTCAGTATGGACCCCGAGACCCCCCGAAGGTCTCCCAGAATCCACAAGGGATAAACCAAAAAGTAAAGATACAAAAACAAAGTATCATCCAACTCTACTTAGGTATATCCCCATACATATACCTAAGTCATCAATTACAGTTCGGCTCCAACTCAAGAGCCCAAGTACAACCCAGTCCACACAAGAAAGCACAACCCAGTCCACACAGGAAAGTAAGTCAATCATATCGATAATATTTATTGAAAGTTAAGACTCAGCTCACACATGTATACTACTCACGAAGAGGGATGGATATGATAGATGTAGCCTTTGAATCATATTCCATGTCGAACCCATGTAGGATCCAAGTACAGAAGTGATCATTGTCGAACCCACATAGGATCCTAGTACAGTAACCATCACTACCGAATCCACGTAGGATCCAAGTATAGCCATCATCACTTCTAAACCCATGGAGTATCCAAGTACAGTCATCCTCGCTGCCGAACCCACGTAGGATCCAAGTACAGTCATCATCGTCGTCGCAGTCGCAGCCAGCTTTAGGGTTCCCGCACACAGCACGCTCGATTCCGGAGGGTCCGCTACACAATCCAAGCGGTTTCTATACATAAATTGTCACAAATTATAGCATTGATGTATCCCAAAGTTTGGTCTCATCAATAGGAACTCAATGCAACAGACGATGCGTCAATCGGACACCCGATCTAAGAGATATTGGCTTTTCCATCTGAGGGGCCCTATTAGAAATATGCTCATTTCAAACCCGACCGATATCCAACTTCATCTGAAACTCACTCAGAGTATCGCAAAAGGACCATCTCATCGAAAGAGTCCCAGTTCCACAAACGGCACGTCGATCAGATGCATAGTCCTTAAGTTATTCGTGTTTAAGTGAATAACTGGCCTGACCCATTTAGCCATGTGGGTCGACGGGTCTGGTTGACCCAGTTTGACGGGTCCGACCCAACAGGGGTTTTGGACCGGTCTGAGGAAAAACATAACCTAGCCCAACTCGGCGCGGTCGGGCGCGCGGCCCAGCTGGCTCGGCTGGCTGGCCGAGCGGCTCGGCCGAAGCCAAGCGGGCTCCAAGGGGGGGGGAGGCCCCCCGGTCTTCGACACTGGCAGTGGCAGGCGGTGCCGCCCTTCCCCAAACCGGCCGGTCTTCTGCGCATGTGTTCCGCATGAGCGGGCTGCCGTTCTCTAGTGCGGCACCCTCCCAGTACCGCGGTCCAGCTCCGCCCGGCTGGCAGACAGGCCGGCCAGTTCCTCCGCCAAAGCGGCCCGTGTAGCAGGCCGCAGTTCTTTCCGCACAACCAGCGTGACGGTGTCGGTTCCCTTCTCCACGTTTCCGGTATGGCGTAATGGTGTCGTGCTTCCTCCTCCATTTAATAAACTAGAACAACGAAGGTTTGTCAGGCCGTGTTCATTCGGCCCACACCCTCCGTGTAAAAATGATAACAATCGGCTAAGGTAAACAAGATGCTCAATGACAAACCAAAGTGCAATTTTATTCCATTAAAATTGATCTTAACCCCGACCTCAACAAAATATGTCGAACTATTTGTGTCACAGAAGACGGCGTCACGGGTTGAGGTTCCATAGACGTCGAAGGAGGGCGTCCGAGGAGGAAGTGTCATCTCCCCTTTTTGTCACGGAAATAATATTGTAAGGCATTGTGTCGTTGGCGAGTTCCCGCGTCGGTTTCTCCTCCCTTGTCATGGAGGAAGAAGAGGATGGAGAAACTAAGGTCGCCGAGTCTATTTTCTTCGTCGGAGAGTTGGCGTTCTTTGTTGAGGAAGAAGTTCTTCAAAATCACTAGCATTCTCCCAATTCCTCCTCACACAACATTTTTTACCAAAATAAAATAAAGTTTCTCCTTATTTTACATTATTTTGCCATGTATTCAAAATTACCAAATTCAAATCCTAATTCACTTAATTAATTAAACAATGAGTTGTCTAATTAATTAAGTCATAGGTTTATAATGTTTTTAAGAGGGAGAGAGGGAAGAGGAAGAGTTACAAATTTAAAGGATACAAACTTAAAGGAGAGTTTCCATGTAATTAACAAGGGAGTTCAAAGGGGGTTAAGGGGTTATGGAATGTGAAAAGGGTGGGGCTCGTGTGGGCCCCACCTCCCACTTAACCGCACATGGGAAGTTGGGTGGTTTTGGGCCCCACCAACAACTTCCCATTGGAGAATTTAACTTCCAAGGATAATAAAATAAAATTGTACACAATTTTATTTACTTCTTATTTAAACCCCAAAAATTTAACTCCTTCTCCCATGAAAACACATCTACGTTAAAAGCCATCTTAAGAAAATACAGGCTCTGCGAGTTCATCGATGCCCTCATATTTCAATTCCGAGCACTGATCAAAAGATTGAAAAACCCACTCATTCGTTTACTGAACATACCCGAGGTAAACTTCGGAAATTGATTCCGGACACACCGGGCCTCGGAATCAAGTGTCGTCGGAAGCCACAGACTTGTAAAATTCATAAGTATTTAAGAAAGAAATTTCCTTGAAATTTCTGGGTCTTTAATTACTCCCACCTCATGGTTTTACATCCCTGTAAATCTATATCATAAACTAAGGAAAATAATTATGTTACTGAGCACACATCTGAGCCTCTCGCTCCCTAGTGCTCTTCTGAAGGTTCCCGTGCTGCCAACGAATACGCACTAGAGGAATTGACCATCCTGGTAGGACCCACTCCTGTCGATCCTCGATCTCCACCAGAACCTCCGCAAATGTTTCCCCATCATCGATGTCCAGATCCCCATGATCAATGATATGCGTTGAGTCATGCACGTATCTCCTCAGCTGAGATACGTGGAAGACTTCGTGTACCCAGTGCAACTGAGGTGGAAGGGCCAGGCGATAAGCCACCTCGCCTACCCTGCTGAGAACCTGGAATGGTCCGATAAAGCACGGAGATAACTTGTCACCTCGGCCAAATCTCCGTAATCCACATCGAGGTGATACCCGTAAGAAAATGTGGTTACTACCCTCAAACTCCAGTGGTCTCTGCCTCCTATTAGCTTAGGACTTATATCTGCTCTGTGAAATCCCCATCCGCTCCTGGATGATCTGCACCTTCTCTGTTGTATCCCAAACCATATATGGTCCTACGAGTGCTGACTCCACAGGGTCAGTCCATCACAGAGGTGATCTATATAGTCTGCCGTACAATGACTCGTATGGTGCCATCCCAATGGTGGAGTGGTAGATGTTGTTGTACACAAACTCCACCAAGGGTAGTTGATCCTCCCAGCTACGACGAAAGTCAAGGACACATGCACGGAGCATGTCCTTGAGTTTATGAATGGTCCTCTCCGTCTGGCCATCTGTCTAAGGGTGAAAGGTAGTGCTCAGGCGTATCTGCATCCCAAAAGCCTCCTGCAACCCCTTCCAAAGCTGGGAAGTAAAGTGACCGTCTTGATTGGAGACGATATATGATGGCACACTATGAAGCCATACGATCTCCTGAAAGTAGAGGTGTCCCAATATCTCCACTAATCCATGCTCTCTGATAGGTAGGAAGTGGGCTGACTTGGTGAGTCGGTCGACAATCACCCAGATGGAGTCATGTCCTCTGGATGTACGTGGGATCCCCGTCATGAAATCCATGGATATCCCATCCCACTTCCACTCTGGCACCTCTAAGGGCTGCACCAAGCCTGCCGGTACCTGGTTCTCTACCTTCACCTACTGGAAGGTGAGGCATCCTGAAACGAACTCTGCCACAAACTTCTTCATACCCAGCCACCAGTGTTGTCTCCTAAGATCCTTGTACATATTTGCCACTCCCGGATGTACCACCAAAGGGGAAGTGTGAAACTCCCTCAACGCCTCCTCCTGTAATGACGCTGGTACCATGGTACGACCCTTGAAAAGGATGAAGTGATCTCCTCCTATAGAAAATCCATATGGTTCCTATCCTGTGGATATCTATGCACGTTGTGTCTCACAGTCAACATCCCCACATTGTGCCTCTCTGACCTACTGAAGTAGTGGAGGAGTGACTATGAGTGACTGAAGAAAGGCTGCTCCATCACTATCCACGAAGGATATCTGCAATGCGGCTAGTTGAACCATCGCCTCTCCAAGTAGATGAATTCCCGATCTTCTACTGAGAGAATCAGCTACCACATTCCCCTTCCTAGCAGTATAGACTATCTCAAAGTCATAGTCCTGGAGGAACTCAAGCCATCACCGTTGTCTCAGGTTCAGGTCCTTCTGCGAGAAGATGTACCTGAGACTCTGGTGGTCAAAGTAGACTGTAAAGAGCTCGTCCATTAGATAGTGTAAGCACATATTCAAGGAGAAGACCACTACTGATAACTCCAGGTCATGGGTAGTGTAGTTCTGCTTGTGCTTCCTCAACTGTCATGAACCATAAGCGATCACTACCCGCTCCTGCATCAGGACACACCCGAGTCCAGTCCGTGATGCATTGCAGTAAACTATGTACCCTACGCCCTCCTCTAGTAGCATCAAGATAGGTGCACTGGTCAGTCTCTGTTTTAGCTCCTGGAAGCTCTTCTGACATCTATCTGACCACAAAAAAGGGTTTCCCCTTCTTCATCAAAGCTAAAAGTGGTGCTGCATCTTTAGAGAAGTCTGACAAAAATCTCTGATTGTACCCAGCCAGACCTAGGAAACTCTGCACCTCCGTCACACACCTGGGTGGCTCCTAAGCAAGTACTGCCTCGATCTTCGTAGGATCCACCACAACTCCCGCCTCAAAGATGACGTGTCCCAAGAATTGGACCTCTTGAATACATAACTGACACTTCGAGAGATTACCATAAAGTCGGTGCTCTCGAAGTGTGTATTGTACAACTCGAAAGTGGTTGTTGTGCTCCTCCTCAGTAGTCGAGTAAATCAGTATGTCAT
Source organism: Viscum album (assembly GCA_963277665.1). Lineage (NCBI taxonomy): Eukaryota > Viridiplantae > Streptophyta > Magnoliopsida > Santalales > Viscaceae > Viscum > Viscum album. Next base: position 1,922,750,488 of record OY728160.1, read on the forward strand.
TGATGAAGACTACAACAAATCGATCAAGGTAAGGATGGAAGATCCTGTTCATGAGACTCATGAACACTGCTAGAGCATTGGTTCCGCGGAAAGGCATAACCAAGAACTCATAGTTTCCATAACAACACCTGAAGGCCATCTTCTGCACATCCTTGTCTTGAACTTTGAGCTGATGATAGATTGACCTGAGGACTATTTTCGAGAACCATCGTGCTCCCTTGAGCTGATCAAAGAGGTCTTCAATAATCAGGAGTGGATACTTGTTCTTTATGGTCACCTGATTCAGGAGACGGTATTCGACACATAGTCGTAAGCTCCCATCCCCCTTCTTGGCGAATAAAATTGGAGAATCCCGGGGTGAAACACTGGGTTGGATGAATCCCTTGCCCTGCAAGTCCTCCATCTGTACCCGCAGCTCACGAAGCTCAGTAGGAGCCATCCGATATGCTGGAGTAGATATCGAGGTTGTCTCAGGGTACAGGTCAATATAGAAGTCTACCTCTCTGCGAGGAGGAAGTCCTGGAACGTCTTCAGGAAAAACGTCCGCGTACTGATCCACCATAACAGGAAAACTCGGACTCCACACATCAATTGCTCTGAGGATGAGACTATCCAAATGATGTGTAATCGTATTCCTTCTCCTCTGCATAAGTCCATCCTACACTGTAAAGGATCCCTTCTCACCAGTGAAGGTGAACCTGCTCTCATCTGTGCAGACACACCACACTTTGCACCTAATACAGTCAATATAGGCATGGACTGTAGATAACCTGTCCATTCCCAAGATAACGTTGAAAGGCCTCGATACCACTACAAGAAGATCCCAGCCGAAGCTATCACCTCCTAGAGTAATATCACACTGCCGACACCAGTGTGTAATCATCGAGAATAATCCTGTAGGAGTATCTAGCTGTAAGGATCAAGCCAACGGGTCCATCGGAATCTCTGAGCTCCGAACAAGGGCAGCAGCAATGAAAGAATAACTTGGTCCTCTCTCTATAAGAACTACAGCAAGGGTGGAGTAGACACAGATAGTATCTCGAATCATCTCAAGTGTGTCGTGGTCATAGGCCTCGACCACCTGGAGCTAAGCATGCCCATGTCTTCCAGCTCCCTGTGGTCGGGGTGGTCCTCCTAGTGGTGCTGGTGGTAGAGCCTCAAAGCGTCATCCACCACCTGCTGCTCGGCCAGCTCCTTTTCCTCGTCCGCTTGCTCCCTGCGGACCACCATGGTCGAACCTCTGCCTCTGCCTGGGTGGTCCCTCAACCATCTAATGCTCCACTGCATGGCGGGTCGGGCAGTAATGAGCCATGTGGCCCTGCCCACCGTATGCATAGCACTGCCTGCATCTCGTATGACTGACTTTGATACGTGTGCCCCACACCTCCGAACCAGTATCCTGAGGTCGCCCACCTGATGGCTTGGTCCGCTTGGACCTCTGTGACATCTGTCTACTGCCAGCTACAGAAGAATCCGCTACGTGTTGCCCTACGGTAGGCCTCGCTGCTGGTGTAGGCTCAGTAAGGAATCTCTCCACAAGTAGGGCTTGCTCCAGTACTCCTGCCTGCGTCGGAATGCTAAGGGAGATCATCAAAGCCCTGATCTCATGCCTCAGTCCCTGCTCGAAGGTCCGATCCTAGAAGAATGGGTACCATACCATGTCCGTGGAGTAGAGAGAGAGGTCGGTAAACCTCACCAAGTATTGGGCTACTGTCATGCTCCCATGTCGTACCTGCAATACCTCCTGGATGCATACGGCACGGAGGGTGGCTGGAACGAACTCTGAGCAGAAGAGGCTCTCTAAGTCCGTCCAAAGTAGATATGACTCGTCGTGGAAATGGAGCATCAGGCTCAACCATCTACCTACTGTTACATGCAAGAGACTCACGACAAGGATCACCATAAGATCTGCTAGTGTCCCTACCAATCTGAAGAATCAGACAATAGCCTCCAGCCAATCCTCAACTGCCTAAGGGTCCGTCTCTCCACGAAACTTGGGCGGCCTCTATCACTGAAACTCATGCAGCGCACTTAGGCGGTGTGCACTCTCCGCTGCTGGGGCTGGTGGTATCGGTGGCCCAGTGGGTAGAGGTACCATTGGTGCCTCCGCTGTAATGGGGCCCTGCCCCGAGGCCTCATCACTCGGTGGGATTCCATCTTGCATGTAACTGGGAACCCAACCTGGCTTCCATCGTGGGGCCATCCTGAAAAGAAACAGGTATTCCACAGTTAATACAGTATACCTGGTGATCTGAGACAAAATAATCACAAAGAAAACTTTTGAAACACACATGCAATGTGTTTTTGAGCACTGAGTCAGAAATTAGAAGTAAGGGTCCTGATGTATGGATACGTCGGTCGCCGCACCAACACTGGACTCCCTGGACTGACAACTACACTCAATACCCTTAACAATATTGCTTCACAGGAAGAAATTATCAGATTCCTAAGTTCTGCGGTAGAACCGACTCCTCTGATACCAATTTGTCACGACCCATCCTCGGGGCTTGTGCCACGACTACCCCAAACCCCCCTTCCATAGGTCAGGGGCTGGTGACTAGCACCAAAGGCATAAATCCAGATAAAACGGAAGGCATTTATTTTATATAAGTAAACAACACAACAGAGTATGCAAGATGAAGTAAAAACTAAGTAAACTGAGTTCAAAAGTTAGTGATAGAAAGTAAATGGGACAGAATACAAACCCAACTGAAAGAATAGTACAACTGAAAAGAAAGTACGACAACCATAAAGTAAATCAGCAACCACCGAGTCATCCATCGGCTATCCCACCTGATGGGTGGGTGCAAATGGTCTCCTCAGCTCCTTGGGTCCAGCCGTCTACTCCGTGTATGTCCCTCCAAGTGGTCCACCTCCAGGTACCGTCCCACTCCACAAGACTCCTCCTTGATCAGTGATTTCTGTCTTCTGCATCAAACACAACGTAGTGCATGCATAGCCCATGCAGGGGTTAGTATACGATACTCAGTAGGGACCCCGAGACCCCTGAAGGTCTCCCAGAATCCAAAACAGATAAACCACAAAGGAAATATACAAACACAAAGTACCAACCAACTCTACTTAGGTATATGCCCATACAAATACCTAATTCATCAATTCCAGTTCAGCTCCAACTCAAGAGCCCAAGTACAACCCAGTACACATAGGAAGGCACAACCCAGTCCACACAGGAAAGTAAGTCATTAATATCGATGATATTGATTGAAAGTCATGACTCAGCTCACACAGGTATACTACTCACGAAGAGGGGTGGAGATGATAGATATAGCCTTTAAATCATCTTCCCTGCCAAACCCACGTAGTATCTAAGTATAGAAGTTGTCACTGCCGAACCCATGTTGGATTATAGTACAGAAACCATCGTTGTCGAACCCACATAGGATCCAAGTACATTCTTCATCGCTGCCAAACCCACGGAGGATCCATGTATAGTCGTCCTCGCTGCCGAACCCACATAGGATCCAAGTACAGTCTTCATCGTCGTCGCAGTCGCAGCCAGCTCTAGGGTTCCTGCACACAGCACGCTCAATTCCGGGAGGGTCCGCTCCACGCAACAGACGGAACGTCAATCGGACGCCCGGTCTGAGAGATATTGGTTTTTCCGTCCTAGGGGCCCGGTTAGAAATATGCTCGTTTCTAACCCGGCCGATATTAAAATTCATCAGAAACTCACTTAGAGTATCAAAAATGGACCTTCTAGTCGAAAGAGTCCTAGTTCCGCAGACGGCGCATTGATTGGACATGCGGTCCTTAAGTTATTCATGTTTAAGTGAATAACTCGCCCGACCCGTTTAGCCCTGTGGGCTGAGGGGTCGGGTTGACCCAGTTTGACGGGTCCGACCCAGCAGGGGTGTCAGACTGGTCCGAAGAAAAACATAACTCGGCCCGAAGGGATGCGGTCCGACCCGAAGTGGCATGGCCCGACCTGGCCTGGCAAGGCACGGCCCGGCCCGGCTTGGCGCGACCCGGCTGGGCGCGCGGCCTGGCTGGCTCGGCCGGCTGGCCGAGCGGCTCAGCCAAAGTCGAGTGGGCTCCAAGGGGGGGTCTTCTGCATCGGCGGCACCAGGAGGTGCCTCCCTTCCCCGAACTGGCCGGTCTTCTGCGCATGCGGCCCGTATGGGCGGGCCGCCGTTCTCCAGCACAGCGCCCTCCCGGCGCCGTGGTCCAGCTCCGCCTGGCCGGCCGGTTCCTCCATCGAAGCGGGCCGTGTAGCGGGCTGCGGTTCTTTCTGCAAAACCGGCGTGATGGCGCCAGTTCCCTTCGCCATGTTCCCAACATGGTGCGACGGTGTCGTGCTTCCTCCACCATTTAATAAATGAGAACAACGTAGGGTTGTCAGACCATGTTTGTTCGGCCCTCACCCTCTGCATAGAAATGATAGCTATCAGCGAAGGTAAAACAGATTCTCAACGGCAAACCAAAGCACAATTTTAATCCATTAAAATTGAACATAACCCCTACCTCAACAAAATATGTCGAACGATGGGTGTCACAGAAGACCGAATCACAGGGTGAGGTTTCATAGACGTTGAAGGAGAGCGTTCGAGGAGGAAGCATCGTCTCCCCTTTTTGTCACGAAGAGAAGATTGTAAGGAGTGGCGTCGTTGGCGAGTTCCCGTGTCAGTGTCTCCTCCCTTGTCGCGGTAGAAGAAGAGGATGGAGAAACTGGGGTCACTGAGTCGATGTTCTTCGTCGGAGAGTTGGCGTTCTTCATTGAGGAAGAAGTTCTTCAAAATCACTAGCATTCTCCCAATTCCTCCTCACAAAACAATTATAACCAAAATAAAATAAGCCTTATCCTTATTTTATTTTATTTTTCCATGCATTAAAAATTACAAAATTCAAATCCTAATTCACTTAATTAACTAAACCATGAGTTGTCTAATTAATTAAGTAATAGGTTGGAAAGTTTTTAAGAGGGAGAGAGGGAAGAGGAAGAGTTACACATTTAAAGGATACAAAATTAAAGGAGAGTTTCCATGTAATTAACATTGGAGTTCAAAGTGGGTTAAGGGGTCATGGAATGTGAAAAGGGTGGGGCTCGTGTGGGCCCCACCTACTACTTAACCACACATGGAAAGTTGGTGGTTGTGGGCCCCACCAACAAATTCCCATGGGAGAATTTAATTTCCAAGGATAATAAAATAAAATTGTACACAATTTTATTTCCTTCTTATTTAAACCCCAAAAATTTAACTCCTTCTCCCGTGCAAACACATCTATGGTAAAAGTCATCTTAAGTAAATACCAGCGCTGTGAGTTCATCGGTGCCCTCATATTTCAATTCTGATCACCGGTTCAAAAGATAGAAAAATCTGCTCGTTCATTTACTGAACGTACCCGAGCTAAACTTCGGAAATTGATTCCGGGCACACCAGGCCTCAGAATCAAGTGTCGTCAGAAGACATAGACTCGAAAAATTACAAATTATTTAAGAAAAAATTTCCCTTGAAATTTCCAGGTCTTTAAAAATTATTTCTTGTTTATTGTATTTATGAATTTATTTTTATTTATCCACTATTTTTTATATGATTCAAAAATAAATCAAATTTCATTTATATTTTATTTATACTTTTTAATTTATAGGCTTTTAAGGTCACATACTTGAAATGTAATAATGTTTTAAGTGGGTGACTTTGAAACCCTATAAAATATAATGTTTAAATAAAATATCAATGAAATTTGAAATAGTGAATAGACATATAAAAAATAATTAAAAAAAAATTAATTTTATAAAAAGAATTATTGAAAATTAATTTCAATGACACAACTTAATTTTATTTAAAAACATAAAATTTCTACTTACCGTTTTTTTACAGATAACAATATTTTTGTAAATTAATTATTTTTGTTTATTATTTTTGAACATTCCTTTTATTTTTGATATTTTTTTTTGTATAGACTATTTTTAAATTCTCATTTAGATCTTATTTATAATATATTTTATGTGCATAAATTTTTTAAAATGTAAATGTGTTTTTAATTATTAATATTTGTGTCATATAAATTATTTTTAGTTTATTATGATTATGAAATTCATTTAATTTTAAACTATTTTTTATATATTTATTGTTTGTTTTAACTTTTATTTAAATTGAACTTATGGTATAATTTTTATAACCTTTTGAAGTTATCTACTTGAAACAAAAAATGTTTTGTTATGTTTCTAGTAGGTGACTTTGAAATCGTAAAAAATTATAACCTATATGTACAATCTATATGAGTCTAAAAATATAGAATAAACATATAAAAAATAATTGAAAATAAATATAATTTTATATATATAATAAAATAAATTAATTTACATCACATAAACATTATTGATTAAAAACCTAACACTTTCACATTAAAAAATTTATATGCATAATTTTTATTAAGTAACATATTATTAATTAAAAAATTATTATAATTATAATAAAAAATTAATAATATAGTTAATATTTATTAATAATATAATTAATAATATTATATAATAATATCATAGTTAATAAATATTAATATCACAAGTAATTATAAATTATTAATATAATTAAAAATGTAATGAATAATAATTAAAAACAATAAAATTAATAATTGATCTTTGGATGTAAACCCCCCCCCCACTCAATCCACCCACACTAACACAAGGTGTAAATAATAACTAATTAATAATATAGTTAACATTTAACACACTTGAACTTTTTTAAAGTATGAAATCTATATTTTGAAGTAAAAATTTTATTGTCCATTATATTTCCTTTATCCCCAATCCATTTTTTTGTTTTATTTGAAAATCCACTTTATTGTATCTATGGTTTATATATTATAAGCTTTCAAAGCTACCTAATTGAATCATTATTATGTTTTAAGTATGTACCTTCGAAATATTATAAAATATAAAACATAGATACACTTGAAATGAAATTTAAAACATTAACTGAACACATAAATAATAATTGAGAATAAAAATAATTTCATAAAAATAGTTCAAAAAATAATTGAAACAACCCAAAACAATGTTTTTTTAGAACACACCATTAATATATAAATATTTCCCCCCTAAAATGTTTTAAACTTAATGATTATTTATAATTAATTACATTATTAATTAAATTTTTGTTAAGTATTATTATATTCATAAATAATTAGGTTATATATAACATTTATAATAATTATTAATCATTTATATTAAAAATATTAATTATATTACTATTAATAATTATTAAAAATGATTATTAATTATATAATTAATTTTTAATAATTAAATTTTCTATATTATTAAATTCATTATTAATATTTTTTATTTATATTATTAATTACATATTATAAAATACATTATTTTTTATAAAAAATAAATTATTATATATATACATATATACATATATACATATATATATATATATATACATATATACATATATACATATATATATATCTATACATATATACATATATACATATATACATTTAATTATATTTTGATTATATTTTTAATTTAATTACTAATTATTTTTTATTATAGTATTTAAAATATTATTAATTATATTAAAAATTAAATCATAACAAGGTATTTTTAATTACATTAATAATTAGATCATATGTTTATTTATTAATTATAATATTAATCATGTGATTATTTTTATATGTTAATATCTTTAAAACTAAATATAATAATTTTTATCTACTTTAATAATTATATTATTAATTTAATTACGAATTATTTTTGTTTATATTATTGAATATGATAATTATTAAAACATTATTATTTATTATTATCAATAATTAATAATTACATTGTTAATTATTATTAACGATGGTATTATTAAATTTTTTTAATAATTTTCTAAGTTATTAAATATTAGTAGTTATTTTTCATACCATATTAATTATATTATTAAATTCTCTATTATAATTCATTACTATTTTATTATTATTATTAATTATATTTTTATTATTAAAAATTTAGTAATTATAATTATCAGGACTTTATTAATAATAATATCACATCTTTACTGTCTTTTATTTTTTGATCTCCAGACTTGTGAGACGTGACTTTATTATAGTGACTTTTTTATTAGTATTATTATTATGACATTATAATTTTCATGACCTTATTATTCATGGTCAAGTCTCCTAAAAAATAGTTCTTTGAAGCCCACATCAAAAATATTTAAAATATGTGAAGAGACACACACTTATAAAAGGGGGGTTTGAGTGAGATTTTATATAATATTTTCAAAATACTATAATAAAAGTAATATTGGATATTAAAAAGGTTAAATACTCTTAAAATTTTTATTTTCTTTGTTTGTATATACATAACCAAAACAAAAGGAAAAAAAATAAATTATTTATAAAATAGAAGGGAGGATGTTGTCTTGGACAATAAATTCTTCAAAATAAATATAAAGATGGTGTTTTCCAGGACAACACCCTTCCTTATACTTGAAATCATGCCTAGGTCAGGAAACAATTTACCATTTTAAGAATTTTAATAATTTCTTTTTAACTTGGATCACATGTGGAAATTTACTTGGCCATGAGATCCATTTTGGTAAAGTGAGGATGTGACCTTGATCTGTGGTGGGGACGGGGTATCCTATGGGTGAGATTTCTCTCCAATGATTTAAGGAAGAGGGGGATTAATTAGATTAATCTTAAAATATTAAAACATAATTCTCATCTATGAATAAAAATTAACAATTATTAATTAATATTAATTGTTGAGGTTAAATCTCAAGGATGAATATTGATAGGGTTTGATCATAATTTGAGGGAACCATTGACACCTCCACAACATCTATTAACCTCCTTGCCTTGGAAAATGTGTGAAAAGGGATGGAAGAAAAATGTAGTCTAATTATAGAGGATAGGTTTGAGATGATCGTGGGTTAATATTGAAGCCTAAAATAAACAAACATTGTCGTCAAATAAAATTCAATGTTTTAAGAATCAATACACTGACTGAATTTCAATTAGAGCTGAAGTTAAGGAGAAATTATATAAAACTCATTGAATTTTTAATTAATTAATTAATTATATTTTAAAATGATTTTAAATATAATCCCTATATATTACCCCAAACTTGTACATTAATATAATTGTTTCATTTTTAAATCAATGATTTGGTTAGAATTTTTCCCGTTGTCATCCTCCTATTTCAAATGACTATTTTATTCAAAAATTGACATATGCACATGAAACCTTTTGAACATCTAATTAATAAAAATTTCAAAATTGATAAAATCCAAAACAAAAAATTTAGAAGCATTACAGAATTTATATATATACCTAAATCAATAAAAAAGACTTTAATAAGATAATGGGATCCTCTATGTAATGATTTGACCTCCCATCTTCTCGATTTTAATAGTTATTCCCTAGGAAATCAAACCAAATGATCCTATAATGAAAACCTCAGAAACATATATTGATATTCACTGGAAATAATCATGTTTTTAGTATCTTTTCTTGGAAGTAGATCGTTAGGTTAGGTATGTATACTATTATATATCCATTGATGTTATATTATTTATTATGAACCACCACCTAAGTTTGGTAACACAACTGAAACCCATATGAGGATTTGGGTTCTATGTGTTTTCATTAATATCTTGGATCAAGGTGATATTAATAGAAGACTACCCCCTCCCATTACTAATATCTCTTCCAGACATAATATATGTGGTGAGGGAATGAGTTTATAAAATGAGGTGATGTGGTTATGAGATTGGCGCACAGTGGATATGTACATGTGAGGATAAGGTCATGAGGTTGATTTACTTCAAGATAATTTCTTCACCATGATATTGTATCTAAATGTGGTGGTGATGTGACCATTATATTCGGTATATGGTTGAGAATATGTGGTTGTGGATCTGATTTTCTAATATAGTTTGTAGTCATTTTGATATGGAGTGTATGGTAGAATTAGGATATATGTGATTGGGGTATGAAGGTGACTATTTCAGTAGATAAGTGGATGTACAATACCTTCTGAGGTATTTTATTAATATTATATAACTATATTTGTGTGTTCTTCTTAGTGAGTGAGCCTTGATAAGGATAGTAGAAAGATGATATGGTTAAGTAATAAGTTGGTTTCACTATTTATTCAATGAGGCATTAATATTCTTCTTTCACATGTAAATTAGAGTCTTTGGGGAGGATGATATTTATTATACTTATTTTATCATCCCTATACTCAATAAATGATTTTAGATTTAAAATATGGAGTTTCTGATTAAGATAGACATTACTATCTCATGGTTATCCTTGTTGGTAGAGATTCTGCGATAGGATTTGGTTATATTTTTGTATTATTATAATTTAGGTATGAAATTACATGCATTATGGGATCTCTATTACATTATATATTATTAATTTAGAGTTTATTGGTGGTTAAATCTTTCACTCCATATATTTTTTAGGGAAATTCTTTATATATGTGTTTTTTATAACCTCAATGCTTTTCATTAACCTGTGGCCTATTAGAGGCTACTTCAATTATCACACTTGTCTTCACTAAAATATTAAGATGGATTTCTATGGGGATGATCTCTAACATAGTGCTATTATAGCTATGGTTGATAGTAATTATAGTGTTTAAAGTTAGGTATTAGTGATTATTACATTGGGAATAATAGTAAAATGGTACCAATTAATATTAGTTGTTATTTAGGAAAGGGATACCAGCAAGGATACAAATGTTTTGGCCCCCCTATGATCCAATCAAAGAAAATTAATCTTACAAAATATATTAAAGTGTGATAATAGTGATTTTAGGTAGCATCCTAGGTAAAGTACATGCATCATACTTCTTGTCACCTATGTTTGTATTTGGGTGATTCTAGGAAATTTAAAATGGAATTTAATTAAAATACCTTAAATGAGATACTTTTTATCTTAGGGATTCATTTTATCATTGTGATCAAGGTTAAGGATTTTTTATTAAAGTGGATATTATAATTTCTTATGTTGATTTGTGTTGATATTACTTATATTTTTATTAGATTTTTATTAAAATCTTAATATTAATACATATATACTGTAATTTCAATTAATTTATAATCCACTAAATATAATGGTTCTTATTAAATAAAAGTGTTTATTAGTAAGTGAAATCATTGTATCCATAAAAAAGTAATAAATTGTTTTTCATATGTTGTGTGCTGATTCTTTCTTGTTTTGATTTGTGTATATATTATCTAAATCAATAAGGATATAGTGTTGAATTGTGGCTATAATAATTATTAAATTTTATTGAATTTAAATGGTTAATGATAAATGAAATCCTGGAAAATATAAAAATTGACTTAATGATTACATGAAATTTTCTTAAATGTGTAATTTTTTTGTTTACCTTTTTGAGTTATTAAAAAATAATGATATGTTAATAACTTAAAAGAACTTTAAGTTTTTTAAAATGAATATTTCAACCTACAATTTTAAAATTTTATAAAATTACATGCATTAATCTATATTTCAAAATTTTGGAGTTGATGGTAGAATTTTTGAAATCAAATTAATTTTTTTTGAAATGTATACCATCTTTTTTAATAATATATTTATGAGTTATTATAGTAAACATGTTTAATATTATATATCAGATATCATTTTTGATTTTTTCTATATTTATTATGGTTATTAGGCAATTTGTTCTATAGAATTATAAAATAAAAAATATGATAATGTTTTATTCTATGATGCATAAGATGTTGACATCTCATTATGCCTGATAAGATATATTATTGAATTTATTAAGTATTTAAGGACGATTAAATGGTAATAAAATATTTTTTTGTAAGTTTCTTTAGTTCAGAACGTGATTTTTTTTGGAAACATTTTAATTATATAGTGATGTGTGCAATGTTGTTTTAGAACATTTAATTAATTTGTATAAATGATGGTAAATTTTGCTTCTAATGTGTGTCTTTAAAAAATGAATAATATTGATGAGTTTTGACTTAATTAATGTTATTATGATTTTAGAAAGAGAAATTGTATAAAATTATAAGGGTGTTTTATAAATGTTTTAGTTAGAGTCTTATTTTAAAGAATGTTTTCAATGTTTAATATTAAATAGATTTTTAGGAAAGGGAATTTTAAAGATATATTCGTGGTTTATTTGAATTTTAATTTTTGAGTGATTTTTTTAAGGAAATTTTTTGTGTTTTGAAATAATTTATTCTAAGTAAAGTTATATTGTAAAGAATTTAATGTGTGAAAATATTAATATGGTATGCTGAAACTGATTTGAAGTAAGTTGATATTTTTTTAATTACCTATTGTATAAAATGGTTTATTAGTTGGTGGGGTGTAAGGAATGAGTAATTTTTTTTGTTTGAGGTAAGTATGGTGTTTTTTGGAATATCGAATTGATTTTTTTTGAAAATTGAGATGTTTTTGAAGATCAATGGAATTAAATTGTGAATGATCCTTAATATGTGTTGTGTTTCCCTATTATTGACATGGGTTTTAATTGTTTGAATTGTAATTATTGATTTTTATGTTTCGATTGAATATGTATCATCAATTTATCATTTGGTATTTTTGAAAAATAATTGTAGGTAGAATTCATGAGATAAAGTGATATTGAGATTTCAGTTATAAGGAGTGTTAAATTTCTTCAGTAGAGTGTCCAGTCTTGATGTTTATGAATCGTTAGATTATGTTGAAGCTTCCTTCAACATGATGAAGATTCTAGGAAGTTTCTAGTTTCCTTAGAAATTTATATTTTCAAGTAGTGTAAAATTGGTTATGTACACATATAAAAAATATTCGTGACTGTTTCTAGGATTATTCAAAAGAGAATTAATTTTCCAAGAGAAGGAGTGTGAGCATATGAAAGAGATTAAAAGTATTTAACATGGATGTTTTAGTGTGTGTGAGGTTATAATTCATCTTTCGATATTAATTATCCAATTTTAAAACAAATTAGTTAATTAGGATATGCGAGTGTGATGTTTTGATCTTGATATGTGGTACTATATTCAATAGAATATTGTGTATTCGAGATAAATGTATTGGTTGGTGTTGAGGGGTCATGCTACGATGATAAAAGGGGACTTATTTTTGGATATTGTGATGGTTGGGTATGATTATTTATGTTGTGGTTATAATGGAACGAATAAGAGAAAAGCAATTCAGTAATATAGAATTTTTGCATAGATTCAATCCTTGGGGTTGAGAAGCTCAAGGTGTCCTTTTTCGGGTGAGCTTATCTATTTCCATTGTAATGGGTAATTGAAAATTTGAATTTAATTGTTTTATTCAGTTTTTGGCGAGTGTAAATATTATCTTCTAGGTGGTTGGTTATGATAAAGTGGGATAGGTTTTGAGAATTTAAAACTTTGTTAGGGTTTAAAAACCTTACTCCTTTTATAAAGAACATTCTTAAAATGATCTTTGGGATTCTAATTTTATTTGTTTGTTAATTAAATGTTTTTGAATTTTTTTCTTAATGTTTTTTTGAGATTTAATTTTTTTTCCAATCGATTTATTTTAAAAAAATATAATTGAATAAAAATTAGTTTTCTTATATTTATAAAATCAAAATGGTTATGAAAATTCCTAAGATGTTTTGAAAAGTTAAGGTCTTGTATGGTTAGGGAAAATTGTTTTAGAATGAGATTTCATAAATTTAAACTTGTGTTATTGTTATAAAATGAGTGAATGTTGGTAAAATGATTGTGTAATGGTCTGAAGTGATTTATGTTTTTTTATCCTTTTTGTACATTTTTTCCTTTTAGATAGTGAAATTTCTATTTGAGAGGTATCCAAAATTACCGTTAAATTTTAGGATATCTCTTATTGGAGAAAGGATGGAGTTTTAATGTAGTTATGGGGTGTTCAGTTTATGATTACTGAGTAATTCCTTTTTATTGTGGTTGTTTTAGGTTTTAGGGTTTAGTTATATTGGGGAGTGTATTATTTGGGATCCTGAGTTTCTTTGTAAACCTTACATTTTAGGTATGTGTTTTGGATGGTTAAAAGATTGTTTGCAAGGTATCTTCCTTGATGGTTCTGATTTTGGAAATCACTTGATTATAGTTTTTTTATTATAAGGGAAGACAATCATTTAATTTGTCTCTTATATAGAAACTTGGATTTTAATTGTCCCTTTACTTTGTGTCTATTGAGTGATTGAGGTATTGGAGTGGATCTCTAAGGTAGTTTAATGATGGAAAGATTTTTGTAGGATATTAAGGGGAACCATACGCCTGATGATTCTCTCAAATGTCATGGTGAGTTCTGAGATTAGTTTTAGTCTATATATGGGCATGGTAGGTTGGAATTGTTTTTAGGTTTGATTAGTGGAGGTGTTAAATGGTATTTTTTTGGGTGATTTTTTATGTGGTGGTAGTGTTTGGTGTATAGGTGGTAATTTTAGTGGCGTGGTTCTTTTTGGGAACCCCTATTATCCATGGGAAGGATAAAAAATACATTTTATATAATATTTTGATATTGGGTATATTCTCTATAAAGAACTATATCCTAAGATACTATTTTATAGTAGTTTTAATATTTGAGTTGAGGGGTTAAGGTGCTATGATATAGTGGATTTCTGTACATAATTGCGGTGGTCAAAGAAAAATCCCATATAAATACTATTTTTGAGATTTAAGGGTATATGGATATTTTAATGCTATAAATATTGGATATTGTTTAACCAAACTTTACTATTTTATGGGGACTACCTTGCCATTTCAGGGATAGTTTATCTATATTTTTTATATAAATTTGGTTCTTCACTTTCTCAGGATCAATATTTTTAGTCTTCCATATATCCTAGAGATATTTAGGTCTTTTTTATGTTCCTTGATAAAAGTGGTAGATTTTAAGCCTTCATATTTGCATGAACTACCCCTTATAGATCCAAGGTACTCTTTCTTAATTTATCTTCTATTTTTCCTCTTTCTTGCATTCCACATTTTTTATTCATTTCCGTAAGGCCTTAGTAGGGGTCATGGATTAGTTATTTTAGTTTTTTTGGTTTAGGTCTTGATCATGGATGATATTCTATAGGTTGTCAATGGTTTCTACTAGTAACCCTTGGTGGTGTGATTATCTTTCTCTTCCCATTCCTGTTTAGTGACTGTTGAATATCTAGTTTAGGTAGGAGATTTGAAATATATCTTCTTTTTATTTTGTGTTTAATGTAGAATTATCATACATTTTTTATTCTATAAGTAGTTTAAATTAACGTATGGAAAATAATAAAATCTATCAAAGGAATTGAAAAGGGGGAAGTGAATCTTATGTACTTTATATGATTTCTCAGTTATTTATCATGTATTATTCCATATATTGATTTGGTAAGAATGTTATTGTGACCGTTGGTTATTATTATTTTTATATACATTATCATGTTTTCCATTTTTTAAGTAAATAAAATATTGATTATATAAATCACGGGTTGTTATTTGAAAAATAGATGGAAATTAAAGAATGAAGTATGATTAGAGGAATTGATTAAATAGTTGTTATTATATTATAATTTTTATGGTAACCATGTTTTTGTAATGTGATGTCAGTTTATCATGTTATTGTTTTTAGGTTTATATTCATTCATTTTTGTTATGGATGTCGTATTAGTATGGTTTCATTAATGTGATTATTTAATGAATTATGTTGAAATTGAATAAATAAATTTAATTTGGTAATGAGTTTAGGAGGTGTAAAATATAAAATTGAAAAATTATCAATTATGTAATGAAGTGAGATGATTAGGGAATTCTTGTTTTATGTTGTTTCTATAAAGTTTCATTACTGAGAAAGTTATGATAATTGTTTAGTGAATTAGATTTAATAAAAAAGTGATGGTGTGTTTTTTATAGAAGTGATTGAAATGGTTGATGTCGGATAGTGTTGAAATTATTATGGAAGTCGTAGAGCTGTTGTTATGGGTGATTGGCATGGTTGTTGATGGAGAGGCGTGTTTTGGTTTTTCTCGTTAGTGTGATAGTTTCCAAATATGTGTAAATAATAATTAATAAATTAAATAATTATAAATATTTTTAAGAATATGCTATAATGAACAGAGATGTTTTGAATATAAATAGTGAATTATTAATGAATAAAATAAAGTGGTACCTTAATATGTGGTAAAATAACTCACAAGAATAGTTATGGTTTTGTATTGATGAAATTCTTGTTATTAATTTGTTAACTAAATTAAAGTGACTAGTTATGAAATGATATTAAACTAAATGAATAATAAATTAATATAAATTATTTAAATAAGAAATAGTTAAATTATGAAATAATAATATAAAGTTAATATATGACTAATGAATATAAAGTGGTTGGTAATTAAATAAAGTGATATTTATTATGATATGATGAGTGTGAATATCTGTTTCCATTTTGTATATATTGATTTTGTTTGTTTGGTGTATATAAGTGGTAGTCCTGATGAAATATTTTTCTAACAACTCCAGCACCTATTTATCGATCTCATTATGTATCTAGTGGGTGTGATTATAGGGTTAGATATTCACTAGATCCTTACCTTACTTGATTTTAATAACATGAACAATACTCCCCTTTAGGGGTAATTCCTTGGGGGTTTTACATACCACTTAATATTTCTTTATCACCCACAGCAATGGTTCTTGTTGAAATGAGTTATGTCATGTTTCCATCACTGTTTCTTTCACTATAGACTCCCATTCCATCCTCTATACCATTAACCTGCCTTTCCCCAAGTATTCCTATAAAGCACCGAAATTATTCTATTGTCCCTGAATTCCATATATAATTATTTATCTATTTTTACAAGTTAATTCCATGGTCATATCATTCTAGTTTCTCCCCATATCTTTTCCTCCTACAGATCTTGTTCTATCCCTTTTGCATCTTTTTTTACCATTGTGTTTTCTTCCTGCTCGGGTGGCGGTTCATCACAATTTCAAATTGTCAATTTATATCCATTGTCTTGAAATTTATTCCTAGGTGTAAACTTCTAGCCACATAAGTAACTCATACATTTGGATCTTATTTTTATAAATTATTAAAAGGTAAATTCTGAAATCCATTCCATTTTGGATACATGTTTCCCTTTCATGGTTATTCCCACCTTCTATTTGGATAAGAATCATACTATTAGCATTCCAAATCCTTTTCCATTGGAAATAAATTTCTTAATTCTTATCTTTATCTCTCTGATTACACCCTTTGTTAGAAGCTCTATTTACACTCTTCAAGATATAGTTTGTAAAGGTTCACTTTTTTTGGGTCATATGTCATCACTTTAATTCCTATATCTAGATTCCGACCCATGATTAACTGGATAATATACCACTTATCAGATAAATCTGGTATTATTAATACCATACATTGAAATTCATCAATATAAGAATCCACTCTACATAATTTTCATTACCCTTTCGAGAACATCATTGGGTCTTCCTCTATGACATTTCCATAATGACCTAGTATCGCCTATAACTATAGCCTAATAAGTGTTGCTTTAATTAATTTCAGATAAATCACCCAATATTTATCCATGCATGATTAACTGAGCTAGAGGAACATTCATCTCCACTTGGGTATGATGAATCATTAAATAGGTTTCAACCCAAGTGATCCAAGACACTATATAATATCTTTAAAAAACCAACATCCCTATAAGCTTGAATAGATCATGAATCCCCTTATGATCTCCTTGATGAATTCCATTTTATTGGTGATTTCATTCTTCTTCGTTTAGATTCACCGACTTCACTTGGCTGGCTTCATTAGCTATCTCAGTGTGGTTTATCATGGACTAGGTCATGAGTGCCAATAATTCTTGAATCTGAAATTACTATCTCTCAAACCCTGATATCATCTTTAAGATTTCTATATCCACTACTACAAGATGAGTCTCCATTTGTGTCGGAATTTAGACGGTATTAGCTGATTCCAATAATGTAGTTCAGTAACCTCTTTCCACAATTCTCTCTCTAAAAAATCCTCCAAATGAGATAAATAATTTATAGGTACTTTGAAGAGAGAGAGATAATTTTTTTGAGAAAATAATGTTAGATGTATTAAAATTAATTTATATTAAGAACAATCATATAAAGAATATTGAGATTACTCTTTCTATGAGTCCAGGTACATGCCTCCAGTAACAAACTAACTATGTCCTCCTATCATGACCATTCTCCCTATTGTTATCCCCTAACACAAATATATACTAGCCCATAAGTACTATTATGTCTTGAAGTTTTTATACATGTTTGTATCAACATGACCCTTTTCTTAATCATCACATGATGGTATTTTCCAAACTAAATATAAGAATGAGTAACCAGTATATACATGTGATCATTGATACATGTAGGTTTTATTTTGAGATTGTGTACAAAATGTCCATGTAACCATTAATTTTAGGTTTTGTTGATTTTTTTTCATTGTACAGGTTAAGTTTTCTAAGCTTTGTGAAAAACTTACGAAGCTTTCTGATAGTGAATCAGGTGAACCTTCCATCCAAAATTCCAATTTTAAGATTCATCCCCATGCGTTATATCCTCTTGTATTACCCTCGACAACTCATCAAATGGAAATGTTTCGGAGTCAATCCTTCTAAATAGACACCTTATGAGGTACAAATGGTATGTAATTGTTCACAATTACTACTTTTACTAATATTATTTTTTAATCTACTTCATTTTCTTATTTCAACCCATGAGATGTATTATATATATAGACTAATCTTAACATGTAATTTCATTTTTTATTGATGTTTAGTAGTTTTATTTTGGACTTGTTCATATAAATATGAGTTTTAGTTGCATATATGATCTGTTGTAGTGTCACTTCTCCATGGGTTGATATAGTAACCACATGATACTTTTTTTCACTCTAGCAAGATACAATTGTCCAATATGATTCAGTAGAGGCTGCTCTTTCCCATAAAAGTGTAGTTGGAAGGAAACTAAATGTTACATATGACAACACTATATTTAAATTCAGAAATTTAAAATCAGGTTTCACTAATTTCATTACCTTTTATTTAGAGATCGAAATTTCCAAAATTCCTGAGAAATTTACAACTTTTTTAGGTGTGATTTTATTTAATGTTTTATAAGTATAAACATATGTTGTAAAACCCCATTATATGAGACTTTATCCATTTATCTTGTGAAATTATCATTATATGATTTTGTCT
This sequence comes from Viscum album, assembly GCA_963277665.1. Classification (NCBI taxonomy): domain Eukaryota; kingdom Viridiplantae; phylum Streptophyta; class Magnoliopsida; order Santalales; family Viscaceae; genus Viscum; species Viscum album. The sequence goes on from OY728160.1 coordinate 1,922,769,647, forward strand.
TTTTAATGATGAATTATATTGCAGAATATATATATAAATTCAAAAAAAGAAGAAAAATGCATTGGAGGACTATTAAAAAATAGAAATAGTTAGGTAACAATCAACATTTAATGGCATCATTTTTCCACTGATGTCTTCTTCGCCCCCATTTTTTAGTGTGATTTTTTTCTTCCATATGATTTGCTTCAGAATTTTAAGGTATTTTCCATAAAAAATTATCATAATAATAATACTTGGTAGTCATATAGACCTTTAATTTATTTATAGTTCTAATTTTTTTCTTTGTTGGAGATTTTTATTCAACCACATCTAGATGTATCCATGTTTATTTATGGATGTTATAATCTATTTGATTTTATGAAATTCAGATAAACTTTTTAAACCGATTGAAAATTTTGAATATATTGCATTTTAAATACTTTCATGTAGGAATACCACCATTTAGGGTTAGGATAAATTAACTTGGTTTAATTTAATTAAAAACAAAACAAAACCATATTTTTTTTAGTTTTTACACATGGAAACAAAAGTAGTTTGGTTGATATTAGAAAAAATTTAAACCATTAAATTATGGTTTGGTTTGGTTCAGATTTTGGATTAATATATTTTTTATGCTAACATATTATATAAGGATCCATGATATTTTATAACTATTCATTAATTTTAATGAAATTTATACAAAATCATCCACACTATGACTTGATATCATTCTTGACATGCTATCAAAATTAAACTTTTTTCCATTAAAGAAAACTTAAAATAAAATATGAATTGACGGTGAGGGTTAGATACTAGTTGTAGTGATATAAAACTACATAATTGTGTTGAAAAACATTATTTGGTTTTACATCTAAACTGAACCTTAAATCACAAAGTATTATTTAATCTGCACCCTAGACCAATCCATAAGAAGCAAAACCATTTTTGTGTTTAGGTTTGGTTCATTTTGTATATTGGATGGTTTTTTTCTGACCTCACCCCCATGAGAAGGTAATTGTGTTTGTATAATGTAAAGGTATACCTCTTTAAGTTATCTAATACATTGAGATTGATCCTCCATTCATTTGAAATTAATAAAGGAACTGTATATCTACACTTAATGAATGGTTTTTTTGTATCTTTATTTAGTTTACAATACTGGAATTCTTGGTAATTACGACGGCTTATTTTTAATGGGATCCCATTGCAAATATGCTTTAGTGATGGGGCCCCATCGCAAATAGCCCATTGTAGAAAATGCTATCGCAAATATCATTATTTTCGACGGGCCCGTCACAAATAAGCCTCCGATTGTATGTATTATTTATACATAAACTACTTCACGACAGGCCCATCACAAATAGTTTTTATGATAGGCCTGTTGTCCCGTAGAATATATATATATATATATATATATATATATAACATTCTATGATGGGCTCGTCGCAACAAAGTATTTGTGACGAGTAAGTAGTCCCGTCGCAAATATGTTTTTTATAAATATTTAGGTAGACTATTTGCGATGGGGTCCCATCGCAAAAGGCCTCGTTGAAAATAATAAATTAATTTAAAAAAATAAATTTAATATAATTACGATTAATGAAAATATAATATTACTATTATTAAAAAAATATAATAAAATTCTAAATATTCACAAAAAAAATATAAAATAATAATATTAATATTATTATTAGTGAATAAACAAACATTAAAAAATATAACACTAAAAAAATATATTTAATAAACTAATAATATTACTATTAAAATAAAAAAAAATTAAAATTCTCAATATTCACAAAAAAATATAAATAAAATAAAAAAATATTAAAAATTAAATTATGTAATATTTTCACCGATATAAAAAACATAAATTGTAAATAATTCATATTACAATATTAAATTCAAATGTTTTTAACATTAAAAAATCACTGGGGGTCGTCTTCTGGAGGAGGTGGAGGAGCTAAAGGAGCTGGTGGGGGAAACTCCATCCCTAAACTACGAGTCAGATGACACATGTACTCCATCTGCTTGTGATGCTACTGCTGCCATCGATGCATCTCCTCCTCATTCTGCTGCTGTTTCTGTTGCCATCGACACATCTGCTCTCCGTGATGTTGCTCCTCCTGCTACTGCCGCCGACTCATCTCTTCTTAATGCTTCTGTAAAGCCTCTATAAGCTCACATTGAGCTCGCAACTACTCCTGATACTGTGAGCCAGAAGATGATGCCTCTCCATGAGCTCCTCTTGAGTTGGATGACGACATTATAGAAGTACCATAATAAGTACCAGAAGTCAAATGAGATATGATACCAACTACTCTACCCTTATCAAATCCATACTGAGTCGCCTGTATCCATGCCACCTCATCGAAATGGTGCGCACTGGTCTGCTCAGTCGTCTCGTCCTAACCCTCAGCCTGTGTCTGAGTGGTCACAGCCTCATATGACTACTTTAATTCCAATTTATAATTAAAATTGTGAAAATATTATATGTAGTTAATTTTCAAATAGAAAAAAATAATACTGACCACAATCTGACGCTGCAGATCACCTCTAATCTCTCCAGTGGATGGATCACTGTACATCCTCCGATAAATGTCGAACTTCGTAATATCAGGATGCTCGACTGCCTACAGAAATATAAAAAAAAATGTTTATATTTCAAGTTATATAAAATATTTAAAAAATATACTTACCAGATGATCTCTATGTGAACTGAATGTATGGATACCAGCTCGATACGTCACCTCTTGTCTCCCCCAGTTCTGTCGTCCCACTAAACATCTCCTCTGAAATCCACCACCCAACTAGTGTAAACATAATCCATCCCAAATGTGAGATGAAATGTACTCTGGTCGGTGGGCTCTACACGAATCATCAAATTCTGTCACTCCTACTTTCTTAATGGTTTTCCTTCTCAAACTGTTCAGAAAATGACGGAAACGGTCATGCATAAAAACCTGTAATGCCGCGTGGATAACGTCACCCATGCTATCATCGATAGGATACCATAATCCCTAAAAATAATTTATAATATCAAGTTTTTAATAAAATAAATTTCAAAATAAATATTAATAATTACATAACAGCCAATGATGGAACATTTCGCATCGCACATCAACGGGAATCTATTCCCATGTGATCCATGGATGAGAAAAATAATTGCGCAATATAGCACTCTCCTGTCCAATAGCTACATGGTGAAAATTGTGAAAAAGGAATAAATAATCAAACAATTAGTATATATATAAATAAATAAATGAAATATAACTAAAATATAAAGGTTACCATACCTCCGTGTGCATGGATAGAAACCAAGATGTGGACGTCACTCGGGGATAAGGTCAGGAATCATCAGTCGCGCAAGACCGTGCCCCCTCCTCTTACCTCTTGAACCACCAGTAAGCTGAGGGTCAGATGTTCCCACATCTCTTTCATCCAAAGTTAGCCCGTCCCCCTCTAACTCATGCAATAGATCATAGTCCTTCTAAAACAGAAAATGATTGTTGTTAACAGATATTTGAAAATAACTATTATATATAGATATATATTAGTTATGATTATAACAATCATTTAACTATGTCAATGTTTATCTTCATCCTCTTCTCCATAGTTGTCAATGTCAATGCCTTCATCTTCCTCCTCAGCATAATCAATATCCATATGAGTTTTAGTTTTAGCATCTGTTGTCATTTAAAATTCATTTGTAACATCATTAACATCTTCATCACTATCGATCCTTAACTGTGGGGTTTCATCGTCGATATTCATGTCTCTTTTTGAATCAGATGGATATTGAGTAGTCTCTTGAAAAATTTCAATTCCTTCTACTTTAGTGGAACCACATTCAGTTTTCGTAAACTGATTTTCCTGAGATTTCATTTTTATTATGCTCCACCAATCGCTCAAGTCTCTTGAAGTACCACAATACTTTGAATAATAAATTTGATGTGCCTATTGAGCTAGTAAAAATGGTTCATTTACGGCAAGAAGACTTCTACATTTAATATCGAAGATTCCAAGAGTCAGATGAACACGCAAGCCTCTCTCAGTATCCAACCACTGACATTTAAATATTGTTATGTAATTCTGTCCTAGATAACAAAACTCAATAATTTCATCCAAAATGCCATAAAAGTCAACTTCAGTTTCTCTGTGACGTGATCCTCTCAAGCAAACTCAACTGTTCATTTTTTTTTTGATTCCCTGTATGCATGTGTATGAAATCAAAAACCATTCACTACATATGAATTATATTATTTAACCATTTTGGATGGTGGGTTACTCAATATACACAGTCGCTTATCAATTTTATCAGCATATTGAGACACCTAAAAATTTGTAAAAAAATTATCAATATAACAAATAATAAATAGAATTGATATTAAACCATCAATATTTTATGTTACCAGTTTTTGAATCCATTGATAAAATTTTTCTTATCTGCGTTCTTCAAGAGCAGCTGCTGTAATTTGTGGAAGTTGTTTCTTGATATGATTATCATATAACCTAAAAATAAAATAAGTTTAAATATTGTTACATAAATTATAGAATAAGTGATAGAAGCACTCATAGGACAAATGATGTCATTTCTTCACAGTTGAGAAGAACGTATGTATGAGATCTATGATGTTCATCATCTGAAATCCATCATTCATGAACTCCACCGAAACCAAGATTTGGATGATTAAAAACAATTAATTTATTGTCTATTTCATCATTAAAATTCCCCTCATTTCGTCCCATGTGATTGTGTTTTGAGGGATATTGAGATTCAAAATAATGAGAGTATAAAAAAGAAATTTCCTCTTGAAAATAAGCTTCAGTAATTGAGCCTTCAACTGATGATTTATTACGTACTGTTTTCTTCAATTTCTGCATGCATCTCTTGAATGGGTACATCCATAGATACTGTACTGGACCTCCACATTTTGCTTCATGTGGAAAATATAATATCAGATGTTCCATTGAGTCTAAGAAAGATGGCGAAAAGATTTTTTCCAGTTTACATATAATTACAGCAATATCTTCTTCCAGTTTTCTTAGCGCATCATAGTTTGTTGTCACTGCACAAATGTCTCAAAAAAATATGATATGTCTGTTATCGAATCCCAAATCATATAATTCAAAAAACCTCTAAATCCAATCGGCATAAGTCTTTCCATTATAACATGACAATCATGAATTTTTAATCTCATAATATAACCATTCTTAACATATCTTCCCAAATTGGAAGCATAGCCATATAGAAGTCTCAAATCTGCAATCCATTGAAAAAATAATAAGCAACTCTCTTTGGATAGTGTATAAGCTTCTTTTGGCTTCATTCACCTCTATTATCTGATATTTTCAAAGAGTTCAAGTTCTGGTCACCTGAAAATTTGGTCAAGATCTAATCATGCCTTTACAGTATCTTTGGTCTTACCTAGTGTAGCCAAAAATGAATGAAATAAATTATCAAAATAGTTCTTCTCAATATGCATAACATCCATCATGTGGTGGACCAACAAATCAGACCAATACAGAAGATCCCAAAAAATGATCCATTTTATCAAAGTATGTTCTTTCCCAAAGCCATGAAGTTTATGTTGGTTTACTATTGGTCCAAATGTGATGGGAGGTAATGAAAATACAACTGATTTTAACACTTTACATGAGATCATCTTTGGAGGTTCATCCCTTTCCATTGTACCTTTTTTGAAATGAGATTTGTTCCTCTGAAAAGAATGATTGGTTGGAACAAATATACGGTGACAATATAAATAGAAAGTTTTTTTGTCATTGATGAGCATAAAGGCTTTGTTTTCATTCATACAGTAAGGACAGGATTTCAGACCATGTGTACTCCAACCAGATAACATTCCATATTCCAAAAAGTCACTAATTGTCTACATCAATGCAGCTTTTAATATGAAATTTTGTTTCTCAAAAACATCATATGTATTAACACCATCACTCCAGAATGCATTTAACACATCAATCAATGGTTTCAAATAAAAATCAATATTATTTTTCGAATGTCCTCAGATTAATAGAGTCAAAAAGATATAAGGCTCCTTCATCAACATACAAGGAGGAAAATTTTACAGAGTTATAAAGACATGACAACCTGAATACTGACTACCATAAGAACCAAACGGACATAAACCGTTATTAGAAAGAGCCAATCGCATGTTTTGGGCTTCCATAGAAAAAGACGGATGCAAATAGTCAAAATGTTTCCATGAATCACCATCAGATGGATGATTCAAGCTTTTATCAGTTGAAATCTTCATTTTGTGCGATGACATCATTGAAACTTTGTTTTGAGACAAAAATAAATGCCTAATCCTGGGTGTAAGGGGGAAATATCTCAACTGTTTTACTGGAATCAATATAAACTTCCCTGGTTGAGCTTCTTTATACCTCGATTGTCCACATGTGGGACAACTATCCAATGACTCATTTTCGCCAGAATATAAGATGAAATCATTTGGACATTCATGAATCTTCTGATAACTAAGGCCCAGATTACAAATCATCCTCTTGCTCTCATAATAATTTGCAGGAAACACATTTCCATCAGGTAATAGTGTTTTAACGAAATAAAATATCTGATCAAAACAGTTGTTTGACATTGAATTATCTGATTTAATAGCCATAAATTTTGCATTCACTTCTAATTTTCTTATCTTGCAACCAGGATATAATGCATCCTCAACAGACCACAAAAACACATAAATTTTGGATGGTACCATCTCAGGAGTTAAATCAATATCATTGTGAGTTTCAGTTTGTTGCACAGATGGACCTACGATATCATTTACTAAATTTTGAAACCGTGATGGATCCGGAATCAAGTTATTAGGATCTTCTCTGGAACTTCGTTCACCATGATGATACCAAAAAACATAATCTGGTTGAAAACCAAACCGCAAGATATGTCCCCTAACCTTGTCAAATGTGTCAAACATTCTTAGAGCACATTTTTCATAAGGACGCTTAATTGTGCCTTCTGAAACATATTCTGGTTTTGATGATGCAAATGCTAAGAAAGCTTCAACACCCTCAATATATACATGATTTAAACTAGAACCATTTAGATTTCTGTGCTGATTTATCTATGTGCGATCATATAATAATGAATGATGTCGACTTCATTGTTCCATGTTTTTCTACATAAAATATAAAATCATCACTATTTTTGAATAATTTGAAATTATAAAAACACTATCTGAAAAAAGAAGATAATTAATTACAACTACTTAATAATTATTACTAATTATTAAAATTATTACTAATTATTACAATTTATTACTCATTATTACAATTTATTACTAATTATTACAATTTATTACTAATTATTACTAATTGTTACAATTTATTACAATTTATTACTAATTTAGCAATACTTAGCAATACTTAGAAAAATGAAATCTGCTTGAATAATGAAAGGAAATTTGGTAATCATCGTTGTGGAGATGATTACAAATTTTCCCTTCATTATCCAAGCAGATTTCATTTACAAATTATTACTAATAAAAAAATTATATTATCAATATTTATGAAAAAAACAATTTTAATATTAATAAAATAACAAAAAATTTATAAAATATTAAAATTATCAATATTCGCAATAGACATTTCTTTATTATTAACATGTTCAAATATCAAAGGGTCGCTAATTATTAGGTCATGCGCAATAAAAAGTTTGTGTCAGTCATGTCCAATGTAAACTCTATAATTTCACTTGCATGGTTGATCACCTCGCAAGTAGTATTGCAATAGGATGACCAAAGTAATGTCGTTCTCGTCTCTAAGAATCATCTTGTTCCCTTTACATTGATCATTCTTCCTTAAAAATTTGAGGGGATATCAGTATCTTTCCCCTAAATTTTCATGAAAGAATGGTCTATGAAAAAGGTTATGTGAGATAATTCTTATAGATGAGAAGGGCATGACTTGGGTTGTCATATTGCAACACTACTTGTGAGGTGATCAACCATGAAAAGGAAATTATAGAGTTTACATTGGACATTCTTACCACAACCTTTTAATTGTGCATGACCTGACAATTGGTGACCCTTTTAGATTTAAACATGATAAGAATAGAGTAAAGCCTGATGCAAATATTGATAATTTTAAAATTTTATAAATTTTTTATTATTTTAAAAATATTAATATATTTTTTCATAAATATTGATAATATAATTTTTTTATTACTAATTATTACTAATTATTACTAATTATTACTAATTATTACTAATTATTACTAATTATTACTAATTATTACTAATTATTACTAATTATTATGAATAATTATGAATTATTACGAATTACTACGAATTACTAGTAATTACTACTAATTATTACTAATTACAACTAATTACTACTAATTACTACTAATTACTACTAATTACTACTAATTACTACTAATTACTACTAATTGCTAATAATTACTATTAATTACTACTAATTATTACTAATTAATACTAATTACTACTAATTACTACTAATTACTACTAATTACTACTAATTACTACTAATTACTACTATTTACTACTAATTATTAATAATTATTACTAATTATTACTAATTATTACTAAATATTACTAATTATTAGTAATTATTAGTAATTATTAGTAATTATTACTAATTATTAGTAATTATTACTAATTATTAGTAATTATTAGTTATTATTACTAATTATTACAAATTATTAGTAATTATTAGTAATTATTACTAATTATTACCTATTATTACTAATTATTACTAATTATTACAAATTATTACTAATTATTACTAATTATTACTAATTATTCCTAATTATTCCTAATTATTCTTAATTATTACTAATTATTCCTAATTATTCCCAATTATTCAAAATTATTACTAATTATTACTAATTATTAGTAATTATTATTAATTATTAGTAATTATTAGTAATTATTACTAATTATTAGTAATTATTACTAATTATAAGTAATTATTACTAATTATTAGTAATTATTACTAATTATTACTAATTATTAGTAATTATTACTCATTATTAGAAATTATTACTAATTATTACTAATTATTACTAATTATTACTAATTATTACTAATTATTACTAATCATTACTAATTATTACTAATCATTACTAATTTTTACTAATTTTTACTAATTGTTACTAATTTTTACTAATTGTTACTAATTATTACTAATTCTTAATAATTATTACTAATTATTTTTAATTATTACTAATTATTAGTAATTATTGCTAATTATTGCTAACTATTGCTAATTATTGCTAATTATTTCAAATTATTGCAAATTATTGCTAATTATTGCTAATTATTGTTAATTATTCGTAATTATTCCTAATTATTGATAATTATTGCTAATTGTTGCTAATTATTGCTAATTATTGGTAATTATTGCTAATTATATCTAATTATGTCTAATTATTACTAATTATTGCAAATTAATACTAATTATTACTAATTATTGTAAATTAATAGTAATTATTACTAATTATATCTAATTATTTCAAATTAATACTAATTATATCTAATTATTACTAATTATATCTAATAATTATTAATTATATCTAATTATTACTAATTATATCTAATTATATCTAATTATTGCAAATTAATACTAATTATTTATAATTATCACTAACAATATCAATTTCCTACTCAAAATAGATATAAATAAAATTCAATTGAAATCTAATTTAATTATAACTAATAAACAACAGTTAAAATTAACATAAAAAAATAAAATTTATAAAAAAATAAAATATAAGTACCTTAAACTTTGATATTCTAAAGATATTGATGCCCTCCAATTTCTCTCGTATAAAAAATTTCAACTAAAAGAAATTTTTTCCTTGAAACTGAAGAATGAAAAGAGGGAGAGAGCAAGATCTGAGTGATTTGGGAAAAAAACGGATGGAGGTATATATAGGTCAGATTTGTTGCGACAGGGTTATTAGCGACTGGTTTCCCGTCGCAAATGGTGGTATTTGCGACGGGGCCCGTCACAAATTCCCTCGTTCGCATTAATTACAATCGTCGGTTAAAAGGTTATTTTCGACGGGACCCGTCGCAAATAGTTCCTGCCGACAGTCTTTTTGGGACGGGATGACATCCCGTCGCAAAAAGTTTATAACAATCGTCGGGTATTTGCGACGGGATCCTGTTGCAAATACCCCTGTGCGGTTTGGCGCGCAAGTCGCGCCAAACTATTTACGACGGATGATATCTCACCGTCGTAAATAATATTCACGCGGTTTGGCGTGCAAGTCGCGCCAAACTATTTGCGACGGGAGATGAAAACTCGTCACAAATAATTGGTTATTTGCGACGTTGAAATTTTCCCGTCACAAATAACCCGTCGGAAATAGTGATTTTTCCTGTAGTGTTAATATTTTCTACTAGAGTTCAAATGTATATATAAAAACATTTATATATTTAGTTGTTTTTAGATTTTATAAAATTAAGATAAATTTTATGTAAACACTAAACATTTATTATTATTTTTTAAATTTCTATTGTGACCTAAGTGATCACTAAAATTTAAATACCTATACAAATATCTTTTTTCAGATTTTACATGATACTTTTATATTTTACCCTATATTTTTTAATATTTTAATATTTCCTCTCATGAATTTTTCTATTCATTATTTTATTAATATTTTATTGAATATTTATTAATTTACCTCTTACATCATTAGTACTTTAAATCTATTTTATAGTTATTGGTGTCTACCATGTTTTATTTAATAATAGTTCAACATTGACTCATGGTTTTATCATAACACGATTAGAATCAATTCAACCAATCCATATTTTTATGCATATTAATGTGTGTGTGTATTCATCTTTTTTAAAGAATATATAACATTTATTATTTTCTTATAATTAGTCAAATGTTAATTTCATTATTCTAATTTTTTTTGATTTACTATTTATTTAATGATCTCTAATTTATTTTATATAAACAGATTATGTCACATGTGAAATATATCAATTACATGAGATATAGTTTTTTTTCTTTTTCTTTTTCGGTTCAATGAAAATTTTATATAGAAATATTCACTCAACCCTAATTTCATTGCACAATTGATGAAACATCTCATTCCAATTTCAAATTACATGATCAGTCATTATTTTACTATATAATTGTGACCATTTTATATAAGTAATATAATTTATTTTTATTATTATAATATTATTATATATCAATATTTGATTTTATTTTTAGGAACTGATTATCTTGAAATCTTACTGGATGATTAAAATGAGGTAATACAACATCTTCCCTTTAATTTTTTTATATGTCATCAAACTTTCATTAATTTTATATTTTTATGACCATCACCTTTCCTCTAATCTATTCCATTCTCTTCCATTTTATAACTAAATTATTTTCAATAAACCTAATACCCACATAATTAATGCTTTATTATTTATTCATAACTTTAATCACACTCTATGACATTATTTAATGTAACTTTTTTATAGGATCTATTATTTATTTTATATTTAATTTACATATTATTCCAATTTAATGTGACACTTTTGATGGAATGTTTGATGCATGTCCTATATGAACACATAATTAAAATACCAGTTATAGTGATATGATTTCATTCTTCATATGTATATGTATATTTTATTTTATTTTATTTATTTTTATTTAACACCTAAAATCATTATTCAATGTAGGTCAGGTGAATTGATAACTGAAGAAATACCCTAAAATTAACATGGTATAGGTATAAAGTGATATCATAATGATCATAATTTCACATTAATAAATTTTATGATTTTATTAACAAAACTGTACTTAATATATTACAAATTATTTAAGTATTCTTTAAATCTAAATATTTTTAAATTTTAATATTCCTTTTAACATTTAATGTTATGTATAAATTAAAAAAATATAATCAAACAAAATAATATTCACAATTACATTTATAACAAAAATTTAAAAACATATTAACTTAAAATGATATTTTCAGAAATAAAATAGAAAAAATGTCTCTACATAAAAAGATGAAAATAAATATAATATTTCTAAAACATTATTAGTACAATTCGAAATGAGATAATTTAATAAATGAGTGAAGAAAATAAGAGACATGATTGACATTTTATAGATTTCATCTTTCATGTCTGAAATGGTTTCATGTATTCAATTTGTTATATTATTATTTTTTCTTCCCAAAATTAATATATCAAATGGTTTCATGCATTCCATGGAATAAGTTAAATTCCCATGGAAAAAACATTTTCAACATTTCATTAATTAAACTAATAAAATATGTGAAATCATTTCACCCATTTTAACATTCACATCAATATTTTTTTGACCCAACACATATTGATAAATATTTTGAACAAAATAAAATTTTAAAAACCCATGATGTGGTGGTGTTTGAAGAGTTTTTTATTGGATTTTAAAAAAGATATTTATATAAATTTTTGAGGTTATAATTATTTATTGATATGAGACTCTTGTCAATGCATCCCCCCACCCCCCCCCCCCCCACACACTTGGAACCCCTCTTGAGTTGAAATTAAAGATGAGCGACCCTTAGAATCCATCTCCAATAGGTCATAGGTTGATAGATAGAATCTATTATATAAAACAGATAGATGGGAGACATTAATCATATATCTCAAAAATATATACCAAATCACTAATATACTCTATAATATAAAATAAAGGCCCAATAAAAAATGTCTCTAAATGTTATATATAAAAAAATACTTCAAAATAATGTACTAAAATAAAACTTCCACAACATTGACTGAAAAACAACCTTAATCCTTGATCTAGAAATGTCTATCTTAGTCATAAAATCCCTCATGGAATCCTAAAAAATAAATTTATATATATAGGTTATCATACAATTATACGCGGTCAAATCCTCCAAATATTTCACACAAATGTGAAATAAGTGTACTAATGCATCATTAATGAATAATAAAACCAAATCATGATAACATCAGGCCATATACCACCAAACCTTATTAAGGATAAATCATCCAATATCACATTCATGTATAATAACATAATATAAAATAATATAAGTTAATAAGGCACCTCACAAACTCTTCCTCTATTTTTTCACTCTAATGCTCAATATGAAACACCATGGCGCTTTCATCCCTTATACTGCCATGCTATATCATATCATATCTCATATTATAATCATAAACCACATATCATAACATCATCATAAGAATCATCATAATCACATATCCAACACCATATACTACTGAGAACCCACCACTGTATTTTCACGACATACTGCATCATAATCACACAACACAACCTTATCAAAATAGGGAGACATGAATATAATAGACCTCAATATTGTGAAGGTTCGGAGTGCAGCGGAATCACCTGGTGGTTGAACAACCAAAAAGGTTTTTGTTGGATTTGATGGACCATTCTCCAATTATCTAATAAGTAAAGATAATCACCAATGGAATTTTTCCATTGAATTTTGATATTGAAAATCCCATAACCCTGATACGATCTTATTCATGTTAAATTTATAATTAATTTTAATTATATATAAAGAAATATTATCTTGTCATATGATATTTATTTGAATATTTGGTTGATCATTCAATTTTTTTTATTACCCCCATTGTGTGGAGAGGACCTAAAGTATACCCCCTAGCAGTTATCTACATGTGGCCCTTTTATCTCTAACTAACATCGATGTAATGTTGGGTGTTAACGTGGAAGATATATTGTCTTGTGTTGTTCATATTGATTATTTCTAGTTTCTTCAGATCTAAAGAACTATATCTTCTTTTCATTCTTGAGAGGATGAGAAATGGGAGAATCTAGAGAGAAGTATACTTTGTGAAATTATTTTTAATTCTTGATTGACCTTACACAATAGTCATAATAATCTATTTATAGAGTTAGATTTTAGGTTAAAATATTTCTTAATTTCAGGATCACTAAATAATATAATAAAACTTATCTTACCTCATGCCACATAATAATGAAAATATTATTTTATGGATTACGATAATTGATTTAATGATAAATATTATTTTATCATCTCATAAATTAATAGTTATCATTCGACACGATCTAGGTCCACTCATCATCCTTGGTATTTAGTAAATACCTGAATAAATATTTATTAAATATTAAAAAATAAAATAAAATTAATATTATATTAATAATATTGTTAATAAATATTTATTTAATATTTACAACCATTAAAACTTGAATAAACTATATCTCAGTCTTAAGAATACTATTTATATCAAAAATTAAATTTCAAATAGAATTTAATAGAGATTAATGGAAACACATAGTGTGTGACCCATAATGTTTCTTTATGATTAAAATTTGGAAGACTAACTTAAAATAAGAGATTACTATCTACAAATGTGTTAAGGCACCCAAGGGAAAGAAGTTAATGTCACAATGTTGACAATTTCTCATTATCAAATATAATTCATTTGTTTAAATATCATATCAACCAGGTTGCATATCAATTTCATCAACCTATATGCTTGATAAATCATTCATTGAATATCGAAAATTAACACGTTGTTACACCAAGTCCATGGAATTTTATGAGATGTTTAATTTTAAATATAATGCTGAAGATATTAATTTACATAAATATTAAAGGGAAACATACTTCTTAAACATATCCTTCAATGAAATGTTATTCAGGACATACCAAACATACCCCACTTTCTGTGAACATATGACTTCAATATTTTAGTTTGTAAAACTATGTGTGAATGTCATGACATATATTATTGATAATATTAAAATATATGCACCATTACCTCACCTTGGATATAGATATATCTAATGACACATAAACATACAGAATTTCTATTGGTGGGTATACTCTCATAATCTCCCATCTTGGAGATTCTCAAGTGTAAACTTCATGAGAGGAAGTATCATATACTTACGTGTACTCACACATGAAAATCAACAATCTATGTTCCCCATCATAGAATATTTTTTGACCTCAGAACCAGGTTTAAGAATACCATCATGACATTTCATGGTTCTCATAATAGTAGATAATTGATCCTCCTTTTTCAATGTGACTGATTAGACATTATAACATCAAAGTAATGGAGAACAATGAGAAATTTACAATAAGTTATTTTATTAATATTCATATCTTAAAATATACATGTAATCCAATGTAAAAATAACTGGTTATAGAAAGAAAACTTCAACAGACTCCCTATTAGAATAGAGATAACTACCCATGAAATTCAGTTTGATATACCTCGCTTGATTATCATCATTTTAATGAGTTAATAATTTAGTCAATGGGTTCACCACTTTGACTTCTACAGATATTCTGATCACTATAAATTTACCTATCTAAGAAAAATACCACAATAAATGATACTTATGAAGAATTTTTTTCCTCCTGTGATGTAACCTTATCTTTTTTCAAGGGCTACCACAATATTAATATCACAATAGAGTGTGATATAATATGTATTTCTAGGTAACACTTCAAAATCTTGGATTATGTTTGACATCCAAACTATTTCTTTATCCACCTAAAGAGCTGTAATATAATCAGACTCTTCTGTAAAATATGTGACCACATCATCCTTTAAGCTCTTATAGCTCAAAACACTTCCATTGAGAATGAAGATATATGCTGTTTGCGATTTCAAATCATATTAATCTGTTTGGAAACTAGAATTTAAATAAATTATAATGAGTAGTTCATCATCTCTACCATATAATGTGAACATATCCTTAGTATGCCTCATATAATTAAAGGTAGTCTTAACTGTCATCCCATAGTGGTCACCTGAGTCATCATAATATCTTCCCACTTCACATAAAGTGTAGGTGACATCAAGCCTAGTACAGGGAATAACATACCTGACTGACCCAATCATTGACCCATATGGAATAATTTTCATCCTTTTTCTTTCCTCATTTGTTGGGGACGCGTTTTTTTAGAAATATGAATGTCATGTGACATTTACAATAATACATTATTAAATTGTTCCATAACAAATCTATTCAGTGTGTTATCAATATAGGTACCTTAACTTATCCAAAGAAGCCTCTTTCATATATCAGGATGGATATTGATCCCAATAATAGATGTAGTTTCACATAATTCTTTCGTGGATAAGAATTTAGTCAGCCATATTTCATTATGGAATCATCAGACCGAATGTTCCATGACGCCAATACTTAGTTTAATCTATAAATGGTTCTTTTCAATTTGCATAGGTTATTGGCATCCTTTGGAGGCCCAAAAACTTTAGTTGTTGTCATATAGAAATATTTCTGAAGGTTCTTATTAAGGAAGACTATTTAAATTTCTATTTTCCAAATCTCATAATCTTCATAAACCGTAATGACTAGTATAATTCTGATGAATTTCGGCATAGCTACTAGTGAAAAGGATTCATCATTGTCAATGTATTGATGCTATTTGTTCTCTTTTATAACCAGTCATGCCTTATAAGTACGGAATTTTTCATATATTATGAGTTTCTTCTTGAATACCCATTTAAAAACAATAGTATTTACATCCACTGGATGATCTATCAAAATCCAGACTTGGTTTTAGTACATGGAATCTGTTTCAAGATTCAGATCTTATTTAAACATGTAAAAATTTATGCCACTTTATTCTTCCTTTTTGGTTACATATCTTTATCAACTAATTATGAGTCACCATTTTGGGTGACTAGAAAACCATATATCTAAGGTTCTCTAACCATCTCTTGTACTCATACGTAGTTCTTGTACCTCAAAATCATCTTTCATGGGGCTTTGTGATATTAGTTCATGTACCAAATCTTATATACCTTAATTATAGACATCATTAAAGTCTATCTTGCTCCAACTATCAATTTTAGATATGTTCTCACTCTCAAGGAATATGGTGTGCCTTTCCACTATTACTTTTTTCTCCAGGGGTTGTTTATGAAATATCCCCTTGTTTCATTGGGGTATTCTATAAAGGTACAATTTGTTCCTTGGGGTGAAACCTTGTTACCAGAGTGGATTTTCTTAATTTTATTACCTAGATAGTTCTTAACATCTTTTATTTATCTTGAAATGGTCGACACACATTTGTATTTACCAATTCAATAAACTCCTTAACCCTTAGAAATTTTACACTAAATTATTCTATAATTATTTTTCCTTTCCATCATGTGTTACATAAACTTAATTGGTTTTAGTTAAAAGGAATCTAAATTTCCAACATGGTGTAATTTAGTCAAACACTTTTATTTTACATGAACTAGTTGGTGATTCCAAAGTTGATTGGTATGATTCATGTCAACTAGTTTTGATATCGATTGTAATTACCTGGTTTGTGTAATTCAACACATAAAATCCATTTTTTATACGTGTCTTATCATAAAAAATGATTTCTTTATAAAATTATCAAAATTTATTCCCAATTTTGAAAATAAATAAATCAGTATCAAATTTGGATATAGAAATAATATTTTTGGTAACAAATAGAAAATAATAGCAATCTCTTACAACCAAGATCATTCCCATTTATAATGTGAGATGATACTCCCCAATAGCCACAACCACAAGTACGACTCTGTTGGATACATGTAGATCTATAGACTCTAGAATAATATTATTAAATATACTTGGTTTTTGTATTTTGATTAATTTTTTAGAACCAAATGTTGTATCTGATACAAAATTTGAAGAAAATGATCAATTTTGTAACACCCCAATATTTCATAGTTTGTTATCTCTTTAAAGTATTTCAATAACTTGTTCTACACACAACATTGAGTTCAAGCGCACCATGATTTACCAAACTAGCCATTCAAAAAAGAGGATATGAATAGTATTAAAAAATTTTAAACATTATATATCCTATATAATTTTAACATTCATATTTTGTGTTTCTTAGACATAAAATAAGAAAAATTCAATTTTTAAGATAAAAGAGGTATTTTAAAAAAATGCAGTTTTCCACCTTTTAATGGAGAACCTTTTTTAAATAAAATATTTAACACTTTTATATATTCAATTTAGTTAAATTAAATTCATTTTTAGAATATGAACATTAAAATTTAGTTTGGATAAATTTTTGTTACTTTTCTGATAACATTCATATTTTGATGAATAGTGAAAAAATAATAAATTTTAATTAAAAATAACTTTTTTAATCAAAATAATTTATAGTGTTAAATTACACATTTTAGTGGGTTTAAATTATAATTAAATTATATTTTTATCATTTAATTTTATTTCGGTCATTGGATGTAATTTCACATTTAATCTGGACATAAACAAGTGTCAGTCTTTCGATAGTTATTATTTTTTTAAAAACACTCTTTCTGTTTTGACAACAGGAATTAATTTTAAATTAATTTTTGCCACTTATGTGTTTTTAATTTGAAAAAATTTATTCCATATTTGTAATCAGTAGTACCAAATTGTGTAAATAGGTAAATTTTATTTTTAGACATTATGAATATTTACTTCAGTAAATATTTTATTACCATGGATAAAGGGTTAATCCGGTAAATTAGGGTAAAAAATAATATTATAATAATATTAAATTACCATAACACATGTCCTAACCCTATTGGATGATAATTTTCTGAACATGGGAATCATAGGGTCGATTTTGGGACCCCATGGAGCCACTTTTGAGTGATAATGACATTTTATATTAATTAATCTAAAGTAATGGAAAACATAACAAAAGCATGTATCTTATAGTAAAACATTTTTATATGGGGTTATATAATTGATCTATTAGACAAAATATATTACTTTGAAATATAAAAATATTTAATACATGATTATATTTTATTTATAATTTTTGGACATAAAATAAATATATTTATTTATTACACAATAATGATGCAGTAATTACCTTATTAATGAAACAATCACATAAATGGTATTATAAATATTAAAATAAATATAATTTGAAAGTTTTTAGGACATCCCAGAATTTTATAGGTGAATATGACATGTTAGGGTTGATTCAATGTATTGTTTTAGAAGTAATCAAGTTTTGATGAATTTCACAAAAAGAAAATACTAAATAATGTCAAAATTGACATAAATGAGTTTTTAAAACAAATATTATATTATTAAATTATATAACAGTCCTAAAAATCTATGGATCATCCAAAAGACTTATATAAGGTTATATATTTTAATAATTAACCACATGAGGTTCTATTTGCTGGTTATAGTATGTTTATTAACCATATAATATAAAAAGACAAAGATACATGGTAAATGTAAAACTATTTAACTAAGAGTTAAATCTTAAAGATAATGTTAATATGGTGAACTAAACCAGTATAAAACCTATTGGTTGAGAGGTTTTAGACCCATCCCTACCTTATCCTCAGAATAAATCATTTTGGAGCCATTATAAACTGAAAATGATTTTATTATAAAATAATATTTCAAGAATTTCCTAAAGTAACCCTCACTTCTCTTATAAAAGGGTACTTCCAATTCTCTTAATTTCACACCTCCAAAACCATTTTTGTAGGTCAACCTTTCCCAAATATACTCCCAAATTTCCTAACTTAATCCTAGATGCCTTCCTTTTGTTATAAATCGAATATAAGAATCCCTTTTGATCAAATCAAAAGGAAGAACCCGAAGAAACGGAAAATATTTCATCACCTCTTTCAAGTTCTTTTCTTCTTCCACTTCCTCTTTCTTTGTTGTTTCCATTTTAAAATAATAACTACATTATCTAATAAAAACTTTTATGTTATTATAAAAATGGTAAAACCATATTCATTATTTCATCCATCATATAAATGAAAAAATTCATCATACGTGCGTACGTACAAATTACCGTCTCCACATCGGGGTGTAGTTTGTTATTCAAACACATCATTATTTGGATGGGTATAATAATGAGTATACCTTATTTAAATAATAAATATAACATGTTAATGATTATTTATATACTATATTCCATATAATTACATACTATTTCAATATAAATATAATGATATTGTCACTTGAGCATACGTACGGATTATCGTGTCAATGAAGCGATGAGATTCATTCCCACGTTCACCATTCAACGATGATTATAAAAATATATATTATTAATAAGTATGTAATATATGAAATAATAATGCTAATGGATATATATATATATATATATCTGTGTGTGTGTGTGTGTGTGTATGTACTTACATATATCTTGTTCACTTACTTCCGTTCAGTATGATATGAAAAAGGAAACATTGTTTATGCATATGTACGGCCTACCATCTCCATAAACGGTGCCTTCCATTTCATATATATATCTATTATAAATATTTATTTTCAAAATATATATGATATATAAATCATGTTTTTATATTCTATAAGTATTTAAATCATTATCTAAATGATACGATCAAGAGTATACTGTCAAAACATGTACTATAAAGAAAGAAATTATTACCCAAAATGTTAATTTAACCCAGAAATCATTATTAAGTGGGTAGTATAAAGTCATAAATGAATATTGTATTATATTATAAATCTTAATATGGTTTTGTTATAATTTATTAAAAAACTATGGTCATTATAAAAGAGGATAAATGTACCCCCGACCAAAGGAAAGTGCAAGTTAAGGATTAATTTCAAAATCACTTTATTATCTGAGGTTGTTTTATGTAATTATCTACTGGGACCTCTCTATCATCCACATCCATGTTTCTTAAAAATTTATTTCAAAACATTTTTACTATTTACTAGACTATGGGTTAAATTCATTTATATCGTTGTTTTACATTTTATAAAATGGTTTGAAAGGAATCTTTCTGTCATTTTCCAAACAAGGTACTTTATGACCTTTTTGACAAAATTAAGGTAAGAATGTATTTTTTTTTAACTTATACGGTGGGTGTGGATATTTTCTACCATTATAACATCATCTAAGCTTCCCATAAAATCTTATAATAATATTTTCAAAATAAATGTTTTCTTTTATAATTATATGTCTTTTAAATGATTTCAAAATAGAAAGAGATATTTCTGTACAAAAATTTTGATTTCACCTATGTCAACATCCTTTGATGGATATTAAGCTTGTTTGGAGTCAATTTATTACGATACAAATCTTCCATATTGTATTTAAGGTTTTGTGATATGTTTGACTATAGATGAGTTATTTTTACTCCATTCATGGTTTATGGATAGAGTATCGACATTTCGTATGAAAGTTTTAATATGAATGTTTATGTTATGTTTAAACCTTTTCATATGAGGAATGCATTGGAATTAGTAAGTGACGGGTGGTGCTCGATATATCTCTTTGATCCATCGATAGGTCTCATGAGACAAACCAGTGTCTTGACACAAGGCCCTGAAAAAATATTATTTGTAGTCTTGGAACAAGGCCTTGAATATGTGGTTATGAAGTCTGGAATTATGAATTCCATCATTATTAAGGTGGCTATTGATATTGCATGTGATTATTAAACTAGTAGAATATCCATGTGAATAAGTAAATGAAATTATTTGATTTTAAATTTTCCATATTATTTTGCATTTTAAGTTTAAATGTATTTTGTTTCAGTGTTATACATTGCCTTAAATGTTTATGATTATTTATGAAAGTTTCTTCTATATTGTTAACCTTACTGAGAATCTGAGCACACCCCTTTCTATGTTTTATTTTAGTAGGATTCCATGATGTGTATTACGATTGATATGCAGGGTTAAGATAAAGGGAATAGTGTCATTATCAAAGAACTATCTATGTTCTATTTTATGTTTTAAATTGTAATGTAAAGCTGATATATGTAATCTATTTTACAAGACTGCTAAACTAATTAGTTTTTTCGGGACATTATTCCTTTTATCATGACAATGTTATTTAATAATGCACTAACTCTATGTAACTGGGGTCGGGGCATTACAGCTTGTATCAGAGAAAGTTTAACAATAACCTTAGAAACAAGATTTTGATAAACTCTGATTAGGAAACATTACCCTAAGGTAGACAATGAGGATTAGTATATAAGAACGTCCTAGAATTTTGGTAATGTAGAGATTTTGTGTATTTTCCAAGAAATATATCCCTGTTTGGATATAAGCAAGTAGAGGATGATTTGGCACAGATGTACCTAGGTGTGAAAACTCCGATAAGGAGTTTTGAGCTTGACCTGGAGCATCTTAGTACATGACAACGGGCCTTGGTGTACTCTTGGTTACGACAATCCTAGGGGATATGCTTAGGATAATTCAAATTTTCATTACAAGCCATTATGAAGAATTTTGAAGTAAATAATTCCTCACAAAAAACATTTTATGATTATAGATTATATGCATAAGTTATTCAATTTACGTTAGGTATTTTAAAAGTATGGAATTATTCATTGTGTTTCATAAAATAACCTAGTTTATTCCATTGTTTAGAAAAGGCGTCTAGTAGAAGGAATGAGAATTCCAGCGATACACATGATCGAAAGATTAAGAAGGATCATATATTTCATGGTATTAAGACATCATTTAAAAGGGAAATAGTCTCCCACGTATTCTCATCATATGAATTAATAGTATAATGGGTTAATAAGATAAGTAAAAAATTCTATGAGCCCTATAGATTTTAAGGGAAGCAAGAGAAGAAAAGGATGGAAGAGAGAAATATGGATAAAGGGAATATGGGAATAAAGTATTTTACCACATGTGATAACTGTGGAAAAAATCACCATGGTAAATGCATGAAGGGAATGGGAGTTTGTTATAAGTGTGGAGAAAAAGGACACCAAGTACGTGATTTTAAGGGTAATAAAAAGGTTTCAAAGGTAAAATTCATCATCTTCAAGGAGTTGGGACACTACACAAATCCATTTCCAAATCATCATAGTATACCCCACATGCTGCTATTAGATAATAATCAAGTTATGATACTACCGAAGATGAAGAGTAATTATTAGAGTTCTCATGTTGTTATTAAAGTATTTTTTAATTTGAGTATTTTATTAATGATGTACATGTTATAATAATTAGAAAGTATATAAGGATTTTACTGTAGTACTATTTCATTAATGACTTGAGATTGTGTGGAACCAAGAAAAGTGACTCAATGGCAGGTTAAATATTTTGGAAAATATATTTTTTGAGATAAATATAAACCTTAATATAATTTCGATACTGAGGTAGTAATTTTGGAATAAGATATGATTGATTTGGATAAATTATATTGGATATTCTTGACTACCTTGAAACTGATTAATGATTTGTATATTCACTCATTATTAGAGATTACAACATTTTTGGATATAAGGAGTATATCTAGTATTCTATAAGGAATAAGGGAGAATGAATGTAATCAATAATTTTTCATGGTAATTCAGGGTGTTAAAGTGTTTTAAAATAATACATGATGAAGGTTTTTACATGTTATTACATGGAAAAAAGGATCTTCAATGTGTTGACCTTCCTTATAAATTTTGGATTGTGAGTTTGGGCAGAAGTATTTTGGATAATTATAAAGGTTGGAATCAATTAAATTTTATATTGGATACTATTGTTAATGTTCAATCATTTCTTGAGATTATTTTTTGGATTGTCATAAAAAGGACAACCCGAAGGTCGGGCAACAACCTGTCGTGTCTAGTTAGGCCGTGAGGCATGAACATGCAATCGAAGGGCGACAAGGGTGCATCACCTACCATTGGCCCACTTGATGTCCTGGTTTTTATAATATAGATTTATAAATAGTCAGAAAAATGAATTATAAATTCACTATTTTTGGAACCTAATTCAATTAGGATAAATAGAATATTTTTTAATTCTATTATCTTTTGGAGTGAAAGATGAGTTTGTGGTTGGAATTAGTTGAAAGATGATACTATACTTGTCAATTATATTTATGTCCTCTTATTCTATGAATAAATTAATTATTAAACTTTAGGGAATGGATCTTAAAAAAATGTGTTATCCTAACACCTTATGGTTTGTTGAATCGATGATAGTTTACATCATCTTAGATTGATGGATTTGAGTCCCTCAATTTTACACTTGTTTGTGATTAATGACCATAGTCGCTCCATATAAATACATAAGTTTTTGTCTAATTATGTGTCTTTAATTGACACCAATTTTCTCCTAATCATGATCATAATATGGTGGTGATGTTTTCATTTCCCTTTCCCTCTTATTAAGACAAAATTTTATTAACCCAATTTCTGATGTGGGTTTTACACAAAGGTATTCTTCTATTTTTAAACTTTTATTTTAGAAGAACAATTTAAAATTGCCAGGATGCAATTTATTGAAGGAGGGTAAAATGTAACACCCCAATATTTCCTAGTATGTTATCTCTTCAAAGTATTTCAATAACTTGCGCTACACGCAACACTGAGTTCGAAAGTACCATGACTTACCAAACTAGTCCTTCAAAAAAGAGATTATGAATATTATTAAACAAATTTTAAATTTTATATATCTTATATAATTTTAACATTCATATTTTGTTTTTCTTAGATATAATTTAAGAGAAATTCAATTTTTAAGATGAAAGAGGTATTTTTCAAAAAATGCAGTTTTCCTCCTTTTAATTGCGAACCCTTTTTAAATAAAATATTTAACATTGTTATATATTAAATTTAGTAAAATTAAATTCATCTTTAGAATAGAGACATAAAAATTTAGTTTGGATATATTTTTGGTACTTTTTGATAACAGTCATATTTTGATGATTAGAGAAAAAATACTAAATTTAAATTAAAAAAACTTTTTTAATCGAAATAATTTATAGTGTTAAATTATATAATTGAGTGCGTTTAAAGTATAATTAGATTATATTTTTATCATTTAAAATTATTTAGTTAATTTTATGTAATTTCAAATTTAAACTGGACATAAATAAGTGTCAATCTTTTAATAGTTATTTTTTTAAACACGCTTTCTGTTTTGACAACGAGAATTAATTTTAAATTAATTTCTTCCACTATCGTGTTTTGAGTTTGGAAAAATGGATTCCATATTTGGAATACGTAGGTCTAAATTGTGTGAATAGTTAACTATTATTTTTATACATTATTAATATTTACTTCAATAAATATTTTATTACCAAGGTTAAAGGGTAAATCTGGTAAATTAGAGTAACAAATAATATAATAATAATATTAAATTATCCTAACACATACCCCAACCATATTAGATGATAGATGTTCGATCATGGGTATCCTTGTGTCAATTATGGGATGCCATGGAGCCACTTGAGAGTGATAATGACATTTTATATTAATTAATCTAAAGTAAAGACAAAAATAACAAAAGCATGTATCTTTTAGTAAAACAATTTTATATGGGGTTATATAATTGATATCTTAGACTATAAATATTCATTTTAAATCTAAAAATATTTCCTAAAATATGATATTTTATTAATAACTTTTATACAAAAAAATAAATATATTTATTTATAACACAATAATCATGCAGTAATTACCTTAGTAATGAACAATTAAAATAAATGGTATTATAAATATTAAAATAAATATAATTCAAAATTTTTATGACATAATAGAATTTTCTACGTGAATATGACATGTTAGGGTTGATTAAATGTATTTTTTTCTAAGTAATAAAGTTTTTATGACTTTCACAAAAACAAAATACTAAATAATTTCAAAATAGACATAAATGAGTTTTTTAAAAAAATATTATATTATTAAATTATATAATAGTCCTAAAAATATAATGTTCCACAAAAAGACTTAGATAAGGTTATATATATTAATAATTAACCACATTGGGTTCTCTTGTCTAGTTATAGTATGTTTATTAACTATATAATATAAAAATAAAAAGAGACATGGTAAATGTCAAACTATTTAACAAAGAGTTAACTATTAAAGATAATGTTAATATGGTGACCTGAACCATTATAGAAGCCATTGGTTGAAAGGTTTTAGACCCATTCCCACCTTATCCCCAAAATAAATCATTTTTGAGCCATTAGAAACAGAAAATGATTTTATTATAAAATAATATTTCAAGATTTTCCTAAAGTGACCCTCACCTCTCTTATAAAAGGGTACTTCCCCTTCTCTTAATTTCACACCTCAAAAACCCTTTGGATCAGAAAAAACCTTCCCAAATATCCTCCCAACTTTCCTCCATTCATCTTAGAGTCCTTATTTTTGTCATAAATCCAACATAAGGATCCCTTTTGATCAAATCAAAAGAAATAACCCAAAGAAGAAGTAAATATATCATCACCTCTTTAAAGTTCTTTTCGTCATCCACTTCCTCTTTCTTTGTTGTCTACATTATAAAATAATAAATCCAGTATATTATATATAATGTGATGTTATTATAAAATTTTACAACCATATTCATTATTATATCCATCCTATAAATGACAAAGTCATCATCTGTGAGTATGTACAGATTACCGTCTCCACATCGTGGTGTAGTTTGTTATTCAAACACATAATTATTTGGATGGGTATAATAATTAGTATAACTGATGTAAATAATAAATATATCATGTTAAAGATTCTGTATATATTATATACCATCCAATTACATACAATTTCACCATCAATATAATGATATTTCCGCTCGTGCGTACGTACGGATTACCATCTCCACAATGCATTGAGATTCATTCCCACGTTCACCATTCAAGTATGATTATAAAAATATATATTATTAATAAGTATAAAATATATGAAATACTAATGATACTAGATATATATATATATATATATATTTATGTATTTATGTATGTTTTTATGTACTTACATATATCTAATTCACTTACTTCCGTTCAATACGATATGAAAACGGAAACAACATTTATGCGTACGTATGACCTACCATCTCCATAAACGGTGCCTTCCATTTCATATATCTATCTATTATAAATATTTATATTATAATTATATATGATATATAAACTAAGGTCTATATACATGAAGTATTTAAATCATGATCTTAATGATACGATCAATAATAACAAGTTAAAACATGTACGATAAAGAAATCAATTATTACCCAAGATGTTAATTTAACATGGAAATCTTTATTAAATGGGCAGTATAAAGTCATAAATGAATCATTTATGATATAATAAATATTAATATGGTTTCATAATAATATAATAACATACTATGGTCATTATATATGAGGATAAACATACCCTCGACCAAATAAAAAGTTCAAGGTAAGGTTTAATTTCACAATCTCTTTATTATCCGAAGTTGTTTTTACATAAGTATCTACTAGGACCTCTTTATCATCCACATCCATATTTCTTAAAAGTTGATTTCAAAACAATTTTACTATTTAATAGTCTATGGGTTAAATTAATTTATAACCTTTTTTCACTTTTTATAAAATGGTTTGAAATGAATATTTCTATCGTTTTCCAAACAAGGTACTTTATGACATTTTAGACAAAATTAATGTAAGAATGTCTTTTTTAACATATACGGAGGGTTCATATATTTTATGCCTTTATAACATCGTCGAGGATTCCCATACAAGATTATAATAATATTATAAAAATAAATATTTTCTTTTATAATTATATGTCTTTTAAATGATTTCAAAATAGAAAGAGAAATTTCTCTACAAAAAGTATTGATTTCATCTATGTCAACATCATTTGATGGATATTAAGCTTGTTAGAAGTTGATTTATTATGATAAAAATATTCCATATTGTATTTAAGGTTTTGTGTTATGTTTGACTGTGGATGTTTTATTTTTACACCATTCATGGTTTATGGATAAAGTATTGAAATTTTGTATATAAGTTTTAAAACGAATATTTATGTTATATTTAAACCCTTTCATATAAGGAATGAATTGGACATAGTAAGTGACATATGGAGCCCACTATATCTACTTGATGCATTGGTATGTCTCATGAGACAAAATAGTGTCTTGGAAGAAGGCCTTGACAAAATCTTATTTGTAGTCTTGGCACATGGCCTTGACTATGGGGTTATAAAGTCTGGAATTATGCATTCCATCATTATGAAAGTGGCCATTGATATTGCATGTGATTATTCGACTAGTAGAATATCCATGTGAATAAGTAAATGGAATTATTTGATTTTATCTTTTCTATATTATTCTGAATTTTCAGTTTAAAAGTATTTTGTTTTAGTCTTATACGTTGCCTTAAATGTTTAATATTATTTATGAATGTTTTTGATATATTGTTAACCTTACTTAGCATCAGAGATCACCCCTTTCTATGTTTTATTTTTCAAGGATTATAAGAAGTGTATTTTGATTGATATGCAGGGTTAAGCTAAAGGGAATAGTGGAATTCTCAAAGAACTATCTATGTTGTATTTTATGTTTGAAATTATAATGTAAAGTTGATGTATGTAATTTATATTCCAAGATTGATAAACTGATCAGTCTGTTAGGACTTGATTACTTGTATGATGCCAATGTTATGTAATAATGCACCGACTCTGGGTAACTTGGGTCGGGGTGTTATAAATGTCACTTGATAACTAATTCATTTAAAGATTCCCCTTACTTCTTTATCTGGGTGTAGTTTCTATTACAGTGGACCTTCTACCCACATGTTAAATAGATAGCATCCAACTACCTTGATTTTCCCTTGATATTTATCTTCTTGGAAGTACATTATGAAGAATATTTTTACTTGGATCTTTTCACCCAACTTTTCCTCTTATTTACCACACATGTGACAAGTTTTTCATTCTTTAAATCTTTTTTAACTTGGTGAAGTAGAGTGAGAAGAACTAGAAGAGAATTCATTGTATTGTTCATATTAAAATTTATAAGAAAACTATAGAATATTTTATGGATTTATGAAAGAATTAATGAATTTATTAACAATTTTGGTGGTTTAAACCTTAGAACAGATAGTCGCACAATGTATCCAATGATTTTGACTATGTGAGGACTAGATGGAACACCCTCTCTGAGCTTACTCTGAAGGAGTATTTTGGATATCTCAAACACTTCCTATCTTGATCTATCTTTATATAGATAAAAAATGTTTAATCTTTCTATAATCATCCATGTCTTCATGTGACTTTAATAGTTCATTGGACATGGATGAAAGCATTAAACACTAAACATTGAATATGCCACTAAAGTGTTTATCATAGATCATGAACTCCCCATAACTCATCTCTTTAGTAGGTAAATTATATAGTGAAGATTATAGAACATAATTTTTTTGATCATGAAATAACACAACCCATAGGTGTTTGAACCTTTACTAAAAGTTACTGCCAGTAAGGTGAATGTATTTCTCTAAAATTGATCGCAAGAATAATGTGGTTGATGAACTTTCATAATAACTCCATGATAAAATTAAGTGTCCCAATGAGGGTTGGTTAAATACTTAGTTTTATGTATTTCATTCCTAATCAAGTAATGGAATACTTAGTCTGACTTAATATTATTTTGAGTGATTTTATTTATTATGAATAAAAATTTATTGTTTTATTACTTACATGTCTTGTTAATATTAAGTTAATTTTACTTAAGTGATTAATCATTTTAAGATCAAATATTTATGCATAATCCATTTATTTAAAATTCATCTTATCATATTAATCCATTTATTTATGTGATCTTGGTATTACAACCATAAAATAAAGAATGTAAAAGAGAGAAATAAATAAATAAATAAATAACCAAATCATGAGCATATCTAATAGTTGATTTATTGAGTGGACAATAAATCAACCTATGAATTAGCATAAAACTCATTGTGCTTTTTGTGAAATGAGTTAAAACATTACACCTGTCAGCTTGTGTATCACATGGGTCAGTTTTATCTTGGTTCCATATTGAACCACCTCCACACACCATTGAATACTCTTTTTATTACATTTATTTATAACTCACATGGAGGTGAGTGAAACAAAAATATTGTTTAAGGGGAATTACATAAATAACATTGGATACACAAGTACTGCATAATAAAGGAGGGAGGGATGACATGTATACAATCATTTTTAATTTAATAATTAATAATTCTTAAATCATGTAATAAAATAAATTAAATAAACCCAAATCGTACATAGGTATGTTCAAAGCTCATGAATAATCATACATATGCAAAAAATATGAAAAAGTACATAGACTAGAATTCACTTCAATTAGTTCTTTACTGTTAAGATAAACACACTTATATTAATTAATGAATTTTATTCATCTTAATGAACATATGAAGCCTCTTTTAGATACCCATTATATATGCATTCATAATAAATAAAATGACATAACAAATAATTAGAGATAATCACAATAAATTAATTGAACATTTATTAATTTTGGAAAACCATTATTACATAGTCATATATGGATGGTTAATAGTTTAATTATGTTTTAATACTATAATTAATTATTATAATTTAATTTAATTATGTACTTTATTGGGAGACTACACATTGTGTGCTTATGAGTTACATGAAATGTTCCTTGATTATTGTGTATCTGGAATAAACACATGGGGATTCGACCTGTATCTTAGTTAGCCAAACCGATGTGTACCTACTAGCTACACATCATGTAACTTTCTTAATGTGTGTCAACATAACATATTGAATGACTAGGTATTTTTTTCAGATTTATAACCACAAGATGTGTACTCAACAACACACTGTATGTTTTGCTTGTCGTGTGTTTGTGTAATCCACCAATGGAATTGGTGTATTATTCGAACGCCAGACATAATGAGTTACATGACATGTACTTCATCTATACACCATAAATATTTTTTTTCATATTCGATAACTCCCTAAATTTTCAAAAGAATATTTTTCCCGGTAACGTATATGATACGCAATACCAAGCCTAAATGAACAACAAAATATTATTATTTAAATGTTATATTTATAACATAGAAATTTAATTGGTAGATATGAACAATAATAATAATAAATATATGAAATATATATAAACTAACAAATCAATAAAAATGTACTGATTATTTCTTATAAAATAAGTTCTCAATTTTTAGTAAATATATTTTATCTTCAAAATATGTTTTCTTCACAAATGGGTATTATTAATTTTTGTGAGTCAATATTATAATTCATTTATGGAAATTTTAGAAAGTTTATTTGATAAAAAAGATATAATTTTTATAATTAAAATTTAAAAATTATCTTAGAGTGATGTTTTTTCTTTTTCTGAAAATTATGATTTTTCAAGGAATAGTGAAAATACTATTTTTATTGAAAATTATATTTTTATTTTAGGAATTTACAAAGTTTGATTTTGTATTAAAATTGTTTCCAAGTAAAATTTATTATATTATATTTTTAATATTAAAAATTATTTCATTGGAATCAATTTTATGTTTTAATTTATTATAATACATTTTTTACACTTTAAAATGATTTTTTCTAAAAAACTATTTTTTGTTGTGTTTTGCATTTTTTATCTTAAATTAATTTCTCCCTCTTATATAAATTCAATAGAGAAAAATGGATTTCATTTCACGAATTAGGATATTAAAATTTGGTAAATAAGGTTCCTTTTTTATTTTCAGGCTTTATCACTAATAATTGTGATAAAATTTATCACATCGGTAAAGGGTGAATTGTTAAATTGCGGTTAAAAATAATGTGATAAGATGTTTAAAATAAAAAACACTTTTCTTTATTTAATTGGATGATAAGAATTAGAAGAAATCCATTAAAAATTTTATTATACGGTATTTTTGTTCCATTTAACCTTGGTATTGATATTTATATTATTTTAAGTAAAGAAAATTTCAAAATGTCCCTCTCTTTGTCTTTATTTCTTTTATATATTCACACATGGAAAAGAATATGTTATAAAGGAATATAAAAGTTTTTTTGAATTTAATTAATTTATTTTTATCCTAGAATTTTATTTATAAATTTTAATGATTAAATAATTATCTTAAATTTTTATGCAACACTGACACAATATTTATTTGATTAAAAGAAAGATAAAATATTTTTTAAAAAATATTGAAAGTAATAAAATTATGATAAATTATTGTGTCCCATGTGTTTTATAGATAAATATAACATATTAATGATATTTGAAAATATTATATTAAAATTATATATTGATCGTGATGTTTTTAAAGTCTAACTAAATGAATTGTGACAAAAAATGACATTAATGATATTTTATGAAAACAATATTTTTTTTAATTATTTAAAGAAACATTTTTCGCGTCGCTTGTGCGTGTGTGTGGACTACCACCTCTACTAAGACATTTGATTTATTTTTTATTTAAATTTTACATATATGGTTATAAAGATAGATATAATGAATATATATTATATAATTATTATTCTAGAAAGGTTAATTATTATTTCCCTTTCTTTTTCTCCATTCATCAAAAAGTAAAAACAACGCTCATGGGTATGTACGGTGTATTCTCTCTATGAATAATGTAATAAAATTTTATATATCTAAATTTTATGGATGATTATAAATGTGTATATAAATAATATATATGATATTTATATCATAATTAACATTCTAGGGATGATGAAACTATGATCAAAGCACAAAGTCCAAAACTATTGAACAAAAATCATATATGAAAAATGAAGAAGTTACCATCTATAATAGTGATTTTTGCAATTAATTACTAAAAAATAGGTGAGAAAAGTTTAAAGTAAATCATATATTTCTTGATATATAATATTTTGGTTCTATAAATGATTTATAATAAATTTATATTTATTATACATGAGGTTTGGACACATATAAAGGAAGTAGAACATGAGGTAAGATTTTTCTCATCTCACTTTTTTTATGAGAGATATAACATATTCACCAATAGTTTTATTAATAAGGTATATATAATACCACTTTAATATGACATATCATGATTAACATTATATTCACTGTATTTAGAGTTACATTTTATGTTATTTCTTTCACAGGGATTATGATTTAAAAGTCATCTAAGTGGTAAGATTTTATTTTATAATCTCATCATTATTCCGAACTGTTTATGTTTAAGTATTAATTGGGTGGAGTATGTGATCTTTCTATGTTAATCCCAATATATTTTGTTCCCTTATATTTTTTCTGAAAATTATAAGATTCCTTTAATTTTTATCTTTTGTGTACTTAGGATGTTGAAAAAATATTTTATTAAGGAAAAATGATTGTTTTTTATTCAACTGGGAATATTTTTCATCCATGCTCACATTTTCTAGAAATTCTTTCAAGAATATTTTTTACTATTCTCTTTTTATTTTATAAATCCATGTTTACCCATGTTTTACTTTTCATAAAATTATTTAAAAGGAATCTTAGTATTATTTTTGGAATGAGTTTCCTTTTGACTTTTTTATCTAAAAATTAAAAGAAATATTTATTTTTATACACAAAACATGAATAGAATTTCCCATTATCATGACCACATAATGATTTTTAACTTACTTTATATTTTTTTATGATTCTTTTAAATGAATGTTTTTCACAAATATTCTTGAAATTATTAAATTTTAAAAGTGAATTTCATTGTGAAAATAATTTTTTCCTCAAGAAAGATTTTAATGTTCATTTTTTTGTGTTTCTATTCATTGAAAATAACATCCCTTTATTTTAATTATTTTATATTAGGGATATTTTTTAATGATTCCATACTTATTCTTTTTATAAATGGTTTATGATTAGTTTGATAGGGGGAATATTAACATTTCATATTCTAAATTTTCATTATGAATGTTTATGTTGATTATGTATTGAATTTTATTCAATAAATTCATATAATTAATGAATTGGACTTAGTAAGTGAGGAATGGGGCCTATTATAACTCCTCTATGAATTGGTATGCCTCCAAAGACAAACTAATATGATTATTTTACTGTTTCCTTATACATTTATATAATATTTCTTGGCACGAGTCTTTGATGATAAGTTTATGGTTTCCGAAATTATGAATTTAATCATTATGAAATTAGTTATTCATGTAATTATTTTAATAGTTATGAAATACATAGATAAGTTTCGAACTCATGGGATTATTTATATGAAATTATTTGAACATCATTTATTATTTCTATATTATTCTTTGTGCTTAACGTATTTATTAAATGACATGCATTTTCTTTTATTTACATTATTATATTGATTATTCCTTATTTAATCATTATAGATTACACTATATGTAACCCTTACTGAGTATATGAGATCACCCTTTATTTTTTTCCTTTCCTTAGGATGTCTTTAAGTGTAAAATGATTGATATGCCTGAATACACTAAATTAAATAATGGTTCCCTCAAAAAATACTATGTTGCATTTTATGTTTTTAAATTTAATGTGAGATTAATGTAAATATATAGTTTACCAAGATTACTAAACTATTCATTAATTTTGGGATTCAATCGATTTTACCTAGTAACAATGTAATAAAGTAACCGCTGACTCTGTTCTACAGGAGTCAGGGTCTTTATAGTTGGTATCAGAATACTTTTAGTATCAAAATTTAGAATTAGATTTATTAAAACCTAAATCAGGTAACCAAACCCAATGAAAAACATTGAATATAATTTTAATTATAGGATAAAATTCTAAAATTTTAGTAAGATAGAGATAATTTGATTTTCCTATAAATGCATCTCCTATTTGGATATTACAATTGGATATGGTTTTTGGAATATATGAATTCAATGGTAATAACACCAAAAATAGTAAGTCGAGCATATCTCAACCATCATTCTAGCACACGGTGAATATTCCCTCACTACACACTTAGTTTGATACTCTCAGGAATATTATTGGGTTTATTATAATTTTATATGTGAACCATTATGACAAATTAGAGAATTTAACTTATGGAAACCTATAATATGATGTAAAGATATAGTATAAACCTAATGTGTCTTGGGTTGATAAGTCTAAGGTAAATCATACTTTTAAAGGTATAAATACATTATTTTTGGTTTTATGTAACATTATTTTAAAATTATTAAGAGTATTTTTGGAGGCATTTATCATAATATAACTCTTGAGTTTAGTATGTGTTTCAGTTAAAGGTTTATTTGAGGAATAATGTTTTTTATTTTACAGATATAAGTTTAAATGTATTAAGGACATTTATTGTTTATATTATTTTTGTTGTTGAGGAAATTATGAGTTGTTAAAATTTGAGAACATATAATTTATTATATAGATAACCATGATTTTGAAAAGTGATTTAGTGATCAAGTGGTAAATGTTATTTTAGAATAAGATCACTATATTTTTGGGGAACATGATATGATTAAGGTAAATGGGATATTATTAGATAAGATGATATTTTATTTAAGAAATAAAGACTGAATTATCTATTGGAAGCATATATGATTTTAACATGGATTTATGAAGATTCAAGTTAATTATGGAAATGATTATAGTATTTTCGTGATTATATGATTAAGGTATATACATTTTTTGGTAAATGTCTTTATGAATGACTAATGTTGATCAGAGAAAGATGTTAAATTAATCTTGAAAGAATATATGATTAAATTCATCTTGTTTTTTTGTTTCAAAATTTTTTATAAATATTTTAAATAATTTTAAGGTTTTTTATAAAATGATCTAAATTGAACTGTTGTTGTTACTATTGAAGATTTTGGGTTAAATTTTGTATTTCTTCATACGAAGAATTGTTTATTTTGGGAATTATCTTACCTTCTAATAACCATTTTGATTTTGGTTAATATTTAAATACACGATTAATAACTTGTTATACTATTTTTAATTATGTAATTTGTTTGAAGTTAAGGAAAAATTCATCTTGAATTCTCATTTTTTGGAGAAAACTACTAGACTTTGGTGGTTATTGACTAAAGGATGAAATTCTACTTTTCAAGTAAGTATGTTTCCTTATGTTTTCAGTCTAGATAGTAAATGACTTACCCAACTCTTGGAAAATGATATTGAAACACAAATGTTGTCATATTACATCCATTCCTAATGAATCAATGGTCTTTCTCACACATTATTGATTTCTGGTTTTGTGGTCATTAACTTACTCAAGGTCATTCACTTTCTTGTGATAAATTATCTCTATCACTTTATCATTATTTGGAAATTTCTTTTTATGCCATATCCATAAATTATCCTCCCACTAATGTTCTTCTATTTGAAAAATTTGTAATTTTTTATTCCTGATTAACTTCATATTTCTCTTTCCTTCTTTTTAAGAGAAATGTTTATTAACCCTTTTTACGATATGAGTTTTACAGAAAGGAAGTTTGAAATGTCAACCCCTTGATTATTGAGCCTAAGTACAAAATTCTAGGGCACAATTATTTTAATGGTATATGTGACAATATGATATTTTAAAAGAATATCATTATGTTATATAGTTAATATTCCACATAGTACTAAGCCTAAATGAATAAAAAAAATTAAAATTCAAATGTTACAGTTATAACCTAGCCATTGAATTGGATAATATTAATAGGAATTACCAAATTATAAAATATAAATATAATAACAATTAAATACAAATTTATTGATTATTTATTATAAAATAAGCCATAAATTTTTAGTAAATACATTTAATTCTTCAAAATACATTATCTTCAAAAATGATTTTTATATCATTTTGTGTGTGAATATTATAATTAATTCTAATAATTTTATAAATTCTATATGATAAAAATGATATTATTTTTTTAATTATCTTCTCAAAATTATATTAGAGTTAATTTCTGCGATTTTTATGAAAATATTGATTTTGTAGTAAATAGGGGAAAATACCGTTTTTATTGAAAATGAATTTTTTATTTAACATATTTACAAAGTTTTATTTCTATTTTAAATGGTTTCAAACTAAAATTAGTTATATTATATTATTAATAGCATAATTGAGTTCTTTATAATCAATTTTATTATTGGAGTTTCTATAAAATCATTTTTTATATTTAAAAGACATGTTTTTGACAAACTGTCATTCTTTACATTTTGTGTTTTTATCTTAAATTATTTAATGCCACCTCTGTAAATTAAATATTTAAAAATGAATTTATTATTTATAATCATGAGTTTTAAATTTTATAAATAGGACCCTTTTATTTTTAGGCATTATGAATAGTAACCATGGTAAAAATTACTACATCGATAAAGTGTAAATTGAGTAATTATTGTAAAAAATAACGTGACATGACGTAAAAAATAAATCCAAAACATTATATTAGTTATTTTTTATATCAATAATTAATAAATAATAATAAAAACATTATTATATGAAATGTTTGTACCATTTAACCCTGGTAATGGCATTTATATTATTTTAAGTAAAGAAAATTCCATAATATCGCTCATTCGTTCTTTATTTCTTTTATATGCTCACATATGTATAAAAGTATGTTATGGATGAATATAAAATATTATTTTAAATATAATTAAAATATTTTTATTATGGTATATTTTTTTAATTTTCAGTTTTAAAAAATTTTCTTAAATTCTTTTGCAACCTCGATAATGTATATATTCAATTAATAGAAAAATAAAATAAATTATATTAAAAATATTAAAATTAATAAAATTTGGATGAATTATTATGTCCCAAGAATTTATATATAAATGTAACATGTTAATTATGTTTTAAAATATTACATTCAAATCCTATCTTTGTCTTGATGTTTTAAAATTCAAATTAAATTAATAGTGTCAAAAATGAAATTAATGATATTTAATGAAAATAATATGGAACTAAATTTATTAAAAATAATAAAAATATTGAAATAGGATAATGGGGATAATATAAGTCAAATATTTCAATAATTTTCCATTTATGGTCTAAATTTCATTTTATGGTAAAATTCTTGACCCTTAATGGGTAGAAAACATTTACATAGTGGTAATTATCGAAAGGGTTAATTTGGGGTTAAAACTAAAGGATTCGGGTGAAAATATAACCAAATCACATAAAAAAGTTTCTTGTATGAGTGTATTTAAACTCATAATAATATTATGTTATAATTATATAAATTTGAATCCATTTGGACTTGAAAAATAATTTATATTAATTTAATACTTTAAGAAATTCCAAGAATTCCACCCTCACTCGTAAAAGGGACACCCCTGCTCTCTTTTCTATAAAACAATTTGATTGTATCAACCAAACACTTAATATTTCTCATATAAATATACCTATAAAATAATTAGTGGTTCTGATATTCTTAAATTAAAATTCCAAGGTTTCTTAGGGAGGAATCCAAAGGAAGTCTATAAAAGAAGATATAATCATCTTTTCCAACTCTTTCAAATTTATTTCTTCTTCTTCTGATTCCCATAATTCTTTTGTAATCATAATTATATAAAATCTAAATTATAATAAATATACTTATATATTATTTTTATTATGATAAAACCATTTTCTATCTCTTTTCTATTCAATGAAATGTGAATACATTTCTCAGGCGTACGTAGGACTTACCGTCTCCAGATAGTGGTGTAATTAATCTTTAATTACCACTTTTCTTGGATGATTATAAATATGGAACTAATGAATATATATATTATATTATATTATATTTATTATATAATTATTATTATATAATTATAATGTCATATCTACCTTCTTACCTTCTAAACCTTTGGAAAATGATAACGTCACTCGTGTGTACGTGTGGACAACAACCTCAATGAAGCGATGTGATCTATTTTTCATTTAAATTTAACATTTGATGGTAATAAGGATTAATTTAATGAATATATATATATGATATATTAATGATTATATAATGGTTAATTCTTATTTATGTTTCTTTTATTCCATCTATTAAAATGTGAAAACAACATTCATATGTACGTACGACCTACCATCTCTATGAATGGTGTAATTCATTTTTCTATATATACCTATTATGGATGATTATAAATATTTATATAATGAATATATATGATATTTATATCCTAATTAAAAATACATATATGATATAACCATGCTCAAAGTAAAAGTATCAAAACCACTAAAAAACATACATGGAAAATGAAATAGTTATAACATGTAACAATGATTTTAATAAGTAATTGTTAATAAAAAGGATATAAAATTTTATAATAAAATCATATATGGTATGATATATATTAATATGGTACTAAAATATATGTATAATAAATTAAAAATTTTATATATGAGTTTTGAACATATATTAAGGAAGTCAGACCTAAGGTAAAGGTTTTCTCATTTCATTTTTGTTTCCACGAGACATATGACATATTCACCAATTGTTTCATTAATATGGTGTATATACCGGTAATTTAATATGATATATCATGAATCAATTTATATTTATGGAATTTAATGTTTCATTTGATGTTATTTATTTTATGGGGCTTATGATTCAGAAGTTACCAATGTGGTAAATGTTTATATTACAATCTCATCATTATTTGAGATTATTAATGTTTGAGTCTCCGCTTGGGGAATTATATGATATTTATATATCAAACCCAATATATTTTATTCACTTATAATTAATTATGAAAAATATAATTTTTTATTTCATT
Source organism: Viscum album (assembly GCA_963277665.1). Lineage (NCBI taxonomy): Eukaryota > Viridiplantae > Streptophyta > Magnoliopsida > Santalales > Viscaceae > Viscum > Viscum album. Next base: position 1,922,809,090 of record OY728160.1, read on the forward strand.
TTCCCCTTTTAAGTACGCACGAGACTAAAAGAATGTTTTATAAGTAAAACCAAATTTAATTTCTATATAGTTTGGAATCTTTTTATTTAATTCCAATATTTTATAAAAATATTATATATAATGTTTTTTAATTTTATAATTTTATTTTTTAAATAAATATTTACCCAAGTTTCAATTTTTATAAAATTTTTTAAAAATAATCTTCATGTCATTATCTGAATGAGGTACTTTTTGACTTTTTATCTAAAATGTAAAAAGAATATTTGTTTTAACATACATGACATTAATGGAATTTCCCACCATTATGATGACCCTAGAGATAATTTACACATTTTAATGATTCTTTTCAAATACTTTTTAAAAAATATTCTTAAATTTTTCAATATATAAAATTGAATTTCAAAGTGAAAATGGTATTTTATTCAAGAATGTTTTTAATAATCCTTATAAGGAATTTTTATTAATCAATTAGAAAAACCATTTATATTACATTTTCTCCACAGATGATTTTATATAATGATACCATCCTTGTTATTTATCTAGATGGTTTGTGATCAGTTTGATTGGGGAGAATATTAACAGTTCACATAATGGTTTTTCAATATGAATGTTTATGTTGATTATGTATTGAATTTTTATTCACCCCATTCATATGATGAATGCATTGGACTTATTTCATGATAGGAGGGGCTGTTATAGCCTCTCAATGAATTCACAGGTCTCATGAGATAATCTATTTTGGTTATTGGTTGATTCCTTACCCATATATGTAAGATGTATTGACACTCTTCCTCGATGGTAAATTTAAGATGTAAAAAATTATGCATTCCATTATTATGAAATTAGTTATCAATTTATATGTGATTGTCTAAATGGTTATCATATCTATAGATATTTTTTAAGCTCATGTGATAATTTATATGGCATTATTTGATCATCATTTATTCTTTCCATATTATTATATATACTGAAGTTATTGATTAAATGACACGTGTTTTCATCTATATTCATTTCCATATTTATTATTCCTTAGTTAATTATATTAGCATCCACTGTATATAACCCTTACTGAGTATGTGAACTCACCCTTTATTTGTTTTCCATTCCCCATGATTCTAGGATGTGTAATATGATTGATATTCATGGATACACTAAAAGAAATAATGGTGTATTCAAATAAAATACTCTGTTGCATTTTAGGTTTTTGAAATCTAAAATGAGATTCAAGTATTTATATAGTTTTCCAAGACTAATAAACTAGTAAATACTTTGGAATAAAATCACTATATCTAGTATCAATGTAATAAATTAACAATAAGTTATGGGATCCAAGAGTTATATACTTTATAGTTGATATCAGATGAAGTTTAGTAGAAACCTAGAGAAAAAGAATTAAGAAAAAAATATATTAATGAACATAACCCTATCATAGACTTTGTAGATAATTATAATTATAAAATAATAACCTAAATTTTTTTATGGTAGAGATAAAATGGTTTTCCTGGTAATACATTCCTATTTGGATTCTTCAAGAGGATGTGGTTTTGACATAGATGAATCTAGGGGTAATAAACCCAAAAATTGTTGTTCGACAATATATTAACCATCATTCAGGTGCCTGATTAATGTTCCCATACTACACACCTATTTTGAAACTCTCAGTCGATATGTATGGGTTAATTGAAATTTTCTTCATGAACCATTATAATTAATTAGGGAATATAATCTATGGATGCCTCTAATATCTCATAGAGATATGGGATAAACCTAAATTGAATTAGGTTGATATGTATAAGTTCTAACATATGTTTAAAGGAAAAGATACCCATTTTGTGGTTCTATGTGATGAGATTAGAAAATGAATAAGATTATTTTAGAAGGCATTTATGGTAATACAACCATTGGGTTTAATATATGTTTAGTTGAATGTTTTATTTTAGGAATAATTATTTTTATTTTATGAATATAAGTTTAAAGGTATTGATAACCTTTATGGTCTATATAATATTTAATATTTTGATTATTATGGGTTATTACAATTTTGGAAAATATTTTTTACAGTATATATCACCATGACATTGAAATGTGATTTGGTGAATAAGTTATTGATGTTATTTTTTATGAATATTATTATATTTTTGGGAAAATTATATGATTAAGGTAAATTGAATATTATTATATAATATGAGACTTTATTTGAGGAATTAAGGTTGAATTATCTTTTGAAAACATAAATGATTTTAATGTGGATTTATAGTGTTTTTAGTTATTTATGAAAACCCTTGACATATTTCAAATATTATATGATTAAGGAATATACATTTTTGGGTATATGACTTTATGAATGAATATATTGATTGGAGATAAATGTTAAATTAATCTTGGAAGAATATGTTATAAAATCCTTCAGATTTTTTCTCTTTAAATCATGGTGGGGAATATTTGGAAGAAATTTAAGGTTAGTTATCAAATGATCTAAGTTAAACTTTGAGTGTTATTGTTTATGATTTAAAGATTAATGTATCATTTCTTCATATGAAGTTTTATTCATTTTTGTAATTCTATTACCTTCTTCTAACCATTTTTTTGTTCAATATCTAATTATTGGAGGAATAATTTTTTATACTTTTTTAGAGTATGTGATATGTTATATGTTAATGAAAAATTCATCTTAAACTTTCATCATTTGGAGAAATATATGAGATTATTGTGGATATTGATTAAATTATGAAATTCTACATATCAAGTAAGTATGTTTCCATATTTTTTAAGTCATGATGGTAAAATAATTTATTAACTCTAGGAAAAATATCATGAAACAAAAAAAATTTCCTACTACATTCATTCCTATTCAATAGATGGTCTTTGTCACACCCTATTTATTTATGGTTTTGTGGTCCTTTTATCACGATCATTCTATTTCTTGGGACAATTTGTTCTATCACTCTCTATCATTGTCTAGAAATTTAATTTCACTCAATGTAAATATATTTAGTTCTCAATAATGTTATCCTATTTGGAAATAGAGTTTTGAGTTATTTAATACAACCTTAATATTTCTGTTTCCCTCTTTTAATAGTATGTTTTCTTAACCATTTTTAAAATGCGGGTTTTCTATAGTGAAATTTTCAAATTTCAAACCATTGATTTACATGAAGAATTTCAAATTGTGAGGATGAAGTTCATTGAGGGAGAAAGAGATGTAACACCACGAAATTTTAAAATAATAACATTTTCTTTGATATCGTATAAGACACATAACACCAATCCTAAAAAAATAATAAAATACTATTATTTAAATGTTACAGTTATAATATATTATTTGAATTGGTGGGTATGAATAGAAATAACCACATTATGAAATATATATATATATATATAATATTCTGAATACATTTTTGTTGATTATTTCTTATAAAATATGCTCTTAATTTTTAGTGAGTACATTTTATTCTTCAAAATATGTAATATTTAAGAATGTTTTCTGTGAGTGAATATTATAATTAATTTATGGATATTTTAGTAATTTTATTTGATAAAAATTATATCATTTTTTCAATTATAATTCCAAAATTAACTTTTAAGGAATTTTTAGTATTTTTCTAAACAGAGATTTTCCAGTGAATAGTAAAAAATAATGTTTTTATTAAAAATTGCACATTTTATTTTAAGAATTTATGAAGTCCCATTTTGTTTTAAAATGGTTTCAATGTAAAATAATATATATTATATTATTAATAGACTAATTTAGTTCATTAGAATCAATATTATGATTGGATTTTGTATAAAAAACTTTTTTATACTTAAAATACTTTTTTTTTGAAAAATTGTTTTTTATGAGATTTTCATTTTTATATTAAATTATTTTCACTAAATTATATAAATTGAATATTGATAGTTTTTTCTCCATATTTTAATGAATAAGATTCAAATTTGGTTAATAGGTCCTTTTTATTTTTTATGTATTATTAATATTAACTATTGTAAAATTAATCACACTAGTAAAGGGAAAATTAGGTAATAGTAAAAAATAATATAATAATTCAATAAAAAACAATCCAAAACATAAATTTATTTCATATTATGTGATTAATTTTTCCATATTCATCCAAATTTTGAGTATATTGAATTTTGTTTCCATTTCCCCTTGGTAATGACATTTATATTATTTCAAGTAAAGAAAATTCCAAATTGTCCCTCTCTTGGTCTTAATTTATTTAATGTATTCACATAAGGATATGAAAAAAATAAAATATTATCTTGAACATAATTTCATTATTTTTATCATGTTCTTTTATTTTTAATTTTTAGTGATTAAATAATTAACTTAAATTCTTACGCAATGCCACCACAGTATTTATTCAATTAATAGAAAAATAAAATAAATGATTGTAAAAATATTAAAAGTAATATAATTTGGATTAATTATTTTATTTCATGAATTTTATAGATAAATATCACATATTAATGAAGTTTTAAATTATCATATTTTAATTTCATATGATTCTAGATGTTTTTAAATTCAAATTAAATTAATAATGTCAAAAGTAATGTTAAAGATATTTTATGAAAATAATATTTTATTAAATGATTTAAAGATTATAAAAATATTTAATGATTAAATGGGTTATATATGGTTTAAAATTTCATAACATGGCCTTTTGTGATTCATTTTCCTTTTTATGGTAATAGTCTTGACCCTTAAAGTGCAGAAAACTGTTATATTTATGGTAACTATTGAACGGGTTAACAGAGATTAAAACTGAATGATAAGGATTAAAATATAAAAAAACAAGTAAATATTTTATTTTATGAGAGTATTTAGACTCATGATCATATTATCTTTAAATTATACAAATTTTTATCCATATGAAAATGAAAAATAGTTTATATTAATTTCATATTTTAAGAAATTTTAAGAATGCCCCTCCCCTCACTTATAAAGGGACGCCCATTCTCTCTTTTCTTTACATAAATTTGAATCATCTATATTGACCAAAAAATTCGTATTTATCTTTTAAATTTCCATATATTCTAATTATAGGTACTTACATTCTTAAAATACAATTATAAGGAACCATAAGATGGAATCCAAAGTAAATCCATCGAAGAAGAGGTAGTAGTCTCTGCCGACACTTTCAAATTTCTTTCTTCTTCTACTTATTATAATTTTTTTGTACCCATAATAAAATAATATATATATATATTATAAATATATATATATATATGTTATTATTATTGTGTGTAAACCACATTCCATCTCTTTTCCATCCTATGAAAACCAAAAACAATGCGCGTGCATACATATGGTTTATCTTCTCCATGTAGTGGAGTAATTTTTCATTGATCAACAATTTACTTGGATGGTTATAAATATGAAACAAGTTAATATATATGATATATATGAAATTATTTTTCATTTTAAATTATAATATCACATCTACCTTCTCACCTTCCAATCTGTTGTGAAATGAAAATGCCACTTGTGCATACGTAAGGACTACCACCTCCACGAAGCAACGTTATCTATTTCTCATTTTCATTATACATAGATAGTAATAAGTATATATTTAATGAACATATATAATATGTATTATATAATAATTTTTGTATAATGTTTAATGATTTTTTATATTTCTTTCATTTCATTCATCAAAAAGTTAGAACGTTTATGTGTACGTACGAGCAACCATCTCCATGAACAGTATAATTCATTTTCCTATTTCTACCTTTTATAGATGATTATAACTATGTAAATAATGAATATATATGATATTTATAACATTATATATATTATTCATAAGATATAACCGTGATCAAATTAAAAAGATCAGAACCATTGAACCGAAACATACATGAAAAACAGAGCTATTATAACCTAGAAGAGTGATTTTAATAAATATTTGTTAATAAACATGTTATAAAATGTTTTTGGAAAACTATACAAGGTAAGATATATATAATTATTGTTATAAAATATATTTATAATAAATATAAATTTATTATACATTAGGTTTAAACACATATTATGGAAATCTTATCGGAGAAAAGAGTTTTCTCGTCTCACTTTTGTTTCCACGAGTCATATTCCATATTCACAACTTGTTTCATTAATGTGGTGTATACATATCCCATTTAATATGATGTATAATTATTACCATTATATTAATTTTACTTAAATTTATATTTTATGTTATTTCTTTTATCGGGGTTATGATTCAAAAGTTAACAAAGTGGTAAGAGTTTATTTCACAATATCATCATTATTCAAGATTTTTTATACTAAAGACCACATTGGGGGAATTATATGATATTTCTATGTTAAACCTAATATATTTTCTTCTACTCTATTTATTTCTTAAAATTATAAATTTTAATTTCATTTTTATCTTTTAAATACTCAAGAGACTGAAATAACATTTTTGAGGAAAACTGTCTTTGTATGCTAGTCGGTTGGTAATATTTTTATTCTATATCCATGTTTTATAAAAATATTTTCAAGAATGATTTTTTATTATTTTCCATTTATTTTTGAAAGAAGTTTTTACCCATGTTTTAATTTTTATAAAATGGTTTAAAAGAAATCTTTATTTCATTTCACAAATAAGGTACTTTTGGATTTTTTACCAAAAATGTGGAAGGAATATTTTTTTTATAAACAAAACAATAACATAATGTCATGATTTCATGACTACCCAGTTCGTTGAAAAATTATTTACATGTTTCAATGATTATTTGAAAAGAAAATGTTTTTCCAAATATTTTGGAAATTTTTATTTTTTAAACGTGAATCTAAAACTAAAAATAGTATTTTCCTCAAGAATGTTTTAATGATCTTCGTATGGTATTTACATTTATCAATGGAAAAACCCTTTAATGTATTTGTGATCCATTTAGGATATGTTGTAACAATATCGTCCTTATTATTTTTATAAATTATTTTTTAATTGTTTGATTGGGGGGAATATTAACATTTTATATGCATGTTTTTTCAAAATGAATGTTTATCTTTATTATTTATTTAATTTATATTCATCCCATTCATTTGATGAATACATAGAACTTAGTAAGTTATTGGAGGGACACATTATATACCCTCAATTCATTGGTAGTTCTCCTGAGACAAACTAGTTTGAGTATTTGGTTGAGGCCTTATCCATTTAGGTATGTTTTCTTGTCACAAATCCTCAATTATAATTTTAAGATAACCATAATTATTGATTATGTCATTGATAAATTAGTTATTTTTTGTCCATATGCTTATTTTAATAGTTATGATATCAATGGATAAGTTTCAAAAATCATGTGATTATTTATATGAAATTATTTGATCATCATTTATTTAAATCATATTATTCTTCATGCTAAAGTTATTTATTAAATTGCACGTTTTTTCAGTTATTTACCTTGTAATATTTATTATTCTTTATTTAATCATATTATATTCTACTATATGAAATTCTTACTGAGTATACGATCTGACCCTTTATTTTTTCCTTTCCTTGACATGACATGAAATGTACAATGATTGATATGCATGGATATGGTTGAAGAAATAATAGTGCCTTCAAAGATAATAATATGGTGAATTTTATGTTTTCAAATGAATGTGAGATTCACCTATGTATCTAGTTTACCAAGACTACTAATATATTCAGTCCTTTGGGATGAAAACACTTGTTTCTAGTACCAGTGTAATAAAGTAACAACCACATCTAGGCTATTAGATATGGAGAGTTTCTAAATACCTTAGACCCATACCCCTTAGATCTGGTGTTAAAAATATAATCTTTTCATACATATTTTGATACCAACTATAATGCATCATACATTACCAACCTAAAATTATGAGTTTAATTAAAATGATTATAATTTCATATATTCTCGTGATCTTTTATGTTTTAGGTTTTATAGAATTATGTAAACTATTATAAAATAAAGTAGAAACTTCCACCCATTGTATACATTTTCTAGAAAAATATGTTTTAATGTTTAAACTGTTGTTTCTTTAATAAATTTTTTGATTCAGTAAAAACAATTGACCATAAATAGAACTTTTAATTGGTTAATATAACCACTCATCCTAAATCCCTTTGAAAAACATTTGAAAATACGAGATGAACAAAACAATGTTCAATGAGAGATATAAAAATAAAATAAACTGGTTAGTATATTGAATGGACTAGGAGGGGGTCATGAGACTTTTTCTAATGGTATTAATAAATTTTGATTCCCTTTTGAAATTTGGGGCCATGTTTTGTCCTTAAGCTCATGTTTTTATGGAATATATGCCTTTTTAATGTATTGGGTTTCCCATTATCCCATCCCTCAAAAGGTTTCATCCTTTCTTTTTTATGTTCAATGAAGGGGGATTGAACTTTAACCTTTTAAAAAATAAAACCCCTAAGAATGTTCCTAAACATTGAGCGTAAATAATGAAATAAACGTAAAATCAAGACCATATATTTTTTTTAAAAAAAATTCATAATAAATAAAAAATAAAAAAATTATAACACCATTTTTATTTTTATAAAATATTTTTCTTAAATACTTTTATTTCTTTGATAGCTTGTGTTGCACGCAAAAATGAGTTAAGACTAAGCACACAACATTATTAAAAAATTATGTGGACAATATTGCATTATTTTTAGATTGAAAGGTATGAATATTAATAAATAAATTATGAAAAATATATGGTCTATACATTGATAAAAATAATTCATTAGTTATCAAATGATCAAAATTAAAAATAAAAAAAAAAGAATATTTGAAAGAAAATGTGTTGTTTTTTTGAAAAAATTTGTTTTTCTTTGTGTAATATATTTTTTATATTAATAAATTAAAATTATTTTAATTAAATATATATATTATTTACTTTAATAAAAAATTTAAACATTTAACAATTATTTTTATAGTCATAGGATAAAAATAAATCCAATTTTATTCTTAAAAATGTATTTTTCTTATAAAATAGTTTTTATCGCATTTCACACACTTAATTTAATATTAATTTCTTTTATTTGTAGGTATTTAATTAGATAAAATGTAATACATATTTATAATCACATGTTTAAAATTTGTCTAATAGTCCCCTTTTATGTTTGGTCAATATGAATATTAATTGTGGTAAAATTTATCACCTCAATAAAGGGTAAATCAGGTTAATCCAAATTAATAATAAGTGATAAGGCTATAATTTTTCATATAAATTCTTATAAGATGAAAATAATTATATCCTTATCATTTTGGATTTAAATATAATAGTTGAATGGGGAATTTTTCATGATAATGACTTATATATTATTTAAATCAAAGAATGTTATAGAATGTCACTATCTCGGTTTTATATATCCATTATATGTTCTAATAGGGAAAAAACTAGTTATTAATGAATTTTAGTATTAATTTTGTTTGTAATTAAATCATATTAATTATGGTAATTTATTTATAAATTTTAGGTATTATATAATTATCTTAAATTCTTACACAATGCCAAAATAATATTTATTCAATTAATGAAAAAATAAAATAATTAATTTTGAAAATATAAAAAGTAATAAAATTTTAGTATTTTATTGTAATATATGAATTTATTAGTAAAATATTACATATTAGTGTTTTTTTAAAATATTATACCTGAATTCCAACTTTTTCTTTATGTATTTTAAGTCAAATTAAATGAATAGGGTCAAAATCACCAATGATGATATTTTATTAAAATAATATTTTATTAATTTATTTAAAAATAATTAAAATCATAAAATAATAAAATTTGTATATTATATGTTAAAAATATATTAAACATTTCATTTATGGGCGAATTTTCACCCTATGAAAAAAAAATCTACAACCATTTAAAATTGAAGAAGTTACTACCATAGTTAAAATTACAATTTCTTAACTAAATGATAATCATGATGTTAAGGTCTCAAATTACCCCAAAAGTTTTCTAAATTTCACTTTTTTATGATATTACAAACCTATAATACATTATATTTTAATCCCTATCCATATTTAATCATTTTTCTTTGGAATGAATTTATTATAATTTAATCTTATGATAAATTCCAAAAGATCCCATTACCTTAATTATAGAAAGGCACCTCCCCCCTCACTTATTTGAAAAAATTTGAGCCTTATAGTTCAAAAAACTTTGGAAATTTCTCTTCCCAAATTCCCTATAAACATTATATAGGTTATGATCTTTCCAAAATACCAAATCTAGATCCCTTTAGAGAAGATCCAAATGATTCGTTTCAAAGAAGTGGTAATCACCTTAACCGATCACATTTTTTCCACTCTTATTTAACTCTTATTAATCTATGGTATTTATAATTAAATAATAAATTAATTATCATTAATATGATTAAATTTTATTATGGTTATTAAAAAACCATTATACACTATATTTTATATAAAATTATAAGTGAAATCATCTCTCGTGAGTTCTTATAACTTACCATCTCCATGTATTAATACAATTCCTTTTTCACTACCATTTTTGTAGGGATGGGTATTATGATTGTTTTAAGGTTTATATATTATATTTATGAAAAAATTATACTTATTAAATGATAATATCATTTATGTCTTCTTACTATCTAATCATTTGAGAAACAAATATGTCACTTGTGCGTACGTGTGGACAACCACCTCCATGAAGTGATGTGGTTCATTTTTCATTTATATTTTACTTGGATGATAATTTTGATTTATTTGATGAATAAATTTTATATATTTGATATATATGATAAATATGATACAATAAATATCTCTTAAATTTGAATTAATATGTTCTTTTCTTTCATTTTATCCATTGAAAAAATGAAAATCACGTTTATGCGTATGTATGACATACCGTCTCCATGAATGGTGTCATTCATTTTTTTGTCCGTAAATTTTATGGATTACTATATATATATATATAATTAATATATATGATATTTATACAATGATTAATATTGTTTAAATTATGTAACTATGATAATATTACAGGGACTGAAACTACCAAACTAAAGCTTACATGAAAAACTAAGCAATTATCATCGAAAATAGTGATTTTAAAAAAGAATTATTAAAAAATGAATGATAAATTGTTAAAATTGAACTATATATGGTTTTATATATATTATTATGTATCTATAATAAAAATTATAATAAACCTATATTTATTATATAGGAGTTTGCAAAAAATATGAAGGAAGTCAGACATGAGGTAAGGGTTTTATTATGCAGTCTCACTATTTATTGGGATTGTTTGTGAACAAGTTTCCAATAATGAAATTATATGATATATCTCTCAAGAATCACATGGATTTATTATATTATTTTTATTTATTTAAAATACATGTCTTCATTTTATTTCATCATCTTCTGTACTCAACCGACTGAAAATATTTTTTTAATGAAAAACGACTTCATTTCACTCTTCAGTTAATTTATTTTCTTACCTAACCATGTTTTCTAAAAAAAATATAAGAAGGTTTTTACTATTATACTATAATTTTTTAATTTAATTTTTAACTATGACTGAATTTTTTCAAAATAGTTTGAAAATAATCTTCTTTTCATTTTTCAAATGAGGTACCTTATGACTTTTCAGATAAAAGTATGGATGAAAGGTTTTTTAAATAATATGACATGAAAATATTTCTCATCATAATGGAAACTAAATGTTTTAAAGCTTTATTTACAATTTTCAATATTTATTTTCAATAAATGTTTTTCATAATATTTTGGTAATTTTTTGATTTTAAAGAATTGATTTAAAAATGAAAAGGTTATTTAACTCGAGAATGTTTTAATGATATTTTTATTCATCAATGACAACAACCTTAAATGTTTCTTATGATAATTGGGAATATCATCCATGCATACAATTATTTTTCTTTCCCTGTATGTTTTATGTTTATGATGACATTATGTTTATGAAATCCGTTTCATTTCCATAGGTTATTCTGTGATGAAATGTTTATGAAAATCATTTCTTTTAATGATTTTTGATACGATGGATGATTTATCATATTGTAGCACACATATGTATGAGTTTCAGTATGTGAGTGATGGTAACTATATCTCCTTATAATTAATTAGGTAAATATTAACAATTCAGGATATGAAATAGGACCGTAATGGGGAATAAACCATGTTCAATATGGGATTTTTTCCAATATGATAATCTTTGGAGATAGCCTTCAATGATTTGATAGTTTGACGGGTGAACCTATTCTACTATTCTAGTATTGGAAATTCCCATTTAATTGTAAGTAAATTATTTTTATATTATATATATTCTAAAATTTTATCTCTTATATCAATGTTATGATATCATGACTCATGTTATTTGATTATTTTATGATTCATGTATTATGAACTTACAATATTTATTTCATTATTCGATATTCTAATCTATAATATACAGGGTATGTTTTTTGAATGTTAAGTTCATGTTATCATACCATTTTTCTAATGTTATGATTATATAATCATTGATACCTCCCCTGTTTTCCTTTACTGACCATCATATATCACCCTTTATTATGTTTCCTTTCCTAGATTTTCAATAATGGTTTTATGTATGATATTTTTAAGAATATTGGTTGTTATCAAGATCTATGTGGGAGAAGATGTATAACTATTATAGAAAATTGTTTATGTTTCCAATTTTCCAAATATATTATACCTATATGATTTTAGAATGAATAATTATGTTATGTAAATAATATTAATCTATTTAGATGTAATATGTAAGTATGAAATGTCTGGGTCACTATAAGCATAATCGTGAAGGTTACTTAATACATCCTAATAATATCATTCTTTTGAGAACCATTATAATGGATTAACATATCAGGTTAGTATAAATGTATTTATAAGAGTGACATAAGTTCATATATCTCTTTCATCATTACATATTTATAGGTATAACTTATATTCAGCAAACTTCATCGACTTCATAGGAGTAACTTATAAGTATTTTACTCTGTACATATTATCCAATTCATTGGAGGGCTATAACAGACTCATCTATAATTATATATAATTTCCAAAAACCATAAAATTAATTAAACACATATGGTCTCTTAGTTGCATCATAAAACTCTTAAAACATATTTTTGAAACCATAAACATAAGAACATTAAATTATCACATGAAAATAAGGACAAATTCACTTTTGTTTTGATAAATCATAAAAAAGGAAAATTCCTAGAAAATTTTTCACAAGTTTTTCTTTAAAAATCCAAAAAAATCAAAGATGAATAATTATAATGAATAACAACTATGACTATGGGGAAATTTGGTCATGTGGTAAATGTTAAAAAAATGATTTTTCACTTTTGTAAAGAAAGTAAAAAAAATAACCCATATGAAAAATGATAGAATGATTTACGTTTAAACCATTTTGATAAATTTAAAAAATATTTGAAAATTACCTTCAACATACTTTAAATTATAAACAATAATATTCTTGAAAATTTAAAAAGAATATATACATGAAATAGAAAGACTATAAAGAATTTAAATACATGTTTTAAAGAAAAATATGTTACCTTGAGTTCCATCTCTCAACATACATCTTTTATTGTACTTAATAATAAATATCTTTTAATTATTTACTTGATTCAAGATATTTTTTATATATATCAGTTTTTTATTGTTCCATTTATTTTATTTATTACTGAGTTTTATATAGTTATTAAATTGGTTAAGTTCATGTCAGATGTTTTTAGATTGTTTGATTCATAATATCCAATACACTGTAAGGTTAATAGTGGAAAAAGAAAACATGACTAAATTATTTACAAAATATTAATTATGTCACAATTATTATGTTTATATATTAAAATAATTTTTAAACAAGCATGATAGATTCCCATGTAAAATGAAATACATCATTTCATAGAGGTGTTAATCCTCATGCACACATGAGTATTGTTTTCATTTTCCAATGAATGAGAGAAAAAACTTGGACAATAATTTATATTTAAAGAATCATAATTTATAATTAAATTTCATATATATTAATTGAATATATCATTATTACTAGGCATGTGAGCTTGTGACTAAAAATGAGGTATGTCATCCTTGAAGGTGGAAGTCTTCATGTACATAAAAACACCATTTTCATTTTTCATTGGATGGAAAAGAGATGAAAAAAGTTTATACCCTCAACATAATAACATTTTAGTTTATTAAATGTACTAATTTAATTATATTGTTATGGTTATTAAATTTTTGAAGGAGGTGAAAGAAGAATGAAACTTGAATGAAATTGGCTAAGACTTTTACCCCTTCTTTGGAAATCCTGATTTTAATTACACCTTAATACTTATTAGTTTGGTATTTTTGTGAGACTAAAACCACTAATACATGAGAAATAGAGTTTTTATGTGATTTAAGTAGATCTTGGTTGAGATATGGTTCTCAATATATGTGGATAATTTACGAAAGAAGATGTCCTTTTATAGATGAGAGGAGTGACACTTTTGTTAGTATTCATAATGTTAAAACAAAGGAGTCGTTTTCAAGGGAAAGTGGAACCAAAAATAGAATATGGGATCATGTGGGTAAGAAAAACCCATATAATAAGATTAAAGATATGTTTTATTTGTATATTGGAGCCTTATGCCTTATTTTTAACACTTTTAATCATTTTAGACCCTACCATGATGAAAAAAAATTACCTAGGTAATTTATTTATATGACCAAAAATAAAAGGTATATAATTACATAATTTGAACATAAATTTTATAAATAATTAATCCATATTCTAATATTCAATTTATAGATATATGAAAACTTAATTTTAATATAAATGTTTAAAAATTCAATGAAAAATAGTTTTTCAAAAATTTATTTGTTTATGCATAAGAATTGAATTTATCTAAAAATCATGTATAGAATTTTTCCTTGTGACATTTATTTATTTATGAATAAATAAATAATATTTATGTGACATTTAAACTAATCCATAACCTAATGAAACCTTCTAATTACTTAATTAAAAGGAATGGATAAAAATAGTTTTTATTTAAAATAAAACATTACTCGTATATTAACATGTCCAACATAGGTTTTTAAATTCAATATAATTTTTTTAAATGTATTATTTCACTTCATAGTTATATATTTTGTCTAAAAAATAGGTTTCATTAACATTAAAGTCAGTCTTATATATTTATAATTTCATATAATTGGTAGTATTCAAAAAAATAATATTTTTAACTATTAATCGAAAAAAAATAAACTATTTCTGAAAATCATAAATAATTAACCATAAGGTAATTTTGATATGAATATGAAAAATAAGTATATTTTATCAAATTAAAATTCAGAAACATTTAAATTTAACTTTTAAATAAAATAAAATAATATGTCGAAAATAATTTAGTAAAAATAAAACAATTTCTATTTTGATTAAAAAATTATATAAAATCATTCATAGAATTATATTGAATATAATTCCATGAAATCAACAAAAATAGTAATTAAAACTAATATTCATTAATGAGATAAAATTTATGGGTTGTCACACACATGACAACCCATCCATCGCTACTACAAAAAAACCACACCTAACCCTTACATCCTACTATAACACTTTTATTTCTATTTATAGTAAGTAAAACTCATATAAAATCAAAAAAATAAAAGATTTTATTAATTATCTTTGGTGATCTCCACATAAATCCTTATTTCAAATCCTATCATAATTCAATATTCAAACACCATTACCAAACTTCATCATTTCTACACAACTAATGTGTTACTAAAATTAAGTGATTAACCCATTATGTAAGGTGATTGTAACATAAAAACAAAAACAAGAAAATTATATCACATTTTTAAAAAGAAATATTTGGTAGAAACCTTCAAAAAATCATCAATATATAAAAATATACAGGAATTTCATAAATCACATGTTAATCATAAATTCCATATGAATTTAATTTCATTCAATTTATTATATTTATTAGGTCAATCATTACCATCCATCCAAATAAATAAAAAATATGATACCTAAAAAATTTACATAAAATAAAGAATAAGTATCAAATCCCATTGTAGTAATAATATAGATTGATCAACAATATGAAGTAGGACCAACCCCTAGTGGTCCATACTATTGCAGAGATAATCGATGAAACCAACAAGGTATTGTAGCAGTGTGGACATCGACATGGTATTGCAAAATCATGTAATAAACATCACTGGAAGATCACTATAACATTGTGTAATTTCACCAATTGGTTACTATTGAAATGAACACATACTATATAGATAGGAATCATAGAAACGTGGTTTACCATATCACAAACTTTATTTATGAGTATATTTTTAGATAGGGTTTCCTTCCAAAGGTTTGTACCCTATAATTTTTTTCTAATATAGTGAATTTTTCTTCCTCTCTATGGAAGTCGGGATTAAACTAAACCACATAAATCGATGTGTCAACAATATTATTCTTATTCTTTTTTCTACTATTTACTCTTCCTTTGGAATCTTTTATTTTTAGATATCACATTGTTTTTCACCACACCCTTAACCACACCAAATCTTCATAATTACAACACATGATGGTGAAGAAACTACCGTCATATAGTACCCAAAAAATAAGGATTAACCACACGGCCTATGTTTGATCATTACCCATAAAGATCAAAATATAACACCACCAAAAAAGAATTAGTATTTCTATCAAAACCCATTCCAAGAGGAAGGAATGAGAATAGAGTCAAGAATAAAAGAAGAAGAATCACCTTGGATGATGAAGATGTTTATATTTTAAAGCTAAAACCCAAAAACAATCAACAGGTGCTCAAAGATCTCTAAGGATGCAATTCTAATCATTTAGTGTTTCGGTAAAAACAAAGGGATTTTGAAAATTAATATAAAATTGAAAATTTTTTATAAAACTCGAATGTTATGGAATATTTGTGTAACAAGTCATATACATTCCATAATGGGGATAAATCAAATAAATATTCAAAAATCACACCATGATATGACTTATATCTATCTTAATCTCATGTTTTAGACTGATTTAACTCTATGAATTTAATGAATTCCACAATGAAACCAAGGTTGACCAACTATAATGCATGATATTTTAAAAAATATGGATTAGACCTTGATCTTCTTAACTCAACCCCAACACTCCATAAAAAACATAATTCAACAAGGGAACCATGACACAATGATACTCAAAAAGGAAGAACAACAAAATCAACCACCCATTACTCCATGGTGCAACAGATAAATTCTCACCATAAGGAAACCACATGTAAGGTGAACTCAAAACCTCACATTATATTAACTTGAGAAACATCATCATGTAATAATATCCCACAAATATTAATGTCATAATCAAAACCAACCACATCATGACAAGACTCGTGGAAGATTAAACCAAAACTCCACAAGACCCTTCATGTCGTACCTGAATACTCCATCCCATAACTAAATTAATGTAAGGTGAAATCAAAAGGATCCATTACACAACTAACCAATTCATACCACACCCCAAATATTTAATTTAACACTCATGATACACAAAACAAATTATTCCACAATGCACTTATATAGCTTAAATATCATCTCTAACACTAGTTTTCTCTCCCCAGCCTTCTCCTAAAACCTACAACACCCAAAAGGAAAAAATTAATAGTCATAGAAGGTCTGAATGGTTACTTTGGATATATCTCAAATTATTTTTATCCCCAAGAATCAAAACCAAACCCAATAAGTAAACAACAACCACCAAACCCAAAAACTCTCAAGAGATACCTCTCAAATTGTAATCAATCCATCACTAACTCACAGGGTAGCACATAAATAAATAATTTCAACAAATATGGAACTAAATAAAAAATATTAGAATAAAAAAAATTAAAAATATGTTTTCACATGTAGTGTGATTTTACAACTCGCATTCTCACACACATTATTCCAAGAAACCATACCTCCAAAAGATGTAGAAAAAAGAATAAGGTGCATGTGAAACACATCCCATTGAGAGTTTTGAATCTCAAAAGACAACTCCATGAACTTTTTTTCATCCTTCACATCCATCTCACCCTAATAAATGATATAGGATTCATCATGAAGATATCAATGAAGTTTTGACACATGGAAAATGTTGGGAATTTTATCCAGTTTTAGTTGGAGTGATAACTGATGTGTCACCTCACCTATGTAATCTAACACCTTGAATATATTGATAAATCAAGATTAAATATTACCCCATCAACAGAAAATCCCATGTCCATAATATGTGTAAAACCTTAAGACTATACTCAAACTCAGAATGTCTCCCCATCATATCATAATAAAAAAATTTATAGTATTATAACACCTTCATTATCAATCAAATCATCTACACCTTCTCTATATTTATCTTCACCACATTTGGTTTATGTTCCTTTGACTCCTCAACCTAGGTCCAACATAATGGAGATCGAGAATGTTTCCTATATAAAACCTTGAATAGATAAATGCCAATAGTTATGTGATAACTCTCAGTATTGGAAAACCCAACCAATGGTAGGAGCTTCACCCAAGATCTACCAAAATCCAAAACACGTTAATATAACATATCCTCCAGTTTTTGGATGGTCCACTATATTTTATTGTCTTTTTGAGGATGCAAGAAATTTTTTAAGGCACAATTGAGATCCAAAAGCATTATAAAGACCTCCTCTATAATATTAAGGTAAATAGGGATCTTGATCAAATATGGTGGTCCTTATAACCTAATTAATATTCTATATCTCATCAACATACTTCCTTTACAAAAACATCCACAAAAATTATTCCCTTCATCTCTACGAAATGACTTAAATTCATTAATTATTTGAAAATTACACAAATATCATCATATTCTCTTTGATCTCAAGATAAACCAGAAGTGAAATCTATAAAAATGTCTTCCCACTTCCCCTTATGGACATACAATGACTTAAAAATCATTGAGAACACAATGATCTTCCTTCACCTACTGACAAACCAAACACCACAACACAAACTATAATATAGACTACTTCATCCCCAACCAACATAATCAACATATCAAGGCATGATACATATTTTATATACTTGGAATCATTGCAAATTTTGAGCTATTAAACTTCAAAAGAAACTCCCTATTCATTTATAACTAAAGAGACAATCTCCCTTAAAATAATACTCGAAGTCAATCATCTCCCGACCATCCCTCCATAGAATCAAATTAAAAGATGTGATCCCTCAACACCTCTTATTTTTTGTCTCCCCACTGAGCCTCTTCCTCTTATTATAGTAAGGATGATTTCATTTTTAGCTAGTATAAATAAACCCATCCACTAACATTCTTTATGTCAATCTATATTGATGGAAGATCATATATAACTCTTTAATCATCTCTAAACTCTCAAATATTTTCTCACTATGAAATCCAACTTAGTACATCAGAAACTACATTCCATTTTCATAGGGTGAATGTAATCTCACAGTCACGGTTCTGTAAGAACTTCATCCACCTCTACTGATGCAAATTAAAATCATACTAAGAGAATAAAAACCTCAAGAACTTATGATATATGATCATTATGAATAATTCACTAATGTCTTAATGTCACAAAAAAATCATATAAAACACCATTGATACTAACTGAAGATCATGGGTGTCATAATTAGTCTCATGAAGATGAAACCACTTATACCCATTTGAGATCACCCCCCTTCGATGTCATGAAGCAACCCAAACCAAGAAAATATCCATCAAAGAAAACCTAAAACATATCCCTTTCCTATTTCAGCCGAAGAATGTAATCATTGATAAACTTCTTCTATAGGTAGTCAACAGTTTCTTGACACTGATAGATCAATACATAATCATATTCCCCCATAGTTAAGGATATAAATGGGGCTATAATCCAAGGGAAATTAGGAAAAAAACTAATAATCTCATGAAATACTAAAGTAACTATGAATATACACAACATTCATGGGTGTTGTCCAAGAAACAACCACTTGATCTTAGAAGGATTGGCTGCCACCCCCTATAGAGACACCACATTCTTGTGAAAATACACCTCAGACATCCAAAACCTATATTTATAAAGTATCCAATATAGATGATGGTATCAAAGGACCCATAAAATTGTACTAAGTTGTACAATATGATCCTCCTATTAATTTTATCACATGGGAATATCTTTGATGAATGCTTCCATGAATATATTCAAGAACTCATGAAATACAAAGTTCATGAGTCCCATAAAAATATATGGGGTGTTCGTGACATCAACTAACATAACAATGAACTTGAAGTTCCTATAATGATGCTTTAAAAAATACATTAGGATATCCTCCTCCACCCTCATATGATGTTTCATAGACCAATAATAATTTTTTTTAAAACCATCAATCTCCCTTAACTGATAAAAAAATCATTGACTTTAGGGAGCAGATAACATGGTGGATAGATTCCTACTATGGATTAGGTTTAATAGCTAACCTCATAGATATTATATCATGATATATAAAAATTAAACAATGAATTAAAGTGATGTATGGGTTCATTCATTATAACATGTATATTAATTTGTGTTCTACATAAGAAAACCAAACACAAGGCATAATCATAAGAAATAACCATGGAAAGAAACATGTAACATAATATTTCTTCATATAATAATCAAAGGATATCTCATAAGGATTCAAAAGTGATGAAAGAATTATAAATTTTGAGTTTTTGTATTTTAATAAATAATAAAATGTATTGAATATAGATTTTATTAGAATAAAATTTCATGAGGAAGGGTGGATAAGTAATTTTAAAATTGAACATCTCTAGACAAGTCTTAAGAAAATGGTATGGAATCTTTAAAGATGGTAAGCACGTCATATTTTTCATAAAACTAGAAGTTAACCAGGATGATTCCATATAAATTAATCAGTATTTAATGAATACCATTTTTGATTAAAAACAATTAATGTAGTGGTTTATAACATGAAATAATAAATAGGAAGTTCCCTAAAATCATGTTTACTTAAAAGAAGGAAATGGGAAGAGAACTTCAAAAGCTAGTATATCCCAAACAAAGAAAACATGGATAACATAGGTATAACTTTATTATTAATATATATAAATAATATAAACGTTTTTAATTACAATTTTAAGGATATAAATTGAGGTAGAGAAATATAATTCATAGCCCAAAGAAAAGGTGTGGTATGGAGAGTTCCCTTACATCATGTCCTTGACTTGCTCGGTACTATCACCTAACTTTCTGGATAGTAAAATTAAATTTATTAAATACTTTATTAAGAAAAATTTTTATATATATTTTATTTTTTAATATTCATTAATTTGTATATACAATCATTTTATTAAGACTTCGTGTTTATTCCTACTCTTATGAGGGTGTTCATTTCACGGTTTTATAGTCACTTTAGTTTGTTGATAATTATTAAAGTTATTTTCAAATGAGACTAAAAATATATAAGTAAAATGAATTATATATGTTTAATTTATCCAAATTATCCAAAAAAAATTTGACACATGTATGATTCATTTAGTATTAATGTTATCATTAATGGTTATTTCTTTTAGATAGTTTTATCGACCATCATGAACTAGATTCATTTTATTTAATTAAATTATTTTAAATACATTCCATAATATGAAATAAGTTATAATATACTTATTATCATCGTAAATATCCATAATATTATTTATATAACCATCCATGAAGGCATTGGAGAAAAACAATGTACGTTGTTCCTAGGGCAGCAAACCCACAATAATAAGAAAAATTATTTTCATTTTAGAATGAAATGAAAATAGGGTTGTTAATTGATATCCCATTAACATAATAAAATTATAGTATATTTATTATAATAGATTAATTATGTCATGTTGGATAAAAGAAGAAATGATGAGGAAAAAGAAGATAAGACTAAATGATAGTTTGGTTAAGAACATTACCTCTCTATATGTCCTCTCTTGGACGACGCCTTAAGATACCTTGGTATTGTATTTTGGTAAGAAAATAACTCCTTGAATGCGATGAGACGTATGGGTAGAGATTTTGGAATAATATGGTAAAGTTATAGATCTTATAAATTGTGGAGATAAGGGGTGGTAAGGGTAGTATTTATAGGGGATGTGATGAGTGTTTTTGAATATAATATTGATTATGTTATTATTTTTTCTATAGAATAACAATATTATTGATTATTGTAACTATATTAAGTAATTAGTTCATGTGATTTCTTATTAATGGTTACTTACATCAGGCATTACTCCAAATTCATATATTTAACATATAATGTTAAATACCATATTTTTACGTATTTACCTATTCACTAAAAATTCAACTATTTTTGAAAAATACCAAAAAATTATTATAAATTTTTTAAATTTATAGATTCCAAAAAATGAAATCTATTTTAGGAAAATAATTTTATTAAAAAATCTTTATTTATTTGAAAAATACAAATTTTAATATTATGATCAATTTTTTGACCCTTTTAAAAAATTACTTATGATCCCATAAGATTTTATTATCATTATAACGAAAAATAATATTATATTATAAACCAATTTTATAAAAAATAGCATTCCTAGAGAAGCCCCAGTCGGGAAGGATCTGTTGCTAGCCGAGATGACAGAGCATCCTACGGGGTAACACCTCACTCAGCGATGGTTTGACACAATAATACATCAGCTAATTGAGGGGTGTTCCTCAGTCTGGAGGGTTTGAAAAGGCCACTCATGGGAATTACATTTCTAAAAATATATAAATAACACATATGTGTTTTATTAAAATCAAAACACTTATTTATAATTTTTGAAAACTTTATTTATTATCATCATTATATAAATATGCTATATTTTCATTTTATATGATAACTAGATATTATTCTATAATTACATTGGTGAGGATACTACTCTAACAGTTAGGTTTTTATTCATAATGGTCATATCACTATTCCAATAGTAAGATTAATATTCCAACATTTATATTTTCAGGGTCATATGAATTCCCTACATTTTATAAATTCCTCATATTTTATTTATTCTTCATACACTTCTATTTTATCTCAAAGTTATATATATTTTCATTTTCAAAATTAATATTCCATTGAAATATTCTAGATTATTTCTACAATTTCGTTTGTGAGTGAAATCATTCTAGGGGATTGAGAAAATATAATTTTTCATATTATAGTTATCTTATTTTCTATCTTTTGTTCCATTGTAACACTTTCAATTACTATATCTATATTTATTCTCTAAATGTAATGTTAAATTCAATATAATAAAATTTTATTGGTTCGATTATGGTGCATGTGATTTATATAATATTACATTACTAAATATGATGCATTTATAATGTTAGAAAAAAATTACATTGAAAAAAATTATAGGTTGTTCTTGGGTGGATATACCCTAAGTAAATTATAGATAGGTTGGGTAGATGAGGAATTACCTAAGATAATTTAGAAACTAATATTAGCTTTCTTCCATCTCTCTTGAGTGATAGTTATATGGATTATTCTATGAGGCTGGTGAGGCCATACTATGATCATGATGATGTTGAGGGACGATATTCCCTTTGAGTGGAAATTTTTGGTTGGATTGTTTGAAATTAGATAGACGAGCCTATATAGATTTTCTAGGAAGAGATATGGCCTAGGGGACCTTGGAAGTTTCCCTAGTATCATTTTAACTCTATAGTGGGTTAGCACAGGGAAGTGATTTTTATTTATTATAGTTGTCACCTTAAAACATGAAATATATGGTGTGATATTGAACTAGATGTAGTGATAAGGATAAGTCATGCGCTTGAGAGGACAACCTTGAATATGTGTGGATTGTTTGGGTGAATGGGAAAACCTTACTATTATTATTGATATATTACTGGGTGGATGCTAACACCCAAATTCTAAATCAAAGATGCATAGGATGTTCCTAAGATCTAATGGTCACACATGATGATATATAAGATTCCTGGGGTGTGACTTGGATTTGGTCATTGCACTTGATGACTTATGAGATGCCTAGGATTCCTAGTGTAATCTGATTACACATGATACTTGATATGAGATGCCTAGGATTCCTAGGATATGGTAATTATACTTGATGAATTATGATATGCCTAGGGTTTCTAGGATTTATTAGTTGTTCATGATATCATATGAGATGACTAGGTTATTCCTAGTATCAGTATTTTATGCCAAATTATATATGAGATTCCTAGGGTATTACCAGGATCTAGATTTTATGTATAAAATTATTATATTCCTAAGATGCTTCCTAATATCTGGCCCTTAGTCCTAAGATTATTATAAGGCTCTTAGGATTATTACTAGGATATATTTTTTACCAATAATGTGTGCATGTTCATGAGATTCAAATTTAATAATTATACTCCCCAACATTATATAAGATGCTCAGAGACACTCTGATATTGGTTAGAGAAGGAATGTTCAATCTCGAGTGTCAAATTAGAACTCGATGGTTAAATTTTATTGTTTTATTATGATTGTTCATGGTATTTGTTTCTATGATCATAGAACATGTTCATAAAATAATTCAGTTTTTATGCTAAGGACACCATTAGTGGTATCCAACTATTTTTTTACTCACACGCAGCTCGAGAGACTATGACACTTGGGTACCCAAGTAGATATCACTATTCATAGGTTCTGGAAGGGTAGAGGACCATGTTCCAGGATTGAGAAGGATAAATCCGATGGATTCAAGAACTTGGAACAAGGAGAGTCTTAGGGATGGAAGTAAATCCACTTTAGTGTTTCATTATTTTATTCATTTTGTATATGTGGTCAGTTCAATGGGTGACCAACTATGAAGTAGAACTATATGCCACATTTCATTTGATATAAAATGGATATTATTTTATTTATTATTCATCCTATGATTATTTGCTATGGATATTATTTATTTATTTTTCTATTGTATTATGTGTTTACATGTGAGTATATTCTCCCCATGGTAACACCCTATACCCCCAATACTAGTCGGGAACCTCTTCCATATAAGGAGATTCACCTAGAGCCATATGGAAACCCCCATTCTGGACATCGATTAGTAGTCTAGGACTAAAAGGTAATTAAAACTCAACATCAATAAGGATCAATCACCAAATATCACATCCAAGTATAATAACATGGTATTTAAAGAATATATAAGTCAAGAATTTACCCCACAATTCATATATTGAAAAAGTGAATTCCTCTAGAATGGCCACCATACCTGTGATGACCTTAGGATAATGATGGTCACTGTTCCAGCCCCTCCCCCTTCAAAAGGAGGAGGGTGGGGGTCCTCATCATGTCCTTTGGAATGGAAGACACCTTTCTCACCATTCACCCCTCAAAATTCTCTTCATAATTTTACCCTCATCTCCCTTAACCCGAAAGTCATTACACTTCTTTTGGGGGTGTTGTAGCTTTTGATTTCAATCCAATAATTCAACAAGGAATCATCTCTGTATGATCCATAATTGGTTTATTGATTTTTTAAGAGGATATCACAGGTTTTCTATCAGGAAAAAATTATCAACAGATCATGGGGATTGAAGCAACATTATATGATAGGGTTATTGGACCCCCATCACTTTCTCATCCATTTTTCATCTGATAAGGATCTTTTTTCTTCTTGGTCTAATGGGTTAAGGAATCTAAATGAAGTCTCATTATCCTTATTTTGATGGAATATTTCTTTTTATATAAAACAAGATCCAGAAACATGGATGTTAAGAACCAGCTCGAAAACCCCGGTACACTAATAACCGATCTGAGCATGACAGAACCCGAAGGGTGTTCCCGATCCCCATGGGTTGTCGAATAGCACATGGAATAATATCAATATCTAAATGGAACAATTTTTTCACAAAATAATTTAAGATAAATGATAAAAGTTGGTATGTAAACACTCCTTAACAAGAATGTAATAGAATAATATGGGTAAAACAATACCCAAATAGAACATCCTCAAAAGAAACAACATTTATAAAATAATGTTTTATAAAATAACATGTAACAGGAGAATGAAATCTCCACTAGTCACATCTATCACAACATGTCCCATGAATCAAGTACACCCACCACCTCCAAGTGGTATTTTCCCATTTCATGGACATGGAATAAGATAATATAAAAATTCTTAAAGGAAAATTTTGGGTTCAAGAAAAAATTCCAATAGGATAGAAAAACAATATTCCATAAGAAATTTCATAACACTAAACCATTTATTATTTAAATTTAAATAAAATAAGGCATAAAATGTTATTTACATATTTTTGAAAAAATATTCTTTCAAATCAAACATATATAAAATATATCAAAACATGATTAAATGAACATTTTATATAAAAGTTTTATATTAAGCGGTTATCATGAATAAGAATTTCTATAATCAATGTCATGTTTAATCAAATAAAATAGAAAAAATCACAATAACCCTAAGAATCAAGTTACATTAGTTTCTAAAAATTGGAATGTCACACTTCTTAATAATCTTCATCATCAAGATAAGTGTTCAAACTCAAATGAACACCATATTTGGGATACCATTATGGTAAATTAATCTACACCCCATTTGGGCACCCATCATGGGAGATCATACGAAAATTTGTTTAGATAGTGTTGTCATAATCAATCCATTTTATATGGAGCCAAACTCTTAGCATGATTATCTTAATCACCCACTAACTACCCAAGATCACATGTATATCCAAAAAAAATCAATCAATAATTTCGAATCATTTCACCACTCAAAGTTCAATTACCCTATTTCTGTTTCAATATGCCTTTTAATTTCAAAAACCAAATCATAGTTTTTTATCAAATTCACGTCTTTTAAAATCATCTTTCATTTTAAGATAATTTTCTCAAGAATCAATATCAATAAATTTAAACAAATAAACTTTAAATTGAACCAATCCTTTTTTTAAATCCACCCAACAATTTCATTTCTATTGAAATTGGGGATTTTTAACAATTTCTATTCGCTTTTCAAATCATTAATCTAATAATATCAAATAAATGTTTTAAAATCAATTAAAAATCATTTAAAATTAATAAATCAATTTTGATTTTCAATTTTATGGTAAATCCTTATGGACCCACCCACCATTAATCACGTGATTAAATCAATACAATAACTGCAACGAGACCCACTAACAGAGTATGAAGGCATACAAGATCAATGAATAAAACATAGAATCAAGATCCATAGAAAAAGATATTATATCCATAAATAAAACTATTAACTATCAACCATCAAGGATGATAAAAGAGGGTATTGAAACACACAACATGAGAGGAGATTAACTTATCAGAAGGAGATCAAATGAATTTTTTAGTGCTTAAAACCTCCAACATAAGGAATTAAAGGAGGAAAAATCACCTCTTGAGAGACTCTAAAGAGTAGGGAACCATATTATGGTTGAATGGGGTATTTAAGGGTTAAATCAAGTGTCAATATATTTTTAATAAAAAAATTGGTGGAGTTATGATCACATGTTTTATTTTACGAGCTATATAGTTAGTAGTAACCATGCACCACCACTGGACCTATGGATGGGGTGAATGGTTTGGACACATTGTTAAACTAATAGTGATCCAACCACTAAAACCCTCACTATCCAGGGGTGAATGGTTTGGAGGGTTTTCTGCAGGGTTTGGACAAACCCTGCACCCCCTTCCAGTGGTTTGACATTGTCCACACAATTTTTTGGTCCAAACTGCATGATTTTCCCTAATCATGCACCAACCATTCACAAACCCAAAAGTCTAAAAGTTTTGTCAAATTTAACATAAATAATCTAAGATAATCCCCAAACAATTTAAGATAATTTTTTTGAATAAGTTTCAGAAATCAAGTAATAAGAGGTTATAATAACTCCACCATAAATACTTTTTTTCCTTGAGAAGCCTATTATGAAAATTCCATATCAAAAAGGTGAGACCAATGATCTCACATTATTGATTCATGCTTATAGGTTTCATGATAACTGAAACCACAAATCCATAGCATGTAAATCAAAGTAATTTTATTCCCTAAAATACATTTTTATAAGAATCAAAATTCCTATATGGATGCTCTATCATGGATAAATCTAGCTCAATATCAAGATCTTTATTGCTTAGTAGATGAGAAGGTTTATAAGGATACACTCTAAGCTATGATAAACAAAACAAATTTTTTATTGAATTCAGCTAACATGACATGTATAAATGGTAATCCACATTACCAACCTTATAAAAAATCTCAAAATGACCCACAAACATTGATGTAAGATTACTTTGTTTCATAAGTCTTCGGTTTCCCAACTAAGATGAAATTATCAAGAATACCTGGTCACCAAATAAAAAAAATATTTCATCAATGAAAATTAGCATAATATTTATATCATCTATGTTCTATCACCACTCTCTGGTGAATCAACTGTATGTTCATTTTTGTCTCCTGACCAAACACAATCCAACCAAGGAAGCTTCACCAATCTCTGACCAACAAAGAGGAGATCTATAAGGAATTCCCTAATATGCCTAAAAAGTATCCATTAAAATTACTAACTGGTAACTATTATTATAGGTGAAGTCAACCAATCACAAATGAACACCCCAATATCCATTGAATTCAATAACATAATCATGTAGAATGTCTCTAAGAATATGTAGAACTCATTCTATCAGGACATCTTTCTATGGATGATAATACATTCTCAATATAACCTCGGATCCAAATTCACCATAAAGGCCTCTCCAAAAATGACAAGTAAGATGAGGATCCCTATTAGATACTATAATATATGAAACTCCATGTAAAATAATGAACTCTTTCCCATAGAGACTTCCAATGTCCTCAACATTGGCTGTGTCTCTAATGGGTATAAAGTGATCTGATTTGGTCAGCATATCGATAAATATCTATATCAAATTCTTCTTAGGAGGTGTATGTAGAAACCTAATCACAAAATCTAATGAAATATCATCCCACTTCTAAGTCAGTATGGGGAGGAGATGAATCAAACCCTAAGGTTTCTAGTACTCAGCATTGACCTGTTGGAAAGTATTACAACAAGAAACAATGTTATAAATGTCTTGTATCATACCCAGACACCAAAATATCAACTATATAATGTATAGAATCTTCATGGTTCTACGGTGAACTACCCACTAAGAACTATGATAATCCCAAATAATTTACTTTCTCATAGGAAAATTTACAATGAATTGATTTTGAAAACAAAGGATAAAAACTAAGGAGAAAATCCACCCACTGATGGTATCCACACTAAAAAGAGAGTCTTATAAATCCAAAAAACTAATCATAAAGATTTTTTTCTAGAATAATCATCTCAATAACAGTGGAGGGAAATTGAAAACTTTTCATAATAAACTATGTCTTATCCTACCAGAATCCCAAATGAAACTAAGAAAAGAGAGATATCAAATTCTACTCTTTCAATGATTTTTTCATGGACTGAGTCATAAGTTTTCTTCTCAAAGCACCAGAAATGAAATTACCCTTTTTCAGGGTATAAGAAATGTCGAAATCAAAATATTTCAGGTACTCCACCCAATGCCTTAGATGAATTTTTAAACATTTTTTGGAGAATATATCAGTCAAGATTTAATTTTAGTAATAAATGATTAACCATTTAAAAAAAGTTAATGCTTCCAAATCCTAAGAGCATGCATCAAAACTAAAAGTTCAAGATCATGGGTCAGATAATAATTTTCATGTTTCCTAAGCTATCTGGAACCATAGTCTACCACATTATTTCACTACATATGTACACAAACCAAACCCCAACCTGATACAACATAAAAGGCCCCATAGCCATACCCATCCGATGGAAGATTGAAAAAATGGAACAGAAGTCAAAATAAATTTAAAATCATCAAAAGAACTCTAACATTTCATGTCCTATAATAACTGCACTCCATTCAAAGTGAGAGTAGTCATCAGAGAATCCATCTTCGAGAAATATCTAGTGAACCTGTGGTAATACCCTACTAATCTCATGAAGCTCTGAGTCTCAAAAACATTATATGGTTGATTCTAAGTCATAACATATTTTACCTTATTAGGTTAAGTTATGATATCATGTTCCAATACCATGTTTCCCTATAATTTCAACTCTCTAATCCATAAATTACATTTAGAAATTGTTGTGTAATGTTTGTAATTTCTCAAGATTTCTAGGACTGATCTCCAATGAAACACATGGTCCTCCTTAGTTTTGGAGTAATCTGACTTTTTTCTACAAAAAACATCAAATATATGTCAAGATACCCATGGAATATTATATTTATCAATACCATTAAAACTACATGGGAATTGGTTAGACCAAAAGGTATAACATGGTACTCATGATGGCCATACCCACACTTCAAGGTCGTCTTCTAAATGTCATATTCTATTATTCTCAAATAGTAATAAGCAGACTAAAAATAAATCATTATGAACCATGTGACACCCTAATATTTGATGATTGTTTTAAAATAAATCTAATTTCTTTGATAGGTTGAATTACACACAGCACATAGTTTTAATGAACCATGATATACTATTAATATTATTATTTAAGAATGAATGTTATAACCTAGCCATTAACAATGGTGATAGGAATATAAATAAAAAATTTTTGAAAAGTAGATATAATGGTTTTATATAAATAAAATATATTGATAAATAAGTATTAATTTTTTTTGTAAAGTCTTTATATACTTTGAAAATACATTTTTTCCCAAAAATGATTTTCATTGATTTTTATCAAAATATAATAAAATTAAGTTTATTACATTTCTAGAAAATATATTCAAAAAAACAAAATCCATTTTTAGAATAAATATGTCGAAATTATATTAGGAAAATTTTCTGGATAATTTTTTAAAAGATTAATTTTTCAATGAATAGTGAAAAATACTAATTTTTGTTAAAAAATCTATTTTTGTTTAAAGCGTCTACAATTTTCCATCATGTTTAAATAATTTTAAAAGTAAAATTATATTAATTATTTTATTATTTATTTAATTTATTTCATTATAATAAAATAGATTTTTATTTTTCCTATAAAAATTGTTTATACCTATGAATACTTTATCTTCATAAAATCAATTTTTTTTCACTTATGCGGGTTTAATTGTAAATTAAATTATATCATTTTAATTATTTTAATTGGGTAAAATATATTCCATATTTTTCATATAAATACTTAGTATTATATAATAATTAAAAATTAATTTTTTCTATATTGAATACTAAAAATAGTAAAAATTAATTACTATATAAAAGGTTAAAATGAGTTTACTATGGGTTTAACTAAAATGATAAGGGTTAAAATAACCTAAATGTTTTTCAATTCATATATTTGTAAGATTTTGTGTCCTAGAACCAATTTGTTTTACTTTTATTACATGTATATTTAATGTATTATTACATATTGTTCATTGTTCTGTATGACTATGATGTAATAATGTCCTAGAGTATTTGTTGTATTGATAGGGTCGTGGAAGTTCCCCGCTATGATAAGAACCTAGAAATGATATAACAATATTATTAAATATAGCTTTCTGGTTGGATGAGATACTATGATGGGACATGTATCATGTAGACCATCAGGTGCGAGTACTCATAAGCAGATGGGACTTCCCCTCATGAAGTTCGCACTTGGTAATCTCCATGATAGAAGATTATAAGAACAGACCCACTAGTAGAAATTCCACATGTTTTAGTTTTATCAGATATTTCTATCTTTAAGATTGTGTAATGATACTTAGACTTTAATATTATCATTAATATGTGTCACGACTCACGCACTTTGATTTTCTGATGAAAACCATCACACAGAAAGTTGCCAGAAAGTAGGGTACGTTGGGTGACTCATGAGTGGAATGTTATTAATGGATAACTTGAGGAAGGATGTGTCTCTTCCATTTATGGAAGTTGATATCTCTGACCTTTGATTTAAATATAACTGTCGCACAAAATTCCATGTCCATGGGGTAACGATGAATTTATTTCAGGTAGTCAATGAACGACATATCAAGAATAAAAGTTGATGACAGTATCATGAAACCTGCTTGATGAGATATTCCGACAAATAGATTATATTACGTAGTGGGTGTTCATATATGGATGTTGTTGTTGCGACTTTATGTTCTTTCTCTTGGGTTCCTTGACCCAATGCAAGACAATACTCTTTGATTTTTGGCAATCCTTCCTAATTCCAATAAGAAAGAATCCTATAGGGTCACACACTAAGTGTTTTTCGTTTTCTTGGTTTAATTATATTTTAATTTAATTAATTAAATAAATATTATTCTCAAAACTGTGGAATA
This sequence comes from Viscum album, assembly GCA_963277665.1. Taxonomy (NCBI): domain Eukaryota; kingdom Viridiplantae; phylum Streptophyta; class Magnoliopsida; order Santalales; family Viscaceae; genus Viscum; species Viscum album. The sequence continues at coordinate 1,922,841,457 of OY728160.1, forward strand.
ATTTTATTCAAGTTAAAATGATCGCATATATTAAATAAAATATATATATTTACTTTATTGAACTTTTAGTAATTATTTATTTAATAGTTTGTAAATAAAATATTTATTTTAGAGAATAATTTATATATTTATTTATTTGGGTGTTCAATTAGTGTAAGTGTAGTTCTACCAGACCAAGGTCGGTCTGGCATAAAAATAATTATGTTAAGATGGGGAATAATTATTTAACTAGTTGGAACAAGTTAAAATAATAATGACACTACTATTATTTTGTGATGCAAAATTTTATTTTATAATTTCATTTTGCACAAGTTGGGGCACCATGAATAATAATGCAGTATTATTATTATGAGAATGGGTTTTCTATATGTTCATGAATGTATTTAATTGTTGCTATGCAATTAAATATTGTAACTGAAATTCCATGTATATAAAAAGACAAGTACGGCTCTTATGCCATACACCACACCACACGCCTAGTGAATTGAGAATTGTTGATCCATACAATTTCTCTCTCGAATCCTCTTCTCTCCCCTCTCAAGAACGAGAGAAGTTCTTGATGTCTGAAGAACAATCGATCAAGGACAGCCATCATAATACAGTCGCTTCTCCATGCTAGAACTCAGATAATGAATGGTGTTGATAGGAGGCCATCAGAGCATGTGTGGGTCACTGCTAGAGGGATTCTGGTTTGGATCCTTACATGTGTAATGAGATAATCTGGAAGGGTCATTCTGAATGATCAACATCATCAAAAAAGAAAAATACCAAAGATCCATGTATTATTTTTCTTTACTAAATTCAATAAATTAATTATAAACATGATGTGAGAGATCCTCTCTAAAGGTTTCAAGCCTCTTTATTCTTTATCAAAATCATTGATTATATTCCATGGAGACTGGAGTTCATCGTCGTATTGATCCTAGAAAAATCATTGATCGTGCTAAAAATCAATGTTGGGTGACATCCCAACCATGATTCTGTTGTGCCTGAAACCTTCAAGTGGTATCAAAGGGGTTACATAATAGGTTATAATAATTTAAATATTTCATTGAAATCCCAAATGTACATGGAGTGTAGTCATTTCGGGTTAGGTTTGGACCATTTACCCCGTACATGGATAGCCTGGATGGAGACTGTGTAACGAGGAACTACACAGTGTGTGACCAATTGGACATGCCATGTACTCCGAAGATTTCAGAAGTACACTCCCTTACTGTTTACCTAGGCATGTACTTCGGATGAATGGTGAATAATAGTACATTTCATATAGTTGGAACTACATGTTGTGTACTTATCCAAATTATGTATATTTATTAAAATTTATTATTATACAAACCCTTGAGATGTGTACTATCGTGTGGGAATAAAGATAAGGCACAACACGTGCTAGGTGTTGTATATATATGTGTTTAATTTAACATTTTTTTAATGATCATTTCTACTCATTGGGTAGTTATGAATATTAATTCACCAGTTTTTCTCTAAGGTAAAAGTTATGTAAAAAGATAATTTTAAATGAATTTATTTGTTTCAAATTATGATGGATGATAATCTCAAGGAAATTTAAAAAAGGTTTCAAAATAAAAGGGTTGATTAATTAAAGATGATAATTAATTGATTCAAGTGTCATTTATCTTAGAAAAGAACAATTAAATAATTGAATGATAGTTTTATTTGTGCGTAAATATCATTGCATGTATGGATGATCATGAACTAGTCTAAGACCTTTATATGTGGATGGATTCTTTTAATTTATTTATTTGAATTAAATTTGTTGGCATGTGAGCCTTCTCTTTATTAATATGTAGGGCCTATGTGCCCAGGGTTTCTTTTATGTAAAACCCCATTTTACCCCTCTCTTACATTTGAGTTAAAAAAGGGAATATGTAATGGATGGAACTCCAAAGCTAGTGGAGGCGGTTCAAGCTGGAGCCGAGACAAACCAATCCCAGGAGGTATAGAGGTGGAATGGTGGAAGCTGTAAACACAAACCCAAAAGGTTCAAGGTGTTTCTCCCCTAGGACAGGGTTATTTTATCATCCGCTAGATAAACTAAACATTAAAAAATATCATGATCATTCCATTTACTTTATTTTATTTCTATCATTTTCATGGTTTATCATTATGGATGTGTTGTTATGATCACATAATTAATGAATTAAACAAGCATGAAAGATGGAACTAAAATAAACTACAACTATGTGTAAATATTATCAATACATGGTTAATCACTTAAGTAAGTTCCACTTAAAATTAACAAGAATGTAATAATAAACAATTCGTTCATAAGAGACAAAACCCCTCAAATAAAATATTAAGTCAGACCAAGCCTTCTATTACTTGATTAAGGGAAAAAACTCAATAAAACTATGTGTTTGACCATCCCTTGTTGGGATACATACTTTTATACAGGAGGAACTTATGAAAGGTTTTGGGTTGACTTAACCATATTACATCAAGAGGAGAATCCCTTTCTAGACTTGGTGTAATATTAGAGGCAAGAGTTGAGGAAATCCAAATTCATGATTTCAGGATTGCGGAGTCCACTCAACAGTTCAAGGAGCTATAAGCCCACAATTGACAAAGACCATCCTACCTAAATACCTTCTAATATCTTGAACAACCCTTGTTGGGGTTATGTAAAGGGGAATATGGATCTTTGCCACTAGAATTTCATAGAAACTGGACATTCCAAGTTCAATGGTGTGGGACATTGTGACTTGATAAAATCGTGGGAGACTTAATAAAATTAATTATTTCTCATAAAATATAATCAATAAAGTACTAATGATCTGCTCTTTTAATTGTAGAATAAAAATGAAAAGCTCTCCAACCACACTATCCATGTTATCAATTCAGGATAAAGACAACATCCTCCCTTGTAGTAACTTCCAGGATTAGTTTTGACACCTTCAGGTTACCCTATGTCAGGAATGGAAGTATTATGTGATGGAGTTAGAATTACCAGATCTACCTTCCAAAGAGGCGAGTGATGACGATTTCCTGGTCTATGAGAAACATATGAATGATTCTGTCAACATTCAATGTTTGATGTTATCATCAATGTCTAGTGATATCATGAAGTCTCATGAAAACATTAATTCTTATAGCTTTCTCGAGCACTTCCATGGTCTTTACAAGGAGACATAAATATAGGAAAGGTTTGATATATCTAAGGCACTCTTTCATAGTATGCTTTGATAAGGTGCCCCATCTGGGCCTCATGTAGTCAAACGCATAGGCTCCATTGAGATCTTGGATTTTTTAGGGTTTAAAATCCCTAAAGAACTAGGCACCTATCTCATTCTCGCACTACTCCCTTAGATATTCTCTAAATTTTTTTGTCAATTTCAATATGAGCAACATTGAGAATTCTCTATCTGATATTTTTATCCTCATTCTCCAAGTAGAAAAATATATGAATTATGAAAACCCATCTTTCCTTATGGTGAATAAGAGGAATGGGAAGGACAAGATCATTAATCCCAAATCTTCTTCACATCCTTCCAAGAAAAAAAAGATCAAAGGGGAGTGAAGGAAACATGAGGCAGTTTGTTTCACATGTGGCAAGAAGGACCACTGGAAGAAGAATTGCACCCAGCCTAAGAATCTCCAGAAAGCTTTAGGTGCATTTTTTATCAAACGAAATCTATCTGTTTCTAGAAATTGGGTATTAGATATATCTTGTGGTGCAAAATTATGTATCAAAATACATGAACCAAGTAGATTTAGGAAGATTGATCGAGGGGAGGTGGATCTATGAGTATCCAATGGAGCCAGATTTGTTGTTGTAGTTGTTGGGAACTACCACCTCACATTTCCAATTAGGATGATCTTGGTGTTAAAGGTTTGTTTTTATGTTCCTTCTATAACCAAAAACATAATTTCTGTATCCAGACTAGATATAGATGGATTTTTTTTCATGTTTGGAAATGAATGTTTCTTCTTTTCTAAAGACATCATTTGTTTTGGTAGGGAACATTTATACAATGGTCGTTATGTGTTGGATTACACAAACCAATTAATGTCAATCGATGACAAAGATACTTAACCTGAATCATACCAAACCCAAATTTGGCATCACTGGCTAGGTCATGTAAACAAGAAACACTTGAAAAAGTTACATCAAGATGGATATTTAGATTCTTTTGAAATAAAACCACTTGGTGTTTGTCATGTATGTTTACAAGGAAAAATGAATGAATCCCCATTTGGTGGGAAAGGTGAAAGGTATAAATATCTTCTTGAATTGGTTCATACCAATGTGTGTGGACCACTTCATGTTGAAGCAAGGGGGGGTAATAATAATTCATAACTTTTACTAATGATTTTATTAGATATGAATATATCTACTTAATGAGGTATAAGTCAGATTCCTTTTATAAGTTCAAGGAATACAATAATGAAGTTTAAAAGTATCTTGGTAAGAATATTAGGAAACTCCTCTAAGACTGAGGTGAAGAATATCTTAATTAGGTTTTCATTGATTACTACAAGAGTTTGGGATCCTACCACAACTCACTCCTCCTTATACTCCTCAATGAAATAGTGTAAGTTAAAGTAGGAACCACACCTTGTTATACATGGTGAGATCAATGATGAGTCATGCAAGTATTCCATTATCCTTTTGGGGATATGCGTTACAAACAACAACACACATACTAAACCAAGTACCAACTAAATCGATAAATGCTATTCCATACGTGTTCTGGAGTGGAATAAAATCCATGTTATTGAATTTACATGTTTGGGGTAGTGAAGCATTTGTTAAGGCCTCTTCATGTAGAAAACTGGCACCCTAAGGAACAAAGTGTTTCTTTATAGGATACCCACAGAAACATGGAGATATTACCTATACAACCCCTTAGAAAAAAAAGGTTAGTGGAAATACATACCATATTCCTTGAGAGGGAGAACATATCCAAAAGAGATAGTGGGAGAAAGATATACTTCGATGAAGTCGAGGCTCACAGTACACAAGTGTCGGTACAAGAACAGATTTCACAAATCCCCATGGAAGAAGAATATATTCCAGAGGCACAAGTACTGTGTAGGAGTACAAGAGATTTTAGAGAACCAAAACAGTACAATTTTCTAGTTACTGATGATGGTGACTCATTATTAGTTGATAATAATGATCCTATAACCTATAAGGTTGTAGTAAGTGGCATAGACATTGCCAAGTGGAAACAATATAAGAATTTTGAAATGGATTCCATGTACCAAAACCAAGTCTAGATTTTGGTAGATCCCCTAGATGATGTAAAGATTCTTGGTTTCAAATGGGTATTCAAGAAGAAAATGGACAAGGAAGGAAAAGTCAGTACCTATAAGGAAAAAATAGATGCAAAACGGTTTAAACAATGTCAAGGAACTGACTACGATGAAAATATCTCACCAGTTGCAATGATGAAGTCCATCATAATTCTTCTTTCCATCGAGACTTACCATGACTATGAGATTTGGAAATGGATGTCAAAATAGCATTTCTTAACGGGAACCTTTAGGAAAATGTATACATGACACAACCTAAATGGTTTGTGACTCCAAAAAATGTTAATAAGGTTTGAAAGTTGCAGAAATCCATTTATGGATTAAAGAAAGCATCCAAGTCATGGAATATTATTTTTGATGAAGCCATAAAAGAATTTTATTTTATGAAGAATTAATGTGAGCCTTGTGTCTACAAAAGGTTTAGTGGGAGTGCAGTTGTTTTCATAATAGTATATGGTGAGGACATATAACTTTTTGAAAATGAGATACCAGTCTTACAGTCTGTTAAGGCATGGTTGAGTCAATTATTCTCCATGAAGGACATGGGTGATGCAGCATATATTCTTGGTATCAAGATCCTTTGTGATAGATCCAAAATATTTTTGGGTCTAAGTCAAAGTATATACATTGATAAGATAATGAAGAGATTCAGTATGGAACAATCCAAGAGGGGATTTTTTCCGGAGTCATATGAAATTCATATTTCCCTGAAAATGAATCCTCATACACATGAGGAAAGAAAGATAATGGAATATAATACATAGGCATTAGCGATTGGGTCAGTCATGTATGCCATGCTATGTACTAGGCTGAATGATTCCTATGCATTGAGTGTGATACACATATATCATACTGACCCAGATGATCTCCATTAGATGGCATTCAAGACTATCCTAAAGTATCTAAGGCATACTAAGGATATGTTCTTGTTTTATGGAGGAGATGAGAAACTTTTCATCATAGGATATGCAGATGCTATTTTTAATATTGTTAAAGACGACATGAAGTAGGAAACGAGATACATCTTCACTTTTAGTGTAGGTGCAGTGAGCAGGCAGAGCTCAATGTAGAGTGTGGTCGCAGATTATACAGTAGATTCGAAATATTTTCTAGCTTCAAAGGTAGCTAAAGAAGCGGTTTGGAATCGAAGATTTGTCTAGGAGTTAGATGTGATACCATGCAGTAAAGATCCCATCACACTGTACTGTGATAATACTACAGTAGTGGCTCTCACAAAAGAGTCAAGGTCACATCAGTGGACAAAGAATATACTTCAGAAGTATCATCTCTTGTGGGATTTTTCTCAAAGAGGTGATGTTATAGTGAGTAGTATTTCCATGGTAGAAAACGTGGAGGATCCCTTGACTAAAACCTTGACTCAGCTGAAACATGATCATGATGTGAGGTCTAGCGGACTAAAAGTCGTAGGCATTTGTCTCTAGTCTAAGTGGGATTTTGTAAGAGTTGGTGTCCTAGAACCAATTGGTTTTACTTTGATTATGGGGGTATTTAATTTATTATTACATATTGTTCATTATTCTATATGAATATGATGAAATAATGTCCTAGAGTATTTTTTGCATTGATAAGGTCACGGAAGTTCCCCGTTATGAAGAGAACCTTGAAATTATGTAACAATATTCTTAAATATAGTTATGCGGTTGAATGAAATACTATTATGGGACACATTTCCTACATACCGTTAGGTTAAAGTCATCATAAGCAGACGTGACTTCCTCTCATGAAGTCTCACTTAGTAATCTCCAAGATATGAGATTTTGAGAACAAACCCGCTACTTGGAATTCCACATGTTTTAGTGTCATCAGATATTTCTATATATGAGTAGGTGTACTGATCCTTAGACTTTAAGATTATCATTAATACTTGTCACAACTCACGCACTATGATTTACTGTTGAAAACCCTCATGTAGATAGTTGGAAGGAAGTAGGGTATATTGGGTGTGTCATGAGTGGAATGTTATTAATGGATAAGTAGAGTAAGTATTTGTCCCTTATAATTATGGAAGTTGATATCTCAGCACTATGATTGAAATAAAACCATCGTGTGAAATTCAATGGCCATGGGGTAATGATGATTTTTTTTCAGGTTGTCAGAGAACGATGTATTAAGTATAAAAGTTTATGACACTACCATAAAACCTTCTTCATGAGATATTATGACAAATGGATTATATTACACAGTGAGCATTATTATGGGGATATTGTTGTTATGGATTTATGTTCTTTCTCTTGGGTGCCTTGACCCATTTCATGACAATACTCTTGGACTTTAGGTAAGCCCAGCTAATGCCAATGAGAAAGAATCCTAGAGGGTCAGACAGTATGTGTTTTTGGTGGTCTTGGTTAAATTATATTGGAATTATTTAATGAAATAAATATTATTCTCAAGACTGTGGAATAATTTTATTCAAGTTAAAATGATTGAATAAATTAAATAAAATATATTTATATATTTTATTGAACATTTAATAAATATTTATTTAATAGTTTGTAAATAAAATATTTATTTAAGAGAATAAATTATTTATTTATTTATTTTGGTGTACAATAAATGGAAGTGGAGTTCGAGCAGACCAAGGTCGGTCCGGTTGTAAAATAATTATCTGCAAGACAGTAAATAATTATTTAACTAGTTTCCACAAGTTAAAATAATAATGACACTACTATTATTTTGTGATGAAAAATTTTATTTTATAATTCATTTTTCCATAATTTGGTGCACCATGAATAAGGACGCGATATTATTATTTTGAGCATGGGTTTTCTCAATGTTCATGAATGTATTTAATTGTTGTTATGCAATTAAATATTCTAACTCAAATTCCATGTATATAAATAGACAAGTATTCCTATCATTCCATACACCACACCACATCTGTCACGACCCGCCCTCGGGGTCCGTGTCGTGACTACCCCAAGCTCGCCTTCCATAGGCCAGGGGCTGGCGACTAGCACCAAGGCGTAAAATCCCGTTAACTGGGAAGGCATTGCCTTTATAAAAGAAAACAAGCACCACAGAGTACAAGCGGAAGTAAAACACTAAGTACAAAAAGAAGATCTGAAAAGTAAAAAGGGGCCGGAAATACAAGCCCAACTGTAAAGTACAACTCGAAAGGGAAAACAGCGACTGAAAAGTAAAGCTGCTACGCTGAGTTGTCCACTGGAAATCCCACCTGAAGGGTGGGTACAGATAGCTCCTCTGCTCCTCGGGTCCCGCCGTCTGCTCCAAGTATGTCCCGCCCAGTGGTCTGCCTCTGGGTACCGCCACGTCGTATAGTCCACCTCCAGGTACCGTCCAGTCCTCGAACACTCGGCCTCTGCCAGTACTGGCCGTCGTCTGCAACCAACACAACGAGGTGCGGGCATAGCCCGTGCAGGGGTGAGTATAACGATACTCAGTAGGGACCCCGAGACCCTCAAGGTCTCACTAAAACCAACAAGGATAACCACAAGAAGATCACAACAGATAAACTCTACTTAGGTATATGCCCATACATATACCTAAGTTATCAAGTAACACATCTCAGTCATGAGGAAACACAAGAATCCTGAGATCAACGGATAACCACTACCCAGGTATATGCCCATACATATACCTAAGTTATCAAGTAACCCATCTCAATCATGAGGAAACACAAAGGTCAAAGTCTCGGCTCAAACCAGGATTTTCATTATCGAAACCGTAACTGCTGAAGAGCTCCGTCTCTAGAGTGTACAGTGGTCCTGTCACGACTCCGAGGCCGCCGCTCACTAACCTAAGACTGCTGAAGTACTCCTCCTGTCGAGTACTGCGGGTCTGCTGCCAACTACCAGACGCTCCGTCCGCTGAGGGTCTGCTGCCAAATACCGGGCACTACCCAGATAGCCTACTGAGGTACTCCTCCTGTCGAGTACCGCGGGTCTGCTGCCAACTACCAGGCGCTCCGTCCGCCGTGGGTCTGCCGCCAAATACCGGGCGCTCCGTCCACTGGGCTAGTCGACTCACTCCAAGTCGTGTCGGTCAAGCAGTCGTCAGGTCTCAGCCGGCTACACGGTCTCCGTACTCTGCACGCTCGTCTCCGGGAGGGTCCGCTCCACGAGCTACTGGTCGATACTCCAAGTATCACAAAGTCTCGCAAAGAAGTGTCTCAAAGAACCGTCTCGTCACAGGGGTCTCAACGCAACAGACGGCGCGTCGATCGGACGCCCGGTCTGTGAGTTATTAGCCTTTTCATCCCAGGGGCCCGGTTGGCTTCGAGAGCGAAACCAATCCCGGCCGTATCTCAACTGTACCCCGAACTCCCATATGGTATACTCAAAGGGACTGTTACTCAACATAACCACCAACGCTGCTGACGGCTCGTCAAGCGGACGTCCTGTCTGTAAGATATCAGCTTCCCGTTCCAGGGGCCCGGTTGGATTTCGGGTACAATCCGACCCGGCCATACTCCGACTGCATCCAAAACTCGGGCGGAGTATGTCAAAAGTTCCGTCTCATCAAGAGGAAGTCAACGAAACAGACGGCGCGTCAATCGGACGCCCGGTCTGTGAGTTATTGGCATTTTCGTCTCCGGGGCCCGGTTGGTTTTTAAGGCAAAACCAACCCGACCGTACTCCACCTGCGTCCAAACCTCGGGCGGAGTATGCCAAAAGATCCGTCTCCCTAAGAGGAACGCAACGTGACTGACGGCGCGTCAATCGGACGTTCGTGGCTCAAGATATGAGTGTTTCCGCTCCGAAGGCCCGGTTGGTTTCGTGAACGAACCAACCCGGCCGAACTCAAAGTAATCCTAAACCTTGAGTGCGATATACCGAAACGACCGTCTCGATCCAAGGATCGCGTTGCCGCTGACGGTTCGTCGATCGGAGGTCCGAGGCTCAAGTTATGGGCCAAAAACCAAATCTGGTTCGAAACGGGGGGGTCCGGGTCCGGGCCGACCCGGCCCGACCCCCCCCCCCCCCTGGGCGGCGGCGGCGGACGGCGGCGGCAGGCGGCGGCGGCGGGCGGCGCGGCGGTGGGCCGCGGCGGCGGCGGGCCGCGGCGAGGCTGCGCACGCGGGGGCTAAGCCCCGCGGTTTTCATCAGGCGGCGCGGCTATGCCGCGCCGTTTTTTTCTTAAGAAACGCCCCCCCCCCCCCCCCCCACGTGGGGGGCCTGCTGTGCGGAACCGGGGGGCCGGCTGCCCCCCCCCCCCCCCCCCTCCCTTCTATGAACCGCCCCCCCTCATTAAGAAGGGGGTTTTGAAGAGCCGGCCGGGGGATTAATTCCCCCGGTTTTCCGCTATCCGGCCGGCCAGCTGTCCGGCCGGTTTTCTCCAACGGGACCGGAAATTCCGGTCCCCACTTCAGCTTCCGACGCCGGCGGCCCGGCCGCCGGTCTTCTCTTCCGCCGCGGCCCGGAACCGGCCACGGTCTCCTCGTTCCGCCGCGGCCCGGAACCGGCCGCGACGTTCGTCGTCCGGCGCGGTGCGACGGCACCGCGCCCCTCCGCCGCACTTTAATTTCTTTCAACGCGGCGCGACGGCGTCGCGTTCTTGATGTTTCTTCCATGGTGTGCGCGCGACGGCGTTGCGTAAAATAAAAGCACGATCAACCGCGTGGTGCGACGGCACCACGCCACTTGTTTCCACCCGCAAGAACAAACAAGATCGTTGGAGGGGGTTCGGCCGTGTTCGTACGGTCCGGCCCCCTCACGTTAAATTAATAACGCAACTTTAAATAAACAACATCCTCACGTTAGTCATACGAACCACGAGCAAGAATGAGATAATTAAATATTAAATCAACATCCCCTACCTCGGGTTTAAGATTCGAAGAATCGTCTACGTTCTGCGGAAGACGGCGTCGCGGAGGTCGGGCGTCGCGGTCGTCGTTCGTCAAATCCGTTGACGAAGAGATATGCCCGAAAAGATACGTCGTTGGCGAAACTTGCACGCCGACGAAGGTTGTCCGAAGAAGAGGTGGCGTCCCCTTCGTTGTCACGGTGAACGAAGAAAGGAGGTGCGGCGTTCTTCGTCGGAAAAAGAGCGTTCCTCGTCAAGTCTTGAGGAAAGTCAAATAATAAAGTAAACAATGAACTCAAGAACCCCTACCTCGATAATCACACGTTGACGTAGTCGTGGAATATCGGTGTCGATTCCTTTGACGTCGGAGGAAGAGTCGTTGTCGATGGCGTTCGTCGCGGAAAACCGTCGCGGAAGAGATGACGCAGAAGAAGTACGCCGCGTCGCGGATACAGCGTCGCGGATGGATCGTGTTCTTCGGCGGAGAAGTTCTTCGTTGAAGAACGACGTTCTTCGCGTTCTTCGTTGAGTTTGAAGAAGAAGAAGAGGAGCTCTCCACCTCTCAAGAAGACAAACGATCAACCCAAAATAAAATAAGATAACATCTTATTTTATTATTACAAAACATAAAAGAATTTCAAAAGTTTGAAATTCAAAAGAGTTTAACCCCCAAAATTAATTAAGTAACTTAAGTCAATTAAGAGGGGGTTAAGGGAATTTGAAAAGTCTAGGGGTTCGTGTGGGCCCCACCACACTTAATCCTCCCAAGGGAGGTTAAGTGGGTGTGGGTCCCACTTCCAACCCCCTTAGGTAGGTTTTTAACAAACTAAAAATAAAATTTGTCTTACACAAATTTTATTTAACTCAACTGAAAACCCCAAAACTTAACTTTCAACCCGCAACAAATGCAACTCCCGAAAAGGTCTCTTTAAGCGAATATCGGCGCTGCGAGTTCATCGGTGCCCTCGGATTTCAATTCCGAGCACCGGATCAAAAGTTAGGAATTCCCGCTCGTTCGTTCACTGAACGTACCCGAGCCAAACTTCAGAAATTAATTCCGGGCACTCCGGGCCTCGGAATCAAGTGCCGTCTGAAACCGCGCTCTTGTAAAAATTCTAAAGAAAATTAAGAAAAAATTTTCCTTGAATTTTACGGGTCTTTACATTACTCCCACCTCAGGGTTTTACGTCCCCGTAAAACTACAACAAAAACTAGGGAAACAAAAGAGGGTACTGAGCACGCATCTGAGCCTCCCGCTCCCATGTGCTCTCCTGGAGATTCCCGTGCCGCCATCTGTTGCGCACAAGAGGAATCGATCGCCCATATAGGACCCGCTCCTGTCGATCCTCTATCTCCACCGGGACCTCCATAAAAGTCGCCCCATTGTCAAGGATGTGCGTCGGGTCGTGCACGTATCTCCTCAGCTGAGACACGTGGAAGACGTCGTGCACCCGGTGAAACTGAGGTGGTAGAGCCAGGCGATAAGCCACCTCACCAACCCTGCTGAGGACCTGGAAGGGTCCGATGAAGCGCGGAGATAACTTGTCGCCTCGGCCAATTCTCCGAATACCACGTCGAGGTGAGACCCGCAAGAAGACGTGGTCACCATCCTCGAACTCTAGTGGCCTCCGCCTCCTGTCAGCGTATGACTTCTGCCAGCTCTGTGCTGTCCTCATCCGCTCCTGGATGACATGGACCTCCTCTGACGTGGCCCGGACCATCTCTGGTCCCACATGAGCTGCGAGATTTCTTCTTTGCCGATAAGAGAAACCTGGTCTCATCCCCTGGATGAACCAAATTCTTTGCCTAAAACAGTCAATCCTAACATGGATGATACTAATCCATACCAAGGATGACGTCGTAAGGCCTCGACGCTACTACTAAGAGATCCAACCGTTACTCTCGCCTCCAAGGGTTGAGTCACACTGTCGGCATCAGTGTGTGGTAACTGATCTCCTCCAGTAGATGTCTCACAAGTGAGGGTCAATTCAACAGTCAACTGGAACCTCTTAGTAACATCACAAAAGAGGACAGGAAAGAAAACATCACAAAGGTTTGCGTCTTTTATTATTGCAGCTCATAATACAAGACGCTACACAAAAGCAACATCAACATGGAACTAGAAGTACAAAAGACGTATCCACTAGTTCCTCCCCTGTCCACCTGCTCCCAGAGCTCCAGCATTTGTCGCTGCCTCAACCTCGGTGGATCCCTCCAAGCCTGCGGATCGAGGAGTCGGACAGTCACGTGCCAGGTGACCCTTTTCCGCCACAGGAGTAACATTGTCCGTTTCTGGCACGCCTGGCTCTGACCCCACCTCGGGTGCCCCGCACCACCGGTCCTAAAACCCGAGATCGCCCAACTGCTGGTCTGGTCCTCCTGGACCTCTGCATCATCTGTCTACTGCCCACAGATGACTCGGATTCTGATCGAAAAACACGCGGTAAAGGCAGAATCTCCTGTACACGCTCGGGGTGTAGAGATACTGGCACAAAATCCACCCTGAAGAAGGTCTCGAAGTCTTCCCATGCGAAGTTCATCTCATCGCAAAACTGAAACAAGTGGCTCCACCACCTACCTGCTGCTGCCTGAAGGAGGCTGGTAGCAAAGATCACCATGAAGTCTGCCGGCGTCCCCACTAGCCTGAAGACTCTCAGCACAGCCTCCAGCCAAACCTCAGCCGCCTGCGGGTCCGTCTCTCCCCGGAACCTGGGTGGCCTCTGGCGCGGGAACTCGTGCAGCGCGCTCAAGCGTCGTGCATCGCCTACTGCTGGGGCTGGTGGCATCGGTGGCCCAACGTATGGTAGTACCGTTGGTGCCTCCGCTGGTGCCTCAACTGCAAGAGGGCCCTGTATCGAAGCCTCGTCGCTCGACAGACTGTCAGCACGCTCAACCCTCCGGGCTCTAGCTGGTCGTCTGAGAAAAGACATCCTGAAAGAAACAACGTAACACGATCAAACGATTATACCTGGTGAGCTGACCTGGTTTGAGCTGTTTTAAGGGAAAAAAAACCTTTGAAAACACACACGCAATCAGTGTTTTCGTGCATAAAGTCGGAAATCAGTTGTCAGGGTCCTGGTGTATGGATACGTCGGCCGCCCGCACTAACACTGGACTCCCTGAACTGAAAACCACACTCGGTACCCTTAACACTATTGCTTCACAGAAAGAAAGATCAGAGTCTGCGGTAGAACCGACCACCTCTGATACCAATTTGTCACGACCCGCCCTCGGGGTCCGTGTCGTGACTACCCCAAGCCCGCCTTCCATAGGCCAGGGGCTGGCGACTAGAACCAAGGCGTAAAATCCCGATAACTGGGAAGGCATTGCCTTTATAAAAGAAAACAAGCACCACAGAGTACAAGCGGAAGTAAAACACTAAGTACAAAAAGAAGAGCTGAAAAGTAAAAAGGGGCCGGAAATACAAGCCCAACTGTAAAGTACAACTCGAAAGGGAAAACAGCGACTGAAAAGTAAAGCTGCTACGCTGAGTTGTCCACTGGAAATCCCACCTGAAGGGTGGGTACAGATAGCTCCTCTGCTCCTCGGGTCCCACCGTCTGCTCCAAGTATGTCCCGCCCAGTGGTCTGCCTCTGGGTACCGCCACGTCGTATAGTCCACCTCCAGGTACCGTCCAGTCCTCGAACACTCGGCCTCTACCAGTACTGGCCGTCGTCTGCAACCAACACAACGAGGTGCGGGCATAGCCCGTGCAGGGGTGAGTATAACGATACTCAGTAGGGACCCCGAGACCCTCAAGGTCTCACTAAAACCAACAAGGATAACCACAAGAAGATCAGAACAGATAAACTCTACTTAGGTATATGCCCATACATATACCTAAGTTATCAAGTAACCCATCTCAGTCATGAGGAAACACAAGAATCATGAGATCAACGGATAACCACTACCCAGGTATATGCCCATACATATACCTAAGTTATCAAGTAACCCATCTCAATCATGAGGAAACACAAAGGTCAAAGTCTCGGCTCAAACCAGGATTTTCATTATCGAAACCGTAACTGCTGAAGAGCTCCGTCTCTAGAGTGTACAGTGGTCCTGTCACGACTCCGAGGCCGCCGCTCACTAACCTAAGACTGCTGAAGTACTCCTCCTGTCGAGTACTGTGGGTCTGCTGCCAACTACCAGGCGCTCCGTCCGCTGAGGGTCTGCTGCCAAATACCGGGCACTACCCAGATAGCCTACTGAGGTACTCCTCCTGTCGAGTACCGCGGGTCTGCTGCCAACTACCAGGCGCTCCGTCCGCCGTGGGTCTGCCGCCAAATACCGGGCGCTCCGTCCACTGGGCTAGTCGACTCACTCCAAGTCGTGTCGGTCAAGCAGTCGTCAGGTCTCAGCCGGCTACACGGTCTCCGTACTCTGCACGCTCGTCTCCGGGAGGGTCTGCTCCACGAGCTACTGGTCGATACTCCAAGTATCACAAAGTCCCGCAAAGAAGTGTCTCAAAGAACCGTCTCGTCACAGGGGTCTCAACGCAACAGACGGCGCGTCGATCGGACGCCCGGTCTGTGAGTTATTAGCCTTTTCGTCCCAGGGGCCCGGTTGGCTTCGAGAACGAAACCAATCCCGGCCGTATCTCAACTGTACCCCGAACTCCCATAGGGTATACTCAAAGGGACCGTTACTCAACGTAACCACCAACGCTGCTGACGGCTCGTCAAGCGGACGTCCTGTCTGTAAGATATCAGCTTCCCGTTCCAGGGGCCCGGTTGGATTTCGGGTACAATCCGACCCGGCCATACTCCGACTGCATCCAAAACTCGGGCGGAGTATGTCAAAAGTTCCGTCTCATCAAGAGGAAGTCAACGAAACAGACGGCGCGTCAATCGGACGCCCGGTCTGTGAGTTATTGGCATTTTCGTCTCCGGGGCCCGGTTGGTTTTTAAGGCAAAACCAACCCGACCGTACTCCACCTGCGTCCAAACCTCGGGCGGAGTATGCCAAAAGATCCGTCTCCCTAAGAGGAACGCAACGTGACTGACGGCGCGTCAATCGGACGTTCGTGGCTCAAGATATGAGCGTTTCCGCTCCGAAGGCCCGGTTGGTTTCGTGAACGAACCAACCCGGCCGAACTCAAAGTAATCCGAAACCTTGAGTGCGATATACCGAAACGACCGTCTCGATCCAAGGATCGCGTTGCCGCTGACGGTTCGTCGATCGGAGGTCTGAGGCTCAAGTTATGGGCCAAAAACCAAATCTGGTTCGAAACGGGGGGGTCCGGGTCCGGGCCGACCCGGCCCGACCCCCCCCCCCCCCCCCCTGGGCGGCGGCGGCGGCCGGCGGCGGCGGCCGGCGGCGGCGGCCGGCGGCGGCGGAAGGCGGCGGCGGGCGGCGGCGGCGGGCCGCGGCGGCGGCGGCGGGCCGCGGCGAGGCTGCGCACGCGGGGGCTAAGCCCCGTGGTTTTCATCAGGCGGCGCGGCTATGCTGTGCCGTTTTTTTCTTAAGAAACCCCCCCCCCCACGTGGGGGGCCTGCTGTGCGGAACCGGGGGGCCGGCTGCCCCCCCCCCCCCCTCCCTTCTATGAACCGCCCCCCCTCATTAAGAGGGGGGTTTTGAAGAGCCGGCCGGGGGATTAATTCCCCCGGTTTTCCGCTATCCGGCCGGCCAGCTGGCCGGCCGGTTTTCTCCAACGGGACCGGAAATTCCGGTCCCCACTTCGGCTTCCGACGCCGGCGGCCCGGCCGCCGGTCTTCTCTTCCGCCGCGGCCCGGAACCGGCCGCGGTCTCCTCGTTCCGCCGCGGCCCGGAACCGGCCACGGCGTTCGTCGTCCGGCGCGGTGCGACGGCACCGCGCCCCTCCGCCGCACTTTAATTTCTTTCAACGCGGCGCGACGTCGTCGCGTTCTTGATGTTTCTTCCATGGTGTGCGCGCGACGGCGTTGCGTAAAATAAAAGCACGATCAACCGCGTGGTGCGACGGCACCACGCCACTTGTTTCCACCCGCAAGAACAAACAGGATCGTTGGAGGGGGTTCGGCCGTGTTCGTACGGTCCGGCCCCCTCACGTTAAATTAATAACGCAACTTTAAATAAACAACATCCTCACGTTAGTCATACGAACCACGAGCAAGAATGAGATAATTAAATATTAAATCAACATCCCCTACCTCGGGTTTAAGATTCGAAGAATCGTCTACGTTCCGCGGAAGACGGCGTCGCGGAGGTCGGGCGTCGCGGTCGTCGTTCGTCAAATCCGTTGACGAAGAGATATGCCCGAAGAGATACGTCGTTGGCGAAACTTGCACGCCGACGAAGGTTGTCCGAAGAAGAGGTGGCGTCCCCTTCGTTGTCACGGTGAACGAAGAAAGGAGGTGCGGCGTTCTTCGTCGGAAAAAGAGCGTTCCTCGTCAAGTCTTGAGGAAAGTCAAATAATAAAGTAAACAACGAACTCAAGAACCCCTACCTCGATAATCACACGTTGACGTAGTCGTGGAATATCGGTGTCGATTCCTTTGACGTCGGAGGAAGAGTCGTTGTCGATGGCGTTCGTCGCGGAAAACCGTCGCGGAAGAGATGACGCAGAAGAAGTACGTCGCGTCGCGGATACAGCGTCGCGGATGGATCGTGTTCTTCGGCGGAGAAGTTCTTCGTTGAAGAACGACGTTCTTCGCGTTCTTCGTTGAGTTTGAAGAAGAAGAAGAGGAGCTCTCCAACTCTCAAGAAGACAAACGATCAACCCAAAATAAAATAAGATAACATCTTATTTTATTATTACAAAACATAAAAGAATTTCAAAAGTTTGAAATTCAAAAGAGTTTAACCCCCAAAATTAATTAAGTAACTTAAGTCAATTAAGAGGGGGTTAAGGGAATTTGAAAAGTCTAGGGGTTCGTGTGGGCCCCACCACACTTAATCCTCCCAAGGGAGGTTAAGTGGGTGTGGGCCCCACCACACTTAATCCTCCCAAGGGAGGTTAAGTGGGTGTGGGTCCCACTTCCAACCCCCTTAGGTAGGTTTTTAACAAACTAAAAATAAAATTTGTCTTACACAAATTTTATTTAACTCAACTGAAAACCCCAAAACTTAACTTTCAACCCGCAACAAACGCAACTCCCGAAAAGGTCTCTTTAAGCGAATATCGGCGCTGTGAGTTCATCGGTTCCCTCGGATTTCAATTCCGAGCACCGGATCAAAAGTTAGGAATTCCCGCTCGTTCGTTCACTGAACGTACCCGAGCCAAACTTCAGAAATTAATTCTGGGCACTCCGGGCCTCGGAATCAGGTGCCGTCTGAAACCGCGCTCTTGTAAAAATTCTAAAGAAAATTAAGAAAAAATTTTCCTTGAATTTTACGGGTCTTTACAACATCCCTGGTAAATTGATAATTATTGAGCTAAACAATTTCTCTATTGAATCCTCTTCTCTCTCCTCTCAAGAATGAGATACTTTCTTCAAGTCCAAAGAACAAGAGATCAAGAATGACTGAAACAAGACACTCGCTTCATCGCACTAGCACCCAGAGAATCAACAATGTCGATCTAAGGCCATCAGATCATGTGTGGATAACCGCTAGAGGTATTCTAGTTTGGATCCTTACAAGTGCAATGAGATAACCCGTAATGGTCATTTCATATGATAAACATCATCAACAAACAAAAATACAAAAGTTCCTGGTATTATTTTTCTTTATGAAATTAATTAAATTAATTATAAAAATTATGTGAAAAATTATCTCTAATGGTTTCAGGATGCTTTTTTCTTTATCTAAAGTTTTGATTATATTCCGTGGAGACTGGCTTTCATCATCGTATTGATCCTGGAATAATCATTGATCATGGTAAAAATCAATGTTGGGTGTCGTTCAAAACATGATTTCGCTATGCCCAGAACCTTAAATATTATGATCCTATTTCAACTTTATATAATCTAATATTTTATAATGATTAATTTTTTGTAATATTTTATGTCTAAAACGTGGGTAAAATTTTTTCTTTTAAAAAATTCCATCTCTTTCCTCTCCCCCACTTATAAATGGGTACATCCTTTCCTCTTCTATTTATAGTTACAAATAATTTTGTTTAAAAAAATAACTATACAAATGAATTCCTTCATTCAATCCACACATATTATACTCCTTAGTTTTATTATTAAATCCTCATAATAAGAATTTTGGTGCTAACAAAAGGAGGTTTTTTGAAGAAGAGGTTTCCTTCTAAACCGAGCATTTTTATTTTAGTTCTTCTTTAACCTCCATCAAATATTATTCCCTTATGATTATATAACAAAATAATTATTTCCCATATAATTATATATTTTTTATTTTAATTTCATTTCCCACATCCATCTCCTCTTTCATTAAATTGGAAATGAAACTGTCGATCGTGTGTACGACAAACTACTACCTCACAAACTGATGCAATTTTTTTCCATCACTACCACAAGAAGAGAGATATAATGATTTATTTAGTTATTATATATTATATTTATGAAATAATTATACTTATTTAATTATAATATCATCCATACCTTCTTATCTTCCAATTCATTGGAAAATGATAACATTGCTTGTGCGTACATGTGGACTACCACCTCTACGAAGTGATGTGATGCGTTATTCATTTTATTTTCCCATGGATGGTAATAAGGATTGATTTAATGAATATATATATGTTATATATGATATAAAATTTATTATTGAAAGGTTAATTAATATTTACATTTCTTTCCTTCCATCCATTGAGTAAATGGAAATAGTATTCATGCATACATACGACTTATCGCTTCTATAAACTGTGTAATTCATTTTACAATTTATAAATTATATGGATTACAATAAAAATGTATATAATGATTATAAATTAAAATAATATAATTATTAACATTATTTATATTATTTAAATATAAACATAGTCCAAGTACCAAAACTTACAAACCAAATAACACATGAAAAATAGAAGTGTTTACCTATAATAATAATTTTAATGAATAATTCTTAGTGAATATGTGATAAAAGATTATAAGTAAATAATATATGATTTGATATATATTATTTTTTGTTATTTAATAGATTTATAATAAATATTTATTTATTATACATGATTTTCAAACATGTATGATGAAAGTCGAGACTTGAGGTAAGGGTATACCATATCAAATTTTCATTTTAGGGAATATGTTTTGTTATGAACCTATCTTATTTTATGAGGTTTGTTTACATACCATTTGAAATTTAAATCAAGAATTTATTTTTTTTAATTATATTTAAATTTCTAATTTAATTTATTCATTATTTTGGATTACAATTCAAAAGTTACCAAAGTAGTAAATGAATTTTGTCCCACATTTATTTCCCTCGGACAAATGCCGTATTCACCACATGTTTCTTTTGTGTGGTGTATATAATGACCATGAATGTATTTTATGAGTATTATCATGAAAATTGTGTGTACATATTCATATTATGTTCTCCAATTCATTTGTATTACTATTATAAAGTTACTAATGTAGTAAAGTTTTTATATTACAATCTCACTGTTTATCGGGATTGTTTATGATTAAGTTTTTTGTGATTGAATATTATGATATACCACTCAATAAGTTCATAAAATTTTCTATCCTATTGTTATTTTTGTATAATACATGTTTTCCTTTCATTTTCCTCTCTTTAAGTACATAAGATATTGGAAATAAGTTTTTAAGGAAAATCACATTTATTTCTCTCTTTAGTCAAAAAACCATTTTCTTCCATATTCTTGTTGTCTTATTTTCAAAAATGTTTTTACTATTATACTATGATTTTTTAAATAAGTTTTTACCTATGTTTAATTTTTTTTAAATGGCCTAAAAGGAATATTCTTGTCATCTTTTGGATGATACAATTTTGAATTTTTATCGAAAATGTGAAATAAATATTTGTTTTAACATGTACTACATGAATGGTATTTTACACCATCATGACCACTAAATTATTTAAATATTTCGTTTCAAGTTTACAAGGTTATTTTCAGAGAATATTTTTTCTTTATTATTTAATAATTATTTATATTTTAAGAAAGTCTTTTCAAAGTGGACGTGATATTTTCCTCGATAATTTTTCCAAGTGATCTTTTAAATTCATATTCTATATATGATGTAATACTTTAATGTTAATTAAGATTTAATGGGGATATAATTAAATGATACAATATTTATTCTTTAACAATATGGATTATTTTTATGTTGATTTTTTTTTGAAAATCATTCGTTTCCCATAGGTTATTCTATGATAAAAAATGAAATGTTTATGATACTTGTTCATTTTCCATTGGTTATACTATAATGAAAATATGAAATGTTTATGAAACATGATTCTTTTCCATGGGTTATTCCATGATGGAATTTTTATAAAACCCATTTCTTTTCATGGAATCTAATATAAGAAATTTTTTATTATCTTTTTTCATACATATGTATTATTTTCCTTATGTCGTGGGTGGGACCTATATCGTCCTCCAATGCATTGGGTAAATATTGATAACTCATGAGACAAACAAGGATGTATTTGAGTGTGAAACCAATTTGGTAAGGGAATTGGTAAACTATGATAGTATTAGGATTGAACCTTGACTGTTATTATGGTTTGGGGAGTGTAACCATTCTACTATGATAATTTTTTCAACAGTCTTTTACTACTAAGGAAAACATTTTTTATACTTATGTTTATGTCAAAATTAAATTTCTTTTGCCTATGTTATGATCTCACAGATAAGTCTCTTTGATTCCTTTATGATTAAAATTTTATGAACTACCATGATCTATTCCATGAATCTAGGTCATTATCTTTTATATATAGGTAATGGTTTTTAAATTTTACGTTTATGTTCTCATACCCTTATTCTCATGTTATGCTTGTGTGATCACTGATATCTCCCTTGTTTACCCTTACAGAGCATCAGAGATCACCTTTCATATGTTTAATTTCCACAAGGTATGAAGAAATATGTTATGTATGATATGACTAAGAAGGTTTCCATTTATGAAGAACTAAGTGGTAGATAATATAGAACTCTTATGAACTAGTTGTTTATGTTTTGAAGTTTTCAAAGGCACTAGATATAAAAATTCTGGCGTGGATCAATATATTATGTAAATAATATTCTTATTTAAATATGAAATATATATGTATGAAAATTTTGGGTATCTACAATTGTTTTCAGATAAAGGTTGTATTAACATTTGGAAACTAGGATGAGAGAACTTTAGTGATATATCTAAGGATATTTCAATGGATATGTCTAAGGATAAATCTAAGTGTAGGAAAATATATTTGAATTTTGGTGAAGGATAGAGAAAGTGGTTTCGAAGAAAATAAATCCCCATTCGGATACAATAAGAATATATTGATTTATCACAAATTCACCTAAGGGTAAAAAATATGAAAATGGAATATTTGAATTTGAATCAATCATCACCTACTGTATGAAAACATACCTTGTTGCACACTTGGTTTGACACTGATCAGGGATATATATTGGAAATTCCAAAACTATTTACATACCATCATAAATTATTTGAATAGATTATGACCTTGAATTACCTAAATTAAACCTAAGGTATCATTGATTGACAATAAAGCATCATTATTTACACATCATATAAATTATTTTTCATGATTATGTGGTTCTCTAGAATGATTTTTGTTTCTCACACTGTGCATTTTGTATTTTGTCAATGGAAGAAACCTGAAATAATCTATTTAATAATGAATGGAATGGATAATGAAATTATTTTCCTCTTAATAAACCAAATTTTATTGGATATTTAATGAACAATATCATTCCTAAAATCAAAAAACTTATTGATGTTGTGAATCTTGCTGAACATCCAAATGATAAAAGAATGGAACAACACTCTATTGAGTCCTTCATGATCCAATGCCAACCTTGTTTTAGTGTTTCCACTGATCCACTAGTTTCTGAGTAATATATAATTATCATAGAAAATGTATTTTTCTCCACTGTTTAAAGCATGGAAATTCATTTTGGATGTCTATCATTTGGAATCAAAATCAGATCAATAGTGTACTCTTATCAAGAGTATAAGTCAACAAGACGAAATTTAATCCAAGGAATGATATGAGTTTAAGGTATTATATTTCCATAAGTACTTTCCTCATATTCATTAAATGAAAATGAAGAACTAATTCCTTGAGTTAATGTGAAAGGATGATGAATACATTGGTATATATGAGGTGAATTTTACAAGACTTTTGAGGTACACTTATGGTATTATCACGAGACCTTATATTAAGGTTGGTCAACCCTTCATTGGATTAAATCTAAGTCTCCAAATAGAATTTTTCATAAGATAATTCATTGGATATAAAAAAATTGTTCATTGTTATATCATGGTGTAAATAAATATTATTTTTACCCTTCAAACTCATGGTTTTTATAAGAAAAGAAAGATAGAATTAAAAGGAAACTCTAAAAACCAAAGAGAGAAGATGATGATCTTTCCTTCATGCTTTTAGTGTGGAAGGAAACATGGAGTAAAATTTCTTAAGGGGAATGGTAAGTGTTTTATGTTTGGAAAGGAAGGTCATCATATAATCAATTTATGAAGAGATGAGAAAAAGTTAGTTGATGACATGAATAGTGATAAATATCTATAGAATACACAACCCACACTCTAGTATTTAAAATTCAAGGATCATGAGAATTTTTATAACTAGTTCCGAAATATAATGTTTAAATATGATGATCAATTTCATCAAACTCTTAATATGATATAAAAAGATAAATATCACATGATCACTATTTCTAATGAGGGGTATGATAACGATGAGGTGAAAGGTACACTTACAATACATTCTAGAATTTTTAATATCTTATTTGACTCTTGATCTACCCATTTTTTATATTTTAAGAATTTTATAATGCTATCAAAATTCTACCCCAATTATTAGATATTTAAATAGTATTTAAAATAACTAATGTCACAATGATCGCATATCAATCCAATGACAATTCTCTCATTGATGTATGTGGGAATTTGATTTTTGTAAATCTGTTTATTCTCCCTCTGGTTGAATTTGATAACATCTTAGGCATGGATTCACATTATAAACATAAATATCACATAAATTGATAAGGAAGAGAAGTCATGTTTGATATTCAAAACGAACCTATGATTTTCTATCAATGTGATGATAAATATAAACTTCATATGGAAATCATATCTGTTGGATGTGTCTTCATTCCTTTCCCAAAGTGGTATTTATCTCATTTAGTTGGGTAGAAATTCAACATCGATGATATGCCTATGGAATGGGAGTTTTATTATATATTTCTAGAATATTTTCCAATTATTACACTAAAACATGATGTTTATTTCTCAATATTACTAATACCTAGTGGTACACTTATTTCAAAGACACCATATACAACGGCCCCGATTGAGATTCAGTAATTAAATAAGTAACTCTAGGAGAATATTGAAAATGGATTTATTCATCCAAGGGAATCACCGTTAGGTTCATTAATTATTTTTTATAAATAAATATGGACTAATGTGACTCTTTATTGATTATCAGGAGCTGAAAAAGATCACAACCAAGAACATGTATCCCCTACCAAATATTAATTACTTGTTTGATCAACTATAAAGAGATCAACAATTTTCCAAGATTTTAATTCGTTTTGTATATCATTAATTGAGTTTCCTAAAGAATGATATAACAATACAACATCCCAAAAAATTTATGGACACTATTAGTATATAGTGATTCCATTTGGTCTTACTAATTCCCCTGTTATCTTCATGGATTTAATGAATAGAGGTTTTAGATATTACTATGATCAGTTTGTGTTAGTCACTATAGATGATATTATTATATATTAAGAGAGAAATAAATACTGTGATGATCACTTGATATTTGTTATGAATACCAAAATGAAGGATAATTTTATGAAAAATTTACCAAGTGTGAATTTTGGATATAAAATGTTTTTTTTTGGTCATATAATATTAAGAGAGGTTATATCTATAGATCAACCACTGTGTATGATATTCAATGTTTTCTTGGTTTGGTTTTATTTTATCAACACTTTATGGAAAACTTATCATGACTATCCAATCCACTCACCTAGTTAATAAGAAAGGGATCCAATTTTCTTTGGATAGATGAATGTGAAGGAAATTTCAAGGAATTGAAGAGAAGGTTAGTCAATGCACATGTGCTTACATTAACCTATATTGGAGAAGTGTTTTCAATATATAGTTATTAATCAAATAATGGGTTCGGATTAATCCTCATGTAGTATTATATGATGATAGATTATGGCTTTTAACAATTCAAGATTAATGAGAAAAATTTCCCAACTCATGATTTAGAGTTATCTATAGTCATTTTTTCATTAGAAATATAAAGGAATTATATTTATAGGGAAAGGTGTGACATATATAATGATAATAATAGTATAAAGTATATATTCACAAAAAAATTGTTGAACATGGGTTAGATATGATGGTTGGAGATAATTAAATATTTTGACTACTCGGTACATTACTACATTGTGAAAGTAAACAATGTTGCCAATGCTTTAAGTTGAAAGGATCATGATATCTTATCTATGATGAGGATCAAAAAAGATCCAATATTTATGGATTTGAAAAGTATGGATCTGGAAATTGTGAAGGAAGAGGGAAAATATTATCTTTCTCAAATAACTATTGAACAATCAATCTAAGTAAAGATTGAATTAGTGGATAAGGAAGATATAGATTTACAAATAAAGGGAAGAAATGTTAATAAGTTTATCCTTGAATATGATGGAATGATAAGGTTTAGTAATAATTTATGTTTCTTATACATACCTAAATTTAAATAAGTAACTATTAGAGGAAGCTTCTAGGTCTTAATTCTAACTTCATCATGGAAGAAAAAAAGATATATAGATATTTGAAAGAGTATTTATGGTGGGGAGAAATGAAGAAAGATATTATATAGTTTGTATCCCAGTGCTTGTTATGTAGGAAAATTAAGGATAGAAGAATAAATTCCATGGGGATGTTACAACCATTACCCATACCATAATGGAAATTGGAAATTCTCTCCATGGATGTTGTCATCAGACTCCCCAAAACATCTAAATGGAATAATGTTATAGGGGTTGTAGTTGATCTACTTACAAAGTCTACACACTTAATTTATATCAGAAAAAATATTTCTCTCCAGATTAGCTCACCATGATATGAATTAAGAAATTGGTAAGGATACAAAAATTACCACATTATATTGTATCTGATCATGATATGAGATTTACATCGATGTTTTGGTGAATCCTTCTGCAAGATCTTGATATAAAATTGAGTCTCACCATTGTGTATCATTATCAGATAGATGGATAGTTTGAGAGAATAGTTATAAACCTATAGGATATTTTGAGTTTTTTTTCTATGGATTTCAAATTTTGTTGGGATCCACACCTTACCCTATTCATGTTTTTATACAAGAATAACTTTTATTCATGCATTCATATGGATCCTTATGAATCCATCTATATAAAGAAGTGTATAACTCCAATGTGTTGGGATGAAGTTAGAGAAATAAAAAAATTAGGACTATAGATGGATGAAGAAATATAAAATAATGTGTCACGACCCGACCTCGGGGCCCGTGCCGTGACTACCCCAAGCCCGCCTTCCATAGGCCAGGGGCTGGCGACTATCACCAAGGCGTAAAATCCCGGTAAACAGGGAAGGCATTGCCTTTATAAGTAACAACCACCACAGAGTCAGCAAGCGAAAAGTAACTACAAAGTGCAGAAAAGTAAAGGGGGTCGGAATACAAGCCCAACTGAAAGTACAACTGAAAAGGTAAAGAACAGCAACTGAAGAAAAGACGGCGGCCTCGTGTCGTCCACTGGCAATCCCACCTGAAGGGTGGGTACAGATAGCCTCCAGGCTCCTCGGGTCCCACGTCCGCTCCGAGCACGTCCCGCCCAGTGGTCCACCTCCAGGTACCGTCCTGCTCCACGCCCCAACCGTGATCAGCGTTGTCCGTCGTCTGCATCCAACACAACAAGGTGCAGGCATAGCCCGTGCAGGGGTGAGTATAAGCTACTCAGTAAGGACCCCGAGACCCCCGAAGGTCTCCCAAAATCCACAAAGGATATAGCACAAAAAGGAAGGTGCAATCACGAAGTAACATCTGACTCGACTTAGGTATATGCCCATACATATACCTAAGTCCCCACTTCTAGCTCTGCTCACGAGCTCAAGAACAACTCAATCCACACAGGAAAGCAAGACTCAAATCCACAAAGGAGAGTAAACAGTAAATCCACATAGGATAGTTCAACACATTCCACAAAGGAGAGTAACATAAGATTCAGCTCAACCAGGTATACTTTTTCAGATGACGTCAAAGATGATCACTGATCCATCTAAGTCGTCGGACCCACGAAGGATCGATAGGTACTAACCCCCGCAAAAGACCCACACAGGATCGGGCTCACACAGAACCTGTAGGCAGTGGCTCACACAGAACCGGTAGTAAGGACCCACACAGGATCGGGCCCACACAGGACCTGTAGCACTGATCCACGTAGGATCGCTGAGTGCAGTAGTTGACGCAGTCCACTGAGGATCTCTGCACAGTCGTCGCCGCAGTCCACGAAGGATCTCTGCTCTGTCGTCGTCGCAGTCCATGGAGGATCTCTGCTCTGTCGTCGAAGTCACAGCCAGCACTAGGGTTCCCGCACACAGCGAGCTCGTTTAGGAGGGTCCGCTCCATGAGCCGAGAGGCTGATACATCAACTGACACGTAGTCCGAAGTTGATGTATCCAAAAGTTCCGTATCGACAACAGGATCTCAATGCAACAGACGGCGCGTCAATCGGACGCCCGGTCTGAGAGTTATTGGCATTTTCGTCCCAGGGGCCCGGTTGGTTTTTAGGGCAAAACCAACCCGACCGTACTCCGCCTGTGTCCGATCCTCGGGCGGAGTATGCCAAAAGTTCCGTCTCACTTAGTGGAAACTACCACAGCTGACGGTACGTCGATCGGACGTCCGTAGCTCAAGTTATGAGCGTTTCCGCTCCGAGGGCCCGGTTAGTTTCGTGTACGAACCAACCCGGCCGAACCCAAAGTCTTCCGAAACCTTGAGTGTGATATACCGAAACGACCGTATCGATCCAAGGATCGTGTAGCCGCTGACGGTTCGTCAATCGGAGGTCCCAGGCCCAAGATACGGGCAAAAGACCGAAGAGGGCCCGAAAACGGGGGTTCTGGGCCCGGGGCGACCCGGCCCGAACCACCCCTGGGTCGGCCGAACCGGGTCGACCCGACCCGGCCCGACCCGGCTAGGCCGGGTCCGGTCCGGCCTGGGTGCGGCCCGGCCGACGGACCGGCCGGCTCGGCTTCGGCCGTGCGGCCGAAGAAAACCGACGCGGGTTTGACCCGCGGCTTTGAGGAACGCGGCCCACGCGGGCCGCATGTTGGGGGGCCGGACCGCGGACGCGGTCCGGCGGTTCGCCGCCGCCGCGGCCGAGCCGCGGCAGATTCCTCCGGCGGTGCGCCGGCGACCCGCGCCGCCGCCGCCTTCCGCGGGCCGCCGGAGTTGCTCTGGTGGCCCGTTTTGCCTCCCGTCTGCGCCATTGCTCCTCCCGGGGGCCGATCTTCACTGTGGGATCAACGGATCGCCCTTGCCGCACGGTTCGTCCTCGTCCGCCAAATCCGCACAACAAAAAGATCGGCGGAGGGTTGCCAGGTCTTGTTCGTTAGACCCGCACCCTCCGCGTTAGTCATAAACAATGGGAGAAAGGGGCTACAACAATTTTTAATCAAAGATAAAAATTGTTCACTCCTTTTTCTTTTAAACGGAAATTCAATTTTAATTAATTGAAAATATTCATGCCGGTTCTTTATTCAAAAAGAAATAAAAAACACGGGAATGAATCATCAAGAATTAAATCCCTACCTTGTCGTCGTCGTCGGACGAGAGGTCGTCGCGGATTTGGTGATCGTCGCGGAAGAGACGCTCGTCGCACCGCGGGAAGGAGTCGCACCGACGATCTCCGGATCAAGATCAAACGGATTTAATTAATTTAAATCCGTTGATATCGAATTATAAAAAGGGAGAATTTAGAAGATTCGATTCTCACCTTTAACCGCCGATCGTAGGTTTGCCGCGGAAGAAGAAGCGCCGAAGAAGAAGAAGAAGGTTGCGGAAGAAGTTTGTCGACGTTGCGGATCACGGTGTGCGTCGTCGAATTTTGGTTCCGGCATTCTTCGCATTCTTCGCGTTCTTCGCATTCTTCGCGTTCTTCGCATTCTTCGCGGGGAGGGTGGAGGCCCAGAGAACAAAGAGTAATCCTCCAAAATAGACACGTTGGTCTATTTTATTAAATCGCCAACGAACGCAAACGCGTAAGTAACGACCCATTAAATTCGTTGAATTAATTCAACGAATGAAATAGCCCATTTAATTCAAGAAATAAACCGCCCAATTAAACGGTCTGTTAAGAAATTAAAGAAAACGCGCCGGTTGACTTTTCAGTTACTTTGACGGGTTTTCGCGGGTGCGTTACTTAGCGAAAGAAACGGCGGGGATCATGCGGGCCCCACCTCACAAATATCCTACCAAGAGGGTAGGATATTTCCGGATAGCACCCTATCCGCTTTAACTCAGCTCAAGTGGCTTTCAAGTGACTTCCAAGCGGCTTAAGTGAAATAAAATAAAGTTGTCGCACAACCTTTATTTTATTTCCGACTTAAAGCCCAAAATTTTAAAAACCACGGTTGAGCAAACGCAACTCCGGAAGAGGCGTTTCTAAGCAAATACCGGCGCTGCGATTTCATCGGTGCCCTCAGAATTTGATTCCGGGCACTGGTTCAAAAGATAGAAAACCCCGCTCGTCCCTTCACTGAACGTACCCGAGCCAAACTTCGGAAATTGATTCCGGGCACACCGGGCCTCGGAATCAGGTGCCGTCCGAAGCTGCGCTCTTGTAAAATTCCAAAGAAAATTAAGAAAAAAATTTCCTTGAAATTTGCGGGTCTTTACATTACTCCCACCTCAGGGCTTTACGTCCCCGTAAAGATACATCAAAAACTAGGGGAACAAATGGGGGTACTAAGCACGCATCTGAGCCTCCCGCTCCCAAGTGCTCTCCTGGAGGTTCCCGTGCTGCCATCTGACGCGCACAAGAGGAATCGACCGCCCACGTAGGACCCGCTCCTGTCGATCCTCGATCTCCACTGGGACCTCCGCAAAAGTCGCCCCATCGTCCACATCCAGCTCCCCAAAGTCGATGATGTGCGTCGGGTTGTGCACGTATCTCCTCAGCTGAGACACGTCGAAGACGTCGTGCACCCGGTGCAACTGAGGTGGTAGAGCCAGGCGATAAGCCACCTCTCCTATCCTGCTGAGGACCTGGAAAGGCCCGATGAAGCATGGAGACAACTTGCCGCCTCGACCAAATCTCCGTAAACCACGTCGAGGTGAGACACGCAAAAAGACGTGGTCGCCATCCTCGAACTCTAGTGGCCTCCGCCTCCTGTCAGCATATGACTTCTGCCGGCTCTGAGCTGTCCTCATCCTCTCCTGGATGATCTGGACCTTCTCTGTCGTGGCTCGAACCATCTCTGGTCCCACGAGTGCTGACTCCCCAGGGTCTGTCCAGCACAACGGTGATCTGCAGGGTCTGCCGTACAACGCCTCGTATCGTGCCATCCCGGTGGTGGAGTGGTAGCTGTTGTTGTACGCGAACTCCACCAAGGGTAGGTGGTCCTCCCAGCTACGACCAAAGTCGAGAACACATGCACGGAGCATGTCCTCGAGTGTTTGTATGGTCCTCTCAGTCTGACCATCCGTCTGAGGGTGGAAGGTTGTGCTCAGATGGAGCCGCGTCCCGAACGCCTCCTGCAACCCCTTCCAAAGCTGGGAAGTGAAACGAGCATCTCGATCGGAGATGATAGACGATGGCACACCGTGAAGCCATACGATCTCCTGGACGTAAAGACGTCCCAAGCTCTCCACTGAGCCCTGCTCTCTGATGGGTAAGAAGTGTGCCGACTTGGTGAGTCGGTCGACAATCACCCAAATGGAGTCGTGACCTCTGGAAGTGCGTGGAATTCCAGTCACGAAGTCCATAGATATGCCATCCCACTTCCACTCCGGGACCTCCAAGGGTTGTACTAAGCCTGCTGGTACCTGATGCTCTGCCTTCACCTGCTGGCAGGTGAGGCATCGTGAAACGAATTCTGCCACAGCTTTCTTCATGCCCGGCCACCAGTGCTGTCGTCTGAGATCCTGGTACATCTTCGCCACTCCGGGATGCACCGCCAAGGGAGAAGTGTGAAACTCTCTCAGCACCTCCTCTCGTAAAGCAACTGGTACGAAGGTACGTCCTCTGAAAAGGATTTCGTGCTCTGCTCCAAGGGAGAAGCCATCAGGCGCCTGACCTGAGGATATCAGTGCACGCCGTGTCTCACAGTCAGCGTCCCCACACTGAGCCTCTCTGACCCGCTGTAGAAGTGGAGGAGAGACTGTGAGAGACTGAAGAAAGGCTGCTCCGTCTCTATCCACGAAGGATATCTGTAAGGAGGCTAGCTGCTCCGTCGCCTCCTCAAGTAGCTGAATGCCCGTCCTCCTGCTGAGGGCATCGGCTACCACGTTCCCCTTCCCAGGAGTATAGACTATCTCAAAGTCATAGTCCTGGAGGAACTCAAGCCATCTCCGCTGTCTCAGGTTCAGGTCCTTCTGAGAGAAGATATACCTGAGACTCTGGTGGTCAGAAAAGACTGTGAAGCGCTCGCCCATCAGATAGTGCCGCCAAGTCTTCAGAGCGAAGACCACTGCTGCTAACTCCAGGTCATGAGTGGCGTAGTTCTGCTCATGCGGCCTCAACTGACGTGATCCGTTGGCGATCACGGCCCGCTCCTGCATTAGGACGCACCCGAGTCCAGTCCCTGATGCATCGCAGTAAACTACGTATCCAACTCCCTCCTCAGGCAACCTCAAGATAGGTGCGCTGGTCAATCTCAGTCTCAGCTCCTGGAATCTCTGCTGACATCTGTCTGACCACACAAAGGGTTTCCCCTTCTTGGTCAAGGCTGAGAGTGGTGCCGCAACTCTGGAGAAGTCTGGCACAAATCTCCGATAGTATCCGGCTAGGCCCAAGAAGCTCCGCACCTCCATCACGCTCCTGGGTGGCTCCCAAGCTAGCACTGCCTCGATCTTCGCGGGATCCACTGCAACTCCCGCCTCAGAGATGACGTGCCCCAAGAAGTGGACCTCACGTAACCAGAACTGGCACTTTGAGAGCTTGCCATAAAGCTGGTGCTCTCGGAGTATGTCTAGCACAACTCGCGGGTGGTAGGCATGCTCCTCCTCAGTCGTCGAGTATACCAAAATGTCGTCAATGAAGACCACGACAAATCGGTCGAGGTATGGCTGGAATATCCTGTTCATGAGGCTCATGAACACTGCTAGAGCATTGGTTATGCCGAACGGCATAACCAAGAACTCATAATGGCCATACCGACACCTGAAGGCCGTCTTCTGCACGTCCTCGTCTCGAACTCTGAGCTGATGATAGCCTGACCGGAGATCTATCTTCGAGAACCACCGCGCTCCCTTGAGCTGATCGAAGAGGTCATCAATCTGTGGCAGTGGATACTTGTTCCTCACTGTCACCTGGTTCAGGCGACGATAGTCGACACACAGTCTCAAGCTCCCGTCCGCCTTCTTGGCGAACAAAATCGGGGAAGCCCAGGGTGAAACACTAGGTCGGATAAACCCCTTGCTCTGCAAGTCCTCCAACTGTACCCGCAGCTCTCGAAGCTCAGCAGGGGCCATCCGGTATGCTGGAGTAGATATCGGGGCTGTCCCGGGGTACAAGTCGATGTAAAAGTCTACCTCTCTACGAGGAGGTAGCCCTGGAACGTCGTCGGGAAAGACGTCCACGTACTGGTCCACCACTGCAGGAAAAATTGGACTCCGCACGTCCACTGCTCCTAGGATGAGGCTAACCAACTGATGAGAGATGGGCTGCACTCTCCTCCGCAGAAGTCCATCCTGTGCTGCAAAGGTTCCCTTCTCGCCGGTGAAGGTAAACTTGCTCCCGTCGGTGCGAACACATCGCACCTTGCGCCTAAAACAGTCGACCTGGGCATGAACCGTGGATAGCCAATCCATGCCCAAGATGACGTCGTAAGGCCTCGACGCCGCTACAAGGAGATCCCAGCCGAAGCTCTCGCCTCCTAGAGTAAGCTCACACTTCCGGCACCAGTGCGTAATCGGCGAGTCTGCTCCCGTAGGAGTCTCTAGCCGTAACGATCGAGCCAACGGCTCAGTCGGAATCTCCGAGCTCCGAACAAGGGCAGAGGCTATGAAAGAGTGACTCGCTCCTGTGTCTATAAGTACTGCAGCAAGGGTGGAATAGACACAGATCGTACCTCGAATCATCTCTGGCATATCAGGGTCGTAGGCCTCCACTGCCTGGAGCTGAGCCTGTCCCTGCCCACCAGCTCCCTGTGGTCGAGGTGGCCCTCCTGGTGGTGGTGGGGGTAGAGCCTGGAAGCGTCGCCCACCACCCGCTGCTCGGCCAGCTCCTCTGCCTCGTCCGCCTCCTCCCTGCGGACCGCCACGGTCGACCCTCTGCCTCTGCCTGGGTGGCCCCTCCACCGTCTGCTGCTCCTCTGGTCGGCGAGTCGGGCAGTCACGAGCCATGTGACCCTGCCCGCCGCAGGAGTAGCACAGCCTGCCTCTCAGAAGGCTGGCACTCCGCTGTGTGCCCCGCACTGCTGAGCCGGTGTCCTGAGGCCGTCTGCGTGGGGGTCTGGTCTGCATGGACCTGAGAGTCATCCGTCGGCTACCTGCTGCCGAAGACTCAGCTACCTGCCGCCCTGCGCTAGGTCTCGCCGCTGAAGAAGGCTCTGCCAGGAAGCTCTCGATCAAGAGGGCTCGCTCCAGTACTCCCGCCTGGGTCGGAATGCTGAGGGAGATCAGCGACGCCCGAATCTCCTGCCGCAAGCCCTGCTCGAAGGTCCGGGCCCGGAAGAAGGGGTCCCGTACCATGTCGGTCGAGTAGCGAGATAGGTCAGTGAACCTCGCCGCGTACTGAGCGACCGTCATGCTGCCCTGGCGCAGCTGGAGAAGCTCCTGGATGCGCACCGCTCGGAGGGTGGCCAGGACGAACTCAGAGCGGAAGAGGCTCTCGAAGTCCGTCCAGAGCAAGGATGCCTCATCGTGAATCTGGAGCATCAAGCTCCACCATCGTCCTGCCGCCGCCTGCAGGAGGCTCGCCGCGAGAATCACCATGAGATCCGCTGGTGTCCTCACTAGCCTAAAGATCTGTACCACCGCCTCTAGCCAGTCCTCGGTGGCCTGGGGGTCCGCCTCACCGCGAAACCTGGGTGGTCGCTGGCTCTGAAACTCATGCAGTGCCCTGAGGCGACGTGCATCGTCAGCGTCTGGTACTGGTAGCATCGGTGGCTCGGCGGGTAAAGCTACCGCCGGTGCCACTGCTGGCAAAGGGCCCTGCACCGAGGCCTCGTCGCTCGGTGGGCTTCCGTCGCGCCCTACACTCGGAACCCTAGCTGGCTGTCGTCGCGGGGCCATCCTGAAAAGGAGAACAAGAGCACCACAGTCAGAACAGTATACCTGGTGAGCTGGCACAAGTAATCACAAGGAAAACTTGAGACTTTCATGAAGCAGATCAGTATACTCGGTGATCTGACACAAGTAATCACAAAGAAAACTTGAAACACACACGCAATCAATGTTTTCATGCATTAAGTCGGAAATCAGGAGTCAGGGTCCTGGTGTACGGATACGTCGGCCGCCGCACCAACACTGGGCTCCCTGAACTGATAACCACACTCAATACACCAAACACTATTGCTTCATATAGGAAGAAAAGACGATCAGAGTCTGCGGTAGAACCGACCGCCTCTGATACCAATTTGTCACGACACGGCCTCGGGGCCCGTGCCGTGACTACCCCAAGCCCGCCTTCCATAGGCCAGGGGCTGGCGACTAGCACCAAGGCGTAAAATCCCGGTAAACAGGGAAGGCATTGCCTTTATAAGTAACAACCACCACAGAGTCAGCAAGCGGAAAGTAACTACAAAGTGCAGAAAAGTAAAGGGGGCCGGAATACAAGCCCAACTGAAAGTACAACTGAAAAGGTAAAGAACAACAACTGAAGAAAAGACGGCGGCCTTGTGTCGTCCACTGGCAATCCCACCTGAAGGGTGGGTACAGATAGCCTCCAGGCTCCTCGGGTCCCACGTCCGCTCCGAGCACGTCCCGCCCAGTGGTCCACCTCCAGGTATCGTCCTGCTCCACGCCCCAACCGTGATCAGCGTTGTCCGTCGTCTGCATCCAACACAACAAGGTGCAGGCATAGCCCGTGCAGGGGTGAGTATAAGCTACTCAGTAAGGACCCCGAGACCCCCGAAGGTCTCCCGAAATCCACAAAGGATATAGCACAAAAAGGAAGGTGCAATCACGAAGTAACATCTGACTCGACTTAGGTATATGCCCATACATATACCTAAGTCCCCACTTCTAGCTCTGCTCACGAGCTCAAGAACAACTCAATCCACACAGGAAAGCAAGACTCAAATCCACAAAGGAGAGTAAACAGTAAATCCACATAGGATAGTTCAACACATTCCACAAAGGAGAGTAACATAAGATTCAGCTCAACCAGGTATACTTTTTCAGATGACGTCAAAGATGATCACTGATCCATCTAAGTCGTCGGACCCACGAAGGATCGATAGGTACTAACCCCCGCAAAAGACCCACACAGGATCGGGCTCACACAGAACCTGTAGGCAGTGGCTCACACAGAACCGGTAGTAAGGACCTACACAGGATCGGGCCCACACAGGACCTGTAGCACTGATCCACGTAGGATCGCTGAGTGCAGTAGTCGACGCAGTCCACTGAGGATCTCTGCACAGTCGTCGCCGCAGTCCACGAAGGATCTCTGCTCTGTCGTCGTCGCAGTCCATGGAGGATCTCTGCTCTGTCGTCGAAGTCACAGCCAGCACTAGGGTTCCCGCACACAGCGAGCTCGTTTAGGAGGGTCCGCTCCACGAGCCGAGAGGCTGATACATCAACTGACACGTAGTCCGAAGTTGATGTATCCAAAAGTTCCGTATCGACAACAGGATCTCAACGCAACAGACGGCGCGTCAATCGGACGCCCGGTCTGAGAGTTATTGGCATTTTCGTCCCAGGGGCCCGGTTGGTTTTTAGGGAAAAACCAACCCGACCGTACTCCGCCTGTGTCCGATCCTCGGGCGGAGTATGCCAAAAGTTCCGTCTCACTTAGAGGAAACTACCACAGCTGACGGTACGTCGATCAGACGTCCGTAGCTCAAGTTATGAGCGTTTCCGCTCCGAGGGCCCGGTTGGTTTCGTGTACGAACCAACCCGGCTGAACCCAAAGTCTTCCGAAACCTTGAGTGTAATATACCGAAACGACCGTATCGATCCAAGGATCGCGTAGCCGCTGACGGTTCGTCAATCGGAGGTCCCAGACCCAAGATACGGGCAAAAGACCGAAGAGGGCCCGAAAACGGGGGTTCTGGGCCCGGGGCGACCCGGCCCGAACCACCCCTGGGTCGGCCGAACCGGGTCGACCCGACCCGGCCCGACCCGGCAAGGCCGGGTCCGGACCGGCCGGCTCGGCTTCGGCCGTGCGTCCGAAGAAAACCGCCGCGGGTTTGACCCGCGGCTTGGAGGAACGCGGCCCGCGCGGGCCGCGTGTTGGGTGGCCGGACCGCGGACGCGGTCCGGCGGTTCGCCGCCGCCGCGGCCGAGCCACGGCGGATTCCTCCGGCGGTGCGCCGGGCGCCGCCGCCTCCGGTCGCCGGCGCCGCCGCGCCGGCGACCCGCGCCGCCGCCGCCTTCCGCGGGCCGCCGGAGTTGCTCCGGTGGCCCGTTTTGCCTCCCGTCTGCGCCATTGCTCCTCCCGGGGGCCGATCTTCACTGCGGGATCAACGGATCGCCCTTGCCGCACGGTTCGTCGTCGTCCGCCAAATCCGCACAACAAAAAGATCGGCGGAGGGTTGTCGGGTCTTGTTCGTTAGACCCGCACCCTCCGCGTTAGTCATAAACAACGGGAGAAAGGGGCTACAACAATTTTTAATCAAAGATAAAAATTCTTCACTCCTTTTTCTTTTAAACGGAAATTCAATTTTAATTAATTGAAAATATTCATTCCGGTTCTTTATTCAAAAAGAAATAAAAAACACGGGAATGAATCATCAAGAAATAAATCCCTACCTTGTCGTCGTCGTCGGACGAGAGGTCGTCGCGGATTTGGTGATCGTCGCGGAAGAGACGCTCGTCGCACCGCGGGAAGAATTTAGAAGATTCGATTCTCACCTTTAACCGCCGATCGTAGGTTTGCCGCGGAAGAAGAAGCGCCGAAGAAGAAGAAGAAGGTCGCAGAAGAAGTTTGTCGACGTCGCGGATCACGGTGTGCGTCGTCGAATTTTGGTTCCGGTGTTCTTCGCGTTATTCGCGTTCTTCGCGTTCTTCGCATTCTTCGCGTTCTTCGCGGGGAGGGTGGAGGCCCAGAGAACAAAGAGTAATCCTCCAAAATAGACACGTTGGTCTATTTTATTAAATCGCCAACGAACGCAAACGCGTATGTAACGACCCATTAAATTCGTTGAATTAATTCAACGAATGAAACAGCCCATTTAATTCACGAAATAAACCGCCCAATTAAATGGTCTGTTAAGAAATTAAAGAAAACGCGCCGGTTGACTTTTCAGTTACTTTGACAGGTTTTCGCGGGTGTGTTACTTAGCGAAAAAAACGGCGGGGCTCGTGCGGGCCCCACCTCACAAATATCCTACCAAGAGGGTAGGATATTTCCGGATAGCACCCTATCCGCTTTAACTCAGCTCAAGTGGCTTTCAAGTGACTTCCAAGCGGCTTAAGTGAAATAAAATAAAGTTGTCGCACAACCTTTATTTTATTTCCGACTTAAAGCCCAAAATTTTAAAAACCACGGTTGAGCAAACGCAACTCTGGAAGAGGCGTTTCTAAGCAAATACTGGCGCTGCGATTTCATCGGTGCCCTCAGAATTCGATTCCGGGCACCGGTTCAAAAGATAGAAAACCCCGCTCATCCGTTCACTGAACGTACCCGAGCCAAACTTCGTAAATTGATTCCGGGCACACCGGGCCTCGGAATCAGGTGCCGTCCGAAGCTGCGCTCTTGTAAAATTCCAAATAAAATTAAGAAAAAAATTTCCTTGAAATTTGCGGGTCTTTACATAATGTTAGATATATTCATCAATATGTAACATTAGCACAATGTCAATAGAAAAGTTATACTGATAATCATCAATGTGATCTAGAGTTTAAAGTTGGTTAGAAGGTTTATCGATTAATTTACCCATGAAATACAGTTATGAAATTCAGGAAGAAAATAAAGTTGGTCCCTTGGTATATTTTCCCTTTTTATATTCTTCACATAGTAGGGATAGTTTCTTATCACATGGCACTTCCACTAAACCTCTCTCATGTCCATGATGTGATCTGTATATCTCTTCGAAGGAAGTACATACATGATTCTTCACATATACTGAACACATAGTTCATAAAACTAGATCAGTGTATTTATTATGAATAATAACATATTGCGATTCTAGATAATAGATAGTATTTTATATGAAACAAGACCACTCACATGATCAAGGTTTTTTGGTGAAATCACCAACTTGAAGAAGCTATATGGGAACCTAAGAATATGATGAGGAAGAAGTATCCTCAGTTGTCTCTGTCAAAGTGACATAATTTTTAGGTTAAAATTAATTTTAATTGGGTATAATGCAATGCCTCTATATTTTATGAAATTTGTAAATTTCGAATAAATCTAATTTTTTCGATATCTTGTAATACACGCAACACCGAGTTTTAACGAACAAGGATATTCTATTAATATTATTATCTATACATTATCATTATAACCTATCCATTAAAATTGGTGATATTAATAGCAATAACCATTTTTTTAAATTAAATATAATTTTTTAGATAAAGAAAATATATTTATAAATAGGTACTTAATTTTTATTAAAGTCTTTATTTACCATGAAAATACAATTTTTCAAAAAAGTGATTTTCATTAAACTTTGTGAAGAAATAATAAAATTTTAAAATTTAAATTTTATAAAATATATTTTAAATAATAAAATTAATTTTTGGAATCAACAAGTCAAAATTATATTAGGTTTAATTTTAGATAATTTTCATAAAAGTTTAATTTTTCCAAGGATAATTAAAAATACTGATTTTTATTAAAGGCTACCTTGTTTTAAGAATTTCAAATTTATCATTTTTTATTTAAAATTTTTTAAATGTTAAACTAGTTAATATATGTTATTATTAATCTAATTTAGTTCATTAGAATAAAATTCATTTTTTATACTTAGGAAAACATTTTCTTTGGAAAATCATTTTTTTCTTGCATTTGTGGGATTAATTTTAAATTAAATTCATAACCTTCTATGAATTTAGTTTATAAATATTCATTTTTTATTTTTAATCATCATAATTAATATTATATAATAATTTAAACTTAATTTTTAGTCATAATGAATAATTAAAATAATTAAAATTAATTGTCGTAGTTATGGTTAAAAAGAGTTTACCAAGGGATTAAACTATTAAACTAAAAAAATAAATGTTAAAATTACCTAAAAACATCTCAAATTACTATTTTATGTATATATATCAACCTTATATTATCTAATATTCTATAATTATCTATTTTTAATCCTCTTTTCATGTTCAAAACATGGTTATAGCTTTTTCTTTTAGAAAAATCGATGGGTGTCATCTCCCCCACTTATAAAATGGAACCACCTATCATATTCTTTTTACAATTAAAAATATTTTTATTTAAAAAATACATATAAAACACTTCATTAATTACATACCCACATCCTAAATTCCTTATATTGATTATTAAACAATCCGAAGTAGAAATTTGGAGTGAACCGAAGGAGGCAGTTCAAAGTGGAGGTATCATTTTTAATTGAGAATTTTTATTTCATTTCTTCTTCCACGTCATTAAAATATTCTTAAAATATAATTATATATTAACATAATTATATACCATATACTTATATTTTATTATTTTAGTTTAATTACCCACATCCATCTCCTCTTCCATCAAATGAGAAACAAACTCATCGATCATGTGTACGACGGACTACCATCTTGTTTACCTATGTAATTATTTTCCCATAAATTCCTCTCACATATGGGTATAATGATTATTGTATTGTTTATATATTATATTTGAAATATCATTGTAATTATAGAATCATAATATCACATTTTCATTCTTAACTTCTAATCTGTTGGAAAATGATTACATCGCTCGTGCGTACTTATGGACTACTGCCTCCAAGAAGCGATGTGATACATTATTCATATTATTTTCCCTTTTAAGGTATAAATGATATATTAAATTAATATATATGATATATATGATATAAAAATAATTATTTTTAGGTTAATTAATATTTAACTTCCTTTTTTTTCTATCCGTCGAGAAAATGGAAATAACGTTCATGCGTACGTATGGCCTACTGTCTCCATGAATGGTGTAATTTATTTTCTTATCTTTAACTTTTATGTATGAATATAAACTTGTAAATAATGACTATATATGATATTTATATCATTATTAACATTATAGAGATTATTTAATCAATAAAATAGTACAACGACCAAAACTACAGAACAAAAATATACATGAAAAATGAAGCAGTTATCAACTTGAATAGTAATTATAATAAAGTATTGTTAGTAAATAGGTGATAATTGGTTATAAGTAAATAAAATATGACATGATATGTATGATTATGGTTATATAATATATTTATAATAAATCTATTTTTTTATTTTGGAGGTTTGAACTTTTAAAAATAAATTCAAGACTTCAGTTAAGGCCATATTATCTAAAATATCTTTTATGGGACACATGTTATTTTATGCACTTATCTTATTTTATAAGATGTATTTATAGACCATTTGAAATATTATATAATGAATTTATTTTAATTATTTATATTTAATATTTTATTTGATGTTATTTTTTCTTTAGTATTATGATTCAAAATTTACCAAAGTGGTTGGAGAATTTCGTCACACTTTTATATCCATGGGAAAAATTTCATATTCACCCCTTATAGATTTTGTGTTGTGTATAAATTACACATGAATGTATTTTATGGTAATTATTATGAATATTTTAGAATATAAATTTCTATATAAGGTTATTTAATTCATGGGGCATATGATTCAAAAGTTAACAAAGTGGTAAAGGTGTTATATTAAAATACCATTGTTTATCAGATTTTTTTTCTTATATTTACAACAATGAAATTTTATAATATACCTATAAAGAACTTAATAAAGTTTCCTATCATAGATTTATTTTTAGAAAATACATGCTTCAATTTTTTTCCACTCTTTATGTACTTAATATACTAGAAATATGTTTTTAAGGAAAATTGATTTTATGTCTCTCTTCGATCAAAAAACATTTTCCTTCCATATCTATGTTTTATAAAAATGTATCAAGGAATGTTTTTACTATTCCACTATGATTTTTTAAAGAAATTTGACACATTTTTGAGTTTTTTTTAAATTAAATAGAATCTTATTTTTTTTGGACGAAGAACATTCATATTTTTATAGAAAAGGAGAAAAGAATCTATGTTTTAACATGTATAACAGAAATGATATTCTATAAAATTAGAACCACTCAATGATTTAAAAATTATTTTAAATTTTTAAATTGTTATTTTAAAAGAAATTTTTTTATTAATTATTTAATTAATTTTTATATTTTAATTAAGTGTTTTTTATGTGTAAATGATATTTTGATTAGGAAATGTTCCAACTAATGTTTCAAAATCTTTTTTATTCATAAATGAAATCCATTGATGTTTCTTAAGATTTAATTAGGTTATAATCCAATGATACCATACTTATTATTTCTCTAGACTGTTTATGTTTATGATGAGAATATTTTTATGAAACCCATTCCTTTTCCGTGGGTTATTCTATAATAAAATAATGAAATTTTTATGAGACATGTTCTTTTCCCATATGTTAATCTACAACGAAAAGATGAAATTTTTATGAAACTTGTTTCTTTTCAATATTTTATTCCATAATGAAATGTTTATGAAACCAATTTATTTTCACGGGTTATGACATGATGAATGTTTTATGATCTTGTGGAACAAAAATATATGATTTTCATTATGTGATGGGAGGGACCTATATATAACCTTAAATCATTAGGTAAATATTGATATCTCATGAGATAAATAGGAGTGGAATGGCGAGTCAACCCAATTCAGTAAGAGAGCTTATCCACTATTATAGTCTTGGGAGTGATGCTTGACTACTATGATGGTTTGGGGAGTGAACTCATTCCACTATGTTAGTTTTGGAAATATCCTTTAATACTATGTAAATTATTATCTATCCTCATGTGTATAGCAAAAATACAAGTATTATTTCTATGTTATTGAACCATTGGTCATGATATTTGACTCCTTTATGACTCATGTCATACAAACTATCAATATTTATTCCATGAATCAAGGTTATGATCTTTGATATCTAGGGTATGGTTTTAAAATATTGTTCTCATATTCTCATACCCTTATTATCATGTTATGCTTATGTGATCATTGATAACCCCCTTATTTAACCTTACTAAGAAAAAGAGTTAATTGTTTCTTATAATTCATTTACCTAGGTTATGAAGAAAGCTTTTATGTATGATATGTCTATAAAGGGTGAATGTTATGAATAACTAAGTGAGAGATGATGTATAACTATTATGAACCAGTAGTTTATGTTTCCAACTTTCCAAAGGTACTGGACCAAAATAATTATGGAATGGATCATTATGTTATGAAATGAATAAATTTCTATTAATATGAAATATATATATATATGAAAATTTTGGTCCACTACAAACCACTTCACCCCTTTAAAAAGGTCAAAAAATCATCTATCTGGTACAATGGATACTTTTTCTTTACCATAAGTTGATTTAGTTTTCAATAATTGACATATAGTTAAACCGTTTTATTATATTTATTTTCAAAAATCATAGTCCCTCCTCATGGTAACACACTCAGGAATATAAATTCTTTTCCCAACAAATCATCTAACTGATTCTTCAACTCTTTCAACTCCAAAGGTGTTATATGGTAAGAGGGAATAAATACTAGATGGTTACTAGGTATCAAATCAATAGATAACTCCACCTATCTTACTAATTAAAATTCAATAATTCATGTAAAAACATGTTTGGAAACATAAAAATAACTAT
This sequence comes from Viscum album, assembly GCA_963277665.1. Classification (NCBI taxonomy): domain Eukaryota; kingdom Viridiplantae; phylum Streptophyta; class Magnoliopsida; order Santalales; family Viscaceae; genus Viscum; species Viscum album. The sequence continues at coordinate 1,922,884,871 of OY728160.1, forward strand.
AGGTAGATCATCACTCAAGTATTCTAACTATGTATCAAAAGAAAAAATTGATATGCCCCTTCCAAACTCCAGAAAAGAAGGTCCCAATCCACTCAAACTCGGGTCCCATTCCCCCTTAAAATCATGGCACATCCCATTAGGCTAAGTAATGGAGACCCAATGAAAATAAAATTCAATACAAACCTTATAATAAATTTACCAATTCATACTGAGAATAATTCAAAGGATGTTTCATATTGAGAACAAAAAAATCCTGGTGATCTCAATTTCTATGATAGATAAAATGAAATAGGGGCATTTGAGACCCTGATATATCTTCATTATGAGGGATGTATTAATATCTATCACATAGGATAAGATCTCTATAGAATGATTTGGTAGGTTCATAATATGAGTCAATATAAATGAGTGAGATTCACTAGTACCAAATAAAGTATTCACTAAATATGAATCAAATGTTATGGTACCTCTCACAGTCACCAGACCTGTATTATCTTCCTCTAAAGACTCTTCTTCTATGTAAAGAAACCTTATTCTATATTCTTGAGGATGTAACCCCTAAGTTATGGAAAAAATATGATTTTACCATTGTATTTTTAGGATTTGAGGAGCTCATTCCACTACATTGATCATAAAATACATGACAATAATTTTCTAAGTGTCTTCAGTGTCCACTTGAACTATAAATATTGGGTGTCTTAGTGCTAATTTTTTTTGAATTTCCAACGTTTCCACACTCAGATAAAGTTATCTTCCCTATTCTAGGCACTAAAGGAGGTCTAGATGATTCTTTTTGATGATATCCACCACGAGACTCGTTATTATTTCTCTTTCTTTTAAAAGAAAAAACAGAACTACCACTAGGAGAAAAAAGAACTCCTATATACCCTAACATACCATCCAGGTCAAGCTCATACATAAACTCTCTTCCCTGTAAATCTATATAAGAGGTTAGTTTTAGCATGAAATATTGAGATTAGATATCATATTAAAGGACTATATCAAATATTAGAGCATTGAATTTCATATTTTTTAGTACCCCAGAAAAAAACTAAACAAGTTTAGAAAAATGGTTTGTATACAGAGTCATTGTTCTATTTCCCTGTTGTAAGACGATAAAGACTATGGTATTTTCCAATATCATAGCTTCTTGAAATAAATGATCAGTTAAAATAACACTGAAATTATTCCACTCCAATCCCTCATGTTTTTTCACCGTCACAATAGAATCCACCCATCTCCGGATAGGTTCCTTCATCTTAAAGGTAACTCATTTAAATTTAATACAATTAAGTCATTATAAGAAATAAAATAGCATTTCAGTATTTTTCAACAAATCTTCAACCAATTGAGGATAATTTTATCCTTATACCATTGGTGTCTTCTATAGAATGAACTGTTGAACATGATCTCTCAAGTCAGACCTTTGAGGTTCCACTTTTGGAGCCTGAAAAGAAATAGTTGTAGGTACTTATCCTAGATCCTGGATATTATAAACCACTATCCCAATAATAATCTTGTCCAATTAAGGATTCTACTACTGTGGTTCACTAGCAGCTTCCTCCTTTGGCCTATTCAAATGTCTTCTCTAAGGAATGATGCTACACAAATTTAATAAAAAATACTAAACCATATTCAAGGGTAATCATATCATCATCTCAATCAATAGATGAATGTTTTTTAGATTTCAACATAATCCAATAAAGGTAAGGAAATGACTATAATTAGGTCAAATTATTCCTCAATGATATTTTTTCCAAAAACTCTTGGTGACTTAAGGCTTGTTTTGATGAGAGTCGGTCATGCACTCACTCACAACTACCTCTAAAGCCCCAAAGATCCTACCTCTAGGATACTTGGTCAAACTAAACTATATAATAACATAAATAGAAGAAGTAAATCCTCTTTTAATATCACTTTTTCATGAACCATTCTGAATACCCCGATTCACTGATACCCTATTTGGTCTTAATATGACCCGAAGGGCATTCCTGATCACCACAGGTTGACAAATATCACCTGGAATCATATGAATATTAAGAGGGATTTGTTTTTCCATAATATAGTTAAAGATAAATGATATAAGTTGGTATGTAAAAAATAATCATGGAGAACTTACTTGAGTCAAATAGGTAAAACAATACCCAAACAATACATCACCATCAAACGCAACATATATCAAAGAAAGGATTAGAATATCCCATGTGACAGGTGGATCACACCTCCACCATTCACCTCTATCACTCCAGGTCCCATGAATCAAGTACACCTGCCACATCTAAGTGGTGTTTTCCCATTTTTTGGACTTATCAAAAGATAATGTATAAAATTCGAAAGGTAAAGTTAGGGTGTGAAAAAAATAGACCAATAGGATACCACTGAATATTAAAAAAGAAATTCCATAAGAATAAACCATTTATGGTTTCAATTTAAATAAAATAATGATAGAAAATTCATTTACATATTTTCAATAAAAAATAATTTCACATAAAAGAGATGATAGATATATCAAAATAGGATTAAAAGATCATTTTATATAAAACATTTATATAAAATAGTTTTCACGAATAATCCGTTGTATAATCATTGAAATATATAATCAATTCAAAAAAATCATCATGCTCATTATCACTAAGTTACTTTAGTTTCTGGGAATAGGATCCTCACACTTCTTAATCAACATCACTGCTCAATATAGGTATTAACACTAAAATAAACACCCCATTAGTGGAACTATCATGGGAAATAAATCTACATCACATTTGTGAACCGATGACGGGAGTTCATACCAAACTTGGTTTAATTAGTGTTGTCATCGTCAATCCATTGATAGGGAGTCAGAGTCCTAGTGTGGTTATCCTAATCACACACTAACCACACAGGTAACATGTTTTTTAAAGAAAAAAATGATCAATAAATCATGGTAAAATTCATTATTTCATGTAATTTCATCATTCACAGTTCAATTTCCCAATTTCAATTTCAACATTCCTCTTCATTTCAAAAACAAATCATGGGTTTTTATAAAATTCATTCCTTCTCAAATCATATTTAATTTTAATTTTTTTTCTTAAGCATCATAATCAAATCATTTCATTAAATCAACTTTCAATTAAAGCTATCATATTTTTCAAAATCAACCCAACAATTTCATTTCCATTGAAATTGGGGGTTTTTAATAATTTCTATGTCCTTTTCAAATCATACATAAAATAATCTCAAATACATTTTTTAAAATCAATTAAAAACTCATTTCAAATCAATCAAGAAATTTTGGGTTTCAATTATTAGGCAAAGCCTTATGAAACTACCTACCTTAAATCGCATGATCAAATCAACATGACACCAAAAATAGGATACACCATTAGAGAACAAAGGCATATGAGATTAAGGAATCAAACCAATAATTAAGATACATAAAAACAATTAGATCCATCATTAACATGATGACCAGTCATGTTCTATGTAGTAAAGAAGAGAATATCCAAATAAACTGCATGAGAGGATATTTATATACTAGAAAGAGACAAAAAACAATCACTGATGATTCAATCATCTAAGAGAATGGATTGGATGAGTCAAAATTTAATTTTGATAGCCTCCATACACTAAGAAAACAAATTAGGGTTGAATGGGGGTGTTATTTTGTTAAACCAATGGTCCTAGGATTATTAAAAAAAATATGGGGAGTTAAAAACCAAAAAAAACGTTTAATCCAAAAAGACTGGAAGAATTATTTTTTTACAAAAAATAAATATTTTTTTGAATGAATTTAAAATTATTTTGGGACCGTGTGACATGAATTTTTTGAATAAAAATAGATAAAGTTATTTTAATTCATTTTTAACTACACTCAAGTAAAATTTATTATGAATCTAATTCTATTATGCATTTATATTTCATGTCGAGTAATTTCTCGCATTAACTGACCAGTGTATGTTTGGAATTTAATTTAATTTATTTAATTATTACAATGGTTTTGATGTGTATAATAATTAATTAAAAAAATTATGGTATTCACATTGTATTCCTCTCTCATTATATTTATAAGGTCATGTGTGTCCATAATTATTCTATGAATTTTCATATTTATGTGATCACATAGAATAATAAATGAGCATGCATAGACAAGAGAAATGAATATGTGATGAATGTTTTCGATTTAATGCACTTTTATTTTTTGAGAATGATCACATAGTAAAATTACATTAAATACAAAATGATTCCATTCATAAAGTAAAAAATAAAATATATCAATGAAATATTAAGTCGTAACACCTTCGAACTCTTGAATTTGGAAGAAACTAGGTGTAAGAGGTCCTCTTTAACCTTAGTTAAGGGTACTTTCAACTATTGGGGAGTTATTATGAGAGTTGTGGGTAAAATTAATTAAATTTATCAACAATTAAATAATCATATCTAGCTTATTGTGTCTTTACAGGCAAAGCGTATAATAAATCAAGGTTATGATTCCTAGAAGTTGGGACTTTACTCAATATTTCAAAGAACCACAATTCAATGTGGTTAGTAAGTAAAAAATCAAACCTTGAAACTCTGTAATTAGTGTTGTATCCCTAAAAAGTACTGTTAGAAGAGGTTTCAAGGATACTTACCGATATAATACTCAATCGACTCGGTATTATGAATCTAGTTCTAGGGGCCACTACAGTTCAAAAAAAATAGTAGAAGACATTTAATGGTTTAATTAGTTAGTAATGTATAATTAGTTATCAAAATAAATTACTAAACTTCAAAATTTATATATTAATGATAAAATATCAAACACCACCACCAGTTCCATATCACTGTGATCATTAGTAGATAAGTATAATATCTTGACTGGACATAACTTCTAGGAGTGGTACAAGTGCTTGTGCATATTTCTATGCTAAGTGAGGAAGATTTATGTGTTGGAATCTCCACCTCCCATTGATCCTCCTAAGGGATCAAGTAATGCAGATAAAGATATATATAATAAGTTTATAGATGATTCACTGTATGTATAGTATATCATGTTCAAATCGATGTCCAGGTAATTATTGGAAAATTATGAGGATGAAGATTCCTACAAGATTCTATCTCATCTCTAAGAGTTATATCAGGATATAACTCAAAAAGAAAGATATGAGATTTCAAGTGACACGTATTGGTATAGGATAGAATACGGGATTTGGGTAAGATCTCATGTACTTGAGATGATTGGATACATTGAGATACTTGAGTAACTAGGGTTCATGTTGAATCAATAACTAGAAACTAGTCCCATTCTTGCATCTTTACCTCTAAGATTCTAAACATTTATTGTTCATTATAACATGAATAACATGATAAAGATTCCCCCAAACATTTTGGAATTATTTTTCTAAGAAGATAAGGATATGAAGAGTACCAATGATTCAGTACTTATGTGAAATATGAGGAGGAAGGGCAAGGATAAAGAACCAAAGGTTAAACCTAATCCAATAAAACCAATGAAAAACCCTTCTAAAAATCCCATGATATAGAGGGAGATAAATGAACATGAAATTGTTTTCTTTTCATGTGGAAAGAAAGGCCATCGAAAGAAGAATTGAATGGATGGGAAGAAGAACCAAGGCAAAGATTCTACCTCAGTTATATTTTTCATTGAATATAATATGTCATTATTTACAATTTGGGTATTGGATAAAACATGTGGGACACAAATTTTTATTAATATACATGAACCAAGTACATTACAGAGGATTTCAAAGGCATAGGTTAATATATGGACCCCAAATGGTATAAATATATATACATTGGAATTGATAGATTATCTTCTAACTTTTCATGGTTGTTTAGTTCTTATTTTAAAAATCGTTATTATGTACCTTCAATTACTAGAAATATAATCTTAGTGTTAGGTTTTGTTACTATGGAGTTTTATTTCATGTTTTGAAAAGAGTGTTTTCTTTTTTATAAGGATCATATATTTTATAGTATGGCACATCTTAATAATAAATTTTATATACCTAAACTTTAATACCATGTGTTGGAAATAAATAATAAGACTAGTGAAAATGACTCATATATCACCCCCATATGACACTTTAGGATTACTTGTGTAAAAAAGAAGTGTCTACATAAATTAAATCAAGTAGGGTATTTAGACTATACTGAGTAAAAACCCTTTGATTTATATCACAATTGATTATAAGGGAAGCTCATCAAAGGACCTTTCACTTGGAAAGGATTGAGGTCCACAAATCTACTAAAATTGATTCACCCAGATGTATGTGGTCTGTTTCCAATAGAGGAAAGATGTGGGTTTTCATACATCATTAATTTTACTAATCAATATAGTATATATTTTCATATCTACTTAATGAGGTATAATTTACATTCATTACATATGTTTAAATAATTTCAGCTCGAAATATAAAACAATCTTGGTAAGGAGATTACAGCACTTCGCTCAAACCGAGGTGGAGAGTATATCAACCATGATTTCATTGATCACTTAAACGAGTGTGGGATAGTATCCCGACTCACTTCTATTTATACAAATTTTGTGGAATGGTGTTAGTTAAATGCCAAATCATACCTTTCTTGATATGGTCATATCAATAATGATTCAGGAAACACTTACATTATCCTTTTGGGGATAAAAATTGCAGACATCTATATATACCCTCAACTGAGTACCAACTAAATATGTATTTATTACTCCATATGAGTTATGTTATGGAAAGAAACTCAGTCTTTCAAAAACATGTGTATGGGTATGTGAGGTTTTTTTAAGACTATACCTAGTGAGAAATTGGCATCTCGATGAAAAAAGTGAATCTTTATAGGTCATCCTAATGAAACTAAAGGATATTTAATATATTACCCTTCATATAGAAAAGTTATTTTGGTGAGACATGTAATATTTCTTGAAATGGAACACATTTCAATTGTTAATAGTGTGAGAATGATCAAATTCAATGAAGTTGATGCTCTAAATACACAAGAGTTAGTATGAGAGAAATATCCATAAGAAATATTATGAGATGAAGATATTCCTTAGATAGAAGTATTGCATAGGTATAATATAGATGTTAGAGAACTGTAGATATATGGTTTTATTACCACTATGTTAGGTGTCATGTTACTCCTAAAGAATTATGAACCTCTAAACTACAAGGGATAATTATATGGAAATGATGCTAATAAATAGAAAGAATTCATGAATTATGAGATGAATTCCATATGCAAAAAATAAATGTTGGATTTTTGTATATCCTCTAGAAAATTTAAAACCTATTGTATTTAAATGAGTATTCAATAAAAATATAAATAATTATGGTAAAGTATATATATATAAATCACATCTGCTGTTGAAGTGTTTTAGTAAATGTTAAGGAAATAAATATGATAAAACCTTATCATCATTCCCAATGTTGAAATATATCAAAATATTACTTAAAATATCATTCTTTCATGATTATGAAATTTAGAATTTGGATGTCAATACCACTTTTCTAAATTTATAGATGGTTTAATATGTCTATATGACTCAATCTAGAGGTTTCATTAGTTCAAAGTATTCTAATAAAGCATGACAATTGTGGAGATCAAGTTATAGATTGAAATAGTAATTATCATCATTGAATGGTCATTTGGATAAGTCTATAAGATAATATGGTTTCATTAATAATGAAATATATCCATGTATCTACAATAAGGTTAGTGTGAATTCAGTCATTTATTTGTATTATATGTTGATGGAATATTAATTATGGGAAATGAGGTGAAAGTCTTACAATTAGTTAAGAGTTGGTTAAATTAATTCTCTTCCATGAAACACTTATGTAAATAATACAATACTCTAGGGATCAATATCTATAGAGATTGATCTATGAGGCTTCTTGGGCTATGTCAATGTATATATACTAACAAGGTACTCAAAAGGTAAAATATAGAAAAATCTGAAAGATAGTTGTTACCAAGGTCGCATGTATCAATCTCTATAATAAAATTTTTCCAAAAACAAAATAGGATATTGAAATGATGAGTAGAATAATTTATGCTTAAACAGTGGGATCTATCATGTATTCCATTCTATATAGTTGGTTTCATGTTTCATTTTCTTTAAGTATCATGGGAAGATATCAATACAATCTAAGGGAGCTATATTAAGAATCTAAAAAACTATCCTAAAGTACTTGAGATGTATAAATGATATGTTATAGGTGCATAGAATAGATAAGGATCTAATATTGAGGAGATACATTGATTCTAGTATCTATAAAAATCATGATGATTCAAAATCATGTTTGGGATATGTATTTTTTATGAATGGTGGTTTTGTGAGATGGACAATCTCAAAGAATCTCATGATCATCAATTCTAAAAAAATAAGAGAATATAGAATATTTTGATGCAACTAAGGAGGAATTATGGATATAAAACATTGTCTCAAATATTGGTTTTGTACCTATAAGTGAAAATCCTATTCAATTTCTTTATGATAATACTCCGGTAGTGGTACATTCCAAGGATCCAAGGTCACTCTAGAGGAAAAAACATATACTTTGAAAGTTTTATCTCTTGATAGATTTTACTCATAAATGTAAAGTCACATTTAATAGAGAATACATATAGGATTACATGGAATACCCCTTGACTAAATCCATATCTCATTAAAATCATGATTCTCATGTGAGAGCTAGTAGGTTTATATTTCTTTGTAGTTTGATCTAGTATAAGGGGGAGTGTTGTAAGTGGCTAACCTAGGCCCAACTCCTTTGTGTAATTTTACTACCATTACATGTATAAAGTTTATTTAGGCATTTTCTATCATACCATAATAATTTTGATACTTTTTCAACCACTATATACAAAGTAATTTCCTTAAACTTCATGTTGTAACAAAAGGTTATAATAGTTCAAGTAAGGTGGACCCATAAGGCTTCACGCTGCAACCAACACCCTTCATTCCATATTCCAAATCTCTAACCAAACACTAAAAACAAATACAATTACACATAAATGTACTTCTCCTTTTTATATCTTACATCTAAATCCAGTTTCCTACCCCCTACCTTCTCCTAACACCGTTACCACCCAAAAGATGTAAAGTGAGATATGAAAAGGTATGGGTCGTTAAAATCCCACTAGCAATAATGTCGTTCATGAAAACTAATCATTAATCTTTCATAGATAATATTCAATAAATCCTCTTATTTTTAACAAGCTATTGCGAACTATAGACACATTTTTTTTATTTTTTTATTTTATTTTTATTTATATATATATGTATGTGTGTGTAAAAAAATTAAATATTATTTAAATATTTTTATATTAAATCTTACATTATTTAATGTAATTGTAAAATATTATATAAAATCTCACTCAAGCCTCCCTTTTATAAGGGAGTGGTTATTGACGCATTTTAAGGATTTTTATATATATTTTAGCTTCCACTTATTTGGTTCTACAATAATTATACACTAATAATAATAACGCATAATTAATGATACATGATTAATAATGTATTTAGTGATAATTAATAATAGAAAAAATATTAAAAAATATTTTAATTAATTCATAATGAAACATTTAATATTTACAAACACAAGTAATGATAATTAATATTGTCATTAATAATAATTAACAACAAAATTGTAATTATTATTAATCACTACATTAATTATTATTATTATTTGTACCTTTTCTAATTAATTACTTTATAAATTATTAATAATCATTACTACGTTGTTAATTTATCATGTAAATTATTAATAATTATTAATTACAATATCATTATTGGTAATTAATAGTTTATTTATTATTCATTATAATATTAATGATTATTTGTCATAATATTAACTATTATTAATTATATTTTACCCTTCTGAGGGTGGCTCAGTGGAAATGATTGAGGTATTTGTCCTTGAGGTCGGAGGTTTGACTCCCATTCGTTATGTGTGGGCATCATAATTTAATGCCAAATGATTTAACTTGTTCGGTAGTAAGGGATGGCATAGGGGATGATAATTTTATTCAATCAGCTTGTGTGGAACATTCAAGACCGGAGGTCTTGTTCACGTTTCGATGATAAGAGGGATATCCCATGAATCGCATGTCATAAATTGGTTGAGTGGAGTTTTTAAACAATGAAAATTTGCATTGTTAATTATTATTAATAATTATTACATTTAAAATAAGTCAATTTCACTCTTATTTATTATTAATTCGGAGTTATTAATAATTATGACATTTTTTTAAAGGTTGGGGCCGAAGCCTCATTTTTATTATTAAATCAAAGCAAAGTCCTCTTTTAACAGGGTAGAGGGAAACCCATTACATAGCCCGAAGGCCCAGTGGGCTTGTAGCCCATTACATAGCCCGTAGGCCCAAATTCTAAGGCCAATTCACATTCTGTGAATAGTAACCTGCTGCTACAGTACCGCACAGTATCGCCGCCGCTACAGTGCCCTACCGCCGCTACAGTTCCCTGCCGCCGCTACAGTACCCACTGATGAACAGTGTCGCCGCTGCTACAGTGGCGCTACAGTACTGCTACATTACCTGCGCCCCATGGGTTTTGAACCCCCATTTTCCATGTAGCCTTACGGGGTGCTTACCACTAAGCCAAACCCCAACTACATAATTATGACATTATTTATTAATTAAATTATAATTTATTATGAATAATATTATTAATTAATTATTAATTATTAATATTAATTACCTTATTATTATTATTCTATATTTGGTTGATGATATTACAAACCGCAAAGAACATGCACACCCGGACACCCCAGTGGGTCAAGCATAATCATTCCCCACATGGAATGATAATCACCCACTAAACCTATTTTATTATAAGGAGTGGCCTAAAGGAACATGTTCTAGATGGAACAAAGGCCCATCAGATTGTAACCCAAAGGACCTTTTGAGGAGATGACCCAAGACCCAAAAGAGCATTCTGAATCAAGAAAAGTCAGTAGTATTCCATCACATTTCCCCCTTGTCAACAATAATCAAATTGTATAACTTATTTGATGTCAATGACACCCCCTACCAATATGTAAAGGAACCCCTCTATAAAACATCATAAATCCATGTGGGAGGAGGACTAGTTGATAAGTGACAACATGATCATCACTCTTTCAGGCTTCCCACATGGAGATACCTGTATCACACCCTACTACATTGATTTCTAAGTCATACTACACCACCTAACGGATTCAAAAGTGTTGATCAGTAGATGGGTAGTTAATCCTCCACCCCACATCAGAATTTAAAGTGGGAGAATGGTCATTTGATAGACACCAATGTTCCCATCTCTCTTTTTAGTAGTCCACCTAGTGACACCTACATGTGTCCATGTTGCACCACTTGTCGGTCGCACCATACCATGAGTATAGTCATGCCTACTTCCAAATTGTTATTAGTAATTCGAATATTAATTATAATTAATTACATTGACAATTATTTTTAATTAAACAACTACTTTATTATTAATAATTATTAAATTTATAATTAATTACATTATAAATTACATTATTAATTAATTACACTCTTGAAAATTATTAATTATTATTAAAATTTTAATTATTATCAATAATTTTTTTAATTATCACTAGATTAGTATTACCCAAATATCTCAGGGTTATTGGTTTCTTGTTTTTGTATAACATCCTAGAGTGGTTAGGTTCAAATGTCATCTAATTCCATTAATTATCCATTTGATGTGAAATTTTAGGAGGCATATTATGTGGGTTTTCTAGAAAATAGGTCATTGGGACAGATGAGAAAATGTGTAGACATGAGGTCGGTAGTTGTTAGGTCAGCCCTTGGCCTAGGTGTAAACCACCCCTCTAGTTCCTCTTCGTGGGGACTATTTTATTATCATAATTATTATTAATTTTTAAATAAATTTTTATTTTTATTAATTATAATAATAAAAAAACATAAAATTGTAATTAATAATAATACTAATAATTTTTATTTTTATTATCAACATTAATAATTATTACATTAATAATTATTGTTAATTATATTAATAATAATAATATTTTATTATTTTATTAATTATTATTAATTAATAATGTAAATATTGCCATAGAATATTGGTTACACCATATATTCAACATCCTAGTCATAATGGTTAAACCCTTAACTAGGCATTTGCCCGATATTTGACCATGAAAAATTGTGGGGGTTGTTTAACCTTGTAAATAATGACTGGCATGTAAAAAACATCAAAAAAAGAAGGAATTAATCATAGTTAATGCAAGGATTCAAGACTATGATGACTTAAGGTGATCGACATGTAGTAAGTGAAGACAATAAACGTTTTTTCATTAAGGGATGCATGTCTTCAATGGCCTGGACATAAGTGGGAGGTATGTGTCTATCATTTCATGCCATCCACATAGATGGATAATTATGTGTGGATGATGTTGAACTCACTTAGGTCCTTGGGTGGGTGGGTGGGTGTGTTTAGTTTACTTTTTAATTCCCTATACCAAATATAAATATATAAATTAATAATTATTACTTTATTAAGTAATTAAATTATTAATTATAATTAAAGACATTATTAGTTATAATTAATTACATTATTATTACTTAATATTAATTAATCTTAATTAGTTTATTAATAATAATCATCATTAATTGCATTATTTAGAATCACTATTCATTACCATTAATAATATATCATCATTGATCATGTATTATAAAATATGTGTTATTATTAATAATATATTATTATTTTAAAACATACAAATGAGCACCTAAATCCCACATCAAAAATCCCTGAAGGATGATAAGGGATTTACCTTATAAAAAGAAATATTGAGAGAGATTCTATGTCATATATTCGAATTCCTTTAATGAATTTAATTCAAAATATGATAATAGTAAAATATTATTCCAAATTATATATATATATATAACAAAATAGAATAAAAATATTTTTTAAAAAGAATTATCATGATACAATTCAAAAAAAAGATTTTGAAAATAAGAGGCTAATGGGTGTTTCTTGAATCAAATTCATGTAATACGAAACCTGTATCTGTAAAAATAATTACTTGACAAGTTTCAATATTTTTTTAAAAAAAATGATATAAAAAAACCTTGTTCAAATTCCCCATAACTGTGGAAAATTTCCTATCCTTACTACTCAATGACCTGTCACAATAACTCTACATTTTTAATAGATGAATTTTTTTTAAGATCACTGGTACCAAAGATGTCACCATAAACCGATGAAATAACATGTTGAACTCAAATTTATTTTAAGGCAATGTATAATTTTTTAGAGACTGGTTCTATCTTTTCTTGAGAGAATTGGTTCTTATTTATCTTCTTATGTAATATGAAAGAAAAATAATAATTTAATTATATACAATGACAGTACTAGAGATAGTGCTTTTATCAGTGCTAGAAAATGCTTTTAACAGTGATAAAAAGCGTTGTTAGTCTTAGTGAAGACAAGGGGGTCCTCTTTAACATCACTAAAAAAGAACTGATAAAGGGTTTAATTTAACCATGCTAAAAAAATCACTGATAAAGGCTTACCTTTTTTCATGAAATTTTAGCACTGATAAAGGTTCCTTTTATCTGCTCTATTTTGAGGGCTGATAAAAAAACAACTTTATCAGCGCTTTAATTAGTTCTTATAAATAGTTTCTTTATCAAAAAATTAAATAGAACTGATAAAGGTTCCTTTATCAATGCTCAAAGTAGATCTGATAATTGGGTCCTTTATCAGCGCTCTAAAAGGCATAATAAAGGCCTAGTTTCCTATGATGTGCTATTTATATAACATCACACCCACTAGCGACACCTACACCTGCACAACACACACACCACCTACACAACACAAACAAGTACAAAGCAACGCACACAATGGTTTGGAAAACAATGGAATATACATTTCAAACAATGTTTTATATCAATACATTTATACTTATCTAAAAAACAGTTAAAAACATTAATGATTTATCCATTGACATCTGTGATCCCCTTTCAAAAATGTCCTCCCATGGTATTAGTTGCTGAACAAATCTTTCCAACTCAATAAAAGGTTCCACCTGTATAATAAAATAAATATAATGTTAGTAATAACATAAAGAAATAAATTAAACATTAATATGAAATAATACATTAATAAAATGTCAATTTTTAATAAAAATGACACATTTTGAGTGATATAGGTCACACCATGCATCATATTGAGGTGGGGTTTATTACTATATGTCATAAATGAGTTATGAATCTCTGTCCTAAAATATAGAAACAATCTAACGGAGTTTTATTGGTTTTTAGTATGTCCCTTATTTTTTTACTAAAATGAAAATCAAATTTAAATGACATATTTGGATTTATACTGTCACATCATTTTTCAGATTGAGGTTTGGTGTATTCCTCCATGTCAAAAATGAATCATGGATCATTGTTATAGTGTATCAAAACAATTTGAATGGTTTTTCTTGGTTTATAGTATGATAATTTTTTTTAGTAAAATATCATTTCAAACTAGAAACACCCATTTTGAGTCACAACGGTCACATAGTACATTGGTTTGAGGTGAGACTACTTCATACACATCAAAAAGGACTTAAAAATTACTCTCCTAAATTATGAATACAATCGGATGGTGTATGCTTGGTTTTTATTAAGTGAAACATTTTGAGCTAAAATATCAATTTTAAAGTGATTACAGACACTTTTAGTCATAATGGTCACACTGTGCATCAGATGGAGGTTTGGTTAATTCCAAAAATATAAAAAATTACTCATGGATCATTGTATTAAAGTATCAAAACAAACCTAATGTGTTTTCTTTCTTTTCTGTAAATCACATTTTCTTTTTAGTTAAATTAATTTCAATTTTAAATAAAAACATATTTGGATTTATACCGGTCTCATCATTTGTCAATTTGAGGTGTGGTTGATTCCTAAACATCACAAATGACTCATGGGACATTTTTATAAGGTATCAAAATAATGCAAATATGTTTTCTTGTTTTTTAGTATGTCAGTTGCGTTGTTTTACTAAAACATCATTTCAAACCAAAAACACACTTTTTGAGTCATACCGGTCACATTGTGCATCAATTTTATGTGATACTACTTCATACACATCAGAAGGGACTTCAAAATCACTTTCCTAAATAATGATGATAATTGGAAAGTGTTTACTTAGTTTTTAGTGGGTGACAAAGTTTGTGCTAAAATGTAAATTTTAAACTAATAAACAACACTGTTAGTCATACTAGTTACACAGTGTGTCGGATTGAAATGATATTGTTCTTAAATGTCCGAAATGACTCATGTTTCATTTTCCTAAAGAATCAAAACAATCCAAATGCATCTTCTTGGTTTTTGGTATGTCAGTTGTTATTCTTACTTAAAATAATGTCAATTTTAAATAAAAAAGACACATTTGGATTCATACCAACTCACATTGTGCATCATATTGATGTGGGGTTGATTCCTACACGTCAAAAATGACATATGGATCACATTCCTAGAATATTAAAACAATCCAAATTATTTTGCACATTTTTTAGTACGTGAGTTGTATTCTTTTACTAAAATATCATCTCAAAATGGAAGCATGCATTTTGAGTCATACCGGTCACATTGTGCATAAATTTGACGTGATACTACTTTATACACGTCAAAAATAACTTATGAATAATTTTCCTAAATTTTAAAGACAATTGGATTGAGTTTTCTTGGTTTTCATTGAGTGACACGTTTTGAGTTAAAATGTCAATTTTAAACTAATAACGAACACTTTTAGTCATATTAGTCACACCATTCATCGGATTGAGGTTTAGTTGATTCCCACACATCACAAAAAAATGATGGATCATTTTTCTAAAGGATAAAAAGAATTAAAATTCATTTTCTTGGTTTTCAATATGTCACTTGTTCTTTTTGGTAAATTTATTGTTAATTTATTATGAGAAAGAGACATTTAAAGTCAAAACGGTCGCACCGCGTGTCGAATTGAGGTGAGGTTGATTCCTAAACACCCAGAATGACTTATAGATTGTTTTTATAAAGGATAAAAACAATACAAATTTTATTTCTTAGTTTTTAGTATTCTAGTTGTGTTTGTTTACAAAAATATCATCTCAAAATGGAAACACGCATTTTGAGACATATGGGTTACATTGTACATCAGTTTGATATGAGACTGATTCATATAAGTCAAAAAGAACTTATTAATCATTGTCCTAAATTATGAATGAAATCAGAGTGAGTTTTTTTATTTTTTAGTGAGTGGTGCATTTTGAGCTAAAATGTCATCTTTAAACTAATGACATCTAATTTTAGTCATATTGGTCACACTGTTCGTCGTATTGAGTTGTGGTTAATTCTTACACATCGCAAATGATAGAATGATCATTTTCCTAAAGTATCAAAACAATACCAATGCTTTTTTTTGGTTTTTAGTATGTCACTTGTTCATAAATTCCATGCACCCCTTCCTAAGGTGGTTTATACTAATATAGTCCATTACTCAATCATGACAATTTATCACCTTGCACTTACCATTAAATAAACTACCTCACAATTTTTAGAATAATAACTTTAACCATAAACTATGTTAACCTATCTTAAATGATTTCTACACTAGTATTGGGTTCTAAAGTCATGACATGTTTACCTAAACTATGTTATTATGTATATCACCACATATGTTTTTATAAAAAATTTATGACATTAAACACCAACCTCATTTGGTCAAATTTGTTTCATTATAAACATTAGTTTCATTAGTCCAACGTGTATGAACTCATGCTCGAAAAGGAAAAAGACATGGTACTCACCCTATTGAAAACATTCAAAGGGAATCTTAGAAAAATTCATGTCCCCACCCACTAGGTATACACATATCCTATCATTATGTAAATAAAGGTATTTGGCAAGAAATTGATGGAATTGGAAGGTTCATTTTGAAAGGATATCTTCCAAAATATTCTTAAATTCCCATTGAAGACAAATGATGGCTAATTTTATATCTTGTGTTTGTCACCACATATATGCCATGTTAGTTGGATTTAGGGTTATCACCACTCATAACATCTAAGAAAAATAAGTGGATGTTTTATCCAAAAAATTTAGATTGTGATTCTATTGTGATTATTGGAGAAGTGATGGCTCTATTATTAATAATAATAAACAAAATTAAATTGCTATAACATGTCCATGAAATGTAAAAATTGATGAAAAAATGTGTGTTGTGGGGATCTCAAAGCTAATATCATTAAATGAAAAATCATCATTAGAATCTCACTAGATCCTAGGATGTAAAAATATTAGACATATACCAGTATAATAAACAACCTAAGGGTTCCCATCTATACCAACACCATCAGAAAAGAGATAATGATATCACATCCCTAACACTATAGGTGAAGAAACATGGGAATTACATCAGTAACTATATGGGAAAACCAATAATAGAATCATGTTCCATCACTATGACACAAAAAAAATCAGTAAAATTGTTACCTTGGGTTCTTATGGAATAGTAAAAGTAGAGCTAATAAAAAATTTGAACCTGATCAATTTATAAATTGATAAAAAAACATAAGAAATAAACCTCATCTCACCTCCAACACCCTCAAATGAAATGTTTCATGACTTTAATGAGTGATTCTCCAGAACTAATAAAATGATATTGATGAGGTTTCGACCCACCAAATTCATTTTAACATAGATTCACCATTTTATAAAATGTTGCATGACTTTAACGGGCGATTATCCATGAAACCACTTATCTTTATTCCTTAAGACTCATAAGAATCATTAAATTGATAAAATATCCCAAAAGATGGACAAATAAATGTCAAATGAATTTACCTATAATGTTCACTAACCTCTTGCACTATCCACGTGGATATCAACCATGTTCAAACACAATAATTATTCCACTACCTCTCAATACACACTAATTTATTTCTGATTTTGAAGCCCACATTTAGTTTCATCATGAGATACATCTAAATCAAGCATTAGACATTTAACATGGAATTAGATACTCCCTAGTCTATTGATAATCATCTTATTAGAGTAAACATGATCATTCATCATCTATTGTTAAGAAATATCATGACCCTAACCACAAGAGAGGTCATTTAACACCTAACTAGGTCTATTCTCCCAACCACAGGTATATCCTTATTGACATGACATGACACTAACATCAGTTTACATAACCCTTAACTATTCTATCATTGAATTCAATGACTTTATGTGAATTTACATTCATTCCCAACTATAAATCTTTTATTTTAGCACTAAACATGCTTGAATTCCCCAAAAATTAGTACAATGAATTCAAGGATCTGTTATTTATCCATATAACATCTTTTAATAAAATTGGTGTGGGATTTGAATTCCAACATAGATGGGTCTTTTCACCTCAACCAAGCTACTCGACTGAGCAAGAAATCACCACCAATGAAAATCATCGGATGACTTCACAGTGGTACCCAAATTCATTATAAATTTCATCTCATGACCTGATACATATCTATTTATAGAATCCCCATACCATCTAATCCATGTGATCTTCATGCAAAATATCCTAGTTACTAATAACAAGGGTGACATTGAACTAAAAAAATTAGTGACCTACCATCAGTACTTCCTCTGAGTTCATTGATTGAACCATAAACAACCTCAATAATCTTCTCAAAACCCATCAACCACTATTTTAATTTACCCCACATGTGACTATAATATAAACACTCACCCACATTGTATTCTCCAACAAGGCATGTCAATACCACTATTTACTCTAACAGAATGATTTTCCACGAATCATTGACCTTTGACCCTAGAATAACTTTCCTTCTCATATTTCCATAGAACAAGGAATCAACACCACCAAATTATAGCAATTAATTCACTTCATACAAGCATAAAATAATATTACTCAATACACATCCCATGAAAGGTAAAGAGACTATAGAAAAAAATAACCAAAGAATTTCCTTGTTAGTGTGATAAAATTATAATGAATTTTTTTAATATAGTGATAGCATACCCTTCTGGTAGAAGAAGTAGGGTTCGGTGAAGGTGGAGTCGTGATAGGCAGCAGTGGTAGTGGAAGCGGAGGGCTTCGTAGTAGAAGTGGGGTTTGCGGCAGATGAGCGACATATGTGGGATCGAGGTGGAGGTGGGTTCGTGGTAGAGGAGTGATGGGGGAGTAGTGGATGATGGTTTGTGGTGGAAGAGTGGAAGACGAGGGTTTATGATAGAGGTGGGTACACAGTGGAGGAGGAGTTCACGGCGGTGGAAGAGGAGGGGTCAGTGGTGGCTGAGCTAGGGTCGGGGCAAAGCAGTTTTCGGTGGAACAAGGTTCAGCTTCCCTGAGAGCATGAGGGGTGAGAGAATAAAGGAGATAGTTATGGTTTTTTATAAAACATTTTTATCCTTTTATTAGTGCTAGTTAAAATGCACTGATAAAGGTAAGTTTTATCAATGCTAAAATAGAAATCGTTGATAAAAAATACTTATATCATAGCTTTTTTAGCCCTAATAAAGATAAACCTTTATCAGCGCTAAATAATCACAGATAAAAGGTGTCTTTATTAGTGCTAAATTTATAGCACCGTTACAGGAACATTTTATCAGTGCTTATTTAGCGCTGATAAAGGCATTTCCTTATCAGCGCTAAGAAAGCACTAATAAAGATATTATGTAAATAATTTATTTATATTAATATATATTTATAAAATTATATATATGATAAATATATATATATATATATATATTTTATTTATAATTATAACAATATATATATAATTTAAATAACTATAAAATTATAAGAAATATTATTATTATATTTATAATCTTAGAATATTCATAATAAAAATATTAATTATATATATTTATAAGAATATAGATATATATAACTATATTTCTTCTAATTTTATAATAATTTATATGAATGTATAAATATTTATAATTATGTGAATAAATATATATTTATAATTATAATTATATATGAATATATATATATATTTATTTAAATATTTATAAGTGAATATGTATTTATTTATTTAAATAATTATAAAATTACAAAAAATTAATATTTGTAATTTTTATAATTTTATTAATATCTTTATTTAATATATTTATTATAATTTTATAATTATTTCCATATATCTTTATTTATTTATAACTATAACTCTAAATATTTGTATTTATTTATCAATATTTCAATATTTTTATAAAATATAGTAACTAGAACCATGTCAATATCCGTTTTTATTTTCTCAAGATTATTGAAAAAACAATTTTAGTGTTTTAAAAAACATAAATGTGTGTTTAATGGTAAAAACCATATAAAAGACCCCAAATTAATGAAAAATCATGATAAAATAATATTTTAATTTTTTTGGACTTTAAAAGTAGATGAAACATCAATTCAACATGAAATGTGATCAAAAAGACAGAATAAATAGTTTTTAAATATTTTTTAGTCATTAAAGACATACATCAAGGGGTTAAAACCAAGAAAAGAACCTTTTATTATTGTGAAATCATAGAAAAATAACCATAGATTGATTTTTTTAATTATAGGAATTGACTCTATTTCAACCAGAGTTATTATTTTCTCAAGATTATCGAACCCAAATTTTTAGCATTTTGAAACCCTAAAATGTTCATACAATGGTCAAAACCATAAAAAATGACCTCTAATTGATGTAAAGTCATATAAAATTATCTTTTAATTATTTTTTATTTTTATGAGTAGATTTCACATCAGTACAATATGTGGTGTACTCTGACTTATTGAATAAACAATTAGTAAAGATTTGGTATTCTTTAAAAGAATGCATTAGGATTCAAACAAATTAAATAACATTCAATTAACATGAAATAATTGGACAGAACCATATATTTATCTTTAAAATATTGGAAGTTACACCACATCAATTCAAGTTTCTGTTTTCTCATGATAACTAAAAATCCATTTTTAGAGTTTTAAAACACTAAAACATGTGTGTAACGTTAAAAAACATAGAAAGAGACCTTTGATTGATGTGAAATCATATTAAATATATCATTATATTATTTCTTCTTTTTATGAGAAAAAAATAAATTAAACCTATTGTGTGCTCAAATTTATGGAATAAGCAGTTTTTAATAGTTTGACAGTCTATAAAAGCATTCATTAGGGGTTCAAAACCAAGTAAACGACCTCCAATTACGATTAAAACATAGGGAAAATCCTATATTAATTTTCAAAATTTATTAATTTATTCCACATCATCATAAACTTTCTTTTTCTTGGGATGTCCAAAAATTGGTTAGCAGTATTTTAAAATTCTAAAACAAGTCTATGATGGTCAAAACTATATAAAATGACTTTAGATTGATATAAATTCATAGAAAAAATTTATTTGAATAATTTTTGACATGTATAAGTACCCATCACATCAATATGATGTGTTTTTTTCTTATAATGTCTGAGTAAGTAGCTTTTTAATATTTGATGAACTTTTAAAATAGGAATATGGGGGGTCAAAACCAATAAAATTAGTTATAATTTCAATAAAATCATAGTAAACCAACAATGTATTTATTTTTAAAATATAGGATCTGACACCACTTAAATTTGAGTTATTATTTTCTAGGGATGACTAAAAATGCCTATTTAGTATTTTAAAACACTAAAATGTGTGTGTGATAGTCAAAATCAAAGAAAAAACCTCATATTGATGTGAAATCATTGAAAAAATTATTCTAATTATTTTTTATATGAATTAGTAGACAATACATCAATTTAATATGTAGTGTCCTCTAACCAACTAAATAAATGATTTTTAAAGGCTTGCTAGTCTTTAAAAGTGTTCTTCTAGTGGTCCAAATCAATAAAACAACAACTGATTACCATTAAATCATAGGAAAACAAATAGATAATGATTTTTGAGATATATAAGTTGAATAAATAATAAAAATAATAGAAGTTTTATTTCATCAAGATGAAAAAAAAAACAGATTTTTATTGTTTTAAAACACAAAAACATGAATATAAAAGATAAAACCATAAAAATAAACTCATATTAATGTGAAATAATAGAAAAACTATATTTATATTATTTGAGACATTTAATATATTTTTTTCTATTCTCGAACTGATGGAATGAGCTATTTTTAAATATTTTATAGTCTTTAAAAATGTGAATCATGGGGTCAACAACCTAAAAAATGTCCTCTAATTTTTTTAATATAAAATAAAAAACTGAATATTAATTTTTGAATTCTAAGAACAAAAAATGATTAATCTAAGTTACTATTTTCCCAATATTACTAAAAGTGAATATTTAGTGTTTTAAAACACTAAATTGTGGGATTAATGTTCAAAACCATTGAAAACAACCTCATACTGATGTGAAATCATAATAAAACTATATTTGAATTATTTTAATGTGAAAATTTATGAAACATTTCAATCTAACATAGGTTGTGATCAGAATTATTTAATAAATAGTTTTTAAAGAATTAATAGTCTTTGAAATCATGTACAAGGAGGTCAATACTAAGAAAACTAACTCATATTTCCATGAAGTAATTGAAATGAAATATTTGATTTATTTTGGAAAGTTGGAACAAAAATAACATCAATCAAAGTTTCTATAATCTTGAGATGAATGAAACTAAATTTTTAGAGTTTAAAAAAACTAAAACATGTGTGTAATGGTAAAAAAACACAGAACACAACCCTATATCGATGTAAAATCATAGAAAAATATTTTTTTGAATTTTTTTTAAGTTGATGCATTTTTTAGAATGAATTTCATATATATTGAATTTTGGATAGACCTTATTTTATACTTTTAAACTATGAAATTTCCTTAAGGGAACGAATAGTTTGGTTTGATGCTTACAATGACTGAATAGTGAGAAATAAAGAATAAAATGTATCTAATTTACCAAGATAGGTGGATTGGGAAATTGTTTAGTAGGTTTGGGAGATTAATTGTAGAAGTTGGTATTGATTCAAAAAATTGGTTTCATAGTTGTGTAAAATGTTATATCAAGGCTTTGATTATTATGAACTCGTCCATTTAGATTTATGATAGTTAAATAGTTTCTTAAATATTTAATATTATCTTTAAAAAATATGTGAGTTTAGAAGCTCAATTTCATCAAGTATTTTCATTTTTTCATTCAATCTATGACATATGAGATGATATATTATTTTTTATGATAAAACATTCATATATTTGATCAAAAAATAACAAATTTTATGTTATTTTTTTTTTGAAAATATTCTATTTCTATTCTATTTCATTTTTCTTTTATTAAAAGTTTTTCTCTTTTATTTTAGATGACAGACTCTAGTATTGAGTAGGAGTTTAAGCATCCTGATCCAAAAAACTCTATATAATGCATTTTTGATGATTCATAATTTTATTATATGGTTATAAATTATCATGGATTCTACTATAATTGTTATTTTTGTGTTTTATTTTTATTTATATCTTGTTCTATTTTAGTTAATATGATAATGATGTGGTTGATTTCATATACAATGAGTTTAACTATAGAGGTGGTTAGATACCAAGGACATAGAGAGATGGACATGATGGGATGACGATGGATGTTGTGATTTTGTTATTTGTATAATAATTGAGTTTTTAAATGATTCATATTGATTTTTTTTATTTACATATGTGTGTTTTATATATTGGTCATATATGTTTGTTTTATATATATATTGTCTAAATTATTGTATATTTTTGTTTTTAATTAATTAATATCTAGTTTCATTGTACACTATATAATTACATTAAAAAAAATTATATGTTTAGTGACATTTTCTATAAACCATCACTAAAAAAGAAATGTTGTTATTCATATTAGTGACATTTCATTTTAAAATTATTCATTTTTAATTCTTTTGTTTTATAGTAGTTCTAATAAACAACCATGAAATTAAATTTCTGCTACATTATTTACTAGTGCTTCGTTTATTTTTCCTATTTATTAAATAATTTTTTTAATAATAACTACCACAAAATATATGGAAAAAATCTTCTAAATATTAAAAATGTAACCTATTTAAAACATAGATAATTGATCCTTGAAAATATAATTTGTGGCTATTTAAAAAAACCACCACTAAATGGTTTATAGATGGTTTAAACCACAACGAGAACAAAAATAACCTCCATTGTAGGCTAGTTTTAGTGAAATAAAAATAATATAAATCTGCTAATTTTTAAATATATCTTTCTAAACATTGAATCAAAACTCAATATAGCGCACAATATACACCTTGGTAATATTTTTTTAGAGAGAAAGGAAAAAAATTTATTTTATATGGGTAGGATAGAGTTAGATGAAAATATAATCTAAAAATATTTCTAGAAAAAAGATATATATACTATTACACACATACAAAATAAGATTCTATTAATACCTTAAAAATATATGGCCCCATATGAAATGTTATATAAGAAGAAATCTTATTTAAAATATTTAACAGGATTTGGTAGTCCATGTTTTATGACAATCTAAAGAAACAACATGAAAAAATTTGAAGAAATGGTAGATAAAGGGATATTTAGGATTTTCTTATTAAATAAAAGTGGTACATATTCATGAAAAATAGTATTCAAAATCCAATTAATTGTTTTTATTTCAAAATTATTGGAAATTAGGGGAAAATAGACCTATCAAATGAAACCAATTAGGAAAATTCCAAAGCAAAAAACATGCATATTTCAGAAAAAAAAATCAACGAATAAGTAGATAAAAATGATCCTATTTCAATTAATATTCATTATAAAAAAGTAATAATGAATAAAATTAATATTCTAAATATGAGATAAAATATTTTTATATATTTAAGAATCAGGTTGAAGCTAAAATCATTATTGGTGGATAAGAGGATCTTATTTAAACAAGAAAAATACTAGAGGTTGGAAATAAAACTTCTCTTATCTCATGGGTTGAACAACATTATATAGTTGAATCAGTTGAGAATGATGATTTCATAAAAACTATGATGATGAACTAGATTTTATTAAGAAAAACTAAACTTGGGAGAATTTTCGATGACCAAAAAATAAAACTTTTATTGGAATCAAAGTGAGTTTTATAAACAAGATAAATATGAAAGGTGGAGTGTACAAAAATAAAGCTAGTATGGTATGCAAGAGAAACTATAAAATTGAGGGAATTTATTTTAAATAAACATTTCTACAAATGGAATTTATATAATATATAAATATGTTTTCAGTATTGGAAACAAAAAATCATTTAAAATTATAATAAATGGAAATCAAATCATGCTTTCTGTATCATGATCTTGAACAAAATGTGTTCATTGAAAAATATAATGGATTCATTCATGATTTTGATATCATCATGGTGTGAAATCTCAAAAATTAATTCTTTATATTGAAATTGGGTCACTGATCCAGGTAATCAAAATTAGATGGGTTCCAAAAACAAATAAAAATCACTAAAAGAAAGTATGGAATTAATCTATATATTATAGATATATCCATATCTACATTAATTTTCATTGTATATGTTGATGATATAATATTTTTTAGAGACTCATAGTACCTCTGTGAAAAATTTGTTGATAAAATGAAAATATATGTTGAGATGTATATGATATAAAAATAGTGTATTTTTTAACTTTTTGGGATTTATAGATGCCAATTGGGTAGGTGATTACAACGGTAAAATATCCACTTAAAGTGTTAATTTATTTCTTAGTGATGAATTTTTGAGTTGGTATAAAAAATAAAATATTAGTTTCCCATATCATATATGAATATGAATATGTGGCTAATACAAATGTATTTATACATATATTATGGATGAAAATGTTGCTAGTGGATTTTAAAATTGATACTAAGATTCCAACTAAGATACGTTGTGATAATCATAGTGATATAGATTGTCAATAAACCCTATAGATATGTTAATATCGAATAATATTGATATGAAGTGTAGTTTCATTATGTAAAAGTTTTCTAACATATATATCAAGTTGGAATATGTTTTTACGAGAAATTAGATTGTCGATATCTTCACCAATGTTATAAAAATGAGAGGTTCGTTAATTTTGGGGCACAAATCCAGGGCTTGGAGATTGAATTGATTCCATTGATGTTATTTTAAATTATCCTTTATTACTAAGGAAATTATTTCATATTCTTATGGTTATACCACAAATACAAGTATTGTGCCAATGTTATTCTCTCACAGATCATATTCTTTTATTCTTTTTTGACTCGTGTCTTATGAAGTGACAAGATTTATTCTATGACTCCATGTTATGGTGTTTGATATGTAGGGTATGGTTTCCAAAAGTTATTATCATATTCTCATACCTTGATTCTTAGGTTATGATTATTTGATAATTGATAGCTCCCATATTTACCTTTACTAATCATCAGAGTTCACCATGTATTATGTTTAATTTCTCTTTGGTATGAGGAAAGGTTTTATGTATGATATATATAAGAAGGGTGAAAGTTATTAATAAGTAAGTGAGATATGGTTTATAACTATTATGAACCACTGGTTTATGTTTTCATGTTTCAAAATCCACTATGAAAAAAATATTATAGAATGGATCATTATATTATAAAATGAATATTCATAAATTAATAATAAATATCTTTGTATGAAAATTTTAGGTCACTAGAAACCACTTCACCCATTTCAACTAGTCAACAAAATTATCTATTTTTGATAACATATACTTTTTATTTAATATAAATTTATTGAATTTTCAATAATTCACATATAGGTAATGTGTTCTATTATCAATCTTTGAAAAAATCACAGGAACTACAAAAGGTGACACACTTAGGCATATAAATACTTTTTTCAACAAGTAATCCAATGGATTAATCATCTCTTTGAACTCCACGGGTCTTATAAAATAATAAGGGATCAACACTGGTTGAGTACCATGTATCAAATCAATATAGAACTCCACCTATATTACTAGTTTAAATCTAGATAAATCATATGAAAACACATCAGGAAACTCAAAAAAAACTAGAGGGAGATCACCACTCAAGGATTCCCACTCTAGCTCAAAATAAAACAATAATATTACTATTCCCAACTCTATAAAATAAGGTCTATATCCACTCAACCTTAGGTCTCATTCCACTTGAAAATTGTGTAACACCACATCATGTGAAGTAAGGAATACACAATGAAGATAAAAGTCAATTAAAACCTTATGAGCAATAAACTAATCCATCCTGAGAATTATTTCAAGTTGTTTTATATTGAAAAAAATAAATTCTAGGTGTGCTCAATTTAGGAGAGAGATAAAATACAAGAGGGGAATGAGATACCCTGCTCAATAGTTATTCTAATAGGCATTGTAATTATGATATCTCAGACCTAGATTCCACTTAATAGGTGCCCTGACCCTAGTGGGCCACATAGCCTCAAGCGTATCTTCTCTAATTCCAGAGGCTACGAATAACAGAAAGGGCCTAGGGTGTGTATGTGGGAAGAATAATCCCTCATTAGCAGAGTGTATCACAGTGTAAGGAATATAATTTAATAGTAAAAAACAGAAGACATATAAATAAATAGAGAAAGAAAACTGATACAATAGATAAAAAAGAATAACAATAATAGTATTAACTAGAACAATGATGATGTAATGTCACGTCACTAGAAAAATGGAAAACATGGATACAAGAAAATAGTCATAACATGTTCCATAAGGTAAAAGAAAACAAATTCTACTCCATAAATCCCAATATCCTACTCGGTCATCTTCTATTTAGTTCCATCCTATCATCACACAATCAGGTATTGAAAGTTGTATGCTTCACTTTTTCAATACCTACAACCATGTAATCTACTCTGGGTACTAAACAGCACTCGAAGAGAGTGTGAGATAAATCTAATTGGGCCACAATCAATTATGTATATAATAATAAACATGTGTGATGGAATATAGCAATGTGTTGGCATGCATATATAAAGTAATGTAAGTAGTACAAATAATTAAATAACCATGTACCTGCTTCATCCCTCAGCTGGTGTCTGAACATGTAACCAGTTCATTAATTAGGGAATTATCATTTAATGTTAATAGGTCACGTGATGCATAGCCAACACTGACATCACCTCATGATTGTATAAGTAGTGAAGGTCCAAAAACGTAACAAAGCAACCAGACAATGATATCTAGTGATGGAGTTCTAGGGTAAAAACCAAGGTAACATAAACTCACATAAAGCTAAGTCAGTAGTATCTGAGTCTAGCTAATGGGTAAGAGAATAATCCAAGGAGTGTAATCCAAGTAATTCCCCAATAAGGCACCTACTGAGTCCAAGGTGATCGTCCATGGTAAAACTGGTCTTAGAAAAGATAGGGCCCTCTGGGATTTCACCATGGCACCTACTAGTCAATTCTTTATCCAAGGAGTGTATCTGAGGTATATTTTAATAGATAAAGGGACCCAACGGTAGTATACCTGGCATCCAAGGAAGACACAAGAACCAGATTCTAGGTGGGTATCAACTTAATAAAATTATATCCTTGAATCGAAATGTGGTTCCCAATACCCAAGGTATTCTCCTCTCATAATCTAAGGCAAGCCAGAGTCATTCCATTCCTATTTGATATTGTAATCATGTAGTAATTCATTTGGTTCAGGTCTTCCCTTATATTAGTTTGGATAGGTCAAGTAGAGTTGAAACCATTTTTTTATTGGTCCAATCCTTGTCTTTTATTAGTGTGGATAGGCCAATTATCATTTCAACCATTTAATCAAGTATTAGTTAGCCATTAAGGAATAATAAATTATTAAGGTTCACTCTGATACCTTCCATCAACACAGAAAGGGGTTCCACTGGCATGTAACCTTTATTTAGTCCCTTTTATTAAGGCCAAGTTATATACATAGTATACTTTCAATTTCATATTTCACATTTAATAATTATTTGAAATCACTTACCTTAGACAGGTCAAGTGGTGAGAATACGTGGTACATCCCATTATGACATTCTCAGTAATAACAAGACATTTATAATAAGAAGACTCACATTTAGAAAGGTCAGGTAAAGGCACACCTGAATAGTGGCTCAAATATTCCAAAACACTAAAAACCCAATTATGGAATAACCTTTGACATGGGGCGGATTGAGTTGTGGGTGAAACCACTAACAACTAATTACATATTTTGGAAAGATCATAACCATGCGATTTTAATGAGTATAATCATGGAATGTTAATTTAATAAATGGTTTTCAATGAAACCAGTGGACCCTGCATGAACATTTCAAAAAAAGTGAACTTTAGGGATGAGTTATAGACCACCCACATTTGGGTTATATGAGCCTTATCCTCTGGTATTGGCCCTTGATTTACCTCGAATCAATGTAAATCTAAGAAAAGGTGAAAAATGCTCACATGGTGATATCTAGGTTGAGAGTGAAAGAGAATAAGTATGTATAAAGAAGACTCTCGTTTCGCATCCAACATGACGAATGGAAGCTCCATTGGATATTGGACGAAGGATATCTCTTGATTCCAAGTTCAGATCTTCAAAGAGCTCCAAGATGAGAGAGAATTAGGTCAATCCCCCATAATCTCAGATTAGGGAATAAGGGAAAGGATTAATAAATCATTAAGGGAGTTTTATACATTTTACATAGGATTTTATCCTATTCATGATTTGTTTGCACGGTTTTTCAAACCGTGTGAAAATCGTGTAGAACAGTTCAGCCCGAAATCACATCCTCCACATGGTTTGATCAAACTGTGCACAAGTCATACACGAGTACATGGAAAAAATGGATGCTCTCATGGTTAGGCTACACGACCGTGAACCAACCATGTGATGTGGCTCTGTAAAAAAACACGGTCCTCACATTTTTCCAAACCATGCATAATTCCTATAAGGTTTGATCTAAACCATGTTTAAGGCATGTTTCCTCCAAAAAGAAAGGTTTCGGGCTCCAAACAATCTCTGGAGACCCTCTGAACCTTTAATAACTCATTAGGCATACAAATGAGGTCCAAAGTAAAGATTTATACTAAAAATTAAAGGATCTATACATGAGTGAAAAACTGGGTTCTTACAGTAATATCCATTTCATAGGATATAATCATCATAGGAATATTTAGTAGGTTTATAATATGATTCAATATGAATGAGTTAGATGCACTAGTATTAAACAAATTAGTCACTAAAGATGAATCTATAGTGATGGTACCTCTTATAGTCACTGAACCTTCCTCATATTCCTCTAGAGACACTTCAACTATGTGAAGAAGCTTTGTTCCAGATTCCGATGAATGTAATCCCTTGGTTCTTGAATAATCTAATTCCACCATATTACTTTTAGGCACCAATAATATTGTGACACTAAACAGAGTAGAAAAGACATGAAAACACTTTTTCAAGTGCCTTGAGCATCCAAATGAACTATAAACATTGGTTTTCTTAGTTCAAAACTGTTTCAAATTTTGAACCTTTTCACACTGAAATCAAGTCGTATGTCCTATTACAAGAACTACAGGAGGTTAGGATGATTCTCATGGATGACATACACCAGGAGACTCATCATTATTTCTATTTAATTTAAAATAACTAATAGTACTACCACTGGGAAAAAAGGAACTCCTACAAAACCTAACATACCATCCAGATCAAGTGCATCCATCAACCCTCTATCTGTCACATCCGTATAATTGGTTAATTTTACAATGAAATACCAATATTAGATATCATATTGAAGTCCTACCTCAAATATTAAAGCCTCTAATTTCATGTTTTTTAATAAATTAAGAGAAAACTAAGTAAGTTTAGAAAAATGGTTCACATATTGAGTAATGGTCCCATCATCCTGTTATAAAATGAGAAACATTATGGACTTTTACATCATCATAGATTCTATAAAGAACATCTCAGTGAAAAGATCTCTAATATCATTCAACTCCAAGACCTCATGTTTCTTCACCATCAAAATTGAATCCACTCACCTCCAACTAGGTCCCTCAATCTTAAAGGTAGCACATTTCACATTATAGAATTAGGACATTCTAATAAATCAAATTGTAGTTCAATATTTTTCAACTAATCCATATCCTCTTTACGATAATTTGAGCCTTGAAATGATGCTGGCTTCCAGCAAATGAAATCTTCAACATGATCTCTCTATTCATACCTTCAATGTTTCGCTACTGGTGTCTAAGAGGAATAGGTGCAGGCACATGTAATTAATCCTGGATAGTATGTACTTCTATATCAATAATATTATAGTCTAATAATGGATTCTATTATAGTAGTTCACCAACATCTTCCTCTAGAAACCTATTCAAACATTTTTTCATAGGAATAATGCTACAAAAATTTAACATAAAACACTAAAAACATCATCAACGGTACTCAGATCATCATATCAATCAATGGATTCATGTTTTTTTATATTTCAACATAATCAAATCAAGGTAGATAAATGACTAGAATTTAGTCCAATTATTCCCCAAAGACTCTTTTCCCAAACACACATGGTGACTTAAGGCTTGTTACAATGAGAGGTAGTCACGAACTCACCCTCAACTACCTCTTAAGACCCAAAAATCCTACCTCATATCTACTAGAAAAAACTAAAATGTATACTGACATCAATATAAGAATGAAAACCTCTTTTGATACCACTTTTTCATGAACCAGCCTGAATACCCTAGTACACCAATACCTCATCCTATCCTAACATGGCCCGAATGGCATTCTTGATTACCACAAGTTGGAAACTATCACCTAGAATCATACCAAGATGAAGATGGAATGGTTCTTCAAAAATATATTGGAAGATAAATGATATAATTTTTTATTTAAAAAATCTTCAAGGACCATGTACTTGAATCAAATAGGTAAAAAAATACCCAAATAGTACATCATCAAAAGATTCAACATCTATCATAGTAAGGCATAGAATATCCAATTTAATAAGTGGATCATATCTCCCTAATTCACCTCCATCACTCCATATGTCATGAATAAAGTACACCATCCACCTCCAAGTGGTTTTTTCCCTTTGCTTGGACCTGGTATAAGATAATAATAAAAAGACCATAGGAAAAGGTAGGGTGTGAGAAAAATAGTCTAATATAACACCACTAAATATTTCATAATAAATTACAAAATAATAAACAATTTATGATTTAAATTTAAATAAAGTCAGGAAAGGAAATTCTTTTAAATTTTTTCAATAAAACATTATTTCAAATAAAAAAGATAGTAAATATATCAAAACATGATTAAATGATCCTTTTATATGAAATAGTTGGCATGCATAATCATTTTATTATCAATTTCATGTATAACCAAGTCAAACAAAAAAAGGACAATGCTTATAATACCTGAGTTACATTAGTTTATAGAAATAGTATCCTTACACTTCTCAATCAACTTCATATCTCAAGATAGGTTTCCACGCTCAAATAAACAGCCCATTTGGGGGCCCACCATGGAAAATCAATCTACACCACTTTTAAGGGCACATCATGGGATATCATAATGAACATATCTTAGTATTTTTTTTCAACATCAATCCACTGATAGGGAGTAAATGTCTTAGTATGATTTCCCTAATCACCCACTAACCCCCTAGTCTCAGAGGTGCTTCAAACAAACAATCAATCAGTCATGGTAAAATCAATCATTTCAAATCATTTCATTATTCACAATCCAATTTCCCAATTTTATTTTCAATAATCCACTTCATTTCAAAACCAAATCATAGGTTTTTGACAAATTCATTCC
The DNA here is from genome assembly GCA_963277665.1 of Viscum album. NCBI lineage: Eukaryota > Viridiplantae > Streptophyta > Magnoliopsida > Santalales > Viscaceae > Viscum > Viscum album. Next base: position 1,922,917,647 of record OY728160.1, read on the forward strand.
ATTTCAAATCATATTTATTTTTAGGACAATTTTCTCAAGAATCCACATCAAATCATTTCATCAAATCCACTTTCAATTCAAGCCATATTTTTCAAAAAAAATCCACCCAACAATTCCAATTCCATTTAAATTGGGGGTTTTCCACAATTTCCATTCCCTTTTCAAATAAGACATCAAATCATCTCAAATAATAGTTTCAAAATCAATTAAAACTCATCTCAAATAATGAAATAAATATCAGGCTTCAATTATTGGGTAAATCTATTTGGATCCCCCTACCTTTAATAACAAGATCAAATCAACACAACACCCTCAACGATATTTTCCAAAAGGGAAAGAATGCCTAATAGGTGAGGAATTAAACCTAGAATCAATATCCATAAATTTGAAGATTAGATCTATCAATAACATGATGATATATTATGTTATAACAATTAAATAAAATAATATCAGAAGAAACTACATGAGGGGCGATTTACTTACCATAAAGAGATCAAACACAACCCCCAATGATTTGATCTTCCAAGATAAGTGGTTGGAGGAGTCAAAATTACCTCCTGAGAGCCTCCATAGATCAAGGAATCCTATTATGGTATAAAGTGTGTGTTCAGGGGTTAACGTAGGGGTTTCAATAATTTTAATAAAAAAATTAGTGTGTTAAAAACCGTAAGCATGAATTGCTCTATGGGTTGCACAGTTAGTATTAATCATAAACCCTAACTATTAAACCTTACTAGACCTATGGATTGGGTGAATGGTTTGTATTCTTGGTTAAAATAACCATGAACCCACTGTACAAACCTTTACTATCTAAAGTTTCATGGTTTGGAGGGGTTTCTACACAGTTTGAACAAACTGTGCACCCATTATAGTTTCTCAACCTTAGATGCATGGTTTTCTAGGAAAAAATGAATGGTTTTCCCTAATTGTGTTCCAACCATACACAACCCCAAAATTTCAGAAGTTTTTCCAAATTTCACTCAATAAAACATAAGACACCCTTAAACAAAGTATGATAAAAACAAGGGTCAATAATTACCCAAAATCAAGTAACAAGACATTACAATGATGATTTGTGTAACTTATTTGAGATTACCTCTTCTATTTTAAAAGGCCCTGTATTCAATAAATTCTAGGTAATCTAGTGGTTATATTATTGATCATAAAAATGGGTCAAATGGGTTGTGTCATCCCATAAAATCTTGTATTTTTTTAAATGGATGTTTTAATGGCTCAATTTGTATCTATGTAGATTATGGTTGGTGATGAATTTTGGTGTCTATGGTCGATGCAATATAAATCATGCGGAAAATTGTTCGATTCATATTAAAATTTCTACTATCTTAAGTTGGTGTGTCTACTTGGACCTATTGAGAAAATTAAACTAATGGGAGATTTCTTGGATGGACCTCTTAGTTGGACCCCTCTGATTGAAACTTCTTTGTCTAGCGGGGATGTCACAATGCATCCCATTCAAGTTTTGTCTTATGATCAAATAGGGATAAAGGATGAAAATCACTATATCCTTATTTCTCAAAATATATACAAATTGAAATAGTTCATTTCTCCTATGTTAATGGATAATTCTCAATTTCAATTAGAAGTATCATCATGCATGGGTTTGAGTTATAGATGTCATCTAGTTCTCTCCAGTTAATGGATGGTTTCTAAATTTTGAATAGGAATGATGTTGGTGGACTTGAATGGTATAATGATAAGCTACATTATATGTTTCAAGTTCATAATCTATTAAGAAGAGTGTATCTTATGGGTTGGGTGGGTTTGTGAAGTTGGATAATGGACAGGCCAGCAAGCTTGTTCAAAAGACCACATATGGCGCTGAAACTAAGAAATAGTGTACATATTTAGACAATGAAGTGTTAAACTCAATAAAGGGGTAAACAATATAGAGGTCTTCTAAGAAGGGTAAAACTGTAAAGACCCATAAAATTCAAGGAATTTTTTTTCTTAATTTTCTTTGGAATTTTACAAGAGCGCAGTTTCTGACGGAACCTGATTCCGAGGCCCGATGTTCCCGGAATCATTTTCCGAAGTTTGGTTTGGGTACGTTTAGTGAACGAACAAGCAGGTTTTTCTAACTTTTGAAGCGGTGCTCGGAATCGAATTCCGAGGGCACCGATGGAATCGCAGCACCGGTGTTTGCTTAGAAACGCCTTTTCTGGAGTTGCGTTTGCCCGGGTGTAGTTTTTAGTTTTTGGGGTTAAGTTAAGAAAATAAAATAAAGTGATGCGACAACTTTATTTTATTTCTCTTAAATCCATTTAAAAGAAACATACGCTAAGTGGATGCGGATTGGGTAGAACCCAAAATATCCTACCCTCTTGGTAGGATATTTGTGAGGTGGGGCCCACATGAGCCCCACCATTTCTTTACCCCTAAGTAACGCACCCGCGAAAACTCCTCTTTAATGAAAGTCAACTGGCGCGTTTTCTAAACTCTTAACGCCCCTATTAATTTGAAAATTAAGACGTTACCATTAATTCACTGAATTAATGGTTCTTTTCTTAGCTTGTTTTCAAATTGTTGGCATGTAATGAAATAAGACCAACACATGTATTTCTTGAGGATTGGTCCTTGAGAGGATTTGGAGAAGACTTTAAGGCTTGAGATCTTCATCCTCCTTCACAAAGAACGCGAAGAACATGAAGAACGCGAAGAACGCCGAACCCTCGGAGATCGACGACGTGACGTCGTGTTCCGCGATGCCAACGATTCTCCTTCCGCGACGCTTCTTCCACGACGTTTATTCCCCGCAATAATCTCCGATCATCAACTGCTTGAGGTAGGAGATTACAGTTCTCTAATTCTTTTTGGATTTTATCCTCAACATGGGTTTAAACGTACAATTAAATCAATGTGTTTTCATTAACCCCCGGAGGTCGCCGACGCGACGTCGTGTACCGCAATGGCATGATTCCCCCTTCTGCGATGCAACGATCTTCTTCTTCCGTGACGGTCAATCCCGCGAGGAACTCACGTCCGATGACAACGACGAGGTAGGAGTTTGGTTTATTTAAATCTTTGTGATTTATACCCGCGGCGTTTGATTATTGAAAAAATTTTGGGAGACTTTTAAAACTGATAACGCGGTGGGTGCGGAATAACGAACAAGTCCAAACCCATCGCCCCTTTCGTTCTTGGTGTGAGAAACAGCAGACGTCGACAAAAATCAACTGCATGGGCGATGTAAGGTCCTCGCAGTGAAGGACGGACCCCAGGAGGGCCTTTGGCGAAGACGGCGTGAAATTCCGACCACCGGAACTCGTTTGGTGGTCCGCGGAGCGACCTGTCAGCGCGCCGCACCGGCACGGCGGCGCCGGCGGAGGAAGGCAGCAGTGCCCGGCGTGCCGCCGTGGAGAACCGTCGCGGCTTCAGCCGCGGCGGCAGCAGCGCGGTCCCGTGACTGCGCGGGACCGGAGGAGTGTGGGATGTGGCGGCCCGGCCGCGTCCGCTGGCAAGGGTGACCCCACACAGAGTTGCGGTTCTCTCACGCGGGGGCAGCACGCCCCCCGCTCCGCTCGGCCGTAACCGGCCGAGCCGACCTGCCGGTTCAGGCCGGGTCACGCCCAGGTCGGGTCGGGCCACCCTGGCCTGGCCGGGCCGCGCCGGGCCAAGTCGGACCCGGACTCGGGTCGGTCCGAGCCCAGACCCCCCGTTTTCGGACCTTTTCAGTCTTTTTCCCATATAATGAGCTGCGGGCCTCCGATCAACGCATCGTCAGCGGTGATGCGATCCTTGGATCGAGACGGTAGTTTCGGTATATTGCACTCAAGGTTTCGGAGTACTTTGGGTTTGGCCGGGTTGGTTCGTACACGAAACCATCCGGGCCCTCGGAGCGGAAACACTCATATCTTGAGCTCCGGACGTCCGATTGACGTGACATCGACTTTGATTGATTCCTCTAAGTGAGACGGATCTTTTGGCTTACTATGCCCGAGGTTTGGATGCAGGTGGAGTATGGTCGGATTGGTTTTGCCTTAAAAACCAACCGGGCCCCTGGGACGAAACAGCCAATAACTCCTAGACAGGGTGTCTGATTGATGCGCCGTCTGCGACGTTGAGTTCCTGTTGACGATATGGAACTTTTGGATACATAAACTCTGGACTATGTGTCAGTTGATGTATAAGCCTCTCGGCTCGTGGAGCGGACCCTCCCGAATGAGCTTCCTGTGTGCGGGAACCCTAGAGCTGGCGGCGACTGTGACGACGACGACTGTGCAGCGATCCTCAGTGGATTCAACGGCGACAACTTCAGCACTCAGCGATCCTACGTGGATCAGTGCTATAGATATTTTGTTGGTACGATCTTGTGTGGGTCAGTGCTCAGCGGTCCTGTGTGGTCAGGCGCCTACAGATCCTGTGTGGGTCCGATCTTGTGTGGATCTTTGCGGGGGTTAGTTACCTATCGATCCTGTGTTGGTCAGATCCTTTGTGGGTCATTGCGGGGGTTAGTTACCTATCGATCCTATGTGGGTCAGATCCTGTGTGGGTCATTGTGGGGGTTAGTACCTATCGATCCTTTGTGGGTCCGACGGCTTAGATGAATCAGTGGGTATATCTGATCATCTCTATCGTCATTCGAAGAAGTATACATGTGGGAGCTGAATCCTGTTTTGATTTCCTTTGTGGATTGTGCTATGCTATCCTGTGTGGATTTACGTTTTTCTTTCCCTTGTGGATTGTGTTGTGCTATCCTATGTGGATTTACGTTTTTCTTTCCTGTGTAGACTGGGTTGTACTTGAGCTCGGGTGTTGGAGTCGAACAGGAATTGGTGACTTAGGTATATGTATGGGGATATACCTAAGCAGTGTCGGATGTTACTTCATGATTGTATCTTTCCTTTGTGGATTATCCTTCATGGATTCTGGGAGACCTTCAGGGGTCTCGGGGTCCCTACTGAGTAGCTTATACTCACCCCTGCACAGGCTATGCCTGCACTAAGTTGTGTTGGTTGCAGATGACGGATAGCGCTGATCGTGGTGGATGCTTGCGGAGCAGGACGGTACCTGGAGGTGGACCATTAGGCGGGATGTACTCGGAGCGGACGGTTGGACCTGAGGAGCTGTGGAGGCTATCTATAACCACCCTTCAGGTGGGACTTCCAGTGGACGACTTGACGTTGCGTCTTTACCTTTCAGTAGTTGTTTTCCCTTCCATTTGTACTTTACTTTTAGTTTGGGTTTGCATTCTGGCCCACTTACTTTTCTGTACTTACTGTTGTACTCAGTTTTTACTTAGTTCTTACTTCTATTGCTTGCTTTCTCTATGGTGTTTGTTTACTTTACAAAGGAAATGCCTTCCCTTTTTACCGAGATTTACACCTTGGTGCTAGTCGCCAACCCCTGGCCTATGGAAGGCAGGCTTGGGGTAGTCACGGCACGGGCCCCGAGGACGGGTTGTGACAAATTGGTATCAGAGGAGTTCGGTTCTACCGCAGAACTTGGAACTCTGATCTTTTTCTATGTGAATAAATAGTGTTAAGCGTATTGGGTGTGGTTATCAGTCCAGGGAGTCCAGTGTTGGTGCGGCTGCCGATGTATCCATACACCAGGACCCTGACTTCTGATTTCCGACTTAATGCACGATAATATTAATTGCTTGTGTGTTTCAAGTTTTCTTTGTGATTACTTTTTGTCAGCTCACCAGGTATACTGTTCTGACTATGGCGCACCTTTTCCTTTTCAGGATGGCCCCACAACGGCAGCCAGCTAGGGTTCCGAGAGTTGAGCGTGACGACGGCCCACCGAGCGACGAGGGCTCGGTACAGGGCCCTTTGACAACAGAGTCACCGGCGGTACCTCTACCCGCCGAGCCACTGATGCTACCAGCCCCAGCCGCTGACGATGCACGTCGCCTTTGTGTACTGCACGAGTTCCAGTGCCAGTGACCGCCTAAGTTTCGTGGAGAGACGGACCCCCAGGCAGCCAAGGACTGGCTGGAGGCAGTGGTACGAGTTTTCCGGTTAGTGAGGATACCAACAGACCCCATGGTGATCCTTGCAGCGAGCCTACTGCATGTGGTAGTGGGCCGATGGTGGAGCTTGATGCTCCAGGTGCATGATGTGGCATCTCTTCTATGGTCAGACTTTGAGAGCCTCTTTCGCTCGGAGTTCTTCCCAGCCACCCTCTGTGCGGTGCGCATCTAGGAGCTTCTACAACTACGACTGGGCAGCTTGACGGTCGCCCAGTACTCGGCAAGATTTACCGATCCCTCGCGCTACTCGACAGACATGGTACAAGACCCATTCTTCCAGGCTCGTACCTTTGAGCAGGTATTGAGACACGAGATCAGGGCATCTCTAATCTCCCTCAACATTCCGACTAAGGCAGGAGTACTGGAGAGAGCCCTTTTGATTGAGATCTTTCTTACTGATCCTTCTTCATCAGTGAGACCTACCGCGGGGTGGTACATAGCAGAGTCTTCTGCAGGAGGTAGTCGACGGATGACTCATGGGTCCAGGAAGACCAGACCCTCACACAGAAGAACTTAGGAAACTGGCTCAGCAGTGCGGAGCAAACAGCGTGGAGCCAGTCTTTCGACAGGCAGACAGTGCTACACATGCGGCGGGCAGGGCCACATGGCTCGTGACTGCCCGACCCACCATGCTGAGGAGCAGCAGACGGTTGAGGGGCCACCTAGGAAGAGGCAGAGGGTCGACCGTGGCAGTCCGCAGGGAGCAGGCGGATGAGGCAGAGGAGCTGGCTGAGCAGCAGGTGGTGGGCGACGCTTTGAGGCTCTACCACCACCACCACCAGGAGGTCCACCCCGGCCATAGGGAGATGGCGGGCAGAAACAGGAACAAGTCCAGGCAGCGGAGGCCTATGACCACGGCGCGCCTGAGATGATTTGAGGTACTATCTGTGTCTATTACACTCTTTCTACAGTTCTTATAGACATAGGAGCGAGTCACTCTTTCATAGCCGCTGCTCTTGTTCGGAGCTCGGAGATTCCGACAGAGTCGTTGGCTCGATCCTTACGGCTAGAGACTCCTACGGGAGCAGACTCGACAATTACGCACTGGTGTCAGCAGTGTGAGCTTACTCTAGGAGGCGATAGCTTCGGGTGGGATCTTCTTGTAGTGGCGTCAAGGCCTCATGATGTCATCTTGGGCATGGATTGGTTATCTACAGTCCATGCTCAGATTGACTGTATTAGGTGCAAGGTGCGATGTGTACGCACAAACGGGAGCAGGTTCACCTTCACTAGCGAGAAGGGAGCCTTCGCAGCACAGGATGGACTCTCGTAGAGGAGAGGACAGCCCATCACTCATCAGTTGTCTAGCCTCATCCTCAGAGCAGTTGACGTGCAGAGTCCTAGTTTTCCTGTAGTGGTGGATTAGTATGCGGGCGTCTTTCCCGACGACGTTCCAGGACTACCTCCTTGTAGAGAGGTAGACTTTAATATTGATCATTACCCCAAGACAGCCTCGATATCCACTCCAGCATATCGGATGGCTCCCACCGAGTTTCGATATATACGGGTACAGTTGGAGGACTTGCAGGGCAAGGGTTTCATCCGACCCAGTGTTTCACCCTGGGCTTCCCCGATTTTGTTCGCCAAGAAGGCGGACGGGAGCTTACGACTTTGTGTCCACTATCGTCTCCTGAACCAGGTGACAGTAAGGAAAAGTATCCACTACCAAGTATTGATGACCTCTTCGATCAGCTCAAGGGATCACGGTGGTTCTCGAAGATAGACCTCAGGTCAGTCTATCATCAACTCAGAGTTCGGGACAAGGACGTGCAGAAGACGGCCTTCAGATGTCGGTATGGCCACTACGAGTTCATGGTTATGCCATTCGGCATAACCAATGCTCCAGTAGTGTTAATGGGCCTCATAAACAGGATCTTTCATCCATACCTCGATTTATTTGTCGTGATCTTCATCGATGACATTTTTATATACTCGACGACTGAGGAGGAGAACACCTACCACTTGCGTGTTGTACTAGACACACTCCGAGAGCACCAGCTTTATGGAAAGCTCACGAAGTGTCAGTTCTGGATACATGAGGTCCACTTCTTGGGACACGTCATCTATGAGGCTAGAGTTGCGGTGGATCCTGCGATGATCGAGGTAGTGCTAGCTTGGGAGCCACCCAAGAGAGTGACGGAGGTGCGGAGTTTCTTGGGACTAGCTGGATACTATCGGAGATTTGTGCAAGAATTCTCTTTAGTTGCGGCACCACTCTCAGCTCTTACGAAGAAGGGGAAACCCTTTTTATGGTCAGACAGATGTCAGCAGAGCTTCCAGGAGATGAGACAGATATTGACCAACACACATATCTTGAGGTTTCTTGAGGAGGGAGTAGGGTATATAGTCTACTGCAATGCATCAGGGACCAGACTTGGATGTGTCCTGATGAAGGAGCGGGCGGTGATCGCCTATGGATCACATCCGTTGAGGCCACATGAGCAGAACTACGCTACCCATGACCTGGAGATAGCAGCAGTGGTCTTCTCTCTGAAGACATGGAGACACTACCTGATGGGTGAGTGCTTTACTATCTTTTATGAGAATCAGAGTCTCAGGTACATCTTCTCTCGGAAGGACCTGAACCTGAGACAGCGGCGATGGCTCGATTTCCTCCAAGACTATGACTTTGAGATAGTCTATACTTCTGGGAAGGGGAACGTGGTAGCTAATTCTCTCAGCAGGAGGACGGGCATTCAACTATTTGAGGAGGCGATAGAGCAGCTATCCTCTTTGAAGATATCCTTCATGGATAGAGATGGAGTAGCCTTCCTTCAGTCTCTCATAGTCACACCTCCACTACTGCTACAGGTCGGAGAGGCACAGCGTGGGGATGGTGACTATGAGACGTGGCATGTACAAATATACTTAGGACAGACACCTGATGGTTTCTCCTTTGGAGCAGAGCACGACATCCTTTTCAGAGGACGTACCTTGGTACCAGTTGCATTACGGGAAGAGGTGTTGATATAGTTTCACACTTCTCCTTTGTCAGTACATCCTGGAGTGGTGAAGATGTACCAGGATCTCAGATGACACCACTGGTGGCCAGGCATGAAGAAGGCTGTGGCAGAGTTCGTTTCTCGATGCCTCACCTACCAGCAGGTGAAGGCAGAGCACTAGGTACCAGCAGGCTTGGTACAGCCTTTGGAGGTCCCGGAGTGGAAGTGGGATATCATATCTATGGACTTCATGACTGGATTTCCACGCACTTCTAGAGGTCACAACTCCATTTGGGTGGTTTTCGACCGACTCACCAAGTCGGCACACTTCTTACCCATTAAAGAGCTGGGCTCAGTGGAGAGCTTGAGATGACTTTACGTTCAGAAGATTGTGTGGCTTCATGGTGTTCCATCATCTATCGTCTTCGATCGAGATGCTCGCTTTACTTCCCGGCTTTATAAGGGGTTGTAGGCGTCGTTCAGGACACAGCTACGTCTAAGCACAACCTTTCACCCTCAGACAGATGGTCAGACGGAGAGGACCATTAAGAATCTCGAGGACATGCTCCGCGCATGTGTCCTCGACTTTGGTCGCAGTTGGGAGGACCACCTACCCTTGGTGGAGTTTCCGTACAACAACAGCTACCACTCCACCATCGGGATGGCACCATACGAGGCGTTGTATGGCAGACCATGCAGATCTCCTTTGTGCTGGACAGACCCTAGGGAGTCAGCACTTGTGGGACCAGAGATGGTCCAGGCCACGACAGAGAAGGTCCAGGTCATCCAGAAATGTATGAGGACAGCTCAGAGCTGGTAGAAATATTATGCTGATAGGAGGAGGAGGCCACCAGAGTTCGAGTATGGCGACCACGTATTCTAGCGTGTCTCACCTCGACGTGGATTACAGAGATTTGGCCGAGGTGGCAAGTTGTCTCCATGCTTCATCGGACCATTCCAGGTCCTCAGCAGGATTGGCGAGGTGGCTTTTCACTTGGCTCTATCACCTCATTTTCACCGGGTGCATGACGTCTTCCATGTATCTCAGCTGAGGAGATATGTGCACGACCCGGCGCATATCATTGACTATGGAAAGATAGACGTTGATGATGAGGCGACTTTTGCAGAGGTCCCGGTGGATATCGAGGATCGACAGGAGCAGGTCCTGCGTGGATGATCAATTCCTCTAGTGCGCATCAGATGGCAGCACGGGAACCTCCAGAAGATCACCTGGGAGTGGGAGGTTCAGATGCGTGCTCAGTACCCAGATTTGTTTCCCTAGTTTATGATGTATCTTTACGGGGGCGTAAAGCCATGAGGTTGGAGTGATGTAAAGACCCATAAAATTCAAGGAAATTTTTTTCTTAATTTTCTTTGGAATTTTACAAGAGCGCAGTTTCTGACGGCACCGGATTCCGAGGCCCGGTGTTCGCGGAATCATTTTCCGAAGTTTGGCTCGGGTACGTTCAGTAAACGAATGAGCGGGTTTTTCTAACTTTTGAACCGGTGCTCGGAATCAAATTCTGAGGAAACCGATGGAATCGTAGCGCCGGTATTTTCTTAGAAACGCCTTTTCCAGAGTTGCGTTTTCCCGGGTGTAGTTTTTAGTTTTTGGGGTTAAGTTAAGAAAATAAAATAAAGTGATGCGACAACTTTATTTTATTTCTCTTAAAGCCACTTAAAAGCCACTTAAGCTAAGTTGAAGCAGATAAGGTGGAACCCAAAATATCCTACCCTCTTGGTAGGATATTTGTGATGTGGGGCCCACACGAGCCCCACCGTTTCTTTACCCCTAAGTAACGCACCCGTGAAAACTCCTCTTTAATGAAAGTAAACTAGTGTGTTGTATAAACTCTTAACGCCCCTATTAATTTGTAAATTAAGACATTAACATTAATTCACTAAATTAATGGTTCGTTTCTTATCTTGTTTTCAAATTGTTGGCATGGAATGAAATAAGACCAACACATGTCTTTCTTGAGGATTGCTCGTTGAGAGGATTTGGAGAAGACATTAAGGCTTGAGATCTTCATCCTCCTTCACGAAGAACACGAAGAACACGAAGAACGTGAAGAACGCTGAAACCTTGGAGATCGACGACGCGACACCGTGTTCTGCGACACCAATGATTCTCCTTCCGCGATGCTTCTTCCGCGACGTTTCTTCCCCACAACAATCTCCGATCATCAACTACTTGAGGTAGGAGATTACAGTTCTCAAATTCTTTTTGGATTTTATCCTCAACATGGGTTTAAACGTAAAATTAAATCTGTGTGTTTTCTTTAACCCTCATAGGTCGCTGACGCGACGCCGTGTACTGCAACGACGCGATGCCCCCTTCTGCGATGCGACGATCCTCTTCTTCCGCGACGGTCAATCCCGTGAAGAAATCACATCCGACGACAATGAAAAAGTATGGGTTTGTTTTATTTAAATCTTTGTGATTTATACCCGCGTCGTTTGATTATTAGAAAATTGTTGGGAGACTTTCAAAACCGCTAATGTGGTGGGTGCGGACTAACGAATGAGTCTGAACCCACCACCCCTTTCGTTCTTGGTGTGTGAAAGGGCGAACGTCGACAAAAATCAACCGCATGGGCAATGTAAGGTCCTCGCAGTGAAGGACAGACCCCGGGAGGGCCTTTGGAGAAGACGGCGCGGAATTCGGACCAACGGAACTCATCCGGTGGTCCGCGGAGCAACTCGCCGGCGTGCCATGCCGGCACGGCGGCGCCGGCGGCGCCCGGCGCGCCACCTTGGAGAACCGCCGCGGCGGAAGCCGTGGCGGCGGTAGCGTGGTCTTGCAACCGTGGGGGACCAGAGGAGTGCGGGACGCGGTGGTTCGGCCGCGTCTGCCGGCAAGGGCGGCCCCACACGGGGCCGCGATTCTCTCACGCAGGGGCAGCACGCCCCCCGCTCCGCTCGGCCATAACAGGCCGAGCCGACCCACCGGTTCGGGCTGGGTCACGCCCAGGCCGGGCCGGGCCACCCTGGCCAGGCCAGCCCGGGTTGGACATGGACCTGGGTCGGGTCGACCCGGTTCGGACCGACCCAGGGGGGTTGGCCCGGGTCGGTCCGGGCCCAGACCCCCCGTTTTCGGACCTTTTAGGTCTTTTGCCCATATCATGAGTTTTGGGCCTCCGATCGACGCACTATCAGCGGCGATGATATCCTTGGATCGAGATGGTCGTTTCCATATATCGCACTCAAGGTTTCGGAGTACTTTGGGTTTGGTCGGGTTGTTTCGTACACGAAACCAACCGGGCCCTCAGAGCGGAAACACTCATATCTTAAGCTCCGGACGTCCGATTGATGTGCCATTGACTTTGATCGATTCCTCTAAGTGAGACAGATATTTTGGATTACTCCGCCTGAGGTTTGGATGCAGGTGGAGTATGGTCGGATTGGTTTTTCCTTAAAAACCAACCGGGCCCCTAGGACAAAAAAGCCAATAACTCCCAGACCGGGCGTCCGATTGATGCGCCGTCTGCGACATTGAGTTCCTGTTGACGATACGGAACTTTTGGATACATCAACTCTGGACTATGTGTCAGTTGATGTATCAGCCTCTCGGCTCGTGGAGCGGACCCTCCCGAATGAGCTTGTTGTGTGTTGGAACCCTAGAGCTGGCTGCGACTGTGGCGATGACGACTGTGCAAAGATCCTATGTGGATTCGACAACGACGACTTCAACACTCCGCAATCCTATGTGGATCATTGCTACAGATCCTTTGTGGGTTCGACCCTGTGTGGGTTAGCGCTCAGCGGTCCTGTGTGGGCCAGCGCCTACAGATCCTATGTGGGTCTGATCCTGTGTTGGTCTTTGCGGGGGTTAGTTACCTATCGATCATGTGTGGGTCAGATCCTTTGTGAGTCATTGCAGGGGATATTTACCTATCGATCTTGTGTGGGTCAGATTCTTTGTGGGTCATTGCGGGGGTTAGTACCTATCAATCCTTTCTGGGTCCGACAGCTTAGATGAATTAGTGGGTATGTCTGATCATCTCTATCGTCATTCAAAGAAGTATACCTGTGTGAGCTGAATCCTGTTTTTCTTTCCTTTGTGGATTGTGTTGTGCTATCCTATGTGGATTTACGTTTTGCTTTACTTTTTGGATTTTGTTGTGCTATCCTGTGTGGATTTACGTTTTTCTTTCCTGTGTGGACTGGGTTGTACTTGAGCTCGGGTTTTAGAGCCGAACGAGAATTGGTGACTTAGGTATATGTATGGGAATATACCTAAACAGTGTCGAATGTTACTTCGTGATTGTATCTTTCCTTTTTGGATTATCCTTCGTGGATTCTGGGAGACCTTCGGGGGTCTCAGGGTCCCTACTGAGTAGCTTATACTCACCCCTGCACGGGCTATGCCCGCACTATGTTGTGTTGGTTGCAGACGACGGACAGCGCTGATCGTGATTGAGGCTTGCAGAGCAGGACGGTACCTGGAGGTGGACCATCAGGTGGGACGTACTCGGAGAGGATGGTTGGACCCGAGGAGCTGTGGAGGCTATTCATAACCACCCTTCAGGTGGGACTTCCAGTGGATGACTCGACGTTGTGGCTTTACCATTCAGTAGTTGTTTTCCCTTCTAGTTGTACTTTACTTTCAGTTTGGGTTTGTATTCTGGCCCACTTAATTTTACGCACTTACTTTTGTACTGAGTTTTTACTTAGTGCTTAATTCTACTACTTTCTTGCTCTGTGGTGTTTGTTTACTTTACAAAGGCAATGCCTTCCCTTTTTACCAGGATTTACGCCTTGGTGCTAGTCGCCAGCCCCTGGCCTATGGAAGGCGGGCTTGGGGTAGTCACGGCATGGGCCCCGAGTATGGGTCATGAAAAAAACAATCATAGTGGAATCATAAAAGATTGTGATGTTGGGGAAGAAATTGATACCCTTTCATGCTCTTCTGAGAGCAAAGAAGAGGTGGAAACATATGAATATCTTCAAACTGTTGTTGAGAAAAGGAAGAAATCGATGGTGGAAACTAATTGATTTACTAAGATAGTGAGGAGGAAATGGGCATAGATGAACCACTCTTATTAACCTAGGCCTTCATTCATAATATCATCTTGTAAAGTAACAACATCACCAAGAGATGGAAAATTGGAAATAGTTGAAAAATTGGAACCAGAGCCTATCCATGGTTTGATGGAGGTAGGAAAGGAGTAAGTCAATAGAGAAAATTTTTTGGAGTGAATTTTACACTCTAAGATATGCTATAGGATTATTTTCCTATCAAATTTCATAATAATATACCAACAGAATGTTCAAAAGAGTTATTCAAGTTATTCTTAATGAAAATAAAGATTATTGGATTAACGAAAATGATTATATTTGAAACATGGATTTAATGGAGGGAAATAATTATAGATGATTATATTTAGACTTGATAATATATAGCCCACTACTTCAAGTATCTCATCAAGGATGACCCCTACTTGAAGTTTACCTCAATTGAATGGAGTTTATATAAGGTGAATGATTCCAACACTATTAATATTTTTTGTAATGTTCTTATTTTATCTTATGTAGTTTGACGTTATTTTGTGTGAGGGATACCAATTTACCATTAAAATAACTCTTTAAAATGAAATTTTTTAAATTTAACTCAAGAAGGTACCCTAAAACAACTTTCCCATTAGTCTGTTACTCACATGTCCAAAAAACCATCTTAGTTCTTCCACCCCTTCATTTAATTTTTTGTCACACATCATATCCCATATCAGAATCATAAACCACATACACCAAACACATCATCATAATTATCATCACATATCCACTACCACATTCCACTACAAAACCATAACCACATAATCACCACATATCTCACCACAACCATGTTATGCAAACTTATCATAGTAAATTAATGTGTATATTGATGAAGTAAACCTCATGTACTCCTCCTATCATGAAAATCCCCCTCCTAATATCATTATCAAAACCACACAACTTTTTCAATGAGTATATTACATACTAAACCTTAATAAATTATAATCATTATTTAAAAACTTATTGTTATCCATCACAACTTATACACACTTAGAAGTGAGAGAGGGGAAGATGTAGTTATCCTCCATCCATACCCTAACCAATATTGATGTTGGGGAAAACACAATAAACCAAAAACCAAAGTGAGGATATCTAACTCGGGTGGAAGTGTGCAAGATATCACAAGAAAGTATAACATATATTATACACACACACAAGCCCAAACATAGAGTAACTAACCAACTACCACAATATCCTAAAAAACACTTAGATTCTATCACCGCACAATAACAATTTCTACCACAACTACAACATAACCAGCCATATATATCCACCAAAAAAACGATAATAATGTTCTTAATATCCCATTTTATCATGTCATTCATTAAATTATAGACTTTCCTTTTACCATCCACATTACATTCATTGTGATCTTTATTTATACATATTTAATTTCAAACCGTTCATTAGAACACTTCATATATAAAGGAATTTATTATTTATATTTCACATCTATTTGAGCCCTTTCCACTCATTAATCACCACTAACCTAACCATTACCATTATTCATTTTATAGGCCACCCTTTATTAGGTGTAGTTCATTCCACAATATGAAATTCATTATTTCTAACCATATTCCATTCCACGAGGATACTATAACACAATCCAACATTGAAAAAACTTTTCACCACATAAAATATTCCAAAAAATACCACAAAATCCACAAAACCACTTCCTTTCTACATAGCCAACCATACCAACACCACCAAAATTACATGAAAACCCTTCCTTCATCACTACAACCAAACCACACATTACCCTCCTAACAATCCAAAAAACTTCTGTTTAGATAAGGGAAAACCCTTATAAAATAAACAAAATTGATCAACCATGTCAAAATTTCTCTTATAAGATCCTTAGAACAATCTTTCTATCATATTAAATAATAATTTCATGTTCAAACACCAACACCAAAATTATATTTTTTATCATAGTCAACTTATTACTATATTTATGTGATTAACCCATTTTGAAAGGTGATTATAACATATAAATAATAATAGAAAAATTATATCACTATAATACACACAAATCTCTAGTATCAACATCAACCAAACCATAGACATATAATAAAAATAAGGAATTACATAAATCACATGAAGATCTCCCCTTAACCTTAAATTTTTTTTAGTCTAATTCATTGTCATTATAAGTTTAATATAAGCCTCAAATATCCTACCTCAACCAATGGTTTATAATTTATACATGGGAAAATGAAGAAACTTCAATAAAAAACCACCCAACACATGAGGATAAACCATAAGGCCTATATTTGATCATTACCTATTGAGAGTATAATAATGTTGGGTATTGGACATTAGAATGAGAACTCACTTTGATTCCAATTTTTGGTAATTAGAAATCAGAATGAGAACCCACTCTAATACAAATTATTGAGGATGAGGCTATAGATCTCAACCACTAAAATTTTAACCTTTCGACAATCCAACACAACAAAATTTTAACCACCTAAAACATTTTCATATTCCAATCAAATCAATCCCCATGACTTTGTAGATTTGATATGGGATGTCTAGGAACCCTGATAATTATAGAAAGTCATCCTCCACTATATGTTTCACGTTACCTCATGATCCTTCTTCCTATCAGTGTAAAAACAAACCATCACATGACAAATAGACACATGAAAGTGCAATGATCAAACATAATGTAAACAAGGGATTACATAGTTTTGAAATTGTGTCTTACAACTATGGAATAATGATGAAATTAATTTTATTCCATCAAAAACTGAGTACATCTGAGTTATAAGGGAAAACCATCTTTTGATATCCCCACTCAGTTGAATGGAAGAGGTCTCACCAATTAAATATTCTTGTTATTATATTTTCTCATACACTCATTATAATATTTGGACTTGAGGACTTCAAAATATACATTTGGAACTTCATCCCCAAACATCTAGATGCACCCACGTGATTCACCTTCTTGGGACACCCCATTTCCTTTGTTGGTCATCATCATTCTAGATCTCCCTTTTTTCACATGTGGTTAAATCCTGTAATTTATAGTGGAATTTACCCATAATATAATCATCACTAACTTTTGATAATTATAGATGACCCTCTATTGGCATTGAAAACTTCCAATTACCTATAACACTCTTTTCTCTAACTTCCAACATTTAGTGAATAGTTCTTTCTATCTTTAGCTTCACACCGATGAATTTGAAGAACATTTACATTACTATATTAACTAATTAATACTTCCACACCCCACCATCCTAGTTCATGGGTCTTAATAACTTCTATACTTTCATAATATTATCTATAATTCAATTCAAAATCTTTAAACTTCCCTTTATGTCTACTTTATTGAATCCTACATTTAGTGACCAACTTCTGAGTACATGAATCAAATAATCCTCCTCCGTATTCCCACAGTCAATATTCACTCTGGCCTATCTACTAAACTCATATGTCCGTCTTCGTCTACTATATCCAGGGAACTCACATCATCTAGGATGCTTGAACTAAAATGCAACTCTGAGGCACTCGCAAAATTATATTTGACTTATAATGTCACTTATTCTAGTGAAACAACTTCAACTTTCTAAATATGGATGTCCTATGTTGTTGATATACTGTCTATATATAGGTTTTCCCAAGTATTACTTTTAGATACTAAACTTCTATATCTTTGAAACATAACTCAGAAAATAGTTCTCACGCCAAACCAAAAAATCCCACACATGTGAATTATTTTCAGAGGTTAAGTCCAAAAATCCCCCATTTTAAGATTATTCTCATTTTTACACCAATTTTCCACCAATAAGATAACATTAATTCCCCTTTCATAGTATTTGTATGGTTCCCTAGTATATGACTATTCTAATCATCTAGGATATCATTGAAAGAGTTCCTCTTTAGTTCTCTAAAACAATGATATTATATCCCATTGAATCTATGAAAATCATATAGATACCCTCATAGAATCCCTCCAAAGAAAATAAGAACCATGTTATTATCTTAGAACATTATTTAAATTACATCAATAATATATTCCATGAACTATGTCTATAACCTTAAATCTTTTAGTCTTTTATCATTTCCTAAGACTCTTCTATCAATATTCCATTGTCCTATGAGATGATGGCACACCCACCTCTAATCATACCATCAAAACCAACGTCCATCCATAAATTTACCATCTAAAAATACTGATTTCATTAACATGATGAACTCCAACTAAAAAACACCCTTTAATATAAATAGTACATGTGTGGTCCTTTTCTCCCAGTCTATCCCTGATCCCGATCCATTGAAGATTCCACCTCCATTTTGTAGGCCATTTTGATTCTCTATTGATCTTTCAATAATAATTAACACAAATTTAGAAGCCCTTTCAAAGAAAAGTACACTATAAATTGGGGTTGTACTTCTATGACTTCATCACATCACATGTCTATATATTTTTTAGAATTTATAATGAGAGATAACATATGTATTGATTAAAAACATCTAGAGTATCCTTAGGAATATACCTATCCGAAATGGAAACAACACACCCTCTACAACATTTTACTACTGAACCAAACCATCTGGTATAACCATCTCTAGAACCCACCACTTTAAATCACCATAAAAAAGACTTTATATGTAGGACTTACCATAGATACAACAAATTTTTCTAGCAAACAAGCTTCCACTTCACAATACCCTTCATTCGATGTTCTAGGTAAGTCTTATTGACTTTGGATAGACTATACAACAAAAGTCTTTCATAACATCCACTCCATCTATTAAATCTCTCATAATCCAAACCAACATTCAATTAATGTGAATTATGGTTCTTATTAATATTCTGATGAAGGAACTTTGATAAAAAATGGATTATGTGATATGAAAATATCTTTTCAAAGCATGAACACCAACCACTTCCACTGAAGATTTCACTCTCTTCCATTGAGTTCCATAAATTCTTCACATGATTAAGGATTTAAATACTTCCTCTTCTCTCACTCCCATACACCCATGACAACCATTTAATAGACAAAATATTTTTCTTATCTAATTCATAACATGTTATCACTCCTTATGAGTGTCTTATTTTGGATCTAGAAACCTTTTCTCACATTCTATAACTATGAAGTCCCCAACATGAAATCCCATTCCCTTCCATAATCCTCCTTCTTTCTAGCTAACCATCTTCCGATGAACCAAGAATATGTTTTATAACTTATAATCCATATTCTAAATGAAACCATCACATTTGATAGATTATCAAGAACATTCCAAATTCTCCAACTCAACAGATGTTGATCGAAAAAACCCCATAGCTAAATTCTAGACTCAATAGTTGGGATCAGTGGACACTTTATAGCCTTTAATAGCGACCCCCTTCACCTAAAAGATTTATGAATCCCCTATAATTCAACCTTATAACTTAAAACTTTGGTCCCCACATTCCACTATGACATGCCTTTCTTCCTTCAAATAATGTTATTTGTATAGACAAGGGGCACCAACCACATGTCATCATCTTGAAAAACTACTTCATCTTTACCATTAAAGTCTCCTTTAGGAAATGTGTATCATCTCTGATTTCAATATTCAAAACATACCTTTTCTTTAAAATCATGGCCTCTAGTAAATAAACATATCAATTTCATCTGAATCACTATCCAATGGAACATTAAAATATCCCAAGTGTGGAAATATTATCATCCTCCAATGTATTTAACCTCCAACATTGAACCATCAACCAAACCTTAGCCCATACACACACTATCCTTTGAAGATATTAGGATCCATACTGGATTCAAAAAATGTAGGGATCAAGACCATGCATGGAATTATATAATAGTCTCCCTCTATTTATCTCCTTGATTCCATATCAATGAACGAAAAATTATACTAGAATCACAATGGTACAAGGAATTCTTTCAACCAATCCAAACTCATTGGAGCCACCACCATCAACACTGATATAAATCATTTTGAAAACCCAATAACCAATACACTAGGGGAAACCCAACAACCTTATACCCAACCTCAACTTTTAATTCTTGATAAGATACCCACAAGATGATCAATAACCATGATATCATGTCATTGGTTGGGGGCCAAACATAAAAATGAGAAACTGATTTGATGCCACTTATCAAGGATCAAACATCATAATGAGAACCCATAAATATGCCATTTTTTTATAACAAGGGACTAGGTTATATCCACTGAGAATTTTCCCTTTTGGTAATCTAGTATGAATGAAATTCAACCACTAGAATAATTTTCATCTTCTAATCAAATTATCCTCATGACTTTGAACACTGTAACTAAGAATTTTAGGCGCTCAATCCACCGTATCAATTCATCCTCCACAATCTAGTTTCATTCACATAAAAATACTCATTTTTATTAGTATACATATGAAAAATCACACAACATACAAACACAAACGAATATTCAATCACAGATAATAAACACACTATACCAAAGGAATTATGTGTTCCATAAATTTTGTCTTACATTTATGAGAGAATGAATAAATCACTTTCATTCCATCAGAAATAGAGTACATATGAGTTATAAGGGATAATTGACTTATGGTTTCTCTATTATGTTTAATAGAATAATTCATACCAATAACATCTCTCAATCATTGCATCTCCCCCTTTTCACCTTCATGTCTCTTGACTTGTAGACTTCAACCTCCACCTTTGGAACTTCAGTAACTAGAACCATTATATACCAAAGTGACTCTCCTTCAAGGGAAATCCCTTTTACAATATCTTTTTTCATTATCCCAAACTCATTGATTTTCACATGTGGAGAAATCACACTAATTATAGTGGTCCTATATAGTTATCTAGTCACCACCACCTTTTGGAAATGTTTGATAACCTATCATTGGAATTGGAAAATTTTGATTTCCTCTAGCACATTTTTATTCAACAACGTACACCTTGATGAACAGTGAATTCCATCTTCTTCTCCACACTGATGAATATGATAAACATTTACTCTTCTTAATTCACTAAGAAAGACTTAGACATCTCTCCATCAGAGTTCATGGGACTCATGAACATACACACTTGCATCACCTTCTTCCAAATGTTATTTAGCATCTAGAAGCCACCCCTTCCATATGATTCACTCCATCCTCCAGATCATGACCAACTCTTGATTACATACATCAGATAGTCCTCATTATTATTCCTCAATTCAATATTCACTGCACTCTATCAACTAAACTCATCCATCCATCCACTTACACTTAATTTTTTTAACCCACGCCAACCAAAGTGCTTCTGTTGTCATAACATTTTGAGGCCCCTATCAAATATCCATTAGAATCACACTGTCACTTCTTCTGGTGATCTGACTTCAACTTCCAAAATCTAGACATCCCATGGTGCTGATGTATTATCTCTATCTAGGTTCTCCCATATTTTACTCCCGGTGATTTGAGTTTTAAATCTCATACACCTGACCAACAAACAGCTCTCACACCAAACCCAACAAACACAACTCTGCTAAAACTAAATGTAAACTGTTTTCATAGAAATTTCTAGGGTGAATGGATGATAAGAGTGAAGAATATATGAAATAAATCCCTATATATATATGATATATAAATATATTTGAATGGAATATTATTTTAGGCAATATATTATTACATCAAAATGATAACTATTATCATTTTGTGTTTCTCCCATGTATGTTATCAGTCAAGGAAATATTTCATAAAATGAAATGATGAGGAGGTATAACATTAATATGATGAATACATTTATTTTATAATTCATTAACTTGTGATTTATTGATTCATGAGTCAATTTTATAGCCCAAGATTTTTCCCAGTGGCTTTATAGATCATTATCATATAATAAACTTTGGTGTGAGATATTTTGAGATCCTCTAGATTATAAAAAAATTCAATAATACCTATAGTTTTCTTTATCTTCAATATTTAAAAATGAGATACTAGAACATCTTAAAATGAAATATGGATCCCTCTAATTTGATGAGATATTTAGTTTAGAATGTGGATACACTATGGAGGTGTGATTCTTTTATTTTACACTTTGTGATCACTCTCAAACTCATTTGAAGGAGATCAAGAATAATGATGCAGTTACTCTTTGGTGTATGGTATGATTATTTACAACATTTTCTACATTTATATTTTCAGGAAGGTTTTATAATATCTTGTATGGAGATCCTCAATAAAGGGGTTTTAATTGATTTCACTTATTTTAATAATAGTTATTCGATTCTTACAAAACCCTTCAAAGAGATTCTAGAATAAGAGAAGAATAATTACCTTCGATCATTAAGAATATGATCACTTGAATTTTTTGTCTCAATACAATAAATGGGTGTCAAAGTGTTTTGAGTGTGTACCCTAGACCCAAACCATTTATATACATTGATTTCCATTAGATATATATAGTTTTATTTAAACATGTTTTTCTCTTACTATAATAGTGTTGATACTTTTACATACAATATATTTATAGTAACCTCCTTAGACTAAATTTCATATCAAAAGGTTGTAATAGTTCCCAACCATAATGATAACCTTGAGATACTTTGATAGTAATCCTAAAAGATATGTTATTTGGTCCAAATACATCATAATAACAAGACACTAATGATTTGTGATAAACAGGTGTTATGGGATTATAAGAATTTAGTATTCTTATCATTAATTTCAAACTTATTGATCTCGAGTAGATGAGATCATTAGGACTAATACACTAATAGAAACACCACATGTTTTAAAGTTTCATTGGTAGTTCATATTTGAGAACAAGTGTTTTGGTATCCTGACATGAAATTATTATCAATGTGTGAAATTTGAGTATGTACACTGATGTAAGATGAAATCCATGACATTTCTTTAATGGTGAGGTTGCTTACATTGGGCGCATCACTAGTGGTATGGCATTGATTGAATGATCAAGGTAGAATTTTTCACTTCCAAAAAGAAGTTAAATCATAGGCCCAGTTGATCAAGATGGAAGTATAATTTTCTAAATTCATGGCCATGGTAAAAGAACATAAGTCCATTCAGTAAGGACAAAAAATAATAATGCAAGAAATTATAATGACACAAAGTTTTCTTCTTGATTTATGAGATATCATAATACAATGATATTATATTATAGGAAATGTGTTTTTAAGATGTTTTCATTTCTATGAATATACATCTCCTCAGGGTCCTTTATATGTTGCTTGAATACACTTCTGGTGTATGATTAGTGCTAACTTCTATCAAGATAATTGTCTTAAGGTTTACACAATTAGCATATTCAAAATAAAGGCTTATTCGTATGAATATGAGTGAAGGATATGGTAGGCCCCACCATAGAGTCCAAGTGATGTATGATTTTTAATTATTTCTATGAAATAAATATATTTTTGTTATTAATGTTTATAATAATTTGTATTGAATTTATTTATTAATAGTATTTACATGGTATATTGTGAACACAAGGAAAAATATTTAACAAATGAATATTATTTTAATATTCTAGGTTAATTTAATATTTATGAGAATAATGAGTCAGTTTAATGGCTCACTTTTATCACATAATGTATTTATTATTTTAACAGTATATGTTAAAAATATAAAAGATTCTTACAACGTAGTTAATTTGTCATAAGTTTTTTTATGAATTATTTAGTAGGCAATATATATATCTGGGGGACATGGAACCATTTTTGGGAAATTTTTAGTCACTATTTAAGAAAGTGGAAGCTCTAATTAATATGACTCTTCATAAAATCAAATTTGAGAGCTCAAATCTCAGATATCTATTATCCTAGATATATAAGAGTCTCATTCCAAGAATCGATCCAAGCTCACCATCTCAAATCAAAGGAACAGGATAATGATGATCATTGGGACATTGAAGGCATTGTCATTTCTCTGTTCTACCACCTAGATATAAATGATCAATATAATCATAGGTTTTTGAAGTTTGTGTGGATGATGTAGAGGGATCTATAGTTGTTTCCTTGGAGTATTATTCCCTGGTAATGATAAGATTACACTAACATCTTCAAATCTAATCGGTTTTGTGGTTGATTTAATTTTGTGCTAAAATCCTTTCACGTGAGATCCTTGGGTTGCTTACTGAGCAATGCATCATCAGAGATGACATTGTTAGATATATTCAGTGATACAAATTTTAAAGGTCTAGTCCATCTACTTCTGTTGTGTGCCCAGTTACCAATAATTGGTATCAGAGGGACCGTGTGTTTTTTAAGCCTAGTAAAATTAAATTTTCATTAAATCTATGATAAGGGAATTGTTGTGATCCCTATGTTGCATACAGGGATTCAATTGATGTTAAATGGCTGAGATATAGAAATCCAAATATTGATAGATAGATTTATCAATATATTTTTTTAGGACCAATTTTTTATGTAGGATGGTGGGAGGTGACATATTCCAGTGATTTTTGGGGCTTTGGTCACCAAAATAGTTTTTTTCTTGTGGAGGGAATATTAAATGATTTTTTGGAATTCATAAAAATAATAAAAATATCAAGAATCCTAACACCTAGTACTTAGAAGAAATATAAGTTTAAATACAAAAAAAATGATGGTGGGGTGGCTTTAGCTGACCCCTTTGGAAAATTTGGCCGCCAAACTAAAGGGGGTGGTGTGTGATGGTGACCTATGCTAGCCTGAAATAGATGATGTCTTTTAAAAAAACATTTTTTTAATCAGTGTTGAAAATTCCCCCCCCCCCCCTCCACCACTTCCCTATCTGCACACCAAATAGGGACCACCGCCCGACACCATATGGGCCCCAAAATGGATTGAAACCCCCATTTGGGTTCTTGATCCTCCAAAGGGTCCAAAATAATTAATATTTTGAAAATAATTAAGTAATTTTTTTGGAATGAATTTAATTTCTTTGAAACCATGTGACATGTATTTTTTGAATTAAAATTAGATGAAGTTATTTTAATTATATTTTAATTTACATCAAGTAAAATTTATAACAAATTTAATTAAATTATGAATTTATTTGTCATATTGAAAATTTTTCTCATTGACTGACCATTGTATGATTGTAATTTGATTTATTTAATTTAATTATTACAATAAATTCAATGTGTATAATAATTAATTAAAAAATAATAGTCTTCACATAGTTTTCCTCACTCATTATATTTATAGGGGAATGTGTGTCCATAATTATATTTATTAATTTGTATTTATTATTCCTGAGTTCCCATTACAAAGGTTTGATTATTCAAGTGTTATGATGAATAATAAAGTAGATATAGAACATGTTATTATTTTGTGAAGTTATAAATGATATGTGGATGCATTGTACAAGGCTGGGAGCTATGACAGGATTCATATTTGACTCTGGTATTCAACCCCTTGGGTCATGGTTGATCCATTTATGCTCAATGGATCAACCAATATGTAATACTCAATATAATTCATGTAATTTATTTATTTATGAATATTTTATTATCATTCTAGGAATATACATATTTACACAATAACAAAGAATAATAAATGAGTATGCATATATAATCGAAATAAAGACGCAGTGAATGTTTTCTATTTAATTTATTTTCAAGTTGTGAGCATGATCATAAAGCAGAATTAAGTTAAATAGAAAATTATTTCATTCATAAAGTAACAATAAAATATCTCAAAGAAATATTAACTTGAAATGCCTTTCGTTTTTTGAATTTGGGGATAGTTTGTTGTATGAGGTGATCATCAGCCTTAGTTTTGGGTGCTTACTACTATTAGGGAGTTCTTATGAGACTTATGGGTTGGATTAATTAATTTTATCAACAAAGAAATAGTCATAGCTATCTTATTTCATCTTTAAAGAAAAATTAATTAATAAATCTAGCTTACAATTCCCAGAAGTTGGGAATTCACTCAATAGTTCAAGGGACCATGATTCAATGAGGTTACCCAATAAAAATTCTACCTTGAAGCTCTCTAAGTTTTTTACCCATAAATGGAGCTATGTGGAGAGGTTTCAAGGATCCTTTCCACTATAATACTCAATCAAATCAGTGTTCTGATTCTAGTAGTGGAGGACACTAGGGTTTGATAAAATAGTGAAATAGATTTAATGATTTAATTAATTGGTAATGTATAATTAGTAATCAAAATAAAGTATTAATACACTCAATTTATTTATTAAAGATAATATAGAAAATTCCACCACCATTTCTATATCACTGTGATCAATACTTGAAAAAGATAATATCACGACCAGTATTAACTTCTAAGAGTGGCACTGGAACTTGCGCGTAGTACTATGTTAAAAAGAGAAGATTTATGTGTTCGAATCTCCACCTCCAGTTGAGCCTCCTTAGGGATCAAGTAATGTACATAATGATAAATATATGAAGTGTATAGATGGTAAAATATATGTATATTGAATCATGTTGACATCAATGTCTGATCAAGTGTAGAAAATTCTTGAGGATGAAAATCCCTCCATGATTCTATATCATATCCAACAGTTATATTAAGAGATAACTCAAAAAGAAAGATATGATATATCAGGTTCCATGTATACATGTAGGATAGAATAAGGGAATTAGGTAGGACCTCATGTACTCAAGATGATTTGGTATGTTGAGAGACTTCAGTCCCTTGGGTTCATGTTGAAGCCAGATCTAGAAAAAGGTCTCATTATTTTATTATTACATCCAAGATTCTCAAATTTTACTGTTAATTATAACCTAAATAACATGAAAACGTTTCTCCCAACCCTATTGGCTTTAGTTCACTATACATTAAAGGATATAAATAATAAAAAATCTTCAGTCCTTATGGTGAACATGAGGAGGAAGGGTAGGGCTAAGGCATCAAAGGATAAACCTAATCTAAAGATTCCAATGCACCACCCTTACAAGAATATAATGATATATAGGAAGATAAATGAAATCGAGGTTTTCTGCTTTTCATGTGGAAAGAAAGGTCATTGGAAGAATATTTCATGGATTTGAAGAAGAATAATGGTGATGATTCAACCAGAGGAATATTTTTCATTTTATGTAATCTACCATTTTTTTATAATTTGGGAAATGGATATAGTATTTGGATTACACATTTTTATTAATATACATGAACCAAGTAAATTCCTAAAGATTTTAATTGGTGAGATTAATATATAGTCCAAAAATGGGGCATGAATATCGGCTTTGGTAGAGAGGGGTCATCATCTAACTTTTCATGGTGGTTTATTTTTTATATTAAACAACTATTATTATGTGAATTCAGTTACTAAAAACATAATCATAGAGTCAAGTTTAGATACTATGGGGTTTTATTTCATGTTTGGAAATAAGTGTTGTTTTTTATAAGGATTGCATATGGTATGGTATATTGAATCATAACAATGGATTGTATATACATGAAATTTAAAACCCTATATTAGAAATAAATGACAAAACTAGTGAAAATAACTAATATAACACCCACCTATGACACTTTAGGATTTATCATGTAAACAAAAAGAATTTAAAAAAATTAAATTAAACAGAGTATTTAGACTCTACATAGTTAAAACCATTGGATGTATATCACACTTGAATACATGGGAAAAATTTTTAAGCACCATTCACTTGGAAAGGAAAAAGGGCCACAAATGTACTGGAATTGATTCACACTGATGTGTCTGGTGGATTTACAGTAGAATAAATAAGTGGGTTTTCATATATCCTTAATTTTACGGATGACTATAATATATATGGTCATATATACTTAATAAGGTATAAGTCAGACTCCTTTCATATGTTTAAATAATATCAGCATGATGTATAAAAACAACATGATAATAAAATTAAGGAACTTTGATTAGATTGAGGTGGAGAGTATCTCAACCATGATTTCATTGATCACTTAAATGGGGGAGGGATTGTATCCTAACTGACACTTATTTATACACCTCAGTATAATGGTTTTAGTTAAATGAGGAATCATACCTTTATTGGAATGTTCATATCAATGATGATTCCGAAAACACTTCTATTATCATTTTAGGGATATACATTGTAAACATCGATATATACCCTCAACTGAGTGAAACTAATTTTTAGATAGTATTTTATTTGAGTTATGGTATAGAAAGAAACCTGGATCCTCAAAAATATGTGTGTGGGGATGTGACGATTTTTTCAAGACTATACCTAGTGAAAAAGTAACATCTAAAAGAAAAATGTGAATCTTTATAGGTCATTCACATGAAACTAAAGTATATTAAATATATAACCTTTCATATAGAAAAGTTATTTTGGAGAGACAAGTAATATTTATAGAAAGGGAACACATTTCTGTTGGAAATAGTGGAATAATGATCAACTTTAATGAATTTTATGTTTCAGATGCACAAGAGTTAGTACGAGAACAATATCCATAAGAAACTGTAGAAGATAAATATATTCCTTAGAAAAAATTATTAGTTTGGTCTAATAGAGAGGTTAAAGAACTAGAGAGATATTTTTTCTTATCCCCAAGTGGGGTGATACGTTACTTATAGAGAATGATGAACCAATAAACTATAAGGAATAAAGACATGGAAAGGATGATACCAAATAGAAAGAATACATGAATTATGAGATGGATACCATATGAAAAAATAAATATTTTGATTTTTGTAGATCATATAACTGATTTAAAACCTATTGGATTTAAAAGGGAATTCAATAAAAAATTAAACATTAATGGTAAATTAAATAACTATAAAGAACATATAGTTTTGAAGTGTGTCAGGAAACTTTAAGGAATTAAATATAATGAAACATTCTCATAATTCACAATGATTAAATCTATTAGAATATTACTTGAAATATCATTCATTCGTGATTATGAAATTTGGATGATGTGTTTGGAAACTACTTTTCGAAATGGGTAGTTGTTTGATGATTTCTATATAACTCAACCTAAAGGGTTTATTCGTACAATGTTTTTCAATATAGTATGCATGTTTTAGAGATCCATTTATGGATTGAAACATGCATCATGATCATGGAATGTTCATTTGGATAAGGCCATAAGAGAATATGGTTTTGTTAAAAATTAAATTGAATCATGTGTCAATAATAAGGTTAGTGGTAATTAAATTTTCTCTTAGTATTATATGTTGATGACATATTAATTATGTGAAATGAATTGAACATATTATAATTAGTTAAGACTTTCTTAAATAAATGATTCTATATGAAACACTTAAGTAAAGAAGCCCATACTCTAGGGATTATGATCTATTGAAATTGATCAAAGAGGATTCTTGGGATAATTCAAATTATATATATTGACAAGGTACTTAAAAGGTAAAATATAGAACAATCTAAGTTAGGATTTCTACCAATGCCATATGGTATCAATATCTATAAGAAAATGTTTCCAAAAAACAAGAGGGTATTAACAATATGGGTAGAATCCTTTATGATTTAACAGTGGGATCCTTCATGTATTACATGCTATGTACTAGGGTTGATGTTGTCTTTTCCTTAATCATGGTGGGAAGATATCAAGACAATCTAGTGGAGATATATTGGGCATCTGAAAAAACAATCCTAAAGCACATGATATATATAAAGGATATCTTTCTATTATATAAAGGATATGAAGAACAAATAGTGAGGGGATACACTACTTCTAGTTTCAATAAAAATCTTGATGATTTGAAATTAGGGTTGGGATATGTATATTTTCTAAATAGTGTTGTTGTGAGATAAATATGGTCTAAGAAACTCATGTTCATAGATTCTACAAAACAAATAAGTATATATTATCATTTGATATAGCTAATGAGGTATTTTTTATTTACATATTTGTCTCAAATATTGTTGTTCTATATAGAAGTGTAGATCATGTTCGAATTTATTATGATAATACTCCTACATTGGTACTTTACCCGGATCCCTTGTCACACTAGAGGAAAAAACATATACTTATAAAGTTTTATCTCGTGAGAGATTTTACTCAGAGAGGTAAATTCTTTATTAGTGGAGTATCTAAAAATGATTACATTGAAGACCCCCTCTTAGTAAATCTATATCTCAGCTAAAGAATGATTCTCATGTGAGAGCTAGTAGGTTTAGAGTTGTTAGTAGTTGGATGTAGTATAAGGGGGGGTGTTGTGAGTAGATTCCCTAGACCGAACTCATTTGTTTAATTTTATTACCATTATATGTATGTAGTTTCATTTATATATGTGTTTACCATAACATAATAATGTCGATACATTGTCTTCCAATATATTGATTGTAATTTCCTTAAACCACATGTAGTATACAAAGTTTATAATAGTTCTCTGTTATAATGAGGACCTTGAAATACTATGATAGTAATATTAAATGATATGTCCTATGGTCTAGATGAATCATACTAATATGACATATATTATATGTTCCTATCAGGTGTTGGCAGATCAAAACCATTGAGACTTCCTCTCATGAAGTTCACACATTGGGATCTTGAGTATATGATATCCTGACGACTGACCCGCCAATAAGAACACTGCATGTTTTTATGTGTCATTGGTAGTTCATATAAGTGAACACAAGTACTGATATACTAACATGATATTATTACCAATGTGTTCCATTTTATTATGTACTTTAATAAAAAAAATAAAAACATAAAATTTCTATCATGATAAGGGATATTGTATTGGGTTCATTATTAGAGGTATGACATTTCTTGAATGTTAAAGATAGAATTTATCACTTATAAAAGGAATTGATATCTCAGGACCAATTGATCAAGATATTAGTACTTTTTCAAAATCTATGGCTATGGTGGAAGAAGGTAAGTCCATCTACTAAGGTCAAATAATAAAAAAGGGTGAAAGGATTGTGACACAAAGTGTGAATCATAATTTATAAGATATCATAAGACAAAGAGATAATATTTGACAATGTTCTTTCATAAGAGGTTGTTGTTTCTATGATTATACCTTATATCCTTTTGGGATTTGATAAATTTCTAAAATCCACTTCTGGTATGTGAGTAGTACTCACTAAAATCAAGATAGGGGCCTAGAGGGTTACATAATTAGCATATTAATAATTATTCCCTATTCTTTTTAATGGGAGTAAGGGACATGGTGGGCCCCACTAGAGGATATGGGTGATGTATGAGTTTTAATGATAGCCATAAAATAAATAAATTCATATTATTCGAGTTTATAATAATTGATATTGAAATTATTTATTAATAATATTCTTATATTATATAGTGAATACATGGAAAAAATTAACGAAGGAATATTATTTTAATATTTAAGTTTATTTTAATATTTTTTGAGAATATAGATTCATGTTAATGTATGGTTTTTATCATGTAATATCTTTATTATATATCTGGTGAGGTATAAAAATATAAATGATTTTTATGACATATTTAATAGTTCAAAAAATTTTGTTTATGGATTATTTAGTAGGTAATATATATAAAAGGTCCATTGATCAATTTATGGTTATTTTAACTTCAATATTTAATAAATCAGAACCTTTATTTTGGGATACTATTCATCCACTTGAATTTGAGATCTCATCTCTCTCACATCTTAGAGAGATAAGTAGCTCGTTTTAAGAATTGATCCAACTTCACCTTTGGTGATCGAGGGAATGAGATAACAGTGATCTGAAGGATATTAAATGCAGCATTAGTTCTCTAAACTGGAACTAAAATATTGATGATCAGTATACCCATAGATTTTTGAAGCATGTGTGGATGATCTAGTGGGATCCAATGTTGGTTACATTTAGAAGTCATCACAGATGAAGGGAGGATTATGCCAGCTTCTTCAAATTGAATTAGGTATTTTGTTATTTAATTTCATGATTAAATTATTTCACATCGGACCCTCATGTAGCTTACTAGGTTTCACATCATGGGATATGATGTTGTTACATCTTTCTAATGATAAAAAATTAAATATCTTGGTCAATATACTTATTCTACACACCTCGATACCAACACAAAGGTCTCAAAGGATGCACCTCTAGTCACCTTTGGTTCATGAAAAAATAAAGGGATTTAAAATAATTTAAATGAGATTTTAGTTAATACTAAATATATAAATTTAAGGAATAATGGTGTGACATTTCATGGTCACACCAAAATGGGGATAAATTGAACACACCTTTGAAAATCATACCACTATACTCTATCTCTCTGTGAATCTCATGGTTAAAATCGCCTTAACTCTACACATTTAATAAAGGCTATGGAATAACCATGGAAGACACACCCTAGTACATGATCCTCAAAAAACACATCCCAAACCATGTCCTTCTCACCTTATCCTTCATGTAACCAAAACCAAATCATGAAATAATGACTCTCAAAATGGAACGAACCGTGAAATTGTCCACCCAAGACTCCATGATGAAATATATAAATTAACACCATAGGGGAAAAAACATAAGTTGATTTAAAACTTCACAACATATTAACCTATGAACTACCCTCATGTAAGAATAAACTGTAAAAATTCATTACACAACCAAAAACAACAACATCACATCTAGACTCATAAAAGATTAAACCAAAACTCTCTAATACCCTACATATCGCATCATAATACTATACGACACTACTGAATTCAAATAATATGGGCTCATAAGGCATCTCACTAAAACCAACATCATTCATGATTAATTCCATATCTCTAACCAACAACTCACAACACATACAATTACCCCACAATTCACTTATCTAGTTAAAATCTTTGCTCTAACTCCAGCTTCCTTCCCCCAATCTTCCCTTAACACCTCTAACACCCAAAAGACACAAAGTTGTGATCTGAAATGGTATTGGTCATTAAAACACCACTTTCATAAATTCGTTTCATGCAAACCATACATTAAGTTTGCATAGATAATATTCACCAAATCTTTATATCTTTTTAACAAGCTAGTGTGAACTCTATACACAATTTTTTATTTTTTTATTTTTATTTTACTTTTCATTGTTTATATAAATGTATGTGTGTGTATAAAATTTTACATAGTATATAATTATTTTTATATTTAATCTTACAATCTTTAAATTAATTATAAAATATTATATAAAATCTCACTCAAGCCTCCCTTTTATAAGGGAGTGGTTGTTGACCAATTTTAAGGATTTTCAATGTATAATTTAGGTTATATGTTTCGAGTGTTAAAATAATAATATATCAAAAATATTAAAACATAATTAATGAAAGATTATTAATAATGTGTTTAGTGATAATTCAGAATATAATAAATAGTATATAATATTTCAATTAATTAATAATATAACATTTAATAATTAATAATACAATTAGTACTAAGTAATATTGTAATTAATAATAATTAATAATAAAAATGTACTTATTATTAATCACTATATTAAATATAATAAATTACATTATTACTTTTCCTACAGTTTCTAATTAATTTTATTATTAATTATCAATAATAATTAAAACATTAATAATTTATCAATTAATTTAATAATAATTATAAATTACAATATAATTATTGGTAATTAATAATATATTTATTATTAATTGAAATATTAATGATCATCGGTCATAATATTAACTACTATTAATTATATTATCACCCTTGTAGGGGTGGATCAGTGGAAAGGCTTCAGGCTTTAGTTCTCAAGGTTAGAGGTTTGACTCCCATTGGTTGTGTGTGGGAATTATAATGTCATTCCAAATTATTTAACTTATTTGATAGTGTGGGAAAGCATTGGGGATGAAAGTTTTATTTAGTCACCTTGTGTGGCATATTCATGACCTGAGGTTTGATTCACGTTTCAATGATAAGAAGAATATCCCAGGAGGCGTATGTCACAAATTGGTTGAGTTGAATTTTTGAACAAGGAAAAATTGTATTATTAATTTTTATTAACAATTATTACATTTAAAAAAATAATAATTTCATTATTATTTATTAATAATTCATGGTTAATAATAATTATGACATTATTTATTAATTACATTATTAATTATTTTTAATTATATTATCAATTGATTAGTGATTATTAATATTAATTACCTTATTATTTTTAATCTATATTGGGTGGTTAAAATTACCAATCGCAAACAATATAAACACCTAGACACCCTAGTGGGTCAAGATTAATCAGTCCCCACAAGGAATGAAAACACCCACTAATCCTATTTAATTAGGAGTGTCCTAAAAGAATATGTTCTAGATGGACCGAAGGGCCATCTGATTGTGGCCCAAAAGACCTTTTGAGGAGATGACTTCAAGACCCGAAAGAGTGGTCTAAATTATGACAAGCCACTAGTTTTCCTTCATGTTTCCCCCTTGTAAATAATAATCACATTTTATAACTCATTTAAAGGTCTTGTCACCCCCTTCAAAAATGGAAAGGCACCCCTCCATCCAACATCATAAATCTATGTGGGAGGAGGACTGGTTGATAAATGTTAACATGCCCATTACTCTTTCATGCTGCCCACCTAGTGCTGCTGGCACAGAACCCCACTGCATTTCCAACCAAGTTTCACCACACTGTCCAATAGATTCAATTCTATTGATCATCACATGTCCCATCACTCCTCTATCCCACATTAGAGGTCCAAGTGGTTATAGGGTCGATTTATAGACACCAAATCACCCATATCTCTTTTTAGTCATCCTCCTGGAAACACCTATATATTGTCATGCAACACTACTTGTCTATCAAACCATGCCACCAGCCTAGTCCTTCCAGCTACCTAATTATCATTATAAATTAGAATATTAATTATTATTAATTACATTAATAATTATATTTAATTTCAGAACTACTTAATTATTAATAATTATTAAATATATAATTAATTTCATATTTAATTACATTATTTATTAATTACAGTATTAAAATTTATTAATAATTATTAAACTATTAATTATTATTAATAAAAATTTCAATTATTATTAGATTAGTAGTAACCAAATAACCCAGGTTTTTTATAGTTGTTTTTTATAACATCCTAGAGTGGTATGGTTCAAATGATATCTAATTCCTTTAATTTTCTATTTGTGGTGTATTTTTTGGGGGCATATTTGGTGTGTTTTTGAGAAAATAGTTTATTGGGTCAAATGAGAAAATGTGTAGATATGAGGCTGGTAGTTGTTAGGTTGACCTTTGGGATGGGTGTAAACCACCCCTATAGTGCCTCATAGTGATGATTCTTCCATCATCATTATTATTAATTGTTAATTAAATTCTTTTTTTTATTAATTATAATAATAATAAATTATAAAGTTTTAATTATTATTAATTATAATAATAATCATTATTAATAACATTAATAATTATTAATATTTTAATTGTTGTTAATCATAATAATAATAATTAATTAATTAATTGATTACTATTAATTAATAATATAGATCAAGTAATAGAATATTAATTACACCTAATATTCTACATCCTAATCATCAGGGTTTAAACCCTTAACTGGGCATTTACCTAATATTTGACCATGGAAGGTGGTGGTGTTTTTTAAACCATAGAAAAAGTGGTTTTTGTGTAAGAAAAGTCAGAAAAAGAGGGAATTGATCACATTTTATGCAATAATGCAGGATTGGGATGAATTACTATGACCGACATGCAATCTGTGAAGATAAGAAACATTGGGTCATTAAGTGATGTGGGTCTCCAATGGCTTCGGTATACATGGGGGCATGTTTCCATTATTTCATTCCATCCACATGGATGGATAATTATTTGGGGATGATGTTGAACCCACTTGGTTCTTTAGGTGGGTGGGTGGGGGTGTTTGGATTTTTTTTTAATTCCCTCTATCAAATATATATAAACTATTTATTTATTATTGCATTATTAAGTAATTTAATTGTTAATTATTCTTAAATACATTATTAGTTATCATTAATTACATTATTAGTTATCATTAATTACATTATTATTACTTTTTAATGTGTATTATTCTTAATTAGTTTATTAATAATATATCATCATTGATAATTTATTATTAATTATATGTTATTATTAATGACATATTATTATTTTAACATATACAAAATATTTCATAAATCCCATTTAGAAAATCCATGAAGGATGACAAGGACTTGCCTTTATAAAAAAGAATACTAAGAGAGATTCTATGTAATATATTTATAATCTATTAATGAAAGTAATACCAAATAAGATAATAGTTAAATATTCTTCAAAATTATATATATATATAACAAAAAATAATAAAAATATTTTTTAAAAAAGAATTAAAAAATCTTCTATTAATATATTTTCCACACAAACTTTATTGAAATTAAGAGTCTAATGAGTCTTTTGTGAATTTAATTCATGTAAGAGGCAACCTGTATCCGTAAATAATTTTTTACTTGACCAGTTGCAATATTTTTTTTACAAAAAATAAGATATAATAAAACCTTCTACAAAGACCCAATAACTGTGGACAACTGCATATCCTTTCATCTCATTAACCAATCCCAGGACCTATATATTTACAATGGAATGAATATTTCTGATGATCACTGGTACCAAATATTTCACTATAGACTGAGGGATTTCCATATTGAACTCAAATGCATTTGAGGGAAACATGTAATTTTATCATAAAGTGGTTCTATATTTTCTTGATATTATTGGTTATTAGAAATCACTTTATGCAATGTGGAACAAAAAAAATACAAATCCTTAAAATGAACTTCAATGTTTTAAAATATATGATGATAGATTGTATAAGTTTACAATAGTGAAAATGACCCAAAACTGCAAGGAAATGACATAAAACCTAATTGAGTTATTTGTTTCATTTTCAAATCTGCCATTTAATATAATCATACAATAAAAATATTTTCATCAATACCCTTTAGTTTTTAGAATCTATGATTTAATGAGATACCCTATAATTGTACACGAAAAAACTTATCAACTATAGTGATAAAATACTCCATGGAATATTTTGGTTACAAACATTATAAAAAAAATATTGATCACATTTTTTCTATGTTTTTAATATCAAATATTCCATGAAAATTTATACATGGAATTTTTTCACTAATATAATGAATAATTTTTAAAATAAATATATATTGAACATGTGGTTCTCAACATTAATGTTTCACTATGAAACATAATGAAGTTGTAATATAAGGTGGTGAAACATGTCATTTTTTCTAAAATTTTCACTTTCATCTCATTACTAACGAATTGAACCCATGAGTTAGTAATATACATATAGTCAATTTTTTAAACCCAAAGAACATATGAAATTAGTTATCAGTATATGATATTTGAAGACCCCTAGAATTTTTAATGGGTTTTATTTTTTCAATTGTTCATGAGAATCATTGGAAGGGGAAAAAATATGTTTGAAATATTTTTGAGATGATTTGGGATTATTTAAATAGGTTTATGATGATTTGAATTTTATTTTAAGATAATATGGAATTATTTGTTATATTTGAAAAATAAAAGGTCTTAAACACTATAATGGGACATCGCAATCTTAACCTATAAAACATCATAGGGTTGAGTAACTTCATACAGTTAAATTTCATAGGGTTAATAATTTTCATATGTTTTAAAGGGAATTCATTAGGTTGAGCTCAGTATATCATAGGGTAAAACATAGATATTATGGTGATTTGTGTAATGTGATTCTGGAAAAGGCATGAACTTCGTAAGGTTTATGCTGATCTTTTTAAGGTTTATTTACAAAAAAAATTTATGGTTGATAACTATGAAAATTAAATTGTACCCTAAGAAATGGAATCAAAGAAATAATTTTCTAGATGCATGAAATAACTACCCAAAATAACATATGTTTCATTATGACTTCATAATATTCATCAAGGGAGACATCATAATATTAATTCCCTTATATGATATTTTATAATTATGTTGAGTGAAAAAATATGAGTTTCTAGAATTATATATTATGATGAAAATAAAATCTAATTAATATAATTCCATTATTCAATGACTAGAACATCACATTTAAAATTGGATTTAATATTATTTATTTGAGATATTAAAATGGGTGATCACTGATAAATACCTTTAAATAATCTAGTTATTTTTATCTAAAAAATGAAAATAGTTGTTGAAGTTGTAGCTGTTGAAATAGAATCTCCAAAAAATATTTTTGAAATTTTAGTGTGATGAAGTTATGATGATCCTTAGCTCCATATTCATAATCAAAATGTAGTGATCAAGATGAGTTTTCTAGAGTGGGTATTTTCAAGATATTAAGTTGTCAAGCATTGTTCCACTATAAATCACATCATGTCATGAGAAGACTAAAGAATATGAGAATTGATGTTGTTTGTGTGAGATGAAGAGAGAAGATCATTTGAGGGTATTTTTTGGAATTCACATATTCATTTTTTATGGGTAATTTTTCAATGGTTCTATAAGTTGAAGTGTTTCTTAATTAGGTTATATTTTAAAATTGAGAAGAAGGGAAATTATGGAATTGAACAATGGATAATAGTTAAATGATATATAATAATATTCATTATTTAGAGAGAGTGTACATATGAAAATAAATTTTAGGAAAGGATATAAAGATCCCATTATATGATTATGGTAATGGTAATTCTCTAGAATTTTGAGATGTAATTGATTTTTGAATTAATTTAATTTAGGAAATTTAAGGTTAGTTGTCTATGGTGAAAATTTATAGGGATTGGATTAATTATTATTGAGTGAAAATTATAATAGGTATTAAATCCTAAACTTGGAGCTTGGTGAAGAAAAGAAAATTTTCATAAGCCCAGGTATTAAATAATATGACACTATGAAGAAGTTTGAGAAAATGAATCAATGTAAGATTTTGAATATTCTGAACAAGGATGCCCTATATAATTTATTAATATATATTTCTCATGATTTATCAAAGGTTGAATAAATTGAATAGTTGATCATATTAAAATATATTATTCTGGAAGGATCGATAAGAATATTTATATCAATAATTACAGGATAAACTAAGAGTCTCAAATGATCTTTATCATATCATTTTTTAGTCATTGTAACTATGATGGAAAGATGTATAGTCTAGCATGATCTGGGAAGAATTCTATGATACTATGTACCTATGAGATGCATTGTAACCACTTGTGAATTTAGTGTATAATTTGTGACAAAGGTCAAATAGCATTTCATAATAATGATTTGGCATTCTGATAAGAAGTTGGGCCTTGTAAAAAATATGATGTTCTATATAAATTTATTTTCTAAAATTTTAGGTGAAGCTATAATATCTTTTTTTGATTGGATCAAATCCTGATAGGTCACAAATGTTACTTTTAAAAGTGAATAAAT
Source organism: Viscum album (assembly GCA_963277665.1). Classification (NCBI taxonomy): domain Eukaryota; kingdom Viridiplantae; phylum Streptophyta; class Magnoliopsida; order Santalales; family Viscaceae; genus Viscum; species Viscum album. Next base: position 1,922,956,929 of record OY728160.1, read on the forward strand.
CATAAAAACACTCAAGTGATTCATACCCCCTTTTATGTGGAAAGACACATTCCCAAGATCTTCAACAAGTATTAAAGAAAACCTAGGTTGCTAAGTTTGATCCAACTAGGAACTGACGATAAAAAAAATTGAATTTAGAGAATAATTGGGTTGTCCCTACATTTTATGGAAATAACTTCAATGATTGTAAGAATAAGATGTCTTATTATATTCTTTCTCCTGTCCATGAATTGGTTGATATAATAACTATGGGATTCCCACCCATTTAAAGAAGTATTCAAATGTATTTTTATGATAAACAAATATAGAAACCAATGGTAAATTAATATATTATATTCTTATGTAATTATTTGAAATGGTCTACATCAAGGTTATGGGACTTCAAACTGTAAAATATATCTGGGATAAGTAGGAAAATAGCTATGAAGGAAATTTAAAAGTAAAAGAAACCATGTAGTATATTTGGAGGATCATATTTGAGAAAATTAATATTGATTAAGATAAAAATATTGATTATGTAAATTAGAAATTTCCTAGATATATTTGATCCTAATATCTCTTTCCTTGAAGATAGAAAGGATCTCTCAATTTATTAAATACATAACATTATCAGAGTATAGTAAATGTGACACAAATCTGTTTTAAAAAGAAATTTAAAGATGAAATACCTTTTGTGGCCATGAGAAAGTAAAAACTTATAGGAGATGATTATATAGATTCAAGTTGATTCTAAAATGAGAAAAATGATGAATATTATAATAAAATCAATGATATTATTTTAAATTTTTTTATGTAAGGAATGAATTAAAATGAAGGTAGATACCTACTAAAATGCTACAAGTGTAATGGGATAGGAATTTTTTTTATAAACTATCCAAATAATAAAGACTGACTAAAAAATAATTTTTTATTAGCATAAAACGCCTTTTAAGGGATGAGGGGGAAACAAACATGACATCAAAGACATAAAACAATCATGCCTCCAAATTCCAACATTCAAGGAAAAAACAACACATTCAAGACTACAAAGAAGAGCCCCGACCCAACATTAAAAACAATAATTCCAGCTTCTATATTCTCACCATTTCTCATCTAGCTATCTCGTGCATGAATTCATGATCCTAGTATAGATGGAAATTTCATATCCTATCATACTTCCAAATCTGTAGAGTGATGACTAGGTGAAAAACTGAATCTATGAACCTCATCTAAAGCATCCCCTTGTAGAAGAACTGGTTTCAAGACCCTCAAACAGAGAACCATAGGATCAAAAATCAATAACTGTCTCAAAAAATCACTAAAAACCTTCACACGAGTCATTTTACCCTTAATATAAGACATCTCAGATATATATGCATAACTATGGGTCTCTCTCACAACCAACATAGCTACAGAAGTAACCAGAAGATGATATAAGGAATGCGGAGCCAAACCATAATCACCTAGGACTGGATAGCCCAACACCACACCAAGAGAACATCACCGATGAGGGAATCCAGGCCGCCCTGAACCAAAAATGCCACTTTGGTCATGGATCAACTTTGAAAAAAACCACAGATGCACCCACACTGAAGTTCGAGATGACCAAGCCACAAGAATCTAGAGGACCATCTAGGAGGGATAGATCTGAACCCGCGATGTTAACACCGCATACCAACAGATCAATAGAAACCACAAGATCCCTAAAATTCAAGACATCAACCACAAATTCACCCAAAATATGCAGATAAATCACAAATAGTACATCCAAATCAAAAATATGTAGATCACCAAAAAATAAAACACAAAAATCCTCACATCCATGAACAGTATAAAATATTACCTAAGTATCATCATCTCAAAGACAGAATCACATATATCAGTTCACCTCACTACAAAATCATCACTGCAAAATAACACACAAAAACTTCACCGATTTCTAAGGATCTCATTGCATCTTGTCCACACTGCCACCGCAACACAAATAATATTGAATCAAAAAACCCAAAAAAACAACCCAACTCTGAGATATCAAGTTTCATCATTGCAAAACTGCATAAACAACCTCAATGATGTTGATTTCAACCAAGAAACCGAACATCACCGGAGCCCCACCGCAACGATCCTAAACTCCACCCACTAAAACTGTAGCTACAGATCTAAGATGATGAACCGAGAAGATATACAGGAGGAAGAATTGAGAAGGATTTGAAGCGGGATAGGGTGAAATAATAAGGGACCAAGGGAAGGGCCACACTGATGCTGCGACACCATAAAACCATGAAATCATATAAGAAACTGACAAAACTGAATATATTCCTTCTCAATTCCACTCAAATAATAAGGACATTGAATATGAATCGGAATACCAAGATAAGAAAGCTCCAGGAATAAAATGGGGTAGAATTTCGAAAGAAGTATCCAAAACTAGTGGAATAAAGAAGATGTTCTCAAGAAGTAAAAAAATATTTTTTTATGATCAAAGAAGAAGAAATTGAAAATTCATCATAAATTCATTCAGAGAGTGAATCTGGTGAGAAATTTACCAATTTATGGCTCATGTTAAAATAACTGTTGACACTTTAATTGTGAAGTAGATGAAATAGAACCCACTGAGTTGTAACACATGCTAGAAGATGAATTATAAGATTTTATAGAGAATAATACCTATATAAAAAATTAAAATAGTTCATTCATGAATGAAAATAATAAGTTAATTTAAGAATAGGATGAGTATTTCAAGAGTGACTAAAAAAATTAATGAAATCAAGAAATATAAAGTGAAAGTTTATCATGAAAGGATGTTGAAATATATTAAAGAAATACTTTCTCTAAAAAAATAATAATTATCCAAGGCATAATATAAATTTTTTGAGATAGTGAATTAATTGAATAATTTAAGAGATGAATTTGACAAGGCTATTGAGGTTAAGGTTTAATCATCACATGATGGTGAAAATATTCATGTCAATCATTCTCATTTTAAATCTCAAAGTAAGTTTATTTCATTTAATAATGTAGGTTATAAATCCAAATCAATACTAGTATGGACTAATAAGACTGGTGAGAAACTCTCCGGTACACCAAATAAACAGAATAATATCTCATAAAGATCTAATTTTAGTTACCCTAAGAAAAAGTATGTTCACTTTATGAAAGGGAGGTTGTATCAATTTTTTGGATAAAATTGTAATTAGATTGGAGGATCCATATTTAATGGAATTTTTAGTGTTTTGGAGTGTCTTTGCACAAGTCCTACTCATAAAGGTTTAATATTTCACTACTTATGAAGATGTATGAATCAAGGGGGAGATATTCTAAGAACATGAGACTATATTTTCAACGAAGATGATCAATAATCAGAAATTCCTCTAATATGTCAATATAGTACATATTTGAGTTCTAAAAAGAAATATGTGAGATATTTTATCAATAGTAAACTTTTAATGAGGAGTGTATGGCTAATCTACTTAGATAAATTTACAATTGTGATAAGGGAAAGGAAATTTAGAAATTGAAGAGTTAAAAGTTATGTTTTGTTAAAGTAGCATTTATAGCTTGAAGAATAACCAAGTAATGGATTATTTATAGTGGGTGTTATCCCCACATGGATAGAAACACAAAAAATCTGAAGAATATTATGACACATGATAGGTGGGATATCACTTTTGGTAATGATTGGTCACTAAGAATCAAAGGAGTTGGCTCAACTGAAACATAGTCTTAGAATATGAAGTCAAATGATGTGTTTTATATTGAAGGATAAATAACAATTTATTACGTGACAATCCAATCTATAATTATGGATATAAGGTTTTGTTTAAGAAATAATCATGAACCCTTATAAGTATAATGGATGGAAGGATCATCTATTAGGGAAATAGAGAAAATAGAAATCTCTTTCAAATAGGTTATCCTATCAACTCTTTTTACATGATTTAAAAAGATAAAAATAAACTATGGATTACTAGGCTTGGTCATCTTGGATAAATAAACATGAGTAAAATTTTGAAACATGATGTTGTGAATGATTTTTACAATATAAAAAGGGATATATATGATATTTCTTGGACCTATGAAAAGGGTAAAATAACTTAAGGGTATCATAAAATTTTTTAAATTTTGTCTACTAGACCACTTAATCTCATTAACAATGAACTATGTGGACCCATTAGATAAAATCATACCATAGGTGATCAATAATTCACAACCTTCCTTTATGATTGTAATCGATTAAATAATTCCATGTTTTTCAAGTATAAGTATGAATCTTTTGAAATATTTATAAAATTTAAGACATGTTGAAAAATAGTAGGGACACCACATAAATACACTGAGATATGATAATGGAAAAGAATATACATGTTATGATTTGAAAACATATTTTTATAAACATGGAATAAAACATCAATATAACACACCACATACCCCACCACTAGTGGAAAAAACATTTAACACATCGGTGTTTTTCACGTCAGTTCTATATAACCAATTTTAAAAGATGTAAAAATCGATTTATCACATCGATTATAAAATATCTGACATGATAAAGGGACCAGATTCGATCTTTCATATCGGTTATAAAATAACCAACATAAAAAATACCAATATTAGATATATCACGTCAGTTATTTTATAACTGATGTGAAAGATAGAATCTGGGTTCTTTATCATGTTTGTTAGAAAATAACTGATGTGATAAAGAAAATCATAGCAACTTATCACGCCGGTTATAAAATAACCGATGTTATAAAGTGCCATTTTTAACATCAGTTATAAAATCATCATCATGATAAATAATTTTCTACGTTGGTTATTAAATAACTGACATTATAAGCTTAAAAAAATAGTTTATCATGTCGTTTATTTAATATCCTATATGATAAATATTTTAAATGATTTATTATTCCCCGTATTCAGTTATTCTATTTTCATTGATCGAGTTACCTAAGACTCGTCTCTCTCACATAGAAAACCAAGAATGGATTATTTTAAGTTGTGCCCTCCAACATCATTTTTCCAACATCATTCATCATCTTTATTATCACTAGATCTATCAGGTTGACCTGCAACACTCAAGTAAGCCTCATACGGTTCAGTTACATTTTTTATTTTTCACGATGCCCTAAACTTATCTTTTGAGATGTTATTTTTCTATCTTTTTTCTTTATATCATGGTAAGTTTCATAGTGTTCTTTTATATCATGTTTAACTATTTTCTGGTAAAATAAACCATGGAATTGATATCATGAAATTTTACAATTTTTATGTGTTCTATCATGTGTGTGTGCGAGTACATTGGGTGTCCAAGGGGGTGGGGGTTGTCCAAGGGGGTGGGGGTGTCTAGGGCTATGGGAGGATGTCCATGGGGTGGGGTTGTTTAGAGGGGTTAGGGGGTTGTCCAAGGGGGTGGGGGTGGTTTCCAGGGGTGTGGGGGTTTTCCAAGGGGGTAGGGGTGTGAAAGGGGGTGGGGGTGTTTGGGGGGTGAGGGGGCTTCCAAAGGGGTAGGGGTATCTAGGGGGTCGGGGTGGTGTCCAAGGGGGGTGAGTGGGTTGTCCACGGGGGTAGGGGCTATCCAGGGGGTGTCTAGGGGGTGAGGGTGTCTAGAGGGGTGGGGGTTGTTTATGGGGTGGGGGTTGTCCAAGTGGGTAGGGGTGTCCAAGGGGTGGGGGTGTTTAGGGGGTGAGTGGGTTGTCCAAGGGGGTAGGGGTTTCTAGGGAGTGGGTGTCTAGGGGGTGGGAGTGTCCATAGGGGGGATTTCTAAGGGCTGGGGGCAGTCCAAGGAGGTGGTGGTGTCCAGGGGGTGTCCAAGGGGGTGGGGGTGGTGTCCAGGGGGCGAGGGGGCTTTCCAAGGGGGTAGGGGTGTCTAGGGGGTGGGGTGTCCAAGGGTTGAGGGGGTTGTCCAGGGGGTGGGGGTGTCTAGGGGGTGGGGGTGGTGTCTGGGTGGTTGTGTAGGCTATCCTAGGGGGTAGGGGGTGTCCAGGGGGTTGGGATGTCTATGGGGGTGGGGCTTTCCAGAGGTGTGGGGGGTTGTCCAGGGGTGGGAGCTCTCCAAGGGGGTGGTGGTGTCCAGGGGTGTCCAAAGGGGTGGGGGTGGTGTCCAAGGGTTAGGGGGCTTTCCAATGAGGTAGGGGTGTCCAGGGGGTGGGGTGTCTATGGGGTGAGGGGGTGTCTAGGTGGTTGGGTGTCCAGGGGGTGGGGGTGTCCAGGAGGCGTTCAAGGGGGTTGGGTTGGGGGTGGTGTCAAAGGGGTGGGGGTGTTCCGGGGGTGGGGGTGGTGTCTAGGGGGTGAGTGGGTTGTACAAGGTGGTAAGGGGTGCCCAGGGGGTGGGGGTGTCTAGGTGTGGGGGGTGTCCATAGGGTTGGGGGCTGTCCAGGGGGTGGGGGTGTCTAGGGGGGTAGGGGTGGTGTCCATGGGGTTTTCAAGGGGGTGGGGTGGTGTCCAGGGGGTGAGGGGGTTGTCTAGGGTTGTGGAGGTGTCCAGGGGGTGGGGGTGTCAAGGGGGTTGGGGTGGGGGTGTCTAGGGGGTGGGGTTGTCCAGGGATGTTGGGGTGGTGTCCATGGGGTGGGGGTGTCCAGGGGTAGGGGTGCTGTCCAGGGGGTGAGTGGGTTGTCCAAGGGGGTAGGGGGTGTCTATGGGTGGGGGTGTCCAGAGGGGTGGGGCTATTTAGGGGGTGGGGCTGTCCAAGGGGGTAGGGGTGCCAGGAGGTGGGGGTGTCATGGGGAGTGGGGGCTGTCCAGAAGGGTGGGGGTGTCCAAGGGGGTGAGGGGGTTGTCCAATGGGGTATGGGGTTGTACAGCCGCCTCACCCCATGGAAACCACTCCCTCACCCCCTGAACACCCCCAACCCCCATGGATCCCCCCTCCCCGTGGACATCCCCCACCCCCTGGACACCCCTCCCCCCTTGGACACCCTGGAAACCCCCATACCCCTTAGACAGCCCCTACCCCCTTGGATAGCTCCCCCCCAGATAGCCTCCTACCCCCTTAGACACCCCCTTGGTATATTTATATCACAATTATTTCATTGAAATTATTGGCATATATTGACTTCAGGTATTCTATACCAATGGTTCCTGTAGAACCATTGGTATCGAGCTATTGCAACGACCATCAATCCAACGGTGTGCGAAACCCTTGATATATTTTATCCCAATGGTTTCATGGGATATCCCAATGGTTTCAAATCATTGGGATAGGTGTAATTTTCAGTATTTAATGTAAACATATTTTAATATCTATAATTCATATTTCTTGTTTACAAAATGGTGAATTTGGTATCTAGTTGCACCAGGATGTATTCTTTGTGTACCTTAAGAAGAAAGGATCTAAGATGAATTTTAAACTGTTATATCTAACTATATTTTCTTTTTAAAATCATTTTCATTCTTATATTTTTCAAAAATTCAAATATTTTTTTTATATTTCAAAATTGTTTTATATTAAAATTATGATATTTTTCATATAAATATAAAATTGGATTATCTTAACAAGATATATACATTTGATATCTGTTATAGGTAATAATGAGTCAAAGTTGGATAATGTCACATTGAATGAGTAATGAATATGAGGAAGATGTTGACGCCTTTTTGGAATTTTCTAAATGAAATGTTTCAAGCAGTGACATGTTTTTCTCTACATGCCAAAAATGTTTGAATATGAAGAAGTTAAAAAGTAGATACATCAAAGATCATTTGATTTATCATGGTTTTAATCCGAGTTATAACCTTTGGATTTGGAATGGTGAAACTGGACAGAATTCCAGATCTACTAATGATGATGATTTGCAAGATGGTAACTCTGATGGAATTGATGAAATGATTATTGATATTATAGCAGAACAAATTGAGATAGAACTGATAGTTGCGCGTCTATATGGTGATGCTAAAAAACCATTATATCTTGGTTGTACGGATTTTATTGTTTTGTCAGTAATGTTAATATTTATTTACCTAAAAGTGAAACATGGATGGAGTGACAGAAGTTTTACAAAACTGCTTTAATTGTTGAAAGACATTATTCCAAAAGACTATGATTTTACAGATTCACATTATAAAGCCAAGAAAATATTCTGCTTAATTGGATTGGGATACAGGAAAATACATGCATGTCCGAATGACTGTATGAAATATAGAAAGGAATATTAATTTCTCTCATAGTTTCCTAAATGTGGGACATCATGGTATATGTTGAAAGAAATATCACAAGCTAATGTAGAGATTACAAAGATCCCTACCAAGTTATTTTGGTATCTTCCTATAATTCATCATTTGAAACGTTAATTTTCTAATTCACATGATGCAAAAAGTTTAATATGGCATGCTGATGAGCATATATGTGACAGAACAATACGACATCTAGGTTATTGTCTATAATTGAAGAAAATTGATGATTAGTATCCTATATTTGTAAATTAAATTATAAATCTCAGACTTGGGTTGTGTATAGATAAAATTAATCCATACTGAACCCTTAGTGGTACACATAGTTCATGGACTATTTATTGGTAATTTACAACCACTCTCCAGATGTTTGTATGAAGAAAAAATATTTCATGTTGAGTATAATGTTCTTTGCTCGGAAGCAACCCGAAAATGATATTTCTGTTTTCTTGTCACCATAGATTGATGATTTTAAACTTTTTTGGGAGGATGGTATTTAAGTTTATGATTCTTATAAATGGAATATTTTTAACCTCATGCATTGCTTATGTTCACTATAAACGACTTCCCAAAATTAGGAAATTTGTCTGGATATAGTGTTAAGGGGTATAAATCATGTCCAATTTGTGAACAATAGACTTCATATTGTCAATTGCATCATGGGAGGAAAATAGTATACATGGGTCATCAAAAGTTTTTACCAATGGATCACTCTTATAGAAGACTAAAAATACCATTCAATTGCTCATAAGAATTTTATATTTCTCCAAAACTTTTATCCCCTGATATGTATTTTGTGAGGTTTCAAAACCTTGATGTGTCATTGCGAAAGACACATAAATCTGGTAATTATAGACATATTTGGAAGAAAAGGTCATTATATTTGAGCTACCATATTGGAGATATCATGAAGTGAAACATAATATAAATTTTATTTATGTGGAGAAGAATATTTGTGATAATTTGATTGGAATATTTTTAGATATTAAAGGAAATACTAATGATGGGTTGAATGTAAGATTAGACTTACTATTAATGGGAATACATTTGAAGTTAGCTCTCACTCTTAATAGTAAAAGAACATTTCTTCCCCCAGTATGTCATATTTTATCCAAGAGGGATAAAATTATTTTTTTCTTGTGTCTTCAGGATAGAAAGGTATCTTAAGGTTATTATTAAAATGTAAAAAAAATTGTCTCTTTGAAGGATTTGAAGTTTATAGGTATAAAATCTCATGATTGTCATGTCATGATGCAATAACTTCTACCAGTTTCCTTGCAGGTAATATTTCCCATCTATGTCAGAAAGGCTATAATGAAGATGTGTTATTTTTTCAATAAATTTGTTATAAGGTGATTGATTTGAACGCTTTGAACATTTTGGGAAAGGATTCAATTTATATAATTTTTCAATTTTAAATGTATTTTCCACCATATTTTTTTGATATAATTGTGCATTTAATGGTTCATCTGGTTTGATAAATAAAAATTTGTGGACCAGTTTATCTTCGTTGGATGTATCTGTTTGAAAGGTATATGAAAATATTGAAGGGGTATGTTAATAATCCATATCGACCTAAAGCCTCCATTATTGAAAATTATATTTCTAAGGAGGTTGTAGAGTTTTTTATGAGCTACTTTGCTACAGAGAATCACATAGGTTTGCCTCCATCTCACCATGAATGAGTTAATAATGAGGGTAGGGGGATTCGTGGATTGAAAGTCAAATCATTGTCAGCTGAATAGATGAAGAAGGTAGAATTATACATCTTGAATAAAATAGAAGATGCTCAAATATATATCATATTGCATATTAATGAGTTTAAGCAATGTCATACAAAGAATAAAGAAATGTAGATTTTTAATGAGCACAACAATACGTTTTTTCCATGGTTTAAAAAGAACTTACTTGGTAGATAAGATGTATCAGAGACATTAAGATGCTTAGTGGGTGTTCCAAGTATAAATGTGATAACATGGTCTGGGTATGACATTAATGGCTATATATTTCATATGAAATCTCCAGACAACAAAAGTGTAGTTCAGAATAGTTGTGTATTGGTGTTTGCATAAGTAATGCATTTTTTGAGTTCTAAAAACAAAAAACCAATTTCTAAATCAATTTAATATTATGGAGTCATTAAAGAAATATGAAAGGCTGATTACTTTAAAATTAAAGTTCTTGTTTTTAACTAAAAATGTTTTATCGGTAAGAAGAGTGTCAGACACAATGAATTTGGAATGATAGTTGTTAATCTGAATAGATTGGAAGACATGACAAATTCTTTTATAATGGAAGCATATGAAAAACATATTTTCTATGTAATTGATCAATCAGATATGCAGTGGTATGTTGTTTTACAAGGGAAAAACAATATGTTTCTAAGGATCAACTTGATAAGGATGATGATTTATGTGAGATCTCTACATCCAAGGAAATATTATTAGAAAATAATGATGACCATGTTAAAGACATGTTTTGTGCCCTAAGGAATGATCATGACAAAGGAATTTGGGAAAACAATCCATTTTTACATTCCTAATAATACAGGTAACATATGGTTATTTCTTTTTTACACTTATTATTTTCATAAAATGTTATATATTGTATTTTTTTTATTTATTAAAATGTGTATTAAAAAAATAAGTAGAAATTTTAGTTTGTTTTAATTTTGTTTAGATTAGTTTATCATGTTTACAATTACGTAACTTATATATCTATTAATTTTTTTTAATGATAATTACTTTACCATGATTACCTTGTTTACCATAGTTTATCATAGTTTACCTTTACATAATTTATATATTTTTTTATTTTTTTGAATGAAAATTACACTACCATGTTTACCATAATTACCAATGTTTTACATGCTTACCAAATTTACCATGTTTACTATTACATAACTTAGTTCAGTTTTCCATTTTTTGTTTACATTTGTATTGTAATATTTGAATTTGTATATTTGTGAACTAATGTTTTCTTTGGGGATTTGAAGGATAATGGTAGATAAATCAGTTGATCAACCATGTGATTCTAGATATGACCATCATGATCATACCTCTATAGGGTAACATTCACATGCTCTTCTTGATGTTCCCCAATCTTCCTCAAGTGCTCCCATAATGACAAATAAGATTTTAAGAGATGGTAAACTTGGCTGCACACATTTACCAAAATTATCACTTGCTCGTAGCCAGGAACAGAGGATATGGGTTGAGTTTGATGAGAATGATATTCTCGGAGGTCCAAATGCAAAAGATTTTAATAGTTTTGTATCAACTCATGGTAAAATAAAAGTTAGATAAGTGTGGACAAAATGATAATACTCAATTTTGGGAGAATATTTTGGTAAGGTATTTTGCTATTTTTTAACTAATCATTAAAAGTTTCTAGTATAATATGTTTTACCTCTTCTTTATCAGATGAAATTAGATATTCCTAACACTAGAGGAGTTAGGATGAAATTTTTATCAATGGCTGCCAGGAGATGGGGGGATTTCAAATCAAACATCACATATGATTTCATTTTTGGTTATAGTAATCATGAAAATCCATGTAGTATATATCCTTTCGAAGAAGAATACACATAGAGGAAATTTATTGAAATTTGAATAAAAGATACATTTTTGGTAAGGGAAATGTAAAATTTTATAATATTTCTTATATAAATGATCTTATTAATGTTTTTTAATGATTTAATATTCTTCATTTATAGAAAACAAGGACAAATCATCCAATGATCCAATCTAAAAATGTATACTCTCATAGTTTATCTCAGGGAGGGTATGCATTTTTGGAAGAACAAATGATGGAAGAAAATTACAAAAACTGAGAGTTGAGTCTTCAAGATCTGGAGAGGATTCCCCTCTATCTCCTCCATCTAGACATGAAAAATGGAATAGAATTTGGATGGGAAAAAAGGGACAATATCTTTTGGAAGAATCGATAATTGTAGCTGAGATCATTGTAAGATATTTATTTTATTTATTTAAGTTAATTATATTCTTTATATAATTTGAATCATTACAGAAATGTTCAATTAATTAATACAGGATTCTCTTAAAGAGAAGAGCTCATAGGGGGTGTTTAGAGCTATTGGTAGGAAAGATATTTTATCTACATCATTGGGAAATCCTAAACTCAATGGTCGTGTATGGGGATATCTGACAGGTGTATCAGTAAGAAAAGTGTTTCCAAGTTCTTAAAATTCTTACATTGAGGGTGTTTATAAAAAATATAATCCTTTTAGGATGAAGTTCATAATATTAATGTGATAATGGAGGAAAATATAAGAGCGTCGGTACAGTCTATGTTTTCATACATGCAAAGACAATTTCAGACTGCAGCTCCCACTCCTCCACTATAAGGGCCCGCACTTATTTCATACATAATCTTGAATTTATTCAAGAAAACACTTCATTTTACATTGAGGATCTTTTCAAGTTTAGAGCTTTAGAGAATTAAGACAAAATATTCATAACATTACACATTGTTACATAGTGGATACCATAAAATCAGTTTCCATTTTCCTCAGAATATAAAACATTAAAACATAAAACAAGACTCCTTGACAATTCTTCAACATTTAACATGTCTTCCTTCCTTGTATTATTCATCCATTAACCTGTGAAAAATCATTTAAAAACTTGGGATGAGCACAAAAGCTCAGTAAGGTATGAAAAAGAAGGAAAAATCTCATTAGTCCATGAATACACAAGACATATGAAAACATTTTTAAAATACATGATTTACACCCATAAAATCTTAATTTTTGTAACATGAGATTTACACAAGATCCATACAAACATAATTATAATCATAAAGGTATATTGGGGCATTACTTACATAATCTTGTAACCATCTTGGCTACCTTAAAATTTGTAACCCTCACGGCTACCTTACTTTGTGTAACCATCACAGTTACACTTGGAGTAACCATACGGCCGACCTCCAACTTACTCATACCCAATGCATTGGAGGGAAATATAGGTCCCACCCTTCATCATAAACAATTACCAATAGCCAAAACATAATCATTCAACATAAATAATAGCATAAAAACATTGCCTTTGAATCTTATAAAACAGAATTTTAAAAGAGGATTTTAGAAGAAAAGTTCCTTATAAACTTCATATACTTGAAGTGAGACTTAATTGAGTGGATGGAATATGTATATACTCTGTAAATACACATAATTAAACATAATATAAACAGAACCCATCACACAAACAATTTAAATAGCACACAAATTATAAAGTAGAAGGTTAACCCAAAGAATGGAAATCGGGTTAAGAATTCACTTACCTTGGGCCTGTCCTACTTCAAAATTGTTTGAACCTCCTGTATAATGGTTAAAGGAGTGTTAATAGGATTTAAAGAAACGTGTTCATGTTTATAACATCTTATATGGTCATTTCATAACCTCATTTCACCCCTTATTTGTTATTATTTTGGGTGAGGTCTTTTGTGATTTTCACGATCGGTTCATGATGAATCGTTCTTGTTGATTGGAAGTGAAACTCCAGAATTGGAATGGAGTATTAGTTACATAACTCCAGTACCATAAATTATACCATTAATCACTTTTGTGCCTTATATGATGATGATTTATAAGTTAAAACATTAATTATGTTCGTTTAGATAATTTAAGTGGTTCTTTGATAATTACAATTTCATTTAGTCTTATAAGTTTGAATCATGAGTACAAAAGAATTACAGAACCTTATATGATTCATAAAACATATATTATAACCTGGTTCAACCATATAAATGGTTTCATGACCAGACTTGAAATAATTAATGGAAATTGAAAATACATCGTCCACGATATCGGTAATTCGACACAAATGGACAATGTTTTTTGATTCTTTAAATAAGTGAAAGAGGAGAGGAATAATGATTTGTAATTTTCCATAAACATGAAAACATCCAGAATATACATGATTCTGGAGATTTCATGCCTCTTGGATAAGAGGGGGTGAAGAAAGAAGTGGAAGGAATCATGAAATAAAGAAAACATGATAAATTTCTTACAAAAAATCCGGCAGCCTAACGGCGCCTCTAAAAATTTCATAAAAACAAGATTGATGAGAGGAATGGAATATCTCATCAATCATACAAAATTTGGACTGTAAGGGAAAATATTTAATGAAATATCCCAACAAAAGGCAAAAGGAAAGGAAGAGAATAACATAAAATGGATGGAAAGAATGAAAATGAAAGAGGATGTTTACCTCTTGATCTCTTCTCCTTGAGATCCTTCTTAAGGGCTTTGATTTTGGTCTTTTGGTGAGACCAGCAGCTCTAGGACGTGGGGAAGAAGATTGAGGAGGGAATTTGGAAGAAATTAGACAATGCTCAAGGCTTGAGAGGTGTGGGAGGAAGAGGGGAGTGAGGGTGGTATTTATAGTGGAGGAGGGGAGGTATTTTAGATTATTTTAATTATTATTATAATATTTTTATCAAGACTATGAATAATCTCAAATCAAGTGGCCTTAATTAGTGAAAATATCATGTGATTTCGAAGCAAGTGGCCTTGCATCACTTATGATGTCATAAATAGTGCATTTTTACTGATAAATTGATTATACGGTATTTTACCGTATTTCACTATTCACCGAAAATTCAAGAGTTTCAGAAAAATACCAAAAATTTACCCCAACCATTTTTCGACGTGTAGAATTCAAAAATGAACTCCATTTTTCAAAAATAATTTTCTAAATATTATTAATTTAATTTTAAAATAAGGTAACAGTTAATTCGAAAAATAACAAAATTGAAGTGCAATTAGTTTTATGTGACATTGGAAAAGTAATTAAGATCCCATTATCCTATTGCCATGGGAAAATAAAATAATATTATTATTTACTATTCATGAGGTCATATTACTATTCATATTACTATTCATATTACTATTCATAAGGGCATGGTACTATTCACCAAAAAAAACAAGTTTGTTCTATCAGACTCGAAATAACATACTGAACACAATTGTAGATGATAGTTTCTTGAAATTCAAAACATAGAAGAAATAAAATTATGTTTAAAGGATACTTATAAATATATACCTTAAACAAAATTTCAAGCATTTTCAATTTATTTTTAGAAAACCTTGGGATGTTACATTATCCCCACCTTCTTGAAATTGCGTCCTCGCAATTTTATTTACTTATTAAACAACTGAGGGTATTTTTCCCTCATAGCATTTTCAGACTCCCATGTTGTTTCTTCAACCATGTGGTTTCTCCACAAAACCTTTACCTGGTGGATTACCTTATTCCGCAATACCTGTTCTCTTCGATCAAGAATCTGAACCGGTTTTTCTTCATAAGAAAGGTTCTCTGCTAGCTGAACTTCTTCCGGCCTCAAGACATGTGATGAATCTGGAACATACTTTCTCAACATCGAAACATGAAAAACATTGTGTACCTGAAACAAGCTCGGAGGCAAAGCTACGCGGTACGCAACTGTTCCAACTTTATCCAAGATTTCAAAAGGACCGATGAACCGTGGACTTAGTTTCCCTTTCTTACCGAAACGCATCACACTTTTCCAAGGAGATATTTTAAGGAAAACATGGTCACCTACCTTGAAAGAGAAGTCTTTCCTTCTGTTATCTGCATAACTTTTCTGCCTGCTTTGAGCTATCCTCATGTGTTGCTGGATCATCCTCACTTTCTCAGCCACTTCTTCTACTAATTCTGGCCCCATCAACTTTCTTTCACCGACTTCATCCCAAAACGCAAGAGTCCGACACCGCTTTCCATACAAGGCCTCAAAAGGTGCCATCTGAATACTGGAATGGAAACTGTTATTATAAGAAAACTCAACTAATGAAAGATGCTGATCCCAACTTCCCTGATAGTCCATTGAACAAGCTCGAAGCATATCCTCTAAAGTTTGAATCGTTCGCTCTGACTGCCCATCTGATTGAGGATGAAAAGCTGTACTGAAATTCAACTCTGTGCCCAAAGACTTCTGAAGTCCCTTCCAAAATTTAGAAGTGAACCTGGGATCTCGGTCAGACACAATGGAAAGAGGAACTCCATGTAACCTGACAATCTCTTTGAGGTACAATCGAGAAAGCTGATCTAATGTCATTGTATCTCGAATAGAAAGAAAATGAGCAGACTTTGTTAGCCGATCAACAATAACCCATATCGCATTGTTACCTCGATAAGTCTTTGGTAGTCCCACCACAAAATCCATGGATATATTCTCCCATTTCCATTCTGGCACCGGCAAAGGCTGAAGCATCCCCTTCGGTAACTGTCGCTCTGCTTTAACCTGCTGACATGTCAAACATTTCATTGTAAAATCAGCAATATCTCTTTTCATCCCATTCCACCAGTAATACTCTCGAAGGTCTCTGTACATCTTAGTACTTCCAGGATGAACAGAAAATGGAGAACTATGAGCTTCACACAACAATTCTTTCTTTAGCTGGGAATCACAAGGCACACACAACCTTTTTCCAAACCTTAAAACACAATCTTTATCAAGATTAAATTCTGGAAACTTACCCATTTTAACCAATTCTACCTTTTTCTGTAGCTCACAGTCTTCCCTCTGCGCTTTCATAATTCTGTCTGACAACGAAGACTGCACTGAAACCTGAAACAAAACAGATATATTCCCTGCACCAACAACTTCCAAGCCAAAATTTATCAAATCATTAATCAAGGGATCACGTTCCAAACATAACATGGTTAATGATGCATGATTTTTTCGACTTAAGGCATCCGCTACTTTGTTTGCTTTTCCAGGATGGTAATTAATCGTGCAGTCATAATCCTTTATCAGTTCTATCCATCTTCTCTGCCTCATGTTTAATTCCTTCTGAGTGAATATATACTTAAGACTTTTATGGTCAGTATATATTTGGCATTTGGTTCCGTATAGATGATGCCTCCATATTTTCAAAGCAAAAACCACAGCTGCCAATTCCAAATCATGTGTGGGATAATTCATCTCATGAGGTTTAAGTTGTCTCGACGCATAGGCAATTACCTGACCATTCTGCATCAAAACACAACCAAGTCCCTTCAAAGAAGCATCACTATAGATGAAAAACTCACCATTCCGGGAAGGTAAGGCCAAAACTGGAGCATTCACCAATATCTTCTTTAGTTCCTGAAAACAAACATCACATTCCTCTGTCCAAACAAAATTAACCCCTTTCCGTGTTAACTTAGTTATTGGGCTAGATAACCGTGCAAAGTTCTCAACAAAGCGTCGGTAATAACTTGCTAAGCCCAGAAAACTACGAATCTCTGTAACATTTGTGGGTCTTGGCCATTCATCAACTACTTTTGTTTTGGCAGGATCAACTGTTATTCCATTCTTATTTACAATGTGCCCAAGAAAAGAAATCTGTTGCAACCAAAAATCACACTTTCTGAATTTTCCATATAGTTTCTTTTCTTTTAAAGTTTGTAAAACAACCCTTAGATGTTTTTCATGATCCTCTTTATTTTTAGAAAAAACCAGAATGTCATCAATAAATACCACCACAAACTTATCCAAGAACTCATGAAATACTCTATTCATAAGATTCATGAATACAGCAGGTGCATTAGTTAACCCAAATGGCATAACAACAAATTCATAATGCCCATATCTAGTACGAAAGGCTGTTTTCGGGATGTCATCCTCCTTCACCTTCAGCTGATGGTATCCGGATCTCAAGTCAATCTTGGAAAAGTACTGAGCTCCCTGGAGCTGATCAAACAAGTCATCAATATGAGGCAAAGGATACTTGTTTTTAACAGTGATGTTATTCAAAGCTCTATAATCAATGCAAAGTCTCATGGAACCATCTTTCTTTTTAACAAACAAAACAGGGGCTCCCCATGGTGAAGTACTGGGACGAATGAAACCTTTGACAAGCAAATCCTGCAACTGATTTTTCAATTCAAGAAGTTCTATTGGAGCCATACGATATGGGGGTTTTGAAATTGGCTTAGCATCAGGAACTAATTCAATTGTGAATTCAACTTCTCGTTTAGGTATGACACTGGGTAACTCCTCAGGAAAAACATCAAGGTATTCATTTACCACTGGCACATCATTGATTTGAATAGTTCCCTTGTTTTCAACAATATGAGCTAGATAACTTTCATTTCCATCTTTCAGTAGTTTCTCAGCTTCTTGATATGTTATCAATTGTATGGGTTCATTCTTGTATACAAACTGAAACTCTTTCTGAAAAACAACTTCTTTAGCTCTACAGTCAATCTTAGCATGATAACCAGAAAACCAGTCCATCCCCAGAATAACTTCAAACTCGACTAAGGGTAAAACAACAAGGTTTGCAGGTAAAGTCTTTCCACATACCACAATAGAAATATTCTTATAATTCCTCTTTGCTATAACATTTCCCCCTGGTGTTTTAACAACAAGTTCGGGTATCATTTGTTGAGGTGATATTTCCAATTTACTAGAAAATTTCTCAGATATGAAGGAATGTGTAGACCCCGTATCAAACAAAACTTTAGCAAAATCTGAGTGAACAAACAAAGTACCTGATACAACTTCATTGGATGGCCCAACATCTGCTGACGTAGTCGCAAAGGATCTCACTACACCTTTCTGCTTGTAGTCTGGCTTCTTTGCATCATTTGGATCCCTCTTTGGACAGGCATTTGCATAGTGACCCATCTCACCACATTTAAAACACTTTATAGTTTGCTTATCAGGATTAGTCTTTGGATCATTTTCATTGCAATCTCGGGCCATATGTCCAAACTTACCACATTTAAAACACTTCCCAGTTTTGATAAGACATTCCCCAGGGTGCTTCTTGCCACACTTTTCACAAACTGGAAACTGTATTTTCTTACCATCAGATTTCATTGGTTGATTCTTACCCATTGCTTTCCAATTTGACCTCTTCTTCTCTTTGTTTCCAAATTGCATGTGATCGTCAGCAAACTCCATCTCTACCCTCTCAGCACATCGAACAAGTTTCTCATAACTTTTGAATTCACGGGAGGCCAACGCCCTTCGATACCTTGGCTTCAATCCTGAGTAAAAGCAGTTGATTTTTCTATCGAGATCCAGAATAAGATTCGGAGCATACCTCGCCAGTCGGGTGAAGTTCGCCTCATACATAGCCACTGAATCTTCCTCCTTTTGTTTCAGTTCAAGGAATTGTTTCTCCATTCTAAGTCGCACCACCTTAGGAAAATATTTTTCAAGAAAAAGACTTTTAAATTCATCCCATACTAAGGCATCAAAATCCTCTCTACCCCTGATATTCCTTACCATTGACCACCACTGATCAGCTTCCCCTTCAAAACGATAAATGGCAAGACTTACCTTTTGATTGTCTGAACATCCCATAACATCAAATATCTTTTCAAGGGCCTTAATCCATCCTTCTGCTGCCACTGGGTCAGAAGATCCACTGAATGCAGGAGGATGTTGTCACATAAAATGTTCCACCACTGTCATGTTCCGTTGGGGTACATCTATTTGTCCTCTTGCATGGATGCCACCACCATTTATTGCCTGTGTTAGCTGAGCCATTACCGTCACAAACTGCTCGGTTCCAATCCCTACCATTCCGGGCTGTTGATCAGGAAGGATGTCATTCTGTCGGTGCCTATCCTCTTCAGCATCCATGTTCCTTCTGCGGACAACCATTCTAAACAAACATTTCTTAGATGAAGCAACATGGTAATCTTTAAATGCTATAACAAATTAAACATAGGGTGAGAATTATTTATGGTATTCTATTAGCATCACCTTAACCCCTAAAGTTATCTAAACCATCCTTTGATACAAACTATAAGGGCCCGCACTTATTTCATACATAATCTTGAATTTATTCAAGAAAACACTTCATTTTACATTGAGGATCTTTTCAAGTTTAGAGCTTTAGAGAATTAAGACAAAATATTCATAACATTACACATTGTTACATAGTGGATACCATAAAATCAGTTTCCATTTTCCTCAGAATATAAAACATTAAAACATAAAACAAGACTCCTTGACAATTCTTCAACATTTAACATGTCTTCCTTCCTTGTATTATTCATCCATTAACCTGTGAAAAATCATTTAAAAACTTGGGAAGAGCACAAAAGCTCAGTAAGGTATGAAAAAGAAGGAAAAATCTCATTAGTCCATGAATACACAAGACATATGAAAACATTTTTAAAATACATGATTTACACCCATAAAATCTTACTTTGTGTAACATGAGATTTACACAAGATCCATACAAACATAATTATAATCATAAAGGTATATTGGGGCATTACTTACATAATCTTGTAACCATCTTGGCTACCTTAAAATTTGTAACCCTCACGGCTACCTTACTTTGTGTAACCATCACAGTTACACTTGGAGTAACCATACGGCCGACCTCCAACTTACTCATACCCAATGCATTGGAGGGAAATATAGGTCCCACCCTTCATCATAAACAATTCCCAATAGCCAAAACATAATCATTCAACATAAATAATAGCATAAAAACATTGCCTTTGAATCTTATAAAACAGAATTTTAAAAGAGGATTTTAGAAGAAAAGTTCCTTATAAACTTCATATACTTGAAGTGAGACTTAATTGAGTGGATGGAATATGTATATACTCTGTAAATACACATAATTAAACATAATATAAACAGAACCCATCACACAAACAATTTAAATAGCACACAAATTATAAAGTAGAAGGTTAACCCAAAGAATGGAAATCGGGTTAAGAATTCCCTTACCTTGGGCCTGTCCTACTTCAAAATTGTTTGAACCTCCTGTATAATGGTTAAAGGAGTGTTAATAGGATTTAAAGAAACGTGTTCATGTTTATAACATCTTATATGGTCATTTCATAACCTCATTTCACCCCTTATTTGTTATTATTTTGGGTGAGGTCTTTTGTGATTTTCACGATCGGTTCATGATGAATCGTTCTTGTTGATTGGAAGTGAAACTCCAGAATTGGAATGGAGTATTAGTTACATAACTACAGTACCATAAATTATACCATTCATCAATTTGGTGCCTTATATGATGATGATTTATAAGTTAAAACATTAATTATGTTCGTTTAGATAATTTAAGTGGTTCTTTGATAATTACAATTTCATTTAGTCTTATAAGTTTCAATCATGAGTACAAAAGAATTACAGAACCTTATATGATTCATAAAACATATATTATAACCTGGTTCAACCATATAAATGGTTTCATGACCAGACTTGAAATAATTAATGGAAATTGAAAATACATCGTCCACGATATCGGTAATTCGACACAAATGGACAATGTTTTTTGATTCTTTAAATAAGTGAAAGAGGAGAGGAATAATGATTTGTAATTTTCCATAAACATGAAAACATCCAGAATATACATGATTCTGGAGATTTCATGCCTCTTGGATAAGAGGGGGTGAAGAAAGAAGTGGAAGGAATCATGAAATAAAGAAAACATGAGAAATTTCTTACAAAAAATTCGGCAGCCTAACGGCGCCTCTAAAAATTTCATAAAAACAAGATTGATGAGAGGAATGGAATATCTCATCAATCATACAAAATTTGGACTGTAAGGGAAAATATTTAATGAAATATCCCAACAAAAGACAAAGGGAAAGGAAGAGAATAACATAAAATGGATGGAAAGAATGAAAATGAAAGAGGATGTTTACCTCTTGATCTCTTCTCCTTGAGATCCTTCTTAAGGGCTTTGATTTTGGTCTTTTGGTGAGACCAGCACCTCTAGGACGTGGGGAAGAAGATTGAGGAGGGAATTTGGCAGAAATTAGACAATGCTCAAGGCTTGAGAGGTGTGGGAGGAAGAGGGGAGTGAGGGTGGTATTTATAGTGGAGGAGGGGAGGTATTTTAGATTATTTTAATTATTATTATAATATTTTTATCAAGACTATGAATAATCTCAAATCAAGTGGCCTTAATTAGTGAAAATATCATGTGATTTCGAAGCAAGTGGCCTTTCATCACTTATGATGTCATAAATAGTGCATTTTTACTGATAAATTGATTATACGGTATTTTGCCGTATTTCACTATTCACCGAAAATTCAAGAGTTTCAGAAAAATACCAAAAATTTACCCCAACCATTTTTCGACGTGTAGAATTCAAAAATGAACTCCATTTTTCAAAAATAATTTTCTAAATATTATTAATTTAATTTTAAAATAAGGTAACAGTTAATTCGAAAAATAACAAAATTGAAGTGCAATTAGTTTTATGTGACATTGGAAAAGTAATTAAGATCCCATTATCCTATTGCCATGGGAAAATAAAATAATAATATTATTTACTATTCATGAGGTCATATTACTATTCATATTACTATTCATAAGGGCATGGTACTATTCACCAAAAAAAACAAGTTTGTTCTATCAGACTCGAAATAACATACTGAACACAATTGTAGATGATAGTTTCTTGAAATTCAAAACATAGAAGAAATAAAATTATGTTTAAAGGATACTTATAAATATATACCTTAAACAAAATTTCAAGAATTTTCAATTTATTTTTAGAAAACCTTGGGATGTTACATCCACCTCCCCCTATAGACCCCATTATTTATCCTCCACCTCCGCCAGTAGCTCCCACTCCCCCACCTCAGCCTGCAGACCCTATTTTTTATCCTACTCCTCCACCACAGCTTTCTACTTATTATGAGTTGTATGTTGATGATCCTAACCATCGTATAGTTGCATATGGGCTAGTATATTGTATAGGAGATACATTTCATCATCAAAAGTTAGATTTAGAGCATCATAGGGTCACAGTACAGGATATTATAGATAGATCAACTTGACTACCATTACCTACAAATGAGGTGATGACAGTTGGACATAGTATTATCCACTTTTTAGTTTGTCCATCCAAACTTCTGTGACTCATTACCAAGGAGGTATGTATGTCATATATTTTATTTTATTTTTTATTAAATTTTTATCATTTTAATACTAATATATTTTTATATTTATTTTTACAAGAATACTAAAAAGTAAATAAATACTTTATAAACAACAACAAAGACAAATAGTTGTGACATCAGATACAGATTCTATTAGTCTTGATAAATTTTCAAGATATTCAAATTTTTTGGTGGATCATTATGAGTTTCCAATGAAAGATAATGTTTGTGTCCCTGAAATAAATGTTGGGATTGTGAAAAACTATATCATGGATCTTGTTACTGGAGATAATTTGGGCATCAACATGGTGAAAAATTTTTCCATGTAAGTATTAACACATTTCCCTATGTTATATTTATTAAAAATGTATACTTATGTCTATTATTATTAGGTATCTTTATAACATGTGTGAGAATAATGAGTGGGCAGATGTATATGGATTCATGGACCCGTAATTGATTTCCCCTGAAGGACATGCATTGGATGAGGAACAAAGAACACTTTATATTGTTGAAATATTTGAACAGAATATAATCACGCAGTGTTAGATGATGCCTTTTTGTGAGAGGTATGAAACATATATTCAAAAAAGTGTTCATTATATTTTAACATAAAAACCACTAGACTTAAATTTTATTCTATATAAGTGATCATTGAATGTTAGGTGGTTTTGGTCCAAGGGAGAAAACACTTTATTGGATATGCTCTGTCCATGGCGATGTGCGGGGAAGATTTCATAATATATTGGAAAAGTAAGTTTCAATTTCTTAATAGTTGTTTATATTATAATAAATTTTAAATTTATCCCATTCATATTATTTTCTAACATGGGATGGGTCTACTTTTGAAAAAAACAAAGAAAAGGAGTTCGAAGATCAAATATGTAAAAGTAAAGGTAAATATCCATTTGTAATTTGTACATTTCGATGTATTAAATAAAAATGATTTTTTTTGAATTGACACTAATTTAAACATAATTTTCATGAACCACAAGGAATTTTGAAATGCAGATATTATATGTTAAGATTTATGTTTGAAATAATTACAACTGGAACACTTGTGAAGTTTGACCTGGTAATACTTCCTTATAAACTTTTCCGTAACATTTCATTTGATTTATTCATTATACATGTTAACTATTATCCTTTTAATTTGTATCTATTTGATGACCCTAAAACCGATAGTGCTTAAGCGGTCAAACACTTACAAGTGGAATGGTCAAATTATTTTACATGTTTGATTGGATTTTAGTTTGTTTTTAGAGTAAAATGTAATTTTGAATATTGTAATTATAATTGTGTATTTGGTAGTTTTTTTGTTGGATTTAGGTTTTTTTAGTTTTAATTATATGTTTTGAATGTTATATATGTGAATGTTTAATTTTGCACTGGTTATTTTTATTTTCGTCCAGTTTTGATGTTTTTCTAGTTTGGATTCTGGTCTGGTTTTGGTCTACTTTTGGTCTAGTTTTTGCTTGTTTCATACTTTCGCAGAGCATAGTAATGGTTTCATGGGATGTGGGGGTGTCCAGGGGGGTATGTCCAAAGGTTTGGGGTGTCTAGGGGGTGGGGTGTCTAAGGGGGTAGGGGGTATTCCATGGGGGTGGAAGATGTCAAGGGGTGTCTAGGGGTGGGGGTTATCCAGTGGGTGGGAGGGTGTCCCGGGGGTGGGGGTTTCCAGGGGTGGGGGTGTCTTGGGGGGGGAGGGGTTTTCCAAGGGCTGGGGGTGTCCAGGGGGTGGGGGCTATCCAAGGGGTTTAAGGGTATCCAAGGGTGGGGGGTTGTCCAGTGGGTGGGAGGGTGTCTAAGGGGTGGGGGTGTCTAGGGGTGGGGTGTCCAGGGGTGGGGGGCTGTCCAGGGGCTGGGGTGTATAGGGGGTTGGAGGGTGTATAGGGATGGGGGCTGTACAAGGGGTGGGAGGGTGTCCCGGGGGTGGGGGTGTCCAAGGGGTGGGGGCTGTCCAGTGGGGTGGTGGGGTGTCCAAGGGGGTGGGCAGGTGTCCAGGGGGTGGGGGCTGTCCAGTGGGGTGTGGTGGTGTCCAGTGGGTGGGAGGGTTTCTAGGGGCATGGGGTTTCCATGGGTGGGAGGGTGTCTAGGGGGTAGGGGTGTCTATGGGGGTGGGGTCTATCCAGTTGGGTGGGGTGGTGTCTAGTGGATGGGTGTTGTCCAGGGGGTGGGATGGTGTCCTGGGGGTGGGGGTTGTCCAATGGGGTGGGGTGGTGTCCAGTGGGGTGGGGTGGTGTCCAGTCGGTGGGATGGTGCCCAGGGGGTGGGGGCAGTCTAGGGGTGGGGGTTTTCCATGGGGGTAGGGGTTTCTAGGGGTGGGTTTGTCCAGTGGGTGGGTGGGTGTCCAAGGGGTGTGGGGGTTTCCAGGGGTGGGGGTGTCTAGGGGGTGGGGTGTCTAAGGGGGTATGAGTGTCAGGGTGTGGGGGTTGTCCAAGGGGTTCCAGGGGTGGGAGGGTGTCCAAGGGGTGGGTGGTGTATAGGGGGTGGGGTTTGTACAATGGGTTAGGGGTTTCCAAGTGGTGGGGGTATCTCTAGTGGTTTTGGTCTGTTTTTTGTATGTTTTCTTATTGTTTCATGTCTTCTTTGGCAACACGTTGTAATGGTTGAACAGTTTTATTAAAAAAATGTTTTTGACATTGGCTATATTCTAACCGATGTAATAAATGCATGGAAATGGTTTTTTACATCCTTTATTTAAAAAATGACATATTATATATGTTTTTATGTTAGTTATTTTTTAACCGATGTGAAAAACCAATTCACATACTGGTTTATCACGTCGGTTATGAAAATAAAAGATGTGATGACCTTGATTTTTACATTGGTTTCCTAATAACCGATGTGAAAAAAAACTTAGTAGGGGTTACTTATTATTTATATTATTTAATAACTAAAGAAATAAACAACATATTACGTTAGTGATTTAAGAAATTGATGTAATAAATCATGACTCCGAACTGTTTTCCACATCAGTTTTTTAGGAACTGACATGAAAATGGCATCAAATTTCTATTTTTTACATTGGTTTTAAAATAAGAGATGTAAAAAATAATATTTATAACATCCCCTACAATAACATTGACAAAAGAACTACGTAAAAAATAAAAAATAACTGACATAAAAACATTTTTTTTCACTGGTTCACATTAGAATGGGGTTTTAGAGAATAAAATTAAAATAATGGTTGTTATGGAATGAATAATGTATTATAAAGATAAAATCTTAAAATATTTCTAAAGACCAGTTGTGTGTAATACTATACACATTAAAAATAGGTGTATTTTAAGAACTATGAAATATATGAAACCATATGATATATGGTACAAGAATAATTTGACTATCAAATATTTAAAGGTATTTGGCAGTCCTTATTTTAAAAATATCAAAAGAAACAATACAGAAAATTTTCAAGAAAAGGAATATAAAGGGATATTTATAGGATAATTATGAAATGTAAGTGGGTACAGATTTTGGAACAAGATACTTCACATGGAATTGGAATATTTTGATGTCAAAATTATTGAAAATCATTAGAAAGTATTCCAGAATATTGAAGTAAATTTAGAAACTTTTGAAGCAAATTGCTTGAATATTTTAGAAAAAATCAATGAAGAAGTAGCTAAGAAAGATATAATTATTAATTATATTGATTATAAACGAAAAAATTATGAATAAAATAAATCCCTTATAGATGATATAAAATGATTACAAATATTTAAGAAACATATTGAAACTAAAAATATTATTAGAATATAAGAATCTTGTGTTCAAACAATAAAAAGATCAAGGATTGAAAATCAAATTACTCCTATCCCATAGGTTTAACCACATAATATATGAGAATAAATATATAATGGTGATTAGATACAATATATGAATGATGAATTAGATTATAATGAGAAAAAATCCACTTGGGATATTGTTTGAAGTCCTAAAAATAAAAATGTTTTCAGAACCAAGTGTGTTTTTAAAAACAAGATGAATGAGAAAGTTAATGTTTCAATAAATGAATATAGACTAATATTAAAGGGATATACTTAAAAGGATTTAATTAATTTTGGACCAACAATTTCACCAATAGTAATTTTGGAAACTATATGAATGTTATTGGTAGTGGCAACACACAAACATTACAAAGTATATCAAATGGATGTGAAATCGTCCTTTTTAAATGCTTATCTTGAAAAAGAATTTTTAAATGAAAAATATGATGGTTTCATTCAATATTTTGATAGAAACGTGGTTTTCATACTGAAAAATGATTTTTATAGATTAAAATAGGCTCATATATTTTAGTATTAAAAATTATACAGGTGCCTAAAATAGATTTATTTAACTAAATGAAAGGTTGAAAGTGATTCATATGTTAAGGATATGTCTATAGGGTTTTTTTATTTTCATTATATATTTTGATGATATAATATTTAATGGGGACATAGAGAACCTCTATGATAAATGTTAGGATCAAATAAAGAATAAATTTGAGATTTCAATGTTTGGGGGAATGATATACTTTATGGGATTTTAGATTGAGTTGAAACCTGATTAATTATTTTTATCCCAAGAAAAAAATTGTAGATAATTATTGAAAACGTTAGGAAAGGAATATTCAAGACAAGTTTCAACACTCATTTCTGTTGGAACAAAGTTATAAAAAAATGAGGTTTCTCGTATGGTTAGCCAAAATGAGTTCAGAATAATTATTGGAAGCTTATTGTACCTAAAAACATCAAATTATGGTATTGATTATGTGACAACACTTTGTGATATATTTCAATTTTATTCAAAAATAATACTCAGATATTTGAAAGTAACATCACTATATTGGTTACTATAAATAAACAATGAAGATTTGAAATCAATGGGCTTCATATGTACTGATCGGGTAGGTTATTTTACAAATAGAAGATCCACATCAGGGGTAATTTTATTTATATTTGAGGGATCTGTGATTTGGTACAAAAAAATTAAAAAAGTCAGTGACACTTATCATTGATTAAGTAGAATATGTGGATGTTACACCTACATATACATATATATTATGAATTCATATGAAACTATTGGATTCAAAATTTTAACTATGAAAC
Organism: Viscum album; assembly: GCA_963277665.1. Lineage (NCBI taxonomy): Eukaryota > Viridiplantae > Streptophyta > Magnoliopsida > Santalales > Viscaceae > Viscum > Viscum album. Next base: position 1,922,985,073 of record OY728160.1, read on the forward strand.
TACTTAAGATACTTTGTGATAATTATAGTTCTATATATCTATCAAATAACCTTGTGCAACACTAAATATCAAAGAATATTGACATCATGTATCATTACCCTAAGGAAAATTTGGCTAACAAAGATATCAAGCTAGAATATATTTTTATTAGAAATTACAGATATCTTCACCAAAGTTATGCCAAGGGAGTGGTTCACAGATTTGAGGTAGAAACTCCATGTTCAAACCTCTACTCTCACTTGAGGATGTGTGGAAAGAGACTCTCCCAGGGCTTTGGATTATGTTTTCATATGAAGAGAGAACTTAATCAACTCTTAGAAAGTGTTACTATTTTTTCAAATGGGGGAGTGTTTCTTTATCAAAAGGGAGTATGATATTTCTTTAACCATTTGTATTTGAAGCTATGGATATTATTTAATTGTTTATATGTATGGAATTAAGGAATGGAAGTGTACATTATGATATAAATCATCTATTTCACTTGGTGATAATTTATTTTCAATGAGTGATGTAATTCTCTCTAAAAAAATTATCTTATTTGGTAGTGTGGTTGTTGAGCACTATATGGGATAGGATGTATTTTTAGTATTATCATGAGATATGTTGAATTATAAATAGGTATATGAATATTTGGAAAAGTTTAATGGTGTTTCTATCAAATACAAAGTGGGATATTGAATAGATCTACAAAATTATTGATGATTTTTATTTATTTTTAATTTCTCATGAAATTAATTTGAGGCTGTTGAAATGTGTTTGACCATATTTGAAAACTTTTTGAGCTAGTTTTATGTGTTTTGAGATGGTTTGTATTTATTTGGATATGATTTCAAGATAAAATAGAATTTTTTGTTATATTTGAAAATGAAAATGTCCTAAACTCGGTGTTATGAATTCATAAGGTTTACATAAAGCACTTACTAGAGTTTAGAAACTTTTTCAGTTCAAGTTAATATAGTTTATTATTTTCTTAAAATTAAAAGGGACTTCATTGGGCTGATATTATTACATTATAGGGTAAAAAATAGAATTTATGCGGAGCTATGTTCTATGATTTTGGAAAAGTAGTGAACTTTTAAGGATTAATCTAATCTTTATATGGTTTATATGTAGACCTTTATATAGTTGATAACTATTTGTGGTACATTAAACCCTACAAAATAGAATCTAATAAGGAATTTTATAATGGTATATAATAACTACTACGAGGAATGTAAGGTTCTTTATGACGTTATAATTTTAATTTGGGAGACTACATATGAGTAATTCCCTTGAATAAAATTTTATAATTATACTAAATGAAAAATATGGGTTTCTATAATTTTATATTTTAAAGAAAATTATATATTATGATGCTTAATCCATTCTTCAATTACTAAAAAATAACTTTTAAAATGTGATTCTAGATGATTTATTTGAGAAACTAAAATGGATGATCACTTGTCTATCCATTTAATATTTCAAGATTTTTTATTTGAAAAATATAAATGGGGATTAAAGATATAACAATTGAAGGAGAATATCTAAAAAATTTGTTTGGAATGTCAGCATGGTGAACATAAATGGATCCTTAGTTCTTTATACACATGAAATTCATATAGTGATTCAAGATGGGTTTTCTAGAGTGAATATTTTTAAGTTTTTGAGTTATTAAGTGTTTTGTCAGGATATAGTACCTCATGCCATGAGAAAACTAAATAATATGAGAATCAAAAATATTTTTTTGAAATAAAGAGATATAATAACTTTTGGGTATTTTTAGAATTCACAAAAAAATTATTCATGGGTTTTTTTAATGGTTCTTAAAGTTGAAGTGTTTTTATTTTCTCAAGGGATTTTATTAAACTACTGAAATTGAGAAGAATCGTAGTATTAGAATTGCACCATGACCAGTGTTTATTTGAATGAGAATACTATTCATGACCATGGGATATTTTATGCAGGAAAATTTGTTTGAGGAAATGAGCCAAGGATCCCATTGTAAAAATTTGTTAATGGGAATTCTACAGAATACCAACTGACAATTAATTTTTTAATTAATTTAATTAATTAATTTCAATGTTTTACGGTTAAGGAGAGAAGTCTGAGAGAGTGGTTGAATTATTATTGAGTAAAAATTTTGAGATAAACTATAGGATAAACCAATATATTTGTTAAGAATACATAAATTTTATTGAGTGTGATTATTTAGTAAGTTTAGACCAAGAAGAAGTTTAAGAAAATTAATCAGTGTTATATTTTCATATTATCAGAAATGTTGAACCATATATCCTATTCATATCTCTCTCTCTCTCTAAGGTTATAAAAGGTTAGGGATATTGAAGAAGTGATAATAATCAAATCATTCTATCATGGAGGCTTTATAGAAAGATCTATATCAATTTTTGCAGGAGAAACCATGATTCTCAAGAGATCTTTCACATCTCATTTTCAAATAATTGTAACTACAACAAGAAGGTGTGTTGTCCAGTATGACTCTGAAAATAAAATTTTGTTGATATTTACATGTGAAAATCAGTATATCCCCTTGTGTTTTTATTATAAAATCTATAATAATAGGAAAATATCCTATCACACTAAGGAGTAGGAATTATATGAATGAGGTGCACCTTGTAAAAAATATTTTGTTCTCTATCCATTTATTTTCTATAATTTTGGGTGATGGTGAAAATTTTAATTTGAGTAGATCAAAGCCCAATAGGTAATATAAGTTGTTTTCAAAAGTAAATAAATCATGAAAATTTACCATTGAGTCATCCATATCCCTTATTAAGGGAGAGAGACATTCTAAGGATCTCTAACTGGTTTAGAAAAACCTATGTTACACTATTTAATCCAATAAGGTACCAAGGATGGAGAATTTTAATTTCAATGAAAAACAATGATTTCACTAAATTATATGGAAATAAATTCCTTGGTTAAAAGAATATGATGCTTACCCAAATTCTATATCTTGGAATGGAAGTGGTTCATACAACCATTGTGAAATTTATTCTAATTTAAATAAGTTTTTAAACTTATTTGATTGATTAAAATAATTTGAAAACAATTGGAAAAGAAATAAATTCTATTCTTATATCATTATCAGAAAATTTATACAGCAAGGTGATGATACTTAAAACTGAAAAGGAAATCTTGGAAAAGTTATAAAGTTTCTATGAAGGAAATATAAAAGTTAAATTATAAAAGTTATAGATTTGTATAAGCATATTTGAGGATATAATGATATCTAAATATGAAAAGATAGATGGATACTTTATAAGACTCAATGAAATTTTTGTAAATATAATGGGTTATGGATAAAATCTATAAGACACTACCATTATGAATAAGTTGTTGGGAAATTTCCAATATTGATTTAATCCTATGATATCTTCCCTTGAACATAGAGATGATCTCCCAATTTATGAATTTCATAAATTACTCATAACTTATGAAATGAGAAAGGAACCTTCATTTAATTGAAAGAAAAAATGAAATGTCTTTTAAGGCCATGGGAAAGCTAAAAATAAAATAATATAATGATGAAAATTCAAGTGAATTCAATAATGAGGAAGTGGGTGGATATTATGTGTGAATCATTTCTCTTATTTTAAAGAAGTTCAAGAATTTCAATAATAGAAATAAATAAATATTCCCAGCAAGATGGTACAAGTGTAATGGGATTGGAAACTTTAATATAAACTATTTATAGAAGAAATATCCTTAATATTAATTAAAAAAAATGTTGATAAACCTCTAAATATAAATTGGGTATAAGTTCCAAATAAGTATCCAAATTTAGCGAAAACAAGAAGATATTCTTAAGAAGGGAAAAATCTCATGATCAAAGAGGAAGAAGTTTACTATTTGTCAACATTCATGGTGATAAGTTTACAAATTTCATGGCTCATGTTTAAATTTCTATTTAAACATCATGCATTAAATGAGATGAAACTAAACCAACTAATCTAGAACACAAGTTGAAAGATGAATTAGAATATTATAATTAGAATAATACCAAGATCAATTAGTAAAAGTGGTTGTTCTTGTATAAAAATAAAAATTTGATTGAATAAAAGGGAGATTATGTCAAGATATAAGAAATATATATTTATGAAATAATGAAATACAAATTAAAAGTTATTAAACAAGGAAAAAATAGTGAATGATATTGAAGAGATACTTTCTATGAAAGAAGATAAATTATCCAAGACATAATCCAATTTTCTTGAAGAAGTGAATGATTCCAAGAATAAAATATATGAATTTTACAAGGATATTATGGTTAAGGTTAAATAATAACAAGCTGGTGAAAATAGGCAGGTCAATACTTCATTAATTGAATCTCAGGATAACTTTGTTTCCTTAAAAAATGTAGGTTCTAAAATATTGACTTGTATGGACTAATAAAACCAATGTGAAACTCTCTTTTGAATCCAAGTAAGAGAAGATTATATCAAAAATATATAAATCTAGACACCCTAAGAAAAAATAATTCATATTTTATAAAATAAAAACACATCAATTTTATGGGAAATTTTGTTATCAGTTTGGAGGATCCATATTTCATGGGTATTTTTAGTGTTTTGGAGTGTTTGGTCACAAACCCAACTCATTATGGTTTAATATGTCCCTACCAGGTATGATGTATGAACTAATGTAAAGATATTATAATAATATGATAACATGTTTTAAAATTAGACATGAAGTGAACATAAATTACTCTAATCAATCAACATAGAATAGATTTGATTTCTTAGGATAAATATGAAGAATATGCAATTATTAGGGTCATTTTATTGAGTAGTGAATGACTAATCTACCTTCATAGGTTCTATATTGTAATAAATGAAATAAAATTGTTAAATTGATGAGATAAAATTCATGTTTTACTAAATTTGTATTTAAAGCTGCAAGAACAGCCAAGTCATGGATTCTTGATAGTTTGTGTTCTTCCAACATGATTGGTGACACAAAAATTATAAAAAATATTGATAATCATAAAGGTCTAGGTTTTACTTTTGGTAATTATTGTTTACTAAGAATGAAAAGAGTAATATTTTCTTAAATAGAGGATATGAATCTGAATTCAAATTATTCGTTGTATATTAAAGTGTTAAAGAATAATTTATTAAGTGTTAGTTAACTATTTGATGATGTAAATGAGTTTGTGTTCAAGAAATACTATTATTCCATTAACATCATAAATTATGGATGGATAATTTTTTAGGGAATGATAAAAAATATAAATCTATTTTAAATAAGTGATCCTACCAACTCTTGTTACTAGATTTCCAAGGATGATAAAAAACAATGGAATATAATTTTTGGTTATATTTTCAAAAAAATACTTAGTAAAATTATAATATATGATGTTATGAAAGACCAAACCCAGTTGAAAAGGAACAAATATAAAATTTTTGAGACCCATCAGTACGTTAAAATAACTCAAGGATCTTAAAAAAATGTGTGAATTTTGTTTACCAAAGGTGATCTATATTACATAACATTCATTAATGATTATACTTCACTAACTAATGTCATGTTTATTAAGAAAAATTCTAAAGCTTTTAAGATGTTTAAATTTTCTATAATACAAGTTGAAAGATATTTGGGATACTAAATAAAGAAATTTAGATATCCTTATGGAAAAATAATTGGAAAAATATTTTTTAGTGGTGATTACTAAAACCACAAAAATTTAGTGAAGGTTTTTTATTAATCATCACAAAATTTCTGAATAAAACCCCGTAATTAATCCAATATCAACTGCCAACCCCTCATTCTCAAGATCAACTTCCTTCTTGTGACTCATCATCCTAACCCATGACCTTGACAATCGCCCCTAACTGATGACCCTGTAATCCCCCCCACCCCATCTCTTCATCACCCCTGAATGATGAACCCCTAAGCCCTCTTCTCCATATGATCCTCAAACCTAACCCAATTATACCTACATAATTCCCCTTATCTTTGTGACCCTGATACCCTAATCCCCTAACCCCCTCCAACTTCCCCATATTCCTAGACACTAATCCCCTAACCCCCTATTAGTCCATGAGTTTCACTTCACAGACCTTTCCTCCTTGGCCTCCACTATAATCTCTTCCCTCTTCTATCCATCCTCTATCCCCTCACCTCATCAACCATATCTCATGAAATTCGACCCCTAAGCATACATTTAGTGTTTAAGGGTTTGCAATTATAAATTATTGTTTTAATTTGGGAGTAACATATGCATTTTAAAATAATTTTATAGTATGTTAATAATCATTTTATGTTATTTTTCATCTTTTAGTTTAAATTAGGATTTCTTATGAGTATAATTTTCTAAAGGGATGTTTTTTACATAATGATGTTAATAATTTATTGTACTTGTTTGGTTAAAAATTTATATCTTTATTTTTTAATGTATAAGGAGAATACTGGTAATCCATTACAAATAGATAAAATTTGGATTAATTTATTCTAAATTATTCCCTTATATATTAAGGATTTGGATGAATTTTTAGATTATTCAGTTGAAAATTTCTTAGTGGGTCCCTGAATAAAATGTATGTGTCTTGAATATAAATTCACATTATGATTAAATATAAATTAATTATATTAACACCTTATGTTGAAATTGTTTTCGGCTTGATATGTACTTTATATTTGGCATGGAAAAATGAATTTTATGGAAAGTTCAAGTAGCTAATATAATGTTAATGAAACACAAAGTGACTCCCCATAGAAGAATCCATTTTGAAACTTGATAAATATTGTATTTAACTATGTAGGATAAAATGTTTAATATTTCAACAGATCAACAGATCCATTAGATTATCCTGAGAATGATAGTATTTATTATAACTTTAGGGATAAAAATATGAGCTCTATAAATTAGTTGAGAAAAAAATCAATAATTATATAAAGGGGGTGCCAAGTATTCAAATTAGTTTTTTATAATCAAGTTATACCATATCAACGGTCTATTTGGAATTATTGAAAAAGATTTTTTCATGATTTTAGAGTTCTTACATGGAGTATTTGGTGAATCTAAGATCCCTGAATCATTCTATGAGATAAAGAAAATCATAAACAATCTTGTACTTGATTACCTAAAAATATAAGCATTCCCTAATTTTTTTATTCTTAATTGGAAAGAATATTATGATATATAAGAATTCATAATATGTAATATAAGTTGATGGAAATCAATTATAAATATTTGGAGTACAAATTAATTTAGTATATAGAAGAAGAAGAAGAAGAAAACGCACATGAAGGTATTCTTTTAATTTCCTCTTAAACCATGATTTCAAAATTTATTCACACCATTTAGGAATGAATATAACATGAAGTGTCATTATTTATAAAGTAACAATAATTACTTGATGATACATCTAAAAGATTCAAAATCATGGAAGTTTTTTGATTAATTATATCCATATTTTTATTTAGATCTCGATAATGTAATTTTAGGAATAGATTAGGATGGTTTTAACACTTTTGATACTTTTTTTGATAATTATATCATATGGAATGTTGTTTTCATACCTAATAATCTGTTATAGTTGGTGTCCTGGAACCTACTATTTGTAATTTGATTACATAAATATTTGATGTAATAAATATTAAATTAAACATCTTATTACATATTATTCATTTTTCTGCATGACCATAATGTAATAATTTCTTATAGTATTTTTCATATTGATAAGGTCATAGAATTTCCCCACTATGATTAGAACCTTGAAGTGATATGACAATATTATCAATATAGTTATGTGGTTGGATAACTTAATTTGATAGGACACGTAGTATATAGACCATCAGGTGTCAGTACACATAAGAAGATGAGATTTCTTCTCATTAAGTTCGTACTTGGTAATATCCAAGATGGGAGATTATTATAATAGACCCACCAGTAAGAATTCCACATATTTTTTGTGTTATTGGATATTTCTATTAGTGAGTGTGTATAATGGTCCTTAGACTTTAAGATTATCATTAATGCATCTCATTACTCATGCACTTAAATTTTCTAATGAAAACAGTCACGCCATATGTTAACAGGAAGTTGGGTACATTGGGTTTGTCACTAATGACATATTATTAATGGATAATTCAAGAAAGGATTTGTACCTTCCATATTTATGGAAGTTGATATCTCTACCCATTCATTGAAATAGAACTTTCTCCCTAAATTCCATGGTCATGCTGTATCGACAAATTTATTTCAGATAGTCAAAGATTGATGTATCAAGAACATTGGTTGATGACACTATCATGAAATTTTCTTAATGTTATTATGTGAAAAATGGATTATATTATACAATGAATGTTTGTATGTGGTTTTTTTGTTACAACTCTATGTTCTTTATCTCTGGTTCCTTGACCCGTTTCTAGACAGTAATCTTGGACTTTAGGTAAGACCACTGAATTCCAATGAGAAAGAATCCTATAGGGTCACACAATAAGTGTTTCTTTTGGTATTAATTAAATTATATTTGAATTTATTTATTGGAATAAATATTATTCTCAAGACTGGGGAATAATTTTATTTAAATTATAATGATCGCAAAAATTAAAAAAAAAATTATTCACAAAATTGTAAATAAAATATATTCATTTAATTTATTGAATATTTAATAAATATTTATTTGCTAATTTTTGAATAAAATTATTATTTAAGAGAATAAAATATTTATTCTGGTGTTCAATAAATACAACAGGGGTTTGAATGGACCAATACTAAGTCTAGTGATAAAATATTTATTTACGGGTCGGTATATATTATTTATCTATTTTGTGCAAGTTGGAGAACCAAAAAATTATAATAATGTTATTATTATTATGTGGCATGGGATTTCATTAATTGTTATAATTATATTTAATGGATGTTATGCAATTAAATTTTGCAACCAAAATCTCAGCTCTATAAATAGATGGCTATATCTATTGTGTAATTTTTTTGAAACAAATTCCATGTATGGGAATAGAGAATTGTTGTGCACAATGAATTCTCTCTCAACTCCTCCTCCTCTCTCCATCTCAATTATGAGAAACCCAAGAGGAAATTTCTTCAACAATGAAGATGTGAAATCAGGAATGAACAACGCAAGAAATTGGATTTGTCGCGCTGTCACCTAAATAATGGGTGGAGTTTCTTGGAGACCTTTGAAGTTCATGTGGATAACAACTAGAGGGATTATACCCTTGGATACTCACAAGTGAAGTGAAAGAATTCTGGAAGAACCTTTTCAGATGATCAAAAATCATCAATAAAGAAATTTCCTAATCCCAGGTATTTATTTATTCAGATATTAAATAAAATAATTATAAATTTAATGTAAAAGATCCACACACTTTGTTTTGGCAATGATTATTAAAAAAATTAATATATCACCCACCAAAGCATGCTTCTTCTATGCTCATAACCAATAAGTGGTATCATAGTGGTCATGTTTAAATTTATAATTATTTATTTTATTTTTATCTTGGAAAAATAGTGGTTAAATTTTATTTCATGTTATTTGTTCTTTAATCTGATTTAAATTAACATTTTATTGAAATTATAATTGTTTTCCTTCATTGTTTCATTTTTTAATGGTTTAATAAAAATGAAGAATGACTAGAGATACCATCGGGAAGTGCCAAATCATTGGCTGGTAAAACTGGGTTATGCGACGTGTGTCGGAGCACACATTGTATACCCATGCACAATTTATCTAGATGCACCAAGTAATTAATTACACATGGTGCTTTTATTGTACATTTCATATTGATCAGGCCATCCTAGCATAAGGAAATTGGATACGGGGTGTGTAATTGGCATTTACACCCCATGTAGTCTAGCCGAGTCCACACACTGAAGCCCCAAGCGTGTGATATGGATATACAGCAACCAAGGTATATGGAGTGTAGAGGCTTGTACATTCCATGTAGTCTATCATTATTTTAAAAAATTAAAATTACATTAAATTTGAAATTGCAACATTAAGCCCTTATTTTATTTATCAGCACACGATTGTGTGTTTGAAAATTTAATAATGGTCCTAAAGAATTTTAAAATATACAATTGATTTGGTGTAATTAATATGAAATTATTGGTTCTTCCATTTATTTTTCATGAAGTCCATTAATGATGGGTATCTCCAAATATGATCATATTATCATTAAGATGAAAGGGAATTAATTAATTAATTTTTTCATTAATTAATACAATCATGTTTATCTGAAATAATAAAAGAATGAATAAATGAATGTTATCCATTTAATTTTGTATATTCATTTCATGTGTGACTGTTCATGATCTTGAAAAATACCTATGTATGTTTTTGAATTTATTTATCTAAATTTATTTCATGGTTTTTATATTATTTAATATTCAATAAAAATAGCATGGGAGTCATCCCTTTCTCCTTTATTATATAGAACCTATATGTCCAAGGATATTTATGTTATTCCCTTTAACCTATCCTTTGGTTATCCTCACTTGCGAGTGAGTGATAAGTATTTGTATTTAATAGAGAATCCCAAGGTGTGTGTGGATGGTTCAAGATGGAACCACAATGATCCAAATTGATGATACATAGGTGGACACATGGAATATTGTAGCTCATGCCAAGTCCAGCATAAGGATTTGTTTCTCTTAGGTCATATGTTGATTTAATTCCCACTCATTAAATAAACCATTATATTAGCTCATGATCAGGTCATTTAATTAATTATTTATTTATTTTAATGCATTAAAATTTTATTTATTGATTCAAGGTCATGATCACATAAATGAATGAATTAATATAAAAATATGAAATTTAAATAAAACTGATTATGTGTAAATGTTTTATCTAAACATGGTTAATTAATTAAGAAAACATCCAGTAAAATATTAACAAGACATGTAAATGATAAAACAAGATAAAAATTTATACATAATAAAATAAAATTCCTCAATCTAATATTAAGTCAGACTAAGACATTCATTACTTTATTAATCAATAGAACTATGTGTTTGACAAAACTTTATTAGGACACTTACTTTTATAAGGGGAGTTCTAATGAAATTGTTAGTTTGACATAACCATTTTACATCAAGAGGAGTATCCCTTTCTTGACTTGGTGTAATTTGGAGGCAATTGTTGAGAAAATCAGAGTTGGGGAGTCCACTCAATGGATCATAGAGCTTCAATCTCATAGTTGTAAAACCCTTTCCAACCAAAATACCTTCAAAATAGCTTGAACAACCCTTGTTGGGGTTATGGAAAGGGGAATATGGATCCTTTCCAATATAATTTCTTAGAAACTATACATTCCAAGATAAATGGTGAGGGTTATCAGGACATGATAAAATAGTGGGGGATTTAATAAAATCAATTAATTATTTCGTTCAAAATCTATAACCAAGAAAGGTACTAATAATATGAAATTTTAATTGTATAATAAAATGACATGATCATTATACCTATTATCAATATTGGATAAATAAAATATTATCATTAGTAATAACTTCCAGGAGTGGTTTATACGCCTTTGGGTTATTCTATTCCAAGAACTGAAATTTTACATGCTAGAATCCTCAATTTTTGATCCGCCTACACAAGAGGCGAGTGATGAAGAGTTCCTAGTCTAAAAAAGCATATAAATGGTGTGTTCTACATTTCATGTTTGATTCTTTCATCTATGTCTTGAGAGATCAGGAAGTCTCATGAAAACATGGATTCATATATCATGATTGAGAAACTATATGGTCTATACCTGGAGAGAGCTAGACAGGAATGGCTTGAGATTTATAAGGCACTCTTTCATAGTAATGTTGGATAGGTTTCCCTAACTGGGACTCATGTAGTCAAGCTCATCGGCTACAATGAGATCCTATAGGTTCTAGGTTTTAAACTCCCCAAAGAACTGGGAACTAATCTCATTCTGGCATCACTCCCTTAGAGTTTCTCTAGTTTTGTTGTGAATTTTAATATGAACTATATTGAGAAGTCTCTGGCAGATCTTCTTATCCTCCTTCACCAAGTAGATAAATATATAAAGTGTGAAAATCCTTATATCCTTATGGTGAACAAACAGAAAGGGAAACAAAATAGATTTAAGCCCAAAGATTCTTCATGCCCTTCAAAGAAGAATATGATCAAAGAGGAATCAAGGGAATGGGATGTTGTCTGTTTTGTATATGGGAAGAAGGGACACTATAAAAAAATACACCCAACTAAAGAATCAAGGGGAGCTTCAGGTGAATTTTTTATCAAGTGAAATTTTTATCTTTCTAAAAATTTGGTATTAGATATAGCTTATGGTTCTCACATGTGTATTGAAATACAAGAAACAAGTTGATTCAAAAAAATGACTGAGGAGAGGTAGATCTAAGAGTAGCCAATGGAGATAAACTTAATTTTATAGCTATCGAGGACTACCACATCACATTTCTGACCAGAATGATATTGGTTTTATAGGATTTTTATTATGTTCCTTCAGTAACCAGAAACATTATTTATGTATCCAAAATAGAAACAAATGGATTCATTTTCAAATTCAAAAATAAATGTTTCTTATTTTATAATGAAAGCATTTTTTATCGTAAGGAACATTTTATTATGGTTTTTATGTGATGGATTGCATGAAATAAGTAATGGAAATTGATAACGAAGTTACTTCACATGACTCATACCACACCCAACCATGGAATCACTAGCTGGGTCATGTAAATGAAAAATTCTTGAAAAAATTACATCAAGATTGATATTTAGATTCTTTTGAACTAAAACCACTTGGTGTACATCATGTATCTTTACAAAAAAAATAACAAAATCCCCATTTAGTTGGAAAGGTGAAAGAACTAAAAATATTCTTGAATTAATTTATACCGATGTGTGTGGAATATTTCCTATTGAAGAAAGGGGTGGGTTCTCATACTTTATAACTTTTATTAATGATTTTAGTAGTTATTTATATATTTACTTAATGAGGTATAAGTTAGATTATTTTGAAAAATTTATGGAATAAAAGTATGAATTTGAGAACCTTATTGGTAGGAATATTAAGAAACTATACTCAGATCGAGGTGGAGAATATCTTTATCAAGACTTCATTGATTACTTACGGAAGTTTGTAATCCTATCCGAACTCAATCCTCATTACATTCCATAGTGTAAAGGTGTAAGAGAAAAGAGGAAACATTCCTTGTTGGACATAGTGAGATCAATGATGATTCATGTAGGTCTTCTATTATCTTTTTTTGGGATATGAGTTACAAAAAGTGGCGCACATACTAAACCAAGTACAAACTAAATTGATAAATGGTATTCAATACAAATTTTAGAGAGAAATAAAAACCTTGTTGTTGAATTTACATGTATGGGGAAGATAAGTGTTTGTTAAGGCCTCTTTATGTAACAAACTTTCACCTTGAGGCACAAAGTGTGCCTCTATAGGAAACCCCAAGAAAACAAGGGGGTATTACCTATACGGCCCCTCGAACAAAAGGGTTATACTGGAAATACATTTTATATTACTTGAAAGGGAGCACATCACCAAAATAGAGAGTGGGGGATAGATAAAATTTTATAAATTTGAGGGTTAAGGCACACAAAAGTTGGTATAGGATTATATTCCACAATGCCTCATGGAAGAAGAAACTATTCCAAATAGACAAGAACTTTGTAGGAGTATAAGATAGGTTAGAGAACTAGAACAGTATGATTTTCTAGTTACCATGGATGGTGACTCATTATTAGTTGATAATAACAATCCTCTAACCTATAAGAATGTAGTAAGTGGCACATATGTTACCAAGTTAATAGAAGCCAAAACTCTAAAATGGATTCTGTCTACCAAAACCAAGTCTGGATTTTGGTTGATTCTTCAGTGGATGTAAAGCCCATTAGTTAAAAATGGGTATTTAAGAAGAAACTGAATATTGAAGGACAGGTTAGTAAACCTATAAGTCATGACTAGTTTCAAAAGGGTTTAAATAGTGTCAAGGTATTGACTGAAATAAAACCTTTTTCACCAGTTGTAAGAATTAAATCCATCAAAATTATACTTTCTATTGCAGTTTAATATGACTATGAGATTTAAAAAATGGATGTCAAAACATCCTTCTTAAAGGTAACCTTCAAGAAGATTTTTAAATGACATAACCTGATGGGTTTGTGACTCCAAAGGATGCCAATTAGATATTAAAGTTTCAAAATTCCATTTATGAATTAAATAAAGCATTCAGGTACATTCATTTTGATGAATACAAAATAGAATTTGGATTCATAAAGAACGAATGTGATCCTTTTTCTTCAAAATAGAATTTGGATTTATCATTAATGCATGTCATGAATTGCACAATTATATTTTTTTGGTAAAAAATATCATTCCATATATTGGAGGGAAGTAGGGTACGTCGGGTGCTCACGAATGACATGTTATTAATAGATAAGTCAAGAAAGGATTTTTCCCTTCCATATTTATGGAAGTTTATATCTTTAACTTTTAATTAAAATATAACCTTCTCCCTAAATTCCATGTCCATGGTGTAATGATGAGTTTATTTCAGATAGTCAAAGAATGATGTATCAAGCACATAGGTTGATGACAATGACATTAAACCTATTTGATGAGATTACGTGAAAATGGGATTATATTACAAAGTGACAATTCATATGTAGTTTTCATCATTGTGAATTTAAGTTCTTTCTCTTGGGTACCTTGACCTTTTTCTAGACATTAATCTTGGACTTTAGGCTAGCCCACCTAATTCCAATGATAAAGAATTCTAGAGGTTCACACACTAAGTGTTTATAGTGGTCTCGATTAAATTCTATTTGAATTTAATTAATGGAATAAATATTATTCTCAAGACTGAGAAATAATTTTATTTAAGTTATAATGATCTCATAAATTAAATAAATATTTATTCACCAAATTATGAAGAAAATATATTAAATTATTTTATTGAATATTTAGTAAATATATATTTAATGGTTTTTGAATAAAATATTTATTTAAGAGAATAAAATATTTTTTCATCTTTTTAATTAATACAATAGTAGTTCAAATGGACCAAGAACGTGTTCGGTGATAAAATAATTTTTTACGAGTCGGTAAATATTATTTATCCATTTTACACAGGTTGGCACACCAAAAAATAATAATACTGTTATTATTATTATATTGCATGGGATTTCATTAATGTTTATAATTATATTTAAGGTTTGTTATGCAATAAAATATTGTAACCAAAATCTTAGCTCTATAAATAGATGTCTGTGTCTATTGTGTAATTATTTTCAAAACCAATTCAAAGTTTGGGTATAGTGAATTGTTGTGCCTAATGAATTATCTCTCGAATCCCCCTCCTCTCTCCCTCTAAAAAAATGAGAAACCCAAGACATAATTTCTTCAAGAACAAAGAATGAGCTATCAAGAAAGAGTAATTCAAGACATTTAATTCTTCATGCTAGCACCCGGAGAACGAGTGATGTTTCTTAGAGACCATTGAAGCACGTGTGTATCACCGCTAGAGGAATTCTACCATTGGACCCTCAAAAGAAAAATGAAGGAAATCTAGAAGGGCCTTTTCGGATGATCAGAAATCATTAATGAAGAAATTTCCTAATCCCAGGTATTTTTTTCATCAGATATTAAATAAATTAATTATAAGTTTTATGAACAAGATCATCGCTCTTTGTTTTGAGAAACTACCATTAAAATAAAATTTAATATATCACCCACCACTGCATGCTTCTTCTCTACTCAGAACCAACATAATCATCCATTATGGATGTGTATAAAGAAGAATTATTTCATTATATTGATGATTATTCTTAGAAAAATTCCTATAAATATCATTAATCTATAAATTCATCCTCTAATCAAATAATTGCAATAATAATGGGATGATGACCTAGAAACATTTCCTATATCAATAATAAAACTATTAAAAATTTATGTTGCATTAATGTGGAATTTTTTTGACTTTCCTTAAGTAGAAAACTTATCTAGTCGGTACAGTCAGTATATTTTGGATTGTATCATTTTTAATTTTGATTTTGAATCTCAATTATTATCTCATAGTAGAAATTAGTTCTTAATGTGTCATTACCAATTTCTTGATACATCTTATAAATTCATGTTTAAAAAGACACAATTCAAAGGGGATATTAATTTGAAAAATTCACCAAGGGTGTTATCAGGTTTAGAAATTTTAGGACAATTAATGAATTTAACTAAAAAATTTTGGAAACATAATTAAATTAATGTAGTGGGAAATGGGTATAATTTATAATATCTGAAGCATTTGGAACATAGTAGTGGAATAAAATGAGTATATTTTTTAAACATATTTATTAGGAGTTTAATTTTTTTTCTATTAATCATAAAGTAATTCATATTGAGGAGAAAAAATATGATAATGTAATTTTTACATTTCTTAATGAGAAGGTTAAATTGATGGGTCACCTTAATTCTTATAAGTACATGAAAGTAATGAAAGTATGTTTTGTGGAAAAATGAAAATGTAAATCATCCTTCAGCTGTTTTTTCAATGAAAAATCCTAAGAAAGATGTATTATTTTAATATTTAAATAATATAAAGTGACAAATGTATATTCAAGTAATATTTCAAGGTTTATTTACTTAAAAAATTGAAATTTACATGGATTTAAAATACATGAAACACATATTTTAATTGATTACTTTATACCCTTGGCATTACATAATACATTACATGAAAAAGTAATTATGTTTGTAGTGGATTCATGGTTGTTATTCAAATAGCTCTATGAAAAAACTCTAAATATTACCGATCTTGAAAAACATTATGAAATAATTGTGTTTACACTTTATCATTTGTAGATGTTATTTCCCCATTAATTTTTCATTTTCATGATTCATTTAATTATTCATTTGGTTGAAGAAGCTAAACTTAGGGGACTGATAGACTATAAATGGATGTATCTAATTAAGTGGTACATTAAAATTATTCTTGTTTTCATTAGTGAATTCAAAGTTATCTAGTCATTATATAAATATTTATAACATGGTTATTATATTTTTTTTATCATGTACTTAGGTAATTTGAAATAATATGTTAAGAATAAATCTTAACTGGAAGGATCTTTTGCTGAAGACTACATAGCTGAAGAGTGTCTAAAATTATGTTCTAGGTATTTTGATGGAATTGATACTATATTCAATAATTTTTGACATGTTAATGACAACTATAATAATTCTCATTTAGAAAAATAGTCATCAATGTTTCCAACTATGTGACGACTAGTTAGAAAGGGCATAAATTTTACATCGACTGAATTTGAATTTATAAAGGCACATAGATATGTGATACTCAATAGTCTTATTAAGGATCCATTTTCTAAATAATTGATATTGATAAAAAAAGATATGACTAAGGGTTGAATCTTGAAATGAGTTATAATTAACAAAAAAATATTAACAAATAGATTTTTGAATGGTTCCCTCATTGTGTAAGAACATGATTTCATTCATACTATTAACATATTATTATTATTTTTCTATATTAAAAGTAATACCTTATATCCTATTGTACAGATAATGAATATTGAGAATTGAGTTGATAGGGATATAAGGAGGATTCATTAAATTTTACTCTTATCAACTTATCTCACTTGATCCATACTGGTGAGTTTGAATAGCATGATACATTTATCTTGGATTCTAAAGTGAATATGGTTTACTATGTAGATGATGAAGTACATGACGGTTGGAGTGCTTTTTTATACTTAAAATAGAGAGACTTGTATGATATAGATGTTGAATATCAATTGGAAATTTGTGATAGTGAACCTCATAACCCACAAAAAAATTCAATAATATTTCTCTAATATTATTGAAATAATAGAAATTGTAAGGGAGGATATAAATGAATAAGTACCCTTTGGAATAGTGGTCGATAACATTGATGAAAATAAATATTAAGATAATTGAATTTATGAACCGGTAATGAAACTGTATTAAAATTTCACATCTATAACTGTTTTGTACATATATACATTATTATATTTTTTTTTTACATATTTTAAAATAATTTTACTTATAATTTTTTATACAATGAATATTTTATAACCCATTTGAAATGTAAAAACACTGAGAGAAAAAGAATTCAAGATATTAGCTGATCACCATCATAGGGAAAACTTCCTCTACCATCACCTTGAGTGGATACAAGTGATTAAACTATACTAAAGACTTTTGGAGAGCCACATTATTCCTTATATGTTGTCAGTATTTCCCCATCTGATGCACCTTTAATGATGGATACATTGGCCACTCCTCTATTTAGGGGATATTAGTGGGTTTCCATTACTAGTATTTAGTTCATTGTAAAAAAACTATATATTTTTATTAAATTTTAAATTTTTAATCATAATAAAATAAAATTATAAGAGATATAAATATGACTATAGTAGATCTATGATACCTAAAATACTTAAAAATTATTGTTCCATTTGATGAGTTTGGGGTGCCTATTGATGTTTCTTCCTAAATCCATGCACAAATTCCTAGCCATCTTGCTTGTGAGATATTTAGACTTCCCATTGTTTATAAATATTATATTCATATGCTCATATCATGGAAAAATAAGGAATTTGATAAAAAAATAAAGGCAATACAAATTTAATATTCACTGATGACTAATTAATTTGTTATGTATAAAATTATTAATATAATTATAAAGTATTATGTTTTTTATTTATAGATTTTTTTTATTTTGATGCCCATGGATATATTTCACACTGATAGAACATGAAAATTTTGGACAATAAATAGGGAGAATACAAGTGGAGATTAATTTATGAGTTTAATGAAACTTTTCTAAGAACTTAGTCAATACATGAGAATGTTCCTAAAGGCAAGTATTATGAGTAGTGGAAGTTGTTTGTTAATATTAACAAGGATATATATCATGAGGTATTTGCATATTTTATAGTAACATAAAAATATAAACAAAAAACTTAATTTTTATTAATGTTACTATTTTTCTATAAATTATCTAAAAAAGTCTATAAATTATGAAAAAAAATTCATTCCTCATTTCTTTGGGAGATGTAGTTTTTATTGAAAATGTACAATATTGGATGTATTTTATTGATTAATATTTATATTATTTTATTATACCTAATTTTTTTTCCTAACTTGATATGTATATATAAATTTTTATATAGGGTCCTAACTTGGTCACTCAGTTGGATGAATGGAGATGTGGCTTTATTTTCACCAAAAACCTAATGGTAATTTCAAGAATGTACCTATCATATAAATAAGAGTAAGTACTTTTCAATAAAATTTAATGGTATAAAATTACAATTAAAACATAATAATGAAAAATAAATTAATTAGATAATATAATGAAGTTAATATAATTTATAAAACCATCATTAATATCATTGTATTTATGAGTTAAAAGTAAATAATATTTGGATTAAAACCCTGTACAATCATCATCGATTTCCCAAAATGATATTGTAATAACCATTTTAGGGAAGAAGTATCCTAAGTAGGTGTGGTGGATGGTTTCTAGGACTAGTCCATAAAATTTATTTTGTAGGTCATAATCACACTTTAATGATACACTATGTAATTGGGTTCATGTCATTCTGTTGATCGGGAAGTATATAGAGAAATTTTGAGGAAGAAATAAAATGAAAATGAACAAAAACCTATAGGAAAACACATGTTTAGTGGCAGTATAAAATGAAAAATAAATTAATTTCTATATTATATAAGATTTTGGGAATAGTCTATGAGGAAATTTTGAGGCTATTAGCTCATAATTTAGAGGTAAATTCTGAACTCAATTCATACCAAGTACAAACTATTATTTTATTTATTTCTCTACTCATATTATATCAGGTTAGGCTCGCTTCAATGAGATGAAGGTGGGGAAATATGAGATGAGTGCTATGTTTTAATTATTTCTGATATACATGTGAATTTTATGTGTCAATATGATGTACAATGGGCTCATACTAACAGAATAAATAGTTTCTAATAATTTTCTAGTCTTTAAAAGTTTGAATTAGGGAGTCAAAACTAAGAAAATGAAATATTTTTTCTATGAAATCAAAGGAAAACAACCATAGATTGTTTTTTGAAATTTTGGAACTTATTCTACATAAATATGAGTTTTTATTTCCTTAAGATGAATAAAAATTCATTTTTAGTGTTTTATAATTGTATAGCATGCGTGTAATTGTCAAAACTATAAAACAAACCCAAATTGATGTGAAACCATATGAAAATTTATTTTAATTATTAACGATGTGAATAAGTAGATAAATTGAAATCCAATGTGTTGTTTTCTCAAACTGATTTAATTAGTGGTTGTTAAAGGTTTTCAGCCTTTGAAAACAAGTGTTAGAGGGACAAAACCAAGAAAACGGCCAATGATTGTCATATAGTCATAAGAAAAAAACTATAGATTTATTTATAAAATATTGTAAAAATAACTATGTCAATAAAAGTTTTTTTTTCTAAGGATTACTAAAAACACTTTTTAAGAGTTTTAAAACACTAAAATGTGTGTTTAACGGTCAAAACCATATACTAAGAACTCAAATTAATTCAAAATCATGAGAAAAACATATTTTATTTTTTGGGACTTGAAAAATTATATAGAATTTAAATTAACATGTGGTGTTCTTGATAATATTGAATAAGTATTTTTAAAGATTTTTTAGTCATTAAAAACATCCATCAAGGGGTTAAAACCAATAAAATGATCTTTTATTTATGTAAAATCATAAGAAAACAACCATAGATTGATATATGAATTGTAATAATTTAATCTATGTCTAACATATTTTTTTTTCTCAAGATGACTGAACCCGCATTTGTAGAATTTTAAAATAATAAAATGTGCATATAATGGTCAAAACCATCGAAAATGACCTCAGATTGATGTAAATTTATATAAAATTATTTTTTATTTTCATTAGTATATTTCACATCAATCAAACAAGTGGTGTGTTTATACCAATTAAGTAAAAATTTATTAAAGATCTTTTAGCCTTTAAAATCATACATGATGGGGTAAAAATCAATAAAATAACCATAAATTAACATTAAATAATTGGGAAACAATCATATATTTATTTTTAAAATATAAGAACTGATAACACATCAATTTGAGTTTCCACTTTCTCAGGATAACAAAAAATGCATTTTTATTGTTTTAAAATACTAAAACATGTGAGTAATAGTAAAAACCATATAAAAATACCTATGATTTAGGTAAAATCCTAGAAAACATATCACTAAATTATTTTTTATTTTTATGAGAAAAAAATATCAATGAAATATGTGGAATGATCAAATTGAGTTAATAATTAGTTTTTAATGGTTTGAAAGTCTTTAAAATCATGTGTCAGGGGGTTAAACCTAAGTAAACAGCCTTTGATTACTATAAAATCATAGGTAAAAATTAATATTAATTTTTAAAATTTATTTATTGATTACACATCAATCCATTCTTTCATTTTCTTGGGATGATCGAAAATAAATTATTAGTATTTTAAAATACTGAAACATTCCTATGATGGTCAAAACCATTGAAAAATACTTCTTTATTGATCATAAATAATAGGGAAATTGTATTTGAACTATTTTTTACATTTATATGAAGAAAACATAAAAATCTGACATTCAGTGTGCTTAGACTGATTGAATAATTAGTTTTTAAAGATTTGACGGCCTTTAATAATGGTCATATGGGGGTCTAAACCAAAAAAATTACCAATTATTTCTGTAAAATCATAAAAACCAACTGTGTATTTATTTTTTAAGTATAGTAACTGGCACCACATAAATAGGAGTTTTTATTTCCTTGGTATGTATAGAAATGCATTTTTTATATTTTAAAACACTAAAATTTGTGTGTGATGGTCAAAACCAAAGAAAACAACCATGGGTTAAAGTGAAATAATTAAAAAATATATTTAAATTATTTTTTATATGAATGAGTAGAAAAAACATCAATCCAATATGTGGTTTCCACATACTGATTGAATAAACATTTCTTAAAGGTTTTACAGTCTTTAAAAGTGTTCATCTGGGGGTCAAAACCAATAAAACCATAGTTGATCACTGTTAAATCATAGGAAAATAAATAAATATTTATTTTTGAGATATAAAAATTTAATCTATATTAATATGAGTTGTTATTTGGTCAAGATGATGAAAAACATATTTTTATTATTTTAAAACGCTAAAAGGTGCATGTTATAGTTAAAACCATAAAAAATACTCAATATTGATGTGAAATAATAGAAAAAAATATTTAAAATATTTTTCACATTTATAATAAGATGAAATGTGCTTGAAATGATGGAATGATCCATTTTTAAATATTTTATGGTTTTTAAAAAATTTCAATCAGGGGGTCAAAACTTAAAAAATGACATTCAATTTTTGAAAAATCAAATAATAATAACAGAATATTTATTTTTTAAATTTTATAAAAAAACTTTAATCTGAGTTACCATTTTATCAATATGACTAAAAAAATCAATATTGAGTATTTTTTTCTATTATTTCACATCAATATTGAGTATTTTTTATGGTTTTAACTATAACATGCACATTTTAGCGTTTAAAATAATAAAAATATGTTTTTCAAATTTTATAAAAAAACTTTAATCTGAGTTACCATTTTATCAATATGACTAAAAAATCAGTGTTTTAAAACACTAAATCATGAGTTTAATGGTCCAAACCATAGAAAACATCCTCATATTTATCTAAAATATTATTAAAAATATAATTAAATTATTTTTAAAGTGAAAAATTAGACAACATGTCAATCCAACATAAGGTGTGATCATAATGATTGAATAAATATTTTTTTAAGATTTAGACATCTTTAAAAAACAGCATAGGGTTAATACCCATAAAATAACCTCAGATATCCATGAAATCATAGAAAATAAATAGTATATTTATTTTTAAAATATAGGAAATAACATCACATCAATCCATGTTTTAATTTTCTAGGTATGATTGAAACTTTATTTTTAGTGTTTTAAAATAATAAAATGTGCAATTAATGGTAAACAACATAGAAAACAACCTCAGATTGATGTGAAATCATAGGAAAACTATATTTTAATTTTTTGTAAGTTGATTAATTTTTAAATTAAATTTCAAAATATATGGGTTTGGTTTTTAATGGATATTCTTGATTTTAGTATCTAACACTAGGAAATTTCCTTAAAGTAATTGATTATTTGGTTTTATGATTACAATGATTGTATTGTGAAAAATAAATATCAAATTGTGTCTAATTTACCAATATTTTTATATTGGGAAATGGTTTAGTAAGTTAAAATGATGAATTGTAGAAACTGGTATTGATTTTAAAAAATTATTTTCACAGTAGTGGAAAATGATATATCAATACATAGATTGTTGTGAACACATCCTTTTAAAGTTCTTAGAGTTAAATAATATCTTAAATAGGTAATTTTAAATTTTAAAATTACCTAAGGGGAGTTTGGAGGCTCAATTTCCTTATGAATTTTCATGTCTTCATTCAATATAGGATATGTGATATGATATGTCATTTATTTTATGATAAAATATCATATGTTTTATCTAAAAAACAACAAGTTTTATGTGAAATTTTTTGAAAATATTCTATGTCTATTCTATTTCATGTTCATTGTATTAAATGTTTGGGTTTTATATTGTAGATGATATATTCCAGTCATAAGAAGGAGGTTAATTGATTTGATCCATGACACTCTTTAGAAGTCAATTGTGATAATTCATATTTTTTATTATATATTTAAAAATAATCATGGATTATACAATAATTGTTATTTATTATGTTCAATTTTGATTTCTATATTTTTTTAAGTTGATATGATGATCATGTGGTCTTTTTCATATATTATGATCCTAACTATGGAGGTGGTTAAATACAATGGATGTGGATATATGGACATGATGGGATAAGGATGGTTGTTGGACTTATGTTATTTGTATTATAACTGATTTTATGACTACTTTATATGGATTTTTTTGTGTATATATGTTTGTTTTATATTATATATATATATGCGTGTTTTATATATATGTTTTCTATATTATTGTATATTTCTTTTTTTAATTAATTAATATCTATTTTCATTTTACATTGTATAATTTATTTTAATTTTTTTTATTTTAAATGTTTGGTGATAGTTTCTTTAAACCATCACTGAAAATAACTAATGATATTAATATTAGTGAATGTTCCTTTTAAAATTATTTATTTTTAATTCTTTCACTTTGTAGAGGTTCTAATAAACCACCATGAAAGGAAATTGCTACTACGTTATTTAGTAGTGCTTCATTTATTTTTATAATTTAGTAAATAATTTTTTTATAAGAACATACACAAAATATGTGTAAAACTTTTTCTAAATATGAAATTGACACTTTTTTAAACCATAGATAATTTACTACCAATAATAAAATTTTTATCATTTTAAATAACCACCACTACTTTGTTTCTCGATGGTTTAAACTGCCACTGAAACAAAAATAACCTCTATTATAGGCTATTTTTAGTGCAATAAAAATAATATACATGTGATTGTTTTGAAATATATCTTTTTAAACATTGAATCAATACTCAATATATCACACCATATACACCAAAAAATAATTATGTTGTAGATAGTAAGAATAAAATCATGGTTGATATAAGAAAGATAAATCTAGATGATAATAAAATCTCAAAATATTTCTTGAAATAATTTATCTGTACTATTTTACACATACAAAATTGGTGTCTATTAAAAATTTATATATATATATATATAACCATAATAAATATGTTATAATATTTATCCAATTGTCTAATATTTTATAGGATTTGGTCATCCTTATTTTTTAATGATCAGAAGAAAAAATCTAGAAAATTTTGATGAAATGGTAGATGAAGGGATATTTATGGTTTACTTATCAAATGAAAGTGGATGAAGATTTTTGAACAAGAGTATTCACAACATATTTAAGAATTGTTTTGTTAATATTATTTAAATTTTAAGGAAACATACCTAATAGATGAAACATATTTGAAAAATTCTGAAGCAAATGCCTTACATATTTTAGGAAAGTTCAATGAAGAAGTTGGTAACAAAGAGCCTATTTCTTTTGATATTGATTCTATACAAAGTAGTAATGAATAAAATAAAGATTTTAGAGATGATATAAAATATTTTTAGATATTTAAGAAACATTTTTAATCTAAAAACATTATTTGTGGATAATAGGCTCTTGATCAAATTAGAAGAAGACTAGAAGTTGGAAAGAAAACTTCTCTTATCTCATTGGTTAAACCACGTTCTATAGTTGAATTAGATGATAATGATGAGTACATAAAAACTATTAATGATGAAATTTATTTTATTGAGAAAAACCCTACTAGAAGGAATATTCTAGGACCTAAAAATAAAAATTTTAGGGTCGTCAGGTGAGTTTTTTGAAATAAGATAAATATTAAAGGTGAAGTGTAAACAAATAAATCTAGGTTGATATGCAAGAGCTACTATCAAAAGGAGGGAACTGATTTTAAATAATAATTTGAACCATTATCATGGATCTAATATATACAGATGTTCATAGTAGTGGAAACACACAATAATTACAAATTATATCAAATGGAATTGAGATCTTCCTTTTTGAATCATGGTCTTGAAGAAAAAGTTTTCAATTAAAAAATATGATGGTTTCTTTTAGGATTTTTATATCAGCATGATGTGAAAACTCAAAAAATATTTCTATATATTTAAATTAGATACTATATTCTATTATTCAAAATTAAATGTGTGGCTAAAACAAAAAAATCACTAAAGTTAGGTTTTAAATTAATCTATATGTTAAGTATATATCCATAGGTACTTTAATTGTCATTGTATATGTTGATGATATAATATTTTTTCGAGACCCAGAGTACCCCTATGATAAATTTAATATTAAAATTAATTTATTTTGAGATGTATATTTATGATAACTTTTAAAAAAATAATCAAGTAATATTCAAGATAAGTTTCAACTCAAATTTTGGTTTGAACAAAACTATGAAAAGACATGGATTCAAAAAAGGTTAATCAAAAGCAGTTCAAGATAATTATTGGAAGCTTGTTATACCTAGAAACATCAAGGAATGATATAGAATATGTATTGAATCCATGTGTGATATTTTTGTGTGGTATAAGGGATTCACATATGCTAGCATCAAAAATAATACTTAGATATGTGAAAGGATCACTAAACTATGGGATTATATAGATAAATAGTAAAATTTAAAACTTTTTGGGATTCAAAAAAGTTTATTGGATAGGTTATTTCCCTAGTAGAAGATCTTATTGAAGTGGAAATTTATTTCTTGGTGAGGGATTTGGGGGCTGGTATAATAGAAATAAAAAAATTAACTGCACTTATCATAGCTAAATAATAATTTGTGGCTGCTACACATGTGTACACACCAATGTTATGGATGAAAGTGTAGCTAGCAGATTTAAAAATTGAGACTAAGAGGACAGATAAGACACTTTGTGATAACCATAATACTATATATCTTTCAAATAACCCTGTAGATATGTTAAGATCCAATAATATTGATATGAAGTGTTATTTCATTAAAGAAAATGTGTCCAATGCTTTTATCAAGCTAGAATATGTTTATACCCAAAATTAGATTATATATATCTTCACCAATGTTATACCAAAAGGAAATCTTCACTAATTTGAAGACATAAATCCATGTTTATACCTCTCTTATTAGTTGAGGATGTATGTAGAAATACCCCCCACAAGTCTTTGGATTCTGTTGTCAAAGGCATAGATAAAGTACTCAAATATTATCAGTAGTAATACTCTACTTTTCAAAAATGGGGAGTGTTTTTTTCCAAGGTGGATGTGATCTTTCCATAACCATTTGGATCTAGTTCTGTGAATATTACTAAATGGGTGAGATATATGTATGTATGTAAAGGAATTATGTATTGTGATAGAGATCATCTACATCAATTGGAAACAATATCTTATCACGGAGGGATGTGGTTATCTCTAAAACAATACCTTATTTAGTATTGTGGTTTTAGGACACTTATCATATAATATATGCTATGATTTTTTGATTCTCGTGTGATTTGTTGACTTCTAAACATACCCTAGTTGATTTAGAATATTTTAATGAGGATTCCAAAAAATCTAAAGGGGGAGGTTTGAAGAACCCCATGTTATTATTAATGGTTTGTATTTATTGTAAACTATGATTGAGCATCATTCAGATATATAGAAATGTGTTTTAAGATGTTTGAAATGTTTTTGAGATGGTTTGAGGTGGTTTGACATGGCCTAATATAAGGTTCTCAAATCAGTTAGTGTACCCCTGGGGGTGAATCAATGCTACTTATTTTAAAAATTCTTTCCATTAATAAATTAATCTCTCTTGGAATGTTATAGTTGTTATCCACTCCTAATGTCACTTCCTCTCCCATATGAAAAAAATGAAATGAATATAAATAGTACATGAAATTTTATATAAGTTTCGACATCAATGTGAGAGCTTAATCCGTGATAGGTTTGGGTTGAGTCTCAAAACCTAGATTATCACTAATATAATAGTGATTACAAGAGAGTTTCAATATACATCTTTTAATTCTTGTTAATATTTTTTTTATCTTATAAAATTTAAGGGTAGAATACATCCTTGAACTTTCCCAACAATAGAAACTTGTGAAAAATGTTGTCTACCCTAGTACCACCAGCCTTCAAATGGACTCATACTCTTAGTTGAATTATATCTTCAAAATACATAACAATACATCTTCATAAAATATAATACATAAACATGAATTATTATTGGATTCTTGATCAAAATAAATGAAATCATATGCATGTTGGTCTATTCCCATGTTATTTAGGATCATTTATTCATACATGAGAGAATGTAACCGTGAAACCATCTCCTTTGGTCTAGTAAACAATAACCTAGATGAATGGTAGTGGAATAAAATTGACTTTACCTCTTCATAAGTTTTAAATAAAGTATATGGTTTTTTCCTCTAATTTTCTCTCAATTTTATATAGTATAGTAACGAGGTCTCAAATCTCAAACACCATTTTGTTCCTAATTTATTCTTTTTATAACCTTATAATATGTGTGAATATCATTTCCAAAATAGAGTATAGAAACATACCTCAATATCAGATGTAATAAGTTATCATAAATAATAACATATTTGAATGTAATAAATGATTTCAATTATATGATTTTGAAATCTTTATGATAATCACATGATCCTATCATTTAAACTCAATCAGGACTCTATGTTAAATTTTCTATGAATCTCAATAAATTTATTTCTTTAGAGCTTCGATGAAATACATGGGTTTCAATTTAGTTTAAATACATCCACAAATATATTATTTGGTGACATGGAACTCCCTTTTTGGTACAAAAACTCCCCTTTCTTTCTTACACATCATTATTTCATGATCTATAATGTGAATGTTTCTCATAATGAAACATAGTCCATGTAGATGATCATGATGTTAAATCCTTGAATATCTAATCTTAATCACTTTCTAAATAAATTCTTAGTTTCTGTAATTTCTATTAATGGATGGTCCTTACATAATAAAAAACTGATTTTTATGAATCTTGGAGATCATCCTCATATAATATCCATGAATTTTTTAAATTATAATAAAAATGATAAAACGATGCTTACATAGATCATCAATTTTGAATATGAAACAAGACTGTTTATGTAAAGTCAAATGTATCTTATGCACAATTGAATACCACTTATTCAGGTTTCAATAGATACTTATGTAGAGTAAAAATGAAGTATACATACTTCGGACTTTTCTAATTTCTTTCAATTCAATATTTCACTCTAATAAACATAGATATTATTCCATAAACTTTAGTCCATGTCTAAACACATAAAATACACTTAAAATATGAACTCAAACATTATTCACAAAATCATGAAATGGTTGACAAAAAATACAAAAAAACATCAATAGTTATAATGATCACTTCAATATCCCTCTTTGGATTCATTATCAACCTCATGAAACTCTTTAACTACTTTTTTAACTCAGCCTCTCATCAAAGAGACACAAAATCGCATCCTTTTTCATGTAACAAACATCTTGAAACCCTAGTTGAAATGCCATCCAACTAATTTTGAGTAGAAATAATTTATATCTTAATGTCTCAATTGGACACCCATTATTTTTAATGAAATGAAATATAATATAAATATTAGTAAAACATGAGTATTGAATGTGATTTTTTGAAAATTCAATATCATTTTGATTATTATAATGAATTCTGAGAGATCTTTAATATTTCACACTCAAATCATTAATCTTATCATTTATCCAAATAATTTCAGTGCAATAACTAGTAGAAACAACATATTTGGACTCTTTTGTAATCATTATAACTAAGTTCTATTTATTAGAGAGCCAACTCATTGATATTTCTTAGAAGATAAATATTCCACTAGAATTGGACCTTTTATCATCACAATGACCTTCCCAATATGTATCGTTAAATCCAAAAATATTCAACTATTTTTCCTTATTATATGAAAACCAATAGTTCATAGTCCCTATGACAAATCTAGGAAACCTTTTAGAATCCTTAAGATGTGACTCCTCTTGTTCACTCTAATATATAGCATAAAAAATCAAAACATCTATAATATATGGTCTAGAAGCTATCAGATAAATAAAATTGATAATTAGTTTTCTAAATTAACTTTTATATACACTATCACGTTCAATATATATATAAAATTTTAGTCCTGCTTGAATAGTTGTAGAAAATGGATTTGAATCCACTATCTCAAACTTATTAAAAAATTCTCTAGAATACTTCTCTTAGGATTAGAATATAATATTTTCCCCATTTAATATTTGTAACCCCAATATATATCTAATCTCACCATGTATGTAAATTTCAAATCATTGATTCATTTATATTGGAAAATTATTTTCATGTACTTTATTGATCACAAATAAATAAAATATCATCAACTTATACAAAAATAATGAGAGTACCTGATTTCATTTCATTGATATATAAGTTATTGTCCAACTTCCCCTTGATAAATCTCAACTCTTTCAAGTAGTTATCAAGAATTGAATACCAAAACCATCGGGATATTTTAATCCATAAAATTCATTCTTTAATTCTAACACCCTTAATCCATCCTTATCAAGAAAAAAACCGTTAGACTACTCCATATACACCTCTTCTTCAAGTTCTCTATTACAAAGGTAAAATTTGACATACATATGATTTTTTTTTTGATTATATGCTGAATCTTATAGAAAAATTCTTATAGCCTCAAATATTGAAATTGGAATAAATTGTTATTCAAAATACACTTCATCAACTTGATAACAACCTTTACGTACAAGTTTTTCTTTTTTTCTGAAAACCATTCCTTGATCATTTTACAAGTTCCTAAACACCCATTTTTTTAACATTTTTGTTATTGTGTCTTGGAATATGACCCCATGTACTATTATTTTCAACATGATCTAGATCATAATCAATATCCTTAATTCACTCTTTATATTGAGAAGTTTCATCCATTGAATGTGGCTAAAATTGAGATATTAAAGTTGTTTTATTTTCACACTTCAGTATTCTTCTGGTATGAATAGGTTTTAAATTATTTATAAGAATATTATATGGATCCACAAGTTTATTTAGCTTCTAATACTTCTGTTTTTAATTCACATAAACTTCCTCTTCATCACTAGTTTATTCTGATTAAATTTTAAAAGAATGAAACTTATTCTCAGGCTGTTTAATTCTATCTTTTTAAAAATATTGCTCATAGGTTTTTGTAGAAAACTCAAAATTTTATACTTATAAAAATGATAATTGAGGATATATTTTTCAATTATTTTTCATCATAATATTAAACTAATTTTTGACAAAAAAATCCAGTAAATATGATCCTTTATACTTGATAGGTATCCCAAAAATATACCATTACCAACCTTCTCATTGAACCTTCCAAGATTTAATTTTATTGATTTTAATAAAAAAATCAACCATAATCTCTTAAATATCCCACAATGAGATTTATTTTATACCAAAATAGATAGTAAGTTACTTTTTAATTTGGTATCAACAAAATACTATTCTGAATGTAAACATATGTACAAAAATTTTCTCTTTAATAAAAATTTGAGATACCATATTCTGCAAACATTGATCATCTCATTTATCCTAAGATTCTATTCCTTCTCAGAAAAACTTCATTTTTTAGGATATATATGGACTACTATACCGATTCATTATAAAAACAGTTCAAGATAGGATTAAAATTCTATTATTGTTAAATCTTTCTCATTTTCATATTTTAACTTCTTGATGCACACCCCAACTCATTCTCAACTATTCATCTAAAGGTTTTAAACATATCTATTACCTCATACTTGTGTTTTATAAAAATCCCATTGGTAATTATATTGAAATCATTGGTAAATGTGATAAAATAAATATCACCTTGAGTTGAAATATATCTCATGTGTAAACAAAATAGGATTGTATCTAATCAAGCATATTAGTGGTCTAAATTGAAACTCTTTTATGCCTATCTTTAGTGATTTTTCTGATATATCGTGTCTCATGGACTTCTTCCCTTTCTCCTTTAAGGGGAGGAAATTCCCTCAGAAAATTTCCCTGGGAAATATTACTCAATACTCTCTAAGAAAGATGGTCTAAACTTCCATAAAAAATATTTTCATTATTTGAACTCGAGTTGTAAGAATTTTTTGAGTCTCTAATCTGAAATAGATTTCCACTAGTTCTCTAAACAGATGTAATAATATTCACAAATTTGATTCACTTGATGAGAAAACTATTCCCCTTATAAATTACCTAATTTTTATTATCATACAAATAACTCACACTAAAATAATTATGTTTCAGCTTATAAATAAATAAGATACCATTTGATTTCCATTTTTAGGCCCCAATATCATCAATTCCAGTACTTTTGATTGTTAAAGATATTTTATTTGAAAAAATTACTGAACCACCATCATGTCATTCTATATTTTTTAGGAAATTTTTATATCTGTCCTTGTATGATGACAATCCACTATCATGGATCAAGGGATTTCTTCCCTTACTTTCTTAGATGTCCACTTCAATAATAAGTGATGTAACATCCCGGGTAAATAAAGAATATAAAATTTTCATATTTATTAATATTTTTTAATTAAATATTAATTTTACTTTTAAGGTGATTCTATGACTGATAGCATACTCGACACACAAAAATGGATTTATTTGAAATCTAACATTGCACACAATATTGAGTTAGACTAGAAAACAATATATTATTATTATTATTTTAAATGGTAGATATCACCTAGCCGTTATATTGAACAGAACTAATTAAAATTTGATTATAAATGTTTGATATTGTCTTTACATATATACAATAAATTTTAGAGGCTTAAAATAATAATGAATCTGATTTTCAGCATTAAATACTCTAATATTCTTTAAAATGTCGTTATACTGCCTTTTGATGGCGAACACATTTTAAATCTATTTTTTGTAAATTTTATATATTCTATTTGATAAAATAAAATTATTATTTAGAATAGAAACATAAAAATATAATTTGGATGCAATTTTGGTATTTTTCTAATAAATCTCATTTTTTAATGAAAAGTGAACAATATTGCATTTTAATTCATAACTGCTTTTCAATATTATTTGATTATATAGTTAGATTTTACATTTAATTAGTTTCAAAGTTTAATTGGAATATATTTTGGTTGTTTAATACAATTTTGTTCATTGTAAGTAATTTCACATTTAAATTGTACATAAACACATGTCAATCTTTTGGTAGTTTTTACTTCTTAAAAACACGCTTTTAGTTTTCATAATGGGAATTAATTTTAAATTAATTACTGAAACATCTGTGTTTTGAATTTAGAAAAATGTATTAAATATTTTTAATCAATATATCCAAATTTTTTAAATAGGTAACTTTTATATTTATATATTATGGATAGTAACTTCAGTAAATAATTTATTTACCATGGTTAAAGGGTAAATTTGGAAAATAAGGATAAAAATTAATATTATAATAATAATAAATTACGCTTAAATTTGTCTAACCCTATTGGATGTAATATTTTAGACAATTTAAATCCTTTCATAGATTTTAGGACCCTATTTAGCCACTTTTGTGTGAAAATGACATTTAATTAATTTTAATTTAATGTTTAGAAAAATATAACAGAAACATATATATTTTAATAAAATAGTTTTTATATGGGGTTATATAAATGATATCTTAGACTATAAAAATTAATTTGAAATATAAAAATATTTCCTATATCATGGTATTTTATTTATAATTTTTATACATCAAATAAGTAAATTTAATTATGGCACAATGATGATGTAGTTTTTTCTTCATTAATAATGGATTCAAATAAATGATATTATAAATGTTATAATAAATGTAATTTTGTTATTTTTATATCATAAAAGAATTTTATGGATGATATTTACATGTTATATTTGTATTAATTAAGTTTTTTATAAATAATAATGTTTTTATGGATTCCTAAAAAAGTCATGATATGAATAGTGTCAAAATAGACATAATTCATTTTTTAAAATATAAAATATTTTATTAAATATTATAAAACTCCAAAAAATATAATATTTGGTAAAATAGTTATCATAAGTGTAAAAATTTATTATTAACTCTTTAATTGGATATTTTTCATGTTTTTGTAACTATTATGATTCTCAAAGTGTTAAATGCTTTATAAAATGATAAGAGTAAAAAAGGGATAAATAAAAAAGATAAGGATTAAAAAATATCGAAAACATGTATAATTATTATTTTATGATTTTATTTTGACTTATATTCATATTATATTCTAAATAAATAATTTTTTACTCATTAATAATCTAAATAGAATTTATAATAAAACAATAATTCAAGATATTCCTTAAGTGCTCCTCCTCCTTCTTATAAAAGGCCACCACCTCTAACCCTTACTCACACCTGTCAAGCCCCCTTGGATCATCGAAAATCTACCCAAATAAGCTCCCAACATCTCTATATTCCTCCAATAATCCTTAAATGTGGAATGAGGTAATTCAATAAAGCATTTTGGATCAAATTAAATTGATTTACCCGATTTAGAGGTAACAACTTCTCTGAAGTTTTTTCTTTTATTTTCCTTCTTCACTCTCTATTCTATTATTATTATTTTATTACATAAAAACAATTGTATCCTTAATATACTAGGATTTTTTATGAGATTTATTCTAAATATACTTACACACACCTTCATCTAATGGATACGAACATATTGTTACTGTGTACGGTGAACTACTGCCTCACGAAACGATGATTATTCACTTTTTCCCTACCACCTCTCATGGTGGCCATTATTATGGAATTGTATTTATATGTGATATATATTAATTTTATATTTTCTCTAATTTTCTTTATTTTGTATTTACATCGTACCTTTATTATTTCTATAACATATAAATATGATATTTTCATTTGAGCAAGTGCAGACTACCACCCCCTCAGAGTGATATGATTCATTCATGCTATACATGGAACATATAAAAGATGGAATTAATGAACTTATGTTAAATATATAAAATATATATTATAATTTAATTATAATATACCTATGTATCATTTATTTTTTATTCCTTTAAAATAAAAAGGAAATGAAAGTAGCATTCATGTGTGCGTACGGCTTACCGTCTCTATGATTGGTGCATTTCATTTTCTTATATCCAAATGTTATAGACTATTATAAATACATATTTACTTGACCACATGGACAATTTGTAATTATAACAAGTTCATTTTTTACCACATGGACAATTTGTAATTATAACAAGTTCATTTTTGACTCAAGTACCAATCATCGACAAAATGGTCGATATAAACTTGAATAATTATTGGATTTTTATAAAAAATTAATAAGTGGTATAAAAGGAATAATAAACTTGAAATGGTTTTGAATCATGTATAATTAACTTAAGTTTATTATTTAGGGAGATAAAGAACGAACAAGACAATTTGGACACAAGGTAAGTGACTTTGACTCAATCGCATTTCATTGAGGCATACTTTGATTTATACATGACTTTATTTTATATGGTGTATCAGGCCCTTTGAATTTAAATTTCATTAAAATGTTATATTTTTTCTACATGGCGTTTTACAAAATAATAAAGGTAATGTTTCTTTTTAATGTACATAGTGACAACGACCTTTCTTCCACTGTGATCATTATTTGATATTTTGATTCTGCAACAAGACATAATGTTTTTAAAATAGAAATAAATACCTTATACTTTTTACGTATTTTGGTATTTAAAATGGTTTTGATAATGTATTTATTATGTCAAAATACTGAATTGATATCTTTTGATTGCAATGTGTAAATTTTATCTTTCCTTTATGCTTGTTCATGATTATGTTATGATTTTTTGGCATTGTTTACATATATGGGTGGTTCTGTGATAAACCTACGGTGGGTGAGCCTGAGATAGCTCTCCAATTCATTGGGTAATGTGATATAGGTAAAAGTTAATATTTATTCTAAGATATTTATGGAATATACTATGATGGGCATTCCAAATGTAACTCCCTATGTAGCTGTGAAAACTACAGTGTAAGTATGATTTGGATTCACAAGTTACGTTTATTATTTGTGATTAATATTTGTTTTTCATAATCTTATAATTTCATGAGGTGTGTTAAAGATCTTGTGTTTTTTATGTATTGATAGAATAATGTTTTCATTCCTTATTTTATAACCCTTACTGAGATTTTTATGCTTATCCCAGGTTTTTGAAATGTTTTTCACCAGGTATAAAGAAGGTTAAGAGAAAGGAAGTATTCAAGAAGATTTATACCAAGAAAATAACACTTGTTTTATTTAAAGAGTTTTATTATTTTGAAAAAAAATTGGATAGAGTAGAAGTGTCTACTTTTTAATTTTTGAGATGTAATTTAACATTCACGGCCTAATTCTATAAGACACTAAACCTGAAGAGATCCTCAATGTGAATTCTTGACTTAACTCAAGATTATGTAATTTTTAAGGCTGGGGCCTTATAGTTGGTATCATAGGTCGGTTTAGACAATATTAGGATTTAGGATATTGTTAAATTAATATCTATATATTAATTAATGGTAAAATTGAAATTATATACCTTTTATAGATTTCCATGTTACTTCGCCTGTGTTATTTTTGTGTTCAGAATGATTTTACCTAGAGGATATAGGGAAGTTATGATGGGATGTCATCAAGAGGAAAAAAACCTTCCAAATAAGCAACCTAAGATGTTTGGAATCAATACTAAATAGTTTGTTACAGTGATGGCATAGTTTACTCTAGCTATAAATGGTGGTGGTATCCATGCATGAGATCAGCCAGATCAACCACAAAAGAACATGTCAGTAGTGGAGGATTTCATGAGGCAACATCCCCTATCATTCAGAGGATCATCTGATCCTATGCTAGCCGAAGGGTGTATTAAACAACTAGAAAATATTTTTGATGTCATCGGGTGTTTAGAAAATCAAAATTTTATTCTTGTTGTTTAATATTTTGAAGGTGAAGTTGATCAGTGGTGATCGATAGTTAAAAACATCAAGGATAGTGAGGATATTGATGCTCTTGATTGGGATGAATTCAATGTTATGTTTCTTGATAAATATTTTCCTATGGTGGTTAAACTTCGGATGGAAAAACAATTCACGTAATTAAGGTAAGAGGATGACTCAGTGGATGCTTATGAAGAAAAATTCACTTGACTTGAAAGGTATGCTCCAAATTTCATACTGGATATTGATATTAATATTATTTGTTTTTACTCAGGATTAAAGCTAAAGTATCTAAGGTCTTTATCTTCTTTTGAGTTCAAAAGTTATGAAAAACTAATGTAATGTGTAGAGAAGGAGGAAATGGAGTTTGTCGATGATCAGGTGTTATTTGAATAACAAAAAAATAAGAGTTCAAGGTTGTAGAAAAAGGGGAAGAACTCTTCAAAAAAGTCTTATGGTAAGAAACTTAGGTTTATAGTTTGTGAAAATTGTGGTAAAAAGCACACTGGTTAATGCCTTTTGAATTCTAGTAAGTGTTTCTGATGTGGTAAAATGGGACATAAGGCTTGAAATCGCACTGAAAAATATTAGGGTAATGGTAAGACAAAATATGATTTATTATTAGTAAAATGTTTTAAGTGCATTTAAATGGGTCATTATGAAAATGAGTGTCCAACTAAGAACTCAAATTAGGAAAGGCATCCAAACTAAAAGCAGAAAGGGGTGGTGAAATCATTTTCAACTACTTCAGAAAATTTTGGGCCGTCAAATAAAGTAGTATTAGGTACATTGTTTGTTTATCCAGATTATACAAATGTGTTTTTTGATTCAGGTTCTACACATTCATTCATTTATGAGAAATTTTCTAGTAAATTGGGAATTCTATCTTAAGATATGAATCCTAAACTTGTGGTAAAAACACCGGAGGAAATTTTGAGACAAAAAGAAATTCTAAGAACCTTCAGTCCTTGTGTATTAAAATAATCTACCTACAAAAATTATTTTTTGGCCTCTAGTAGAGTTTGATGTTATTTTGGGTATGGATTGGATTTCTTTTTATCATGATAAGATTGAATGAAGAGATAAAGATGTTTCTTTTCATAAATAATTTCAGTTTGTGTAAAAGAATGAACCCTTAATTTTGATAACATATCAGGAAGCAGAGAAACTAGTAAAAGATTTAAATGAATGTTACCTTGAACATATTGTTGAAAACAAAGGAACTATTCAGATTAATGATATTCCTGTGGTAAATGAGTATCTTGATTTTTCTCCTAAAGAGTTGTCTAGTATAATACCAGATCATGAAGTTGAATTTATAGTTGACCTAGTTCCTGATGTTAAGCCAATTTCAAAACCCCCTTATCGAATGGATCAAATTGAACTTTTAGAGTTAAAGAAGCAATTGTATGAGTTATTAGATAAATGTTTCATTTGAACTAGCACATCACCATGGGGTGATCATGTATTATTTTTTAAAAAGAAAGATGGTTCAATGAGACTTTTCATTGATTATAGAGCCTTGAATAACATAAATGTTAAGAACAAGTATCTTTTACCTCATATTAATGCTTTTTTTGATTAGCTCCAGTCAGCATAGTATTTTTCGAATATTGACTTGAGGTCAGGGTAATATCATTTGAAAGTAAAGTAAGTAGACATTTTGAAGACCGTTTTTAGTACCATATATGGCCATTATGAATTTTTAGTTATGAATTTTGGTTTAACCAATTCACCTACTGTATTCAAGGATCTTATGAATAGAATTTTATGTGAGTTCTTGGATAAGTTTGTGGTTGTGTTTATTAATGATATTATAGTTTATTCTAAAATTAAAGAAGAGAATGAAAGTTATTTGACGGTTGTCTTGCAAACTTTAAAATAAAATAAATTATATGGGAAATTCAAAAGGTATTAGTTTTGGTTAGAAAGAAAATTTATTACATGGTCGCCTTGTTTCTAAAGATGGCATAACTGTTAATCTTGAAAAAACAAAAGTTGTTAAATAATGTCTCAAACCAAAAAATATAATTTAAATTCAAATTTTTCATGATTTATTAGGTTATTATATGAGGTTTGTTGAGAAATTTTCATGGTTATCTATCCCACTGACTAAGTTAACTCGAAAATGTGTTAAGTTAATCTGGGCATAATAATGTGATGAATGTTTTCAAGAATTGTAAAGAAGATTGGTGAAAGCTCCAGTTTTGGAAATACCTTCCAGAAATGGTGAATTTTTTATCTATAGTGATGCTTATTTGAAAGGAATTTGTTGTTTCCTAATGAAGAATGATTATGTAATTTCTTAGGATTCACATTGGTTTAAACCTCATGAGTTAAATTAACATACACATGATTTTTAATTAGCTACTTTTGTTTTTTCTTTAAAAATTTGGAGGCATCATCTATATGGAGTAAAATGTGAAATATATACTGACCAAAAAAGTTTTAACTATATATTCACTTAGAATGAATTGAACATGAGAAATAAAAAATGTCTATAATTAATCAAGTATTATAATTTCACAATTTATTACCATCCACGAAAAGTAAATAAACAGGTTGATGCTTTGATTCAAAAATTTAATGCTACATTAACCATGTTACATTTGGAAAAAGATCCTTTGAGTAATTATTTGATGAAATTTGGCATAGACTCATTTGGGGTAGGAGATTCCTATTTTTTGTTTTTGGTTTCAGTACAATTGTCCCTAGCAGACAGAATAAAGAAAGCACAGAAAGATGACAGTGAGATGCAGAAAAAGGTAGAAATTCTTTAGTGTTAGGTCCACTATGCTAGATACCCTAAGAGGGGAGGGGTGAATTAGGGAATGAATGATTAAAACAACTGCCCCTTTTGATCTTGTTTTTCTATTAGACAAAACCCTCTTCTCTCTCCTTCCCGGTGGAGAGTATAAGTAACCAATAAAGCATGCATAGGACACAATGATTTTTACTTGGTTCACCCTCACTGGTCTACGTCCAAGGAGCTTACACCGGCTGTGTGCCGATGTACCAATTCCACTATAAGTGAACTGCTGTTTACAAGTTCGAAGCGGACTCACTGTCCCTCTTGGTTTACAACCATACAAAATTTGAGAACTCACTGCTCTCTCAACTGAAGTGAGCTCACTGCTTCATCAGAAGATCCACTCACAGTTTATAGACCTGTAGGTCTCTTAATTTTTCATGAAAGAAATCATCCTCAGATGTTGATAGATGCTCTGTTGAAGTCCAAATTTCATCCACTGATGAATACCCCTTTGCCTCTAAAACACTAGGAAACTAACTTTGGAATGTACCTTCGCAAAGCACCCTACTTCGCGAGGCTCCCAATTTCGTGAAGCTCAAACTAGCCTTCATGAAGCTCCTGCCTTTTCATGAAGCACTCTCGCAAAGCACTACTGCAAATATCAAGTCGTTGTAGAGAAACTTTCCTCGCAAATCTCACTGAGCCAATGCGGAGCTCGCACCTTTCACAGAGCTACAATAGCCTCCGTGAAGCTCTTCTTTCACGAATCACATTGGCTATGCGAACCACCTTCGCAAAACGAGAGCAAAATATCTTCTCTTTAAATTATCTCTACTTTGATCGAGGGGGTCAACCACTATTTATAGGCGATTCCACCAACCCTCCAACTTTCTACACGAATTCAACGCCACGTCACCTCAAATCGTGAAGCTCCGAAGTTCCCGCCAGAATTCTCTCAAAATCGCGAAGCACCAGAGAAATTTTCTGATCATGGAGCTCATCATAATCGCGAAGAATATCGTCAATTCCTTCACACCTTCACTGTGAAGCTCCCTCGCAATGCCCTTCACCGCTGTGAATCTCCCTTGCAAAGCCCTTCACCACTGTGATGTGCTTCATCCTCTGTCGTTCGTAAATCTTGTTGTAATCGTGAAAATCACCGCCTCCATTCTTCTGGTCTTCACAAAATCGAAACCATGAAGCTTTTCTTCATGAAATTCATGCCTTTTCAATATTAAAATATTATCTTAATGGAAATCCACCTTTCGCAATGCTCACCAACCTCTAAATTTTGGAACCCAAAAATTTGGAAAACACTGGAAAACGGTGCCACCTTGTACTTCTCTTTTGTACCGCCTCCAGATTGTCCTTTCCTTTGTCATCGTTCTTTTGTCAACATTGATTGTCAACAACTTCTCTAGAACTCGACAATTTCTTCATGGAAACCTTCTTTTTCAACAAACACAATCGACCCAAAAATACTTCAATTTTACCTTGAGGGATTTTTGCCAAACATTTAGAAGGGTATGTTACCTAATTTTAACATTGATAGAGACTTTGTTTTGAGGTTTGAAAAGTGGTTATGTGTGACTGGTGATTCACAGTTGAAGAAGGAGTTTTTATGTGAAGGTCATAGTTCTCAGTTTTCGGTTTATCCTGATAGTAGTAAGATGTACAGATATCTTTCAGAGTATTTCTAGTGGGATGGAATAAAATAGATATTGCTGACTTTACCCTGAGTTGTTTGATTTTTCAATAGGTTAAAGCAGAGTTGCTGTTACCAAAAGGGATGCTTCAGCCTTTTCCATTGCCAGAGTGGAAATGGAAAAATGTGTCCATGGATTTCGTCATGGGATTACCAAAGACTTCTCAAGGTATCTATGAAATTTGGGTTATTTTTGATATATTGACTAAATCATCTCATTTTCATCCAATTCAAGATACTCATTCTCTAGATCATCTTTCATGACTGTATATTAAAGAGATAGTCAAGTTACATGTAGTTCCCCACTCTTTTATATCTGATTGTGATCCCATGTTTACTTCTATCCTTTGGAAGGGCCTTCATAAGTCATTGGGTACTGGATTAAATTTTAGTATGTATTTTCATCCACAATCATATTTATAGTTAGAACGAACAATTAAAACATTGTAAGATATGTTATGTGCTTGTTCAATGGATTACCAGGGATGTTGGGACCAACATCTTTCATTGGTTGAGTTTTCTTATAATAATGGTTTTCATTCCAGTATACAGATGGAACCGTTTGATACATTATATGGAAAACATTATTTAACTCCATCTTTTTGGATGAAGTAGGTTAAAGGAAGTTGATGGGACTAGAATTGGTAGAAGAGATGGCAGAAAAAGTTCAATTGATACAGAAGCACATGAGAATAGGTCAGAGTAGGAAAAAAAGGTATGAAAATAATTGGAGGAGGGATATTTCTTTTAAGGTAGGTGATCACGACTTTCTCAAAGTTGTTCCATGGAAATGTGTGATTCGTTTTGGTAAGAAAGAAAAATTGAGAATGAGGTTCATTGGACCCTATGAAATCCTGGAAAAAGTTGGATCAGTTTCCTATAGAGTGGATTTACCTATAGGTTTATCCCAGGTACACAGTGTTTTTCATGTTTCAATGTTGAGGAAGTATATGACAGGTCCATCTCATGTTTGGAGTCCATAGGTAGTTCAGTTGGAAGATAATATTTCTAATGAGGAACAAGCAATCCAGATTCTTGACTGAAGAGAGAAAGTGTTTTAGAATAAAGTAATTCTTTAGGTAAAGGTTTTGTGGAAAAACCATATAGTTCAGAAGCAACATGGGAATATGAAAATGCTATGAGGGATAAATACCTACACTTATTTGATAAGTGAATAGAATTGTGGGAATGCATTTCCCAAAAGGGGGGAAGGATGTAACATCCCAAGTAAATAAATAATATAGAATTTTTATATTTATTAATATTTTTGAATTAAATATAAATTTTAATTTAGAGGTTATGCTATACCATATAGCAAACTCAATATGCAACAATGTATTTCTCATAAATCTTACGTTGCACACAACATTGAATTAAACTGAAAAACAGTATAATAATATTATTATTTTAAATGGTAGTTAATGCCTAGTCATTGTATTGGCAGGAATGAATAGAAATAACTAAAATTTGATTATACATGTTTTTTAAATGTCTTTACATTTATCCAATAAATCTTATAGGCTTAAAATAATAATTAATCATATTTTAAGCATGAAATACTCTAATATTTTTTTAAAGGTTGTTTTACCGTCTTTTGAGGGCGAACCCATTTTAAATCTAGTTATTTTCAATTTTATATTTTTTATTTGAAAAAATAAAATTCTTATTTAGAAGTGTAAAATCAAAATTTACTTTGGATGAAATTTGGGTATTTTTCTGATGAAGTTCATTTTTTAATAAATAGTGAAAATACTGCATTTTAATTCAAAACTGCTTTTTAATATAATTTATTTATATAGTTAGATTGTACATTTAATTGGTTTTAATGTATAATTGGACTATATTTTTATCATTTAATCTAATTTAAATCATTTTAAGTAATTTTACTTTGAAATTAGACATAAACACATGTCAATATTTTGGTAGTTTTTACTTCTTAAAAACACACTTTTAGTTTTTACAATGGGAATTGATTTTAAATTAATTACTGCAACTTCTGTGTTTTAAATATGGAAAAATAGATTCAATATTTGGAATCATGAGGTCCAAATTTTGTAAATAGGTAACTTTTATTTCTATACATTATGAAAATAAACTTCAGTAAATATTTAATTTACCATGGTTTAAGGATAAATCTCGTAAAAAAGGGTAAAAATTAATATTATAATAATATTAAATTTCCCTTAAACTTTTCCTAACAACATTTTATAAGATATGTACAACTATGGGAATCCTTATGTCAATTTTAGGCCCCCATAGAGCCACTTTTGTGTAAAAATGACATTTTATTACTTTTAATTTAATGTTAAGGAAAATATAACATGAACATATATCTTTTACTAAAAAAATTTATATGGGGTTATATAAGTGATATATTTAAATATAAATATTTATTTGAAATAAAAAACATATTTCCTATATCATGGTATTTTATTTATAATATTTATACATCAAATAAGTAAATTTAATTATGAAACAATGATGGTGTAGTAATTTCTTCATTAATAAATGATTCAAATAAATGATATTATAAATATAAAAATATATTTAATTTGGTTATTTTTATGTCATCCAAAAATTTTATAGATGATAGATACATGTTATCTTTGTATAAATGAATTTTTTTCAAAGTAATCTATATTTTATGGATTCTTAAAAAATTCTTGATATAAATAGTTTCCAAATTGACATAATTCATATTTTAAAATATAAAATATTTTATTAAATATTTTAAAATTATAAAAAATATAAGATTCGGCCAAATAGTTATCATAAGTCTAAAATTTTATTATTGACTCTTTAATTGGTTATTTTTCATTTTTTGGTAATAATTTTAATTCTCAAAGTGTTAATTTCTTGATAAAATGGTATGAATAAAAAGGGGTTAAATAAAAAGGATAAGGATTAAAAAATATCCAAAACCTGTCTAATTATTATTGGATGATTTTATTTATACTTATATTAATCTTATCTTCGAACTAAATAAATTTGGAATCATTTATAATCGAAATATAATTTATAATAAAATAATAATTCAAGATATTCCTTAAGTGCCCATCTTCCCTCTTATAAAAGGCAACCACCTCTAACTATAAGGACCCAGCCTTAAACATTACATAATATTGAATTAAGTCAAGAATTCATATTGAGAATATTTTCAGTTTTATATATTTAGAGAATTAGTTCATAACTTAAATATAACAATATAAATATTACAAGTAGACGCTTATACTCACTATCCATTTCATTCATAAAACTGAAACTCTTAAAAAAAGAAACATGTCTAGTTCCATGTTTTAGAGAGCATGACTTTTCCATGATCTCATCCTTGACCCTATTCAACTTTATGTCATGTGAAAAAAAATTCAAAAACTTAGGATGATAATAAAAAGCTCAGTAAGGGATACATAAATAAGGGAAACTGTTAGTTTTTCAAAACAACAAGTAAACCATGAATACTTTATCATAAGTAATAATTTTCACCTTTATGAAGTAGTAAATACTCTTCACTGAATAAAAGTTCATTTCATACCCTTTTTAACCAAAATATTACCATAAAATCCATAAAAATCACACATAACATATAAAGGTTACTTGGGACATAAACATTCTTAAATGGAGTAACCATATAGTCGACTTCCACATATATCACTAAATAGAATATCCATACGGCTGACTTCCAAAACCAATTAATTGGAGGTTATAACGTTACCACCCACCCTTGGTTTATCATGGAACCACACATCATTTTTTTTATCATGTAACCACCCATAAAATTTCCAAGTACCATTACATAATGATAACACATAAAATATT
Organism: Viscum album; assembly: GCA_963277665.1. NCBI lineage: Eukaryota > Viridiplantae > Streptophyta > Magnoliopsida > Santalales > Viscaceae > Viscum > Viscum album. Next base: position 1,923,030,005 of record OY728160.1, read on the forward strand.
GAAAATATCAACATTTTAGTATTAACATTTAATTTGAAATCATAAGATATCATTTAGACATTTTGAAATAATCAATTTATTTCAAAAACCATTTAAAATACCAAAACGCCCAAAAACATAATAAAGGGTTTCTTTTTCATTTTAAAAAAACATTAATGCTTATAGAGGAAGTCAAATAACAATTACTATGGTGGAGATTTCATTGTCACCGCATACGTTAAAAAACATTCCTTTTGTCATTTAGTAACATGATTCGTAGAAGAAAAATCCATTTGAATGAAAATAAAATTCAAAGGGGTTTATTATACACCGTATAAAAGGAGTTGTATATTATCAAAACATGCCTCATGAAAGAAGATTAAGATAAAGTCTCGTGCCTCGCGTCCGAATTGACTCATTCATTATTTAATTTCCTAAATAATAAACTTAAGTTAATTTCTAACAGTTTGAGAAACTTTTTCAAGTTTATTATTCCTTGTATATCACTTATTACCTTTCTATAACAATTAGTTAATTATTTGTGTTCATATCATACATTTTGTTGATGTTTGGAAATTAAGTAATGAAAATGAACTTGTTATAATTAGAAATTGTTCATGTGGTCAAAATTAAATTATATCCAAAATTATATTAATTATTGAGATATCATATATATCATATATATCCAGTTTATATGTATTTATAATAGTCCATAACATTTGGATATAAGAAATGTAATGCACCATTCACAGAGAAGGTAAGTCGTATATATGGATGAACGCTACTTTCAATTATTTTTCATATTTAAAGGAATGAAAACTAAATGATACATCAGTATATTATAATTATAGTATAATATATATGTTTTATAGGTTACATAATTTCATCAATTCCATCCTTTATACATTCCATGTATAGCATGAACGTGTCATATCACTTTGAGAGGGCGGTTGTCTCCACTTCCTCAAATGAAATTATCATATATATACAACATAAAATGTATAAAGGTATATTCTAAAATATAATTACAGAAGCATAAAGATAAAATAAATATCATATAAAATTTTATTTCTATCATAATTTCCACCATAAGAGGTTGTTGGAGAATATTGAACAATCATCGTTCCGTGAGGCTGTAGTTTGCTGTCCATAGAAACAGTATATTCTATACCCATTAGATGTCGGTGTGTGTAAGTGTAGTTCAAATAATTCTCAAAAAAACAACCTAGTATATTGAGGATACTGTTTTTGTTATGTAATCAAATAATAATAATATAATATGTAGTGGAGAAGGAAAATAAATGGAAATAACTTGAGAAGATACGTCACCTTTAAATCGGGTAACTCCCTATGGTTTGAACCAAAAGTTTTTCTTGAATTTTCTTCTGTCTAATTGAAGGCTTCTAGGAGGAAGAGAGGAATGTTGGGAGAATATTTGGGAAGATTTTGGATGATCCAAGTGGCTTTAGAGGTGTGAGTAATCGGTTATTGGTGGAGTTCTTTTATAAGAGGGAGGAGGGGCACTTTAAGAAAGTTTGAAAGTATTATTTTATTATTAACTTAATTTCAGTTTTCAAAAGGTCCAAAACTCATTAAATTATATGATAATGTGAGGATGTTTCAAAATCAGTTCAACCAATATGTTTTAGAGAATTATATGTCACAAAAGTTACCTTATCATTTAGTTTTAAGCCTTAGTTAACTAATTTGACTCTTACCTTGTCTTCTTGTGTATTCACTCTATATGGTTAATATAGTTACCATAAAATTATAAAAGAAACAAAAGTGGTTAATTAATGATATTTTAAACCTTCTCTAATTCATTTGGATGAATCAAATATTTTTAGGATTATTATATCATTTAATAAAATAATATTTGTTTTAAAAACTCATTTATGTCAATTTAAATACCATTCATATCATGACTTTTTAAAAAATCCCAAAAAACTTGATTATTTTGAAAAAACTCCATTAATATAAATATAACAAGTCATAATCATCCCTAAAATTCTTTTATGGAATAAAAAGTTTAGAAATAAATTTATTTTAATATTTATAATATCATTTATTTAAAATATGCATTAATGAGATAATCATTACATCGTCATTGTGCCATAAATAAATTTATTTATTTGATGTGTAAAATTATAAAAAAAATACCATGATGTTGGAAATATTTTTAGATTTATAAAGACTATTTATAGTCAAAAATATCAATTATAAAACACCACATTAAAATAGTTTTAGAAAAATAATACATGTTTATGATATTTTTATTTTTACTTTAAATACAATGTTATTAATGTAATTATCTTACCCAAGTGGCTTCCAAATTCCAAATGTTCTACCCAAGGATTGTATTGGTTGTCCGAGACTCATCAAATAATGTTAGGACAAGTGTTAAGGTAATTTTATAATATTATTTTTAACTTGAATTACATTATTTACCTTTAACCGCGGTAAATAAAAAGCAAAAGTTACTATTCACCAAAAATTATTTTCATCCTATCGAACCAAATTTTACTTAATGATTACAACCATGTATGTCGGATTTTTTAAATTAAATTCAAAGAAGTGGTAAAATTTTCTTTTAAATGAAAAAGTCAGTTTTTAACTACTATGTGGTGTTTTCACTATTCATCAAAAATTGAACGTTTTTAGAAAAATACCAAAAATTCACCAAAAGATAATTTTGATATTCTGAATTAAAAAATGATGAATATTTTACCAAATTAAAAACATAGAAGTTTTGTTAATTAATTTAACATTAATTTCCGTAGCCAAAAATAGAAAGTGTGTTTTTAAAAAGTAAAAACTACAAAAAGATTGACATGTGTTTATGTCAAATTTCAAAGTGAAATTACTTCCAATGACCAAAAATTTTTTTAAATGGTAAAAGTATAATTCAATTACACTTTAAAACCATTTAAAAAGTTAATCTAAACATATAAATAAATCATATGAGAAAAAATATTTGAGTTAAAATGCAGTATTTTTCACTATTCATTAAAAATGAACATTATCAGAAAAATACCAAAAATTTACCCAAAGTAAATTTTTATATCCTTATTCTAAATAAGAAGTTTATTTTGTAAAATTAAACATATAAAAGTGAAAAAAAAAACTATATTTAAAAGGGGTTCTCCATCAAAAGGCGGTAAAAATCCCTTTTAAAAATATTAGATTTGTATGCTTAAAATTGGATTCATTCTCATTATAAACATCTAAATTTTATTGGATAGATGTAAAAACATTTAACAAACATGTTTAATCATAATATGGTTAGTTTTATTCATTCTTTCTGATACAATGTCTAGGCGTTAACTACTATTTAAAATAATAATATTATGTTATTATTTTTCAGTATGACTCAGCCTTGTATGTGACATATGATTTCTCTAAAACCCATTATTTCATGCCGGGTACACCATCGAACATAGAATCTCCTTTAAAGTAAAATTAATTTTTATTTCAAAAATATTTATAAATAAGAAAATTTCATATTTTTTATTTACTTGGGATGTTACATCATTTCCCCTTTAAGAAATTGCGTCCTTGTAATTTTAAAATTGGGCTTGGAAACATCATTGTAATTCCCACATCAGAAAAAGGTGTCAATAAAACTATCACTTTAAAATAAATAAAGAGAAGTAAAAAGATCAAACGAGATAACACATAGTAGGATTCCATGAAAACATGGATATGGAGGAGAAACTAAGTGTCAAGTTCTAATAGAGAGTGATAGAAACCGTGGTCAGGAGAAAGTTAACCACCAGAAAACCATAAACATGTGATAGGTTAAACGGTCTTTGATTCCCCAGTAAGAAAAGTAAATGGGAAACGTTTTTTTAGTTTCCCTTTCATAATGTTTGAGAATTTATTTATGATATTGAATAATAACATAAGGAAATATACTTACATTTCAAGTATAGTTTCATCCTTTAATAAGTTTCTAGAAAAAACTCATCTTTTCTCCAAACGATGAGTATTTAAGATAACTTGGTCACACCTAAAGAACTAGAATCAACTTCTAGAGAATAACATGATCCAAAAAAGATTAACCATACATTCTCATGTCTTTATACATTAACCAAAACCAAAATGGTTAGTACATGATCAGATAATCCCCAGAAATTATAATCCTTTATAAACGTAAATACTACTCTTAATATCCAAAATTCAACAAAACAGTTCCCAAAGTTCAACAAAGACCATTCAATACACAAGTGTCCTTAAAATTATTCAATATAATCCAAAATAAGATTGAAACCCAAAACTCAAAAGAATTTAATCACACAGTCTTCCATAGTAAATCTTAACATTTATCTCCAAATAACACCAAATACTCTTAAAGTTGCATACTTAAAAGTATTTAACCTAATCACATACTCTGAAAGACAGGTTATAATTTACATAAATAACCCAACTCACTATACGTCTACAATAAAAACATATATTCTTCCAAAATAAAATTCCACCATTACTCCTCAATTTAAATCCCATAGTATTCTATTTTCCTTGGGCATATAGTGTTCCCAAAAGAGTGAACGTCTTCCAAAATAATATTTATCACTAACGATATCCTTTTTATAAAACATAACTTCAAAAATCAACTTATTATTTATCAAAAAAATCATTTAACTAAAAATAATAAGTCATACTAACTAGGGACATCACGTTGGATAGTGGTAGGCGATGTGCCCTTGTCTCCCTTTTGTTGTGGGTTCGATTCCCATGGCCTTGCCATATGTGATGGGTTGTCACCCATCCTGTGGTTTATCCTTTTTATAAAACCATATAATTCTTATAAAATTCTCAAAAATAATATAATTTCCTCAAAAATAACCATAACCTATTTTATCCACAAATATTACCTAATACCTTTCATTTTGCATCCCAAAAAGTAATAACCTATAATTGACTCAAATTCAACGATTATATAAACCCAAATGGTTCTTTATAACTATATCCACAAAATAAAAGATAATTCTTCCTTAAATAAAATTTTCACATAACAAACTGTAGGGTTACACATACAAGAGAAAATTCTTCCAAAAGTAATCCCATCAACAAAGAGAATTAATACTTGTAATCATTTCATTACCCAGATATCTAACATAACTCCTGAATTTATAAAATTTAGACATCTTAATAATCCAGTATTCTCCATGCCCAATTAACAATTTTTTCAACTTATTCCTTAATAATTATTTTTTAAAAACAAATTCATGAATCATATCGTAAGATTCAGTAATATCAAAACATCAGCTAAGAAATAATCCATAACTTTCATAGGTCATTGCCAGTTTCTCCATCCTTAATTGGAATGAAATTGGGAAATGGTAAACATATATGGGTATGGTACTAATGATCTCATTCCTAAACCTTCTTCATAGACCATTTATTTGTGTAATGACCATGTACACCACATTTAAAGCATTCAATTTATCCCTCAGAAAGAACTTATATCCCTTTCCTGGAGTCAACAGAATGCTTCCTTTTATAGTGAGAGGTTATTTCATTATGACCTTCATTACCACATCTATACCCTCTTCCCATCCCTTTGAATCATTTTCCTAGGTGTTTCCTTCCACATCCTTGACACATAGGTTTTTTAATATACTAACCTTTATGATTATTACCTCAACTTCCATAGGTATTTGTTTCTCATATATAAGATTCCTTAGAAAAATCACCAAGGTTCAAGTGGTTAATCATGAATCTAGATAGTTGTATACGAATAACCACAATATTTCTCATTGTTTCTCCAATTTCATTCAGAATCTTATTCAAAAAATCAACACAGTTTTCTTCACATCCATTGTTACTTGGGTCCCTATTAGATCCATCAATTTACTAAAACCAAAAAGCTCAGTGTGAGTATATCAATAAAATCATCGTATACTATCTAATGAGGAGGGTAAACACAAATAAATACTTATTCATGTTATCTTAAAATCATTCGATTTATCAAAAATAATTATGGATCTTTCTAATATGAAAACCATTATGGTTATGTCACTTATTCTGAAATAACACCCTAACCTCTAAATTTATCTAAACGGACCTTTGATACCAATTGTAAAAACCCGTCCTTAAACATTACATAATCTTGAATTAAGTCAAGAATTCACATTGAGTATCTTTTTAGGTTTATATATTTAGATAATTAGGTCATACCTTATACATAACAACTTGAATATTAAAATTTAACACTTCTACTCACTATCCATTTCATTCATAAAAATAAAACTCTTAAAAAAACATGTCTAGTTCCATGTTTTAGACATCATGACTTTTCCTTAATCCCATACTTGACCCTATTCCACTTTATTTCCTGTGAAAAACATTTCAAAAACATGGGATGAGCATAAAAATCTTAGTAAGGGTTACATAAATAAATAAAACTATTTGTTTTTTAAAACAACAAGTAAACCATGAATACTTTTTCATAAGTAATACATTTCAACTTTATGATGTAGTAAATACTCTTCACTGAATAAAAGATCATTGATTACCCTTTTGTAACCAAAATATTACCATGAAACCCATATAAATCACACATAACATATAAAGGTAACTTGGTACATAAACATACTTAAATGGAATAACCATATAGTTGACTTTCACACATATCACAAAAAGGAATAGTCATACGATTCAATTCCATACCCAATGCATTGAAGTTTATCACATAACCAACCATCCTTGGTTTATCATGGAACCACCCATCATTTGGTTTGTCACTTAACCACCCATAAAATGTTCAAGTACCATTACATAATCATAACAAATAAAATATTGAAAATATAAAAATTTCAGTAATAATATTTAATTTGTGATCATAAGATATCATTTCATGATATTGAAATACTCAATCCATTTTAAAACCATTTTCAATATAAAAACACCCAAAAACAGAAAAAGGGGTTTCTTTTTCATTTTAAAATAACATTAATACTTATAGAGGAATCCAAATAACAATTATGGCGGTGGAGAGGTCATTGTCGCCACACACATTAAAAAAACATTCCTTTTTTCATTTAGTAAAACGATTCATAGAAAATAATTCCATTTGAAAGAAAATAAAAGTAAATGGGGTTTTTTACATGCTGTATTAAAAAATGAGTTGTATATTATCAAAACATGTCTCAATGAAAGGATATTAAGATAAAGTCCCTTACCTCGTGTCCAACTTGGCTCGTTCGTTCTTTAATTTTTTAAATAATAAAATTAAGTTAAGTTATACTCGATTCAGAAACTTTTTCAAGTTTATTATACCTTTTATATCAATTATTACCATACTATAACAATTATTTAATTATTTGAGTTCATATCGGACCTTTTGTGAATGTTTAGAACTTGAGTAAAAAATGAACTTGTTATAATTAAAAATTATCTATGTGGTCAAAATTACCTTATCTATAGAATGATATTCACAATTTACATATCATATATATAATATATATCCATTATATTTTTATTTATAATATTCCATAACATTTGGATATAATAAATAAAATGCACCATTCATGGAGACGGTAAGCCATACGTATGCATGAACACTACTTTCAATTCTTTTTCATATTTAATGGGAGGAAAACTAAATGATAAATAAGTATATTATAATTCCAGTATAATATATATGTTATATATGTTACATAAGTTAACTAATTCCATCCTTTATATGTTCAATGTATAGAATGAACGAGTCATATCACTTTGAGGGGGGCGGTAGTCTGCACTTCCTCAAATAAAATTATTGTATATAAACATCATGAAAAAAATATAGGTATGTTCTAAAATGAAATTACCTAAGAATAAAGATAAAATAAATATAATAAATATAATATAAAATTATATTTCCATCATAATGACCATCATTAGAGGTGGTAGGATAAGAATTAACCATCATCGTTTTCTGAGACAGTAGTTCACCGTCCAAAGAAACAGTATGTTCTATACCCATTAGATGGAGGTGTGTGTAAGTGTAGTTAAAATCCTTCTCATAAAAATAACCTAGTATATTGAGGATACTGTTGTTATTATTTAATCAAATAATTATAATATAATAGGTAGTGGATAAGGAAAATAAAAGAAAAGAACTAGAGAGAAGACTTTACCTTTAAATAGGGTAACTCCATTTGGTTTGAACCAACAATATTTCTTGAATTGTATTCTGCCAAGGGAAAGTATTCTAGGACGAATATAGGGATGTTGGGAGCTTATTTGGTTAGATTTTGGATGAGCCAAGTGTCTTGAGAGGTTTGAGTAATGTTTTATAGGTGGTGTTCTTTTATAAGAGGGAGGAGGGGCACTTTAGGAAAGTTTGAAAGTATTATATTATTTTTAACTTAATTTTGGTTTTCAAAAGGTCCAACACCCATTAAATTAGAATATAAGGTGAGGATTGTTATAAATCAGTTAACCCAATAAGTTTTAGACAAGTCTATGTAACAAAATTAACCTTATCCTTTAACTTTAACCCTTAGTTAACTAATTTGAATCTTACCATGTCTTCTTGTGTATTCTCCCTATATGGTTAATATAGTTACCATAAAATGCCAATTGAACCAAAAGTGGTTCATTAATGACATTTTAAACCATATATAAGTAATTTTTCCAAATATTATATTTTTAGGATTATTATATCTTTTAATAAAATTATATTTATTTTAAAAACTCATTTATGTCAATTTAAATACTATTCATATCATGACTTTTTAAAAAATCTAATAAAAACTTGATTATTTTGAAAAAAAATCATCAATATAAATATAAAAAGTCATAATAATATCTAAAATTCTTGGATAGCATAAAAAATTTAAAAATAAATTTACTTTAATATTTATAATCGCATATATTTAAAACATTCATTAATGAGGTAATCAATACATCATCATTGTGTTATAAATAAATTTATTTATTTGATGTCTAAAAATTATAAATAAAATACCATTATTTAAGAAATATTTTTCTCTTTATAATGACTATTTATAGTCAAAAATATCAATTATAAGACCCCAAATTAAAATTTTTCTAGAAAAATAATACTTGTTTTTGATATTTTTATTTTTACTTTTAATAAAAAGTTATTAATGTAATTATCTTACCTAGGTAGCTTCCAAAGTCCAAAGGTTCTACCCAAGGATTTTTTTGGTCAGCCATGACTCGTCCAATAAGGATGGGACAAGTGTTAACTAAATTTTGTAATATTATTTTTACCTCGAATTACCCTATTTACCTTTAACCTACTTAAATAAAAATCAAGAGTTATTATTCACAAAAAAATTATTTTCATCCTATAGAACCACATTTTACTTAATTATGACAACCATGTATTTCAGATTTTTTAAATTCAATTCAAAAAAGTGGTGAAATTTCATTTAAATGAAAAATTTAGTTTTTAACTACTATGTAGTGTTTTTCACTATTCATAAAAAATTTAACATTTTTAGAAAAAAAAATCATGAAAAGATAATTTTGATATTATGAATTCAAAAATGATGATTATTTTACCAAATTTAAAATGTATAATTTTCATTAATTAATTCAAAATTAATTCTGTTGTCAAAATTAGAAAGTGTGTTTTTAAGAAGTAAAAACTACTGAAATATTAACATGTGTTTTTGTCCAATTTCAAAGTAAAATTACATAAAATGACCAAAATTGGATTAAATGGTAAAAATATAATCCAATTTAACTTTAAAACCATTTAAAAATTTAATATAACCATATAAATAAATCAAATGAAAATACAAGTTTGACTTAAAATGCAATATTTTTCACTATTCATTAAAAAATGAACGTTAACAAAAAAAATTCCAAAAAAATTAACCAAACTATATTTTGATACCCACTTCCAAATAATAAGATTATTTTTTCAAATTGAACATATAAATGTGAAAAAAACTATATTTAAAAGTCGTTCTCTGTAATAAGGTTGTAAAACTACCTTTTAAAAATATTAGATTATTTATGTTTAAGATTGGATTCATTTTAAGCCTCTAAATTCTATTGGATAAATGTAAAAACATTTAAAAAAATATTTTTAATCATAATATGGTTAGTTCTTCTCATTCCCTCCAATACAACGACTATGCGTTAACTACCATTTAAAATAATAATATTATGATATTATTTTTCACTATGACTCAGCCTTGTGTGCAACATATGATTTCAGAGAAACCTATTATTTCTTTTCAGGTATTCAATCTAACATGGCATCCCATTTAATGTAAAATTAATATTTAATTCACAAATATAAATAAATATGAAAATGTCATATTCTTTATTTACCTGGGATGTTACACTAACCCTTACTCACGCCTCTCAAGCCCCCTTGGCTCATCAAAAATCTACCCAAATAGAGTCCCAAAATCCCTTTATTACTATTATAAGCCTTACCTTGGTCAAAACTAAATTCAATAAATCCTTTTGGATCAAATCAAAGTGAGTTACCCAATTTAGTGGTAATGTCTTCTCTCAAGTTATTTTCTTTTATTTTCCTTCTTCACTCTTTGTTCTATTATTATTATTTTATTACATAAAAAAGGTATCCTATATATACTAGTATTTTTTATGAGAATTATTACAACTACACTTACACACACCTCCATCTAATGGATACGAACATATTTTTTCTTTATACGGCGAACTACTGCCTCACAAAATGATGATTATTTGTTTTTTTCCTACCACCTCTCATGGTGGCCATTATGATGGAACTGTATTTATATGCGATATATATTATATTTATATTGTCTCTATTATTCTCTATTTTTCATTTACATCATACCTTTATACTTTTAATAACGTGTAAATATGATAATTTTGTTTGAGGAAGTGCAAACTAACGTCCCCTCAAAGTGGTGTGACTCATTCATGGTATACATGGAAATTATAAAGAATATAATTAATGAACTTATGTAACATATATAACATATATATTATACTATAATTATAATATACCTATGTATCATGTATTTTTCATTCCGTTAAAAATAAAAAATAAATGAAAGTAGCATTCATGCGTACGTATGACTTACCCTCTCCATGAACGGTGCATTTAATTTTCATATGTCGAAATGTTATGGACTATTATAAATACAAATATAGTGGATCTAAATACATATATATTGTATATTTATGATATTTAAATCATGAATACAATTCTATGGATAATGGACTTTTGACCACATGGACGATTTGTAATTATAACAAGTTTATTTTTGACTCAAGTACTGAACATCGACAAAATGATTGATATGAACTTGAATAATTATATGATTGTTATAACAAGGTAATAAGTGACATTAAAAGAATAATAAACTTTAAAAAAACTTAGATGAAATTATAATTAACTTAAGTTTATTATTCAGGAAGATAAATAACGAACAAGACAATTTGGACACAAGGTAAGGGACTTCGTCTCAATCAATTTTCATTGAGGAATACATTGATTTATACATGACTTTATTTTATATCGTGTATAAACCACTTTTACTTTTAATTTCATTAAATGGGAATATTTTTTCTACGAGTATTTTTACTAAATGACAAAAGGAATGTTTCTTTTTAACATACGCTGTGAAAATGATCTTTCCGAAGCTGTGAGCATTATTTGATATTTGGCTTCCTTAATAGGTGGTAATGTTTTTAAAAGGGAAATAAATACCATATAATTTTTATGTATTTTGGAATTAAAAATGGATTTCATAATGGATTGATTATATCAATATCTTTAACTCATATCTTGTGATTGCAATGTTGAACTTTTATCTTTCCTTTATGCTTATTCATGTGTTATTATTATGTTATGGTTCTTGGTCATTGTTTATATATACGGGTGGTTCCATGATAAACCTAGGGTGAGAGAGCCCAAGATATATCTCCAATGAATTGGGTAATGTGATAGAGGTAAAAATTAATGTTTATCTTAAGATATTTAGAGAATATATTGTGATTGGTATTCCAAATATAACTCCCTATGTAGCTGTGAAAGCTACAATGTAAGTATGATATGGATTCCACAAGTTACCTTTTTGATTTCTGATTACTATGTGTTATTCATAAATCTTATGATTTCATGAGGTATGTTAAAGAGATTATGTTTTTTTATGTATTGATGGACTAATATTTTCTTTCTTTATTTTATAACCCTTACTAAGATTTTTATGATCATCCCAGGTTTTTGAAATGTATTTCATAGGGTATAAGTAAGGGTAAGAGAAAGGAAGTATTCAAGAAGATTTATATCAAGAAAATAACTCTTTTTTTATTTAAATATTTTTATTATTTTAAAAAAATTGGATAGATAAGAAGTTTCTACTTTGTGATTTTTGAGATATAATGTAATAGTTACAGCCTAATTCTCTAAAACTCTAAACCTGAAAAGATCCTTGATGTGAATTCATGACTTAACAAAAGATTGTGTAATTTTTAAGGTTGGGGCCTTAAAAGTGACCTCTTAGTATTGGTTTTATGTTATATATTCCTTCCCATAGAAATCTATTGTTGTTGACAGAGAATAATGGTTATACATTCTTCTATATAGTGAAAGAAATGGTCATATCTTCTACAAATCTACTCAAACCCTTCAAAACTATTTTGGATTGGCATTATATGTGATTTATCATCTTCTATGTGTCTCCATATTGGTCCATTTCCTTTATTATTTGAGTAGCTCCCCATAAATTATGACCTTATTGGATTCCAAGGGAGATACATTTTGTATTATAAAACATAATCATTGTATTCATAAACTCCACAACACCAGCAATATCCCCAAAAACTAGATCATCTATAGAACTATTGAGTCTTCCTCTAAAAATATGCTTATTATTTTGGTGTAAAATTATCATTCTCATTTTTTAAGGATAAATTATTCTTATAATCTCTCTTCACCACCTTATCTATAGTAAACCCCATATAAGAATTTATCTTATCCTAGGTTTTCCTAAATAGTATATTAGACCCTTCGTTATAAGTTGGAACATTTTTACACTACTACAAAACAAGCCTTTAATAGTGCTTAAATGGTCTATTTTCTGTACACACAAAAAGTTCTAACTATCAGAGTGCAGTTAAAATCACAACACTTTTTCATTTCTAAAAAAGTAATGATAAAAAGTACATTTATCAGTGCTTTTCTAGGCACTGATAAAGGACCCCATTTATCAGCACTTTTATTTTGTTACGATAAAGGTACCTTTTATTTGGGTTACTGAAAGAGCTGATAAATTGATCCTTTATCGGTGATAGAAATTTTTTTGATAAATGAACCCTTTACCAGCACATTCAGTAGAACTAATAAAGGATCCTTTTATCAGAGCTTTCAGTAGAGCTGATAAAGTATCCCTTTATCAGTTCCTTCAGTATCACTAATAAATGGTTCCTTTATTATTGATATTACTAGTGTTGATAACGAGGTATACTATTACAATGTGATGTTAAAATTAGAGCACATTTCAAAAAAAAAACAACACCAAAAATAGCAAGAAAAAAATTAGTTTCTAATAAAAAATTTAAATGAAATAAAATTTAAACACAAATACATTAAAAAAAGATATATTATAGAAATTTAATTTCAAACATTAGTTTATAAAGTTATATGAGTAAGTACAATTTACTATATACATTTAAAAACATTAATGTTTCTTTTTCTTTGTCCCCTGAAACCCTGTCATGCTATTGTCGAACAAATAACCCTAGCTCAAGAAAATGAATGCACCTATATATAAAAACAATTATTACATTAGTAACACTATAAAAAATAAATTAAACACAAAGTGTTAGTTTTAAACTAAAACGTACACTTTGAGTCATACTAGGAACACCATGAATCGATTCTATTTGTGGCTGATTCTCTCACATCACATCATTTCTTGTTGTTCTCAAAAGTAGGTACTATTGAATTGGATCTCATATATGGTGAATAAAATCACTATATTTGATATTCAATTCAATAGGGGTTGTTTTTTAAGAATAATCTTTCAATTCTCATTCAATTTCTTTTTCATCTTCAAACAACCTGAGCTTGTTTTTCGGTTTTGTAGATGTGATTCATGTTCTAAAATAAAATGATACTTATATATTGAAAACATGCACATTGAGTCATATAAACCACATAATTTATTGTATTTATGTACGGTCAATTTATATATGTCACCAATGAATTATAGATCACCCAAAATTATCAGGAAAATCTGAGCATGTTTTCTAAATTTTTAGTGAGTGACACACATTTTTAACTAAATTTTCAATTTTAAAGGGGTAATGGAAACTTATATTCATACTGGGAACACTATGTATCAGATTGAGGTGTGTATAATTATTATATTTCCTAAATTACTTATAGATTGTTTTCCTAAAATATCAAAACAATTAGAAATCATTTGCTCAATTTTGAGTATTTGGGATGTGTTTTTAACTATAATGTCAATTTATAATTAAAACCAAACAATTCGAGTAATAATGATCACATTATTACTCAGATTGAGGTGGTACTAATTCCTAAAATTCACAAATTACTTACTGATTGTTTTTTTAAAGTATAAAACTAATATGATTCCATTTTGGGGGTTTTTGAGTATGTCACTTGTTTTTTTACTAAAATTTCATTTTAAACTGAAGACATGCACTTTGAGTCATACTAGTCACACCTTATGTTGGTTTGATGTGAAACAGATTCCTACACACCATATATAACTTATTAATCATTTTCCTAAATTATGAAGACAATCTTAGCATGTTTTATTGGTTTTCAATGAGTGGTAGATGTTTCAAACTAAAATTCCAATTTTAAACTAATAACGGTCACTTTGAGTCTTATTAGGAATAGCATGTATCATATTGAGGTGTTTCCAATTTATACACATAAAAAATTACTTATAGATCATTTTCCTAAAGTATCAAAACAATCCAAATTTTTTTGTTCGCTTTTGATTATGTCACTTATCTTTTTTACTAAAATTTCAATTTCAAATAAAAAGAAAAACTTGGAGTCATACTAAGAACACCACACATAAAATTGAGGTGAAACTAATTCCTAAAAATTAAAAATGACTTATAGATAATTTTTCTAATATATCAAAACAATTGGAATTTATTTTCTTGGTTTTTAGTATATGATGTTCGTTTTCAACTAAAATGTAGATTTTAAATTAAAACCACACAATTTGAGTAATATTGGTCACACAATACATCGAATTGATGAGGGTATGATTATTACATGTCACAAATTAATAATGGATCATTTTACTAAAGTACCAAAATAATATTAATGTGTTTTCTTGGTTGTGAATATCTTACTTTTTTTTACTAAAATATCATTTTTAACTGAAAATGCACACTTTGATACATAATAGTCACGTCTTGTGTCGGTATGATGTGAAACTAATTCTTACATATACAAAATGACTTATGAATCCTTTTACTAAATTACCAATACAATCTAAGCACATTTTATTAGTATTCAGTGAGTGGCACACATTTTGAACTAAAATGTCAATTTTAAACTGATAGTAGACACTTTGAGTAATACCAATCACATCGTGAAATTGATGAGGTGGGGATTGATAATAATTGTCACAAATGTATTATGGATAATTTTCATAAATTATCAAAGAAATCAGAATTTGTTTTCTTGGTTTTGAGTATCTCACATTTTTTTTTACTAAAATGTCATTTTAAACTGCAAACACGCACTTAAAGTCATACTGATCACATCCTGTGTCTATTTGATGTAAACCCGATTTATAAACACTAAAAATAACTTATAAATCATTTTACTAAATTATCAAGATAATTAAAGTATTTTTTCTAGGTTTTTAATAAGTGCTACGCTTTTTTAACTAAAATGTCAATTTTAAACTTATAATAGACACTTTGAGTAATAACGGTCACACCGTGCATCGGATTGAGGTTGGGCTAATTACTACATATAAAATGTAACTTTTGGATCATTTCCCTAAATTATTAAAATAATATAAATGTGTTTTCTCAATTTTGAGTATGTCATGTGTTTTTTTACTAAAATTTCATTTTAAAATGAAAAAAAAACATTTTGAGCCATACCAATCACATAGTGTGTCAGTTTTAGGTGAACATTATTCCTACATGTAAAAAATGACTTGTAAATTGTTTTCCAAAATGATAAAGAAAATATGATCATGTTCACTTGTTTTTTAGTGAGTGTAACATGTTTTGAACTAAAGTTTCAATTTTAAACTGATAGTGGACACTTTAATTCATACCAGTCACACCATGCATCAGATTGATATTCGACTAATTCCTATGAATCATAAATTATATATGGATAATTTTTATAAAGTATCAAAACAATATGATTGTGTTTTATTGGTGTTGATTATATTAATTTTTTTACTAAAATGTCATTTTAAACTAAAAACACACACTTTGTGTCATAAAAATCACATCATGTTTTAGTTTGATGTGAGAATTATTTATAAATGGCACAAATGACTTATGAATTTTTTTTCCTGAGTTTACAAGACAATCTAAGTGTGTTTTCTTTGTTTTCAATTAGTAGAACATGTTTTTGAACTAAATTTTCAATTTTAAACTAATAATGGAAAATTTGAGTCATACTGAACACATCGTGCGTCAAATTAGTGTTCATTAATTTCCTATACATAGGAAATTAATTATGGATCATTTTATAAACGTTTTAAAACAATCAGAGTTCATTTTCTCCATTTTGGGCATGTGAAATATTTTTTTAACTAATGTGTAAATTTAACAAAATAAGTATCAGATAGAAATGATAAATAAAACAACTAAAAATTAGATAAAATTTTGAAAAAATTAACTAAATAAGTAGTATGAATTCACCTTTTCAGGATGACTATATACATTATAACAACATGTATTTTTTCCATTCATTTCTAAACAAATTTATTTCATCCATTATACACCTCCTTGAGAAACAGATCTAAAATAAAATATAATCATTATAATACTAATTTTTTAAAACCCAAATATATTTATAAGGTTATATCCAATACTATATCATAAAAATAATATAAAATCACATAAATTTGATGTCGAAAAACATTTTTACAATATGTACACTTCCCACTCATCTCTAAACAAATTTACTTCTTCTTTTGAGTATGTAGATTATCCAAAATCATTGTAGTACTGAGAAAATATAGACAAACAAATAATTAAGAAATATTTCTAATTAATTTTTAATTACCATTGTAACTTACCACTTGGGATATGGGGGTCTTCTAAGTTTTATGATCTCTCCCAGAAATATTCAAACATAATATCCATGATCATTGTTGTTAGGTTCATTCAGACACTTCAAAAACATTGAACAAAATAATTAAATTATTTTGAAATATTTTTTGATAGTTAAATATTTTTATATATACACTAATATATTTCCATTTTATGAAATCCACTAGATTCTTACATTCATTCATCAAACTCATACCACGATTTAGCCAATATTTTGCAATCATCATGTCGAAACAAAATTCTTGTTAAAACACATAATGAAAAATATAATTTGAATTTTATATATATAATATTTATTGTGATGTATTAAAAATTCACAATAAACATCATTTGTGGTAGGTTTATTGGATATCCATGCATTGGATCCAGAAAATAAATATTTTGGGTATCCAGATTAATTACAATAAACATACAGTGCTTCCTTGAAAAACAAATAAGTATTTTAAAAAATAAAAATATATTGTATTTGATTATATTGAAGAGTTTTACCACAATATTGTTGAATTTAAAAGATAATGTCTTCTATTATTTTTTATCAAACACATCATTTAACACATATTTTTTCTTATCAAGTTATTCCTTATCCAAAAAAGTTTCTTGTATAGAAATGATACATAGATTAATGAATCCAAATTTTTTTTCACACAGTTTTCCTTTTATATAGTACTAATATAAATACCTATAGAAAATATGAGTAGTTATTAACATTAATGAACATATTAGATAATTTTTTTATATAATTAATATGAAAATGTTTCTTATGTATGTTTTCAAATTTGAGACACCCATCCATTCAAACTTGATAATCTCATTTATACTCTCAAGACTAACCGATTATGTAATGAAAGTTCAAAATATTTCTTCTTCATATAGAATGTTGGATATATTACCATCTTTCTATGTGGTTTCTCTGTGAATTTGTATATATGATGTAGTGGAAATATCGGGGATAAGGTACTCTCAAAAGATCCTTTTATTTTCTTTCCTGATTCATTATATTGACTTTATTGGACCATCCATTTCCCCATTTTTTATTTGTATGTAATATATTATCTCACATAAGAGATTTTTTCATCAACTATTATAGGTTATCATTTGAAAAAAATTGTTAATTCCAGCCCTCATGTATCTTTATAAGATTATATAACCATGATATAAATGTTCTAATAGTATCATTAACCATTGTAATATCTAGATCATTAAGTGGAACATAAAACTCAGCACTCAACTCTTGAGCTACATCAATACCCACACTCATGTGATATTTTGGTATTTCTTTTTTGTGTATTTGGTCTCCTAGGATATTATAAATTCTTCTGCTCACAAAAAGGCAGTGCATGGGTGTTGATAGATAAAATCACATACAACATAACATTGTAGACTTGTAATAATATAAAGTTAATGGAAGTTTTTTTTCAAAATTAGGAGAAAGATTAATTAAAAAAAATTACCTTAGGTAAGATATTAGGTTAAGGGGAATTACTTTCCTCAAATATAGTGGGGTAATTTGGTTTTTTATGTGATGATATATGTTCTATCATTAGTTTGCTTTGACCCTTTTTCATATATTGGTCTTCCAAACTAGAACGCAAAATAATATATTTCAAAGCATCTATTTGTGTATTTATTCCTTTAATCGTCTCATATATATCAGCTTTAGGATTTTCCTTCTCAAAATATGTTTGATGAGACACTTCAAAACCTACACCTATAATGCGAGAATATTATCTTGGACGCTTCAAATCTAATAAAAGTAGTTTTTTCGATAGAGTTGATATTGATTATTGTATCTAAAGTATATAAAAACATATGAACATAAGGATATATATTTATGTAATATTGTTATAATGAATAATGGGTTACTTTTATGTCATACTTATACATGTTTTCCATACTTATTTTTTGTTTTCATAAAATAGTTTACCCTTCTTATTTACATGGGCCTCCTTCCATAACACATGATGTGGGATAAAAGTGGCTTCAGATTTTGATTCATCAATATTCATATAAACAAAGGAACATATATTGTTTCATATCATGTAAAAATATTATTGTTTATTTAAAATACATACCACTTTATTCTCTAGTGAAGCATACCCATTATTTTCTTTGTGATAGGGGTGCATAGGTTTTGATGCATGTTATTTATTTTCAGCACTCTTTTACTATTTCATAAATTAAAAATTCTGAATAAAATTAGATAAAATAAATAATTTCAAACAATATATTATCAACTAAAATATAACTAAAATGATTTCTCATCATGATGAATGATGAAATCATTCCATGTTTCATAATTTATAATGTGTGCATATGTAACTGGCGGGTGGGGATTTATTTTCCCCTCAATTCCCTAAGATAGTTCTTGGTAATAATATTTAATAAGCTTATATTGGATTTTCTAATGGGATTTAAGACATATTTCTTATGGTAATCTTCTAAAATAAATGAAATCTCTACGGAATAATGAAATGTAAATCAAAATTTCAATGTATAATTTTTTCTATAATAGTGAAAGTATATCGTAAAATTACCTTTATATCTTCCCAAAGGGTTTATTTTGTTATATTTTATACATGGAACCATAAATCAATATCAATCAACATATTGACCCTTATTGTTTCACCAATGTAACTAATGAACATTGACTTTTTTGGCTCAAAAGTTTTGGCAAATTGATTCCATCCAACCTCAAATTTTATACCCTTGCTTCTTTCCTTGATAATTTTTTTCAACACTATAATGCTGCTTTGTTCTTTTTTTCAAAAATATATTGTTGATCCCTTAATAATTATATAGTTTAATCATAAACATCCTATTCTTCTCCAATATTGGTAACATCATAATGTGTAGAAAAAAATTCATTTAATTAAGATTATATTAATACAGTAAAGAACACCTAATATTATGAGGAAAATAATAGTATATTAAAAACACTTTAAACATCTCATTTAACTCTGTTTATTTTTTTAAAGGTTGAATGGATTTTCCTCCTCTATTGAGAATCCAAATTCCATCTTTATGGTCTCATCTAATGTATAAGACGTTGTCAACATTGGGACCACTATTAAGTGATTGTGATCTTCTAATTAAAGGGTTATCCTCAATTTAATTTTCATTTCAACCTAATGTTATTTTAATCACCAAAAGGAAAATCAATTAATTCTTATTTTCTAGATTTGCGATATAAAATACATTCCATGCTTCTGATTCTATTTTAAAAATCTCATCATTTTCCCTCTCTACATTGAAATTCACCTTCATGGATCCCATTTCATCAAATTTCCTTGAACTCTTATTTTCAAACCATTTTTAATAAAAAATCAGTACTTGAAATTTTGTATAATAAAACTCTTATAATTTTTTGATAATGTCGAAATATGAAATATTCTCATAAATTAGATTTATATACTTGGAAAAAATTTGTGCATCACTTCTACCATAGGAATAAATCCACTATTTTACATCATACTCCAATCATCATGTTCTTTTTTATTTATTTTATTACAATTGATTACAAAACCATTGTAAGATATAACACTTTCATTTAGTCCCCTAGCTAGCCATCAAATTCATTTGGAAATTTAATTTTTTTTTCAAATAACTCCTTATAAATATGATCTTAGAACCATCTTATAAATTGTTGACTATGTATATTTGATATCCATATTTAATCCCTTAATGTATTCAAATATCTAAGAATTTCTTTGTGGGATTCAACATATGGATCAACAACATCACTATTTTGTAAAATGTAATGGATTTCTTGCTCCTTCTCTATGATGGTAATTCTAATAACATCTCTTCCTGGAATACATTCACCCATAAGATGTCCACTACGGAAATACTTTTGATGACCGATTTTATCAAAATCGGATAGGTAATTGGTATATAATTCAATATCTTCTTAAATAATATATCATTCTTCAATAAAACCTTCCAGTTGACTTAAATTCTTAACAGACCCTTTCAAAAAAAATTAATATTTTTCAATGGGGTACATCAATCAATAATGGATAACACAGCATAGTTGAACCTATCTAAACAGGTGAACCATCAAATTGATTATTATATCAAAGAATGATGGTGGGAAGAGCATCTATAATTCATATAATATGACTTTAACCACCATATTCTTGATTGGATACTTATTTGGGACAATAACTTTACTACATATGGATTTGAAAAAGATGATGAGTATGCTTAATGTATGTCATACATTTTTAGGAAGAATATAGCATGAAGTTATGGGCATCAAATCTTTTCCCAAAACATGAAATTATTGGGATTTTAATACTTGTAACTTCAAATTATTCATTAAAATTAAATTGTTAATATTTTATGAATACACCCATGTAATGTTTACAACATTTATAAAAATGAAAATTTTTTATTTTTCATGTTGGATAGAGTGTAATATACTAGAGTAAGATAAGTTCTCCCTTTACCCTGTATCGGTGTCAACTCTACCCATATCCCCATGTCAATAATGTCCAACCTAGACTTGATTCTATATTTTGTTTTTCAAAGAACATTTAGAAACTTGTAAATAACATGATCAAATACATTTTTTCTACATGCATGACATTAATAAAATGTCTAACGTATATTTTTTCAAAGTGATTTTGTAAGGTTTTTCAAAAATAGTTTACCAAAAATAGTTTCAATATCCTTTACTTTATCAAGTATTTGATCACCCATTAATTGAGATGGTGTTGTTCCTTGTTCAGTATTCCCATAAAATATTGTTATCTGGGATTGATATTTATGTTATTGAGGTAAAACTTTATGATGTCCTAAAAACATAGTATTTGAGGAATGTTTAAACGAAACTAAGTGTGTGTATTCTTCACAAATGGGAAACCCCAATATTTCTTTAATTCTATATCCTAACAATTTTCCATAAGTACAAAATCTACATATCGTCTCATAAAACATGGAACTCAAAGTGAATTTTTCACTTATATGTACATCATACATTGTAACACTTATATCCCACATCAATTTCGAATCTTTGATCAATGGATATTAATAGATATCAATATCATTACTAGGTTTTTTCCGATATAAAAAGATACAACATAATTTATTTGTGCTTTATGCATAACCATAGAGGCAAGTTATAATTTACCAACATGACTGGCCATGTATTGTGAGTATTACTTTGTACACAAAAAGGATTTATCCCATATGTAAATAACACAAATGGAAGTTTCTCAACTCATTTATAAATTCAGAATACTCATAAGAAATTTTATTCCATTGAGGGGAGTCTGCTGGATGATGTAGTTTCCCGTATTTAATTCTCATATCTACATGCCATGTAAATTATCATGTAGTTTCATGACATCCATATAGTCTTTTAAACTATTTAATGTTAGAAAAGTACCATAAAAATTTCAAAGTAATTGATTTATCTTTCTTGTATCGATCTACGCCACACTTTGGGGATTTTATGAGTGATTCATGGTCCTTGCAAAACAATATACCATCATTTGGAGAAACATTTATTTTTTAGAGATTATTTCCATTGAACATAGAATTATTTTAGTATCATATGTTCAATAAAGAAGTTCATTTTCTTTTGGTTTCATATCATTCAGAAGAAAACGTATTTATATAAAGCTAGTTATACTTCATCTTCTCTCAGTATTTAAATTATATAACATTAATACAGCTGACAATATTGTGTATTTGGTATAACCAGTATACAATGGTAACTTAGCATAACTATTTTACTTCTCAAACAACTTTAGACAATCATTAAGGTAACCTTTAATTTTCAATATCACTTCTTCTATAAGATCTTCATCATCATTTACATTGTAATCCATATAAAACAATCCATAACACTCAGTATCATCCTAATCAGTGTGCACGTTCTATTTTTCGTCATGTTTAGTCCAACATTTATATCTATTACTTATTCTGTAACAAATAAAATGTTATTAAAACTCTTCCATACTAATTTTTCTTGAATAAAAACAATATAAACATAGATAAAGGATTTAATAAGGGTCTTATGAATGCTCTATTGAAAACTTGATGAAATATTTAACTCCATATTCATACTCTTTTGTCATATGATTAGCATTCATCTATTTTATATTCATATCTCTTCTATTAGAATCATAAAATATTCATTCTAAAAAAAGTAAACAAATACTCATAAGATATTCATAATAAAAAGTGAAAATTATAAATAATTCTAATAAAGGGAACCCAAAATTTGATTGTTTAAAATAATTTCAGTATGATTTGAAGGAAATGGTTAATTGAATTTAAGAAAATAATTAAACCACTAGTGGTAGGTTTTATCATTTGATTCATCCAAAATGATCACTATTACCTGATATGGGATCACTACTATATAGAGTATTTCGAGAAATATAGGTGGATTTCCATAAGATATGGGGTATGAGTCTCAATGAAAAAATGAAATAATAACTGTTTGGGAGATAATGCTGATGAGGATGAAATTTTTCTCCAAAAATCTAAAAGTTCTCAAGTTGAGAGTTGTAAAATCACTGAAAAAAATTTCTTAGTGTGTTTCCTGAAGCTAAAAAAGCATCATCATTAGCCTAATCCATAAAATGGGCTCCTTGATTGGTGTGACCATGATAATGATCAGTGGATGGCCTTAAACACACTCAAGTTGTGACTATAATTTTCATTTCAATATTCAAATAAATCCTTCAATTACTCCATGAAAATGAAAAGGCAATTGGTCAGTGGACTGCTTTTCAGATTTTCTTAGATTCCCATGACAAAACAGTGGAACTTTTAGGATGGTATATCTAACATTTCTAGGTGGGAGTACAAAAAGTGGTAGGAGTTTATGTTTATCCATTTCTTCACTTGGTATGTGGTCAGTTAGGTGGTGTTTCATTGATATTCTAATTAGAGCTTTAAAAGAGTGAAATTTTAGGTGATATCCCCTGTTAGTGGAAAAATGTCACGTATTATTAATTTGAAGATCTGGAAAAGGAAGTGAGCAATTGAAATCATATAGAACATTTTACCACTGAAAAGTACCAGTCAACCCTTGATCCTTCTTTCATTTAATTATGACATCTTACCAATGATAGGTATCCACTACAAGTATAAATGTTTCTTATATCCTTTATTCCCATTTACCATGTTTTGATACACTACATCATAAATCCAGGGCTTTCAAATCATTATTTCATGTACAATTATAAAATACCTTATTAAGAATGTTCATAAAATGGATTTCCTACTCAACTGAATCACTTATAGACATATATTAATCTAATCATCACTAATAAATATATTTGAAAAAAAAATTATTAAAAAAAATTAAGATGAATAATTAAAATTTATAATAGGTGGTTAAAATTATTTAATATAAAAAATATGTTATTTAATCAAAGAACTATTTTTTATAAGTATTGGTTATTTCAAACATAATAAATTAAATTGATCAGTGAAGTTCCCATGGGTTGAAGTTATATTTTTTAAAAATTGGTTTTTATTGTAAAGGAAATTCAATTAGTTTTAAGGATGTGTGAAGTTGAAGTTGAAAATAATTAGGCATGCAATGGATTATTTTTCCTATGTTGGAAAAGGAATGTGGAAGATTTGGTTGCTTGGTGAGTATCCCTTCACATTGAATGTCTAATGAGATAGTTTGAATACAAAAGAAAAGTGTTGAAGGTTGAAAAACTATCTAAAAATTTTAAAAAAATGGAAGATTATATGGATGTTGAACAGTTCTAGATAGCTTGTATAAGTTGTATTTGAAAATCTTAAAATGGTATAATGATTGGGAGAAGCTATCTCAAGTTTTATGAAAATCTTTCTTGAGTTACATAGTATATTAGCTACTAAAATCAGAGATCAATATCTTCTATATGAAGGTTCATTAAGGTTGTAATGAGTGTAGGTAGTGAAGGATATCGAAAAACTCTATCTTGGGTATTTTATATGCTCCGAAGAGAATTGAGATGAGTTGAAATGGGTTTAGAATTATGTTGATAATTCCAAAAATTATTGGAAGATAACTTAATATTAATTAAAAAACTTGAGAGGGTCATCGAAGGACTGATGTGTTTTTCATTTTAATATAATGAATTATGAAATTTTTGAGATTGAAGTATAAAATATGGAAAAATCATGAGCTGGGTAAAAATAAATCCAGAGTGATGTCGTAACAAACTATGATATGTGTAAGGATTAATTAATCTGGATAAGAAAAAATTCACTCTATATAAACATTATTCCATCTCTTTGTAAACATTAAATGGACCCATTCAAGGATAATTTTTGTTCTATATAAGGATTACTGAGTTTATGTAATCATCATCTTTGTACATATCAACTAGTGTAAGGATCATCCCTCATTTTTGTAAGAATCAATTACTACTTAATAATGAATTATTTACGACATAATCATGAATCCTCAGTTCATAATTATCATTCTTTATGCTCTGTAATCATTATAATATAGAAAAAACTAGAAAATTATTCCAAATCTATAGAGTCTATAATTTTAAAAACTGATTAAAGGAATTAATTCTGATGATTCCAAAGACATTATTTCATGTCCAGAAACACATGATGATTTTTGGATACTTTCTACAAGAATGATTTTATCATGATGAAATGAGATAGAAGATTAGGAGATCAATATTTTTATATTTTTAATTTCAAATGAGAATATTTGAAATTCAATATTATTGTTCAAAATGAATATTAAATATACACAATTACCAAGATGATATTTTCTGAATTAAATATCAAAAAATATTTATTTCTCTACCTAAATGAAAATAAAAAGTGGACTGAGTTGCTACTACTATGTACATATTCAAGATGAATCTATAAAAGTTTTATGGGAATCTACCATGCCATAATGAGGAGGCTTCATAATGAAAGCTATCAAAGATGTACATTTTATACAACTATAAAGAGTGGATTTTTTTAGTTATTATTGGATTTTTTTAGAAGAATGAAACCTAAGAATATTTTATAAAATATAGACAAAACATTGAGCTGAGAAAATAAGAAATAAAAAGAATGAAGATTATAGAGATAGTCCCATGTGATTGAGTTCACTTGGAAGATATCATGGATATAGAGATCAACAAGAGATTGCATGTTCACATGTGATTTTCTTACTTGACATGCACATTGTATTTTAATATATTTCTATTTATAGAAATTTGGAATTACTCCCTAAAAATAAAAAGTATCTACTAGTACTGAAATGTCAAGGGTGTATCGAGAAAAAAAAAGATAGAGAATTTATATGTGGATGTGTGTGTTCTAGATGTGTGAGTGTTGAGATAACCAAAGAGATATTGATAAATAATGAGGAGATAGTGTTGAGTATTATAGATAATAATAACTAATAATCATAGAAAAAATGAAAACATAACATAATAAATAATCACTATTAAATCATTCTTTGAATGCAATTCATTCTAATTCAACAAAAACAACCTTTCCCTTGTCAAAATTTTTATAGTCAATTTATTATCATCTTCAAAATATTTAACCTTTTATGAAAGGCAGTCTTAAAAATTAATTGAAGTAGAAAATTCATATTTCATAGCAGTAAGGAAATTATCTGTAGTATAACAACAATAACCATTTATCACATAAAGTCACATAGAAACATATATAAATTCATAGAATGCACTTCCCATTTTTAATTTGTTCGTCTCAGTTATTTATTTCTATGATTAGTTCATACCATTTACCCAATGAAAAGAGTAGCATGATAATACCACAATTTACAAAAAGTAAAAGAGTATTCCTGAATCACTAAACCTTATGTAAATATTCTAGGACTCATTGCATAGGGACTGAAAATAATAGGAATATATAATTCCAGGCCTATAAGTTTTAAGGAATGAACCCAATCCCATCGCAGGGGGATCATTGAACTCGAAGGGTGAGGTTTTGATCATCTAGGCTTATAAAATCAATAAGGCTCGAATGAGAAGGAGTAGATACCCTAAACCAGGAACCCATGAGAAAACTGATCTAAGAAAATTCCATACAAATGAAGACCATGGAACCTAAAGAAGAAATAAATGAGAAAGTTGGAAAAAAAATAACATACCTTAGTTTTGGGGCTTGATTTTTCGAAGATAAAGTAGAGGGGGAGAGGTGATACCAGTGGAATTTCATGAAAGCATGAGAGGCACAACTAGAATTAGTTCCGTTCAGATTCTTATAAATATATTGGGGAGGGTTTTATAAGTTCTTCTAAAAAAGAACTTATAAATATACATTTTATCAGCGTTAAAATAATAAACTCTGGAAAAGATATGTCTTTATTAGCACTAAAAAAATCTGATTAAATTCATCTTTATCAGCGCTTATTTATCACTAATAAAAATATATATTTATCAATGCTAAACAAGTGTTGATAAAAGGAAACTTTATGAACGCTAAAACTTTTGTTCTGATAAAGGATTCATAATTATAATTATAAATAAATATATTTATAAATGTATTTCTATCATAATATATTTATATAATTATATATATATATATATATATATTAAATATATAAAAACATATTTATAAATATATTTAATATATTGATTTTAATTTTATAATAATTTTAATATATAATTATTTATTTATAATTATATAAATACTTTTTTAAAAATATATTTATTTATTTATAATTATAAATATATAATTTTATAAATATATTATGTATATATTTATAAATATATTTTTAAATATGTTTTTAATTTTATAATTATAATTATAAATATTTTTACATCATTATATATATTTATAAAATTATATATATATATAATAAAAATATATAAATATATATATTAGGTGCTTGGGGATAAAATTATATTAAACACACAAGAACCACACACACATGCCAGAAAGTCAGGACATAACCCCCCCCCCCCCCCTCCGCATAAGGGATAGTCAACTCATCAGGCCTTATTTATTCAATATATGGCCAATAGGCTTAGCAGGCATGAAGTCCATTACATGGCCCAAATGCCCATTAACTGGCCCGAAGGCCCAGTGCAGCGTCATGCCTCCATCATAATACCAACATACTTTTTGTATCACCACCGACATAGTAATCTAATAGTACCTATGCCCAACAAGGATTGAACCCCATACCTCATGGATGTGGCAGCCAGCGGCTCAGTACTACTGCCACGCGACACTGGCATCATAAATAAATATATATATATATATATAGTGAACATATACATTATTTAAATATATTTATTATGATTTTATAATTATTTAAATATATAATTAATTATTTATAATTATAGAAACACTTTTTAAAAAAATTAATATTTATATATTTATATCATTATATATATTTATTTAAATATATATATATTTACTAAATATATATAAATATAAATATAAATATAGTAAATATATTCATTATTTAAATATATTTAATATAATTATATAATTATTTAAATATATAATTCTTTATTTGTAATTATATGAATAATTTTAAAAAAAAATATTATTTGTACTTTTATAATTATAAATATATAATTTTATAAATATAGTAAATATACATTTATAAATATATTTATTAATAAATATTTATTTACAAATATATTTTTCTGAAAAGATATAGACAGAAGAAAATATCCTAACCATTAATTAAAATAAAGAAAAAGAAAACAAGGGAAGTGGATGGGGTCAAACTAGTGCCTTGTGTCATGTTAGGAGACTCAACACTATCACTTGAAAATCCCTATAAATCAGTAGTTCTTGCAGTAGAACCCTATAGCTTCTTCTTCCTTGAAGAACTAGGCTATAGATACTATGGGCCCATCTCAATATGATACTCATCTCCTATTTCAATCTGTTTAGATTTTCCTTTCTTATAAATAGATGCATCATGCCCTCTAATAGAGGCATCATTGCAGACGGCGGCTTCCTTAGGTGATTTATTTCTAGGACAGGTCTAGATGGTGATGGAAACAGTAGGATGACACAACTAGAAAAAGGAATCATTGACAGCAGATAATGGATTCCTTGGGTATAATCTTTATCGAGGTGGGTCAGGTGTGCTGGTGATAGCAACAGAAGGCTAGTGAAATGTGATTGACGCAGTACGGGCTATGTCATAGGTGGTGATGTGGGTGATGGATATGACATTCCAAGAGAAGGCGGATGGTGGACAAATGGAGTGTGTAGACTAGGAAGGTGCTTTGGGTATTAATAAACCTATGGGTTTGGGTTTTCATTATTTTAGTACCCATTGGGCTGACGGGCCCTGTACTAAATAAATAAGGCTTGATGGGTGGACTATCCCCTTAGGGGGGCTATGGCCTGCCTTTCTGGCATGTGTGTGTAGTGTGTGTGTGTGTTTGTTTTTAAATGAAATTCTATCCCCCAAGAATGTTATATATATAATATTAAATTTATTCTTGTTAAAAATGAGTGAAATTGAATAATTAAAAGTGAGTACGCTTTAAAAATATTGAAAAAAATGATAAGTTATTTAAACTAAATATAATTTATTAAGAAATAAGGATATATATATTGATATAGAGATGAATGCATATTGAAAATATTAAATAATGGTAAATAAATATATATAAATACATATTAAAAATTCTTTAAATTCCAAAAAATAAAAACTATTTAAAAATTAATAAATAATACCTAGATTTAATAATATTAAAAAAAATTATTGATTAAAAACAAAACATATTAAATATATCATGTTGCTAAATGAAGTGGTACAATTAATATTAAAATTTGAATAAATTACCAAAATATTAGGTGTATGTGTTTCTATATAAGATTTCATTAATTATGTTAATATTTGTTTATGTGTGTTATATATAAAAATACATTAATTATGTATATGTATGTGTGAAATCAATGTGACACATGTTTGATATATATTAAATTGAAAAATAAAATGGCATTTAATTAATGTCCATTACTTGATACAATTAGTCCACATTTTTAATTAATGTTAATTTTTAATTATAAAACATTCTTAGGACATTGCTGCTTTCATTGGTGTGCCTATTCGTCTTGATAGAGAGACAAAAAATGCTATGTTTGGGAACATAGAAAGGGTTTTGGTGGAGGTTAACCTTAGAGAGATACTTATTAACAAGGTTTTTTGTTCTACTCTATATGATGAGATTAACTATGTATCATCTTTGGAAAGCTCCCAGATCTATATGAGGAGTGAAATCGGTTAGGAATTTCAATGAAAAATGTTGTAATCTTGTTTTTTTTCAGATTTGTGGCTTTAAGGGATATTTGAAAGTCATCTGCAAGTGTTGAAAATCCATGAAAAGGAAATCTACTCTTCACTCCATAGTTTCCCAAGATATGAAGGAAATGAGTGATTTTACTCTATCAGATTTAAGGAAATATAATAGTTTCCCAAGTAATCAAGTTGGTTCATCTAAGGATATTGATCCTGGATGGTTTCCACTAATCAATGCAGGTATTGGTGGTGGAATCTCCTATGATTTTATTCTCCATAATGCCACTTATGGGGGTATGGATTTACCATAGATGGTGTGGGGATTGGCATAGAGTAGACTCAATCTAAAAATGTTATCAGTGAGCCTGATATGGATAAAAGGAACAGTGATGGTGTTCTTGTGGGTGTTAAATTGATTCTGAAAGGTGATATATCTAAACTAGATCAACAGGTTGGTTACTCTAATATGATTTTCATGCAATTCACTGGTCAGGGTGAGAAGCACAATGATGAGGTGAGATAGTCTGAATATGTAGGTATTAGTGTTTTGTCAGGTTACTCTCCCTTACTAATTGTTGAACAAAGTTTTATTGTGTAGACATTGGCTATAGAATTTTCAGGGAATTCTCTATAAGAAGATGGTTCTGGGAAATCTAACATTCAACAGAGTGTGGATTATCTTTGAGAGATTCATAATGCATGCAGTTCTTCAGAAATGTCTGGTAAATGGGGTAATGTTTCGAATGATGGAAGTGATAAGGGAAAGAATATGGTTCTGTTGGACACCACTCATCTCTGATCTATGTGTACCAGTGATCCTGTTTCTTATAAGGATGAAATTTTAAGTGGTAAGGGAAAATGGTTAGTAGTAATGGTTTTTCTTTGTTTCCTCCAAAAAGAATGTCACAAAAAGATTATTCCAGTTTTCCCAAGAATGTGACTACCAAGTCATCTTCCAAGGAATCAAAGATCCATCTCACTTCATAATAAGAAAGTTATAAAAAGAGGATCTTTGAAATCCTCGAACAAATAAATTCACAGTTATAGTGGGAAACAGCTGATGATGATGATGATTCTAGTTATGAATATGGGAATGATCCTGATTTTCTTGATCTTTAGTTTCATTTTCTAGATGAGAGATTGTATATTTGTATGACCCTATCGGTTTTCTTGGTTGTTGGTTTTCTTTTTCTTTCACATTTAATAAATGGTCCGGATCTTTGGCTTCTGGATAAACCTTTTTCTTATAAACCGTTATTCACTAAATATATGACTTATTTAAAGTAAGCATGAATATTTCATAATATATAAATTGTATTTTAGTAAATATTATATATATTGATATATATATATATATGTATGTATAAATAAAAATATATATATTAATATATTTTAATATTAAATGTATTAATGAATAATTATGTATAAAACCCATTAAAAATGAATAATAAAGTAATATATTTTTAATTTTTTCATTTTGTTCATTTTATATATTTAAATTTAATATATATTGTTTACTACTAATTATAATTAATTTGTGTGTGCATATATATATATATATATATTAAATTTAGTTATTTTTATACATAATTATTTTATTAATAACTTTTTTAATAATTATGTAATTTATTCATTTTTATTTTTTTGCTTAATTATTACAATTTATTCATTTTTTATTTCTTATCTAATTATTATAATTTATTTATTTTCAATATCTATTTTTAATATAAATTATTTATTAATATTTATAATTTATATATATGTATATTAAATTTATTTATTTTTATTATTAATTATTCAATTAATAATTTTTTAAATATTTTTTTTAATTTACCCAATTTTAATTTATTTATTTGGTTATTTTGTTTTATATATAAATATTTAATATATATTGTTTATTAATATTTATAATTTATATATATATTAAATTTATTAATTATTATTTAATTAAAAAATTAATTTTTTAAAATTTCTTCATTTTTAAATTTTTATTTATTTAATTATTTCAATATTTTGTTATTTTTAATACTTATAAATTTTTTTATTAGTTTTTATAAAAAATAGGGCATGGAGCCTGCTCTGTAGGGGCCAACAAGGTGAATGAAGGTGGGCCAAGGCCGACAGGAAGCAAATTGTGGGTTGAGGCCAACATAGGCCTGTGAATGGGACCATATATGTGTGTGTAGTGCATGCGGGAGCCTATTCCTATAGTAGGATTCTTAGCTTTCCATGTGACTGAATTATATATAAAGAAGCGAACTGACTTACGCTATTTCTATGTGGGGTTCACTACACAATCCGGACCTTTATCAGTGCTAGCAAAAATTACTAATAAAGGCCTCATTTATCAGTGCTAAAAATAAAGAATTGATAAAGGGTACCATTTAACAACACTAAACTAAACCACAGATAAAGGATTCCTTTATTAGTGCTTTTCTCTAGTGTTGATAAAGGTCAGTTCTATATATTGTTCCTTTAGTAGTATTGTTAACACTTGTAGATACATTAGGTGTATATTTTTCCAAATCTAATGTATAAGAGTTCACAATACACTGAGATGATTTAACCTTCACTTCTTTAGACTTCTTATAATCAATTCTCATTTTTACAAGGGTAATTTGTGTTGATTCTACGACTCACTTTCTTTATTTGTTTTTGAAATCACAATGCACTTCTTATGAACTTTATCAAACTTTACTTTTATATAAGTTGTTGTATTTATTCCAAAAAAAATTATGGTAACTAAAATACCTAAGAACTTTATAAAATTTGTGAAAATATGGTTTATTGAACCTTCTTCAAAGATTATGTTTTCCTGATTTAAGAGCGTTATAGTGGGGCTAGATAAAGACTTTGTTAGATAAACAAGCATGAAAAGTTGATAAAAATATAATGAGGTTTATTTTGATGTTGTTGCAACTAACACCGATGATTACTGAAATATAACCATTAGTTTTTGTTAAAAATCACCTATAAATAGATCCACAACTTTGATGGGAAGATGGGGTGAAATTACTTGATGTTAGGAAATTCTTTGGTCAGTTTTAATCATGTAATATCTTATTGTATTGAGAGTTATTTATATTTGTTTAAAGTTTTTCAATTTGAGTGATTTGACTTAGAGCTACTATTGTGTGAGGTCTTCCTTGTAAGGCTCTTAATTTTTCTTATTATAGTTGTTTATTTACTAATACTGCATGATCAAGGTATTTTAAGGATAGTAAGAAATAGATCAGGTACTTTCAATGTGTAGAAGATGTTTTCTTCCAACATGATTATTAAATGGATTCTAGGGGTATGAAGATACACTTTTCAATAATTTCAAAATTAGGGATACCCTATAACTGGTTTAAATTCATGGATACCTTGGGTCTGGTTTATCGATCCACCTTAAACTTTGGTTTAAAATTATATTTTTATAATATCATTTTAAATAATTATTTGGTTTGTTAACCAATACTCCATGATTTTTTTTTAAACATATGATGTGTTCAAATATGATTTTTTTTGTGTTAATACTTGTGTTGGTAGTTGATATGATACTAATAGTTTAAATTTCCACTGTATGAACACTTCCATCATTAGTTTTTAAAATACAGATCACTTTATTTTTTTACTCTATTTTATACATTTTATATTTCTATTGTACATACAGTTTTTACACTAATATTTGATCTGGTCTGTGATTCAAAAACTTATTGACATAATACTTATGGAGGATGAAAATGGTAACTTATTTTTAACCTACAATTCACCCTCCTCTTGTATTTTTTTCTCATCCTACATTAGGAAAACATTTTTTATTAGATCTTGGCTCTACTGGGTTCTGTGATTTATTCAGATTTTCATTTCATACCTAAATTTGGTATTAGAGAAAGCATTACTCATTTCTAGGTTTTATTTATATTTCTATTGGTTTATTAGAATTTTATCTCAAATTCCTTACACTAACTGAGTTTGTATACGAATGATATTTTTTAATGGAATAGTTTTTAATAGAAACACTAGAAAATTTAAATCCAATAATACCACTTATTTTTTAAGAATTGAACTTTGATTACTGGTGTGATAATATAGAGTCATTTATTATTAATGCTGGTGTTTAAAAAGTTTTTACAATAACAAGACATTAAAAGTTACAGAGAAAAAAATTGTTCGTTTTTCTTGTGAATAAAATATAAAATATCATGTAAAAATAATGTTTATAATACTTTGTTATGTTTCTTGACCCAAAACATATATAGTTATATATCATCTTGTGAAGTAGTGAAAAAAATATAGAAGAAGTTTGAGGTTACTCATTTTGGGACTTCTAATGTTTTGGAAACCCAAATATCTTTGTTAAGAGATGATTACTATGTTTTTTATATCCTAACTCATGAAATAGTAACTCAAATACATTAATGATAAATGACTATTGTGAATAGTTTATAATCATTGGGTGAGAAATAATTATCAGAAGATCAAAATACTGAAGGAATTATTGATATAATGTTAATGGAATAATATCACACATAAAAAGAGATATAGTTTTTAGCTTTATTAGAATAGAAAATTTAACATCCTTCCCTTCCTCAATGTCTTGAGTAAATTTGGAAGTTCTATTTGGCATTAAGTGGCATCCCCAAGGTACCAAAGGCTGGAAATAAATGTTGAGGGCTTCATGAATGATTTGGGGATGATTTCCCCATTGAATTAAAGAAACCAAACAAATATTCCATTACTAAAAACAACTTTATAATGCATATAAAAAACACATTCCAATTCAAAATCATAAAAATGACTACAATAAAAAACAATACCAATACCAAATTAGACTACGAAACGGATGAACAAACCAACGAAAATCAAGATACAATAGCATAACTCCACATCCCCATACCAAACTCCATGCTCCAACTCCACAATATCTGAAGAATCACAAGGCACCATTAGAGAAATGAGATGTATTAACTATTAGAGTTGGTGTCTTGAGAACAAACTATTTTCACTTTGATTACATGAATGTAAACTTATTATATATTGTTCTTTTTTCTGCATGACTATAATATAATAATGTCCTAGAATATTTATTGCATTAATAAGGTCATGGCAGATCCCCGCTATGATGAGAACCTTGAAATGCTATAACAATATTATTAAATAAAGTTCTACAGTTGGATGACATACTATGATAGGACACATAGTATACAGACCATCGTGTACGAGTACACATAAGAATATGAGACTCTCTCTCATGGAGTTAGCACTTGGTAATCTCCAAGATGGGATATTATGAGAACAAACCTGCCAGTAGTAATTCTTCATGTCTTGGTGTCATCGTACATTTCTATATATGAGTGTGTGTAATGGTCCTTAGACTGGAAGATTATCATTAACTCATGTCATGACTCATGCACTTAGATTTTCTGGCAAAAACTATCATGAAGATAGTTGGTGGGAAGTATGGTATGTTGGCTGAGTCATGAATGACATATTGTTAATGGATAAGTCGAGGAAGGATTTTTCCCTTCCTTATTTATAGAAGTAGATATCTTAGGCCCTTTGATTGAAATAGAACAGTCACCCAAATTCCATGGCCATGGTGTCATGACCAGTTTATTTCTGGAAGTCAAAAATGAAGGATCAAGCATATAGGTTTATGACACCACCATGAAATCTACACGCAATATACTTAGTTTTGATATGTGGATTCTGGAATTTATCGTCGTATTGATCCCAGATTGATCATTTCTAATGACAAAAATCCAAGTGGGCACATCCACCCATGAGCTTCCACTATGCCCGGGACCGTCAATTAGTATCATAGCGGTCACAACGTTGATTATAGTTATATAATTTTCATTGATAATTTACGCATTTATATTTGATTCAATACAAGATAAATCATTCTATAAGACTGAATGAACAAGATCTATTCTTCCTCCTTAGTTTCTCAATTCACATCACAGAAACGACCTTTTAATTTTAATTTTGATTAAAATAAAATCAAGAAACTCATCTGGAGGAGCCGCTCATTCTGTCTGTACAATAGAGGAATAAATGGCATGTAGTGAAATCTACACGCAGTGTACTTAGTTTCAACGAACCGGTACTGGTCTACCAAACCACACCGTGTGAATTGAGAATACCTAAGTTTCTTATTACACTGTATTTACCAGAAATGAATGGAATGTGGAAACTTGAATAAACGGTGTGTATGTTGAATCAACACACCATGTAGTTCAATCTGGCCCAGGTGAAACCGTGTATGAGGAGAAGCCATGTAACCATATACACGAGATTTACAGGCCGGTAATTGTGTAATAAGGAAGTACATTACATGTTAGATTAATCTACACGTTGTGTACTCCAAAATTTCCAATGTACATAAAACACACCAAAGCCCCAGCGTGTACTTTGGATAAATTGTGAAAAAATACACGTCGTGTAATATAGGCTACACACCGTGTACTTTCCAGAAATGGAATTTCACCAGTTTTCCTCCAAAGTACAAAGACCCGTGCAAGGAATATGGATGAGAATAATCTCAATGAAATTCAGAAAGGAATTTAATATAAATAATTGATTAATTATAAGATAATAATAATTGAATTCAAGGGTGACTTATCTTGAATAAAAGAACAATTAAAAGAATCTGAATACTAAATGTGCATAAATGTCATTTCTTGCTATGGATGATCATGAGCTAGACCAAAGACACTTTGTGTGTGTATGGATTCATTTAAATTTATTTAATTTAAATTCATTAGCCTTTGATCCTTCTTCCAATAAAATGTAGGGTATGCGTGCCCATGGTTTCTTTAATGTAAAACCCATGTAATGGAGGATCTACCAAGCTAGAGGAGACAGTTCAAAATATGAAGCTGAGGCAAAACAATCCCAAGAAGATACAAAGGTGGACAAGTGGGAGCTGAAAAACATGAACCATCGGGTTCAAGGTTTTTTTCCTTAGGTCAGGGTTAGCTTATCAAAACAGCTAGATAAGATAACCAATAGAAGCTCATGATCATACCATCTTATTTTATTTCTGTCTGATTACATGGTTTATTTATTATGTATGTTTTATAGTGATCACATAGTTAATGAAATAAACAATCATGAAAAGATAGAATAAAATAAAAACCGGACTATGCATAAACATTATCAGAACATGGTTAATCACTTAAGCAAGAATCACTTAATATTAACAAGCATGTGACAATTCAAAACTATGCATAAAGTATTGAAATCCATAAAATACCATATTAAGTAAGACCAATCCTTCCATTACTTTATTAAGGGCAAGACTCAATAAAACTATGTGTTTGACCAACCCTTGTTGGGACACTAAATTTTATAAAGGAATCTCTTATGAATGTTTCGAGTTGACTTAAACATTTTACATCAAGAGGAGTATCCCTTGCTAGACTTTTTGTAAAATGGAGTCAAGTGTTGAGGAAATTCAATTTAGGATTTTAGGATAAGGGATTCCACTCAACAGATCAAGGAACTTTAAGCTCATAGTTGGAAAATACAGGCCTACCTAAATACCTTTAAATATCTTGACCAACCCTTGTTGGGGTTATGGGAAAGGGAATATGGATCATTTCCACTAGAATGTCATAGAAACTAGGCATTCCAAGTTCAATGGTGGGGGCTATTGGGACATGATAAAATAGTGGGAGAATTAATAAATTCATTTATTATTTTTCATAAAATGTAATCAAAAGGCACTGATAAATCTTCTCTTTTAATTTTTAGAATCAATATTACAAACTCATCAACCATATTTTATCTATGATCAATTCTGGATAAAGATAATATCCTCACCAATAGTAACTTTCAGGAATGGTTTAGGTGCCTCCGGGTTATCCTACACCATGAATGAATGTTTTATGTGCTGGAGTCCTCACTACCTGATTCTCCTGCCCAAGGGACAAATGAGGAAGATTTCGTGGTCTATGATAAACATTTGAACGATGCACTCGAAGTTCAATGTTATATGTTTTCATCAATGTCTAGTGAGCTCATGATGTCTCATTAAGACCTGGATGCCTATAGCATGCTTGAGAACCTCTGTGGTCTATACTAGGTGAGAGAAATATAAGAAAGGTTTGAGATCTCCAAGGCTCTATTTCAGAGCAAGCATGGGGAGGGTGCCCCGGCTGGGCCTCATGTAGTCAAGATCATTTGATATATTGAGCACTTGGTGGTTCTAGGGATTAAACTCCCCGAAGAACTCGATACCGATCTCATTCGTGCATCACTCCCTCGGAGCTTCTCTAACTTTGTTGTAAATTTCAATATGAACAACATTGATAAGTCTCTATCTGATCTTCTTATCCTCAATCGCCATGTGTAAAATGATATGAAGTGTGAAAAGCCTTCTGTCTTTATGTTAAATAAAAGTAAAGGGAAG
Source organism: Viscum album (assembly GCA_963277665.1). Classification (NCBI taxonomy): domain Eukaryota; kingdom Viridiplantae; phylum Streptophyta; class Magnoliopsida; order Santalales; family Viscaceae; genus Viscum; species Viscum album. Next base: position 1,923,068,869 of record OY728160.1, read on the forward strand.
TTGAAGATCTTTAAGCCCAAAGCTTCTTCAAGTCCTTCCAAGAAAAGGAAGATCAAAGGGGGGGACAAGAGAACAAAAGGTTTTTTGTTTCGCATGTGGAAAGAAGGGCCACTGGAAGAAAAACTGCACCCAGCAAAGGAAGCAAGGGGAAGCTTCAGGTGCATTTCTCATCGAATTCAATCTATCTATTTCTACCAATTGGGTATTAGATATTGCTTATGGTGGTCACATATATATCCAAATACAGGAACCAAGTAGATTAAGAAAGATTAACTGAGGTGAGGTGGATCTGCGAGCAGCCAACGGAGCCAGTCTCGATGTTTTAGCTGTCAGACACTACCACCTCACATTTCCTACTAGGATGGTCTAGGTATTAAAAGGATGTTATTATGTACACTCTGTAACCAAAAACATTATTTCAGTATCCATATTATATACTGATCGATTCATCTTCAAGTTTGGAAATGAATATTTCTACTTTTATAAAGATAGAATTTGTTTTGGTAGGGAACATTTATATAATGGCATTTATATGTTAGACTACACATACCAAGTAATGGAAATTGATGACAAAGTTAATTCACATGACTCATACCACACCCAACTTTGGCATCACCTGCTAGGTCATTTCAATGAAAAACATTTGACAAAATTACATCAAGATGGGTATTTAGATTCTTTCGAACTAAAACCACTTGGTGTATGTCATTCGTGTCTACAAGGAAAAATGGCCAAAGACCCATTTAGTGGGAAAAGTGAAAGGGTTAAAGATCTTCTAGAATTAATTCCCAAAGAGGTGTTTGGACCATTTCCAGTTGAATAAATGGTTGGGTTCTTGTACTTTATAACTTTTACTGATTATTTTAGTAGATATGGATATATTTACTTAATGAGGTATAAGTCAGATTCTTTTGATCGGTTCAAAGAATACAAGAATAAAGTTGAGAACCATATTGGTAACAAGATTAAGAAACTCTACTCAGATAGAAGAGGATAATATCTTAATCAGTACTTTGTTGATTTCTTATGGGAGTTTGGGATTCTATCTCAACTCACTCCTCCTTACACATCTCAGTGGAATGGTGTAAGTGAAAAGAGGAGCCACACCCTATTGAACATGGTGAGATCAATGATGAGTCATGTGAGTCTTCCATTATCATTTTGGGGATATGCATTACAAACAACAACACACATACTAAACCAAGTACCAACTAAATAAATAAATGGTATTCTATATGAGTTATAGAGTGGACGCAAATCCATGTTATCAAATTTACATGTGGGGGTGGTGAAGAATTTGTTAAGGCCACTTCAGGTAACAAACTTGCACCCTGAGGCACAAAGTGTACCTTTATAGGATATCCCAAGGAAACAAGGGGATATTACCTATAAACCCCCTTAGATAAAAATTTTATAGTCGCAACATATGCTATATTCCTTGAGAGAGAACATTTCCAAAAGAGATAGTGGGAGCGAGATAGACTTTGATGAATTCGAGGCTCAAGATAAACAGGAGTTGGTACAAGAACAGATTACACAAGTCCCCATGGAAGAAAAATTTGTTCTAGAGACACAAGAACTGTGTTGGAGCACGAGAGAGGTAATAGAACTAGAATGATATGGTTTTCTTGTCACCGAGGATGGTGACTCATCATTGGTTTACAATGACGATCCTCTTACCTACAAGGAAGCAGTTGAAGGCACGGACATTGCCAAGTGGCAAGAAGCCATGGATTTTGAAATGAATTCTATGTACCAAAACCAAGTATGGATTTTGCTAGATCCTCTAGTTGATGTAAAGCATGTTGGTAATAAATGGGTATTCAAGAAGAAACTAGAAATGGAGGGATAATTCATCACCTATAAGGCACGGCTGGTTGCAAAAGGTTTTAGACAGCGTCAAGGAATTGACTATGATGAAACCTTTTCACCAGTTGTGATGCTAAAATCCATCAGAATCCTATTGTTCATTTCCTCTTACCATGACTATATGGATGTCAAAATATCATTCCTTAATGAGAACCTCCAAGAAGATTTCTACATAAAACAACCTGAAGGGCTTGTGACTCCAAAGGATTCCAACAAGGTATTCAAGTTTTAGAAATCCATTTATGGATTAAAGAAAGCATCAAGGTCATGAAACATTCATTGTGAAGAAACTGTAATGGAATTTTTCTTTGTTAAGAATGAATGTAATCCTTATGTCTTCAAAAGGTTTAGAAGAAGTGCAGTAATTTTCCTAATAGTATATGTTGATGACATATTACGAATTAGAAATGAAGTACATGTCTTACAGTCAGTTAATACATGGTTGGATAAATGCTTCTCTGTGAAATACTTGGGTGAGGCAGCATATATTCTTGGGATCAAGATCCATCATGATAGATCCAAGAGAATGCGGGGCCTGAGTCAATGTACATACATTGACAAGATACTAAAGAGATTCAGTATGGAACAGTCCAATAAGGGATTTTTCCATTGTCACATGGCATTCATCTTTCCAATAAAATGTGTCCTCAGACACATGTGGAAAGAAAGAAAATGTAAAATATCCCTTATGCATCCTCAGTTGGGTCATTCGTGTATGTTATGTTATGTACAAGTCTAGATGTTTCTTACGCATTAATTGTTATAGGAATATATCAAGTTGATCTAGGAGACCATCATTGGATGGCAGTCAAGACTTTCCTTAAGTATCTGATGTGTACTAAGGATATGTTCCTAGTTTATGAAGGGGATGAGGAACTAGTCATCAGAGGACATGTATATTCTAGTATCCAGACTGATCCAGATGACATGAATTCACAGACTAGATACATCTTCATTTTGAATGGAGGTGTAGTGAGTTGTAAGAGCTCAAAGTAAGGTTTGGTCATAGATTCTATAGTAGAGTCTGATTATATCACAGCTTCGGAGGTAGCTAAAGAATCATTATGGATGCAAATCTTTGTCCAAGAGAGGTATGTAGTATATAGAAATAAATATCCAATCAAAATCTATTGTGATAATATTGTAGTGGTGGAACTTTCAAAAGAGCCAAGATCACATCAGTGGAAAAAGAACATACTTTGGAAGTATCATCTTTTGAGGTATTTTTCTCATAGAGGTGAAGTTGAAGTGAGTAGAATTTCCATGGAAGACAACGTGGTGGACCACTTGAATAAAGCTTTGACTTGGTAGAAATATGATCATCATGTGAGGTCTAGCGAACTAAAATTCATAGGAAGTTGGCTCTAGTCCAAGTGGGAGTTTGTTAGAGTTGGTGTCCTGAGAACCAACTATTCTTACTTTGATTACATGAATGTATACTTATTATATATTGTTCATTGTTCTGCATGACTATAATATAATAATGTCCTGGAATATTTGTTGCATTAAAAAGGTCATGGTTGATCCCCTCTATGATGAGAACCGTGAAATTCTATAACAATATTCTTAAATTATGTTCTACAGTTTGATGACATACTATGATAGGACACATAGTATACATACCATCATGTGCGAGTACTCATAAAAATATGAGACTATCTATCATGGAGTTTGCACGTGGTAATCTTCAAGATGGGACATTATAACAACAGACCCGCCAGTAGTAATTTAGCATATCTTGGTGTCATCGTAGATTTCTATCTACGAGCGTGTGTAATGGTCCCTTGACTGGAATATTATCATTAACTCATTTCATGACTCGCGCACTTAGATTTGCTGATGAAAACCACCAAGAAGATAGTTGGTGGGAAGTAGGGTATGTTGGGTGCGTCATGAATGAAATTATGTTAATGGATAAGTCGAGGAAGGATTTATCCCTTCTATATTTATTGAAGTAGATATCTCGGGCCATTTTATTGAAATAGAACTATCGCCCAAATTCCATGGCCATGAAGTCAAGATGAGTTTATTTCTGGAAGTCAAAGAATGAAAGATCCAGCATATAGGTTTATGACAATTCCATGAAACCTGTTTGATGTGATATTGAGACAACGGGATTAAATTACATGGTAATAATTCGTATTAGGTGACATGTCAATGCGGCATCAACTTCTTTCTCTTGGGTTCCTTGACCCGTTGCAAGACAATAATCTTGGACTTTATGCAAGTCTGCTTAATGCCAACGAGAAAGAGACCTAGAGGGTCACACACTAAGTGTATCCAAGTATCTCAAGTATAATAAAGATTATTCTTGAATGTGGTTTAATAATTATTTAAGGGATACTAAGTCGTTTTAATTTTGGATGAAGAATAAAATGAAAATAAGATATACACATCGTGTAGTTTTCAATTTGGAAAGAAAATAAAAACAAGATATACACGTCGTGTACATAGAATATACACGCCGTGTAGTTTTCATTTTGGAAGGAAAATGAAAAAAAGTTATACACACCATGTACATTGAATGTAAACATCATGTAGTTTTAATTTAGGAAAAGAAATGAAAAATGAGTACATGTTGTGTATTAATGATTACACACCATGTAGTTTTTCTAGTTGGGATTTTGAGAAAATAATATCCTTTTATTAAATGATATTTATTATAATCAGTGTGGGTTCATGTCAAGGAATTAATTATTCGACATCGGGTTTTTCAATAATAGTTAATGAAAAAAATAAAATGTGTAACACATTTATTTATTTTCAAAACTATATAACCTCAAACCCGATTATAAATATCTTTACAACCCCAACACTTTTCCCTAATCATTGTACATAACAATTCTGGATAATTATCTCAAGGACCAAAGAACTAATTCCTTCAAGAAAGCTCTTGAGACAGAGATAGATCCTCCTCTATCGAATCAAGGCGATCTAAGGTGTAAAATGCAAGCAAAGGCTTCTCCATGATAGCACCCAGAGATTCCTTTGGCAACATTCAGAGATACGTGGTGCATGTCTGGATCACCACTAGAGGAAGTATACACTTGGCTTCTACGACACTATGAATAATCACATCAGAATGTGATCAGAAATATCAATGAAGAAATAATTCCATAAAATTTACTTCTTTTCAATTAATTAAATTAATTATAATCAACCTGTGATGATCCTCCTTTGTGGTTCTGGGACAATTCTTCTTCTTTTTCTATTTCTGTTATTTGATCTGTGGAGTCTGGTATCTATCGTCGTATTGATCCTGGATTGATTATTGCTAATGAAAAAAGTCCAAGTGGGTAAATGTTATGATGAGATGGGTGCACCTATAATTATATAACGCAATATGAATGTTTGAATGTGACGGGTGTTCCCAGAATTATACAGCACTCCAATGCAATGGGTAAACTGCTAAATCATAGGATTTAAAGTGAAATGATGTGTGAAAACGATATTATCTTTGTTCACAACTATTTTGGGTAGTTGACCACTAAGACATTATGTTTTATTTTTATGCATTGCCACATTTCAAGTCTTTTATTAATGCGACCTCTCATGTTCATGATCCTTTTCCTATGTTATGATTGTGCTCACCCATGGTTATATTGTTCATTTTTATCCCATTACTGGGATTTTAGATCACCCCTTTTTATGTATATCCTTAGGTGAATACATTTACTAAGGAGAGGTCAAGAGCCAATGTAGGGGGTGAGTTATGAGACTCAGTAGGCTTAAACAAATGACTTCTTCACTCAAACCACTAGGATTGAACAATTTAGACCATTTATATAAAAAAATAATATAAATCCATTTAAATATTTCAACAATTTCCAACAATCCAAACACATCCTTTCCAAAATATTTTACTCAAATAAACACATTTCTAGGGAAACCAACTAAACAAGTCATTAACTATTCTCTCATTTCATATTGGTATAACCCAATTCATTTCACACGACCCAAATACATACACCTAATCCACACACACAAACCAACCACCAATATTGGTGTTTCCATTGATGGTGGAACTTCACATCCAACTTTGTACCCTTTTTATCGTGGTACTTCACGACCACATTATAACTCTTTGATTATAGCAACCGATCATTTTCTTACAATACTATTACATAATTATAAGGATAAAAAACATAATAATATTACACCATGAGAATCCAGATGTTTATTGTCTTGGGAAAACTAGGAATAAACATAAATTGACAACATCAAGTATAAACATTTATTTAATTCCTTCTTCTTTAGCTTTTTATTATCTCTTGACCTCTCCTTAGTACATGTAGTCACCTAAGGATATACATAAAAATGGGTGATCTAAAATCCGAGTAATAGGATAAAAATGAAAAATATAACCATGGGTGAGCACCATCATAACATAGGCAACGGATCATGAACATGAGAGGTAGCATTAATAAAAGACTTGAAATGTGTCAATGCATAAAAATAAAACATCATGTCTTAGTGGTCAACTACCACAAATAGTTGTGAACAAAGATAGTATCTTTTTCACACATCATTTCACTTTAAATCCTAAGATTCAGCAGTTTACCCAATGCATTGGAGTGCTGTATAATTCTGGGAACACCCGTCACATTCAAACATTCATATTGCATTATATAATTCTAGGTGCACCAATCTCATCATAACATTTACATTATCATGCATGCCACATTGAAAATATTTCAAAATTGAATATAAATTAACCCATGTAATGAAATGGGTTTCACATTATACATTCATAAACATTTGGTTCCCAAAATAAATATGTAACATCATTCTTGATATAGAACCATTAACCTTGAGTGAAGGGTGAAACAATATTCAATAAGTAAAAAACGGTGTGTTTATTTGAATGAAGAGTTCTTTTGGAAAGCATTGGGTTCTTCATAAAATCGATTATAGAACATTTATATCCAAGAAAATGTAACATAGTGATGAGTAAATTATTTTTAAAGCATATCCATACTGAAAATGGGTTGAAGAGGGAAAACCAAAAGAAAGAGAGTTGGGTTCGAGAATTTCCCCTTGCCTTGCATCTGAACACTTTCTTCACTTTAATGTCCTGTATAACCACATTACATTCATTAATTAACAATTAGAGAACCTTTTATACATTAAAATGGTTAAGTGTAGTTTTATTAATATCTTTTATGGTTTTTTTGGTGAGTTATAGAGTTTAAATTCGTTGTTCGGAAATGTTTGTTTTTATAATTTTCTTGAACGGTTCACTTGTATTCATGAATGGAAGTTCATTTAAAATGTGGTTGTACATCCATATTTTCTATTATATAATATTATTGAAATTCCAGATACATAAATGATCTTATAATGAATTTTTTTGTGTACCATTCTTATGAATCATTAGATAAAATTTAATGATGGTCATTTTTGGTTAATTTGGGTGGTTTTTCGATCACAGCGAACTAGTTTTATTTTATCACTTAATGTAATGTAAATAAGTTAGTTACAGAACATAAAAAATGATAAAAAATAAATTTTAAAATATTTTTTCAACCATTTTATGGTTTTATTTATAGAATTCAAGGCGTTGAAGGAAACTGGAAGTTCATCACCCCTGATGTAGGTAAATTAACACATCATAGGCAATGATTTCGTTTTTATTAACAAAGAGAGGGAGGGAGGATTATAATGAATAATATTCCATTAAAAATATATCATACCATTATATAAATAATACTAGATTTATCATGAAATTTTAATAAGATAATTTGAGGATAATAGAATAAAATAAATGAAATTTGAAAAGAAATTGAAAGAAAAGAGAGAGAGGAATTACCACTTGAATCCTCCACTTATGATCCTCCTTAAAGAACCTAGGATTTTTATTTTAATGAGACCAAAATATCTTGGATGTGGGGGAGGGTCTACGGAATATTTTTTAATAGATTTTAGACAAGTCTGAAATCTTGAGAGGTGTGAAGTAATGTGGGTGTGAAGGAGGTATTTCTAGTGGAGGGAAGAGGGGTTTTCTTAATATTTTAATCATTAGTTTATTAATTTCCTCCAAGATAAGAAATAGTGATGATTATATGACCAAAAATAGTAAATAGGTCTTTTGAGTTCAATATTTTGGTGCTTAAATCACTCCTGATGTCAGGAATAGTGTTTTTAAATTATAATGTATTTATATGGTAAATTAATGTATTTTACTATTCACCAAAAATTCAAGTATTTCAGAAAAATATCCAAAATTTAACCTAACCATTTTTTGACATGTAGAATCCAAAAATGAACTCCATTTTTTAAAATTAATTTTATAAATGTGATTAATTTAATTTTTAATTTAAATCATAATTGACTTGAAAAATATAGATTTTAAAATTAAAACTGATTTTATAGTGCTTTCCAAAATTTCATATGGTCTTATAAAATTATCATAAATCCAGAATACATAGAATTTTTAATTTAAGAACACATTTTAGGAGAATAAATTTTCTTTTAAATTATTTAATTAACTATAAATAATTATTTATGACTTCCAAAAATACCAATACTTTTACTATGGTCATATTATCACTTATATGATGACTAAATTTTATTTAATAATTCATGGGTGAGGTTACTATTATTTTGGATGATTTAATATTCATAAGGGTCATGTTACTATTAATGAGAGTAGGATACTATTCATAAGGGTAGGTTACTATTCACCAAAAAATATTGTTTCCATTAGAGTCCAACAATCACCCTTAACACAACTATGTATGTCAGATTTTTAAAATTTAAAACATAGAAGTTGAAAAAATATGTTTAATGGTCACATAGTATTTAGTATCATGATATTTCATTGTGATTCCTAATTTTATTATACTATAATGAATAATTATAAGAAGGTAATTCCATTGATAAAACTTTGGGTGTTACATTCTTCCCACCTTATAAAATTTGGCCCTCAAAATTACGTTTTACACAAACAGGTGAGGGTACTTATCCTTCATCACCTCCTCCAGTTCCCAAGTTTCTTATTCAAAATTTTGATTCCTCCATAACACTTTGACAAGGTGGGTTTTATTGTTTCGTACAACCTTATCTCTCTGGTATATAATCTTTATAGGATGCACCTCATTAAAGAGATCATCTTCCAGCTGCACCCCCTCTGAGTTCAGTCCATGTGATTATTCTGATATATACTTTCTCATGAGTGATACGTGAAACACATCATGAACTTGTTCCATATTAGGTGGAAGTGCAATCTGATAGTCCATGGATCCTATGAGTTTAGAGATCTCAAAGGGGCCAATTCACCTTGGTCTTAGCTACACTTTCTTTCAAAACTGCATGACTCTCTTCCATGGTGATATTCAAAGGAAGAATTTGTCTCCAACATCAAAATCTAAGTCCCTTTGACAGTAGTCGTTGTATATCTTTTGTTGACTCTGAGAATCCTTGATATGTTTTTGGATTACTTGAACCTTCTCTGTCATATCTTTCACAAGATCAGGTCCAAGTAGCTTTTTTTCTCCAACTTCATCCCAACAGGTTGGAGTTTAACATCGCTTTCCATACAAGGATTAATATGGATTAATATTAATACGCAAGTGGAAGCTATTGTTATATGATAACTCAACCAATGGGATACGTGAATCCCATACATCTTTTAATTCTAGAGAGCTAGCTCTTAGCATTTCTTCAAGCATCTGAATATTCCTTTCAAATTGGACATCATTTTGGGGGTGATAGGCCTTTCTGAAATTTAATTTAGTACTCAAAGCAAGTTGAAGACTCCTCTAGAATTTAGATGTGAATCTTGGATCACAATCAGAGAAAATCAAGAGTAGAACACCATGCAGTCTGACCACTTCCTTCGCATATATATTTTCAAGGTGTTTAAGAGATATATCTTTCTGAATAGAGATAAAATTGGATGAATTTGTGAGTCGTTCAACCACAACCCATATTAAATTATTTCCCTTGGATGTCTTCAGGAGACCTGTGAAGAAGTCCATTGTGACATTCTCCCATTTCCACATGAGTATAGGAAATAGTTGCATCATCCCTTTGTACGTTTTTTCTATGCTTTAACTTGATGACATACCAAGCACCTTGAGATATATTCCACAATCTCCTTATTCATTTTATCTCACTATAAGTGTTCTCAAAGATCTCAGAACATCATAGTGCTACCTGGATGGATAGAGAATGTTGAGCTATGTGCATTGTCTAATAGATCATTCTGCATCCCAGGTGATGAAGGCACACAAATTTGTGTTCCAAACTAAATCACACCATAATAATTGATATGTAACTCTTGAATCTTCCCATACTTTACTACATTCACCTTATTTTGTTACTCTAGATCATCCCATTGTGTATCCTTAATCTTCTCTTGGATAGATGGTTGTGAAATCATTTGGGAAAGGTAGGATGTATCCCCTTCCCTTATGATTTCCAAATCCATCCTTGGAATATCGAATAAGATAGGGTCTTTCTCAATCCATAACATGGATATATTAGAAGGTTATTTTCTACTTAGAGCATCAACTACCTTGTTCACCTTTCCAGTATGGTAGTGAATAAAGCAATCTTAGTACTTGATTAGCTCTAACTATCTCCTTTGATTCATGTTGAGCTCCTTTTGTGTGAATATATACTTTAGGCTCTTGTGGTTGGTTTATATGTCACACTTCCTTCCATAAAGGTTGTGCCACAATATTTTCAAGGAAAAAATCATGGAAGCAAACTCTAGATCAAGCATCAGGTAGTTATACTCATGAATCTTCAAATGCCCTGTGGAATAGGCTATCAGATTATCATTTTTCATGAGTACACAACCCAATCCTTTCTTTTAAGCATCACTATATATAACAAAACTTTCTCCACATTTAACTATTTTGAGTACAGGTGAAATGATTAACCTTCTATTTAGGTCCTTGAATCTTCTCTAACATTATTCTATCTAGACATAATTTACCCATTTCCTAGTTAACTTAGTTAGAGGGCTTGAAAATAGTGATAAATTTCTCACAAAATGTTGGTAGTACCCATCTAATCCAAGAAAACTAGGGATTTCTATCACACTAGAGGGCCTCGGCCATTCCTCAATTTCTTTTTTTAAGGGTTCATAGAAATTCCCTCACTTGTGATCACATGTCCCAAGAACATGAATTGCTTCATCCAAAATTCACAAATGATAATCTTGGTTCATAACTTCTCCTTTCTCAATGTCACCAACACAAGTCTTATATGTTCTTAATGTTCCTTATTTCTCTTGAAGTAGATGAGAATATCATCGATAAATACAACCAAAAACTTTTCTAAGTAATTTCTAAAGACTCTACTCACCAAATCCATGAATATTGAAGGGGAATTAGTAATTATTAAGGCATTACCAGAAACTCATAGTGCCCATACCCTGTATGGAAGGAAGTCTTCTAAATATCCATCCTTCTTCTTCACAAAGAACATTGGCGCACCCCAAGGTGATGCACTAGGGTGTATGCAGACTTTTTTCAAATTCTCTTCTAGATTCTTCTTTTACTCCTCCATTTTGATAGGAGCTATCCTATAGGGGCACTTTGATATATGAGTAGCTCCGGGTATGAGTTATATTGAGAACTCTACCTCACGATCTGGGGGAAGTCCGGGTAACACCTTGTGAAATACATCACTATATTCCCTCAAGATGATATTTTTTTCAAGGTTGGAACTTTCTTTTGACTTAAACATTTGTGTGAGGTATGAATCTTTACATGGAATAAACACCCACACTGTGGAAGGATTTTTCAATGGAGATTCATGATCTTCCTTTCATTTTTAGTGGAGAATGGGATGGTTTGAAATATGAAAATATTTTTCATTTTCCTGATAGTTGATATGTGCTCTATATAACAAGAGCCAATCAATTACCATTATAATGTTGAATTCCACCAAGGTAACTATTATAATATTTTCTAGAAGAATCTTCCCACATAATCCAATAGGAGAATATTAAAACACTTGGGTTGAAATGATTGAACCACTTTGTGTTTTTACAGATATCTCTACTTCAAGGTTTTGGGGCTTCGATTCTATAGTTCTAGCAAACTTGCAAGATATAAAGGAATGTGTAGAATGATGATCAAATAAGAGTTTTTACATTATTGAGTGAATAGGAAGTGTACCTTATATTAATTCATTATCTTTCTCCACTTATGAAGTAGTGATGGCATAATCCTTACCTTGTTCCTTTGGCTTTGGTGGATGCTGACACTGATTACCCTCGAGGACTCAAGGTTTAGTGTATTGGCTTACATAGTTCCCATACTCCCTACAGTTTTAGCATTGAACCGTGGGTGGGGATATCCTTTTCCACTACATTATCCTTCTTTCTCATGTATTTTTTACACTCTTGATCATGTCACAGAAAGGGAAAATGGTTAGTAGTAATGGGTTTTCTTTGTTTCCTCCAAAAAGAGTGTCACATAAAGATTATTCCAGTTTTCCCAAGAATGTGACTACCAAGTCATCTTCCAAGGCATCAAAGATCCAGCTCAATCTGTAATAAGAAAGGTCTAAAGATAGGATCTTTGAAATCCTTGATCAAATAAATTCACAGTTAGAGTGGGAAACTGCTGATGATGATGATGATTCTTGTTATGAATATGGGAATGATCTTGATTTTCTTGATCCTTAGTTTCCTTTTCTAGATGACGGCATGTATATTTGTATGACCCTATCAGTTTTCTTACTTATTGGTTTTCTTTTTCTTTCATATTTAATAAATGGTTAGGATCTTTGGATTTTGGATGAACCTTTTTTGTATAAACCATTATTTGCTAAATATATGACTTATTTAAATTAAGCATGAATATTTCAGAATATATAAATTGTATTTTAGTAAATATTATTTATATTGATATATATATATATATGTATGTATAAATATAAATATATATATATTAATATATTTCAATATTAAATGTATTAATGAATAATTATGTATAAAACCCATTAAAATTAATAATAAAGTAATATATTTTTAATTATTACATTTTGTTCATTTTATATATTTACATTTAATAAATATTGTTTATTACTAATTACAATTAATGTGTGTGTATATATATATATATTAAATTTAGTTATTTTTATTAATAATTCTTTTATTAATAACTTTTTTAATAATTATTTAATTTATTAATTTTTATTTTTTTCTTAATTATTACAATTTATTTATTTTTTATTTTTTATCTAATTATTATAATTTATTTATTTTCTATATCTATTTTTAATTTATATTATTTATTAACATTTTTTATTTATATATATGTATATTAAATTTATTCATTTTTATTATTAATTATTCAATTAATAATTTTTTAAATAATTTTTTTAATTTACTCAATTTTAATATTTTTTTATTTGGTTATTCTGTTTTATATATTAATATTTAACATATATTTATTATTAATATTTATAACTTATATATATATTAAATTTATTAATTATTATTTAATTAAAAATTAATTTTTTAAAATTTCTTTATTTTATATTTTTATCTGTTTAATTATTTCAATTTTTTATTATTTTTAATACTTTTAAATTTTTTTTATTAGTTTGTATAAAAAATAGGGCATGGAGCAGGCTCTGTAGAGTCCAAGAAGGTGTATGATGGTGGGCCAAGCATACAGGAAGCAATTTGTGGGTTGAGGGCCACATAGTCCAGTGAACGGGACCATGTATCTGTGTGTAGTGTATACGGGGAGCCTATTCCTATAGTAAACTTCTTAGCTTTCCATGTGACAGAATGATGTATAAAGAAGCAAAATAAATTATTCTATTTCTATGTGGGACTCACTACATAATTTAGACCTTTGTCAGTGCTAGCAAAAATCACTAATAAAGGCCTCATTTATCAGTGCTAAAAATATAGAACTGATAAAGGGTACCATTTGACAACGCTAAACTAAACTGCTGATAAAGGAGGCATTTATCAGTTCTTTTCTATAGTGTTGATAATGGATAGTGCTATATATTTTTAGTTTAGTAGTATTGTTAACACTTGTAGATACAGTAGGTGCATATTTTATCAAATCTAAGGTATAAGAGTTCCCAATAGGCTGAGATGATTTGACCTTCACTTATTTAGAATTCTTATAATCAATTATCATTTTTACAAGGGTAATTTGTGTTGATTCTATGACTCACATTCTTTATTTGTTTTTCAAATCACAATGCACTTCATATGAAATTGATCTAACTTGAGTTTTATATAAGTTGTATTTGTTCCAAAAAAAATTATGGTAACTAAAATACCTAAGAACTTTATAAAATTTGTGAAAATATAGTTTTTGAACCTTCTTGAAAGATTATGTTTCCTGATTTAAGAGCGTTATATTGGGGCTAGATAAATACTTTGTTAGATAAAAAGGCATGAAAAGTTCATCAAAATATAATGAATCTTATTTTTATGTTTTTCCAACTAACACTGATGATTGTTGAAATCTAACCATTAGTTTTTGTTAAACATCACATATAAATATATCCACAACTTCAATGGGAAGATGGTGTGAAATTACTTGATGTTAAGAGATTATTTGGTCAGTTTGAATCATGTAATATCTTATTATATTGAGTGTTATTTATATATGTTTAAAGTTTTTCAATTTGAGTGCTTTGACTAAGAGCTACTATTGTGTGAGTTCTTCCTTGTAAAGCTCTTAATTTTTCTTATTATAGTTATTTATTTACCAATACTGCATGATCAATGTATTCTGAGGACAGTAAGAAAGATATCATGTACTTTCAATGTGTAGAAGATATTTTCTTCCAACATGATTATTCAATGGATTCTAGGGATAGGAAGATACACTTTCCAATAATTTTAAAATCAGGGATACCCTATAACCGGTTTCAATTCATGGATACCTTGGGTTTGGTTTATCAATCCACCTTAAACTTTCATTTAAAATTTTATTTTTATAATATCATTTTAAATATGTTTATGGTTTGTTAACCAATACTCCAAGAATTGTTTTTAAACTTATTTTGTGTTCAAATATGAATTTCTGTTGTGTTAATACTTGTATTGGTAGTTGATTTGATAATAATAGTTTAAATTTCCACTACTTTAACACTTCCATCATTAGTTTTTAAAATACAGATCACTTTATTTTTTTACTCTATTTTATACATTTTATATTTCTGTTATAAATACAATTTTTACTCTAATATTTGATCTGGTCTATAATTAAAAAGCTGATTGACATAATACTTGTGTAGGATGAAAATGGTAACTTATTTTTAAACTAAAATTCACCCTCTCCTTGTATTTTTTTCATCCTACATTAGGAAAACATTTTTTATCAGATATTGGATCTACTAGGTTCTGTTATTTATTCATATTTTCATCTGATACATACATATGGTATCAGAGAAAGCTTTACTCATTTCTAGGTTTTATTTCTATTTCTATTGGTTTATCAGAATTTTATCTCAAATTCCTTAAACTAACTGAGTTTTTATACGAATGATATTTTTTAATGATATGGTTTTTAATAGAAACACTAGAAAATTTAAATCCAATAACACAACTTGTTTTTTAATTATTGAACTATGATTACTGGTGTGATAATATGAAGTCTTTTATTATTAATGCTAGAGTTTAAAACAATATTAAAATGACAAGAAATTAAAAGTTACAGACAAAAAATTGTTCATTTTTCTTGTGAATAAAATATAAAATATCATATAAATATTGATGTTTGTAATACTTTATTAAGTTTCATGACCATGAACATTTATAGTTAGATATCATCTTGTGAAACAGTGAAAAAATATAGAAGAAGTTTGAGGTTACTCATTTTGGGACTTCTAAAGTTTTGGAAACCCAAAGATCTTTGTTAATAATGTATTACTAAGCTTTTTATATCCTAACTCATGAAATAGTAACTCAAATACATAAATGATTCATGACTATTGTGAATATTTTATAATAATTGGGTGAGAAATAATTATCAGAAGATCAACAAACTGAAAAAATTATTGATATAATATCAAAGGAATAATAACACACATAAAAAAGATATATAGTTTTTAACTTTATTGGAATTGAAAATGTAACATCCCGCCCTTCTTCATTATCTTGAGTAAAATTGGAAGTTCTATTTGGCCTTAATTGGCATCACCAAGGCACTAAAGGCTGGAAATAAATGTTGAGGGCTTCATGAATGATTGGGGGATGATTTTCCCTTTGAAATAAAGAAACCAAAAAAATATTACATTACTAAAAACAACTATATGATACATGTAAAAAACACATTTCAATTCAACATCATAAAAATGAATACAATACAAAACAATACCAATACCAAATTAGAGTAAGAAACGGAAGACTAAACCAACAAAACTCAAGATACAACAGCATAAATCCATATCCCCATGACAAAATCCATGCTCCAACTCCACAATATCTCAAGTATCACAAGGCACCACTAGAGAAATACGATGTCTTAACTATTCAAGTTGGTGTCCTGAGAACAAACTATTTTTTCATTGATTACATGAATGTACACTTATTATATATTGTTCATTGTTCTGCATGACTATAATATAATAATGTCCTAGAATATTTGTTGCATTAATAAGGTCATGGAAGATCCCCACTATGATGAGAACTTTGAAATTCTATAACAATATTCTTAAAAAAATTTCTATAGTTTGATAAAATACTATGATAGGACACATAGTATACCGACCATTATGTGCGAGTACTCGTAAGAAGACGAGACTCTCTCTCATGGAGTTTGCATTTGGTAATATCCAAGATGGGAGATTATGATAACAGACCCACCAGTAGTAATTCTTCATGTCTTGGTGTCATTGGACATTGTTATCTACGAGCATGTGTAATGGTCCTTAGACTGAAAGATTATCATTAACTCATGCCATGACTCACGCACATAGATGTTCTGACGAAAACCATTACGAAGATAGTTGGCAGGAATTAGGGTACGTTGGGTGCATTACAAATGAAATGTTGTTAATGGATAAGTTGAGGAAGGATTTTTCCCTTCCTTATTTATGGAAGTAGATATCTCGGGCCCTTTGATTGAAATAGAAATGTCGCCCAAATTACATGTCCATGGTGTCATGACCAATTTATTTCTGGAAGTCAAAGAATGACGGATCAAGAATATAGGTTTATGAAACTACCATGAAACCTGCTTGATGAGATATTTAAACCAAGGGATTAAATTACATGTTAAACATTCGTATGAGGTGACACATCAATGTGGCGTCAACTTCTTTCTCTTGGGTGCATTGACCCGTTACTAGATGGTAATCTTGTAATTTAGGCAAGCCCGCTTAATTCCAATGAGAAAGAGGCCTAGAGGGTCACACACTAAGTGTATCTAAGTATCTCAAGTAGAATAAAGATTATTCACATATGTGGTTTAATAATTATTCAAGGAAGCCTAAATCATTTTAATGATGGAGGAAGAATAAAATAAAGACAAGATATACATGCCTTGTAGTTTTCATTTTGGAAAGAAAATGAAAACAAGATATACACACCATGTACAGTGAATGTACATGCCATGTAGTTTTCATTTTGGAAAGAAAATGAAGATAAGATATACACACTGTGTACATTGAATGTAAATACCATGTAGTTTTCATTTTGGAAAGGAAATGAAAAACGAGTACATGCCTTGTATTAATGATTACACGCCGTGTAGTTTTTCTAGTCGGGATTTTGAGGAAATAATATTGTTTTATTAAATGATATTTATTATAATCAGTGTGAGCACATGTCAAGGAATTAAGTATTTGACATGGGGGTTTTCAATAAGAGTTAATGAAATAAATAAAACAAGTAATTAATTTATTTATTGTCCTGACTCTATAACCTCAAACCCGATTATAAATATCCTCACAACCCCAACATTTTTCCCTAATCATTGTTCACAACAATTCTAGAGAAATCTCTCATGGCTGAAAGAACTCCTTCCTCCAAGAATTCTCTCAAGACCGAGAGATCCTCTTCCATCGGATCAAGGCGGTCTAAGGCAGATAATGAAAGAAAAGTCTTCCCTATGCAAGAACCTGGAGATTCATTTGGCGGAGTCCAGAGATACGTGGTGCACATGTGGATCACCACTTGAGGAATTCTACACATGGATTCTTCGACACAATGACGAATCACATTAGAACCTGATCAGAAACATCAACTAAGAAGGAATTCCATAAAAGGTACTTATTTTCAATTAATTAAATTAATTATAATCAACCTGTGATGATCCTCCTTTGTGGTTCTAAGACTTTTCTTCTTCTTTGTATATTTTTGTGATTCGATCTATGGATTCTGGAATTTATCGTCGTATTGATCCTGTATTTATAATTTCTAATGACAAAAGTCCAAGTGGGCACATCCACCCATGAGATTTCACTGCGACCGGGACCTACAATTGGTATCAGAGGAGTCACAACGTTGATTATAGTTATTTAATTTTTGTTGATAATTTATGCATTTATATTTGATTCAATACAATATAAATCGTTCTATAAAACTGAAAGAATAAGATCTGTTCTTCCTCTTTAGTTTCTCAATTCACATAACAAAAAGGACCTTTTAATTTTAATTTTGATTAAAATAAAATCAAGAAACTCATCCGGAGGATCCACTCATTCTGTTTGTACAACACAGGAATAAATGGAATGTATTGAAATCTACACGATGTGTACTTAGGTTCAACGAACCGGTACTAGTCCGCCAAACCACGCTGTGTGAATTGATCATACCTAAGTTTTTTATTACACTATGCTGACCAGAACTGAATGGAATGTGGAAACCAGAATACACGGCATGTATGTTGAATCAACATGTCGTGTAGTCTAATCCGGCCCAGGTGAAACCGTGTACAAGGAGAAGCCATGTAACCACATACATGGGATTTCCAGGCCGGTAACCATGTATCAAGGAATTACATGTCATGTTAGATTAATCTACACGTCGTGTAATCCAAAATTTCCAAAGTATAGAAAACACACCAAAGACCCAGTGTGTACTTTGGATAAAGGGTGAAAACAAATACACGTCATGTAATATAGGATACACACCGTGTACTTTTCAGAAATAGAATATCACCAGGTTTCCTCCAAAGTACAAATACCCATAAAAGGAATATGGATGAGAAGAATCTCAACGAAATTCAGAAAGGAATTTAAGATAATGAATTGATTAATTATAAGATCATAATTAAATGAATTCAAGTGTGATTGATCTTGAATAAAAGAACGATTAAAAGAATATGAATACTAAATATGCATAAATGTCATTTCATGCTATGGATGATCATGAGATAGACCAAAGACCCTTTTTGTGTGTATGGTTTCATTTAAATTTATTTAATTTAAATTCCTTGGACTACGAGCCTTCTTCCAATAAAATATATGTCATGCGTGGCCATGGTCTATTTAATGTAAACCCCATGTAATGGAGGATCTACCAAGCCAGAGGAGACTGTTCAAAATCTGAAGCTGAGGCGAAACCAACCCAAGAAGATACAAAGGTGGATAGGTGGGAGCTGCAAAACATGAACAATCAGGTACAAGGTATTTTTCCTTGGGTCAGGGTTTTCAAATCAAAACCTCTTGATAAGCTAACCAATAGAAGCTCATGATCATTCCATCTTATTTTATTTATGTTTGATTGCATGGTTTATTTATTATGTATGTGTTGTCTCGGTCACATAGTTAATGAAATAAAAAATCATGAAATGATGGAATAAAATAAAAACCACACTATGCATAAACATTATCATAACATGGTTAGTCACTTAAATAAGCATCACTTAATATTAAAAAGCATGTGAAAATGTGAAAATGCGCATAAATAATTGAAATCCCTCAAATACCATATTAAGTAAGACCAATCCTTCTATTACTTGATTAAGGGAAAGACTCCATAAAACTATGTGTTTGACCAACCCTTTTTGGGACACTTACTTTTATAAAGAAAGCTCTTATAAAAGTTTCGGGTTGACATAAACATTTTACATCAAGAGGAGTATCCCTTTCTATACTTGTTGTAAAATGGAGTCAAGTGTTGAGAAACTCCAAGTCAGGATTTTAGGATTAGGGAGTCCACTCAACAGATCAAGGAACTGTAAGCTCATAGTTGGCAAAGACATGCCTACCTAAATACCTTTAAATATCTTGACCAACCCTTGTTAGGTCATGTGAAGGGGAATATGGATCCTTTCCACTAGAATGTCATAGAAACTAGGCATTCCAAGTTAAATGTTGGGGGCCATTAGGAAATGATAAAATAGTGGGAGAATTAATAAATTCATTTATTATTTTTCATAAAATGTAATCAAAAGGAAATGATAAATCTTCTCTTTTAATTTTTAGAATCAATACGAAAAACTCATCAACGATATTTTATCTATGATCAATTCTGGATAAATACAATATCCTCACCGATATCAACTTTCGGGAATGGTTTAGGCACCATCGGGTTATCTTACACCATGAATGAAATTTTTACATATTGAAGTCCTCACTTCCTGATTTGCCTGCCCAAGGGACAAGTGAAGAAGATTTTTGGGTCTATGATAAAAATGTGAACGATGCACCCTACGTTCAATGTTTGATGTTGTCATTAATGTCTAGTGATCACATTAGGTATCATTAATACCTGGATACCTATAGAATGATCGAGAACCTCTGTGGTCTATACCAGGAGAGAGCAAGATAGGAAAGGTTTGAGATCTCCCAGGCTCTATTTTAGAGCAAGCTTGGAGAGGGTGCCCCAACTGGGCCTCATGTAGTCAAGCTCATTGGCTATATTGAGCACTTGAAGGTTATAGGGTTTAAACTCCCTGAAGAACTGGGTACCGATCTCATTCTTGCATCACTCCCTCAGGGATTCTCTAACATTGTTGTAAATTTCAATATGAACAACATTGAGAAGTCTCTATCTATTCATCTTATCCTCATTCTCCAAGTGAAAAATGATATGAAGTGTGAAAATCCTTTTATCATTATGGTTAATAAAAGGAAAGGGAAGGCGAAGAGCATTAAGACCAAAGCTTCTCTAAGGACTTCCGAGAAAAAGATGATCAAAGCGGAGGCAAGAGAACAATAGGTTGTTTGTTTTACATGTGGCAAGAAGGGCCACTGGAATAAAAACTGCACCTATCCAAGGAAGCAAGGGTAAGCCTCAGGTGCGTTTGTTATCAAATGAAATCTATCTATTTCTACCAATTGGGTATTAGATACTACTTATGGTGATCACATCTATATCCAAATATAGGAACCAAGTAGATTCAGAAAGACTGACTGAGGTTAGGTGGATCTTCGAGCAGCTAATGGATCCAGTCTCACTGCTATAGTTATTGGAGACTACCACCTCACATTGCCTACTATGATGGTCTTGGTATTAAAAGGATGTTATTATGTACCCTCTGTAACCAAAAACATTATTTCAGTATCCATATTATATACTGATGGATTCATCTTCAAGATTAGAAATGAATGTTTCTACTTTTATAAAGATATCATTTGTTTTGGTAGGGCACATTTATATAACGTCATTTATGTGTTAGCCTACACAAACCAAGTAATGGAAATCAATGACAAAGTTAATTCACATGACTCATACCACACCCAAATTTGGAATCACTGGCTAGGTCATGTCAATGAGAAACTTTTGACAAAATTACATCAAGATGGGTATTTAGATTCTTTCAAACTAAAACCACTTGGTGTATGTCATGCGTGTCTACAAGGAAAAATGACCAAAGAACCATTAAGTGGGAAAGGTGAAAGGGCTAAAGAGCTTCTATAATTAGTTCACACAGATGTGTTTGGACCATTTCCAGTTGAATAAAGGGGTGGGTTCTTGTACTTGATATCTTTTACTGATGATTTTAGAAGATATGGATTTATTTACTTAATGAGGTATAAGTCAGATTCTTTTGATCAGTTCAAAGAATACAAGAATTTAGTTAAGAGTCATCTTGGTAAGAAGATTAAGAAACTCCTCTCAAACAGAGGAGGAGAATATCTTAATCAGGACTTCATTGATTTCTAATGGGAGTTTGGGATTCTATCTCAACTCACTCCTCCATACACGCCTCAGTGGAACGGTGTAAGTGAAAAGAAGAACCACACCCTATTGGACATGGTGAGATCAATGATGATTCATGCAAGTCTTCCATTATCATTTTGGGGATATGCATTACAAACAGTAGCACACATACTAAATCGAGTACCAACTAAATCGATAAATTGTATTCTATAGGAGTTATGGAGTGGACGCAAAGCCATGTTATCAAATCTACATGTGTGGGGTAGTGAAAAAATTGTTAAGGCCTCTTTAGGTAACAAACTTTCACCCCAAGGCACAAATTGTACCTTTATAGGATATCCCAAGGAAACTAGGAGATATTACCCATACAACCCCTCAGATAAAAAGGTTACATTGGCAAGACATGCAATTTTCCTTGAGAGGGAGAACATCTCCAAAAGAGATAGTGGGAGAAAGATAGACTTCGATGAAGTTGAGGCTCAAGATACACAGGAGTTGGTATAAGAACAGATTTCACAAAGCCCTATGGAAGAACAATATGTTCCAGAGACACAAGAACTGCATAAAAGCATGAGAGAGGTAAGAGAATCAGAATGATATGGTTTTCTTGTCACTGAGGATGGTGACTCATTATTGGTTGACAATGATGATCCTCTTACCTAAAAGGAAGCAGTTGAAGGCACATAAGTTGCTAAGTGGCAAGAATCCATGAATTCTGAAATGGTTTCATGTACCAAAACCAAGTCTAGATTTTGGTAGATCCTCCAGTTGATGTAAAGCCTATTGGTAATAAATGGGTATTCAAGAAAAAACTGGACATGGAAGGATAAGTCAGCACCTATAAGGCACGACTGGTTGCAAAAGGTTTTAGACAGCATCAAGTAATTGACATTGATGAAACCTTTTCACCAGTTTCAATGATAAAATCCATCAGAATCCAATTGGCCATTGCCTCTTACCATGACTATGAAATTTGGAAAATGGATGTCAAAACATCATTCCTTAACGAGAACCTCTAGGAATATTTCTACATGACACAACCTGAAGGGTTTGTGACTCCAAAGGATTACAACAAGGTATTCAAGTTGCATAAATCCATTTTTGGATTAAACCAAGAATCAAGGTCATGGAACATTCATTTTGATGAATCTGTAATGGAATTTGTATTTGTTAAGAATGAATATGAGACTTTTGTCTACAAAAGGTTTAGTGGAAGTACAGTCATTTTATTAATAGTATATGTTAATGACATTTTACTAATTGGAAATGAAGTACATGTCTTACAGTCAGTTAAGACATGGTTGGATAAATGCTTATCTATGAAAGACTTGGGTGAGGTAGCATATATTCTTGGGATCAAGATCCATCATGATAAATCCAAGAGAATATTGGGCCTGAGTCAAAGTACAAACATTGACAAGATACTGAAGAGATTCAGTATGAACAGTCCAAGAAGGGATTGTTGCCAGTGTCACATAGCATTCATCTTTCCAAGAAAATGTGTCCTCAGACACATAAGGAAATAAAGAAAATGGAAAGGATACCTTATGCATCCACGACTGGGTCATTCATGTATGCTATTCTATGTATAAGGATAGATGTTTCTTATGAATTAATTGTGGTAGGCAGATATCAAGCTGATCTAGGAGACCATCATTGGATGGCAGTCAAGACTATCCTTAAGTATCTGTGGTGTACTAAGGATATGTTTTTAGTTTATGGAGGAGATGAGGAACTAGTCATTAGAGGACATGTAGATGTTAGTTTCCAGACCGATCAAGATGACATGAAGTCACAGACTAGATACATCTTCAGTTTGAATGGAGGTGTAGTGAGCTGGAAGAGCTCAATGAAAGGTTTGGTTGCAGATTCTAAAGCAGATTCCGTGTATACCGTAGATTTTGAGGTAGCTAAAGAATCAGTATGGATGAAAATCTTCAACCAAGAACTGAATGTAGTACCTAGCAATAAAGATCCAATCAAACTATATTGTGATAATACTACAGTGGTGGAACTTGAAAAAGAGCCAAGATCACATCAGTGGAAAAAGCACATACTTTGGAAGTATCATCTCTTGAGGGATTTTTCACAGAGAGGTGAAGTTTCAGTAAGCATAATTTACACAGAAGACAATCTGGTGGACCCCTTGAATAAAGATTTGACTCAATAGAAATAAGATCATCATGTGAGGTCTAGCGGACTAAAAGTCATATGAAGTTGGCTCCAGTCCATGTGGGAGTTTGTTAGAGTTGGTAACCTGAGAACCAACTATTTTTACTTTGATTACATGAATGTACACTTATTAGATATTGTTCATTGTTCTGCATTACTATAATATAATAATGTACTCAAATATTTGTTTCATTAAAAAGGTTATGGCAGATCCCCTCTATGATGAGAACTTTGAAATGCTATAAAAATATTCTTAAATAAAGTTTAATAGTTTGATGACATACTATGATAGGACACATAGTATTCAGACCATCATGTGTGAGTACTCATAAAAAGACGAGACTCTATCTCATGGAGTTCGCACTTCGTAATCTCCAAGATGGGAGATTATGACAACAGAACTGCTAGTAGTAATTTTTCATGTCTTGGTGTCATCATGCATTGATATCTATGAGCGTGTGTAATGTTCTTTAAATTGTAATATTATCATTAACTCATTTCATGACTCACACACTTATATTTGCTAATGAAAACCATCACGAAGATAGTTGGTGGGAAGTAGGGTATGTTGGGTGCATCGCGAATAATATGTTGTTAATGGATAAGTCGAGGAAGGATTTTTCCCTTCCATATTTATAAAATTATATATCTTGGGCTCTTTTATTGAAATAGAACTATCACCCAAATTCCATGGCCATGGTGTCATGATGAGTTTATTTCTGGAAGTCAAAGAATGACGGATCAAGCATATAGGTTTATGACACTGCCATGAAACCTGTTTGATGTGATATTGATACAAAGGAATTAAATTACACAGTAAATTTTCGAATGAGGTGATGCGTCAATGCGGCATCAACTTCTTACTTTGGAGTTCCTTGACCCGTTGCAAGACAGTAATCTAGGACTTTAGGAAATCCCACTTAATTCCAACGAGAAAGAGGCCTAGAGGGTTACACACTAAGTGTATCCAAGTATCCCAAGTATAATAAATATTATTCCCATATATGTTTTAATAATTATTCAAGGAATCCTAAGTCATTTTAATGCTAGAGGAAGAATAAAATTAAAACAAGATATATAGGTTGTGTAGTTTTCATTTCTGAAAGAAAATGAAAATAAGATATACACGCCGTGTACATAGAATGTACACGCCATGTAGTTTTAATTTTGTAAATAAAATGAGAACAATATATACACGCCATGTAAATTGAATGTACACATCTTGTAGTTTTCATTTTGGAAAGGAAATGAAAAATGAGTACACATCATGTATTAATGATTACACACCATGTAGTTTTTCCAGTCAGGATTTTGAGGAAATAATATCGTTTTATTAAATGATATTTACTATAATCAGTGTGGGTGCATGTCAAGGAATTAATGATTCTACATGGGGGTTTTCAATAACATTTAATGAAATAAATAAAATTTGTAACACGTTTATTTATTTTCATAACTCTATAAACTCAAACCCGATTATAAATATCCTCACAACCCCAACACTTTTCCCTAATCGTTGTGCACAACAAATCTGGAGAATTATATCAAGGATGAAATAACTCCTTTCTCCAATAATGATCTCAAGACCGAGAGAGATCCTCATCCATCATATCAAGGTGATCTAAGGCGGACAACACAAGCAAAGTCTTCTCCACGCTAGCACCCGGAGATTCCTTTGGCGATGTCCAGAGATACGTGGTGCATGTGTGTATCACCATGAGAGGAATTATACACTTGGCTTCTATGATGCAACAAAGAATCACATTAGAATGTGATCATAAATATCAATAAAGAAATAACACCATAAAAGGTACTTCTCATTAATTAATTAAATTAATTATAATCAACCTATGATGATCCTCCTTTGTGGTTCTGGGACTATTCTTCTTCTTTGTCTATTTTTTTGATTCGATCTGTGGAGTCTGGTGTTTATCATTGTATTGATCCTAGATCGATCATTGCTAATGAAAAATGTCCAAGTGGGCACATCCACCCACGAGCTTCTGCTATTCTCAGAACCTACATTAACCCTACCTATGTCTCAGAATACAATATCTATAAAAGCACCAAAGTGACAAAGTAGGGGGTGAGTTATGAAACTCAGTAGGCTTACACAAATGAATTCTTTACTCACACCACAAGGATTGAACAATTTAGACCATTTATATAAAAAAATATTATAAAACCATTTAAATAGTTCAACAATTTCCAACAATCCAAACACATCCCTTCCAAAATATTTTACTCAAATCAACACATTTCCAAGGAAACCAACCAAACAAGTCATTAACTATTCTCCCATTTCATATTTCCATAACCCAATTCATTTCACATGACCCAAATACATACACCTCATCCATAAACACAAATCAACCACCCAATATTGGTGTTTCCATTGACGGTGGAGCTTCACATCCAACCTTGTCCCCTTTTTATTGTGGTACTTAATGACCACATTATAACTCTTTGATTAAAGCAACCCATCATTTTCATACATTACTATTACATAATTATAAGGACAAACAACATAATAATATTACACCATGAGAATCCAAAGGATTAGTGTCTTGGGAAAACTAGGACCAAACATAAATTTACAACATCAAGTATAAATGTTTATTTAA
This sequence comes from Viscum album, assembly GCA_963277665.1. Classification (NCBI taxonomy): domain Eukaryota; kingdom Viridiplantae; phylum Streptophyta; class Magnoliopsida; order Santalales; family Viscaceae; genus Viscum; species Viscum album. Next base: position 1,923,095,584 of record OY728160.1, read on the forward strand.
TTCCTTATTATCTATCTTTTTATTGGATCTTGACCTCTCCTTAGTAAATGTATTCACCTAAGGATATACATAAAAAGGGGTGATCTAAAATCCCAGTAATGGGATAAAAATGGACAATATAACCATGGGTGAGCACAGTCATAACATAGGAAAGGTATCCTGAACATGAGATGTAGCATTAATAAAAGACTTGAAATGTGGCAATGCATAAAAATAAAACATCATGTCTTAGTGGTCAACTACCACAAATAGTTGTGAACAAAGATAGTATATTGTTCACACATCAGTTCACTTTAACTCATGAGATTCATCAATTTACCCAATGCATTGGAGTGCTATATAATTATGGGCATACCTGTCACATTCAAACATTCATATTGTGCTATATAATTCTGGGTGCACCCGTCTCATCATAACATTAACATTATAATGCATGACACATTGAAAATATTTCAAAATTGAATATAAATTAACCCTTGTAATGAAATGGGTTTCACATCATACATTCATAAAAAAAATTTCCCAAAATAAATATGTAATATCATTCTTGACATAGAACCATTAACCTTGAGTGAAGGGTGAAACAATCTTCAAGAAGAAAAAAGGGTGTGTTTATTTGAACGAAGAGTTATTTTGGAAAACATTTGATTTTTCATAAAATAAATTTAAGAACATTTATATCCAAGAAAATTTAACATAGTGATGAGTAAATTATTTTTAAAGCATATCCATACTGAAAATGGGTTGAAGAGGGAAAACCCAAAGAAAGAGAGCTGGGTTTGAGAATTTCCCCTTACCTTGTATCCGAAAAATTTCTTCACTTTAATGTCCTATATAAACACCTTACATTCATTAATTAACAATTAAATAACCATTCATACATGAAAATGGTTCATTATAGTTTCATTAAGATCTTTTATTATCCTTTTGATGAGTTATAGAGTTTAAATTCGTTGTTCGAGAATGTTTGTTTTTATAATTTTCTTGAACGGTTCACTTGTATTCATGAATGGAAGTTCATTTAAAATGTGTTTGTACATCCATATTTTCTAATATATTATATTATTGAAATTCCAGAGATATAAATTATCTTATAATGAATTTTGTTTTGTACCATGAGTATGAATCATTAGATAAAATTTAATGATGATCATTTTTGGTTAATTTGGGTGGTTTTTTGATCACAACGAACTAGTTCTATTTTATCACATAGTGTAATGTAAATAAGTTAGATATAGAACATAAAAAAGGATAAAAAATAAATTTAAAAAAAATTCAACCATTTTCTGGTTTTATTTATAGACTTGAAGAAATTGAAGGAAACTGGAAGTGCATCCCCCATGATGTAGGTAAATTAACACATCACAGGCAACGATTTCATTTTTATTAACAAAGAGAGGGAGGGAGGAGTATAATGAATAATATTCAATTGAATAGATATCATACCATTATATTAATAATACTGGATTTATCAGGAAATTTTGATAAGATAATTTGAGGATAATAAAATAAAATAAATGAAATTTGAAAGGAAATTGAAAGAAAAGAGAGAGGGGAATTACCTCTTGAATCATCCACTTGTGATCCTCCTTAAAGAACCATGGATTTGTCTTTTAGTAAGAAAACAATATCATGGATGTGGGGGAGGTTATACAGAATATTTTTTATTAGAGTTTAGATAAGTCTGAAATCTTGAGAGGTGTGAAGTAATGTGGGTGTGAAGGAGGTATTTCTAGTGGAGGGGAGAGGGGTTTTCTTAATATTTTAATCATTAGTTTATTAATTTCCACCAAGATAAAAAATAGTGATGATTATATGACCAAAAATAGTAAATAGGTCTTGTGACTTAGATATTTTGGTGATCACATCACTTGTGATGTCAAGAATAGTGTTTTTAAATTATAATGTATTTATATGGTAAATTAATGTATTTTACTATTCACTAAAAATTTAAGTATTTCAGAAAAATATAAAAAATATACCCTAACCATTTTTCGATATATAGAATCCAAAAATGAACTAAATTTTTCAAAAATAATTTTCTAAATATGATTAATTTAATTTTTAATTTAAATCATAATTTACTTGAAATATATAGATTTTGAAAATTAAAACTGATTTTATAGTGCTTTCAAAAATTTCATAATGTCTAATAAAATTATCTTCAATCCAGAAGACATAGAATTGTTAATTTAGGAACACATTTTAGGAGAATAAATTTTCTTTTAAATTAATTAATTAACTATAAATAATTATTTATGACTTCCAAAAATACGAATACTTTTACTATGGCCATATTATCACTTATAAGATACATAAATTTTATTTAATAATTCATGGGTGAGGTTACTATTATTTTGGATAATTTAGTATTCATAAGTTTCATATTACTATTAATGAGAGTAGGATATTATTCATAAGGTTAGGTTAATATTCACTATAAAAATATGTTTTTCCATTACACTCCAAAAATCACCCTTAACACAACCGTGTATGTTATATTTTTAAAATTCAAAACATAGAAGTGGAAAAATTATGTTTATTGGTCACATAATATTTAGTATTATGATATTTCATTATCCGTACTAATTTGATTATACTATAATGAATAATTATAAGAAGGGAATTCCAATGATAAAACTTTGGGTCGTTATATTCTTCCACCCTTATAAAATTTTCCCTCAAAATTTTGTTTTTCACAAACAGGTGAGGGTACTTCTCCTTCATCACCTCCTCTAGTTCCCAAGTTTCTTATTCAAAATTATGATTCCTCCATAACACTTTGACAAGGTGGGTTGTATTGTTTCATACAACCTTATCTCTCTAGTTTATAATCTTTATTGGATGCTCTTCATAAGAGAGATCATCTTCCAACTGCACCCCCTCTGAGTTCTGTCCATTGAGGATTATGGTATGTACTTCCTCAGGAGTGATATGTGAAACACATCATGAACTTGATCTATATTCGGTGGAAGTGCAATCCGATAGGCCATGGCTCCTATGCCATCAGGGATCTCAGAGGGGCCAATGTACCTTGGGCTTAGCTACCCTTTCTTTCCAAACTGCATGACTCTCTTCCATGGTGATATTCAAAGGAAGAATTTGTCTCCAACATCAAACTCCAAGTCCCTTTGACAGTTTTCATTGTATATCTTTTGTTGACTCTGAGAATATTTGATATGTTTTTTGATTACTTGAACCTTCTCTGTCATCTCTTTCACAAGATCAGGTCCATGTAGCTTTCTTTCTCCAACTTCATCCCAACAGGTTGGAGTTCTACATCGCTTTCCATACAAGGATTCATATGGATTCATCTTAATACTCAATTAGAAGCTATTTTTATATGGTAACTCAACCAATGGGAGATGTGTATCCCATCCACCTTTTAATTCTAGAGAGCTAGCTCTTAGCATATCTTCAAGCGTCTGAATATTCCTTTCAGATTGGCCATCATTTTGGGGGTGATAGGCCTTTCTGAAATTTAATTAAGTACTTAAATCATGTTGAAGACTCCTCTAGAATTTAGATGTGAACCTTGGATCACAGTCAGAGACAATCAAGAGTAGAACACCATACAGTCTGACCATATCCTTCACATATATATTTGTAATGTGTTCAAGAGAGATATCTTCCTTAATAGTGATAAAATGGGATGTATTTGTGAGTCGATCAACCAAAACCCATATTAAATTATTTCACTTGGACGTCTTCAGGACACCTATGACAAAGTCCATTGTGACATTCTCCCATTTTCACATGGGTATAGGCAATGGTTGCATCATCCCTTTGTACTTTTTTCACTCTGTTTTAACTTGATGACATACCAAGCACCTTGAGATATATTCCATAATATCTGTCTTCTTGTTATCCCATCAAAAGTGTTCTTAGAGATCTCGGTACATATTGGTGCTACCAGGATGGATAGATAATGTTGAGTTATGTGAATTGTCTAATAGATCCTTCTGTATCATAGGTGATGAAGGAACACAAATTCGTGATCCAAACCGAATCACACCATCATTATTGATATGGAACTCTGGAATCTTACCATCTGTTACAGAATTCACCTTATTTTGTAACACTAGATTATGCATTTGTGCATCCTTAATATTCTCTTGGATATATGGTTGTAAAATCATTTGGGAAAAGAATAATGTATCCCCTACCCTTATGATTTCCAAATCTATCCTTGGAATATCCAATAAGATATGGTCTTTCTCAATCCATAACATGGATAGTGTAGAAGGTTCTTTTCTTCTAGAGCATCAACTACCTTGTTCACCTTTCCAGGATGGTAGTGAATAGAGAAATCTTAGTACTTTGTTAGCTCTAACTATCTCCTTTGATTCATTTTGAGCTCCTTTTTTGTGAATATATATTTTAGGCTCTTGTGGTTGGTGTATATGTCACACTTCTCACCATAAATTTTGTGTCGTAAGATTTTCAGTGAAAAAATCATGGCTTCCACCTCTATATCATGCATCAGGTAGTTCTACTCATGAATCTTTAACTACCCTGTGGCATAAGCTATCACATTATCATTTTTCATGAGTATACAACCCAATCCTTTCTTTTAAGCATTACTATACATAACAAAACTTTCTCCACTTTTAACTATTTTGAGTACAGGTGAAATGATTAACCTTCTATTTAGGTCCTTGAATCTTCTCTAACATTCTTCTATCCAGACATACTTTACCCATTTCCTAGTTAACATAGTTAGCAGGCTTGAAAATAGTGAGAAATGTCTCAAAAAATGTTGGTAGTACCCATCTAATCCAAGAAAACTAGGGATTTCTATTACACTAGAGGGCCTCGGCCATTCCTCAATTTCTTTTTTTAAGGGTCCATAGAAATTCCCTCACTTGTGATCACATGTCCCAAGAACATGAATTGCTTCATCCAAAATTCAAAAATGATAATCTTGGCGTATAACTTCTCCTTTCTCAATGTCACCAACACAAGTCTTATATGTTCTTCATGTTCCTTCTTTATCTTGGAGTAGATGATAATATCATCGATAAATACAACCAAAAACTTTTCTAAGTAATTTCTAAAGACTCTACTCACCAAATCCATGAATATTGAAGGGGAATTAGTAATTATTAAGGGAATTACTAGAAAATCATAGTGCACATACCTTGTATGGAAGGAAGTCTTCTAAATATCCATCCTTCTTCTCCACAAAGAGCACTGGCGCACCCCAAGGTGATGCACTAGGGTGTATGCACACTTTTTTCAAATTCTCTTCCAGATTCTTCTTTTACTCCTCAATTTTGATAGGAGCTATCATATAGGGACACTTTGATATAGGAGTAGCTCCGGGTATGAGTTATATTGAGAACTCTACCTCACGATCTGGGGGAAGTCCGGGTAACACCTTGTGAAATACATCAATGTATTCCCTCAAGATGAGATTTTTTTCAAGGTTGGCACTTTCCTTTGACTCAAACATTTGTGTGAGGTATGAATCTTTACATGGAATAAACACCCACATGCACTTTACCCCTTTCCTTGTTAACATAGTTAGCAGGCTTGACAATAGTGAGAAATTTCTCACAAAACATTGGTAGTACCCATCTAATCCAAGAAAACTATGGATATCTATGACACTAGAGGTCCTAGTCCATTCCTCAATTTCATTTTTTAAGGGTCCATAGAAATTCCCTCACTTGTGATCACATGTCCCAACAACATGAATTGCTTCATCCAAAATTCACACATGCTAAACTTGGTGTACAACTTCTCCTTTCTCAATGTCACCAACACAAGTCTTATATGTTCTTCATGCTCCTCCTTGATCTTGGAGTAGATGAGAATATCATCGATAAACACAACCAAACGATTTCCTAGGTAATTTCTAAAGACTCTACTCATCAAATAAATTAATATTGAAGGGGCATTAGTAATTCTTAAGGGAATTACTAGAAACTCATAGTGCCCATACCTTGTATGGAAGGCAGTATTCTAAATATTTTCTTTCTTCACCTTTAGCGGATGATATCCAGAATGAAGATCCTCCTTTGAGAAGTATTGATCTCCTATTAACTGATCGAAAAAGTAGTCAATCCTTGAAAGATGATACTTTTTCTTTAATGTGATCTTTTTGAGTTCTCGATGATCGATACACAGCCGCATTGATCCATCCTTATTCTTCACAAAGAGCACCAGCGCACCCCAAGGTGATGCACTAGGGTGTATGAATACTTTGTCCAAATTCTCTTCTAGATTCTTATTTTACTACTCAATTTTGATAGGATCTATCCTATAGGGACACTTTGATATAGGATTAGCTCTAGGTATGAGTTCTATTGTGAACTCTACCTCACGATCTGGGGGAAGTCTGGGTAACTCCTTGTGAAATACATCATCGTATTCCCTGACGATGGGAATTTTTGAAAGGTTGGCACTTTCCTTTGACTCAACCAATTGTGAAAGGTTTGACTCTTTACATGGAATCAACACCCACACTGTGGAAGTATTTTTCAAAGGATATTCATGATCTTTAATGAATTTGTAGAGGAGCATGGGATGGTTCGAAATATGAAATGATATTTCCTTTTCCTGATAGTTGATATGTGCTCTATATAATAAGAGCCAATAAATTCCAATTATAGAATTGAATTCCACCAAGGGAACTATTATGAGTTTTTATAGAAGAATCTTCCCACATACTTCAATAGGAGAATATTCAAACACTTGGGTTGAAATTATTCAACCACTTTGTGTTTTTATAGATATCTCAACTTCAAGGTTTTGAGGCTTTGATTCTATAGTTCTAGAAAAAATGCAAGATATAAAGGAATGTGTAGAACCATGATCAAATAAGACATTTTCCAATATTGATTGAATAGGAAGTGTACCTTATAAGACTTCATTATCTTGATCCACTTATGAAGTAGTGATGGAATAAGCCTTCCCTTTTTCCTTTGGATTTGGTGGATGATGACGTTGATTACCCTCGAGGACTCAAGGTTTAGTGTACTGGATTATATAGTTCCCTTTTTTCCTACAGTTTTAGCATTGAACCATGGGTGGGGATCCCCTTTTCCACTACATTATCCTTCCATATCATGTATTTTTTACACTCTTGAGCATGGTGTCCTTCTTTCCCACACTTGAATTATTTCCCGATCCCTTTGAGTCAGTTCCCATGTTGCAACTTCCAACATTTTTTGCATGTGGGTCATTGAGTTTTCTTCCGACCATTATCATTAGATCCTCCAGATTGAAAGTCCATATTTCGTTTCTTATAACCATAGCTGTGGGACCATTCTCCAAAATCTGTGTCTACTTTTAGGTAAACAAATTCTTCATAAATCACAAAGTCTTGAATTGAAAGACCCTTTTTAAGGTGTGGTTTTAATCCACTAATGAAACTATCAATTTTTCTATCATTGTTGATAACAAAACCCAAAGCGTATCTTGCAAGCCTTGTGAAACTCAACTCGTAGGTTGTGAAAGATTCTCATTCCTTTTTCTTGAGGTCTATTAATTCCCTCTCCATATTCATACAAAGAGTTCATGGGAAATACATGTTAAGAAACATGATATTAAAGTCTTCCCATTCTATCTCTTCAATTTTATCTCTTTGCATGGTGTTCTTAATCAATTCCCACCATTAATAGACCTTTTCACCTAGAAGATAAGTGGCTAGAGTTTCATTATCCATATTATAATAGTGAAGCACATAAAGTATCTTCTCCATGGAGTTGACCCACTAATCTGCAACTAGTGGATCGGAAGATCCACTAAATGTTAGTGGTCATTGCTGCATAAAACACTTGATAGCCAGTTTCTCCCTCTTTGGTGAAGGAGGGAGTTTCTCATTATTTAGGTTATTATTCATAGCCTGATATAGTTGTGTAAGAATCCCCATGAATTTTTGAACTCCACCTCCAAAATTATAGTGTATGTAGTTCAGTAAATTGTTGAATTGGCCCTCGCTTAGTTTGTTGGTCTTATTTCTCCTGGTTCCCACCATTTTCTAAAATATAAAAGGTTAGAACAAATCATAATTCAACAATTCACAAATAAATAATTTATTTATTTGTACAATTTCCAATAAAAACATAACTTATGGAATCCCTATGTAAATATTCTTGTGTGCATATTTGTACATAGTATCATAATAGAGTTTTTCTCTAGGTTTCACTAATCCTAATTCCCAAATTAACTAAACCTTCCCTTTGATACCAACTATAGAAACCTAGCATTTTCTTAAAGAACTATTACATCCTTATAAAGATTAAAAAATATAATATTATTACACCATGAGGTTATAGAGTATTAGTGTCTTGGTCAAACTAGGATAAAACATTACATTTACAAAATCACACATAAAAATTTATTTAATTCCTTCTTCACTATTTTCTTATTGGCTCTTGACCTCTCTTTAGTAAATGTAGTCACATGAAAATATACATCAAAAAGGGGTGAGATAAAAGCCCAGAAAGAGGATAGACATAGAAAATAAAATCATGGGTGAGCATAATCATTACATAGGCAAATGACTATGAACATGAGAGGAATCATTAATAAAAGACTTGAAATGTGGCAATGCATAAAAATGAAACACCGTGTCTTAGTAGTCAAATACCACAAATAGTTGTGAAAAAAGATAAAATATTGTTCACACATCATTTTACATTAACTCAGATGATTATTTACTTTACCCAATGTATTGGAGATCTAGATAATTCTGGGAGCACCTGTTACATTCACACATTCATATTTCACTATATAATTCTGGGTTCACCCGTCTCATCATAACATTTACATTATCATGCATGCCACATTGAAAATAATTCAAACATATACATAAAATAACCCATTTAAATAAAATTATTTCATATCATACATTCATAAAAATTTGGTTTCCAAAAGAAATATGGAATATCATTCTTGACATAGAACCATCAACCATGAGTGAAGAGTGAAACAATCTTCTATAAGTAAAAAAGGGTGTGTTTAATTGAAAGAAGAGTTATTTTGGAAAAAATTGGGTTTTTCATAAAATAAATTATAGATAATTTATATACAATAAAATGTAAGATAATTATGATTAAATTATTTTTAAGTCATATCCATACTGAAAATGGGTTAAAGAGGGAAACCCCAAAGAAAGAGAGTTGGGTTCGAGAATTTACCCTTACCATGTATCCAAATGCTTTCTTCACTTTAACATCCTACATAAACACATTAGATTAATTAATTAACAATTAAAAAACATTTTATACATGAACAAGGTTCATTATAGTTTCATTAAGTTCCTTTATGGGCCTTTGTATGAGTTACAGAGTTTAAATTTGTTTTCCAGGAATGTTAATTTTTATAATGTTCTTGAACGGTTCACTTGTATTCATGAATGAAAGCTCATTTAAATTGTAGTTGTACATACATATTTTTTAATATATAATATTAGTTAAATTAAATAGATATAAATTATCTTATAATTATTTTGGTTATGTACCATGAGGATAAATCATTAGATAAAATTTAATGATGATCATTTTTGGTTAATTTTTTGTGGCTTTTCGATCACAATTAACTCGTTTTATTTTATCACATAGTGTCATGTAAATAAGTTAGTTCTAGAACATAAAAGGGGATAAAAAATAAAATTTAAAATATTTTTTCAACAATTTTATTTTTTTTATTTATATCCTTAAAGGTGTTGAAGGAAAATGGAAGTGCATCACCCATGATGTAGGTAAATTAACACATCACAGGAAACGATATCATCTTTATTAACAAAGACAGGGATGGAGGAGTATAATGAATAATCGTACATTAACATGATATCATATCATTATATTAATCATACTAGAGTTATAATTAAATTTTGATAAGAGAATTTGAGGATAACATATGAAAATAAATGAAATTTGAAAGGAAATTGAATGAAAAGAGAGTGGAATGACCTCTTGAATCATACTCTTCTGATCCTCCTTAAAAAACCTAGGCTCGGACTTTGATGAGACCAAAAGATCTTGGATGTGGGGGAGAGAATATATAATATTTTTGAGAAGATTTTATACAAGGAATTAAACTTCATAGGTGTGAAGTAATGAGGGTGTGAATGGTGGTATTTATAGTGGAGGGGAGAGAGGTTTTCTTAATATTTTAATCATTAGTTTATTAATTTCGAACAAGATATGAAATAGTGATTATTCCATGACCAAAAATAGTAAATAGGTCATCTGAGTTCGATATTTGTGTTCTTACATCGCTCATTATGTTATTAATAGTGGATATAAATTATAATGTATGTATATGGAAAATTAATGTTTTTTACTATTCACCAAAAATTCAAGTATTTCAGAAAAATCTCCAAAATTCACCTTAACCACTTTTTGATGAGTAGAATCAAAAAATGAACTCCATTTTCAAGATAAATTTTCTAAATATGATTTACATAATTATTATTTAAAATCTTAATTTACTTAAAAAATATCGATTTTAAAATTAAAACTGGTTTTATAATGCTTTCAAAAATTACATAAGGTATTATAAAATTATCTTAAATATAAAAGAAATAGAATTTTTTATTTATGAACACATTTTAGGAGAATGAATTTTATTTTAAATTAATTAATTAATTATAAATAATTATTTATGACTTACAAAATACCAATACATTTACTATGGTTATATTATCACTTACAAGGTGCCTAAATTTTATTTAATAATTCATGGGTGAGGTTACTATTATTTTTGGATGATTTAATATTTATAAGGTTCATATTACTATTCATGAGGGCAGGTTACCATTCATAAGAGTAGGTTACTATTCACAAAAAAAAATATGTTTGTTCCATTAGACTCCAAAAATCACCATGAACACAACCGTGTATGTCAGTTTTTTGAAATTCAAAAAATAGAAGTTGAAAAATTATGTTTAATGGTCACAAAGTATTTAGTATCATGATATGTCATTGTTCTTCCTAATGTGATTATACTACAAGGAATATTTATAAGAAGGAAATTCCATTGATAAAAGTTTGGGTCGTTACATTGATGGTGGTACTTCATGGCCACTAACTATCCCCCAATTTAACTCATGCTTAACCATTTACTCCAAACACAATCCAAACCAATTATTTCCAAACCATATCAATAAAATCAACCATTTCACTAAAACACCTTTATTCCAATAACTATTTCAAACAATATTTCCACCAAACATGCCAAAATCATTTTAATAAAACAAGACATTTATTTTAAACTCCTTTAAACCGTCAACCATGCTAAAAAAATATTTCCAGAACCATGCCAACCAATATTTCCACCCAAACCATTTCAATCAAACAAATTTGTTGTTGAAATACCTTTCCATGAAACATTTTCCATAAATCAACCCAATCAACCGATTTTAAAATCATCATTTTAAAATCCTACAACAAATAATTTTGTAAAACAATATCATGATTTCCCCAAATTACACAAATCATCACAAAAAGGGTTTCAACCAAGATTTTTACATCAATTTTAGAGTCAATTTCAAGAAAAAAATCAATTTGAAATCAATCCTTCTAGTTATAGCAAGAGTATTCAAGAGTGAAGCCACCTTCCTCTAGGGTTTTGGTGAAAATAACCAACAGCACAAATAATAACCAAATATAGGTGAAAAATCTACAAATATTATTTAGATCCCTTACCCTAACATTATAAAATCCAAAAATAACCATTATTAGCATCAAAATCCCTAGAACTATCTGTGATGGAAGTAGTTCTAAGAAATTAGGAGAGAGGGAGGAGTAGATCTAAGAAAAACCATGAAACTACCAGTAAAAGAGACTTACCAAGGGAGATTCGCCTTCAAAGAACCATGAAAACCCTTTAAAATTCTTCCAAAATGATAGGTAGAGGTTTCCTAGACTTGGAGAGAATAAAATCCCAAGTGAGGGTTGAAGAGGGGAAGAAATGAGGGTTTTAGGTTTAAAATCATGTGAGGCCCATTTTTTAAAACCCACTGTCTCAAGTAGAATGATTTACATGGGGTGTCCGTAGGGTTTAGAAAACCATGCGCCTTAATTGTGTGCCCTCCTAGGTCTCTTTTTCGCATTGTTCATGGTTTCCTATAGAAGCTACACAGTTTTCACTAATCATGCTCAAACTGTACACCCTTAAAAAAGAACCAAAACCTTCCAAAAAACCGTCCAAAATATAACAAACCTTTTCCAACCACTTCATACACATAAAAAGGAATAAATAAGGGTTACATACCACCAACTGGGGGTGCTACATAATCCCCACCATTGTACTTTCCATTCATGGAAAGTAGAAAACCATTGTTTCCCTCAAAAGAGTTCGGGCCATTTCTCAGCCATTTCTTTCCCCTGTTCCCAAGTATCCTTCTAAATCTAACCATGCTTCCACAAAACACATACTAGACTTCTGCTTTTCACATTAAATACTTTCTCTTTCCAATCCAAAATCTGTGATGGCACATCCACCAACAAAGTATCCAGCTCTATCTCAAAATGATCTCATCAAATCACATAGTCAGGATCAGGCTGATACTTCTTCAAACGAGATACATGAAATACATTATGCACTGCACTAAAATGTGGTGGTAAAGAAAACTAATATACCATATATTTGACCTGTACAAGTATATAAAAAGGCCCAATATATCTCATAGATAACTTTCCCTACACTCCAAAATTACAATGACGAAGTCTATGAGAGATTCTCAAGAACACATGATTACCCAACTAGAACAATAACGGTCATTGATGATGATCTGAATATGATTTCTGAAGATTATGAGCCATCTCCACTCTCTTCCCCATCAACATAATCTACTCCATAGTCTCTTTAAAAAGGTTCATCCCAATCATCAGGGTTTCACTTGTTTCCACCCATATAAGTGGATAATGATAGGGAAACCCATATAATGCTTCAAACCAATGCATATGTATCAAGGCTTGATAATTTTAATTATATGAGAAATACACTAAGGATAAGTGACCCTCCCATTATCCACCAAAATCCATCACACAGGCTCGCAACATGTCTTCCAACATTTGAATTATACTCTCTGATTTCCCATCCATCTGGGGATGATACGTTGTACTCATAGTCAACTGAGTCCCAAGGGATTATTGCAAGGATTTATTTAAACAAGAAATGAACCTTTCAAATCTATCTGATAAAATTGAAACTGGTACACCATACCTCTTTACAACCTCATAGATATATATTTTAGACAAATCCTCCATCATATGAGATTCACAAATAGTGATGAAATGGGATAAATTTGTGAGTCAATCTATTATCACCCATATGGGATCATGCTTCTGAATCATTCCTGGGAGACCTATAAAAAATACATAACTATCTCCTCCCATTTCCATACGGGGATAGGTAAATACTAAAAAATATATGTTGGTCACTAATTATTTGCCTTGACTTTCTGACAAGTCAAGCATCTCTAAATGAACTTGGCCACCTTCTGTTTCATACTCACCCACCAAAACGTTTCTTTCAGAACCTTATACATCTTTTGAATTCCATGGTGGATAGCCCATATATAATGATGATATTTACTAATAATTAGTTCCCGAAAATCCACTGGTACAACCATTCAATTAAGAAACCACAAAACTAAATTTTCATCCAATTTCCACCCCTCAACAGTCTCCCCACAAATGAGTTTCAACCTCATAGTCACACAAACTGAATTGGATTTCTATGACTCTTTAACTAATCTAAAAAAATAAAGAACCAATGAAACTATAAAGAAAATTGCTAAATCACCTCAATCTTCACATTCCAAATACTTTTCGACTTCAACAAACATCAACTTCCACTGATATGAAGCTTATTTTTTCACCTGAGCATATAAATTTCTACTTAATTCATCTTCCACCAAATTAACTTTACCTAGTGTACACATCAAGTCAATGTCAAACATATAGAGTTACTTCATACATATAATTTATCTCAAGTTTAAATCTTTTTGTGAGAAAATATTCTTTATACTCTTATGATTGATAAACACCTTGAATTTCTCACCGAAGAGATATTGGTACCAGGTTTTCAAAGCATGCAGTACAACCACCAATTCCAAATCATGTGTTGGATAGTTCTTCTCAACAAACAAAAAATACCATGAGACATAAGAAAACACATAATCCCTGTGCATGAGAAAACACCCCAACCATGATCCTGGCGTATCACAATATACCACATTCCCTTTTACTTGTTCTTGAAAACCCAAGATCAATTATGATGTATGGAGACTCTTAAGCTCTTCAAAAGACTTTTTGCATTCATCATTCCTTTGAAATGGAACATTATTCCTAATGAAATATTTCATCGGTGAATCTATTCATGAGAAGTCGTGAACAAAAAGTCAGTAATACCCAGTTAAACCAAGGAAACTTTATATCTCAAAAATATTCTTTAGCAGTTCCCAAGAGATAATGGCATCTTTCTTTTCCAAAACCACTGAAACACTATTCTCAGAAATAACATGGTAAAGAAAACATACCTCTCACCGTGGATAGTCTATACTGATCATCCAGCATAATATTCTCAACTTTATATACCTTCTTACTCACCACACTTTTCTTTATATTACCCTATTGAAATTTCCCATGCTGAGGAGTCATGGTATTTCTAGAATAACCATGGCTTACTCTACTCTGCTAATGAGATGTATTTTTTTTATCCTCATCCCATCAAGGCATAAGATGTCAACGACCCCTTAGAAGTGTCTTAAACACCCTAACTTGGATCATTTCAATGATAACACTGAAGGTGCCCCATCTGGTTTAAATTATGGCATGCTCTAGGTGGTGTCATATATTCTCACTTCATGTGGCTTAGAGAGCCACATTGGAAACATCTTAGCTTTCTCTTAGGATTTGTAGGAAGATTAATTTATCCTTCTTTTAGATTATGAGCTTAATCCCACCTTGGAAAGAAGTGTCCCTCTTCCACTTTCTCCCCATGTTAGAGTTCCCACCATTTCCCTTGGGTATCAACATACCCCATCCACCCATAGATTTCAAGATATCACTTTCATCTACTATTTATCTATTTACCAAATCTATATAATCCATTATACAGAGATCTAAAATCATTAAATGAATTTCTTTCCTCATACCAGATTCAAAAATATGTGCCTTCAAAGACACACTAGCAGAAACCTTGGGTGAAAACTAGACTAAATTCAAGAATTTATCCACATATTATATCACATAAAGGTTATCCTGATTAAATCTAAATAAATCCATAATTATTTTAATCTTGAACATGTGAGGATATAATTATTTATTGAACAATTACTCAAAAGCTTCACATGTTATACCATGGTCCACTTTAGTCAAGACCGCTAACTCCCACTACTAATGTACAATATCTTATAACATATATCTTGCTAACTTGACTTTAAAATTTGCTGATATTTCAAGGAAATCAAATTTTTAATTCATCCTATTCATCCATGCCTCCTCCTTTTCTGGTTCTTAGTCACCATGAAATATGGGTGGATTCTGATTCTAAAATTGAACTGAATTATCCACATTCCTCATATCATCCCTTCTATTCCCACCGTCTATTGCTAGAAAGGATTTCACTATTCTCTAAACCAACTATCGGTTCACCTAGGGCCCAGGGGAAACCATGTTTTTAGAAAATTCCTCTGTTTGGACTCTATGACGCCTACCCTATTCCATTTCAATAAACACAAAAACCACCATAAGTCTCACTCTCTAAGAACTAAAGGCTTAAAATTTCAAATTCTATCACATTTAAACTATCACAACCATGATTTCAAAAATTCATGATTTCCCATGTTCAATCATTTTTTGAAAAATCCACCATGTTTTTAAAATCAATCCATTTCCAAAATACTGCAACCATTCTCTTTTCACAATCTCACATTTGAAAACAATTTCCAAATATTTTAAAAATCATCACATTTATAGAAAAGTATAAATCATTACTCTAAATGAGATATGAAATCCTAGTGTGAAGTCATTTATACAATGCATTACATGCTCTTCTCATTGGATAAACCCACGACAATGAGATTACGCTCCAATAAGTGTCTCCAAAACATTTATTTACCCAACTCCTTGGTAACTTGAATTTCAGCATAAAATGTCCTGCTACATGTTTGTATGTTATACATTTCATGTTCTAACAATACTGCTCCACACTACCAACCCACTTCAATGAATAAACTAATAATGAATACCAAATCCAAGACCGACAATCAATGCCAAAGGACCAAACAGACTGATACCACTTGCAACATCTCATCCCTCTTCATTGTCTTGAGTAATGGAAGAAGTGATACTTGGCCATAAGAGACATCCCCAAGGTGCCAAAGGTTGGAAATAAATTTTGAGGGCTTCATGAAAGATTGGGGGATGATTTTTCCTTTGAATTAAATCAACAAACAAAATATACCATTACCAAAAACAACTACATGATTCATGTAAAAAATGAATTACAATTCAACATCATACCAATGACTATAATACAAAAACATACCAATACCAAATCAAATTACCAAGATAAAGACTAAAAAATAAAGATACAATGACATAACTCTATATCCCCACACCAAACTCCAGGCTCCAACTCCACAACATCATAACCATCATGAGGAACCACTTGAGAAATGAGATGCCTTACCCTTACCTATGTCTCGAAATACAACATCTAATAAAGAAATAAATTTCCAAAGAAGGGGGTGAGTCATGAAACTCAGTAGGATTTCCTGAAATGATTCCCTACTCACTCCACTAGGATAGAATAAGTTAGATAATTTATATAAAATAATTCATATAAAACCATTTAAATAGTTCAACAATTTCCAAAAAACCCAACACATCCTTACCAAAACATTTTACCCAAATCAATACATTTACTAGGAAAGAAACCAAACAAGTCATTATACATTTCCCTTTGCATATTGCATAACCCATTTTATTTCACATAACCAAAGTACATACACCTCATCCACACACACAACCCAGCCACCCAAGATTGGTGTTACCATTGATGGTGGAACTTCAAATCCAACCTTTCCCCTTTTTGTGGTACTTCATGACCACATTTCAACTCTTTGATGGTTGTACTTCACGACTACTAACCATCACCCAATTTGAATCATGCTTAACCATTTAATCCAAACACAAGAAAAACCAATTATTTCCAAACCATTTCAATAACATCAACCAATTTTTGAAAACACATTTAAGACAACATCCATGCCAAACATTATTTCAACCAAACATTCCAAAATCATTTCAATAAAACAAGCCTTTTATTGAAAATTCCATTAATCCATCAACCATGCTAGACAATATTTTGAAAACCCTGCCAAACAACATTTATTCCAAAAAAACATATCAATAAAACAAAACTTTTATTGAAAACCCTTTCCAAAAAACATTTTCCATAAATCAACCCAAGAAAACGATTATAAAATCCTCGTTTTAAAATCCCATAACAAAGCATTTTGAACAAAAATATCATGATTTCCCCAAACTTCACAAATCGTCACAAAAGGGGGTTCAATGAAGCTTTACACATCAATTTCACAATACATTTCAAAAAAAATTAATTTTAAATCAATCCTTCTAGTTATAGCAACAGGAGTTGAGAGTGAAGCCACCTACATCCAGGGTTTTGATGAAAATGGCTTAAGGCACAAACGATCACCAAATCCAGGTGAAAACTCCACAAATCCACCTTAGATCCCTTCCCTTATCATCAAAAAGTCCAAAAATGATCATTATTAGCATCAAAACCCCTAGATATATCCATGATATAATTATATTTAAGAAACCGGAAGAGATGGAGGAGTATATCCAAGAAAAACCATGAAACTGCTAGAAAATGAGACTAACCAAGGGAGATTCTCTTTAAAAGCACTAGGAAAACCCTTCTAAATGATTCCAAAATGATGCGGAGAGGTTCCCTAACCTTGGAGAGAAGGATATCCCATGTTAGGGTTGAAATAAGGAAGAAATGAGGGTTTTAGGGTCAAAATCGGATGAGGCCCATTTTTATAAAACCACTTTTTAAACTGTATATGATTACTCACACCGTTAGGAAAACCGTGTGCTAACTGTACCCCTACTACTACCTCAAGAGGGTGCCTAGCATGGATGGACTACACAATTAGAAAAATTGTGTTCCAACCATGTGAAAGATCATTGTCTCGAGTAGAACGGTTTACCTAGGTTGGTTTCATGGTTAGGTAAACCATGTGCCTTAATCGTGTGCCCTCCCAGAGCCCTTTGCCTCATTATTCATAGTTTCTTATAGAAGTTGGACAGTTTTCACTAACCATGCTCAAAACATGCACTACTAGAAAATCCCCAAAATCTTCCCAAAAACCTTTCAAAATCTCCCAAGACTTATCCAACCACTCTATACACATAAAAAGGCATAAATAAGGGTTAGATACCTCAAACTGAGGGTGCTACAAAAAATCACCTTGCTTATATTTTTATAAAACCCCTTAATTCTGAAAGATTTGAATACATTAAACCAAAGTTAGAAATGATCAAATTAAAGTGATCTTCAATCCCATTCTAGTTTAAACTATCTTCTTACATTAAATAACTCCATGAATTATGGGCGGGGATTTTTTCTGGTTTTTACATTTTTATTTCCTCGGTTTTAAAACAGTTTTACATAAATGATTTTTTTGACTTTCACCACATATCTGTGGAAGATTAAAAAATTTAAAATTGAAAATTTTCCAAAAATAATACCTACCAGAGGAATATAAGATGATATAATATGAAGATAACTTTAAAGAGGTTTTATTTCTTCAAATTGGATCTTTTACTGTAGTTATATCAATTGTTTCCCACACTATAGGAAAAATAGTAATTAGGGGCAGTTTAAACCTCTATTAAATTGTTTCATGGTAATTTTAAAAAACCTACATGAAAATAAGTATCGTGAAAATTTTCATTTTAGTTTTCAAAAATCATCATGAAATGATTTAGTGGAAGTTCTCAAAACCACCATGAAACATTTAGCGGGTGATTTTTTATTTTTTATTTTTATTTTTTAAAATTTAAAATTTTAAGTTTTTTATTATTTATTTATCCTACCATGTATGAATATGTATGTCTTTCATAAATTCAACATATATATGTGTTGGATGAGATTTGAACCCCTTACCTCTTTTTTTCTCTACACAGACTTTACCACTCAAGAAAGATCTTCATGTGATGAGTAAACATAATTTAATATACTTATAAATATAAAGATAAATATATATAAATATGTATACATAAATAATAATGTTAAAGAACAATAATAATAATTAATAAAAAAATAACAAATAATACATAAAAAATAAATATGAAATAAATAATTACTAATAATAAATAATAAATAACAAACAAATGATTAATAAATAATAAAAAATAAAAAAATGAATAAATAGTATTGTAATAAATAATAATTAATAATATATAATTAATAAATTAAAATAATAGTAAATAAATATTAAATAAACAATAATTAATAATAAGTAATAAATATATAATAAATATATTTGTATAAATAATAAATATATAATATATATTTATTTAAAAATTTATTTAAATATAGTTATATATATATTATAAAAATATATAAATTTACATAAATGTTTATAAATACAAGCATAAAGACACACACACACACATACACACACCAACCAATAGAATACATATAAATATATATACCAATATCATATATAAAAATATACATTAATGTATATAAATATTCATTAATATATATAAATATATATAAATATATATAAATATCTATAAATATATATACATATAATGAAATTTACATAAATATATATAAACAAACTTTTATTTTACAGAAATATATATAAATGTGCACACGTATATAATTTTATATTAACATAAATATTGATATCAATACAAGTTAATATTAATATCTATATATATTTATATACCCACATTATCTAAAAATACATAAACATAAATACAAAGAAATATTTATAAATGTATATAAATATAGAAAAATAGGCATAAATACATATAAATATTTGTGCATGGATGCGATTATATATAATTTTAAATAAATATTAATAAATATATATAAATTATAAATAAATATACATAAATATATAGAAATACATACAAGTATATATAATAAATAATAAATCACCAAAAGAGGAAAAACTATAACAATTTAAACACAAATGAGTAAATAGGAATGTAAATTTTTAGAATAAAATTATTGATGGCCCAAGAAGGATATGAAGACACTCTTATATGATGATGAAATAACATCGAATGTCCAAAAATCATTGTATCCCAAGTAAAAAAACTTAGTTTTGAAGGCATTTTGGGCCTTTTTAACATTGTAAAATATTTATTGAGGTTTCCCCATTTAAAATGTTGTATATCTCTTTGAAGTATTCAATTTTACATCTCATAGAGCCCAAACTGACACCTGAGTAAACTGTTATAGTCATTTAAATATGAAGTTTGATTTTAAACTTCTCTTTAAAAAGTTATAAATTTTATTCTATTAGTAAAGATGAAAATATTATCTAATTTCATTTTGGTTTATTTTATATGATTTTATTTGACTAGTTGTGGAGCTAAAATGGACACTTAGATCAAAATTTATGGTCATTTGATGCTGAAGTGTGATTTTCAACTTATCCAAGAATTAATTTAATTTTCAAATAATTACTAAATAATTATTAAAAATAATTAATAATTAACACATAATAATTATTAAAAATTTAAATAATTGAAAATAAATAATTATAAATAATTAATATTAATTATAAATAATAAATAATTATTAATGATTGAATATATAATATTTTTTCTATTAATTCAACGACACTTTTTAAAAAATGCCTCTAAAAATAAAATTAACAAATTAAAAAATAAAAAATAAAAATAAAAATAAAATCAGATTTAGCGGCGGTTTTTAAAAACCCACCACTAAAATGAAAAAAATAAACAAATTTAATGACTGTTTTTCAAAAACTGCAGTTAAATTTATTCTTCCATATAATGTTATACATATATAATATAATAAAGTAAGGAACTATTTTTTAAAAAAATACTAACTTTTTGTCCAAAAGATATAATAAATTTAATTCTAAAAAATTATTTATATGATATATGTTTTTTACATTCTTTTTTTTTCAAGAATCATTCTAGACCCTCGTATAATAAAGGAAATTTTTTTAGACAATGGTAAATATGAATTTCTATATAATGACAAAAATATCAATGATTTTAGTTGTACTCAATTTCTTATCTTATTATTTCATTATTCTTTTCTAAAATGATTATCAAAGGAATTATCTTAGGGAAATTTTATTATAAGAACCCAAAAAGGACATCTGTGAAGTTCAAAGTTCCCTTTTCAAAATTAGCATGATTATGAGATGCATCTGAAGCACTCTCATGGAAAAATGGAGAATAAGGTGAAGTTCAAAGTTTGATAATACTAAAAAAAGTCAACTATTATATGAAAATTCATAATAACTTCTTAAACTCTAGTGTATAATATAAAGTTCAACACATGAACTCATCATAAAAGAATAACTCATCATATAGGAAATCATGGTTAGAATGGAATATATGTTAAAAAAATTGATTACTCCACCGTGATAAAAGGATTTCTTGAAGATATTGAAATGTTGAAGTATTAGAATCAACCAAAATATATGATTATATAATAATAAAGAGGAATAATTTTATAATATTTGACTTTATTATTTTATTATTACTTTTCTTATTTTTTTATTTTCCTTTTTATTTTTGAAAATCACAAAGGGGGGGAATTTGAGAAAATTTGAAAAGGTTATTATTATCTAAAAGGTTCATCTTATATCTTATTTGTGATTAAGGATTTTTATTTTAATGTTTTATAAGAAAAGGGGGGTAAATATTATTTATTGAAATCTATATATAGTTTTATTTAAAATTTAGTTAAACTTTTCAATTTTTCTTTCATGTTTTTTGATTTCAAAAGAGGTTGATATTTTTGATTCCATTACTCACCTGATTTATTTTTTTGGAAATGGAAATAAAAATTATATGTACTTGATCTAACTTGAGTATTGTCTATGTTTTTTATATTTATGGAGAATGGATTTCTAATAACTAAAATACCATTAAAATTAATAATATTTGTTGAAATATGATTCTCTAAACCGTCTTAATAGATTATGTTTTCCATATTTAAGAGCACTATAGCAGTGCTAATTAAACTCATCCGTATATAAATCAATATGAAAAGTTCATCAAAAGATAAAGAAGTTTCGTCCAATGATATTATAATTAACTCCAAATATTGTGGAAATACAACCATTGTATTTTTTTACAACATTATATATAAATAGAGTTTCATCTTGAAGGGGAATAAGGTGAGGAATTACTTTATTCTAATAAAGAATATGGTTTTTTTAATCCTAAAATATCTTTTTTCCTTGAGAGTTCTTTTGATTAGTATAAATTTTTTCTTTCTTAGAATTTTGACTAATATTTACCACTGTGTTAGGTATTCCTTGTAAATCTCTTAGTTTTTCTCATTTTAATTGTTCATTTATCAATCCTATTTGATCTAGGGATTCCAAAAGAGCTTAGGTACTTTCAGTGTGTGGAAGAGAGTTGGTACTGACATTTTTAGTCAAGGTATTCCTACAATAGGGAAAAAACCTTCCAATATGTTTAAAATCAGGGATACCTTGGAATAGGTTTAAAGTCATGGATACCTTAGATCTAGTCTATATATCTACCTTACACATTGGTTTAAAATTATGGATTTATAATATTATTTAAAAGTTGTTTTTGGTTTGTTAACCAATACTCCATATATTTTTTTAAACTAAAGTTGTGTTCATTTATGAATTTTCATCGTGTTAATAATTATACCAGTTTTTGTTGTGATACTGATAGTTTAAATTTTTGCTACATTAACACTTTAATTAGTAGTTGTTAAAATACTAATTTCTTTATTTCTAATATGTTTAATATATTTTATATTGTTTATATTTCCACTTAACACACATTTTTTACTATGTTCTTTGATCTAACCTGTGATTTTAAAAATCAATCAACTTAATACTTATAGTGGACAAAAATTATAAGTTTATTTTTAACATAAAATCCACCCCTCTTGTATTTTCTTATCCATTCTATCTAGGGACAACATTTTTATCTTTAAGAAACCTTTATTAATCTTGATTAAACATTTATTCTTGACCAAACATATTCTTCTCAAATTATTTTATCATTTTATAATACTCGGCCACATGCACTTTGAGAATCATAATATCCTTAATCTAATCATTTTCTATAATATGGATTTCATATTCAACTTTATTTATCTTTCTCACACCCTTACTATGTGATTTGAATTCTTGTTGAGAGGTTTATTTCTATCAAGACATACATCAAGTTCATTTTTCAACATGTTCCCCATATAAGTCATATTTCATCATTCATTTCTTTATTTCTTGATTTTTCTTTATTTTTCTCCACACATACAATGAAATTATAATATCTTCCAAAACACTCTTTTTCATAATCACTTCTTGAGGAAGATAAATATTATTCCACATTACTCAATATAATCCTTTTCTTTATTATTTATATACTCTTTCTACCTTTATCTGACTTCTTCTATTCTTTGAAAGATCTATCCTTTGACTTCCTTCAAGGACTTTATTCATTATCTTCTTCATCCGAATCCACATGATTATTTATTCTAGAAAAATATTTATAAAAATGTATTATCCCCCATAATTAAAGAATTTAATTGTAAGATTTCCTTTATACTTACCTTTAGCTAGTTTCAGATGTATTTTATAAAAACCATAACATTCATGTATACCACATCAGTTTCATCATCATTATCTTCTAAGACACTAGAGTATGAAACTTACTTAATATTTTTTTATCATGACTTTGAGATCCATCTCCACCTTTTATTAAAGATGTGTGCCTTTATATTTTCATAATTTAAAATATTATTATGCCTCTCATAAATTAAAATATATTCCACGTATTCAATGGATGAAATAATTAGGTTGAATCTATATGAAAAATTTCTAATTAATTTCTTGACCACAAAATAATCTTCCAGATTGTCTCCAAAACCTCTATTATAACGGAAAATTTCATTTACCTTGGTGAAATAGTTATAAATAGTTTCATCATTATCCATTATATCATATTCAAACTTATCCCTATAAATTTTAAATATGGATTTTTTTTATATTCATGTTTCCTTCAAACATGTTCTCAATTTTGTCCCACATTTCATTATCTATCTTCAAACCCATCACCTTGGTGTAAACTTTATCTAAAAAATTGATATTCCTATAATTCCCATATATCTATAGGTTCCTTTTTTTCAAAATTCAGAGAACAATATCCTAAAATGGGTTCAAATCCCATGGTAATAATATCACTCACTTCAAAACCTTGTGAAAGTAGATAAAACAATATCAAATTTTTTTATCATGAAAATTTTTCCCATACAAAAAAGAGAATACCTCTGCTATTCACAAAACTCTAACCTTCCATGACTGAATTCATAAAGATTTGGATCTTGGCATGGGGGCATATCCTTAACACCACAAGAAGTACTCATATCAATTATTGTACCATTGAGAGGGAGGGTGAATCAATGGTACATGTTTTTAAAAATCCTTTCCTTTAATGAATTAAACCTACGTAACCTATTATATTCATTATCAACTCCTAATTTCTCTTCCTCACATGTATAAAAAAATTAAGTGAAGGTAAAAACATGATAATTTTTACAAGGTTAGACCTCAATGTGAGATCCTAATACTTTCCATGTTCAGATCGAGATTTGAGACCTAATCTATCCCTAATATAATAGTAATTACAAGAATAGGGTAGTGTACATCCTTGACTGTTTTCAAGATATTTATGAATTCTATAATGTAAGGGAAAAATACATCCTTGAAATTTCACATTAATTAAAACTCATGAATGATGTTGTTTACCATTGTACCACCCGGACTCAAATAGAATCCTTGATCGTGGTTTAATATGATCTTAATAATTCTCCATAATGTTTTTGAATTAGATATAACATATTATATTGAACAAGTATTTACTACATGATCAAAATAAATGATAAAAAATTCACATTAGTCTCTTCTCACATTCTTCAGGATGATTTATTCGTAAATAAGATCATGTAGTCATGAAATAATATCCTTCTCAATAACAAGAATCTAGATGAATGATAATATAAATATCATTCCTAAACCTATTCATAATGTCTTGATAGATTATAATCCATGTTCTTCATTTTTTCCCTCATTTCAGTATAACAAATTATTGGGGTCTGAAGTCTTGAACACCTTTCTCTTCCTCATTTCTTAATTTTATATACCCATAATACGGGAAAATATCATTTTCATACTTGAGTATGGAATCCTTTATAAATATTGGTTTCATTAATTATTCTAAAGGAATAAAATCTTTGACAATAATAAATGATTTCAAATATTTGATTTTGAAATACCTATGAAAACTGTATAATCCTATTATTTAAACTTGGTCAAGACTATTGTAAATTTCACATTAAACTCTAGAAATTTATTTCTTAATAGATTCACTAAAATCAACTGGTTTAAATTCAGTTGAAATACCTCTACGTATGAATGATGTTGTGATGTGGAACTCTCTTTAAAACACAAAAAAATCCCTTTTCTTCCTTTCCTAATATCATGGAATGATCCATGATGTGTAATTTTCTCATTTTGAATCATGATCCTGATGGATGATCATGATGTTATATCCTTTATGATCTGTGCTTTTGAATCATCTGAATAAATTCTCAGTTTCCTTAATTTTTATAAAGAAATAATCCTTATGAAATAACAAATCATTCTTATGAAACATAGATATCCTCTTACACAAAAACTAGGGGTTTTCCCAATTCTCATTGTAATATTGAAATGATCCTAGAAAATTAATCAATGATACATATGTATCATTAATGATGTTTATGAATAGTCAAATGACTTATACACACAACTAAATGACCCCTAAAGAGGGTTTAAAATATATTTATATAGAGTGAGAATGACTCATATGCAGTTGGAATTTTTTCAATTTTCTGTAATTTTAGGTTTTAATAAAATAAATATTAAACTTCATCCATCATATTCATTCCATCTCCAAACACCTCAAAAACACTTCAACCATAAACTCAAACATTATTTTCAAACTCTGACAAATGGTTGATAATAAATACAAAAAAAACACAACAGTTCAATGGGATAGAGTCAATTTGAAGAGAATATGGAATTTTGTTTTATATCTAAAAATGAAAATTTCATGAACCCTGTATAGGGACTTCATAAGGTTCACCTATAACACTTTGAAGAGTTTAGTAACTTCGTAAAGTTCATTTTTTTAGGGTTGGTGATATTCATAAGGTCTATAGGGACTTTGTTGGGTTAATAATAGTACATCATAGGGTATAATTTATAGTTCATGGTGAGTTTCATTATGTGTTTTTTATAAAAGGAATAAACTTTTTCAGGCTCATACAAATCTTCTTAAGACTCATTGGATGAATTTTTTATGGTTGAAAACTATATAAGGTATATCCAGCCCAATGAAATTGGAGCTGAGTAAGAATTTTCCAAAGGTAGATAAGAAATAACCTGGGGAATGTAAGGTTTATTGTGACTTCTTAAGATTCATTAAGGGAAACTCTCTAAGATTCATTCACTTAGAGAAAATTTGAGAATTTAACTGGGTGAAAATTTTGACTTTCCAAAATTATAGATTCTAAATAAAATAAAATATGATGATGTGTGAGTTGATCTTAAATGAATAAAACATCATGTATAAATGTGATTCAAGCTGATTTATTTGAGAAATTAAAATCGGTGATCACTTCTCTATTCATTTTAATATTATGGTTTTTTTAACTAAAAAATGTAAATAGTAAATTAAGTTGTAACTATTGAAGGAGAATCTCAAAAAAAATATCTAGAATGTTATTGTGGTGATGCTATATTTATCATTAGTTCCTTATTCACATGTAATTCATGTAGTGGTTCACATTGATTTTTATATAGAAAGTATTCTTATGATATTGTATTATTAATAATTTTTTCACAGTGCAGTACACCAAGCCATGAGAAAACTAAATAAGATGATAACTAAATCTATTCATGTCAATTGAAGAGTGATGATCATTTGAAGGTATTTTTGGAATTCAAAAATTCATTTATTCATTGTTTATTTTTGAATGGTGATTGAAGTTAAAGTATTTTTTTCTCATGTTTTTTATTAAAAAATGTAATCAAGAATAAGGGAAGTGTTAGAAATACCCCATATACAATAATTAAATGATTTATAATGATAGTATTGATCATGTGGTAGTGAAATATGAAAATTGGTTTAAGGAAATGATTCAAGGATCCCATTTTATGATTTTAGTAATGATAAATCTCTAGACACTATTGAAAAAATTATATTTAACAGCAGTTTTTTTAGATTAATGGTGGTTTAAACCATTAATAATCAATTTGTGGCAGTTTTGAAAAAATTTCCTAAAAAGTGGTTTCAGAAAACATTTCATGGAGATTTTTAAAAAAATATGGGAAATTTTTAGTTGAGTTTTTATAATTTTTTTAAAAAAATTAAAATTTTAATATTTTAAAATTTTAAATTATTTTTTATTTATTTATTTATTATTGTTAGACTAACTTGGCTAAATAACCTAAGGGGTGAATTAGGGTATGATATATTAAAAAACTACCGCTTCAAATCTTGTTTAGTCATTAAGCAAAACATTATTCTCTATCTTTCCCTTAAAAAATATGAGAATAAATGAAAGCATGCATGATGCATAAAAATTTTACTTGGTTCACTTGCACTGGGCTATGTCCAAGGATCATACATAAGAAATGTGACTATGTACCAAATCCACTAAATTAAACTACTATTACAAATTTTGGAGTAGACTCACTATCCCTCCAGATTCACAACCATTCATAATTTGAGATCTCACTACTCTCTCAACTGAATTGTGCTCACTACTCATTCAGAAGATTCTTCAAATGATCACTTTAATCAATATAGTTTACACCTCATTTGGTGCATCATTTTTCTCTAATTTTATTCACTTTTTTTAATACCTCTTTACCATATAATTTTTAGTAAATTCCTTATGATTTGTGTAAGATTCGCTTTTTCAAAACCCCTTTCTCAACTTTCACTAAACTACCCAATCATTAGAAAAACGTTTCAAAACATCAAAAAATATTCATTTTTAAAAACCCACAACCTTTTTTAAAAATTTCCAAGATTTCATGAAAATGAAAATTATTCATGAAACTTTCACTTTCAAGAAACATCCTTCCTTTACGAAACTGATATTCATATGAATCCTTTTCATAAGGAAATCATTCACAAAATTTCTTTACAAATTCAAATCCATTTTATTTTAATTAAGGCTTCATATATTTATATGATGGGGGTAGCCACATATTTATAGTTGTTTCTTCTCCTTTAAGAAACATTCATCCTCACTACCACTTTTTCATGGAACTCTTCATACATGTTTATGAAACTCCCTGACTTCATGAAAATTTAGTGAAATTTTCTATTCATGAAGCATCTCATAATTGCATAAATTACCACATTTTTTCCATTTGTGAAACTTTACATAATCATGTAACTTACCACATTTTTCCCATTCAAAAAACATCCCATAATCCTATAACTTACCATATTGTTATTTCATGTCAGAGCACTATTTTGAAAAACATTCATTCATAAATCCAAAAAACCTTGTGACAAAAAAAAATTCAAGAATTCTATGCCTTTTCAATATTTTCATTGGAAGGTCTTATAAATCTATCTTTTGAAAAAAAATCCCTTCCTCTAAATTTTGGACCCCAAAAATTTTGAAAACACTGGGAAAAAATTCCACCATGTACACACAATTTTTTATACCACTTCCAAAATTCCATACCTCTATCTTGAAGATTTGTCAATATAATTGGTCAACTATCATGTTGGAACTCCACAAATTACCTTTTTAACCAGATTTTTTAACAAAAACAATCAATCCAATAGCACTAAAAAGTTACCTTAAATAATTTTTTCCTAGAAAATCTCCCCCCTTGGGTTTATTGAAAACTCTTCACCCTTTGACACCACTTTAAATATTCTTCCATATTTTACAAAAAAACATTTCTTTGTATTTCATATAATAATCAATGATTTAATAAAAACACACGATAATCCCATATGAGACATTATTGGCATGAGAAACAAGTGTAGTAAGAAAATTTCATCAATGAATCACTTAATTACAAAATAAATAAGCTTCTTTCATCATGTAACCTATCTATCATGGTATATAACCTTTGATCAATAATATTTATCATTATTAGATTTAAAACTCCCCCAACTTCACTACTACCCCTTTCATCTTATCCCCCTATCTTGATAAAGATAATTTCTACCCCTTTTTTAATGAACCCAGAGGTAACTCCTATGCGATTGAAACATTGTAAAGAACACATATCAAAACATGGTGAAAAAACAACCATGCCTCGAGAAAAGGAGGTACCATTTCTAGACTTGTTCAAGTGTGGGGAGTTGACTAAAATCCGAGATCTAGTTGTTTTCATTAAAATGATTCTTTGGGTAAGGCCTTCATTATAATATCTACAACTCCTAGTTCTGTAGGCACATACTCCAACTTCGCAAGACAATGCTTCACCTCCTCCTTGATAAAATGATACTTGATTTCAATATGATTCATCTATGAGTGATAGATTATTTTTTTGCTAAAATTTATATATCTATAATTATTTCAATGGATTACGATTGGAGACTTCACTTCAACACCCATATCATCTAACTATTGATTCATCCACAATAATTATGTATGATCTTGATTAGCCACAATATATTCAGCTTCTATAGTGCTCAATGAAATGAAATATTTTTTCTTATATAAATAAGAAATACATGATCCATCAAGATAAAATAAACCACCTGAATTTTATTTTTTATCATCTAATGAACCAACCAAATCTACATATGTATATCCCAATAACTATTTCTTATATTTTTCATTGTAAAAAACTGAAATTCACCATTCCCATGATATACCGAAGTATTAATTTTATTGAAAGTTAGTGTATTTATTTGGGATTGGTTTGATAATGCATTTCTTGGAATGTGGAAAAACATATTGGGTTGTTTCATTGTTATGTATAAGAGACTGCCAAAGATCTACCTGTATTATATGACATTAACTTCTTTTCCTTCATCATCTTCTGAAATTTTCTTCTGGGTATCCACAAAATTTTCATTTCCTTGGAATTATCCATTCTTAATATTCTCAGAACCTCCTTGGCATATTTTTATTTAGAAAATAATGTTACATTTCTTCCTTACATCACATATAAACCAAGTAATAACATTTGTTCCTTAATAATTGACATTTCAAACTCACTTTTTAAGAATTTTGTAAATTGTTGTCACTATGATTCATCTAATAAACCAAATATTATTTCATCAATATACACATGAACTATCATATTTTGATTACTATAATTTTTGAAATTGATATTGTAATCAACTCCACCATGCTAAAAACCAAGCTTCTTCAAAAACTGATCAAGACTTGAATACCATGCACTCGGTTTTTAGTTTAACCCATATAGAACCTTCCTCATCTAACAAACTTTTTACTCATCTTCACAGACAAGAAAACCATATGTCTATTTGATATACACTTCTTATTTCAAAACCACATTCAAAAATTTTGACATTACATCCATCTAGAAAACATTTAACTTCCATTACACTACAATGGATAATAATAATAAAATATTTTTCAACCTTGTAATAGGTGAAAATGTCTCATAAACATCAATTCCCTCAATCTGGGTGTATCCCTTGCAAAATAGTCATTCTTTGTTTCAAATTACCCATCCATATTAATTTATTTTGTTCCAAAATACACATTTAATCCTGATGATATTATTATATTATAGTCTTGAAACAATATCTCATGTTTGGTTCTTTTAATTATATTCAAGATCTATATTCATAACCTAAAAAAAATTTTCTCTCTATATGCTTCTTTAAAACACTTTGGATATACTTGAGATAGAAAGGATGCTTGCTGTAAAAACATAATTCTCTATGTTTGAACTGGCGTTGACTTATCACCAATGATGCTTTGCCTATAAATGTCAGTTGGACTCTTCGGTTTCATGCAAGTAAAAATTTTAATTCATCATCATTATCATTAGTATCTTCTTCTTAATCAGCATTTTCCACATCTAGTCCCCCTACATGTCATACCAACTTATCACTATCATCTAGAAACTATTCACCATGTTGTTGAAGATTCTATTCATTTTCCACTACAGTGACGTCATTACTTTCAACCACTTTTCTATACCTCTTATTGAATCATTTAAGTTCTTTTATTTTTCCTAAGTATCCAAAAAATAACCCCTCATGTCCACAAGAATCAAACTTTTTGTGTTTCTCCTTATTGAGAACAAAGAACTTACTTCCAAATATTTAAAAGTATTTCAATGTTGGATTCATTCCCTACCACATATCATGTAGGGTATTTTCCTATTTTATACACAACAAGTCCCTATTATATGTGTAGATTGATATCAAGACTTCTTCCTTACAAAATTTATCTAGTATGTCATTTTCAATAATCTTCATTATGGACATATTAATTATGATTTGATTTCTCCTCTAAATCACTCCATTTTGTTGATGAGTTCTCACTGTTGTAACTTTTTTCCTTATTCAGTTTTTCTTGATATAATCCTCCACTTTTCTATTTTTTAATTTTGTAGCATTATCAGTTTGAAACTTCAAAATCTTCTATCCAATAATCCTTTTAAATTCCCTTCAAAATTTTGTTTTGTAATTGAATAAGTTTGACTTGTTGTAAATGAAAAATATCTATTCCATCCTACTAAAATCATTAAAGAAAAGAATATAATACTTCTTCCTGTCAACGTATCTTGGTGAGATAGGTCAACAAACATCTACATGTACCAATTCAAGCACTCTAGTTAACTTTTTTTTCTTTTTTATTGTACTTATTTATGATAATATTCTCTTGTTTACAAGCATCGTATGTGTGATCATGATTAGGTGATAGCTTGGGGAGATATTGAGTTGCATCACATTTCTTCTAGGGATGGTTGGTATAGATGTATAATCCATTATGCCACAACCAATTTTCTTCCTCTCTTGATAGAAATCATATATCTTTTTCCCACTCACAGGGTAAATATTCCCCTTCATTTCTTTCCCTATAGAACAACTATACCATATTTTCCCTTGATAGAACACAAATTTTTTAGTAAAGATTATAGCATGACTCAAGTCAAACAATTGACTAAAACTTAGAAATTTGTGATTGAGACCTTTGACAATAAAGACATCATCACGACTCGTATCTTTACTCCCAAATTTGGATTTTCTGGAGCCAATAATTGTTAGGCCTTCATCATTTCCATATTTGACAATAACTTTCTTATCATATTTAATGCTTGTAATATGATCCTTATTTCATGTCATATAATTTGTGCATCCACTATAAAAGGTTCATACAACAACATAATATGATGCTTTAAGATAAATATATGCAACTACTTCATGCTCAGTACTTTTCTTTTTTATCCACATCATTAAATTCATACCTTTTGTGGACTGATATTTTTTACCTTCTTCAAAGTATGATTGTCCAACTTCATCTTACAGAGTTTTAAATAAATTTTTCATTTTAAGATATTTTGATGATTCTTTTAGATATTGTTAATGAACACTTTGGGTTTTCTTTGACACATTCCTCTGCATTGTTGATGGAAAATATTTTTCCATGTGTCTAAATCCTCCACACCATAAATAGTAACCATCAAAATCATTCTTGGAATATTGAACTCTATGTGGATTCCTTTGTTTCACTTGTTCCCTTTAGTGCCTTTTGTCTATGTAACATACATTTTTTAATGTCCCATATTTCCACATAAATAACACCTAATATGAGGTGTATTTCTATAAATCATTGGTGAACTATTGTTCATCTCCTGGGTTCTCTAAATATTCTAATTCTGATTCATACCAAAATCAATATTTAACTTTGGATTCCTCACTTGTGGTCTAACATCAATCATCACATATTTTGATTTGTGATCTAGCCTCATGGTAGCCTTTTAATTTGGATATGAATGTTTCTTTTATTTTTATATACCTCTATAATCCACTTCATTCTTTTTTTCACCTGAGTGATCTAAATTATTGATGATATACTATGAGTCAAGAGTCTCTCATCATCTCCTAACTTTATTCACAATATGATAAATTCATCTTCAAGTTCTTTGATAAATTTGATTTGATCTTTTTATGTGTTAGTCAAACCATCAATCACCCTATTATATTCTTCAACTTTTAGCACATACTCAATGACCTTTTTTAGTTTTTTTGGCATTGAAGACTTAATAATTTCAATTTATTTCTTTATATCATACTTCTATTCTTACTTATGCTGCATATAAAATTTGGAATCATGAACCACTCTATTAGATTCCTTTGTTTTGGATCTCCAAATATATATCTCATTATGAGAGGATTCTAATTTATCCTAGAGATCAACCCTTCCTTTGACTTCTCCTTTATCATTGTTGATTTCCTCTCTTGTATGGGAGTTACCTATAACTTATACTATAGCATTTTCTCTATAATTATTACAATCCTCCATATCTTCTAACACACATTCTTCAAAACTTCCATTATCCTATGAAATTAGGTCATTCTTCTTGATAAAGTCTTACTTCATGTATTTCTTACCTTTCATATAGGCTAATGTATTCTTCATGGGAATTTTAACTTCATCCTAATAATCATCTTGGAATTTATTAGGTAATATTTCAACAAGATTTCAAAAATTTCCACATAGAAAGCATGATAAAAGAATTTACCCCTTGAATTTTTCTTTTCCTCTTCATAGATTTGAGGAAAGGAATGACATAACCTCATCCAGATCTTCTTCTTCATGGTCATATTCAATAGTGAGATTCTTCTTAGCCTTTAATTCCACCTCTTTTGACTTCCCTTTTTCCATAGGATCATTATCATCATTTCTCATCTTGTATGTGACAATAGTACTATGAAAACCATTCCAAGATAGCTCCTTTGGATCTTTATCTTCTAGTACATAAAATTTTAGATTGAATTGAGGTCAAATTCTTCAGAAGAATTGCTTAATGATGTTTCCATCTTCAAGAATGTCTCTGAGACCATACATTTCTTCCATACCAACATTTACTTGGTCAAAGAATGCATCTACAGACTCATTGGGGTGCATTCTCAGGCCCTCATATTTGTTCCACAAAAATTATACATTTGCTTCTTTGACTTTTGAATTGACTTCATATATATTCAATAGCTTTTCCCACATAGAATGTGTGGACTTACATGAAATCACCTTTGTGTAAATTGTGTTTGATAAAGATCATCATAAGTTATCGATTCCTTTGGAATCAACATCCAATTCCCTTAAGTCTTCATCTGATATAACACCACTATCTACACTTAAAGAAATACCATACGTCATAGATATAAAGACTTCCATACCTAATGATCTGAAATAGTGCTACATCCAATTATTCCACAACTGAAAATTTTCTCCATCGAATATTGAAATCCCTATGTAATAAATAACCTCAATAGAGACCACTAAGAGAGAAACAATGATTTTAATATTTGGATATGATACCAATTGTTATCCCAACTACGTTAAATACTCTGAGAGGAGGTAAATCATGGTATAAAAAATTAAAAAACTTCCCTTTAGGATCTTATTTCATCGTTAAACAAAACAATATTCTATCCCTTACCTATAGAAAAGTATGAGTATCAATGAAATCATGCACAATAAAAAATAGTTTTACTTGGTTCCCTCACACTAGGCTATGTACAAGAAGCATACATAAAGAATGTTTCTATCATCCAAATCAACTAAAGTGTATTGTTACTATAATTTTTTTAGCGGACTCACTATCCCTCATGGTTCACTACCATTAACAATTTTAAATTTCACTTCTATCTCAAATGAAGTGTGCTCTCTTCTCCATGAGAATATTATTTCATTGATCGCTTAAATCAATATAGTTAACACCTCGTTTGGTGCATCATGAAGCTCAAATTTCACACACTTTTTGAATACCTCTTTACCACAGAATAACTAGCTAATACCTTTTGATTCGTATAATATTCACTTTCATGAAACCCCTTTATCAACTTTAACAAAATGAACCAATTATTCATGAAAATTTTCAAACCTTAGAAAACTTTTTTTTTCAAAACTCACAATCCTTCGCAAAACTTTCTAAGCTTTCACAGAACTAAAAACTCTTTGTGAAACTTTCACTTTCATGAAACTTCCTTCCTTTGAGAAACTGCTATTCTTATGAATCTTTCATGCGGGGAAATATTTCATGAAATTCTTTCATGAATTCAGAGCCTTTGAATTTTCATTAAGGATTCTTCTCTGAAAATGAGAAGAAAGCTGCCTATTTATAGAATTTTCCACCCCTTTGAAAAACATTTATGCTCATTATTTCCTTTCCGCAAAACTCTTCATACTTTTTTGTCAAACTTCTTGTCTTCGTGAAACATTTGAGAAATTTTCCATTTTTGAAACTTCTTTTAATCACATAACTTACTACCTTTTATCTATTTGAAAAAATTATCATAATAGGGTAACTTATTACCTTTTTCCATTCGTGAAACTTCTTATAATCATGTAACTTACCACCCTTTTCTTTCGTGGCTCAGCAGTCTTTTGCGAAACATTATTTCGAAAATCTTCAACCCTTCACGACACAAAACTTTCAAGAATTCCATGTATTTTCCATAATTTCATGAGGTAGTTCTAAAAATCCATCTTTTGAAAAACTTATCCTTTCCTCCAAATTTTGGACCCAAGAAATTTGGCATACGCTGGGAAATAATGCCACCTTATACACATAATTTTCCACACCATTTTTCGATCTTTTTTACCTATGTTTTGAAGTTTTTTCAACATAAGTGGTCAACAGTCACATTTGAACTCCACAAATGACCTTGTCAACCTGCTTTATCAATAAACACAATCAACCCAAAAACACTACAAAGTTACCTTAGGATATTTTTCCAATAATTATTTATTTACATATTTATTCATTATTATTATATATTAATTTATTTCATATTTATTTATCCTTACTTGCATGTCACTCATAAATTAAATATATATATGTGTTGGGTGAGATTTGAACATCTTACCTCTTGGTTATTCTATAAACTTTACCACTCTAGAAAACTCTTCATGTGATGAGTAAACCGAATTTAATATATATAATACACACACATAGAGATAAATACATATATATATATATATATATATGGATACATTGATAATAATAATAAATAATAATAATAAGTAATAAATAATAAATAATAAATAACAAATAACAAATAATACATAACAAATAAATACAAAATAACAAATAATATATAATATATAACAAATAAATGAGTAACAAATAATAAATAATAAACATTAAATAATAAAAAATAAATAGTAAATTATTATTATTATTATTATTATTAATTTATAATAAATAAATATATAGTACATAAGTTGTAAATAAATAATAAATAAAGAACAATAATAATAATAATTAAAAATATTAAATATTAAATACATAAATGAATAATAATTTAAAAATAATTTAATAGTAAATAGAAAATAAATAAGTAATGAACTTGTAATATATTAATAATAAATTAATAATAACTAATAAATGAATAAATAATACATAATACATAATAAATAATAAATAATAGATAAAGGTAGTAAATAATAAATAGTAAATAGTAAACGTATAAATATGTATATAATTACATATAAAATTATTTTAATATAGTTATATATATCTTATAAAATTATATAAATATAAATAAATTTACATAAATCTATATAAATACAAGTATGAAGACAGACACACTAACCCATAGAATACATATAAATATATATATACCAACATCATATATGTAAATATACATAAATGTATATAAATATACAAAAATGTATATAAAAATACATAAATGTATATAAGTATAAATAAATGTATATACATATACATAAATATATATAAATATTTATAAATATATATAAATATAGGCTAAAGTTTAAAAATACATATAAATATCTATTTATATATGCACTTATATATAATTTTTAAATAAATATTGATAAATATATATATATATATATATTGTAAATAAATATACATAAATTTATAGAAATATATATATATATATATATAATAAATCACCAAAAAGGAAAAACCATATCAATTGAAATGCCATCAAATCAACATGAATGTAAATCCATGGAAAAAAATCATAGATGACCCAATAAGCATATGAATACACTATTAAAAGATTCTAAAACACCTCAAATGTTAAAAAATCATGGTATTTGAACAAAAACCTTAGTTTTAGGGGCCTTCTGGGCCTTTTACCTCAAAAAAATAGTGATGAGGGTTTTCTAATTTAATACTTCATAGATCTCATCGTAGACTTTGATTTGATATATGGTGGTGCCTAAACGAACACCTAAATTGAAAAATATTGTTTTTTAAAGTTGAAGTTCGATTTTAAACTTCTCTTAAAATAATAGTAAATCTTATTTTATTAATTATTACCAATTTAATATCTAATTTCATTGTAGTTCATTTCATTATCTTCGATTGGACTAATTTTTGAGCTAAAATGGATGCCCATCCCAAAAGTAATGGTCATTTTATGCTAAAGTATAATTTTCAACTTATCCTAGAAATAATTTAAATATCAAATATTTAATAACCAATAATTATAAGTAATTAATAATTAACACATAATAATTCAATAAAATGATAACTAATAAATAATAACTAATAATTGTTAATAATAATTAATAAATAATAATTAATTATTTACTCCCCCTTTCATTAATTTTAGAATTAGTTTCTTAAAAAACACTAATAGTTAATTTTGATGAAAAGATTAGTGGTGATTTTCAAAACCACTGCTAAAAAATCATCATGAATTTCATCTTTTCATGTAGTGAGAATTCTTAGCTATAATTGATTTCTCAATTAATTTAATTTCAGAAATTTGAGTTTTCCCAATTTAGGGGAGGAGTTTGAGAGAGTGGGTGAATTATTAATGAGTTAAATTTTTGATTGTAAGTAGATCCTGATCATTCAATAATTTGAGAATGGGAAGACGTTTTCTAAAGTAGATCAACGTCAGATTCTACATATTCTGAGCAAGGCTATAAGATCCTAGACTTCATAAAGGTACATCCTTGTATAAATTTTGGTTTAAATATTTTTTTTTGATTAACTGATTCATGGGTATATGAAGGGCCTCATGGGTGTTTTGGGGGTTTGGGACATAAAAGGATGGAAATCAGGCCAAATGGTATAAGGCGCACTGTTGGCACATGGTTAAGTAAACTGTGTGGCCTTCCCAGGAAAACCATGCAGCCTTGGATAGTGTCATGTCACATAGTTATAGTAAGATTTGTAAATTTTTTGGAGCTTCCTATGTAACTATGAGACCTCACCTTCCTTATATAGTGGCTTACACACAGTTTGTGGATAGTTGGGAAAACTGTGTATCCCAATAAAAGCTGGAAAAATTATAGTCTTTTCATTATGGCCTTTTAAGATCCCCATAAAATTTCTCCCCTATTTATTCCTCCTCCATCCCTAGAGATTCCCCATTTCTACCCAAGATTCCAAGGGGTCAATATCCTTCATTTATAAGACAGTTGGATCATTTTTGGTTGCATATCGAAGCTCTAGGCAATTCTATCACATCCCTTGATTCTCTTTTTTGGATTTGGGTTTCCAGTTTCTCCCATCTTCTTCTAAAGCTCAAAAGACCTCTTTTTCTGGTGGAACTTAATTTGGGGATTATATGGTTGTTTGAATCCATATATATTTATTACTAAGATTTATTTCATCTTTATATTCAAGGTATGTGGTCTACAATTTATACCCCATATTTTTGTTATAGATTTGTGCATGTGTGTTGAGATCTTCCTTCCCTCTTATTTTGAACTTGTTAACTTGACTAAGATTCAGTAAAATATGTTGGATAATTAATTATTTAGACCCCTAATGATCCAATGGGATTCTTTGATGATGATTCGAATGATTTAGGGCCACCCATGGGGTGCACTGGCATTCCCAAACCTAGAAATTGGTATGGTTAAGTGTAGAGTTGACATGCGATAACATAGAGCCAATTTTGAACATGTTGAAAATGTCAATTGGATTTGAAAATAGAGTATTGATAGTTGTTCCTAGGTTTGATAATGAAATAAAGGGTTGTTTGTAAAGACATAAAAATGGGAAAATGGGTTAAATAAGATTATGTCAAATGCTTAATGAATTTTGTTAGAAATTCCTTAGAGGATTGGTGCATATGAAATGGATAACTTGCAAATGGGTAATGGTATGAGAAAATGGGAAATATTTTAAATGAAATGTAATATGTGAATTGATGAATATGTTTAATGGGTTAGGGTATGAGAATTATGGGGTATACCTAATGGGTTAAATGTAATAAAGTGGTTGTATAGTGTGAAATATGAATTGTACATGAAATGTATAAGTTGGAAAACACATGTGAAATAATAAATGGGATAAATGGGATAATGTATAGTAATTAATGAATATTTTCTAATTTATGGGAATTGTTTAATATACTTAACGGGTTAAGGAATGAGAATGATAATTGGTATAAATAGTCATGTAATGTAATTGGAAAATGAGTTAATGGTTTAAGGTATAATATTAATTTATATATTGATTATGATGGGATATGATTTCTATTTGTATTGGTTGAGTTTGGTTGTGATATGGTATGTGTGTGGTGGGATTATAGACTGAGGCTCCTTCTATGAGTTGAGTCTAGACTGATTCTCAAACCCCACCCTGATATGTATGGTGAATGGATATATAAGCATGTTAACATGGCTAAGACTATGGGATAAAGTACTAAAGCTCCTCCCATAGGTCGAGTTATACTGATGTTATAAAATCCACCAACATTGCATAGGTTAGGGAAGGGGATGAAGCTCCATTCCCCTAACAGATGTATTCCACCCAGAATGAGGCTCTCAGGTGAGGATAATGAGTTTGTTGTGTTGTGTTACCCCTAGGGAGATAGCGAGTTGAATTTTCTCTTATGCATAGTTATTGATTGCATTAAACCCTTGTGTAGTTGATGTATATGTCTAACCCATGTAATACATGAGGATGATGGATTAAGTAAAGAAGATGGATAAATAGTAAATATAGTAATAATGATAGAAATGGTTAGAATACACAGTAATAACTAATGGATACCAAGTTGTTATTTAGTTTCGTTTTTCATTTATTTCATTACTGCATGCACTATATATTAGACTGTATATTTTATAGACACCATTGGAGGTGCCCTACTGAGTTTTGTACTCACACCCTGCTCGGGCCACTATTGGGTACCCAATCAGATTTCATGGTTGTAGGTTAGGATAAGGGAAAAGAACCTATGCTTAGGAGATTAGTTGGTCTTGGGATGTGCATGGATGAGGTTCTGGACTTGGAGTCAATACCATTTTGGGTATTCAGCTTGTTGTCTTTATTTTGGGTTTCCTTCGTTTTGACACTATTAGTATGACTTGACATGATTAATATTGATTTTTGGTTTGTAACCAGTTTTGGGAGATGTTTAGCTATGCATGTTTATTGATTACTACATATTGTTTCTGTTATTTATGTTGTTAATTTTTGTGGCCTACTCTAGTAAATAGGGTATAGTCTCCCCAAATAGAAAATTAGACCCTCATTGCTAGTCAGTAGTCTCTTTCATATAGGGAGGTGCACTTGAGGTCATGTGATGACCCGGCTCGGGGCACCGTTTTAGTGGATCTCTTGTTAGGGATGTTATAAAGGCTAACCCATTTGATCTATTCACATATATCACTACCATAGATCATGAAATATGTTGTACTAACCATTAACATAGATAGAGAAAAATAACTGATAAATGGGTGACTTTTATCTGCACTTGCATAAAATGTTGATAATGTTATCTTTTACAGGCGCTAAAAAATCCAGATAAGGGGGTGCCCTTTTTTAGTGCTTTTTTCTAATACTGATAAATGTCACCTCTTTTGCAGTGCTTTTCTTTAGTGCTGATAAATGTTTCACCTTTATCAAAAAAAATTATAGCACTGATAAAGGTCGTAGTGAGTAATTTAATTTATATATAAATATTTTTTATATATTTTTAAATAATATTTATATTACAATAAGTATATATATGTAAATATAATATATGAATATGATTTATATAACTTTTAATAAAAAATTAATCTTATTTTCATAATTTTATATATATAAAATTATCAAATTTATATGAGTCAAAATGATTAATAGCTTATTTATATACATTAATTACAAAATGTGCACATAATTAAAATAAATATAATATTTTAATATTTTATTTGAACAATTTTATAATATATAGATGAATATATTTATTTAAATATATATTTATATTGATATTAAATAATTTAAAATATATGTACATGTATAATTGTATGTATGTGTATGTGTGTAGATGTATATATGTATATATGTATATATGTATATATGTATATATGTATGTCTGTCATGTGTACATGTATGAGTAAATATGGTGGTGAAGGCTCTCAAAGATTAAAATCAAATAATTATTCCCATTTTCTTCCATTACTAGGTAGAAGAACCAAATCATTTTAATATCTTCTGATTTGT
The DNA here is from genome assembly GCA_963277665.1 of Viscum album. Taxonomy (NCBI): domain Eukaryota; kingdom Viridiplantae; phylum Streptophyta; class Magnoliopsida; order Santalales; family Viscaceae; genus Viscum; species Viscum album. Next base: position 1,923,137,513 of record OY728160.1, read on the forward strand.
TTGAAATTTTTCTAGGAATTATGAAATGGGTTTAATTTAGTTTGTATGATTTGTTCCAATTTTTTATATTTATAGTGCTTCATAAAAATTATTCCATGATACTTTTAATACTTATACACATACTCTTTATTTATATGCTTTATTTATTATTTTAATTTTTTTCTTAATAATTTTATTTTGTTATGAAATTATTAAGTTTTTTTATTTTTCTAATATTGATTAACTTTTTTTAACATTCTTATTATTATTATATATATATTTCATAGACCAAATTTTTATATATTTTACACATCTGATATGAAAATAACATATGGGTTATGTACATGGATTATAAATGCAGAATGAACTATCATATACCAAAGAACTTGACGTTACGATATAACCATAACATGGGTGGCGTCAATTACTCACATGCGGTCTGAAGTTTATTTTATATCACAAACCAACACATCTTACATCACCACCAATATAGTATGACTATGTCGACATAAGATGTGTCATTTACTCAATTCCAATGTATCTAAAAAAATCAATCCAACACAATGAGCATTGAGATGATCGACACCTCCACTGTTTTTGAATTCCAACCTTCTACAATACATGATGAGTATTTATCACTAGATTTTGTTTTCTAATTTTTTCTTATTTCTCAAAAAATTAATAATACTTGAATTCATTTGATTTTTATTGATGCAGGATCAAAGGATTTTATAGTTCATTAAAATGATAGTCGATTTATACAGTGCATTACCAAGATAGAGAAGAGAATTTTTTTCATTTCTTGTTAATGATGGAATTAAATGAAGACTACATAGATATAAATATGGATACATAAATTCATATCTTTAACTTGGTTTTTAAATGTAGTTCTTAAAAATGGTATTCTCTGAATGGTATTTTCAAAAGTTAGTAGTCCTTTCAAATTTTAATTCCCCAACTGAGTTGTTTTACTTTCATGTCATGTTTGGTAAAAGGTGATTTAATTGATTAAATCTTTGTTAGATGATAGTGATAGTTTTTCATGCCTCTTAGGTTCTTTAAAATTTTATTTTATTTAATAAATGTAATTTTTTAAAGTTGTATGTGGTGTATAATGAATTGAATTTGACATGGGTTGTTGAAAGGACCCTTTGATAAAATGAGATCTATATAAAATGGGAATAGAACATGGGAACTTTAACTAGATACTTTTGGTTCATTTTATTTAAATTCAAGAGTTTCTTAAAATGATTCTTTAAAAATGGAATTTTATGGGATCCAAGTTCATATGTTCTATGTAGTGATTTATTTGGTTAAATATAAATATTACTAAATCAAATAAGTTAGATATTAATTTAAAATGGAAGGATGTATATCGTATAATAAAATATTATGAGGATAGTGTGAAAGAGTTTATCAATTTTGCAAAATATCATGCATATGACCCTTCTCAAATCCTTTATCCATGTTTATGTTGTCATTATTCAAGACTAATTAGTCTAGAGGATTTGAGAAACACATGATCTATTAAAGAAAGTATTAAAGTTATAAATTTTTTAATAAACATGGAAAAAATTAATGTAGATAGTGACTTGGATAAGGCTTCATTTTATGAATAATATGATATGATTACAAGTGTGTACAATAATGAATATTGTATTGAGCATGTGATTATAGGTGTGGATGGAGATGAAGATCCTATTGAGGAAATGATAATGAAAGTTAAAGATGAACTTCATGATTGTCCAAAATTGTTTGAAAAGATTAAGAGTTGTGTTAAGACACCGTTTTATGTTGGTTGTACTAGATACATAGCATTGTCAGTTATATTAAATTTGTAGAATTTAAATTCTACAAATAGAGGGAGTGATTCTAGTTTTACTAAACTACTTTTTCTCCTGAATGATATGATCCTAGAAAATAATGAGCTTGTTTTCTAAACATATAATGTTAAAAGATTTTTTTTTTCAATGGGTATGATATCTGAAAGAATAAATGCCTATCAAAATGACAACATACTATTTCTAAAGGACCATAAATCACTTAAAACTGCCCAAAGTATCGTATATATCGATACAATAAAGATGAATTGCTTCCTATAAAATTTTCATAGTACATTCTAATAATTCCAAGTCTTAGGTAACTATATGGATGTGAGGAGACTTAAATACAAATGACATCATATATAGATACAATAAATAAAGATGAGAAACATTTTCACTCGATATACTATCCTCAGTGGAAGGGAATTGATCATGAGTATCCTAAATTTGAAAACGGACTAGGAAACCTTCATCTTCTTCTATCTATAGATGGAGTGAATCCTTTTGGTTTTCAAATCATAACTCATAGTACATGGCCATTTATGTTGGAAAATTATAAATTTTTATCATGGTTATGCATGAAATGAAAATACATTATGTTATATTAACTTATACTAGAACCTAAACAACCGGGTAATGATATTGATGTTTATTTGGATCCATTGATCAAAGACTTGAAATTATTATGGGATTCAGGTATTATGTTGTATGATTCTTATAGAAATAAAGATTTTAATTTGATATCCATGTTGTATAGGATGATAAATGACTTTCTTACTTATGTAATATTTTTAGGATATTGAATTAAAGTAACTCAAGGTTGTCCCATTTGTGAACAAGGTACACAATCTATTAGGTTGAATCATTCATTGAAGACTATGTTTCTAAGAAATCACATATTTCTACCCCAGTGATATATATACCAATATTGGAATATTTCATTCGATGGGATTTTAGAAGAATGTACAACAACATCTCTACAAATAGGTGATAAACTATTTGAGAAAGTAAAATATATAGACACTACTTTTGGTAAATATTTTTTTAAAAACCTTACAAAAACATGATGGAAAAAGATATCAATTTTTTTTCTGAATTCCCATACTTGAATTATTTATACATCATACATTTTCTTAATGTTATGCATGTTGAAAAAAATGTATGTGATTGTGTTTTTGGTACATTACTAAATACACCTAGAAAGACAAAGGATGGAATTAATTCTAGGTTAGACATGATTGAAATGAGAATAAGGGAAGATTTGTTATCAGTGAAGAGTGAAAAAATAATTTTTTCCCTCCAACTAATTACACACTTTCCGGGAAAGAGAGATATCAATTTTTAAATTTCTTGAATGATGTAAAGGTTCCATAGGGTTATTCATCAAATATAAGTAGTATCGTGTTAATGAATAATTTAAAGTTAAATGGTCTAAAATCAAATGATTGTCATATTTTGATTCAATATCTAATGCACATAGCTTTACATTTCATTTTTTTCTAGAATTTCCATCATACATTAACTAAGCTTTGTTTCTTTTTAAAAGCTATACGCAACAAAGTTATAGACCATGTGAAATTTCCAACTATGGAAAAAAGATATTTTTGTCATATTATATGAATTGGAGCTGTTCTTCTCACCAACATTCTTTGATATGATGGTTCACTTGATGGTTCACTCAGTAAGAGAGATTCGACTATGTGGTCTTGTACATTATAGATAGATGTACACTATTGAACAATATGTAAATATTTTGAAAGGGTGTGTCAAAAATAAAATTTTTCTAGAAGTTTGTATTGTAGATTAATATATTGTTGAGGAAGTCATTGAATTATGTACTGACTTCATGTCAAATGTGTAAATCATTCGTCTATTGAAATCTCATCCCACTGAGCAGCTTATGGGTGAAGTAATTCTAGGAATGGATATTGTCAAAATTACTATTATCGATTGAGAGTAGGCTCACCTTTATGTATTGTATAGAAGTTTAGGTGTTTCTTTATATGTTTAAACCCACAAAAAATATTTATAATTTTAATCCATTAAGGGATGAAATATGGATATCAAATACACATAATAAACAGTTTCTGTGATGGTTTTGAGACCATATTTTTAAAGAGTCGACTGAAAATATGGATTCAATTTTAGAACAGATTCAGTGGCTATTCAAAGGAACAAGTGTACATGAATTATCTTATAATATTTATGTAATTAATGGTTATATTTTCTATAAAAATGAACATGATAAATGCAATACCATTCAAAATAGTGGAGTTACACTTGTGGTTGAAGCGATGCATGTATCTGGTATTAAATAAAAAAATATAATTTATGTGAATATTTCATAATTTTTAATCATAAAATAATTATGGTATTTGGATTGTACACCATTCCAAGTACTGATTTTCAATGCACGTTCGTTGATAACAGGAGTGCTGTTAAAATATATGAATTATGTAGCACCCCTTTTTTCAAGTAAGTGACCCTTTTTTATGTACTTTAAATATATAAAGTGTTTGGGTGAATTTTGGGAGGGTTTGGAAACATTTTGTAATGTTTTTGTAGTTTTCTATAGATTTATGGTTTGATCACATTTTTTGGAAACTGTGAAACTATTATAGGAAACCATGCATAATGAGACTGGGGCTAAGGGAAGGCATACGATTTTTCTAAATTGTGCGGCCACCAAGGAGAAATCAAGAAAAGTGTAATAGTGATCTTTTTAATGGGTGGAACATAGTTTTTCTAATCATAAAGGACAAAAATATGAGGTCCTCCTTGATACAGTGGCTGTTAAATGGTTATCACACGATTTTTCCCAACCATGCAACTAACCATGAACAGTTTAAAAACAAGATCCTGAAAAAGTGGATCTGGATCGATATTAATTTTTAACCCCTAATTTTTACTCCAATTTAACCTTAACTAAATATTTTATCTTACCAAATGCTTTGAAACCCTTCCCCATTAAATTGGAAGTGATCCAGAGGCATTTCTTAGTACGTTGAAGCCTGATTCCCATGGTAAGTCATCATTTTTTTAGTTTTTCATGTTTTTTCTTATATTTACTTCCTTCCCTCTCTTAGTTTCATAGATCTAGACCACTTTGTATATATCTAAGTTTTTTTATTCCAATCATGGTTATATTTGGACTTTTTGATGTTAGAGGAAGTGATCAAAAGTGGGTTTTTGAATATTCAACCTGGTTTTGTGGGCGTTTTCATGTTGTTCTTCATTTTCACCAAAATTTATAAGGTATGTGGATTCACTCTCTACTAATATTCCTATAACTATAAGGCTTAATTTAAAATTTATTGCTTTTTTTGAAATTTTTGTGCAATTTATTGATGTAAACCTTCTTTGTAAATGGTTTATGGTATTGTGAAAAATTGTGTGTTTCGGAAAAAAGTGATTTGGATAATGTGATTTTAAAATAATTATTTTAAAATGGTTATTTGGTTTTGATTCATGGAAATGTTTTTAAATTAAATTTTGTTTTTATTGGAAAGTTTTTTTTAAGTGTTTTCAATAAAAGGGAAGTTTTTATTGAAATGATTTGTTTTTATTATCTTCAATAAAAGTGTGGTTTTATTAAATGATGGAATTTGTTTGGAAAAGGTTGTATTGGCATGTGGTTGTCTAAAACGGTTAATCATGTATTTAATGGGATGGATAATGGTAGTGAAAGTACCACAATCAAAGGAATATGTTTTGAGTGTGAAAGTTCCGCTATAAATGGTAACAACAAGTTTGTGTGGTTGTGTGTTGAAGTGTGTGTGTGTGTGTGTGATTATTTGAATGGATTGGGTTATGACAACATGGAAATTTATAAATGGTTTAATGAATTATTTGGTTTCTTTCTTTAAAAAAATTCAGATGATCATTTCAGTATGTAATTTTTTGGTTTTTTTATAAATTATTAAACTATTTTAAATGGTTTTCAAATAAATTTTTTTATATAAATGTGATAACCTATTCCATCCTGGTGGAATGAGTTGGAAATTCATTTGGGGAAATCCTACTGAATTTCATTACTCACCCCTTCTTTGGAACTTTGGTGCTTTTTTAGATATCATTTATCAAGACACAGAAAAAGGTAAAGTATCACACTTCTCTAGTGGAACTTCATGATACTTTGGATGTTTGGTGGTATTGAATCTTGGAGAATATTTGGAGTTGTGGAGCTATGTACTTAGAGTATTTGGGTTTTATTAGTTTTTTCATCCACTGTGTACTTTGATGTTAGTTTTATTCCACTGTGGTACTTTATTGTAGTTTGATTTTTGTTATCAGTGGTATTACTTTGAGTTTATTTAAATTGTTATCATGCATCATATAGTGGTGTTTTTATGGTTTTTTTGGTTGGGTTGTTTTATCTTTAAATGGAAAATAATCCCCTATATGTTAATTAATCCCTTGTCATTTATTTCCAGCCTTTGGTGTCTGGGGGATGTCGCTTAATGCCAAGTAGAAATTCCACCTCGACTCAAGCCAATGAGGAGGGGTCGAATGATACAAGTGGTATCAGTATTGTTCCTTTAAGATATCTTTATATAACAAGTAGTATTAGCTTGTTCAGACCTCGACTAACAATTGGTCATCAGTTTTTTCATTCTTGGAGTTGAAATTCATTTTAGTTTATTCCTTGAGTTGGGATGCTAAAAAGGAGTAGGATTGTCAGGACTTGAAATGTATTGCATAAAAAGACATAGCTAACCTTTTTATACTGAACTTCAAGTTACCAGGGAGTTGGGTACATAATTTTTTTGGAGAAACTTATAGGATTTGAAATCTCATTATGATGGGTTTATCCAATGAGAAAATCATGAAATGCATTATAGAAATGACATCCCACTAGGATTGAATATCTCATTTCGAGTAAAGATATATGGTTTGGTACATAATTATTTATTTTTGAAAATTTTTAATGTTGTTTTAGAATTTGATATTTTGAAATGGTGTGAAATGGTTATTTTAAAATTGGTTTTCTTTTCAAAAGTATGGTGAAATTTTAAAAAATGGTTGAATATAGAAATATTGAATTTTGGAAAGTTTTTTTTTTGATATTATGATGTGGTGTAATTTGAAATTATTAAGCCTTAAATTTCTAGAGAGTGAGACTTATGGAATTTTTTGTGTTTTTAGAAAATGGAACCTGGTAGGCATCATAGAAACAAACCAGAGTAAGCTGCTGAGAATCTGGTTGTGTTAGGTCCAAAAGGGTCCAAGATACCCAGAGAGGGGGGTTGAATCAGGGTATGAATATTCTTCTCTAAATTATTCCTTTCCCAATAGATATTGACCTCTTTATTATAAGGTTCACTTTTTTGCACTTAAGTGTTAATACTGGTCTTATTCTTTCCTTATTTATCTGATAATGATGCTTTGAATGTAATATAGGAAAGAAAGCACAAGGATGCATCAATTTTTACATATTTCACCCTCACTGGGCTACATCCAAGGAGAATACAACATCGATGTTCAAATTGTACCAAATTCCCTAAGGCTCACTACCAATATTGATGGTTCAGGATAGATATTGTCTCTTCCTAGGCTCACTTTCTTTATAGGGTTTAGGGTCTACTTATTGCATTCCCAAGGGCCACTCCCTATTTCTCTATCACTAGATCACTTTTGGTGGAAAGGATCACATTCTTTATCTTCCTTCGCTCACTGATCTTGGGAGGGATTCACCCACAGTTTATGGACTTTTATGTCCCTTCATTATCTATAATGAAGAAATCATTAGTTGTAGATGGATGATTTGTTGAAGTTCCACTTCCATATAATTTATGAATACCAATTTACCACAGATTTACTAGGTAATTCCTTTTAAAAACCTTTCATGATGCACAATGACTTCACGAATCTCCTCTTTTATGAAGCTCAAATAGCCTTCCTGAAGCTCCTACATTTTGTGAAGCTCACTTATCTTTCACGAAGCACACCTCTTTCATAAAGCTCAACTAGACTTTGCGAAGCTCTTTTATTTCACAAAGCATACTTGGCCTTCGCGAATTCATTTACTTTTGTGGTTCTCAAAACAAATAGTTGGATTTTATATCCTTCGTGAACATCTACGCATGAAACACCTTCGTGATACTCAGAACATTCAGTTGGATTTTACAGCCTTCACAAAATTCTTCACATATCACCTTCGTGAACCACCATTTTCTAAACACCCTTCATGAACCACCTTTACGATTCGGGAGCCTTAATATTTTTTTTAACTCTCGCTACTTTTGTGGAGGGGGTATAGGCCTATTTATAGGCATTTCCACCAATTCTAGAACCTTTCTACCACATCATCACCATTTCATGATGCTCCCACATTTCCACCATGATTCTCCTTTTTCGCAAACCTCCACGGAAATTTCCCATTCCTAATGCTTTTTATAATCATTGAGCTTCTATCAAAACCTTCACACCACCACGATGCTTCTCACCTTCTCTGTTTGTGATGCTCGTCATACTCACAAATCTCACCATCATAATCATTATGCTTTCACGAAACACCCTTCGCAAAGCCCATTCTTCATGAAATTAATGCCCTTTCCATATTTTAATAAGAACTTCAAGAAAATCCACTATTCACAATGCTATCCAAACTCCAAATTTTGGACCCCAAAAATTTGGTAAACACTGGGATATGGTGTCACCTCATGTACATAATTTTCTATACTGCTTCAAGTGCATTCATTTCTTCATCCTAGATCTTTTTAAACATACCATGTAATTAATCTCTCTAGATCTCATCAACTGATCATAGAAACCCACTTTTTTAACAAACACAATCAACCCAAAAATACTACAATGTTACCTTGAGGGATTTTTTCCTAACAATCTCCCCCTTTAGATTTATTGACAACACTTCACATTTTGATATTTCATTAAAGATTATTCTATCTTCTACAAATCTTCTCTTCATGCTATTAAGATAGTGATTAATGATTTACTCAACACACACACTAAGACCACATGATCCTTGCTCAGATTGAGAAACAAGAGTAGCATGAAAAGTTCATCAATGAATCACTTATTTCCAAAACCTATATACTTCTTTCATCATAAACTCCATATATCATGATATATATAATTTAATTGATCACCATTAGCATCACTATATTTAATAATCCTCCTATATCATTTCTATATCTGTCAGCTTCTCCCTTTGTCTTTATTTAGACATTTTCTCCCTTATGATAGCCACAATTCCTTCCCCTTTGTCAACAAACCCAAAGGTCACTCTATTATGTTCTGCAACATGGTAAAGAACACAGATTAGCACATTTGGTAAAAACAAATCATACCATGGGGAGAGGGGGTCATACATCTACACTTTCTCAACTATGTGGAGTTGACTGAACTCCAAGATCCATTCGATGTTGTTCAAACACTGCTTTGGGTAAGGAATTTGTCAGAATGTCTGCAACCTATTGTTCTATAGGCACACATTCCAACTTCACAATCCCTTTCTCCAACTTCTCCTTGATAAAATGATACTTGATTTCATTGTTCATTATCCTTGAGTGATGGAGTGAATTTTTCATAAGATTTATATCACTTGAATTATTGCAATGAATTCTGTTCGGAGACTTCACTTCTACTCACATATGATCAAGTTGTTGCTTCATCCACAATAATTGAGTGCATGCTTGAATTGATACAATATATTAATCTTCTGTGGTGATTAAATAAATTCAATCTTGTTACTTGATTATACAAGAAATTAATAAACTACCAAGATCAAATGAACCACCCAATGTTGATTTTCTATTATCTTATAAACCGGCACAATATGCATTTGTAAATCCCAATAACTCCTACTTGGATTTTTCATTTTACATCAAACCAAAATGCATTGTTCCCTTGATATACTGGATTTTTATTTTTACTACAAGTATTTGGTTTTACTTGAAATTTATTTGATACTGCACTACTTGACATGTGTAAAAAACAATATCCAATCATGTCATTGTCAAGTACAACAGGCTTCCAATGATCTGCCTATATTTGGTGACATTAACCACTTTGAATTCATCATCCTATGATAGTTTAATCTAATTAGCCATTGGAGTCATCATTTACATGGAATTATCCATTAAAAAACTTTTCAAAGCATCCTTGGCATATTTATATTGAGAAATGAATGTTCCATTCTTTCCTTGTGTTACCTATAAACCAATGAAAATTTTCAGTTCACTAATCATTGACGTTTTGAACTCACTTTTCATGAATTCAAAAAACTGTCTACATTGTGCTTTATCTCATCCTCCAAATATTATGTCATTGACATATACCATCACCATCATACTTTTATTTCTATCAAGGTTGACATATAAATTATAATCAACTCCACCACATTGAAAACCGAACTTCTTCAAAAAATGATCGATCCTTGAATACTATGCTATTGGTGCTTTCTTAAATCTATACAAAGCTTTCTTCAGCCAACACAAAATATTCTCATGTTAATGAATAATAAAACCATATAAATACTCAATATAAACTTCTCTTCTAGAACCCCATTCAGAAATACTGACTTTAAATCCATCTAGGAAACCTTGAACTTTCTTTACACTACTTTGTCCAAGAATAATATGATTGTCTCTAGCCTTGAAAAGGGTGAAATTTTTTTATCAACATTAATAACCTCTATGTGGGAGTTCCCTTTTCACACTAGTGATTCTTTGTTTTGAATTATCACACCATCTTTATTCATTTTGTTGTGAAAGACCCATTTAGTCCCGATGAAATTCTTATCTGTTGGCCTCAAAACAATCTCTCATGTCTAATTCTTCTCAAATTGGTCAATCTATTCATTCATTGCTTGAACCCAATTATCATATATAGATGATTAATCAAAAAAATTAGCCTCTTCCTGAGATAGAAATTATTTTTGTTGTACAGTTTTCATTCGCCTTATTTGGACTAGCACTGCCTGATCACTATTGATGTTTTATCTATCTATTTCACCTCAGATCTTCAACTTTTCATATATATATAGATTTTAACCCCTCTTGTTAATCATTGGTATCTTCTTTCGGTGGGAAATGAACACCGTAACTAATTCATGATACCAATGGTTAGGTATTCAATGCAACTTGATACCATTAGATCATCCAAGTATGGATTTAATAGCTCTTCAGTTTCAAAGCAGACTTGCCATCATATCATCTCTTTTTTCACAAAAAAAACCTTTAAATTCATATTTGAAAAATATAATTGTGGTGTAACCCCACATTTTGAATATGTTGTCATATTTGGATTTAAACTATTCATATTATTTTCTTATCATATGTCTCCATTCAACTTATGCGCTCATTCCCTTTCATTACACACACCCCATGGATTGTATCTCCCCCTTAGTCCAATACAAATTCCAATATATATTAGAAAAAATTAATTCATGGGGAGAGGGGTACCTCTAAAATCATCAAGATGAGGATTTTGGTTGATCCTGATGAATCAAACCTTTGATACTTTCTTACAAATCATTGTACTATTTTTGTACTAATACCAACTAACCAACCAAATTCAACTATTCTGGCCATATGACTAAGTATTATTTTCCCAAATGTTGAGTCTTCTTCTAATATTTAGATTTTGTAGGCTTTTCCTTTTTCAAAATTTTGGGTTTACACCCATTAGAAGAGATTTCTTTCTTTGATGATCCAATAGTATTCAATTTTTCATGACTCTTTCTTTGAACAAGGATCTTTTTATTTTTCATATTCCCTTTATCCTCCCTCTATTTAAAGTATATTCCTCTTTCCTTCACTTCTTTCCATGGGGCATGACATGTGAATGTTTCAAAAAATTCTTTATTCATTTTTCTTTTATCACTTATCTGAGTCACCACATTGTTTTGTGTTGGTTGTGGGATTTCCACTAAATGTACATTCTTCTTACTCATAACTATAGAAGATCCTCCATTTTTCTTCCAAGTTCATTCATATTCTTTCAAATAGAGTTATTGTGAGTGTAACAGAGTAGGTTCATTATATACCTTTTGTTGATCCCCTTGTGTTTCCTCTGAGAATTTAAAATTATTTTTCAACTTATCACTTTGTCATACAGTGTAAAATTTCTCTTTATACATTAATAGAGTCTTGGATCTCCTTTAGAGTTCCTTTTCCTTCAATTTTTTCTTCTTTCTGTAATATCTTGACAAATTCCCATGATTATAATATATAAAACATTTCCTATTAAAAACATAACTCATGTCATAATTTCTCGATTGAGATTTTAATACAACTTGAGTTTATCTTCTGACGTTTATCTCTTATGATTCTTGACACATAATCATGGTATTTCCCATTCATCCACAATAGTAGCATTTCATGGATACATTATTCTGAGATACTCTTCTTTCAGATTTCACAAGACGCTTCTTCTGATTCTCAGATTTTGAAATATTTATATCTTCACCACATGAAATATATTCTAAATCCTTTGAAAAAAACATGACGTATTACCATAAATCCCATATAAATATCCCATGTTATCATTACTTCCAGTAAAATCCTTTTAGGTATATTTATGGTATCTATATGATTTTTTGTATTTCTGGAACTTTTCACAATTATCATGTTATCATACACGAGAGAGGGTTCATCATATAAAATATTGGTTTTTACAAAACTTGATGGCCTTTATGATGAGACAATCCTTTCATGTTTTTCCTCTGAAGTACCATATTTTCTTTTGATTTTATTATCACCTATTGAAGGATGGTCAAATAGTAAGAGCAAAGAATCCTACAATTTGGGATTTCCTTTGGAATTAGATTTCCCCACTTCCTTCTTGACTTACTATAGTTTATATCTCAATTGTTTAATCTCCTTGTACCTATATTCAAGTTAAGCATTATTTTCTCTTATGAGAGTCTTCCGACTAGTTATCTCAACTTCCAATTCTCAAGAGATTTTATACATCATTGTAGTTATAAGAACCCAGATATTCTTTTCAGATATGGATCTTGATTTTGGGTTGTTTTGAGGAAAAAGGATGAAGTGGTGGTATTATAAGTATGAATTGTGTACTTATGTGTACATGTTGTGTACTTCTATGTACACACTGTGTACCCTATTGTCGTGTACAACTGCATACTAGCCATGTAACAGCTGAGTACATGGCCATGTGGTGACCTGGCAGACCGCTTAAGTCGGGGGCCAGTTGAGGCTAATACACAGTGTGTAGTTTTAATGAACACACCGTGTAGTTTTATTTTTATTTTATAAATAGGATTAGGGTTGTGTCTCATATTAGAAAACTTCTTCTTCTTCCCATGGTTCATAAAGGAGCACGACAGAATGGAGAACGAACTCCAAACCCCTCCTGATTCTTCATTCGAGCTCCGATTGAGACATTGTCAGATGCATTGGAATCCCACTGGTGATTTCTCAAAACCCTTAGATCCTTTCTTCTTGTTTCCTCTTCTCTTGTGATTTATTCAAGGTTGGTCATTTTCACCATTTTTTAGATCTATGCCAATCTAGGTCGATTCAAGGGTCGACGTTCAAGTATATCAATCCTACGATATCGAGGTAGGTGTTTTGTGCCTTTCATTGTGGTGTCTTGTATTATATATTCTTAAAGTGCAACATACCCACGTTTGGGGTATTTCTTGATTTGGAATTTAACCTAGTTTAACACATATTATGGTTTATTTAATTTATAAAGGGTAGTTTATTATGTGTAAGGTTAGATACCTTTTCTATGGGACACCCTGTGGGTGAATTTATCTTTTTTGATTGTTTATGGTTGTTTGGTCTACAATTCCTATGATTCTTGCCTTGTTTTTCATTCCTTGTTTTGTTATTATAGAGTTATGGATTATATGAAATGAATGTGATATGCATTTTGAATGTTTGACCAATGGGGATTGGACTGTGAGATCTTCCCAAAGGGGTTAGACCATGGGAGCCACCCAGGTGGTCCTTTATATTTGATTAAATGTATGTTAGATCAAAAGGGGTTAGTCAATGAGAGATTCCCAGGTGGTCATTTATAATTTATTGTTTTTATGTTAGACCAATGGGGTTAGACCGTGAGAGCTTTTCCAGAGGTCATTATTTTAATGAATTGATGCCATTTTGGACCCAAGGGGATAGACCATGAGAGATTACTAGAGGTTCTTTATTTAATGATCTGATAATAGGTTAGACCATAGGGGATAGACTATGAGAACATCCAAAAGGTTCATGTATGAATAAATGAATGATTGTGATGCATCTACCAAGCCAAAGAACAAGCTTGGATTTGTTCGTTCTTGATTGTTGATGGTCTTATGAGACGTCTATTTTGGTTACCTTACATGGGGGATATAGATCTTAGGATAGATCCCAAGGTTACATGATTCAATGGATGAATAATAAATGTTAAATTAATGTAATTGAAAACTGTAGGACTGGTTACCTTTGATTACTTCCTAGTTTATTTCTTCATTTCTTGCATATTACCTCCTATATATATTCCCTGAAAGATAGGAACATATCTTCTAGTGGTTTCCTACTGGGATTCGTCTCGCACACTATTTGGGTCATTCTTTTGGACCCAAATAGATAATATGATTGTAGGTAGAGATATGGGTAATTTCCCTTCTTCATTAGGTACTTGATTTTTGTTGGAGATGGAGAGCATGGGATTAAGATGAGGCTTGTGATGTTGCTGGAGATTACTTGTTTCTTTGTATTTTTTTATGTATTGCTTTCCAGCATTGTGACTTGTTTGGTTGTTTCCTTAGATACATATTCCAAGAATAATATATATATATATACATAAATATTATTCCTTCTGTTGGATTTAGTTTTAGTATTCTATTGTTATTCGTACTTGGTATTATTGTTTCTGATATTATTTACTATTTAGATTCTGTTATGTATACTCTGCTAATGAAGTCATAGTTTCCCAAATATCACACATTTTCCCTCACTACTAGTTAACAGCCTCTGACATTTGGGGAAAAGAACTTGAGGTCATGTGACCAACCAAGTTTAGGGCACCTTTGGGCATCACTCAGACCTGGGACGTTACAAAGTGGTATTAGAGAATTTTCATTCTTGAGTTTCCTTACTATTTGGAGCCAATAGATTGGGATCACAAGGAATATGTAGTTGGTAATACGCTGTTATCGGGAGTAGCTAACCCGTGTATAGAGAAAAGCCAAGTTACCTCAAATATTGCAATTTTTCTAGTTTTTCAATTGTTACTGTTGATTTGATTTGACTTTTGGGTGATTCACTTTTTTTGTGTTGTTATGATTTATATCATTTTGGTTCTATTTCTGTTGAAATCTGATGATATGAGGGTATTCCATCTCATTCATAATATAGGCACTTGTTAGAGATCACATGTCAAACTTTCTTGTCATGTCATTTAGGGTGCATTACTGATTGCATGTTGTTGTGATAGATGTTGTGATAGATATTCATGTTGTTGTAATAGATTTCGTGATAGAAATACCTTCTATTTTGATAGGGTATTGTTATATGTGAAGTTTAATTTGGATGGATTCCAAGATTTGGTCACTGAGGTGTTACAGGCCCTCTTGGATCAAAATTTAGTGAATCATGTTTTAACTTTAATTGAATTCTTTCAAGTTATGATATTAATAAGGATGCCAAAATTTGATTCATAGGGAGTATGGGATCTCATGGATTGAAACTTATCACGACTTGGAAAAATTTTAATAATTTGGGGGTTCCAGATAATTTTTAGAGACTTATTGTCTGAAAAAACCCAGAAAACATGGCGTGTGGTGTTATGAACACATGCCATGTGTTCTTCTGTTCTGGAAGAAATGACTTTCCTTAAGTACACATCGTGTAATGTGTGTACAATCTGTGTAGTTTTTGACCGTGTGACTGGTTGTGTGATCAGACACACGGGGTTGGAAAACTTTCGGTAGAACATGTCATGTATGGGGGTACATGTCGTGCTATAGTCGACCGTGTATCCATCTATGGGACTAATGACATGGGTGGATGAAACTTTTGTTGTACACATTGTTTCTAGAGTGTGCACATCGTGTAGTGATCATACCAAGAGAAACCATGTAGTTATGGCCATGTATAAGTACCTGGGAAGGAGGAGATATTCAAGTATAGATCATTTCTCAGGAGGAACAAACCATGTCTATGGGGTTTTACAAGACCTAGTTTGCAGGGGTACACACCCATGTTAAGGCTTAAGGGAACATGTCTTGTAGTGGTTCCACACCGAGTAACCCTCTTTTGAAAAACTTGAATACTTTACTTTACCTATTCAATACTTTAACATCTGATTAGTAGTTCCGTTAATCTACTGAGTTGTGTTCTTGACCTTGTAGATTCATTCCACCAAGACTTCCTTCGGTTGTATGCCAGATATAAGGCGGTGATCAGACACCAGAAATGGTAGATCAAGGGATACTAGCAATATCCTCCCACTTTCTCAGAGGATGGAGGACCACAGGCTACAAAGTCATGGTTGGAGGCCATTCATTATATCTTCTAGAATCTAGAGACACCTCCTGAGATGAGGGTGAAGCTCACAACTTACATTCTATGTGATTCAACCAAGAGATGGTGGGATGTTATCTCACAGATAGGATGTTATCAATATATGAATTGGGAAGAGTTCCAGACGACCTTTTATGATTACTTCTACCATAAGATTTTGAAGTCCAACTAAGCCTAGGATTTTATGCATTTGGAGTAGGGTGATCTTTCAGTAATGGATTATTATTCTCGCTTTATAGAGCTTCAACGCTTTGCACTAGTTCTGTGGGGTGACGAGTTATCACTGGATATGAGATTTGAGGATGGTCTAAGGTATGACATCTGATCACAGGTGAAAGTTTTCAAGTTGAATTTGGTTACTACTATAGTAAATCAAGTGAATATTTCAAAGTTCAATCTGAGGGAGTTTGGAGCTATGAGTCAAGCCGGTTCAGCATCCATGGATAATACTCATTCAACCAAAATCACGAAGCACCACAGGGAGATTTCACACAGTGTTTCTTCTAATAACAAGGATGTTTCTTCAGGTAGCCAAGTGGTGTGCTACTAGTGCGGGAAGAGTGGTCATATGAGACCAAATTGACCAAAGGACCCAGTCGAGTGCCGATATTGTTGTAGGATGGGCCACATTCAACGTTTTTTTAGGAAGTTCTCACTTGTAGTGAGTGAGAGGGGATCTTTTGTGACTCCAAGCCCAAGAGTAGGACCACCAGTTTCTCATCAATCAGGGAATTGGGGTTTGTCAAGCCGAGGAGGTGGTCGCAGCCATGGTATCCAGACAATAGGTTCACAGTGAAAATAGAGTGGACTAGCTCAAGGTAGCCAGGTAGGGTCACAGGGCCGCAGTACAGGTCAGACTTTTGCAATGGATCATACTCAGCATGAGAAGGATCCTAAACCCTCTATTGTTAGAGGTACGATTCTAGTGTCCTCGTATTTATATTTTTCTATTTTTGATACAGGAGATTCCCATAGTTTTATATCTCTTGTTGTTGTGGAGATCCTTAGGCTCGATATCTTTAATTTTGATAATGTTATGATTCTAGACACTTCATTGGGGATTAGGATAGCTATTGTACGTTAGTTTAAGGAGTTCCCTCTTGAGATTTGTGGGTATCACTTCTTATGGTACCTCTATGTATTAGAAATTATAGGCTTAGATTTCATACTTAGAATGGATTGATTGGTCTCCTTTCAGGCCTTTTTTTACTGCTATCACCAAAGGGTGAGTTTCACATCACCAAAGGGTGAATCGTTTCTACACAAGGGAGAATGTGATGTCCAGGAAAGCAGAGTTGGACCTGAGCATCATGGGTTAAGGTTTTCACATCTTAGATTTATAGTCTATATTTGGATGACCATGGGACTTCACAGATGGAATTTCCTCTATTGGTGGATCACTTCAGGGATGTCTTTCCATCGGAATTTTCAGGTTTACCTCTGGAGCAAGAGGTATATTTCTCTATTGAGCTTTTGATAAGAGTTGAACTAGTGTCCATTCCTCCTTATAGGATGGCTACAGTAGAATTACAGTAGATCATGAAGCAGTTATAGGAGTTTTAGGAAAAGGGTTTCATCCAACCTAGTACTTCTCCTTAGGGTTCACCTATCCTTTTTGCAAATAAGGAAGGTGGTACCTTCAGACTTTGTGTGAATTATCGAAAGCTATACTAGTTGAAATTCAAGAACTGATATCCCTTTCTGAGGATTGATGATCTCTTTGATCATCTTCGAGGATCTTAGGTGTTCTAAAATATTTATTTGAGATCCGGTTATCATCAGTTGTTCATTATACCAGCTTATAAACCTCTTAAAACCATTCGGAGTATGTATGATCTATACAAGTATTTGGTTATGTCGTTTGTTCTCATGAATGCACTAGTAGTTTTCATGGAACTAATGAACCGAGTGTTCTATCCTTACTCAGATTCTTTTGTGGTAGTCTTCATGGAAGATATCTGGGTGTACTCTCACACTCGACATGACCATTCCATCCATATTGAGATTGTATTGAGTACACTGAGAGAGAATTGGTTATATTCTAATCTCTCAAAGTGCCACTTTTGGATAGACCAGAATCATTTCTTAGGTTATGTCATCTCAGAGACAGGAGTATCAATAGACCCAGAGAAGTTGAGAATGGTAGTTTCCTAGGAGCATCTAAAGAACGTCTTTGAGGTGTTGATTTTTATAGGGTTGGATGATTACTACATACACATTTTTCAGGACTTTTTATGCTTATCAGCACCACTGAAGGGCCTGACTAAGAATGGTTCCAAGTACTTATAGACTGATTCCTACAATTCATCCTTTCAGGAGCTAAAAAGGATATTGATTTCATCACTGATACTAGTTTTTTCAGAAACAAGTAAGACTTACATCATTTACTATGAATCATCAGGTATCCGTCTAAGGGCAATGCTTATGCAGGGGGAAGGAGTCGTTGTGTACAGGTCTCAGTAGTTGAGGCCACATGAGAGTAATTACCTGATGCATGATCTTGAGTTAGATCTTGTTGTGCATGATTTGTGTTGTTGGATACATTATCTTTTGGGATAGATTTTTGTGGTATAGACATACAACAAAAGTCTCAAATACATCTTTACTCAATGATATTTGAATTTGATATAGTGAATGTGGGTTGAGTACCTTTAGTCTTTTGACTTTGATATTGCTTACACGCCTGGGAAATGCAACACAGTGGATGATGCGTTCACTAGAAGAACTCAGAAACAGGCAATTCAGGAGGCTAGCAGTGAGTGTAAGCCTATGGATATATTCTCTTAAATTCATTTGTAGGTTCATGAAAAATAGGGGAATATTTTTATTTCTTCTATAATTTTTACCTCTACTATGCTGAATCAAGTACGAATGAGCCATCTATCAGCTTTTGAAGGCCTAGTCTTACGGGAGAGTGTGTTAGGTGAGGACCCTACTCTTGAGTGGACCATATGTGAGGATGAGGTTTTTAATTTTCATGGGAATTTATGGGTGTCAACATACTTACGTGAGGAGTTGTTGTGATATTTTCATTCCTCGGTATGGGAAATTCATCTTGGTGTTACCAAAAAGTATCGATATTTACATCATCAGTATTGGTGTCCAGACATAAAGAGAGATATAGCTGGTTTTATTATGAGATATTCCACCTGTCAACAAGAGAAGGTGGATCATCAGCGATCGGAAGGGATATTATAGCAGTTACTCATTTCTGAGTGGTAGTGGAATGATGTCGTGATGGATTTTGTGATAGGTTTACCATGGTTGCCTCAAGGGAATGATGCGGTTTGGGTTGTTATCAACAGACTCATGAAGGTTTCACATTTACTACAAATCAAGGAAACCGTCAATATTAATGAGATTAGAAGGTTGTACATCCAAGAGATAGTACATTTGCATGGGGTTCTACACTCTATCATTTCATACTGGGACACCCATTTACTTCTAGTGTATGGAAGGGAATAAAGAGGGATTTTGGGTACATAGGTACTTATGATTAAAACTTACCATCCCTAGAAAGATGGTTAGTTTGAGCACATGATTCAGGTTTTGGAGGACATGCTTTGATTATACATCCTGTATTTTGGGGGCTCTTGGGAGAGACACATACCCTTGGTGTAGTTTTCCTACAATAACAGTTTTTAGGCCACAATTCATATGTCACATTATGAGGCCATGTACGGTAGGCCATGCCGATCACCCTTGTGTTGGATGGAGGCAAGAAAGACAGCTATGTTGGGACCTCATCTTGTCCAGGAGACCACTGAGTTGGTGGAATTGATTCGGAAGAGGATGGCTAGTACAAAGTCTCTGTAAAAATCTTATGTTGATTGGTGGAGATGACCTCGGGTGTTTGCGGTTAGATATTATGTTTTCCTATGTGTCACGCTGAGGTTAGGACACAAGAGGATTAGGAGATAGGGGAAGCTTTCACCAAGATACATCGGGTCATTTGATGTTTTGGATAGATTTGGTCTGGTTGCCTATCTATTGCAGTTACCTCAGAGGTATCGGGCTATGCACAACGTCTTTCATGTTTCTTAGCTATAACATTACTTTCCAAACTGTCTCATGTTTTTCAACCTAAGGATGTTGATTTGGAGGTGGATTAATCCTTCTAGGACCACCATATTCAGATTGTGGATCGCAGCATGATGGCACTTTGTAGCCAGTCTGTTCCTATGGTATGGGTGTTATGGAAGTACGGGTGAGTGCAGGTTGAGACTTGGGAGAGGGAGGTCGATGTATGATCGTAGTGGCTGATTTTTTTCACAAATTCTTCTTCATTACCCTTGGAAGGGAAATTTGGGGATGAATTGCTTTAAGAAGGTAAGTTTTTAAGAAATCAGATCTTCTATTCAGGTATGGATCTTGATTTTGGGTTGTTTTTAAGGAAAAAGGAAGAAATAGGGTTTTTCTAAGTACATGTTGTGTACTTATATGTACACGTCGTGTATCTGTTTTCTGCGTATAGCCACGTACTTGTTGTGTAACAGCCGAGTACATGGCTGTGTGGTGACCTGGCAGACTGTTTAAGTCGAGGGTCGGTTGAGGCTAATACACAGTGTGTAGTTTTAATGAACATGTTGTGTAGTTTTATTTTTATTTGATAAATTAGAGTGGGGTCGCATCACATATCCAAAAATGTTTTCTTCTTCTCATGGTTCATACTGGAGTGTGATGGAATCACTGACGAACTCCAAACCCCTCCGAATTCTTTGTCCGAGCTCCGATTGAGACATTATCAGATGTGTTGGAATCCCACCTGTGAGTTATCAAAACCCCTAAACCCTTTCTTCCTGATTTCTCATCTCTTTTGAGTGATTCAAGGTTGGTAATTTTTAACTTTTTGTAGATCTATGCCTATCTAGTCCGATTCAAGGGTTGATGTTCAAGTATATCGATCGTACGACATCGATGTAGGTGGTTTGTGCCTTTCGTTGTGTTGTATTGGATTATATATTCTTAAAGTCCCACATACCCATGTTTGGGGTATTTCTTGATTTGGAATTTAACTTTTTTTATCACCTTATATGGTTTATTTAATTTATAAAGGGTGGTTACTTATGTGTAAGGTTAGATACCCTGTTTATCGGACACCCCATGGGTGTGTTTCCATTGTCTTACTATTTATGGTTGTTTGGTCTAGAATGTCTATGATACTTACCTTGTTTTCCATGCCTTGTTTTTTTAGAATGGAGTTATTGAATATATGAAATGCCTGTGATGTGTATTTTGAATATTTAACCAAAGGGGATTAGACTGTGAGAGATTCCCAAAGGGGTTATACCATGAGAGCTACCCGGGTGTTTGTTTATATTTGATTAAAGGTTTGTTAGACCAAAAGGGGTTAGACTGTGAGAGCTTCCCAAGTGGTCATTTATATTTGATTAAATGTATTTTAGATCAAAGGTGGTTTAGACTTTGAGAGCTTCCCAAGTGGCCATTTATAATTTATTGTTGCTATGTTAGACCAAAGGGGTTAGACTATGAGATCTTTCCCAAAAGGTCATTATTTTAAAAAATTGATGGCATGTTGGACCAAAGGTGATAGACCGTGAGAGATTCTCAGAGGGTCATAATTTAATTATTTTATGATAGGTTAGTCCATAGGGGATAAACTTTGAAAACTACCCAAAGGGTCGTGTATGAATAAATGAATGATTGTGACGCGTCTTCCAATCCAAATCACAAGCTTGGATTCGGTCATGCTTGATTGTTGATGGTCTTATGAGATGTCTATTTTGGTTACCTTGCATAGGGGATACAAATATTACGCTATATCCCAGGGTAACATGATTCAATAGATTAATAATAAATGTTAAATGAATGTAATTGAAAATTGTAAGATTGGTTACCTTTGAGTACTTCCTAGTTTATTACTTCATTTATTGTATATTACCTAGTATATATATTCCCTAACAAATATGCACAGATCTTATGGTTGTTTCCTAATGGGATTCGTCTCACACCCTATTTGGGTCATGTTTTTAGACCCAAATAGATTATATGATTGCAGGTAGAGATAGGGGAAATCTCCCTTCTTCATCAGGTACTTGATTTCTATTGGAGCTAGAGAGCATGGGACCAAGATGAGGCTTGTGATGTTACTGGAGATTACTTGTTTCTTTATAATTTTTTTTTCTGTATTACTTTCCTACATTGTGACTTATTTGGTTGTTTCTTTAGATATATATTCCATACATAAAATATATATATTGTGCCTTCTATTGGACTTACTTTTAGTCTTCCATTGTTATTCCTACTTGGTGTTATTTCTTCTGCTATTGTTTACTATTTATATTCTTCTATGTATAATCTACCAATGTGGGAATAGTTTCCCTAATATCACACCTTGGACCTAGCTGCTAGTCGGAGACCTCTAGAATTTGGAGAAATGTGCTTTAGGTCATGTGACCAACCGGGTCCGGGGCACCTTTGGGAGGCACCCAAACCTGGTATGTTACATCATCTTCATCCTTTATTTTACAATCTTTTGGAGCAACAGATCCATTGCAACATGAATTCTCTTTTTGTAATCTTTGGTTCTTATAAACCAGTTCAGATTTCCCTATAGCAAGATCATCATTTATGCCTTTTATATTATGAATTTATTCTAAGTTCAAACTCTTCCCTTGTAATCATCTTTTATTTTTTCTACCTTTGTAGACATATTTTGTAGTTCTTCATCTTGGGAATCATTCTTCTCCCTCAGATCAGTAACAACATCAATAAGCATTTTTTTAATCCTCTAATATTTCTTAACTCTATTTTCTATACTTGGACTCACATATCCTTATATTAAATTTCATCATCCAATTTCTAATCAAATTCATTTGTTACATAGAGAACTTCTAGATTTGG
The DNA here is from genome assembly GCA_963277665.1 of Viscum album. Classification (NCBI taxonomy): domain Eukaryota; kingdom Viridiplantae; phylum Streptophyta; class Magnoliopsida; order Santalales; family Viscaceae; genus Viscum; species Viscum album. Next base: position 1,923,160,683 of record OY728160.1, read on the forward strand.
TATTCTTGCAATTTCTTGTTCATTAGTTGATCCAGTATCACTTGGAATTTCAGGTTCTCCACTCATTCCTTCAGCATCATTGTGTGAGTAAACAATTTTACTTTCTAATTCATCAAAATCATTCTCTAATACACTTATTTTTTTCTTTAACTGAATCACACTCTTTCTATAGACACTTCCACACTGAGGAATTCCACCAAACTCATTTTTCTTCTTTGAAGTTCTTCCCTTTTCTATGGAATGCCAAGATAAGATCATACTAAATATTTAACATCAAAAATATACTGAACCAAGTTATTGTAAATAAATATGATAAAATAAACCTGCCCTATGATACTAATTGTTAGGTCCAAAAGGGGCATAGATACCCTAAGAGGGGGTGAACCAGGGTATGGATATTCTTCTCTAAATTCTTCTTGACCTAATAGATCTTGACCTCTTTATTATAAGGGTCACTTTTTTCCCTTAAGTGTTAATGTTTATCTAATTATTTCCTTCTTTATTTTATTACAATTCTTTGAATTTAATATAGGAAAGTAAGCACAAGGACACAATAATTTTTACTTGGTTCACCATCACTAGGCTACATCCAAGGAGAATACCATGGTGATGTGCCGATTGTACAAAATTAACTAAGGCTCACTACCAATAATGATGGTTTGGGCTTGATCTCATCTATACCCAGGCTCACTACCATTACAAGGTTTAGTTTCTACTCACTACATTTCCAAGGGTCACTCCCTGTGTCTCTTTCTCTGGATCCCTGTCGGTGGAAAGGATCACCTTCTTCCTCTTCCTTCACTCACTTCTTTTGGAATGGATTCCCCCATAGTTTATGAACTTGTAGGTCCCTTAATTATCTCTGATGAATACATCCTTAATTGTAGATGGATTATCTTTTGAAGTTCTACTTTCATCCAATTGATGAATACCACTTTACCACATATTTACCGGGAAATTCCTTCTGAACACCTTTCATGATGTACAATGCCTTCATGAAGCTCTTATTTTGTGAAGCTCAAATAGACTTCATGAAGATCCTACCTTTTATGAATCTCACTTATCCTTCGTGAAACACACCTCTTTCACAAAGTTCAGCTATCCTTATTTAATCTACTTTCTTTCATGAAAATTACTTATCCTTTGTGAATTACTTTACTTTCATGATGCTCATAACATTTGGTTGGATTTTATAGACTTCAAAAACTTATTCACATGAAACTCCTTTGCGATGTTCAGAATATTTGGTTGGATTTTATAGCCTTCATAAACTTCTTCACATATTACCTTCATGAACCACCCTTCGCAAACCACACTTCGACAACTAGCTTCGTGATTCTGGAGCCTTAAGATTTTCATTAAGTCTAGATACTTTTCTAAAGGGTGTGTAGGCCTATTTATAGGTGTTTCCACTGATTCCATAACCTTACGGCCACATCATGACCATTCACGATGCTCCCACTTTTCCATCGTGAAGATCCCTTTTTCATGAATCTCCATGGAAATTTCCCATTAACGATGCTTATTGTAATCGCGGAGCATCCGTCAAAACCTTCATGTCACTATGATGCTCCACTCATGATGCTCTTCACATTCATCATTCGCAATGCTCATTGTACTCATGGATCTCACTGTTATATTCTTTGTACCTTTGCGAAACACCCTTTGTGAAGCTCATTCTTCACAAAATTCATGAATTTTCCACATTTTAATAAGGCCTGCAAGGAAATCCACTTTTTATGATTCCAAACAAGCTCCAAATTTTGGACCCCAAAAAAATTGGAAAACATTGGGATACGATGTCACCTTGTGTATAAAATTTTCTATATCACTTCATGGACATTCATTCCTTCATCATGAATCTTTGTTAACATATCATTTCGAAAATCACTTTGGATATCCTCAACTAATCATGGAAATCCACGTTTTCAACAAACACAATTAACCCAAAAATACTACAATGTTACCTTGAGGGATTTTTTCCAACAGGTTGCACCTGAGCCACAGGGGAACCAAAAACTGGTTCATAGTATAGTCCAAGATTTTCAGGTTGTTGATATAGGGAACATAACAGATGAACCATGGAAAGTGAATCAATTTGTCCAGTTCCATAAGCACAATCCACCCACCTTGTGGGGTGATTCAAAACTGGAGAAGGGAGAAGTGTGGTTGAATACGATGAATCAAATATTTTATTTCCTTGGCACACTAGTAGAGATAAAAGTCATGTTTTAGACGTATATGTTGGAGGATCTTGCACTCCAATTATGGGATTTAGTAGTTCATGATAAATTGGACCAAGGACTTGCATGGGAGGATTTTGTAGAATTTTTCAACAAAAAATTCTATCCACATACGTTCAGGATTGAAAGGATGAAAATTTTCTTCAGATTGAAGCATGAGAACCACACAATGATAGAGTATGCGGCTAAATTCATGAATTTAATTCTCTTTTCACCTGAAGTTGTTTCTAGTGCATCTTTGAAGGCACGCATCTTACTCCAATGGCCAGAAGGACTTTATTTTTTATTGAGTTTTTATAATCCACCTTTCAAGGGGTGAGTTGGAACCCTTACAAGGCCAATATGCATAAGTATTACATGTCCCATATTCTTTAGAGGATCTCATTTCCCATAGGCTTCAAACATTACATACAACCCAGACTAACTACTTGGAACTACTCCTTCCCTAGCATCTTCATCATGAAATCAGCTCTCCACCTTCGCATGGTTGATCAGCTAGGCTTTCTCGTGCATGTACATGGTTGTCCTGATGGCTGGTTTCATACCCTCTCATTATTACAATCTGTTTAGCTTCTGCTATGGTGAAAGCCCCTTGCTCATCCTCCTTCTGGAGCTTGTTCCTTGTAGGTTTTCTGATTTATAAGGTGTCCTCAAGACCATAAGGTGGCCCGAAGGCCTTAAGGTGGATCAAATGCCTTACTGACCTGATGTCTTGGGTGTCCCAAAGGCCTTAAATGACTTGGGGACCAAATCGGTGGCCCGAAGGTCCAAACAGGGGAATAGTCCTGACTACTACAGTGCCAAACATTATTTGTTGCAGTTCCCACTAAAGTACTGCTATAGTACTACTACAATAACCTGAAAATTATGCCTCTACCTGGATTTGATCCTGGGTCACCCGGATGCACTTAAGGAGTCCTCATCAACTGGTTTGAGGCTCATGTGTGAAGTCATGCATCATTCAATCGGGGATGAGGAAGGAAATTCACTAAAAGATTATCATTCTCTATATAACAGATTATACAAAGATGGTTAATATAGTGACTATGGAAGAAAGGGACATATCGAGAGTTATGGTTGGAGGAAGTGTGTTTATACCTATAGTAAATGGTGGGAACTCTAATACTATGAACAAGTAGAATAGGGAAACCTTTTTCCAAGGTGGTAGCATAACTCAGAATCAGATAGCTGGATTGGTGAATCTTCCCCCAAGACCCAAGAATAATCCAGGATGTTTCCAATGTGGTTCTTTTAGTTACATAAAATGAGTGTATGGAACCACCTAGAGCATGCCACAATTTCAACCAGATAGGTAATTTTTAGAGCTATTATTGCATTGCTATGAGGTCAGGTGTTCGGGACACTTCTCAAGTGTCGCAGGCATCATATGATTAGATGGTACGAGGGTAGGAGAATCAATCTCATCAGAAGAATAGAGTTATCCATGGTGATTTCAAGAATACCATGACTCCTCAAAAAGGACTATCTCAATAGGGCAATAAGTAATAGAGTACAGTAAGCAAGCAATTATATGAAGCATAGTAGGTTATTATGGGTGATCAATATGGACCATCGATGGTGCGAGGTGTGATTATTTTGAATTCTACCCTTATTCAAGATTTGTATGATATGGGTGTGTCCCATTCCTTTATTTATTCTCTTGTTGTTTATTTTCTAAGTTTAAAAGTTGAGATGATGCCTTCTGTGTTAAAACTTCAAACTTCTCTTGGTCAAAGAGAATGTTGAGCCTTTATGTGTAAAGAATGTTTTATAACTGTTGATGGAACCGAGAAAATATGGGAATTCTCTATGCTTGAGATGGATGTATATGATATAATCCTGGGTTTGGATTGGTTCACAACGTTCAAGGCTCACATCGACTGTTATATAAGAATGATTAGTTTCATGACTGAGGATGGCATCAAGCATCTCTTTAGAGGAGAAAGGAACGTAAAGGCAGGTGCAGCAATCTTGTTCACACCAACAGTGGGAATTATCTCATACCATTTGATAGTTTTGACACTGGAATCAATGGATGAGATCAATAATATATGTTTTTCAACAATTTTTTATCAGTTTGAAGATATATTTTCTTAAAATTTTTCAGGGTTCCCACCCATAATATAAGTGGAGTTTACGACTGATCTCCTCCCAAGGACTAGTCCTATTTCCCTTCTATCTTACTAAATGGCACCAACATAATTAATGGAGATGAAATTATAGTTGGAATATCTGAAAAGTAAAGGGTTCATTCAGCTGCGTACATCACCATGGGCAAAAACGGTCTTGTTTGTCAAAAGGGAGGATGAAACTCTTTGGTTATGTGTAGATTATTGTAAGTGTCACCAAGTTCTGATATAGAATCGATATCAACTTCCACACATTCATGATTTTTTTGATCAATTGATGGGATCTCATTGGTTCTCTAAGATTTACTTTCAATTAGTATATCACCAATTGTGGGTTCATAAGGAGGATATTCCAAAGACATCTTTTAGGAGTAGATACAGCCATTATGAGTACGTGTTAATGTCTTTCAATATTACGAATGCACCGGTGGTCTTTATGGAATTGATGAATTAGATATTTCAAAAATATATTTATTCCTTTTTTGTTGGTGTTTGTGGATGACATATTGATGTATTCAAGGATAAGAGATGAGCATGAGAAACACTTGGCGATAGTGTTGGGAACCTTGAGGGATCATCAGTTGTATTTCAAACTAGAAAAGTGTGATTTTTGGATACAAAAGGTACATTTATTTATCCATCTAATCACTAAAAAAGGTTTTTTTGTAGATCTAGAAAAAATATAAGTTGTTATCTCTTGGAAACCACCAAATAATGTCTTCAATATATGTTGTTTCCTTAGACTATCAGGTTATTACTGACATTGTGTTCATGATTTTTCATGACTGACCTCACCTATGAAAACTTTGACAAGGAATAATATTCTATTCCAATTGAGTGAGTAATGTCAGAAGTCTTTTCAAGAGCTTAAATTTCACCTTATATCAGCACCTATCTTGATATTGTCAGAATCAGGATAAGGGTATGTGGTGTATTGTGATGCTTGGGGATTAGGGTTGGGATTTGTTCTCATGCAGGAAGATCATGTTGTTTATTATGTCTCAATACAGTAACAGTTTCATGATAAGAACTAATCAACACATAATTTGGAGTTAGTTATCTTAGTCCATACTTTGAAGACTTGGTGTCATTACCTCTTTGGTGAGAAATTTACTATGTTTATGAATTAGAAAAGCTTGAAACATATTTTTTTCAAAAAGTGATTTGAACCTAAGACAAAGAATATGGATGGATTATCTCTAAATGTTTGAATTTGACTTCATATATACACCTGGTAAAGGAAATACGGTGGAAGATGCATTAACCATAAATACATGTACTTATTTATAAAAAGAAACTTTAGATGAGTGGTAGTTGATGTTGGTCCTAGATAACATGAACTTAGATTGTGAAGACTGAGGGAGTATAGTATTTTTCTTTCTAGTTTTTCATGGTTCCTAATTTGGAGAAGATTTTTAAGGAGGAATAAGCATCTGATTTAAAATGTGTTTCTATAAGTTCAAAACTCAATGGTGGGGATACCATTGAGGGATAGAGGCGATATGGGAGTTTAGTTTTGTGTTTCATAAATCGGATGGTGATACCTATGGATTGTGAGGGACTACTTCTTCATGATTACCACCATTCGATATGGGTTGTTCATCCTGGAATACAGAAGATGTGTAAGGCATTTAAAGAACAGTTTTGGTGGGTCGGTATGAAAAGAAATGTGGTTGAGTTCGTTTTGAGATGATTAACTTTTCATCTGGTTAAAACAGAGCATCAGTGAACAACAAGTATGTTAGATTCTTTACCTATTCCTATTTGGAAATGAGAGAAGATAGGCATATATTTAGTAATAGGTCTCCCATGAAGGGCTTGGAAACATGATTTCATATGGGTGATAGTGAATCGGCTCACAAATTCGTCTCATTTCATCTCTATTCATGAATCTCATACAGTAGAGGACTTGTCAAAAATCTATATCTGAGAAGTGGTAAATAGGCATGACATACCATTTTTTATAGTGTTATACTAAGATATGAGGTTTATTCTTTTTTTTGGGAAATCCTTATAGAAATCTCTTGGTACTTAGTTGACTATGAGTATGACATGTCATCCTAAAACGAATGAGAAATCTGAATTGATGATATAAACATTGGAAGACATGTTTTGAGTTAATGTAATGGATTTTGGTGACTCATGGGAAGATCACATACTATTGGTGGAGTTCTCATATAACAAAAGTTATCCAGTCTTGATGCATATGGATCCTTTTGAAGCATTGTATGGGTGTCCTTATTGTTATCCACTTTGTTGGGTGAAAAAATGATGCTTCTCTAGGTGTATTGATCCTTTTCCAAGAAACAATGGAGAAGATTTAGTTTATTAGGAAATGGTTAGAGATGGCTTAGAGTCGTCAGAAATCATATGTAGATTATCATCAATGTTCATTGTCGTTCATGGTGAGTGATCATATGTTCTTGAGGTTCTCTCAAAGGCTTGGACATCATTTTTTTATAAATCATGGAAATTTATATCCTTGAAATATAGGCCCTTTTGAGATACTTGAATGGGTTTGTGAGGTGGCATATCGGTTGGCATTACTACCACAGTTCAGTGTGGTGCATAATATATTTTATGTATCTGAGTTGAAAATGTATTAGCCTGATCCTAACCATGTGATTCTATGAGATCACATTAACCTAGAGTTGGATTCTTAGTTGGTGCACATTCCAGTGCAGATTGTGGATAGGAAAGATAAAGTCTTGTGTGGTAAATGTATCGGTCTAGTGCAGGTTTTGTGGAGACACGGACAAATTCTGGAAGAGAATTGGGAATAGTAGAAGAAAATTAAAGAGAAATTTTCATAGCTCTTTTAGAAAAATGATGGTTTTATACTTTATAGAGACAGAAAGGCCAATGGTGGGGAGAATGTAGAATCCTCAATTTCAAGTAACTAACCCTTCATTTATATCCTTTAAGTATATAAAGTGTTTGGGTGATGTTTGGGAGGGTTTGGAAATATTTTGAAATGTTTTTTAGATTTTATATAGGTGAAAGGTTTGAGAATAGTTTGTGGAAACTTTGAAACTCATATAGGAAACCGTGCATAGTGAGATGGGGGCTAAGGGGAAAGTGCACAGGTAGGTGCATAGTTTATCTAAACTATGCAACCACCAAGGAGAAACCATGTAAAGTGGGATAGTGTGATTTTGCACAGTTGGCGTATGTTTTGTCTAACCATGCGGGCCAACCATGTGAGGTCCTCTTTAAGGCAGTGTCTTGTGCATGGTCAGTGCATGGTTTTTCCTAACCGTGTAACTAACCATTCATGGTTTAAAAACATCATCCTAAAAAAGTGGATCTAGGTCAGGATTAAGTTTTAACCCCTATTTTCTGCTCCAAATTAGCCCAAACTTGATATTTTCACCTCCCAAAGGATTTGTAACCCTTCCCCATCGAATTAGAAGCTATCCAGAGGCATTTCTTGGTGCGTTGAAGCTTGATTCCTGCAGTCAGTTGTCGTTTTTTGTAGTTTTTCTTGGTTTTTCTTAGATAAAATTTCTTCCCTCTCTTGGTTTCTTAGATCTAGTCCATTGCAGATAGATATAAGGTTATTGATGTCAATCATGGTGATATCTGGCCTTGTTTATGTTAGGGGAAGAGATCTAAGGTATGTTTTTGGAGATTCATCCCCATTTTGTGGGTGTTTTCCTATCATTCTTTCTTTTCACCAAATTTATGAGGTAGGTGGATTCACTCTCGACTCATCTTGATATAACTAGAAGGATTTATTTCAAATTGATTGTTTTGTGTAGAATTGATTGTCAAATTATTGTGCAATTGATTAATGGAAACCTTCTTTGGTGATGGTTTATGGTGTTGTGAAAATTTGGTTTTTTGGAAAAAGGTGATTTTGATAACATGATTTTAAAATGATGATTTAAAAATGGTTATTCATTTTTGGTGCATGGAAAAGTTTTTTCAATAAAAGGTTAGTTTTATTAGAATGGTTTGTTGGAAAAGTATTTTCAATAAAAGGGTTGGTTTTATTCAAATAGTTTTTTATTATGGTTTTCAATAAAATTCAGTTTTATTGAAATGATTGAATTGGTTTGGAAAAGGTTGTATTAGAATGTGGTTGGCTTAAATGGTTAAGCATGGATGGAATGGGATGTATAATGGTCCTGAAAGTACCACCATTAAAGGGACAGGTTATGGACGTGAAAGTTCCACCGTTAATGGTAACACCAGGCCTGTGTGGTTGTTTGTTTAAGTGTGTGTGTGTGTGTGTGTGATTATGTGAATGGATTGGGTTATGCCAACATGGAAATTGAGAAATGTTTAAATTACTTGTTTGGTTTATTTTCATAAATTTTTTTTAGATAATTGTTTCGGTATGGAATTGTTTGGATTTGTTATAAGTTTTTGAACCGTTTTAATTAGTTTTTATATAAGTTTTTTATATAAATGGGATAACATGTTCTATTCTAGAGGTGTGAGTAGGGAAGTCATTTGGGGAAACCCTACTGATTTTTATTAATCACCCCAGCTTTGGCACTTTAGTGCTTTCATGGATATCATTTATCAAGACATAGGCAAAGGTAAAGTATCACACTTCTCTAGTGGCGCTTCGTGATACTTGGCTTGTTTTGTGGTATTGGAGAATGGAGAATGTTTGGATATATGTATCTATATCCTTGGATTATTTGGTTTTTGTTAGCTTTGTCTTCCACTATGTACTTGGATGTTAATTGTCTTATGTTGGGGTACTTTTTTTGTAGTTTGATTTTTTTTATCAATGGTATTTCTTTGATTTTTTTTACATTATTATCATGAATCATGTAGTGGTATTTTGTTATGGTAAGTTTGGTTGGGTTGTTTTATCTTCAAAGGGAAAATCATCCATCATCTGTTAATGAAACCCTTGGCATTTATTACTATCCTTTGGCGCATTGGGGATGTCACTTAAGGACAGGCAGTAATTCTACCTCAACTCAAGCCAATGAGGAGGGGTGAGATGTTACAAATTGGGATTCATGAAAGTGGATTTCAGAAAGGACGGGTAAAAGGATTAACCATTTATAATGGAATCACATGCAGTATAAGTATTTTATATTCCAGATCCCATAAACCAAAAGTGGTAAATTGTTCTGTTATCAACCAAAACCACTGAAGGGTCGGATGTCAATTCAACTAAGATGAACCTTTCATTGGGACGTCATAATTATTTCACAACCATCCCAATGTAGATGAGGTCTTGTATGTTAGAGGAGACCACAATGAAGGGATTAAAATGCTCAATAGATAGGTCAAATACCTTTAACCTTTTAAAAAAAAGATAGTTCAATAATCAGGTTATATTTTTTTTTGTAATATACATTGAGTTGCATCATATTATTATCTGTTCACTACTTCATTTAGGTAATTTAAATTAAATGTTCAACCACTTCTACCAATAATGAATTTTGCACATATTGATGCTCTCAATCCTAAGTAACAATAAGTTTCTCAGCATGCTAATGCTCCCACTATAGAGGAACAAAAACTTTTTATAAACGTCACTACTACAAATATAGAGGAACGACATATTGGTGATGTTGAATCCAAGGAAATGGTAGATGGTGAACAACTGGTGTCTCGTAAAAAATATGAGCATCATAGCATGATGGTGGTAGAAAAGGTTATTAAGGCTTGAACCAAATCCCCACACAGGCGGCTGTGGTGGCAGGGGGTTTGGGGTTTGGGGCGTCAGTCACGGGGTCGCATCCCTGGGTCGTCTTCTTTATAGTGTGTGTATCAATAAGATTCGCCTTTTATTAAGGCTAGAAACAAAGGCATCAAATTCGAGGTTTGATGGAATGCACATGACTAGCCTATTAAACCCAACATGACCATGTTCGGTAGTTATAGTGGGCTCATCACTCGCAGACACAAGCCGATTGATGATTCATGGACCAATGTTGTGCATGTGCTTAAGACACTAATTTGGGAAGATATTAGCGTAACATTATGATATTATTTCTTTAATAGCGCTGATAAAGGGTGTATATTTCAAAAAAATCATTTAAATAAATATATTAATATATTAATATATAAATATATTTATATTGATATAAATATAATATATATTTTTTAAATATATTTTACATAAGGATAAATAGAAATTTAAACTTAATGTATAAGATATTTAGTAAAAATGGTTTTTAAAATAATTTAAAAATTATTTTTAATTAATATTTTTACTTAATTTTTAAGAGTAATAGTCATTTAATAATAATTTCAATATAAAAAAATAAAAAAAATAAATTAAAGATCTAAAATAAGTTGAAAATGCAGCCCGAACTTCAAACGACCATAACTTTTGATTCAGGTATCTATTTAGGTTCTACCACATATCAAATCGAAATCTGCGATGAGATCTACATCCCGATGACTAAAGGTAAACCCTCTATCACGTTTTTCAATGTCAAAAAATTCCATAAGACCTCTAAAACTGAGCTTTTAGTCGGGGTAGCCCGATTTTTTAACATTCGATGGATTTTTAGCCTCGTTTAAGGGGGTGTTTTTGTCGTTTTTCAATGAGGATTGAATTTCTTCTTAGGGATTACATTCATATTAATATTATGGCTTCAAAATTTTGTCAATTTTCATAATATATCGTTATTTATAATAAAATATATAACAATATATACATATTTTTTATATATTCACATAAAAATTTAATTTTATTAATAAATAATTAAAAATATTTACTTATAAAATATAATTCTCAATATAGAAGTCTTATCTAAATAAAAACTAATATCCATTTTATTTAAAATACAAATATATAAATATTTATATATCTATATAATGTGTGTGTGTGTGTGTTAGTGTGTGTTTGTATTAACAAACTAATATATATTATCAATATATTCTAACATATGTATATACATATTAATATATAATATATGTAAATATATATAAATATGTATAATTATACTTACAGATACACATATAATATATGTATATAAATAAATATGTATATTTATTTATATAAATATGTATAATATATGTAAATATAAATATGTAAATATATATAAATATGTATAATTATACTTACAGATACACATATAATATATATATATATATGTATATTTATTTATTTATAAACTCACAAAAAACATATTTTATAAATGTATTTAAAACTAATCATATAAATATATATTAATATAACTATATATGTATATATATATATATTAATATAAATCTATATTAATATACGAATAAATATAACTATATATATATATATAGATATATCATTAAAGGGGGGACAAAACAAAATGGGCAACTGGTAGAGGTGCAAACGCTCAAGGGAGAGGTCTCCAGTTCAAATACATGTGGAAGCAGGGGTACGCGGGGCAGGTTCAGGTGGGTCTAGTGCTGTTAGGGGTGTGCGGGTGGGAGGGGGGCGAGTGGGCGTGAAGATGCAGGGGTGTTGGGGTGAGCGTTATTAAAGGGGTGGCCAAGCACTGTTAAAAATGTCTCTGATTTACAAAAAAAAATTGACTTTAATCAGTGCTTTTAAAAAAGTGGTGATAAAAGGGGTTTTTATTAGCACTAAAAAAACATTGATAAAGACCCTTTTTATCAGTGTTTTTTTAGCACTGATAAAAGACCACTTTTATCTGTGATTTTTTTTAGCGCAAATAAAAGGAGTATTTATCAGTGCTGATAAAAGGGACCCTTCTTTTAATAGCATTTCTATTTTCAATACTTTTTTAGCGCCGATAAAATTGATTTATAGTGTTTTTAAAAGCCATATTTTTTGTTGTGTATCTTTTATAGAGTGCATTTATAGTAGATGAATTCTGAATTAAATTTGTAATAATGCTTACTGAAAATTCTTAGAGAGACCTTCATGCAATTCCTATTAAGTAACATCTCAAATATGCTGAAGGGAAAATAAAACTACACCCACCATAGATGTATGCACACCTGATAAACCAAGAAGCCTGAGATACGTTTATTGCTCATCATGACGAGATATTTTTTCAGGTACATTGTGACTGGTAATACATTGTTTGACAATACGTGTATTAATCACTTTGATTAAGAATTTTTCATTTATAAAACATCAATTGAGTGCTGAAAATAAGCAACAAGTAGAAAAACCAATGTACTCCTATAGTAAAGAAAGGATGGGGTATATTTTACTTGGAAAAAATAATATGTATTTTAAATTATATCGTAATACTTTTATGTGATATGAAACAACAACAAAATTATGTTCCTTTGTTTTTATACAGATTCAAGAATCAGAATCTAAAGCTACTTCCATCCCACATTATGTGTTATGGAAGGAGGCAAGAGTAAATAAAGAAGCGATACTAATAGATGAAAACACACCAAAGGAGTTAGATATAGACATTTTGGGCGCTTCAATTTTGATAAGGAGAATACAGTTTTACATAAATAATATATTTTTTTATTAGATATTATATTTCAATAGTTCATTCAGAAATTGATGAGTCACCATAACAAAAATGGTTTTTAACTGCACAATATCAACTACATGTTTATATGTGTATTAATAAAGGTTATTTATAACAAAAAAAATACATGTTGTTAAAAAATAATGTTAAAAAACATACACAATTTGCATGTTGTAATTATATTATTTCCATAGGAATAAATAAAAATCACAATATGTATAATGTTATATGTACAAAATAACAACACAAAATAAGTTTTGATATATTATATAAAATATTAATAAAATATTAAAATATAACCAGAATATATATATTTTAGTTATATATGTTTCTATAGTGTTAAATGATATTATTAATATATAACAATAACACCATGTACAAGATCATAATTCCTAACAACTCTATTTAATCATTGATCAAACACGAGCCCTTTGAGAGTCCAAAGCCAATTTATTTTGAGTGTGGCGGCACCCCATCCCCTCCCACCAACCCATCCACCCACCCCGTTGTGGGCGTCCCACACACTATATACACACACACTCCCACGCCCATCTATATCAACACCCCCCAAGCCTTTTCTCTCCCCATTGCTATGGCCACAACAGCTCATTCACCTCTCCTCACAGGGCTCCTTCTCCTCCTCCTCCTCCTCCTCTCCTCCGGTTCCTCCGGCAAGCCCCGCCACCCCCTCCGCCCCTGTCGCACCCTCACCTTCTTCTTCGACGACATCCTCTACGATGCCACCAACTTCCACAATGCCACATTCGCCATTATTGTGGAGCCATCCTGGGCCAACACCACCCGCCTCACTCCCGGCAGCCACTTCGGCAGCCTGGTGGTCTTCGACGACCCCATCACCATGGACTCCCGCCTCAGCTCCCCCACGGTGGGGCGGGCCCAGGGAATGTACGTGTACGACCAGTGGGTGCCCTTCAGCGCCTGGCTGGGCTTCGCCTTCTTCTTCAACTCCACCCGCCACCACGGCACCCTCAACTTCGCTAGCGCTGACCCCCTCCTCAACGCCACCTGGGACATCTCCATCACCGGCGGCACCGGGGAGTTCTCCATGGCCCGCGGCATCGCCACCCTCTCCACTGACCTCTACCAAGGTGAGATCTACTTCCGCCTCTGCATCCACGTCAAGATATACCACTGCTACATGCTCTCTGACTGATATATTATCATTATCCCGAACCACGCCTCCCGCCGCTCTGTCCCTTCCCCTATTTTACCCACCCCCGATTTCAACTTCGGACATTGCTCGGATTAATAAAAAATGGTTGAGATTTTGTCATGGTTTTTATATTTTGATCATTTTTTAATAATAATGACAGTTACTATTATCGATAGTTATTTTTCCTAATGATGATAAACAATCCCTTTATTAATGCTATTATTAACACTGATAATCGGACATACTTCTGTTGTGTGGTGTTAAAATTACAACACACCACAAAAAAAATAGGGGGAGAATAGAGGGAGGAGATTCATAATTTAATTGAAATTTAAATTTACAAGACAAATACAAAAAATATATATTATAGACATTTAAAACATTGGTTTGTACAATTTATCACAGAAATTTAAAAACATCAATGTTTTTTTGTCTATGACCCCCGACCCCTGGTCATGCCATTAGTTTCCAAAAAAACCACCTCAGGTTCAAGCAAAAGAATGCACCTGTATAAAAAAACAATTCTTATGTTAGTAATACTATAAAAAAATAAATGAAACCCAAACTATCAATTTTAATCTAAAAACATATTCTTTGAGTCATACCAGACATGCCATGTATTTAATTGAGTTGTTGATCATTCGTACATGTTAGACCATTTCTTATTGTCCTCAAAATCAGGTGCTCTTGAATTGTTTCACAGGTGTGGTGATATAAAACTCACTACGGGTGTGATTCAATTAAAGAGTAGTTTCTTTTTGATAACACACCTTCAACTATTACACCATTTCTTATATGTCTCCCAGCATTATCTCTGTAAAAATTAAGTAAATAAGTACCAGATTAAACATGATAAGGAAATTAATTAAGTAATAGCAGATAAAATTAAAAGAAAACAATTTTAGCTTTTTATTCTCTGTTTTTCCGATGTGATGCGCATTTTAAACTAAAATGACCCTTATATATTGAAAACACACACTTCAAGTCATACCGACCACATCGTTTATTGGGTTGATGTGCGGTTAATTTTTAGATGTCACAAATGAATTACAGATCATTTTCCTAAGGTTTGAAAACAATCTGAGCTTGTTTGCTTGGTTTTGTCTAATAACACGTGTTTTAAACTAGAATGACACTTTTATATTGAAAACACGCACTTTGAGTCATATTGATTACATTGTGTGACAGATTCATGTGTAGTCGATTCTTACATGTTACAAATGAATTATGGACCATTTTCCTAATGTTTGAAAACAATCTGAGCTTGTTTTATCACATTTGGCAATTTGAAGTGTGTTTTAAACTAAAATGACAATTTTATATTGAAAACACGTACTTCGAGTGATATCAACCATATCGTTTCTCAGATTGTTGTGTGGTCAATTCCTATACATCAAAATGAATTATGGATCACTTTCTTTAAGTTTGAATATAATATGAGCTTGTTTCCTTAGTTTTGGTGATGAGATGAGCGTTTCAAACTAAAATGACACTTTTGTATTGAAAACATGCACTTCAAGTAATATAAACCAGATCAGGTGTCGAATTGACTTGTCTTCTATAGGTTACGGGTGTAGTGGAAGTGTGGTTGGGCCAACACCCAATATTGATTTTGCTGTAATCAATGATCATTTCTAGATTAATATGACGATAAACACCAGTATCCATGAAATTAAATCAATGATTTTGAAAATAAATAATTTCCCCCAGAATCCAGAGAGGGGATCAACGTATTTTTTTTATAATTAATTAAATTAAATTAATGAAATACCTCAATGTTTTTCTTTCTTCCTTTATGTGTCTGACCACATATCAGTGGTTCACCTTCGTTGTGTTGTAGAGATCAAGAGTAGATATCCTCTAGTGGTGATCCACATGTGCTCTGTGAATCTCTAGATGTCGCCGAAAGAGTTTCCAGGTGTTAGAATGGAAGATCCTTTCCCTTGCGTCGTCCGCCTTCGATTGTCTTGAGAGCCACTTCCAAAGCGTTCTCTAATCAGATGAATGATGACCGCTCTCGTTCTTGAGAACGTTCTTAGAGGAAAAAAGAGCTCCTGTGGCTTGAGATATTTCTCTAAAATGTTGTGCACAACCACTATGGCTAGAATTCACTATCCCCAGGCTTAATGAGAAAATAATAACATAACCAGGAATTTAATTCACTATGTAATAATAAATAATCAGCACAGGTGTCATTACTTATGTTTTTATTCCATGTGAAACTCCCATGCCAAATAATAACAACAACACTATTATTTCCATGATATGTTCTTAACTTTCAAGTTATATTTAAATATTATTTAATCAAATAATATTTAATATTATTTTTCACTAGACCCTTAAACTCGTTCCTCCCATCCTCCTTAATATTTATCTAGTCTTGAATAATGAAAATTTATTTATTAAATAATTATAATTGTATTATTCACTGATAAATAAATATTTCATCCGCAATATATTCTCTCAAATAACGAGAGATGAAATAAATGTGTTCAGGTATACATGAATAATTATTAAACCACAATCGAGATTAATATTTATTAATCTTGTTAAATAATAATTTATTTAACTGAGATTTTGGATACACTTTGTGTGTAATCCTCTAGGCCTCTTTCTCAGTGGCATTAGGCAAACCTTCCTAAAGTTCAAGGTTAGCATCTAGAAACATGCCAAAGCACCCATAGATAAAGAAGTTAACGCCACATCGTCATGTCACCTCAAATGAATGTTTACCATGAAATATAATCCATTTTTCTCGATATCTTCAATCAAGCGAGTTGTATACAAGTGACATCAACCCATGTGCTCGATTTCTCATCCTTTGACTTCTTGGAAATTGAACTTTCCAATAGAATACCATGACCTTGGATTTATTTCGGCTATATTGTTTCCATCAAATGGTCTGAGATATCAACTTTCGTTATGGAACCGAAGAGAAAACCATTTCTCGTATTATTCATTAATGCAGTATTACTTATGATGCACCCAACATATCCTACTCCACCATGAAAATCTATCGTCACGATTTTCGCCAATACATCCAAGTGCATGAGTCATAATAGCCAATAATAACAATATTAAAGTCTAGGGACTAATACACACATCCACATATTAGAACATCCAATAACACTTATAAAAAATATGTTGTAAATAGTGTATACATTTTGTAATACAAGATGAATACTATGAAAGATATGCAAGAATATACTAGATGAAAGATATGCAGGAATATACTAGATGGATTAGAGATCATCCTCAATGTTTATTTGTTTAGAAGAAAAAAATATGTTGTAATTAGTGTATACATTTGTAATACAATTCTCATTTATATATCGGGTTTACCAAGACTACTAAACTGATTAGTCCTTCGTTGATTGTTTCATTGTAATCATGCTAATTTAATTGATAGCAGAAACCAGATCAGGGCTATCTGGGGATGGGTTTCTACAATTATTAAGGTGAGAAACAAAGACATCAAATTTGAGGTTGGATGGAATGAAAAATCCATAATGTTAACCCCAAAAGGAAATGTTCAGTAGTTAAATAAGCCTCACCAATCAAATGATTGTTCTGATTACTTTAGATTCATGGAAAAATGATGATACCAATCTTAAGACACTAATTTGGGAAGATATTAGGGAAACATTATGATATACTTTCTTTATTTTACTAAAAAATAATAAAACATTGATTTACTTTTGATTATCTCTTATAGAATTAATCTATAATAGATAATTATAGAAATAAATTTGTATCAATACTCAGTGGAAATTATCATAGTGTCTTTCAGACAATTATTATGAATTATCATCTCAAATATTATGAAGGTAAAATAAACCTTCACCCACCACATATGTATTCACACCTGAAAATCCAACAAGTGTGGGATGCATTAATTGGTCTTCATTTGGAGACATCTTTCCGGGTACATTATAATGGGTAATACATTGCTTGACAATATGTGTATTAATCACATTGATTAATAATTATTAATTTATAAAATAGAAATTGAGTGCTAAAAATAACCAACATGTATAAAAACCTACATACTCCTACTATAAATCAAGGATGGGGTACACTTCACTTGAAAAAATGACATGCATTTTAAATCTATAGTTATAATATTTTATATGACCTGAAACACCAAAATAAGTATGTTCCATTTTTTATATGAATATTGATGAATCAAAATCCAAAGACACTTACATCCTAGGTCATGTGCTATTTAAGGAGGATCATGTAAATAAAGATGGAATAATAATAGATGAAAACATACAAAAATTGTTAGAGACATGTGTAAGTATGAAATAATAAAAAATTATTTTCATTTAAACTGATATTAAATAATAATGATTAATTATTTTCACATATTTTTTTATCTAACTAAGATACACGAATCATAATTATATATACCCAATGAACAAATACAATCAGTTTCCTTGAAGTGTCCAGAACAGTATGGATGAGTCAAAGGTGCGGGTTTTGGGGTCTCACCCCAAATATATTTTGAGAAAAGAAATGAGTAGGAGGAAAATATAAAAAAATGGAAGAGATGTAGGCATGAATGGATTCTATTGAATAAAAACTTAATTGGAATTTTGGGATGTTATAAAATGTTATGGGAAGGAATTAAAGAGAAGAAAAAACACAACAACAACTACTACATGAATATCCCTCCACCCCCACTAGCTTTGAGGTGATATATTCCCCTCAAAAGGATGTCTTACAAGAGGTAATCAATTTTATCATTACTATTTCTATGAAATGTGAATCAGGAAGACACGGATACCTTTCATGTACTAATATTCTATAGGATGAAAATGATTGTTATTTTTATCAATCATCACCCACCCATAACCTTGTTGTGAGGGGTAAAATGTATAATATCAAAGAACATATTACATACAGAAAAAAAATCCAATAGATCATATGAGTGTGGATATTAATATAAATCTTGAGCAGAGCATCAAGCTACATGTTCCACCGAATGATATGGATATTCATATGGTCGATATTTCTATTGTAACTTTCATATCATTGAATTTTTATCTTATAAAAATATATGTCAACAAGGAGGTATTCTTTTCCAATTTTTTTGTTGCAAAAACATTAAGAATTAATGAAAAAAGTCATAAACCAATGAATTTTATTATAGATTATGAAAAAATAAAGGGGTGAAGCATAGGGTTGAATAAAAATATCTAAAGGATCAACCAATCAATTGAAAAGATATTAAAGAAATACATTTATCCCCTAGTTTAAATTCCTTATTTACTAATATTAAAGTTTCATATGTATACAATGTTAAAAAGTGGTAATAAGACCATAATTGATTTTAAAGAACAAATGTATGAAGTGACTATTTCAAACTATCTTACTATTCAGAATGTAAATTAAATCCCCAAACATGAATGGATAGGATTCTTGGTTGTAAATATATACATGAGGTGTGTTTTCATAATTTGTTTGCCCTATAGTTGATCTACCATGTTAGTTATGGCTAAATACTATTCATATTTGTTTTTAGGCATATATATCAGTACTATTTTGAGGAAAAACCTTGTGAATAGAAATTTTGAATCATTAGTCCACACATCACTTCTACATAATAATTATCATTGGAACCAAAAGAATATGAAGAAACAATGGAAAAACTTACCACAATGTTTTAAAGAAAACTTATAATTGATAGAGTCTTCTTAATACCTATGATGAAGGGGTAAAACTATATAATTTAATCATATAAAATATTTTTTCATTCATTTCATTACTTATTCCTTTTTTTAAGTAGCATTGGTAACTCATTGTAATTAATTTGGATACTCTAAAGATTTATTTTTTTGATTCAATGCAAGGATACCTAAAAAACTAGGCACACGTGATGATATTTATCAATTTATAATACACCACAAATAAAATTTTACAAAGAAACATTAAGCTAAAAATTTTATATCATGTTTTAATAAAAATTCTATTATGATAGGGTGGTGTTCAAATATCATCAAAATCATGGAATGAGAACAATCCATGAGCACAAGAAACCTATCGAATTCTATAAATATATAATTATCAGGGTATATATAATATTATTAAACTATAAAAATATATTTAAAAAAATTCATTATTTTTTTCGATGTTTTTATAGTGCCTGAGACAAACTAATGGAAAAGATCGTGGTTATTATGTTTGAAAATTTATGAAATATATCATATTGCATCAACAAACTAGCATTATCTAAGTGGTATTTCTGATGATAATTATAATTTCAATGAAAATATTTATTAATCTTTATTTATTTATATGTATACAGTACTACCAAGACTCTTGATAGTCCTCATATACAAAATATCAAATATATTGGTTTATAAATGAATGGGCAGAATACATGGTGTCAGATTGTATTCATATATCATGAAGAGGTGAATTTCTACGACTTATATAGTTAATTTTATCATCATATAATCTAGTAATTATTAGTTATTTTCCTTATCATTTTTTTCTAATAATTATTTTTTTTAATTTTCACTAAGATCATGAAGAAATTACGTTGTTTATAATTGTTTTCATTTAACCATTATTTGATATATTAAGAGCACAAAATGATCATAGAAAAAAATTACAGATGAAGTCTTCAAAAAGGATGATGAACTCATATACTATGATAATGCACTCAAAAAGGACGATGCACTCATGGTGATGCACTTTTATTTTTATTATAAAATGAATTAAACATTTTGTGTTATCAAAAAATATTGTCAGATAACCTCAAATGTTTAATACATTGCAGAATAAAAATAAACAGTACGATGTGTAAGAATCAAGCACACCTCAATCTAATACATGATATGCCCAGTATGACTAAAATTTTATGTTTTTAGTTTAAAATTGACATTTTATTTCAAAACAAATGTGACATAATGAAAAAAAAAAGGAAAAAAATTAAATTATTTTTATACTTTAGAAAAAATATCTATAAATCATTTGTAACATATAGGAATCAACCACACCTTAATTTGATATATATTGTTCCCAATATGACTCAAAGTGTATGTTATTTGTTTAAAATTTAAATTTTAGTTCAAAACATACACCACTCATTGAAAATTGATAAAAATGTGCTTATACTATCTTGATACTTTAGAAAATGATTCAAAAGTCATTTGTGATGTGTATAAATCAATATCACCTCAAACTGACCTACTATGTGACCAATATGACTTAAACTATGTGTTTTTAGTTTAGATTAAAATTTTAGTAAAAAAGACATGTGACATACTCAAAACCAATAAAACACATTCTGATTATATTGATACTTTATAGCAATGATCCTAAATAATTTTTTGATTCATAGGAATCAACTGCTTGTCAATCTGATGCATGATGTGATCGGTATGAATCCAAGTGTGTCTTTTTATTTAAAATTGACATTTTAGTTCAAAACACACGTGACATGCTCAAAACCAAGAAAACACATTCATATTGTTTTGATAATTTTATCAGTCATCTATAATTCATTTATGACATATAGAATTAGCTTCATATCAATTTGATACATGGTGTGTCCAGTATGACTCAAATTTTCTGTTATCCATTTAAAATTGACATTGTAGTTTAAAACATGTGCCACTCACAAAAAACTGAGAAAACATACTCAGATTATCTTGATTATTTATGAAAATTATTCATAATTAATTTTCAACATGTAGGAATATGTCTCATGTCAAACCAACATATGATGTGACTGGTATAACTCAAAGTGCACGTTTTCAGTTTAAATTGACATTTTAGTAAAAAAGAAACGTGAAATACTCAAAAATAATAAAAAACATTTGGATTGTTTTGATACCTTAGGAAAATGATCCTAAAGTAATTTTTGATTTTTAAGAATAAATACCACATCAATTAAATATACCATGTGAATGGTATGACTTTAAGTGTCTTTTAATTTTAAATTGACCTTTTAGTTCAAAACACCCATCACATACTCAAAATCAATCAAAAAAATTCAATCTATTTGGATAATTTAAGAAAATGATCCATAAGTCATTTTTGACATGTATGAATCATCTAAACCTCAATCAGTTACATGGTGTTTCCTCAATAACTCAAATTTTGTGTTTTTATTTAAAAAATGGTATTTTATTTCAAAACACACATGAGTTACCCGAAACTGAACAAACACATTAATATTGTTTTGATACTTTAAAAAAATCGATAAGTCATTTGTGTCATATATGAATCATCCTCACATTAATATGATACACAGTGTGACTATTATGGATCAAATTATGTGGTTTCAGTTTAATGATGACATTTTATTAATGCATTGTTCCATATTTTTGTTTAATTTAATTATTTATACTCTTACTAACATAAGAATTATTTTCATATATTGGTGGTTATTATTCATGAGTTGGGGTGGTTTGTTTGGAAACTGATACCATGATCAGGATTTTTTGAGAGGGGGTCAGGTTCCAAAGACATGAAACCATTGATATTTTTGAATGTTTTTGGTAAATTTTACTTGTTAATGTAACTGGACAAAATAATATTTTAAAATTTATATAAAAGAGTTTTTTTTATTATATTGGTGATGTGTTTTTTATTTCAATTATATTATGTATTTTCCATATTCTCTTTACTGCTGTAATGTGTTGGAATTTTAGTAGAATACTACAGTGACATGTCCTTTATTAGTGCTATACCAACATTGATAAATGCCATAATATTTTAAGGGTTATTAGGTTAACAATGTTTTTTTAGCACTGATAAATCCCCCTTTATGCATTGTTAATGGGTTGATCTCTAGTAGTGTTCCATATTGGTAAATGGAAATAATGACCAACATTAGTGGTTGCTAAAGGGGGTCCTCATATGATCGTAGTGGTGGTTTCTTCCAAGAGCTTTAGTCACCACATAAGAAGATAAAAATCCATTTAATTGATTAATTGTTAGAGGAGGTTTTTAATGCTCCAAAAATGAAAACTCATTAGAGACCTCTATTGGTAGCCCCTAGACTGTATATTTGTTTTAAAAAAAATTCCGATTTCAATAGCCTTTAAATAAAAAAATAGCTAATAAAAAAATAAATCTAGATAAAAACAATAATGTAGATAAAACCAGTGATCCAAACAGTTACAAATCCTTCCAGTCAATTGCCTCAATCAACCTACTGATAAAATACAAAAAAAATTAAACAAAGAGGAAATATTAATATATTTAACTTTAAAATAAAAATTATCAAGTTAATATATATAAAATAATCAGAAAAATATACAATTTTACATACATAAGGAATCATAAATATATAAATGAAGAAAATCTAATTTAAATTATCTGATTACACTATTTATCAGTTAAGCAATGACTGTTAAAGTTGAAAACCATGTTAACTACATATTGATCAATCCATCCATCAGATTGACGCAAATTTTATTCCAATAGATCACATATGATTTGAGGAATGTTTTATAAGTTTTTCATATTGATCAAAAGTTATTCAATCATTTTTTACCCCTTGACAGAATATATGTCATTCTAATAATAGTAGACAACGTTACCCATAATTCTCTATCATATTGAGTGACATGACCATTCAATGGATAAAAGATTGACTCATACAGATCCAAAATAGCTCTATGATCACTCTCTCTTGATTTCATGTCAATCTAAGTACGTTTTCTTAGTATTTTCCCCTTTTTATGTGATTTTACACATAACTCCAAATCTAAGGGATAAGCACCAATTTTAATTATACAAAGTAATTCAGGTATCTGATCAATGTGATTATGATTACTATAGATTTAAAATAACTTAACGATTATTTTCCTAATATTTTAAGTTAATCAGATCCTGTTTGTTCAGTTTTGACCCCAGAATACATGATTTTCCCATTATTACCAAAATGGTAATAAATGTGAGAATAAAATTTACATTTTACTGACCAATCTGATCATCATATTGATTAAAAGTTGATTCCAATAGATCACATATGATTCTATGAATTTTATCTAATATGTACATAACAATTAGAAGTCATTTTCTCATTTCGACCCTCCGATGAGAGATATGTCATTTTAATAATAGTATATAATATTACCCATTGTTTTCATCATACCAGCTAATATGAGCATCCGATAGAGTAGAGTTAATTCCTAAAGATCAACAATGTCTAGATGATCATTCTCCCACTATTTCAAGTAAATTCTAGTGAATTTTATTCATATTTTCCCCTTTTATGTGATTATACACATAGCTCCAAATTTAAGGGACAAACACCAATTTCAATCATACCAAGAAATTCGAGTATCCGATCATTGTGAAGATGATTCCTAAATATTTTAAATTAATTAAAGAATTATATACTAATATTTCATAGAAATCGGATATATTTTTCTTGTTTCCCACCCTACACACATGATCTATCCATTTTTTCAAAAAATGGTAATAAATTTGTAAGTGATATTTTAATTATATCAACCAATATGCACATTAGATTAATGTGAAACTGATTCCAATTGATCACATATGATATGAGAAATTTATCCTATATTTTCATGTCAATCAGAATTTTTTTTGATCATTTTGACCCTCTAATGGGATATATGTCATTTTAATAACACTAGACAATGTTACTAATCATTTCCCATCATATCGGGTGACACGAACATCCTATAGATACAAAAATTGATTCCTATATATATAAAACTTGGTGATAATTTTACTATTATTTCATGTCAATCTATGTGAGTTTATTGGTATTGGACCCTTTTATGTGACTTATCACTTAACTCCAAATTCGAGGGACAAACAACACTTTCAATCATATTAAGAAATTGAGGTTTTTGATCGACATGATAATGATTCCTATAGAATTTAAATTAATTAAAAAAAAATTTCCTAATATCTCATTTAAATCAAATATATTTTACTCATTTTTACCTCTACACACATGATTTTACCATTATTACAAAAATGGTAATAAATGTGAAAATGAACTTTTAATTGTACCATCCAATCCCGACATCAGATTTATGCATAGTTAATTCTAATAGATCATATATTATTTGATGAATATTATCCTAAATTTTAACATTGATTAGAAGTTTTTTTCTCATTTTTGACACTATGATGGGATATATGTGATTTCAATAACACTAGACAACGTTACCTATTATTTTCCATCATACTGGGTGACATGAACATCCAATGGGTGTGTAATTGATTCCTAAAGATCAAAAAAATATCAGTTATATTTCTACCACTATTTCATTCTACTATAAGTGTGTTTTATTGGAATTATATTATTTTTACATGATTTTTTAGTTAACTTCAAATCAGAGGGACAAATACCAATTTTGATTATACTGAGCACTCAAGTATTCGATCGATGTGACAATGATTCCTACAGATTTTAAATGACTTAAATATTATTTTCCTAATATTTAATGTCAATCAGAGCTCATTTTATTAGTTTTGATCCCCACACACATTTTCTCCCATTATTATAAAATAAATGTGAAAATGAACTTTTAATTATACTGACCAATTTGGGAGTCAGATTAATGCATGATTGATTCCAATAGATCAAATATTATTTGATTAATGTTCTACTATATTTCAAAATAGATCAGAAGTATTTTTCTAGTTTTTGATCCTCTGAAGGGCGATATGTCATTTTAATAACACTAGATAACATTACCTGTAGTTTTCTATCATACTGGAAGATATAAGCATCTGATGGATGTAGTGTTGAAAACTATAGATTAGAAATGGATCAGTGATAATTATACCATTATTCCATGTCAATACAAGTGTGTTTTATTAATATTAGACCCTTTTATGTTATTTTTCACTTAACTCTAAATCTAAGGGGCAACCACCACTTTTGATCATACCAAGAAATTCAGGTATAAAATAAATGTTTCAATACTTCATACACTTTTTAAATGACATAAATATCACTGTATTATGATTTCATATTAATCAAAGTTTGTTTTCTTAGGTTGGACATCTACACACATGATTTTCCCCTTATTACAAAAATTCCAATAAATGTGAAAAATTATATTTTAATATTACTAACCAATCCGACACTCATATTGATGTGTGATTGATTCAAATAAATCACATACGATTTGAGGAATTTCCTCTTATATTTTCTTATCAATCAGAAGTTGTTTTCTCATATTTGACCCTTTGGTGGGAGATATGTTATTTTAATAACACTAGAAAATATTACTATTTTTTCCCATCATACTGGCCAACACGAGCATTCAATGGATTCATAATTTATTTCTATTGATAAAAAATTACATAGTGATAATTATCCCATTATTTCATGTCTATACAAGTGAAGTTTCTTTGTATTGGCCTCTTTTACATGATTTGTCACTTAACTCTAAATCTGAGGGAAGACGCCACTTTCAATGTTATCGAGAAATCATGGTATCCAATCAATGTTCCGATGATTCTTATAAATTTTAAATGGATTAAATATATATTTCCTTAAATTTAATATCAATTAGATCTTGTATTCTTAGCTTTGACCCATACACACATGATTTTCCTATTATTAAAAAATTGCAATAAATGTTAAAATTCACTTTTAATTGTACAAACCAATTCATGAATTGGATTGACACATTGATGATTAAAATAGATATTATATGATTCAAGTAATTTTCTCCTATATTTTCATGTCGATAAGAAGTCTTTTGCTTATTTTTGACCACCTGATGGAAGATATGTCATTTTAATTACACTAGACAACGTTACCCATTTTTTTCATAATATTGGGCAACACAAGCATTTGATGGATAAAATGTTGATTCCAAAAGATCAAAAAAATATCAGTGATCATTATCCCATTATTTCATTCCAATAAAAGTGTGTTTTCTTGGTATATTGACCCCTTTTATGTGATTTTAATCTTTAATTCAAATTTGAGGGACAAATGCTACTCTCGATCATACCAAACAATTCAGGTATCTGATTGACGTGTTGATGATTACTATAGATTTTAAATGAATTAAAGATCATTGAACTAATATTTCATGTAATAATATATCATTTTCTTAGTTTTGACCCCTAGACACAAGATTTTACAATTATTACAATAATGTTAATAAATGTGAAAATGTACTTTTAACTGTACTGACCAATATGAAAATTAGATTTATGCACATTTGATTCTAATAGATCAAATATGATTTTAGAAATGTTATCATATATTTTATATTGATCACAAGTTTTTAACTCATTTTTTACCCAATGAGGGGAGATATGTTATCCTAATAACACTAGAAAATGTTACCCATCATTTTCTATCATATCAGGAAACATGATCATCTGATGTATGTAGTGTTGATTCCTATATATCAAAAAAAACTTGGTGATAATTATCACATGATTTCATTCCAATCCATGTGAATTTTATTAGTATATTGACCCCTTTTATGTGATTTTACACTTAAGTCCAAATCTAAGGGACAAACTCTACTTTTGATCATACCAAGAAATTTAGGTATCTGATCCATGTGATGATGAATCATATATTATTTAAATGAATTCAAGATCACTCTCTAAATATTTCATTTCAATTAGTGTTTTTTGGTTTATTTTGAACTTTATATACATGATTTTATCATTATTACAAAAATGGAAATAAATGTGAAAATGTGCTTTAAGGAAGGTTATATTAATAGAAAAATCTAGATGAATGCATGAATAGAACACAGGATAATATGGTCTATTACACATTGGAAAGAAAATCTAAATGGTAAAAATATACCAAGGATAAGTATGTGAGGGTATTTGGGGTGTTATTAAATGGAGGTTATATGACTTTTTCCTCTATAAAATCTTTTAAGACATCTTTCCCACCCTCATTGAGTAGTTGAGACGGGTCATTGGGTATGGTGGTATCTTATTTTGGGAAGACCACTTGTGGTTTAGTTCAATATTATTTTCAAGGTGTCTGAATCCTGGTATTATAGTCTATAAATCCAAGGAACGCCTTTAGTTCACTGACACTATACTTAATAGAGACAATAATGTGTTATTTTATATTATTCAACTGGTGAATGAACCTGAACATGAAGTTGTCACCCCCTCCAGTTTGAGACCATTTTTACCTACCTAACTTTCTTAAGATTATTCGTGGTACACAAGGATCAGATCCTTATTCTATAGATAGTTGGAACAAATCCATTCTAGATATATATAGACTTATACTTTCATTAGTGATACAAAGATCCATCCATATTGACAACATGGTTCAATGAAAATACATTCAAATTGCATCCAAGTGCCCGTGCTTCACCTATTGTAATATAAATCCTATTGAGGATTTATTTTTAGAAAGTGAATTAGTTGGAATCTTTTTAAAGATACTAGTAAATATAATATGGGTTAACATTATATTTTGGTCTATTGAAAATTTCATGGAAGATAAGTTCTATAATGTGTATATAAATTCTTGTGAAGTTCACACTAAGAGTGTATAAGTTATAGTGAGGATTTATATATCTTTCAGGCATATAAACAGAACCATGACTCATGATATGAGTTTGATGCATGAGTAATATTGTTACATTCATAATTATATAAATAAACTTAGTCATGTTAATACCTAATTTTGAAAATGAAATCGAGTTTCATGGGTACTTCCATGATCATATTTATAGGATCTTAATCCATGATATAGTAGATAGGGGATGAGTGCGTGATAAATCTTACACATGCATGTAACTTCACATTCATTCATGTCAATTGAGAGAAAATACTACATCATACAGTTTATTTTGAACACTCTCATTCTCTATTAAAGCCACATTTAATTGTATTCTTAATATATGTATAGTTCATGCACAACTATTCATGATGAGTAAATTCCATACGTTGAAGAATGTAATAAAATAATGATAATATGTATAAATATTTAAAATGAAGTTTAATGAAAAATTTTGGTTATTCATTCCATGTGAAGAATGATAACTATAGATATTGTTATTGTGGTGTAGGTATTTATATAATTTATGTAATGAGGTTGATTATACCAAAATTCTTTGAGTATTTAACTTATTCGATACAAAGTGAACTGTACTTCCAAGTTATATACATCACGATATAGAGTTATCATGTTATCTATAAATGGAATAAAAAATATTCTATTAAATAGATGAATAATTATAATATTGAATAAGGACGAAGAATTTGTGAGCCACTTAGATATAAATCTATGACCGTAGAATTTTGATGATTTCAATCATGTATTTACAGAATTATAGTCAAGACAAGAGATATAAATATCAAAGGAAATAAATATTTAAATGAATATTAAATTAATGATATTTATTAAGTAAATTATCATGTGGTATTGAAATACCACAATAGTTTTTCAATCGAGTATTCAAGAGTTTCTTTAGAAATTTTAACTGATGTTTAAATGAGATTAAATGTACAATAATCAAGTGATATATACTTACCAAGATTATTAGAAGAATTAGTGTGAATCAATCCACATGATATCTCTTTTTATATTTTCATGTAGGTTATAAAGTTTTTTATTTGACATGTATTAAGAATATTGATAAATTTTTTACACAAAAAGTTATGAATAAAAAAAGACCAATTCAAGAAAAATATATCCCAATGCATTCTAGAATTCTCTTGTTTTGAAGGTAAACAAGAATATTGAGAAGGATAATAGACTGATTCTACTACTAATATTAATCTAATTATATAATTCTGTTAAATTTCAAGATCCACTATGATTTTAAATCACTATGAGACTGAGTAAAGAACACAACCAATGTGCATGAAGTGTTATTGATTATATCCTATAATTTTAAGACCTATTTATTATTTCAAAGTGTTTTCAAGAACTGGTGGTGCCATTAAAATCAATTTTAATGACCAGTGGGAGATAAAGATGGGGTGAATTGGGAGGATTTCACCAAAACTAGACACATTGTTCCTCGAGTGAATGAAGGTTCCTAAGAAATTAGGAATCTTATCTTGATTGCGGATTTGGGTTCACTATGTAATGTAAGTTCTTTAACTACTATATCTTTTTATTCTCCACATGTGACGTGCGGTAGAAATTTAAAGATAAAAATTCACTTAATGATTATTTTCTTAATCTTCATCATCAATCTAAAAGTATATAATTGGTTTTTAATCCCTACTTGTTTAAATTTAATTTTAATGAAAATGAAAATATGATTTGTGAGTTTACAAATAATAAGAGAACAAAATGATACAATCAATTTGAATGAGAATTAAGAATGATAAAACACAACACACCTCTTAGATTTGATAGATAATGTAGGACCATGGATGCTACCTAAATATGGTGCAGTAGAGTCCTAAAAATAATAATTTTTTTAGGATAATAATAATTAATGTAATAAAAAATAAATAAAAAAATTAGTACAAACTGTTTTCATATGATCCCCTACACCATCACCCCGATGCATATACTCTTATAGTGCTCTGATGTCAGCCAATAAATACGCATTTACCACCTCAAAAGCACACATCCATGCCCCCAAATCATTCACCTAATGTTTCATCCTATAAATAATAGTATCCACAACCTTAGTGTGTGAAACAATAGAATAAATAATCCATATTCCATACGTCGACCTATACCAATGTCCATCACAACCAATAATGCAATGAAATATCTCATCTCTCTATATAGAAAGTTATCACTGGTTCTCTAGTAGTTGTACTAAATAAAAATCAAATAAATCCTATGTAATATATAAATATATATATATATATGTATGTATATATATATATATGTATGTATGTAAGTATTGATAATTAGTATAAGAACTTACAATAAGAGATGCAACCTCGGGATCATTTCGATCATGAGTCATCATTCACATTTACATTTTATCAATCATTACAACTTTCTACCAATAAGATAAAAATATATAATTAAAAACCATATTAAATAATAAATATAAAAAATTAACAATAAATATTTCATGTCTAATCTAGGACATGTGACAAGTCTCAAGCCTATGAGATGGTCCCTACAATGCGTGATTCTTGGAATGACACACTACAATCACCTACATTCAATGAATTTAAATTTAAAACATGTATAATTAAATAAATTATTAAAAATTTGTAAGATAAAAAATAGGCTCACCTTCACATCCTCAGTGGACCAATATACAACCAATTCACGCCACTAAGATGGGAAAATTCCTCTCAAGAATCTATCCAGAATGTTCGGGGAACCCACATTTAGTACCCTATTCTACCTCTTGACTCTACATTTATAATCACTCTAAATTTTACAATATTTTTTCATACACACTGGATGTAACTCATTGGGGAACACTCTTAGATTATTCTATTTAAGAAATTTTTTTATCACAAATGGAAGTATTTTTAAAATATATCTATAAAACTAAAATGATCATCTTACCTAAAATTCCATCCATAGATGATCTAAGGTATCTTGGGGGAATGAATCCCAGTAATGTGTAGCTAATGAAAATATATGTGGGTTGCATATGATATGACCCAACTAGAGAATAAATGGAGGGTCACCCATTCCCACAAGATGGAATGTCTTGTCAAATGATATGTTAAGGGTCATGTCAAAATTCTATGCAGAAATACCATGACTAGGTCCTCTCATATGATAGGAAGAAGTGGTAAAGTATGATATTATTAAAAAAATTCATACATTATTATACATAAGTTCTTATGTTTAAATTTTAATTAAAAAATAAAAACACATTCACATTCATACATACCTCGACTTGTAGATGCAGATGGCTCTTTAGATTGATGTGAATCTAGTGTCTATCCCCCTTCCATATCTCCAGTCATAAAATTTATTATTTTTTAAATACACATAGACTATATATCGAATAAAGATACAACAAATAGAAAAAAATAATTAAATATTTCATAAAAAGTTAAACAAATAAAAAAATTGAAACAAAATAGATGGAAAATAATCACACCTTTCATTAAACTAGTGAATTAATGGTTTCTTCTTTAACAACATCTCTAACATAATTAATTTCTTCTTCAAATTGAACTATGGTTTGTTGATAAATCTATTGTGCAATAAATTAAAAGTCTCTGGTTCATCTCATTCAATTAAAAACACTCATCACCTTGAAATTTTCACAGCACCTTGACAACTTAGATTAGATAGAAAGGTAACAAAGAAAACTTATTCTTCTTGCGATGCCAAAATGGAAGGTTCATTACTAACTCATTCATATCTATATATCATACTATTAAATATCACCAATTTAAAATGATATTAATATACTTTACTTCTACAAAATGTATAAAACCAATTACACTTTAACAATATGTATTTCAAACTGTACATGTATACAATTTAAATGATGTCTTTTAATTGACCATAGTAATAACGAAAAATGATAGTTAGACATCCAATGCTATTTTTTCAGGTTTCAGGTTTTTCATCAACATATTTTATGCCAAACCAATGTCCATAATCATCTAAATATTTTTAGTGATGAGAAATTATAGATGGAACCTTATTTAGTTGGTTAAATTATTTAGTTAGGGTGTGGTCACCTAGTTTCAACATGTCATGGACCTATATATTTAAAAGAATTCAATAAAAATTTATGTAGAAATAAATTTGTTCTATACTTCAATCATAATGGAAATCCATTTATACATACAGAATCCATGAACCAATCATGAAATGAATTATAATGGGAGTATTGAATTTGATAATCACTCGCATGAGGAACCTATTATTTTATATCATTATCTTTTATCTTAAAAATGATAACAAAAAGTTTAAACAATCAACTTATATATGAAAATAAAAAATTTAAAAGTTAAAAAATAAAAATGATAAGACACTTAGTGCATCAAATGTACAATTGATGGAGTATTGAACACGATATGTTGATGAGATTGTAACCACTTGATGTTGTCCATATAAAATATATTATCTTATCCAACTGGTTCATCGTGAATCTGATAGGTATTAGCTAATTTAGTTTCAACATTTATAAGATTCTTTGCACAAAAATTAGTACACTCATCCATCAAATAACCATTGGCTATTGATGCTTATGGACAAGCTCTGTTACGTATAAATCATTTAAATGTATTTAGATACTACTAAATAGGATGCACCACTTGAATTTCACTAGAACAGAAACCATTACTCCATAGATTAGGTGCACTATCAAGTGAACCATAACATTGAAAAATAATGGTGGAAATAGTTTATCCAAGTGAAAATATGTATGTAAGTAAATTTTTTAATCACCCATTCATTTATTTCTTAAAAAATATGTCTAAAAAATTACTCATATTAATCAAAATTTGAATAAAATTAGGCTATAAATAGTCACAAATTTTTAATTGGAATCAAATGCTTAAGTAGTATGTGATTTTTATGACTTTTCAACCCTTGTAATGCCATTCTTGTCACATTCACGCACTTAGAAATATTATAAGAGTAACCATGATGACCCTTGAGCATATTTAAAATGGAAATAAATGTATATTTTACATTTTTACTCATCTTATACTATGAATCATGCATACATACCTTGTTTCCCTCACTCAACTATAAATGTTACTATTTACTTAAACCCATTTTTCTAAATAACACTATATGTTGACATAGTCCTTTTATTTTCCACTGAAACCCAAAATTCCACCCAATATATTATCAAAAACATTTTTTTCAATGTGAATGACATATAGATCCCACCTTAGTGTGGTAGTTTTTATGTAAGGGAGACTAAAAAAATACTTTTCTTCTTCCAATTATGACTTTACTATCTACTAACATCATGAATAATGTGTAATGGATAAGCCACCAAATCATGAAATTCATATACCATGGGGATTATTTCTTTATCAATCAGTGATAATATTTTTACTCCTATTATGAAATTTGGTGTTCGGTTGAATTCTGTAGAACCATAAAATGCCACTATGTCCTTTCTGAACATGTTCTGAGTGTGAAGAAAATGTATGTGACCCATTTATTCCCATTTTTTACAATTTTTAATCCATGTATAATTTTTTACTTTTATTGTGCCAAGGTAAAGTAAATTACACTTTATTACTCCAACCTGATAAATTTTCATAAGTTGGGAAGTCATTGATTTTCCATAATAAATTATCCTATAGTTTAAACATTTCGTTCGTTTCATAGTCATAATTTATCACACCATCAACACAAAATTCATTCAACTCATCATTCAATAGTTGAGGGTAAACATCAATATTATCCATCAAACTTATAGGTCTATCAATAAGAGTGGAATGTAATAGAAATGTTTGTTTCATACAAATATATAGAGGAAGATTATAAGAAACCAACACCATGGGCCTTGTGCTATGAGTTCACCAATCATATAACTTAATGTTTTGAAACCATCTACTTCCAACCCTAATAAAACATTAAGACTATGTTTATCAATTTTGTGGTTCCTCTTATCTTCTTCCATGTAAGAGAGTATTCTCGGTGGGTTAGAATATCACTTTACTTATTTCTTTCCACATTTCATCTCGTTAATTTAGAAACTTTTGATGGCATAAATAATCTTCTCAACCTCAGCTTTAGTGAAAAGTAACACATTTTATTTATGTAGATCAGTTTCACTTATTTCATAGTCTGAATTTGATGAATATGATTTCCCCTATTATCTTTCAACCTATGAGAGTCACAAACCATAAAATTATCTAAATGGATAGTTACCCTTCTAAAAAACACATAGTTGTTTTCACATGCATATAAGGTCTCATATGAGCTTAGTAATATGACTAATAAATATTAGCTTTAGCAAAAATCACTTTTTTGAAAAACACTAACAACATTTCAAATGATGTGTCTAACCACTTATCCAAACCCTTAAAGTGAAACAACTCCATGATAAATTAAAATTTATTATAAGCAGTGCACCAAGAATATAATTCTGTTTGTACATCATGTAATATTTCATAAAACCTCAACAAATCATGATCTTCAACAGAGCTTGGATTGATGTCACCAGTCTCAATATTCCATATGTTAATTCCTTCGAGAGAAAACCTATGTACCATTTTAGTATGTATTTCATGCATCAAACCAGTCATCCTTACATCAACACCCATCTAAACTATTTTTGTTTGATGAAAATGAATACATTCTTCCCCATGAAGAGTCTAACTTTTATAATTTGTTAGAAACCCATTCAAGAATAAGTGATCCCTCATGGTGCCTTATGTGAATTGATATCTACTACACATTCCCAACATGGAAAAATAATATAGTAACTTTGAAACCCTATAGAGAAATCAATATACTACATAATTCGTTCAAAATATTCTCTAGATAATATGTTCAAAATATTAATCCAACTCTTATCCATATTCGTACATATACAAAAAGCATTAACATTTACACAAGTGTTCATATTGCATGAATTTTTATAATTTCAGATCACAAAATATATATAAAGTAAAGACTAACCATTTTCATGCAGACTTCAATTCATACTCATCCAAAACAACAAAACAATTCACAAACAACACAATCATCGCATTTTAAGTTATATTTAATTATTTATACCATTTATTTTTTAAAGTCTTTTTTTTTGTGAATAACTAAATATTTTGTAGAGATTTAATTATAAGGAAATGGATGATAATAAAATTTTAAAAGTGAAAAAATCAGACAAATATATTAATACACGATCAATGGTAATTTTAAAAATTTAGATATCAAAACACTAGACTATATAGCATTATGTTATTCAATTATCATAGATATGTTAGTGTAAAATAATTTATTAGTATTTAATTATAGAGAATTGGAAATTGTGTATCAAATATCGAAGAAGGATAATCCATACATGGTTATACTTAGAAATCATTCAATTCTAAAAACCTAAAACTAATGAATTAAAAGGTTTGTGATTAAAAAACAATGGAAGTAGATTCATAGTTGCATTTCATTTACATGAATGCTATAAAATTTCGGAAACTTATATTGAACAAAACATTGTTGCTCAAAACCACTATGGCTGGAAAGATTCTACTGGTCACATATATAGACACCATAGGCATCAATTTTGTTGAAGGAAATAGTAAAACACATTTTTATTAACATATCTTGAAATTTTTCCGAGTTTTGATTTTAGGTATCAATTGGGTATATAAGAGTGTATATAGATAGAAAAAATAGAAATGTACAAATTTTTTATTCTTGTTCGTCATATTAATAAAAAATTATATTCTTTAAAATTAACACCAATAAATTTTGAAATTATAAGAATATGATATAATTATAAAAACCATATGGAAAATGGATTACTTGGGGGTTCATTCTAAAGACACCCAAAAATGAGGACAGTAATTTCATATAGTGTTTTGGAAAAGTTTGGTAGAAATGAACACTACCTTAGGAAAAAGAATAAATGAAGAAACAATTAGAAATGATGTTAGGGGAGACTGAGGTAGACATTTCCTTTGGATTTTGGTAAAATATCAATTTATTTATTATGTAGGCATAAATGTTCTTGTTTTTAAATATTATTGACAAGGATATTCTTTAAACAACTGAAAAAAGTTATATTATATTTTTAATTATATATTTACAATATTTAACATATTTCATCACATATTTTTCATGCATAGCCAACAAAATATTGACTCACCAATAAATTTACCATTTTTATTACATTATTTTCTATTTATATCAAATTTTTATAAAAACAAACACTGTAAATTATATTGTGTTTCAAATGAATCAAGAATCATAGGTTTTAACTCTAATAGCATGATGAATCTGGGATAGCATCAAGCGAAGGGGGTGGCAGCATCCGGATAATATGTATTCATAGAGAGGGGGAAATGATGGTGATTGAGATTAGAGGCAGTGATCATGGTGGATTCGATAGGTTCATGGTGAGGGTAAGTTATAGGATAGATAAGGTGGATGGGTAGTAGTGATGGCCTCATAAAGGGGGTACATTGAGGGTTAGGAGAGTGGGGTGGTGGGGGCCAATGGGTGGTGGTGAAAACTCTAGGTGGAGCGGAAGCAACTATGGTTGTGGTGGATAGGGTTATGAAGGAAGACATATAGCGATGATGGCTCTAGGAGTGGAGACCGTGGATCTAGGTGTCCCACAGAGGGTTATAAAGGAGTAAAAGTGGTGATGGCGACTCTTGGTTTGGAAATGATAGATCTTGTCATAAAGGGTGAAAAAGGAAGAAGGGTAGATGATGGTTAGGGTGAACGGGGAGGGGGGTTATAGGGCGTTTTTCTATTTGGGTCAATGAATTCCGTTGTTGGTCTCTCATGGTCATCAAAAGTGACTTCCAGTGGGGGTCACCCATTTCTATACCAATGGTTTTCAAAAAACCATTAGTTTAGGACAAACCATTATTTTTTTATTTTTAATAATAATAATAATAATAAATACTTCAAAATTTCTAATCAATTTTGTAACACCCCCAAATGATAAAGGGTTAAATTACTAAATGATACGACTCATGTCAATAAGATGCATATTTCTTTTTGGGAGCCTACCCGATTAGAACTCCACAATTAAGTGTGCTTGGCTTGAAGTAGTGATCAGGATGGGTGACCTTCAAAGAAGTTTCTTAGGGTATGTGTGAGTGAGGAAAAAGCACACTGAAAAGGGCATGTGTTTTCCTGCGGGGATAATCATTAGTCAGATGACCCGTTCAGGAACATGGGTGGGCCCCAGGGTGGGGACCACGTGTCTTCGGGAAACTGGAGGTACCTGGCGGGCCAGGACCCGATGGCCATGTTAAGGCGGGGTGTCTGTGCTGTCACCGAGACCCAGTTGTGACATTTGGTATCAGAGGGAGGTTTCGATCCTATGACATGTGGGTTACGTGTCTGCAGGGCAACTAGGGTACCTAGCAGGCCATGAACCAATGACCATGTTAAGGCAGGGTTGTTGTACTGTCACCGAGACCCAGTTTTCACATTTGGTATCATAGGTGGTACCCAGCCTTAAGTGCAGTGCACTGCCTGGGTGGAGATGTAGGGCCCACAATGAGGACGTTTTACTCTAAAGGGGGGTGGTTGTAACACCCCAGAATGATAAAGGGTTAAATGGATAAATTATAAAGGGTTAAATGGATAAATGATATAACACCCCAGAGTGAGGACAAAGCACACTTATGTGCTATCACCGAGACCCAGTTGTGAAATTTGGTATCAGAGGGAGGTTTCGATCCTCTGACCTGTGGGTTACGTGTCTGCAGGGAAACTGGGGTACCTGGTAGGCCAGGAACCGATGACCATGTTAAGGTAGGGTGGTTGTGCTATCATCGAGACCCAGTTATCACATTTGGTATCAGAGGTGGTACCCAGCCATAAGTGCAACGCACTACCTAGGTGGAGATGTAGGGCCCACAATGAGGACATTTTGCTCTAAAGGGGGGTGGTTGTAACACCCCAGAATGATAAAGGGTTAAATGGATAAATGATAAAGGGTTAAATGGCTAAATGATATAACACCCCAGAGTGAGGAAAAAGCACACTGTAAAGGACATGTGTTGGTCTGTGGGGATAATCATTAGTCAGATGACCCGTTCAGGCATGTGGGGGGGACCCAGGGTGGGGACCACGTGTCTGCGGGGCAACTGGAGGTACCTGGCAGGCCAGGACCCGATGACCATGTTAAGGCAGGGTGGTTGTGCTGTCACCGGGACCCAGTTGTCACATTTGGTATCAGAGGTGGTACCCATCATTTAGTGCAGCGCACTACCTGGGTTGAGATGTAGGGCCCACAACAAGGATGTTGTGCTCTAAAGGGGGGTGGTTGTAACACCCCAGAATAATAAAGGGTTAAATGGATAAATGATAATGGGTTAAATGGATAAATAATATAACACCCCAGAGTGAGGACAAACCACACTGGAAATGACATGTGTTGGACAGTGGGGATAATCATTAGTCAAATGACCCGTTCAGGTATGTGGGTGGGGCCCAGGGTGGGGACCATGTGTCTGCGGGGAAACTGGAGGTACCTGGTGGGCCAGTACCCGATGACCATGTTAAGGCGGGGTGGTTGTGCTGTCACTGGGACCCAGTTGTCACATTTGGCATCAAAGGTGGTACCCAGCCTTAAGTGCAGCGCACTGCTTGGGTTGAGATATAGGGCCCACAACGAGGATTTTGTTCTCTAAAGGGGGGTGGTTGTAACACTCCAGAATGATAAAGGGTTAAATGACTAAATGATAAAGTGTTAAATGGATAAATCATATAACACCTCAAAGTGAGGACAAATCACACTGGAAAGTACATGTGTTGGTATGTGGGGATAATCATTAGTAAGATGATCTGTTTAGGCATGTGGGTGGGCCCCAGGGTGGGGACCACGTGTTTGCGAGGCAACTAGAGGTACCTGGCGGGCTATGACCCGATGACCATGTTAAGGCGGGGTGGTTGTGCTGTCACCGGGACCCAGTTGTCACATTTGGTATCAGAGGTGGTACCCATCCTCAAGTGCAGTGCACTTCCTGGGTTGAGATGTAGGGCCCACAACGATGACGCTGTGCTCTAAAGGGGGGGTGGTTATAACACCCCAAAATGATAAAGGGTAAAATGGATAAATGATAAAGGGTTAAATGGATAAATGATATAACACCACAGAGTGAGGATAAAGCACACTGGAAAGGACATGTGTTGGCCTGTGTGGATAATCATTAGTCAGATGACCCGTTCAGATATGTGGGTGGGCCCGAGGGTGGAGACCACGTGTCTGTGGGGCAACTGGAGGTACCTGGCAGGCCAGGACCCAATGACCATGTTAAGGCGGGGTGGTTGTGCTGTCACTAGGACCCAGTTGTCACATTTGGAATCAGAGGTGGTACCCATCCTTAAGTGCAGCGCACTGCCTGGGTTGAGATGTAGGGCCCACAATGAGGACGTTGTGCTCTAAAGGGGGGTGGTTGTAACACCCCAGAATGATAAAGGGTTAAATGGATAAATTATAAAGCGTTAAATGGCTAAATGATATAACACCCCAGAGTAAGGAAAAAGAACACCGGAAAGGACATGTGTAGGCCTGTGGGGATAATCATTAGTCAGATGACTCATTCAGGCACATGGGTGGGCCCCAGGGAGGGGAACACATGTCTGCGGGGAAACTGGAGGCACTCGGCAGGCCAGGACCTGATGACCATGTTCAGGCGGGGTGGTTGTACTGTCACCGGGACCCAGTTGTCACATTTGGTATCAGAGGTGGTACCCAACCTTAAGTGCAGTGCACTACATCGGTTGAGATGTAGGGCCCACAACGAGGATGTTGTGCTCTAAAGGGGGGTAGTTGTAACACCCCAGAATGATGAAGGGTTAAATTTCTAAATGATAAAGTGTAAAATGGCTAAATGATATAACATCCTAGAGTGAGGACAAATCACACTAGAAAGGATATGTGTTGGTATGTGGGTCTAATAATTTGTCAGATGATCTGTTCAGGCATGTGGGTGGGCCCTAGGGTGGGCACCACGTGTCTGCAGGGAAACTGGAGGTACCTGGCGGGCCAAGACCTGATGACCATGTTAAGGCGGGGTGGTTGTGTTGTCACCGGGACCCAGTTTTCACATTTGGTATCAGAGGTGGTACCCATCCTTAAGTGCAGCGCACTAACTAGGTTGAGATATATGGCCCACAACGAGGACGTTGTGCTCTAAAGGGGGGTGGTTGTAACACCCCAAAATGATAAGGGTTAAATGGATAAATGATAAAGGTTTGAATGGCTAAATGATATAACACCCCAGAGTGAGGAAAATCCCACTAGAAAGTACATGTGTTGGACTATGGGGATAATCATTAGTCAGATGACTCGTTCAGGCATATGGTTGGGCTCCAGGGTGGGGACCATGTGTTTGAGGGGAAACTGGAGGTACCTGGAGGGCGAGTATCCGATTACCATGTTAAGGTGGGGTGGTTGTTTTTTCATCGGGGCCTAATTGTCACATTTGGTATCAGAGGTGGTACCCATCCTTAGGTGCAGTGCACTGCCTGTGTTGAGATGTAGGGCCCACAATGAGGACGTTGTTCTCTAAAGGGGTTGGTTGTAACACCCCATAATGATAAAGGGTTAAATGGATAAATGATAAAGGGTTAAATGGCTAAATGATATAACACCCCAGAGTGAGGAAAAAGCACACTAGAAAGGACATGTGTTGGACTGTGGGGATAATCATTAGTCAGATGACCCGTTCAGGCACGTGGGTGGGACCCAGGGTGGGGACCACATCTCTGCAGAGTAACTGGAGGCACTTGGTGGGCCAGGACCCGATGACCATGTTAAGGCTGGGTGGTTGTGCTGTCATTGGGACCCAGTTGTCACATTTGGTATCAAAGGTGGTACCGAGCCTTAAGTGCAGTTCACTGCTTGGGTTGAGATGTAGGGCCCACAAAGAGAAAGTTGTGCTCTAAAGGGGGGTGGTTGTAATACCCTATAATGATAAAGGCTTAAATGGCTAAATGATAAAAGGTTAAATGTTTAAATGATATAACACCCCAGAGTGAGGACAAAGCACACTGGAAAGGACATGTGTTGGCCTGTGGGGATAATCATTACTCAGATGACTCGTTCAGGCACATGGGTGGTCCCCAGGGTTGGGATCACATGTTTTCAAGGCAACTGGAGGTACCTGGAAGGCCAGGACCCGATGACCATGTTAAAGAGGGGTGGTTGTGCTGTCACAGGGACTCATTTGTCACATTTGGTATCAGAGGTGGTACCCAGCCTTAAGTGCAGCGCACTGCATGGGTTGAGATGTAGGGACCACAATGAGGATGTTGTTCTCTAAAGGGGGGTGGTTGTAACACCCCATAATGATAAAGGTTTAAATGGATAAATGATATGAATCATGTCAACAAGGTGCACCCTCCTTTTCGGAAGCCTACCTGATTAGAACTCCACAGTTAAGCATGCTTGGCCTGGAGTAGTGATCAGGATGGGTGACCTTCTGGAAAGTTTCTCAGGGTGTGTGTGAGTGAGTAAAAAGCACACTAGAAACAATATGTTTTGGCCTATGAGGACTGTCATTAGTCAGATGACACGTTCGGGCACATGGTTTGTCCCTAGGGTGGGAACTACGCGTTTGTGGGGCTGCTGGTGGTACCTGGTTGGCTAGGACCTAATAAACATGTTAAGGCAGGGTGTATGTGCTATCACTGGGAACTAGTTGTGTTACAATTGGTATCAAGGGAGGGTGATTATAACACCCCCAAACGATAAAGGATTAAATGTCGAAATGATATTACTCATGTCAATAAAGTATACCTTCCTCTTACGGAGCCTACCTGATTAGAGATCCATAGTTAAGCGTGCTTGGCTTGGAGTAGTGATCCGGATGGGTGACCTTCTGGGAAGTTTCTCAGGGTGTGTGTGAGTGAGGACAAATCACACTGGAAAGGACATGTTTTGGCCTATTAGGACTTTCATTAGTCAGATAACCCGTTCGGGCATGTGGGTGGGCCCTAGGGTGGGAACTACAAGTTTGCAGGGCAATCGGTGGTACCTGGCGGTCCAGGACCTGATGGTCTTGTTAAGGCGGGGTGTTTGTGCTGTCACTGGGACCCAATTTTGTTACATTTGGTATCAGAGGAGGGTGACTATAACACCCCCAAATGATAAAGGGTTAAATGGCTAAATGATATGACTAATGTCAACATGGTGCACCTTCCTTTTCGGGAGCCTACCTGATTAAAACTCCACAGTTAAGCATGCTTGGCCTGGAAAGGACATGTGATGGCCTATGAGGATTGTCATTAGTCAGATAACCCATTCGGCCATGTGGGTGGGCCCTAGGGTGGGAATTAAAAGTCTGCGGGGTAATTGGTGGTACCTGGCGGGCCAGGACCTAATGGTCTTGTTAAGGCGGGGTGTCTGTGCTGTCACTGGGACCCAGTTTTGTTACATTTAGTATCATAGGAGGGTGACTGTAACACCCCCAAATGATAAAGGGTTAAATGGCTAAATGATATGACTAATGTCAACAAGTTGCACCTTCCTTTTCGGGAGCCTACCTGATTAAAACTCCACAAATAAGCATGCTTGGCCTGGAGTAGTTATCACGAT
Organism: Viscum album; assembly: GCA_963277665.1. Taxonomy (NCBI): domain Eukaryota; kingdom Viridiplantae; phylum Streptophyta; class Magnoliopsida; order Santalales; family Viscaceae; genus Viscum; species Viscum album. Next base: position 1,923,203,757 of record OY728160.1, read on the forward strand.
GGGTGACCTTCTGGGAAGTTTCTCAGGGTGTGTGTGAGTGAGGAAGATGACCCGTTCTGGCACATGGGTGGGCCCTAGGGTGGGAACGACATGTCTACGGGGCAACTGGTGGTACCTGGCGGGAGAGGACCAGACGGCCTGTGTTGAGTTGTAGGGCCCACAACAAGGACGTTGTGCTCTAAAGGGGGGGGTGATTGTAACACCCAAAATGATAAAGGGTTAAATGGATAAATTATATGACTCATGTCAACAACATGCACCTGCCTTTTCGGGAGCCTACCTGATTAGAGCTCCACAGTTAAACGTGTTTGGCCTGGAGTAGTGATCAGGATGGGTGACCTTCTGGGAAGTTTCTCAGGGTGTGTGTGAGTGAGGACAAAACATACTGTATAGGACATGTGTTGGCCTATGAGGACTTTCATTAGTCAGATGACCCGTTTGGGCACGTGGGTGGGCCCCAGGGTGGGAACTACATGTCTGCGGGGAAACTGGTGGTACCTGGTGGGCCCAAACCCGATGGCCATATTAAGGCGGGGTGCATATGCTGTCACTGGGACCCGGTTGTGTTACATTTTGTGTTAGATGTGGGTGATTGTAACACCCCCAAAAGATAAAAGGTTAAATGGCTCAATGATATGACTAATGTTAAAAAGGCGCACCTTCTTTTTCGAGAGCCTACCTGATTAGAACTCCACAGTTAAGCGTCTTTGGCCTAGAGTAGTGATCATGATAGGTGACCTTTTAGGAAGTTTCTCAGGGTGTGTGTGAGTGAGGACAAAGCACACTGGAAAGGACATATATTGGCCTCTGAGGACTGTCATTAGTCAGATGACCCATTCAGGAACCTGGGTGGGCCAAGGGTTGGAACTACATGTCTGCGGGGCAACTGGTGCTACTTGGTGGTCTAGGACAAGCTGACATGGGTTGAATTGTAGGGCCCATAACAAGGACTTTTTCTCTGAAGGGGGGTGATTGTAACACCCCCAAATGATAAAGGGTTAAATGGCTAAATGATATGACACATGTCAACAAGGTGCCCATTATTTTTTGGGAGCCTACCTAATTAGAACTCCACAGTTAAGTGCGCTTGGCCTGGAGTAGTGATTAAGATGGGTGATCTTCTGGGAAGTTTCTCAGGGTGTGTGTGAGTGATTAGTACAAAGCACACTGGAAAGGACAAGTTTCTCAGGGTGTGTGTGAGTGAGTAGTACAAAGCACACTGGAAAGGACATGTGTTGGCCTATGAGGACTTTAATTAGTAAGATGACCCGTTCGGGCACATGGGTGGGCCCCAGGGTGGGAAATACATGTCTATGGGGCAACTGGTGGTACCTGGAGGTCCATGACTAGACGACAATGTTAAGGCAGGGTGTCAGTGCTGTCACTAGGACCCAGTTGTGTTACATTTGGTATCAAAGGATGAACCCAGCCTTAAGTGTGGTGCACTTCCTGGGTTGAGTTGTAGGGCCCACAACGAGGAGGTTTTACTATAAAGGGGGGTGATTTTAACACCTCCAAATGATAAAGGGTTAAATGACTAAATGATATGACTCATTTCAACAAGGTGCATCTTTCTTTTCGGAAGCCTACCTGATTATAACTCCACAGTTAAGTGTGTTTGGCCTGGAGTAGTGATCAAGATGGATAACATTAGGGGATGTTTCTCAGGGTGTGTGTGAGTGAGGACATGTGTTGGCCTCTGAGGACTGTCATTAGTAAGATGACCCATTCGGGCACATGGGCGGGCCCTAGGGTGGGAACTATGTGTCTGCGAGGCAACTGGTGGTACCTGGCGGGCCAGGATCAGATGACCATGTTAAGGCGAGGTGTATGTGCTGTCACTGGGACCCAGTTGTGTTACATTTGGTATCAGAGGAGGAACCCAGCCTTAAGTGCGGTGCACTGCCTGGGTTGAGTTGTAGGGCCCACAATGAGGACATTGTTCTCTAAAGTGGGGGTGATTGTAACACCCCCAAATGATAAAGGGTTAAATGACTAAATGATATGACTCATGTCATCAAGGTGAATCTTCCTTTTTGGAAGCCTACCTGATTAGAACTCCACAGTTAAGCGTGTTTGGCGTGGAGTAGTGATCAAGATGGGTAACCTTTTAGAAAGTTTATCTGGTTGTGTGTGAGTGAGGACAAAGCACACTGGAAAGGACATGTGTTGCCTTGTGGGGATAATCATTAGTCAGATGACCCGTTCAGGAATGTGGGTGGGCCCCAGGGCGGGGACCACTTGTCTGCGAGGCAACTGGTGGTACCTGGCGGGCCAGGACCTGATGGACATAAGTGCAGTGCACTGACTAAGTCGAGTTGTAGGGCCCATAATGAGGACGATGTGCTCTAAGGGGGGTAGGGGGTGATTGTAACACCATGAAATGATAAAGTGTTAAATGAATAAATGATATGACTCATGTCAAAAAGGTGTACCTTCCTTTTTGGGAGCCTACCTGATTAGAACTACATAGTTAAGCGTGTTTGTCCTGGAATAGTGATCAAGATGGGTATCCTTATGGGAAGTTTCTCAGGGTGTGTGTGAGTGAGGACAAAGCACACTGGAGAGGACATGTGTTGGCCTATGGGGATAATCATTAGTCAAATGACCCGTTCAAGCATGTGGGTGGGCCCTAGGGTGGGGACCACGTGTCTGCGGGGCAACTGGTGGTACCTGGTGGGCCGAGACCTGATGGCCATAAGTCCGGTGCACTACCTGGGTTGAGTTGTAGGGCCCACATTGTGGACGTTGTGCTCTAAAGGGGGGGTTATTTTAACACCCCCAAATGATAAATGGTTAAATGACTGAATGATATGACTCATGTCAACAAGGTGCACCTTCCTTTTCGGGAGCTTACCTGATTATAACTCCATAGTTAAGCGTGTTTGGCTTGGAGTAGTGATCAAGATGGGTGACCTTCTGGGAAGCACACTAGAAAGGGTATGTGTTGGCCTGTGTGGATAATCATTAGTCAGATGACCCGTTCAGGCATGTGGGTGGGCCCCAGGGTGGGGACCACGTGTCTACGGGGAAACTGGTGGTACCTGGTGGGCCAGGACCCGATGTCCATGTTAAGGTGGGGTGCCTGTGCTGTCATTGGGACCCAGTTGTGTTACATTTGGTATTATGGGAGGAACCGAGCCTTAAGTGCGGTGCACTGCCTGGGTTGAGTTGTAGAGCCCACAAAGAGGACACTGTGCTCTAATGGGGGGGTGATTGTAACACCCCAAATGATAAAATGTTAAATAACTAAATGATATGAATCATGTAAACAAGGTGCACCTTCCTTTTCGAGAGCCTACATGATTAGAACTCCACAGTTAAGCTTTCTTAGCCTGGAGTAGTGATCAGGATGGGTGATCTTCTAGGAAGTTTATCAGGGTGTGTGTGAGTGAAGACAAAACAAACTAAAAAGGACATGTGTTGGCGTGTGGGGATAATCATTAGTCAGATGACCCATTCAGGCATGTGGGTGGGCCTTAGGGTGGGCCTTAGGGTGGGGACCACATGTCTGCGGGGCAACTGGTGGTACCTGGCGGGCCAGGACCCGATGGAAATGTTAAGACGGGGTGTCTGTACTGTCATTGGGACCCAGTTGTGACACCTTTTATATGTACATGCATATATATATATATCTAATTATATATATAAGTTGTCATAATTTAGGGGTTAAGTTACTAAATAATAATGGAATGGTCTAGGGTTTGAGACTTGTCACTATGTTTTTTACCAATCCTATACCAACACTTTATGTTCCTATACCAAGAGTTCCAAGCCATTGTTATATCTTACTATTTTCAATAGTTTTTTTACAAATTAGAGAGATAAAAAGTGACATTGTTTGATAATACTGAACTAGATACACACATAGAATTAGTGAGGACAAAGCACACTGGAAAGGATATGTGTTGGCTTGTGGGGATAATCATTAGTCAGATGACCCGTTCAGGAATGTTGGCCCCAGGGTCAGGACCACATGTCTGCGGGGAAACTGGTGGTACCTGGGGGGTCAGGACCCGATGGCCATGTTAAGGTGGGTTTTTTGTGGTGTCATTGGGACCCAGTTGTGTTACATTTGGTATCAGAGGAGGAACCCAGCCTTAAGTGTGGTGCATAGCCTAGGTCGAGTTGTAGGGCCCACAACAAGGATGTTGTGCTCTTAAAGGGGGGCGGATTGTAACACCCCCAAATGATAAAGGGTTAAATGACTAAATGATATGACTCATGTCAACAAGGTGAACCTTCCTTTTCGAGATCCTACCTGATTAGAACTCCACAGTTAATCGTGCTTGGCCTAGAGTAGTGACCAGGATGGGTGACCTTCTGGGATATTTCTCAGAGTGTGTGTGAGTGAGGACTGGGTGACCTTCTGGGATGTTTCTCAGGGTGTGTGTGAGTGAGGACAAAGCACACTAGAAAGGACATGTGTTGGCCTGTGGGGATAATCATTAGTCAGATGACCCATTCAGGCATGTGGGTGGGCCTCAGGGTGGGGACCACATGTCTGCTGGGCAACTGGTGGTACCTGGCTGGCCAGGACCCGATGGCAATGTTAAGGCGGGGTGTATTTGCTGTCACTGGGACCCAGTTGTGACACCTTTTATACGTACATGCGTATATATATATATATATCTAATTATATATATAAGTTGTCATAATTTAGGGGTTAAGTTATTAAATAATAATGGAATGATCTACGGTTTGAGAATTGTCACAGTGTTTTTTACAAATCCTATACCAACAATTTATGTTCCTATACCAAGAGTTCCAAGCCATTGTTATATCTTACTATTTTCAATAGTTTTGTACAAATTAGAGAGATAAAAAGTGACATTATTTTATAATACTGAACTAGATACAAAGATAGAATTAGTGAGGACAAAGCACACTGGAAAGGACATGTGTTGGCATGTGGGGATAATCATTAGTTAGATGACCCGTTCAGGCATGTGGGTGGGCCCCAGGGTGGAAACCACGTGTCTGCGGGGCAACTGGTGGTACCTGGCGGGCCAGGACCCGATGTCCATGTTAAGGCAGGGTGTTTGTGCTGTCACTGGGACCCAGTTGTGACAAATTTTATTGGTACATGAATATATATATATATATATATATATCTAATTATATATATATATGTTGTCATAATTTAGGGGTTATGTTTTTAAATATTAATGGAATGGTCTAGGGTTTGAGACTTGTCACTATGTTTTCTACAAATCTTATACCAACACTTTATGTTCCTATACCAAGAGTTCCAAGCCATTGTTATATCTTACTATTTTCAATAGTTTTGTACAAATTAGAGAGATAAAAAGTGAAATTGTTTGATAATACTGAACTACATACACACATAGAATTTGTGAGGACAAAGCACACTGGAAAGGACATGTGTTGGCCTGTGGGGATAATCATTAGTCAGATGACCTGTTCAGGCATGTGGGTGGGCCCCAGGGTGGGGACCACGTGTCTGCGGGGAAACTGGTGGTACCTAGTGGGCTAGGACCTGATAGCCATGTTAAGGCGGGGTGTCTGTGCTGTCACCGGGACCCAGTTGTGAAAACGTTTATACGTACATGCATATATAAATATATATTTATATAATTATATATATATATATATATGTTATCATAATTTAGGGGTTAAGTTATTAAATATTAATGGAATGGTCTAGGGTTTGAGACTGTTAACTATGTTTTTTACAAATCCTATATCAACACTTTATGTTCCTATACCAATAGTTCCAAGCCATTGTTATATCTTACTATTTTCAATAGTTTTTAACAAATAAGAGAGATAAAAAGTGACATTGTTTTATAATATTGAACTAGATACAGACATAGAATTAGTGAGGACAAAGCGCACTATAAAGGACATGTGTTGGCTTGTAGGGATAATCATTCGTTAGATGACCCGTTCAGGCATGTGGGTGGGCCCTAGGGTAGGGGCCACGTGTCTACAGGGAAACTGGTGGTACCTGGCGGGCCAGGACCTGATGGCCATGTTAAGGCGGGGTGTATGTGCTGTCACCAGGACCCAGTTGTGACAAATTTTATACATACATGCATATATATATATATATATATATATATATATATTTATATATATAAGTAGTCATAATTTAGGGGTTAAGTTATTAAATAATAATGGAATGGTCTAGGTTTTGAGACTTGTCACTATGTTTTTTACAAATCCTATACCAACAATTTATGTTCCTATACCAATAGTTCCAAGACATTGTTATATCTTACTATTTGTAATAGTTTGGTACAAATAATAGAGATAAAAAAGTGACATTTTTTGATAATAATGAACTAGATACACACATAGAATTAGCCTTTATATTGGATTTAAAAATCTATGTCTAGATATTATTGTGTTGTTAATTTTTGTGGTTCTTTTTTGAAATGAAAAATATTTTAGGTAATCAATCCTATGTTCATATTAATATGTAGACAAGATCCATAAAATGATAAAAAACTTTGGTTAATTAAAAATTGAAATAAAATTATATATTTCCCAATTTCACGCCTCTTGGAACAATCCTCATATATTGAGACCCAAATAAAAGAACCAACAATTAGTATTAAAGATTAATGTTTTTTCTATTATGAGATTTGATTTTCCATGTTTGTTTATATTGATTTATCTTGTATTTTTATTGTTTTTTAATGTTTAATTCGGATATAATTTATTTTTTTTTACTTTTTTATTATTTTTTATTAATATTTAAACTTAATTTAATCCAAAGGGCATTCCTATTTTTAATGACTATAACTAACATATATATAAGAAACAGATGTCATATTATTTTTAATCATTATTTTGGTTGTGATTCATAGAGTGAATCTTACAAATGGAACAATTGAAACACTGACAAAGAATGAGAATGAGAATAAAGAATTAAACAAAATGAAAATAATGAATAAAGAAAATAAATGAAAGAAGATATAAATTATTTGGGTTTAAATGTCTCAAATACACTATATATTGAGATATTGGGGTGGAAAAAGGAAAACAAAATTTATTTTTCAATTACCATTGTTATAGAAATATAATTTCATAAAACTTCTATATAAATAAATGGAGATGTTCAAAAAAATATAGGTAAGATTATTTTTATTTTTTTAATTATAAAATTTATAAATTTATAAAATAGAGTTTTTGGGGTATTATAATTTTTTCATTGGTAGTAGGAGGTCTCATGAAATGAATTTTTAATAATCCATAAGTATTAGAAAATGAAATTATATTGGAAAGGGAAGGATCTTGATTATGTTGAGATATAAAGCCCATTTCTTGGATCAAGAACCATTTAGGGAGTATTATTGGGTTTATTTGGATCACTGTAGGGTTGTGGAGAAAGATTCAATTAAATATTGGATGCAATTGGGTAGTGGACTTATGGTTTCCATGGTATCAACAAGTGTATGAGTGAAAATTAAGGAATATTCAGTCCACATGCTAAATGGTGATTATAAAGAGGTTTCAAATTTTTTCTATAAATGTGTTTTCCTTACAAATATGTTCATTAATAATAATTACATTATCCATATAGTAATTATTAACTAATTTTAACTCAATGGTTTCTCTCTCCTATCTCTTCTAGTGGATTATAGTGTTTCTCCATGGACATAGAGAATATATAAAAATACATTAAATTTCTACTATACTAACATTATTTAAGTGTTATTTCTTATATTTTTTTATATTCATTCATTATTTCTTTTTGGATTTAGGTTTAGAAATATATTTACATAATGTGTGACATATTTCTTAGATTCACTATTGTCAGGTGCCATCAGATATCTAATCTTTGTTCCATACTTGAAGTTTATAAGGTTGATTCATGTTTCAGGCATAACAAGTGGTATACAAAATGATGTTTCTAGAGATTTATTGTTATTATTGGAGGCTTGATATACTTAAGTGTATTTGATTTTTTATTTTACATATGAAGTTTTTTAGTGTGTTCTGTATAGTGTTTTTGAAATTGTAAGAGGAAAAAAAGGATTGACAGGTTTGATGGGTCTGATTTTTGTTTATTAAAGATGAAAATTCAGGATTTTTTTTATTAGGGACATATGAATATATAATTAATTAGTTTCAAGTGGATCATGATAGAGAAAAGTGAATAAGAAGAGCTTGACTAGAAATACCTTAGAGTTGTATGAATTACGATATCACAAAATGTTATTATAAATATCTTGGAGATAAATAAAATTACATAGTCTATGCAGACACTCACAATCATGTATGAGAATATCGCAAGGAAAAAATTATTTTGGATGAGGGGAATATTTATTCAAAATATGAATGAATTAAATACTACTTATAATGATGTGAATGATTTCAATGTGATAAAAGTTAGTTGGAGTTTATGAACATGAATTTTTGGAGTGGATTGTTGGCATTAATATTTTTATAATAATTACCAAAATTATGAATTTTGATGGGTAACATTGTGAGAAACTCATGTTTTATGACTAACTTAGTGATTGAGGATATCTATGATCCGATTCTAAATGAATAAATTAGATGTAAGTAATTCTAGAGTTCTATTAGAAAAATATATAATATGTATGGTAGAGTATGAATGGATATTTGGAGAGGATATAAGGATATAAGTGGATTGAAGAATAAATCATAGATAATTATACATGTCAGTATGTTATTCAAGATATAGAATCTTCAAGAGGTGGTTAATTTAATTTAAAATAAAACTTATAATTTTTCTACCCAAAAGATAAAAAAATATTAAGTTAAAATTTAAAAACTAATGATAGTAAAACTATAAATAAAATAATTATAAATAAAATCATGTGAAAGTTATAAACTACCTAAGTTAAATAAAAAATCTATAATAAAGAAAAATAAAAGGAAAAAATGAAATGGAATTCTATATAACATTCTATAAACTCCTATAAAAGAGATTATAAAGGATATTGAAATCCTTAAGTTATGAATCATTATTAAGTTTAAGTTTATATGAGGTACTCACTAGAGTACTTATAACATAATAATTATCAATACAAAAATTCTTAAGTAAATATCTAATATGCTTATGTTGAGTTATATAGTTCCTTCTAGTATTTTAGTTGTTTGTAATTCATGAAAGTAGCTAAGTTCACCCAAAATATGCACCCCAAATTCACTTTTTATATGTTTTAAAAAAAATATCCACATGTGTTTTTCACATTGAACTAAAAACAATGTCATAAAAATGGATTTATATAATTATGGTCCCATTAAAAATTTTCTTGATAAAAAAATTAAGATATTCCATTCCTTTAACAAATTCATTTTGAAGTAAAAAACTAGACAATATATCATACTAGGATATTAGGGACTGTTTAATTATATAAATCACCTTATTAAGTCTAAAAACATGATCTATAAAATTAATATCTTCAAAAATACGAGGTTGTTCAACATAAACCTCTTTTTCCAAACATAACCATTAAGGAATTCAGTATTTATACCCATTTAAAATATATTAAAATTAAGATGATCTATAAAGGGTAATGGAGTATGTATTGATTCAACTCCAACTACCAAAGAAATTTTTTCTCTATATTTAGATGCCCTCTTCTTGATTATAACCCTTAACAGTGAGTTTATCCTTTTTACAAATAATTATTCCATTCTCATCACACTTATTTTAAAATACAAGTTTATCTCATATAATTGGAAGATCATTTAGATGTTAAATAAAAGTCCAAAACTAATTCTTTTTTAATGGATTAATCTATTCAAATATTAATATTGTTGAATTCTCATCAACCAGAGAATCATTTATCAATTTAGGAATAAATTTAGATAAAAATTATATATGTTCACATTCATTTAATAAAGAACTTCTAGTTATAACTAGATAATCAATATCAAAAAAGTTTATTTTATCAATATTTTTTTAGAAATTATAAGATATGTCTTTATCAGAATTTTTTTAATATTTATAAAAGAAATTGACTTTTAAAGTCACTTAAAATATCATCTTTTTATTCATTAACAAAATTCAACTCTAGTGCTAAAAAGATACTTATATGAAATAACGATTCAAAATTTTTATTCCCAACAACTACTATGAAATCATTGATCAAATATGATTCTATGGAGAGTCCAAATAAAATTTATATTCACTAAGGTGGAACACCACCCCACCCACCAACCCATCCAACAACTGTGGTGTGGTTGTCCGACACACCATTTACACACAGACCCACTATCTCCACCATATCACCCATCTATCTCAAATCCAAAATCATTATATCTCTATAACATTCAATGGTTATGGTCACATCTCATCAAGAAACCACCAATTAACCTCTCCTATTGGGGATACTCCTCCATCTCCTCTCCTATGCTTCCTATTGAAAGTACCTTCACCTTCTTCACTACTAAAGATTTTAATTTTAAAAGTTCTAGTAATGGGATTTATCAGGGCTAAAAAATCATTGACATGCTAAGAATCATTAAAATCCACGAACTTTATCATCACTAAATTAAAAGTTCTAATAAAGAGTGCCTTTATTTTTATTTTTTATTGGTGATAAATAGGTACTTTATGAGTGCTAAAAAAGAATTATTAAAGTCCCCTTTTATCTATGCTAACTAAAACCACTGTTAAAGGATAAATTTATAAATGATAAAAAAGAACTGATAAATGGAAAATTTATTAGCGACTTTTTTTAGCACTGATAAAATTTTAAAAAAAATTATTTTTTTGAAGCCACTGTAAGTGCTTAAACCCCCACTCCAAATCACACCCTTTTCTCAGTGCCTGTAACAACCCTTTCACAGCACTTTTCCACTTCCCAGCTGTATGTTCACCCACCAATGTTCTTGGACTCGATCATGTGACCTACCATGTGAAATTTAACCCATTTTACCATTGCCCCATGCTTTTTTTATTCTATATTTTAGGATATTTCTATTTATATATATATATATTATTCATATATTTATATATATTTATTTAGTTATTTTTAAATACATTTATAAAATATATGTTTGTGTGTGTAATATATATATATATAAATACATATCCATTTATTAATACACACAAATTTGCATAATTATATATATAAATATTTATATATTTTTATAATTTAAAAAAAATAGTGAGATATTGTTTCAAATAAAATGGATAATAATTATTTCCATATTATATATATAATTTTTTTATAATTGTTTTGAATATATTTCTATATATTGTGTATTTAGATATAAATTTTTTATTTATATATTTTAACATATATATATACATATAATTGTATATTTAGATATTTTTTAGATATAAATTTTATATTTATATATATTTACATGTATATATTTATATATATTTACATATAATTGTATATTTAGATATTTTTTATAGTTTATTTATAAATATTTATTATAAATACATTTATATACTAAATTTACTAATATGATGTATTTATAAAAATACATTTATATATGATGTATTTACACAATATTGAAACACACACACACACACACACATTTACCCGCACACATAAACATTTATATTTCACACATACACATACAAATACTTACATTTATTTATTTATTTACATATATTATAATATGCACATAAATATATATCTGTTTCTTAACACACACATATTTATATATAATCATTACATGTATAGGTGTATATATTTATATATATTAATGCATTTTTATAAGGTAAATAAAATGGATAAATTTTAATTTTTTTAAAAATCAATAATAAATATTTATTTCGATATGGTTTATATATTTAAAAATACATTTTTATGTAAATATTTTTTAAATATTTATTTATAAAATCGATTTATTATATGTAAATATAAAAGAATATGTTTATATTTAACTATAAATAAAAATAAAATACAAAAAAATAAGAAAATTTCAAAACCATAATATCTATATGAATGTAATACTTGCAAATAAATTTAGTATATTCTAAAAAAGTACAAGAAGATCCTATTAAAAGAAGCTTAAATCCCATCTAATTTTAAAAAATTAGGGTATCCCAACTAAGAACATAGTTTTAAATGCCTTAAAAACCTTTTTCCCTTGAAAAAATAATGAACAAGGCTCCCCCTAATAAATATGGTGTAGATCAATTTGCAGGATTTGATTTGATATGTGATAGAGCCGAAAAGGACACTTGGATCAAAATTTATGGTTGTTTAAAGTTTGAGTCATGTTTTCAACTTATATTAGATTTTTCATTAATTTTATTAAATTATTATGTTATCTAATTGTTATTAAATGACTATTAATCAATAATAACTTACAAATTAATAATTGATATTAATTTTTAATAAAATTTTAATCCATTTTCACTAAATATCTTATAAATTAATTGTAAATGCATATTTAGTCATGTATAAATCATATTTAATAAAAATATATTATATTTATATCAATAAAAATATTTATATATATATTAATATATTATTTTTAATGATATTTTTTTTATGAAATATAACTTTTAGCAGTGCTATCTAAAAGTACCGATAAAGTTCACCTTTACCAGTGCTAAAACAAAAGCATTGATTAAAGGCATCTTCATGTGTTTTGATAAAGGCAGACTTTATCAGCACTAAAATAAAAGTGTTGATGAAGGAAACCTTTATCAATAATTTTGTTTTAGCACTGATAAATATTTACTTTATTAGTGATTTTATATAGTGTAGATAAAGTAAACCTTTATTAGTTCTTTTTTTAGTAGTGATAAAGATGGACTTTATCAGTGATTTTAGTTAGAACTAATAAAGGAACCCCATTTAATAGAACTTTTAGCTAGCATTGATAAATGATAGTTCTTGATTTCACATGATCTGTAGTAGTGTTTCACCCTTACCACACCCTCACATTCTTATTCCACAACATCCTCTATGATAGAACCAACTTCCAAAATGTCACCTCCACCATCATGGGGGGAGCCAGCCTAAGGAAACAATACTCTCAACAGCCACTTCAATACCCTCTTCATCTTTGATGACCCCATGACCATGGATTCTAGCCTTAGCTTCACTTTGGTGTGGTGATCCTAGGGTGTCTACGTGCACGACCAGTGGGATCCCTTCAACACTTGACACAGAAACACCTTCTTCATTAAATCCACCCTCCATCATGATATCCTCAACTTCATCAGTGTAGACACCCTCTTAAAAAACACCTAATAAATTTTTATCACATGTGTAACATGGGTGTTTTCCATGGAAAATGACATCACTACCCTCATAATTGACCTATAAAAAAGTGATGCGTACTCCTACCTCTGTATCAACATCAAGATCTACAAGTACTACTCTATATCCCACTGATATATTATCCTAAATTCCATCTTTGTCTTCTCTTTCCATTCTATTATTTTCTTTACCCAACTATAATTTTAACTCTAAACTTTTCTTAGATTAATGAAAATGGGATAACCATGTTTTGGATATTTTAGTTAATTTTTTTTAAACAAATAGAGGCATGAATTGGTCACCCAATTCATACCTCGAAGAAATTTATTAAATCAAAAGGGTTATAATACAAGATTGAGGTGCAAAGAGTTCACACCTACCAAAATTTTAAGAGCATAACATGAGATAAATCAAGGAAAATATTTCACCTCACTCCAAAAGAATAGAAAACCTGTGAAAGCCCTAGGTCCTCAAATAGAGTCATCAGGAGGTAATGTCTACAAAACATTGTCCTTGCCCAGAATCATCAGCAACAGCACATTTGATGTCAAATTCAAGGAAATTGAGGCTCTCCCCCAATGTTGTTCCACTTTCATATATTTCTGTATGCATATTTCCAGCAACCCGTGCATCTATCTTTGTGTTAAAACAGTCAAATGTATCTCCAAAGATGGAACTTGCAATATGCAGTTCATCCAAAATTCAGAGAGTTTCCCTATTGGAAAAAATAGAACAGTCCGGTCCCTTCTCCCTTGTAGTCAGCATAAACAGATAATAACACAGAAAATCTAATAAATAGAGTAATCAGAAGTCTGGGTCCTCCAGTAAGCAGTCTAGGCCAGATCAAAAACATCCAAACAGAGAAAGAGATACTCCATTTTTCCCATATCATCCTTTCCATAACTATCAAAAAGACATGAGACTTGCTGGTAAAACCAAAGAATACGTATACTTGAATCTAGCACTTGTGATTGAAGACATCAGAAACCTCCAGAGAGTAGAAAAATAGTTCACCAAACCACAACATGGGGCAAACATCAGTATAGCAACACAGATATTAACAAGAAAAGACCTCATGTCAAACTCTGAAATAGAAGAAAAATCCATCAACTGATCATAATAGACCAATCAATAATACAGTCAAAATCAGCAAGCACCAATATAAACAAGAGCATCTACAGCAATCAGAGAACACCAAATCCTGCAATGTAGAGGTCAAAAGAACCTCAAAGATGAATTAAGGGGTTTTTTGAAACTTCCTCTTCAATTTTTCATTGAATATATCCTTCTTAACGTCAAAGTAAGTGTTCTTTGAGATATCCCCATTTTGAAAAGATTTATATAAGATTTCATCTCGGAGCTTCTCCAAAGATTCAGGGTCTTGGCAGCATGGTACATCCTATTTTTCTACCCCTCTATGCTGTTGTGGGACCTCAACATGTTGAGATATGTCAGGGGCTGAAGTCACTTCAAGTGAAATCTCTCTGAGAGGTTTAACATGAGTAGATTCATTAGTTTTCTTTCTAGGAGGATCAATAGAGACTTCCCTTCTTGAGACGTCCAAGGATCGAGTAACAATAGTTCTTTCGACTTGGGAATAATCCATACGTTTCCTCGTTTTTTTGGGATTGGGGGTAATGAACCCATCAGCATCCACTATTGGCTTTTTACCTTTCCTAGCCATGGTTCTCAGATAATCTTCCTCAATGTGAGTAGATTTGTCTTCCTCTTCATTTTTTGAATCATTAATTTCATAAGAAATTTCCCCCTCATTATCAGCATCCTCCTGAGTATCATCATTCATTTTCACATTCGACACTACCTCAAGAGGAGGGGAGGGGCTGTGAGGAAAACTGGAAACCACAGCTATGGGTGAAGTATCTTTGGGAAGATGCTGACCTTTTTCCATAGAAATATTGTCTTGATCCCTTCTAGGAAGAAAAATTTCCCTAGGTGATGATAACTCATTAGAAGTCCGAGGGACATCCGTGTTTATTGTCAAGGTGTCACCAACAGGCCCAGCTTTAAGAGCATCAGAGATCTTTTTTAAACCAGATTTTTCCACCCAAACTGGTTTGCAACGAGGTTGAGGGGGTTCCAATTTGTGAGACTCACATTCCTCCATCAAATGACCAATTTTGTAACAGAACTTACCGTAGGGAGGGACATTTTAAAAAACCACTTCTTGAATAAACCCTTTCTCACCATTTTGAAGCCAGAATCGGGATGGAAAATCACAGGAGATGTCAACCTCAGTGCAAATCCTTGCTACTGAGGGTCAAGAAAGATTTAAGGTAGAAGAGTCTAATATAATCGGAGTTCCAAAAAGACTATCAATTTCCTTAAGAGCACTCTGTTTGAACAAATTTAGGGGTAAGCCTGGGAACCTGATCCAGATAGGAACAATAGGAGGCTCTGACCCAATTTCAAAATCTGGAGACCACTTAAATACCTTCATAGAGGACCCCCCAAAGGACCATGAGCCTCGAATCCAAAATCTATAATAATCATAATCTGAGGTAAAGTGAAACACGAAATGTAGATAATTTAGAAGCCCAATGTGAAAGTTTGTAAAGCCAATATTCTCAAGGGTTTTGAGTAAGAAGGACATAGAAGGGCGATTTTTGAAAAAGTGACCTACAAGAACAAAATGGAGGTCCGAAGAGAGATCCAGTACCTCATATTTGGAGAAAGAAATTGTTGATAGACCTCTGTGTCTATATGATTTTGGAACAAGATTGCTGGAGGCCTTCGAGTCTGCCCAAGGAACTCTACCCGCGACCACATCTGTGAACGTTCTCTCATCTTGGAACCCTTGATCTTCGATGTTCAGGTTTTATTTCCTTTCTCCTGAGAGCACCATCGCGCCCCCACCTCCACCCCTAGTTAATTTTATTGATATGTGTTGGGTTATAATGTAATTTACAATGTTTCTTCCTTATTTTTTAGAACTAATATTCATAATATCAGTTTTTTAAATATTAATGTATATGTAAATAAATATATATAATTTAATAGAAAAAAAACCTACAGAGAACACAATTGGTTATCGTTATAGTAGTATTTTTAAAAATATCTATGGTGACTACCATTGGTAGTTACTATAGGTTAATTTTAAAAAATAGATATGGAATTTTCTTATAGTAGTATCCAATTAATGGTGGATGAAAAAGGGATATTTGTGACCCTAATTACCATGATCACCAAAATGGATGCAGAGCGGACAACCATGTTGAAAAATCACTTTATGACCCCATTTTTTGTGGATGTGATTGACTATTTCTCTGCTAGTGTATTTCACATTTTCGCTCATCATTTTAGCAAACAATAGAGCCATATGTTTCATTTTTGTGGAGACTTGATGCCACCACAAATTAAAAACTCTTTTTCATTTGTTGAAAATGATGATGAATCTTGCTAAAGAACTTGTAGTTCCATCCAATTAGTAAATTTGACTAGGAAGTAGGCTTCATTAATCTTTTATGTTCTTTTGGGTAGTTTTTTGGTTATAATTATTCTTCTTGAACGCTTTTTGGATGTTTCTCTCTTGTATTCTATACTCTCATTTTGAGAATTAATAAAGCTAGATATAGGGTGGTGTTATTTCCATGATGTCATGACACACTCCCCAAAAAGTGTACCCCTCTTAGAATACCAATGAGAGGAGATAGATAGGGACACCTGAGTCTCGCCTCCAATAGTCCCCAGGTTGTCTAGCACTGAGGGTATAGTAAACACACAAATGGGAGGCATTACCCTCTAAGAGAACACATGAAAAATAGAGATATAATAAAGACACCAACCATCATCTACTCAGACTAAAATATAATATAAATCCCAACTATGCATATGTAATTTCATGAAAAAACTACTACAACTGAATGGGAAAACTACAAGTACCAAAAGAAAGTAAAATGACAGTGACCATGAAGCCTGAATAGCTCCTGTAACCCCAAGCTAGTAGTAACCAGCCTGATCTCCAACCTACTCCAAGTGACCTGAAAATAGTTTATATATACATAGGGTGAGTATAATAGTATACCAAATAGAATCATCTTTGGATCCTCTCATGAAAAAGTAATGAAATTATGCTAAAACACAATGAACAACAAGTGAAACTAACTCATCACCTAAACAAGTATACTATGTTCCCAGCCTCACCATGGATACTCTCACCAAGTATCGCATACAAGAGTATATAATATAATAAAGAATATCTAGGGTACCTCGCTACCACTTCCCCACTGGTTTTCCACTTTTCCCCAACATCGCATGTAATAAGAATCTCTCTCCAAATAGGATTGCCCACAAACACCTGGGAAAATCACCACAACATGCACCTCGCAAAACAAAACCAACACATACACATAACCAAAGTAACCATGTAGTTTTTAGGATCTACCACAGCTCACATAACGCTTATCATACATTAGGTATTATACTTCAATCCATTACAGCACATACACTGAGTAAGGATCCTCAAGCCATCATAGCCTATACCTGTTACACATATAGTAGTCCATAAGAAACTATATCCAAAATATATGTCTATGAATAACCACAATCCATCACAACCCTCTACACACATATATGGGGAAAACTAACTAGTGTGCCTACCAGCACAAGTAACTACCATGAAAAGAAAGAGGGGTCAAATGGGGTATTCAACCATCCATCCTCCCACCGAGATGTTGGGGAAAACATCCTCAGGGCTCAGAATCCCCAGGGTGTTAGTTTACCTAATCGATAGGGTGGATTAGTATATAGAAACAAAAAAAGTACAGAAAATACTATAGCTCACAACAACACTATGGGCATAACCTAGTCTTAGACTAAACTGAAACTAATGTCTCTTGGACTCCCAGCTACCAATGCGAAGAATAGGTATCCTATAAGCACACAACCATTTAAAGAGCTACATTAGATTAATTTATCCCTTTTTATTAGTCTCTATTTACATTAATTAATTATTTAACCATTAATTAACCATTATCATTTCCACATCACATTTTATAAGCATCACACCAATGTCCCATGCCCTTCAGGCATCACCAAACCAACTCTATAGTTCCTTTAAATTGTAACCTCAACATTGCATCCCAGTAATATCCAACCCCAACGGTTAAAATCATTTATTCAACCATTTACTAACAACATTATCACTTATCGATAATTCCAGGTATTCTACAAAAATCATTCTAACCTTCAAAAAACAAGGGGCTCAACATGGTGAGTAGATGAACTACCCATTGAGACTTTTCCACCAATATCTAGAGAGTAGGCCCATCCATCCTTGAGAATCTAAAAACAGAATGAACGTGGCATACCCCATGTGTATTCACCTCTTTTTGAAGGAGGGTAAGAAATAACATCTTTTTCAAGAAGTGGTTAAATTAAAGAAGATAAACAAACAACAGTATTCAACAGCCATCCAACATTCACATCCAACCCATTTAATCATCTCTGGTGTCTTCCTCAACACCCACATTCATAAAAAAATACATATTTCCACTCTTGGTATCAACTACTGCCACCACAACCACTAGGCCTTCGTGCCCCCAAATACTACAACATCCCTCTAGGCTCATCCATCACAAGATCACACCACAACACAAGTAGTAGGAAATAAACAACATAGAAACTATGCTCTTGGACCTAAACAAGGCATTCATCCTTCACACATAGCAAGCACTCACAACTCTAAAGAATAAGGCTCTTGGCCTTTAAAAGCAAGAGGGTAAATCAAAACCCTTCAATGAATTATCTTTATCACAAAATCAGTCCTTTATTCCATATTGAATTAACCGATTCAATTCAAAATGAATAACTGCATCCAATTGATTTATCACCAAGCACCACAATAACATCCAGATTCATTAGCATACCTCTTTATCTTTGGCCAAATAAATTTACAATTTATCCTGGATTTACGTTCTTTCCCAATTCCATCAAGAATGAAATGATTATATGAAAATCATAGATATAACACAATCTAGTAATAAAGAGGAAAATCGTTATCACGATATAATGAAATAACATACGATTGATTCCAATTTTGTAATCCAGTTAAAATATTTATTCTATCAATTTAATTGTGTTCTAGTATCTAAAACATGATAATTCTATGACAAAATGTAAAATAATATAGAATCCACAAATCCTCTAACTCAAAATCTTTCCGATGTTCTTTTTACAAGAACATTACAACATAATGGATTACGATAACCTAACCCACAATGAATGCATCTCCGGAGGATGTTAGGGAATAACTACATCAATCAATGCCCAAGAAAGGTCCATTAGAAACATCGAGATAACATTCTGTAATGTGGAATGGATAATAGAAGGAAATGAATCAGAGAACCCACAAGAATAGAAATAGAACATACCTTCTATCGAAGATGGATCGACAATTGCTGCTTTCACCAAAATAGCGGTGCACAGGAAGGGAAAACTCAGTCTAAGGGTATAACATAATTGAAAATATCCAAGAGAAATAAAGTTTGGGCGTGTCCCATGCCATGGGAAAAAATAAATAATGAAGAAAAAGTTTGAAGGTATCTCATCCTTTTGAAAATATAAACAGAGCATCAGTTTATAGATGGTTTTAGATTTTCCATTAATGGTGAATTTGGTCAAGATTACACGGTTTGACCAAAAAAGGCACTATAACACTTAGAAATATTAAGATAGGATTTATGGGCTTTGAATCAGCCTTAAATCCCTTAAAACAAGGCCTTGAATGTGTTTTATGAGAAATATAATGTCAAAGGAGTGGAACAATAGGAAGTTGTAAACAATGTTCACATCTATCTCACCAAAATCACTATTCAAAAATGACTCACCAACATCACTATGAACAAATGATTCACTGAAAGCACTATTCAAAAATGACTCACTAATAACACTGTTCGCAAATGACTCACCAATAGCACTATTCAGAAATGACTCACCAACAACATTGTTCACAATGACTCACTAATAACACTATTCACAAATGACTCATCAACAACACTGTTCACAAATGACTCACTGACAACACTATTCACAAATGAATCACTGAAAAAACTATCAACAAATGACTTACTGACATCACTGTTCACAATTACTCACTGACATCATTTTTCAAAAATGAATCGCCGACAACATTGTTCACAAAACTATAAACACTATTCACAGAACTAGAAATCTTACAAAGTATTGGGAATAAGGTTCCTTGACCTTTTATAACACCTTAAACACCTTATTTTTTCAAAGTAATGGACTAGAGAGGTCCAATACATTACATCAGATACCTCTCAAACATTCTCATCCTCGAGAATCCAAAAATAACCCAGAGAGGAAATAGAAAAAGGGTCTAAGCAACTACCCATCGAGATACCTATCAAGGCTCTGTCCACCAAATTAGCTCAACTACATCAAAAAAAGTAACACACAAAACCACACAAAAACCACAACTAGCTCCTAAACACTCTCTGGGGGGAGTTACCTCTGAAAATATGTCAAGCTATAACAAGCAACAAAAGAAATACATATTATAAATATGAAGGGTCTACAACCACAAAAATAACATCATTATAAGAAAAGATATAAAAATCAAATAGCTTGGGGTACTGAGTGCGTATCTATGACTCACATTCCTAGGTACTCTCCTCCATGCCACCATGTCACCACAAGACATGAACCAACGGTATAGCATGCCCATGTAATACTTTCTCCTTGCAGTCTTGGATCTCCACAGGTTACTCATCAAAGATGACATCATTTTCAATGTTGATCTTGCCCTAATAGATGATATTAGAGTCATCATAATGATAACAACAAAGCTATGACACATGAAAACATCATGTATCCTTCTCATCTGCGGGGGTAGTGCTACCTGATACACCACAACTCCAACACAAGCCAACACCTCAAAAGGCTCAAAAAAATTGAGTAGATAGCTTACTCCCACAACCAAACCTTCACTGACCATGATTGGGAGTCACCTTCCGAGACACGTTATTCCCAACATCAAACTCTAGAGCTCTCCTCCAATGATTGGCATATGACTTTTAATGATCCCTCACTACATTCATCCTCTCACGAATCACCTGATTCATGCACTGCATCACTATGTGACTTCCTCCTCAGTGCATTAGCTATAACATTTCACTTAATAGGTGTATACAAGATTCCAAAGTCATAATACTATAAGAACTACATCCATTGAAATTTTATCATGTTCAATTCACACTGGTAGAAAACATACCTCAGTATTTTATGATTGTTGAAGACCAAAAAACACTCTCCGATGAGGTAATGTCTCCACAACTTCAGAGAAAACACCACTAATTCCAAACATAGATCATGGGTGGAATAGTAAAACTCAAGGGGATGTAACTTCCAAGAACCATAAGAAACAATCTATATCTACCACATCGGAACACAACCAAACTCTAAACGTGAAGAATCACAAAAAACATAAAACTGAACTCCTTTTGCTGGAAGACAATGAACTGGATCACAGACCAACTTCTTCTTTAGATACTCAAAAGTTTCCAAACACTGATCAGTCCATATGAATGTCTGATCCTTTCTACTCAACACTGTCAGAGGAGTCACAACCTGAGAGAAATTGGCTATGAACCTACTATAATATCCTTCAAGTCCAAGGAAAATTTTCAGCTCTGCCACTATCTTAGAGAATTCACAAGACATAACTACTTCTATATTCAATGGATCCATAGATAATCCCTACCAAGATATAACATTACCCAATAAACGGACTTCTTGATCCCAAAACTCACACTTTGACAAGTTCCTAACTGACTACTGTCAAGGAAGAACTCCCAAAATGTCATGTAGATGCTCTGTATGCTCCTCATCATATGTAGAGTACACAAGGTTGTCATCAATGAAGACCACCAAGAAATTATCTAGGAACTCACATAACATAGCATTCATAATCCCCATGAACACAGCTAGCGCATTCATCACACCAAACAATATCACAATGAACTCATAATTCCCATGACAATAATATAAAGCAATCTTCGGGATATCATCATCCTTCACACGCCTCCGATGATATCCTGACCACAATTCAATCTTTGAGAACCAAATTTATCCCTTAAGTTGATTTAATAAATCATCAATACAAGTAATAGGATAGAGGTTCTTCACTATCACTTTTTTTAGGCAATGATAATAGACACACAATCGCAAAATGTTGTCAGCCTTCTTTATGAACAAAACTGGTGCACCGGACGGAGACACACTCAGATGGACAAAACCAAACTGAAACAGACCATTGATCTATATATTCCACTCTCACAACTTTGAAGGAACCATCCTGTATGGAGACATCAATATAGGAGACACGCCTGGCTGCAGCTTGATCCCGAACTCAATCTCCCATTGAGGGGGTAACGCTACAACCTCTTCTGGAAAGACATCAGGGTACTCTTCAATGAACCTAGGAAATTATGATTGTTAAACCTCCTACTAACTCAAAATAAACTCAGGCATCAAGGATGAAAAATAAGGAACATGCCTCTGACCCATCCGAGGGTATCGCTCTCCAAAAAACACTACTGGATCTCCATCATCATCAAAGAACACCACCTACCTCCATAAGTAGTCCAAAATATCCTATACCAAATATAACCAATCCATGTTAAAGATGAAATCATATGTTTGTATTCATAAAAATAGTAAATCTCCCTGAGAGTGGTGTTGTCCTTGCACTAGATCACAGTATCTACATACTTCAAACAAGTCATATTGTCCTCCAACTGGTGTATTCAACACCAAGGGAACTAGAAGCCTTTCTACCTCAAGTACCAATCATGGAAAAGAGAAGGATATATGAAGTACTGAGTCATTCCTAAGTCAAACAATGCATACAACCATGTATAAAAAAGAAAAGGGTACCTCGAACGAAAACTGACTCGCCTGGCCCTGATAACATTAAAGCATGAAGCTGACCCCAACATGATCCATGACCTCTCTAAACATGATGATAACCACCAGCATAGATGTGATCTACTCTCTAGGAATGGGGAGCATCCTGGGGTTGTCCTCTGCCTACCCCATCTTCTCTCTTCTGATCCAAATCTGGTGCAACCTGCTTCAACTACCTCACATGTAGCTTCCTTAATGGAGGAACTTGAAGTATAACACCTAGCGCAAACTAACTGCTCAGAAAGGTTGGGCATTCTCACTGATGATGAATTTTACCTCCATAAGAAAAAAAGTTTCTGATCCCCTGGAATAGTCCTGAGAACTTCCACCCCAAGAGAAACGATACACTGAGGGATGAGACCTACCCCCATCCAAACAGAAACTCTTCAACCCTAAAGACCAAGAACCCTGGACCACGTCTTTTCTTCATGAGGAATCCTACTGACTCCCCTCTCACAATGATCCAGTTCTATCTAAAATTCTCTCAATTACCTATTACTTATCTAGTATCTCGAGATATGTTGTCAGCATAAATGGGGTGGCCTGGTGCTGGATCTCTATATGCAAAGCCTCTTAGAAATTCCTCTCCCTTGCCTCCTCACCTAGAAAAATGTCTGAAGCATATCTTAAAAGGTTCCTGAAATGGATTCCAAACTCTTGAACACTAGAGATCCCATTTCAAAGGGTAATAACTCCTGGTGACTGAACACCTTTGTGGCCAAAGAAATAAACTAGACTCTAAACTTGTCTTATAACTCCTCCCATGATACTGCCAAATCCTCATGATCCCCAAGGAATAAGAACCACCACTACCTTATATCCCCATGCAACATCATCACAACCAATGATACTTAGTGTTCCTTCTGAGTATGGATCGAACGAAAGGTTATCTTGACCTCCTCCAACCAATATTCCATGACCGCATCTAAAATGGATCCCTTATATTTCTATATACTCGGGTGATAAAACTCTTGAAGTGTCCTCCTCCAAGTGTGGTTGTCATTAACCTCTTCTCTATAGCGATCGGCTGGCATAACCTGCTGAACATATTCTATGCCAACCTGATGAGGACATCGACTTGGATCCATACCTACAAAATAAAAAAAAATTAGAGATCCTAAACCTAGAATATGGAAGACTCAACATTAATTAATTATTTTCTTTTAGTAATTTTAGGTTAACCTACCCAAGTTTGACCTATTAAAACATAATTGTAAAGAAGAATGATGCATGATACTTTCCTAGGTATATACCTAGAAACCAATATCACCTCATTTAGTATGCACTATAGCTAAAAGGTATGTTCATTAGATCCTAGAGGTCTCTAAATACCCATGTCTATTCCAGTCTCCAATGTTTACAACACTTTCTAAACTTAGCTAACACTGTTTTCCTACCAACCCAAGAAACCTCACTTATGACTAACTCCAAACTCCATCCTATCCCTCAACCAGAGCTCTGATACCACTCTTTAATGACCCCATCCCCCAAAAGTTTACATCTCCCGGTCCGAAAATTAGAGGAGATAGATAGTGACACTCGAGTCCCACCTCCAGTGGGCCTAGGATTGGAGACTAGCACCAAGGGTAAAGTAAACACACAAATAGGAGGCATTACCCTTTAAGAGAACACATGCAAAAGAGAGAGATAATAGTGACACCAACCAACTCTTTATCAAACTACAATATAAAAGAATCCCCAAGTACACATACGTAATGTCATGCAAGAAATACTACAAGTAAAAGGGAAAACTACAAGTACCAAAAGAAAGTAAAACGATAGCGACCATGAAGCCTGAACAACTATTGAAACCCCAAGGTAGTAGTAACCATCCTGATCTCCGACCTAATCCAAGTGACCTAAAAAATAGTTTGTATTTATGTAGGGTGATTATAACAGTATACTCTATGGTATCCTACCTCAAGCCTCTCGTGCAAAAGTAAAAAACCATGCTAAAGAACATATAAAAACAAGTGAAACTAACTCATCACCTAAATAGGTATACTATGTTCCCAGACTCACTATGGATACTCTCACCAAGTATCACACATAAGAGTATATAATATAATAAATAATATCGATGGTACCCTGCTACCACTTCCCCACTGGCTTGCTGCTTTGACCTAATGTCGCACGTCTTAAGAATATCTCTCCAAAAGGCTTGACCGTAAACACCTGGGTGAAGCACCACAACATGAAGCTCTTGCAATACAAACACCATTTCCATGTAACCAAAGTAACAAGGTATTTTCTAGGATCCACCACATCTCGCATAATGTGTATCATACATTGGGTATTATACTTCAATCCATTACAACCCATACACCGAGTAAGGATCCTCAATCCATCACAAACTATAAACCTTAAACCTATAGTATACCATAGGAAATTATATCCAAAATATTTGTGTGTGAATAACCACAAGCCAATACATCCCTCTATACACATATATGAGGAAAACTAACTGTTGTGCCTACCAGCACAAGTAACTAGCAGGAGAAGAGAGCGGGGCTAAAGGGGGTAGTCATCCATCCATCCTCCCACTAGGATATTGGGGAAAACATCCCTCCTTGGATCAGAATCCCCAAGGTGTCAGTTTCCCTAACCAACAAGGTGGATTAGGGTATATAAACACAAAAAGTATAGAAACTACTATAGCTCACAACCACACTATGGGAATAACCTAGTCTTAGAATCAACTATAGCTAATGTCTCTCTGACTCCCAGCTGCCATTGCTAAGACTAGGTATCCTATAAGCACATAACCATTTAAAGAGTTAAATTAGATTAATTTATCCCATTTTATTAGTTTCACATTACATTAATTAATTATTTTACCATTAATTAATCATTATCATTTTCACATCACATTTCATTAGCATCACACCAAAGTTCCATGCCCTCCAGGCATCACCAAACCAAGCCCATAATTCCTTTAAATTGTAACCCCAACATTGCATCCCAGCAAGCTCCAACCCCATGGGTTAACATTATTTATCTAATCATTTATTAATATAATTGTCACATTTCTATAATTATAGGTATTCTAGAAAAATTGTTCCAAGCTTCCAAATATAAGGGGCTCAACACGATGAGTAGATGAACTACCCGTCAAGTCTTTTCCACCTATAGATGGAGCACTATCCCATCCATCCTCAAGAAGCTAAACATAGAAAGCATGTTGAATACCCCATGCATCTTAAACTCTTTTAGAAGGAAGGTAATAAAGACCATCTGTCTCAAGCAGTGGGGAAAGTAAAGAAGATAAACAAACAATAATATTCAACAAGCATTGAATATTCACATCTAACCCGTTTCATCACCTATGGTGTCCTCCCCAACACCCATATGAATAAATTGATGCATCTCACTACTCTAGGAATCAAATACAGACACTAAAACTATTGTGTCTCCCTGCCCCCACATACCACAATAGACCTCTAGGCTCAGACATCTTAGGCTCGCACCACAACACAAGTAATAGGAAACAAACAACATAGCAATTGGGATCTTGGCCCTAAATAAATCATTTAGCCTTCACACACAATGAGCACTGATGAATCCAAATAATAAGGCTCTTGGCCTTTAAAATAAATAGGGTAACTTAGAACCTTTCAAGTCAATATCTTTATCACACAACCGGTCCTTTATTCCATATTGAATTAACCAATTCAATTAAACATGCATAACTACATCCATTTGATTTATCAACAAGCACCACAATAACATCCAGATTTATTAACATGACTCTTTATCTTTGGCCAAATAAATTTACAATTTATCCTGGATTTACATTCTTTACCAATTCCATCAATAACAACATTCTAACAAGAAAATTATATATATCACATGATCTAGAAATCAATAGGATACTCGTTATCACAGTATAAATAAATAACATACGATCAATTCCAATTCTTTAATCCGGTTCAAATATTTATTATGTAAATTTCATTATGATCCAGTGGCTAAAACATGCTAACTTTATGACTTCACATAAAATAATATAGAAGCCATGAATCCCCTACCTCAAATTCTTTCTGATATTCTTTTCACAAGAACGTGCCAACACAATGGATTATGATCACCTCTCACACAATGAATGCATCCACCCGAGGACGCCGAGGGACAACCGCATCAATAAAAATCCAAGAAAGGTCCATTAGAAATAGGGAGATCACATGTCGTAATGTGGAAAGGATAACAGGAGGAAACTAATTGAAGAACCCATAAGAACTGAGATAGAACATACCTTCTTTTAAAGATCGATCAACACTTGCTGCTTGCACTAAAACAGGGGAGCATAGAAATGGAAAACTTAGTCCAAGGATACAACAGAATTGCATGTATCCTTGGGAAAGAAAGGTTTGGGTGTCCTGTTCCAGGGGAAAAACAAAGAAGTAAGAATAAAGAGGAAGGTATCTTGGACTTTTGAAAATCTAGACAAAGCATCAGTTTAGATAGAGTTTTACATTTTCCATTAATGGTGGATCTGGTCAAGATTATACATTTTTAGCAATTAAAGGAACTATGATACTTAGGAATATTAAGATAGGATCTATAGAATTTGAATCAGCCTTAAATCCCTTAAAATAAGGCCTTGAATGTATTTTACATCAAAAATAACATCAAAGGGGTGAAATTGTAGGAAGATGGAAACATTGTTCACATCTGTCTCACTAGTAGCACTGTTCACAAATGACTCAATAAAAACACTATTCACAAATGACTCATTGATAGCACTATTCACAAATGACTCACTGATAGCGTTGTTCACAAATGACTCACTAAAAACACTATTCAAAAATAACTCACCAACAACACTGTTCACAAATGACTCACCGATAACACTATTCACAATGACTCATCAACAACATTGTTCACAAATAACTCATTGACAACACTATTCACAAAACTAGAAACACTATTCATAGAACTATAAATCTTACATAGTGTTGGGAATAAGCCATCTTGACCTCCTAGAACACCTCAAAAAAACTTGATTTTTACAAAGGAATGGACTAGAAAGGTCCAAGCCATTACACATGAAGTAGGACCAAAGTGGTTCGAACCACATTATATTGTTGTGTTTTCATCTTTATTGATTTCGTTACTTTCTTGATTTCTCATCTTGAATCATTTTTATTATCACTTTAGTTTTTATTGTTTTTTATTTGTTTATGTTCAATTCTCAAACTCATTAATGAATAATAAACCAATAAATTATATGGGATATTAGTAGTTTCCCAGAGTAATTTCTTTAATATTATTTTCAATGCAATCACCATATTGTAGATTTTTCCTTCTAAATTGGGTGCCTTAATCCCACAATCCTTATCTAAATGTTCAATACAACCATAGAAATACCCTTATGCATGCATATAATAGATTAAAATTGTGTATAAATTTTCTTCTAATATTCCATGAACACTTATCATCCATTTTCATAATATTAGTTATTACATAACACCATGCATGATTATGATTACCAGAAACTCACATACAATTATTGATCAAATATGAGTCAATAGAGAGTGCAAAGACAATTTATTTTCACTCTAGTTATACATCACCCCACCCACCAACCCATCCAAAAACCTTTTTATGGTCATCCCACACACTATATACACTCACAAACCCACTATCTCTTCCACATAATCCATCTATATCAATTATTTAATCCTTCAATGTATGTAACACTCATTGAATATAGACATAGCTCATTGGAAAATAATTGATTCACCTCTCATCATAGGGCTCCTCTTCCTCCTACTCTCCTCCACTTCCTCCGATAAGACCACACACTTTCTACACCCTCTCCTTATTCTTCTATGACATCCTCTATGATGGAACCAACTTCTTCAACACCACATCCACCATTGTGGGGGATCCATCCTGGGAAACAAGACATGTCTTATACTCAATAACCACTTCATAAGCCTTTTTATCTTCAATGACCCCATCAACATGGATTACCACCCTAGATAATCCTTGGTGGGGTGGGTCTAGGGTGGTTAGTTTTATTACCAACTAGATTCCTCAACACTTGGATCAGTTTCACCTTCTTCTTTAACTCCACCTGCCACTACAACACCCATAATTTCACCAATTCTAACCCCCTACTCAACACAACCCGAGAAATATTCATCATGGGAAAAACAATGGAGCTTTCTATGGACTATGGAATCACCACCCTAACCACCAATCTAGACAAAGGTAAGGTTTATTTCTACCATCACATCAACATCAACCTCTATGAGTGCTACTCTATCTCCCATTGATATATTATCCTAAATGACATATGCTTGTATGTATGTATGTATAAGTCTGTGTATGTATGTATATATGTATGTATATGTATATTCATACACAAACATACATAAAAATAAAATTAAAATCAAGTAATTGAAAGTTCCTAGGGTCTTTTGATATCCGAGTTTCAAAATGCAAGATCATATCCATATGTTCAATAAAGGAAGGTGGTAGAAAGTTACACTCTGTTATTTTCTTAAGATAAAGGTTAAATTATTAAAAATGATATATATATATATATATATGATCATGATCATAATTTAAATTTAAATTATAATTTATTTCCAAAATTTATAAAATTGATTTAAATTCAATGAAATTGTTAGAATTTCGTGGTTTGTGATTTGAAAAACCATTTCACCATTTTTAGGTGGAAATAAATTCCATGAATATGGTTTTTTTCATAAAAAAACTAATTTATCATTTTACACATATATTTCTATTTGATTACTCTCAAATCCTCTTACCAAGTGAGGTATGAAGTTAAATTTTTTAGGTTTTAGCATGTGAACTATTTTTAGGTTAAGTGTTAGGATTTTATGAAGTTAACTCTCTAGGAGATATACATTGTGGAACTAGATGAAGACAATACACCTTCACCATGGGCATCTAGATTCAGTTCAATATAACCAATTCACTAGAACTAGTTGAAAAAAAATAATTTAGTGGATATGGTTAAATGAGATTTATTCAATGGAAGTAAAAAAACTGCGGTGACCTAATGTGGGAATAAAAAAAGCAGATCATCTAGATGAATTCAATTTGAGAAGTTACTCATGTTCTGAGGACAAAGTTATGGATCTTGAAGGGAATTTATTGATATAGTATAGAGTTATAAAGGAGTAACCATACACACAATGATTTTTAAAATATTGGACAAGCCCAACCATGCCTCATCTAAGCTTGTTCAAACACTTGAGATCATATCTCAGGAAATAATTCCCAAATAATTAATTATAACATTTAAAAATTAATCATTAAAATTAAAAAAAGAGGCATAATCTCCTGAAAACCCACGAAGAATTTTTGTGTCACCAAAACCACATTAAACCTCATGTTTTTATCCTATTGGTACATCATATAGAAAATATGAGAAAAATACCCATTGTTCTCACTCAACTTTACTATAATATAGTGGAATCAGAGACAAAAAAAAGCCTAAAATCACACCAAATCAATAATTATGAAAGGAAAACACAAATGATGGAAAATAAAGGGAATAAACCACCTCAAATTAACCATGGAACAAAAAAAATCACCCTTATCCAAGGGATAATCAAAGGGGGGAATAGTGGGGGAGGTGTCAGATGAATGTCCCTCCCAGCATTACTCTACTAACCAAAATTATGAATAGGTCCTATTATAACAATATTATTCTGTAGCCATTAAAAAACTAGCCAAGTACCTTTTTGTGACATGACCCTTTTGGCTCAAAGTGAGACCACCGCTAGGTAGAGGTCTCGACCCCCAAAATACGTCTATTATGGTGTGACTCCAATGGGTCATGGTTAGACTACCATATAGGAAGCATCACAGAGTTTCCCATATGGGTTGTATCATGGAATTTATAACCTGGTAAAGGCCTAGGATTCCAAGGTGTTTCCTCCCTTCCTTGAAGCTAGGTGCCTCTACACTCCTCACCATGAAATCACTTGTTGCAAGACATCACAAAAAGTCCTGCATCCATCACAATGCAATGGGATACATGCAGTCAAAATCATAAAAGGTGGATTTATCTTGACCCCACTCCATTCAATCAAGCACCCGAAACACCTCTTAATCCGTGATCCATGTCTATAAAAACCTCCTTGAGACTTCCAAATGCTCAAAATATTAATCCGAGTCCTAATTCCTAAAATTTACCCTACTCCAAGACTAAAAAATCAAACTCTTTGAAAACTTGAAACCTCATAACAACACAGTTTGTTACACCTATGTCCTAGCTGACCTCCCTTGCTACATCACACACTAGGTTTGATAACACTATTTACATTCCAGTCCCATATAATCATCACCATTGAATAACACCATGATCCATCCTATCACTCATCCATAGATATAATACCACTCTTTCATGTCCCACCCCACTAAGAACCCCTCTTGGGTCTACATGGAAGATGATAGTGACCCGCAAATTCCACCATCAATAGGCCACAAGTTGGTTTCCAAAACTAAAAATATAAAAATAAAAATGGGTAGAGTTTACCCCATAAATCCTAGGATCGCATAAATTAAAAAATAAATAAACTCCATAATATAAATAAAACAAAATCCCATAATAACCATAATGCATGAAAATTTTATAAAAATAAAAAGATCCAAAATAAAATACAAAAAAGAGGGTTATATGGAAGCAACCCAAACTACAACTTTATGCTAGTAATGTTCCAATCGATCACTGAATCCCTTATGGAATTGTGAAAAATATATTTATATATGTAGGGGTGAGAATAAATTTATACTCAATAGGATCCTTCTCAAGACCTATCATGAAAATGTGGATTGAGAATACTAATTCATCAATGAATATATAATATAACCAATAAGAACCTATAAATCCAACTATCATCCAACCACACTAGGGATCTGTCACCCAATATCGAATCCAAGTATAAAAATATAATATTAGTAGAATAAATAAAATAGGTACCTCACAACCACTTATACACTATTTTTTCACTCTCACACCCAAACAAAAAACATCATCATGCTCCCAATCCTTTCTACCACTATTCCACAGCACACCACATTTTATATCACAATTATGCCACATATTACAGCCACATCATCATCAATATTACATATCTTCCTCCACATACCATTACCTAGCCATAAATCACAAACTAATCACATATATTAATCTTAATAGGGTATCATGAACTTAAAATACATCAACCTCATACTCTCTTCCTACTATGCACGAGCCCCACCATGTATCCTCATCACTTTTATATATTACTAAGTTAGATGATATAGAGAATATCATAACCTTAATCCATTAAAACATTTATTCTTATACATAAGGTGATACATCATAACCTATACCACACAAATAATATATATTGAGATAGAGGTAGTATTCAACTATCCTTTCCCTTTCTAACCTGGATGTTTGGGGAAAACACCCAAAACCAAAAATATTTGGTCACTAATAAAGTAATACAATATGGGTGGGGTGATTATGAAATCTTAAGAAAATATATTTATAATAAATCCATACAATAGACTAACCTAAAGGGATCACACTAAAATAACACTAACACATCTATTACTATAATCACACTATCACTTCCAAACACTGCCAACTACTATACAAAAAACCTACCCCTCTTTTCACACAAAACAACCACAAAAATAATTCACCATTTTCCATTTAATAAATTTATTTAATAGTTTCTATATTTACTTCTTACAACCATGTTATCTTTATTAATTCATTAAATTCCATATTTAAAGTAAAACCACTCATTATCCACCAACCACATTAATCCAACCATTATCAATCCATTTCAATTATTAACAAGTCATCAACAACATATTATTTTTTAAATTTTGACCCACTTCCATTATATTTTTTACTGTTAAAAATCATACATTCCATACCATTGGTAAACTATAACACATCCAAACAACCATAAACCAACCATAGCACAAATACCCTTTAACATGGGAAAAACCTCCAAAATTACCACAAAATCATCCTTTTCTTGCATAACAAATCACACCACTATTTTATCTCAACAAACACATATTATCTTGCCAACTGTGGTAAAGAATCTACAACACCCACTTCTGAACATAATCCAATACCAAATTATAGCCACACAATCCACCAACAAGACCACTCCAATCACAACAATATAAATAAGCAACCTATCAAAAAACAACAACCAATTTTAGTAATCAAAACACTTCCATAGATCCCTTTATAAATCATTCTTTCATATTGATTCATCATATTTTACACAAGAAACATAAATTCAATTCCCAATCCCAAATAACCAGTTTTTTACTATCTTTATGTGATAAAATATTTTAAAAAATTTTATTCCATCATTTACATTATAACAGTAACACAAATATAATAGTATCAATAATAATTCTCAATAAAAAAATAACTTGTCTTAAATCACTATAAATATTACCGAATCATATAAACAAATAAAAATCGCCCTTACCCCTCAATTTATTTTTATCCCAATTCATTATTCTCATTAGGTTAAAATTTATCTTCCACTTAATGTAAGAAAATTCATGTTTCTTCTATATTATTTTCAAAATAAAAGAGAGTTCTAAAATCCTATATATCAATCAATGCTTTTACAACCACTGCACAAGAACATATAAAGAGATGATCAAAAATCCAAAACCACATATGGAACTCCCCAACTAACAAATATCAAAATAATTATCCATAAAAACTATGACCCAAGGCCAGAAAAACCAAAACCAAACCATTTCCACAGCCTTCCCAAATAAAAAATGGGGGGAACCCCATAAGGAAAAGAAAGGAAACTCACATCGGATCACCATCGATTGATATATTGAATAAAATGTTTAAATACAATCAATGGGGGTTCAAGGGTCACTAGGGATTCACTACTAACTGACTAATACTTGGGGAAAATTAAGGAAAATAGAATAATTCAAATGGGATTTTGAATATATACTAACACTATAACTTAAAGAATCATAACATGACTCATTATAGTTACACCACAATAAGTATAATTCCACTGAACCTCTCGGAATTAAATCATGAATCTCCATTATGTCCTCCATTTAGCTCAAATCCAACCAAAAATTTAAATATAGTTAAAGTAGGTTCATTCCACGATAAAAGAACCTTGGAACAATGATATAAATAATATAAAACTAGGAAACTAGCTTCCTGAGGATTCATGCCACATTAGCTATAACCATGTTGCAACTAGAAAAGTGATAGTTTTGGGTAAAACATGAGTGATTATTGGGGCCAATATTGACTCATGAAATTTCAGATTCAATGGATCATTCACATATTGTAAAAGATGTTAACATCATGACCAATGCAATTTTTTCAATCAAATATTGATTAAAAATACACTAGAACCAAGAGGATATATTTTTAAAAAAAATTATAATTAATTTAATTTAATTGGAAGAAATATTACCTTATTATTGATATCTTTATTAATATAACATTTTGATCTTCTAAAACCCTTTTTAGTAATCAATTGTTGCACTTGTAGAATCCAAGTAAAGAACCCCTCTAGAGGTGATCCATATTTGACCTTATGATCTCATATTGATATCGATGAATCATTAGGTTCTAGAGAAGTCTATTGATCATATTTCATTGATCATCTATAACACTTCACATTTAATTGGTCTTGAGGAAATTCTATTGATCTTCTCACTCTTGAGAGGATGTGAGAAGGAAGAGGGGATTATAGAAAGATATTTCTTGTGCACAATTATTCTTGATTAATATATCTTAGAATATATGACAAGTCTATTTATGGACCTAGGTATAGGGTTTATAATTTAATTAATTCCACAAGTACCCTTAATAAAATGTTAATTTAATGTCTGGCCTCATGAAAAGTATTAATAATAATATATTATTTTTATTCCATGACATGCGCTAACTGGTGTAATGATAAATATTAATTTACCGACTTACAAATTAATATTTATCACCAAACACAATATTGATCTGATTTCCTTCCTTGGAATTTATCAAATAAAAAAACAAATATTTAATTAAATATTTATTCATAAAATAAAAATTATATTCTCAATCTAAAGAATAAATATTTATTAAATAATCAACTAATAAATAAATATTATATATTCATGTAATGTAACAATTACATTATGAATAAATATTTTTTTAACTTATGAAATAAATAATTTTAAATAAAATTATTCTTCTGTCTTGAGAATAATATTTATGCCAATAAATAAATTCAAATATAATTTAATTTATATCAATGAAAAAACTTAGTGTGTGAAATTTTTTTTCTTCTTTCTAATTAAAATTAGGCAGGATTTCCTAAAGTTCAAGATTGGTACATATCATTGGGTCAAGGCACCCAATAGAAATAAGTTAATGTTGACATATTGAAAAAAACATATGAGTTCTGATTGTGTAATATAATCTGTTTATCATAATATCTCATCAAGAAGGACGCACACCCATTCCATCAACCTATATACTTCATACATATTTCTTTAACTATCTGAAATAAAATCATCATTATACCATGAAAATGAAATTTAATGATAAAATTCTATTTCAATCAAATTAATGAGATATAAATTTCAATAAATATGGAATGGAAAAGTCCTCACTTGATTTATTCATTAATAACATATCATTTGTGACACACCCTTCTTCTTATGAACATATTTCATCGTGGTTTTGGTCAATAAATCTAAGTTCATGATTCATGACATATATTAATAATAATATTAAATTCCAAGGACCATTATACACACTCATAGATAGGAATATCGGATGAAACATAAACATAATGAATTCTTAATGGCAGTTTTATTCTCATAATCTCCTATCTTATAGATTACTAATTAAATGATTCAAGAGATGAAGTCTCATATACTTACAATTACTCACACCTAATATTCAACATACTATATTCCCCATTATATATTGTTATCTAACTATAGAACTAGGTTTAAGAATATATTCATAGAATTTCAAGGTTTTCATATTAGTAGGTGACTGATATTCCCTTTTTAATGTGACATATACATTAATAAATTATTTAATTAAATTCATTCTTAATAATAAATAGTTTGTAATAAAATATTTAATTGACCCAAATGGCCTGAAGGCCTTCATTTTTATTGATTTTTGATAACCCCCTTTCAAGGGGTGAGGGGGAACTCTTACAAGGCCCATAGGCTTATATATTACATGGATTGTAGGCTAAGAGACATTACATGACCTGAAGGTCTTAGGGAATTCAACTAGACTATAACTATAAGTAACTTCCCCTCCCCAGCATCTTCATCATGATGTAGCTCTCCACCTTCGCATGACCATATGGCTAATCTTCCTGTGCTATACCAAGCTGGTCCCAATGGCATAGCCATACCATCTCATTCTTCCAAATCCATTAGTTTTTCCCTAGTGAGTTCACCTGCTCTGAATCCTCCTCTAGGGTTGCTTCTTCTTTGTAGAGTTTGTCTGGGGAAACTGCATGTGGCCCGAAGGCCTTGAGGTGGCCCAAAGGCCTTAAAGGTGGCATGAAAGCCCTACTGACCCGAAGACTTGGGTGGCCTGAAGGCCTTAAGGACTCAAATCCCAAACCAGTGTCCTAAGGTGAATAGTTTTGGATGCTACAATACTGAACAGTAGCTGCTACAGTACAGCTACAGCACCCAGAAATATGCCTCTGCCTGGTTTTGAACCTGGGTCTTGTGGATGCACCTAAGGATACCTCACCAACTAGGCCAAGGCTCATGTTCTTAATAAAATATTTAATTGATATTCAATTCTTTTAATATATATGTAATCCAAAGTACAAATAGTTTTTTCTAGAACACCAAATATGATAGACTCCCACTTGGACTAGAGTCAACTACTAATTTCTCTCAGTTCTCTAGACCTCACATAAAGACCATGATTCTCTTGAGATACATATTTAGTCATGGGGTCCTCCACATTTTCTTCTCTGGAAACTCTGCTTACTACAAATTCTTCTCTCTAGAAAAAATACCTCAAGAAATGATACTTTTGAAGTATGTGCTTCATTAGCTAACATGGCCTTATCTCTCTTGTAAGAGTCACCATTGTAGTATTATCACAATAGAATGTGATGGGATCTTTAATACTAGGAAGCATGATAATATCTTGGAAAATGATACATATCCCTAATAATTCTTTATCTACCTCATAATCCACAATATACTCAAACTCTACTATAGAACCTGTGACCACAACTTGGTTTGAGATATTCCAACTCAAATCACCTCCATTTAGGGTAAAGATGTATCCCAAATGTGATTTTAGATCATATTGATATCTTTGGAATCAATAATATTCATATCCTCTAATAAATATTTCCTCAGATCCTTCATAAATCTGGAACATATCCTTATTTCATCTCAGAAACAAAAGGATAGTTTTAACTACCATCCAATAGTATTCTCCTTGGTCATCTTGATATCTTTCTACCACACTGAAGGCATAAATTAAATTTATCTTAGGATATATCATATAACACATGACTAACCCAATTACTGACATGTATGAAATTCTTAACATACTATGTTTTTTCTCATGTGTCTGAAGACACATTTTCATGTAAAGATAAATTCCCCATGACACTTTCAACAACCCCCTCTTAGATTGTTCCATACTGAATCTCTTCATTATCTTGTCAAAATATGTATCTTGACATATAACAAGTATTTTCTTGGATATATCACGGTGGATATTGATCCCAAGAATATATGCTACTTCACCTAATTCCTTTATGGAGAAGTATATTTTTAACCAGGATTTAACTAACTATAAAAATGGCGTTTCATTTCAAATAAGTAGTATGTCACTAATACAAACTATTAAGAAAAAAACCCTCTCCCAAAAAAT
The DNA here is from genome assembly GCA_963277665.1 of Viscum album. Lineage (NCBI taxonomy): Eukaryota > Viridiplantae > Streptophyta > Magnoliopsida > Santalales > Viscaceae > Viscum > Viscum album. The sequence continues at coordinate 1,923,241,797 of OY728160.1, forward strand.
TTCTCACAAACACAAGGATAAAATTTGTTCTTTATTGAACTAAATTCCATTATGACTACATCAAATTTAATGTTCCATGACCTGGATTCTTGATTTAATCTATAGATATATCTTTATAATTTTTATAATTTATTTCCATCCACTGGAATATCAAAACCCTTCAGGTTGGGTCATATAGACATCTTCATGAAGGTTCCCATTAAGGAAGGATATTTTTAAATCCATTTTCAAAATCTCATAATCAGTGTAAGTCACTATTTCTAATACAATTATAATGAATTTTAGTATTGGAACTATTGAAATGGTTTCATCATAGTCTATTCCCTGATGAGGTTTGAACCCTTTTTCAAACATGTCCATCCATGACCATTTTATTCTTGAATACCCATTTTAAAGCAATGGTATTTAAATCCACTATAGGGTTTACCAAAATCTAAACTTAGTTTTGATATATGAAATCCATTTTAGAATTCAAAGCTTATTTACACTTGGAAACATGTAACACCCGAGACTTTTATGTTATATAAATCATCAAATGAATCTTTTTCTACACACAACACTTGCTTGGCTTACTTTACACAAAATCGCGAGCTTCCTCGATAGCTTGCGTCGTACGCAATACCGAGTTTCACTAAACAATGATATGCTATTAAAATATTATTAAAACTAGCCATTATGAATAGTAATAACCACTTTTTGAAATTTTATAAATTTTATTTTTCAAAATGGACTTCATTTTTGGATTCGTAATATCGAAATTAGCCTAGGGTGAAATTTTGGTATTTTTCTGAAAACTTTCAATTTTTGAGGAATAGTGAAACCACTAAGTGGTAGTTAAAAAAAACTGAATTTTTCATAAAACTTAATTTTACCGCTTCTGTGAGTGGAATTTCGAAAATCAGAGAGACACAGTTAACATCAAGGACTAAAATGTGGTTCAATGAGATGAAAATAATTTTTGGTGAATAGTAACTTTTTACTTTTTTTTACCACGGTTAAAAGTAAATAGGGTAATTAAGGGTAAAAAGGATATTATTATTACCCTAACACATGTCCTAATTCTATTGGACAAGTGTAATTCGACCAAAAACAAACTTATGAATAAAATATGACCATTTAGGCCCACTTGGATTAGATTGGGACATTTATTATTAATTTATTTAAAGAAGGGTTAAAATAGTTAAAATCAAAGTTTAATAACTAAATCATTTTTAATATGGGGTTATACATAAGATAAATTAGACTATAAATATTAATTAGAAAACTAAAAATATTTCCTACATAATGGTATTTTATTTGTAATTTTTAGACATTAAATAATTTAATTTAGTTATAACACAAAGATGAGGCATTAATTATCTTATTAATGAAATATTTACATAATTGATGTTATAAACACCAAAATAAATGTAATTTGACACTTTTTATGAATTCCACTAATTTTCTAGATTAATATTACATGTTAGTATTGATTTAATTAACTTTTTACGAACTAATCATTCTGTTATGATTTTCCGAAAAATTAATTACTAAATAATGTCAAAATTGACATAAAATAGTTTTTAAAACAAATATTATATTAGTAATTGTTATTTTATTCCTAAAAATCTAAGGCTCGGCCAAATGACTTAGATACGGTTATATATATTAATAATAAACAACTTGGGGTTCGTTTGGCTTCTTATAGTAAGTTTATTAACCTTATAGTATAAGAACACAAGAAGACACGGTAAAAGTAAAATTATTTAACTTAGTGTTAAATCTCATTGATAAGGTTAAAATAGGAACCTAAACTTGTCTAAATTCTATTGGATGAGAGTATTTATACCCATCCCCACCTTATCCTCGAAATAAATCAATTTTGAGATATTTAAAACCGAACTTGGCTATATAATAAAATAATATGTTTAGTTATTCCAAAGGTGCCCCTCTCCTCCCTTATAAAAGGGAACCTCCTCCCTCTCTTACTCACACCACTTTGAGCCTTCAAGCTCATCCAACCCCTGCCACTTTCTCCTCTCCACTTCCCTAGAGACATCCTAGAGGTCCTGGTCTTCTTCAAAGACCAATTTTAGTGCCCTAAAAGAAGGTCTCAAAGAAGCACTTCAAAGAAGAGGTAATGTCCGTTACCGATTCTTTCATCTTTATTTCTTCTTCCACTTCTTCTTCTTTAGTTGTTTCATTATGAAGTAATAACATAATTATCACTCATATACTGATATGTTATTATAAGTATGAAACAACCCTATTTCACCATCTATCCATCCTACGGAAAAAGAAATCACCGCGCGTGCGTACGTACGGAATACCGTCTCCACGTCGTGGCGTAATCTGTTTTCCACCACCACCTTACTTGGATGGGTATAATGGTGTAAATAATGACTATATATGACTATTATATAGTGATACTGATTCTGAAATAGTATAAATACACTCCAATACAATTCCACTATCATAGGAACGATATCATCACTCGTGCATACGTACGGAATACTGTCTCCACGATGTGATGCGACTCGTTCTACATGATCTTCATTTCATAATGATTATATAAATGAGTTAAATGAATGAATATGATATATATTACACTAATACCATTTTGGAAATTAGGTATCTATATCCTAAAGAGAAGAATAAGAATTTATTCGACAAAACACGCATAAGAACAAAAAGTTATAAACACCCGAATAACAAGTAGCAATGAAATATTACTACTAAGAATCTAAGAATATGAACAAATATGATATCATAAAAATAAGTATGATTCTGGAATAAGTAAATAACATTATTTAAATCATTATACAGGAGTTTCAGACACGTACAAAGCATATCGGACCTAAGGTAAGGGAAATATCACAATCTCATTTTTATTTGAGATTGTTTATACTTTGGAATTTACTGGGGTGTATTTTATCATCCACATATATGTTTCCACAATATGTAATATTTATATCCATATACAATATTTTATATCCAATTTTACCCTTTGTTGAGTTTTTATTAAAATATATGAAAGGAATCTTTTTTTGTTTTTTGTACGAGGTACTTTTTGACTTTTCCGACAAAAGTACGAGAAGAATGTTTTTTTAACTTATACGGCATGAATGAATTTTTAAAACATTATTTCCAAGAATCTTCCTTTACAAGTTTTCAAGTTTATTTTTAATCAACTTCTTTTAGTTTAGAATTGTATTACATCTTAATAAAGGAAAAGTTTTTTTGAAGTAGAAAGGATATTTTTCTCAAGAATGGAGTTCAAGTGTTTTATCAAAATTATTTTCCATCTAAGATAATAAAGGGTTCTATTTATATCCCTATTATTACATGGATTTGATTATGTTGTGATGGAAATATTTTTATGAATTCCTTTATCCTATATGAATTGTTTTATGATGTCATGATGTTTAAGATTCCCATTTTTATTACATGGGTTATGCAATGATGTATGATTTATGATTTTGTGTCACACATAAGAATGGTATCATTATGAGATGGGTGGGACCTATATCTCCCTCCAATGCATTGGGTAAAGATTTTATATCTCATGAGATAGACATGGCTGGAACGGTAGGTTATATCGGTTCAGTGAAACAGGACTGAAACGAGGGTGACTCGGTTCAGAAATGGACTTTGTCCACTAAGATAGTCTTGGCAATGAGTCTTGACTAATAAGAAATGATTATCTATGATTATGTGTGTATGACACAAAGTTTCATGTTTTACGTTATGATTATTGGGATTACATTTAACTACTATGATTCATCCCATGTTATGAAATTATGATCTCTTTTGCAGGTTAAGATTTCCAAAAGGTATGAGCTTATATATATGATGTGATTGATATTTCTTTTGTTTACCCTTACTGAGCATTTGAGCTCACCCTTTTGTATGTTTTATTTCACCAGGTCAGGAAGAAGGTTATTAAGTAGAATATGCCAAAAAGGGACTCTAGATATGATGAAATAAATGGGAGGCAAAGTAGATGCTTTATGAACCAGTTGTTTATGTTTCTCAGTTTCTAAAGACACTATACCTATACGGTCCTTTCATGGTTTTGTTATATGTTGTAATAAGTGTGCTTCAATTTTTAAGTAATAACAATGTATGTAGAGTATGGGTCGTTATAGTTGGTATCAGAGGATAGGTATAGTCAACCTTTGGAAACTAGGATGTAAAAGCCTTAGTAAGAACCCTAAGGATAAGTCTAAGCATAGAACACAATCTTAGTGTTTTAGAAATGGCCATGAATAACCTAGGATAAGACCTTAAGTGTGAAATTTTATTCTTGATTATGTGGTTTTCCTATTATAATTAGTGTTGCTCATGCTATTCTTCTTGGTTTTAGTCAATGGCTGGAACCCGAAGGAATCGTGTTAATGCGGAATGCGACGGGCAATGCAATGATTGTCCCCCTGAGCAACCAAATGTTATGGGAGCTGTAATGAAAAATCTTGTAGCCATACTCACACAACTTTCTCAAGCTATGAATCATGCAGTACCTCCAAACGAGAAAAGGAAGGAGCAACATTCTGTTAAATCCTTCATGAGACAACTTCCACATTCATTCAGCGGGTCTACTGATCCATTAGTTGCTGAACAATGGATTAGTACTACTGAAAAGATATTCTCAGTTCTTCAATGTTCTGAGCATGATAAATTCATCTTAGCAGTGTATCGTTTGGAAGGTGATGCTGATAAATGGTGGAATCTTATTAAGAATATGAGGCAAAGGGGTGAAATTGAGTCCATAGAATGGGACGAGTTCAAGAACTTATTTTTCAATAAGTACTTCCCTCGTATTCTCCGAACAAAGATGGAGAAAGAGTTTCTTGAACTGAAGCAAAAGGACGATGAATCTGTTGGTACCTATGAATCAAATTTTACAAGACTTGCAAGGTACGTTTATGGTATTATTATCCAACCTGAGAGTAAGATCGATCGATTCTTTAGTGGCTTAAAACCAAGTCTTTGAAGGGCCTTAGCCATAAGGGAATTCAATAGCTATGAGGAAATCGTTCGATGTGATCTCAAAGTTGAGATGGAGATTGGAGTAACCCATCAGTCATATGGGTTTGATAAGAAGAGGAAAATGGAATTCAAAGGAAAATATAAAGAGCACACTGAAAAGAAGATGAGATTTCCCTTATTCTCAAAGTGTGGAAAGAAACATTGAGGTAGTTGTCTTAAAGGGACAAGTAAATGTTTCAAATGTGGAAAGGAAGGTCATCGGGCATTTGAATGCCGCGATGATGGGAAGAAGATGTCTAATGATGCAAAAAAAGGAAGGGATACACAGAATGAACCTACTACACTTCAATGCTTCAAGTGCAAGGAGATGGGGCATTATGCCAATAAATTCCCTAATCCAAGGGTTGATGATGATGGTTGACGTCAACAAACTCTTAAGGCTAAACACAAAGGAAAGTCGCATGCAATTTCTATCAGCGATGTGGAGTACGATAACGATGTAGTGAAAGGTACAATTACCATCCAATATAAAGTAGAAAATGTTTTATTTGATTCTGGATCCACCCACTCCTTTATTTCTGAAGAATTTTCTAAGGGTATCACCGTATTACCACAACAATTAGATGTTGAGTTAGCTGTGACAACACCTAATGGCACAACAGTCGCATCAAAAGTTTATAATTCTTCTTCGATTGAAGTTTGTGGGAAAGTGCTTCCTGCAAATCTTGTGATCCTTCCTATAGTGGAATTTAATGTGATTATTGGCATGGATTGGATTTCTTTACATGGATCTCATATCAATTTCCAAATAAGGGAAGTCACATTTCATATTCCAGATCAATCTATGATCGTCTATCGATGCAAGGATGAACATAACCTTACAGTGGAAATTTCTTCCATTTTATGGGTATTGATTCCACTAAATGAAGGTTATTTATCTCAAATGGTTGGTGAGAAACTCATGATTAAGAATATGCCCATTGTACAGGAGTTTTATGATGTCTTTCCAGAGTAATTATCGGGTCTTCCACTGAATCATGAAGTTGAGTTTTCAATAGAACTCGTACCGGGTGCTTTGCCTATTTCAAAGACATCCTATAGAATGGCCCCAATTGAGTTGCAGGAATTGAAGAAGCAACTCCAAGAGAATCTTGATAAGGGGTTAATACACCCTAGTGCGTCACCTTGGGGAGCACCTGTTCTGTTTGTTAAGAAGAAAGATGGATCAATGAGACTCTGCATTGATTATCGATAACTTAACAAGATTACTATCAAGAACAAATATCCTCTCCCGAGCATTGATGACCTATTTGACCAACTACGCTGAGCTCAATACTTTTCCAAGATTGATCTTCGTTCAGGGTATCATCAATTAAGGGTCAAAAGGGAGGATATACCAAAGACGGCTTTTCGTACAAGGTATAGACACTATGAATTTATAGTGATGCCATTTGGTCTTACTAATGCCCCTACTATCTTCATGGATCTGATGAATAGAGTCCTTAGAGACTATCTTGATCAGTTTGTGGTAGTCTTTATAGATGATATTCTTGTCTATTCAAAGAGCAAGGAAGAACATGAAGATCACTTGAGAATTATATTGAAGACCCTGAGAAAAGAGAATCTTTATGCCAAATTTACCAAGTGTGAATTTTGGATTCAAAAAGTTTCATTTTTTGGTCACATAATCTCAAAGGAGGGGATATCTGTGGATCCAACAAAAACAGAGGTTATCGAAAGATGGTCGAGACCAACAACAATAACCGAGATCCAAAGTTTTCTTGGTTTGGCTGGATATTATCGACGTTTTGTGAACGATTTTTCACGATTATCGAATCCAATCACCAAGTTGACTCAGAAAGGAGTTAAGTTTGTTTGGATGGAGGAATGTGAAGAGAATTTCAAGGAGTTGAAAAGAAGGTTATCCAGTGCACCTGTGCTCACACTGCCTTGTAGTGGAGAAAGGTTTGTGATCTACAGTGATGCATCCAAGAAGGAATTGGGGTGTGTTCTTATGAAAAATGATATGGTGATAGCTTATGCCTCACGACAGTTGAAAATACATGAGAAAAATTACCCAACTCATGATTTGTAGTTAGCTGTGGTAATCTTTGCATTAAAGATTTGGAGGCATTATCTTTATGGAGAAAGGTGTGACATTTATACTGATCATAAAAGTTTAAAGTATATTTTCACACAAAAGGAGCTGAATATGCGCCAAAGAAGATGGTTAGAGCTGATTAAGGATTACGACTGCTCAATCCATTACCACCCTGGGAAAGCAAACAAGGGGGCAGATGCATTAAGTTGACAAGACCATGCTAGTTTATCCATGATGAGGATCTCAAAAGATCCAATATTTATGGATTTACAAAGGATGGATCTTGGAATTATAATGAAAGGGGAAAATAGTATCTTTCTGAAATGAATGTTCAACCATCTATACATGTGAAGATTAAAGAGTCACAGAAAGAAGACGTCGAGTTACAAAAGAAGGTGAGAAATGTTCCTGAATTCAACCTTGATTGTGATGGGATAATAAAGTTCAGGAATAGGGTTTGTGTTCCTCCCATCCCCGAATTAAAGAAGGAGCTGCTGGATGAGGCTCATAGTTCTTCATTCTCTATTCATCCTGGAAGCACGAAGATGTATAGGGACCTGAAAGAATACTTCTGTTGGGATGGAATGAAAAGAGATGTTGCTGAATATGTCTCTCGATGCTTGGTTTGTCAACAAGTTAAAGCTGAGAGACAGAAGTCTAAGGGGATGTTACAACCATTACCCATACCCGAATGGAAATGGGAAAACATCTCAATGGACTTTGTCACAGGACTTCCTAAAACATCCAAAGGCAATAATGCTATCTGGGTCATAGTTGATCGTCTTACAAAATCTACACACTTCATTGCTATTAGAGATGATTTCTCTCTGGATCAGCTTTCTAGGATATATGTAAAGGAAGTGGTAAGATTGCATAGAGTACCACTTTCTATTATATCTGATTGGGATTCGAGATTTACCTCAAAGTTATGGAAAAGTCTTCATCATACTCTGGATACAGAGTTGAGTTTTAGCACTACTTATCATCCTCGGACAGACGGTCATTCTAAAAGAACAATTCAAACTCTAGAAGATATGTTGAGAGCTTTCTCTATGGATTTCAAAGGTGGTTGGGATCAACACCAACCTTTGGTGGAATTTTCTTATAATAATAGCTTTCACTCCAGTATTCAGATGGCTCCTTATGAAGCTCTCTATGGAAAGAAATGCAGGACTCCAACTTGCTGGGATGAAGTTGGGGAAAGAAAGCTATTAGGACCCGATCTCGTTGATGAAATGGCAGAAAAGGTCAAGATCTATTCAACAACACATAAGAGCAGCTCAGAGTCGACAGAAAATTTATGCCGACAATCGAAGAAAAGACCTAGAGTTTGAAGTGGGTGATAAAGTGTTCTTACGAATATCTCCCTGGAAGAGGGTTATGAGATTTAGAAAGAAGGGGAAGTTGAGCCCTAGATATATCGGTCCTTTCAAAATAATGGATCGTGTTGGGAAGGTAGCTTACCGATTGGAAATTCCACCGAATCTCTCTCAAGTTCACGATGTGTTCCATGTATCTCTCCTGAGAAAGTACATACCTGATCCTTCACATATACTCAGCTCAGAAGTTGTACCGTTGGAGCAAGATCTTTCTTATGAAGAACAACCGATAGAGATTCTGGATCATAGTGAAAAACTCCTACGAAACAAGACCACTCGATTGGTGAAAGTTTAATGGAGGAACCACTAATTAGAAGAAGCTACATGGGAGCTTGAGAATATGATGAGGGAGAGGTATCCTCATCTGTTTGTTACAAAGTGACGAATTTCGAGGGCGAAATTCATTTTAAGGGGGGTAGAATGTAACACCTGAGACTTTTATGTTATATAAATCATCAAAGGGATCTTTTTCTACACACAACACTTGCTTGGCTTTCTTTACACAAAATCGTGAGCTTCCTCGATAGCTTGCGTCGTACGCAATACCGAGTTTCACTAAACAATGATATGCTATTAAAATATTATTAAAACTAGCCGTTATGAATAGTAATAACCACTTTTTGAAATTTTATAAATTTTATTTTTCAAAATGGATTTCATTTTTGGATTCGTAATATCAAAATTATCCTAGGGTGAAATTTTGGTATTTTTCTAAAAACTTTCAATTTTTGATGAATAGTGAAACCACTAAGTGGTAGTTAAAAAAAACTGAATTTTTCATAAAACTTAATTTTACCACTTCTGTGAGTGGAATTTTGAAAATCGAGAGAGACACGGTTAATATCAAGGAATATAATGTGGTTCAATGAGATGAAAATAATTTTTGGTGAATAGTAACTTTTTACTTTTTTTACCACTGTTAAAAGTAAATAGGGTAATTAAGGGTAAAAATGATATTATTATTACCCTAACACATGTCCTAATTCTATTGGACAAGTTTAATTCGACCAAAAACAAACTTAGGAATAAAATTTGACCATTTAGGCCCACTTGGATTAGATTAGGACATTTATTATTAATTTATTTAAAGAAGGGTTAAAATAGTTAAAATCAAAGTTTAATAACTAAATCATTTTTAATATGGGGTTATACATAATATAAATTCGACTATAAATATTAATTAGAAAGATAAAAAAATTTCCTACATAATGGTATTTTATTTGTAATTTTTAGACATTAAATAATTTAATTTATTTATCACACAAAGATGATGCAGTAATTATCTTATTAATGAAATATTTACATAATTGATGTTATACACACCAAAATAAATGTAATTTGGCACTTTTTATGAATTCCACTAATTTTATAGATTAATATGACATGTTATTATTGATTTAATTAACTTTTTTATAACTAATCATTCTGTTATTATTTTCACAAAAATTAATTACTAAATAGTGTCAAAATTGACATAAAATAGTTTTTACAACAAATATTATATTAGTAATTGTTATTTTATTCTTAAAAATATAAGGTTCGGCCAAATGACTTTGATAATGTTATATATATTAATAATAAACAACTTGGGGTTCGTTTGGCTGCTTATATTAAGTTTATTAACCTTATAGTATAAGAACACAAGAAGACACAGTAAAAGTAAAATTATTTAACTTAATGTTAAATCTACATGATAAGGTTAAAATAGGAACCTAAAATTGTCTAAATTCTATTGGATGAGAGGATTTAGACCCATCCCCACCTTATCCTCGAAATGAATCAATTTGGAGCTATTTAAAACCGAACATGACTTTATAATAAAATAATATTTTTTGTTATTCCAAAGGTGCCCCTCTCCTCCCTTATAAAAGGGCACCTCCTCCCTCTTTTACTCACACCTCTTTGAGCCTTCAAGATCGGAAAAACCCTGCCACGTTCTCCTCTACACTTCCCTAGAGACATCCTAGAGGTCCTGGTCTTCTTCAAAGACCAATTTTAGTGCCCTAAAAGAAGGTCTCAAAGAAGCACTTCAAAAAAGAGGTAATGTCTGTTACCGATTCTTTCATCTTTATTTCTTCTTCCACTTATTCTTATTTAGTTGTTTCATTATGAAGTAATATCATCAGTATCACTAATATAATTATATGTTATTATAATTATTAAACAATCCTATTTCACCATCTATCCATCCTACGGAAAAAGAAATCACCGCGCGTGCGTACGTACGGAATACCGTCTCCACGCCGTGGTGTAATCTGTTTTCCACCACCACCTTACTTGGATGGGTATAATGGTGTAAATAATGACTATATATGACTATTATAAAGTGATAATGATTCTGAAATGGTATACATACACTCCAATACAATTCCACGATCATAGGAACGATATCATCACTCGTGCGTACGTATGGAATACCGTCTCGACGATGTGATTCGACTCGTTCTACATGATCTTCATTTCATAATGATTATATAAATGAATTAAATGAATTAATATGATATATATTACACTAATACAATTATGTAAATGAGGTATCTATAACCTAAAGATAAGAATAATAATTTATTCGACAAAACACGCATAAGAACAAAAAGTTATAAACACCCGAATAACAAGTAGCAATGAAATATTACTACTGAGAAGCTAAGAATATGAACATATATGATATCATAAAAATAAGTATGATTATGTAATAAGTCAATAAAATTATTTAAATCATTATACAGGAGGTTCGGACATGTACAAAGCATATCGGACCTAAGGTAAGGGAAATATCACAATCTCATTTTTATTCGAGATTGTTTATAATTTTGAATTTACTGGGGTGTATTTTATCATCCACATCTATGTTTCCTCAATATGTAATATTTATATCCATATACAATAGTTTATATACAATTTTACCCTTTATTGAGTTTTTAGTAAAAGATATGAAAGGAATCTTTTTTCGTTTTTTGTACGAGGTACTTTTTGACTTTTCCGACAAAAGTACGAGAAGAATGTTTTTTTTTAACTTATACGGCATGAATGAATTTTTAAAACATTATTTCCAAGAATCTTCCTTTACAAGTATTCAAGTTTATTTTTAATCAACTTATTTTAGTTTAGAATTGTATGCAATGTTAAGAAATGAAAAGTGTTTTTGAAGTAGAAAGGATATTTTCTTCAAGAATGGAGTTCAAGTGTTTTATCAAAATTATTTTCCATATAAGATAATAAAGGGTTCTGTTTATATCCCTATTATTACATGGATTTGATTATGTTTTGATGGAAATATTTTTATGAATTCCTTTATCCTATATGAATTGTTTTATGATGACATGATGTTTAAGATTCCCATTTTTATTACATGGGTTATGCAATGATGTATGATTTATGATTTTGTGGCACACATAAGAATGGTATCATTATGAGATGGGTGGGACCTATATCTCCCTATAATGCATTGGGTAAAGATTTTTTATCTCATGAGATAGACATGGCTGGAACAGTAGGTTATACCGGTTCAGTGAAACAGGACTGAAACGAGGGTGACTTGGTTCAGAAATGGACTTTTTCCACTAAGATAGTCTCGGCAATGAGTCTTGACTAATAAGAAATGATTCTATATAATTATGTGTGTATTCCACAAAGTTTCATGTTTTAAGTTATGATTATTGGGATTACATTTCACTACTATGATTTATCCCATGTTATGAAATTATGATCTCTTTTGCAGGTTAAGATTTCCAAAAGTTATGTGCTTATATATATGATGTGATTTATATTTCTTTTGTTTACCCTTATTGAGCATTTGAGCTCACCCTTTTGTATGTTTTATTTCCCCAGGTCAGGAAGAAGGTTATTAAGTAGAATATTCCAAAAAGGGACTCTAGATATGATGAAATAAATGGGAGGCAAAGTAGATGCTTTATGAACCAGTTGTTTATATTTCCCAGTTTCTAAAGACACTATACTTATAGGGTCCTTTCATGGTTTTGTTATATGTTGTAATAAGTGTGCTTCAATTTTGAAGTAATAAGAATGTATGTAAAGTATGGGTCATTATAAAACATCTGTACCACTTACTACTTATTTATAAGTTAAAATATCATTATTATCAACTAATTATGATTAACCACCAATGTTGATTACAAAAACCTATCTATCTAACCTCTATTGTAATCATACATATTACTTGTGTCTCCAAAACTTCGTTTTCCATTGGGATCTACAAAATATATTCCTATACCAACTCTTGTGTATGTTGATCCAAGACTTCATAAAAGTATATCTCACTCCCACTATCTATTTTATATATCTGATACATATTAGTGAATATTCCATGTCTTCATATAATTACATTTTTTATAAGGGGTCATATAGGTAATATTCCCTTGTTTCCTTAGGGTATCCTATAATGGTGCCCTTTATGCCTTGAGGTGAATTTTTGTTACCTGAAGAAGCCTTAATAAACAATTTTAAACCCACACATGTAAATTTGACAACATGGATTTTATTCCACACCAATGATCATATGGAATAATATTTTTTTTATTTTGTTGGAACTTGGTTTAGTATATGTGTTATTGTGTTTAACGTGTATCCCCAAAAGGATAATGGAAGACTCACATAACTCCTCATTGATCACACCATGTCTAACCAAGCATGGTTACTATATTTACTTACACCATTACATTATGGTTTATAATTTAGAGTGATTTGGGATATATGGCATCCAAAATTTTTATTATATAAACTTTTAATTACATGGAACAAAACAAGGGATCTTTTACAGTTTGGTTTCACGAAAATTAAAAAAAATACATGAAAACATAAAAAATTCTTCTAATACACTTAAAAAGAATTAATGGGTTCATACTAAGTTAATTTTACTCCATATCATATCTAGTGGACATACATCAAATGAAAGGGGTTAGAATGAGGCCAGTAAGAAAAATAATAAAGGGAGACATTTAGCATATGATTATGAGGTATATCAACAAAACATGAGGTATAACAAAATAAAATGACCAATAGAACCCAAAGAATATCATAAATAAAAGATCATGAATAATTACATGATTATGTGGATAAATCATAAAAATTATGAATTCATATTCCTATCACCATGGTTTATCACCATGGTTTATCACTATGGTTTATCACCATGGTTTATCACCAGGGTGTTATAAATGAAAATTACCAAGGTGATTCACCAAGGTATCATGAAACATGTCATCTACAGAGATTAAATTATTTACCCAATTAATTGTAGTGATATAAGGGTAAAACCTTCATATATATTAATTTTATGTGATCCACATAGATCATAATAAATCATTTCATTAATAACCCATGGAAATTAAAAATGGATTTGTTATCAAAATCAAGGCATAGAAAAGTGTTTAAGGTCCTGATTATTACATAATTATAAATACATGAAAATAGAATGTGGGTCACAAATATATAAATAATTGAATAAATAAATAATTTTACATCTAGGTGAATACCCATGTAAAAGGAATAAGTTTGGGTATTCAACAAAATAAAATAAATGATAATTTATCAAGTAACAAAGAGAAATAAATTAGGCAGCATGACAGGTATAAAACATGGATTAAGGAAAGAGAAAATGAGAGGGGAAAAGGTACTCCCATTGATAAAAGATTATTATTATAGTAATTTGATAATAAAAATTGGAAAAAAGGTTTTAGTTCGTCAAATAGAAGACACACCATAAAAAAGGGAACTTTAATGGAAAAGAGAAGTGGATTTTTCCATTACCTTGAATAGCTGCTCCTAAATATTGAGGTTGAAAACTTGTGGGATTCAAGACACCATGGGGGAACTATTTGGGAGGAAAATAACCAAAACATAATTTATTATAGATTAAGATTTAATGGGAATAGTGAAATGGGTGCGTATTTATAGCAAAAGTGGAGGAATTGATTAATAATTTCAAAATGCAGGTCTTGGAAAAATAGGTTGTGGAAAATGAAAAACCATTAGCTTAAACATGATTTTTTCTCATGGTTTTGGAAATTTTAGTCAAATTTTATTATATTTAATTCTACTAGAACTTAAAACCATTATTTAATACTTCTTTTTGAATGGAAAAGTAAATTTTCCATAAAGTAATGTTTTAAAAAAAATCCATTTTAGATTTGGGAAAGTCACTTATAGGTTTAGAAATTGATTAAAATCTATTTAAATAATTAATATTAATAAAATAAATTATTTTAGGCTTTTTATTGTAGTTAATTAATTATTAATTCATTATGACCTAAATATGAAGTCATAAACATACCAAAAACCCAAAACAATATTTTTACTATTCATAGAAAAATAAAGTATTTTAGAAAAATATAAAAAACTGAATATAACCTAATTTTGACATGATTATTTCAAATATAATATTTATTTTATTTAAAATAATCTCTAAATATTATAATTTAACTATTAAATATAAAAAACCTTATTTTTTGAAAAATAGTAGTTCTTAAGACAATCAAATTTCTAACACTCATAAAAAATTTCTAGGACACTATAAAATTTTTTTATCATTTATATTTAAATAAGAGTGTTTTAAAAGACTATTTAATTAAAAAAAACATTATTCAAAATACCTTAGTTTGTTATAAAAATGTATATATTTCCTAAAAAGATATAATTATGTTTTATTTGTGTCCATAAATCAATTTATCAAATTCATCTCAATTAAAAATATATGTTAAAAAGTAATTATACATTAAATAAAAAATCAGCTCAATTATTTTTTATTTTAAGAAAAACTATTCCTAAAATGGAATTAATGGAATAAAAATTTTATTCATAAAAAGTAATTATACTTTAAATAACTAAGGCATATAATTTTAACCCCTTATAACACCCGTATATACCCTAAGGGTAAGGTGTGCAATGGTGATAGTTTCGGGGGGTGGCTCGACTAACATAGACCAAGTGATAATATTCACTAACTTGAACTTATCCCATAGAAAATAT
Organism: Viscum album; assembly: GCA_963277665.1. Classification (NCBI taxonomy): domain Eukaryota; kingdom Viridiplantae; phylum Streptophyta; class Magnoliopsida; order Santalales; family Viscaceae; genus Viscum; species Viscum album. The sequence goes on from OY728160.1 coordinate 1,923,257,232, forward strand.
CATTCAAGCTTCCCTTGTTCAACCACATCTTGGTTTTGGTCAACAATGAACCAAATTGATGCTCCCTCCCTCCCAAGTTTTGACAAATGGTATTCAAACATCATGAATCTACTGGTTGAGGCCATCATTTTTCATTTATGTGTCAATTATCATTTTTCATTATTGCTTATAAACACTAATTATAATGGTAAAATTATCACCAATGGGTATAGTTCCAAATGGTAAATTTGACCAATGGTTATATTGACCAATGGTCATATTTGCCTAGTGGTAATATGACAGTCAAATCAGAATGATCATATTACCCTTTATACCCTATAAATACCACTTCATTATTTCACTCAATATGCACTAAAATTCCTCCCAATGACATATACTTTCATTTTCTATGATTTTAGATTGGTTCTCTAATATTTTGTTTGATTTCTATAGTATTGTCCATGGGGGTGATGATTCTAATGGATTGGGGTGATCCATATTTTCCCATTCTTGATTTTCTATTTTATAATTTTGTTCAATTTTAATATTTGGAATTTCAATTGGTTTCATAGATGATTAATGTAATAATTATTAATGTGTTAAGGATTTTCTAGTTCATATATATTTTTTATGTGTATAATATAATATAATATAATACACATTTTCTCAAGAAACAAATTTCATTTAAAAATACTAGGTAGTTACATTCTTCCCCACTTTAGAAATTTCATCCCCAAAGTTTAAATTCATATTCTAGGTTGATAATAGGTGAGGGAACTTCCGTTTCATTGGTTCATCTTATTCATAGGTAACCTCTTCATACTTATGTTTCCTCCACAACTCTTTGAAATGGAGGGTTGTCTTGTTTCATCTAACTTCTTCTCTACAGTCCAAGATCTCTACCTGATGCTCCTCATAAGAGAGGCCATATTCTAGTTGTACCACCTAAGGATTCAGTACATGCAAGGTATTAGGTATGTTATTCATCAAGAGAGATATGTGGAATACATCATGAACTTGATCTTGATTTGGTGGATGTTATAGATGATCGGCCACTACACCTATGTGATCATGGATTTTAAAGGGGAAAATGTACCTAGGGATAATAATCCATTTCTTTCTAAATCACATGACTCTATTACATGGTGATATAAGAAAGAAAAAAAGTTCTCCAACATTAGACTACAATTCCCTTTGATGATTTTGAATATATAACTTCTTCTAACTCTGATCAGATTTTATATGTTGTCGGATGGAATGCAACTTTTTTTTCATATCTTGAAAAATATCAGGACTGAGAATATTTCTCTCACCAACTTCATCCCAACAAGTAGGAGTTCTACACCGATTCCCATATAATGAATCCTTAGGTTCCATTTGAATACTAGATTTTAAGTTATTGTTTTATGAGAAATCAACTAATTGGAGGTTTTGACCCCATCCACCTTTAAAATCTATTGAGAATGTTCTCAGTATGTACTTGATTGTCTAAATACTCATTTCAGATTGGCCATTAGTTTGGAGATGATAGACCATAGTGAACTTAAATTCAGTATTTATTGAATGTTAGGAAATTCCCGAGAATTTATATATGAACCTTGGTTCCCGATCATACATGGTTGAAAATGGAACTCCATGCAGCCTCACCACTTTATTTACATACATCTTGGAAAGTTGTTAAACAGATAAATATTCTCAAATAGAAATGAAATGGGAATGCTTAGTGATTCAATCCAATATAACACATATCATATTATTTCCTTTAGAAGTTATTGTGAGACTAGTGATGAATTATACAATGATAATGTCCCACTTCTATTTTTTTATGGGTAGTGGTTACAATACCCCTTCTGAAAGTTGTCATTACTCCTTCAATTTTTAACACACCAAGCACCTTGTAGTGTAGTAAAAATATCCACTTTCATATTATCCCACCAATAATGATCATGAAGGTCCCTATACATTTTAGTGATTTTTGGATGTATAGTTAATTTAGAGCTATGAGTTTCATCCATCAGCTCCTTATTTTATCGAAGATAGATGGGACACATAGCTTGTACAAAATTTCAGTACACCTTTTTTTCAATATTGAATTCAGTAAACTTCCCATTCTTCACAACCTCTATCTTCTTTTGTATAAAATGATCTTCTATTTGATTACTCTTGATCTTCTCTAGTAATGATGTTTGAGAAATAATTTAGTATAGGATTAATGATATCCCTTCCCTTATGATTCCCATGTCCAACCATACTAGGACCTTGATTAGTGGATCTTCTTAAATCATCATTATTTAAAGCACAATAGTTTCTTTTATACTTAATGCATTAGTGAATTTTCATTCTCTTTTGAAATGATAATGAATTTAATATTCATAGTCTTTAAGAACATTTAAGTTTCTCATTTGTTTCATTTTCAATTCCTTTTGTGTGAATATATACTTCAAACTCTAGTGGTATGTGTATATATCATATTTCTCCCCATTAAGATAGTGCCTACATATCTTCGTAGAAAAAATGAATGTAGATAACTCTAGGTCATGCATAGGATAATTATTATCATAAGTATTTAACATTCGATATGCATAAGAAATCACCTTATCATTTTTCAAGCAGATGTACCCATACCCATTTTGAGATACATCATAATAAATTATAAATTTATCTTCGATATAGGGTAGATTTAACACAGGTACAATAACCAATATCTTGTTCAGTTCTTAGAAACTTTTTTTTCACTCCTTTATCCACATGAACTTATCTCTTTTACAAGTTAACATGGTTAGTGGATTAGAAAGTCCTGATTTTTTTTTCAAAAACCACTTATAATATTTTACTAAACTAAGGAAAGTACATATATTAGTTACTATTCTAGGATAAGGCCACTCCTCTACAACCTTTGTCTTGGTAGGGTAAACTAATATTTATTCATTAGTTATAGTGACCCCCTACAATAAAACTTATTGTTACCAGAATTCAAATTTTCTAAATTTTCCAAAAAGATTATTCTCCCTCAGAGTTTTTAGTATAACCCTTAGATGATCCTCATGATCCTTGTGACTTTTATAATATATCCAAATATCATCAATAAAAACTACAATGAATTTATCAAGTTGATCCTTAAATACCCTATTCATCAAATCCATAAATATATAAGGAGAATTAGTTAAGATGAAGGGAATAACAACAAACTCATAATTCCCATATCTTGTTTGAAAGTCAGTATTTGGAATATATTCATTCTTCACCCTCAATTGATGATACCAAAATCAGAGCACAATCTTGGAGAATAATGTATCCCCAAAAATATGGTTAATTGAATAATATATCCTTGTGAGATGGTATTTGTTCTTCATTATGATCCTGTTAAGTTCTCTATAATCAATGCATAACCTCATTTATCCACCATTATTATTTACAAATAGAATAGGTGATACCCAAGGAAACACAATTGTTTAGATAAATACCTTATCCAAAATATCTTTAATTAATTTATTCAATTCCTATAACTTCACATTTTCCATTCTATATAGATTCATTTATATCATCTTGGATCCCGGTATGAGTTCAACAAAGAACTCTACCTCTCTTTTTTGGGGAGGTCTATGTAACTCTTCCGGAAATATGTCATTATATTCCAAAATTATGAGGACATTTTCTATCCTTATACTTTAATTTCATTCTCTTAATTTTATGATTATCTCCATAAATAAGGCTATGGGAGATGCTTTTAGACAAATCTCGGTCTAAGATATCTCTCCTTTGGAAATAAATATAGGTCTTCCATTCAAGACTACTAAAATTTACTTGCTGCTGCAGTTGATCTTAACATTATACATTGAGTGACATTCCATTCCTAGAATAGTGTCAAATTCCACCATGGGTATGACTACTAGATTTTTAAGGAGATTATACTCACCCAAGTAAATACTAGAGTTTCTATACACTATTGATTCTAGTATAATCCATTTAGGATTCTTGACTTATAACTCTATTTATATATACTCATTGATTGATTATATATTATTTGAAAACTTGGATGAAAAAAAGGAATGTGTAGAACCAGAATGAAATAATGTTCTTAATAGCTTTGAGATCACACTGATTATAGCTTCCAAAAGATAATTTGGAGCCTCTAATTTAGCCATTATGATAGAAAATTTCTAACCTTGCTCCCTTGGCCTATACTGAGGTTGAAGGTGGTCTCCCTCTATTATCTTTTGATTTGGACATTGATTAGAAAAGTTACAAAGCTTCCCAAACATGAAGCATTAGACTTCAGGTTGGTTTTTCACCATCTTTCCTTTTTCGTTAGTATTAATAAGTTGAGGATTCATCTCACCATGATAGTTTTGACCTAAATGGGTATATCTTCCACACCTTTAACACTTTACACTCCCAAGAAAGTAGTTCCCTAAATGATTTTTCCCACATTTGTTTCATGTGGGAAGTTTCACTTTTTTCCTCTTCTTTCATGATCAAAGTTATTCCCTAAGTTTGGATCCATTTCTATCTTCTTTTCATTTGACCTATATGACCAGTTCATCTTTTCAAACACTAATTAAACCTTCATATCACTTCTCACTATAAGTCCCCAGCCTTAAACATTACTTAATATTGAGTTATTACAAGAATACACATTGAGGATCTTTTAAAGTTTAGAGTTTTAGAGAATTAGATCATAAATCATGAATTACATTCCATATTTCAAAAAGGTGGTTACATAAAAGATAGTATATATTTTTACCATCAATGGAGACATATTAAAAATCCCTTGACCTGTGAAAAAAAATTCAAAAACTTGGGATGAGCATAATAAGCTCAGTAAGGGATATAAAAATACTGAAAGAAAACCTTAGCCCATGTACACATAAGAATCAATGAAATAATACTTCACTCATAAAACATAAGCACTTTAACATACCTCATGAAATCATAATATTTATGAATAACTCATAGAAATCATAGGACATAAAGGTAACTTGAGGTATTCATAACATTATTACGTAGGGAGTAACCCTCATGGTTACCTTTGGGATACCCATCACAGTATATTCCCTAAATCTTTTCGTGGAAACCTTAGAATTTTACTCCTTCGCATTACCCAATGCATTGGACATCTATATCGGGCTCACCCGCCCTTAGTTTATCACAGAACCACCCGTCTTCATATACAATTCCCAAGAACCATAACTTAATCGAATCACATATAACATGCATAAAGGAAACATAACATTTCAACATTTCAATCACAAGATATCAAAAACACATTGATATAATCAAAACATTATCAAAACAATTTTCAATACCAAAATAAAATAAAATTAAAAAATGGTATTTATTTTTCATTTAAAGAATGTTATGGCTTGTAGAGGAATCCAGAACTCAAATAATGGTCACGACGGTGGAGAATTCGTTGTCGCCGCATGCGTAAGACAAAAACATTCCCTTTTGTCGTTTAGTAAAATGATTCGCATAAAAAGATTACTTTTTAATAAAAGTAAAAGTAAAAGGGATTTATAAACCTTATAAAATAAAGTTTTGTATAAAACAATATATTCCTCAATGAAATGAGATTGAGGCGAAGTCCCATACCTCGTGTCCGACTTGACTCGATCGTTCTCTAATCTCCTGAATAATAAAATTGAGTTAATTTCTACTTGCTTTAGAACCTTTTTCATGTTAATTATTCCTTTTATATCAATTATTACCATGTTATGAACATTATGTAACTATTTAAGTTAATAACGGTCGTTTTGTCGATCTTTTTTACTTGAGCCAAAAATAAACTTCTTATAATTACAAGTTGTTCATGTGGTAAAATATCCATTATATCCAGAATTATATTCATGATTTAGATATCATATATATCATATATATCCATTATATACATTCATTTATAATATTACATAACATTTAGAGGTAAGAAATGAAATGCACCGTTCATGGAGACGGTAAGCCGTATGTACGCATGAACGCTACTTTCATTTTTATTTCGTATTTAATGGAATGAAATCATAATTATATAACGGTATATTAGAATTAAAGTATGATATAATATGTAATAACATTAAATTAATCCTTTATACGTCCCACATATGTCATTAACGAATCAAATCACTTTGAGGGGGTGGTAGTCCGCACTTCCTAAAATGAAGATATCGCGTTTACCCATAATGGAAACCATAAAGGTATGCCATAAATGAAAAATACAGAAGAATAAGGAAAACATAAACATAATATATATCATATATAAATATAGTGACATCTTAATGGCCACCATAAAAGGTGTTAAAAGAAGATTGAACAATCATCGTTTCGTGAGGACGAAATTCGCCAACCACAGAAACAGTATGTTCCTTAACAATTAGACGGAGGTGTGTGTAATTTTAAATCAAATAATTCTAATAAAAACATTCTAGTATATTTAAGATACTTATTTTGTTACAAAATAAAGTAATAAAAAGATTTTAGGGGGTTGGAGAAGCAAAATAAAACAAAAGAACACAGGTGAATACATTACATTTAAATCGGGTAACTCCTCTTGGTTTGAACCAAAAGGGTTTCTTGAATAGATTTATACCTAAGGTAAAGCTTCTATGATGAATAGAGGTATTTTGAGAGATACAATGAGCAGATTTTGTCTGAGCCAATGGCTTGAGAGGTGTGGGTAAGGTGGTAGAGGTGGGGGCCTTTTATAAGAGGGAGAAGGGGCACTCTTGGAAATTCAAGAAATGTTACTTTATTATATAATGAGTTTCGAATTTTAAAGGTCCCACAATTATATATTTCAATGATAAGGTTATAAGGGTTCGAAATACACCCATACAATAGGTATTTTTCAAGTGTAAGTCTTAGATTTTACATTATATTTTCATTTTATTTAAATCGTTCATTAATGAGGTAATCGCGGCATCATCATGGTGTCATAAAAAATTTAATTTATTTAATATCTAAAAATTATAAAAAACTAATATGATTTAGGAAAAAATTTTATCTTTACAATGACTATTTATAGTCTAAGATATCATTTATGTAGACAAAATTAATTTTTTTTTACTTAGGTGTTACATACTTTTGTGATATTCTCCTTTCTTTAAAAATAAAATGATAAAGTGTCACTATCACTCAAAAGTGATTCCATGGGGTCCCTAAGTTGGAACAAGGCATCCCATGGTCGTCCATGACACAACTAGTAGAATTATGACACATTTTGGGGATATTTTTTATTACTATGATATTATTTTATTACCCTTAACTACCCGATTACTAATTAATCACGATAATTAAAGATAATTACCGTCATTACTATTCTTAATGTCCAAAAACAAAAGAGTCTTAATTACATAATTTGGACCTTCTGATTCCAAATATGGAATACATTTTAACAAATTAAAAACACAGAAATTGTAGTAATTAATTTAAAAACAATTCCCGTTGTCAAAACAAATAGCGGGTTTTTTAGAAACAATATCTATCAAAAGTTTGACAATTGTTTATGTCCAATTTCAAAGTGAAATTAATTCCAATGACCACCATTGGATTAAATGGTAAAAACATATTATATTTACACTTTAAAACCAATTAAAAATATAATCTATCCATATAATTAAATTAGATGAAAAAAGTAGTTTTGAAGTAAAATGTAGTATTTTTCACTATTCATTAAAAAATGAACATTGTTAGAAAAATACCAAAAATTTATCCAAAGTAAATTTCAATGTACCAATACTAAAGAATGAGATTATTTTGACAAATAGATCTTATAAAATTGTCAAAATATAGATTTAAAAATGGTTCTCCATCAAAAGGCGGTAAACAATCTTTTAAAAATATTAGAGAATTTTATGCTTAAGATTGGATTTATTCTCATTTTAAGCCTATAAAACACTATCTAATTCATAAATAGACATATATATGATAATCCATAATTAGTTACTTACTTGGGATGTTACACGCAAAATCTCCTTATAGATTTTCACAGTCTCCATTTTCTAATTTCATCTATAGGTGGGGTCTCATTCCACCAAATAATCTATCAATATTTCCCATAGGATCTATAATAAAGTTGTAGGTATATCTAGGAAGTCTTGTAAAGTTAATTTCATAGCTTCCACTGATTCATTTTCCTTATTATTTTTCTCTAGTAATTACTTATCCATTTTTTCACATCAAATGGAGAAAATATTTATTAAGAAATATTCCCCTAAACTCCTTCCACTCCTTAGGCTTAATCTCCCTTCTTGGATTCGTGTTTTAAATCAGTGTCCACTACAAATCAACTTCTCATTCTAAGTGGTATATTAATAGGGTGAATTTTTTTAGATCTGGATAGGGGAGTACAGAAAAGATATTTTCTAAAGAAGTAACCCATTATTAAATAATAAATGGGTTGGTAAATCTTTTAAAAGAAGGTGGTCATTAATTAATGAAGGACTCAATGAAAATTTGTTCCCTTTAAGGTGATTCTTCTCATTCAATTTGATCTAGGTTATTATTCATAACTCAATAAATTTGACTCATCAGAGACATGAAGTTTTCTATTCAAAATTCTATCATAAGGCCATTAATGCATCATCCATTACACTCATCATCTAAGCGGTTCATATTATTTCCCGCAATTTTCCTAAAAGAAGAAAATCATAGTGAGAACTTTGTTACTTCTAGGAATATTATAATTTTAAAGGGATTTCATGTCTTAAAACATCATTCAAAAATATGTTATTAATATCCTATAATAATAATTACATTTTATATATATCCTCTATAAAAGTTCATAAAAAGCTTGTAATAAACCAAACATATCCCCCGAGAGTGTCAAAATAGGTGTTCAACAAGGCCCATTATTATTCACTATTTCCCAATCAATTCTAGATAAATTTGGTGTTTTTAGGTGTTAACCCTAGGTACATATATACCAAATCAACATTTACATGTATTATATAAACAAGGATATATTTGTTTGAAAACCACAAACTCAATACTAGAAAAAATAAAAACATGTTTTCATATATTTAGACTTGTACCTTAGGTTATTACTAATGTTTTCAAGTCTTAATTTCCATAAATAAATAAACTATACCTTGATAACAACTATGGAATCCTACCTTTTCATTACATAAAATTTTAATTACATGGATCAAATAAAAGATCTTTTAAAGTGTTGTTTCTTGGAAATCTATAACATAATACATGAAAACATAAAAAATTAATCTAATCCACTTGAAAGGATTCTTAATAGGTTCATCCTAAGTTAATTTTACTACATATCTTATCATGGGAACATACATCAAAGAAAATGGTTGAGCATGTTCCCCATAAGGGAAATAAACAAGGGAGACATTTAGCATGTGATCATGAGGAATATCAAAAAGAACATGAGGTATAATAATATAAAATGATCAAGAGAACATGAGGTGTATCATTAATAAAATATCATGAATAAATAAATTTAAATTTTGATATAATATAAAAATGGTGCATTCATAATCATATCACCATGGTTTATCACCAAGGTGTCATAAATGAAAATTACCAAGGTTATTCACCAAGGTATCATAAAATATGTCATCTATAGAGATTAAATTATTTAACCAATTAATTATAGTTCTATAATGGTGGAACCTTTATATTTCTTAATTTAATGTGATCCACATAGACCATAATAAATAATTTCATCAGTAACCGGTTGAAAATAAAGAATGAGTTTCTTATCAAAATCAAGGCATAGAAAAGTGATTAAAGGCATGATTATTACATAATTCGAAACCCACAAAATGGAATGTGGGTTACATATATGTAAAAACATGAATCAATAAATCATTTTAAATAAATTTTAATACCCCCAAGGAAAAGTAGTAGGTTTGGGTATTCACAAAAATAAAATAAATGAAAATTTCTCAAGTAAAATAGAGAAATATATTTGGCAGCATGAAGGGTATCCAAACATGGATTAAGTAAAGGGAAAATGAGTGGGGAAAAGTTTACCACATTTATAAAATACAATTAATATATTGATGGGATAATCTAAAGTGTTTAACACCCTAGGATTTTGTGATTTTTTTGAATTAATTTAATCTTTTCAATATTCTTGATTTCACACAACATTAAATATAGCTTCTGTTATATTAAAGCACTATGTTTGGATTGTGTTTCATGCAACAACAAGAAAATATTTAACAACATGAAACACATAAATTCTCTTGATGTAGATTCAAAACTATGTTTGGCTTGTTTTACACATAATGTTGAGTTCCATTGATAAATTTTGTTTCATGTAAGGACAAGTTTTATTCAACTATAACATACTATAAATATTGTTATTAAAGTATTATTATAGTTACCCCTATATATTGGAATAGAAGTTACAAATATTATTAAATAAAATTTTAAAATATTATTTACAAAATTAAATAAAATGAATCCTTTGGTTACTAATTAGTTATAAATGAATGTAAGAACTATTTGAAAATAAAGAAATTCATTTTCTAATAAAACTATTTTTCTATGTACAAACACTATTTTATCTCAATAAATTAAAAAACCAATTTTGATGAATGTTTTTAATAAAATATATATTTTATATGTTTCATCAGTATTTTTTACACTCATCCAATAGATTTTATAGGATTAAGATACAAATCTAATTTTATGAATAACAATATATATTTTTCTAAAGGCAATTTTATTCCCTTTTAATGGGGCACCTATTTTGAATATAATTTTCGACACTTATAATTTTTATTTGAAAAAATAAACTCAATTTTTGAAAGAGGAATATAAAAATTTACTTGGGGTGAATATTTGGTATTTTTATGAAATATATCATTTTTTGATGAATATTTAAAAACACAAAATTTAAATTGAAAACTATTTTTTCATCTAATTTATTTATATAGTTAAATAAAATTTTAATTTTACTTTAAAGTATAATTAGTAAAATTTTACATAAATTAATCCAATTTAGGTCATTTGAACAAATTTAACATTGAAATTGAATATAAACACATTTCAAATTTTTGAAATTTTTACTTTAAAAACTCGTTGTTTCGTCTCGTCTGTAGGATTAATTTTAAATTAATTTCTGTCACTTCTATGATTTTAATTTAGAAAAATGGATTAAATATTTGGAATAATCATAATTTATACTTTCTAATAAGTTAAAATTAGTTTTTGACCAAAAATTGTAGTGAAATTAATTAAAATTAATTAGAGTGATTAAGGTAAAAATGAGCTTAATTAATGACTAAACTTAGACTATAATGTGTAAAAATGACCCTAAACATGTCTAAAAATTATTTTACGGAAATATATAGACCATTACACCTCTAAGTATCTATAATGGTACATTTTGGATCCTTTGGGGTCAAGTAAAACGTGTTGAGTACATAATTATTTTCAAAAATACCAAGTGTGTCCTTTTCCCCACTTATAAAAGGACACCACATCTTCCCCTATATTCACACCTCTCAAGACATTTGGTTAAACAAAAACCTATAAAAATATCCTCCCAAATTCTCTACATTAATATTATAATCCTAAATTATATAATAAATCCAACGAAGTAAGCCCTTTGGTGCAAACTAAAAAGAAGTTACCCAAAGAAGAGGTAACATCCTTCAACATGAAAGTTTGTTTTATTCCTTTCTCCACCCATTAAATTATTCTTATTACATGATTATATAATAAAAATAGTATAATAAATATAATGATATTTTTTTATACTAATGTTACTATATATAATCATGCGCACTTCTATCAAACGGGATACACAATCATCATTCGTGTGTACGGTGAACTACCACCTCCTGAACCGATGTCGTCCGTTCTTCCATTACTATATTTCAAGTTTGAGAATAATGATGGAAAACCTTCTTTTATATGATATATATTATATTTATGATTACCTTTTTCTTATTTAATTATCATATAATACATACCTCTGTGCTTTCTATTTTTTGGGAATACGATAACTTCATTTGTGGACGTGTGGACTATCGCCTCCTCAAAGCGATGTGATTCGTTCATGCTTTACATAAAACATATTAAGGACGAGTTTAATAAAAATATGTGATATATATGACCTAAAAATTCTACTAGAAATATAATTTAAATATATGATATGTGTGTGTGTGTGTTATTTACTTTTATTTATTTGAAAATATGAAAATAAAATGGAAACAACATTCATGCATACGTACAGCCTGCCATCTCCATGAATGGTTTATTTAATTTCTTATTTATTTATTTTATATATTATTATAAATACATATATAATGAATATATATTATATTTAAACCATGTTTTAAATTTGTGAAATAATAAAATCAGGATCTAAGTAAGAGGATCTAGAATAAAAAGTAAAAACATGTATGAAAAACAAAGCAGTTATTACCCAAAACATTACTTTAACCTGAATTGTTAAAAAATAGGAAATATAAAGTCATAATTAAATAATATATGGTATTATATAAATTAATATGTTTCTTTTATAGATAAATATTAAACTTATATTTATTATACATGAGGTCTGAACAAGTACAATGAGAGTCAAGACTTAAGGTAAGGGAAATTTGTATCACTTTATTATATTTGTGATATACATTTCATATTCAAAACCCATTGATTTTATGAGGTGTATATAATGAATAATAATTTTTTATATGATACTTATCAATAAATTTATGGGTATATATATATACATTTTATGATCTCTATTTAATGGGGTTTTATGGTTCAAATGTTACCTAATTAGTAAGGTAATTTTGTCTCAATTTTTCTTCTTTAAGACACATGTTTTGTTATGCACATTTATTATTTTATGAGGATTATATGCTTCCGATTGATAGGTTAAATAATAAAAATAATTATTTTCATAATATTTTATGGTTCATTTAATTTTATTATTTCATGGGGATTTTGATTCAAAGTTACAAAAGTGGTAAGAGTTTATTGCTATAATCTCATCGTTTATCAAGATTGCTTATGATTATGATTCCATTGATGAAATATTATTATCAATCTCTCAATAATTATAATGAATTTTATTATCTTCTTGTTATTCATGATATCCTCATGAACTGGTACCATTTTTCCACTCTTTGGTACTTAATATGATTAGGAAAATGTTTGTTTATAAATTATGACTTTATTTATCTCTTCGATTAGGAATCTATTTTATTTAAAAACATTTTTTTCTAAAAAAAATTCAATATTTTTTACTATTTTACTATGATTTTTAAATGATATTTTTACCCATACTTTACCTTTTTACAATTGTATTAAAAGGAATCTTCTTTTCATTTTCTAATCAAAAAACTTTTCTAAACTTTTTACAGTTAAAACGAAATGTTAAACATGTATAGACTTACCTGTCATCATGACCATAATTTCCATGCGGATTACTTATAAAATTTACAAGGTTTTTTTATAGAAAAATTTATTTCCTAGTATTCAATAGAATCGTTATTTTTATGTGGTTTTCAAATAAAAAGGTTTTCAAGATTTCTTTATAAGTTTTAAAGGTGTTTTCAATGAAATAGGTTTTCAAAAATTTTTCATGATTTATTTATAAGTTTTCAAATTATTTTCAAATAAAAAGGGATTTCAAAATGTTTCCAAGATTTCTTTATATGTTTTAAAATCTATTTTCAAATAAAATTTTTTAAAGATTTTTTCAATATTCCTTAATAAATTTTCAAGGTTATTTTCAAATAAAATGGATTCCAAATGGTTTTAGATTTTAAAAATAGTTTTTTTAAGTTGAAAGCATGTTTCCCCAATAAATGTTATAAATGAAATTTCAAAGATTTATTTATCCGAAAAGGATTTTTGAAAATGGTTTTTGAAATGAATTTTCAAAAAAACACTATTCTCATTAAGTAATGTTCCATGTAATATTTCAAAATACTTCCCCATCTAAGATGAAATCCTTTTATATAGTTTATTCTTTACTGGGGATATGATCCAAAGACACCATTATTATTCTTTATTTTAATTTTTTGTGTTTAAGATAACATGTTGTCTATAAATCCTGTTTCTCTTTCATGGGTTATACCATGATAAAAGGCCCATGAAACCTATTTCCTTTCACAGTTTATGATTTGATTAAATGATTATGAAACCAATTATTTTCCCACAAGTTTTTATATAATGACATGTTTATGATACCCATTTTATTTTAGGAGTTATGATATTATGATTTTTTATGATCTTATGGAATAGATATGTATGATTTCATTATGTGATGGGTGGGATCTATATCTCCTTCCAATGTATTGGGTAAATATTTATATCTCATGAGATAGACATGAATAGAACTGGTATTGAACTCATTTCATTAAGGCACTTTGCCTTCTAAGATGGTATTGAGAGTGAACCTTGACTACTAAGATGGTATTGGGAGTGAACCTTGAATACTGAGATGGTCTTGGGAGTGAACCTTGACTACTAAGATGGTTTGGGGAATAAACCCATTTCACTAAAAGGAAAGGTTTGTGATTGGGGATGTTGTTCTGTCCCACCAGGTAGTTTTAGCCCCATGAAGTTCCCTGATATGTTTTGGAAATAATCCTTGGCTTATAGGGAATAATTATATATGATTTATTATATACCACAAACTCTATGTCTTATTACTATGTCAGTATTGCATGAATCATGTTCTTAATTCCCTTATGATTCATGTATTATGAACTTCCAATATTTATGATGTGACTCATGTATATGATCCTTGATATATATGGTATGATCTTCAACTATTATACTCATGTTCTCATACCCTTATGCTCATGAATATGCTTACATATATCCTTGTTTACCCTAATTGAGCATCTAAGCTCACCCATTTCTTATGTTTCCTTTACCTAGGTTATGAAGAAAGGTTTTAAGTAGGAGTACTAAATTAAAATATCTTTACAAGATATGTTGATTATATTTCACCAAATTAGATTAACATGTTCCATGATTCTAAAGACACTAAACCGTTATGGTCCTTAGTCATGTACTTTTTTAATGTGCTGAATATGCATCTAAAATGATGTAATATTCATGTATGTTAAGATTGGGTTGTTATAGTTAGTATCAAAGGAAAGGTTTAGTCAACCTTTTAAAAATGGGATGATAAAAATTTAATGATATCCCTAGGGACATTTATAAGGATATTTCCAAGGATGTATCAAAGGATAAGACTAGGTAGTCCTAGATTTAAAAGATATTTCCAATATTTAGACATCCTATATGTGATTTTTCATGATTATGTGGTTTTCCTCTATGATAATTCCTACTCACACTATGATTTATAGTTTTATTCAATGGTGGGAACCCAAAGAAGATGAGTTAATGTTGAATATGATGAATAGTTTAGTGATGACAAGTCAAATGATATGATTACTAGAGTAAAGGATTTTGTGATCATGATTAATTTGTTTTAATGGAACATGATTAACAATGTGTACCATAAACAACTCTCAGACTCACAAAATAATATAAAGTATGAGTTTGCTAAGATTTTAGGTAACAGAGACCATGGAGTAAAGAAGATTCAGTTTTCTTTGTGTTGAGAATGTGGAAAGAAGCACCTAAGGGAATTTCATAGAGTAACGAGAATATGTTTTTATTTTGGAAAAAAAGGACACAAAGTAAGTAACTATAAAGGGAAAATGAAAAGTTCAGTTAATTTAATGAATGAGAATAATAGCCTCCCTAAGACATCATCAACAGTTGAATGCTTTAAATATGGAATGAATGAGAATTATGAAAATATATGTTCTAAGTGGAACGCTCCCAAAGAGAATCAACAAGGTGGTACGAGTAATGGTTATATTGTTGTTGATGATGAGACTACAGGTGGAATGTGAAAAAAAATAGGTATTAGGAAATAAGATTAGGTATCCCTGTTAACGGATTAAGGATTAAGTGGAATAATCAAAGTGTTATGAATTTTTATTCAGAAATTATGAATTTTGAAATATATAAGGATTTTCTAGTTTATATTTTTCACTAATGATCTACAAGAATATTTTTAATGGTTCTGATGGATTAAAAAAGTGATTTAATGGAAAGGTGATATTTATGGTAAACATGTGATTAAGGGAAATATAACCCTCAATATTTTACAAATGTTGAGATAATGATGTTTGGATAAATATATGTCGGATATGAATAAGTAAATTAGATGGTACTGATTACCTTGGAACTAATTAGGGATTTTCTAAAAATGTTTTTTATACTATCATAGATGGATTTTACATCATTTTTGGATTTAAAGAATATATGTAAAAATTTCTCGAATAAGAAAATATGCATTTTTTTAAAATTATTTATGGTAATTATCATGTTTCAAGATAATAAATGATGAATGTATTCACATGTTTCATATGTTAAAACCAAGAGATACTTTATGATATATGGTGGATCAATGATAAGATGTGTTTGAGAAATTTAGGGACCTTATTTCTAATGTTTTGGAATTTCATCTTTATGAAGTGTTATAAGGTTAACAATTTATGGAATGGTATATGTTAAACTTCGAATTAAGTTTTAGAGATTAAAGTATTATCTCACCATATGAGGATTTATTCATATTGGATAACATGAACTAATAATATTTTAAAGATTTATGGAATTACCTATCATTATATTCATGGATATCATGATCTATTAATGCTTTGGTAATGAAAATTTTATTTTCATTTCTTGGAATAAAATATGAATTTGAAATTTATCAAGGGACAAAAAAGGGTGATATTGTGTGGAAATAAAGTAAGTATATATTTTAATGAAAATTATTCAACTTTAGGAAAAGGGTCTTGAAATAAAATGTTTTCCTTTTATCATTATATTTTATGATATTAATGCTGATTTTCAATCATATTTAGGTTATTAATTTTGATTGTTAACTTTATCCAAACCATTTTCTCTATCAATCTTCATCAGAACTTGATAGTTAGATTTCTATTATATTTACAAGTTTTCACTTTTCACATATATTTTCCTATTTGGAGACCTAGTTATGAGTTACATTGGGTAACCATTATGGTTCTAAATTTCCCTTTTAAAAGGAAGTTTTAGTATTAATTTTTACGATGTAGGGTTTTATGAAATGAAATTTCATGTATTAATCCTTTGCTAACCCAGATGAATTTTTAGGGAGAAATTCATTTTAAGGGGGGTAGAATATAACACCCTAAGTTTTTTTGATTTTTTTCAAATTAATTTAATCTTTTAAATGTTATTCATTTCACGCAACACTAAATATAGAATGTGTTATATGAAAGTTCTAAGTTTGGATTGCATTTCATGCAGCACAAAGTTAATATTTCCCTAAACACAACACTTAGATTAGTTGATTCACATGAAACACTATGTTTTTATTATTTTATACACAATGTTGATTTCCTTCGATAGCTTATATTACATGCAAGACCAAGTTTTACTAAACAACAATATACTATAAATATTGTTATTAAAATATTATTATAGTTACCACCTAACCATTGGAATAGAATTTAAGAATAATATTAAATAAATTTTGAAAATATTTTTTATAAATATAAATAAAATTAAAAATTTGGTTATCAATTATTTAGAAATTAAATTAAGAACAATTTAAAAATAAAAAAAAATATTTTCAAAGAAAACTATTTTTCTATGTATAAACACAATTTTATCTCAATAAATTAAACAAAAAAAATTGGAGATTTTTTAAATAAAATTTATATATTATATATTCAATCAATTTTTTTACACAAATACAATATATTTTATAGGTATAAGATAAAAATAAATACAATTTTATGAATAAAATGATTTATTTTTCTAAATGATAATTTTACCACCTTTAATTGGCGTACTTATTTTAAATATAGTTTTTAAAACTTCTATAATTTAAATTTTATAAAATAAAATTATTTTTTGAAATCGTAATATCAACATTTACTTTTGGTTAATTCTTGGTATTTTTTTGAAATATTTTATTTTTTGAGGATTAGTAAAAAACACTAAATTTTAATTGAAAACTACATTTTCATCTAATTTATTTATATAGTTAAATTATATTATATTTATTTAAAATTATAATTAGTTTAATTTTTAATCTATTAATACAATTTAGATCATTGTAACCATCTCACATTGAAATTGGATATAAAAAAAGTTCAAAATTTTGATGTTCTAGTTTAAAAACCCATTGTTTCTTCTCGTGTGTGAGATTAATTTTAAATTAATTTCTTCCAGTTCTATGATTAAAATTTAAAAAAATAGATTCTATATTTTTAATAATCATAATTTATAATTTATAATAAGTTAAAATTGGTTTCTTAACAAAAATATTGTTGAAATAAATTAAAATTTATTATAATGGTCAAGGTAAAACAATCTTAATTAATGACTAAACTTAGAATATAATGTGTAAAAATGACCCTACACTTTCCTAAAAATTATTTTATGGAAATATTTATACCATTAAACCTCTAAGTATCTTTAATGGTATATTTTAATCCTTTGGGGATAATTAAAATGTGGGAAGAACACAATTCTTTTCAAAAATACAAACTGTGTCTTTTTTCCCAATTTTAAAAGGCTAGCACCTCTTCCCCTCTATTCACACCTCTCAAGACCTTTTTATTATACAAAACCTATAAAAATATCATCCATTCATCCCAAAATCCTAAATATGTGAATAAATTCAACAAATGAATCCATTTGGTGAAAACCAAAATGAGTTACCCAAAGAAGTGGTAACATCCTTCAACAAGCACTTTTTTATTCCTTTATCCACCCCCTAAATTATTATTAATACATGATTATATAATAAACTTAGCATCATAAATATAATGATATTTTTCTTATTCTATGTTTAAAACCTAAACTCACACATGCTTCCATCAAATGTTATACACAATCATCGTTCGTGTGTGTGGTAGACTACCGCCTCGCAATCCGATGTTGTTCTTTATTCCATTACCCCCTATCAAGGTTGGGAATAATGATGTAAATTATTTTTTATAAGATATATATTATATTTATGATTTATTTATGATTTATTATTTACTATATAACATATAAATTCATTCTTTCCATTTTGTGGTAATACGATAACATCATTTGTGGACATGTAGACTACCGCCTCCTCAAAGTGATGTGATTTGTTCATGATTTAAAAGGAATGTATTAAGGATGGTTTTAATAAAAATAATTGATATATATTACATATTAAAGATACTATAAAGATAATATATACATATATATATATATATACATATATATCATTTAATTTTCCTTCATTAAAAATACGGTAAGAAAATGCAAAACAGCGTTCAAGCATACGTACGACCTACCGTCTCCATGAATGGTGTATTTCATTTCTTATTTATATATTTTATAGATTATTATAAATACATATATAATGAATATATCTGATATTTATCCCACTTATTACATTATTTAAATATGTAAATCATGATCTATGTAAGATGATCAAAAAAAATTCAAAACTTGTACGAAAAACAAAGCGGTTATTACCCAAAATGCAAATTTAAAATGGATTTGTTAATAAATGGGTAATATAAAGTTATAATTAAATCATATATGGTATTATATAAATTTATATTAGTTTTTGATATATTTATAATAAACTAATATTTATTATATAGGAGGTATGAACAAGTACGATGAGAGTCAAGACTTATAGTAAGGGAATTTAATCTCACTTTCTTATATTCATAGGATGCATGCCATATTAACCAACAATTTATTTTATGTGGTGTATATAATAACCATTAATTTAATATATGATAATTATAATTAAATTTATAATAATTTAAATATCCATTTTATGATTTATATTTCATGGGGTTTTACAGTTCAAATGTTACCAAATTGGTAGGGTAATTTTGTTTCAATTTTCTTTCTTTAAGACAAATGTTTTTTTATGAACCTATATTATTTTATGATATGTATATACTTAAATTTGACATGTTATATCATAAATATCCTTATTTTTATGATATTTTAAGTTTCATTTAATATTATTATTTCATTGGTATTTTGATTCAAAGTTACCAAAGTGGTAAGAGTTTATTGGTACAATATCATCATTTATCAAGATTATTTATGGTTATTCTTAAATTGATGAAGTATTATGATCCATATATCAATAATTATCATGAATTTTTTATCCTCTAGTAATTCATGACATCCTCATGTAATTGTACCATTTTCCAACTCTTTGGTACTTAAGATGAATAAGAAAATGTTTTTAAGAAAATATGACTTTATTTTTCTCTTCGATTAGGAATATATTTTAATCAAAAACAATGTTTTCTAAAAAATATTTCAAAAATGTTTTAATATTGTCCTATTATTTAAAAACAATTACCATTTTTTTGAAAAAAATTATTTTAAAATGAATCTTCTTGTCATTTTCTGATCAAGGCACATTTTTAGACTTTTTACGATGAAAAAGTAATGTTCGACATGTGTGAACTTACCTATCGGCATGACCATAATTTCTATGAAGTTTCCTTTACATGTTCATAAGTTTATTTTTATAAAAAAAATCCTAATATTTTTGAATTTTTTTAATTGTCTTTCAAGGAAATGGTTTTAAAAAAAATTCAATATTTTTTATAAGTTTTAAAATTTATTTCAAAGAAAAAGGTTTTCAAAATGTTTTCATGCTTTCATTTTAAGTTTCAAAGTATTTTAAAAGAAAAATGGTTTTAAGATTTATTTATAAATTTTCAAATATATTTTTAAAAAAATGTTTTCTAAATGTTTTCAATCTTACTTTATATTTTTTCAAGGTTATTTTTGAAGAAAATTGTTTTTAAAATGTTTTATGTTTTAAAAAAACGTTTTTTCTAAAGAGGGAAGTATATTTTACTCAAGAAATATTTTAAATGAAATTTTAAATATTTTTTTATAAAAAAATTATTTTTGAAAATGTTTTACGAAATGGATTTTCAAAGAAATGATATTCTCTTTAAGAAATTTTCCAAGTGATCTTTCAAAATGCTTCTCCATATAAGATGAAATACTTTGATATAGTTTTTAATTTACTAGTGAAATGATCAAAGAACACCATTTTATTATTTATTTGAATGGTTTTTGTTTAAGATAACATGTTTATGAAACTCATTTCACTTCTACAGGTTATACCATGATAAATTTCTTATGAAACCCACATATTTTCATGAGTTATACTTTGAGGAGATTATTATGAAACCTATCTCTTTTCCGTAGGTTATGATGTGATGAGATTTTAATAATACCCATTTCATTTCATGGGTTATGATATGATTGTTTTTATAATATTGTGGAATATATGTATTATTTCATTGTGTGATGAGTGGGGACTATATATCCCTACAATAACTTAAGTAAAGATTTATTTCTCATGTGATAGACAAGGATGAAATGGGGAGTTAACTTGGTTCGGTAAAGGAATCTATTCTCTAAGACAGTATTGGTAGTAAACCTTGACTACTAAGATGGTCTTGGGAGTGAACCTAGACAACTAAGATGGCCTTGGGAGTGGACCTTAACTACTAATATGGTTTTGGGAGTGGATCCAATCCACTAAAATTAAAGGGATATGACTGGGGATGGTGTTGTATCCCACCCGGTATGTGTATCCCCCATGAAGTAACCTGATATGTTTTGGTAATAAGACTTGACCTGTAGATAATGAATTTATACGCTTAATTGTATGCCACAAATTATTTTTATTATTCCTATATTACGCTCTCATGGATTATTCTCTTGATTATATCACGATTCATGTCTTATGTACTACCAATCTTTATGTTGTGACTCATGAATATGATCCTTGATATGCATGGTATGAAAATAAACTATTATTCCCATGTTCTCATACCCTTATGCTCATGATTATGATTACATATATCCTTTTTTACCCTTAATGATAATCTGATCTCACCCATTTATTATGTTTAATTTCACTTGATTATGAATAAAGGTTTTAAGTAAGAGTACTAATGGGGAAGATCTTTATGGGAGATGTTGAATATCTTTCACCAAATTAGAAGAATGTGTTCCATGTTTCCAAAGACACTAAACTATTACTATCCTCAGGAATTTACTTTGTTAATTTGATGAATATTCATATAAAATGATGTAATATACATATATGTTAATCATGGGTCACTATAAAGTGAAAAAAAACTAATAGATTGGAAAATAAAAGAAATACCACAAAAAGGTAACATGAATGTAAAAGAGAAGTAGATATTTCCCTTACCATGAAGAGTTGAACCTAAATATTGATGATGGAACCATTGGGGAATAAAGAAACCTTGGGTGGATCTTTGGTAGGAAAAATACCTAGAGCTTTATGGAGGATGGATTCAGAGTGAAGTGGAATTGTGAAATGGGTGGGTATTTATAGTAAAAGTGGAGGAATTATTTAATAATTTCTACATATAGGACTTGGAAATATAGGTTGTGGAAAATGAAAAACCATTGTCTTACCCATATTTTTTATCATGGTTTTGGAAATTTGAGTCAAATTTTATGATATTTTAATGTACTTGAACTCAGAACCATTTTTAATAAATCTTTTGGCATGAAAAAGTAAATTCTTCATAAAGTAATGTTTTTAAAAATCAAAATTTCCATTTTAGGCATTGTAAATTCACTTATAGATTTAGAAATTGATTAAAATATATTAAAATAATTAATATTAATAAAATATCATATTTCATGTCATGGATTGTGGTTAATTTATTATTACACCATTATGATATAAATATGAAGTCATAAAAGATACAAAAAACCCAAAACAATTTTTTACTATTCATAGGAAAATAAATTATTTTCGAACATTTTCAAAAATTCACCGAAACCTAATTTTGACATTATGATTTCAAATATAATATTATTTTATCAAAAAATTTCTCAAAATATGATAATTTTAAATTTTAAATATAAAAATCCGTATTTATTGAAAAATAACTGTTTTTAAGACATAGTCAATTTTTTCACACTTTTAAAAATTTCCTAGAAAATTATAAAATTATGATATCATTTATATTTAAAAAATATTGGTTTAAAATACTATTTAATTAAAAAAAATTATTCATAACAAATTATTTTATTATAAAAATATATATCTTTTCTATAACAAATATAATTATGTTTTATTTGTATCCAGAAATCAATTTATCAAATTCAACTCAATTAAACATATATTTTATTAAGAAAAACTATTCTTAAATTGGATGTTATGGAATAAATATTTTTCATACAAAGGAATTACACTTTCAGTAACTAAATCTTGGACATGTAACCCCTTATAACACCCATGTACACCCTAAGGGTAAGGTGTGTGATGGTTGTAGTCTCATGGAGTGTCTCAGATTACATTGACCAAGTGATAATCTCTATTAACTTGAACTTCTCCCATAGGTGATTTCATTCATGCCTCACTTGCTGAAGCTTTACTTGGGCTTTGTCAATGGTGATTTCTAATGACGTGAACTCCCATGTTCTAAAAAATGGGCTTCAAACAGCATAACTCTATTGGTTGAGGTGATCATTTCTCTTTTCCACATCAATTATCCTTTTTCATTACTAATTTTAAACCCAGATTATAATGGTAAAATTATCATAAATGGTTAGAGTTCCTAATGTTCAAATTGAAAAACATTTATATAGATCAACAATCATATATCTGTCAAATTCCAATGGTCACATTTCCCTTTATACCCTATAAATACCACTTCATTATTTCACTCCATATTTACTACAATTCCTTCTGAGAATATATATTTCCATTTTATATGATTTTTATTAGTTTTATGATATTTTTCTCATTTATATAGTGTTGTTAATGGGGGTGATGATTCTAATGGATCAGGGTGATCCTTATTTTCTTATTTTATCTTTTCTATTTTTTATTTTTTGTCCAGTTGTAATATTTGGAATTTTAATTAGTTTTATAGATAAATAATGTAATGATTATTAGAGAGATAATTTTTTTTGGTTCCTATATATATTTTAAGTGTATAATATAATACAATATAACACAAATTTTCTCAAGAAACAAATATTATTTAAAAATCATGGGTTGTTATAAGATAAAATCCCCAAATCCTATAATAATCAATGAATATTTGATTAAAATATTATCCTCTATGGTCTGAGTGAATTTTCTTAATATTATTACTAAGATGGTTCTCTACACCATTCTTGTATTTTTTAATCTATCAAAATAATTTTACTTATACCTAATTAAGTAGATATATCCATATCCTCTAAAATAATTAGTAAAAGTTATTAACTATGAGTACCAACCACTTGCTTCAATTAGAAATGGTCCACACACATTGGTATAAACTAATTCAAAAATCTACTTAGACCTTTTACCTTTTATATTAAATGGTACTTTGGTCATTTTTCCTTGTAAACATGAATGATATACACTCATTGGTTTTAATTCAAATGAACAAAAATATCCATCTTGGTGTAATTTGGTTAAACACTTTTGGTTTACATGATCTAGCCAGTGATTCCTTAGTTGGGTGTGGTATGAGTCATGTAAACTAGTTTTTCTATCGATTTCCATTACTTGGTCCATGAAATCCAACATGTAAAGACTGTTATTTAAATATTACTTACCATAACATATGCTTTATTTATGAAATAATCATCATTTATTCCCAAATTTGAAAATAAATCCATCTGTATTAAGTTTGGGTAAAAAAATAATGTTTATGTTAGAAAATGAAACATAATAAAAATATATTAAAACCAATATCATTTCCATTCGTAACATGAGGAGGTAGTCCCTAATACCCACAATAGAAAGCTAGGCTCCATTTTCTTCTTGCAGGTTTACCTCACCCTGGGAAATATTTTGAAATATGTGTGGTTTCTATATTTTAATAAATATTTGAGAACCACATTCGATATATAATGAAAAATATATATAAATAGATAAATTATAATCAATAAAAAATTCACTTGAAGCTCCCCCTTGCTTCTTTTTCTAGGTGCAGTTTTTCTTCTAGTGACCCTTATATCCATGTTAAAAATAGATAGCAGTGTATTCCATTTATATTCTATTGATATTTGTCTTCTTAGAAGATCATTATGAAGAATATTTGTACTTAGATATCTTCACCTATACTTTCCTTTTATTCACCGTAAGGATGAAAGGATTTTCACACTTCATATCCTTATCAACCTGGTGAAGTAGAGTGAGAAGATCTAGGAGAGACTTCTCTATATTTTTCATATTAAAATTAGCAATCAACATAGATCTGAGGGAGTGATGATAGAATGAGATAGTTGTTTAGTTAATCAGGTAGTTCAAACCCTATAACCTCTTGGCAATCAATGTATCCAATGATTTTGACTATGTGAGTCTTGAATACCATACCTTCTCCAAGTTTTCTATGTATAATCACATTAGATATCTCAAAATTTTATTATCATGTTCTCTCCTAATATAGACCATAGAGATGTTGGGGAATGATATAAGAATCCATGTTTTCATGTGAATTCATGAGTTTATTAGACATGGATGAAAGAATTAAATATAGAAAATCAAATGAATTGATCAAGTGTTTATCATAGATAGTGAACTACTTGGAAGTAATCTTTTTTACAGGGAGATTATACAATGAGGATTATAGCACATAATATTTCTATTCATGGTAAGATACTACCTATAGGTGTCTAAACCGTTCATGGAAGTTACATCCAGTAAGGATATGATATTTCTCTAAATTTGATCACATATATAATGTGGTTGATAGAATTCCCATTATATATATTAGGATATTGAGGGTAAAATTACATTAAACACACAAACACCACACACATGGGTCAGAAAGATAGGCTATAGCACCCCAAGGGATAACCTACTCACTAGGCCTTATTTACTCAGTACATGGCCATAAAAGAGACGATTATTATTACTTCATTTGATTATAATTATTAGGAGACTCTAATAATTTAAATTGAATTAATTCTCCCACTATTTTATTAAGTATCAATATCTATCACCATTAAACTTGGAATATCTAGTTTTTTAGATATTCTAGTGAAAAGGATTCATATGCCCCTTCTCATAAACCAAGTAATGGATTAGTCAATTACAAGAAGGTATTTAGGAAGGAAACATTTTTCTAACTATGGGATTACAGTTCCTTGATATATTAATTGGAATCCCCAATCTATAAATATAGAATCGTATTTCTTCAATACTTTCCTACAAGTTACACCAAGTCTAGTAAATCTCACTCCTCTTGATATAAAATGGTTATGTCAACTCACAACTTTCATAAGAACTCTACAAATAAAAGTATGTGTCCCAAAAATGGTTAGTCAAATATTTATTTCTATTGGTTTCATTACTAATCAAGTAATGAAATGATTATTTTGACTTAATATTAAGTTGAGGGATTTTATTTATTATGCATAAAATATTCTTATTTTATCCTTCATATTTCATGTTAATATAAAGTTGACTTTAATTTAAGGATTAACCATATTTGGATAAATAATTTAAACATAACCCATTTATTTTAATTCCATATTTTCATATTATTAAATTTATGTATGTGATCATGACCTTTCATCCGTAAAATAAATCATTCATAAAACGGAAATAAAATAAATAAATGAATGAAATGATCATGATATTATCTACTATTTGATTATTTAAGTGGATAATAAATCAACTAATAACCTTAGGGATAAACTCGTTGTGTCAGTATTGGCATGAGTTACTTTATTGAACTAGTATACCTATGTATGTCCCAAGTCAGTTTCATCTCTGATCCATCTTGAATTGACTCCCCCATGGATTTGTCTTGAAATAACTCCATGCACCTTTAGATAATCCTTTTATTACATGGTTTTTTACAATTTATATGTACATGATAGGATCCAAATGATTGGTTAAACATAATTACATAAAAAACTTTGACATGTAGACCCTACATAATAAAAGAGGCAGGGATGAATCACATTCCATCATATTTAATTTAATAGTAAATAATTGAAAAACCATGTAATAAAAACAAATTAAACAAAACCAACACATACATAGGTCTAGTCAATGATCATGATTGGTCACACGCATGAAATGACTACATATTTAAAACAACCAACTAACATTCATTTCAATTTATTTATTTAATAATATAAAACACGCATGAATTAATCCGAATAATTATCTTATTAATCAAATAATTCATTTTATCTTATTCCATCCAATCATACTTAAATTTTCATCTGATATGATTTTAAAATAAATAAATAAAATTAAAAAAAACTCAGAAAAAATAGCATGCAACTTTTTTACTTGGAAGAAACTCATTGATTACCTATCTGAACTACCTAGTATGGTTTTATTTGTAAAAAACTCACTCATACGACATATTTTGTGTATAGAATCATTCATAATTTGAACTTGAGACTGTGTATTTTATTTCTGGTGATTTTAAATTTGAACTTGAGATTTAGTTCGAGCATGTCCCTAATTTTTGTCTTAATTTCTCATCTATTGGACATGTTGAGGATAATTTTCACCAAGGAATATGATATTCTAATTGTAAATGATATAGAGGTTTGGTTGAAAAATGTAAAGTCATAATTCATTCTACTTGTGACCTCGTTCCTCATGTGTTTGGGAAGGAGGGTATTGGTGTAAAAATTCCTTCACACACTACAGACAATTCGATGAATAGACTTGGAAATGGGGGAGAATCCTACTTTTTTAAGGCTTTGGTTGGGAAAATATCCCTAGTAGTCATGTTATTGGGGATGGAAATTTGGGTGTGTCAGGAAACAGACCTTTTTCTGATACTTTGATATAAGGGGAAACCTCCTTTTCAAAATGGTTTGATTCTTTCATTGGACTTCAAGATAGTGATGTAGTTATTGATCTTGTGATTTTACTGGAGGATCAATTTTTATCTAAAGGGAAATGGGATTCTAGTTCTATCCATGTTAAAACTGTTGGGAAAATCATAATGGGAAGTCGACACCTATCTCTCTATCTTTCTTCGCTACTTCAGCAGTGGTTGCTGGGAACTCGGTTGTTGTTTCCTCTGCTCATTTTTCTTCCTTGGTATTTGTTTCTACATCTGATATGTTCGATTCTAGGAAGGA
This sequence comes from Viscum album, assembly GCA_963277665.1. Lineage (NCBI taxonomy): Eukaryota > Viridiplantae > Streptophyta > Magnoliopsida > Santalales > Viscaceae > Viscum > Viscum album. The sequence goes on from OY728160.1 coordinate 1,923,285,348, forward strand.
TTTCCCTAGTGAATATAGGATGGCTGGAATTCATGTGCTATCATCTATTCATATAGGTTCTGTCTTGGGAACTTCAATTATTGATAATATGAAATATTTTTCATAGGATGCTACTGTGAAACACGACTTCTTCAATATTATGGAGTCTATTAATTATCCAGAGTTTTATGAATTCTATATGGACAGTCGAGATAGATAAGGTACAAAATTAACAGGTATTATTACTAATGTACCTTCTTCTACTTTTATGATCGATCAAGGTGCCAAAAAGGACTCATAGATAGGAAAATATTCTAATGAGGATATTCTAGTTGACATACATTCTTATAAGGATGATTAAGAGGCTAATACTGATCTTGAATCTTTAGAATATTTTTAAGTTGTTGTCCAAGTTGTGGGTGATGAATATATAGAAGTGAATGATAAAAGCGGTGTATGGCTAACCCTAAAGAAATGGAGGAGGTGAAGGCATCCAAGAGTCCAAGGTGGTTATCATGGAACAGGTGGAAATAAAGGATGAATGGTGTTTACCGTAACTTTGTTTGGTTATATTTTTTCAACTTTTACCATGTACTCTATCTATTTGTGTATTTACTTATTTTATAATAAATTTCTTGGGATATGGAGATTATCTATGGTCTACACTGTTTTGGTATACAATAACTATACATGATTTAAAGTTTCAAATATTATGTGGAATTAATTAATCATTTAATATAATATTAAACCCAATGAATAGTGTGTACTACCAACTTAATGACCCATGGAACTTAGGTAAACAAGTTTTAATGGAATAATTAATTAAATTTAATATTTCCATGTAAATAGGTAAAGTACACAACTTGCAAAATATAACCACACAACATGTACTTCTCTTCACTGAACATCTACAGTACACGCCTAGTGACTCAGTGTGTACTTCTCACAGACATTTATGAATTAAATAGAATATATTTCAAGTAAAATGGATGATATTATATATACTTCATGTATTGAATACATGTGGTGTATTAATTTCATAACATGGTTTGACCCCATGTTTTTCACCATGAAAGAACATGGGAAACATGACATGTGATCAGCCTACACAACATGTACTCCAACAAAGTCATGTTCCACCATGACTGGTCTATACATGGTAAATTTATTGTACACATTGTGTGATAATTACATGATAAACTAGTAACCACATGGTAATCTGTGTGCAATGAACAACGATATACAATGTGTAACAAAGGAGCACACACCGTGCTGCTTTGTATTATCCATCCAGAATTCTCAGCACATCCAAATGAGATCATCAAATGTGATCTTTATTAAATGTTAACAAATCTTGGTAATATGAGTGAGAAACAAAAAAGTGGAAGAATATATTTTAATGACAGACCATGAATTAATTAAAACATAAAATTAATTTTAACTTTTAAATGTGTAATGATAAAAAATAAAACAAATAAATATAAATTTGAAGGAAACCACTATAATAGAACATGATGGTTCTGAGCATAGTGGATGTGCTTATCGATACTAATATGGAATCAGTAAATTTGGGATTTTAAGGATCATTCACATATTTTACAAGATGTAAAAATCGTGACCAATAAAATTTTTCTAATCAAATATTGATAAGAAATATGCCAGAACTAAGGGGAGATACTTTTCATGTAAATTTTTTAATTAATTTCATTAAATCAGAAGAAATATTAACTTATTATTGAGATAATTTTTCATAGAATATATTGATAATTCAAAAACCTTTTTGGTAATCTATCATTGTGCTTGTATTATCCACGTGTAGAATCCATCTAGTAATGATCCACATGTGCTTCAATGATCTCCTAATGAGACTGATGAATCATTGGGTGATAGTACAATCGATGGTTAATCTTGTATTGTTTATATTGATCACTTAATGTCTATCCAGTATTAAATAAATTCTATTGACCTTATCATTCTTGATAAGATGTGATAAGGAAGAAGATGATTTTAGAGAGAAATTGATTATACACAACAATTCTTGATTAACCTCTCTTATAATGTATTGGTGGTCTATTTATAAAAATAATGTTAGAGTTTTCCATTTTATGTATGACACAAGTAACCTTAATAAAATATTAAACTCTTATCTAACCCATTTCCAAGTGTTAATATTAAAATATTATTTTGATTCCATGTCACACACTTACTCACACAATGATAAATATTATTTTACCATCTTAAAAATTAAAATTTATTATTGAACATAATATTAATCTGTTCATCATACTTGATATTATTGAATACCTATATAAATATTTAATTTAATATTTATTCATAAAATAAATATTATATTCACAGTTTCGGGAATAAATATTTATTAAATATTCAATAAATATAATATAATATAATATATCCTAGTAATTTAACAAATAAATTGTGAATAAATATTTATTTAATTTATGAGATCATTAATTCTGAATAAAATTATTCCTTGATCAAAGGAATAATATTTTTTCCAATAAAGAAATTCAAATTGAAGGTTTCACACTCATTGGGGAATATAATCCCTTTGTCACAATATCTCATTAAGAAGGTTTCACACTCATGTCATCAACCTATATTATTGATACCTATTTCTTTAACTATCTGAAATAAACTCATTGTTATACCATGGCCATTAAATTTAATGCAATAGTTCTATATCAATCAATGGTATGTGATATTAACTTGAATAAATATGGATGGGACAAATCCTTTTTCGACTTATTCATTAATAAAATTTCATTCGTGATGCACCCAACATTCCCTACATTCCATGAACATATTGTGTCACGATTTTGTTCAGTAAATCTAAGTGTGTGAGTCATGAAATGTAATAATATTAATATTCTAGTCAAAGTAACATTACCCATAATAATGGACATGAATATTTGATGAAATATAAACATGTAAAATTTCTACCAGTATACTTGTTCTCATAATCACCCATCTTAGAGATCCCCAAGTGAAAACTTCATGAGTTGATGTCTCACCTGCTTACGAGTACTCAAACCTGACCATCAATATACTATATACCTCATCAAAAATTTTATTTGATCATTGAACTAAGTTTAAGAATATCATTATAGCATTTCATGGTTCTCATCATAGTGGGGAACTGGTATGCCCCTTTTAATGTGATAGACAATCTATGACATTATTATATTAAATTTATGTAGAATAATAAACAGTATGTAATAAGATATTTAATTAATATTCACTTTTTTGAATATAAATGTAATCAAAAGTAAAAAAAATGGTTTTAGAACATAAACTCTAATAAAAAGTTCTTAATTTACGAAAAATCCTCTGAAAAACCCTTAACGTCATGACCATCAACATCATTCCATGAACAAACATCCACCCTTGAAATAAAGTGAATATTAACTCTCAAAAATTTCACCCCCAAGCCTTGAATCTCCCACATTTTGTGACATACCATAATATAAAACTCCAATCCATTCTATCCAAACCATCATGCTATGAAACTCTAGGACACATTGTAGTGCACTCTTTCTATCCAAAAACTCATCTCAACTCCACATTTATTCCTTTAAACTTCTCCAAACACCTATAATACTCGATTCACACAATGTAATGATCAAATAAGGTCTTGACCATTACATTGTTCAAAGTCCCCACAATTATGGACAACCACTTGTCCTCACTGCTCATTGACTAAGCCCAATGCCTTTAATTTTATAATGGAATGAATATTTTCAATGATCACCGGTATAAAATACATCTCCATGGACCAAGGGATTTCTATATTGAATAGGAATGCCTTTGAGATAAACATAAAATTTTGGTTGAATGTTATTATATCTTTTCTTGAGAGCATTGGGTCTTAGATATCACTTTTTGCGATATATAAAACAAAAAAAATATTTATAAGAAACATCCTTGTTTTAAGAATATTTGATTATATATTTTATAGGATGGTAATATTGAAAATGACACAAAACAGCGAGGCGACTACATAAAAATTAATTGAGCGCTTTGTTTCATTTTCAAATATTTCATTTTATGCAATCTACAACTCAAAATATTTTTGTCAATTCTCCATGTTTTTTAGACCCAATGATTCAATGATCTCTCCTATCATATAACTTAAAAAACCTCTCATCTATAGTGATAAAAAACTCTATGGAATATTATGGTTACAAAATTTATAAAAACAAATATTGATCACATTTTTTTATGTTTGAAATATCAAATATTAAATGAGACTTTATACACTATCTTCTATCACTACTATAATGACTCATTTTTAAATAATGTCCATATTAAATATGTGGATCTACACCTCAATGTTTCAACTTTAATCATAATGATGTTGTAATAGAAGGTGGTGAAACTTGTCTTTTTTTAAAACCCCTCTTCTATTTCATGACTAACTGATTAGACTCAAGAGTTGATATATATATAATGATAATTTTTTTAAACTAAAGAACATAAAAAATTGGTTATCAATATATTATTTTTATAACCAGAATATAGTTTTACATAAGAAATATATTTTTTAATAGATATTATATTCCAATAGTTCATTCATAAATTGAAGTCACTACAATAAAAATGGTTTTTAACTACATAATATCAAATACATGTTTATGTGTACTATTAAAGGATATAAAGGCTATTTAAAGAAAAAATAATGATGTTAAAATTAATGTTAAATTACATAAATTTTCTTCATTTTGTAATTCTATTAATTTCATATGAATAAGTAAAAATCAAAATATGTATATTATTATTTGTTAGAGGATCTACAAGGGAAGGAACTATTGTAATCCAAGGATGTGGTGTTGGTGAAGGAGGATGCTCTCCCCCTAGCTAGGAGTGCAAGACAGGACAATAAGAATCTGATTCCATGCTCAAACATCATTTATAATTTCTTATGAGTTCAGAAGAGGAAATGGTTGAAACAATCCTAAAAATTAATTCTCTGAATGAATAAGATGAAAGAATGATGGAAAGGGTTCTAAGGGTGCCTCCCAGTGAGGAAAAAAGCACCTGGATTGAAAAGAAGGACCGAATTTTAATACGAGGCTTCAACAAAGGGAAGATAAGCATAGAGGAGTATATCCAGTCCTAGGACAAGCTGGAATTAAGGTTCAAATATCTTCTGATGGAGGAACCAGAAACTCTGGTAAACATCATCATGTGGACAAGTTGGCATTAATGGATCTATGTTCTCTTTTTATGCTTGAACTTTTGGTTTCTAACTTTTTCCTTAAAAGTGTTTGATAATAAAAATTTAATTTTGAGTGAGTATACTATTATATGTAGAAAATAAAAACAACAAATAAGTGTTGATATATTATAGAAAGTATTAATAATATATATTTTTTTGTAATATTCTTCTATAGTATTAAATGAAATTATTAATATATAATAACAACACTATGCAAGATCATGATTCCCAAAAACTCTTATGAAATCAATTATCAAATATGAGTGTAGGGAGAGTCCAAACCCAATTTTTTTAAGTGTTCTAGCACACCACCCCAACACACCAATCCATCAAACAACCTAATTGTGGCAGTCCCACGCACTATATACACATATAAACCCACACTCATCACTCTCAGCACCCCCAATCCTTCTCTCTTTCTCTGTCGCTATGGCCGCAACATCTCATTAGAAAAATACACATTCATCTCTCCTAATTGGGATCCTCCTCCTCCTCTTCTTCCTCTTCTCCTTCACTTCCTCTGGAAAGCCCCTCTTCCCCCTCCACCCCTGTGGAACCCTCACGACGAAATTCTATATATAAAAAAAATTAAAAACTATTTCCAAAAATATGGTTTTTGTTAAACATATTCCTAAAGTTATAATGAAACTGGATGCAATTAGGTAGAAGGGTGGGGGTTGCTTCAAATATTGCCCTCTTCACAACTATTCTAAAGAGGGTGTTATCACGAAAAACGACTTCTTCAAAACTTTTATGTGAAAGTTGTTGTCTCACACATCACATTCTTTATAAAGGTTTTTATGAGGACGTAGTTTCAAAGAGCACTCTCCCCTATATATCTTTTTTATTTTTTTTATTTTTTTGTTATGTTTTGTTTATATATATATATATATATATATATATAATATAAAACATTTTCAATAAATAATAATAATGATGTAAATAACTAAAATAATAAAAATAAAAGAATAATATTATTATTATTATATAAAAATAATATAAAATTAAAAATAAAAAATTATTATTACTAAATATAAAAACTAAAAAATAATATTATTAAATATAAAAATATTTTTATTGAATAAAATAAATAAAATTTTATTTTTAAAGTCACATAAATTAAAATCATATTATCATTAAATGTTATTATTATTCAATAATAATTATGTTCATATAATCATTTCGACTTAATAATAATTTATAATTAATAACATTAGTAATTATATTATTATTTAGTATTATTAAATACATAAATAATTCTATTATATATAATATTTAAATTTTTTATTATTAAAATATTAAATATATTACTATTGTGTTTATTATAAATGATTAATAAATGTATTACAAATTGTTAAAAATAACATTATTATGAAAAATCATTTTTTATATATTAAAATTTCAATGAATATTAATTTTAAATTATATTATTAACTAATTTATTAGTTACATTAAAAATTATATTATTTACATAATTATTCATAATTATTACAGTAATTTATGTAAATATTTTAAAATATAATTATTATTTATTAAAAATGTAATTCATAATATATAACAATAATAACATAATGAATATTTATTATTTATTATTTTTTTGATGTTCCTTTTATTATCAATTATTTTTTATTTTTATATTCAATATTTTAAATTTCATATAGATTTTATTTATACTATATTTTATGCACATAAATTTTTTAACATGAAAATGTAATGTTTTTTATCAATAAAGTTTCTATCATATAAATTATTTTTGATTTTTTAAATTTATAATTTTTTTATTATATTTATTTAATTTTATTTTCATAGTCAATTTTTTTAATTTCAAATAGATTTATTTATAATATATTTTATGTTCATAACTTTTTTGAACTGTAAATGTTTTGTTTTAAATTAATAAATCTTTTGTCAGGTAAATTATTTTTAGTTTTTTATATTTATTAAAAAATTATTTTCTATTATTTCTTATATGTTTAACCCATGTTTTAAGTTTTATTTAGATTGGTCTTATATTTTATTTTTTTATAGGGTTCTAAATTCACCTACTTGAAACGTAATAATGTTTTAAGTAGGTGGCCTTGAAAAACTATAAAATATAAACTATAAGACCAATCTAAATGAAACTTAAAACATGGATTAAAAATATAAGAAATATGTGAAAATAAAAAATTTGTACAAAATGTTGATGAAAAATAATTTCAATGACACAAAATATTTTTGTTCCAAAACCAAACATTTGTACTTATCAATTATTTTTACTGAAAACATTTTTGTGTAAATAAAATTTTTTGTTAATTATTTTTTAGAAAATAATTTTATTTTCAATGAAATTTTATTTTTATAGTCAATGTTTTAAATTTCATATATATTATTTGTAATATATTTTATGCGCTTAATGTTTTTTAAGTGTACATGTTATGTTTTTAATCAATAAAGTTTGTGTCAGGTAAATTATTTTATGTTTGTTATATTTATTAATTTTTTTATTTTTAACTATTTATTATATGTTTAGTCTATGTTTTAGGTTTCATTTATATTGGTCTTATAGTATATATTTTTTATGGTTCCAAATTCACATACTTGAAATGTAATAATGTTTGAAATAAGTGACTTTGTAAGTTTATAAAATATACACTATAACACCAATATAAATGAAACTTAAAACATGTATTAAAAATATACGAAATAATTAAAAATAAGAAAAATTAATAAATATGACAAACCAGCTTGTGATCTGCTTAAACAGACTAAATAAAGAGTTTTTAGAAAATGATGGTCTTCAAAAACATGTTCCATAGAGGTCCAACTATACAAATGAGCTAGTATTTCTGTGAAATCATAGGAAAACAACCATAGATTGATTTTTGAATTTTAGGAATTGATGAAACATAAAACCAAGGTGTTGTTTTCCCAAGACAATTGAAAATGTAGTTTCAGTAATTTAAATCACTAAAATGTGGGTTTGACTGTTAAAAACATACCAAATGATATCCAATTTACATTAAAAATTATGAAAAAATTTCTTAGAATTATTTTTTACATGTGAGAGAAGAAAGTATGTCAATATGATGTGTGATGTGCTCAAGCAGACTAAATAAAGAGTTTTTAGAAATTGACAGTCTTTAAAAACATGTTTCACAAAGAGTGAGATGACCAAATGAGCTTATATTTCTATGAAATCATAAGAAAACAATTTTATAATGAGTCTTTAATGTTAGGAAATAACATCACATCAAACCAAGGAGTCATTTTCCCGATATGACTGAAAACAGAGTTTCAATAATTTAAAATGACAGAACATGTGTTTTACTATTAAAACAACAAAAAAGATCTCTAATTGATGTGAAATATTATGATAGATATCTTAGAATTGTTTTTGACATGTACTCATAGACATTGCATCAATATAATGTGAAATGTTCTTCAACAAACTAAATAAGAAGTTTTTAGAAAATGATGGTCTTTAAAAATGTGCTCCATAGAGGGAGAATTAGACAAATGAGATAAGATTACTATTAAATCATAGTAAAAACTGTATATTGATCTTTGAATTTTATAAATTGATAGTTTGTCAAATTGAGGTGTCATTTACCCAAGATGACCAACAACGAAGTTTCAGAAATATATAATTCTAAAATTTGTTTTTGACTATTAAACCCATAGAAAACAATCTCTAATTGACATGAAATATTATGATAGCTATCTTAAATTATTTTTGACATTTTCAATAAGACAACTTGTCAATCCAACATCTGATGTACTCAAACGGACTAAATAAATAGTTTTATAGGCTTTCAAATTCACCTACTTGAAACATTATTACATTTCAAGTAGGTGACTTTGGAGGTCTATAAATTATAAATTATAAGTACAATATAAATGTAACATAAAACATGGATTAACCATATAAAAAATAACAGAAATTTGATATAATTTAATTAATATAAAAAACCTAAATTAATTTATAAGACACAAACTTTATTTATTAAAAACATAACATTAATTCAGAAGAATTATTCACAAAAAATATAGTATAAATAAAATATAAATCAATTTTAAAAAATTCACAATATTAATAAAACTTAATTTAAAATAAAAGGAATATAAAAATAACAATAAAAAATAATTTAATTTACACAAAAAAGTTTTCTGAAAAAATAATTTACAAGGACAAATGTTATGTTTTGAATCAATAATATTTTGTGTTATTGAAACTATTTTTCATCAATTATTTTTAAGAGATTATTTTTATTTTTAATTATTTTTTAAATTTTTATTCAATGCTTAGAAATTTATTTTTATTGTATTTATACATTATATTTTATAGGATTTCAAATCTATATACTTGAAACATTATTACGTTTAAAGTATGCGACTTTAAGGGCTTATAAAATACAAGCTATAGGTAAAATATAAATAAAACTTTAAACATAGATTAAACATATAAAAAATAACATAATTGTAAAATAATTTCATTAATATAACAAACCAAAATTAATTTACAGTACACAAACTTTATTGATTAAAAACATAACATTACTTTAAAAAACTTACGCACATAAAATATAATATATATAAAATATAAATGAAATTTTAAACAATGACTATATAAATAAAAAAATTTGAAAACAAAAGGAATGTCAAAAAAATTAACAAAATTTGTTAATTTACACAAAAAATGTTTTCTGTAAACATAATTTATAAGTACAAATGTTCTATTTTGAAATAACAATATTTTATGCGATTCAAATTATTTTTCATTAATTATTTTTAAGAAATTATTTTAATTTTCAATTATTTTTTATATATTTAGTCAATGTATCAAATTTTATTTATATTTTATTTATATTTTATTTATACTTTATATTTTATAGTCTTTCAATGTCACATACATAAAAGAAAATTATTTTCTAAGAACTCCTTAAAAGAAGTAGATAACTATAAAAAATTATAAAATATAAATTACAGTTAGATTCTAAATGAAATTTAAGGCATGCAATTAAAATATATAAAATATCTGAAAATGATGTTAATTTCATAAAAATAATAAATAAAAATTATTAAGTATTAATAATAATATTTGACTTAATGATAATAATAATATAATTAATTAAATAAATAAAAAATTAATATTTTTTACTTATTAATAATAGTAAATATAATTAATATATTAGTTTTATAAAGTCATAGTAATTATTATATTGATTAATAATAATAATAATAATACTATTATTTATATGAACATCATCATTCTAATTAAAAGTATAATTAGTTTAAAATATAAGAAACAGAAAATAATTAAATAACACAAAAGATTATTATTTAATAATTATTATTATTATTATTATTAACTAAACTAATAATAAAATAATTAATATTTATTATATTTTTAATTATTACTACTTTTTTAATATAAAATTATATATATTATTTGTTACATGATTTATATTCACTATTAGAAACTATTAGTAATCATATTTTTATTATTAATTACACTATCCATCAAATTATATAAAAATAGTTAAATACTGTTGAACTATTTAGTTATATATATATATAAAAAAACAAAAAAGATGAATTTTTTTTAAAAAAAAATATAGAAGGGTGGGCGTATTTTTGAATACCGTTTTCTTCATTAATTTTCTTAAGAAGACACTTTTTCAGAATGCACCTTCTGAAGAATTGTTTTAAAGAAGGTTCTTAATAAGAAATCACCTTCATTATAAATTCTTCAAAGAAGTTTCTTTCTTATTAAGACCCTTATTTAAAGAATATTGGAAGAATGTGTTTTGTTTTTATGTGCCTATCCTTCTGCATGTACCATCCCCGCACCGATATAAATATTGGGAATAGGTTTTCCCAGACTTGTACATTAGAAAATTGTTTTTTATTTTGGGTATATCTAAAAAATTGACCACCCACACCTTCTTTTTCAATAACATCCTCTAGGATGGAAAAACTTCCACAACACCACATCTACCATCATTGGGGTTCCGAATTGGGGAAACAAAACCCACCTCACTCCCAAAAACCACTTCAGTAGCCTCATCATCTTCGCCATGGCCCGTGACATCGCCACCCTCTCCACCAACCTCTACGAAGGTGAGGTGAACTTTCGCCTCTACGTCGACATCAAGCTCTATGAATGCTACACTATCTTCTGCTGATATATTAATATTATCCCAAACCACCTCTTCATTCTCTCTTTCCCCCACCCCAAATATTAATTTTTTAATTTTCTCAAATTAATAATTAAGGGTGATGATTTTGTCATGTTTTTGGTATTTTGGCCATTTTTTAATAATAATGACAATAACTATTATTATTTATATAATATAATACAGTTCAATCTCAAAATAAAATTATTATTCTAATTATATATATATATAATCCATAAATTTAAAACACATTAATCAATTAATTCATTAATTCAAATATTATAAAAATAATTAAAATGAATATAATTTGTTATATAAATATACTAATATATATATATATATGCATGTTTGTGTTTACATATGAGCTCAAATTTGATAACTTTGATGCATCATAGATTGGTTTGGGGAGTTTATCTTGGAAATATAATCAAAGGAATTTAGTGAAGGTAAATTACTAATATGATCCTAATATATGTAATAGATAATAAAATTTTTCAATAAAATTAATGGAGAATCTAAAAATCCAAAAAGAAACACCAATATGATCGATAATCTTTTATATTATTATAGTTTTTAAAATTGTCCCTTTTTGTATGAAATGATAATACTAAGAGGAGAACAAGTCTTCACTACTAAGAATCCATTTTATACCAATGGATCTATAAAAATGTCTTGGAAAACCATTGCTATAGTTCCAAATACTTTCAAGTACCTATACCAACATTTTTGGAAAACCATTTGTATAGGTTATGCCATTATTTTTTAACTTTTATATATGATAATAATAAATAATTCAAAATTTATAATTAATTTTATACATTCACATACATATATCTATATATATATTTATCTAATTGTATATGTAAAATTAGTTATATGTTAGTGGTTGAGTTCTTGAACAATAATAGAAAGGTCTTAGGTTTGGAGACTTATCATTGCTTTTTTTATAGAACTTATACCAATAATTTAATATATTATACCAATGGTTCCAAAACATTGGTATAGATTAATATTTCTAATATTATTATACACATAAAAAAGATAAAATGTGAAATTGTGTGATAATAGTGAACTGGATGCACACCAAGAATTATCCTTTATATTGGATTTAAATATCGAAGTCTTGAAATTGTTAAGTTGTTCATTCTTGTGGTTCTAATTAGAAATGAAAAATATATTATGAAATAAATCCTATATTCTTTTTAATATGTGGAAAATATTCATTAAATTGTAAAATATTATAGTTATTTAAAAATTTAATTAAAATTATTTGTTTCCCAAATTCTTGCCTCTTTGAACAATCCTCATATAGAGACCCACACAAAGTAACCAATAATTGTAACTAAAGACTAATATTATTTTAATTTTTATATTTTATTTTCTAAATTGTTTATATTTATTTATCTTTTATTGTAGTTTTTTTAAGTTTTAATTTTTACATGATTCATTTTTTTAGTTTTTTGGTTTTTTTTATTAATTAATAAACTTATTTGAATTCAAAGTGAATTCCTATTTTTGATGACAAAAACTACCAACTCTAGAAGAAGAAAAAACTTATCTTTTTATTAATCACTTCCATTGTTGTGATACATGGAGTTAATCTTACAGATGAAACAAGTGAAACACTTACAAATAATGAGAATAAATAATTAAATACTAATGAAATAGGATATAAATTCTTTAGGTATAGGTCTCTAAAATACATTATATACTAAAATCATGGGGTGAGAAAGGAGAAATAAAATTTATGTTTCAATTACTATTGTTTTTTAAATATAATTTCTCAAAACGTTTATATAAATAAACATGGAAGGTCAAACCAATATAGGTAAGTTAGTTTTTATAAAAATTTTGATAGATAGTATCAAATTTATAATTGTATGAAATATAATTTTGGGGATATTATAATTTTCCAATGGTAGTAGTAGGTCTGATGAGATCCATTTTTAATAATCCATAAGTATAAAAAATGAAATTCTATAAAAAAGGGGAGGAGGTTGAGAGTGTTGAGATGTGAGGCCCATTTCTTATCTCAAGAAATACAGAGGGAGAATCAGCAGGTTTAGTTGGATCACTATTTAGTGGGGGACAAAGATTTGATTAAATATTGGATTCAATTAGGCAGTGGGCTTATGGTTTCCATAGAATCGGCAAGTGCATCAGTGAAAATGAAGGAATATTTGTATAATATTTAAGCCACATACTAAATGGTGTTTGGATAGTGATTTTTATTTTTTCTATAAATGGGTTGTCCATACATATATGTTCATAAATTCTAATTACATTAGTCATATAGTGATTAGTAATCACTTTTAACTCAAAGGTTTCTCTCTCCTCTCTCTTCTAGTGGATTCTAGTGTTTCGCCATGGACATAGGGAATTTCTAAAATTAAGTTAAATTCATAGTGTGTTGATGTCATTTATGTGTGATTTCTTATATTATTTTATATTCATTTTTTTCAATTTATGATTGGAAATCGATTGATAAAGTGTGTGAAATATTTATCAAATTCACCATTGTTAGGTTCCATTAAATACCCAATATTTATTTCACACTTGAAGTTTGTAATGTTGATTCATGTTTCAAGAATAAAAAGTGGTATCATAAATGTTGGTTTGAGATATTTTTCATATTATTAGAGGCTTGAATGGATTTCTATAAGTGAATCTGATTTTTTATTTTACATATAATATTTTTTTCTGTGTGTTTTGTATTGTAGTTAAGACATTGTAAGAGGAAAAAGAATGGATTAACAGATTATGTGGGTCTGATTTTGGTTTCTAAAAGATATAGATAAAGAATTATTTTTATAAGAGATATTTGAATATATCATTAATTAGGTTTATGTGGTGAATTATGGAGAAAAGTGAATAAGGGAAGCATTAGTAGTAATAACTTAGAGTTTTTTGAATGGTAACAATACAAAATGTACATATCAATATCTAGTAGATAAAGATAATTACTTATTTGATGTAAACACTCACAAAAATGTATGAGAATACTGTAAGGGAAAAAGTAATTTTTGATAGGGGGATTGTTTATTTAGAATATGATTGAAGGAAAGTCTATGTATAATCATGTGAATTATTTCAATGTGATCAAAATTTAGTTGGAGTTTATGACCAATAATTTTGGTCATTAATCTTTTTATCATCATTAGCACAACTACAAAATGTGATGGTTATTATTTTGAGAAACTCAAGTGGTATAACTAACATATTGTTTGAGGATATCTAGGATCTAATTCTAAATGAAAAAAAACATTTTGAAGAAATTACATAGTTCTATCGAAACAACATATAATGTGGATGGTAGAGGATGAATGCCTCAATAGCGAAGTTAGAAGTAGAGAAGTGGATTGTCGAGTAGAGAAAAGATAAATCATCATGTTAGCATGTTATCTTGTTATTGTAGCTTCAAGAGGGAGTGAATTGATGTTGAAATAAAACATATAATTATTTCACCCAAAAGGTAAATAATTCTTAAGTTAAAATTCCTAAAATAATCAGAGAAAAATAGTAAATAAAATAACTAGAAATTAAATCATGTCGAATTTATGAACTATCTAAAGTAAAAAAACTATCTAGAATAAAAAAAATATAAATGGAAATAGTGAAATGGATTTCTATATAAAATTTAATAAACTCTTGTAAAATATATTATAAAGGATATTGAATTCCTTAAGTTATGAATCATTATCAAGTTCAAGTTTACATGAGGTACCCACTGGAGTATTGATACTAGAAGAATTATCAATACCAAAATGTTTAAGTAAATCTAGGATATACTTATATTGGCTTATATAGTTCCTTCCAGTATTTTAGATATTGGGAATGAAATAAAGCAGTTAATGTTACCCACTATACTCATCTTAAATTCACTTTTCATAAGTTTCAAAAAACTTTCCACATGTATTTTATGCATTGAAATGAAAATAATTCCATAAATATATATTTTTACGATTACCATCTCATTAAAAAACTTCTTAATTGAAAAAGTAACATATAAAATTCTTTTAAAAAATTTATTTTGAATTAAAACCTACAATAAACTATCATAATAGGCTCTTAGGGTCCATTTAAGTATATAATGTTCCTTAGTAAGTCTAAAAACATGTTTTAGAAAATTAATATCTTTAAAATTAAGAGGTTGTTCAGATAAAAAACTCTTTATGAACATAATCATTAAGAAATTTACTCTTTATATAGATTTAAAATAAATTAAAATTCAGATTAACTAGGAAGCATAATGGAATGCAGATAGATTCAACTCCAACTACCAAAGAAATAGTTTCTTCATAGTCTATAACCTTTTCCTGATTACAACCCTTAACAATGAGTCTGGCCTTTTTCTAAAAACTTATTCCATTATCATCACACTTATTTTATAAGACCCATTTAAATCTTATAACTGGAATATAATTTGGATTTTCAATCAAAGTACAGACCTTATTTTGTTTAAATTGATTAAGATATTATTATATTACAATTATAAAACTCTCATTCCCTAGAACATCATTTTTCATTTTACGAATAAATATAGATAAGAATACAAGATGATCACATTCATTTCATAAAGAACTTATAGTTCTTATTAAATGATAAATATAAAAAATTACTTTTTTAGTGTTTTTAGCACTGATAAAATATTTCTTTATCAGTGTTTTTAGTAGTGATAAAAGAAACCGAATTCTGAAGTCCCTTAAAATATCATCTTTTTTGCATTGATAAAATTCAATTCTACAGTTCAAAAAATACTAATATGAAATATTGATTCAATATTTTTATTCCCAACAACTTCTATATAATCATTGATCAAATATGAGTCCATAGAGAGTCCAAAAAAATTTATATTCACTATAGGAAAACACCACCCCACCAACCAACCCATCAAAAAACTATGGTGTGGTAATCCCATGCACCATATACACAAAAAACCCACTATCTCTACCATATATCAATGAAAAACCACAAATTCACCTCTCCTTGTAGGGATCATCCTCCCCCTCTCCCCCTCTTCTTATGGAAATCCCATTCACCACCTTCACTACTACATGTTGCACTTTTAAAAGTGCTAGAAATGAAAATTTTCAACAATAAAAAATTGATGACACGTTAAGAATCATTAAAATTCATATCTTTCATAGATGCTAAATAAACACTGATAAAGGAGACCTTTGTCATAACTAAAAAAATCACTCATAAAGAGTTACTTCATTAGTGATTTTATTTTAGCATTAATAAAGGTATAATTTATCCATAAATATTTTGTGATTATAAAGGAGACTTTATCAGTGATAAAAAACATAGATAAATGCCCCCTTTTTTAGCACCTATTAAAAGCGTTGATAAAGTTAACCTTTATTATCATTAAAAAAAGAACTCATAAAGGTCACCTTTATCAATACTAAAAAAAGAACTGATAAAGGGTGTATTTATCAGTAATTTTGCATTAGTGTTGATAAAGGTGAATTTTATCTGTTCATTCTTAGCATTTATAAAATTTGAAAAAAACAATTCTTGAACCGCACCCCCTGTCAGTACTTGAACCTACACTCTCACGTACCCCCTTTTTTTAGTGCTCGTAGAAACCCATTTTTAGCACTTTTCCACTACCCAAATACATGTTCACCCACACACATGCCTGGACTCGATCCTGTGACCTCTCTTGTTCTATTTGACCCCCTTGACCACTAACCCAAGATTTTATATTCTATATTTTATGATATTTCTATTATATATATACATACATATATTTTATTCATATATTTATATATATTTATATAACTATTTTTAAATACATTTATAAAATATATGTTTGTGTGTGTGTGTATGATATATATATATATATACTTATATTTATTTAAATATATATACATTTATTAATAGACACATATATGTGTATATATAATCATTATACGTACATTTTTATTAGTATATATATATTCATATATTTTTATAATGTAAAAATTGGTTAGATTTTGTTTTTAATATTATAGATCGTAATTATTTTCATCTATTTTATGTAATTATTTTTAATACATTTTGAAAATATGTCTATATATTGTATATTTACATACAAATTTTATACATTACACACACACACACATATATATATATATTTATACATATATACATATTTATACATATATACGTATATACATATATTTTTATGTTAGGATATAATTTTTTTATAATTTACATATAAATATTTATTGTAAATACTTTTATATACTATATTTAATGATAATGATATATTTATTAAAAATACGTTTATATTTAATGTATTTATACAATATTGACACACACACACACATGCATATTTATATTTCACACATACACATAAAATATTTATATATTTTTATTTATTTACATATATTAAAATATACACTTAAATATATATATTTTTGTTGACACACACATATTTATATATAATAATTACTTGTATAGGTATATATATATATATACAGACACACATATTAATTCATTTTGATAAGGTAAATAAAATGAATATTTTTTTTAAATAAAAGGAATAATAAATATTTATCTTGATTAGTTTATATATTTATAAATACATTTTTATTTAAATATGTTTAAATATCATTTTATATAATTGATTTATTATATGTAAATATGAGAAATTATGATTATATTTAATTATAAATAAAATTACAATAAGAAAAATTGAGAAAATTTAAAAAACCATAATATCTATATAAATATATGAATTGGGAATAAATTCAATCTTCACTAAAAAAATTACAAGAATAACCTCTTAAAAAAGATGAAATCCCATCTAATATTAAAAAATTAGGGTATCCCAACTAAAAACTAAGTTTTAGAGGCCATTTGGACCTTTTTCCGTTAGAAAATAGTGACCAAGGCATCCACTAATTAATATGGTGTATATCTAATCATAGGATTTGATTTGATATATGGTAGAGCCCAAAGGGACACTCAGATCAAAAGTTTTGGTTATTGTAATTTCAAGTCAAATTTTCAACTTATCTTAGATTGTTCATTAATTTAATAATTTTTTTGTCATCTAATTTTTATTAAATGAAAATTTATCAATAATTATTATTTAATTATTATTTAATATTAATTTATAATAATTTTATAATAATTTTTTTCACTAAATATCTTATATTGAATGTAAATGCTTGTTTATTCATGTATAAATAATATTTAATAAATTATATTATATTTATATCAATATAAATATATTTATATATTAATATATTATTTTTAATGATATATAATTTTTTTATGAAATATTTATTTTATCAACTCTTGCTAAAAGTGCTGATAAAGGCCACCTTTATCAACGCAAAAACAAAAGTGCTCATAAAAGGTGTCTTTATCAGTGTTGATAAGGATGACCTTTTTTGGCATTAAAATAAAAGAACTGATAAAGACACAATTTATTAGTGATTTTCTTTTAACACTGATAAAGATATTCGTTATCATTGCCTTTTGCTGACACTGATAAAGGCACCCTTTATCATAACTTTTTCTTTAGCACTGATAAATATGGCCTTTATTATCTTTTTTAGCCAGCATGGATAAAGGAAACCCCTTTATTTTCACTTTTATCTAGCACTGATAAAGGCTAGTGTTGGATTTTTCATGATCTTTAGTAGTGCTTCACCCCTACCACACCCTCACATTATTATTCCATGACATCCTATATGATAGAACCAACTTTCATAATTCCACCCCCACCATCATGAGGGAGCCATCCTAAGGAAACAAGACTCTCCACTCTCCAAAAAAATTAGAAAACTCTTCATCTTCAACAATCCCATAACCATGGATTCCAGCCTCATCTTCGCCCTAGTAGGGTAAGCCCAAGGTGTCTACATGTATGACCAGTGGGATACCTTTGATGCTTGGCATGGTAACACCTTCTTCTTCAACTCCACCCACCATCACAAGACCCTTAACCTCATTAGAACTATAACCCTCCTCAAAAAAACCTGGGATATCTCTATCAAATTTCTCATTGGGGAGTTCTCTAGGGCCCATGACATCGTTACCCTCTTTATCGACCTGTACAAAGGTGATGTGTACTTTTGCCTCTACGACAACATCAAGATGTATGAGTGCTACTTTTTCTCCCATTGATATATTATCCCAAACAACATCTCATTATGTATGTCCATTCTATCATTTCCCCCCACAGATGATTTGAACTCTGAACTTTTCTTAGATTAATAAAACAGGGAAAACCACGTTTTGGATATTATAATTAATTTTATTGATATGCATTGGGTTATATTGTAATTTTTAATATTGATTATTTATTTTTTAAAATTAATATTTATAATATTAGTTTTCTAAATATTAATGTATAAATATATATATATATATATATATATAATTTAATAGAAAAAAACTATGGATACCATTATTGGTAGTTTCCATTGGGGTATTTTCCAAAATACCTATGGCGACCTCCATTGGTAATTGTTATAGAGGTATTTGAAAAAAATTCCAATAGAAATTTCTTTGAGTGGTAACCAATTAATGGTGGATGTGAAAGGGGTATTTAAGACCCTATTTACCATGTTCACACAAAATGGTTGTTGAGTAGCCACCAATTTTTCAGAAGCCCCTTATGAAACTTCTTTGGGTAGCTGTGAATGCCTATTTGTCTACTAGTGTATTTTTCATGTGTCCTCATCATTATGGAACGCCATGGATCTATATGTTTTATTATTATAGATATTTGAGTCTACCTATAAAAAAACTCTTTTTTTGTTGATTATTTTCTTGAAGCTTTTAGAAGAATTTGGAGTTCTAGTTGGTTGGTAAATATGATAGGTAAGTAAGCTTTCTTAGTCTTTTAAGTCATTATGGGTAGTTTTTTAGTTCTATGTGTTCTTATTGAATTCTTTTTGGTTGTTTCTCTCTTGTATTTTTTAATCAAATTTTTATCATTAATAAATATAGGAATAGGGTGGTTTTATTTCCATGAAGTAGGACCAAAGTGTTTTGAACCATGTTATATCATTGTTTTGTCATCTTTACTTCTTTCATTACTTTCTTGATTTATCATTATGAATCATTGTTATCATCTCTTTGGTTTCAGTTATTTTTTGTTTGTTTATTCTGAAATATCAAACTCATTATTGAATTAAAAACCAGTAAATATATGGGATCTTAGAAGTTTCATAGAGGCATATCATTAAGATTGTCCTCAATTTAATCACCATATTATAAATTTATTTTTCCTTTGGAATTGGGTTCTTTAATTCCACAATACTTCTCTAAAGATTTTAATACACCTATATAAATAACACTTATTCATACATATAAGAGATTAAAATTGTGTATATATTGTCTTCTAATATCCCATGAACACTTCTCATCCATTTTTATAATCTCAATTATTATACAACACCATGTATGATTTTTATTCCCAATAAATCATATAAAATAATTGATCAATTATAAGTCATGGAGAGTTCAAATCTAATTTATTTTCACTATGGTTTCACATCACCCACCCACCAACATATTTTTAAAACCTTGTTATGGTTATCCAACACACTATATACACACACAAAACCAATCTCTATACCACATCACCCATCAATCTCAATTCTATGATCCTTCATTGTTTGTAATGTTCAAGGAATACAACCATAACTAATTGGAAAACTTCTAATTCACCTCTCATTGAAGGGATCCTCCTCCTCCTCCTATTATCCACTTCCTCCAACCCCCCCCCCCACCCCTACTACACCCTCACCTTATTCTTTCACAACATCCTATATGATGGAACCAACTTTTACAATGCCACCTCCACCATTACGGGGGAGCCATCTTGGAAAACACGACTCATAACATACTTGACCACCAATTCAGAAGCCTTTTCATCTTTTAAGACCCCATCACCATGGATCCCCCCCTCAAATCCTCCTTGATGGGGTGGGTCTATGGTGTTTATGTGTGTGGCCAATAGGAGCCCTTAAATGTTAAGCTCATATTTGCCTTCTTCTTCAACTCCACCCACTACTAAAACAACCTAAACATCTCCAGCACCGAACCCCTATTTAACACATCCTGAGTCATATTTTTCATGTGCGACATCATGGATTTCTCTATGTCCCACAACATCACCACCCTTACCATATACCTGTATGAAAACATTGTTTATTTACACCATTTTATCAACATCAATATCTATGAGTGGCTCTCTATCTATGATTGATATATTATCCTAAACGACATATGTACGTATGTATTTGTGTGTGTATGTAAGTATGTATGTATAAATATTTATATGTACACAAAAACATACATAAAAATAAAAATGAAATTAATTAATTAAAAGGGCCAATGAGCCATTGATATCTAAGTTGAAAAATGCAAGACCACCTCCACATGTTCGATGAAGGCGTGTGGTATCAAGTTACACTCCATGATTTTCTATGGCTAAAGGATGACTTATAAAAAATTATATATATATATAACCATAATTATAATTTAAATTTAAATTACATTTTTAAAAAAAATTATAAAATATTTCTCAATTCAATGAAATTGCTGGAATTATATTGTCCATGATGTAAAAAATCATTCCACTATTTTTAGGTGGAAATAGATTCCATGAATAAGGATTTTCTTCATAAAAAACAACGAATTTATCATTTTACACATGAATTTATATTCAATTTATCTCAATTACATCTTAAAAAGTGAGGTATAAAGTTAACATTGTTGGTTTTTAGCCTATGAACTATTTTCTAGTTCAAGTTTCAGGATTTTATGAAGTTAAATCTCTAGAAGATACACATTGAGGAACCATATGAAGGCAATAAACCTTCAACATGGGAATCCAGATTTAGTTCAATAGAACTAATTCACCAAAACTAGTTGAATAGAAGTATGTATTTGTATGTATCTATATTCATGTTATTCAGTAGAGGCAACACAACTATGGTGACCTAGTGCATGAACATAGAAGGAAGATTATCAAGACTCATGCACTCGAGAAGTAAATTATATTCTGAAGGAAAGATTGATGGATATAGAAATAAATTTATGGATTTATTATATAGTTACAAAGGGGTTACCATACTCATGATGATCTAAAAAATCTTGGACAAGCCCATCCATGCCTCATCCAAGATTTTTTCTAAAAATCAAGATCCCATCTCAATCCACAATTCCCAAATAATTAATTATAAAATATTATAATTAATTTTTCAACTAGAACCAAAGAGGCATAATTTCCTAAAAACATATTAGGAATTTATATTCTACCGAAACCACATAAAAACTCATGGTGTTATAGTCCTAGGACATCATCTAGTCAGGCTGAGAAAAAATCTCCATCTTTACTACTTGATTCTACCATGACCCAGTGTAATCTAATTTAAAACCATATCCCAAAATCATAAAAAATCAACAATTATGAAGTGGTAACACAAATGAAGGATAGTGAAAAGAATAAATCATATAAAATTCACTATAGAACCAAGAAAAATTACCTTTATCTAAGGGAGAATAAAATAGGAGAAGTGTGGGGGAGGAGTCGGCTAAATTTCCCTCCTCATGTGCCTCTCCTAACCTAAATTGTAAAGGGGTCCTATCGTAAAATACCGATCTATCCCCGTTAAAAAATCAGGTTAGGTTCGTTGTCATGACATTAACCCTGTATCTCATAGCACAACCACCTCCATGTAGAGTTCCCAAAACATGACCAACCTCCACTGTGGTGCTCCCGCCAATGGGCCATAATGTGGCTACCAAAAAGGAACCATCATGGAGTATCACATTATGAGTTGCAGCGTGACACATATGACCTAGGAGAGGCCCAATATTCCATGTAATTTTATACCCTCCTCATGGAAGGGTTCCTCTACACTCCAAATAGTGATATCCCTTGCTGCAAGCCATCATGATGTGACCTACACCCATCATAGTTTGATGGGATGCTTGTAGCTAAAATTAAAAAAGGGGGTTCATCCTGACCCTGATTCTCCTTTCACTCAAGCACCCAACACACCTCTTAGGCCTTGATACATAACTAAAAAAACCTACTTAATATTTTCTAATGATTAAAATCCTAATCTAATTATAAATCACCAAAACCTTCCCTACTTTAAGATAAAAAATTCAAACTCTTGGAAAATTTCACAACCCGTTATAGTATGTTTTGTTACACCTATGTCATGGTCGATATCCACTAGTACATCACACACTAAGTTTCATAACACTATATCCATACCAATCCAATATAATCCTCAATAGTGAATAACTCCAAGATTTATCCAATCACTAATCTAGAGATCTAATACCACTTTTCCATGACCCTCTCTATAGAAACCCTAGCCATTTTCATGTAACATTACATGATTTTAAGAATAATTATACATCAGAGTACAATCCAAGGATCGTTATGTCTTGTGTCTTGGAAGACTATGTACGTAATACATAAACATGGTATTAAAAAACTTTTTTATTTAATCTTCATAAATATCACCTATCTTCCTTTGAGCCCTTACATCTGCATAGGATAACCTTGGGATAACATGAAGAAAGGGATGAGCTAAAAATCCCATTAAGGGAATGAACATAAGAAAGAATCTTAAGCACATGAGCTAGGAGGCATGACATAAAGATACCAAAAGCATGGAACATATGAAATCATAACATATAAACATGGGATCATATAAAAAATGGACTCATATAAATGTTGCAGAAACATAAAACATGTCTTTAGTACGATTCAAGGCTAACCACTAATCTTGTTTCCCATAGTATTATGGGTTAAGGCTAACTGCCAATCCTGTTTCCCATAGAAGCGCAATCCAAGGCTAACTGCCAAGACCATTGCACATAGCATCTCATGAGACTTAACTTTACCCAATGCATTGGATCACTATCTGGGCACACCCATCTTACTTTTCATGAAAATTTTTCTATATAAAGAATCCTATATAATCAAAATTACATAAACATAATGGTTACCCATGGAAAGAATTGGGTACCACAATCAGGACGTAAAGCAAAGTCAATGGGCATATCATGAAAGTGTCCATGAAAGAAAGGAATTAGAAAATACAAGGATGTTCATAAGGTAAAATAGGAATATATCATGGTATGTGATTTAAAATTGAAGTGACAACATGTAATAAATATATTGTAGAAATTTTAGCATTAAAACATTTTTTGTGTTGTTTTAAGGAAAATACGTAAGTGATTTTAAAATGGACAAGGGAATAATATTTTATATAAAACCAAAAGTGAAAAAAGAATGTTTTCAGGATGAAAATAATGATATTATAAATACAATGGTGCCTTAAAATAGAGGATAGATTGCACTTGAAGGTGGGTAAAAATTTGGGAAGTTCCCTTAAAACAAGTTTTCTTATTGGGAAGTATCAAGGAGGTATTCACTTAAAAGAATGTATATCCCTGAAAGAGAATGAGAGATGGATATTGGAATATGAGTTTGGAGAATATGAATATAATTTATAATTTTTACATAAAAAAGAAAAGATAGCTTCATTTGGGTAAAAATAATGATAGAGCAACCTGAAAGAATAAAGGAGGTTCGGGTAGAATTCATTACGGATTATCGACATGGTATCAGGTGTACCTAATAGGGCTTGATGAAAGAGAAAAGGGGATTATAATCACTTATAAATAAATAGGTAAGTATGTGGAGGTGTTAAATTATACCCCATAATTTGGGATTACACATAAAAAAGAATATCATAGAGGACAATCTTGATTAAGAGTGAAATGGGGAGGATCCCTTACCTTAATTTCCACTTAATTTCATCTCTTCTGCGCCTCCTGAATAATTAATTTATGTTTATTGAAATAATGATCTAAAATTGAATTAGTAACTTTACAATTATATTAATTTTATTTTATTTCATAATTTTTTTGATGAAAATGAAGCGTTTTGATATCATATTTTACTTAAAAATTTCCCATCTTGTGACAATTTCACTTTTTATTAAATGTAATTTATAAATTAGTATAACTAGTTCCAGAAGCATAGAATACATTTAATTTTATATTAATATATTTTATATAATTTATATTGTCCATAAATGACGTTGTTTATAATAATTATCTTGGAAACCTCTCCGTAGATGGTTAATCGACCTTTAATTGGACATTGTCGATAGTGCGGGAAAGGGAAGTATGACATTTATATTTTTCATTAATATGATAATTATAGTAGGTTAAAATAATTAATATAATTTTAAATTAATGAATAATCAATTTTTTAGAATAATTTTTTGAAAGGGATAGGGTAAAATAAAAAAGGAATAAAAGAAAGAAGATTTAATAGTCTTACTTTCTCCTCGGTGTAGCTCTTCTTGCACGAAACTATAATTCCCTTGATGATTGGAGTTGGAGGGATCCAGAACATCCCTAAGTATTATAATAGGCTTTATAGGGATAATTTGGTTAGATATTAGTCTTATTAAAGGATTATAGGAGTGGTTTCTAAAGGGGAGGAAGAGAGGTTATTTATACTTGAGGAGGGGGTGTTTTAGAATAAAATATTAAATAAAATAATATATCAAATGTTAGACTTGTAATAGTAGTTTTTTTGAAAATGTAAATCATATATTAATATAATATAATTCCATCTAGAGTTTAAATCATATTTATAATTCAAATTTATTAATTTATTAAAAGGAAAGTGAAAAGAAAGAGAAAATGAATTTTATGGAATCACTTTTTGACTTTAGGTTTTGGAAAGTTCTTTTTAGGTTTGGAAGTTGAGTTTATTTTATTTTAAGGAAACATTTATGAAATTAAATATAAAATGGAATAATATAATGTTCTAGAAAGTTGATGTCATCATTACATCAAGAATGTTGCAATTTAGGATATACCAGTTATGTGAAAAACTGTATTTTTACTATTCACCCAAAAATTAAAGTATTTCAGAAAAATCCAAAAAAATCACCCTAACCATTTTTCAATGCATAGAATCCAAAAATTAATTCCATTTTTCAAAAATAATTTGGTAAATATGGTTAATTTAATTTTTAATTAAAATCATAATTTACTTGAGAAATACAGTTTTTAGAATTAAAACTGACTTTATAATGCTTTTAAAAATTACCTAAGGTCTTATAAAATTATCTTCAAACTAGAAGACATATAATTTTTAATTTATGAAAAAAAAATTAGGAAAATAAATTTTCTTATAAAATAATAAATTATAATTAATTATTTATGACTTACAAAAATACCAATACTTTTACTACGGTCAAATTGCCACTTATAAGATCCCTAAATTTTATTTAATCATTCATGGGTAAGGTTATTATTATTTTGGATGATTTACTATTAATAAGGGTCGTATTACTATTCATAAGTCTAGGTTACTATTCATAAATGTAGGTTACTATTGACCAAAAATTAAGTTTTCCCTATCAGAATCCAAATAACTTACTGATTGCAACCGTGTATGTAATATTTTCAAAATTCAAAACATAGAAGTGGAAAAATTATGTTTAATAGTCACATAGTATTTAGTATCATGATATGTCATTGTGTTTCCTAATACTATAAGTCATACATATAATAAGGTAATTCCATTGATAAAACTTTGGGTCGTTACATTCTTTCCCCCTTATTAAATTTCACCCTTGAAGTTTCGTTTTACAAAAACAGGTGAGGGTACTTTTCCTTCATTTCCTCCTCTGGTTCCCAAGTTTCCTCTTCAAACTTATGGTTCCTCCAAAACACTTTGAAAATGTGAGTTTTCTTGTTGCGTAGAACCTTATCTCTCTAGTCTAGAATCTTTACTGGTTGCTCCTCATAGGGGAGATCATATCCTAGATGTACCACCTCCGATTTTAGTACATGTGAGGATCTGGTATGTACTTTCCCAAGAGTGATACGTGAAACACATCATAAACTTGATCCATATTTGGTGGAAGTTCATGCTGATAGGCCTCAGCTATTATGTGGTCAAGGATCTCAAAGGGACCAATTTACCTTGGGCTTAGCTTCCCTTTATTTCCAAACCACATTACTCTCTTCCATGGTGATATTCGAAGGAAGAATTTATCTCCAACATCAAATTCCAAGTCCATTAAATGGTTGTCAACATAGATCTTTTGCTGACTCTGAACAGCTTTGATATGTTTCTGGATGACTTAAACCTTCTCTATTATCTCTTGCACAAGATCAGTTCTAAGTAGCTTTCTTTCTCCAACTTCATCCCAATAGGTTGGAGTTATACATCACTTTCCATACACAGATTCATATAGAGACATCTGAATACTCGATTGGAAACTATTTTTGTACGAGAACTCAACCAATGGGATATGTTGATCCCATCCAACTTTGAATTCTATAGAGCATGATCTTAGCATGTATTCAAGAATATGAATTGTTCTTTTAGTTTTTCCATCAGTTTTGGGGTGATAGGTCATGTGGAAATTTAATTCAGTACTCAAAGAATTTTGAAGACTCCTCTAGAATTTAGATGTGAACCTTGGATCACAATCAAAGACAATTGAGAGTGTAACACCACGAATTCTCACCACTTCCTTCACATATATCTTTGTAAGTTGTTCAAGTGATAGATATTTATGAATAGAGATAAAATGGTAAGTCTTGGTGAGTCAGTAAACCACAACCCATATCACATTATTTCCCTTGGATGTCTTCGGGAGACCCATGACAAAGTCCATAGTGACATTATCCCATTTCAAAATGGGTATAGGCAATGGCTGCATCATCCCTTTTGACTTTTTTCACTCTACTTTAACTTTCTGATATACCAAGAACCTTGATATATATTCTACAAACTCATTCTTCATCTTATCCCACCAGAAGTGTTCTTGGAGATCATGGAATATCTTGGTAGTACTAGGATGGATATAGAATTCTGAGATATGTGAATTATCCAATAGATCCTTCTTTATCTTGGGTGATGTAGTCACACAAAGTCGCATTCCAAACAGAATCACATCATCATCATTGATATGGAACTCATGAAGCTTCCCTTACTTTACCACATTTTCCTTCTTTTGTAACTCCAGATCATCCCTATGTGCTTCCTTAATCTTCTCCTGGATATATGGTTGCATAATCATTTTGGAAAGGTTGGATTTATCCCCTACCCTTATTATTTCCAAATCCATCCTTTTCATATCCAAGAAGATTGGGTCTTTCTCAATCTGTAACATGGATAGAGTAGCGGGTTCTTTTCTACTTAGATCATTAGATACCTTGTTCACATTTCTAGGATGATAGTGAATAGATAAATCATAATCCTTGATTATATCTAACCATTTCCTTTGAATCATGTTTAGATCCTTTTTTGTGAATATATACTTTAAACTCTTGTGGTCGGTGTATATGTCACACTTCTCACTAAAAAGGTAGTGCCTCCATATTTTCAAGGAAAAAATCATGGATTCCAACTCTAGATCATGTGTAGGGTAGTTTTTCTCATGGATCTTTAACTGTCATGAGGCGTAGGATATCACATTATCATTTTTCATGAGTACGCAACACAATACTTTCTTTGAATTATTGATTTATATCACAAAACATTATCTACATTTTGGTAGTGTGAGTACAGGTGTAGTGATCAGCCTTCTCTTTAGATCCTTGAAGCTTCCCTCACATTCATCCATCTAGACATAATTTACCCCTTTCCTTGTTAACTTAGTTAGTAGGTTTGACAATCATGATAAATCTCTCATAAAATTTCAGTAGTACCCAACTAATCCAAGAAAACTATAGATTTCTGTGACACTAATGGGCCTGGTCCATTCCTTAATCACCTTTTTTATTTAATTTTCCATAAAAATTCCCTCACTTTTGATCACATGTACCAAGAATGTGACTTTCTTCATCCAAAAGTCATACTTTCTGAACTTGGTGTACAACTTCTCCTTTCTCAAATTTTCCATCACAAGTCTTATATGTTCTTCATGTTACTACTTGATCTTGGAGTATATGATATTATAATCAATAAAAACTACCACAAATTTGTCAAGGTAATGTATAAAGACTCTATTCATAAAATATATGAATATTTCAAGGGAATTAGTAAGTCTGAAGTGCATCACCGGAATCTCAGTGACCATACTATGTACGGAAGGCAGTCTTCTAAATATCTTCCTTCTTCACCTTTAGCTAATGATATCCAGAACAAAGATCCACCTTTGAGAAGTATTGAGATCCCCTTAACTGATATAAAAAGTTTTCAATCCTTGGAAGAGGATAATTGTTCTTTATGGTGATCTTGTTAAGTTACCGATAATCGATACACAATCGCATTGTTCCATCCTTCTTCTTCCCAAAGAGAACCGGCACACTCCAAGGTGATGCACTA
Organism: Viscum album; assembly: GCA_963277665.1. NCBI lineage: Eukaryota > Viridiplantae > Streptophyta > Magnoliopsida > Santalales > Viscaceae > Viscum > Viscum album. The sequence continues at coordinate 1,923,315,067 of OY728160.1, forward strand.
GGTCGTATAATTACTTTTTAAAAATGATCTTGTAGCTACTTCTTTAACTCCTCAGGTTTTATAGGAGCCATCCTATAGGGACTCTTTGAGGTATGAGTAGCTCCGGGTATGATTTCTATTGAGAACTCTACCTCATGATCTGGGGATGTTAGGGTAACTCTTTAGGAAATACATCACTGAATTCCCTCACGATGGGCATGTATTCAAGAATTATTCTCTCCTTGTCCCAATAATATGAGCTAGAAATGCTTGTTAATAAGGTATTAATATCCACACTAGAGACAATGATTCCAAAGGAGATTCATCTTCCTCCTTACATTTGTAAAGAATCGGAGGATGCTTCGGGATGTGAAAAGTGATCTCCCTTTCCCAACAGTTGATGTTGTCTTTGTATAAATATATTCAATCCATGCCTAGGATAGAATTAAACTCTACTAAAGGAAGTATGACAAGATTTTATGGGAGGTTTAGTCCACAAACATTAACTAGGTAGGAGTTATAAACTATGAAAAGGATAAGTATATCCTAACTTGTGATTCCATATGTTTAAATCTAGGTTATCCTTGATCTATTTATTAAATTATATTCTTATGGGATTTTTTTCTTAATAATGGTTTTTACTAAGATCATGAATTCACCAAAGCATTTCCCCTGGGAGTGTTGTAACTATGAGTGTAGTAAGGCCCGTTATCGTGCACCAATTCCTATTCGAGTCTAGCTCAAAGCGATGTTTTGGGGTTTACCCCTAGATAAATCTATGCCAGATCCGCCTCTACCTACTCGTATCTAGATAGGGATGTATTTTTTTGATAAACCACAAACTCAATACTCACCAAAATTTAGATATTTTTTCTTATATTTAGTCTCATACTTAAGGTTCTCACTAAGTTTCTCTATTCACAATCTCCAAAAATTACTATACCATCTTATGATACCAACAACAGAGACCCTATCCTTTTATATATAACATTACATGATTTTAAGCATAATTATACATTATAGTACAAGAAAAGTATTTTTAAGTCTAGTGTCATGGATAACTAGGTGCATACTACATAAACATGGGATTAAAAAAACTTCTTTATTTAATCTTCATAAAGAGATCCTAACTTCCTTTTCACCCTTAAATATACATAGGATAACCTAGGGATAACATGAAGAAAGGGATGAGCTAAAAATCCTAGTAAGGGAATGAACATAAGAAAGAATCTTAAGCACATTATTTGGGCGGCATGACATAAAGATACCAAAAGCATGAAACATGTGAAATCATAACATATAAACATGGGATCATATAAACATGGACTCATATAAATGTGGTAGAAAAATAAAACATGTCTTTAGTATAATTCAAGGCTAACTTCCAATATCTTTTCCCATAGTAGTATGGGTCAAGGCTAACCTCTAATCCCGTTTTTCATAGAAGCTCAAGCCAATCCTAACCACCAAGACCGTTGCACATAACATCTCATGGGACTTAACTCTACCCAATGCATTAGAGCGCTATCTGGGCGCACCCATATTACTTTTCATGAAACAAATTTCCACATAAATAATCATTCATAATAAATATTACTTAAATATAAGGGATACCCATTAAAAGAATTGGGTACCACAATCATGACATAAAGCATAACCAATGGGCATATCATGAAAGTGACCATGAAAAAAATGAATTAGAAAATACATAGACGTTCATAAGTTAAAATAGGCTTATATCATTGTAAGTGATGTCAAACAGAAGTTACAACATGTAAGAAATGTATTTGAGAAATTTTAGCATTAAAACATTTTTTGTGCAGTCTTAAGGAAAATACCATAGAGCTTTTAAAATAGACAAGGGAAAAATATTTTATATAAAACCAGAAGTGAAAAAAGAATGTTTTCAGGATGAAAAGTCTTATTTTATAAAGAAAATGGTGGCTTAAAACATAGGATAGAGTACACTTTAATTTGGGTAAAAATTTGGGAAGTTCCCTTAAAACTAGTTTCCTTATTGGGAAGTATCGAGGAGGGATTCACTTAAAAGAATGAATATACCCAAAAGAGAATGATAGATGGGCCTTGGAAAATGTGTTTGGAGCATATAAAAAGCATTTATATGTTTTAAATAAAAATAAAATACAACTTCATTTGGGTAAAAAGAAATATAGAGCAACCCGAAGGAATAAAGGAGGTTCTGGTAGAATTCATTACGGATTATCGGCATGGTATCTGGTGTAACTAATAGGGATTTATGATAGATAAAAGGGGTTTATAATCACTTATAAATAAATATGGAAGTATGGGAGAGGTTATAAATTATACCCCATAATTTTTTATTACACATAAAAAGTCATATCATAGAGGACAATCTTGATTAAGAGTGAAATAGGGAGGATCCCTTACCTTAATTTCCTCTTAATTTCATCACTTCTATGCCCCCTGAATAATAAATTTTTGTTTATTAAAAAAATTATCTAAGAGTTAATTATAGTCATTTTATAAAAATATTTATCAATTATTTTCATTTTATTTTATTTCATAATTTTTGTTGATGAAAATGAAGCGTTTTGATATCATATTTTACTTAAAAAATTTCATATATTGCGACGATTTCACTTTTTATTAAATGTAATTTATAAATTATTATAATTACTTATAGAATCATAGAATACATGTAATTTTATATTATTATATTGTATATAATTTATATTTTCCACACATTAAGGTGTTTATAATAATTTACTTGTCAACGTCTCCATGGATGGTTAATCGACCTTTAACGGGACATTGTCAATAGTGCGGGAAAGGGAAGTATGACATTTATATTTTTCATTAATATGATAATTAAAGTAGGTTAACATAATTAATATAATGTTAACTTACTGCATAATAAATTTTGTGGAATAAGCTTTTGAAAGGGATAGGGTAAAAGAAAAAAAGGAATAAAAGAGTGAAGATTTAATAGTCTTAATCTCTCCTCAGTGTAGCTCCTCTTGCACGAAACTATAACTCCCTTGGTGATTGGATTTGGAGGGCTCTGAAATTCTCCTAAGTATTATAAGAGTATAAATAAGGATAATTTGAGTAGATATTAGTCTTAGTAAAGGATGAGATTATTGGTTGAATAAGGGGAGGTAGAGGGGTTATTTATACTTGAGGGGGAGGTGTTTTTAGAAAAAAATATTAAATAAAATAATATATCAAATGTTAGACTTGTAATAGTAGTTTTTCTTGACAACATAAATCATATATTAATATAATATAATTATTTTTAGACTTTAAATCATCTTTATAATTCAAATTTATTAATTTATTAAAAGGAATGTGAAAAGAAAGAGAAAATGATTTTTAAGGAATCAATTTTTGACTTTAGGTTTTGGAAAGTTATTTTTAGGTTTGAAAATTGAGTTTATTGTATTTTAAGGAACCATTTATGAAATTAAATATAACATGGAAGAATATAATGTTCTATAATGTCTGTTTCATCATTACATCATGAATGATTCAATTTATGATATACCGGTTATGTGAAAAACTGTATTTTTACTATTCACCTGAAAATTAAAGTATTTCAGAAAAATCCCAAAAATTCACCCTAACCATTTTTCGATTCATAGAATCCAAAAATTAATTCCATTTTTCAAAAATAATTTTTTAAATATTATTAATTTAATTTTTAATTAAAATCATAATTTACTTGAAAAATACAGTTTTTAAAATTAAAACTGACTTTATAATGCTTTTAAAAATTACCTAAGGTCTTATAAAATTATCTTCAAACTAGAAGACATAGAATTTTTTATTTATGAAAAAATTTTAGAAAAATAAATTTTCTTATAAAATAATTAATTATAATTAATTATTTATGACTTACAAAAATACCAATACTTTTACTGCGGTCAAATTGCCACTTATAAGATTCCTAAATTTTATTTAATCATTCATGGGTAAGGTTATTATTATTTTGGATGATTTAATATTCATAAGGATCGTATTACTATTCATAATTCTAGGTTACTATTCATAAGGGTAGGTTAGTATTCCCCAAAAATTATGTTTTCCCTATCATGATCCAAATAACTTACTGATCACAACTGTGTATGTCAAATTTTTGAAATTCAAAACATAGAAGTAAAAAAATTATGTTTAATGGTCACATAGTATTTAGTATCATGATATGTCATTGTGATTCATAATACTATAAGGCATAATTATAATAATGGAATTCCATATAAAACTTTAGGTCATTACACTCACCTATTAAGAACCCCTCTTAGGTCTACAGGGAAGGTGGGAGTGACCCTCTCAGTCCAACTCCAATAGAACACAAGTCGGTGACATGCACCAAGGATATAAACATAAAAATGGGTGGTGTTTACGTCATAAATACCAAGATAACAAAAATAAAACCACCAATTAACTCCATAATATATATAAAACAAACATCACATAATAACCATAATGCATGAAAATGTTATACAAATAAAAATATCCAAAATAAAATACCAAAAAGAGGATTTTATGGAAGCAACCCTATAAAAAACTCCATGCTAGTAATGTCTTGATCGATCACTGAATCCCACCTATAATTTTGAAAAATATATTTATATATAGGGGTTATAATGAATTTATAATTAGTAGAATGCTCCACAAGAATTATCATTAAAATTTTTATTCTGAATACTAATGATTCGGTGAATAAAAAATAGAACCAACAAGAAAATATTGGGCCTAATATAATCTAACCTCACCAAGAATATCTCACCCAATATTATATCCAAGTATAAAAATATAATATCAGAATAATTTTTTCAAATATTTTACTTGAAACCACTTCCCCACTACTTTTTCACTCTCTCACCCCAATTGAAAACATCTTGGTGCTCCCAATACCTTTCGCAGCTATTCCACAACACACTTCATTATATATCACAATTATGATGCATATTATAGACACATTATCATCACCATCATGTATATTCCACCAAATTACATATCCTATACATAAATCACAACTTCATCATATTTATAAATCACTTTAGGGTATGATGAATACGAAGGAAATCATTATTTTACTCTCCTCCTTCCATGCATGAGCCCCACCATGTTTCCTCATCACATGTATCTATAACTAAGTCAGCTAGTATATAACATATCATAACCTTAATCCACTAAAACCCATATTCTTATACATAATGTGACCCATCACAATCCATACCACACAAATAATGGAGAGAGGGGGTAGCCAACTATCCTTTCACTCACCAACCTGGATGTTCGGGGAAAACACCCAAATCCCAAAACATTTGGGCACCAGTAAAGTGATTTGATATGGGTGGGGTTCATATGAAATCATAAGAAATCACAATTATAATACATCCATACACTATCCCTAACTAAATAGTTTACACTAAAATAACACTGCCACATCTATTTCCACCGCCTCACTATCACCTCCAAACACTACCAACTACTATATCATAAACCAGCCCCAATTTACATACAAAATAGCAACAAAAACCATTCAAAATTTTTAATTTAATAACATTATTTAATAGAGTCTAGATTTACCATTTCCAAACTTGTTACCTTCATTATTTAATTTAATTCCATATTTAATGACAAACCACTCATTATCCACCAACCAAATTAATCGATTCATTATATATCCATTTCAATTATAAATTAGTCATCAACAACCTATAGTTTATTCAATTTAAACCCTCTTCAATTATTGTTTTCATTATTAACAATCATACATTACATACCATTGGGAAACTATAACACATCCACACAATCATCGACCAGCCATAGTACAACCGCCCCGTAACATAGGAAACAACCTCTACAATTACCACAAAATAATACCTTTATTATGTAACCAATCACACCAATATTTCTTCTTAACAACCACATCTTATCTTGATAGATGTGGGAAAAAAGATACAACACCAACTTCCAAAAAAAATCCAATACTATATTTCATCTATATAATCCATTAGCAATATGACATCAATCAAAACAATACAAACAAGAAACCATTCAACAAACCATAACCAATTTTAGTAATAAAAAACATCCATATATCCATTTTAAAATATTTCTTTCATGTTGATTTATTATCTGTTACACAAGAAATGTCAATTCAATTCCAAATTCCAAATAACCAGCTTGTTACCATATATATGTGATTAATATTTCAAAAAAAGGTGATTCCATCATTTAAATTATTTTAATAACACAAATATCATAGTATCAATAATAATTCCTAGCAGTAACAATAACAAGTCTTCAATCACCAACAATATCATGAAATAATATAAACACAAATTAATTTCCTTTCCCACTCAATTTATTTTTATCTTAGATCATTATTTTTATTAGGTTAGTAATTAGTATCAATCTAATGTAATAAAAATCATGTTTCTTGCACATTATACACAAAATAGAAGAGAGTTATTAAATCACCTACCTCACTTGATGATTCTAAAACTACTTCATAAGAAAAAAGAGATGATTTCAAATCCAAAACCATGTATAGAACACCCCAACTAACCAAGATCACAATAATTATCAATCAAAACCATGAATCAAGGCAAAAAAACAAACCATTTCTGCAACCTTCATGGATAAAGAACTAAGGAAAACCCTAATATGAAAAGAAAGGAAACTCACCATAGATCCCCAAATATTGATTTATTGAAGAAAATGTATAAATTAAATTAATGGGGGATTAAGGATATAAATGGATTCTCCCCTAGACACCTAATAATTGTGGAAAATGAAGGAAATAGAATAATTCAAATTGAATTTCTAATTTATAATGACATTAGAATTTAAGGTGTCACAACATGACTGATCATGGTTACACTGTAATGGGGATAATTCCACTGAACCTTTAGAAATTTCATCATTAATCCCCCTTATCTCCTCCATTTAACACAAATCTAATAAAAAATTAAATATATTCAAAGGTGGGTCATGCCAAAACCAAAGAAACATGGTTTGGAGACACCAAAAATGTTAAAATAGTAATCAAACCACCTAGGGATTTATTACATGATAGTTATAGTGATGTTGTGACAAGAAAAGTGACGGTTATGGGTGTTGTGGAAGTGATTATCTAGACTATCACTGACTCAAAAAATGTTATATCTGATGGATCAATCACATCTTGTACAAGATGTAAACATCATGATCAATGATATTTTTTCAATAAAATATTGATAAGAAATACATTGGAACCAAGAGAATATATTTTTCAAGTTAAATTAATCATTAATTTATTTAAATCAGAAGAAAGATTACCTCATTATGGATATCTTTCTTTATATAAAATTTTGATCATCTGAGACCCTTTTCGGTAATCCATCATTGCACTTTTAGGATTCAAGTGTATAATCCCTCTAGCTGTGATCCACATGTGCTCCTATGTTCTCTGAATGGAATTGATGGAATATTGGGTGTTAGAATAGTATATTCATCATCTTTCATTATTCTTCATGATCACGTAATGCTTCTTTGGTCCTAAATAAACTCTCTTGAACTTATTATAATTGAGAGGATATGAGAAGGAATAGGAGGATTCCAAGATAGAAATCCATTGTGCACAATGATTCATGACTAATCTCTCTAAGAATGTATTAGTGGTCTGTTTATAGACCTAGGGTTAGGGTTTGTAATTTAATTAATTTTAAAATTTCCCTTAATAAAATGTTAAACTCATGTCTAACCTCATTCCAGGTATTAATAATAATATTTTATTTTTATTCCATGTCATGTGCTAACCAGTGCAATGATAAATTTTAATTCACCATCTTGAAAATTAATTTTATCACCAGACATAATCTTGGTATGATTTTACTCCTTGATATATATCAAATACCTAAATAAATATATAATTAAATATTTATTCATAAATTAAATTTTATATTCATAGTCTAAAGAACAAATATTTATTAAATATTTAATAAATAAATAAATATTATATATTCATGTAATTTAATAATTACCTTGTGAATAAATATTAATTTAATTTATGCAATCATTAATTGTAAAAAAAATTATTCTTCCATCTTGAGAATAATATTTAATCTAATAATTAAATTCAAATATAATTTAATTGATATCAATCAACACATTTATTGGGTGACCCTCTAGGATTTGTTCTCATTGGTATTAGGTGAGATTTTCTAAAGTCCAATATTACTATCTAGTGATGGTTCAACGTATGCAAGATAAAGAAGTTAATGTCACAATTTAAAAAATATATACGAGCACTCGTTGTATAATATAATCTCTCTATCACAATATCTCATCAAATAGATTTCACACCAATTTCATCAACCTATATGCTTGATATATATTTTCTTTACTATATAAAATAAACTCATCATTATACCATGACCATGGAATTTATTGTAAATATTATATTTCAATCAAAGGGATGAGATATGAACTTCCATAAATATGGAAGGAAAAAGTAATTCCTAAAATTATTCATTAATAACATTCCATTTATAACACACCCAACATACCTCTCTTTATATGAATATATTGTATCACAGTTTTGGTTAGTAAGTATAAGTGTGTGATTCATAGAATGTATTAATAAAAATATTAAAGTCCAATGACCATTACTGACACTTGAATAAAGGAGTGTATGATGACTCATAAAAATTTTGAATTCCCACTCATGCATCTATTCTCATAATATTTTGTCTTAGAGATTACTGATTGAAAAATTAGTGAGATGAAATGTCATCTACTTAAGAGTACCTTCACCTGATAGACAACATAATGTATGCCTCATCATAGAATTTTATCTAACCATATAAATTGGTTTAAGGATATCTTCATGTAATTTCAAGGTTCTCATCTCAGTTGGGAACTGATATGCCTTTTTCAATATGAAATATACTCCAAGTCATTATTAAATTAAAGTCGTGTAGAAAATTGAACAATATAAAATATATATTTAATTAATATTCACTTCATTGAATATACATGTAATCCAAATTACAAAAAGACATATCTACTTCACCAAATTCAATAGACTCCCACTTTAACTAGATCCAACAACCAATAAATTTCCATCCACTAGACCACACATAAAGACCATGTTTCATCTAAGTTAACACTTTAGTCAAAGGATATATTATGTTGTCTTCCATGGAGACTCCTATCACTAAAACTTCACCTCTCCAAGAAAAATATTTCAAGATATGATACTTCTAAATTATGTGCTTCTTACACTAATGTTAATTTGTACCCTTTTTAATATTCATTACTGCAGTATTACCATAATGAAGTGTGATAGGTTCTTTACTACTAGAAACCTTGTTAAGATCTTGAAAAAATTTACATATACAAAATAATTCTTTATCAACCTTATAATACATAATATACTCAGACTCTACTCTAGAATATATGACCACGTATTTCTTTGAGATATTCTATCTTAGAACACCTCCATTAATAGTGAAGATGTATCCTAATTGTGATTTCAGATAATCTTGATCTATTTGAAAATAATATACTCCATATCCTCTAATGAATATTTCATTATCTCCTCTATAAAACCAGAATATATCCTTATTTATTCTCATATACTTAAGTAAAGTATTGACTAACATCCAATAGTGGTCACCTAAGACAGCTTGATATCTTTCTACCACACTTAAGGAATAGAATTTATCTACCATAGTATATAGAATACCACACATGAATGACCCAAACACAAACACTTAGGTGCTCCTTACCACCCTATGTCTTTCCTCACGTGTCTCAATACACATTTTCTTATATAGATGATTTCATCGTGACACTTTCAAAAATACCCTATTATATTGTTCTATACTGAATCACTTTAATATCTTATAAATATATATACCTTGACTTAGATCCTGAAATATTATAAAATATCATTATGGATCGTGATCCCAAGAATATATGCTACATCACCTGATTCCTTCATGGAGAAGAATGTATTTATCAAGTCTTTAATAGACTATAATACTAGTATTTCATTTATAATAAGTAGTATTTCACCAATATAAACTATTTAAAAAACAAACACACATCAACTAAACCACTTATAGATACAAGGCCCACATTCATTCTTTATGAAAAAAAATTATGTTATTAATTCATCAAATCAAATGTTCCATAACCTGGATGCTTGATTTGATCTATAAATGGATATTTGTAATTTTCATACTTTGTTAGAATCCTTTAGAGTAAAAAAACCTTTAGTTTCTTTCATATATGCATATTCCTTAAGGTTCCCATTATGGTAGGTTGTTTTCACATTCATTTTACAAATATCATAATAATGGTAATCTACTATGGAAAGTAGAATTCTGATGGATTTAAGCATTGTAACTAGTGAAAATATTTCAACATAGCCTATTCATTGACGATGTCTACACCCTTTTATAACCACACATGCCTTATAAGTAATGACTTGTCCATCCGTGTCCACTTTATTTTTGAATATGCATTTGAAACTAATTGTAATTACATCCACTGGAGGGTTTTCCAAAATCCAAACTTAGTTTGATACATGGAATCCATTTCAGAATTCCTAGCTTCTTTATAATTAGAAACATATATTTCACTTACTGATTACTTGTAGGTTATAAGATCATTATTATAAACTAATAACGATACACCATCCTTGATGATTAAAAAACAATATATTTTAGTTTCTCTAACATCTCTTATAATTTTATGCAGTACTTGTGTTTGTAGAAATTTTTCTTCCACAAGGCTTTGTGGAATCTGTTCCTATACCAAATCTTGTGCACCTTGAGACTGAAATTCATCAAATACTATATCACTCCCACTATCTCTTTTATATATGTTATTCCTCTCAATTAATATTGTGTGTCTTGAAATAATTACCTTTTTGTATAAGGGTTTTAATAATTAATTTCAACTTATTTACTTAGGGTATCCTATAAAGGTACACATTGTGCCTTAAGGTACAATTTTTCTACCTAAATAATCCTTAACAAACACTTCCCAACCCCACACAAGTAAATTTGAAAAAATGGATTTTATTCCACACCAAATTTCATATGGAATTCTATTTTTCACTTTATTTGTAACTTTGTTTAGTATATGTGCTTTCATCTGTAACGTGTATCCCTAAAAGGATAAGGGAAGACTCATATAACTCATCATTGGTCTCACCATGTCTTATAGATTTCAGCTACTCCTTTCACTTGAACCATTCCATTATGGTGTATAAGGTGGATTTTATTGGGATATAATCCCAAATTTTTATAAATAATCAATGAATACTTGATTAAGATATTCTCCTGCACTATCTGAGTGGAGTTTCTTAATATTCTTAACAAGATGGTTCTAAAATTTATTCTTTTATTATTTGAATATTTCAAAAGAATATGAATTATACCTCATTACCTATACATATCCATATCTACTAAAATAGTCAATAAAATTTATGAAGTGGGAGTACCTACCCCATGCTTAAAGTTGAAATTGTCTACACACATTATTATGAACTAATTCAAGAATATACTTAGACCTTCCACATTTTCCATTAAATAGGGATTTATAAATTTCTCATTATAAACATGCATGACATACACTAAGTGGATTTATTTAAAATAATCCAAATATTCATCTTGGTGTAATTTAGTCAAATTATTTTCGTTTACATGACCTAGATAGTGATGCCATAGTTGTGTGTGGTATTATTCATTTAAACTAGTTTCATTATCTATTTTCATTACTTGGTCCACATAATACAACATGTAAATATCATAATTTAAATAATCCTAACCATAGAATATTCTTTATTTATAAAATAATAAAAATTTATTCCAAAATTTGAAAATAAATCCATTTATTTCAATAATGGACTCAAAAATAATGTTTCTTGGTAATAGATGACACATAATAACAATCTTTTAAAATAAATATCATTCACATCGGCAAAATGATCTGGTAGACCCCAACAGACACAATAGAAAGCCTGGATCTATTTTTTTCTTACAGGTATACCTCACCCATAGAAATCTTCTAAAATCTACATGGTTCCTATATTTGAATACATATTTTAGAAACACATGCTATATATAATACCCAATTTGTTGAAATAGATAAATTGTACTCAATAAAAGTTACACCTAAAGCTTCCCTTTTATTCTATTATTGGGTTTATTTTTTTTCCAGTGGCCCTTATTGCCACATGAGAAATAGATATCATCCTATTCCATTTATTTCCCCTTGATCTTCATCTACTCGGAAGAGAGTTGAAAAAAATATTTAGACTTAGAGCTCTTCTCCTAAACTTTCATTTTATTCACCATACGAATGGAATTATTTTCATGATTCATGTCCTTTTCGAATTAGTGAAGTAGAGTGAGAAGATTTAGGAGATACTTCTCTATGTTTTTAATATTGAAATTAACCATAAATCTAGAGAAGCAGCGAGGGTGGGATGAAATAATGAGATTAGTTCATAGATCATTAAATAGTTTAAACCCTATAACCTCTGGAAGCTCAATGTATCCAATGAGTTTGACTACATGAGGTCTAGATAACACACATTATCTAATTATTATATGAAATATCACATTACATATCTCAAACCATTACCATATATCTCTCTCCTGATATAGACCACAGAGATGATGGAGCATGAACCAAGCATCCATGTCTTCATGTGGCTTTATGAGTTCATTAGACATGGATGAAATCATTAAATAATGGATATCAACTACATCGTTCAAGTGTTTATCATAGAAAGTTAACTCCTTATCACTCATCTATTTATCAGGAGTATTAGAAAATGAGGATCCTATGAAATAATATTTCTATACATGGTGCAACACTACCCATGGGTTTTGAACCATTCCTAGAAGCTAATGCTAGTGATGATATGATCTTTCTCCAAAGTTGGTTTCTGGGTTAATGTGGTTTATAGGCATTCCATTATACTATAATTATAAAAGGGCATATTATTATTACTTCACTTGATTATAATTATTGTGAGACTATAATAATTTTAATTTAATTATGCTTCCCATTATTTTATCAAGCTATAAAATCCCTAACCATTATACTCGGAATGTATAGTTTCTCATACATTATAGTAAAAAGGATCCATATTCCCCTTCCCATAACACAAATAATGGATTGGTCAATTAATTGAATGTATTTAGGTAGTTATGTCTTTTCCAACTGTGGGATTATAGTTCCTTGATCCATTGAGTGAAGTCCCAATCCAAAAATATAGACTCGGATTTCTTCAACATTTTCCTCCAAGTTATGCCAAGTATAGTAAGGGCTACCCCTCTTGTTGTAAAATTGTTAATTCAACCCAAAAAAATTAATAAGAAATCCCCTAATAAAAGTAAGTGTCCCAATAGGTGTTAGTCAAACACTTTTTTCTATTGGTTTCATTCCAAAACAAGTAATGGAAGGATTATTTTGTCTTAATAATTAGTTCATGTATTTTATTTAATATGCATAAAATATTATTATTTTATCCTTTAAATATCATATTAATATAAATTTTATTTGAATTTTGGGATTAACCATGTTCTAATAAAGTATTTACACATAAACCATTTGTTTTAATTCCATCTTTACATATTAGTTATTTTAATTCTATTTTTACATAACCCATTTATTTATTTGATCATGAACTTGAGTAGATAATAAATAAACCTCTAACCCTAGGTATAAACTTCTTATATTATTATCGTTATGAGTTCTAGAATCCCTATTATACACCTGTGTATCTCCCATGCTAGTTTTCTCTAGGTTCTATCTCGAATCACCACCACCTCAACTCCATCTTGAACCAACTCCATGTTCTTTCATATACTAATTTTATTAAATATGTTTTATAACTCACACATAGATGCAGGGAAACAAATGAGTAGTTAAAAAATTAAATAAAACAACATTGGACAAGAAGGACCTATATAATAAAATATAAAGGGATGACTCATAAGACATTATATTTAATTTAATAATAAATAATTGAAAAAGCATTATAATACGAAATTAAATAAAACCAATACATATATAGGTATGATAAAATATCATGACTAGTCATACACATGAAATGACTACCTATTTAAAAAAACTAGCCGACATTCATTTCAATTTATTTCATTAATAAGATAAAATATGTGTAAATTAATCAAAATAATTATCTTCTTAATCAATTAATTAATTTTATCTTATTCCATAAAATCATCCTAAAATTCCCATCATCTATTATTTTAAATAAAATAAAATATTTTATTTTATTTAAAACTCAATGAAATAGTATACAAATTTTTACTTAGAAGAAAATAATTGATTACCCATCCGAACTACCCTGTATGGTTTTAATTTTAAACAATGAACTCATATATCTTATTATGTACATGGAATGAGTCATAATTTCATAGTATATATTTTCAATTAAATTCCACTTGGAACACAGGAAAATTATGTAACATGTATAACTTAATGTGTCGAGTATTTAACATATGATAACTATAAATGATTCAAAAGTTTTCAATATTATACAGAATTAATTAAGCATTTAATATAATATAAAACCTGAGAACTAACATGTATTTCCAACTTAATGACCCACAAAACATAGGTTGATGAGGTTTAATAGAGTAATTAATTTAATTAAATATTTCCATGTAAATAGATAAAGTACAGGACATGTGAAATCCATCCACATAGTGTGTACTTCTCTTTATTGGATATCCTCAATATATGACTAGGGAATCGATGTGTGATTTTCGTAGACATTTATGAAGAACATAACATGTTTTTCAAGTTACACGGATTTCAGTCTATATGCATCTAGTATTGAATACCTACGGTGTATTAATTACATGATGTAGTTTGACCATGAGTTTTCCCTTAAAAGCACATTTTCTACATGACATGAAATCAATATACATAGTGATTGCTCTAGAAAATCCATGTTCCACCCAAGCTAGTCAACACATGGTGAATTTATTGTATAAGACATGTTCTAATTACATGACAACCCAAAAACCACACACACATCCTTGTAAAATTAACACGAATACAAGACATATAAAAAAATATTACATGCCATTATTTATGGTATTATCTAGCTAGAATTCATATCACTTCTAGATGGTATATTTAGATGTTATCTTCATTAATTTTTAAATAATCTTGGTAAGATTAGAGAGAAATAAAGAATTGGAAGAATATATTGTGATGATGGATCAGGAAAAAATTAAAATATGAAATGAATTTTAAATTTTAAATATGTAATGATCAATAATCAAATCAAAAATTATAAATTTGAATGTGACCACTCTAATAGCACTTGATGTTTACAAGTGCAGTGGAAGTGCTTATCTAAGTCGATCTAGGAACAATGAATTTCTAATTCAATGGATATTTTTTATATTTTATAAGACATAAACATCATTACCAATGAAAATTTTTCAATCTAATATTGATAAAAAATAAGTTGGAACCAATAAAAGATCTTTTTCACGTTAAATTTATAATTAATTTAATTAAATCAATATAAATATTAACTTATTTTTGAGATTTTTTTTATTAAAGATATTTATTATGCAAAACCCATTTTTTTAATCCATAATTTTGTTTGTAGTATCCAATTGCATAATCCCTCTAGCGGTGATCCACACATTCTCTTATGATCTCTTAATGACATTGATGAATCATCAGGTGCTAGCATAGTTGATTGATTATATTGAATTTTTAATATTTTTCTCTTTATGTTTCTTCGATCTTAAAGAAATTTTCATGACCTTCTCATTGTTTAGAGGATAAGAGAAGGAAGAGGATGATTCTAGATAAAAAACCATTGTTCATAATGATTCTCGATTAATATCTCTAAGAAAGTATTAGTAGTATATTAATATACATAAGGTTAGAGTTTTTAATTTATTTAATTGTAAAATTTCCCTTAATAAAATGTTAAACCCATGTGTGACCACATTCCATGTATTAATAATAATAAATTATTTTTATTCCATGTCACACGCTAACTGGCCCAATGATAAATATTATTTTAGAAACTCGAAAATTAATATTTAGCACCAAACACAATCTTGCTCTTCTCGTCCTCCATGATATTTATCAAATACTTAAATGAATATTTAAATAAATATTTATTCATAAAATAAATATTCTAATCATAGTTTTTTGAATAAATGTTTATTAAATTTTCAATAAATTAATAAATATTATATTTCCACATAATTTAATAATTATTTTTTAATTAATATTTATTTAATTTATAAAAGAATTAATTCTAAACAAAAATATTCCCCATTCTTGAGAATAATATTTATTAAAATAATTAAATTCAAATAAAATATAATTGAGATCAATAGAAACACTTAGTGTGTGACCCTCTTTGATTATTCCTCATTGGCATTAGGTGGACTTACCTAAAGTCCAAGATTACTATCTATAAACAAGTAAAGTCGCCCAAGATAAAGAAGTTAATGTCACAATGTCAAAAACCACATATGAGTTCTCAATGTGTAATATATCCCTTTGTCACAATACCTCATTAATCAGGTTGTACACCCATATCATCAACCTATATGCTTGATACATCTTTCTTTAACTATCTAAATAAACTCATTATTAAACCATGGATATGGGATTTAATGAGAAAGTGATATTTCAATCAAAGTTTTGAGATATCAACTTTCATAAATATGGGTGAGACAAATCCCTCCTCAACTTATTCATTAATAACATTTCATTCGTAATTCACCCAATGGTCCCAAATTTCTATGAACATATTACATCATGATTTTTTTTGGTAAATATAAGTGTGTGAGTCATGACATGTATTAATAATAATATTAAAGTTTAAGGACCATTACATGCACTCGTATACATGAATATCAGATGAAACATAAACATGTGTAATTATTACTGGTGGGTATGTTCTTATAATCTTTCACCTTGAAGATCACCAAGTGAGAACTTCATGAGATGAAGTCTCGCCTACTTATGAGTACTTGTGATGGACAATAAATATACTATATGCCTCATTATAAAGTATTATCCAACCATATAACTAGGTTTAATAATATCATCATGGAATTTTAAGGTTCTCATCATAGCGGGGAACTAATATTCCCTTTTCAATGTGATAAATACTCTAGAACCTTATTACATTAAATCCATGCATAAAAATGAACAATATGTCATAATATATTTAATTAAAATTCACTTTTTTTAATATAAAAGTAATAAAAAGTAAAAACAGTTGGTTCTAGAATATCAAATCTAATAGA
Organism: Viscum album; assembly: GCA_963277665.1. Classification (NCBI taxonomy): domain Eukaryota; kingdom Viridiplantae; phylum Streptophyta; class Magnoliopsida; order Santalales; family Viscaceae; genus Viscum; species Viscum album. The sequence goes on from OY728160.1 coordinate 1,923,332,367, forward strand.
ATGTTATTATTTTACCTAAATCCTCTAAAAAACCTTAAATTCACAACCAAAAACACCATTCCATGACCATAATTCCTCCCTTCAATCAAAATGAATATTAAATATCATGACATGGACCCCCATGCCTTGAATCTTCATCATGTCGTTACATAATATAATGAAAAACTCCAATCACTTATAGCCATACCTTCATACTGTGAAACTCTAGGTCAATTCATGGTGCACTCTTTCTAGATAAAAACATAGATCCATATCCATATTTATTCCTCTAACCTTCTCAAAACACCTAAAATAATCAAATCATGTTACATAACAGCTTGAGAAGGTCTTGACCATTACATCGTTAAAATTCCCAACAATTATGGAAAACCACTTTTCTTCACTGCTCATCGACTAGGACCAATACCTTTATATTTACAAAGAAATGAATATTGTTGACGGTCACTGGTATAAAATATATCTCCATGTACCAAGTGATTACTGTGTTGAACATTAATACATTTGAGGGAAACATGTGATTTTGGTTGAAAAACATTATCTATTTACTTGAGAGCATTGGATCGTAGTTATCACTCCTTACAATATGAAACAGAAAAAATAATACAATTATTTACATGAAATTTTCATGTTTTAAGAATCTATGATGATATATTTTCTATGATGACAAGAGTGAAAATAGAACAAAACTATAAGGTATCTAAATAAAACTTGATGGATTTGTGCCATTTTCACATATATCATTTTTTCAATTTGTAGCTCAAAATATTTTCATCAACCCTCCATGGATTTTAGACCCAATGATGCAATGAGATATCCTATAATTATAGATGAAAATCTTTTCAAATATAGTGATAAAAAACTTCATGGAATCTTATGGTTACCAACTTTATAAAAACAAATACTGATCAAATTTTTTCTATGTTTGTATTCTCAAATATTCCACAAAACTTTATACATAGTCTTTTATAACTAATATAATGAATCATTTTTAAAAGGAATATATTTTACATAAATGGATCTCAACTTAAATGTTTAACCCTGAATCATAATGAAGTTACAATAGAAGGTGGTGACACGTGTCTTTTTTTAAAACCTCTTCCATTTCATGAAAAGTTGATTGGACTCAAGAGTTAGAAATATATATATATATATAATGTTAATTATTTTAACCCCAGGAACATAAAACATTGGTTATCAGTATATGGTTTTCATAACCAGGGTATAGTTTTACATAAAAAATATATTTTTTATTAGATATTATATTTCTATAGTTCATTTATAAATGTATGTATGTATAATAAAAATGATTTTAACTACACAATATCAATTACACATTTATATGTGTATTATCATAGGTTATAAATGTTATTTATAACAAAAAATACATGTTAAAAATAATTTTAAAAAATATACATATTTTTCATGTTGTAATTCTATTAATTATATATCAATAAACAACCATAATATGTATATCGTTATATGTACAAAATAATGACAAAAAATATGTGTTGATATATTATAAAAAATATTAATAATGTATTAAGAGATAACTAGAATATATATTTTTTAGTTATATTTTTATATAGTATTAAATGATATTATTAATATATAATAATAACACTATACAATATCATGATTCCCAACCAATCCTATATAATAATTAATCAAATACGAGTCCTTGGAGAGTCTAAATCCAATTTATTTTTATTATGGTGGCACACCACCCCACTCACAAACCCATCAACAACCCTATTGTGGACATCCCACACACTACATATACACACAGACCCTCACCCATCTCTCTCAACTGCCCAATAATTGTAAAACATTAGAAAACCACTGATTCACCTCCCCTTATCAGGGATTCTCCTCCCGCTCCTTCACTTCCTCTGAAAAGCGCATTCGCCCCTGTCGCACCCTCACCTTATTTTTCCAATACATCATATATGATGAAAAAACTTCCACAATGCCACATTGACCATTGTTGGGAAGCTATCCTGGGGAAACAAGACCCAAATCACTCCCGAAAGCCACTTCGGCAGCCTCTTTGTCTTCGATGACCCCATCACAATGGATACCAGCCTCAGCTCCTCCCCAGTGGGGAAGGTCTATGGAATCTACATGTATAAATAGCATTTACCCTTCAATACCTAGCTCATCTTTTCCTTATTATTCAATTCCACCTACCACCACGAAACCCGCAACTTCACAGGCACCAACCTCCTCCTCAACACCACTTGGGACATTTCCATCACAAGCGACACCGAGGAGTTATCCAAGACCTGCGACAATTCCACCCTCACTACTAACCTCTTTAAAGTTGAGGTGTAATTTCATATCTATGTACACATCAAGATCTATGATTTCTATATTTTCTCCCACCACTATATGAAAAATTGGATTTAATAGTGGTTTCCAAAACAGACACTAAATATTTTAAAAAAAATCACGAGGGTTTTTCAAACTACCTCTAAATGTGGTTTTATTTTTATATATTTCAAATGTATTTTAGTTGTGGTTTTTTTTTTAAAAAAAAGCACTCAATAAGTTTTTGAAATTTTTTTAAAAAAATAACCAATTTTTAGAAGTAGTTTATTAAAACTGCTTCAAATTAGTGGTGGTTTATAAAAAATTACTGCTAAATTAATGGAAAAAATATTAAATATTACATATTTAGTTATGAATAATTATTATTAATTATTATTTACTATTTATAACCATTTATTTTTTATTATTTAAAATTATAATTAATTATAATGTGCTAATTATTAATTATTTATAATTATTAGTTAATAGTTATTTGAAACATAAATTAATTCTTAGATAAGTTGAAAATCATACTTCAACATCAAATGACCATAACGTTTGATTCATGTGTCTATTTTAGTTATGAAACCAATAAAATGAATATTATGAAATGAGATACAATCAAAATAGATAATAATGTTTTTAATAATTAATAGAATAAAATTTATTAATGTTTTAAGAGAAGTTAAAAATAAAACTTCAACTTCAATTTGACATAATTTTTTATCTGAGTAACCATTTAAGCCCGACCATATATCAAATTTATGATTATGATTATCTCTATGTAAAGTTGACTTGGGGGAACTTGGTTGCTTTTTTATGGTCAAAAAAGGCTCGGAAGGCCTCCAAAAATTATTTTTCAATTCAGATACCAAGATTTTTGAACATTTGATAAGATTTTAGTTTCGTTCAAGAGTGTCTCATATTCTTGTTGGATCAACTAATATTTTATTCCATAGAATTTAATTCCTATTAATTTAATGGTGTTACAATTGTTGGGGTTTTCCCACTTCTAGTGATTTATTATCTATTAAATATATATGTATGTATGTATGTATGTATGTGTGTATGTATGTATGTATATATGAATATTTTTCTATAATTATATACATTTGTAAATATTTATACATATTTATGTTTATATAGTTTTATATTTTATATGGGTGTGTGTATATATATATACATGTGTTTATATATATATATGTGTGTGTGTGTGTGTGTGTGTGTTTATATATATTTATGTAACATAAATGTGTGTTTATATATATTTATGTAAATTTACTTATATTTATATATATTTATAGATATTTATATCCAATTTATATTTTTTATTTATTATTGACTATGTATTATTTATTCAATTATTATTTATTAAATTATTATTTATTATTATATTATTGTTAAATTATTATTCATTTTTTATTTATTGTTTATTATTTATTATTCAATATTATTATTAATTTATTATTAATTTTTTATATCATTTTTATTTATTATTAATTTATAATTTACATATTATATATTATTTTATTATTTCTTTATTATTAAATTATTGAAAAATTGTTCTTTAATATTTATGTATTATTTTTTATATATTATTATATATTATTTTTAATTTTTTTATTTATTATTAATTATTAATTTATAATTTACATATTATTTATTATTTATTTAGTTGTTATTTATAATTTAAAATTTATTATTATTTATTATATATTATTATTTATTATTTATTTATAATTTATTAATTAATTAATTAATTATTATATATTATATATTTATTGTTTTTTGTTATTTATTCTTTATTATTTACTTATTTAATATTTATTTTTTACTATTTATTTATTATTTCAATATAAATTATTAATTAATTATTAATTATTATTAATTTATTATTAATTTATTATTATTTATTAATTTATTGTTTATTTATTATTATTTATTATTATTTATTATTATTTATTTAGTATATGTTTGTTATTTATTATTTATTATTTATTAGTATTTATTTATTTATTTATTATGATTATTATTTATTATTTGATTATTTATTTATTTTTTATTTTTTATTTTTTATTTTTTATTTTTTTATTTATTATTTATTATTTATTATTTATTATTTATTATTTATTACTTATTACTTATTATTTATATTTTTTTTATTAGTCTTTTATTATTTATTTATAATTTATAATTTATTATATATATATATATTTATTATTTACTATTATTATTTGTTTACTACCAATATATATATATATATATATAAGTATATTAAATTTTATTTATTGTCAATGGGGTGATGGTCAAGTGGTGACCAACATCTTTCCTACGACGTCAATTGTTGGGAGTCTTGTGTTTGATTCCCAACTATCTCCTTAGTAGGGGGTTTTTTGGTTTTATTCGGCAGTGTCAAACTATGGGTTACGATGTTTAATAAAAATTGTTGGGCTTGGACAAAAGGTGCAGGCATTTCTATAAAAATATCTACGATGTCCTTGGATGGGTGGTTTGGCATCGTGGTGGAGGAGAATCCGTCGGTGAGTTATGGAGTGCTCGATGACTTTAGACGTTGCGGTGGAAAATAGGTGGGAGGATTCTACGGTGATGTGTGCTCATGGGGTGGACAAAGACAGGCGGGCCCCGAGTGAAGGCGGTGGCACATTGCTAGCGATGTGGGCGTCAAGCAGATGGGCGGTTGATGTGAACTCTGAGTAGGGTTCTGAGGGTGGTGTGTAGCGAGAGCTGTATGGGATGGTGTCGACAGACTAGATCTGGAATGCAGCGGCGTGAAACCTTGATAGAGGTGAGCTATGGTGGGTGTGACTGCATTCGGTGGGTCCACTACAACGAGATTCTGTATGAAAAGGAAAAAAACTTCGACAAAGGAGGCGGGTAATTGTGTGCCCCAGGAGGGTTGTAATTTAATATCTAAATAAATTGGATTGGATGGGTGGGTTATCCCTTCGGTGGGGACTATGCAAGCCTTCCTGATCTGTGTGTTGTGTCCATGTGTATGCTTGAATATATTTGTACCCCAAGCACAGAAAAATATATATTAAATTTTGTTTACTCGCCACATGAATAGCTTGTTGGAGTGGTAAATTCTATGATGAATGACTAAGAGGTAAGGAGTTTAAATCTCAATTACAGTGAAGTGATGATGTTTCACCTTGAAAAAGATTTGGGGGAAACTTTAAAAAATCCTTGAAGCAAGTCATTATCTATTTTTATATTGTTCATGGAAAAAAACGTGAAGTGGGAATTGTTGGGTGTAATATATAAGAAACATAGATACCTAAAAAGGGAGTCCAAAAATAAATAAAGAAATATTATTCATAAAAGAGAGAGGGTAGATCTATGAGCTCAAATTTGATAATTTTGGTGTATCTTAGATTGGTTTGGGGAGTTCATTATGGAAATATCTTTCAAGTGATATAGTGAAGGTAAATTATTAATATGAGTCTAATATAATAAAGATATAATAAAATTGTTCAATAAAATTGATAGAGAATTTACAAAGCCAACAAGATACACTAATATGATGGGTGGTGTTTTATATTATCATAGTAGTTTTTCATTACTGTACTTGTTAACTTATAAGTGATCCTTGGATCACTCAACAACAATGACCTTTTTTTATAAGAAGTGTTAATCCTTAGAGGAGTGTGAGTATTTTTAATTGGAAATTTAGTCTATTCTAAGGAACCTATATGAATGGTTTAAAAGACCATTATTATGTTCCCAATAATTTAGGGTACCTATATCGATGATTCTAGAAAACCATTGGTAAAGTTATATACCAATGGAATTCCAAAAACCATTGGTCTAGGTTATACCATTATCTTTTTATTTTTATATATAATAAAAATAAATACTTCAAGATTTATAATTAGGTTTATAAATACATAAATAAATACACATATATATTTATCTAATTATAAACATAAAAGTTATCATAGGCTAGTGGTTAAGTAATTGAATAATAAAAGAGTGGTTTTGGGGTTTGGGACCTGCCACATCTTTTTTTATAGTACCTATACCAACGGTTTGGAACTATTTGTATATCCTAATATTTTTAATTATTTCATATTCATAATAGATAAAAAAGTGACATTGTGTGATTATAGTGAACTTGTCACACACCTTGAACTGGCCTTCACATTGGATATAAACCAAGTAACTCTTGATATTATTGTGTTGTTCGTTCATTGGAATGAAAGATCAACTATGAAATTAGTCCTATGATGTTGTTAATACATAGAAAATATATATTATAAGAGAAAATAAATTGGTTAGAAAAAAATTGAACTAAATTTATCCATTTTCAAATTTATTGCATCTTAGATAATCCTTATATATTGAGACCCACATAAATGAACCAATAATTGGTATTAAAGACTAAATTTGTTCTAATTTTTTATAGTGATTTATTTTGTATTGTTTTTTTTAAGTTTTAATTTTTATATAATTCTGTTGTAAAGACCCATAATTTCCATAGAATTTTTTTTAAATATATGGGATTTTTACGAGTCCGCTGTTTCTGAAGGCGCTTGATTTTGAATCCTGGTGTGCCCGGAATCAATTTCTGAAGTTTTGTTTGGGTACATTCAGTAAATGTACGAGCAGAATTTTATATCTTTTGAACCGGTGCTCGGAACTGAAATCTGAGGGCACCGTTGAACTCGCAGCGTCGGTGATTTCTTAGTGAGACTTTCACCACAGTTGCGTTCTAACAAAAATGGAAGTTATATTTTGGGGGTTTTTAATTAAATTGAAAAAAAATAAAGTGTTAACTTTATTTTTATTTTGGTGGTTGAAACCTCCAAGGGGAGGTTGGAGGTAGGGACCACCATACCCTAACCTCCCATGGGAGGTTATGGTGGTGGGGCCCACCCAAGAAAAACCTCCCTTGGGAGGATATTATTATGGTGGGTCCCACAAAAGATTTAAACGCTCTTAACCCCCTTGGAACCCCCAATTAAGTGGGGAGCCTCTTCACCTTCATTCCCCAATTTGATGAGCCAACTCCACCCATTTAATTAAGTGAAATAACTTAATTAATTTGAATCCATTGAATTCTTGCCAATGATTTAAAATAATAGACAGTCTATTATTTTTGGGTTGGCAACATTCTCTTGGTGGAACTTTGAGAGAGGAGCCTTACAAGAACATGGAGAACTTTATTCTCCTAATGAAGAACACCCCTCTCCAATGAGGAACGACAGACATCTCTCTCTCTCTCCCTCTTCAACTGGGTCAAGAAGAGGAAACACCGTCATCCTTGAAGAATGCCAACGACGTCAACTTCTTCGCCTTCTTCCGACATCAATGGAACGATGTCCTCCTTACCGCAAATTCGTCAACAAATATCGAAATACGAGGTAGTGGGATTCAAGTTATTTTATATATGAGTATAAACCTCCATTCTTTGTCGTTAAAATTTCTGGATTGGTATGCCAAATGATATCGTCATGATGAGGAGAGCTTGGACCGCACAAACATGGCCCAACCCTCTCCCTTTCGTTGTTCTTTTGTTGACGACAAAGGTGGACCACGAAGAAGCAGGTGGCGCAAGGCCTCCGGGTCTCCACAAGGGTGTGGCATCATCGTGCCATGTAGAGAACCGAGCCACGGCTAGTCGGGCCACGGCGGTGCCAGAGGGGCGCGGTGTCATCACACTGCGCCAGAATGAAGAGGCGCGGACAGGAGGGTCGTGGCGGATAGACGATGAGCACGGCGCCGGCGTGCCACCACGCTGCATGGAGGGCAGCAGGATCGCGGCATCGTAGCACCGCGATGGAGGTGCAGTGGCGGACGCCCTGGCCAGCCGCCGTGGAGCGGGAGCGACTGGTCTCTCGAGCCAGCCGGGAGAAGCGGGACCCCATAGGGTCCCGCGTGTGCTGGACTGGCACCACCGGGTGCCGGTTCAACTCATACCCGAACAACAGAGCCATTCAGGAGCTAGGGGGCGCGCGCCACCCCCTGGGCGCGGCTAGGGCAGGCCGCCTTGCCGCCCTCAGGCCAGGCCGCTCTTTTGGGTCGAGCCTCCCCCTCAAGTCGGGCCGCTTCTTCAGACCAGTTCGGACTCGCAGACTAGTTCGGACCCCGGTCCAGACCCGAATCGGGCTGAGTCAGTCCAACTAGGTTGGATCAGACCCGGACCAGCTATGGTCAGTTTACACCTTTTTACCCATTTCTTGGGCTATGGGGGTCCGATCGATGAACCGCCTACGGGGATGGAAATTTTGGAGCGAGATGGTTCTTTTGGAATATCCCACTTGAGGTTTGGACACATTTGGAGTATGGTCGGGTTGGTTTCAACCTAAAAACCAACTGAGCCCCTTGAACAGAAATGCCAATAACTCACAGAACGGGTGTCCAATCGACGCACCGTCTGTCGCGTTGGAACCCTTACGACACGATGGTCCTTTGGGTTAATCCTTTGTGGAGTTTAGTGGCAGTCGAGGTATGAATTATATCTCGAGGGTATATTCTACAGAACTCGAGCGCACCGGGTGCGAGGAATCCAGTGGCTGATAGTGAGGCGGAGGTTGGAGACAGATCATATGGAGTTCAGTGCTCAGTGATCCTGTGTGGGTCAGCGCATACCGATACTATGTGGGTCTGATCCATTGTGGGTCAGCGCTCAGCGATCCTGTGTGGGTCAGCACATACCGATCCTGTGTGGGTCAGATCTTGTGTGGGTCCATTGTGGGGGTTAGTAACTATCAATCCTGTGTGGGTCAGATCCTATGTGGGTCATTGCGGGGGTTAGTACCTATCGATCCTATTTGGGTCAGACTCTGTATGGTCAGAAGCAGTGCCTCTTATCAGAATAAGATTATCTAGCTTTGTGACTAATCATCTGCATTTCTAAGCTACACTAAAAAACCTAGTTTGAGCTGAGTCAATGACTTTTGTGTTTTCCTCATGATTGAGATGGGTTACTAAATATCTTAGGTATATATATGGGCATATACCTAAGTAAGGGTTATCCGTTGTTTTCGTACTTTGTGGTTATCCTTGTTGGATTTTTTGTGAGACCTTGAGGGTCTTGGGGTCCCTACTAAGTATCGTTATACTCATCCCTGCACGGGTTATGCCCGCACCTCATTGTGTTGGTTGCAGACGATGGACAGCGCTAATCGGGGCAGAGAGTAGCAGAACAGGACAGTACCCAGAGGTGGACCACATGGAGAGACATACACGGAGCGGATGGACGGACCTGGGGTGCAGAGGAGACCATCTTTACCCACCCTTCAGGTGGGAATTCCATAGGATGACCCTGTATATTCTTTACTTCTTTTCTTTAGTTGTACTAGAATTTCTGTTGTATTGTACTTTACTATTGGTCTTGTATTTCTGGACCCTTTACTTTCATCACACTCTTCTGTATACAGTTTTACTTAGTGTTTTACTTCCAATTTCATACTCTGTTGTGTTTTTTTACTGTTATTAAGGAAATGCCTTCCCATTTTAGGAATTTATGCCTTTGGTGATAGTCACCAGCCCCTGGTCTATGGAATTCGGGCTTGGGGTAGTCACGATATAGGCCCCAAGGGATGGGTCGTGACAAATTGGTATCATATGAGTCAGTTATACCGCAGAACATAGGACTCTGATCTTTCTTTTCTGTGAAGAAATAGTGTTAAGGGTACCGAGTGTGGTTTTTAGTTCAGGGAGTCCAGTGTTGGTGCGGCGGCCGACGTATCCATACACCAGGACCCTAACTACTGATGTCTGGCTTAGTTCACGAAAACCTTGATTGTGTACATGTCTTTAAAAGTTTTCTTAAATCATCTCAACCAGGTCATCTCACTAGGTATAAATATTTTGATCGTGTTGCATCTGTTTCTTTCAGGATTCCCCCCCCCCCCCCCCCCCCCCCGTGGATGACCAGTTAGAGCCCTAAGAGTTGTTCGTGCTGATATCCCATTGAGCGATGAGGCCTCGGTGCAAGTCCCTTTACCAGTGGAGGAACCAGCGGTACTACTCCCCATTGGGACACCGATGCCACCAGCCGCAGTAGTAGAGAGTACACGCCATTTGAGCACGTTGTACGAGTACCAGCGCCAAAGGACACCTAGGTTCCTAGGAGAGACGGACCCACAGGCGGCTGAGGATTGGTTGGAGGCTGTGGTGAGAGTATTCAGGATGGTAGGGACACCAGCAAACCTTATGGTGATCCTTTCTATGAGTCTCCTTCAGGTAGCAGCAGGCAGATGATGGAGCCTGATGCTTCTGGTCCACAACGAGGTGACACTTCTTTGGGAAGACTTCAAGAGCCTGTTATGGGTGGACTTTGTACCAGCCACCCTTCGTGCGGTGTAGATACATGAGCAACTACATCTACAGTAGGGCAGCATGATGGTAGCTCAGTACTCAGTGAGGTTCATCGACCTCTCACGCTACTCTACAGATATGGTACGGGACCTATTCTTTAGGGCTTGAACCTTTGAGCAGGGACTCGGGTGAGATATCCACTACAACAAAAGCATCCCTTAGCGGCGGTTTTTTTCCCAATTAGCAGCGGTTTAAACCGCCGCTAAACTTGGCGTCGGCAATCTTTTAGCGGAGGTTTTGTCAATTTCGCGGCGGTTTAAAAAATGTGTCGTAGATGCCTCATTTCCCGGCGGTTTCTCTCCATTTAGTGGCGGTTTTATGGGTCTGCCACACTTTTTTATTCGCGACGGTTTTAATCGCCGCAAAATTATGCCATTTGATGCGCCTATTTTGCGGCGGTAAAAACCACCGCTAAATATAAACATAATATATTTAGCGGTAGTTAAAACTGCCGCTAAATGATTCCCAGCAAGGCATTTAGCGGCGGTTTTAACCTCCGCTAAATGCTACCAAGTATGGCATTAGCGGCGGTTAAAACCGCCGCTAAATGCTGAACTGGAAAAAAAAATTTGGTTCTACTACACCACTTCCCTGAAAAATAAATCAAACCAGAATATAGAGAACACCTAGGTTTCATGGGGATCTCGACCCCCTTCTTGGTAGTGTAGGATAGTGGTATAATAAATAGAGAAACAACATACAATAATTAAATCAACAATAAATGAAAGACAAAGCATTGTATGAATAATATAAACTAAATATAAAAGGCCAATGACAATTTACAACCATGAATTCATGTCCAGATGAAGATAAAAAACTAAAAAATAGTATACATATAGAAGTTAGCATGATACACATTAGTACATGAGTAAATAAAATAACTAAAATCCCTAAGGGAAGAAATCTAAGAAACATACATCCACCCTGAAAATAGGGGAAAATATATTGTACCTTGATAAATTCGGGATCGATGGTGATATGAAGGAGAACCATCAAATCCTAATGGAGGGAGGTGGAGAAACCCATAGAGGAGGGAGCTGTGAATGCTGGAGAAGAAGGAGGAGGAAATAAAGGGAGTTAAAACATTTAACCTATTAATGGAAAAATGGTAATTTCACCCTTAAGAATAGTTCACATGGTATATGAATTTCCAAACCGTACACCAACCGTGAGACTCCCACTACTTAGGAATCCTACCTCACATGGTTTCCCCACATAGTTTACCCTAACCATGTGACAAATGTGTAATGAATTGTGTGATAATAATGCCTAAGTGGAACTAACCATGTGAGCTAGGAACATAGTTTGGAAAACTGTGTGTAGCCCGTGTGGGGCACTTCTTCTCACCTACTCCAGCCGCATGGTTTTCTACTACAGGTTCGCACAGTTTTAGACAAATAGTGTGCACCTATCATACCACCCAAACTTGATATTTTTGGTGCTTACCTAGGCCCGTTCAACTAGATAAATTATCACATCATCATCCCTTTAAGCATCCAACCGATGGTGCTCCCCACCATAGGTTTTAACATTAACAGAAAATTATGAACCATAGTATTCTCCACCATTGTAATTTCCTATAAAGAATATCCAAAGATTTCCAATGATAATATTGGAATTTTTCCTCTAATTGGGAAATCCTAAATACTTCTGAGGCCATAATAGGGACCTTACTATAAAGAAACAGTCAAATTCCAATCAGCCTAACTGAAACTAGTCATGCAATCTTTCTCAGAAGACATTTTCGACCCTTTCATGACACCCACATTAGCCTAGTGACATGATTTAAATGGATACTTTCACCTATATACATCTAAGAAGAAGTATAATAATTCAATCCACTTTCAGCTAACCATTCCCAAGATACTCAGCTTCGATGACTCACATATCACAACCTGAACCACAATTCCTTCCTCTATGAAATCCCGTGTTTACCACAAGCACATTCACATAAGCCCATACCTGACTTTCAATGAAATTTCTTAGTCATTCCATCACCTAACCATTTAATACATTGTTCCCCAGCATGAACAAGGGTGGAACCTAGATCCATCCCACTATAATCATTACCCTTTAAACATCACCTTTGAGTCCGACGATAAGTTTGGGATAAAATAAGATCATCAAGTTAGAGTCCAAGTAACTATCCCTAGGTAGTCCATACTCCAAGTTTACAAGTGAGATATTGGTAAAAGACCAAAACATCCACATAAGATCATTTACTGAGCCTAGAATGACATTCATCTAGTGATCAAGTCAAAGGAAACGGTTGGTGTCCAAAAGTATGTCCAAGGCATTCCTACACAGGAACTCAGGTATCACACAAGAACTAACCATGCCTCAATAAAAACCATGCATCCCGCATGAAACATTGATAAAACCTATTTATTAAAAAAGAATAACACTTGATAGATTTAGCTCGGTATATAACCGATGCTCTCTTAGTGCATCGAGGATGACGTAAAGATAGGGGACATGCTTGTTGATAAGCAAGAGTACACTAAGAGAGTATAAATATTATCAGATTATTGGAGACACTTCCATCACCTCTAAGACACTTCCATCACTTCTACTACCTAGAAGGACATTTTTACTATATCTGACACGATGTTCCCCAAATTAGGAGTGTCCTAGTCATGAAAAGAAGAGATAGACCAACTGCTCATAAGAGAACTAGGTTAGATTCACCTTAATCACACATGTGACACTTATCTGATTCACACTCACAAACTCCATAACATTTGTCATAAAAGATGAAACCAACCCGACCAGTGTGTCAGAACACCCAATCCATTTATGAATTGAGCTTACACAATGGGGCTACCCGAATGCTACTATATAGTAGAAATGGTATTAATATGGGTTACATATATGGAAATGTTTGGTGGCAACTGTGTGCCATAAATATTACATATACAAACCAACTGTTAACATACTTTTTCAACACATCAAAAATACTACTACTCATCATCTGATGCTGCATCGTCACCCTCTCCATCTTCATCTCCACCACCTGCTGCCACCTGTAAGAACATTATATTGAAAATTAAATATTTTTTCATATTTATAATAAAACTTAAAACCAATAAAAGTTTGAAAACTAAATGATTTTGATTTTTTTTGTGATTTACCTGCTCACCACTACCCGATGCACTACCACCGGGGGCATATCTGCTCATATACTGACGTATTTCAAGCAACTCTTTCTGCAAACCAGATATCTGATCCCCCTACCGGTGAACTGTGTTTCGTAGAGAAGACATCTCCCTCTGAGCATCTTCAGGTATGAAATGACTATAAGCAGGAGTAGATGTAGCTGAAATCCCTGATGGCATGCGAAAGACCTTAGATGGTACAGGTCCCAAACCCATCCCGCGCACTCTACCAGGATGCTCCTTCCCAAGGACTTTACCAACCGGGTCATCCTGGGAGACTGAGTAGGATTGCCCAGGATTGACATCCCATATTTCTTTAATTTTTACCTATAAATCAAATATCAATATATATTAACACAGTAAAAACTGATAATAAGTTATTATAATAAATAATTGACTTCATACCCCAACTTCTCTGGCAGGTTCATTAACAAAACTTCCATCTATTTTTTTATGAACATCCAGCCACAGTTCTGTTCGGGATGCGTCATGCCCTAAACTCTGTGACTGAATTAAACAAAGATAAATCAACAATTAAATATGTTAAATAGATAATATTATATTATAAATAATTAAACTAATTAAAAGATTACCAATGACATTCGGCTTCTTGAAAAGCTTTTTGAACCCGCAGTGTGCGGGATGACCAGCTTTGCCCGGTTTGAAGCATTGTGTCTTGAGAGATCCTGAAATAAATAAAATTAAATTTAATGGTATTGTATTCAATGTCTATCTCCTCTTCATGTACATGTATAAATGTAAAATGAGGATAATATAATAATATATATTTCAATACCATCAGCTTCTCATCACGATGTCTATCGACAAAAACCTTCCACTGTTCTTTCGGTACCCCACTGGGTAGCTTCTCATACATCTGCTGCAAGGTCAACGAAGTATCGTTGACATCACACCACAACCTCCATTTGAAATCTTTCCATTTTTTTCAAATATTTTTCAATGTCCACTTCTGTGCTATCACATCAGAAACGGTAAAGTGGAAGAACATCTGTATACAGAAATTCATTTTGAATATATTAGTAACATGACATTCAATTAAACCATAAAGTAATAAAATTACCTTTATCTGAGAATCATAAACTTCATTTTTCCAGTTTGGAGCCATATGCCTCCAATCATCATATGAAATAGGCAGGGAAATGGGCTCCGCTGCCAGTTGACCTATAATCTGACCAAGTAAACCTGCGGCGTCATCCGTCGGGACCCCATAAGAATCAAATGGCACCACTATCTTCTCGCCATGCATGTTCCAAATATCATAACTTTTTATGTGTTTTTCCACGGTTGAATTGTTTTCATCTGCAATGAGCAAAAAATTACTATAAACAAAATTCAATAAATTTATTTAATTAAAATTTGTACCCATGACTGTGACCCTCCAGAATGTCCGTGATGAACTGGAAGGGGCGTGTCGCTGCCCCACTGCTGAGGCTCCTATAGGGGGAGGCGATGACTCATCCTCTAATGAGGCATCCACTGATGGTGTCAGAGATGGTGCAGGGGGAGATGATGTAGGGATGTAGGCAGCTGCTGCCTCAGATGTCGTGGGGACAGACGGATCGTCATCTATCGCAGAAGTAGAAGGAATGGTGTACCACTTCTTCCTTGGCATTCCTGTCATTTAATCAAATAAAATTAAGTTCAAAATATATATTTCAAAAAATTTATGCAGAAAAAAAAATTAAAAATGATAATAGATGCCCAGTACTAACAAACAAAATATATATAACAATGATAATGAATGACTACAGAAATGAAACAAGTGGTTGCTGAATGAATAAGTAATTGTACATACAATAATTTTCCCCTTCAATCATGTCAGTTTCCTACTCCATTGCTTCATCCACTTAATTCATCCTTTCTAGACTAATATTTTCAATATCATGATGGACAAATAATTCTGCTTCCTGTTGTTGATGAAATTCAATTGTAGAGGTCAAATCTTCCACTTCATCACCCATATCATACAAATCTCTTTGTATTACATGAGTAACTACACTCCACCCTTCATCCACAACATCATTCACATAATATACCATTTTTTCCTGCGATGCTAAGATATATGGATCATGCAGTTCACGATCACCAACATCCGTCAAGCGAGAGAAGTTTACAGAAGTAAATTGCAAGGAATCTCTTTTAACACCTCTGATAATATCGACCCATTTGCATTTGAATAAAACAACAGAAAAATTCCTGTGGTAGTTTAATTCAATAATATCATGCATCTTTCCATAGTATTCCACTTCAGAAAATATAAATATACTACTATTCTATGTTTTCAAACCCACTTCTCGATCGACGGTACGAAATCTAAAACCATTCACATTATAAGCGCCGAACTTTCTAACTTGTTTTATAGGAACTCTAGAAAGAAACTTCAAATCTTCTGACAAGTCTGCTCGAGTATCAGTATTCATGATATGAAAAAAAAATTAATAGATTTTCAAATTGTATGTGTCAAACTAATATTCGTATTTATTGCAATATTTATAAACTTACACGTCGTGCAAACCATTCTACCAGCTCTTTATTCACAGATTTTATTATATCTTTTTCATTTCGTGTTCGTCCTCTCATTCGTCTCTTTCTTTGTATCCTCAACTCTTCAATAAATGGATCTGCAATTTCACTATTCAGCAGCACATATCTATGTGCCTGTAATAATTCTAATTCTGTTAGTGTCGCGTATGAGGTCCTCCCAACTGATCAGCCAATAGCAGGAAATATTTTTTATTTCTGATGCATTTGAGAATGAGTTGATGTGTCGTCAACATGTCCAACTCGATTAAATCTTGTCTCAATATCATCCAAATATCTGGAACAAAAGGTGATACACTCCTCAGCCAAATAGCCTTCAGCAATAGATCCTTCTGGTTGAGCTTTATTTCTCACGTATGCTTTCAAATGCCCAAGATATCTGTGAAAAAAAATAATAATATTATGCATTTATTTAAATGCCAAAAATTGTTTACTTAACTAGAAACATATAAATAAAATACCTCTCAATTGGATACATCCATCGATAATGAACGGGGCCTCCTAATTTAGCTTCGTCAACCAAATGCACAGTTAAATGCATCATGAAAATAAAAAACGATGGAGGAAAGATCATCTCCATTGCACAAAGGGTCAATAAAAACCTCTCCTGTAGGTTTTCAAGCTGAAATGGATGTAGAGATTTCTCACATAATTGCCTGAAAAATGTGCAGAATTGGAGTACAACAGCAGTAACTTTTTCAGGTAATAATGTACGCAATTCCAATGGTAGTAACTATTGTAACAAAATATGTGAATCGTGACTTTTCAATACATATAACTTACGATTATTCAAGTCAACACACCTCGAGATGTTACTCGAATACCCATAAGATACCTTCACATTCTTTAAAATTTGAAGGAATGTATCTTTATCCCTATTTTTCATTGAAAAAATGGTCGGAGCATACTTTTCATTCTCATTTGGCCAGAGATCACGTTTTATGTTCATTACTTGTAATTCTTTGCGAGCATTGAGATGATCCTTCGACTTTACATGCTCATTAAGTAATGTGAAAATCAAATTATCACATACATTCTTCTCAATATGAATCACATCAAGATTTTGGCGCAAAGAATTAAATTCCCAATACGGAAGTTTGAAGAATATACTTTTTTTCTTCCATTGTTGCGTTCTGATTTCACTTGACGATGCACTTCGCACTCATTTTCTGCTATCATTCAAATGATGAACCTTCCCAAATTCTGTTTTAACATTTTCAAGCTATTTCAATATTTCAGAACCGGTTAACAACTTTGGAGGTGGTCTATGATCAATGGAACCATTAAATTTTGATTTGTTCAGCCGAAATCTATGAGATGCATCAAGAAATCTTCGATGGCACAAGAAGCACCATTTTCTACTGTGAGGTAGCCGTTTGGGCTTGAAATCAAAGTTACAAACAGGACAAGCCAAAACCGTATAAGTGTTCCAACCAGATAAATTCCCAAGCCCAGGGAATTCACTAATGGTCCACATTAAAGCAGCATGAATTTTGAACATTGTTTTAGAAGAAACATCAAATGTCTCAACACCGTTGCTCCATAACTCCTGCAAATATTCAATCAAAGGCTGTAGGTATACATCAATATCATTTCCAGGAATTTGTTTTCCAGGAATAATCATCAAAATGATAAAAAATGTTTGTTGCATACACATTCATGGATGAAGATTATAAGGGATCAAAACAACTGGCCAAATGCTATAACTCGTACTCAAAGTCCCAAATGGGTTGAATCCATCGGCAGCCAATCCCAATAGAACATTCCTAGGATCAGCTGAGAAATCTGGATGTAATGAATCAAATGTCTTCCACGATTGGGAATCTCGTGGATGTCTCATTAACCCATCATTGTTATTATCTACAGCATGCCACTTCATGTGTTCGGCGGTTTTTGATGACATGAATAATCTTTGCAATCGAGGCTTCAAAGGAAAGTAACGCAAAACTTTTGTAGGTGTGTTCCTTTTCTTCTTCTCCATGAAATTATGTTCAGTCATACTTCCAACATTACCCTTTTACTACCATCTAGAAGAAAAACATTTCTTACAATTCTGTCTACTTGAATCCTCTCCCCAGTAAAGCATACAATCATTGGGACACGCATGTATTTTTGTATAATTCAGACCAAGCTTGTTTACAACTTTTTTCATCTCATAAAACGATTCTGGGATTTTTTTCTTCAGGAAATGCATCATGAATCAATTCCAATAACATAGACATTGCCTTATTTGTAATTCCACAAAGAAATTTGATATGGTACAACTTCAGCAGAAATGAAAGCATTGAATATTTCAAACACCCACTATACAACTCGTGATTTCCATTGTCAACTAAATCATGAAACGCATTTTACTCACTGAAGTTTTCCCTTATATTTGGCTCCACATAATCAAGAGGAGGATCCAATGATATGTTACAATCTTGATCTGCTTGTGTTACAGTCTCAAAAACATCACTTGTCACGTTGCAATTTGTAGCATCATCTTCTGGTTGTTCTGATATGTTTTGATGCTCATAGTGGTGTCTTGCAGTGCCGAATGCATCATTTATGAGGTTTTACATTTCATTTTCCATTGGCGACAAACTTGGGACCTCATTCTGTGGATTAACATCAGTCCTCAATATTTCTGTAATATTTGATTCTCTATGCCAAATCCAACACAAATATTGATCAGGGAATTGCTTCAGTATTAAATGTTCATAAACTTCATCCCTCTTCAACCATGTTCTAAATTTACATTTAGGACATGTACATCTTATTCTCCATTCAACGGATCGATTAGAAATTGCAAAATCTAAAAACTAATTCAAACCCTTAGCATATTGAGGTGTGTTCCTCGGTAATGTGATCCAGCTTTTATCCATGTATATCACAATGTGCCTACACAAAAATATATGATAGTGTAAGATTACAGAAACATAATATAATAAAGATGAACCATTGATCATAAAGTATGCATAATATAATAAAGATGATTCATTGATCACATTTACCACTTCAGACCAACAGAACAAGTCTGGTCCATAGGGGACAGCGTCAACACCTCATTGAGGAGGAATAAGAATATCGGGCTACACACTTATCATAACACTATCGATCACACATTTATGTTGCCTCAAACAACACCCCGTTGATGTGTGATCGAAAATGATCATAATGCATTTTAAACCTGAGACATTATGTGATTGTTTAGGCTTGACCTTAGATGTCCTCCAAGAGGAATGATGTTTCTCAATGGTTTCATACACAACCAACTATAAAGAGGGCCACTATGTTCACTTTATTCATCGAAGTGTCACCTCTCTAGGTTTGAGAATTACAAGTTAGACATTTATAATCATGTCTTCAACCATCGACATATAAAGAACCAGTTTTTTATTCAAGGGTTGTCTTAGACATTGAAACATTATTAATCTCATTTATAAGAATTTTATTTTAATAAAAAATTAATTTTTTAAAAGGGTTTGATCACTATAGTGGTGAGAATGTAAAACACATACATACATCAAATTCATAAACACATGGGAAATGCAGAAGGACTACTCACATCAATTCTATTTTTTTCACTTTTTAAGAACAACCCTATAACTCTTGTCTATGATTTTTTAAATCTGAAATCATATCTTTAGTACCTATCTCAAGGCACAACACCAAATACATAATTATATATAATTTATAGTTAATTATATAATTTTATTATAAAAATTATAATTTATTTCAATTAAAACCAACAAGGAATAATTGCCAAAAAATCACCATCCCACCTAATCACACCTATATAATAACCAACCACTTATGTATTTTTTGTGGTGAACTCCAACCTTTATCCCAAAAAAATTACCTGTGAAGTTGAACCAAGTCAATCAACAAATTAACTTAACTTAATCTAATTTTAATTAAAACTATTTAAAAATTATAAATGGTGATGTACCTCTAACCCAATGACATGTTAAAGCATGAGATAATAATGTTGGGACATATCATATCAGTTTTGAGAAAAATAATTATCAGATCAGATGATTTATACAATGATCCAGTGTAAATAATCTCCAAAATCTAACCAAAAAATCCAAAAATAAATGAAGAACAATGTAAAGGTAACATCAAATGTAGTCATACATAATGGAAATAATACTACATGTTTGACCCCAACCATGGCCATGAATGATGTTGTAGAGGAATTTATCCAAGGTTTATGCAAGTAGTTTATAATCAAATGATGTCCTATTTGACATTAGCATCACCTTTTTGATGTGTTGGTTACATATACTTCTTCTTAACCATATAATTTATTCCCCTTCCCCTTCTCTATCTATCTGCCTCTCCCAAAAACAATGTCTACATCATAGGAATATATGTTGGTATTTTGAAATATTTAAGTCATGTAGTTATTGATAAGGTGGCATGTATATTTGTCATAATTGAAATAATTTTTTAGATATTTCATTATTTTGATGACCCATGTGTTTTTATTTCCCATTATGGTTTTTTGAGACTCGACGCAGTAATGACCTCCTCACGGTGGAATACTAGGCCACCAAAACCCAATTATTTCCACCATAGGCCATTTTTTAAAGATAAGTGACGAGAATGAATAATTATAATGGTAGGCCTCTTAATAATGTACATGTAGTCATGCACCCAACCATATATATGAATATGTTCATAATAATAAAAATAAGAGAAAATAAACTAAATATTTACATTCTATCATGTTATTTACTTTAGAGAATAAAAAATAGTACAATAGGTAATATGAAAACAAATGGAAAAATATACACCTAATAGGGAAATATTACATATCCTGACAATAATATGAAATGAATGAATTATAGAGAGATCGACTATTGATCTATAGTCACCGACCACCATGTAAGGTCAAATTAACCCAATTATCCCTTTTCCCAACATAATACACAACTAATTTGTACATTATCTATATATACATGACATGTGTGGTAATAACTCAATTAGGTTTGAGCACATATATACCCAACCTTCCGCATCCAAACCCGATATAGGAGGAATAGAATACATGTTAATATTAGACATTTGAGCCTAAAGATTGACAAAAAACTAACCCAAAAATAAATAGATATGTTCTTCAAAGAAAACCGAAAAGGAGAGAAAGGTTATATCTATCTCAAATACCAGTCCAAAATAATGGTTTCACAACTTCTCTAATGAAATATCATCAATGCCTAGTATCATGCTAATTTGTTCAGGGAATTATTGATGAGGACCAACACCTCATCAATTTTCTATAATCTACTATATTTTGGAAAGAGTAGATGTAGGCCATATTTTTCCATCTTGAGGCTCCCCTTGAGAGGTGGGTGAATCTTTTTGCTTATAATATTTCATAAAAATGAAGGATTTTTGGATTTTTGGTCTTTGAAGACCAATATATGGATATTTCCTTTACATAATTTAAAAAAAACCATCATCAACCCCCGTGTGATTGCACGTGATATAATAACCACCCTAGTTGATGGAACTTCTTAAAAACTGAATAGAATTGAAAAAATACTAGTAACCCAATTAGATGTCATGAAGTGCTACTAAAAATAACCCTTGATCACACTATAGGTCTTCATAAAGATGCCTCCTTCCTCAATCCTATCTTAAAATTAAACTATAGACGAACAAACAGCCATTCAAGGATAGTATAAATATTGATATCAAATTCCACCTGATTCACAACATCCACAAAAACATGCGATCATATAAAGTTATAAAATTTATCAGGCCATTTTTTACAAGAAATTTTTAGACATTTATGAATGAAACCAATTCAATAAAACTACAAAACATTTACTAAAATGTAAAAATATGTATATAAAAGTTCATTAATCTTTGGATGATGTAAATCCAATAGAAATTAAAGTGCAATAAAAAGTTCTAGAGAATGAAGAGGAACCACAAGCCTAAGATGTTGTCTATATTGACTCCCTTGTATTTCTCTTTCCAATGAAGTTTGTTGTGAAAGTCAGCCCCACTTAAGACTCCTCTTCCATATTGTCATCAACAACCATCATTAAATAATTTCATTTCCACAACATAAACAATGTATAATCAAAGTATAAAAATACACATAAAAGTGTTCATAAAAATTTCATATAGATAAGAAAAATAAAATTGAGAATCATAATATTATCTTGTATTATGCAAACAAAACTCATTATAAGAACATAATAAAGAAAAACATGATATATAATTTATCAAAAAAGAAGTGGAAAAATTTTCATATGCTCGAAAAAAAATTAAAATAAATTACACTGCCCATGTATTAAGGGGGAGGAATATCCTCCAGTTGTTTTGGTGAAGACCTGCATTTATCAAGATTTAGAAGTGCATATTTTTTAGATAAATGGAATTTCCATTCAATTAATTTCAATCACACAAGTATGTCCCACTATATGATAAACAAACCAACCTTCCACCAAGCGTAGTAGGACCTAGATTTTCCAAGGGCGTGGGGGGCGCAGGGGGCGCGGGTTTCGCCGGAGGTCAAGGGGGTCGCCGGTGGTCGAGGGGGGCGCTGGGGGGTGCGGGTTTCGCAGGAGAGCGCAGGGGTGAGGAGTCACCAGCAGCGCGGGGTGTGGGGAGTCGCCGGCAGCGCGGGGGGTGCGGAGTCGCGAGGGTTAGGGATCGCGAAGGGGAAGGGGGAAAGGGTCGGCGTCTGTGTAAAATAATTCGGGTTTCGCGGTGGTTTTGTGAACCGCCGCCACAAAACCGCCGCTAAACCATGTTTTTTTTTGTAGTGATCAGAGCTTCGGTGATCTCACTTAGCATCCCAACTCAGGAAGGGGTGTTAGAGAGATCCCTCCTAGTGGAGAGTTTCCTTGTTGAGCAGTCACCAGTAGTAAGACCCACCACTAGTCGACATGCAGTGAAGTCTTCTGTAGGTAGCAGTAGACAGATGTCGCAGAGGTCCTAGAGGACCAGACCTACAGGTGGTCGACCGTTTGACTCAGGATCGGTTGTGCGGGCCACACAGAGTAGAGACTTACATGCTAGGAGCGGGCAGTGTTACTCATGCGGTGGGCAGGGTCACATGGCACGTGATTGTCCGACCCGCCGTTCAAACAATCAACAGTCAGTTGAGGGACCTCCCAGGTAGAGGCATAGATTCGATCAAGGCGGTCCGCAGGGTGCAGGTGGACATGGCAGAGGAGCTGGTCATGTTGCTGTCAGTGGGCGACGTTACGAGGTGCTACCGTCACCACCACCATGAGGTCCACCCTGACCGCAGGGAGAAGGTGGACAGGGGAGAGATTAGCTTCAGGCAGTTGAGGAATATGACCACGGCTCTCTGGAGATGATTCGAGGTACTAACTGTGTCTACTCCACCTTAGCTTCAGTTCTTATAGACACAGTTTCCAGTCACTCTTTCATTTCCACTACCCTCGTTTAGAGATCGGAGATTCTGACGGAGTCATTGGCTCGATCCTTACAGCTAGAGACTCCTATGGGAGCAGACTCGACAATTACGCATTAGTGCTGGTAGTGTGAGATTACTCTAAGAGGTGATATCTTTTTCTGGGATCTCCTCGTAGCGGTGTTAAGGCCTTATGACGTCATCTCGGGTATGGATTGGTTATCTACAGTCCATGCTCAGACTGACTGTATTAGGTGCAAAGTACAGTGTTTCCGCATGGATGAGACCAGGTTTACCTTCACAGGTGAGAAGGGAACCTTTGAAGCAAAG
The DNA here is from genome assembly GCA_963277665.1 of Viscum album. NCBI lineage: Eukaryota > Viridiplantae > Streptophyta > Magnoliopsida > Santalales > Viscaceae > Viscum > Viscum album. Next base: position 1,923,356,451 of record OY728160.1, read on the forward strand.
GATGAACTTACTTGGAGGAGGGTGAAGCTGATCACTCATCAGTTGGCCTACCTTACCCTCAGAGCAGTTGATGTGGAGAGTCTGACTTATCCTATGATGGTGGACCAGTACACGGATTTTTTCCCTGAATATGTTCCAGGACTACCTCCTCACAGAGAGGTGGACTTCTACATTAACCTATACCCCGGGATGGCACTGATATCTACTCCAGCATATTGGATGCCTCCCGCCGAGCTTCGTGAGCTGTGGTTACAGTTGGAGGACTTGCAAGAGAAGGGATTCATTTGGCCCAATGTTTCTCCCTGATCAGCCCCGATTCTGTTCGTAAAGAAGGCGGACGAGAGTTTGAGGCTCTGTGTTTATTACCGTCACCTAAACCAGGTGACTGTGAAGAACAAGTACCAACACCTAAGGATTGATTACCTCTTAGATTAGCTCAAGGGAGCACAGTGGTTCTCAAAGATAGACCTCAGATCGGGTTATCACCAGCTTAGAGTTTGAGACGAGGATGTCTATAAGACGGCCTTCAGGTGTCGGTATGGACACTATGAGTTCTTGTTTATGCCCTTCGGTGTAACCAACGCTCCAGCAATGTTAATGTGTCTCATAAACATGATATTCCAGCCATAACTCGATCGATTTGTCGTAGTCTTGATCGATGACATTCTAATCTATTCGACTGCTGAGGAGGAGCATGCCTACCATCTGTAGGTAGTACTGGACACACTCCGAGATCACTAGCTTTATGGAAAGCTCTAGAAGTTCCAATTTTAGATTCAAGAGGTTCACTTTTTGGGACATGTTATCTCGGAGGCTGGAGTTGCAGTATATCCAGTGAAGATTGAGGCGGTACTTTCTTGGGAGCCACCCAGGAGTGTGATGGAGGTATAGAGTTTTATGGGCTTGGATGGATACTACCGGAGATTCGTTCTAGACTTCTTCAGAGTTGCAGCACCACTATCAGCCTTGACGAAGAAGGGGCAACCCTTTGTATGGTTGGAGAGATGCCATTAGATCTTTCAACAGCCGAGGCAGAGGTTGACTAGTTCCCCCATCTTGAGGCTTCCAGAGGAGGGAATAGGGTACGTAGTTTGCTGTAATGCATCAGGGACCGAACTCAAGTGTGCCCTAATACAGGAGCGAGCTGTGATCGTGTATGGTTCTAGGAAGCTAAGACAGCATGAGAAAAACTATTCTACCCATGACCTGGAGTTAGAAGCAATGGTCTTCACATTGAATATGTGGTGGCACTTTCTGATGGGCGAGCATTTCACATTCTACTCTGATCACAAGAGTCTCAGGTATATCTTCTCTCATAAGGACCTGAACCTGAGACAACGACAATGGATTGAGTTCCTCCAGGACTATGACTTAGAGATAGTCTATACTCCTAGGAAGGGGAACGTTGTTACGGATGCGCTCAGTAGAAGATCTGGTATACAGTTGCTAGGAGAGGCGACAAAGTAGCTGGCAGCCTTACAGATATCCTTTGTGGATAGAGATAGAGCAACCTTTCTACAGTCTCTCACAGTCACTCCTCCACTTCTTCAGCAAGTCATGGAGGCATAGCATGAAGACACTAACTGTGAGACGAGACGTGCTCAGATATCCACAGGTCAGGCACCTGATAGATTTTCTGAAGGTGTGGAGCATGTCATCCTCTACAGAGGACGTACCTTGGTACCAGTTGCACTTCAGGAGTAAGTATTGAGGGAGTTCCACACGTCCCCTCTAGCGGTATATCCAGGAGTGGTGAAGATGTACCAGGACCTCTGACAACAGCATTGGTGGCCAGGTATGAAGAAGGCGGTAGCGGAGTTTGTCTCACGATGCCTCACTTTTCAGCAAGTGAAGGCGGAGCACCAGGTACCAGCAGGCTTGGTTCATCCCTTAGAGGTCCTAGAGTGGAAGTGGAATGTGATATCCACGGACTCTATGGTGGGTCTTCCACATACATCTTGTATTCATGATTCGATATGGGTGATCATTGAACGACTCACCAAGTCGGCCCACTTCCTACCGATCAGAGAGTAGGGATCAGTTGAGAGCTTGGGATGCCTCTATGTGCAGGAGATAGTGTGTTTACATGGAGTAACCTCTTCTTTTGTCTCTAACCATGACACACGGTTTACTTCCCGGCTATGGAAAGGGTTGCAGGAGGCTTTTGGGACACATCTTCACTTGAGCACCACCTTCCGTCCTCAGACAGATGGTCAGACTGAGAGTACCATTCAGACTCTCGAGGAAATGCTTCATTCTTGTGTCCTCGACTTCGGTCACTACTGGGAGGACCACTTACCTTTGGTAGAGTTTTCCTACAACAACATCTATCACTCCACCATCGGTATGGCACCTTTTGAGGCCTTGTATGGTCGACCTTGCAAATCGCCACTGTGATGGACAGACCAAGGAGAGTCAGTACTAGTGGGACTAGAGATGGTACGAGCAACCACGGAGAAGGTGCAGATCATCTAGGATCGGATGAAGACTGCACAGAGTAGACAGAAGTCATATGACGATAGGAGATGGAGGCCTTTGGAGTTCGAGGATGGAGACGATGTCTTTCTACGGATCTCACCTCAATGAGGTCTACAGAGATTTGGCCGAGGCAGAAAGTTGTCTCCGTGTTTCATCGGACCTTTCTAGGTCCTCAGTAGAGTAGGCAAGGTGGCATACTGCTTGTCTCTTCCACCTCAGCTACACTGGGTGCACGATGTCTTCCACATATCTTATTTGAGGAGATACGTGCATGACCTGTCCCACATCATCAACCACGGGGAGCTAGACATCGATGACAGAGCAACTTTTACGGAGGTTCCAGTGGAGATTGAGGATCGATAGGAGTGGGTCCTACGTGGACGGTCGATACCTCTAGTGTGAATTCGTTGGCAGCACGAGAACCTCCAAGAGAGAACATGGGAGAAGGAGGATCAGATGCGTACTCAGTGCCCTCATTTGTTCCCTTAGTGTGAGTAGTAGCTTACGGGGATGTAAAGCCCTGAGGTGGGGAGAATGTAAAGACCTGGAATTTCTGTGGAATTGTTTTTAAATAGATGGGAATTTTACAAGTCCGAATTTTATGACGGTGCTTGATTCCGAGGCCGAGTGTTCCTGGAATCAATTTTTAAAGTTTTGTTCGGGTATGTTCAGTAAACGTACGAGCATGATTTTATATCTTTTGAACCGGTACTCAGAACTGAAATCTGAAGGCACCATTGAACTCACAGCGTCGGTGATTACTTAGTGATACTTTCACCGCATTTATGTTCTAACAAGAATGGAAGTTATATTTTGGGGGTTTTTAATTAAATTGAATAAAAATAAAGTGTTAACTTTATTTTTATTTTGTTAGTTGAAACCTCCAAGGGGAGGTTGGAGGTAGGGGCCACCACACCCTAACCTTCCATGGGAGGTTATGGTGGTGGGTCCCAACTGAGAAAAACCTCCCTTGGGAGGATATTATTAAGGTGGGTCCCACACGAGCTTTAAACTCCCTTAACCCCCTTGGAACCCCCAATTAAGTGGGGAGCCTCTTCACCTTCATTCCCTAATTTAATGAGCCAAATCCACCCATTTAATTAAGTTAAATAACTTAATTAATTTGAATCCTTTGAATTCTTTCCAACTATTTAAAATAATAGATAGTCTATTATTTTTGGGTTGGCAACATTCTCTTGGTGGAACTTTGAGAGAGGAGCCTTGGAAGAACTTGGAGAACTTTATTCTCCCAATGAAGAACGCCCCTCTCCAACGAGGAATGACAAACATCTCTCTCTCCTTCTTCAACTGGGGCAAGAAGAGGAAACACCGCCATCCTTGACGAACGCTAATGACGTCAACTTCTTCATCTTCTTCCATCATCAACAGAACGACATCCACCTTACCGAGAATTCATCAACGAATATCAAAATATGAGTTAAGGGGATTTGAGTTATTTTATATATGAGTATAAACCTTCATTATTCGTTGTTCAAATCTCTGGATTGGTATGACAAATCTTATCGCCATGACGAGGAGGACTCAGACCGCACGAACACGGCCCGACCCTCCCCCTTTGGTTGTTCTTTTGTTGACGACAAAGGTGGACCACAAAGAAGCCGGCGGCGCAAGGCCTCCAGGTCGCCACAAGGGTGCGGCACCGCTGGGCCACATAGAGAACCGAGTCATGGCCAGGCAGGCCACGACGGTGCTGGAGGGGCGTGGTGCCATTTCATCACGCCGGAAGGAAGAGCCGAGGCCAAGAGGGCCACGGTGGATGGGCGATGAGCACGGCGTCGTCGCACTGCGCGGAGGAAATGGAGGTGGCAGCCAAGACGGGCTGCAACGGAAGAGGCACGATGCCATCGCACTGCACGGAGGGCAGAAGGACCGCGGCGTCGTCACGCCGTGGTGGAGGTGTAGTGGCGGATGGCTGGGCCGGCCACCGTGGAGCGGGAGCGGCTGGCCGCTCGGGCCAGCCGGGAGGAGTGGGACCCCGTTGGATCCTATGTGTGCGGACCGGCTCCACCGGGCGCTGGTTCGGCTCATACCCAAATGGTAGAGCCATTTGGGTCCCATGGGGGCACGCGCCACCCCCTGGGTGCGGCTTGGGTAGGCCGCCTGGCCACCCTCAGGCCGGGCCACCCGTCGGGCCGGGCCGCTCCTTCGGGTCGGGCCGCCCCCTCAGGCTGGACCGCTTCATCAGATCGGGTCAGACTCGAGGACCGGTTCGGACCCCGGTCCAGACCCGAATAGGGCTGAGTTAGTCCAACTGGGTTGGACTGGACCCAGACCCATTATGGTTAGTTTACACCTTTTCGCCCATATCTTGGGCTACGGGTGTCCGATCGACAAACCCCCTATGGCGATGGAATGTTTAGAGTGATACGGTTCTTTTGGAATATACCAATTGAGGTTTGGACATAGTTGGATTTTGGTCGGGTCGGTTTGAACCTAAATACCAACTGGGCCCCTAGAACAGAAATGTCAATAACTCACGGACCGGGTGTCCGATCGACGCACCATATGTCACGTTGGAACCCTTATGACATAGCGGTCCTTTGGGTTACTACTTTTTGGGGTTTAGTGGTAGTAGAGGTACGACCGATATCTTGAGGGCAGATTCTATGGAACTTGATCGCCCCGGGTGTGAGGAATCTTGTGGCTGATAGTGAGGCGGAGGTTAGAGACAGATCATACGGAGTTTAGCGCTCAGCGATCCTGTGTGGGTTAGCGCATACTGATCTTGTGTGGGTCAGATCCTATGTGGGTCAATGCTCAGCGATCCTGTGTGGATCAGTGCATACCGATCCTATGTGGGTCAGATCCTTTTTGGGTCATTGCGGGGGTTAGTACCTATCGATCCTGTGTGGGTCAGACTCCGTATGGTCAGAAGCAGTGCCTCTTTTCAGAATAAGATGATCTAGGTTCACGACTAATCATCTACATTTCTAAGCTACACTAAAAATCCTGGTTTGAGCTGAGTCAATGAATTTCGTGTTTTCCTCATGATTGAGATGGGTTACTAAATAACTTAGGTATATGTATGGGCATATACCTAAGTAAGGGTTATCTGTTGTTTCCGTACTTTGTGGTTTTCATTGTTGGATTTTTGTGAGACCTTAAGTGTATCGGGGTCCCTACTAAGTATCATTATACTCACCCCTGAATGGGCTATGCTAGAACCTCGTTGTGTTAGTTTTAGGTGACAGACAGCACTGATCGGGGTAGAGAGTAGCAGAACATGACGATACCCGGAGGTGGACCACACAACAAGGCGTACAAGGAGCGGACGGATGGACCTGGGGTGCTGAGGAGACCATCTGTACCCACCCTTTAGGTGGGAATTCCGGAGGATGAACTTGTAGATGTTTTACTTCTTTTCTTCAATTGTACTAGCATTTCTTTTGTATTGCACTTTACTATTGGGCTTATATTTCTGGCCCCTTTACTTTCAGCACAATATTTTGTATACAGTTTTACTTAGTCTTTTACTTTCAGTTGCATACTCTGTTGTGTTTGTTTACTATTATTAAGGCAATGCCTTCCCACTTTAGGGATTTATGCCTTTGGTGTTAGTCTCCATCCCCTGGCCTATGGAAGGCGGACTTAGGGTAGTCACGATATGGGCCCCTGGGGACGGTTCGTGACATCTATTTTTAAATTTTTATTGTTTTTGAGTAATATAGAGAACTAATTTAATCATAATGGTATTTTTTGGGAAACAAATCCCCCAGGGTAACATTGAAGAATTTTTTGGTTGATTGTGTTTGTTGAAAAAGAGGGTTCCATGGTACATTGTGGAGTTTCAGATATATTATTGATAATATGTGTTGACAAAGAACCTTGAAAAAGTAATGTACGATCCAGAGGTGGTACAAATAGAAACGTATACAAGGTGTCACCGTTTTATAGTGTTTGCCCAATTTTTGGTTCTGAAAATTGGAGAATAGAGAAAACTATTTTTGGAAAAGGGAGTTTCATTATAGTGTCAAGGAGGCTTGGAAATTTTCATTCCATGCATGTTTCAAAATTATAACATCAAAATATAGAAAAATAAATAAGGTAAAACAAGTTATAGAGCGGTACGCAAGGTGAGTTACGCGACAGAGGCTTGGGATAATAGACTAGTGCGTCAGGGGGAAAGTTGTGCATCGTGTTCTCAGGGTCTTCAAAATTCCTATAAATAGACGACTAGCCCCTTAATTTTTAAGCAACTCAACACTTACAGAAAATTAGAACTATGGTCGCATAGGTGGTGAGGGAGCACATGTAGTGAGTTATTCAAAAGTTGTGTGCTAAATGGTAGTTGTGCGCCAATAGTGATTTGGACGTAAAAGGGTGTGATTCGTGCAAGTTGTGAGTATAAGAAGGGCGTTGTGTGCAAGTTTGGAGTAGCACGCTAGTTTGTTTTTTCGTAAGAAAGGAAACACTTGTGCTCCATGATTAAAGAAGAGTGCAATTCAACCCAAGGTTGTGAGAAAGGTTTGAAATTTCCTAGTACATCTTTGGTAAAGAATTATTCATCAATGGAAGAAAGTTTTACTTAAAAAGAGAATCTACGTACAGTGGAGGATGCATTCATTAGTGTTGATGAAGGGACATACAAGTCCAAAAACTGTATGTGGATCCCTTCCAAGAGTAGTGAGTGAAGTAATAGAAAGATGATGATCCATTCCACTAATAGTAAGATAGAGAAAGAGACATAGGGATTGACCCTTGATAATACAGTGAATAGACCCTAAACTTTTTAAAGGTATTGAGAATAGGTATAGAAGTGATCTAACCCTAACCTTGTAAACAACAGTGTTCTTTTAGTGTATTTGGTACATCAGCACATTACCATTGTATGCTCTTTGGATGTAGCCCAGTAAGGGTGAACCAAGTAAAATTGATGTGTCTCGTGCATGATTTAATTTCTATTCATAAATTGATATAGGAGAAAGAGATTAGTGTATTTTGTTTAATGATAAAACATGATCACAATGGGAAATTTTTTTAATCTTCCATACCTTGATTCACCCCCCTCAGGGTATTTAACCTAGTGGACCTAACAGTATTCCTATTTTTGATGACAATAACTACCAACACTAGAAGAAGAAGAAATGTTTCCTTTTTTTAATCACTTATATGGTTGGGATGCATGAAGTGAATATTATAGATGAAACAACTGTAACACTTACAAATATTGAGGATAAGGAATTAGATATATATGAAAAGGGATAAAAATAATTAGGGTTAAGATCCATCAAATAAATTATATACAATATCATGGGGTGAGAAAGAAAAAACACAATATATGTTATAATTCCCATTGTTTTTGGAATAAAATTACTCAAAAATTATATATAAATAAACGATGATGGTCAAATTAATATAGGTTTTTTTAATTTAATTTTGTTTTTTTAATGGTTAATGCATGGTATCAAATTTATAATTTTGTTAAATTGAGTCTTGGGGATACTATATTTTTTTCCATTGGTAGTAGTTGAAGGAGATGATATCCCCTAAATATTATTATTATGTGATGGTATACATCCAATCTTATTTAAAAATATGAAGAATTTCATATGGTATGGAATATTATTCAATACTACACACTATCTCACTCAATCACAAGGTATGATTAAGTGAAATTCATGAGGTTATATTCAACTTCCTATAAAATCATATTATATGACTAAGGGTTGATAATAAAATCATGAAAATAATATTAATGTCACTAGGAATATCTTAAGGGTTTTATTACTATGTATTTTCCATGTAGTCGTAAAATACGACTGATGCTGGTATGGTTAAATCAACAAGGAGTTAATTTTGTAACACCGAATATTTTTACATGTTTGGCTATCATTAAATAAATATTATAGGAATTATAATTCAAGGTTGATAATACATTCATACGATTCTTGAAGCAGTGGTTACATTTACTCATGTGTTATAATACATGAGTAAATGCTCGAGCTATTGAGGAGTGTAGTTAAAGGGTTTATAAAATCATTTACATGCAATGCAAGATTTTTTGGCATGATTATTGATGCTAAAATGAACTCCATAAACCCAAATCTCTCTCTTGTTCTTCCTTAGCACACCAAGGTACTAGCACACCATGGGTGGAGAAGATTTCTACATGTATAATGTGCGATCCAATCAGCCCATGGATACATTCAGAGGTGGGATGTATTTTTCTACCACTTCATAATCATCATAAAACCATATTAATATTGGATGAAGGTGATGTTTATGTTCTTCAATGTTAGGTACACATCATTTTAACAATCTTATTCATTTACCAGTTTATATATTTTTAGTTTTAAACACATGGAGTTATTAAGATATTATATTTATTTGTGTCTCTACCATTAGATTAAGCGTTAAAATATGAATAGATTTCTATAAGTGGTATCAAACCCAAATATATTCCAAGTGTTTAATGAAAATATATGAGAAAATTAAGAAAATGAAATCATATTGTATATTGTAAATGTAGTGGTAAAATATGACAAGGTTTTTGTTCTGTACATTATATATCATGGCATACAATATAGGATATCATAAGACATGATATATTTTAAAATCAAGGATTTATGCTGGCCATCGCACATGAATCTATTAAATAATAAAATATTATTTATTCACAACGTATATGAAAAAAAATCATTAGGTCATTTATATAATACAATGTATATTGCTAAATATGATATCAATGCACCATGAGTTTATCGTATTCAATTACTCAATTATTAATTGTAAAGTATGATTGATAGTGAATGAAATATTGGTCTATCAATCATAACTGAAGATATGACCTAGATAGTATAATACAATCTATATTATAGCATATGATTCTTACTATATCGTAAAATATAATTAGGATATAAAATTTTATTTTACATTATTTTCAACTATAAATTGAATTTAATTATTTATAAATTATTTATAAATAATGGAAAAAATATATTTTGGGATATTTTTTATTTATAAAGTTTTTTTAAAAGTAATTAATTATAAAATGTTTATGATTAATTAAATTTTATAAAATATTTATTATAAATATTCCATTAATATTAATTGTTAACATAAGACACATCTTTTTCAAATTTATATGATATATCTTAAGATTTAAATATAAAGTGTTTATATGAGAAATTATAAGAGTGATTTATAATGATTTTATAAATTAAAAAATAAGTCTTAATGTAAGGTGTTTATATTTAAAAAAATTATGAGATGTTTCTAATTATTAATTTGAAATATTCAAATTATGAGAGCCTTATTTTGAAATTATCTAAATTTTATCAAATGAGTTTTGATAAATTGATATGATCAAAGTTTAAAAAAATATTAATATGTGGTAGTAAAATTATTTAAAATGTTTACATAATAGGAAATTGAAGTATAAATTATTAATATTTATTGAAATATCAAATATTAAAGAAAAATTCGACAATAATAATATGAAAATGTTCATATTAGGAATATAAAGTTCTTATACTCAATAATTATGGAATTTATATGAAAGATATAGATAAAATTATGAAGTTTTTATGATTAAGAATTGTTTTATGAATTGTTCCTAAATTATTATCTCATATTTAAGTTTACAAAGTGTTTATTTATTTCATGGTTATTACCTTATTTATTCATAATTATAAATTGTTTATATATTATGAATATATTTATTATTTAATTTAAAGTTTTCAAAATGCTTCTTATAAATTTTCATGCCCTGCATTACATGCTAGGTATGCCAATAGAATATTTAGTTGTCATCTATCTTGACTTTAGATAATTAAAGTTATTATATTTAATTTAGTTATTAAACAAATTTTATACATATTAGGTGTTGGATATATAATGATTTTTATTATCTATTAAGTATAGTATCCTCCGATAAGGGGAATTTAGGTTAGACTTCCCACTGGCCTAGAGGCTTATGCCTTATTTGGGAAAGTTGGGAGTTATCTATCTATAACTTTAGGCATACACATGTGAGGATTTTGAATCTCATATAATTATAAACTTTTACATAAATTTTTCATCTACCTATGCATGTGATGAACTTTGATATGTGTAAATATGCTTGGATTATATTTTTGGGTGAGTAATATAAATTTTGGGATTTTTAAATAGTTACACAACAACACGGATTGAACATAATAATTTGGTCGATGGAATAAGATTCTAAAAACTAAATCTTTAGAAGCATGTATACAAAAATGGAATAACATGATGCAATATTGTGAGACTAAAACCCCTTAAAAATATTAAGTATAAGATTCCTTCTAAAGTGGAACTTGTTAAGACCCCGATCATTCATCATGGGTGAACCTAACGGTTAGGTTCCCATGAATTATATTGTGAAAGTAAAAAAAATTAATGTGGTGATACTAATGGTTAGGTGCATTGTTATACGTATTTTATTTAGGTCACACTTATCTAGAAAACCCTAATATTTAAGATACCAAAGGATTAGATTTGAGATTACCTATATAATGGATTGGAAGAGTAGTTACCCACTCGACTATCCAAGATTCATATGTCATGTTATTTGCAAGTGTTTTCGACCATATATAGTCATGGATTATTTACATAAACAATTCATAATGATATATATATATATATATTAACTCACTAATAGATATGATATATTAAAAATGGGTCATCGTTATAGGGGGTACCATTTAATAAAATTCCAAATTAAATGGTTAGAAAACATGATAATCATCTAATAAAAGATTACATTATAGATAAATAACATCATCATAAAACATAACTTTGAGATTAATCCTTAGAAAGTAGGTTCATAATATAAGTAACTCCCAAGACTGGTAACTTAAGAAAAGTTCTTAAGTAAGAAAGTTTTATTTTGTTATAGAAACCTCTTATTGAGTAACCTGGTATTGTTTTTGTTTAACAAGTGAACTTAGATGCTTATGATGTATAAAATGATTTACCTAGGGTTTTAGATGTATTAGATGCTAAATTAAATAAGGAATTATAATATCATATACTCAATAAGATTAGTTGTATCAGTGATTCTCAATATGTTAGAATATGCTTATTATTTAGTGAGACTAAAAAATTCCTTAATTCTTGTTATGGTTAAGTAATTAATAATATTTTCATCTATGGAAATGTTTCAACAAGATTAATAAATTCAAGAAAATTTTAATTTATATTATGAAGAGTTATGAATAGATGAAGTAGGCATGTGATTCCTTCTTTATAGTATTTTTTAGATAGTATAGGGGTAAATGTATAAATTATAAGAGTAAAAGTGTGTTGGATTGTACACATGTTTTTTCTTCAAGTAGCCAGTAAAAGACATCGAAGCCTAAAAGTAAAAACGGGAAGGAAGAATAATGATTCCATAGAATGAAAATTTTCAAGATATCTAAAGGGTTTTGTGAAACTCCATGGATTTTCCATGTCAGGTATCAGTGTTATAGAATTTTACTATTCATTTTTGAAAGGCATGTGACACCGACTGTATGTTTTATAAGTTATATAAATGTATATGAGATCAAAATAAATAAAAGTATTGATAGAGATTGTATTTTTCATTCAATTAATGAAGCAAGATTTTTTACATAATTCATTTTACTGTAAAGGAATATATCAATATTATATGAATATTAAAAGGGAGTGCATATTCATATTTTCTCTTGTATAATAGGAGAAGTTATTCATTAAAGATTTTCTGTGAATAAAATTAGATGGTTAATTGTATACACATGGTTGTTGATTCATTTTTTTTCTATAATATATTTTTGAAATGTAAATAGGGATAAAAATGTTTAATCTAGGATAAATTATTTATTCAGGTGTTTGTTAAAATATAAGGGAAGATATTCACATGACCCATTAGTGGCATATTTTAATAAACTATTCTTTTTAGAGTAAAATTATCAAAATAAATAGAATTACATATGAGATATGGAAGTAATGTTTTTTTATTAAATATAAATACTTAGAGTAAATATGAGTTATTTCCTTCACAAAGAAGTTTGTGTATCTTATCATGATATTAAGAATTGAATATAGTGTCTAAGAGGTCAGTGGGAGTATGTTTGGACTTAGAGAATATAAAATTCAAAAAATAAAGGATTATACTATATAAAATTAAAATTATTTACACTTAATATCCAAAAAAAATTGGATATGTAATGGGGAAAATGTAAATTTACATTCAATTACCATGAGAAAATAAATAAAATTATTTCCTAAAGGATTATGCTAGTAAAAGATGAGGTGAATGACAATTTATCTGAAAGGATTATTTTAGTAAAAGACAAGGTGAATGACACTTGAGTGGCACTAACACTTTTCTATTGATTATCAAGATTATATATTGAAAACCATCTAGTATTCTTAAAAAATAAATTAATTACTAATATAGACTTGTTAATGTCATGAAAGAAGTTTCATATCACCATTGGGTTAAATTTATTTGATCAAGAATTATTTTATAGGATATATATACATATTTATATATGTATTGAAATAGATAAAAAATTGTTTAATTACTATTATGGAGTTATCAAATATTTATTTCTTAGCATGCAGAAAAATATTGTGTTTTATCTTATTATTTATTGGCTAATTATTTGAATATTATTTCACAAGTTATTATACATGACAAAATATAAATTGAAATAGAATATTGTTTATAAGGATTTATTTCAAGTGGGAGACTGAAGTACATGATATAAACTAAATCTTATTAGTATTTGATGCTATAATCCTAATTATATTTAATGATATACAACATTATATAGGGTATATAATATTATACAATGTCATACACCATAACACATCATAATATGGTATGATTGAGTAAACTTTAAGAGTATAACTTCAAATTCCTATAAAAAAATATTATAAAATTGAAGGTGGATCCTAAAATCATGAAAAAAGTTTTAATGGAACTAGGAATATCATAATGGGGGCATAGATATGTCTTTTCTATGTAGTCATAAAGTATGAATGAATTCGATCTGATTAAATTAGTGAGGTGTTGAAATATTAACACCAAATCTTCCTAAATGTTTGGATATCATAAAAAAACTATTACAAGAGTTGTGTTAAAAATAAGATAACCCATGTATATGATATATGAAGTAGTGTTTTCATATACTCATTCATTATAATTCAGGATTAAATTCCCTAGAAGTGTGTATTTGATGCCCTAAAGGCAATGGCTGCCCTAAGTACCCTCCACTCATTTTTTAGTGTGGGGGGGGGATAATCCTTCTTATCAACCCCAAGCCTTTATCCATCTTCAGAAACCCTATTTCCCTACTAGATTTTACTTCCATTTCAATAATCTTAAAATTACTCTCATTCAAATATAGGATCTTATATCCCCCTCTTTCTCCCTAGGATTTTTCTGATGTTTTGACCCTACTTAACCTCTTGTAGGTCTCTCATTTTGGAAGGTGGCATACATTGGTGGATACATTCAAAAGGTTAATAAGAATTTATTAGGTTTTAAAATATGAACTTATATTTTCCTTCTTTATTCTTGTAACCTACTAATGCGCTTTACATAGGAAGATGACCTCATTTATTCCTAGACCTAGGCCCGAAAACTCATCGATAGATTTTATTTCTCTTTATTCAAATGGTCCTAAAATTTACATATTTATAGGGACCCCCATACTAATAGATTTGGGTAAGCTTATTCAAAATACCTCTTCTATTAAAAAAAATATCCATTCTTTAAATTCATGGAAATATAGTATGTTATTTCTTATGCTTTGACTGGAGTTCCAAATCCACATTCCACCCTATTATGCTAAATATTTGTATTGAAATTGATGTGTCCAAGACCATGGTTGAGGATATTTGTATTGTAGTTGAAGTGTAATTATGATGTAACCAAGTAGTGAAGCTTTAATAATGTAATGACAACTGCTCCAATTGCTACAAGTTAGGGAACCTGCATCAAGCTTGTCACCAATGGAGGAAAAGTTCCCCGATTAAGGACAGTTTTATTAAACTGCCTATTTATGGATATGTAGATAATATGATGGTTTTGTCTCATGATCCTGGTTTGTTTTTAAATACCATTTGTGGTTAGAAAAATCCACTCTTGAATGGTGGGGTGGTTTTGGGTGGTACAATTCTTAACCAGAGTTTGATGGTCTATGTATTGACATATACATAAGCACTGTGACCTGGACCAACCAATTTTTGGGTGTGCAGATCTTCTTATGGTACTAATAATGAGGGTCCTCTTGATATCTAAGAAGTTCAACATGATTACACTATTCACTCAAAGTCCATGAAGGTCTCAATAGAGGATTTATCTTAGGATATCATAGGACTATAATTAGTAATGGTGATGTTAACAAGCTATTGAATATTTTTTTATTCAATGGATCATACACATGGTTGGCATACAACATACCTATAGAAAGTGAATTCCTTGGGAATATACTTCAAAAATTATTTTTCTCTTCTAAATGAAGAGGTTGTGGGCCCTAGAGATTCTGATGGATGTAATTAAGTTACTCTCAGATAGAAGAGAAAGCAGTCCAGGACCAATTTCTCTAGAGAATAGACTATAGAACTAATAAGAGAGGAACCTAAAGGTTTTAATGAATTATAAAAGGGGTTTGATACCCATTCTATATCACCTTATAAATATTGATAGGATATAAACTCAATGTAATTCATTAATAAGAATAATAATCAAGGTTTTTTGACACAAAGTATCTAATCAAAAAAGGTAAAAAATCATGAAGTATAAGGATTATACTAAGTCATCAAGATAAAAGTGATAGGCCCATGATGGTTTCATTATTTCCTTACAAGAATAATCAAAATAAAAATTATTAAAAGACTCAAATTAAGATAAAAATTAATTAAAATATGGTATGCAGAAAGATCAAGGTTAAACCCATGAGATGATGTTGTTGTTTATTTAGGTTTTCAAAATAAATTTTTTAATTTAATTGGTTTTAAGAAAGTGGAAAGAATCATATTTGGGTTTTAAATAAGTTTGAAGAAATAAAAAAATTTAGGAATATTGGTGTTTTGAAATTAGGTTTCAAGGCATTACAGGGTTTTGTAGTTTTAGGTTTTATATGTGGCTGGATTTAAAAATTAAATTTATTATGTAGTATTGGTGTTGAAGTTGAGATGAATAAGATTAAATGGTCATGGAATACCCCCCTTGAAACAACAATTCCCCTTTTCACTTGGTCAAGTAATTTAGGGCGTTTCCAAATAGATTGTTTCTCGATACTAATTTTATACCCAATTACCCTAAATTTTACAATGGTCATTCCTAAATTAAGGCAATCAGTTATGCAATTGAAATAGTTTTTAGATACAAATATCAATAGTCATGATAAAAGGAAAAGAAATGGAATGACCCAACCCGCCAGGTCCCACCTGGACGGTGATGATTCAAGCCTCTAAAACCCCAATCCTGCCTCCAATAGGCTAGGGACTAGTGAAAAGCACCAAAAGGCATAAAATAAATGGTTGGAATTAACCTTGAGTATCTGTATTGACAAACACACACACAAACATCACTATTCAATAATAAAGATGTATAACAAAATAATAAAAATCTAGAGTGCAAAAAATGCATGAAATAATATATAGGATATATATATATAAGTAAAAAAAAGTGTAATAAAAATGATATAAGGGTAAAAATGCATGCCCAAATAGAAATATAGGGGTTTAAACAAAACTAACGTCAATAGTAAAGATTAGACTAGGGGAGTACATGACTTTAGATCCTAGAGTCCAACCATCGAACAAAGTCAACATCACCATATACTGCTATTATCCACTGATACTTGGTCCACCATATTCATTTCTAATATATATATAATATTCATGATACATAATAAGTGTGCGAAAATCTCATATAGGGGTAAGTATATACATACCTAGTAAGAAACCCATAAGTCACAAAACAAAAAGCATCAAGGTAGAGTAATGAGATCATAACAAAAAACGAATTCTAATCAATATATGAGATATAAACCATAATGAAAACCCATATATTAACAACAAGAACCCAAATGGGAGAGAAAGGTGATATCCATATCCATAACTCATCTAAGAAAACTGAGTCTTCCCGTAGCTCCAATGGTCCATCTACGATGAGCAATATCATACACAACTGCATAAGAAACTGTGTGGAGGGTCCCACACCTCACTACTACACTCCACATTCAAGGGAGACACTATATTATAGCCATGCATCTCATGTAACCTCATTGAAATCTATGTGAAGGGGACCACTCTTTATTATTGTGCTTCCTAGCCAAGGGAGCCACAAATCATGTGGTGGACTTTTTCCCCATCATAGGTTGAAGAAAAGTTTTATAGAGGACCCACACCCTCTATAGTATTGTGGAGTTCCAACTCTACCTACATAAATAATAATGGGGGACCCATGACCTAGTGTGAAAGGGGGTTTCCAACCTCGATATCCTAGATAGAGGACCCTTACCCTATGTATTAAGGGGGTTTCCTACCCTACCTATAAAGAATATAGGGGACCCACTCCATGGTGTGAAAGGGGGGTTTCAAACCCATGTAACACTATGAATAACACACTTGATCATTACTACTGGTGTAGAGTGTATGGGGGACCAACACCCTGGTGTGATAGGGGAGTTCCAACCCTAGAATCTCTAATGATTCTACCCAGCCACTATCATCAACCAATAATCGCTGAAGAAATCACCACACTCATATCACCTCACATCGTATATTTATTTCAAAAAATAAGGCTACCATCATGCTCTGCATAGAAAAATTCTCAGGATAGACAACTCATGGGCCAAAAAGCTGAGTCTGGAAAAATCCCAACAAATGCACAGAGATCATCATCAGTCTAACAGGATAAAATATATATCCATTGATATGTCACCCAAAATGGCATTGGATGGAAAAATGGATCACATCATTGTGATCATAATGGAAAAACACTCAAGATATGCTATTCTCTTACCCAAAATAGACACCTAGTGAAAAAATACATTTCATCATAACACACATGTACGTCGCTTTGTGGGACCGAGGCATGAGTCAAAATAAAATATCTAACATTGTTCTTGAATATTATGCCTCAGTATTATGACCATGATGACATATATGTATGGACATTCCAACATCACATAAAGAATTTATGACCAAATAAAGGTCTTTACAACAAAAATAATAAGAATAATTTTATTATAATAATAATATATAAAAGTAAGGAGATGGATTCTCCCCCCACCCCTTCACACTAGAGATCACACTAGCCATGGTGGATTTCTATTTTTTTCTAAACTCATATTATTATTATTATTTTATATAATAATAATAATAATAGTTTAAAATAAAGGAGAATCTCCTCTTATCATTCCCATGGAGTCTGATGCCCCTCATTATCAATTATTATTTATTATTATTATTATTATTATTATTATTATTAATTATCATAACTCACCTTTTTTCATAGTGTTATTATTGTTATTAAAAATAATAATAACACACACTTCCCTGAATAGCTTTCTAGAAATTGGATTTCATTCATTATTCACTAAAAAAACTATCCATAATATCCATGCATAGAAACCATACATCATGGGTCATAGGAATCCTACCGCCCACACCAACACCAGACTCCATTGTCTCCAGTGTCCAGATTCTAGACACTCATTTCTTGGAAACATTAATCGATACTCCTCCAAAGAGATCCATTCAATCAATCTCACAAACCACCAATACTCGATCCAAAGTTGGGTTCCCACCACCACCAACAAACCTCTTTCATGTATCCAAAAATAAAAATCCAAACTCATGGCCAAAATTAATTATGCCAAATAATGAAAACACAAAAATCGGTATTCCTAAATATCATCAAATCACTGGTTAACCAATTACTGATGACGAATGCCAAGAATGGAGGAATAAATACACATAACACAAAGCGAGTCTTGACTAATGGATATGTTCATTTACCTATAATTGATGAAATGAAATGAAAATGGTTTATCAAATCAACAAGAATCAATGAGAATAAATAAATCTCAAATTTCTAGATCTAGGAATAAAAATCAAATTTTGGACAAACCAACAAAGATCGATCCAATAATTAAATGGGAAAATGATTAATTTATAGTTATTTAAAACTTTAACATGGATAAAACAACAATTAAAATTCACTAAATAAATATTAGATCAATTATTTGTAAAGAATGTGTCCTCTAGAAATGAAGGTGATGATCATTCTACATTCATTGTTACTCTCATGATTATCCTTGATTAGTTTGTCATCGATACTCATTCCTGATCCACCAACATCATCACTCTCCTCCTCAACTCTACTCTCCCAGTTTTATATGGATAACCCTGGGTATTTTCTATAGTGACACTTAAATAGAGGGATATAATTAGTTTTATCCATTAAATTAATTAATTAAATTAATTAATTAATTCACTTAATATAACCATCAATGGTCTCCCTTAACCAAACATCTGATGTTGACCAAATTTATGTCACATCTAGGGTAAATACCATATTATAGACTCAACAATTGTATCAAATTTTTTTATCTAAGAATCTATTTGGGAGTAATTTAATTATTTTATAAAAACTATATGCTCATGATATTAATATATTTAATATTTTTATAATATCAATATCAGGCTCACTAGGACTCAGAATCTCATGTAGTTTTAGTGCCTGAATCCAAAAAAAATTCCTAGAAATATTCCAAAGTCTTACATGGGAAACAATTGATTCATTACACTCTCCCCAACTTTAAATATTTTCATCCCAAAAGATAAATCCTACTTATAAGGGGTAAAATGAGCTCTCAACTGGGCCTCCCACTCTAGGGATCTCTCTAAAAGGTTCACATGTGGTTAAAAAATACACACTGAAGGGAAAAAAATTTCCCATGGAGGGTCTTCTCTATCAGTTCTCAAACCCATCAGGCACTTAAAATAGGTAACTCCCTCCTTGATGTTTAGGTCATTATAGTGGATTTCTTTTCATGTAAGACCTTACAATTGATACCCCAAGTAATGAATCCTCAAATAATTGAAGAAGTAGAGGGGTTAAAACCATCAACTGGAGGTATAATTCACAATCCTTATCCTCAAGGTTCAACTAAAAGAGGTAAACTACTCCATCACATCTCTCAACAACAACAGATGGAAAAATTCACTATGAGAATCTACTACCATCACCACGCCCTTTGGTGGCACTCAACCTAGCACTGCCTCAACCTTTATGGGGTCCATTGTCTCTCCCATGTCTAAGAATACATATACCAATAATGGACCTCCCAAATCCATAACTGACATGATGATAGCTATCAATATAGATGTTACTCTCAGAGCATGTCCTAAACCATCATCAACTACATCAAATGCTCCAACTATGATTTTAAGTGAACAAGGATGTCACCGAAGAGGATTATCATGGACGGATCCAATAAGGGAAGGGTCTAGTCCATAAGTCCCAAAAACTTACTAAAAGAAACCATAGATGATTTGGGAAAAAACTTTTGATATATCCTCCTCAGAAACCTAAAGATGGTGATAACTCATCCTAGAATCAAACTCTAAGAAAAAATTCACCTCTAACCATTGGTTTAAGAATTCATAGATTCTTGGGGGGAATACACTTCCTTTATAGTAACATGGTTTAAGTGATTTAAATCCACACCTAACCTCTAGATCTCATATTCCTCCTTAGAAAACAACACTGGACTATATATAAAAACACATAGGGTCTTATGAAACCCCACCTCTACATATCCTCCAAATGTATCTTTAGCTCTCCTAGCACTATGGGGCCATCCAATATGCTAGCGCAAATATTGGGGCATCCTTAGGTGTAATTATATGTAATAAAAAAAAGTTTTAATGGGAGATCAAACTAGAATGTCCTCTAAAAGGATATACTCACACTCCACCACCATCATAGGAATCCTAAAGATCATAACATCTATTTCTCAATGGGTAATATAGGGCAATTAATAAAATCCTCCATATTCTCCTACACATGATCACATCCAACATTGCCTAAGATTCCTTCTCACCGAAGAAGAAAAATCACATACTACCACATAGGGTACACTATAACCCTCTTTAGAGAATATTATCTAGGAATGGATAGTAGGAAACCAGTCCATACCTTGGAAAACGTCATAGGGACTCTCCATCAGCTATAAAATGATTCCACATGTGTCTCTCTCTCCTCCCATATTCAGTTCACAGTGTTAGAAGAGTGCAATAATTGATCCTATCTATGGGATCCTCTAAATACAAGGGTTGATATAAAAGTCTCTAATGTTGTCTCTAGGCCTCAAAAATGGGCTATGTACATGGAAAAGTGGATTGTGTTCATGTACCAAAACTAAATTCAGAGTAGAGAAGGCACATGTCATGCCTAAATCACACATGGAGCTTTGGGGTTACAAACCTGCTATGCTTAAATCAATATTTTCACTTAACCACCTATACTATTTAACCCTGTCCTGTTCTAATACCTTATCATATCGAAACATCCAAAAACATACTAGTTAAAGGAATATTTCCACCACACCTTGACATTATTCTTTTTGGGAGACATTGTCTCACCTGCATGGTTTTAAATTGATTCAAATGGATGTGTCTTGGTGGGGGAAGTTACCCTCTTCTTTGAATGCCTGAATTCATATATAACATTGCTAACACAGGGATCTATCAACACCTTGATTCACCCTAGAGAAGTCTTACCACCGGGACCACCATCAAGATGTGTCTTATCCAAGGATGAATTTCTCACCAAAGGCTTGTGATATTCCTCTACCACCTGAGAATTTGGGGGTTTAGATCACCTCAAAATCTATGTATTATCTATATTCAGAACCCATGATGTGAAAGAGACATAGGTGAGTCATAATTTAGTTCCATTAGAACCAAATTATGCTCCATGAATAATATTGGTCACAAGCATAACCATCTGGTTAGTTGGGGTCTGATCAAGATGAAAAACTCAGACCACTTCCTCATGATAATCCTCCACTGCATGAGTGTCTACCTCACTATGAAAACTTAGTCATATATATCTATGGAACGTTTTTAATGAACTAAGATTTTGTGTACCATCATCATGTCCTACTAGATCCATACACTACTCAACATGTGGATGATCATCCACCCAAACCACTGGAGGTGTGTCCATGCACTTCTCAATAGGGGGTAGAACTTCTTGGTGCCCACCTATAGGAAAAACCTCATGAAAGGGTCCCTAAAATATAGCCTCATCGCTAAAATAGTCATCATCACGACATTTTCTTGAAACCCTAGTTGGTTATCACCATGGAGGCAACTTGAAATTTATTAATACATACCATAGTCAAAGAGAATATTGGGGGATATGACTCAAAAGGAATATGGTATTCAAAAGACTTAATCCTATATGATTTATGTACCATTGGTTTCCCTACAACCAATGTATAGATATACCAAGTCAAAAAATATATAGTCAGAGTCCAAGTGTATGGATGCATCAGCATTCATACCAATACTGGGTTCCCTGGCCTGATATCCACACTCGAGACACACCAACACCATTTACCAATGTTACCAAACCAATCCTTACAATAATTTCAAGACTCTAAACACCTACTAGGGGAAAGACCACCTCTAATACCACTTTGTAATGACCCGACCCATCAGGGCCCACCTGGATGGTGATGTGATGATTTGATAAAATCTTAAGCCCACATCCAATAGGCCAGGGGATTGAAACAAGTTCTAAGAAAGCATAAAATAAATGGGGGTCATTAGCCTTAAGTGCTGGTATAGAGACACACAACCATCTCTATGAAATATTATAGATGTATAACAAAATACTGAACATCTTGAGTGTAAATAATGAATGAAATAAGCTATAAGAAATAAATATTAGAGTAGAAAAACATAATACAAATGATATAAGGGAAAAAAATACATGCCCAACTAGAAATATTGGGTGAAACCCAAATGGACATCAAAGGTAAAGAGTGGAGTGGGGGAGACATTAACTTCAGATCCTATATTCTTACCATTGAACAATGTTAGTGTCACCATGTAATACTAAGTTCTGCTAATACCAAGTCCACCATAGTCACTGATAATTTTTATATCATCTGAATAAGTCACAATACATATTGAAAAATCCCATGCAGTGGAGAGTATATACATACCCAGTAGGACACCCTAAAATCACTAAAAAAACTATCAAGAGAGTATTCAAATCATCACAATGAAAAAAATTAAATCAGTATATGAGAAAAACCCATAACGAAAACCTAGATATGATAAAAAAGAATCCCAAATGAGAGAAAAATTGGATCTCCTTCTCCAAATATCTACTAAGAATAATAAGACTTTATGTAGCTCCAAAGGTCCATCTTCGACTCCCAATATCATTCACAATCACATAAAAACCCATGTGAAGGGTCATGCACCTTGCCACTGCACTCCACAGTTGAGGTATCCACTATATCCAATATATGTATCTCATTTAACCTAACCATAAACTGTAAGGAGTGGAACACTCATCACTATTATTATCCACAATTGAGATATCCAAAAATCATGTAGAGGAACCTCTCCCCATCAGAGCTCAAATACGAGGGAGTTCCACTCTTGTTGATAGAGGACCCACACCCTATATAGTATAGGTGAGTTCCAACTCTACCTATTTAAATAACATGGGAAACTCATTCCTTTGTGTGACATGGGGGTTTATAACTATGATACTATAGATAGAGGATCCACACCATATGTAGTAAAGGGTATTTCCAACCCTACCTATATAGAATATAGGGAAATTAATATCTGGTGTGATAGGGGGTCTATAACCTCTATAACACTCCAAATAACACACTCGATTACTGATACCAATGTATAGATTATGGGGAGACTACACCCTAGAGTGATGGTGAAGTTTTGAGCCTGATATATCTGATGATTCAACTTGACAACTTTTGTCATCCAAGCATTTCTAAATAAATAATTACACGCTTATCACCTAGTGTCATACCTATGATTCTAAAAGTAATTCCACCATCATAGTATACATGGGAAACTACTCAGGATAGGATCCTTTCAAGCCAAAATCTTAGTCTAGAAAAATCCTAATAAATGCATGAGGCTCCTCATTGACGGGATAAAATTTAAATCCATTGATATTCCTCCACAAACGGCCATATATGGCCTAAAGGATCGCATTTTTGAGATCACCATAGAAAAAACTTAGGATAGGCTAATAACTTTCCCAAAAATGTACTCCCAATGATAACAATTATTTTTTTCACAACACACACCTATGTCGCTTCATGGGCCTGAGCCATGAGTTGGAATAAAATATCCAAATTAGTCTTGAATCTTCCACCCCAATACCATGATCATGATTCCATGCTTAAATATCTAATATTATGGCACACAAAGAGGTTACGATCGAATCAAGATTTTCACAAAAAAAATTATTATTATTATTATTATATATATATATATAAGTAAGGAGAAGGATTCTCCCACTACCCACCCCTTTAGGATGGAGATCACACTTCCCCTATTGAATTCCTCTTTTTTTCAATTCATATTAGTATTATTATAATATATAATAATAATAATAATAGTTTAAAATAAATTGGAACAACCTCTTATCATTCCCAAGTCATGCGTACAGGGGACCTGGTTCTCCCAAATATCTATTCTTTATTATTATTATTATTATTCATTATAACAACTCACAATTTTTTATAATATTATTATTATTATTAAAAATAATAATAATAAATACCACCCACCACTTTCATCCAGAAATCAGATTCGGACCGTTCTTCACCAAAAAATCATCCATCATATCCATATATAGAAACCATAAGTCCTAGGATATGGAGATCCTACTGTCTGGACCAACACTAAAAACCATCATCTTGGGTGGCTGGATTCCAGCCACCCATTGATTATAAACATAGATCACTACTCCTTCAAAGGGATCCACTCAATCTGGCTCATAAACCACTAATACCTGATCCAACGTCAGGGTCTTATCATCACCACTACACCCCTGTCTTGAAAAAAATATAAAACCAAACTCATTAACTAAATCTATTATTCCAAATAAGGAAAAAACAATTATTTGAATTTCTAGATAACATCAAATCATCAGTCAACTAATTACCAATGAATAACTCCATGAATAGAAGAAGAAATACACATAACACAAACTGTGTCTCAATTGATGGTTGTGTTCATTTGGCCATCATTGATGGAATATAATGAATGGGGCTTATCAAATCAAAAATAATTAAATAGAATAAATAAATCTCTAATTACTAGATCTGGGAAAAGCTATAAAACTTTGGATAGCCCAACATATATTGATCCATGAATTAATAGGGAAAATGATTAATTCATGTTTATCTCAAACTTTATTAGGGATAAAACCACAAATAAAACACCCTACCTCAAGATTGCATCAATCATTGGTGAAGAAAGTTTCTTATAGATATTAATGTTATAATCCCATTCTGTTTGTAATTCATCTCATAATTTTCCACGATCGGTTTGTCGTCGATCCTCATTCCTGATCCACTAATTTCATCACTCTCCTCCCCATATCTACTCTCCCAGGGTTATAGATCTAACCCTGGGTATTTTCCATAGAGACACTTAAATAGAGGTAGATAATTAGGTTTATCAATTAATTAATTAATTCACTTAACGTACCCACCAATGATCTTTCTCAACTGGAAGTCCGACATTGAATAACTTTATATCATACCAAAGGTAAATATCATGTTCCAGACTCAATTAAGGTCTCTTATTTATGATCTGAGACATTTATTTGGAGTTATTTAATTATTTTTGGGAAAATATGTGCATGTTATGATAATATATTTAATAATTTCATAATATCAATACCGGTCCCACTAGGCCTCAGAATCTCAAGCTGTCTCAGTACATGGATATGAAAATATTCCTAAAAATATTTCAAAGTATTACATAGAAAAATACAAGTCATTAAAATAAAGATATATTGATGTCTTATTCAAAAATAGGAGTAAACCTAATACACGAATGAGAATAAAGAATTAAATCCAACAGAACCTTCCCCATTTGGATACATTACCCTAGAATAATGAAGAAATTACCCCCAAATTTGAGCGATGAGGGATTAAAGAGGAAGGATGAATGAGAAAAAATAATAATAAAAGCAAAAGTTTAAAAATGGTGATCACCATGCACAACATAGCTTATGGCCCCAATCTTTGGTATCTAGAATTTGTCTTTGATAGTAGTAACACATATCACTATTTTTAGAACTCCCTAGGTATTGGGTTGAGTTTAGTTCATCATTAATGTGGGTAATAATGGATTCATAGCTCTTTCTTACCATTACATGGATATTTGGGGCCATTATTTGGGGTTTCACCATCGAAATCCCATCAAAATCTCATTATTGGGTCTACTCGGCCACTTTCACGGCATGAAAGTGGGTGTCACGACATGAAATGTGTGACCCCCTATTTTTTACATTTTCATCACTTCATGTTATGAACTTGGTTAACATCTTGTAAATGTTTCATGATGTGTAATTTTTCCATGGCGTGAGTTGACATTTTCTAGCTCTATTTCTCCCTGGTTCTTCACTTTTGTCCCCCATAAGTGGCTTGTGGGAATCCAACATCATATGAGGCCATATTTGAGTGGAAATATGGGTCTATTTGGAATATTTTTCTTATACTATTTTAATTATTTATACTTCACCAAACATAGACAAATAATTAAATGTACAGGCAATAATAAACAATTAAATTATCAAAGTCAATGTATTTATATATTGAAAATGTTTACATTAAATATACACATTGAAATACTCCAAACGTGAATTTTGACTTATCTTTAAGGATGAAATATCAACATACTAAAAAGGACACTTAACATAACCTGATTTAAATTCAATGAAAACAAATGTAATTGATAAAATGGGAAATTAAATATTCAAGCATCACATAGGAAAACTTATCAGTTCCTCATTTTTCAAGGAAACAAATCAATGAATTATTTTACTTTTTCTCTTTTGAAATAACCAATTCTCTTCATTCGTCCATTTTTAATTTATAAATTCATTATTAAGAATATTTACATTTTAAATTTACCTCATTTTAATTTTTATTATCATCATAAAGGTATAATTGTTAATAGAGTTCAGCACATACCTTAAGAAAATGTCACTTACAATGGTCCTTAAAGGCATCTAGAATCTCCATCATATAAATACATATATAATAGTTAATCATGAGGTCCTTTTGTTAGGTTCAAATGTCTCATGAGGCTTTATTGTAGGTGAAAATGGTGTGAAAACAAATAAATCTCAACAAGGAGGTTTTAATCTAAAGCATAATTCATGATATCAAAAGATAAGCACAATGAAAAATACCTTTATAGATGTAATATCTCTCATTCCCCTCAAAAATATCAAAGGGAGATCATGATACAAGTAATCATAATGAATGAAGCACCCTCTCTTTCCCTATTTTTTATTTATTTATTTTTCTTTTTCTAAAGTTATTCTTATGTAAAATATCAGATCCATCATCAAACCACATACAATCAAAAGATCATCATTATGGTATTGGTGATTTTTAATTCTCATAAAATAAAACCCATATATATATATATAGAAAGAGAGGTGAATGATGATAAATTATAGAGAATGATATCATGGACTCTCTCAAAATCACAGTCAAATCCTCCTACAATGTCCGCATGATGTAGTAAATCCCCATCCACCATGGATAACCTACCCCACACTTTTTATTTTAAATTCTATAAAAACTATTTAGAGGAATATAGGAATGGATTAAATTGTCTTATAACTCATCTCATTTCCTAACAAGGCCATTCATGTCTTCTATAGGCTTAAAAAGGGTTAATGTATGGTGGGTTTAAGAATAAATGGTTAAACAAAAGATACCACAATCACATTAAAAGTGATTCTATTCAATCGTATCTTTGATAAGATTCTAATAAAGTTTTAGAAGAGAACATGCCTGAGTCTCACAATAAATTTACTATAGAAGGAGTGGAAAATATTTGGATCAGAAAATGTCTTGGGGATGAGATAAATGTTTGGAAAAAATACTCATGGAAATGCATATGAATAATTAAATCAACTTATGAAAATATTTGAAATTCAAAGCATTGCTAGATCTCAGAATAATTTCATTTGAAAAAATTAGTATATTACTCTAAATAATGATTTTCTAAATCCAAAACCACATGCCTACTTATAAAAATTATTTTCTTTATGTTATCATTCAAATTTATTGACAAATAAATTTAAATTCATGGCATGGTATGCATCCAAGTAAATTTATATATCCTAGTTCAGTTGATTAAAGAAAGAATTAAATACGGGCATGTAATTGGTAGTCAAAATCATTAAAAAAATAAATTTTGGGAATATAGTATTATAATTTATAATTGAAATGCTTACACACCTTTAAATGATGCTTTGAACTTATATTCTTAGGTTATGCCTACACTGGATTCATGAAGTGAATGGTTTTCATGACATGTGTTTTCTGATTTCATGACATGAATAGTGTTTACAACATGTATTGGTTCTGTGGCTTCTTCTTCATACTACATGATTCTAGTTTCTTGGTGGTTCCATAGAATAAAAATAAACTGGAAAAATCAAAGGCCATAATCAAGGAAATTTAAAATATTTAGGGGAGAGTGAATGAACCTAAAAATAAATATAAAAAAATATTAAAAACTCAAATTTCCTCCTATAAGTGATTTTGTTTAATGTCATTGGATTAACCTTACCTATTTCATCTTTAGATTAGGTGGAAGATGATTGGAAATATTTTACCTGGTTGGGATCTATAAATGGTCTTAGTTGTGAACTCTTCATATAGGTTAGTCATTTCCCTCCCTTTATAAATAGATTAACTCTTTCTAATGGAAGCACTTTCTTGATTACCATTGGTTTGATCCACCATATCTTCCTTTAACCTAAAAAACTAAATGGATGGTCATGTACCATCCATAACTATGGGACATTTTTAACTGTGGTGGATTCATTTTCTCTTCCTACGTAAGTAGTCTAACCTCTCATATTTTCTTTATTATTCTTAATAATTTTATTTTTTGTATCCTCTTATAAAACAAAATATACCTTATTCTGCTAGTTAATATATATAATATCCTGAACATTGGATATTTTTTCTTCTTTAAACTCCTCATTGTCTTTGATATCATAGTTCTTCATTTATTAGTGTATATTGATAATTACATGTCCACAACCAACTCTCAGGAATATTTCTACACTTTATACATCAATTATTTCTCACCCAATTGTTAAAATTAGTATTCCTAGAATTAGTGGTATTAACTACTCTTATATATACAACACTAATAAGTCTCTGTGGAATTTGAATGTATCTACTTTTATCAGTATATCTTCGATGAACCCTTATGGGTAATTCACTATTGAATCTTCTAATTGATGTATAACTCTTATGGGATTCAATATTTCTATTAGAAGAATCTTGAAAGTGGTGTATGGAATGATGTTTACACTCATACCTAATTTATA
This sequence comes from Viscum album, assembly GCA_963277665.1. NCBI lineage: Eukaryota > Viridiplantae > Streptophyta > Magnoliopsida > Santalales > Viscaceae > Viscum > Viscum album. Next base: position 1,923,385,555 of record OY728160.1, read on the forward strand.
TAAATATCTTCCAAATTTATTAGCTCCAATAAAATTAGGAATAAACAAACCACCTGGGTTTTTCTTCTTCTCAGGTAGGTCCTTTGATACCACCACCGAACACTATCATGTGAGTGGAATGGTTCCAATTTCCTCTAGAATATTCTTGTTGGTCACAAAATCTTTCATGAATTTTTCATAAGTTTTCACGGTTGTGAGAGCCTCTAAAAAGGGGATGTTAATATTAAATTTAAGTATTCCAAAAATTTACCTTATTGTGTATTGATGTTCACTTTTTCTAGTCTCTCAAAAAAAGTTGTCCTCAAATTTAAATTTGGTAGTTCTTCTTTATATATTCTCCAACTAATTTTTTCTTTCTCTTTTCTATCTCTTTATGCTTTTATTTTTTGTACTTATCTTGGTTCAGGATGATCCTAAGTGACTTTTCCACTCTTTTGAGCAATGAATTTAAAATATTCATGTGGGATCACTTTCAAGCATCCATGAAGTACTCCTCAGGGCCTATATCTAAGTAATTCAGTGATTTTCCTTACTTGATGCTCCATATTTCACAATTTGTCCTTTTGGACCATCGAGTCTTCTTTCATCTCATCGATTACCACCCAGGTCATGGTCATGGATGTGGCTAGTGTATCTTCTAGGGTATGGACTTGACTCTTCAGTGATGTCCCTTGGTGTTGAGGTGGAAAACCTTATTGTCATGTTTTAAATCCTTATCCTTTGTTCTATGTTTGCTTCCATTAACCCTGAAATTGATTACCAGTTTTATAATAAGCATAATTTACTTATTCTAAATACATACCTAGTGCTTGTTATTGAATTTCTATCATTATTTCCATTATCTTAGTCATTTATTACATATATTACATCATCCAATCATTGTTATTGATTATTTGTATTCCTCTTCATTACGTTCATTCATTTTTCTAATGCAATTTATTGCTTTCTATTTCATATAGTAAGATAAATCTCTCCTCAGGTAAATTCTTTATCAAAGACCCACTAGATACATTGTCAATAATGTAACCATTTATTTATGAAAAATCTTTATATAATGTTTGGATTAGTATTTATAGTACTATACCACAATGAGGTAATTTTCAAGTCATATTTTTTAACGTTTTCAAGAAATGTTAAGTGATTTATCCTCAAATTGACTAAAGATGATAATATTTACCTGTATATCCATTGAATTAGAAGTTGGGAAGAAGAGAGTGATAAATATACTTAACAACTCATCCCATGTGGTGATGGAATGAGAAGGAAAACTCTAAATCCACTCATGAGCTTGACCCCTCGAGGAAAATATTAACAGTCAAAGCCTTATCATATCACTTGAGACATTATTGAATTGAAAGGTATCACATAGCTTGATAAATATTCCTAGATTTGAATTTGAATCTTCATGAGGTAGTCTGTTGAATTTCACACTATTTAAGATCATCTGGATGATGGTAGGTTTAATCTCAAATTGATTTTCTACAACTAGAGATACTAAGATGATTGGTTTAAATCTTGTGCTCAATGGTCTCTCATAGTTAGTGATCATACACAGCCCTGGATCTTGGGGTTGGATTACGCCAGTAGATTGATGACTTTTTCTAACCATGGTATCATTATTATTCTTTCTCTATCTTTTGTATGGTTCCATATTGAACTCAAAGGTTTCTTTTATATTAGATTGGGTGCAATAGTTGTGCATTAAAAATTAAAATCCCAAAATTCACAGTATGAACACACCAATCGTAAAAACAATATAATAAAATTAAAAAATAAAATTAAAATCCAAAATCTAAATATCAACCATCCCTAGAAATGATTTCAATTTTTAGGGGCTCATTAGGGTGTTGTTATTTCTCTACAAGGCTAATCAAAATGAAAATTTATAAAAAGACTCAAAATGTTCTAATAATTAATTAAAATATAGTAGGCTACAATATTGAGGTCAAAACCATAAGTTAATGGTTTAGTTTATTTATGTTTTTAAAAGAAATTGTTTTTATTTAATTTATTTTAATAAAGGATAAAATCATATTTGGGTTTTATGATAATTTAAATAAAGAAAGAAATGAAGGCATATTAGTGCTTTGAAATCAAGTTTGAAGGTATGTTAGTGTTTTGTAGTTCTAGGGTTTGAATGAAGTTTAATTTAGAAATTAAATTTACTATTTAGTATTGGAGACATAGTTGAGATGAATTGGATTCAATGGTGATGAGATTACCTCCTTGGCGTGGTAATTCCCTTTTCCCATGGTTAGGTAATTTAGGGCATCCCCAAATCAAGTTTGTCTGGACACCAATTTTAAACCTTATTACCCTAAATTTGAAAATGGTCATGCATAAATTAGGGTATTAAATGGTTCAATTGAAAAGTTCTTTCATATTCAAATATTAATGTCCATGATAAAATTAAAATAAATATATTAGAAGTTCTATTCAAAATTGTAGTAACACTAATACATGAATGAAAATAAATAAATACAATCCAACAAAATTTCAACCCTTTAGCTTCATTACACTGGAACAAGGTGGGAATTACCCCCTCATCTTGGTGATGAGGTAGTAAAGATAAATGAGGAATGAGAAAGTAATAATAATAAATGGAGAAGTTGAGAACGGGTGAGGCCCCTACACAATGCAACTTCTCACCTTGAGATTTGGTCTCTAGAATCTGTCTTTGACAGCAGTAGCACAACACCCTATTTATATAACTCCCTAGGGATCATGTTTAATTTAGTCCATAATTTATATGACTAATAATGAGGAATAGGTATTTAATTACATGAAATGGCCATTTCAGGCCTTTATTTAGGGATTCACTTTTGAAATCCCATAAAAATCTAATTAATGGGTTTTCCTAGCCACTTTCATGGCATGAAACTGGGTGTAATGCCATGAAATTTACAAACCCCCTATTTTAAAAATTTTATTTACTTAAAACTCTATAAGTTTTTCCATATTTCTTCACTTTCAACCCCCAAAAATGTTCCATAGGAATCCAACATCATGGGAGGCCATCTTTGAGTGGAAATCTTTTTCAATTTGGACTTTTTTTCTCATACTCATTGAATTATTTTTACTCTTCCAAACATGAACAAATCATTAAATTTATAGGAAATAGTAAACAATTAAATTATAAAAATAAATTTATTTATTTATCAAAGGCATATAAATTAAATGCATACATCAAAAATAACAGTAGGTTAGTGGGAAAGGTTATAGGCACAGGTATGCAAGAACATTCTCCATGAAAATTAGAGATTGTTCCTAGGATAATTACAGATTTTGAAGGTATGAATGGATCCCTAGGTTTTTAATTATGTTAGAGGTAAATTAGTGTAACATCCCAGGTAATTAAAGAATAAATAATTTTCATATTTATTAATATTAGAGAATTAAATATGAATTTTAATTAAAAGGGGTTGCTATGTTCGATAGCGTACCCGATACGCAACAATGAGTTTCTTTGAAACTTACGTAGCACACTAGTAATATAATAATATTATGTTAGTTAACAAGTAGTCGTTGTACTGGCGGGAATGAATAGAAATAACTAAAATATGAATAGATATGTTTTTAGATGTTTTTACATTTACCCAATAAAAGATAAAGGCTTAAAATATGGAAAGAGTTCAATTTTAGGCTTTTATACTCTAATTTTCACTAAAGGTTCACTTATCACCTTTTGACGGCGAACCGTCATTAAATATAGTTTTGATCACTCTTATACATTCTTTTGGACCAAATAAAACTTTTATTAAGAATCGGGACATCAAATTTTACTTCGTGTAATTTTTTGGTATTTTTCAGATAAAGTTCATTTTTTTTATGAATAGTGTAAAATGTTGTATTTTAATTCAAAACTGCTTTCTAACCTAATTTATTTATATGATTAGATTATGTTTTTAATTGGTTTTTAAGTGAAATTAGAATATATTTTTACCATTTTATCCAATGGTGGTCATTGGAATCAATTTCACTTTGAAATTAGACTTAAACTGGTGTCAATCTTTTGATACTTATTGTTTTGTAAAAACACGCTATTTGCTCTGGCAGCGGGAATTAATTATTAAATTAATTAATGTGACTTATATGATTTGAATTTTGTAAAATAGACTTCATTTTTGAATTCGGAATATCAAATATAGCTTAGAGTGAATTTTTGGTAATTTTCTGAAAAACTTCAATTTTTGATGAATAGTGAAACCACTAAGTGGTAATCAAGCAAATTGATTTTTCAGTTAAATGAAAGTTTCCCACTAATGTGTATTGAATTTTGAAAATCTGACATACATGGTTGTCATTAAGAAGTAAAATGTGGTTCAATGAGATTAAAATAATTTTTTGGTGAATAGTAACTTATTAAGTTTTTAATCGCGATTAGTGGTAATTAGTGTGGTTTAAGGTATAAATAATGCTTTAATAAAATAAAATGACCTAGACACATGTCCCAACCTTATTGGTTGTGTCATGGCCGACCAAGACAAGCCATGGGTCAACTTGGGGACCCCATGGATCCACTTTTGTTGGGAAATGACATAAATTACTTTTTATTTAATGTTAAAGTGAAAATGACACAAACATAATATGTTTTGCGAAAACAATTTTTAAGTGGGGTTATACAAGTCCAAATTTTGATTATAAATAGTCATTAGAAAGCTAAAAAGATTTCCTATATCATAGTAATTTTTTTATAATTTTTAGACATTAAATAAATTTAATTATTTATGACATAATAATGATGCAGCGATGACATCATTATTTGACGATTTAAATAAAATGGAATGACAATATAAAATCTATGAACTACACATGGCCAAAACCAATTGGATGAGTGGATTTCGAACCCTTATCACCTTATCCACGAATTACATTAATGTGGGACCTTTTAAAACCGAAACACATTTTCAAATAATGTAATATTTCTTTACTTTCCAAAAGTGCCCCTCCTCTCCTCTTATAAAAGGCCCCCACCTCTACCTCATTTCACACACTCTTCAAGCCATTGGCTCGGCCAAACCCTGCCCATTTGCTCTCTCCACATCCATCTCCTCATCATATAGGATTCCCCTTGGTCAGAATCCTTTCAAAGGAAGCCTTTAGGCTCAACTCAAAAGGAGTTACACTTTTTAAGGTAATTCATTCTCTCATGTTCATTTGTTTTATTTTGCTTCTCCAACCCCCTAAACTCTTTTTATATACTTCTTTTGTAACAACACCAGTATCATCAATATACTAGGATGTTGTTATAAGATTTATTTGATCTACACTTTCACACAACTACATCAAATGGTTAAAGAACATACGGTTTCTGTGGATGGCGAAATTCTGCCTCCCGAAACGATGATTGTTCAATACTCATTTAACACCTTCAAAGGTGGCCATTATGATGTCACTATTTTTATATATGATATGTAATATGTTTATGTTTTACTTATTCTTCTGTATTTTTCATTTGTGTCTTACCTTTATGGCTTCCATTATGGGTATACGCGATATCTTCATTTAAGGAAGTGCGGACTACCGCCCCCTCAAAGTGATGTGATTCGTTAATGCCATATGTGGGACGTGTAAAGGATGGATTTAAAGTTATTATATATGATGTTATACTGGAATTATAATATACCTATATTTATCATTATCATTTATTTCCATTAAAGTATGAGATAGAAATGAAAGTAGCGTTCATGCGTACGTACGGACTACCGTCTCCATGAACGGTGCATTTCATTTCTTATCCCCAAATGTAATGTACTATTAAAAGTACATGTATATAATGGATATATATAATTAATGATATATCTAAATGATGAATATAATTCTGGAATTAAAATATACATAAGTCTCATTTAGTTTTAATTCCATTAATATGACAAAGAAATGAAAGTAGCGTTCATGCGTACGTACGGCTTACCGTCTCCATGAACGGTGCATTTCATTTCTTACCTCTAAATGATTATGTAATATTTTAAATACATGTATGTACTGTATATATATGACATATATGATATCTACATCATGAATACCATTCTGGATATAATGAAACATTGACCAAATTAACAACATGTAAGTGTAAGAAGTCTATTTTTGACTTAAGAACCAAATACCGACAAAATGAACATTATTAACTTAAATGATTACATGATGTTCATAACATGGTATAAAAGGAATAATGAACTTGGAAAATATTCATAATCAAGTAGAGATTAACTAAAGTTTATTATTCAGGAGTTTAAAGAACGGTCGGGTCAAATCAGATACGAGGTATGGGAACTTCTTAACCCAATTTCCATTCTTTGGGTTAATCTCCTACTTTCAAATTATGTCATTATATTATTATGTCGTATCTTGTATTTGTACTTTATTTATGTGTACTTATAGTGAATACACATAATGTATCTATTTTATTTTAAAAATTATCTTTGTATGGGACTTCGTCTCAATCTCCTTTCATTGAGGCATATTTTATTTTATACACAACTTTCTTTCATATGGTGTATAAACCCCTTTGACATTTAAGTTTATTCAAAAGGAATCTTTTTTACGAAGCGTTTACTAAACGAAAAAAGGGAATGTTTTTGTCGTACGTATGCGGCGACAACGACTTCTCCGCCGTCGTAACCGTTATTTGAGTTTTGGCTTCCTCTACAAGCCATTCCTTCTTTTTAAAAGAAAAATAAATACCATGTTTTACTTTTCTTTTATTTTGGTATTGAAAATGGTTTTCATAATTTTTTTTATATCAATGTGTGGTATTGATATCTTGTGATTGAATGGTGGAAATGTTATGTTTCCTTTATGCATGTTTTATGTGATATGATTATGTTATGGTTCTTGGGCATTATTATGAAGAACGGGTGGTTCCGTGATAAACTAAGGGCGGGTGAGCCCGTTATAGCTCTCCAATGCATTGGGTAACGCGAAGGAGTGAAACGTTAAGGTTTCTCCGAAGAGATTTTTAGGGAATATACTGTGATGGGTATTCCAAACGTAACCAAGAGGGTTACTCCCTACGTAAGAATGTTATGAATGCCTCAAGTTACCTTTATGTCTTATGATTTCTATGATTTATTCATGATTTGATGAGGTATGTTAAAGTGATTATGTTTTATGGGTAAAGTATGATTTCACTCTTATGTATGTATGTACCCATGTTTCCTTTCCATGTTTTTATAACCCATACTGAGTTTTTATGCTCATCCCAAGTTTTTGAAATGTTTTTCACAGGTCAAGGGAAAGGTACATGATAAGATGATAGAGTCAAGGATGTGTCAAGAAATAATCCATGTTTTATTTTAAATGTGTTTCCATTGATGGGAATGAAGAATAATATCTTTATGTAACCACTTTGTTTATATGTGGAATGTAATGCAAGTTTTATGATCTAATTCACTAAAACTCTAAACCCGAAAAGATCCTCAATGTGTAATCTTGTAATAACTCAAGATTAAGTAAGGTTTAAGGCTGGGGCCTTATAGTTGGTATCAGAGGTCGGTTTAGATAACTTTAGGAGTTAGAATTCTATTAAATGATTATCCAAAAATATTTTTTTTCTTTTTCGAAATGATATAGCATTTAAATATTACCATGTTGCTTCATCTAAGACATGTTTGTTCAGAATGGTTTTCCGCAGAGGAAACAGGGAAGCAGTGCTAGGAAGGCATACAGAAGGAAATAACCTTCCGAATCAGCATCCAGAAATGGTCGGAATTGGAACTGAACAGTTTGTTGCAGTGATGGCACAGTTGACTCAGGCTATAAATGGTGGTGGTAACCATGCACGAGATCAGCCAGATCAACCGCAGAGGAACATGTCAGTGGTAGAACATTTCATGAGGCAACATCCACCATCATTCAGAGGATCATCTGACCCTGTGCAAGCTGAAGGGTGGATTAAATCACTGGAGAAGATTTTTGATGTCATGGGATGTTCAGACAATCAAAAGGTTAGTCTTGCTATTTATCGTTTGGAGGGTGAGGCAGATCAGTGGTGGTCTATGGTTAAAAATATCAGGGATGCCGATGAGATTGATGCTCTTGACTGGGATGAATTCAAAGGTATGTTTCTTGAGAAGTATTTTCCTAAGGCTGTTCGACTTAGGATAGAAAAGCAATTCTTGGAATTGAGGCAAGAGGAAGACTCAGTGGCTGCCTATGAAGAAAGGTTCACTCGATTGGCAAGGTATGCTCCCAATTTTATCCGGGACCTTGATAGTAAAATCAATCGTTTTTACTCAGGATTAAAGCCAAAGTATCGAAGGGCATTAGCTTCTCGAGAGTTTAAAAGTTATGAAAAGCTTGTTCGATGTGCTGAGAAGGTGGAAATGGAGTTTGCCGATGACCAAGTGTCCTATAACAACCAGCAGAAGAAGAGACTGAGGTGGCAGGAGAAAGGTAAGAATTCTTCAAAGAAGTCTGATGGTAAGAGAACTAAGTTTCCAGTTTGTGATAAATGTGGCAAAAGGCATGCTGGGGAATGTCTTCTGAATTCTGGAAAGTGCTACCGATGTGGTAAGATGCGACATAAGGCTCGTGATTGCACTGAAAAGGATCAAGGTGAAGGTAAAAACAAATTTGATTTACAGTTAGTGAAATGTTTTAAGTGCAATGAGATGGGTCACTATGCAAACGAGTGTCCGACAAGGAGCTTGAGCGATGGGAAGCAGTTAGACTACAAGCAGAAAGGGGTGGTGAAATCCTTTGCAACAACTTCAGCAGATGTTGGGCCATCGAATGAAGCGGTATCAGCTCCAGGGAGCTCAGTATTTTTCGAAGATTGACTTGAGGTCGGGGTACCATCAGTTGAAAGTAAAAGAAGCAGACGTTCCGAAGACTACATTCCGTACTAGATATGGCCATTATGAATTTTTATTTATGCCTTTTGGGTTAACCAATGCACCTACTGTATTCATGGACCTTATGAATAAAATTTTTCCATGAGTTCTTGGATAAGTTTGTGTTTGTGTTTTGAGGTTTGTGAAGAGGTTATGTGTGCCTTGTGATTCAGAGTTGAAGAATGAGTTGTTTTTTTTCATCCTGGAAGTACTAAGATGTACAGAGGTCTGCGGGAGTATTACTGGTGGGATGGAATGAAAAGAGACATTGCTGATTTTACTGTGAAGTGTTTGACTTGTCAACAGGTTAAAGCTGAGCGGCAGTTACCGAAAGGGATGCTTCAGCCTTTACCAGTGCCAGAGTGGAAATGGGAGAATATATCCATGGACTTTGTTGTTGGATTACCAAAGACATCTCGAGGTAATAATGCAATCTGGGTTATTGTTGATCGCTTGACCAAATCTGCTCATTTCCTTGCTATACGAGATACTTTCTCTCTTGATCAACTTTCCCGTTTGTATCTTAAAGAGATAGTCAGGTTACATGGAGTTCCTCTCTCCATTGTATCGGATCGTGATCCCAGGTTTACTTCTAACTTTTGGAAAGGCCTTCAGAAGTCGTTGGGTACTGAGTTAAATTTTAGTACAGCTTTTCATCCTCAATCAGATGGGCAGTCAGAACGAACAATTCAGACATTGGAGGATATGCTACGAGCTTGTTCTATGGATTATCAGGGAAGTTGGGACCAGCATCTTTCTTTGGTTGAGTTTTCATATAATAACAGTTTTCATTCCAGTATACAGATGGCACCATTTCAGGCATTATATGGGAAGCGGTGTCGAACTCCAGCTTTCTGGGATGAAGTGGGTGAAAGAAAGTTGATGGGACCAGAATTGGTAGAAGAGATGGCAGAAAAAGTTCAGCTGATTCAGAAGCACATGAGAACAGCTCAGAGCAGGCAGAAGAGTTATGCGGATAACCGGAGGAAGGATCTATCTTTCGAGGTAGGTGATCATGTTTTTCTCAAGGTTTCACCATGGAAAGTGTGATGAGATTTGGTAAGAAAGGAAAGTTGAGTCCAAGGTTCGTTGGACCATATGAAATTCTGGAGAGAGTTGGATCAGTTGCATACCGAGTGGCTTTACCTCCGATTTTATCTCTGGTACACAATGTTTTTCACGTTTCGGTGTTGAGAAAGAATATGCCAGATCCATCTCATGTTTTGAGTCCAGAGGTAGTTCAGCTGGAAGAGAACCTATCTTATGAGGAACAACCGGTCCAGAATCTTGACCATAAGGAGCAAGTGTTACGGAATAAGGTGATTCATCAGGTAAAGGTTTTGTGGAAAAACCACATGATTGAAGAGGCAACATGGGAATCTGAAAATGCTATGAGGGATAAATACCCCCACTTATTTTGATAAGTGAATAAAATTGCGAGGACGCAATTCCCAAAAGGGGGGAAGGATGTAACATCCCAGGTAATTAAAGAATAAATAATTTTCATATTTATTAATATTAGAGAATTAAATATGAATTTTAATTAAAAGGGGTTGCTATGTTCGATAGCGTACCCGATACGCAACGATGAGTTTCTTTGAAACTTACGTAGCACACTAGTAATATAATAATATTATGTTAGTTAACAAGTAGCCATTGTACTGGCAGGAATGAATAGAAATAACTAAAATATGAATAGATATGTTTTTAGATGTTTTTACATTTACCCAATAAAAGATAAAGGCTTAAAATATGGAAAGAGTTCAATTTTAGGCTTTTATACTCTAATTTTCACTAAAGGTTCACTTATCACCTTTTGACGGCGAACCGTCATTAAATATAGTTTTGATCACTCTTATACATTCTTTTGGACCAAATAAAACTTTTATTAAGAATCGGGACATCAAATTTTACTTCGTGTAATTTTTTGGTATTTTTCTGATAAAGTTCATTTTTTTTATGAATAGTGTAAAATGTTGTATTTTAATTCAAAACTGCTTTCTAACCTAATTTATTTATATGATTAGATTATGTTTTGAATTGGTTTTGAAGTGAAATTAGAATATATTTTTACCATTTTATCCAATGGTGGTCATTGGAATCAATTTCACTTTGAAATTAGACTTAAACTGGTGTCAATCTTTTGATACTTATTGTTTTGTAAAAACACGCTATTTGCTCTGGCAGCGGGAATTAATTATTAAATTAATTAATGTGACTTATATGATTTGAATTTTGTAAAATAGACTTCATTTTTGAATTCGGAATATCAAATATAGCTTAGAGTGAATTTTTGGTAATTTTCTGAAAAACTTCAATTTTTGATGAATAGTGAAACCACTAAGTGGTAATCAAGCAAACTGATTTTTCAGTTAAATGAAAGTTTCCCACTAATGTGTATTGAATTTTGAAAATCCGACATACATGGTTGTCATTAAGAAGTAAAATGTGGTTCAATGAGATTAAAATAATTTTTTGGTGAATAGTAACTTATTAAGTTTTTAATCGCGATTAGTGGTAATTAGTGTAGTTTAAGGTATAAATAATGCTTTAATAAAATAAAATGACCTAGACACATGTCCCAACCTTATTGGTTGTGTCATGGCCGACCAAGACAATCCATGGGTCAACTTGGGGACCCCATGGATCCACTTTTGTTGGGAAATGACATAAATTACTTTTTATTTAATGTTAAAGTGAAAATGACACAAACATAATATGTTTTGCGAAAACAATTTTTAAGTGGGGTTATACAAGTCCAAATTTTGATTATAAATAGTCATTAGAAAGATAAAAAGATTTCCTATATCATAGTAATTGTTTTATAATTTTTAGACATTAAATAAATTTAATTATTTATGACATAATAATGATGCAGCGATGACATCATTATTTGACGATTTAAATAAAATGGAATGACAATATAAAATCTATGAACTACACATGGCCAAAACCAATTGGATGAGTGTATTTCGAACCCTTATCACCTTATCCACGAATTCCATCAATGTGGGACCTTTTAAAACCGAAACACATTTTCAAATAATGTAATATTTCTTTACTTTCCAAAAGTGCCCCTCCTCTCCTCTTATAAAAGGCCCCCACCTCTACCTCATTTCACACACTCTTCAAGCCATTGGCTCGGCCAAACCCTGCCCATTTGCTCTCTCCACATCCCTATCCTCATCCTATAGGATTCCCCTTGGGCATAATCCTTTCAAAGGAAGCCTTTAGGCTCAACTCAAAAGGAGTTACACTTTTTAAGGTAATTCATTCTCTCATGTTCATTTGTTTTATTTTGCTTCTCCAACCCCCTAAACTCTTTTTATATACTTCTTTTGTAACAACACCAGTATCATCAATATACTAGGATGTTTTTATAAGATTTATTTGATCTACACTTTCACACAACTACATCAAATGGTTAAAGAACATACGGTTTCTGTGGATGGCGAAATTCTGCCTCCCGAAACGATGATTGTTCAATACTCATTTAACACCTTCAAAGGTGGCCATTATGATGTCACTATTTTTATATATGATATGTAATATGTTTATGTTTTACTTATGCTTCTGTATTTTTCATTTGTGTCTTACCTTTATGGCTTCCATTATGGGTATACGCGATATCTTCATTTAAGGAAGTGCGGACTACCGCCCCCTCAAAGTGATGTGATTCGTTAATGCCATATGTGGGACGTGTAAAGGATGGATTTAAAGTTATTATATATGATGTTATACTGGAATTATAATATACCTATATATATCATTATCATTTATTTCCATTAAAGTATGAGATAGAAATGAAAGTAGCGTTCATGCGTACGTACGGACTACCGTCTCCATGAACGGTGCATTTCATTTCTTATCCCCAAATGTAATGTACTATTAAAAGTACATGTATATAATGGATATATATAATTAATGATATATCTAAATGATGAATATAATTCTGGAATTAAAATATACATAAGTCTCATTTAGTTTTAATTCCATTAATATGACAAAGAAATGAAAGTAGCGTTCATGCGTACGTACGGCTTACCGTCTCCATGAACGGTGCATTTCATTTCTTACCTCTAAATGATTATGTAATATTTTAAATACATGTATGTACTGTATATATATGACATATATGATATCTACATCATGAATACCATTCTGGATATAATGAAACATTGACCAAATTAACAACATGTAAGTGTAAGAAGTCTATTTTTGACTTAAGAACCAAATACCGACAAAATGAACATTATTAACTTAAATGATTACATGATGTTCATAACATGGTATAAAAGGAATAATGAACTTGGAAAAGATTCATAATCAAGTAGAGATTAACTAAAGTTTATTATTCAGGAGTTTAAAGAACGGTCGGGTCAAATCAGATACGAGGTATGGGAACTTCTTAACCCAATTTCCATTCTTTGGGTTAATCTCCTACTTTCAAATTATGTCATTATATTATTATGTCGTATCTTGTATTTGTACTTTATTTATGTGTACTTATAGTGAATACACATAATGTATCTATTTTATTTTAAAAATTATCTTTGTATGGGACTTCGTCTCAATCTCCTTTCATTGAGGCATATTTTATTTTATACACAACTTTCTTTCATATGGTGTATAAACCCCTTTGACATTTAAGTTTATTCAAAAGGAATCTTTTTTACGAAGCGTTTACTAAACGACAAAAGGGAATGTTTTTGTCGTACGTATGCGGCGACAACGACTTCTCCGCCGTCGTAACCGTTATTTGAGTTTTGGCTTCCTCTACAAGCCATTCCTTCTTTTTAAAAGAAAAATAAATACCATGTTTTACTTTTCTTTTATTTTGGTATTGAAAATGGTTTTCATAATTTTTTTTATATCAATGTGTGGTATTGATATCTTGTGATTGAATGGTGGAAATGTTATGTTTCCTTTATGCATGTTTTATGTGATATGATTATGTTATGGTTCTTGGGCATTATTATGAAGAACGGGTGGTTCCGTGATAAACTAAGGGCGGGTGAGCCCGTTATAGCTCTCCAATGCATTGGGTAACGCGAAGGAGTGAAACGTTAAGGTTTCTCCGAAGAGATTTTTAGGGAATATACTGTGATGGGTATTCCAAACGTAACCAAGAGGGTTACTCCCTACGTAAGAATGTTATGAATGCCTCAAGTTACCTTTATGTCTTATGATTTCTATGATTTATTCATGATTTGATGAGGTATGTTAAAGTGATTATGTTTTATGGGTAAAGTATGATTTCACTCTTATGTATGTATGTACCCATGTTTCCTTTCCATGTTTTTATAACCCATACTGAGTTTTTATGCTCATCCCAAGTTTTTGAAATGTTTTTCACAGGTCAAGGGAAAGGTACATGATAAGATGATAGAGTCAAGGATGTGTCAAGAAATAATCCATGTTTTATTTTAAATGTGTTTCCATTGATGGGAATGAAGAATAATATCTTTATGTAACCACTTTGTTTATATGTGGAATGTAATGCAAGTTTTATGATCTAATTCACTAAAACTCTAAACCCGAAAAGATCCTCAATGTGTAATCTTGTAATAACTCAAGATTAAGTAAGGTTTAAGGCTGGGGCCTTATAGTTGGTATCAGAGGTCGGTTTAGATAACTTTAGGAGTTAGAATTCTATTAAATGATTATCCAAAAATATTTTTTTTCTTTTTCGAAATGATATAGCATTTAAATATTACCATGTTGCTTCATCTAAGACATGTTTGTTCAGAATGGTTTTCCGCAGAGGAAACAGGGAAGCAGTGCTAGGAAGGCATACAGAAGGAAATAACCTTCCGAATCAGCATCCAGAAATGGTCGGAATTGGAACTGAACAGTTTGTTGCAGTGATGGCACAGTTGACTCAGGCTATAAATGGTGGTGGTAACCATGCACGAGATCAGCCAGATCAACCGCAGAGGAACATGTCAGTGGTAGAACATTTCATGAGGCAACATCCACCATCATTCAGAGGATCATCTGACCCTGTGCAAGCTGAAGGGTGGATTAAATCACTGGAGAAGATTTTTGATGTCATGGGATGTTCAGACAATCAAAAGGTTAGTCTTGCTATTTATCGTTTGGAGGGTGAGGCAGATCAGTGGTGGTCTATGGTTAAAAATATCAGGGATGCCGATGAGATTGATGCTCTTGACTGGGATGAATTCAAAGGTATGTTTCTTGAGAAGTATTTTCCTAAGGCTGTTCGACTTAGGATGGAAAAGCAATTCTTGGAATTGAGGCAAGAGGAAGACTCAGTGGCTGCCTATGAAGAAAGGTTCACTCGATTGGCAAGGTATGCTCCCAATTTTATCCGGGACCTTGATAGTAAAATCAATCGTTTTTACTCAGGATTAAAGCCAAAGTATCAAAGGGCATTAGCTTCTCGAGAGTTTAAAAGTTATGAAAAGCTTGTTCGATGTGCTGAGAAGGTGGAAATGGAGTTTGCCGATGACCAAGTGTCCTATAACAACCAGCAGAAGAAGAGACTGAGGTGGCAGGAGAAAGGTAAGAATTCTTCAAAGAAGTCTGATGGTAAGAGAACTAAGTTTCCAGTTTGTGATAAATGTGGCAAAAGGCATGCTGGGGAATGTCTTCTGAATTCTGGAAAGTGCTACCGATGTGGTAAGATGCGACATAAGGCTCGTGATTGCACTGAAAAGGATCAAGGTGAAGGTAAAAACAAATTTGATTTACAGTTAGTGAAATGTTTTAAGTGCAATGAGATGGGTCACTATGAAAACGAGTGTCCGACAAGGAGCTTGAGTGATGGGAAGCAGTTAGACTACAAGCAGAAAGGGGTGGTGAAATCCTTTGCAACAACTTCAGCAGATGTTGGGCCATCGAATGAAGCGGTATCAGCTCCAGGGAGCTCAGTATTTTTCGAAGATTGACTTGAGGTCGGGGTACCATCAGTTGAAATTAAAAGAAGCAGACGTTCCGAAGACTACATTCCGTACTAGATATGGCCATTATGAATTTTTATTTATGCCTTTTGGGTTAACCAATGCACCTACTGTATTCATGGACCTTATGAATAAAATTTTTCCATGAGTTCTTGGATAAGTTTGTGTTTGTGTTTTGAGGTTTGTGAAGAGGTTATGTGTGCCTTGTGATTCAGAGTTGAAGAATGAGTTGTTTTTTTTCATCCTGGAAGTACTAAGATGTACAGAGGTCTGCGGGAGTATTACTGGTGGGATGGAATGAAAAGAGACATTGCTGATTTTACTGTGAAGTGTTTGACTTGTCAACAGGTTAAAGCTGAGCGGCAGTTACCGAAAGGGATGCTTCAGCCTTTACCAGTGCCAGAGTGGAAATGGGAGAATATATCCATGGACTTTGTTGTTGGATTACCGAAGACATCTCGAGGTAATAATGCAATCTGGGTTATTGTTGATCGCTTGACCAAATCTGCTCATTTCCTTGCTATACGAGATACTTTCTCTCTTGATCAACTTTCCCGTTTGTATCTTAAAGAGATAGTCAGGTTACATGGAGTTCCTCTCTCCATTGTATCGGATCGTGATCCCAGGTTTACTTCTAACTTTTGGAAAGGCCTTCAGAAGTCGTTGGGTACTGAGTTAAATTTTAGTACAGCTTTTCATCCTCAATCAGATGGGCAGTCAGAACGAACAATTCAGACATTGGAGGATATGCTACGAGCTTGTTCTATGGATTATCAGGGAAGTTGGGACCAGCATCTTTCTTTGGTTGAGTTTTCATATAATAACAGTTTTCATTCCAGTATACAGATGGCACCATTTCAGGCATTATATGGGAAGCGGTGTCGAACTCCAGCTTTCTGGGATGAAGTGGGTGAAAGAAAGTTGATGGGACCAGAATTGGTAGAAGAGATGGCAGAAAAAGTTCAGCTGATTCAGAAGCACATGAGAACAGCTCAGAGCAGGCAGAAGAGTTATGCGGATAACCGGAGGAAGGATCTATCTTTCGAGGTAGGTGATCATGTTTTTCTCAAGGTTTCACCATGGAAAGTGTGATGAGATTTGGTAAGAAAGGAAAGTTGAGTCCAAGGTTCGTTGGACCATATGAAATTCTGGAGAGAGTTGGATCAGTTGCATACCGAGTGGCTTTACCTCCGATTTTATCTCAGGTACACAATGTTTTTCACGTTTCGGTGTTGAGAAAGAATATGCCAGATCCATCTCATGTTTTGAGTCCAGAGGTAGTTCAGCTGGAAGAGAACCTATCTTATGAGGAACAACCGGTCCAGAATCTTGACCATAAGGAGCAAGTGTTACGGAATAAGGTGATTCATCAGGTAAAGGTTTTGTGGAAAAACCACATGATTGAAGAGGCAACATGGGAATCTGAAAATGCTATGAGGGATAAATACCCCCACTTATTTTGATAAGTGAATAAAATTGCGAGGACGCAATTCCCAAAAGGGGGGAAGGATGTAACATCCCAGGTAATTAAAGAATAAATAATTTTCATATTTATTAATATTAGAGAATTAAATATGAATTTTAATTAAAAGGGGTTGCTATGTTCGATAGCGTACCCGATACGCAACGATGAGTTTCTTTGAAACTTACGTAGCACACTAGTAATATAATAATATTATGTTAGTTAACAAGTAGCCGTTGTACTGGCAGGAATGAATAGAAATAACTAAAATATGAATAGATATGTTTTTAGATGTTTTTACATTTACCCAATAAAAGATAAAGGCTTAAAATATGGAAAGAGTTCAATTTTAGGCTTTTATACTCTAATTTTCACTAAAGGTTCACTTATCACCTTTTGACGGCGAACCGTCATTAAATATAGTTTTGATCACTCTTATACATTATTTTGGACCAAATAAAACTTTTATTAAGAATCGGGACATCAAATTTTACTTCGTGTAATTTTTTGGTATTTTTCTGATAAAGTTCATTTTTTTTATGAATAGTGTAAAATGTTGTATTTTAATTCAAAACTGCTTTCTAACCTAATTTATTTATATGATTAGATTATGTTTTGAATTGGTTTTGAAGTGAAATTAGAATATATTTTTACCATTTTATCCAATGGTGGTCATTGGAATCAATTTCACTTTGAAATTAGACTTAAACTGGTGTCAATCTTTTGATACTTATTGTTTTGTAAAAACACGCTATTTGCTCTGGCAGCGGGAATTAATTATTAAATTAATTAATGTGACTTATATGATTTGAATTTTGTAAAATAGACTTCATTTTTGAATTCGGAATATCAAATATAGCTTAGAGTGAATTTTTGGTAATTTTCTGAAAAACTTCAATTTTTGATGAATAGTGAAACCACTAAGTGGTAATCAAGCAAACTGATTTTTCAGTTAAATGAAAGTTTCCCACTAATGTGTATTGAATTTTGAAAATCCGACATACATGGTTGTCATTAAGAAGTAAAATGTGGTTCAATGAGATTAAAATAATTTTTTGGTGAATAGTAACTTATTAAGTTTTTAATCGCGATTAGTGGTAATTAGTGTAGTTTAAGGTATAAATAATGCTTTAATAAAATAAAATGACCTAGACACATGTCCCAACCTTATTGGTTGTGTCATGGCCGACCAAGACAAGCCATGGGTCAACTTGGGGACCCCATGGATCCACTTTTGTTGGGAAATGACATAAATTACTTTTTATTTAATGTTAAAGTGAAAATGACACAAACATAATATGTTTTGCGAAAACAATTTTTAAGTGGGGTTATACAAGTCCAAATTTTGATTATAAATAGTCATTAGAAAGATAAAAAGATTTCCTATATCATAGTAATTGTTTTATAATTTTTAGACATTAAATAAATTTAATTATTTATGACATAATAATGATGCAGCGATGACATCATTATTTGACGATTTAAATAAAATGGAATGACAATATAAAATCTATGAACTACACATGGCCAAAACCAATTGGATGAGTGTATTTCGAACCCTTATCACCTTATCCACGAATTCCATCAATGTGGGACCTTTTAAAACCGAAACACATTTTCAAATAATGTAATATTTCTTTACTTTCCAAAAGTGCCCCTCCTCTCCTCTTATAAAAGGCCCCCACCTCTACCTCATTTCACACACTCTTCAAGCCATTGGCTCGGCCAAACCCTGCCCATTTGCTCTCTCCACATCCCTATCCTCATCCTATAGGATTCCCCTTGGGCAGAATCCTTTCAAAGGAAGCCTTTAGGCTCAACTCAAAAGGAGTTACACTTTTTAAGGTAATTCATTCTCTCATGTTCATTTGTTTTATTTTGCTTCTCCAACCCCCTAAACTCTTTTTATATACTTCTTTTGTAACAACACCAGTATCATCAATATACTAGGATGTTGTTATAAGATTTATTTGATCTACACTTTCACACAACTACATCAAATGGTTAAAGAACATACGGTTTCTGTGGATGGCGAAATTCTGCCTCCCGAAACGATGATTGTTCAATACTCATTTAACACCTTCAAAGGTGGCCATTATGATGTCACTATTTTTATATATGATATGTAATATGTTTATGTTTTACTTATGCTTCTGTATTTTTCATTTGTGTCTTACCTTTATGGCTTCCATTATGGGTATACGCGATATCTTCATTTAAGGAAGTGCGGACTACCGCCCCCTCAAAGTGATGTGATTCGTTAATGCCATATGTGGGACGTGTAAAGGATGGATTTAAAGTTATTATATATGATGTTATACTGGAATTATAATATACCTATATATATCATTATCATTTATTTCCATTAAAGTATGAGATAGAAATGAAAGTAGCGTTCATGCGTACGTACGGACTACCGTCTCCATGAACGGTGCATTTCATTTCTTATCCCCAAATGTAATGTACTATTAAAAGTACATGTATATAATGGATATATATAATTAATGATATATCTAAATGATGAATATAATTCTGGAATTAAAATATACATAAGTCTCATTTAGTTTTAATTCCATTAATATGACAAAGAAATGAAAGTAGCGTTCATGCGTACGTACGGCTTACCGTCTCCATGAATGGTGCATTTCATTTCTTACCTCTAAATGATTATGTAATATTTTAAATACATGTATGTACTGTATATATATGACATATATGATATCTAAATCATGAATACCATTCTGGATATAATGAAACATTGACCAAATTAACAACATGTAAGTGTAAGAAGTCTATTTTTGACTTAAGAACCAAATACCGACAAAATGAACATTATTAACTTAAATGATTACATGATGTTCATAACATGGTATAAAAGGAATAATGAACTTGGAAAAGATTCATAATCAAGTAGAGATTAACTAAAGTTTATTATTCAGGAGTTTAAAGAACGGTCGGGTCAAATCAGATACGAGGTATGGGAACTTCTTAACCCAATTTCCATTCTTTGGGTTAATCTCCTACTTTCAAATTATGTCATTATATTATTATGTCGTATCTTGTATTTGTACTTTATTTATGTGTACTTATAGTGAATACACATAATGTATCTATTTTATTTTAAAAATTATCTTTGTATGGGACTTCGTCTCAATCTCCTTTCATTGAGGCATATTTTATTTTATACACAACTTTCTTTCATATGGTGTATAAACCCCTTTGACATTTAAGTTTATTCAAAAGGAATCTTTTTTACGAAGCGTTTACTAAACGAAAAAAGGGAATGTTTTTGTCGTACGTATGCGGCGACAACGACTTCTCCGCCGTCGTAACCGTTATTTGAGTTTTGGCTTCCTCTACAAGCCATTCCTTCTTTTTAAAAGAAAAATAAATACCATGTTTTACTTTTCTTTTATTTTGGTATTGAAAATGGTTTTCATAATTTTTTTTATATCAATGTGTGGTATTGATATCTTGTGATTGAATGGTGGAAATGTTATGTTTCCTTTATGCATGTTTTATGTGATATGATTATGTTATGGTTCTTGGGCATTATTATGAAGAACGGGTGGTTCCGTGATAAACTAAGGGCGGGTGAGCCCGTTATAGCTCTCCAATGCATTGGGTAACGCGAAGGAGTGAAACGTTAAGGTTTCTCCAAAGAGATTTTTAGGGAATATACTGTGATGGGTATTCCAAACGTAACCAAGAGGGTTACTCCCTACGTAAGAATGTTATGAATGCCTCAAGTTACCTTTATGTCTTATGATTTCTATGATTTATTCATGATTTGATGAGGTATGTTAAAGTGATTATGTTTTATGGGTAAAGTATGATTTCACTCTTATGTATGTATGTACCCATGTTTCCTTTCCATGTTTTTATAACCCATACTGAGTTTTTATGCTCATCCCAAGTTTTTGAAATGTTTTTCACAGGTCAAGGGAAAGGTACATGATAAGATGATAGAGTCAAGGATGTGTCAAGAAATAATCCATGTTTTATTTTAAATGTGTTTCCATTGATGGGAATGAAGAATAATATCTTTATGTAACCACTTTGTTTATATGTGGAATGTAATGCAAGTTTTATGATCTAATTCACTAAAACTCTAAACCCGAAAAGATCCTCAATGTGTAATCTTGTAATAACTCAAGATTAAGTAAGGTTTAAGGCTGGGGCCTTATAATTAGTTATTTATAAAATCTATTAAAAACTAGTATAGAAGTGAATAGGGTTCAATCTATAGGGAAGGGCTTCCTAGAGGCACGTGTGACCAAGTAGACAAGAAAAAAATATCAAGAAAATAGTAAAAACCAAATAATCATAAAAGTGATTGAAAAAATGGTGATGGTGAGTGGAAACTAGTAGATTCTATAAGATTATAAAACAAAAATAAAATAAAGACCATAATCATACATAAATAGGGAATAATATATAAGTAAATCATGGGAATTTGATTAGATTGTTTTTATTTTATTTTATTTTTCTTATTTAGTTTTATTTCTTTATCCATGAACAAGTATTACTAGATCTTGTTAAGGGAGGATAACACATTTTATCGAATGAAAATTCTATGGTTTAATGGATCATATATTCTTTCAATTATAGTAACCACTAATCCATGAATTAATGATACTAGTTTTACCCTAAGCTCAACTTCTTAGTTAACCCAAATGTGATATCCTTGATGAGTTATCCCCTTTTAAATTGGGCTCTCAGATGACAAAGTAGTTACAAAAATACAACTAGGAATAGTTTTCACTAGTTTTGATGTTTAAAAAATGTTTACTACTCAAAGAATGGAAATAAAGGTAGCTTCCAATAATACGTTTCATATGAATGTAGTTATATTAATAAAAAACACAATCTCATTCCCCTATTTCAGTTTTAGACAACGATTGTGGTTGTATTAACCAAAATTTTCAATAATTTGAAAACAAGGATTATAATAGAGGATAATAAAAAAGAAAATTGGGTAAAAAGTTCCCATTAGGATTGATCTAACCCATCCTATACTCCACCAGTGTTCTATTTATTGTTACTTTATTTAATCCCCAATCAATCTCACTCTCCTTTGTTATTATCCCGCTCCTTCGTCTCATGTAACTCATATTTTTTTCCAAACTCTTATTTACTATATATAATATTATGTGTACCAATACCCTTATTCAAGGAAACTATTACAACCCCTAAAATTACCCATGGTCTCCACATGTCACTTTCAGTGTAGAAAATACTGCCTTCAAATGACACTAGATGAGCTCCCATAACTGAATGTGTTTCTCCTTATAATTCCATTCCAACAGTGGCCAGGATCTTGATTATAGATAATCACCACAAGGAATATTCAATAATTGGGATTAACAATAGGGGGTGTTTGAATCTTCTGTATTTTACCACAATCACCTTCACCTTGGCATTTTTCTAATCCAAACATAAAAGAGAAAAATAAAAAAAATTGACGTTGAGAAAACCTGCTCAAATTATTAAATTTCTCATGCTCCTCCATCTCCTCATCTCATCTTCAATTTATTTATTTCTGAAATTTAGGGTACCCATGAAATAATATTTATTTTTTCCTATGATTTGATATAATTTTGCGCCTTTTCAAGAAATTCCATTTTTCTAGGCCATTTTTTCATGGCCCAGGTACATTTTTATAGCTTAAATTTTATGGATTTTATCCTTTCATAATATTTAAATCAATGGGGTGACCCTTAATCCACAACAATTTTAATCAACATGTCATTCACATTCACCATTTGAACACACCTTGAAATCATCACATTCTTCACCTCACCCAAGATCACAATTTATTAAAAAATTGAGACCATATTCAGTAATCAGTTAAAATCACACAAGAATTTCTTCAGGCACATAGTATATATCCTCATTTAAAATCTCAGTCATATCATTGAGGAAGAAACTAATGCCCCTCTATTATTTTATCCATACAAAATTATTGTGCCTTACTGATCGAACTAACCTCATTTTGAATCTATACTTATGTGATGAAAAAAATTACCCTTACATAATCCATATACATACCCTTAAACCAGCAGAAGATAGATCTGTTAACCTTTACACATGATGGATATCCACTAGAGTCATATTCAGTCATAAAAAACATGGTCATCTTCCAATAATTGATCAATGGAGCTTGGATTGGAATCCCTCTTCGAGATCAGTGAGGCTCAGCATTATCTTCAACAGTTCATCATATGTATTCTACAGTTCTGGTTCGATTGAATTCCATGGATTGTTAAATCTCCATAAATAGTATTTGTCTAACCTTGATTCGTCAAGAGGAGGGTTTAATTTTCATTAAATCACACCCGTGGTTTTTTAATCTCGTCAATTTTCCTTGTCAACAAGGTTTGGATGATTCCATATGGGGACTTGACTTATATTGGTCGACTTATTCTTTAAACTTTGGTGACTGATTTGATCTCATAATATTATTCATCAAACATCAGCAATGGATTTTTTTTATTTCTATTTGGCATCGGCTTTGTTCAATTCTTCATTTGTTTTGTCTTCTCCAACATCCCCTATCCCAGCTTCCTATTGAAATCAAGTTTCCAGCTTCAATGATGATGCATCCTGATGAAGCTCAACCATCAATTATTTTAGTATTTGCATCGTCAACTCCTTGTTTTTATATTCACCCTTCCCCACACAAGATCGGTTTTCTTTGATTATATTCCAAAATAATCATACTTCATGGTTTATCAGCCTCAATTGCATGGTAGAATGGGAATCCCCCATGGAATCTTTCTCTTATTGTGTGACTTCTTAGAGAGTGGCATGGTTGATCCAAGATATTTCCAAAAGTTTATTCAGGAAAAATTCAATATTTTTCCAATATTTTAACAAACATGGTCAATTAAATTAGAATTCATGGTTGCTTTTGGACTTGGTGAATTTTACCAAGTGGTTTACTTTTTTGGCATATGGTCGATTAGGATATGGCATGCGGTTGATACATCAATTTTTATTTTTTCCACTGAGAGTCCTAAAAATAGAGATACATGAATTAATTAAAAAGACAAAAAACAAACATCAACTTTTATGTAATATTAATCATTTAAATTTTCAATTAGAAAATGTAATTCAAATAAAAAATTAAATTAAAACCATGGAATTGTTTAAAAATTAATTCTAAAAAATTATAAATCATAAAAAAACATGAAATAAAAATTTATATAAAAAAATGGTTGTTCTTTAAAAAAATGGTGCAATTAAAATCAAATAAAATTAAATAATTTTCATACAAAAAACTACAAAAATCATCAACACTAAAATCTTCAATGAATAAAAACTCAAAAATTCACAAAATGTTGTTCCTAAAAAATGGGAAGTCAAGGTGTGGAAATATTGAACTATTTCACACTAATAGTAACTCATTAATAATTTTTTTTCATGAATGTGAAATATATCCTCCATTAATCAAAAAATTATAATTTCTCTATTATAATGATATTTTCTCATTTATTATTCCATTATTTCATCAAAACTATTGTGACAAACTATAATAAAATAATGTCACATCAAATCCCCCCACAATTAATCAATTACACTCTTGGTCAATTAAATTTATTGATTTTATTTATTTAGAATGCATCTTAAAAAAATAATGATATTGAATAGGTTCAAGTACCCATTAAAATTTAAGCAAATTACCAAACCTTTCATTTCCAAAAATATTCCTGCCTTCTCTATGAATTAATTTCATTGACCTTATTTATCCCATTTAATGTTTTAGTTTTAGGAGTGAAGAGTTATGAGATTCAATTTGAATTAAATATATAATAAGAATCACTACAATATTTCACTCTATCCCACGTTCCTCAACCAAATTTTTACTTTTAAATTTATTTATACTACTCAAAATACTTTCCTATAAATCAATTATCCCCTTCTTTATTTGGGTTCAATATTCCCCTCATCTTAATGAACTCATTTTTGACCATGAATATTTATTTGAATTTTTTAAAGCCATAATATTTCACATAAAACTATGAAATTAACTTATTGAATTTGGACTTTATTTATTTAAACAACATACTCAGTTCCCATGTCATAGAGATTAACCATGGGATACCAATTTCCCTTTTTTTCTCCAGTTTCAAAGGGCATATATTAATCTATATTGAGTGGGAACCCTGATTTTTTCAATTTATACAAGTTTATTTTACTAGTTTCAAGTTAAAAATTTAAGTTACCTCAAGTTATAATTCAAATTCTAAAAAATATAAAATATCACACTTTCTATTCTAGTTATAAAATTGTATTTCTATAAAAATAGTAGAAAAAATCACTTATAAATAATGTAATTCTAGTAACTCCAAACTCAATGAAATACTTAAATCAAGTATACCATTTTTACCTTTATAGGATACATTCAATAATTATTTTATTAACCTCAAAACACATTAAAACATGGATTTTATTTATATACATCACGAAATGATGCTTGAAAGTGAGGCAGCTTTGAAGAAATATTGGGGGGTTTTGATGTGTACAAAATTGAAGCATATTTAAGCATAAATAATGACCACCTTACCCACACTTAAATCTAGGAATTTTAACAAATGTTGAATCCTAATGTTGGATAAAATTTTCATTCAAAAATAATAATAAATTAGTAGTTAATATATTGTTTAAGGGGTTACATTTAAGTTAAAAAACATCACATTTACCATAATAAGAGAAGAATAGAACAAAATTTTCTTCAATGTTTTATGTTTTTTATTCTTTTTAAAAAATTAATTCACAATTAAGTTCAAATAGAATCTTTATAATCAACAAGACAATAATATTTGAATTTCAGACATTTTGGGGTGCAAAAAAATCTTGAAATTTTGGCTCAAATTGATTTCCAACTTTATAGATATCAGCAAACTAAGCACCCATTCTAGAAAAAAGTTCACAAATTTCAAAAAATATGGGGAAATTTCGCCACACTTAATTCATACCAGCATGAAGCATAGAAATTAAGAATTAAAATTTTCATAATTTAAAACAAAATTCCGCAAAATATAGAGATTTTATCAACATGGTTCGGTCATTTTCAGTATCCCTTTGACCATTGAAAAGATATATTTGGTTATAATGTTCCATATCATACAAAATTAAAATATATTAGAATTAGTATTAAGTAATAAAATCAATAAAAATAAATTAACCATAAGTTTAAATTAGAAGAACTTTTATCTATATGTTCCCAGAAAGTAGCTCCTCTTTATCCTCAGGAGCACTTGAAATTATGATCCAGTGAATTTCATGATAGTTTTACCTTATTTAAACACTAAAGATGACTAGATTAGAATCACATATAAAAGTAGTAGCCTAGAAACTATTCATATCAAAATTAAATAAATAAATAAATATAATGAACCAAGGGTTAACTACCATGAAGCACTGAGTTTATAATATTTAGTTAGACTTGAGTAATGGTTCAACTTTAGAGGAATGAAATGGAATCCAATCCCTTTGGATACACCTAAAAGTAATGTTTTATTACCTACCCATTTACCATAAATGACATATTATCCTCCCCAACCAATACAAAAACCCTAATGACCAACACTCTCAGAATTGTGAATGGGCCAGACCAATTGGTTCTCAATTTCCTAATAAAAATCTTCATTATTGAGTTAAATAGTAAAACCCTTTATCCAACCTTAAATTCCTTACTCTTTATGATAAATTTTTTTATGTATTTGGTTCTTTCTTTTTAAATTTTGGAATTCTTATAATATTCTCTCATGGTTTCCTCCAACTTACTAAACTCTAGCAACCTCCTCTCTCCAGCCAACTTAAAATCACAGTTCAAGGCCTTCACTACCCAGAATGAATTGTGATTCAAATCTATAGGAAGATGAAATTACTTTTCAAAGAGTATAATATAAGTATACATACCTATATGGGTCTTTTATGTTATATTGTAAGACCATAAAGCCTCATCTAATTTTATTTAACAGTCTCTATAAGAGTTTGAGACTTTCTTATAATGGCCCAAAATTTTATCAATGATAATTCCTATATTATAATTACATTATATAATAAAAATAAAATTAAATCACATAAATAACACAACATAAACTTTATAAATGAATAATTAATGAAATAAGAATTATTTATAGAAGTTAAATAACTTATACCAATGAAATAGTAACTTGACCTTAGGAATAGTAATATGACCCTTATGAATATTAAATCGTCCAAATAAATAGCCACCTCACCTATGAAAGTATAAATAAAATTTAGGAATATTATAAATGAAGGTATGATATAATTATATCATATTATAAGTAGTTAAATTTTTTAAAAGTTATTAATTAAGTTTTTGTATTTTTATAAGTCATAAATATTTAACAAAACTTTTATGATTAATTTAATAATATAAAAGTATATAACTTTATGGTATTTTTAAAATATGTATTTTTTGAGTAAATGATGATTTTAGTTAAAAATTAAATATATCATATTTTGAAAAATATTTTCATAAAATGGGGTTCTTTTTTGAATTATAAACATCGAAAAATGGTTAGGGTGAATTTTTGGGATCTTTCTAAAATGCTTGAATTTTTTTTTAATAATGAAATACGGTAATTTACAGTACAAGTAAATAAATGAATTTTTGAGTCATGCTTGAGTCATGAATGATGTAAGTGACCAATGGTTAGAAATCACATGTATAAATTACTTTATTTAGTCAAAATAATCTTTACTATTTCTTTTATTATTAAAAATGAAAAAATAATGAATAAAATAATGAGAAAACTTCCCTCTCCTCCACTATAGATACCACCCCTCACCACCACTTCTCCTCGCACCTCACAAGATTTGAGAATTGTCCAAATTCTACTCAAATATATTCCCAAACCTCTCCATCGTTTCTTGGAGATCTTGGTATCATCAAAAGACCAAAACCTTTTCTCTAAGGAGGCTCTCAAGGAGGAGAAATTCAAGAGGAAAATTCCTCTTTTCTTTTCTTTTATTTTCTTATTAAGTTATTTCTTTTATTATTCTCTCCTCACCTACCTTCATCCAAATGGAATGATAAATCCATTACCTTACATATACTATAATTTTATTATTTTTATTTAATAATCCATCATCAATTCTTTCCCCTCTCCTTTTGTTTAAAAAAATGAAAACATCATCCATGATGTGTAAACTTATCACATTCAATGACAATGAGTTTTCAATTTCTATTACCATCTTCAAGGCTGGTCATGAAACCATTTTTATGGTTTAATAAGACTATAATACATTTATTATATCATATTTAATGTTCTATAAGCCTTATATTTACATGATATTAAATAATAGAATATAATGAGTTCATTGTGATCGAAAAACCACTAAAATTAATCCAAACGATTATCATTAACATGTTATCTAATGACTCATAAAAATATCTAAAAAAATATAAGAACAATTACACTTATGGTTGTTAATTAATAAAATATAATTTAAATTCTATATAATTATAACCATTCTACATGAACTTCCAAACTCATATACAAGTGAACTGATCATGAAAACCAAGAAAATGAACACTCCTAAATGATTAAATTAAACACTATAACTCCTAAAAAATCCCATAAATTATATTAATAAAAATATAATTAATAAAATTAATGTATAAAATGTTTTTATTATTAAATTAATGAATTTAATTTTATTATATAGTATATTAATATCAAGTGCAGAACCATTTCATATATAAGGTAAGGGATCCTTTTTGAACCTCCATATTTCCTTCAGGTTATGTTTTTTCTCTATTTGAACAATGTTACACTTATTTGTTTTTTTAATTCTTCTAAATTCCATTTATATGTTCTAAAATCATGTATATATACCAGATCATCCTTATTTTATGGGTTAATACAAGTTTTAATAAGGTTCCCTCCGCAAATCTCCCCAACAAGAAAACCTGATTCAAGGGAAATTCTCGATTTCTTACCTATTTTCAAGAACACTCCATAATCTATTTTAATACACCATTATTTTTATAAATCAATAATTTTATTATGAAAATATATATTTCTTTAAAAAAATTTATACAAACAACTATGACTTTTCCATTTTAAAGATTCTTTAATATTTTCCTTAAACCACGCTAAAATGTTTTATTTTTAAAGTTTCTTAAACACTATTTTTAGATGTATTAACTTTAGTTTGACATAAATTATCATTATATGTGTCTATTTTCCCTTATTAGTATTCATGTATGATTTAAATCCTTCCTTTCATGGACACCATCATAATATTCCCTTATGATATGCCTTTTGACATGATTATGATACCCAATTCTTTCCATGGGTAACCCTTATGATTGATTGCTTATGTATGATTCTTTATGTAGATAAAATATTCATGAACATGTTATGATAGTTGAATCCAAATATCACTCCAATTAATTTCTTAATGTTTGGTCTCATGATTTTTCATGTGCAACAGTCTTGGTGGTTAACCTTGAGTTTTGCTCTATGTGCAACGGTCTTGGTGGCCATCCTTGATTTGTGATCCACCATGTGAAATGATCCTTGAATCTTACTAAAGTCATGTTTTATATTGTTTCCACATTCCTACAATTCCATGATTATATTTCCTCATGTTATACATGTTGTTCTTACTTATTTTTATTCATGTTCCATGTCTTTTATGTCGTCATGTTATGCTTTATAACCCATGTTCTATGTTTTATTCCTATGATTATTTCCTTAATAGAATTTTTAGCTCATCCATTTTTTCATGTATTCTCCAGGTTATCCTATGTATTTATAGGAGCTAAATGTAAGTTAGGATCTCATTGTGAATATTAAATCAAATATGTTCTTATTTTTAGATCATGATGTTTAATTATGTACCTAATCTTCAATAAATTAGACTTTATGATCCTTATATTATAATTTGATGTTTAGTTATCCTTAAAAGAATGTAATGATATGTGTAAAAGGTTAGGGTAACAATATTTGGTATTAGAGGGAGGTATAGTTATTTTTTGAGGCTAATAATAGAGAACTTTAGTAATAATCCTATGGATAAGACTAAATATGAGAAAACATCACTAAATTTTGGTTAGTATGGAGTAAGTGGTTTATCAAACAAATACATCCCTGATTGGATAGTTTTGAATAAATGTACCTAGTAGTCATAACTATGAAATGGTGTTTTGGGCCTGACTTTGGGTAACCAGGTACATGACAATGGGCGTTATGGTGCACCTAGTTTGAAACTCTTGGGGGATATGCCTTGGTAAATTCATAAGCTCGTTAAGAACCATTATTAAGGGAAAAAATCCCATAAGAATATATTTTAAGAAATATATCATGGATAACCTAGATTTAAACCTAGGGAATCACAAGTAAGGATATACTTTTCCTTTACAATTTTATCCTTTTATGTTCAAAGTTTTATTTTATTATGCTTATTATTTATGTATTTAATCCCCCTAATAGTACTTTATTTTTCTTAGTTAATGGTTTGGAATAAAATAACTCATTAAAAAAATCAATGTGATAGACAATGTGGTTATTTCCCTAATTAAATGCCAAAGATGATGGGAATGGATTCTCAAAACTTCATATGGAAAAGGCCTCCCATGTTTAGTGAATCATTTGATCCCCTCCTCATGAAAAAATGTATTAACTTCATTGAAAAGATATTATCTATCCTATAGTGATTAGAAGAAGATATAGTTGTGTTGGAATTCTATCATTTTTATGGGTAATCTGATCAGTGGTGGAAACTAATAAGCAACATGAAGTCCAATGGGGAAATTTATTCCATGGAATGGGAAGATTTCAAGAAAATATTTTAAAATAAATATTTTTCATGAACCCTCTATTTAAATATGGAAAGTAAATTCCTAAGACTTATACCGAAGGAAGAATAGTATATTAGGGAATACATAAAAAAATTCACAAGACTTTAAAGATACGCCTTTGGCTTTTTCATGAACACTGAAATCAAGGTGAATTTATTCTTTAGAGGAATAAACCCAAGACTAAAAAATGCATTGTAGATTCAAGAATTTCATAGTGATGAAGAGATTGTCTGTTGTGACTTTAAGGTTGAAATAGACATTAGAGACTCTTAGTGGTCTTATATAACCAATGAAAAAAAGAGGAAAATGTAGTCTATTGTGGATGGATCAATTAATAAATCCCATGATGGAAAGAAAACCCAATTTCCTATATGTCAAAATTTTGGGAAGAAGCATCTTGTGAACTATCTAAAAGGAACTGGAAAGTGCTTCAAATGTTTAATAATGGGGCATTTGGATAATAATTACCAAAGGGATATGAATAATCATACTAATTTTGAAGAAGAAGGAAAGGTTCAAATAAACACTCATCCTATAGTGCAATGTTACAACTAAATGTAACATGGGATTTATGGAAACCATTACCCTAATCCAAGGGTTGTTGGAGGCAATCAACAAAAACAACCTCCAGGGAAGCAAGGAAGGGTGTATACTATCACTACTCATAAAGTGAATCCCAAAAATGATGTGGGGATATGTATACTAATCATTCATTCAAGAATAGTTAATGTACTATTTTATTATTATTCTATGAATTATTTCATATCTTGAAAGTTTGGTATAACTATTCAAACACCACATCAAAATATAAAGGTTGAGTTTTCTGCGATAATAGAAAATGGGTAAATTATTACATACAATGTTTATAACTCCTCTCTAGTTAATGTTTTTGGATTGGACCTCCCATAAAATCTTTTCATACTCCCTTTGGTGGATTTTGATGCTATATTGGGCATGGATTAACTATATTTATATAAATCCAACATCAACTATCGGGAAAGGGATATTACACTTCATATCTCATATCATCCACCAATTCTATAAAATTTTAAGGAGGAGGATGAATATCCATCAAAATAATTTTCTCAAATATGTATATTATTACCTTATGAGCAATTATATCTAGCCCAAATGTTTGAGACAAAGGAGAGAATCATGCTCGAATACATGACCATTGTGAGGGACTACACTGATGTGTTCCCTGAAGAGTTTCCTAGTATTCCTCCTAATTGAGAGGTTAAGTTCTCAATTGAAATTATTCATGTATCTCTACCTATATCAAAGAAACCTTATATAATGACCACTATTGAGCTGGATGAACTGAAGGAGTAGTTATAGGAGAATCTTGACAAGGGTTTTATACACCCGAGTATTTCACCATGGGGTTCACTAGTCCTCTTTTTCAAGAATAAGGATGAATCAATGAACATATATATTGATTATCATGAGCTCAATAAAATCACTATAAAGAAAAATTATCCCCTACCATGGATATATAACATATTCTATCAACTTCATGGGGCCATTTATTTATCTAATGTGGTCCTTTAGTTAGGATATCACCAATTAAAGGTGAGGAATGAAGATATTCCCAATAATTCTATTTGAATGAGGTATGGACACCATGAGTTCATAGTGATTCTCTTTGGACTTACTAATCCTCCAAAAAATTTATTGGATTTAATGAATAGAGTCTTTAGATATTACCTCGACAATTTTTTGGTAGTATTTATTGATGATATTATAATATACTCTAAGAGCAAGGAGGATCATGAGGAGCATTTGAATACTATGTTGAATACTTTGAGAAGGGATAGAATTTATGAAAAAGTACAGTAAATGTGAGTTCTATATGGAGGAAGTATCATTATTGGGGCATGTTATCACCAGCAAATGGATATGTGTAGACCCGTCCATGATAAAGGCAATCAAAGAGTAGCCCATGCCAACATTTGTAATGAATATCCACAGCTTTCATGGTCTATCTAGGTACTATCAACAATTTTTTAGGAACTTCTCATGATTTTCAAACCCACTAACCAAGAATAATCAGAAGGTAGTTAGGTTTTTATGGACCAATGAATGTTAATAAAACTTTAAATAGTTGAATAAGAATCTTATCACTGCACCAGTACTCACACTTCCAAATAATGGGGAACTCTTTATGGTGTATATTGATGCTTCAAAGAAGGTATTAGGTTGTGTACTAATGAAAAAATGATAAATTGATAACTTACTCCTCAAAAAAGATGAAAATTCATGAGAAAAATTATCCCATGAAGGATCTAGATTTAGAAACTGTGATCTTCACATTGAAAATCTGGTGGAATTATCTCTATGGGGAGAAGTGTGAGATATATACTGATCACAAGAGTCTCAATTATATATTCACATATAAGGAGATTAATATGCACCAGAAAAGGTGGTTAGATCTCATCAAGGATTATGACTGCTCAATCCACTACCATCTTGGTAAGGCAAATAAGGTGGAATATGCACTAAGTAGAAAGGAACTTGCATCTTTATCAATAATTAAAATTGAGAAGGATCCAATCTTCTTATATTAGAAAAGGCTGGACATGGGAATCATTAATTAAGGAATATCATCAATCATTTCTCAAATGATTTCTCAACCATCCCTTTTAGAGAAAATAAAGAATTCTCAAAGGAATGATGTGGAAATCCATAAGAAGTTGTAAGCTATGAGAAAGGAGAAATCCTTAGAGTTTAAAATTGATGAAGAAGGAGTTGTAATATTTGGGTCATGACTATGTGTACCATCTGATCTAGATATAAATAAGGAGATTCTAAATGATGCACAAAGATCAACCTTCTCTATTAACCCAGGGAGCACAAAGATGTGTCGAGATCTCTAATAGAACTATTAGTGGGATAATATGAATAAGGAGATCATTGAATATACATCAAAGTCCCTGATATGTCTGCAAGTGAAGGATGAAATAAAAATTATATGGGGATGATGCAACCACTACCCATACCAATATAGAAGTGGGAGAATATTACCATGGACTTTTTCACTATACTTCCAAATAAATCTAGAAGAAACAATTTTATATGGGTTTTTTTGGGACATCATACAAATAAAACTCACTTTATCTCAATTAGAGAGGAAATATCACTAGATCAACTTGAACAGATATAAATCAAAGAAATGGTAAGGATGTATGGAGTACCACAATCAATTTCATCTAATTGAGATCTGATATTCACCTCCATGTTTTGGAAAAGTAACATAAACTAATCACTGAGCTAAACTTAAGTACAACCTATCATCCTCAAACTAATGACCAATATGATCAGACTATTTAGACACTGGAATACAAGTTGAGAGCAAGTTTTATGGGATTCAATGGAGGATGGGGTCAACATCTACCTCTGGTCGAATTCGCTTACTACAATAGCTTCCACTCTAGCATCCAAATGTCTCTATATGATGCTCTTTATGGGAAAAGATGTAGAACACCAGCATGTTGGGATGAGGTCAGTGAACGTAAGCTGCTAGGACCTAAAATGGTCAAAGAATAGTGGAAAATTTGAAAACTATTCAATATAACATCAAGGAAGTCCAAAGTCGATAAAAGAGCTATGCATACAATCATTTATAAGACCTTGAGTTTAAGGTTGGAGACATGGTATTCTTCCGTATATCTCTATGGAAGAGGATCGTGATATTTGGGAAGAAATGAAAGCTAAGTCCAAGGTACATCAGCCCCTTTGAGATTCATGATCATGTCGGAGCCATGAACTATCAACTAGAACTTCTACCTACCATGTATCAAGTGAAAAATGTATTCCACATATCCCTCTTGAGTAAGTACATACCAGATTCTTCACATGAACTAAATTTAGATGTGGTATAGTTGGAAAGTGTTCTCTCATACGAGGAGTATCCAGTGAAGATCTTGGTTCATAGAGATAAAATTCTACGTAACAAGACTACTCACCTTGTCAAAGTATTATGGTAGAACCATAAGTATGAGGAGTCAACATGGGAACCAGAGGAAGTGATGAATGAGAAGTACCCACACCTATTTTCAACTTCGTATGTACAATGAAATTTCGAGGGTGAAACTTCATAAGGGGGAAAGAATGTAACAACCTGAAATTTTATCAATGAAAATTATCATCTTGTAATTTTTTTTATATAGTATAAATCACATTAAATCTCATAAATAACACAATTTAAACTTTATAAATGATTAATTAATTAAATAATAAGTATTTATAGAAGTTAAGGGACCTATACCGATGAAATAGTAACTTGACATTAGGAATAGTAATATGACCATTATGAATAGTATACCAGCCAAATGAATAGTCACCTCACCTATGAAAGTATAAATAAAATTTAGGCATCTTATCAATGAAATTATGATAGAATTATATCTTATTATAAGTAATTAAATCTTTTAAAAATTATTAATTAAGTATTGGTATTTTTATAAGTTATAAATATTTAATTACAATTTTATGATTAATTTAATAATTTAAAATAAATTTTATTTTCATAAAATGTATTCATAAATTCATATTTTTTTTCTTTTGATTTAAATATACTTTTATGAGACCTTATTTAATTTTTCAAAGTGTTATAAAATTAGTTATAATTTTAAAATCTGTATTGTTCGAGTAAATGATGAGTTTAATTAAAATTAAATTTCTCATATTTACAAAAATTATTTTTATAAAATGGGGTTCATTTTTAAATTCTACATGTCAAAAATGGTTAGGTTTAATTTTTTATTTTCTGAAATACTTGACTTTTTTATGAATAATGAAATATGTTAATTTACAGTATAAGTAAATGAATGAATTTATGAGTCATGTTTGCATCATGGATGATGTAAGTGACCATTGGTTAAAAATCACATGAAATAATTACTATATTTAGTCACAATAATCCTCACTATTTACTGTCTTGTGAAAAATAATAAACTAATGAATAAAATAATGAGAAAACACCCATCTCCTCCATTATAAATACCACTCCCCACCACTTCTTCTCCTCACACCTCTCAAGATTAGATATTTTTCCAAATTCTTCTCCAATATCTCCTCAAACCTCTCCCCACGTCTAGTATCTCTTGGTCTCATAAAAATACCAAAACATTTTCCCTAAGGAGGCTCTCAAGAAGGAATAATTCAAGAGGTAAATTCCTCTTTTCTTTTCTTTTATTTTCTTTTCAAGTTCTTTATTTTCTTATTCTCTCCTCAAATACCTTCATACAAATTGAATGATAAATATAGTACATTACATATAATGAAATGTTATTATGTTTATGGAATAATAAATCATCAATTCTTTCCCCTCTCCTTTTAAAAAAATGAAAACATCATCTTTGATGTGTTAATTTATCACATTCAAGGACGATGAGTTTTCAATTTCTATTAACGTCTTAAAGGATGATCATGAAACCATTTTTATGGTTAAAAAAGATTATAATATATTTATTATATATTATTTAATGTTCTGGACCCATTATATTTACATGATATTAAATAATATAACAGAATGAGTTTGTTGTGATCGAAAAACTGCAAAAAATAATCCAGACGATTATCATTAACATGTTATCTAATTATTCATCCACATATATAGAAAAAAAAATATATAATACCAATTAAACTTATTTTTCTTCTTTATTAACATGTAATTTCTATTCTGGATAATTATACCCTTTCAAAATGAATTTTCATACTCATATACAAGTGAACCGATCATGAAAACCAAGAAAACCAACACTCTCAAACGATGAAATTAAACTCTATAACTCATAAAAAATACCATAAATGATCTTAATAAAAATATAATGTATAAAATTAATGTTTAAAAGGTTTTGGATTAGTAAATTTATGAATTTAATGTGATTATTCAGGAAGTTAAGATCAACTGTACAACCATTTCAGACATAAGGAAAGAGATCCTTTCAGAACATCCATATTTCCTTATGGTTATGTTTTCTATCTATTTTCCCAATATAACTCTTATTTATTTTTATTTAATTATTATAAATTATTTTTATATGTTCAAAAAACATGTATCTATATCATATCATTCTTATTTTATGGGTTAATATACGTTTTAATAAGGTACTCTTCTCAAATATTCCCGAAAAGAAAACCCAATTCAAGGGAACTTCTAATTTCTTACCCGTTTTCAAGTGCACACCATAATATATTTTAATCTGCCATTATTTTTATAAAATCACTCATTTTATTATGAAAATATATCTTGGTTCATTTCTAGTTTTATACAAACAATTATTACTTTTTTGTTTTAAAGAATCTTTAATATTTTCCTTAAACGACACTAAATATTTTTATTTATAAAGTTTCTTAAACACTATTTTTACATGTATTCACTTCATTTTGACATAACTTATCATAATATATTCCTATTTTCAATTATGAAATTACATGTATGATTTAAATCCTTCCTTTCATGGACACCGTCATAATATTCCCTTATCATTGTAAAACCTTATGATTGATTTCTTATATATGATTCCTTATATGGAAAACATATTCATGAACATGTTGTGATGGGTGCACCCAGATAGAAATCCAATGCATTGGGTAATGTTTAGTCTCATGAGACTTTATGTGAAATGGTATTAGTGGTTAGCCTTGACTCATAATTTATGTGAAACGATCTTGGTGTTTATCCTTGACTCATTATCCTCCATGTGAAATGAGTCTTGACTCATGATAAAGTCATGTTTTATGTTTCTTCCACATTCCCACTATGACATTATTATATTTTATCATATTATACTTTTTATTATTTATTATTATTATTCATGCTCCATGCCTTTTATGTCTTCATGTTATGATTTCTAACCCATGTTTTGTGTTTTATACCTATACTTATTTCCTTATTGGGATTTTTATCTCATCTCATTTGTTCATATATTCCCGAGGTTATCCTATATAGTTATAAAATCGCAATGGATGTTAGGATCTCATTAAAAAGATTAAAAAAAGATATTCTTATGTTGGTATCATTATGTTTAATTATTTACATAATCTCCAAGACATTATACTTTACTATCCTTGTATTTTAATTTTATGTTCATTTATTCTTAAAATCAAGTAATGATATGTGTAAAATTTTAGGGTCTCTATATGTATTATCTAGAATTTTTTAATCTCTCTATGTAAAATTTCAGCCTAACCACTAGACTTATGGAAATAGGTGGTTCTAGTCCTGTTACCATGCCCATAATTTCCCATTAAATCCTTGAACTTATAATTCTTAAAATGAGTGTAAATTTCTATGATGAGTGGATTTTCAATTTACAAATCCTGAAAATATATTTTTCTTTACGAACTTAATAAAACTAGAATCAAGATTTTTGGGAAGATAAATGGCCACAACCCACTTAAACACATAGTCTACAACCATAAGTATGTACTCATTCCCATAAGAGGATGAAAACGGTCCCATAATGTCCAAACCCCAAACATAAAAAATTTATACCTCCAAAAATCTATTTTGTGGAAACTTCTTCCTTCTACCAACAAATCTCGACATCAGACATTTATTGAATCCTATCACTAAACTATTAAAATCATTGAACATATTAGGATAGTATAATCCATCCTACAAGACCTTTTTGGTAGTTATCTCACCCCAATGATGTTCAACCCAAGGTAATGATTTATAACTATCATAAATGGGAAGAATTTCTTCTTCAACTACAAGTATCCTAATAATTTTATCATCACATATTCCAAATAGTAAAGGATCATTTTATAAATATTATTTTATCTCAAAAATGAATTTATTTCATTGGTATCGTAAAACTTCCTTGGGAATAACACCTATAGAAAGATAGTTTACATATTTTTTATACCAATCATATTACCTCACTTAAGAAACAAGGAGTTTCTAATCTAGAAAAGAGGTTTTAATTTCTTTGGGTTCTTTATCTTAGGAATTGGGTAACCTAGACAGGTGTTCAACAACCACATTCTCAAATCCTTCCTTATCTTTGATTTCCAAATAAAAATATTATAG
This sequence comes from Viscum album, assembly GCA_963277665.1. Lineage (NCBI taxonomy): Eukaryota > Viridiplantae > Streptophyta > Magnoliopsida > Santalales > Viscaceae > Viscum > Viscum album. The sequence goes on from OY728160.1 coordinate 1,923,424,661, forward strand.
TAGAAGCATCCATCTCATATTCCTAGGTTTAGAATACTTTTTTTCTGTTAGATATTTTAGATCATAGTGATCAATGAAAATGATAACCTTAGATATAATTAGGTATTGTATAAAATTGTAAAGAGAAAACATCAAAACACCCAATTCCTTTTCAGTTGTATATTAATTATTTTTGGAATCATTAAAAAAATGTCTAGAATAATAAATAAAATTCAACCTCTTTTCCAATCTCTTCCCTAAAACAACACCTACAATAACATAACTAGAACCACACATAACCTTAAAAGGTAACTTACAGTTAGGTTCTATGATAATGGGTGAAGTTTAGAGTTTCTCCTTAAGTAGGTTAAATTAAACCAAAATAATTTCATCATACTCAAAGGGTACATCCTTAACTAGTAGTGTGCATAAATGATTTTTTTTTTTTGAAAAATTCTTATTGAATAACTTATACAATCAAAAAATGGCCTAAAAATATTCTAATTCATTTCACATTTTTAAGAGGGGAAGCTTTTGGATCACATTAATTTTAGCATTATAAACATCAATACATCTCTTGGAAACCTTATAACCCAAAACATTCCCTCAGTGACCATGAATTGGTACTTTTATTATTTTCGAATAATATGTTTTTATTAGAATATCTCTAAAACAACATATATATTTTCTAAGTAGTTTTCAAAATTAATTCCAAAAATTTAGAAATAATTAATTAAAAACTAAATTATATTTTCAATAATTTCTATGAAAATATCTATCATGAATCTTTAAAAATTGTATGGGGCACCGCACAAACTAATATTAATTAACCGATAGGAAAATGTCCCAAATGGAAAAGTCAAAGTGTTCTTCTCTAAATCCTTAGGAGATATAAAATTTTAGTTGTAACTATAATATACACGAAGAAAGTGAAATAATTCATTCTTAGAAAACCTATCTAACATATAGTCCCACAATGGAATTGGGAAATGTTTTTCCTAGTGGAAACATTTAGTTTCCTATAATTAATGATAACTCTCCATGTATTTGTTCTCATAAATTGAACGTGTTCATTTTTCTCATTTGTAACAATTATAACTCCACTATGATTATGGAAAACTTATATAGGGATCACACATGGACTATCTAAAATGTGGTAAATGATTCCATCATCCAAAAATCTAATCACTTCCTCTCTAACCACTTCCTTCATGTTAGGATTCAATTTTTTTTGTGCTTTAAATCTAGGATTATGATATAGTTTCATATAAAATTCATGCATGCACTAAGATATATTTATAACCTTAATATTAGTAATAGACCATCAAATGGAAGACTTGAACTTCATCAATACATATAATTTAATTTCCTATAAACATTCCACTAAACAAGCAGAGGTGATAATGGTAATTGTATAGGTCTCTCCAAGAAATAATTTTTCAAATGATTAGGAAGGGGTTTTACCTCCATATATTTTGTTTTTTTATAATATGGTAGACTCTTGGGTCTCAGAGATCCAAGGTATTCAATGTTTTTCTTAAAATTTGATTCAAATTTGGATTGATCTTTAATTTTTAGAACAGAATCAATATTTTCTTCACTACCATCCTAAGTGGACAAGTCACTTATCTAAAAATGCATACCGGATTTTGAAATAGTTTCTTCAACAAACTCATTAATTTATTTCAAAATATTTCCCTCATACTTTCTAGGTAGTTCCTATTTAGTTAGAGTAGGTAAATTTTCCTTAAATTATCCCAAAAATTTCCTTATATAGGTAACATATAATTGACCATTAAAGGGGATCATGAAAGTGTTGTTCCCAAATAGGATTGAGACCACTAAGAGGTTGGGTGAATTAGTTCTTCCTTTTTCTTTCATAATTTTTTTTCTTAACCTCTTTAGTAAAATTTCTTAACCATTGAAGCTTTTTAAAGTTATGATCAACTTAAGTAAAACTTCTCAACCTCACCTTTCATATGGAACAAATATAAAGTGAGCGCAATACACAATGTTTACATGTTTCGATACAAAGACCTACTTCTTACCATGTCGAATAGCCCCACCAATATGGATTTTTTCACTATATTCTTTTCATAATACAAAATTAAAAGTAATGAAAAATTCTACAATCCCAATAAGCAATTTACTTCAATAGTTTGTTATACCCCCAACTATCCTTTTCAATATCCACTTTACCACATATGGTTATTCACCCTAGTAAAATAATCAATCCATTTCATAAACTGGTAAGTATCCACAATTAAAAGCTTCAATTTACTTATTATTTTTTGATCCACTTAAAAAATTATTCACTTACTCCAAAATTAAACCGAATCAAACTTTATCTGGGTATAATATACAAGAGATTCAATAATTATATAATGATATTGTTGGTCTTGAAACTTCTTTTAGAAAATTGGACTTGAAATATTCCTTAGAAAAAGTTAGCTTAATCTTTAATAGTCTAGTAACCTCTATCTGATGGTGTCCATTCAATGGTTAGTTCAGTCTGATTCTTCTTCTTCTATTCCTTCTTCAACAGAGTAGAAACTCAATTAGAAACTCACAATTCCTCTATTAGATAAAACTTAACCCAATGAACTCAATCCAATGGATATCACTCTGATGGGATCACTCTGATGGACTTTATTTGGTGAAATTTCTTCCATTAGAACTTTTTCTAATGATCAGGTTGAATGTCACTCTTATGGATTCATTTTGATGGAACTTCCCCAACATCAACCTGAAAAACAAACTTTAATTAAAAACACAATACCTGACAAAAAAATCAGAGATCCTAGTGAACATTAACAATTCAATCATTCACACTTCATACAAATTTCATGTGCTATCCTTTTATAGGCACCCTATAATGGAAAATGAGGGAAAAAATTTCCCTTATTACTCAAAAAAATTCATAATCCTAAATTTCTCATTCATTTAAGTCATCGAATTTGACTTCTTAAACTCTTCTCAATACTTCTGAGAGCTTCCTAAATCTTCTAAAAACATCAGACTTCTTTAAGTTCACAAAAATTAATTCAGTCTGATTCTTCAATACTATTTTTTATTTTTATTATAATGAAGACATATATAGGAATAAATATTTCCCATTATGATGACCTCTTGTAAAGACTGGAAGTCTTCTCATACATATGCTTTGTACCAACAATTAAATGTAATACATTGAAAACCATTCTACCGCATCTCATGAATCGGTCTTGGATTCAATTATATGAATATTATCAGTGCCATTCAATTAGTATGCACCTCTTCTTGAGAAACAATCAATAATTTTTTTTATTTTTTTCTTGACCCAATTATAATATAAAAAGGTATGAATTTTTGTTTTCTTGACCCAATTGAAATACAATTCAACCTTTCTCAAACATTCTACCTTTGATAGAACTCTGAATCTGATATAAAAAGGATTATAATAATATGAATTGGTGTCAAAATCTATTATGATGGATCGGAGGCATACCGTGTCCGATGTACCAGTGTTGGAAGTGACTTCTTTACTTTAGAAAGATCAATCTTCCAGCCTTCTAATATCATCGCGCCAATGATTCTCACACCAATGATCTTCATCCTTCTATGTCTAGTGTTCCTCCCAAAGGTGACAAGTAGCTAGAATAATTTTCATCATATTATCCTCTTTTCCACAAACTTCATCTTGTTCCATGATTCCTCGTGACTTTGAATACGTTTAATATTAGAATACCATTGTCTGACTAATATTAGGAAGTATTGTAACTTCCCAAACATCCATCAACTTATTTCTTTCCAACTAAGCCTCAATATGATTGGAAGCACTCCCCTTTTATTTCATAAGACTTACATCACAAGTTCCTCTAATGACTTATGATATTTGTGAATTAAAAATCAGCAAATCATCATCAAATTTACATCAGAACCATTTTGAATCTGATACAGCTTCTCATTATGATCAAACTATCATTCCAGACCTAATATGATTTTTAGAATATTATAACTTATAATAAAAGTATAATTAGGATTTAATGTATATTTTGACTCATGACGATGTCATAGATCCTATTCCAATGTTTCGAGATCTGATCCTGGATCCTATTATCACCCCAATGGCTTAGGATCTGATTAACAACTTCACCCACACCCTTCTTCAATCCATATTTTCATTACCTTCTCAACATAATTCCTTTCTTCAACATAATCAAAATATTGATCTATTGATAACAAATAAAACCAACACGCAACTTAGTCCTAACAATCTCCCCCTTTGTGTTTGTTTTCAATACCCATATCAACCACTTCAAAACAATACCACTTGTTTTCTTTTCTCACTTTCTATTATCCCCATTTCTTTCTTGATACTCCTATTTATTATCTCTTCCTAATTTATTTTATCTCCATCTTATTAAAAATAAAATTCAAAGGGTCCATCTTGACAAGTTTCCCCCTTATTGAAAAATGATCACATTTCCAAGGGTTGGAACTTTTCATCTCAGAATCTTGAAACTCTTCTTTAGGAGAAGATAAGTATCACATGAGTTTTATAACAAAGAGACTTTAAATAAACAACTCCATGTATATGTGGTCAAGTCTAGTGTAGAAAACAAGAGTGTATAATCAAGGTTATCAATGTTGTCCATAAAAAAACTTTCATATCATAACTTTTCATTTTTCTTTCAAAATTATCATTTTTATGGAAATCCTGAAAGGTTGTTTTTCAGATAAAAGTAACCTACAACCATCTCAATAAAAATATCATAAAGTTCGGATGTATAAACACAACTTTCAAAAACTCATATTTTGTAACATAATTACTTTCTTTTTCAAGAATTGTAAGAGAATCATTTATTAGATTTCTTATTTAAAATCCATTAATTCCCTACAAGTTAGTACAAATAAAAATATTTTGGGAATAAGGGAGAACCATAGATTTTTCATTGAACAATATTTCAAACTAAGAATCCTCTCTCAGTATTGAATTTTTCTTCTTCTGGGATTTTTCATTAGATGTATTTTCTTCCTTATTTTCATCCATCTTAGAATTTATAACATGTTTCTTTTCATCTACAAATCCTTCTGATAAGGATGTCAACTTATTTTATTCTTTAGTAATATTTATATTACAGTGATTTTGTAATAATTATTTCATGCCTTCTTCTTGTTCTGGAAGGATAATCAAACAAATTTTAGTAACATTCCCTTCTTTCTCACATCTCTTTCATCTATTTTGAATTTTTAAACCATAATCTATTGAAATATTTTTATCAACATTTCTCACATATTCACAAAAACGTTTCCTTTACCTTTTACATAGATTATTTTTATGATTTTTATAACTTTATAACCATGTCAACATGTTCTTTCCAAATAACTAAGCACTCCTTTTCAGACTCACCTTGTTTTTTTTTCTCTGCTTTCTTAACATACTCAACTTTATTCATCTTTTGAGTTTCCTAATTTAGGTACACATAATTTTTAGGAACATTTAATCTTTTTTGCTCATTATTTATCCCATTGATTCATACATGTTTCTTGGTAGAGACATGTTATACTAGAATAAATAATTTTTGTGTCCAAAGACTCAACAATACTGATAGTGACCTCTGAATCTTGTCTTTTAGGATTGATAGTGGCACATTAGCCTCATCCCAGTTGGTGAGGACTCCTTAAGTGCATCCAGGCGACCTGGGATCGAATACAGGTGGAGGATAATTTTAGGTACTGTAGTTGGACTATAGTAGTACTGTAGTTGGTACTGTAGCAAGAGTGTAGTAGTATTGTAGCAGGCACTATAGCAGGAGTTGTGCAGTACTGTAGCAGGTACTATTGTGGGAACTGTAGTAGGCACTGTTTGGCACTGTAGAAGCCGGCAATATTCCCCTGTTTGGGCCTTCAAGCCACCAATTTGGTCCCTGGGTCCTTTAAGGCCTTCGGGCCACCCAAGCCTTCGGGTCAGTAAGGCCTTCGGGCCACCTCAAGTCCTTCGGGCCACCTTAAGTGTAGATGGAAACCAGACAACCTACAAGGAACAAGCTTCATAAGGAGGATGAGTAAGGATATTTCACCATAGCAGAAGCTAAACAGATTGAAAGAATGAGAGGGTATGGAACCTGCCATTGGGAAAAGCCTTTTCATGCATGGGAAAGCCTAGCCGAATAGTTATGTAATGGTGGAGAGCTGATTTCATGATGAAGATGCTGGGGAGGAGTAGTTCTAAGTAGTTAGTATGGGTTGTATGTAATGTTTGAATCCTATGGGAAATGAATTCCTATAAGGCCTATGGTCCATGTAATAATTATGCTTACGGGCCATGTAAGGTTTCCACCTCACCCCTTGAATGGTGGATTATCAAAAATCAATAAAAAACGAAGGCCTTCGGGCCATTGGAGGAGGAGGACTGATAGTGAACATGTTTAGAACTTTTTGTAGTTATTATTTATTAATAAATTGTGGACCACTTTGATTAGGAGGATACATTCCTAAATAATTCATATATTTCTTGGTGAAATATGTTTTATCACAAACCTATTTTTATAAAATTTTCTTTTCACCTTCTTTAAAAGTTTCACCTTTAACATCAACTTTCTTGGTGAAGTTTTCTCTCATCTTTCTTATCTCACTTTGTATTGTAAGAAGAATTTATTGTGTTTCTAACAACTCATATTCTTTCTTAGATATACTAACTTTTTGACTATCTATCATCCTTTCAGGTACAACTATCTTCAACTTGTCCTTCTAATTTTATTCAATAATTATAGATTCTTTCATGTTGAGCTTCTTATTACCAGCTAATATTTCTTTAAATGTTTTTAGTTTTCTTTCAATCTCACCAATATTCACATTCTAAGATCTAATAAAAATTTTATTTTTCTCTTCTTTCTTTATTCAGTTATCATTATCAAAAGTTATTCTTTCAACATCATTATTCATCTTCTTCATTTATTTCTTGAGTTGAGTATTCTGGTCAATTTATTTTTCCAAATTCACTTTGAGAATCCATTCCATTTATGTAATTTCTTCGTCACTATCATCGTTGTATGATGAATTAATTCCATTTTTAACTTGAAAAATAAAATTGAGTTGAAGATCAAATTCATCACCAGATGAGGAATCATTCTTCTTTATTATACTCAGAATAATTTTCTTCTTCTTTTCATGGTGATATTTTTTCATATGTTTCTTCCACTTTTTTTGAGACTTCTTATCATCCTCTTCATACTCATACTCTCCAACTTTCTTCCATGGAAAAATCTAAAAAAAATTCCTTTCCCATAACAATTACAACATTTGAGATATTTACTTTTCCATTTCCCCAAATTATATTTCTATGAAAGGAGGAAAACAATTTTTTTGAAATATTCATCTTCTTCATATGCCTCTGAATCACTTAATTCTTCTTCAACTTATTTGTCTTTTTTCCCATTAACTAAGCTTTGAAATCCATTTCTCCATCAAAAAATTTCATGAAAGAATGTGATTTTCTCATTTCACATGCCACAAGGATATTCTAAAGTTAATACATGGATAAATATTCATGATCTTCTAAAGATTATAATTTGACATGAAATCTATCTTGAATGTTTTTTATAGGTTTATTAATAATTATTGAATCTTATATCTTATCACAAAAACTTATGATTTTACTTACAATCTCATTTACCCTTGTAAACTAACTGTCAATATTTTCATCATAAACCATTTTCAAATCCTCAAATATACTTCTCTATATTTGTAACTTTTCTTCCTTAACTTTCCCATTTCATTCATAGATACTTCTCAACTTATCCCAAATTTTCTTAGATTTTAGAAACCTCATAATATTTTCATAAACAAAATCATTGAGAGCCATCAACAAGGAATTATAATCTTTTCCATTAGCTCTAATACTTTTCTTATCAGTAGTTATCATAGCAGCTTCATTGATGAGACAAAATATTACTATTGGTTAATCTCTAACTTTAAGGCCAAGTGAAAGAAGATAGGGTAACATCCTATTATTTCAACTATAATAGTTCTTGTCATTGAAAATAGGAACAACCCTATTGTTCACTAAATTGAAATTATAAATTCTAAAATATGGATCTTTTAGAGGGAACCTAGGCTCTGATATCAATTGTTGTTCCCAAATAGGATTGAGACCATTGAGAGGGGGGTGAATCAATGGTTCCTTTTTCTTTTATAAGAATTATTTTCTTAACCTATTTAGTAAACCTTATTAACCTATGAAAATTTTTGAATTTAAAATAAACTCAAGTAAAACTTATCAACCTCACCTTTTATATGAAACAAATATAAAGATAGGGCATCACAATATGTTTACAATGTTCGGTACATAGGCCTACTCCTTACCATATTTGATAGTGCCACCATCATGGATTCTTTCACTATCTTATTTTCATAATACAAAGAAACAAGGGATGAAAATTCTATAATACTAGTAGAAAATTTCCTTATATAGTTGGTTATACCCCCCAAATATCCTTTTTAGTATATACTTTCACATAGCTGGTTATATATGCCAACAAAACAATCAATACTTTTTAGAAACTAGTAAGTGTCCACAGTTACAAGCTTCACTTTCTTTATTCTTTTCTGATTCACTTCAAAAAGTTTGAATCAAAATTCACCTACACACAATCTTCAAGAACTTAAAAAATTATCTAAGGAACTAGTTGGTCTTGAAATTTCATACAGAAACTCGGTCTGGAAATATTCCTTATAAAAATCCAGTCTGATATTCCTCAGTCTGATAACCTCTATCTGATGGTCTCTATCTAATGGTCAGTTCAGCCCGATTCTTCTTTTTCTCTTCCTTCTTCAACCTCAAAAACAAAAATTACCTGGAAACTCAATATCTGGCATGAAAAAAATTAGTGATTATTCCACACTATTTTTCATTCTGATTATAATGAAGACATATACAGAACTGAATATGGCCCATTACGATGAAATATTTTAAACACTGAAAGTCTTATCATACAGATGATCCATACCAAATGTTAAATATAAGACATTGAAAATCGTTCTGTCGTTTCTAATGAACCAGTCTTGGATTCACTCCAATGAATGTTATTATTTCTAGGATGATTAGTATTTACCTATTATTGAGAAAAAAATAAATACTTTTTTTCTTTTTCTCTTGACCTAATTGTAAGAGAACAAAGTATGAATTTTTTCTCGACCTAATTGAAATACAATTCATCCTTTCTCAAACATTCTGCCTCCAATAAAAATTTAAATCCGATAAAAAAAGGATACTGCCAATATAATTTGGTGTCAGGATTCATTATGATTGATCGGTAGCATACCACATCTGAAGCACTGGTGTTGGCAGTGACTTATTTACTTTAGCAAGATCAAACTTCCAGCTTTCTCATATCATCGTGCCGATGATTCTCATAAAGGTGATCTTCATCCTTCTATGTCAGGTGTTCCTCACATCGATGAGCAGCAACTAGAATACTTTGCATCATATACCCCTCTCTTCCATAATCTACAGCTTTTACCTTGACTTCCTCTTGACTTTTAATACATTTAAGATTTTCATAGAACTTTCTAAATTACATTAGGAAGTATTGTAACTTCTCATACTTCCATAAACTTCTTTCTTTCCAATAGATCCCCAATATGATTATAAGTACCCCTTTATTTCATAAGGATTTCATCACAAGTTAGGTAGATGACTTATGATATTTTTGGATTACATATCAGCAAAGAATCTTTTAAATTTACCTCAGATCTATTCTGACTTTGATAAAACATATCATTATGATCAACCACTCATTCAGGACCTAATACGATTTCCAGTAGCTTCTGACTTCTCATAAAATTCTCTTTAAAATTTATTGGATCTTTTGACTCATTTTTATGTCCTGGATCCTATGACGATGTTTCTAGATCCGATCCTGGATCTTATTATTATCTTGATGGTTCTGGATCTGATTAACAACTTCACACACACCCTTATTCAATATAGATTTTCATTACTTTATCAAAATAATTTATTTCTTCTACATAATCTACAAATTGATCTATTGACAACAAATAAAACCAACACACAACATGGGCCTAATAGAAAGTGGGTCATATTTGTTATCTCTCTCTCGAAAAGTGTCCAAACCTCATTTTGAATATTCTCAACATGACAGGAAGACTCAGTATCATCTTTTAAATAGATTTATTTACCCACATATTTCTTATTCAATTATTCAAGATGATAAAATGAATCTAATAGTTCAAGAGATTTTACTCTTGAATATATCTCTCCTTAAGGTGGTCCCTTGTCATTTTGGAAGATATTAAACTCCACTCTTTTCTATCCAAAATTAAAAATGTGTGTTCCATTGGAAACATCAATGGAATATCCTCTTATGTATAATAAATTCACACTATGAATAATAAGTACTTCCATATCACCCTCAATTTCTAGAATGAGAAAATCATCTGGAAAGTACTTCTTCACTACTCACAATAACAAATCATCAACTCTCTTGATTAAGTGTGTAATGGAATGATCAGCTAAATGCAAGACTATAATGGTGGGCTGCGGTTCTCCAAACCTCAAGTGTTAGAACAATGACAAGGGAATCAAGTTGATACTTGCACCACTATCTCCTAGTGTGCATGGGATGAAAATGCTTCTATATTTTTGGATTTTATGAGGTATCCTATTTTCAGGATAGCAATGCCCTCCTCCATGATAAAATTATTCCAATGTTATTTTACTGAATCTGATTTTTCTAAGTGATTTAAGATAATATGTATGTTGAATTTAGGACTCCCATAAAGGTATAATAATATGAAGTTTTCCAATAAGTTCAAGAGATTTAAGAATTTATGTTTCGTGATTCCTCTTTTTGATTCTTTCAGGGAAAGGAATGGTGGGGGGAAAATTCTTCACAATTTTGTACATTCTTTCAATTTCTTCTTCAAGATTATTTTTCCCATTATTATCTTTTATTTTAAAGTATTTTTCTTATTGTTTTTAGTAGTTATGTGATATTTTAATAGACTTACCATGGGACTATCTATATTTCCAAGTTCTTCATTTTCTTGATTTTGGGTTTCAGTTTCATCTAGATTTTCATTTTGGAAAGATTTTGGATATTTCCTAGATTCTTGTTGGATTTGAAGACCACTACAAGTTGTGAAATCTATAACATTATTAATAGGATTCAGTTCAATGTTTCTCAATAGTTTACCCTTATCTCTACCTCTAACATCTCTAGCTAACTTCCCCATTTGTATCCCTAGAATTTTTAACCTATCATTTGTTTATGCTTTAGCAAAAACATTTTTGGCCTTCTGTTCTTCAAACCTACCTATCAAATGTTGAAACATACCCATTACTTCATCTTGAGAAATATAAGTTTTATCCTTTGGTTGGGGTTTGAATTGTTTCCTAGATTCATGTTGGAATATAGGGGGAGCAGCAGGTCTATGTACACCCCACTCTCTCCAATATATATTTGGATGGTTTATATATCAAATATTGTAGGTATTTAAGAATGGTTCATCCCTAGGTTGCATCCTGTGATCATACCCGGTAAAATTTTCATTTATTTGAGCTTGGATAGACATATCGAAATTAGGATAATAGGATTTTGAGTGACCAAACATACCATAATGGTGAAATTTCTCCCTAAGTGTGTTTTTAGTATTTTCAGTGTAAAATGAAGTAGTTTGAACTTCACCTTGGGGATATGGTGTTTTTTCCTTCCTAATAATGGTTCTCCTCCTAAAACACTTGTGCTGTAATTTTTTTTCCATAGTGTTGAAAATTTGTTTCATCTCATAAGTATTGTTCTCACTAAAATTCCCTCCTAAATACTAATCCAATAATGTTTGGTGGTATGGGGTGATACTAATTTAAAATGTTTCCATAAGAATCTATGGAGTAAATTAGTGACTCATACACTACCTAATCAAACCCCAGAATCAATCCCAAGTTTCATGGAACAGTTCACCCTCATCCTGAATAAATATAGTAATTTCGTGCCTTATTTTAGTGGTCATTCTCCTTGGAAAAAATTTAATGAAAAAATCATTGTATAGTTGGTCCCAAGTGTCAAATATTTATTCATCCATTTTTTGGAACTAACTCCTAGAATTTTCCTCAAAAAAATAAAAAATCATAAGTTTCAGTTCCTCCTCACTCAACCCTCTCTGTGGAAGTTTCTATATCACACAATAGAAGTCCCTAATGAAGTCAAGATAATATTAATTGGGAATTACATTGATTGATGGAAACTTGGACAATTGATATTTCTTGATTTCATAATTACATGACCTAGGTGTTTGCCTAATGTAGGATAAGTTACTTAAAACAGTTGACACTTGAAATTTACAAAGTTTAATTCTCTCTATCATCTCATTTGCAGGTTAAGGTGGATTGAGATTTTAATATTGTTAGTTATTCTTATTCTCTCTATTTTCTTGAATACACTCCATATCAAGTTTCTTTTTCAATTTTATATCATTTAAATATTTGTTAATTTTAAGTATTAAAGGCTCTATATCATTTTGAGTAGATCTTGTGCACATTAATGGATTCAACAAATTTTTGATATATATATATATATATATCAATTTGGTCTCACATTCCCTCCTCAGTATTAGAGTCGAAATTTTGATGGATATGTAATGTCCTGGAATTCCGTGTAATTGTTTTTAATTATATAGGATTATTTCAAGATCAGGCACTCAGAAGACACTTGATTCTGAGGCCCGGTGAGCCCGGAATAAGTGTTTGAACATTTTTTTATGTTTTTTTAAAATATAGCATGTGAGAGGTTTTGGAAACTTCTAAACGGCTGCTCAGATTAAAAATCTAAGGGCACTATTACATCGGGAATAATGACTTTACCTAAGAAAGGACCTAACCTCGACCGACACAGGTTGAGGGAAAAAGTTTATTTTCGTACTTATAAGAAAATTTAATAAAATAATTTTCTTAAGGAAAAAAAATAAAATAAACTTTTTGTTTATTTTATTTTGAATTTTGAATTTCTTTGCAGTGTAATAGAAACTCTGAAACACATTTTCTTATTTTAATGGTCATACCGAGGACGGATCATTGGAACAATCTGAGACCACACCAAACCTTTGGTGTAATGGCATTGATGAACAACAAACAATAAACAAACACCAATGATAGATTGTCGAATGATGAATGCAGCAGTACTATCTTCACCAATGAACAATCCAACCTCAAGGTAGGGTGTCTTGATTAATTTTTCTTTCCCTATTTTGAAATATCCATAACAAATGTAAATCATTCGACCAATGGAATTATTCAAATATCATACGTGTTTTTGCAGGAGGGTTTTGATATCGGGGCTTTGATTTTGGGATTATCTATGTTAGAATTATTAAAACCTCCTCCCAACTCATTTTTGAATTCTAACGCGGAGGGTTCGGGCCGACACGAACAAGCCTCAAATCCCTTTGTTGTGTTCATTCTTGTGTTCTTCATGAATGAACCTCTAAATCAGTAGCAACACAACCTTGAGTCTATAGTAGGGATGGAGAAAACCCAAGGATCCGGAATATGCTCTCGGATCAGAAAACAGACCACCAGAACAAACCCGATGGCCCGTAGAAGAAACCACCAGCATGCACCGGCGGTGCACCGTGGCGGTGGAGGTCCCCGCGACATCGGTCGCAGGTTGGCGAACAAGGGCCACTGGCAGCAGCTGGCGGTGGGGTCTCTAACGAACACGACATCGAGCCACATCACGCAGCCAGAGGGTCACGGTCTAGTGGGACAACAGTAGGAGGGCCTTCTGGTTACCTACGAGGCGGTCACGTTGTAACGACCCAATGTTTTATCAAGGGAAATTCTTTCCTTATAAATATGTCATATAATCACATGAAATCAAAACACAATGAACTAATAATTACTATGTTACCTTTAAACATAATTTTTTCACTTTTTTGTTTTGAATTTTAAAAATCTGACATACACGGTTGCAATCAGTAAGTTATTTGGAGTCTAATATGACCAACTTAATTTTTGGTGAAAAGTAACATACCCTTATGAATAGTAATGTTACCCTCATGAATAGTTACATACCCTAAATAATAGTTACCTTACCTATGATAGTATATAAATAATATTCAAGTGGGAATACAATATACCTATATCTTGGAATAAGAAAATAAATGTTTTAAAATTGTTATTTTTTTGAATAAATTATTATTTTAATTAAATATTAAATTAATAATATTTAGAAAATTATTTTTGAAAAATTGATTTCATTTTTGGATTCTACACGTCGAAAAATGGTTTGGGTGAATTTTTGGGATTTTTCTAAAATACTTGAATTTTTGGTGAATAGTAAAATACATTAATTTACTGTATAAATACATTATAATTTAAATATACTATTCCTGACATCATAAGTGATGTAATAAACCAAATATAAAACTCACATGCATTTATTACTATTCTAGGTAATGAAATACTCACTATTTATTTTCTTGTGAAGAAATAATAAATTAATGATTATAATGTTATGAAAACCCTCCTCCCCTCCACTATAAATATCACCATACTTACCTCTTCTCTTCCCTCCTATAAATCCTTTTTCATTTCCAAAATTATACTCAAATATCTCCCCAATATCCTACCCCATTTCTAACATCCCCTAGTCTCTTCAAAATACCAAATCATTTTTTCATAAGAGGCTCTCAAAGGACGTAAACTCAATAGGTAAATTCCTCTTTCCAATTATATTATTACTTTTAAGTTATTTTCTTTTCTTGTTTCATCACCTCAATTCACAAAAATTTTATGATTAATATAGTAACATAATTGTAATGTAATTTTATTATTCTAATGGGATAATTCATTATCTTCTCTCCTTTCCCCATCTATTATTTAAAATAAATGAAAGCACCATTTGAGATATGATAATTTAGCGCAATCAAGGACAATGGGTTATCAATTTCCATTACCATATTCAATTCTGGTCATGAACCCATTTTCATGGTTGAACCATACCATAATTTATGTATTATTCCACATCTATGGTTCTGGAATCCTTTTGTACACATGGTTTTGGTTTATAAAAGAAAATGTGTTCTTTGTGGTCAAAAACTGCCAATTGACCCAAAAGGTTATCACTCATGTTTTATATAATGATTCAACTTCAATCCAAGTAAACAAATTAAATTTAAAACCATGTAACATTATGGATGTTCAATAATAAAATATAACTTCAATTCTGGAAAACCACCTCCATCATACATGTTTATCTGAACATGAACTGATCATTAAAACCAAGCAAGCAAACAGACCCGAACAATGAAATTAAACCTATTAACCAATCAAAGTGGTCATAAATGAACTTAAAAAAACTTATAATAAATATTTTACATAAATAATGGGTTCTTTAATTATTAATTAATGAACCTAATTTTATTTTTCAGGTCATTAAGTTCAAGAAAATATCACCATCATACTTAAGGTAAGGGATCCTCTCCATTTCACTTTTATTCAAGAATGTTCTCTATGCTATCGCATTTTATGTGTAATTAATAATGATATAGTATGATTTCTAACATCCCCCATAATTTCCTCATGATTTATAAGTGATGATAAACCCATTTCTCTCTCATTAATCCCTCTTAAGTACACATGATACCATGCTGATAATCCGAAAGGAATTCTACCCGAACTGTCTATATTTCTTCAGGTTGCTCTATATTTATTTTACCAAAATTAAGTTTTATTTTATTTTTATGTAAAAATTATACATGTTTTTATATGCTTCAAACTCATGTTTCAATATCCATCACTCATTTTATTTTGAGTATATACATGCTTTTAAGTGAATCTCTCCTCGATACTTCCAAATAAGAAAACTCGTTTTAAGGGAACTTCCCAAATTTTTTACCCAATTTCAAGTGCACTATATCCTATGTTTTAAGAAACCATTGTATTTATAAAATCAGTATTTTTATTATTAAAACCTTCTTGGTTCACTTATGGTATTATATAAAAGATTATTCACTTTTCCATTTTTAAATCTCTATTGTATTTTCCTTAAAACTGCACAAAAATGTTTTAAATAATAAAATTTCTCAAATAAATTTATTACATGTTGTCACTTATTTTTGACATTACTTACCATTATATATACATATTTTACCTTATTAAATTCTATTTATGTTCTAATTCCTTTATTTCTAGGACACTTTCATGATACGCCCATTGGTTATGATTTATGTCATGATTGTGGTAACCAATTCTTTCCATGGGTAACCCTTATGTTTATGTAAGATTTATTATATATGATTATTTATGTGGAAAACATATTCATGAAATTTAATATGGGTTTCCCCAGATAGCGATCCAATTCATTGGGTAAATTTGAGTCTCATGAGACGTTATGTGCGATGGTCTTGGCAGTTAGCCTTGGCTTGTGCTACTATGCGCCACGGTCTTGGCTGTTAGCCTTGGATTGTTCTACTATGGGAAATGGTCTTGGTGATTAGCCTTGAATCATACTAAATTCATGTTTTATGTTTCTTCCACATTTCTATGATTCCATTTTTAAAATACCCCTTTTTTATATGTTATGATTCCATATGTTACATGCCTTTTTATATCATCATGTTATACCTTCTATTACATGTGCTAATGATTTGTTCTTATGGTTATTCCCTTATTGGGCTTTTAGCTCATCCCGTTGTTCATGTTATTCTCAAGTTATCCTATGCAGATGAATGGGCACAATGGAAGATAGGATCTCATTATGAAGTTTAAATAAAAATTTGTTTTTATAATGTTTGATTATATACCTAGTATTCCAAGACACTAGACTTTATGATGCTTGTCTTGTAATATGATCTATAATTATGCTTAAAATCATTTAATGTTATATGTAAAAGTATAGGGTCACTATAGTTGGTATCATAGGATGGTTTAGTTATTTTTAGATATTAGGAATAGGGAAATTTAGTAAGAACCTTAAGGATGAGATGAAGTATAAGAAAACATACCAAAATTTTGGTAAGTATAGAGTAAGTGGTTTATGAAGAAAATAAATCCTTTTCTGGATACAAAAAGGGTAGAGGTGGCTCTGGAACAGATGTACCTAGGAGTGAAAACTCTGATAAGGAGTATCGGGCTTGACCCGGGGTATCCTATTACATGAAAAATGAGCCTTACTTCACTCTTGGTCTGACACTCACGGGGAATATGCTTTGGTAAATTAATAAGCTTAGTATAAACCATTATTAAGGGAATAAAAAAATACCATAAGAATATAAGTTAAGAAATAGATCGAGGATAACCTAGATTTAAACCTAAGGAACCAAAAGTTAAGATATACTTCTCCTCTATAATTTTTTTCTCTTATGTTCATGTTTCATTTTTATGATCAATAACTAAGTATTCAAGCCCACTAATTGTACGTTCTTTTTCTTAGTTGATAGAGGGAAATAGAAGAACACGTTTCAACAACCAATATGATAGGCAGTGTGAATATTTCCCTAATTAAATTCCTGATATGATGGGAACTAGTTCTCAAAACTTCATGAAAGTACTTTCTCAGTTGGATCAAGTTATTAATAATAACTTGAATCATGTGGAACTCCATCCTCCTCCAAGGAAAGAGAAAGTTTCTATAGAATCCTTCATGTGGAAAGGGCCTCCAATGTTTATCAGATCTTCTGATCCCCTCCTCACGGATTAGTGGATTAAATCCATTGAAAAGATATTATCTGTTTTCCAGTGATAGGAACATGAAAAATTTTTACTAGCAGTCTATCATTTTGAGAGGGAAGCTAATCAGTGGTGGACACTGATTAAGAATAAAAAGTCCCAAGAGGAAATTGATTCCATGGATTGGGAGTAATTCAAGAGGATGTTTTTCAATAAATATTTTCCTCGAACCCTCAATCTCAAGATGTAAAGAGAGTTCCTCGGTCTCAAGCAGAAGGAAGATGAGTCCATAGGGGCGTTTGAAGCAAACTTTAAAAGGATTTCAAGGTACTCCCCTGGCTTTTTCATGAACACCGAAAGCAAGGTGGGTCGCTTATTTAGCGGGCTAAAGTCGAGTCTATGGAAGGTGTTGGAGATATGATACTTAGACATTTATGAGGATATTATATATTGTTACCTCAAGGTTGAAATGGATATTGGAGATTCTTATTGGTCTCATGTTCCTGATGACAAGAAGCAAAAAATGGAGAGAAACGTGGTTGGTTCAAAAAACAAATCCCATGATGGAAAGAAGCCTAAATATCCCACTTTTTGAAGTTTTGGGAAGAATCATCTTGGGAATTTTCTAAAGGTAAACAAGAATTTCTTTAAATGTGGAAAGTTGGGACATCTGGCCAATAACAGGTGAAGGGATATGAAAAATACCTCTAATGTGGAAGAATAAAGAAAGGTTCAAATCAATTCTCAGCCAGTGGTGTAGTGTTACAAATTCAAGGAGTATAGGAATTATGAAAAAAAATTCCCTAAGTCAAGGGTTGTCAGAGTAAATCAACAAAAACCTACAAGGAAACAAAGAAGGGATTATGTTATCACTACTGCTAAGGTGGATCCAGACAACGATGTGGTGATAGGTGCACTATTTATTCATTCAATAATAGCAAACTTACTATTTTATTTTGGTTCTATTCATTATTTTATATCATGAAATTTTAGTAGAACTATTCAAAAACCACATCAAAATTTGGAGGATAAGTTATCTGTGAGAAAAACAAATGGGGAAATTATTTCATCCATGGTTTATAACTTCTCCTCCATTAATGTTTGTGGACTGATCCTCCCATAAAATCTCTTCATACATCCTTTAGTGGAGTTCAACACTATTTTGGGAATGTATTGGCTATCTTTATACAAATCCAACATCAATTGTCGGGAAAGGGAGATCACCCTTCATATCCTGAAGCATCCTCCAATTATTTACAAGTGTAAGGAGGAAGTTGAATCTCCATTAGAATCATCATATCAAGTGTGGATATTGATTCCTTATGAGCAAGAATATCTAGCTTAAATGATTGAGACAAAGGATAGAATCATTCTTGAATACATGCCCATTATAAGGGATTATACTGATGTATTACCTGAAGAGTTGGATGGTCTTCCTCCTAACCTAGAGGTTGAGTTATCAATTGAACATATTATAGGATCTCTACCAATATCAAAGACACCTTATATAATGGCCACTGTAGAGTTAGAGGAGCTAAAGAAGCAGTTACAGGAGAATCTGGAGAAAGGTTTTAAACACCCCAGTGCTTCACCATGGGGTGCTCCATCCCTCTTCATCAAGAAGAAGGATGGATCAATGCACCTCAGCATTGATTATCAGGAGTTCAATAAAATCATGATAAAGAACAAGTATCCCCTTCCATGGATAGATGACTTGTTTGATCATCTTCGTGGGGCCAGTTATTTCTCTAAGGTGGACCTTCAGTCGGGATATCACCAATTAAAGGTGAGGAAGGAAGATATTCCCAAGATTGTCTTTCAAATGAGGCATGGACACTATGAGTTCATAGTGATTCACTTAAGACTCACTAATTCTCCAAAAAATTTCATGGATTTTAGGAATAGATTCTTTAGATATTACCTCGACAAATTTTTGGTATTCTTTATTTACAATATTATGATATACTTCAAGATCAAGGAGGAACATGAGGAGCATTTTAATTCTATGTTAAATACATTGAAAAGGTAGAAGTTGTATGCAAAGTATAGTAAATGTAGGTTATGGATGGAGGAAGTATCATTCTTTGGGCATGTTATCACCAAAAAAGGGATATCTATGGACCCTTCCAAGACAAAGGAAATTGAAGAGTGGCCTAGGCCAACATCTGTGACAGAGATACACAGCTTTCTAGGTCTAGCTGGGTATTACCGACAATTTGTGAAGAACTTTTCAAGATTATCATACCCAATGAACAAGCTGACACATAAAGGAGTAAAGTTTTTCTGGACTTAGGAATGTAAAGATTATTTCAAGTAGTTTAAAAATAGGTTTATCACTGCACCAGTACTCACACTCCCAACAAGTAGAGAACTCTTTGTGGTGTACAGTGATTCTTCAAAGAAGGGATTAGGATATGTGCTGATTCAAAATGATAAAGTGATAGCCTACTCATTAAGGCAGCTAAAAATCCATGAGCAAAACTATCTCATGCATGATATGGAGTTGGTGACTGTGATCTTTGCATTGAAAATATGGAAGCATTATCTCTATGGGGAGAAGTTTGAGATATATATTGATCACAAGAGTCTCAAATATATATTCACATATAAAGAGATTAATATGCACCAACAAATATGGATAGAGCTCATCAAAGATTATGAATTCTCAATCCACTACCATCCTGGTAAGGCAAATATGGTGGTGAATTCTCTAAGTAGAAAGGATCCTTCATCGTTATCAATGATGAGAATTAAAAAGGATTCGATCTTCTTAGATTTGAAGAGGATGGACATGGGAATCATTAAGGGAGAAACATCATCAATCCTTTCTCAAATAATTGCTCAACCATACCTTATAGAGAAAATAAAGGATTCACAAAGAAAAGATGTATAAATTCAGAAAAGGGTGAAAGCCATTAAAAATGGGAAATCTTCAGAGTTCAAGATTGATGAGGAAGGGGTTGTATGATTTGGATCATTGTTATGTGTACCATCTGATCTAGAGATAAAGAAGGATATTTTTAATGACGCACATAGCTCAACCTTCTCTATCCACCTAGGGAGCACAAAGATGTATCAAGATCTCTGAGGAAACTTTTTGTGGGAAATATGAAAAGGGATATTGTTGAATATACATCAAAGTGTCTGGTATGTCAGCAAGTGAAAGATGATAGGAAAAAGTCTAAGGGGTTGATTCAACCACTACCCATACCAACCTGGAAGTGGGAGAACATCACCATGGACTTTTTCACCGAACTTACATGGAAATCCATAGGAAAAAATTCTATATGGTTCGTTGTGGATTTTCTTATGAAGATAGATCACTTTATCATGATTTAAAAGGACTTATCATTGGATAAAATTGTAGGAATATATATCAAAGTGGTGGTAAGGATGCATGGAATACCAATATCTATTGTATCTAATCGTGGTCTAATATTCACCTCAAAGTTCTGTAAAAGTATCCAACATTCTCTTAGCACTTAATTGGACTTCAGTACGGCCTATCATCCTCAAACTGATGGCCAATATGATTAAACTATTCATAAACTAGAAGATATGTTGAGAGCATGTTCTATGGACTTCAAAGGAGGGTGGGACCAACATCTTCCACTGGTTCAATTCTCCTACAACACCAGTTTTCACTCAATAGTCTGAATGGCACCATATGAAGACCTTTATGGGAAAAGGTGCAGAACACCGGCGTGTTGGGATAAAGTTGGTGAGCGTAAGCTGTTAGGACTTGAAATGGTCGAAGAAATGGTGGATAAGGTGAAAACCATTCAACAACATATCAAGGCATCCCAAAGTTGAAAGAATATTTATCCAGAAAACCGTTGATGATACCTTGAGTTAAAAGTTGGAGACATGGTATTTCTACACGTATCTCTATGGAGGAAGGTCATGAGATTTAGAAATAAAGGGAAGTTAAATCCCATGTACATCGGCCCCTTCGAGATTATTGATCATGGTGGGGTTGTGGCCTATCGACTAGAACTTCCACATACTATGGCCAAAGTACATGATTTCTTTCATGTATCCCTCTTAAGGAAGTAAATAACAGATCCTTCACATGTACTCTCTTCATAGGTGGTATAGTTTGAGGATGATATTTCTTATGAGGAGTAGCCAGTGAAGATCTTGGATCGTAGGGATAAAGTTCTACGTAACAAGACTACTCACCTGATCAAGGTACTATAGAGGAACCATAAGTACAAAGAGGCAACATGGAAGCTGGAGGAGGCAATGAAGGAAAAGTACCCACACCTATTTATGTCTTAGAATGTAAAATAAAATTTTGAGGGAAAAATTTCATAAGGGAGGAAGAATGTAACGATCCAATGTTTTATCAATGTAAATTCCTTTCTTATAAATATTTCATAAAATCACATGAAATCACAACACAATGAACTACTAAGTACTATGTGACCTTTAAACATAAGTTTTTCACTTCTATGTTTTGAATTTTGAAAATATGACATACATAGTTGTGAGGAGTAAGTTATTTGGAGTCTAATATGAATAACTTAATTTTTGGTGAATAGTAGCATACCCTTATGAATGGTAATGTTAGCCTTATGAATAGTGACATTAAAAAATAATAGTAACCTTATCTATGATATTATATAAATAAGATTCATGTGGGAATACGATATGCCTATATCTTGGAATAAGAAAATAAATATTTTAAAATTTTTATTTTTTTTGAATAAATTATTATTTTAATTAAATATTAAATTAATCATATTTAGAAAATTATTTTTGAAAAATGGATTTCATTTTTGGATTATACACGTTGAAGAATGATTTGGGTGAAATTTTGGGATTTTTTTTGAAATAATTGAATTTTGGGTGAATAGTAAAAGACATTAATTTACCATATAAATATATTATAATTTAAATCCTCTATTCCTGACATCATAAGTGATGTAAGAACCCAAATATTGAACTAAAATGCATTTATTAATATTATAGTTCATGTAATACTCACTTTTTCTTGTCTTTTGAAGAAATAATAAATTAATTATTATAATATTATGAAAACCCTCCTCCCCTCCACTATAAATACCACCCATCCTTACCTCTTTTTTTTACGCCTCTCAAGCCTTGTGCCTTGAAAACATTCTTCCCAAATATCTCTCCAAGATCCTCCCCCATGTCCAAACTCCCCTATTCTTTTCAAAATACCAAATCATTTCCCCTTAAGAGGCTCTCAAAGGAGGTAAACTCAAGAGGTAAATTCCTCTTTCAAATTCTTTTATTTCTTTAAAGTTATTTTCTTTTCTTGTCTCTTTACTCACCTCCCTTAACCCAAATGGTATGATAACTCCAGTAACATACATGTAATGTAATTATATAATTCTAATGGTATAATTAATTATTTTCTCTCCTTTCCCCATCTTTTATTATAAATAAATGAAAACACCATTTGAGATGTTTTAATTTAGTACAATCAAGGACGATGGGTTATCAATTTACATTACCATGTTCAATTCTGGTCAAGAAACCATTTTCATAGTTGGAACAAAACATAATATATGTATTATTACTCATCTATGGTTTTGTAATCCTTTTTTCCATACGGTTTTGGTTTATAAAACAAAATGTGTTCTTTGTGGTCAAAAACCGCCAATTAACCCAAAAGGTTATCACTAAAGTTTTATATAATGATTCAAATTAACTAAAATTAACCAAAATAAATGTACAAACATGTAAACTTATGTATGTTCAATAATAAAATATAACTTCAATTCTAGACAACCACCTTCATCATACATATTAATCTAAACATGAACTAATCATTAAAACCAAGCAAGCAAATGTACCCGAACAATGAAATTGAACCTATTAACCAATAAAAATGGTTATGAATGAACTTAAAAATTTTATAATAAATATTTTACATATATAATAGTTTATTTAATTATTAATTAATGAACCTAATTTGATTTTTCAGGTCATTAAGTTCAATAAAATATCACCATCAGACTTAAGGTAAGGGATCCTCTCTATTTCACTTTTATTCAAGAATGTTCTCTATGTTAAGTCATTTTATGTGTAATTTATAATGATGGGGTATGATTTTTCACCTCCCACATAAATCCCTCATAATTTATAAGTGATTATAATCCACTTTATCTCTCATTAATCTCTCTTAATTACACCTGATACCATGTCAATAATCCATAAGGAATTCTACCCGAAATGCCTTTATTCCTCCGGGTTGCTCTATCTTTCTTTTTACCCAAATGAAGTTGTATTTTATTTTTATGTAAAAGTTCTAAATGATTTTTATATTCTCTAAACTCATTTTTCAAGATCCATACCTTGTTCTCTTTTGGTGATATACATATTTTTAAGTGAACCCCTCCTCGATACTTCCCAATAAGTAAACTCGTTTTAAGGGAACATCCCAGTTTTTTTACCCAATTTCAGGTGAACTATATCCTTTGATTTAATCCACCATTTTCTTTATAAAATAATTTTTTTTATTATGAAAACCTTATTGGTTCACTTTTGGTTTTATATAAAATATTTTTCCCTTTTCTATTTTGAAAACTCTAGTATTTTATTTAAAAATGCCAAAAATGTTTTAAATGCTAAAATTTATCAAATAAATTTCTTACATGTTGTCACCTCTATTTGATATCACTTACCATGATATATTCATATTTTACCTTATTAACATCCATGTATGTTCTTATTCCTTTCTTTCATGGACACTTTCATGATACGCCCATTGGTTATGCATTATTTCATGATTGTGGTTCCCAATTCTTTCCATGGGTAACCCTTATGTTTAGGTAAGATTTATTATGTATGATTCTGTATGTGGAAAAAATATTCATGAAATTTATGATGGGTGTTCCCAGATAGCACTCCAAGGTATTGGGTAAATTTTAGTCTCATGAGAGGTTATGTGCGACGGTCTTGGCGGTTAGCCTTGGCTTGTGCTACTATGTACAATGGTCTTGGTGGTTAGCCTTGACTTGTGATGCTATGGGAAATGGTATTAGAAGTTAGCCTTGACTCATAATAAATTAATTTTTTATGTTTCAGCCACATTTTTATGATTCAATTTTTAAATTATCCCTTGTTTATATGTTATGATTACATATATTACATGCCTTTTTATATCATCATGTCGTGCCTTATATACCATGTGTTAATGCTTTGTTCTTATGGTTATTCCCTTACTGGGATTTTAGCTCATCCCTTTGTTCATGTTATCCCCAGGTTATCCTATGAATATGAATGAGAAAAATAAAAGATAAAATCTCATTATGGAGTTTAAATAAAAAGTTGTTTTTATAATGTTTGATTATGTACCTAGTATTCCAAGACACAATACATTATGATCCTTGGATTGTAATCTAACATATAATTATGCTTAAAATCATGTAATGTTATATGTAAAAGGCTAGGGTCACTATACATGTGGTGAACCTACCGCATCCGGGCGTGGAAAGATGGTCCGCCGAGCGGGTCGGGCCCGACCTGTAGCCTAGCCGGTCTGGGCCGAACCCAACTGGTCCAGGCTGGGCCCAGTTGGTCCAGCCTAGGCCCAAAGAACCGGGTCGGATCTGGGTTGGGTCATGTCGACCGAACCGGGTTGGACCAGACCCAACCAACCCATTTTCAATAAAATAGACATAACTTCCATACTATACATTTGATTAACGATTCATTTTTAGAGTTGGAACCCTCACGATGAGACGGTATTTTTGACATACTAAAAGCAAGTTTTCATGGATGTTGAGATACAAATGATGGATTGAGGGGTATATTTTTCTAGAATCAAGCGTGTTGAGAGAAGGAATCTTGTGGCTGGTTGTTACATGAAGGATGTGATGAGCGGATCTCAATGGCCCTGGAGCCGAGTAGACCTCAGTGGCCCGGTAGACCGTAAGACCTTAGTGTCCTAGTATCCAAGTGGACCATATTGTCCTGGAAGATGAGCGGACCTCAATGGCCCATTAGCCGAGTAGACCTCAGTGGCCTGACAAACGAGCGGACCATAGTGGCCCTGTAGCTGAGCAGACCACAGTGGCCCAGCAGACAAGCATAACTTAGTGGCCTGAAAGACCTCAGTGACTCATTGGGGATAAGTCCCTCAATAGTACAAGATGTTCAACTTTACTACTGTTAATATTTATTTCTATAATTTAGGTTATACCTATGTGAGATGACAATTCTTACTATTTACGTTTACTTTGTGGTATTTCTTTGTGGTTTGGGGTCCCTACTGAGTATTTTCACTCACCTCAGCATGGGCTTCGCCTGCACATGTCGTTTCTTGTGAAGAAGACTGATGATTTAACAAATACGTTGGTGTTTCAGGACTAGGTGGTGCCCAGTGAGATCAAAAAAGAAATGCATACTCCCATGGCTTTTGGCAGCTAATCTACACCTACCCTTCAGGTAGTATTTTCTACAGATGGATTATCAGAGACCTTCTACTCACTTGTTTGCAGTTTTTCTTTTGTTGGGTTTGTATTCTATCCCATTTTACATACAGCTTGTACCTCTAATTTTAGAGGTTTTCTTAGTGGCATGAATGTTTTTTTAGGATTGTGGGATAGGTTTGTGAGTGTTCATGTGTAGAGGTACTTGTAAAATTCCTCCCACTTACAAGATAATGACTTCAACGATAGTTTCCAACGCCTGGATTTTAGGATGCAAGCTTGGGGTTGTCGTGGCATGGGCCTCGGGGGACGGGTCATGAAAAATTGGTATCAGAGATGTTCGGTCCTACCTTAAATACAGAGATTCTACGGTTTTGTTTAGGGGAAACAATGTTAAATGTTTCGAGTTTAACTTTCAGGCTCAGGGAATCCAGTGTTGGTGTGTTGGCTGACGTATCCGTACACCAAGACCTTGAATTCTACTTTTCTACTTGGTACATGAAACCACTAGTTGCATGCATCATATAGGATTTTGAGTGTTTCCTCTTGTCCTTATTGAGTCAGATCACCATTTATAACCTATTTACTATGGTTAATCTTGATTTATTTTAGGATTCTTCCACACAGATAGCTAGTGAGGATTCTAGTGCATGGCCATGAGGATGGTATGCCCAGCGATGAGGCATCAGTATAGGGACCAGTACTAGAGATAGCGCCACCAGAAGGTGCACCAGCATTTCCACCACCCATTGGTCAGTAGTTGCTACAGGTGATACTGGTAGAGGATGCATGTAGGATCAGTTCCTTACACAAGTTCTAGAGGCAGAGACCTCCCAGGTTCAGGGTCGAGATATTCCCCCAGGTGGAAGAGGATTGACTCAAGGTGGTTATGTGATTCTTCCATCTGGTGAGGACACCTCTCAACCAGATGGTGATCTTAGTTACGAGCCTTCTTATGGGCTCGGAGGGGATATGGTAGAGCTTGACGATTCTGACACATGATGTGGAGAACCTCACCTTGAAAAACTTTGAGCATCTCTTTAGAGAGGATTTATTTCTAGTGATGTTGCACTCAATGCTCATACAGGATCTACTACACCTAGAACAGGGTGGCATGATAGTAGTGGAGTACTCAGTGAGATTCATTGAGCTTTCTTGCTACTCCATGAACATGGTGTGAGACCTATTCTTTAGGGATTAATCTTTTGATCATGGACTATACTGGGATATCAGGGTGTCCATGGTATCTCTTAGAATCCCTACTCAGGATAGGGTGCTAAAAAAATCCCTACTCATGGATGGATTATTGGAAGAGCAGGTTTTAGTAGAATGAGCTACTAGTAGACCTTGGGTGGTGGAGTCTTCAGTTGTGGGTAAAAGATAGAAGACACAGGGGGCCCAAGCAGCCAGGCATTTTGAGGGATGACCCCAGGATGTAGGATCGGTGGTACAGGACCCCCAGGGCATAAGGAGTCCCCAGAGGGGCAAGTTTTCCTAGTCATGCAGAGGGAAGGGGCACATGGATCATGATTTCCCAACTCATCATGCAGACAACCAATAGACGGTCAAGGGACCATCGAGGTAGAGATAGAGGTTTGATCGGGGTGGTCCCCATGTCAGCAGACAAGGAAGGGGAGCTAGCAGAGCAGTAGGTGGTGGGCAGAGGTTCGATGTGCTACCACCACCCTCAGGTAGTCCACCACGGGCTTTAAGAGCCAGTGGACAGGGGCGAGGTCAACTACAGGCGACAGATTCCTATGACCACAACACTCCAGATATGATTAGAGGTATGATATATGTCTTCTTTGCCTTATCTACAGTTCTTATAGACACATGTTCTGGTCACTCTTTCATTGACACAGACTTTGTTCAGAGATCAGGGATTCTAGTGGCGCCATTGGATCAATCCTTATGATTAGATACTTCTATGGGAGGGTATTTTATGATTACACACTAGTGATGGTAGTGTGAGATTACTCTGGGAGGTGAGAGATTCACTTGGGATATCCTAGTAACAGCGTAGAGACCTTACGATGTCATTCTAGGTGTGGACTAGTTATCCGGAGTCCATGCTTAGATTGAATTTTTTAGGTGTAGAGTGTGGTGTTTCCACAAAGATGGGACTAGGTTTTTCTTCAATAGAAAAAAGGGCACTCCTATAGCGTGGGACATACTTTCTTGAAGGAGGGTGCAGTCAATCACTCACTAGTTGTCTATCCTCTCCCTCGGTGCGATGGACGAGAAGAGCCCTCACTTTCCTATAGTGGTGGATGAGTATGAAGACATATTTTTTGAGGATGTTCTAGGATTACCCCCTCATATGGAGGTTGACTTATGCATCAATTTGTACCCTGGGACGGCACAAATATCCACACCATTATATCAGATGGCTCCAATAGAGCTTCATGAGTTGATAATACAGTGGGAGGATTTTCAAAAGAAGGTCTTTGTGAGACCTAGTGTTTCACCATGGGAATCCCCAACATTATTTTCCAAGATGTAAAATGGGATTTTGAGGTTGTGCGTGGACTTTCGATGCCTGAATTAGGTGACTGTGAAGAACAAGTATTCACTGCTAAGAATTGAATACCTCTTCAATCTGCTGAAGGGAGCGATATGGTTCTCGAAGATAGACCTCGGATTAGGTTATCATTAGCTTCGTGTATGGGATGAGGATGTACTCAAAACAGCCTTCAGATTTCGGTATGACTACTATGAGTTCTTGGTGATGCTTTTCAGCATAACCAATACCCTAGAAGTATTCATGGGACTCATGAATAGGATCTTCCAACCTTACCTTGACCAGTTTGTTGTGGTATTCATTGATGACATCCTGGTGTACTTGATATCTAAGGAGGAGCATGCTATACACCTGTAGATAGTACTGAATACAATCTGAGAGAACCAATTGTATGGGAAGCTCTAGAAATGCCAGTTTTGGATTCAGGAAGTCCACTTCTAGGACAAGTCATTTAGGAGGCAGGAGTTGAAGTGGATCCAGTAAAGATAGAGGTGGTGCTTGCTTGGGAGCCACCCAGGAGAGTAACTGAGGTGTGAAGTTTCTTAGGTTTGGATGGATACTACTGGTGGTTCATGCCTAACTTTTCTAGGCTGGAAACACCCTTATCAGCTTTGAAATGGAAGGGACAACCCTTTTTATGGATGGAGAAGTTCCGGAAGAGTTTTTAGGAGCTGAGGCAGAGACTAACAAGTTCCCCCATCTTGAGGCTACCAAAGGAGGGAATTGGGTATGTAGCATTATGCGATGCATTAGGGACTGCACTGGGTTGTTTCCTAATGCAGTAGTAGGAAATTATCACCTAGTATTCACAATGGATGAGGGAGAATGAGTAAAATTACATGATTCATGACCTAGAGCTAGAAGTAGTGGTCTTTTCTTTGAACATGTGGCGGCACTACTTGCTGGGTGAGAAGTTTACCATCTACTCCAACCACAAAAGTGTTTGTTATATATTCTCCTATAAGGACCTAAAAATGAGGTAGTAGTTGTGTCTAGAGTTCCTCTGTTACTATGAATTCGAGATAGTCTATACTCCTAGTAAGGGTAATGTGGTAGAAAACCCACTCAACAAGAGATCTAGTTTGCAGTTGCTGAGTGAGGCGTTGGAGAAGTTAGCTGCAATCTAGATATCCTTTGTAGATGGTGATGGAGTAGCTTATATTTAGTCAATGGTTGTCACTCTCCCACTCTTATAGAGAGTTAGGGAGGCATAGCTTGTGGATGTTTACTGTGAGGCCCGACATGCTCAATTATCCTTAGGACAGGGTCCTGACAGATATTCGATAGTTGGGGAGCATTTCATCCTTTTCAGAGGGTGCACCATTATGCCAGTAGCATCACGTGAGGAGGTACTAAGGGAGTTACACACCTCCCCATTGGTGGCACATCCAGGAGTGGAAATGATGTACCAGGACCCCTGATATCAGTACTGGTGTCTAGGGATGAAGAAGGCAGTAGCATAGTTTATTTCATGGTGCCTCACTTGTCAGCAAGTGAAGGAAGAGCATCAGGTTTCTGAAGGCTTGACTCATCTTCTTGAGGTGATGGAGTGAAAGTGAGATAGTATATCGATGGTATTCATGATGGGTTTACCCTTCATATCTAGGGGCACAATACCATCTACATTTTTGTTTATCGGCTCACCAAATTAGCCCACTTCTTACCCATCAGGGAGAAATGTTTATTAGAGAGCTTGGGATGCCTCTTTGTGCAGGATTTAATTCGACTCCATAGAGTCCCATCGATGATAGTATTAAATAGAGACACATGATTTAAATCTCAGTTGTGGAAGGGATTGCAAGAGGTGTTGGGGACTCAGTTGTGCTTGAGCACAGCTTTCCACCCCCAGACAAATGGTCAGATAGAGAGGACTCTCTAGGTTTTAGAGGACATGCTTTTTTTCTTGTGTTATGGACTTTGGGCATGGTTGGGAGGATCACCTACCACTTGTGGAGTTAGAGTACAACAACAGATACCACTCCATCATTATTATGGCACCATTCGAGGCATTGTATGGGCGACTATAAAAGTCACTGTTATGCTAGACAAACCCGGG
Source organism: Viscum album (assembly GCA_963277665.1). Lineage (NCBI taxonomy): Eukaryota > Viridiplantae > Streptophyta > Magnoliopsida > Santalales > Viscaceae > Viscum > Viscum album. The sequence goes on from OY728160.1 coordinate 1,923,455,290, forward strand.
GGAGTCAGCACTCGTGGGTTCGAAGATAGTACAGGCTACCACTAAGAAGGTGTGGGTAATCCATGAGCGAATGAGGACTGCATAGATCAGGAAGAAATATTATGTTGATAGGATATGAATTCCCTTGGATTTTAAGGAGGTCGGCCATGTGTTACTTTGGATCTCACCTCGACAGGAATTGTGGAGGTTTGGATGGGGAGATAAGCTATATCTGAGGTTCATTGGACCTTTTCAGATTCCGAGCAGAGTTGGAGAGGTGGAATACCACCTAGTTTTCCCCCCACATATGCATCAGGTATATAATTTCTTCCATGTATTGCAGCTGGGGAGTTACGTGCATGATCCATTTCATGTTATCTTCTGGAGCGTGTTGGATATTTATGATGGGGTGATGTTTGCGGAGTTCCCAATAGATATTGAGAATTGATAGGAGCAGTTCCTTCATGGATGGTAGATTCTTATAGTGTGTGTTCATTGGTATCATGAGAATATCCAGGAGGGAACTTGGGAGAAGGAGGATTAGATCTAAGCTTAGTACCCCCATTTGTTTGTTTAGTCCTTATTTTGGATTTTAAGGACATAAAACCCTAAAGGTGGTGGTAATGTAATGTCCTGGAATTCTATGAATTGTTTTTAATTATATGGGATTATTTTGTGACAAAGTTCTCATAAGGAACTTGATTATGAGACCCAGTGATCCCAAAATAAGTGTTTTAACTTTTTTAAGTTTATTTAAAATGGAACACGTGAGCGGTTTTGGAAACTTCTAAATGGGTGCCTAGATTAAAAATATAAGGGAATTGTTGTGTCCAGAATGATGAATTTACCTCAGAAAGTACATAACCATGACTGGTGTTGTTCAAGGGAAAATTTTTATTTTTATACTTTTAAGAAAATTTAATAAAAGAATTTTCCTAAAGAAAAAAAATGAAATAAAATTTTTTGTTTATTTTAGTTTGAATTTTGAATTTCATTGCAGCATAATAGAAGCATTGTTTCATAAATGATATAGCCTAATAGAAATGTTGAAACATATTTTCTTCTTTTAATGGTCACACTGAGGACGGATCATTGGAATGATCCAGGACCACTCCAAACCTTTGGTGGAATTATGTTGATGAGCGACGAACGACAAATTACCGCCAACAATGGATTGCGGAATGATGAACGAATCAGTACAGTCTTCACTAATAAATGATCCAACCTCAAGGTAGGGTGTATTTTGATTAATTTTTATTTCCTTATTTTGAAATATCCACGATGAATGTGAATCATTCGATGAACGGAGTGATTCATGGATCGTGTGTGCTTTTGCAGGAGGGTTTTGATCTCAGGGATTTGATTTGGGGATTATCTATGTTTGAATTATTAAATCCTCCTCCCAAATCATTTTTTAATTCTAACGTGGAGGGTTCAGGCTGACACGAACAAGTCTCGGATCCCTCTATTGTGGGAGTTCTTGTGTTATTCGTGACTGAACCTCTTGATCGAAGACAATACAACCTTGAGGTCGCAGTAGGGACAGAGACAACCCGAGGATCAAAAATATGCTCACTGATCGGAAAACAGACCACCAGAATGGACTCAGTGGCCCGTAGAAGAAACCGCTAGTGCACCGGAACCAGCGGCAACACAAGATGGAGCCCGCATGTGGGAGGTGGTGCGCACCGATGGCGCACTGCGGTGGCAGAGGTCCCCGCGACTTCAGCTACGGGACAGTGAACAAGGGTCGTCGGTAGCTACCGAAGACGGGGTCTCCAGTGGACATGACATCGAGCCATATTATGTATCCAAAGGGTTGCGGTCTAGTGGGACTATGGCAGGAGGGGCCCGTGGAGACCCGCGGGGTAGTCACACAATGAAACCGACACATTGACCAGGAGTGGACAAGGACCACCGGTAGCAGTCAACGGCGGGGTCTCCTACGAACACAGCATCGAGCCGCATCATGCAGCCAGAGGGTCACAGTCCAGTGGAACCGCATCAAGAGGGCCTCGTAGTGACCTGTGGGGAAGTCACGTGGCGAACCTACCGCGTCTAGGCGTGGAAAGATGGGATGCCAAGTGGGACAGGCCTAGTCGGTCTGGGCCAGGCCTAGTGAACCAGGTCGAATCCGGGTCGGTGGACCCTGTGACGGGTTAGGCCGGGTTGGCCTCACCGGATCAGACGGGACCTGACCGAGCCCTTTTCAGTAAAATAGACATAACTTCCAATCCATACGTCCAATTGATGATCTTTTTGCAGATTTGGAACCCTCATGATGAGACGATCCTTTTGACATACTTTAAGTGAGTTTTCATGGATGTTTGGATATGTCCGATGGCTTGAGGGTTAGATTCTCCTGGAATCAAGCATGTTGCGAGTGGGAATCCTGTGAATGGATATGAAATTAATGAAGTGACGATAAGATCTCAGTGACCAAATATCTAAGTGGACCTTAGTGGCATGGTAGATGAGCAGACCTCATTGGCTCGGTAGCCAAGTGGACCTCAATGGTCTGACAGACGAGCAGACCTCACTGGCCTGATAGTCGAGCGGATCTCAGTGTCCCGGTATCCGAGCGGACCTCAGTGGCCTATCAGACAAACGGACCTCACTGGCCCAGTAGCCGAGAAGTCCTTAGTGTCCCGACAGATGAGCGAACCTCAATATCCCAACAGATGGGTAGACCTCAATGGCTCGATAGCCAAGCGGACCTCAGTGGCCCGACAGATGAGTAGACCTTAGTGACCCTGTAGCTGAGCAAACCTCAGTAGCCCATCAGACGAGCAGAACTCAGTGGCTCGACAGACCTTAGTGACTCATCAGGGATGACTCCCTGATCAGTACAAGATGTTTTGGTTTATGATTCCTAATAATTATTTCTATAAGTTAGGTTATCCCTATGTGAGATGATAATTCTTAGTGTGTGCTTTTCCTTTGTGGGGTTTTTTATGTTTTGGGGTCACTACTGAGTATTATTACTCACCCCTACACAGGATTTTCCCACACATGTCATGTCTTGTGAAGACAATTTATGCTTTTATAGAGACCTTGGTGGTTCAGGACCAGGCAGTACCTGGTGAGATTGGATAGGCGAGGCGTACTCCCATAGTTTCTGGTAGCTACTCTACACCTACCCATCAGGTAGGATTTCGTATAGATGAATTATCAAAGACCTTGTACTCACTTGTTTACAATTTTTCTTTTGTTGGGTTTGTATACTGGACCTTTTTAGTTATAGCTTGTACCTCTAATTTTAGTGGTTGTCTTAGTGGCATGTATGTTTTCCTTTTTAACATTGTGGGTTGGGGTTGTGAGTGTGCGGGTGTACGGGTAATTGGAAAATGCCTCTCACTTGCAGGATAATGACTTCAGTGCTAGTCACCATCCCCTAGCCTTTAGGAGGCGGGTTTGGAGTAGTCACGGGATGGGCCCTGGGGGAGGGGTCATGATAAATTGGTATCAGATATGGTCGGTCCTACCTTAAAGACTGAGATTCTGTGGTTTTTTTGGGGGGAAACAGTGTTAAATATTTCGAGTTCAACTTTTAGGCTCAGGGAGTCCAATATTGGTGCGGCGGCTGACGTATCCATACACCAGGACCCCAAATTCTTCTTTTTGACTTAGTATATGAAACAACTAGTTGCATGCATCATATAGGATTTTGAGTGTTTCCTCATGTCCTTCTTGAGTCAACTCACCAGGTATAACATATTGACCGTAGTTAATCTTGATCTGTTTTAGGATGTTTCTTTCACGAACCGACCCTACCGGTCTCGAGCCACAACTACCCCAAGCCCACCTCCATAGGCTCGGGGTTGGCGACAAGCGTCGAAGGCGTAACAATCTCAGGGAGCCCTTTTCCTAAGTACCTGTACACACAGCCCACTCAATGCAGAAGTGTAGAGTAAAAAGAAAACCAAAGAACAAATAGCTAAAACCCAACCACAGTCATGCATAGACTTATAAATAGGAAAAAAAGTAAAGTTCTGAAAAGTAATGACAAGATAACTAAACAGAAAATGGGAAAAACACGTACCCATCCTGAAAGGTGCCACAACCCAGAAACAAGTAAAAAAAAGTAAATAGCTGGTGAGTCTCACACCTGAAAGTCCTACTACGACCACTGAACGTAGCCCAAGCTCATGTGTCCTCTACGCTCCTTTGTAGTCTCGATCAACCTGTCTTTTTTCTAAAAGGGCACACCAAGTGTGGGAAAAGTCCAAGTAGGGTTGATTATAATGATACTCAGTAGGAGGCCTCGAAAGCTCAAGGGATAAACAAAGTATGTACTAAAACGGTGAGCAGTAGACATAATAAAGAACAGTATAAGAGTACAATAGAGAGAGTGTAACTCAACCCAACAAAATAAAGGAAGTAGACTCATCCCAACCAAGAGGATCTAGACATGGAAATCATGTGGCATACCCCGCATGTCTTTGCCCCTCCTATAAGGAGAGTAACTAAACCCAAGGAGTGGGAACAAAAGTAGGATGTATATATATGTGCTCAAAAAGAAACCCGAACGACTGTGTAAGGGGATATCCATATCTAAGATTAGCCCAAGAAAAGTCGCCAACAGTTCTAAGGATATCCATCACTGATGCCCAGCAGTCCCACACATCAAAGTTGTCTCATCGCTAAACCGTACAACCAAGGGTCCCGCTCTAGTAATCACGGAGAGAATTCACTGACTAGACTCATAGAAAGGGATGAGTCTAAAAGAAATATTTGGGTAACCCACTGTCCAGCCCAGCTTGAGGGTAAACCCTAAGAGGTCGTCGGGTAACCCACTGCCCAGCCCCGCTAGAGGGTAAACCCTAAAGTCAACAGGTAACTCATTGCCCAGCTCTACTGGAGGGTAAACCCTAAAGTAAAAGGGTAACCCACTGCCCAGCCTTGCTGGAGGGTAATCCTGATATTTCGGTGGTTAACCCACTGCCCTGCCCCACTGGAGGGTAAATAGGGAACTGGTCTGATAACTCTGCACTGCCCGAACCATCTCTGGGTGTCACTAACATCGCTATTGTGCGTTGGTTCGGAGTGCGTCAGAGGAACCTCTGACCAACACCCTTTCATGTTTCCAAATTTAATGAGATCTCTAAAGAGGCTCCGCATTCCCAAATATATTACACTGTTGTAATCCTCACGGAAAAACACGCGAGATAGACTATTTACTCGCTGGAAACGGACTCCCAACGAAAAAGTTATTCAACACCGCTTTATGACCATACGGCGTCACGTGGGGCCCAAACCTCAGCCCTGAAAAAGGTCGGTTGAACTATTCCATCATGATGCTCTCAGAAAAACACACCAAAACGACTACTCATTCGCCTCGAACGGACGTCTGATGAAAAAGTTTCAAAACGCTGCTCACAGCTTAAAAGACGGCCCATGGGGCCCACGCCTCAACTCCAGCTTCAACGCCTGAAACCACCCTGGAAAACTTCATCTTTATGCTAAGGTCACAACACCACTGAAGACACCTTAAACAGACTCCATATGTTTTTGTGCCATCTGAAAGAAGAATCTCGGCGAGGCGCTAAACAACACTTAACGGTGTGTCGTGCCACCAAGCCCCCGTCTCTGGAATTAAAAAAAATCCCAGAGACCATCTCAAAAACTCTTATTCGATCCAAGGATCATGCTTCCATAGATGTAATGCACCCTAGCCAACTTCTTCTCAACGTCGGGGTCAAAATGCCACTAGCGGCGCCTTAAACGGACTCCAGATGTGTTTGTGCCATCTGAAAGAAGAATCCCATCGAGGTGCTAAACAACACTTAACGGTGTGTCGTGTCACCGAGCCCCCATCTCAGGAATTAAAAATAAATCCAAAAAACCAAATCAAAAACTCTGGCTCGATCCGAGGATCGTGCTGCCACAGACGGCATGCAAAATCGACACCCGTAGTGAAAGATACGGGTGTCTGAAGACAAGGGGGCTATCCCCCTTAGGGCTGGACCGGCCCGGTCCAGCCGGTCCACGTAGCCTCGGCCGGTCCGCACTGGTGGGACCAAGGCCCTTCCACACAACTTGGCTGCTGACCCGTGGTCCACCCATGCCGATTTTCCCTCATGGTCGGTCGCTGTCCCGCGCAGAGACCCGCCTTCGGTGGGTCTCGGTCTCCTGCACGGGGTCGCGTGTCGCGACCCTCGTCGCGCACCACACCGGTGAACTGGGAGCCCTATGCCGCCTCTTGGGAGCCCGACTCCACCTCCAGGGAGATCTCCGCTGCAGCCTAGGACCGCACCGCCGCCTAGGACCATCGCCGCCGCTGCCTAGGACCGCGCCGCCGCCGCCTGGGAGCCCGCCAGAAAACCAAGTTTGGCCGGAAAACTTCTAGGGGCCACCCCGTGCACCCCAGGACTTAGATTTTCGATTCGAGAAGAGAGTTAGAATACTATAATCAAATAATAACAAAATATGGGCTTCTCTCGATAGGAAAACAACATTTTTATGCAACGAATTTAATTCAAGGAAGATGAGGAAATTAAAAACGAAAAAAACACGAGCCTACCTCGCAGGGCGTAGCCCATCGCTTCGCCAACAATCTGCCGGAGCCGCCATGCCTTGGAGAGGTGGGGAGAAAGTCTTGAATCTTTTTTAGGGGTCTTACTCCAGGGAGAAGCAATGGGGAATAAGTAGGAGGGGTGGGAGAAGTGTTTAAGTAGAGAAACACAAACACCCACCAGTAAGCTCCGTACCCGAACTTTCAGCAGGGTCAGGGTTAAGTCGCCTCTAGGGTAAAATCCATGTTCTGAGCGTAACGGAGGTCTTGGAATTTTAATCCAAGCCTCCGTTCAGAAGTTGTAAAGTTCACACCCAAGGCTGCTAAATTACAAAAACGCCCCTGGTGGCGTTTTCCACAGGAGGGTCACGCCCGCGAAAGTTACACCCCTCCTAGGGTAAACGGCACGTTCCGGACTCAATGGTGCCCTCATTTTTCCCATCCAAGCAATATTATAGGAGTTATTCTGTTTATTTGTTGTGTCCAGTGTGAACACACTTAAAATTTAATTCCAGCCACACTGGGGCTCGGAATCACACGTCGTCTGAACGCCCTGCTCTGGAATAACATCAAGAAAATTTCAAAGTCGTACAGGCTCAAAACCCAGGTTCTTACATCATTCCCTCCTTCAAGTTTTTCGTCCCTGAAAAACAAAACTACAAAAACAACTCAGGATATTGAGCCCGCATCTGTTTCTCTCATTCCCAAGTGCTCTTCTGCACCCTCCCATGCTGCCACAGCACACGTACCAAAGGAATGGTCCATCCACGCAGTGTCCACTCATATCGGTCCCCAATCGACACCGAGTGCTCCACAAAGGTGGATCCATCCTCAATGTTCATCTCTCCCCAATCGATGATGTGCGTGGGGTCGTGCACGTATTTCCTCATCTATGACACGTGGAAGATTTCATGCACCCTCTTCAACTGTGGGGGTAGAGCAAGACGGTAGGCAACCTCACCGACCCTGCGCACAATCTCGAAGGGCCCAATGAAGCTCAAGGACAGTTTTCCTCCCCGGCCGAACCTCCGTGTTCCATGGCGTAGGGAGACTCTCAAAAAGACATAGTCCCCCTGGTCGAACTCCAAAGGCCTATGATGATGATCTGCGTAGGACTTCTGTCTACTCTGAGACATCCCCATCCACTCACGAATGACCTGCACCTTCTCCCTTATTTCCCACACCAACTTTGGGACCACGAGGGAGGTCTCTCTGACCTCCATCTAGCACAACGGTGACCTGCAGGGTCTTCCGTAGAGGGCCTCAAAAGGTGTCATGCTGATAGTAGAGTGGTAAATATTGTTATACGCGAACTCCACCAAGGGCAGGTGATCCTCCCTGCTTAGTAAAAAGTCTAACACGCACTCCCTGGGCATATCCTCAAACACCTGGATAGTGAGATCGGTCTTCCCATCTGTCTGGTGGTGAAAAGTTATACTCATCCACAGCCGAGTCCTGAATGCCTCCTGCAGGCCTCGCCACAATCATGACATAAACCACACATCATGGTCAGATACGATCGTCGAGGGTACTCCATGAAGGCAGACGATCTCCCTAATGTACATATGCCCTAGACTCTCCATCGAGCTCTGCTCCCCAATGGAAAGGAAGTGCGCCGAATTCATGAGTCAGTCCACTATCACCCAAATGGAGTCATGGCCCTTCACTGTGCACGGAAGACCTATGATGAAATCCATATATATACCATCCCACTTCCACTCTGGGATATCGAGGGGCTGCAACAACCCTACTGAAACCTGATGCTCTGTCTTCACCTGATGACAGGTAAGACACCGAGAAATTAACTCAGCTATGCTCCGCTTCATGTCGGACCACCAAAACTACCGCTGAAGGTCTCTGTACATCTTCCCCACACTGGGATATACGACCAAGGGAGAAGTGTGGAACTCCCACATCACCTCCTCCCGCATCTCCACTGGTACTATAACTCTCCCCTAGAACAGGATCTCGTGATTCCCTCCTTTAGAATACCCATCCGGTGCATCGCTCGTAGATATCTGATCATGCAGTACCTCGCTTTCGACTTCCCCCAGTTGTGACTCTCTCACACGCTCAGGGGGAAAAGGAGTCAACAACATCGATTGTAGAAAAGTTTTACCCTCCTGATCCACCAAGGTCAGTCGTAGGGAAGCCAACTGCTCTAAATCTTCCCACACTAACCGAGCCTGGGACTTCCTGCTAAGAGAATCTGCTACTGCATTTCCATTCCCTAGAGTGTAGACTATCTCAAAATCATAGTCCTGTAGAAACTCTAATCAGCGCCTCTGCCTCATATTCAGATCCCTCTGAGTGAATATTTACTTGAGGCTCTGGTGGTCTGAGTAGACCACAAAATGCTCACCAAGAAGGTAGTGTATCCATAACCTCAAGGCAAAGACCACCGCTGTCAGCTCCAAATCATGAGTCGTATAATTCTGCTCATGGGGCCTCAACTGCCTCAACCCATATGAAATCATTGCCCGCTGCTGCATCAGCACGCACCCGATACCAGCTCCTAAAGTGTCGCAGTACACCACAAACTCAATTCCCTCCTCTGGTAGTCTCAACACTAGAGCACTAGTCAGCCTCTATCTCAACTCCTCAAAGGCCTTCTGGCACTGATCAGTCCAGGTGAACAGTCATCCCTTCCAAGTCAATGTGGTCAAAGGGGAGGCAATCCTGGAGAAATCTTCAACAAACCTCCTATAGTACCCTGCTAAACCAAAGGAGCTCTACACCTCTGACGCATTCTTGGGTGGATCCCAAGAAAGCACTGCCTCTATCTTTGTGGGATCTACAGCCAAACCCTGTTCTAAAATGACATTCCCCAGAAAGTGAACCTCATGAATCCAGAACTGAAACTTTGAGAGCTTCCCATATAGCTGGTGCTCTCGGAGTAAGTCTAGGACCATCCTCAAATGCTCCACGTGCTCCTCTTCCATCACAGAGTAGATGAGTATGTCGTCAATAAAGACAACCACAAACTGGTCCAAGTACGGCTAGAAGATCCGGTTCATCAAAGCCATGAAAATGGAGGGGTAATTCATCATGACAAATGGTATCACCAGAAACTCGTAATGCCCATAACGACAACGGAAATACAACTTCGGGATGTCGGCCTCACGAACCCACAACCGGTGGTAGTCGGATTGAAGATCAATCTTGGAGAACCACTTTTCACCTCTCAAATAGTCGAAGAGGTCTTCAATCCTCAGAAAAGGGTACTTGTTCTTTATCATATCCTAATTCAGGCGACAATAATCCACACAAATATGTAGACTCCCATATGCCTTTTTCACAAAAAAAACTGGAGCTGCCCAGGGGACACACTGGGCTTGATGAATCCCTTCTCACGAAGGTCCTCCAACTGAAGTTGTAGCTCCCGAAGCTCTGTGGGTGCCATTCGATATGCTGCACATGATATCAGGGCAGTCCTCGGCTGCAAGTCAATGCAGAACTCCATCTATCGCCTCTAAGGTAGTCCCAGGACATCCTTGGGAAAGACGTCCTTGTAGTCCTCTACAATGGTAGGGATCCAGGTGCCTGTAGTGTCTGCTGCTCCGAGAGCTATGCCCGCCAACTGGTGAGAAAAGTGTTGTGGTATCATGATTAGTGTACCCATCTGCTCTATGATGAGGTCTCGCTCACCGAGGATGGTGAACCTCATCCCATCAGAAAACACACCCCTAACTCATCTGAAATGACAGTCGATCTGGGTGTGGACCATATAAAGTCAATTCATGCCCAGGATGACGTCGTATGGTTACATCATGATGACCATTAGGTCCCATATGAAACTCTTTCCTCTGAATGATAGTTCTCACTATCTTCAAACAATGGTCACTAACGAGGCACTTCCTGTAGGAACCACGAGGCTGCGTACAGGTGTCAGCGCCTCTACTAGAAGATCCAACTCCTATACCAAAAGCAGCGATATAATGGAGTGGATGGCACCTGTGTCTACTGGTACTGAAGCAAGCATAGAGTAAACACAAAGCGTACCTCGGACCATATCATGCGCTGGGGGGTCACGAACACCCATATCCTGAAGCTTCCCGTGGCCCCTACCACCAGCTCCCTGAGCCTGGCGTGGGCCGCCTGGTGGTGGAGGTGGAAGGACATCGAAACGCCGTCCCGGACCTCTAGGTCCTGCTGCTCTGCCTGCGCCACCTCCCTAAGGACCACATTTTCCTCTCCTAGGGGATCCCTAGTCACGACGCTGACTCTACCGCTGCGGTGTGCCCGCTACCTTCCACGACTCCTCGGTACACCTAGTCGGGAAGTCCTGTGCTAGGTGACCCTGTCCGTCATAGGAATAGCACCAAATCTCTCCTGACTTCCCCTGTGCTCCACGGTTCCACTGCGGTGTATGACCCTGCCCATGTGTCTGCTCACGGAAGGGCCTCCTCGACCGAGGCTCTACTCTCTACCATCTGCCTGTCACTGAAGACTCTCCTCTGAAGCGGCCACTACTAGGCCCTATCAGCTGGAGTCTCTCAGCCAAGAAGCTCTCCGTCATGAGCGCCCGCTCTAGCACCCCAGAATAAGTAGGGATGCACAGGGGTACTACACTAGCACGGATCTCCCTGCGTAGACCCTGCTCAAACTTCCGTGCCTGGAAGTAACTATCGCGAACCATATCCTACGAGTAGCATGTCAGATCGATAAACTAAGCTGAGTACTACACCACATTCATCCCCCCCTGCTTCAGCTCTAGAATCTCCTGAATCCAAATAGAGCGTAAACAAGAGGGGGAGTACTCCTCCCAGAAGAGCTGCTGGAAGTTATCCCACATGAGAGATGACTAATCGTGGGTCTGCGTAACCAACCCCCACCAACGCCCGGTCATCTCGAGGAAAAGGATGGCAGCTAGGGCTACCATCTGGTCCACTGGTGTCTGTACCAGCCTGAAAATTCGGTCCACGGACTCTAGGCAGTCTTCCGCTGCCTGGGGATCTGGGTCTCCGTGAAACTTCTGCGGTCACTGATGCTGAAAGTCTCAAATCACACTCAGCCTGCACTCAACCTTTGCCTGTGCTACTAGTACTAACCGCCACTCTCCAGGTGTAGGGGTTACTGCTAAAGCACTAGGCGGAAGGGGATCACGTGAGGGTCCCTGAACTGACGCCTCGTCGCTCGCCAGGTCGTCGTCACGAATTGGAGAGGGTAACCTGGCTAGCTTCTGTCATGGGGGAATCCTAAAAATTATCAAGGATTACTACAATAAGATGATCATATATATATATATATATATATATATATATATATCAGTAATAACAAAGGGGATCTGACTCAAAAAATACATTCAAAGACTCAATCCTACTGGATCCATGTTCCAAAGTTTCCTGAAAGAAGTGTCTCAGTGTGCCGAGTCGACAAGCGGGTTATCAGGGTCCTGGTAAATGGATACGTCAGCCGCCCATACCATCACTGGACTCCTTGTCCTGAGATCCTCTCTTGAGACACATCAATACTATTTCCCTAAATCCCAACCAATTCCTTTTTAGGGTGTTCCGAACAATTCCCCAAGGAACGAACCACCTCTGATACCACTTTGTCACAACCCGACCCTATCGGTCTCAAGCCGCAACTACCCCAAGCCCACCTCCATTGTCCAGGGGCTGGCGACAAGCGTCGAAGGCATAAAAATCTCAGGGAGTCCTTTTTCTAAGGACCTGTACACATAGCCCACTCAATGCAGAAGTGCAGAGTAAAAAGAAAAACAAAGAATGAACAACTAAAACCCAACCACAGTCATGCATCGACTTCTAAATAAGAAAAAAAGTAAAGTTTTGAAAAGTACTGACAAGATAAATGAACATAAAAAGGGAAAAACACACGCCTAACTCGAAAGGTGACACAACCCGGCAACAGGAAAACAAAAGTAAATAGCTGGTGAGTCTCACACCTGAAAGTACTACTATGACCACTAAACGCAGCCCAAGCTCATGTGTCCTCTACGTTCCTCCGTAGTCTCAATCAACCTATCCATCATCTGCAAGGGCACACCATGTACGTGAAAAGCCCATGCAAGGGTGAGTATAAAGATACTCAGTAGGAGGCCCCGAAAGCTCGAGGGAGCAACAAAGGAGGTACTAAAATTGGGAGAAGTAGACAGAACAAAGAATAGTGTAAGAGTACAATAGAGAGAGTGCAGCTCAACCCAACAAAAGAAAGGAAGTAGACTCATCCCAACCAAGAGGAGCTAGACATGGAAAGCATGTGGCATACCCCACGTGTCTTCACCCCTCCTAGGATAGTAACTGAACCCAAGGAGTGGGAACAAAATTATGGTGTATATATATATTCTCAACAAGAAACCCAAACGAGTGTGTAAGGGGATCTCCATCTCTAAGCTCAGACCAGGAAAAGTTTCCAACAGTTCTAAGGATATCCATCACTGATGCCCATAAGTCCCACACGTCAAAGCTGTCTCATCGCTAAACCATACAACCAAGGGTCCCGCTCTGGTAATCACGGAGAGAAGTCACTGACTAGCCTCATAGGAAGGGCTGAGTCTGAAAGAAATTGTCAGGTAAACCACTGCTCATCCCATCTGGAGGGTAAACCCTAAGAGGCCATCAGGTAACCCACTTCCCAACCCCGCTGGAAGATAAACCCTAAATTCAACGGGTAACCCACTGCCCAGCCCTACTGGAGGGTAAACCCTAAAGTAAATGGGTAACCCACTGCCCATCCTCACTGGAGGGTAACCCTAATATGTTGGTGGGTAACCCACTACCCATCCCTGCTGGAGGGTAAACCCGGAACTGGTCTGATAACTTTGCACTGCCTGAACCATCTCTGGGTGTCACTAACATCGCTACCTTGTGTTGGTTAGGAGTGCATCAGAGGAACCTCCGACCAACTCCCTTTCATGTTTCCACATTTAATGAGATCTCATAAGAGGCTCTTCATGCCCAAACAGATTACACCGTTGTAATCCTCACGAAAAAAACATGCGAGATAGACTATTTACTCACTGGAAACGGAATCCCGAAGAAAAAGTTATTCAACACCGCTTTATGCCCATACGGTGTCATGTGGGGGCCACACATCAGTCTTGAAAAGTTCGGGTGCACTGTGCCATCGCGATTCTCTCGAAAAAAACACACCAAAACGACTACTCATTTTCCCCGAATGGACGTCTGATGAAAAAGTCGCAAAACGTTGCTCACAGCTTAAAAGACGGCCCATAGGGCCCATGCCTCAACTCCGTCTCCAATTCCTAAAACCACCCTGGAAAAATTTTTCTCGATTCCAGGTCACAACGCCGCTAATGGCACCTTAAATGGACTCTGGATGTGTTCGTGCCATCCGAAAGAAGAATCCCGATGAGGTGCTAAACAACACGTAACGGTGTGTCGTGCCACCAAGCCCCCGTCTCGGGAATTAAAAAAAATCCTAGAGACCATCTCAAAAACTCTGGCTCGACTTGAGGATTGTGCTACCATAGATGGCATTAAAAACCGACACCCGTAGTGAAAGATACGGGTGTTCGAAGACAAGGGGGAAAACCCCCTTAGGGTTGGACAGGCCCGGTCCAGCTGGTCCACCCGGCCTGGACCGGCCCACGCTGGTCGGCCCGGCCCGCAGCACCAGCCCGTGGCCCTTCCATGTGGCCCGACTGCTGACCCACAGTCCACCTGCGCCGACCGGCCCTCGTGGTCGGTCGCTGTCCCGGGTGGAGACTCGCCTTCAGCGGGTCTCGGTCTCCCTCTCGGGGTCGCACGCTGCGACCCACACTGCGCCCCGCACCGGCGACCTGGGAGCCCGCCGCCGCCTAGGATCGTGCTGCTGCCGCCTGGGAGCCTGCTGGAAAACCAAGTTTGGCCAAAAAACTTCCCGGGGCCACCCCGAGCACCCAGGGACTCGGATTTCCGATCCGAGAAGAGCGTTAGAAAGCTCGGATCAAATCCTACGAAACTATGGGCTTCACTAGACAGGAAAACAGCATTTCGACACAAAAATTTAAATCAAAGAAGATGTGAAAATTAAAAATGAAAAAAAAAACACGAGCCTACCTCGTAGGGCGTGGCCCGTCGCTTCACCGATGATCTGCCAGAGCCGCTGCACCTTGGAGAGGTGGGGAGAGGGGATTGAAGATTTTTGAGTGGTATTACGCTAGGGAGAAGCAAGGGGGAGAAGGAATAGGGGTGGGAGAAGTGTTTAAGTAGAGAAACACAAACACCCACTAGTAGGCTCTATACCCGAACTTTTAACGGAGTCGGGGTTAAGCCCCCTCTAGGGTAAAATCCACATTCTGAGCATAACGGTGGTCTCAAAATTTTAATCTGAGCCTCTATTCAAAAGTTGTAAAGTTCATGCCCGAGGCCCCTAAATTATGAAAATTTCCCTTTTGGCGTTTTCCATAGGAGGGCCGCTCCCATGAAAGTTACACCCCTCCTAGGGTAAACAACACGTTACGGACTCAATTGTGCCCTCAGTTTTCCCATACGAGCAACCTTTTAGGAGTTATTCTATTTATTTGGAATGTCCAGTGTGAACACACTTAAAATTTAATTTCGGCCACACCGGGGCTCGGAATCACACGCCGCCTGAACGCCCTGCTTTGGAATAACATCAAGAAAATTTCAAAGTCTTACATGCTCAAAACCTATGTTCTTATAGATTCCACGTAGAAATCTAGTGTGGATTCCATTTCATGACCATGAGGATGGTACACCTAGCGATGAGGTATCAGTACAGGGACTGTTACTAGAGATTCCCCACTGGGAGGTGCACCAACGTTTCCACCACCCGTTGGTTAGCAGTTGTTACCGGCACTACTAATAGAGGATACACATAGGATCAGTGCCTGACATGAGTTATATAGGTAGATACCTCCCAAGTTCAGGGGTGGGAATAACCCTCGGGTGGCAGAGGAATGGATTTAGGTGGTTATGCAAGTCTTCTATCTAGAGAGGACGCCTCTTGACCAGATGGTGATCTTAGCCATGAGCCTTCTTTAGGGATAAGTTGGGAGATGGTGTAGCTTGATGATCTATACACATGAAGAGGTGACCCTCACCTGGATAGACTTTGAGCGCCTCTTCAGAGAGGAGTTCTTTCCAGTGATATTGTGCTCAGTGCTCATACAAGAGTTACTGCACCTACAGCAAGGTTTCATGACAGTAGTGAAGTACTCAGTGAGATTCACTGATCTTTATTTCAACTCCATGGACATGGTTCTAGTCCCATTATTTTGGTCTAAATCTTTTGAACAGGGACTACGCTGGGAGATCTGGGCATCCATGGTATCGCTTAGCATCCCTCCTCAGGTTGGGGTGCTAGATCGAGCCCTAATCATGGAGAGATTCCTGGCAGAGAAGGTGCTAGAAGCAGGAGCTACCAGTAGACCCTGGGCAGTGGAGTCTTTAGTTGTGGATAGCAGACATTAGACATGGGGGGTTCAAATGGCCAGACATTTTAGGGGACGACCTCAGGATGCAGGATCCGTGATGCAAGACCCCCAGGGTGGAGGGATTCCTCAGAGGGGAAGGTTGTGCTACTCATGCAGAGGGAAGATGCACATGACTCTTGATTTCCCAACTTTTTGTGAATACGACCAGCAGATGGTAAAGGGACCACCAATGAAGAGGCAGAGGCTCGAGTGGGGCAGTCCCCAGGTTGGCGGACATGGCAGTGGAGCCGATAGAGTAGCAGGAGGTGGGTAGAGGTTTGATGTACTACCACCACCCATAGGTGGTCCACCACAGACTCTGAGAGCCGGTGGATAGGGGCGAGGCCAAGTACAGGTGATGGAGGCCTATGACCATGACACTCTAGAGATGATTAGTGGTACTATCTGTGTCTTTTCAACCTTAGTTTTAGTTCTTATAGACACATATTCCAGTCACTCTTTTCTTACCATGGACCATGTTCAGATCTCAGGGATTTCAATGGCATTGTTGGCTCTATCCTTATGATTAGAGACTCCTACAGGAGGGGATTTGAAGATTACACACTAGTTTTAGTAGTGTGAGCTTACTCTGGGAGGCAAGATCTTCGGTTGGGATCTCCTAGTAGCATCATCGAGACCTTAAGATGTCATTCTAAGTATGGACTGGTTATCCATAGTCCATTCTCATATTGACTATTTTAGGTGTAGAGTGTGGTGTGTCTGTGAAGATGGTACCAAGTTTTCCTTCACCAGAGAAAAGGAAACTCTTGTAGTGTAGGACAAACTTTCTCGAGGGAGGATGTCTCTAATCACTCTCTAGTTGTCTAGCATCTCCCTCAGTTTGATGGACGAGAAGAGTCCTCACTTTCCTGTAGTTGTGGATGAGTACAAAGGAATCTTTCCTGAGGATATTCTGGTATTACCCCCTCATAGGGAGGTTAACATCTACATTGATCTATACCCCAGTATGTCACTGATATCTACACCAGAAAATTAGATGGATTTTATAGAGCTTCATGAGTTAATAGTACAGCTGGAGGATTTGTAGAAGAAGGGATGTGTGAGACCCATTGTTTCACCATGGGTAGCCCCAGCATTGTTTTCCAATAAGACAGATGAGAGTTTGATGTTGTGAGTGGACTTCCAGCACTGGAATTAGGTGACCTTGAAGAAAAATTATTCACTTCTGATGATTGATGACCTCTTCGATCCACTGAAGGGAGCGAGATGGTTCTCAAAGATAGACCTTAGATCAGGATATCATCATCTTCGTGTATGGGATGAGGATGTACTGAAAACAACCTTCAGATGTCGGTATGGCCACTATGAGTTCTTGGTGGTGACTCTCGGCATAACCAATGCTTTAACAGTGTTCATGGGACTCATAAACAGGATCTTCCAGCCTCACCTTGACCGGATTGTCGTGGTCTTCATTGATGACATCCTCGTGTACTTGGAATCTAAGTAGGTGCATGATACACACCTAAATATAGTCCTAAATACAGCCTGAGATCACTAGCTATATGGGAATCTCTTGAAATTCTAGTTCTAGATTCGGGAATTCCACTTTCTAGGACACATCATTTCTGAGGTGGGAGTTGTAGTGGATCTATCAAAGATAGAGGTGGTGCTTGCTTGGGATCCACCCAAGAGCAAAAATGAGATGTGAAGTTTCTTGGGTTTGGATGGATACTACTAAAGTTTTTTGCCTAATGTTTCTAGGGTTGAATCACCCTTATCAGCTTTGACATGGAAGTGAAAACCCTTCGTATGGATAGAGAATTACTAGTAGAGTTTTTATGAGATGATGCAGAGACTAACAAGTGAACCATATTTAGGCTACCATAGGAGGGCATTGGGTATGTAGTATTCTGTGATACATTAGGGATCGAACTGGGTTGTGTCCTAATGAAGGAGTAGATAGTGATAGCCTATGGTTCATGGGGTTGAGGGAGCATGAGTATAATTACATGACCCAAGACCTAGAGTTAGAAGCAGTGGTCTTTGCTTTGAAGATGTGGTTGCACTAGTTGATGGGTGAGTGGTTTACCATCTACTTAGACCATAAAAGTACCGGGTATATCTTCTCCTAGAAGGACCTAAACTTGAGGTAGTGGTGGTGGATAAATTTCCTCTAGGACTATGACTTCGAGATAGTCTATACTCTTGGGAAGGGGAATGTGGTAGCGGGCACGCTCAGAAGGAGATCCAGTTTGCAATTACTGAGTGAGGCATCAGAGCAGTTAGCTGTGATGCAGATATCCTTCGTGGATGGTGATGGAGAAGCTCATCTTTAGTTGATGTTTGTCACTCCCCCACTCTAATAGTGTGTTAGGTAGGAATAGCTTTTGGATGTTGAATATGAGGCCCATCATTCTCAGTTATCCTCAGGACAGGCTCCTGAAGAATATTCAATTGGTGGGGAGCACGTCATCCTTTTCATAGGTTGCACCGTTGTGCCAGTAGCATCACGTGAGGAGGTGCTGAGGGAGTTTTACACCTCCCCTTTGGCGGCACATCCAGGAGTGGAAAGGATGTACCAGGACCTATGACATCAGTACTAGTGGCTAGGTATGAAAAAGATAGTAGCGGAGTTCATTTCACGGTGTTTCACTTGTTAGCAAGTGAATACAGAGCATCGGGTTCCTACAGGCTTGACTCAGCCACTTGAGGTGCTGGAGTGGAAGTGGGATGATATCTTGATGGACTTATTGACAGGTTTACCCCGCATATCTAGGGGTCACAATACCATATGGGTGGTTGTTGATCAACTCACCAAATCGGCTCACTTCCTACCCATCCAGGAGTAGGGTTCAGTAGAGATCTTGGGACACCTCTACATGCAGCAGATAGTTTGACTCCACGGAGTCCCACTGATGATAGTCTCAGATCGAGACACATTGTTTACATCCCGATTGTGGAAGAGATTTTAGGAGGAATTCGGGACTCTGCTGCGCTTGAGCACAACATTCCACCCCCAGACAGATGGTCAGATGGAGAGGACTATCTAGGTTTTAGAGGACATGCTTTGTGCTTGTATCATGGACTTCAGGCGCAGTTGGGAGGATCACCTACCACTTGTGGAGTTCCCGTACAAAAATAGCTACCAATACACCATTTGACACTATTTGAGGCACTATATGGGTGACCATGTAGGCCACTATTATTATGGAAAGACCTGGGGGAGTCAACACTCGTGGGTTCGGAGATGGTACAGGCTACCACTGAGAAGGTGCAGGTTATCCAGGAGTAGATGAGGACTGCACAGACCAGGCAGAAATCTTACACGGGCAGGAGACAGAGGCCCTTGGAGTTTGAGGAGGTAGACCATGTGTTCCTTTGGGTCTCACCTCAATAGGGATTATGGAGGTTTGGCCGAGGCAGAAAACTATCTCTAAGGTTCATCGGATCTTTTCAGATTTTGAGAAGCTAGCTCTCCCCCCAATAGATGCACTGGGTGCATAATGTCTTCCACATACCACAGCTCAGGATGTATGTGTATGATCCATCGCACGTTATCGACTGGGGTGAGTTGGATATTGACAATGGGGAGATGCTTGTGGAGTTCCTGGTAGAGATTGAGGATCGATAGGAGCGGGTCCTTCGTGGATGGTTGATTTCTCTGGTGTGTTTTTGGTGGAAGTACGGGAATCTCCAGGATATCACTTGACAATGACAACCTGAGGATCCCAAATACGCTCGCGGATTGAAAAACGGACCACCAGAACAGACCCGGTGGCCTGTGGAAGAAACCGCCAGTGCGTCGGCACCGGCAGTGACATGAGTCGGCGACCACGTTCGGGAGGCAACACGCACCGGTGGCGCAGCTCAGCGGCGGAGGTCCCAACGACATCGGTCGTGGGACGGTGGACAAGGTCCATCGGCAGCAGCCAACGGTGGGGTCTCCGGCGAACACGACATCGAGCCTTGTCATGAGGTCAAAGGGTCGCGGTCCAACAGGACCACGACAGAAGGGCCCCGCGGTGACCGCCGGGGTGGTCACGTAGAAAACCCACCATGTTGACCGAGAGTGGATGTGGTGACCACCATCGTGTCCGGGCGTAGAAAGTCAAGCCACCTAGTGAGCCGGGCTGCCACAGCGGGCTGAACCCATGGCCCAGCGGGCCAAAATCGTGGCCCAGCTGGTCCGGGCCTAGACCAACAGACCGGGTCGGACCCGGGTCGGGTCGGTGGAGCCCTTTTCGAGTCGGGTTGGGTCAGTATGATCGGGTTGGATCGAACTCGGACCCAACTGCCCCGTTTTCAGTAAAACTGACATAACTTCCAAACCGTACGTCTGATTGATGAGCCATTTGCGGCGTTGGGACCCTCACAACAAGACGGCCCTTTTTACATACTCCAAGTGAATTTTTGTGGAAGTTGGGATACTGATGATGGTTTGAGGAGTAGATTCTCCCGGAATCAAGCGCGCTGGAAGAGGGAATCCTGCAGCTGGCTGTGACGTGAAGGAAGTGACGAGTGGACCCGATAGACCTTAGTGACTCATCGGGGATGAGTCCCTCAGTAGTACAAGATGTTCAGTTTTACGACTGCTAATCTTTCTTTCTATACTTTAGGTTATACCTGTGTGAGTTGAAAATTATTAGTGTGTACTTTTCCTTTGTGATCTTTCTTTGTGGTTTGGGGTCCCTACTGACTATTGTTACTCACTCTTGCATGGGCTTCGCCCACACATGTCGTGTCTTGTGCAAACGACCGACGCTTTGACAGAGACCTTGGTGGTCCAAGAATAGGCGGTGCCCAGTGATATCGGAAAGACGAGGTGTACACCAACGGCTTCTAGCGGTTACTGTACATCTACCCTTCAGGTAGGACTTTCTACGAACATATTATTAGATTCATTGTACTCACTTGTTTACAGTTTTTCTTTTATTGAGTTTGTATTCTGGCTCATTTTACTTACAGCTTGTACCTCTACTTTCAGTGGTTGTCTTAGTGACATGCATGTTTTCCTTTTTAGCATTGTGGGATGGGGTTGTGAGTGTGTGTGTGTACATGTACTCAGAAAATGTCTTCCACTTGCTGGATAATGCTTTCGGCGCTAGTCACCAACCCCTGGCCATTGGGAGGCGGGCTTGGGATAGTCACGGCACAGGCCCCAGGGGATTGGTCGTGATAGGATACCTAGGTCATTAACTAGGTTCGTGACAAATTATATATTGATAAACCCAATTAAAAACTAGTAAAGCAATGAATAGAGGTTGATCCATAGGAAATGACTTCCA
Organism: Viscum album; assembly: GCA_963277665.1. NCBI lineage: Eukaryota > Viridiplantae > Streptophyta > Magnoliopsida > Santalales > Viscaceae > Viscum > Viscum album. Next base: position 1,923,476,432 of record OY728160.1, read on the forward strand.
AGAGGTGTGTGTGATGAAGTAGACAATCAAAAATTATCAAGAAAACAATAATAGCGAAAGAAGCATAAAAGTGATGGAAGAAAATAGTGATGGTGATTTTGGGATTCATCACATTTATTGATGAGAGTAGAAAATTATTAATGGAGGGATTCATCACATTTATTGATGAGAGAGGAAAATTATTAATGGAGATTTATATCACCATTAATTGAAGATTTTCTCCCAACATTAATTGATATTTAATTTTCAATATTAATGGATGAAATAATGGATGTTGACTGCATTAATTGGTGATTATGGACTGGGTGTCTATATAAAGAGGATACAACAACATATTTCAGGGGTGTGGCAGTAAGATGTTGCTAGCAATGGAGACCCAGGAAGGGGTTGTCGTGTTTACGGTGGCCTGTGTGACACGATAACGACGGCGCAATTATCTTGTGGATGTGGCGATGTTCTTGGCAGGGTGTTGAAGATGGAATCCACCGAGAGAAAGAAGGAGGTTGTCGCGTTAGCGGTAGCATGTGCGGCACGTCGTCGTTTAACAGGTGTGGAGCAGCGTCGATGCAATTGATGATTGGGGGCATGTATCGAAAGTCATCCTGATAGCGGTGATCAGGTGGCGAGTTCCGATTGAAGATCGACGGTACACCATGATGGTGAGATCATTCAGGTGTCGCAAGCTGGTGCGAGGTTGATGCATGTTCGGGTGAAGATCTTTGAGGTAGTGACGTTTCATCGATAGAAGGGGGACGTTTTTTCATAGATTGATCTTCCGATACATGGCGCCAGTGGGATGTTTATCAAAGAGAAGACGAAGGCGTATCCGGGTGTGGTTTTCGCATAGGTTTTCTATGCTCTCTCATTTGTAATTCAAGTTTGGGCATTACTTGGATTCTTGTATTCTCTGATTCATAGTGGATATTTTTGGGAATTGCTCTGTGGTTTTTTAATCCTCCGCATCGGAGGGTTTTTCCACGTTAAAAAATCCTGCGTGCTGATCTATTTATTTTGCTTATATCATTTCGGGTTTCTTATGATATTTTTTGAAAGTAATTTTTGGCCCGGAATCGGGATTCTCCCCAACAAGTGGTATCAAAGGACGTTGGTTTGTACTTGCAATTTTTCGTGAGAATTATGGAAGTTTCGGAGAGGATCGCTGATGTGTATGCCAAGCAGAATAAGGTTTGGAAATTAAAGCAGGTTGAGAGAGGTGATACACATGTCCGCTCATGGGATGTTGAGCAGGGGGGACAATTTATTCCTACAGGTGCTCCAGATTATGTGGTGATCACTATTATGGGGGAGCCAGATGTTTTTTGTTCTGGTATTGTTCGGCAGAACGGTGCAGATACAAATGTGATGAAGATTTCAGCATTTGGTTTTCTTTTTGCAGAGGGAGTTGATATTTTTTTTATTAGAAGTGCAAAAGGATATCATCATATTTTCTGCAGATGATGACGGTTGGTGTGATATCGACCTATTTTTTTCCAATTGAGTTTGTTGGATGGTTCGATTCATTAATGTGATGAAGGGGGAGATTGTTGGGATTCGTCACATTTATTGATGAGATGAGAAAATTATTAATAGAGATTTATATCATCATTAATTGAGGATTTTCTCCTAACATTAATTGATATTTAATTCTCAATATTAATGGATGGAATAATGGATATTGATTGCATTAATTGGTGATTATGAATTTGGTGTCTATATAAAGAGGATGCAACAACATATTTCAGGGGTGTGCCAGCAAGATGCATCCGACAATGGAAACCGAGGAAGGAGTTGCCGTGTTTACGGTGGCTTGTGTGACACGACGAAGACGACGCAAGCATAAAGTAATAGGGAACAATCCAAAAGTGAAATCAGTGAATTTGATTGTTTTTTTATTTAGTTTTCTTTCTTCATCTATGAACAAGTATTGCTAGATTCGGTAAAAAGAGGTTGACACGTTCTCTAGAATGACCAACCTGTGGGTGAACAAATCATACAGTCTTTCAACTACAGTATTCACTTATCCATACAATGATGATATCGGTTTTACGCCAAAATCAACTTCTTGGTAAATCTTAATATGCTACTATGGATGAGCTAACCACTTTTCAAATGGATTCTCAAATGACCAAGTAGTTACAAAAATGCAGCCATGAATAATTTTCAGTACCTCTAACATTTCAAAACTGTCTACTACTAGAAGAATGGAAATGAAGGTAGCTTCCAACAATATGTTACATATGAATGTAGTTATATTAATAAGTAGCACAATCTCATTCTCCTATTTCAGTTTTAGCCAATGACCGTGCTTAGATTATCAAAATATTTTAATAAGTTTAAAACAAACTTTGTAATAGAGGAAAATAAAGAAATAGGGTGCCAAAAAAAGAGCGGGAGAGCTCCAACTCCACCCAAGCTCCATCTCTACAGTTATGGTCGGTGCTGGCTTCCCTGATTTCAGGTCCACATCGCCTTTCCTCACTTCTTCCTCGGTTTCATCTTCTTCAGCACACCGCGTCCCAGCTTCCCGATGAAATCGAGTTTCCACCTTCAACGCTGCACCTTCAATTGGTTCCGGATCGGCTTCATCACCACCGGCTTCGTCGGCGCCCTTTCTTTGGTTATCTTCTTTAGGTTCAATAGTTTTCCAATTTTTTAACAGGCATGGTCACTCCGATTGGAAGTTCCAGTCGCTTCTGGACTAAATAAAACAGAGAATTCTGAATTAATGAAATATTGAAAAACAAGCTTAACTTTGACGCAGGATTAATCATTTAAATTTTCAATTAGAAAAAATAATTCCAATAACAGATGTTTAAATTAAAATCATCCAATTATGAAATAATTAATTCTAAAAAATTGGGAATCATCATAAAAACTTCAAAAGCATATTTTTCTCACAAAAAAGGATGTTAAAAATAATTTAAGCAATTCAAATCAAATAACATTAAATAATTTTTATACAAAAACAAAAAAAAATCCGCAACATTAAAATCTTCCAAGAATAGTAGCTCAAAAATTCACAAAAAGTTTGTTCCTAAAAAATGGGTATTCGAAACGGGGAAAAATTGAACTATTTCACAGGTCTTTCTTAAATGGGAGAGGGTTCCCAATAATTTTAAAAACGGAACTCAAGATGCGTGAACCCCGTTCACGCATCTCCCCTCGCCAGGAAGCGTGAACAAGTTTCACGCTTCCTATGCGGTTTTTTGTTGGGGCAAAGACCGACGCCACAGTGAAAGTCGTGGCAAAAAACACAAGAAAAGATTCACCCGAATGCCTTTTATCACCCGAATGCATTTTATCACACTACACCCGAAGACATTTTTACATCACACCCGAAAGCATTTTACAACGCACCCGAATGATTTCTCTTTCTTGACACACCGCCACCCATGAACATACTATTTTTGTTGTATCATCGATCATCACAATCGGGACACGGCGCTTGATCTCCGCAACTAAGAGGACTTTCGATACATGGTACCATCATCATTGCACGCCATCTTCGACGCTTTCAATCATCGCTACCGACACATCATCATTGACGTAATCACCGTCATCGCTTCCCACCGGTTACCGTAAACATCGCAACCCTTTCCCAGTTCTCTCTTACCGTCTATATCGTACTGTTACACCTTCCCGGTTCTCTCTTGTCGACTACATCGTTGTTGATCCTCATTCCAAAACATGCTACCGCATCCTCTTATATAGATACCCAGTCCATATCTCAAATAAATGCAGTCAACATTCATTATTCCATAAATTAATATTGAGAATAACTCTCCATTAATGTTGGGAGAAAATCCTCCATTAATGTTGAGATAAATCTCTCCATTCTCTCTTCATTATTTAAATTTTAAATCAAAAAATCCCAACATTTTTTTGAAGGAAGAGTGAACCCCGTTCACTCTTCCGCAATAACTTTTTTTTACTATTTTTGTTTATTTAAACTTTTTATTTTTTGTTTTGTCTTGTTTACACACATACACAAACACACACACACACACAGACACACACACACACACACAAAACAAACCTTTTCAGCACAATATATCTGCTATTTAATATCTAGTAGTATTGTCATTACAACAGTATGAATTCTAACAAAAGCCCTCATCCAGAGCTCTCTTTTATAAGAGGGTTTGCCCTGAAAATCATTCTACATTTCTGATATGAGATTCAAATTCTCTCTTTCCTACATAGAATATTCTGCATTTCCTATGTGCGATTCAGAAATGTTTCAAATACATATCTTTGAAAGATTATAAAATATAAACTATAAGACCAATATAAACGAAACTTAAAATATGTATTAAACATATAAAAAATAGTTGAAAATAAAAAGAATTTCGTAAAAAATATTGATGAAAAATTGTCATGACCCCCTCCCACCAAAGATGCCCCTCCTGAGCTGGCAATTGTGAAAGAGAGATAATGACCCCCGAGTCCCGCCTCCAGTAGGCCCCGGGGTGGCGAAAGGGTATGAGTTTTCATAAATATAGGAGACATTACCCTTTTTATTTATTTAGGATCGGGAAATAGGACAAGTCAACCACCAAAAAGGAAAAGAACAAGTGTATAAAAATAAACCCAAACCAAGCCCACATGCATGTTTAAACAATTTTATAACAAAGTACAAGTACAAGAAAGCTCAATATACAATACCAAAAGAAAACAAGAGTACAACAACAACAACTCCAACTGTCCGACTAGTAGGGTCCCGCACAACCCTGGCAGTCCTCCTGAAAACCTGAAAGTAAACGTAGGGTGAGCATACAAGTATACTCAGTAGGGAAACCTAAAGCTCTCGTGCACAAGTGGGGAGACATCCTAATGTCCCGTGAGAATAACAGAAGAAACCTAGCAAGGAATTCTATCCACCCAACCTCACCAGCCACACTCACCAAAAACACAATCACAACAGGTAGTAGTATATAGGAACAAGAGTATTGGGTACCCCACACCATTTCCCTTTAGTTAGCTGCTCTTCCTAACGGAAAACGTCCTGACGCTGCCACACTCTCCCCGCCCGCACACACCTGGGCCTCACAACCACGCATGCCGCCCGCACACACCTGGGCCTCACAACCACGTATCCCGCCCGCACACACCTGGGCCTCATCCCGAAGATTCTTGGGAAACAGTAGAACTTTCCCGAAGAGTCTTGGGCTGAAACCACCCCAATCTAAACCTATCCAAAGAGTCTTAGGTGTAAGGTCGCCTCAAGCCATCACAGCCTAGGGGAGAAGGAGCAGGAAGGAGCTAGTAACTAAGGGAAAAACACCCTCTCCCATGAAATGGGAGTGTTCGGCACTAAGTGCTCAACGCGGGTGGGGTGCGATAAAACACAAAAGATACAGATATATATATTTATACCAAACACACCGCCCACCCTATGACTTCTAAACAGAGAAACTGAGCACGTGCCTCGGCACTGCTACTACGAAGCATGCATACAACAAACAACCCCAACCCCATTTAGGTTTTCACGTTTCAGTAGAATTAGTTTATTTAGTTCCTTAACTACTGGGCAACTATCCACAACCAACCACATCGATCGTTCATAAAACATATTCCTGCCATCCACAAATCAAGTTAGGAAAACACAAGCAACACAACCAAGTCCTTCTTATCAAGCAACCAACCCCATTGATTATTAATCCCGTTCCATTACCATGACCCACCATTCATTAACTCTTCCACTTTTTATTTATTATTCACAACCCACAGTTCGTTCATATTCAAACCCATCCCTGTAGCCCCGCTGCCAACCACCATAACCACAACCGCACCGTACGTCATTATCCCATTAATACCATTTATCGCAGCCCTGCTACCCATTACTAACATAGCATTTACACCAACCCACAACCAAGCCAACCGCAGCCCCACTGCTCACCCTATCCACAACAACCCACAAAACACCCCAATCACATGCCATGTATCCAAGCCAACAACCACATGTTCATTATTCCATTTGTTTAACCGGGGTGATCACACAAGGGTTCCAGATTTTAAACAGCCAACTTTAGGTGATTAACCAATTTCCACATTCCACAAGGTTTCCATCCACAAAATAGTCTAGAAAGATAGGGCAACATTTAATTGCGCAAGCAAAGGCCCCCAACGACCGTGATTTTCAGTAGGCATAAGCCTATTCAATTCACAAGATAATATCACAGGATATAAAGTAACAGCAATCACAACCTCCCAACCCCATTATATAAGCCAATTATTATCTTTATTAAACCGGTTCAAAAGTGTTTCACATAAACAAGAGAACACCCACCCCGCATGATGCACAAATTAGAGAGACGAAGGTAAGATCCCTACCTCAACAGGTTCTGATCACAACGCTCCCCCGGATCAACTTTAGAAGACGTCTGTCGGCGTCCGTCACTTCCGTCGAGTCCCGAAAAAACCTCCTCAGGTGGAAGTCGTAAAGGAAAGGATGAAGGAAAGACAACAGATCTAAGCTCAAAAGTTCCACCTCGTCGTTACGATCCCGTGCCCGCTGACGGATCCTAAATCGGAGCTCGGACGAAGAAGTTATGGAAGAAAGAGCCTTCGACTCTCTTGGGAGAACTCTGCTCAGAGGAAAGGGGAGGAGAGGGGTGAGTTGAAAAGGAGGAGGGGACCCCTCCTTTTATAGGCGAGAAAAGAAAAAGTACATGGCATGTACTTTATGGTACACGGCGTGTACTCGGTTGTTTCACACGACCTCCACACGGATTCCAACACGGCTCCGCGGCCGTTGACTGGTCAACACACAGTTTGAGGGTAACACATACGCGGGGAGGGACTACACGGCGTGTAGTTTGGACACACGGCATGTACCCATTTATTGCACACAGCAAGGACATGGCTCCAACACGGCACATGATCGTTGACTGGTAACACGTACACGGGGAAGGACTACACGGCGTGTAGTACTGGACACACGACGTGCACCCATTATTTCACACAGCAAGGACACGACCTTCAACACGGGGTATACCCGACAAGGTGGTACACGGCGTGTAGTTACACTACATGGTGTGTACTCATTTACTTCACACGGCGAGGACACGGCCTGCGACACGGGGTATACCCGGAAAGGGGGTACACGACGTGTAGTTTCAAAATTATGGAAAGTGTGGGAAAAGTCCATTTTACCCTCCAGAACACTTCTTGACCTTCTTTTTGACAAAGGAATGGGCCGGAGAGGTCCGGGCCATTACAAAAATAATTTATAAGCTTTCAAAACCACCAACTTGAATCTTATAAATGTCTAAGTATGTGACTTTGAAAGCCTATAAAATATAAACTATAAGACCAGTATAAATAAAAATTAAAACATAGATTAAAAATATAATAAATATTTGAAAATAAAAAGAATTTTGTAAAAAATGTTAATGAAAAATAATTTATAAGCTTTCAAAACAACCTACTTGAAACTTAAAAATGTTTCAATTATGTGGCTTTGAAAAACTATAAAATATAAACTATAAGATGAATATAAATAAAACTTAAAACATTGATTAAACATATAAGTAGTTAATAATTAATTAGTTAATTAATAATATAATTATTAAATACATAATTATTAATTATATAATTATTAATTATATAATTATTAATTATATAATTATTAATTATATGATTATTAATTATTAAATATATAATTAATTAGTTAATTAGTAATATCATTATTAATTATATAATAATTAATTAGTAATATAATAATTAATTATATAATAATTAATTATATAATAATTTATTATATAATAATTAATTAGTTATTTCATAATATAATTATTAATAAACTAATTAAGTATTATATAATTAATAATTATATTTCTAATTAACTGATTAATTATTATATAATTAATAATTATATTACTAATTAACTAATTAAATATTATATAATTATATTATTAATTAACTACTTAATTATTATATATTAGTAATTAATAATTATATTACTAATTTACTAATTAATTATTATATAATTAATAATTTTATATTTAATAATTATATTAGTAATTAACTAATTAATTATAAAATATTTCTTATATGTTTAATCCATATTTAAGTTTTATTTATATTCATATTATAGTTTATATTTTATAGTTTTTCAAAGGCACATACTTGAAACATTTTTAAGTTTCAATTTGGTGGTTTTGAAAGCTTGTAAATTATTTTTCATCAACATTTTTTACGAAATTATTTTTATTTTCAACTATTTTTTATATTTTTAATCAATGTTTTAATTTTAATGTCCATTGATCTTAGAGTTTATATTTTATAGGCTTTCAAATTCACATACTTGAAACATTTTTAAGTTTCAAGTTGGTGGTTTTGAAAGCTTATAAATTATTTTTCATCAACATTTTTTTTGAAATTATTTTTATTTTCAACTATTTCTTATATGTTTAATCCATGTTTTAAGTTTTATTTCTATTAGTCTTATAGTTTATATTTTATAGTCTTTCAAAGACACGTACTGAAAACATTTCTGAATCCCACATATGAAATACTGAATGTTCTACAGAGGAAAGGGAGAACCTGAATCCTACATTGGAAATGCAGATGATTTTTAGGGAAAAACCTCTTATAAATGGAAGTCATGGGTGTGAGTTTTTGTTAGAATCCAGACTGCTGTAATGATAGTACTTCTGGATATTAAATAGCAGATAAATTCTGCTAAATTTTTTTGTTATATATATATATATATATATATAAACAAAAAAATTTAAATAAACAAAAATAGTAAAAAAATTTAAAAAGGTCTAGAAGAAGAGTGAACCCCGTTCACTCATCCTTCATCCACTTCACTAAGGATGTGTGAATGGGGTTCGTGCATCTCGAGCTGCACCTAGGATGTGTGAACCTCGTTCACACATCTTTCTAGGATCCAAGATGCATAAACGAGGTTCACGCATTTTGGGTCCCGTTTTTAAAAATATTGGGAACCTTATCCCATTATTTTTTTTCAAAACCCATTAAAAAAATCCAACTATTTCACACCAATAGGCACTTGTTTTTAAAAACATTTTTACTGAATGTGAAATACAATCTCAATTAATCAAACCATCACAATATCTACATTATAATCACATTTTCTCATTTAATATTCCATTATTTCATCAAAACTGATGTGGAAAACTGTAATAAAATAATGTCACATAAAGGTAGAGAAGTAGTCAAGGAGGAAGGAACAACTGATTCTCGAATACTTAGTAAGACAATTGCTTAAGTTGACTAGGGAAGGGAGGAGGAAATCAAAATGGATGTAGAGGGACCAACCAAGTCAGGTCCAATACCTAAATCCGGGGTCAACAAGGGTCAGGTCTTACCATAAGATTGAAGGTCAACAAATAAATTGGATCTACTCATACACACCTAGGAGGAGGTGATGATAAAGGCCACAGAACTCACTACCTCAAAGGAACATACTGACCATATGTACACAAGAGTGATAGATGTTGATGTAAATAATGAAAATGATGTATTGATCACTAATCAAGAGCTCATTTTGACTCAAAGATTCAATGAATGGAAGATCAATGTGGATTCATCATGACCTGGGACAAGATGACCCTTTTCTATGAAGTTCTTCTAAATGGTGATTCGAAACTGAAAGAAATCTATGTTGACGCGAAGCTATAAGGTGCATGACTCGAGTATTTTAAAATTCTCCTAGAATGGCCTCATGTTTTCTTCTAAAACTTAATTTTCCTATATTTTTTGGGTTTTTTTAGCGTTCTCACAATAACCATAAAAGTGTGTTATCTAGAAAATAAAATATTGAATTTGGTGGAGTGTATTTGATGCTCGTCGATGCTCAGACAAACTCCCTAACCCCAAAGCTCTCTCTTATTCTTCTTTAGAACACTATGGATGTAAGAGATCCCCACACGTATGACATGTGATCCAGTCATCCCGTGGATACCTATGGAGGTGCGAGGCCGTTGTCTACCACTTCATGATCATCATTGAACTATTCAAAACATATATGAAGGCGATTCTAATTCTCCTCAGTGAATGGTACGCATTCATTTTATAATTTACGTATTTTCAGTTTCAAACACATGGAGTTCTTGAGATTTTAGATTTTTATATGTTTCCATTATTAGATTAGTGTTAATCTAGGAATATATTTCTATTATTAGGAGGCCTCGAGAGATCCATTTCTAATAATCCAAAAGTCTTAGAAAACAAAAATCTATAGCAAGGGGAAGGAGGGTGAGTGTGTTAAGGTGTGAAGCTCATTTCTTGCCTCAAGAATTGTTTAGGGAGCATTAGTGTGTTTAGTTGGAGCACTATTGGGCAGTGGAGGAAGATTCAATTAATAATTAGATGTAAATGGGTAGTGGAAATTTGGTTTCCATAGTATCGATACGCGATTTGGTGAAATCAGGTTGAATAATAACTAATGATGAAGGAATATTCAGAGAATATTTGACCCATATGCTAAATGATGATTAGAAAGAGGTTTTGAATATTTTCTATAAATAGGCAGTCCCTAAAAAGGAGTTCATAACTTATAATTTCTTTAGTCATATAGTAATTCGTGATCACTTTTAACTCAATAGTTTCTCTTTCCCCTATATTCTTATTGATTGTAGTATTTCTCCATGGATATGGGTAATTTATTAAACTATGTTAAATTCACATTGTGCTGATGTTATTTTTTCGCGAATTCTTCTATTATTTTATTTTCATTCATTATTTATTTTCATATTTATGTTTGTGAAGTTCCTAGATGGATTTGTGAAGATGAGGTTATATTTTTTTTCAATGTGATTTGTGTAAAGCCACTGTATAGTGGTGAGGTGATACTAATACGCAACATAAAAAAATGTGTATGGTGAGTTTCTATAAATATTATTTAATGGAAATCAAAGATGAAGTGTGTTGGTGTTGCTTGAAGAAGATATATTCTACATGGAATCCTTAGAAAAATAGATTCAATATATCATCCATAACATGTGATGATTGGTGAGTTGTTCTTAAAGTTATAGAAATGTACTGATTATTATATATTATCGAAAAAAATTTCTAGTGAATTTGGTAGATATGGATAAAGAACTGGTTATTAAGATGTTTAAATAACTATAATTAAAGGGAAGGTTGCAAGAAATTAAAGATTTGGAGAAAATGATGGCTGCTAATGTTCAACTGGTGACAGATGGATAAAGTGTAGGAAACCATCCAAATATTTATTTAGCTTAAAGTGTAAGAACCCGGGTTTTTAGAACGGGTCAAAATCCCGACCCTGTTGGAATTTTTGACTTGTTTCTAAGAAAACTGGGATAATCTGGGAAGTTCTAGAAATTTCCACATTACACGCCATATACTCTAAAGTACACGCCGTGTAGGGGTTAGGCAAGTACCGGCCGTGTGCTCGCTAAGTACATTCCGTGTGATGACCGTGTAGAAATTTCCTACTACACGGCATGTAGTGTTACTCAACACGCTGTGTATCCTCCTTTCTGCGTACCGGATGGGTTCAAGCCGTGTACCAACCCGTGTGGAGCACCCAAGATGTGTGGCTATCTCCGCTTAAGTCAGAGTATGGAAAGGGCCACTACACGGTGTGTAGTCCTTAAATACATGTCCTGTACTTTTTTTATTCTCTTAAATGAAAGAGAGTCACGTCTTATTTTGGAAAATAGCTTATTCTTCCCCAACTTTAGAACAGGTCTGTTTCGAAGTTCCGAAGAACATTTCCTACCCTATAAGCGTTATTCGACATCTATTCTTCAATCCGTCGGTGGCTACGGGATCGCAACAGCGAGGCTAAAACTACGCACCCTGTTTTGTTCTAGTTTCCTTGCCTCACGCGTCGCAGTTTTCATCCGAGTGGAATTGCCAGGATTTTATGGAAACATAGATCTACGAAGATCAGCTTCTAATTGATGCTCGATATCAGGCATGCCTACATCTACAAGTCTTAGGTAGGTGGTGCGTACCTCTTTTTTTTGTTTTAGTAGACTTTTGGGTGGCACGACCTATGGTGCGTTTTCGGGTATTTTGATCGTGACCCTGTATTACCTATTATTGCTTGTTTAATTATTATCCAACCTATGGGATGCCTTTGGGTATTCCCTGTTACCTGTTTTGCTTGAGTGGGGCCGGGCGAGTGGCCGTTGCTCATCAGGGAATTTTGGCCGGGATTCCAAAATGGTATTAATTGAATTGTATGGTTTTAAACTCTTTAGTTTAGTTTATTAAACCTTGATATGAATTGTTAGAGGAATTCAAGACCTCAGTGTTGTTGTTTGATAACTCTTGGGCTAGTGAAATTCAACTGTTTAGATTGTTTTGACTGTTTATGTGTTCTGTTAAATGTGTTATATATATAATTGCTGAATTGAATATGTGGGAACCTTTAGGTTGTGTTGGGCATGGCTAGATATTCTTGAGTGATGCTGATCATAGGTTGGGCTTGGCCTGAGTTACATTGGGTGGTTCTGACCACAGGATTGGGCGTCATGGACGTCGGCTTGAGGCATGGTGACTCTCAGGTTGGGCATGGCCCGAGATACTTGGATGGAGAGGCTTTTGGACTTGAGAGGCATGGTTGTAGGGACATGAGGTGTCAGAGGTGTTGTGGCTTGGGTACTATTTTGGTGATTACCGCTCAACCAAAACTTTGAGTAGTTTGCACACAGAGAGACTCTGTGATGAGGTGGTTTTGACCACTCGTGTGGGTAGAGGCCCCTGTTAGTTGCAGTTTAGGAACTTTTGGTTTGGGGTTTCTTGCTATAGGAAGCCACGTGGAAGGTGAGGAGCCTTCAGGGGATAGAATTGAGGCTATCGGGTTGGGGGTAGAGGCTCACCATTATTGTGAGGGAAGACATCACTGTCCCTCTGGGTACTCTATTTGAAGGTAGACATCGCTGTCCCTTTAGATACTTTATTTGGGGGAAGACATTGCTGTCCCTCCGGTTACTTATTTGAGGACAGTCATCGTTGTTCCTCCAGGTTACTACTATTGGGTGTGCCTTTGGGATGTCGGTACTTGAGACACGTGGTGTCAGGGGGCACATGGTTCCGGGTTACATGACAGAGATTTTGGCGTTGGCCGAAGTAGGTGACACTCCATGGCAGCTGCTGAGCACCAATGAAGTTTGTGTTTATTTGTGCAATGTGATGTTTGATGTTTTCTTTATAAATTATTTCCCACGTAAAAAATTATATTAGGTACGTACCGTTGGGTGGTATCCTACTGATATTCTTCTCACACACTGTATGGGCCCTTTGGGACGCATGCAGACTTTATGGATTTACATGCAGGAAAGAGGCCATCTTCTGGAGTTGGGCTGCATTAGCTGTTGCATGGAGATGGTATGGACCCTGAGGTCTTACCTAGATGAAGTTTACTTTGTTCTGTTTTCCTTCCTGTATCAGCAGGGTTACTTGCTTTGTAGCTACAATTGATTAGCCATTGGCGCCCTTTATATATATGGATATGTATGACCTTTTTTGGATGCATGTTTTGTTGATCAGTAGTATTTACATGTGATTAGCATGATATTGTGTTTATTTCCACTATTGTTTATTATATTTATTTCTTCTGTTGTTTATCGATATTGAATGTGCTTCTACTCTACGGGTCTAGTTTGAGTCTACTGAGTCGTTTATTCCGCTACATCTTTATTATTATACTCAGACTAGTACCATTATTATTATCCTTCGAGAGGGTATAACCTCCCCACTATACCTATAAGACACTCACTACTAGTCATAAGCCTTTGGCATTCAGAGAGGTGTGCCTAAGGTAGTAACACCAGACCCGTTTAGCATTATTCGGGTGGCTGTTCGGGTCCGGGTTGTTACAAAGTGGTATCAAAGGAGTTCTTGACAGGGATTTAGTAGCAGTGTTTTGCTGGATACTAATGAGATTGAGACTTATCTTTTATTTTATACTGGTTTTACTATTTGGGATATGGTATACTAGAGATAGGTTATAATTGGAAATGGGTTTCTAGATTGTGCTTGGGTGCCTGTAGCCCCAGGTACGAGGGATGGACCAAGTTACCTTGGGTGGTAATTACTGTTTCCTTTTTTCTCAGATTACAGTTTATATGATTTCCACCTTGGTGGCTCACTTGGTGTGTGATGTTATTGATTGTGATATGTAACCCTTGACCTAGTGCGGTGTGGGAGAATTGGACCATGGCCCGGTATGGAAAGGCTTGTTTGTTTGGCTTTTGATAGACAAATTTTAGGGTATTTCAATTTCATAATTGCATGTATGCTTTGTGATGTGATAATACCATGTGAAAAATGTCAATTGCCATGATTTGTACTCTGTTGAAATGTGAACAGGTGAAATTACTAATAAAATTTCTTGTTTATTTCAATGTGTTATGCCATGATTTTTATATTTGTATAATTTCATGTGACAGGCAGGTACTATGGTTGAGGTGATTTTGATCACCAGGATTGGGTGACTAAGTTGTCGGTTGAGGCAATGTTGGTTGTCAGGACAGGCATGGCCCGAGTTACTTTTCACAAATAGAAAAAACCTATTTCCATGGTTCAAATCCGTGGAAATAGGTCCAAAAAACATGTCCATAGCCTACAGCCACGGTTTGGGACAACCGTGGCCGCTATCTCCATGGAAGTAGGTCCCAACCTACTACCATGATTTTAACCATGGAAATAACTGCCTATTGCCATAGTTTTGAAAACCATGGCAATAGACCTTAAAAATCACCACCGTGGTAGTTGACCTATAGCCATGATTTAAACCGTGGACATAGGAAGCTAATTCCATGGTTTTAACTGCGGCTATAGCCTTAGTAAACTGTGGAAATAACCTAAATACAAAATGTCACCAGCGAGTTTTGATCCTTTCACCTCCTCATTACGAACCAACATACTTACCATTACACTGCACGACACTTTGGATATATATATATATATATATATATATATATATCATATATATATATATTAATATAAACCATGGAAATAGCCTCAAAAGCATGGCGTTAGGTCTTCCTGCCATTTTTTTGTGGGAAATTTTTTCCCTACGGAAGCGCGGGAACCCTATTTCCATGGTTTTGGAAAACCATGGCAATATCCATGAACTATAGCCACGTTTTTCAAAACTTTGGAAATAGGCCATGGAAAACCAGACTATAGCCACGGTTTTAAAAACGTGGCTATAGGCCATAGAATTGTGGATATAGCCACCTATAGCCATGGTTTTAAAACCGTGACTATAGGTCTGTGGCAGTAGCCTTATTTTCTAGTAGTGTTTGATACTTGGATCCGTTAAGGGCGGGTAAGGAGGCCATGAGGCCGGGATACCATGGGCATGGGTTGTGGTGGGGGAGAGTAAGGGTAGTTGTTTTATGCTACCTCTTTACTGCTTTCCTTATCTGTGTTGAATATATATTGTTATATATATATGGGTTGTCTGACCATTTATGGTATTCTGCGGGTTCCTCTTATACGTCTCGATGGAGCGTCATGTGGGTGATGATACAGTGCCGCAAGTGCAGGATCATGTTCAGGATCCGGTGTAGGCAGAACATGAGCTGCAGGTACAGGCTCAGGGATAGGATCAAGTTCAGGATTCAGTGCAGGCATGGCAATAATCAGGTTTGGCAGCGTTCGGGTCATGGCTCGATGAGCAGCTCTGGTCTAGTCTAGTACATGTCTTGTAGGGGATCGACAGAGGTGCACATGGTACAGAGCCATCTATTCCATATCTGACACGAGAGTTCCAGTCACAGCACCCACCACTTTTTCAAGGTGAGGGTGGTCCACAGGCGGCTGAGAATAGGATAGAGAGCATGGAGATGATCTTCGAGCAACTCGAGATGCCTCCAGGGCGAAGGGTCAAGATGGCGACTTACATGCTGAGAGGACTGAAAAAGCGTTGGTGGGATGTGCAGGTGTAGGCTTGCAGGCATGAAATACTAACATGGAAGGACTTCGAGGACAGGTTCTTTGAGAACTTTTACCCGGAGAAACTAAGGGATAAGAGAGCTCAGGAGTTCTTGAGTCTTCAACAGGGATACATGTCTGTCATGGACTATGCAGCTACTTTCACTGAGTTGTCTCACTTTGCACCTGTTATGGTAAGAGATGATGTGACAAGGGTGAGGTGCTTCGAGGATGGCTTACGATACGCCATTTGGATCCAGGTGAATATCTTCAGGCTGGGTTCATTTGCAGAGGTAGTGAATCAGGCGCTCATAGTAGAGGGAAACCATAGGGATAAGCCCCAGGTTGGTCGGGGAACAGTTTCAGGCGACGGTTCGGACAGCAGGAAGCGAGGACGGGATGAGTTCCAGCAGGGCAGTTAGGAAAAGGACTCAACTATACCACCTCATAGCAGTTCAACAGTGGTTTTATTTCAGTTTGGGCAGCCATGACATGTTCATACTCAGTGTGATAGGCCTCCAAAGGAGTGTCAAGCATGTGGACAGGTCATAAATCCTGAGAGGTTCTGTAGGAATCCTCCTCAAATAGCAGGCAGGTAGGGACCAGGATAGATGGTGGCATCTGGAGTTGGTTCATGTTCGGTACCTGGAGAGGGTATCCAAGGTTCAACTACACACAGAGGACATGATAGAGGAAATGTGATCCAACTGAGGGGTCAATGGCTGGTAGCTGGAGTTGCACTGCAGGGAGGTCAAGCATCAAGAAGCCATACTTCAGGCCAGGTGCACACCATGGAGTTGTCAGAGGCTGAGTAGGCTGGTGAGCCGACGACGGTTAGAGGTACACCACAGGTGTGGCAGCGATTTCCCTCTTTCCTTTTTGGCATGACCTGTAGAGACATGTATATTTTGAGTGAACGTGATTCCCAGGACCTATGTGAACACTATATGCTGGTCAGTGGGATTGGCATCCTATCGGGTGTGTGATATATTTTTATATATATATACATGGGGTGCCATGGGAATCGGGGCATCGAGGATGCGGGTTACTTGAGGTTCCTTGGGCATCAGGGTATCAATTATGTGGGTTACTTGAGGTGCCTTGGGTATTGGGGAATCGAGGATGCAGGTTACTTGAGGCGCCATGGGAATCAGGGCAGTGAGGATGAAAGTTACTTGAGGTGTTAGGCACCAGGTTCGTTTTTGAGCATCCATGAGATGCAGGACCTCATGGAGGCAGACACCGATGCGGTGCGAGATACATTTGGGTGTTGGAAATGACACAGGATCACCAATGAGGTGCAGGGGTGACGATGCATCATGAAAGGACCGTGCATCCAGAAAGCAAGTTAGTGAACATTTTCTTGTTTTGAGTTTTTTTGGGTTGATACCGAGTTAAGAAATTCCTAAGGTGGGGAGTCCCTTGAGGAATTTAGCTAGAACCTTTGAGAGCAGGGTAGTCTAGGTTACTTGATAAGGGTGGTATGTTTGGTTCCATCTCTGGGTTCTGTTTGATATCTCGGTGACAAGCTATGTTAAGGTGGGGAGATTGTAAGAACCATAGTTTTTAGAACGGGTCAAAATACCGACCCTATTTGAATTTTTGACTAGTTTATAAGAAAACTGGGAAAATCTGGGAGTTCTGGAAATTTCTAGATTACACTCCATGTACTCTAAAGTACACACCATGTAGAGGTTAGTTAAGTACCAGCCATGTGCTCACTTAGTACATTCCGTGTGATGACCGTGTAGAAATTTCCTACTACACGGCGTGTAGTGTTACTCGACATGCCGTGTATCCTCCTTTCTGCGTACCGGCTAGGTTCAAGCCATGTGTCAACCCGTGTGGAGCACCCAAGACATGTGGCTATATCTACTTAATTTGGAGTATGGAAAGGTCCACTACACAATGTGTAGTCCTTAAATACATGCTTTGTACTTTTTTTATTCACTTAAATGAAAGAGCATTTCATCTTATTTCAGAAAATAACTTATTCTTCCCCAAATTTGGAACAGGTCCATTCCGAAGTTCTGAAGAACATTTACAACCCTAGAATCATCATCTAACATCTGTTCTTCAATCTGTCAGTAGCTGCGGGATCGAAACAGCAAGGCTAAACCCACACACCCTATTTCATTCCACTTTCCTTGAATAATGCATCATAGTTTTCATCTGAGTGGAATTTCCAGGATTTGACGGAAATGTAGATCTACGAAGATCAACTTCGAATTGGGGATCGATATCAGGTGTGCCTACGTCTAGAAGTCTCAGGTAGGTGGTTCATACCTCTTTTTGTGTTTTCGTAGACTTTTGGGTGGCGTGGCCTTTGGCACATTTTCGAGTATTTTGAGCATCACCATGTATTACCTATTATTTCTTGTTTAGTTATTATCTGACCTATAGGATGCCTTTGGGTGTTCCCTATTACCTATTTTGCTTGAGCGGGGCCGGGCGAGTGGCCGTTGCTCATCGGGGCATTTTGGTCAGGGATGGAAAAATGGTATTAATTGAATCGTATGGTTTTAAACTGTTGAGTTTAGTTTATTAAACCTTGATATAAATTGTTAGAGGCATTCAAGATCTCAGTGTTGTTGTTTGATAACTGTTGGGCTAGTGTAATTCAACTGTTTAGATTTTTTTTCCT
This sequence comes from Viscum album, assembly GCA_963277665.1. Taxonomy (NCBI): domain Eukaryota; kingdom Viridiplantae; phylum Streptophyta; class Magnoliopsida; order Santalales; family Viscaceae; genus Viscum; species Viscum album. Next base: position 1,923,494,967 of record OY728160.1, read on the forward strand.
ATTTATGTGTTCTATTAAATGTGTTATATATGAAATTGTTGAATTTCATATGATGGAACCTTTGGGTTATGTTGGTCATGGTTGGATATCCTTGAGTGATGCTAATCACATGTTGGGCTTGGCCCGGGTTACATTGGGTGGTTCTAACCACAGGATTGGGCGTCATGGACGCCGGCTTGAGGTAGGGGGACTATTAGGTTGGGCATAGCTTGAGATAATTTGATGGAGAGGCCATTGGACTTGAGTGGCATGGTTGCAGGGACATGAGGTGTCAGAGGCGTTGTAGCTTTGGTACTATTCTGGTGATTACCGCTCACCCGGAACATTGAGTAGTGTGCACAAATAGAGACTCCATGATGAGGTGGTTTTAACCCCTCGTGTGGGTAGAGGCCCCTGTTAGTTGCAGTTTAGGTACTTTTGGTTTATGGATGCTTGCCGTAGGAAGCCACGTGGAAGGTGATGAGCCTTCAAGGGATAGCGTTGAGGCTATCGCGTTGGGGGTAGAGGCTCGCCGTTTTATGAGGGAAGACATCACTGTACCTTCGGTTACTCTATTTGAAGGAAAACATTGCTATCCCTCCAGATACTTTATTTGAGGGTAGACATCGCTGTCCCTCTGGTTACTTATTTGAGGACAGACATCGCTATTACTCTAGGTTACTACTTTTGGGCATGCCTTCGGGATGTCGGTACTTGAGACATACGGTATCAGGGGGCACATGGTGCCGAGTTACATGACAGAGATTCCAGCATTGGGCGAAACATGTGACACACCATGGCGGTTGCTGAGCACCGATGGATTTTGTGTTTATTTGTGAAATGTGATGTTTACTATTTTCTTTATAAATTCTTGCCTGCTTAAACACTTATATTAGGTACACACCGTTGGGTGGTATCTTACTGAGATTTGTCTCACACCCTGCATGGGCCCTTCAGGACACATATAGACTTTATGGATTTACGTGCAGGAAAAAGGCCAGCTTCAGGAGTTGGTCTACATTAACTATTGCATGGAGATGGTATGGACCCTGAGGTCTTTCCTAGCTAGAGTTTACTTTGTTCTGTTTTCCTTCCTATATCAGCATGCTTACTTGCTTTGTAGCTATAGTTGGTTATCCATTGGCACCCTTTATATATATGGATATGTATGACCTGCTTTAGATGCATGTTTTTTTGATCAGTAGTAGTTACATGTGATCATCATGATGTTGTGTTTATTTCCACTTCTTTTGTTTATATTTATTGATTTTGCAGTTTATCGATATTGAATATTCTTCCGCTCTACGGTTCTGGTTTGAGTCTGCTGAGTCGTTTATTCTGCTGCATCTTTATTATCATACTCATACCAGTACCATTATTATTATCCTCCGAGAGGGTATAACCTCCCCACTATACCTATAAGACCCCCACTACTAGTCGGACTCCTTTGGCGTTCGAGGAGGTGCGCCTAAGGTAGTAACACTTGACTCGTTTAGCACTGTTCAGGTGGCTGTTTGGGTCTGAGTCATTACATAAAAGATATTGTATCCAGGGAAGATTATCTCTAATATGAATGTTTGATAGGTTTTAAATGAAGCTGAAGTTATTAAGGTAATGATGGTATTTGAAATACTCTAAATTGAGTATCTGATATGCTGCAAGGCCTGGGAATTAATTTAATAGACTTTGTAATTGTATTAAAGTACATCAGAAATATTATTATGTTTTTCCAAAGTCATTTTATACATCTTTGAAGTAATTAAGAATGCCTTAATATGATTCTGAGATCATTGGAATTGGGTTGAGGTAGATTTGAATTATTTAGGAAAATATATGTTTAGAAGGCACTGAATGAATAAGAATCATTCTATAGGCTAAAAAGGTGTATTTGGAAAAAGAAAATTTCATAAGAGTTATTATGAGTATTAAAATGTCAAAACCAACAAAGGTCTTGTGCAGTCCCTATGTGCGTATGATTCATTTTGTGACTTAGATTAAGAAATCAACAAAGGTATCAAGGTTTCATAAGTATCATACATGATTTCATAAGATTCATTCTATAAGTTTTTAAGGATGAATTATAAGTTCATAAGGATTATTTTTTGAGTTTGTAAGGATGAATCATGAATGTTTAAGGTTGATTTTAAACTTGATAAGGTTTATTTACATTTCACAAGGATCATTCCATACTATATAAGGATCATCCACCTGCTTATTAAGGATAATATCTAACATTTTAAGGATCATTTTCCAAGTATGTAAGGATCATTCAAGAATTCATAAGGGTTATTTCCACTAGTGTAAGGATCAACACATGGAACATTGAGAAAATGGAAAATGGATGAAATATTTGTATGGATAACTTTTACCTTTGTATAAATAAATTTCGTAAGGAACATTTCTTATTTCATATAGATAACCTCCTTTGAAAAAATTATGAGAATTCAGAATGAATAATTATATGAAATATTAGAATAAATATTCTGATGAAAATTAAACAAGATAATGCATGGTGTTGTACTTTAGAGATTTATATATAATAAATTATTGAGAAATATTTGTGATTCAAGTTGTAGTGATGATAAGAGTCCCATGATGTGAGCCATGGTACCACACCATAATGCATTGGAAATTGCATATATGGATGTAGATCTCAAAGGATTTAAAAGTATGGATTTTTTTGGAATAGAATAATAATATGATATTTAATTATCCAATGAGGAAAGATGAAACAATGTCCTAAGGAATATTTGAATGAATAATTTGACTCAGAATCTGAATGAGGGTAATGTGAGGAATTCGAACCAGAAATATTCACCTCTTTGAATAAAATATATCACCTATTTATGAAGATTTGGGATGTTTCCAAAATTAAATATAGAAATAATAATCATGGGATTTTCTATGAATATAAAAGAGAAGACATAGAAGAACAAAGTTAAGAACCAGGTGAGACCTCTAACAAAGCCATTATTCTGAAGAAATATATCAGGTTGTTGAATAATTAGACCAAGATACTACCAGGATCATAAAATCATCCGAGAATTGAAATAGGAGAACCTTATGAAATTCAATGATACCTTGAGCATTGACGATGAAAGAAAATAAGGCCTATGAAACATCTGTATCATAAAAGGTGATCATGAAGACAAGGAATCTAACAAAATTACTCTGTATTAAATCCCATGGATAAGTGAGAGGTAGGGGAAACCTCTACCCTATGATAGTTCATTATTATAAGATATGAATGAGGAATATTCTGGAGAATATTGAGTGGAAGAGAATGGAAAACAAGCTTATACATCAAGGAGGGGGAAATTGTTGATGACCAACTTGATGTTTCATGATGGGATCCATTCAAGGACTATGTGAGGTAGTCAACATCAGTGAGAGGCCTTACCCATGGGAAGCTAAAAACTATAGGATACAATATAAATATATCTTCACATGAATTTAATATAAATACTAAGGATGTGGATGATACCTTCCTTAGTGAGTGTGGATGATACATTCCAAACCCTTGTGTGCTGCTTGATTAGGAACTTGTAATCACTGCATCATAATAGTGATAATTTATGTATCAATGAGATCCAGACATGGAAATGAGTAGGTTTCATCATTGGATCTGAACCATTTAAAAATATCAATACGATACTGCCCATGTTTAATTTTCATTACATACTAAGGTGAGGGATGAATGCACATCAAAATATCTATATCTCCTAACCTGGATAGAGGTTTGAGTAACAATAGGGGATAAATAAAGAAGAAAAAGTAAACCTTAGTAAAAGTTTCATACACCAATTCACCCCTATCAATTTCCCTGCACAATCCACTTCGCACATCATTTTGGAAATTTATTGATTCAACTTATGGAATCTTTCTCAAATAAACTGTTATTGGGTGACATCATATTTCCAATATTTTTTCTATACTTTAATTTTGAAGGTTTGATTCATGTTGTAGGAAAGGAAAGTGGTATTATAGATGTTGGTTCTAGAACTTTATCCATGTTATTGGAGGCATGGAATACTTCTAATAAGTGCCTCTACATTTAAATTTTAAATCTAAAGTTAAATTTAGTAAGTTATATTCATAGGATATAACATTATAATAATAAAATAAAAGGATTCACATGTTTTATGGCTCTAATTTTGGTTTTTGGAAGATGAAAATAAGGAATTATTTTTATAAGATAAATCTGAATATATCATTAACTAATTTCAAGTGGGGAATGATAGATAAAAGTGAATAAGAGAAGCTTGACTAACAGTAACATAGAGTCATATAAATTCTGCTTACATAAATTTTTCCTTTCAATATTATGAATATAAATACAATTTTTAAGTTGATTTTTACACTTACAGTCATGTATGAGAATATAATAATGAAAAAGGTGTTCCTTATTAAGAGAACATTTATTCAAAATATGGATAAAGGAAAGTTAATTCTTGATCATGTGAAAGATTTAAGAATGATCAAAAGATATTTAGATTCTACGAATATAAATTTTCAGAGTGGGTTCTGGTCATTCATCATGTTATCTTCATTTCTAGAATCATGGAATGCAATGGTTACCATTGTTAGCATCTCAACTACTATGACTAATGTAACACCTCGCCTGTCGGGACAATCAACAATTACTAGATTAAATGTCACCACATGATCTTAGGCATGCCTACCTATACACCCGAGGCTACCGACTACCAGCAGGTGTTTAGGGTTGTTCTATGAAAAGATTATACCAACATACCAGAGTGTGAAATAGCAAAAACAATTAACCAAGAAACATCCAAAATAGTAAATAATAAGATTAAACATAAGTAATAAACATATCCATTAATAATACATGAATTCTGAATTAATCAATCATGTATAATCATTGACTAACCATTGGGTTGACCACATATATAGAATAAATATAAGAACAAAATAAATGCAGATGAGGCACTACTACATCCTCAAGGCTCACATTATCCCAATATCCAATCTCATACAACCTATCCAAATCAACAATCCAATCCCGGCCCTCTACCCAACCTAAACCCATAATCAGAAAAATTTTCTCAGGTACCCAAGATCCATGGTTTTCCAAGAAGGGTGTGAGTAAAACTCAAAAGGGAACCACCAACATGGCCCCGTACATAACCATTAAATGCATTTTACACATATGATATGCTAGGAATAAATAAATATGATAACTATATGAGCATAAATAAATAACCACTATTGATCTTTGGGTTTTACCAAGAAACTAGGTATCAAACCAAACCTGATTTGGCCAGTGCCAGGGTGTTTCTAAGCACATCACACAACCATGCCTACCAATATCATTCACAATAGACGATTCCTAGGAGATTTTACTAGGAAATCAAAATCACCCCTATAATATACCCATCACCTAGATATAGGGGTGTGAATATCCCTTCTAGGAATCACATCATCTAGAGTTAGGGTGTACCCTACTAGAAAAGATACATCTGGAAATTTAAGAGGTTTCCCTACTGGGAATCCATCACCTAGAGACAGGAGAATGTATCTCCCCTTCCAGGTATACCACATCTGAAAAATCACGGGGATTCCCCATAACACCTTGAGATTTTAGTTTATATTATTTTAAAAATAATACTAAGTTTTATTACGTGTACCACATGCAATACCAAGCTTAAAACGAATTGTGATATAATAATAAAATATTATTATTTAAATATGATCATTGTAACCCAGCCATTATATTGAATAGTATGAAAAAGATTAACCAAAATATGAAATATATATATAAAAATTTTCCTTAATAAAAATTTACTGATTTATTCTTAGGGAATAAGAACTCAGTTTTAAATAAAATTATATAATATTAAAGGAGATATTTTTCAAAAAACTATTTTAAGTGTGCAATAAATTTTTATCAAAGTAAATTAAGTTAATCACTATAGATGAATGATTTTAATGAAATTCATATATCATATATTTAGTAAAACAAATTAACATTAGTATAATAGTGGTTACTAGATAATGAATCAATATAGAATCATTTTATACTTCAAAAATACATTTTCTTCCAAAAATTGTTTTACTGAATTTTGTGCACGGATATTATGATTACTTTTATTTCCATTTTTAGAAATTATATTTGTAAAAATAGGAATAATTTTTTGAAATAATTATGTATAAATAATCTTAAGATATTTTTTTTTATTTTAAAATTTTTTTGGTTTTTGGGTGAATATTGAAAAATACTGATTTTACAAATATTATCACTTTTGTGACATTATCATGATATAAGAATGAATTGAAAGTTTATAAAAACTTTTTAATTGACCAAATAAATATTTAATAAGTAATATAATTCATTTAAAACTATAATTTTGAAATTATAAATCTATTTTTGACATTTTGTAAATATATAAAAAGGTTTTTATTTAAATACAAACTTTTTTTTTTAAATATCTCTTTTAATAAAGTCTTTACAAGGAATAATTTTTTTGAATTAGTTTAAAAGAAAAATATGACTCATTTTATTAAAAATAATTAAATTAATTCAATTAGAATCAAAATTATACATTATTTTGGTGTAAACTCATTTTTATACTAAAAATAGGCATTTTTCTAAAAATGGTTTTTCATAAAAGTTTTTATTATTTTATTAAAATTAATTTATGACTATTATAAAAAATTGATTCTTGAAAAATTTATATAATATTTATAATTAGGATTTTCATATTTATTATTGAGGTTAATTTCATTTTTGTTAATAATGAATTGTAACCATGGTAAATTGTTATCACTACAGTAAAGGGTAAAACAAGTTAATTGGGGTTAAAACATTACGATAAAGTCACAAAATCTCATTTTAAATCTTATAGGATGAGTGTATTTCAACCATTATCACCTTATATTTTAAATTAAATTTATTTAGTGTCACTTTACCAATAAAACTAATTTATATTATTTTAAAACCTTGAATAATAACAAAATTAATGCTCCCCTCACTTACAAATGGGCACCAACCCTCTTCAATTATTCAAAAACTTTAAGAACACTAGGTCATCCAATACCTAAAAAAATCCACTCCTATATTCCTTTACCACAACCTAGAGGTCTTGGTCTCACCAAAATACCATCCTTAGATGTGTTAATGTGTAAGCCAAATGAGGTTTTCCAAAGAAAATGTATAACTCTTAACTGAGTCTTTTCATGTTTATTTCTTATTATACCTCATTCAAACCTATAATATACATTATTGTATAATTAAATAATTATTTAAAATATACTTAAATGTTATTATATTTATATTGAAACCCTTTTCATCTTCTCTTCCATCCAATGGGAAATAAAAGCATCATTTATGCATATGTATGGACTCCCATCTCCACAAATTAATGCATTTTATTTTTGATCACCACCTCTCATGGATTGTTAATATGATTTATAAAATAAATATACATGGTATTTATGAAATAATTATTATTATGGAAATATTTTATATTACTTACCTTATTACCCTACCATCCATTAGAAAATGATAATGTCGCTTGTGCGTACGTGTGGACTACCCCCTCTATGAAGTGATATGATTCATTTTTTTATCAAAACCTTCCATAAATGGAAATAAGGATGTAAATGATGAATAAATATTACATTAATAACATATTTAATATTAAATAAAATTAAAATATTATCAACTTTATTTTTTCCACCCAGTAGAAAAATGAAAATGTCATTCATGCGTATGTACAGACTACCATATCCATGAAACGATGCACTTCCTTTTTCATGAACACTTTATATGGATGGTTATAAAAGTATATATAATGTATAAAAATGATAAAAATGATTAATATTTTGGATATTTTGGAATAATGACCCCATTGACTTTGTTCAACCAACTAAAGTTGTTTTAAAGGCTAAGGACTGAATAACCTCAAAACATACGATATGAACTAAAAAAATTAGTAACTAAATAATTCAAGGTAATAAATGAAATAAAATTAATAATAATAATTTAATTAACTTAAAAAATGTTCTTAATAAATTATAAAATTAATAAAAATTTATTATTCAGGAATGTAAAATATTTACATGGTGATTTAGGAGATGAGATAAGAGATTTCTCATCTCAATTTCCTTTCTTTGAGACATATTCCATTTTCACCACATGTTTTATTTTGGGTGGTTTATATATTTCCATATGTTTTTATTTTATTATTAATTTACTAAAATTTATCTAGCCTATAAATCCTTTTCAATTTATCTCCTTCAATGTTCTTTTGATTCAAAAGTTACTAAAGTTGTGAGGTATTTTCTTTAAAATATCATTTTGAAATATATTTCTTCCAGGATCATGTTATTTTAAAATTTTCAAGATTATTATTCATTATAATTAAAATATGGTTAAAATTCAATTTAAAGTAATTTTGAACTTAATTTTAATTCTTTTAAAATTAATATCTTCTACATTTATTGATCAAGTCATTTTTGTATTTCTTTATAAAATGTATGAAAAAATGTTTTTTAATGTATACGACATGAGTGAATTTTCCAACCATCATTTACTTTATTCACTATCAATATTATATTACATGATTCTATGGTTTTTCAAAGAATATAATTTTCCCATTTTTTTTTAAAAATTTTAGCTTTCAAAAGGTTTTAGGAAGAAAAAGACATTTCTCTTTATTTTTATGTAAAAATGGAATGTTATTTTACTTTTGGTTTCTAATGATTTTTAAGGGATTAATGATGAAAATTTAATGATTAAAAATGTTTTATTCATGAAATTCTACTAATAAATTAATTATGATGAAGAGTAAGATCGATATAGCTCATGGTGATGGGTGAACCTGATATAGCTCTTCAATGCATTGAGTAATGTGATAGTGTTAACCGGATAGAAGAGAATATTAAGAGATAATAAAGTTTAATGAATATAAGTAACTCCTTAGACATGATTGAGTTAAATCATGTAAGTTAATACTCATAGAATTTGTATGGAGTTAACTAATATGTTACTCATATGAAGTGATGGGGTTAACTGATATCATATGGTCCTTAGAAAATATTGGAATTATCCTGTTAGGTGACTCCATGATGGAAGTATGATGTCTCAAGATGACTTAATGGTTTTTCTATGATTTATATGAGTTTTTAAAAAAATATTTTTATTTTATGAGGTAATTGAAAAGGTTTATGAAAGGTTTTTACTTTCTAAATGCGAAATTTTTTATTTTCATAGAAAAGCTTTTTCACAAGTCCTCAAGTTTTTTCTAAGAAACTCTCATGATTTTGTTTTTTCATTTATTCTTGCTTACACTTTTTTTAATAAAATTTTTTGGATTTGAATTAGATTTCATGAGTAATTAAATGATTTTTTAGATAAATTTTTGTTATGTAAAAATAAAAACATCCTTATGGGTTTTCATTAAATTTAAAAAAAGGCCAACACGTTTCCTTTATCCGAGATTTGTTTTTCTCATCCCACATTTTCAAATGTTTTTCATAAGACCTAAAGATGTATAAGAATTATAGAAAGTTCAATGGTGATACATATTGATTGAAGTTGAAGGTCATTTATGAAAAATTCCAAAATTTTGCAAGGAATGTATTGTGATTGGTCATGATCAATCTACATGTAGGCACTCCATAGTTTATAGTTTCTGCACATTGTGAGGACATGATGAAAGTAATTGTTTTAAGAAAAAAAACACAAGCTCAAAAGGCTACTGAGAATAACAAGCAGTTGGAAGGAGTGAAGGATTATATACTTTTTCGTGTGAAAAAATCCATAATTGATGAGAAGGTAGGCGATCCATTGAAATCTTGGGCTGGAATATTCTCTACAAAAACGAATTCTTGCAATGAAAAAGTTTCATCAAACAATGATGATGACTTGATGACTAATAAAATGGTGGATGATATGCTTAAAAAAGAGGTTAATCAATAGCTTTCACATGAAGTGATGGTTAATTCAGGTAACCGAAAGGGTAAACAAATTTTAGAATCTGACTCTCTTATCATTTTCAAAAATCACCATGCCCCCTAAAAGCCGTTTGTGGATGATAAAGGATTTAAACTTGTGCCCTATAAAAAGACAAAGCCTTCGGTTTCTCCCCCAATGGTGACTGATCAAGCTCCTATAGGTAATATTCCACTCCCTAACCAAAAATATCAATGGTGTTGCTAAGTCGCTGGTCCTCATCATGGGCCTGCCTAATGAATTAATTCAACATGAGGAAACTAAAGAGGAGAAAAATCTTGTTATAAGAGGAATCTCTCCTGAAAAAGAGCAGAAACAAAAAGATATATATGATGATAACACTAATGATGAAACATTACTGGAAAGGCTTCAATCACTACCATAAATTAGGGGGAGATCAAGAGGTCATGGGTGCGGTCGTGGAATGGCGGGATGGTTTTCTCTTCAAGAGGAGGAAAGAAAACTCATTTAAAGACTGATGAAAAAGATAGGTAGGTAACTGTTTGATGTGGTTTCCCCCCCCATTTGATTCCTGTTCTCTCTTGGATTCCTTTTCTTTACTTGTTTTTAATAAAATAGGCACTGCCTTCTTTTACCTTAAAAAACATATTGATTAAAGGAAAAGTTTGATGAATTAAATAGTAGTGTAAACATAAGAACCTATTTGTCTAAAAAAAATAAACACTATGTGGAAATGACCAATTTTATATGTAATGGTTTTCCTAATTATCTAAAACAATAAACCCATGAGATCAATATAATGTTATAATGTGAAATACTTTCTATTAAACTCATAATTATTGGTTGGTAAGGTTATGATGTGTTATATTTGGTATCAGAGAAAGGGTTTACATAACTTTATAGGTTTGGAAGTTTTCAAATGAGAATATTTTAATATTTTTAGATACCATTATGGGTTAATAAGTCTAATGTTGATCATAAGTAAAAATTATTATATAAACTTAATGACTAGTATATTATTAATAAATATGGTTATTTTTGGCTGAATCGAATGTATTGAATAGAAAATTACATGGTTAAGGATATCATAATATTTTTCCCTTTCATTAGATGATTTATTATGATTTTATTTGATATACTCCCACTAACTATTTTTGGTTTTAGTAAATATATTAAATAGTATGAACCATGTTAGTACTGAATTTGAAGTCCACTTTGGTGGTTGTCTGAATGAGTAACTAAATGAGATAATAACAGGATTAAAAACTCTTGCGGTTATTCTTAATAATATATCTTGAGTTAAGATTAACAACATAAACCTAGGTGATTTTCTAATGAACCAAATAATAGAAAAATGGAGTTTCATAATGGTTCATGAGATAAATATCATAGAGGTTAAAAGATTCAACTTCCTATATGTCAGGAATATAAGAAGAAACACCTAAGGAAATATCTCAAAGGAACATGAATATGTTTCAAATGTGGAGAGTATATGCATTATGCAAATCAATGTCCTCAGAGGAAATATCATGAAGGGGATCAATAAGGTTTTATGAATAAAGATTTATCAAAGTAAATGGTATGATTATTTTTCTTATGTTTATAGTAAGAAAATATATTAAAATGAGATTGATGAATCTTAGAACATGATTTATACTTTTGATTATTGGAACGAATTATTAAGGAATAAGAAAAGAAATCTTGGTTAAAGGTTTATAAAAGATGTGGAATGATTAAAGTGTCTATATATTGGGTTTTGAGAGTTATAATGTAGTGATACATTATTTAAGGGTTGATAATATTTAATAATGATTATAAGTTCAAAAGTATTGATACCCTTTTGAGGTCTTATGTGATTTTATTCTAATGTGATTAATGATATTTTGTGTGATGTTATTGAGTTTTAGAAACAATACATGATTGATGTATAGATAACCATTTAGGTTGATATGTGATTTGATGTGGAGGTAATTGAGATAATGAGTGAATTTATTTTTTGAATATAATTTGAGATAACCTTGGGGATTGAAAAGTGAATTCATGACTAGGTGATTAAAGTTATTTTTAAATAATTTCTCTATATTAGTTTTTAATAAATGATTAATGTAAACCTAACCATTATGTTTAATATATGATTTAATGTGATGGTTATTTGGGAAAGAATGGTATTATATTTTGGGTTCATAATTTTATATGTATAGATATCTTTTTGGGTTAATACATATTCTGATATTTTGGTAATTATCATTAATTATCATAGAAGTTAATCATATTTTTGGAAAAATTATATGATAAATGTGAATGGAAAATCTTGGGATAATATGGTATTTTATATCAAAGGTGAGGTAACCCAAGCTAAAAAAGCCTTTAATCTACATCATTTACATAATTAAAACAATAAATTACTTAATAAATTCAATATCTATAGAATCTTGAGGTTTAGTGTATTTGGAGACTAGATATAAAAGTAAATTATTTTAAAATGATTATGGAAATTTCCCTATCATTTCATAATAATAGGACATTTTATAATCCTCTCCCAAGTTAAAATCATACTCATTCCTTGGGAAATAGAAACATAAGAAAGGGGTGAGCTGAAATGCCCAGTAAGGGAGAACCAAACTTATCAACATATTACACACGATGAGATCATAAGCACATGAGAAAACATAAGAAAGAGATAAATATCTAATTAAAATAAAATTTAATCCTAAAAATGGTTAATATGTAATGATAGTAGAATAAGTAATCCCATATGATCAATCATATAACATGGATTAAAGACTAGGAAAACATGAGACTTAAATAATGATCCAAGGGGTATAACATAGTCACATATCAACGGAGTGTGGAACCTACAAAAGTAAAAAAGCAAAAAATTATATATTATGCATCACCACAAATTTACCATATAGGACCATGAATTACAACCTATTTTCAATACAAAATTAGGCATCATGACATGTTTCCGAAAGCAGACCATACATCACAACATGTTTCCCATTTTGGATCGATCATCACTACTTGTTTCAAAATTATCTCATTAGATGTAAAGATTTACCCAATCAATTGGGGGGCTATATAGTTCTCAAATATCACTTAAATATTAACCATACACTTTTTTTCTATAATAAAACTTCTAATCACCACATCATTAAATCCCAGTAATGAGAATGGGATTCATATTACATTTCAAAATGCATCACATTAATAACCTCATAAACTAGATCAATTGATACCAAATTAAATCCTCTAAAAAGTGTAAGTTCATAAAATCGTTTAGAGGGTGATTTATAAACTTTAACATCATGGAAAATAGATCCCTTTTCATATAAAAAATAAAAAGGAATCCAAATAGAAAAAGAGAGTAACAAGGCTTATCATTAAAAGGGAAAGTATAAAGATCATATGAATCAATACATATTTGGATTTCAAAATAATAAAGGAGAACATTTGTGGTAATATAAAATAAGTACTTGAATAAAAGATACATTTAAGATAAATTAAAACTTAAGTGGATGAGAATTATTCAATATATATTGTAATTTTATGGAAAATAAAATCATTTATGGAAGGGGATTTGAATTAAAAACTCATTTTACCCAGGGTGATAAAAGTGGAAATAATATGTAAATAGATATCATTGAATTTAGGTAACATTAAAGTCTGAGGTTCAAAATAAACTACACAACTTAAAGAAATATATTTGAGTCACCAAATTCCTTTACAAATCAAATAATGTTTAAATCAAGTGAGTATTAGATGGAATTTCTGAAATGATCCTTAGAATATCATAAAATGTAAGATAATTATTCCATGTGAAAGTAATAGGGTAGTGAATATACCATATAAACTAAAATATCATGAAAAACATCAAACAAGTCTCATGGAATGGAAAATAGTGACAAATAGCCCTTACTTTGATCTTGTCTTCCACAAATGCGCTCTAACCTCCCCACTTCTTGGATTATATCCTTTGAAATGGGTTTAATATTTTGAGGGATTATATTTTGAGAATACCAAAACCTCTTTAAGTAGGATAAGAGTGTTTAAGATAGGGTTGGGAAAAGTTTGGTCTAAACTTAGGGGGTTGTGGCGTGAGGGTAAGTGTGGATAGGAGTGCCCCTTTTATAAGTAAAAATTGTTGACAATTTTGTAAATACCCATAAATTTTTAATAATAGGAAGTATATCTTAAGGAAAGTGGATCCAGAATTGAGAAATAATAGTGAGGATAATAGAAAATGTCAATAAAGGACTCAAAAACACATTTCCACACATGTTTTGAAAATGTTTGAGGTCATTTACTCTTATATTTTTAATTTTTCCATTTTATATTTTACCCTTGTAACTAATTTTTACCTAAGTAAATTATCCTTTATTCTTAGAAATTAAAACGGTCCTTATTAAATAATTTAGACTTACTAATCCCAAATTTTAAATCCATTTTATTTGAATCAATTTATAAAAATGATAAAAATTAATTTTAAAATAATAAGTTTAAAATTTATTAATACAATTTCTTGAGAAAAATATTTCAAAAGTTATAAAACATTAAATATAGTTTTTTAAACATTATTGTTTTTTAAATTTATAATATAACTCATAAAATGAATATTTTTTTCTAGAAAAATGGTTTCAAAAATTTCTAAATCATTCTTATAAAGTAAAAATTCTATAAAAGGAATGGTATTTTTAAAAACAATATATTCCACTATTCACATAAAAAATCATTATTTTAGAAAAATATCAAAAATATAACTTAAGATGATATTTACGTGATAAACCCAAAAATTACTTAATTTTTCAAATTAACATCCCAAAATTTATAAATTATACTTTTTAATTAAAACCATAAAATATAATGAAAAATTATTTTTTATAGGAAAATTACTTTTAGTATATTATTTAATATTCTTATCATTTCATATAAAGTATCAAGTAAACTAATTTTAATAATTTATTAATATTAAAATATATTATACTTGAAAAAAATTAAATTTTATAAAATATATTTTATCAGTTTCTTAGCTACACAAATTGAGTTGATATTTAAAGTGAAATCTAGATTGTTTTATTCTTATACATATATTTCTATATATTTCATAATTATGTTACCACTATTTATAATTTTTAATTCTATAGATACCTTACAATAGTCTATATTTTTTGGGTTTTGAAATTGAGTGGGGAGAAAGCTATCAAACATATTATTTATTTAATGATGAATATTTTACTAAAACTCAGGCCGTTATATTATATCCTCTTAAATAAATTGCATCCTCATAATTTTATACACCACTTAATAAAAAATTTAGCTATGGGTGTCTATAATATTACTCAAGATTTAATTTTTTAATGAGGTATCAATCACATTTATTCACTTATAATAATTATAATTTTAATATTTTCCTTTTCTTCCTTACCATTTGAATAAAAATACTGCCATGAACTGACACAATGGGGCCCTATCTAGGCTAGAAAAAATCCGATAATAAAAGCTCAAGCCTTCCTTCAATAGGATAGGGGATGGAGACTAGTTTCAAGTAAGAATATCACTATAATGGTAGGCCTTAGAGTAAAGTACTTGTATACACGTACACACCTAGATCCAAGAAATAGTGTAGAGATATAGTAAAAATGAAACTTGTAGAGAGTAATAAATACATACAAAATCCTCTAAAAAATACATCAAAGTGCATCTAGGTAAAATAAATGTATATAGGTTAAAATACATTCCCAAACAGAGATAAAGGTGGTCCCAACATGAAAAAAATAGAAAAAGGGAAATACTATGGATATACCAGATCACAATCTATAAGTCTGACTACTGAACATGGTTAACACCTCTAAATACTGCTATGTTCCTTCAAAACCAAGTACACTAAATTCACTACCGATCTAAATTTCATTAGCATAATACATGACACATGTAGGAAAATTCCATTCAGGGGTGAGTATAAACATAATTAGTAGGATGCCCCAGAAACCAAGAGGGAAAATAAACCCAATATCAGATATGCTTATATTAAAACCCCAATTGAAAAAGGTGAGGGATCTTAAAATAAACAACCATATAAGAATGATGAGTCTTCTTATAGATTTAAAATTACAATATTAGATACCAATCACTACACACAACCTCATAAGAATCAGAGTGAAGGGCCCACTCCTCACTACTATGCTCCACAACCTAGGGAGGACTATCTAGAGTGGAGGACCCACTCCCCACCAGAGCTTAATGGTAGGGGAATTCCACTCCATAGATATAGGATCCAAAACCTCTATAATTAGTGGGTACCGACTCTACCTGTATATAGGATATAGGGGACCCACTCCCAGGGGAGTATCAACCTTGGCATCACCCTATTGATCAAACATGATCATTACCATTAGATAATCATTTCTGGAAGAAGTGTACAACTTGCATCACCTCACATATTATCATTGATGCTAAAGAAAATGACATCATCACATCCTACGTGGAAATTCAATAAAGGTTAGGATACTCACATGCCCAAATATATGTCTCAAAGAAGAAGATATTCAAGGTAAAAGGTTTTGGGAAATTTAAACAGTGCGTACATTAGATAACACAATGTTAGGAACCACCCGAGATATTGAGCATGTTCTTCCCTAGACATAACCCAACAAGATATGTCTATCCATATAGCATGTCCCTACTGGGACAAGGCACATCTGTTCACTTGGGGCCTTGGGAATGTGTCCTCAACATAAGTATCATCCATAAGAGTAGAGTTACATGGAATGTGGGCCCAAAAACATGATGTGTTATATTTGAATTGATATGAAACCCTAATAATCATGAGAATATGAGAAACATGGAATGTATTCTTATGGAATACATGGTGTGTAGTCAATATTTTTGTAGACTGTCTAGCTTGGTTTCCCAGTCTTCACACATCCACCAAATCTTCCAAAACGGCCACTGTGCTCATAGTTGAATTAGAAAAATCCCTTTAAATTATAGGAAGAGAATTCCAATAATTGATTCCTAGCTTATGGAAGTTGGAAATTGGTATTTTGGTCACCTGATTATGTTATTTTGTACCTCTAATCACTAAAGTAGGGTCCCAATACCCAGAACTAACATTTGTAATCCACCATGACACATCAATCCATCCACATACCATCGATCCCAAGGTCTTTTGCATAACCATCATGATTCTAGGGGTTTGATCATGTTGGAACCATTATGAAAATATCTAATTTCTAACCCCATGTGCCAATGATGAAGAACAAAAAGAAAATAGGTGGGAGAGACATAATAGAAACATTCTCAAGCAATATGAAATCCATCTTTTTACCTTGATCCATTCACATACCATCGATCTTGAGGTTATTCATATAACTATTATGATTATAGGGGTTTAATCATGCTTGAACTGGACCAACAATATCGAATCGCTAACCCTATGGCCCAATGATGAAGAACGTGAAGAATAGAGGTGGTAGAGGGATAAGAGAAAAGTGAGATTATCATTATATGTTGATATTTATGAACAATGGTTATAGTCATAGAAACTGAAATAAGTGTAAAATATGGGCATAATGAAAATTGATAATTAGGTTCAATAATGTAAATTAAATTCTTGGTTCATGTGAAGAATTAAAATCAATGAATTAAGAAAATACTCAATCCATACTCAAAAATAAAGAAAAAAGGGTATAAATCCTCCAAATAATGGGCGCTACCTTGAGAATGGATCAATCATTGGTGAATAGCATATTCTATAGTGATATTTTTTAAAGGATCTTCTATGTTATTCCTTTGTCCGATGAATTTTATCGATCATTTATCATCGATCCACATTCCTGAGTTCTTCAGTTTCAATAATGGTTCCTCCTCCTCCTTTCTATTCTCTTAAGCTTATACAGCTAACAATGGGGGGTTTCCATAGTGGTTTATAGAAATAGGTGGGGGTTAGGTTTATCATAAAATAAATAAAATAAAATAAATTATTTAATATATTCAACATAACCACCAATTATTGCCTTCTATGGAACATTTGATTTCGACTTACATTATGTCACACATAGGGTAAAACCCACATTTCAAAAATAACCACAACCTCAGATTTTTCATCAGATTCTTTAATAAATATGAATTCCATTTGTTCTTAAAACATGAACAAAAATTATTTAAATTCTTTAATATTTTTAATATATTAATTTTGGGGTTCTGTAACACCCAAAATACAATACCAACTCTGAAGAAAAATCCATTGATACTTAAAATAAATATTCAGAGTATTAAACTATGAAAACTATATTTGCTAAATTCTCCATAACTTCAAGGATTTTATCCTCGAAAAGCACATGAAATACCAAAATGTGAGGGTATAGAGCATGCACCTAGCTACCAAGATTCTAAGAGCTCTCTTGCACACTCTCATTTTTCCAAAACACTCAAAATAGGGGAATAGTCCATCCATGTAGGATCCTCTCTTGACAATCCCCGATCATCACTGGGTACTCCAAGAAAGGGACTACTCCTCTATGCCTATATCACCCTAGTTAATAAAATATGATGGATCATACATGTATCTCCTTAGCTTTGACACATAGAAGATGGCAAAAACTTGTTGAAATTGTGGGGGTAAGGATAAGTGGTAAGCAACCTTACTAACCCTATGTAGAATCTAGGACAACCTGATGAACCTCAAGGACATCTTGCCACCCTAGCCAAATCTCCCAAATCCTCATCACAGAGATACTCTTAAGAAGAAATGGTCTACCTTCTTAAATTAAAAAGGTCTACGAGGTAAATTAACATAATATTTCTATTTAATATGAGGTATACTCAAATGATCATGGATTACCTAAACCTTATTTATCATCACCTACACCAACTCAGACCCAACAAGATACGTCTCACCAAAATTTATCTAGAACAAGGGTGATCGATAGGGTTTTCTGTACATTTTCTCAAGAGGTTCTATTCCGATAGTAGATAGAAAACTGTTATTATAAGAAAAACCCACTTATGGTAAGTGATCATCCCATATCCAACCATATCCAACCGTATAACATGCACACTCTCAATATATCATCTAAAACTTAGATGGTTCACTCTATACAACCATACATATGGGGGTGAAATGGGATGATCATTCAAAACTGGGTCCCAAAACCTTCCTGTAAACCTCTCAACAACCATGAAATGAATTTAGTATAATGGTCGGAGATGATTATTATAAGTACCTCAGGAAGCCAAATGATCTCCTACATGCATATGTACTCCTAAATATCAACTAAACTCTACTCTCATATGGAATGTAAGTGTGATGGCTTGGTATGTCAGTCAAAAATCACACAGATATCATCATGGCCTCTCACTATACATGGAAGCACCTTCCACAATCCATTGATATTCTATAAAAATTCTATTATTTGATTTTAATAGGCTGATCCAGATCTGTTGGAACCTAATGTTCAGCCTTTACCTGCTAACATGTGAGGAATAAAGAAACAAACTTGACAACACTCCACATATTTCTAGCTCACCAAAACATTATCTAATGGTCTTTGTACATATTTTCCACCCTCATATGTACCTCCAAGGGGGAGGTAGGAAACTCCCTCCGCCCCTCATCACCCAAAGTGACTAAAAATAATACCCGTATCTCGAAAAAATGTTGTGCTCCCCATATTTAGAAACTTCATATGGTGTATCTTATCATGATATCTGGTCACAAAAAACTTTATAGTCAATGTCACCCAACTGAGCCTCACTCAAACACTAAAGAAGTGGTGGAGTCACCAGCATCAGTTGATGATATGATGTACCCCTCTTTTATACCAGGGTCATCCACAATGAGTCCAACTACTTCGAAACCTCCTCTACTAAGAAATAATGATATTTTACACTTAGTGTATCTTCCACTACATTTACCTTCTATGGAGTATAGAATATCTCAAAGTCATAGTCTTTTAGGAATTCCAACCAATGTATATGTCTCAGGTTGAGGTCAATTTGGGTAAAGATTCACCTGAGACTCTGATGGTATGAGTAATCAAAAAAAATCCTCATGCATAAGATAATTTGTCCACATATTCCAGGAGAATACTACTATTTCAAACTCCATGTCATGGGTCACATAGTTCTGGTCATGGGGTCTCAACATCCTCAACCCATCAACAATCACCACTTTCCTCTGTATCAAGATATATATGATCCCATATCTAGAGGAATCAAAAAACACCACATACTCAAATGTTTCCTCTAACAGTATCAACAAAGAATCATTGATCAACCTATACCTTAGCTCCTTAAAGGCTCTCTAACACTACTCAGTCTAGGAGAATGGATAACCTTTATACATCAAGGTAGTCAAAGGGTCTATGATCATAGAAAATTATTCCATGAACCTTTGATTAAACCCTACCAAACCGAGGGAACTCCAAACCTTTTACGTGATCTTGGGTGGCTCCCATGTAAGAAACATATGAATTTTTCCATGTCCATAACTACAACTTGAACAGAGAGGACATGCACCAAAAAGTGAAATGATAAGATCAAAAAATGACACTTATATAAACTATCACCTAATTGGTTCTCCCAGAACAAGAGAAAAATTATAAAACCATCCTCAAATGCTTTGTATGCTCCTCCTTATATGAAAAGTAAATTATAATGTCATTGATAAAGAAAAATAAAAACTGGTCCCATAAAGGTTAGAAGATCTAGTACATAAGATTCATGAACATAGTGGGGGAATTTATCACACTAAAATATATCATCAGAAAATCATAATTCCCATAGCGACATTGGAATTTCATCTATGGAATATTATACTCTTGAACTCTCAATTGATTATAGATAGACTTGAGATCAATCTTTGAGAACCATCACATGTGCTTCAACTGATCAAAGAGTTCCTTGATCCTTGGAAATGAGTACTTTTTCTTAATTATCACATAATTCAGGAAATGATAATCAACATAAAGCTTCAAGATCCAGTCTAACTTTTTTAGAAACAACACTTGAGCTTCCCATGGGGGCACACTAATTCTGATAAATCCCATATCATGAAGGTCCTCTAGTTTCACCCTCATCTCCTAGATCTTAGTAGGTTGTATATGATATTCCCCAAAATATATCAGTGTTTTCCTATGGTGCTATTCAATGTATAATTCAATGTACCACCTTTAAGATAGTCCTAGAATATCATTTTCTGAATTATGTGATAATCAAGAATAGGTACCCCTTTCTAAGGATCAAGGAACTCTATCGGTGTTGTCCTAGAGTGTGATTCAATGTAGAATTCAATGTATCACATTTAAGGTAGTCCTATAACATATTCAAGGAATATTTCGATATAATCCTCCACTACTACTATAAGCTACATGATTTAAGATCTTCCTGCACTAAGGTACAAAATATATAATTTATGGGAAATTAGTTATAGTTTTCTACTAATTAAACCAACTCAATCAGCTAAAATGTCATTCTCACCAATGAAGGAGAACCTCATCCCAATAACTTGAATGCATGTAAATCACCTATGGTGATAGTCTATATAGGAACACACTACAGACAGCCAATCCATACCTAGTTTTATGTCATAAGGTTTCTTCATAATGACCAAGAGGTCCCATGGGAAACTCTCTCCACTATGCACCAACTAATGCTGCTATTTGTTGTGAGATATAAAAGAATCACACCCTCTAGTAACCTATAACAAAAAATTATGGTAAAAATAATCTATAGGAATATATAGCTCTTTTAAAATGGATATAGAGATAAAATAATGGATTTGTGGTTATGTCTATAAGTACTAGAGCTAAAGTAGAGAAAACAATATCATACATCAAATCATCTTGTGAAGCCTAGTCATATCCCTATATATCCTACAACTATCCACACCCTATTCCACCAACCCTCTAAGCCTATAATGGGCCACATAGTGGTGTTGGTGGTGGGGGAAGGACATAGTTTCATTGTAACAAACCAACTCGGGTCAACTAGATAAGCCGCCTAAATTGGACTGTCACGTAATATAGGTAAAACAGGATAACAAAAACCAGTATTGAATATAAAAAAAAATACATACAACCAGAATATGAAGAGGAAATAGATGAGATACCACAAAGACATATAATCCAATCCAAAACAGGGTAAAATAGAAAGTAATTCAAATACCCATGTGACCAACGATCACCTCCAGATCAATCCATTCTGAAATCAGCAACTTCAAGAGAAGCCAACATGCTACAAGATACTTTTTCCTTTACCTAAATACTATAATAAAATATCTAAAAACACCCAAAATAATAAGTAGGGTGTGATTCAAATACCAGTAGTATACCACCACAGTTTCTATACAAGGTCTAATATCAAGAATACAACAATTTTAGATTTTAAAATAAAATAGTTTTATAAATAATTTTACTAAAATAAATCCAATTGTAAATAATTTTACACTTGTATTTCATAAAAATATTTCATATTATTAAACAAAACATTTTAAAAGTAGAAGTGATAAAATGGGAAAGCATATCCATGCATCAAGAGGTACATATATCCATGAAATAGCCTATCATGCGAAGCTATGTGATAGAAAATAATATAAAAATCCATGAGAAATAATCCATGATAAAAGAAACCATGTGATAAATAACCATAAATTAAAAATGAAAAAGAACCTTGTATTGGGATCTAGCCTATGGGAAAATGCATACAAGACACTCACAATCCTAAATTGGCATGCATTGGATCCAAAAAATATCGATTCCTTCTAGTTTATATCATAAATGGTTACCTCTTAGTGGGGTAACACACACTAAGGCTGCAAATGTCTCTTTCTCGATACACCTAAGGTTCCCAATGTGAAATTATCCAAATTCATTTAAAAAACATGCTCACAATTTAATAAAACATTTTCAAAGGAAATCCAATCCACTTCGGAGTTTTAAAACCCATATGCAAATCAAGTAAATTCATTTTCAAAGAAAAAACCCCCCTTTTGAAAATATTTACCTTTACAATAAATAATTTGAAAAAATTTATCACTTCCAATCAATGAAAAAATGAAATTAATTTATCAAGAATGATATGTAATTCATCAAATTAAACTATTTTATAGAAAAAATTACCTCAATATGGTATAAACCTAGTTACCTTAGATAATAGTGACCAAAAACCAAGGAACAGACTTTGAAAAAAAATTCATGCCAAGAAACTAAAAAGGATCAACAGAAAAAACAATACAATCACAAACCTGAACACAACTATCTCCAAAACTATATCCATAACAAGATAGAAAGAAAAACCAAAAGTAATTCTTACTCTAAGAAATGAACCACAACTGTAATAATGATTAATTGCAAAAAAAAAACGACCCAGAAGGGTCAAAGGTCTTCAAAATAATAATTAAGAGCTTTTAGTTTGTGAGGAAGAATATATTACAAAGGATGAAATGAAAATTCAGTTGAGAAACACTCTAAAATTATAACCCTCAAAAATTACATGTTGTGTAATTCCATTACACACCGTGTAATTAGCGAAGCTCATATATACTGAAAAAACCATCACATTTTTATTAAAAACCTAGTATTTTCCATTACATGGCATGAACTTGTTATATGTCATGTAAAACCCTGATTTTGTGTATCTAGATCATGAATTCTTCCCAATGTCCATTACATGGTGTGTACTCCCATTACTCGACATGCAATTGACCAACAAACAAAAATCTGTTGGTTCAAGATAAAAATTCCCACAAATACACAACTTTAACTTTAAAGGAATCATCCCAATTTATTTTAAGAATTAAACATACAACAAAAAAGGAAACAAAAAGTAATGGTAAAAATATACCTAATAGAAAGGTAAC
Organism: Viscum album; assembly: GCA_963277665.1. Classification (NCBI taxonomy): domain Eukaryota; kingdom Viridiplantae; phylum Streptophyta; class Magnoliopsida; order Santalales; family Viscaceae; genus Viscum; species Viscum album. The sequence continues at coordinate 1,923,518,741 of OY728160.1, forward strand.
AGGGGGTTATAGTTATCCTCCACATATAGCTCCTCCCTATGGGGCTCCACCTACCCCTCTATCAGCACCACCTCTCTAGGGGATGCCCTGACAATGTTTGGGAGATCCTTGATCATGAAATTTCCTATTCCATGGATGTACTTACACCATATTCCCACTATCTACAATATTTCAGGTTGGGAGATCATGATCCATGAGACCACGTCCATCCCAATCATAGCATCATCCATCTTTAGACTAACCAAAACCTTCATGTGATCCCTACACTACAAATATCCGTATCTAAGTCCAGGCATGAGTTTTCCTCCTACACTGAGACACTAATAGTTGGTGATTTCTATTTTATTCAGAAAAATACACCCTATAATTTCCACTTTTTTCTCTAGCCACCAAATTCCCCTCTGCTAAAAAACTATCTTTCACCAAGGCCCACTCCTATACTTCGATATAAGTGGGAATGCAGAAAGAGATCAATCTTTCCCAGATTTTTCTATAGAGGAAATTCTTATAATTTAGTTCCTATAAGTATACATCTCTCACCATATCAATAGAGTAATATAATTGACTAGTAAACCTTGATATGTACTCAGTAACTGACATATCATCCCTCCATAGCTCGATAAACTCATAGATCTGCACAGAGTACAATCTTGAAGGATAATACTCATCAAAGAATAACTACTAAAAGTTTTCCTATAAGAGAATAATTTTATCAAGAGTCTAAGCAATCATATCCCACTAGAACCCTGATTATCTAAGAATAATATTGGTTGCAAGAACAACTATCTAATCGGTTGGGGTCTATGCAGGACAAAAAACTCATACCATTAACTTAAGATACCCCTCTAATACCTAAGGGTCTAGCTCACCATGAAACAAGAGAAACATATATCCCTAAAACTCAAAAAATATGATAAACTTGAAAACAACATCATCTTGATCCAGTAGAGCTATCGAATACAAAACATGCAGATGATTATCCATTTGAACTATAGGAGGTGGCTCTATGTTCTACCCATTGGACGAAAGCACTTCTCTATGATCTCTTAGAGGGAGATAATCTATAACCATTCCTTTTACTGAGGTATAATCACTACAATGATAATCTTAATGACCCTATATCAGAATCCTATTTATTTTTTTTATCATGGAGGTATCCTAAAAATTAATAAGATGTACCATGGTCAGATGAGAATATCCGAGGAGTTGACTCCAGATGGACATGAAAGTAAAAAACACTAATCTTATATGATTCATGTACCATTGGTTTATCCACAACCAATTACACAATATATTGATTCAAAAAGTAGGTAGTTATAATCCTAGTGTAAGGATACTTTTGTAGCCACACCATCAATAGGTTCCTCGTCAAGGGAGATGAACCAGGGACACTTCAACACTATTTCCTCAATTTCCCAAACCAATAATCCCAATATTTATAACTCCAAAACACCATTCCTAGAAAACAAATACCACTCTTTCATGACCCAACCCATTGAGGCCCCACCTAGGCCAATATAAATCCAATAATGACACCCCAAACTCGCCTCCAATAGGCCCATGGCTGGCGATTAACGCCAAGTAGGAATATCACTGAAATGATAGGCCTTATCCTAAAGTACCTATATACATGCACAAACCCATATCCATGAAATAGTGTATATATATAGAAAAAACAAAACCTATAGAGAGTAATCAGTGTATTCAACATCATTTAGAAAATATATCAAAATATATCTGGGTAAAACCAAAGTATAAGGGAAAAAATACACTCCCAAATAGAGGTAAAGTAGGTCCCAACATAAAATCAACCATAAAAGGGAAATATGATGGATATCCCAAATCAAAATATATATGTCTAATAACTGAACATGGTTTGTGACTCTAAATATTTCTTTTATTCTTCTAATATATGCCCAAAAATTCACCATTGATCAGCCTGTCATCTACATAATACGCAAAAAGTGCGGGAAAAGGTCATACAGGGGCTTGAGGTGGACCAAGATTTTCATACGAAAATATTACATCATTTCAAATGAATATTCAATACATAAATTTATGATACATTCAAAAAATATAAAGTTTTAGTGTCTTTGGAGACTAGATATAGAAATTTATTATTTAGATACATTCTACATCATATGTCATAAAGTTCTTCTCACTTTTTACCCTTCTTGTCATACCCTAATTAAAACCTTTCTTAAAAACCTTGGGAAATGAAACATAAGAAAGAGTCAGACCAGATTCTAAATAAGGGTGAATAAAGGCAATATCAATTGACAATCATATAAAATCATAAGATAAGAATAAGGGTATGAGATTATGATCATAACTTATGAATTTGATACCCAATTTATCATAGATCATAATCATGAATCATGACATTAATATTTACTATTTAAAATACATGAATCATATGAGTGATAAATCATTACTTATCAATCATTTACCATGATTTCAAATCATAATCATAAAAAATGTCATAAAATTATGGCACCATCATAGGCATATAAACCATTTCATATATAAAGGTTAACTTCTAAAACCATTAAATCATAATGGATTAGGTATCAAAACCTATTTACCATATCATAAAGAATCAATCATCACCACCTATTTCCCATAGTGTATTAGGCATCCCTACTTATTTCCTAGAGTGGATCATGTACATCAACTTGTTTCCCATAATTATCTCATGGGATATAAAGATTTACCCAATGCATTAGAGTGATATATAACTCCAGTACCACCCAAAAAATAATTAAAACCATTTATATGTGCCCTAAAATATCATAAAACACTCATTATATCATTATAACATAACATGTTGAAAGTAAATGAGTTACATAAACATTTATGAATTTCATTATTACATAACCTGAAGAAAATAAACACATTTCATACAAATATCATCATCGTAATCATAAAAAATCTAGAGAAATAATTATTATGGTATTACTAGATCATATACCTGGTGAAACATAATTAATATCAAGGATTTTATTATAGATATAAATTACTTTAAATGACTATTGGAATATTTCCTATGGTAAACACCTTTTTCATTTTAAAATCAATTAGTTAAAATCTAAAAATTTATAAAATATTATAGAAATTTTTTTATTTTAAAATAACCATGGAAATTTTTAAAGTAAGATTCAAAGATTTGTGTAGTCATGATGGTGAGAAATTTCATTCATGTCATGTATTTTAAAATAATGATTCCTTTCACATTTTTGGTAAAAATGTTAAAAGTATATCACTCATAAAATGAAAAGTAGATTCATTTGATTTTTTTTATAAAAGTTAAAGTATGGGTAAAATGAATTTAATAATTCGTAGGATAATAGTAAAACATTATTTAAAATATTTTAAAGAAAACATGGACTTGAAAGAAAAATATTCTCAACCAAAGAGGTAATAAAGTCTGTTTTTATGAAAAACCTTTTCCCGTTAATTTTATGTAACATAGAGAGGAAAATGGTATTATTACTTAAAAATTACATAAAAAATAGAGGATAATAAAATTAAAGTTATTAATCAGATATCGATTATAAAATTTATTCAATATAAATTCAAGCATTAAAAATCCTGATTAAAATGTGATTGAAACATATATCCCTTACCCCAAGTCTCATCTTTCTTCATATGCATTTGAAAATCCTTTAAAATAAACATTGATTTATTATAAATGTATTATATAACATTAATAATATATATACTACCATATATGTTTTACTTATAACGTCCTATCACCTTTTTATAAATAATTCTTTATTAAAATAACTATTCATAGTGATAACTACTTCAATTTTCATGCATACTTTAGTTTGAAAGTACTGATCCTTATAAATTGATAATGGTTTCATAATATAAATAATGTTAATAATTTAATTAATATCATACATAATAATTATATTCACTTTTATAACTATTCATATAAAGAGGTGATGAAAAATTAATTACATCACTTCATGGAGACTATAGTTCGTACGCATACACGAGTGATGTTTCAATTTTTTGATGGAAGGAAAGAGGGAATGATAAATAATAATTCATATTTTTAGAACTATAATTATATAATATATTTCATATATATTCAGTAATTCCATCATTATAAACATCAATGTGAATTGGTGATGAAAAATGAAACACATCACTTCGTGGAGGTGGTAGTCCATACATACACATGAGTGATGTTTTCTTTTCCCTTATGATGGAAAAGTGGTGGATAATTATTTTTACATCATAATAATAAAAATTAAGTATATTTATGATACTAAAGTCATTATTTAATAATTCCTACCATATATTTACAAGTGGTAAAATAATAAATAAAATTGAAAGTACTTGGTTAAGAGTTACATCTCTTCATTGAGAAACCACATTTGGATTATACCTTAACCATTTAATGGATAATATTTTGGAAATAAAATAATATCTAGGATATCTTTAATTAATCTATAAAGTTATTATGGTAGTTCTGAGATGATATATAAGTCTCAAAAGGTGTGAGGATGAGAGGAGAATAGTTTCCTTTTTATAAGTGAGGGGATGGGAACTCTTCAAATTACTCAAAGTATTATATTAATATAAATTAATTTTTAGGTTTAAGTGGCTCAAAATTGATATATTTATAATATATTTTTATTACGAGTCAAAATAATCACATACAATAATTTTTTTACAAGTTTAGGTGATCTTTTGACCCTTATCTCTTTGTTTTAACCCTACCCATTAACTGTTTTGACAATTACCAAAGTATATATTTTTTAACATTTAAGGGTCATGAATGTTACCATAAAAAGAAATGTGACCCATAAATGGATAATATTTTATATACTCAAACATATCCCATTCACCTTTATTAATATAATATCATTATGAATGTTAAATAATTTAATAAAATATTGTTTATTATAAAATATCACTAATTTTATTTTTGGAACTATTCATTTAGTTTAAATTTAAAGTTATTGAGATACCTATCAAATTAAAATATAAATATTCCATACATCCCTGATATGTTACATTTATCTTTTAAATTTTTGGAAAAAAATTATTTATACTAATTTTATTACTTTTTATACTTTTTAAATTATTTATTTTATTTTTCTATTACTTGAATAAATACTATGTTGGCATTGTTTATAAATTTTAAGTAATTATTCAATCATTAAAAATTAAAAATAAATCACCATGATAAATAAATTAATTATTATTTCAAACAAACACTTAAAACTAAACTTATCAAATTTTTATTCTTATTTAAAATTATTAGAGATATTAAAGTCAAGAGAGTGAAATTTTGTATCTATCCATTTCTTAAAATATTATACAGGTCATAATAAAATAATCATGGAATAGAGTGGCCATATTATCAAAAATAAATGAAAATTATTAATTCATACTCATACAATAGGATAAAGGAAAGTTTTAGAGAAATTTTAAAGATTTATCCCAAAATTTTAACCTTGTTTTACACTTATTGTAGTGAAAAATATTTTTCAAATTTACTATTCATAATGAAAAAAATAAAAAGTGACCAATTTACCAAAGTTGAAACTTTATATTTAAAATATGAGACCCATTTTTTTAGATTCAATTCCTATATGTTGTATAAATTCATTTTACAATAAGTTTTCAAAATACAACAAAATCGTTTAAAAAAATTGTATATTTGAACATAAAACAGGATTTATTCTTATTTAATGCCTACTAAAAATATTTAGATGATTATTAAAACAATTAATTGAATATACTATATTTTTATTTAATTAAAATCATTCAAAAATATATATTAATATAATTTATTTAAATAAAAACACATTGTGCGCATAAAAACCATTTTTCATAAAAACATATCTATTTACCTTCAAATGCTTTTATTTTCATTTATAGACACTTGATAACCAATGATTTTTTATACATGTGTAGACCATAAATTTATCATAATTTATTTATTATTATTCATACCCTATAATTAAACATCTAGGAAATAGTTGTCACATTAAATAAAAATATTTCAATAGTATATGTAATGCCCCGACCCCAGTTACCCAGAGTCGGTGCATTATTGCGTAACATTGGCATGATCACAAAATATCAAGTCTCGAAAGACCGATTAGTTTAGTAGCCTTGGAAACACTAGATACATTCATAAGTCTTACATTACATCATAAAGTAAAACAAAACTACAACAACATCTTGCCTTCATATCCCATCATACTATCCCTGCAGGTCATTCATAATATACTTATTCACATCATGGAAAAATAAAAACATTGGAAGGGGTGAGCACAGATGATTAGTAAGGATAACAATATAGCGGAATATTTCATAAATAAACATTAACATTTAAGGCAATGTATAACAAAAACAAAATCCTTTTAAACATGAACTTCAGCATAATATGGCAAAAATAAAATAAAATAATGCCATTTACTTATTCGCATGGATATTTTACTAGTCGAATAATCACATGCAATATCAATAACCACTTTCATAATGATGGAATGCATAATGCCAGACTATCATAACCTCATAGCCAAGGCCTCGTTCCAAGACTACAAATAAGATTTTGTCAAGGCCTCGTGCCAAGACACTAGTTTGTCTCATGAGACCTATCGATGCATCAAGGAGCTATAGCGAGCTCCACCCGTCACTTATTAAGTCCAATGCATTCCTCATATGAACAGGTTTAAACATATCATAAACCATAACATAATCGTATCACATAAAACATGCATAAAGGAAACATAACATTTCCACATTTCAATCACAAGATATAAATACAACTCATTGATATAATAAAAAAACACTTTCAAAACCATTTTCAATACCAAAATAAAAGAAAATTAAAACTTTGTATTTATTTTTCATTTAAAAAAAGTTATGGCTTGTAGAGGAAGCCGAAAATCAAATAATGGTCACAACGGCAAAGAATTCGTTGTCACCGCATACGTATGACAAGAAAAACATTCCTTTTTGTCGTTTAGTAAAATGCTTCGTATAAAAATATTCCTTTTGAATAAACGTAAAAGTCAAAGGGGTTTATACACCGTATAAAAGAAAGTTGTGTATAAAACAAAATATGCCTCAATGAAAGGAGATTGAGACAAATTCCTTACAAAGATAATTTTTTAAATAAAATAGATCTATTATGTGTATTCACTATAAGTACACATAAAGAAAGTATAAATACAAGATAGGACATAATAATATCATGACATAATTTGAAAGTAGGAGATTAACCCAAAGAACGGAAATTGGGTTAAGAAGTTCCCTTACAAAGATCATTTTTTAAATAAAATAGATCTATTATGTGTATTCACCATAAGTACACATAAAGGAAGTACAAATACAAAATATGACATAATAATATCATGAAATAATTTGAAAGTAGGAGATTAACCCAAAGAACAGAAATTGGGTTAAGAAGTTCCCTTACCTCATGTACGACTTGAATCGATCGTTCTTTAATCTCCTAAATAATAAAATAGAGTTAATTTCTACTTGATTAAAAAACTTTTTCAAGTTCATTTTTCCTTTTATATCACTTATTACCATGTTATTAACATTATGTAATTATTTAAGTTAATAACGGTCATTTTGTCGATCTTTTGTACTTGAGTCAAAAATAAACTTCTTATAATTACAAGTTGTTCATGTGGTAAAATATAAATTATATCAAGAATTATATTCATGATGTAGATATCATATATATCATATATATCCAGTATATATATTCATTCATAATATTATGTAACATTTAGAGGTAATAAATGAAATGCACCGTTCATGGAGACGGTAAGCCGTACGTACGCATGAACGCTACTTTCATTTCTATTTCATATTTAATGGAATGAAATCATAATTATATAAAGGTGTATTATAATTCCAGTATAATTTCATATATAATATCATTTACTCCATCCTTTTTACATCCCACATATGGCATTAACGATTCAAATCACTTTGAGGGGGCGGTAGTCCGCACTTCCTAAAATGAAATTATCGCGTTTACCCATAATGGAAATCATAAAGGTATGCCATAAATGAGAAATACAGAAGAATAATGAAAACATAAACATAATATATATCATATATATAAATAGTTTCATCATAATGGCCACCATTAGAGGTGTTAAAAGAATATTGAACAATCATCGTTTCGTGAGGCAATAATTCGCCATCCACGGAAACAGTATGTTCTTTAACCATTAGACGGAGGTGCGTGTAAGTGTATCTTGAATACTTATCATAAAAACATCCTAGTATATTTAATATACTGGTGTTTTTACAAAAGATATAAATAAAAAGAGTTTAGGGGGTTGGAGAAGCAAAATAAATCAAAAGAACCCAAGTGAAGACATTACCTTTAAAATCGGGTAAATCTTTTTGATTTGAGCCAAAGGCTTACTTGGGAAGAATTATGCACAAAGTGAGGCTTCTAGGAGTAATAGAGGGAAGTTGGGAGAGTATTTGGGCAGAGGTTGGCCGAGCCAAATGACTTGAAGGTGTGAATAAGGTGGTAGTGGTGGGGGCCTTTTATAAGAGGAGAGGAGGGGAACTCTTGGAAAGTCATGAAATGTTACATTATTATGAAGGGATTTTAGGATTTAAAAGGGACCACAATTATATATTTCTAGGATAAGGTGATAAGGGTTCGAGATATACTCATCCAATAGGTTTTTTACAAGTTTAAGTCTTAGATTTTACATTAGCTTTTCATTTTATTTAAATCGTTAATTAATGAGGTAATCGCTGCATCATCATGTTGTCATAAATAATTTAATTTATTTAATGTCTAAAAATTATATAAAAATTACCATTATTTAGGAAATGTTTTTAGGTTTCCAATTAATATTTATAGTCTAAAATCTAACTTATACAACCCCATGTAATAATTGTTTTAGTAAAACAACACATGTTTGTATTAATGTCATTTTCTTACCCAAGTGGCTCCATGGGGTCCCCAAGTTGACCCATGGATTGTATTGGTCGTCCATGACTCATCCAATAAGGGTAGGACAAGTGTAAAGGTATTTTCATATTTTTATAATATCATTTTTACCTTAAATTTCATTAATTACCTTTAATCGCGATTAATTAAACTTAAAAGTTACTATTCACCAAAAAATTATTTTAATCTCGTTGAACCAAATTTTACTTCCTAATGACAACCATGTATGTTGGATTTTTGAAAATCAAATCACAGAAGTGGTAATGTTTCATTTAAATGAAAAGTTATATTTTTAACTACCACTTAGTGGTTTCACTATTCATCAAAAATTGAAGTTTTTCAGAACAATGCCAAAATTTCACCCTAAGATATATTTGATATTTCTAATTCAAAAATGATGTATATTTTACAAAATTTGAAACATATAAGTTGAATTAATTAATTTAATAATTAATTCCCGCTGTCACAACAAATAGCGTGTTTTTAAGAAACAATATATATCAAAAGATTGACAATTGTTTATGTCCAATTTCAATGTGAAATTAATTATAATTACCACCATTGGATAAAATAGTAAAAATATATTCTAATTATACATTAAAACCACTCAATAGTATAATTTATCACTATAAATTATTTTGATTAAAAAAGTTGTTTTTGAGTCTTTTTTTTCTATTCATAGAAAATTAGAAGTTCTCAGAAAATTACAAAAAATTCAACTTAGGATAATTTCGATATTCAGAATACAAAAATGAAGTCCATTTTGAAATATAAAATTTATATAATTTCAAAAAGTGGGTATTACTATTCATAATGGCTATTTTGATTGGCCGCGGTGTGTTAGAATCTCGAATTTGCGTACAATGCAAGCTATTACATTATTGAAAGAGAAGCGTATCGTGGAAGCTTGGGGTGTTACATTCTCCCCTCCTTCAATAAATTGCATCCTCGCAATTTGAAATTTTTATTTGAAAATAAAAGGTTGAAAATAGAAAATACCTTTGTGGAAAACCCACATCAGAAATAGGGTTAATAAAAATATAACTTTAAAAGAAAGAAAGAGAAGTACAAAGGTCACTTGAGATATCCCATACTAGGATTCTATGAAAATATGGATTTGGAGAAAAACAAACCATCAAGGTTTTATGAAGAGTTGTAGAAAATAAGGTTAGGAGAAAGTTAACTACAAGAAAATCACAAAATTTTGATTGGTTAAACGATCATTGATTCCGCAGTAGGAAAAGTTAATCAACAACGTTTTTGTTTTAAGTTACCTTTCATACAGTTGAGGAATTTTTTTAGGAGATTTACTAAGAACGTATTGAAATATACATACTTGTCATGTAGACATTCATTCTTTAATAAATTTTTACCACAAACCCATCTTTCACTCAAAAAGATAATATAACTCAAAAATATTATATTTATCCTAATCGTACAAGGTTCCAAATATTAACACATACCATTTATATTAGGAAAACTATTTTGTAATAACCAGGGACTTCCTGTAGGCTAGTGGTAGGTAATAAAGGCCCGTCGCACTATGGTTGTGGGTTCGATTCCTACAGCTTTGTCCGACGTGACGGGTTATCCCCCGACCTGCATGTTTTCCTTTTCCTAATAATATTCCAAAAAAATAATCTTCATAAATGTTTTAACCTTAAACAATACTATCCAAATTTCAAATTAATCCATTCCAACCTTTTTAGTTATCCAAAATACCTTTGTCCAGACTTTCTCTAAAAGGTCTCTAAATTCCAAAATCAATTGTAATATCATATTCCCCAAACAAATTAAAGTTTCTATTATTGTTATATACTAAAAATATGATTACCTTCATCATATTAAAATCTTAATGAAAACAATAAGTTCTGCAGTACAATCCTTATATATATCACATTATTATTATAACTAGAATATAATCCTTGAGTTCAAAAGCACCAATACATTAATTATTCCACTTCAACTGTAGTAACATCATAAGATTGGACTTGATCCCTTGGCCTTTTCTGAGTTAAGTTTCCCTGACACTTAGGACATTCATTTGTATAATGCGCCATTTCTCTAAAATTGTAGCATTCAACATTGATATCCTCTTTATTTCCCTTGCAATCACGATCTTAGTGACCTTTTTCACCACATTTGTAACAAACTCCCATTCCTTTTAGGAAAGTACCTGGGTGATTCTTCCCACAATTATTGCATAATGGAAAATAATTATTTCCATTTTCCCTTTATCTATCTCTTGTTCCACTATTCTCTTATTCTCTTGCTTTACTTTATTATCATAAGATTTAGAGAATTCCTTTTCTATCTTGATAACACATGAGAAAATATCTTCATACGATGAGAAAGATTGTGAGACTAAGGCTCAATGGAGAAATGGTTTTAACCCATAAAAGAAACGATCAATATTACTTCTTGGATTACGTATATAATCTGCAACATGTCTCTCTAACCTTGCAAAGTTGGCCTCATACTTTGCGACATTCTCATCCTCCTTTTTCCTCAGACTCAGAAATTACCTTTCCATATCTGATCGATGGTCACGAGGAAAGTATTTTTCTAAGAAAATCTCTTTGAACTCCCTCCATTCCATATTAAATACTTTATCATCTCCCTTTTTGTTTTGAATCAATGACCACCATTGATCAACATCTCCAGTGAGGCGGTAAACTGCCATGATAACCTTTTCCCTTTCACTACTCCCCAAGGCATGGAATATTTTCTCTAAGGAATTTATCCATTTCTCAGCTACTAAGGGATTTTTACTCCCATTAAATGTTGGTGGTTTATGCCTCATGAAACGATCTAACCTTGATCCTCCAAGTTGCGGATCAGGGTGCTCCATACGAGTAAGGTTATTATTCATAACCTGAGTGAGTTGTCCCAGTATGGTGATAAGTTGATCAGCACTAGTTATATCACCAGATCCACTATAATTATCTTGAGAAAGAGGGAAATCCCTACATGGAGTGCGTGCATTGATACAGTTTTCATTCCTTCCACTAGGCGCCATTTCTAAACAATGGCATAAACTAGATCAGTTTATGAATCAAAATACATAATTCCTTACTTGTAAAACACTTAACATAAATTTGACAGTTTATGGATACAATCCATAAGCATAAAAATTTTTTCTTTGAGGAAGTATATACTCATAAACCCTTCATAATGGTTGGTAAATAAAATGAGAATTATCCTAAGCGTATTCCCCGGGAGTGTTGTAACCAAGAGTGCAGCAAGGCCCGTTGTCGTGCACTGGTTTCCGTTCGAGTCTAGCTCAAAGCAGTGTTTTTGGGTTTTACCCCTAGGTACATCTGTTCCAGAGCCGCCTCTACCTACTCGTATCCAGACAGGGATGTATTGCTCGGAAATCTCACAAAATCTCTATAATACCAAAATTATAGGAATTTCTTCTATACTAATCCTCAAAGTCTATCTTTGGGCTATGTGCTCTAATAAGAGTTTATCTAAATCTACCTTCTAAGGTTAGTACTAAACTGCCTATGATACCAAATGTAACGCCCCAACCCCAGTTACCCAGAGTCGGTGCATTATTGCGTAACATTGACTTGATAAAAAAAGATCAAGTCTCGAAAGAGCGATTAGTTTAGTAGCCTTGGAAACACTATATACATTCATAAGTATTACATTACATCATAAAGTAAAACAAAACTACAATAACATCTTGTATTCATATCCCCTCATACTATCCCTGCAGGTCATTCATAATATACTTCTTCACATCTTAGAAAAATTAAAACATTGGAAGGGGTGAGCTCAGATGCTCAGTAAGGATAACAATATAGCAGCAACTTTCATAAATAAACATTAACATTTAAGGCAATGTATAACAAAAAAGACTTTTAAACATGAACTTCAGCATAATATGGCAAAAATAAAATGAAATAATGCCATTTACTTATTCACATGGATATTATACTAGTCAAATAATCACATGCAATATCAATAACCACTTTCATAATGATGGAATGCATAATTCCAGACTATCATAACCTCATAGACAAGGCCTCGTGCCAAGACTAAAAATAAGATTTTGTCAAGGCCTCGTGCCAAGACACTAGTTTGTCTCATGAGACCTACCGATGCATTGAGGAGCTAAAACGGGCTCCACCCGTCACTTATTAAGTCTAATGCATTCATCATATGAACAGGTTTAAACATATCATAAACCATAACATAATCGTATCACATAAAACATGCATAAAGGAAACATAACATTTCCACATTTCAATCACAAGATATCAATACAACTCATTGATATAATAAAAAATACTTTCAAAATCATTTTCAATACCAAAATAAAAGAAAATTAAAACATTGTGTTTATTTTTCATTTAAAAAAAGTTATGGATTGTAGAGGAAGCCAAAACTCAAATAATGGTCACGGCGGCGGAGAAGTCGTTGTCGCCGCATACGTACGACAAGAAAAACATTCCTTTTTTTTCATTTAGTAAAACGCTTCGTATAAAAATATTCCTTTTGAATAAACGTAAAAGTCAAAGGGGTTTATACACCGTATAAAAGAAAGTTGTGTATAAAACAAAATATGCCTCAATGAAAGGAGATTGAGATGAAGTCCTTACAAAGACAATTTTTTAAATAAAATAGATCTATTATGTGTATTCACTATAAGTACACATAAAGAAAGTACAAATACAAAAGATAGGACATAATAATATCATGACATAATTTGAAAGTAGGAGATTAACCCAAAGAACAGAAATTGGGTTAAGAAGATCCCTTACAAAGATCATTTTTTAAATAAAATAGATCTATTATGTGTATTAACCATAAGTACACATAAAGAAAGTACAAATACAAAATAGGACATAATAATATCATGACATAATTTGAAAGTAAGAGATTAACCCAAAGAACAGAAATTGGGTTAAGAAGTTCCCTTACCACGTGTCCGACTTGACTCGATCGTTCTTTAATCTCCTAAATAATAAAATAGAGTTAATTTATACTTGATTAAGAAACTTTTTCAAGTTAATTATTCCTTTTATATCACTTATTACCATGTTATGAACATTATGTAATTATTTAAGTTAATAACGGTCATTTTGTCGATATTTTGTACTTGAGTCAAAAATAAACTTCTTATAATTACAAGTTGTTCATGTGGTAAAATATACATTATATCAAGAATTATATTCATGATGTAGATATCATATATATCATATATATCCAGTATATATATTCATTCATAATATTACGTAACATTTAGAGGTAATAAATGAAATGCACCGTTCATGGAGACGGTAAGTCGTACGTACGCATGAACGCTACTTTCATTTCTATTTCGTATTTAATGGAATGAAATCATAATTATATAAAGGTGTATTATAATTCCAGTATAATTTCATATATAATATCATTTACTCAATCCTTTTTACGTCCCACATATGGCATTAACGATTCAAATCACTTTGAGGGGGCGTTAGTCCGCACTTCCTAAAATGAAATTATCGCGTTTACCCATAATGGAAATCATAAAGGTATTCCATAAATGAGAAATAAAGAAGAAATATTGAAATATTTCATAATATATAGAAATATATATCATATATAGAAATATATATCATATATAGAAATATTTTCATCATAATGGCCACCATTAGAGGTGTTAAAAGAATATTGAACAATCATCATTTTGTGAGGCAGTAATTCTCCATCCACGGAAACAATATGTTCTTCAACCATTAAACGGAGGTGTGTGTAAGTGTATCTAGTATAATTATCATAAAAACATCCTAGTATATTGAAGATACTGGTGTTGTTACAAAATATAGGAATAAAAAGAATTTAGGGGGTTGGAGAAGCAAAATAAAACAAAAGAACCCAAGTGAAGACATTACCTTTAAAATCGGGTAACTCTTTTTGATTTGAGCCAAAGGCTTCCTTGGGAAGAATTATGCCCAAAGTGAGGATTATAGGAGTAATAGAGGGAATTTGGGAAAGTATTTGGGCAGAGGTTGGCAGAGCCAAATTGCTTGAAGGTGTGAATAAGGTGGTAGTGGTGGGGGTCTTTTATAAGAGGAGAGGAGGGGCACTCTTGGAAAGTCATGAAATGTTACATTATTATGAAGTGATTTTCGGATTTCAAAGGTCCCACAATTATATATTTCAAGGATAAGGTGATAAGGGTTCGATATCTACTCATCAAATAGGTTTTTTTACAAGTTTAAGTCTTAGATTTTACATTAGTTTTTCATTTTATTTAAATTGTTAATTAATGAGGTAATTGCCGCATCATCATGGTGTCATAAATAATTTAATTTATTTAATGTCTAAAAATTATAAAACAATTACCATTATGTAGGAAATATTTTTATATTTACATCTAATATTTATAGTCTAAAAGTTAACTTATATAACCCCATGTAATAATTGTTTTAGTAAAACAACACATGTTTGTGACAATTTTATTTTTACTTTAAATAAAAAGTTATTAATGTCATTTTCTTACCCAAGTGGCTCCATGGGGTCCACAAGTTGACACATGGATTGTATTAGTCGGCCATGACTCATACAATAAGGGTAGGACAAGTGTAAAGATATTTTCATATTTTTATAATATCATTTTTACCTTAAATTTCACTAATTACCTTTAATCGCGATTAATTAAACTTAAAAGTTACTATTCAAAAAAAAATTATTTTAATACCATTGAACCATATTTTACTTCCTAATTAAAACCATGTATGTAGGATTTTTGAAAATTAAATCACAGAAGTGGTAATGTTTTATTTAAACGAAAAATCAGTTTTTTAACTACCACTTAGTGGTTTCACTATTCATCAAAAATTGAAGTTTTTCAGAATAATGCCAAAATTTCACCCTAAACTATATTTGATATTCCTAATTCAAAAATAATGTATATTTTACAAAATTCAAAACATATAAATTGAATTAATTAATTTAATAATTAATTCCCGCTGTCACAACAAATAGCGTGTTTTTAAGAAAAAATATATATCAAAAGATTGACAATTGTTTATGTCCAGTTTCAATGTGAAATTAATTATAATGAATACAATTGGATAAAATGGTAAAAATATATTCAAATTATACATTAAAACCACTCAATAGTATAATTTATCACTATAAATTATTTTGATTAAAAAAGTTTTTTTTAAGTTGTTTTTTTCTATTCATAGAAAATTGGAAGTTCTCAGAAAATTACAAAAAATTCAACTTAGGATAATTTAGATATTCCGAATACAAAAATGAAGTCCATTTTGAAATATAAAATTTATATAATTTCAAAAGGTGGGTATTACTATTCATAATGGCTATTTTGATTGGTCGCGGTGTGTTATAATCTCTAACTTGCGTACAATGCAAGCTATTACATTATTGAAAGAGAAGCGTATCGTGGAAGCTTGGAGTGTTACAGTATACGGCGGTTCATTTAAACTCGTTGTTACGTGTAAATAAAACTATCAAAGAACTCAAATTTGTTTATAAATAACTATATCATAAATGTTGGACTCCTCATGTATTAATCATGTTTTAATGATTAAAAATCCTTTTCAGTATATAAACCTTGTTAACTCTATGTAATCTATCTCACATCAAATGAAAAACTGTTTGGTGAAAGATATACAAAGCTCTTAAGTGCTATACACTCAGGTTGGTTATTGTACACTATCTTTTAATTCACTTTATAATGATTTATCTGACAAATGATTAAGTTTAATCCATTCCATAAATATCAATACTTAATTCTGAATACAGATATTTTCTTAGGTATGAGACACCATGAAGCAGACACCGTGACCATGAGACACCGTGAACAAGCAGACACCATGAACAAGCAGACCCTGTGACCATGAGACACTGTGAATAAGCAAACATTGTAAACAGGCAGACACCGTGACCATGAGACACTGTGAACAAGAAGACACCGTAAAGAAGACACCATGACCATGAGACACCGTGAACAAGCAGACACTGTGAACCAGGCACTATGAACAAGACACCATGAACAAGTATACACCGTGAACTGGACATCATGAACCAGACACCATGAACCAGACACCGTGAACGAGACACCGTTTCCATGACATACTATGAAACTGTTTCTTAATATGTTTTGTTGTCTTTAAATTTAACCTCTAACGGTCATATTTGAAGATTTTAAATGCACTGACATAATTAATATTTATTTGTAGACATGTCATATAATAGTATGAGGTACGAGGTGCATAATTCATGCAACCTATCAGCTCAAAAACATGCACTCCAAGATAAAAGAGTAATGAGGCCTAGAAACAAAAAAGAGTGTGTTATGATAGATGAAAGTGAGGAAAAATGGGCATAAGCACAATAACGAAGAACTCAATCAAAGAATTCTTTTGAAGAAAGAATTGTCACATGGAAATCGATGCTGCTGGAGAACACACGAAGCTCAATTGAATCCCATAATTAAGAAAATCTTCACTCTGTCAAACATCACGAAGAACACAAGCCAGATCTGTCTGACTTGCGATACTCTATTTTCCAAACGAGGACTTGACTTCGACATATGCTTCATCTCATAAGTCCAGAGATGCAAAGACTAACATTCAGAGAATTTATAAATCTATCTTAATATTTATACTCTGTTGTGTATCATTTTACTAGCCTTTTAGCAGTGTGTGTATCTGTATAACAACACACTCTGTCTCCTACATTAGCCTGAAATATACAAGATATCCTTACTCAAACATATTTTTACACTTGTGTATACCCACTGATAAGTATGGAAGAGATACCTGTGTGTCTTAGTTGTTTGTACCCACGAAGAACTATGGAAAAGGTCCCTGTGTGACCTGGACAGTCCTGTGTATTGTTTTTTAACCCCGATCTATGGTGTGGATCAAGTTTATTTATATAAACTTCTTGGTGGAAGGTGATCACCAAGTGGAGTGGATTAGGTCTTTTCTTGAGAATGAACCACTTGTTTCTTATCCGCTGTGTTGCTTAATTTAGTCTTCTCCATTTTACTGCTTTACTGTATAATTCAGAAATCACTAAATTCACTTTGATAGTTAATCTTGGAAAGAAGTTATAATTGTCTTGTCTTAGTAGAATAGATTCAAAAATAATATTAATAACTGAAATTAAGATTACTGAGAATTAATCAATCTTCTAAGAAGTTATTTAAATAGTCAAACCTTCATAACCGTATTACTTTGATTAATCGGGCTGTATTTAACCTTATTAGGGAAAATTTTTAAGAATACTTTTTAACCAGAAAGTTTTTATAGATACTCAATTTACCCCCCTCTTGAGTAATCTACTCCAACCAACATTTTGTATCAGAGGTTGTTTGTTAAAAACTCTATTTAACCTTATTCAACTGTGATTGTAGTTATACTTTAACGATCTGTAAATTTCTGTTAATTCTAAATTTCTAGATCTTTCAAAGTATTTTTGTATTATGGATAATATATTGGAAGGTTTTGTAACCAACATACCACCATTCTTTAATAGAACCAACTATGCTCAATGGAAAATTAAAATGAAAATGCATTTAGCGAGTATGAGTTTTTAAATTTGGTATTCCGTTATAGATGAATATAAGATTCCTGAAACTAATAGAATCACATGGGATGAACCTATAAAAACTGCCTACAATAACAGTTGAAAAGATATGAATGCTTTATACTGATCCTTAGGAGATGAATAATTCAATAGAATTTCTGCTTGTAAAACTGCCCAGGAAATTTGGGATACCCTGTCTGTATCACATGAAGGAACATCTAGTGTAAAAGAAATGAGACTTAATACTTATACTATTTAATATGATAACTTTAAAATTAAACCTGATGAGCCTATCTTTGACATGTATCTTAGGTTCAATGAGATTGTCAACACAATTATTTCTCTTGGAAGAGAAGTCACTGCCAATGAACATATCATGAGAATTATCAGATGTCTGCCTGACATATGGAGAGGAACCTCTATCTCTATTAGAGAATCATACGACATTAACAAGCTAATAGTAAAATAACTCATTGGGAAACTGATGATGTATGAAGAAGAGATGAAAGTCAAAAAGGAAGAGAAGGATGAACCAAAAAGGAAATCTATTGCATTCAAGACCACCGCCTCTAAACACATAGACAAAGGGAAATTAGAAGCTTCTGTAGAAATTTACAATAGTGAATAATCATCACCTGACAATGATGAGGATATGGCTCAATTAGACAAAAGATTCAAGAGATTTTACAAGAAGAATAACTTTTTTTGAAAGCCTAACTTCAAGGGAAAATATGACCAAAAAGGAAGTTGGAAGAATGATTGGAAAATAAGTGACAAGACTGATGAGATTGTTTTCTATGAATGTAAGTGAAAAGGACATATCAAAGCTGACTATCAAAAGATCAAGTACAAAAAGAGATATGAGGACAAGGACAAGAAGTATAAAAAGGCAATTAAAGAAACCTATAGTGCTTCTGAGGACAGTTCAAGTGACTTAGAAACATCACATGATGAAAAAGCTAAGAAAACCAATGTTTGTTTTATGAAAAACACATCTGAGGTAACACAGACTCTCCTGTACATAATTCATACTATTCTGAAGATGAGAGTGGCTCTGAAAATATGACTAATGAAGAAATATTTGAATACTGTAACATGCTTTAAGAAACATGCTATGAACTAAAAGAAAAATATAAATCATTAAAGAAACATTATACTCCTACTATGATTGTTAAATATAAACTCCCAACTAAAAAAGAGAAAAATGTTCAACTACTCAAAGAGAACAATGAATTAAAAATGTTTAATGAGAAACTGAAGAATTACCTAGAAAAGTTTACCAATAAGAAGAATACCATTACTCAAATTCTAGGTAAACAAATTTCCCATGAATACAAAACTAGCATTGGATATCAACCTGGAAAAAGAAACCTTGGTAGAAATTTTTTTTCTAAATCTAGGACATATAGTTTTACTCCCAGTTCTGGACACAAATCAACTAGTTCAATTTATGATACACTTTCTACTATTTTATGTTTTTCTGGACCAAATAGAGTTTATTTTTCAAATACTTTACATAATTATTATAGGAAAAATATGAGGTAGATATGGGTTCCTAAAGAACTTATTACTAATATTAATGGACCCAAACAAGTATGGGTACCGAAATCTATTTTTGCTTAATCATTTTGTAGGAAAGATACTTAAAGAGTTCATGTAAAAGTTTATGGTACTTGGATATTGGATGTTCAAGAAACATAACAGGAGACTACTCATACTTCAAGAACCTAATAAATATAGATGGAGGACATGTCACATTTGGTGATAATGCCAAAGGAAATATTATTGGCCTCAACCAAATCGGTAACTCTGACTTAGTTTTAATTTCTAAAGTACTATTTGTTGATGGTTTAAAATATAATCTTCTTAGTATCTCACAATTATGTGATGATGGATTTCATGTTATATTTGAAAATGATACTTGCAATATCTTTAATTATAAATAAGAATTAGTGTTTTCTGCATTAAGAAATGAAAATTTTTACTCTGTTAACTTAGATTCCTTAGCTTCTCAAAATGCTTCATGCTTAAGTGTATTTCATAAAGAGTCTTGGATCTAGAATAGGAGACTAGGACACTATAATATTCACTCCCTTAGAAAGCTAACTAGAAAAATCTTAGTTAAAGACTTACCCAAACTTGAGTTTCCAAATGAAAAAGTTTGTAATCCCTGTCAAAAGGGAAAATAGCACAAAATTTACTTCAAACCAAAGAAAGAAGTGTCAACTTATCATCCTCTCGAACTGGTTCACATGGATCTTTTTATACCATCAAGAGTTTCTAGTTTAAATGGGAAACACTATGTTTATATTCTTGTAGATGACTTTTCTAGATATACTTGGACCTTATTTATGGATCACAAAAGTGAAGCCTGCTCCTATTTTTCTAAATATTCCAAGTTTGTGGAAAATCTTAGTGGACTTATAATTAAATCCTTAAGAAGCGATCATGGCCATGAGTTTGAAAATCAAGAGTTTGAATCCTTTTGCTCACAAAATGGTTATAGTCACAATTTCTCTACCCCTAGAAAACCTCAACAAAATGGAGTTGTAAAAAGAAGAAATAGAACCCTGCAAGAGATTTATAGAACAATGCTTAGTGAATATGACCTACCTATTTATTTTTGGGCTACAACTGTCAATACAACATGCTATATAATCAATAGAGTGTTGATCAGACCTATTCTTAAAAGGAATCCTTATGAGTTATGGAACAATAAAAAACCCAAGGTTAACTACTTCAAAGTTTTTGGTTGCAAAGTTTATATTCTTAATACTAAGGACAATATGGACAAATTTTCATCCAAGAGTTATGAAGGTATCTTTTTAGGATATTCTATATCTAGTAAAGCCTATAGAGTGTTCAATAAAAGAACTAAATGTGTGGAAGAATCTATCCATGTAAAATTTTATGAAACAGATCCACATGAGCCTAAAACCATTCTAGAGAACCTGAAGGATAATGTATCAAATCCGAACATTAATTAAAAATCCTAAAACCATTCTTTGAAAGAATCAGTGAAAACTTCCAGTTCTGGAAATTCCTTAGACTCAAGTCACAATGAACCTGAACCTGTTGATGAACTTGAAATCACTAGTCCCTCCTTTTCTAGAGCTGTTAGAACTCTTAAGAAGCATCCCTTAGATGCTGTTGTAGGCTACCTAGACAAAGGAACTCAAACTAGATCTTATCTTAGAAATCAGGTTGAACATCAAGTCTTCTTGTCACAACTTGAAACTAAAAATATTAATGATTCTATCAGTGATGAATTTTGGGTGATGTGTATACAAGAAGAACATAATCATTTTGAAAGGAACAAATTTTGGAAACTTGTTGAAATACCCAAGGACACATTCACCATAGGCACTAAATGGGTGTTTATAAATAAGGTAGATGAAGCTGGTAACATAGTTAGAAACAAGGCTAGATTGGTTGCACAAGGCTATAGTCAAGAAGAAGGAATTGACTATGAGGAGACCTTTGCACCAGTAGCTAGACTTGAAGCCATCAGAATCCTACTTTCTTATGTTGAACATCTGAATTTCAAACTATATCAAATGGATGTTAAGAGTGCATTCTTAAATGGGTATATAGATGAGGATGTCTTTGTTGAACAACCCCCTGGTTTTACAAACCCCCATTTTCCAAATCATATTTTTAAATTATCAAAAGCTTTATATGGTTTAAAATAATCCCCAAGAGCATGGTATGATAGGTTGAGAACTTTTCTTATTTCCAAAGGTTTTACAAAAGGAATATCTAATCCCACTCTTTTTATAAAATGAATTTCTAATGATGTTTTAGTTGTTTAAATCTATGCAGATGACATTATATTTGGATCTTCAAGAAATTCTTTATGTATTTATTTTTCTAAAATGATGCAAAATGAATTTTAAATGAGTTTAATGGGTGAACTAAAATTCTTTCTCGGATTTCAAACCTTTCAAAATAATGATGTTATTACTTTAACTCAAAGTAAATATACTATATATCTTATAAAATGTTTTGGATTGGATAACACTAAAAGTAGTGACACTCCCATGAGTACCACTTATAAGTTGGATCTTGATGAAGATGGAAAATCTGTTGATCAAACCACTTATAGAGGAATGATTGGAAGTTTACTCTACTTAACTTCTAGTCTACCTGACATTATGTTTAGTGTGTGTATGTGTGCTCATTTTCAAGCAAATCCTAAGGAATCTCATTTAAATTATATAAAGATAATTTTCAAATACCTCAAGCATACACCCAATCTAGGAATATTCTATCCTATAGGAAAATAATTTGAATTAGTTAGTTATTATGATGCTGACTTTAGTGGATGTAAGTTAGATAGAAAAAGCACCTCTGGAACATGTCATTTTTTAGGCAAGTCACTAGTATCATGGTGTAGTAAGAAACAAAATTCTGTTGCATTATCTACTGTAGAAGTTGAATACATAGCTACTGGAAGTTGTTGAGCACAAATATTGTGGATGAAACAAACATTACTAGATTATGGATATCAATTCAGGCATGTTCCTATAAATTGTGACAACACAAGTGCTATTAACAGCTCAAAAAATCCTGTTTCACATTCTAGGACAAATCATATTGATGTAAGACACCACTTTTTGAGAGATCATTATAAAAAAGGTGACATCACTTTGGAATTCATTGGTACTGAATATCAGCTTGCTGATATATTTACCAAACCATTAAATTCTGAAAGAATGGACTACATCATACATGAACTAGGCATGATAAATCTTAAGTAAACGTCTTAATATTTTATGTCTTACTGTTTTATGCCTTACTATTTTATATCTTACTGTTTTATATCTTACTGTTCCATGTTTACGGTCTCACAGTTAGTATTTTGGGATTACTGTCTGATAGTCCCTATCTCTCCATAAAGTTCATTCCCTGTCTCAATATAAAGTTCAGTCCCTGTCTCACCGTAAGGTTCATTCACTATCTCACTATAAAATTCATTCACTGTCTCATCGTAAAGACCTGATATGGTCTCACCGTAAAGATTCTTTATAGGTTTTATTTACTAATTAAATACTGTATGGCGGTAATTATTCATTTCACCTTTTTTAATTTCCCGTGCATTTATTTTTTTGCGATGTTTAGTATTCCCAAATGATAAAATAAAGGAATTATCACTTTTTTTTTCACTCGATATTTCTTCTATTCACTCAATTCATAACCCTTTTTCTACCCGACAACTCTTCTCTCTCTCGAACCTTCAGTAAATTCCTAGAATGAAATGCCCTTAGTCGTCGACTCATGAGAAACGTAGCTCAAAGAAGACAAAGATCGCACCTAAGATGGCACCCGAAGGTCCTCTAAATCCAAATCTGGTGAACCGAGTAGTAGTAACTGAGAAAGAGATATGCCCTAAGTGGCTTCTGTCGAGTAAGTCTCTGGTTTTGAAATTTTTAAAAGAGTAAGGATGGTTAGAATGTTTTTCATAGAAAGATAGACCTATCTACCCTAATCTAGTGGCACAATTTTATCAGTATGTTCAGTTCTCTTTTGATTCTAATGATGGATATGCTATAAGAAGCTAGATAAATGGCCAGATATGCACATTCTCTTTGAGGTTATGGGTTTCATGCCTTTGGATACCTCATGAAGGAATCTATCAGGACTGTTAGAGAGGACCTCCACCTTCTAGTGAATTCTTTGTTTTGGAATATTCCTTGAAAATCTTAACTAGAAATGGAACCAAGAAGAGAGCCATTGCTGCTGAACTGGATAGAGAATCTAGAATTATATTTTATGTTTATACAAAACTTTATTAGCCTTAGAAAAGGTGATTTTTCTGTAATAAAATATCAGGATGTGTTTCTGATTCATCTTATGAAAAATGGGCACAAGATAAACCTTTGTAAGTATGTCATACACCATATGTGTGAGCTGATCAAAACCACATCCAAGTCAACCTCCCTATTTTATTCTCGGCTTATCTCAGCCATGATTCATGCTAAAGGTATGGTTGGACCTAATGAAGAAGCTATCAAGGATTGTGAGTTCTGTCTTTCAAAATTAATTATCAAGAGGATGAAAGTTAATTAGAATCCTTGGAAAAAGTCATGGGTGGAATACAATGATAGGATCTATGAAAAGTTCAATCTAGTGGAACATCCCTTAAGACCAAAAGATATTGATGATCCTAGTTTGGAACCAGATGAAGTTTTTGAGTATTATGAAGAAGAATAAGAAGAGGTTGTTGTGCCTCCTAGGGATACTGTTTCTGATAAGGAAGATAATACTCCTGTTCCTCATGTAGTAATTGAAAAAGAAGTCCCTGTTTCTAAAGAAGTTTCTAATATGGAAGATCAACCCAAAGTTGAAACACAATCTATTTCCAAATAAACAAAAAAGAATGCTATGGAAGGTCTTATAGTAGAAGAATTACCTGTTATGCAAGAATTTGACCTTGAGGAACTCCCAGTGGAAAAATATTTTCCTGAAGTCATTCTTTCAGCTGAGGAAAGGCTGGAGCTGGCTTTTTAGTTGGCTAGACAGGAAATGGGTGAGGAACTAAGAGATGAATTCATGGGAATAGATCAAGACCCTAAGCCTCTCAGTCCTGAGAAGGATGAAACTATTGATGGGGAGCAGCCCCCAAATCTGGAATCTATTGAAGTACCAAACCCAATTGATCTAAGCCCTATAGACACTCGATATAAATTCCCCAGCTTTTATGATGTAAATGACTCTTAGGAAGTCTCAGTAAAAGTCATTGAACTTTCTACTATGTTCCAATTGAAATCTATCTCTAATCTTTCCCCTGAAAAAGAACCTGAGCTCGTCTTAGTCCCTATCTCCGAACCTTTACCAGAACAACCATCCATGGTGAGTAAACATGATTTGTAAGAATTTTGAGCTACCATTTTGTCTAGAGTTGAAAAACTCTTGAATATCTAACCAGCTCCTGTAACAAATCTAAGTGAGAGAGATGCGTCACTGGTGTTGGAAAAAGTTATTTGGCAGATTCAACCCAAAATGCTTCATGAGATTTAGGAAGTCAGAGTTGAAAATAGACTGGTAATTAATGAAGTAAATACTCTAAGAGGTATGATCAAAGACATGCATAAAGTGATGAATTCAAGATCAGAGCTTTCTTCCCATCCTGTGGAGACTGTTGTTTCTCAAACCCCACAGAATATTTCCTCTCTGATTTAACCTCATTTATCTTCCTTAACTGAAAAGGTCACTGAAATAAAAAAACATATTTGGAAAGAGATGCGAGATCTTGTTGTTAATCTTAACAAGCTCATTGATGAGTATACAGGGTGCCTTCAAAAAGTGATAAATCAACTAAAATATCTTACCTCAGCTATCACTAAAGAATATAGACAATCATCTCAACCTTCCTTAGACAGTGACCTACTCAAAACATTGGTCAATGAAGAACTTCAGACTATGCTTAGTGGTTTCAATAAAGATTCTCTATATGAAGTTATCAAGAACAGTGACATAGTTATTGATCTGGTCCAAATCCATTCAAAAATTGCTAATGATGTTGAGTAATAAATTTCCAAGAAAGTGGATTTCTCCTTCAACTAAATATTCTCAAAGATTGACATGACCAATCATTTCAAATATCTTGTAGAAAATCTAAGGATTCATCTTGTTACTAAAGCATTAAAGACTCAAGTCCAAAATGTCACAGAGTTCACTCATCTATTTGATAAGTTTATGGAAAACAAGGATGACTTAGAGAAAGCTATGCAGTATGGTGGATAAATAATTGCTGATTTTATCAAGATTTTGAGGCCCTATCTTCATGTCCAAAGTATATCCATTGTTGCTCCTGTGGCTGCGCCTTTGAAATATGGTTTGCCTACATTCACCGCTACCCTCGACTCCACTTCTATGTCTGTCAGTCAGGCACTGAGTCAGATCAGACCGGTGATCCTTGATCGACAAATACCTCGGTCTTCTATTACACCTACACTGGATCCCTCTATCTTTAAAGGTCTTCCTTTACCTTATCTCTCAACCAGATCACTCCCTTCTTCTACCTCAACCTCTGCTCCTCTGGATTCCTCTTCTGCTGCTGCTACTAAGGGAAAATAGAAGACTAGAAAGTGAAGAAGAACAGTTCTTACTCTCTCTTTATGTGAATCTTGTTACATTTGTTTTAATTTTTTTAATGCCCCCTTTTTATCTAATACATTATGAACTTTTCTTGTCTCTTTTTTCTTTATTTTTCTTGCTACATTTTGATAATCCCAAAAGGGGGAGAACACTCTCTATAAGAGAAAACTCACTCTATATATGTTATATGCACATTAATTATGTTGTTAGAACAAATATACACTCTAAATATACATGATTTGTGATGATAAAAAAGGCAGATATTTTTGGAATCCTCATGTATTAATCATGTTTTAATGATCACAAATCCTTTTTATTCTATAAACCTTGTTAACCCTATGTAATCAGTCTCACATCAAATGAAAAACTATTTAGTAAAATCTATCCAAATTTCTTAAGTTCTATACACTTAGTTTGGTTACTGTACACTATATTTTTATTCACTTTATAATGATTTCTATGAAAAATGATTAAGTTTAATGCGTTCCATAAATATCATTGCTTAAGTCAGAATAAAAATATTTGCCTAAGTCTGAGATACGGTGAATAAGACACCATGACCATGAGACACTGTGAAAAAGAAGACACCGTGTACAAGCAGACACCATGACCATGAGACATTGTGAACAAGCAGACACCGTGAACAAGTAGACACCGTGACCATGATACGCCATGAACAAGCATATATTGTGAAGTAGACACCGTGACCATGAGACACCATGAACAAGTAGATGATGTGAACCAGACACTGTAAACCAGACACCATGAACAAGTAGACAACGTGAACTAGACACCGTGAACCAGGCACCGTGAATGAGACACCGTTTCCATGACATACTGTGACACTGTTTCTTAATATATTTTGTTGTCTTTAAATTTAACCTCTAACAGTCATATTTGAAGATTTTAAATGCACTGAAATAATTAATATTTCTTTGTAGACATGTCATCTAAAAGTATGAGGTACGAGGTGCATAATTCATGCAACCTATCAGCTCAAAAACATGCACTCCAAGATAAAAGAGTAATGAGGCCTAGAAACAAAAAAGAGTGTGGCATGATAGATGAAAGTGAGGAAAAACGGGCATAAGCACAATAATGAAGAACTCACTCAGAGAATTATTTTGAAGAAAGAATTGTCACATGGAACTCGATGCTGCTGGAGAACACACGAAGCTCAATTTAACCCCATAATTAAGAAAATCTTCATGCTGTCAAACATCACGAAGAACACAAGCCAGATCTGTCTGACTTGCGATACTCTGTTTTCCAAACAAGGACTTGACTTCGACATCTGCTTCATCTCATAAGTCCAGAGATGCAAAGACTAACATTCAGAGAATTTCTAAATCTATCTTAATATTTATGCTCTGTTGTGTATCATTTTACTAGCCTTTGAGCAGTGTGTGTATCTGTATAACAACACACTCTGTCTCCTACATTAGCCTAAAATATACAATATATCCTTACTCAAACATATTTTTACACTTGTGTATACCCACTGATAAGTGTGGAAGAGATCCCTGTGTGTCTTAGTTGTTTGTACCCACTAAGAACTATGGAAGAGGTCCCTGTGTAACCTGGACAGTCCTGTGTATTGTTTTTTAACCCCGATCTATGGTGTGGATCAAGTTTATTTATATAAACTTCTTGGTGGTAGGTGATCACCAAGTAGAGTGGATTAGGTCTCAACTTGAGTATGAACCACTTGTTTCATATCAGCTGTGCTGCTTAATTTAGCCTTCTATGTTTTACTTCTTTACTGTATAATTAAGAAATCACTAAATTAACTTTGATAGATAATCTTGGAAAGAAGTTATAATTATCTTGTCTTAGTATAATAGCTTCAATAGTAATATTAATGACTGAAATTAAGATTACTGAGAATTAATCAATCTTCTAAGAAGTTATTTAAACAGTCAAACCTTCATAACCATATTACTTTGATTAATTGGGAAGTATTTAACCTTATTAGGGACACTATTTAAGAATAATTTTTAAACAGAATTTTTTTATAGATACTCGATTCACCCCCTCTTGAGTAATCTACTCCGACCAATAATAAAATATAAGGGTGTTACATTATACCCCATTAAAATGGATTTTCCATAAAAATTACATAACTCTAATATAAAAAAATGAATATATTTTTTTTTATCACATCCTCGGGTTCCCAAGTAACTTCTTTAAATTTATGATTCCCCTATAGAAATTTAACTAAGTGATTAGTCTTGTTTTATAGAAATTTATCACTATAATAAAATAATTATACTCATTTTTATTTACAGTAATGTTAATGTTCCTATTGTAAAACATTTGAGTTTAGTATATGTAAAGGATCAGGTATGTTCTTCCTTAGGACATATACATGGAACACATCTTGAACATGAGAGATATTTGGAAGAAGTGCCAAATGATAAGCTACTATCCCAATATTATCAGTAATCTCAAAGGGGATGATACATCTAGGGTTTATCTTTCCATTATTTCCAATTATCATAACCTTTTTCCAAAGATATATTTAGAGGAATAACTTGTCACCAACTTCAATCTATAAATCTCATTGATGATTGTCATCATAACTTTTATATCGACTTCAAGATTCCCTTATGTGCTATTGAATTTCTCTAACCTTCTCTTCCATATCCTCAGTAAGCTTAGGTCCCAATAGATTTATTTCTCCAACTCATCCTAGCACATAGGAGTTCTATACTTATTTTTATAGAGGGATTCATAAGGAGCCATTTGAATGCTCGAGTGAAATCTATTATTGTAAGAAAACTTGGGTAGAGGAAGGCGTTGATACCAAAAACCATTGAAATATAAAAGAAAAGATCTAAATATATCCTCTAGGGGTTTAATGGTTATCTTATAGTGATTATCTATTTTAGGATGATAAGAAGTACTGAAACAAAACTCTAAATCTGAAGCTTACTTAAGACTTCACCAATTTTTTTGGACAACCTCAGATCTTAATAATACACAATAGAATGTGGTACTCCATGAAACCATACAAATTCCTTAATGTATATCATAAAAAAATTATCAAGAGACAAATCTTATTTTATGGTAATGAAGTGTATTGAATTAGTAAGTCGGTCTACTAAATCCCTAATAATATTTTTCCTTTTATATGTTTGGGGATTCTGATGATGAAATATATAGTAATGTTTTTTCATTTTCATTATAGTATGGGTAATGGTTGTAAAATCCCATTATACTTATATCTTTTAGCTTTAAATTTCTAACATACCATGCATCAAGATACATACTATGAAATATCCATTTTTATGCTTTCCCACTATAAATATTCTTTCATATATCTATACATATTCATACTTCCAGGTTGAATAGAGAATAACAAACTGTGAGATTCATATAATAGTTCCTTCTACAATTTTGGTTTTGATGGGACATGTACTCAGTTCCCAAACCTTATCATTCCATCACAATGATGGAAAACTCTAGAATATTTCTGACCTTCCTTTATAGTTCCACATATTACTTCTATGCCTCTTTAATTATCATATAGATAGATGACTAAACATTCACTAAGAAAGATAGGATCTGTGCCATTTATCAAGACTTCATATTCCATATTCTATAAATCTATAAGCATTGGATCTATTTTATCCACATCATGTAATAACTGGCATGGTTCTTCTGACTCAGAGCATAATCTACCTTGTTCTCTTTCCCAAGGTGGTAATGTATTGGATAGTTATAATCTTTAATCAATTCCAACCATATTCTCTTGAAAATATTAAAATTGTTCTATGTAAATCTACAATTCAAGATTATATGATCCATATATATGGAAAACCATTCACCATAAATATAATGCCTCCATATCTTCAATTTAAATTTTACTTTATCCATTTCTAAATCATGAGTTGTGTAATTTTTTCTCATGTATTTTAAATTGGCATGATTCATATGCTATCACCATATCATTCTTCATGAGGAAACATACCAGTTAATTCTTTAATTCATCATTATAGATCAACAACACTTCTCCACTATAGGTTAGTGTGAGAACATGTTTACTGAACAACATTATCTTCAGATCCTATAAATTTTCCTTATATTCATTCATCCACAAGAACTTAACCCCATTCTGAGTTAACTTGGTTAGTAAATTATATAGTTGTACGAAATCTATCAGAAAAAATTGGTAGTATCTAGATAACCTAAGAAAAATACGGAATTTAGATACCACTGTTAGTCTCGACCATTTATTAGTAACTCCCATATTAGAAGGATCCATTGAGATACCCACACTTGATATTATTTGACTTAATAAATAATATTTCTAAAGCCAAAATCCACACTTTATAAATTTTCCATACAACCTATTATTCCTTAGGGTCTTAAGTAAAATTATCAAATGATCTTCATTCTCTTCCTTTACCTTTCATTATATAATAATATCATTAATAAAGACTCTTAAAAATAGATAATTGAAATCTCTAAAGACTCTATTCATTAAATCCATGAAGATAGTGTGGGAATTATTAAGTCAAAATGAAATCACTATAAATTCATAATTCCAATTCCTCACAGAGAAAACTATATTGGGTATATCCTCCTTTTTAACTATCAATTAATGATATATAGAATGAAGGTTAATATTTAAAAATTATTGAGCTCCTAAAAATTGATCCAAAAAATGATCGATATAGGGTAGATGATACTTTTTCTTGATAGTGATCTTTATAAGTTCCCAATAATCATTGAAAAGATGTATTGGTGCACATTTATTCTTAAAAAAATGAATAGGTGCACCCTACGGTGATGCACTCATGCATATGAATCCCTTAACAAGATTCTCCTAGAGTGGATTCTTCAATTTCTGCAACTCAATTTGGGAAATTCTATAAGGGGTTTTTGAAATAGGCATAACACCAGGTAAATGTTCTATTGAAAACTCAACTTAATGATTTTGATATAGACTAGGAAATTATTCTAGAAATACATCAAGAAACTCTAATAAAATAGGAATATCCTCAATGTTGATTTTCTCCCCAACCATCTGAGATAGATACCCTTCATGTATAGTAATTAACACCCACAAGATGAAAGTAATTTCTATTCAAAGTTCATATTAATACTCACACT
Source organism: Viscum album (assembly GCA_963277665.1). NCBI lineage: Eukaryota > Viridiplantae > Streptophyta > Magnoliopsida > Santalales > Viscaceae > Viscum > Viscum album. Next base: position 1,923,550,485 of record OY728160.1, read on the forward strand.
GATAAACAATAACAGGTTTATTTATAACATAAAATGTAACTTCTGTTCCTTAAAAATTGATATGGGCACTATGAAAAGAAATCCTATTAATTCCTAGAATCACATCGAATACAATTAAAGGGAGAATCACAATATTTTTCAGAAGTAAATTCCCACAAATTTCAATCGGAGAGGAACTATAAACTTGATATGTGATCATCAAGCCATTAAGAGTTTTCACCACTAACTCAATATCTAATAATCGAGGTGGTAATTTGATTCCCTTAGAGTAATATTTAGATATAAAATAGTGGGTAAAGATATAATAAAATAAGAAATTAGTTGTTTTAGAGTGGATGATAAGTGTACCTTTCACCACATCATTCTCATAACCCACTTTGGAAGTAATGATAACATTATATTTCTCTTTTTCTTTAGGGTTAAGTGATTTTTTGACACTGAGAATCATCATAAACTTTCCAATTCATACATTGGTTAGTGTAATACCCATACTCCCTACATTTGAATAATTGGAGTATGGGTGGTTCATTTGTTAGCTTCTTCTTTTATTCCATTTCATTAACCATCCAATTCATCGCCTTTCAACATTCATGGGATTTATGACTAGCCTTTCCATATTTAAATTACCTCCAAAAACCATTCATGAAAATTCAATTATATTTTTCCCACATCTATAGCATGTAGATGGATGGAATTTTTATCCATGATGTGATTAATTAGAGTTTTCTTGAGACTTAAACTTCTTTTTCTTATTAAAATCATGGAAATGGTGGGAATATCAAATTTACAAATATACCTTGAGTAAATAGTGAATTATTTCTTCATAACTAACAAAGTATCATATAGCCAATAAATTTATGATAATTAGTTTTAATCCACCAAATAATCGATCAATATTTCTTTCATGGGAGATGATTAAACTAAAAGAATACCTTGAAAGTGTTATAAAATTTTCCTCATAGGTACCAATGGATTATTCATCATTATGATTAAGATCAAGGAATTCATTATAATTTTTTATACAAATAATATGAGAGAATTACTTATTAAAAAAATATAATATTAAACTCATACTATTTTATGGAGTCAATTTCTTCCTCTTACCTCATATTATTAGTAATATTCCACCATTGATCCGCTTCTCCTTCTAAATGATAAATGGTTAGGATAAATGTTTCATGTTGTTGGTCGGAGTGGGCACTCAAGAGGGGGGGTGAATTGAGTTCCAATTAAAATTTCTGTTACAAACAAGTTCTATTAAAATCCCCCAATTTCAAAAACAGATTAAACTGTAGTGAATTTATACAGATTATAAAGGTTCAATTAGTTTCTCAAAGATTGATTAGTTCTCAGTTAACTTAATCTAATGATTAATTTAACTTTTGAAACTAACTTACTGGTTTACAATAAATATAAACACTTGCGAGTTTAACTATCAAAGTAGCTTTGAAGATAAATTATATTTCAAAGTAATAGCAGCGGAAAATGAAATAAATATGTACTGTATGGATATAAACTTTAACTAAAAACACAGAGGAGTTAACCAAGAGGTTCAGTCTCAAGCCGAGACTTAGTCCTCTCAAAAGTTTATAAAAAGATGATCCACACCCTGGATCGGGGTTCAATAGTTTACAACTGTCCAGGTCCAAGACCTCTACCACTGTTATTCGTGGGAAACAAAACAACAGCAACCAGCTGTCCAGGTCACACACGACCTCTACCACTATCCATAGTGGGAAAAAGAATGAAAAGATAGTGAGTGAGGATTTACAAATCCTCCAGTTAAGGTTCAGGAGATAGTGTGTGTGTAAAATACAATATATAACACACACTGCTCGTAATGTAAAAAGTAAATCACAGAGATAAAGATTTAGAGTTTAGAAATGGCTCTAGTGATCCTCGTGCAGCTCTTGACTCCTTTTGTTGATTAGAATTCGTTCTGAGTCTTATCCTGGTTTTTGACTGGAAAACAGAGTATCATCTGTTTCGTTGACTTCCAGGTTCAACTTGCTTATCGGCTCAAAGAATGAAGAGTTTTGTGTAGTTCTTCTTTTACATAAATTGCTCAATGTATGATCTATGTTCTGGAGGCTGGTAGTAGTAGTCTCGTGAGTGCAAGTTCTCCAGTTGTTCTTGGCATGTTTTGAGCTTGATCACCAGTGTGTTCTGTGTGCTCAATCTCTTTTAGTCTAGTGTCTCTCACGCATCATTTTGATACATCCACGATGTCCTTTTTATGCCCCTTTTTCTTGTTTTTCTGAGAAGAAAGAATGATTATGCTTTTCGATCGTACTTGGTACGGTTTCCTGAAATGGCAACACAAATCATTTAATAACATTAAATACATCAAAAGTAACAAATGTAACTGTTAGTGTAATAAACAAATAGTGTCGAGGATATAGGATTTGACTCCGCAGTTCATTATAGGTAGCCGTTTGTTTGTAGACGTGTACGGTTGAATCGGTGTAGGATCTTCCATCGGTAGCTCTTCAAACTCTTATCGGTGGCTCTTATCGGTAGCTCTGTGCATCGGTAGCTCTGTGCATCGGTAGCTCTTATCGGTAGCTCTGTGTATCGGTAGCTCTTTGCATCGGTAGCTCTGTGCATCGGTAGCTCTGGCTATCGGTAGCTCTGGCTATCGGTAGCTCTGGCTATCGGTAGCTCTGGCTATCGGTAGCTCTGGCTATCGGTAGCTCTGGCTATCGGTAGCTCTGGCTATCGGTAGCTCTGGCTATCGGTAGCTCTGGCTATCAGTAGCTCTGGCTATCGGTAGCTCTGGCTATCGGTAGCTCTTATGCAAACCACATCAAATTGACTTAGAATTGTTTCAAAGCTTGTATAAACAAGGATAATCGAGATTAATCATAAATCAGAAATTATTTAAACATTATTATTAACTTGATCACTGATTTGAAGGAATTAAAGTGTAGTTCAACAGTAATTGAGAATATCATAAAATATGAACACATAATTGGGATTATCAAAACATATAAATACACGATTGGGATTATCAAACCAGGTGAGGTCAACAATCTCCCCCTTTTTGATAATCACAACTTATGATATGACCAAAAAAAAAATATAGTATAAGAGAATATAACATTTATATTCTAATTTCTCAAAGAAAGCAGTATCAGAGGAAATAGAGGAAATAGTAATAGAATGAGATAGATCAAAAATTATCTTAGTTAGTATTAAATACAATAGTATCAGAGATAAGCTTTGAAAGAATTGGTACCAAAGAAGGAAATGTAAGAAATAGTATCAAAGGTTCAAATTTCTCCCCTTTGATATTTCTCCCCCCCTCTTTATATGTTCTCCCCCGTTCTTCCCCTCTCTTTATATTTTTCTCCCCCTTTGTGATAATCAAAAAGTGGGAAAGCAGACATAGAAAACTGATAAACAGAGATAGTGTAAAGAAAAGCAGTTGTATTAGACCAGACAAAAATTACATAAACAGAATGAAAAGAAAAAACAATGATTCCTATCAAACAGCCTGGCCACTTTATCAATCCTGATCTTCAACATGAGATTTTCCTTTTGGATCAGAAGAGGATGCAGGTGGGGAGGATGTGGGTGAGGGCTTTGGAATTCCAGAAATGATCACAGGAGGCTGAGCCACTGATACAGTGCCTGGCCTGTATGGGGAAGTTTGTTGAGTGATCATAAGTGTGAGGCTTCTGATGGCCTGAGCAGGAGTCATCTGGACTGGAGATTCAGTAGAGGCAGAGGCAGGCAAGGTAGGAGGAACAATAACTGGTCTGGCATCAACATGAAAAAAGGGCATCAACAAATTTCTGAAATCCATAATGATTCCTCCTCCTCTTTCCATAGCAGATATAAAATCATCTTTGTTCTCCATGAATTTTTCTAAGGCAGGAGTCATCTGCCTTAGCTTGCTCACTTGTTCTCGGAAGGCTTGAGTTATAGGGGGTAACTTCATGTTTTCCAACATCAGCTTGAAATGATGGTTGAGTTGTTACTTGGTAAAAATCCTTTGGAAATAATAATCCACCTTGTTCTTGATTTCCTCCTGAGAGGCAGAGGCCTCTTTCATAGTGTCGTGGACGATTTTCATTATTTCCCTGATTGAATCTCTTGTAAAGAGAACTACTCGGCTTAGATATGATGAGTCCACAGAGCCACTGGTTGAAATAGAACCAAGCTCTTCCTTCATCATAGCTCGTAATTGATTCAAATCAAATGTAGGTTTTGAAGCTAGAGGACCAACTAAGAAAGATACAGTTTCTTTGAAACTTTTGGTCAAACCACTAATCATAGTTTGCAGTTGAGAGTCCTGATTTTTAACATGATCCTTTATAGAAGATTTGAAATATTCAAATACTGAGACCATTTGGCTTACAACACTTTTCACATAGGCTAAATCCTTATCAGCTTGAGGCATTGAGCTCATGTAAGAATCTAAGTTAGTAACAGACTTCTTTAAGGCTTCAAGATCTTCTTCTATTCTAGAAGATTGGGTCTGGCACTCTTTGACTGCTTCCATCAGATTACCCATAAAAGTTGATAGATTGAAACCTTGAGAAAGCTCAAAAGATTGTTCTAACAACTTCATTTCTTCACTAAAATAGTGCTTCATCTCAGCAACTGAGGCACTGAAGGATTCTTTCAGCTCATCCTTTAGGGATTCGAGATCAGACTTTGTAATAAAATCAGTAGGAGAAACTGTAGTAGAGACTCTTACAGAAGCTAAACTGACTACAGAATCATTCATGACTGATTGAATCGAGGATACTAAAAGAGATTCCATTGTCTTTATTTCTTCTACAAAACTGACTTTGAGATTTTCTTTCAGCACATCTAAATCATGTACTCAGACCACATCACCAGTTAATAACTCAGAAATGATGTCATAGCTGATCTTTGGTCTATTCAAAGATACTTCATTATCCAAATCAGGATAGTCCAAACCACAGAATATAAAACCTGGGTCTTCTACCCAGTCTTCAACCTCAACAGTCACTGTAACATTTCCAAGATTGGAATGATGCTCCCCCTCAATGGGTGCATTCTTATGTACAATAACTACATTCTCTGCTGGTCTTTCTTCATCAGAATCTTCCAAAACAACTTCCATATCAGTAGCAGTAAGGAGATTTTCTAAAAAAGGTACAGCTTCTTCTCTTTCTTTTTCTACTTCAGCAGTAGGCACAACTGAGTTTCCAATCAATGGACTCAAACTCAGCCTAGCAGAATCAAACGATTCAGATATATTCTATTTTTCTCCTTCTTACCGAGGAACTGGATGGTCTTCCTCATGAATAGATAACACTTCTTCTACTTTTCCTTTTCTTAAGTATACAAACTCAGTAACATGACTTGGGGGAAAGTCTGGATCTCCTCCAATATCCATAGGAGTGTCTTCCTCTTCTTCTTCTTCTTCTTCTTCTTCTTCTGACTCATCACTGTACTCGGGTTCCTCTTCATCAGGTCCTAAACCTGGATCTCTTTTATCCTTTGGCCTTGAAGGATAATCCATAGGATTAAATTTTTCATACACATTCTGGTCATCACTGACCCATTCTCCTTTCCACGGGTTCCAATTGATTTTCATGTACTTACAAACTGTAGTAGTGATACAGAAGTTATTCTTAACTACAACTGTCTCATCTTGAGACTCAACTATCCCTTTCACTTTTATCATTACAGAGATCATTTTGGCAAAGAATAAAGCATTAGTCTTTGATTTCGGCCTAATCATGTCTTCCATTTGACTCAACAGCAGTCTGCACAGATTAACTTTCACACCATGTCTTAACAAATGTAGAAGATAAATATCTTGATATCTCAGATTAGAAAAATCTCCTCTCCTCTGTATCAAAACATGTTGAACAAATTTTAAAAGCAATATGTTCTCTCCATCCAATTCAGTAGCAACCACTTTCCTTTGACTTCCATTACCCGTTAGTTCTTTTAAAGCGGTCTCATAGTCAAAGATGTTACTGGTAGGTGGAATTGCTCTTGAGACATACCCGGATACACCTTCATGTGGGAATTTTAAACATTCAGCCCACTCTACTGAAGAAAACGACATTTCTTTTCCATTTAAAAAAGAAATTACCCGATTCTCATTCTCACACTTCTCGAAGCTTACGAATTCGTAGAACTGTTTCACTAACTTCGAGTAGTAGGGACCATTGTTATTTGAAAAACAATCTACCAATTTCTGATCTTCCAGAATTTCAAGCACCAACGAATTTCTTGGTAGCATCCAATCTACACATAGCTCCTTTTCAATCACAATATCTCTATTCTGCAAATGAGGGTTTATTGGTTGCTTTCCCGACCTAGTTCTGACATTACTTCCACTAGCTTCTTGATGCACTTTCTGCTTCTTTGTTTTAGGCTCTACACTGTCATCTCTGCTGGCAGGAATCTTGGTTTTTTCCATCATGGATTTAGGGTTCTCAGTCGATTAGGGAGCTAAGATTCGAAGAGGTTAAAGGTTTTGGGTCCGGTGGAGTGAGAAGCGACTTAGGCTTAGTTTTATCACATAGAAATCATAAATAAACGAATAAAGTAAAATAACATAAAAATAAAACGATTCATATTCTAGGTGTCAGACAGAAGTTTTGAAACATTGAATCAGTGAGAATTTTAATATCGGTGAGAATTTCAACATCGGTGAGAATTTCAACATCGGTGAGAATTTCAACATCGGTGAGAATTTCAACATCGGTGAGAATTTCAACATCGGTGAGAATTTCAACATCGGTGAGAATTTCAACATCGGTGAGAATTTCAACATCGGTGAGAATTTCAACATCGGTGAGAATTTCAACATCGGTGAGAATTAAACATCCCCAGCTCGTGCCTAATGTAACTTAACCTATCAGAACTTAAAGGTTTAGTGAAAATATCGGCCAATTGATGTTCAGTGCCAATAAATTCAAGAGTAATATCACCTTTTTGATAATGATCTCTCAGAAAATGATGTCTTACATCTATGTGTTTGGTTCTAGAGTGAGATACAGGGTTCTTAGATATGTTTATTGCACTAGTGTTGTCACAGTTGATTGAAACATGTTTAAACTCAAATCCATAGTCCAATAAAGTGTGTTTCATCCACAGAATTTGTGCACAGCAACTACCAGCAGCTATATACTCTGCTTCGGCAGTAGACAATGCAACCAAGTTCTGTTTCTTACTACACCATGACACTAGGGATCTTCCAAGTAAATGACATGTTCCAGATGTTCTCTTCCTTTCTAACTTACACCCAGCAAAGTCAGCATCTGAATAGCTAGTTAGGTCAAATGATTGTCCTTTTGGATAAAACAAACCTGAATTTATAGTATGCTTAAGATATTTAAAAATCCTTTTAACAGCCAGTAAGTGTTATTCTTTAGGATTATCTTGAAATCTAGCACACATACATACACTGAACATAATGTCTGGTCGACTAGCAGTAAGATAAAGTAAGCTCCCAATCATACCTCTGTAATTTGTTTGATCCACTGGTTTCCTAGCTTCATCTGTATCCAACTTACAGGTATTACTCTTAGGTGTATCATTTTCCTTAATACTATCCAATACAAAACGTTTTAAAAGATATTTTGTATATTTACTTTGATTTAAAATAATTCCATCTCTAGTTTGAAAAATTTGAAAACCAAGAAAATACTTAAGCTCTCCCATTAAGCTCATTTCAAATTCATTTTGCATACTTTTTGAAAAATCAGTACATAGAGAGTGTTTAGAAGATCCAAATATAATATCATCAACATATATTTGTACAACTAAAACATCTTTAGAAATTATTTTAATAAAAATAGTTGGATCAGCAATCCCTTTAGTAAAACCTTTTGAAATAAGAAAATTGCTGAGTCTATCATACCAAGATCTTGGAGCTTGTTTTAAACCATATAAAGCTTTAGAAAGTTTAAAAACTTGATTTGGAAAATGAGGGTTTGTAAATACAGGTGGTTGTTCCACAAAAACATCTTCAATTATAAAACCATTTAGAAATGCACTTTTGACATCCATTTTATATAACTTGAAATTCAGATGTGATGCATATGCAAGTAAGATCCTAATAGCTTCCAGTCGAGCTACAGGTGCAAAAGTTTCTCCATAGTATATACCTTCTTCTTGACTATATCCCTGTGCAACTAGTCTAGCTTTGTTTCTAACTATGTTTCCTGATTCATCTACTTTATTTCTAAAAACTCATTTTGTGCCTATTGTTAGGGTGTCCTTGGGTCTATCAACTAATTCCCAGACTTTGTTTCTTTGAAATTGATTCAACTCTTCTTGCATGGCTATTACCCAGAATTCATCATTGATAGCATCATTGATATTTTTGGGTTCTAGCTGTGACAGAAAAGCTTGATGTTCAACCTAGTTCCTTAGTGAAGCTCTAGTTTGTGTTCCTCTGTCAAGATTACCAACAACAGCATCTAAAGGATGATTCTTTAGAATCTTAGTCGATTTGGTAAAGGTTGGACTAGAAACTTCAGGTTCATCTATAGGTTTGGGTTCAACATAAGCAGATTCTGGAAAAAGTCCAGAACTGGATGTTTTTATAATAGGTTCTTTAGATTTATCATTAAGGTCCAGAATAGACAAATCTTCTTCAAGATTCTCAAGAGAGGTTTTAGGCTCATGTGGATCAGTTTCATTGAATTTGATGTGAACAGATTCTTCCACACACTTGGTTTTCTTATTGAAAACTCTATAAGATTTACTTGAAATAGAGTAACCAAGAAAAATTCCTTCATCGCTTTTGGGAGCAAACTTATCCAGATTATCTTTAGTATTAAGTATAAAGACTTTGCAACCAAAAACTCTGAAGTAATTAACCTTAGGCTTTCTATTGTTCCACAACTCATAAGGGGATTTCTTAAGAACAGGTCTGATCAAGACTCTATTGATAACATAACAAGCTGTATTAACAGCTTCAGCCCAAAAGTAAATAGACAGTTCATATTCATTGAGCATAGTTCTAGCTATTTCTTGAAGGGTTCGGTTTCCCCTTGCTACTACACCATTTTGTTGTGGTGTCCTAGGGGCAGAGAAATTGTGACTATAGCCATTGTGTGAGCAGTAAGATTCAAACTCATGATTTTCAAACTCACGACCATGATCACTTCTCAGGGTTTTAATCTTATGTCCACTAAGGTTCTCTACAGACTTGGAATATTTAACAAAGTAAGAACAAGATTCACTTTTGTGAGCTAGAAAGTATACCCAAGTATATCTAGAAAAGTCATCTACAAGGACATAGACATAATGCTTCCCATTTAGACTTAGAAACTCTTGATGGTCCAAACAAATCCATGTGAACCAACTCAAGTGGTTGAGAAGTTGAGACTTTTTTCTTTGATTTAAAAGAAACTTTGTGTTGTTTTCCCTTTTAACAGGGATTACACACTTTGTCATTTGGGAATTCTAATTTAGGTAAGTCTCTAACTAAGTTTTTCCTAGCCAGTTTTCTAAGTGAGTGAATGTTGCAGTGTTCTAATCTTCTGTGCCATAGACAAGATTCTTTATTAAAAGCATTCAAACAAGAAATATTTTTTTTTGATAAAGAATTTAAATCAACAGCATAAACATTTTCATTCCTTAGAGCAGAAAATACTAAAGAATTTTTGGAGTTAAAAACATCACACGAATCACTTTCAAACTTGACACTGAAACCATCGTCACATAATTGAGATATGCTAAGCAAGTTATATTTAAGTCCATCAACAAATAAAACTTTAGAAATTAATACTGAGTCAGTGTTACCAATCTGGCCTAGGCCGATGATTTTTCCCTTAGAGTTGTCACCAAAGGTGACATGACCTCCATCAACCTTTATTAAGCTCTTGAAGCAAGAATAATCTCCAGACATGTGTCTTGAGCATCCACTGTCTAAGTACCATATCTTTTTGTGATCGCTCTTTAAGCAGATTTCCTACAAAACAGATTTAGACAGGAAATGACTTTGGTACCCAGATCTTCTTGGGTCCAGATAGGTTAGAAATCAAGGCTTTAGGTACCCAGATTTGTTTTATGGGTCCCATAAAAGTTCTAGAATAAATAGATTTTGAAAGATAAACCTTATTAGATCCATAACTTTGAATATAACTCGTTGAAGCATATAAAGTTCCAGGGTTAGCTACATTCTGTTCAGATTTAGGAATGAATCTATTCTTGGTCAACTGTCTCTGTCCAGGTTTGTAACCTATTCCAGTAGTGTATTTTGGTGCAACTTGTTTTCCTAGCATTTGAGTTAGATTTTCCTTAACATTGGTAAATTTCTCTAAATCCTTTCTGAGTTGCTCATTATATAATTTCAATTCAGTGTTCTCCTTTAACAGTTGAGCATTTTTCTCTTTTTCAATAGTGAGTTCACTTTTAACTATAGTGGTGAGAGCATGCTTTTTCTTTAATGATTTGTATTTATCCTTAAGTTCATTGCATGTCTCTTCTAACATATCACAATATTCAAACAATTCAGATTTAGACATGTTATCACATTCAGAATCATCTACAGAATAATATGAATTTAAAACAGGAGTGTCATATGTTACCTCAGAAGTATTTGTCATGAAGCACATGTTAGCTCGATTCCTTTCAGAGTCCGAAGATTCGGCTTCACTAGTGCTGTCTTCTGAAGCACTCCAGGTAGCCTTCATGGATTTCTTGTACTTCTTGTCTTTGTAATCATATCTCTTTTTGAATTTTAATTTTGGACAGTCTGCTTTGATATGTCCTTTTCGCTTGCATTCGTAGCAGACAACTTCATCAGTCCTGTGAGCCTTCTTCCAATCCTTTTTCCATTTGCCTTGTTGATCATAGTTTCCTTTGTAATTTGTTTTCCTAAAGAATTTCTTTTTCCTATAAAACTTCTTGAATCTCCTAGATATTTGAGCCATCTCGGCATCACTGTCAGATTCTGAATTTTCACTCATTGAACTCTCAGTCTCCATTTGTAGTTTATCCTTGTCTTTACTCTTCAAGGTAGTAGTTTTAAACGCTACAGATTTTCTTTTGGGTTCCTCATCTTCTTCTTTATTTACCTTAAGCTCGTCTTCATACATCATCAACTTAACAATTAACTCCTTGACAGGCAGTGCTCCAATTTCACAGGATTCTCTAATTGAAATGGATGTACCTCTCCATCTATCTGGAAAACATCTCAGTATTCTCATAATATGTTCTTTTGCAGGAACAATCTTTCCGAGTGAGCTCATTGTGTTTACTATCTCATTGAACCTGAGATACATGTCAGAAATAGGTTCATCAGGCTTCATTTTGAAATTATCATATTTAATAGTATAAGTGTTTAATCTCATTTCTTTAACATTAGTTGTTCCTTCGTGAGAAACAGCCAAGGTATCCCAAATTTCAAAAGCAGTTTTACATGCAGAAATTCTATTAAATTCTTCATCTCCTAAAGCACAGTACAGATCATTCATAGCTTTACAGTTATTATTGTAAGCAGTCTTTGTAGGTTCATCCCAAGTAGATCTATCAGTAGTGGGAACTTTATATTCAGATTCTATGGCAGTCCAAATATCAAAACTCATGCTTTCCAAATGGATTTTCATTTTGAGCTTCCACTGATCATAGTTATTTCCATTAAAGAAAGGTGGCCGGTTAGTAGCATCACCCTCTAGTCTATTATCAATGATATCACAAAAATAATTTTAAAGAGATAAAAATTTAGAAATAATAGAAATTTTAAGAACTTTAAAATACAATTAAAATCACAGTTGAAAACAGAGTAATATAGAAAATATTTCAACCCTCTGATACCAAATGTTGGTCGGAGTGGACACTAAAGAGGGGGGGTGAATTGAGTTCCTATTAAAATTTCTATTACAAACAAGTTCTATTAAAATCCCCCAATTTCAAAAACAGATTAAACTATAGTGAATTTATACAGATTATAAAGGTTCAATTAGTTTCTCAAAGATTGATTAGTTCTCAGTTAACTTAATCTAATGATTAATTTAACTTTTGAAACTAACTTACTGGTTTACAATAAATATAAACACTTGAGAGTTTAACTATCAAAGTAGCTTTGAAGATAAATTATATTTCAAAGTAATAGCAGCGTAAAATGAAATAAATATGTACTGTATGGATATAAACTTTAACTAAAAACACAGAGGAGTTAACCAAGAGGTTCAGTCTCAAGCCGAGACTTAGTCCTCTCAAAAGTTTATATAAAGATGATCCACACCCTGGATCGGGGTTCAACAGTTTACAACTGTCCAGGTCCAAGACCTCTACCACTGTTATTCGTGAAAAAAAAACAACAGCAACCAGCTGTCCAGGTCACACATGACCTCTACCACTATCCACAGTGGGAAAAAGAATGAAAAGATAGTGAGTGAGGATTTACAAATCCTCCAGTTAAGGTTCAGGAGACAGTGTGTGTGTAAAATACAACAGATAACACACACTGCTCGTAATGTAAAAAGTAAATCACAGAGATAAAAATTTAGAGTTTATAAATGGCTCTAGTGATCTTCGTGCAGCTCTTGACTCCTTTTGTTGATTAGAATTCGTTCTGAGTCTTCTCCTGGTTTTTGTCTGGAAAACAGAGTATCATCTGTTTTGTTGACTTCCAGGTTCATCTTGCTTATCAGCTCAAAGAATGAAGAGTTTTGTGTAGTTCTTCTTTTGCATAAATTTCTCAATGTATGATCTATGTTATAAAGGCTGGTAGTAGTAGTCTCGTGAGTGCAAGTTCTCCAGTTGTTCTTGGCACGTTTTGAGCTTGATCGCCAGTGTGTTTTGTGTGATCAATCTCTTTTAGTCTAGTGTCTCTCACGCATCATTTTGATACATCCACGATGTCCTTTTTATGCCCCTTTTTCTTGTTTTTCTGAGAAGAAAGAATGATTATGCTTTTCGATCGTACTTGGTACGGTTTCCTGAAATGGAAACACAAATCATTTAATAACATTAAATGCATCAAAAGTAAAAAATGTAATCGTTAGTGTAATAAACAAATAGTGTCGAGGATATAGTATTTGACTCCGCAGTTCATTATAGGTAGCCGTTTGTTTGTAGACGTGTACGGTTGAATCGGTGTAGGATCTTCCATTGATATCTCTTCAAAATCTTATCGGTGGTTCTTATCGGTAGCTCTGTGCATCCGTAGCTCTGTGCATCGGTAGCTCTTATTGGTAGCTATGTGCATCGGTTTCTCTTTGCATCGGTAGCTCTGTGCATCAGTAGCTCTGGCTATCGGTAGATCTGGCTATCGGTAGCTCTGGCTATCGGTAGCTCTGGCTATCGGTAGCTCTGGCTATCGGTAGCTCTGGCTATCGGTAGCTCTGGCTATCGGTAGCTCTGGATATCGGTAGCTCTGGCTATCGGTAGCTCTGGATATCGGTAGCTCTGGCTATCGGTAGCTCTGGCTATCGGTAGCTCTTATGCAAACCACATCAAATTGACTTAGAATTGTTTCAAAGCTTGTATAAACAAGGATAATCGAGATTAATCATAAATCAGAAATTATTTAAACATTATTATTAACTTGATCACTGATTTGAAGGAATTAAAGTGTAGATCAACAGTAATTGAGAATATCATAAAATATGAACACATAATTGGGATTATCAAAACATATAAATACACGATTGGGATTATCAAACTAGGTGAGGTCAACACATGTTTTGATCACTAAAGAAGATAAAATATTTTCTCAGTGGTACTGATCCATCGCTCAAACACTAATGGATCAAATGAATACCTAAAATAATGTGGATATTATCTCATGATAGACTCAATTATACATTGTTCCCTCCCATGCTCATTGGGAAGGTCATCATGATTAATATCTTGATGAAGTTGTGTAAGCCTAAAAATAATTTTTTTAATTCTAAATCCTATATAATTTGATTTCTCATGAGGAAAATCATCTCATTTTATATCACATTAGATATTAACATGGTTCCTTAGGGTTCTATACATTGACTAAAACCAAAAATCATTACATGAGAAAAACTATTCATAGTGAGAAACCACATAATCATGAAAAAAATTATTTATAGAATATATTATTCATGAAACCTTATTTTTAATTTATATAACCTTAGGTTTAACCTAGGCCATCTTTGGTCACTATCTAATCAAATCTATTATAATAGTTTATAAATAAAATGTGATTTAACCCAGGAATATCCCATAGAAGTGTTAACTAGGTCCACAACAAGAGTACATTCACCGCGCACTAGAATGGTGGCCAAGATATACATTAACAAACTCATTTCAAGATTATTAACCCTAGATTCATCTTTGATAAAATCATATCCACTTATAGTACCTAGAAATGGATGTATTTCTAGAAAAAACACATAATCTATACCATACCAAAACTTTAGGATTTTATCCTATACTTAGGCTTACCCCTAGGGTTTTTAGGAACAATCACTAATCCTAATCTACAATTGTTGACTAAGTACAACCCCATTACAAACTTTGGTGACCCGTTCTTTTCATAGATAAATATTACATAATTTTAGATAATATTAAATATATAACATTATGATCTATACTAGAACCATAAATATTTAATGTATTTAGAGACATATTATTTAGGTACATTATATATCATCTCTCATAAAGTTCTTCTCACTTTGTACCCTTCTTGACACACACTATATAAAACATTATTCATAATCAGGGGAAAAGAAACATAATAAAGGGTGATATTATATGCTCTATAAGGGTAAACAACAGAGACATCAATTGATGATCACATATAAGCATAATATAAGCTTAAGGGTATGATATTATGATCATAACTTACAGATTTCATACCTAAATTATCATGGATCATAATTTTGATCTATGAGACAAATCATTAGTATTTGAAATACATGAATCATAAGATTGAGAAATCATCACTAATAAATTATAAACTACGAGTTCAAATCATAAGCATAAAAACATGTCATAAAAGTGAGGCACCATCATATGCATAGAAACCATTTCATATCTCAATTTTTACTACTAATACCATTAAATTAGAGTGGATTAGGCATAAAAACATTTTTCCCATATAATAACGAATAAAGAATCACCAATTGTTTCCTATAGTGGACCAGACATCCCTACCGGCTTCCCATAGTGTATTGAGCACATCAACTCATTTATCTTAATTATATCATGAGATAAAATTATTTACCTAACACACTAGAGGTATATGTAAATTTGGGCCTACCATTCACATAATTAAACCATATATATATATTCCAAAATATTACAAAACATTCATCATGCCATCATAACATAACTCATGGAAATGAAACAAGTTTTAAAAATATTTCATTATTTCATTCTAGAATAACCCATAGAAAATAAAAGATTTTATGAAAAAACTAATAATT
This sequence comes from Viscum album, assembly GCA_963277665.1. Taxonomy (NCBI): domain Eukaryota; kingdom Viridiplantae; phylum Streptophyta; class Magnoliopsida; order Santalales; family Viscaceae; genus Viscum; species Viscum album. The sequence goes on from OY728160.1 coordinate 1,923,565,841, forward strand.
ATAATTATAAACTATGTATAGAATTAATAAGTATGGTATAATTGGATCGTATCCCTAGTAAATAATAATTAACATCAAGGATGTTATCATAGATGAAAATTTCTTTAAAATATCACAATAATATTTCTTATGGAAAATACCCTTTACACTTTGAAATGACTTATTTAAAATCTAAAAATTTAAAAAATATTATGGAAAAATTTTTATTTGAAAAGAACCATGGGTAATTTTAAATAAATCTTCAAATATTTGAGTGACCTTGATGGTGTTAAATTCTATTTATGTCATTTATGTTAAAACAAATATCCATTTCACATTTTTTCTAAAAATTCAAACGTACGTCGTTTAAAAAAAAGATTCCATAGATTTTTTAATTAAATTAAAACATAGGTAAAAATGACTTTAAATATTCATATAATAAGATTAAAACATTTTTGAAAATATTTTAAATAAAAGACAAACATATAAGAAAAATATTCTCAACCAAAGAGTCTGTCTTTATTAAAAACATTTTCCTGATCATTTTAAGTACCACGTAGAGGATAATGGTACTGTTACTTGATAATTACATGAATAAATAGAGGATAATAAAATGAAATGTATTTATCATATAATGATAAAAAAATATCTCAATGGAAATTCAAGCACAAACAATCTTGATTAAAATGGGATTGAAACATAAATCCCTTACCTCAAGTATCTTATTTTTTAATAAGCATTCAAACATCCAATATAATAAATATATATTTATTATAAATTTATTTTAAAACCTTACTCATATATATACTACCACAGAAAATTTTCTTATAACACCGTATCACTCATTTATTAACAATTTATTATTAAAATCATTGTCCCGGGTCATACTTTCATCATTTTTCATGCATGTTTCAATTCAGAAGTACTGATCCTTATACATTGATCATGGATTCATAATATCTTAAATTATAATAATTTAATTAGTATAATATGTAATAATTATATTCAATTATATAAATATTCATATAAATCTATGATGAAAAATTATTTATATCACTTCATGGAGACAGTAGTCCGTACGTACACATGAGTGATGTTTCTATTTTTTAATGGATGTAAATAAAGGAAGGTAAATAATAAATCAACTTTATAGAACCATAATAATATAATATATATAATATATATTTATTAATTCCATCATTATAACCATAAAATTGTAGTGGTGATGAAAAATGAAACACATCGCTTCATGGATGTGGTAGTCCACATGTACACATGAGCGATGTTTTTTACCATATGATGGAAAGTAGGTGGGTAATGGTTGCTCCATAATAATACTAAAAATTAATTATATTAAAGTTTTTTAATTCATTATTTTATAATGGATACCATAAATTTATAAGTTGTAAAATAATAAATAAAATTGAAAGTACTCGATTAAGAGTTATACCTTTTTGTTTAGAAAAATCTTTTGGATTACACCATAAACCATGAAAGGTTGGTATTTTGGAAAGAAAAAGAAGAAATTAGGAAGGAATCAAGGAAGGTATAATGTAAGTTATTTTATTATATATAAGCCTAAAAATTCATAAGGAATAGTGGATAAGAGGTACCCTTTTATAAGTGAGGGGAGGGACACTCTTGGAATTACATAAAGTATTAAATTAATATAAATTAATTTTCATGTTAAAGTGGATCAAAATTTTTGTATATAAAATTTAAGTTGAAGAATATTTGAAATCCTATCATCCAATAAAATTTTGACAAGTTTAAGAGATTATTTGACCCTTATGTCTTTATTTTAACACCCCGTTATCCTTTTTGACAATTACAACAATATTAAAGTTTTTTTAAATCTTTAAAGGTCAAGAATGTTACCATAAGAAGATAAGTAACCCATAAATGGACCATATTTGATATATTTAACCATATCCCATTAACATGGATTAATATTGGATATTTATGAATTTTAAATCATTTAATAATTTTTTTTATTATAAAATATCATTAATGTCATTTTTGGAACTATTAACTTAGTTTGATATTAAAGTCATCAAGATAGTTATAGAATTAAAATATAAACATTTCCAACATACCTAATATGTTATATTTATCTATAAAATTTATGTAAAAATATAATTTATCCAAATTTATTACATTTAATATTTTTAAAATTATATATTTCAATTTTCTATTACCTAAACATATACCGTGTCAGTGTTGCATAAGAATTTTAGTTAATTATTCCATCACTAAAAATTAAAAATAAATTACAATGATTTTTTTAATATTTTAAATAATTATTTATAACTAAAATTATCCTTATTTTACCCATATTAAAAATATTTATAGATATTAAATTCAAGATACTAACATTTTGCATTTATCCTTTTCTTAAAATAGTATAAAGGTTATAATAAAATAAAAATGACACAAAGTGGCCATATTTTAGAAACATAGATGAGAATTATTGAACTACACGCATCTAATAGGATAAACACAAGTTTTTGATAAATTTTAAATGCTTATCCCAAAGTTATAACCATGTTTTACCTATTTTACCATTACCGATGTGACAAATATTTACCAAGGTTACTATTGATATTGAACAAAAATAAGAGGGAACTATTTACCAAATTTGAACCCCCTGATTCAAAATATAGGATCCATTTTTAAATATTTAAATCCTATAATTTGAATAAATTAATTTTACTATAAATTCTCAAAACACAATAAAATGGTTTAATGTGGGGGAGTAATGACTCTACTTATATATAGTATATGGAGGAACCATGCCTTGGTGAGTTAGGGGAGTATTGAAATCGACATCACATTGTTTATCAAACCTGATCACTACCACTATCTATGAATCACTATAAGAAGAATCCCACTTGTATCACCTCATTTCATATCTTTGATGCTAAAGAAAAGGACACCATCACATCTTATGTTGTAATGTACCATGTTTTGGATGGGGTTAAAATTTAAAAAGTTTTTTGACTTTTCATTTGATGGCTAAGATGAATCTTTTTTTGAGCTTAAAAATGTAATTTAGAGCATTTTATCACTTTAATGTGACGTTTTTGGATGAGGTTTAAGTCTCAGAAGGTGTTCTAGGAGTTTGGTTGAGTTTTGTAAGCATCGGGATCTGAAAGAACTGGTTTTTGGAGAAATTGAATGTGGAACACAGTTGGAGAATGAGTAGTTTAACTGTGTGGGTAAAACATAAAACCCATTTTCTTAAGGGAAAAAATTTGTTAAACCATGCAACCTCCCATGTGTTGTTGTGAACCTTGTTGTAGGTGTGTAGAGGTGACTTTCATGGGTTGCACACAGTTTTCCCAAACCATGCGCTTATCCCTAACCATTAGTTCCACTTAACCAATACATATCATAGTTAAGAAATATATTTTTCCTAACCATGCGAGGTAACCATGTGGGGTTTTGGATTTTGATAGTGAAGCCTGCACGGTTGGTGTACTGTTAGCTAAACCATGTGGCCTAACCGTGCAACTCATTAATGAGTTGGGAAATTACCTTTTCCCTCTCCAACTTATTTCCTTCATATCGCCTCTTTCTTACTCATTCATGCACACCAGTGGAGCTACATGGTATCCGTCTTCCTCTCCTATCCTAGGCTTTAAGATAATTTCTATGCCCGATCTCTATTTTTCTCATCATCGGTTTCATTATAACTACATCAAAAAGCTCTTGAATACATATTATTATCTTCTCCATTTACCACACCTCATAGAATGCTAAATCCATGCGAGCACTTCTGCCCTATTTTCATGGAAGTTGACAATTCCTCATATATTTTTCCTTTTTGGATCAAATAAAATCTTGATACCAGATGTGTGGACTATCCTAAGCATGAGGTATGTGGTATGGTTTGTTTTTCATAAAAGTCACATTGTTTATACCATATTTCCATTGTTCCACAAGACATACACTTAAAGGTGTCACTCTTAAATTATTAAATTCCTTAAATTAAATGGTTAGACAACATATTTAATACCTTATACTCCATTACATGGTTAGAGGTGTTAAAATTAACCCAAATCACCCCGTTAGGGTAATTTCAACACTTTCCCCTTGAATTTTAATTATCTTTATCATGATGAGGAACCCATTTTGGGTGTAATGTTTAATTATGTCGATTGAAATGATGGGATTTCATAGATCATCTTCTAGGGAGAATTTATCTATTAATTTATAAATGATATTGTTAAATTGAATCAAATTAATTGTTTATTGTAATATCATGTTTTTCTAATAAAACCCATCTGTTGAGGTGCACTATATTATAAATCAAAAAGTGATTTGATTGATGAAATGTGGTAATGTATCTCATGGCATGGGTTCTTTCCCATGGCATTCTTATGATTCATAGATAAATTTTCCTAGTGATATAATTGAATTGATTATGTCATGAATGGACTTATGTCCGGTATATAAAATATTAAATGGATTATAATATGAAGGATCCACTGTACCCTGAGTGATGTAAGTTGCCTCTTTATGGAAAATCAGGCTATGGGATCATAAAGAATGTTGGATCACCTTATATTTTATTAGATCATGAGGTACCTTGGTTAGGGTAGTTGATCATGATGTCTCACACCCCCTGAGTTGGGGATGGGGGCATGTCATCTCACATCACTTGGGTTGTTGGGCATGGAATATCATACCCCCTAGTTTAGGATGTTGAACATGGTAGTCACATCCACAAACAGGACGACAGACATGACTTCCATATCCTGTTTTTTGATATTGGGACCATGACTCGTTTATATTAAAAACTAGTTTATTTATTATTAATTTTCCCCATGTTGGACGGGATGTCCTTTTCTTTCACTGAGCTATTATGGTCATGAATTACCTTACAGAGTATGATACCATATGATGATAAGTGTATTATTGAGTTATGCCTCGAGTCCTACTAGTGCTACTCATCCCCTTACACACACACACACACAGACATGTATGATATTACTATGTAGATGCCTGGACACTAAGCCATGGGTCCACACCAACAAATATATATCTGTGAAAATGATTGTATGAAGTATACATATATATATATATATATATACACACACAGACACAGACGCACACACACATATAGGATAGTAGTTATGCAGAGATATCCTGGCTTAGGATGAAGTAGGTATAGTCAGCGAGGTTTCCTTGAGGAACCTGAGCCCGACTACTTTACATTTATTATTACAACACTACATTACTTTTTATATACATGCACACTACGTTAATTTATATACATAGACTCGATTGTGAATTAGACACCATGGGTTGTGGCCTACTAAGTTTATCTCACACCCTATTCGGGTTTCCATTGAATTGGGGTTCTCGAACAAATCTCATGTTTACAAGATTGAGTTCCTAGATTATGGTTACTCACTATTTTCCTTTAAGGATATGATTGAGTACATAAGAAAAGGATTGAGATTAGGCTTGTGATGCTATTAGAGATAGTTACTGGGACTTTTATTTATTTATTTATAATTTTAGTTTCCTTGTATTGTGTATTCCTTCCTCTAATTATGTCAGAGCATGTTCATGCACCATTACCATTCATTTATTATTATTTATTTTCTATTATTATTATATTTTTCTTCATTTATTATTTATTTCTTCAGCTGTATTTATTACTAATCCATAGGGTATAGTCTCCCTACTGTACCTCCTTTATAACCTCACTATTAGTTGGCAGCCTCTGGCGTATAGGGTGGAAAGCTTTAGGTTTAGTGGCCAACTTGCCCAGGACACCTTTAAGCGGAATCTAGGTTAGGATGCTACAAATGGTATTAGAGCTTATTTTACTTTATCTTACTATATGGGATGGAAGATAAGAGACTTGAAACATGTCATAACTTGATAAATAGCTTATGTTCGGGTTTGGACAACCCACACATGAGGGAAATATCAAGTGTCAGGAGGATGGGATTTTTGATTATGCTATTGTTACTGTTGATTATTATTTCTCCTTGGGTGATTGTTGTACTTACACTGGTTATTGATTTATAGATTTAATAGATTATACCCTTGGCCTGGTATGGTAAGGAGATATTTTTATATGAATGATTCTAAGAACATAGAGATCCCCATTCCATGCATATTCCATTCCATGTAGGTTCCACTATAGTTTTCTTGATATTAGTGATATGTTACCTAGATGATATGAAAAGTCATGTGATTCATATTAGCATGATTTCTTATGTACCTATTTAGGTAATTATTTTAGCATCTTTAGTTTAATTCCATGATTTAGTGATTTATTCCAGTATGCCTAGCTATATATTCCATTCTTGAGTGTTTCCTTACTTTCATTGTATATTTCCATACTTATATGATTATTTTCCTTTTTATTAGTACATCATTCTTGGGTGATTCTTACTATGTTTTCTAGTATTTTTTGGTTGAAATAGAATTCCTAGTGATGATCATGATATATGGTTGGTTAAATATAACATCAGTATCAAACCAAAATGTGTTTTCTTGGATAGGTTGATGGTGTAATTCTATTTAATCATCCGGTTATTTAACATTTGAGCCATAAACCATTGGTTTCATGGGCCTAAGCATTGATGGTCTCGATTAAATGGTTGATAGACTTGAAATTTATAATGTGTATGGGATCCTTATAAATTAGAGAATTTATATCCATATAATCAAACCAACTTGTATAGTTTTACTATATTTATATTGAATCCAAAATGTGGTAATCTAGTTGAAAATAAATGGGATCCAATGGTCCAATATTTAAGGTGTATGGGACCTTATAAATTGGGGAATGGTGATCTATCTAATTAGACCATTATATATAATAATAAATTTTTAATTTTGAATAGTAAATAAATGGTTAATGAATTAACCTAGTTGGGTCCTTAAGTTATAAAGAAGTTAAATTTGTTTTGACAAATTTAAATCGGTAATTATTAATACTAGTTAAATGTGTGATAAATATGAAAATTTTAAATGATTATATTATTATATTTGTACATGATGATCCTTATGGTTTAATTCTTAAAATGAAAAACTAGACCCAAGTAGGTTTGTTAGGACATGTTTCTTATGATATAATTGCATTCTTCCCATGTAGGTGGGATATATATGATATTCGAGTGTGCTAAAATCATTAAGGATGTTATAAAAAAATATTAAATGAAATTGTGAGACCCTTATAGTCCACCTTATCCCTTTACATTCCTTGGTACTTAACCCCATGGTGGTGTTTATATGAAAAGTGGGATGGTAATTTAATGTGTCTGTAGGTGCTTATATGGTGTCACATATAAGCACATGGTGGAATATTTCTTGATTAGTTTATTTAATCAATAAAAGCCCCATCATTAGATTTTGGGATTTATTATTATGAAGAATCAGTTAATTAAAATTCCAATTACAAACTAAAGAGTGTTTTCCTTTATAGGTTGGAAATTGACATTTTCCTTTAACCGAGCTAGCTGTGAAATTCTTAAATCAAATAAATGGTAAAAAATGGGAATTCTGAAATAATTTTCTAATGATGTGTGATGTAAGATAAATAAAGTGAATGGTATAGTTGCTCTGATAACTGGTACTTAATGTCCTTAATGTGTTACCTTATTAATTTTTTTAATAATTAATCATCATTTAACTGCCTTAAAATTGAACCTGGTATAGGTCTTTAAAGTAAAAAACCTCATGTAAGGGTTAGTTTTTATGTTGCCTTGAAGAGTAAATGTAGATATTTCTCGTATACCCTAGTTGTTTTATTTCTAGGTCGCGTTAGACCTAGAGTTTAAGTGAAAAATCCTAGTGACATTTTTGGGTGTCACCTTAGTTTAGGATTAAAACCTTATGCTATATTAAAGGGATATTATAGTAGAGTTAGTGACCTCAGAATCTTAAAGCATTGATGAATGATTCCTTTCAATTTTTCTATGAGCGGTGCCATTCAGGTGCTGTTTGTCCCTCGTAGGACTCTTACTAGCAAAGAGACACCCTTGAGTGAATGAGTGATCATTCAGTGAGTTGATTCTTGTTAATAGCGTGATCATCATGTGGTGCTCTATTTCAACAGGTTATACATACCTCAGGCATGATCAACCAATTCGTAGGTCGTGTGATCTTCATTATCTTTTAGTGGGCTATCATATGCCTAGAATGCGCAACACCTAAGATGTTGTTTTTTTGTTACAACAACACAAGTTGTTACATGGGGAACTTATCAATTTAAAAGTGATTTGTTAACTCTTTTTCTATTTGTGAAACAAGGTTGTGTGATACACTAACCCATATGGTTACCCGACCACTTAGATTATGGTTCAGGGGGTACATAGAAGCTTTGTCTATGGGTCATCTCCAAAGTAGAGTGACCCGGGCATTGCGAGATCATTATGAGTATTATACCTTGAAATTGGGAATCATGAGTTGATTTGTCCCAATAATTTAGGATGATTTTATCTAAGGTATTATGTATTGTTTCATGACCAATCCAGTTTGGTTTGGATTTTACACCTAATTCTGATGACACTCATGGACTTGAATCGGTAGGAGTATCATGTGTACGTCTAAAGGAGAATTTGATCTAGTGTTCTGATGAGTGGTTGGTTTTCCATATTTCTCATAATATTATTGCTAAATACATTTGGATATATCTAGAAACTAGGGTTTGTGGTGCTAATAATGTGTTCCAATGGATGTTTTTTTAGTTTTCAGTAACGTGATGAATTAGACACTCCTAAGGTGGGAAGAGACATGTCACTCACGCGGAGCGTGTACTTATAATTATAAGGAATGAGATCATAAAGGGATATCTGAATATGTTAAAAATGGGTTTTAAGATATGGTATTTTGGATAAATATTATAAATTATAAAATGATTCCGTAAGGTGGGCAATCATTTGATGCTAAATGGAACTTGTGAATACCTGTTTCAAGGTTTGTTCAAATGGAGATCCTGACTTAATGAGAATAAAATTCCATGTAGTATGGGAAACTTGGACTTGTTGATGAGATACCCATGGGAGCATGATTTGGGTCCAGAACTGGGTGGTATTGGAGTGTGCATCCATAGCGAAATTAAAGTTCCGTACACTCTAGTTGCATGGGGTACTATTTAGATAACCAATCAGTGTGTGGACAAGGGTGAGTCGAGGACCGATAGTTTATTCTTGATGATTTTGGTCATGGTGAACCAAATCTTGAGTAAATTAAAGGTGGTTACTATAGTAAAGGCTATCCTGAAGTAAAATTGGGCACCGTGAGATGGTTGACCCATGTTTGAACCTGAGTACTCATTGTTAGGAGATATAGTGCCAGGTTTTGGATACGGGAATTATAGCCTATTTTAAATGAGAGAATGGATTAGAGAGAGAAATACATGACATCAGTGAAATTTTGGTGTACTCATGGTTTAGTGAAGAGCATAAAACCTATCTTGACTTGACCCAAGTACACTGAGAGAGAATAAGTTATATGCCTAGCGAATAAAATCAAATTCTCTTTTCTATTTTGGTAAACAAACTCCTTGGAGTTGCACTGAAGGATTAGTTTAAAAAAATCCTTATGGTTTGGATGTCACCACAAGCACTTGTAATATAACCCTATCGATATAAGGGTTATTGTAGTGTGGGACCTATCATTGGGTGGTCATCTTGGAACTCATATTCCATAGATAAAAGAACAAGGAATAGTTTGATTGGGATATATCATCAGAAGTCAATTATGGGATTTGGTGATCATGTTCGATGATATCTCAAGATACCTCTACTTAAAGGCTTTTGGATATATCCTTTGAAATGTGCCAACCATCTAAGATAATTAGTTTTGAGAATAGACAATAAAAGGTGGTTAGAATAGGCTTCCTTCAAAAGGAGTTGTATGATCATTGTTTAACCATTTTGGGCATGTCATTGGTTGAGATGGGCGCCGTGTATGGATCGTATGGGATTTTACATGAAGCCAAAGGAACCAGTTCCACTGGGGTAATCAAGGTTATTATTAGAGATCAGAATGGGGACCTAGGGCAATGTCTTCACCCATAATTAGGCGTACCCTTTGGAGAAACATGTCAGGAGTTCTGTTAGAACACTACAGACATGCTTTAGTAGGCAATTCCAATGGTTCAAGTGACATGACTTAGAATGAGACATTTAAAGGTAAATACATAATATGGGGAGTGCCTTAGGGAACTTAACAAAGAGATGATGATGTGATAATGTCTTGGGTTAGATGGAATTGGGTAAGATTTTTCTTGATGTCCCAGTTTTGTCTATGAACATTGGCTTGAGTTTTAGTGGTTTATGTACTGTATGCTCAAGGTGGATCTTGGCGGTGCATTGGGTGTTCTAAGGCACAAAATAGTTGTTTCAAAGGATATTCACAACCATAGTAGGTTGAGGGTTGTTTTCATTTTTCCCTAAGGATTATCTAGGATAGGAAGTTATAAGGTGGGGAGATTGAAACATCCTTTGTCTTGTAACTAGTTAAAATTTCAAAAGTTTTTGTAAATTTCATTTGATGGTTATGATGAATCTTGTTTTGAGATTTGGAATTTTATTTTGAGAATTTGATCAATTTAAATTATTTTTTTGGTAGACTTTTAAGCCTTAGGAGGTGTATCGAGAGTTTAGTTTAGTTTCAAAATCATCAGGCTTCAAAAGCACCGTTTTTTGGAGAAACTGAATGAGGTTCATGGTTGGAGAATAATTATTTTAACAATGCATGTCATTCATGTGGACCATTTTATTAAGGGGCATGGTTTTTTAAACTATTAAAACTCCCAGGTGTAGTTTTTTGACTATTTGTAGGTGTGAAAAGGCGACCGTCATAGGCAACACACGGTTCCCAAGCCGCGCACCTAGCCCACACCCTTAGTTCCACTTAACTGGTATCTATATAGGGTTAAGATGCACATTTTTCCTAACTGAACAAGATAACCATGTGGGGTTATGTATTTTTAAAGTGAATTCCACATAATTGGCGCACAATTATCCAATATATGCAACCTAATAGTTCGGCTCATTAATGAGCTAAGAAATTACCTTTTTCCCCTACAACTTATTTATTTCCTATCCCCTATTTCTTCCTCACTCATATGCACTTGGGGAGTAGTGTGGGACCCCCTACTCCCCTCTTCTAGGCTTTGATCTAGGATCTTTGTCCGATCTTTATTTTTTTACTGTTAGTTGCACTAGAATCGCATCAGTAAGCTCTCCACTCCTCATGATTCTCTTCTTCATTTACCTCGCTTTACAAAATGCTAAATCCATGCAATTTGTGTTGCCCAATTTTCAAGGCGGTTGATGATTCTTCCAATTTCTTTCATTTCAGCTTGAATCCAAGATCCATAATGGATTTTTAGACCTCCATAAGTATTAGGTAGGTGGTTTAGTTACTTTTCCCTAAAATTGACATTGTTTATATCATATTTCTATTGTTCCACACGTTAGAATTTTCTGGGTGTCACTCCTAAAATATTAAATGCCTTTAATTTAATGGTTATAATAGGTATTGAATACCTTAGACTCTATTACATGGTTGGAGGTTCTAAACTCAACCCCAATCACCCCATTAGGGTAATTTCAACACTTTTCCCTTGAAGTTTAATTGTATTCCTCATATTGAGCCACCCCTTTAGGGTGTAATATTTAATTATGTTGATTCAAATGCTTAGCTTTCTTAGATAACCTTCTAGAGTGAGATTATTTGTTGATTTATAAATGAGATGGTTAAATTGAATCAAATGAATTTTTTATTGGAATATAATGTTTTTCTAATAAAAACCCTTGGTTGAGGTGCATTGTCTTATAAATAAAAAAGTGATTTGATTGATGATGCGTGGTGCTGTATCTCATGGAATTGGTGATTTCATATGGCCTTCTTGGGATTCATAAATAAAGTTTCCTAGTGATATAATTGAACTAATTATGGAATGAATGTACTTATGTCTAGTATGTAAAATGTTAAATGGATTATAATAAGAAGTGTAAACTACGCCTTGAGTGATGCTGGTTGCCTCTTTATGGAATGTTGGGATAAGGGGTCATAGGGAAAGTTAGATTACCTTATATTTTATTATGGAAATATGTGAATTGGTTAGGGAAGATGAGAATGATGTATCACATCCCCAGGTTGAGGATGGTGGGTATGGCGTCTCACATCACTTGGGTTTTTGGGAATGGTGTCTGATGCCCCCATGTTTAGGATGATGATCATGGAAGTCAGATCCATGAGATAGATGATGGGAATAACTTACATATCCCATTTTCAGATATTGGGCCTATGAACCATTTATATTAAGAACCAATTTATTTATTATTAATCTTCTCCATGAGACTTTTGGATGTGGTTTCATTTTCATTCACTGAGCTATTATGGGCATGGTGTCTCTTGTAGAGTGTGATACTCTATGAGTATATGAGAATGATTGAGTTACAGATTGGGTCCTACTAGTTCTACTCATCCCCTTATATATATACAAAAATATTATACTACTATGTGTATTCCTAGAAACTAATCCACAATTCCATATTAGGAAATGTATATCATTGAAAATGATTGTCTGATGTATGAATCTATATATAGGGTTATTTTTGTTCAGAGATATCTTGACTTAAGCTAAAGAAGGTATAGTTAGCTAGGTGTCTTTGAGGAACCTAATCCTGATTGGTTTACATTTATTATTACAACACTGTTTTACTTTTGATATACATGAACACTAATTTAATTTATATACATGTATTGTATTATGCACTAGAAACCATTAGTGGTGGCCTACTGAGTTTATCTCACACCTTGTTTGGGTCTCCCTTACACTGGGGTATATTAATAGATCTCATGTTTGTAAGATCAAGTTCCAGGATTTTTCTTAATTGATGTTATACTTTTGGGCTAGGATGGAGTACAAGAGAAAAGGTTTAATCTTAGGCTTATGATACTATTGGAGATAGATTTTTGGAATTTTATTTATTTATTTATGTTGTCATTTTCTTTATATAGTGTACAACTTCCTATAATTATGTCAGATCATATTCATTCATGAAAATCATTCCTTTATTATTATTGATTGTTAGCTATTTTTATATTCTACTTCCTTTATTATTTATTGACTTTATTGTATTTATTACTGATATAGAGGGTATAATATCCCCAATGTACCTCCTTTATATCCTAACTGGTAGTCTAATACCTATGGAATACAGAGAGGAATTCTTTTTGGCCTTGTGGCCAACTAACTCAAGGAACCATTTAAGTTGAATATGGGTTGAGATGATATATACATAGAAATTCCCTTCATGATAGATTACCCATGGGCCCAAATCCAATTCATAATAAGAAGATAAAAAAGGTAGGAGGTTCTTGAAAAAACACATGGTGTGTTCATTAGGGCCAGTGACATGTGGTACTGCCCGAGATCCTAAGTGTGTTCTTCCCTGGATATGGCTCGACCAACCATGTCCCTCCACATGTCATGTACCTATTAGGACATGGAATATCTGATCAACTGAGGCCCTGGACATATGCTCTTGGCACATAGCTCAGTCAAAAGGGTAGTATCACATTGTGTGTGAGCCCATCCACAAGGTTTGTGATATTTAACTAGAGATAAAACCCCATCTATCATGAGAATATGAGAAACACAACATGTGTTTTTTCAGAATACATGGTGTGTAGTTGATATGATCATAAATAGTCTATCCTGGTCTATTAGTCTTCACACATCTACCAGAGCCTCCAGAACTACAAAATTTCTCACATTTTACTCACTCAAATCTACCTAAATCAAATGAACTTTAAATCATAAATTATTGACCTTCAAAGGGAGGAAATCGATATTTTGGTCACCTAAGGATGATCCATCATGCCACCCATCACCAAAGTATGGTATCAATACTTGAAATTATTATCCACAATCCATTGTTCCACCTTAATCCATTAGTATACCATTGATCCCAAGGTTTTTTATATAACTATCATGATTTTGAGGGTTTTATCACACTCAAACCATTCTATAAATATTTAATTTCTAACCCCATGGTCCAACAACAAATAACACAAAGAACAAAGGAGGGAATGGAAAAATAGTGAAGTCAGATTATCGATGCCCATTATACTTTCTAGCCAATGATCTAGTAATAAAAACCAAAAGTGTTGTAAAATATGGATGCAATGAAAATTTATAATTATGTCTAATAACACTAATTAAATTATTGGTTCATGTAATGAATTAAAATCAATTAATTAAGAATATACTCAGTCCATGCATAACAATAAATAAAATAGAGTGAAAATCATCAAAATAACAAGCCCTACCTAGAGAATGGATAGATTGTTGGTGAAGAACATGTTATCTAGTAATTTTATTGAATATTACACTACATTAATTGTTTGTACCATGAATCTTCTTGATATTTTATTATTGATCCACATTTCCATGTTCGTCAATGTTAAAGGTGGATCCTCCTCATCCTTTTAATTCTACCTAGGTAATACTACTAAACCTTGGGGTTTTCCATAATGGCATATAAATATTAGAGAGGACTAGGTTTATTATAAAATAAATTAAAAAAAATTAAAATTTTAATCTTTTTAATGTACTTTACAATGACTTCCTTCTATGTAACATTCGATGCTGACAAACCTTTTGTTCTGTATAGGGTAAAACTGAAATTTCTAAAACAACCATAGTCTTAGATTTTCCATCCATGGTTATGATCAATGGGAATAACATTTACCCCAAAAAGATACACATACATGCTATAAAATATTTAATATATTTAATATATTAATTATGTGGTCATATGAATCCCATAATACTATCCCAAATCTGAATAAAAATCTAGAGATACTTAAAGAAATATTTAATGGATCAAACTATGAAATATAGAGTTGTTACAAAAAGCAATCACGATTTGGTGTTAAGAACTATTTTATTTTTTCTTGAGTTGATCATCATAATTTTTTTTGAGGTATGAAATGAAATTCCCTTTTCTCATAATAAATACATCATACACAACTGTCTTTCATCCCCCATGCTTCTAAAACTTGGCAGTGCCAATATAAAGTTTTGGATGAATGATGAAGTCAAAAAAGAATGATTCTACTCTTAATAAGGATCATTGAGATTTATGTTCAAACCCCTCCTAGAACTTTCTGGAGTAGAAACCTCCATAGAACCGACACCCCCTCTATAGTTAATCAATCACCTATATCATGAGGCTCAACAGATAACCACCCATCTCCTCACCTACTTATTGCACTAGTCCCTATGATACCTACTCCATGAATCCATATTATCTAAATATTGGTGGGGAATATATTAATTTCCATGTATTCTTCAGGTGGCTATTCATGTTCCGAAATAAAACCTTCCAAGACATAAACTATTTGGCATACATGCTTCACATTCTCATATACTTTGAGGAATCAAACCTGATTCTCAAACTACTCCTAGAACTAAGGTCACTAGGAAAACTCCCCCTTCTTCACCTAACCACTGTGTCTTGTTGCACTAGAGGAAGTGGTGGGGTGTTGTATTATATATAAACCATTGAAATGGTGATTTTAACTTCTTTATAAACATCAAGACTTACACACAGTGGTAGTTCATTAATGGATGAAGATAAATATGATCTGTTTCTATCGTCTATTATTACAGTGACATTAGGATCTCTTTGTAATGGATGCTGGTCGTTTTCTCCATCCCATCAATTTTTTAAATAAATAATAAGTTGTGGGTAATCTAACCATGATTAGTGAATTTTGTGTCTATGTGGAAATAGTTAATCCATTACCAGAATCATTTCAAATCCATATAAAAGTACTATACTAAGATTTATATTACTGAAAAATTAAATTTCAAAATGAAACCACCATAAAACTAGATGTTTTATTTTATAAACAATACATCAATGTGATAAAATTAGAAAAAATTTTGGCAACTTAGTGTTGGTTAAATAAAGATCCCATATTCATAATTATGAAGTAAAGGATTTATTTATCATAATCCATGTCATCGACAGAAAATAAATAGGATCCACCTTATTCCCTTGGTCATGGTGGTTATTCATGCCTATCATCCTTCTCATCCCTTGGATTAATATGCTAACTTGGATAATTTCGAAGTTTTACATAATTAATAAATTGGTCCATTAGTGGTTCTTTTAGATGAAAATTTTCCGCTCCCATCATTCTACACAACCTGTCCATTCCCCTACTATTGTTTGATGCTTGATGATCCCCTCTTCCAAAAGTAAAGAATTTTCCAATCCTCTAGGAAATTCCCTTGGGCTTTTCACACATTTTTGACTTATAGGTGGTTGAATATTCCTTCTTTCATCACCTTCATTTCATAAATTTTTATGAGTATCCATTAATATCTTCTTTTGTGCACTTATTATTTTAAATATGGCTACATTATTAATCATATTTCATGATTGTTGGATTGGAATAGTCACCATATTTATCTGTCCATCTCCCATTATAATAGTTTGATCATTAAGACAGTCACTGCATTGTCCCTTACAACCATTTTTAACTTAGTTACTATTGGTTCTATCCATAAATAATACCAAAAGGGTTAATATGAGTAGAGAAACATTAAGAATATGGGGAATTATCATAATAATAAAATTGATTCAATATTAAAATGCCTCATTATCACATTGGCCTATATATTTTTTAGTTCAACCTATATTATTCTTAGTTCAACCTAGGTTATCTTAAGTTTAGTTATCTCATTATTATTAACTTTATACCTCAAAGTAATCAGAAAATCAATTCTCTATAGTTGTTCATAAATAGAATATGACCAACCAAATCACATCCCCCAAGAGTTTATATCCAGGTGTGTAGTGTTAGGCCCAATCATCATGAATTAGAGTGACTATCGAGTAAATACTCAACCAACACCTTTTGGTGTTATTATCCCAAGGTGAATTTGTGACAAACATGTATCCAATTTCTAGTATCTAGGTAGAGATATATTTTTAGGAAAACCACATACTCAGGAATTAACAACATTTTAGGATATAAACCTATACTTAGAATCATCTACAGGGGTTTCAATAAGGTTATCTAATCTGCCCATGGGGCATGTGTGAGTTGGTGAGCGACAGTGGCGTCCTAACCTCAAGGTTCCGGGTTCGAGTACTCGCAAGGTAACAAGCACTATATGCCATTATCTCCTCTCATGGGCCCCTCTACCCCATGTGGAACTAGCCTGAAAGCCCAGGTGCCGTTACACCTGGGCCTATGGTTGGGGGAGTACATAAATGTAATCAGTGGTGGGTGATAGCCCACCTATACCGTGTAACCCCTAGGGACTAGAAACCCAGTGTAATGTTTCCACTTCATCAGTGACGTAGTGGTGAAGGAGAGGGGTATAACCATGTCATTCTTCGGGAGGTACATGGTTCAAATATTGGGAGTCTTATTTCGTGGTGAACCTCTCCCCCATGATCTAATCACCTTGACAAGTCACCCTATTCCAGATTGGGTGGAAAAAATGAGGCGCGACCCACCTGTGCTGACAGATTGTTGTATCAAACCATCGCTGCTCATGTCATCACCCTCTGGGACTCTCTTCCATCTCGACAGGCAATGAATCCTTCCTGACTGAGGCTCTCTCTAGAGTGATCCCTTCATGGGGAGGGGGGTTTCCTGGCATGGAGGGTTCGAAAAGTCAACATCTAGGAAATTATCTTTCTAAAAAGGAAAAAAATAAGGTTATCTAATCTTAATACCAATGGTAATGGGATTTTAATTAAGAAATCATTTTACCTAGACATATAAAAGTAGAAATCATATATAAAAGTTGTTAATTAAATGTAGGTAACACTTAAGGATGAAGTTAACAATAAACTACATAACTCAAAGAAGAAAATTTTAGTCACCAAAGTCCATTATGACTCAAGGAATGTTTGAATCAAAAGAATATGAGAGGGAGTTCCATAAATGATATAAAAAATATCATGAAGTGTAGGATAATTATCCCATAAGAAATAAATAGGGTAGTGAATACACCATATAAAATAAAATATAGTGCAAAACATAAAAAATGACTCATAAAATTGAAAATAGAGAAAAATAACCCTTACCTTTGATATTGTCTTCCATGAATGCACTTTAACCACCTCACTTCTTGGATTATCTCATTTTCAAAGGGGATTAAGACTTTTAGGGATTGACTTTTGAGGAGAAAAAAACCTATTTAAGGTGGATAGGAGTGTTGAGGAGAGGGTTAGTAAAGTGTGTATTGAACTTATGGGTTTTTTATAAGGGGAAGTGTGGGGAGGGGAACACCTTTTATAAGTAAAATGGGATGGATTTTTTTTAAAATACCCATAAATATTTAAAAATGGGAAGTCACTATTAAGTAAATAGGTTCCAAAATTGGTAAATAATTGGGAGGATAAGTGATAAGGTCAATCAAGAACTCAAAACATTTCCACAATTAGTTTAAACATTTTTGAGGCAATTTACTCTTAGATTGTTTATTTTTACCATTTTATCTTTTACTACAGTATCTAATTTTTACCCAAATAACTAATCCTTTATGATAAAAAAATAAAATGGTTCTTAATAGATAATTTAGATCCATTGATTCCAAAATAGAAATCCATTTAATTTTATTCAATTTCTAAAAATGATAAAAATTAATTTTAAAAGAATATGTATATAATGTGTTAAAAATAATTATTGAGAAAAATATTACTTAAGTTATAAAACATTAAATATTGTCTTTTAAACTAGAATAAATAATTTTAAATTTATAATATTACTCATAAAATTTAAAATTGGTCAAGAAATGGGTTTCATAAATTTATAAATAATTATTATAATATAATAATGTTCTAAAATGAACATTTTTTTTGTAAAAATAGAATATTTTACTATTCACGTTAAAATAATTTTTTTTAAAAAATATATAAAAAATTTATCTTAAGCTAATATTTCCATAATAAACTCAGAAATGAAGCTATTTTATTTCAAATTGGAATCCAAATATTTATGATTTTTTTATTAATTTAAAATATAAAATATGTGGAAAAACTATTTTTATAGGAAAATGAATTTTTGTTTAATATCTAATCTTATTCCCAATTCCTATAAATTAATAATTACACCAGTGTTAATACATTATTCATAAAAGAACACATTAAACTTGATAAAAGTAATTTTTAAATTTTTTTATTAGTTTGTTAGTTTCATTTATTGAGTAGATATTTAAATTGTACTTTGTTTTGTTTTTTTATATATTTAGATATATTTCATAATTCCAATTCCACAATTTATACTTGAAAAATATATGTATACCTTACAATGGTCTATATTTTTGGTTTAGTTCTTGTATATAGAGAAAGATATCAGATAGAGCATTTATTTAAGGAAGATTATTTTACTAAAACTTGGGTCATTACAAAAGTGATTGATATTATTTGAATAATAAATATTGAGTTAACCTTTGTAAGAATATAATATTTTGTTTTGGTTTTATGGTGATTTAGGTAAAATATTATCATATTTTTTAGAATATATTAATAGTGAATATACTTTTTTTATATGTGATTATATGAGTGATTGAGCTTGTTTGGAGATAAATGTTAAATTGATCTCAAAATAAAATTTGATCAAATCATTATGATTTTTGAGTTTTAAACTTAGTGATGAATATTTTGAATATTTTTAATTTTAATTATTTATGAAATGATTTAGGATAATCTTTTGGTGTTATTGTCTTGTATTTTAAGAATAATATAACATTTCTACATATAAGGGTTTATTCATATTTGATATTATATTAACTTATGTTATCCATTTTTGACTTTTATTATTGTATAGAAACAATTAAAATAAATTTTCATACTTTGATGGATCTTATGACGTGTTTTAAGTTGATATTAGTTCTTTAGGCATGAAAAATTCATCTTTAATATCCACTGTTTTGAGTAAGAGATGTGATATAAGTGGAAAATTATTGAATCACAAATTAAGGATGAAATTCCACTTAAAAAGTGGAAAGAAATAAAGTATGTATATTTTATTAAATTATGAATCATGATGGTAAAATAATTTCTCAAATCTACCGAGTCTTATATAGGAGGTAACAATCAACTACTAAGGCATTCTTTTAGAAACTCATTAATAAGTATGAGTCTTATAATTGTAGATAAATGGTTTTAAGAACACTTATTTAATAATTTTTTAGGAAATTAAAATCTTAATACTCTCCACATATACATTAAAGCTACTTTCAAAAAGTAAATGCTATCGATTTATTTTATTTAAAACCATTAAAAAATTATAAAAGGTATTTATTTACACACACACACACTTATTTTTCTTCCACTCATTAGAATTGATTTTGAAATTGTTTTAAACCCATTTTATCAGGCATGACATAAAATTTCTATGATGCAATATATTTAATGAGGATAGAATATAACACCCCAAAATTTTATTTTATATTATTTTAAAAAGAATAATATATTCAATTTCATGTACCATATACAATACCAATCCTAAAAAAACTGTAATATACTATTAAAATAATATTATTTAAATATGATCGTTATAACCTAGTTGATGGATTGATAGGTCTGAACAAGAGTAACCACATTATGAAATATATGTAGAGATATTTTCCTCAATGAAAATGTAATAATTAATTCCTGGGTAATAATAAATCAATTTTAAGTAAAATCATATAATATTAAAGGAGAAATTTTTCAAAAAACTATTTTAAGTGTGTAATATATTTTTATTGAAGTAAATTAAGTTAATCACTATATATGAATCATTTTAAAAAAAATTATAGATAATATATTTATTAAAATAAATTTACATTTATCTGATGGTGGTTACTATATTATGAATTCTTATAAGTTCATTTTATAAATAAAAAATAATTTTTTTTTCAAAAATGGGTTTTATTGCATTTTTTCACATATATTATGATTAAAATTTACCACTTATATAAATTTTATTTAATAAAATATTAATAAGTTTTTAAATAAAAATATAAAAAAAATGAATATATATGACATTTATAACATATTTCATATTCTATAAATGTAAAATAAAATATAATTTTTATCTTTTCCACTTATTAGAAAAATGAAAATGTCGTTCATGTGTATGTACAGACTTCCGTCTCTAGGAAATGATGTGTTACATTTTTCAAGACTGCCTTAAATGGGTGGTTATAAAATTATATTATATATATAAAAATTATAATTATAACATTTCTATGGTTCTGTATATGATGGAATAATGACACCTTTGACTTCGACCAACCTAATGAAGCTGTTTTAAAGGCTATGGACCAAATGAACTCATAAAATCTGATATGAACTTAACTAATTTAGTAACTAAATAAGAAATGGTAGTAAATAAAATGAAAGGAGGAATAATAATTGAAAGAAATTTAAAATGGTTCTTAGTCAAGTATAAAATTATTAAAATATTATTATTTAATAAAATAAATGTCATATATGGCGAGTTGGGAGACAAGGTAAAGAATTTCTCTTCTCAATTTACTTTCTTTTCGGCTAAAAAAATTTCCACCACATGTTTTTTCTATGATCTATATACTAACATATGGATGTATTTTATAATTAACTTAATTAAAATAAATTGGTTTAAAAATCCTTTTCAATTTATCTCCTTAAATTTTCTTTTTATTCAAACATACTAAATTCATAAGGGATTTTCTTCAAAAAATCATTTTAAATGTTTTAAACTCTTTTTATTCCATGTTTATGTTACTTTAAATGTTTTAAGATTTTTTTCTTATAATTTATGGATTTTTAAAAGTTAATTTAAAGTAATTTTGACATTATATTTAAATTTTTTAAAAGGAATCTCTTCAATTTTTTTTGATCTATTCATTTTTGACTTTATTAATGAAAGATGTGGAAATAATTTTTTTTAACATATTTGAAATGAATGGATTTTATCATTGTGAAGTAACTTATTCTTCAAAAATATTCATTTACAAATTTATATGTTTTTTCAAAGAATATATTTTTCCTGTTATTCTGGGAACTTTTAGTTATTGTATTTTTTTCAAAAGAAAAGGATATTTCTCTTTATTTTTATGTAAAAATTGAATATTATTTTGATTATGTTTTTAAATAAGTTTTTCAACGAATTTATGATAAAAAATGAAATATTCCAAATATTTTGTTCATGATATTGTACTTGTAAACTATTAATGATGATGGGTGAGTCTAATATATATCATGATGATGGGTGGGCCCAATATAGCTCATGCTGATGGGAGAGCCTGATATCTCTCTCTAATGAACTGGGTAATGTTTCAGAGTTAACAGAATATAAGTTACTCCTAAGAGACAACATAAGTTTTTTGAATATAATTAACATATAAGAGATAAATAAATTTATCTATTAAATTAAATCATAAGAGAATGTGTATGGAGTTAACTAATATATTATTCCTATGAAGTGATGGAGTTAGCTAATATAAATTACTCTTTAGATAATTTTGGAATTATCTTGTTGGGGATTCCATGATGTAATTTTTATGTATCAAGATGAAATTATGATTTTTTATGATTTTTATTGGTTTTAATGGAAATATTTTAATTTCATGTTGTAAGTGAATGATTTTATGAATGGGTTTTACCTTCTAAAGGTGAAAGGTTTGTTTTTCTAGGAAAAAGTTTTGAACGAGTTCTCATATTTTACCAAGAGACTCTCATGATTATGTTTTTTAAATTTTTCTTGCTTAAAATTTTATTTATGAAACCCTTGGGATTTAATTTTTATTTCATGATTAAGTAAATTATTATTTAATATCATAGTTTTTTATGTAAAAAGGAAGACTTTATTAAGGGTTTTCATGAATTTCAAAAGGAATAAAAAGTTAATTTATTTTTATATCCCTTAAAAAGTCTGTTTTATTCATCCCATATTTTTTTTCATCAGGAATAAGGATGTGTAATAATTATAGGAAGGTCAATGGTGAAACATATTGAATTAAGGTAAAGTTTCATAAATGAAACAAGATTGTAAACATAAAAACCTCTTTTTGAAAAAAAATACATGGTGTGGAAATGTATATGTTGTTATGCATTGGTTTTCCTAATTCTCAATAACTGTAAACATAAAAGATCATGGGAATGTAAGACAGTGAAATAAATTCTTCCAAACTCATAATTATGGGTTTTTTTATTTATGAGGTTTTATATTCCCTTTCAGTAATCCATCACTGGGAGCTAGAGATGTGTCTCTCCCCTATCAGGTAAACCACATCTGGAGACTCAACAGGATGAACCATCAATAATCCATCACTTGAAGCTAGGTGTGTGTTTGTTACCTTAAAATTATCACATTATCCAATTCCATGTCTTTGGTTCCCCCTATTAGATATCATCTAATCTGAGTCTTGGGTCATGAATCTCTCTACTGGCCATCACCTCTCAGTGAACTATATATCCCACCATACATATCTAAGGAGCATGTCTAGTGAATCCCAAACCATATATCATATAAATATTTGTGGGAAAAGAGTATATCCAAAAACCATCACTATAATACCATCTCAACAATTTATCTATTTTCTTGATCCTATACTATAAAACAAGTTCAGAATATATAGTGCATGACCCACCATCATCACAACCATGATAAGCTCAAATAATCGATTTAGGTTCTATAGTGAAACTCACAATCCTAAAAAACCATTTATCATTTTCACCCTCTCTAGGGTAAACATCTCACTGGGGAACCCATTGAGGTCTCCAAGATCTCATATTAGCTAGAAAACCCCACACTGGATCCTCTTATCTCAAAAATTTCTCTCAGGTCAACACCCATCACTCATAGGGTATAATGTCTCTCAATATTGTCAAAGACTCATTAAGGCCACACTTGAATCCTAGTAAATTATCATAAGGTAGATGACCTTAATACCTTCTCAATACCCAAGTCATCCCAACATTGATTCTCATGAACCCAAACTATCCAAATTCTTTCTAGGGAACACCAACTTAGTTACTCTCATCTCAATAGGTGGGGGGGGGGGACACTCACCCCATGGTCATCCTTACAAGGCCAAAGGCAAAAGGCATCATAAGGTTCTCACATGTGCTATAAATTTTCCATTCATTGAAATTCATCAATCAACTACCACCCAAGCTCATCTAATCCTTGAATTATAAGATAAGAACCTATCCCACACTTATATAATCAATAATTAATTATAAAACATTTAATGGGTGTTCCTGTACCACCAAAACCACAACCAACCACACTCGAAAGGCATAAGACATAAACCCAAGATCATCCCAATCCAATGACATAACATGAAAATATAATTTAACTACCAAAATAATTTAATTTAACACAAAAATATTAAAAATTCCCCATGGAAACAAACCTCACCAAAATGATGTGTGGTGACATGAAGATACATTCCTAGGACATACTCTCACTAGGATGGATAAAATCCCCATACAAAAACAACTGATTTTACCCTGATTTGGTGGAATGTGAATTAAAACCCAAACCTAGTAAAATTAAAATTGGTGGAAATAATAAAAAGGGATAAATTGTGGAACAAAGAGAATAAGACATACCTTAATCACCATGAGAAATTTGAAGACATCATCCCACACCAAGTGGGAAATGAGGGTAGAATAGGGGCAAGTGTTCCAACCAAAAATATTGCCTACCATATCCCTTATTTTAATAAAATTAATGGGGAAAAACACAAGGGAAAATGAATTTAACCCTATCATAAAAACACTCCCATTATACTATCATGGTGTGAACATGAGGTTCACACCCTGAAATTTTTGGTTGTAAACCTATAATGATCTGTTACCTTTCTGTCAGATATATTTTAATGATTGTTTTAGTTTTCCTTTTTCATTATTCTAGTAATAATGAGAAGGAATTGTGAGGATACCTATATTGGTAAAGTTAGGCATTTGTTAGAATTTTGAGTATAAAACATGCTATTTTTTCTATTCATTGGGAAATTACATGACATGTAATGGGAGTAAATGAAATGTAATGGACACCAAAAAAGACCTATGAATTGGATGAAAAATGTGAGAATTTTACATGCCGTGTAAAGGGTACACATCATGTAATGAAAAAAATTGGGTTTTAATAAAAAGAGATGGGGTTTTCAGTGTATGTGGGACTTGAGATTATATGACATGTACTAAGATTACATGTTGTGTAAAATCATGAGGGTTGGTTTTAAGTAATTGGTTCAGCTAAAATTATTATTTTATTCATATAGGATTCCTTTATATCAACCTAGAGGCTCTTCCTAGGAGATTTTGGGTGACTGACTCATGTTCAGATCACTTTATTTAGCGATTGATCACCATTGTGGTTGGATTGCTTCTCTTTAGGCATAAAAACCTTCTAGTTATTATTTTGTTTTGGTTGTGGCTATGGTTTGGATTCATATTCACAATAGTATAGTTTTTTCTATTGATCATTTTATGTTTCTTAGTGTGCCTTGGATTTTGGAGGCTGTTCTCTTGGTTTCCGGTCACAGTTGTCAAAAGAAGCTAGGTTTCTACCGTGTTGAGGTAGGTGTTTTTATAAAATGTTTTAATTTGATTAATTTTATGTTTTTATTCATAAATGAATTTTGGTTGTTCATTTATTGAAGTGATAAATTGTTTCAAATGATTTTTTGGAATTAAAAATGTTTTCAAAAGGTATTTTTCCATGAAAATGAATTTTATTTATTTAAAAATTGGTTTTAAAACTCTAAAACAGATCAAATAGGATTTGAAAAAAATTTACAAAATTTTGATCTTGTTTTTGAAAATATATTTTAAAAAATACACATCGGGAACCTTGGGTGTATTAGAAAAGAGACATGGGTATCCTTAGTGTGTGCTTCACAACTAGGAGGTAATCTTTTGTGATATTGACTAACAGGAATAAATATCTATTCAATCCAATTTATGCCTATTTAGTTTAGTAAGTATCTAGTATGCATTGTACCATAGTATAGAGCTCAATATGAGGTTCTTTTCATTATTAATTTATAGTTATTTAACACATGATTGTTTTCATCATGGATTGTTTCTCATAGGTTTTAATATGAGGTTGTATCACATAACCTCACATGATAGGTTATTCCATGGATATGTGTACCTCTTGATGCATGGAGATAATTTCCTATTTTTATCAATTCTACATGTCATATTTTTGGTTTGAGAATATGAAAGGATTTTATGAAAACCAAAGGGAAAATTATTTACAACTGGATTTGTTTTATGAAAATTCTTTGTAAAATTATTTTTTTAAAAATCAATAATTATTTCATTCTTGATATTAGACTTTATATAGAAACTATGGTGGTAAATGAATGGGATTTTTATAACACCCTACATGGGAATTTTGTAATTTTTAGATGTTATATTATAAGATTCAAGTAAAGGTAAGAGAATATTGTAGCATGATGGGTTCTCTTGTTGTTTCTACATTCGGTTTAGGTTGTTCTAGAGGTAACTATTAGTTACATGAGGTTTTTATATACTTTATAGTTTATATTGTTTTGTCTTATAATATATGTTTTTGTGGTATCACTTCTATTTCTTATTCGTACTCTAGTGGTATGTATAGGTTTGATTATATTCAAGACTTTTTTTATTATCCTGTTTTACCCATATCATGTGATAGGCCAGTTTGGGTGGTTGATATACTTGACCTAGGGTGGTTCATTAAAATTTGGTATCAAATGGATGATCAACCTAAAATATGTTTGCACAACCTAGGTTTTGTTATGTTTCTTGGGTATATTGGAATTAGGATCACCTTAATGATTTCAATATTTATTATCAATACCATAAGTTGGTCTTGTGATTTTGGAATTTGATCATGATTGATTGGTTTTTATATTTTCTTAGGCAATGACTTTTAGAAAATATCTTTCAAATATTAAAGAGGAAGTTGTGAGATAGGTTCTGTAGATGAATCCTCCAATGGACCCTACTTTTGTAGAATCTATTATCTACAATTTTCATACTCTGGGTCAAGTGGGTTTTGGGAACCCATGATGCATAGTGGACCATGGATCAAAATTTACTAAGCAACATCCACCCATCTTATGCAGTGACTAAGGACTCCAGGAATCTAAGGATTGTCTTTGGCAAATAGCGTGGATATGTAGGATCAAAATAAGAATGTAAATGATCAATATACAAGAGGGTGGGGGGTGAATTTTATACTTTAAAAATTCCTTTGGAACCTTTAAAGTTGGTATAAAACTTTCCTTTTTTAACCTTAAGGAAACTATATTTAAAAAGGTTAAACAAAGTAAATTCACCAAACCTCTTAGTTCTACAAACTTGCTAGGTTCCAGAAATATGGTTCGAGAAATGAAACTTATGAGAAGCTTACAAGGACAAAGATTCTAACTTAAAGAATATAGAATCTTACAAATCAGAGTATAAAAGTATAAGAAAGTATAATATAGTTATAATTTCCTTAATAATAAAAATTCAGTAGAAAAAAAGTTTGAAATAATACAAGTAACAAGTAGAGAATCTTTTAATCCAAAGAGTAGGGTATCCAACAACCTTGGATAAAGGTCCCTTGATTTATACTTTCAAGAAAGTATGTCTTAACCACACCAGTTTAAGCCCTCAATAGGAATATCAGAGTATGTCTTGCTATCCCTGCAAGCCCTCAAACTTCAATGTAATCAAAACCTCTGTCTTCCTTATCAAGAAAGTCCTCAAACTTTAAGGTAGTCGACACCTCTGTCTTCATATCCCTGGAAACCCTCAAATGTACTCATCAACATTCGGAGTCGCACAAAGCAAGATGAACAAGATGTTCTGTACGCATAATGCATAAGAGTATCTCTCTCAAAAAATAATTACAACAACATGTGGTCTCTAGAGTTATCAATTTCTTTTTTCAAAAGTTCTGAGCTCGCTCTAATAAGCTTCTATTTATAGGCACTTTTCCAATGGTCGGCTCCCTCCTCTAATAGTCATATTTTTCCTTGAATCTCAGAGGGACCTATACATGTGTCACTCAAAAAATTGTTATTTAGAAACAGATTGTATGACATCATTTCATAACTATAACAAGGGTAAGAAAAATATGGTTTCTTAATCAAATTCATTTTTTAGAGTCTAAGGAAAAATACAGTTTGAAGTCTAAGCAAGTAAGAATTTGGAGTCTATATTACATAGATATTTGGATTCTATTTTTCATGGAATTCATAATTAGAAGTCTATATAATTAGGAGTCTGAATTACAAGGAAATTATGAAACTGAATTCTAAGGAATTCAGAACCTAAATTATAAGGAATTCGGAGTTAGAATTCTGAAGAATTCAGAATCAGAATTTAAATAAATTCGAAGTATGAATTCGGAGAAATTCAGAATCAGAATTATGAGGAATTCGAAACCTAAATTTTGTGGAATTCAGGGTTTGAATTTCAGAGAATTTAGAGTACGAATTTTAGAGAATTCAGACTCTTAATTTTAGAGAATTCAGAGTTTGAATTTCAGAGAATTAGGAGTATAAATTTAAGAGAATTGGGAGTCTGAATTTCAGAGAATTCATAGTCCGAATTTCAGAGAATTTGGAACATGAATTTGGATCCTAAAAATAGAATACTCTATATCTAAGTATTTATATAATTCCAAGGTTTTAGATGTGAAACCAAAAATTTCACTTAGGAGTAAAAAGAGTTAAATTCAGAGAAACTAAAATATGAATAATAAAAAACTGGTAAGGATAAATTTTCCTTGGGGAATGAAAATTTTCTTTATTAATGAAAATCTGAGTAAAAAGAGAATTTCCTTGAGGAAGGAAAATATTCCTTATTAAAATAAATCTTAGGGAAAATAAAATTTTCCTTGAGATAGAGTGTTTGTGATTTTCAAAACATAAAGGAATGGAAAATTCATAAGGAAAACTTATTGACTTAACAATATCCCCCTTTTTAGAAAGCACAAACATCCTTAATAAAAAGAAGATAAGGACATTGAAATTTTTTTGAACTTGAAAATAAAAACTTATCTCCCTTTACTTATGTATCATAATGAATATGAATAACTCCCCCTTAGGCATTTAAATCCCTAAGGATCGTATTCTTGATTTCTTGAATGAGATTTTACATTTTCTTGCATAAAAAATTCTTATTGATAAAAAAATTTCCCTTAAATGTACTCCCCCTTACTTAGGGAAATTTATTTTTTAATTAGTATTCTTTTCTTGACATTCCATTCTCCCCCTTTGTGATTTTAAAAAAGGAATAAAGGAAATGGAGAAGAAAATATGGTACCTGAAATATTAGTACTAAACAACCAAAAATATGAAGTGTAATGAAAATTTCATTAAGATTGAAAGAATTTGTACAACAGGAAAATACAACAAAAGATCAGATTTTAGAAAGATTATCCTTCTTTATCCTTCAATAATATCTTCTTGACAATATTCTTGAGCTTCTTTAGTTCTTTGTGATCATCTTCCATATGCTTGAGTAGCTGGTCTTGATCTTCACTTTTCTTTTCTAAGGCTTTAATTTTTTCTTCCTGAGCCTTAAGCATATCAAACTGATCCTTCAAGGCTTCTTCTTGTTTACAAATTTTTTCCTCAAGTTCAATTCTAAGATCCCTTTCCCTCTTCCAATTCTAAGTAACTGAATACAATTTCCCATTCAGACCTTTAACTTCTTGCTTCCGAGTAGTTTCTTTAAGAGATAAATTTTCTTCAAAAGACTTAGTGAGATCTTTGAACTTAGCATCTTCGGTTTCAAAAGAATACTTGACATTATCTTGAAACTCATCGATAATTCTCATCTCTTAAATAGTTTTCCTTGACCAACTAGTCATCTTCTTGCAAGATATTTTATAGTCTTCATAATTAATGAACAAAGTTTTGAAATTGGCCTCAAGATTGACACACTTATCCATCACCATGGATACTGAATCTTTTTTCTGATTTAAGGAATGCTGAATCATTTGGAATCTTGAATCTATACTTGGAAATAAAAAAAAGTACCAACCAGCTTCTTCAAAGACTGAACAACAAAGTCATGGCCAAGAGAATATGATTCTGAATTCGAATGCTTGGTTGATGAGGATTCCTTTTCAAGCACATCAGTTTTCCTCTTTGATGAATCACCAACATCTTTCTTACTAACCAAAGACTTGGTAGAAGTATCAACCATTATCTACTTTCCCTTATCTATTCTTGAAATGATTTATTCTTGTTTAGGTGATTTATGTTCACTATCTGATAGCTGAACAATATTATCATCATCAACTTCTTCCTTCTCAGATCCAGCCTCAACACCCTCTGGTTGTATGAAATCATGATTTATACTTTCTTCTTTAGACAATTTATTTACTTATTCCTCACCCTTCTCATATTTTTTTGGGGTAGAAAGTTTTGAAGACTCGACTTCAAAAGTTCAGATTGATAACTTCTTAGAAAGACTCTCCTTCTCATGATAATACTCTACTTTCTTTATCATATCTTCGGTATCACCACTCCCTTCTTCTTATTTTTCCACTTCTTCTTCTTGCACTATTTGTTCTTCTTGATCTCGCTCGGGAATCACCATCTTCTTTCCCGGAGCCTCTAGGATTGATTCTATTAAAAAGGATTCTGGTACTGGAATATTATCAGAATATTTCTCAACATCCTTAAGAAGAGATCGTACTATCTCAGCCTCATACATCTTCTTCTTTTTCTAATTTTATTTCTATTACTTATCAAGATTCATAGCAGCCTTTATCTTTAATGATTTTGACTTAGTAGGGTCCAAGGAAAACATAGGCTCCCCTTCCATTTTATTTTTCTTATCCTCTCTCCATTTTCAACTACCTCATCAGGATAATATTTTTTCTTCTTTGACTTTGGTGGTGCAGATTGAATTTCCTTGGAAACAGAAACTTTTGCTATCTCTTGAATTTCCTTTACTTTCCTCTTCCTTCCACCTTTCTTGGAGGTTTCAGCTACAACATGTTTCTTTGATAAAAATTCAAATTCTTCATTTGATAAATCATAAAACTCTCTGGATTCACCAGAAAATCCAATTTGCATTCTCCTTAGAGTGTCATCGCTTAGCAACATTACCCTGAAATTTCTTAACTTTGATTTTCAGGAAATTTTCATTGATTCCAAACAAAAAATGATGATATTTGATAGAATTTTCAGATACATGATAATCTAAGACTTCAGATTTCCATTCTTGATATTCTCATTCATAACCAAAATATATTTTACCAGATTCAGCTTTATGAGGTTCACTAAGAAATCCAAAACATATATATTAATTTTCTTCAGAGTATCTTTATCTCCTTTTCTCGGAATGATAAATCCTTGAACCTAAATTTCAAGAATCTGGAAATTTGATGAAAGATGAAGAATCTTCATAGTCTTGACTCCAACCAAACCAAGGAACTCTATGGAATTCTCCTTATCAAAGCTTCCTTAAACATTCGGTAACTTATGCGAACAGAGTTCATCTTCTCCTTCATAAGGTATTCCAATCAGACTAGCTACCTTAGAATAATAAAGAGAGTAAGTCTTACCATAACTCTTGAAAGAAAATTTCTCTTTTCCTCCTTGATTGAAAAAAGATACAGATTTATAGGACTCTACTAGAAACTTTGGAATCACTGGATCCTCTTCCATGGGTTTAGATATAGTTACACTCTCCTAGCTATTTAACTTGATGTTATTTGAGATGATTGAATCAAAGTTATTAAAGAAGTCCGGGTCTACCAAACATTCATGATAAATATTCCATTCAAATACTTTATTTATGGTTGACACTTCTTTTTAAGGAGAGGCTTCTTTACAAATTCAAAACAAAGGAAGACCTGAGAAATTTGGAACGGTCTTAAGTAGGAAGGGAAGAGCTTCAGTGCACAAGATCTTGGGATTCGATGTGGGACAACCATCGGGGGGGTCCTTTATATAGGCAATTGAAGTGATGATTCAACTTCCCTGATTGATCCAACAGTTAAAAAATTCTTTATAAGATCTAACGGTTGAGATGATATCCAAAGACTGATTTTAATATATTCTGATCTTTTGTGGTTTTTAAGAAAGACATTTGAATTTAAGGAAAAGTGAATTCAAAAATTTTGAAAACAAAATGAGAATTCCAATAAGTAAAAGATGATTACAAAAATTTAGGAAATAAAACATTAGTTTTGGATTTCTAGGGAGATTATTCGTAATAAGAAAAATTATTCTTGAAGAACTTTAGATTCTGAAAGTTTTTATTAAGAAAATTTTTAAATTATAAAAAATTTAGATTATGAAAAATTTTACTATGAAAATTTAAACTATAAAAATTTTGACTATGAAAATTTTGACTACAAAAAATTTTGATTACGAAAATTTTAACTAACAAGAAAATGTAATCCCCCTATGAAAATGAGTTTGTTACTGTAAGGAGATAGGTTTCAATAAGAAGTTAATAAAGAAGATTACCTTACAATTATCATTATTAACTTCTGTTTAATGTTTTCAAATCTATCAAATGGTAAAGATTTTGTGAAAATTTCAGCAAGTTGATCTTGCGTTCTGATAAATTGAATAATGTTATATCCTTTTTGTGTGTGATCCCTAAGAAAGTGATGCCTAATATCTATGTGTTTTGCACGAGAGTGATGTGCAGGGTTTATGATTAAGGAAATGGAACTAGTATTATCACACAAAATTTTTGTTTTGGTAAAACTCACACCATAGTCTATGAATGTAGGTTACATCCACAATACTTGAGCACAACAACTTCCAACTGCTACATATTCAGATTCAGTAGTGGGAAGTGCTACTGAGTGTTGCTTTTTTCATGACCAAGAAACTAATGAATCTCCTAAGAAATGTTAAGTTCTGGATGTACTTTTCCTATCCATTCTACATCCACCAAAGTCAGAATCCGAAAAACTTTTTAAAAGAAAATCATTTCCAGAA
Source organism: Viscum album (assembly GCA_963277665.1). NCBI lineage: Eukaryota > Viridiplantae > Streptophyta > Magnoliopsida > Santalales > Viscaceae > Viscum > Viscum album. The sequence goes on from OY728160.1 coordinate 1,923,598,779, forward strand.
GTATAGAATAGTCCTAAATCCATGGTTCCCTTTAAGTAGCAAAAAATTATTTTCACTACCTTTAAATGAGATTCTTTAGGATTGGATCGATATCTTTCACACAAGCATAATGAGAACATTAATTCTGGTCGACTAGATGTCATGTATAGTAAACTTCCTATCATACCTCTGAATTATGTTTGATCCACTGGTTTCCCAACTTCATCAAGATCAAGTGAATTTGAGGTACCAATGGGAGTAATAATACTCTTAATGTTGTCATATCCATACTTTTTAAGAAGATCTTTAATATATTTATGTTGAGATATATATGTTCCTTATGGTCTTTGTGAAATTTGAAAACCTAGGAAAAATGTTAATTCACCCATCATACTCATTTCAAACTCATATTTCATTAAATCTACAAATGAATTAGTTAAAGATTACTGATTTGAACCAAATATAATGTCATCAACATAAATTTGAACAATCAAAACATTTTTCTTATCTTTCTTTATAAAAAGTTTTGGGTCAACATTTCCTTTAACCTAATTGTTTTGAATCAAAAATCCCTTAAGTCTATCATACCAGGATCTAGGAGCTTGTTTAAGTCCATATAAAGCTTTGGTAAGTTTGAAAAAATGTTCAAGATGTTTTTTATCTTCAAAACCAGGTGGTTTTTTAACAAAAAATTCCTCTTGAACATAACCAATAAGGAAAGCACATTTAAAAATAATTTGAAATTTTTTGAAATTGAAGAATGATGCAAAGGTGATTAGAATACGAATGGATTCAAGTCTAGCTACTGAAGAATAGGTTTCTTCATAGCCTATTACTTATTGTTAATTATAGCCTTTAGCAACCAATTTAGCTTTATTTCATACTATGATTCCATTTTCATCACAATTGTTTCTAAAAATACATTTTACTCCAATAATAGAGGTTTCTTTAGGTCTTTAAACCAAGGTCCAGACTTTATTTCTTTCGAACTCATTTAGCTCATCTTGCATGGCTTTAATCCAATCATCTTCACCTAAAGCTTCATCAGTGATTTTAGGTTCTGATTGAGAAATAAATTCTAGATGTTCTACTTCATTACTTAAGGATATTCTATTCCTTACAGGTTGATTTACATCACCAATTATACTATCACTAGGATGATTTCTTAGAAAAAACTGATTTGGGTTTTGTAAAACCTGTTCATCAACATAGGGTATGAGATCTTCAAGGGTAAATTCTTCAAAAATATTTTCTTGGACATTTCCCTTATCAGAAGGATCTTCTATCAAGGGTTGATAATTAGTTTTTGAAAACACATCTGAGGATGTAGGTTGTGGTTGTTTAGAAACAAAAGTATCAGTTTCATCAAATTTGACATGTATTGTTTCTTCAATAGTACAAGTGTTTATATTAAAAACTCTATAGTCCTTAGAGGTTGTGGAGTAGCCTAAGAAAATTTCTTCATCAGATTTGGGTGTGAATTTATATAAATTATCTTTATTATTCAAGATGAATACTTTGCATCCAAATACTTTAAAGTAGGAAAGTATATGTTTTCTACCATTCCATAACTCATGAGGGGTTTTTATTAAGAAAAGGTCTAATAAAAACTTGATTTATAGTATAACAAGCAGTACTTACAGCTTTAGCCCAAATATGTTTGGTTATCGAATATTCACTCAACATGGTTCTAGTTATCTCTTGAAGAATTCTATTTCTTCTTTAAACAAAACCATTTTGTTGAGGAGTTCTCGGTGCTGAGAAGTTACGAGTAATACATTTTTTACTAAAAAAAGTTTCAAAATCATAATTTTGAAATTCTCCTCCATGATCACTATGAATAGTTATCAATTGAAGGTTTTTATAATTTTTAACTTGGGCTTTAAAAATTTTGAAATAAGAAAAAGATTCAGATTTCTTTACTAGAAAATAGACTCACATAAATTTAGTGTAATCATCAACTAAAAAAAATACATAATATTTGCCTCCAATGCTTCCAGTTTGTGTTGGACCAAAAAGATCAATATGAACTAACTGTAATGCATCAGTTATTGAGACTTCACCAATTGATTTAAAACTTGATTTATGTTTCTTTCCATATTGATAAGGATCAAAAACTTTTGAAGAATCAAATATAAGCTTCAGTATATCATTAACTAGTCTTTTCTTAGAGAGTTTACATATGGTCATAAAGTTACAGTGTCCTAACCTTCTATGCCATAACCAATATTGATCTACCATTGCACTGAGACAAGGTAGATCTTGGCTCCTAAGGTCCTATAAGTTTAGTGTGTATACATTCTCTTTCATATTGGTAGAAATAATAAACTCTTCCTTGGAATTGTGTACTAAGAACTTTTCATTCATCAAATTTACAAGGTAACCTTCATCACATAATTGACTTATGCTAATGAGGTTGTTCTTAAGACCTTTAACAAATAAAACATTTCAAATCAAAGTTTTTCCAAGAAAAACAATATTACCTATACCAATAATTTCTCTCTGAGCATTATCTATGAAAGTTACTTTTAATCCATTCATCTTGATAATCTTTTCAAAAGAGTTTTTGTTACCAGTCATGTGCTGGGAACATCCACTATCCATGTACCATGTATTTTGGTTGGCACTATCCTTACTTTCCTAAAAATAAGATTGTTAGACTTTCAGAACCCAAACTTTCTTGGATCTAGAAACTTCAGAAAGAAAAATTTTAGGAATCCATATTTTCTTTGAAAAATAAGCTTTATGAAAACCTAAAGACTGAGTTTTGTTTAAGGAACAAATTTTTTCCCAATGCCCACCACACTGACACTTAGTGAATAATAGAGCACTTTGAGGTACAAAATAATTGTTACTTAAAATTGGTTTTTAATGAGTATAACCCAACCCATAATTATTCCTTAGAGGTAAAATTTGGGAATATATCTTATCAAAATTTCCCTTACCTAAGGTAAAGTTTGACAAAAATTTCCTCAAGGAAAATATTTCGGACTTTAGTCTAATAACTAAGTTCTTATCCTCAAAAAACATTAGTTTTAGCACTAGATTTTGGCTCTAAAACAAATTTCTTAGAAATTAATTTTTATAGATCCTTAGAAAGTTTATCATTCTCATATTTAACTTCCTAAATGTTTTTTTAAATACTTTTAAAATCATAAATTTTATTATGAAGATCTTTAGAAAGATCTGATACTTCTTTAGTAGGAATAGAAATTCTAGAATTTTCCTTATCAAGATTTTTCTTGACTTTAGAATTTTCATTCTCAAGGAGCTTAGAAAACCTAGAAACTTCTTCATAAGTAGGTAAAGTATTATATTCATCAGAAGAAGATTATTCATTTTAGGATTCATAATATTTACTATCACTATAATTAGCGTTCAAGGATACATTGGTTTTGGATTCAGCATTTTGTACCTTGTCCATTAAACAATGATTTTCAATAGGTAACTTGGCTAGTAAACTAAGATTCTTCTGACCAGAAGATTCATAATTCTAGGATTCATCAGAAGAGTCTCCACCACTGGAACTCTAGGTGTCATTATCTTTCAAAACTTTCTTAGCTTTAGATTTTTATTTTTTTCTATTCCTCTCAGAATTCTTTTCCTTTCTATCCTTTCTCTTAATTATAGGACAATCTGGCCTTATATGCCCTGCTCTTTTGCACTCATAACAAGTGACTTATGAATATTTCTTGTCCTTTCTTTCATTATTCTTATATCTGTACTGAAAGTCTTTCTTCCCAACTATCTTGTTCATCCTTTGAGAAAGATTATCTAGTTCATTCCTAGAATGTTTACTTTCTCTTGATTCAGATAAAACAATGATCTTCTTCGACTTGGATCTAGTAACCCTTTCAGGAGTCCTGGATTTCATATGATTTGAAGTTGTTGAAAAAGAAAAACTACCATTTCCATTATTTTTATTATTCATATCAGCATCACTCTTTATTCTAGTCTCATGTTGAAGAAGAGTTCCAAAAAGCTCAACAAGAGAAATCTGGGTAACTTTCCTATTTTCATCTATAGCTGTCCTCTTAGATTCCCATTCGTTGGGCATGATGTATATGATTTTGTCTAAAAGAGCTTCATCATCTAATACTTTCTCACCCATATATTGTAAACTGTTAACAATAGTCATGAATCTTTGTTATACCTTACAAATGGGTTCTCCATAAGGAAAGAAGAAACCATGATATTCAGATCTGAGAATAGCTCTTCTAGTTTCAATAACTTTTGAAGTTCCAAAGTGAGTTACTTCAAGATTATTCCAAATACAATTTGATACTTAACAAGATGAAACCTGGCTATATATATTTCTAGTCATAGAACAAAGTAAAGTATTACATACCTTATAATTTAGTTGATATTCATGGTTTTCTTGGTTGGTGAAAGTACTAACTTCCTTATCAGGGATTTTATATCCTCCAGTAAGCATGAAAAAATTTTCTACTCCAGTGTTAATAACACAATTCTTAATATGATCTCTCAAATATTCATAATCATTCCCATCAAATATAGGTGGTCTAGTAGGATTATGATTGTTAATCAAACCAAAATTCATTCCTTCCATCTAGAAGAAAATATCTTTCCACACAAACGTTTTTAATAATAGAAGTTTGTAAACAAGGATAAAAATTCCTAAGAAATAAAAATATTATGAACAATGAAAACATGAGCAAGAAAACTTATATGTGAATATAAGTATTTCAAAAACCTCCTCTGATACCAAATGTAGGATCGAAATAATAATGTAGATTCTCAATATACAAGCTGGGGGTGAATTGTATACTTTAAAAATTCTTTTGGAACCTTTAAAGTTGGAATAAAACATTACTTTTTTAACCTTAAGGAAAAATATATTTAACAAGGTTAAACAAGGTAAATTCACAAAACCTCTTAGTTCTACAAACTTTCTAGGTTACAGAAATATGGTTCTAGAAATGAAACTTATGAGAAGTTTACAAGGACAAAGATTATACCTTAAAGCATATAGAATCTTAATAATCAGAGTATACAAGTATAAGAAAGTATAAGATAGTTATAATTTCCTTAATAATAAAAATGCATTAAAAAAAACTTGAAAAAAATACAAGTAACAAGTAGAGAATCATTTAACCCAAAGAGTAGGGTATCCAACAACCTTGGATAAAGGTCCCTTGATTTATACTTTCAAGAAATTCTGTCTTACGCACACCTGGGTAATCCCTCAATAGGAATATCAGAGTCTATCTTGCTATCTCATCAAGGCCTCGAACTTCAAGGTAGTCGACACCTCTGTCTTCCTTATCAATGAAGTCCTTGAACTTTAAGGTAGTCGGAACCTCTGTCTTCCTATCCCCAGAATCCCTAGAATGTACTCTGAAACATTCGGAGTCACACAAAGCAAGATGAAAAAGATGTTCAGTATACACAAAGCATGACGGTATCTCTCTCTCTAGAATTCACTTCAACAACATGTGGTCTCTAGAGTTATCTACTTTTTTTTCAAAAGTTTTGAGCTCGTTCAAATGAGCTACTATTTATAGGCATTCTCTAATGGTCGGCTCCCTCCTCCAACGATCATATTTTTCCTTGAATCTCAGAGGGACCTGTACACGTGTCACTCAAACAACAGTTAGTTAGAAACAGATTTTATGACATCATTTCATAACTGTAACAAGGGTAAGAAAAATATGGTTGCTTAATCAAATTCATTTTTTGGAGTCTAAGGAAAAATAAAGTTCAGAGTCTAAGAAATTAAGCATTTGGATTCTATATTACATGGATATTAGGATTCTTTTTTTCAAGGAATTTGGAATCATAATTCTATAGACTTCAGGGTATGAATTCCAAGGAAATCCGGAACCTGAATTCTGAGGAATTCAGAACCTAAATTCTAAGGAATTCAAAGTCAGAATTATAAAGAATTCAGAATCCGAATTTCAATAAATTCGAAGTCTAAATTATGTGGAATTCAGAATCATAATTTTGAGGAATTTGGAACCTTAATTATGAGGAATTTGGAGTCTGAATTTCATATAATTTGGAATCTAAATTTTAGAGAATTCGGAGTCTGAATTTCAGATAATTTGAAGTCTGAATTTTAGAGAATTTGGAGTCTGAATTTCAGAGAATTCAGAGTCTGAATTTTAGAGAATTCATAACATGAATTCCGATCCTGAAAACAAAATACTCTATATCTAAGTATTTATATAATTATGAGGTTTTATATGTGAAACCAATTTTTTTTACTTAGGAATAAAAAGAGTTAGATTTAGAGAAACTAAAATATGAACAATGAAAAACAGGTAAGGATAAATTTTCCTTGGGGAAGAAAAATTTTCTTTATTAAGGAAAATCTGAGTAAAAAGAGAATTTACTTGAGGAAAGAAAACCTTCCTTATTAAAATAAATCTCAGGGAAAATAAAATTTGTCTTGAGATAGAGTGTTTGTGATTATCAAAACATAAAGTAATGGAAAATTCATAAGGAAACCTTATTGACTCAATGGGATCTTCAAATTCTTGAAGACTCTTAAAGACTATAAGGTGGGGTTTTCCATATATATGCTTGAGGGACTAGGAAGGAGTTGGTGGGACTCTATTGTGCAAGTTAAGTTGCAAATGGATATTACTTGATATTCTTTCAAGAAAATATTTTACTGGTAGTTTTACACTCATAGATTTATTACGGTGAATAAAAAAGAGTTTCTAACCATAGAGCAGGGGGGATACCGTTCTAGAGTATTAAAGCCATTTTATGACATAGTTCATTTGGTACCATAGATTTTCACTAATGTGTACCAAAAGGATCAAAGGTTTGAGTTAGGAATGAGGCATGATATTAGGTTGATTTTGATACTCATGTTCTTTTTTTACCTTTGTGGAGGTAGATGATAAGGAAACTTTAGCTGAGGCATACATAACTGGGAAGATAGGTTTGGGTGGAGCTTTAGTTGGTTCAGTGGTTTTATAGGGTGTATCTTCTAGATAGAAAAGAAAGAGTAAGAGTGGTCAGTCTCTTTCAGTAATGGTTTTAAGGTCTTCGATAGGGTAGCAATGGGTTGTCTCTTATTAGCATGGGAGGTGTGTTCATACCAAGCCTAACTATACAGAGGCTCCTAATAAATTCCATATTTTTGGATGATCTGAACTTCTATAGTGTTTGTTAAAAGAAATATCAGGATAGTATGGTAGGGTTCACTGTATCCAAGGGTTCATAGGTTCATGTAGATGCTTACAAATGTGGTGGGTCTAATCCTCAGGCCAAGGGATATGTTCATGTAGATAATACTAGAAGAGTATATACAGTAGAGTATGCACCATAGGAATCCAAAGTAGGTCTAGAGAATGTTATAGGTATAGTTCTTATCTCATCTTCTAGGGTGCTATCTCTATTTGATATGGGTACTACTCATTCTTTTATACCATTAAAGTTAGTTGACGTATTGTTCTTACATTCTGAACTTATTCCATTCTCATTATATCTTTCCATTCCTTTAGGAAAGAGGTCTAAACAAATTTTCAGATGTACCACATGCCAGGTGACAATATCTGACTTTGAGGTGGAGTGGGATTTTTTTGATTCTTGATCATGAAATATTAAACTTTATTATTGACATGGATTGTATGGATAATGTTGAGGCCCAGATAAACTATTATGATCATCGAGGTGAGTTCTTATATGTTTATGAGGTCACTAATGTTTTCCCTGGTGAGTGAGACTCTAGATCAAGAAGGGAAGGGCCTGTTATTTAACATGTTAGGGTAATCACATACTAGTTATTAGAGATTTTTATTGATTTAGTTTACCACTGTTTGGGTGGATGAATTCCTATAGTTTTCTATGGGCACCTTGAGGTATTTTTGTATGTTTATTTGGTTTTCTGCTATAGAGAGAGGTCGAGTTTACTATTTACCTACTCCATGATATGATGATTGTTTCTATACCATCTTACTTTATAGAACCTATTGAGTTGGTTGAACTTAATGTCCCACTTAAGTACATAGAGGATAAAGGATTTATTTATCCTAGCGTGTCACCATGGGATTATCCTATATTATTTTCTAAGAAGTAAGATGGGATCCATATATTTGTATTGATTACTGAAAGTAGAATATGGTGATCATTAAGAAAAAATATACTTCACCAAGGATTGATGATATATTTGATTAAATTGGAGGGGCTTATTGGTTTTCTAAGATTAACCTACAACCAGGGTATCACTATTTGAGTATCCAATAAGAATATATAACTAAGACAATGTTTATTAGTTGATATAGTAATTTTAAGTTTCAGTTTATGCCATTCAGTCTCCCAAATTCTCCTACAGTGTTTATAGATTTGATGAATTGTATTTTTCATCGGTTCTTGTAATATTATTATTTTTTTCATTGATTATATTTTGGTGTACTCCAAGTTAGTGGAGGAGAACATATACCATTTGGATATCATTCAATTATCCTTGAAAGAACATAATTTGTACGGTAATATTTCCAAGTGTGTGTTTTGGATTTGAGAGGTGAAGTTTCTTGGGCATGTGATATCTAAGAGGGGCATATCAGTAGATCCTAGAATGGAATAGGAAGTTATGAAAGTGTCTATTCAAGATGAATGTATCACTAAGAGGGGGAGGGGGTGAATTGGTGATACTTTTTTCTTTTATGTTTCCTTGAAACAACCTTCACCTCTTATTAAAGGTTCAATTACTTACTAAAAAAAATTCAACCACACATTCAAAGGAACACATGTATTTACAAGGTTAACTATTCAATAATAATAGCTACATCCTTGGTATGGTTTTGAAGTAATTCAATACCACCCAATACACTAGAAATCAATTATTAGATTACAAAGAATAGGATGTACCCTTTCACTCGTGTATCATAGTATATACAATTCCAATAGTGTGTGTGCACCCTCTTAACACAAATAGGGAAATAAAAAATTCATGTAATAACTCATGTTACCTATGATTCTTTTCGATTCCACAAATGTATTCAATTGAAAACACATATTCAATTTCTTACCCTGAAGAAGGTAATAACTTCCTAGAATTTTTTATGAAAACTTAGTCAGATTTCACTAATATGATTTTCTCAGTCCAATTCCTCAGAGTAAAATTATTCTCAATACGATTCTTCCAGGTATGGTTCTCCTTAGTAAAAAACTATGAAATTGAGAAAATATGGTAGAGATGAAATGTCACCACTTCAATTATGATCATGGAAAACTCAGTACAATTCTTCATATACGATTCTTCCTCAGTCCTGAAATCTCAAAAAAATCCTGAATCTGATTATCCAGCCCGATATGTTGATCAGCTGAATATGATTGACAATCAAAGTATGGTAATATGATGAGTAAGATTATTCCTGAGTATGATGATCAACTAAATATAATGTTGTGATCTTATCTCTTCTCCTTTCACTTCAATCTATAAAAACTTGTTCAAAACAAGAGATTTTGGAAACTTATTTCTCTCTCTTAAAGTTGGAACTTCTATCCCATTAATATTACATAAGTCATCAAAACATTACAATGCACCTTTAGGCATTTATAGTATACCCTTGATTGGCTTTAGTGGGAATCCCAAAAATTTCCCCACTTAATCAAATTTACCTAAATCTCAATTTTAATTAAAATCTCAGGTGTATTTTGACATCATCAACTCTTATCAAAGCTTCTTGATTATTCTACAATCTTTAATTATTCTTAATATTTTCATTTGAATTTCTAGTCCGATTTCAATTCATGAGACCAATTTTCTAAATCTAATTTCTTCAATACAATTATCGGTACCAATTGAATATATAAATGTATGAAGAAATAGATACCACACTGAATTCTAAATAAAATCATTCTTTTGAATGTCAATCTCCCCCTTGATAATTCATTTATAAATCTATACTTTCAAACCAATTTTACTTATTCACTTATTCTCTTGACCCAATTGAAAATAATTCAACTATGATACAAAGTCTCTTGACCCAATTGAAACCTACAAAGTAATTCAACCCTTTTTGAATTGTTGAATACATTGTTGATTTTTCGTAACAACTTTCATCATCGTCATCTTATCTTCACCAAATTCCATTATTCAAAAAACTATGTTTGTATATTGACTTACTTCATGAATTTAAATTCATTTTAAAATAGATTTAGCATCATAAAATTTCAATTGGAAAGTGTCATAACTTTCCATTCATCCCAACTTCTTTTGTTTCTTCTCAAACCGAGTACGATCTTTTTTAGTACGATTGGCCTGGATACAATCATTTCTGGGTACGATCATTCTGGATATGATCATTCTGAATAAGATCATAACGGGTAAAAAATTATTCTTCCTTTTGTGAAAAAATCCCTCAAGGTATCATTGAATCATTTTTGAGGTGTTTCTGTTTGTTGATAAAGTGGGTTCCATGTGGTGTTTGTTGACTAAGCAGACCACAATGTTCAATTTGTTGAAAAAGGGGGGTTTTATGGTGAGTTTTTGGTTTCAATACCTATTTTTGAAAATCCATGATTGATAAAAGAATCTCGACAAAGGACTGGATGATCTAGAGGTGGTACAAAAAAGTGTATGTACAAGGTGGCACCGTTTTCCAGTGTTTGCCAAATTTTTGGGCCTCAAAATCAAAAAATGGAGAAAAGTGTTTTTGGAAAAGGGACTTTTGCACCATTGTCTTGGAGGCTTGGAAAGTTGCACGCCATATGTTTTTCATGATAAAAACATCAAAATATCTAAAAGGAGAGAGGGGTGCCCAAGTTTTGGTTTGGGCATACAATGTGACTAGGGAGACAGAGACTAGGGTGGCTGGACTTGCGTGCCAGGAGAAGACTTGCATGCAGTGCTCAGGGTACCCCAAGTGCCTATAAATAGAGGGATACCCCTCCTCATTTTTGAATAATCTCAAAACTTATAGAAAATTTAATCTCCATTCATACAGGTGGTTTGTGAATGCAAGTGCTGGTTTGGTCATGCAAGTATTAAGTTATTCAGAAGTTACATGCCAATTGACAGTTGCGTGAAAATATTGGTTTGGGCATAAAAGCGTTTGAGTAGCCCATGTTTGAAATTGGTGAAGGGAGTGTCACACAAGTGGTTAGGTGACACTTTTATTCCAGTCTTGGAGAAGTGCACCAAAGCTTATAGAAGCACACAAATCATAGAGAAGCACGCTAGTCACTCTAGGCCTGCCCGAAAGTTGGAGAATTTCCCAGTACCTTTGGTAAAAAGTGAGATTAATCTGTGTTTGAATGTTGGGAATCAACAGAGAATCTATCAAAAGAGTAATATGGATTCATTTGTTATAATTAAGGGACCTTAAAGTCCATAAACTATGAGTGGATCCTTTACAGAGTAGTGAGAAAAGGAAGAGGAAGAAAGAGATCCTTTCTACCGGAAGTGATCCAGATAGAGAGAAATAGGGACTGAACCTTGGGAAAGTAGTGACCTAACTCTAAAAATTGTAAAGGCAGTTTTCCTAGGCGTATAAGTGATCTAGCATGAACATTGTAAATTGGTATTAAGATTTAGTGGATTTGGTACATCGACACATTGCCATTGTATGCTCCTTGGACATAGCCCATTGAGGGTGAGCCAAGTAAAAATCATTGTGTCTGCCTGCTAGATTCTCTGCATTGCATTAAAAGCATTATAATCAAATAAAGAAGGAAAGAATAAGATCAAAAATAAAACATAAATAAAAACAATGTGACCCTTATAATAAAGAGGTCAAGATCCAGTGGGGCGGGGATAATTTTGAATAGAATATCCATACCCTGATTCACCCCCCTATTAGGGTATCTAGGCCCCTTTTGGTCCTAACAATTGATATCATAGGGAATGTTTATTTTATCAGATTTGTTTTCTCTAACTTGGTTCAATTTATTACTCAAGTTAAAGATTCAGTCTTCTCTTATCTTGGTGCGTCATGACAAAGGTAAGAACATCAAAGAAGAAGTAGAAGTCTTGTGAAATTTCCCAGTGTGGAAGTGTCAAAGAAAAGTGTGCAATTCAATTGAAGGAATCAAGTAGTGAACATAAAAATGATTTGGATAAATCATACACTGAAAACACTTACTCATTAAATTATGTAAAAGGGATGAGTGAAGAACTTGATATTCCTAGTGATGTTGTAACTACTGATGATGAAGAAACTCCCAGAAGGAAAAAAGTATAATTTCTCCATGAAATAAAGGAATTGGATCAGAACTTGGATGAAGAGACTAAATCTAAAGATATCCATATCCATGAAATGGAAATTGAGTTTAAAAAACTAATAGGATTAAATAAAAGGCCTATTGATGTGGCCACTGATCTGAGGGAGAAGAATGATTCTCAAGCTGAAGAACTACAAAAGTTGTCTATAAAGAGAGAAAATCTCTTTCACGACCCGTCCCCCAGGGCCCATGCCATGACTACCCCAAGCCCTCCCTCCATAGGCCAGGGGTTGATGACTAGCACCGAAAGGCATATTACCTAAAACGTGAAGGCATTGACTTTAAACCTATACAAACACATGGTTTGAGAAAACAACAAGAAGCAACTGTGAAGTAAACTGCTATAGTAAAAAGGAGTGCTGAAAGAAAAAGGGGCTGGAATACTAGCCCAACTGAAAGTTCAAGTACAACTAAAAAGTAATAATACAACTCAAAGGAACAATACAACTAAAAAACGGAAAAGAAGATCCTGAATCATCCACCTAGGATCCTACCTGAAGGGTAGGTACAACTCATGATCAGTAGTCCCTGCGTCGCGTCACACCAAACAATCCACCCCGGATCCTACCCAAAGGGTAAGTACAACTCATGATCAGTAGTCCCTATGTCACGTCACACCAAATGGTCCACCTTTGATCATCGTCCAGTCCTGGCTCCCTCATCCATGATCAATGCCATACATCATCTGCACAAGACACAACAAGGTGCGGGTGAAGCCCATGTAGGGGTGAGTATAACGATACTCAATAGGGACCCCGAGACCCCGTAGGTTTCCTAAAGTTCCAAAAAGGTAAAATCACAGAGCAAGACATCAACTATACTTAGATATATGACCATACATATACCTAAGTTATCAAGATATACTCATCTCATACATGAGGGAAGTATAACATAAAGGTAACACAACGAAGGTAGAAGTATCACACAAGTAACACCACGAAGAAAGTACCCTAAAGGTAAAAGACTTAGTTCAAATAGAGCCTCATCTCAAACTAGGTATACAAATCAGAGAAAAAAGATTATGATGATGAACCCCATAGGATCTCTATGAATGATGATAGCCAGCCATAGATTCTCTAGGCCTAGGAACGAGTAACATTCCCAGTCACAACGTCGAACACCTCGGCTGTTGGAGAACTCCTCCTATATCGAGTATAGTGGGCCTTCCACATCACACAAAGGGGCTTCCCACTAACCTTGAACAACTAAGGTACTCCTCTCCATCGCATACTGTGGGTCTGCCAGGTTACACAGAGCCTCTCCCCCACAGTGGCCTACTGAGGTACTCTTCCCCATCATGTACCGTGGTCATCGAGTAAATTTGAGTAAAAAAGTTAGCAGTCATTAGGTCTCAGCCAGTCGTAGGGTTCCATACATAGAACACTTGGGAGAACCACTCCCCAAGCCATGGCCTTATTTCAACTAGCACTAAGTCTCACAAATAAGTAACCCAATGATCCGTTGTGTCACAAGGTTTGCAACACAACAAATGACACCTCAACCGGACACCCGGTTTGTGCATTATTAGAATTTTAGTGCCGAGGTCCCGATTGGATTAGGGTGCGATCCAACCCGGCCATACTCCATGTTTCTCCAAAACACTCATGGAGTAAGTCAAAAGGACAGTCTCGCTCCAAGGATCCTAACTCCGTCGACGGTTCGTCAAATGGACGTTCAGTTCTTGAGATAAGGCCCTTTAAGTGTTTCTGGGCCCAGGTCCGGTCTGACCTGGTCGGACCAACCCAGTCTGGGCTGGGCCATGGCAGACTCAGCCCGCTGGGCTGAGGTCTGGGTTGACCCACAAAAAGGGTTGTCCTGGCCCGTATAGGGAGGGACTGTAAAGGGGCGGCCTGACCCGCAGTGGGGAGCAACCCAACCCGCTAGCTGTGGCCCACAAGAGGGTGGTCCGCCTGCGTAGGGCATGGCTCGCGGTGCTTCTGCCAGGCGGCTTGGGGGAGCCACTTCCATGAGACCCTGAACGGCCAAAGTCCATTCGAAATTTAAATCGGCGACACCTCGTGGTCACCACCTGATCGCCACGGAACCTGCCGAAGGCATGGGTTCTACCTACTCCAATATGGCTTTGGCCATGGTCTCCTGCTCACCGGCAGTGTGTGGCAACATGCCTCCCTTCCCTTCCCCGACCGGCTGGCGAGCTGGCCGCCTTCTCCGTCTACCGCGGCTGATGAGCCATGACCCCTTTGCACACTGGAAGTGCATGGGGGCTCACCACAGCTCCCCCGTGGCTGGCCGGTGCTGGCCACTCTAATATCCACCATAGCTTCATGCCATGGCCTCCTATAGCAGTGTGCGTTGGCATGTCGCCTTCTTCGTAGCTGGTTGGTGTCACCACACCGGGGGTCTTCCACAGAAGGCGCAAGGGTAACAAAGTTGTGGAGGGTTCGAGAAGGGTTCGTTAGTCCTGCGACCTCCACGTTAGCTCATGATCAAAGGGAGGATAAAATGGGTTTAACAATTTCTTGTATTAAACAACAAAAAAACCCCACAAGGAAACCCCATAACAACGTCCTGTAAAACAAATGATTCATGGATCAACTCGTTAGTTGATTGACCTGCATTCTTCGTATAATTTTCACGAATGGGGAAGGGGGAAAATTTTAAGGAAACGTAAAGGAATAAAACCCCTACCTCGAATCATTGGAGAAATGCCCACACTTGAAGGTGGGTCGGTGTTCTTCGTTCCCCCAACAGGCTTCTAACAACGCCACTCACACGTCGTCATCCGGTTCATGGTTTGGTGTCACCCATCACCTCCTGCTAAGATCAGATCCGTCTTCTAAGGGTCCAATGTCACGGTGCTCCTCCAGCACTTCATTTATTAGCGAATGTGTGCCGATACACCTCAACATGCTCCATATATATATGAGAGGGAGAGGGTAAGTAACGACATTATAATTTAATGGGGCTCATCAATTAGGAAGATTCCTAATTACACAACGACATCATTAATTAGGGTTGACAGGTCAATCCATTTATTGTCTTGACACGTCACTGGCCCCACCCCTTTACTTTTCCATTGGAGGATATGAAGTAAAATAATAAAATTATTTTATTTCATTTCTTTTAAAAAGTCACAAAACATAACATCTTCTCTCGACTTACTGCAGTTGAAGTAAAGCCTACCTTAAGCAAATCATGATGCTGCAGATTCAATGATTCCCTTAGTTTTTTAATCTGGGGAATGATTCAGAAGTTATAAAACTCCGCTCGCGTGTTTACTGAACGTACCCGAAAAAAAGTTCAATAAATTATTAGCATTCACCCACGAAAAGTTCCAGTCGAGGTTAGGCTCTGCCTAAGGATAAAACACCCAAAAGAACCCAACAATACTCTCATATTTTCAATCCGAGTTACCATTTAGAAGTTATGTACTTTACATTAAAATAATTGCCACTTAATTATTTTATTTACGACAAAAAACTAACTTTCATTGGTGGCCCGCATAGGGAAATTTTAGTATGAGCCTAAGGAAAGAATACCCTCACGAGTTCAGTGGTGGTCTCATATTTTCAATCCAAATTACCGTTTTTGAATTATAATCATTTTAAAAATAAAATAATTTCATTTAATAATTTTATTTACGGTTATGCCATTTTTGGGTTTTCTCACAGGAGGACCTCCCCAACTAAACTTAACTCATGCCTAGGGTAAACCTTCCATTCTGAGCACAATGGTGCCATCAAATTTCTGATCTGGACAACCGTTTAATAGTTATTCCACTTTTTTTCAAGAAAAGTGCTTAAGTGAACTATTTAAAGTTTAACAAAAGTTTGATGGATCATTCCAGGCACTCCGGGCCTCGGAATCACAAGCTGTCAGATTTCATGGTCTCAAAATAATTCCATATAATAAAAAAAAATATACAGAAGTTGCGGGACATTAAATTCTCCCCACCTTAGGGATTTAGGTCCCCGAAAGCCAAAACAAAGGCAAAACAAAAAAATGAGGGTACTGAGCATGAATATGAGCCTCCTACTCCCATGTGCTATCCTGGAGGTTCCCGTGATGCTAGCGAACACGTACCAAAGGTATAAACCACCCATGAAGGACCCACTCCTATCGATCCTCAAACTCCACTAAGAACTCCGTAAAAGTCACATGATCTTCAAAGTTTAACTCTCCCTAGTTGATAACATGCGATGAATCATGCACACATCTCCACAGTTGTGACCCGTGGAAAACATTATGCACTTGGTACATCTGTGGGGAAAGAGATAGATGGTACGCCACATTTCCCACTCTATTGAGAATCTAGAAAGGTCTGATGAACTTCATAGATAACTTGTCGTACCAGAAAAATCTCCGCAAACCTCATTGAGGTGAGACCTGTAGAAAGATATGATATCCCTCCCACTGTTGGTATAAAACTTATGCTGGATTTGTGTATTCTTAACTTTCTAACAAGTGAGACATCATGATACAAACTCTTCTACTACTTCATCCCTGGCCATTAGTACTGATGATGGAGGTCTTGGTACATCTTCGCCACTCCAGGATGTACCGTTAAAGGGGATGTATGGATTTCCCTCAACACCTCCTCCCGAAGCATCACTGGTAACATGGTGCATCCTTTGAAGAGGATGATGTGCTCCCCACCTTCAGAGAATCCTTCAGGAGACTGTCCTGAGGATATCTGAGCACGTCGAGTCTCGCAGTCAACATCTCAAGCTATGCCTCCCTGACTTGTTGAAGGAGTGGGGGAGTGAATGTCGTAGACTTGAGGTAAGATACTCCATCCTTATCCATGAAGGTTATCTATAGCACATCTAACTGATCTAATGCCTCACTTATTAGTTATAGACCAGACCTCCTGCTAAGTGCGTCTGCTACCATGTTCCCCTTCTCAAGAGTATAGACTATCTCAAGGTCATAGTCCTGGATGAACTCTAGCCATGACCGTTGTCTCAAGTTCAGGTCCTTTTGAGATAAGATAATACCTAATACTCTTGTGATTAGAGTAGACTGTAAAATGTTCACCTATCAAGTAATGCCACCATATCTTCAGCACAAATGCCACTGCTTCTAACTCCAGGTTGTGGGTAGCATAGTTATGCTCATCCTGTCTTAGCCATCGCGAGCCATAAGTGATCA
This sequence comes from Viscum album, assembly GCA_963277665.1. Classification (NCBI taxonomy): domain Eukaryota; kingdom Viridiplantae; phylum Streptophyta; class Magnoliopsida; order Santalales; family Viscaceae; genus Viscum; species Viscum album. Next base: position 1,923,616,074 of record OY728160.1, read on the forward strand.
CTGCTCACTCCTGCATCAGGACACACCCAAGTCCGGCACCTGATGCGTCGTAGTAGACTACATACCCAAAACCCTCTTATGGTAGCCTCAAGATAGGGGTACTCGTTAGTCTCTACCTCAGCTCCTAGAAACTCTCTTGGAATCTCTCCACCCATACGAAGAGCTGTCCCTTCTTCATCAAAGCTGAAAAAGGGTGACGAAACTCTGGAAAATTCAAGCATGAATCTCTGGTAGTACCCAGATAAAGTAGAAGTCCCTATCTCTTCGAGGAGGTAATCCTGGAAACAACTTTTAAAGAGATATCCCCACACTCTGCCACTCCCGTTGGAAACTAAAAACTAAAAACTCCTGCTGCCACGAGGGTAAGTCTGGATGAATCAAGAGTGATCGGCTGAACCCTCCTATGCATGATTTTGTCCTATGATGCCTGGGTTTCCTTTTTCATTGACCAAGGAAAACCCCATTCCAAAGTTGTAGATAAACCACAATCTTTTTTCCTAATACATTCAATCTGAGTAGGAACTGTGGATGTTGAGTCCATACCCAAACTAACGTCGTAAGACCACAATGCTACCACCAAGAGGATCCAACCAAAACTCTCGCCTCAATGGTTAGATAACACCATCGACACAAGTTTTATTATCAAGTCTCCTCCCAAATTTATCTCCAAACGTGAGGGTCAAGTCAATGGTTTAACCAGAAAATATAGGTCTTGGACAAGATTCATGAAAGGAAGGAATGATTGGTACCTATATCTATTAATATGGCAGCTAGTAGTAGACACAGACCGTACCTCGAATCATTCCTGGAGCCCTTGGGTTGCACTCTTTGAATGCATACAGCTACTCCCTTACCTTGTCCTCTAGCTCCCTGAGCCTGATGGAGACCACATATGGTGGTGGTTTGTAACACGTCGAAATGTACACCACCTCATTCTGCACTCCTAGATCTGCTTCCACATCTGCAGCCTTGCAGATTCATCTGTTCCTATCACATCCTCTACTCAAAACATTTTAGATTCCCAAGACTCTGAGATTGGTGCCAGTTTCCTACTTTCCCACAACAAACATTCACTGGCTATATTCGCTCATCCAAAGAAAATTCAACCACAAAGGTTCTCTCTAGCACCCTAACATAAGGTAATAATGCATAGAGTAATAGTTTTATCTCGTATGTCCTTAAACACACCTCACTTAGAAGTCCGAGCCCTGAAGTACTGATCGTATCATATTCATCACGTACTAGGAATGGTCGATATGCCTCGATGAATACTCAGCTACCGACATGTCGTCCTGCCGAAGCTATAGAAGCTCTAGGGAACAATCATCCCTTAGCTCTTTAAGGAAAGCAACCCCATTCTATGAGGAAGGTTATCAAGCTTTTCCATAGAAAAAAAAGTCACCTCTTCACAAGATTTGGGAAACCTAACCCTGTCATCATCCTGCTCAGCCACGTAGAAGGATCTCTACCAGGAACACCATCTGACCGAATGGCACCCTAGCTAGATGGAAACTCATCCACCTACTCAAGCTAGTACTTAACCACTTGTGAGTTAGGATCACCTTAGAACCTAAGGGGTATCTGATGTATAAACACGTGTAAGGCACTAATCCTACATGTGTCCTCTACCGGTACCGCTGGTTGTAACTACAGACCAATGGGTAGTGATATATCTAACACAATACCTGAAGGTACTATCTCAGGCAATAGTATAGGTACCAAATACTCATCACTATATAGACCATCCTCATGGTCACTCACTGAAAAATACTAATATCTAAGATCACCATATTCTCTACTAGTGTCTCAAATAGGCGGAAAACTCTAGCCACAGCCTCCAGCCAGTCCTCAGCTACTTGGGAATCTGTCTCGCCTCAAATACTCAGAGGCTTCTACTGCTAGAACTCATGCAATGCGCTCAGTTGGATTGCATCCTCTATTGGGGGAGACGGTGGTAACGACATCCCAACTGGTAGTGGTGCTGCTGGTCCACCACCTGAAGTTGCTAACGCTGTAAGAGGGCCCTGCACCAAGGCCTCATCGCTTAGTGGGCTGTCATCGTGTACTCTCTTAGGAATCATGGATGGATGTCTATGTGGTGGAATCCTGATAAGGAACTGGTGCTCCATGGTCATTAAGTTATACCTAGTGAGATGAATCCAAGAAATCATAAGAAAAAATTTTCAAAAACACATGCAATCATTACTTTCATGTGCTGAGTTAGAAATCAGAATTCAGGGTCTTGGTGTATGGATACGTCAGCTGCCGCACCAACACTAGACTCCCAGAACTGAAAACCACACTCATAACACTTAATACTATTGACACACAAAAAGATCAGAGTCCTAGTTCTTTGGTAGAACCAAACTCCTCTGATACCACTTTTTCATGACCACTACTAGAAATATGACTTATACCAATGGTTTTGGAAAAACCATTGGTATATTTCATTAATTTGGACCTATACCAACGGTTTTGGCCAAATCGTTGGTATAAGTCCCCCTATACCAATGGTTTGGCCAAAACCATTGGTATTGGTCCCAAAATCAAAGGACATATACCAACGGTTTTGAGAACCATTGGTATAAGTACATGTATTTTTAATGGAATATTCTTACGGAGAACATTAAATAAATCAAAATTTAAAATATTTATGATAATAAATATATATATTTATGAAATTATGTTCATAAAAATTATGTTAGGTTAGTGGTTAGGTCGTTAAATCATAAACTAGAGGTCCTAGGATCAAATCTCACCGATTTTTTTTTGAAATACATATACCAATGGTTTTATGGAACCATTGGTATAGATTTTCATATTACTAATACCAACAGTTTTGAAAACTGTTGGTATAGGTCTATACCAATGGTTTTACAAAGACTGTTCGTATAGACCAATAATCACGACTTACATGGCCATGGTCCTCAAAACCGTTGGTATAGGGTATTTTTCTAGTAGAGTGACCCATCCCCCAGGGCACGTTCCGCGACTACCCCAAGCCCTCGTTCCATAGGTCAGGGGCTGACGACTAGCACTGAAAGGTGTATTCCTTAAAATAGGAAGGAATTGCCTTTAAACCTGTACAAACACACGGTCCGAGAACACAACAAGAAGAAACAATGAATTAAACTTCTATAGTAAAAAGGAGTGCTGAAAGAAAAAGGAGTCGGAATACAAGCCCAACTGAAAGTACGAGTACAACTGAAAAGTACTAATACAATTGAAAGGAACAATACAACTGAAAAAGGTAAAAGAAGCTATGGGATCTTCCACCCTAGATCCTACCTGAAGGGTAGGTACAACTCACGATCAGTAGTCCCTGCGTCGAGTCACACCAAACGGTCCACCCTGAATCCTACCTGAAGGGTAGGTACAACTCACAATCTATAGTCCATGTGTCACGTCACACCAAATGGTCCACCATCAAGCATTGTCTAGTCCTGGCTCCCTCATCCTCGATCAATGTCATACATCATCTGCACAAGACACAATAAGGTGTGGGTGAATCCCGTGCAGGGGTGAGTATAACGATACTCAGTAGGGACCCTGAGACCCCGTAGGTCTCCTAAAGTTCCACAATGGAAAAAACACAGAGGAAGACATCAACTCTACTTAGGTATATTCCCATACATATACCTAAGTTATCAAGATATACTTATCTCATACATGAGGGAATTATACCACAAAGGTAACACCACGAAGGTAGAAGTACTACACAAGTAACACCACAAAGATAGTTCCACGAAGGTAAAATACTTAGTTCAAATAGAGCCTTAACTCAAACTAGGTATACAACTCAGAGAAATAGGATTATGATGTTGACCCACATAGGACTTCTATGAATGCTGATATCCAGGCATAGATTCTCTAGGCCTAGGAACAAGTAACATTCCAGTCACAATATCGAACACCTCAGCTGCTGGAGAACTCCTCCTATATCGAGTACAGTGGTCCTGCTGCATCATAAAGAGGAGATTACCACAAACATTGAACTACTGAGGTACTCCTCCCCATCATGTATCGTGGATGATCACCACTGTGGCCTACTGAGGTACTCCTCCCCATAACGTACTATGGCAGTCAAGTCACTCTGAGTCAAAAAGCCAGTAGTCATATGGTCTTATCCAGTCATAGGGTTCTGTACGTAGTACCCTTGGGAGAACCACTACCCAATCAATCATTCATATTTCAACCAGCACGAAGTCTCACAAAGAAGTAACCCGATGATTCATTGTGTCAAAAGGGTTCCAACGCAATAGACAGTGCATCAATCGGACACCCAATCTGTGCATTATTGGCATTTCAGTGCCGAGAGCCCAGTTGGATTCGGCTGCGATCCAACCCAACCATACTCCAAGTTTCTCCAAAACTCTCATGGAGTAATTCAAAAGGACCATCTCGCTCCAAGGATTCCAACGCTAGAGACGGTTCATCAAACAAACATCCGGTTCTCGAGATAAGGCCTTTTTAAGTGTTTCTGGGCCCGGTTGGGCCTGGGTCTGATCTAACCCTGTCAAAGCAACCTAGCCTGACCCAGTCTAGGCTAGGCCATGGCAGACTCGGCCCGCTGGACCGAGGTCCAGCCTAGCCTGAAAAAAGGGGCGGCCCACAAGGGTGGCCGAGCCTGTGTAGGGCGGGGCAGCAAAGTGGGAACCTGGCCCGGCCCGCAGTGGGGTGCAACCCGACCTACTAGGTAGGCAACCCAACCCAATAGCAGTGGCCTGACCCACTGGAAGGTGGTCCGACCACAAAGGGTGCAGCCCACGGTGCTTCCGCCAGGAGGATTGGGGGAGTTTCTCCCCCGAGATCCCGAATGACCAAAGGTTGTTTGACCTTTAAAGCAGCAGCGCCACGTGGGCGCTACCCGGTCACCACGGAACCTGCCAAAGGTGTGGGTTTTGCCTCCTATATTGCGGCTTCGGCTACGGTCTCCTGCTCACTAGCGGCGTGTGATGGTGTGCCACCCTTCCCTTCCGTAGCTGGCCGACGAGCCTACCGCCTTCTCCGTTTACTGCGGCTGAAGAGCCGCAACCCCTTTTCACATCAGCGGAGCGTGACGGTGCGCTGCACCTCCTCCACGACTGGTTAGTGCTAGTCACTCTGATGTCCACTGTGGCTTTGTGCCGTGACCTCCTATAGTGGTGTGCATTGTCATGTCACATCCTTCTTAGCCTGTTGGTGTTGCCGCACCAGCTGTCTTCCATAGAAGGCACACGGGTAACAAAGTTGTGGAGGGTTCGAGATGGGTTCTCTAGGCCCGTGCCCTCCATGTTAGCTTGTGATCAAAGGGAGGATAAAATGGGTTTAACAATTTATTGTATTTAACAACAAATAAAACCCCATAAGGATACCACATAACAACCTCCCACAAAATGAATGATTCACGGATCAACCCGTTAGTCGGTTGACCTGAGTTCTTTGTATAATTTTCAAGAACAGGGAAGAGGGATTCTTTTAAGGAAATGTAAAAGAATAAACCCTTTACCTCGAATCATCAGAGAAATGCCCTCTCTTGAAGCTGGGTCAGTGTTCTTCGTTCCCGCAACAGGATTCTAACGACACCACTCGCACGTCGTCCTCCGGTTCATGGTTCGGTGTCACCCGTCACCTCCCTCTAGGATCGGCTCCGTCTTCTAAGGGTCTGACATCACGATGCTCCTTTTGCACTTCGTTGCTTGGTGAATTTGTGCCGATACCCCTCCCCAAGATCCATATATATAGGAGAGGGGGAGGGTAAGTAACGACGTTAGAATTTAATGGGTCTCATCAATTATGAAGCTTCCTAATTTCCCCAACAATGTCATTACATAGGGTTGGCAGGTCAAGCCATTTATTGGCTTGACACATCACTAGCCCCACCCCTTTACTAGTCCGTTGGAGGATATGAAATAAAATAATAAAATTATTTTATTTAATTACTTTTAAAAAGTTGAAAAACTGAACTTTTTCTCCAGACCTACTACATTCAAAGTAAAGCCTCTCTTAAGAGAATCCCGATGTTGAGGATTCAACGGTGCCCTCATATTTTTAATCTGAGCAATGGTTCAGAAGTTAGAAAATTCCACTTGCATGTTTACTGAATGTACCCGAAAAAATTTCAATAATTTATTAGAGTTCACCCTCGACCCACGCCAATCGAGGTTATGCTTCACCTAAGGAGAAAACGACCCAACGAACCTAATGGTACTCTCAGATTTTCAATCTGAGTTACGGTTTATATGTTATGGATTTTATAATAAAATAGTTTCCACTTAATTATTTTATTTACGGCCAAAAAATAACTTTCACTGGTGGCCCGCACTGGACAATGTTAGAATCAGCCTAAGGAAAGAATACCCTCACAAGTTCAAAGGTGGTCTCGGATTTTCAATCCGAGTTACCGTTCGTGAGTTATAAGCATTTGAAAAATAAAATAATTTTATTTAATAATTTTATTTACGGTTATGCCATTTTTGGGTTTTATCACAGGAGTCTAGTGCCGACAAGAATTAAGTCACTCCTAGGGTAAATCCGCCATCCTGAGCGCAATGGTGCCCTACGATTTTTGATCTAGGCAACCGTTTAAGAGTTATTTCGGTTTTTTCAGGAAAACTACTTAAGCACGCTATTTAAAGTTTAAAAACACTACGATGGATCATTGCAGGTACTCTGGGCCTCGGAATCACGCACCGTCAGATTTCAAAATCTCAAAATAATTCCATATAATTAAAAAAAATTATATGGAAATTCTGGGACATTACAATCTCAAAGATAATGTCAAAGGAAAGAATCTCAAATCAGATGAAATTTAGAATCTGAATACCAAAAATGATGATCTTAGTACACATCTATCTGAACTAGTTCATAAGAATCAAAGGCTACAACAAGAGAATGAATCCTTCTATAATTATGTTGCTCAAGAAAAATTCAAAATAAAGGATAAAAGTGATAATGTAGATAAGCTCACACGAGAACTGCAAGATGAGATGAGTAGCAGAACGAATATCAGAAGATAGCTCAATTCTTAACTTGAATCAAGGGATAATAAGATTCAAAAACTGGAGGAACAGATATAATCAGTCAATAAAGAAATGGAGAAATTAGATGACAAAGGAAATCCTATGTTAAAGGATTCACTGCACTTACTATTTGATTTTCCTTTGAAAGGTGATGATAAAATGAAAAGAAATTATGCTATTTCTGAGGAGAAGCAGGAAAATATTTTCTCATCTCAAAGAAAACATAGTATGGGAAAGTTCAGAATTGGATATGATGATTCCACTCCTATGAAAGATGGGAAGAGAGTAGTAAAGAGTTCAGATATTAGAAAAACATTGTAGGTGCTGCAGATAAACCTAAAAAGGATATTAGAGGAAGTAATGATAGCATGTGCTATTTCTGTGGGATTCATGGTCATACATCAAGATTTTGTTCAGAGGATTAGGAATAAATTTCATACTGTGAAGATAGAAATTTTACTAAATATGAGAATAAGAAGAAGCATCATAAAAATACTGAAAGGAACACCTCTCAGAAGAAAGAAATCATCAGATGCTATTACTGTGGAAGATTGGGACATACTATGAGAATGTGTTAGGAATCTCAAGATCTCAATATCAGAAGAATAACTCAAGATGTATCAACATATTAGCTGATAAATGATGAAATGAGGTATTCCTTTGATGGGAGATGTTTTGTATGTTCTGATTATGGGAATTTGGAAAGACATTGTAGTAAGAAGAAAGCCAGAAAAGGAAAAGGGACTTGAAAGGAGATTCTCAACTCCAGTGGTGCATAATGAAAAATTATACATTGAAAGACAAAGTAGAAAGTTTAAGAGAATACTTACAACCTAAGGGGAATCACAAGGTTCTTAATGAAAGGCGTATCAATCGCCTCCTCTAACACACTCACAACAACTCTTTTGGAGAGAATGTGAAGAAACATGGAAGATTAAGGGGAGATATAATCCAATTGTGAGAAAGAAGAATGTTAAAACAGTGGAAAACTCAACACTAACAAGAAAGGGTGGCATGATTCAAACAAATGATAATTGAAAAATGAACAAAGAATGCATTGAGAAATTTGCATGTCACGTGTCACGGAAAAAAGTGGAGGAAAGAGGGAGATCCTTGCAATGGTGGAAAAAGGAATGGAATATGACAAAAAGAGAGATTCCTACTCATAGAAGGAATCAAGGGAAATGAAATTTTGGTGGAACATCAAAGAAGGAAATGTGTACTAGTGGGTTTAAACTCCAAATGGTGAGAAATGACAGGCCTATAGAATTTACATATCGGAAAAAGGCTAAGCTTGTGGGTAATAACTGCTTAGTCATATGGCCAGAGCAGTTGAAGTTGGCTAGGAAGATAGAATAAGTGAGGAAGGAGTGTGATTCTCTACAAGAAATAATCAAAGGGTTGACCCATTAGGATCAACCAAAATCCTCATCTTGAGGATTCTAGAAGATCCACTCTCCCTATGTATATAAATGCTGTCAAATAATGTTTCAAGTGTTTTAGGTTTTAGGGAGATATGATCCAAGGGGAAGTGGCATCAAAAGATGTAGAGTGATAAGTGATACGCTCCAGAGTTTTAATTGATTCAAATCTGGTACCAGAGTTGAAGACAAAAGGGATCAACCGAGTGTGATAGAAAGTGATTGTGTTATTGACTTTATCTCTTGTTTCCTACTCTAATTTCCAACTCAGTAGGCTTAGGGATTTTGTTGATAGCTCATTTCTAAGTGGTAAATTCACCCAATGATGATATCATTTATGTAAGTAAACAAGATAAGTTTCTCAAACCTACAATCGCATGTGAAGAGACGATGTAGGAGAAGAATAATGTTTATGGGTCTAAACAATAGGCCTCATAACTAGAAGATCTGGACATCATAGGGGGGGATTTCTATTTACTAATTATATTCAATTTTTTTTTCACAAAACTATTCTATTTTTCAAATCAGTATCATAAGGATGTGTACTATGGAAAAATTAGCTGATATGATAAAGAGTCTACATTGAAACTGAATATTTTTCAGATCTATAAATGGATTATCTAGTGGTTTTGAGTTACAATGAATATATATCCATTGGTATCATGACCCAATTTAGGTGTTAGTTTTCTGCTGAGAGAAGAAATATTGTGGTGAAGTAGCAACAATCATTCATTTCATGACTATCTATTTTGTTCTATCAATTTGGTATCAGCTTACTATTTTCAGGATACAAAGGATCTGCGAAATAATATAAAAAATGTTTCATTAAGGAGCTCTGAGAAGTAGACAAATGAAATGATGTCACTGTACAATGACACAGTGATAAGATTCTTATCTAAAGTAATGAAGTGGTAAGATAATCAGGAGGAGAAGATGTGAAAATGTTGATTCAGAAGTAGATACAGACACTGAACATGAGGAAGTCATGTCTATATCTGTGAACAAGTTTAATAATCAAGCTGAAATTGATAGGTATAATATCAATTTTGATATGATAGTGTTAGTGTTGATGAGGAAGATTAGGACTCTACAATAAGCATGATTCTTATCCCAGGTAGATCCCAGATGTTTTGAAGTAGGAGCTGAAGATGAAAATTGGGTTTAACCTATACAGGAAGAATGTGAACAAATTGAGAAGAATCAAATATTGGGAGATCACCAGGAAATAATGGAAGATTGATTTATGAATCTAAATATTCCAAGGAGGTTTTGAGAAGGATTTGGAATGGAAAATTCCAAGGAGATGAAGACTTTAGTTTCTACTTGGATGAAATAGTCAAAACATGATGAAGGAAAGGCACTTAATATCACAGAATATAGGCAAATTATTGGAAGTTTACTGTGCTTGACCACAAAAAGGACTGATATTGTGTTTTCCACATGTCAAGAAGCGAGATATTAAAATAATCCCAAGGAAATCCACATGCTTGCAATGAAAGGAATACTTCTGTATATGAAGGGCATGGGGGGTTTTGTCCTGATGACTGAAAATTAACTTTTTATTGAATGAGAATAGGACAACAAGTCACAACCGAAACAACAAAATCACGGTGGCCTAAAGTGGTGAAGGCCGAGGGTATCTTAGATAATAACCTGGTTGCAACTCCTTGGAAGAGAACCCATCTGGTTGTAGATAATGATGTCCTCATCAGCTCTGCCTTCATGGGCCAGCTTATCTGCTACAAAATTGACTTCATGCCAAATATGCTTGACAGAACATCCTTGACTGATAAAGGTCCTACAAAGTCTCACCAGATAGCATAGTTGTTGTATAATGAAAAATCTCAGCATGAGCTATTGGTATATAAAAATGAAAATTGTTCCGGTTCAGCGGATGATAGGAAATCAACGTCAGGAGGTGCTTTTTATCTTGGCAGATTGTGTATTTTTTGGTTGAGAAAGAAACAATATTTCATTTATTTGAGCACCACAGAAGCTGAGTATATTTCAGCCACTCAAGCATGCACACAATTATTGGGGATGAAGCAACATCATGATGATATGGGAGTTGAAGTGAATTCTATGATTGGAATCCAGTGTGATAACTCAAGTGCTATCAATCTTAGTAAAAATCAAGTACATCACTCAAGGAAAAAGAAAATTGAGATAAAATATCATTTTATCAAGGAGAAAGTGGATCCAGGGCTAGTCAAGTTGGATTATGTGCCTACAGAACTACAGGTTGCAGACATTTTGAAAAAGGCCTTACCCAAGGACAATTTTGAGAGGCATCGATTGGCTCTAGGAGTCCAGTCATCTCCCCACACTTGAAAAAGTATAGATGTGGACACCCCCTCTCCTCTAGGTATGGTGTGTTTTCCTTATTGTACTAATATGTTTTCTCTACTCTATTTTCATACCACAAAGGAGTGTCCTTTGGCTTCGTTGACAAAGGTGGAGAAAGAGTGACTCCTAATGGAGGAGAAATTGTGGATAAAGAAGGAAGACAATGTATTTTTGAAAGACACGGGGAGAAGATGTAACACCCCGACCCTAGTTACCCAGAGTCGGTGCATTATTACATAACATTGGCATGATCACAAGAAAGATCAAATCTCGAAAGACCGATTGGTTTAGTAGCTTTGGAAACACTAGATATATTCATAAGTCTTACATTACATCATAAAATGAAAAACTACTACAACAACATATTGTCTCCAAAATCCACACTCATATCCCAACATAAAATCCCTGCAGGTCATTCATAATTTACTTCTTCACTTACTGGGAAAAATAAAACATAGAAAAGGGGTGAGCTCAAATGCCCAGTAAGGATAACAATATAGTAGAAAATTTCATAAATAAGAATAAACATTTAAGGAAATGTATAACTAAAACAAAAGCCTTTCAAACATGAACTTTCAACATAGTATGGCATAAATAAAATGAAATAATGCCATTTACTTATTCACATGGATATTCTTCTAATCGAATAATCACATGAAAAATCAATAACCACTTTCATAATGATGAAATGCATAATGCTGAACTTTAATTTCTTTGTCAAGGCCTCGTCCCAAGACCTTGGGGCTAACTATAACCGGAACCCAACCCGGAGTGCCTCTAATAACCGGACACCAACCCGGAGTGCCTCTAATAACCGGACACCAACCCGGAGTGCCTCTAATAACCGGACACCAACCCGGAGTTCCTCTAATAACCGGAGACCAAACCGGAGTTCCTCTAATAACCGGATACCAAACCGGAGGGCTTACTTTTACCGGTCCCCAACCCAGAACATACTTGTCTAACACATTCATCTGAATGAAAGGTTGAAATATAACATAAACATTCGGATTAAAAATAACTTATGAAATGTCAATACTCTAAACAAAAACCATGAGTGACATAATAATAACTTATCCAGAGTCAAAAATAGCACAAAACCTTCAATAAAATATGGATGTTTTGTATCATAATAAATCAACTTCAAATAAGCTTAAAAGACATCAAAGAATGTTGACATAGATGAAATCAAAACTATTTTAGAGAAATATCTTTTTTTTAAATCATTTTAAAAGTAACATAATTATAAAATAATACATTCAATTTGAAAATATTCTTATAAGCTTGTAAGGGAAGCTTTGACGATTTTATAACGGCGGTAAATAGCCACACCCACCGTATAAGTTAAAAAAACATTCTTACCTTGAATTTTTCGAAAAGGTTAAAAGTGCCTTGTTTGGAAAACGACGGAAAGATTCCTTTATAAACCACTTATAAAAAGACAAACAAGGGTATAAATGACTTTAACCCATATTCTTGTAAATAGTAAAAATGTTTTGAAATACATTTTTAAGAAACATGGATGTGGATGATAAAGAGATCCCAGTAGATTATTACGTATAAACAACCTCGGATAATGAAGAGATTGTGAAATAACCCTTACCAATTTGGTAACTTATGAAACATACAACCCATGAAAGAGGTATCATACAATGAATATGTAAATACACATAAATTAGAGTGTATTACACAAAGAATATAATTATGGGAAGTACATACACCACACAAAAGGTGATGGTGGAAATATGACATGAATCTCACGAGAATAAGGAGTGAGATGAAAACCCCTTACCACGTTAATCAACTGAGTCATATGGAAAAAAGTTAATAACCACCAAATGATTTACAGAATAACATGAATATAAAGAGAACCATGATAATATATATCAAATGGCAGTACACAATACACCACTTTCAATAATTTAGTGGCGAACAATGAAAATCTCACGGAATTGAATGTGAGATAAGAAAATCCCTTACCTTGTACTTTTCCTTGGTTGGGGTAGGTTAACCTCCTGTATAATGGTGAAATAATTGTTATTAAATTATACAAGAATCATATGATATCATATATGATCTTTTAATATTGATTTGATAATAATATCTTAGTATTATTGTTGTTTCGGGTGTTAACTTACATGTTTTCTTTTATATGTTTTGTTACGTAAGACATGTTTGTAAAGGATAGGTTGTATATTATTTATATCCAGAATGATATCAAGTCCTTAAAAATCATTTTTTTAAATCATCAAATGATAATTATACTTGAATGGATACGATGGAGAATGAATCTCATCGCGTTCGTGGAGACGGTAGTCCGTACGTACGCACGAGCGACAATATCATTATTTTCATATTAAAATAATATATAAATGGATGTTATATCATATATACAGAATCATTAACATGTTATATTTATTATTTACATGAGTTACATATCATTATTATACCCATCCAAAATAATAATATATTGAATAACAATTACACCACGACGTGGAGACGGTAAGCCGTACGTACGCATGTATGGTGACATGTTATTCAAAGGGTGGATAGAATACTGAATATGGTTGTACCATATTTATAATAACATCACAGTATATTTATGATACTGGATTTATTATTTTAGAATGGTAACAACAAAGGAAGAAGAAGTGGAAGAAGAAAGGAACTTGAAAAGTGGTGGTGAAAACATTACCTCTTCTTCGGGTTCTTCCTTTTGATGTGATCAAAAGGGATCCTTAGGTTGGCTTTCTGATCAAACTAAGGCCTCTAGGTTGTAGTTAGGGAAGTTGTGAGAGTATTTGGGCAGAGTTTGGCCGAACCAAAAGGCTTTGAAGGTGTGAAGAAATGAGAAGGAGGAGTGCCCTTTTATAAGAGGGGTGAGGGGCACCTTTGGAAAAGCTAGAGATATTAGTTTATAATAAATTAATATTCGGTTTCCAATGGCTCCAAAGTTGACTATTCAAAGGTTAAGGTTGGTATGGGTCGAAAACAACTCAACCAATAGAATTTAGACAGGTTTGGGTACTTATATTAACCTTATCTTTAAGTATTAACTCTAAGTTAATTAGTTTCACTTTTACAATGTCTCTTTGTATTTTTATATAATATGGTTAATAAACTTACTATATACATTCAAGAGACCCCCAAGTGGTCCATTAATGATTAATCTATAATGATATAAGTCTCTTTTCCGAACCTTAGATTTTTAGGAATTTAATATCAATTAATAATATAATATTTATTTTAAGAACTCTTTTATGTCAATTTTGACACTATTCAATAGTTGATTTTTTTGAAACTCATAACATATTGATTACTTAAAAAAAAGTAAATTAAGTAAATCCTAATATATAATATTATCCTAGAAAATTAGTTTAATTCATTAAAAGTTTCATATTATATTTATTTTGGTATTTATAATATCAATTAATTTAATTTTTCACTATTTTAGTAATTACTGTATCATCATTGTGTCATAAATAAAATACATTATATAATGTATAAAAATTATAAATAAAATTTCATTATGTAGTAAATATTTTTCTCTTTCTAATGAATATTTATAATATAAAATATAACATATATAACCCTATGTAAAAATTGTTTTTCTAAAAGATATATGCTTGTGTCATTTTTGTATTCATTTTAACTTAATTAAAATAAAGTGTCCCTATCACCTACAAGTGGCACCATGGGGTCCCAAAATCGACCCAAAGATGCCTATGGTCGAACATGTATCAACCAATAAGGCTAGGACACGTTTTAGGGTAATTTAGTATTATTATAATATTATTTTTTAACCCTTATTTACCGGATTTACCCTTAACCATGGTAAATAAAATATTTACCGCAGTAATTATTCAAAATGTCTAAAAATAAAAGTTACCTATTTACAAAATTTGAACATCCTGATTCCAAATATGGAATCCATTTTTTTAAATTCAAAACACATAAGTGGCAGAAATTAATTTAAAATTAATTCCCGCTGTCAAAACAAAAAGCGTGTTTTTAAGAGATAATAACTATCAAAAGATTGACACTTGTTTATGTTCGGTTTAATTGTAAAATTTTGTCCAATGAACAACATTATATTAAATGGTAAAAATATATTCTAAATATACTTTAAAACCACTCAAATTCATAATTTATCACTATTAATTATTTTGATTAAAAAAGTTGTTTTTAATTAAAATTTTGTAATTTTCACTATTCATCAAAATATGAAAGTTATCCGAAAAGTACCAAAATTTCACCTTAGGCTAAATTCGATATTCCAAATCCAAAAATGAAGTCCATTTTAAAATATAAAATATATATAATTTCGAAAAGTAGGTATTACTATTCATAATGGATAGTTTGATCGGTTGTGGTGTGTGTTAAAACTCGAAGTTGCGTACAACACACGCTACTGTATTATTCAAAGGAGAGCATACCGTGGAAGCTTGGGATGTTTCATTTTAAATTTTTTGATGTCCCCATTTAGTCAAAAAGTTTAAAATATTGTATTTAAAAAGGGTTCACTATTAAAAGTTGATAAAAGTGCAATACTGAAAATGAATTGTTCTTGCATTATATCTAAGAAACTCATAATATGGATTCTAAAATTATAAGGATTATATAAAGTTTAAAATTTAGATAATACTATTCATAACCTCTTTTTAATGGCTTTTTTTAAGTCATGGTGTGATTGAAATCGGTGTTGCGTGTAGTGCAAGTTATTGAATTATTTTGAAGAAATAACACTCTATGAAATCTTGGGGTGTTACATTCTCCCCTCCTTCAATAAATTGCGTCCTCACAATTTGAAATTGTTCTTCGAAAATAAAAGGTTGAAAATAGAAAATATATTTGTGGGAAAACCCATATCGGAAATTGGGTTACTAAAATTTAGTCTTAATATGAGGAAAAGAGAAATGAAAGGGTCACCACCAAATTATGATCTCGATTAGGAGAACATTGGTGGCAATTAGAGACATATAATTGGAGGAAAAACGTAAATATTTATAGGTAGTGATTGAGGTCATCAATCAAAAACAAGTATAAAATTGAGTTCCTTAAACTCATCAATCTATGACGATTTGAAATACCATCGGTTCAACAACACATAGGGTATTGGGATAACACATTTTTGACGTTTCAAAATATCTTTGTTGAAATCCCACATCGAAAAATGAATTAATGAGGCCTCTATTTAAAACAAAGAGTGGAAAGTATGAAGATTACCGAAAATAACACATACTAGGGTTCCATGTAGGAAAATATGGATATGGAGGAGAAATCTAACCATCAATTATCTGATGGAGAGTGGTAGAGAACATGGCTATGAAAAGGCCAAAAATCCCAAAGCCATAAATTAGTGATGATTTAAGGTACCATCTAGGGCAACATTTTTGTTCTAAGTTCCATTTATTAATGTTGAGGTATTTATTTATGAGATTGGATAAGATCATAAGGAGATATACTTACTTTATAATTATAGTTTTATCCATTAATAAATTCCTACCACAAACTCATCTTTCACTCTAAAAGATAATAGAATGTTTTTTTTTTCTATTTATACTATTCATACAGGGTTCCAAAATAAATGAATTTGTAATTCATCTACCAGATCTTTTAAAAAAAACTACATTATTTAATCCAGGTCATCTCGTGGGCCAGTGGTAGGTGTTACACCCTTGTCGCCCTTTGGTTGCGGGTTCAAGTCTCGCAGCCTTGCCGGACGCGACGGGTTGCCGCCCGACCTCCGGGTTGTCCTTTTATGGCAATCCAAAATAATCCAAACTAGAACTATCCAAAATACTTCTGTCCAAACTCACAGTCCAACATTTATAAGGAAGGTAAACATAATGTAGATCCTTTTTACCCCGTAATAGCATATGAATACCTTCATCATGTATTCTTTTAATACACTGAAACATCCTGAATTACCATATTTTTTATTGATTACATTCATGCTCCCTTATTCCATATAGAATGCTGGATATACTTCATCAATCCAAAAAAATTTTAAACCCCAACAATGATGGAATATACAAATCATTAATCAGTTCCAAGGTAGTCAAGAATATCCAATATAATTTTTCCAAAATAATCATGTATTATTCGAAAATCACTACCTCGGTATCAGAACTATATTATGGTTTATCATTCTCTCAACCATATATTCTCCAAAAATTTATCCTGCTATTGAGTCACTTTTCTTTGTTCCACACAATCTCAAGTCCTTAATGAAATAGTACTGCAGTACAATCCTTATATAATCCATAATTATTATAACAAGTACATTGTTGATACAACATTCAATTGACATAATCAATATAAGAACTCTAATCATTCCTCTTCATATGTGGTAGTATCATAACTTGATTAATATCCAGAAGCATCATTTGCAGCATAGTCTGATGACTGGGACATAGGTTCGTGTAGTGTCCAAACTCCTTGCAAATGAAGCATTGTACATTTGAAACCATTTTCTTACCCTTGCAGTCACGTTCTTTGTGCCCTTTTCCTCCACACTTATAACCAACTCCCATTCCTTTCAGGCAAGTTCCAGGGTGTTTCTTTCCACAGTTACCACATATGGGAAAATTCTTCTTTTCCCTCTTCCCTTTATCCATCTTTCTCTCTTCCATCCTTTTCTTATCTTGCTTGCCTTCAAAGCCATAGGACTTAGTAAACTCTTTACTTATCTTATCAACACATGATATTATTTCTTCATATGATGATAATACATGTGAGAATATTTCTCTTATAAATTCTGGCTTAAGACCATGAAATATATGATCCTTCTTTCTCTTTGTATCATGTGCATTGCTGGAGTTCTCATTCCTTCTACTAGGTTCCATTTCTAAACAATGGCATAAACTAGATTAGTTTATGAATCAAAATACATAATCCCATACTTATAAAACACTTAACATAAATTGAACTATTTATGGATATAATCCATAATCATAAAAATGTTTTCTTTGAGGAATTATATACTCATAAACCCTTCATAATGATTTGTAAAGAAAATGAGAGTTATCCTAAGCATATCCCCCGGGAGTGTCGTAACCAAGAGTGCAGCAAGGCCCGTTGTCACGCACCAGTTCCCGTTCGAGTCTAGCTCAAAGCGGTGTTTTTGGGTTTACCCCTAGGTACATCTGTGCCAGAGCCGCCTCTACCTGCTCGTATCCAGACAGGGATGTATTGCTCGGAAATCCCATAAAATCTCTACAATACCAAAATTATAGGATGTTCTTCTATACTAATCCTCAAAGTTCATCTTAGGTCTACGTGCTCTAATCAGAGTTTATCTAAATCTAGCTTCCAAGGTTTGTACTAAACTTCCTCTGATACCAACTGTAACGCCCCGACCCTAGTTACCCAGAGTCGGTGCATTATTACATAACATTGGCATGATCACAAGAAAGATCAAATCTCGAAAGACCGATTGGTTTAGTAGCCTTGGAAACACTAGATATATTCATAAGTCTTACATTACATCATAAAATGAAAAACTACTACAACAACATATTGTCTCCATAATCCACACTCATATCCCCACATAAAATCCCTGCAGGTCATTCATAATTTACTTCTTCACTTCCTGGGAAAAATAAAACATAGAAAAGGGGTGAGCTCAAATGCCCAGTAAGGATAACAATATAGCGGAAACATTCATAAATAAGAATAAACATTTAAGGCAATGTATAACTAAAACAAAATCATTTCAAACATGAACTTTCAACATAGTATGACATAAATAAAATGAAATAATGCCATTTACTTATTCACATGGATATTCTTCTAATCGAATAATCACATGAAAAATCAATAACCACTTTCATAATGATGGAATGCATAATTCTGAACTTTAATTTCTTTGTCAAGGCCTCGTCCCAAGACCTTGGGGCTAATTGTAACCGGAACCCAACCCGGAGTGCCTCTAATAACCGAACACTAACCCGGAGTGCCTCTAATAACCGGACACCAACCCGGAGTGCCTCTAATAATCGGACACCAACCCGGAGTTCCTCTAATAACCGGAGACCAAAACAGAGTTCCTCTAATAACCGGAGACCAAACCGGAGGGCTTACTTTTACCGGTCCCCAACCCGGAACATACTTGTCTAACACATTCATCTGAATGAAAGGTTGAAATATAACATAAACATTCGGATTACAAATAACTTATGAAATGTCAATACTCTAAACAAAAACCATGAGTGACATAAGAATAACTTATCCACAGTCAAAAATAGAACAAAACCTTCAATAAAATATGGATGTTTTGTATCATAATAAATCAACTTCAAATAAGCTTAAAAGCCATCAAAGAATGTTGACATAGATGAAATCAAAACTATTTTAGAGAAATATCTTTTTTTAAATCATTTTAAAAGTAACATAATTATAAAATAATACATTCAATTTGAAAATATTCTTATAAGCTTGTAAGTGAAGCTTTTATGATTTTATAACGGCGGTAAATAGCCGCACCCGCCGTATAAGTTAAAAAAAACATTCTTACCTTAAATTTTTCGAAAAGGTTAAAAGTGACTTGTTTGGAAAACGACGGAAAGATTCCTTTATAAACCACTTATAAAAAGTCAAACAAGGGTATAAATGACTTTAACCCATATTCTTGTAATAGTAAAAATGTTTTGAAATACATTTTTAAGAAACATGGATGTGGATGATAAAGAGATCCCAGTAGATTATTACGTATAAACAACCTCGGATAATGAAGAGATTGTGAAATAACCCTTACCAATTTGGTAACTTATGAAACATACAACCCATGAAAGAGGTATCATACAATGAATATGTAAATACACATAAATTAGAGTGTATTACACAAAGAATATAATTATGGGAAGTACATACACCACACAAAAGGTGATGGTGGCAATATGACATGAATCTCATGGGAATAAGGAGTGAGATGAAAACCCCTTACCACATTAATCAACTGAGTCGTATGGCCAAAAGTTAATAACCACCAAATTATTTACAGAATAACATGAATATAAAGAGAACCATGATAATATATATCAAATGGCAGTACACAATACACCACTTTCAATAATTTAGTGGCGAAAAATGGAAATCTCACGGAATTGAATGTGAGAAAAGAAAATCCCTTACCTTGTACTTTTCCTTGGTTGAGGTAGGTTAACCTCCTGTATAATGGTGAGATAATTGTTATTAAATTATACAAGAATCATATGATATCATATATGATCTTTTAATATTGATTTGATAATAATATCTTAGTATTATTGTTGTTTCGGGTGTTAACTTACATGTTTTCTTTTATATGTTTTGTTACGTAAGACGTGTTTGTAAAGGATAGGTTGTATATTATTTATATCCAGAATGATATCAAGTCCTTAAACATCATTTTTTAAATCATCAAATGATAATTATACTTGAATGGATACGATGGAGAATGAATCTCATCGCGTTCGTGGAGACGGTAGTCCGTACGTACGCACGCGCGACAATATCATTATTTTCATATTAAAATAATATATAAATGGATGTTATATCATATATAGAGAATTATTAACATGTTATATTTATTATTTACATGAGTTACATATCATTATTATACCCATCCAAAATAATAATATATTGAATAACAATTACACCACGACGTGGAGACGGTAAGCCGTACGTACGCACGTATGGTGACATGTTATTCAAAGGGTGGATAGAATACTGAATATGGTTGTACCATATTTATAATAACATCACAGTATATTTATTATACTGGAGTTATTATTTTAGAATGGTAACAACAAAGTAAGAAGAAGTGGAAGAAGAAAGGAACTTGAAAAGTGGTGGTGAAAACATTACCTCTTCTTCGGGTTCTTCCTTTTGATGTGATCAAAAGGGATACTTAGGTTGGCTTTATGATCAAACTAAGGCCTCTAGGTTGTATTGAGGGAAGTTGGGAGAGTATTTGGGCAGAGTTTGTCCGAACAAAAAGGCTTTGAAGGTGTGAAGAAATGAGAAGGAGGAGTGCCCTTTTATAAGAGGGGTGAGGGGCACCTATGGAAAAGCTAGAGATATTAGTTTATAATAAATTAATATTCGGTTTCCAATGGCTCCAAAGTTGACTATTAAAAGGTTAAGGTGGGGATGGGTCGAAAACAACTCAACCAATATAATTTAGACAGGTTTGGGTACTTATATTAACCTTATATTTAAGTATTAACTCTAAGTTAATTAGTTTCACTTTTACAATGTCTCTTTGTATTTTTATATAATATGGTTAATAAACTTACTATATACATTCAAGAGACCCCCAAGTGGTCCATTAATGATGAACCTATCATGATATAAGTCTCTTGGACGAACCTTAGATTTTTAGGAATTTAATATCAATTAATAATATAATATTTGTTTTAAGAACTCTTTTATGTCAATTTTGACACTATTCAATAGTTGATTTTTTTAAAACTCATAACATATTGATTACTTCAAAAAAAGTAAATTAAATAAATCCTAATATATCATATTATTCTAGAAAATTAGTTTAATCATTAAAAGTTTCATATTATATTTATTTGGGTATTTATAATATCAATTAATTTAATTTTTCACTATTTTAGTAATTACTGCATCATCATTGTGTCATAAATAAAATACATTATATAATGTCTAAAAATTATAAATAAAATTTCATTATGTAGGAAATATTTTTATCTTTATAATGAATATTTATAATCTAAAATCTAACATATATAACCCTATGTAAAAATTGTTTTTCTAAAAGATATATGCTTGTGTCATTTTTGTATTCATTTTAACTTAATTAAAATAAAGTGTCCCTATCACCTACAAGTGGCACCATGGGGTCCCCAAATCGACCCAAAGATGCCTATGGTCGAACATGTATCAACCAATAAGGCTAGGACACGTTTTAGGGTAATTTAGTATTATTATAATATTATTTTTTAACCCTTATTTACCGGATTTACCCTTAACCATGGTAAATAAAATATTTACCGCAGTAATTATTCAAAATGTCTAAAAATAAAAGTTACCTATTTACACAATTTGAACATCCTGATTCCAAATATGGAATCCATTTTTCTAAATTCAAAACACAGAAGTGGCAGAAATTAATTTAAAATTAATTCCCGCTGTCAAAACAAAAAGCGTGTTTTTAAGAGATAATAACTATCAAAAGATTGACACTTGTTTATGTTCGGTTTAATTGTAAAATTTTGTCCAATGAACAACATTATATTAAATGGTAAAAATATATTCTAAATATACTTTAAAACCACTCAAATTGATAATTTATCACTACTAATTATTTTGATTAAAAAAGTTGTTTTTAATTAAAATTTTGTAATTTTCACTATTCATCAAAATATGAAAGTTATCCGAAAAGTACCAACATTTCACCTTAGGCTAAATTCGATATTCCGAATCCAAAAATGAAGTCCATTTTAAAATATAAAATATATATAATTTCGAAAAGTAGGTATTACTATTCATAATGGCTAGTTTGATCGGTTGTGGTGTGTGTTAAAACTCGAAGTTGCGTACAACACACGCTACTGTATTATTCAAAGGAGAGCGTACCGTGGAAGCTTGAGATGTTTCATTTTAAATTTTTTGATGTCCCCATTTAGTCAAAAAGTTTAAAATATTGTATTTAAAAAGGGTTCACTATTAAAAGTTGATAAAAGTGCAATACTGAAAATGAATTGTTCTTGCATTATATCTAAGAAACTCATAATATGGATTCTAAAATTATAAGGATTATATAAAGTTTAAAATTTAGATAATACTATTCATAACCTCTTTTTAATGGCTTTTTTTTAAGTCATGGTGTGATTGAACTCGGTGTTGCGTGTAGTGCAAGTTATTGAATTATTTTGAAGAAATAACACTCTATGAAATCTTGGGGTGTTACAGAAGATGACATTTGGAATAGTGAGATAGTGTGAGTTTATCAAGACAGATGAAGGAGACGATAGAGGGAGCACCATGATTAGAATATGTGGTGTTTGAAGTGATTATCCATAAATTAGCTTGGACAACACAAGAACCCAAAAAGTGAAGAAGGAGAGTATTAAATCTGGAGATGATAGAAGTGTTCAATCAAATAATAGATATCACAACAGCTGGGGATCATGATAAAAGTAGAAGAGTGGTGTTGTAATGGTGTCAGAATCTTTCCAGTGATCACCAATTCGTATTAGTTTGGTATCAACAATTGGTGTCAGAAATGAAGTGATTCATTGATGAACTATTCATTTATTCTTTTTTCTCACGCCGATCATTGCTCAAGTGGGATTAAAGTATATGCTGAGTGAATCCTTGATTGCTATCAGAATCACAAGAGGAAAATTGTGGATGAAGTTTTAACACAGAGAAGATAATTTCATCAACATAAACAATCACAATGAGCGAATACTCTTGACTTTATATGATGTAGATATTTCTATCCACTCTTCCTTTATTAAAATTCATCTTCCTTAATCATATATCCATTTTTGATTTCCATGACCTTAGAGATTTTATTAGGTCATACAAAGCCTTTTTCAATATAAAAACATAAATTTAATCTTTTCCAACAATAAAGACACAAGTTTGTTATTGGCACTGAAATCCATGCCTAAATGGAAAAGACATAAAAATCACTAAAGGTCCAGCCATTCGAAGCTCCGTTACAAAGCCCTTCAGAACCATGAATAGTGTAAAGGAAGAAGAATTAACTACTCTATAACCATTGAAAAGAAATGAAAATAACCTATGTGATCTTGACAGATATGTTTGCAACTTCCACAAAGAAATAATGGATGCCTTTGCGGGTCCGATAGAGTCGCCTCAAATCGTGAAGTTCCATTTCCTTCATAGCATGCTCTTGGAGAATTATAATGCATGGTGCCTATAAATATGAAACTCAAACCCCCTCAAAGGATTGTTGTGCTGACCTTTATCCTTCTGAGATCTCAATTCACAAATCACCTTTTTTTTGTGAACCAGTAAGAAAATGAATCACCCATGGTACCTAAGCACTGTGATCTAGATTTCCCTTTGCTCCGATTTTCCTCTACTTCAAGTGGGGATGCCTTCCATAAAGCACTACAACCATCACAAAGGTAGGAGTCCCTTTTGGGAACTTGGGTTTTTTTGGAGCATTCATCCTTAATGAGGAACCCTCAAAGAACATTTATACTCTACGCTTCTATGGTTCATCATGCTTCGTGAAGCTCCTCCCTTCAGGGAGATCCTTTTTTCCATGATTTCTGAAGCAGTTTCCTTTTTGAAGCCCCTTCTCTTTGTGAAGCACCTTTCCTTCATGAAGCCCCTCTCTACGAGGCCTTATGCTTCACAAACCCTTCTTCCATGTGGCCCTCCAAGCTTGTGTGAAGTGATTTCATGGTTCCTCAAATTGTGTTTTGACATAGCATTGATATGCCTTATGCTTCTTCACATAGGCATGCTAAAGGATATTATTTATTTGTATATCCATGCTATCGTGAGCCCCTCGAGTGACCATTCCTCCACCCCATTGTTTCCTGGAATTTCTTGTGCCTTCATTCAACCAATTGTGGGTTGGTACAAGTTATTTAAGTCCCAAGGGAGATGATTGAGTCCTCTTCATCCGAGTTTTAATAAGTTAAAATTCCAAGAAACCTCATCCCTGACACATGATGTTAAACTATGAGTTTTCTCATGTATGGAAAGTTGGGGTAGACTTGAAGGAGAATGAGTATAAGCACTCTCCTGCTCCTCTATCCCTTTTTGATTTATTACCATGTGTGCCTCAGGAAGTCTTCATGTAATCCTCGCCACACTTTGATAGGGTGTTCCCTATATGATGGTCATATTATCTTCATACATTGGATCACCCTATTTAGGCTTCTATCCTAGAGTAAGTCCTAATATCCATATCTTTGGGATGATAGCCATGCATAATCCCCACACCGTCCTTCGTGGCCATAAATTTTGTGACATGAATGTCTGGTCTGCGACTACCTCTTGTTTCCCACACTGATCATGAATCACATGGACTTAGAGTTATCCATGACCATGACATCCACCAGGGTCACTAACCATGCATAATACCCATTCCCCTCATCCTGTAAGATGTTAAAATACACCCATATGAACTATGTGGACTTTGATCATTGTCTCCTAGACATGGTACATAGGAATCCTCTATGAGGTTAAAGACCTTCATTCCCCACAATCCATCTGTTCCATACACTTTACGCCGGTTCACCTTTAACCCTCATGATGTTAAACTATATTCCCTTTCGAACTACACAGATTTTGATCTCTACCTTCTACACATGGTATGTAGGAATCCTCTCTGAGGTCCAACCCCAATCTACGGTAAACTCTATTACTCTCTCCAAAAGGATGTACCCTCTTGTTGCAATAATTTCCCCTTTTGGGGCTTATCTCCTAGGTTCGCCTCTCTGAGGTGTTCTGATCCATCCATCTTGGAAGCTAACTATGCATAATCCCCATACTCCATCCATACTCTTCCAACCAAGAGAGTCCCTCTTGTGATGATATTCTAACCATACATAATCCACAACATGTCTCCAGGTTTCCGTCCATTGCGTACACCCCAATTCAATGCACCATGATCTATGTGGACTTTTATCCCTTTTGGGTATATAGGAAGCCTCCCTAAGGTTCAAGATTATCCTCTATTACCATCCCCGTCTCCCCTTAGTGCCTTTTCATCTCAGTAGGATCATGCCCCAACCCGAATGTTCTACTTTTTTTGGGTCCCAATCCATGTGCCCATTCTCATGAGCCACCTCCTAAGGTGTCTCATCGCCCCATATAAATACATGGACATTGATTCCCATCCCCCAGGATACGTAGGAATCCTCCTTGTGGTTCAGGACCAGCATTTTCATCTTCACATCGGTTCCATATAATTCATCCTCACCCTACGAAATATCCTCCATATCCATCCTAATCCTTATCCAGGCCGTCACATTCCTATGAGATTATTCCATCCATCATTTTCTTTCCTCAATGGCACTCGGGTAGCTAACCACATGTAATCCCCAAATAATACCTTCAAAATACATGGGTTTTGATCCCTATCTTCTATATAGGGTCTGTAGGAAGCCTCTATGAGGTTAAATCCCAACCAACAATCATCCATGGTGTCCCTTTTTCTGGGACCCACCTTATCTGATCTACCCTTTGTGGTGTTCCGATCAGCCTTCACATTGTGAAACCTTCCTTTTTGGGACATGCATTCCCAGGTCCATCCTCATTGGGAATTTTGATACCCCCATCCGATAAACCTTCCAGGTGATCCCTCCTAGGGAGGTAACCATCAAATCCACTATTATCCGTGTTTTGATCAGCCCGATCTATATCCGATGGATTTTAAACTCATGGCATACCCCATATTAAACATGGGAAGGCGAGGAAAACCTCAAAGACATACCTCTGGCATGAGATTCCCTATATTCAACGTGGGATGCCTTGGGCTTCCGCACCATCGTGAATGTTAGGGTTGGTGTCCTGAGAACCAACTGTTTTGTACTTTGATTACATGAATGTACACTTATTATATATTGTTCATTGTTCTGCATGACTATAATATAATAATGTCCTGGAATATTTTTTGCATTGATAAGGTCATGGCAGAACCCCGCTATGATGAGAACCTTCAAATGCTATAATAATATTCTTAAATAATGTTATACGGTTAGATGAAATACTATGATAGGATACATAGTATATAGACCGTCATGTGTGAGTACTTGTAAGAAGATGAGACTCTCTCTCATGGAGTTCGCACTTCGTAATCTCCAAGATGGGAGATTATGAGAATAAACCCGCCAATAGTAATTCTGCATGTCTTGGTTTTATCAGACATTGAAATCTATGAGCGTGTGTAATGGTACTTAGACTAGAAGATTATCATTAACTCATGTCAGGACTCACACACTTAGATTTGTTGACAAAAACCATCACAAAGGTAGTTGGCAAGAAGTAGGGTACGTTGGGTGCATCACGAATGACATATTGTTAATGGATAAGTTGAGGAAGGATTTTTACCTTCCATATTTATGGAAGTAGATATCTCGATCCCTTTGATTGAAATAGAACTGTCGTCCAAACTCCATGGCCATGGTGTCATGACGAGATTATCTCTAGAATTCAAAGAATGACGGATCAAGCATATAGGTTTATGACACTACCATGAAACCTGCTTGATGAGATATTGAGAAAAAGGGATTAAATTACATAGTAAGCGTTCATATGAGATGAAACGTCAATTCCACATCAACTTCTTTCTCTTGGGTTCCTTGAACCGTTTCTAGATAGTAATCTTGGACTTTAGGCAAGCCCACCTAATGCCAACGAGAAAGAGGCCTAGAGGTTCACACACTAAGTGTATCCAAGTATATCAAGTAGAATAAGGATTTTTCTCATATGTGGTTTAACAATTATTCAAGGAAGCCTAAATCGTTTTAATGTTGGAGGAAGAATAAAATGGAAAACAAGATATACATGCCATGTACATTGAATGTACACACTATTTAGTTTTCATTTTGGAAAGGAAATGAAAAATGAAAACAAGACATACACACTGTGTACATTGAATGTACATGCCGTGTAGTTTTCAATGAAAAACAAGTACATGCCATGTATTAATGATTACATTCCATGTAGTTTTTCCAGTCAGTATTTTGAAGAAATAATATCATTTTATTAAAGGACATTTATTATAATCAGCGTGGGCGCATGTCAAGGAATTAATGATTAGACATGGGGTTTTCAATAAGAGTTAATAAAATAAATAAAACACACAATGCGTTTATTTATTGTCATAACTCTATAAACTCAAACCCGATTATAAATATCCTCACAACCCCAACACTTTTCAAAAGAATCGTTGTGCCCAATAATTCTGGAGAATTATCTCAAGATCGAAAGAACTCTGTCCTCAAAGAACGCTCTCAAGACTGAGAGAGATCCACCTCCATCGGATAAGGGTGATCTAAGGTGGACAACACAAGCAAAGTCTTCTCCACGCTAGCACCCGAAGATTCCTTTGGCGACATCCAGAGATACGTGGTGCACATGTGGATCATTTCTATAGGAAGTCTACACTTGGCTTCTGTGATGTAATGATGAATCACATCAGAATGTGATCAGAAATATCAATGAAGAAAGAACGCCATAAAAGGTACTTATTATCAATTAATTAAATTAATTATAATCAACCTGTGATGATCCTTCCTTTGTGGTTCCAGGACTATTATTTTTCTTTGTCTATTTCTATGATTCGATCGATGGAGTCTGGCATTTATCATCATATTGATCCCAGATTGATCATTTATAATGACAAAAATCCAAGTGGGCACATACACCCATGAGATTCCGCTGTGCCCGGGACCTTCTATTAGTATCAGAGCGGTCACAACGTTGATTATAGTTATTTAATTTTCATTGATAATTTATGCATTTATATTTGATTCAATTCAATATAAATCTTTTTATAAAACTGAATGAACGAGATCTATTCTTCCTCCTTCGTTTCTCAATTCACATCACAGAAATGACCTTTTAATTTTAATTTTGATTAAAATAAAAATGAGGAACTCATTTGGCAGAGCCGCTCATTCTATCTGTACAACACAAGAATACACAGCATGTAGTAAAAACTACACATTGTGTACTTAGGTTCAACGAACCGGTACTGGTCCACCAAACCCACGCCGTGTGAATTGAGTATACCTAAGTTTTTATTACACCATGTTGACCAGAACTGAATGGAGCATGGAAACCTGAATACATGGCATGTATGTTGAATCAATACGCCATGCAGTCTGATCCGACCCAGGTGAAAGCGTGTATAAGGAGAAGCCATATACCGTGTACATGGGATTTCCAATTCGGTAACCATGTAACAAGGAAATACACGCCGTGTTAGATTAATATACATGCCGTGTACTCCAAAATTTCCAAATTATAGAAAACACACCAAAGCCCCCGACGTGTACTTTGGATAAAGGGTCAAAACAAATTCACGCCATGTAATATAGCCTTAATGCTGTGTACTTTCCAGAAATAGAATTTCACTAGGTTTCCTCTAAAGTACAAAGACCTGTACAAGGAATATGGATGATAATAATATCAAGGAAATTCATAAAGGAATTTAAGATAAAGAATTGATTAATTATAAGATCACAATTAATTGAATTCAAGTGAAACTTATCTTGAATAAAAGAGCAATTAAAAGAATTTGAATACTAAATATGCGTAAATGTCATTTCATGCTATGGATGATCATGAGTTAGACCAAATACCCTTTGTGTGTGTATGGTTTCATTTAAATTTATTTAATTTTAATTCATTTCCCTGTGAGCTTTCTTCCTATAAAATGTAGGGCCTACTTGCCCATGGTTTCTTTAATGTAAACCCAATGTAATGGAGGATCTCCCAATCCAGAGGAGACGATTAAAAATCCGAAGTTAAGGAAAAACCAACCCAGGAAGATAAAAAGGTGGACAGGTGGGAGCTGAAAAACATGAACCATTAGGTTCAAGGGGGTTTTCCCTAGGTCAAGGTTAGCTTATCAAAACCGCTAGATAAGCTTACCAATAGAATCTCATGATCATGACATCTTATTTTATTTCTATCTGATTTCATGGTTTATTTATTATGTATATGTTGTCATGTTCACATAATTAATGAAATAAAAAAACATGTAAAGATGGAATAAAATAAAAACCGGACTATGCGTAAACATTATTAGAACATGGTTAATCACTTAAGAAAGCATCAATTAATATTAACAAGCATGTGATAATGCAAAACAACGCATAAAGGATTAAAATACCTCAAATACCATATTAAGTTAGACCAAGCCTTCTGTTACTTGATTAAGGTAAAGACTCAATAAAACTATGTGTTTGACCAACCCTTGTTGGGACACTTACTTTTATAGAGTAAGATCTTATGAAAGTTTTGGGTAGACTTAAACATTTTACATCAAGAGGAGTATCCCTTGCTAGACTTGTTGTAAAATAGAGGAACGTGTTGAGGAAATACAAGTCCGGATTTCAGGATTGGGGAGTCCACTCAACAGATCAAGGAATTTTAAGCTCATAGTTGGAAAAGACTTGCCTATCTAAATACCTTTAAATAGCTTGAACAACCCTTATTGGGGTTATGTGAAGGGGAATATGGATCCTTTCCACTAGAATGTCATCGCAACTAGAAATTCTGAGTTCAATGGTGAGGGACATTGGGACTTGATAAAATAGTGGGAGAATTAATAAATTCATTTATTATTTTTCATAAAATGTAATCAAAAGGTACTGATAAATCTTCTCTTTTATTTTTTAGAATCAATATGAAAAACTCCTCAACCACATTTTCTTTGTAATAAATTCTAGATAAAGACAATATCTTCACTAAAAGTAACTTTCAGAAATGGTTTAGGCCCCTTCGGGTTATCATACACCCTGATCGAATGTTTTATGTGCTGGAGTCCTCACATCCTAATTCGCCTGCCCAAGAGGCAAGTGATGAATATTTCCCGGTCTATGATCAACATTTGAGCGATGCACTGGACATTCAATGTTTGATGCTGTCATCAATTTCTAGTGAGCTCATGAAGTCTCATGAAGAAATTGATTCCTATAGCATGATAGAGCACCTCCGTGTTCTGTACTAGGAGAGAGAAAGACAAGAAAGGGTTGAGATCTCCAAGGCTCTATTTCAGAGCATGCTTGGAGAGGGGGCCCCAGCTGGGCCTCATGTAGTCAAGCTCATTGGCTACATTGAGCGCTTTGAGGTTCTAGGGTTTAAAATCCCCGAATAACTGGGTACCTATCTCATTCTTGCATCACTCCCCCATAGCTTCTCTAAAATTGTTGTAAATTTCAACATGAACAACATTGAGAAGTCTCTATCTGATCTTCTTATCCTCATTCACCAAGTGGACAATGATATGAAGCATGAAAAACCTTATATCCTTATGGTGAATAAAAGGAAAGGGAATGAAAATAGCTTTAATCCCAATTATTCTTCAAGGCCTTCCAAGAAAAGGAAGATCAAAGGGGAGGCAAGAGAACATGAGGCTGTTTGTTTCGCATGTGGCAAGAAGGTCCACTGGAAGAAAAACTACACCCATCCAATGCATTTGTTATCGAATGAAATCTATCTATTTATACCAATTGGGTATTATATTATGCTTGTGGTGCTCACATCTATATCCAAATATAGGAACCAAGTAGATTCAGAAAGATTGACCGAGGTGAGGTGGATCTGCGATCAACCAACAGACCCAGACTCGCTACTGTAGCTGTCAGAGACTACCACCTCACATTGCCTATTGGGATGGTCTTGGTATTAAAAGGATGTTATTATGTACCCTCTGTAACAAAAAAACATTATTTTAGTATCCATATTAGATACTGATGGATTCATCTTCAAGTTTGGAAATGAATGTTGCTACTTTTATAAAGATAACATTTGTTTTGGTAGGGCACATTTAAATAAAGACCTTTATGTGTTAGACTACACAAACCAAGTAATGGAAATCGATAAAAAAGTTAATTCACATGACTCATACCACACCCAACTTTGTCATCAATGGTTAGGTCATGTCAATGAGAAAAATTTGACAAAATAACATCAATATGGGTATTTAGATTCTTTCGAACTAAAACCTCTTGGTGTATGTCATGCGTGTCTACAAGGAAAAATGACTAAATCCCCATTTTGTGGGAAAGGTGAAAGGGATACAGAGCTTCTAGAATTAGTTCACATAGATGTGTGTGGACCATTTACAGTTGAAGCAAGGTGTGGATTCTTGTACTTCATCACTTTTACTGATGATTTTAGTAGATATGGATATATTTACTTAATAAGGTATAAGTCAGATTCTTTTGATCGGTTCAAATAATACAAGAATGAAGTTGAGAACCATCTTGGTAAGAATATTAAGAAACTCTGCTTAGAAAGAGGAGGAGAATATCTTAATCAAGACTTCATTGATTTCTTACGGTCGTTTGAGATTATATCTCAAATCACTCCTCCTTATATTCCTTAGTGGAATAGTGTACGTGAAAGGAGGAAACACGCCATGTTGGACATGGTGAGATCAATGATGATTCATGCAAGTCTTCCATTATCCTTTTGGGGATATGCATTACAAACAGTAGCACACATACTAAACCAAGTACCAATTAAATCGATAAATGGTATTCCATATGAATTATGGAGTGGATACAAATCCATGTAATCAAATTTACATGTGTGGGGTAGCGAAGCATTTGTTAAGGCCTCTTCAGGTAACAAGCTTGCACCTCGAGGAACAAAGTGTACCTTTATAGGATATACCAAGGAAACAAGGGTATATTACCTATACAACCCCTCAAGTAAAAAGGTTACGGTGGAAAGACATTCCATATTCCTTGAGAGGGAGCACATATCCAAAAGAGATAGTGGGAGTGAGATAGAATTCGATGAAGTCGAGGATCGAGATACACAAGAGTTGGTATAAGAACAGTTTCCACAAAGCCCCGGAGAAGAACAATATATTCCAAAGACACAAGAACTACGTAGGAGTATGAGAGAGGTAAAAGAACAAAAAAAATATGGTTTTCTTGTCATTGAGGATGGTGACTCATTATTTGTTGACAATGATGATCCTCTTACCGACAAGGAAGCAGTTGAAGGCATAGATGTTGCTAAGTGGCGAGAATCCATGAATTCTGAAATGGATTCCATGTACCAAAACCAAGTCTAGATTTTGGTAGATCCTCCAGTTGATGTTAAGCCTGTTGGTAATAAATGTGTATTCAAGAAGAAAATATACATGGAGGGACAAGTCGGCACCTATATGGCACAACTGGATGCAAAAGGTTTTAGACAACATTCAAGGAATTGACTATGATGAAACCTTTTCAACATTTTAAATGCTAAAATCCATCAGAATCATATTGGAAATTCCTGCTTACCATGACTATGAAATTTGGAAAATGGATGTTAAAACAACATTCCTTAACAGGAACCTCCAAGAAGATGTCTACATGACACAACCTGAATGGTTTGTGACTCCAAAGGATTCCAACATGGTATGCAAGTTGTAGAAATACATTTATGGATTAAAGAGAGCATTAAGGTCATGGAAAATTCGTTTTGATGAAGCCATAACAAAATTTGGCTTTGTTAAGAATGAATGTGAGCCTTGTGTCTACAAAAGATTAAGAGGAAGTGCAGTCATTTTTACTAATAGTATATGTTGATGACATATTACTAATTTGAAATGAAGTACCTATCTTACAGTCAGTTAAGGCATGGTTGGATAAATGCTTCTCTATGAAATACTTGGGTGAGGCAACATATATTCTTGGGATCACGATCCATCGTGATAGATCCAAGAGAATGCTGGGCCTAATTCAAAGTACATACATTAACAAGATACTGAAGAGATACAGTATAGAACAGTCTAAGAGGGGATTGTTGCTAGTGTCACATGACATTCATCTTTCCAAGAAAATGTGTCCTCAGACACATGAGGAAAGAAAGAAAATGGAAAGGATCCCTTACGCATCCACGATTGGGTCAGTCATGTTTGCTATTCTATGTACAAGGCTAGATTTTTATTACGCATTAAGTGCAGTAGGCAGTTGTCAAGATGATCCAGGAGACCGCCATTGGATGGAAGTCAAGACTATCCTTAAGTATCTAAGGTGTACTAAGGATATGTTCTTGGTTTATGGAGGATATGAGGAACTAGTAATCACAGGACATGTAGATGCTAGTTTCCAGACTGATCAAGATGACATGAATTTGTAGACTGGATACATATTCAGTTTGAATGGAGGTACAGTGAGCTATAAGAGCTCAAAGCAAGGTGTGGTCACAGATTATACACCCGTGTCTGAGTATATCGCAGCTTTTGAGGTAAATAAAGAAGCAGTATGGATGCGAAGTTTCATCCAAGAGCTGGATGTAGTACCTAGAAGTAAAGATCCTATCACACTCTATTGTGATAATACTGCAGCGATAGAAATTTCAAAAGAGACAAGGTCACATCAGTAAACAAAACACATACTTCGGAAGTATCATCTCTTGAGGGATTTTTCTCAGAGAGGTGAAGTTGCAGTGAGAAGTATTTCCATGGAAGATAACATAGCGGACCCCTTGACTAAAGCCTTGAATCAGCAGATTCATCATCATCATGTGAGGTCTAGAAGACTAAAAGTCGTAGGTAGTTGGCTCTAGTACAAGTGGGAGTTTGTTAGAATTGGTGTCTTGAGAACCAACTGTTTTGTACTTTTATTACATGAATGTATACTTATTATATATTGTTCATTGTTCTTCATGACTATAATATAATAATGTCATGGAATATTTGTTGCATTGATAAGGTCATGGAAGATCCCCTCTATGATGATAACCTTCAAATGCTATAACAATATTCTTAAATAAAGTTACACGGTTGAATGACATACTATTACACGACACATAGTATACAGACCTTCATGTGCGAGTACTCGTAAGAAGACGAGACTCTCTCTCATGGAGTTTGCACTTGGTAATATCTAAGATGGGAGATTATGATAACATACCCACCATTAGTAATTACACATGTCTTGGTGGCATTAGACATTTTGATCTACGAGCGTGTGTAATGGTCCTTAGACTGGAAGATTATCATTAACTCATGTCATGACTCACACACTTAGATTTGCTGATGAAAACTGTCACGAAGGCAGTTGGCAGGAAGTATGGTATGTTGGTTGCGTCAATAATGACATGTTGTTAATGGATAACTAGAGGAAGGATTTGTCTCTTCCATATTTATGGAAGTAGATATCTCGG
This sequence comes from Viscum album, assembly GCA_963277665.1. Taxonomy (NCBI): domain Eukaryota; kingdom Viridiplantae; phylum Streptophyta; class Magnoliopsida; order Santalales; family Viscaceae; genus Viscum; species Viscum album. The sequence goes on from OY728160.1 coordinate 1,923,650,689, forward strand.
GACCTTTGATTGAAATAGAACTGTCGCCCAAATTCCATGGCCATGGTGTCACGACGAGTTTATTTCTGGAGTCAAAGAATGACAGATCAAGCATATAGGTTTATGACACTGCCATGAAACCTTCTTGATGAGATATTGAGACAAAGGGATTAAATTACACAGTAAGCGTTCATATGAGGTGAAACATCAATGTGGCATCAACTTCTTTCTCTTGGGTGCCTTGACCTATTGCTAGATAGAAATATCTGACTTTATGAAAACCTGCCTAATGCCAACTAGAAAGAGTCCTAGAGGGTCACACACTAAGTGTATCAAAGTATCTCAAGTAGAATAAAGATTATTCCCATATGTGGTTTAATAATAATTAAAGGAAGCCTAAATTGTTTTAATGTTGGAGGAAGAATAAAATGAAAAACAAGATATACACACCGTGTACATTGAATGTACATGCCGTGTAGTTTTCATTTTGGAAAGGAAATGAAAAATGAAAACAAGATATACACACCGTGCACATTGAATGTGCATGCCATGTAGTTTTCAATGAAAAACAAGTACACACTGTGTATTAATGATTACACGCCGTGTAGTATTTCTAGTCGGGATTTTGAGGAAATAATATCATTTTATTAAATGATATTTATTATAATCGGCATGGGAACATGTCAAGGAATTAATGATTTGACATGAGGTTTTCAATAAGAGTTAATGAAATAAATAAAATTTGTAACATGTTTATTTATTGTCATAACATTATAACCTCAAACCTGATTATAAATATCCTCACAACCCTAACACTTTTCAAAAGAATCGTTGTGAACAACAATTCTGGAGAATTCTCTCAAGACCGAAAGAACTTCGTCCTCCAAGAACAATATCAAGACCGAGCGAGATCCACCTCCATCAGATCAAGGCGATCTAAGGCGGACAATGTAAGCAAAGGCTTCTCCATGATAGCACCCAAATATTCTTTTGGAGATGCCCAGAGATATGTGGTGCACGTGTGGATCACCACTAGAGGAAGTCTACACTTGGCTTCTACGATGCAATGATGAATCACATCGGAATGTGATTAGAAATATCAATGAAGAAAGAACGCTATAAAAGGTATTTCTTGTAAATTAATTAAATTAATTATAATCAACCTGTGACGATCCTTCTTTTGTGGTTCCAGGACTATTATTCTTCTTTTTCTATTTCTGTAATTTGATCCGTGGAGTCTAGAGTTTATCGTCGTATGGATCCCGTACTGATCATTACTAATGAAAAAAAACCAAGTGGGAACATCCACCCACGACCTTCCGCTACTCCCAGGACCTTCAGAGAATCCCTATCATAAGTAATAATTCAGGTGTACCAAGGTTCCAGTGTCTAGAATTTCTAGTGAATTTCAACGTGAATAATTCATGGATTAAAGGTTTCTTTCTTGACTTGACCCTTTGTAATACCCTCACAGAAGTAGTGTAATTAACCCACATCCACAAAGAAATGGCACCAGGAAGGGTTTCATGAACAACATCTTAATCTATGAGGGAGACCCATACTAAGAAATAAATTTCATGGAGGAATCTATGAAAGGAGAGACCAACATCCCATTTCGATCAAGGAGAACAAATATCTAAAGAAGTTATGAATGCCACAACCTTTGGAAAGTGGGAATGTAGGGAAACAAATGCGACCATCACTGTTAATGATGATGTGAGGTGGTGTACCTCATAGAAAGTGTCAGAAATATAAATGGTGAACTTGACATGAAACTATTATCCTTAGATAATGGGGATTAGTAGCGTTCAAGACATCCGTAGAGAAAAATGTCACCAGATCTAGTCATCCGAGACCTGGTACCTCCATGAAAATAGTGGGTCTAGTGTGAAACTCACTCGAATTTGGGGCAGTTAATCACTGGGAATTCTGGTCGGTGACATCGTTAGCTTGGATATTTCTATCCAGAAATAGAAGACTTAATGATGCTAGGGTAGTGGGCACTGCTTTCCTTCTATATGTACTAATAGTTAAATCTTCCTTTTGTGTAGTACCCAAGATATAGGAACCCAGTCACCCCCACCCATAGATGCAGGGGTAGGGGAAATGCGAATGCAGAAATCCCACACACCTCCACCTCCTTTATGATGCTGTCCAAAACCACAACTACGAGTAACCAACACCCCATATCACCCTCAGAGTTTATCCATAGGAGGGTGATTGATGCTCCTATTTGATGGTATGAACATGAGGGGGTCATCCCAACCAGGGTATAGACCACCAAGATATGAAGGCTTCTATGCCCCGCCATCAACTCCACCCCTAAGGGACATGAAGGGAGCCACTGATCCCCACTTCGATGTCCAACCATTTCAAGAACCTCTCCCTAGAATGTTCTTATGACTCGTTCCCCTACACCGATGAGGTGATGGATGTTCAAGTCATCTCATCTATGACCGTATCCCAAGATCCACCAAGGAGGGCTCCCACAAGGCTATGTCAACACCTACAATTGGTTCCTTAGGCCAAGGAAAAGGTTTTATCTACCCCTACATCTCCAACCTTGATTTGTCTAACCCGACACCAACGTCAGGCATAGGCATAGGAAGACATCTGTTAGGGGGAGTCATCTTCTAAAAAATTAGTCGACCATGCCTCCACTGATGTATACTATCTGCTCCCTATTATTACAAAGTTTGGTCACTCCTCTATCCAATCAAGATTTAGACTCCATCCACCCATTGGGCAGGCTGGGCTGACTGTTCTGGTCACTGGAACGAGCAACAGTCATCGCAGGCTAACCCATGACATCTAGATCTAGTACAGAGGTCCTCCCTATATCATCAGTATCCAAGGTGGAGGTTATCCATACTATCTCACCCAACATGGGAGTTCCCCCCATGCTATCATTTCTATTCCGAGCAGAGGCCCTCCCCATCTTGTTGATGTTCAACATAGAGGTCCTCCCCATTCCCATGATCCCATGTATAAATATTTTCCACACATTCCAAGATATCAATACAGGGGTCTTCCATGCCCCATCACCCATCAACATTAAGGTCCTCACCATGTCCTCATCAGCTCCAGCAGAGGCCCTCCCCGCTCCATAAACTAGTGCAGAGATCTTCCTCACACTTCATCTTTCCAACACACAGGTCCTCCCCACGTTTCGTTCGACATATTCCCGGGTGCTCCTCACACTATAGTGCACCTAAGCGGTGATCCTCCCCACTTTCATACTCAACATGAAGGCCCTCCCTAGGCTCATACCATATCTAGTGGAGGTCCTTCCCACTCCAGCACCATATCACAAAGAGGTCCTCCCCATGTCAAAGACTTACCCTTCCCTGAGGAACCATCCTGGGGTAGAAGGGAGAATCACCACCGCCAAAGGAAGAATATTGTGCAGTCCCAGATCATTGTTAATCTAGTACAATTTTCGAACTCTGAAGTGGAGTGTGATTCGATGATCAAGACTTCACTCTAATCCTATACATAAGAGTCTGGGGAAGGAACCCAACATGTAATTTTGATCCTTTCAAAAAGAGAAATACACCAGATCCACAAATCCCTTCGTAGATATATGAAGGTGGAGGAAGATTTGGCTCTCTTTCAAGGTCTGGCCATGCAGTCCACTTTTTCATCACCATGATCATTCTCTACCTTGAATAGATACCATAGAGAATTATTTTGGGGGTGTTATGGGTGATGAGAACCAGCCAGATATACCACCAGTCTCCACAATCATCACACATGAAGTGATGGTCAACACTCCATCCTATAGGGATGTGGTAATGTAGTCAGTACCATCTTTGAGAGATAGCCCAATATGCAGTGTCTCAGCTCGCACAACATTATCTTGTTGGTCAGTCCTCCACCTTAGCGGTACATATGTAACACCCCAAGATTCTACGGTACGCTTCTCTTTGAATAATGTGATAGCGTGTGTTGTACGCAACACTGAGTTCTAACACACCATAACCAATCAAACTAGCCGTTATGAATAGTAATACCTACTTTTTGAAATTATATATATTTTATATTTCAAAATGGACTTCATTTTTGGATTCGGAATATCGAATTTAGCCTAAGATGAAATTTTGGTACTTTTCAGATAACTTTAATATTTTGATGAATAGTGAAAATTACTAAATTTTAATTAAAAACCACTTTTTTAATCAAAATAATTAATAGTGATAAATTATGAATTTGAGTGGTTTTAAAGTATATTTAGAATATATTTTTAACATTTAATATAATTTTGTTCATTTGACATAATTTTACAATTAAACCGAACATAAACAAGTGTCAATCTTTTGATAGTTATTATCTCTTAAAAACACGCTTTTTGTTTTGACAGCGGGAATTAATTTTAAATTAACTTCTGCCACTTCTGTGTTTTGAATTTAGAAAAATGGATTCCATATATGGAATCAGGATGTCCAAATTTTGTAAATAGGTAACTTTTATTTTTAGACATTTTGAATAATTACTGCGGTAAATATTTTATTTACCATGGTTAAGGGTAAATCCGGTAAATAAGGGTTAAAAAATAATATTATAATAATACTAAATTACCCTAAACGTGTCCTAGCCTTATTGGTTGATACAGGTTCGACCATAGGAATCTTTGGGTCGATTTTGGGACCCCATGGTGCCACTTGTAGGTGATAGGGACACTTTTTTTTTAATTAAGTTAAAATGAATACAAAAACGACACAAGCATATATCTTTTAGAAAAACAATTTTTACATAGGGTTATATATGTTGTATTTTAGATTATAAATATTTATTAGAAATATAAAAATATTTCCTACATAATGATATTTTATTTATAATTTTTAGACATTAAATAATTTAATTTATTTATGACACAATGATGATGAATTAATTACTATAATAGTGAAAAAATTAAAATAATTGATATTATAAATACCCAAATAAATATAATATGAAACTTTTAATGAATTAAACTAATTTTATAGGATAATATGATATATTATGATTGATTTAATTGACTTTTTTCGAATTAATCAATCTGTTATGAGTTTCACAAAAATCAACTATTGAATAGTGTCAAAATTGACATAAAAGACTTCTTAAAACAAATATTATATTATTAATTGATATTAAATTCCTAAAAATCTAAGGTTAGGTCAAGAGACTTATATCATGATAGGTTCATCATTAATGTACCACTTGGGGGTCGCTTGGATGTATATAGTATGTTTATTAACCATATTATATAAAAATACAAAGAGACATTGTAAAAGTGAAACTAATTAACTTAGAGTTAATACTTAAAGATAAGGTTAATATAAGTACCCAAACCTGTATAAATTCTATTGTTTGAGTTGTTTTCGACCCATACCCACCTTAACCTTTGAATAATCAACTTTGGAGCCATTTGAAACCGAATATGAATTTATTATAAACTAATATCTCTAGCTTTTCCAAAGGTGCCCCTCACCCCTCTTATAAAAGGGCACTCCTCCTTCTCATTTCTTCACACCTTCAAAGCCTTTTGGTTCGGCCAAACTCTGCCCAAATACTCTCCCAACTTCCCTCACTACAACCTAGAGGCCTTAGTTTGATCATAAAGCCAACCTAAGGTGCCCTTTTGATCAAATCAAAAGGAAGAAACCGAAGAAGAGGTAATGATTTCACCACCCTTTTCCAAGTTCCTTTCTTCTTCCACTTCTTCTTCCTTTGTTGTTACCATTATAAAATAATAACTCCAGTATCATATATATACTGTGATGTTATTATAAATATGGTACAACCATATTCAGTATTCTATCCACCCTTTGAATAACATGTCACCATACGTGCGTACGTACGGCTTACCATCTCCACGTCGTGGTGTAATTGTTATTCAATATAATATTATTTGGATGGGTATAATAATGATGTGTAACTCATGTAAATAATAAATATAACATGTTAATGATTCTGTATATATTATATACCATCCTTTTATATATTATTTTAATATCAAAAGAATGATATTGTCGCTCGTGCGTACGTACGGACTACCGTCTCCACGAACGCGATGAGATTCATTCTCCATCGTATCCATTCAAGTATAATTATCATTTGATGATTTAAAAACTGATGTTTAAGGACTTGATATCATTCTGGATATGAATAATATACAACCTATCCTTTACAAACATGTCTTACGTAACAAAACATATAAAAGAAAACAAGTAAGTTAACACCCGAAACAACGATAATACTAAGATATTATTATCAAATCAATTTTAAAAGATCATATATGATATCATATTAATGTATATGATTCTTATATAATTTAATAACTATTATTTCACCATTATACAGGAGGTTAACCTACCCCAACCAGGGAAAATTACAAGGTAAGGGGTCTTCATCTCACTCCTTATTCCCGTGAGATTCATGCCATATTGCCACCATTACCTTTTGTGTGGTGTATGTACTGCCCATAACTATATTCTTTGTGTAATACACTTTAATTTATGTGTATTTACATATTCATTGTATGATACCTCTTTCATGGGTTGTATGTTTCGTAAGTTAACAAATTGGTAAGGGTTATTTCACAATCTCTTCATTATCCAAGGTTGTTTATATGTAATAATCTACTGGGATATCTTTATCATCCACATCCATGTTTTCTTAAAAATGTATTTCAAAACATTTTTATTATTTACAAGAATATGGGTTAAAGTCATTTATACCCTTGTTTGAATTTTTATAAGAGGAATCTTTCCGTCATTTTCAAAACAATGTCCTTTTTAACCTTTCGACAGAATTAAGGTAAGAATGTTTTTTTAACTTATACGGTGGGTGCGGTTATTTTCCGCCGTTATAAAATTTTCAAAGCTTTCCTTACAATCTTATAAGAATATTTTCAAAAAAATGTTTTATTTTATATGGCTCTTAAATTATTTCAAAAAAAGAAAGAGATATTTCTCTAAAAAGAGTTTTTATTTCATCTATGTCAACATCCTTTGATGGATTTTACGCTTATTTGAAGTTGATTTATTATGATACAAAACTTCTATATTGTATTGAAGGTTTTGTGATATGTTTGACTGTGGATGTGCTATTTTTATACCATTCATAGTTTATGGTGAAATTATTGACATTTCGCATGCTAGTTTTAATACAAATGTTTATGTTATGTTTAAAACATTTCATATGGGAATGCATTGGACTTAATATGTGACGGGTGGAGCCCGCTATAGCTCCTCGATGCATCGGTAGGTCTCATGAGACAAACTAGTGTCTTGGCACAAGGCCTTGGAAAAATTTTATTTTTAGTCTTGGCACGAGGCCTTGGCTATGTGGTTATGATAGGCTGGCATTATGCATTCCAACATTATGAAAGTGGTTATTGATATTGCATGTGATTATTCGATTAGTAGAATATCCATGTGAACAAGTAAATGGAATTATTTCATTTTACTTTTTCCATACTATGTTGAAGTTCAAGTTTAAAAGGCTTTTGTTTTAGTAATGCATTGCCTTAAATGTTTATGCTTATTTTGAATGTTCCGCTATATTGTTATCCTTACTGAGAATTTGATCTCACCCCTTTTCTATGTTTTATTTTTCCCAGGATGTGGAAAGTAAGTTATGAATGACCTGTAGGGATATTATGAGGGGATAATAGTGTGGACTGTGGAGACTTTATGTTGTTGTAGTAGTTTTTCATTTTATTATGTAATGTAAGAATTATAAATATATCTAGTGTTTCCAAGGCTACTAAACCAATCGGTCTTTAGAGATTTGATCTTTCTTGTGATCATGCCAATGTTATGTAATAATGCACCGACTCTGGGTCACTAGGGTCGGGGCGTTACAGTTGGTATCAGAGGAAGTTTAGTACAAACATTGGAAGCTAGATTTAGATAAACTCTGATTAGAGCACGTAGACTTAAGATGAACTTTGAGGATTAGTATAGAAGAACTTCCTAGAATTTTGGTATTGTAGAGATTTTGTGAGTTTTATGAGCAATACATCCCTATCTGGATAGGAGCAGGTAGAGACGGCTCTGGCACAGATGTACCTAGGGGTAAAACCCGAAAACACCGCTTTGAGCTAGACTCGAACGGGAACTGGTGCACGACAACGGGCCTTGCTGCACTCTTGGTTACGACACTCCCGGGGGATATGCTTAGGATAACTCTCATTTTCTTTACAAATCATTATGAAGGGTTTATGAGTATATACTTCCTCAAAGAAAACTTTTTTATGATTATGGATTATATCCATAAATAGTTCAATTTATGTTAATTGTTTTATAAGTATGGGATTATGTATTTTGATTCATAAACTGATCTAGTTTATGCCATTGTTTAGAAATGGCGCCTAGTGGAAGAAATGGAAACCGTATCAATGCACGCACTCCATGTAGGGATTTCCCTCCTTCTCAAGATAATTATAGTGGAGCTGGTGATGCAACTGGTGCCGATCAGCTAATCACCATACTGGGAAAACTTACTCAGGTTATGAATAATAACCTTACCCGTATGGAGCACCCTGATCCACAGCGTGGAGGATCAATGTTAGATCAATTCATGAGGCAACAACCACCAATGTTCAATGGGATTACAAATCCCTTAGTAGCTGAGAAATGGATAAATTTCCTAGAGAAAATATTTCAGGCTTTGGGGAGCAGTGAAAGGGAAAAAGTTATCATGGCAGTTTACCGCCTCACTGGAGATGCTGATCAATGGTGGTCATTGATTCAAAACATGAATGAAGATGATGAAGTATCAAATATGGAATGGAGGGAGTTCAAAGATCTGTTTTTAGAAAAATACTTTCCTCGCGACCTTCGAGCAGATATGGAAAGGCAATTTCTGAGTCTGAGACAGAAGGAGGATGAGAATGTCACAAAGTATGAGGCTAACATTACAAGGTTAGAAAGGTATGCTGGTGATTATATACATAAACCAATAAGTAATATTGATCGTTTATTTGATGGGTTAAAACCATTTCTCCATCGAGCATTAGTCTCACAATCCTTCTCGTCATACGAAGACATTGTCTCATGTGCTATCAAGACCGAAAAGGAATTCTCTATGTCTTATGAATTTAAAGAAAAGAAAGAGAAGAAGAGACCTGCTGATCAATATGCTAATGGAAATAAGGGGAAGAAGGGAAAGTTTGAATATCCATCCTGTGGTAAATGTGGGAAGAAACACCCCGGTACTTGCTTGAAGGGAATGGGAGTCTGTTACAAGTGTGGTGAAAAAGGCCACTAAGCTCGTGATTGTAAGGGAAAGAAGGAAGCTACCAATGTTCAGTGCTACAATTGCAGGGAGATGAGGCATTATGCAAATGAATGACCTAAGCGTCAGGAGAACTTACCTCAGAAAAGGCCAAGGGATCAAGGCCAGGCTTATGCTATCACTACTGCCGAGGTAGAAGCTCCGAAAGATGTGGTGGCAGGTAATTTAATGGTTTCCTCAAGTTTAGAAAATGCATTATTTTATTCTGGATCATCGCATTTTTTATATCTTCCCAGTTTGCTAAGAAAATTAGATATTTCCAATTTGATTTAACAAGGGAGTTGTCAGTTAAAACTCCTAAGGGAAGTATCATTGCAACAAAGTTTTGTAAATCGGTCCCCATTAGAGCACATAAATGTTCGTTATCTGCTGATCTCATCGTCATACCTATGATTGAGTTTGATATAATCCTCAGTATGGAATGGATTTCGGACTATGATGCGAAGATTTATTATAAGAAGAAAGAGGTTACGATTCTTGATGATAATGATAAGGAACACCTTATCTTTAGAGCAGAATCGTCACCACCTAATTCTTATTTAGATCCACCCCCAGTAGCTCAACTTAATTCAATTATTGGGGAGGAAGAGAATGAAATAACTGTCGGTGAGGAAAGTAATGTTCAAATAGAGGATGTACCTGTTGTGAAAGAATTTGTAGATGTATTTCCGGAAGATTTACCTGGACATCCTCCAGAACGAGAAGTTGAGTTTTCCATTGATTTAATTCCTGGATCAAGGCCTATATCGAATACCCCTTATAGAATGGCCACTGTAGAATTAGTTGACCTAAAGAAACAACTAGATGAATTGAGTAATAAATGATTTATTCGCCCTAGTGTTTCCCCATGGGGAGCCCCTGTTCTTTTTGTTAAAAAGAAAGATGGATCTATGAGGTTATGTATCGAATACAGGGAGATCAATGCTATAACGATAAAGAACAAGTATCCCCTACCTCGCATTGATGATTTATTTGACCAACTGCATGGAGCTCAATACTTTTCAAAGATTGACCTTCGATCTGGATACCATCAGTTGTGTGTGAAGAAGGAAGACATTCCGAAGACAGCATTTCGAACCAGGTACGGGCATTACGAGTTTACTGTAATGCCGTTTGGATTGACTAATGCACCCTCTGTATTCATGGATCTGATGAATAGAGTTTTCAAGGAGTATCCCGATGAATTTTTGGTGGTATTTATTGATGATATCTTGGTATACTCCAAAACCTAAAAAGATCATAAAAATCACTTGCGCATTATCTTAAAGACTCCGAGGAGGCTGAATTATATGGAAAGTTTAGCAAGTGTGAATTCTGGATTCATGAGATTTCTTTTCTTGGCCATATTGTCTCTAAAGATGGAATCTCTGTTGATCCTTCTAAGACCAAGGCAATCCAAGAATGACCAGCACCTACGAGTATAACTGAGGTACGTAGTTTTATTGGTTTGGCAGGTTATTATCGACGTTTCGTCCAGAATTTTTCCCGATTGGCTAACCCATTAACGAAGCTCACACGTAAAGGGGTCAAATTTGTTTGGACAAAAGAGTGTGAATAATGTTTCGAAGAACTGAAGAGAAGATTAGTCAATGCTCTTATATTGACTCTACCATCGAGGAATGATGGGTTCGTTATTTATAGTGATGCATCAAAGAAAGGACATGGTTTTGTCCTTATGAAGAATGATAGAGTTATTGCCTATGCATCATGACAGTTGAAAATTCATGAAAAAAACTATCCTACTCATGATCTCGAGTTAGCAGCTGTGATCTTTGCTTTGAAGATATGGAGGCACTACCTCTATGGTGAAAAATGTGAGATTTATACTGACCACAAGAGTTTGAAGTATATTTTCTCACAAAAAGAACTCAACATGAGGCAAAAAAGATGGCTTGAATTACTCAAGTATTATGATTGTACGATACACTACCACCCTGGGAATGCAAAAAAGGTGGCAGATGCTTTGAGTAGAAAAGACCATGGAGTTTTGAACAATATGAGAATTGAAAGGGATCCAATTTTCATGGATCTAGTGAATATGGACATGGGAATAACCAGGGAAGGCGAAACATCAATTATTTTTCAAATGGTTTCCAAACCATCTTTACTAGAAAGGATTAAGAGTTCTCAGACCGATGATGAAGAATTTAAAAGGAAGATTAAAGCTGTGAATGATGGGAGATTGAGAGACTTTGTATATGAAGATGGAATTTTTAAATTTGGGAAGAGACTTTGTGTTCCCGATATACCTGATCTAAAAAGGGAATTGCTAGATGATGATCATAGTTCCAATTTCTCTATACACCCTGGGAGCACCAAAATGTATAGATATTTGAAGGAACATTTTTGGTGGGACAACATGAAGAGGGAGATTTCTGATTTTGTGTCAATATGTATGGTTTGTCAACAAGTGAAAGCTGGAAGGCAACAGCCTGGAGGAGTCATGCAACCTCTTCGCATACCGGAGTGGAAATGGGACAATATTACGATGGACTTTGTCATGGGGCTACCAAAGACTCCTAGAAGGAACGATGCAATATGGGTTATTGTTGATCGTCTTACCAAGTCAGCACATTTTCTTGCTATAAGAGAAGATCTACCCCTGGAACGTCTAGCAAGACTATATATTAATGAAGTTGTGAGACTTCATAGAGTACCCCTATCGATTGTTTCTGATCGTGATCCCCATTTTACTTCAAGATTTTGGAAAAGTCTTCAGAAATCCCTGGATACTGAACTTCATTTGAGCACTGCTTACCACCCTCAGACAGACGGACAATCAGAACGGACTATTCAGACCTTAGAAGACATGTTGAGATCTTGCTCACTTGACTTTCAGGGTATGTGGGATCAATATTTACCTCTGGTAGAATTTTCCTATAACAATAGCTTCCATTCGAGTATTTAGATGGCACCATATGAAGCGTTATACGGAAAGATATGTCGTACACCAACCTGTTGGGATGACGTTGGTGAAAGAAAACTTGTAGGCCCAGAACTGGTGGAGGAAACGGTGGAAAAGGTGAAGGTAATCCAAAATCACATCAAAGCAGCTCAAAGTAGGCAGAAGAGCTATGCTGATAATCGAAGGAAGGATTTGGAATTTCAAGTCGGTGATCATGTTTTCCTGAAGGTATCTCCATGGAACGGAGTCATACGTTTTGGTAAGAAAGGTAAATTGAGTCCCAGGTACATCGGACCTTTCGAAATTCTAGAACGAATTGGGGCTGTGGCTTACCGATTGGCAATGCCGCCAAGTCTCTCCAAAGTTCACGATGTGTTCCACGTATCTCTGTTAAGAAAATACATGCCAGAACCAAAGCATGTACTCACCTATGAGGAATTAGAACTAGAACCCGATCTGTCTTATTGTGAAGAGCCCGTTAGGATTCTTGATACAAGAGAACAAGTACTGAGAAACCGGACGACGTGTCTGGTAAAAGTTTTGTGGAGAAACCACAAGATGGAAGAGGCAACGTGGGAACCCGAGGAACTTATGATGAAGAACCACCTGAGTCTTTTCATGTGATAAGTATTCTAGAAATTTCTAGGATGAAATTATTTGAAGGATGGGATAATGTAACACCCCAAGATTCTACGGTACGCTTTTCTTTGAATAATGTGATAGCGTGTGTTGTACGCAACACCGAGTTCTAACACACCATAACCAACCAAACTAGCCGTTATGAATAATAATACCTACTTTTTGAAATTATATATATTTTATATTTGAAAATGGACTTCATTTTTGGATTCGGAATATCGAATTTATCCTAATATGAAATTTTGGTACTTTTCGGATAACTTTAATATTTTGATGAATAGTGAAAATTACTAAATTTTAATTAAAAACAACTTTTTTAATCAAAATAATTAATAGTGATAAATTATAAATTTGAGTGGTTTTAAAGTATATTTAGAATATATTTTTAACATTTAATATAATGATGTTCATTGGACATAATTTTACAATTAAACCGAACATAAACAAGTGTCAATCTTTTGATAGTTATTATCTCTTAAAAACACGTTTTTTGTTTTGACAGCAGGAATTAATTTTAAATTAATTTCTGCCACTTCTGTGTTTTGAATTTAGAAAAATGGATTCCATATTTCGAATCAGGATGTCCAAATTGTGTAAATAGGGAACTTTTATTTTTAGATATTTTGAATAATTACTGCGGTAAATATTTTATTTACCATGGTTAAGGGTAAATCCGGTAAATAAGGGTTAAAAAATAATATTATAATAATAATAAATTACCCTAAAACATGTCCTAGACTTATTGGTTGATACAGCTTCGACCACAGGCATCTTTGGGTCGATTTTGGGACCCCATGGTGCCACTTGTAGGTGATAGGGACACTTTTTTTTAATTAAGTTAAAATGAATACAAAAATGACACAAGCATATATCTTTTAGAAAACAAACTTTACATAGGGTTATATATGTTGGATTTTAGATTACAAATATTCATTAGAAAGATAAAAATATTTCCTACATAATGATTATTTATTTATAATTTTTAGACATTAAATAATTTAATTTATTTATGACACAATGATGATGAATTAATTACTATAATAGTGAAAAAATTAAAATAATTGATATTATAAATACCCAAATAAATATAATATGAAACTTTTAATGAATTAAACTAATATTATAGGATAATATGATATATTAGGATTGATTTAATTTAATTTGTTCAAAGTAATCAATCTGTTATGAGTTTCACAAAAATCAACTATTGAATAGTGTCAAAATTGACATAAAAGAGTTCTTAAAAAAATATTATATTATTAATTTATATTAAATTCCTAAAAATCTAAGGTTCGGCCAAGAGACTTATATCATGATATTTTCATCATTAATTGACCACTTGGGGGTCTCTTGGATGTATATAGTAAAATTATTAACCATATTATATAAAAATACAAAGAGACATTGTAAAAGTGAAACTAATTAACTTAGAGTTAATACTTAAAGATAAGGTTAATATAAGTACCCAAACCTGTATAAATTATATTTGTTGAGTTTTTTTCGACCCATACACACCTTAACCTTTGAATAATCAACTTTGGAGCCATTGGAAACTGAATATGAATTTATTATAAACTAATATCTCTAGATTTTCCAAAGGTGCCCCTCACCCCTCTTATAAAAAGGAACTCCTCCTTCTCATTTCTTCACACCTTCAAAGCCTTTTGGTTCGGCAAAACTCTGCCCAAATACTCTCCCAACTTCCCTCCCTACAACCTAGAGTCCTTAGTTTGATCATAAAGCCAACCTAAGGATCCATTTTGATCAAATCAAAAGGAAGAAACCAAAGAAGAGGTAATGATTTCACCACCCTTTTCCAAGTTCCTTTCTTCTTCCACTTCTTCTTCCTTTGTTGTTACCATTATAAAATAATAACTCCAGTATCATATATATACTGTGATGTTATTATAAATATGGTACAACCATATTCAGTATTCTATCCACCCTTTGAATAAAATGTCACCATACGTGCGTACGTATGGCTTACCGTCTCCACGTCGTGGTGTAATTGTTATTCAATATAATATTATTTTTATGGGTATAATAATGATGTGTAACTCATTTAAATAATAAATATAACATGTTAATGATTCTGTATATATGATATACCATCCTTTTATATATTATTTTAATATCAAAAGAATGATATTGTCGCTCGTGCGTACGTACAGACTACCGTCTCCACAAACGCGATGAGATTCATTCTCCATCGTATCCATTCAAGTATAATTATCATTTGTTGATTTAAAAAATGATGTTTAAGGACTTTATATAATTCTGGATATGAATAATATACAACCTATCCTTTACAAACATGTCTTACGTAACAAAACATATAAAAGAAAACAAGTAAGTTAACACCCGAAACAACGATAATACTAAGATATTATTATCAAATCAATATTAAAAGATCATATATGATATCATATTAATGTATATGATTCTTTTATAATTAAATAAAAATTATTTCACCATTATACAGGCGGTTAACCTACCCCAAACAAGGAAAAGTACAAGGTAAGGGGTTTTCATCTCACTCCTTATTCCCGTGAGATTCATGCCATATTGCCACCATTACCTTTTGTGTGGTGTATGTACTTCCCATAACTATATTCTTTGTGTAATACACTTTAATTTATGTGTATTTATATATTCATTGTATGATACCTCTTTCATGGGTTGTATGTTTCGTAAGTTACCAAATTGGTAAGGGTTATTTAACAATCTCTTCATTATCCGAGGTTGTTTATATGTAATAATCTACTGGGATCTATTTATCATCCACATCCATGTTTTCTTAAAAATGTATTTCAAAATATTTTTATTATTTAAAAGAATATGGGTTAAAGTAATTTATACCCTTGTTTGAATTTTTATAAGAGGAATCTTTCCGTCGTTTTCAAAACAAGGTCCTTTTTAACCTTTTCGACAGAATTAAGGTAAGAATGTTTTTTTTAACTTATACGGTGGGTGCTGTTATTTTCTGCCATTATAAAATTTTCAAAGATTTCCTTACAAGCTTATAACAATATTTTCAAAGAAAATGTTTTATTTTATATGGCTCTTAAATGATTTCAAAAATAGAAAGAGATATTTCTATAAAAAGAGTTTTGATTTCATCTATGTCAACATCCTTTGATGGATTTTACGCTTATTTGAAGTTGATTTATTATGATACAAAACTTCTACATTGTATTGAAGGTTTTGTGATATGTTTGACTGTGGATGTGCTATTTTTATACCATTAATAGTTTATGGTGAAATTATTGACATTTCGTATGCTAGTTTTAATACGAATGTTTATGTTATGTTTAAACCTTTTCATATGGGAATGCATTGGACTTAATATGTGACGGGTGGAGCCCGCTATAGCTCCTCGATGCATCGGTAGGTCTCATGAGACAAACTAGTGTCTTGGCACAAGGCCTTGGAAAAATCTTATTTGTAGTTTTGGCACGAGGCCTTGGATATGTGTCTATGATAGTCTGTCATTATGAATTCCAACATTATGAAAGTGGTTATTGATATTGCATGTGATTATTCGATTAGTAAAATATCCATGTGAACAAGTAAATGGCATTATTTCATTTTACTTTTGCCATACTATGTTGAAGTTCATGTTTAAAAGGCTTTTGTTTTAGTAATGCATTGCCTTAAATTTTTATGCTTATTTTGAATGTTCCGCTATATTGTTATCCTTACTGGGCATTTGAGCTCACCCCTTTTCTATGTTTTATTTTTCCCAGGATGTGAAGAAGTATGTTATGAATGACCTGCAGGGATATTATGATGGGATAATAGTGTGGACTGTGGAGACTTTATGTTGTTGTAGTAGTTTTTCATTTTATGATGTAATGTAAGACTTATAAATATATCTAGTGTTTCCAAGGCTACTAAACCAATCGGTCTTTCGAGATTTGATCTTTCTTTTGATCATGACAATGTTATGTAATAATGCACCGACTCTGGGTCACTAGGGTCGGGGTGTTACACCATATATGTATTTTTACCAGTTCCTCAACCACCACAGTTTAAGAGTGGGGAAACCAAGTGATGATTCCCAATTCCGAACAAAAGAGTTTGTGGGAACCTATCACAGTAGACCGCTTCCCGAGATGTTTTATCTAATATCTACTTCATAATTCAGAATTCTAGAACTTCTTACCCAAGATGAAGTCATGTGTTTCTACCAAACCCTAGGGAAGAAGAACTTCCATCTCTATCATCATCAATTGGATTATCTAAAAATCCAAAAACATTATGATGACATTGTCCATAAAGGACACCTGGTTGAGTTAACCGTGCTTCCTGTGGATCATCACCCTATGTATCCTAATCACCACATGGATCTTCAGAAATGATGCATTCATATCATCACTATGCTTAGCTGAGTTAATGAGGAGGCATATCCACACATCCAGATCTATGGTTCAGGATAGTATGATTTCCTCCACTTTATCCGGATCTTGTGACAATCGAACCTGATTGGTGATATTGATGATATGCCGCCAAGAGTCATCACCGTAAACATGGAAGATCTCAGAGAGAAGGAAACTGAGGTGGGACTCATCAAAGAAAAACTACCTCTGGGGATAGTACCACATTTGTTGGATCCCCCAGGCAATGTAAATTGCAATCAAAGACAATTACTTAGCCTTGCAGACCCTACCATGTCATTTCCCCTCGGCCAAGACCCCAATAAGGGAAAAGGGAACACTAGGACTGTTAAGCCTTCTGACCCATCTGGTTCAGTGTAGAAAACAAAGGATGATCCCAAGAAGTTTGTGTTTCTCTAATAGCTCACAGAATAGAAAATGATCATTGATGAGATCCTTGAAAAGTGCATTGTATAGTGACAACCAAACTATGATGATCCCCAATATGATCTCAATCATCCTCCACCGGGGCAGTAGGGGTTGGTAAATGATCCCCCAGGCGAGTTTCCCCGATTTTCATGACAACTCTATATATTCTGACATGATAGAGGTTAGAGATTATGGAAAGTGGGCATGTTATGCATCACCAAATACACCTAAGATGCATGAGAACCTTCCCCCAGCTGTTCCAAAAGTCATCCCTCCAGCAAATCCCCAGACCATTCCACTAGCCACTCCAAGATCTTTTGGGCACACTTATCATGTTGAAGAACCCACCAATGCACTGGTGGTCAGAGATCCTTTCCATTATATGAATTCTTACCAAGATGATCAGATGGATCATCTCATAAATCACATCGAGGCCCTTGAAACCCAAAATGTGGCGATCCCACATAATGGAAATCCATATACGACATGGGTGGATAACATGCCAGTGCCCCAAGATTTAGGAATCCTACCTTATCCCCCTTCAATGGGGCATGCAACCCACTATAGAATTCGTCCCACTTTATCTTTAGGTGTGGACCCATACTCGGAACTCCAGCACATCAAGAGGTTTCCAAGCTCCATTGCTTCGTAAAAAAACTCAAAGGGCCCACGCTCATTTGGTAAACCAACTACCTATTAGGTATATATCTATTTAGGAAGATCTTCATAGGAAGTTTCCTTATTAGTTCATCTCTAAAACTCACAAGAATAGTATTTTTGACCTCTTCAAGTGCAAGAAAAGGACAGATGATCACATCGTAGACTTTTTCACTAGGTGTAAGGGCCTAACATATTCAATTGATATGCTGCTGACTCAAGAGCAGTTGTTGATGATGTGTGTGGGAAATATCAAGAATGAACCTGTTATTTCTCTTATCACTCATAACTTCCCAGGTGGCCTAGAGGAAGACTCAATCAAAGTAGGAACACTCATTGCCTCCCACAATCCCTGCAAGAAGAGCATTATAGTCTGAGAATGCTGTCATTTCATAGGTAGAGGCCCCTAGAACACTTGAGTTTCTATAAGAAGAGACTCTTCCACAACCTCACCAAGGACCCCAACCTTAGGCTCAACCTCATGTTCATCATTTACCACCTTATAATTTGTAGGCACCGCTATGTAGTACACCACTGCCGCTTGGATGAGACAATTAGGTTTCACCTCCTTACCAGGCTCTAGCCCCCCCATCAGGGCCAGGCTCCCGGGGTCCCTTTCTTAGATAGGAGAAACCAGAAATACTCATTTGGAGAAGATAAAGTCTCTGGATATTTCCATAGTGTTTTGGATTAGGGAATACTGTAGTTTCTAGAATATAGGAGACCCCAAGAGGCTGATCACATAGATCACCCAAACTATTACCCCTATCGTTGATTCCTTGGAAATACCCTAATGAAGTGATATGTGTTTAAGGAATGGATTTAGGAACAGGTCGAAAATAATGTGGTCATGTTGGGTCTGGCCTCGACGTAGGTGGTGTGTGTTTCTGAAATCATAGATAGTGATAGTGGAGGTAAATGGAAGCAGGTCTCTAGCTGTGGGTCTCAGAAATATGATGACTAGATGGATCACAAAGAAGTTGCTCGCATGCATGGAATTATCTGTGCCCACCTGAATCAGTCCAAGCCTCCTGAAATCACCACACCCCCTCCAACTACCATTGTTGTATCCACATATCAACCTTTCACCTCTCAGAAGATTAGACACTAACGATGTAAGGGAAAAAATCCCTCTGCCAGTGCCGAAGCCATCTCACACCCTTGGTGAGTTCATGCCCCCATAAATGGGGATTTCCCAAATAATTCTTATAGAAATGGAGGATTCTTCAATTGATGACTAGGAGTATGCCTCAGTAAATACTATGATGCTGGTAGAACCATACATGGTCCTCAATGATGAGGAGTGTTAGGCAGGCCCTCCTAATGTTCTCGGTTGATGCCATCATTGACATAACTGAGGATACCTAAATCTTTAAGATGCTTTGTCTAGTACCACTATCCATGTCGTGCACACTATTGAGACGAGAAAATAGGTTCAACATAGAGCTCAGTATGCACAGTCCTCTCATGATGTATCATCAGATTCACAACCACTGCCGTTTGTGCTCCTTGATCAGGTAGAGCCATTGTGATCACATCAGGATCATATGAATTCATTCATAGATGAAACTCAGTCATATGATCAAATAATAGTCATTTTTTTGGTTCATCTAGTGATAAATGGGATATTCCAAACACTAGCAAGAATCTTCCAGTTCGACCAGTAGCGCCTATCATACCTCTTTCCACAGAGTGCCTCCCTTCCGGAAAAAATGTGCGTCCATCCAGGAAGTATGATGTGCTTAAGAAAATTTCCATAATTCCTAAAAATATATTGATCCTTGAGGATCTCTTCCTATCAGAAAATATGTGTGAATCCCTCAAAGAAGCTTTGAGGAGCCCCCTATAGTTTGAAACAGAGGTAGTGGCCATAGAAGTCTTCCATGTTGAGAAAGACAAGCATTCAGAATGTAAATCCATCATCTCATTCTAAGGATAATATGAAGGATTCCCTATATAGGGGAATATATACCCATTGTACGTCACGAGAAAACTTAATTCCATGGATGTTCACTACTAACTTATCGATATAGGTTCTAAGATCAATATAATCTTGACCCAGATGATTTGTAAGCTAGGGTTGTCTGATGTAGATCGAGATCTCTTTGACCTAATGATTCGGGGTTATGACTGGACCGAACAGAGGCTGTGTGATAAGATTCATCTGAAGAAATAGTTTGGCGGCCTGGTTGAAACCACTAAATTCTTAGTTGTATCATAGAAAACCACATATAATGTATTGATGGGTAGACCCTGGCTCCATCTTCATGTGGAATTTCCCTCCTCATATCACTAACACCTCAAGTACTCCATTAATGGTCGAGTGTGTGTACTTCTGGTGATGAATCTCACTTTACCTATTATGAATCCTACTACTTAGACACTGAATATTACATGATCAAGGAAAAGAAGGTTAAAACCCATTATATTGAGCACACTACTCCTTTATTTGACCCATGGAATGATTTAGATGATTCATTCATCCTCCCAATTCACTGGTTGGAAGCTACAACACCAGACCCAAGACACTACTTTGTCGTTTTTGAGACAAGGGGAATATATGTTCCTAGATATAAGTAATATAGGAGGATCATATCATATAGATATACAAATCAAGCTTGGGTGATACCAGAACTACCTATCCCTATATGGTATCATGATGTCCACTCTATGGTAACAACTATATGTCATACTTTCATGTTCCACCAAGATGGGTTGAACCAAATCAATCTAATGTTCCATTACTTATTTGATATAATCAAGAGTGTCCCCCTTGGGTTAAGGCCTAATGGGATTGGATCGATAGATTTTGTAACCATGGTTTTGGCATTGTAGGGGTCTCCCAATGACAATTCCACCACCGCTCAGGCCGACACCAGCATTCCATCAGGGTCATTTAACCTCGAATAATTTCCCCTTGTTGATGATAATATTGTTGTGGATAGTGAAGAAGATTTGGAGGATTATCCTACCATATTTGGAGAAGGTGTCTCTTCCACCATTGAGGAGTTGGTATAGGTTAATCTCAGTACCAAAGAAAACCCAAGGCCGAAACTGATCAGTGCAACTATTCTTGTAGAAGAGAAGCAATAGTATGTGGATTTCTTGAAGCATCATCAGGATGTATTCACTTGGAGCTATGCCAAGATGCCTGGACTAGATCCCAAGGTCACTGTTTACTACCTTGGTCTCCCAATAAGTCATCTTGGGTTCAAAAAGCCTCCTAGAAAGATGAACCCTTCTCATAGTGCTTTGGTCAAGGATAAAGTTGATAAGATCATCAAATCAAACTTTTTTGAGAAATTTTAGTACCACAGATGGTTGGAAAATATCGTTCCCATCAGGAAGAATAGAAGATAGATCAAGGTTTTCATCGGCTTCAAGGATCATAATCTTCACTATCCAAAGGATGATTTTCCCCTTCTAGTGATGGAGCTATTGATCAATTCCACTACTAGATTCCATGCTATCTCCTTCATGGATGGGTATTCTGAATACAATCAAATTTGAATGACCCCTGAGGATGAGGAGTCCACCACCTTCAAGGAACCGCAAGGTACCTTTTGTTACCAGGTAATGCCTTTTGGTCTAAAGAATGTAGGATCCACCTTTTAGTGTGCCATGCACTGCATATTCAAACCTATCATCAGAATGCTAGTTGAATGCTATGTGGATGATCTGGTGGTCAAATCCTTCCAGCATCAGGACCATCTCAGTGATCTTGATAATGTGTTCAACTTCCTTCGCACCTGAAATGTGAAGATTAACCCCTTGAAGTGTGCCTTCGGGGTTACCTCTGGAAAGTGTCTTATATTTGTCATCAGATATAGAGACATTGAGATCATTCCATAGAATATCAAGGCCACCTGTCGAATGCATCCTACAAGCAACATTCAATAGCTTCGAGGCTTCTAAGGCCACATAGACTACATATGCTAATTCATTGAAAAACTGACTAGAAAGTGTAATCCCTTTTCCTGGCTCATGAAGAATGGTTCCATCTACTAGTGGGATGTGTAATGTCAAACTACCTTTGAGTAGATCAAGCAGCATCTGCTCCAACCTCCAGTTTTGATGCCACCCATCTTCGATAATCCATTATCCCTTTACGTGACCATATTGGAATGATACCTTAGTGCCCTTCTCTCCCAAAAAAACATGAAATGGAAAAATAATAATTTATACTATCTCAGTCACATGCTCCTTGACACCAAAACCAGATATTAATCTATTGAGAAGAGCTTCCTCACGCTGGTTTTCATAGTACATAAGTGGAAACATTATCTACAACATAATGAGATACAATTGGTGTCCTGCGTGGATCCACTAAAGTATATTCTTAACCAACATATGTTGACATGCCATCTATATCGGTGAGTAGTGATTGTTCAGAAGTTATAAATCAGGTTAATTATGTAAAAATTTGTCAAGGTTCAGGCATTAACAGATTTTCTGGCCACCCATTCAGCCCCTATATAGAAGTATTTGGATATGGACTTCCCTAATGAGGTAATCCTATTAGTGGATCAGGATATGCCATGTTGGAAGATTCAATTTTATGTAACTTCACGGTGACCCACTGGAATAAGGCTCAATGACCCCAGAGTCAACAGGGTGGGCCTGGGTATCATCTTTATTATGCCCACACAGGCTGTCTTTCCCTATTAATTCTTATTGTTAGAAGGATTCACTAATAGAGAACTAGCGTATCAGGCTCTTATTGATGGTCTTGAGTTGTCCCTTGAGATTTATGTTCCCCACCTACATGTGAAGGGGGACTCTGAGTTAGTCATCCAGAAAATCAATGGTGACTACATCATCAGAAAGCCAGATCTTGTACCCTTGTTAGAGTGTGCTCTCCATCTCATGGCCCAAATCCCCTCTTAGCCTAAGGTCAGTTAAGTCTTGAGCTCAAATTTTTTTTGAGCCAATGACTTGGCCTGCCTTACCACATCTCTTGTAGAGTCTGACTTGGATGACCTGTTTATCAATGTGACGCATCGAAGAGTCATTGCTCCCGTCACTCTAGATGATGATGATAGTCATCAGGTAGGTCATCTTACTACTGATTCCTCTACATCAGGATCTCCATATCTCCATTACACAAGAAAATAAATCCCTGGTTAGATGACTCCCTTTGTCGCATACCTCCAACACAACAATCTCCCGACAGAGAGAGCTGAATGTGAGTGAATCCATGGTTTTTTCAGATCAATTCACACTTTAGAGTGGAAATATCCTTGAATGTATCCTCTATAAATGTGGGTTTGATGGAGTGATCCTTCATTGAATTCAAGGAGGTGAGATCTCCCAAGTCATGCAGTAAGTCCATGCTGGCTCCTGTGGAGCTCATCAGCCTGGGTCGAAACTTTCCCACTAGATCTGAAGGTTGGGCTACTTCTGTCCCACCAACGTCTATGATTATATTAGGTTCTCTAAGAGATGTCATTAATTATATAACCATACTAATATTGAGCATCATCCACCATATCCTCTCCATACTACCATGTACTATTGGCCGTTTGCGGTCTGGGGGATCAATGTCGTGGGACCATATCCACCAGCAACCGCTTGCCAGTGCAGGTTCATTCTGACCGCAACAAATTTCTTCTCAAATTTGGTAGAAGATATTACACTCACGGAAGTCAAGTCTTGTTATATCATTGATTTTTTGAGATCCAACATCATCCACTAATTCGAAGTCCCTCATTCCATCATCACCGATAATGACACCAAATTTCGAGCAACTGAGTTGAAGAAATTGTATGATAAGTACAATATCTGGTCCAATCACACTTATTGCTATCATGTGTAGAAAAATAGATAGATCGAGGCATTCAGCAAGACTCTCTCTAACATTTTTTAAAACATAGTTGTTAAAAACAAGAAGAGTTGTCCAGACAAGATCCCCAATGCTCTCCAGGATTATCGGATGACAAGTCGCAATTCTACCTAAGTGAGACCATATTCCCTAGTGTATGGAGAAGATGAAGTCATACCTATCAAGATTCAGTTACCATCACTCTGCATAGCTATCTATGATTAGTAAGAATCATACAAGATAGTATAAGTCCATCTGGCTGAGCTAGAATCCCTTGATGAGAATTTTATTCAAGCCCTGCACAATTTGGAGAGTCACCAGAACAAGATAGATATGGATTTTAACAAGAAAGTTCATCTTCGATCCTTCCTTCAGGGTGACATGGTATTGGCCCTAAGAATGCTGATGATAGTTAGTAGGAAACCACCCAAGTTGGATCCCAAGTGAGAGGGACCTTATATCATTCACAAGGTTTACCCCAATAGTACGTACTCTTTGATCACCATGGATGGCGAGTATATCACTCCTCACACCAATGCTAAATTCCTCAAGCAGTACTTTTCATGAAGATCTATCCTATCCCACATGATGTTAAACTACTCCATCTAGGATATAGGATGTAAAATTGCCCCACATCCCCATCCTGCATGATGTTAAAATGATCCCTCAAGACTGCAGGATGTAAAATTACCCAGCCTCACCATCCCACATGATGTTAAACTGCTCAGTCTGAGCCGTAAGATGTAAAACTACCCTACATCACCATCCCACATGATGTTAAACTACTCCATCTATGATGCAGGATGTAAAACTGCCCAGCATCACCATCTCGCATGATGTTAAACTACTTCATCTGGGTTGCAAGATGTAAAACTGCCTAGCATCACCATCCTGCATGATGTTAAACTACTCTTTCTGGGATGAAAGACATAAAACTGCCCAACATCACTATAATGCAAGACACTAAACTTCTCCGTTCGGGCTGTAGGATGTAAAAATACCTAGAATCACCATCTTTCATGACATTAAACATCTCCATCTAGGTTTAAAGACATAAAACTTCCCAGCAACACCATCTTGCATGATGTTAAACTGCTATGTTTGGGTTGTCCGATGTAAAACTACCCAACATCACCACATCGCATGATGTTAAGATGCTCAGTCTAGATTAAGAGACATAAAAATGCCCAGTATCACCATCCCACATGACATTAAACTCCTCCATCTAGCCTGTAGGATGTAAAAATGCCCAACACCATCACCCCACATGATGATAAACTGCATCGGATATCCTGTATGATGTTGAACTACAAGCCCCTTTTTCCTTTATCTCATTCTATATGATATTAAACTGTCACCATTCATCCTTACCGCATGACGTTAAACTGAATGGCATTCCAAAACTAAGTGTGTCTTGACTCCTTCCCTCATAGGATAATTAGGAATTCTTGGACATTTCTTCTTCAGTTCTAGCCCTAAGTTTCTCCATTTTCAGCCTCAAGACTTGAGGTTTCTTCTGGGAGTGTATGGTGTGGTGTAAGACCTCTTTGGTCCTCATTCATGTCAGGTTTTCAATAGCTGCACTATGTGCCTCCTTTAAGAATACTTATTCTACATTCATTCTTACCGCATGGTGTTAAATTTCACGACATTTCAGAACTACATGCGTCTTGATTCCCAAACTTATGGGATATATAGGAACACCCAAAATTTTTGTCTTCAGGTCCAGGCCTAGGTTCCTCAACCTTTCCAGCCCTTCATGGCCTTACCTTATCATCCGAGTTATACAACCTTAAACTAGTATCTCTCTCATCCCACATTATGTTAAACATCTATGTCCTACATATAAGACATTAAACTACATTGCATTTATGGTCCTTCCTGCATGAACTTAAAAGGAAAGTACCCCTTTTGTCTTGGGATTATGAATGGTATAGATGAGACCTCCTTAGTCCTCATTCACATCCGGTTATTTTACCAGAACATACACACCCCATTTGGGATGATGTCTTTACCACATGACCTTAAACTGTATGACATTATAGAACTATGTATGGATTGATTCCTACCCTTGCGGGATACATAGGAATACCCATACATTTTGTATTCGGGTATAGATCCAGGTTCCATAAATCTTTTCTTTTTTTTTCACCTCTTGGCCTAAACATATCATGGGATCATGAGGTGTGATATGAGACCTCCTTGGTCCTCATTCACATCAGGTTTGTAATAGCCATCCCATGTACCTCCCCTGAGAGTGTCCCTAATCTTCATCCTTACCGCATGATGTTAAACTACATGACATTTAAAAACTACGTGTGGCTTGATTCCCATCCTTATGGGATATGTAAGAGCACCCAGACATTATGTCTTCAGATCCATCCCCAGGTTATTCAATTTCTCTTCTTGCCCCTTGGACCAAATTCTCTTCTGGGATTATGAATGGTGTGGTGTGAGACCTCCTTAGTCCTCATTCACATCGGGTTAATTTACCATGCCATACATATTTAACCATTTGGGAAACCTCTCCAAATTCCTCCTTACCACACGACGTTAAAATGAAAGACATTCTAGAACTATGTGTGGCTTGATTCCTACCCTCATGGGATACATAAGAACGCCCAGACATTTTTTCTTCGAGTCCAGCCCCAGGTTCATCAACCCACTTTTCATCTTTTCTTTACTCATATTTTCAAGTCATTTTTCCTTGATTGAGTACCTCGACCTCTTTTATTCCTCATCAACGTGCTCATATGTGATGTGGTGTAGGTCTTAGACTGTTGGATTCCTCATGTACAATCTTTCATTCCATTTCCATGAATCATGTGTCCCTTTGTTTGGGTCTCCATTATCTTTCATATATGAAAGGACCCCCAAGAAGTATATATGATCAGCCTTTAGGCTCCCTTACTATTTTGGTCCAATGTATCAGAGAATCTTGAATAGAATTTTGAGATTGTTTCCATGTTTCGATTATGGTCATCAGTCAACCCTCAAGTGTTTGTTCCCATCCTAGGATACAAAATATGGATACTATGTCCTGAACATGGTCTATAGTTATACTTCACTGTTAATCCACCCTCATTATATCCCAAATATCAGATATCATGATTCACATCCTCATATCTAGAAAGAATTTTAACACTCTCAGTTTTATCCCTCCATGAACTTTTGCGCATTGATTTGGTGGATCAGTGTCATGGGGTCATTATTAACTCCACACCTTTTTCCCCCAATCATGTGTTTCCGTGTTTTGTAAAATCTTCATCTCCCCTTGTTTCCCACTCTAAGGATGGATCACACAAGATTATGGGTCTTGGTTAGATTTTTACTCACATGGAATAATTGCACCACTTTGTGGTCTAAACCCTATGTCCTTAATCTAGGAATTCACGTCTCAAGGTCCATGCATTATAGACATAAACCATATGAGAGTTTTCTTAAGAACATGTGGTGTGGTTGAGTCCTTCTAGTCTTCATTCATGTGGGATTTCTTTATATTTCCACACTACACATTTCCTCTTTGAAAGCCTCACCTTATCATCTAAGCTCTATGAACATAAACTAAGATCTCTTGCATCCTTATCGTACGATGTAAAACTATGCCTTTAGATTCCGAGCTATACAATTATAAAATAACCAACACTATGATGTATTTATCCAAGAAGACTCTGCCCATTTTTTCCTCAGCCGTATACCATTCCATCTTCAAGAACCATGTGTGGCATGATTCTCACCCTAGTGGTATATGTAGTGACACCCGAACATGTTGTCCCCGGGTCCAACTATAGAGTTACAAACCTTTGTGCCCCCTTATTGGCCTAAGTATATCCCAAAAGTATGCAGTGTGGTATAGAACCACCTTGGTCGTCATACATGTCTGGTTTATGATAAACCACACCATGTACCTCCCTTGAGAGCATGTTTCCTCTCCTCTATCCTTACTGCATGAAGTTAAACTACTTGGGTACATTCACGCTTTACGCATCCCCATTATTTGGGTCTCATCAACTTTCACAACTGAAAGGACCCCCGAATAGTATGGATGCTCAGCCTTATGGACCATCTACCATTTTGGACCAACGTCCCAGAGGATCTTGAACAACATTTTGAAGTAAGTTCCATGTTTCGAATGTGGTTAGCGGTCGACCCTCACTTGTCTATTCCCATCCCAAGCAACATGAAATGAATATTATGTCTCAAACATGGTCTTAAATTGTCTTCTATCTTTATGCCACTCCTATTGTGTCCCCAGTATTGTTTGAAGTGATTCATATTTTCCTAACATTATGTTCTTCCTTACATTCACATATGTCGAGTAGGAATGTCAGTTTAGTTGGGATTTTCTCAGCTGACATCTCTCTTTAATTGTTGTGAACTCTTATGTGATGGGGAAATTATAGTACCACCCCTTGTTTCCCACACTAAGCATAGATCACATGGGATTAAGAGTTTTGGTAAAGTAATACCCACACATAGGACTACGCAACCTCATGGTCTGAGTTCCATGAAGATAAATTAGGATCTCTCTCATCCCACATGATGTTAAACTGTTACATCCTTATCGCATGATGTTAAAGTGCATGGACTGGTCCTTTCATACAACCTTAAACTATAAAATCATCGTCTTGGATGCATGATGAAAAATGGAACAACATTATGATGTTCTAACTTGAGAGGGAATCACCCTTGGAATTACTCATCCACCATGCTATTTTTCAAGACCGATATATGGCTCAATTCATGTAGCAGCACCCAGAATTTTCATCTTGGGCTAGCCACTTGAAAAAAACACCAAAAACTAAAGAACAAACAAGATATATCAAATTACTCCTTTTATCTATGCGTGGGTCAGACCTGGATAGAAGTATTGTTCTAAGAACTATGTGTGGCTTGATTCCCGCCCTCGTAGGATACGTAATGACATCCGAACGTCTCATCCCCTGGTCTAGCCATAGAATTATAAACTCCCAATTTCAGCCTTTTTCATCCTCAACTCCCATTTTTGAGGATTCATGGTGTGGTGTGGACCCATTTGGTCCTCATTCATGTCAAATTATATACCACCCCGCACATTTCTCCTTTTGGGTGTCCATGTTCTAAATGTATGACATTATCTGGAACCTTGCCCTGAACATGTCCGGGATGCCCCATGATAATTATGGGATGCTTCATCTTCCTTGCTAGAGAGGATTTCTCCCACCAGTGTTGGTATTTCACTGTGCGATGTTTCAAGAACTATGTGAAGCTTGATTCCCATCCTTATGGGATATGCAGTGATGCCCGAGCATCCCCTTTGGGACCATCCATAGTTTCATCAACCCTCATAGTCTTTTGGCCCCAATTACATTCATTTGGCCCTAATTACGGTCCAAACTCTATGAAATTAAATTAGAAGCTCCTAGTCTATGTAACATGACATTAAACAATTTTCTAGGGTCCAGGTAGTATGAAATTAAGCTATGTGCAATGTCCCAGTTATATGACTCTAAAATATACCATATATCATCCTTACCTTATGGAATTAAACTATGTATGTATCGTCCTTATTGACATGATGTAAAAATACAATTCATTTTAGGTCCTCACTAGAGAGGTTCTACCTAGAAGGTAGGTTTTATATTTTTTCATACTAATGCACTCACACCAATGTTCATTCTTTATAGTGGCATAATTTCAAGAGTGTTGAAATCCATTCAAACATTCCATCACTCCATCTCCATGATTTGGGTGCCCTTTATTTGGATCCTCATATCCTCTCATGTCCAAAAGAACCCCTTGATGGTATAGATACTCAGCCTCATGGCTTGCCTATCACTTTGGGCCAATGTTACAGAAGACATCGAACACCATTTTGAGTCAGGAAAATGTTTTCTAACTTAGTTAGCAATTGGACCTCATTTGTTTCCTCTAATTTTGGGATAATATGGTATGAATACTGTGTATTGAAAATGGTCAAAAGTTATCCTATATCATCATGACACCCTCACTGTGTTCCAATTTTTTTGTGTCATGATTCACACTTATCATTCCCCTTTGTTTAGATTGATTCCAACACCCTTAACATTGCCTCGCTCATGCATTAACACACATTGTGAAGGGAAATTTGGCTGCTCTGAGAACCCTATTCACCAGTCACATCCCCCTCTCTCATTTTGAAAACTCTGGGTGGTTATTCAGACATCGAGTGTTGGATTGTTGGATGGTGATCTCATATCCAAAGTGAGAAATTACATGGTCATCCTTTATATATTACACCAGGAATGGCCCATGTGAGCTTAGGGATTGATTTTTAGTTGTTTCATAGATGCGATCGAGGCACAATAATCAAATCATGCAACAAATATTTCCATACACATAGTTTAATTGAGAAAGAAATCATTAAAATATGTTTGTGAATTCGACAAAGAAAAGTCCCAAAGGAATTGTCCCCTTTGATGGAGCGTCTTAGATCTTCCACCCTTTGGCTGGTGGTATCCATGATTTTGTTTTGTCTTATGAGATCCCTTCCTTCTTCATTGGATGTGGGGTGCATTTCAATATCCATAATCCATACTCAATCCTTCTTAGCCCAGATATCGACCACCTCATGGGATGCTCGCCTCAATTGCTCTTCGACTTCCGACAACTGAACCCATAGTTGTGATATGAGTTCAGATTGGGTGTTGGTAAAAGAAGAGAGCTCATTCATCCAAATTTCTAAGTGCTTGATCTCATGATCAGCCTCCCAAAGCTTCTTAATATTGACATATTTTCTCTACTCCTAGGAAACACTAAAGCTACAATCACTCTCCCGAACTTTATCTGCAAGGTAATCCTAGATGAGCATATGGGGACCTCATGAATCTACCCCTACAATGCATAGGTCATGTAGCCAGTGGAACAATGTTCCCATCCGTCTTATCCAGTCTGATTGTGGGGTGTTGTTAATAAAGTACTTGATCGGCTTCTATGACCAGTGACAGATAGACCAATTGTCCTACACATCAGAATCAACTTCATCCATCTCCTCTAGGTTAGTAGGTTCTTATTCTAGGAATGAATCCAGGAGTTTGGAAATAGGATCCTCCTCTGGAATTTCATCAGATAAGGTAGGTTCCATATCATGTGGTTGATATTCATCACTAGATTCCACCTCGATTGGTTTGGGTACTTCCCTGTTAGTAGTTCTACCCACAACCATGATTGTCATGGTCTGGTCAACTCGGGTGTCCGATTCCATGTCGATCGGTGTTACCCTCAGGAAAGGATATCTAATAACATCGACCATCCTCATTAGCATTATGACCACTATTTGAAGAATTGAAAAGGCATAGATAATGTCAGTTGGGCTGATTGGAATGATGAATGTTAAACTTTGTAAGGAAGAATACTTACAAAGGTTGAATATTTGATCATGTGTCAAAGTTTTACTAGTGGAAACCTCATATGTGGGCCCCCATATATGGTTGGGAACTCCACAAATCTCAGAATGGCCACCTTGGTTGCCATAGCCTTACTGGACCCTATTCATGCCATTTCTCCAAATGCAGGCCCCAATGATTGTCCATATACATTCATTTCCACATAGGAAGGGGTCCATTATATGAGCCTCTCTTTCATAGGAAAAATTTCAGTTGAGAAACTTGGAAAACATGAGTAAGTTGCGAAAAGTAATGGTTTATAGCTTACCTCAAGAGTTTCAGTGAATTCTCTTAGCTCTGAGGTCGCATTCTCACCTTCTCCAAAGAAATCCACCTATTAGAATATTCTCCCTAGGTCCCTTTTGATTCTTAAGGAAAAGGGAAGTGATCCCTCATCTCACAAGAAAAGGGTTGTGGTGGGGATGTTTGGTCAAGTAGTACTTTCACCCGATCCATCATTGGATGCAGGGTGCCCTGAGAATGCACAAAGTATTCCAACTAAGCTATGTATTGTTCCCCATCTATCAGAAACACCAAAAAGCTAGCCCTGGCCTGAAAAATCTTTGAAAGACCCATCCCTAATTTGTTGATACAATATCACATCTCAGAAGAACTAAGTAATTTCTTGTTAATGTCCCAGGTTTCCAAAGACTTTGGGTAAACAACATCCTCCGATATGTCCACATAGTGCAGCCGCTTCCCAAGACCTTGAGTAGGTATTATGTGGAACCCTCTTTGTGGACATCCTTCCACCTGGTTCTACCTATTTGTATCCAAATGATTTTTTATGCCCATTCCTCTTCTACTCCGGCCTGGAGTGGGCCTTGGAATCACTATCCCTGCTGCTGCCGTAACTCCGACGCTATAATATGCACCAAATCTTCAACCACGACATGTTCATGCCATTGTCCAACCCCAAACCCAGGGTTTATGGGGAACCCCATCATCAACACATATATTCTATTGCTTCATTATCTCCCATAAGTAGGCTATCCCCTGGCTTTTTTCATACTCTTCAACTATCCTGTAAGAAGGAATAGGAGCAGGCATCTTATTCTACATCTTCCCATCTTCTTGTATGAACATGAGCCACATCTACCTCATCACACATGGATGATCCTCATGGAGTACCCCTAGGTATACTTTCGGGGTTAACCTCTGCATGCACCATAACTGCCTCACAAAGAATTACGGGGTACATAGCTCATAGATAGGTTCATGATCTACCTGCATCATCAGAACTCCAACTTGAAAATTTAAGAGATATGAATGATGTTCCTCAATTCCATGACCTTCATCGATGAATACTCCCATTGGTAGTGGGAATGGATGGGAATTGAATTTTTCCTCCTTCTAGACACTGCTCAGTTCCATCGACAAAGAAAAATTTATAGGGAAAATTCCCACTACATTCAGAATAGTTGGTCAAAAGACTAAACTAATAGGGTAAATGGGGATATAATATTCATAAACCCTCATGTGAACTGTTATCCATCCATACATAAAGTGAATTGGTCAACATACACGCATTTTTTCTTCCCCATACTGATGTGACACAACACCTTGTATATATTCTCCAACATTGGGATCCCAAAATTGAGGCGTTACCCCATTTCCAGCATGGATCCCAGGATAAATGTTCTCAGTCATGCACCCATGTGTGCATCCTTAACCAGTAACATCTATCCACAAATGAGTGTGTAAATGATCCCATCCAACCTAACCACTGGTTGATTCTTAGTGTTATTGCTATAACCCTATAGTTTCCATTGGTTTTTTTCCAGAATTCATCAGTAGGAACCTTCTTTACTATGATTATCCCCCCTTGGATAGTTGGAGGGCCTTATCTATAGTTTCCTAGGTTCCTACTCTCCCTTAGTAGGATGTTTTAGTGGGAAGTTTAGGAGACATCCAAACCATTTTTTCAAGTGGATATACCTCATCGACTACTTATCATTTCCTGACACTAGGTCCATCATCCCCTTTTATAGCCATTCCATCTACTCTGTATCCTCCCATGTATCCTCTATAGGGAGTAATTCGTCATACATCACTACTAGGATGGGAATAACTAAAATTTGGTGGAGGTCTCAGAGGCTGATACTGACCGCCCCATAGTAAAAATGGAAAGTGTTGGTCCTCAAAGACCACATACTTAGTAGATTTGGCATCATGTTCTTTAGTTGGTAGATGCTGAATTGAGAATCCCACACAACCTCATACTGGCCTACTAGCCTCAGATATTCCCTGAATTATTTATAATATGAACCAATGTAGTTTCCCCATCCCCATTAATCCGTGAAGTTTCTACCTTGGAATAGGTCCCAACTATTGGTCCACCATTTCTCTAGGTTCCCTAATCCCTCCTTAAGAATGGTGTGGTATTTTAGTGGAGATACCTCTGGTTGCAGCGCCTTCCCATCAACATTATTGACATGGTTTTATATGAAATTTGTGACAACATGCATATGGTACTTCTAGGTATGGCCAACGATAGCCCCGGACCACTAATATTGGCATGGATTTCCCCTGAACTAGTAATATAGTTCATCCCTACTTGACTCAGGGATAAATTTTTTGTCCCTTAGACTGAAGCCATACAACGGAAATCTCTTGCAGAGAGGGTAATTCTTCTGACCTTCCATCAAGAGCTCCACCAGAGACTCATGATTAGAATGAATCCACACACATTTTCAAAGCTTAGAATTTTTCTTCATGTCTTCCCTTTGAGTGGCATCTATAAGGACATCCTTAGTAGCTTCTTGGTTATTCATTTTATAAAAATACTTTAGCATTTTTTTTCTTATCTATTCACGAAGCTTGTTCATGAAGCACATTCACAAAGCACGACTCATGGATAAAACAGTTTTAGAGCCTCAAAGGACTCATCCCGCTTCATAGATCAATAAGGTATTGTGATGTTTCAGTTCTCTAAGAAGTATTCATGGATCACTGATCTGGGGAACCCAGTTCACAAAGAGCATTCATGGGGGTGTGCTAGAGCTTCTCAATTCTATATCTCAAACAAATATTCTCAAATATAGGATACAAAAATAGGGGGACCTCATGATATATTTATAGGTGATGGACTCACAAGATTTGTGTCACCCTCGATTTCCTTTAGCTTTATATAGATCTCACCCCACACTCCTCACATCCTTATCATGAGTCAGCTTTATGATCTACATATTTTTAGTGATCTACCCTCATAATATGACCCCTGTTTTTTCCTTATCTCCGTATGGGGGGGGGGGTATTTGTTTTTTTAAATCCATGCCTAAATGGAAAATTCATAAAAATCACCAAAGGTTCTGCCTTGAGAAGCTCCATAAAAAATCCCCTCAGCACTATGAACGATGCAATGCCATCAGAAAAAACTCCTCTATAACCAGCATAGAGAAATGTTGGATGCCTCTATGATCTTGAAAGATATGTTTGTGACCACCATAATGAAATGATGGAATCCTCTATGAGTCTGATGGATCCACCCATGATCATGAAGCTCCATTTCCTTTATAGCATTCCCTCAGAGCATCGCGATTACTGGTACCTATAAATATGCGGCTCACCCATCTCAAGGGATAGATACCCTAAACTTTTACCTTTTGATATCTCGATTCTTGAAGCACCCATTTCTCTATGAATTAGTGAGAAAATTCATCACCCAAGGTACCTGAGCACTACGAACCATCCTTAACATTTATCCAATTTTCCTCCACTTCAAGTGGGGATTCCCTTTGCGAAGCCCCACGACAATCGCGAAGGTAAGAGTCCCTTTTGGGAACTCTGGTCTTCGCAGAGCATTCTACCTTCACAAATCACCCTCAAAGCACATGTTAAATCCATGCATCGGATTGGTCATCATTCCTCATGAATCTCCTCCCTTTTTGGAGATCCTTTTTACTATGCTTAGCATAACACTTTCCTTTGTGAAGCCCCTTATCCTCTTAAAGCGCCTTTCCTTTGCGAAGCCCCTCTCTACGAGGCCTTCTACTTTGTGAAACCTTCTCTCATGTGGCCATCTAGGATTGTGTGAAGTGATTTCATGGTTATTCAAGTGTTGTTTCATATATAATTGATATTCCTTATGATTATTTTCTTAGTCATGCTAACAAATATTGCTTATTTGTATAGCCATGATAACTTGAGCCCCTCAAGTGACCATTCCTCCACCCTATTGTTTCCTAACATTGATTTTGGATTCCTTCTCCCTATTGTCAATTGGTACAACTTATGTAATCCCTAGGGGTGAAGATTGAGTCCTCTTCGTCCAAGCTATAGGATGTTAAACTGCCAAGAACCTTAATCCTCAATATATGACATTAAACTGTGATTTGCCTCATGTGTGGAAAGCTAGGGTAGAATAGAAGGATAATGAGCATTAGCACTCTATCAATCCTCTCTCCCTTTGGGATTTTTCACCATCTTCACCTCAGGAAGTCTTCACATAAGCCCTGACACACTCTGATAGGGTGTTCCCTATAGATGTCCATATCCTCCTCATACATCTGATCAACCTCCTTGGGATTCCCCCTTGGAGTAAGTCCCAATATCTATATCCTTGTGCTACTATCCATGTGTAAGCCCCACACCATCCTTCATGGATGCACCTTTAATGACATGATTTTCAGGTTTACCACTACCTATTGTTTCCCACACCGAGCATGAGTGACATGGGCTTAGAGTAAGAAGCAACCATAAAATCCTCCCATGATGATAACCATGTGTAATCCCCATGCCCGTAGTCCCATATGATGTTACACTATACCCATCTAAACTATGTGAAATTTGATTCTTGTCTCCTAGAAAGGGTATATAGGAAGCCTCTCCATGGTTCAAGCCCTTCATTCCCCATAATCCATCTATTCTGTTCACTTTACGACACCTCACCTTCATCCAACATGATGTTAAACTGTATGACCTTTCAAAATACATGGGTTTTGATCCCTTTATTCTACATAGGCTATAATGTAAGCCTCTCTAAGGTCCAAACTAAACCTATGGTAAACTCCGGTAGTCCCTCCTAAGGGATGTACCCTAATGATGTGATACCTACCCTTTTTGGGATGCGTCTCCTGGATTTTCCTCTCTGAGGTGTTCTAATCCATCCATTCAGGCATCTAACTATGCACAATCCCCATACTCCATCTATACTCTTTCAACCAAAAGTTTCTATATTTTGATGGACTGCTTACCATGCGTAATACTAAGCATTTCTCCTGGTCAATGTCCTTTGTATAAACCCCAATTCTATGCCCCATCATGAACTATGTTGACATTGATCCCTTTTTGGTATGTATGGAGTCTCTCTAAGGTTCAATCCCATCATTCATTCCCATCATGGTCTCTCCCTCGATTCATTTCATCTCAGGAAGATCATGCCCCAAACTGGAGGTTCTACTTCCTTCGGGTCCCCATACATGTTCCCATTCTCATGATCCACATTTTTAGGTGTCTCATCACCCCACTAAATTACATGGACTTTGACTCACATCAATTGGGATACATAGGGAACCTCCCTGAGGTTCAATCCCAACACCATCCTCTCCACATCGGTTCCATCTAATTCATCCTCACCCTCCGAAATCTCTTCCATATCCACCCTAATATTTATCTATGCAATCAAATACCAGTGAGATCATGCCATCCATCATTTCTACTCCATAGCAGCACCCAAGTAGTTAACCATGTGTAAGCCCTGAATCACCCCTTAAAACTATGTGGGTTATGATCCCTATCTTCTAGATAAGGCATTTAGGAAGCCTCCCTGATGTCCAATCCTAGCCAATGGTAAACCTTGGTGTCCTATATGCTAGGACCCACCTTATATGATCCACCCTTTATGATGATTCTATTAGCCTTCATGGTGTGAAACCTTCCCTTTTTGGGACATTCCATCCCGGGTCCGTCCCCATTGGGTGTTTTGTTCCCCCATATGTTAAACCTTCCAGGTGCTCCCTCCTAGAGAGATACCCATCTGATCCACTATTATTAGTGTTTTGATTAGTCAGATCCATATCTGCTAGAGGTTAAAATTACAGCATAACCTGTGTTAAATATGGGAACTCATGGAAAACCTCGGAGACATTCCTCTAACATAAGACTCCCTAAATTAGACGTGGGATTCCTTGGGATTCCGTTCCCTATATAAGCCCTACCATAAGGGAGAATTCAGGTGTACAAAGGTTCCAGTGTCCAGACATGCTAGCGA
This sequence comes from Viscum album, assembly GCA_963277665.1. Classification (NCBI taxonomy): domain Eukaryota; kingdom Viridiplantae; phylum Streptophyta; class Magnoliopsida; order Santalales; family Viscaceae; genus Viscum; species Viscum album. The sequence goes on from OY728160.1 coordinate 1,923,688,391, forward strand.
TGCCCAACATGACTACTTCTCTAATCAACGGTTGATGCCCTGACTTGACCCTTTGGAATAACCTGACAGAAGCGGTGTAATTAACCAAAATCCACAAAGAAATGGCACTGAGAAGGTTTTCATGAACAAAATCATAATCTATGAGGGAGACCTAGGCTAGAGATGAATTCCAAGGAGGAAACCAGGGAAGGCGAGATCGATATCCCATCATCCCATTTCGATTAAGGAGTAGAAATATATAAATAAGTGATGAATTCCACCCACCTTTGGAAAGCATGAATGCAGGGCAACAAAAGAAACTATCTCCATCGATGAAGATGCGAGGCAGCACACCCCAAAAAAAGAGTCAGAAAAAATTGTTCAACATAAAATTCCTCTTCCAGTTTATCTTCAGATCTATTTCACTATTTAGGTACAAGTTCTTTTTCCCTATTTTCAGGGTGTTGGAATATTTATTTGATTTCTCTCAATCTACTTTGAATATGAGGATGATTTGAAGTGATGAGTTATCTATGACCATAAATTAGGTGGTCTCATCATTTCACCCAAAAGTTTTGGTGTTTTCATAGACACTTTATTGTGCTGCATTTTTTAACTTCACCACACAATTCCTTAAAATTTATTTCTTCATTATAAATTGTTATAAACCCATTTTTATACTTATGAGGATCATTGTTTAGTAATTTGTGAATGCCAACCTCTAACACAGACACCCCCTGGGTGTGCTGGCTTGAATTTACCCTTTATAATTAAATTATTTAATGTTTGGAATGTATTCTAAGAATTTGGATTAGATTATAAATGGAATTTACTCTATTATATAATTTTTGATTAAGCCTATGGAACCTCCTATGTTCTTGGCTTGACTTATAAATGGAATTTCCCATGTAGTTAGTTTCTGAATTGAAAATTGAACTTTCTATGTACCTCATTGATCATTTTAAAATGAATTGAAATGTTTTAATCGATTAAATGAAATGTATTAAATTGAACGGATTATTCATGGTGGTTTTCCTTCCTTAAATGAATTAAGTGGTGTAACATAAATGACTTATAAAGGATGGAAAGGCCACGCCAATTGTTTCGTGCTTTATCGAATGGTTATTTTGGATTGTAATACATTGTTTGTATTTGGGATTGATTAATAAGATGCATGAGGGGTAATTCTCCCTGTATGTTATTATAAATATGATTAAACCTTTGATATAGGATATGGAATTATGGTAAGGGGTCTGTTGGGCTTGATGATTCACAATCCCTTACATTGGGTGTTGAGCATGAATTCTCACACCATTGACTCTACTTGGAAGATGGTAATGACACACTATATCCCTTATTTCGATGGCAGAGTGATGACACACCCACTATATTGAGTGATGAGCATGAAGTCTCCCACTCATTATGAGATGTAGGGAATTCACCCCTTGGAATAAGCTTATAGGATAGTTTAGATTAATCATGGATGATTGAGTTACTCCTCAGTGTATCCATCATCTAGTATTACTGGTACATGGATACTTACATTTTCACATACCTAGTACATATAGGTGGATGATGTCACACACAGTTTTTTTTCCTGTCTTTGTATTGATCCGACCCATTAGAAATCCAGATCCTTTTCATGGGTATTTGATGGGATAAATCTTGAGTTTTGAAGTTTCATATATGTCTAACCACCCTAATTTGGGATCCCCATTGTTTGTTTAGTAGTTTTTGAAGAAAGGGTGGTTACTTCATGATTTGGGCCAACCGTGAGCCCATTCCCAGTTTTAAAAACTGAGTTTGTTTCTTTTATAACTCTTTTGTTTTTGATCCTTTTTCACCCATTAAACTTACCACTTTTCCTATACTGATATATTAAAATTTATTTATCCTTTTTTACCCATTAGAAATTCATAAGCCGGGTGAATTTGGGTTACTTATTTAGGTATTGGGCCAGCCCATGGGCCCATTTCCTGTTTTAAAAAAAATAATTTGTTTCATTTATATAATTTTAATTTTTTACTCTTTTTCGGTGATTACACCTCCCCCTCGAAGCCAAGAACCCTATCTTATCCCTCATAATCTATTTTACCTCTTTGGAGCTCATATGGGTCGCGTATTAGGGCGATTGTTCTCTGGTTTCCTCAAAACGTCCAGAATTGATAAGGTAAATTGTTTCACCCATAAATCATTCAATTCGTATTATTTTGGCCAAAAATTTTCTTCCCCTGGTTCTTAAAGACCTTAGGAGGCTCTCCAAAAATTTTCAAGCCATTCCATTCTCTATAGGGTTGCAGATCTAATGGAAGACGAAGAGCTTTCTAGGGTGAAAGGTGAGATTCCTTCTCCTTTCTCATTCCTCTTCCCCCTCCTTTCATTATTTCGTGGATTTATTTTATCCCATAGTATTGATCGACCTAGGGTTTTGTTATAACATGTTTTTTGATGGGGTTTCTGTTTGTTTAGGTCTGATCTTTATAGTTTTATGGTTTATAAACCCACGGCGGGTGATTTCGGGTGTGCGTTTCAATTACGCCAAAGATTTGAGGTAGGATACCCCTTGAACATGACTTTATTATTTAAGTTTAATCATTTTATTATATTTAAAACCATATATATATGTTTATTATTGTTTTTCATCCTTTGTATAATTTTATTGGTGTTTAAAGTGGTTGTTTAATCATTGGTTTGTGAACGGTAGTGTTGTTTTGTCATGAAAGTTCTCAACAAGTGTTTGTTTAAATGTTCCGTTATCTTTTGAAAATATTTTGTGAGGTTTATAATCTGGTATATGGTATTTTTAACATGTTACAGTATCTTGAATGAAGATATTACTTTAAATTGGTGTTTTATTCCTTTTCATGTACTTAAAATAAATTGTTTTGTTTAAAAAGGGCATGTCATGTGTTTGGTAAATTGCCCGGTTGGCTTTTATGTGTGATGTGTGATTTAAAAGTTATTTGTTTGGATTTATAAAGGAATTGGAATAATGATAAATGTTATTTTTGGGTACTTATATGGATTTCCTATTTGTATTTGTTTTTACAATCAAGTGTGTTTTGATTTACAACATATTTTGGCCCGAGTTGCCCAAAAATGGACTGTTTCACATCTTTATGAAAATGGACGTGTTTTGAATATGTAACCTGAGTATTATAAGAGATTTATGAATGTTTTTTTCTGATGTAAATTGTGTTTATACAGATCCTTAATAGAATTAAAATTCATACCTTCATCAAAGGATAGTTTTGAGAAAATAATTAAAGGCCCGTTTGGCATTTCCTAGAAATGAAGGAGTGTTTTACTTGTATATAACAATTTGTGCAATTGGGATTGTTTTATGGTCCATTAAATGATTTTATTAAATGTTTATTGGGCTGAAAAATATGATTTGGTTTGGTTATGATGTGTGTTTATAATTTAAAGAGTGTTTTTGAAAGAGTTTTATGTGCAAAGCCTCAATACACTTCATGAAATTGTTTTACCGAAATATTTAGCGGTTTGTTGATTAGTGTAAGAAATGTGAAGAATGATTATGGGATGTTTGTGTTTTTATGGTTTTGGAATGGAATGGGTATGTGAAATGTGTATTTGATAATATGTATAACTTGATTGAGCACTAAAGGGAATCTCGGGTATCTAGGTGGGAAGACGTGTACTAGTATGCTAGTGATTCTGTGGGGGTTGGCCCCTGTTTCACGTAGCAAGTTTGACGATGACAACACTAACTAAACTATGATGATGTTGATGATTGGGGACCACTAGGTTATGGGTATGTGCCCTAATAGTGGCTCGTGCACGAGAACATATATTTATTATGGTTACTTTAACCGAGATACGAGGTACCTGGGGCTCACAACTAACTAGTGCCTAGGGGTATTCCTGTAACTAGTGCTCATTGGCTATTTTGTACTCACCGTCGGAATACGGTGTGTTTGGTTGGTAAATTCATTAGTATGTGTTATTTATTTGAATGTTAAAATTCTTTAAAGCAGCCCTCTTGAAAACTATTTTCATTTTGAAGTTTCACCTCTTTGAAAATAATTGTTACTTGCTTTTTTGTTTATTAAACATGCATGTTTTTGTCTGATAATTATTATAGCATGAAACCTCATTTGAAAACCATACTTTCAAATCTTGAATTTAAAACTATAAATTGATATTTCTTTTATTTTAAAGTAATGTGCATTGGGAATAGAATATCGGGCTACCCTACTGAGTTTTAATACTCACGCCTATAGTCTTCTTCTTTTTTTAGCCCTTGTGCAGGTTTCATCTTTAGTTCGATCACCTTGGGTGACTTTTTATCATTGTATTGGAGAGTGACCAGAAGTGTCACATGGAGTTATTTTTTCATCGGAATTGTTCAGTTGAGTTTTTGGTTTTGTTCTGATTTTAGTTTCTTGTACAAATAATATTTAGTTCAATTTTTATATAAATTCATTTTGGGCTGTCCGTTTATTTCCGCTGTTTGTTTGATTGTTTATATATGGGAAAAATCGTTCCCTTGTGTACTCTATTGATGACCTTGGTGCTTGTCACCATCCCGGGAGGATCAGGAACGCCTCTCAGGACTTGTCGCGGGCTGGGCTGGGTGACCGGTTCAGGGTCGACTCGGGCTGGTTCGTGACAGATGAAATATATAACTACACTATATATATATATATATAATATTACTATATATATATAGTTACTCAATATATACTAATTACGACCATGAGACGAAGTAGGTATAGCTACCAAGTTTCCTTGAGGAACCTAAGCAGGCTGGTTATTTATTTGGCATTGTTAATTATTCTGTTTATACTTTCAAACTATTATTACTATGTACAATTGTAATATTACTTCTAGACACAATTGGTGGTGTCCTACTAATATTTTATCTAACACCCTACTTAGGATACCTTTGGAACCTGAGTAGATTACTTTTCTGCATGTTTTTACAAGGGTAAGAATCCTACTACAATTTTTTCTCTATGATTTCATTATAGATGGAGCATATGAGTAGAGGAATGAGAATATGATCAAGATGATAGTGGATCTACCTTTTGTATTTTTCTAGTTTTTAAATCATGTTTTATATACCCATCCCCAATTACCCATTTTTTATATCAACATTCCATGCATTCATGTATATGGAACTCCCATATTCCTTTTGATATTTTTATTAAGTTTCTCAATTATTTACACTTCCATAGTTTATTATTGTAATATCTATTGTATGTGATTATGCTATGAAAGGTTATAGGTATAGTATTTAGAGTATACTTATATTATACTTTCCCTATTGTTTGTTTATTGCGGTATCTGCTATGAGACACTGATATGAGGGTATAGCCTCCCCATTATACCACATTCACACCCTCATTTCTAATTGGAATCCTCTGGCATACAAGGAGGCACACATGAGGCCATGTGCCCCACCAACTCGGGGAATGAGTTAAGTGGATCCTAAGTTGGGATGTTACAAGGAGGTATATACCAAATTTCCCCCCACTGATTAGATGGTAAGATGCTGATCTTGAGACCGATACCACTTTTTTTGAGTAGCCAATTCAGTTTACAAATCACTAGGATAAAGTACTACATGGTAAAATGAACCCCCTGGTCCAGGTATTGTGCTAGTACAAACATGATATCCATGACAAGTGGGAGCATGATTTTTTGATGAGGTAGTAATGGAATTTACTTTTGGAAGATCCAGGATCTTTAGAGCTTTCTTGGGGAAAAATAATTTATGGTGGGGAGATTATATCACCCAATTACCTTTCTATCAGGTCTCTTTGAACTTTTTTTTGGTTTTATTTTTTTCATTGGTTGAGTAATTACAAGAAGGAATTGGGAGGTTACCTGTAATGGTGAAGTCATGATTTTTTTTGGGATTTTCAGGGTAAAACCTATAGTTTTTTTTGTTCATTTTTAAATTACAAGATGTATAATGATATTACACGATGTGTAATGGATGCTAGATAGAACCTATGAACTGAATTCACAACATGTGAATTTTAGATTCCGTGTAAAGGGTACACATCATGTAATGAAAAATATATCAAGATTTTAATAAAAATTGACAGGTTTTTTAGTGTGTGTAGGAATCGAGTATTACACAATTTGTAATGGGATTACACACGATGTAAACTCACTATGTTTGGTTTTAGGAAATTGGTTCATCTAGAATTATAATTTCATTAATATAGACTTCCTTACTCTCGACCTAGAGGTTATTCCTATGTTTTTGGGTGAATCTGTCCCATATGGATCACTTCATTCAATGATTGATCAATATTGTGGTGGGATTTATTATCTTCATATATTTAATAATTATGGTTCTTCTTTGGTATTTTTTTAGCTGTGGTTTGGATACGTATTAGTGATTGGATAGTATTTTTTATCAGTCCCTTTTAGAGGCCTTTATCTTGGTTTCTGGTTACTATTGTCAAAAGTATCTAGGTTTCTATCATATTGAGGTAGGTTTTTTTATAGAATTGGATAATTTGATGAATTTAAAGTTTTTATTAATAAATTACTTTGGGTTGTTTATTTATTAGAAGTGAAAATAATTTCAAATTATATCTTGGAAATGAAAATGTTTTCAAAATGGGGGTTTTCTTTGAAAATGAATTTTATTGATTTTGAAATGGGTTTTAAAACTTTGAAGTAGATCATCTTGGATTTGAAAAATTTTTATAAAATTTTGAGCATGGTTTGGAAATGTATTTGGAAAAAATAACATTTGGAAACTTGGGTATTTTGGAAAGAGACATAGGTACACTTAGTTTGTGTTGCACCACTATGATGTAACCTTTTGTGATATTGACTTTCAGAATAAGATACCTGTTGGATCCAATGTATGACTACATTGGCTTGTGAGTATCTTGTACACATTTTACCATTGTCTAGAGCCCAAAATGAGGTTCTTTTTCATTCTTCATTTATGGTGATTTATTGTATGGTTGTTTTTATCAAGGATTTTCACTCATAGGTTTTTATACAAGGTTGTATCACATAGCTTCGCATGATAGGTTATTTCATTGATATGTCATTATCTTGATGTATGGATATGACTTCCTATTTTTATCAATTCTAGTTGAAATATTTATGGCTTTAGATTTGGAAAGTATTTTATGAAACCAAAGGGAAAATGATTTACAGTTGGATTTATTTTAGAAAAACTATTTATAAAACCATTTTGTTTTAAAAGATAAAATTATTTATTTCTTAGTATTATAACTTGTATAAAAGTTGTAATGTTATCCTAATAGGATTTGGATCAAACAATACTTGTGACTATGTGTGTTTTCATCTGTTTTATTGTAGGATTCAGGTAAAGGTAAGAGCATCTTGTTTAATTCTAGCTTCTCTTATTGTTGTTGCTTTTAGTTCGGGCTGGTTTGGAGGTGACTGTTGGTTATGTGGTTTTTTGATATACATTTTGGTTTAGCCTGTTTCAACTTAGATACTATGTTTTTGGGGTATCCTTTCTATTTTAGATTTATACTATTGTTGTATGTCATGTTTTTATTATATTCAAGACTGGTTTTTTATCCACTTTTATGTATATCATGTGATGGACTAATTTGGGAGCCTTGTCTAATTTACCCAAGTTGGTTTACTATACAACATCTCACTCATCTAAACCCCTTTTGACGGCATGAAGGCCCCAGAAAAAACCCTTTTTTGGTGATAATGGCCATTTAGGCTATGAAAGGTTTGTTGTTTCTATTTTCACTAGCCCAACCACTCTGATCTTTATCCGACATCCCCCTGACTATCCCTAGAATCTACTAAACTTCAAACCACATCCCAAAACATTATTTATGGATTCCAATAATTTAAAATACCACTATGAATCCCAATTATAAAAAAACCACCACCAAATCAGAAAATCAAATTGAATAATAAATTCTTAACCTAAAATGGAATAGGGTTGACAACCTCCCCACCACAAAACTTATCATCCCTAAGAATCATTAGTGGTATTTCATATATCAATCACAAACTAACTAGTCTTAAACATATTATCAATTATATATATTATAATATGGAATAATGAATCCGATTTCTTTAATTAAACTCCAAACACAAGGTGAAATATTTATCAAAACCCATGCTACCTGTCACTACTATTGTAACATCCCTGATTTAAAATATTTTTTCTAGAAGTATAAATATTAATGATAAATGAATTTATTTATTTTGATAAACCAAATATTTCTTAAAATATTTATCACATATGTTATTCACACACACACACATATATATATATTTCAATTAAAATGGAAATTTCTGTATTAAAATTATTTTAGAAAAAAGGGACGTTCGTAAGTTGAGCGAAAAGTCACCATGTTTGGCATTTCCATAGAGCTCAAACCCATGACTGAGGGGTGACAAGGGTATAATGCCTACTACCAGCCTATTTACTTCCCTATTTCAATCTTCCATACTTTTTATATATAAATCTCTTTTATTATATATATATAATTATTTTTAAATATATATTTTTATATGATGAATAAATTACTTTTACTAATAGTTTTACTTTCACATCATCTTTGTAGTTAAGTCATTGTAATTTAATGTTTAAAAATGTATGGTTCATGTATTCATTACCATAAAATTATGACATTTAAAAATGTGAGGTAGTTACATATGGAATTTTATATATAACATAATAAAATAAATGGTTAAATGTAATTAATATGTTATTATTCATTTCTTATTTACATTATAGTTCATTTAATTATTTAATTTTATCTTATTTTTTTGTATAGTTTTTATTAATTTAAAATTTTATTTTTAAAATTTCAAGTAACATGTAATAATAAAAATAAAGATTTATTTCATTAATTGAGAATAATACATTTACCGAACCCCCATAGACAATAAAATACCAAGTATTACAACAAGTAGACATACATAAAAACTAATACATTTCATAATAACATTTAAAATAATGTGTTGATAAGAAATATTAAAAACAAAAATAGTAAATGGATATAAGAATGGAAGAATAGTATATTCACTAAAAGGAACTCCATTGAATTGAAACACTCCAAAAATATCATTCCTTCTATAATAGATATAAAAATAAAGAGAAGATTTTGTAAAATAATAGAAATTATAAAAGTATATTCTATAACTACTGAAAGAAAATTAGTGAGTAATGAAGTGAGAATGATGTTGTATTTATAGGGAAATATGTCAATTGAAATTATTACTATCAATTAACATATATGATTGAAATTATGACCATTATTTAATAATATGTTTGAGAATTATTATTTTTTTAGGTATGTAGGCATAATAAAGTGTGAGTTTAGTCTGTTTAATGAAAACAAAATTGTATTTTCGATATATAAATTTAAATTTTATTAAAAATATGTTTTATGATAACTTTATAAGTTTTAAATAAAATTTATTTTCATGATATAATCATATAAAACAATTTATAATGGTGATATAATTTAATAAAATCCTAAGAAACATTTACAGCGGTGAGGAAGCTTATTATGTCATTAAAATGATCATTTTTTAGGAAATAATAATTTTTGTTTGAAATTTAAAATTAAAATATCTAGAGATTTTTTTAAAATAACATTCATTTTTTTACTTATCAATTCAAAATTAACTCAGGTTGAATTTTTGAGAATTTTTTGAAAATGTTGATTTTTGGGGTAAAAAGTGAAATGAGTATTTTTGAAAATACTATAAATTTTTTAATGTAATAATGATATTATTATGACATATATTTTATTAATATTTATTTATGATTAAAAATTTATTTAAGTAATAACATAACTAATAATTCATTACTTTTAATTTTTTTTAACATTTTGGATCCATGATCATATCCTTTCTAAAAAAACTTTTATGTGTTATACGCATATAATATTTGAATTATTTTATATCACTTTAATAAATTTAATTAAGTAAAATGGATTCATTATTTTCAATTATACGGTCAAAATTAGGTAATAAGGGTATTTTTTTTGGATAGAAAATGTTACCGAGGTAAAAGAAGACTTACCATAAAATATGTAAAATAATATAAAAATTTAAAATAAAAAGGTAAAGAAATAAGAAAAAATAAAAATAAAAATTTAAATGGGTGTAATAGGTGTTTAAAATCCTTAAAAAACCTTAAAACAATAATTATCATCCAAATTATTTGAAATTAATGCACCCAAAAGTGGTTATCCTTTAATACAAAATAATCATTATTTAATCACTTTAAACTACCCATCCTGAAGTATAAATAACCATTATTTACCTCCTAACTATCCACACTAAATCCATTATTCATTAATTACCTCTCAATAAACTTATAAATATTCTTTCAAATGTGGTTATACTGTTCGAAGGAGTCTCTGTCTAGCTTAATGTATCTTCCTCCCATGGAAAGGGTCCTCAGTCATACTCTTTCCTTTTCTTGTTCTTTTTGTTTGTTATATTGTCTTTTCGAACACCCTTTTCACATAAATAGATTATTTTTATTCTATTTTATTATATTATATTTTATATTTATTAAATTATATATATTTATTCACCCTCACTATATCTTTTTTCTATGTTATTACTATGCCAAAGTAGGGTCCTCATCCTCCTCTTTCCTATTCAAGTTCATTAAATTTGTTATATTATCTTCTTCAATTTCATTTTATTATGATATAATTATTGTTATTACATTGTATTATAGTCTATATTATATCTTTTATTTTAGGAATTATTTATTTATTATAATTTTGACCTTTTCCTAAGATGTTACTATGCCGAAGTAAGGGTTTTTACCAATCTTATATTCAATTTTCAATTGCAATTACTTTGTTATATTATCTTATAAAATTTATTTTTATATAAATAAATTCTTTCAATTAAATATTATTTTCATCCATTTTAATTGTTTCCAATTATATATTTCTTACTAACTATCATTATAGACCTTTTCTAAGACGTTATAATGATTAAACTCTCCCACAACTATAAAACCATAATAAAATTTTGATTAAGTGAAGTGTGTGTGGTTTTCGAAGAAAATAAATCCCTATATAGATACTAAAAGTAGATGTTGTTTTGGAACAAATGAATTTAGGGGTATTAACCTTTGAAAAGAGTTGGTTGGGTATATCTCATCCATCATTTCGGTGCATAGTGAATGATCACTTACTGCCCATTTTTTTGACACTAATAGGGGATATGCTTTGGATGTTTTACATGATTATTAGAAACCATTATGAAGGATTTATACATCATTTCATTGGACTCATATTTTTCAAAATACATTTATTCAACTACCTATATTCCTAAGTCATTTTTTCCTTTGTAAACACCCAATAACTATAATAATTTACACTTTACTTATTAAAGGTGTTTATTTGAACAATATTAAATCCCTAGTTATTTAATTAAGGGATTTAACCAAGATATATTTATTGATTATTTGATTGGGGATAATAATTTAATACCATATAATTTATTTCTTTATTGGAGAAAATATTGTAAGATATTCCTCATTGTGAATTTTTTCTAAGTGTTTATGTTGTTTATTCCTTGAACATTATGCCATGTAATATTCTATTATGTGATGGAATGCAATGGAATTTTATATGATGGGTGGGGCCCATAATTATATAGACCCTCAGTGAACTCGTAGGACTAATGAGACAACTAAGAAATAGTAATGAGATAATCCTTACCTTTTATATAAGATGTCTTTGAACAAGGCATTGAATCTATGCTTAAGATGTATTTAAACAAGACCTGAATAGTATGTTTAAGATATATGAAATTATGATTTCCCATCACTATATAATCAGTTATTGAAATTTTGATATATATATATTCATTGTTTTCCCGTCCATAAATTTATTTCTGCTCTCAGTTTCATTTGATATAAAATAACTTAGTTTATTTATTTATTCCTCCCATCATTATATGATCAGTTGTTGATTTAATGGAATATATTCATTGTTAAATTGTCCATGGATTTATTTATTCTCTCATTTCATTTTAAATATAATAAATCAGTTTATTTATTAATTCCTCCCATTAATATATGTTCATTTATTCATTGTTAATTTGGAAATATATTTATATATTCTGTCAGTTTCATTTGATATGGAATAATTCTATTAATTTATTCATCCCTCTATTTAATACATGTTCAGTTATTGATATCCAAAAATATATTCATCATTTAGCTGTCCATGTATATATTTATTTACTCAGTTTCATTTTTTATCAAACAATTCAGTTTATTTATTCTCTCCATAATAACTTATATTGTACGTTATTACCTTACAAAGTGTCTGATTTCATCCTTATACTATTTCCCATTTTACCCAAGAAACCAAGAAGAGTACTATGTGTGATAAATGGATTTTAACTAGAATAATAATATTCATAATATATATTTTTAATTTTCAATGTAATGTAAAACTGTTTTATGTATCTAGTTTCATCAGGGTACTATTCTATGTGATCCTTTCTATTTTTTATTTATGTAGCATTGTAATAAAATATCCACCAACTCAAGGGTACTAGATTTAGGGTTTTTATAGTTTCTACCAAAGGAAAGTTTAGTAGAAATCATAGGAACATGATTTATAAGAACATTGTTATCAAATATAATCTCTAGGAGAATCCTTTTTTATATTCTAAAAATATTTCTAAATTACTTGAAATTGAAATCATAGTATTATTTATGCTCTAATTAAGTATATAAATTGCATATAAATGGTTCCTAATAGAAAGAAAAATCACATAAAACCCGAAAATCAAATTGGGGATTTCCCCTATAATCATATCAATGAAACTGTTTTTGGTATCTAAGAAGATTTTGGTATTTTTTTGGGAATTTGGATTTGAAATATTTTATAATAGAGGCATAAGTTGATTTGTTATAAGAAATTGGTTATGTAAAACAGCATGACCACATGTTATTAAATTCTCCATGGTATTTAAAATTTTACCTTTCTATAGTTAATGATTAAGAGATCATTTTGGTTTAGTAAGTGTTTATCAGTGGGTGAAATTGTGAGGACATAATTTATTTTAGGGGCATATAATGTAACATCCCAAGTTTTCAATGAATTCTAGTTTTTATAAATATAAATATAAAATCTAAATGAATTAATTTATTTTAATAAAAAAATATTTTCAAAAATATTTATGAAATAAGTTATTAATTTATATATGTTTCTCAAGTAAAATGGAAATTTATTTGTTAAAATGGTTTTAGAAAATAGGGTGGCTCACAAGATGTGTGATAACCCATCACGTTCGACATGACCATAGAGTTTGAACCCATGCTCGATAGGTGACAAGGGAGAAATTCCTACCACCAACCAACGTGCTACCCTATTTCTATCTTTCATTTTTTAAAATATACATCTCTTTTATTATATACATGATTATTTTCAAATATATTAGTTTTATTTGATTACTAAATTCCTTTTATTCGTAATTTTATTTTCATATCGTCTTGGTAGCTAAGACATGGTAATTTAATGGTTAAAATTTTATAATTCACCTTTTCATTATCATAAATCATAATATCTATCCATTGGTGGTACTCTAACATGACATTTTATGTTAAACATAACAAAATAAATAGTTAAATGTAAATAATATGTTATTATGAATTTCTTATTTACATTATTGTTCATTTAATGTTTTTATTTTATCTTATTTTGTGTATAGGTTTTATTAGTTTTAAATTTTACTTTTAAAAGGCCTAGTAATAGGTTTCATAATTAAATTTCAATATTTATTTATTTTATTAATTAAGAAAAATGCATTTAATGAACAACCATAGTTAATAAAATACCAACTATTACAAAAAGTATACATATATAAAGACTATTACATTTCATAAGAACATTTCACATCATGTGTTGAAATGGACTATTAAAACCAAGAATAGTAAAAGGATATAAAAATAGAAGAACCGTATATTCACTAAAAGGAACTCCATAGTCTTAAATTCCCCCATAAATATCGCTCCTACTATAATATATATATAAATAAAGAGAAGAGTTACGAAAATGATAGGCATTGTCAAAAGATGTGTAAGAACCTTTATAAGTAAAGAAGTTATTGATAAAGTGATAATGATTGTATATTTGTTGGTATATAGGATTTCATAAAAATATTTCATTTTTCCAATGTGGTTGAAAATCATTATGGTCATTGGTTAATAAGATAGTTGGGAATTATTATTGTTGGTGATTATGTAGGTTCAAAAATGTGTTCGTTGAGATTTTTTTATTTTACCAAAATTTTATTTTTGATAAATAAATCTAAATTTCGATAAAAATATGTTTCATGATAACTTTATAAGCTTTATATAAAAGTTATTTTTCATGAGATAATCATATAAATAAATTTATAAATGATGATATAACTTAACAAAATCCTAAGTAACTATTGTAGTAGTTATGAAGTTTATTATGTCATAAAAAGGGTTAATTTTAAATATATAAGGGTTTTTTATTTAAAAGTTAAAATTTTCATATCAAGATAATTATATTGGTAGAAAAAATTTATTTTTTTACTTGGCACCTCAAAATTAACTTATGATATCTTTTTGATAATATTATGTAAATGCTGATTTTGAGGTAAAAAGTGAAAATATCATTTTTGAAGATACTATAAATTTAATAATTTAATAATTTTTTGATAATGAAATAATTTTTTAACCCTTATTTATGTTAAAAAAATTATTTAATTAAAAAAATAATCTATAAATCATTACTTCAATAAATACATGCTTAGAATTTTATAACCACAATTTTATCCTTTCTAAGAAAACTGGTTTTATGTGTTATACATATATCATATTAAAATTCAATTTTATCACTTTTATAAATTCAATGAATTAAAATAGATTTAATATTTGGAATATAAGGTCTTAATTATGAAATATGTTAATTTCATTTTTAGGCACAAAAATGTTAGCGTGATAAAAAAAGAGTTACTGTAGTATATGAAAAATAATGAAAATGGTCAAAATTAAAAGGTAAAGACATATGAAAACAAAAAATATTAAATTTAAATGAGTGGTTTAACTTTCTAAATTTCTTAAAAAAATTACAAGATTAATTATCAATCAAATTAATTGAAATTAATTCCACCGAAAAGTCTTTAGTTATAAATACAAAATAATTATTAAATAATCAGTTAAATCACCCATATTCATGTATAAATACCCACCCTTTACATCCTCACTATCCAAAAAAATACATTATGAAAAAATAATCTCTCAATATACCTCTAAATAGTATCTTTAATTTGGTACTAAATTTATAAGGATCCTCTATTTAGCTTTAAGAAGCTTTATCCCAAGGTAAGGGTCCTCAATCGTCCTTTTTCCTTTTCAAGTTCATTAATTTTGTTGTATTTTAATTTCCAATTATTTTTCATATAATAAAATTATTTTTATTATATGGAATTTTAAACCATTAATATGTTTTAGATCATATTTTATTTATCCCCTCTCATTATAGCCTTTGTCTAATATGTTACTATACTGAAGTAAGGGTCCTAAATCCCCCTCTTTCTTTTTCACGTTCATTACCTTTTTTATATTGTCTCCTTAAATTTACTTTTCTTATACTATAAATCTTTTTATTAAAATTTATTATCTTACAATTTATATTTTTTAAATTATGGTTTATTTATTCCATCTCATCAGATATGTTTCTTAAGATGCTACTATGCTGAAGTAAGGATTTTCCCCAATCATCCTCAATAATTTCAATTGAAATTACATTGTTATATTAAATTTTAAAATTAATTTTAATATTCATAAATTATTTAAATTAAATGATATTTTAATTCATTTGAATTATTTACAGTGATATATTATTTACTCTATCTCATTATATCATTTTAAGCCGTTATAATGCACGAACTAACCTACAACTATAAAACCATCCTAAAATTTTGGTGAAGTTAAGTGTGTGTGGTTTTATAAGAAAATAAATACCTATCTAGATAATATAAGTGGATATGGTTTTAACACAGACGAATCTAGGGGCACTAACTTTGAAAAGAGTGTTTCGGGTACATCTTGACCATCATTATAGTGCATGGTGAATGGGCCCCTATTATGCACCTTGATTTAGACTCCATAGGGATATGATTTGTATGATTTAAATACACTTTTAAAAACCATTATAAAGGATTTATCCATCATTTCATTGATCTCCTACCATTTCAAATACAATTATTTAGCTACCTAGACACCTAAATCATCTTTTTCTTGGTAAAAACCCAATGGATATAATCTGTTATCCTTCACTTGTCAAGGTTGTTTATTTATACATTGTGAAACCACTAGTTATTTATTTAATGGATTTAACATAGAAACATTTATTGATTATTTTATTGGGGAACTTAATTTCATACCATATAATTCATTTTTTTGTATGGTAAAATCTTGTATGATATGCTTCATTGAGTAATTTTATCTAGGAATTTATGTTGTTAGTTCCATTAACAACATTATATATAATAATTTGTTAAGTAATAAAATTAATTTTACTTTAATGTGATGGGTGGGGATTAGAATTATAAATCCCCTTAGTGTACTGGTATGTCTCATGTGTAATGGGAGCATCCTTACCCTTTTTAGGTTGTCTTAGAAAAATTCCTTGGCAGTGTGTTTTATATGTATTGGAACAAGTCCTTGACTATATTTTTAAGATATAAAACATTATGCATTATCATCACTATATGATAAATTGTTGATATCCTAGAATATATTTATTTTTATGTTGTATATAGATTTATTTATGATTCAAATTAATTTGATAAAGCATAACTAAGTTTATTTATTCATGTCTTCCATCACTATATGACGAGTTATTGATATCCTAGGATCTTTCATTGTTAATTTGGATGTGGATTTATTTATTCTCTCAATTTCATTAGATATAGCATAACTCAGTTTATTTATTCATGAATCCCATCAAGATATGATCAATTTTTGATATCCTGGAATCTATTCATTGTTAAGTTGGACATGGATTTATTTATGCTCTTAGTTTCATTTACTATTACATAACACTATATATTTATTCATTCCTCCATTAAATATATATTTAGTTATTGATATCCTATAATCTTTTCATTATGATGTTTTCCATGGATTTATTTATTCTCTCAGTTTCATTTGTTATAACAAAACTTAGTTTATTTATGTTTTCTATAATAACTTCTTCTCTATGCTATTTTCTTATTGATCATCAGAGATAATACTTTATATTGTTTCTTATTTTCCTTAGGAAACAAAGAGGATTAATATGTATGAAAATTCGATTTCAATGAGAGTAATAATATTTAGATGATGTATTTTATGTTATCAATGTAATGTAAAACTCTTTTATGTATCTAGTTTTTTGAGGCCACTAAATTGTTGGATCCTCTATATTTAGGATTTATGTACAATTATAATAAAATAACCACCAAATTCATGGTACTAGATATGGGGTTGTTAAATACATCACCAAAACACCTAGATGATGCTCTATGACACCCATCTATCATGGAAGCCACAATTCAATCTATCAATTCATCCCCATGCATATAGAGCTCCACACCACAGAACATAACCCATAAGTTTCAATTATAATTCACAGTGCTCCCCACCATTGTAATGAAATATAAAAATACATCCCCAACTGTCTAATCACCCACTAGATTTGATATCTATCCCACCGCAACCAATAAAATATGAAAACACCTAGATCACCATGGTGGGAAAAAGGGCATAATCCACCTAGCTGATGAATTTCCGTGTCGAACCATCAATGATCAAACTATTACCCCATCGGATGCTCTTCCATCTCAGATGGAAATGGATCCTTCCCCACTAGGGATTCTACATATTACCTCTTCAGGGGGAGGGGGGTTTCTAGGTGTGGAAAGTTGAAAAGTCCACTTCCAGGGATTTCCTTTTTAAGAGAGAAATATGGAAACACTGATTAGTTCTCCTACGACCGAACATTTTCACAAACACTCAGTCATACCCACTGACACATTGTATCATAAACCTGATCATGATGCCAAAACCCTCAAATTAGTCCTAATATTTTCTAAACACACACACCAAATTCCAAAAAATGAATCTTAGTGGTATTCCTATGTTGGATCCTCGACCAACCCAAATATCCACCGTACTTACGCCTGATCATTAATGCACCATCAAACCATATAAAACTTGAATATATGAAACAATCCTGAGCCTATTTCCAATGAATATACTCTATCCAATATATCATATGAATTTAATTTTTTTTATTTAACATGGAGCTTGATAAATCAAATTTATCCACTCACGGGAATCCAAATTCCATATGTACTATCTAATGACCATTCCTATCATTCTCATGATCCTACGCACATGGGGTTTCTCCTCT
Source organism: Viscum album (assembly GCA_963277665.1). Classification (NCBI taxonomy): domain Eukaryota; kingdom Viridiplantae; phylum Streptophyta; class Magnoliopsida; order Santalales; family Viscaceae; genus Viscum; species Viscum album. The sequence goes on from OY728160.1 coordinate 1,923,706,792, forward strand.
AAGATGCATACTCTATACATTACCACAAATAATGACTATATGTGACCATATTGATCATACTTGATCACTAACAAAAACCCTTAATCATCACCAATCCTTGGAAAATAGGCACATCATCATTGAAATCCTCTAAAATTCATCATAAGGAAAGGGTAACACCCTCCAATGATCATTGGTTTACTCCACACCATATCTCTTTCCTTTTAACACTCTATGAGAAAAACCTTAAAAGGTTACATCATCAACTAATGTCACTTCTCCTGAGCCAAATCATCTCATCCTAGGAAATACCTATCCAAGATCAACCTGAATCAACCATTCCACAACACCTAATCCATTTTTGATGTCCTCTCTACCATAGAGGGACATTTACCCTTTAACAAAACCATAGGAAAATAAACCCACATGAATTTTATCGAGACCATAGTCAAAATCCTATGAGTTTAATCACATGAATATTCACTCAGACCACCATTTCACAAAACCATAATCAAAATCCTATGAGTTTAATCACATTATACCTAGTCTCACATACCTAAAAAAATAACCATGCTCCTATTTATGTTAATCTCATCAAGAAATAAGAACCCTCAATGATACTAATTAAAATATGGAGTCTCACTCATGCCAAGGTTTATCATATGACCGCCTACTAATTGGTGTCATTTCAAAACCTATGTTGTCTTAAAAATCTCCCACCACATTCCCAAAAAAACATCCAAAATCAATAAGTTTAACCACATTATTGATCTTTCCCATATAAACCAAGACTTAATACTAAAATATATGGAACTAAAGGTGCTTAGAATCACAAAAACCCAAGGCATTGTCATCCATATACCATGTACCCAGTAGTACCTCACATGCACCAATATTATAACCCAAAGCATCTACTGATGATTCTAGTTTCTAAGAAACTCACAGACTTGGGATAACCCTCCATTAGGGTTAACCTCTAATACCACAACTAATATCATCAATATCACTAGCCCACTAACATCTCGATCTATATCACCAGGAACTGTGCTCTCCCACCTAGTATATAGCTCATGTATCACATAAGAAATAACTCATGGGAAACACCTCCCTATCCCTGTATCATGTGTCACATGGGGAATCATGTGCCCAACTATAAACTCTAGGGTCTCATATATACCATATCTCAAATTCCAACTCACCACTTACTTAGAACAATTTCCCTCCAGGAATCCGTATATGGGACTACCCCTACAATAATCACAATCTTAGGTTGATCCCTACAAAGACTCTATATATGGAATTCACCCTCTCAAAGATCATATTTCTACTCCTCAATACATTTTTATAACAAAATATACCTACCAAGATATGTGTAAAGTATCCCTTATCCATATAATTTGGTTAAATTGAATGAAATGAATTAGATATATGGGAAAACACTATATATGTTGTTGTTGAAACTTTAAATTACCAAAAATATTTTTCCTTTTTCTATAACCAGCACCATAACCACTATAAGGACAATGATTTTTCTTACATAAAGATTACATCATATTAAAGATAAACATTATAAAAGAATTACACAACCAGGATCCAAGGGTTCAGTGTCTTTGGGAGATAAATACCATATATATCATTTACATAATAAAACATAAACATTTATTTAATTACTTCTTATCTAGCTTCTTATTGGCCCTCATGTTCTCATTAGTATAAGTATTCACCTGAGGATATACATAAAAAAGAAATGGTGAGATAAAAGCATAGTAATAAGATGAATAAGAGACATGAAACATGGGTGATCATAATAATCAACATCATAATATATGAATATTATCATAATCATAATCATGATAGAAAATATGAGATAAAGGCATGAAATGTGGAAATGCATAAAAATGAAACATCATGTCTGAATGGTAAAATACCACACATAGTTGTGAAAAATTCTAACATCCTATTCACGCATATTTCACTTTATCTCATGATATTCATCACATTACCCAATGAAATAGAGTGCTATATAATTTTGGGCACACTCGTGACATCATAACAATAACATTATCATGCATGCAACTCAAAATGTATATCATTATTGGACATAAAGTAACCCATGAAAAGGAAAGGGTTTCATTTCATAAATAATACATTCCTAAAAATTAGATATCAAAAAAATAATAATAAGATGTTTGTTATCTATTTTGATTGAAGAATAAACAATCTCATGAGAAGTTAAATATGTGTTTTTTAGAAAGAAGAGTTCTTTTAGAAAAATACTTTCATTTTTCATAAAAAATATTGGAAAAAAGTATATAATATAATTTAAAATATAAATAAAAAGAAATTATATTTATAGAAAAAAGGAACATCGATACTGAAAATGGAATGAAAAAGAGATAACCCAAAGTAAGAGAGTTGGGTTCGAGAACCCCCTTACCATATGTCTGAATGATTTCTTAACTTTTATTTCCTATATAATGAAATTAAATTCATTAATTTAAATATAAAATACCTATTATATATATTTTATTTATTATTTTTTTATTAAGTTCATTTATATCCCTTTAGATGAGTTATAGAGTTCAAATCCATCACTCTAGAGTGTTTATTTTCTTAGTTTTCATGATCCGTTCACCTGCATATGAGTATGGAAGTTTATGTAGAATGGGTATAATAATACCTAATTAAAATTATATAGTATTAATTAACATATATAGGTTTTTATGGTTATTTATATCGTTTTATTAAGTTATAAGAGTATGAATCATTAGATAAAAGGTTAGTGTAACCATTTATATTTTTTTTGGTGGGGTTTCAAACATCACAAATTTTTTTGGTTCCATTATTTATTATGATGTATAAAAGTTAGTTGTTGAACAAAAAAAGGGTTATTAAATAAAATTTACAATATTTTATTATAATTATAGTTGTTTTTATTAAAGTCCTTGAAGTATTTAATGGAAAATGAAATCACATCATCCATGATGTCGGTAAATTGAAACATGATGGGCGATGATTTCAGTTTTAGAATAAGAGAGAGAGAGAGAGAAAGAATTTTGATGATGGATATTACATTAAAATGATATAATTATAGTATATAATATATAATTTAGTCATCATACACATTTTGATAGAGGAGGTGAAGAGATAATAAGAAAAGAAAAATAAATTAAAAGAAATTAAAAAGAAAAGAAATAGGATTTTACCTCTTTATTTTCTTATCCTTGAGAACCTCCTTAGGGAAAATGTTTTGGTATTTTGAGGAGACCAAGGGATCATAGATGTGTAGGAGGGTATTGGGAAGTGGATTTGGCAGCATTTGGACATGGATCAATGTTTGTAAGGTTTGGGGAGAATAGGTAGTGAGGGTTGGTATTTATGGGGGAGGAGAGGGATGTTTTCTCATTATTTTATTAATTAGTTTTTCATTTTGGATCCAGACTATTAATAGATTCAAAATTATCACTAAATATATTATAATAATTATGTATATTTTTATATTTTTGGGATTACATCTGCCTTAAATCATCTATGACTCAACAATTCTTGTATTAAGCTTTTATCATAAATTATTGTATTTTACTATTCACAAAATTCAAGTATTTTAGAAAAATCCCAAAAATTTACCCTAACCATTTTTATACAATTAGAATTCAAAAATTAACTCTATTTTAAGAAAATAATTTTCTAAATATGATAAATTTATTTTTTTAACTAAAATCACCATTTACTTATAATATTATATAATTATACCATATTATCATTTAAAGATGTATAGATTTTATTTATACTTTCTTAGATAAGGTTAATATTCTATTGGTTGGTGTATTATTCATAATGATCATAATACTATTCCAAAGGTCATGTTACTATTCTATTAAGATGGTTTCCTTAATTTTTATAAATACCTATTATTTCATTCATTATTCATTTCAAAATTCTATATTGTTTTATCTAAGTTATTTTAGTGGTTTATACTATATGAAATAATTATAAGAAGGAAATTTCCATTGATTAAGTTTTAGGTTGTTACATTCATCCCCCTTTATGAAATTTCTCTCTCAATTTTTTACATACTATGGTGAAAATAAGTGAGGGTACTTCTCCTTTATCACTTCCTCCAATTCCCATGTTTCCTCTTCTTACTTATGGTTCCACTACAATAATTTGACCAGGTGAGTAGTCTTATTGCATATGAATTCATCTCTATGATCTAAGATCTTCACTGGATGATCCTCGTAAGATAAATCATTTTCCAACAGTAGCACCTACAAATTCGGTACATGTGAGGGGTCTGGTATATACTTACTCAAGATGGATACATAGAATAAATCGTGTACTTCAGACATGGTAGGTGGAATTTCTAGTCGAAAGGCCACAACTCTGACATGATCAAGGATCTCAAAGGGACCGACATACTTGGGAATCATATTTCCTTTCTTCCCAAATTTCATGATCCTCTTGCATAGATATATGTGGAGGAATACCATGTCTCCAACCTTAAACTCTAGGTCACATATTTGATTTTTTGCGTAGCTCTTTTATCCACTTTTGGCTTCCTTGATGTTAAACTGAATGGTTTTCACCTTTTACACCCTTTTATCAACTATTTCAGGTACTAGGAGATTACATTCACCGACTCCATCCCAACAATATAGTACTCTGCATCTTTTCCCATAAAGGGATTCATATGGATCCATTTGGATACTCGAGTGGAAACTGTTGTTGTAAGATAACTTAACCAGATGTAGATGTTGGTACCATCCTCCTTTAAAGTCCATAGAACATTCCATAAACACATGTTCCATTGTTTGAATAGTTTTTTCAGATTGGACATTAGTTTGAGTATGATAAGATGTATTGAAGTTTAGATTATCATTTAGAGAATGTTTGAGACTTTTCCAGAACATAGTGGTGAATCTTGTATCTCGATCAGATACAATATAAGGACTCAACCTTAAAACATTACATAATATTGAATTAAATGAATAATTCAAATTGATCATATTTTTAGGTTTATAGTTTTAGAGAATTAGGCCATACTATTACATGACAACTTGAAAATTACATGTAGACACTACGACTCAGTATCCATTTTTTTTCATAAAATAAAAACTTATTAAAAAGAAACATGTCTAGTTAAATGTTTTAGACAACATGAATTTTCCTTGATCCCATCCTTGAACCTATTCATCTTTAAGTCCTATGTAAAATATTTCAAAAACTTGGGATGAGTATAAAAAATCTCAATAAGGGTTATTAAATAAGGAAGGAAAACATTATCCCATCAATAAATAACACACACAAATCATAAATCATAAAGGTTACTTATGAAATACATATAAAACTTACATTTTAGATATCATAGATACGTAGGGAGTTAAACTTGGAATACCCATCACAGTATATTCCCTAAATTTATTATGAGAAACATCACGTTAACCTCTGTCACGTTACCTAATGCATTAGAGAGCTATCTCAGGCTCACCCACCCTAGGTTTATCACGAAACCACCCGTATACGTAAAAAATTCCCAATAACCATAACATAATCATAACACATGACACATGTATAAAGGAAATATAAAATTTACACATTCCAATATGTCAAATCAAGATATTGAAATAAATAATGATTTATCAAATCTTTTTCAAAACCATTTAAAAATAGATTTTTGAATGAATGTGTCTCATAACACTTTGAAGCTTTTAAATGAATTATCATTTGAAAAAATTAATGTACATATAAATAAATCCTAAAACCCATTTTGAAAACATGGACATTAATGAGAAATATTTATAAGAATAATTCTTTAAAACATTTAAAATGGGATTTTAGTTAAAGAGTTTTTTAACAAAAAGAGGGACGCTTTAATACAAATAATTGAATAATAAATTTTAATAATAACTTTATAATATAATGATAATAAATGGATTCATGATATAATATGTCAAAGGACAGTATATACACCATATAAGAGTGAATTGGTGCATGAAAACAATCAAGTCTTAGTGGAAATGTAAATTGGTATGAAATCCCTTATAAAGATGGTATCCTTAAATTAAGGATAAATCAATTACATAATTATGGGTGAAAAATATAAATAAAGCCAATATATGTGGATATTAAGTGTAAAACAGTCAGAGGTCATTCACACATATATATAGGATTACATATTCAAGAAGTACAAGTTGAACCCAAAGAATTGAAATTGGGTTAAGATGTTCCCTAGTAAAAATTCAATAGCCTAACGACGTCACTTTAAAATTCAGAAAATGAGTCGATGAGATAAAAAAGGTATCTCATCACTTGGACATAAATTTTAAATAAATGAGGATATATAAGAACATATCCCAACATAATAATATGTAAGTTAAAAGACATAACAAAAAGAAGTCTTTTAAATAGAGGAGGGTCAAAGGTTCCCTTACCGATTTGGTAACTTAGAAAACTTACGCCACATGAAAGAAGGATCATACAATGAGGATGTAAATACTCTTAAATGAAAGTATATTACACAAAGAGTACAATAATGGGCAGTAAATATACCACACAAAAGGAAATAGTGTAAAATATACCATAAATCTCACTAGAATAAAAAGTGAGATGAAACCCTTTACCACGTTGTAATCAACTGAGTCATATGAAAAAAAGATAATAACCACCAAATGAATCATATAATACCATGAATATAATTAGAATAATGATAATATATATCAAATTGAAGAACAAAATACACCACATGCGATAAATAAGTGGCCAACAATGAAAATCTCACAGAATTAAAAGTGAGATAAGAAAATCCCTTACCTCGTGTCCTACTTGACTCCTATGTTCCATGTTCTTCCTAAATAATAAAATTTATTTAATCTATAATTCATTAAGAAAATTTTTAATGTTTATTATTCATTTTACATCAATTATTTTCTTTCAATAACAACTGGTTAATTATTTGATTTCATATTGGATATTTTATCGATGTTCGAAACTTAAGTCAAAAACGAACTTGTTATAATTACAATTTGTCCATGTAGTCAATATTCCATTATCTCCAGAATTATATTAACGATTTAGATATATTATAAATCATATATAACCAGTATATATATGTATTTAAAATAGTACATAACATTTTTGAGATAAGAAATGAAATGCACCGTTCATGGAGACGGTAGGCCATACGTACACATGAACGCTACTTTCATTTCTATTTCTCATTTTTATGGAATTAAAATATAATTATACATAGGTGTATTGTAATTCCAGTATAATATCATATATAATATTATTAACTCTATCCTTTATACATCCCATAAGTGGCATTAACGAGTCGTATCACTTTGAGGGGGTGGTAGTCCGCACTTCCTCAAATGAAATTATCGCGTTTACCCAAAATGGAAGCCATAAGGGTATGATATAAATGGAAAATACAGTAGCATAAAGAAAAAATAAACATAATATATATCATATATAAATACAGTTCCATCATAATGGCCACCATGAGATGCGGTAGGAGGTAACTGAACAATCATCATTTCGTGAGGTGTTAGTTTGCCATCCACAAAAACATTATCTTCTTTACCTATTAGATGGAGGTGCGTGTAAGTGTAGCTCGAATAATTATCATAAAAACATACTAGTATATTAAAGATACTGGTGTTTCTATAAAATAAAGGAATAAAAATATTTTATGGGTTGGAGAAGTAAAATAAAAGAAAAGATGTTAAGAGAATCTGTTACCTTTAATTTGGGTAACTTCATTTGGTTTGAACCAAAAGGACTTATTGAAGTGCCTTCTGCCTAAGGTAAGGTTTCTAGGAGGAGGATAGGGATGAAGGGATATTAATTGGGAAGAGTTTGGATGAGCCTAAAGGCTTAAGTGGTGTAAGGAATTGGTTATAAGTGGTCTCCTTTTATAAGGAAGAGGAGGGGCTCTTTAGGAAAGTGTGAAAATATTATTTTATTATATAATGATATTCGGTTTCTAAAGGTCAAAAAATAATTATAGTCTAAGATAAGATGACTAATGGTCGAAATAAAATCATCAAATAGTAATTGGACAGGTTTTGGATACTATTTTAATCATTATAATCTAATTTATTTAAATCATTTTTTAATGAGGTAAATACTGTATCATTATTGTGCCATATATAATTTAATTTATTTGATGTCTAATTTTTTTTAAACAAATACTATCATATAGGAAATACTTTTAGATTTCTAAAAAAATTTTATAGTAGAAAATATGACTTATATAACACCATATAAAAAATAATTTAATAAAAGATTTTTGTTTTTGTCATTTTTGCCTTTACTTTAAATTAATTAATCTAAAGTGACATTATCACTTTTAAATGGCTCCATGGGGTCCCACAATCGCCCCAAAGATGGACATGGTCGGACAGGACTCATACAATAAGGTTTGGACAATTTTTAAGGTAATTTTAAATTATTAAAATATTATTTTTACCTTGAATTACCCTATTTACCTTTAACCGCGGTAAATAAAAGTCAAAAGTTACTATTCACCAAAAATTATTTTCATCTTATTGAATCAAATTTTACTTAATAATAACAACCATGTATGTCAGATTTTTTAAATTCAATTCACAGAAGTGGTGAAATTTCATTTAAATGAAAAAGTCAGTTTTTTAACTACTACTAAGTGGTTTCACTATTCATCAAAATTTGATGTTTTTCAGAAAAATACAAAAAAACCAGCCTAATATTTATTTGATATTCTGAATTAAAAAATGATGTTTATTTTTACAAATTAAAAACATAAAAGTGGCATTAATTAATTTTAAAATTAATTCCCATTGTTAAAAAAAATAGCGTGTTTTTAAGAAACAATAACTATTAAAAGATTGACACTTGTTTATGTCCAATTTCAAAGTGAAATCAATTAAAATGACAAAAAATGGATTAAATAGTAAAAATATATTATAATTACACTTTAAAAACAATTAAAAAGATAATCTAACCATATAAATAAATTATATTAAAACACAGTTTTGAATTAAAATACAATATTTTTCACTATTCATTAAAAAATGAACTTTATCAGAAAAATTTCAAAAATTTGCACAAAGTAAAATTTGATGTCCTAATTCAAAAGAAGGATTTTATTTGTTCGAATAGAATGTATTAAAGTGACCAAAACTATATTTAAATAGGTTTATCCATTAAAAGGCGGTAAATCGACCTTTTAATGTTAATTATGCTTAAAATTAAATTCATTCACATTTTAAGCCTCTAACTTCTATCGGATAAATGTAAATACATTTAGAAAACATGTATAATCATATTGTAGTTAGTTTTTTTCATTCCCACCAATACAATGTCTAGGAGATAACTACCATTTAAAATAATAATATTATATTATTAGTGTGCAACGTAAGATTTCAAAGAAACCTGTTGTTGTGTATCGGGTACGCTATCGAACATAGCATCCCCTTTAATGTAAAATTAATATTTAATTAAAAAATGTTAATAAACATGAAAGGTTTCATATTCATTATTTATCTGGAATGTTACATCCTTCCCCCCTTTTGGGAATTGCGTCCTCGCAATTTTAAAATTGGGATCGGAAACATCATTGAAAGTCCCACATCAGAACAAGAGTCAATACAAATATCAATTTAAAATAAAGGTAGAGAATCGAAAAGGTTTAATAAGATAAAAAATACTAATATTACATGAAAACATGGATGTGGAAGAGAAACTAACTCTCATAGATTAATAGAGAGTGATAGAGAACATGATCACAGAAAGTTAACCACCAAAATACCAATTGGGTAAAAGTCTGATGATAAAATTGAGCTTGTAATTTTTTTTGCTTCAAGATTATTTTCATAGATTTGAATAATTTTATTAATAATAAGACTAATATCGTAAGGAAGTATAATTAATTTTCATCTAGAGTGTCATACTTTAATAAAATTCTACCACAAACTCATCTTTTCTCCAAAGGGTAAGTATTCAAGATGACATGTTCACATTGAAAGTACTATAATCAACTTCTAGATAATTACATGATCCAAAAAATATGAATCATATATTTCCCATATCTTTATACATTAACCAACACCAAAATTGGTTAGTATGTGATCAGATAATCCCCAAAAGGATAATCCTTTATAAAAAGAAGTACTACTATTAATCTCCAAAATTTAACCAAAAGTACCCAATGTTCATGAAAGACCATTCTATATACAATTGTCCTTAAAATTCATCAAAATAATCAAAACAAAAATTGAAACCCAAAAATCATAAGGATTTAAATAACACAGTCTTCCACATTAAATCTTAAAATTTATCCCCAAAAACATCGACTACTCTTAAGGTCTCATACTAAAGAGTAATCATCCTACTTACATATTCCCTGTGATAGTTTAATCATTTACATAAATAACTCGAATCACCTTATGTCCACAATAAAAACATATATTCTTCCAAAATAATATTTCAACCATTAATACATAATTTAAATCCCAAGGTATTCTATTTTCCTTAAGCTTATAGTTTTCCCAAAAGAGAGAATGTCTTCCAAAATAACCTTTATAACTAAATAACCAAATCATTTTCCAATAATAATAATAATGTCCATTTGATAAAACATATAATCCCAAATAAACTTATTATTGATCAATAAAATCATTTAACTAAAAATAATTAGTCATACTAACCAGGGACTTCACATAGTCTAGTGGTAGGTGATAAATCCCAATCATAATTTGGTTGTGGGTTCGATTCCCGCAGATTTGTCCGACGTGATTTAGTTGTCATACAATCTGTGTGTTTTCCTTTTTCAAAAACTATACAATTTCATAAAATTCTAAAAAAAGAGACAAATTCCTCAAAAATAACCATAACATAATTTATCCTATAAGGTTATCTAATATCTTTCATTTTCCTCCCCAAAATGTAATAACTATTTATCACTTCTAAAAGAACTATGACTCTTTCTATTATGTTAACCATTATGGTTATTTCACTTATTCTTAAATTATTCCCTAACCTATAAAGTTATCTAAACCAACCTCTGATAACAACTATAAGGAACTGGCCTTAAAACATTACATAATATTGAATTAAATGAATAATCCACATTGAGGATCTTTTCAGGTTTAGAGTTTTAGATAATTAGGCCATACTATTACGTTATAACTTGAATATTACATGTAGACACTACTACTAAGTATCCATTTTTTTCATAAAATAAAAATTCTTAAAAAGAAACATGTCTAGTTCCATGTTTTAGATGGCATGGCTTTTCCTTGATCTCATCCTTGACCCTATTCATCTTTAAGTCCTGTGGAAAACATTTCAAAAACATGAGATGAGTATAAAAATCTCAGTAAGGGTTATAAAATTAAGAAGGAAAACATTATCCCATCAATAAATAGAAATAAATGAAACCATACTTTTCAATCATAACATACCTTACGAAATCATAAGATTTATGAATAACACACACAAATCATAAATCATAAAGGTTACTTATGGAATCCACATAAAACTTAAATTTTAGTTATCATAGCTAAGTAGGGAGTTACAATTGGAATACCCATCATAATATATTCCCTAAATCTCTTAGGAGAAACATCACGTTTACCTCTGTCACGTTACCCAATGCATTGGAGAGCTATCTCAGGGTCACCCGCCCTAGGTTTATCACAGAACCACCCTTATATGTAAGCAATACCCAATAAATATAACATAATCACAACACATAACACATGTATAAAGGAAATATAACATTTCCAAATTACAATATTTCAAAACAAGATATTGAAATAAAAAATGATTTATCAAATCATTTTCAAAACCATTTAAAAAGAGATATTTGAATGAAAGTGTACCATACCACTTTGAAGTTTTTAAAAGAATGATCATTTGAAAAAATTAATGTCCATTCAAATAAATCATAAAAAACATTTTTAAAACATGGACATTAATGAGAAATATTTAGAATAATAATTCTTTAAAACATTTAAAATGATATTTTAGTTAAAGAGTTTTTTAAAAAAAAGAGGGACACTTGAATAAAAATAATTGAAGAATAAATTTTAATCAGAACTTTATAATATCATGAGAATAAAGTTTTTCATGATATAATATGTCAAAGGATTGTATATACACCATATAAGAGTGAATTGGTGCATAACAACAATGAAGTCTTATTGGAAATGTAAATTGGGATGAAATCCCATATAAAGATGGTATCCTTAAATTAAGGATAAATCAATCACATAATTATGGGTGAAAAATATAAATACAACCAATATAAGTGGATATTAAGTGTAAAAAAATCATAGGTAATTCAAACATATTCATAGGATGACATATTCAAGAAGTACAAGTTGAACCCAAGGAATTGGAATTGGGTTAAGAAGTTCCCTTGTAAAAATTCGACAGCCTAACATCATCACTTTAAAATTTAGAAAATGAGTTCATGTGATAAAAATGGTATCTCATCACTTTGAAATAAAGTTTACATAAATGAGGATATATTTGAACATATACCAACATAATAACATGTAAATTAAAAGACATAACAAAAAGAAGTCTTTTAAATAGAGGAGGGTCAAAGGTTCCCTTACCGATTTGGTAACTTACAAAACATATGCCACATGAAAGAAGGATCATAAAATGAAGATGTAAATAATCATAAATGAAATTATATTACACAAAGAGTATGATCATGGGAAATACATATACCACACAAAAGGAAATAGTGGCAAATATAGCATGAATCTCATGGGAATAAAAAGTGAGATGAAACCCCTTACCACGTTGTAATCAACTGAGTCGTATGAAAAAAAGTTAGTAACCACAAAATGAATCACATAATACCATGAATATAATGAGAATAATTATAATATATATCAAATGTAATAACAAAATACACCACATGCAATAAATAAGTGGCGAACAATGCAAATCTCACGGAATTAAAAGTGAGATAAGAAAATCTCTTACCTCGTGTCCTACTTGACTCCTATGTTCCGTGTTCTTCCTGAATAAAAAACTTAATTTAATATCTACTTAAATAAGAAAATTTTTAATGTTTGTTATTAATTTTATATCACTTATTATCTTGCTATAACAACTGGTTAATTATTTGAGTTCATATTGGATATTTTATCGATGTACGGAACTTGAGTAAAAAATGAACTTGTTATAATTACAATTTGTCCATGTGGTCAATAGTCCATTCTTTCCAGAATTATATTAATGATTTAGATATCATATAAATCATATATAACCTGTATATATATGTATTTATAACAGTACATAACATTTTGGAGATAAGAAATGAAATGCACCGTTCATGGAGATGGTAGACCGAACGTATGCATGAACGCTACTTTCATTTCTCTTTCTTATTTTTATGGAATTAAAACATAATGAAACATATGTGTATTATAATTACAGTATAATATCATATATAATATCATTAACTCCATCATTTATACATCCAACATGTGGCATTAACGAGTCATATCACTCTGAGGGGGAGGTAGTCTGCACTTCCTCAAATGAAATTATCGCGTTTACCCATAATGGAAACCATAAGGGTATGATATAAATGGAAAATACAGAAGCATAAAGAATAAATAAACATAATATATATCATATATAAATACAGTTCCATCATAATGGCCGCCATGAGAGGCGGTAGGAGGTAATTGAACAATCATCATTTCGTGAGGCGTTAGTTTTCCATCCACAGAAACATTATGTTCTTCACCCATTAGATGAAGGTGTGTGTAAGTGTAGTTTGAATACTTATCATAAAAACATCCTAGTATATTAATGATACTAGTGTTTTTATAAAATAATGTAATAAAAAGATTTTAGGGGTTGGAGAAGTAAAATAAAAGAAAAGAAGTTAAGAGAAACCGTTCCCTTTAATTTGGGTAACTTCCTTTGGTTCGAACCAAAAGGACTTCTTGAAGTGCCTTATGCCTAAGGTAATGTTTCTAGGAGGAGGAGAGGGATTTGGGGAGATTAATTGGGTAGAGTTTGGATGATCTTAAAGGCTTGATTGGTGTGAAGAATTGGTTAGAAGTGGTCTCCTTTTATAAGGGAGAGGAGGGGCTCTTTAAGAAAGTCTGAAAATATTATTTTATTATATAATGATATTCAATTTCTAGAGGTCCAGAAATCATTATAGTCGAAGATAAGATGACTCATGGTGGAAATAAAATCATCAACTAGGAATTGGACCGGTTTTGTATAATATTTTAATCATTATAATCTAATTTAACTAAATCATTTTTTTAATGAGGTAAATACTGCATCATTATTGTGTCATATATAATTTAATTTATTTTATGTATAAAAATTTAAAAAAATACTATCATATAGGAAATCTTTTTAGATTTATAAAGAATAATTATAATTGAAAATATGACTTATATAACACCATAAAAAATTAATTTACTAAAAGATTGTTTTTTTGTCATTTTTGCCTTTACTTTAAATTAATTAATCTAAAGTGTCATTATCACTCTTAAATGGCTCCATGGGGTCCCAAAATCTACCCAAATATGCCCATGGTCGGCCATGACTCATAAAATAAGGTTTGGACAAGTTTTAAGGCAATTTTAAATTATTAAAATATTCTTTTTACCTAGAATTACCCTATTTACTTTTAACCGCGGTAAATAAAAGTCAAAAGTTACTATTCACCAAAAATTATTTTCATCTTATTAAATAAAATTTTACTTACTAATAAAAACCATGTATGTCAGATTTTTGAAATTCAATTCAGAGAAGTGGTCAAATTTCATTTAAATGAAAAGTCAGTTTTTTAACTACTACTAAGTGGTTTCACTATTCATCAAAATTTGATGTTTTGCAGAAAAATACAAAACAATCAGCCTAAGCTTTATTTTATATTCCAAATTCAAAAATGATGTTTATTTTTAAAAATTAAAAACATAAAAGTGGAATTAATTAATTTTAAAATTAATTCCTGTTGTTAAAAAAAATAGCGTGTTTTTAAGAAACAATAACTATCAAAAGATTGACACTTGTTTATGTCCAATTTCAAAGTGAAATCAATTCCAATGACCAAGAATGGATTAAATGGTAAAAATATTTTCTTATTAAACTTTAAAACCAATTAAAAAGACAATATAACCATATAAATAAATTATATTAAAACACAGTTTTGAACTAAAATACAATATTTTTCACTATTCATTAAAAAATGAACTTTATCAGAAAAATTCCGAAATTTTACACAAAGTAAATTTTTATGTCCTCATTATAAAGAAGGATTTTATTTGGTCAAATATAATGTATTAAATTGACCAAAACAATATTTAAAGAGGTTTCACCATTAAATGGCGGTAAATCGATCTTTTAATGTAAATTATACTTAAAATTAAATTCATTCACATTTTAAGCCTCTAAATTTTATTGGATAAATGTAAATAAATTTAAAAAACATGTATAATCATATTTATTTAGTTTTTTTCATTCCCTACAATACAACATCTAGGAGTTAACTACCATTTAAAATAATAATATTATATTATTAGTGTGCAACGTAATATTTCAACGAAACTCGTTGTTGCGTATCGGGTACGCTATCGAACATAGCATCCCATTTAATGTAAAATTAATATTTAATTAAAAAATATTAATAAATATGAAAAGTGTATTATTCATTATTTATCTGGGATGTTACCTACAATTGATAATGGTACTCCATGAAGCCTTACCACTTCTCTAATATATATCCATGAAAGTTTATCTAGTGAGAAGTCCTCTTGAATTTTGATAAAGTGAGCTATATTTGTTAGATGATCCATAATAACCCATATAGAATTGTTTCTTATGGATGTCTTCATAAATCCGGTGAAAAAGTCCATGGAGATGTTTTCCCATTTCCATGTCGGTATGGGTAATGGTTACATCAACCCCTTAGAATTTTTTCTTTCAGCATTCACTTACTGAAATACCAAGCAATTTGATGTATAATCAGTGATCTCATTATTTATATTTTCCCACTAATAGTTCTCTCAGAGATATCTATAAATCTTTGTGCTCCCTAGGTGAATAGAAAAGGTTGAGGTATTTGAGTCATTTAGAAGATACTTCTATATCTCTAGATTAGATGGTACACATAATCATGATCCAAATCATACAAATCCTTCCTCATCAATTTTAAAATCACAGAATTTTTCTTTTCTCATAGATTCCACCTTATATTGAATTCCCACATCATTTCTTCGAGCAATATTTATTTTCTCCATGGGGGATGGTTGAGAAATAATTTGAGAAAGGATTGATGATATTACTTCCTTAATGATTACCATGTCTATCCTTTCAAAATCTAAGAAGATTAGATCCTTCTCAATTCTCATCATTGATAATTTTGTAGGATCCTTTATACTTAGATAATCCTCCACTTTATTCAATTTTCTAGGATGATAGTTGATTTAGTAGTCACAATCATTGATGATATCTAACCATCTTCACTGACACATATTAAGATATTTCTTTGTGAATATATATTTTAGGCTCCTATGATCAGTATATATTTCACACTTCTCCCTATAAAGATAAGTAATCTATAAAATCAATGAAAATATTAATCTCCAGCTCTAGATCATGCATGGGATAGTTTTTCTCATGAATTTTCAATTACCTTGAGGTGTAGGCTATGAGTTTATCATTTTGCATTAGTACACATCATAAGACTTTCTTTCAAGCATCAGTGTATACTACAAAGAGTTCCCCAGTTATTATAAGTGTGAGTACTGGAGTGGTGATAAGCCTCTTTTTTAACTCTATGAAGTAGTATCCATATTCACCGGTCTAGAAAAACATTTATCCCTTATGAGTCATCTAGGTTAGTGGTTTTTTCAATCATGTGAAGTTCTTCAAAAATCATCAGTAATAACTAGCTAAAACAAGGAAACTATGGGTCTCCATTAAATATGTTAGCCTAGGTCACTCTTTGATTACCTTTTTATTATAAGGGTCCACAGATATTCCCTTACTGGTGATAACATTCCCCAAGAATGATACTTCATCCAGAACTCATATTTACTATAATTTGAATAATGCTTATTCCTTATTAATGTCTTTAGAACAATATTCAAATACTCCTCATGTTCCTCCTTACACTTGGATTATATCAGAATATCATTGATAAGACTACCACAAAATTTTTAAGCTAATATTTAAATACTATTTTCATTAAGTCCATGAATATTCCTTTAGGATTAGTGAGTCTGAAAGTCATCACTTTGAACTCATAGTTCCCATACATCATTCTAAAGGTAGTGTTGGGAATATATTCTTTCCTCACCTTTAATTGGTGATATCCCAATGGAAGGTCTACCTTTTAGAAATAATTATCCCCATGCAGTTGATCAAACTAGCCATCTATCCATGGAAGGGGATACATTTTCATTATTGTGATTTCGTTGAGATCATGATAATCAATGCAAAGGTGAATTGATCCATCCTTCTTCTTGATAAAGAGGACTACAATACCCAATTTGAGGAACTCGAGAGTATAAAATCCTTGTACATATTCTCTTGTAACTTATTGTTTAGTTCCTCTAACTCAATAGTGTACATTCTATAAGGTGTCTTTAAAATAGATAGAGATCCAGGAATAAGTTCAATTGAGAACCCAACCTCTCAATTAGGAGGAATACCATGAAATTATTCATGGAACATATCAGTGTAGTCCCTGAAATTGGGTGTGTCTTCGATCATGATTCCCTTTTTTGTCTCAATTATTTGAGAAAGATGTACTTTCTCATTCGGAAATAATATCCACACTTGATATGATGTATCTGTATAAGATTCATCCTTCTTCTTACAATTTTATAGAATTATTGAATGCTTTAGGTTATTAATAGTGACCTACCTTTCCTGATAGTTGTTGTTGGATTTGTATAATGATATCCAATCTATCCACCAAATAGCATAAAACTCTACCAAAGGATGTAAGGCCATATTTCTTGATAAATTCATTCTAAAAACATTAAATGGGGAGGATTTATATACTTCGGATGAATTAATTTCCAAATTTTTTGTTCTCACAGATAACTCAATATCCATATTTTTAGGTAGTGTTTGAATTGTTCTACTAAACTTGCAATATATGAAAGAACACATAGAACCAGAATCAAATTACACATTTTTTATTCTTGAATGAATAACCAGTGTACCAATCACCACATACTTGTTGAGATCCTCCTCAACATTAGTAATGGAATAATCATTCCCCTTCTCATTAGGCTTAGGTGACTGATGATGCTGATTACCCTTGAGGACTCAGGATTTAGTGCACTGTCTTGAATAGTTTCCTTTCTGACTATAGTTGAATAATTGGACCATGGGTGGTGCTCTCATTTCTTCCACCACATTTTCCTCCTTCTTCAAGTCTCTTTGAAATTCATGATCTTGGTGTCCTTCTCTCCCACACATATAGAATTTCCTTGTCCATTTGAGATAGTTCCCATGACACTTCTTACAACAATTTTGACATGTCTGTGGTTGATTTTTTATTCCAACATTTTCATTGGATCCTCTATCTTGAAACTTGATATTTCATTCCTTATAACCATAGCCATGGGACCATTCACCGAACTCCATCTACACTATGAGTGAACATCAGAATGATTTTTCATAACTCCCAAAGTCTCTAATTTTTAGATCCTTTAAAAGGTGTGGTTTTAACCCAATAAATAATCTATCTATTTTTCTGTTATTGTTGATAAAAAACCCCAATCATACCTTAAAATCCTTGTGAAACTTTCTTCATATGTCATGATATATTCTTCTTCGTGTTTCTTCATCTATATTAATTTTATCTCTCTCTTTCTATAAATATTTCAAGGGAATACTTGTTAATAAATATTATCTTAAAGTATTCCCACTCTATCTCTTCAATTTCATCCTTTGGCTTGGTGTTCTTAATCAATAACCAACATTGGTTGGCCTCTCCATATAAATGATAAATGGACAGAGTCACCTTCTCCATCTAAAAATAGAAAATCACATAAAAGATATTCTATATTAAGTTGACCCACTGTTCCATGATGAGTGTGTTGGAAGATTCACTAAATGCCAGTGGTCATTTCTGCATAAAAGATTTGATAGCCAGTTTCTCCCTCCTAGGTGAAGGAGGAAATTACAAATTATTTAGGTTATTTTTAATATCACGAGACAGATATCTAAGAAATACCATGAAATTTTGAACTCCACCTCTCAAGGCATTGGGGATGTCATCTGGGAAATCACTGCATTGTCCCTCACATGGGTTATTAGCCTGGTTTCTCCTCATTTTCACCATTTTCTAAAATGGAAAAGGTTAGAACAAAAAATAAGTCAAAAATTCATGAATAAAAAATTTATTCCTTTATGATATTAAGTCTAAATAAATATCTTATGGGATCCCTATGTTTATCATTTTATAAAAAAAGCTTCTTACATGATCACATATACTTAGTGTCATACTAATGGTTTTTACTAAGATTATATAATACTAATTACCAAATTAATTAAATTGTTCTATGATTCCAACTATAATGACCCTTATTTTTCTTACATATTTATTGCATTATTTTAAAGATACAATTTATAAAATCATTACACAACCAGGATCCAAAGGTTTAGTGTCTTGGGAAAATTAGAACCGTCCATAAAATTTACATAATAAAACATACAAATTTATTTAATTATTTATTTTATAGCTTCATATTATCCCTCATGTTCTCATAAGAACAAGTATTCACCTGAATATATACATAAAATGAATGTGTGAGATAAATTTCTAGTAAGAGGATGGATTAGAGACATGAAACATGGGTGATCATAATCATCATAATTATAATAGAAAGATTAGGGAATAACCCTTTTTATTAAAAAAGGAAAAGAAAAGAAAAAAGGTAGAAGGATGGGGTCATACAAGCACACATACCCTCATGCAAAGAAACAAAGACTCAAATGTCAAATTCACATGGATACGAAGCATCGTAGTCACCATACCAGACATCATGGAATGTGGAAATGCATAAAATTGAATCATCATGTCTTAGTGGTAAAACATGAAATATAGTTATGAATAAATATAGCATCATGTTCAGGAATATTTGAATTTATCTCATGACATTCATCACATTACCCAATTTATAGGATCACTATATAATTCTGGGAGCACCCATCACATCATAACATTTACATACGCTATATAATTCCAGGAACACACATCATATCATTACATTTACATTATCATTCATCCGACATAGAACATATATAAATATTGGATATAAAGTAACCCATGTAAAGGAATGAGTTTAATTTAATAAATAATACATTCATAAAAATTGTATCTCAAAAAAAAAGAATAAGATGTCTGGTATCAATCTCGATTGAAGAATAAACAATATCATGAGAAGTAAAAGATGTGTTTTTTAGGAAGAAGAATTATTTTTGAAAAATGATTAAATTTTTCATAAAAATAGATTGGAGACATGTATATCTTAGAAAAGAAAAGGTAAGGAAAAATAAATTATATTTATAGAAATATAAAAGAACATCCAAATTGAAAATGGAATGAAAGAGATATATCCCAATGAAAGAGAGTTGGGTTCGAGAATCCACTTACCTTATGCCTAAATACTTCCATCACTTTTATATCCTAGATAATAAAATAAAATAAATTAATTTAAAAATAATTATCCTATTATACATTTATTTTATTTATTATAGTTTTATTAAGTTCATTTATATCCTTTTATATGAGTTATAGAGTTCAATTCCATCGTTCGGGAGTGTTTACATTCTTGGTTTTCATGACCGGTTCACTTTAAAATAAGTAAAGGAGTTTATGTAGAATGGTTATAGTTCTAAAAAATTGAAATTATATATTATTAATGAATATATAGAGGTTGAAGTGGATATATATATCATTTGGTTAAATTTTATGTGGGTGAATCATTAGATAAAAGGTTATTTATAATCATTCCGATTTTTTGGATGTTTTTTCGAACATCACAAACTAGTTTTGTTCAATTATTTATTATTGTGTATATAATTTAGTTACATAACATAATAAAAGTTATTTAATAAATATTTCATTATTTTACAACCTTTATAGTGGTTTTATTAACATCCTTTAAGGTATTAAAGGAAAATGAAAATGCATCATCCATGATGTCGGTAAATTGACACATCACGGGTGATGATTTCATTTTGAGAATAAAAGAGAGGGAGAAAGGAGTTTGATGATGGATATTACATTAGAAATATATAATTCTATTATATAATATATATTTTATTTATCATTCACATTTTTATAGAGGAGTTGAGGAGAAAATAAGAGAATAAAAAGAAATTAAAAGAAATTAATAGGAAAAGAAAGTGGATTTTACCACTTGAATTTATCCTCCTTGAGGACCTATTTAGTAAAAATTTCTTTGTATTTTTATGTGACTAAGGGATCCTGGATGTGGAGGAGGGTCTTGGGAATATTATTTGAAACACCTCAAGTTTGTTTTTCATTTTTATGAAATAATTTTTATTTTTGATATTTTTTATTTCAATTGACACTAGAAATAGATCTCATATATATATATTAAAAAAACTAAGTCAAACATTAATTTCACATGAAATACTGACATGAATTGTGATACAAAAAATACCAATGTATGTAACATGCAATACTGACATAGCTTTCTCTACCCCCGACACCGACTTGGTGTATGTTACACGCAACAACGATGTTTTCTACGAAACATCTTCTTATTGTTAAAATTATTTAATTGAGATAATTATAACCTAACTGTTAAAATTAGTAATATGGATAGTAATAATAAATTTTAAAATATTTTTTATAATGTTTTTATATAAATAAAACATATTTATAATGAAATACATATATTTTAGTAAAGCCCTTATATGTTTAAAAATACTATTTTCTCAAATGAACTACACTTCATGTCCTTCTATGAAAAAAATAAAATTAATTTTAGAAAAATAAATAAATTGAACTAGATAAAATAAACTTAATTTTTTAATTTATAATTCCAAAATTATATTAGGGTAAATTTTTGGGATTTTTCTAAGAAATTTCATTTTTTTATAAATAGTAAAAAATACTGCATTTTAGTTAAAATATGCCTTTACGTTCAAATAATTATTAATGTTAAATTATATTTTAAATTTATTTTAAGGTAAAATTTGATTAATTATACACATATTAATAAAATATTGGATATTATAATAAATTTCACTTTGAAATTGAATATAATAACATAATAATCTTTTAAATGTTTTACTTTAAGAACCCGCTCTCGCACTATGTCTACTAGATTAGCATTAATCTTAATTTTGATGATTTTTTAAATTGAATTTCAAAACACAAAAATAATTTTTTTAGTCAGTAAAATATTTATATTCTAATAACATCAACATAAATTTTTACCAAAAATATTAGTAAAAGTGATTAAAATTAATCATTGATTAAGGTCAAATTAAGCTTAATTAGGGATTAAACCTCAATATTAGAGGCCCAAATGACCTATAAACTTTTAAAAAAACCATTTTATAGCCATTTATCCTCAATTAAACTACCATTATTTATCTATGTTGGTTTTTATGACTTTTTTATAGTAAGAACATGTGTATACCGGATTTATTTTCTAAAATTTCCAAGTGAGTCATTTTTCTTCCCTACAAATTGAAATGACCTATCCCTCTTATTAAAACCTTTAAAACCTCATAGTCTCGCCTAAAATATGAAAAATAAACTTCGCAACATACCTCCCTTTCAGCTAGAAGCCTTACCTTTGAAAAAATTCAATCCAAGGAAGCCTTTAGGCACAAACCAAAAGGAGTCACCCGATTAAGAGGTAACGTCAATTCTCAAGTCCTTTATTTTATTTTCCTTATAAAAACCATAAAAATATATTTATTCTATGATTATATAAAAAAAATTATACTCAATATTCTAGGATGTTTTATGTAAATTTTTCGACCTACACTTACACACACCTCCATCTAATGGGTAACGAATATATTGTTTCTATGTACGGTGAAAAACTGCCTCACGAAATGATGATTGTTAATTTTTCCATTACCACCTATCATGGTGGCCATTATGATGGAAAATATGTTTAAATATTATATATATTATATTTATAATGTCTTTATATTTTTGTAATTTTTTAGAACATAACTTTATGCTTTCCATCCTATATAAATACGATAATTTTGTTTGAGGAAGTGTGGATAACCAACCCCTCAAAGTGATACGATTCATTTATAAAATATATTTATTGAATTTAGTAGTGTTTTAGTAAATATATATAATATATATTATATAATAAATATAATTTAATAATGATATATAAAAATACATATATCTCATTTTCTTTCTTTCTTTCAATACGATAATAAAAATGGAAACAACAATCATGCGTACCTACAAATTACCGTCTACATGAATGGTATATTCCATTTTGTACTCATATATTATATACAATATTATAATAAAAATATAATGGATATAACATATATTTATATCATTATATAAATTTTATAATCATTATATAAGTATAAGGACCAATGATATAACAAATTAAGACACATGCGAAGAACAATGCGAATATTACCCAAAGTGAAACCTTAACAAAGGATCATTAATAAGAGGGTACTATATGGTCATAATAAAACCATATATGATATAATTTATTTTAATATTCTTATGTAAATATATTTATAATAAAATTATATTTATTTTATGGGAATCTTGTACGAGTACAAAGAAAGTCAAGACACAAGGTAAGGAGATTTCATCTCACTTTTTAGTTTCATGAGATACATGCTATATTCTCCACTCTATCATTTTCTATGGGGTATATACTGAACTTTATTGTATTATTTTTATATTATACTTAAATTTATTATTATTAACATATCCATTTTATGATCCTACTTTTATGGGGATTAAGTTTAAAAAGTTACAAAATCGGTAAAATAGTTTTGTCTCAATTTTCCTTCTTTGATACACATGTTTTGTTGTTGACCTAAAATATTTCTTAGAGGTGTATATAATTCCCTTTTACATGTTATATAATGAATTTAAATATTTTAATTAAATTTTAAGCTTCATTTAATTTCATTTATTACATTGAGAGTATGATCCCAAGTTACCAAGTTATAATATTTTATTGATACAATCACATCGATTTTTGAGATTTCTTATGTTTATGATTCATTCGATGAAATATTATGATCCATATCACAATAAAATTAATTAATTCTATTAAAATATGGTTGTTAAGGATTTATTCATATATTGGTACCATTTATTCCACTCTTTGGTACATAAGATAGTTAAGAAGGTGTTTTTAAGAAAGCTCGACTTTACCATCTCTTCAGTCAGAAATCTATGTTCCTTCAAAACATGTTTTACTAAAAGGGATTACAAGAATATTATACCATTATAATATAATCATTAAGAGAAATTTTTACCTTTTATTATTTTACCAATATCATCAAATGAATCTTCTTTTCTCTTTCCAAAGAAGGAATTTTTATAACCCTTTCATCATGAGAAAGGAATGTTACTTTTACCTCACATGACATGTCTGGATTTATCTGCCATCATTTTATTGATCCTTACTTTGCATTTTTTAAGTGGTTAATTTTTAATAAAATGTTTTTTGGAAGTAAATTTCAAGGAAAACTGTTTTCATAATGTTTTAAACATTTTTTATATATTTTAATGGAAAATTATATTCAAAATGTTTTTGAGCCTTATTTATAAGTTTTCTAATTGTTTTCAAAGAAATGGGTTTCAAAAAATTTTCAAGATTTATTTAAAATTTCTCCAAGTGTTTTAAAAGAAAAAGGTTTTTAAAAGGTTTTGGATCTTATTTTATATTTTTTCTAGGAAAAATGTGTTCAAAATTATCACAAGTATTTTTTATAAGTTTTCAAGGTATTTTATAAGGAAATGAGCTTTAAATGGTTTTATGTATTAAAAATATTTTTTCCAAGAAGAAAGCATATTTTACTCAAGAAATTTTTTTGAAAGATTTTTAAAAATTATTTTCCATAAAATATGATATTTGTTGATATCAATCATTCCGTTATAGGAAATTATTTAAGGGTTCTATTGATATACTTTCTACAAAAGGGTTATTTTTAATGTTATGTTTTTTTTATAAAACCTTTTTCTATTTCATGGATTACATGTTTATGAAATCAATTTCTCTTCCATGGGTTATATTGTTTTGAAACTCACTTCTATTCCCTGGTTATGATATATGAACCTAGTTCTTATTCTTGAGGTACAAGTTTCTTCTATTCATTTTTCCTTAAGTGTTTTTGGGAAAACAAGGGAAATGTGGGAAAAATCACAATTTTATGCGGACACACCATGTACTTTTGTACACATACCATGTACTTTGGACATGTGGGGTGAGAATACAGGGGGCGTAGGCTTGTCGGCGAATAAGGGTGTAAAAACTAACTACATGCCGTGTACTTAGTCATACACGCCGTGTAATCAGTCGGCAGGTGAATAGTAAGGTGGTGAAAGTAGCCTCCAGAGGAACAACAGTACACACCATGTATTTAGTAATACACACCATGTAATCAAGTTGAAAGATGAACAATGAGGTAGTGGAAAGAAGCCGTCAGTGGAACAGTTAAAAAATATAAAGTACACACCATGTACTTGAGAGTACATGCCGTGTAGTTATGTTTTTTCATTAAAAATAGGCAGTAGCCTCCTGCATTGGAAGAGGAGCTAGAGAACTCAACAGGAGCCATGGTAGAGGATGCCAGGACTTGGAGGAGCTACCAATCGTACACCAAGACTCAGATTCTTCCTCTGTCGATCTCTTGAACTGTACAAGTATGGTCTTCCTTCTTCTTGAATCTTTCCTTCCAATTATTTCCCTAAAAGAAGTTATTTAGGTTTGAATGGGTAATCGTTTATCTCAGATCTACATTGTTCTTGGTTTTTTCAAGAGTCTCTTTTCACATATATCGATCAGAGGAGATCTAGGTAGGCGATCTTGTGTTTATTTCCAACTATTGAGTCGATTTTGTGCACTGTTGTGCCACACGCCCATGTTTGGGGTGTAAGGTGGTTGAGGCCTTGAATGTTTAGATACCTAGTACTACATAGGTAATCTAATGAATAAAAACTACTATTTGGGATCATTACTTTGATCCAGGGCCACCTCGAGGGTGTGTTTCCCTTGTTTAGCAGTTTGGCCAGGATACCCGTGGGTATGCCGTGATTATAACATGTTTTGATTATTCTTGAGAGGAAACATATATAAATTGCTTTCTTATGCTTTGAGATCATCCTGATTACTTTCTTTTGTTCTGTTTAGCCCAAGGGAAAGGTTGTGTTTAGACTGAGGGAAAGGTTCTGATTAGCCAGAGGGAAAGGTTCTGATTAGCTTGAGGGAAAGGTTCTGATCAGCCCGAGGGCAATGTTCTATTTAGTCTGAGGGAAAGGTTCTGATTAGTATGAGGGAAAGGTTCTATATAGCCTGAGGGCAAGGCTCTAATTATCATGAGGGCAAGGTTCTATTTATCCTGAGGGCAAGGTTTTGTTTAGCCTAAGGGAAACGGTTCATACGTTTGAGGATAATGGTTACTTTGAATATTCACTGTGGTGATTTCTTACTTGTACTTGCCAAGATAAATAATAGTCTTGTAATTGTTAAATAATTTTTAAAATTTAAATGTAACTAATAGGAATAGTTACTTTTGAGTACTTCCAAGTTTACTGAATTTCATTATTGCACACTACTATTTCACTTTTTCACTGACAGTTGGGCACGGGCCTTTGGTGGTTGACTACTGAGATTTATTTCTCACAGCTTGTTTGGGTTATGTCTTGGGCCCAAATAGATTATATTGTTGTAGGTGTCGATAAGGGAAAGGGTCCCTACCTAGGTACATGATTGTTACAGAGGAGTAGGAGAGCATGGGACCGAGCTTAGGCTTATGATGTTACTGAGTTCCTATTACACTGCTTTGGTTTTGTTTGAATGTACTTTGTACTTTGGGCTGTATTGTATTGGATTGTAGTGTATCCTATTTTGGTAGATTTCTTAGAATTAGTGACATGTTTAATCATTATATATATGACTGTTGGTCATCTTTTACTTCAGATCAGTTTTCCATTTTAGGTTTATATTGTTCACTACTTTCACTTTTGTGTTTTTATATTTATTCTACTATGATACACTTTTTCAAATGACGGCATAGTTCTCCCACTATCAGTCCTAGGCCCTCACTGCTAGTCGGCAACCTCTGGAATTTGGGGAAATGTGCTTGAGGTCATGTGACCAACCGGGTTTTGGGCACCCATTGTGTGGCACCCGGATCTAGGACGTTACAAAGTGGTATTAGAGGATTCTTTTCTCTTGACTTATTGTTTGGATCCTTAGCCAGGGATATGAAGGAATAAGTACTTTTTAATAAGTTGTGCCTGGGAGTAGCTATCCCTTGTATAGGGAAAAGCCAATATACCTTGTTTAATTGCAATTTTTTTATTTTTCAATTTTAAAGTTCATTTGATTTTCACCATTAGGTGACGTACTTGTGGTGTGCTGTTTATATTTTATACTTGGGTTCTATTTAGTTGTAACCCAATGAGATGAAGGTATTCCATCTAATGCATCATTTAAGCATATGTTAGAATCACATGTCATGCGTAGTTTCCATTCCATGTAGGCGCATTAGAACTTGCATGTTGTTGTGATAGAGGTTGTGCTAGAAAATTCATGTTGTTGTGATAGATGTATTGATAAAATAACTTATATTTGATAGGGTATTGTTATGTAAGGTTGTGTGAATGAATGCCAAACTTTGGTTCTTGAGGAGTATGGGCGCTCATCAACCAGAATTTGGTGGATGATCGACTTGTTTACCTTGTTATAACATGTATAAGATGTAACACCCCAAGCTTCTACGGTACGCTTCTCTTTGAATAATGTGATAGCGTGTGTTGTACGCAACACCGAGTTCTAACACACCATAACTAATCAAACTAGCCGTTATGAATAGTAACACCTACTTTTTGAAATTATATATATTTTATATTTGAAAATGGACTTCATTTTTGGATTCGGAATATCGAATTTAGCCTAAGGTGAAATTTTGGTACATTTCGGATAACTTTCATATTTTGATGAATAGTGAAAATTACTAAATTTTAATTAAAAACAACTTTTTAATCAAAATAATTAATAGTGATAAATTATGAATTTGAGTGGTTTTAAAGTATATTTAGAATATATTTTTACCATTTAATATAATGTTGGTCATTGGACATAATTTTACAATTAAACCGAACATAAACAAGTGTCAATCTTTTGATAGTTATTATCTCTTAAAAACACGCTTTTTGTTTTGACAGCGGGAATTAATTTTAAATTAATTTCTGCCACTTCTGTGTTTTGAATTTAGGAAAATGGATTCCATATTTGGAATCAGGATGTTCAAATTGTGTAAATAGGTAACTTTTATTTTTAGACATTTTGAAAAATTACTGCGGTAAATATTTTATTTACCATGGTTAAGGGTAAATCCGGTAAATAAGGGTTAAAAAAATAATATTATAATAATACTAAATTACCCTAAAACGTGTCTTAACCCTACTGGTTGATACATGGTCGACCATGGGAATCTTTGGGTCTATTTTGGGACCCCATGGATCCACTTGTAAGTGATAATGACACTTTATTTTAATTTAGTTAAAATAAATACAAAAATGACACAAGCATATATCTTTTAGAACAACAATTGTTACATAGGTTTATATATGTTGGATTTTAGATTATAAATATTCATTAGAAATATAAAACGATTTCCTACATAATGATATTTTATTTATAATTTTTAGACATTAAATAATATATTTTATATATGACACAATGATGATGCAGTAATTACTATAATAGTGAAAAATTAAAATAATTGATATTATAAATACCCAAATAAATATAATATGAAACTTTTAATGAATTAAACTAATTTTCTAGGATAATATGATATATTAGGATTGATTTAATTTACTTTTTTCTAAGTAATCAATCTGTTATGAGTTTCACAAAAATCAACTATTGAATAGTGTCAAAATTGACATAAAAGAGTTCTTAAACAAATATTATATTATTAATTGATATTAAATTCCTAAAAATCTAAGGTTCGGCCAAGATACTTATATCATTATAGGTTCATCATTAATGTACCACTTGGGGGTCTCTTGGACGTATATAGTAAGTTTATTAACCATATTATATAAAAATACAAAGAGACATTGTAAAAGTGAAACTAATTAACTTAGAGTTAATACTTAAAGATAAGGTTAATATAAGTACCCAAACCTGTCTAAATTATATTGGTTGAGTGGTTTTCGACCTATCCCCACCTTAAACTTTGAATAATCAACTTTGGAGCCTTTAGAAACAGAATATGAATTTATTATAAATTAATATTTCTAACTTTTCCAAAGGTGCCCCTCACCCCTCTTATAAAAGGGCACTCATCCTTCTCATTTCTTCACACCTTCAAAGCCTTTTGGTTCGGCCAAACTCTGCCCAAATACTCTACCAACATCCCTCAATACAACCTAGAGGCCTTATTTTGATCAGAAAGCCAACCTAAGGAGCCCTTTTGATGAAATCAAAAGGAAGAACCCGAAGAAGAGGTAATGATTTCACCACCCTTCTCCAAGTTCATTTCTTCTTCCACTTCCTCTTTCTTTGTTCTTACCATTCTAAAATAATAACTCCAGTATATTACATATACTGTGATGTTATTATAAATATGGTACAATCATATTCAGTATTCTATCCACCCTTTGAATAACATGTCACCATACGTGCGTACGTACGGCTTACCGTCTCCACGTCGTGGTGTAATTGTTATTCAATATAATATTATTTGGATGGGTATAATAATGATGTGTAACTCATGTAAATAATAAAAATAACATGTTAATGATTCTGTATATATGATATACCATCCATTTATATATTATTTTAATATCAAAAGAATGATATTGTCGCTCGTGCGTACGTACGGACTACCGTCTCCACGAACGCGATGAGATTCATTCTCCATCGTATCCATTCAAGTATAATTATCATTTGATGATTTAAAAATGATGTTTAAGGACTAGATATCATTCTGGATATGAATAAGATACAACAACCATGGCTTATGTAACAAAACATATAAAAGAAAATGAGTAAGTTAACTCCCGAAACGACGATAATTCTAAGATATTATTAACAAATCAATGTTAAAAGATCATATATGATATCATATTATTATATATGATTCTTGTATAATTTAATAACAACTATTTCACCATTATACAGGAGGTTAACCTACCCCAACCAAGGAAAAGTACAAGGTAAGGGTTATTTCACAATCTCTTCATTATCCGAGGTTGTTTATATGTAATAATCTACTGGGATCTCTTTATCATCCACATCCATGTTTCTTAAAAATGTATTTCAAAACATTTTTACTATTTACTAGAATATGAGTTAAAGTCATTTATACCCTTTTTGACTTTTATAAGTGGTTTATAAAGGAATCTTTCGTTCGTTTTCAAAACAAGGTCCTTTTTAACCTTTTCGACAGAATTAAGGTAAGAATGTTTTTTTAACTTATACGGCGGGTGCGGCTATTTTCCGCCGTTATAAAATCTTCAAAGCTCCCCTTACAAGATTATAAGAATATTTTCAAAGAAAATGTTTTATTTTATATGGATCTTAAATTATTTCAAAATAAAAGGAGATATTTCTTTAAAAAGAATTTTGATTTCATCTATGTCAACATCCTTTGATGGATTTTAAGATTATTTGAAGTTGATTTATTATGATACAAAACTTCTATATTGTATTGAAGGTTTTGTGATATGTTTGACTATGGATGTGCTATTTTTATACCATTCATAGTTTATGGTGAAAGTATTGACATTTCGTATGCTAGTTTTAATACGAATGTTTATGTTATGTTTAAACCTTTTCATATGGGAATGCATTGGACTTAATATGTGACGGGTGGAGCCCGCTATAGCTCCTCGATGCATCGGTAGGTCTCATGAGACAAACTAGTGTCTTGGCACAAGGCCTTGACAAAATCTTATTTGTAGTCTTGGCACGAGGCCTTGACTATGTGGTTATGATAGTCTGGCATTATGCATTCCAACATTATGAAAGTGGTTATTGATTTTTTCATGTGATTATTCGATTAGTAGAATATCCATGTGAATAAGTAAATGGCATTATTTCATTTTATTTATTCCATACCATGTTGAAAGTTCATGTTTGAAAGGCTTTTGTTTTAGTTATACATTGCCTTAAAAGTTTATTCTTATTTATGAAAGTTTCCGCTATATTGTTATCCTTACTGGGCATTTGAGCTCACCCCTTTTCTATGTTTCATTTTTCCCAGGAAGTGAAGAAGTAAGTTATGAATGACCTGCAGGGATATTATGTGGGGATATGAGTGTGGATTATGGAGACAATATGTTGTTGTAGTAGTCTTTCGTTTAATGATGTAATGTAAAACTTATGAATATATCTAGTGTTTCCAAGGCTACTAAACCAATCGGTCTTTCGAGATTTGATCTTTCTTGTGATCATGCCAATGTTATGTAATAATGCACCGACTCTGGGTAACTTGGGTCGGGGCGTTACATAAGATGCCAAGCTTTGGTTTTCGGGGAGTATGGGCCCTCACTGATCAAAATTTTTCCTTTTGGTGTTTGTTTCAGTGTTTTTCTGGACTCCAGAGTAGTTTCTAAGGCTTAATGTCTGGAAAAACCCAGATTACACACCGTATAGTTTTGACTATAGGCCATGCAATCTTTTGTTCGAGAAAAAACTATTTTTATTAATTACACGCCGTATACCTTATATACACGCCATGTAGTCTCTAACCGTGTCATAGGACGTGTGGGCAGAGACACGGGATAGGGAAGTTCTTGTGGATACAAGCCGTGTGCTGGTTTTACATGCCGTGTAGGGTTGAATCTATGTATTCCCATATGACTAACAACACAGATGGAGAAATCTTAGCTTATTCACACCATGTCAATTCCGAAAAATCCATGCAGTGGAATCTTGGGATCCGTCCATGTAGATAACAACAAAGGTCTGTGTTACATTTTTAGGTACACGCCGTGTCAATTCCGAACAAACCATGTAGTGTGAGCCGTGTATCCAGCTGTGTCTCAAACAACACGGGTCGATAAATCTTATCTAGTGAATGCTGTGTACCTATGGGACACACCATGTAGTCTTGACCGGTGAGAGACCGTGTGGACTTGGCCATGTGGCTGGGGAAATAGGGTGGTGTACATGCCGTGTGCGGGTGTAACACACCATTTAACCTTGTTCCAATGGGAACCATGTGGCTTAGCCGTGTAAAAGGACTCGGGAAGGGGAAGACAATTCAAGTACATGCCGTGTGTGAGGAAGACATGTCCAATGTGTGTGTGGGTGTTATAAGACCAGTTCTTCCAGAAGTACAAACCCATGTGAAATACTTAAGGGAACACGCCGTGTAGTTATTATACACACCGTGTAGTCTTGATTTGTAAAACTTGAATGTTTTCTTTCTCCTGTTCCCTTCTTATATTTCTAGTTCTTGGTCCTTGATGATCTTAATATAAGGTGTGTGTTTAACCTTTTAGAGTCATTCCACCAAGATGAACTTGAGTTTCTCCCCAAGAGAGTGGTGACGATTATACTCCAGAGATTGTAGGCCATGGGCTATCGATGGATCCTCCAGTAGTTCCAGATGCGGCGCCAACCGTTATACCAGACGCAGGCACAAATTCTCAGTTCTGTGAGGGCTTCATGAGGTTCATGCAAAAATTTCAGGGAACACCGTAGGTTTCCACATCTCTGGTAGAGTTGACGCGTATATTTCAGAAGCATCATCCGCCTACATTTTCAAGGGATGGTGGACCACATGCTGCAGAGTCATGGATAGATTATATGCAGATGATCTTTGAGCATCTGGAGACTCCTCCTAGGAGGAGGGTCAATATTTCTACTTACATGCTGCATGATTCTGCCAAGAGATGGTGGGATGTTACCACCCAGACTAAGAATTAATGAGACATGGCGTGAGAAGAGTTTTAGGAAGTCTTATATGAGTTTTTCTTTCCCAAGATGCTGAGGGAAGATCGAGCTTGAGAGTTCATGAATCTGTAGTAGCATTCCATGTTAGTGATGGACTATTCTACCCACTTCACTGATCTACAACATTTTTCACCTATTCTGGTGGTTGATGAGACATTAAGGGCTAGAATATTTTAAGATAGTCTTCAATATGACATTTGAGAACTGGTGAATTTTTTCAGGTTGCCTACAGTGCATGGTATTGTGAACTAGGCATTGATTACTGAGCAGAAACTACGGGAAGCTAGTGGTGCGGACCAGGGTGCTTTGGCACCGGTCTCTGGTACTATTTTCACTGGCAAGAGGAAGAGGCAGATGAATTTCTCTCATGGTGGAAGTACTAGCCAAAATAATTCTTCAGGTGGACCAGTAATGTGCTACCAGTGTGTTAAAGAGGGGCATAATAGACCTCAGTGTCCCAGTGACCCAGTGGAGTTCCAAGCTTGCGGAAAGATGGTTCATCTTCAGCATTTTTGTAGGGAATTTCTCCTAGTGACTAGTGATAGGGGTTCTGTGCAGACTCCGTGGGGCAGGAGCAGGACCATCATCTTCTTAATAGTCAGGTAATTAGAATACATTAGGATGTTCAGGCTAAGGTGGTGGTCGTGGCTGTGGTAGTTAGACACTGGGATCTTAGAGACATCAGAGTGGGTCAGCTCAGGGTAGACATGCTATATCACAGGGCCGTGACACAGTCCAAGCCTCTACAGCGCAACATACCCAACAAGACCAGGATCCCAGACCTTCCACTGTCAGAGGTACTATTTTAGTTGCTTATGTTTTATCTTCAGTACTTTTCGATACTGGTTCTACACGTAGCTTTATATCTGTGCCCGTTGTGGGGAGACTTGGGCTCAGTATTTATTCTTCTTCTGATATCATGATGCTAGACACTCCGTTGGTAATTAAGATGGCAGGTGTGTGTCAGTGTAAGGAGTACCCCTAGAGGTTGGTGGGTATCACTTTCCATGGGATCTCTATGTCTTAGAGATGACAAGATATGATGTCATTCTCAGGATGGACTGGTTGGTACCCTTTCGAGCCTTTGTGGATTTCTATCATCATAGGGTGAGTTTCATGTCACAAGAGGGTGTAGAGTTTCTATACAAGGGAAAATGGGATATCTAAGCAAACCAAGATGGACCCGAGCATCGTGGGTGAGGTGGAGTGACGACCCAGATTGCATGCTTATATCTGGATGACTGGGGAACGTGTTAGAAGGATTTCCCTCCAGTGGTTAATCGTTTCAGGGATGTCTTCCTGGACAACTTTTTAGGTCTACCTCCAGAGTGAGAGGTGGATTTCTCTATTGATCTTATGCTAAGAGTGGCACCGGTGTCTATTCCTCCTTACAGGATGGCTATTCCAGAATTACCGAAGCTCAAGAGGAAGTTAGAGGAGTTACGGGAAAAGGGTTTCATCCGACCCAGTACTTCTCCTTGGGGTTCGACTGTCCTGTTTGCGAAGAAGGTAGACGGTACCCTCATACTTTGTGTGGATTATCGGAAGCTGAACCAGTTTACGGTTAAGAACTAATATCCCTTAACTAGGATTGATGATATTTTTGATCAACTTTGAGAAGCATGAGTGTCGTCAAATATTGAATCAAGATCTAAATATCATCAGTTTCACGTTAGACCATTAGACATACTGCTTACAGCCTTTTAGAGTAGATATAGTCTATACGAGTACTTGGTCAAGCCGTTAAAACTCACAAACGTTCCAACAGTTTTCATGGATCTGATGAATCATGTGTTCCACCCATATCTGGATTCTTTTGAGGTAGTCTTTGTGGACGATATCTTGGTTTACTCTCACACACAACACGACCGTGCCACCCATCTTGAGATTGTATTGAGTACACTAAGAGAGAATCAGTTATATGATAAGCTCTCAAAGTGCCACTTTTGGATGGACCAGATTAACTTCCTAGGTCATATTATCTCAGAGGCAGAAGTTTCAGTTGACTCAGAGAAAGTGAGAGTAGTAGTTTCCTGGGATTATCCTAAGAACCTGTTTTAAATACCATGTTTCTTAGGGCTAGAGGTTTACTACAGGTGCTTTATACACGACTTCTCCTACTTAGAAGCACCATTGAAGAGTTTGACTAAGAAGGGTTTGAAGTTACTTTGGTAAGAAGATTGCGAGATAGCCTTTCAAGAGTTGAAGGGAAGGTAGAAATCAGCACCAGTCCTGATACTTCCAGAGAAAGTGAAGAGCTATACAGTTTACTATGATGCATCAGGTATTGGGCTGGGAGCAGTGTTGATGCAGGGTGATCGAGTAGTTTTGTACAAGTCTCGGCAGTTGAGGCCACATGAGATGAATTACCCAACGCATAATCTTGAGTTGGCTGCATTTATACATTCATTATGCTATTGGAGACATTATCTCTTAGTATAACATTTTGTGGTGTTGATGGACCACAATAGTCTTAAATACATCTTTACCCAACGTGGCTTGAATTTGAGACAGTGAAGGTGGTTTGAATACCTTTAGTCCTTCAACTTTGAGCTTGCCTATACCCCTGGTAAATGCAATATAGTAGCTGATGCACTGAGTAGGGGGACTCAGATGTAGACAGTGCTGCATGCTAGTGGTGAGTGGAACCTTATGGCTTTCTTTTCTGAGATGCATTTGAAGGTGCACGATAGTCAGGGGGAACCTATCTTTCATCCTTAGCTGTGACTTTTACCCTCATGGATAGAGTGAGGATGAGACAACTATAATATTTAGAAGGCCTAGTTCTACATGAGTTAGTGGAAAGTGAGGACCCTCCTCTTGGTTGGATGATAGGCGATGATGAGGTACTGTGTATCCAGAGACGAGTGTGGGTTCCAGGGGATATACGCGAGGAGTTGATGAAGGAATTTCATGCTTCATCCTGGGAAGTGCATCCTAGAGTTTCCAAAATGTATCATGACTTGAGATGTCTATATTGGTGGCTGGGTATGAAAAGAGAGGTAGCTGGTTTTGTTACGAGATGTTCCACCTGTCAGCAGGTGAAGGAAGAGCATCAGAGGCCATCCAGACAATTACAACAGTTACACATTCCAGAGTAGAAATGGGATGATGTCGTGATGGACTTCATGACTGGGTTTTCAAGGTCACCTCAAGGCAATGATGCCGTATGGGTTGTTGTGGATAGACTTACGAAGGTAGATCACTTTTTTACGATCAAGGAGACCTTCGGTGTTGATGAGCTCGAGAAGTTGTATATCCGAGAGACAATACGTCTTCATGGGGTCCCTCGTTCTGTTGTTTCATATTGGGATTCCCATTTTACATCTCATTTCTGGAAGAGTTATCAGAGGGCACGAGGTACATAGGTGCTTCTGAGCACAACTTACCACCCAAATACCGATGGTCAGTCAGAGCATACGATACATGAGTTAGAGGACATGCTGCGTACATGAGTCCTAGAATTTGGGGGCCCTTGGGAGAAGCGCATACCCTTGGTTGAGTTTTCCTATAATAATAGTTTTCAGGTAACTATTGAGATGGCACCTTACAAGGCTTTATATAGTAGGCCATGCCTATCACCCTTATGCTGGTTCGAGGCAGGTAAGACAACTTTACTTGGACCGTTTCTCATGCAAGAGACTTTAGAAAAGGTCCAGTTGATTCTGAAGCAGATGACTATTGTACAGTCTTTTCATAAATCTTATGCTGATCGCCGCATATGACCCTTGGAGTTCGGGGTCAGGGATTAGGTTTTATTGCACATTTCACCAAGGTTGGGACACAGGCAGCTCAAGAGACAAGGTAAACATTCACTGAGGTATATAGGTCCATTTGAGATTCTGGAGAGAGTTGGACATGTTGCCTATTGGTTTTTGTTACCATATAGGTACCAGGCCATTCACAGCGTCTTCCATGTATCTCAGTTGTTCCATTATCACTCAGACCTATTTCACGTTTTTCAGCCTGAGGATGTTGATCTTTAGGTCAATGCATCCTTTGAGGAGCATCTGATTAATATTGTTTACAGGAGCACGAAGGTTCACCAAGACTAGTCAGTTCCTCTCGTACGGGTGATATGGAAGCATGGTCGAGTGCAGGACGAAACTTGGGAGCGGGAGAATGACGTACATGCTCAGTGGCCAGAGTTGTTCTCAGATTTATCTTCACCACCTTTTGAAGGGAAATTTGGGGATGAATTGATTTAATGGGGGATGTTTGTAAGAACCCAGTTCTTATTCTTGAGGTACGAGTTTCTTCTTTTCCTTTTTCCTGAGTGTTTTTGAGAAAACAAGGGAAATGTGGGAAAGATCCCAAATTTATGGGTACATTCCATGTACGTTTTTACACACGCCGTGTACTTTGGCCATGTGGGGTGAGAATACTGGCCGTGTAGGCTTGTCGGTGATTAAGGGTGTAAAAACTAACTACACGCCGAGTACTTAGTCATAGAAGACGTGTAATCAGTCGGTATGTGAACAGTAAGGTGGCGAAAGTAGCTGCTAGAGGAATGATAGTACACGCTATGTATTTAGTAATACACACCGTGTAATCAAGTCAGCAGATGAACAGTGAGGTGGTGGAAAGAAGCCTCCAGTGGAACAGTTAAAAAAATGGAAAGTACACACCATGTACTTGAGAGTACATGCCGTGTAGTTATGTTTTTTCATTAAAAATAGGCATTATCCTCCTCATTTGGAAGAGGAGGAAGAGAACACGATAGGAGCCACAATAGAGGAGGCCGGGACTTGGAGGGGCTCCCGATCGTACCCCAGGACTCCGATTCTTCCACCGTCGATCTCGTTTGAACTGCGCGGGTATGGTCTTCCT
This sequence comes from Viscum album, assembly GCA_963277665.1. Lineage (NCBI taxonomy): Eukaryota > Viridiplantae > Streptophyta > Magnoliopsida > Santalales > Viscaceae > Viscum > Viscum album. The sequence goes on from OY728160.1 coordinate 1,923,744,786, forward strand.
TCTTCTTGAATCTTTCCTTCCAATTATTTCCCTAAGGGAAGTTATTTAGGTTTGAATGGGTAATCATTCATCTCAGATCTAGGTCATTCTTGGTTGTTTCGGGAGGCGCCTTTCATGTATATTGATCAGAGGAGATCGAGGTAGGTGGTCTTGTGTTTATTTCCAACTGTTGTGTTGATTTTGTGCACCATTGTGCCACGCGACCATGTTCAGGGTGTCGTGTGGCTGAGGCCTTGACTGTTTAGATGCCTATAACTACATAGGTAATATAATGAATACAAACTATAGTTTGGGATCGTTGCTTTGATCCAGGGCCACCCGAGGGTGTGTTTCCCTTGTTTAGCCATTTGGCTAGGATAACCGTGGGTATGCCGTGATTATAACATGTTTTGAGTTTTCTTGAGAGGAAAAATATGTAAATTTCTTTCTTATGCTTTGGGCTCGACCATGTTACTTTCTTTTGTTCTATTTTTCCTGAGGGGAAGGTTCTGTTTATCCTGAGTGCAAGGTTCTAATTAGCCTGAGAGAAAGGTTATGATTTGCCTGAGGGCAAGGTTATGATTAGCATGAGGGAAAGGTTCTGTTTAGCATGAGGGCAAGGTTCTAATTATCCTGAGGGAAAGGTTCTGTCTAGCCTGAGGGAATGGTTCTAATTATCCTGTGGGCAAGGTTCTATTTAGCCTGAGGGAACAGTTTTGTTTAGCCTGAGGGAAACGGTTCTTACGTCTGAGGAAAATGTTTACTTTAAATATTCACTGTGTTGATTTATTACTTGTACCTACCAAGCTAAAGAACAAGCTTGGAATTGTTAAATAATTATTAAAATGGCAATGTAACTGGTAGTAATAGTTACTTTTGAGTACTTCCTAGTCTACTGCATTTCATTATTTCTCACTACTCTTGCACTTTTTCTCTAAAAGTTGGGAACAAACCTTTGGTGGTTGCCTACTGGGATTTATTTCTCACAAACTATTTGGGTCATGCCTTGGGCCCAAACAGATTATATTGCTGGAGGTGTTGATAAGGTAAAGGGTCCCTACACAGGTACATGATTGTTGCAGAGGAGTAGGAGAGCATGGGACTGAGCTTAGGCTTGCAATACTGCCGAGTTCCTATTACACTGATTTGGTTTTGTTTGATAGTACTTTGTACTTTGGAATATATTATATTTGACTGCAGTGTATCCTGTATTGGCTACTTTCTTAGAATTAGTGACATGTTTCATCATCATATATATTACTGTTGGTCATATTTTACTTCAGCTCCATTGTCTTTTTTTGGTTTATATTGTTTACTGCTTCTGATTTTGTGTTTTTATATTTATTCCACTACTCTACACTTTGACAATTGAGGGCATAGTTTCCCCACTATCAGTCCTAGGCCCTCGCTGCTAGTCAGCAGCCTCTGGAGTTTGGAGAAATGCGCTTGAGGTCATGTGACAAACCGGGTTCGGGGCACCCGTTGTGTGGCACCTGGATCCGGGAAGTTACATATGATTTGATGAAATTATTATGCATCCTATCTCTTTTCCATAGGTTCTGATGTGATGAAATGGAATTGATACCCATTTAATTTTATGGGTTATGATTTGATGTTTATAAGACCTATTTATTTTTATGGATCATGATATGATGAAAGTTTTAATTTTCTTGTAGCACATGTATGAAGTATTTTGTTATGATATGGGTGGGACCTATATCCCCCTCCAATGCATTGGGTAACTATAGATGAATCAAGAGTATAAATGTTATGCGTGAACCATATTACACATTCAAAATGTAATGAATGGACCTAGTTGCATGTTCATAAGTTTTTACATGAACCTAATTACATGTTTAAAATGTTATGAGTGAACCTTATTACATGTTGAAAATGTCATGCGTGTAGCTGGTTGCATGTCCATAATTTTATGTGTGAACCTGATTACATGTTCACAATGTTATGAGTAAACTTGATTAAATGTTCATAATGTTATTCATGGACATGGTTTCATGTCCACAAGGTTATGCGTGAACTTGATTACACATTCACAATGTTATGCATGGACCTGGTTTCATGTCCATAAGGGTATGAATGGAGATAATTACACATTCACAATATTAGGCATGGACTTGGTTTCATGTCCACAAGTTGATGATGGGGCCTGATTTCATGTCCTTAACATAATGAGTTAACCTATTTCTACTTATACATGTTCACAACATTATAAACCAATGTGCATGAAACAAATTCCATGTCTTCTTCATATGTTATGCTTTCATGACTTATGTTCTTAATTCTCTTATGATCTATGTCTTATAAGATGCCAATATTTATTATGATATATAATATGCAGTGTATGATCTTTAAATGTTATTCTCAAGTTACATACACTATTTTTTCATGTTATGTATACACATTTACTTTATTTACCCTTACTGAGCATCTGATCTCACCCCTTTATTATGTTTCCTTTTCCAGGTTACGAAGAAAGGTTTTAGGTAGAAGTACTAAAGGTGTATATCTTTACGGGATATGATAAAGATCATTCACTAGGACAGGTGATTTTATTTCCCTGTTTCCATATACACTAAACTATTTCAGTCCTCAGGCATATATTTTTGCAGTGTACCAAATATTAATCTAGAATGATGTAATATCCATGCATATTAAGCATGGGTCGCTATAGTTGGTATCACAGGAAATATTTAATAAAAATTAGGAAACTAGGATGAGAAATATTTAGTGAGATGTCTAGGTATATTTATAAGAATATGTTTAGGTATTTCTCTAAGGATAAGTATATGGATGAGTTAACATTTTCGGAAATGTCCTAGAATTTTTGTAAAGGATAAAGTGATTGGTTTCTAAAAAATACATCCCTATCGAGACAATACAAGTGGATGTGGATATAGAACATATATACCTATGGGTAACAACTCTGACAATATGTTTTCAGCCTAATTAAGGGTAATATAGTACACAACAATGAGACTTGTTGCACACTTGGTTTGAAACTCCTGGGGGATATGCTTTGGGAATTCACAAACTCTTCACAAACCATCATGAAGGATTTAAATTAAAGTTGGTTATGAATAACTTAGGATAAACCTAAGATATCACCAATTAAATGTAGGTGTGATGATTTACACATCCTATAAGTAATTTTTCATCATTCTGTGGTTTTCATCTATGATATGTTTTTCTCATACTGTGCTTTCTGGTTTTAGTCAATAGAGAGAACTATAAGGAACAAGGTTAACATTAAATGTTTCAAATGTGGAAATTATAGGAATTATGAAAATATATTTCCCATGTTGAAATATCGTAAAGAAAATCATAAAGGTGGTATGAGTATTGGTTATAATTATGAAGATAAAGAGACAAAAAATGACATGTGAATGGTATGTGATGTTCTTCCAAGTATTGTTTAAAATAATCATAAGATGCATTATTAGATTGAGTTTGAGGAACCTTAAGATATTATTCATACTACATATTATAGGAAAAAATTATTAAGGAATAATTTTATGATTAATGAGTAATGTTATAAGAATAAAATTTAGATTAATGAAGTACTTAGTTTTTGGAATTCAAAGATTATGTTATATAAATAAGGAAATATATAAGTATTTTCAGTATAATTTTTCATTGAGGAATGAAATGGATATGTTTAATGGTTATGAATACTTAGAATATTAATATTTTGATTAAGGGAAGGTACCCCTAAATGTGATCATGATGTTGAGAAAATTGTGTTTCACTTGGATAAAGAGATGATTGATTTGGATAAAGTAAATTGGATAACACTAATTAAACTGGATCTGATTATTGATTGGTTGAAAAAGTGGTCTATGTAATCATGGATGAATTTTAGAACTTCTTAAATGTAATGAATATATCCAATAACCTTTGGAATAAGGAAGCATGCATATTTTCCTAAAGGATTTATGGTAATTATGGTTGTTACCATGTTTTAAGGGAATTTACAATGAGGGTATTCACATGTTCAGAATTTTACAACCAAGTGGTACTTTGTGATATATGGGGGATCAATATTAAGCCAATCTCATAACAATATTTCCAAATATTTGAATTTTAATCTTTCAAAAAGATTATAAGGTTAATTGTTTATGGAAGTTTAAGTTATACATCAGATGAAGCCCATAAGATTAAACTATTATCTCTCCATATGAGGTTTTAGGTATATTGGATAGCATGTTAAAACTAAGTTGTGTTGATGGTAACTATAGATAAATGGGTTGACTTATCATGGATCTCATGATCTGTTATAACTTCAAGAATAAAAAAATAATTCTCATTCATTTCTTAGGGTAAGAGATGAAGTGGAAATCTATGAAGGCATAACCTAAGGCTGGGATTAAACATAAGAAAGGGAATAAAACCAAGTAAGTATATTTACTTATATTATTGGTCAATAATAATAATTAATCAATTATATGATAATGATAAAAATGTGTTGTCCTAATAACTTAGTTTTTGCTGAACTGATCGCATTTTAAATCATCATAGATTTATGACTTTGAGGCCATTAAATTTTGTTTTATCATTGAATTGTTTGTTATTAATGACCTCAGTCACTCCCTATAAATATTTAAATTTTCCCTCTATGCCTAATCTTCACTCCCAACCAATGTTCTCATATGAGGAAACATAATTTTATGTTACTTTGGGTAACCATTATGGTTCCAAATTTCCCTTTTGAAGGGAAGTTTTTGTATTCATTTTTATGATATGGGTTTTTATGAATAAATCTTTTAGGTATTAAAACTTTGATAACATAGGTGAACATTGTGGAAAAAATTAATTTTAAGGGGGTTAGAATGTAACACTTTGAGGTTTTTTGATTTTTTTCTATTTAATTTATATTTTTGATATTTTTCATTTCACATGACACTAGAAATAGTTCATATATATATATATATATTAAAAACCCTAATTCAAACATTCCTTTCAAACTCAATACAAACTTGTCATGTGATACACCCAATACCGACTCATGTTACATGAAATACTAACCTAACTTTCACTACCCGCAACACTGACTGGGTGTACATTACAGGCAACACCGATAGTTTCTACAAAACATCATTATATTGTTAAAATTATTTAACAGAGATAATTATAACTTGATTGTTAAACATAGTAATATTAATATTAATAATTTTTTTTTCAAATATTTTCTATTGTGGTTTTATATAAATAAAATATATTGATAATGAATGATATAATTTTTAGTAAAGTCCTTACATGTTTAAAAATACCATTTTATCAAATGAACTACACTTCATGTCCATCTGAGAAAATTCATAAAATTAATTTTATAAAAATATAAAAATTTAATTTTACAAAATAAAAATTATTTTTTAATTTATAATTAAGAAATTAGGTTAGGATGAAGTTTTGGGATTTTTCTGATAAACATCATTTTTGAAAAATATTGGAAAATGTTTCTTTTTAGTTAAAAACTGCATTTTTTTAAAATAATTATTACTGTTAAATTATATTTTAATTTTTTTAAAGTCACATTAGATCAATTATACATATATTGATACAATTTATGTCAATAGAACAAATATGACATTGAAATTGAATATAAAAACATAATAAACTTTTGAATGTTTTACTTAAAAATCCCGCTCTCTCGCCACGTCTTCAAAATTAGCATTAATCTTAATTTTTCTACTTTTGTAAATTTAATTTTAAAAAACAGAAATACACCATTGTAATCAATATATTATTTAGAGTATAATAAGATCAATTTAATTTTTTACAAAAAAATATTAGTAGAAGTAATTAAAATTAATCACAACGATTAAGGTACAATTAATATTTTTAGGGACTAAACCTCAATATTAGGGGACCAAATGACCTATCCACTTGTAAAAAAACCATTGTATTAACATTATTAGGTAGTAAAGCTTAAATTATTGATTTAGGTTGGTTTGGTATAAATTTTTTGAGGTAATAACATGTGTACACCAAACTTGTTTTAAAAAATTCCAAGTGAGTCCTTTTCCTTCTCTACAAAAGGTCACCACCTCTTCCCATTATTCACACCTCTCAAACCACTTAGTCTTAAACAAGATCTTCCCAATACACTTACCAAAATCCATATCGTCCTTCTACAAGGCTTCATTTTTGGAGAATGCAATCCAAGAAATCCTTTTGGTACAAACCAAAAGGAGTTACCCGATTAAGAGGTAATGTCTCTTCTCAAGTCCTTTCTTTTATTTTCCTTCTCCACCCCTAAAAATCTCTTGATTATATGATTATAATACATAAAAAATATTTTTTATGTCTAAAATGGTCTTAGATTCCCTGGGGGGGGGGGTGAATCAAGGTATGGATATTATCTTCCCTAAATAATTCATTCCCCACTAGATCTTGAGCTCTTTATTATAATGGTCACCTTGTTTGCACTTATGTGTTATTGTTGATCTTATTATTCCATTATTTATCCAATTATGTTTCTTTGAATTCAATGTAGGAAATAAATCATACTAACACATAGATTTTTACTTAGTTCACCCTCACTGGGCTACGTCCAAGGAGCGTACAACGACAATGTGCTGATGTACCAAATCCACTAAAGTTCACTTCAAAATTACAATGTTTGGGATATATCTTCTAGGCCTAGGCTCAATTAATATACAAAGTTTAGGGTCTTCTCACTACATTCCAAAGGGTCACTCCTTATGTAACTTCCTCAGGCTCACTACCGGTGGGAAGTATCACCGTCTTTCTCTTCCTTCGCTCACTACTCTTAGAAGGGATCTACTCACAATTTATGGACTTGTATGTCCGATCATTATATCTAATTAATGCATAATCAACTGTATGTAGATTATATATTGAAGTAAAATTTTCATCCACTGATGAATACCTATTTTCCACTAAACATTGGGAAATAACCTATGAAATACTTTTTTAAAGCTCACTGCTTCAAAAATCCCCCTATTTTGAAAATCTCAAACAAGCCCTTGTAGAGTTGCTACCTCGTTAAAAAGCACACACCTTCATAGAGATCACTTCTTCACAGAGCACACTACTTCACAGAACACAATGATTCACAAAGCTCAGGCCTTTTTAGATTTTAGGCTGTCTTAGAGATCAAGACATCGTAGAGTGAATTCCTTCATAAATCTCACTGAGCCAATGCAGAACACCCCTTATTCGTGAAGCTCTCAATACTTAGAGGCATGAACTTTGGTCAAGACTATGATAGTTGTTTTTATAAATATCAATCCTTTCTTTTAAACCTTGTTTTTCAGAGCACCCCTTATTTTTCTAAATCAAAACAACTCTGGATTTTCTCTCTGAAGATCACAAGGAATGAAGAGGGGATTCCTTTTATTTGTAGGCACGATCAAATGCGCGACTCTGATTCTTTGGGTGTGATTTCTAGATTAGTCAAAATTTTCACTATGACACATCTTACCTTAGAAAATCACCACTAAAATTTGTCGTTGTTGCAATGCTCTCCATCAAATGCTTTGCGTCGCCGCTGCCACAATGCTACCTCACAATGCTCTTCACCTATTCCATTCACAAAGCTCATCGTAAATGTAGATCTCACCATCAAAATTCTTTAAATATTTGCGAAATACACTTTATGAATCCCATCATTGAGAAATTTATTCCTTTACCATATTTTGATGATATCTTTTGGGAAATACACTTTTTTCAATGCTCACCAAAATCCAAATTTTGGACACCAAAAATTTGGAAAACACTGAAAAAAAGAACCACCTTATATATTTTCTTTTATAATGCCTCTAGATCTTCCATTCCTTTTTCATGGTTCTTTGTCAACATGAATTTTCAACAACATCTCCATAACTAAATAATTCACCCTAAAAACCTGCTTTGTTAACAAACACAACCAACCCAAAAATCCTACAATGTTACCTTGAGGAATTTTTTCCCAAAAGTATACTAAATATAGTAAGATGTTTTTATGTAAATGGTTTGACATACACTTACGCACACCTCCATATAAGGGGTATTGAAAATACTGTTTCTGGGTACGGTGAACTACTACCGCATGAAACAATGATTGCTCATTTTTGCATTACCACCTATCATGGTGGACATTATAATTGAAAATCTATTTATATATGACATATATTATACTTATAATTTCATTATACTTATATAATTTTTATTTAGAACATAAGTTTAGGCTTTCCATCAAATGTAAATATGATAATTTCGTTTGAGGATATGTGGACTACCTCCCCCTTAAAGTAATGTGATTTGTTCACACACTACATGGATTGCATTAAGGATGGGTTTAGTGAATATATATAATATATATGATATAATAAATATACTTTAATAATGATATATACATAAAAATTTACATATACATATATGTCATTTTTTTCTTTCTTTATTTCTATACGACAACAAAAATGGAAACAACATTCATGCGAATGTACAACTTACCGTCTCCGTGAATGGTGTATCGAATTTCATAATACAATATTATATAGATTATTATAATATAAATATAATAGAAATACCAGATATTTTTATCATGGTTTACATTTTGGAATCATGATACAAGTATAAGGACCAATGATATAACAACTTAAGACACATGCGAAGAACAAAGCAAATATTACCTGAAGTGAAACCTTAACATAGGATCATTAACAAGAAAGTAATATAATGTAATAATCAAAACATATATGGTATTATGTATTAGGATATTATTATATAAAATATTTAAAATAAACTTATATTTATTATACACAAATCTTGTTTGATTATGAAGAATATCAAGACACAAGGTAAGGTGATTTCGTCTCACTTTTAATTTTCATGAGATACATGCTATGTTCTCCACTCTTTCCTTTTGTGTGGTGTATGTAATACACATTATATTTTTTTTTGTATATTATACACAAATTTATTTTTATTCATGTATCCATTATACGGTCCTTCTTTCATGGGGTTTAAGTTTTAAATTTTACCAGATTAGTATAATAGTTTTGTCTCAGTTTTCCTTCTTTGAGACTCATGTTTTTTTATGAACCTAAACTCTTTCTTCAAGGCGTAAATAATTCCATTTTACATGTTATATAATGCATCTAAATATTTTAATGATATTTGAAGATTTATGTAATTTAATTTCTTAAATGGAGAGTATGATACCAAGTAACCATGTTATAAGAGTTTATTGATATAATCCCATCACTTTTTGAGATTATTTATGTTTATCCTTATTTTGATGAAAAATTATGATCCATATCTCAAGAAAAATCCTGAATTTTCTTCTCCTATAGTTATTAAATATTTACTCATATATTGGTACCATTTATTACATTATTAAAATCATAATAGTAAAGAATGTATTTTTATGAAATCCCGACTTTACCCTCTCTTTAGTCAAAAATCTATGTTCCTTTAAAACATGTTTTCTAAAAAGGGTTTCCAAGAATATTATACCATCATCCTAAAATCTTTAAAATAAATTTTAACCCTTTTGTCTTTTACCAATATCTTCAAAGGAATCTTATTGTCACTTTCTGAACAAGGCATTTTTTATAACCATTTTACCATGAAAAAGGAATGTTTTTTTACCTCGTACAACATGTCGGAATTTATCCACCATAATTTTTATGATTATTACTATTTATTTTTAAAATGTTAATTTTTAAGATTTTTTTTAAAATTAAATTTCAAGGAAAATTGTTTTAAAAAAAATTTCAACCATTTTTTATAAATTTTCAAGGATTTGTTTTCAAAATGTTTTTAAGCCATATTTATAAGTTATCAAAATATTTTCAAAGAAATGGTTTTAAAAACAATTTCAAGATTTATTTATATGTTTTCAAATTGTTTTAAAATAAAAAGGTTTTTAAAAATTTTTGAAACTTATTTTCTATGTTTTCGAGGAAAAATATGTTAAAAAATGTTTACAAGTCTTATTTATATGTTTTCAAGTTATTTTCTAAGGAAATGATTTTTAAATGGTTTTATGTATTAAAAATATTATTTCAAAGAAGAAAGGTTATCTTCCTCAAGAATCTTTTTGAAAGATATTTCAAAATTAGTTTCCATCTAAGATTTTATATGTTGATGTTACTCATAAAATTATATGAAATGTTTTAAATATCCCATTGATATCCTTTTTATGAATGGGTTTTTCGTAAATTCATGGTCTTTATGAAACCTATTTCTCTTTCATAGGTAATATATTTATGAATTCCATTTCTCTTCCATGGATTATATTCTTCTGAAACCCACTTCTTTTCACAGGTTATGCTTTGATGAAATGACTATGAAACCTATATATTTTCCATAGGTAATGATGTGATGAAATGTTATTTATACCCTTTTAAATTTTTGGGTTATGATTTGATGTTTATAAAACTCATTTATATTTATGGTTCATGATATGATGAAAGTATTAATTTTATTATGGAACATGAATTTACTATTTTATTTTGATTTTAGAGGGATCTATATATCCCTCCAATGTATTAGGTAGCGATGGATGACTCATGAGTATAAATGTTATGCATGAACTTTATTACACATTCACAATGTTATACATGGATCTTGTTGCATATCAACAATTTTATGTGTGAACCTGATTACAAATTCAAAATATTATGAGTGAACCTTATTACATTTTCAAAATTTTATGCATAGACCTAGTTGCTTGTCCATAATTTTATGCATGAACTTGTTTACATGTTCCAAATTTTATGTGTGAACCTGATTAAATGTTCACAATGTTATGCATGGACCTGGTTTCATGTCTATAAGGTTATTTTTAAACTTTATTACACATTCAAAATGGTATTAATGAACCTGGTTTGATGTCCATAAGGTTATGCATGGACCTGGTTGCATGTCCATAAGTTGATGCTAGGGCCTAATTTCATGTCCATAACTTAATGAGTGAGCCTGTTTCTACTTATAAATATTCACAACCTTATAAACCAATGTGAATACCATAAATCCCATGTCTTATTCCTATATTATTTTTTCATGGCCTATTCTATTAATTCATCTAGGATCAATGTCATATCAGTACTTAAAATATGACCTTTATCAGTGTTAGAAATATCCATTTATAGTGATAAAAAGTGCTGTTAATCTCAGCGAAGATAGGGGGAAGGGGTCCCTTTTATCAGTGCTTAGAAAAGCGCTGATAAAGGCCTCTTTTATCAGCGTTGATAAAAGGGGTATTTTATTAGCGCTAAAAAAAGCACTGATAAAATTTAAAAAACATTAAAAAAAAGTACAAAAATATTTCTGTAATTCGGGAGGGGCTTCAATAGTGCTTGAAGCCCGCTTTAACAGTGCCCCAACCCATATGCCCCCTAGCCTTTAACAGCGCCCCACCCACCCTTTAACAGTGCTATTCTTTATTCTACCCACACGCGCGACTTGCCTCCCCTGGATTCGAACTCTAGACCTGTTACCTACGCACCTAAGCCTTTACCACTCCCCCATATTTCTTTTATCTTCATTTTTTAATATATCTATTTATTTATACATATATTTATTTATATTTACTCGTATATTAATATATATTTATATTAACATATATATATATATATTAACATATATATATATTAACATATATATATATTAACACATATATATATTAACATATATATATATTAACACATATATATATATTTATATTAATACACATATATATAGTTATATTAATATATATATCTATATTTGTATATTAATATATATATATATATATATAAATACTCATATATTAATATATATATATATATAAGATCAAATATTATTTGTGTGTGTGTGTTTAGAAATAAATAAATACATATATATAACACACATATATTATATGTGTATTTTTAAGTATAATTATACATATCTATATATATTTAAAAATATTATATATTAATATGTATATAAGAATGTTTAAAATATATAGATAATATATATTGGTTTGTCAATAAACAAGCACACAAATACACACACACACAGACATCATATAGGTATATAAATATTAATATATTTGTATTTTAAATAAAAAGGATATTAGTTTTTTATTTAGATAAGCCTTATATATTAAAAAATATACTTTATTTATAAATGTGTTTTATTATTTATTTATAAAATTAAACCTTTATGGGTGAATATATAAAATATATATATATATTGTTATATAATTGATTATAAATAATATTACATTGTGAAAAACAATAAAATTTCCAATCTATAATATCTATATAAATGTACCCCTAAAAATAAATTCACTCCCCTGTGAAAAAGGTAAAAAAGCCCCCCCCTGAAATGAGGATGAAATTCCATCGAATGTTAAAAAATTTGGGTATCTAGACTAAAAACTCAGTTTTGTAGGCCTTCTAGGCCTTTTTTGGCATCAAAAAATGTGACAGAAGGTTCTCTTGGGTCATTAGCGTGTAGATCACATCGCAAGATTCGATTTGATATACTATAGAGCTCAAAAGGACACCCGGATCAAAATTTATGGTCGTTAGAAGTTCGAGTTACATTTTTATCTTATTTTATATCTATTATTAATTTTTTTTATTTTTTGTGTCTTAAAATTTTTATTGAATGAGTATTAGTCGATAATAATCATAAAATTATTAATTAATAATTTTTTAGATATTTTTAAGTCATTTTCACTATATATCTTATATATTAAGTGAAAATGTTTATTTATAATTATCTAAAACTTATTTAAAGAATATATATTATATTTATATCAACATAAATATACTAATATATTTATATATCAATATATTAGTTTTTATGAAATATTTTTTTTGAAATATGCACTAGCAGTGCTGGGAAAAAAAGTGATGATAAAGGCCCCTTTTATCAATACTAATGAAAAAAGCACTGATAAAGGGGGCCCCTTTAACAGTGCTAAAAAAGAACTGATAAAGGGGGTGCCTTTGTCAGTTATTTTTTTACCGTTGTTAAAGGAACCCGCCTTATCAGTGTTTTTTAGCACTGTTTAAGGGTGGCACTATGAAAACCAAGTTTTGTGGTAGTGTATAAACTTTTAATATTTATTATGATCTCTAATATTGAGGGTATGATCTTAAAATGTTATGCTCAAGTTCCATACCCTATTTATTCTTCTTATGCACACACATTTCCTTACTTATCCCTACTGGTCATCTGCACTCACCCTTTTCTTATATTTACTTTCTCTAGGTTATAAAGAAAGGTTTTAGGTATATGTACTAAAGGTGTAGATCTTTATGGGAGTTGTTGAAGATATTTTGAATGGATAGAATATTTTGTTTCCATTTTTCCAAAGACACTAAACTATTATGGTCCTTGGGAATTTATTTTTGTAGTGTACTAAATATTCATCTAAAATGATGTAATATTTATGCATGTTAATCCAGGGTTGATATGGTGTGGGGTATAATTTGGAAAAGGATCAAATCTTGGAAGGTGTGAGGAGAAGAGATGGTGAGGGGTGGTATTTTTAAGGGAGGAGAGGAGTGTTTTCTCATTATTTTATTCATTTGTTTATTATTTTGGATCACGATTATGAATAGTTTGAGAATTATCACTAAATATATTAATTTAATTAAGGATTGTTATATATTTTGGGCTTACATCAGTGTTACATCATCTATGACTCAACAATTCATGTATTTATCTTTTATCATAAATTATTATATTTTACTATTCACAATTTTTTTTTAGTATTTTAGAAAAATTATAAAAATTAAAACTAACTATTTTATGATGTGTATAATTTAAAAATAGAGTCTATTTTATGAAAGTAATTTTCTAAATATGATAAATTTAATTTTTAATTAAAATTTTCATTTACTTGTAAAATATATATTTTGAAATTATAACTAATTTTATAACACTTTGAAAAATTAATAAAAGTCTCATAAAATTATCTTATATTCCTAAGAGAACAAAATTTTAATCTATGATTCTATTTTCTGAAAATAAATTTTCTTCTAATTAAATATATTAATTATGAAATTATAAATAATCCTTTATTTTGTCTAAAAAAAGTAATCAATAATTTTTAAAATATTTATTTACTTATACTATGATATAATTATATCATATTTTGGTTTATATGATTCCTAAATTTTATTTATACTTTCATAGATGAGGTTACTATTCTATTGGTCGGTGTACTATTTCTAATGGTCATAATACTATTCCAAAGTTCATGTTACTATTCCATCAGAATAGGTTCTTTAATTCTAAAAATTCTACTTATTTCATTCATTCTTCATTTAAAAAGTTTTTATTGTGTTCTCTAAGTGATTTTATGTGATTTGTACTATATGAAAAAATTATAAGAAGGTAATTTCCATTGATAAAATTTTGGGTCATTTCAACCACCCATAAAGGGGTCCATCTCTGAGGAATCTAATGCTTATACTGACCCACTTGGATCTCTACGCATCCCATACACCGAGGGACTATATAACTGTTTCTAAGGACCATTTAACCATAGATAAATATGAATTTTCATCAATTGAAATTGTATTGTTTTTCAATTGAGTTGAATTCCAACAAAAAATTTATACATGAAATCACCATATAAGTTATTACTAAGACTTTAAACAATTTAACCCACATAATCATTTATCTTAATCATAATAAATCACACATATGTTATGTGAAAACTAGATGATAAATATGATGCATACACACATGCCTCTTTCCATCGAGCTAAGATCAAAAAACCCATTAATAAAAAATCATAAATCTCAAAAGTCATGTGCATCATGATAGGTGAAAATCATATAACCATAACACTATAACCAAGAATAAAAATCCCTTAAACCTATAAACCTAGAATTCCAATCAAGAAAGGTGTTTGCGATGCACTAGATCAATATCTATCACAAGTTCTGAAAATATTCCTACATCACCTGTATACCAATTACACAAATGTAAGAAAAAATAAAAAATTTGATATAGTACATGATATCATTGACATAAAATCTCTAATACCACTCTATGACACCCATACTATTGGACCACTAGACAGTGCCAAGATCAGATGTTTCCATGTGACCTCAGGTGTTCCTCTTCATACACTTGAGTCTACTAACTTGTAGTAGGTGTTTAGGGAAATACCTTGTGAATACTATAACAACATTCCATAGTTATTAGTAACATATAAAATATAAGAAAAAAAATATAAAATAATTAATACTCAGAGTAAATAGAATAATTAAACATATCCATCAATAATACTTGAATGTTGAAGAAAGGTGTCATACAAAATCACAAGACACCCACCAGGTTGAACACATCTACAGATTAAATAAATGAAAAAAATTAATATAAAGGAGTATATACTATATCCCCTCACATTAACTCATCCAAATATCCAATCCAATCTAAGATATCTAGACGAATGATCCAATTTTGAGCCTCTTTCTAACCCAAAACTACAATTAGTATTCTCTTCTCAGGCACCCAAGTTTCTTGTCCGCCTGAGTAGGGAGTGTGTACAACTCAGTAGAGAACTACAAATGTGGCCCCATAAATTTCCAATAAATTTTTTTTACACATTTTATATGATTATTATATATAAATATGATAATTATAGATGTTTAAATAAGAAAACATTGTCAATATTCTGGTTCTACCTTAAAACTTTGGTTAGACCCCAAAACAACTTTGACCAATGCTAGGGTGTATTTCAGCACATCACATGATAGTTCTTACCAATATAATGAAAAATGAATGATTATTAGGATCTAGTATTGAGAAATATAAATCAAACCCATTTTCTACCCATTATATGAATCTAGGGGTTTTCCACAAACTACTAGGTACCAAAACATCTAGATCTGGGGTATACTCTACAAGAAAAACTGCATTAAAAAACCCAGAGGGATTATCTACCTGGAATACATTCCAAGGATCATGATGTGTGTCTATAACCTACTAGTTAGAGCACATCTGGAAAATTAGGGGGTCTTCCCTTCCCAGAATCCATTGCCTGGATTTAGGGGTGTTTCTCTTCCCTTCCATGTAAATTGTATATGGAGACTCAAAGGGCTGCCTTACTAGTAATCAATCATCTAGATCCATGGGAATGTCTCTCCCATGTTAAGTATCACATAATTTGATTCCATGGGTGTGTTTACTACTATAAAATATCATCTTGATAGACTCCATGGTCATGAATCTCTCTACCATACATCACCTCTCTATAGACAGTGCATCCTACTATACAAATCCATGGAGCATGTCCAACACATACCAAACCATTTGTCATATATATATATATTCTGGAAAAGTGTCCCACATAGAATAGTATTGTCAGTGACATCTCAAAGGGTTTTCGATCTTCCATATTTCATCCTACAAATCAAGGTGGGCTTCTATAGTTCATGAACTTCCATTATCACAACCATAAGAGGCTCAAATTAATGATTCAAGTTTTAATGTGACACCTGCAATCAATAATAACCATTTCCAACATGCACTCTCACTTGAGCTAATATCTCACTAGGGAACCCACCTAGGTCCCTGGGGTTTCATCTTAGCTCCGAAACCCCACTTGGGATCCTATTATCTCAAACACATCTCTCAGGTTAACACCCTTCACATAGAGTGAATAACATCCATTGACATAATCAAATCCTCATTGAGGCTGCAATGGCCTCCTAGAAAAGTACAACAAGGGATATAGCCTCAATGCTTTCTCAATAGCCAGGTCATCACTAGGTTAATCCTTATTCACCCAACCCATAAAATGTCTATCTAGGGAACACCCTACCAAGTACTATCATTTGTATTGGGGGTGTAATACTCTCCCACGGTCTTCTTGACTAGTCAAAAGTATCAAGGCATCATAAGTCTCCACAAGGGAAATCCCTTGGCCATTTATCCCATGCCATAACTCACTACTACCCAGAGGTCACTAGGGAACCTATCACTAGGTTCTCTATATCACTAAGTTTATTTAAGTCCCGACCTCCCATTCTGTATATCACAAGGAATTAAATAAAATTTGGGGCCTAAAGAACGATGATTGAGGTATCATGACAGTGCCCAAGGTCCCTCGTAGGCCTTTTACTTGTGCATTCCTAAGAAATTTAAATAAATAAAAAATTTCATTTAATTTAAAAGTATTGATCACACTTGGTGGAGATACCACACACCAAATGCCATAAATTAAATTCATAATATGAATGACCATGTATAAGGGACCACATACCTCAAACCGAATACATTTATTTTTTATTTCACCACCAAACAACACCCTCCCAATCCTAGCTAAGCCACACACTGTAATTTGATCATCTATCCCACACTAATATGTATAAATAATAATAATAATAAAATTAAAATTAATTATTAAATTTATTTAAACAATTAAAAATTAATTTATAATATAATTTAATTAGTAATAATTTCCCAAATACTCATAGATCCCTTTCACTGCACTGAAACTACATCCAACCTCCCCTAGAAGGTCTAACACATACACATAACATCATCCTGAGCCAAATACCTAATAAACACAACTAATTGAACAACTAAAATAACTTAATTTAACCGAAAAAACTTGTAAAAATATTTATTATGACATTACTCATCAAAATGATGTTCAACGACATGAATATATATTTTTGGGACATACTCTCACTAGGTTTCATGAAATACCTACAAAAAATGACTGATTACACCATGATATGGTGGAATAATAAACAAAAACCAAACCATGGAAAGTGGAAATTAGTAGAAACAAGATGAAGGGATGAATGGGGGAAGATATAGAAAAAGAAATTACTTAATAGTAATGAAAAACCAAGAAACCACCTCACTCCAAGGGGGGAAATGAGAGGGGAAGTGGGCGAGGAGTGCCGAACAAAAATATAACTTCATGTATCCACTATTTTCCTAAAATTAATGGGGATTTATAGAGGGAAAATATGATTTTCCTGTATTTAAAAAACAAGCCCAACACACTTTCATGGTCTGAACTTGATGTTTACACTACAAAATATTGGTCATTGGCCCTCTCAATTTTCCAACCCCTCTTTCATGGATTGAAGAACCCCAACAAAACCCCTTCATGATGTGAATAAAAATTCAAATAGTGAATGAACTAAGGTATTTTTCTTAGTATCCCATCCACTACAACCCTTCTCCAACATCCTCTCAAGAACCCTGAGCATATACCAAACTTTAATACACACCAAAAAATATAATTTATGAATTTTAAACATTCATATTCCCACTATGAATCCCATTTCTCCAAACAAACCCACCATCAAATAAAAAATTCAAACTACCTCAGTATTTCATGACCCAAAATGTCTTGAGGTATCTAAACAATCATAATGTTCAAGGATATCTAGGATATGGTTCTGAATGAAGAAATCAGATAGATGAAATTCTAGAGTTCTATTAAAACAACATATTATGTGGATGGTATCGGATGAAATGGTTAATAGAGAAGTAATAAAGAGAGAAGTGTATTGAAGAATTAATTATAGGTAAATTGGTAGGCCTAGTATTGTCCCAGTCATTGAAATTTCAAGGGGGTTGGGGTGAATTGAAGTTAAAATCAATGATATATTTTTTCCCACCCAAAATGATAAATAGTTTGAAAGTAACATTTTCAGAACTAACTAGAGTAAAACGGTAAATAATAGAATTAGAAATTGAATCAATCAAAATTTATTAACTATATAATGTAAATAAAACATCTATAATAATAATAATTCAATTAAAAACAATGAAATGGAGTTCTTAATAACAACCCATAAAATCCATTAAAATATATTATTAAATGTATTATCAGTTCCAATCAAAGTAACTCTTTTCTTTGTATCTATAGTGGTAGGAGTATCAATACCTAGATACATGGGATACAAGTTAAAATAACTTGTAACTCTTTCAATCAAACTAACCAGAATATAAAATTCTAAACCTAACTTCTTTAATTGATCTTGGTATTAACAACTCTATCCCTAAGATCCTCTTCAATCAACCTGACCAGAAATGGGCCCTCTCCCCAGACTTCATCAAATATAATATTTAGAAGAAAACAAATTTCTAACCTTGAAATATCAGTGATCACATATCATTGAAAGTAAATAATCATAATAAGAAAATTTAGAGATTTTACAACGAAATACCTCACACTTGTATAAACTAAAAAATTACTAGAATCAAAATCTCTCAATTATTGAGGTAATGTAAAACTCCGAGTTGTTAGTATCATATCCCCAAATACTAAAATTATTATTATAAATCCATAATTTTTGGTGTAGAAAACACATAATGAAAAACTTCAAGTTCTTTGAGCATGATTGTAAAAAACATAAAAACATCAGTTGTGTGTTCCATTTGATGTAAATTAGGTGTCTTTACAAATCAATGAAAATTATATGTATTTGAATCATATAATTAGAACTAGTGAATTGGAAGTTAAGTCTATATAAAAAATATAACTAACAATTCATCAAGTAAGTATAAGGAAAATAAGGTGTGTGTTGTGATTTTTCAAAATAAAAGACAAAGAAGAATTAATTTTAGGAAAATGACTCAACATTATCTTCCTTTTTGAGAATAATAAAATATAATAAATAATAATTATTCAAATGAAATTAATAGAAGTATAAAACAACCTATAATTCCAAAAAACTTAATCCCCCTTGAGATATGAATCTAATGTATGATTTTTTTACAAAAATTTCCCCTTTAATTGTCTTTTTATTTATTTAACTTTACCCCATTAAAAAGAATTCCATCTCCTTTCTCCCCCATGGATGAAAATATCCCCCTGAGATTCCTAGTATACTATAAATTCTTCCCCTTTAGTATTATAAAAAATAAACATAAAAGAAAAGATTAAAAAATAAAACTTAGAGAGTTAAGAAAAAGTAATAATCTATATAATAATAATAACGATAAAACATTGATTGAATAATGGGACACTATAAGTACTTTTTAAGATTATAATCAATGTAAAAGTGTATGAATAAACCTAAAATTCTCAATTCATAATTATAAATATTTATGAGTGAATCATAGATGTTTTACGCCACCCTCATAGTGTTTTCATGAACATAAACACTGAATTATCTTTATAAAAATTTCATTTAAGTGAGTTTCAATATTTTATTAAATTCAATGTGAGGTTATTAAATGGTATCTTTATGTTCATTTTAATCCTTGATATAGGATTATATGTACCTATCTTCATGCTTGACGTTATTTAAAATTCATTTAAATATACAAGGAAAACTACAGGATGAAGTGGAAGTGGCCATTCTTGAAGGCGATGAGTTGCAGATTGCAATGGATACCTGATAAAGGTAACCAGACAACTAGATCCATGAGTGTAGAAGAATAATCTTCCCAAAATATCCAATAATTATCTAAGGGAGTCCCACCATCTGGCTGGTGGTGTAGGAAGTAGCATCTATTCTCTAGTAATTCCACCTGCTAGCTAGTGGAGGAGTACCTACTACCCTATGCTAGTTTTAATAGCACCCCATGTACCTGGTATCCCACTGTCTACCCATTGGTGTCGATAAGTGACCAACAAGGAATAATTTATTATGGTAAAAATGAATATTATGATGAACCATTATAGGTTCGATGTACCTGATGATTCTATAAGTATCTTAATCCATTTTATAGGCTATAATTGGACCCCTTGGCTACTTGAAGATTCACTATGACTAATTGGTATTATTTTTCCCAACAATGTTCTCCTAAGATTGAATCAATAGAAAATCTCTTGAATTTCCACGTCCTATCATGAGCCTTCCATTTATATATCCTATAAATGATCTCTATTATACTCACAATCTCTTTATCCTCTATTGTATCGTCTTCAATTATAATATTTGTGAGATTATTTATATAGTGTTTTCTTAAAGAGAATACCTCTTTACTCAACCTACATTCACCAATGGTTCACACTCCTTAAAAGTTCAGGAATAATTACATGAATATTAGTGAAGTTCAATAGGGCGATCATAAGACAAAATTACGGGTATAGGTTATTAGTCATCATTGATACAAAAGGATTAATATAATTGACCTCTCAAGTATGGGGGCAAAGAAATAACTACTCACATAAATATTTATTCAAAAATCATATCAACTATGTTTTATCTTATTTAAATTTTTTCAATTACATCAGTAATAATCATGTCACATACTTCCTTAATTTATATTCAAACATTTATAATCCTTAATTATTATAATATAATCGTTATAAACCCAAATCGAAGTTACAAACTATCATGTATTTTATTTCTCACTTTATTATTTCAAAATTGATTAATTTTGAGAATAATAATTTTTTTATTTAAAATTTTAAAATATAAAATCACCAAACATATCCATAATATATGATAAAAAATATATCATAAATAATATGTAAGAGTAAATCAAACCACATAGAGGGAGTCTTTATGGAAAATATCATAATATAAAACACATGAAGTAGAAAAGACACCTTATGAGAAAAATATGTGGAAAGTGATCACCATACACTAATCAAGATATATATTATAAATTCAATTTATTATTCATTTGGAATATATTAAGTACCCATACAAAGTGTTTTTATAGTTATATATAAATAAATAATGTCCCACCTCTTTCTCATGGAGGTTTTCATTATAAGGAGAATAAAATACAAGAAGTGGGAAGAAAAAAAGTGTCATTAATTATACCCATATTATATTTAATATATTTATTTTTTATAATTTAAGATTTTAGTAAATATATCCACAAGATTATTATCATTTTTGATAAATTAAAGAACATTAATTTATTTCTATGTGTGATACCATAGGAAATGGTGTCTTATATCTATGTGTGTAGCTGATGATTGATGTGATGGATTCTGAGACATATAAATAACACTATTTATCTCATAAATAATTATAGTACAAGTAAAAATAATTCCAAAACCTTCTATTGAGTGATTTATTCACAAAAATTAAGAAAAATAACTTCCAACTCCAACATATTTGGCTTCAATAGTAGAAAATGCAACTGAATGTTACTTCTTACAGGACCAAGAAACTAAGTGTGGAGTAATGAAAAGAAAAGTTCTTGAATCATTGTACCAATCCATTATACATACTATAAATTTTATATATAAATAACTCTTAAGAATAAATTAATATTTTAAAGAATAAAATTGTATTAGTTCTGAAGTACCTTTAAGATAACAAAAGACCTATTTAACTACATTAAGGAATTAATACATCAACGTTTCTGGGAATCTCACACACAAGCATATAGAGTAAATAATGTCTAGTATAATATTTCCTGATTAAATTAAATATCCAATCCACCCATTAAATATTTTTTATCTAATGTTTTCATTGATTCATTAATGTTATGTTTACATGTGGTACCCACTTGAGCACTTGTAAAGGAAGCATTATAAAAAAAAATAATTATATAAATATATAAAATACTTATATTGAGTTATATAGATAATTTTGGTCATTTAGTTATATTGAATCCATGAAATTAGTTAAGTTCACCCATCATACTCATCTCAAATTCTTTTTTCAAATGTCCAGAAATAATGTCTCAATTTTTTTTTCATGTTGAACGAAAAATAATTTCATAGAAATATATTTTCATGATTATAGTGTCATTAAAAAATTTATTGGTATAAATAGTAGGATATTCCATTACTTTAAAAATTAATTTATAAGCAAAACACATTAAAATCTAAAATACCAAGCTCTCAGTGCTTTTTTAATTAAATAAAGTTAATTAGTAAGTCTAAAAACATGGTTTCAAAAATTAATATCTTTAAAACCTAAAGTTTGTTCAATATAATCCTCCTCATAAACATAATACTTGAGAATGAAACTCTTTACATCCATTTTAAATAAATTAAAATTCATATGAGATAAAAAGGATAATAGAATATATATGGATTCTACTCTAGATATGGGAGAGAAACTTTATCTATAGTCTATGACCTATTGTATATTAAAATCCTTATAAACATCTATGGAATCATTCTAGACCATTTATCCATTATCATCTAACTTATTTCAGAAGAACCATTAACTCATATAATATAAAGATCATTTGAATACTAAACCAATATTTAAAACTTATTCCATTTTAATTGATTAAGATCTTATTTCATAAATTATCATCCTCTCATAACCAAATGAACCATCTATCTTTTTAAAATTAATATTGAGATATGAATACAGTATGATCATAATCATTTCATAAAGAACTTCTTTTTTTAAATAGATGATCTAAATTAGTAATGATATTATTAACGTGACAATTTTGTAAGATAATCTGGTTCCTAGGTAAAAATGAAGTTTTTTATCATCTATCGAATGATTATCTTCCATTAAGATATGCTTTGTAATGACAATTACCTATACAAGAAGCACGATTCACTATAATGAACCATCACACAAAAATATGATATCTTTTGACTATTATCACTACTTTCTAATGAAATTTTAGAAGTTGGATATTCTATTATAATATAGATGTACATTACCTTTAAAATATTTTTTCCTTACTGATTTGATTATATTCAAGATTCCTTATATTTATTATTTAATTTTAGATAATATTGTTTAATATGAACATGTTTTTTACAATGATAAAAAATAATGTCAGAAGAATCCTTTGTATGAAATGGAAATGAAAATCATTTGTTCTTTGGAATTAAAAAATTATGACCAAAGGATGAATGAATCATGAAGGGATAATTCCAAATTACTATAAAGGGATAATAAAAATGGTAATGACTAAGTTTATGGTCACTGGATGTCATGGGTGAAAGGTCCAGTAAGAGGGTGAAACAGTTCAATACAATGTAAGTTCATCCACTGGATGATTTATTAGATTATGTATCTAGAAATATATTTGGAAGTGGAAATAGTTCACCGACGGAGTATGTTTAAGTGTTTGGAGTCATTGAAAAATTGGAGGGTCTATATAAAAATATAGGATGGGGTGGTTTACAACCCTTGGATGATTAGATGGTGGTTGTAACCAAAAGTACTGACTGTGATCTATTATATATGAATGGTGAGATCACTTTGAGATTTACTATAATTTATTGAAATATTTTATTTTTCTCAAATAAAAAATGTAACATTACCCCATGTAGTTGGATTTAATTTATATCCACATAATCTCTATGTTGTTCTTGTGAGTTTTTTTTTTAATTTATGATATTTTCATTCAATTGTTCTTTTTTTTCTCATTCCAAAGGTTTCTACATTATGGAATGGTGTCCTGGGGGAGATTATCTTCCATGTTAGGAGTGTCATTAGATGGGGTTCCTTCTAAAGATTTTTTTTCTGCACATTATGTTCCAGTGGATTATATTCTGATAGTTTAATAGAAAAGTGGTTTTAGACCTGAAAAGTAGTATCAGAGATCATGGTTAGAATGTTTTTGGATGATTAAGCCTTAGTGAAGGTGTTTTAAAGCTTAGTTTTTTACATCATTCTTCAGTTTTCATTATAAAAAATATCAATTAACAGTAATTGATATCCAAAAGTTACATTTTTCATAAGTTTGGAGAGTTCACAATTTTTGGAGGTTTGGTGTTGGAGTAGAGTAATTCAAAGGTAGAGAAGTTTGATAAAAATATATTTCTAATTTTGGAAGAAGTATATAAAGTATTTCCTTATACTGAAGGACCATGATTTTCTATTGAATAATTCCAATCTATATGTTATGATAGTGTAAAAATAATAAATAATGGATAAGAAATAATATCTATTGATGTGAATTTCACTTTCCAAAAATATGGCATACAATATATTGGAAGTTAACACAACATTAGAACTCATTAAGACCTTCAAAAATATATATGAGAAGCTCAGGATAATGAAAATAATAATAATTTTCATTTGAATTTTGTAAGTTAACTCTGATTATGATCATATCAATGAAATCATTATCATTAAAAGTTAGTTATACTCAGTGAAGATTACCTTTAGAGACCTAGTTTGGGAACTATTTTTGCTCTCTTCTATCCTGAAATCATGGGACATGATGGTGACCAGTTTGAGTTACTCCAGCATAAAGGTCAACTTAATTATCATGTATGTTAGATACATGTTCTTGAACAAGGTTATGTTTCATAATTAGATCCAAGAATCTTTCAAAAAATTCATACAATTTTGAATGAATAGGATATACCAGTTAATGGAAGAGTTATTAGACGGGAAAAGTTTGGAGGTGTTTGAATAAGAGGATATCAATGGATTGTTATCCCTTATACTGAAATTATGGGAGATAATCCTCCCTAAAAAATTATTGTAGTTAATAATGATAGAAATCCAAAATTTATGTATGGAAAGTCTCATCTTTTGTATGGAAAATATCTCAAGATTATGGGGAAATATGATGTTTTTTATAGGAAGGAAATAAAATATTGTTGATGTTAAAGGATATGAGACACAACTTGATGATAAGGAAAAAATTAATCTCCATTTTAAAACTTTATGATGTAGGTTTTAATAAATATTTTATATATTTTAAATATATAATATTATTTGAATCGTTGGTCATTAGGAAAGGAGTAAAAAACATGGCACTTCACCTTATGGGTTCACCATTAAGAGTGATTAATGCTAGAGAGTTAGCTTTTTTAATATTATTGAATGACCATATGGGTCATATTAAGAGAAATGGATGAAGATAATAGCTTATAGAGGACCATTAATGTCCAAAATCATGGAGTATATAATGTGTGATGATTTTTTCTTTCCAAATTAGTGGAACACATCCTTCCAGATGGAGGGAAAAAAATCACCAAATGTTGGAGTTGGTTCCCACATATGTTTAGGGGGTGGATATGGTGAGATATCATGGAGTATTACTCTCTATGTCACTTTCATAAACAATTAAAAACTCAAATTATGGGTGTAATTTCTAAGGCACAAGTCTGAGGTGTTCGACAGATTTTTTTAGCAGAGGTCCATAGTGGAGGAGTTTGGCCAGAACGTGATTCTTGTTGTCATGTAATAATAGTGAGTATGGATATAGATAATTCCATAGATAATAATAATAGAAGAAAATTATATTTTATAAGAACATGATTTCAAATTTTTAACATAAAAGAGTAATGGAGAGGATGAACTATACACTGGTGGATAAGGA
The DNA here is from genome assembly GCA_963277665.1 of Viscum album. Lineage (NCBI taxonomy): Eukaryota > Viridiplantae > Streptophyta > Magnoliopsida > Santalales > Viscaceae > Viscum > Viscum album. Next base: position 1,923,770,922 of record OY728160.1, read on the forward strand.
TAAAAGTTTAAGAATTATTACAGGGTTCCCTAAGGTCTTTGGGACAAATTAGTTAAATATTCATTGTAATTATTCAACTAAGGTATGCAATCTCAAATCAAACAACAATTTTAAATATTATTTAGTCTAAAAGGAAGGTTGATTTAAACCACCTCAATGTCTTTGGAGTTCTCTCTTAGGCCCATGATGATTCCTAGGACTGAGTTAAGATGGAAGCTAAGTCTTAAGCATGTTACTTCATTGGATATGATAAAAAATTTATTTTAATTCAAATATGGGAAAATGTATTTAAGATATTCATTTTAATACAAAATGAAACCATTAATGAAAACATCGTATGGAAGGATTAGAACTTAGTGGGAAGTTATGATGAAAAAAGGTACCATTAGGTGATAAGGTTCAATTGGATGGATATATAGAATTTATGGAAGCTTTGATGAATCCATCAAGAATGGAAGTCCCAAAAATACTACACCATCTAGTGGAATTATAAACCTAAAGACTTTATTTTCCAATGTTTTTTCATATACCAAATATATTTGAGAGTTTAAAGATCAAATATGATCGAGAAACATAAGTTATAACACTAGATATTGCTCCCCAATTACCATTTCCATATAAAAATACTATTATTTAGTAGGTTTTATTGTACTACTTCATTCCTAGAAAATATTACCCACATATTTTTTAGAGTTTTAGAATTATGGTGTATAGGTTGGGGTTTTCTAGGTCACCATGCCAAACCCCTATAGGTTGAGCCATTGTGACGGTTTTAGGGTAAGGAATGCACTATAGAGATCTGGGGTCTAAAACCATTTTCCATATCATTTTGAGTACCCCAACACTATAGTGAAAGAGGATATTATATAGGGGTTAAACAGTAGGGAACCATGTCATAGACATAAAGGCTGCACCGTTTAGGGGATTGTACCCATCCCCTATAATTTTTAACATCTCCATAGTATAGCCTTTGGGACATGATATGTAAGAGGGATTACACCACAACCTTGAGGGTAGTTCCCTGAATCATGTCACCGAATTTTTTTAAAATATTTAATTTAGCATTTTATTCTTACGTATTTTAATCCCACACTACCCTATTTCTCTCCCACATTGAAATCCCTCTAGGCCCTATGTGTGACTCCATCCTATCCTCTCCCTTGTGGGTCATATCCAAGTGGGGTTTTTTGTCTGAGATTCTTTGACGCAATTATTTTCAAGTGATTACTTACCCTTCTCTTGGTTATCTTCCCTCTTCTTTCTTGGTCTTATTTCAACCATAAGGTCATGGAATCCTAAAGTTCATGTTGGACAAATCTAATGATAGGGGGTTCATTTTTTGTGCCTTACATAACCTTTATAAGGTATTTACCTCATTTTATAGTGTATTCCACCTGGTTATAAGTGAATTTACTTGAATAAGGTTGGTGGTTTTATAAGTTAGCTTTATTTCATTAACCATAATTTCTTGATTCTTTTTAAATAGTGGTAAGGTTTTTTAAAAATGTTTTATGACCTTGTAAATGTGATATATATGTAATAAATTTTGGGAAATGATCACCTTTGGTTTTGGTGTTTAATGTGTCTTAAAATTTATTGTTATTGTGTTAAATTGTGTTTTATATTATGAAATTCCCTATATAAGTAATTTAAATGGTATAATAGTTCCCCCTTGAGAGGGGATAAACACTTACAAGCCTAGTTAATTAGGTGGGATGATTAGGGAAGGCATGATTAGGCATGGTATTTCCTAATTAGCATTGGAATCACATTAAAACACTGAATAAATAACTTTATGATATGCATTAGAATTTACTTTTTTGTGGTGTACCCTTCCCACTAGGCATTGAGATTACTCACCCTAATGATGGAACACAATGTTGACTTTTTTTTGGTTTGATCACTTAGTTATGTGATGATATTAGATTTCTCTGACCCAAGATACCTTAAGGCTTTCCCATGGTGCTAATTTTTATGTTGATCTTAATATTTTTATTTTCATGAATTTGTTCTATATTGTAAATGACTGTAAAACTATTATATTATTCTTTAATTTAAAGGTTAAAATCCAATTTTCAATAAAATTTATTTTTAAAATAGCATGATTGGTTTCATTTATTATAAACTACTTATGAAACACATTGTGGGACTCTAATGGGTTGTTTTTATTTCACTCTACATAAACCCAATGGGTGTATATAGACTTTGATTTTTAAAACATAGGTAGAGGAAAAGGGACACTTGGTGGTGATGAAACCTCTTTTTAGTGGAGTGTGGGTTGATGTTGGTGACATGGTGGGGACCAGGCCCTTATGTCACACAGATATGGGTAGTGGTTTTTATTTCACTTTTGTTGTTAGTTTTTGTATATTATTCATGTATCACAAGGTCATATTCCTATTTTATTCTTTTTCATAGGTATATGGTTGAATCAGCCTATTTTTTTTCATATTATATATATTTATTATGTTTAAATTTTTGTTTATTATCATCCTTTGAGTCTTCATTTATACTTATATTGAAGATGTATTTTTTTATTTCACTAGTTCTATATATTCATGATCATGAGTCTCCATGATATAGAAAGGCCATTCCAGAACCTTAGGTTGGATTCATTTATTTATTTTAATTGGGAGAACCATTCCAAATGGAAATTATTGATTCCGAGGTACTAATTTTAATCCCCATAAGATCGAGTATAATCTTTGGGCCTTGGCACAGGCTAGATCGAGTTCTTGTTTCGAAGCTGACCCATTTTGGTTCATGATAAAATGGTATTAAAGAACCTAAATTTTGGTTTATGTTACTTAGGGATTTAGGTAGACCATATATTTGATTTTAGGTGCTCATGAAATAGGTATAAATTATTTTCTAGACAGCAATCTCAGTGTCCTATATTTTGTTTATAAGTGATTCTATGAATGGGATTATGGATTTGGATTCACCCTTCCTTTTAGGTAGGGTTCCCAAATTGAATATCATTCCCTAGGGTTGTGTTTTATGTAAATGTGGGGATTAATAAAATTATTCTCTTATAAAATGTTTCAATATTTCATGAATATTTATCATTTTTATTACGATTAATTATCTATTGGATTCTTTATTTTATTTTATTTGGTTTTATATAGTACCATTCCTCCATAAAGACTTCCGATAAGTGATCATGAGGATTCTTCAAAAAATTTTCCATGAGATAATCCCATGATATATCAAAATATAATTGTAGTAGTTGTTAAAATAGATTAATCTATGTATTTGGTAAGGGATCTTAGCCTTGATCATGCGAAGGAATGGAATTCAGGATCAAGTGGTGATAAAGATCAATCTTAAGAATTACTTTAGCATAAGCCTCCATCATTATGTAGTAAAAAATAATAATAAATAATATAATGATTGGTTGGATAAAGCTAAATGAATCATTGACTTTCTTGGAACTTTCGATTCTATCAAGGTGAATTATACTTCCTATATTCTTGATAGTCCCATTCAAAAGTAGTGTGAGTCAGTTCTGTAAGCTATGAGGTATAAGAACTTGGTCTAGAAATACAATATGGTTATCTTCACTCAGCAGTTATATCTTGATAACATGGAACCGGTGAAGTCCTGATACTTTTTGACCCTTCTGTAGGGTACCCAAACCATGATGGAATATAAATACTATTTCATAGAAAATATCTTAGTTTCTCTAGATCTTATATGAAATGACGTGTTAAAGTCTCACTAACTCAAAATGGGATTTTAGACTGATATTTTTTCCCATTTTTTCTTTGTTAAGATGAAATCATATGCTAAGGTATTTTATCGGGTCATAATATTGGGGATTTTATGGGCTGGAAAATCTGGGCTGATTGGGGTTCCTCCCAAACATAGAATAAGTAAATAGGGTTCTTTATAGAAGAAGAGTAAGTGAGATGAGGCTAGAAAGGGAGGTAGTTTGGATCTAGGTCTTCATCTTAGTCATTATTAACACAACTATAAGAAGTGTCTCATACTTATTACGAGTGTGGAAAGGTGGGTCACATGAAGCCTTCATGCTCAATAACCTTAACAAGCTATAATTATTATAGGACATTGGGTTATTTTTATAGATTTTTCTAGGATATCTAGTCAACCCAAATTGGTTCACTTTTTTCAGTCCCTATTTTGATTTTACCATAGGTAGGTCAGGGATACATTGTTTATTGTAATACAACAAGAATGGGTTTGGGCTGTGTTCTCATGTAGAATGGTCATGTTGTAGTATATGGATCTTGCCGGCTCTAACCACATAAAATAGACTACTTTACCCATGAACCTGATCTCGTAGGTATAATTAATTTTCATAAGTGTTTTTGATACTAAAAATTTAGTTAGATATTCATATTCTATTCAAATATTAGGATTTTGAGTTATATTTTATCTTATAATGACATGAATATCATACAAAGGATATGGGTTAAGTACCACTAGGAATTAAATTTTGATATCACCTATATTCTGAGTAAGATGAATGTTGTCACTAATTCACTTAATAAGAAGTTACCTTATCAAGATTTGAAGGAGTCTAGTGTGGTGTAGAACATCACAAGACTCTTTTCAGGCCTGAATTTAAAGTAGAAATAAAGGGGGGGGGGTGTTCTTAGATTCAATTTAGCTTACACCCTCTCTTCTTTGGATCATTCCCCAAGAAAAACTAGAAGACAAGGAATATCAGTGGATAATGTGAGTCTTAAATTGTGGGGAGTCCACCGATGAGTGGTATCTATCTTCTAAGGGAGTTATTTTCTTTGGAAATCACTAGGTTGTCCCTTTATCCCTAAAGAAGGTTGTAATGAAGGACTAATAACTTATTGATATATCCGACCTGGTTCCATCATTATGCATTATAATGTAAGAGTTCATCTCTGGTGGACAAGAATGTGGTGGGATATTATTGAATATGTATCTCGGTGCTATACCCATCAAGAAGTTAAGGATGATCATTTGAATATCTATGGCCTAATTCAAACCATTTTAATCCCACTTGAATGTGGGACGAGATATATATGGATTTCATCATTATTATACCTTATACCTCATGAGGAAATAGCTATTTGGGTTATAATCAACCGACTGAAAAATTCCAAAAAATTGAATTCTAATCAAATATCCCATGAAGGTAAAATATCTTGAGTGGCTAAATATGTAAGGCATTGTGAGGGTTTATGAGATTTTATGGAAATTCATTTCTAATTGACACCCCATGTTTACCTATATTGTTTAAAAATTCCTCTAGGAGGTAATGAGATACCTAGTTGATCTTAACATGGCCTATAATCCACACACAAATGAAAAAATAGAATTAGAATTCCAAATTTTAAAAAATATGGTTTATTACTACATATTAGACTTTGGTGGTTCCTGGGATAACCATATGGGATTGGTTGAGTTTTCCTATCTAAAAATTTCCAATCATTAATCAAATTGGACTATTTTTAAGCTTTGTATGGTTGGCCTTGTTTGTCTCCCCTCTATTAGACCAAATTGGGTGAAACTTATTTGGTAGGTACGAGCATTGTATAAGTGACAACTTGTATAGTTTAGACAATTTGATACTGATTTGTTATAACTTAGAGTTTCTATAAGTCTTATTCTAATAATCACCATATAATACTGTAATTTTCAATTGGCTACTAGGTATTCTTGAATTTAAAAAAATGGTTAGACCTCTAACAACTTCGGATTTAGAGGAACTTGAATCTAGGATATGTGGGACTATTGGAGATTACTCAAATAATTGGGAAGGTGGATTATTGGTTGATTTTACCACCCTAGTTAACATTGATTCATAATGTGTTCTAAGTCTCTTAGTTAAAAAAGTGTCACTCTGGACCTTCCCATATTTTCAATTAAAAAGATATGGATCTCAAGTAAGAAGTCTCAGAAATAGAACAACAAGTTCATATCATTAAATCTTAAGTGAATGTGTTTTGTGGAATTCTATCCCATTGGTCCAAGTGTTATGGAAACATGAGAGAGATTAAAAAGAGACTTGGGAGCCAAAATCCTATATGAGGGAGAAATGGGCTCTCCTTTTTTCCAATAAACTATCTTCAATATGATTTTATTAGGGAATAAAGTGGAATGGTGGGGATAATTTTAACACCCACTGCTCCATTTTTAGGTACAAATCCTATTATTTACTAGCTTTTATTATTATCTTTCATCGCAAAGAGACTTACCCTCATATTTATTATATAGTTCTGAAGTTATGGTGGTTTGGATGGAATTTTCTAGGTTACTATTTCATATCCCTATAGGTTGCACTATGATGTTGGTAGAGGGGTAGGAACTACACCATGTTCCATTAACACTACGACATGAAGGCCTTGTTTCCAAAAACCATGATCCTACCATTCTGATCACCCCATACCATAACCTAATAGGAAATATTGCAGGGCTATGAAGAGGGGTGGGGGGAGGGTGTAACCATTCCACATCCAAGAAGGTTATTCCATGGATGGGATTGACTCCCTCCTCTATAATTTTGTACACCCCTATGGCATATCCTTTAGGGAACGCCATAGGAGGGGCATCATTACATAACACTGGGGGCTATGCCATGAAGAATGATGCCTATAATTCTAAAAATATATAATTTACCATCATTCCCATACATATTTTTAACACAATCTACCCTCTTTTACAATAATTATTAAACCCTTATCATCCCTGTACGTGACTTCCTCCCCTCCTATTCTTTATGGATCAATTCCAAGTTGGATTTTGGATTGGATACTTCAAGTTACTTGTTGTTAAGTGATTAATCTCTCTTATATTGGATCATTTCCCTCTTCACTATTAGTTTTATTTTTACCTTAAGGTTATGGGGACCTGTGGTTCAGGTTGGATAAACATAATGATAGGGGTTCGGGTTTTTAAGATCTCTAAATTCCACTATAATGTATTTTCCTTCTTTTTCTAGTATATTACACAAAATTACAAGTGGTTTGAGTTTATTTATGTAATTCCCTGACCCTATTTACCCAGATTCGGTGAATTATTTTAATACATTGGAAAGATCACAAAAGATCATGTCTCAAAATACCGATTAGTTTAGTATCCTTGGAATTACTAGATACATTAATAAGGTTTACATTACATCATAAAATAGAAAAATACAACAACATTTTTTCTATATGAAACACTGAGATCCCATAGAATATACCTGTAGGTTAGTCATAATATACTTCTTCACATCTTGGGAAAAATAATACATTGAAAGGGGGGATATCGGATTCTCAGTAAGGATAACAATATAGAAAAAGATTTCATAAATAAGCATAAACATTTAAGTTAATCTATAAAACTAAAAAAAGCCTTTTCAACGTAAACTTCATCATAATATGGGAAATATAAATAAAAATAATTCCATTTACTTACTCACATGGTTATTCTACTAGTGGAATAATCACATGCAATATCAATAACCACTTTTATAATGATGTAATGCATAACGCCAGACTTCATAACTACATATTCAAGGCCTTGTGCCAAGACTACAAATAATATTTTATCAAGGCCTTATGCCAAGACACTAGTTTGTCTCATGAGACCTACCGATGCATCGAGGAGATATAGCGGGCTCCACCTGTCACTTACTAAGTCCAATGCATTCCTCATATGAAAAGGTTTAAACGTAACATAAAAATTCGTATTAAAATTGGCAAACGAAATGTCAATACTTTATCCATAAACCATGAATGGTATAAAAATAACACATCCATATTCAAACATATCACAAAACCTTAAATACAATATGGAATATTTGTATCACAATAAATCAACTTCAAACAAGTTTAAAATCCATTAAAGGATTTGGAAATACATGAAAATGATTTGTAAAACTCTTTGATTGAAATATCCATTTTTTATAAAAACAATTAAAATTCACAAAATTTATAAAGGAAGACATTTAAAGACATTTTTGAATCAAATTTACCCATACCACTTTGAAATTTTTGAATGGAATTAACATTTTAAAACATTCATGTCCATTTAAATAAATCATTAAAACCATATTGAAAACATGGACATTAATGAGAATAGTTCAGAAGAATAAATCTTTAAAACATTTAAAATGATGTTTTAGTAAAAAGTCCCTTAAAAAAAATCCCATTGAAAACTATTTTATGAAACATGGAAATGGATAATAAATATGTCCCAGTAGATACTTATGTAAAAACAAGCTCGGATAATAAAGATATTGTAAAAATAACCCTAAACTTGTACTTTTCCTTATTCGAGGGTAGATGAACCTCCTATATAATGTTGAAATAATTGTTATTAAATTATAAAAGAATCATATACATTAACATGATATCATATATGATATTTTAACATTTTATTGTTAATAATATCTTAGTATTATCGTCGTTTCAGGTGTTAACTGATTCGTTTTCCTTTATATGATTTGTTATGTAAGTAATGTTTGTTATAGATAGGATGTATATTATTCATATTCAGAATGATATTAAGTCTTTAAACATTATTTTTAATCATCTAATGAAAATTATTCTTGAATGGATATGATGGTAAATGAATCTCATCGCGTTCATGGAGACGGTAATCCGTATGTTTTGCACGAGCGACAATATCATTCTTTTGATATTAAAATAATATATAATTGGATGGTATATAATATATAAAGAATCATTATCATGTTATATTTATTATTTAAATAAATTACACTTCATCATTATACCCATCCAAATAATAAGGTATTGAATAAAAATTACACCACTACGTGGAGATGGTAAGCCGTACGTACGCACGTATGGTGACATGTAATTCAAAGGATGAATAGAATATGAATATGGTTGTACCATATTTATAATAACATAAAAGTATATAGAATATACTAGAGTTATTATTTTATAATGGAAAAAACAAAAAATTAAGAAGTGGAAGAAGAAAGGAACTTGAAAGAGGTGATGAAATATTTACCTCTTCTTCAAGTTCTTTCTTTTGATTTGATCAAAAGGGCTCCTTAGGTTTTCTTTCTGACTAAAGTAAGGCCTCTAGGATGAAGGGAGGATAGTTGGGAGGATATTTTGGTAGGGTTTGTCTGAGAAAAAAAGGCTTTGGAGGTGTGAATTAGAGAGAAGGGGGAGTTCCCTTTTATAAGATGGGTGAGGGGCGTCTTATGAAAAGCTAGAAATATTATTTTATAATTAAATAATTTTCGATTTATAATGGCACAAAAATAGTTTTTTTAAATTTTAAGGTGGGGATGGGTCTAAAACCACTCAAAAAATATGTTTTAGACAGGTTTGGGTCACTATATTAACCTTATTGTTTAGATTTAACTCTTAGTTAAATAGTTTGACATTTTCCATGTCTCTTTATATATTTATATTATATGGTTAATAATTTTACTATAAACTTCCAAGAGAACCCCAAGTGGTTCTTTAATGATACACCTATCATTATATAAGTCTTTTGTCTGATCCTTAGATCTTTAGGAATAGAATATCAATTAATAATATAATATTTTTTTTGAAAACTCTTTTATGTTAATTTTGACACTTTTTGGTAATTTGTTTTGGCTAAATTCATAACATCATTATTACTTCGAAAATAATTAATCTAACCAACCCTAATATGTCATATTAACCTAGAAAATTAGTTTAATTCATAAAAAGTCTCAAATTACATTTATTTGGATATTTATAATATCAATTATTTTAATATTTCATTAATTAGGTAATTACTGCATCATCATTGTGTCATAAATAAATTAAATCATTTAAAGTATAAAAAATATAAATAAAATACCATTATCTAGGAAATATTTTTATCTTTCTAATGAATATTTAATGTCTAATTTATCTTATTTGTAACTATAAATTTAAAATGTTTTAGTTATTAAAATTTGATTTTAACTCTTTTTACTCTTCTTTAAATTAAATAATAATAAATGTCGTAATCTAATCCATGTGGAAAAAAAGGATCGTGTTTTATTCCTAAGGTTGTTTGTGGTTTAATTAAACCTATCAAATAGAATTAGAAAATGTTTTAGGGTAATAATAATATCATTTTTACCCTTAATTACCCTATTTAATTCTAACCGTGGTAAATAAAAGTAAAAGGTTACTATTCACCAAAGATTATTTTCATCTTACTAAACCAAATTTTACTTACTGATATCAACTGCATCTCTTAGATTTTATAAATTCAACTCACAGAAGTAGTAAAATTATATTTTATGTAAATTTGCAAATGCTCAAAGGAGGTGGGTAAAAGACTGTGAAAAGTTCAATAAAATTTTATATATCTAAAATTACTATAAACTGACTCCAATGAATTACATTGAACATATATAGGTATTATGTATATATTTTTATCTAAAATAAATTTAAATAAAATAAATAATTATTTAAATAAAAATTTTGTTTTAAACTATAACTAAGTGTTTTTTCAATATTCATCAAAAATTGAATGTTTTCAGAAAAATACCCAAAATTCACCCTAAGAAAATTTTGATATTATAAATTTCAAAATGAATTTTATTTTACCAATTTTAAAACATATAATTTTCATTAATTAATTTAAAATTAATTCCCATTGTTAAAACCAAAAAGGGTATTTTTAAGAAATAATAACCATCAAAAGATTGACACTTGTTTATGTCCAATTTTAAAGTGAAATTACTTACAATGACCATAATTGGATTAAATGGTAAAAATATGATCTAATTATACTTAAAAACCATTAAAATTTATAATTCAACACTATAAATTATTTTTATTAAAAAAGTTGTTTTCAGTTAAAATATATTATTTTTCACTATTCACCCAAATATGAAAGTTATCAGAAAAACACCAAATATTTATTAAAACTAAATTCTTATGTCCTTATTATAAAGAAGAAGTTTATTTTCTCAAATTTAATATAAAAAAGTTTCCAATATTGGATTTAAAAAGGGTCCTCCATTAAAAGGTGGTAAAATTTAATTTTTTGAAAAATAATTCTTTTATCTGAAAAAATGAATTTGTTCATACATTATGTCTAAGAAACTCATAATATGGATTTTAAAATTATAAGGATTGTATAAAGTTCAAAATTCAATTAATACTATCCATAACTGCTTTTGAACGGTTAGTTTGGTAAGTCGTGGTGTGCTTGAACTCAGTGTTGCGTGTAGTGCAAGTTATTGCATTAATTTGAAGAAATAACGTAAAAAGAAATATTGGGGTGTTAAATTCTTCCCTACTTAAATAAATTTCATCCTAGTAATTTGAAATTGTTCTTAGAAAGTAAAAGGATGAAAATAGAAAATACCTTTGTGGGAAAACCCACATCTGAAATTGGGTTAATAAAATTTAGTCTTAATAAGAGGAAAAGGGGAATGAAAAAGTCACCACCAAATTATGATCTAGATTAGGAGAACACTGGTGGAAATTAGAGACACATAATTGGAGGAAAAACATAAATATTTATAGGGAGTGATTGAGGTCATCAGTCACAAACAATTGTAGAATTGAGGGCCTCAAAGCCATCAGTCTATGATGATTTAAAATATCATCGGTTCAACAAAACATAAGGTATTAGGATAACACATTTTAGTTTTAAGATCCTTTACCCAAATTTTAAGAATTAATTTCTTCATAGAATAAGAGAAGAATAAAAATATATACTTGATAAGGAGAGTTCCATCCTTTAACTAATTTCTACCACAAACTCATCTTTCACTCTAAAAGATAATAGATCTTAAAGAAATATTACATTTATCCTATTCTTATAAGGTTAAAAAATGAACTTATAATTCTGGTACCAGAATTTTTTTAAAAAAACTACATTATTCAATCCAGGACATCACATGGGCTAGTGGTAGGTTATACACCCTTTTCACCCTTCGGTTGCGGGTTCAAGTCTCGCGACCTTACCAGATGCGATTTGTTGCCGCCTGACCTCTGGGTTTTCCTTTTATGGAAATACAAAAATACTCTCAAACTAGAATTATCCAAAATACTTCTTTCCAAACTCATAGTCCAAAATTTATAAGTAAGGTAAACACAATGAAGATCCTTTTTTCCACATAATAACATGTGAAAAACTTCATCATGTATTTTTTTAAAACACTGCAACATCATGAATTACCAGAAAACCTTATTGATTACATTCATGCTCCCTTATTCCTTATAGAGTACTAGATATACTCCTTCTATCCAAAAATGTTGTAAACTCCAACAGTTATGGAATATACAAATCATTAATCAGTTTCAAGGTAGTCAATAATATCCAATATAATTTATCCAAATCAACCATAACTTATTCCAAAATCACTACCTCATTATTGAGACCATATTAAGGATTACCTTTCCTTCAACCATGTATTTTCCAAAAAGTGTAGCTTACTATTAAGTCACTTTTCTTTTAACCATATAATATCAAATCATCAATAAAATAGTACTGTAGCACAATCCTTATTTATCTCCATAATTCATATAACCAGTATATTGCCGATAAAACACTCAAATGAAATAATTCTATAATAACAACATAAGAAAACTAATCATTCCTGTTCATCTGAGGTAGTATCATAACTTGATTATTATCCAATAGCATCATTTGCGGTATACTCTGATGATTGGGAAATTCATTGGTGTAGTGTCCCAACACCTTGTAGATGAAGCATTTTACATTTGAAACCTTTTTCTTACCCTTGCAATCACATACTTGGTGTCCTTTTTCTCCACACTTATAACAAAATCTCATTCCCTTCAAGCATTTACCATGGTGATTCTTTCCACAGTTATCACATATGAAAAAAATACTTCTTTTCCCTATTCCATCCTTTTATTCTCTTTCCCATTAAAGACATAGGATTCAGAGAATTCATTACTTATCTTATTAACACATGATAATATTTATTAACATGTTGAGAATATATGGGAGATTATTTCCCTTATAAATGTTGGCTTAATACTGTGAAAGATATGATCCTTCTTACTCTTTAGATCATACGTATTACTGGATTTCACATTCCTTCTACTGGGCACCATTTCTATACAAAGTCACACACTAGGTCACTTTATGAATTGCAATGAATAATTCCAAACTTGTGAAATACCTAACGTAAATTGAAAAGTTTTTGGATATATTCCATAATAATAAAAATGTTTTCTTTGAGGAAGTATTTACTCATAAATCCTTCATAATGGCTTGTAATGAGAATGTGAATTATCTTAAGCCTATCCCCCAGGAGTGTCGTAACCAAGAGTGCAGCAAGGCCCATTGTTGTACACCAGTTCCCATTCGAGTCTAGCTCAAAGCGGCGTTTTTAGGTTTTACTTCTATGCACATCTATGCCAGAGCCGCCTCTACCTGGTCGTATCCAGACATGGATGTATTACTTGGAAAACTCACAAAATATCTACGGTACCAAAATTCTAGGAAGTTCTTCTATACTGATTCTAAAAGTCTATCTTAGGATAACGCGCTCTAATCAGAGTTTATCTAAATATAGTTTTCCAAGGTTTGTACTAAACTTCCCCTAATACCAACTGTAACTCCCTGACACTAGTTACCCAGATTCGGTGCATTATTTTAATAAATTGGAAAGATCACAAAATATCAAGTCTCTAAAGACTAATTAGTCTAGTAGCCTTGGAAGTAATATATACATTCATAAGGTTTACATTACATCATAAAATGAAAAAATACAACAACATTGTTTCCATAGGAAACACTGAGATCCCATATACTATCCCTACAGGTCAGTCATAATATACTTCTTCACATCTTGGGAAAAATAAAACATAGAAAGGGGTGAGCTCATATGCTCAGTAAGGATAACAATATAGAAGAAGCTTTCATAAATAAGATTAAACATATAAGGAAATGTATAAAACTTAAACAAAAGCATTTTCAACATAAACTTCATCATAATATGGAAAATATAAATCCAAATAATGCCATTTTTTACTCACATGGACATTCTACTAGTCGAATAATCACATGAAATATCAATATCCACTTTCATAATGATGGAATGCATAATTCCAGACTTCATAACCACATAGTAAAGGCTTTGTTCCAAGACTACAAATAATATTTTGTCAAGGCCTTGTGACAAGACACTAGTTTGTCTCATGAGACCTACCGATGCATCAAGGAGCTATAGCGGGCTCCACCTGTCACTTACTATGTCCAATGCATTCCTCATATGAAAAGTTTTAAACATAAAATAATTATTTTTATTAAAAATGGCATACAAATTGTCAATAATTTATCCATAAACCATGAATGGTATAAAAATAACACATCCAAAGTCAAACATATCACAAAACCTTCAATAAAATATGGAATATTTGTATCATAATAAATCAAATTCAAACAAGTTTAAAATCAATTAAATGATTTTGACATTGATGAAAATGATTTGTAAAATCCATTGAGATAAATATCCCTTTTTCATGGAAACATTTAAAATTCACACAATTTTAAAAGGAAGACATTTAAAGACATTTTTGAATCAAAGTGCCCCATACCACTTTGAAACTTTTTAAAGGAATTAACATTTTAAAACATTCATGTCCATTTAAATAAATCCTTAAAACCATATTGAAAACATGGACATTAATGAGAATGGTTGAGAAGAATAAATATTTAAAACATTTAAAATAATGTTTTAGTAAAAAGTCCCTTAAAAATAATCCCTTTAAAAACTATTTTATGAAACATGGACATGGATAATAGATATGTCTTAGTAGATACTTACACAAAAATAACCTCAGATAATAAAGAGATTGTGAAAATAAATCTTACCTTGTAATTTTCCTTGGTCGAGGGTAGGTTAAACTCATGTATAATGGTGAAATAATTTTTATTAAATTATACATGAATCATATAAATTAATATGATATCATATATGATCTTTTAACATTGCTTTGTTAATAATATATTAGTATTATTGTCATTTCTGGTGTTAACGAATTCGTTTTCATTTAAATGATTTGTTACGTAAGTAATAATTGTTAATGATAGGATGTATATTATTAATATTAATAATTATATTAAGTCTTTAAAAATTATTTTTAATCATCTAATGAAAATTAGTCTTGAATGGATACAATGGGGAATGAATCTCATAGCGTTCGTGGAGACGGTAATCCGTACGTACGCACGAGTGACAATATCATTCTTTTGATATTAAAATAATATATAATTGGATGGTATATCATATATAAAGAATCATTATCATGTTATATTTATTATTTAAATCAATTACAGATCATTATTATACCCATCCAAATAATAATGTATTGAATAACAATTACACCACGACGTGGAGATGGTAAGCCGTATGTATGCACGTATGGTGACTTGTCATTCAAAGGATGAATAGAATAATGAATATAGTTGTACCATATTTATAATAAAATAAAATTATATAGAAGATACTTGAGTTATTATTTTAATATGGAAACAATAAAGAAAGGGGAAGTGGAAGAAGAAAGGAACTTGAAAGAGATGATGAATTATTTACCTCTTCTTTAGTTCTTCCTTTTGATTTGATCAAAAGGGCTCCTTAGGTTGGCTTTCTGACTAAAGTAAGGCCTCTATGATGAATGGAGGATAGTTGGGAGGATATTTGGTCAGGGGTTGGCCGAGCCAAATGGCTTTGGATTTGTGAATTAGAGTGAAGGGGGAGTGCCCTTTTATAAGAGGGGTGAGGGGAACCTTTGGAAAAGCTAGAAATATTATTTTATAATTAAATAATTTTCGGTTTTTAATGTCTCAAAAATTAATTTTTTAAATTATAAGGTTGGGATGGGTCTAAAAACACTCAAAAAATAGGTTTTAGACATGTTTGGGTCACTATATTAACCTTAATTTTTATATTTAACTCTTAGTTAAATAGTTTGACATTTACCATTTCTCTTTTTATTTTTATATTATATGGTTAATAAACTTACTATGAACATCCAAGAGAACCCCAAGTGGTTAATTAATCATACAACTATCATTATTTAAGTCTTTTAGACAAACATTAGATATTTAGGAATAGAATATCAATTAATAATATAATATTTGTTTTAAAAACTCTTATGTCAATTTTGACACTATTTGTTATTTTGTTTCGGCTAAATTCCTAACAGCATTATTACTTCGAAAAAATTCATCTAACCAAAACTAATATTTCATATTAACCAATAAAATTATTTGAATTCATAAAAAGTCTCAAATTAAATTTATTTGGTTATTTATAAAAACAAATATTTTAATATTTCATCAATTAGGTAATTACTGCATCATCATTGTGTCATAAAAAAAATTAAATTATTTAAAGTCTAAAAAATATAAATAAAATTCCATTATGTAGGAAATATTTTTATCTTTCTAATTTATATTTATATATGATTTTATCTTATGTTTAACCCTATATTAAAAATGTTTTAGTTATTAAACTTTGATTTTAACTCTTCTTTTAATTAAATAATAATAATTTCCTAATCTAATCCAAGTGGACCAAAAAGATCATATTTTATTCCTAAGGTTTTTTGGTCAAATTAAACTTATCCAATAGAATTAGGAAATGTGTTTGTGTAATAATAATATCATTTTTACCCTTAATTACCCTATTTACTTTTAATCATGGTAAATAAAAGTAAAAAGTTACTATTCACCAAAAAATATTTTCATCTTATTGAACCACATTTTACATACTGATATCAACCATATCTCTCATATTTTCAAAATTCAACTCATAGAAGCGGTAGAATTATGTTTTATGTAAATTTGCAAATTCTCTTATGAGGTGGGTAAAAGACAGTGAAACGTTCAATAAAATTTTATATAACTAAAATTACTATTAACTGACTCCAATGAAATACATTGAAATTATATAGGTATTATGTACCTATTTTTACCTAAAATTAATTTGAATTAAATAAATAATTATTTAAATTAATATTCGGTTTTAAAATATAACTTTGTGTTTTTCACTATTCATCCAAAATAGAAAGTTTTCAGAAAAATACCAAAAATTCACCCTAAGATAATTTTGATATTCTGAATTCAAAAATTAATTCTATTTTACCAATTTAAAAACATAGATGTTTAATTAATTAATTTAAAATTAATTCACATTGTCAAAACAAAAAAGGGCATTTTTAAGAAATAATAACTATCAAAAGATTGACACTTTTTTATGTCTAATTTTAAATTGAAATTACTTAAAATGACCATAATTGGATTAAATGGTAAAAATATAATCTAATTATACTTACAAACCATTAAATGTATAATTAAACACTATCAATTATTTTGATTAAAAAGTTGTTTTCATTTAAAATATAGTATTTTCACTATTCACCCAAATATGAATGTTATCAGAAAAACACCAAAAATTTATTGAAAATAAATTATCATGTCCCGATTCTAAAGAAGAAGTTTATTTTTTCAAATTGAATATATAAAAGTTTCAAATATTGTATTTATAGAGGGTCCACCAATAAAAGGAGGTAAAATTGTATTTTTTGAAAAATAATTCGTTTATCTAAAAAAAATGAATTTGTTCTTACATTATATCTAAGAAACTCATAATATGGATTCTAAAATTATAATGATTATATAAAGTTCAAAATTCAGTTAATACTATCCATAACCGCTTTTGAACGACGAGTTTGGTAAGTCGTGGTGCGCTTGAACTCAGTGTTGCGTGTATTGCAAGTTATTGCATTACTTTGAAGAAATACTGTATTATGAAATCTTGGGGTGTTACAATTGAGGTA
Organism: Viscum album; assembly: GCA_963277665.1. NCBI lineage: Eukaryota > Viridiplantae > Streptophyta > Magnoliopsida > Santalales > Viscaceae > Viscum > Viscum album. Next base: position 1,923,788,681 of record OY728160.1, read on the forward strand.
TGTGGTTTCATATTTTATATTTGTTTCATGAGAAAAAATTTATTTATTCTCTTTAAATAATTTTATTGTCGTTTAAATATTGTTTTATGAGCTTTTAAAGATAATATATTTGTTATAAATGGCTAAAAATGACCCCATTTGGTTTTGGTGTTTAATGCTTCTTAAAAAGGATTGGGTCTAGGGGGTAATTGTGTTGTTTTTTATGAAATTACCTATATAAATGGTGTAAATGATAAAATTGTGCCTCCTTTAGTGGGGGAAAACACAAGGGATATTGGGTATTTTTGTGGTAGGAATAAGACAAGAATGGATAGGCATGGTATGCTTTCCCTAGCACTAGACTCATGTTGTAACATTAACTAAATACCTTGATGACAATAATAGGAGTGACTTGTTGTGGTTACTAATTCTCTCAAATCATTAATATTTCTTACCCTAGAGATGATGAACGTAGTTGAAATTGTTTAATTCGATCATTGAGTTGTGTTTTGATCTAGGATTTCCAAGACTATAAATACCTTAAGGCTTCCCTATGGTGATAATTTTTAGTCTGATCTTAATTTTTTGTTTACATAAATTACTTCTATATTTTAAAATTATATAAAAATGTTATCTACTACTTGTCATGAAATCTTAAAATATTACTTTCATGTAATTTTATTTCCAAACTTCCATGCTTGTTTTTATTTAAGAACACTTGGTGAGACCTTATTGGTCTATTATGCTCATACCCTAAAAACACCTAATGGGTGCATGTACAATTTTTTTGTAGACATAGGTATAGGAAAAGGGACACTTGGTGGTGGTAGCTCAACCAATTATTTTATCATGAGTTGATGGTTGTGATATTGTGGGGACCCATCCCCTATGTCGTAGAGAGATGGGTAGAGATTTTTGTTTCACTTTTAGTTCTAATTTTTATATCTTATTCATGTATCTCCTAATCAATATACCATATCATCCTTCTGTATATTTATATAGTTTTTATCACCCGATTTTTTTGTGTTATGTATATTTGCTACAATAAAGTTTTGGGGTTGTATCATCCTTTGATTTTTAATTTATGGTCATACTAGATAAATAATTGTTTATTTATTTAGTTCCATCTATTTGGGTGAATTAATTTCAAATATATGTAACAGACATGTCAGATCCTCAGGTTGGATATGTTTAATGATTTTCATTGGGAAACTCATTCCTAAATGAAAGTATTGAATCATAGGAACTAATTTCTAGACCGTGGGGATTGGAAACACCCTTTAGGCCTTACCATGGGCTAGATCGAGTTCATGGTTGAGGGGTGACCTGGATTGGATCATGATATTAGAAGTTGCGGTACTAGAAGAAACTCATCCAATGGGAGAACTAAAGAGGTCTTGTAGATTATGATTCCCTATGAAAATTTATGGTGATAATTTTCTTTATTTACTTGTAATGGTATATGGAGATCATAAGATCCTAGAAGATACAAAGAGTTTGAAAGAATTAGAATGATGGGAGTTAGCCATAGAGGATGAACATGATACCATCTATATACCAAAACATGGAAACTAATATAAAGGCCTACTGGGAAGATTTTTTTTAAAAAAATGAGTCTATCAATTGAAGGAAGAGGAAGATGGTATTGGGAGGTGAAAATATATACTAGTTGTGAAAGGATTTCAATAAGTGTAAGGTGTATATTTCTTAGAGATATTTTCACCAGTAATTAAGAAAATAACTATTTAGATGATTTTGATTAGGTTTCATCAGAATTATTTTATCTATAATAGTTAGATGTGAAGAAATAATTCCTTACTAGGGACTTATATGAAGAGATCAATATAGAGATACTAGTTTGTTTCAAATTTCACTTGAACTATATACTTTTGTTGCCACATAAATTTAGACACTATGGATTAAATCAAACACTAAGGAATTAGAAAAAGAAGTTAAATTACATCATGAAAGAGAAGATGTTCATGTAGAGAAATGACTATAATTAATTTTGAAAGAAAGAGTTTGGTTATGGGAATGGTCACATTAACCTTTTACACATATTATTATATTATTTTAAGAATAATTAAACATCAAATTATAAGCCAAGGATCATAAAGTTTAGTGCCTTAGAGATTAGGGACATAATTAATCATCCTAAAACCAAAATAAAAACACATTTTATTTATTCTTCATAACAATTTCTTAACTAAATTGATCCCTTATATTAGCATATCATAACAAAGGGAATACATGAATGATAGGGATGAGCTAGAATTCCTAGTAAGGGAATAAGAATAGGAATAAAATATAAGACATGGGTTTGAAGGCATAACATGATGACATAAAGGCATGGAAAATGAATAAACAGAAGTAAAAATAAAATGTATAACATGAGAACATATGAACATAAAATCATATTAATGTGTAGACAATATATAACATAACATAAACATGATTCAAGGCTTGTGGCCAAGATATAGTGGATAAATTCCCATAAAAGAACCAAGTTCACTCCACATCCCAACATGACATCTCATGAGACTAAAAATTATCCAATGAATTGGAGCACTATTTGAGTTCACCCTTCATAATGTTTTCATTAATATTTATACCACATGAATAATCATACATAAGGAATAAAACATAAACATATGGGTCACCTACTGAAATAATTGGGTGTCATAATCATTTCAAAAAGAAATAACATAAGTGATTATCATAATGGTGTCCATGAAAGAAATGATTTAAATCATATGTGTACATTAATAAAATAAAATATGTATATATCACGATAAGTGATTCCAAACTGAAGTGAATACATTTAAAAATAGTGTTTAATAAATTTTAGAAATAAAAAATTTTGTTGTGGTTTAATGAAAATATTAACGATTCTTAAAAATGGAAAAGGAATAATAATTTTTATAAAAACATAAAATAAACAATATAATTTTTCATGATAAAAATAATTATTTTAGAAAAATAATGATCATTTAAAAAAGATTATGGGGTTCACTTGAAAATGGGTAAGAAATCGGAAGGTTCTATTTATTCGGGCATGCTTATCGGAAAGAATTGAAAAGGAACTTTATAGAACACATATTTCCCCACAATAGAAGGATGATATGATCTGGATACATTATAAAACATATAAAAATAGTTTATAAGTATTAAATAAAAATAAATAATAATTATATTGGTGTAAAGATATACAAAGAGTAATCCGATGGAAAAATGGAGGTTCGAGAAGAAACCCTTACCTTATGTCTAAAACGATTATGCACTTGATCTTAATCTTCTAGATAATTAGATTAAATACATTAATTAAAAAATTAATAACCCTTTATACATTTTTTCAATTTATTATGATTTTATTAAGTTCATTTATTCCCCTCTTGATTCATTATAATATATAATTTTATCATTTTGGAGCATTCGTTTTCTTGGTTTTCATGATCAGTTACTTGTATACATGTATGGAAAGTCATTTAAAATGAGAATGGTTGTAAAGAATTGAAGTTACATGTTATCAATAAAAATAAATAATATTATATGGTTATATAATTTATTTGGTAATTTTTGATGAGGATGAATCATTAGATAAGATGTTAATGATAACATTTTAGATTATTTTGGTGGTTTTTCAATAATGACGATATTGTTTTGTTTTATTAAGTAATATCATGTATATATAATGTTTTAAGAACATTAAATAGGATTTAATAAATTTATTAAAATCTATTATAACCATAAATTTTTTTATGAGTAGTCTTGAAGTAGGTAATGGAAACTAAAAAAATTATCCTCCTTGAATGTGGTAAATTAACACAACACGAAGGATGTTATTCTTTTTAGTAAAATAGGAGAGGGAAAAGAAACATTGATGGATTATTACATTATTATAATATAATTAAATTATATTTAAGGTAATATATTTGACATACCATTTGAATGAGGGTAGGTGAGGAGAAAATAAAAAAATTAAAAGAACTGGAAAATAAATTAAATGAAAAGAAATAAGATTTTACCTCTTGAATTTATCCTCCTTGAGAACCGCTTTCTGGAAAATATCTTGGTATTTTTATGAGAAAAATTCAATAGGATGTGAGATAGGGGCTTAGGAATATATTTGAGAAGAACTTGGACAAGGATCAAAGCATGAGAGTTGTGAGGAGAAGATGTGTTGAGGGGTGGTATTTATAGGGGAGGAGAGAGGTGTTTTCTCATTATTCTATTCATTGGATTATTATTTTTCCTCAGTACTATGAATATTTTGATAATTATAACCAAAAATATTAAACTAAAGAGTGATAGTTTGATATTTTGGGATTACATCATCCATACACATTTTATGACTCCGTAATTCATGTATTTAGATTTTATCATAAATTATCATATTTTACTATTAAAAAATCAATTATTTTAGAAAAATAACAAAAATTCACTCTAACCATTTTTATAAATCTAGAATCCAAAAATGAACTCCATTTTATGAAAATATTTTTTTAAATATTTTAAATTTAATTTTTATTTAAAGTCATCATTTACTTATTAAACACCAATTTTAAAATTACGACTAATTTTGTAACACTTTGAAAAATTAAATAAGGTCTCCTAAAATTATCTTGTAATCAAAAGATAAAAATATATTAATTTATGAATACATTTTTTGGGAATAAAGTTTATTTTGAAACATTAAATTAATTATAAAATTAAAAATAAACACTTTTGTTTTATTAAATATCAATACTTAATTGATAATTTATAAAACATTTATTTACTTATACTATGATTTAATTAGATTGTATTCTCATTTATAAGATTGATAAATTTTATTTATACCTTCAATGGTGGGGTAGATATTCTATTATCTGGTTTAATATTCATAAGGGTCACATTACTATTCCAAAGGTCAAGTTACTATTCCATCATCATAGGTTTCTTAACTTCTTGAAATACCTCCTATTTATTTCATTATTCACTTATAAGGCTTGTATTATGTTTTTAATGTATTATTATATGAGGTTCTTGGGGATATAATTGCATCAAACACACACACACACCACACACACAGCCTGAAAGGCAGGTCATAGTCCCCCAAAGGGATAAACCACCCAAAAACCTGCTTTATTATATGATATATATTTGGCAAGAAGGCCTAGTGAGAATATAGCCAATTACATGGCCCGTAGGCCTAAATTTTTTGTCCCAAGGCCCATTCTATGAATAATAATTCTATAATACCACTACTCCAATCTCTTCACTGCTACAGCCCCGCCACTGCTTCTGCTATAGTGCTCACCACCACTACAATGTCATCGTTGCAATAGTGCCTCCACTGCTATAGTATGCTATAGTACTACTACCATTCTATGACCAATGGGTTTTGAACATCTATTTTTCTTGTAAGATTACAGGGTGCTTACCACTAAGCCAAACACCAACTAAAAAACATGTGTAAGGTAGCACTCGCCTCATACTGGGGGGTCCCTCCAGGTTTATAGTGCGACACACGTTCCCCAGCTAGGAAAATGGATTTGAATCAGTCTGTACATAATATGAACATTTTATGAGTCTCGCAAGACATGAGCCTTGGATAGTACCCATGGATAGAAATTTGTAAAACTAGTGGGTACCACTCGCCTAACACCCCATGAGAAAAATGTGTGTAAGGGTAACACTCCCCTCCCACTGGGGGTCCTACCAGGCCCAGAGTGCATTTCGCGTTCCCCCACTAGGAAAATGGATTTGAATCACCCTATGTATAATATGCACAGTGTTTGACTATAAATTTGGGTACTCCTCCTTTATCACTTCCTCAAGTTCCCATGTTTCCTCTTTGTACTTATGGTTCCACCATAGTACTTTGACCAGGTGAGTAGTATTTTTGCATAGAACTTTATATCTATGGTCCAAGATCATCACCAGTGACTTCTCATAAGAGAGATCATTCTACAACTATATGAACTTTGAATTTTGTAAATGTGAGTGATACGATATGTACATCCTCAATAGGGATATATGTAATAAATCATGTACTTGAGACATGTTTGGTTGAAGTTCTAGTCAATTGGCCACAACTCTGAAATAGTCAATAATCTAGATGGGGCCGATGTATCTAGGAACCAACATTCCTTTATTCCCAAATATCATGATCCTATTCTATGGAGATTTGTTAAGGAATACCATGTCTCCATCCTTAAAATCAAGGTCTCATTAACGATTATGTGCATAACTATTTTGTCAACTTTGGGCTACCATGATGTGCTACTGAATGGTTTTCACCATATCCAACAATTATTCAATGATTTTAGGTCCTATCAGATTACATTCACTAACTTCATCACAACATGATGGTGTTTTATTTATTTTCCCATAAAGGTCTTATTATGGAACAATTTGGATTCGGGTGTGGAAACTATTATTGTAGGATAATTCGACTCGTGGAAGATGTTGGTACCTTCCTCATTTGAAGTCTATAGAACATTATCTCAACCTGTCGTCCAGTGTCAAAATAGTTTTCTCTGATTGGACATCAATTTGAGGGTGATATGACATACTAAAATTCAACTTAGTGTTCAGAGCATGCAGTAGACTTTTCTTGAACTTGGAGGTGAATCTCAGAACTCGATCAGATACAATCGATAATGTTACATAATACATCCTTAAAATTTCTTTGACATATTTCTGTGAAAGATAATCTAAGGAGAAGTCCTATTAAATAGTGATAAAGTGATCTTTCTTTGTAAGACTACCCACAATAACCCATATGGAATTATTTCCTATGGATCACATTAGAATTCCAGTGAAAAATTCCCTAGTGATGTTTTCCCACTTCGATGCTGGTGTGGGTAATGGTTGCATCATCCGTTCTAAATTTTCATTTCATCCTTCACATTATAACATACTAGGCACGTTGAAATATATTTAGTGATCTCCTTTTTCATATTGTCCCACTAATAGATCTCATAGAGATATTGATACATCTTTCTACTCCCTAGGTGAATAGAGAAGGTTGAGCTATGTGCACCATTTAGAAGATCCTTATTTTTCTCTAGATTGGATGGTGCACATAGTCCTGAACCAAATATCATGAATCCTTCCTCATCCATTTGGAACTCTGAGGATTTCCCATTTCTTATAGACTCCACCTTTTTCACAATTTCTACATTATTTCTTTGAGAATAAATTATTTTCTCCCTGAGGGATGGTTTAGAAATCATTTGAGAAAGGATTGATGATATTCCTTCCTTAATACTTCCCATGTAAATCCTTTGAAGGTATAAAAAGATTTTATCCTTCTCAATTCCCATTATTGACAAAGATTTTGGATCCTTTATACTTAGATCATCCACCACTTTATTTTCCTTACTAGGATGGCAGTGGATTGAGCAATCATAATCCTTGATGAGATCTAACTATTTTTGTTGGAGCATATTAAGATCCTTTTGTGTGAATATGTGTTTGAGTCTCTTATGATTAGTATATATTTCTCACTTCTCCCCATAGATATAATGTCATCAGATTTTTAACTCAAAGATCATACCTGCCAACTCCAGATCCTGCATGAGATAGTTTTGGTCATGAATTTTCAATTTCCATGAGGAATAGTCTATCAATTTATCATTTTTCATTAGTAAACAACCTAATCCATTATTTGAATAATCAATGTACACCACAAAGTGTTCCCAACTTATCAGTATTGTGAACACTAGTGCAGTGATAATCTTGTTTTAAAATTGTTAAAGTAGTATTCACATTCATTAGTCTAGAAAAACTATTCTCCATTCAGATTCATCTTGGTTAGTGGGTTTGAAAACCATGATAAGTTATTCACAAATTGATGTTAATACCTATCTTGAATAAAGAAACTATGGATCTATGTTATATATGTTGGCATAGCCCACTATTTAGTTGCCATTATCTTGGAAAGGTCTACAGATATCCCTTTTATAGTGATTACATGCCCCAAGAATGATTCTTCTTCCATCTAAAACTCACATTTTATGTATTTTGCATATATTTTATCACTTAAAAACGTTTTTAGCCATATATTAAAATTCCACTCATGTTCCTCCTTACTCTTAGTGTATTTGAGAATATCATCAATAAAGACTACCAAAAATTGGTCAGGGTAATATGTATATACTCTATTCATTAAGTTAATGAAAATTTATGGAGAATTATTAAGTCCAAAGGGTATCACTATGAACTCATTGTGTCCAAACCTCATTTGAAAGGCTATATTGGGAATATCTTCCTTCCTCACCTTTATTTGGTGATATCCTAATTGAAGTTCCCCCATAGAGAAATAACTATCCCCATGTAGCTGATCAAACAAGTCATCTATCCATGGAAGGGGATACTTGTTTTTTATCGTGATTTTGTTGAGCTCATGATATTCAATGAAGAGGTTCATTTATCCATACTCCTTCTTGATGAAGAGGATTAGAGAACCCCATGGTTAAGCACTCAAAGATATAAAACCCATGTATAGATTCTAATGTAATTGGTTCTTTAGTTATTTCATCTCAACGGTGGTCATTCAATAAGGTTTCCTTGATATAGGTAGAGATCTACGAATAAGTTCAATTGATAACTCAACCTCTCTTTCCATTCAAATACTAGGAAAATTCTTCAGGGAATACATTAATGTAGTCCCTCATAATGGGCATGTATTCAAGTGTGATTCTATCCTTTGTATCAATAATTTGTGCTATATATGCTTTCTCATAAGGCAACAATATCCATAATTGATATGATGACTATGAAGGAGATTCATATTTTTCCTTACTCTTTTACAGAATTGGAGGATGCTTTAGGAAGTGAAGAGTTATCTTACCTTCCCAAAATTTGATATTGGATTTATATAAAGTTATCTAATCCATACCCAATATGTCATCAAACTTCACCAAAGGGAGTATGGAATGATTTTTTGGGTGGTTCAGTCCACAAACATTAACCATGGAGGATTTATAAAATTTGGATACAATAATTTACCCATTTACTATTCCCACATATAACTCATCCTCTAACTTTTTAGGTGGTGATTGAATAGTTCTAATTTTTTTAAATATATGAAAGAATTCATAAAACTAGAATCATATAACACATTAACTTTTCTTGAATGAATAACAAGTGTACCTATCACCACATCATTTTAAGGCTTCACTTCAGTTGCAGTGATAGAATATTACCTTCCTTATTGCATTGGAGGTTGTTGTTGTTGATTTACTCAAAAAAACCATGGATTATGGAAATAGCTAGCATAATTCCCATGTCTCTTGTAGTTGAAACATTAAACTACATGTTGAGTGTTGTTATGAATCTTCCTTTATTATTTTACAATAGTGGGATTATTCACATCCCTTAAGAAACTATTTTCTATATTCCATTATCTTATATATTTTAAGCATCTCTTGGTTCCCTTAAAGTAGTTTCAAAGATTATTATTCCACACTTTTGATATGTGGGATGTTATTTCTTCTTTCCATCATTGGATTTATCTATTGATCCACCCATATTAAACTCATTTTTTCTATTTTTCCCTAGCCCCATGAGACCACTAAGTGTATCCAATATCCATTTCAACTATAAGGAAACAACATACAATACCTTCATAATCTTCAAAGTCTCGAATCACCAATGATTTCTTAGACTTTGATTTAGTATGATAAATAAGTAATCCACCTGTATATTAGAGTTCATGATAAATCCAAAGTCCCATCTTTCACTCCTTATGTAGTTTTACTCATACACCATGATACAATCATCTTCCTTCTACTTCAATCTGAGAAATTCACTTTCCCTATTAAGGTGGAGGGTTTGGGGAAAATATTTTCTTGAATTCCTCCAAATCCATGGAATGAATTTCATTTTGGAAATTTTTTTTCTTGGTTAGTGTTGAACACATACCAGATTCTCCAATGAAACTATATATCGAAATCACAAATTTATCTTCTTTTGAGACCTAGAGGACATATATTATCTTCTCAATGGAGTTAATACATTGTTCTGTAAGGAGGGGATAAAAGGATCCACTAAGCATGGAAAGCCCTTTCCATATAAATTATTCAATGAAAACTTTCACTTTCTTAGAGGAATGAGGTCATTCTAAATGATTCGAGTTATTATTTATAACTTAAGACAAGTGAGAAAGTATTTTCATAATGTTTTGAGCACCCATTACCATTATATTTGGAATTTCATTAGGTAAAACAACACATTTACTATCACATTTATTGTTGTCACATGCTCTTCTATTTATCTCAATTAATGAAGAAAATTAATGTGTAATTATGGGGCTTGAATACTTAGCTAATAAGTAGGAAAAAAGTAACTTTGAACATGGAAGGATAAGATTGTAAAGGAAAAGTATATCCTAAATTTTTATTATTATGTTTTAATATAGGATATCCAATATCTATTTCCTAACTTATACTATTATGAGAATTTTTTTCTTTAATAATGGTTCATAACGACCTTGTGAATTTACCAAGACACATCCCATGAGAGTTTAAAACCAGGTGCGTAGTAAGGCCCGTTGTCAAGTACCAGGTTTCCCTGAGTTAGGCCCAAGACACCTTTCTAGAGTTTTTATCCCAATGTACATCTATGGTAGAACCAAGTCCACTTATATTATCCAGATAAGGATGTATTTTCTTGATAAACCACTTACTCTATACTTATGAAAATTTAGGGATGTTTTTTATACATAGTTATATCCCTATGGTTTTCACTTGAGTTTTGTAATTATAAGCCCAAAAATAAATAAACATTTCCTCTGATAACAACTGTAGTCACCCTAACCTTTTACACACATTAATACACAATTTTAAGCATAAATAAACATCAAATAACAAGCCAAGGATCATAAATTCTAGTGTCTTGGAGATTAGGTACATAATTAAACATTAAGAAACAAAAATAAAAACATATTTTATTTAATCTTAATAATGATATCCTAAATCCATTGAGCCCTTATATTATTATAGGATAACCTGGGGAATACATGAACAAAATGGACGAGCTAAATAGCCCCATAAGTGAATAAAAATAGGAATAAAACATAGCTGATGGGTTAGAAGGAATAACATGATGATATAAAGGAATGTAACATGAATAAAAATAAGGAATAATAACATGAATAACATGGGAACATATAATCCTGACATCATTGGGATGTGGAAATAACATATAACATGACGTAAACATGAGCCAAGGATAGAATCCAATACATGTTGGACAAAATCCCATAAAGGAATTGGGTTAACTCCCTGTCCAAAAATGATTTATCATGAGACTAAAAATTACCCAATGCATTAGAGAATTTTGTTTCCTTACCCACCATAACATGTTCATGGATATGTGTGCCACATAAATAATCATACATAAGGAATTAAACATAAACATAAGGGTTACCCATGGAAAAATTGGGTATCATAATCATGTAAAAAAGGAATGACATAACGGAGTATCGTAATGGTGTATATGAAAGAAAGTAATGAACAATAATAAGTAAAAATATTCATATATAATGATAAATGATGTCAAAATCAAGTTAGTACATGTAATAATATTATTTAATAAACTTTATAAATAAAACAATTTAGTGTGGTTTATGAAAAATATTAAAGATTTTTTAAAATGGAAAAGGCATGATTTTTTCGTATAAAACCCTAAATGAATGAAGATGCTACTTCATGATAAAACTAGTGATTTTATAAAAGTAATGTTGGATTAAAATATATTATGGTTTTCACTTTAAAATGGGTTATAAACTAGGAAGTTCCCTTTAACAGGGTTTTCTTATTAGGAATAATTGAGAAGGTAACAGTACAAAACATGTATTTACCCATAAAATAAGGATGATATGTCATGGAATCATGATTTTGGAACATATAAAAAGAGTTTAAAATAATTAAATAAAAATAAAAAAGAATTACATTAGGGTAAAGAGAGAGAAAGCTTAATCCGATTGAAAAATAGAGGTTCAGGAAGAAACCCTTACCTTATATCCAAAATGGTTCTGAACATCATCTTAATGTCATATATAATCAGATTAAATCCAATAATTAATTAATTAATAACCTATTATACATGTATTTTATTTATTATAATTTTATGAATTTTATTTATAATCATTTTCATGTGTTATAAATTATAATTTCATCTAATGGGAGCGTTCATTTTGTTGGTTTTCATGATTGGTTACTTGTATATGTGAAAGGAAAATCACATAAAATGAGAATGATTTCTCAGAATTGAAGTTATATGTTATTAATTAAAATAATTAATATTAAATGATTATATAATTATTTTGGTAATTTTGGGTTATGGTGAATCATTAGATAAGACATTAATGACAACTGTTTAGATTATTTTAGTGTTTTTTCAATCATCAAGAACTAGTTTTGTTTTACTAATTAATATAATGTATATATAATGGTTATAGAACATTAAATAATATTTAATAAATGTATTATAATCTATTTTAACCCTAAAAATGGTATTATTAGAGGTCTTTATATAGGGAAGGAAAATGGAAAACCTTTTCATCCATGAATGTGATAAATTTTTCACATCACAGATGATGTTTTCATTTTTTGTAAAAAAGGAGAGGGGAAAGAAATGATGATTAATTATTTTATTATAATAATAAAATTAATGTATATGTAAGTTAATATATTTATCATACCATTTTTATGAGGGTAGGTGAGTATAAAATAATAAAAAAAAAAGAACTTGAAAAAAAAATTAAAAGAAAAGAAAGGGGATTTTACATCTTGAATTTATCCTCCTTAAGAACCTTCATATGGAAAAGGTATTGGTATTTTTATGATACTAAAGGATCCTTCACATATAGGAGGGTATTGGTAATATATATTAGTAGAATTTGGAGAAGTATACAATATTTAGATGTGTGATGAGAAGAGGTGTCAATGGGTGGTATTTATAGGGGAGGAGAGAAGGTGTTTTCTCATTATTTTATTCATTAGTTTATTATTTTTCCTCAAGATTATGAATATTTAGAGAATTTTCATAAAAAAGATTAATATAATTATTTATAGTTTGATATTTTGGGCTTACATCAGCCAAAAATCATCTATGATTCCACAATTCATTTATTTAGATTTTATCTTAAATTATTGTATTTTACTATTCACCAAGAATTCATGTATTTTAGAAAAGTCCAAAAAACTCTCTATAATGATTTTTTAACATGTATAATTAAAAAAATAACTCCATTTTATGAAAATAATTTTCTAAATATGAGAAATTTAATTTTTAATTAAAATCATCGTTTACTTGGAAAATTACATTTTTAAAATTAAAACTGATTTTGAAACACTTTGAAAAATTAATTAAGGTCTCATAAAGTTATCTAATAATCACAAGGTAAAAAAATATTAATTTATGAATAAATTTTATGGAAATAAAATTTCATTGAAAACATTATTTTAATTATAAAATTGAAAATAAACACTTATGTTTTATTAAAATATCAACACTTAGTTAATAATTTCTAATAAATTTATGTTCTTATACTATGATATAATTTTATCATATTTTCATTTATATGATGAAAAAATTTTATTTATACCTTCATAGGTGAGGTTAATATTCTTTTGTTCAGTTTATAATTCATAAGGGTTATATAACTATTCTAAAGGTCTAGTTACGATTTCATCGGTATAGGTTCCTTAACTTCTAGAAATACCAATTATTTATTTCAGTATTCATTTATAAATCTTGTATTGTGTTATTAATGTGATTTTCTATGATTTATACTATATTAAATAATTTTAATAAGGGAATTTCCATTGATATAATTTCAGATCATTACAATGGGTGTTTTGTCATCCCACTTCTCTACATGGATGACATGTTGACTTCATGACTAAAAAATGAACAATAAATTAGTTAAATCCTGGCCTGTTGGTATGTTTTTAAATGAATGGTCTAGGGATGATAAAGAATATTTTATGTAAAATGATCATTTGAATCCTAATTTCCAAGACTTTTTACCCAACACAAGTTGACTACATCTGGAAGATATTGGAGTTCTTTGGTATGTTAGAAGAAAAGAAAGTGTCCACACCTCCACCTAGAAACATTAGTCTTAATATGGATAATTCACTACGAATATAATTACATGTCAAGTAAATAATTAAGGTTCCTTATGAATTATATGTCTTATTAATTTAAACCATTTTTTTTACTATTCAGTGCATTATATAAGTAATGGGATTTTTTAGTATGTTTATGTTAAACCCTATAAGAGAGAATTGAGATGATATGGAGTGGATTATATGGTACTTAAAGGGGGTCCAAATCATATAAATTTACAAAGAAAGGGATGAAACATTGATAGGTTTTTTAGAATCATAATTTTATTTTGATTCAGTTACATAGAATAGGAATTTCAAATATTAGTTTACTTTTGGAAGAATAATAGTGATATGTATGTCAAAGATTTAGCCAGTGTTTTCACTCTTAATAATTAAATAAGTGTACATTAACTTAATGAAGGATGTGAAGGATATAATTTTAATGTATGGATTATTGGAGTATCTTTTATCAATATCATAAGTTATAATGTTGTTTTGTGACTCACTATGCATGATTAATTGGGAAAAAATATGATGTTTCATTCTAAGATAAAGTACATTTGGATAAAGTATTTATTTATCTCAATGTTTTTAGAATATGGATTTTTAGAACGAAAATATATTAAAAATATCACAAAATCTAACAAAACTATTGACAAAGGATTTTTATAAGGATGTATTGGCACATATTTGTGCGTCCATCAAAATTGGATGACTAAAAAATATGGTTGGGGAACCGTTCTGCTGCTAAACTAGAATCTAGGTGGAAGAAGGAAGTATATGGATATTTTTAGTAGGACTCAATCATGAATTCTGTATAAATAATAAGTGAGTGTTTTTTGTGGATGGTTTTGAGAATCATTTTTTTAATATATTGGAAATTTAGACCAACAACATGAGGAATACCTAAGATGAAATGTGCAATTCCCAAAAAGGATGATGGTATAGGCAATGAAAAAGGTTCTGATCATTAGATGTCATAAGTGGAAGGGTTAGCTAGTGGGACTAGTTGTCCAATAAAACAAAATTTCATCCATTGAATGATATACCATAATTATTTTCTAGATATATCTTCAAAAGAGGGACAACACTCCAAATGAGTAGGTTGAGGTGGTGGGAGTCTATGACCAAATATAGGGTTGGTGAACAATGATAGGTTGAGTTTGATTACAAATCATAAAGATGGGAAGGTAGTGGTGGCCCAAAGCACTAGTTGGGATCTACTATATATATAGGTTGTGATCACTTTTTGATGTACTATGATTTATTATAATACTTTATTTCTATTGAATAAAAGTAAAGTGGAATTCCTCTAGAGAGTAGAACACAAGTTTGGATCACTTAAACTCTATGCTATTCTTATTTTTTGTTTTTCATTTCTAATCATTTAATCTGATAATTATTATATGTTCTCATTCTTGAGGGGTTTATTTTGTGGTATGGTGTCTTGGGAACAATTTTTTATCCAAGTTATAGGTATCATTAGATGATTTTTATTATAAAGATTTCGTTTCCATGAATCATGTCCTTACAGAGTATCTTCTGGTTGTCTAATCAGACAATGGACATGGAAATACATCCTTATTCTCATAATTTCTCATAGATTTCCTATATCTATCTCCTCAATAATTTCAATAATAATTTCAAAAATTATTCTCTCTGATAACCCATTAATATGGATTGAAGGTTGATAACATTCACCTTCATTGTGTTCCAAACTAATATCATCCAAATATCACTGGGGATATCTATCTTTGGAAGTACATTAAATAGAATTATAAAATTCACATGAAATATAAGAAGACGCAACTCCACTATTCTTCAGTTTCTCCTTCCCAACATCACACTTCAGCCTATTTTCATACTCTAATAAAATTACGATAATTTCATCAAGACCTAGCTTAGTAAGATGCTTCATGTCATTAGTCACTATTCTTTAAGAATCCCATTCCTTTAGAAGTATATCAATAACTTTATCTATAAAATTCTAATCTATAATATCTATCTCACTATAATATTTAAAATCATTAATAATAGTCATAAAACATTGATGTATTCAAGCTACTGACTCACACTAAAAAAATAAAAAGATTGATAATCCAAGCATAGAATAACTCTTCTAGTCTCCAAGAATTTAGAATTACTAAAGTGAGTAATCTCAATGATTCTCTAAATTATGGAATTATTTTCTTATCTATATATTTCATCATAGACATTTCAAGTCATCAAACAAAGAAAAATATTAATAACTTTATAGTTATCTTGATACTCATGGATCTTTTCATGAGTAAAATTAGAAATTTCCTACTATGGAATCTAATATTTCCAAATCATCATCTAATACTAATCAATTCCAATGAAAATCACATAATTATTTATATTATATCTCTAATACTCCTAATCCATGACATAAAAAATAGTTGGATGGGTAAGATTTTTGTTCTCCAACATTTAAATTGGTAAGCCTTCCATAATAAAAAGAACTTTCCTTTACTACACGTTAGTGTAAGTAAAGAACAAAACTATCTCAAAAAACAAAAGGTTAATAGAGAAGACCTGAAAGGTATAAAATGAATTGATACCAAATTCTATCTTAGTTTTAGAAGCTTCAAGAGGGGGCGAAATTAAAGCTGATTTTTTTTGAAAATATTCCCACTCAAAAATATAATCATTTTAGAAGTTACAATTTTTGAACTTGTTAGAGTAAAACTATAAATAAAAGAAGTGGTAATTAAATCATTTTGAAGTTATAAAATTCCCAAGGTAAAAAAAACTTAATAATATGAACAATAGAACTGAAAATAGTGAAATAGGGTTCTAGATAAGAGTATATAAACTCTATTAAATGATATTATAAAGGAAATTTACAATTCTAATCAATGAAAAACTTCTCTTTTAATCCAAAAAAGTAATAGGATCAGTAACTAAATCCAAGGCATAAAAGTTATGATACCCAAGAACTTCATCAATCAAACTAATCCAAATATAAAAGACCAAACTTATAATTATTTGATATATGTCAATAAAAATAACTCTACCCAAGGTCATCTTCGATTGACCGCAATGATAGTATGTCCTCACCTCAAACATCAATGAACTAGAATTTTAGAAGAAACCAAATTCTAATAAACATAATCACATCGATCAAACTGGTTCATAAGTAAATGATTATAATAAGAATACTTTTTACAATAAAATAAATCCTACACATAAGCTCTAAGCATACAAAAAAAATCATACTATCCAAAAATCTCAAGCACTCGGGTAATAAAACACTCTTGATTGAATTTATTCAAGGATACCTTCCTTAAAGTATCTTTCTAAATTTATAACCACAATTGTAATAAAATCCCAATGTTAGACTTCATGTTATTTAGTTCCAGTTGTAAAAAAATCAGAAGCTTCATCTCTATATTTCATATAATATAAATCATGTGTCTTCTCAAATCCCAAGAAATTACATGTATTTTAATTTTTTCACTAGAACATTTGAGTCAAAAGTCAAGTCTAAATAAAAATTAGAACTAACATAACTTCAAGTAAGTATAATTAAAAAAATGTGTCTGTTGTGATTCATCAAAAAAAAAACAAAAGAATGTATTTTAAGAAAATGACTCAACACCTTGTCTTATCATGCTATTAGTGTGTGAACAAAGAACAATTAATGAAATTTTTTGTGGGACATAGTATAAAATCTAGAGGATTATTTGAAAATACCATAGATTATAAGGGTAATAATATTTTACAATTAAGTGTTAACATACCATTATGTTGATTTATCAATTACTATGGAACATCATTTTACTCTACCTTAAAGAGAGGATACATAGAAAACTCTCTTTTGAGAATGTTCAGTAAGGTCCATATTTTAGTGGATGAGGATTTCAAAATTATAAGAAAATGTGATGTTGATTAATGGATAAATAATAAATTATTTTTAAGTGGTTAAACACATATTAGGATTAGAAAGATCATAATAATATTATCTATATTGACGATGTTTGGTTTTTTAAAACTTTTTTAGTGGGAATGATTCAAATAATTATACTAATATAAGACAATAAATAATGTAAAATAAACCAAAGTAGGAAAACACAACCAAACAAGCCTTTAAAAGTTCTCATATTTATGTCTACCAGTTTATACAAAACCAAAGAGATATACAAAAACAAAGGGAACCCAAAAACTATCACAAAAAGACACCACTCGTCAAGGGAAATATATCCCTCAATCAAGCACTGCAACCCCACCCAATAGGATCACTATCATCCTAAACCACGATCACCAAAAAATTTACCCTTACCTGTATCAAACCTGACCATATCTACTTACACCCAAATGTGTAAGCAGGGTGTGAGGTATTTACCAATAGGATGAAACCCAAAAAAAATGATTCCATGCTATAAATGTTAAATGAAAAATAAACTTACAAGTTTTCAAACGAAATGAAATGATAGAACACTTTAAAGGAAAGACGTTTCAGTGAAAACAACTTTTAAAGGGTTGCAATTTTAAATAAAAACACCATTACTATTGAAGTAACCTAAAAACCACACTTTATGCCAATGGTGTACACAAAATATTCAAAGATCACAAATAATAGAAGATTCCATATGGGTATAGGTTAGTAAATGATACCCTAAAACCTCACTTCTTGGTGTAAAGTGGTATAAAAACCACAATCATCTACATTCCTGTGCGTGAGCCACTAGAGAGGAGAAACTTCCAATGCATTTGGTGGTTTACAATCATCATAAATATTTATTTAGTGTTATCATCATCAATCCTTCTAAGTGAAACCAGATCGTATCCACCTCCATATCACTAGCACTTTATTCATAGTTCACCCTTCTAGCTACCGAAGATTCCCTTAGTGCTCAATCAATTTCCACAAGCCACAAGATACAAGACATTCACACACACAATCCCAACAAGGTATTACACACACCAAAACCATGATTTTCACACCCAAAACTTCTTTCAAAAATCAAAATCACCCCAAAACCTTTCCAACAATGATTCAAATTCTAAACAAAACTTACTAAAAACATTACTCAATTTATAAAACATTCCAAATGCCCACAACTAGACCTCACTTCAAGAGTACGCCAATTTAACATGAAAATTCCATTTTAAAATCAATTTCATATAAAAAATATCTGAAAAATAAATTCACACCGCACTCATGATTCATAAAAAAAGTTAAATAAAACAAGAAATACCAAAAATTTCACCATGCAACGTTTATGCATGGAATCACCTACCATTAGTGTAGAAAGTTTCGGAAAACGGTGCGAAACTCCACCCGCTCCTCAACCACACGACAATGAGACAATATTGAGCCCCAAAAAACAAGATCAAATCCGAAATATCATGATTCAACACTAAAAATGTCACCCTATGGATGGAGAAGATGAAACCCCCAAAAAGAAGAGAGAAAAAGGCTAGATTAGAGGAGAAATCAAGGATACGAGACACTTATTTGATGAAATAAGGAGGAATCACACCAAATCTGGAACAAAAATGGATTTTAAAGGGAGGTTTAAGGAGGTAGAGGTTAACATAGGGTGGGAAATCCTATATGAAGAGAGAAATTGGGTGTTTTGGGGGTTAAACCATAGAGGAGAGAGAAAACGGGGAAAAAATCTTAATGTGCTGGAAGATCTGCATGGTTAATCTACATGGTTTGTGAAACCATATGGTAACTATGAAGACCATTATATATAGATAGAGACCTCCACATGGTTACTTTTTCTAAGATGAATTCCCATGTGGAGTCCATTTAGTAGGTTCTGTCTCCTACTATATGGTTTCCTTGATGGGAACACGATTACTACTAACCATGCACCAACCGTGCATAGGGGATCATTTTCCAAAACATTCTCTTTTTTCCTAAATAATTCAAAGAGAAACCAAGGAAAAAATATTGAAAAATAAAATAAAATAGAAAATACCTAAAAATGAGATCACATATGTGACAATTCTCCCCACCATGATAACTTTTCGCCCTCCAAAACTCAACTTGAAACCTGATCAAAAAACTGAAATGAGTACCCTTGTTTGACCTAAGACTTTCGCTCCCAAGACTCATGTTTATCATTCCTATGTGACCAAAGGACACCGAAGAATGGGATATACTTCCCCCAAATCACCTTCTCTTGGGAATACACTATGCGCATTGGCCGTTCAAACACTAAAAAATCGGGCTCCATGTCCAATTCTTCCCAATTCAACACATTAGATGGGTCTAGATTATACTAATTCAATTGGGATAAGTGGAACAAATCATGAAACAATGTTAATTGAGGAGACAGAGCTAACCAGTATGCCTCCTTACCAATCCTCTCGGTTATTTCTAATGGTCTGACATACCTTGGCATTAGCTTTCCTTGGTTTCCCAAACGATGATGACCCAAACAGGGTGCCACTCTCAATAAGACCCAATCACACATAGAGAATTAATGATCCCAACACCTATGATTGGAATAAGATTTATGGTGACTCTGTGCTATAAATAACCATTTCTTGATCAGCTTTACTATCTCAGATGTCTCTTGCATTAGGCTTGGTCCCAATAGTGAGGTCTCACCTACCTCCACACAACATAACAGAGACCGACAAGGCCAAACATAGATAACAAAAAATGGATCCATTCAGATAGAGGATTATTAACTATTATTATAATAAAATTCAACCAATCCCAAATGGCTATCCCATGAACCTCTAAAATCCAAACACATAAATAGAGCATATCTTCCAGAATTTGATTTTCTTGCACCGTCTGACCATCTGTTTTAGGATGGTATGCTCTGATCATCTTAATATGTGAACCCAAATCCTTTTGAAGGCCTTCCCAGATCTGAGAGGTAAAATGGGTGTCTTTTTCAAAAACAATTACTGATGGAACACCATGAATCCTCACCACATCCTGAATATAAAACCATCCTAAATCATCCACCTTTGCTGAATCTGTGATCGAAATGAAATGGGATGATTTAGTTAAGCTATCAATCACTACCCAAATAGAGTTCCATTCTTGCGATGCATGAGTTAATCCAATAATAAAATCCATTGAAACCTCATCTCACTTCCAGGAAGGAATGGGTAACAGATGAAAAAACCAGGGATCCTTTGATGCTCTACTTTCACATGCTAACAAGTTTAGAATCTTGAGTTAAAGTTAGCTATGTCCTATCTCATACCTGGCCACCATAGTTATTGATGAAAATCATAATACATATTGGTAGCACTAGGATGAACGACCCATAAAGACTGGTGGGTATTTTTCATAACCACTATCCTCAAAGATAACAACACCACGAAATGGAACTTGAAATATATATTTACCTTAGGAGACAATAACCAATCGAAGGACATCTCCCCACCATGAAGAAATTACATATACCATTAACATAACCCATCATCAGACTACTCCCATTGAACTATCCTTATATGATATGAAGTCAACTACACACTCGCTAGGAACAAACCTCCAATGTTCTCCTTGGTCTCCAAATGAATCAGGGCAGAGAGCCCCATAAAAGTCTACTCTTCACTAGTATTCCTCAATTCTTTCACTGGTAATTTCATACTTAAGGTTTTATCCACGACATTAACCTTTCCCAGGGTATAGATGATATCAAAGTCAAACCCCTGTATATATTCAATCCAACTGCACTACCTCATATTGAGATCATTTAGGGAGAAGATGTAGGCCAAAATCTTATGATCAGAGTAGACCATGAGTGTCTCCCCATAGAGGTAGTGATTCCATGTATTCAAATCATGCATCAATAATTCTAAATACAAGTTGTGGGTTAGGCAATTGTTCTCATGTGGATGGAGTTGGCGAGATACACACACCACGACATGATCATTTTTCATAAACACACAACCGTGACCCATACTTAAATAATTGAAATAAACCACATACCCCTTTCCTGATATTTATAGGATCAACACATGTGAAGTAGTTATGTAATGACCTGAAATTTTGAATAAATCTTGTTTCATAATTTTGTGTGTTATTTTATTTTATTTTTATACTCAACAAAAATGTTTCATTTTATAACATGAGTATAATTAAAATGAGACCGTTGGGTTTTGACTATTATATGACCATTGGTCAATATAACCGCTGGAAACTAAACGTTTTGATTATTGTCTCTAAATACAAGTAATTTTGGTTAATTAATATAGAAAGAAGATTCGATGGCCTCACCCAGTAGTCTTGGACTGATCTAAGCCCATCTAACAGAACTTGGGAAGGAGGTTGCACCACTGGGCTTTGCTCTGGATCAAACCCATGCTGAACTTCATCGTGTGAAGCTAGAACGGGATCGCCTTCGCGAGAAGTTCAAACTGATAGAAATTACTAATCATGCGATGTTGGCCGAGCCTCCCTCATATTCTCTCACCTTAGCACACCTTACACTTAGGTCCTATGCTGGTGTGATAAGGGGCTATGTAAGGAGACTGTAACTGCCTTGTGTAATCATTTGTTTTAAAAGAAAATTGGGATTTCTTCTTATGATGATGTTTATGTCTTTCTAAAAGTCCGGATAAATATAGTATGCATATTTTTGGTGAATTTTAGAGAAAAGATATTTCAAAAAATGATTATGTAAACCTTAAATAATTAAAAATGTGTAATGATTTTAAAAAAATGGTCTTCTACAATTATGTTCAATACGGGATTTAGAGTCTAATTAGATCAACTTAATTTTTGATGAATAATAAATTATGAATAGTGATTTTATGCTTAGGATTAGTAATGTGACCAAATGGATTAGTAATCTCACTTAAAGAAAGTATTAATATAATCTAGCCACCTTGATTAAGTAATGTGATTCAATAAAATTGTTAAATAATGGTTTCATAAATTATTAGTCAAGTATTAGTTTTTTCAGTTGAATAGTTTTTTTAATTAAAAATTTAATTAAAAATATTTAGAAAATTATTTTTATAAAATGGGCTTCATTTTTGAACTCAGATCATCGATATTATGTTAAGGTAATTTTTGGGTATTTTTTTGAAAAAAAAAGAATTTTCAGTGAATAGTGTATTTATTTAAAAATTAAATTAAAAATATTAAGAAAAATATTTTTATAAAATGGAGTTCATTTTTGAAATCAGAGCATTGATATTTGGTTAAGGTGAAATTTTAGGATTTTTCTGAGAAAGTTGAATTTTCGATGAATAGTGAAAATACAGTTTTTAAGTTACGGGTGTTTAATGACATCATAACTGTGTCATGATGATGTCATGAGATATTTTATGGGTTGGCCGACCAAAGGTGATGGATTATTGTATTGGGGGCATCATGTGGCATAACTTCATGGGAAATATTTTGGGAGAGCACATGGTTTTGAGAAACCCACTTATGAGGTGTCCCTTGGCCATCAATGCCTTGTCCCCTCACTTTCCCTATAAATACGAAGCCATTATCTCATACTTGGGACTCAAAAATCATTCTCAACGAAGTTCTGGTCTCCTTACCTCCCAAGGAGTCCTACCAAGGTGCCCCAAGCCCTCAAGGTCCAAACCTTTGAGTTTTAAGAGTTACGTTTTAAGGTAAGGGATCCGACCCCTCTCTTTCTTTTCAAGTAATCTATTTTATGTCATTTCTTTTATGATCCATGTTATTTTGTTGGAGGATGTTCTTTTATCTTCATTATACTTTCCTTTTTATTTTAATATTATTAGATACCCCTTCTTAATCTCATCATTTCGTTTTATGAATGTTTATGTGGTGCCGTTAGGCTGCCAAATTTTTAAGTGGTTCTTTCACCCTTATCATTTTGAAGTTCTACTTTCATGTCAAGTATTTCAAGTTCCTTTTTATTATGTTGGGGTCTTATCTCTATATCAATCATACTGATCTTTTATGTTCACATTATGAGAGACCCTATTTGATCTCGTCAATTCATTTTTTGAAGTTTAAGTGACCCCGTTAGGCTACCGAATTTTCATAAGAGAAATCTTATTTTTGTCTTCCCTCCATGTTTTTATTTTCATATGGTATGTCTTTAAAATCTCATTAACATGTTCGTATATCCATTATATTATGTCCATCTACTGTTCTTTGGATCATTTATGAGTTGGTGACCTATGTCCCCTCTCTTTTCAATGTTCTCTAAAACCCTGAAACATAGCTGTTATGCTGCATAATTTTCATCTCAAAATGCCTCTCTCTTTTCTCAAAATTATTTTATGTTATAAAGTGAATTATCAAAGCTCTTATTTCTACAGGGGTATTCACATATATATAAAAATTTTCTATTTTAAATTCTGGAATTTACATACATGAGACCTGCTCTCCCCTTTTGTGGGTTTTAAAGTGACGTAAAGATCATGTCTTTAAAGCAGTTTTTAAAACGTTATGATTATGAAATAAAACGCATTTATTTTATGATATATGGGTTATTTATGAAATTTTTGATGAAGATATATGTGGATCACATGATAATAAAGGAAAATTTAAGGGTGCGCCCTGATAGCGCTCCAATGCATTGGGTAATGATGTAACCACTAGAGATTACAATTTTCACGATATCTTGGTGAATAACCTTGGTAATTTTCAAATGACACCTTGGGGATGGACCTTGGTGATATGTTCATGATTGTATATGTTAAATGATGTAGCGACATCTTAAAGTTATGAAAAATGTTATTTTTATTATGATATGCCACATGATTTATTTCTCATTCCTTAAAGTTATTTTTCATGACATAGTTGATGTATATCAAGTTCACATGTTAAATGTTTCTCTTGTTCCCTTACTGGGCCTTCTGCTCACCCTTTCTTTTGATGTATGTCCCTAGGTTATGAGATGCAGTAATGAACCTAGGATGAACTTAAGGAGATGCCTTTCAAGTGTTTAAGAAGAATGTTTTATATTGTTTTCTTGTATTATGTTCCTGGTTTCCAAGACACTAAACCTTAAAGATCCTTAGTTTTGTGTAATATAATGAAAGTTTATGTTATAAAATGGCGGGATGCTATAGTTGGTATCAAAGTATTGTTTAGTTATTTATGAAAATCAGGATATGAAAAATGTAGGAAGAAACCTACAGAAAAGTTTATATATAATAAATCTTCCTGGTATTTTGGTGAGTATTGAGTAATGGGTTACCAAGAAAATACATCCCTATCTAGATACGAGCAGGTAGAGGTGGCTCTGGCACAGATGTACATAGGGGTAAAACCCGAAAACACTACTTTGAGCTAGACTCAAATGGGAACTAGTACATGACAACGGGCCTTGCTGGACTCTTGGTTACGACACTCCTGGGGGATATTCTTTGGTAAATTCATAAGCTTAGTATGAACCATTGTTAAAGGAAAAAAGATAAAATAAAATAAAGATTCACATAAGAATATATGATCATGGATAACCTGGATGGGAACCGAGGGGATCCGAAGTTAGGGTATACTATTCTTCTATAAGTTATCCTTATATGCTTTAAGTTCCTTTTCATGATTATTGGCTAAGTATTTAAGCCCCTAATTATACATTCTCTTCTTAGTTAATGGTGGGAAATGGAAGAACATGTCCCAGCAACCAATGTGATAGGAAATGCGACGATTGCTGTATTAATATGACAGAGATGATTAGGGGATTAAAATATGTTTTTTATTTTGGAAGACGTTCACTATTTTGGGGACCCTATATGATCGAGGTAAATAGATTACTATGGTATTTTCATTGGGGAGTAAGGTTGACTTATATTTTGAGGAATGGATGAATTTAAGGTGGAATTATAGCAATTTAGGTTACTTATGGGAATGATTAACCTATCTTGGGTAAAATATGTTTAGGTTAGCTACTTTTGTTATAAGATGTTAGGAGTGGTTGATGTTGTTTGGAGATGAACAATGAAGTTTATTTTGGAAGACTAAGTTATCAAATCCTTCTTGTATTTGAGTTTCAATCTTAGTTTGGTTTATTTTGAGAAATTTTAAGGATCGTTATTTATAGAATGGTCTATGATGAACTGTGGGTAGTACCATTGAACTTTGAAGGTTTAAAAGTAGTTTCCATTCCTATGGGATTCTTTCTTTTTGAAGAGCTGTTTTACCTTAACATTTCTATTTTTGGGATAATTTTTAAAGATAGAAGAAATAGATAGTTAATCTTTTGTGGATTATGTGATTCTCTAGAAGATGATTCTTGTGTTTTGATGAGACCAAGTAGTTTTGAATGCTCATCGTTTGGAGAAAAGATTAGTTTTGGTAGAAACTTATTAAAGGAAGAAACTCTACATGAAGGTAGGTATATTTCCTTATATTTTTGTTCTATGTAGTAAATTAATTCCTCAAAATTATAAAAATAAATGTAAAGAAAAAATGTTGTTAGTTTACGTTTCCTACTAGGTAATCAAAGAACTTTTACACACATCATAAGTTTGGGATATTCTCGTGGTCAACTTTCTCCTAATCATGATTTCTATCACTCTCCCCCAGAACTTGACCCTTTGTTTTTCTTCCATATCCATGTTTTCTTCCATGGAATCCTAGTATGGGTTAACTCGGGTGACCTTTTTTACTTCCCTTTCTTTATTTTAAAGTAATAGTGTTACTAACTCATTTTCCGATGTGGGACTTTCACTGAAATTTCAAAACCCAATTTTAAAAACTACGAGGACGCAATTTCTGAAGGGGGAAGATTGTAACGACCTGAAATTTTGAATAAATCTTGTTTCCTAATTTTGTGTGTTATTTTATTTTATTTTTATACTCAACAAAAATGTTTCATTTGATAACATGAGTATAATTAAAATGATACCATTGGGTTTTGACTGTTATATGACCATTGGTCAATATGACTGCTGGAAACTAAACGTTTTGATTATTGTCTCTAAATACAAGTAATCTTGGTTAATTAATATAGAAAGAAGATTCGATGGCCTCACCCAGTAGTCTTGGACCGATCGAAGCCCATCTAACAGAACTTGGGAAGGAGGTAGCACCACTGGGCTTTGCTCTGGACCAAACCCAAGCTGAACTTCATCATGTGAAGCTAGAACGGGATCGCCTTCGTGAGAAGTTCAAACTGATAGAAATTACTACTCGTGCGATGTTGGCCGACCCTCCCTCGGATTCTATCACCTTAGCACACCTTACACTTAGGTCCTATGCTGGTGTGATAAGGGGCTATGTAAGGAGACCGTAACTGCCTTGTGTAATCCTTTGTTTTAAATAAAAATTGGGATTTCTTCTTATGATGATGTTTATGAATTTTTAAATGTCCGGATAAATATAGTAAGAATATCTTTGGTTAATTTTAGAGAAAGGATACTTTAAAAAATGTTTATGTAAACCTTAAATAATTAAAAATGTGTAATGATTTTCAAAAAATGGCCTTCTACAATTATGTTCTGTACGAAATTTAGAGTCTAATAAGATCAACTTAATTTTTGATGAATATTAAATTATGAATAGTGATTTTATGCTTAGGATTAGTAATGTGACCAAATGGATTAGTAATCTCACTTAAATAAAGTATTAATATAATCTAGGCACCTTGATTAAGTAATGTGATTCAATAAAATGGTTAAATAATGGTTTCATAAATTATTAGTCAAGTATTAGTTTTTTCAGGTGAATAGTGTTTTTAATTAAAAACTAAATTAAAAATATTTAAAAAAATATTTTTATAAAATGGACTTCATTTTTGAACTCAGAGCATCGATATTATGTTAAGGTAATTTTTGGGGATTTTTCTGAAAAAAATGAATTTTCGGTGAATAGTGTATTTATTTAAAAATTAAAATAAAAATATTTAGAATTTTTTTTTATAAAATGGAGTTCATTTTTGAAATCAGTGCATTTATATTTGGTTAAGTTGAAATTTTAGGATTTTTCTGAGAATGTTGAATTTTCGATGAATAGTGAAAATACAATTTTTAAGTTATGGGTGTTTAATGACATCATAACTGTGTCATGATGATGTCATGAGATATATTATGGGTTAGCCGACCAAAGGTGATGAATTATTGTATTGGGGGCCCCATGTGCCCTAACTTCATGGGAAATATCTTGGGAGAGAACATGATTTTGAGAAACCCACTTATGAGGTGTCCCTTAGCCATTAATGCCTTGTCCCCTCACTTTCCCTATAAATACCAAGCCATTATCTCATACTTTGGACTCAAAAATCGTTCTCAACAAATTTCTTATCTCCTTACCTCCCAAGGAGTCCTCCAAAGGTGCCCCCAAGCCCTCAAGATCCAAACCTTTGAGTCTTAAGAGTTACGTTTTAAGGTAAGGGATCTGACCTCTCTCTTTCTTTTCAAGTAATCTCTTTTATGTAATTTCTTTTATGCTCCATGTTCTTATGTTGGAGGATGTTATTTTATCTTAATTATACGCTTCTTTTTATGTTCATATGATGAGAGGCCCCCTCTTACTCTCATTATTTCGTTTTATGAATGTTTATGTGGCGCCGTTAGGCTGCCGAATTTTTAAGTGGTTCTTTCACCCTTCTCGTTTTGATGTTCTACTTTCATGTCAAGTATTTCAATTTCATTTTCATTATGTTGGGGTATGATATCTATATCTATCATACTGATATTTTCTGTTCACATGATGAGAGACCCTATTTCATCTCATCATATCATTTTTTGAAGTTTAAGTGACACCGTTAGGCTGCCGAATTTTCATAAGAGAAATCTTATTTCTGTCTTCCCTCCATGTTTTTCATTTAATATGGTATGTCTTTAAAATCTCATTACCTTGTTATTATATCCATTATATTCTGTCCATATACTGTTCTTTGGATCATTTATGAGTGAGTGACCTATGTCCCCTCTCTTTTCAATGTTCTCTAAAACCCCAAAACATAGCTGTTATGCTGCAGAATTTTCATCTCAAAATACCTCTCTCTTTTATCAAAATTATTTTATGTTATAAATTGAATACTCAAGGATCTTATTTCTACATGGGTATTCACATATATATCAAAAATGTTCTATTTTAAATTCTTGGATTTACATACATGAGACCCGCTCTCCCCTTCCGTGGATTTTAAAGTGACGTAAAGATCATGTCTTTAAAGCAGTTTTTAAAACGTTATGATTATGAAATGAAACCCATTTATTTTACGCCATATGGGTTATTTATGAAATTTTTGATTATGATATATGTGGCTCACATGATAATAAAGGCAAATTTAAGGGTGTGCCCTGATAGCGCTCCAATGCATTGGGTAATGATGTAACCCCTAGAGATTACAATTTTCACGATATCTTGGTGAATAACCTTGGTAATTTTCAAATGACACCTTGGGGATGGACCTTGGTGATATGTTCATGATTTTATATGTTAAATGATGTTGCCACATCTTAAAGTTATGAAAAATGTTATTTTTATTATGATATGCCACATGATTTCTTTCTCATGCCTTAAAGTTCTTTTTCATGACATAGTTGATGTATCTCAAGTTCACATGTTAAATGTTTCTCTTGTTCCCTTACTGGGACTTCTGCTCACCCTTTCTTTTAATGTATGTCCCCAGGTTATGAGATGCAGTAATGAACCTAGTATTAACTTAAGGAGAATCCTTTCAAGTGTTTAATAAGAATGTTTTATGTTGTTTTCATGTATTATGTTCCTGGTTTCCAAGACACTAAACCTTAAGGATCCTCAGTTTTGTGTAATGTAATGAAAGTTTATGTTATAAAAAGGCAGGATGCTATAAGTCAGACACCTCTTTAGATCCTAAAGGATTCCCAACATTCTGGGATCCATTCAAATTTCTCCCCTTTTGGGGTGAGTACGGTGATAGAGGAGGCAAGCCATGAGAAATCTCGGACAAAACGCCTATAATAACTTACTAGGCCAAGAAAACTAAGGACCTCGAACACATAATTCAGATGTTCCCACATCATAACCCCACCAATATTTTTAGGATACACTAGAACCCCTTGATCCGAGATGATGTGGCCCAAGAAACATCACTTCCTTGATCCAAAAAGTTCATTTTGAGAGTTTCACGTAAGGATGATTATCCCACAAGGTGCCCAACACAATCTGAAAATGATGCTCATTCTCTTCTTCAGATGTAGTGTAGACTAGGATGTCATCCACAAATACCACAATTAAAGAGTCAAGATACTAGTGGAACACCCTATTCATGATCACTATAATGACCACTGGAGAATTTTTCAATCCGAAAGGCATGACTAAATACTCGAAGTGGCCATACTTTCTTCAAAAACCCGTTTTTGGTATATCCACCTCTTTCACCCTGACTTGGTGGTAAATTGAATGTAGATTGATTTTGGAGAACCAATTTTCCCCCTTTAAATGATCAAAAAAGTATTAAATTTTGGGAAAAGGGTATTTATTCTTGATGGTTACATTATTAATATTTCGGTTTTTGATACACAACATGAGAGATCCATCGAACTTTTTTTTTTGAAAAAAATAGGAGCGGCCCTAAGAGAGATAATAGTGTGAATGAATCCTTTGGATTAAAAACCATCCAACTTTATTTTTAATATCCTTAATTCAGTGGAGGCTATGAAAAATGAGGGAAGAGATATTGGTAGTGTTCCCAGAAACAGATTGATTAAATGCTCCGCATCCCACTCTGGGAGTAACTCTATAAAATCATCTGGGAATACCTTTGGGAACTCATCCAACACACAAGGTAACCAATCCTTAGGAGCACAACCATCATCCTCCAACATGAGTGATGAAAACTAAAAAGAAATATTACCCAACTCCAGGAGTGGAGGTCCAGCACAACCCGAACAAGGATCCAATTCTCCAAGTAAAACCTAAAAACTTCCATCAGATGCCATGAAACTTACTCAATGATGATAACAATAAATATGTACCTAGAAACACACCATCCAATCCTTGCTAAGGATAAAATAAAATATGTCCATATCTGGGACCAAGAATCCCATTCCATCTCGACCTTTACATGGCAACCACACAAGATGGGCACCTGCGACCATAATATTTCCTCTTTACCAAAGAATCACTAACTCTATCACAAAAGACAATAACTCAGTTGGAAAATTCAATAGGTTACAAAGATGGGAAGATATAAAATACACAGACACACCCATATAAAATTGAAAATAAACTAAATAACATGAAATCAGAATGTTATCTCATACCATCAAGGGATCTACCTCCTATCCCAATCGTGCCTAATCCACTGTATAAATATTCCTGACATCTATAAGAGTTTGACAATGACCATTGGCCTGCAGTTCTTTCCTTAGCCGAATCTGAACCAATGAAGATCCTGTCTAACTGACTCGACCAACACACAATTATATCACCATCCTGGATGGTTCAAACTGAGCTGTCATTCCACTAGAATCCACTAATCCCATACCTCCCTAATAATAATACATATCTTTGCGAAATCGTTGCAGGTTCCCTAACACTCAACACCTGTAACTAGATTTGGGGGGATATGTACAAGTCGGCCAAGTGTGTCCCACCTTACCACATTAGTGGCACCCGAAGGACCCTGTATTGGAATCCATAGTTGGAAGGCTACCTAAAATGATGGCCTGAACTACTAAATCCCATATTCCATTGTTCCTCAAGATTAATCTTCTTTTCTGTTGAACTACCACTTCCCATCACTAACATGTCTCTAGAGGCACTTTACCTACCCTTTTAGTCAATCTCCACCATACAAGATCGGTCAACCACTTCAGGATAGATCTTCATCTTGAACAGAAAGAACTAATAATAGATCTCTAAACAAAATCCTTTCTAAAACCTTTGAGATTTAATCTTCATATTAGAGACTATCTTAGGGGCATACTGAACAAGATTAAAAAAATAGTTATCATACTCCATCACTGACTAGTCCCCCTAAATAAGATCCATGAACTCTTAGGATCTCGTATATGCTAAGACATCGGTCTAGTATTGGTCATTGAAGACTACATAGAAGCCTTTCCAGGCCATCTTCCCATGCTTCCTAATTTGAATCAATGAGTCCCACCACCTTTGACTAGGATCCTCTAGTAGAAACAAAGCACAATTTACCCTAACCTCTTCTGGGGTGTCGATGAACTCAAACTTACACTCTATCTTTTTGATCCACTCCTCCAATTCATGAGGTTATGAGCTACCTAGAAAAGAAGGAGGTTCATTATTTATGAACTCCTATGCTTTTTCCTTCTGAGATCCAGGCTCAACTTCCCTAACTAAAGTAGGAGCATGACCTACTTCCTGTCCTAGACCCTGAATAGATCAAACCATTGCATCTACCGGTATCTAATCAAGTTTTGAGTGATAAATATATCTTAATTCTTCCCGTTATCGTGGGAACATTCCGGGGAGGCATGTTTCTATAGAAATCAACAGTCATAGGAGAAAATTGTTAACACAAAAGTTCTAATTTTTTTAAGAATATAAAAAAATAAAATAAATTAAACATGCCAAAGAAACACAATAACCAAACCATTTCACACCCACCCATTTTCCAAATACAATCTACAACCTACATTTATCACCTAGAGGAGAAGAGAAACCAATATCCCAATATCCCATGGTGACTCGAGGTCTGTCGCGTGGTTTTCTATCCAAAAACCATAATCGAAACTAGAACTCAGAGCCCTGAAATTCCTATCTCCTGTCTATCTAGACTCATCCCAAATAACATGACCCAAAGAGCCACCCTGATTTGATACCATTTTTTCATGAACTAGGTTGGGTCACTATCTGACCTTGGCCCAACCCGACTCATGGAAAGGCCCGAAGGTCATTTTTGATCCCCACGGGATGGAACAAGTGCCTGAGTGTCAATATAATCAAGTGGGAATGATTTAACTAATTATAAAATTATAAAACAATCATCAATGTAAAATAAACCAATGTGGGAAAACATAACCAGACAATCCTTTACATGTTATCAGATTTAATTCTACCAGTTTATACAAAACCAAAGAGAGCTACTACAAAAAAGGGAACCTAAAAACCGTCTCCAAAAGACACCACAAGGTAAGGGAAACCTCTCCCTGAAGACATTGCCACAACCCCACCCAAGAGGATCACTGGAATCCCAGACCACCATCACTAAAAGCTTTACCCTGACCTATATCAAACACAACCAAGTCTACTTACACCCAAAGGTGTAAGGAGGGTGTGAGCTATTTCCTAGTAGGATGTCACCCAAAAAGGATTCCATGCTCTATACATTAAATGAAAAATAAACTTACAGGTTTATAAATGAATTTAAGTGATAGAAAAATTTAATGGAAATAAGTTTTAAAGAAAAAACTTTTAAATGGATCCAATTTTAAATAAAAAATCCTTTACCATTGAAGTATCCCAAAAATCACACCATATATGGACAGTGACCACACTACAACAAACTGATCATTGAGTGATAGTTTTTAGTGGTGGTTTACTAAACCACCACTAAACGGATAAAAATATTAACACCTGTGACACTTTCCCCCTTCCCTCACACCCCTGACCCCCCTGAACCCCCTGACACACCTGACCTCCCCACCCTGCTGACTCTCTGAAGCCCTAGCCTCGTCACCGTTGGTCACCACCCATCACTGGACCTTGCTACGCCCCAACTCATAGCACCTTGCCTCTACATGGCTTTCCACTCCATTACTCACCTTGCCTCACTATCCCTCTAAAAACCTCGCATCATTACACCTTGCCTCATTGCACCTCACCGCTCCTCAAAGGCCAAGTAGTAAGTGAAGGTAACAAATTGAACAATTTTATTTTCTATTTTTTCCCAAAATTGGATGATATTGATGGTTTAATAAAATATTTTATTCCAAACTATGTGGTTGACAATATTTACAAAGGGGGATATCTAGTCATTTTATACACACATGATATGTTTTCATTGTAGAACCCATATTTAGGAAAAAATATGCATTTATTAGGGGAAACCATGTGAATAATCCTCACATGGGATGTTCTAACCAGTGAATCCCACATGGTTTGTAAGGATTTTCATGGTTTTTGATCCATTATTGGGATATATATTATTATTTTACTATGAATAATGAAATAAGGTCAATTTCTTTTCAGGGATTTATAAGTCAGGTGATAATTATTTAAAATTTTGTCTTCTTATATGATTTGATTTATTTATCACTTATGGATATTTTAATTCATGGTAACTCTTGTTTATGAAAATGGTTTATATTTATCCTACTCTGGATAGTATACAAGCTATTGTTTTCACTCCAGTTTTGTGTGGATTTTATGGTTTATATTAGATATGAACTCATGTGTTATGATAGATTACTGAATCGTCAACTAATATTATATAGAGATTGAAGGTAAAAATAATAAAATAATACATTTTTATACATTGATTGTAAATTAAAATAATGGTTTATCAGAACAATGTTGAATATTAGGAAACATTGGTTATTCATAGATTATATTGCATACATAGACTAAAAATTTTAAAACATTTCTTATTCACATATTTTAATTTCAGAACACTTACCAAAAATAGGTTGGTTGAAAATGAAGATTCTTGATCACAGACTAGTTATGACAAATATTATTCTAGAGTATAGACATGTTATAAACATTTTAAAAAAATTTCATTGTCATTTTTATGAAAAAAAATTCCATTACATTATAAATATGAACATAGAATATCAACATGATTTGTAAAGTTTTTAGATTATAAAACACAAATAGATTGAAAAATATAACTGAGATAAAAACTATGGAAATTTAATGGTTTTGAAGATTTATTCACTCAAAAAATAAAATAATTTCACACACAGATAATAGAAAAAAATTATAGTATTGAAATATTGGTTCTAGAAAACATGAGAATAATATGTAATGTTGCTTACTTAGGGAGTTTGAGTTTAAAAAATAATTTATTGCAACATTTTCACCCTTTATAAATCAATAAATACTCTTGGAATGTACTATGATCCAATCGTAATGAAATGATACATTCTCATATCAACATAAAAAATCTTTAAAAGAATATTTTTCCTCAACTTTTAGGGATAAAAAAACTATAACATCCTAAAATTTTTAGAATTAAAGATAATTTTCATCTATTTTGGATGAATAAAGTCAATACATATTTAAGGGATAATTATTGACATATGATGGGAATAAATAAAAAATTCAGTATAAAAAACAACTCATTAAAATGTATAATCATGTGAATAATGATGAATTTTCAAAGAATGAAGTCCATATATGAACTAACCAAAATCCACTCAATTCCTCCAAGGTGTACCCCTTTGAACACTATCTAAGTCTTACATGACCTTTAAGAAGGAATTATTAATTTTATCATAATTTCTCCGGACTCCTTCTGGATCCCCACACTCAAGAGAGACTATTCACCAAATTACAATCACCTAGTTACACTAAACACACCCAAAGAGTGTGACTATTCTCTTCTATGATCCACCAACACAGATACCCCAATACCAATGACTTATCATGGTCCATTCGACCCATTCCCACATCCCAATGTTCTCGCTCAAGGAGCTTCAAGATTCTAATTCAATTTCCACATCTTATCCTACATAATTCCTATATCTCTACACTAATTAGTATATTTCTCAAGGATAACCCCTTAGAATCCTTTCATGTTACTTATTATAGGTTTATCCATTTCTAAATAAACTCATTCGACAATAAAAGTCAACTTTGGGGTCCTTTAAGAAATTATAGATATCACTTCTCTTGTGAAATAGCCATAGTGAAACTCTGAAATCCCCCACCCAAGAATGAAACACTCACACCACTATGTATACACTATATAGCCCAGTTGACTGTTAGGACTTTAATGTTCCTCACACCATGGGAATAGTCTTTTCAGAATTGAGAACTTTTATTTGATACACCACCTATCAACCATTTCATTATTTACCATAGGCATCATGTCTTTTTTTATCCTTTTCAATTATATATAAAAATGTTGAACACCGCCTTCTTTGATGCTTCATTTTATACCTAGAAAACATTTTATGTCATTTTTGATTTTTTTATAAATACAAAAAATATTTGGATGACATCCTCAAGATAATTATATACAACCATTTGTAGTAAGAAGGCAATAGAAAATCTTATTTAAAATGCTTCATTATTTATCATTGTTATGTATATTTTGTTTTTTAGTACTGTGCATCTATTATCATTTCTAATTTTTTTATGTTTAGTTTTTTGAAATATATTTTTTGAATTTAATTATATTTGATTAAATGATAGGAAATCCAAGGAGGAAGCATTATACTGTTCTATCGACCACACCAACAAATGATGATCCATATGTACCCCTCTCTATAGTATCTGATACATCGTCAACTTTTCCCCTAGACCATCTCTCACACCCTCTGTGAGCATCCCATCAGTAGCTCAGTTGACGCCTTTCCATTTAGCTACCTCAGTTGGGAGGGAGTAGGGCGCCACTCCTAGTTCTTCACAGGGACACTAAAGTGTTACTATTATAGGTACAAATTTTAATATGAATAAATTTATTACCCTTTTTTTATACAAACTATTTATTTATAAATGATGGAAACAATGCAACTATGAATAAAAATTTGAAAAGATCAGATGTATATAATCCTACTAGACAAAAGATAGTTGTCCCTTTTGATTCGTATGGGGTCCTTACAGATGACGCCGCATGATTAGTTGGCCAGATTCTAGGTCAGCTATCCATGGAGCCAGTTTCCCTTATGATTACGTATAATGATTGGAGGCATATTACTTAATCTTAGAAGAATGAAGTCTTTGATTCACAAATAAATAAAATTTTAATACATTATAGTGTAATTTAATGTTAGTGTGTTATTAAATTCTAATATTTTTGAAATGAACTTTTGTGTAAAAATTGTTTTCCACTTTACTATTGCTGATGTGCTAGCATGAAAGTGGACATTGAAAAATATGTGTATGAAATGGAAATACATTAAATGGAGATTATGGGATGATGTCAATAATACTTCATTTACCACACAATAGATGTATGAAATGTTACCTAATGGGGTACCTAGAGAGTAGTGGAATGTTTTTATTAACATACATCATGATGAGAAGCACATGGT
This sequence comes from Viscum album, assembly GCA_963277665.1. NCBI lineage: Eukaryota > Viridiplantae > Streptophyta > Magnoliopsida > Santalales > Viscaceae > Viscum > Viscum album. The sequence continues at coordinate 1,923,825,820 of OY728160.1, forward strand.
AATTAAATATATATTGTTATATTAATCTAATTTTAAATTTATACATGTATATGAAAAGGATAGGAAATTTCACACATTACTATTAAATTAAATTTTATTTATTTTAAGATCTTTTATGGAAGAATGCATCGAGCCGGGCTACGAAAATCATCCCACACAGTACAAGGTCAAATAGATTTTCTAGAAGACAATCGAGTCTAGTAATCTTTTCATTAGTTTAAATGTTTATAAGAAAATATTATCTATTTAATATATTAAATTGTTGATTTATCTTTTTTTAAGGGAACCAAAAAGTTTAGGTCACCAAGAATCCCAAATAGAAGTGTGTTTGGATGATCATAAAAAATTTTATGGGAGTTTTGTTAATGATCCTGTCAAAGAAGTTTGGGTATGAATTAATTTTTCATTATAATAACTTATTATAAATTTTCAATATATTGATATATATTGATTATAATATGATAGATCATTGATTTATAGTCAAAAATTAAAGAACTATGGGATTCCAATCTTGTGTAGTCCTACTCAGTCTCCCAGGATGACCTAGTTGGTAAAGTGCTTAGGAAGAAGCATCCTGGTCAAGTTTGTAGGATGGGTTTGGGACCCTTACCATTTGACGTCATTCGTAGGCCATTGGGGATTGAAGCTGCATCTACTATTGGTTGTAGTTTAGATTCTATGAGAAATTATGTTTCTATGAAAAGCACAATTCATGAACAGGGGGTTCAGATATCCACTTTTTAGAATGCGTTGGTCAATTTATATTAGAGGATGAATGGATATTTCCCTTCTGATATTGCATCGATGATGCGTGGTGAGAAAGTAAGTCACAAAACTTAAAAATCATTTAGTTTACAAACATTTATTGGTTTTAAGTTTAAATATAAATATACAAAATTATTTAATTTTTAATATAATTTTCTTATAGGTGTCAGTAGCAGGAAGTAGATATGGATGTGGAGAGGGTGACAAACAGTGTTCATCATCAGAATGTGATTAGTTGTGTTGTTGATATGTTGGAGAAATATGGAAATAGAAGGTTTGTTCATGTATCATGTATCATCTATCATGTGTAGCATAGAGTTTTCACCTAACATTTTCATGACCTAACATTTTTATGATTCCCAATGTTTGATAAAGGCATAAGAATTTGATATGGATTGCTGATTTTGAAAGGTAGTGAGTGTAGAATTGGTGAAGTATAATGTTAGTGAATATAAAGTAATCTATGTTCCATATTGAATATGAACACATTTAATTGTTTCATTTGAGTTTTGTTAGGATGTTTATATTAGTAATTTGGAAAAACTATTATGTTGTTTATTTTATTCCTTTTATTCATGAATCCCACAACCGTGTCATTCAAGGATGGGTCCCAAAAATGTTGGTTCGAACATTTATTACATTGAAAAACTATGAATGATCACTTCTAAAAAGAGATCCTTTAAGGTTTATTCCTTAGATGGTTAGAGAGCCTATTTTGGCCATGCACTGTCACTATAGGGGAAAATAATACTTAGAGGATGACATAGATACAAATTGGGAGATACCCCACTATGTGATTGAGCACATTGAGTGAGCCTATATATAAGGGATATTAAACCCCATTATCAAGGGGAAGACCCTATGGTTGGTCATTGTGTGGGATAGGACTAAGATATGAGATTTGGAAACGTTTTTGTATCCCATGAAACTTCGAATACAGTCATATGTAGTTTTGAAAATATATGTGGTAGATGACCATCATTATAATAGAAAGTCCTTTCAAGAACATGCTATAATATAATTTTCGTTACATACTAGTCCAGGATTGAAAATTTTAGGCTAGGTAGTTTAATGTCTTATAGATCATAAGTTTGTGCTATGTAGTTTGAAGGCTTACAACTCAGAAGTTGGTTCTATACAATTTAATGTATTAGATTTTGATATGTGAAACATTGTTAACTATGAGAAAATAATCTTAAAGTATAGAGGGGATAAAATATAGTCTCACCTATTTTTAAGGTGTGCACATTTTGGATGAACAATTTTCAAAACTGTGCAGAAACCATGATTCTCCCACTAGGATCCAAATCCCACATACTATGTTAAAACTGTTATGTAAGTTTTGTGATAACTGTGAATTTGGAACTATCTCATCTACAAAACCTACATGGATTGGGAATGTAGTTTGACAAAAATGTTTAGAGCTCAATATACTGTAAAGTTCACTCAGGGACATACGATCATGGGGTCATGGTTTGAAAAACTGTGTGAAAAAATCTTAAGTCCAGTTATAAAGAAACTAAAATACTAAAACAACCATCGAAATACTGGTCCAACACTCACATGAGTGTTACCCTACTATATTTGACATTTTTAATCCATATCTTATAGATTTATATAAATAAATACTTGTGTAAACGTCCCTTGTATTCCTTCAATTCAAAAAAAGGCATTGGTCTTAGTTATTCATCTTGGTATATAGACACTCTCCCAACATACTTAGGATGGTGTCAAGATATTGGGAATGAATGAATCTTGAATAGGATTACACCAAGTTGCTAAAAATTTCCCTTTCTTGTTCCACAAATAAAAACATCCTTATATTTTTGAAAAATTATATTGATAGTCTTGTTTAGATCGTCTGATACACACTCCATAAAAACATGTTATAATTTCCTTTAACCAACCCTTGATACCACATCTCTTTATGATGTGTGACTACATACAAAAATATTTCATCCACCTCAACACACTCTAAAACCCTAATTTCACTTCTATGGTATATCTTTAAATGGTTACATCCCAAAAAGTTCACATCATATTTAACATGATGCATAGATATAAGTATTAGATCTCTTTTAAAATTTGATCACGGAAGAATCAGTAAATCCACTTCAAACTTACTTGTTTAAGAGATTACCATCTTAATAGCTAGTTTTTTAATTAATGTATTGATCACATAGCCTTAGATCCCAATGATACCATGTAATTTCATGCATAATAAAAAAATTCCAAAAATGAATTTCATCATTCATCAATGGTTGGGTTATCAACCAACCACCTTTCCATGGTGTTTCCATTAATTCATAGACACACTATTGACTAGTAAAACTCATGGATCACTTATTTATCTCGAGCATGAATCTGTCATCCATAATTACTTTAAACTCAAACCTATGTTATAAGTCATCGTAATGCTTGAGATATGAGATATTGAATATACCAACTCATCAACTTCAAGAAGTAATTTTGAAAATTTCAAATTGGTCCATTAAAGTTGTGTCCCTCTATATGAAAGGAAATAGTTTCCAAAATACTCATCATTCTCACCACCTTATGAATTTCTTGGGAAACATTTTATGGTCATAAAATAATTTCTATGGCACATGCTTCATCCACTAAAGAATGTGGTTCCAAAACCAGGATAACATGCTTATATTAATCATCAACCTAAATTTAAAAAACACCATCCTATTAAAAGTGTTATAGTATAGGTTTTCTCATAGATTCATGCATGGTGCTCTTACTGAGTCATGTTTAAGAACTTTATCTGTATCAAACATAAATTCCAAACTAAACTAATTAGTATTGTTGTCAGACCCAATTCTTTTAACAATGTTATCTGGAGCACTTGAATAAACCATCCTTATTAGGATGGCTCAATGATACATCTTATAATTTCATTCTATGTAGTTTGAAGGTTTATAGCTCAGATGCTGGTTCTATACAGTTTAAAGTCTTAGATTTATATCTATGAAACATTGTTAGATGGTTGAGATGATATAGTTTATATTATTCTATTATATGTTATTTGTACATGGTTTTTTATGAAACATATTTAGATTTATTATAACTAAACATTGTTAGATGGTTTATGTTATTTTGTTAAATGTTTTCTACACATGCTTTTTTTCTAGGGTACTGGTACTAGGGATGCAGAATCCTCTACATTTTTTTATTTTTAAATCTACATTTAGCGTCAGTTTAAACCACCGCAAATGAAGTTGACCATATTTAGCGGAAGCTTAAACCACTAATATAGTTTTATATTCTCTTATCAACGGAAGTTAAAACCACTTCTAAATAAATATGAGTTATTTTTTAGCAGTAGTTATGGAGCTTTTAGCAGCAGTTTGAATGTAAAAAAATGGAAAACAATTAGCGGCAATTTAAACTGCTGCTAAATATTCCATTTTTTCACATGAAACCATTGCTAAAACCACCAAAACCACCGCTAAATATTTTTACGAAGACACTTCTCATAAACCAACAATAAATTTAAGAAACTTCTATGTGTTGGTATAAGTCCACATCCTTAAACCATACTTAATCTTGAGTTATTACAAGACTACACATTGAGGATCTTTTTGGGTTTAGAGTTTTAGAGAATTAGATCATAAAACTTGCATTACATTCCACATATAAAAAAATTGGTTACATAAAGATAGTATTCTTCATTACCATCAATGGAAACATATTTAAAATAAAACATGGATTCATTCTTGACACTTCATTGACACTATCATCATATCATGTACCTTTCCCTTGACCTGTGAAAAACATTTCAAAAAACATGGGATGAGCATAAAAAGATCAGTAAGGGATATAAAAATATGGAAAGGAAACATGGGTACATATATACATAAGTATGAGATCATACTTTACCCATAAAACATAAGCACTTTAACATACCTCATCAAATCATGAATAAATCATAGAAATCATAAGACATAAAGGTAACTTGAGGCATTCATAACATTCTTACGTAGGGAGTAACCCTCTTGGTTATGTTTGGAATACCCATCATAGTATATTCCCTAAAATCTCTTCGGAGAAACCTTCGCGTTTCACTCCTTCGCGTTACCCAATGCATTGGAGAGCTATATCGGGCTCACCCGCCCTTAGTTTATCACGGAACCACCCGTCTTCATAATAATGCCCAAGAACCATAAAATAATCGTATCACATAAAACATGCATAAAGGAAACATAACATTTCCACATTTCAATCACAAGATATCAATACAACACGAAAAACATTGTGAAAACCATTTTCAATACCAAAATAAAAGAAAAGTAAAACATGGTATTTATTTTTCTTTTAAAAAGAAGGTATGGCTTGTAGAGGAAGACGAAACTCAAATAACGGTCACGACGGCGGAGAAGTCGTTGTCGCCACATACGTACGACAAAAAAATTCCCTTTTTTCGTTTAATAAACGCTTCGTATAAAAAATATTCCTTTTGAATAAACTTAAAAGTCAAAGGGGTTTATACACCGTATAAAAGAAAGTTGTGTATAAAATAAAATATGCCTCAATGAAAGGAGATTGAGACGAAGTCCCATACCTCGTATCCGACTTGACCCGACCGTTCTTTAATCTCCTGAATAATAAACTTTAGTTAATCTCTACTTGCTTATGAACCATTTTCAAGTTCATTATTCCTTTTATACCATGTTATGAACATCATGTAATCATTTAAGTTAATAATGTTCATTTTGTCGGTATTTGGTTCTTAAGTCAAAAATAGACTTCTTACACTTACATGTTGTTAATTTGGTCAAAGGTTTGTTATATCCAGAATCATATTAATGATTTGGATAACATATAAATCATATATATTCATCATATAAATGTATTTATAATATTACATCACATTTAGAGGTAAGAAATGAAATGCACCGTTCATGGAGACGGTAAGCCGTACGTACGCATGAACGCTACTTCCATTTCTATTTCGTATTTTCTGGAATGGAATCATAATGATATAAGAGTATATTATAATTACAGTATAATAAAATATATAATATCATTAACTTTATCCTTTACACATCCCACATATGGTATTAACGAATCAAATCACTTTCAGGGGGCGGTAGTCCGCACTTCCTAAAATGAAGATATCGTGTTTACCCATAATGGAAACCATAAAGGTATGCCCAAAATGAAAAAACACAGACGCTTAAGGAAAACATAAACATATTATATATAATATATAAAAATAGTGACATCATAATGGCCACCTTTGAAGGTGTTAAATGAGTATTGAACGATCATCGTTTCGGGAGGCAGAATTTCGCCATCCACGGAAACCGTATGTTCTTTAATCATTTGATGTAGTTGTGTGGGAGTGTAGCTCAAATAAATAATATAACAACATCTTAGTATATTTAAGATACTAGTTTTGTTGCAAAATAAGTAAATAAAAAGAGTTTAGGGGGTTGGAGAAGCAAAATAATACAAATGAACATGAGAGAATGAATTACCTTTAAAAGTGTAACTCCTTTTGATTTGAGCCTAAAGGCTTCCTTTGAAAGGATTCTGCCCAAAGGGAATCCTCTAGGATGAGGAGAGGGATGTGGAGAGATTAAATGGGCAGGGTTTGGCCGATCCAAAGGCTTGAGGAGTGTGTGAAATGAGGTAGAGGTGGGGGCCTTTTATAAGAGGAGAGGAGGGGCACTTTAGGAAAGTAAGGAAATATTACTTTATTTGAAAATGTGTTTCGATTTTAAAAGGTCCCACATTGATATAATTCATGGATAAGGTGATAAGGGTTCTAAATACACCCATCCAATAAGTTTTGGACATTTTTAGTTCATATATTTTACATTATCTTTCCATTTTATTTAAATCGTCAAATAATGATGCCATCGCTGCATCATTATTATGTCATAAATAATTTAATTTATTTAAAGTCTAAAAATTATAAAAAAACTACTATGATGTAGGAAATCTTTTTATCTTTCCAATTATTATTTATAATCAAAAATATGATCTTTATAACCCAATGTAAAAATTGTTTTCGTTAAATATATTATGTTTGTGTCATTTTTACTTTTACATTAAATAAAAAGTTATTTATGTCATTTCCCAACCAAAGTGGATCCATGGGGTGCCCAAGTTGACCCATGGATTGTCTTGGTCGGCCATTACACAACCAATGAGGGTAGGAAATGTGTCAAGCTCTTCTCATTTTATTAAAGCATTATTTTTACCTTAAACTACACTAATTACCAGTAATCGCGATTAAAACTTAATAAGTTACTATTCACCAAAAAATTATTTCAATCTCATTGAACCACATTTTACTTCTTAATGACAACCATGTATGTCGGATTTTTTAAATTCAACACACAATGATGGGAAAATTTCATTTAAACGGGAAATCAGTTTTTTATAAGCACCACTTAGTGATTTCACTATTCATCAAAAATTGAAGCTTTTCAGAAAATTACCAAAAATACACCCTAAGATATATTTGATATTCCGAATTCAAAAATGAAGTATATTTTACAAAATTCAAAACATATAAGTCACATTAATTAATTTAAAAATTAATTCCCGCTGTCATGACAAATAGCGTGTTTTTATGAAATAATAAGTATCAAAAGATTGACACCAGTTTAAGTCCAATTTCAAAGTGAAAATGATTCCAATGACCACCATTGGATAAAATGGTAAAAATATATTCTAATTTAACTTCAAAACCAATTCAAAAGATAATCTAATCATATAAATAAATTAGATTAAAAAGCATTTTTGATGTAAAATACAGTATTTTTCACTATTCATAAAAAAATGAACATTGTCAGAAAAATACCAAAAAAATATCCAATGTAAAATTCAATGTCCCAATAATAATGAATATGTTTATTTTGACAAATATAGATTATAAAATTTTCAAAATATTGATTTAAAAAGGGTTTTCCATCAAAAGGCAGTAAAACAATATTTTAAGAATATTAGTGTATTCCATGCTTAAGATTGGATTTATTTTCATTTTAAGCCTCTAAAACACTATATAATTCATTAATAGACATAGATAAAAATATATACTATTCATTACTTACTTGGTATGTTACAGTTGGATTCAGACACCCAATTTAGTGGCATTTTTATGAAACCCTCACAGAATCATATGGAAATGGTTTAAAACACAAACATATTTAAAAAACGTTGCCACTATGTGGTGTTTTTTTAGTGACACAACAGAGCCAAAAAACAAAAATCATGAGAGGGTATCTATGGTTGAAATATAGTAAATAGGGAACTAGAACCTCACATCTCAATTTAAAGTGGTATAGTAACCACAATAATTAATGTTCCCATGCACGATCCACTAGAGAGGAGAAACATCCAAAGCTTCCAGTGGTCTTCGATCATCATCAATATTTAGTTAGTATTTGCATCATAAATCCTACAAATTGAAACTAGATCATAAACACCTTTGTATTAATAGAACACTATTCCTAGTCTTCTCTCTTAGCTAACTGGACTTCCCTTAGTGCTCACTCAATTTCCACATGCTGCAAGATACACCATATTCACACACACAAGTCCAAAAAGTTATTACAAATAACAAAACCATTATTTTCACACCAAAAACCTCATTCAAAAATCCAACTCACCCTAGAACCATTCCAACTAGGGTTAACATTCCCAAAAGAACTTAATAAAACATTTACTTAATTTAAGAAACATTATCAATCCAAAAAACTAATCCTCAGTTCAAGAAAACACCAATTTCACGTGAAAATTCCATTTTAAAATCAATTTCATATCAAAAACCAGAAAAAAAAATACTTTCATAACACACTCATGATTCAAAAAATGTTAAATAACACAATAAATCACAATAAATTCATTGAGAAACATTTATGGACGGAATCACCTACCTTTGGTGTAAAAAAGTTCTATAAAATGGTGAAAAAAATCCACCCGTACCTCAATCGCACCACAAAATGACAATATTGAGACCTAAATAACAAGATCAAACCCCAAAGATCAATATTCAACCCTAAAATAGAATCCTACGGATGGATAATATGAAACTTCTAAAAATAAGATAGGAAACCTAGATTAGAGGATAAACCATTGAGATGAGACACTTAATTGAAGAACCGAGGAGGAATAACAGCAAATCCAACCCAAGAAATGGATCTCCAAGGGAGGTGGAAGGAGGGAGAGGCAGGCCTAGGGTGAGAAATACCATATAAAGATTAAAATGGGGTGTTTTGGGGGTTAAACCTGAGAGGAGAGAGAAAAGGGGGAAATTGTTTAATGTGATGGCAGATCCATATGGTTGGTCCGCACAGATTGGGAAACCGTGCAATAACTGTGCAGTCTATTCAATCCAGATTGAGACTTCTACACAGTTACTTGGGTTGATATGCATGGCCGTTCTGAGGCTATGTGCTTGGTTATGTCTCTTACCACATGGTTTCTTCTTTGGGTGCACGATTACTACTAACTATGCACATGTGCTTGTTTTCCAAAAATTTCTCCATTATCCCCCAAAATTCAAAGGAAAACCAAGGGAAAATGATAGAATAAAAATAAAATAGAAAAATACTTGAAAATGATATCATGGATGTGATATTACGAGACATGGGAAGAGTGTATCCCAATAAAATTGAAAGGTTTTCCTTTTTTCTGCACAAGTTATGCAACACATGTCTCAGAAGCTATATCTTGTGCATACATAGGTATTTGGACCATCTTAGATAAATTTTGATGGTGAATTATTATAATAAGTTAACTTCATTTATTATTCAATATGGAAAATATTTGATAACTTTGTGAATCATAATTAAAAATACATTAAAATTTTCATCATATGGAGAGACATGGTAGAAAATGAGTCGAGTTTAAATATAAAATTCTTGAGGTATGATAATGGTGGTGTGTACAAGAATAATTAATTCAATAATTTTTTTCAATGAAATGGATTAGATTTGATAAGATATAACCTATGAAAACATAATATAATAGTGTGATAGAATGGGTGAAAAATACAATCAATAAGATAGCCTAGATCATGTGGCCATATTATGGTCTTCCAATAATGCTTTTGGCATAAGAAGTTAATGTTTCATCATATATATATATAAATCAAGATTCCATTCATACCAATTGAATAATGATATAACCTTTTAATTTTGGATTTTCAAGTCGATGAATGTCTCACAATAAAAAGTCTTTATTTGTAACACCTATTTCCATGTTGATGTCAGTGAGAGGTACAAGCTACATGCCAAGTCGAAGAAATGCTTCTTTGAAGGGTATGGTGATGAGGACATTGGATTTTGGATATGGGATAATGATGTATAAAAGGTTATTAGAAGTTGGAACATTTTATTCAATGAAACGTTCTTCTATAAGGATAATTACTTAAGATAAGATGACATTGAGAACAAAGAATCAATATAGCATGACTATATTGATTTATAATGAAAGAAAATATTGAATCAAAGTTGAACTAATATCTTCTAAAAAATAGTGGAGAGACCAATCGTAAATAGGTGAAAAGTATGAGTGAATAAAAATAGAGATAATTTATAATGAAAGAAAATATTTATTTTTTGAATGTGAAGAAAACTCGGGAGAAAGATAATCTATTTTTGTATAAGAGATCACTTAAAAATAGTATAATATAATATCCTTTTATCAAATATAAAAAATGGGCTTTGTTATCACTAAAAAACAGTGGAATTCTAAAAACTTTTAAAATAAAGTCATTGTTATCAATGATAAAAAACGATCAATAGATCCTTTATCAATGCTTTTTTTACCACCGTTAAACACCCCCTTCATTAATGCTTTTTATCACTTATAAAGGAGGTATTTAAAAGTTTTTTAATGTTGATAAATGGTGTGTTTATCAGTAATAAAAACGTATCTATAAAACTTGAACATTATATTCTTCTAATATTTAGGTATTCATGATCATGCCCTTCCCCCATTATCAATGCTTCTCCCCTCCATTTTCAACACTACCCACCTTTGTCGATACTTCCATACGAGCCCCTATTAGTGTTTGTGCACCCCCTTTGTTAGTGCTCGCCCATTTCCACCCTCCCTCCTAACTAGCACATGCATGGATTCGAACCTGATACCTAAATGTGAAAAATGAATGCCTTTACTACCACTTTGTCTTGTTTTCTTCTATATTTCATAATATTTATATTTATTTAAATATATTGAAATCTATATTTTTTATCGTTATTTTTATATAATTATTTTAAAATATATTTACAAAATATATGTTTTGTTTGTGTGTATTTATGTTTGTGTGTGTTCATATATATATTGATATTTATACATATTTATATGTGTATATATATAAAATACATATTTAAATTTATTTAAATATATTCTATAATAAAGTTCATGTACATGTATTATAATATATATATATCTTTATTAATGCACAAAAACACACACATATTTATATGTAAATATTATATATGTATTTTTATAGTTATATATATATATTCATATATTTTTATAACATAAATAAAATTATTAGATCTATTTTTAAATAGATAATAACTAGTTCCAAATATTTTAATTATTTTGAAAATATATTTTAAATTTAAATATTTTTAAAAATTTAGTTTAAATAAAAAAATTATGTGTAAATATATAAACATATGTTTATATTCAATTATAAATAACAATACAATATGAAAAATGAAAAAAATTTAAATCCAAAATATCGATATGAAATTAATCCTTGAGAATAAATCATATATTCATTGAAAAATATATGAAGACCCTCTTAAATGAATATAAATTCCATCAAATATTAAAAAATTAGTTTATACGAACTAAAATAGTTGTTTTTTTAGGCCTTTTGGGAAAGCTACTCTAGATGATCCCTTTGGCCACATACGCAAGATTCCTTTAGTGTTTGATCACACATGGATCAAACACGCCACATCTTACTACATTTGTACCACCTCACCAATAACTAACTCCATGGCAGCGTCATCAATTCTCTACTCTAACAACCATATTAGGTACATAGGGAGCCCCCACTATTGGTTACCTGGATCTTGTCTACCCATATCCCCCAACACCACTATCTGTATGGACATACTCCCATCCTCTATGTTTTGATTATAGGACTTGTGGTTTATGGGCCCACCCTCTTTGGTTACACCACTCTAAAATAATTCTGTAAACATTCCTTAAATCTCTGCACTTTGGTGATCTCATATTCAACCAATGTCGGTGGAAACCACCAAAAATAAATGAAATTCTTTGTTTATTCTATGAAGAATGTCTCTCCCTGCACCTACTTTTTGAACTAATGTGTTATCTATTCCACATAAAACTTATATCCTTAAAATACTGGATCCATGATTTGTATAACTTGTACTTGCCTCACCCTGATCCACTCATCCAACAATTACCCCAACTCCTCTACCTACTATAGCTAACCTACCTTCCATAAAACCAATGTTTTTGGTTCATAATCTCCTTTACCCTCATGGTCCTCATCCATCTTATGTCTCGATGGTATCATACCTCCACCACCCCAATGCTTCAATAGAGGTTGTACTAGTGGAATCTCTTTAAGAACCAAATAATATAATACATACATATAAACGAATTAAAATAATGAATATAAGAAAAGATATAAGAGTCAAGACATTCTATTATAAATTAAACTTACCTATCACACCAAAGTACCATATCATTCCTCTTAAGGCCCCATTTACCCATGTTAGAGAGAGGTACCACACACATAATATATATATAATATCTATATATCTGATCACATCCCCAGTCTGATTGAGTAGAATTCCACCAAGAAGATATATGGGTAAAAATATATAAGTTATGACTAATGAAGAAGCCCCAACTGTTGTAAACTATAGTTGATGTATTATTTTATTAAGTTGGAATATGATACAAGAAATCATATCCTGAATGAGCAAATATTTTAGTTCTATTGGTAAACTAGATACATACATGATTTCTATATTACAATTTAAAAAATTTTAATTTTTTTAAAGAGCATAATTATTACCTCAATAATATCATTGCTTATCATTCTTAGTAAACTTCTTAGATTCTTGGGAAAGGAAAAAAATAAGTGTGAGCCCAAATTATCAGTAAGGGTTAGGTACAATGAAAGTTATCATGAATAAAGAAGCATAATCATGTCAAGGTAAATAATTGAACACACATGGAATTTATATAATTTGACTATCATAATCAATATGTAAAGGTAAATAACTGATAAATTATTCCTTTTAATCAATAAAATTACTATCAAAACTGAATAAGACATAATCAATATGGAAAGGTAAATAAATAAAAACACATGACATTTAATCTATTAACTGAGAATGAAATGAATCCCAAAATTATATCATTGAAAAATATGATGGATAATAATAATTGAATTATCACAGAAGGCAATGATTTATTATTATATTTCATGATCTAATTCATCATGATATCTCTACATTAAAGACCTTTATCAAGATAGTTTAAAACTGATGGCCAGGTATGCACAAAAAATCAATTTAATTAAAGTTCACCAATTGATTTGTCTCATGAGATTGTAACTACATTGGGGGGATATCTATAAGTGGTCCACACCCATATCTTCATGTCCAAATAATTCATAATATATCAAATAATTAATTTAATTCATGAACAATATGCCTTATCCATAAATATATATATTGAGTAAAGCATAAAAATATATCAATATTTCCCCATTCAATCAAAAAACATTCATTGTAAAGAACCATGTTTATAAATGATATAAATTTTATTCAATAAGTATATACATGATAAATAATATGGATATTTAGGGGATATTTAATTCTCAATGATCATAAGAAAGTTTATCTTTCAAGGGAAAGTTTAATTAACCAAAAATAGAATCAAGAAAGTGAATATCAATAAATTAATTGGTTAAAATGATCCTAATACATCCATATAAAGAATAGGGATGGTATTAATACAACATATGATCATTATATTATGGGTAAAATAAAGTATTTTTGTTGTTGATGAATAGAAATACAATAAAAATATCTTAAAAAACATTTTTGAGGAAAATATCCTTTTAAAATTGAAAATCAAGTTTTAAAAATATAAATATCCATAATATGATGAAAATATTACCTCTTTAGAAATAATTCTTTAATATTGTAATTGTAGATTCAAAGAAATGATAATTAATGATGAAATAAAATTCTGTAAATACATTATAAGTAAAAAAAATTCTTTCACACTATTTGAATATGAGAAAAATATCCTTTGTCTGGAAAGTAACAATAAGATTAATTTTAAACATTTTATATAAATTAGTTCATGGGTAATAATTTATTTAATAATAAAATTTGATAATTTTAAAAAAATTAGATCTTTTTTTGAAAACATGGATTTTGAAGAAAAGGATATTCAATTGAAGTGAGAAATGGAGTTGAATTTTATTGAAAATATTTTTTTGATCATTTTAAGTAATATGGTTGAAAAATTGTATTATTAATCTAAAAAATAATGAGTAACTAGAAAATAAGAAAAATAAATTTGTTTTATTATTCAATTATAAATTAATTTCATTTAATGGAAATTCATGCATAAACAATAAAGATTAAAATGAGATTGTGAAATAAATCATTAACAAGATCATAATGCTTAAGTTAGAATAAATCAATGAATAGATTGTGTGTATAAAATTTAGATAAAAAACAATCTTAAATACAAAATAATATATTATATAGTTATTAAACATATAATCTAATAATATCATAGATAATGAAGAAGTAATATATCCCAATGAAAATAAATTGATTTATGAAATTCTTTACCACTTGGTAATTTTGAAGTCAAATACCATTGGATTAAATAATTAAAATTTAAACTCAAAATACCATTTATTATTATGCATTCATGATATTATATTTAAAAGGTTCATTATATACACCATATTAAATTAATAATGTGCCTAAAATTACAATATGCCTAAATAAAGACAAATTAAGATGAAATCCCGTACCACTTAGTACTGTTTAAGAAAAATATACTTGGATGAAATAATTTATTATAAAATTTAAAATAACATGAATTATGAATTATTCATTATATTACAAGAAAAGGGTCCCTGTATATTCCATATAAAGTAAATTATGTGTATGACACTACAATATGCCTCAATGAAGGGAAACTGAGATGAAATCCCTTACTACTAGGTAATGTTCAAATAAAATCCATTTGGATGAAATATTTAAATTTTAAACTAAAAATACCATTAATTATGATGTATTTATAGCAGTATATGCAAAATTTTCAGTATTTACACCACTTGAAAAAAATTAGGTGCATATCAATAAAATATGATTTAAAGAAGGGAAATTATAGCGAAGTCCCTTACTATAGACTTCCTTTTGGTGGAATGTTATTTAACCTATTATATAGTGGTTTTAAGAATTTTATTAATTTATTAATGAATTATATTAATATTTATTATATCATATATGACCATCTTATAACATCTTATCACCCATTCGTTTTTAATATTTTAATATTTTCATTATTTTTGGTGTTAATTTCCATGTTTTATCATGAAAGTTCTAGTTCTTTGGTATTGGATATAGATCCATCATATAAAAAATTATATAAATGTTATAAATAAAATTTTTCCCATTATATAAAATTTATAAAATTTATAATAATTATTTAAATTTGAACATGGATAATGGATCAATTTGCTTCATGGAGATGGTAGGCCATACATATGTACGTGTGATGCTATCATTCCTATAAAAATTGAAAGGGTAAGGAAGTGGGTGATATATTAATCATCCTTAATCAATATCATATCATAATGTGAAATACATTAATTATATTTATCCTTATTACTTTCAACGTAAAGAGTAAGTGAAAAATGAATAACATCACTTCACGATGTGGTAGTCCGCCATACACACGATTGAAATTATCATATTTAAAAAAAGGAAAGAAAGAATATATATGTGATATTTTAATTAAATAATTATAATAATTTCATAAATACAATATAAACGTGTTAAATATAATATTATACCCATCCATTAAATGTGGTGATGGAAAATGAATTAAATTGGTATGAGAGACAGTAGTCCACCGTACACATGATCGACAATTTTGTTTCCCATTTGATGGAAGAGGAGATAGATATAGGTTATTAAATAAAAAAATAATATCTCAATATATTATTTATAATAGTGATATTATATTATCATAATTAGAAAATGTTGTGGCAAGTGGAAGAATAAATAAAATGAAAATGCTCGGTTAAGAATGTTACTTCTTCTTTTAAGAAAATTATTTTTGTTTGCCCCAAGAGACTTCCTAAAAAGGATTTATGATAAAAAAGGGATATAAAATATCAGTATGGGGTTAAATAAGTTATTTGGGTATGGAAGGGATGAACTAAATCCATATGGAAGTGTAAATGGTGGAGGACATGTAGTGTCCTTTTATTAGTTGGGGAGAGGACACACATGGAATTTTTGAAAAAATTGAATTAAAACCGAATTTTTATCATTAAAAAAGCTTAAAAAACGTTTAATTATAGACCCTTAGACTTTATAAGGTATAAATAAGGCAATAAATGTTTTATGGACAAGTTAAAAGGACATTTTAACCCTTATATTTTTAATTTAACCCCTTGTAAATCAGTTTTTACCGTAACCATGGTAATTAATTTTTTGAGATTTTACTATTCATATTAGTAAAATATTTAATTAAAATTATTAGATAATATAAATTATTCTGATTCCAAAAGTATATTTCATTTTTAAAATTTCAATTCATAGAATTGGAATAATCTGATTTAAAATTAAACCCATTGACACAATGAAAATGTGTGTTTTCAAAGAGAAAATTATCATAAGTAAAGAACGTTTTAATATCCAAATTCCATATTGATTTTTTTTAATGTGATCTAAAATAGTCAAATTTTAATATAATTTAACTAATTTTACTAAAAAAACAATTTAAATTTAAATTTAAACTTTTTAATTATTTAAACAAAAATTGTGTTTTCAATAAAATCAGTATTTTTTACTATTCATCAAAAAATAAAACAATTCAGAAATAAAAAAATAATTCACCCTAAGACAATTTTTATATGATTATATAAAAAATTATGTTACTAGTATAAAATAATGTTTTTAAACTTTTTGAAAATTAATGTTAAAATATGTGTGTAAAGCCCAAGTAAACTGTAGCTCAGAAAAATATAATTTTTTAAAAAACTTTTTTTTTATTTAAATTCTTATTATTTTATTTATAATTAATAGATAAATTTAATATTCACAATTTAGTTATCACTATTTATACCTACTAATTTAATGTCTGGGTAATGAATTTATACTATATTACAGTTCATTATGCCTCAGGATTGTGCGTTCTGCATGTTATCAAAGAGATTAGTTTTAAAGAAATATATTTCATGATATGTTTAATCTCAGTGTTTCATGTCTCATAATATATCAAATAAACTTTTATTCTTTTATAATTTTGAAAAGTTAAATTCTACCAACCTTAAATAAATTTTATCCCCATAATTTAGTCTTGCACTCAGAAATTAAGGGTTTGATTTTTGAAAATTCCTTTTTGGAAAACCCAAATTGAAAAAAGGGTAAAAAATATCCTCTTAATACATGGTTATGGGATTTAAAAAGGTCATATGTAATAACACATAAATAAGTTTAAATATAGGATAACATTGGTTTAAAGTAGAGACATAAATAAGGAATAAAAGCTTAAGTAATTATAGAGAGTGATAGAGATCATTGATCATAATAAAGTGAATGATCAATGGAGTTAAGGAACAAAAAACCATAAATATGTGATGATTTAAAATACCATTTTATTTATTGGATTTTTGGGCAATGTGATATTGTTTTTTCAAGGTCATATTCCAAAAGTTAAAGTATTATTTTATTATCTATAAATATAAGGAAATATAATTACTCAATACATTTCTATTTCATAAGAACAATTTCATAATTTGGTTGTTATTCTTTTAATTTACAATTCATTTATTAATCTAAGAAATTAATATACAATTTTTTATTCCATAATAACAAAAAATAACTTTTAATAGTTTTTAGAACCCATAAAGAGTAATGAGTCTTTCAATCTATTTATAACTATTTTCCAAAACCAATATCGTTAGTGTAAGTTATCCAATATAATAAATTAATCTCTAAACCTCAATAACAACACCATTGGTTTATCAATAATATGTATTCATGAAATAATTTATGTAAGAATAATGACATATTAACCGTAACATCACATCAGCCAATGGTAGTCACTAAGACCTTATTTTCCTTTAGTTGTGGGTTTAAGCCCTTTGACCTTACCAAATTAAATGGGTTGTCAGCTGGTATATGAGTTAATGTTTTTTTAAAACCATATTAATATAATTACTATATCATCTCCAATGTTTTATAACCTGAAATTAATGTAATATCATTGATAAGATAAACCCTAGAGGCTACCAATATTTTTAATCTTATTCCCACAAAAATAAATGGAATTATTATTTAAATGTTTTTTACTAAAACATATACAAAACAAATGGGTTGAATTCCCATAAGTGTCTTCCAATAATATCTTTAATTATTTTAAATTACAAACAACTTTTTTAAGAAGGGGTGTTTAAAATTTTTAACTTATGATAAATCTTGAATTCATAATCCCATGATGATATCTATATCTCTTATGTTAATGAAGACATATATGACTCTAAAATTTAAAAAAATCATTAGATGATTCATAATTATAATCACAAAAATTCCATTGGTAAAAATACTTCTAAAATTTAATTATTGAAACCTAATACATAAATATTTCATCTATTTTATTTCAACATAAGTGAATCCTTGGTATAGGGGTTAACCTTTGGAATTTTTAATTGACATGGAAAATTCTAAGGTTCATCACATTTAACAAAATGAACTATAAATATATCCCTTGGATGAGATTTATTTCCTTCAATCATACTGTTCATTTTCCTTAGAAATTCAGTGCTTTATCCCCTCATATTCTATTCATAAAAAATTTCCCATTTCTTCTAAAAATTATCTTGGGTGTCTAATTCCACATTATTTATATAAAATAAGTTTATCCTTCTTTCCACCATGGTCTCCATCAGTCAATCTCTTAGCGAACTCCATCCTTCTCTTCTTTGGTGAGTCTAGGTGTTGGTTAAGGTATAAGTTGTTAATCATATTTCTGGATAAATGATTAGGAATAATCAAAATATATTTCACTCTAATTATAATCCCATTTATTTTATCATATTAACCAAATTTTCCTTTATTTTAAATGTAAATATGGACCCCCCAGGTTCCATACATTGACTAAGAGGGATATGAATAGTGTGAGAAACAAAAATCATAGTGCAAAAACCATATAATCAATTATAGGATTTCTTAATCATGAAACATTATTTTGATTATAATTCAACTTAGGTTTAATCTACATCATTCATTGTCTTAATATATTCAATTATGTAAAAATTATTTCTAAAAACGAAGTGAATTATACTAGGAATATCCCCCGAGAGTGTCAAACTTTTTATGTAGTAAGGCCCATTATCATACACCAGGGGGTAATCAGGTCAAGACCAATGCACCCTTTTTAGAGTTATTACACTTAGGTACATCTGGGCCAGAACCTCATCCACTTATATTATCAAGATAGAGAGGTATTAATAAAGAAAAACAATATAATTTCTACCTTAACAAAATTTTTGGATGTTCTTCTATACTTATCCTAAAAGTATATCATAGGTTTATTTTCCATAATTTATGTTTTCATTAAGTTAGTTCCCATGTTATATACTAAACTTCAGTTGATACCAACTATAAAACCCCAACTCCAGTAACCTATATCCAATGTTTTAATTTATTAATTTGGAATAAGACAATGGAATAACATCATGAAAAACCAAATATTTTGCAGTCTTGGTAAACTAGATACATAAATGATTCCCATATTACATTTGAAAAAATAAATTACAACTTATTTTTTTGATAATATATTTATTAAATATAGAATATCCTTGAATATCATTCTTATTACACTAATTGGATTCATGGGGAAGGAAACATGATAAGGGAGAGATCAAATTCTATGTAAGGGTTAAGTATAAAAGAAGCTATCATGAATCAAAAAACTTATTCATGGAAATTTAAATAATTGAACACACATTCCATTTAAATAATCCTACTAGAACAATCAATATATAAAGGTAAATAACTGAAAACAAATTCCATTTAATCAATAACAATACTATCACAACTGGATAAGGCATAATATATATGGAAAAGTAAATAATTGAAAACACATTCAATTTAATCAATAAAATGAGAATAAAATTCAGTGAGGGATAATATAACTATAAAAATATTATGCATAACGGTAACTGATTTCTTAATGAATTAAATTATTAATTAATAGATTTCATGATCTCAATCATCATGATACTTTTACTCTGAAGACCATTCTAAAGATAGTTTAAAACACATGGGTATGTATAAACCAAAAACCCATTTAACAAAAACTATCCAACTGATTCTTCTCATGAGGCTACCAATGTATTAAGGGGATATCTAAAACTAGGACCCACCCATATCTGCATGTCCAAAAAATTCTATATATATTGAATATTTGGTTTAATTCATGAATAATATGCCTTATCAACAAATATCTATATGAGTACAGAATAATGATTTATCAATATTTCCCTATTCAATCAAATAAAATTCAATGTAAATAATGTTATATATAAATGAATTCGAGTTTATAAAATATGTATATCCATGATAAATGATATGTATATTTATGGGAAATTTAATATCCAATGATTCCAAGAAAGTATACATTTTAAGGTAATGTTTAATGACTATAAAAATGAATTAAGAAAGTTAATGATAATATTTTCCTTGGACAAAAAATAATAAACCATCCATATAGGGAATTAGGGTGGTTTCATTACAAAATATCCCCAATAGATTATAGGTAAAATAAAGTGTTCTTGTTTTTAAAGAATAAAAATAATATAAAATGATCTTAAATTTTTTTTGGAACATATAATTTTGACTTTGAAAATAACTTTTTATAACTAATAAATATCATGAATATATGGAAAAAATTTATTTTAAAAATAATGTTTTAAAATTTCAAATGAGGATTCAATGAAATGAGAGGTCATGATGGAAAGATATTTCGTACATTTTTTATAAGTTAAAAAACATTCCTTTTACACTGTTTTAAAAATTATAAAAGTCTCATCATTCAGAAACCAATAAGTATAATCCTTTATACTATTTCTTAAAAACAAAAGATTGGGTAAAAATTTATTTATTAAATAATTTGTAGAATATTAAAAAATTGTTGAATACATTTTTTTAAAACATGGATTTAAAATAAAAATAATATTGAAAGAAGAGTGAAATGAAGCTGGATTTTATTAAAAACATTTTATCAATCATTTTAAGTATTAAAGAGTAAATAAATTTTACTATTTCTTGAAAAATCCCAAATAACTAGATGATAAGAAACATTACTATGGTTTATTATCCATTTGTTGAATAATTTCCTTCAATGTAAATTCAAGCATAAGCAATCCTAGTTAAAATGAGATTATGGAATAAACTCTTACAAAGATAAAAACACTGAAGTGAGAATTAATAAATGAATCGATTATGTGTATCAAATTTAGATCAACATAAAACAAGTGTAATTAAAAAATAATCAATTTAAAATTAATTATACAAATAATCTAAGTATATCCAAGAGAACAAATAAGTAATATAACCCAATGAAAATAAATTGTGTCATGAAATTCCTTACAACTTGGAAATTTTCAAGTCAAACACCCTTTGATGAAATAATTCGAATTGAAACTCAAAATATCATAAAGTATAAATTATTACTGATATTTCATGTAAAATGGGTATTATATACACTATATAAAAAATTAGGTGCATAACATTATAATATGCCTCAATAAAGGAAAATTGAGTAGAAATCCATTATAACTTGGTAAAATTCATATAAAATACACTTAGATGAAATAATTAAAATTAAAACATAATATTATATGAATTATCAATTATTTATGATATTAAAAGAAAAAGGGGAAGTATATAAAACATATAAAATAAATTAGTTGCATTACATTACTGTATGCCTCAATGAAGGTAAATTGAGATCAAATCCTTTACCACTCAGTAACATTCAAGTAAAATAACCTTAGATGAAATAATTCAAATTGAAACATAAAATGACATGAAGTCTAAAATTTTCATGATATTACATGATAAAGTGGTAGTGTGTACACCATATAAATCAAATTATGTCCACAATAACATAATATGCCTCAATGAAGGGAAATTGAGATGAATTCCCTTATCTCATGCTTCCTTTTCCTGGAATGTGATTTAACATAATAAACAATGGTTTAAGAACGTTATTAATTTATACTAGAATAATATCATATTTATAATATCAGATATTATCCTCTTATAATATCTTATCACTTGTTCATTAATAATCATTCATTTTTTTAAATTTTGTTGGGAGTAAATTGTTTTGTTTACTAATTCATGATTGTTATGAAAGTTATGGATATTTAGTATAAGATATAAATAATTAATCTTCATAGTGATATTAATTTTCTAAATAAAATATTTTATTCATTATTTTTTATAATCTTTATTTTAATTTAAACATGGATAATGGATCACATTGCTTCATGAAGATGGTCGGCGATACATATGCATGATTCACATTATCATTCCCCTAGATGGTGAAAGGTTATAGAAGTCAGTGATATATTAATATTTAAAAATAAATATTATCTCCAATTTATCCCATATATTAATTAAATTTACCCATATTACTTTCCCTTTAATATGTATGTGAAAAACGAATCACATTACTTCATGAGGCTGTAGTCTGACATGCACACGAGCGATGTTTTTGTATTTTAAAGGAAATGGGATGTAAAAAGGTATATATGATATAAGAATTATATAATTATAATAATATCCTAAAGAGAATATAAATGTACCAAATAAATAATTATATCAAACTTTGAAAGGTGGTTATGGAATATGAATCCCATCTATTCACGAGGTGGTAGTCTTCTGTACAAACTATTGATAGTTTTGATTCCCATTTGACTGAAGAGGAAATGGATATAGTTTATTAAATTAACATAATAAAATCTCTGTATATAGTATATACAAGTTTTATTATATTATAATTGTTAAATAATATTCTAGGGTGGTGGAAGAAGAAAGAAAATGAAGACACTCATTTAAGAAAGTTACCTCTTATTCGGGGAACTTCATTTGGTTTTCACCAAAATCATTCCTATACGTATTTATGATCAAAATAAGGGGTATAAGATGTTTTTAGGAGATATAGGAAGTTATTTTTTTAGGTATTTTATGACTTAAATGGATTTGGAAGTGTGAAGAGTTAAGGATAGGGTGACCTTTTATAAGTGGGGGAGAAGTCACATATAGAATTTTTGAAAATATTCAATAACAACCACGTTTTTTATCATGATAAAATCATTAAAAATGGGCCATTATGAACATTTAGAGGTGATAAGTTCTATATATGTTTATTTAATTTGTGTTTGACTAATTGGTAGGTCATTTTATCTCTTAGATTTTTATTTTGACCCCCAACAAACCATATTTTACCTTAACTGTGGTAATAAATTTTTACTGTTTTTAAAATTCATACTGGTAAAAAATCATGTTGAATATATTATATGTTATAAATTTTTATAATTAAATATATTGAATAAATTTTTTTTAATTCAACTTAAAATATTTGCAGAATCAAATTTAAAATTATACCGGTAGAAGCGATGAAAAAAAAAAGTTTTCAAAGATAAAATTATCATAAATATAGAATGTTTTAATATCAAAATTCAATATGAAATTGATTAAAAAAATAAACTATTAAAATGGTCATATAATTGAATAATGTTACTTTAAAATAAATTTAGAATTTAATTTTAACATTTTTAATTATTTGAATGAAAATAAAGTTCTGAATAAAATCAGTATTTTTTACTTTTCATTTAAAAATGAAACCTTTCAGAAAAATCCAAATAAATAATCCAAATATAATTTTCATGTTACTATTTAAAAAAATAATTTCATTTTATCAAATAAATTCTCTAAAAGTGGTAAAAATTAATTTTATATTATGTGCGCAATGGATGACTAAACCATATTTTTAAAAGAAACATATTATTTCAGAAAACATATCTTTTTCCATTAAATAATTATTATTTTATTTAGAATTAATGATAAGAATAATTTTAATAATTTATTTAGTACTATTCAGACTCACCAATTTAATGGTATAGTTATAACAATATTTTATAATACTATAACACCACTGGTTTTAAGTAAGTAACCCTTATTTAATTTATTTTATGTATATATGTGTTTGGGTAATTGATTGGATGGTTTAGAAACATTTTGGAATGTTTTTTTGCCATTTTTATATAGGTTCATGGTTTGAGTATGGTTTTTGGAAGCCATGTAACTCTTATAGGAAACCATGTACAGTGGGACAAAGGATAATGGGAAGGCACACGATTAGGTGTTCAGTTTATCCAAACCCTACGACTACCAAGAAAAAATCATGAAAAGTGGGACAATGGTATTTTTCAAGGTTAGCACATAGTTTGTCTAACTGTGTGGGTAAAATGTGAAAGGTCCTCCTTGAGGCAGTGGCAGTTTCATGGTTAGCACATAATTTTTCCTAACCGTGCGACTAATCATGTACGGTATAAAAATAAGATCATAAGTGTATTTGGGTTGGGATTAAGAATTAAACCCTTGTTTTTCTCTAAATCAACCCTAATTGGATATTTATACCTTCCAAAACCTGTATAACCCTTAATAATCGAATTGGATGTGATTTGATAGCATTTCGTGGTGTGTTGAAACCCGATTCTGATGTTAATTCCTCGTTTTAGGTAGTTTTTCCTTGTTTTTGTTAGATCTACCTTCCTCTTTTTTTTTTGATTTCTTAGATCTAGTATACTATGGATAAATATAATGTTTTTATGCCAATAATGGTTCAATTTTTCCTTGTTGATGTTAGGGGAAGAGATATATGGTATGCTTTTGGATATTTAACCCGGTTTTGTGGGTGTTTTCGTGTCATTCATCATTTTATCCACAATTCCCAAGGTAGGTCACTTCATGCTCAACTCACTTTGTTTGAGATTAAAGGATTAGCTTCAAATTGGTTAAATTGATTGAAATTTATTGTGAAATTTGATTTTAAAGTACGGTAGAAATATTCTTTAGTGATGGTTTTTATATTTTATGGTTTTTTGAAAAAATTATGGAATTATAGACAACAATTGTGTAATTTACTTTGTTTTAATAATTTTAAAATTTTGATTTTAAAGTATGGATTTAATATATTTCTATTGATTTTTTCAATTGATATTTTTTCAATAAATGGATGGTTTTTTTGAAATGTATTGAAATTTTTTGTTTGAAATCTTTTCAATAAAGTAATGGTTTTATTGAAATGGTTTGAATTGGTTGGATTGAAATAATTTGGGAATACAATGGTTGTGTGAGTTAATTATTTTGACAAGAAATTGAATAAGGGGAATATACCATTAGTGTATAAAGAGACGTGACCCTGAATAAGGGCTATGTGTTATTTAGGTATAAGGAGATTTGAAACTTTGTGATGACTTAGTGGATGGATGAGAAACTACTCATGAGTATGGATCTTCAGAGAAGCATGAATTTGTGGGTGTGTGGTGAACCATGGAATGAGTATTCCAAAAGGGAATGTGAAATGGTTTAAAGTATTTTTTGGTTGATTTTCCTTGGAAGCTATTTTGGTATGGAAAACATTTTGGTATTAAACTACATGTATTTGATATAAAATGTGGAAAATTATTTTATATAAATTATTTTATATAAATTATATTAGATAAATATGTTAACATGTTCTATCAGAGTGGAATGAGTAGGGAATTTATCCAGGGAAATC
The DNA here is from genome assembly GCA_963277665.1 of Viscum album. NCBI lineage: Eukaryota > Viridiplantae > Streptophyta > Magnoliopsida > Santalales > Viscaceae > Viscum > Viscum album. The sequence goes on from OY728160.1 coordinate 1,923,851,671, forward strand.
CTACTAAGTTTCATTACTCACATCTAATTTGTGACTTTGGTTCTTTTCCAGATATCTTTTATTAAGACCCATGCAAAGGTAAAGTATCACAATTTTTTAGTAGAGAATATTTATAATTGAACTATTTTGTGGATTCAAATCATAGATCTTTTAGATCTTTGAAGTTATGTGGTTTTCATTGAGTTTTGTTTACTTTTTCTTCAGTTGTGTACATTGATATTCATTATCTTTTGGTGTGGTAATTTGTAGTTTTTTAATTTTTGATACTAATGTTAATACATTGAGTTGTTTTACATTTTTTTCCATGTGTCATGTAATTGTTATTTTTCTAGGGAATATTAGGTTGGATTGTTTTATGATCAAATAAACAATTGTCCCCCATATGATAATGAATCATTTGGAACTATTTTCTAGCCTTTGGTGCATTGGGAATGTTGATTAAGGCCAATTAATTTCCTTTAACCTTATCAAGCCAATGGGGAGGGGTGATAAGTTACAAGTGGTATCAGTCTTGGTACTTTAAAATATATGTTTAGAACAATTGGTATCAACTAGTTCAATCCTTAAATAACAAGTGATAATTAGTTCTATCAGTCTTGGAGTCGAAATTCATTCCAGTTTATTCCTCAAGTTTGGATAGTTGAATGGATTATGAATGTAGGGACTTGAAATATAGAACATAAAAATACATAGCTATCCTTTTTATTATGAACTTCAAGTTAACAGGGAGTTGGGTATATCAATGTTTTGGGGAAACTCTTTGGAATCAAAATCTCATTGTTATGGGTTCATCCAATGAGATGAAAAAGTCATACATTTTAGAAATAACTTCCCACTATGAGTGACTATTTCTTTTTGAGTAATTATATATGATTTGGAAACAATGGTTTTGATTTTTGAAAGTTTTTAATATTTTTTTTCAAATGTGAGATGTTGAAAAAGGTATGAAATGGTTATTTTTAAAATAGTATAATTTTTAAATTAATAGTGAAATTTTCAAAAAATGGTTTAATGTGAGAAATCTTTATTTTGGGAAAGAAATTTTGTGATAGTATGATGTTATAGAATTTAAAAATGTTAATCCTTTAGTTTCTAGAGAGTGATACTTATGTAATTTGTTTTGTTTATAGATAATGGCACCCAATAGGCATCGTAGAAACAAACTGGAGGAATCTACTGAGAACATGGTTACACCTGAGCCACATGTGAACCAATATCTGGTTTAGTGTATAGTCCACGATTTTTAGGACATGGAAAAAATGGAACATGATAGATGAATACTGGTAAGTGGATCATTATATTTAGTTCCAAAAGAAGAATCCTCCCATATTTTGGGTTGATTCGGAACCAGAGAAGGTAGAGTTGTAGATGAATAGAATGAATCAAATCTTTAATTTCCTTGGAACCCTAGTAGAGTTGAAAGTCAATTTGGATATGTATATGTTGGAGGATCTTTCACACTAATGGTGGGATTCATCAGTTCATGCTAAATTAAACCAAGTCCTTGCATGAGAGGATTTTGAAGAATTTTTCAATAGAAAGTTCTATCCTCATACATTCTGAATTAAAATAATGAAAAATTTCTTTATCTTAAAGCAAGAGAGCCTCACAGTGACATAGTACATGACTAAATTAACTAATTTAGTCCACTAAGAACCCAAAGGTGCTGCTATTGCGTCCTTGAAGGCACTCATATTCGAATTCAGAATGGGGATAGATATTCCCTTAAATATTTTTATGCTATGTATTATAGATTATAAAAATATGGTTAATAGATAGATATTGACATAAATAGACATCTCAGGAGCTACGGGTGGAGGGACCATGTTGATACCTTTGGAAAATGGTGGGAACTCTAATGCTAGGAAAAAGGGGAATATGGACACCTATTTCCATGGTATGGATATGACTTAGAAGTAGACATGTGGATTAGTAAATATTCCTCCAAGACCAATGGGAAGAAAAATATTTTTCCAATGTTGTTCATTCGACCATATAATGTGAGAGTGTATAACAACACCTAGAGCATTACACAATTGAAACTAGATGGGGGCATCATCTACACTATTGCTGCAGTGATTTGAGGTCAGGTGTTTGGGAAACTTCTCATGTGTCATAGACATCATATTATTTGACAGGATGAGGGAATAAGAGTAATAATATTTAGTTGAATAGAGCTAGATATAGTTATTCCAAAAATACCATAACTCCTTAGCAAGGGAAATATAAATAGAGTAATAAGGAAAAAAGTTTCATGAAAAAGAAATTATATGGGGATTAGTAGGTTATTGTCAAAGATCAATCTGTACCATCTACCATAAGAGGTATGATTCTTTTGAATTCTACCCCTATGCATGATTTTTTTGATACGGGTGCATCCCATTCCTTTATTTCTTCTTGCGTTATTGATTTTTTGGGTTTAAATTTTGGGATGATTCCTTCAGTATTGAAACTGTAAACTACTCTTGGTCAAAGAGAATTTCAATACTTTAAGTGTAGATAATATTCTATAACAATTGATATATCCAAGATGATTTGGGATTTATCTGTACTTAAGATGGATTCTTATGATGTAATACTGGGTCTGAATTGGTTGACAATGTTCAAGGATCACATCGATTTTTATACTCGAAGGGTCAGTTTTTGGAATTATGATGGCATTGAGCATCTCTTTAGAGGGGATTAGAATGTAAAGGAAGGTGTGACAAGATTGTTTTCACAAGCAGTTGGAACAATACTATACATGTTGGTTGTGTTGACTTTAGCATCGATGAAAGAGACTGAGGATAAAAGTTATCAAGCAGTTGTTAATAAATTTCGGGATGTTTTTACCAAATATTTATTAGGGTTTCCACCCTTAAGAGAAGGGGATTTTATGATTTATATCCTTTTAGGGACTATTCATATTTCCCTTCCATTTTACCAGATGACACCTATGGAATTAAGGGAATTGAAAGTGTAGTTGGATGATCTGGAAAGCAAAGGGTTCATTCAACAAAGCACATCTCCATAGACAACTGGAGTTTTTTTCCAAGAAGGCAGATGAAACTCTTCAGTTGTGTTTGGATTATCATAATCTTAACTAAGTTACTATAAAGAATAAATATCCACTTACATGCATTGATGATCTTTTTGATCAATTTAGGGGAGATCACTGATTCTTTATGTTTGACATGGGATCAGGATATCACCAATTGTGGGTTATAAAGGTGGATATTAAAAATACATATTTTTGGAGTACATAAGACCATTATGAATATGTGGTAATTAATTTTTGTCTTACAAATTCACCAGTGATCTTTAGTTAATTGATGAATCAAATATTTCAAAGATAAGTGGGTTATTTTGTGGTTGTGATTGTGGATGAAATATTTGTGTATTCAAGGACATGGGTTAAGCATGAGAAACACTTGGTAATAGTACTGAGAATCATGATAGATAATCATTTTTATTCTAAATTATCAATTTTTTTTTGATACAAGATGTATGTTCCCTTGTCCATGTAATCTCTGAAATATGTGTTTTTGTGGATTCATAGAAGATATAAACTATTATCTATTAGAAACATCCCAAGAATCACTTTAAGATACACACTTTCCTTAGTCTGGGAGTTTATTACTGACCATTTTTTTATGATTTACCATGACTAGTTTCTATAATTAAAAATTTGAGAATGAATAATATTCCATTCCAATGTAATGATGAATGTCAAAAGTCTTTTCAAGAGTTTAAAGTTTTTCAAACATGAGCACCAATCATGATTTTTCTAGAATCAAGATAAGGTTACATGGTGTATTGTGTGGATTCATGATCTGGGTTGGGATGTTTTCTAATGCAGGGATATCATGTTATTGATTATGGCCCAAGACAATTATGATTTCATGAGATGAACTACCCAACACACTGTGTAGAGTTATATTCCATCATCCATGATTTGAAGACTAAGGATCATTACCTTTTTGGTGATAAATTTACTGTGTTTACAGATCATAAGAGCATGAAACATATTTTTTCACAAATATATTTTAACCTAATATAATGAAGATGGACGGAGTATCCCCCAACGTTTGAATTTGACTTGTTTTATACACTGGGTAAAGGAAATATGGTGGAAAATTCATTAATAAGAAATTCATATGCTCAGTTGGAAGAATAATATTTCTACCAGTGGAAGTTTATGTTGTCCATTTCTAAAATTCACTTGGAATGAGAAGACTGAGGTAATGTAGTAGTTTTATATCTAGATTCATTTTTTCTTGACTTGGTGGAGATGGTTAAAGAGGTATAGATGTTCGATTATGAATGTGTGACTATGAGGAAAAAACTCAATGGTGGGGGGACCATTGAGTGTTAAAAGATGGATAAGAGTTCAGTGTTTTGGTTTTGAAATTGGATTTTCATACCTATATATTTTTTGAAACAACTTCTTCATGCTTACCACCATTTGATAAGGTTTATTCATCCTAGAATATGAAAAACATATAAGGAGTTGAAAGACAAGTTTTGGTGGGTCTTCATGAAAAAGAATATGGATGAGTTTGTTTCGAGATGATTAAATTATCAGAAGGATAAGGTAGATCATCCATAACCAGTAGGTATATTTTAGTGTTTACCTATCCATGTTTGAAAATGGGGGCAGATAACCATGGATTTTGTAACAAGTCTCCCAATATATGTTGAAAAAACATGGTGCTATATTGGTGATAGTGGATCTACTGACAAATTCAGCTCATTTCATCCCTATTCAAAAATCTCATATGGTGGGGTAATTGTATGAATATATATTTGAGAAGTGATAAAGAGGCATGATGTACCAGTTTTGATAGTTTCATATAGGGATATGAGGTTTATGTATTTTTTCTAGAAAACCGTATAGAAATCCATTGGGACTCAGTTGACTATGAGTATGACATTTCATTCTCGGATAGATGGGTGATCCGAAAGGATGATACAAACATTGGAAGACATGTTACAGGCTTGTGTATTGAATTTTTGTTTCTCATCGGAGGAGAATATACCATTAGTAAAGTTATCTTATAACAATATTTATGAGGACTCAATAAATATTAATCCTTTAAAATAATTGTATGGGAGTACTTGTCATTATCCACTCTATTGGGTGGAAATAGGTGAGGTCTCACTGGTTGGGCTGACCCTTTCCCAAAAGACAATGGAGAAGATTCAATTGATTAGAAAATGGATAGAGAAGGCCCAATTTTTTTAGAAATTATTTATGGATCATCTTTGATGAACATTTTCATTCGAGGTGAGAGATCATGTGTTTTTGAGAATCTCTCCAAGGCATGTACATCATCATTTTGGAAAGTAGGTAAAGTGATCTCCTTGATAAATATGTCCTTTTGAGATACATGAATGTGTTAGTGAGGTGGAGTATCAGTTGGAATTTACTCCACAATTCTGTGGTGTGCATAATGTGTTTCATGTATCTCAATTGAAAATGTTTCATTCTGATCCAAAACATGTGATTTTATGTGATCATTTTACCTAGAACCAAATTATTTGTTGGTGCACATTGGTGTGAAAATTGTGTATAGGCAAGAGAAAGTATTGGATGGAAAAAACATTGATCTAGTGCATGTTTTGTAAGAACAACGTTATATTTAGGAAGATACTTAGGAATGGGAGAAGGAAATGGTCGCAAAATGGGCCAAAATATTTCAATACACTAGTGGATTTCTAGTTTTTGGGGATGTAAAGGTTGATGTTGGAGAGAATTTAACACCCCCAATTTCAATCAAGTAACCCTTCATTTATGTATTTTAAGTACATAAAGTGTTTGGGTGAATTTTGGGAGGGTTTGAAAACTTTTTTGAATGTTTTTGTGGATTTTATATAGGATACCAGTTTTATCATGATTTTTATAAACCATGCAACTCCAACAAATAATCATGCATAATGAGAAAAAGGATAATGGGAAGGTGCACAATTTGGCACAAATTTTGTCAAAACCGTGCGACCACCTGGGAGAAATCATGAACGTGGGATAGTTGGCATTTTCAGGGTTGGAACATAGTTTGTCTAACTATGTGGGCCAACAGTGCGAGGTCTTATTTGAGTTAGTGGTTGAAATACTGTTAGCACATGATTTTTCCGAATTGTGTGACTAAGCATGCATGATTTGAAAATAAGATCCTAAAAAAGAGGATATGGGTCAAGATTAAGTTTTAACCTTTTGCTTTTTCTCCAAATTAACCCTAACTGAATATTTCTACCTTATAAAGGTTGTTGAACCCTTTCTCATAGAATTATATGTGATCCAGACACATTTCATGGTGCATTAAAGCCCAATTCTTTTGGTAAGTCCTCAATTATGTCAATTTCCATGGTTTTTCATAGATATACCTTCCCCCTTCTATTGGATTCCTAGATCTAGTCCACTGTAGATAGATATAAGGTTATTGATGCTAATCATGGTGAGAATTGGCCTTGTTGATGTTCAGGGAGAATATCTAAGACGTTTTTTTGAAGATTCAATTTGGTTTTGTGGGGGTTTTCATGTCATTATTCATTTTCTCCATAATTCATGAGGTAGGTGGATTCACTATAAACTCCCCTTCTTAAAACATTATGTCTTAGATTAGAATTGGTTATATTTCTTGAAATTTATTGTGAAATTTGTGTAAAAAACATTGTAGAAATTATATTTAGTGATTTTTTTGAGGATTTTATGGATTTGTGGTGAAATTGTATAATTGTGGAAAGTGGTTGATCAATGTGATTTATTTTCTTGATTTTAAAATGTTGATTTTAAAATTTGGATTTTTTGGATTTTTGGTAAATGGTTTAGTTGAGATGTTTTCAATAAAAGGTTTTTAATTAAAAATTATTGAAATGGTTTGTTAGAAGAGTTTTCAATAAAATAAAGGTTTTATTTAAATGGTTTGAATTGGTTTGTTTGAAATGGTTTTGTAATACATAGGATGTGTGAGTTCATGGTTTCCACATGACCCTGAATAATGGGGCATATACCATTGGGGTACGAATGGATGTAACTATTGATAAGGGGCATGCGTTATTAGGGGAAAAGGATATTAGACACTTTCTGATGAGTTAGTGGATATATTAGAAATTTATCATCAACATAGAAATGTTATATAAACATTCATGTGTGGGTGTGTGGTGGATCATGGAATGGATATACCAAAAAGAAATGTGAAATGATTTAATGTATTTTTAGGTTTCTTTTCATTGGAATTTTTTTTGGTATTCCATAAACATTTTTATAATGATGGTCAACACCATCTAAATCACACCAGGAAACAACTGTCACCACCTATGAAAATGTTCGACACTATTCACACCACAAAAATAAACCACATTGCCCTATTTTTGATGATCAACATTACCTAATGTCACATTTCTGTGGAACCACATAAATCACTATAATCTAATAAAATTAATCTACAATATGTTCCATTATACCCTTGAAGCCCTTAATTCACACAAGAAAGAAAGATAAGCCCTACTTGTCAAAACACATCATTTTCCATATGATACTACCAATATATATCTCTTATTAATAAAAAAACCCATAATTGGTTCTATTCCCAATTGATCAAATGAACCTACCATTTCACATTTATCATACAACACATATCACATATATAACAAAGAAAATATCTAGGGACCACATACCTTGAGTTAGTAGGATTACACTAATCAAGAATCTCTAACCAATCTCGATCTAACTAGAAGAAATCGAATAATATAAAAAACCACTAATTTAGGGAACACCCAATAGAATAAAAATTGAATGAAAATAAAAACCATAATTAGCCACCCAAGGTCTGCAAGACATAACCATAGATTCTCCCTAAAATGAAAAACATGAGTAAAAAACAATAATATATGAATATCTATTAATAGAGAAGGAAGAGAAGAATGAGAGAGATAGAGAGAGAGTGTGTGATATAAAGATTAGGGTGTACCCACTGTAATGATCGATGAAATGGAAAAAACATCATCTTATTTTTAATTTAACCAATTAATTAATTCCTTCATAAAACTGGCCATTGAAAACTCATGGCATACACCCTATATCACAACATGATTCCCTATTCAAGATGCTAGACTGTTACCCTCCTGGATCATGGTGTGATAACCCCCTTCAGACTAGCACACCCATTTTGTGAAAATTTTAGATAAAACCTTACTTATACACCCTTACATATAAACCTCTATATATCAACCCATTAACCTTGACATATCAATCGAGACTGACCCTTAAAAATCATTCAAAAATAACCATTACATATCATCCATGGAAAACCCATACATATCATATAAATGCAACATTTTCATGTCATTTGATACATTATCATTTTCCCACATAATCTAGAAAACCCATACATAGCATCCATAGATAACCTTTACATATAAAATAATTTAATAATTTTAAAATTTCAACCTAACTTTCTCCAAACACGTTCATACAACCAATTAATAACGATTAAAATTTAAAATTCACCTATAAGATTCATACCGTAGTGCGCATTGTATTTAGTGTGTTATATAAGAAACCAAAAAAATTATTCCTCATACTACCTTTTTCTACACCATGATTCCCTTCATTATTGTGTGGTTTTATGTATGTTGTATACTTTTATACCCTAACCCAGAGACAACTTTTGAGACTTGATTCCTAGCCTTTAATGACACCCATGATACCTCAGCGAGGTCTAAATACACATGGATGATCAGTGATATAACTTTAATTACAACTTTTGAATATAAGGGCCATTACATATGCCAACTCATTATCAACTCACAACCCTGAAACTAATCTGGAAAACTTGGTTAACCTTCAATTAGTGTAGTCACCACAAGGGGAATGTGGAGCCTTCTTTTTTACTGTATGTCCCAAGGAATAAAACTTGAAAGTGAATCAAATTAATGAGAATATATATAATCATACAATGAAAAATCCAATGTATAAGTTAAGAAGTTGGTACCTCAAATTATTTCTAACTGACCCAACACTGGTATCTCAATAGCATGAAACTGTTTATTCCATACTCTTATCCCTCAATAAACATTCTAATAATCAAATATATTTTCATAATTTGTCCCATATGGTTTGGGGAAATCTCCCTATTTTCCTCTTAATTTTCTATCTCCCCCTTGATAACCAAAATCCAATGGACCCTTCTACAAATAAATCCTCTAAGGAAATAATTATTGGGGTTGATCTAGAATCTATACACATTTTCTAATTTGTACACTAAGAAAAATTGGTCACAAAAATAAAAAAATGAATTTTACCTAAAAAATAAAAGAATACAAGAAGAGGTATTCTAATATAGGTAAGATAAGTGCTAGATCTAGAGATGTAATAAAAATATTATCGAGGAGGAATCCCTATGATTTGAAACCTCAACTTCTCAAACATCCAAGATCCTCTATTAGTAGCTCTGTAACATGGTAAGTTTATATGACTTCCCTATTCAGGTGATACCAATTTCCCATGGATCATCCTGATAACCTATTACTTATTTTTTAAATTTATATATTTAGTAAATATAAATGTGGTAACTGCATATAAAATAGTTTGATGCAAAATCACCTCAAAATGAAATGCCTTGGCATCCTCATCTCGAAAAATATTATCACTAAAGTTGAGAAGATTCTTGAATTGAATACCAAGATCCCATATTCTTATTATCCCCTAACAGAGGTAGAGAAAATAAATTATATTTTCCAACCTAAAAATCAATAAAGAATATCTATGTAGAACAACTTCTGGAAATCATTTTAGGAAATCATCGAATCACTACGCCCTCTAAGAAACATCTACCACCACTGAATCACAACTCCTCTCATATTAATAATGTCAAATGGGATCCAATTATAATTCCTAGAAAAAAAAATTGAAAATTATTTCCATTTACTCCATCCAATTTACTGTCTATAAATAAAATACACTCCCCTCGTACATCTCCAAATCACGATGCTAAAACACACATAATTTATTCCTAAATGTCTTTTCCTCATTTAATTGCCCAACCATCTGATGGTTAATTATATCATTCCTCTATAATTATTGTTGACCTAAGCATAACATACATAAAAATTACATCATTTTACATTAATATTAAATACATATCACAATAATTCATTCCCGAGAACCATAAATGATTATTTTATTTAGATACTCGATAAATATTCATCTTATTTATGAATGATATTCAACATCTCCCAAAAATATTTTCCATATATTATAAACTTCTAGACTAATCTTAATTAATACCTTTAATAAAAACTTAGGGATATGTAAATGAAAGAGGGTTTTAACTCATATGCTCAGAAATGGAAATCATGAGTGATATCATTCAAAGATCAGAATCGATAATAAAATGATCATAAGGTAATGATAACAAATCAGGATACATAAAGGTCATAACCAAATACATAAATGTAAAATAATGAGTCATGGAATAAATCACCTTGATAACGAAGTGAATGAATCATAAGTTTAAATAATCATGAATAATAAATCATTATATATGATATAATATCATAAAAATATGACATACGTTTTTGGTATATACATAATAATAGATAATATTTTACTTAGTCAAGGATAACTACCAATACCTTTATAAATTAGTGGATAGAGACCCATAACAGATTAGGCTGACTCCCACTTACCTTTAATATTTTATCATAAGATACTAATCTTTAACCAATGATTTGGATAACTATATAATTCTAGTCCCACCAATTATATAGTGAATACTATAAATATTTGTTCCACAAGATCGTAAAAACATCCATTATTTCATCATATCTTAAATAACCCATGGGAAGAAAATGGGTGTTATAAAACTTTCTTAAAATATCATCATAATCTATATAGATAAAGAAAATATGGTATCATAAGATTATATACCTTTTTAATTATAACAATTAAGTATGTTGTCATAAATGAAAAAAACTTTTGTAAAATCACTAAAAATATTCATCGAAAAACAATAGGAAGTATCCTATTATTTTTATATTTTTTTAAAAACTAAATATTTATAGAAATAAGGAAATAATATTACCTTTGAAAAGACATGGATAATTTTAAATTAATTTAAATGATTAATATGTATAAGAATACGGTAAAATACATTCATTCCATATATGATTATAAAAATATTCTTTTCATACTATTGTAAAGAAAGGAAAATTTTATTAGTATGCAGAATATTTGATAATATTCTTTTTAATCATTTTTAATGGAAGTAAAAGGTAGTTTAAAAATAAATTTATTAATAATTTTAAATTAGATAACATCTCTCATATTTTTTTTAAGAACATGGATATAGGGGAGAAGGATTCCCAACCAAAAAGGATAAATAGGGATGAATTTTCTTAAAAAAACTCTCCCAGTATTTTTGAGTACAAGAGAAGGAAAAAATGGAAACAATAATTTAAAAAATCATAAATAAATAATTTATAGGATAATAGTTTTTTTTAATTGAAAAAATAACATACAATTATGATAATGGAAATTTAAACATAAAAAATACTAATAAAATGTGATATTGTAGCATAAAACCATACCTCAAGTCCATACTTGATTCATACACTCTCTAACCACATATATAATAAATTTAAAGTTATTATAAATTTATTATAGATAAATATTAATAATTATATTACTATATATAATTCAATTACATTTTTTAATTAACCATTTATTTATACTTATTCATTAAATTCAATATTTAGGTTTCAACCGTTCAATTTTCTATTCCTGTTTTAGTTCAGTGAATCTGGAACCCGAAACATAGTTATAGTTTCTTCATCTAAAATATATTAATAATTTTATAAATATTATATTTATTTTTATAAACAATTTTATAACCATACATGTAAGGTGATGATTAAAATGAAATACATTTATTTATGGAGGAGGTAGTCCGTATGTACACATGAGCGATGTTTTCAATTTTAAATTGACATAAAAATTAGAATAGATAATAATTTATCTTAAAAGAATCATATTTATATATTAAATATCATACACATTCATTAAATACAAATTTATTAGCATCCATGTGAGGGGGTGATGAAAAATGAAATACATCTCTTCTTGAAGGCGGTAGTCCACACAAAGACATGAGAGATGTTTTCATTTTCCCTTATATTTAAATTATGTATACAATGATTATAATATAAAAACAATACAAATTAATTTTATTAAAAATAATTATTTAATTATTTTAGAATGGGTAAAATAGATTTTTATGGGGTGGAAGAAGAAATAAACTTGAAAGAATTAGGTAAGGACAATTACGTCTTCTTTGTCTATGCTTATTTAGATTACACTTAAGCATTATTAGGTTTGATTTTTTAGTTATAAATGAACATTTAAAACTTAATACATAGATAGAGAGTTGGGTAGGGATTTGGTCAAACTGTTAGAGCTATAAGGCTTGTGTTATTAAGATAAGTGGGATGGTGAATGGCTCATTTTATAATTGAGGGGGTGATACTTTTGTAAATACCCATAACTTTATGTAAAATAAAAGTGTCACTTTCAAAATAAAGGGTCACTAAAAGTGAAAAATAATGGATAAGGGAGGATTATTGGTTTATAAAAATCTCATATAAAAAAAAATGGGACACGTTTTTAGATATTTTATTTATTTCCCCACATAATTTAAATTTTACCATAATTTACTTTTACCACGGTAAGTCATTTTTTTGACATGGGTAACTTATTTTTATTACTAAAAATGAAATTTTAATTATTAAATAATTTATATATTATAAATATAAATATTTTTTTTATAATATTAAATTCCTAATAGTGATAAAAATTAATAATAAAATAATACGTGTATAACGCAAAAAATAATTTTTAGAAAAATATTACTTAGTTTGGAAATTGTTAATCATTGGTTTATATATTAAAATTAATATTTAAATCATATAATTATACTTATTAAATATATATTTGAACTTCAAAATGGGTTTATAAATTTTTAATCCATTCATACAATCTGATGATGTTATAAAAGCCATGATATCAATAAAAAATACTATTTTGTACTATTCACTTAAAAATCATTATTTCTCGGAAATCCCAAAATTTTATGTTAAGATAATATTGACATTCCAAATAAAAAAGTGTTAATTTTGTAAACTTAAAATTCAAAATATTATTAACTTAACTTTTAAATGGAAATATAACATTTAACGAGAACATGATTTTAGAGGAAAATGAAATTTTAAATATTAAACTTTCTTATTCTTATTTCTTATAAATTACTAATTAAATTATGGTTAATCTATTACTAATATAAAAAATTTACTTTATTATCAATTAATGAAAAAAATTTAGTTTCTAAAATTAAGAATTCAAATCACATAAAAAGAAAATTTTATAAAAATTGATTTTAAGAATAAAATGATCTTATTATTTGTTTAGTAATACTAATTAACAAATTTTTGGAAAATATATTTTAATAATAAAATGATCTTATTAGTTTTATATTTATAATAATTTAATTTCATTAGTGAATTATTATTAAAAGTGGATATTATTTTAATCTCTACATATATTTCCTAATACAACTACATATATATCAATAAATTTATTACTCATATTTAACGTTTATCCCACACTTTACCTTTTATAAATAAAAAACATCTAAACCATCACTATTATTAATTTTATTGACTATAATTTATTATTTTCTTCCCATTACCTATTAATGAAGGCATTATATCCAAACATATTCCATTTCATCAGGAAACTAAAACAAAATCTCATAATAAACAAAACTATCACCACATCAATCACCCTAGAATAGATTCCGACAACTACACATCATCCATAAAAACACATCCTTTATACAAAACCATCCATACCACCACCACCAAAATCACACCACAACCCATACACCACCACAAAAAAACAATAATCATCCACCCAACTATCCATAAAAATTATATTTAATGAAAGTAAAAACCCATATATAATAGAAAAAAATCACAAAAAAGACCTTTTGAGGATCCCCGTATCGATCTTTCTTTCATATTAGATTATAATTTAATATTGAAATACCAACACCAGAAATCAAAATTTCCACATTGTAAGTTTATATCAAAATTTAATATATTAACCCATCTTTCAAGGTGATTATAACATATCAACAAAAAAAATAAAAGTATATCACGTTATTACACACAAACATCTAGTAGAAATATCGATAAAACCATCAAAAAATAATATTATATTTTAATTTCATAAAGAGAAATTGAATCCAACATTTCCCAAAAAATTATTTCAGTTTAATTCATTATATTTATTGGTTTAATCTTTAACATCCACCCATGATAATAAAAAACATATTACTTTAAAAATTATAAAAAATAAGGAAGGAGAAGTCTAGAATACCCAACATCAACCCAAGATTCACAATCACTCTTTGAGATAATGAAAAATCTCCATTAATATACTTCCCAACACACAATGATCTTCAATAGGTCCTATGATGGACCATTACTAATCAGGATTATAATAAAAAAAATAAACTGAATCATCATTGTTGTCATATTCACTTACATGAATAAGGAATGAGAAATGAGTCTTGAAAAAGAGAATAAGAATCACCTTGGATTATGAATATGTTGATATCTTAAAGTATATGGATAAATAAAATATGGGTGCACTCAAAGGTCTCCAAGGAAACACATCTAGTCACCTAGGGTTTTGGGAAAAATGAAGGGATTTTGTTGAATTTTAATGGGTTTATAAATTTATATAATATTGGAAATTTTAGGTATCATGATGTGTTAGGTCATGCTCATGACACAATGGGGCTTCAACTCACCTCCTAAAAATATTTCATAACCCTCCTTATCCCATAAAAAATATAGTGAAAACCCCAAAATTCCCACCTCAACTCTGACATTTCTTAAAAAAAACTACAATGAAACTAGAGAACTATAACACCCCGACCCCAAAAGCCCAGAGTGGGTGCATTATTTTATTACATTGGTTTGATTAAAAGGAATCAAATCCCGACCAACCGATTTGTTTAGTAGTCTTGGAAAACTAGATTATATAAAAGATACCCATAATACATTGGGAAATAGAAAATAAAAACATGACATATAATAAAATTAAATAAATTACATCCTTGGATGCTTACTCAAATATTTCTTCTTCATTATATAAAGAAATAAAACATAGTAAGGGTGATATCAAATTCTTAGTAAGGTTATATAATATAAGATAATCAATAAATAAATAATAATAAATTAACATATAATGGTAAATAATGAAAAAACATTCCATTTAAATGACTTAATAATGGAAAATCAATATGGGATAGTAAGAAAATGAATCACACCTCATTTAACAAATGAACTGAAATGAAATGTATCCATAGATATGTTAGTAAACAATATCATGGATGAATAATAACTAAAAATAAATAAGGGAAATGATTTCTTATTGGACATCATGTATAGGGCATAGGATAACCTATACCATCAAGTACTTTCAACGAAAAGTTTAAAAATACGAATATAAATCCATTTAATTTAGCCATCTTAGTTGTCTCGTGAGAATTTATTGATGCATCGAGGGAATATATAAAGTACGAGCCCCACCTATCATTAACAGTCTAAAAAATTCCTCATATAGAATAATAAAATAAATAACATTCCTTACCAAATATCCATATTGAATAAAAAAATACAATTTTATCAATAATTCCTCAATTAATCAAATAACTGTCAAAATGAACATTGTATAGAAAATGATAAACAATTACACAATACTAATATACATTTTATGATAATATGGATATTAAAGTAAAATTATAATGAAAAATGATTAAAATAAATTTTATTTTTTTAGAAAAAGTCAATAATCACAAAAGTAAGTTTTATAGAAAAGATAATAATTAAGAACATTCGTTTAGTGAATAATAATTAAACATTCCAAAGCATCCCATACCACCTTGAAACATTTGAATCAGAATATAGAAAAAGGAATCAAATTAAATTAACCCTGAAACATCATAAGAATAAGGGGATTCATGATATAATAATAAAAATGTAGTATATACACCTAATAAAATTGAATTTCAACATAATAACAGACAAGTATCAATGGGATGAAAATTGGGACGAAATTCCATTACCTTAACTTTACTTTTTGTTGTGTGGTATTTATCCTCATTTATAGTGGTTTAAAATATGTCAATAACTAATACTCGCACTATAATATTGTTTATAATATCATATATCATCTTGTTATAATATCTTATTACCCATTTGTTAACAAACTTTCATTATTTTAACTATTTCATGTGTTAATTTCCGAGTTTGTTGAGTTTGTTTTAACTCATTATTTTTTGTTATTATTAAATATAACATGGTTACATCATATCTATAATGTAAAAATTATTTTAATATCATATATTTCTAGTATATATGTATCTAGAATAAACCATAATATTTGGAGATAATAAAAAAATGCACTGTTCATGGAGATGGCAAGCCTTACTTACCCGTGAACGCTACTTCAATTTCTTTGTCAAATTTTAAAAGAATAAAATGTAAATTATATTCATATACATTTATATTATAAATACTATACCATATTTATTAAATATATTTCATATATGTTTATTAAAATTATCCTTAATGTGTTCTATGTTTAGTGTGAATGAATCACATCGCATTTAGTGGCCGGTATCCACACTTCCACAAGTGATGTTATCAAATTTAAAAAAAATGGAATGTATAGATTTATGTTTTATAGATATAATATATATTATATATAAGTACATTTTCCATCATTATTACCACCCTGAGATGCGGTAAAGAAATAAAAAATAATCATCATTTCTTGAGACGAATGTTTTCTGTTCACATAAATAGTATGTTCATCACCCATTAGATGGAGGTGTGTGTAAGTGTAGACATAACCTTCATTAAAACAAAATTAAATTATATTTATCATAATGGTGCATTATATAATTATTATTTAAAAATAATTGAAGGTTTGGGGGAGCAACTGAAAAAAGAGAGATCGTTTGAAAGCATTACCTTAAAAATCTAGTAAATCCTTTTGGTTTATACCAAAAGGATTTCATGGAAGGATTTATGACCAAAGGGAGGATTAAAGTTCTAGGGGATGGATTTTGGAAAACTATATATAAATATATTGTTAGAACCTATGTGTTTCAAGAGGTGTGAGGGAGTGGGAGAAGTGGTGGCCTTTTATAGTGGAGGAGTGGCACTCTTGAAATATTTTGACAAAGGAATTCTTCCCACATTCTTAACATTGAAATTCGATCTAATAATGGACCATATTCTATAAAATGGAGTATAAGGTATAAATATGTCCACAAAATAGCTATTGGACATGTGTATAGGCCGTTTTTGGCATTATGGTTTTGGTTTAGTCCCTTATTCTTCTTAATTCAACCTTAATCGTTGTAATTAGTTTTAATCACTTTCACTATTTTTTTGGTAAACAATATGGTATTATTAGAAATTATAAATTATTATTACCAATATTTAATCCATTTTTACAAATTTCAATCATCTAATTGTAAGTAATTAATTTAAAATTTATCCCCTATGTGAGATGATAATAAAGGTAAAAAAGTAAAACCGTCCAAAAGATTGATAAGTTTTTACATTCCATTTAATTGTGAAACTTAACCCAATGACCTGAATTTGAATAATTGATACATTTTGGATATATTTTGTCTTTAAAACCAATTCCAAATGTAATTTAACCCCATTAATAAATTATAAAAAAAGTAGTTTTGAATTAAAATTCAATATTTTCAACTATCCACTAAAAATGAAACTTCAATGAAAAATTCCCTACACTATTTTTTATGTTTAAATTTCTAAAATGAGGTTTATTTTAACATATTAAATCAATTAATATATCATAATTAATAATTAAAATAGGTTATATATTAAAAGGTGGTAAAAATGACTTAACAAAAATATAGCATTTTATGTATAAATTTGGGGTTGTTCGTATCTTATGATTATAAAATATATTGTATTAATATAAAAAAATTATATTTAATATATAATAAATATATCATATTTATATCACTTAATAATTTTAATTTAATTATTTAATTATGGATAAATAGATTTATGAACATTAAAATGACAATATTTTCCTTTATATTCAATCAGTTTTCATATTCAATTCTAATTAATTTGTATCCAATGAAACAATTTATATTTTTTTTAAATACATTTTTTCATAAGGGAGTTTACCCATTTCATAAAAACTAATTTAATGCCTAGGTTTTATCTTATTATATTAAATTATATTTTAATAATATTTCATTATTTAGAAAAATTATATCTTGCATGTAAGACAAGTTATTTGACGAAACTCATTGTTTCGTGTGACATACATATTGGATTTGGTGGAATAGAACCAACTAATTTTTACTTTATTCATTAATAAATACCTTCTCACACCTTGATTTTTCTTTTTCATGGTAATGTATGTGATAACGTCCTATGGATAGCTATTGCATTAAAGGGTCATAGAAGATCCCTACTATGATGAGAACCCGAAATTTCCATAAAACTGTTCTTGAATATATGTTATATGGTCAGATGATGTTGTATGAGCGACACAAATAATATAGGGCATTAGGGGTGATGACTCATAAAACTTTGAGGCAAATTCTCATGGTGTGTGCCCTTGGTAATATCCAGGAGGATATTATGGGAACGAGACATGCCAGTAGGAAATCCACATTTCATAATGTCTTTGGATGTTACTATATGCATACGTGTATATTGGTCCATAGACATTAAGATTATTATTAATGGGTATTAAAAATCATGCACTTAGTTGTATTGGAAAAAACTGTGATGACACACTGTTCGCAATGAAGTAGGATATGTTGGGTGCATCAGAAGTAATACTAAATTAATAGATAATGCAATAAAGGATTTGTCCCATTTGTTCTATAATGGAAGTAGATATCTCAAGCCCTTTTTTGGAATTGATATAGCCTAAATTATTCCATGTCCATGGTAAGGAATTTGAGAGTTCAATTTCAGAAAGTCAAAGAAAGAATAATCAAGAACATGGGTTGATGGTGCTAGCATGCGTCCCGATTGATTTGAGATATAGAGACAAGGGGATTACATTACACTATAAGCGTTCATAGGAGGTGACATGTCATTACAACATTAACTTTATTCTCTATGGATTCCTTGGCATATTGCTAGATGATAACTTTGGACTTTATGTAGTATATACCTAATTCCACTAAGAAAGAGGCCTATAGGGTCACACAATAAGTGTGTCCAAGTATCTCAGTTAAATATTAATTTAACAAGTTGAATAAAGATTATTTTTTATTGTGGATTAAAATTTTATTCAAGGATTTCTGATAACATTTATTTCGACACTAGTTATTTGAGAGAATATACAATAGAAGAAATAATATATTTATTAGTGAGTAATGGTGTGATATTTATTTGGGAAATATCCATTAATCAAGGTCTAATAAATGTGGTGGTGGAAATAAATAAAATGGAAAAACAAACAAAATCTCACGCCCAGTATTTTAGTATACACACCATGTAATTTTCTAGGGATTTTTGTGAAATAATATTATTTATTTAATTAAATAATATTAGGTGTAATTTTCTAGGTGCATATAAAGTAATAACAATAGTCAAATGTTATTATTAGACATGGGGTCTTACTACGAATTAAAGTAAATTAATAAATTCTTTTGAGTAATTAATTCATTTTATTTTTCTCTAAAATTAAAATTCTAGTTATATAATTCTCATTAGCTTATCCATTTGTTGTGGTTGTGCACACCAGATATAGAGAATGCTCTCAATCCTAGAGAGAATCCTTTTCTTCAAAGAACACTCTACATCTATGAGAGAGATCCTCCTCCACTGGATTAAGGAGAGTGCTTTGCAAGTGGCTCTCAAGGCGATCGAAAGAGGACATCACAAGAAAAGTCTCTTCCACACTAGCACACGGAGATCCCTTCGGTGATATCTAGAGATATGTGAAGCATGTGTGGATCACCGCTAGAGGGATACTACACATGGAATATACGACACAACGATGAATCACATCAGATCATGATCAGAAATATCAATGGAGATAGAATTCCATATAGGTAATTCTTGTCTTTTAATTAACTTAATTATAACCAACATATGATGATCCTCTTTATAATTCTGGGACACCACACTGTTATTTCATTATTCATTATATTTTGAAGAATCAGAGTTTTATTATCATGATGGATCTCAAATTGATCATCTTTAGGGGTCTAAATTAATGTTCAGAACACCCACCAATGCGCTTCCGTTGCGCCCGGAACCTACAGGTGGTATCAGTTTGGTCATATCATTGATTATAATTATTTAGTTTTTTGTTGGTGATTTATGTATTTAATAATTTATTTGTTTCAAGCCAAGTTTATCATTCTATAAATCTGACTCTTGAGATCTATTCCTCCTCTTTAGTTTCTCATTCACCTTATAGAATGAATTTTTTATTTTTTATTTTGATTAAAATAAAACAGAGGATCTCATCTGGAGGTGCCAAATATTCCTGGCCGCAAAACACCAGAACACACGACATGTAATCATAATTACATGCCGTGTATTATAGGTTCGATGCACTAGGACAGTCTTCCAAACTAGGCCATCTCATTGGATTCTATCTAAGTCTTTAAGACTCCATGTGTTGACTTAGAACAGGTGGCACACAATTTTCGGATTACACGCTGTGTGGCCCACTAAACACGGTGTGTATTCCCTTTATGTTAGGGTTAGACCATGTACCACATAACCGAATTTCCCGACTAGAAATCATGTAACACAGATACTACACATTGTCTGTCCCACTGAATAAACCATGTACACTGAAGATTTCTTAAGTACATCTACATGCCATTTCCCTGGGTGTGTACTTCAGATGAATGTTGAAAAAAATTACATGCCCTATAGTCAAAACTACATGCTGTGTACTCATCCAAATTATGCATATTTATTAAAATGTATTATTATACTATAGAAACCTTTGAGATGTGTACTATAGTGTGGGTGTAAAGTATAGGTACAACACATGATTAGTGTTTTATATGAATGTGTTGAATTTAACATATGCATAACGTTCATTTTTACTCATTGGGTAGTTACAAATGAGAAATCACCAGGTTTCCTCCAAGGTAAAAGTAACATACAAAGATAATTTTAAATGAATTTATTTGTTTAAAATTATGATCGATGAGAATCTCATGGAAATTAAGAAAAAGGGTTTAAGATAAAAAGAATGATTAATTAAATATGACTAATTGATTCGAGCGTGATTTATCTTAAAAAAGAATGATTAAATAATTGAATACTAGTTTTATTTATGTGTAAATATCGTTGCATGTATGGATGATCCTGAGCTAGACCAAGACCTGTATATGTGAATTCGTTCGTTAAATTTATTTATTTAAATTAAATTTGTTGGCATGCGATCCTTCTCCTCATTAATATGTAGGGAATTATTGCACAAGGTTTATTTTATGTAAAACACCTTTTTACCCCTCACCTGTGAGTGAGATAAAATAAAATGTAATGGACGGAGCTCCCAAGCTAGTGGAGGTGGCTCAAGTTAGGATCCAAGGTGAAATAAATCCAAGGAGATACAAAGGTGGACATGTGGATAGATATAAATAGGAACCCAAAGGATCAAGGTTTTTCTCCTAAAGGTATTTGCTTAGTTTATCAACCGCTAGATAAACTAACCTATAAAACAAGCTCATTATCATACCATTTATTTTATTTCTGTCAGTTGCATGGTTTATTTATTGTGGGTGTATTGTCATGATCACACAATTAATGAATTAAACAATCATGCAAGATAGAACAAAAATAATACCGTCTTATGCATAAATATTATCTAAGAAATGGTTAATAACTTAAGTATATCACAATTAAAATTACCAAGAAAGTAATAAAAGATAATAAAATATAAATTTATGTATAAGGATAAAGTAAATCAAAGAAAATATTAAGTCAGTATAGCCTTCCATAATCTTGGTTATAATCGAACCATAGTTCAAAGTTCTTGACCAACCCTAGTTAGGGTGATATCAATTTTCAGAGAATTATAATTCAAGTTTTTGGGTTGAATTGACTTGGTTCACATCAAGGGTTGACTACCACAACAGGACTTAGTGTGACCAAGAGACAAAGGTTAAGGAAATCCAAAATAAAAGGATTGCAGGATTGGAGAGTCCACTCAATGGATCAAGGAGTTGTGAGTTAATGCAGTTTGAATTTAAAATTCCTACCTAAAACCCTTGAAGTTTCTTATCCAACCCTAGATGGGGTAATGCGAATGGGAATATGGATTATTTCCACTAGAATATTCAGGCAATAGAATATTCCAAAGTCAATGGTGAGGGATATTGTATTTCGATAAAATAGTGGGAGAATAATGAGTATTAAATTATTTATTTGTCTTAGTATTTTCATGATAAAGTACTAAACCTTTTATAATATTAATTTGTATAAATTCCAAGAAAAATGACTTCAAACATATCATTGTAAAACCTACTTGAGAAGGAAAACCTTCTCACCGACACCAATTTCCAAGAATGGCAGACGAGTTTACGCATCATCCTTCACCACTAGTGGAAATTGTGTGTGCTGGCAGAGCCTATTCTAGTTGTTCCTATAAAAGAGGCCAGTGATGAGGAACTATCTCTCTACATGAAACATTTGGATAATGCCACTAATTTCCAATGTTTCATGCTATCATCCATGTATAATGATCTCTTGAAGAAACATGAAAACATGGACACATATCACATGATGTCTCACCTTAAGGATCTCTGTCAAGAGAAGGAATGACATAAGAGATTTGAGATCTACAACACTTTTTTTACAACTGATCTTGGAGAGTCTACACCCATTAGGCCTCATGTAGTCAAGATTATTGGCAACATTGAATGCTTGGACATCTTAGGGATTATGTTCATAGATGAGTTGCATACAGATCTCATCCTATCATTACTTCCCAATACCTTCTCAAGATTTATTGTCAACTACAATATGAGAAACAATGAGAAGATTCTATCAAAATTTCTAACCTTAATTCACCTATTAGATAAGGATATGGGGCATGAAAAATCCACAGTACTTATGGTGAATAAGAAAATGAAGGAGAAGGAAAAAGGGACAAGGATTCCTAAATGATCTGAAGCCCCCGAACACTGTCGCTCCAAGAAGAAGAAGATCCAAAAGTAGGGAAAGGAATGAGAGGCGGTATGTTTTTCCTATGGGAGCCATGCCACTAGAAGAGGAACATCACCCATAAGAATGGTGACGCTAAAGGTGCATTCATTATCGAGTGTAATATTTCCATTTCTACACATTTCATATGAAATACATCTTATGGGGCTCAGATCTGTATTTAAATTCAGGAACCATGTATATTTATAAATATTTCAAAAGGGGAGGTGGATCTTACAGCAGCTAATAGCACGAGGCTGGATGCATTGGCCATTGGCGATTAACATCTCTTGTTGACAACTTTAATGCTTTTGGTTTTACATGAGTGTTATTATGTGCCTAGTGTTACCAAGAACATAATTTTTATATAATTTTTGGATATGGATGGATTTTTTTTTCGTGTTTCGAAATATGTTTTTTTATTTTTTAAGAATAATTTATGTTATATTATGGTTCATTTAAATAATGGTTTGTACGTATTAAATTACCAAAAACTAGTGTTGGAAATCGATAATGAAAAAAACTCACATGACTCATACAACACCCCATTGTGGCATCACCGTCTCAGTCATGTAAATGAGAAGCACTTGACAAAGCTCTTCCAGGATGATTATTTATACTCTACTGATCTAAAAGGACTTGATAGATGTCACACATGTTTATAAGGAAAACTGACCAATATTTATTTTAGTGGATAGGGTGAAAGGGCCACAAAGCTTCTAGGATTGGTGCACGCGGATGTGTTTGGACAATTTCTAGTAGAAGTTAGAGGTAGATATTCTTACTTCAATACTTTTAATAAATATTTGAGTATATATGGATATATATAATTAATGAGGTATAAATTAGAAGCCTTAGAGTAATTTAATGAATTCAAGAGTGAAGTTGATAATGAGATTGGTAAGAAGATAAAGAAGCTTCGATTGGATAGAGGTGGAGAATATCTGATCCAAGAGTTCATCGATCTTATACGAGAGTCTGGAATTCTATCTCAGCTCACTCCTCCATAAACACCATAGTGGAATGGTGTTAGTGAATAGAGGAACCACACCTTTTTGGACATGGTGAGGTCTAGGATGAGTAATACATATCTTCCATTATCCTTTTGGGGATATTGATTACAAACTACATCAAACAAATTAAACAGGGTACCAACTAAGGTGGAAAATGGAATTCCATCTGAGTTATGGAATGAAAAGAAACACATTTTTTTGCACACATGTGTATAGGGATGCGAGGCATTTTTAAGGACTTTTTAGTCAAAAAACTACCACCCCGGGGAATGAGGTGTATCTTTATAGGATATCCCAAGTAAACGAAAGGGTATTACTTATATAACCCCTTTAACATGAAATTAATTGTCGCTGGAAAAGAAATCATTATTGAAAGGCATCACATCCTCAACATTGATAGTGGGATAAAGATTAACTTCAACGAAATTGATGCTTAAGATACACATGATTTGGTATAGGAAAACGTTCCATAAGTCCCCATGGAAGAGGTTCCAGAAACACTACTACTACGAAGGAGCTCAAGATAGGTAAGGGAACTAGAGAGATTTTTTTTCCTAGTCACCGAGGATGGTGAAGAATTATTTTTGGACAATGATGAACCTCTATCCTATAATGTAGAAATAAAATGATCAGAAAATGAAAGATGGCTGGAAGCTATAAATTCTAAGATGGATTCCATGTATCAGATCCAATTCTAGGTTCTGGTCAATGAGCCAATTGATGTAAATCCTGTTGGATGCAAATGGGGTTTCAAGAGAAATATGTACATGTAAGGTCAAGTTAGAATCTATAAAGCAAGGATAGTGGATAAAGGATTCATAAAACATCAAGAAATTGACTATGATGAATATTTCTCGCTAATTGCCATGTTTAAATCCATAAGAATCATATTTTTCATAACATCTTACTATGACTACGAGATTTGGAAAATGGATTTAAAAATAGGATTCCTTAATAGGAACCTTAAAAAAGACTTCTATATGACACAACTAGAAGGGTTTGTGAACAAGTGAAGCCAAACGGGTTTTAAAGTTTCCTAAATCCATTTATGGATTAAGGAAAGGATCCAGGTCCGAGAACATTCGATTTGGTAAAGCCATAAAGTAATTTGGTTTCATTAAGAATGAATGTGATCCATGTTTTTATAAGTTGTTTAATGGAAATGCGGTCATTATCCTAGTAGTATATATTGATGAAATATTGCTTACTGGAAATGATGTTCCAGTCCTATATTCAGTCAAGGACTAGTTGAACAAGCGTGTATCCATGAATGACTTGGGTGAATCAGCCTACATTCTAGGGATCAAGATTGTTTGTGATAGATTCAAGAGGTTGGTTGGACTAAGTCAGGGTACACAAATTGACCAGATACTGAAGATATTTAGTATGGAACAATCCAAGAGGGTATTGGTTCCAGTGTCACATGGATTATATCTTTATAACAAAATGTCTACCCAAACACAATAAGCGAATGATAGAATGAGTAAGATCCCATACGATTATGATATAGTATCCATTATGTATGCCATGTTATGTACTAGGCTTGATGATGCCTATATACTGAGTATGGTAGGAAGATATCAGGCAGATCTAGCAGAACATCATTAGAATGCTGTTAAGACTATCCTTAAGTATTTGAGAAGAACTGATGATATGTTCCTTGTGTATGGAGGAGACGAGGAGCTTGTCATCAGAGGGTATTCTGATGATGGTTTTTAGATAGATTAGAACAATTTGATGTCGCAATCTGGATATGCTTTCATTCTCAATAGAGGATATCTGAGTTGGAATAGTACAAAACAAATAGTTTTCGCAAATTATAATGTAGAGTCCGAATATATAGCAGCTTATGATATATCCATGGAAGCTTTCTGGATTCGAAATTTTTTCCAAGAGATAGATTTGGTGCCTAGCAATAAAGATCATATCACATTATATTGTGATAATATTGCAGTAGTGGATCTTGAAAAATAACCAAGTTCACATCAATGAGCAAAGAACATACTCTGAAAGTATCACCTCTTCAGGGATTTCTTTCAAAGGGGTGAAGTTGTAGTGAGAAGAGTGTCCATGGAAGAGAACGTGGTGGACCCCATGGATAAAGGCCTATCTCTGCAGAAGCCTGAATATCATATGAGATATAGCGGGTTAAAGGTTGTTAGTAGCTGGATCTAGTCTAATTGGATGTCTGTTGGAGTTTGTGGCCTAAAACCAGTTAATTTTTACTTTATTCATTATTAAATACCTTATAACATATTGATTGTTCTTCTTTATGAAAATGCATATGATAATTTTCTAAGGATATCTGTTGCATTAAAGCATCATAGAAGATCTCTAATATGATGAGAACCCGGAAGTTCCATAACAATTTTCATGAATATATGTTCTATGGATGGATGATGTTATTTGAGGGACACAAATAATACATTCCATTAGGGGTGTGTACTCATAAAATTTTGAGGAATCTTCTCATGGTGTTCACCCTTGGTAACATCTAGGAGGATATTATAATAACGATAACCACCAATAGAAAATCTACATTTTATAGTGTCATTGGATGTTCCTATATATGGACGCGTGTATTGGTCCTTAGACTTTAAGATTATTATTAACGGGTATTAAAAATTGTGTACATATATTTATTGATGAATACTATGATGACACACTATTCGTATAATGGTTGGATATTTTGGGTGCATCATGAGTAATACTGCATTAATAGATAATGCATGAAAGGATTTATCTATTCTATTCCATAACAGAAGTAGATATCTTAGGAGCTTTGATGAAATTGATATAGCCTAAATAAATCCATTTCCATGGTAAGGACTGAGCGAGTTCATTTCCAGAAATTCAACGAAAGAATAATTGAGAACATGGGTTGATTGCACATGAATTCATCCCACTTGATTCGAGATATCAACAAAAAAGGATTACATTACACAGTAAGAGTTCGTAGGAGGTGACACATCATTTTGGAATTAAACTTATTTCTCTATGGATGCCTTGGTGTGTTGTTAGATGATAACCCTGGACTGTTGGTAGGATACACCTAATTCCACTGATAAAGAGGCCTATAGGGTCACACACTAAGTGTGTCCAAGTATCTTAGTTAAATATTAATTTAACAAGTTGAATAAATATTATTACTGATTATTGTTTAATAATTATTCAAGGATGCCTGGTCGCATTTATTTGAACACAAGTTATTCAAGAGAATATATTATGGGTGAAATAATATTTTTATTAGTGAGAAATGAAGTGATATATATTTGAGAAATAGCCATTATTTAAAGTCTAATAAATTTGGTGGAGGAAATAAAGAAAATGGAAAAACAAAAGTACACGCCATGTATATTAATATACATGCCATGTGATGTTTTAGGGATTTTTTAGAAATAATAATATTTATTTATTTAATTAATATTATGTGTAATTTTCTGGGTGCATGTTAAGTAATAATAATAGTCAACTATTATTATTAAACATGGCGTATTAATAAGAATTAAATGAAATGAATAAATTCTTTAGGGTAATTAATTCATTTTGTTATTTTAAGTAATTAAAATCCCTATTATATAATACCCATTAGCCAAGAAATATTTTGCGGTTATGCAAAACGGATCTGGAGAAAACTATCAAGGTGGTAGAAAATTATTTTCTTATAAGAATGCTCTCAAGATATGAGAGAGATCCTCCTCCACCAGATCAAGGAGAGTGCTTTGGAAGCAACTCTCAAGGCGGTCAAAGGAGGACATCACAAGCAAATGATATTCCACACTAGCACACTAATATCCCTTCAGGTAGTCTAGAGATATGTGGAGCACCTGTGGATCACCGCTAGAGGAATCCTACACTTGGATTCTATGACGCAATGATGGATCACCTTGGATTGTGACCAGAAACTTCAACGGAGAGAGAATTTCATAAAGGAAATTCTTTTCTTTTAATTAAATTAATTATAACCAACATATTATTATCCTCTATATTTTTCTAGGACTACCCACATTTATTTATTTCTTCATTCTATTCCAAATATCCAGTGTTTTGTTATTGTGATGGATCTCAGACAGATTGTCGTTAATGGAAAAAATTAAATTTGGGAACACCCACCAATGCTCTTCCGCTGTGCACGGAACATATAGTACAGTAACACATTGTCATATTCATATCATGATATATCATAGATTGAATTTATTTAAGAAATTAAATATATTTTAAAGTCTTATCATATTATATTCTCTTATGATCTTGGTGATGCGTGTGATACATGATATCAAATAAAATGTTCTTACATAATAATTTCAGGGTGTTACATTATAAACACCTTAATTAAATTGAGTCCTCTTAATTTAAACTTGATTTTAGTAATTAAGGGACTAATATTTGAAAATAAACTATTGTTGTAAGACCCTCATCATATGATGGTTAATATCACATCATCTTAATAAGAGAGAAATGAAAGTATAATGGTCACATAACTTAGTTTCCTAATAAGAGAACATATGTGGGAAACAGAAACATGGATACAGAAAAAAAAATCTAACAATCAAGTCTAATGGAGAGTGATAGAGAACATAGTTAGGAGAAAGTTAACAGTTACAAGGCCATAAATCTTTAATAATCTATGAGCCATTTAATTCATTGGAAATGAAGGTACTAGGACAAATTTTTTGTTTCAAACCCATTTTTCCTAGAGTTGAGGAATTCATTCACTGTATATAAATATTAGTAAATACAAGTTTCTATTTTATTAACACAATTTTATCCTTTGGGTTTTCCTTGAAATATTTCTACTTAGTATATTTGCACAAGGTGCTTCATATAGTGAATTAATAGATTAACTTCTAAATTGTCATTTCATAAATGGTTTACTTTTTCAAAATTTTATTATTTGATAATTTATATAGATGGTCACTAAATTTAAAAAATTAAATTATCAATAGCCTTTAATTTATATAAAGTATCTCTAAATTATCACATTCTAAACATGTGAATAACTTCATCATGTTTCCTCATGAAATATGTTAATAACTCAAATTACCATAAAAATATATTTGAAACTTGCATTATTCCTTATTCCTTATGTAAGAAACATATTATTGGTTATATTAAATAAATTCAAAAGTTTTGAAAACTCCATTAGTAATATAATAGACAACTTGTCGAAAAGTCATTAATAAATTACCAGGTAGTCAACACTTATCCAAATAAATCATTTATTCATCATTATCTCAACATAAGGAACATATTAATGGGTTTCTTTCCCTAAATCATGTGTTTTTTATAAGTTTATCTTTGTACTAAATAACATTTCATAGTACCATTCAACATATGTTCTCAAATATTTATTTAAAATTTACTATAGTATAATCCTTAAATATTTCATAAATCCTTTGATGAAAACATCATAAATATTATAATATTAAATCATATTTCTTAGATCTAAATATTCTGGAAAAATTTAATTCCAATTTGTTCATGCCAATAACAGATGCTTGAACTTGATGCCTTAACTTCTTCGAAGATATATTGCCTTGAATTTTGGGGAATTAATTTGCATATCTCCATATTTCCTTTTAGTTGTAACATTGAATAGAAGTTTTTTCCTTATTTCCCTTCCATTATTTTTCATGGATAAATTTTATCCACACTTATAATAAAATCCCAATCCTTTCATGCATTTACAATAGTGATTATTTCCATAGTTATCACATGTTTAAAAATCATTCTATCACTTTATCTTATTTGACTCATTCTATTTTTCATGGTGTTTAGAAGACATATTACTCTCTTGGTTTCCCCTAATTCCATAAGACTTGATGAATTATTTATCTATCTTAATAGATCATAAAAATATCTCTTCATATGATGATAAATTTTGGGAAACTAACTCCCATTAATGATTTGTCTTAAGAAAATCAATTAAGTGGTCAATATTTCACTCCACATAATGTATATAATGGGTAGCATACATGGATAAACATGTAAATTTAGCTTCATAATCCACAAAACTCTCTTATTTATTTTACATCATGCTATGAAAGATTCTATTAATTTCAATTTGATTATAATGAGGGAAGTATTTATTAAAAAATGTATCCTTAAAAGTTATATATTATATGATTTCAATTTCTTCTTCCTCTTATATTATGGATTAAATACCACTACTAATTTGCATCCCCTTGGAGATAATACTCTGTAAGTGTAACCATTTCCATTTCATTACATCCTGAGGCTGTAAATATATTATCCAAAGTCTTAATCCATTGCTCATCTTCCATTGGACTAGTGATCCCACTAAATTATTGGGGACTCTATCACATAAAGTGATCCAACATAGGATATTATCTCTATGGAATAGTTTGATCTATTTGGGAAAGGTTATTTGAAATAACCTAAATAATTTTCCCTAATATATCCATAACATTTTCAATTTTAATAGAAGTTACATTTACTTTCTCATTAGGGAAACCTCTATATTGACCATGAGTATTGATACCATTCTTTATTCCAGGCAAAATTTATAAAAAATGATATAAATTAGATTAAATCATAAAATAATTTATAATCCCACAACTAGTGAAACGATTAGCATAAATTGAAAATTTTATGCTTATGTATTATAATAATCATAAACATGGATTATTTGGGGGATATCTTTACTTCTAGGTCCTTTATAATGGTTTCCAAAGGAAATGTGAATTATTAAAGCATATCCCTAGGGAGTGTCAAACCAGGTCTGTAGTAAGGCCAAATTTCATCTACTATGTTTCCCTAAGTGAGGCTCGAGACACCTTGTTGAAGTTGTTACTCCATGGAATATTTGTGTTAGAACCACACCCACATGTAGTATCTAGATAGGGATGTATATCTTGGATTACCCACATAATCATTACCATACCAAAATTCATGGTGGTTCTTATAAAAATATACTCAATGTCTGTCTTAGGGTTGTTCTCACTAATCTATTTTTTCTAAATAGAGTTCCTATAGTTGATGACAATCTTCCTTTGATACTAACTATAATGGCCCAACCAGAGAATCTCAAAGTCGGTGCATTATTTTATTATATTGGGAAGATTATAAGGAATAAAATCCTAAAGAACTGATCAATTTAGTTATCTTGGAAAGCCATATTACATACATGATACCCATAATACATTGGGAAATATAAAATGTAAACATGATAAATAATAAAATGGGACAAAATATATCAATGAAAACTTATTCAAACATTTATTCTTCATAACTTGGGGGAAATAAACATAGCAAGGGTGAACTCAAATGCTTAATAAAGGTAAGTAAAGTTGAATAAATAATAAATAAATAAGAATAAATTAAAATGTAATGGTAAATAATGGATAACATATACCATTCAAATAACTATATATGGAAAAATCAATATGGAAAATTATAAAACTGAAACACATGTGTCTTAATCAATGAAATGAAATGAAATGTATCTATAGACATATCGACGTAAAATATTATGGATGAATAATAAATGAAATTAAATGACAAAAATTATTTCTTAATGGAAGTCATTCATAAGGCACATGAAAACTTACACCATCAAGACCTTTCACAATAGGGTTTAAACTATATTTAAAAACCTATTAAATTTGTCCAAGTTATTTTCCTCAGGAGAACCTATTGATGCATCAAGAGGATATATAATTTCTGAGCCCCAATCATGATTAGCATTCAAAATAATTCCTCATATATAATAATCAAATAAATAATATTTCTTACCCAATATATATATTGAATAAATAATACTGTTTCATTAATAATTCCCCATTTAATAATATAACAATCAAATTAAACACCGAATGTAAAATGATATACTATTATAAAATAATAATAAAAATTGTATAAGAATATGGTTATTCAAGTAAAATTATAATGAAAAATGATTAAAACAAAGTTATTTTTTATTATATTGTTAACAATAACAAAAGTAAGTGATATTTCAAAGATAATAATTAAGAACATTCTTTAGTAGAATAATCTTTAAATATTCCAAAGCGTCCCATACCACTTTGATACATTTGAATCATAATCTCCATAAAGGTATGAAATTAAATAAAAATTTTAATATCATGATAATAATAGTATTCATGATATAACATGAAAAATTTGGTATATACTATAAATAAAAGTGAATTGGAACATAATAATAGATAAGTCCCATGAGAATGTAAATCGAGATGAAATTCCCTTACTTTTACTTTATTTTTTGTTGTGTGGATTTTATACTCTATTATAGTTGTTTAAAATATGCTAATAACTAATACCAGAAATATAATGATGTTTATTATATCATATATCCACTAATTATAAAATATTATTACCTGTTTGTTAACAACCTTTCATTATTTTAACTATTTTCTTTGTTAATTTCCAAGTTTGTTAAGTATGTTTTCACTTGTTATTTGTTGTTCTCAATAAAAATATCATGGTTACATAATATTAAATATGTGAACCATGATTTGAATATCTTCTATATCTAGTATATATGTATCTATAATAAACCACAATATGTGGAGATAAGAAATGGAATGCACTGTTCAAAGAGACTATAAGCCGTTTGTACACATGAACACTACTTCCATTTCTTTGTCATAGTTCAAAATAATAAAAAGTAAATGATATTTATATAAATTTATATGTAATAATATTACCCAATTTATATAATATATTTCATTTATTTTTATTAAAATTATTTTTAATGTGTTCCATGTTTAGTGTGAACGAATCACATCGCATTGAGGGGACGATAGTCCACACTACCTCAAGCAATGCTATTGTATTTATGAAAAATGTAATATACAGAGTTATGTTTAATAAAATAATAATATAATAAGAAAGATATTATATATATAATATATATCATATATATGTAGATTTTATATCCTAATTACCACTATGAGAAGCGATAAAGGAAGAAGGCACAATGCGGCTGTAGTTTGTCGTTCACATAAACAGTATGTTAGTCACCCATTAGACGGAGGTGTGTGTAAGTTTAGCTAGAAACATTAATAAAAAACATCAATTTATATTTATCATACTGGTGTATTATATAATTATTATTTAAAAATAATTTAATGGGTTTAGTATTAAATGAATGAAAAGAGATTATTTGAAAGCATTACCTTAAAAATCATGTAACTCTTTTTGGTTTATTCCAAAAGGATTAGTTGGAAGGATTTATAACCAAAGGAAGGATTAAAGTTATAGGTTATGTATTTTGGTAAACTATATGGGCATATCTTGGTAGAAACTAAGTGTTTTGAGAGGTATGATGGAGTGGGAGAAGTGGTGGCCTTATATAGTGGAGAAGGAGTGGCACTTTTGTAATATTTTGACAAAGGAATTATTCCCACATTTCTCATGTTCAAAGTAGATAAAAAATGGAAACAATTATACAAAATGGAGTATAGGGTCTATATATGAACAAAAAATATCTCTTATTCAAGTTTATAGGTCTTTTTGGCCCTTAAGGTTAAGGTTTAGTATGTTATTATGCTCAATTTAACCTTAATCATTGCAATTAATTTTAATCACTTTGAATAATATTTTTGGTAAAAAGAGTAGGAATTATTTGAAATTGTAAATTAAAATTATTAGAAATATGGAATAAATTTTTTATAATTCAAATCATATAAGTATTATAAATTAATTTAAAATTCATCCCACAGGGGGACAATAATGAAATTTTTATGTATAAACATCTAGATGTTTGGTAAGATTTTACAATCAATTTCAAAGTGAAATTTATTATAATGAAATAAATTGAATAAATTGAATTAATTTATATATATTTTATATTATGTGACATTAAAAACAATTCCACTTGTAATTTATCCCATTAAATAAATTTGACAAAAATACATATTTTGAATTAAAATTCATTATTTTTAACTATTCAACAAAAAATGAAAATACATGAAAAATTTAAAAAAATTATCCTTAAACTAATTAATATTTTTCATTTAAAAAATTGAGATTATTTTTACACATTAAATCAATTAAGGTTTAAGATTTAAAATTTAATATGGGTTCACCAGTAAAAGGTTCTAAAAATTCCTTAATAAAAATATAGTAGTTTATAAATAGAATAGGGTTTATTCTTATATTATGCTTATCAAATCTATTGGATTAATATACAAATATTTTATTGAATATAATATATATATATCATAGTAATGTCACTTTATAATTGAAATTTAATTAATTTATTAGGGTAAAACAACTTTGTGGGTATAAAAATAATAATATTTTCTTTTATATTCAATCAGTTTTCATATTCATTTCTAATTAATTTATAACCAATGAAATAATTTTAAATTTTTATAAACCATAGATTTTCATAATTTAGTTACCCTTTTAATAAATACTAATTTAATGGATAGGTTATATTTTACTCTATTAAATAATATTTTAATAATATATCATCATTCAGTAAATATAGGTCTTGCATGTAACACTTGCCATTTAAACAAACTTGTTATTGCATACGATATATGATAACTTAGTATCACATTCATTGAAAGATATATCATATATTTAGTTTATTTAAAATATTAAATATTTTTTAAATTCTGAACGTATTAAGTTCCCTTACATATTAGTGATGCATGTGATACCCAATATCAAATAAGATGTTCTTACTTTATAATTTCATGGTTTTACATTATACCCACATTAATTAAATTGGGTCCTTAGAAATTAAAATTGATCTTAGAAATTGAGGGACTAGTATTTAAAAATAAACTATTATTGAAAGAAAGACACTGTAAAAAGGGATGATATTGCATCTTGTTAATAAGATTGAAAGGAAAGTAAAAAGGTTATGTAACTAGGTTCCCTAGTAGGAGAACGTAGGTGGGAAATGGAAACATAGATAGAGAGGAAAAAGTAACAATCATGTTCTGATGGATAGTGATAGATAAATGGTTATGGTAAAGTTAATAATCGCAAGGACATAAATCTACAATGATCTATGAGGCTATTTGATTCATTGTAAATAAAGGTACTCAGACTAAATTTTTATTTCAAACCCTTTTTCCTAGAGTTGAGAAATTCATTCACTATCTATGAATATGATTAAATAAATAAATAAATATTTCTATTTAATAAACAAAATATTATCCTTTGTTTTTCTCTTGAACTATTTCCACTACGTATCCTTTCACAAGAAGCTTAATATAGTGAAAAAATACATTAACTTCTAAAATATAATTTCATAAACAGTTAAATTTTCTAAAATATTAAAATCTAAAACTTTAGAAATATGGTCACTGACTTCAAAAAATGAACTTATCGTTAACCTTTAATCAATATGATGGTGTTCTAAATTTTTGAATTCTAAATTGGTAAATAACTACATCATCTATCCTATTGAAATATGATAATAACTCAAATTACCATAAAAATGTATAAAAAAACATGCATTCTTAATTATTCCATAATTAAGACACATGTTATTGTATATATTACTTAAATATAAAAGTGTTTTAAACTCCATCAGTGATAATATAGACCATATGTCAAAAATACATTAATAAATTTAAAGGTAGCGAGCACTTATCCAAATAAATAATTTCTTCATCATGTAAGTGAGCCTCAACCCAGTTGGTGAGGACTCTTTATGTGCATCCAGGAGACCCGGGATCAAATATAGGTGGAGGATAATTTCTGGGTTACTGTAGTAGTACTATAGCATTACTGTAGTAGGAACTGTGAAGAACTGTGCAGAACTATATAGAACGATAGTAGGTACTATAGTGGGAACTGTAGTAGAAATTGTTTGGCACTGTAGAAGCCAAGAATATTCCCCTGTTTGGGCATTTGGGCCACCGATTTGGACCCTGAGTCTTTTAAAGACTTTGGTCCAACTAGGCCTTCAGGTTTGTAAGGCCATCATGCCACCTCAAGGACTTCAGGCCACCTTAAGTGCAGATGCAAACCAGACAACCTACAAGGAACAAGATTCAGAAGCAGGAGGATCAAGGAGCTTTCACCATAGCCGAAGTTAAACGGATTGCAAGAATGAAATGGTATGAAAACTACCATTGGGAAAATCCTATACATGCATGGGAAAGCCAAGATGAACAACTGTTTGAAGGTGGAGAGCTGATTTCATGATGAAGATGCTGGGAAAGAGCAGTTCCAAGTAGTTTGTCTATGTTGTATGTAGGTTTGAAGCCTATGGGAAATGAATTCCTCAAAGTTCTATGAGCCATGTAATAATTATTCCTACGTACCTTTTAAGAGTTCCACATCACCCCTTTAAAAGTGTATTATCAAAATAAATAAAAAATTAAGGCCTTCGGGCCATTGGAGTCAAAATCTGGAAAATATTAAGCGTTTTACTTCACTCAATCATATGTTTTCCCAAAAGTTTAACTTTCCACTGAATAAATTTTCTTGGTACCATTCAATATATGATCACAATTATTTATTAAAAATGTACAATAGTATAATACTTATATATTTCATAATTCATATAATGAGAATAAAATACTATAACAACATATTTATTAGATCCAAATATAGAATTAAATTAATCATTCCACTTTGTTCATGTAAAAAACATATGCTTGAACTTGACCCTTAACTTCTTCAAAGGTATATTCCCATGATGTTTGGGGAATTAGTTTTCATATTACCTAATTTCCTTGAAGTTATAACATTTAATAGTAATCTTTGTATTATTTACTTTTCATTTTTTCCTCTTGACCTTTTTCTCGACACTTATAAAAAACTCCCAATACTTTAATGTATTTACTGGGGTGATTCTTTCCATAGTTATCACTAGTTGGAAACTCATTCATTCCCTCAATCTTAATTTACTCATTCCATTTTTCATGGTGTTTAGGATACCTCTTCTTCTATTGGTTTCCCTTGAACCCATAGGACTTATAGAATTATTTCTCTATCTTAATAGCATATAATAATATATCTTCATATGATAAGAAATTTTGAGGAATGAGTTCCCTTTGGAGAGTTGTCTTAACATGTTCAAATAAGCGGTCAATATTTAACTCCACATTATATATAGAATCTATAACATACCTATCTAACCTTGTAAAGGTAGCTTCATAATCCCAAAAACACTATTCTTCCTTTTTCATTAAGTTAAGAAACATTCTCTTCATCACAATTTTCTAATCACTAGGGAATTATTTATCAAATAATGTACCCTTAAATTTCCTCCATTCCATGAGTTCATTTTCTTCTTTCTCTATTGTATTAGTGATCAAAGATCAACACTAATCAACATCACCTTGGAGAAAATATATCCCAAGTTTAACCTATTCCATTTCATTTCATCCCAAGGACATAAATATGTTCTCCAAAGAATTAATACATTTCTCAGCTACCATTGGATCTATAGTCCCACTAAATGATGGGGGCCACTATCATATATAGTGATACAATATAGAAGTTTCTCTCTCCAAAATATTTTTATCCATTCAGGAATGGTTATTTTTCATAACCTGACAAATTTTCCCTAATATATCCACAAATTTGTCAGTTCTAATACCAACAACATTGATTTTATCCATAGGGAAACCTATAAATTGGCCATGAGTATTGATTCAATTATTCCTTGCATGAATCATTTCTAAATAATAGTATATAGTAGATTAAATCTTAAAATAATTTATAATCCAAAAACTTTTGAAACAACTAACATAAACTGAAAAATTTATACATAGCTAATCTCATAATCATATACATGACCTCTTTAGAGATATATTTAATTATAAATCCTTCATAATGGTTTAGAAAGAAAATTTGAATTATCCTAAGAATATGTACAAGGAGTGTCAAAAAAGGTGCACAGTAAGGCCCATTTTCATGTTACAGGTTACCTTGAGTTAGACCTGGGACACCTTGGTAGAGTTATTACTCTAAGGTACCTTTGTGCCAGAACCACATCCACGTGTAGTATCCAGAACTGAATGTATTTCTAGGAATACCCAAATAATCATTACCTTACAAAAAATATAGGATATTCTTGAAAATGTATCCTCATTGTCTATCCTAGGGCTGTGATCCCAAATACATGTTTTCTAAATGTAGTTTCAAAGGTTGCTACTAAACATTCCTTGATATCAACTGTAATTTCTCGGCTCCAGAAGCCTGAAGCCAGTGCATTATTTCATTAAATTGTCATGATTACAAGGAATCAAATCATGAAGGACCAATTAGTTTAGTAGTCTTGGGAATCCATATTATATATGTGATACCCATAATACATTGAGAAATATAAAATACAAACATGATACATAATAAAAATAAATAAACCGCATCCTTGAACGCTTATTCAAATATTTCTTCATGATAACCCGGGGAAAGGAATTATAGAAATGGTGATATCAAATGCTCAGTAAGTTTAAGTATAGTGGAATAAATAATAAATAAATAATAATAAATTAACATCATAAGGTAAATAACTAATAACACATACCTTTCAAACAACAAGATAAGGAAAAAATCAATATAGAATGATAATAAACTGAAACACATTCCATTTGATCAATGAATTAAAATGAAATGTGTCCGTAAAAATGTCAATGAAAAATATCATGGATGAATAATAACAAAAACTAAATGAGGGGAATTCTTTCTTAATGGATGTCATGTCTAAGTCACATTAAATCCTATACCATCAAGTCCTTTCTCAAGATAGTTTAAAAGTGCAGATATAAACCCATTTAATTTGGCTAACTTATTTGTCTCATGAGATCCTTTAGATGCATTGGGGGGTGGGACATAATGTATGGGACCCACCCATCATTACATGTCTAAATAATTACTCATATCTAAGAATCAAATAAATAATATGCCTTACCAAATATCCATATTGAGTAAATAATACAGTTTTATCAATAATTTCCCAGTTAATCAAATAACTATCAAACTGAACAATGTATGTAAAATGATACACATTTAGGCAATTATAATATCCATTGTTTAAAAATATAGATATTATACTAAGATTCCAATAAAAATATATTAAAATAAAGTGATTTTTAAGAGAAAGTTAACAATCACAAAAGTAAGTGAGATTGAAACGATAATAATTAAGAAAATTCATTAGGATAAGAATATTTATAGATTCCAAAGCATCCTATACCACTTTGAAAAATTTGAATCATGATATTTAGGAAGGTATAAAATTAAATGAATCTAATAATATCATGATAATAAGGGGATTAGTGATATAAATATAGGATCAAAATAAGAATGTAGATGCTCAATATAAAATAGGGAGGACTGAATTGTGTACTTTAAAAATTCCTTTGGAACTTTTAAAGTTGGTATAAAACTCTATATTTTTTAACAATGTTAAACATGGTAAATTCACAAGACCTCTTAGTTCTACAAACTTGCTAGATTCCAGAAATATGGTTCCGAAAGTGAAACTTATGAGAAGTTTACAAGGACAAATATTCTAACTTAAAGAAAACAGAATCTTAAAAATCCGAGTATACAAGGATAAGAAAGTATAAGATAGTTATACCTTACTTAACAATCAAAATGCAGCGGAAAAAAACTTGAAATAATACGAGTAACAAGTAAGAAATATTTTATCCCAAAGAGTTGGGTATCCTACAACCTTGGATAAAGGTCCCTTGATTTGTACTTTCATGAATGTCTATCTTACCCACACTAGGGTAATCCCTTGATAGGAATATCTGAGTCTGTCTTGCTATCCCTGCAAGCCCTCGAACTTCAAGGTAGTCGACACCTCTGTTTTCCTTATCAAGGAAGACCTCTAACTTTAAGGTAGTCAACACCTCTGTCTTCCTATCCATGGAATCCCTCGATTGTACAAAACAACAATCGAAGTATCACGGAGTAAGCTGAATAAGATGTTTAGTACGCACAAGGAATGAGAGTCTCTCTCTCTAGAAATCACATTAGCATCATGTAATCTCTAGAGTTATAGAATGGTTATCGAAAGTTCTGAGCTCCTTAAAATGAGCTTCTATTTATAAGAATTTTTCAAATGGTTGGATCTCTCCTCCAATGATCACATTTTTCCTTGAATCTCAGAGGGACCTGTACACGTGTCACTCAAACAACGGTTGGTTAGAAACAGAATGCACAACATTGTTTCATAAATATGAGAAGGGTAAGTAAAATATGGTTTCTTTATAAAATCTATTTTTCAGAGTCTAAGGAAAAATAATGTTCGGAGTCTTAGGGGAAAACATTAAGAGTCTATATTACATGTATTTTTAGATTCTTTTTTCAAAGGAATTCAAAATCATAATTCTGTATACTTCGGAGTCTGAATTATGAGGAATTCGGTATCTGAATTCTAAGGAATTTGGAGTCTAACTTCTATGTAATTCAGAGTCTAAAATCTAAGGAATTTTGAGTCTGAAATCTAAGGAATTCGGAGTCTGAATTCTAAGTAATTTGGAATCGTAATTCTAAGGAATTTGTAACCTAAATTTCAAATAATTCAATTCTGAATTTCAGAGAATTCAGAGTCTAAATTTTAAATAAATTAGAGTCTGAATTTGAGGAGAATTCGGAGTCTGAATTTCAAAGAATTCGGAGTTTGAATTTCAGATAATTCAGAACCTGAATTCAGATCCTTAAAACAGAATACTCTATATCTAAGTATTTATAGATTTCCAAGGTTTGAAACCTGAAACCAAAATTTTCACTTAGGAAAAAAAGATTTAGATTTAGAGAAACTAAAATATGAAAAATGAAAAATATGTAAGGATAATTTTTCCTTAGAGAAGGAAATTTTTGATTATTATGAATAATCTAGGTAAGAAGAAAATTTACTTAAAAAAAGTAGGGAATTGTTTTTCCTGGAGATAGAGTTTTTGTGATTTTCAAGAAATAGAGGAATGGAAAATTCATAAGGAAACCTTATTAACTCAACAATCTCCCTCGTTTTGGAAAATACACACATATTTACTAAAAAGTATATAAGGACTTTGAAATTTTTATGAAATTGAAAATAAAAACTTATCTCCCTTCACTTATGGATTATAATGAATACAACTAACTCCCCCTTAGGCTTTGAAATATCTAATGATTGCATTCTTGATTTCCTGATAGATATTTTGTAATTTCTTGCATACAAAAATCTTAATGATAAAAACTCCCCCTTACTTAGGAAATTTTATTCTTTACTTAGTATTATTTTTTTTCATTCCT
The DNA here is from genome assembly GCA_963277665.1 of Viscum album. Lineage (NCBI taxonomy): Eukaryota > Viridiplantae > Streptophyta > Magnoliopsida > Santalales > Viscaceae > Viscum > Viscum album. The sequence continues at coordinate 1,923,893,181 of OY728160.1, forward strand.
TTCTCCCTCTTTGTGATTTTCTAAATGGAATGGAAAAGAAAATATGGTAACTGAAATATTAGTACAAAACAACCAAATATATGAAGTGAAAAGAAAATTTCATGAATATTAAAAGAATTTGTACAATAGGGAAATACAACAAAAGACCTGATATGAATAAAATTATCCATCTTTCTCCTTCGGCATTAGATTCTTCAAAATATTCTTGAGCTTCTTGAGTTCCTTGTGATCATCTTCTATTCACATCTGTAGCTGATCTTGATCATCAGTTTTATTTTCCAAGGATTTAATTATTTCTTCCTTAGCCTTAATCATATCATCCTGAGCCTTCAAGGAATCTTCTTGTTTAGAAAGTTTTTCCTCAAGTTGTATTCTATGATCCCATTTCCTCTTCCAACTCTGTGAAAATGAATAAAATTTCTCATTACATCTTTGACTTCTTTTTTTTGAGTAGTTTATTCTAGAGATAGCTTTTATTGAAAATAATTTGTGAGATCTTTGAACTTGACATCTTCGGTTTTAGAAGCATTGTTGAAATTATCTTTAAATTCACCAAGAATTCCCATTTCTTCAACATTTTTCCTTGACCAAATAGTCATCTTCTTGTATGATCTTTTATGGGCTTCATAATTAATGAAAAATGTTTTGAAATCGTCCTCATGTTTGACACACTTATCCATCACCCTGGATACTAAATCTGTTTTTTGATTTAAGGAATACTAAAGAATTTGGCATCTTGAATCTATGCTTGGAAATAATGGAATAGTACTTATTAGCTTCTTCAACGACTAGAAAAAGTCACGGCCAAGAGAAGATGATTGTGAATTCTAATGCTTTGTTGATGAGGATTCCTTTTCAAGAACATTAGCTTTCCTCTTTGATGAAGCACCATTATCTTTCATACTGACCAAAGACTTGGTAGGAGTATCAACCATCACGTAATTTCCATTATCTGTTATTGAAATTATTTCTTCTTATTTAGGTGATTCATGTTCACTATCAAATAGCCAAAAAATCTTATCGTCATCAACTTCTTGCTTCTCAGCTCCTGACTCAACACCATATGGCTGTATGAAATCATGATTGCTACTTTCTTCTACAAAAAATTTATTTAATTATTCCTCACCCTTCTAATATATTATTAGGGTAGCAAGTCTTGAAGACTCAGCTTCAGAAGTTTGGATTGATAACTTCTCAGAAGGACCTTCTTTCTCATGATAATCTTCTACTTTATTTATCATATCTTCGATACCGCCACTCCCTTATTTTTCTTCTTTAAATTATTCTTCTTGAACTATTTATTCTCTTTGTTTCTCTATTTCTTCTTCTTGTTCTTGCTCTGGAATCACCAACTTATTTCTCAAAGTCTCTGGGATTGATTCTACTAAAAAGGATTGCGGTACCAGAGTTTTCTCAGAAGCATTCTCAGCATCCTTATGAAGGGATTGTACTATCTCAGCCTCATACATCTTCTTCTTTTTCTTCTTCTCTTTTTGTTGCTTCTTAAGCTCTTCAGAAACCTTTTCTTTTATCACTTTTTCCTCAGTAGTGTCCAAGAAAAACATAGGCTCCCCTTATTTTTGGTTTTTCTTATCCTCTCTCCATTTTCAACTACCTCATCCTAATAAGACTTTTTCTTCTTTGACTTCGGTGGTGAAGATTGAATTTCCATAGCAACTGGAACTTTTTCTATCCCTTCAATTTCCTTCACATTTCTCTTCCTTCCACCTTTCTAGGATTTTTTAGCTACAACAGGTTTCTTTGATAAAGATTCAACTTCTTCATTTGATAAATCATAAAACTCTCCAGATTCACCAGAAAATCCAATTTTCATTCTCCTTAGAGTGTCATTACTTAGCAATATTACCCTGAAATTGGTTGAATTTTATTTTTAGGAAATTTTAATTTATTCTAAACAAGAAACAATAATCTTTGATAGAATTTATAGATACATTGTAATATGAGACTTTAGATTTCCATTCTTGATATTCTCAGTGGTAACGAAAATATACTTAACCAGATTTATCTTTCAGAGGTTCACTAAGAAATACAAAACATATAAATCAATTTTCTTTAGAGTATCTTTATCTCCATTCATTGGAATTATAAATCCTTGAACCCAAAGTTCAAGAATTCGGAAATTTGATGAAAGGTGAAGAATCTTCAGAGTCTTGACACCAACCAAACCAAGGCACTCCATGGCCTTCTCCTTATCAAATCTTCTTTCAACAATAGGTAACTTATGCGAGCAAAATTCAGCTTCTCCTTCGTAAGGTATTCCAATAAGACTATGAACCTTATAATAAGAAGGAGAGTAAGTCTTACCATAACTCTTGAAAGAAAATTTCTCTTTGTATCCTTGATTGAAAAAAGATACGAATTCATAGAACTCTACTAGAAACTCCAGAATCACTAGATCCTCTACCTTGGATTTAGATACATCTATACTCTCCCAACTATTTAACATTATGTTCTTTGAAATGATTGAATCATACTTAATAAAGAAGTCCAGGTCTACCAATATTTCACGATAAATATTCCATTCAGATATTTCCTTTATGGTTGAAATTTATTTCTAGGGAGAGGCTTCTTTAGACATTTGGAACTAAGGAAAACCAGAGAAATTCAGAATGGTCTTAAGTAGGAAGGGTAGATCTTCATCACGCAAGATCTTGGGATTCGATGTGGGCCAACCATCAGGGGGTCCTTTATATAGGAAATTGAAGCAACGTTTCAACTTCTCTGACTGATCCAACAGATGAAAACTTCTTAAGAAGATCTAACAGTTGATATGATAGCCAAAGAAGGATTTTGATAGATTCTAATCTTTTGAGGTTTAAAAAAACATTCATATTTAAGGAAAAGTGAATCTGAAAATTTTAAAAACAAAATGAGAATTCCAACATGTAAAGTATGATTACGAAAATTTAGAAAAGGAAACATACCTTTCGGATTGGTAAGAAGATTATTCATAATAAGGGAAATTTTTCATGAATAACATTAGATTTCGAAAATTTTGATTATGAAAATTTAAGATTATGAAAAATTTAGATTAACAAAAATTTAACTATTGAAATTTTAACTATGAGAATTTTGACTATGAAAATTTTGACTACGAAAATTTTTACTATGAGAATTTTTATTGAGAAAATTTTAACTAACAAGCAAATGTACTCCCCCTATGAAAAGGAGTTTGTTACTGTAAAGAGATTGTTTTCAACAAGAATTTAATAAGGAATATTACCTTAAAATTATCATTTCTAAATTCGGTTTAATGTATTCAAATATATCATATGGTAATGATTTTTTGCAAATATCAGCAAGTTGATCTTCCGTTCCGATAAATTGAAGAATGATATCTCCTTTTTATGTGTGATACCTAAGAAAGGGATGCCTAATATCTATGTGTTTTTCACAAAAGTGATGTGCATGGTTTTTGCTTAAGGAAATGACACCAGTACTATTACACAAAATTTGTGTTTTGGTAAAACTCATACCATAGTCTGTGAGTGTGTGTTTCATCCACAATACTTGAGAACAACAACTTCTAGCAGCTACATATTTAGCTTTAGCAGTGGAATGTGCTATTGAGTGTTGCTTTTTGCATGACCAAGAAACTAATGAATCTCCTAAGAAATGAAAAGTTCCGAATTTACTTTTCCTATCCATTCTACATCCATCAAAGTCAGCATCTGAAAATATTTTTAAAATAAAATAATTTCCAGAGGTATAAAAGAGTCCTAAATCCATGGTTTCCTTTAAGTAGAGAAAAATTATTTTCACTGTCTTAAAATGATATTCCTTAGGACTGTATTGATATCTTTCACATAAGAATACCAAAAAAATTAATTCTTGATGACTAGCTATTAAGTAATGCAGAACTCCTATCATACCTCTGAATGACGTTTGATCAACTGGTTTCCTAGATTCATCAAGATCAAGTGAATTTGATGTACCAATTATAGTACTAATACTCTTAGTGTTCTCATATCCACACTTTTTATGAATATATTTAATATACTTATGTTGGGATATATAGATTCTTTCTTGTTTTTGAGAAATTTTAAAACCAAGGAAAAATGTTCACTCACCTATCATAATAATTTCAAACTCATATTTCATTAGATCCGTAAAGGAATTAGTTAAAGATTGTTGAGTTGAACCAAATATAATATCATCAAAATAAATTTGAAAAATCAAAACATTTTTATTATCTTTATTTATAAAAAGGTTTGGATCAATATTTCTTTTAATATAATTTTTTTGAAGAAAAAATCCTATAAGTCTATCATACCAGGTTCTGGGGGATCGTTTATGTCCATATAATGCTTTGGTATGTTTGAAAACAGGTTCGGGATGTTTTGTATCTTAAAAACCAGGTGGTTTTTCAACAAAAACTTCCACTTCAATATAACCATTAAGAAAATAACATTTAACATCCATTTGAAAAAGTTTGAAATTTAAGAACGCTAAAAGAGATAGTAGGATATGGATAGATTCATATCTAGCTACTGGAGTGTAGGTTTCTTCATAGTCTATTCCTTCTTGTTGACTATATCCTTTAACAACCAATCTAGCTTTATTTTATACTATGACTCCATTTTCATCACATTTTTTTCTAAAAACCCATTTTACTCAAATAACATAGGTTTTATTAGGTCTTTCAACCAAGGCCCTGACTTTATTCCTTTCGAACTCATTTAGCTCATCCTGCATAGCTTTTATCCAATCTTCATCACCTAAAGCTTGGCCTGCAATCCATTTTTTCATTTTCTAATAAACCAGTTTATGGGTTACAGGTAACCATACAGACCCTGACCCAACAAACCCTCTAGATTCAAAATTCAAAATATTAGAAACCATCCTCACAGTCACGAAGACCGAGGTAACTCGATCGATGAGCCACCTCGAGCCACGCCCCTGACATCACTGCATCATCATCTGAACGCCGGTGAAAAAACCGCCGGTGAGAAACTACCGGGCCTCGCCACTACATCATAACATCACCATTTCAAAACACAGACATTGCAATCCGCAATACAGAAGCGAGTTCATCACATTCCTCTGACGAATGTCGAGCCGTACCCTTGCCGTCAAACCATTTCTCATCACCTACCTTCGACTTTCATCGCCATCGAGAAAGATGGGCAACATCCCGAATTTAAAAATCGAACAAAATCAACCAAAACAACTAAACGAGGAGCAATCCAGCATCATCGAACATATCAGATCAAGCACTGACTCACACTCAATGAAAAAATAGAATGTATCACGAACTTGATTTAACCAGAAAAGAATCAACAACCCGACTCACGAACAGCGAGAAACCAACATGTACGCAACCCAAGAAAAAACGACTCCAAAGGACAGAATTAGAAAATATCACCCAGATGCTCTCATCGATGTAGAACAGATCTCATCACCACCATCCAATATACTTGCAAATACCTTGATGAACCACCCAATGCACACCGGAGAAGAAGCGACACCTATCAAGTTGTAGAAGCAGGGACTTGCCTGCGGAACATCACCTACTCTTCAACACAGGGTAGGAAATCATCTGGGGTAAATGCTTGAAAAATATTTTCTTGGACACTTTACTTATCATAAGGATCTTCTATCAAGATTAGATAATTAGTTTTTGAAAACACATCAGAGGATGTAGGTTGAGGTTTTTTAATAATAAAAGGACCAGTTTCATCAAATTCGGCATGTATTGTTTCTTTAATAGTACATGTGTTTTTATTGAAAAATCTATAGGCCTTATAGGTTGTGGAGTAGCCTAAGAAAATTCCTTTATCAGATTTGGGTGTGAATTTTTGTAAATTATCTTTAGTATCCAAGATGAATACTTTGCATCCAAATACTTTGATGTAGGAAAGTCTAGGATTTCTACCATTCCATAACTCATAAGGTTTTTTGTTACGAAAATGACTAATAAAAACTCGATTTATAGTATAACAAGAAGTAGTTATAACTTCACCCCAAAAATGTTTGGCGATCGAATATTCAATCACCATAGTTCTATTTATCCCTTGAGGAATTCTATTTATTCATTCAATAACACCATTTTTTTTTGAGGAGTTCTCAGTGATGAGATGTTATGAGTAATTCCTTTTTTACTACAAAAAGTTTCAAAATTATAATTTTGAAATTCTCCTCCATGATCACTATGAATAGTTATCAAAGGAAGATTTTTATCATTTTAAACTTGGGATATAAAACTTTTGAAATAAGAAAAATCTTTAGATTTCATTACTATAAAATAGACCCACGTAAATCTAGTGTAATCATAAACTAAAACAAATACATAATATTATCCTCCCATGCTTCCAGTTTGTGTTGGAACAAAAAGATCCATTTGAAATAACTGTAATGCATCAGTAGTTGAGACTTCACTAAATGATTTAAAACATGATTTATGTTTCTTTCCATATTGATAAGGATCATAGACTTTTGAAGAATTAAATCTAATCTCTAGTAGATCTTTAACTAGTCTTTTTTAGAGAGTTTAGATAGGTTCATAAGGTTATAGTGTCCTAACCTTCTATACCATAACAAATATTGATCTTCAATTTCACTAAGAAAAGGTAGATCTTGGCTCTTAAGGTCTTATAAGTTTATATTGTTAACATTATCTTTCCTATGGGTAAAAAGAATAAAATATTCTTTGGAATTGTGTAATAAGAACTTGTCATTCCTAAAATTCACAAGGTAACCTTCATCAGCTAATTGAAATATGAAATATAGGTTGTGTCTAATACCCTTAATAAATAAAACATTTGAAATCAATGTTTTTCTAACAAGAAAAATTTTACCTATACCAATAATTTCTCCCTGAGTATTATCTCCAAAAGTTACATTTCCTCCCTTCATCTTGATAATATTTTCAAAGATGTTTTTTTACCATTCATGTTACTAGAAAATCCACAATACATGTATCATGTATTGTTGTTGGTACTATCTTTACTTTCCTAAAAACAAGAGGGTTAGACTTTTGGAACCCAAACTTTCTTTGATCCGGATACTTCAGAAAGCAAAATTTTAGGAATCCACATTTATTTAGAAAAAAAAGTTTTATGAAAACATAAAGACTGAGTTTTGTGTAAGGAATAATTTTTTTCCCAATTCCCACAAAAGTGACATTAAATACAGAATGTATCACTTTGAGGTTCAAAATAATTTTCTCTAAAAATCTGTTTTGAAGGAGTATAACAAAAACTATAATTATTCCTTATAGGTCGAATTTGGGAATACATCTTATCAAAATTTTACTTTACTAAGGTAAATTTTGAAAAAAACTTCCTTAAGAAAACTATTTCTAACTTCATTTTAATAACTAAGTTCTTATCCTCCAAAAAATTAGTTTTAGCACTATAGTAAGGCTCTAAAACATTTTTCATAGAAATTAATTTTTCTTGATCTTCAAAAAGTTTTTCCTTCTCAGAATTAACTTCCTTAAGGGTTTTTGAAATAATTTAATAATAATAAATTTTAGTTTCAAGATCTTTAGAAAGATTTGATATTTCTATAGTAAGAATAGTATTTTTAGAATTTTCCTTATCATGATTTTTCTAGATTTTAGAATTTTCATTCCTAAGGAGATTAGAAAACCTTGACACTTATTCATAAGTAGCTAAAGTATTATCTTCATCAGAAGAAGATTCTTCATTCGAGGATTCATAATATTTACTATCACTATAATTAGCATTTAAGGATACATTGGTGATGGATTCAGCATTATGTACCTTGGCCATTAAACAATGACTTTGAATAGGTACTTGGATAACAGACCAAGATTATTCTGTCCAAAAGATTTGTACTCTGAGGATTCTTCAGAAGAGTCACCACCACTAGCACTCCACGTGTCATTGGATTTCAAAACATTCTTAGAATTATCCTTTTATTACTTCTTTATATTCCTTTCATAATGCTTTTTTTCCTATATTTTCTCTTAATCATAAGACAATATGGCCTTATAAGCCCTAATCTTTTGAATTCATAACTAGTGACTTCTGAATATATCTTGTCTTTTCTTTCTTTCTTCTTATATCTAGATTTAAAGTTCTTCTTTCCAAAAATCTTGTTCATCAATCAGGCAAGATTGGAAAACTCGTTACCGGAAGATTCAGTTCCACTAGATTCGGATTGAATAACAATCCTCTTAGATTTGGATCTTGTAACTCTCTCAGGAGTCCTGGATTTAATATGATTTTATGTAGTTGTAAAATAAACACTTCCATTTCCATTCTTCTTCTTATTTATATTAGAATCTCTCTTCATTCTTGTCTTATGTTGAAGAAGAGTTCCAAAAATCTCATCAAGAGTAATCTGTGAGACTTTTCTATTCGCATCAATAACTGTTCTCTTTGATCCCCACTCATTAGGCATGCTATCTATAATCTTTTCCACAAGTGACTTATCATCTAATCCCTTTTAACCCATGGATTGTAAACTATTAAAAATAGTCATAAACCTCAATTGTACTTAGCACACTGGTTCTTTATAAGGAAATATAAATCCATGATATTTTTCTCTAAGTATATCTCTTCTAGTTTCAATAACTTTGGAAGTTACAAAATGAGTAACCTCCAATTTATTACAAATACAATTTTCGGCTTAATAAGAATAAATATGGAAATATATATTCTTGGTCATGGAACACAACAAAGTATTGTGTACCGAGTAGTTTATTTGATATTCTGACTTTTCTTGATTAGTAAAAGTTCGGACTTCTTTATCACGAATCTTGTAATCTTTAGTAAGTAGTACAAAGTTGTCCACTACTGTGTTAATGAAAAAATTCTTCATATGATCTCCCCAATACTCTTAATCATTCCAATCAAATATAGGTGGTCTAGTGGGATTAAGATTGTTAATCGAACCAACATTCAATCCTTCCATCTGAAAGAAAAAAATATTTCCACACAAACTTTGTTAATAATAGATGTTTGTAAACAAGGATAAAAATTCCTAAGCAAGGAAAATATTATGAACAATGAAATATTGAGATAGAAAACTTATATGCGAATATTCGTATTTCAGAAACCTCCTCTGATACCAATTGCAGGATCGAAATAAGAATGTAGATTCTCAATATAAAAGAGGGCGGGAGGGGGTGAATTGTGTACTTTAAAAATTCCATTGGAATTTTTAAAGACGGTATAAAACTTTCAATTGTTTAACAATGTTAAACAAGGTAAATTCACAAGTACTCATAGTTCTACAAACTTGCTAGATTCTAGAAATATGGTTCTGGAAATGAAACCTATGTCAAGTTTACAAGGACAAAGATTATACCTTAAAGTATATAGAATATTACAAATAAGAGTATACAAGTATAAGAAAGTATAAGATAGTTATAATTTCCTTAATAATAAAAATGAAATGGAAAAAAAACTTGAAACAATACAAGTAACACGTAAGAAATCCTTTAACCAAAAGAGTAGGGTATCCAAAAAACTTGGTTAAAGGTCCCTTGATTTATATTTTCAAAAAATTCTATCTTACCCACACCAGGGTAAGCCCCCAATAAAAATATTAGAGTCTATATTTCTATCCCTGCATTCCCTCGAACATCAAGGTAGTCAGAACCTCTGTCTTCCTTATCAAGGAAGTCCTCGAACTTTAAGGTAGTCAGCACCTCTGTCTTCCTATCCTAGGAATCCCTCGATTGTACATAGTAACAATTAGAGTCGCATGAAGCAAGATGAACAAGATGTTTAGTATGCACAAGGAAAGAGCGTCTCTATCTATAAATCACTTTAGAAAAATGTAATATCTAGAGTTTTAGAACAGTACTCAAATATTTTGAGCTCATTAAAATGAGCTCTTATTGATTTTCATTTTTCCAATAGTTGGCCCCCTCCTTCCACAAACATATTTTACCTTGAATGTAGGAGGCACCTGTACATGTGTCACTCAAACAACGGTTGGTTAGAAATAGAAAGCGCGACATCGTTTCATGACTATAAAAATGGTAAGTAAAATATGGTTGCTCTATAAAATATATTCTTTGGATTATAAGGAAAAATATTTTGGAGACTAATAGGAAAACATTCAGAGTCTATATTACATGGATATTCAGATTTTGTTTTCCACGGAATTTTGAATCTGAATTCTGTAGGATTCAGAGTCTGAATTCTGAGGAATTTAGAGTCTAAATTCTGAGGAAATCAGAGTCTGAATTCTCAGAAATTCAAAGTCCAAATTCTAAGGAATTCAGAGTCTGAATTTTAAGGAATTCAGTATCCAAATTATAAGGAATTCAGAATCCGAATTATAAGGAATTTGGAACCAGAAATTCATAGAATTAAGACTCTGAATTTCAGAGAATTCAGATTTTGTATTTAAGAGAATTCAGTGTCTGAATTTCAGAGAATTTGGAGTTTGAATTTTTGGGAATTTGGAGTCTGAATTTTAGAGAATTTAAATTCTGAATTTCAGAGAATTTGGAGTCTGAATTTCTGATAATTGAGAACCTGAATTCAGATCCTGAAAACAGAATACTCTATATCTAAGTATTTATATAATTCTGTGGTTTTATATGTGAAACCAATTTTTTCACATAGGAATAAAAAGATTTGTATTTAGAGAAACTAAAATATGAACAATGAAAAATAGGTTAGGATAAATTTTCCTTGGGGAAGGAGAATTTTCCTTATTAAGGAAAATATGAGTATGAAGAAAATTTCCTTAACAAAACTTAGGGAAAATAAAATTTTCCTTGAGATAGAGTGTTTGTGATTTTCAATACATAGAGGAATGGAAAAGTCATAAGGAAATATTATTGAGTCAACAATAACTTGAAAAGGTAGTATATACACCAAATAAAAGTTAATTGGCCCATAATAATAGATAAATATCAATGGAATGTAAATTGAGAAGAAATTCCCTTATCTTAACATTAATTTTGTTGGGTGGTTTTTTTCCTCATTTATAGTGGGTTATAATATGTAACTAAATAATTATAAAACCGTAATCATGTTTATAATATCATATATCCTCTTTTTATAATATCATATTACCCGTTTATTAACAACCTTTCGTTATTTTAATTATTTCGGGTGCTAATTACCTAGTTTATTCAGTATGTTTTTACTTGTTATTTTCTATTCTTATTAAATATAACATTGTTACATAATATTCATAATGTAAAACATGATTTTAATATCATATATATCTAGTATATATTTATATATAATAAACCATAATATTTAGAGATCAGAAATGGAATATAACGTTCAAGGAGACGGTAAGCTGTACGTGCAGATGAACTCTACTTACATTTCATTGTCATATTTTAAAAAATTAAAAATTAAAATATATATATTCATGTATATTATAACTATATTACCCTATTTATATAATAAATTTTAATTAAAATTATCCTTAATACATTGTATGTTTAGTGTGAATGAATCACACCACATTGAGGGGGCGGTAGTCCACGCTTCCACACGAGATGTTATCGTATTTATGAAAAATGGAATATATAGAGTTGTGTGTTATAAAATAATTATATAATAAATAATATATTATTTTTATAATATACATCATATATAAGAATAGTGTCCATCATAATGACCCCCATGATATGTGGTAAAGTAAGAACGAACATTCATCATTTTGTGAGGCGGTAGTTCTCTATTCACATAAATAGTATGTTCATAAACCATTATATGGGTGTGTGTGTTAGTATATATAGAACCCTTAATAAGAAAAAATCACAGTATAAGCATGATTTAAAAATAATTGAATCGGCGGAGGAGTAAATTAAATAAAAGAGATCGTTTGAATGTGTTACCTTAAAAATCAAATAATTACTTTTGGTTTATACCAAAAGGCTTACTTGGAAGGGTTTATTCCTAAAGAAAGGATTCAAGGTATAGGGTAGGTATGTTTGGAAACTATTGGGTTATATATTGGGAGAACATAATTGGTTTTAGAGGCATGAAGAAGTGGGAGAAGTGGAGGCCTTTTATAGTGGTGGAGGAGTGACAGTCTTGTAATATTTTGACAAAGGAATTATTCCCACATTTATCATGTCTCAAGTGAATAAAATAATGAACCAAATTAGATAAAAGGGAGTATAGGGTCTAAATATGGCTATCCAGTATCTCTTGGAAAAGTTCATAGGTCTTTTGGCTCCTTAAGATTTATGTTTATTCCCCTAATATGCCTAATTTAATCTTAATCGTTGTAATTATTTTTAATCACATTCACTAATAGTTTTGGAAAGACCAAAATACAGTACTATTATAAACTATAAATTATAATGATTCAAAATATGTAATACATTTTTTTTAAATTAAAATCACATAAGTTATAGAAATAATTTGAAAACTCATCCCGCAAGTGGGACGACAATGCATGTTTTTAAAAGTAAAAATTTCCAACATTTTGAAAAGATTTTACATGAAATTTAAAAGTTAAATTGACCTAAATGAAATAAATTGGATTAATTGATATATATTTGATATAATTTGACCATAAATAAAATAAAAAATATAATTTAACCTTATAAATAAATTATACTAAAGAGAAGTTTTAAATTAAAATTATGTATTTTTAACTATTGACTAAAACATTTTTAAGGAAAATTTCTAAAAAATTCACCCTAACCTAAATTTGATGTTTTTATTTAAAAAAAGAATTTTATTTTGAAATATTAAATCAACTAAAGTCTCAAAACATGGATTTAAAATATTTTCCCTAGTAAAATGTTGTAAAAAATCCTTTATAAAATATAGTATTTTATGAATAATGTTGGGTTTGTTCTTATATTATGCTTATCAAATCTATTGGATTAATATAAAAAACATATATTTTATAATATATATATATATATATCACTTTAATATCACTCCCTAATTATAATTAATTTAATTTATTTGGGTATAATAGCTTTGTGAATATAATAATAATAATATTTTCCTTTATTTTCAATTAGTTTTCATATTACTTTATAATTAATTTGTAACCATTGAAATAAATTTATATTTAATTAAACCATAGATTGTAATAATTTATTTTACCATTTTCATAACAACTATTTTAATATCTAGGATATATTTTATTATATTAAATAATATTTTCAAAATATTTTATTATTCGGTAAAACTCAGTCTTGTCTGTAACATAGTAAATTTGATGAAACTCATTATTGTGTGTGACATATGATAACTCTGTATCATGTTAATTGTAATATATATCATAGATTTCGTTTCTTTGAAATTGTAATTATATTTTTAAGACTTAGCTTATTATATTCTCTAACAGACTTGGTGATGCGTGTGACACGTAATAACAAATAACATGTTCTTACATTATAATTTTAGGGTTTTATATTCTACCCACCTTAATTAAATTGCATACCCACAATTTAAACATTATCATAGTAATTGAGGCTCTGTTATTTTAAAATAAACTATGTTTTAATGTTCAACATCGTAAAGAGGGTTAATATCACATCTTCTTAATAAGAGATAAAAAGGAAAGTACAATGGTCACGTAACTAGGTTCTATAGTTGGAGAACATAGGTGGGAAATGGAAACATGGTTAAAAAATAAAATAATCATGTTCTAATGGAGAGTTCTAGAGAAAATATATTGGATAAATTTAACAATCACTAGTCCATAAATCTGTTATGATCTAAGAGGCCATTTGGTTCATTGGAAATAAAGGTGCTAGGACAATTTTTTTGTCTCAAAACCCTTTTTCCTAGATTTGATGATTTCATTAACTCTATATAAATCTGAGTAAATATAAATTTCTATTTGATAAAAACAATCTTATTCTTTGGATATGACTTGAACTATTTCTACTTCATATATTTTCATAATATATTTTGTCTAGTGAAAGAATACAATAAACTCTTAAATATCATTTCATAAATGCTTCACTTTCCCAAAATATTATTATCCAACAATTCTGAAATATAGTCACTGAATTTAAAAAATTAACTTATCATTATCCATTAATCAATGTGAAAGAGCTCTAAATTTTCACTTACCAAACATGTTAATAACATCATCATGTATTCTCATGAAATATGGTAATGACTCAAATTACCATAAAACCTTATTGTAAACATGAATTATTCTGTATTAAAAATGTAAAAAACATGTTATTAGATATATTAATTAAATACAAAAGTTTTTAAAACTCTATAAGTGATAGAATACACCACTTTTAGAAAAGTCATCAATTAATTACAAGGTAGTTATCACTTATCCAAATAAACTATTTCTTCATCATTATCTCGAAATCCGAAACATATTAAGGGGTTTTGATCCCCTAATCATGTGTTTTACAAAATGTTAAAATTTATAATGAATAACTTTTCTTGGAACCATTCAGTATATAATATCAAATATTTATTAAATAATCACTATATTAAAATCCTAATATATTTTATAAATCATATGATGAGAAAAAAATAAATATAATACTTTTAAAACATATTTCATATATCCAAGTACAAAAGCACATTAATAATTCCACTTTGTTCATGTTAGTGAAATATTCTTGACCTTGATACCTTAGCATATTTAGAGGTATATTCCCTTTAATTTTGGGGAATTTGTTAGAGTATTGTCCCAGTTCCTTGCAGTTGTAACATTGAATAACACTGTTTTCCTTCTTTTCTTTTCATTATTTTTCTTAGTGACCTTTTTCTCCACACTAATGAAAAACTCCCAGTCCCATTAAGCATTTACCAAAGTGATTATTTCCAAATTTATTAAACGTTTGAAAATCTTTCTTTCCCTTCATCTTCTTTGAATCATTCCCTTTTTATGGTGTTCAGAAGACCTATTATTCTCTTGGTTTACCTTGACACCATAAGACTTAAATATTTTTTTCTCTATATTGATATCACAAAAAAACATATCTTTGTATTATGAGAAATTATGAGAAATTAGCACCCTTTAAGGATTTTTCTAAATACCATCAAAGAAGTGGTCAATATTGTGATCTATGTTATATATGTAATATATAGAATACCAAGATGACCTTGTAAAGGTAGCTTCATAATTTGAAACACTATATTCTTCATTTTTATTTAAGATAAGAAAATTTATCTTAATCTTAATTTCCTAATAGCAATGGAATTATTTATCAAATAATGTATCCTTAAAAGTACTCCACTCTATGAGTTCAATTTCTTCTTCCTCTCTTGTATTACGGATTAGATGCCACTATTTGTAAACATCACCTTGGAGACAATATACCACAAGTGTAACCTTTTCCATTTCATTGCATCCCAAGGTCATAAATATCTTCTGCAAAGTCTTAATCCATTGCTCAAATTCCATTAAATCAATAGTACCATTAAATTATGTGGTCATTTGTTGCATAAAGTGATCCAACATAGTATATTCTTTATTTAGAACATGTTACTACATTTGCGAAATCTTATTTTTCTTATCCTGAATAATTTTCCATAATATAAACATAACATTCTTAGTTATAATACCATCTACAATGACTTTATCATCATGGAAACCTCTACATTTTTTATGAGTATTGATACCATTCATCCTTTCAGGATCCATTTCATAACAATGACATATACTTGATTAATTCATAAAATAATTTATAATCCCAAAAACTAGTGAAAAACTCAACATAAATTGAAATATTTATCCATAGATAATCTCATAATCATAAACTAGGCTTCTTTGGGGACATCATTTCTTATAAATATTCCATAATGGTTTGCAAAAAAAATGTGAATTATCCTAAGAATAACCCCCAGGAGTGTCAAAACAGGGGGGAAGTTAGGCCCATTGTCATGTACTAGGTCACCCTGAGTCAGGCTTGGGAAACTTTTTCAGATTTGTTACTCTTGGTACATCTCTTTTAGAACCACATCAACTTGTAGTATCTAGGCTGGGATGTATTTTTATGAATACCAACATAATATTTAACATACAAAAATTATTGGTTTCCTCTGTAAACATATCCTTAATGTCTATATTAGTGTTGTGATATATAATATATGTTTTCTAAATATAGTTTCTAATGTATCTTCTAAACTTCATTTGATACCAACAATAATGCCCCGAACCTAGAAGCCTAGATCTGGTGCATTATTGTATTAAATTGGCATGATTACAAGGAATCAAATCCTGAAGGACCAATTAGTTTAGCATTTTTGGAAAGCCATATTACTTAAATGATACCCAAAATATAATGAGAAATATAAAATACAATCAAGTTACATAATAAAATGAAACAAACTTCATCCTTGAACACTTATTCGAATATTTCTTTTTCATAACTGGGGAAATGAAACATAGTATTGGTGATCTCAAATTCTAATCAATAGTAAGTAAAAATGAATCAATAATAAATAAATGACAATAAAAAAACATGGAATAGTAAATAACTGATAACACATTCCATTCAAATGACTTTCTAAGGAAAAATTTATATGTCAAGGTAAGAAATTGAAACACATTCCATTTAATCAATGAACTAAAATGAAAAGTATCCCTAGATATGATAAAAAAATATTATGGATAAATAATAACTTAAAATAAATGAGGGAAATGATTTCTAAATGTAATTCATGTATAAGGCACATGAAAACCTATACCATCATTACCTTTCACAAGATGGTGTAAAAATATGGATAGAAACCCATTTAATTTGGCCAACTAATTTTTCTCATGAGAACCTATCAATCCATCGAGGGTATATATAATATCTGGGACCCAACCATCATTAAAATTCCAAAGAATTCCTCATATATAATAATAAAACAAATAACATGACTTACCAAATATCTATATTGAATAAAGATTATGGTTTTATTTATAATTCCAAAATTAATAAAATAACAGTCAAAGTGAACACCATATGTAAAATGATATATGGTTAGGAAATACTAATATAAATGGTAAGATAATATAGATATTGATGTAAAAATACAATGAAAAAATATTAAAATAATTTTATTGTTTTAAGGGAATGTTAACAATCAAAAAAATGAAGTTATATTACAAAGATAATAGTTAAGAACATTCTTTTGGAGAATAATTTTTAAACATTCCAAAGCTTTATATACAAATTTGATACATTTGAATCATAATATATAGAAATTTATGACATTAAATGAAACATATAATAGCATCATAATAAGTGGATTCATGATATAACACTAAAAAAGAAGTATACACATCAAATAAAAGTGAATTGACACATACTAATAGATAAGTATTAATGGAATGTAAATTGAGACAAAATTCCCTTATCGTAACCTTATTTTTTGTTGTGTGGTGCTTATCCACCTGTATAGTGGTTTAAAATATGTTACTTACTAATAATAGAACCATAATCATGTTTATTGTATCATATATCTCCTTCTTATAATATCTTATTACCTATTTGTTAACAACCTATCATTATTTTAACTATTTCAGGAGTTAATTCCCTAGTTTGTTGTGTATGTTTTAACTTGTTATTTATTGTTCTTGTTAAATATAACAAGGTTAAATAATATAAAAAATGTAAAAAATTATATTAATACCATTTATATCCAATATATATATATATAGAATCAACCATATTATTTAGAGATAAGAAATGGAATGCACTATTAATGGAGATAGTAATCCATACGTACAGATGAACACTACTTCCATTTCATTGTGGTATTTTAATAAAATAAAAAGTAAATGATATATATATACATATATATTATATTTTAATCACCCTATTTATATAATATTTCATTTTTTATTATAATTTTCCTTAATACGTTCCATGTTTAGTGTGGATAAATCACATCGCATTGAGGGGTCAGTAGTCCACACTTCCACAAGTAGTGTTTTTGTATTTACACAAAATGAAATGTATAGAGTAATGTGTTATAAAATAATTACTGAAGGATAAATATATTATATATATATATATATAATATATATAATATAGAATTATATTTTCTATCATAATGACCACCATGAGATGCGGTAAAGGAAGAAAAAACAATTATTGTTTCAGGAGGCAGTAGTTCACCGTTTACATAAAAAATATGTTTGTCACCTGTTTCATATAGGTGTGTGTATGTTTAGCTAGAAAAATTGATATAAAAACATAAAAATATACATATAATAATGGTTTTATTATATTAGCATTATTTAAAAATAATTTAAGGGATGGTTGAGTAAATGAAAAAAAGAGATCGTCTGAAAGCATTACCATAAAAACTAGGCAACTCATTTTGGTTTATATAAAAAGGATTAATTGGAAGTATTTATTCCTAAAATTAGGATTAAATTTTTAGGGGAGTTATTTGAGTAAATTATTTGGGAAAATATTATCTGAACATAATTTTTTTTAGAGTTGTGAAGTAGTGGGAGAAGTGGCGATCTTTTATAATGGAAGAGGAGTAACACTCTTGTAATATTTCGACAATGGAATTCCTCTTAGGGTTTTCATGTTGCAAGTGAATAATGTAACCAATTATGAAAAGGGGATTATAGGGTATAAATATTTCCATCCAATAGCTCTAGGAATGATTTATAGGTTGTTTTTGTGTCTTAAGGTTAAGGTTTTGACCTTTATTTGGCTTAATTTATCCTTAATCATTGTAATTAAATTTAATCACTTTCACTAATATTTTTGATAAAAAAACAATGTTTTTATTATTTTAAATTATAAATTTTTATTATTAAAAATATGGAATCCATTTTTTCAAATTCCAATAACATAACTAACAGGAATTTTTATAAAATTAATCCTGTAGGAAGGAAGACAATGCATTGTTTTTTAAATCTAGAAACTTCCTAAATTTGAATACGTTTTTATGTTAAATTTCAAAGGGAAATTGATTCCAATGACCTAAATTGGTTTAATTTATATATATTTGATATAATGTGAATTTAAAACAAAATATACATGTAATTTAACCCTATAAATAAATTAGATGAAAAAGAAGTTTGGAATTAAAATTTAGTATTTTTACCTATTCACTAAATTATGAAACTTCTTGGAAAATTTCAAAAAATTCACCCTAACCAAATTTTGATGTTTATATTTCAGAATTAAGTTTATTTTGACAAATTAAATATATTAATCCCTCAAAATTAATCTTTAATATATATTTTCTCATAAAATGTTGTAAAAACGCCTTGTTAAAAATATAGCATTTTGTGAATAAAATAGGGTTTGTAATTAGATTTTTAGTATCAAATAAATTGGATTAATATAAAAGAAATTTGATTGAATATAATATATATCACAGTAATATCACACACTAATTTTAATTAATTTAATTTATTGTGGTAAAATATCTTTCTGAGCATAAAAATAATAATATTTTCCATTATATTCAATTAGTTTTTATATTCATTTACAATTAATTTGTAACTAATGAAATCATTTATATTTGTTTAAACCATATATTTTAATAAGCTAGTTTACACATTTTATAACTAATAATTCAAAAGCAAGGTTATATCTTATTATATTAAATAATATTTTAATTATATATCGTTATTTGGTAAAACTCAATCTTGCGTGTAACACAGAACATTTGAAGAAACTTGTTATTGGGTGCGATGTACGCTAACTCAATATCATGTTCGTTTCATGATATATCTTAGATTTAATTTTTCTAAAATAGTAAATATATTTTAATGTCTCAAAATATATTATTCCCTTATACGCTTGGCGATGTTTATGATACACGATATCAAATGAAATGTTCGTACTTTAGAATTTTGGGTTGTTACAAGCACCACAACACAATGATAATGGAAATGAAATAACCACAAAATAAGCCCCCTAGAACTCCACTATGTAATATATAGTTAATTCCATAAGGTAAATACATATAAGGTAAAATAAAAACCTCATATAATATTAATTAGATAATCACCTTTTTATAAGAATAAACTATATATATTCACACCACAATCAAAACCAACTATGCTGTGAAACAAATCATGGAATATTAAGCAAAAACTCTACAAGACCCTTAACGCCACGTTATAAGACTCCACATCATTACCAAATTGATTGAATCTGAACATATAATTATTATCATAACAAAAAACTCCCTTCATGTCATATCCAAATTCTTAAAACAACCACTCGTGGTGTAACACAAACAATTACACCACAAATGACTCTACGAGTGGAAATATTAGCTCTAACTTCACCTTCAATCCTCTTACATTATCTTGAAACCTGAAACACAAAAAAGACACAATTTAACAATATGGAAATGTCTAGTCCATTACAAGAACACACATGTGAAAACCATTCATGAAAATTTCACATTAGGATTGCATGGTTGACACTCCCCAAAGAATATTATTTTTCAAATTTTTTATTTTTAACAAGATAACATGAATGAAAGTCACATTTATTTATTTATTTTTAAATTTATTTTAATTTTTTATATATATAAATATATATGTTTTTATCTGGGTATATAAAATTTTAAAAATTATCTAACTATCATTATATTTGATTTTATTTACATAAAAGTAATTAAAAAACTATACATAAAATCTCACTCTAGCCTCCCTTTTTTAAAGTCGTGGTCATTGACATATTTTAAGAATTTTGGATGTTGGATTTAGGTTCCACTATTCCAATGTTAAATTAACTTTATATTATAAATAATAACACTTAATTAATGATAAATAATAAATAATGTATTTAGTAATAATTTAAAATATAATGAAAAATAAATTGTAAATAATAAATTAGTAATGTAATATGTAATAATTATTAATACAATCAATATTAATTAACATTTCAATAAATATAAATTAATAATAAAAATATAATTATTATTAATTATCGTAATATTTTTTAGTAATTAGAAATAATTATTACTATATTATTAATTTATCAATTAAATTATTCATTAAAATATAATTTTTTATAATTAATGATGTATTCACTGTTAATTACAATACTTGTTATTAATAATATTTATTACTGTTAATTATATTATTACATGTGTAGGGGTGACCCACTGTAGAGGTTCCAGACTTTGATCCTTGAGGTTGGGGGTTAGAATCCAATTGGTTGTATATGGGCATTATAATTCCTGTATAACAATTTTACTTTTCTAATAGTACGAGCTATCATAGAGGATAAAACTTTTATCTTGTCATATCATGTGGTGAATTATATATTTAGGTACTTGTCTCTGTTTCTATGATAAGAGGGATCTACTAAGAAGCACATGTACCAAATTGGTTGGGTAGAATTTATGAAAAATAAATAAATAATATTATTAATTAAAACTAATAATTAATTAAATTAAAATATGTATATTTTTTATTATATAATATTAATTTATAATTATTAGTAATTAGAAAATTATTTGTTAATTAGACTATTAATTATTTTTCACTAAATATAGAATTATTAATTATTAATATTATATTCAAAATTTTCATTAATAATTTATAAAATACTTACTATTAAATTTAAGGATTGTTGTTATAAACTGGAATATTAATTATTATTAATTACATTATTACAATGTTAATTATTATTGATAATTATAAATTATTATATTTATAATTAATTAAATAAATAAATAATTAAATTATTAATTATTATTAAATACTATTTTAATTATCATTACAATATTATAATCCACATATCCTAGGGTAACTGGTCTTTGGTTATTGTATATCATCATAGATAGACAATTTTTGAATCTAGTGTAATTCCTTTAATTCTCTATTTATTGTGGAAATTTTGGAGGTAGATTAACTAGGTTTGTGGGAAACAATTGACAGGGATGGATGTGAAAATGTGTATACTTGATGTATGTTGAAATTAGGTCAAACTTTAGGATTGGCATAATCCATCCCAATGTGGGTGGCGAGGGTGATCGAGCCCAAAATTTCTTTAATTTTACATTGTAATTAAATTATTTTACCCCCACTATTTTCATTTAAGGTAGTTAATTATTTCATATTTATATTATAGGTATATTTTAGGATTTAATGTGAAAATGGATTAAATATTGGTATTTTATTTGTTTTTCTATTTTTTGTATTTATTTTAACAAATCCTAGATTAAATTCGGGTTATTTGATACTATTTTAGAATGTTTGAATGAGAAGAAATGTAGAAAATATGAGAAGAAAAGTAGGCAAACCCTCAATAAGTTTATTTGAAGGAATCAGAGGCTAGAATTCTAAATTTCATAAGATAGCTAAAGTGGGTGTGATTTGAATAAAGAGAGGGATGCATAAGATTCCCTGATTCAATATATAAATTCATAATAAATAATGAAATACATAAATTTTACTATGTTTTGGGATCCATAAAAATTAAAATCATTATATATAAAAATCCTTAGATAATGTATAAAATTAAATTCCTTTATTACTAGAGGGTAATATTCTATACATGTAAAGGTCAACAAGATGCATATGTAAGGTTGACCCCATAACTAAGAAATATTAAAAGGTATATTTCTTTTTTATGAGAATTATATAATTTATATATAGGAGTATTTATAAACTCAATTGGAATATATAAGAGTAAATTTTGATGATGTGAAATGGTAGCTTCTGTTTATACAAGGATGGGTAAGGGTCATGGACTTAGAAAAATTTCATCCCAGTTTCATATGTAAGAGTATTTTTCTTTTTCTAAGAACAGGAAACCCATTATATAGAAATGTTATCCATGCATAGGTTTCGTAGTGTGGCATGCATCCCAAGGTCTTCATGTTAAGATATTATTGTATCTTCTATGAACCAAGTGCATTCATTTACATGAGAATATGAAAGACCGAATATCAAGGGATTATTTAAACTATAAAAAAAATCATATACTCTAATTATAAGAATTATTTATAAGAACATTATATTTGTGAAGGCTATTTCCTATACACTATAGAGCATACTAGAGGCTTCCACTATCTATTTAAATAATTTTACCTCCATTATAAAAGGTATTGAGATTTAGAGTTTGTAACTTGGATTTCAGCCTTGTGATTAGTTTGTGTTTTCATTTTATTTATCTTATAACAATGTTACATTTTAATAACAAGAGTATTATTTCTCTCCCTCTCTTATATTTTTTCTTAGTGTTTCACTAATTTTGTTCTTAAAACTCCATGGAGATAGAGAACTAGATCTTATATTTGAAAAAATTGAGATAAAAATTTATGATATTATTTTTTTACTTATATAAAATTTTTATCATTACTTTATTCTATGAATTTAATGGTGCTTAAACTATTTGCAATGAGCAGTCACCTTGTTGTCCCTTCTATTTTTTATTCTTTCTATTCTTATAGTTTAGTCTCCTTCACCATCAAAATGTTTTATACAGAGGAGAATAATTATGGTGATGTTGTTTTTTGATATGATTGTAAATTTATAATTTTAGAGGCATTTTTATGTATAAAGAGGTCTCAGGGTAGGATTATTTCCATTAAAGTTGGAGTGTGTAAGGTTTCAGGTTTTTATCTCCATATTTATTAGGTTAATGAGAATTAATTCATTTTTATAAGAAACATCATTTTCACCACTATGAAATCCAAATTATAATAACCATTTATTTCTAATTGGACTATATTTTGTGTCATTTATTGTTTTATTCATCTAAATACAAACACAAACACACAATCATATATTTATATATCACATTGATTATATAAAATTCCCACTATTTTTTGTATAAATTTGATATTATATTTTAGTAAATATAAATAGTGACAATAGAAGAAAAGTATTTTTGTGTGGAATCATTGTGAGATTGGTTCTAGGTTGTGTTCTATATTTCATTATTTGGTAAATAAGAATTTATTATAGTGAGATTAGTGATAAATATTTCAATTAATTTGGTTCCATTTGTAGGTAGTTCATGAGATTGTATGCACTATTTTTTATATAAAAATAAAAAAAATAATAAATATTAAAAAATAGAATTACATTTACATACAATTGACTAAGATGTTGAGGATGTTTTTAATAAGAGTTTAGTTATGATAATGATTAATTAAGAAAGTGATTAGTATTATATTTTTTCCTTTTAACTAATAATTTAATGAGTCTAGTGTGAAATATTATATAAGATTTTTTTTTCAAAAAAATTTTAATTATTAAAGAGAGTAAAAAAATGGAATTTTTTTACACTTCATTGAATTTAAAAGAGCCCAAAGAAAAGGAAAACTATGACACACAATGTTTTTCTATTTAACTACCTTATGAGGATGGGATTATGGATGAATATGACTGAATTTGTTTTCCATTTCATGATCAAAGGAGGAAATTATCGACAAATTACCAATTGATTTCAGTTTATGAGACCAAGAATATTTGGATAATGTTTTGTCTAATAATAAAGAAACTGAAATGTCTTGTGATCTACCTCATTTTTTATGATGAGGAATTAGTACATTTGACCAATTTCATGGCTAAAAATGAAACATATTTTGAGATAAAGTAATTTTATAAGAGGATGGAATTTCTACATCCCACACCAAAAAAATAAATTTTTAGAGGATGTTCTTGAGGAAATAGAGTTTATAGATAATCAGTTTAAGATAGTATACAAAACAATAGATTATCATACTGTTGAATTTTTATCATTTTCATAGCTAATATAATAACCTCATTTTGTTTCATAGAATCAATACCAATACCATCATTAGGGAGTTATTATGACAATGAAAATAAATTTACCACCATTATGGTAAAGATGGAGGTTTGATTCAAAGTTGAAAAAGTTCCAAACATTGTACAAGAGGAAATAGACTTGAAATCCTATGAAAATAAAGAGGTTAAAATAAATTTTATTTCATTACATTTTAATATTAATCAAATAGATTTTGTTAAATGAATTTTCTCATAATCTTCATTTTGAATTGGAAATTTTGAAACTATCTATGGATGATTCCAAAGAAACCACATAAGATATAGTGGTAAAAGAATATGATGTGTTCTAGGAGCTATTAGTGATACATATAATTACTCTATTTTATCATGTATATCATATGGGAGAGGAAACACCAAAATTCTATAGGAAACCCCTATATCTTTGGTTCCAAACTTCTTTTCACATCCATTTCTCTATTTATTATATATTCGGGGTTGTAACATTTCCTATACTTTTCTTTTGAGTTTACCAGCCTTGGTATCCAGATATGTATATCAAGAGAAATAACATTTAGTGGTTCTTACCAGAAATTATTAATATTTTTTTAGGTTGGGGATAAAAAACTATCACTATCCATTTGTGGATAGTTTAAATATAGTATCCCTTGTGGGGTTTATCCCATTATTATCCTTACCTTATTTTTTAAATTTTTTATTTAGTTTAGTTTTAGTTTAATAATAATTTTTGTTTCCATCTAGGTTTGTAGAAGGCAGTAATTAAGATTTTAACATAAGGATACCCATACTAAATAAATCAAGTTGTATTTCTCATTATATTTATTTTTTCTACCCAATAAATTCTAATATACATGAGTTGAGATGAAGGGTAGTTGAATCCATGTGTGAGCTAGTTGATACCAATATATTAAGGATTTAATGTTTTTTCTATTTTTTTGGTTTATGGAGGTTTTTTTAAACTTTAAACTTAATTGAATCCTTTAAGAAATTTATATCATCTTTTCATTTTTGAATAAATTTCTTGAATTTAATATCTAAGAATTTAAATTATTATTGAAATGGATTTTAATCTCAGGTTTCTAATATGTTCATTTAAGTAAGTTTAGATAAATGTTAAACCCATGTGCACAAATTTTGTCCAATGATTATCTTTACTAACCTGAGAGGTTTCTAAATGTTTTTTACATTTTAATTACATTTCTATTTTCTATGAGATTCTTGAGACATGTGATGATAGCATTACTTTTATATTTTTATCTTTATCGAAGCAGTTGAGAATGATTGAGGAATTATTTTATGGAATATCCTTTTTTCACAATATAATTCTATTATAAATTACCTTTTCATCTTACCGTTGTTAGACCCTTACATCCACGAATGACCTTATTAAGTATTTAAATTAAATAAATGAAGCCTTAACCAATCCACCAAAGAAGTAAAAACATCATTATTACTAAAATTGAGGGAGGGGTTGGGATATAATGTATTTGGTGCACTAATATAGATAAAATCATTAAGAACTAACTAATATATTTTTTATTATATAAAGATATTTCAGGTAAATTTATAAAAATAATCAAATATGGTAGGGTGGAGGAAAAATAATTTCAAAAAATTAGGCAATGGTTGTTCATACAACTATTTATATACTAAAGATTCCTCTTTTCCTTAAAAATATTCCAATACCAAATTGAAAATATAAATAGGAAATAGAGTTATTGAGGATGTGGAGAGAAGAATAAGAGAAAGAAAAGGAAGATGAAGAAAATAAATAACTTTTTTATTATTGTGAAATGTTTCATGTGTGAAATCCGATCAATAATCAAATTGTGTGGGAGTTTTATATTTGAAAATGGAAGTGATTGAGTATACTATTTTTGAGTGAAACTTGACTTCATTAAATTTACATAATTTTAATTCATGATCCTCATCATTATGAACTGTAATTTTTCACATCTGGAATATTAAAACCCTTTTCCATTGAACAACCCATGGAAATTACTCATGATTGGAAAAATATAATTCCTTAGTGTAGTGGATATTTTAATAAGGAGGGTAGCCCATGTAAACCATGTGTGCACTTGAGAATGGAAAAACTCAATTTAATATTCCTTGGGTGAAGAGAGATATATTTCCAACAAGGTAGATTCAAATTTAACATGGATATTTTCAAAAGATTTAGTGGAATTTAATGACCATTTAATAATTAGAGAGTTTAGATCCATGTAAGAAGCATGATATTTACAAATATATAATAATAGAAAACTATTTTAACTTTTTTGTGAGAAGTCTTTTTTGACCTTGATATTGGTTAATTTATAATGAGTGTAGTTTTTATGTGTGTGAGATTAATATGGATCAATATTTCATTAATTTTACCTTTTAATTCTCTGATTTTAAATCCCCTATCATTACATTTTATAGGTAATGATAACATATTTAGACAATATTCATAGTTTTGGATTTTATATTATTAAATATTTTTTAAATTATTTTATATATTTTTTGTATTATTATAAAAAATACTACATTGAATTCTGATGTTTCAAATCTATTTCAATATTTCCAAATGATAACTGGTTAATCTCAATGCTAGAAAACAAATTAGATGCAGAAGGGTCTGATAGTTTATTTATAATTGAAAACCAACGAAGGGAAAAATCACTAGAATACATAAGAGTAATTTACACTTACATAAGTGTCTTTTTGAAGAGATTTATAAATTTCTATAAGAAAAGATAGAAGAAATCTTGGAAGTTTATTTTGATGAAATGTTAATCAGTAGAATTAACTTTCTGAAGATATATAACATGGGAAGTATTTGATAAAGGACAAGGATTTGTAAAAGTCCATGGGTATAAACACAGAAGTTAGATGAATAGTTGAAGAGTTTCATCTAGCTAATTATTTGGATACATAAAATTAACCAAAACAATATGTAAGATTCCATAGAGAATTCATAAAATTAAAATCATTTTCTAATGATGGGTAATATTATACATATATTAATTTCACAAGGGTATATATGTAAGGGTAACCCCATATCCAAGTGGTGAATAATGGTAACTAAATTTACTGTGGTAATGATACTAGTGATAATTATGAGTCTTTTTTAATTCCATAGGAACACGTGAGTTTAAATTTTGATGACGTGTAAAGGTAACTTTTGTTCAGTGAAGGATATACATGGGTCATAGACTCAAAAAAATCGCCAAGATTCATATATAAGAGTGTTTTAATTTGATTAAAATGGGAAACTCATGATACATAAAGGTCATACATGTATAGTAACAATGAAATGGAATGAATCCCATGGTCATTGAATTATGATATTTCCAAAACTTATCTGCACAACTTTCAATCATTTAAATGAGAATATGAAATACCGAATAACATGATATGATTTCAATTTTACTAAAATTTGGATTCCATTTGGAAAATCTTCTAGAATAATGATACATGCTTGAAGGTAATTACTCATGCATAATTAAGAATATTTGATCCCACTACAATTTATATAAATACTATTTACTCTGTTGTAAAAGGAAATCAGTTTTAGTGTTTTTATATTCTCTGTTGACCTTGTGATTAGTTGAGGTTTTGGTTTTATTTCTTTAACAATAGTGGAACGTTTCAGTTATATTTATCTATTTTCCCTCCATCCTACCATATTCATTATATTTCCCTGCTATGATCCTCCAAACATCATGGTAATGGAGAAGTAACACTTTCCACTATTTTTAGTGTTATAAAAAATAATGTTTTGAATTTTTTATTTCAGTCTAATGTTTCTCCTTATTATATTATGAGAATTTAGTGGTAGTTAAACTACTAGAAATGTATGGTCACCTTAATTTGCATAATTTTATTCTTCTTCTTGTTCATCCAATTTAAAATACTTAATAATCTTGATGTTACATAATATGGATCGAAATTATGGTGATGTTGTGTGTTGATACTATTATAAACCCATAGTTCAAGAGACATTGAATTGCAAGACAATGTAATAGTGTAGGATAATCACCATAAAAATAAGAGTTTTTAGAGTGATATGTTTTGATTCTGACCCACTGCATGTTAAGATATATATTGAGTCTTGACCAACCATGATACTTGAATAAAATTGATTATGAACCTACCATGAGAAATTAACCTTACCTAAAAGTAATTTATAATATAATTATTATTTTCATGTTTTTTACATTTTACACATTTTAATTTACAATAACTTTCTGTTACATTTTTATTTAACCATATCATTTCTAAACACACATGAGTCATATCAATGCTATGGAATTTTACATGGAATAATTTTATACAGTATTATATAATATTTTTAGGTGTTGAATAATCACACCGATTTCTTAAAAATCATGAGTTTTATTTTCAATTAGTTTGGAATTTGAATAGTTTATCTCATATGATTTATATAAATGTTCCAATTTATATTAATGTTTTACAATATATATTTTTAGTATTTCATTAATTATTCTAATCACTTCCTCTATTAAACCAATTTTATATTTTAAACATTTACAATGTGAACCCCATGGGAGTATTTTCCAAGAACCTTCAACGATGAAATCACATGTTTCTTTAACAAGGTAAAAATGTAATGGGTTTCACACTTTGAATCTACCTTTCATGAAAGAAAAATATATAATATGTTTGAAAAAACCATTATTACATAGAGGTTGTGGATATTCCTGAATTTTACTATACAATAAACCTTTTAAATAAACTACTACTCTCAGTTTAACATAAATCATTTGATACCTTACTTATAATGAGAATTTTTCTATCTTTACATTCAGATATTTTTTTATTCAACCTTTTTAGATAGTTCTCTCATCATTAAAATATTAATTTTCTTAATCATGTATGGGTTATACTTCTCTTAAAAAGTTTGGATTATGGTTATACTTCCCCACACCAAAAGTTGGTTATAGGTTATTCCTCTAGGTATGCAAAAGGAAGGATGATTGGGTTGTTACTTCAAGTGAGAAAAAGACAGTAGCGGTTTTTTACTAGAGGTGAGAAAGGTTATATTTGGTTATTTTCTTAATGGTGTAAAATTTAGTTATAAAGGGTAGTAAATAACATCAAAATTTAGTGATTAGGTAGTGAGTCGGTAGAATTTATCTCTACGTTTGAGAGGGGTGATGAGTAGACATAGAATCATTTAGATCTAAACTAATATAAAAATACCTATGTTCATTTTATTATTTATGTCTCCTGAATTAATTATTAACATTGATAATAATTTATTAAATTAATTTAAAAGGCTAAATTCGTCTTCATCTTTTCCTTTAGGAAATTCTCAGATTGGGACTTAACACATTTTAACTTAAGTATTTTGGTATTGCCTGATGAATCTATCAGCAAGGGAGAGAAAATGTTGGTTGAGTTTATAAGAGACCCAAAGTTGGACATAAGATATTAAATGAGATAAAAATAGCATATTTTTATTTCTAAGAGATAATTGGGAAGGAATTCGTAGCTTAGGACAAGAAGTGAAAAGTTATGTGGTCATACAAATCACACATGATTAAGAAGAAACTATTGAGAGTGGATTAGACACTTTATAAGTGTCACTAGTGGGATAATCCCTCTAAGTCTAGGAATGGTGTGACAAGAAGGGTCTTATCATGATGATGGGCTTTAGAGATCTCAAAGGGAGATGTGAAATGAAACCCAATCATGGATTGTGGGAATCATTTTAATGTATTGGAATTGGGTTACTGAGGGACTTGGTGTGAGATAGATTAAAAGAGTCCATGGATAGTAGATCTATGTTTTTATGTAGGTATTGTAGAGTAATTGGGCTATCATTTTTATCATATTATTAGTTTGGGCCTATAAACTATTGGGTGACCACAGAGTGATGAGTGTAGATTAATATTCATA
The DNA here is from genome assembly GCA_963277665.1 of Viscum album. Lineage (NCBI taxonomy): Eukaryota > Viridiplantae > Streptophyta > Magnoliopsida > Santalales > Viscaceae > Viscum > Viscum album. Next base: position 1,923,923,703 of record OY728160.1, read on the forward strand.
AGAATAGATCATACAAGGTTTATGAAACCTTTGGGATACCCTTACTGATGAGATGATGATATTTATGAGTTTGATATGTAGTGTTTCTATAACCAAAATTATCTTGAGGAGAGTATCACATGGGGTTAGGAGGGTATGTGATTCAATAATGGCATGAGATTCTGGCTGATAGAAAGATAACAGATGTGTGATTTGGTGATCCTAAGGGATGAGATGTGTTTTTATGTTTTCAACTGTATATGTGTGTTTGATGTGTGTATATTGATGATGTGAATAGATTTATTGAATCACCTTGAGTGGGAAGTTTCTAATATTATCCTACAATGAATGGTAAGGAAGTGTTCATGTTGTGATTTTGAGACCCACCTTGAGAAAGAGGATTGGTCTGTGTGATATGGGACTGATGTGGATATTGGACTTTCCCTGAGGAAGAGGGAAGTTGTAGGGACCAACCTAAGTTAAAGAGTAATGGACCTAGGTCCTTATAACATAAACCCAAGGAGAGAGGAGTTCTTAGACTGATGTGGGATTAAGTTGGATGTTAGACTTGCCTTGAGTAAGAGGGTAGTGTTGGATATTTCCTTGGGTGAGAGTGTATAAGTCTCAGTAAGTTTGTGAGACCAATCCTAAGAGAGGGGAGTGGTTAGTGTGATGTGGATGTTAGAATTTTCCAAAGTAAGAGGGCATTGGATGGGTATTCCTTGAGTGAGAGTTTATTTGTCCTGATTGTTCTCATGATATCAACTAAGAGGGCATGGAATGATAAGTGTGGTTTTGTATATGAGTGCACGCTTAGACTAACCATAAGTGAAAATGAATTGTCATGGACTACCCTATATGAGAGGGTACTATTATAGGATATGATTGTGCTGCCCTACCCCATATAAGAGGAAAGTGATCTAGATTTCTTATAATATTGGATATTATATTATGGTTTGACATGGACCTAAGTAAGAGGGTAGAATACATAGTATGGTATGATATCGTACCATGAATTATTATGTATGGTTCAAGATCTATGGAACAAGTTGGATGTAATTTGGTGTAGTGTAAAGAAATTATGGTCAGATGTTACTATGGTTTGGGCAGTACACGATTACCCGATGCTTTTACTTTTGTGGATTTTTTTCAATTATTTAATTCCCCCATGAATACACACATATATGATGGAATATATTAGGGTAACTTGGTCACAAGCTTTTAAGATGTTTTTAAAACACCATTCATGGACACCCAGTTTTTCTTATGGACCTTACGCTTATTATGTATATTTGTGCAAAAGTTGTTTAGTGGATTATTCTAGACTATCTCAATATGGAACTAGGATACAAGTGAGGCTCATGGATGGTAGTGGATCATCCATATGTATGTTATCTCTTTATTTATTTTTTATATCTGATTTTCCTAAGGAGAGATCATTTAGGATGTATTATTGTATGAAAGTATGTTTATTAGCTATAAAATATATATCTTTTATATTTATGCATACTTTTATTATTTATTATATATTATTATTAGTTATTAATAAATTATTAATGATTAAATATTGGGGTAATAGTCCCTCTAATGAATGATTTATGACTTTTCCCAAGTTAGTAGGCTCTAGTACTTAGGGAGGCATGCGTGAGGACACTTGGTGTTCTAGATATGATCCTTTCGTGTGATTTTAGTTGAATCGTGGAATGGTGTTAAAATATCTTATATTCTATTATCTAAGTATTTAGGGACTCAATGTTAGAAATATGAATGTGTTATAGCTTTTGATAGAGGTCAAAACCATGAGTATAGAGTACCGTTTTGGTGGGATGTATTAGTTACTAGGGTTATGTGATTTCTATTTTTGGTTATCACTATTATATTTAAGTTTTTTATTCAGGTAAAATGGTTATGTGTTTTTTTATTTGATATATTTAATTATGGTCTCGTATCATAGACAATAGTGGAAATATGCTTGTGTAAATGCACTATTTTGGCATATAGGATTCACATAGAATACATGTTCCTATATGTGGATTACTTTTATGGTGACAGATGGTCCATTTCTTTAAGGTATAAAAAATAACATTAATTATTTTTCCTGTATAGAATGTTGGTTTCATCTACTTAAATGGATTGTGAATTCAAATCATGATCATTTTTGTGATGATTGGTTATTTGAATCTTATCTCAATATATTCTCAAAAAAGGACTATATAGATCATGGATGGAAGGGATGTAATATAACACTTGGTAAGATAGTTTAAGCATTGGATTTCTTGGTAATGGTTATGGCTAGTAAGTTATTCTTGGGAGAAGGGTTTTAATGGGAATGAGTTTACCTGAGGAGTTATGTTCCCTTGACATAGTCTAGAAAAGGTATGTGAAACTTCTTAAGATTTTGGGATATAAATCGCAAGTAGTTAATTTGGTATTGAATTTTAATTAGTTGGTAGGATTAGTAGAATTCTATCCTTATTGGTACTCTAGTATGAGTAGGGTAAGATATTCTATTCATTTGGTTTTCTAATGGATAATACATGTGGTTTTTATATTTCATGTTTTAGTTTAGTGGGGTGATGATTAAGATACTATGATAGTGGGAATCATTGTATTAGTCGTAGATGTGATATCACTGTGTTAATAGGGCCATTAAAACAGCGAATCTCATTAGTGGTTTATTGAGATTGTACTATAATCATTGTGAGTTTGTAGATCCAATTTTATATGGTTCTTTGGTGAATTCCAAAATTTTTTTTTTATATTTTTTGTTGAATGAAGTTCATGTGTCAATACAATTCTTTTGATAGAATTTTTGATTGATTCGATAGTGAGTTAGATCTATGATATATTGGTGCTCATGGTGGAGTGAAATAAGGGATTTTATTGGTTCAGGATCCTACCATTTAGAGACATAAAATTTTAACTTTAAACATTAGTATAGGTTTTTTGAATTCTTTTGTGATGCCTCTTGGTGTTAGGGAATCATGATCGAGTGATGTGATGATGTGTTGGTAGGTTCATATGAGTTTTTTTAGAACAATGAGGTCCAGAATGATTTGATGGTGTTGTTTTTTATAATGGGATGTAATGAGGTAGATAGCAGATCAAGTATATTGTATCCTACATGACTGAAGTTTTTCTAATAATAGATAGGGATCTTCATGGAAAAGATGTTGCGTTTAGAATTAGTGCATATATAGATGAAACACAACTAATTTAGTTTAGAATTTGGAATAAGGAGTGATATCAGATTCCAATCGATGGATGAGAGTTGAGAGATATTTTAAGTTACTTCATCCAGAAGTGAAGTATTATAGTGGGGATTTTACAATGATATTCAATTTTATGGGTTTCCATTTTTGGAATAAATTTAATGTTTAGTTTTAGATAAAGATATTTTTTTGATAACTGGAACTCAAATTTAGATTTCAAAGGATTTAATATCTTAAGGATATTTTTTTGAACGTTTTTTAAAGGTATGGTAATTATTTTATGTGCTCTAGTGATGTTTTGGATTAGGGTCATAAGGACACCATTGTTGAATTTTGGTACAAAATGCTTATTACACCATGATGGTAAGTGAAAATCCATGATGAGGGGTTGTTGAGAAATAATATTGTGGCTAGGAGGATTACTATGATATAAATGAAATATATCACACCATGATTAGTGGGTGTAATGATGTGGTATATGTTTTTTGGTATTTTCATAAGGTAAAAAACTTATGTATATAGGACATGGCATAGTGGAGGGAACCATGCCATGAAAGTGGAAATCCTTATGTATTATTTCAAAAATATTATGTATTCCCTAACAAAATTTCACTTTAAAATTGACCGTGTCATGGAACATGGGATTTTTCATGAAGTCTTTACCCTGATGAGGTGACATGATATGATGCCCGAATGCCAGATCATGATGGTAAAAGGCCACTACATGATGGAGTGGGCCACTTCGTGAATTCCTAGGTCACAGATTTTTGTTATGGATATGGGAGAAATGTAATGATATGACCCAAGTGGTCATGATGTGAAGGGTTACTAGGATAGGGGATCTTATCATGAGCCTTATATGTAATTTCACGATGGGACTATTTTCCATTTTGAAAAAAGAGGTATAATATTCATTTCTGTGTCAACCCCTATGCAATTTAGGGAATGTGGGTATTAGAAAAGGTCCATTCAGTCAAATCTTCTCCTCTTATATTCTCTTATTCATGCCATTTTAAGTGGGGTGTTAATAATAGGGATTTTACTATATAACTAGGTATGTTATTCCATTTTATCCCTCCCATTATACTTCCCCTCCATTAAGTTCTAATATGTGCTGATTTTAGTCTAGGTTTGGATGATAAATCCATCAGGTCATGGTGGAATCATCTTGAACAATGAAGATTTTGTGTGTGGTAGATAGAGGATATCCTTGGATGATTAATTCATGATTTCTCTCATCATTGGTATGTGGTATGTAACTAAGTTTAATCTTCTAGTGTTTTCACCGAGTTTGGCCAAAATTGGTAACTGGTTGGGATCTGAAAGATGATAATTTTTCCATAGAGATACATGAAGCATGCTGTGGGTAGTTGTCAAGTTATTTATTAAGGATTTAAAAATTATGTTCTGATCACTGAGATTTTAGATATTATGAATTTTATATTTAAATTTAAAAATTAAATAAAAGTATTTATAATTAATTATTATGATTTCTAGCCTGAGAAAGAGGCTTGCGGGTGGACATGTGCTTGGATGTAGTCCAGATGGGATTAACTGAGGATGAGTTGATATTTTAAAATATTATAAATCTAATAAGTTAGTAGGTGGTGAAGCGACCCAAACACACAATCCCGGAACCCGATGTAAATAAACACCTTCTTTACTTACCGCCATTGAAATGAACTGCTGTGATCCAATTTTAACTATCAACAATTACAATATCACTAAAAAACATTTATTATAATACATTTAAAGGATTATATTGTTTTATTATTTTATAGAATCATGAAAATTTATTTACTAACAAATCCCATGTCTTTCTCATCGAATGGACATTTTTTACACTATATAAGAAACTACTTAATCCATAATAAGCCTTCAATTTCTCAAAAACCCCCTCTACACAAACCGTCGTATTAGAAATATCATGTGTACTACTTTTATTTATAAGCCAGTAAAATGGAAACATAATAAGGGGTGATCTCAAATTCTTATTAAGTGTAAACATATGAAATAATAACAAAAAACATAAGTGAGCATAATATGAGCATAAAGAATATGGAAGTAATATATTTCCAAAAATAGTTCTATAATATAATTAAACAGAAAGCATAATATACCCATGGATATAAATGGAAGTGAAATGATCACATGGATAAAAATAATTGGTTCCTTAGTGATAACATGTATAATTATAGATAACTAATTCCATGATCAAATCAAATACATCATGATCTTATACATCACGATCTTACTTTCATGGACATGTATCTAGGAAATATTTTTTTTCTAGTATGTCATACACCCAAATACCAAAACTAGTTTGTATCATGAGACCTATTGATGAATTGAGGGAATATCTATACTAATAAATACCCATTGAGAATTAATTCATAGGAATTAATCATATTAAGTAATTAATATAATATATAATACATAACTGTCATCCATTAATTATCAATAAATAACCATATTGAAATAACACGTTTATGAATTTTCAATATTGTCCCAATAAATAAACAAAATAACATTCTATGTTGGAATCTATTAAACCTAAAATATATGTAGCTTTTGGTATATATATAAGTCAATAATATCCCCAATTAATTGATGCTTGTCATCTAGTTGAATACTATTCAATATGAGGAAGGAATTATAAAGTGTTCATAGTGGAGGGACATTGGAAGAGAAATCATGCCTTATGATTATTGTTAAAACAAAATTAATGATATATCATATAATTGATATAAAATATCATTAGATAAGAAATTTATACAAATAAGGTGGATGATAACATTTTAGGAATATCCTTGATCAACCATAATATATGTCAATGAAAAATGACTAAAATCAAAAACAATTTTTAGGTGTTAAAGAAAAAATTTAAAAACAAGATACATCCATGATATTTTGAACTCAATTTAAAAGAAATATTTTATTAAACTAGGAGAAAAATAATTTCTTTCATAATCTATGAATTGTTTTTAGAAAGAATCATATAAAATGGAAAATGTGGTTGAATAGTACATTTAGACAGAAAATGTTAAAAATAATATCTTTTCAAACATTGATGAAAACCGACCATACAAAAAATGTAAAAAGTTATTATAAAACTTTTAATTAAGGTAATGCAGTTTAAAATGTACTTAATAAAATATTGAGTTTTGGATACATATTTTCACAAGAGTATCCAATGAATATAAAAATGGAAAATAGAAGGTCTGTGAATGAAAAGAAAAAGTAGGGTTGGTTTCCTTAGAATGGTTAAGTAATGTTCAAAGTGAGAAAAAACATGGACTAGAAAAGTAAAATCACAATAATTAATGGAAGGGTATAAAATGATAATATTTTTTGAGATTAAAGTATAACAATTCCCCAAATGGATTATGTTTTAAAATAAATCTCTATTTTAAAATGGTTTGGTGAAAAATCCCACACTATATTAGTAATGTAAGAATCAAAGGAGATGGAGAGGAAGATAATGAAATGGAAATTAAAATATCATGAAATGAATGATATTTCATATAAAAATAAATACGGTAGTTTATACACCATATAAAATAAATAATGGTGTTCAATATCAATCATGTCTAAGGAAACAAAATTTGGGGAAAAATCCCCTCACAACCATAAAACATTTGAATCCAAAACCTCTTAAGAGATATGATTTCAACTGAAAAAATAATCAAAATTAATAATCATAGGATCTTAATATAAAATGTTAAATGGGTGACACAAAATCCATTCGAAAGAAAACATGGTGTATAATAAGAAATATGTCTGAAGGGGTGAGAATATAGCACAAGTAACCCTTACCTTAATTACTAACTTTTACTAATGCACTTGAATATCATGTATGACAAAAATAAATATCTTAATACCAAATGTTACAACCTTATTCATTTATATAAATTTTTATTAAAAAAATTATTATTTTTTATATACATTTATATTAATTATTTATTATCTACTTTCTTTATTGGGTCTGAGTAATCTTGATCATTTTGAACTAGTCTTGAAATAGTGGAAATATTCATCATTTTTATCCAAAATATCTCATTAAAAATATTTTAAAAGGTTTGGAATTTATTTTTTATAATTATTTATAATGTTATAATTTCATTATATGGGAATTTTGGTTATGATGCAAAAATATGAAATTGAAAGTAGTAATGTTTCAGTGATTTTTCACAAATGAACATTGGTATCATAATGAAAGTGTTTAAAACTAATTTTACAATTGTAGAAAATATAGATATTTATTTTATTCTTTATATCATAATTTATTTTTAATTAAATCCCCATATTCATCCATGATATTATTCGATAACATTATTCAATTAGGTGGTTAGACTGAACCAAACATGAACATACTATAATTAATAGTTATTTATGATTATAAAAGGGATTTCATTTGGGAAATATATTATTATTAAATAATAATAATAAAATTAGCTAGATAGATTTAAGGTGGTGGGGCATATTTTTAGATTTATAAATAAATAATAAATAAACTAAATGAAAAATGAGACACAATACTTCATGGAGGTGATAGTTCGCACAACGTATAGTAAATGTTTTAATTTCTCAATGAATGGGAGGGAGTCAAGGTATATTATAATTTATATTTTCATTATTTATATTTTATTTATTTAGTTTTTAAAATAGGTAGGGGAAGTAAATTTTTATCTTCATAATAATAAATATATTATATGTGTCACATTTATTCATCAATTTCACCCTTATATCTTGCTAAGAGAGGTGGAGGTGAAATACATAAGACATCACTTTGTAGAGGTAAAAGTTCACACAACGCCAGATATAAGTTACCTTATTTTTCTTAGTGAATAAAAAGGAATAAATAAAGTTTTTTCCATTAATATAACAACAATTCAACATAATAATGACATTATTTAGTTATATAACTATGGCCATGATATTTTTTGAAGGTAAATAATAATAAGAAAAATATATGGACTAAGTAATACTCACTTTCAGACCTTGAAATTTCTCTTAGAAGACTCTATGGAAATTAAGGGATTAATATAAATAACTGAAATAAGAGGAATATGAAATTTGGAAATATTTTTAGTTTTATAAAAATGGTATTATTTAAGGAATAAATTCTAGGGAACATGTGTTTTATTATTGGATGGAATTCAGTCCTTTAAAAAGTGAAAAATTGTCATTTTGTGAACACCCAATATTTTTCAAAAATGGAATGACACCATTCAAAGTTAAATGGTCCCAAAATAAATAAATAATTATGTGTGGTGACTTTTAGTCAATAAAAACAAAAATATTATTTCTACACATATTTCAAACATGTGGAAATTCATTTATTCTTATATTTTTACTTAATCCTTTTTTTTCTATTTTAACTAGTGTTTCTGGTTTTTACCAAAATAACTTATGCTTTACTTAAAATATAAAACAACCCATATTAAAAAATTTGGGTTCAATGAACCTTAATTTAATCTCTATTTAATCTAATTCAGTTTCTAATTAATAGGAAAATTACTTTCAATTTAAAAAAATTTATATATTAAAGTACTATTTTTTTGTAGAAATATGATGTTGTAAACATTATGTGTTCTTAATATTTTTTAGAAGTAATTAAAAAATAAATGTTTATTAATATAATTATATATATTTTAAACATAAAATTACATTCATTATTTAAAATATATCAATTTTATTTATTAGATACAAATACACAACATTAATAATACAATTCATTGTAAATAACATTTTTACCATTATTAAGGCCATTAACATTAATCATAAAAATAGTAATTTTATAAAAAAAACTATTATTAAAATTTTTACTCAATATGATCATGTTGATATATAATATTAAATCCATTTTTACAGTTTTAATTATTATATGTGATGAAAACTCTTTTTTAATATAAGTGAATAAAAGTAGTTTTTAGAGAAAAATATTACTTGTGTTAAAAAAGGTTAAAAAAGGTTTTATAAATTTTGAATGGTAATAAAAAATATATAGTATTATTAATTAAATAGAAATTTTATCTATATAAAAGGTTTTTAAACATCTTAGTCTTTATTATATAATTTAATAAAAGTAACAGTTTTGCAAAAACAGAATTGTTCACTATTCACCTAATAAAAAACCTTTTCGAAAAAATAAAAAAAAATTATTCTTAATATAAAGTTAACATGTTCAATATAAAAATGAAGTTTATTTTATCAAATTAAAATTCTAAAATTTTTGAAATTAAATTTAAATAATAAATTAAAAAATATAATAATTTTTTTTATAGTAAAATAACACTTTTGTTAAATATTAAATATTATTATTATTTCTTATCTATTTATAAAATTTATTAATTAAGATATTAATTATATAAAAATTATAGTATATATATTTATGAAGTATTTATTTTACAAAAAAATACCTAAAAAGTTAATTTTTAGAACGGTTACATTTTTAAGCATAGATATGTCTCATTAGTTCTTTAGCTTCGTTAATTTATGTTATCAATGCCTTAAAATTGTTAATGGAATTTATTTTTGTTTATACATATATTTGATAATTTGGTTACTTCTATTTTTACCCAAAAATTCTATGGATACATTTCAACAATCATATATTGTTTTGTGGTCCGTTTTTTGTTCGGTGTAGTGCACCTCATAAAACATCATGTACATTAGGTTCTAAATGAAGTGAAATATATGGTATCTAATGTTGGGGTGTTAAATTTTAAGAACCTGAGTTTTTTATGAGGTATCGAACCTTTTTATTTTGGTTTAAACGTTTAAATATGGCCTAATTTGAGTACCGAAATTGATCATGAGTGTTTTAGAGGTGTTTGGGGCTTGTTCAAAGCCTAGAAGTCATGGTTATGGGTAAAATAATCTTGTCACAAGGTTAGTATAAACCTTGTGTGGAAGGTCACACAGTCTGATAAAACATATGAGGCTTGGGCATAGAGCAGTAGGAGCTCACACAGTTTTATGAAACCGTGTAATGGGAGGCACAAATCTCTACAGGTTGGTCTGCAATGTTAACAAATGTGTTTTTCACAGTTTTCACATTGTTATTCAAACTATTCAAGTAAACCATCTGGCTACCCTTATCTTATAGCTAGCCATGCAAGGTTGGTGCAAGATTTTTCAAACTATGTTGTAAAATCATGTGACCCCTTTAATTTTGGATATTTTTTAATTTTAAATTAAATTAAAACCTATTATACATTTAAATATATCTTTTTCATTCAACAGACAAAAAACTCACATTTTGAGAGCCTCCCTTGATAACTAAACATGAAATTGAGGTTTCTTATCTATTCAATATCCAGTTCATGCACCACTCATCTATTTGGATCCGCATCGATGAGTAATTGATTCCTTTTTATCTGTTATTAATTTGTATTGGTTTCGAAGATTCTATTTAGGTGCAAGATAATATACCATAATTTTAGGTTCTTCATCTATTATTTATTTTTTCTCCTATTTTTAATTGAATCAGGATTTGATATTGGAGGAGCACTCTACTAAAGATTTATGGTAGGTGGTCTATACATTTTACTTGGGTTTTGGTTCATTATTAGGCTACCTACCATTATGTAACCCACCGAACATTCTGACATGACCCTAGAACTAAATTGATTAAATTAATTAAATGGAATTGGACCTATTAGGGATTAACTTAGGTTCTTAGGTTTTGAGTTGGATGTTTTTTACTAAAACATTTCCACCCATTGGGCAAGAATTATGAATTCCCTTCTTCTAAGCCATGTTAAACCACCCATGTGGCGAGTTTATGCTTTCCTATATAGAGGAGTCCCTTAAATAAATGAATTAAATTGAATGAGATGTTTAAGAGATGTGTTGCCTCCTTTTTTATGTGAGAAAATGTTATTATTGAATTGGTTAATGGTTAAATTTTTAAATTTTTGGCTAAATGAGTGGGTGTAATCATCATTTTCTCTTGAATGTGAATTGTGATATGTGATTGGGTATACTCATGTGGTGTAATTGAATGTGAAATGTCTATATGAGTGGGTATACTCATCGAATCGAATGGTAAATGGTTTTGGTTAAAGAACGGGGTTATATATTTTTGAAATGATGGTGGATGCCTATATTGGTATTCCAATGGTCTTGATTCCATTTAGATATGTTGGACGTTAATCCTTGGATCGTAACGTGGTAGTGGATGCCTTGGATAGAGTATTCTCCTTGGGTTTAGATTATAGGGGATGCCTTGCACCTTTCTACCCCTTGGATCCAACTTTCTTGGACACAGATAGGACTTGTTTGGTATGGCATGGTCCTAGGACTCCAACCAGTGTCGAACTAAGTTTTAATTTAGACTCTCTTGGTTCTCGACGAGGATTACTTGGTTGTATAAACCTTGGAGCGGACCCTTCATGGTTTGACACTTTGATTATTCGACTTTTCTATGAAAAATTTGATATGCTTGGTTAAACTCGTCTGTTGTGGTTGCTTTTAAAATTTAGGCTGTAAGAAAAGGTTATGGATGATTTGGTTATGTGGTTTATATGTAGAGGTTGTGGTTTTTATTTTATGTATTGTTTTTAGATTACTAGATAGTGAAGTTTGAAGATATTTTATAAGGAGCCTTGAGAGGATATTTCAGTGTTATAGGTTTAGTTGTTACTTTCCATGGGCATCTGTACATTTATTAACTACTTATTTTTTTCCCGTACACTGTTTACCTTATGATATTGCACAACCTAGACTTGTAAAGATAATTTGTTTTTTACCTACTAGTATTATATCTCACAACTTTTTTAGGCTATGTTTGGGTACTCAAACAATATATTTGGATGCAAGTAAATAAAGGCGCAAGCCCCCATAGATCGAGAAATGATTTTGTAGCATGGTTAGGATTAGGGTAGAATGGGACCCTGCAGAGGCTCATGATGCTATTTAGAGATAAATATTTTTGGTGATTTGTTATTTTGTATACTTGGAATATACTGTAATTATTTTTCCTATTTGGGATGATTTCTAGATACATGTTCCATCATCATTATATATGAGACACTTATAGATTTGTTATGCATTCCTATCTGGTTTATTTAACAGTTGTCTACTAACTAAATATGATTCTTCGGTTGACTGTTATTACCATTATTCTATGTTACACTCTAGTAACAAGGGAATATTATCCTCACATATACACCCTAGGCCATCGCTGCTAGTCGGTATCCTATGGAATTCGAGATGATGCTCTTGGGGCCATGGGACACACTGGACTCAATGCACCTTTTAGTTGAATCTGTGTCTAGGACATTAAAAAGTGTCATCAAAGTATTTATTTTCTTGTTTTCATTACTATTTGGTGAAAATAGAAAAATGTAGCAAGCTATTAGGGTTTGATAATGTGCTTTTCCTGGGGGTAGATAACCCTTATATTAGAAAAAAGTCAAATTTCCTTGAATTAAATTGTTATTTTCTAGATTTTGACTGTTATAGTTGATCTGATTCCACTGTTGGGTAACAAAATTGAATTATGATATTATTATTTATATTATTTTGGGTTATATTTTGTGGAAACCTGATGAGATAAGGGCATTCTAGCTCCTAAATCATATAATCACTAGTTAGAAATCACATTCTAGGCATTATGCAATGCAATTTAGAATGCATTACTTATTTTCATGTTGTTGTGATAGGTGAAGTTATAGATGCACATTCTATTATGATAGATTTTTTGTAGTTGGTATGGAAAGTGACTCCACATTTTAGTTTATAAGGAGTATGGACCCTTATTGACTGGAGAGTGATACACCATTTGATTCAACCAATAATAGTGAATTTGATATGGTATGGATTATAAGGGCACTGAATTTTGGTTGATGAGGAGTTATGGGACCTAATAGATTGGAACTTGGTGAACCATTTGTATTAAATTTTAAATTAAATTTTGATACTATGGGAATTGAATTTTAAATGAAACTAAAATGGAAAGGTGAAATAGGAATGTGAGACTTAACCTAGACCTGGATTTTGAGTGGGAAACAGGCAATGCCACTAGTGGTTTATGGTGACTTTTATTTTTACTATCCTAGATTTAGGAGAAGGTAGTGTGGTGTGAAATGGTTTTAGGAGGTTTTTGACCTCTTATATTATTTTTTACCTATAAACATTGATGATATTATTTTATAAGGCATGTGCTTGGCATTATAGAGATATATCTCTATGAAGAACTCCAGTCATATGCTTGGAGGGTGGTGATGATCACACTCTGAAGGTGGTGGGCCATCAGCTAATAGTGGATCCTCCTTTAGTTCCATCTTCAGAACCATCTATTTTTTCACAAATTGGTTATGATGCAAAATTCTCTAAGGTATTATATCACTTCATTCAGTCTCTTTAGAGAGAAACACAACTTTCCTTATCTATGGACGAGCTGATGTGTGTGTTCCAGAAGAAAAATCCTCCAACATTCTCAAGGGATGTCTATCCATAAGATTCTAATCCATTTCAAGAAACTATGCAATTGATTTTTGAGAATCTAGAGACAACTCCTAAGAAGAGATTGAAGATAACGACTTACATGCTTGATGTAACAGCAAACCACTATTTTATGTTTTGATCCAAGATGATAGGCTCTGAGATATACTTTGGAATGATTTGAAAACAAGGTTTTCTGACTATTTATACCACGAGACTCTGTGAGCAGAGTGTGCTAGTGAGTTCATGAATCTAGTATAGGGAGTAATGACAATTATGAAGTACATGAGACACTATAAAAAGATATAGCATTTTTTTCCAACATACCTTATTGATGAGTTACTGGGGGAGATATTCTTTGAGGAAGGTCTATGACATGCTATCAGATCTCAAGTCAATGTGTTTAGATTGGACTCTATTAAATAAATTGTGAATTAGGAATTGATTATAGAGTGGAGCCTGAGGAAAGATGGGGTCATAAAATGGAGCAGTTTAGTCTCTTGACCCAGTGGTTTGGTGTATTCCAGAAGAAATCCATATTTTGAGGCTTCCCATGAGATGTGTATTAGTCAGGCTATGAGTAATGGTAGCTCAATGTTCTATCATCAGTGTGGTAGATTGGTCCACAGGAAGAATCAATGATACCGCAACCCAGTCAAGTTCTGAGATTGTAGTAGGATGGTATAGAAGGAACATTTCGATAGGACCTTCCCTCTAGATGTGAGTATTAGTAGGTCAGACCAACACTATGATTAAGAGTTGGTTTCTGAACATTGCATCATGTATGTATTTTGATCAGTTTCGAGAAAGTATGTTGAGATAGTGGTGTTCGTGGCCAAGGTAGCCAGACTTTAGTTACACTGAGACATCAGTGTGGGCCTAATATGAGAAGTGAGGTTGTGTTACAAGGTTTTGGTTTAGTCCATATCTTTTCTTTAAAACCAACCCATGAGAATTAGGGTGCTAGACCTTCTATATTAATAGGTATGATCATAGTAGCCTCTACTATTTGATATGCTCTTTTTGACACATGTGCATCACGTTGTTTCATATCTTCAACTTTGATGAAAATACTTTGGATTGTTATACTATATTTTGAGAGTCTTTTGATTCTATAAATGCTATTATGAATTAGAATAGAGGATGTAAGACATTGGAGGGTGTTCCCCTTGAGTTTGGTGGGTGTCACTTTATATGGGATATTTTATTCCTTATGATGATCAGGTTTAAAGTCGTACTTGGGATGGATTGGCCAGTATATTATCAAGATTATGTTGATGGATATCACTAGAGTGTGACATTAAAATCACAAGAAGATGCAGTTCATGCTTACATGGGTGAATGGGATCTCTAGGAGAGCCGAGCAGGACCGGAGCATTGTCGGATTTGAGGGATGAAAACCTAGATCACTATTTTGTATCCGGATGATCAAGGAGAACATCGAGCTGATTTTCATCCAATTGTTGATCATTTCAAGGAAGTTTTCCAAGAATAGTTTTATAGTTTACCATCTAAGAGAGAGGTTGATTTCTCTACTGATCTAGTGTTAGGAGCTGCATCAGTATCCATTCTCCCTACAAGATGGCTACGACAGAGTTGCAGGAGGTCATGAGGAAGCTATAAGACTTGCAGGAAAAGGGGTTCATTTGACCCAATAACTCTCTATGGGGTTCAACTATCCTTTTTGTGAAAACTGTAGATGGTACCCATTGGCTATGTGTGAATTACCAAAAAATGTACCCTATTTATGGTTGAAAACTAGTATCCCTTACCATAAATAGATAATTTTTTTATTATCAGTGAGGAGCTTGGGTGTTCTCAAAAATAAATTTAAGATTCAGATATCACCAGGTACGTGTTCATCCTATAGAAATACATTTTACAAACCATCATTGTAGGTATGTTCTATATGAGTATTTGGTTATGTGGTTAGAACATTCTATCATTCCAATGGTTTTCATAGCGATGATGAACCGAGTATTTCATTCTTATCTATATTCATTTGTGGTGTTTTTTTGGATGATATCTTGGTGTGTTCACATAATCTAAATAACTATGATAAAAATCTTGAGAACATATTGGATACACTAAGATAGAATCAAATATATGAAAAGATCACAAAGTCTGACTTCTGGATAGATCATATTCGCTTTTTGGTTAACATTAGCTCAGAGATGGTGAGAGATATAGTCTCCCAGGAGCATCCTAAAAATGAATTTTATATATGGAGTTTCTTTAATATATATGGATATTATAGGTGTTTCCTACATTACCTCTCATGTGTATCAGTTCCATTGACATGTGTGACTAAGAAGGGTGTGAAGTTTTTATGGTTAGAATCTAGAGAGATAGGCTTTCAGGATCCTAAATGGAGACTGACTTCAATATTGGTCTCGATATTTACAGAGAAATACAAGATCTACAATGTGTATTAAGATAGATTAGGTATCTAGCTTCATGTATTATAGATGTAGGGGGATATATTTGTGATGTATGGGTCTTGGTAGTTCAGTCCGTATGAGAGGAATTACCCGACACATGATCTTGAGTTTTCTGTTGTTGTTCATTATTTGCATTGTTAGACACATTATATACTAGGAGAGTATTTTTTTGGTGTACACAGACCAAAAAATCCTCAAGTAAATATTTTCATAGCATGATATGAACCTGAGACAATTAAAGTGGGTTGAGTACCTATATTCCTTTGATATGAAGATTTTTTACATGCCTAGAAAAAAATAAAGTGGCTGATGCATTGGGTAGGAGGAATCAGATACAGACAGTGTAGAATTACAGTTTTGAGTAGAAGCTCAAGGATTTATTCTATGAGATGCACTTGGAGGTTCATGATAGTCAGGGGTATAATTTTATTTCATCCTTAGCTATGAAATCTACCATAATGGATAGAGTAAGGACGAGGCAACTATTAGACTCAGAATGTTTAGTCCTATGGGAGAGTTAGGTAGGAGATGATCCACCTTCTATTTATACCATAAGAGAGGATGAGATCCTTACTATCCATTATTGCGTTTGGGTTCTAGTGGAAATACATGAAGAGATGATTTAGGAGTTTCTTGCATTAGCTTGGGCAGTGCATCTCAAAGTCACCAATATGTACAGTGACTTATGATTTAAGTACTATTATCTAGGTATGAAGCATGAGGCGGCTGGTTTTGTTATGAGATGTTCCAAATATCAGTATGTGAAAGAGGAACATAAGCAACCATCCATGACTTAACAATTGTCACCGATTCTCAAGTAGAAATGGGATGTTGTCGTAATAGAAATCAACACTAGTTTGTTGAGGTCGCATCGATGTAATGATTTTGTGTGATTTTTTGTTGATAAGATCAAAATGTTATCCCATTTTTTCCGATTAAGGATTCCTTCAATGTTGATGATCTTGGGAGATTGTTTATCCATGAGATAATATGACTCCATGGGGTATCTCAAACTATCATTTGAGAGAGTGATTCTAACTTTACATCTCATTTCTGGATGTGTTTTCAGAGGGCATTGGTTAAACTGGTTCTTCTGAGCCCAACATAATTCACTTAGTCTAAATTCTAGTCAAAGATTATGATATTGGTGATTGTGGACATAATGTGATCCTGAGTCCTAGATTTTGGGGGATCTTGGGAGAAGCAAATGTCAAAGTTGAGTTTTCTTATAATAACAACTATCAAGAGAATATATAGAATAAACCTTATAAGGATTTTTATGGTAGGCCAATCTTATTTCCCCATGCTGTTTAGAGGTAGACAAGTCAAATTTACTTGGGCTATATATCATGAAAGAATTTCTAAGTAAGTCTAGTTGATTAAAAATTTTATGCCTACTACACCTTCTTGACAGAAATATTACACAAATCACTACATATGAACTCTAGAGTTCAAGGTTAGTGATCGAGTCTTTTTACCTATTTCACTAAGGCTTGGACATAGTTAGATTAAGAGATAGGGTAGGCTTTCATTATGATATATTGAGCTGTTACAGATTATAGAGAAAGTTGGGTGAGTATTTTATTGGTTGCAGTCACCTCAATGGAACCAATACATGAAAAATTTATTCCATGTATCTTAGATACACTAATCTCACTCATATATATATAATACTTTTGGACCAGATGAGGTTGAGTTACAGGTTGATGCATCCTTTGAGGATCATTATATTTATATCTTTTATAGGAGTACAAGGTTTCTCCCAGGATGGTCAGTTCCTCTAGTATTTATGCTATAGATGAATGAATGTTTACAGGAAGAGACTTGGGAGTGGGAGGCTGATGTATGTGTTTAGTGGAAAGCATTGTTCATAGGAGAATCTTTACCACCCATTAAAGTGAAATTTAGGGAAAATTTTATTTATGGGGGGGGGAGACTCTAAGAACCTGGGTCTTATGACATGGTATGAATCCATTTTCCTTTGTTTTAAATGTTTAAATATGGATTAATGTGAGTACCCAATTTGATCATGGGTGTTTTGAGGGAGTACGAGCTATGTTCAGAGCCTAGAACCCATGTTTAGTAGTGTAATAATCATGTCACACAATTAGTGCAAACCATGCATGGTAGGTCGAATGGTATGATAAAATGTGCGAGGCATGGAAAGAGAGTGGTCAGTGCCTGCAGGTTTTGATGAAACAATGTTAGGGTAGGTAAAAACCTGTGTGAGTTAGTAGGAAATTTTACCTAAGGATTTATCCATGGTTTCTATATGGTTTTTCAAAATGTGAGAGGAAACTGTTTGGATTCCCTTCGCTTATAGCTAACTATGCACAGTTGGTGCATGGTTTGTCAAGAAGTGTGGCCAGACATTGAAACACCATTATGTGGAGTAATTTTATAATTTTAAATTAAATTAAAAACAATTCTAAACCTTTATATCAGTTTTCATTTAACATACACCAAACTCACATTTTAAGATCCTACCTAATGACTAAAATTCGAATTAACGGTTCTTCTCTGTTTGATCTCAGATTCAAGCGCCACTCATCTCTTTAAAACCAAATTGGTGATTAATTGATTCCAATATAGCCATTATTCACTTGTCATGGTATCAAATATGTTATTTAGGTACAAGATATTATGCCCTAACTTGAGGATCTTCATACATTCTTTATTTTTTTCTCCTGATATCAATCAAATAATAAGTTGACACAAGATGAAAACTCTACTACCAAGAAACGATAGGTGGTATATACAATTTACTTGAGTTTCAGTGATTTATTAGGCTACCTTCCATTATTTCTTCCACCATGAATTCTATTGATGACCTGAACCAAAATTCAATAATGGAATTAAATGGGATTGGACATGTTAGGGATGCCCTTAGGTTCCTTGGAGTTGAGTTGGAGGTTGTTCCCCAACCATGGCCACCAATGGGGAATTCCTAATGAATTCACTTAGTTTAAGCCATGTTAAACAACCCATGGTGTGATTTCATGATTTCCTAGATAGATAAATCCCTTTAAAAAATGAACTAAATTAAATAAAATGTTTAGTAGATGGATTTCCATTTTTTACAAGTGATAAATTTTTTATGTTTATTTTTTTAATAGTTTAATTGTAGATGAGTTGGTTAAATGGGTGGGTATACTAATTGTTTTCTCTTGAATATGAATTTTGATATGTGGGTGGGTATAATCATGTGGTATAATTGAATGTGAAATTTCTACATGATTGTGTAAACTCATGGTATGGAATGGTAAATGGTTTTGGTCAAAGAATGAGATGATATGAATTTGAAATGTTGGTGGCCACCTTAGTTGAAATAGTAAGGGTACTCATTCCATTTAAATAAATTGGATACTAATCCATGGATATTGATGAGGTAGTGGATACCTTGGATAGATTATAATCCTTATGTTTTGATTCCATGGGATGTCTTGGACCTAGCTACCCTTTGTATACAACTTTCTGGGACTCGCATAAGACATGTTTGGTTAAAAATGCTCGTAGGAATCCTACCAGTTCCTAACCGAGTTTCAATCAAGATGACACTGGGACTTTCTGAGAATGACTTCATCTTATAAACCTTGGATTCAACCCTTTATGGCTTGAAAATGTAATTATATGGCATGACCTTGAGAAATATTATATTCTTGGTTGAACGACTCATATTTGGTTTCATGGACACTTTAGTTTGTACGATGAGGCCATGTATGATATTGTTAAATGGTTTATATAGTGAGTATATGGTGTTTAATTTATGTATTGTTTGTATATTACTTAATAGAGGAGCTTGACCATATTTTGTGGGGATCCTTGAGAGGCTATTTCAATGTTACTGTTTAGTAGTTGCATGACATGGGCATCTGTACATTTCATTACTTCCTACCTATTTACATGTACACTATTTAGTTTATGATATCACACATCATGGAATTATATATATATTTTTGTGGTCACCTATTGGGATTGTATCTCAAACCCTGTTTGGGCAGTCATTGGGTACCCGAACATACTATTTGGATATAATTAGAGACATTGGAAAACAACCACAGTTTGAGAGTTTATTTTGTACCATGTTTTGGAGCAGGGGAGCATATAACCGAGATGAGGATCATGATTCTATTTCAAGATAACACGTTTTGTCCATTTTGGTATTTTAGATACTTGGATTGTGCTGTAAGACTTTTTACTTATGTTGGATGCTTTCTATATACATGTATCATTATCATTGTATATGAGACACTTATAGATTTGTTATGAATTCTTGTCTTGTTTATTTATCATTTGTCTACTTGTTGTATCTACATACACTATTGATAGTTATTATTATTCCTCTATGTTAAACTGTAGTAATGAGTGAATAGTCTCCCAATGGACACACCCTAGGTCTTCACTACTAGTCTGTAGCCTCTATGATTTGAGGAGATGCACTTGAGGCCATGTGACCCACTAGGATAGGGGCACTATTCAATGGAATCTGAATTCGAGACGTTACATAAATTATCCACCCTTAAATAAATTTCATACTCGAAATCTTTAATTATTTTTCTCTAAGGAAAATAGTTAAGTGTGTCCAAAATATTGAAAAGATACAACGATTAATTTATAATTAGGTTTCAAACAGTCATTTATAGATACTAATAAAATCATGATTGTTATGAAGTCCTATATGATAAAATTAATTTTTGAAGGAAGTTCATAATAAGAATTGATAGATGATAATGGGTCAATTTAGGATGTGTAGTGTGATTTATCAATAAAAAATTAATATAATCCCTTTGTTATGAGAGATAATAAATTCCTAACACCACATAATATTAAGGGGTAAACTATATTTTCAGGATATGTAGTAATATTTCTCAATAAAA
This sequence comes from Viscum album, assembly GCA_963277665.1. Lineage (NCBI taxonomy): Eukaryota > Viridiplantae > Streptophyta > Magnoliopsida > Santalales > Viscaceae > Viscum > Viscum album. Next base: position 1,923,944,664 of record OY728160.1, read on the forward strand.
AAATTGATACTACCCATTTGGATATTCTATCTTTCCATTTAACCTATGTGCCTGATAAGCTTTATTTTCAAACTTATAGTGAATTCCAATTCCCTTCAATTAGGACCTAATGTGTTTCTTCCCACATTCTTGACATGTTGGTAATTGAAACTTCATCCATTCATCAATTTTTTACCTAAACTTTCATGAGACACATCTTTTATATTATTTGGTTTATTTTGAGTTTCAACTATGTTTATAATATTAATTATAATTAATAGTAGGTTGTATTTCAAAAACATAGTATTTCACACACTATATCTTACCATTTTATGTTCTACATTGGGATAATCTCCTCATAGTATGTGGAATCTATTATTAACTTAGTTCCTTTATGATTAAAAAATTTCTAAAATAGAATGAATTTAATATGAGTTTTTAGAACTATAAGATAAATATTATAATATTGTTAAATTCAACTTCATAATTTTTTACTCTTCAAAATTATTAATTTACTCTTTAGATCAACCTAAATCAATATCTGTTCAATCTAATTTTCTTTAGGTTGGGTTCACTCATATTCCACAACATAATTCCATAATATAGTAATTTTTTTATAATGAAGCATAAAGAGAGTGTGATTGAAAAAATCATATTTCATGGTAATGTGTAGCTTGGGGTGCAGTCCTTAGGCCTACTCATGATGTAGCCAAGTGAAGATTGATTCACTATTTATCCATCCTTTTTTCAAGGAGATTGCCCCAAGGTGCATCAATTTTATGGCCACATCCACTTTCCAGTATCTATATAGGAATGAGATATCTAGGAGAACCACACAATATATACTTTACTAAAACATCTGGATGTTATCCTATCCTTAGAGTTACCCCTTAAACTTATCCCTAGGGGTTTCACTAGAGATTTCTTTTCCGATTCCATAAAATATTCAATATTACTTCAACTAACTTAAATGGTTATCTATAACTTTGATATCATGATAAAATTATAAACCCTTAAATTTTTATCAAGTAACATATTTACTACTAAAGCTATCCAAACCCTCCGATTAAAAATAGATCACCCTAGAACTACAATATAAAAATATGGTGTGAATAAACACCTTTCTTTACATATCATCTTTGAAATGGACCTAAGAAACCCAATTTTGACCATCTATAATTACAACATCACTAATAAATATTGAGTCACATACATTCAAATTACCTTTTAGATTTACAGATTGAGAGAGTCAGGAAAAAGGTTTAACTAAAAAATCCCATGTCTTTCTCATCAAATTATTATTTTTTCTATTATATATGAAACTACATAATTCATAATAATCCTTGAAAATCTCCCATAAATTCTATAAAAAAAATATCATTTTAGAAATATCATGTGTATAACATTTCTTCAAAACTAGAGGAAATGGAAACATTAAATGATGTGATATAAATTCATTAGTACGGTTAAAAATATATGATAAAAATTAAAGAACATAACTAAGAATAAGACGAGGATAAATAATATGACCTGAATAGTTATAAAAAACAAATCTATAATAAAATAAAAATGAAATCTTAATATAACCATGGATAACCATAAAAATGAAAAGATCACATGAATTACAATAACTTGTTCCTTATACATGTAATTCATAATTTTAGATAGTTATTTCCATGCCCTAATACATGTCATCATCTTCTTAAACATCATGATCTTACAATTAAGACCTTCTGTCTAGAATTTTTTTTGTACTGAGTAGTCATACAAAACAAATACCCAAACTAGTTCGTATCATAAGACATATTGAACCATCACGGGGATAAATATAGAGGGCCACAATCATCACTAATTATGCCTAATTTTTTCATTATATGAATGAATGATCATACTATGACGTACATAACCAAAAATTCCTTAGTAATCAGAAAACATCAATACTGAAATAAAAATTATATGAATTTTCAATATTTTCCCAATAAATAAATAGAATATATATATATATATATATGGAAGAATCCCTCAAACTAACTCCATATAGATTAAGGGTAATATGATTAATTCAAAAATTTACCCAATCAATCGATGTATGGAATCTTGGTGAACAATCTTTAATTGAAGGAATAAAATATTAGGTGTTCATAGTGGAAAGCCACATGAAGAACTATAATACATATAATAGAATTATGGTTTATTGTAATATCATTGATAGAAAAAAAATTACATAATCAATCTATAGAATGATGGTTGATGGTAATATTTGAAGAATATCACTGATCAGGAATCTGATATGTCAAAGGATAATGGAATTAGTATATAACACATTTAGAAGTATTATAAAAAATAAAATTGGATATATAAAAGATACTTAACCTTTTTAAATCAATTTAAATGAAATTTTTTACAAAAAATATAAATAATAATTTCTTTTAGAATCCCTGAAATCATATAGGGACTGTTTCTTATAAAACTTCAAGGGTAATATAATTACGTGTTCTCATGGAAATTTTTTAAAAGGGATTTTTTAACACTTTAATGAAAAAGGACTATAGAATCTATTAATAATTTAATTAATACATTTAGAGAAGGGTATGTAATATAAAATGACCTTAATCAATTATTGATGAATATATAAGGACATTTACAAAATCAAACCAATAAACATGGACATTGAAAAAATGTGATTGCTGACCGAAAGGAACAAGTAAGGTCAGGTTCCTTACAACGGGGTTTTTAATATCCCAAGGGGGGAAATGAAATGGGGATAAGACTAGTAAAAAAACAAGAATGACCAAATGGGTGAAACATTATAAGGGTTTTATTGATAATCATGCAAAAATTCCCCATATGTGTTATTTTTCAACTTGGGGAAAGATATTATAAAATGTTCAACCTCCAATATAAAGGTACTAAGAATCATAAAAAATGGGACAAGTTTTTATTTTTTTCAAATAAATATTTCTTTTCATTATTTTTATATTATAAGCTATCCATTGATGAAACTCTAGATCCATATTATCTTGGTTAAAAATATTTCTCTTTTCCATTATTAATAAATTAGTTTAATTATCTGGTTAAATAACCACTTTTTGATCTTAATAGAAATGTTAAATTACTATATAATGTATGATAATTCCTTCATTTATTGAATTGTGATTAATATTCCATTTCTTTCCTTAAATTTTCACACACAAACCCTACTATATCATCTTTAAAAAACATGAAACAAAGTTAAGTTGATATTGATTTTAGGGTGATTGGATATATTAGATTACTTGTCTAGGAATGAACAAGGAGTTAATTTGTCATTGCACTCCCCTATTTGAACCGAAATCATCTAGGAATGGAAATTTCTCATGATTTTATCAGATTAGTGTTGGAGAAATAAAAATTTATCTTAGTGAACCATGATTTAGAAGGGTATGTGTGAGAATATCTATAGTCGGACCATTTTTTATAAAATTTATTCCAAATACTTTTTTAATTTCATTTAAAAAAACAAATTTTTTATTTATTTTGTTTTAAAAAATATACCCTCATAGAAAAAAAAAGAAAAGGAAAAAAATTACCTCTCTGGAGGCAACCTGATTTACAATTTTCTACATTTTATCTTGGGTTCAAAAATTATTTTCTCCAAGGCTTATGAAAACTGTTGTGTCAACCATGAAACATTGTCGGGGTGACTCGCCAGTTTTAGTGTCTTATTTTTTTGATATTTTCTTATATTAATATATAAATCATGGACCACCTTTTATATTGGATCCAGTGGTTTTGTATAACATCTTGGATAGATTTTTAAATTTTATGATGAGAGAGAATGTGGAAAAGGTAATGACTGGTATGAAATATATTTTTAGAGGGTGAAAATGATATATAATTTTCCTAGAATTATCAAATTTTTAGAAACTAACATTGAATATTTTTTTATATTAAAGTTTAATGTGAATTTTTTTTGTAATTTTAATCTTTTATACCATAGGGAGATTAAAATTTGAAATTCCTATACTGACTTAAGGCTCCACTTAAAATCAGATGTCATTCCTTAGTCGACACAAATTAATATGTTCTTAATATAATGAAATAATCCAACGTGTCAAAAAATATCATGATCAATGTAAGGAAATGAAAATATAGTATTAGTTGAGAATGATATTCATGGTGGAATTTGGACCATTTAACCTCTACACTAGGAGAAAATCCAAAAGACAGGGATCTCAACATTGAGTCACAAGAGGATTCTTATGGAATCAATTTATTATAACCATTCAAATAATAATGGGGAGGAAGTTTGTGTAACCCCTGTAGAAGATGAATCTTACATGGAGTTAATGAATGTCATATCAACTAGGGGGAATCTATTCTATAATGATCATTATTTTTATAGAGTGAATTCATAGTCCCTGAAAAATGTTTTGACTATGAATACTATTAGATGGAGATTTATTTACTTTATTTTACTAGTATAATCTCTCAAGTGATGGAACAGTAGACCCGTATTGACCATGATATTGAGATTTACCCCAACTAATGTTACTGAAATATTACCATTTATTATTTACATTCTTTCTAGTTTTATCTAATAGAAAATATTGTATTGTTATAGAATGTAGGGTATATCCTTTTTTTATTTCATTTTAATTCATTTTCATTCTCCACCCCCTTAGTTTTAAAAGAAAACACACATATATCTTCTCTAATTACCATGTGATAAAGGTATGTGTGATTGATTTAGGAGTCATTAGATATCTCTAATTACTTTTATAGGTTGAATTGTGGAGTGAAGTACACATTGCACTATGATTTTTATAGAGAAATCATAGAGAAAGTAAAATTGGTTGAGAATTTATTTTGAAATTAGTGGGGGAGAAATAGAGTTTAATCTCAGTGAATCATGATTTAATTTGATAGGTGTAGGAATTTATGAGGTTGGGCCCCTATTTGTAAAATTAATTCCAATAAAATTTTTAATTACATTAAAAATTACACACTATTTTTTACTTTTTTATTTAACAAATCATAACTGACACACAAAATAAGAAGAATAATGGAGATATTACCACTCTAGAGACCACATGAGTCACACAATGAAGATAAAATGTTATTTTTTAAGGAATAAATATTTTATTTATTGTTAATATATCATAAATTAAATATATGATGAATACTTAAATGAGGAATTGATGATACATGGAATTAAATTATATGTCATGCTTGATGATGAATCCATGCAAGTCCAAATGATGATTGACATATTTTCAAGATATAAAGAAAATAAATTTGAGGCTAAAACCATCAAGATCATATGTTTAAAAGATCAATACATATTTGTAATTATAATTTTGAGGATTATTTCATTGTTCTTAATGTCTATAACATGTGTCATTGGTTCTTTGAATAGAAAAATTGTTTACCAAAACTAAGAATATGTGAAGAACTAAGAATATGATAATGATAAGATGATGGGAATTATATTTTTCATTAATAATTTTGAGAATAAGTAGTATTAAGAAAAAAACATAGTGACTATTTTATGAGGGGAGTTGGTGTGAAATTTATACTACATTTTATGTGACACGATTTAAGAAAATAAATCATCCAAACATATCCAAACTAGGAAGAAACTTAACAAAAAATGTGGGAAAATGATTTACTATGAGGGAGGCAGTTCAACCATGCAAGTCGTGGTAGCAGGTTATTGTATGAGGGAATGCATATAAACCATAGACAAGGAATGGATAGAGCATAACATAGGCACAAGGCACACTAGTGGGTGCCTGAGTAGACTACATAGTGGGGTGGAATGACCTTTGATGAGAATTTGTAATGGTTTTTCTGGGTGTAGATCCCATTTATGGATAAAACGATGGATGAAGAAAAGTGGGAAATTAAGGGGTGTGAGGTCGAGCAATATTTCTATGTGGGATACAGTCTTTATTGGTATTTTTCACCTTCAGGTTAAAAATATGGACAGAACATGCTAGAAAATGGGAATGTGGAAACAAAATTACCTTTTACATAATATCTAGTTGCTCGACCAGGACATTAAATATTCATACACTTCTAAAATTATGCTGACATCATTAGATGAAAAAGAAAACGAGGCACTCTTGAATCAGAGAGTCTCCATGTTTGGAATCTATGTATTTCATGCATGAAAATATTCAAATTTAATCCTATGTAAAATATATTTATTTAATATTATAGTAAAATATTCATTCATATAAAATTACAAGAGTTTGATCTTAAAATTATAAGGAGATCCATGTGACTATTTTTACTTTCATGTGTGTGATCCACCATGAAGTTGAGTACACGGTCAAGAGACACTATAATATTTAGTGACTTGTGAGTTTAAAAAAACTAAGGGTTTTGTAATTTTATATATTTTATATATTTTGTTCTCATAAAATAATCTATGTAGCCCTTGGATCATAATTTTAAATTTATATTTTTTGATGCATGAATATTAGAGTTATGAGAGATGCCTCATATAGAAATACCAAGGGATCGAGGCAAAAAATAGCTACATCCAATCATTTCATAGAGCTCTCATTTTCTTGTTTTTATGAAGATAAATAAATAACCATGAGTCTCCTAGGATACCAAAATTATTCGGAAGATATTAATCTTTTAAAAAATTGGTCAAAGCTTGATTTCCCATAATGCATTAAAATTTTTCATGAAATGATTTTATAACTACTCTAAAAAAATAAACACAACAACCTACTATGAATCTATTTTTAATATTATGTGAAGAATAATAATCTATCGTATACTTGGTAACATGAGGAGGAATTATAAATAAAATGCAACCAACCTTTCATGAAGAAGAAGAAATCGCATGATATACTTATGTGACAGATAATCATGGAAATCAAATACCCATTCTTGTTTGCATGAGGAAGATAGTGAATTCATACAAATTTATATATACTTAATATTCACTAAGAATAAGTATTTATATTTAAATATGAACGTTTTTCATGCATCCATGCATGAATTAAATGTATTCATAAGAATAATAGATTCGACAAACATATTTGAGTTTTTTATATATGAACCATTATATTAAAATAAAACCTAATAACATATAAGATCCCTTGAAGTGGAATAGTAAAGGATATAATAAAATCACATGAAATTATAAGGATAATAAATTTTTATGTTCTAAGGTTCACATATTTGAGAATCACATGAAACACTTTCATAAAGTACACTTGAGATATTATAATTGAGGATTCAAGAAGGAAATTTTATTGAATTATTGAAAGTTACATATTCTATAAATTAATATAAAGAATTAGTTCAAGATGGGAAAACTCATTAATATAAGGAGAAATATATTATTTCTCATTTTAATAATTGAATAATAACTAATCATTCACTTGAAATATGTATTTGAAAAGTTTAATGAAAAATGTATTACTTAAAAAAGATGTTAAAGATCATGAATTATTATACATGAGAAATATTTATCCTACAATCTTAAGGAGGAAAGCCAATTTGAAAAAGGAAGAGGATTTTCTATTATTGGATAAACACTAAGAATAATTAAGATCATGTGATTGTGGTTTCTACCTTGTTATTGAAGAGGCATGGGGATAAAATGTCTAACCAATCATGCAGGATAATGATGGATGGGGTGCCTACCAAACAAGAAAGAGTTGATTTCTAGGATATAGAGCTAGGATAATCTAGAGAATTAAATAATGGGGTGTATAACTATTTTACTCATAAGCCATTATAATTAAAGTTATTACTATATAAGAGAATAAATGTGGGGGAATCTAACCAACATGGAAAAGAGTTGGTATTTGTACAAAAACCTATAAATACTATATTTGGTACTATATCTTATATTTTCTATATATGAGATGAACCTATGAGATATTATGTAGAGGATCAAGAAACATAACAAGTCCAAGTGTTTAATTAAAAGAAAATAACTTGTAAAATTAAACCATTAATCTGCCCCCTATCAATGGTGAATCCTACGTGGGGATCTAATTTTTTTTAGAGAACATTTTCCCTCTAAATATCCAAGATAGATACTATTAAGTGAATATTATAGGAAATGTGAGATATTCCATAAATGAAGAAAATAAAAGTTACTCATAAGGATAAAAAATCTCAATATCCCTAAAATAAATTAGAAAAATAGGAGGAAAATATTCGTAAGGAAGCTAATGAATAATCTTATAATAAAGGTAGATACCACAATAACTAAAGGTAATTAGAGTTCTATAAGTTTTAATAATTATTTTTATTATGATTCTTATAATGAAGCTTGTTTAACTATGATGATTATGTATCACTTAGTGATATTCATTCAAAATTAAAATAAAATCTAAATAAATATAAAAAATAAGTGGTAACATTAATTTTTAGAACTATCAATGGACTATAGGATGAAAAATTACATCCGAAAGAAGAGGATAATGTTATGAAAGAGGCAATGGATAAAAAGGATGGTATATGTAACACTCTTAAAAAATATATCATAGAAAAGGATGAAATAAAATCAATTTTTAATGAAATATATTCTTACCCTATTTAGGAATTTAAAATTGTTGTTTGTGATAAATATTTATTTCATATTTTTTATAATTTTTCCATGAACTAGAATTTTTTGAGGATTTTATGAATGTCAAAATTTCTAAACTATAGTTTTAAGAAGGCATGGTAGAGGATCTTTAAAATTAATTACAATAATCAATAAAAATTCATGAATGAGAAATAAATAAGATAATAGGATATTTTTAAGACTCAATGAGATCATTTGAGTATGAGAATAACTCCTTAAACATGAAGTTGTTTGAGTGGGAGGTGAGATTGAAGAATCATGAATCATCACAATATGGAACATTCGATATTTCTAAAAATAGATATATTAATATCCATGTTTTAATTTAGATTCATGATTTAAAAAGGTCATGAGATCATCCTATAATAAAATAGAAACATCAACCAAAAATAAGTTATCCCATAACCTAGAAACAATCCGATTTAAAAATATTATTTCTATTAATGGCATAAGGATTAAACCAAATTCTGGGAAAGGTTGGATGGTGAAAAATACTCATAAACCCACTACCTAAGGGGTGGATGAGAGAATATATTTGAAAATATGTTCCCTAATAATTTTCTAATGGGCTGGTGGTTAGACTCAAAAATAATTTTTTTACAAGATTGAAAATCTAGGATTATCACACCAAAAAATAAGGGAAAAATATTCATAGTATATTGTTGGGGTAGCTATATGTTTAGGTACAAGGCATTAGAATATTGGTATAAGATATCATTTCTTGAACACATGAATGTATAAAGGGGTGTTTCATGGTGAAAAAGAATAAAAAATTAAGAATGAAACAAATAAGTAACCATAAATCCATCCGAACTACCATTAAAAATTTGGTATGAATGATTAGATGAAGTGGGTGGTAGATATGAATTATAAGTTTATATAAATGAGATATTCATAACCTAATTACTTAGAGGGTTTTCCAATAATATTAATGGTAAGAAAAAATTATGAAAAAAAATATAGAAAGTCATGTACATCTGGGAAGAAATTTGAGACACCGAAAAATATAAAATATACAATAATGGAACGTATGATAATTTGGGTAGATAACACACATGGTTTTTTATGTTTTGGTTTATGATCCGGTTTATTGGGAATACTGGTATTTTATATGGATCTGTGTTTGAGGGATGTTTATTTTTGAATGTTTTTATTGGTTTAGTATTTCCCTCATAGTTGATCCTTCGTTCGTGTTGGGAGAAAGTTTCATGTTGGAGGGGTTTGGACCCCCACAGTGTCACAATATTGTGTTTGAATCATTCCAGGATCTTGGGGTGGGATTACTTAGTGTTTGGGGCGTCATTTGAGGGTTTTGGCCAATTTTTCTGGCCACATGGTTTCAACACATTTTTCCTAAACTGTTCAACATAACCATGTGATGTTGCAGGAGTTTTCCAAGCACTGCCTGCACGGTTTTCACACGATTTGAAAATCCATGTAGCCAAACCATGCAACCAATTATGTGCTTCATAATTTTGACTATAAAAATATGATTTGGGTGATTACACCTCACATTTTAACCATACATGTTCCCTATCAACTAGAGGGTTCCCCCCTTAATTATACTTCATTTCGGCCACTTTTTGGATGATTTCTCACCAAAGGTTTGTGATTTTTCCTCAAATCCTTCAATTTACTCTTCTCCTCTCTTCCCTATTCTTTCTTCTTACATTTTTTATGGTTCTTTATTCTCCCATGCTCATGATTTACCTAGGGTTACTTTTCCCTAGGTTTTTTATGGGGTTTTTTTTTCTCTAGTTGGGATGGTCTTTGTAGATCTAGGGTTTTAGAGCCTACGGTGGAATTTTCGGTTGTGCTTTTCCTTTCATCCATGGATTTGAGGTAGGTTTCCCATTACACATGCCTTTTTTAATTCAATATTCATTAATTTCATACTTTTATAACAACTTTTGATTAATAAATATTGATGTATGATCCTTGGTTTCATTTTTTTGTGTGCAAAGTGGGATTTTATATCTTGTTATGTTATAAATACAATTTTTTTGTAAAATATTGCACACCATGTGTTTGTTGAAATGATTGATTGGATTTTGTGAGTAGATTATGGTATGTAAAGTGTGGTTTCGATTTGTTAAAAACATATAGCTAGTGTAATTATGATTTTGGGTTTCATGAAATTTTTTTCAAAGGGTTTTATGTTAAAAAAAGTGTGTACTTGGATTTTGAAATCGATTTAACAAGTGATGATGAATTGTGCCCCAATTGGAATTTTCATAGACAATGGTTTTGGTTTTAAAGTGATATGGAAATGTTTTAATGGAGTTTTATAAATATTTTAACATGGTGATGGTGTGATTTATACATCTTTTAAAAATTTGTTGCATTTTTTTAAAGGTTAGTTTTGTAAGAAATGATTAAGGGCCCATTTGTCCAATTTTTTAAAATGATAAAAAAGTGTTTGTTATATAAACCTTTGTTGGATGTTTATCATGCCTTGTTAATGTGGAATGATTGGGATGTACCTGTTTTGGTATCCTCATGTTCCATTTTATGGGTTACTTAGTTGGAACCCTTTGTGATATATGAATCTTAATGCATGAGATTAGTTCTTGGGGAGACTCAGGGTGAGTCCTGTTGTGGATTATTAATAATATATATTTTGTGATTGGATGCTCGACTGGAATCAGTTGGATCACATCCTTTATTATACTTGAGACAAGGGATCCCATAATATTGAGAGAATGTTCTAAGAATGATTGCAACACTGGTAGGTTACGGTACTGACCAGTTTCTCATAGTAGGTAGATATATTGGGTTTATTGCTATAGGATTTTCCCTCAGCCTTCCTGAGAATGGATGTCTAGGCATATTGAGAATTTTTATTTCATCACGTGTGACATGTAAATAGGGATGAGGTCTCAGGTATTGGTATCTTTTGTATTATTCTTGATCTTCTAGGTTCACCCATGTCTATTGGATTTGAGTTGCTTGTAGTGTTTAATATGATGCATGTGTGTATATTTACATTTCCCCTGCCGTGTGATTAGTATTGTGACTTCTTGTGTATTATTTTACTTAGAAAGTGATGGTATGATTTTAATATGGTTTATCAAAATATTTTTCAAATGAAAGTGTTTTATCATCCTTGTAAATTATAAAAAATGTAAGAATCACATTTCCCTTGAAAATGATAATAGCACCCTAGTGAAATGAGTCTAGTTTTAGAAATGAATTAGGGAAATGTCTAGTAATTTGTTTTGCATAAACATGTTGAAAACCATACTTTTTAATATATTTTAGTTCAAACATGGAATTGAGGTTTCTTTTATTTTAAAGGTTGTGAAATGGGAATAGATTATCAGGATAGCCTACTGAGTTTTAATACTCACTCATATAACTCTTTTATATTTTTATCCCTTGTGTAGGTTTCATCTTAATTTAGATTGCCTTGAGTGACTTGGGATCCTTTTTTGGAGAGTAACCATTAGGGTCACATGGAGTTAGTTGGTTGTTTGATTCAGTTTCTTGAGTTTTATAGTTCATTTGGATTATTAGTTTCTCATACAGACATTGTTCAAATTATTTTTTATATAAATATTTATTGGGATGTTAATTTATTTTAGCTATTTGTTTACTTGATTATATTTGGGATAAATTTTTCTCTTGTCTACTCTGATGATTCCTGATACTAGTTTCCAGCCCATCGGGATCGGGAACGCCCTTCAGGCCATGCCACAGATTGGACCGTGTACCCAGTTTGGGGTTGACCTGGGATGGTTCATAACAATAGATCAACTAAAATTTGGTAAATAATTGGATTAAGCTGAGAAACTTGGTGAAACTAAATAAAATCAATGGGATTCCTAAGGTGAGGTGAATGTTGGTAAGAAATTATCCAGAATTGGTATCTTGATATTCCAGAAGAATGATGTGGAAAAAGATAGTACACAAAAAGAAAAATCTCAATGAAAGAAAGAAGATAATAAAATATATGAGACTCAAAAAATAAATAAGTGAACAAATAAATATTCCCATTCTATGATTGGAAGAAAAGAATAACCCATGTTAAGAGGAATATCTTAGATTGAATGTTTTTTCTAAGGAAGAAACAAGTCCCTCCTTCTTCCTTTTTTTCTATATGTTTCTATAATAACAAGAAAGGAATTAAAATAAATGGATGTATCCCGTGGGGGGGGGGGGTTAAGAGTTATTATTGTTAAATATTCACTACATAGTGACTGTGTAACTTATGAACAACATTGTGAAATTCTATGATGAGGTACGACAGTCAATATTTTATCCATTCTATTAATGAATTGATAATTATTATCAAGGTTGAGTTGATATTGAGAAAAAAGGCGGAGATATATCTCTTTTCACTTATATTTTTTGATGTTTGTATTGATATATGTTCTTAATCCAATATATTTTGTGGTTTGATTATTTTAGTATCCCCAAAATAAGAATAAGTGATTTATCTATGTTTGATATTAAATTCTTCAAAATTTATGGACAACATCAATCTCCTTGGTTATATAATCTTGTTTTATACAATAATATTTCCCACATATACTTAAATATGTATATCTAATGAATATTTACTATGAAAAACTGGTGATTTCATCCATATCACACAAGTGGATAAGGATGATGCTTTAAATGTAAAGAGGAGAGGAGTATTTCATGATAAAATGAGAAGTAGAATGTTTATATGAGAAAATCCCTATTTCACCTTTACATTTATTTTCAATAAGTGTGAGAAAACTATTTACATTAAAATGTGAAGAAGTATTGATATTAAATTCAAAGGGGGATATTGAAGATAACATGTTCAAGCTTGGAGAATAAATATTCTATTTGTTATCATTATATCATAAATTCAATATATGGTAAAGATTTAAATGATGAAATTTTGATTTTCGGAAGTATATTGGATGAAATTATTTATAAAGAATGTATGTTTAGAGGTTGATTAAGGTACTAACATGATCACTGTAAAATGAGTTTTAGGATACCAACTTGAAAGATTCATGTGGTAAAGTTCAAGATATAATTTCAATTATAATTTTGACTATATTTTCATTTTTTTTATTCCAAGAACATGTTTCACTTGTGCTTTGAAGTGGAACATTATTTAAAATAATGAATAAAATGGGAAAAATTTAGTAGATAATAATTAGAAGACCAAGGGGAAACAATTTCAAGAATAATTATTGAATAAGTGGTATTAAGAATGAATAATTGCTGCCTATTTAATGAGGTTAGATTGTGTGGAATTTATAATACGATTTATGTATTGGTATTTGAAAAAAAAAATTAATCCATAGCCAACCAAGGATCCACCTCAACAACACATATGGGACTTAGGTCTTCCATGTGGGAGGAATGCTAACTCGGCCAAGCATTGTGAAAGGTGAGTGTGTTTTAGCATGTAGAAGACGTATAAGGATCCAATGGGTAGATAATAGCATGTGGAGACTTTTTATTGATGGGTTCTTAGGTGTACCATACAATGGGGTGGCATGAACCATGATGGTCATGTTTAAAGGTGTTTCCAGGTGTCAATCCCAGTGTCGAATCGAATAGATTATTGAACAATGTGTCTTATCAAGGAGAGCGAGGTAGAACAATATTTATATGTGGGATGAATTCGTAAATAGTAAATTTTACCCACCTATTAAAAATATATAAATAACACACTAGTGAATGGAGACACAACACAACATCATCTTTTACCCGACACATTCTCACAAGATCTGAATTTCGGATGTGTATCCTATTCCATGATCATGCCAACATTCAGAGATAAAAATTAAAATGAGGCTTTCTTAAATCAAACAATATCTATACATGAAATCCAAGTCTCTCATGAATGAATATAATAAAATTAAATCTACTCTTGACTGTATGACTTTCGGATTATAGTTTCAAATTCGTTCATCAAAAAGTATAATAGTTTGATCTTCTATGTGTTAGAAGAATCATACGATTATTTTTTCATGCATGTTAGTGAACCACCACAAATCCTAGTACATGGTCAAGAGAAATGATAATATTTAGTGACACATGAGTTTGAGAAAATGAAGGGTTTCAAAATTTGAAATATTTTAGATTTTCCGAGAACATCTTGGAATTTAAGAATTCTTTGACTCAACATTTAAACTGGATATTTGAGGTGGTATAAACAATAGAGTTAAGGGAGAGGTGTCATCAGTAAATACCAATGGAATGAGCCCAAAACTAGCAGATATCATTTTTTTGGAGATTTCCATTTTTATCATTTTTATAATAAAAAATAGAACACTATGAGCCTATTAGGCTATGTTAATGAGTAGTGATATCCCACACTTAATCACACTTGTGTGAATCTATAGATTCAATGAATATTTTCAATATTTAATGATGTGATTCAAGAACCACACATAAGAAATCAATACAATGATCTAATGAAATTTTTGGTTTTTCTTTCATGAAGAAAATGATACCTTGTACTCTATTATACATGGAGTATGGAGAAAGAAAACATAACCTATATCTCATGAATAAGAAGAACTCATACAATATATTTAAATTAAGGAGAATCTTATAAAATGAATACACATTCCTATTTTCATGAGGAACATAGTTCGTGCACATGGATTGAGATTTACTAATTCTTTCCAAATAATAAGTATAAATATTCAAAGAATAATTTTTTCTTGCTTTCATGCATGATGTAGGTGGATAAATTATCAGATGTGATTCATGAAATTATTTTGAGTTTGGTATAGATAAACCATTTGAAGAAAATAGAACATGTGAACATATAAGACTTCCCAAATAGTAAAATTGAAGGAGTTAATAAAATCACATGAAATAATAAGGTGAATAAATTTTTATGTTATTGGTTTTATATATTTGGGAAGCCCATTGAACACCTTCATGAAGTAAATTATAGATATTTAATTTAATAAATCAAGAAGGAATTTTTATTTAGTTTCTTCGTGTTCAATCTTCCATAAAATAATATTAAGAATTAATTGATATAAGGAGGAAAATATACCTGATTATTTAACTATTAAGGACTACCAGATAATTAAACCTAGATAAATTTTTTGTGAGTTTCATGACCAAAAGGATCATTTTGAGAAGCTATTAAATATATTTAATAATTATAAATGATAAATCATGATCCTAAAATACCATGGTGGAAGATACATATAAAAAATGAAGAGGAATATATATTAATGAATGAACCCTAAGAATAAGAAGGAGGTGGTGAATGGGTTGTATAATCAGTTGAAAAGGAGGCTCGAGGATAAGTAGTATACCTTTTAAAATAGGAGGAAGATAGTTTGGGTGTCTAAATAACTAATGTATAAGAGTTGTTTTTTGGGGTGTAGAACGAAGATCAATTGTAGGGCCAATTATTGGGGTGTATATAAAGTTATTATCTCAACCATTGTAAATGAGGATAATATTATTATGGAGAATCAATGTTGGATCATCTAATAAACTTGGAAAAGAGAAAGTCTATATTACCAACCTTGTAAATCCATGTTTTTTTCTCTATATTATTATTTATATATATAAGGTGAGGCAATGATATATTATCAATAAGATCTAGAACATTAACTAGATCAATAGGTTGAATTAATATAAAATAATTCAAAAAGTAAAACATGGATTCACCCCCAATGGTCAATCTAGCCCGAGGCTCTACATACTTTACTAAATTTTTTCATTGGTTAATTTTTTTTATTGTTAGGTCTGTGTGAGATGACCCAACCAAAAAATATATAAATATTTCATAATTTGACATGAATATTCATGATATATAACAATAAAGCACACCCTATAACCTATAGGGTAAATGTATTTAGAGATTAAACATAGAACCAATGTATTTTAAGTAATCATTGATATATCCTATATAAATTATTCACACATGAAACACTTTTATATAAATCATACATAATAACTTTATTTATAACCTTGGGAGTGGATAAATAATAAATTGGGAACTCAAATTCTCAATAAGGGTAAAGATATGAGGTATTAATTAAGGATCAGAAGTGTGAATAAAATAGTAATATGGGCATGATAACATAATCAAATATCATGTACAATATATCATAGAATCATACTAAATAAAACATTAGCCATAAATCTTGATTCATGGAATAATACTTTTGGCATATCAAAAGACATGAATAATAGGTGTGTAGGAATGTGAGTCAATAATCATGATCTATGAAATTATAACATAGGTATATAATGTGTCATAAGAGTGTGGGGATAATAGAATTATATTAAAACATTTCCTTTTTTATGGATCACTACTATGAAATTCATCAAATTGTACAGAAACATCACCTTTTAGATTGGGTTCACTCCCCATTCCTATTAAAGTTTAGTGAATTGGGTTTACTCCCCAGACTCTTTCATGTCATATCATGAGATATAAGGATTTACCCAATGAATTGGAGGGATATATAATTTCTAGACCCTGAAAAACCTAATTAATACTAGACATATGTGTTTCAAATGAACATGAAAACATTTATAATTCTATCATATTTTAATTTACTTGTGGGAGAGAAACCAGTTTGCTGATAACATCCATAATAAATGAACAAAAACCTTATAGATTAATAAGGATGATGATATCATTTGATAATATCCATATTAAAGTATAATAAAAATTAAATTATGTTGACATATATGAAATTATTTTATAGGATCATTAGAAAATTACATGTACAAAGAATAGTAGATACCCTTGATATTTTTATTATATTTTAATTCAGAGGAAATGTTTTATAAAAAATTAAGAATAGAATTTACTTTAAAAAACCAAATAAACATTCCAAGGAATATTTTTAATTGAAAATTAATTATACAGTGGGGAAATTCATTTTTTTTAAATGTTAAAAAATATACCTTTTACACATATATAAAGAAAGTAAAGGTAAATAGAAAATGAATTGTTTCAAAATACTTAAAAATAGATTCCTTTAATTATTTTTTAATGACATTCAATTAATTATAAATAATGTCATTATTAGAAAATATAAGTATAGAAAAATACATTTATAAATAAAAAATGATATAAACATGAAGGAGAAAGTTTCCTGACTAAAAATAAGAGATGAGATCTGCTCCACATAAAATAATTTTTTTAATTGAATTATCACTCAAAGGAGGTGAAATGGTAAAAGGAAATTTAAAACTGAGATATAAATATTTAATTAGAAAGTATATTTTTTTAGAGATAAATAATATATACTTGACTAAAATATGAATTTATAATTAGATAAACTTGATTTTAATGTGAGATTGGAATAGAAACACTTTCGTCAAACATCTTTTTAGTCGGACATAATCTAAATCCATTTATAATATATTTAGGTAAATTATTTATATTAATAAGTTCCATATTCTTATTTATTATACTTAATAAAATTTATTTATATTTTTTTAAACATTTGTAATTTTTTTTGTAAAAATTAATATTGAGGTGTTAACTATTGTTTTTTCAATACATGATTTGGTTTGGAAGTTCAAGTACATTCTCCTTTTTTGTTGTTTCATAACCTAGATAAAGATCATGAATGTATATTACAAGTGTTTGGTATAGTTCTAGAGTCTTGTAGTCAATCCATGGAGCTTACCATGGAAGATCATGTGGAATACTTAAAAATATCATTTTAGTGAAAATCAATTGAATTAAAAGAATTTTTTTTATAAATGAATGTTATAATATATATTACCATTAAAAAATTATGAAAAAAATGAAATTAATAATTATTACATATCTCTAGTAGTATTTATTTTTTTGTAGTCAATCATGATGTAAACGTTGTAATATCATTCAGTAGGTGGTAAAACCAACCAAAATAAGAATGTATTATAATGATTAAATTAGTAAGAACACACAATTTTTTAGAAATTATATCTAATTTATATAATATTAAATTTTTTAAAATTGTTATTAATTTGATGAAATAAATTCTGTAATAGTTAGATAAATATGATACATAATTTTGATTAACTAGAAGATAACACTTATGCTGAAGACATGCACCTCCCCATAGAGAGTATCTTAGAAATGATGGATTTGTGAGTTTTTCTCATGAAGAGAGGTTTTAAAATGTGAAATAGGCTTGTTAGGTAAATAATTTTTGTAGGTATTAAATATAAATTTGTAGGAATAGTTTTGTTTAATGTTGGTATACCATCCTTCTACAAGTGATTTTGAGTGATTTGTTTCCCAGATAATCATTAATTAATGTGCATAGTTGTCATTTTAAAAATAGAAAGTAGATAAAAGTGAGAAAAAGATAAGGGATAATTAGAGGTTTATTATTCCATCATAAATTAAATTTATTATATGTTTTTTTATTTTTTATGTCCTTACTCCTTATTTAAGAATTTACCTTGAGAACTAACATTTTCACTGCTAACTTAATTTTTTCGTATAAAAATGAAATTAAACTTATTATATAATATGAATATCATGATTAAATATGTGGAATATATTTTATTTGATTAAATTAATAACATATTTTTTTTTAAATAATAAATTTATAACACATAAAAACTGTTTTTAGAAAAATATTTATATTAAGTACAAAAATTAATTTATTATTGTTCTATACCAAATAATAATCATTAGATGAATAATAATTTATAAATATATGTATATATAATAAATTTCATTTAACTCCTTCATCCATATTAATTAATTTATTTATTAATATAAAAATATCCAAAATAATGAAAAACAAATCTTTAAAAAAATATACAATTTAAACATTAAATAACTTTAGACACAACTGGTTATTTATATCATTACCAATGAATTTTTTCATTACATAATTATTAAAATGTATTTGAAAAAATAAAATCATTCTTTAATAATAACATATAATTAATAAAAATACAAATTTTTATAATAAAATATTTCAGTTAATTAGTATCTTTTTTCATCCCCATAATTGTGAATTATATTATTTTATATTTGTTATTAACTATTATAGAACATTAATTTACCTATTGGATTCAATTATATCCAATGACCAAATATCCAATGACATAATATCAAATCACTATATATACAACAACCATATGTCCAATCAATATATATATAACAATCATATAACATTCTTAGATATAGAAATACACACGACTCTAAAATCATTTATCCTATTATTTTACTCCATTATGAAAATATATATTATTTTTATAATGTTTTGGAATATTTCCATAGTTATTACTGGGATTATGATCATTAATAAAGAACATAATGGTAAGGTTTTCATGTTTATGATCTTTTTATTTACATGTGGTTTTCTTCCTCTTATAATTTTATTAATGATTTTTTATATTCACTATCAAAAACTATTAATATTTATTTTTCACTATATTTTTTAATTTAAATAAAATATATAATCGTATGTATTATACCAGTGATGTATTTATTACAATACATATATAAATCCCTAGTTTTTATACATATAAATTACATCATTTTTTCAGAATACTTATAACGTTACAAAGACAGATGCTCAAAGTCCATATTAGTTTAGTGACGTTGGAAACATGGAAACATTAACACAGGTACATAAGCAAGCTATATTATCTCCAAGTAGGTTCTTCAAGAGGAACCCATTAATTAAACAAATCATACATAATACATATCTTCATAACTCGGGGATGTAATCTTAAAAAGGGCTAAGCTTAGATACCCTGTAAGGGTAAACAAGGGATACATTTAAGCAGCATCATGAGCATAAGGGTATGAGAACCTGATCAGGAAAATAGAAGATCCTAGCTTGCATATCAAATATAATATACATGAATTAGGGTCTAAATATTGGTAGTTAAAAATACATGAATCATAAGGAAATAAAGAAGAAAATCCATAAAACCATAACATAAGTACAAAATAAGGAATTGTAGAAAACACAAAAGCATATAATATAATTTCCATACTAGTCAAGGAATCACTGGCAAGTCCATATTAGTAGTATGGTTTGACTCCCCATTCCATCATGTTAGTCATGTTTGACTCCCATGTCTATCTTGGTAGCATGAATTCACTCCTCATATAATCTTAGTAGTCATGGTTCACTTCCATGGCCATATTATTAGTAAAGGATATCTCCAAAGACCATATTAGTCTATCTCATGAGATATAAATATTTACCTAATGTTTGGAGGGATATATATGTCCCACCCATCTCATAATGAAATCATTCATACATGTGCCACAAAAGAAAAAACAATTATATCATAACTTCTAAAATTCAATTGGTATCATAAAAATGTAATCATATCATAACCTATAGAAAAATATAAATGTTCCATAATCATATCATCAAAATAACAACTCATGAAAGATAAATGGGTTTTAAAGGCATATAACATATGAAAGAGAAGAGGGTCTCATTAACATAATGCCAATAAAACAAAACCATTTAGAGAAAGAATATGAATGAATAAATTGAATAATTCCCCCAAAAGTCATGAATAACACCAATAGATTTTATATTATATGGGAAATAAATTTTCAATATATTTTAAAAAAATTACTTGAGGAAAATATCATTTATTCTTTGAAAAATTTATTTTTTTTAAAAATCCTTTTGGAAACCATTTTCATGAAAATAAAGATGAAAACTTATAAATAAATCTTTGATTTTTTTTGAAAACTTTTTCCTATTAAGGTTTATTTAAAAATTATAATTATATATTGAGAATATTTTTAAAACCATTTCATTGAAATTATTTTGAAAACATATAATGAAATCTAGAAAACATTTTGAGAACCATTTCTTTTAAAATAGTTTGAAAACATATTAAAAATTCCTGATTCTTTTTGGAAAACCATTTCATTTAAAATAATTAAAAAACTTATAAATAATGATTGGAAATATTTTTATAATCATTTTACATGAAAACTTATTAAATAATCTTGAATTTTTTTTGAAAAATCTTCTTTCCCTTAAAATGTATAAAATAATTGTGAAATATATTTTTAAACCATTTTCAGGAAAACTAATTTTTAAAAAATAAAATCCTGAAAATTGGGAAAAAAATTCTTAATTTGTTTTAATTTTATAAAGGAATATTCAATGAAATGGGGGTCATCATGGTAGGTAAATCCATACGTAAGATACATTACCTTTGCACCGTAAAAAGTATAGAAAAATGCATCGACTAGAAAATGATAAGAATATTCATTTTTAAAACATATTTTATATTAAAAAGGTAAAAAATCGGTAAAAATATCATTTAAAGATCATATGGGAAATAGATTTTTTTTGAAACATTTTGGAAAATATGTTCTTGATGGAATATATATTTCTGACCAAAGTTATGTAAATTCAGAATTTCTTAAAAAAACATTGTTGATCATATTATGTACCAAAGAGTGGAAAAATAGTACCATTATGTATATATAACATTAATAACCATAGTTTAAGAGAATTATTTAGAGTTCTTAAGATATGGATCATAATATTTCATCAATGAAAACATAATCATAAACAATCTCGATAAATGATTAGAATGTTTGAATAATCTCTCAACACATGGTAACATTGAATTCTAATCCACATGTTAGAAAATGAAATTAAATGAAGATTAAATTATCATTTAAATAAGGGGATTCATGATTTAACATGTCATATGGAAGTATATACACCTAAAAAAATAATTTTGGTGAATAACAAAACACGTTCTCAAAGAAGGAAAATAGAAACAAAATTATATTACCGATTTGGAATCTTTTGAAACATTAAACCAATAAAATAATGATAATATAATAGATATGTTACTACCAATATATTTAATAATTATATTAATATAATACAATAATGTGATTTATACACACCAAAAAAATGAAATGACCAGTGAATAAGGCATGAATCTCATGACAATAAAAAATGAGATGAAATTACCTTACCTTATATATTGAATCTCATCATAATCATAAAAAAATACTGTATAATAAATATAATATTATTATAAATCTATAAAAGAAACATATTATTATATCTAACACCATATATGTTTTTATTATGACTTTATATTACCCTCTTGTTAACAATTCTATGTTAAGGTTTCACTTCAGGTAAAATTTGTTTTTTTTTCACATGTGTCATTTTTTATATATTTTGTCCTTATATAGATATCATGATATAAATAATGTAATTCATGATATGAACATCATTTATTTTCATTGTATGATTATGAAAATAGTTTATAGAATATATAATTATGAAATTAAAAACACTCTTCATGGAGATGATATGCAATATGTATGCATGGACGCAACTTCAATTTTGTTATCATATTTAAAGAATGAATGAAAATGAAATATTTGTTTATATATATTTAATATAATATATTAGAATTATTATTTCATATATATTATATAAATTTAATGAACAAAATTTTAATATATTTCATGTAGTGTGTGAATGAATCACATCGCTTTGAGGTGGCGGTGGTCCACAATTCCTCAAACAAAATTATAGTATTTACAAAAAATGGAAAGTATAAATATATGTGGGGTAAAATAATTAAAAAAATATTAAAGGCTTAATAATTATCATATTGATTTTATATAAATAGACTATCCATCATAATTACCACCATGAGAGGTGGTAAAGGAAGAACTAACAATCATTGTTTCATGTGGTTGTAGTTTGCAGTACCCATAAATAGTATGTTCAGTACCCATTATATATAGGTGTGTGTAAGTGTAGGTATAAACCTTATCATAATAAAATATCAGTATAATAATGAAACTGGTGTTTTTATGTGCATGTAATAAAGATAGTGGAGGGGTTGGAGAAAGAAAATGAATGAAAGGATCTTGAGGAAGGATGTTACCTCTTCTTTGGGTAACTCAATTTTGTTTTCACCAAAGGGATTGCATGGATTTATTTCTTCCTAAATTGAGGCTTAAATTACTAATAGAGGGATTTTGGGAAGTTTACTGGGTAGATCATGGCTGATCCCAAATGTTTTGTGATTTGTGAGGAAGGGGGAGAGGTGGTGGCCTTTTGTAGGGGAGGGAAATGATATATTTGGTATTTTCGAAAACATGATAGGTGTACCCACATTTTTACCTAATAAAAGTAAAAAAATAGAAAAACTAAATAATTGAATGTTATTGTCCTATAAATGTCCAAAAAATGTTTTTAGGATATGTGGATAAGTATTTTGGGCCCTTAAGTTTAATTTTTATTTCATTGTTATGCTTTATTTTAACTTAATTGTTGTAATAAATTTTTAAAACATTCACTATTATTTTTGGTAAAAAACTAATTTAACCTTATTATAAATTATAAATTATGTAGAATAAAAGTATGGAAACCATATTTTTAAATTACAATCACATAAGTGGCAGAAATGAATTTAAATTTAATCCCTTGGTTGAGTTGACAATGCGAGGTTTTAATATAAAAATGTTCAAAAGTTTTCTATGTTTTTATAATCAATTTCATAGTGAAATTGATTTTAATGAACTAAATTTTATTAATATATAAAAATTAGACATAATTAAACTTCAAAACCAATTTTAAATTTAATTTAACACCCCAAATAAATTATATGAAAAATTAATTTTGAATTAAAAGTCAGTATTTTTTAACTATTTATTAAAAAATGAAACATTACAGAAAAATACCTAAAATTAATCATAAACTAATTTTTATGTTTTTAATTAAAATCTAAGTTTTATTTTAACATATTAAATCTTTAAAGGTTACAAAAATATTATTAAACATAGGTTCTCCATTAAAAATAGTAAAAGCGCCTTAATAAAAATATAATATTTTATGGGTAAAATTGGGTTTGTTTTTATCTTAAGCCTATAATATCTATTGGATGAATACCAAAAATATTTGATTTAATAAATAATTTATATATTACATTAATACCACTTAAAAATTTTAGTTACTTTTATTTACTATGATAAAACATCTTTATGAGCACAAAAAGAATAGTATTTTCCGTTATATTTATTTGGTTTTCATATTTATTTCAAATTAATTTATAGCCAATGATTTTATTTTATATTTTTGTAAACAATATATTTTCATAATTTAGTTAAATTGTTTTATAACTACTAATTTAATAACTAGTATCAATCATATTATATAAAATTATATTTTAATAATATGTCATTATTTAGTAAAACTCTGTTTTTAATGATACAAAAGAGATCGAGGAAAGTCAATCTTCCATGTAATGTAAGATAACATAGATGTTTTCATTATAGCAAGATAAAAATTATGTTGTGTGTAGTTCATGTTTAAAATGGATTTTCTTATAACACAAGCCAAATATAGTGCTATAAAATAGACTATTTTTAGTATTGCATGAAATTAAAAACATCAAAAAGATTAAATTAATTATAAGAAAAATTCAAAAAGTATCAGGGTGTTATAATACACCATATCGACTTGATATATTTAAATATAAAAACCTAATAAAATCAAGGGGTGCTAAATTTTACCCCTTTAATATACTTTCTCCCTCTATATTCCTTATTCTCATGAAGGAAAATGAGTGTAATTCTCTGTCACTACATCTTCAGGTCCCAACATTGTCTATTTAAATTTATGAGTCCTCCAAATGACTATATACATGTTATTGGTCTTACTTCATAGTATATTATCATTATGAAATAATATTTATACAAATTTTTTCTAATAAAAGATATCAGGCTCTAGCTGAACAACCACTTAGCTGAATACATATGATGAATTAGTAATGTACTTCCTCAAAAGTGATACAAGTAACACATCATTATCTTAATAGAGCTTTGTAAAAAGGGTAAAATAATTAGCTACCATACAAACATGATCGAGTAGTTCTAAACGGTTAATATAACCAAGGATTAAATTTCCATTCTTCCTAAATTTCATAACCCACTTCCCTTGTGATATTCAAAGGAATGCTTCATCTCTGACTCTGTACTCTAAATCCCACTAATAATTATGAACACATATATTGAATAAATTGTTTCCATTATTAATGTGTCATTGAATGTATTGTGTCTCATATAACATTTCATGGGAAATTTCTAGTACCAATACCTTATATTTTCCAACATTATCTCAATATTTTGATGTTCTTCACCTCTTCCCATAAATATCATCACATGGTTTCATTTAAATTCTATAATGATAGTTTTTATATAAAAACTCTAACAAGGGATGGTGTTGTTCCCAACATCCTTTAAAACCCATTTAATAGGATGTCAATATTTATTTTCAAGTTGAATAGTCCTTTTAGATAGACCATATGTCTTAGGATGATAAAAACTGATAAATCTCACCACTATATTCAAGTATTATTTAAGAATTATCTATAATATCATGTAAAACCTAATATTTCAATAAGACAAAGTGGAATGTGGTACATAATACAACACACCACTTAAACAATGTATATCTTCTCAATTCGATCATGTGAAAAATATTTTCAAATATGAATGAAAGTGCTGAATTTATAAGGAGATAAAATACAAACCAAATACAATTATGACCTTTAGATGTATTTAAAATTCATATAATAAAATCCACGTTTGTTTTCTACAATTATTATTTAGGTATGGGTAATTGTTTCATCATACCCTTATACTTCTATCATTATGACATAACTTACTGGCAGAACAATCTTTGAGATATATCTTTTGAAATCCAGTCTTTAGGTTATCCCACAAAAAATGAGTCTTGAGATCTCTATGTATATTTATACTTCCAATATGTATAGATAATGATATGTTATATGCATCATATAATAGATCATTATTCAATTGATATTTTGATAAAATATATATTCATTTCCAGAATCATATAATTCCTTTGTTTTCTAGGTTGGACTTTGGAATATTCGTTACCTTCTTCAATGGATCCACTTACTCCTTATATACATCCATTATTTTTTCATGGATTAGTGGGTGAGAAATCACTAGGGAATGTTTTGATTTATCCCATGACCTTATGATTTCTAGGTCTATCCTATGAAAATACATAAGTATATGGTCTTCTTTCATACAAATCATAGAAAAGGTTATATGATCCTTTCTAGTTAGAGCATTACCCACCTCATTTTTCTTCCAAAAGTGGTAATATACTAAACAATGACAGTCCTTTATCAACTCTAACCATATACTTTGTTTAATTTTAAACTACTTTTGTTTGAATTTATACTTTTAGCCTTCTTAATCAGTTAATATATCACACCATTCACCATAGTGATAATACATCATTATGTTTAATTAAAATATTATAATTTCTTGCTCCAAATCCAGAGTTGTGTAATTTTTGTCATGATAATTTAATTAACATGAGGAATTTTATACCAAAATTTATTTTAAGATGAGGACACATCCCAATCCCTTTATTTAAACGTCATTGTATATCACAAAATATTATGAAATATATAGTAGAGTGAGTACTGGTGAAGATACAAAACTTATCACAATTTCTGTGAAATTATTTTCATATTAATATATCCAATGTTAGTTGACACCCATATGAGTTTATTTAGTTAGTAAATTTGATTATTAACTGAAATTTCACCCAAAAAAATCAATAGTATCTATAAAATAGAATAAAAATAAGGATCTAAGTTATATTGGTTATTCTGATCCATTATTCATTTACGTATATCATTGAAGAATCCAAAAATATACCCTTGTTTTTACATGAACCAATAATATATTTTCACTATCCATATTTCATACACAATAAATTTAGTATATAATTTCCCATTAATAATGGTTTTAAATACAATCCTCAATTAATCTTCATGATTTTCCATGACCATAGAATATATAATAATGTCATTTATAATGAAAATAAAAAATTGATTGAGCTGGTCTCTCAAGACTCTCTTAATTAGATCTATAATTATATGTGGGGAATTTGAATATATGAATTAAATCAACAAGAATTCATGGGGTCTATGTATTGAATGTAAGGTTGTATTAGATATATAACCCCATTTCACCGTTAATTGATTATATATAGATCGATGTTCAATTTTGAGAAGTATTGATCTCCTATTAGTTTATCATACAAGTTATTAATAATATGTAGATGGTACATTTTATTGATATTGATCTTTTCAACCACATGGGAATAAATATCAAGAGGCATTGATACTTCTTTATTTTTGTTAAAGTGGACTAGTTCACCCAATAATGAAGCAATTGTGTTTAAACCACCTTATATAGATTCTATTGGAGTCACTTATTCAGTTATGAGAATTCAATCGGGGCCATACTCTAAAGACACTTTGATAAAGGCATAGAATTATGTATGAGTTTTAAGGAAAGTAATCTAGATAATCTGGGTTAAGACCGATAAAATATATTAAAATATATTGATATAAAACAAAATAATAGATGTTTAATATATTTATCACTCCAAAAAATTGGATATATATATATATATATATCATTTCTCAGGTGCATGACCCAAACAAGGGAAGTAACTTCAAAAAATAATTCATAGTTGGCCTTGCATCGATATAAAATCATGATTTTACTTTAGTATGAAATGTGTTTTCCCTATATCAATAATTCATATAGGATCTATGCAGAGAGATCCAATCCATACTAAAAGTCACATAAAATTTATCCAAAGTAAAAAAATTAAAAAAATTTGGGAATAATATTCCAACAAACATCAATAGAAAAGGAGTTTTATATTTGGGGCATAATCATTGAACCATTTTAAATTTTCATGGATAACTAGATATCTAGAGATTAAGGTGGTGGTATGATAATCTTAGAAAACATTCTTAATGTGAAGTAGTGAGTTAAAGAAGAATAAAATAAAACATTATTTATTCTAGAGTGGTATATGACTGTACCTTTCACCAATTCATTTTCATGAACAACATATGAAGTTGTGATTAAAAATGATTTCAATTTATCCATTTTCATTTAATTTTATTGACCTTTATTTCTATGATTAACTATTGGATTGGTGCATTGGTTTTCATAATGTACATAATCGATATAATTAAAAAATTGGGGTGTTCGGGGTGAATTAGAATAAGATTTATTTCGATCACCTTCATCAGTTTTCCCCTTTATATCCCATAGAAATTACTATGATAATATCCATCTCTTCCAAACATAAATCATATAAATTTAAATTTTACAAAATTCCCCCTAGGATTATTCATAATTTTTTGGTATTCAAGAATTGGAAACTTCCACCCTCCATATGTTTTATTATAGTTTAAATAAAATTACACTTTTCTTTTATTCTCCCGAAAAAAAAGAATATTGAGAGTCTCAAATTTCATTTTCCACCATTATACCACTTTAATAAAAATCTTCATATATAAAAAAATACCTTTTAGATGATTCCTTTTGGG
This sequence comes from Viscum album, assembly GCA_963277665.1. Taxonomy (NCBI): domain Eukaryota; kingdom Viridiplantae; phylum Streptophyta; class Magnoliopsida; order Santalales; family Viscaceae; genus Viscum; species Viscum album. Next base: position 1,923,973,585 of record OY728160.1, read on the forward strand.
TACTTGGTTTTATGAAACTAAAGAAATGATCAGTTTCTACTTTTAGGGTTAACGATAATAAAAAATATACCGTCCAAGTATCAGGAGGCTTTCATCATCAGTACAAATGGATTTATCCACCTATTTATCCCACTCAAATAATTCTATCTACATTTTAATGCAAATATTTCAAAGAAAATATTTATAGAAAAATATATTCTTAAAATTCTCCCATTTCAGGGAGTCAATTTCTCCCAATAACACATATTCTTAATTAGAGTACTCTATTAGTCATATTTAATATTGAAATGATAAAAAGATAAAAAATTCATTTTATTTAGATTATAGAAAGTAAAATATTTATTTTATAATATTGATCCATCCCTTGATAATTAATGGATTAGAATACCCACTTAAGGAGGTTGAATGTTATTGTATGATGGACTCACTAGAGTGTTATTATTTCCTTTGTGAATTTGGGAGTTTGACATGATTAATTTTACTGCTCATATATTGAGAGATTTGTGTGAGAATTTCCATGATATTTTTAATTCTAACTCCCATTCCATTTGGTTTCAATTAGGGATGATAATTTCCTTATGCACCACACTCATAGTTAAATCAATCCATCCTAGTTCCATCGACTCACCAAGACCAAAAATGTTATTGTGAGTATCAAGACATAATAATTTTTTGTAAGAAACAATATTATAAGGAAAATAAATCCTCATATACCTAAAATTATGACATGTTGATCTCAACCTATGACGTCTTATGTGGATCCCACATCAATTTTAGTTCAATATAGGTTTTTTCAGATTCATTAATCTTAATCTTCATAACCTAGTCCCCAAAATTATATAAACCCCACTATGATTCCAACTGATATGAAAAAATCATATAAGACACAAATATTTCATGATTGTATCGTAATCTTAATTAGATATCATAATAAAACACACCCTAGAACCTATATATTTAGCATCTTTAGATATACATAAAAAATTTATTATAAAACATCATTAATATCCACCATTAATATTATTCACACTTGAAACCCTTCTAGGAATATCATAAATGAAACCCTTAATCATAACGTAAGGAATGGAAGCATCAGAAAGGGTTATCTCAAATACTCAGTATGGGTAAACATGGGAGATATCAACTCTTGATCATAGGTGAGCATAATATGAAATATGACTATATAAAAATAAAAAAAATTCCTGGGAATCACGTCTAAAAATCATACCCAATGAAACATAGGTTATAAATCATTAGTAATTAGATAATTATTTTTTCATAACATAAATCATGAATCATATGACTGTAGTAATATGTGTAATTAATCCTGATCCATGAAAACACAAAATTGGAATAATAATAAGAAATTATTATATTTCCCAGAAATTATAATATTAAATCATTCATTTTTCAAGGATAACTACCAATAACATTTTACATTGTAGAGAAAATCCCATAGTAAATTAGGTTTAGTCAACATTCCCATTGAAATATAGTTAATTAAGTTCACTCCCCCGTATATTTCATTTTATATCATGAGATATAAATCATTACCCAATGCATTGGAGAGATATATAGTTTCAAGCCGATATTTTACATAATGAAACCATATTCATGTGTTCTACATGAATATAAAAACATTCATAATTAGATCATAACTTAATTATCACATGTGAAGGAAATCATATTCCTGAAAAAATTAATAATACATGATCCTAATCCATGAGAAGTAATAAGTTGGATGGTATCATCAGTAAATATCCCTAGTGGAGAAAATTAAATATTAAGGGATGTTGAAATTGATGAAAAACACTCTTATATGAGCATTAGAGAATTAAATTGAATGAAAGTAGAAGTACCATTATGTTTTTAATAACTCTTATTTTAAAGGAAATATTTTATAAAAAAATGAGAAAATAATTTACTTTTTAGAAGAATTAAAAAATATAAAGTAATATTGATAAAAAACTAATGAAGATAGTGAGAAAATTATTTCATGTAAAATATGTTAAAAAATATTCATTTCATACTTTTATAATGAAAGTCAATGTAAGTAGTAAATGACATGTGTGGAAAAAATTAAAAAGCGATTCATTTAATTAGTTTTTAAATTATGTCATGGAAAATAGAAAATGACCATAATAAATAACATAATAATTGATAAATACATTTACAAAATAAAATAAAAAATATAAACATGGGGTAAAGATATTTCCAGCCAAAAAGAAGAGATAAGGACGACTACACTTACAAGCATCTTTACGGTTAAATTTTAAAAGGAAGTTAAATTTTATAATGTAAACACAACGTATAACTAGAGGATAATAAAATATTTGGATTTTTATAGAAAGAGAACATATAATTTCCTAAAATATATATTTTACCATCGAAATTATCTTTCTTAAGTGAGATTGGAAAAGAAAACCTTACCATGGATTTATTATTGGTCAAACAAGTTTTAATTCCTCACATATTTTTTTGATAATAATTAATATGTATAAGAACCATATTGATAGTTATTTTACTTAATACCATTTATTTATAATTACATGTTACGTATATATTAATTAATTATTATTATAATTAGTATTCGAGGTTTAACTATTCTGTTTTCCATGCATTCTTAAATTTAGTGGTTCCTGTCACTTCCTTTTTTCTGAGGTTCATCACATAAATGTTGTTAATGAATATGTGGTATATTTTCCTGATATATTTCTGTATTACCAAAGTCATATCATGTATATTTAATTGTTGATTCGGGATGAATTCTTAAAATATGATTTTTGGAGAACTTCTAACCAATAAAATGAATTAATTTTATCAATTAATATACATATATATATTACCATTAAATAATTATGAAACCATATTAAGTTAATCTTAATTATATATTATTAGTAGTATTTTGGTTTCCATATTCATTCTTCCTGTAAAATTTTTCACATCATTCATGTAGTTGGTAAAACCAATAAAAATAAGAACATGTACTAATGATTTAATTAGAATTAAAATGTTATTGAATATTAGTAACATAAAATTTATAGAATATTAGTGTTTATAAAAAAATTAATAAAATTTTAAATTAAATTTAAGATGACATGGATGAATAATAAAATGAAGAATGATTAAGGCGAAGAAGACACTTACATTGAAAGCTTGAATCTCCTATTACATGTCCTCTTTGAAATGGGGAATTTAGGACTAATTATTGTGATTGGGGTACCAAAATTAAAGATAGTATTTTTTATTATATAAATTTTCAATTTATTAAAGATAAATTTTAATGAAATATTTGCGTTCAAGTGGCTAGAGAAGATGTCATTTTGTAATTTATATTGAGTGTATTTTTTGTAATTACTCAATACTTAATGTAGAGGGTTGTCATTTTAAAATATAAAAGTAAAAAAGTAGAAAATAATTAATAATGGATAAGTTTAGGTTAATAATTACCTCATCCAACCATTTAAGTGTAATGTTTTATGATAGTTTTTATTTTTACTTCATATTTAAACCACTTTACTTCATTTTTTCCTTTAACGCGGTGATAATCTTTTACCTTGATTATATATTTTTATCTCTAAAGATGAAATTGAACTTATTAAATAACATGGATATGGTGATTCTAAATATTAAATTCATTTTATTAGATTAAATTTATAATAGTGATTAAAACAAATTTTTAAATAATAAATATGTAACACTTAAAAATATTTTTTTTTAAAAAAATCACAAAATTGATTTATTTATATTTATTTCCAAAAAATAATCACTAGATTAATAGTAATTTATTTTATTAAATATATGAATAATAAATTAAATTAAAATAATTATTCAATACTAATCAATATAATTATTAATACAAAAATACCCAAAATAATGATAAACAATTCTTTAAAGATTATCCCATTTATCATTAAATTAATTTACTCACATATCATTATTAATCATTAAACAATTCAATTTTATCAGATCATAAATATTATAATATTTCATTGATAAATAAAATCAGTCATTAAAAATAACATGTAATAAATAGAAAAAAATTATTTAATAATAAAAATTTATAATTAATAATAATCTTTTTATTTCTTTCTATAATTTTAAATTATATTATTTGTAATTTGTTACCAAAAAATACCCAACATCGGTTTACCAATTGGATATATGTAAATAAAACAATCATATATCTAATGGCTATATATATAATGGATATATATATCGAATGATCATATTTCTAATGACTATATATATAATGGTTATATTAAATTTTTATATATAAACTCACATATATCACCAAAATCATTCATCATATTCATTTAGTTCATTGTTAGAATGACAATTGTATTTCCAAAATTTTTTCCTATTTCGAATGCTATAATTAGTGGAATAATCTTTAATGCAAACCATTAGGATATGGATTTCTTGTTCATGTTATTTTTATTTATCTTTTGTTTTATTGTTATTTTAATTTTTTAGTGATATTTTATATTGAATTATTATAATGTAAAAATGTTAATCTTATATTGAAATATTTTATCTCTATAAAATAAATCATGGTTTATTTTAGATTAGTGTTGTGTATATTAAAATCTATTAAAAAAATATTTTTTATGTAAAGATAAAAATATACTAAAATCACAGGGTGTTATATTCTTAAAAATTAAAAGAATTTTCACGTCAAAATTTCATTTCTCTGATGAAAATAAATTCAGTTACTTCATCCTCATTACCACATCTAATGATTCCACATCAAGGATAATTGGAAGATTGACCTAAAAGTCATCAATAAAGGGAGAAATAAAAGAACCAAAAGGGAATCAATTTAGGAACGAAATAGTTGGATTGGTATGGATATAGAAATTCTTGATGAGAATATTAAAAGGTTTTCAAAAGAGGGAAACTCAAAAGATAAAAAAATGTCCATGTAAGTTACAAGATGGGAGATCATATCCCCATTAGTTTGATGACATGGATTCCTAAATAAGATGAAATAATGAAGAATAAAGATAAATAAATTATGACTCAAATCCTAATAATTTTTTTGTAAACAATAATTCCTCTCACTAGAAGAAATTAGATAATGATAAGGAAGAGGGTCTTATTATATGGACAAACTAATTGTGATTGGACAAAATATAGTGATAACTAAAAATAAGAAATTTTCTATAGTCTTCCAACATAATAATCAAATTACATCTAGGATGGAATACAAAAACACGAATAAGTCCATATTTCCCATTGAATTATAGTTCTTCAAACCTAAAGCGGATGAAAAAATGAAAATGATTTCACATTTTAGAACATTAAAGATAAATTATACTCATTTGAGAAGGAAGACTCATCCTTAGTTATATAACTAAGGATATAAAGACATACCACCTTATTTATTAATATTTTTTGGATATTTATCTTTATAAAAGAGGAATTTAATGAGTCTCATGAAAGATGTAATGTGATTTTAAATGTCATGAAAATACTACTATAGAAAGACATCCATCTTGAAAACTACCTTGGTGGTTAATTTTGGATTGCATACCTTTAGGGGGGTCTGTTAAAGAAGTTATTTCTTCCAGGTAAATATCATATTTAAATTAATATTGAATATATAAAATATATACAAATAAAAAAGTTTGAGGTATGATAGTTACTCTCCATTCCTTGTTGTGGTTTACACATTCTATTATGATCATAGGGGAGTGATTGTTTAAAAATGGGAAGTAACCAAAATAACATGAATGTTTTGATGTATTTTGTGTAGTTATGTATTGATTAATTTAATTTATTGAAATGAAAACTTTAAATACTCAAATAAGTGAAATTGTGATTTGGTTCCACATCAAAGTGAGTAACTGTAATGCTTCATTTTCCAAAATAACTACTATTTGTTTTGAAAAAGAGATAGCCCAAGTATACTTAGGGTTATTTAGATGATGTTACACATCTAAGAGAATAATTTGGTTATAATATTATATCAAAGTTTGACCTATGTATACTTGAAATTAGAAGATAAAAGGTTAGAAGGTGGATTCCTTAATATTAGAAGAGAAAGTTGAACATGATAACACCCAACCTCTATCCTATAACATGAATAATAAGGGAGGAATATATTTACTCCATCTTTATTTATTATCACTTATGGGGAGATGTATTTAATTTACCTTATAATAATTTATTAATTGAAAAAAAATACAAAGTGGTAGACTGAAGTGTTGGATGGGTGAAAAACTTGTAAAATGTTTTAATTTTAATGTAAAAAGATATCTAAAATGGATAGATGAATGTTTAGGTATTAGAAAATTCATCATAGTGTGATACTATTATTTCCATGTTAAATCATGTTTACACACTCTTAGATGATGGTTTGATGAACTGTAGAGATAATTTTAATAATCCTATATTTACTTTGAGTTAATTCGTAATATTATAGGAATAAGGTTACAAATTCTAAAAGTCCTACCATTTATGTAAGCATCAGTTCATCTTAGATATATGAGAATTTTTAAATGTCATGAGATGTGTACGAGTGAACAGAAGTTGCATATGTGTTAATATGACCTATGTATGTTTCATCTAATATGTCGTGTAAGTTTCATTAATGGAAGCATATATGTCAGTCTGAAATGAATATATGTCAATGGAAACTATGTATGTGTCAACAAGCCATTGTGAATGTGTTAGTGATATATTCATAAGTGTTATCTATGGACTTTATAAGTGTCATTTAATACATTAAAAAATTCAAAGATTCTACTAGATTGAAGGCGATGTTTCATGATTTCATATTTTAAGAGTTAAATATATTTGGATGATGCTTGAATGGTTATTAATGGATTGAAACATCAAATAATATATATGAACAAGAATTAAATTGTATAGGCACTAACAATTTACAAATAATAATAACAAATTAAAGAAATTTTTTTAGAGACTTTTATCTTTTAAAATATTATTTGAAAAATTTCATTATGTTATTGATGAAATATCTATTGATTATAGCACAGATATAAAGTGGTTGTAGACATTAAAATTGAATACAATTCAAGCCGAATAGAAGATGTTGGAGTTGATATGATATTTTTTCAATAATTAATTCAAAAGTCTTCCAATTATTCTAAATCAATAATTTTTTATGAGATTAGTTTCTTTGTAGTTCACCATATATTAATTCCTTAGGTCACATGTAGAGAAAAAGGAGATCGAGTTGTTTCAATATGAGGAATGAGATGGTTATTTTGAGATAAGTAAGATGAATAGATCTTAACCCTATTTGAATAATCTATAAGACAATATTCTAAAAAATAATCTATTAAAAAATTAAGAATTAATAAGATAGGGTACACTTGTAAATGTACTTGAGACTACCGTTAAAGACAAAAAAGGAATGAAACAATTGTGGAAAGGCCCACATACTGAAAAGGTATGGACAAATTTAATTTTATATCATAGTAAATGAGTTTATTATTGATTTTATATATTCAATAAATATAGAAAAAACATATTTTGTGTTGATTATTTACATAATATAAAACAATGTTGAGATGAGATGATGTTCGTGAATAGAAAGCGACAAATATGCCAAAAAAACAAAGAAATATTGAAGGAAAATAAGATGAATAAGATATTGAGACCATGAAAAGAGGTAATATTTTATTTTTATCATATTTAGAATAGGATTATAAGATTACATATATCATACTGGGATATGATGTGTAAGTTGATGTTATGGGAAAGAGAAAGAAGATGTTAAAAGTGGTTGATCTACTATGTATGCTTCTTACTAGTTGGTGTTGATCCTTTTAAAGATCAAGAGGTGAGAAGACCACTTAATATTATTTGATTTGGGTTCTTGAGTATTTTTAGTTAAGATAGATATTAATTATATTTATATAATTCTATAATGTTAAATAGAGTCTGAGTTATAGATATTTTTCTTAAATCCATTGAGACAGTCAAAGTGACTATTTTATAATGAAGAAGATCAAAATTTATGGGAGCAGAGATATCCCTAAACAAAAGTGTGATATATACCATGAGGGGAATAATTATTAGAACATAATATATTGGGATTCAAATATAAAAAATTGAAATGGTAAGCTATTTTGATCACTATTGTTATATATTAACACTTCACCTATATAATATAGTTTTTGAGGTTAAGGATGATTCCTGAATTAATCATATTGTGTCGATTATAAGGATTTTGCAAATAATCAATGTCCTGGAAATCCCTAATATGGAATGAAGTATGTTTCATATTTGGGGTCAAACCATTTAAAAACACATGTACTATTTATTTATTTACCTTCACTTTTTATAGGTTAATACAAGCTCAAACCAAACTAGTTACAATATATTTAATTTACAGTAGAGGTTGAAGCAAAAAGGGTTCATTATGTTGAGTGAAATATTTTAAACTTGGTAATATTAGACAATAACTGATTCAAACCCCTCTCAAGTGTCTCAGAATAGTCCACTAAGACTCTCAGAGTAGCTGGAAAAAGTGATAATATATCTATAATTAAAACATGAGGTTTTTGGAATTCATAATGAAATTAATGTTGGAACCACTTTGTGTATAAGGTTGTATTTGTTGTCAATAGTTGTCAATGAAGATCAAAATGAAGGAGATCAAGAAGTACTCTAATAAAATGGAGGAATGGAAGATAAAAATGAAGGAGATCATGAAGTACTCCAATGAAATGGAGGAATGGAAGATCAAAATGAAGGAGATCAAGAAGTACTCCAATGAAGTGGAGGAATGATAATTCAGATGATTTTTGTACTGATCATAAGTTCAAAGAACATGTTTCAAAGGTGATACATTGTTTACAACAATGAAGAATTTGAGGTGTACTCCATCTGAGGATGATTAACGAAGAATGGGGTTTTGGATGAAGACCATGCAATTCCTCCTTATTGCATGAGAACCATGGGTTTTGATGAAGTCCATGTAATTCCTCATTATTACATGAAACCCAAGGGTTTTTTGATGAAGACCATGAAATTACTCATGATTGTATGAGAACCATTCAAGAGACTTCTTGACGAATTAAATCATATGGTTTGTATGAAGTCAATAATGACGGTTGATGAAGAAGCCAATGTGCAAATGATTGGAATTCTAAGATGTCTGTGTGGGGATTGGAATTCTGAGATAGCCATGCACATCACATTGTCATAGAAGATGATGATGCTAATGTTATTCCTTCAAAGAATACATATCACAAATAGTGGAGTTTTTGATAAAAGTAGAAGAGTTGCTGAAGGATACAGATCACCAAGAAGAAGTGCTTTTTAGGTGATCGTGCTTGTTGACAAAGCAAACAAACGACATACAAATTTGTTGAAAAAGGAGATTCCATGGTGGCATGTCGAGTTCATGAACTGTGGATAATGATCCATGTTTTATTCAAGGAACATCGACAAAGGAATGGATGATCAGGAGGCGGACAAAAAGAGCAGATACAAGGTGACGTCATTTCCCAGTGTTTGCCAAATTTTTGGGCCTGAAAATTGACAAATGAAGAAAAGTGGTTTTTGGAAAAGGGAATTGCGCACCGTGTACTTAAAGGATTGGAAACTTGCATTCCATATGTTTTTCAAGATCATATCATCAAAATATGGCAAAGGGATAAGGGTCGCGCAAGTTTTGGTGAGGTCGCGTAGGTGACTTGCGCGCCGTGAAAGAGAATTGCGCGCCAATGCATTGGAAGCTTGAAAACATGCACACCTATTGTTTTTCAAGATCAAAAAATAAAATATGGAAAAGGATGGAGGATCATGAAAGTTCGGAATTTGGTCATGCAAGTGACTTATAGGGGAAGATACATGCACGCTGTGACTTGCGCGCCGAGGGGAGACTTGCGCGCCACCGTGCAGGGGGTCCAGTTTGCCTATAAATAGAGGACCACCCCTCCTCATTTCTTACGGAGTTCAACACTAATAAAAATCAGAGCTCCCATTGCGCAGGTGTGGAAGTTGCACAATTATTGTGTGGTCGCGCAGGTGGACTTGCGCGCCATTATCTGAAGCTGAGTGCCGGTTGTTGGCTGCGTGCCCAAGGTGGTTTGGGAGAGAAAGGATGTAAGTCGCGCAGGTTAGAAGTTGAGGAAGGCAGTGTTGCACAGGTGGTTTGGGGATACTTGCAGGCCAGTTTGGACCTGTGCTCCAGAGACTTGCACGCCGTAGTGAGACTTGCGCGCCATATTGGGACTTGCACGCCTGGCTTAGAGAAGCGCGCCAGGTGTTGTTGGAGCGCTCCTGCCTTTCTAGAGATGCACAAGAGCTGAAAGATTACCTGATACTTTCAGTGCAAAGTGAGATTGAAGAAGAAATCTAAATGATACATAGATGATCTCATGCATACATAGTGAACTGATTCTGATGATTACAAGTAAGCTGAGCATCATTTATTGAGCAATCACATAAGTGATTGTGATTTAGCCAAACGAAGACAAGGGGATCTAGTGCATTCAGTCATTGCACTAAAGAAGAAGGATTGAACTAGAAAGAGAATCATCTCTGAACCCTGATGCAAGAAAAGTCTCATGCTGAACAGGAGACAAAGAACATCAATGAACATCTATTGAAGCGACCTTCACGTCTATAAACTGAGTGGGACTTCACCAATGGCAGTGAGCCAGGGGGAGTCAAAGGGAGTGACCCGAGGGAAGCAGTGAGCTATCCCTGAACCTTTGTAAAGGCAGTGATCCTGGGAAAGAGTGACTGTGTCCAAACCTTTGTAATCCACAGCTGGTGAAGATTAGTGGAATCTGGTACGACTGACAACCTGTTGACATATGCTCCTTAGACGTAGCCCTTAGTGGTGAACCAAGTAAAATTGTTGTGTTATCTCTTTGCATGTGAATGTTTCATTGCTGATCATATCCATCATACAGGTTTAAGTAGTTCCTACCAATGTGGGAACAAGATCCACAACTTTATGATGCAAAAGTTGACACCTTGATTCACCCCTCCCCTCTCAGGATGTCCCGGGGTCCTACAATTAAAAAGTATAAAAGATACCTAAAATAATAAGTATGAGTATTCACATGATTATTTTTTTGGGGAATGGTAATGCATAAGTTTTGAATTATCCAAATATTTAACAATGGTTTTTAAAATGTTTCATAGTGTTTGAGAATGTATTGAGATGATGGGATGAGACACTAAGATTATTTTATGATGTTTGGTAAGAATATATTTAATTATAGATATAACATATGATATTTGGTTCATACATAACATATTATCATGTGAATACTTCTATAATTTCACAAAGGTAGTGATACATTATATAGTTATCAATACAAAATTTATATTTATGACTTTCTATAGATATGTATAGAAATATAGAAATGGAAAATGATACATGATGTTTTTTGGTAATATGGATGATATTTAAGATCATATGTAACATATTATACTAGAAAAAGTAGATATGTATCATATTATCCTAGAAGGAAATGATGCACAATGTATTTCTTAGAAGAAGTGCATGGATTTCATTTTAATTCTAATAAATAATATTTTATTAAAGCATGTATAAAATATTATCTACTGAATCACTCATTTTTACAAAAAGGGATTCACTCATAATGAAATTTCTATGAATTTATACAATTTTGGTTGAATTTAAGGTTTTCATTATGATGTGTAATATTTTGTTAATGTGAATAAAAATTATGATGTTAATGAATAATATTATAAATACTTATGGCTTGAACCAAGATTAAAGATTATGTTTGGTGATTTTATACGGTTTTAGTTGATTTCATTCAAGGTTTATCAAGGTTTTCGATGACTAAGGAATATGGTTTTTAGAAAATGGAATCCTAAAATAGGAAGTGAAAATGTTTTTATTGTGGAATTGTTTTCTTAGGTTATCTAATTTTTTAGTGTGAAATCCTAGGGTATTTTTTAGGTTTTAGTGAAGTTTCATGAAAATTTCAAGGAGAAAGAAGATTCTGATATATTAGGTATGTTGATAATGTAGTTGGGATTTATTCTAAATGGGGTTTGAATGAATAGATTTCTTTGTATACATCCCACATATGAGTTTAGTGACCACATAGAGAGAACACATATTGAAAATGATGTTGGCAGTCGTATGGTGGTATTACTGAGTGGACGGTGTAGAATATTTGTGACCTCATGGGAATTTCACATACCATTAAAAAAGATTTTTTTTTCAAGGTGATGATTCTAAGTGGCATATGTGCTATCCAATTTGTAAGGTAGTCTTGCGGTTGGCAGACCATGAAGGGAGTTTATGTTAAATTAATATAGGGTCGACTAGTAATCTCATTTCATACTGATTTTTTAGAGGGTTTTTCTTAGAAATTCCCAGTTGATTACATCATTATAGGGTAGAGAAAACAATTGAGATCATATCTATGATATTATGCACTTCATAAAGGATCTACCACAAAGGTAGTGTATTGTAGTCAGTGTATGCATAGGATTTCCGTACATCCATAATTCGCAACGACAATACATGGAGGACCAATGTATGTGAGAATTTTGGGGGGATAAGTTAATGGTAAAATATTTTCATATATTTTAATAATAAGTTAGAGTGTCTAGTATCATAGAAAGTATTCAACAGGGGATTCGTGTACAATAATTATGAAGAGGAGTTGTGTGCTTTGGTAGTTCACACTATCTATTCATGGTTGAAAATGGTTGGTGTAATATATCAATGGTGAACTATAGTTCATACTGTAAGTATGAACCCTATAGTTTTTAGTAGGTAGTTCTCACATGATAATATTTTTGGGTATTATAGAGAATAGTGAGTACATTTAAGTATCAATCTTAGTTGGTCATGATGTAAATCAAATCATAAATTCTTAATGATATGGATGTGACCATCAAGTCATAAAACCAAGGAATAATTTATCCAATATAGTGAGTAAGGAGTCGATAAAAGTGATCTAAGGAAGGAATTTCTCTATTATAAAATTCATTATAAAGGAAGTGATCCTGAAATGAAGTGACTATGGCCAAACAAATTTAATTCAAAAATATCTAGTGAAACTTAGTGGATTTTGGTATGGCCAAAACAACATTATCCTATGCTCCATGGTCTGACCCTTAGTGATGAACCATGGAAATATTTTTTTAGGTTTTTTCTATATTTTTATGTTTTGTGAATGTGAAATAAAATAATAAAATTTTAGTATGTTCTTAAAAACATGGGGAAAATATACATTTAAATCATAAGAAAAAGTTTACATTAAAATTCACCCCATTATTATTAGGACATCACAAGTACAACAAGTGGTATGAGATATGATGTTATAGAGGTCAAATATTTTATAAAAAATACTTTGAGATTAAGAATTCAGAAAACACTAAAGGTGTTCCTTTATTTTATGGAATAAACTACCATATTAGGAAGAATTTAATGATATCATATAATTTGTATTTGGGTATGGATATGATTTCTTCCACTATACATGGGATTTAATGAGGTCATGTGATAAGAAAATAAATGATTTAAGCTGATAGGCAATTGATGGATATTTATGACAATAGTTAAAATTATTTTTTAGAAGCTCTTTTAGATTATATATATATATGTATGTATATTCTGAAATAAATGACTTCCAAATCCATGGGGTAAAATTTTACAAATATATATAAACGAGATATAAATGTGTAGGGGGGAAAGCTAAAAGTCCTCCAAAACATATTCGATGATTTAAAAATGTGAAAAAATGAAAATGTTGATGGTTTATTATAATGAATAAATGAAGTTGTTGGAAATATTTTTGGTATGGGTGAATAAATTAAGGATATATATATGTATAGAAAAAAAATTTATGGTTGTTACCACCCCTATATAATCTAAAAGTATCAACTCTAGTAGAAAAAGACTTGCCTAAATTTTCTATTAGTGATCTTTTAAATAATATTATAGATTGTTAAATGATAGTTATGGTAGATGGAGTATCTAGTCATGAAAATAAGAATATTTCCTTCAAATCTATGTAAAAACATGACATCTCTAAAGGCATTAATGAAACTGATGATGTGGATGATGATTTCCTTGCCTGAAAGTTTAAGAGGGGAAAATGCCAATTCAAAGGAAAGATTCATTTAGAATTATTGCAATGAATTAAGGATGAGAACATTGTTTTAATGTTCCAAATAATATTTGATTCTTATTAAAGGGAATAATAAATCACACTAAAACCCTTGTGGAGTTTCTATCCAAGAAGATACTGAAAAATAGATAGTTCATCTAGAAGAAAGTGTCAATTGAATATATTTCTGAGAATTGAAGATAAAAAAATATTATATAGAATAAGTTGAAATTTAATTCAAGTAAAATGTAGAAGATTATTTGAGGGTTTCCATCAAAAAAATAGGAAATAATAATGTAATATAAGGAGGAACCAAAAGTTTTATTGATTTCAAAGTGGAAATTTAGGGGGATATTGAAGAGGTGACATCCAAAATAGAAAAAATAAAAGGATTAATGGTTTTCTAAAAGAATAATCTTAATATATGGATCATATTAAAAATAAAATAGATCTACTATAATAAGAGTTATAAAATACCTATCCATTCAGGAATATTCAAGAAATGTTATATAATTAAAACTAATGATTAAAGAGAAATCTAAGGTTTCCGAGGACCATAACTCCAGTCAAGTGGGGGGAGAAAAAAATTGAATCTATGGAAGAATAAGAAGTTAATATAAGAGGAAAAGTAGAATTATTATTGAGACCAAGAGATCCCCTAAATAAAAAAATATTTTAGGATTTTTATTGATATATAATTTCATTAAAGATACAAGTGAGGATTGAACGGTGTTGATAAAATTTTGAGTAAAAAATACCCAATTCGAGGGCATAAGAGGAATCTAATGTGAGGATAAAACATAAATCAAAGAAAAAACAAAAAATAGTATGGGAAATCATATTTTAGGTGATTTTATTGTAAAATATAACACACTAGGAATATGATCAAAGGTATCAATGGTGTTATGAAATAAAATTTCAAAAATAAACACTCAATAATTAATAATTAATCAATATTTATAGAGAACAATGAAGGAATAAAGAAGTGGGGAAGTAAATGAGGGAATAATTTTATTCTTTTGAAATGTTAGTTTTGTAGATACCTTGGACACACCATGTCCTATTGAGTTGAATTAAGTAGATATTTTATTTTTGGAATTCCTGGAATTTAAAAAAGGAGGAGGAGACTATATCCACCATATTAGAGTGGAAACTCCTTATATGGATATTGTTTTCATCTCTCTAACTATTGGAATGATATTTTTGATTTTAAGGAAATTATAAGAGGTGATTACCACCATAGAATTCAAATCCAGTGGGATACAACCCAAACTAATAAAATTACATTTAAAAATATATTAACTTTATAATTAGAAGAATAATAGTTTGATTTTACTATCTATTATAAAGAGTATGAAAGTCCAACTTATGTATCAATTAAACATGGTATCAAATAGAATAGAATAAGAATACAGAGAAATAAAATATAGTTAAAATTTCATAAAAGCTATAAATTACAAAAAAACCAAGATTCTTGAAATAAAGTGTTCATCACGCATTATAGGAAATATAATATATTGAAATATTTAAAATGAAGAGTTGATGTAAACATATATTTTAGAATGAATAATATTCAAATATAAAATGGATTACAGAAATGAATTTTGCAGGGGATGATCTAAAGAAGAAAAAAGTGATCCTTTTTGATGAGTTAGAAACAAATTTGAAACTCATATTGTGGTTACTTTTACCTATAAGGGTTATTGATCAAAAGAGGATTTGAAGAAAATTTTATGAGAGAGGGGGTATTGAAAGGTAATCTATAACCGGTGGAGTTTCCTGAAAATTTATTTCTTCTTATAGTGGATGAGGAAAAAAACATGTGGAATCAGTGGTTGTATTTTATACACAAAAAGAGAATAGAAATTTTATCTAAACTAATTTCTAATGTGGATATAATGAGTCTTAAAATAGACCCTGAAAAGACATGATATGCATGTATGTGGGGGAAAAAGATATGAAATTCATATCAACCTAAAACATGAGTGTATCTAATATGATTGATCTGGTCTACACTGATGTATGTGGTCCTATGAATATTCTTGAAATATATGGAGAAATATATTTCATTTCTTTCATTATTAAATATATCATAATGGAACATGCCATAATTATTCAATGTAAGATAAAAGTCATGGGATGAATGCAGATCGACCTTAGAGGAGTTAAAAATGAGGTCATGAATTAAAAAAAAATTCAAACTAATAATGGAACAAAATATACCTCTGTTTAGTTTGAAAAATATCTCAAGAAATATGGAATAAAAGAGGATGTTTTATACAAGAGGACACAACTAAAAATGTAACGAGGAATTTCATATTTCAGTATACACTTAGAATTATTCATTATAATGACTCAAGAAAAATAAGATCCCATATGTGATGTGGTACTATAGGAATCCTTTATTGTAACATTCTAGAATCTTTAGTGTTATGTTCTATATCTAAAATAATGAAGAAAATATGGGAAATTATGGTGACTATACCAATGAAGCATCAATTCTTGGCTAATTAAAAAGGTGTGATGCCTATAAATTATATAACAACAGGTTGAATTGTGATTAACCAACCTAGTATGCCAACTAAAACAACATACAACACTTCACATCATAATGATGAAAGGGTGTTCCTAAGACCCATGGGTTAGAAACTAGTTTCTTGTAAAAAAACAAAATTTTGTATTAATTTCAACCTTAGGGAACCAAAACTAAAATACATACATAAACTAGGAAAACAAATATGAACTATCTATATATTGGAAATCCATGATCATAAATAATCATAACAAATTAAAAAAATTTAAAATAGAGTACATGACATGAAAAAATAAAATTAATGGCATTACAAAGCAGAAGAATATGATAACCAAAATCATATAAATAAATAAACATAACATGGTATAGGTTTTCATAACCAATATAAGGATATAAAAAATTAAAAATAATATCAAATTGAAAACTACTATCTATGTGTGACTCTATGGTCACTCTTCACATCCAAGGCCAATCGAATAATATTACCAAAAGTAGAAACCATACCCAAGGAAAATGAAAAATAATCCATGTAAACTATATAAATGGATTGGTGTATATAGGGTGTGAGAAAATCCTTTCTTAGTGAGATATCAATAAGGTTTTTGTGAACTCCTTTCAAATGATAATAAATTTTATACAGATTTGAAATATGGTTAGAAACTATTTTTTTTCCCTTGTGATTTCCAAAAAATATCAAACCATAAGTGGTTTTATAAACCAACCACCAATTTTTAAGGAAATCAATCCTTTAAATAACACTTATTTAAAAACTATACTTTACTTTAAAGATACCTAATATGAAAACTCTTTTCTAGTCTATTTTAGAGAAACATTAAAAAATTATTTGAAAACTATTATTTTTAAACAGAATAAAATAAATATGAATAAATAAAAAATTGGGATAATAACTATAATAAGGATGATATAAAAAAAAATGGAAAACCAAAAAGAAAATCATATTACTAATATATATCAATTGAACTTGAGTATATAAGAAAGGTAAATCCCTTATCCAATATTATATAGTTTAATGGGAAACGTACTTGGTTATACCATTATCAATATCGTACTTGGTTCCCATATTCTCTAAGACCCTATAAGTCTTAATAATATTTCCCATATATTATCTCCCTTGATTAGTGTCACGGACGTACCATTATCAAACCATATTATGCAGAAACCCTCATAGAGAACTAGTTATCTTTCACACACTATACTAACAAAAAACTCATCCAAACCTTCTTCTAATCTACCTCAGGACCCGTGATAAAACTCAATGGAGGTGAGGAAAAAAATCCAATCATACCAAACAATCATATATTATATCAAAAAACACCATAATCATTAATATCCTATCACCTTCTACACCCTCACTAGAAATTTTTCCTTTCACATTTCGTATATCAACTGAAGTATAAGGAATTCCTATCCTACTACAATCCACATCATGCAATCAATAATAAAAGGGGTCCAAGAATGGTATATCCCCCAAAAAATAAAATTCAATTTAAATTTTACAAAAAATCCCAACTAAAAACTTGTCCCAGAATTGAAATTGATTTTATATCGTGAAAAACTCTTGTAAAAATTTTTTAATAGAAAAAGATTTAGTAATCACATTCAATATCATTAAAATAGAATTTATCAAAAAAAACCCAGACCACACCTTTTTTTTGAACCAAATGGGGTCTAATTTTATTAAATACCCTATTCTATTCTAAAAACATAGAACTAAAACATTTAATGTCCTTCTATAACCACACAAAATTTTTAAACTCAAAAATTCCCCCTTTGAAATAAACTTCAAATACCTTTATGAAAATTGAAACCCACCATAACACAATTTAGAACCTCAACATACATGTCACATGTGAATTTAATATATAAATTAAATAATTTAAAATCATCACACAAATAATGACATGAAATTTAAAGAAATATCACAAAACTGCCTACCTAGATCATGGTGTGATCATGTCATGACAAGACGAACCATTTTTATTTATATAGGGAACACAAAAACAAGGAAAGAGACAACCCCTACAACCAATAAACACTGAAAACCCCTAGTTAAAACAACTATATTTTTGAGACCCCCATGGATTATAGGGATTGAAAGGGAGAGGGAAACATATTGAAAATCAAGAGAAATATGAAAGTAAAGGGGAAGAAGACCCATTCCTTGTTATTTGATGAATAATTATTTAAGAAACCATATAAATTTCACCAAGAGAGGTGAGAAGATTGAGGGGATTTTTTGGGAGAGGTACTTTGGGTGTTGGGTTCAAAATGAGTAAGCCAAAGGAACAACCCCCAAAATAAAATAAAATAAATTACCAAATCACCCAAACATGAGTTAGTCATATGGTATACTCATACAATTTACCAAACTATGAAGTAATAATGTGATCACTAATTCCAAAAACTATATCAGTTGCATGATTTACTCTATATAGTTTATAAAATGGTTCCTAAAACCTTGAAACCCTTTAAAAGCTTCAAAATTTCCAAAATATTACCCTAAACACCCCAAACCGATGGAAGAAGATAACCATATAAATACATATATGAAAGTGATATTGGGGATGTGACAATTCTCCACATGATTCAAATTTCATCCCTCTAAATAAACTGAGTAAATGTGATATCAATTGAATGAGGAAAGAAAAGACACCCAATATCCCATTATTGGAATGCAGAGTAAAACTAGAGATGGTTGTAAGGAGAAAAATACATCAAACCTAAAAAATACTCTAATAAAACAAAAAAAAATAAAAAATTTAACTACATGTATATGATCATAAATCATCCATGATTACAATATTTTTGGAATATAATACAATAAAAAGACCTATCAGTAGTCTCCCCACCATTTATAAATTATCTAATATGGTGAAACAAAGGGAGGACACACTGTCTTATCATAAACTATTCACAAGAATGTGTATCTATGTATTCCCTCATTTCCTTAAAAAACAAGAAATTACAATACCATTTTTTCTAATTAACAAAGAAAAAACCCAAAGAGAACCCCTATATAAAAAAACCATCACCAAGCATAGAAGCATGATTACACTAAAATATAAAAGAATAAAAACTCTAAAAACCCTAATATGGAGTCCAAACATGGTTCAGAGGACTCAATAGGTAAAAATATTTATAGAATCTCAAAATCCATATATTGGAGATCTCTATAAGATAACATTATCAACACTATATGATCAATAGACTAATAGAATTGGTCTTCCTAGTCACTCAGGCACCAACCTAAGGTTTTCCATGCTCATACACTGTGAATTAAATCCCCAAAACATCCACAACACAACACAAAATCCAACATTAATACAACACAATATAAAAAACACTTAAAACATAATTTATTGTCAACCATAAGGGGAAAATATAAATCATCAATTAAAGTAAACCAAAATGGGAACAGATCACAACTCCAATGACACTTTATATTTACTCATTTTCTAACTTTTCTTACAGAGCCTATGAAAATCTTCCAACCTAACAAAACAAATGAAATATCTCAGATAATTAAAATAAATTTCAAAGAATTACCATGATATATATAGTTTAATAACACTAAATTCTCTAGTGGGATCACCCAAAATGAATTTTCCAAAAATGATACCTCACTTTTCTGGGTGGAATTCTTTATATAGCACAAAATACAAACATAAACAGGTTCATGTTCTGAAAATAAAATTGAAAAATACCAACAAAAATGGAAATCACCCCAAAATAATATACAATTAAAGAAGAACATATAAAACCTCCTTTTCAAAAAATCCACCCAATACATAAAAATAACTCATCTCTTAAAACACCTTTTTATTTCAAATCACTATGAAAATATCAATTCCAAAACACTTTCTTGATCCCACTATAATGTTAAAATCGATTCATATCTTACGTTCTCCAAAAAAATAATAGTTTGCATAAAACATCACATCAATGAAAACAATATTCACAACTTTTTTTTAAACTATAGATCTTAAATAACATTTCATGGGTGTAAACAATATTTTTTTATGATTTCTGTAAAACATGTTTTAAAAAAAAAAACTCTCTATAAAATATCTTATTCACTCCATCAACAAAATTTTGAACATATTAAACAATATTCATAAAGGTAAAAATCAATAAAAAACCACAATATCATTAAAAACCACATTTAATGACAATAATTTTCAGTAAAACTCCCTCAATTACAATGATGTCTTTGGTAAAAACCATTCAAATCATTTAAGAATATTGGGAGAAGAAATGAATATTATTAATGGGAGAAAACATTGCATAATGCTTGACCACATAGTTTGGTAAACCATGTTTCAACCTTGTGATTAGATTTATAATTTTTTTGAACCATTTTAAATGGGTATTTCATGTTTATAAAAGTATGTTGGAATACTGTACAACTATATTTTATTTAGAGAATTAACCTATGAAAATGAAAATAACCACTTAAATCACTAATATATATAATAGGGACCAAAATAACATCATAACATAGAAAAATATATTATAGATACTAAGAAAAACTCAAAATCGATAGTCAAATCCCAACATCCCTCAGTGACTTATGTTTCATCACAAAATGTGTTTGTTAAGTACTTACTCATGAGATACCACTCAAGTACCTAGGAAAATCCTAGACATTGGTTAGTTGAGACACATCCTAAATAATAATAGGACTTTTCAGTAACCATGGAACCCTTCCAAGAACATAGGAATTGATACAATTTATGATTTATTGACCTTGTATTCCACCTGAACCAACACCTAACTTGGATCACCATAACCGTTTATAGGCATTACCGATCACCATATAATGGAAACTAGTGTTATTGAATCATAGAAGAAACTTTGGGATTAATTACACCCTTTTATAAAATAACCATTATAGGGATATTGAGGTTACCCAAAATTTTCAAACATAAATATTACATAATTTTAGATGAATATTCAATATATAACATTATTATACACACCATATCCATAAATGTTTTTTATTTGGAGAATAGATACATAAATATCTGATTTTGGTACATTATTTTATCATTTATCATTAATTTGTTACAACTTTTCACCCCACTTGACAAACCCTATTCAAATTTTTTTTTCATAACTAGGGGGAATGGAAAGATAATAAAGGGAGATCTCATATACAACTTTTGGGTAAATAAAGGAGATATAAATTGGTGATCATATACAAGAAAAATATAAGTATATGTATATGAGATTATGATAATAAATTACAAATTTGATACCTAATTTATTAGGCGTCATAATCAGGAATCACAAAATAAATCTTTATCAAATTAAATCAATGAATTTTAAGTGTTAGAAATCATCACAAGTCAATAATGCACCACAATTTCAAATCTTGGCCAAAAAATCATTCCTTAGCATTTTTATAAGGCCCCAACCATAAAACATTACTTAAACTTGAGTTAAATCAAGAAATAACATTGCTGATATTTTTAGGTTTAGAGTTTTATAGAATTAACCCATAATTATTAAATTAAATCTCAAATATGAAAAAGTAGACACTTATACTCAGTATCCATTTTTTTATAAAATATAAAATTTTAAAAGAAAAAAATAATTTTTTCTTGGTATAAATATTCTTAAATTATTCCTTTCTCCTTCCCTATGTATACCCCTATGAAAAACATGTCAAAAACATAGGATGGGAATAAAAAACTCAAAAAGGATTATAAAATAAATAAAGAAAACATTAGTCCATCAATACATACAAAAAATAATCTCAATAACATACCTCATGAAATCATATGATTTTTGAATAAAACATAGAAATTATAAATCATGAATTTAACTTGTGGAATCCATATCATACTTACATTGTAGCTTTCACAACTACATAGGGAGTTATGTTTGAATACCCATCACATTATATTCCTTAAATCCTTTAGGAGAAACAATACCGTTTACGTCTGTCACGTTACCCAATGCATTGGAGAGATATATTGGGCTCACCCACCATGGTTTTATCACAGACCCTCTTATATACTTAAACAATTCCCAATATCCATAAGATAATCTTGACATATAAAACCAACATAAAGGAAATATAACATTTCCACATTGAAATCAAAATATGTCATATCAATATATTAACATTATCAATCCATTATAAATACCATTTTTAATACCAAAATACATAAAATGATTATATGGTATTTATTTTCCTTTTAAAAACATTATGACTTGTTAATAAATCCAAGTATCAAATAATGCTCGTAGTGGTGGAAAGGTCATTGTCACCGCATACTTTAAAAAGGAACATTCTTTGTGTCATTTAGTAAAATGATTCATAAAGAAAATATTCCTTTTGAATAAAATAAAAATTCATTGGGGTTTATTATACAATGTATAAAATAACGTCGTGTACAAATTGAAGTATGCCTTAATGAAAGGATATTGAGACAAAGTCCTTTACCTTGAGTCCAACTTGTCTTGTATGTTCCTTGTTCTTCCTAAATAATAAAAATAAGTTAATTTATACTTTATTAATAAAATTTTTTGAGTTTATTATTCATTTTATATCACTTATTACATTGCAATAACAATTATTTAATTATTTTAGTTCATATTGGCCATTTTTCTATGTTTGGAACATGAGTCAAAAATGAACTTGTTCTAATTAAAAATCATCATTGTTGTTAAAATTCCATTTTCTCAAAAATTTATTCCTGATTTAAATATCATATATATCATATATATCCAATATATATGTATTTATAATAATCCATGACATTTTTAGATAAGAAATTAAAATAACCATTCAAGGAGATGATAGGATGTACATACACTTGAACACTACCTTCATCTCTTTTTCATATTTAACGAAATGGAAACTAAAGGACTGATATGTTGGAGTTGGTGGCCTAGAACAAAATACTGTTTACTTTATTAATTAATAAATATATTATCACATATTTATTATTCTTCACTGTGAAAATGCATGTGATAATGTCCTAAGGATAACTATTTCATTAATGGGTCACAATGGTCCCCTACTAGGATGGGAACCCATAAGTGCCATAACATTGTTATTGAATATATTTTCTATGGCTGGATGATGTTATTTGAGGGAAAAAAGTAATGCAGGCCATTAGGGGCTAGGAATAATAAAAATTTGAAGTATAATCTCATGATGTGTGCCCTTGGTAATATCCTGGAGGATATTATGAGAATGAGACTCGCCAATAAGAAATCCACATTTCATAGTGTCGTTGGATGTTCCTGTCCATAGACATGTGTATTGGTCCTTATACTTTTAGATTATTATTAGTGGTTATTAAAACATTCTCACTTAGATTTATTAATAAAAATTGTGATGACACACTATTCATTGAGAGGTAGGATTTGTTGGTTGTGTCATGAGTAATACTGAATTAATAGATAATGCGAGAAAGGATTTCTCCCTTCTATTCCATAATTGAAGTAGATATATCAGGACGTTTTATGGAATTTATATAGCCTAAATAGATACATGGCCATGGTAAGGAATGGATGAGTTCAATTATGGAAATTCAAATAAAGAATAATCGAGCACATGGGTTGATGGAACAAGAATGCAACCTTCTTGATAAAATATATCGATACAAAGGGATTACATTACACAATAAGCATTCGTAGGAGGTGAAAAATCATTGCTGCATTAATTTATTTCTCTATGGGTTCATTGGCATGATTCTATATGATAAACTTGGGATTTAGGTAGGCTCCACCTAATTCCATTAATAAAGAGGCCTAGCGCGTCACATAGTAAGTTTTTCCAAGTATCTCAGTTAAATATTAGTTTAACAAGTTGAATAAAGATTATTATCGATTGTGGTTTAATAATTATTCATGGATTCCTGATCACATTTATTTCCACACTAGTTATTCAAGAGAATATATTTTGGGTGAAATAATATATTTGTTAGCAAGTAATACAGTGATATTTATTTGAGAAATAAATATCCGTTATTCAAGGTCTAATAAATGTGGTCGAGGAAATAAAGAAAATAGAAAAAAAGTACACGCCGTGTATATTAATATACATGCCGTGTAATTTTTATAGGGATTTGTGAGAAATAATATTATTTATTTAATTAAATAATGTAGGTGTAATTTTTTGGATGCATGTCAAGTGATAATAATAGTCAACTATTATTATTAGACATGGAGTCTTACTGAGAATTAAATTAAATGAATAAATTCTTTGAAGAAAATAATTAATTTTACTATTCTATGTAATTAAAATACCAATTATATAATTCTCATTAGCTAAGATATTTTGGGGGTTGTGAATAATGGTACTAGAAAAATATGTCATGCTAAGAGAAAATTATTTTCTTCCATGAATGATATCAAGCTACGAGAGAGATCCTCCTCCAACAGATCAAGGAGAGCACTTTGCCAGAGGCTCTCAAGGTAATCGAAGGTGTACATCGGAAGAGAAGGATCTTCTGAACTAGCACCTGGAGATACTTTCAGTGACATCCAGAGATACGTGGAGCACGTTTGGATCCCCAATAATGGAATCATGCACTTGGATTCTATGATACAATGTCGGATCACATCTGATCATGATCAGAAACATCAACAGAGAGAGAATTCCATCAAGGTAATTCTTGTCTTTTAATTAAATTTATTTTAACAATCATATGTTGATAATCTTTATGGTTATAATAATCCCATACTTTTCTTTAGTTCTTTGTTTTATTCTGATTATCTGGTGTTTTATTATCATGACTGATCTCGAATTGATCGTTGTTAATAGAAAAATTAAAGTTGGGTACACCCGCCAACACACTTTCACTGAAATGAGAACCTAAAAAATAAGTATATTATAATTCAATTATAATTCCATATTTTATATACATTACATATGTTCATTAACACCATCCTTTACATGTTACATGTATGGCATGAATGACTTATATCACTTTGAGGGGGTGGTAGTACAAACATCCTCAAATGAAATTATCGTATTAACCCATTATGGAAACCATAAAGGTATTCTATAAATGAAAAATACCAAAACATAGAGACTACATATGTAACACCCTAACCCCATAAGCCCAGATCCGATGCATTATTTTCATATAATGTCATGATTACAAGGAATCATGTCCCGAAAGACCGATCCGTTTATCAATCTTGTAAAATAGATTACATACATGAATGCCACATTACACATTCAAACATAAAACACAACATAAATAATCCCTTGATAATGAAATTATTCCCCAAGATTAACCCTTTATATCAAACATAATAAACTCTTTAGAATCCTAGGAAAACCAAACATAAGAAAGGGGTGAGCTCAGATGCTCCGTAAGGGTAAGTAATTTAGAAGAAGCTATAAAATTTTAAGGAAATATTTGTAATAAAAAAACAACCTTTTAATCAAACAATTGAACATAACATGGAGATAATAAATCAAACATTACTATTTAAACACACACATGGATATTCTACTAGTTGAGTAATCACATGTAATAATTTACTTCAAAATGATGGAATTCCTAACACTGGACATCATTACCACATATTCAAGGCCTCTTTCCACGACTACAAATAAAATTTCTGTCAAGGACTAATTCGAAGAAACAAATTTGTCTCATGAGACCTAACGATGCATCGAGGGGCTATAGCAGGCTTCACCCACCACTTACTAAGTCAATTGAATTCCCTATATGAAAATTTTGAAACATAACATAAACATTCGTATTAAAACTATCATATGAAATGTCAATACTTCAACCATAAACCACAAAGGGTATAAAAATAGCACATCACAGTCAAACATTTAAAACAACTATCAATAAAATATGGAAGATTGTATTATAATAAATCAACCTCAATCAAGAAGAATATCTAGTAAATAAAGTTGATATAGTTGAAAATGATCAGTAAAACTCTTTGAGAGAACAATCCCTTTTTCATGTAATCATTTAAAGGTCACACAATTTAGATAGGAAGAAATTTAAAAGAATTTTTTGAATCAAAGTTTCCCAGACCAATTTGAATTTTTTTAAAGGAATTAACATCTTAAAACAATCATGTCCACGTAAATAAATCCTTAAAATAATTTTTAATACATGGACATTAATTAAAAAGATTTAAAAAAATAAATCATTAAAAAATTTAAAATACTGATCTTGATAAAGAGTTCCTTCCAAAAAAAATTAAAATATTTATTTTGAAAATATTTTTATTAAACATGCACACAGATGATAAAAATTTGCCAGTAAATACTTACACATAAACAATCTCAGATAATAATGAGATTTAGGAATTAACCCATACCTTGCACATTCATTTGGTCAAGGTTACGTTTAACCTCATGTATAATGACCATAATATGTTATTAAATTATAGAAGAAACATATTCATATTTATTATATCATACATGATTCATTTTTGACTTTTTCTACCCACTTAATAATGATTTCCTAGTTAAATTAAAATTTCAGGTAAAAATCACTTTCGGTATCGTACATGTTTTAACTTGTTATTCTTGATCGTATCATTTAGATCATGATTTAAATAATTACAAAATATAAAATATGATTTATATATAATATATATTTATAATATAAATATGTATAATAGATAGATATAAGAAATAGAAAACAATGTTTATGGAGATGGTAGGCCGTACATATGCATAAACATTGTTCTATTTTTATATCATATTGAACGGAAGTAAGTGAATAAGATATATGTAAGTTCATACGTACACACAAACACACACACACACACAAACACACACATATATATTTATATATAAACAATAGAATTATTATGTCATATATTACATATTTATAATATATATTTTTATAATCATTGTTGAATGGTGAACCTAGAAATGAATCTCATAGCGTCGTGGAGACTGTAAGCCTTATGCACACACGAGCGACGATATTATGTTTTTAATGATTAAAAGGTGTATAATTGGATGGTATATTAATTTTAAAGAGAAATTATCATGTTATTTTCATTATTTATATAAATATTAACCATCATTATATCCATCTAAATAACGGAGTATTGAATAACAAATTACACCATGACCTGAAGAAGGTAAGTCGTATGTTCACATGCATGGGGAAATCATCATTCATAGGATGGATATAATAATGAATATGGTTGTAACTTATTAATAATAAAATCATAGTATGTATAAGGTGTAACGCCCCGACCCTAGTTACCCAGTGTTGGTGCATTATTACATAACATTGGCATGATCACAAGAAAGATCAAGTCTCGAAAGACAGATTAGTTTAGTAGCCTTGGAATAACTAGATACATTAATAAAGTTTACATTACATCATAAAATGAAAACTACAACAATATAGTCTCCATTATCCACACTCTTATCCCCTCATACTATCCCCGTAGGTCATTCATAAATTACTTCTTCACATCCTGGGAAAAATAAAACATAGAAAAGCGGGGAGCTCAAATACCCAGTAAGGATAACAATATAACAGAAACTTTCATAAATAATAATAAACATTCAAGGCAATGTATAACTAATAAAAAATCCTTTTAAACTTGAACTTCAACATAGTATGGAAAAAATAAAATTAAATAATGCCATTTACTTATTCACATGAATATTCTACTAATCGAATAATCTCATGCAATATCAATAACCACTTTCATAATGATGGAATACATAATTCCAGACTATCATAACCACATAGCCAAGGCCTCGTTCCAAGAATACAAATAATATTTTGTCAAGGCCTTGTGCTAAGACACTAGTTTGTCTCATGAGACCTACTGATGCATCGAGGAGATATAGCGGGCTCCACCCATCACATATTAAGTCCAATGCATTCCCATATGAAAAGGTTTAAACATAACATAAACATTCATAATAAAACTAGCATACAAAATTTAAATACTTCATCCATAAACCATGAATGGTATAAAAATAACACATCCACAATCAAACATATCACAAAACCTTCAATACAATATAGAAGTTTTGTATCATAATAAATCAACCTCAAATAAGAGTAAAATCCATCCAAAGATGTTGACATAGATGAAATCAAAACTATTTTAGAGAAATATTCCTTTTTTGAAATCATTTTAAAGTCACATAAGTATAAAATAAAACATTTACTTTGAAAGATTTCTTTTAAGCTTGTAAGGTAAGCTTCGAAGATTTTCTAACGGGGGAAAATAACCGCACCCACCGTATAAGTTAAAAAAACATTCATACCTTAATTTTGTCAAAAAGGTTAAAAAGGACCTTGTTTGGAAAACAACAGAATGATTCCTTTATAACCACTTATAAAATTCAAAAAAAGTATAAATGACTTTAACCCATATTCTAGTAAATAGTAATTTTTTTAAATACATTTTTAAGAAACATGGATGTGGATTATAAAGAAATCCCTGTAGATTATTACGTATAAACAACCTCGGATAATGAAGAGATTGCGAAATAAACCCTTACCTTGTACGTTTCCTTGTTTGGGGTAGGTTAACCTCCTCTATAATGGTGAAATAATTGTTATTAAATTATACAAGAATCATATACATTAATATGATATCATACATGATCTTTTAACATTGATTTGTTAATAATATCTTAGTATTATCGTTGTTTCGGGTGTTAACTTACTCATTTTATTTTATATGTTTTGTTACATAAGATGTGTTTTTCCTGGATAGGTTGTATCTTAATCATATCCATAATGATATCAAGTCATTATATACTATTATTAATCATCAAATGAGAATTAGACTTGAATGCATACGATGGAGAATGAATCTCATTGCGTTCGTGGAGACGATAGTCCGTACGTACACACGAGCGACAATATCATTCTTTTGATATTAAAATAATATATAATTGGCTGGTATATAATATATAAAGAATTATTATCATGTTAAATTTATTATTTACATGAATTACACATCATTATTACACCCATCCAAATAATAATTTATTGAATAACAATTACACCACGACGTGGAGACGGTAAGCCGTACGCACGCACGTATGGTGACATGTTATTCAAAGAATGGATAGAATACTGAATATGTTTCTACCATATTTATAATAGCATCATAGTATATATAAGATACTTGAGTTATTATTTTAGAATGGTAAAATAGAGAAAGAAGAAGTGGAAGAAGAAAGGAACTTAAAAAAGGGTGGTGAAAACATTACCTCTTCTTCGGGTTCTTCCATTTGATTTGATCAAAATGGATTGTTAGGTTGGATTTATGACTAATGGAAGGCCTCTAGGATGAATTGAGGGAAGTTTATAGAGTATTTGGGTAGATTTTGGCCGAGCCAAATGGCTTTGATGGTTTGAATTAATGAGAAGGGGGAGTTCCCTTTTATAAGAGGGGTGAGGGGCACCTTTGGAAAAGTTATAAATATTATTTTATAATAAATTCATATTCGGTTTCTAATGGTTCCAAAGTGGATTATTTAAAGTTTAAGGTGGGGATGGGTCGAAAAAAACTCAACCAATAGAATTTAGACAGGTTTGGGTAATTATATTAACCTTATCTTTTAGTTTTAACTCTTAGTTAATTAGTTTGACACTTACCATGTCACATTGTATTTTTATATTATATAGTTAATAAACATACTATATACCTCCAAGAGACCCCCAAGTGGTCCATTAATGATACACCTATCATGATATAAGTCTCTTGGCCGAACCTTATATTTTTAGGAATTTAATATCAATTAATAATATAATATTTGTTTTAAAAACTCTTTTATGTAAATTTTGACACTATTTGGACAATTGATTTTTGTGAAAATCATAACAGAATGATTACTTCGAAAAAAGTTAATTAAAGCAATCCTAACATGTAATCTTAACCAATAAAATTAGTGTAATTCATAAAAAGTCTCAAATTATATTTATTTGGGTATTTATAATATCAATTATTTTAATTTTTCACTATTATGGTAATTACTGCATCATCATTGTGTCATAAATAAATTAAGTTATTTAATGTCTAAAAATTATAAATAAAATATAATTATGTATTCAATCTTTTTATCTTTATAATTAATATTTATAATCTAATTTATATTACGTGTAACCCTATATTAAAAATGTTTTAGTAAATAAACTTTGATTTTAACTCTTTTAACTCTTCTTTGAATTAAATAATAATAAATGTCCTAATCAAATCCAAGTGGACCTAAATGATAATATTTTATTCCTATGGTTGTTTTTGGTCGATATACACTTGTCCAATAGAATTAGGACATGTGTTAGGGTAATATTAATATCATTTTTACCCTTAATTACCCTATTTACTTTTAAGCGTGGTAAATAAAAGTAAAAAGTTACTATTCACCAAAAATTATTTTCATATCATTTAACCACATTTTACTCCTTGATATTAACCGTGTCTCTCGGATTTTCAAAATTCCACTCACAGAAGCAGTAAAATTAAGTTTTATGAAAAATTCAGTTTTTTTTAACTACCACTTAGTGGTTTCACTATTCATCAAAAAATGAAGTTTTTTAGAAAAATACCAAAAATTCACCCTAGGCTAATTTCAATATTCCAAATCCAAAAATGAAGACCATTTTGAAAAATAAAATTTATAAATTTCAAAAAGTGGGTATTACTATTCATTGCTGCTAGTTTGATTGGTTGTGGTGTGTTAGAACCCGATGTTGCGTACAACAAACACTATTGCATTATTCAAAGAGAAGTGTACCATAGAAGCTTGGGGTGTTACATAAGGTTATTGATTTATTATTTTGGTGTGGAAATAACAAATAAAGAGAAAGTGGAAGTAAAAAAAAACTTTGAAAGTGGTGATAAAATAATAACCTCATCTTTGAGTGTTTCCTTTTGATTGGAAGAAAAGGGCACCTTAGGTTGGATTTCTGCTCAAGGTAATGCCTCTAGGTTGAAGTTAGGGAAGTTGGTAGGAGATTTTTGTAGGGGTTGGTCAAGACAAATTTCATTGAAGGTATAATTTTGATATAAGGGGAAGTACCCTTTTATAAGATAGGTGAGGGCCACTTTAGGAAAAGTTGGAAATATTATTTTATAACAAAATCATTTTCGGTTTTAATGGTTACATATTGATTTATTTCAAATATATGGCGTGTATGGGTATAAATCCTCTCAACCAATAGGTTTCAGACAAGTTTATTTCACCATATTAACCCTATCTTTTAGATTTAACTCTTAGTTAAATAGTTTAACTTTTACCATGTCCTATTGTATTATTATAATAAATGGTTAATAAACATACTATAAAAAGCTAATAGAACCCCAAGTGGTTCATTATTGATATATCTAACCTTATCTAAGTCCTTTGTCCAAACCATATATTTTTATAAATATTTTATCAATTAATAATATAGTATTTTTTTTAAAAACTAATTTATGTCAATTTTGACACTATTTTGTATTTTGTTTTTGTTATAGTCATAAAAACTTTATCACTTCAAAAAAATTATTTAATAAACAATAACAAGTAATATTAACCTATTAAATTCTTCTATGGAATCAAAATACTCATTTTACATTTATTTTTATATTTATAAAACCAATTATTTTAATATTTCATTGATAAATTATTTACTACATCATCATTGTGTCATAAATAAATTTAATTATTTAATCTCAAAAAATTATAAATAAAATACCATTATGTAGGTAATATTTTTATCTATCTATTGAATATTTATACTCAAATTTATCTTATGTAAAACCCTATATTAAAAATGGATTAGTTATTAAACATTGAATTTAACACTTTTAACTCCTCTTTAAATAAAATAATAATTAATGTCCTAATCTAATCCAAGTGGACAAAAAGGATCGTATTTTATTCCTAAGATTGGTTTTAGTCAAAATAAACTTTTCCAATAGAATTAGGACATGTGTTATGGTAATTATAATATCATTTTTACCTTTAATTACCATATTTACTTTTAACCGTGGTAAATAAGTCAAAAGTTACTATTCATCCAAAATTATTTTCGTCTTATTGAACTACATTTTAAATAATGATTTAAATTGTGTCTCTTGGATTTTTGAAATTCAATTCATAGAAGCGGTAAAATTATGTTTTATGGAAATATGCAAATGTGCATATAAGGTGGGTAAAAGATGTTAAAAAGTTAAATTAAATTTTATACATCTAATTTTATTATAAAATGACTCCAATGAATTAAATTGAACTAATATAATTAATATATATCTATTTTGACTTAAAATAAATTTAAATAAATTAAATTATTATTTAAATAAAAAGTCTGTTATAAATAATAACGTAGTCTTTTTCACTATTCATCAAAAATGTAATGTATTCAGAAAAATAAAATTTTTTACCCAGAGATAATTTTGATATTCCAAATCCAAAAATTATTTCTAATTTACCAAATTAAAAACATTGATGTTTTGATATTAATTTAATATTAATTTCTGGTGTCATAACCAAAAAGTAGGGTTTTTAAATGTAAAAACTATCAAAAGATTGACATGTGTTTATGTCAAATTTAAATGTAAAATTATTAATAATGACCTAAATGTTATTAAATGTTAAAAATATAATCTAATTATACTTCCAAAAAATTAAAATTGATAATTTAACACTACAAATTATTTTGATTAAAAAAGTTGTTTTCAATTAAAATTTAGTAGTTTTCATTATTCCTCAAAATATGAAAGTTGTTAGAAATGTACCAAAAATTTATCCAAAATAAATTATTATGTCCCACTTCTAAATAATAATTTAATTTTGTTAAACTGAATATATAAAAGTGTCAAATATTGGTTTTAAAAAATGGTTCTCCATTAAAAGGTGTTAAAATTGCATTTTTTGAAAAATACTTCTTTTATCTGAAAAAGATGATTTTGTTCTTATATTATATATAATAAACACATAATACGAATTTTAAAATTATATTGATTATATAAAATTCAAAATCCAATTAATACTATTAATAATCACTTTTTTAATAACTAGTTTGGTAAGTCATGGTGTGCTCGAACTCAGTGTTGCGTGTAGTGTAAGTTATTGAATTACTTTATTGAGACAACGTACTATGAAATCTTGGTATTTCACATTATCCCCTCCTTTAATAAAACGCATCCTCACAATTTGAAATTATTCTACTAAAATAAAAGGTTATTAATAGAAAAATACGTTTGTGGAAAACCCACATCGGAAATTAGGTTAATAAAATTTATTCTTAATAAAAGGGAAAGGGAAATGAAAAATTCACCACCAAATTATTATCTCAATTAGGAGAACATTGATAGCAATTAGAGACACATAATTAGAGAAAACATGTAAATATTTATAAAGAGTGATTGAGGTCATCAATCACAAAAAATTATAAAATTGAGGGCCTAAAATCCATCAATCTACGATGATTTAAAATATCATCACTTCAACAAAACATAAGGTATTAAGATAAAACATTTTTGGTTTTAAGACCCCTTACCTAAAGTTTAGGAGTTTAATTTTTCATATAATAAGAGGAAAATAATATACAAGACAAGTAGAGTTTCATCCTTCAAATAATTCCTATCACAAAATCATCATTCACTCTAAAAGATAATATAATTAAAAAATATTATATTTATCCTAATAATATAGGGTTTCAAAAATAATGAATTTATAATTAATTTGTCAAAATATTTAAAAAAACTACATTCTACAAAACAGTACATCACATAGACCAATGGTAGTTGATGCACCCTTATCACCCTTCGGTTACGAGTTCATGTCCCGCGACCTTGCCGGATGTGACGGGTTATCACCCGAACTCCGAGTAGTCTTTTTTATAACAATCCAAAAATAATCTTAAGAAAGGATTTAAGCTTAATAGCGGTATCCAATTTCAAGCTTAATCTATTCAAACCTTTTGACTTATCCACAATAATTCTGTCTGAACTAACAGTCCAAAATTTATAAGGAAGGTCCCATAATATACATGTGAATACATTCATCATGTATTCTCTTAAAATGCGCTAATAAAATGAATTACCAGAAACCCATTTTTGAATAGGTATGCACTTCTTTATTCCTTCTATAAAATATACAATACTGGATATACTCCATCAATCCATAAATGTTGTAATATCCAATAATTATGGAATAAAAAAACCAGTAATTAGTTCCAAGGTAGTTAATAATATCCAATATACTTTATCAAAATAAATTATATCTTATTCTAAAATCATTATATCAGTTTCAGAAACATATTAATGGTTATTTTTCCCCCATCAACATATTTTCCAAAATGTTCAACTTGAAATGTGACAGTTTACTTGGTACCATAAAATCTCAAACCCTTAATGAAAACGTACTGCAGTACAATCATTATGTACTTTATAATTCTTATACATTGTACATCATTAATATAATAATAAAATGACACAATTCTTTAAAAACAACATAAGAACACTTATCATACCTCCTCATCTGCAGTTGTATCATAACTTGATTATTATCTAATAATAGCCTTTGGGGTATAATCTGATGATTGGTACATTGATTCTCTAGTGTCCCGACCCTCACAGATGAAGCATTTTACATTTGAAACCATTTTCTTAACCTTGAAATCATGTACACGGTGTCCTTTTTCTCCATAGTAATAGTATACTCCCATTAACTTCA
The DNA here is from genome assembly GCA_963277665.1 of Viscum album. NCBI lineage: Eukaryota > Viridiplantae > Streptophyta > Magnoliopsida > Santalales > Viscaceae > Viscum > Viscum album. The sequence goes on from OY728160.1 coordinate 1,924,008,884, forward strand.
AGCATTTACCAAGTTGTTTATTTGCACAGTTATCACATATTGAAAAATCCTTCTTTTCATTCTCCCATTTATCCATATTTCTCTCTACCATCCTTTTCTTCTCTGGATCCCTGTCAAAGCCATTGGACTCAGAGAAATGTTTACCTATCTTATTATAACATGATACTTTTTCTTCATATGATCAGAATATGTGGGAGACTATTTCCCTTCTAAATGGTGGCTTAAAACCATGAAATATATGATTATTCTTACTCTTTGGATAATGTGTATTACTAGAGTTATCATTCTTTCTACTGGGAACCATTTCTAAACAATGGCATAAACTAGCTTAGTTTATGAATAGAAATACATAATTCAAAATTTGTAAAATACCAAACATAAATTGAATAGTTTATTCATATAATCCATAATCATTAAAAAAATTCATTGAGGAGGTATTTAGTCATAAATCTTTTATAATGGGTTGTAAAGAAAATGATAATTATTTTAACCATAACCCTTGGGAGTGTCATAACCAAGAGTGCAGTAAGGTCCATTGTTGTGTACTGAGATATCCTGAGTCAAGCCCGAAACACCTTTTCACAGTTTTCACTCCTAGGTACACCTATGCCAGAACTTCCTGTAGGATCGAAATAATGATGTAGATGCTCAATATACAAGAGGGGGGGGGGTGAATTGTACACTTTAAAAAATTCCTTTGGAACCTTTAAAGTTGGTTACAGATAACTATGTTTTCCTTATACAAGTAAAATACTATGTTTATCAAAGTTAAACTAAGGAAATTCACAACACCTCTAATCACCAACTGGAGAATTGGAACCAATGTTAACAATATAAGATTCTACCTTAAAGCATATAGAATCTAAACTAATAAGAGTACACGTGTAAGGAAATAGATAAAGGTTATACTTTCCTTACAATACAATATGCAACGGAAACAAACAAGTAGTAAAACTACAAGTAACAAGATATAAGTCTTTTAACCCAAAGAGAAGGGTATCCAACAACCTTGGATAAAGGTCCCTTGATTTATACTTTTAAGCAAGTCTATCTTACCCACACCAGGGTAAGCCCTCGATACGAAGATCGAAATCTCTGTCTTGCTATCCCCGCAAGCCCTCAACTTCAAGGTAGTTGGAACCTCGGTCTTCCTTGGAAAAGAAGCCATCGAACTTCAAGTTAGTCAGCACCTATGTCTTCCTATCCCCGGAAGTCCTCGAATGTAATCACCAACATTCGGAGTCGCATGAAGCAATCTGAATGAGCAGTTCAGTACGCACAAGGCATGAAAAGCTTCTCTCTCTAGAAATCACCTTAACAGCGTGTGGTCTCTAGATCGATTAACTTCATTTATCATCAAATTGTGTTGTTGAGATCTTTCAAATGAGCTCCTATTTATAGTCAAATTTCCAATAGTCAGATCCCTCCTCCAGCGGTCATATTTTCAATGAAATTCGGAGGGACCTGTACTTGTGTAACTCAACCAACGGTTAATTTGAAACAAAATGGATATCATCATTTTATAACAAACCATGTATAACTGAATGCACTAAATCGTTTTGAAATGGAGAAAATGTAATTAAAAGCTATACAAAATTTTAGAGTGTAATTAAATTAAATGTTTAGATTTTAACCAAAATGAAATTCGGAATCTATGTTAAGAAATGTTCAGATTCTGTTTTATAGGAATTCAGAGTCTGGGTTCACTAGATATCAGAATTTGAACTTGCAGAGTTTGAAGTCAAACTAGTAAAAGTTCTGAGTCGAACTACTTAAGAGTTCAGAGTCAAACTACCTAAGAGTTCAGAGTCGAACTACTTAAGAGTTTGGAGTCAAACTACTTAAGAGTTCGGAGTCAAACCACTTAAGAGTTCATAGTTGAACTACTTAAGAGTTTAGAGTCGAACTACTTAAGAGTTTGGAGTCGAACTACTTAAGAGTTTGGAGTCGAAGTACTTAAGAGTTCGTAGTCGAACTCATGAATGTTCGGAGTCCAGAATTCGGATTGGAAATTCATTAAAGTTGTCATCTAGAATTCGGATACTAAAAACAAAATGCTCCAAATCTTTACATTATATGGCTCCGGGATTTTCGGTATGAATCCTGTTTTTGTACGTAAGAAAAATATTTCTATGTATAAGAAAATATAGGTTAGGGTAAATTTCCTTAAAGAAGTAAATTTTCCTTATGGAGGTAAAACATACATTTTCATAAGTATAAGGTGTTGTGATTTTCAAAACATGAAGGAATGGAAAAGTCATAAGGAGAACCTTATTGACTCAAAAATCTCCCCTTCTTGGAAAGCACAAACATCCTTATGAAAAAGAATATAAGGACTTTGAAAAAATTTCATTAGAATTTGAAATTAAAACTTATATCCCTTTGTTCATGGATGAAAGTGAATACAACTAACTCCCCCTAAGGCATTGAATCACTAAGGATTGTATTCTAAATTTTTGGAGTGAAGTTTTCATTATTGTAAGAATGAAAAACTTCGTAGTGGGAAACTCCCCCTTCCTTTAAGGATATTTCAATTAGAAAATTTTCCTTTCTCTTCTTTAGGAGTGGTTCTTTTTTCCTTATCCCCCTTTGTGTTTTTCAAAAATAATTGAATGGAATGGAAAATAAAATATGGTACCTAAAACATTAGTATATAAAAAGATACTTCCAACCAAATAAAATTTTCTTAGAGTTGGGAAAAATTTTACAAAGAAAGACAAATACAAAAAAAGATCGGAGTGGGTTCATTTGTCTTCCTTTTCCTTTGGAATGAGCTTCTTTAACAAGGTTTTGAGATTCTTTAGGTCTCTTTGGTCTTCCTCGACTTGCCTCTCCAAGGTTTTTGTCTTTTCTTCTTGGAATCTTAAATCTTCTGCCCGAGCTTCTTCCTGAGCCTCCATGGCTTCTTTTTGAAACTTTATTATTTCATCTTGCTGAACGACTCCTTTCTCAAGCTCAATCCGGAGATTTCTATCATTTATAAGATTTTGAGTTAGAGAATTTGCCTTGTCATTTAGTTCCTTCACTTGTTGACTTCGGGAACTCTGCTCAATAATCAGATCATCTTGAAGATTCTTAATATTTTTATCTGTTGTGTCAAAGGCATTTTGAACTTCATCCTGAAAACTTTCAAACTAAACTAAATATTCATCAACTCTATTAGACCACTTTGTCACCTTACTGCAGGACTTTCTATGAACATCATAGTCGATAAGAAAACATTTTTGTTCAGATTCAAGCTTCACAGACTTATCCATGACCATGGATAAGGAATCCGATTTTTGATTCATACTTTGTTGCACATCTGACATCTGGAATCTATTGTTGGAAAGATCAGAATGGTGTCGACCAACTTCTTCAGAGATTGAACCACAAAATCATTCCCAGGAGATGATGACTCCAAATCAGATACATCTCTTTGATATTTCTCTTCTTCAACTTGAACTAGCATCCTTCTAGAGGTACCATGGACCTATTTCCTCCTGATGACATATTTTATAGGAGTATACATGAGAACTTGCTTCCCCTTATCAGATTTAGGAATGAGTTGCTTATTAGGAGATACTTCCTTAGATTCAGAAACATGAATAATGTAGTCTTCATCTGGTTTCTGTTTTTCTTGTCCTTCCTCAAGAAAATTCCTCTGATAGGATTCTTCCTCATCAAACAAGACATTTTCTTCTTCTTCTTCTTCATGTTTCTTACTAGCTTCCTCATCTCCCTTTCCTGGAGTTACTAAATTTGCGGATTCAGCCTTATCTTTATAGTCCTATACTTTCTTGATCAGGGTATCCAAATTTTCACTTCCCTCCTCCTCTTCTTCTTATTCTTCTTGCTCTACCTCTTCAGCAACTTCTTTTTAATATCATTCAACTACTTCTTTACCCTTGGATTCTTATGGAGTGATATAGTTGTTGGCATGTGTTTATGGTAAAGAAGACTCTGTAAGGAATGATTTCAGAACCGGAATCATCTCAGAAGCTAACTCTGTAGCTCTCAGCAAAGATTGTACCACTTTAACTTCAGACACTTTCTTTATCATTTTCTTCTCCTTTTCCTGTTTTTCTATCTCTTCTGCAACTTTTTCTTTTAAGGCCTTAGCCTCTGCAGGGTCCAATCTGAATTGAGGAGCTCCTTCCTTCCTCTTCTCTTTATCTTCCCTCCACTTGGCTTCCACTTCATCTATATAAGTTTTCTGCTTCTTTGGCTTGGGGGGAGCAGATTGAGTTTCCTTAGCCTTAGGATTTTCTTCATCAGAAGCCACTTCCTTAAACTTTCTCTTCTTCCTTTGCTTTTTGGATGGTTCCGGAGTGTGTGTTTATTTCGGAGCTACTTTAAACTCTTCTAAAGATAGAGGGTAAAATTCTCCGTATTCACTGGAAAAACCCATATTCATCCTCTTCAAGGTATAATCACTTACTAACATGAGCTTGCAATTCCGGATCATTGATTTGCATGCAACCTTGAAGGATTCTAAGCACCGAACTATCAGCTTATATAGTAAGGCATGAAACATGATTATCTGAGCTCTCAAATTTCCTTCTTTGATGTTCTTGATCATAACCAAGACATACCTCATCAAATTTATCTTTCTTAGATTTACCAAGAAATCTAAGACATATATATCACTTTTCATCAAATTTTCTTTATCACCTCTTCTTAGAACCAGAAATCCTTGTACCCAAAGCTGAAGGATTCTATTGTTTGGAGTGAGACGAGAAATCTTAATGGTTAAATCATCCTTAAGTCCAAGACACTTCAGTGCCTTCTCCTTGTTGAAACTTCCTTGCACATCGGGAAGTTTGTGTGAGCAGAATTCAGCTTCTCCTTCATAGGACAAACCCACCAAGCTCACGGCCTTGGTGTAAGATAGATTATAAGTCTTCCCATAAGAAATGAAAGAAAACCACTCTCTTTAATCTTCTATCTAGAAGGAAACAGACTCGTAGAACTCGATCAGCAAATCAGTATACACCGGATCTTGTTTATCTGACTTTTCTATGCAGACATCTTCCCATATATTCAGTCTAATATTCTTTTAAATAAGGGAATCAAGCTTATAGAAATCCAGATGAACTAACCTTTACCTGAAGATTAACCACTTAGAGATCGGTTTCACTGTTGAAATATCTTGAGAAGGTGCTTCAACAGACATTCAGAGTGAAGTAATCTGAAAGATTCAGAATGGCTTTGCAAAGTTCGGAACCGGCCTTAAGAAGAGCAGCAGGGATTCGAGACGCGAAGGTTTGAAAAACCTATGTGGGACGAGTCTTGGGTTACCCTTTATATAGGCAATGGTTGTGACCGTTGGTCTTCCAAAATCCATCTAATGGTTGAAAAAGCTTTGATCTAATCTGATGGTTGAGAACAATCCTACATGGAAAACTTGACTCTGATCTTTTGAGTTTTTTTAAAGAAAACATTCGGATTTGAAGAAAACTAGAATCCGATCATTTACAAACTTAAGAAAATACCAGTAAGAAAAATATGATTACGAAACTATAAGTAAGGAAATCACAGCTCTCGGATTGGCTAGAAAGATTGTTTGTAATTGGTAATATTCTTCTTGAAGAAAAAGAAATTTAAAAACAAACTCATTATGAAAGTTCCAGTATGAAAATCTCATTACGAAAACTCCAGTACAAAAATCTCCATTCTGGAAGATCCAGTATGAAAAACCTCCATTCCGGAAGTTCTCATGTCGATAATTAAAAAACTGAAAATTTCAGTTCTGGAAATTCCCATTCTGAAAATTTTTGTTTCAGAAATTTCCATTCCGGAAACTTTAGTTCCGAAAGGTTTGAAAAACTAACTACGAAAAAAACTAGTTATACTAAGTTTGAAAAACAGATTCCGAAAATTTTAGTTACACTACGTTTGAAAAATAGATTCCGTAAATTTTAGTTACACTAACATTCAAATGTACCCCCCTATGAAAATAATTTTATTACTGTTAGGATAATTGTTCAACAAGAAGTTAATAAAGAATGATTACCTTACGATTATCATTCCTAACTTTTGTTTAATGTATTCAAATCTATTGGAGGGTAATGATTTTGTGAAAATATCATCAAGTTGATATTGCGTTCTGATAAACTGAAGAATGATATCTCCTTTAAGTGTGTGAGCCCTAAGAAAGTGATGCCTAATATCTATGTGTTTTTCACGAGAGTGATGTGAAGGGTTCTTACTTAGGTAAATGGGACTTGTGTTATCACACAAAATTTGAGTCTTAATAATACTCGGGCCATAATCTGTGAGTGTGAGTTTCATACAAAACACTTGAGCACAACAACTTCTAGCTGCTGCATATTCATCTTTTACAGTTGAAAGTGCTGCAGAATGTTGCTTCTTGCAGGACCAAGAAACTAATGAATCTCCTAAGAAATTACAAGTTCCAGACGTACACTTTCTATCCATTATACATCCACCAAATTCAGCATCCAAAAATCTTTTTAGAATAAAATCATTTCTAGAAGTATGAAATAATCCTAGATCCATGGTTCCCTTTAGGGAGTGAAAAATTATTTTTACCACCTTTAAGTGAGATTCCATAGGATTGGATCGATATCTTGAACATAGGCATACTGAAAAAATCAAGTCTGGTCGACTAGCTGTTAAGTAAAGTACACTTCCTATCATACCTCTAAAAGATGTTTGATCCACTGGTTTCCCAGCTTCATCAAGAACTAAAGAGTTTGAGGTACCGATGGGATTACTTATACTCTTAGTGTTGTCATAACCATACTTTTTGAGAAAATATTTAATATATTTATGTTGAGATATATAGGTTCCTTATGGTTTTTGAGAAATTTGAAAACCAAGGAAAAAAGTTAACTCACCCATCATACTCATTTCAAAATCAGATTTCATTTGACTTCCATAATAATCAGTTAAAGATTGCTGAGTTGAACCAAATATGATGTCATCAACATAAATTTTAACAATCAAAACATTTTTCTTTTCTTTCTTTATAAAAATGGTTGGATCTGAATTTCCTTTAACATAGTTATTTTGAAGCAAAAATCCTGTGAGTCTATCATACCATGGTCGTGGGGCTTGTTTAAGACCATACAAAGATTTGGTATGTCTGAAAACATGATCAGGATGTTTTGTATCTTCAAATCCAGGAGGTTGTTCAAAAAAAAAAAACTTCCTCTTGAACATAACCGTTAATAAAAGCACATTTCACATCCATTTGAAAAAGTTTAAAATTGAAGAAAGCTGCAAAGGAAAGTAGAATATGAATTTATTCACGTCTAGCTACTGGATCGTAGTTTTCTTCATAGTTTATTACCCCGTGCTGGTTATAGCCTTTAGAAACTAATATAGCTTTATTTCTTACTATGAATCCATTATGATCACACTTTTTTCTGAAGATCCATTTTACACCAATGATAGAAGTTTCCTTAGGTCTTTCAACCAAGGTCTAGACTTTATTCCTTTCAAACTCATTTAGTTCATCTTGCATGGCTTTGATCCAATCATCATCACCTAAAGCTTCATCAGTGCTTTTTGGTTCTAATTGGAAAGGTAATGCTAGATGTTCTACTTCATTTCTTATGGAACTTCTAGTCCTTATAGGTTGATTTACATCACCAATGATACTATCACTGGGATTATTCTTAAGAAACACATGATTTAGGTTTTGTAAAACCGGTTCATAAACATAGGGTAGAAAGTCTTCTGGGGTAAATGTTTCAGAAGTATCCTCTTGAACATTTTCCTTACTAGAAGGATCTTCTATCAAAGGTTGACACTTAGTTTTTGAAAACACATCCAAGGATGTAGGTTGGGATGGTTTAAAAACAAAAGGATCAGACTCATCAAAATTTTCCTGCACTGTTTCTTCAATAGTACAAGTATTTTTATTGAAAACTCTATATGTCTTAGAAGTTGTGGAGTAGCCTAAGAAAATTCCTTCATCAGATTTTGGTGCGAATTTATGTAAACTATCTTTATTATTCAGAATGAATACTTTGCAACCAAAAACCTTGAAGTAGGAAAGTCTTGGTTTTCTACCATTCCATAACTCATAAGGAGTTTTATTAAGAAAAGGTCTAATCAAAACTCGATTTATAGTATAACAAGCAGTACTTACAGCTTCAGCCCAGAAATGTCTAGCTATAGAATATTCAATGAACATGGTTCTAGTTATCTCTTGAAGAATTCTATTTCTTCTTTCAACTACACCATTTTGTTGAGGAGTTCTTGGTGATGAAAAATTGTGAGTAATCCGTTTTCTAATACAAAAATTTTCAAAATCAGAATTTTGAAATTCTCCTCCATGATCACTATGAATAGTTTTCAGTGGAAGATTTTTCTCATTTTTAACTTTTGCTCTAAAACATTTGAAATAAGAAAAATATTCATACATATTTTCTAGAAAATAGTCCCAAGTAAATCTAGTATAATCATCAACTAAAACAAATACATAGTGTTTACCTCTAATGCTTCTGGTTTGTGTTGGACCAAAAATATCCATGTGAACTAATTGTAATGAATCAGTCATTAAGACTTCACCAATTGATTTAAAACTATATTTATGTTTCTTTCTATATTGACAAGGATCACAAACTTTAGAAGAATCAAATCTATGCTCTGACAGATCCTTAACAAGTTTCTTCTTAGAAAGTTTACATAAGTTTCTAAGGTTACAGTAACCTAGTCTTCTATCCCACAACTAGGAATGATCTTCCAATGCACTTAGGCAAGGTAGGTCTTGGCTCCTAAGGTCTTCTAAGTTTAATGTTTAAACATTCTCTTGCCTATTGGCTGAGAGAATAAATTCATCCTTGGAATTGTGAACTAAACACTTATCATTCCTAAAATTCACAAGGTATCCTTCATCACATAATTGACTTATGCTAATGAGGTTGTTATTAAGACCCTTAACAAATAAAAAATTTTAAATCAATGTTTTACCAAGAGGAACAATATTACCTATACCAACAATTTCTCCCTGAGAATTATCTCTGAAAGTTACCTTTCCTCCTTTCGTTTTGATAATATTTTCAAAATAGCTTTTGTTACCAGTCATGTGCTGGGAACATCCACTATCCATGTACCATGTATTGTTGTTGGTACTTCTTCTATCTTCCTAAAAACAAGAAAATAATTAGAATTTCAGAATACAAACTTGTTTGGATCCGAGATTTCCAGATAACAAAATTTTAGGAACCCACACTTTCTAAGAAAAATATGCTTTCTGAAAACCTAGAGATTGGGTTTTATTTAAAGAACAATTCTTTTCCCAGTGACCACCATATTGACACTTGGTACAAAATGGGGCACTTTTTGGAACAAAGTAGTTGTTACTAAAAGTTGGTTTTTCATGGGTATAAACAAATCCGGATTTGTTTCTTAAAGGTCATATTTGAGAATACATTTTATCAAAAATTTCTTTACAATGGGTAAAGTTTGATAAACACTTATTTAAGGAAAATATTTCTGACTTGAGTTTAATAACCATGTTTTTATGTTCAAAATTACTTGATTTAGAACTAGTGCTAGGCTCGAAAAAAAATTTCTTAGAAATTAATTTTTCTAACTCTTTAGAAATTTTGTTCCTCTCAGAACTTAATTCCTCAATATTTTTTTAAATACTTATAAAATCAGCATTTTTCCTATCAATATCTTTAGAAAGATCTGATATTTATTTCATAAGAATAGAATTCCTAGATTTTTCCTTCTCAAGTTTTTTATTGAGTTTAGTATTCTCAATATCAAGAAGTTCAGAAAACCTAGAAACTACTTCATAGGTAGGTGAAGTATCTTCTTCATCAGAAGAGGATTCTTCATCTGAAGAGTTATAATATTCTATATCATTACAATTTAAAGATACATTGGTCAATGATTCAGAATTTCGTACCTTAGACATGAAGCAATGATTGTTAATGGGTAATCTGTCTATAAGACCAAGATTCTTCTGTCATGAAGATTCATAATCAGAAGATTAATCTGAAGAATCACCACCGCTGGCACTCCAGGTGTCATTTGCTTTTAGAACATTCTTATCTTGGGTTTTTAGTACTTCTTTCTATTCCATTCAGAATGACTATCTTTCCTTTCTTTATTTTTGAGTAGAGGGAAATCTGGTCTAATATGTCCATCTCTCTTGCATTCATAACAAGTAACTTCTCCATCTCTCCTGTCTTTCCTTTCCTTTTTCTTGTACTTTTATTGGAAATTTCTCTGGCCGACTATCTTGTTCATCCTTCGATCAAGATTTGCTAACTCATTTTCTGAGACTTCACTTTCACTGGATTCTGATTGAATAATTACCTTCTTAGACTTAGATCTGGTTACTCTCTCAGGATTATTAGATTTCATATGATTTGATGTTGTTGTAAAAGAAACAATACCATTCCCATCCTTCTTTTTGATGTTTTCAGCATCTCACTTCATTCTTGTTTCATGTTGGAGAAGAGTTCCAAATAGTTCATCTAGAGAAATTGGAGTGACCTTCTTGTTCTCATCAATAGATATTGTTTTTTATTCCCACTCATTAAGAATAATATAAATTATCTTATCCACAAGGGATTCATCATCCAGACCTTTCTCTCCCATAGACTATAAGCTGTTGACTATAGTCATAAACCTCTGTTGAACCTTATAGATTGGTTCTCCATACGGAAAATTGAATCCATGGTATTCATCTCTAAGAATAGATCTCCTAGTCTCAATCACTTTAGAAGTTCCAAACTAGGTAACTTCTAACTTCTTCTAGATACAATTTTCTGCTTCACAAGAAGAAATTTGGCTATATATATTTCTAGTCATTGAACACAAAAAAGTATTGTGTACCTTATAATTGAGTTGATACTCTTGCTTTTCCTGGTTAGTGAAAGTTCTAACTTCCTTATCAGGAATTTTGTAATCACCAGTAAGCATAACGAAATTATCCACTCTAGTATTGATAACAAAAGTCTTCATTTGATCTCTCCCGTACTCATAGTCATTACCATCAAAGACTGGTGGTCTTGTAGGATTTAGATTGTCAATAGAACCAACATTGACTCCTACCATTCTTAAAAAAACTTGGCAACCAAACCTGTTAGTAGAAAAACTTTGTAACCACAAAGTTTGGAATGACAATTCGGAACGATAAAGTTCTTAATGAAAAAGTTCGGAACGAGAAAGTTTAGAGTGACAAAAAACTTTCTAAGCAAGGATTAAGAACAAAGAAAAAGATGAGCAAGAAAAACTTATACGTGAGTACACGTATTTCTAATACCTCCTCTGATACCAATTGTAGGATAGAAATAATGATGTAGATGCTCAATATACAAGAGGGGGGGTTGAATTGTAAACTTTAAAAAAATCCTTTGGAATTTTTAAAGGTGGTTACAGATAACTATGTTTTCCTTAGACAAGGAAAATTCTATGTTTATAAAAGTTAAACTAAGCAAATTCACAACACCTCTAATCACCAACTAGAGAATTGGAACCAATGTTAACAATATAAGATTCAACCTTAAAGCGTATAGAATCTAAACTAATCAGAGTACATGTGTAAGGAAATATAAGAAGGTTATACTTTCCTTACAATACAATATGCAGCGGAAACAAAAAAGTAGTAAAACTACAAGTAACAAGATATTAGTCTTTTAACCTAAAGATAAGGGTATCCAAAAACCTTGGATAAAGGTCCCTTGATTTATACTTTCAAGAAAGTCTGTCTTACCCACACCAGGGTAAGCCCTCGATACGAAGATCAGAATCTCTGTCTTGCTATCCCCGCAAGCCCTCAACTTCAAGGTAGTTGGAACCTCTGTCTTCCTCAGCAAAGAAGCCCTCGAACTTCCAGGTAGTCGTCTCCTTTGTCTTCCTATCCCTGGAAGTACTCGAATGTAATCACCAACATTTGGAGTTGCACGAAGCAATATGAACGAGCAGTTCAGTACACACAAGGCATGAAAATATTCTCTCTCTAGAAATCACCTTAACAGCGTGTGGTCTCTAGATCGAATAACATCATTTATCATCAAATTTTGTTGTAGATCTCTTTCAAATGAGCTCTTATTTATCGGAAAATTTACAACGGTCGGCTCCCTCCTCCAACGGTCATATTTTCAATGACATTCAGAGGGACATGTACATGTTTAACTCAACCAACTGTTAATTTGAAATAGAATGGATGACATCGTTTTATAACAAACAATGTATAATTGAATCCACGACATCATTTTGAAATGGAGAAAATGTAAGTAAAATCTATACAAAATTTCAGAGTGTAAGAAAATTAAATGTTCGGACTCTAACCAAAATGAAATTTGGATTCTATGTTAAGAAATGTTCGGATTCTATTTTATAGGAATTTAGAGACTGGTTTCACCAGAGATCGGAATCTGAACTTGCAGAGTTCGATGTCGAACTAGAGAAAGTTCATAGTAGAACTACTTAAGAGTTCGGAGTCGAACTACTTAAGATTTCAGAGTCGAAGTACTTAAGAGTTCGGAGTCGAACAACTTAAGAGTTCAGAGTCGAACCACTTAAGAGTTCAGAGATGAACTACTTAAGAGTTCGGAGTCTAACTACTTTAGAGTTTGGAGTCGAACTACTTAAGAGTTCGTAGTCGAACTCCTGAATGTTTGGAGTCCAGAATTCGGATTGGAACTTCATTAAAGTTTTCATCCAGAATTCGGATCCTAAAAAAAGAATGCTCCAAATCTTTACATTCTATGGCTCCGGGATTTTGGGTATGAATCTGGTTTTTGTACTTACGAAAAATATTTCTATGTATAAGAAAATCGTGGTTAGGGTAAATTTTCTTGAAGAAGTAAATTTTCCTTATGGAGGTAAAACATACATTTTCTTAAGTATAAGGTTTTTATGATTTTCAAAACAAGAAAGAATGGAAAAGTCATAAGGAAATCCTTATTGACTCAACACTCCCTCTACCATGTTGTATCCAGAAAGGTATGTATTTCTTGGAAAATTTACAAAAACTCTACATTACCAAAATTCGAGGATGTTCTTCTATAATAACCCTAAAAGTCTATCTTAGGGTAATTTTTCAAAATCAAACTTTATCTAAATCTATCTCTATGGTTGTTTCTAAACAACCTCTAATACCAATTGTAATGCCCCGACCTCAGAAGCCCAGAACTGGTGCATTATTTTAATACATAGGCATGATTACAAGGAATTGTGTCCTGAAAGACCAATCTGTTTAGCAGTCTTGGAAAATAGATTACATATATAAATGTTACACAACACATTCAAATATAAAACAAAACATAAATAATCTGTTGAGGATGCCATTATTCTCCTTGATTAACCCTGCATATCAAACATAATACACTTCTTGGAATCCTGGGAAAACAAAACAAAATAAAGGAGTGAGCTGAGATGCTCAGTAAGGGTAAATAACTTAGTAGAAGATATCATATTTTAAGGAAAGTTTTGTAATAAAAGATACATCCTTTTAAACATAATCTTGAACATAATATGTAGAAAATAAATAAAAAAATTACCATATAAATGTGAACATTGATATTATACTAGTCGAAAATTCTCATGTAATAATTAATTTCATTATTAGGGAATTCCTCATGATGGACATCATTACCACATAGTCAAGGCCTCGCGCCAAGACTAAAAATAATATTATTTTCTAGGACTTGTGAACAGGAACTAATTTGAGTCATGAGACCTACTGATGCATATAGGGGATATAGCAGGCCCCACCTGTCACTTACTATGTCCACTGAATTTCTTATATGAAAATGTTGAAACATAACAAAAACATTCGTATTAAAACTAACATACGAAATGTTAATACTTCAACAATAGACCATGAAGGGTATAAAAATAGCACATCCATAGTCAAAAATATTAAAAACCTTCAATAAAATATAGAATATTGTTTTATAATTACTCAACCACAATCAAGAATAATATCCAGTAATGGATGTTGACATATTTGAAAATGATTAGTAAAATCCTGTGTGAGAAGTATCCCTTTTTCATGAAATCATTTAAAAGTCACACAATTTAGAAAGGAAGACATTTAAGAGACATTTTTGAATCACATAATCCTATACCACTTCGAATCTTTTGAAAGGAATTAACATTTTAAAACAATTATGTCTATATAAATAAATCCTTAGATACATTTTTAAAATATGGACATTAATTAAAAATATTTAGAAAAATAAATCATTAAATCATTTAAAATGATGATCTTAATAAATATTCCCTTAAAAACATTAAAATATTCATTTTGAAAACATTTTTATGAAAAATTTACATGGATGATAAAATTTCCCAGTAAATACTTGCACATAAAAAATCTTGAATAATAAGGAGATTGGGGAATTAACCCTTACCTTGCACTTTCCTTTGGTTGAGGGTACGTTTAACCTCATTTATAATGACCATAGTATGATATTAAATTATAAAAAAAAATACATATATATTATATCATAAATGATTCATTTAGGACATTATACTACCCATTTAATAATGATTTCCCTGTTAAATTATCATTTCAGGTAATAATCGCTTTCGATATCATACGTGTTTTAACTTGTAATTCTTAATCGTATCATTTAGATCATGATTTAAATAATTCTAGAATATAAAACATGATTTATATATAATATATATTTATAATATAAATATGTATAATATATAGATATATGAAATTGAAAACACCATTTATGGAGTCAGTAGGCTATACGTATGCGTAAACGATGTTTCTGTATTCATTTCGTATTGAACAGAAGTAAGTGAATAAGATATATGTAAGTACATACATACACACACACACACACACATAGATAGATAGAAATATATATATATATAACTAGTAGCATTATTATGTCATATATTACATACTTATTCATAATATATATATTTATAATCGTTGTAGAATGGTGAACCTGGAAATGAATCTCATTGCATCGTGGAGACTGTAAGTCGTACAAACACATGAGCGACGATATCATTTACTTAATGATTAAAATCTATAGAATTGGATGGTATATTAATTTTACAGAGAAATCAACAAGTTATATTCATTATTTATATACAAATTACTCATCATTATATCCATCCAAATAACATAGTGTTGAATAAAAAATTATACCACGACGTGGATATGGTAAGCCGTACATACGCACACATGGTGAAATTATCATTCATAGGATGGATAGAACAATGAATATGGTTGTACCATATTTATAATAACATCAAACAATTTATAAGGTACTTGATTTATTATTTTGTTATGGAAATAACAAAGAAAGAGAAAGTGGAAGAAGAATAGAACTTTGAAAGAGCTTATAAAATAATTACCTATTCTTAGGGTGTTTAGTTTTGATTTGAAAAAAATGGCACCATAGGTTGAATTTATGCTCAAGGGAAGGCCTATAGGTTGAATTGAGGGATGTTTATAAGAGATTTGGGCAGGGGTTGGCCGAGCCAAATGGCTTTGTAGGTGTTATTAAGAAAGAAGGGGAAGTACCTTTTTATAAGAGAGGTAAGGGTCAATTTAGTAAAAGTTTGACAATTTATTTTATTATAAAATAATTTTCAGGTTATAATTACTCAAAATTATTTTATTTCAAATAGAAGGTGGGTATGGGTTGAAATACTCTCAAAAAATTGGTTTTAGACAAGTTTAGGTCACCATATTAACCCTACCTTTTATATTTAACTCTTACTTAAATAATTTAAGTTTTACTGTGTGCTCTTTTATTATTATAATAAATGGTTAGTAAACTTACTAAAAAAAGCCAATGAACCCCCAAGAGGTTCATTATTGATATATATAACCTTATCTAAGTACTCCTTCTGAACCATAGAGTTTTAGAAATATTATATCAATTAAGACTATAATATTTTTTTAAATAACTCATTTATATCAATTTTGACAGTATTTAGTATTTTGTTTTTGTTAAAGTAATAACAACTTTATCACTTAAAAAAATTAATTTAATAAACCCTAACATGTCATATTAACCTATAAAATTCTTTGATGGAATCAAAAGCCTCAATTTAAATTTATTTTTATATTTATAATATCAGTTATTTTAATATTTCATTGATAATGTAATTACTGCATCATCATTGTGTCAAAAATAAATTTAATTATATAATCTCTAAAAATTATAAATAAAATACCATTATGTAGGAAATAATTTTATCTTTATAATTAATTTTCATAGTCTAATTTATCTTATGTAAAACCCTATATTAAATTTTTCTTAGTTATTAAACATTGAATTTAATACTTTTAAATCTTCTTTTAATAAAATAATAATAAATGTCATAATATAATCCAAGTAAACCGAAAAGATAATATTTTATTCCTATGGTTTCTTCTCTTCAAAATAAACTTATCCACTTGAATTAGGACATGACTTAGGATAATTATAATATCATTTTTACCTTTAATTACCTTATTTATTTTTCACCATGGTAAATAATAGTCAAACATTACTATTCACCAAAAATTATATTCATCTTATTGAAAAAAAATTTACGTACTGATGTCAACCATGTCTCTAGGATTTTTGAAATTCAATTCACAAAAGTGGTAAAAATATGTTTTAGGCAAATTTTCAAATGTGTATTGAAGGTGGGTAAAAGGCATTAAAACGTTTAATAAAATTTTACATCAAATTTTATTATAAAAGGACTCCAATGAGTTACTTTGAACTTATATAGGTATTATATGTCTATTTTTACCTTAATTAGATTTAAATAAAATAAATAATTATTTAAATAAAAAGTTAGTTTTAAACAATAACGTAGTTTTTTCACTATTCATCAAAAATTGAATGTTTTCAGAAAAATACCAAAAATTTACCCTAAGTAAATTTTAATATTTCGAATCCAAAAATGATGTATATTTTAAAAAATTAAAAACATATAAGTTGAATTAATTAATTGAAAATATATTCTCTTTTTCAAAAACAAAAAGCAGGGTTTTAAAAAGTAAAAATGATCAAAAGATTGACATGTGTTTATGTTTAATTTAAATGTGAAATTACTTATAATGACCTATATTTTATTAAATTAGAAAAATATAATCTAATTATACTTCCAAAATATTCAAATGGATAATTTAACAATATAAATTATTTCGAATAAAAAAGTTTTTTTCAATTAAAATTTAGTGTTTTTCGCTATTCATCGAAATATGAAAGTTATCAGAAAAGTAAAAAAAATTTATCCAAAATAAATTTTTAAGTCTTTATTTTAAATAAGAATTTAATTAAATTAAATTAAATATATAATAGTGTCACATATTGGTTTAAAAAATTGGTTCTCTATTAAAATGCGATAAAATTTCATTTTTTGAAAAATTCTTCTTTTATCTGAAAAATGAATTTGTTCTTATATTATGTATAAGAAACACATAATATATATTCTAAAATTATATGGAGTATATAAAATTCAAAATTCAGTAAATATTATTCATATCCACTATTTGAATGGCTAGTTTGGTAAGTCATGGTGTGCTCGAACTCGGTGTTTCGTGTAGCGCAAGTTATTGAATTATTTTTAAGAGATAATGTACTATGAAATATTGGGATGTTAAAATATAAATATAATATATGTGAGATATAAATACAGTTCTATCATAATAGCCCCATGAGAGGTTTTATGGAAAAATTGAAAAATCATCTTTCCGTGATGTAGTAGTTCGCCTTTCACCGAAACAGAATGTTCTCAATCCATTAGATGGAGGTGTGCGTAAGTTTAGTTTGAATCCATCTTATAAAAACATACTATTATGTTGATGATATTGGTTTGGGTATGTAATCAATGAAAAATGATATAATAGGGAGTGAAGAAGTAGAATAATGGAAATGAATTTTAGAGAAGATGTTACCTCTTAAAACATGTAACTCTCTTTGATTTGAGCCAATAGGCTTTATTGTATCAACTTCTTCCTAAGGGAAATATTATAAGAGGAATTTGTGGATGTTGGGAGATTCTTGGAGCATAGTTTGGATGATCTAATGGGCTTTAGAGGTGTGTGTAATGGGTTAGAGGTGGTGGCCTTTTATAAGAGGGAGGACGAGCTCTTTTGGATAGTTTGAAGGTTTTATTTTATTATAAAATTATTTTCGGTTTTAAAAGGTCCTAAATCCATTGAATTGTAATATAATATGAATATATGTAGAAATAAAATAATCCAATAAGAATTTTATAGGTTTTGGATATTTTTTAATCCATATCTTTTTTATTTAACCCTTTTTACTCGTACTGTTTTATCAAACATTTAACACTTTGGTAATCAAAATAGTTATCAAAACATGAAAAATATCCAAATAAAGAGTAATTTATAAAATTTGAGACTTAGGATAACCATTTTGAAAAATCTTAGTTTTTTTAAAATTTGTAATATTTAATAAAATATTTTATATTTTAAAATACTAATCTTGTCAATTTGGACACTATTCCTATCATGACTTTTTAAAAATACATAACAACATGATTGATTCAAGAAAACTTCATTAATAAAAATATAACATGTAACTATCATCCTGAAAAATCATGGAAGATATAAAAATAACCAAATTATATTTATTTTAACATTTATAATATCATTTATTTGAATCTTTTATTAATAAAGAAATCACTGCATCATTATTGTGTCATAATTTAATTTACTTATTTAATGTCGAAAATTATAAATAAAATATAATGATTTAGAAAATATTTTTAGCTTTCAAATGAATATTTATAGTTAATGATATCACTTATATATCCCCATAAATTTTTTTTAGTAAAAGATATATGTTTATGATATATTTTCCTTAATTGTAAGTTAAATGTAATTAAATGTCATTTTTACATACAAGTTGCTCCATGGGGTCCTAAAATTGACCCAAGGTTTTAAATGGCTAGAAATATTTGATCTAATAGGGTTAGTAAATTTGTTTGGGTAATTTAATACTATTATAAAATTAATTTTACCCTTATTTATCATATTTACCCTTTTACCACGGTAAATAGAATATTTACTGATGTTACTATTCAAAATGTCTAAAAATAAAAGTTACATATTAACACAATTTGGAACTCCCGATTTGAAATAAAGAATTCATTTTTTCAAATTCAAAACACAAATGTCGCAGAAATTAATTTAAAATTAATTTTCATTGTCAAAACCAAAACGCGTGTTTTTAAGATATAATAACTATCAATATATTGACATGGGTTTATGTCTAATTAAAAAGTGAAATTACTTAAAATGAAAAAAATTGGATTAAATGGTAAAAAAATAATATAATTGCATGTCAAAACCAATTAAAATATAATCTAACCATACAAATAAACCAGATGAAAAGATAATTTTGACTTAAAATGCAGTATTTTCCACTATTCATTAAAAACTAATCTTTTTTAGAAAAAGTACCAAAAATTTTCTGAAAGAAATTTTTGATAGCTTTCTTCTAAAGAAGAAGTTTATTTTTTCAAATAGAACATATAAAAGTTATGGAAACTAGATTTAAAATGTGTTCTCCATCAAACGGTGGTAAAATGACCTTTTAATAAATATTATAGTATTTAATGCTTTAAATAGGATTAATGATTATTTTAGGATTCTAAAATTTTCTGGATAAATGTAGATACATTTAAAAAACATGTATAATCATATTTTAGTTAGTTCTATTCATTCTAATCAAAAAATATTTAGGTGTTAACTACCATTTACAATAATAATAATATTATATTATTTTTTGGTATAACTCAATGTTGTGTGAAACGTAATTTTTAGGAGAATCCCGTAGTTTCTTGTTGAGTATGCTTTCAAACATAGCATCCCAATTATAGTAAAATTAATATTTAATTAACAAATATTAATAAATATGAAAATTTCATATTCTTTATTTACCTAGGTTGTTATATCCTTCCCCCTTCTGGAAATTGCTTCCTCACAATTTTATTAAATTATCAAATAAGTGGGGGTATTTATCACTCATATCATTATCCGATTCCCACATTGCCTTTTCAAACGAATTTTTTCCTTAAAACCTTTACATGATGAATTACCTTATTCCAAAACACTTTCTCTCTTCGGTCAAGAATCTGGACTGGTTGTTCCCATAAGAATGATTGCCTTCCAACTGAACTACTTCTTGACTCAAAACATGAGTTGGATCTGGAAAATACTTTATAAAAATTGAAACAACAAATTTTTTTTTAACTTGGATAAAAATTGATGTAGAGACACTCTGTAGGCAGCTGATCCAACTTTCTCTAGGATTTTACAGGGTCCAAGGAACCTCAGAATCAGATTTACCTTTTACCAAAACATATCACACTTTTCCATGGAGAAAATTTGAGAAATATATGATCACCTAACTCAAAATAATGATCCTTACTCCGCTTATCTGCATAACATTTCTTCTTGCTCTATTCTATGGTCATGTGCTTCTGAATTAACTGAAATTTTTTTCCATCTCTTCTACCAATTCTGGTCCCATCAAATTTCTTTCATCTACATCATCCCCAAAAGTTGGAGTTTTACACCTATTTCCATATAATGTCTCAAATGGATCCATCTGTATACTGGAATGAAAACTGTTATTATAAGAAAAATCAACAAAAGAAAGGTGTTGGTCCCAACTTCCCTAGTAATCCGTTGAAGAAGCACGTAGCATATCTTTTAATGTCTTTATATTTAATTCTAACATACCATATGATTAAGGATGAAAAAATTTACTGAAATTTAATTCAGTACCCAATGAATTATGAAAGCCTTTCCAAAAGTTAGAAGTGAACCTGGGATCACGATCAGATATAATGCAGAGGGGAACTCCTATAACCTGACAATCCCATTAACAAACAATCGAGAATGTTGTTATAGAGACAAAGTATATCAAATGTGAAATAAATGAGGAGATTTAGTCAATCGATCAAAAATAACCTAGATTGCATTATTACCTCGATATGTCTTCGATAATCACATAACGAAGTCCATGGATATTTTTTTTTCATATTTCCAATCTGGTACCGGTAAAGGCTTAATCATCCCTCTGAGTAACTTCTGCTATGCTTTAACCAGTTGACAAGTCAAACACTTTACATTAAAGTCAAAAATATCTCTTTTCATTCCATCCCACCAGTAATACTCCCGAAGATGTCTGTACATCAAAGTACTACTAGGAAGAACTAAAAACAGAGAACAACGAGCTTTACTTAATAACTCTTTCTACAACTGTGAATCAAAAGGCACATATAATCTCTTTCCAAACCTCAAAATACAGTCTCTATCAATGTTAAACTCATATAACATACCCATCTTAACCAAATCTACCATTTTATGCAACTCACTATCTTTTTTCGCGATTTCATTATTCTGTCTGCATGAGACGATTCACTACCACCTGAAAAAATATGAATTTTCCCGCACCAATAACTTCTATAACAAAGTTCATCAAATCATTAATCAATGTATCTTGTTCCAAATGTAACATGGTTAATGTAGAATTACTCTTTCAGATCAAATCATAAGCCACTTTATTTTCATTTCTTAGATGGTAATGGATCATCCAATCATAATCCTGGATTAATTCTATCCATATCTTCTTTATCATGTTTAATTCCTTCCCAATAAATATATAATTCAAAATTTTGTGATCAGTATATGTTTCAAACTTTACACCATACAAATGATACCTATAGATTTTTAATGAAAAAACAACATCAGCTAATTCCAAATCATGTTTAGGGTAATTTAACTCTTGAGGTTTGAACTGATGTGAAACATACACAATTACCTAATCATTTAGCATTAGGACACGAACAAGTAATTTCAACGAAGAATCACTATAGATAACAAACTCATCATTTCTGGAAGGTAATTCCAATAGTGGAGCATTCACCAATCTTATTTTTAATTCCTCAAAACAATCATAACATTCTTTTGTCCAGATATACTTACCACATTTTCAAGTTAACTTAGTCAGTGAGATAGATAACTATAAACATTCTCAACAAACCTATTGTAATATCCTTCAAAACCAAGAAAAATACATATCTCAGTTATATTTGTAGGTCTTGGACATTCCTCCACAACTTTTGTTTTAGCAGGATCCACAGTTACATAATTTTTTGAAAACATTTGACCAAGGAAAGAATTTTTTTGTATCCAAAACTCACACATGCTTAATTTCACATAAAATTTCTTTTCTTTTGTGGTTTTCAAGAGAAACCTTAATTTACTTTCATGATCCTCCTTAATTTTAAAATAAACCAAAATATCATCAACAAACACCACCAAATACTTATACATGAACGCATGGAAAATTCTATTCCTAAGATTCATGAATATAATAGGTGCATTGGTTATCCCAAAAGGAATAACTACAAATTCATAATGGCCATGTCCAGTAAGAAATAAGGTCTTCAGAATTTCTTATTTCTTTAATTTCAACTGATGGTACCCTGATCTCAATTCAATCTTCGAAAAATTCGGATCTCCCTAGAGCTGATCAAACAAATCATCAATATGAGGAAAAGAATACTTATTCTTAATAGTGATGTTATTCAAGGATATATTATCAATGAAATGTATCATTGAACTATCTTTATTTTTAACAAAAAAGATAAGATCACCCCATTGTGATATTTTTGGTCGAATTAAACCATTATCTAATAACTCTTGAAATTGATTCTTTAACTCTAAAAGATCAATTTGAGCCATTCGATAAGGGGGTTTTGAAATTGGATCAGCATCAAGAACTATGTGAACTGTAAATTCAACTTCCTGATGAGGTATTATACCAGGAAACTTATCTGAAAAAATATCCAGATACTCATTTACCACTGGCACATCATTAATTTGATCAGTTACTTTGTTTTCAACAATATGTTCAAGGTAACATTAATTTTCATATTTTACTTGTTTCTCAACTTCCTAATATGTTATCAAAATTAAGGGTTCAATCTGGTACACAAACTAAAATTATTTCAAAAAAGACACCACTTTGTCTTTGCAGTCAATCTTAGCATGATAAACTGAAAGCCAATCGATATCCAAAAAAACATTAAACACAACTTGAGGAAAAACAATAAGATTTGCAGGTAGATTATCTCTACACACACGGACATGAAGGTTCTTATGATTACTTTTTTCTCAACATTTCCTCCTCATGTTTTTACTATAATTTTAAGATTTATATCTTGAGACGGGACTCCCAATTTACTAGAAACATTCTCAGAAATGAAATAATGTGTAGACCCTGAATCAAACAACACATTGGAATAATCTGAATAAAAAAATAGTATACCTGATACTACTTCATTTGATGTCCCAACAACTTCTGAAGTAGTTCCAAAGGATTTCACCACCTATTTCTGCTTGTATTAGGGCTACTTTCCTTTAGTTGAGTTCTTTGTTGGACACTCATATGCATAATGACCCATTTCATTACACTTAAAATGTTTTATTAATTGTAAATCATATTTTTCATACAATTACCATAATATTTTTCAGTGAAATTACTAGCCTTGTGTACCATTATTCCACATAGAAATCACATACTAGAATTAAAAAGGCATTCCCCAGTGTGCTTTTTACCTTAATTTTCACAAACTGTAAACATAAACTTATTACAGTTAGACTTTTTTGAAGAGTTCTTCCCTTTTTTCTGCCACCTCAACCACTTATTTTGTTGTTTTCAAAGAACAACTGATCATAAAAAAACTCTATTTACACCTTATACACACATCAAACAAGTTTTTCATAATTTTATAACTCACGAGAAGATAATTCCCTAGGATAACATGGCTTTAATCAAGAGTAAAAATGATTGATTTTACTATCAAGATCTCATATGAAATTTGGAGAAAACTTGTCAGCTGAGTGATTTTTGCTTCATAAAAAGCCACTGAGTGATCCTATTTCCTCAATTATAGTAATTTATTCTCAATCATAAGCTAAAAACCCTTAGGAAAAAATTTCTCAAGAAAAATACCTTTGAATTCATCCCAATCAAGAGCATAAATCTCCTCACTATCCCTGATGTTTTTAACCATTAAAGACCACTAATCGTCTTCACCTTCAAAACGGAAAATATTAAGACTAATATTTTGATATTCTGAACACCACATGACATTGAAAATATTTTCCAGTGATTTAATTCACACTTCAGCCAAAACAGGGTCATATGATCCTCTAAATGATGGAGGACGATTCCTAATGAAATTCTCCACTATAGACATGTTCTTTTGTGGTTGATCTGACTGATCTCATGCTTGGATACTCCCACCATTTATATCCTGAGTCAACTGTTCCATCACCACAACAAACTATTCAATTCTGATTACGACAATCTTAGGTTGCTGAGTTGGAAGGTTGTTTTCCTCTTGATGTCATTCCATTATAACGGCCAGGTTTCCACGGCAGAAAACCATTTTGAATATAGAAATATCTTTGGTGAAGCACCATGGTAATCTATAAATTCTATATCATTTCAATCTTAACATAAATTAATTTAACAATATCCTAACACCTAAAATTGTCTAAACCGACCTCTGATACCAACTATAAGTCCCCAACCAAAAAACATTACTTAACCTTGTGTTAAATTAATAATTAATAGTGAGGATATTTTCTAGTTTAGTGTTTTGGAGAATTAGGCCATAAAAATTACATTACATTTCAAATATTAAAAATTAGACACATCAACTAAGTATCCATTTTTTTATAAAATATTTTTTTAAAGAAAATAAGAATTATTTTCTTGATATAAATCTTCATGAATTCTTACTTTATCTTACCCTTCCTTATACCCTCTAAAAACCATTTCTAAAACATGGGATGAGCATAAAAATCTCAGTAAAGGTTATAAAATAAAAAAATAAAACATTATACCATCAATACATACAAAAAATATGCACTTTAACATACCTCATGAAATCATAAGATTTATGAATAACACAAAGAAATCATAAATCATAAAGGTAACTTTTGGAAACCCTATCATACTTATATTATAGCTTTTCCAGCTATATATGGAGTTACGTTGGAATACCCATCTCAGTATTTTCCCTAAATATATTAGGAGAAAAATTAATGTTTACCTCTTTCATGTTAAATAAGGAATTAGAGAGACATCTCGGGCTCACCCACCCTAGGTTTATCACATAACCACCCATATATGTAAATTATTTTCATGAACCATAACATAATCATAAAACAGAAAACAATCATAAAGGAAAGATAACCTTTACACATTGAAATCACAATATATCAGCTCAATATATTGAAATAATAAATCCATTTTCAAAACCATTTTTGATACCAAAATACATAAAAAGAGTATATGTTATTTATTTTCCTTTTAAAAACATTGTGTTTTTTGAGGAATCCAAATATCAAATAATGCTCGCATTGGTAGAAAGGTCGTTGACACCATATACATTAAAAAGAAACAATATTTTTGTCATTTAGTAAAATGATTCATAAAAAAATTCCCTTTGAATTAAATTAAAATTCAATGGGTTTTTTTATACGACATATAATAGAAAGTCATGCATAAATCTAAGTATGCCTCAAAGAATGGAGATTGAGACGAGATCCCTTACCTTGAGTCCGACTTATCTTATATGTTCCTTGTTCTTCCTGAATAATAAACATAAATTAATTTCTACTTACTTTAAAATATTTTTCAAGTTTATTATTCCTTTTATATAACTTATTACTTTACTATAACAATTAGTTAATTATTTGAGTTCATGTCAGACATTTTGTCGATATTCGAAACTTGAGTCAAAAATGAATTTGTTATAATTACTAATTATACATGTTGTGAAAATTACATTATATCCCTAATTTTATTCAAGATTTAAATATCATAAATATAATATATATATATATATACTTAGGATAAATTTATTTACAATAGTCCACAACATTTGGTGATAATAAATGAAAAGCACCGTTCATGGAGATGGTAAGCCGTAAGTACACATGAAAAGTACTTTAAATTCCTTTTCATATTTATAGGAATGAAAACTAAATGATGCATAATTATATTACAATTCTAGTATAATATCATATTTTATATAGGTTACATATGTTCATTAACACAATCCTTTATACGTTCCATGTATGGCAAGAACGAGTCATATCACTTTGAGGGGGCGGTAGTTTGCACTTCCTCAAATGAAATT
Organism: Viscum album; assembly: GCA_963277665.1. NCBI lineage: Eukaryota > Viridiplantae > Streptophyta > Magnoliopsida > Santalales > Viscaceae > Viscum > Viscum album. The sequence continues at coordinate 1,924,035,032 of OY728160.1, forward strand.
AATGTATTAACCCATTATAGAAACTATATAGGTATTATGTAAATGAAAAATACAGAAACATAGATACAATATAAATATAATATATATATCATATATAAATACAGTTCCATCATAATGGTCACCATGAGAGGTGGTATAGAAAAATTGAACAATAATCGTTTCGTGAGGCAGTAGCTCGTAATCCACAAAAACAATATGTTCTAAATATATTAGACGGAGGTGTGTGTAAGTGTATTTTGAATCCATATCATAATAAAATCCTCGTACATTAAGGATCTGGTTTCGTTATATAATCAACAAAAAATGATAGAATAGGGAGTGAAGAATTAGAATAATGGAAAGGAATTTTAAAGAAGTTGATACCTCTTAAAACATGTAACTCTCTTTAATTTGAGCAAGATTTATTTATTTAATTTCATTCTACCAAAGGGAAAGATTGTAGGAGGAATAGGGGTATGATAAGAGATTCTTGGAGGGGATTTTGGATGAGATAATATGCTTGAGAGGTGTGTGTAATGGGTTAGAGGTGCCGGCCTTTTATAAGAAGGAGAAGGGTCTCTTTAGAAATGTTTGAAAGCATTATTTTATTATAAAATGGTTTCCATTTTTAAAAGGTCCAAAACTAATTATATTCAAAGGTAAGATGACTATAAGTCAAAATAAAATAATCCAAAAATAATTGTACATGTTTTTTATATTTTTTAATCCTTATTTTTTTGTTTAACTCATTTTTACTCTTACCTTTTTATCAAGCATTTTACACTATAAGAATCAAAATAGTTACCAAAACGTGAAAAATATCCAAGAAAGAGTCATTAATAAAATTTTTCACTTATAATAAACATTTTTTCAAATATTCGATTTTTTTAATTTTATTATATTTGATAAATGATTTTATATCTTAAAATATGAGTTATGTGAATTTTTACACTATTCATATATTGACTTGTAAAAAATCCATAACAACTTGATTGATTCTAAAAAACATCATTAATAAAAATAAAACACATAAATATCATCTATAAAATTAATTGAGGACATAAAAATAACGAAATTACATTTATTTTAACATTTACAATATCATTTATTGGAATCCTTTATTAATGAAGCAATCACTACATCATCATTGTGTCATAAATAAATTTATTTATTTAATGAATAAAAATTATAAATAAAATACCATGATGTAGGAAATATTTTTATTTTTTAATTGAATATTTATATTCAAAGGTATCACTTATATAATCTGATATAAATATTATTTTAGTAAAATATATATGTTTATGTCATATATTCCTTAACATTAAATTAAATGTATTTAAATGTCATTTTCACACACAAGTGGCTCCATGGGGTCCTAAAATAGACCCAAGGATTCCTAGGGTTGGAAATATTTAATCCAATATTATTGGGACACATGTTAAGGAAATTTAATAATATTATAATATTATTTTTACCATTATTTTCCAGATTTACCCTTTAACCATGATAAATAAACTATTTACAAAAGTTACTATTCATAATGTCTAAAAATAAAATTTTCTTATTTACACAATTCGGATATCCTAATTCAAAATATGGAATCCATTTTTCCAAATTCAAAACACATAAGTTGTAGAAATTAATTTAAAATTAATCCCATTGTCAAAATCAAAAAAAGTTTTTTGAAGAAATAATAACTATCAAAAGATTGTCATGTGTTTATGTCTAATTAAAAAGTGAAATTACTTCAAATGACCAACATTGTATTAAATAGAAAAAACATAATATAATTACTCTTTAAAGCCAATTAAAATATAATCTATCCATTTAAATAAATCAGTTGAAAAAACCTATTTGACTTAAAATACAGTACTTTTCACTATTCATTAAAAAAATGGGCTTTATCAAAAAAATACCAAAATCTTCCCAAAGTAAAATTTTATTTCCCTCTTCTAAAGAATGATTTTATTCTATCAAATGGAACATATAAAATTGAAAAAAACTAGATTTTAAAGGGGTTCTCCATCAAAAGGTGGTAAAACAACCTTGTAAAGAATATTAGAGTATTTCATACTTAAAATAGGATTAATTCTCATTTTAAGCCTCTAAAATTTATTGGATAAATGAAAAGTAATTAAAAAAACATATATAATAATATTTTAGTTAGTTCTGTTCATTCCTGCTAATAAAATATCTAAGAATTTACTACCATTTAAAATAATAAAATTATTATATTATTTCTTGGTATAACTGAATGTTGTGTGCAACATTAGATTTAAGATAAACCCTTTATTGTGTGTTGAGTATGAATTAAAAAATAGCATCCCATTTAATTTAAAATTAATATTTAATCCCAAAATATTAATAAATATGAAATTTTCATATTCTTTATTTACCTGCGATGTTATAGTTTGGAATCATTATAGGAATAGAAACCATTTCATATGTCAAAGTTAACCACCAAGAACATCAAATATTAGTGTATCATGCAAGAACACATCTTTCCTATATCATAAATCATTAGAAATCACCACCTGTTTCTATATGTGTATCAGGAATCCCTTCTTGTATCCCATAGTTGATCAAGAACATCAACATGTTTCCCATAATTATCTTCTGATATATATAGCTTTACCAAATGAATTGGAGGGATATATAATTATGGACCCACTGGTCACATAATGAAATCCATACATATGTGTGAAAATAGATTATAAATCCTTATTATTATCACAATGTCATAATCTGTGTAAAGAAAATGGGTTTAAAAATATTTCATCATTTCATCAAAACCAAAATAATGGAAAAGAAACTTGTTTATTAAATATATAATCATCAAAATAATTAACCATATAGAGAAATATAAGGTATGATATCATCGAATAATTTTCCCATTAAAACATAATAAACATCAAAGGATATTATCATAGATGAAAATGTCTTTAAGAGATAACATGGAACATATTTTAAGGTAAAACCCATTTAATTTTGAAACTATTTATTAAAATTTTAAATTCATCTAAAATAATAGGGAAGAAATTTTCATTGAAATTAACCATATAAACTTGTGAAATAATAATAAAATCATAGATCAGTCATAATGGGAAAAAATTTATTTCATGTCGTAATCCTTAAAAACTGAAATTATATTCACAACTTCTGTAAAAATTAACCCATTCAGAAAAAGGACAAAAAGGTTTTTTTAAATTTTTTTGTAAAATATAAAAAATAGGTAAAAATGAATTTTGAAAATAATTGAATAATAGTCAGAATAATTCTTGAAAACATTTTTAAAAACCTGGAAATAAAAGAATATGTTTTTCTGACCTAAAGTGCATAAAAAGGATTGTTTTTCTAGAAAACGTTTTTTGAACTATTTTGAGTACCAAAAAGAGGAATATAGTAATAAAAAAGAAATAAATATAGAAATAAATATATATGAAAAAAAACAAATGTATTTATCAGATAAGTATCATATAATGTCCTCAATGGAAACTGAAGTATACATAATCACGATTAAAATGGGATTGAACAGAAACCCACATACCTCAAGTCCCCAATTTAATCATGCATCTTTATACCTCATGTATAAAAAATATAGATTTATAAGAAATTTATTCCATTATACTAGTCATATATATCTTATAATATATTATTTTCATATAATATATTATAACCCATCAACAAGAAATTATTTATTAAAATCTGTATTCTGGGTGAAAACTACTTTGTATTTCTTGCATGTTTTGGTTTCGGTGTCCCTTTTTTTATACACATATCATAGTTCCATTATATCAGGAATTTTAATAATTCCATGAACATATTATGTAATATTTATATTCAATTTTATTAATATTCATATAAATTCATGATGAAAAATTAATTGCATCACTTTGTAATTCACGTAGTCTGTACATATGCATGAGTGATGTTTCCATTTAATGAAGGATGAAATGAAAGAAAGGTGAATAAAAATTTACCTTTATGAAAACATAATATTTTCATATATAAAATATATGCTCAGTAATTCAATCATCATAACCATTAATGTGAAATGGTGATGAAAAACGAAACACATCGCTTTGTGTGGGTGGTAGTCCACATGCACGCACAAGAGATATTTTCTTCTCCCATATGATTGAAAGGAGGTGAATAGTTAAAGTTATATCCTTATAAAAGAATTCATAATATTTAACATACTGAATTAATTATTGTGTAATTGATACCATATATTTATATATGGTAAAATAAGAAATAAAATTGAAAGTACTTAGTTAAGTGTTATACATATTCATTTTGAAATATATTTTCTTGTTACACATTATTCCTTGAAAGGATTTCCTTTTGTAAAAGAAAGTATCTCTATTAAATATTTAAGGATTTTTCCATGGTATGATGTATGGTACTTCTATATATATTAGGTTCTAAAGGCATGATGAAGAGAGAAGAAGTGGTTCCCCTTTACAACTGATGAGAGGGGAACTCTTGGAATTATTTAAAGTATTCAATTTATATAAATTAATTTTCAGTTTAAAGTGAATCCAAATTGAAATATTAATAATATAGAGTAATTGTGATCCTAAATCAATCCATCTAATAAAAATTTGAATTTTTTATGACGTTTTCACCCTTTTATCATGTTTTAACCCCATGTAAACCCTTTTGACAATTACCAAAATATCAATGTTTTCTAAACGTTAAGGGTCAATATTGTTACAATAAAAATAAAAGTGACGCATAAATGGAACATGTTTTAGATATTCACCCATGTACCATTATAATATAATTATATCAACCATCCCTAATATATTATATTTTTCTAAAAAATTCAACTAACATATTAATTTATTTAAATTGTGTTAATTTTAATATTTTTAAAATTATTTATTTTATTTTTCTATTACTTGAACAAATAATGTGTTGGAATTACGTAATAATTTTTAGTAATTATTTGATCACAAATTTTTTTAAATAATTTAACAATATAAAAAATATAATTAATAATTCAAATAAATATTTATAACCAAACTTACCCTCTTTTTATCCTTATAAACAAATTTAGAGATATAAAGTCAAAAGAGTGAAAATTTATATATATCATTTTATAAAAATATTATAAAGGTTATAATCAAAGAAAAATGGAACAAAGTGGACATATATTTAAACAATTGATGATAATTCTTGATCTAAACTCATATAATAAAATAAAAAAAGTGTTAGAGAAAATTTAAAGAATTGTCCCTATGTTTTAACCACATTTTCCCGATTTTACCCATACAAAAGTGGAAAATATTTACGAAGGTGATTATTCAAAATAAAAAAATGATCATATTTTTAAAATTTTAACCTCCTAATTACAAATATATAATCTATATTTTAATATTAAATTTTTATATATTCAAAAAAATTTATTTTAAAATAAGTTTGTAAAACATAACGAAATAAATATTTAGAAAAATGCATTTTCTAAGCATAAAATGGGATTTATTATTATCTCATGTGTTGAAAGAAAATTATGAATTTAAAAACATTTTTTGGATATATAATATATATATTTAATTAAAATAATTTACCATTTCTGATTAATTTAATCTATTAAGATAAAAAAAATTACACTTTTAAAAATAGTTTTTTGAATGAAAAAACATCTCCTTTACTTTCAAGTGATTTTATTTTCATTTATAATCAATCGATAACTAATGAATTCCTTTTATACCTATGAATTTTTTTTATAAAGTAGCTATTATTATTCATACCTATCAATCTAATGGCTAGACAATAATTTCCAAATTAAGTAATAATATTTTAAAAGTATATCATGGTTCGTTTAAACATAGTGTTGCATGTAGACAATGATATAAGTGAAATATAATTTATTTAAATATAAATAAATCATAAAATATCATGTTATTACATTATTCCCCATTAAAATTCTAATAAATCGAACTCTTATATATAAAACATCAATTTTTATTTATTTAAATGTATTATTATGTAGTATGGTTATAGAAAACACAAGAAATTATTTTGGTGTTATTTTGTCCAATGAGATTTAAAAAACCATTTAACATATTTACCATTGATAATATAGTTATTTAATAGTGATAAAAATATTAGTATAAATATAGAGTTTTAAAAAATCCAATCGATATAGAAAAAAGATATGATGGCCAAACCAGTAGGATCATACCCTATGAAGCTCATTTATTAGAGCTTCTAAGGGAGATAACATATCACATATTTTCCCTTGACCAATCCCAAGATGATATCTCACAACATAAGCATGATAGAAATCATTTATGGGAGAATTTCATGCTCATCAAGACCCAGACAAAAACCCTATACGCTAAACCACCCCATGAAAGTCTCACCGTCGCGCCCCTTACTCATAGTGTGTTTTCTTGTGTATTTAAGGGATATGTATGAAGGCGCTAGAAATATTAGTATATAAATTATATTTTTATAGAATAATGAATATATTTTCATCCAATTATTGTTGCATTATAATATATTTTTATTTTGTTACAATAAAAAAATTGTATTTTTGGTTAATATTCAAATTCAATAAAAGAATTTATTTCAATGAAATAAGGGTTTTTGAAATAAATAATATTTTATTAAAATAATATTTTTAAATAATTTTTGTTAAATACAAATGATCATATAATTTTTATGACGTCAAATGTAAATTTTTTAAGGGTTTGAAAACTGTTATTGTTAAAAACATAGTATTTCTTAACAGCTATTGATTTTATTTTAATATTTAAAATTAAAATTTATATAAAATTTTATTGGTAAAATTAATATTATTTTTTGAATCATAATATCCAAATTATCCAATGGTGAATCTCAAAAAAAAATTTAGGCAACCAACTTTTTAGGTGAAAATTAAATAACTTATAAATATAATTTTTGTATTATGACAACATAATGACCAAAAAGTGATGTAATAAATACTATAAAAGATATACATGAAATAAATATATGTTTTTAATTTAAAATAATTATGTATAAGGATTATTTTATTTATTTTGTAAATTCATTTTGAATCATCCCAAACATATTATATATTTTAAGGTTTTTTAAATCACTTTTTAAGAGAATTAATCACTTACACATAATCAAGGGTATTAGTTTTTAAGCTCAGAGCATTGAATTATAAAATAATTTAATCCACTGACATTTTTCTGAAACCATGGGAAAACAACTTGGGCTATTTGGTGTAATTGGTTAATTTATTATATAGAGTACAAAAACCTATGTTTGAGAAATGAAAATGAATTCTGCAATCTTTTACAATATAAACTGACCCAAGATCCCTATTATCTTCCCTAAATAATTTATATTACATCATTACTCTTCCATAATCTCTCTAGAGTCCAACCAAGGCTCCTATAATCCTCCAAGATTCTCCAACCAAGCATTTGGAGTCACAAACTCAAGTAAGGGATATGTACATTCTCATTTTTATTCATGTTTTCTTAATATAATATACCTTATATTTCCAATTAAAATTGTTGTGAATTTTATTTCTATGTCCCTAATACTGATAATTTTATGTAAAAATAACGAGATACTCGTTCTCCTCTCATCAACTCATTTTATCAATTTTTATGCGACGTTGTTATGATGTTGAAATTTCAACGTAATTTTCCATGCTAGTACAATTATGTAGTGAATACTATGACCATTTCCTAAAAATGGTATTCATATTTAGAAAAATATACTTCATTGAATTTGTACATACATTTATTTCTTCAACACTCTTTTATTTTGGAATGAAATATGATGATAAATGAAACCATAATGTATGATCTATGTGGAACACATAAACAAGAGAAAGAAATGAAAGTGATGGGAGCACCCAGAGTTATATTGTGATCCAATGCATTGGATAATGTATAGTATCATGAGATTTTATACTGGGATAGAGAGTGAATTATATTTCTTTATGTGACTTTTCAATCATGATATCTGGTTGTTTTCGTTGACCTATGTTTATGAGGTAGTGTTATATGTTTTTTCTACATTTCCTATGTTATGATTATCTTGCTATATCATGCCTTATTATTCAAATTCCTTCTATTCCCCACTGATATTCTTATTGTCTTACATTTTTACCTCATTCCATGCTTATTACCTTATTTGGATTTATAGATAGTCCCTGTCTTATTTATTTCTCTAGGTTATCCTAGGTAGTTTTTAAAACCATGGAATATTATGAGCATGTTAAGGATGTTTTCAGTAAAGATGATGTATTTCCTATTTTAAGTTGTTATGTAATGTACCTACTTTCAAAATACACTTGAATTCTCTATCTTCCAGGTTATATTAGTCATAATATTATGTAATAAATATTTTATTAACATGAAATAAAGAGTATGGTTGTTATAGTTGGTATTAGAAGAAAATTTTAATTATTCTTTGGATTAGGATTTGAAAACTCTAGAGAAAGACTTAGGGATAAGACTACGTTTAATAAATATTCTATAAATTTTCATAAGTATATATTAAGTGGTTTGTGAAGAAAATAAATACCTATCTAGATATTACAAGTTGATGTGGTTCAAGAACATATGTACCTTAGGATAACAACTCGAACGAGGTGAATTGGGATTAACTCGGTGTATCCTGGTACATGAAAACATGCCAAACTGTGCACATTTTTTTATACTTCCAGGGGATATACTTCAGTTAAATAAAAATCACATTATAAATCATTATTAAGGGAATATAATAAAATTACTATAATAATATATGTTATGAAATAGATAACAGATAACATATATTGAAGCCTTAAAATTCATAAGTAAATAAAATAAATTTAATTTATAAATTATCTCTTTAATGACATTAAATTTGTAACAACTCAGGTCCTTAAAAAATAATTTTTTTTCATTACATAATTAAATATTTAATGAAATAAGTTATTTTTAAATAAATTAAAGAGTATATAAAAATAGAATAGTAACCTCACCTATAATGGATATATAAAAGTTACGTATCTTATCAATGAAAATATTATATATTTACATCATAGAAAAAATAAATAAATTTTTTGAAAATGAAAAATTAAGTGTTAGTTTTTTTATGACTAATAAAATTTTATTTTAAATTTTATAATTAATATAATTATTTAAAAGAAAATTTATCTTCATAAAATAGATTCATAAATTAATTTTTTTGTATTATCATTATTATATAAAATTATGAGACCTTAATTAATTTTTCAAAGTGTTATAAAATCAGTTATATTTTGAAAATTGGTATTTTTTGAATAAATGATTATTTTAAATAAAAATTTATTTTCTCATATTTATAATTGTTTTTTCATAAAAATAATTTCATTTTTCAATTATACACATCAAAAAAGTTTTAGGGTAATTTTTTTGGATTTTTCTAAAATAGTTGAATTTTTATGAATAGTGAAATATTGCAATTTATGGTACTTAACAAATTAATGAATTATTGAGTCATATATAATGTATGGATGAAGTAAGAAAAAAATATATAAATATACATAATTAATTTTAAATATTTAGTGATAATTTTTAAACTATTCATAGTCTTGAGCCAAAATAATAAACTATTGACTAAAATAATCGAAAAACACCTCTCTCCTCCACTATAAACACCAACCCTCACCACCTCTTCTCATTAAACCTTAAAAGAGTTTTAGATTCTTTAATTTATTCCTAATTATCTTCCAAATCCTCTCACGCACATCCAAGTCCTACTGGCCTCACTAGAAGGCAAAAACCAAGTGCCTAAAACATGTTCTAAAGGAAAAGAAGTTCAAGAGGTAAAATCCGTATTCGTTTTCCTTTCAATTTATTTTAAATATATCTTTTTTTTATTATCCCCTCACCTACACTCATCTAAGTGAAATTATAACTCTATTATATTATATACACTTTAATGTTATTTGTTTATTGTAATATCGATCATCAAACCTCTCCTCTTCTCCTCTTATTTTGAAAAATGAAAGCATTATACGTGATGTGTCGATTTACCATCATCATGGATGATGTGTTTTAATTTTATTTTACCTCCAAAAAGGATGGTTTTAAAACCAATATTATTGTCAAATCATATTTTATTATATCTACTATATGTTATATAATGTTCTGGAACCAATATATAAACATGATATTAAATAAGATGATATAAGTTCATAATGGTTGTAAAAACACAAAAATAAATTAAATCATTTTCATTTATATTTTTTCAAATTAATCAACCTCATATTAGAAAAAAAATGATATATGTTATAATTTAAAATTATAAAAATTTATAAATAAAATTTCTTTCCATTTCATTCAACTTCTGTTGTTTTCTTCTATTTTATATGAAAACCCATATTGAAGCAACCATAGAAACCATGAAACAAATGACCCAAAAATAATTACATATAAAAATATTATCAGTAAAAGCATGGGAAGTTGTTATAAAAAGATCATATAAGGTATTAAAAATATGAAAATAGTTATTTAATAAATTAATAAATCCTTTTAACCATTATACAAGAGGTTTGAACATGTTTTAAAGAACTGAATCCTAAGGTAAGGGACTTTTCTTTGAAAATCATCTTTTAAATTCTATTTTTACAAAATTCAAAATGAATGTTTTTATGACGAATGTGTTCATGTTTTATGAATATTTTATGGTTTTTGGGAATTGTTTATAAATATTTTTGGTACCTATGTCTTCCTCATATTCACTAGGTATGTTTATGTTGGAAGTTGACTATAGTGGTTATTCCAAGTTTAACAGAGACATTTATACTATATGGTAGTCATGAGGAATACATAATAAGGTATCCATGAGGGTTACATTGTATGGTATCCATGAGGGTTAAAAATCATATGGTGTCAATGAGGGTTGAAATATCAAGTTATTAAATCCCCAAGTTACCTTTATGGTTTCATTTATGTTTCATATGTTTCATATGTTTCAGGAAAATATCTTATTTTGACAAAGTAAGTATATGATACATTGTGGGTTAGAAGTATGTATTTGTGAAAATGATTTCATATGTTTATAAGTATTTAGGGGAAAATAGTTTATTTCTTTCTTTTTATGTCTCTTACTAATATTTTTGTTCTCATCCAATGTTTTAAAATATTTTTCACAGGGTTTAAAGATGGGTAAGAGAATAAAAGAATCGAAGCTAAATTTTTTGAGGATTTTTCATGAAAATATTTCATGATTTATTAAATTTTTTTGGTATTATGTAATAAATAGATACTCTTTTAGTAGTACCGACTATGTATTCTTGTTGGTTGATATGTATGAATTATTTCCAAATTCATTAAAACTCTAAACTAAATAGTTCTTTGGGAATGTAAGAAAGTGAATTCTACAATAATTTATTAGATTATGTAATGTTTAAGGCCAAGTCCATATAATTGATATCAGAGCAGTGTTTATATAAATTTAGGGGTCAGTATGTTTTGAATAGAATACTGTAAATTATTGGTACCATATGTTTTAGTTTAAATGATATAACATTTAATTATGACCATGTCGCTTCATCTATGAAATGTCTGTCCCAAATGGTACTCTGAAGAAGAAATAGGGAATTTGAAGTAGGAAGGCACCGAGAGGATGATATCTTTTTGAATCTGAAACCTGGAACAGTCGAAATTGGAATCAATTGGTTTTTGAAAATAATTTATCAGTTGACAAAGGCTATAATTGGTGGTGAAATCTATGAAAGAGAGCAACAAAATCCACCACAAAGTAACATGATGATATTGGAACATTTTATGAGGAAACACCCTCCTTCTTTTAATGGATCTTCTAATGTAGTGTAGGATGAAGGGTGGATTAAATTCTATGAAAATATATTAGATGTAATGGGGTGTTTGGATAATAAAATGGTAGACTTTTTATTTATCATTTTGAAGGTGAAGGAGACCATAGGTGGTTAATAGTTATGAATATCAGGAATAAAAATGAGATTGATGCCTTGGAATGGGATGAATTTAAGAATATATTTCTTGATAATGTTTTCCCAATTTGGTTTGACTTAGGATGGGAAATAAATTCATGTAATTAAAATAAAAGTGGGAATATTCAGTGGAAGTGTATGAATAATACTACACCCGATTGTTAAGATTTGATAAAAATATTATTTGGGATCCTGGTAGTAAAATTATTAATTTTTACTCAGAATTAATGCGAAGATATTGAAGGTAATTTTCTTCCAAAGAATCCAAAAAATTATGAGAAACTTGTAAAATTTGTTTAAAGGGTAGAAATGGATTTTTTTTGATGATCACATGTACTTTTAAAACACTAATACAAAATAGGACTTTAACGGTGCTAGAAATGGCCTTTATCAGTGCTAGAAAAGCGCTGAAAATGTGAGAAATGTTAAAATCCCATGACTTTTATCAGCATTTAAAATGAAATGATAATGGGGACATTTTTCTACACTCATAAAAGTGTTGATAAAGAATAATTTTATCATTTCTTCTTAAAGTGACTCTAAAATAATTCTTTATCAGTATTGTAGAAGTGCTGATAAAGTAAAACTTTTTTAATGATTTTAGAAGAACTGATAAATGTGTTACTTATTAGTGCTTTCAAAAGCATTGATAAAAGACCATATTGCGGTCTGTTGTACAACACACAATAACACCACTGTAGTGTGTTGTTACAACACACTAGAACAACTAAAGCACATAAAACACTAGAAACACATCAGATATATCAGAAAAATATTTCATAATATAAAATTTAAATGAAAGAAAATTTAAAACACAAATAACATAAAAAATGCTATATTATATACATTTTAATCATTAATATATAAAATTACATAAATAAAAATTATTACTAACATTAAAAAACAGTCCTAACTATAAATATTACCATGATTTCCATTGAATTTCATTGTTGAACTACCAATATTGCATGATCGTCTTCAAACAAACCACATCAACTTGAACAAAAGAATCCACATGTATAAAAAACCATTATTATGTGAGTCAAACTAAGAAGAAATAAATGAAACATAAATATTAAAAAATACATTATTAATATGTAAAATAATTTTACTATAAAAACATCTTGATTACCTCATTTATTGATCAGAGACAACATCTTTTCTCTTCATACAAAGGTAGTGGAGGTAACGTGATAAATTCACTACTGTAGGAGTGAAAAGGTTTTAAGAGATAAGGCGCATGAAAGTTTGATAGAGAAACCCAAATAAAAAATATAATCCACATATATAAGAAAACAATTATAATATGAGTAATACTAAAAAGAAACAATGTAAACATAAATATGAAACAATACATTAATTAGATGGACAATGATTTGAATATGTGAAGATCAAGATTACCTCTATGATTGAGTAGAGGTAACATTGTTTCTCTTCTTGAAAAGGTAGTGTAACTAACTTGAAAGAAAGTGATAAATGCACCACTAAATAGTGAAAATGTTTTAAGGGAGAAGGGGAATGGAAGTTGGATAGAGCACCACAACTCAAACAAAAGAATCCACATGTATAATAAAACAATTATCAAAGTATGTCATTGTAGATAGAAATTATTTTGAAATATCACTTGAAATATTTCATGATGAAAAAATTATTTCTTTAAAAATAAAATTTTAAAACAAAAAATTAATAAAATATTTTGGAAATACTTTTTCAGAAAATAGACTTTGAAACATATAAATGGGTCTTTAAAACAATAGGTGGTCATTACATTAAGAAATTTAATTTATGATGTACATGTTAAAACACTGATTCCTTTCACATTTTTTGTAAAATAAAAAATAATAATTATTCAAAAAAAGGAATGAATATTACTTTTAATTTTATTTGAAAATTAAAACATCGATAAAAATGAATTTAAACAATATTTAGGGAACACTATATGTTTTAAGTCATTTCTATAAAACATGGACATGGAAAAAGGGGACTTCGGTGAAAGAGTGAAATAAAGTTAGTATTAATTAAAAATATTCTTTTTCATATCACTACTAGAAATATGGGCTTTTGAGCCCCTTTGCCTATAGCGACTACCACTGGTGGTCGCTAGGTTTCCCTAAAAAAACCCGGCTTCGACGCCCCCCCACCCCCGAACCCTTCCACCCTCCCCGTCACCGCGCACCCTCCCCATCGCCGTGCGCCCTCCCCATCGCCGCCATCCCCAGTCACCGTGCGCCCTGCCCCGCCGTCGCGAACCATCCCTCTCTGACGTCCCCGTTGCCCTTCCTCCCTCCTCCGACTTCCCTCTACCCTCCGCCAGCTACCCTCCGTCGCCCCGCCCTTTGCCGACCACCCTCCAGCCACCCTCTGGCCGCCCTCCGCCCTGCCCTCCATCTCCTCCAGGCTTTCTCCACCTCTGCCCTCCGGCTCCGGCCGCCCTCTGCCCTGCGGCCGCCCTCCGGCCTCCCTCTGCCCTCGGGCCTCCCGCCACCCACCTCCAACAGCCCTTCGACCGCCCTCTGGCCTTCGGCCTCCAGCCCCTCCGGCCTCCGACCTCCACCCTCGGCCCTCCGCCCCCCCCCCGTCCCTCCCCCCAGCACCCTGAACACCCCCCCCCCCCCCGCACCCCGCCAACCCACGTCCCCTCCGTCTTCATACCCTCCCTCGCCGCACCACTGCCACCTATCCCCTCCTTCACTGTCCTCTCCCTTGCATCACCACCGCCACCCGGTCCCCTCCCTCCCCGAACGACCGCTACTCGTCCCCTCGCTGCTGCCGCCCGTCCACTCCAGCTCCCCCTATCCTCGGTCCCCTCCCTCATCGTCCCACCCTCGCTGCATCGTCGCCACCTCACAGCCTCCTCTCCTCCGTCTCCCCGTCACCACCGCCGCTCATCCCCTCCCTCGCTGCACCATCTCCAGCTTCGGCTCCCCACCGCTACCTCTCCTCTCCCTCGCAGCACTGCCTTCGGCTCCCCTCCCTTCTAGGTTTGTAGAGCAATCAGGTATGACATGGGCTTTCACTTACATTATTATTTTATAAATGGTTCACAAACAATTAATTAGTATTTATTTTAAATATATTTGATATGAAAAATGAAAATGTAATAAGTCTTGTGTAAATGTTTGTTATAGGGATCTTATTATGGATAAGATTTGGATTGATCTTCCAAATCGAACGTCTAGGGAGTATTTCATTGGCAGTATGTAGATTATTGACTTCACCAGAGGATTTGAAAGTGACTATATTTGTTGTACATGTAGAAAATGTGCTAACAGATGTCAATTCACACGAGATACTGTGAGGGAGCACCTATTCCTTAATGGATTTCCAAAAAATTATAAGAGTTGGACTCGTCATGGAGAAGAATATGTTCGTTGTCAAAATATGGATGCAGTTCAGATGGATGTTGATGCAAGGATGAATGATCCAATGAATGAAATTCTTACTGAAATGGTACTTGGGTTGGATCCTAAAGGCATTGACATCCAGAATCTTGAGACCAGTGAGATAAATCTTCACTCTGGTGCAGATCATAATTCTATGAGGTTTTATCAAGAAATTGATGATACAAAACAGAATTATATCCTTGATGTACTTCTTACAATAAATTGTCTTTTATCATGGAGTTGTTGCATTTTATGACTTTGAGTCATTGTTCAGACACATCATTCAACATGCTGTTGGTGTTATTGAAAAATGTTCTTCCTATCAACGATAAGATTCTCGAGTCGTATTACCATGCTCGTAAGCTCACAGAGAATTTAGGTTTTATATATGAGACCATAGATTTATGTGCAAACTATTGTATATTGTTTAGAAAGGAAACTGCGCATTTGGATATTTGTACGGTTTGTGGTGCTTCCAAGTGGAAAGAGAATAGGGGAAATCAGACTCAACAAAGTCAGATTGTGATATAGGGGAAACCGATTGTCGTAAAGCAAATGCGTTAATTTCACATTAAACCAAGTTTTAAAAGATTTTTTATGTCATCTAAAGTATCTAATTTAATGAGATGGCATGCAGAAAGAGTTCATGAAAGTGATATGTTAACCCACCCAGCATACTCTCATGCATGGAAGGATTTTGATAAGAGACATCCTGACTTTTCCAAAGATGTTCATAATGTCTGATTGGGATTGGCAGCAGATGGTTTCAATCCATTCAAGTCTATGGTTGGTGCAACTCATAGCACACCGACTGTGGGGTTGGTTCCGTATAATCTTCCTCCGTGGCTTTGTATGAAGCAACAATTTATATTACATTCCACTCTTTTTGATGGACCTAAAAGTCCAGGGGATAAGACTGATGTTTACCTTCAGCCATTGATTGATGAGTTGAATGAATTTTGGGGTGATGGTGTAATAACTTATGACTGTAAAACGAATGAAATGTTCAAACTGGATGCTGCTTTATTGTAGACAATCAATGACTTACTAGCTTATGAAAATTTATTAAGCTGAAGTACGAAAGGGGAATTTTCTTGCCTTTATTGCAACAAAAGTAAAAAATCTATATGTCTTAATCATTCCATAAAATGGGCATACATGGGTCACAGACGTGTTCTCCCCCCTCAGTACAGGTTCAGAAAGGACAGAGTGACATTTGATGGTTCTAGAGAGTTCAGCCCAGCACCAAAGATCATGACAGGAGTCGAAATTTTATCGCAGATTGAGGAAGAAATCATCTACACGGTATATGAAATTCAGGATTTGTTTGCTCCTCCGGTATGTAATATTCAAGCTACGGGTAGGCAGCGTATTCATAATTGGAAAAAGAAAAGTATTTTTTATAGTCTTTCGTATTGGAAAACTAACATGCTGAGGCATAATTTTGATGTTATGCACATTGAAAAAAATGTTTGTGATAACATATTGTGGACCATTTTAGGTGTCAGTGGAAAATCAAAGGACCATGTTAATGCACGCCATGATTTGGAAGAAATGGGTTTAAGGAAACAGTTTCATTTACAGTTAGCGTAGGGAAACAAGGCATATATGCCTACTGCATAGTATACGATGACTACAAAGGAGAAAGAGACATTTCTTACCATTTTGAAGATGCTCAAGGTGCTTAATGGTAACTCTTCTAATATTTTGAAGTGTGTGAATCTGAAGAGCAAGACATTGCAAGGGTTAAAAAGTCATGACAGTCACATAATACTTCAGTAGTTGATTCCAATCACAATTTGTGATTTTTTATCCCCCAATGTTGTTCAGCTGTTGATTGAGATGATTAATTTTTTTAGATAACTTTGTTTAATAAATCAACAAATGAGTGATTTAAAAAGTTTACAGGACCGAATTTTACTTACGCTTTATCACTTTGAGAAACTATTTCCCCCCTCATTTTTCGATGTTATGGTCCACTTGACAGTACACATAACTGATGAAGTAATGACTGTTGGTCCAGTGAAATTCAGGTGGATGTATCCTATTGAGTGGTATTTGAGTACATTGAAATTATTTGTATGCAACAGAGCTCGTCTGGAGGCATCAACTGCCAATGGTTATTTGATGGATGAGTGTCCTACTTTTTGTACAGAATATCTTACAGATGTTGAAAACAAATTAGATAAGCCCACTCGGATTCAAGATGGTCCAGTTCGAGAAGGAACCACATATGATATGGACAACATCAAGTGGATACAAGCGCATTGATATATCTTGTTCAATAATCCATCAGTTTCACCATTAATGTAATAAGTATCTTATCACTTGTATTGTTTAACTTTTACATGTTTTGTTTGCATAAGTTGATCATTTAAAAATCACGTAATCATTTTCAAGAAACACATTAATGAGATAAAAGAAGAGATGTATCGTGCGACTGAGTTTCAAATTCAACAGTCTCATTCTGCATCATTTCATGATTGGTTCAAGGATTATGTACGTATAAATTGATTTTCATTATGAGTGAAGTATTATAATAATTTCTTTCTTCATATATCATTATTTATTTTTTTTAATTATGTTGGTTCATAAGTTAAGGGAGTTAGGGGACCCCATGCTAACTGAATAATTTATCAAACTAGCTGAGGGCCCATCTATAACGGCTTGTCGTTATAAATCTATAGATGCTAATGGTTTTCTATTTCGCATTAAAGATGTTGATGACAAACGAGCAACACAAAACAATGGAATCGGTTGTCCATTTTTCGATTCTGGTTATTACTATGGTCAATTGATAGACATCATTGAAGTTTTATACACACACGGGTTGAAGTACATATTGTTAAAGTGTAATTGGGTTGATCCAGTACATGGATGTAAAGTCGATCAATATAAGTTTTAATTGGTGAATTTTAACTATATGTTATACAGAAATGAATGAGTTGATAATGAACCTTTCATTTTGACATCACAAGTGGAACAAGTATTCTTCATTACATTGCCTTTGAATCCAAGTTGGCAAGTTATTGTCAAAATGTCTCTGCGAGGACTGTTTGTATGTGAAAAATATAAACCCAAGACTGTTCCTTTTGTTTCCCAACAACTTGATGAACATACCATAGTTCAACGTGAAGAAGATATTTATTGGGTCAAAGCGGCTGCTGAAGGAGAAATGGTCGATTTGCATGCTTAATGAAAGGTATAATTGTTCTCCCGCTATTCAGCCTAAGATATCATAAATTATCTAAACATTTTATAAATGCTTGTAAGTTTTAATCCTCACTTTTGGAAGTTTATTCAGTTATAAATATTTAGGGTGATTTAACTCATGTTATATTGATGTTATTGTTGGTGTATCTTCCCATTGAGGTATTCTTCATTTGGATCATGTGCTGCTTGAATTTTTATTAATTCAATTTGAAATTTGGCTATGCATTGATTGGTTTTGTACATTATTTGTATATCTGTTTTGTGAACTTTCTGATTTTTTAAAATTCATTCACAAATAATTATTCAATCCCTTTTTATTTGATTAACAACTGTACAAGTTTGATTTTTTTTAAAAACAATCCAATTTATCATTTGGATACTTTGGATAGTCCCCTTACTAATGTTTTCTATGACTGCAGGCATGTCAGGGGAAAAGGCATAAGATCCACATCATCCATCTAAGGCATCTACGTCTGAGGGTCATGGTACGTTGGAATGTCATTGTCTCTATTTTTTATGTAGTTAATAAACATATATATATATATATTTATAACATCTGTCAATTTGTATATAAAATTGTTTTCAACAGGATCAGACTCGACTGCTTCTTCCTCTCGCAGGAGAGGCCCTGGTCGTGGCATATTATCATGGAATTCCGACACGACTTTTAATGTTTCATTTTATGAGGTATTTCATCCTATGGGATGGAATGCCCCTGCATTTATTCATCAGCTGGGTCATATCATATGTGATCCACATCGATTTCCATTGACCACGCGTGACTGGGCTTCTATCCCTCAGAACACATTAGATCATCTTTGGATGGAGGTTCAGGTAAGAAGACCATTTTAATTTATTCCCTATGTATAAACAACAATAACATATGTGATTTTTTTCTTTAATATAAAAATTTGAAAGTATTTCCCGATGATTTTCGGCCAGTGTTTATGAGAAAATGCTGTACGATGTGGAAAGACTATAAAGGCAAAGTCAAGAGGGACCACTGGGTACCAAATGTGGGTGCCCCAGACATTCTGGAAAAAGTCCCGAGAGGTGTCCTCCCAGCTCAGTGGCGTGAATTAGTTGCATATTGGTCTACTGAGGGTGTTACAGTTTGTATATTTATTTTGGTATATATATTTTCAAGAATGTGTTATTTGTTTGAAATTTGAATGAATTGAATGTAGGAGGTGTCAACACGCCATTCTGAGAATCGAGCGTTGCAGGAACCACCTCACAGGCTTGGGACTCGTCACGTGTCTCAGCTCCAACATGAGGTAGTTATTATTCATTTTAAATTTTTTTTAATTAATACAGTTTTCTGTTAATATTGTATTCATATAAAGTTGTGGGAGCATGGTGCACCAACTGATAAAATGTCGGTGCGGATGAGGACTCGTGATCGCAATGATCCAGAGGCTGCAGAATTGATAGTAAGTGCTTGTACTCATTACCAATACTTACATAAAATCTTTATATTAATATATGTATATATATTTAAATATTTCGCAGGCTCAATTTGAAGCTGAATTAGAACATCTGCCAGAGGACCAGCGACAGATTCTCATGCGAAGGGATGATATCTTTCATCACATTATTGGTCGGGATGGGCATGGATATAGTTTGACCTATGGAACATGGATTCCTCATTCTGTAGTGTCACGCGCTGCGGTTGTCGGTCCTGCTATTGCTCAGATGACACAACGATTGTCAGATTTCGAGGCACGACTGCACGCTTTCGAGGAGGTAAATGCGCAATTGATCGATGAGGTTAGAGAACTGCAACAATATGTGCGTCCAGGTGATGGTGCATGGGATCAAATGATGTAGTTTTATACTATATTTATTTATTTAAATTATATTATTTTTGTGATGAAAATATTCGTAATGTTTTTTTGTTGTAGGCCCCTGACCCACCTGATGGAGGTAGTAGTCATGAACAAGCATGACGCATCATATTCACAAGGTGTGTTTCTGCTTTTAATGGTGGGGTTGTTATTGATATTTATGTTGGGTTTCTAGTGAGTTTTTTTTTGTGATTTGGGGGTATCATGTGTGTTTTGGCCTCAAGCAATGTTTGTGTGCACGAATTGAGAAGTAACCATGAAACTGATTAATGATTTGGATATTTTTTGTTCATTTAATTTTCAATGTTTAGAATTGCATGTTCTGTAATATTTTTGAAAAAAAATGTGATTCCTAATATAAACCATTAAACTTTTTTTTGATGAATGAGCTGAGTTCACTATTTGTAGTCCCCGACCTACCCCGAACAGCCCTCCCCGAACTCCGAACAGCCCTCCCCGCACCCCGGACATGCCCCCCCACCCCGAACAGCCCCCCACACTCCAGACAGCCCTCCCTACACTCTGGACAGCCCTCCCTGCACCCCGGACTGCCCGCCCGCAACCCGAACAGCCCTCCCCGCACTCCGGACAGCCCTCCCCGCACCTAGGACAACCCCCCGCATCCCGGAAAGCCCTCCCCGCACCCCAGACAGCCCTCCCCGCACCCCGGACAGCCCTCCCCGCACCCCGGACAGCCCTCCCCGCACCCCGGACAGCCCTCCCCGCACCCCGGACACCCTCCCCGCACCTCGGACAGCCCTCCCTGTACCCCGGACAGTCCTCCCCGCACCCCGGACAGCCCCCCTGCACTCCGGACAGGCCCCCTGCACCCCAGACAGCCCCCCCCCCACCCCGGACAGCCCTCCCCGCACCCCGGACAACCCACCCAGCACCCCGGACAGCCCCGCCCTCACCCCGGACAGCCCCGCCCTCACCCCGGACAGCCCCGCCCCGCACCCCAGATAGCCCCTCCCCGCACCCTGGAGAGCCCCTCCCCGCACCCAGGACAACCCCTCCCCGCACCCCGGACAACCCCTCCCCGCACCCCAGACAGCCCCCCCCCCCCCCCCCCCCCGCACCCGGACAGCCCTCCCCGCACCCCGGACAGCCCTCCCCGCACCCCGGACAGCCCTCCCCGCACCCAGGATAGCCCCCCGCACCCCGGACAGCACCCCCCCCCCCCGCACCCCGGACAGCCCCTCCCCCCACCCCGGACAGCCCCTCCCCGCACCCCGGACAACCCTCCCCGCACCCCGGACAGCCCTCCCCGCACCCCGGACAACCCTCCCCGCACCCCGGACAGCCATCCCCGCACCCCAGACAGCCCTCCCGCACCCCAGACAGGTCCCCCAGACCCCAAACAACCCCTCCCCGCACCCCGGACAGCCCCTCCCCGCACCCTGGACAACCCTCCCCACACCCCAGACAGGCCCCCGGCACCCCGGACAGCCCCCCCACCCCCGGTGACCGGAAACACGTTTTCGTGTCATAAAACACCAAAAACAACGTGAGATGGTCGAATTCAAAGAAAACGTGCTCCAAATGACCTGAAACCACACGAAAATATTTGGAATATTATTCGTGACGTGTAGAAGGAGATGTCACACCCATCGGACGTGCGTTGCGCGTGGTACGGCCGACTGTGTCGTTTTTAGCAGCTCGGCGCACGCTAAAATTGCGCTTTGGGGGGTCAAAACCACCCGAACGACCTCGTAATGACATGAAACCGTACGACAACAATCGTTGTGTGATTTTTGAAATGTTCGGGTAGACGGTATGTCAATCGGACGTGTCGTTTGACCAGGTTGACCAGAAACAAGTTTCTGGTGTCACAAAACACCAAAAACAGCGTGAGATGGTCAAATTTGGAGCAAACGTGCTCTAAATGACCTAAAACCACACGAAAACATTAGTAATATTATTCGTGATGTATAAGAGGAGACGACACCCCCATCGGACGTGCGGTGCACACTGTATGACCGATTGTGTCGTTTTCAGTTGGTCGGCGCGCGCCAAAATGGCGTATTGGGGGTCAAAACCACCCGAATGACCTCATAATTCCATGAAACCGTACGAAAACAGCCATTGTGTGATTTGTGAAATGGTTGGGAAGACAACATGTCAATCGGAGGTGTCGTTTGACCGCGGTGACTGGAAACGCGTTTCCGTTGTAAAAAAACACAAAAAACGGCGTGACGCGGTCGAATTCGATGAAAACATGCTCCGAATTACCTGAAACCACACAAAAACAGTAGGAATATTATTCTTGACACGTAGGTGGAGATGGAACACCCATCGGACGTGCGGTGCACGCGGTACGGTGGATTGTGTTGTTTTCAACAGCTCGGCGTGCGCTAAAATGGCGCGTTGGGGGGGTCAAAACCACCCGAACGACCTTGGAATTCCATGAAACCATACGACAACAGCTTTTGTGTGATTTTTGAAATGTTCGAGCATACAACACATCAATTGGAGGTGTCGTTTGACCGCGGTGACCGGAAAAGCGTTTCCGGTGTCATAAAACACCAAAAATGGCGTGAGACGGTCAAATTCGGAGAAAATGTGCTCCGAATGACCTGAAACCACACAAAAACATTAGGAATATTATTCTTGATGTGTAGGAGGATACTACACCCTCATCAGATGTGCGATACGCGCGATACAGCCGATTGTGTTGTTTTCAGCAGCTCGGCGCGCGCTAAAATGTCGCGTTGGGGGGTCAAAACCACACGAACGACCTCGGAATGCCATGAAACCGTACGACAACATCTATTGTGTGATTTGTGAAATGGTCGGGTAGATGACACGTCAATCAGAGGTGTCGTTTAACCGAGGTGCCCGGAAACGCGTTTCTGGTGTCATAAAACACCAAAAACGGCGTGAGACGGTCGAATTTGGAGAAAACATGCTCCGAATGACCTGAAACCACACGAAAATATTAGGAATATTATTTGTCACATGTAAGAGGAGACGACACGCGAATCGGACGTGCGGTGCGCGTGGTACGGCCGATTGTATCGTTTTCAGCAGCTCGGCGCGCGCTAAAATGGTGCATTGGGGGGTCAAAACCATGCGAACAACCTTAGAATGCCATGAAACCATACGAAAACATCATTTTTGTGATTTTTGAAATGGTTGGGTAGACGAAACGTCAATCGGAGGTGTCGTTTAACCGTGGTGATCGGAAACGCGTTTCCGGTGTCATAAAACACCAAAAATGGCGTGAGACAGTCGAATTCGGAGCATACATGCTACAAATGACCTCAAACAACAAGAAAACATTAGGAATATTATTCGTGGCATGTAGGAGAATATGGAACCCCCATCAAACATGCGATGCACGCGTTATGACCGATTGTGTAGTTTTCATCAGCTCGACGAGCGCTAAAATGGCGCGTTGGGCGGTCAAAACCACACAAATGACCTCAGAATGCCATGAAACCATACGACAATAGCCTTTGTGTGATTTGTGAAATGTTCAGGCAGACGACACATCAATCGTAGGTGTCGTTTGACCGCGGTGACCAAAAATGCATTTCCAGTGTTATAAAACACCAAAAACGGCGTGAGAGGGTCGAATTCAGAGAAAACGTGCTCCGAATGAACTGAAACCACACGAAAACATTATAAATATTATTCGTGATGTGTAGGAGGAGACATCACCCCTATCGGACGTGCGGTACACACGGAACGACAGATTGTGTCGTTTTGAGCAGCTCGACGCGCGCTAAAATGGCGCGTTGGGGGGTCAAAACTACCCGAACGACCTCAGAATGCCATGAAACCATACAACAACAGCCTTTGTGTGATTTGTGAAATGTTTGGGAAGACAGAATGTAAATCAGAGGTTTTTTTTGGCCACGGTGACCGGAAACGCATTTCCGGTGTCACAAAACACCAAAAACGGCGTGAGATGGTCGAATTCAGATCAAACGTGCTCCGAATGACCTGAAACCACACAAAAACATTAAGAATATTATTCATGACATGTAGGAGGAGACGACACCCCCATCGGATGTGCGGTACACGCGGTACGACCAATTGTGTCATTTTTAGCAGCTCGACGCGCGCTAAAATGGCGCGTTGGGGGGTCAAAACCACCCGACCGACCTCGGAATTCCATGAAACCATACAACAACATCCGTTGTGTGATTTTTGAAGTGGTCAGGTAGATGGAACGTCAATCGGAGGTGTCATTTGACCACGGTGACTGGAAACGTGTTTCTGGTGTTATAAAACACCAAAAACGGCGTGAGACGGTCGAATTCGGAGAAAACGTGCTCCGAATGACCTGAAACCACACTAAAACATTAGGATTATTATAAATTATGTGTAGGAGGAGACGACACACCCATAGGACGTGCGGTGCGCGCGATACGGTCGATTGTGTCGTTTTCAGCAGTTCGGCCCGCGCTAAAATGGAACGTTGGGGGGTCAAAACCACCCGAATGACCTCGAAATTCCATGAAACCGTACGACAACAGCCGTTGTGTGATTTTTGAAATGGTCGAGCAGAAGGCACGTCAATCGAAGGTATCTTTTGACTGCGGTGACGGGAAACGCGTTTCCGGTGTCATAAAACACCAGAAACGGCGTGAGACGGTCGAATTCAGAGAAAACATGCTCCAAATGACCTGAAACCACACAAAAACATTAGGAATATTATTCATGACGTTTTGGAGGAGACGACATCCCCATCGGATGTGCGGTGCGCACGATACGACCGATTGTGTCATTTTCAACAGCTCGGTGCACGCTAAAATGGTGCGTTGGGGGGTCAAAACCACCTGAATGACCTTGGAATACCATGAAACCGTAGTACAATATCCATTGTGTGATTTTTAAAATGTTCGAGTAGACATCACATCAATCGGAGATTTTGTTTGACCACGGTAACCAGAAACGCGTTTCAGGTGTCATAAAACACCAAAAACTGCGTGAGACGGTCGAATTCGGAGAAAACATGCTCCGAATGACCTATAACCACACGAAATCATTAGTAATATTATTCGTGACATGTAGGAGGAGACGACACCCCCATCGGACGTGCGGTGCACTCGGTACGGCCGATTGTGTCGTTTTCAGCAGCTCGTCGCGCGCTAAAATGGCGTGTTGGGGGGTCAAAACCACCCGAACGATCTCAGAATGCCATGAAACCATATGAAAATAGCCGTTGTGTGATTTGTGAAATGGTTGGGTAGACTTCACGTCAATCAGAGGTGTCTTTTGACCGTGGTGACCGAAAACGTGTTTCCGGTGTCATAAAACACCAAAAACGGCGTGAGACGGTCGAATTCGGAGCAAATGTGCTCCGAATGACCTGAAACCACACAAAAACATTAGGAATATTATTCGTGACATGTAGTAGGAGACGGAACCCCCATCGGACATGCGGTTCATGCGGTACGGCCGATTGTGTCGTTTTTAGTAGCTTGGCGCGTGCTAAAATGGCTCGTTGGGGGGTCAAAACCACACGAACGACCTCAAAATTCCATGAAACCGTACGAAAACAGCCGTTTTGTGATTTTTGAAATGGTTGGGCAGACAACACCTCAATCGGAGGTGTCGTTTGACCACGGTGCCCGGAAACGCGTTTCGAGTGTCATAAAACACCGAAAACGGCGTGAAATGGTCGAATTCGGAGAAAATGTGCTCCAAATGACTTGAAACCACACAAAAACATTAGGAATATTATTCGTGATGTGTAGGAAGAGACGGAACGCCCATCAGACATGCAGTGCACGCGGTATGGCCGATTGTATCGTTTTCAGCAGCTCAGCGCGCGCTAAAATGGCGCGTTGAGGGGTCAAAACCACCCGAACAACCCCAGAATGCCATGAAACCGTACAAAAACAGCCTTTGTTTGATTTTTGAAATGGTCGGGTAGACAGAACGTCAATCAGAGGTGTCGTTTGACCGTGGTGATCGGAAACGCGTTTCCAGTGTCATAAAACACCAAAAATGGTGTGAGACAGTCGAATTTGGAGCAAACGTGCTGAAAATGACCTGAGACAACACGATAACATTAATAATATTATTCGTGACGTGTAGGAGGAGATGTAACCCCCATCGGACGTGCGGTGCACGTGGTACGGCCGATTGTGTTGTTTTCATCAGCTCGGCGTGCGCTAAAATGGCGTGTTGGGGGGTCAAAACCACCCAAACGACCTCAGAATGCCATGAAACCATACGACAACAGCCGTTGTGTGATTTGTGAAATGGTCGGGCATACGGAACGTCAATCGGAGGTGTCGTTTGACCGCGGTGACCAAAAACGTGTTTCCGGTATCATAAAACACCAAAAACGGCGTGAGAGGGTCGAATTCGGAGCAAACGTGCTCCGAATGATATGAAACAAAACAAAAACATTAGGAATATTATTCTTGATGTGTACGAAGAGACAACACCCCCATCAGACGTGCGGTATGACCGATTGTGTCATTTTCAGCAGCTCGGCACGCACTAAAATGGCGCGTTGGGGGGTCAAAACTACCTGAACGAGCTCAGAATGCCCTGAAACCGTACGACAACAGCCATTGTGTGATTTTTGAAATGGTCGGGCAGACGGCACGTCAATCGGAGGTGTCGTTTGACCGCAGTGATCAGAATCATTTCCTGTGTCAAAAAACACCAAAAACGGCGTGAGACGGCCGAATTCGGAGAAAACGTGCTCCAAATGACTTGAAACCACACAAAAACATTAGTAATATTATTCATGACGTGTAGGAGGAGACAGAACCCCCATAGTATGTGCGGTGTGCTCGGTACGACCGATTGTGTCGTTTTCAAGAGCTCGACGTGCACTAAAATGGCATGTTGGGGGGTCAAAACTACCCGAATGACCTCAGAATGCCATGAAACCGTTCGACAACATCTGTTGTGTAATTTTCAAAATGGTCAGGCATACGTCATGTCAATCTGAGGCGCCGTTTGACCGCGGTGACCGAAAACGTGTTTCTGGTGTCATAAAACACGAAAAAACAGTGTGAGACGGTCGAATTCGGAGAAAACATGCTCGGAATGACCTGAAACGACACGAAAACATTAGGAATATTATTTATGATGTGTAGGAGGAGACGACATGCCCATCAGACATGCGGTGCGCGCGGTACGGCCGATTGTGTCGTTTTTAGCAGCTCGAAGCGCACTAAAATGGAACGTTGGGGGGTCATAACCACCCGAAAGACCAAGGAATTCCATGAAACCATACGATAACAGCCTTTGTGTGATTTTTGAAATGGTCGAGTAGACAGAACGTCAATCGGAGGTGTCGTTTGACCGCGGTGACCATAAACGCATTTCTGGTGTCATAAAACACAAAAAACGGCGTGCGATGGTCGAAGTCGAAGAAAACATGCTCCAAATGACCTGAAACCACACAAAAACATTACAAATATTATTCGTGATGTGTAGGAGGAGACGACATCCCCATCGAACGTGCAGTGCGTGCGATACGACCGATTGTGTCATTTTCAGCAGCTCGGCGCACGCTAAAATGGCGCGTTGTGGTGTCAAAACCACCTGAATGACCTCATAATATCATGAAACCATACGACAACAGCCGCTGTGTGATTTTTGAAATGGTCGGGCAGAAAGCACGTCAATCGGAGGTTTCGTTTGACCGCAGTGACCAGAAACGTGTTTGTAGTGTCACAAAACACAAAAACCGGTGTGAGACGGTAGAATTCAGAGAAAACATGCTCCGAATGACCTAAAACAACATGAAAACATTAGGAATATTATTCGTGATGTGTAGGAGGAGATGAAACCCCCATCGGACATGCGGTGCATGCGGTACAGCCGATTGTGTTGTTTTTAGCAGCTCGACGTGCGCTAAAATGGCGCGTTGGGGGGTCAAAACCACCCGAACGACCTCGGAATGCCATGAAACCGTACGAAAAAAGCCGTTGTGTGATTTGTAAAATGGTTGGGTAGATTTCACGTCAATCAGAGGTGTTGTTTGACCGCAGTGACTGGAAACGTGTTTCCGGTGTCAGAAAACACCAAAAACGGCGTGAGACAGTCGAATTCGGAGCAAACGTGGTCCGAATGACCTGAAACCACACGAAAACATTAGAACTATTATTAGTGACGTGTAAGAGGAGACGAAACCCCCATCAGACTTGTAGTGTGCGTGGTACGACCGATTGTGTCGTTTTCCGCAGCTCGACCGGCACTAAAATGGCACATTGGGGGATCAAAACCACCCAAACGACCTCAGAATACCATGAAACCGTACGAAAATAGCCTCTGTGTGATTTTTGAAATGGTCGGGTAGAAGGAACTTCAATCGGAGGTGTCATTTGACTACGGTGACCGGAAACACGTTTCCGATGTCATAAAACACCAAAAACGGCGTGAGACAGTTGAATTCGAAGCAAACGTGCTCTAAATGACCTGAAAGGATAGAATTTCTTAAATTGGGGGTTTTAAATTATTATAGCACCATGATTTGATGTCTGATTTAATTTTATTATTGGTATATAATAACTGAATAATTATGTCCAATTTATGTTTGTTTTGTTTTTTTGTTTTTTGTCTTATTGTAGGTTTATTGAAGCAGTAGATTGAAATGGATGGACCTGCTCGGATCATTGAAGCACGTTTATTATTTATTGTTTATGATGATCTTGATGTTTATGCTGTTTGAAATTATTTTCCATTTTTTATGATTTTTACCTTGTTTTATCTATGATTTTGCACCGTGATGAAAAAAAACACAATTCGTACATTTCATTAAAAAAATGAAAAATATGTTATTTAATATTATATATATATTTCTTTAATATATATATATATTAAAATATTTAAAACATGTTATATATATATATATTTAAAATATTTTATTTAATATTCTATA
Organism: Viscum album; assembly: GCA_963277665.1. NCBI lineage: Eukaryota > Viridiplantae > Streptophyta > Magnoliopsida > Santalales > Viscaceae > Viscum > Viscum album. Next base: position 1,924,064,270 of record OY728160.1, read on the forward strand.
TATATATATATTTTATTTAATATATATATATATATAAATTTCTTTCAGTAGTAATATTTTTTTTAAAAAATTTCCCAGGATAGCGTCTCCCAAAGGCAGTCTCTATAGGCTCCGTGTCAGGCACCATTAGTGACCACCAGTGGTTGTCTCTATAGGCCACCTACAGTGACCGCCAATGGCGGTCCCTAATGGTGCCCGAAAGGTAGCCTATAGCGACTGCCAAGCGGTCACTTAAGGCCAGAATTTCGGCCACCTATAGTGACCACCATTGGCGGTCGCTATTGGCCTACATCGATGAAGCTGAAGCGACCACTAATGGCGGTCGTTGGGCGGTCTCAATAGGCCTATAGCGACCACCAATGGTGGTCTCTAATGCACGATTTTTTAGTAGTGTATTGAGTATTTAAAGATAGGAAAAGATAGGGAAAATTTTTATTCTCATGAAATAACAATAGGAGAAGAATCTTTTTGATGTTATTGAGAAATAAATCATTATATTTCATCGCGGAAATCATAATCATAAATAATCCTGACAAACTGTGAGATTTTAATATCAAACGCTTACCATTTTGGTAACTTTTGAATCCTTATAACCATTAAACAATAATATAGAAATAAACATTAAATATCATTAATATAATTATATTCATGATATAACATGTGTAATGGGTGGTATATATACCTCGTAAATGAATATTGGTGTATAACACAACAAACGTATCTAAGAAACAAAAATTAAAGCAAAATCCATTACCTTAAGTCTCAAATTCATTTAAAAAACATTGAATATATTTTATGAAGAATATAGTTTTATTATAACTATATTGAATATCAATAATAATATTTATAATAAATGATCAACTGATGACCATTTTTTACCCAAATATGAACAATTAGTTGTTAAAACCACGTTTTTGGTAATAAATGCTATGTTTTTACATAATTTTTTGTTTGGAATCTTCAGTCCATTAAATTTTGTCATGGTTACATCATATAAAAAATAATATTAATGATAAATATATATAATATATATTCTTTATATAATTATTTATAGTAATTAAACAATGTTAGATATATAAAATGAATTGCACAATTTGTGGAGAAGGTCCGTCGTGCATACGCATTAATGTTGTTTCAATTTTGACAAAGGATCAAATAAAAGAATGGTAAATATTATACTACCTTTAAAGAATAATTTTATTTCATAACTACAAAATATATTAATTATATTAATTCTTATTACCTTCTATGTAAATCATTAGTAAAAAATGAATGAATCACTTCATTACGTGGTAATCCGCAGTACACATGAGGGATGCTATCTTATAACCCAATGAATGGAAAGTATGAAGATATATATTAAATAATAACTAAATAAGTATAAATATTTTATAAATATCTTATATGTTAATTTAATTTTTTCTTATTACCATCTAAGTAAAACAGAAATGAAAAACACATTACATCAGTTTGTGAGAAGGTAGAGTGTCATACACACAAGCGATGTTATTATATTCCAAAGGGTTGGGTGGTAAGAATTAAGATTTTATATTATAACTAAATATATATAATAATATCATAAATTTCATATATTAGTATTATATCCATAATTATATTCAACCTTGTGAGTTGGTGATGGAAAATGAATAACATCAATCCTCGAGGTGGTAGTCCACGATCGATAGTTTTGTTTCCCATTTGATTGAAGAAGAGAATGATATAGGTTTTGAATTTAACATAATAAAATATTTGTATATTTAAGATAATTATATTTTTATATCAAAATAATTTATGAATATTTTATGGAGGTGTAGTAATAAATAAAACAAAATTCAAGGTTTAGAATGTTATCAGTTCTTTGGACAACCTCTTTTTGTGTTTTCGTAAATCCTTCTTAGGGGAGTTTTATAACAAAACCAAGGAATCTATGAGGTTTATAGGGAATTTTGAAACATATTTTTTTGGTTTTGGTAAATCTTAATGGTTTTTAAGTGAAAATATGAGAGGATATATGGTGGACTTTTATAAATGAGTGAGAGGAAACACATGAAAGTTTTGACAAGAATAATGTGTACCCACATTTTTCACGTGACAAAATTAAAATAAATGTTTAATTATAAAACATAAAATTTTTTAATTTGAAAATATGTACAAAAATTATTGTAATGTTTATCAGTTGTTTTAGCACTTTGTTTAGTTTAATGAAAAGGTAAACCCGTTTAAACATTAATCACAAAAATTAATTTTTAATATTTATACTACTAATTTAGTCCAAAAAATATGTTTTAATTATTATATATTATTACTTTTTTGACTAAAAATATGGAATCTGATTTCATAAATTCGATTTATATATTCTGAGAATTTTATTTTAATATTAAACCCTATGTAATGTTAAAAAAGTAGTTTTCCAAAGAGAAAATTTCAAAAGTTTTAAAAAGGTTTTATATGAAAATTCCCCATGAAATTTATCAAAATGAAATATATTGTTATAATTATATTATTAATTAGATAATTATACTTTTTAAAAAAATTTAAACAAAATTTAACCATATAAAATCTCTAAATTAAAAGGTAATTTTCAATAACAACCAGTACTAGTCACTATTCATAAAAAATTAATATTTAAAACAAAAAACAAAAAATAACCCTATGATAATTTTGAAATTTTAATTCCAAATATGAAGTTAAAATTTTCATGTAAATTTTCTACAAGATTAAAATATTAATTTTATTATTTTTTGAGAAAAAATAATACAAATCAGTTTTTTAGATGGAAATAAAATTTTAAAGAGTATAATGACTCTCCAAAAAATTAAGTATTTTTTAATATAGTTTATATATATAAATACATTACAAATAATTTTTAAAATTTAGTTATTACTGTTAATTTCTAAATTTTCTATGGATATGTAATAATGGTTTTTTAAATAATATTATTATTATTTTGTTGTGGTTTTTTAAAAATAGATGTTGTGTGTAACACAAGCTATCGAAGAAATTAAATTTATTAAAAATATATATATTTCATAAAATCTTAGGGTGTTTCATTCTTCCCCTTGTAAAATGTATTTTTTACTTGAAATTCTATCTCTATGGTATAAAAAACGGAGGATACCTTTGCCTTAGTACATCCTTAGGTTCCCACAAAGCTTTATCAAATTGGTAGTTTATCCACATTACATTGACTAGGTGAGTGGCCTTATTTCATAGAAATTTATCTGTATTATCAAAAATTTCAACCAAATATTGCTCATTATAAATATTATTCTCCAGTGGTATGACCTCTGATTTCAGTACATATGTTGTATCCAGTATGTACTTACTCATGAGAGGTTCATGGAACACATCATGAACCTAAGAGAGATTTGGTAGAAGCATCAAACAATAATCTAAAATCTTGATAAAATCATGAATTTCAATTGGAATGATATACCTAGGGATTATTTTTCCATTTTTTCTAAATGTCATTATGTTATTACTTGGAGGAGTTCTAAGAAACACATTTTGAACAAAATTAAATTCCAAATTTCACCAGTGATTGTGGACATAAAATTTTGATCAAACTTCTGATGTTAATATGTGTTGCTAAAGGGCTCTATACAACTCTGAAATTTCTATATTTATCAGTTGTCTAAATATATTTCCTTCCCAAACATTATCTTAGTACATTGGAGTTCTACACTTCATTCCATATAGGGATCTATAAGGTTCCATCTGAATACTCGAGTGGAATGTATTATTTTATGAAATCTGAAGAAGAGGAATGTTTTAAGCCCATCCACCTTTGAAATACATTGAATAAGATCTAACCATATTATATAGGGTTTGAATTGTTATCTTATACTAATAATCTATTTGAAGATCATATGCAGTGCATAAATTGAACTCAGTGTCAAGACCCTACTGAAGAGTTTTCCAGAACATTGAAGTAAACCTCAGATCCTGATCAGACATAATAGAATGTGGTACTCTGTGAAAACTTACAACTTTCTAAATTTATATCTTTACTAGATGATAAAGATAGAAATGTTTTCAGATAGTGAATAAGTTTTCTGACTTTATAAGGCTATTTACTACAACCCATGTAGTATTATGACCTTCTGATTTTTAGAGAGTCTGACAAAAAAACCTATAGTGATATTTTATAATATTTATTACAGTATGGATAATATTTTTTTAATCCATTTAAATATTTGTCTCTCTAACTTAAATTTATGACATTACAATCAAAATTATATATAATATGAAATATTTCTCTTTATTTCATCCCACCAAATATATTCTTTCATGAAGTCTTGTGGTAGTCACTATACTCTTATCGCCCTTAAGTTGTGGGTTCAAGCCCCATGACCCTGCCTGATGTAAAAAGGTGTCACTCATTTTTAGGGTTATCCATTTTATAAAACTATATTAATATTATTCCTAAATAATTTCAAAATTTCAATAAACTATAATTAATTTAATATCAAAGATAAGATAAACCAAAAAGGTGATCAATACCTTTAATCATATGCCGAAAAAATGTACGTCATTACTCCTTAATTTTTTTTCCCAATATAAAAATAAAAAACCAAGTGGTCTTTTTTCCATAAATGTATCCCAAAATACCCTTAATATTGATAAAAAGCCATCACATAAACCCTCAAAATGAGTGTCTAAGACTTTGAGAATATGATCAACATTAAACTCCTAAACCCATGAGTGTGTCCATAAATCCCACGTTAATATTACATGGATACATATATAGTTTCAAAAGATAATTTACTCTTTATTACTTTTAAATACATTTCCATTGAATTTTTGGGTTCATCCTTCACCTATAGAATACAAAATGTAATCTCATTATTCTATAATCCATGTACATGTAGATAATCAATTAAAAAAATCACATAAAATTTCAATAATATTTTCATAGGGATAATTCATACAAAATAAACCATGATATTCCCAAATAAGTTGTGGAAGATAACTTTTCCGTAATTATAATGATTCACTTCAACCATTGTGACACCATCATATTTCTATTTTTCCTTTCTGTTAACATGTTTTTGTGGCTTATCATCATCAATAGAAATGAGATTGGGGAAATGATTCTAAAAATTCCCAAAATCATTACATTTGAAACACTAGAGTGTGGGTGATGTGTTAGAGGTTGTCTTCTTATCCTCCACTATGTTTACCACCCATTAATTTCCTTTAGACATTCACTAGCTATATGACTTGCCTTACCACATTTAGAACACTTCCAGTTCCACTCAAGAAAATCCCATGAATCTTCTTCCCACATTTATTACTTAAAGGGGGCTATATTTTCTTTCCAACATATGATTTATTTGATTTATAATACATCTTTATCTTTCATTTATTTTAAAAACCATGGGAATGATTGAGATATCTAATTCACATTTCTATGTTATTTGCACAACAAATGAATCTTTTATGGATACTAACATCTATTATAGCTTATGAATTTTAGAGTCTTAGTTTAAATCCACAAATGAATTGATTTATCTTTCCATTAAGGATAATTACTAAAATAGAATCATACCATTCATGTCTTGTAGAATTAGCTTCAAAGGTACCAAGAGATTCATCATCATTCTTCATTAGTTCAAGAAATTCTTTCTCTATACTTTTGTGTAGAAAATGAGGGAAGTACATATTGAAAAATATTATCTTAAACTCACCCATAACATGGATTCAATTTCTTCATCTTCAATCATATTATTAACAATATCCCACAACTGATCAACTTTTCATTATAAATGATAAACAACTAAAATGACATTTTCATGATCTAGACATTGGAAAATGGAAAATGACTTTTAAATGGTACTAAAACATGATAATATAAAATTATATATTCATATTTAATACATTTATTTAAGGTTTATTCATGATTGATTCGATAATTCACAAGTTTTTGTCTTATTTTCATTTAAATTAAGAAATTTGGATTCAAAGGAAGAAATGATGAATATTGGAAAATAGGCTTTACATGCTATGTATCACATGCAGGACGTATAGAACTCATTAATAGTATACCTTCAAGGCTGCAAACCATCCCATACCGCACTTGAAATATGTGAAGATAGTACAACTTGGGAAACATCATTACATGATGCACAAATTTCAATGATCAAAATATTTTACAATGCGAATCACATTCATGACATGAATACATTGCAATATGGGAATGTGTCAAAGGATTTCTCGATCAAAGATACGAACTGATTATTTAGAGGGAAATTTTCATCGCAAATATATGGTGGTAAGATAGCTTACATTATGTGAACATGTTAGGACAAAATTAACTTAATCCATCACATGGCGTACATGGCTTACACATTATTTACTTTTTGGCCTATTAATATTCTGAGCACTCCTCCACACATAGATGTTCGATGTTATTCTTTTATCTATTATATTAATTTGTCCATTTCTTGTCTTTTTTCTAATTTTTAATCTAAAATATGTTTCATTCATTCCTTTCATTTTTTTATTTAATCATTTGATGTTTTTTATCATTCTACCCCAGTTCTTTATCTGTTTCAATCCTATTTCCATTCTCAATGTCTGTTTAGACACAACTCTCCATTTTTTTCAATGATTGTGTGGTCCTAGAACGTTAATTAATTAATAGTGAGTTTTTATATCTATACTTTTTTATTATAGATTTTTCATTTTTTCATTGTTTCTTAATTTAAAAATTTTATTTGATAGGGGTTTTTCTTTTAATAGTTTAATCTTGATTCTTAATTATTTTAGCCATATATTTATTCTTAATATATATTTTCTAGATTATGAATAGCATGTTAAATATTTACATTATTGTTATCATCACCTCCATGTGCAGATAATTCACCTATGGTAAAGGTTCATGAGTTGTTTTTTTAAAATTAATTAATCTCTTAGTTGAACCATGGTAACCCTATGTCCTATAATTATGTTAATAATAATTTTTCATCACATTATTTTTCCCAACCATGGCCATGTGAAGTGGAATTGAAAAAACCAAACATAGTTGTAGTTTATCTGTACTATAACCAAAATCCTTTAAAAATTTATCCATTGAATCCAAGAATAATGAACCTAGGTCACTAGTTATAACCTAACCATGTGATAATTGAAGCATCAGTAGATCTATTTGGTTTAACCAAAACCAATTGGTTATATTTTCACTACTTCAAAACCTATGAAAAAGGATTATCCTAATAAAAATATAGGATTATATTTTGTTAAGAACATTGAAATTTACCCTGACCCCTTCCTTTATTTTCTGAAATAAATCAAAACTACCCAACTATACTTAAAAAAACATGAAGGGTGAGCATGAGGAATCCTTCATAAGGGGATAGATCAAATGGTTGCCGAACTTCCAGTAATACTCATTGTTTCATAGACACACTTCCACATTATAACATCATTGTAGAGAGTATTTTTTGGGAATACAAATTTCTAATCTAACCACAGCCTTTATGAATTCAATAATGTGTGTGGGTGAATCATATTTTGGTTGTTTTGTTGGGGACTTGTATTGATCATGCATTGTGACCTTATGATCAAATAATAGATTACATCACCCCACTCCCTTTATTCTTTTCTTTCCCTATTCCTATTTTAATATTTTCCCCATGAGGCACACCCACAGACTCTCCCTTTATCTCTCTCTCTCTCTCACTCTCTCTCTTCCATCAAGTGCATTCTCTAGGAACCACTGAATCACACAAGAATCTTGGAAACACAAGAACCATTTATTTTTGATCCAAATATTGATAAACAATTGTTGCACACCACCACTTCAAAGTGGATGAGTGAAACAATATTTCAACACCACAACTTCAAAACATATAATATACACCACCAAATGATTAGGGTGAGTAACCAATGCAATAGAAGAACACCATTATAGACTAAGATTTTCCATCCATTAGTTGTGCTATGCCCAACACTGTGTGCCCTCCTATTCAGGTGAAAATTTTAAAAATTAATCATTAGACGAATCACTTGATCTATAATATGGGAAAATTAAGTTTTATTAAACGTAAATACTCCCATGATAATATTTTCAATTTTCTTTAGGGTTGAAATACATTTTGAAATAAAGATATATCATCAAACACCATTCGAACCCTTATCTACAATTTCTCATTGCGTGACTGAGCCATAGATTTATTGAGGTGTCTAGATTTTGAGTCAATCATGGATTTGGAAAAACAAGAGAAAATGTTTCTAAAAAAATACTTTCCCATGATACAGATGTGGAAGCTCCGCAACAAAATTGAATACATCACCCAGACGAAAGGTGAACCAGCCTAGAAGGCATGGTATTAATTCAAATAAATAACTCACAAGTACCCATATAAATGAATAGATGTGTGGATTAAATTAAAGGTATTTTATCTAGTAAATAAACTATCTACATGAACTTCAGTAGAAAAATATATTGATGGAGGATTAATTATCATTACACTGGACGTTAGCCAAACCATACTAGATAAAGTTTCCCACAATGTTAGTCTCTCAAAAATTGAGAGAGGATCACCTTAGTGTGGAATCCATCATATAGAAGAGACTACCCAACACACGTCTTTATTTATGTCTCTAACTAAAAATATTAAATCATTATAGTTAACTGATACACCACTACCACCATCTTCTCTAATGATTGAATTTCAATCCAATAAAATATGGGGAGGCCCATACCCAAACTAATACTACAAGGTAGTCGTAGAGGATCCCCAATTCCTATATTGTAATTATTTCAATTATAATCAATAGAGAAAAAATACCACCAAACCTAGAAATATCTATAGTAGAAAAACTATCAACTAAGGCTGGATTATCAGTAGGTGAAAAAAAACAAGGTTATTTTCAGCATAGAATCTGACAAGTACAACAAAGTAATCAGGTACCTACTATGTACCCACCTTAAGTTCCATCTCGTAAAAAACTATAATTCAAATAACCTTTTCCTAGAGCGTATTAGTTCTAACCAGTACAACTTTGAAGCATCAAAAATCTTGACCAAAACCACATCAACAAGACAAACCTTTCTAGACCAATTTGGAAAATTTTATCACTACTTCCGTGTAAATTAAAAAACAAAGGAAGAATCCTAGTAGATGAAGAAGAAAACCACAAGGCATAACTATTAAAAATAGAGCCTCAAATGGGGATTATATCTAAGACACTATCTATTTGGATATTGGGTACTTTTCCTAGTAATATAAAATATCCTGTAAGGGAATATTAAAAAGATATAGATGTTATATGTTAAAATGTGTTGGGTTTTTATCAACCATGATGAATTTAGAAAAAATTAGTTTTAATAATTTTATAAAACTATCCCATGTAAACAAAATAAATAGAAAATGAGAAATTTACATTTGAAGAAAAACCGGAAAAGAGTTATGCATATGTGTAACGATCAATATACAACCCACCTTTCCCTTTTCATGAACAAATGAAAAAAGGGAAAAAGGAGTAGAAATATAAAAAATTATTCAAAATTTTTAAATAATTCTATATCAACATTCCATTTTCAGAGAAAATATCTCAAGTACCCTATTATAAAATTTTCCTCAAATTTATGCACTCAAGAAAAAAATGAAGGACATAGGATCCATCTTCCTAAATGAAGAATTATCCATATTTTTTCATTGGAAGTAAACTCCAAAAATATGATACCCCAAATGTTTTTAATCCCTTTCACTATAAAGGTAGGTAAATTTGAAAATCCTTATATGATGTAGGATAAAAGTGTCAATATAACGCCCAAGAGTTTTTTCAAGAAGATAGGGAAAAGTTAATTGAAACCAACTAGGGTGGCACTCCAACTCACTGACTACTCATTCTAGCACCCTCAAGGTTTTCTCAATGATATCTTATTAATAGTTGTGAAATTTATTTTCTCTACTTATTTCCTTATAATATCCATGAAAGAGGAAGGTGATATTTTCCTCATTATTGGAAGACCATTTCTCAGAATTGTAAAGGCATTGATTGATGTTAAATTGGGGAGATTTATTTTTAGAGTTGGTGATGAATATGTTGTGTTTAGTTTGAAGAATGATTCTAATAAATTTTAAATGTTGTTAAATTTTAATACCATATCTATTATAGATAGGAAAGATGATCTTGGAAATAGAAGGAATAGAAAAAGAAATTACCTTCTATTGACAAGGGATCTATTGCTCATATGAATTAAAATTTCACCAGACCTCTAACAAGGGAGGTCGTCCCACTTTTTTGCTATACTATTTCAAGAATCATTATACACGAGGAATCAACTCAATGTTATTATCTTATGCTTTTAAATATGTCAAGATCTAGACTATAAATAAAGCGATGACTGTGAGGAAACCTAGTGTAGATTCAATAAGATAGAATATGGAAATTTTTTCTTTGGGGTGGTTTAGACTATATTGAGAGCTTGTTTGGAGGGCCTGGTCGAATTATTATATAAAATACTAAAATACACACCATATAAATAATAAAAAATATTTAAAATTTGATCAAATAAAAATTTAGAAAAATCTGAATTTGTACATCGTGTATATAATACATGACATGTAAACTTCAAGTATGGTTTTATAAACCATGAACCCTAGGATCATGACAAACCCCTTATATCATTATTCCTATTCTACAGATCACCTTTTACAACTCCTCAACTCCTATGATCTCACCCAAATTCATGTCCCCTCCTCTCCCCATATGAACCATCTTCCAACCCCTCACCTTCCACTCTATCCATATTTACTAGAGCCAAGATAATTCACACACATCTTACTGACCGCACGCTCAAGTGTGAGGAACACCTTAACCACCCAAATGGAAGAAGTATGCTCCTATTCCACCATCCCATAGCCCTCCACCTATTCTTCTCATTCTACCACTATGTATAATTTTGATTCCTAGTACTCATAGCCTCTGTTCTAAAGATATTTGATCTTTTATCATTCCCATGTTTATCCTCCCTCCACTTTTCTAACCTTCTGCATCATGTTTCGGCTGGTCCACTTACATTCCAAGCTGATATGGATGGGGATACTCATGAAGGATGGAAAAATATAAATATGGGCTCCATATTATCTTGAGGATTCTGAAAATTCTTCTACTAGCTTGTCGCTAATCTAGCCACACTTGTATCCACACCTCATGCCCCTGCTCCCACCCTATTATCGACCACCATACCTTCTAGAACTTCCACCACCCATATCCCTTATGCCTCCACCACTACATTCCCCAAACCTTCAACCAACCCATCCTTCCTTGTAGTTATCTAGGCCTTGCCCCATTTCCTCCTAGTGAAGATACAATAGGCTTACCACCACATAATAATACCTTTTTTGATCTCCCCCTTTGAATGACCATGAAACCAAAATCATCATTTCATCCAACACCGACTATAGATTGTCTATCTTTATGTATCCCTCGCAATTTTGAGACCCTGACATACCTAACCTCAACACCAAAAGACCCTACGGCTGAGTAAGAGTGTTTATCAGAGCATACCCAGCAAGGAAAGGGACCAATAATTTCACCATCTACTACGATTTTGTTCATCAAACCTACTTCTTGACACACAACCAACATCAGGATCAACAACTCACCCCCTCCATCCACTAAGAATGCTTCCAGAACTAGGTCACCCACATAAACAATTGATCCAATATCCCATTAATCCATGTCTAATATCTATAGGATAGTCCAGCTATAGACACCCACTGTTCGGGAGGGTAGAGTTGATTTGGACTATGACGATTTAGAGTTTACATCCTAGTTTTTTCCTGGACCCCTCCCCCATTTGTGTACTATGTTTGAGTGAATTTTTTTAAAATGATTTTATTAAATTTCTCACTAATGTTTCATTAATACATATATATACCTGGGATAAATATTTTTTCTTTACTTATGGTTCATTATTTTCATTTTATGACTTTATTAAATTTTCCATGTCTCGCTCTTCTTCCTCATCCACAATCATTATGCACATGTTCTGCCTCCATCTTCCCTACTACTTTTGATGAGTCAACATATGGATGAGATTAAGCTTTCTCTTGAGGATATCACATTATAAATTCTTGCTAATAAGATATCCACACAATAAGAATAACATATTCTTTTCCCTAAGTATGATATTCATGCTCAATACACAGCTGAGATGTTAATCCCACCTAATATTTCCCGTGTGATCTATTACAGAGCCACCAATTCTTATAGGAGGAAAAAAACATCTAAGATTATATATGAATCTACCTAATCCTTTTTTTAATTCATCTGGATTGAGATTTCATATTTATGACTTTACATGAGGAAACCCACATTTTTTTCTTTATTTTCATTTTTTCTTAGGGTCTTTGATTTTTTTAGTAGAATTATTATTCGTAAGCTATCCTAGAATTTTTCTATACACCCAAATATAAATTTATATGAGCTATTTTTCTTTATTGGTCACTATGTTAACATACCCATTTCACTACATTAATTTTATTTAATCCCTGGGGACTAATGTTTTATCTAGTGTAGGTTTTTTCTTGGTAATAAATTATTTAGGTAGCCTAATTTTAAATCCCCATCCAGCAAGTTTCTCCATGTAATGACACTCATCATACAGATATATCAATTCCCAAAATTCAATTTTATATTTTAATTTAATTATTTATACTGATATTGATATCTATCACATTATTCTATCCAAGACAGAGTGGAAACTATATCATTTTATGTGTGGGGTAGCTTTCCTTGAGCTTTATTTTTAATAATCTTGGATTATTTCTTATTCTCACCTATCTAGGATATATTTTTCATTGAAATCACGCTTTAAACCAAAATACTCATTATAACCATTTAAATCAAAGAGAATGTTATGTTGGTAATTGTTGGAATCCATATTTTACTCCTTTTTATATTTTCAACATGATTTATTATTATATTATTTTAATTAAAATTCAATTTTGTTTAAAATTTAATTTAATTAACTTATTATTTGATTTTATACCACGAGTGATTTCATGTTAGTTTTGTATACTTCCATTTCCATGAGGATTATAGACCCACAATTTCATATTCTTTTATAATCATATTTATTGAGAGGAACTTATGAAACTTAAACATATAAATTTTTTTATTAAGATTATATTGAGGCTATTAATTAACAAATTCCTTTATTATATGAATAAGGTAATTTTGTGAGCCACTCTTTCCTTAGACCCACATTACAGTTTTCCTTCCTTTACCATTATTTCCATGAATGGACTATTTTTTTTGGATTCATTTCAAGATGATTAACCCTTACTACAATGATCTCAGTATTATGTATGATAATCCTATGAAAAAGTGTGGGGGTATTTTCACTCATGATGGACATAAGATGTTATTATTGAGGATAATTACTATGGGAATTTCACGAGAACAATATGATTTGGTCCATGATTACATTTGGAAATTTAAATTCATACCTTATTCCATTGAAAAATATTTGAAATAAATAGAAAAAATATATTGGGATTTGTATTATAAAGGAGAAAAATAAAAAATTCTAGAAGGATGAATCCAATATAGGATTATATGTAGTTAGGATACTGATGTGAGATCAGTCCGGAACATGATTTTTGAAAAAATAAATAAATAAAACATTAATAAGAAAGAAACAATGTACATTATTTATACTTATTATATTTGTGGATTAAATTTGAGTTCTTTATAGCTTTTACACCATTTTAACTTAGAAGAGTTGCTTCATTGAAATTTTTAAATTTATAATGCATTAAATTTTAGACCTTACCACCATTTTGAGATTGGTGTTTTTCTTTCGACCCACTTATCCTTTTCTTCAGAGTAATTTTAAAACTATTTGTTGAAGACCTCATGATTGATTTTTTATTTATCTTAACGAAGTGTAGATGATTGAACCAATTCAAGACCATGGTTGGGAAAATGTATTCAGAGTATGCTCATAACATCCATAACATTTTACCTTTATCTATGAGAGAAAATTTAATAAAAACATAAATGAAAAATATGTACAAAATTTAATTAATAGTTATGAAATAATAATTAAAGAATAAATAATATCGATAAAGAAATGAACGATGATCCATGAATGATTTTCTATTTAGGATTGATTCTAGAGTCTGAATTTTTCATCATACAATTAGTTTTATTTGAATTTGAGTAATGATTTTTTCATGTTTTTAAAATTGTTTCTTTTGGAATCCCTTTTGTGATTATTTTCTCTAGAGGACAAGTAATTGTTTGGGTGTAAAATAATTTGATAAAAAGTCATAATATATACATATAAGATACATTTTTTAATTTTTATTCCTGATTTAATTGATAATTCACTTGATTTTTTAATAAGAATTAGTAAATTTTTATTCAAATGAAGAAATTGTGATAATTGGGAAAAACAGGCTTTATACGCCTTGTATCACATACAAGTTGTGTAGACATCCTTCACAATATAACTATTAGGCTATAAAAAACACCAATAAAAATTCATAATATGAAGGCAATATAGATCATGTAATATCATTTCACAAAGTGAAGATTTCAAATATTAGAATCCCATGTAAAATTAATCACATAATTTACGTGCAATGATTGTATAAAATGCATGTTTCAAGGGATCTCCCAATCAATAATACAAACATATTATTTAGCAGGAAATGTGGATTTCAAATATATGATGTGCAACCATCTTACATGACAAAAAAATGTCAAGATAGATTCCATTTAATCTAGTACATGATATTCATGAATAAAAAATCATGTAATTTTTTGGCCCACTATTATTCTGAGTTCCCCTCTATGCAAAGAAGTTTGATGTTGTTATTTTCTCTCTCATATTTCTCCCACCATTTCTTATCTTGGTTGTCCATTTTTACTCTAAAATTGATTTTATTCATTGATTTCATTTATTATTTAATAATTTTGAGTTTTTAATCAATTCACACCCATTATTCATCTATTGGAATCCTGTTTCCATTATTGATGTTTGTTTCGACACCGCTCTCCATTCTTCATCAACTCTTGCATCGTTATTCAACGTTTCTTCATTATTAGTGAGCATTTGATGGGTTCTTAATTGTTTTGATCCCAAATTGTTCGTTATTTAATTTTTTATTCATTTCAAAATGGGTTTTGATTGGTTTAGTGTTGTTTTAAATTTTCTAATATAGATTCTTAATTATTTTAGACCTTGATTGATCTTTTTACATGTTTTCTCTATTATGCATAACAAGTTTAATATTTACTTACTTTTGATCATCACCACCATGTATATCTAATACACCAAGGGTTATTGGTCTAGAGTAGGTGTCTTTACAATTCTAAATAATCTCTATGTTGAACCACGATAACCCTTTTTCTAGTAGGTAGGTTAATAATAATTATTCATCACATTATTTTTCCCAACCATGACCATGGGATGTGTAATTGAACGAACTAAACATAATTGGAGCTAAGAATGATAATGAGCATTAACATGTGACACTTTCTTCATTTAATCTAAGTGAAATGCACATAGTTTTTCATTTATACCCTGATCATGAGATAATGACCACAATAGTAGATCCAATTGGTATAACCAGAACTGATTGGTGACTTTTTCACCACATCGTAGCCTACTCCATATGAATATACCAAACTACATCTAGGATTATCTTCCATAAATTTCCCTAAAATTGACCATGAAACCTTTATTTATTTTCTGAATTAATTTCAAACTACATATCATTAGTTAAAAACCAACTTAAAGAGTGAATTTGAGGAATATTTTTCAAGGGTTTTGTTCCATTAGTTGTTGAACTTCCATTACTCCTCAGGGGTTCAACCACACAATTCCACTTTAATAAGACCTATTATTAAAGGTAGTTTTGAACTATAGATTAATGTTGTGATCTTTTACTATTTGAATTAAATGGCATGTGTGGGAACATCAATCCATTTATTAGAATGTATTGGATTAATAAAATCACTAAAAGAATGTGGAAATTGCCTCATCACAGAATCAACAGAAGGTTTTTCCCTCTTTTCTCTTTTCTGTGTTTATTGTAATTTATAATTTGAGAATGTTGTGGGATCATAGAAATGATATTTTTCATTCCATATCCTATAAAATTTGGTTTCTCTACTGGAAATTCATAGAATTTTCCATCGCATTCAACATTAACATTGTTCTTTCAGGTTCTATCCATTAACTAAAACCAAAAATCAATGTTTTGGAAGTAATAAATATAGTGGTAAAATCTCATAATGATGAAAAATAATATTTTAAATTTATAAATCTTTAGACCATATTCTTATTCCACGACTTCTTATTTTTAACTAAGTTTATTCATGGTCACTATTAAATTCATTCATGATGGTTCAGAAATTGTTTTTTAATTTACAAATAATATCCCTAGAGTGTTAAATTAGATGCACAGAAAGGAACATTGTCATATACTAGGAAATGATCAAGTCAATTCCAACAAACCTATTTTAGGTTAATTACCCCTAGTTACATCTATGCTAGAAGGAAGTCAAATTTTATTACCCAAATAGGAATGTAATTTTTTGGAAACCACTAACTCCATCCTTCACCAATATTTCAAAAAAATTTCAACTACATATAATTTTCCTTAAACATATCCCCATGGATATCACTAATGTTTTCCCATTATAGTATTTAATGTTTAACTAAATATTTTTATAATACCAACTAAAAAGACCCAAGCTTCTGATACATAAATATTACATCTTAGTAGATGAATATTCATTATAAAACATAACAATACATGCTGTTATCATCTCGGAAATGTGAATTTGGAATATGAGAAACATAAAAAACAAATTCATATGTAGACTATATCTTCTCCCACAAAGTTCTTCATTTCATTCTCCATTCTTAGATTATCAAATCATAATATAATTATTAATAATCTAGGGAATAATAAATTTTAAATGGTGATATCAGATGCCCAGTAAGGTTAAAATGGGAGATATCAATGACCACACAATAATGACATGAGGATAAGGTTACATGAAAATGAGCATAACATTTGAAACCCAGACCCAGTATATCATAAATCGTAAAACTTTTTCATGACATAATTATTTGTAGTTCATAAGAAATGAATCATAAAGGAATAAGTTTAAATAATAAAATTTAGGATGGCCTTGTTATAAGAAATATATTCATGAAATACACATTAACATATAACATTGTGAACATGAATAAATAGAAATGATTTATCTTATTTCATTAAGGACATTGAATCAGGGCCTCATATAATAAAATAGACATGAAGGAAGATATATGTATAAAATTTTGAACATGATTTCTGTTTTATTCATAGCTTTTGATTACCCAATGTATTGAAGTGAGGTATAGGTAATACAAATCCTTGGTTATAATGTGACCACCATATTTGGTTATAACATAACTTCCATACATTTTTATTACATGACCACTATTTTTTATTATAACATAACCACCATCAATGTTTATAACATAAACACTATCATATAATGAAAAACTGACAAATGTGTTCCACAATATTATAAAAAATTTATTATATTACAAACCATGAAAGGAAATGGGTTTCATAGACATTTATTCATAGTATAACAGATGGAAAATGACTGGATTTCAAAAACATCATGTCATCAGAAACATAAACCATCTGAAGGGAAAAAAATATGATATGATTTTATAATATCCCCATTAATACTTTAGTAAAATAAAATTATTCCATCACAGATGTAAATTATTTTCAAAGACAACATTATGTATTTCTGGAGAAAAATAACCTTTCTATAAAAATAAGTTTTTTAAATAAAAGTTCAATTTTTTTTTCGGAATCCTTTTATTTTAAAGTAATCATTAGAAAATATAAATGTGTCTCTAAAATATTGAGTGTCTGTAATATTGGGATATTTTTATCATTCATTACATGTTAAATGAAATATTCCATTCAAGTTTTCAGTAAATGATTATCGCACCATGTTTGGAAAATGACATGAATATTCATTTTAATGATTTTTTAAAACATTAAAACTTGGATAAAAATTACTATAAAACAATATTTTTAAAATATTAAAACATTATTTTAATCATTCTTAGAAAACATGGACATTGGAGAAAAAGGGTTTTGACCATAGAGGGAAATAAAGCCATTTTTCAGTAAAAACATTATTTTGGAATCCTCAGTGTATAAAGATAATAAAATGAAGGAAAATATTTATTATAAATAAATAAAAATAGTTAAATAAAATTAATGTTTTAATTTTGATATAGATCCTAATATTTCACCATCAAAATCGTAATAATAAAAAAAATTCACAAAATAATGATATTCTAACATCAAAACCATACCACTATGCTAATTTTGAATCATAATACCCATTAAATAATAACATGAAAATTAAATTTAAATATCATTAATAGAATTATAATCATGATTTTAAAAATAATGTTTATAGTATATACACATCATAAATGATGATAGATGCAAACCACAATACTTGTCTCAAAGAAGGAAAATTGAGACAAAATCCCTTACCCTAAGTCTCGTTTTCCATTATACATGTTATAACATCCTATATAATAAATATAAGTTTATTATATGATTATTAAATAATTATAATAATTTTTAACATGCAATTTATGATTTACTTATTACCTTTTATTAACAATTTATTAACTATTCCCAGTTAATATCACATTTCAGGTAATAACTACTTTATTTTTTCCATTTATGTCAAGATTTGGTTCCCTCAATCATTTTATTTTGAATTAGATTCAATAATTTATATAAAATAAACATTGATATAAATATTATATATAGTCACTATATATATATTTATAGTAATCCATTAACTTTGAGATAGAAAATTAAATACACCGTTCAAGGAAACTGGAGGCCATACATACGCATGAATGTTGTTTCCATTTTTTGGAAGGTTGAAAAATAAAAATGGAAATAATATATAACCAATATTTAATAATTTTTATGAAATAAATATCACATATACTCATTAAATTTACACTTTTTACCTTCCCTGAAATGTGCTCCTAAAAAATTTATCACATCACTTCACGAGGTGGTGGTTCGCCGTACACACAAACGATGTTATCGTATACCTGACAAAATGGAAAGTAAGAATATATATGAGATATATTATTTATGGAAGTATAATTATATTAAAAATAAAATATATATTTATTCAATCTGTAATCATTTTTATCCACTTAAAAAAATTTAAAACAAATCACATCGGTTCGCCGGGTGGTAGTCTATCGTACACACGATCAATGTTATTATTTTCCAAAGGGCTGTGGGGTAACAAGATGGGATTGGTATTATAAATATAGAGATATAATAATATCATAAATATATTATTTGAATAGTAATTACATCATTATATCTAGCTATGATATGGGGTGATGGAAAATGAATAATATTGGTTTATTTGGTGGTAGTCCACCGCACACACGATAGACGATTTTATTTACCATTTGATGGAAGGGGAGATTTATATATTTTATTACACTAAAATAATAAAATAAATGAATATTGGAGATATTGTTGTTATTATACAATCATAATTAAATAATATTTGAATGAGGATAATGAAAAAAAAGGTTATGAATTTACGTCTTTGTTGGACAACTTCTTTAAGTTTATACAAAATGAATTCATAAGTGGATTTATTAATAATAACATGGAATATAGGATTTTTATAGGGAAGTAAGGAATATATTTTTTAGGAATTTTTTTGAAAAAAATGGTTTTGTAATTTTAAAGAGCGAATAAAAGGGATAACCTTTTATAAGCTGGGGAGAGGACACACAAGTATTTTTTCAAAAGAATAATGTGTACCCACATTTTTAGTTAAAAAGTCCAAAAAATGTGTCAGTATATTACATTAGAGGTTATAAAGAAGATATATTACTATAAAATGGTTGTTTAAAAAGTTTTATGGTCATTTTTCACCATATTGTTTTAGTTTAACCCTCTATTAAACATGTTTAACCTTAACCAGGATAATTACTTTTTTCTATTTTTATTATTAATTTTGACCTAAAATTAAGATTACCATATTATATAGTTTTAATTATTTTTATTAAAAATATGGAATATATTTTTATAAATTCTATCAATGTAAGTGAAAAAATATAATTTAAAATTAAACATGCATACGTGATAAAAAAGTGGTTTCCTAAAGGAAAAATTTCAAAAGATTAAAAAGATTTTATATCAAAATTAAATATGAAGTTTACTCTAATGAACTATAAAGGGTTAATTAAAAAATAATTTATCAAATTTTACTTTTTAAACAATTTTAAAACAAAATATAACATTATAAATTCTTTAAATAAAAAGGGTGTTTTTGATAAAAAATTTGTATTTTTTACTATTCATTGAAAAAGAATATATTTAGAAAAATACAAAAAATACACCCTAAGATAATATTAATTGTTTGATTCCAAAAATTATGTTAATTTTTTCAAATATATTTTATAAAAGTTTGAAAAGTTTGTTTTATTTTTTTCATGAAAATTAATACAAATCTTTTTGGAAAAAAAAAGTATTACTAAAAGAATACAAGGACTTTACTAAAAATTAATTACATATTTATCAATATAATTTATTTATATAAAACCATTATACATTGTTTTTAATATTTGGCTATTACAATTCATTCTTCCATGTTTAACGAATATGTAATAATAGTCATGTTGAAATAATAATTTCAATATATTTTAAAATTTTGTTAAAACTTCGTGTTGCATGTAACACAAGATATTGATGAAATAAAATTTATTTGGAAAAAAATTTTCATAAAATCTTGGGCAGTTACAATTCTCTAATAACCATTTCTACCTTGAGTGCTGATCGAATTTTTTATTCATGGCTTCTAAATTATCTAATAAATCATTCCATTAAGATACATGGTTTTAAACCTCCAATATATCAATTGATTTTGATTCCATGGATGATGATTAAAATAGAGTAATTTCTTAAAATTCTTGTAAATGTTTCAACATAGGAACAAATTGATTTATAATCCTTCAACTATGCTCATGGAATTTATCCTCTATTTGTTTTGTAGAATATGATGGATGTAGTTAATAAAAATATCGTATTAAACAAATCCCAATAGATGGAATAAATTTATTTATATGTCCACATATACTTAATAAAATTCCACCACTAATGAAATAAGACTTCAAAAAAAAAAATTAAAGGACAACCTTTTCAATTTCATAGAAATAAATAAGATAAAATATTTTCTTTGTGTTACTTATACATCGCGCATCTACTAATGGGTTTGATGAATCATTAAATGAAGCTAAATGTTTCTTTATGAATGAATCAACTATGACTTGTTCCATCCATTGATTATTTTGAAGCTAACCATGATTGTAGAGACCCTGAACCCAGTATCCTAGAGCTGGTGTCTTCATTATTACATAGGAATAAGTTATAAGGAATCATATCTCATAATACAAATAAGTTTAGAAGTATCGGAAAAAATATACATACAATATTCCCATATTAAATTTTAGTAAAAAAATTAAAAAATATTTTTTTTCTTTTGAGAATATCATTATTCCATCTATAATATCATTACATATCTTTTTTAGTACACTTTATGGATTTATATTGAAGGAAAAAAATAAGGGTGATCTCAAATACTCAGTAAGGGTCAATATCCATATAAGCTATCATGAATTAATTAGCACAATCAATTTGGAATGGTAAACATCAAAACACACAAGCTATTTAAATAACTATATAAGGAATAATCAATATGGAAAGGTAAATAACTGAAAAAAATTTAATTTAATCAATAAATCAACAAATAAATTCATCAAAAGATATTTTCATTGTGAAAATAACATTTATAATAATAACTAAATTCTTAATGAAGGTAATGATTAATTATTGGATGTCAAATCTCAGGCATGTGATACCTCTAACCTCATGACCTTACATAAGAGGATTTAAACTATAGGTAAAACCCCATTTAAGTCCATCTTAACTTGATTACCATATGAGACCTTATGATGCAATTAGGGGCTATATAATACTTGGACCCACCTGTCATTACATGTGAAAATAATTCCTCATATATAAAATAAATGGATTAATTCAAAAATCAATATGCCTTATCATCAAATATCTATATTGAGTAAAGGATACAGATTTGTTAATATTTCCCATGTTAATCAAAGAACAATCAATTGAAAGAACATATTTTTAAATGAGATATGGTATAATAAATAAGAATATCCATGATAAATAATATAGATATTTTAGGGAAATATTATTTCTAATAATCAAAAAAAATTTAATTTTTAAGGGGAAGTTGGTGAATACACAAAAAAAATAAGGATGGAAATTTTAGTAATATCCTTGTTCAAAATAATGATAAATTATATAGAGGAATAATAAGGATGGTATCAATTCAATATATAATAATTGGAGTAAAAATAAATTTTTATTTTCATTTATGAATTGAAGTACTATAAAAAGATATTTAAAATCATTCTTGAGGAAAATATTCATTTCATTTTAAAAATTCCCTTCTAAAAATAAAATTTCACAAATTTTTTTTAAATACATTCTTTCAAAAAAAAATTAAACATATAATGGGATATTTTAAAAATTTGAGTGTTTATGCTGGAAATAAATTCAATACACATTCAGTATGTTAAAATTAGGATTCCTCTCACATTTTTAGTTAAACCCAAATTGGACTTATTTTGAAAAGGATATGAAGATTCATTTAAAAACATTCTTTGAATAGTAAAATGGGTAAAAATTTATTTAATATTAAATTTATAAAGGGTTTACAAAAAGTTTAAACACATTTTTAGATAACATTTTTTTAGATGAAAATAGATTTCAGACCAAAGAGACAAATTATGTTTGATTTATTAAAAGAATTATATCAATTATTTTAAGTTTCTATGAAATTTAAAATCGTAATATTACTTAAAAAAGCTAATTAATAACCACATGAAGATAATATGTATTGTTTTTTTACAAAATTATCATATAATTTTAATTTAAGGAAATTAAAATATAATAATCCTAATCAAAATGAGATTATGAAGTAATACCTTGAAAAGATCATAACATTGAAGTTATAATTATCTAATAAATAGATTGTGTGTATAAAATATAAATCCCCATAAAATAATTTTAAATAAAATAATATATATATTCAAAAGTCATTTCTTGGATAATCCTTGGATTTTAAAGACAACGATGGAGTAATATAACCCAATGGAAAGAAATTGAGTTATAACATTTCTACCCATATGGTAACTGTTAATTCAAAAACCACTTAGAAGAAAGAATTAAAATTAAAATATAAAATTAAATGAATAATGAATTAATAATGATATAACATGTAAAAGTATCATTTTATAACTCATATAAAATTAATTAGGTACATAACATTACAATATGCCTCAATGAAATGAAATTGAGATGAAATCCCTTACCTCATGCTTTCTTTAGGTTGAATGTGCTTAAACCTACGGTATACTGGTTTTAAACATCTTATTAACTTATACCATAACTATATTAATATTTATAATATCATATATCATCCATTTATAACATGTAATCACCAGTTTATTAATAATTATTCATTATTTTCATTGTTTCAGGTTTTAATTGCCTTGTTTTCTCGTGCGTGTTTTAACATTAAAGACCTGGTTCTTTCACATATTACAAAGTTTCATCATCACCAGAATAATAATAATTACCTAATTATCATATTTATACAACAATTTTACTTTTATTACCAATCATGAAATATGTTTTTGGGAAATTAAATATGTTACAATGCGGGAGACGGTAGGTCGTACAAACACATGAGTAACATTTATATTCTCTAATGATCGTTATGAAAATAAGGTAAGTAATATATATTCTTTATTTAATTATGTTAATATCATATATAATATATTTTATAATTATATATATCATCATTGTGGTGTGGTTATGAAAAGAGAGTCAAATCACTTCATGAAGGCGGTAGTCCACACGTACACGGACAATGTTATCATCTATAAGTGAGTGGAGTGATAAGAAAGAAAATGATATATATAATCTTTCTGTAATGATAAATATTTCATGAATATCATAAATATTTCATTTATATCACATATAATCATTAAATGTATTCTCATCAACTTCCATGTGATGTGTTAGTGAAAGACGAATCATGTCGCTTCCCAGGGTAGTTGTTAGCCATACACTTGGGTGACATTATCATATCTCCTATGAAATGGAATGTAAAAAAGATATATATGATATACAGACTCCAAATGTTTAAATATTTTGTACATATCATATATATACTTTATATCCTTCAACATACCCATCCTTTAAAGTTGGTAACAAAAGAACAAATGACATCAGTTTGTAAGGAGGTAGTCCATTGTACACAAAAATAATGATTTCGTAACCCATTTGATGGAAGTGGATATAATTATAGGACATAAAATTATTATGAAAAATTTATTATTTTTAAAATAATGATATAAATATATCATATTTATTTAATTTTAATTTAATGAGTTATAGAAAGGTATAAAATAAAGACGCTCATTAAGGAACATTACCTATTCTTCAAGTATCCTCCATAGGTTTCCACTATATTATAACATGGTTGGATTTAGGCCAAATAAAAGGATTATAGTAGGATAAGAGGAAGATGGTATGTTATTTGGTTATGTATTTCCTAAACCAACTAGGTTTTATGGTGTGAAGAATAGAGGATAGGGGTGACCTTTTATAAGTGAGGTGAGTAGCACACCGACATTTTTTTTGAAATGATTCAATCTTACACATGTTTTTATCTTGAAAAAAGAATAAAAAAATGGGACCCTATAGATCCTAGAAGTTATAATATATTAATATTCCCATATAATAGATGTTTTACAAGTTGGTATCTCATTTAAAACCATGTCATCTTACTTTAACCCCTCGATAAATATATTTTACCATGACATTTGTAAATAGTTTTTACTATTTTTTATATTAATATTGGTAAAAAAATTAATTTGACATTATTAAATATTATAAATTTTTTTATTAAAAATATGGAATCCATTTTCCCAAATTAAATTCAGAAGTGGAAAATTATAATTTTAAATTAATCCTGCATACGTGATAGGAAATCATGTTTTTAATTAAAAAAATGATCAAAAGTTTACAATGTTTTTATATAAAAATTAAATAAAAAAGTACTAAATGAAAAAAATTGGAATAATTTATAATAATATTGAACTAATTTTACTTTAAACCGAATTTGAAATATAATTTATCATTATAAATTATTTGAATTAAAAGGAATCCTTCTGTTAAAATTTAGAATTTTCACTTTTCATCAAAATATGAAATATTTCTAGAAAATACCCAAAATTCATCTTAACATAATTTTTGTATTCTAATTTCAAAAATAATATATTTTTAATCCAAATGATTTTTTAAATTTATTTTGAATTAATTTTAAATTATGCGCACAATGAGCGATTAAACCGTATTTTAGAAAAATACCATTTTTTAGAAAACTTTTCTTTTTTCCTATAATGACAATTCTTTTATTTATAATAAATAAATAAATAATGAATGTATTTAAAATATATATTTTAATAATGTATTCAATCCTATTCATTAAAAAATTGTATAGTCTAGGTGGAATCTATCCCAAAATATTTTATTAATATGTCACATTTTGTTTAAACTCGATGTTGCATGTAACGCTAGCTAAAACCATTGTTGTATGTTATGAAATATAAAACATGTACTGTATGAAACAAAAAATATTTTTTAGATTTAATTTATTAAAAGATAAATATATCTTAAATTCTTATGATTTTATACTCCCTTTTATGCATGGTGCTGCATGTCATACACTCTATCTAATATGATTTTTACATTTTCAAATTTGAATGTGTCACATTCTCCCCACCTTAAATAATTTGTTTCATCACAATTGGAACATTATCTATGTAATAGAAAGTTTTATATTTGGAAATAACATTATTTAAGAACCCAAATAATAATTTTTTTAATAAAATATCCTCTTAATAAGAGAGAATGAGAAGTATGAAGGTCATCTAGAATAACAAATATCTAGTTTTTAAGTAGAAGAACATAAGTTGGGAATCGAATCATTGACATAGAAGAAAAATGTAAATAATAAAAGAGTGTTATTGAGGACATTGATTACTATTATTTGAATGATTAATAGAATGTTAAGGGCCTTGAAACCAAAAATAAGTTATGATTTAAAAGACTATATGATTCATCGAATATGATGGCATTAGGTGAACATTTTGTTTCAAGATTATTTCCCAAAGTTGATGAATTATTTTATTATCTAAGAATGTATGAAAATATGATTGCATGATATGTTTCCAATAGATAATAAATATTTCATCATTTGTTTGTTCTTTGATTTAATTCTAATTTCATCCCTTACTCCATGAAATGAATATCAAAAAATGGAATTTTTATGCCTCATTCACTAAAATTCACTTCCAATGGCTCGTAAGGTACATAAAAGAGTCGAAATTCTTTCTTTATGTCTTTAACTGTTAAAAAAACCAATATAGTTTGAAAAAGTTTTAAAATATAATATATTCAACTCTAAACCTACATTGTAAAAACACATTTTAATTGTTAATTTTTATTCATCAATTTTTTAACAAAAAATATAATACATCATGTAGGCTAGTGGGAGGAACTAAACCATTATTATCCTCCAATCATGGTTTCAAGCCCCACAACCTTTCCAAATGTGATGGGTTTTCACCTAGTTTACGTGTTTCCATTATTTTAAACTACATTAATATAATTCCTTTTACATTCCCAAAACTATATAATGTAATGCTTTGATTTAATATTAATCATTAATTGACTATTTTGATAATTCTTTCAAGACAACTTGTTTTTTTATCAAATTTAAATAATTTATTTGACTATTTTTACAATTTAAATAATCATCATATCAACACTAAAGGTTATCAATACATTTATTTTTTTGTCTATAAAATTTAAAGGCATTATTAATATAACAATTTCTACTAAAACATATATTTTCCATAAATTTCCCATAAAATTTCCTTAATCATGAAACATTCCAACCACTAATTTTTTTAAAAGGGTTGTTAAAACATCGAAAATTTGATCAATCATAAAATTATTACCCACAATGGTATTCATAACTCTTACTTTAATGAATACTCATATACTTCTAAAATATAACAGAATCCTACAATGTTTTAGGATTCTTATAGAAAAATACCACATGTAGAATACTTTTATAATTTAATTCTTGAATCATAATACATAAACACACCATTTATTTTATTTTAACATAGTTCCTTCCTTGGTCTAGGGCATATCCTTTAGAAGATTTCATTGACTCAGATAATGACCATTTTCATAACATTTAAGACAAAAAACTATAAATGGATCACTAGGATGAGATTTATTTTTTTGATCATACACTTCATTTTTCTCAGATTTTTTTTTCAGTATTCCCTTACCTTCCACACACAAATAGTTTTCCCTTTCCATTGAGACACATTATTGGATGTCTCCATCCACATTTCCGACATGAATGAAATTTATATTTCATTCATCCATGTTCCGTACAACTAATTATATTAGATGTTCTTCTATACTTATTGTTAAAGTAAATCATATGGTTATGTTCTATAATATATTTTTTCCAGAATCTAGTTCCCAAGGATTCTACAAAAACTCATTTGATTCCAACTATAGTTAAACTAGACCAAGTAGTCAAAATATAGAGTTAGATTTATTAAATTATCATAAGTTACAATGAATCACATCTCGAAGGACATAATACTTTAGTTGTCTTGGAAAACAAGATATATACATGATTCCGACATTACATTATTATCCAAAAATTAAAACACAATATTTTTAGAGAATATATTTATTTCCATTAGAATATTTTCTTCAAATATTTCCTAATAAAATTCATGGATTATTGGGAAAGGACAGCTAATAATTTTTATATCAAATTCCCTAAAATGATTAGGTACATATGAAGCTATTAGGAATCAATAATCATGATCATCATGGAATGGTAAAAAACTGAATGCACAAGCCATTTAAATTATTGGATAAGGTAGAATAAATATGGAAATATGAATAACTGAAAACAAATTCCATTTTATCAATAAAATGAGAATGAAAGAAATCAGAAGATACTATCATAGTTAAAATCACATGGATAATAAATATTAATTCTTAATGAAGGAAAAGATTAATTATTATACATCATGTCTCATGCACATGATATATCTATTTTCAAGACCTTTCTAAAGATTGTTTAATATATAGGCAAACAATCATTTAATTCTAGATTAAATTGATTGTTTCTTGATACCTACCGATACAACAAGGGGATATATAATACCAGGACCCACCCTTCACTACATATCCAATGAATTCATTATATATAAAATAATATACTTAATTCTTTAAGCTATATGATTTATCGTTAAATAACCATATTGAGTACGAGATATATATATTTCAATATTTTCCTAGTTATTTAAATAACTCCTAATGTGAAAAATTTTATGTAGAAAAGAGATATAATTTATAAAATAATCATATCCCTGATAAATAATAAGGATATTTAGAGTAAATTTAGTGTCACATGATCATAGGAAAGTGAATTTTCAAGGGGAAGTTAATGATGATAAAAATGAAACAAAGAATGGAATTCCAATATAATAATTGGTTAAAATAACAAAAACCATACAATGGAATAATTAGGTTTGTATAAATTCAATATATACTCATTTTATTAATAATAAAGGGTTGTTGTCATTGTTGAATAGAATGAATATAAAAATATCTTCAAAATAAATATTTTTTTGGAAAATATTATTTTCATTTGAAAAATTCATCTTTAAAACTAAAATTTCAAAAAATATTTTGAAAATAATTTTCTTTTAAAATAACCATTGAATGTTTGTTAGTAATATTAATAAAAGTGGTCATGAAGACCATAAATTCCATACAAGATGAGTATGTTGAAACACATATTCATTTAACATTTTCAGAAAAAATCTAAGGGGCAATTATTTTGAAAATGACATGAAGTTTCCTTGATTTTTTAATGGTAAAGGTTGGGAAATAATTATTTCAAAAATAATTGTAAAACGTTTAAATGTTTTTTGAAAACATTTTTATAAAACATGTTTTTGGAAGAAAACATATTTCTAACTGAAGATAAAAATGAAGTCAGATTTTCTTAAAATAATTTTTCATTTATTTTAAGTAAAAAATAGTTTCAAAATAGTAATATTATTTGAAAAAGTTAGTGAATAACCATATGAGGATAAAATAAAAGTATATATTATATAATTATCAAATAATTTCTATTAATGTAAATTCAAGTATAAACAATCCCGATAAAAATGAGATTTTGAATTAAACCCTTGGAAATATCATAATGTTGAAGTGATAATTTACCAATAAATAGATTATATTTATCAAATATAAATCCAACTAAAATAGTGTAAATACAAAAATATATAGTTAATATTCATTTCACAAATAATTTTGGGATATCAAAGACAATATTATAGTAATATAACCTATTGAAAATAAATTGAGTCGTGAAATTATATACCCTTTGGTAAATTTTATTTAAAATTACCCTGGATGAAATAAATAAAATTAAAACTAAACATACTAATAACAATGAATTATTCATGAAATTACACAACAAAGATGCACTATATACACTATATAAAATACATTTGGTGATTAATATTACTATATTCATTTGTGAAATGAAATTTGGATGAAGTCCCTCACCTCACTTTTCCTTTTAGATGAATGTTATTTAAGAACTTTTATAGTATTTTTATACATGTTAATAAATTACACACGAAACATATTAATATTTATAATATTATATTTGATCCTTTTTTTAACTTCTTATCACTTTTTCATTAATAATATATCATTATTGTCATTGTTTCGTGTGTTGATTTCCATCGCTTTTTTGTTTGAGTTGGGTTTCATGATGTTTGTTGGGATGCATTTTTTAGGTTGAGTTGGTTTTGTTAGTTTGGGGAAGTCTGTTTCAGGTTGTTTTGTATTGATCTGGTGGGGGATTTTTGCTCTCCGATTTTGGCCTGGTTTTTTCATGGCCACTTAGGGCTTGAATCTTGGTCTGGTTTTTCTTCGGTGTTGTTGAAGGATGATGGTGAAAATTGCAGTGACCTAGTTGAAGCGGAAGAATAATTTTGCTATTCGTTCGAGAAAGGTCGTGGATTGTGCATCAGGGTTTGTTCTATATTGGATGGGATGAAAGTGGTGGTCTGACACTGCTTCAGAGACAACGTCATCTGATGGTTCTAGTGTCTTCCTGCGGTGAACGGTGGCGCGTGGTGATGGATCTCGGTTTTCTGGCGACGACGCTTCCAACGGTCTCGCTGGCGACTGGCAGGGATGATGTGCGTGATTCGATGCAGTGTGACGGTTCGACCTGCAGTGACTGCGATTCAGTGAAGGATACGTGTGATGATGGGTTCTAGTCTCGAGGTGTGGCGCGTGGATTTTGAGGGATGTTTTTTGGTTTGAATTTGAAATTTGAATTCTGGATTTGGGGACTGTTTGTACGGGTACCGGGAACCCATAAACCGGCTATTGAAAAATGGAAAAAATGTTTCAGCGGCGGCGTGTGTTGATTTCCTTGTTTTACAATGAGTGTTTTGTTATCAATGATACAACAAATAAAATAGTTTAATAATATCCATAATGATAATAATTACATAATTATAATATTTTTAAATTATTTATAATTTTATGGCCAGTCATGAAATATTGTTTGAGAAATGAAATATATATTATGATCAGTAAGACAAAGGCCATACTTCCATATGAGTAACATTATCATTTTCCAATGATAAATTCAGAAAGAACGTAAGTAATATATAATATTTCATGAATGTTAATAATATCAAATATAATATTTTATATACCTGTATATATCATTATTGTGGAGTGGTGATGAAAAGAGAGTCACATCTCTTAGTGAAGATGGCAGTCCTCATATACACGAATGATGTTATCATCATTATGTGAGTGGAGAGTCAAGAAATAAAATGATATATATCATCATTTTACAATGATAAATTGGTAATAAATATAATAAAAAGTTCTGGTATATCACATATTATCAATAAAATTGTCCTTATCACCTTTCATGTAATGTGATAGCGAAATATGAATCACAATGCCTCGTGTGGTGGGAGTCTGCCATACACATGAGAGACATTATCGTGTCTCTTAATAAATAAAAGGTAACAATGTATTTATGATATTATAACTCCATAGGTATAATTTTTTAATAAATATCATATTAATACTTTATATACATCATCATACCCAACTATGAAAGTTAGTAATAGAGGAACAGATGACTTCAGTTCGTGAGGGGGTAGTACACCATACAAACCTCCATAAATGAGAAGTTTTTATTCATAGAAAATGAAATGTGCACAAGGAGAAAAAAAATCAAGGCAGATGAAAATAATTTAACCTAAGAGAATCACCCATAATACAATTAGAATAGGCTAAGGGAATGGAACCAAAATCAGAGAAACAAGTAAAGGTGGTATCTGAAGGACCCCAACACATAAGAAAATCAACCACATTGTTACCTTCACTCCAAGTATGGAACACAAATACCTAGTTGTCTATGAGGATCATAGAACTCCAATATTTGGGAATAATGGTCCATGGAGTAGAGATATGACAATGAAGGGTGTCATGAAAATTAAATAATCCATTTCAATTGACTTCGAAAGAATATTATGATCGAGAAAATCCTTCATCCATTTTAGAAGCATTCAAGACTACTCGAGAAGGGAGTCATCACGAACAAAAAAGATAAAAAAATAAAGAGAAATAGAACCACTGGGATCATGAACCACCCCACTACCATGCATGAAACCCTGAATGAATGAGGCATTTGTATTCAACTTGAAATCTCTTCATGTGGGGATCCATTTGATCCATCTTCCCTAGTGAGAATGGTCATGTAAATTGGTAAAAATTATAATAAAAAAACAAAGTCCCAAGGTGGGGGATCTATCATATTTTTTGTCGAGAATAAAAGTCTCTACTACTAGACTACTATAACTAACAACCACTAGTAAATTGGATAAAGAATACTCCTCATATCAAACCTTTTTTCTGATACTCCAAAAACTCCAAGAACCTGCAGCCAATAAAATCAATATCGCATTTTGATCATGATTTTTATCCACCATTCCATTAATCCAGTTAACTATAAAATAATAAAGATGATAAAAATGAACGTAAAAACCAAAAACATCACCAAGATTGGTCCAAACTATTATCATCCATTCAACACGGAAGAATAGGTGAAGTGTTAAATCACATTTGGTGTAACGCCCCGACCCCAATTACCCAGAGTCGGTGCATTATACATAACATTGGAATGATCACAAGAAAGATCAAATCTCGAAAGACCGATTGGTTTAGTATCCTTGGAAACACTAGATATATTCATAAAGTTTTACATTACATTATAAAGTGAAAAACTACTACAACAACATAGTCTCCATATTCCACACTCATATCCCCACATAAAATACCTGCAGGTCATTCATAACTTACTTCTTCACATCCTGGGAAAAATAAAACATAGAAAAGGGGTGAGCTCAAATGCCCATTAAGGATAACAATATAGCAGAAACTTTAAAAAATAAGCATAAACTTTTAAGGTAATGTATAACTAAAACAAAAGCCTTTTAAACTTGAACTTCAACATAGTATGGAAACCGTAAAATGAAATAATGCCATTTACTTATTCACATGGATATTCTACTAATCGAATAATCCCATGCAATATCAATAAACACTTTCATAATGATGGAATGCATAATTCCAGATTATCATAACCACATAGCCAAGGCCTCGTGCCAAGACTACAAATAATATTTTGTCAAGGCCTTGTGCCAAGACACTAGTTTGTCTCATGAGACCTACCAATGCATCGAGGATCTATATCGGGATCCACCCGTCACATATTAATTCCAATGCATTCCCATATGAAACGTTTTAAACAAAACATAAATATTCGTATTAAAACTAGCATACGAAATGTCAACACTTTCTCCATAAACCATGAATGGTATAAAAATAACACATCTACAGTCAAACATATCACAAATCCTTCAATACATTATGTAAGTTTTGTATCATAATAAATAAACTTCATATAATCATAAAATCCATCAAAGGATGTTGAAATAGATGAAATCAAAACTATTTGAGAGAAATATCTCCTTTTTTTAAAATCATTTTAAAGTCACACATTTATTAATTAAAAAGAGATTTTTGAATCAAAGTGTCCCATAACACTTTGAAAATTTTGAAAGGAATTAAAATTTTAAAAAACATTCATGTCCATATAAATAAATCCTTAAAAACCATTTTGAAGACATAGACATTAATTAAAAATATTTAGAAAGATAAATCTTTAAAACATTTAAAATTCCTATTTTGATAAAGTGTACCTTTCCGAAATTCTTAAAATATTCATTTTGAAATCATTTAAAAGTCACATAATTATAAAATAAAACATTTAATTTGAAAATATCCTTGTAATCTTGTAATGGAAGCCTTGATAATTTTATAACAGTGGTAAATGGCCACACCCGCTGTATAAGTTAAAAAAACATTCTTACATTAATTTTGTTGAAAAGGTTAAAAAGAACCTTGATTGGAAAACAATGGAAATATTCCTTTATAAACCTCTTTTAAAAAGTCAAACAAGGGTATGAATGAATTTAACCCATATTCCAGTAAATAGTAAAAATGTTTTTAAATTCATTTTTATGAAACATAGATGTGGATGATAAAGAGATCCCAGTAGATTATTACGTATAAACAACCTCGGATAATGAAGAGATTGCGAAATAAACCCTTACCTTGAACTTTTCCTTGGTTGGGGTAGGTTAAACTTCTGTATAATGGTGAAATAATTGTTATTAAATTATTAAATAATCAGATACATTAATATGATATCATATATGATCTTTTAACACAGCTTTGTTAATAATATCTAAGAATTATCGTCGTTTCGGGTGTTAACTTACTCTTTTTATTTTATATGTTTTGTTACGTAAGCCATGTTTGTAATGGATAGGTTGTATCTAATTCATATCCAGAATGATATCAAGTCCTTAGATACTATTATTAATCATCAAATGAGAATTATACTTGAATGGATACGATGGAGAATGAATCTTATCGCGTTTGTGGAGACGGTAGTCCGTACGTACGCACGAGCGATAATATCATTCTTTTGATATTAAAATAATATATAATTGGATGGTATATCATATATACAGAATAATTATCATGTTATATTTATTATTTAACTGAGTTACACATCATTATTATACCCATCCAAATAATAATTTATTGAATAACAATTACCCCACGACGTGGAGACGGTAAGCCGTATGTACGCACGTATAGTGACATGTTATTCTGAGGATGGATAGAAGAGTGAATATGGTTGTACCATATTTATAATAACATCACTCTATATATATTATACTAGAGTTATTATTTTATAATGGTAACAACAAAGGAAGAATAATTGGAAGACAAATGGAACTTGGAAAAGGGTGGTGAAATCATTACCTCTTCTTCGGGTTCATTCTTTTGATTTGATCAAAAGGGCTCCATAGGTTGGCTTTCTGATCAAAATAAGGCCTCTAGATTGTAGTGAGAGAAGTTGGGAGAGTATTTGGGTAGAGTTTTTCCGAACCAAAAGGCTTTGAAGGTGTGAAGAAATGAGAAGGAGGAGTGCCCTTTTATAAGAGGGGTGAGGGGCACCTTTGGAAAAGCTAGAAATATTAATTTATAATAAATTAATATTCGGTTTCTAATGGCTCTAAAGTTGATTATTAAAAGGTTAAGGTGGGGATAGGTCGAAAACCATTCAACAAATAGAATTTAGACAGGTTTGGGTTACTATATTAACCTTATCTTTTAGTTTTAACTCAGTTAATTAGTTTGACATTTACCATGTCACTTTGTATTTTTATAATATATAGTTAATAAAGATACTATATACATCCAAGCGACCCCCAAGTTGTCCATTAATGATACAGATATCATGATATAAGTCTCTTGGCCGATCCTTAGATTTTTAGGAATTTAATATCAATTAATAATATAATATTTGTTTTAAAAACTCTTTTATGTCAATTTTGACACTATTCAATAGTTGATTTTTGTGAAACTCATAACAGAATGATTACTTCGAAAAAAGCAAATTAAATAAATCTTAATATGTCATATTAACTTAGAAAATTAATTCATAAAAAGCCTCAAATTCAATTTATTTGTGTATTTATAAAATCAATTATTTTAATTTTTCACTATTATGGTAATTACTGCGTCATCATTGTGTCATAAATAAATTAAATTATTTAATGTCTAAAATTATAAATAAAATATCATTATATAGTAAATAATTTTATCTTTCTAATTAATTTTTATAGTCGAAAATACAACATATATAACCATATGTAAAAATTGTTTTGCTAAAAGATATATGCTTGTGTCATTTTTGTACTCATTTTAACTTAATTAAAATAAAGTGTCTCTATCACGTACAAGTGACTCCATGGTGTCCCAAAATCGACAAAAATATACCTATGGTCGAACATGTATCAAACAGTAAGGTTAGGACACGTTTTAAAGTAATTTAGTATTATTATAATATTAGTTTTTAACGCTTATTTACCAGATTTACCCTTAACCATGGTAAATAAAATATTTACCGCAGTAATTATTCAAAATGCCTAAAAATAAATGTTACCTATTTACACAATTTAAACATCCTGATTCTAAATATGGAATCCATTTTTCCAAATTCTAAACACATAATTGGCATAAATTAATTTAAAATTAATTCCCGTTGTTAAAACAAAAAACGTGTTTTTAAGGGATAATAACTATCAAAAGATTGACACTTGTTTATGTCCGGTTTAATTGTAAAATAATCTCCAATAACCAACATTGTATTAAATGGTAAACATATATTCTAAATATACTTTATAACCACTAAAATTCATAATTTATCACTATTAGTTATTTTGATTAAAAAAGTTTATTTTTAATTAAAATTTAGTAATTTTCACTATTCATCAAAATATGAAAGTTATCCAAAAAGTACCAAAATTTCACCTTAGGGTAAATTCGACACTCCGAATAAAAAAATGAAATCCATTTTGAAATATAAAATATATATAATTTCAAAAATTAGGTATTACTATTCATTACGGCTAGTTTGATCGGTTGTGGTGTGTGTTAAAACTCAAAGTTGCGTACAACACACGCTACAATATTATTCAAAGGAAAGCATACCGTGGAAGCTTGGGATGTTTCATTTTAAATTTTTGATGTCCCTATTTAGTCAAAAAGTTTAAAATATTTTATTTAAAAAGGGTTCACTATTAAAATTTGATAAATGTGCAATACTGAAAATGAATTTGTTCTTGCATTATGTCTAAGAAACTCATAATATGGATTCTAAAATTATAAGGATATATTAGTTTAAAATTTAGTTAATACTATTTATAATCTCTTTTGAATGGCTTGTTTGGTATGTCATGGTGTGATTGAACTCGGTGTTGCGTGTAGTGTAAGTAATTGAATTATTTTGAAGAAATAACAGACTATGAAATCTTGGGGTGTTACATTCTCCCCTCCTTCAATAAATTGCATCCTCGCAATTTGAAATTGTTTTTTGAAAATAAAAGGTTGAAAATAGAAAATATATTTGTGGTAAAACCCACATCGGAAATTGGGTTACTAAAATTTAGTCTTAAAATGAGGAAAAGAGAAATGAAAGGTTCACCACCAAATTATGATCTCGATTAGGAGATCATTGGTGGGAATTAGATACATATAATTGGAGGAAAAACGTAAATATTTATAGGTAGTGATTGAGGTCATCAATCACAAACAAGTTTAAAATTGAGGTCCTTAAATTCATCAATATATGATTATTTAAAATACCATTGATTGAACAAAACATAAGGTATTTGGATAACACATTTTGGACGTTTCAAAATATCTTAGTTGAAATCCGACATCGAAAAATGAATTAATGAGGCCTTTATTTAAAATAAAGAGTGGAAAGTATGAAGATTACCGAAAATAACACATACTAGGGTTCTATGTAGGAAAATATGGATATGGAAGATAAATCTAACCATCAATTATCTGATGTAGAGTGGTAGAGAACATGGCTATGAAAATACCGACAATCCCAAAGCCATAAATTAGTGATGATTTAAGGTACCATCTAGGACAACATTTTTGTTCTAAGTTCCTTTTCTTAATGTTGAGGAATTTATTTATGAGATTGGATAATATCATAAGGAGATATACATACTTTATAATTAGAGTTTTATCCATTAATAAATTTCTACCACAAACTCATCTTTCACTCTAAAAGATAATAGAACGTAAAAAAATTATATTTATACCATTCATACAGGGTTCCAAAATAAATGAATTTATAATTCATCTACCAGATCTTTTTTAAAAAAAATCTACATTATTTAATCCAAGACATCTCGTGGGACAGTGGTAGGTGATACACCCTTGCCGCCCTTCGGTTGCAGGTTCAAGTATCATGGCCTTTCCGGTCGCGACGGGTTGCCGCCTGACCTCCGGGTTGTCCTTTTATGGCAATGAAAAATAATCCAAAATAGAACTATCCAAAATACTTCTGTCCAAACTCACAGTACAACATTTATAAGTAAGGTAAACACAATGTAGATCCTTTTACCCCGTAATAACATATTAATACTTTCATCATGTATTCTTTTAAAACACTGAAACATCCTGAATTACCATAATCCTTATTGATTACATTCATGCTCCCTTATTCCATATAGAATGCTGGATATACTTCATCAATCCAAAAATGTTTTAAACCCCAACAATTATGGAATATACAAATCATTAATCAGCTTCAAGGTAGTCAAGAATATCCAATATAATTTATCCAAATCAATCATGTATTATTCTAAAATCACTACCTCGGTATCAGAACTATATTATGGTTTATCTTTATCTCAACCATATATTTTCCAAAAATTTAACCTTCTATTGAGTCACTTTTCTTTGTTCCACACAATCTCAAGTCCTTAATGAAATAGTACTGCAGTACAATCCTTATATACTCCATAATTATTATAACAAGTAAATTGTTGAAACAACACTCAAATGACATAATCAACATAAGAACTCTAATCATTCCTCTTCATCTATGGTAGTATCATAACTTGATTATTATCCAATAGCATCATTTGCGGCATAGTATGATGACTGGGACATAGGTTCGCGTAGTGTCCAAACTCCTTGCAAATAAAGAATTGTACATTTGAAACCATTTTCTTACCCTTGTAGTCACAAACTTTGTGCCCTTTTCCTCCACACTTATAACAAACTCCCATTCCTTTCAGGAAAGTTCCAGGGTGTATCTTTCCACAGTTATCACATATGGGAAAATTCTTCTTTCCCTCTTCCCTATATCCATCTTTCTCTCTTCCATCCTTTTCTTCTCTTGCTTCCCTTCAAAGCCATAGGACTCAGTAAACTCTTTACTTGTCTTATCAACACATGATATTGTTTCTTCATATGATGATAATACATGGGAGACTTTTTCTCTTATAAATTATGGCTTAAAACCATGAAAGATATGATCCTTCTTTCTCTTTGGATCATGTGCATTGCTACAGTTCTCATTCCATCTACTGGGTGCCATTTCTAAACAATGGCATACACTATAGTAGTTTATGAATAAAAATACCTAATCCCAAACTTGTAAGACACATAACATAAATTAAATAGTTTATGGATGTAATCCTTAATCATAGAAATTTCTCCTTTGAGGAAGTATATACTCATAAACCCTTCATAATGATTTATAAAGAAAATGAGATTTATCCTAAGAATATCCCCCGGGAGTGTCGTAACCAAGAGTGCAGCAAGGCCCATTGTCGTGCACCAGTTCCCATTCAAGTATAGCTCAAAGCGGGGTTTTCGGGTTTTACCCCTAGGTACATCTGTGCCAGAGCCGCCTCTACCTGCTCGTATCCAGACAGGGATGTATTGCTCAGAAAACTCACAAAATCTCTACAATACCAAAATTCTAGGAAGTTCGTCTATACTAATCCTCAATGTTCATCTTAGGTCTACGTGCTCTAATCAGAGTTTATCTAAATCTAGATTCCAAGGTTTCTACTAAACTTCCTCTGATACCAACTGTAATGCCCCGACCCCAGTTACCCAGAGTCGGTGCATTATACATAACATTGTCATGATCACAAGAAAGATCAAATCTCGAAAGACCGATTGGTTTAGTAGCCTTGGAAACAATAGATATATTCACATGGTTTTACATTACATTATAAAGTGAAAAACTACTACAACAGCATAGTATCCATATTCCACACTCATATCCCCACATAAAATCCCTGCAGGTCATTCATAACTTACTTCTTCACATCTTGAGAAAAATAAAACACAGAAAAGGGGTGAGCTCAAATGCCCAATAAGGATAACAATATAGCGGAAACTTTCAAAAATAAGCATAAACTTTTATGGTAATGTATAACTAAAACAAAAGCCTTTTAAACTTGGACTTCAACATAGTATGACAAAAGTAAAATGAAATAATGCCATTTAATTATTCACATGGATATTCTACTAATCGAATAATCACATGAAATATCAATAACCACTTTCATAATTATGGAATGCATAATGCCAGACTATCATAACCACATAGCCAAGGCCTCGTGCCAAGACTACAAATAAGATTTTGTCAAGGCCTTGTGCCAAGACACTAGTGTGTCTCATGAGACCTACCGATGCATCGAGGAGCTATATCGGGCTCCACCCGTCACATATTAAGTCCAATGCATTCCCATATGAAAAGGTTTAAACATAACATAAACATTCGTATTAAAACTAGCATACGAAATGTCAATACTTTCTCCATAAACCATGAATGGTATAAAAATAACACATCCACAGTCAAACATATCACAAATACTTCAATACATTATGGATGTTTTGTATAATAATAAATCAACTTCATATAATCATAAAATCCATCAAAGGATGTTGACATAGATGAAATCAAAACAGTTTGAGAGAAATATATCCTTTTTTTAAATCATTTTAAAGTCACACATTTATTAATTAAAAAGAGATTTTTGAATCAAAGTGTCCCATACCACTTTGAAACTTTTGAAAGGAATTAACATTTTAAAAAACATTCATTTCCATATAAATAAATACTTAAAAACCATTTTAAGACATGGACATTAATTAAAAAGATTTAGAAAGATAAATCTTTAAAACATTTAAAATTCTGATTTTGATAAAGAGTACCTTTCCGAAATTCTTAAAATAATCATTTTGAAATCATTTAAAAGTCACGTAATTTTAAAATAAAACATTTACTTTGAAAATATCCTTGTAATATTGTAAGGGAAGCCTTGAAAATTTTATAACAGTGGTAAATAGCCACACCCGCCGTATAAGTCAAAAAAAACATTCTTACCTTAATTTTGACGAAAAGTTTAAAAAGAACCTTGTTTGGAAAATGATGGAAATATTCCTTTATAAACCTCTTATAAAAAGTCAAAAAAGGGTATCAATGAAATTAACCCATATTCTAGTAAATAGTAAAAATATTTTGAAATTCATTTTTAAGAAACATAGATGTGGATGATAAAGAGATCCCATTAGATTATAACGTATAAACAACCTCGGATAATGAAGAGATTGCGAAATAAACCCTTACCTTGCACTTTTCCTTGGTTGGGGTAGGTTAAAATCCTGTATAATGGTGAAATAATTGTTATTAAATTATTAAATTATCATATACATTAATATGATATCATATATGATCTTTTAACATTGCTTTGTTAATAATATCTTCGAATTATCGTCGTTTCGGGTGTTAACTTACTCGTTTTCTTTAATATGTTTTGTTATGTAAGCCATGTTTTTAATGGATAGGTTGTATCTCATTAATATCTAGAATGATTTCAAGTCCTTAGATACTATTATGAATCATCAAATGAGAATTATACTTGAATGGATACGATGGAGAATGAATCTCATCGCGTTCGTGGAGACGGTAGTCCGTATGTACGCACGAGCGATAATACCATTATTTTGATATTA
The DNA here is from genome assembly GCA_963277665.1 of Viscum album. Taxonomy (NCBI): domain Eukaryota; kingdom Viridiplantae; phylum Streptophyta; class Magnoliopsida; order Santalales; family Viscaceae; genus Viscum; species Viscum album. The sequence goes on from OY728160.1 coordinate 1,924,105,618, forward strand.
AAATAATATATAATTGGATGGTATATCATATATAAAGAATCCTTATCATGTTATATTTATTATTTTTATGAGTTACACATCATTATTATACCCATCCAAATAATAATTTATTGAATAACAATTACACCACGACGTGGGGATGGTAAGCCGTACGTACGCACATATGGTGACATGTTATTCAAAGGATGGATAGAATAGTGAATATGGTTGTACCATATTTATAATAACATCACTGTATATATATTATACTGGAGTTATTATTTTATAATGGTAACAACAAAGGAAGAAGAAGTGGAAGAAGAAAGGAACTTGGAAAAGGGTGGTGAAATCATTACCTCTTCTTCGGGTTCTTCCTTTGGATTTGATCAAAAGGGCTCTTTAGGTTGGCTTTCTGATCAAACTAAGGCCTCCAGGTTGTATTTAGAGAAGTTGGGAGAGTATTCGGGCAGATTTTGGCCGAACCAAAAGGCTTTGAAGGTGTGAAGAAATGAGAAGGAGGAGTGCCCTTTTATAAGAGGGGTGAGGGGCACCTTTGGAAAAGCTAGAAATAATAATTTATAATAAATTAATATTCGGTTTCTAATGGCTCAAAAGTTGATTATTAAAAGGTTAAGGTGGGGATAGGTCGAAAACCATTCAACCAATAGAATTTAGACAGGTTTGGTTTACAATATTAACCTTATCTTTTAGTTTTAACTCTTAGTTAATTATTTTGACATTTACCATGTCACTTTGTATTTTTATAATATATAGTTAATAAACATACTATATACATCAAATATACCCACAAGTGGTCCATTAATGATACAGATATCATGATATAAGTCTCTTGGCCGATCCTTATATTTTATGGAATTTAATATCAATTAATAATATAATATTTGTTTTAAAAACTCTTTTATGTCAATTTTGACACTATTCAATAGTTGATTTTTGTGAAACTCATAACAGAATGATTATTTCGAAAAAAGTTAATTAAATCAATTCTAATATGTCATATTAATTTATGAAATTAGTGTAATTCATGAAAAGTCTCAAATTCAATTTATTTGTGTATTTATAATATCAATTATTTTAATTTTTCACTATTATGGTAATTACTGCATCATCATTGTGTCATAAATAAATTAAATTATTTAATGTCTAAAAATTATAAATAAAATATTATTATGTAGTAAATCATTTTAGATTTCTAATGAATATTTATAGTCGAAAATCTAACATATATAACCATATGTAAAAATTGTTTTTCTAAAAGATATATGCTTGTGTCATTTTTGTACTCATTTTAACTTAATTAAAATAAAGTGTCTCTATCACCTACAAGTGGCTCCATGGGGTCCCAAAATCGACCCAACGATGCCTATGGTCGAACATGTATCAAAAAATAAGGTTAAGACACGTTTTAGGGTAATTTAGTATTATTATAATATTATTTTTAACCCTTATTTACCGGATTTACCCTTAACCATGGTAAATAAAATATTTACAGCAGTAATTATTCAAAATGCCTAAAAATAAATGTTACCTGTTTACACAATTTAAACATCCTGATTCCAAATATGGAATCCATTTTTCCAAATTCAAAAAAAAAAGAAGTGGCATAAATTAATTTAAAATTAAGTCCTGTTATTAAAACAAAAAGTGTGTTTTTAAGAGATAATAACTATCAAAAGATTGACACTTGTTTATGTCTGGTTTAATTGTAAAATTATCTCCAATGACCAACATTGTATTAAATGGTAAAAATATATTCTAAATATTCTTTAAAACCACTCAAATTCATAATTTATCACTATTAATTATTTTTATCAAAAAAGTTGTTTTTAATTAAAATTTAGTAATTTTCACTATTCATCAAAATATGAAAGTTATCCAAAAAGTACCAAAATTTCACCTTAGGGTAAATTCGACAATCTGAATCCAAAAATGAAGTCCATTTTGAGTATAAAATATATATAATTTCAAAAAGTAGGTATTACTATTCATAACGGCTAGTTTGATCGGTTGTGGTGTGTGTTAAAACTTGAAGTTGCGTACAACACACACTACTATATTATTCAAAGGAAAGCGTACCGTGGAAGCTTGGGATGTTTCATTTTAAATTTTTGATGTCCCCATTTAGTCAAAAAGTTTAAAATATTGTATTTAAAAAGGGTTCACTATTAAAAGTTGATAAAAGTGCAATACTGAAAATCAATTTGTTCTTGTATTCTGTCTAAGAAACACATAATATGGATTCTAAAATTATAAAGATATATTAGTTTAAAATTTAGTTAATACTATTCATAATCTCTTTTTAATGGCTTGATTAGTAAGTCATGGTGTGATTGAACTCGGTGTTGCATGTAGTGCAAGTTATTGAATTATTTTGAAGAATAACACACTATGAAATCTTGGGGTGTCACATTTGTGATTTCTACCGCACATGCATTTTGAAGAGAGAAAAATATGTTTATGGTTGATTCCCTAATCATTTGAAATGGAGTGATATCTAATTTTTTATACCAAGAAGTTATATTTCATAGGATATCTTTACACAAGAAAACACTCTCTCATTCATCCCGTATAGAATTCATCTACAAGAGGAGACATAAAGCCTTGGTCAAAAAATACCTAACAGTGTTCCAATGAAAATTATTTTTTTCATGATCATTGTTCCTCATAATACTCATGAATATATATCACTACTCCTGATCAATAATGTAATTGATAAATTTTGGATACATACTTTCCAGATGAAGGGAAATTTCTGGAGTCTAACACCTCGAAAAAGAAAGCTGGTCACCCACCCGGTTTTGAATCCAATAATTAATAACCCCATGGACAATGATCAATCACAAGTTTTGTTGAAGAAACATGATGTGTTTATATATCATCTTCCAAATACCCAAAATATTTCCTCATGAATCCCTAAAATCTGAAACATACTTACAAGTGATGAAACAATCCCATAAAGGGAGGACATCTAATGCATCCCATGTAATCCCGAATTACATGAAATTCATGAATGGATGTTGGGATGTGATATGGGTATTTATTTTTCAAAATAATTTTTTTGAATGTCTGAATATGATAGGAGGGTCAAAGGACTTTTAAAAGTGATGTGAGTAGCACACTTGTAATTTTTTTTGAAAAGATTCAATCATACCCATTTATTTATCATGAAAGAAGCTTCCAAAAATGGTCCAATATCGATCCATGAAGAGATATAGTATAACTATGTCCATTAAGGGGTGTTGAAAAAGATATTAAGTCATTTATAACATTTTCTTATTAGTTTTACCCCTTACTAAATGCATTTTTAACTTAACCCTAGTAATTTTGTTTTTCGGGGTTCACTATTAATTTTGGTAAAAAATTATTTTAAAAATATTAAACATTATAAATATGGATTATTCCAATTATGGAATCAAATTTTTAAATTAAACACAAATAATTGTAAAATATTATTTTAAAATTAATCCTATAAACGCAATGAGAATGTATGTTTTTAAAATGAAAATTATCAAATGTTTAAGAAGTCTTTATAGAAAAAATCAATATAAAAATGAATCCAATTATGAAAATTGGATAAGTTTATATAAAATTGAAATAATTATTCTTTAAATCCAAATAAAAATATAAATTTTTATTATAATTTTTTAAACTAAATGGATGTTTCCAATTAAAAATCATTATTTTTTAATATTAATCAAAAAATAAAATATTTTAGAAAAATAAAAAACCTTGAACCTAAAATAATTTTTATATGATGATTTAAAAAATGAAGTTAAAATTTACAAATAAAATTTATTATATTGTTAAAATTTATTTTTAAATTTTATGTGAAAAGTTCAATTAAACCTTCTTCTATAAAAATAAAGTATTCTATAAAACATTTCATTTTATTTTAATTGATTATTATTTTATTTCAAATAAATAATTAACAAATGAACCTATGTGAACTAAATATTTTCATAATTTAGTTAATCATATTCACATTAACTATTATTAAGGTAATGTGAATACTATCACAAAATATTTGAATAAAATTTCACATTTCGTTTAAACTTGGTGTTTTGTGTAACATAAGCTAAACTCAGTGATGCTTGAAATAAAAGATAAAATCTGTATTTTGTGTAAACACAATATATTTAATATATTTATTTTTTTAAAATTAAATATACTATAATTTTTCATAATGTTATATTATCTTCTATGCTTAGTGTTTCATGTGATATTCACTATCAAATATGATTTTCAAAAATTAAAAATTTAAGATGTTATAATGATTCATAGATTGAGAAATATTCATAAGAATAAGAAAACTGATTTTTCATTCTTTTTCCCACTTCATTTCATCTCTCACGTGAAAAATAATTTCATTTCCATAACATTCAAAATTTACACAGTTCAATCAGGTTCCAACAATCGAATAAAACCAAAAAATCATAACATTAGAAAAAAATGGTCATAGTGATAAATTTATAAATCGTGAAAAAGTAACTCATATGATGCCTTATTCATGAAATAAAATTTATTCTATGTAAGCTTATTTTTATCCTAGGTATTTTTAGGTCACTATCTATTTATATCCTTCATAATAGTTTATAAGGAAAATGTGATTTATCCCAAGAATATACCACAAGATTGTTAACCAGGTTAATAGTAACAGAACATTCAAAATACCCTAGAATGATGGAAGAAATATAATTTGACCTAATAGTTTTGGTATTGTTACCCCAAGATGTATCTCTATCAAAACCATTCCCACTTTTAGTATCTAAAGAGGGATTTTCTACTAGGAAAACCACAAAATATCAATATTATAAAAACATTAGGATGTTATCCAACAGTTTGACTTATCCCCAGGGTTTCCACTAAAGTTATATAATCCTAATGTCCGAAGACTTAGTAAATCCCTCTCTAATACCAATTGAGGTGACCAAAAATTTTCATTGAAAAATATTCAGTCATTTTAGATGAATTTCCAATACATAAAAATAAATTCCCTACCAAAACCATAATGGTTTAGAGCCTTTCAGTACTAGATATGGAAATTTTTCAGTTAGGTATACTATCTATAATCTTTAATAAATTTATTATAACATTAAACTATTATTAGAATATGAAACTCAAAACCATTATTCATAACCTGGGGATAGAAAAAAAAGATATTTAGAGCTCTGATGCTCAACAAGGGTAAACAAGAGTGATATCAATCGATGATCATATATAAGAATATGATAACAATACACGTATGAGATTATGTTCATAAATTAGAAAATTTCATGTCCAAATTATGACGAATTTTAGTTATAAATAATGAAATAAATCTTTAGCATTTGAAATTCATGAATCATAATAGTGAGAAATCATCACAAATCAATCAGGAACCGTAGGTTCAAATCATCATCATAAAATAATTTCATAAGTGTTTTGAGAAATAATAAGAATAAAAAAACACTTCATATGTAAATGTTAACTATCAATAACATCAAATCAATGTGGATGAATATCATTACATATTTACCCTTAATAATTGGAATGGAATTATATATCCCTTTAATGAATTGGGTAATGTTTAATATTACATAAAATAATTATGGGAAATGAGTGGGTATTTACAATACACTATTGTAAAATAAATAAATTATTAAAAATATATTCTTATTCATTTATAAAAACAATTCATCAGTTATCAATAAAAATAAAAAAACCATTTGAAAATAAGAAATGATTTTTTCTCTTAAAAACTATATTTATGTGTGTAATTAATTTTTTTTCTTAACAAATTTAATTAATAAATATTAGTGAATTATTTTAATGAAATATTTATATTTCATATTCAGTTGAATATTTTAACATTCATTAAATTTTATTTATATTATTGGAATAAGAATAAAAATGTTTTATGGTAAAAAATTTAAATATCTAAAAAGAGATTTTCATTGCGTTTTGCACTCTTATTTTTAAAATTAATTTCCTACCAATTATAGAAATTGAATATTGAGAAAATAATTCCATATTTTGAATTATATGGTATAAATTGGTAAATATAGTCCTTTTTTTTGTCAATATGAATATTAAACTAGGTTAAATTTATCACCTCGGTAAATGGTAAATGAGGTTATTTTTGGTTAAAACTATGCGGGAAGGCCATAATTTTTCATAATAATTCTAATTGGACGAATGGAATTATAAAAATATTAACTTAAGTTCAAAATTAATTTATTTTAATGATTTTTTTAATGTAAGCAGTATAATATTTAATGCAACAAAAAATACAAAATTCCACTCCCTTACTTCTAAATATCTATTAGGTGTCTACATAGGGAAAAAATTAATTTATGAAAAAATATAAATATTTTTTTAGGATAATGAAATTATTTTCATGATTTAAATTTATTTATAATTTTAATTAGTTATATTATAACATTAAATGATTATGAATCACCCACACAATATCTCTTCAATTAAATGAAAAATAAAATAAATGATTTTAAAATTATTTAATGTAAAATATGTTGGGTGATTTATAGTGTTACATAATATTTTAGATAAATATAATATTTTACTTATACATAAGAGTATTTTATTCAAATTAAAACCATATATTAAAGCCTTTTATGTCAAATTTAATGAATAGAATCAAAATTTACATGAATGAATTTTTGTCAAAATAAAGGGGTGAACTTATATGCTCATTAAGGGTAATAAATACAATAGAAGATATCATAAACATAAACATTAGGCATCTTGAATAACTAAAAACACATGTATTTAAACTTATACATATGCAGAATATGGAAGGAATAAGTGCTGAACAAATAATGTCATAATAAACAACAACCATGATTATTTTTTCTAGTCAAATAATCACATGGACTATCGGTTTCTTGTTTCGTAATTATGTAATGCATATTGTGAGACATCATAACCTTTCTTCCAAGGCCTCATTCCAAGGCCGAACCAAAAAGGGTAAAAACCCAAACTAGGTTGTCTCACGAGACCTATCGAGGCATCGAGGTGCTATAGAGGGACCCACCCATAAATTAATAAGTCCAATTAATTACTCATATTACAGGGGTGAACATAATAAAAATATACATTCATATTGAAACTAAAATATGAAATTTAAATAACCTTCCCCAATCATTAAATATAAACACTAACCATTCAGAATAATTTTGTGAATGGTATCAAGATAACACATCTATAGTCAAACTAATCAGAAAACCTTTAATAAAATTTTTTAGATGATATCATATTACATAAAACTCAATTAATTAAAAGATTCAACAAAGTATTTTGACATTTATGAAGATACTTTTAAATGATACCATTGAAATATTATGAAGGAAATAATCCTTAAATGTTCTATAATGTCCCATAACACCTTGAAACATTAAAATAATAATCCATTAGAATATATTGAGAATAAGGAGACTAATAATATAATATTCCAAATTGTAGTACATACAAAAAATTCAATTAGTAAGTAGTGAACAAGGCATATATATATCATAAATGTTAAAGTGAGACAATAAGAATTCTTTTTTTTACTTTGGAAAGAAGAATTATTTAAGAAAATCCTTTGTATTTGAAATGAAATAAAATTTTAAACATGTAAAAACCATAAAAAAAAGTAAGGATATTGAAATTATATTTGAGGCATATATTTTGTCTCACTAAAGTGAAATCATGTAAAAATAGTTTTTAAAGAATCATTAGAAATAAAACATTTTAGTGGGGTGTAAAGAAAATATTAAATTGGTTTTAAAGAAGAAGGGAATGTTTGTTTAGTAAAATAATAAATTTATGAAAAAAGTGTTTCATGAAAACATTTGTGATTTTTAAAAATAATTAGGGATTAAAATAGATTATATATTTCACTTGTAAATGGGTAATAAGTTGAGAAGTTCCCTTGAATCAGGCTTATTTATTAGAAAGAATTGAGAAGCGAACCTTTTTAAAACATTTATATCACTATAAAAGACAGATGTTATGATATGGATATATGATTTTGATAAATATACATGTTTTTTTATTGAAATATAAAAAAAATAACAAATCATTAAATTTGATTAATGGTAGAGAAAGAGGTACCCGAAGGAAAACTGGGGTTTGGGTATAATCCCTTTCAACATTATAATCAATTAAAACATATTCCCCAAAATTACTAACCATAAAATGATACATTTAATACCATTTTAAAAAAATATTCATTATATAATACAACAATTTTTAGTATACATACACCATACGTAATAAATAGTAGTGAATAATTAATATCTCACAAAAATGGAAGTGAGAAGAGAAAACCCTTAACTTATGTTTTAACATATTCTAAACATGACCTCAACATCATGGATAATAAAATAATATCACATTATTAATTAATTATGAAAATTATATACATATATTTGATTCATTTGAGTTTTATTATATTCATTTATGTCCTTATCGATAAGTTATAAGAGTGAATTCCATCGTTCTTGAGTGTTCGTTTTTATCATTTTTATAGTCGGTTTTCTTGTTTATTAGTATTGGATTTCATGTGGAATGGATATAATTCTACATAATTGATTTTATATGATACTTATTTATATAAATAAGATAAAATTTAATATAATTCATTTATTTATATGATTGGAAGATGAGGTATTAGGTGAAACATTAATGATTATCATTTAGATAATTTTGGTGGCATTTCAATTATCATGTACTAATTTTTTTCATATGAAGTAATATTATGTATATATATTGTTTAAATAATATTAAATAGGTTATAATACATATATTATTGTTTTTTAAACCATAAAAATAGTTTAATGACTAGTCTTGATGGAGAAATTGAAGAATGATGGTCTGTCGTCCATTAAGGTTGTAAATCAGCACCTTTCGAACGATGATTTCATTTATAAAATAAATGAGGGAGTAATTATATTGATGATGAGTCTTCCATTAACATGATATAATAGTAGTATATAGGTGATAATGGATTTATCGTAATCATTTGTATAGAGGAGGTGTGGGGAAGATAATAATATGAAACAAATTGAGAATGAAATTAAGATAAAAAGGGAGATGGTTTACCTCTCGAAATATCCTCCTTGAGAATCTCCTTAAGGGAAGGGGTTTTTTTATTTTGGAAATAAAAATATATCATGGATATGTGGATATAATAGGGAAGAGTATTTGGTAAATATTTGAGAAGCTTCAAGGTATAGATTATTAGAGAGAATTGGTAGTGATGGGTGGTTTTTATGGTGGAGGAGAGGAGTGGTTTTTGGATATCTTATTCATTATTTTATTATTTTTCTCAAGAGAGGCAATAGTGTTTCATTCATATAACAAAAAATAGTAATAGGTACTTGTAAGTTCAAACTAATTTTTTCTTAAATTAACCATGATTCAACGTGTAGAATCAAAAAATGGACTTTATTTAATTAAAATAATATTATAAATATGAGAAATATAATTTGTTAATTAAAATCATCATTTAGTCAAAACATATTGTCTTTAAAATTAAAACAGATCTTATAACACCCTAAAAATTAACTAAGGCCTCATTAAAATATCATAATGTTATAGGGAAAAAATATTGATTTAGGGATATATTTAATTTTAAATTAATTAATTAGTTATAAAATTGTAATTTAATATTTATTTTTCATAAGAAAATACCAATAGTTAATTATTAATTCTATTTCGTTTACAAGGTGAAAAAATTTTATTTATACATTCATGCGTGATCTTTCTATTCATATGGGTCATAGTACTATTCATAAGGGTATAAAAATGTTCAAAAGGGTCATGTTTATATTCACCAAAAAAGTGAGTTGACCATATCAGACTCTAAATATCATAATGAATGAAATCATGTATATCAGTTTTTTGAAATTCAAATCACAAAAATAGAAAAATTATGTTTATTGGCCATGTTATAACAATGTTTTGTTTCAAAGAGACTCAGTGATTCATGAATTATATATTAAATTTATTTGAAAATCCTTATTGTGTTATAATCTTCCCCCTTACAAAAATTTCATTATCCATATTCTAGAATGTTACCTCATAAAAATATTTGGGTAGTTCTTCACGATGGCTTCCTCGGGATCCCTCATCACCTATTAAATTTTATGATGTTTCCAAAGTACCTTTACCAACCGAATCATCTAATTCCTCAACACATGTTATTTTGTGTCCAAAATCCCGATAGGCTCTTCAGAGTAAGATAATCTAGGTTCCAATTATATTCCTTCAGTAGTGAGTACATGTGTTGGGTCTGGTATGTAATTCCTTAACAAAGAGACATGGAACACATTGTGTACCTTAAACATTCTAGGCCACATTTTCAATTGATAATCCACAACTCCAATTCCCTTCAGTATTTCAAAATAACCAATGTACTTGGGGCTCAGTTTTCTTTTCATCATAAATCTTATAACACCCTTCCTTGATAATTTCTATATCTATCTTTTCTAGATCTCTGTAAATGAGGTCCTTGGTAATCCTTATTTAGTTTTTCACTCCATTATCCATCTCACCCAATACATAAGCTACCTTATTTTCATTGAATCAACATAAAGTTTCTCTAAATTTTCACATTCCAAGCATGTGAATAACATCATCATGTTTCCTCTTGAAATATGGTAATTAATCGAATTACCATATAACCTTATTGGAAACATGAATTAATACCTCAAAATTCTATTGGATATATTATATATATAAAAAAGTGTTGAAAACTCCGTCAATGAAAGCATAGTCCACTTGTCTACAAGTCATTAATCTGTTCTAAGGTAGTTAACACTAATCCAAATCAATTATTTCTTCATCATTATCTCGTCATAAGGAATATATTTAGGGTTTTCATTCCCTTAATCACACATTTACAAAAAATTTAACTTTCCAATAAATATTTTCTCTTAGTAACATTCAACTTATGGTCACAAATCCTTAATGAAATAGAACTATAATAAAATCTACAAATATTCTATAATTATAATAACGATTACATTAATGATAAAATATTCAAATGACATGATTATGGAGTAGGAATATTAATCATTCCACTTGATCTATGATTCTTTAATAACTTGATCATTGTCCAGTAACATCATTTGGGGTATATTAATTTAACTCTTGAGATATTGATTCAGATAGTGTCCCATATCCTTATAGTTGAATCATTTTATATTGAAAAACTTTTTCATACCCTTTACATCATGAACTTGGTGTCATTGTTCTATACACTTATAACAAATTCCCATTACCAATGAGTATTTTACAGGGTGATTCTATCAACTGTTATCACATGTAGAAAACACTTTTTCACTTCTTTCCCTTATCCACCATTTTCCCTTCTATCATCTTCTTCTATTTCTTCCATTAAAATCTATAGGACTCAGATGGTTATTTACACGTCTAGGTAACATATGATATTATTTCCTCATATGATGAGGATACTTGGGAGACTATATCCCTTAGAAATGATGGCTCAAGACCGTGATATATATGATTCTTCTTACCCTATGCATCATGTACACTACTAGAAATAGAGGATTTCCCAATTGTTTAGAACCGTTGGGAAAGGCTGTCAAACCATTGGTGTATGTTATACCAACGGTTCTACAAACCATAGGGAAGTAATCTGTTGGGAAAGTTTTTCCCAACATTTTACAATGAACCATTGGGATAGGGTGGAGAAAAATTACCCTATCCCAATGGTTCTGAAAAACCATTGGGAAATCTTTTTCCCAACGGTTTGCAACTGTTGGAATAATGTGCTGAAAATTACCAGGTTTTTCCCAACGGTTTCGCCAAACCATTGGGAAAAACCCAAGATCTCTTCTTTCCCAATGGTTTCTAAACTGTTGGGAAAAGTGTTTTACCAACAGTTCCATAAACCGTTGGTAAAACAGAACATAGAATGATATGCCAATGGTTTAAAACCATTGGCATAGCCTATGCTGGGAAAATTGCATAGCAGCTCTGTAATTTTCCTAGCAGCTCTCCAATTTTCCCACCAGGTCTCATTTTGTGGGTTCCCGCTCATTTTCAATCCAATTATTATACCTGAAATAAACTAACATACATATACAATTATTGTACCTACAATAACCGACTAACACATACATATAGAGAAAAAATTCATACAAATTTAACAAATAATGCTGGAACTATACACATCCATAATTAAAATAGAATTCATAATGTAATTATAAACATACATAATTCATTTAGAATTCAATTTAAAATTTAGATGACAATTATATGTGGAATCCTAAAGTCAATTCATAATTTGATCGGTTTTTTGTATACCATATATTTTTACCTGAAATGATGTCCATTTTAAACAAAATACATACACTTGGAGGGATACTAGCCACAACACACCTTGTATTGAGGCGGAGTTCACTCGTACACTTCACATATGACCCATGGATCGTTCTCTTAAAGTTTCAACGGAAACAGAATGCATTTGGTCAGTTTTTCGTATGCCAGTTGATGTTTTTCAATTAAAATGGCGTCCTTTTGAAACAAAAGGCAGACACATTGAGTGGTTCCAGACACACCGCGTGTCAGATTAAGGCGGGGTTGACTCGTACACGTCACATATGACCCATGAATCGTTCTCCTAAAGTTTCATTGGAAACCGAATGTGTTTGGTCGGTTTTCCATATGTACTTAAAATGTTGTCCATTTTAAACAAAAGAGAGCCACTTAGAGTGATTCCGGACACACCATGCCTCCGATTAAGACAGGGTTGACTCGTAAACGTCACATTTGACTCATGGATTGTTGTGCTAAAGTATCAACACAATCCGAATGCGTTTGGTCGCTTTTCCGTATGTCAATTGATGTTTTTCAATTAAAATGACATCCTTTTGAAACAAAAGGCAGACACATTGAGTGGTGGCGGAAAAACCGTGCCTCGTATTGAGGAGGGGTTGACTCGTACACGTCACATATGACCCATGGATCATTGTTATAAAGTATCGACACAATCCTAATGCGTTTGGTTGCTTTTGCGTATGCCAACTAATGTTTTACAATTAAAATGACATCCTTTTGAAACAAAACGTAGATACATTGAGTGGTGTCGGGCACACCATGCCTCGGATTGAGTTGGGGTTGATTCTTGCATGTCACATATGACCCATGGATCGTTATCCTAAAGTTTCAACGGAAATCGAATGTCTTTGGTTGGTTTTCTGTATGTACTTAAAAAGTAGTCCATTTTAAACAAAAGAGAGCCACATAGAGTGATTCTGGCCACACCGTGCCTCCGATTAAGGTGGGGTTGACTCGTACACATCACATATGACCCATGGATCATTGTTCTAAAGTATCGACACAATTTGAATGCATTTGGTCAGTTTTCCGTATTCCAGTTGATGTTTTTCACTTAAAATGACGTCCTTTTGAATCAAAAGACAGACACTTTGAGTGTTGGCGGCCACACCATGCCTCAGATTGAGGTGGGGTTGACTCTTAAACATCACATATCACCCATGGATCGTTTTGCTAAAATATAGACACAATATGAATGCGTTTGTCGGTTTTCCGTATGTCAGTTGATGTTTTTCAATTAAAATGACGTCCTTTTGAAACAAAAGGAAGAGACTTTAAGTGGTTGCGGACACACCGCGGCTCAGATTGAGGCGGGGTAGACTCGTACATGTCACATATGACCCATGTATCGTTGTGCTAAAGTATCGACACAATACGATTGCATTTGGTTGCTTTTTCATATGCCAGCTGATGTTTTATAATTAAAATTACGTCCTTTTAAAACAAAAGGCAGACACTTTGAGTGGTGCCGGCCACACCGCTCCTCGGATTGAGGCAGTGTTGACTTGTACACATCACATATGACCCATGGATCGTTCTCCTAACGTTTCAATGGAAACTGAATGCGTTGGTTCGGTTTTCCGTATGTACTTAAAATGTTGTCCATTTTAAACAAAAGAGAGCCACTTAGAGTGATTCTGGTCGCACTGTGCCTCCGATTACGACGGGGTTGACTCGTACACATCACATTTGACCCATGGATTTTTGTGCTAAAGTATCGACACAATCTGAATGCATTTGGTCGCTTTTCCGTATGTCAGTTGATGTTTTTCAATTAAAATGACGTCCTTCTGAAACAAAAGGCAGATGCATTGAGTGGTGGCGGCCACACCGTTCCTCGGTTTGAGGCGGGGTTGACTCGTACATGTCACATATGACCCATGTATCGTTGGTATAAAGTATCGACACAATCCGAATGCGTTTGGTCACTTTTCCGTATGCCAGCTGATGTTTTACAATTAAAATGACGCTCTTTTGAAACAAAAGGCAGACACTTTTAGTGGTGTCGGCCACACCGCACCTCGGATTGAGGCGGGGTTGAATCGTACACATCACATATGACCCATGGATCATTCTCCTAAAGTTTCAATGGAAACTGAATGCGTTGGGTCAGTTTTCCGTATATACTTAAAATGTTGTCCATTTTAAACAGAAGAGAGACACTTAGAGTGATTCCGGCCACAACGTGCCTCCGATTAAGACAAGGTTAACTCGTACATGTCACATTTGACCCATGGAGCGTTTTTCTAAAGTATCGACACAATCCGAATGCGTTTGGTCGCATTTCCGTATGCCAGTTGATGTTTTTCAATTAAAATGACGTCCTTTTGAAACAAATAGCAGACACTTTGAGTGGTGGCGGCCACATTACACCCCCAGAATGAGGTGGGGTTGACTCTTACACATCACATATGACCCATGGATCATTTTTCTAATGTATCGACACAATCAGTATGAATTTTTTCTCTTTTCCGTATGCCAGTTGATTTTTTTCAATCAAAATGATGTCCTTTTGAAATAAAAGGCAGCCACTTTGAGTGGTGCCGGCCACACTGCGCCTCATATTGAGGTGGGGTTGACTCGTACACGTCACATATGACCCATGAATTGTTCTCCTAAAGTTTCAACAGAAACTGAATACGTTTGGTCGGTTTTCCGTATGTACTTAAAATGTTGTCCATTTTAAACAAAAGAGAGCCACTTAGAGTGATTTCGGCCACACCGTGTCTCCGATTATGACGGGGCTGACTCGTGCACGTCACATTTGACCCATGGATTGTTGTTCTAATGTATCGACAGAATCCGAATGCCTTTGGTCAATTTTCCGTATTCCAGTTGATGTTTTTCAATTAAAATGACGTTCTTTTGAAACAAAAGGCAGACACTTTGAGTGGTGGCGGCAACACCGCACCTCAGATTGAGGCATGGTATACTCGTACACGTCACATATGACCCATGGATCGTTGTACTAAAGTATCGACACAATCCAAATGCGTTTGGTCACTTTTCTATATGCCAGATGATGTTTTACAATTAAAATTACGTCCTTTTGAAACAAAAGGCAGATACTTTGAGTGGTGCCAGCCACACCGCGCCTTGGATTGAGACGAGTTTGACTCATACACGTCACATATGACCCATGGATAGTTCTCCTAATGTATCAATGGAAACCGAATGCGTTGGGTCAGTTTTCTGTATGTACTTAAAATGTTTTCCATTTTAAACAAAAGAGAGTAACTTAGAGTGATTCTGGTCACACTATGCCTCCGATTAAAAAGGGGTTGACTCGTACACATCACATTTGACCCATGGATTGTTGTTCTAAAGTATTGACACAATCCAAATGTGTTTGGTCGCTTTTCCATATGTCAAGTGATGTTTTTCATTTAAAATGACGTCCTTTTGAAACAAAAGGTAGACACATTGAGTGGTGGCGGCCACACCGCACCTCGGATTGAGGCCGGGTTGACTCGTACGCGTCACATATTACCCAAAGATCGTTGTTCTAAAGTATCAACACAATCTAAATGCGTTTGGTCTCTTTTAAATAAGCCAGCTGATGTTTTACAATTAAAATGACGTCCTTTTGAAACAAAAGGTAGACACTTTGAGTGGTGTCGACCACACCACGCCTCGTATTGAGGTAGGGTTGACTCGTACACATAACATATGACCCATGGATCGTTCTCCTAACGTTTCAATAGAAACCGAATGTGTTGGGACGGTTTTCCATATGTACTTAAAATGTTGTCCATTTTAAACAAAAGAGAGCCACTTAGAGTGATTCCAACCACACCATGCCTCCGATTAAGACGGGGTTCACTCGTACATATCACATTTTCCCCATGGATCGTTGTTCTAAAGTATCGACACAATCCGAATGCATTTGGACACATTTCCGTATGCCAGTTGATGTTTTTCAATTAAAATGGCATCCTTTTGAAACAAAAGTCAAACACTTTGAGTGGTGGCGGCCACACCGCACCTCAGATTGAGGTGTGGTTGACTCGTACCCGTCACATATGACCCATGGATCGTTTTTCTAATGTATTGACACAATCTGAATGCGTTTGGTCGCTTTTTCGTATGCCATTTGATGTTTTTCAATTAAAATGATGTCCTTTTGAAAAAAAGGCATACAGTTTGAGTGGGGTCGGCCACACCACACCTCGTATTGAGGCGGGGTTGACTCGTACACGTCACATATGACCCATGAATCGTTCTCCTAAAGTTTCAATGGAAACCGAATTCGTTTGGTCGGTTTTCCATATGTACTTAAAATGTTGTCCGTTTTAAAAAAAAGAGAGACACTTAATGTTATTCTGGCCACACCATGCCTCCTATTAAGATGGGGTTGACTCGTACATGTCACATTTGACCCATGGATTGTTGTGCTAATGTATCGACAAAATCTGAATGCATTTGGTAGCTTTTCTGTATGCCAGTTGATGTCTTTCAATTAAAATGACGTCCTTTTGAAACAAAAGGCAGACACTATGAGTGGTGGCAGCCACACCGTGCCTCAGATTCAGGCGGGGTTGACTCGTAAACATCCCATATGACCCATGGATAGTTGTGATAATGTATCGACACAATCCGAATGCATTTGGTTGCTTAACCGTATTCCAGCTGATGTTTTACAATTAAAATGACGTCCTTTTGAAACAAAAGGCAGACACTTTGAGTTGTGTCGGCCACACTGCGCCTCGTATTGAGGCGGGGTTGACTCTTACACGTCACATATGATCCATGTATTGTTCTCCTAAAGTTTCTACGGAAACCGAATGCGTTTTTTCGGTTTTCCATATGTACTTAAAATGTTGTCCATTTTAAACAAAAGAGAGCCACTTAGAGTGATTCCAGCCACACCGTGCCTCCGATTAAGACGAGGTTGACTCGTACGCATCAAATTTTACCCATGGATCATTTTTCTAATGTATCGACACAATCCGAATGCTTTTGGTCTCTTTTCCATATGACAGTTTTTATTTTTCACTTAAAATGACGTCCTTTTGAAACAAAAGATAGACACTTTGAGTGATGGCGGCCACACCACACCTTGGATTGAGGCGGCATTGACTTTTACACGTCACATATGACCCATGGATCATTGTTCTAAAGTATCGACACAATCTGAATGCGTTAGGTCGGTTTTCCGTTTGCCAGTTGATGTTTTTCAATTAAAATGACGTCCTTTTGAAACAAAAGGCAGACACTTTGAGTGGTGCCGGCCACACCGCACCTCAGATTAAGAAGAGGTTGATTCGTACACGTCACATATGACCCATGGATCATTCTCCTAAAGTTTAAATGGGAACCCAATGCATTTGGTAGGTTTTCCGCATGTACTTAAAATGTTGTTAATTTTATAGGAATCCTCATGTGTCTATTAGTGGAATGGTATTTACTTAAAATCTGGTGGATATTTATATAAAATATTTTTATATCATTCTTAGTATGGATTAGATTTTAGTTTATAATGCTATGAAACATTTTGGAGCTAATAATGTCATGCCCAATGAATATATCTCTTTTATAACATACCAAGAATCTATGATATTGATTAGATGTGTAAATGTGATTTACATTGATTATCATGATGAAAATAAATAAAATATATATTATAGATTTTCTAGTATTAAATGAAATCAAAGAGGGTGGGGGGTCTGTCCGGCGGGGCTGTCCGGGGGGCTGTCTGGTGGGTGTACATGGGGCTGTCCGGGGACCAAGGAGGAGGGTGGGGGGGCTGTTCGGGGGGTTGTCCGGGGTTCAAGGAAGAGGGTGGGGGGCTGTCTGGGGGGCTGTCTGGGGGCTGTCCGGGGGGCTGTCCGGGGTCCTGGGAGGGGGGTGGGGGGGGGGGGGGGGGCTGTGCGGGTGGGTGTTCGGGGGGTTGTTCGGGGTCCAAGGAGGAGGGTGGGGGGGGGGGGGGGGGCTGTCCGGGGGGCTGTCTAGGGTCCAGGGAGGAGGGTGGGGGGGCTGTCTGGGGGGCTGTTCAGGGGGCTGTCTGGGGGATGTCCGGGGGGTGTTCGGGGGGTTGTCCGGGGTCCAAGGAAGAGGGTGGGGGGCTGTCTGGGGGGCTGTTCGGCGGGGTTGTCCGAGGTCCAGGGAGGAGGGTGGGGGTTGTCCAGGGTCCAAGAATGAGGGGGGTTCCCAAACACACAACCACTAAAAGACAACAACATCCATAAAAACAGATAATATATAAAAATAACTCAACTCCAATACTATACTACGAGTCTAGATAAAACCAAAAAATAGAATAGATTAAATATCAAATCTTAGTAATATCAGTCAAAAATGTAATGGATCAACTTGTCCCTCATCACCATCACCATAATCATCACCCTCGTCCGCATCCCCATCATCGTCCTCGCCCTCCTCTCCCTCGCCATCCTCCTCATCCTCGCCCTCCTCCTCACCCTCGCCACCCGCCTCGCCCTCCTCCTCTCCCTCCTCTTCCGTATCAGAATCCTCGCCACCATCATCGTCAAGATGGACCTCATCCTGACGCCCAATAGAACTGCCACCTGGTGCACCGTATATATAACGTATCGACGACATATACTCATCAAAATCCGGGCTGGCCTCTGCTGGAAGTGTAGGATGTAGAACTTCAATAAATTTCATAAACATATTGTTTTCCCTAATAGACTGTTCTGCCGTCTCCATGGCCCTTTTCTCAGCCTATGATGCCTGTGCCCTAACTTGCTGCAGCTTGGTGGCACTACAGCTCATACCTGAGGATGAGAAATACCTCGTCGGGGATATCCTAGGTCGGCAGCGTACTCTGCCAGAATGATCCTATCCCAAGACCTAATGTAAGTGATCTGTTGGACCAAAATTGTCTGGTTCTTGGGCATCAAGGGCCTCTAAAGCAGCCTGTTACAAATATAAATATATCATTAAGTTACAAAATAGATATTAAAATATAAATTCAACAGATTAAAACTTACAATATGCTTCTGAGTCACTTCGTTGATGGCACTTCCATCCTTTTTCCGTCCACTCGAGCAAATCAGTTTTGCTCGAGGCACACGTCCTTCAATATTTTGTATTTGCCTCTACAATGACATTGAGAAATAAAGTTATATAAAAACTTTAGCAAACTATTAAATAATTGAGGAAATAAAAGAAAGTCTAAGGCATAAATAAAACTTATAAACAATTATCATACCAGCTTCCTCTCATGATCATGCATCGTAGTGCATCCCAGTGTGTGGAGGTATTTTTTTGCATCAATGTTTTTTTATTTTTTCCAGATGATTCCTAAATAAAATTAAAAAATACAACATATAGTATTAATTAAAAACATGAAATTTATTATTTAAATACCTCAAATGTTATTAATACCTTAAACTGGGTACACGTCCAATGAGTAATCATCTGACGATACTTCTCTATAGGACAATCATCCACCACTAGTACCGCCTCTAACTCAGTGCCAACTCTAGAAACACAACCAATATACAAATCATGCTTGTAGGCTCTATAAAGCTCACCTAAATCCTTTAGACGTTCCAGTCATGCACCCTCACCATCGGGAAAATTAAATCGAAGTTGAAATCAAAATATTAATTCATTTAAATACAAAAATAATTCATGGCATTAAATAGAACATATTTTTTTACCCATATCTCTGCCCAAGCTCTATCCTTGACCTCATGTGGCAAATGTCTCCATGATTGCGGGCTGACTAGAATGATGTCGGAGTATTTGGCATGCATCACCAAAAAACTCTGACATTGCTGCCCTGTTTTCTCAACCATTTGGTTGTCTTCATTATAATCCACCATAACCCGTGTGCGGCGGTTCCACACCGAACGCATGCGTGTACGCCCCCGCCCACGCCTCCTGTCAGTAGATGTATCTGTCAAGAAATAAAGACAAATATTTTATCAAAAAATGTTATAATTAAAATAAATATTGCTATAAAAATTTGTTAGGGTTCTATAAATATACTTGTGTCGGTCAGATTGTTGAGCGCCGCTGGATCCATAGAAACTGATGGAACATCCTATGGTGGAACAGGAGTCAAAGATGATGGAATATAGAAGCTCGGAGAGATAGAAGTAGAAGGAAAAGAAGATGGGACAACTGTCTGACCGGATGCTGACTGGGGAGTAGGAATCATCATGGGATGTGAAAATGATGGGCCATAAGATGAAGAAGGGAAAGAAAACATGGGAGGCCTAACTATCTCGTGTGTCCCTAACGACACACTGGGATCAGAATGTGGGAAGGATAACATGTCAGTGGGAGGGGCAGGGTCTAGTCACGTACGCGCAACTGCTCTTCCACCTCTGGTACGAACCCTCCTCGTACCACCGGCCTGAGTACTAGGACCAGTACTAGGCTCCTTGTCGAATAACTATCAACGTATAGGTGGATCCTACAAAAAATTCTACAAAAAAATTAATCACATGACATTATATATTCTTTAAATATATAAATTTGAAATAAAGTACTCACTATAGGCACTAATGATGGAATTCCCAACTCCATCATTTTACCATTGTTATCCATCATTTTTTTCCTTCATCTCTCTTCAATTGGCTTCATTTCCTGCTTTTGAAAACAAATATGTAATTAATTAGAAAAAGAAAACTAATGTGTAACCTAAAAACTAAATATATGAGGGAATAGGGGGATTAATTGGTAATTTAACTATCAATTGTTTTAGAAGAGCTTTAATGGATTTAATAAATCATACAAGTTTTAATGTTCACCAAGTTAGAAATATTGTTTAACTAAGTTTTAATACAATTCAATTCCAAATTATAAAATGCAATTCAAATAAAACTGCAACCAATAAACATTGAAAATTCACAAAACCGTCAAGTCAGCTAAAACATATTTGTGATCAATACTAAATCAATTTGAATATTAACAACCTTAACAACCCAACTATAGGTAAACCAAAAGAATTGAGAACATGGATGAATGATTATATATATTTTCAACCACAACTTCAGGTTCACAATCAACTTGACGATTGAGCTATTTGAGTCATAAAAAGAAATAAATGGATTGGTTCCAATGGAACTAGGTACAGTGTCAATTCCATCATCACCATCATAAAAAATATGTCTTGGAATTACTTCAACTGTGACACCAAATTCATGTCGAAGTTGTTCTTTGACATAAAAAACTTGTTTAGCCATTGATGCCAACACATATGGTTCTTCTGTAGTAAGAGTGCGATTCATATTAATTACTCAAAATAAAAGATCATCAATTAATGTTCCATGTCTCATCATAGAATCAAACCAATGGCAATTCATCATTGTGACTCGTCCATGAGAGTAATAATCCAGTATTATTATTTTCTCAACAACTCTATAATAACCCACATTTTCAAATTGTGGTCTACTATCTGATGCACTGGCATAACAATCTGTTGTGGCAGTAACCATAACACCATCATGTTGTGTTCTCATGTTCTTTTCTCGTTCAGTGACAATAAATTTGTACCCATTGATAACAATTGATTTACAGTCACGAACCACGGTATTAGGACCAAAATCCAGAGATCTTATTTCCTCAGAGACATAGTCAGCAGAAAAACTAAATACCTACAATATAAATGACTATTAAACATAATTAAATATTGATATAATTATTTTAAACATTAATTTTTTATACCTTCAATTTTAACCAAGCAGAAAAGTCTTTGCTATGAAAAGTCTCTCTCCTTCTCAAAGATAAAGAACGATGCTTCCTATTTATCACTATTTTATGTTCCCTATAGATAAAAAATATGAATAGTTTAATAGATATATATGTAAGATATACATAATCAATTTAGTTACCTGATATTGTCATCGAACAAATCACAGTTGAACAAAACCGTGCGATGTGCCATCTCCCGCTCTTCATGGATTAATGTCTTCAATGTATATGATCCTGGAATTCCTCCTATTTGAATAAGTGAAGGAAAACAGGGTTCAATTTGCTCATACTGTTCTTCTTCATTTCTCATTGGTCTATTCAATCTTGTAGTATGATCAGACAAATACATCGAGCAGAAATCCATACATTCTTGAGCCAAGTAACCGTTCACGATAGAACCTTCGGGATGATTTATGTTTTGGACATAAGACGTTAATTTAAACATATTTATTTCATTTGGATGCATCCAAGGAAAAGAAACAGGTCCTCTGAGAAGTATTTTAGTGGGAATATGGATAGTCAGATGCAAAATGCATGTGAAAAATGATGGAGGAAATATTTTCTCCAACTCACCAAAAATTAATGGGGCATCTGTCAACATTTTTTCCAAGAAAGACTTGGACAACTTATTAGCACAAAGATCCCTAAAAAAATTGCACAACCAAATAATAGCCACCCTTACATTATTGGAAAAAAGATGATGGATTTCTATTAGAAGCAATTTATGCAGTAGAACGTGATAATCATGATTCTTCAAAGATTTTAGCTTCAACTCTCTTCTGTTGACCCGTTTAGATATGTTTCCTGAATAGCCATCAGGAACTCTAATAGTCTCTAATACTTCCAGAAATTGTTTTTTCCATAGGTTTCATCACATAAGAATCACATGGAAGTTGCCATTTATTTTCACTTATACGTACAGGATGTAATTATGGTCTGATGCCCTAATCCACCAAGTCACGCCGAGATCGTAAATCATCTTTTTTCTTCCCCTTGACATTTAGAAGAACTGATAGAAACATTTTGCATATATTCTTTTCAATATGCATTATGTATAAGTAATGACATAACAAATTGGTTGAAAAATAAGGAAAATAAAAAAAGATACTCCTCTTCCTCCAATTGTAACAGGTTTCAGTGGAAACAATATTTCTCTTTCCAGATTTCATTTGACCCTTCCCGAACAAAAAACTAAAATCTTTCAATTCATTAAGAATGTCGGTTCAAGACATATGCTGAGGTGGATCATCGGTCTCTATGGTAATATCAAATCTTTGACGATTCATTCTATATGGATGATCCTTTGTCAAGAATCGTCAGTGTCCCATAAAAATGAAACTACAACGATGTTTCAGTCTTCTGGATCGTGTATTCTTCATACAAACTGGACAGGACAATTTTCCATTCGTAATCCATCCAGACATCATTGCATAAGATGAAAAATCATTGATCATCCACATAAGTGCAGCACACATCTGAAATTTGTCTTTCGAACATGCATCGTATGTGTGCACAACCACATCCCAAGGAAGTTTCAAATCTTTTATTAAAGGTTTCATGTAGACATCAATATCAATGTTGGGATCAGAAAGAGAAGATATGATTATACTAATGAAAGTAAAAGGTTTTTTATACACAACCATTGGGGAAGATTATAAATGTTTATAAAAACTGGCCATGTGTTGTGCAAAGTAAGCATCTACCCAAACAGATTAAAACCGTCGCATGAAATACCCAGCCTCACATTACACACGTCAGCTGCAAAATCAGGATGGCGAGCATCAAATCTCTGCCCTGAAAATCCATCTACAGGATAAACCAACTCATCATTAGTCTTATTTCTCTCAGAATCATTCCATAAAATTTTTATTGATATGTCATCAGACATAAAAAGATTCTGGAGTCTGGGGATCAATAGAAAGTGCCACATTACTTTCTGTGGAATGCGGGATGGTGTTCCATCAAATTTTGACTTCCAGCGGGATGTTCCACATTAAATCAGTCATTTCGTTCAGCGGTTTCCTCCTGGAAGTAAATCCTTCAAGAGGGTAAGAATGTAATCAATTGATGTATTAGAAATCCCATACATAGTTTTCCCATGAAACAACCGGATTAAAAATTCCAGCTTTTTAATTTTATCGCATTATCGATATACTGGAGTCATGGAAGCATCATTCAATTTTTTCACCCTATCAATATCATCATTTTCACTAGATGCATCAGCTGTGCTCATATCAATGTCTCCTTGAGTCGAAATCCTTTCTTTTTCATGATGACGGATAAACGGAAACCAATCATCTAACAAATTCTCCATTCCAATATTTTTATTTTTATCATCACCAATTTGAGATTTCATTTTCTCCCCATTGTGATACCACACAAAGTAGTTTGCTTGAAAACCATTTTTGGTTATGTGGTAGCTGACTTCTTCACAGCTCAATAAAGGTCTACCAACACAATCGGAACATGGGCAGTGTCTGCGACCACAATCTGAAGCATTGTGAAATGAAAAATCTATAAATCTCTCCAATTTTTTTTGAAAATCGCTTGAGATCCGATCGTTTTCATACATCCAACTTTTGTCCATTCTGTAAAAAGAATTTATATAATTCATTTTGTCATAAAAAATTCAATAGGATTGATCTTTAATAGAAAATACATTTAAGTAAACGATAAAGGAAGAAGTTTCTAGTCGATGTAGTGAAAAGCACCCCACCCTCATAAAAGTGAGTATTGGCCAAGAAGGACACATATTATACAACGTACAATGAGAACCATATTTAGTTTAACCTAAAGTTATATTAGTACAGTCATCTTGGGGGAAATGGAATATATGATCCTGGTTAACTGATGAATTCAAAAGCTCATATTCCATATGTTGGACACTATCTAAGGTAAGAAATCATGTGAGGATGGGTTTACATCATTCAATTTCTTTCATGCTAGTGAAAATGAAGACTTATATTAATGACTTGAGTTCACTAATACCATGTCAACCATTATACACACCATGTGAACCCTTATACACACCATATGAACCCTTATACCATATCGTCATTATTAAAACCATTAATAACAACTTATTAAATAACATCACTTATTATAGATAATCAAATTGAACATAAATAAATAATAATATTGGATATATCAAGTAAAATGAATTCATTCTATCTTACATCATAAATGACCACCCACAACCATGATTAATGACCACAAAGCACCCCTTTCGGCAAAATCAAAAGTGAAAACAAAAACACATAGTTGTAGAAAGAAACATCATTTGTGTGAAGAATAATAATATCATGGTCCTCATTATATTTGAACCACGCAGTCATGATTTTCGAGATGAACTTGTATCCATGAAACCATATGGGAAACACGATTCAATACATGCATTTTTCTGATTTTCCCAAGCATTTTGTGGAACCCAAATCAGTGAAAGTGGTCATTGTGTTTTAAAAAGGTGATTGAATAACACATGTATGATGTCGAAGGAAGAATGATTAATGGTTATATTTGAAAAACTAATATTCACTAATATTTCAAATTTGACATTCTGTGAGTTAGTTTCATGAAGAAGGAAGAAGTACTAATTAGGGACCACATACTATTTGGCAAAGTTCAAGAAGATACTCCATATGTTCTATTGTGCAAAGGATAAGTGAACAGTGTGTCATTATATATATATATAGATTTTGATAGAAACATGATACATACTTGTTATGTAATACACATAGTGTACAAAAATTAAGATGAACAAGATCTTCATGTTTGGAATGATCTTAATGAAAGAGTGATTTTCATGAAATAATATCAATAAATATTACAAACAATTTCTTATTAGTTCCTATACATGAACCTATAATATTTGAACTAGATTAAAAAAACTATGAATCTTCAAAATTAGAACACAATAAAGAGACATCATTCCCTTATAAATGTAAATTTGTAATGAAAGCATTAATTGGTCATACACCGATATAGGGATTTGAGTACACAATTCGTGGAACAATCATAAAATTTTACAAAAACCCTAAAAATTGGGAATAACGAAATCGTTGAGAATAGAAGGATATGATTTATAAGAGGTGGAACTATATCCTTGATAAAATATAGAAGGAGTCTAACCTATTGCTGATCCGATGGAAGATGTGGGGATTGGGAATTGCTTCTGCCAAGGAATCGCATCTGGAGACGAGCAGAAGGCTTCTGGAATTGTGGGGAGGCCGCTGCATGCATTTGGGTATTTGGGGCTTTTTTTCCTAATGGTTCTTAAAAACCATTGGGAAAACTCAATCTTTCCCAATGGTTTCATAAAAACGTTGGGAAAAGTGAGCTCTTCAAGGTATTTACCAACAGTTTATATAAACCGTTGGGAAAGACAACATATACCAACGGTTCTTTGAATAGTTGGTATACAAGTGTTGGGAAAACTCCCCTTTCCAGTAGTGGTACATTGTTGAAGTTATAATTACTTGTACTATGGGCAATTTCTAATCAATTACATATACTATATTATGTCATAAAATTATGAACATTCTATAAATCTAAACATTGTATAGGACATCACATAAAATAATACATCTTAAATCCTAGAACCATATACATTGGTTACATTGGGGGTACAAATCATTTATAATAGTGTGTAAAATTAATGTGAATTTTCATAAGAATATCTCTCGATAGTATCAAATTAGGTGCGTAGTAAGGCCCATTGTTGTATACTAGGTTACCCAGAGTCAAGCCCGAAACACCTTGTTAGTGTTCTTACTCTTAGTTACATTTGTTCTAGAACCACATCCACTTATAGAATCCAAAAAGAGATGTATTTTATAGGAAAATATATATAATATCTGCCTTATCGAAATTCTGGGATGTTATTGTATACTTATACTCAATTTATATTTTAGGGTTTTGTTCCCAAATATATATTTTCTAAATCCAGTTTCCATTGTTTCTACTTAACATCCTCTGATACCAACTATAACACCCCGACCTTAGATGCCTGAAGTTAGTGAATTAGGTTATTACATTAGCATGATTACAAGGAATAAAATTTCATAAGACCTAATAGTTTAGTAGTTTTGGAAAACAAGATACATACATAATTTCAACATTAAATCATGAAATGAAGTACATTATATAATTTCCATTGGAAACATCCAAAACTCCTAAATTATCCTTATAATTCACTCATAATATACTTCCTGCATATTTGAGAAAAATGAAACAAAATAAACAGGTGAGCTCAGATGCTCAGTAAGGGTAATTAATATAGTGGAATATATTATAAACATAAACATTAGGATTGGAGAATGACTACAAACACAAGCCATTAAACATATACTTGAGAATAATATGGGATAAATAAGAGTTAAATATATAATTCCATAATAAAATATAAGTATTAGTATTATACTAGTCGAATTAACACATGGACTATCATCTAATAGTTTCATAATGTGGGAATTCATATTGTGGGACATTATAACCATTTTTCAAAGGGCTTGTACCCTGGCCATATGTAATTGGGTAAAACCCAAACTAGATTGACTCATGAGACCTAACGATGCATCAAGGGGATACAATAGACCCCACCCATCACTTACCGAGTCAAATGCATTACTCATATGAAAGAGGTTGAAAATAATCAACATATACATTCATATTGGAACTAACCTATGAAATGAAAATAAACTTCCCCAATCATTAAACATAAACACTAACAATTCGATGTAATATGGTGAAGGGTGTCATGATATAAAATACATAGTAAAAACAATCAGAAACCCTTCAAAAAAATATTATAGATGATATCATAAGAGATAAACCTGAATTAAGCACAATATTCAATAAAGGATGTTGGCACAGATGAAGATACTTTTAAATTAGACCATTTAAAAATCCGTGAGGAAATAATCCTTAATCATTCCAAAGTATCCCATACCACCCTGAAACATTCAAATAATAATCCATTAGAATATCATGAGAATAAGGAGACTCTTTATATAATATTATAAATGAAAGTAAATACACCACATGCGTGTAATAATTGGTGAAAAAGGAATATATCTCATTAAAGTTAAAGTGAGATGTGAAAATTCCTTTTCTTACATTGGAAAGAAAAAATTCATTCAGAAAATAATTTTTATTTGCATGAAATCATATTGTAAACATGTATAGCCCATAAAAGAAATTTTAAGGACATATAAATTATATTTTAGGCATAAATTTTTTCCGACATAAGTGAAATCATGTTGAAATAGTTTTTAAAGAAGCTTTAGAAATAAAACATTTTAGTGTTGTTTAAGGAAAATATTAAAGTGATTTTAAATCAGAAAGGCATGTTCATTTTCATAAAAATTTAATTGAAGGAAGATATTTTTAATGATAAATTTTTTTTAAAAAAAAAAAATTAAGGCTTTAAAGATATTATAAAGTGCACTTGTAAGTGGGTAAGAATTTGAGAAGTTCCCATGAATCGTGCTTGTTTATCGAGAAGTATTGAGAAGGGAACCATTTTAAAACATTTATATCACCATAAAAAGGGATGATATGATATGGATATATTATTTTTATACATATTCACATAATTTTAGATAAATATTCAAAATATAAATATAATCATTACATTTGTGTAATGATAGAGAAAGAGTAACACGAAGGAAAAAATGGGTGTTCGGGTAGAATCCCTTTCCACTTTGTAATCAATTGAATCATATGCCTCAAAATTAATAACCATAAAATGATAAATTGGATAAAATTAAAATTTATATATTCATGATATGATACAAAGATATTATTATACATACACCATACATAAGAAATAGTGATGGATAAGTAATATCTCACAAAAACGGAAGTGGGATGAGAAAACCCTTACCTTATGACCGAATGTATTCTACAATTGAAATTAATATCATGGATAGTTTAATTAAATCCATTAATTAATATATTAATAACCTTAAATACACATATTTGTTTAATTATAGTTTTATTAGGTTCCTTTATGTCCTCATTGATATGTTATAAGACTGAAATCTATCATTTTAGAGTGTTCATTTTCATGGTTTTCATAATCGGTTCCCTTGATTATAAGAAGTGGAGTTCATGTGGAAGGGATATAATTCCCTATAATATCATTTATATGATACTAATTAACATAAAAAATATTAAATTTTCATATAATTCATTTGGTTCTATATTATGAGGATGAGTTATTAGATGAAACATTAATGACAATCATTTAGATTATTTTTGTGGTATTTTGATTATTATGAACTTTTTCTGTTGTATGAGTTAATATTATGTATATATGTTAGTTCAAGAATATTAAATAGGTTATAATAAATATATAATAGTTTCTTTCAACCGTAAATATTGTTTCATTACCATTTAATTGATGAACGAAGGTTTTTCATCCATGATGTTTGTAAATCAGCACCTCCCGCATGATGATTTAATTTCCAAATATAAATAGAGACTAAGGAGATTGATGATGTGTCATTAGTTAACAAGATATCATTACATTATATAGTTGATACTAGATTTATAAATGGTCAATTAGAAAAGAGCACATGTATGAGTGAGATAAAATGGAATAGTATATAGTTATAACATTAATAATATTAAAGTATTAGTATAGTGAAGAGAATAGGGAGTGTGGGGTGTTTTTTATAGTGGAGGAGAGGAGTGATTTTTGAATATCTTATTTATTATTGTAATATTTTTCTCAAGACCAGAAATAGTGTTTGATTCTTGTGACAAAATAGTAATAGGTTCCTGTAGGTTCTAACTAAGGGTTTCATAAATCATCCATGATGCCTGAAATAGTATATTTAACTTGTAATGTATATATATGTTAAATTACATTATTTCACTGTTCACTAAAATTCAAATATTTCAGAAAAATCCATAAATTTCACAATAACTATTTTTTGACATGTATAATCCAAAAAATGGACTCCATTTTAACAAAATAATTTTCTAAATATGAGAAATTTATTTTATAATTGAAATAAAAATTTACGTGAAAAATATAGTCTTTAAAATTAAAACGGATTTTATAACACCCTTAAAATTTACTAAGGTCACATTAAATTATCATAAAATCATAGTGAAAAAAATATTTATTTGGGGATATATTTTATGAAAATGAATTTTACTTTATATAAAATTATGAATTATAAACATTTTATTAAATGTTTTTTATTCACAAGAAAAATTCATACACATAATTATTAATTATATTTTATTTACAAGGCGCCTAAAATTTATTTATAATTTTATGGGTGAGGTTAATATTAATAACGGTGATATTTCTATTCATAAGGGTAACATGACTATTTATATGGGTACCCTACTATTCATAAGTGTCAATATATTATTCACCAAAAAAGTGAGTTCACCCTATTAGACAATATATATCTTACTAAACATAACCGTGTATGTAATTTTTTTAAATTCAAATAAAAAAAGAGGTAAAATTATGTTTATTAGAATGGTTAAAATAAAATATTGTTTCATAGAGACTCAATTTTTAATAAATTATATATAAAATTTATTTTTAAATCATTGAGGTGTTACATTTAGTGGATAAGATATGGTTGATAATGTCATATATTGGCCAATAATTAACCAATTGTATCTTTATAAGTAAAATTATAACCCTATAAGAATAAAAAAAGATGTTACTGTGATTAATGTTAAAATTGGTTAACTAAGGTGTTAGGAAAAAAAGAATTTTTAAAACACCACTTATAAAATACCAAATTTTAGTATTTTTTGGGATTACAACTGCATTTTTTCTAATCTCGGAATCTATGGCAATTTAGAAGCATTTTTTTGAGAATGTATTTATACGAATTTAAATTTTTATGAAATCCTAAAAGTTCCCATCACCTCAAATATAAATGGGTAACCCTCATTTCTCTACTTCACACTAAATTTGAACCTTCTATATTGACCATAACTTGAAAAAAATACCTTTTTAACTTCCTTATCCACATTATATTGATATTAGTATTTAAAAAATACCAACCCTAAGATCCTAATGGAATATCTAAAGGAATTATTTAAAAGAAGTTTGGATCTACATAATCGATAAATATATTTTTTAATTCTTATTTATCTCATATATATAAATGTTATATATCAAACCTGATAAATTAAATACCCTAAACAAACTAAAATTTTATTTTTATTTTGAAATCATGGTTATTAACCCTCTTTCACATCAAATAAGAAGTGAAAGTTTCACTCAGGCGGATGTATGAAATACCATCTCTATGTAGTGTTACAATTATTTATCCACCACCATATTCTATTGATGGTAAATTGATGAACACAAAAAGAATCATTGGTTACTCCAAAAATTAATCAAATAATAAATTTTTATACTAAACAGGAATCATCTACTAATTAGTATTAAGTGTCAATCTGATGTCAAACCCACAAAGACATCTTGATAGAATTACAACCCTTTCATAAGATAATATTGGGTAACATTACTCAAAAACACTCTATTTTGGAAGGACTTACAATACTAATTATTTGGGATATAATTTATATAATAAGTATGGGTTTATTGTCAATTTCTAGGAATAAGAAAAAGGTAATCCAAGATCTAACTTGGGATAAACCTATGGAATGTCCTTCAAAGTTGTGAAAATTTCACCAATTGATCTTTGTAAAACCAATTAAATCACTTAAGCTGGAAAATACTCCATGTTATAGATTAATTGACAAAATAAGAATAGTAATATTGGATTATAGGAATAAATAATCACATGTTATTAGTCTTAGATGATCAATATCTAACTCAGTCATGGTCATTCAATTTTCGCATAAGATATTCATGAAAAATGAAAATGAATGAAATTAAAAATCATTTTAATCCTATTTACTATCCATATGGTTAACCAATTTTTATTTTATATATTCATTGGGTTCAAAACAACCTTAATATTAACCCCTAAACCTAAACGAATTAGATGTATGTGAATATATTAACAAAAAGTAGGGAAATAGTTTGCAAAAAGCATGTAATTATGATGAAACAAATCAAAATAATTAAATAAAAAAAGGAAACATTATGAATGAAATTAAAAATAGACTTGAATGTGGAAATAAGAATGAAATTGTTGGAAACATAAGCTACAAAACTATCAGGATTGAAATTGGAACATCAAAACATCAATGAATAATAAATGAGTCTTTATATCCAAAGAAACAACAAAAGAATGCTTGGAATAATAAAATAAAGTAGTAGAGACATATGGGAATCAAAAAATAATAAAATTAAATAATAATGGTAGAATTAAAACTATAAAACTCCTACTATACCTTGAATCTACTGGATGTATATAGAGTCTAATAAGTTTTTGACTCATATGTTATTCATATCTTGAACATGCCTTAAGAAAATTACACTTCAACACATACATGATGTGTAAATAGTTTTCACTTCACATACTTCAGATCCTCTAAATTATATGAATATTTTTTATCATCATAGATTTATTCAAGGAATCTTTAACAAAAACTTGGATTTATACTTATATCATTTGGAAATTAGTTCAATCTTTGTAATCTTCAGATTCAAACTTTTAATATTTCATGATGTGTAATTAGGAAACATGTCATGTACATTTTTTATGCATTGTAGTTGGGATTAATAGATTTATATTCATTTGGAAATTGGTCTGCTCAAGGAATACACATCATGTACTTCAGATTCGTGAATTACAATAATTAATTTTCTTAATTTTGAAGCATTAATTCATTGAGGATTGAATTATTAATTCCCACAAAACACATGAGCGACCTAGTGTATTATAAAATTAAATAAATTTTAAACCTTTATTAAATATACCCAAAAAGTGTATATAAATTCATCTTTTTCAAATTCCCCCACACTCGAACAATTTATTGTCCCTGAGAAAAAGTAATCACCAAATGGATTCCAAATGAAAAAATTTTAAATTAAATAAATTTTCATTACAACAAGAAAAACAAAACTAAGTTAAAGTGAAAAAAATTCTTCTATAATCAATTCTATATAGAAAATCATTCATGTCTCATAGTAATGTTGTTTTTATAGATTCTTTCTTCCTTTAATTACATTTACATAATTTTTCCCAAAAAATCCCTTTTTCAATTTAACTCACAGTGAATTTTTTCTCATCATTGAAGGTGAAATAAAACATGAGTAATGATCATACCTTGAATACATGTTCCTAACCATATGTGTTCTTTGGTTCTATTATTTCCACTTCATAAAGGAAAATACTGAATTATTCATGGGGATTCAACAATAATTTTTAAATGTCTTTGAGGCTGAGGGAAGGTGGGAAAGTGATAAATATAAATCTCAAAGAGGAGGGTAATCTTGATTGTAAAATGCATGATATTCATGAAAAATTAAATGTAGTAACTCCTACAAGAAAAAAAGTTTCCATGATCCAACAATTCAATGTTGGTCCATGAATATGTCAAGTAAATTTCATAAATGTTCCTTATTCCCTTTATTTTATTTTCCTTTTTCATTTTCAAAAATCATGTCCAGGCTAGATCTCACATCCATAACCTAAACACATATTATCCATCGTAGGATTCGTTGGTCCCTTAATGGAGATTTTTAAAATTCTTAATAAAAAACCCAATAATCTATTTTATTTTTATTAATTTTATTTATGTTTTTATATTTATTTTTTAGAAGGATTCAAGTAAGAGTATAAAATGAAATAGTATTCATAGACCACATCATATCAATCGGGTGAAAGTGCCACCATATGTATCAACAATACCATAATCCCATGTCCATTAGTAGTGAAAATTACCCAAAACATATTCAATAGAAAATCATGAATTTTGCCCAGACCGAGGTAGAAAGGGATAATAAGTTTGAAATTAATCCACCGTAACAAGACTATCCATGGATAATATGGGATAAATAATGGAAAATGTACATCTGGGTCTCTGAAAAAAGGGTTCAACAAAGACCATCTCAATCATTTATAAAAAGTTACTATTCAGTCATAGTCTCAATAAGATATCAATGAATGTTCTTATAGGTTTACCTGGCCCAAATATCACTCATGAAATATGATTAGAATGGAATATGATAGTGTAAGTATATATTATTTTTGGGATTTGGAGTATATGTTACATTTAAACCGGGATTCCGATAAACTAATGTACTGAGTTGGTGGGTTAAAAGGCCTCAAGAATGCCTCCCCAAACACCAAAGGCTGCAGACAAGAAGCGATAACCTATGGTGTGATAGTGGGGAGAATATCCCCTCATATTAGAGTAAGAAAACTGCAAAAAATAGATAAGTATCATACACAAAAATAAAAAGAAGAGTGTGGAAGACATAAAAAACTAAAATATAACATTTTTTAATAATAAATGAAATTCTATAAACCCCCGAACAACTATTTAATAAAATACAACATTAGTCACCCACTGGGCTGACCATACATATATATGATTACAAAAGAACCTAAAATTAAATGTATAGGGATCAATTACTGACTCTAAGCGAGACCACTTACCTAGTCTCCAGACCCTATCAAATTGCACCAGCCCAATCAGAATAACCACACGAGAAGCTCCACGTGAAGAAGAAACATTGGGACTTATCCCTATCTACTAGGAAACTCATGCTCAACTTGAAAATAAGACATAAGTTCTACACATTAAACGAGTTGAACATTAATGGGTAAGAAAGAATCTCTGTATGCCACTCCAACATGCAACCTATAACAGTGCTGAAAAACATGTATACAAAAACAAAATGATTAGCCTAGATGAAACAAAAAAAAGGGAGTAAATTCACATGTGAGCCCATAATTGTTCCCAGGGTCTGCAATCCCTATCAATTGGGCAAGTACCACCATGGATGTACATATCTATATACACGTAGATAAATAGTCCTATACCTATAAATATATACATAGGTATGAATATTCATTGGTATGAGAATCAATAACATGGAACCACAATATATGTCAAACCACAGGTCCATAATCTCAGCCAAGTGGACATCCACTGCAAGTGAATTGAGATGGACATCATTCCACTCTATCTGTGTACCATTAATTTGATCCCTGGGTCCGTAATCCCAATCGATATATACCTTCTTCTATCAGCACTGGAAATGATTCTATCCAAGGTACATAACCATGGGAGGATACACATCCTACCCTGGGTTCTCACTTACTCAGCTCCAATCACCAAAAAAAGGATACCATATACCGATAGTCAATCCTATAAAGAAATATTTCTATAGAAATGTTCCATACATCTGAGGAGACGTCATGCTACCCCTCGAGTCAGGTATTTAATACCGAATATAATCTTCATTCAAATCATATTACATCAATAATATAATTCCATCAATGAAATACCTCAAATGGATCCAAGTATTACACTAGGTACAACTATAATTATCTAGTGAGCCTGTCCAAGGAATCTCTCAATTCGATCCAAGTATCACTCAAGGATTAAGCACAAACCACCATTGAGTCCATCCTTGGAATCCCTCAACTGGATCTAGGTGTCACTCACGTAATAAAAGTTATCAATATACTAAGAACCATATAGAATATTTAAATAGGATTCATGAGTTAGTCAAGGATTAATTAAACCACCACTATGTTTGTCCAAGACATCTGTCCACCAGAACCAAGTATCACTACATGTGGGAACACCAACCCCCTGATCCGATTCAAGGCATCTGTCAACTGGATTAAAGTGTCACTCTGAGATTAATTATGACCCCACAGAGGGATATAAATCAACAGCCTGTTGAATCTTCTGAAATAATTACTATAATGGTAATCCATGTATCATTCAAGGCAAACAACACGTAAGGCTCAACAACAAGATGCTAGGAATCACCACTATACATCCCAACAAAATATGTATATTAAAAAATATATAATTATTCTCAATATAAAGCTAACATGAAGTACCTAAAGGTATAAAAAAATATAAAAAATAACATTGTTGAGAACTCGGATCCCATGAAAGTACATTTGAGTATCCTAGTATGCAATATAGATCCCTAGGGGAATATCTCGGCATCCCAAAATAAATAATGATGCCTCACATTAGGAGCAATAGCTCCCAACCAAGAAGCACCTATAGTAACCACCACTAAATCATCAATAACCATGTCATGATATAAAAAATGAGTGAGTGTGGATGAATTCATAACACAACACTCTAGCCACATCTACGCGAGGTTGCTAGTTTGGAAGAGGTTCTAAGTGAGACCAGAAAAACATCTCTATTCAATCCCAATGAAATAGCTTAGGGTTGGTAAAATAATGGGAACCCCTTGGGTCCTAAAACCAATAGCTAATGGGAATCCTAATCAAGATCCTCAAGTGAAAACTCAAATGTGAAGGCATCCTACAAAAGGGATCCTATAAATGATACACGGGTAAAGGGATCCTACAAATGAACTCCCTAGGTCAACACATATGAAATGGAATCCCTCAAGGGATCCATAGATGCAAAAGTTCTCAAGGCCTCATAGGTAAGAAGGTCTTGTCTCATAAGGGGAACCTCCTCAGAAGAAATAACTCATTGGAGATAGCCCATAGATCATCTCAAGTCAAAGGACTCAACTATGTTTGTCAGAACACCGAACCTATCTTTCATGCTAAGTCTCACTCCCAATAGAAAATTGATCTTAAAAACTCAAGGAAAAATCTATCCATTTAGATAGAAGCCCCAAAACACCCATCAGAAGTTCTCAAACCACTCCATGCGTTTCCCCATAACGATTTATGTGGAAAATAACTTAGAATAGACTATTCTCAGGTCCAAAACTGACATCCGGGTAAGAAGACATGAAAAGAAACTTCAAGGGTTACAAGGGGACAATACACACCGGGTATAGTGTATCACCCCAATATTTTTCAAATAAATTTAATAATGAATTCATGAAACACTGAGTCTCTAAAAACACCACTTTGTTATAACCTAACTAGTATTTTTCACCTCTGTGATTTGAATTTTGAAAAACTGATATACACAGTTATGTTTAGTAAGATATTTATAGTCTGATAAGATCAACTTACGTTTTATGGAATAGTACTTGACCATTATGAATAGTAACATATCCTTATGAAGAGTAATATGACCCTTATGAATAGTAACCACACCTATGAAAGTATAAATAATATTTAGATGCCTTATAAATAAAATTGAGTATTTTAGAAATTAATAATTATGTTTTGGTATTTTTTTGAGTAATAAATATTTAAATACAATTTTAAATTAATAAATTAATAAAAATATTTTTCATAAAAATTATTCCCAAGTACTTTTTTTCTTATCATACAAATTTTGATAATTTTATGAGACCTTAGTTAAGTTTTGAACGTATTATAAAATCAATTTTAAATTTAAAATCAATATTTTTCAAGTAAATAATTATTTTAATTAAAAATTGAATTTCACATATTTATAATTTTTTTATAAAATTGAATTACTTTTTGTATTCTTCATGTTCAAAAATGGTTTTGGTGAATTTTTGTCATTTTTCTAGAATACTACTATTTTAGGTGAATATAAAATATGATAAATTATGATAAATACTAAATACATGATTTATTATTTCATATGTGATATAAATCTGATTTAAGACCACTTGGTTCGAACTCACATGAACACATTACTATTATTGTTCACATTAATCAATACTATTGGATATATTTGGAAAAATAATAAAATAATGAATAAAATAATGGGAAAACCCTCCTATCCCCCACTATAAATAGCCCCCTCACTCCCTCTTCTCTTCACTCCTCTCAAGCCTTGTTCCATTTCTAAATTCTTATCAAATATACTCCGAAGATCCTCACCCACATTTATATAACTTTTTTATCATAAAATACCATAACCTCTCCCATAAAGAGGCTCTCAAGGAAGATTACTTCAAGAGGTAAATTCCAATTTTCATTTTTTTATTTCATGTTCCATTCTTTTCATTTTATTTCCTCACCTTCTTTGATACAAAGTTTGTGATGACCTAGGTTCCTTATATTTGTTGAAAATTTTTTATGACAATGGAATAATTATTCATGATCTCAACTTTTCTCTTGTTTTATACTTGAAATGAAAAGACCATCTGAGATGTGTTAATTTATCACCTTCAAGGATGACTGGTTTTAAATATGAATTACCATATTAAATATTTGTTACAAAACCTATTTGATAGTTGAAAAATACTACAATATATGTATTAAAACTTATTTGAGGTTTTTAATCTTTTTGTTCACATGATATTAATTTATATATCAAAATGAGTTTGTTGTGATAAAAAAACTGCCAATTACCCCAAATAATTGTCATTAATGTTTTATATAATGATTCATCCTAACTTCCAATAATCTAATGCATTTTATAACCATCTAATATTCTGTATTATCAGTAATTACATAAAAATTATATTCTTAAAAAACCTTCCTATTATACTTCTTTTTCCATACATAAATTTAAGTAAACTGATCATAAAAACCAAGGAATAAAATGCTCCCAAACAATGCAATTATATCTCTTAAACCATGAAAAGTCCATGAATGAATTAAATAAGGTTATAAAAAATAAATTACATGTAGATGATGTTATGGAATCATTAATTTATTAATGTATATTTTATTATTTAGGTCATTAAGATCAAGTGAGGAACACCTTCACACATAAGGTAAGGGTTTCTTCATCACACTTCCATTTTTTGAGAGATATTCCGTATTCACTACTATTACTTATTAATGGGGTATTTATACTACCATTTATGTTTAATATCATCAATATATAATAAATTTATCATTTTATTATTATTAATTTTGGGTCATAAATTCAATTGGAAATAATGTTGTAAGTATTTTATACCCGAACCTCTATTTTAATTTAGGTCTCCCTTATTCTCTACTCACATCAATGAAATTATTATTTATTATTATATAATCCTCATAATTTCTGTGTTAATGTTATATATATGTGAACCTATCATAATCCTTGTTTATGTTATGGGGTGTTACATGTTTTAAATGTATCAATGATAATTTCATCATGGAAAAGAAACCCGATTCAAGGGATCTTCTCGAATTCTTACCCATTTTCAAGTGCACTCCAGAATATGTTTTAAGCCACAGTTATTTTAATATAATAAATAATCTTATAATGATAAAATTAAATTGGTTCATTTCTTGTTATAAGAAAATAAACATGCATTTCCACATTAAAATTATCTTTAATATTTTCATTAAAATGCTCTTAAATGTTTTATTTCTAAAGATTATTAAGAAGTATTTTAATATGATTTCACTTTAGTAAGACATAATTTGTGCCCCATATATAATTTCAATGTCATTACCTTTTATCTTCTCTAATATACATTCTTAAAATCGGATTTCATGTAAAATAGATAATATTTTCCAAAAGAA
Source organism: Viscum album (assembly GCA_963277665.1). Classification (NCBI taxonomy): domain Eukaryota; kingdom Viridiplantae; phylum Streptophyta; class Magnoliopsida; order Santalales; family Viscaceae; genus Viscum; species Viscum album. Next base: position 1,924,145,097 of record OY728160.1, read on the forward strand.
CTCTTCTTTCAAAATTAAAAAGGATTTTTCTTATCTGACATTCACTTTTATGAAGTATATTCCTTGTTCAATACTAATTTCATTAATGTGGTGTATGTAAAAACCTTTGGTATATCATATCTAGAGTCTCCTGATTCTTAGGATATTCTAATAGATTATGATTTTAATGTTTCAAGGTGGTATCAGACACTTTGTAATGTTTAAGGATTATTTGCTCATGAATTTTTCCATAGTCTTAATTAAAAGTATCTTAATCTAAGACAAAGTCCCTTGTTGTAATTCATTTTTCATTATCTCTTATTATATGATCTATAATATTTTTTTGAAGGGTTTATGATTATATTTATTTTGGTTGTGCTATCTTGATACCATTAACCAAATTACTATGAATGGTTAGTGTTTATGTTAAATGATTGGGGAATCTACTTACATTTCATATGTTAGTATCAATATGAATGTATATATTGTTTCTGTTTATCCCCACACATACGGGAATGCATTGGAATTATTTTTTGATGGTTGGGGCCTACTATATTGTAACACCTGAGACTTTTATGTTATATAAATCAACAAAGGAATCTTTTTCTACACAACACTTGCTTGGCTTGCTTTACACGCAATCGCGACCTTCCTCGATAGCTTGCGTCGTACGCAATACCGAGTTTTACTAAACAACAATATGCTATTAAAACTAGCCGTTATGAATAGTAATAACCACTTTTTGAAATTTTATAAATTTTATTTTTCAAAATGGACTTCATTTTTGGACTCAGAATATCGAAATTAGCCTAGGGTGAAATTTTGGTATTTTTCTGAAAACTTTCAATTTTTGATGAATAGTGAAACCACTAAGTGGTAGGTTAAAAACTGAATTTTGCATAAAACTTAATTTTACCGCTTCTGTGAATGGAATTTCAAAAATCCGAGAGACACGGTTAATATCAAGGACTAAAATGTGGTTCAATGAGATGAAAATAATTTTTTGGTGAATAGTAACTTTTTACTATTTTTACCGCGGTTAATAGTAAATAGGGTAACTAAGGGTAAATATGATATCAATATTACCCTAACACATGTCCTAATTCTATTGGACAAGTTTAATTCGACCAAAAACAAACTTAGGAATAAAATATGACCATTTAGGCCCACTTGGATTAGATTAGGACATTTATTATTAATTTATTTAAAGAAGGGTTAAAATAGTTAAAATCAAAGTTTAATAAGTAAATCATTTTTAATATGGGGTTATACATAAGATAAATTCGACTATAAATATTCATTAGAAATCTAAAAAGATTTCATACATAAGGGTATTTTATTTGTAATTTTTAGACATTAAATAATTTAATTTATTTATGACACAATGATGATGCAGTAATTATCTTATTAATGAAATATTGACATAATTGATAATATAAATACCAAAATAAATGTAATTTAAGACTTTTTATGAATTCCACTAATTTTCTAGGTTACTATGATATATTAGTGTTGATTTAATCAACTTGGTTCGAACATATAATTCTGTTATGACTTTCACAAAAATCATATATCAAATAGTGTCAAAATTGACACAAAATAGTTTTTAAATCAAATATTATATTATTAATTGTTATTTTATTCCTAAAAATCTAAGGTTCGGCCAAATGACTTAGATAAGGATATATATATTAATAATAAACAATTTGGGGTTCGTTTGGCATGTTATAGTAAGTGTATTAACCATATAGTGTAAGAAAACAAAAAGACACGGTAAAAGTTAAATTATTTAACTTAGAGTTAAATCTAATTGATAAGGTTAAAATAATAACCTAAACTTGTCTAAATTCTATTGGTTGATAGGATTTCGACCCATCCCCACATTAGCTTCGAAATAAGACCCTTTGGAACCATTATAAACCGATTTTGACTTTAATATAAAATAATATTTTGAGATATTCCTAAGGTGCCCCTCTCCTCCCTTATAAAAGGGAACCTCCTCCCCCTCCTCCTCACACCAAATTGAGCACTCAAGCTCGGCCATCCCCTGCCATTTTCTCCTCTCCACTTCCCTAGAATAATCCTAGAGGTCCTGGTCTTCTCCAAAGACCAATCTTAGTTCCTTAAGTGGAGGATTCAAAGAGGCGTTCCAAAGAAGAGGTAATATCCATTACCGATCTTTTCAATTTCTTTCTTCTTCAACTTCTTCTTCTTTACTTGTTTCATGATAAAGTAATAACATAAGTATTACTTACATACTGATATGTTATTATAAATATGAAACAACCCTAATTAACCTTCTATCCATCCTACGGAAAAATGAAATCACCGCGCGTGCGTACGTACGGAATACCGTCTCCACGCCGTGGTGTAATCTATTTTCCACCATCACCATACAAGGATGGGTATAATGGTGTAATGAGTAACTATATATGATTATTATGAAGTAATATTGATACTGAAATAATATATATATACTCCAATACAATTCCACGATCATAGGAACGATATCATCACTCGTGCGTACGTACGGAATACCGTCTCCACGATGTGATGCGACTCGTTCTACATGATCTTCATTTCATAATGATTATATAAATGAATTGAATGAATGAATATGGTATATACTACACTAATACCATTCTGTAAATGAATTATCTATAACCTAAAGATAAGAATAAGAATTTATTCGACAAAACACGCATAAGAACAAAAAGTTATAAAGACCCGAGTAACAAGTAACAATGAAATATTACTAACAAGAAGCTAATAATATGACCATATATGATATCATATCAATATTTATGATTCTGGAATAAGTCAATAACATTATTTAAACCATTATACAGGAGCTTCGGACACGAACAAAGCAATTCGGACCTAAGGTAAGGGAAATATCACAAATCTCATTTTTATCCGAGATTGTTTATTCGTAAGTATTTACTGGGGTGTATTTTATCATCCACATCCATGTTCCCTCAATATGTAATATTGTTTCCATCCACTTGCAATAGTTTAAATCCAATTTTACCCTTAGGTGAGTTTTTAGTAAAGAATATGAAAGGAATCTTTTGTCGTTTTTCCGTACGAGGTACTTTTTGACTTTTCCGACAAAAGTACGAAGAATGTTTTTTTTAACTTATACGGCATGAATGGATTTTTAAAACATTATTTCCAAGAAGCTTCCTTTACAAGTTATCAATTTTACTTTTAATCAACTTCTTTTATTTTAAAGTCGTATGACATGTTATGAAAGGAAAAATGTTTTTGAAGTAGAAAGGATATTTTCCTCAAGAATGGAGTTCAAGTATTTTATCAAAATTATTTTCCATCTAAGATAATAAAAGGGTTCTATTTTTATCCCTATTATTACATGGATTTGATTATGTTGTGATGGAATTATGTTTATGAATTCTTTTATGAATTGATTTATGATGTCATGATGTTTCAAGAATCCCATTTTTGTTACATGTGTTATGCGATGATGTATGTTTTATGATTATGTGGCACACATAAGAAAGGATTCATTATAAGATGGGTGGGACCTATATCTCCCTCCAATGCATTGGGTAAAGATTTTATATCTCATGAGATAGACATGGCTGGAACGGAAGGTTATTTCGGTTCAGTGATACAGGACTGAAACGAGGAGTGAACTCGGTTCAGAAAGGGACTTTGTCCACTAAGATAGTCTTGGCAATGAGTCATGACTAACAAGAAATGATTTTCCATGATTATGTGTGCATGCCACAAAGTTTCAAGTTTTATGGGGATCTCATTTTCACTTCTATGATTTATTCCATGTTAAGATATTATGATCTCTTTTGCAGGTTTTGATTTTCAAAAAGATATGATATGATTTTTATTTCCTTTATTTGCCCTTGCTGAGCATTTGAGCTCACCCTTTTATGTTTTCTTTTCCCCAGGTCAGGAAGATGGATGTTAAGTAGAATATGCTAAAAGGGACCCTAGATATGATGAAATAAATGGGAGACACTGTAGAAGATTTATGAACCAGTTGTTTATGTTTCCCAGTTTCTAAAGACACTATACCTATACGGTCCTTTGTGGTTTTATCATATGTTGTAATAAGTGTGCTTCAATTTTTGAAGTATTAAAAATGTATGTAAATTATGGGTCGTTATAGTTGGTATCAGAGGAAAGGTATAGTCAACCTTTGGAAACTAGGATGTGAAAGCCTTAGTAAGAACCCTAAGGATAAGTCTAAGCATAGAACACAATCTTAGTGTTTTAGAAATGGCCTTGAATAACCTAGGATAAGACCTTAAGCATGAAAATTTTATTCTTGAATTATGTGGTTTCCTATTATAATTAGTGTTGCTCACACTATTCTTCTTGGTTTTAGTCAATGGCTGTAACCCGAAGGAACCATGTTAATGCGGAATGCGATGGGCAATGCAATGATTGTCCCCCTGAGCAGACAAACGATATGGGAGCTGGAATGCAAAATCTTGTAGCCATGCTCACACAACTTTCTCAAGCTATGAATCATGCAGGATTTCCAAACGAGCAAAGGAGGGAGCAACATTCTGTTGAATCCTTCATGAGGCAGCGTCCACCTTCTTTCAGCGGGTCTACTGATCCATTAGTTGCTGAACAATGGATTAGTACTACTGAAAAGATATTTTCAGTTCTTCAATGTTCTGAGCAGGATAAAGTCATCCTAGCAGTGTATCGTTTGGAAGGAGATGCTGATCAATGGTGGAATCTTGTTAAGAATACGAGGCAAAGGGATGAAATTGAGTCTATGGAATGGGACGAGTTCAAGAACTTATTTTTCAATAAGTACTTCCCTCGTATTCTCCGAACAAAGATGGAGAAAGAGTTTCTTGAACTGAAGCAAAGGGATGATGAATCTGTTGGTACCTATGAAGCAAATTTTACAAGACTTGCAAGGTACGCTTCTGGTATTATTATCCAACCTGAGAGTAAGATCGATCGATTCTTTAGTGGCTTAAAACCAAGTCTTCGAAGGGCGTTAGCCATAAGGGACTTCAATAGCTACGAGGAAATCGTTCGATGTGCTCTCAAAGTCGAGATGGAGATTGGAGTAACCCATCAGTCACATGGGTTTGATAAGAAGAGGAAGATGGAATTCAAAGAAAAATCTAAAGAGTACACGGAAAAGAAGATGAGCTTTTCCTTATGCTCAAAGTGTGGAAAGAAACATGGAGGGAGTTGTCTTAAAGGGACAGGTAAATGTTTTAAATGTGGAAAGGAAGGTCATCTGGCATTTGAATGCCGTGATAATGGGAAGAAGATGTCTAATGATGCAAACAAAGGAAGGGATACACAGAATGAACCTACTACACTTCAATGTTTCAAGTGCAAGGAGATGGGGCATTATGCCAATCAATGCCCAAATCCAAGGGTTGATGATGATGGTCGACGTCAACAAAATCTTAAGGCTAAAGACAAAGGAAAGTCACATGCAATTTCTATCAGCGATGTGGAGTACGATAACGATGTGGTGAAAGGTACACTTACCATCCACTCTAAAGTAGCAAATGTTTTATTTGATTCTGGATCCACCCACTCTTTTATTTCTGAAAAAGTTTCTAAGGGTATCACCATATTACCTCAACAATTAGATGTTGAGTTAGCTGTGACAACACCTAATGGCACATCAATCGCATCAGAAGTTTATAATTCTTCTCCGATCGAAGTTTGTGGGAAAGTGCTTCCTGCAAATCTTGTGATCTTTCCTTTAGTGGAATTTGATGTGATTCTTGGCATGGATTGGCTTTCTCTACATGGTGCTCATATCAATTGCCAAAGAAGGGAAGTCACATTTCATATTCCAGATCAATCTACGATCGTATACCAATGCAAGGATGAACATAACCTTCCAGTGGAAATTTCTTCCATATTATGGGTATTGATTCCACTAAATGAAGGTTATTTATCTCAAATGGTTGGTGAGAAACTCACGATTAAGAATATGGCCATTGTACGGGAGTTTGATGATGTCTTTCCGGAGGAATTTCCGGGTCTTCCACCAAATCGTGAAGTTGAGTTTTCAATAGAACTCGTACCGGGTGCTTTGCCTATTTCAAAGACACCTTATAGAATGGCCCCAATTGAGTTGCAGGAATTGAAGAAGCAACTCCAAGAGAATCTTGATAAGGGATTCATACGCCCTAGTGCGTCACCTTGGGGAGCACCTGTTCTATTTGTTAAGAAGAAAGATGGATCAATGAGACTCTGCATTGATTATCGAGAACTTAACAAGATCACTATCAAGAAAAAATATCCTCTCCCACGCATTGATGACTTATTTGACCAACTACGCGGAGCTAAATACTTTTCCAAGATTGATCTTCGTTCAGGGTATCATCAATTAAGGGTCAAAAGGGAGGATATACCAAAGACGGCTTTCCGTACAAGGTATGGACACTATGAATTTATAGTGATTCCATTTGGTCTTACTAATTCCCCTGCTATCTTCATGGATCTAATGAATAGAGTCTTTAGAGACTATCTTGATCAATTTGTGGTAGTCTTTATAGACGATATTCTTGTCTATTCAAAGAGCAAGGAAGAGCATGAATATCACATGAGAATTATATTGAAGACCCTGAGAAAGGAGAAGCTTTATGCCAAATTTACCAAGTGTGAATTTTGGCTTCAAAAAGTTGCATTTTTGGGTCACATAATCTCAAAAGAGGGGATATCTGTGGATCCAGCAAAAACAGAGGTTATCGAAAGATGGTCAAGACCAACAACAGTAACTGAGATCCGAAGTTTTCTTGGTTTGGCTGGATATTATCGACGTTTTGTAAAATATTTTTCACGATTATCTAATCCACTCACCAAGTTGACTCGGAAAGGAGTTAAGTTTGTCTGGACAGAGGAATGTGAAGAGAATTTCAAGGAGTTGAAAAGAAGGTTATCCAGTGCACCTGTGCTCACACTGCCTTGTAGTGGAGAAAGGTTTGTGATCTATAGTGATGCATCCAAGAAGGGATTGGGGTGTGTTCTTATGCAAAATGATATGGTGATAGCTTATGCCTGACGACAGTTGAAAATCCATGAGCAAAATTACCCAACACATGATTTGGAGTTGGCTGCGGTAATCTTTGCATTAAAGATTTGGAGGCATTACCTTTATGGTGAAAGGTGTGATATTTATACTGATCATAAAAGTTTAAAGTATATTTTCACACAAAAGGAGTTGAATATGCGTCAAAGAAGATGGTTGGAGCTGATTAAGGATTATGACTGCTCAATCCATTACCACCCTGGGAAAGCAAACAAGGTGGCAGATGCATTAAGTCGACAAGACCATGCTAGTTTATCCATGATGAGGATCACAAAAGATCCAATATTTATGGATTTACAAAGGATGGATCTTGGAATTATAATGGAAGGGGAAAAATCTTATCTTTCTCAAATGAATGTTCAACCATCTATACATGTGAAGATTAAAGAGGCACAGAAAGAAGATGCCGAGTTACAAAAGAAGGTGAGAAATGTTCCTAAATTCAACCTTGATTGTGATGGGATAATAAAGTTCAGGAATCGGGTTTGTGTTCCTCCCATCCCCGAATTAAAGAAGGAGCTGCTGGATGAGGCTCATAGTTCTTCATTCTCTATTCATCCTGGAAGCACGAAGATGTATAGGGACCTGAAAGAGTACTTCTGGTGGGATGGCATGAAAAGAGATGTTGCTGAATATGTCTCTCGATGCTTGGTTTGTCAACAAGTTAAAGCTGGGAGACAAAAGTCTAAGGGGATGTTACAACCATTACCCATACCCGAATGGAAATGGGAAAACATCACTATGGACTTTGTCACAGGACTTCCTAAAACATCCAAAGGCAATAATGCTATCTGGGTCATAGTTGATCGTCTTACAAAGTCTGCACACTTCATTCCTATTAGAGAGGATTTCTCTCTAGATCAGCTTGCCAGGATATATGTAAAGGAAGTGGTAAGATTGCATGGAGTACCACTTTCTATTATATCTGATCGGGATCCGAGATTTACCTCGAAGTTCTGGCGAAGTCTTCAGCATACTCTGGATACAGAGTTGAGTTTCAGCACTGCTTATCATCCCCAGACAGACGGTCAGTATGAGAGAACAATTCAAACCCTAGAAGATATGTTGAGAGATTGCTATATGGATTTCAAAGGAGGTTGGGATCAACACCTACCTTTGGTAGAATTTTCTTATAATAATAGCTTTCACTCCAGTATTCAGATGGCTCCTTATGAAGCTCTCTATGGAAAGAAATGCAGGACTCCAACTTGCTGGGATGAAGTTGGGGAAAGAAAGCTATTAGGACCTGATCTCGTTGATGAAATGGCAGAAAAGGTCAGATCTATTCAACAACACATAAGAGCAGCTCAGAGTCGACAGAAAAGTTATGTCGACAACCGAAGAAAAGACCTAGAGTTTGAAGTGGGTGATAAAGTGTTCTTACGAATATCTCCCTGGAAGAGGGTAATGAGATTTGGAAAGAAGGGGAAGTTGAGCCCTAGATATATCGGTCCTTTCGAAATACTGGATCGTGTTGGGAAGGTAGCTTACCGATTGGCGCTTCCACCGAATCTCTCTCAAGTTCACGATGTGTTCCATGTATCTCTCCTGAGAAAGTACATACCTGATCCTTCACATGTACTCAGCTCAGAAGTTGTACCGCTGGAGCAAGATCTTTCTTATGAAGAACAACCGATAGAGATTCTGGATCGTAGCGAAAAAGTTCTACGAAACAAGACCACTCGCTTGGTGAAAGTTTTATGGAGAAACCACCAACTTGAAGAAGCTACATGAGAGCTTGAGGATATGATGAGGGAGAAGTATCATCATCTGTTTGTTGCAAAGTGACGAATTTCGAGGGAGAAATTCTTTTTAAGGGGGGTAGAATGTAACACCCGAGACTTTTATGTTATATAAATCATCAAAGGAATCCTTTTCTACACAACACTTGCTTGGCTTGCTTTACACGCAATCGCGACCTTCCTCGATAGCTTGCGTCGTACGCAATACCGAGTTTTACTAAACAACAATATGCTATTAAAACTAGCCGTTATGAATAGTAATAACCACTTTTTGAAATTTTATAAATTTTATTTTTCAAAATGGACTTCATTTTTGGACTCAGAATATCGAAATTAGCCTAGGGTGAAATTTTGGTATTTTTCTGAAAACTTTCAATTTTTGATGAATAGTGAAACCACTAAGTGGTAGGTTAAAAACTGAATTTTGCATAAAACGTAATTTTACCGCTTCTGTGAATGGAATTTCAAAAATCCGAGAGACACGGTTAATATCATGGACTAAAATGTGGTTCAATGAGATGAAAATAATTTTTTGGTGAATAGTAACTTTTTACTATTTTTACCGCGGTTAATAGTAAATAGGGTAACTAAGGGTAAATATGATATCAATATTACCCTAACACATGTCCTAATTCTATTGGACAAGTTTAATTCGACCAAAAACAAACTTAGGAATAAAATATGACCATTTAGGCCCACTTGGATTAGATTAGGACATTTATTATTAATTTATTTAAAGAAGGGTTAAAATAGTTAAAATCAAAGTTTAATAAGTAAATCATTTTTAATATGGGGTTATACATAAGATAAATTCGACTATAAATATTCATTAGAAATATAAAAAGATTTCCTACATAAGGGTATTTTATTTGTAATTTTTAGACATTAAATAATTTAATTTATTTATGACACAATGATGATGCAATAATTATCTTATTAATGAAATATTGACATAATTGATAATATAAATACCAAAATAAATGTAATTTAAGACTTTTTATGAATTTCACTAATTTTCTAGGTTACTATGATATATTATTGTTGATTTAATCAACTTTGTTCGAACATATAATTCTGTTATGACTTTCACAAAAATCATATATCAAATAGTGTCAAAATTGACACAAAATAGTTTTTAAATCAAATATTATATTATTAATTGTTATTTTATTCCTAAAAATCTAAGGTTCGGCCAAATGACTTAGATAAGGATATATATATTAATAATAAACAATTTGGGGTTCGTTTGGCATGTTATAGTAAGTGTATTAACCATATAGTGTAAGAAAACAAAAAGACACGGTAAAAGTTAAATTATTTAACATAGAGTTAAATCTAATTGATAAGGTTAAAATAAAAACCTAAACTTGTCTAAATTCTATTGGTTGATAGGATTTCGACCCATCCCCACTTTAGCTTCTAAATAAGACCCTTTGGAACCATTATAAACCGATTTTGACTTTAATATAAAATAATATTTTGAGATATTCCTAAGGTGCCCCTCTCCTCCCTTATAAAAGGGCACCTCCTCCCCCTCCTCCTCACACCAAATTGAGCACTCAAGCTCGGCCATCCCCTGAAATTTTCTCCTCTCCACTTCCCTAGAATAATCCTAGAGGTCCTGGTCTTCTCCAAAGACCAATCTTAGTTCCTTAAGTGGAGGATTCAAAGAGGCGTTCCAAAGAAGAGGTAATATCCATTACCGATCTTTTCAATTTCTTTCTTCTTCAACTTCTTCTTCTTTAGTTGTTTCATGATAAAGTAATAACATCAGTATTACTTACATACTGATATGTTATTATAAATATGAAACAACCCTAATTCACCTTCTATCCATCCTACGGAAAAATGAAATCACCGCGCGTGCGTACGTACGGAATACCGTCTCCACGCCGTGGTGTAATCTATTTTCCACCATCACCTTACAAGGATGGGTATAATGGTGTAATGAGTAACTATATATGATTATTATGAAGTAATATTGATACTGAAATAATATATATATACTCCAATACAATTCCACGATCATAGGAACGATATCATCAATCGTGCGTACGTACGGAATACCGTCTCCACGATGTGATGCGACTCGTTCTACATGATCTTCATTTCATAATGATTATATAAATGAATTGAATGAATGAATATGGTATATACTACACTAATACCATTCTGTAAATGAATTATCTATAACCTAAAGATAAGAATAAGAATTTATTCGACAAAACACGCATAAGAACAAAAAGTTATAAAGACCCGAGTAACAAGTAACAATGAAATATTACTAACAAGAAGCTAATAATATGACCATATATGATATCATATCAATATTTATGATTCTGGAATAAGTCAATAACATTATTTAAACCAATATACAGGAGCTTCGGACACGAACAAAGCAATTCGGACCTAAGGTAAGGGAAATATCACAAATCTCATTTTTATCCGAGATTGTTTATTCGTAAGTATTTACTGGGGTGTATTTTATCATCCACATCCATGTTCCCTCAATATGTAATATTGTTTCCATCCACTTGCAATATTTTAAATCCAATTTTACCCTTAGGTGAGTTTTTAGTAAAGAATATGAAAGTAATCTTTTGTCGTTTTTCCGTACGAGGTACTTTTTGACTTTTCCGACAAAAGTACGAAGAATGTTTTTTTAACTTATACGGCATGAATGGATTTTTAAAACATTATTTCCAAGAAGCTTCCTTTACAAGTTATCAATTTTACTTTTAATCAACTTCTTTTATTTTAATGTCGTATGACATGTTATGAAAGGAAAAATGTTTTTGAAGTAGAAAGGATATTTTCCTCAAGAATGGAGTTCAAGTATTTTATCGAAATTATTTTCCATCTAAGATAATAAAAGGGTTCTGTTTTTATCCCTATTATTACATGGATTTGATTATGTTGTGATGGAATTATGTTTATGAATTCTTTTATGAATTGATTTATGATGTCATGATGTTTCAAGAATCCCATTTTTGTTACATGTGTTATGCGATGATGTATGTTTTATGATTATGTGGCACACATAAGAAAGGATTCATTATAAGATGGGTGGGACCTATATCTCCCTCCAATGCATTGGGTAAAGATTTTATATCTCATGAGATAGACATGGCTGGAACGGAAGGTTATTTCGGTTCAGTGATACAGGACTGAAACGAGGAGTGAACTCGGTTCAGAAAGGGACTTTGTCCACTAAGATAGTCTTGGCAATGAGTCATGACTAACAAGAAATGATTTTCCATGATTATGTGTGCATGCCACAAAGTTTCAAGTTTTATGGGGATCTCATTTTCACTTCTATGATTTATTCCATGTTAAGATATTATGATCTCTTTTGCAGGTTTTGATTTTCAAAAAGATATGATATGATTTTTATTTCCTTTATTTGCCCTTGCTGAGCATTTGAGCTCACCCTTTTATGTTTTCTTTTCCCCAGGTCAGGAAGATGGATATTAAGTAGAATATGCTAAAAGGGACCCTAGATATGATGAAATAAATGGGAGACACTGTAGAAGATTTATGAACCAGTTGTTTATGTTTCCCAGTTTCTAAAGACACTATACCTATACGGTCCTTTGTGGTTTTATCATATGTTGTAATAAGTGTGCTTCAATTTTTGAAGTATTAAAAATGTATGTAAATTATGGGTCGTTATATATATCCCCTAGATGCATTAGTAGTTCTCATGAGACAAATAGATATGGAGTTGGCCGAGGCCTTGCCAATTTTTAGATATTGTTTTCGCTGAGGCCTAAATAATTTTTAGATGTCTTGGCTGATGTCTGGACAATAAATGTCAGACATATGAATTTCCCTCAATATGAAGCTATAAATTCATATTCCATGAGGTTATTCAACTTGTAGAATACCCATTATTTTGTGTTATTATGCAAATATTTACATATCTCATATTCCCGTAATATTATGTTCACATTTATTTTTAAAGGCATGTGTTTTCAATTATTCACCATGCATAATGTTTATGTAAAATTCCACTGTAATGTTTACCCTTACTAAGCATCTGCGATCACCCCTTCTTTTATTTAATTTTTCTCTCAACATTAAGTAATATGTTATGATTGACTTGAAGGGATAATCATAGAGTGGTGGATGATCCCAACAAAACTTATATGTTGTTTTTTCATTTCATGTGGTAATGTTGAACTTATTTATGTATCTGGTTTTCCAAAACTACTAAGCTACTCAGTAATTTGGGATACAACTTTCTTGTTCACATGAAAATGTAATGAAATAATTCACTAGCTCTGGGAAACTAGGGTTATGGTGTTATATAGAGACCATATACGGTGTACAACCCCAACTCAAAACATGGGCATGTATTCTCGCCAGCTTGGTCATGTAAACACCCTTCGTACATGGCATGTAACATGAGTACATGGAGTGTAAACAACATAGGGTAATTTAAAACATCCCAAAACTAGATTAGCTGTATACTTGGACCAGCGGTGTACATTTACACAGTATGCCATTCACATGGGGTCTCACCATGTACTCTACATGACCATCTACCCTTGCACTAGTAGCCATGCCTGGGTACTCAGCTACATGACCATATACCAGTACATGGAATGTATACCCCATACATGAAATGACCTCTTTAAAACATCATCTTCCCAAAATGGGAAGAATGAACAAAATGTTATGCTAGACTACACGTCGTGTGACCTGGTTTCCCTGATCAGGAAACCCTCATATCACCCAAATCACCTGTTTAAACCCATGAAACTAATGATCATTCTTGAAGAGGCGACCGATAGGAAATATATGGCTATAAAAACAAGAAAAAATGATTTTAAATCGGATTTTACATGAAAACAAAAATGGGCCTACCTTCAAGAAAAACCCATTAAAGATTTTCTTGATTCCACCATCCACGGTCACCATAGGCCAACTCAACTCATCGAGGGCTTCACGACGGTACCACCCTCTCCTTCCCTCTCCCTCTTTTCTCCAATCTTCATTCTATCCCATGGTCAAACGACATAAGATGAATATAGGAGAGGCATGTGCGCGAAGGAGGAGGAAAGAAGATAAAAGAAAAGTATTGGAAAAAAAGAAGAAAATGGAAATAAAAGAAATTGGGGCACATGCTGGCCTCGATGAAAATCATGTTTATGCATTATCTAGGCTAAAATCCCCATTTTAGACTCAATTGTGGAAAAAATCTCAATTTGAATGTCTGTTCAAATGTTATGACTAAAAAAATCTTCCTAAATAATTTAATATTTAATTTAATAAATATTAAATATTAAATATTCAACCAAAATTAGAATGGCTCAAAGTTCCACAAAACTCATGTCTTGGGTTAAAAATAAAATTATTGGGCCAACGGAGTGGTCAGAAAAATTATCTAAAGTCACCTACTTGGGGAAAAGTCAATTTTACCCCTTAAGATAATTTGATAACAAAAATTCAAATTTCTTCTAAAAAATTTAATTCAAAAAGACACGGGTTCTTACCAACTCCCCAACCAAACATTCTCATCCCTAAGAAGCCTGGTGAAAAGATCCAAATCAATGCTATCTGCTCGAGAATCTGCACTACTAGGAAGAATTTCAACAGTGACTAATCTAGAATACTTTAAACAGTGAATAATCTGGTACTCCCCAAAATAGGAATACCCTTATCATTATCTCAAACAATCACCAAGCCCACCGACACACTGAAACAAAACTAACTCTACTCTAGGGTTCAATTGAAAATGAGGGTCTCCATCCTCAAATGACCAATTTAGTATCCCCACCATATTTCTTAGCTTGCAATACTCCTTGAGAACAAACTCAACAAATTATCTTCCTCAAAAGGGAATAAAATTTAGAAATAAAAAGTAACTTGGTGTAGGTACGACACTCAATTAGCGTACTCAAGTCGAATCAATATAGCTCAAGATCATATATAACAGATGTATATTAATATTACACCAAAGGCATGTACAAATTTGTCAAGGACTTGCTCACATCCTATCAAAACCTGACTAAGATTCAGCTATAGGCCAACAATGTCACGGTACCCCAACATGTCACGATGTCCCCACTACCACATATGTATATTCCAACAAAACTTCTAGGGTCCAAGCCAAGGGAATGTTTTGAAATATCAGTCCTCGGCTGTCACCCCTCCACTCACTAATATATATTCAAATGATACCATGAGTAACCAGAATGTTTCTTTGTCACAGTACCCATACACATGGCATTTTTCCAATTAATAGAATCTACCCATGTTCTGACTACATTGGAAATAATGGAAACATTGGTCGACCAGGCTAGACACCAGAACAATCCTTCTTATCACACAAGTTTTAGAAACTAGAACCTAAGGCACTTCATAAAAAGTTGAAGGTATCAACTTTCCTATAATGCAAACTCGATCATCTACTGTGCCTTGATCACAAGACGAGTATAAAACCAAAATCACTTCAAAAAAGGCACCAAAAAAACATGGTCCAACCTCTCATATAGGTTTCCCTAAAAAAACATGCGTCGACCTATAGGGTTCTAAGTCAAACTAAGGGACTCTTGGTACGACACATAGACCTATAGAAAATTCCCCACAACTAGGTCACAATGTCCAACACCCTAGAACAAAATATCCAACCTCTCAAAAAGTAGGTAAGGATCATAATGACCAATGTGGATATAAAATAAAACATGTCTTACAAGGGCCCTATCCTCTCTGAGAATCATCAGAAGGAACTGCTCCCTAGATGTCACAACCAATGTTGAAGCTAAATTGATCTGACACTCTCAAGGCATTCTCATACAGTGATAACCCCTGGAGGTCTAGTTCAGAAGAAGATTATTTATATCTAGTAGCTTCGTACTCAGTGATTTGACGAGATAACCACAAACTTGAGAAACAATACCCAAACCGTGTCCCAATAAAATGGCATCACATGCCACATCAACCTACTAGATCACTGCACCTCCTATTCATGAGGACTGAGTCATCAGTCTCACAAGAAACTTTTGTGACATAAATCAACATATACCTCCATTAGAGTGAACTATATATGTATGCTGGACCAAAGTCCTCATTCATTAGTAAATTCACACACTAAAAGGCCTATATGGTGTGAATCGTATGGGACTAGTATGACACATCAGATGTCTGTAGTCTTCTCTTTCCAAGATTGAAATTTCGTCTCTGACATCTTGCTAATGTACAAGAACGAGAGATTCAAAATGAATCATAACATCCACACACAACATGTGTGTTTCTCAAGGTGAAAATCATATACAACTATAACATTTCAAATCATAACAACAATCCCATACCCTAAAACTAGGTCTTATTATTAGAAAAAGTGTTCTCGATGCACTAGTATTATATCCATTAAAGGACCCAACACATTCATAATATTCTTGTCTACCATATCCCAAATAGCAAAAACTAGGAAAAGAACACCTCTGATACCACTGTAATGTTTTAAATTGTATGCCACAAAACCGATGCTCTGAGCTGGTGGGTTACAAGGCCACAAGCACACCTCCTTGTATGTTATAGGATTCCAACTAAAACTGAGGTCCTAGGGTGTGATAGTGGTGAGACTGTAACCTAATATAAGAGTAATAAACATTGGAAAAATAGCTAAGAATCATAAACAATGGAATGTAAATAGAGTACAAAATAAGTAAACAACTGAAATAGAACCCACTGTAATAATAAATGAAATAGTGTAAAATACCAAAAAACTATGTCTTACAATATAACACCGGTCACCCATTGGTCTAAACAAATAGATATAAGAGTAAAAAAGAAACTTAAAGTAAAAATATAGGGCTCAACTACTAACTCTGAGATAGACCACGTACCCAGTCTCTAGACCCTATCCAACAGCAGTAGCTCGATCAAAATAACCAAACAAGCATCTCCACTAGAACAAGCAACACTAGGCCTCATCCCTATCCATCATGAAACTCGTGATCAACATGAGAAGTAGACATAATGTCTACACATACACTGAGGTGAAAGTGAAGGGGTGATAAAGAATATTAGTGGGCCACCCCAGTAATAAACCCGTAATTGTGCGGAAAAATGTGTATGTAAAAGCAATGTGTTCAGCCTAGCTCAAAACACATCCAAAAGGGTATTAAAACCAAAGTGAGCCCACAATTGATCCCAAGGTCTATAATCTCTATCAAATGGGAATTTTCCTCCATGGATGTTCATATCTATATATGTAAACATTTATAGTCCCTTACCGATACATATATACAAAGATATGAGTATTCAATGGTATGTGAATTAATAACAAGAAACAATAACAACAGTCAAAACACAGGTCCATAATCCTAGTCAATTGGATATCCTATTCAAGGGTATTTAGCAGGAAGTTGTTCTACTCATGTTTTGTACCATTAAGTCAAACATTGGGTTCATAATCCTAATAGTCATATACTTGTATCATCCAATAATGGAAAATTCTATAAGAAAGGTACATAACCACACAAGGATAAACATCCTTCCCTGGGATCATGCTTACTGACCTCTAATCACCAAATCAAGGTTACCTTAAATAGACAGTCAATCTTGTAAAGAAAGATTTCAAGAACAACCATCTAGACATCCAAGGAGAAACCACGGTACCCCTCGAGTCATGTAACTGATCTGGAAGAGAATCGTATTTACAATTATAAAATCTATAGCCGGTGAGTCCATCCAAGGACTCCATAAATTGGTTCCATGTATCAATAATGGTATAAATATAATATTCCAATGAACTCCTCTGTGGAATCTTTCAATTGGATCCATGTATCGCTTAAGGCTTAAGAACATTGAACCATTCAGTCTATCTTTGGCATCCCTCAACTAGATCCAGTTTTCACTCAAGGTATATAAGTCATCCATCCACTGAGCCTATAATGGAATCCATTAATAGGATCCATGAGTCACTCAAGGATTAATTAATATTCTACTGAGTTCATCCAATACTTTTTTCAAATAGATCTGAGTATCACCTTGGGTGGAAATACCAACCCACTGATCTCATTCACATAATCTTTCAACCACATTCAAATGTCAGCCATGATTTAATTGTGATCCCACTTAGTGATATAAATCAATAGCCTAGAGATTTCATCCATGTGATTCCGAGAGTGGGAATCTAAGTATCAATTAGGGAAAAACAAAATGTTAGGCTCAACATCCTGATGCCAGGAATCACCTCTGGACATCCCAAAAAAATATGTATATCACAATATATTTAATTGGTATCAATAGCCAACTCTAAGGTAATACCTCTGTATAGACAAAAAATATTAGAAATAACATGGCTTAGAAGCCGGATCCCATAAAAGCATGTTTGTTTATCCCAATATCAAATATAGATCCCATGGAGAACAACTAGGAATCCCAAAAAAATGAAAGACGCCTCGCGTTGGGCTCAACATCCACCAACTAGAAAGCACCACTAGTAAACATTTATGTATCAACAATAACCATGTCCAGATATAAACAAATGAGTGAGGTTGGTTGAATGCCCAACTCTACACTCCAGCTAAAGCCGCATGGGCTTACCAGTTTAGCATGGGTTCTAGGTGACACCCGAACAACATCTCTACATATACCCGACGTAACAGCTCAGGGTCCGTCCAATAATGGGGACCTGTTAGGTCCCTCAAACTAAGCACTAAGAGGCATCCTACTTGGGATGCCCAAGGGAAAAATCACAAGTAAAGGAATCCTACAACATGGATCATCTATATGAAACATGTGTAAAGGGAACCTATAAAAGGACTACCTAGGTAAACACATAAGAAAGGGAATCCCTTAGGGTATCCTTAGAGGCAACAGGTCTCAAGGCCTCAAAGCCCAAAAGTGTAGTTCTCAAAAGTGGAACATCATTGAATGAAAAACATCATGGGAGATAACTCATAGCTCATCTAGGATTAAAGGTCTCTAGTAGGTTGGTCCAAACACCCAACCAATCATTCACAACAATTCTAAATCCTATTATACAACTAAAGATAAAAAATAGTGGAAAACCTCTCCATTTAATTAGAATCCCCAAAACACCCATCATAAGTCCTAAAACCACTCGATGAGTATCACCACCACGATCTATGTGGAAAAATACTCATAATGGTATAATTCTCGGTCCAAAACATACATCGGGTAAAGAAAACATGAAAAAGTATAAAAGGGTTACAAGGGGATATTACATGGCTTGTAGAGACCATACATGATGTGTACACCCAACTAGCCACATGGGTGTGTATTCTCGCCAGCCCAGGCATGTAAACACCCTAGGTATATAGCATGTATCACGGGTACATGGAATGTACCAACCATGAGGTACATGCCCATTTCCCAAAACTCGATTTTTCATTTAGATGGCCAAGCTGTGTACATTTACAGGGCGTGCCCCCCCGTATGGGGTTTGTCTACGTACTATACACACCAACGTACCGTTACATGGGTAGCCATGTTAGGATACTCGGCCACAAGACCATGAAACAATACATGGAGTATTTACCCTATACATGGTATTTAATCCTTAAAACATTACCTACCTCGAATAGGAATAACATAGAGCATGTCACCCCAAACTACACATTGTGTGACCTAGTTTACTCAAATTGGGAACCCTCAAATCGCCCAAATTGCCTGTTTAAACCCAAAAAACTACATATCGGGTCTCAAGAGGCCACCGATAAGAAATATATGGCTATAAAAACTTGAAACAATTAGTTTAAAGCTGTTTTTCAATGAAAACATAAATGGTATTACCTTTAGGTGGAACTTGTTGAAGCTTTTTTTGATTTCACCATCCACAATCAATAAGCGCTCACTCCATCCATTGAGGGATTCACAATGGTGCCACCCTCTCCTTCCATCTTCCCCTTTTCTATATTACCCCTTTTATCACTGTAGAATGGTGTATTAGGAGCTAGAAGAGAAGAATGCACAATAAAGAGGGGGAAAGAAGAGAAAAGAAATGGAAAAGAATGAAAATAGGAAAAAGGGATGAAAATAAAAAGTGGTATTGGCCTACCCTAGTTCTTAACTCAAGATTATGACCCTCTTAGGGTAAAATCCCCATTCTAGAATCAATGGTGGAGGAGGAATCTCAATCCAACACTCTGTTCAATATTTATGACCGAACAAAGATGTGGGAATAATTAAATATTTAATTTAATAAATATTAATTTCTAATTATTCATCCAAAATTTGAATAGCTCATATTTCCCCAAAACTCATATCTTGGGATTAAAATCCTATTATGGGACATAAGGAGTGATCATAAAAACTATACGAAGTCACCTACTATGGGAAAAGACAATTTTACCCACTATGAGAATACAAAAAAAATAAATTTTTTTCTCAAAACTGCAGTATAGAAAGACATGGGTTCTTAAAGTATATATAAAAAATAATTAGAAATCAATCAGGGCATAACATCTATAAATAATTCAATTAAAATAAATTAAAATAATCCATAATTATAATTTAATTAATCAATTCAACAATTGTGCTAAAAATTATAAACGGAAATGAAAATGGATTTAAACTATAACCCAACAATATTTTTATATTATTTAAGTTGGTGTAATGTATTTTCATGTTTAAATCATTATTTTAATGATACATGTTTGCTAGGTAAGTGGAAAAATTCAATAATCCAATTGTATCAACAATAAATTTTAGGAAAAACCCACCCCCGCACTAAATATGATATATTTCCAACACCATTTTGTTAAATTTCACGGGAGAGATATCAGTAGATGAATAGAAAAAATGAAATGGAAATTTTAAATTTTAAATCATGGATTCAATAATTCCTTAAAATTAATGCCATTGCATGGGGAAACTTTTTGGATATTGATTTTTCGTTCATCCTTCATAAATTGTTAGATTCAATATACCAATAGTAGTTTTAATTAGTCCCTAGAGGTTAATAACATGGAATCTATAATATGGGAAACTTTAGATAGTCATCAGTATGAGAATGAAATATAGATAAATGTTTTAAGTGAGTAAAGTGAAGTTTGGGATGACCTATGAATAAAAAAAATTCTATAATAGGGAAACAACGATCATATTCACTCAAATGAAATAATAAAAAACATTGGGTTGCCTCCCATAAAGATCTAAATAAATTTTCAACTTCTAGAAGGATGAAAAAAAGGAATCTTATGAACCCAATATACAGGAAAAAAAATTCATGAAATGGTTCTTGATAAATTTTTAGTATTTTTTCATTAACAATTAATGGTTGTTATTCACCATGTTGAATATCGATTTCCCCATTGGGTAATAATTTGAAAACTAAAATGGGACATGACCATAAATTTTTAATCTTTACAAGGACTAGTTTCAATAAGAAATTAAAAATTATAACATTATCCACATGTGGGAAAATATTCCACCCAATGTATTGGTCATTCCATTTTTTTCATTATATATGCATGAATTGTCATAAGAGTCCATTATGATCTCTTCCAGATCATTCAGATGAAAAATTATAATTTTCCCTCCTTTTTTAGAATCCAAATTTACTTTCTTAATTTCCTAATAAGAGTGATGCTCAAATACACCTGCCATGTTACAAGGATTTCCATAAATGAGTTAAAATAGAGTTGTGTTGAATATTTTATTATATGATGTGTGATACACCCAAAGTGAATCATCCATTTTTAGGCCTTAGTCCTTTCTATTTGTAGCTATTATTTTTTCTAGAATTTTTTTAGTCTTCATATTATATAGTTCTATATTTCGTCTTATCTATGGGCATTAGGGAGTTCTAGTGTTATAATGGATTCCATACCTTTTTAGAAAACCCTTAAAAACTTTATTGTTAAAGTGTGTTCCTTGATCACAAATGGGAAATCATGAAAATAAAAATCTTCAAAAAATGTACTTCCATATTAATATCATGACTAAAATATCTTTGTATGGGATGGTGGCCTCATTTTCTACCCACTTTGAAATGTAATCCACAATGACAAGGATATAAAATTTCCAAATAGAATTTGGGAATGGACCTATAAAATTGATTCCCATAAGTCATGTATTTTTAATTATAGAATGTATTTCTTGGTAATTTCAATTCATTTTCCCATGGTCCATGTTCTATGGAACTAATAAAATCATTGAATAAAGATAGATTCATCCTAATGGAGTGTAGGCTAGAAAAAGTTACTCTTCAGGGTTTCAACCATGGTTAATTCAATCCTAGGGTGTTCTCCAACTGCTGATGTATGACACATCTCAATCAATCTTTATAATTTATCCTTTAGGACTCAATTTTTTATTAATCCCTTAACCCAATGCTTAAATAGTAACGGATCATCCTAGTTATAGTGTGGGGACTGGACCATGAATCTATTATTCTATTAGTAGGTGTAGTGGTGGAAAAGAAAAAACTTGTATATACGGTTTTCTATATATGAATTCCATGACTGTGGTAGTGAATTTATGTTTAAAAGTTTTTCACAAGGAAAATAATCATCAATAGCATGATTATCATCATACTTAATGGTAGGAAGTATAATTTTGGAAGGGTGATCATCAATGATATTATATATACCTTTTTTATCCTTCATTATATTGTCAAAGTCCTATAGAAATAGGTACCACCATATCAGCCATGGGATGCATACTTTTTACTCAATAAATGTTTTAGTTCTGTATGATTTGTGTAGACCTCCACCATAAATAGAATGAGTTATGAACAAAAAATTAAAAATGAATAGGAAAAGATGATCAATTATTTTTTCATGGGAATATTGTTAACATGATCTTTTTTAATGTATAAATGGAATAATAAATGAAACATAATATAAGTTTGACCCAATATTCTAAAATAGTGTCCATAAAAATTCACAGGTGCAAAAAACAGTTCAATGTCCTTGTCCTATTTTGGGGATATTATCACATGAGTGACCAGAAGGATATTTTTAGTGTGTTGAAAGCCCATAAAAACACTATATAGAACTTGAGAAGACTATAAATTGATAAAAGGTGTGTTAGTGGGTAGGATATTATTTCAATGTATTGAGACAATAAATTAAAAAACCCTATATGGTATAGAAAAATCCCTATTACTATTATTGTTGTGTCCACAAGTAAGTCGATAATTTTTTGGAAAAACTTCCATGACTAGATTTTATATTTTGGTGTCTTCGGACTATATATCCTTAGACCACAAAGTGAAAATTTTACTATTTTAAAACAATCCACTTTTCTTCGCAGTTCTATAGGACCAAATCCATATTGTTCAAGAACACCTCGATGTATTTTTAATAAATTGATAAATCATCCAAAAAATATCAAGATATTCCTCAACTATATTAAGAAATATATTCATGCACATTTTGAAATTGGTTAGTTCAGTTCACATACTGAATGATATTCATCTGTAAGAGAATGTTCTGGAAGGACATGTAAACAAAGGTTTGGTGTAGTCTTCAAGGTAGAAAGATATTTGATTGTACCTGGAGTATCCATTTAGGAAATAATTGAATTTATTCATATCATTTCTTTCCAAAAATTTTCCATGAATGGTAATGGGGACTGACCCTTTTGGGTTCTCATGTTGTGGTTTATATAGTGAACACATACTTTCTATCCATTGATGGTTCATGTTGAAAAAAAATCATATTCATTGTCTTTAAAAAATGGTAAGAAACCTTTCTTTATGATGTCCTATAGAAGACTCACCCACATAATGTTAGGGATTTATAATATTATTCTAGGGTCTAGAATTTTGAGAACTTATTTCTTGACTAATTACTTCATTTATGGAGTGATCCACCTCTGGGGTTGAACATTGGAACTAATAGCTTCTTCTAATAAAATTCTGGTAGTGTATATCATGGGGTTCATTTTCTTGATGTCAAAAACTCCCTAGATAATTGAATCTTATTATCTTTTAGGAACCTAAACTATTTTTTCTTCTTGTTATTGGATCATTTTTACATTGATAATGACTAGTTGGGTAGGTTAAGTCTCTACGAATGAGTAATTTTGGGTTCTTGGAAGAGATTTTAATTAAAGTGTCAGTGGTTTGATGACTGAAGGTATTAATGGTGGGATTGTATACCTTGTCAAATGTTTAGTGTATTTTATTCCATAATTGTCACTAAATTCATATTCACATAGATACTTGGCCTCTCTTTTATCCTCAATTGTCATAATATAATCTTTCTCATTAATAATAAAGATATATTGATAGTCAAATGAGTCATTTCCATTCTTGATGGTCAATGGTAAGTTTAACATTACTCATTCATCACCAACCATGAATATTAGTTTCTCTTGATTTACATCACTCAAAGCCTACCTATTAGGAAGGAATGGTCACCATAGGATGATAGAAAGATCACCCTCTTCCTCTATATCCATGATAATGAAATATGTAGGGAAAATAAATATTACAAATTTTACTCATATGTCCATGAGATCTCTTGGAGGCCATATTACTAACCAGAAAAACATTGGTAGTGATACTTTGGTTTTGTCTCATTGATCTAAATCTTTCAGAAGACTATCATAGTCATGATATTGATGCTCACACTATGATTACACATGGATATCACTAAATTTAATTTTCATAAAGTGCAAGTAATAAAGAAACCTTCCGAGTCTCACACCTTAGAGGGAATCATCTACTGAGTAACTATAAATAATTATTAATTTTATGAGACAAGTTCAAGAAATTATATTTTTCTATTACCTGAGAGAATTTATTTTAAAAATTTGGTATACACATGCATTTAAACAATTTCTTCTACAAGGTGAATGTTGATGTGAAATTGTTTAAACATTTCTATGTATTTTTCGTATTATTCTAATATATTTACTTGTATTATCCTCTCTAGAAAGGGTATTGGGGGATTTTAATGTAGTGGTTTCACATATACTTCTTATTTTCTTGGATTCTCTTAAAATAGATATTTTATAGAACGTTTTGATTCTAGTTTTTATTCATGAACATCATTATTTATGGGATCATAATTATAACTGATATTGATTGTCTCATGATTTTCAGGTACATCAAGATTATTTTCTTCACCTATTCATGGATGTAGGAAATCTATCAATTTTCACTTCAAATAATGATAGTCTTAGATTAATCTTTAAATGAGTTCCTGTATTACTATTCAATGTACATGGTTCTTGACCTAAAAGGGTCTTTCAGATTGAAGCAACTTGGTGCTCAAGGTTTCAGAGAGCACCACTTTGGTATTTTATTTTAGAATCTTTTTCATCATCCTATGATAGGATTTTTGTATGAAGGCGGTGTGTATATTTTCAGGATATTATTTAAGAGTTTAATCTTGTTTTAGTGTATTAGGGTATATTTTTATAATTTCTTCTATTGAGAAGGTGGAAACTGGTGAGATTTAAGTGTAATAGATTACAAATGGTTTTGATGAGGTGAGTACCAAAATATTCCTAGATTACATGGTGGATAATGACCATTATTATTTTGAAAATATCCTTGATTTTATTATTATGACTATTGAGAAAACTTCTTTTGGAAGAACTATCATTGATATTGTTAATTTTTCCGATGATAATTAATGTAATTACAATATTGGATTTGAGTATCTTTTATTCCTATCCAAGAGTCTTGATATATGTGTGAGCCTCTTTATACATAATAGAATTGATCTTTGTGATAATATTAGGAGGGGGTGGTGGTTTAGTTGGCAGTTATAATGATTCTAGATTATTTATGAGATATTCAACCAAATATGTCAAGTGAGTAGTCTATTCTGCCTAATAGATTCCATGTCGAGGTGGTGGTTTGTTAATTATCAATAGACTAGAATTAGAGAATAATTTTTCTATTTCTTTGTTACTAAATTTACGTTTCTTGATTATAATCCTTCCTTATATAGAAACATCCACAATAGTGCAGGTGATAGTAAAGAGTCCATGATAAAATGTTTGTATTTGTATACACACACCATGTTTGTGATGTGGTATTTTTTAGGTTAAATCCATAAATATATCCTAGGATTCCCATGATAATTGTATGTCAGCATGATTTAAATTCTGATTTTAATTTCTTAACTCTATATCTTAGATCAATTGGAAGTACATATCAAGAAATTTCTTTTCTATGATATCCTATGTAGTGTTAGACTCAAAACCCTAACTTTTTTTCCAATACTTGGCTCTGTCATGCATAGTGAAAGGGAAAACATAGTTCTCGATCATGTCCAATGAAATTTCTTGGTTTTTATAGTAATTAAAAACCTTTATGAAATTTGAAATATTCTCATGGGGTCATCAGTTTGATGTCCACTGAATTTACCCATGTTCTAGATCATAAGAATGAGTCCAGGTTTGATCTCAAACGATATTCCCTGAATATGAGGGAGTATAATACTGGGTGCAACACCACTAATAGATGGTATTTTGTAGTCCATTATGGTGTTCTCTTGTAGTTCCGTTCACTCTCCATAATTTTCAGGTGGGGAATGTTAAATATTTTGTAGGTGTGGCAGTGTATGGTCATTTCCCTAAGCCATTTTAATGTGGTGGAATGTTGTTAATGATTGATCGATCTCGAAATTAAAAAAAAGAAATTCTTGATCTCTAAGGGTCCTTGAGAGAGTAAAAGGTCCCTAATTCATGCACTATCCATGAATAAGAAAACAAATATTCTAATCTATGAGTGAAAAAGATTTGAAAAAAAGAAAAGGGGATGGAAATGAAAAAATGGGAAATGTTGAAGTAATCTGAAAATCATAGAAAAAATTGTTGTGCATAAGCACATGAGTTTCCCAACAATAGTGAAAAACTTTGACACTCCAAAAAGAAATCATTGAATCATTCCCGAATTGATCATATTATAAATTTAACTACAAAAATACACTCAAATAAAAAGGAGTAGTATGTGTCCATTTAGGGTTGAACCGATAGAGGAAACATGTTATAAATGGAACCCAATCGTAAGAACAAATTCGGTAGAATTCCTCATGAACACTCTATTTGGTTTAAATTTCTGGAACTATGTAGTTTAGGATTTAATTATGAACAA
The DNA here is from genome assembly GCA_963277665.1 of Viscum album. Taxonomy (NCBI): domain Eukaryota; kingdom Viridiplantae; phylum Streptophyta; class Magnoliopsida; order Santalales; family Viscaceae; genus Viscum; species Viscum album. The sequence continues at coordinate 1,924,171,918 of OY728160.1, forward strand.
ACTAAAGCATTCATGTTCAATTTTAGGGTATGATAAAGGGATAATCTTATATATAACATGTGATAGACCAATAATGTTGTTTACCGAGAGGTGAAAAAGTCACTAATTGATCTTGGTACGACCAATTAAATAAACCTATGTTGTAAAAGACTACTTTGTCTAGAGTAATTGATAAACTATGTCTAGTAATCATGGATTCTAGGATGAAAAATTCATAGGTTATTGGTCCTATGTTGATCTATCTCTAACTAGGTTATTGTAGTTCAATTTTCAGCTCTAATGGTTAAGGAAAATGAATAAGAATGTAATTGAAAATTATTTTAGACCTATAAAATATCCGCACAATTACCAATTTTTGATTTTATTTATTCATTAGGTTTAAACTAGCCATACCATAAACCACTAACCCTAATCAGATTAGTCGTGCATGAATTTGTTCAAATAATGTTGGGAAATAATATGCGACAGGTTCAAAATAAATAATAAAATATTCAAAATATACTAATCCAAAATTGACACTATATTGAATAAATTAAAAATATAATTAAATGAAAAATCCAGGAAATTGTGATTGAAAAGAAAACACTAGAACAAAAAGGAACAAAAAAAGTTTTTCAACCCAAGGTAACAACAACAGGATACTTGAAATTATAAAATAAAGTTGGTAGAGACTGAATGGAATGAAAACTAAATAAAAATAGAGAATAATGGGAGAATGAAAAGTGGATGTTTGAAATACCACTATAATTATAAGGGAATAAATATATATAGAGCCTAATATATTCATGAAATATATATTATTCATGTTGTGAACATGCTTTAAGCATCTTCTACTTTGACACTTACAAGATGAGTAACTGGTTTTCATGTCATGTACATTAGATCCACAAAAGTATCCAAATATTTTAGATCTTCATGGGATTAAACATAAATCAATTATTGAAACTAGGACTTGTAATACTCATATCTTTCAATGTTTTTATAACTATTAATCATTATATTTTGGACTTCAATCCATTCACGATGTGAATTAAAGATATAAGTCAAGTATTTGGTTCATGCATTGTATTTGGGATTCACATCTTGCAATTCAGCTAGAATGTGGTCTACTCAAGGAGTACACATATTGTAATTCATATTAACAATGTGTAATGTGAAATATTTTTATTTTCCCAACATTCCTCTTTTGATTCATGAATTATTTATTCCTATGAAAACATATAAAAACGCAATCTATTATCAAATAAAACATGACTAAACAACAATTAAATATATCCAAAATTTAAATACAAATTCAAATTATACTAATTATTATGGGGTTAAAGATTATATAGTACATTTAGGACAAAATTATTCTTCTTGAATTAAAATATCATATCTACCTTCTTAAATTCTATACAATTCTAAAACGATAACATTGCTTGTGTGTGTGTGCATACTACCACCTCTATGAAGCCATGAGATTTATTTTTCATTTATGTCTTACTTAGAAGGAAAATATGATATATTTAATGAATATATATGATATGTATTATTTAATAATAATTTTAAAAAGGTGAATTATTATTTATGTTTCTTTTGTTTCATCCATTGAAAAGTGAAAAAACCATTCATGCAAACATATATCCTACCTTCTCTAGGTATGGTGTAATTAATTTTTCTATCTCTAATTTTTATGTATTAATCAATATATATATATAGTGAATATATATGATATTTTTATATTTATTAATATTCTATATATTAGATAACCATAAAAAAGTACATGTATCAAAACTTCTGAACTGAAATTATTATGAATGAATGATATAGATAACACCTAAAAATAACTATTTTAATAAAGGATAATTTATAATTTGGTGTTAAAATATCATAAAGAGATAATATATGATATTATAAGTATATATTTTATTATGGTATAGAATTATGGTAAATTTCAATTTATTATATTATAGTCTAGAGCACTTTCGAAGAGTTTCAAACTTGAGGTAAGGGTTTATCATTGCAAATTATCCTCTTTGGGAAACATGTTTTTTGTGCACTTATCATCATTTAAAAGGTGTTTATACAAACCCTTTTACATGTTATATTATGAATCTACTTATTATCATGAAATTAAAATTTTCATTTGATGTTATTATTTTATAGGGGTTATGATTCAAATGTTACCGAATTGGTAATGGTTTTATGTTACATTATCATGGGTTTTAGAGATTATTTATGATGAAGATTATGATAATAAAATATTATTATTTTAATCTTTTTAAACTCTTGAACATTTATCTCATCTAGTTATTTATTTTTTAATAATATGTTTCTATTAATATTATTCATTTTATATACTGAAGAGACCAAAAAATTTATTTTATGAAAATCGATTATTTTTTTATTTTTAGTCAAAAAATATTTTTTGTGTATCCATGTTTTTTAAAAACATTAATTTTTTTTAAATATTAACCTATGATTGTTTAAAATGATTTTACTCATGATTTACTTTTTTAAAAATGTTTTAAAATGAATTTACTTATCATTTTCTGAATTTTCTACTTATTAATTTTTTTATAAAGGTCTGAAAGGAATGTTTTCTTTTAACGTATAGAACATGAATTAAATTTCCCACCATCATGACCACTAATTACTTTGAATTTTTTTAAATTTACAAAGTTATTTTCAATGAATTTTTTTCCATATTATTTTTGAAATTTTCATATTTTGAAGAATTGAATCCAAAGTGAAAAGGATATTTTCCTTATAAAATATACCGAGTGATATTTAATGTAATTTTAATCTAAGATGAAATCCTTTGATTTTACTAATTATTTACTGGGAATAATATCCATTTATTCCACTATTATTATATCCCTAGATGGTTTATGCTTATAGTGATAAGATTTTTCTGAAACCTATTCCATTTTGACTTGTTATGCTATGATAAAATAATTAAATTTTTATGAAACCAATTTGTTTTTATAGATTTATTCAGTTATGAAATATTTATAAATCCTAGTTATTATAATTGGTTATGAAATGATGAATGCTTTATGATATTGTGGAAATCATATGTGTAATTTTTATTATGTGATGGGTGGTCTTACAATTATATATTTATACAATTAATTTGGAAAATATGGATATGTCATGAGATAAAAATGACTAGAATATGGTGTAAACATAGTTCAGTAAGGGTACTTTTTCATTATGATAGTCTTGGGAGTAAACCATGATTAATATGATTGTTTTTATGAGTGAAAACAATCCACTGTGAAAATATCAACAACATGAAAATGTTATTTTGGATATTTATCATATGGAAGGTGAAGAAGATCAATGGTGTAATCTTATCAAGAACAAGAGGAAATGGTCAAAGATTTACTCCATGTAGTGGGGATGTTTTAAGATATTATTCCTAAAAAATGGAAGTCCACGTATTCTTCATAAAAAATAGAGAAGGAATTCTATAATCTTAATTATAAATATAATGAATCTATTAATACATATGATTCAAATTTCACAAGATTTCTATGATTTTAATCAGGTATTATCATCCAACATGAATGTATGGTCAATCGATTCTTTTGTGGATTGAAACCTAGCCAATAAAGGATTTTACCTATATGGGACATTTGTAGCTATAGTTAATTAATTTTAATTTCTATGAATTAGGAAATGGATATGTTATTTACTTATCTATATTTTTATTTTAATAAGGAAATAAAGATGAACTAATAAATAATTTCTAAAAAACATGGGGAGAAGAAAGTAATTTTCATTTATGTTTGATGTGTAGAAGGAAATGTGCTGGAAATTATCTCAACAATAATTGTAATTTTTTATGTGGGGAAAATAAATTCATTAGGAAATGGATTGGTAAAGTGATATAAAGAGAACATTCAATGAAAGGAACAATAGGAAAGTACCATAGAAAGAAACCCCCACAATTCAATGTTTTAGATGAATGGAGTATCAAAAAATTTCAAACTAGTGATCAGTCTTGAAGGTTAACGATGATAATTAAATTCTACAACTTATTAAGTCTAGATACATCCTAAAATATAATAAAATCACTATTGGTGATGTGGAGTACAATAACGAATTGGTAAAATGTACACATACCATTTTCTCTAGAACTTCTAATGTCTAAGTTGATTAGATATACCCACATTTTATATTTGGAAATTTTTCCCAATGTATCACAATAACATATTATATATTATAATATTATTTATAATTAAGAATTCCTAACAGTGTGATTATTTCATCTCAAGTCTATGATTTTTCTCTAATTTATGTTTTTTGGAATGTGCTTCCTTAAAATCCCTTTATCTTCACTCTAGAGGAATTCGATGTTATTTGGGACATCGATTACCTTCATTCAAATAAATCACAGATCAATTAATCATGAAGGGAAACCATTTTTGATAATGTGGACCAACCTATGATCATCTCCCAATGTGACAATAAATAAGAACTTTTGATCGAAATTGCATCCATTTTATTAGTTATAATTCTAATTCAAAAGTTTTGTCTATCATAGATTGTAAGGGAGAAACTCAAAATAGAATATATTAATATTGTATGATATATTTTTTTATTTTATTACTGAAGAATTTTTTTACATACAAAATAAATCATAAAGTTGAGTTTTCAATAGAACATATAACTGGTGCTATAACTATTTGAATGAATCCATACAGAATGACCCTGATAATGATATTGGATTTGAAAATGAAAATCAGGGAGAATATTTTTGGGGAATTTATTCAATAAAGTGTGTCACCTGGGGATGTATCTATTCTTTTTTATGAAGAAATAATAGTCATTTTGATAGAAAATTGGTTATCGAAAGCATAACACGATAACTATCAAGAACAAGTATCATCTACCCAATATTATGAATTGCTTCATCAACCATGTAGAGCCCAGTAGTTTTTAGGAATTGAAATTTATTTTGGATTTCATCAATTCCTGTCTAAGAAGGATGATATACCTAATATATTTTTCAGTATAAGTTGTGGACACTCTGAATATATAGTAATGTCATTTGGTCTTTCCAATGGTCCTTCTATATTCAATTATTTACTTAATAGAATAATTATGTATTATCTTTTTAAGTTTGTGGTAGTGTTTACGAAATGATATTATTATATTTTTAAAGGTAATGGAAAAGAATGAAGATAACTTATGGATTACACTAAATACCTTGAAGAAGGAATATCTATATGAAAAATTTAAAATTTGTGAATTTTGGGTTTATAATGTTTCATTATTTGTTCATATAATATCAAGTGATGGTTTATCAGTGCATCCATCAATGGTAGACATTCATGAATTTTGTAAAATCCCAACCACTATGGCTATGATACATAGATTTATTAGTTTAGATGGATATTATCAATGTTTTTTAGAGAATTTCTCATGACTATTCAATCCACCCACCAAGATAACTTAGAAGGGAGCTATGTTCCATTGGACTGATGAAAGTTAATTTTCTTTAGGAAAAAAATGGATGGTTAGTCAGTGCACATATAGATGTGTTATGTTACATTAGAGAACAATTGTTAATCTATATTAATTCATAGATCAATGTAATATGATGGATTTTCATGTATAATTATATGGTTGTATCTTCTCCCTCGTTCTAATTTATATTTCATGTGAAATATTAACCAACACATTATTTGGAGTAAGCTACATTAATTTTTTCTTTGAATATATAGATGATTTTTCTTTATGGAGAAAGTTGTAACTTATGAAATGAACATAAAATTATAATTTATATATTAACTTAGAAATATTTTAAAATATGCTACAGAATATGGTTATAGTTGATTAGAGATTATGACTGTTCAATAAATTACCCCTAAAAAATTAAACAAGGTTGAAGATTCTCTGAGTAGAGAGGATCTTGATTGCATATATTTAATGAGGATTACAAAAGATTGAATATTTATGGATTTGGAAAAGATGTACATGGAACGATTGGAGAAAGGTTATAAATATTATCTTTCTAAAATAAGTGTTCAAACATTTATGTAAGGACATGACCCCATTTTCTCAGAGAAGGTTCCATATATAATTACATTGGCATATAAAAAATGAATATTCACCCAAAATGACCGATTATTTTAGTAGAATTGGAAATAAGATTTGTACATAAGTTCAACATTATAACTTTAAACGAAAAAACATAGAAATTCATTCGACAACATCCATAAATACTAGGTTTTTTCAACATGTAATTCCTGTAGGACCCCGGGACACCCTGAGAGGGGAGGGGTGAATCAGGGTGGCAACATTTTCTTCTTTTAGTTGTGGATCTTGTTCCCACATTGGTAGGAACTACTTAAACCTGTATGATGGATATGAGCGGCAATTAAACATTCACATGCAGAGAGATGACACAACTATTTTTACTTGGTTCACCACTAAGGGCTACGTCCAAGGAGCATACGACGACAGGTTGTCGGTCGTACCTAAATCCACTATGCTTCACTAGCTGCAGATTACAAATGTTCGGGTATAGACACTCTGTCTCAGGCTCACTGCCTTTACAATTGTTCAGGGATCGCTCACTGCATCCCTCGGGTCACTCCCGTTGACTCCCCCTGGCTCACTGCCGTTGGTGAAGTCTCACTCAGTTTATAGATGTGAAGGTCTCTTCAATAGGTGTGCATTGAAGTTCTTCGTCTCCTGTTCAGCATGAGACATTTCTTGCATCAGGGTTCAGATTTGATGCTCCTTTTAGTTAAATCCTTCTTCTTTAGTGCAATGAATGAATGCACTAGATCCCCTTGTCTTCGTTTGCCTGAATCACAATCACTGATGTGATTGCTTACTTAATGAATCTCAGCTTACTCGGCGTTGTCAGAATCAGTTCTCCATGTATGCATGAGTTTATGCATGTATCATTTAGATTTCTTCTTCAATCTCACTTTGCACCAGTAGTATCAGGAAATAGTTCATCTCTTGTGCAGCTCCAGAAAGGCGGGCATACTTTAACAGTGTCTGGGTCTCCTTTTCAAGCCCGGCGCGCAAGTCTCCCGACGGTGCGCAAGTCTCAGGCGCGCAAGTATAACCTGGCACACAAGTGTCTCCAAAGCACCTGCGCGACTCTGCCTTCTTGAACTTCAAACCTGCGCGACTCACTTCCTTCCTTGCCCAAATCACCTAGGGCACTCAACCATCAGTTGGCGCACAACCTCTACTTGCGCGACCAAACTACCACTTGCGCGGCTCAACCACCTGCACGACGAGAGCTCGGACAATCTCAAAGTCTTGAGCTCCGTGGGAAATGAGGAGGGGTGGTCCAGTATTTATATGAAAAATGGACCCCCTGCGCGGAGGCGCGCAAGTCCCTCAACGGCGTGCAAGTCTTGTCTCCAGTAACCTCTGTCACGCAACTCACTTGCGCGACCCAACCAACACTTGCGTGACCTTATTTCCATAGCCAAATTTTGATATTCTGATCCTCAAAAACATATGGCGTGCAAGTCTTTTATCCTCCAAGAGTATGGCGCGCAAGTCCCTTTGCCAAAATCACTATTCTTCATTTGTTGATTTTGAGGCCCTGAAATTTGGCAAACACTGGAAAACGACACCACTTTGTATCTTCTCTTTTTGTACCGCCTCCAGATCATCCATTCCTCTGTCGATGTTCATGAATCAAACATAGATCGTTGACCACAACTCTTGAACTCGACATGTCACCATGGAATCTCCTTTGTCAACAAATTTGTATGTCGTTTGTTTGCTTTGCCAACAAGCACGATCACCTCAACAGCACTTCTTCTTGGTGATCTGTATCCTTCAGCAACTCTTTGGCTTTTATCAAAAACTCCACTATTGTGATATGTATTCTTTGAAGGAACAACTTTAGTACCATTATCTTCTGATACAATGTGATATGCATGGCCATCTCATAATTGCAATCTACGCATGGCCATCTCAGAAGTCAACTCATTGGCACATTGTCTTCTTCATCAACTGTCATGATCAACTTCATGCAAAGCATGTGATTAAATCCGTCAAGAAGTCTCTAGCATGGCTGTCATGATCAACTTCATGCAAAACATGTGATTCAATCCGTCAAGAAGTCTCTAGCATGGTTCTTATACATCTTCTGAGTAATTGCATGGTCTTCATCCAAAAACCTCATTATTCTTTAATCATCCTCGAATGGATTACTCCTCACATTCTTCATTGTTGTAAACAATGTATCACCTTTGACACATGTTCTTTGAACTTAAGATCAGCACAACAATCATCTGAATCACCACTCCTCTACTTCAACGGAGTACTTCATGATCTTCTTCATTTTGATCTGTATTGGCAACTATTGACAACAAATACAACCTTATACACAAAGTGGTTCCAACAATCTCCCCTTTGTATTTTGTTTTCAATACCTTATACATCTTCTGAAATGAATCTGTCAATGTCAAAATGAGAATCTTCTCAGCAAATCAACATTTCTTTTCATTTCACTTTCTCTCCCCCTTATTGACAAGAAATACAAAGCACATGGTAGGGAGGGTATCAATCCACACTTAAGCAATGTTTCATTAATCATTTCACTCTAAGTCTACTTGAGAAATGCTCGATGTAGAAAACAAGAGGATTTTATTAAGTCAACAAGGCTGTCCATTATCCACAGATCATGATACCAACATTAGATGATAACTCATGTATCTTGTCTTCAAGGGTTTACCACTTTAATTCCAGGTAGAAGAAGATCAACTATGACAGAGAATAATCAACCTGAAACTCCTGCACTCACTTCAGCAAATAGATCAAAAACATTCAAGTGCAATTGGCAGGATAAGTGACCTTGGGGCACTTCCATTCTCTTTATGTAACTGATCAATTCAGTTACTCCCCCTTTGTAAAATAATATTTGATCTGAGTAACCAAGGGATAGTGATTGAGAAATGACATACCTTCTCCATTGGCGTGTTCTTCAAGAAATTCACAGAGTAACTACTTTTGAGTCCAGCTCGAGTTGATATTGATTGAAACAGTGATTATGGAAGCTTCTTCATTCTTCTCCCCCGCAAGGGAAACACTCCTCATCATCTTCATCAAGAGTGATCCTTCATCATCATAATCTTTGAATATCAATTGAAGAATCTACTAAGGATGGAAACTTCTTCAGCTTGGCTATCAAGAGTTGACAACATTCACTACTTCTCAGGTTCTCCCCCTGAGAGCATGCTTCACCTTCAATTCCCTACATTATTAGTACAAATACAATACAGAAATGATTACGGGAATAAGGTGGTTCCTTCTTGCTTCATCAAGAAGACTTTCTTGGTTGAGGCTCTTTTCTCAACCAAGTTACTCTGTTCACTCCAGTCTTCATGCCTGCACATTCGAACATATGTTCTGACATCTGTCGGTGTGGCATGGCTCTGTTCACATTCTCTTCTGCTTTGTGTGGAGAATTGTTCTTCTTAGCAGCCATCATGAATGATACATTCTTACTCTTCTTAAGGACTGCTTCTTGCTCTGGTATTAAGGTTAGACAACCTTTTGCAATGTGGCCAGACATCTTGCATCTCTCACACAGAACTTCTTTGACACTTGTGTTTCTCTTTGTTTACAATCTCTCCTGCACTGTGTCTGCATCATGTGAAAGTTTTCGTTTTCCTTTTTCACCAGCCCTGGCCTTTTCATCTTCAAGTTTCCTCATTCGTTTCAAATCTTCTGGCCATATGACCAATATGTCATTTGGAACTTTTGCAGTTGGTTTAGGTCTTCCACATGGGTTCTTCTGAGTTTCATCCCACTTAGTGTTTCGTTTGGATGAATGACCCTTAAATTGCATGGATCTAAAATCCTGGGTCTTCTCAGCTTCCCTACTTGAGATCTTCTTGGGGAAGTGTGTGTTCACAACATTCTTCTGATTTCTCCCCAAGGTAGATGCTTCATTCTTTGATGACATCAGAGGTCTTCTTTTCTTTTCGACAGTGAAAGCATGTTGATGTGGACATGTTCCTGCATTGTGACCACTGTTGTTTCATACATCACAGATGTTATCAAGAATTCCAAATCTGTTTGCAGGAAACAGATGCTTTTGGACCTGCTGATGTTGCTTCTTTTTCTCTGGCTTCCTCCCCTTTGATATAGGCTTTCCCTGTGCTTTTCCATGAAAGGGATTATAAAAACAATCTAGTGCACAATGCCCAAATCTATTGCAGCACCAACATTTGCCCACAAATATTTTCTTCTTTGTTTCTTCAGTATTAAGTTGTTGGGCCATCTGCTTAATCGTTTGTGCTTTATTTGAGGGAGAAGCTTCCTCCTTTTTCTTCCTATCCACCCTAGTCATGGTGGTAGGTTTATTCTTCTCACCTTTCCTCATCCATACATGTTTAGAACTTTTCTTCCCACCTGCACTGATTGTAGGAGTGTATTTAGGAATATGAGTACAAGATGGTTTGGATGGTACCTTCACTTTCTCAGTTGCTTGTGATAGATCAAAGAGTGAAGTCATGATCTTCTTATCACATGTTGGAGGTCTTTTGACAATAGAATCCTCCAGTGAGCATTGAGTACCAGCAGCAACTGATTCTTGATGTGGATAATCAAGAGTGGTCAAAATCTTCTTGTCACATGTTGGAGGCATTTCAGCCTTAGACTCCTCCAACGAACATTGAGTGCAAGCATCACTCATTTCATTATTTTGTGAAGTCTCAATATGTGTGTTCTCAATCTTGGTCAACTGAGATTCCAATCTTTGACCCACAGTATTGAGGATGATCTTTTGATCTTCAAATGTGATCATCTTCTCTTCACAAGTCTTCTTCAACCTTTCAACCTCATCTTCATGCATCTTAACTTTGTTTTGTAACAATGAGTCAAGTTCCCTGAATTTAATGGAAGTTTCTTCCAAACAAAAATTCTTGACTTCATTGCTTTTCTTCACCTCAGCTTCAAGTGCATGGATCCTTTCTTTTAAAGTCTTATTGACTTCCTCTTCTTCTTCAAAGACTTTCACCCATTTGATGAGCTTCATGTTTTCCATAACTTTTCTTTCCAACCCCTCTTCCATATTTTCAGCTTCCCTTTCTAATCGATTTATCTCAACCTGCATAGATTGGAATAGGCTACAAATAATAGCAACCCTTTCTTCTGGAATATCATGCAGATATGTTCTGAGTTTTTCTCGAAAACTTGAACTAGGGGTATCATCCTTTCCTCTGGATGAGTTCTGAGCCACCTGCTTGATACTTTCCATGCCTAATGTTTCTTCATTATTGGAATGGCATGGAGAACAAGACACTGCATCTTCTTTGGATGTGGGGGACTTCTTCATCATCTTCTTCTCTTTCTTTTTCCTATTTGTCAAAGTCTTGGTGGATATAGATTTCTGCTCAGAAGTGACTGCGTCATTATCAAGACTGCTCTTCATTGTTGACTCTAGGAAAGAAACTCAAATCCTCTTCTCAATAGAATTACTGGAGAATATCCAACATACGTCAACCTTTCACTCTGATACCACTTGTAGGACCCCGGGACACCCTGAGAGAGGAGGGGTGAATCAGGGTGGCAAATTTTTCTTCTTTTAGTTGTGGATCTTGTTCCCACGTTCGTAGGAACTACTTAAACCTGTATGATGGATATGATCGGCAATTAAACATTCACATGTAGAGAGATGACACAACTATTTTTACTTGGTTCACCACTAAGGGCTATGTCCAAGGAGCATACGACGACAGGTTGTCGGTCGTACCTAAATCCACTATACTTCACTAGCTGCAGATTACAAATGTTCGGGTACAGACACTCTGTCCCAGGCTCACTGCCTTTACAATTGTTCAGGGATCGCTCACTGCGTCCCTCGGGTCACTCCCGTTGACTCCCCCTGGCTCACTGCCGTTGGTGAAGTCTCACTCAGTTTATAGACGTGAAGGTCTCTTCAATAGGTGTGCATTGAAGTTCTTCGTCTCCTGTTCAGCATGAGACATTGCTTGCATCAGGGTTCAGATTTGATGCTCCTTTTAGTTCAATCCTTCTTCTTTAGTGCAATGAATGAATGCACTAGATCCCCTTGTCTTCGTTTGCCTGAATCACAATCACTGATGTGATTTCTAACTTAATGAAGCTCAGATTACTCGGCATTGTCAGAATCAGTTCTCCATGTATGCATGAGATCATGCATGTATCATTTAGATTTCTTCTTCAATCTCACTTTGCACCAGTAGTATCAGGCAATAGTTCAGCTCTTGTGCAGCTCCAGAAAGGCGGGCGTACTTTAACAGTGTCAGGGTCTCCTTTTCAAGCCCGGCGTGCAAGTCTCCCGGCGGCGCGCAAGTCTCAGGCGCGCAAGTATAACCTGGCGTGCAAGTGTCTCCAAAGCACCTGCGCGACTCTGCCTTCTTGAACTTCAAACCTGCGTGACTCACTTCCTTCCTTTCCCAAATCACCTAGGGCACTCAACCATCAGTTGGCGCGCAACCTCTACTTGCGCGACCAAACTACCACTTGCGCGGCTCAACCACCTGCGCGACGAGAGCTCGAGCAATCTCAAAGTCTTGAGCTCCGTGGGAAATGAGGAGGGGTGGTCCAGTATTTATAGGCAAACTGGACCCCCTGCGTGGAGGCGCGCAAGTCCCTCAACGGCGCGCAAGTCTTGTCTCCAGTAACCTCTGTTGCGCAACTCACTTGCGCAACCCAACCAACACTTGCGCGACCTTATTTCCTTAGCCAAATTTTGATGTTCTGATCCTCAAAAACATATGGCGCGCAAGTCTTTTATCCTACAAGAGTATGGCGCGCAAGTCCCTTTGCCAAAATCACTATTCTTCATTTGTTGATTTTGAGGCCCTGAAATTTGGCAAACACTGGAAAACGGAGCCACTTTGTATCTGCTCTTTTTGTACCGCCTCCAGATCATCCATTCCTCTGTCGATGTTCATGAATCAAACATAGATCGTTGAACACAACTCTTGAACTCGACATGTCACCATGGAATCTCCTTTGTCAACAAATTTGTATGTCGTTTGTTTGCTTTGTCAACAAGCACGATCACCTCAACAACACTTCTTCTTGGTGATCTGTATCCTTCAGCAACTCTTTGGATTTTATCACAAACTCCACTATTGTGATATGTATTCTTTGAAGGAACAACTTTAGTACCATTATCTTCTGATACAATGTGATATGCATGGCCATCTCATAATTTCAATCTCCGCATGGCCATCTCAGAAGTCAACTCATTGGCACATTGTCTTCTTCATCAACTGTCATGATCAACTTCATGCAAAGCATGTGATTCAATCCGTCAAGAAGTCTCTAGCATGGCTGTCATGATCAACTTCATGCAAAACATGTGATTCAATCCGTCAAGAAGTCTCTAGCATGGTTCTTATACATCTTCTGAGTAATTGCATGGTCTTCATCCAAAAACCTCATTCTTCTTTATTCATCCTCGAATGGATTACTCCTCACATTCTTCATTTTTGTAAACAATGTATCACCTTTGACACATGTTATTTGAACTTAAGATCAGAACAACAATCATCTGAATCACCACTCCTCTACTTCATCGGAGTACTTCATGATCTTCTTCATTTTGATCTGTATTGACAACTATTGACAACAAATACAACCTTATACACAAAGTGGTTCCAACAATTCCTAATAAATATCAATATTTCATGAGAAAATGAAACATCTGAAAGGGGTGAGATCAAATTCTTGGCAAGGGTAAGAAATAAAGTGGAAGATATAATTTAAATAAATATTAGTCATGTTGAATAACTATAAACACATTCATTTGACAAAAAACATAAACACTTTGTAGATGGAACAAGCACTGAATACATAATGCCATAGTAAAACATAATAATGTTTATTATAATAGACGAATAACCATGTGAAATATCAATAATATATTAATAATTATGGAATTCATAATACGGGACATCATAACCTTATTGTTAAGGCCTCATGCCAAGACCATAAATAATCATTTATTCAAGGCCTTGTTCCAAGACTGTAGTTTGTCGCATGAGACCTACCAATGCACTGAGGGGCTATAGCCGGCCCAACCAAACACATACTATGTTCAATTCATTTCTCATATGAACTGGGGATATTATAAACATCATATATAGTCATATTGAAACTAATATATGAAATTTAAATAATTGTACAAGAACATTAATCATAAACACTAACCATTCAGAGTGAATTCGTGAATGGTTTTAAGAGAGAACATACATATCCAAAAAAACATAAAATAATACATTAAATATTTTATACGATAAAATAATATATCAGTCCCAATAATATATAAGAATCAATGAGTGTGTTGAAATAATGAAGACACTCTTATAAAATTATCAAGTAATTGAAAAGAAGAGTTATTTTGGACAAATATTAGTATAAAACCAAAGTGATGGAAGAAAGTATTTTCATAATAAAATGAGTGAATATATAAAGGTAATGGTTTACAAAAACATATTATAGTGTTACCTTAAAAATATGTAATAATTCTAGGAATTCCCTTGAAACACGATTGTTTATCCGGAAGGATTTTTGAAAGATCATTTTAATACATATAACTTCCCATAAATGAAGGTATGATTCTTTGTGTAACACATAGTTATACAATTAAAATAGAAATTATGAGGAGTATAGATTATGAATAATAATGTAATTGAGGATTGTAGATAATAAAAGTAATCTTAATGAAAATGGAGGTTCAGGTAGAAAACCATGACCTTAAGTCTGAATGTGTTCCATACATGAAATTAAGGTCCTGGAATATGAAATTAGACTTATTAATAACTTAATTCAGAACTTAAATTCATTTATTTAGTTTATCATAATTTTATTAATTTCATTATTTCCTTATTGATAAGTTATAAGATTGAATTTCGTTGTTTTGGAGTGTTTGTTTCCTTGGTTTTCATAATCATTATATATGTATATGCATTTGGATGTTCCTATCGAAATGATATAATTATCTAGAATTGAAATTATATATTATTTATGAACATCAAAAAGTGTTAATTTTTATATACATAAATTTTTTACATGGATTTTGGATAAATCATTGGATGAAATCGTAATTACAATCACATAGATTATTTAACTGTATTTGGATTATTATAAACTAGTTTTGTCATATAAATTAATAATATGTACATATACTAGTTATTGAATGTTATTTATGTTTTAATACATATTTTATAGTATGTTTCAACTATCAAAATGGTTCAATGAAAAGTAATGAAGGTGAAAATTAAGAAAAAAACATCGACGTCCATGAAGGCAGTAAATTTGAACCTCACGAACGATGATTTCATTTATAAGAGAGAGAAAGTAATAATATTTAGAATGGTTATTACAATAACATGGTATAATTATAGTATATATATATATAATACCAAAGTTATAAGGATCAATAGGATAGATGAGGTTAGGAGAGAATAAGAAAATAAGATAAATTGAAATGAAACTAAATGAAAAAGAAAGATGTTTTATCTTTTGAAATAACCTCCTTAAGGGATGGGGTTTTGGTCATTTGGAAAGACCAAAATCTCCTAGATGTGGGGAGTTAATAGGGAAGGTTATTTTGGAAGATCATTTAGGAGAATCATGTCATTGAGGAATGAAGAGAAGAGGGAGTAGGGGGGTGGTTATAGTGGAGTATAAGAGGGTTTTCCAATTATTTTTACTCATTATTTTATTATTTTCCAAAATAAAATCTATAGTATTGATTCTTTTGAAAAAAAAGTAATATGTTCATGTAAGGTTTAACCAATGGTCATTTACATCAGCCATGAATAAAGAATGATCCCTAAATTCACATATTTTACATATTCCAAACTCTCTTTCAATTTAAGTAATAAATTTCTATAACTTCTCACATTGCCTTATATCTATGAGTCAGATGGCCTCCATATCTATACATATGTAATATTTCTACCCATTTAAGGAAATTAATCTTAGGATTGACTAAATATATTTAACATAACGGAAATTTAATATTCTTTCCTTCATCATATTCATCCCCTAAACGACCATGATACTCCAACCTTCTCATATTTGATGTGTTCATAATTTTAACTATGTTCATGTTCTTAATGATATCTTATAGTAGTTGGTTTGGCATAATCACTAAATATCTCAGTAAAAATACCATTTCAATGAGTTGATCATTGATACTATTTTGTTCATTTCAATCACACCCATTTTTAACTTGGTTTCTTTGATCAATATCTATGACTAAAAAAATGTGTTAACATAGGGGACAGACAATTAACATAATGATATAATTATGAAAATTTACCCTCAACATTTCCAAATTTATGCCATTATCATATTATCCTATAGTTCTCTTGTCCAAAATATATCACTATTACTTCAACCTATATCATTCACAGATCAAACTATGTTAATCTTGGTTTAACCCAGTTTACTTTGAGATGGGTTCTATCATACATATTATCACAATCCTTTAATGTAACTAGGAAATAAATCTTTCAATATGGTTTATAAAGCATATATGGTCAACCAATGAATATAAACTATTATTTCATATCCATGTGTGCATTCTTAGGACCATTAACTATGTACTAATTAGAAGATCTATTCAATTGTCAATCATACTTATTCAATATTATTTACCCTAGATTCATATGTTTCATAGGTGAATCATCATTTCAAAATCTAGAAAAGAAGTAATTTGTTATAAAACTGAATACTAAAGAATTTACCAAAACATCAGGATGTCATGAAATCCATACAGGAATTCCAATGATTTTTTGTAAAATTACCTTATCCTAATCCCCAAATTAAATGTGAATTATAACCTTAAAATTAAATAATATACTATCCCAAAGGGTTATACATACCTTTGAAATTATGATAACCACAATATATCAACCCTTAAATTACCCTAAAAAAAATTCAACTACCCAAAATATTCCTAAAACCTCCACTTATAATAACTATAGAACCCTATACCTACACTCCTAGATCCGGTGCCTAAAACACATATTTTATATACTGTATTTGTTACTAACTCTAGATCCCCAAATATAACTATCACATTATTACATAAGCTATAATAAATCTTCCATTATATATAATCACAAGACCTTCTAGGTTTTGTGATTTAAGGAATAAGGTTAAATTATAAAACAATGAATCCTCTATCTTTATCAGCCAATGAACATCTCTCTTATATAATAAACTATATAATCCATAACATGACATCATAATATTTCATAAATTATTAAAAAAAGACATTATATTTGAAATTTATTATAAAATATATTTCATAATAACCAAGGGAAATGAAAATAAAAGAAGGGGTGATATCAAACACTCAGTAATGGAAAACATAATCAATAATAATCCAATATCATAAGTGAGAATAAAATGAGAATAAATAAAAAGGTAGGAATATATAACCAAAAATATAAAATAATAAACTAAAACTGAGAGTATAATATACACATGGATAGAAATGAAAATGAATAGATCGCATGGATAAAAAATTGAATTCATGGTGATGTATTGTATACTACTAAAATTCAAGATATTTATGCCATCTCATTAGCCAATATTTCATTCTTTCTATTAAGCTCATAACCAATACATCATTTCTCTCTTTAAGACTATAGTCAACACATATTGCAAAGTTGGGAAGGTTTACAAAAAATATGTAAAAATGTATGCCTCATGAGTCCTACCAATTCATAAAGGGCCTATATAATTTCAATCAACACTTTTCACGTGTTATTGAGCAATTCACTCATCAAATGTGATAATGAGTAAGAAAAACCTAATAAATAGTTTGAATAATCATACATATTTTCATTGCAATAAAAATAATTAAAATAAATTTCACCATATTAATAAAAAGGATCACACTATGATAACCTATAAGGAGAATGAATATTGATATTAAAAAACCAAATAGTTATCTTTCTTATGTTATTAATAAATATTCGTATTGGAAAATAGATATTATTGATTTCCAATAGTTCCAAATCAATAAAAGAATAGATTTATAGGTAAGTGTTCCGCATACTAACATTATATATAGGATGTGGTGTTTGTTAAATTAAATAATTTCTATAATATTTTGACTTATGGATGCTAGATTAATACCCTTCAATCAATGGAAGGAAATATATAGTGCTAACAGAGGGAAGGCATTAGAGGTAAAATGATTACTATATATAATGGATGGATAAGCATGGAAAAAGATATGATGTAGAATTATTTTAATATAAATGAACATTTAATAAGCCATACATATATAGAATTTGTATTTGTATAGAGATAAAATAAATCCCCATTTTAAAAATTGAAATGTATAATGATACCAATATAGATGAAAAACAACCTTGTAAAAATACTAATTCGAATGATATCACACAAGAAGGGTTCAAGAATGAAATTGTTTTATATGATGTGTTCAATCCTCCAGTATATATATATATATCTTAGAATAAGTCACTTAACAAAATTACCAAGATTTTAATTCCTTTTTATTATTTAATGAAAAACATAGGTGAAATCATAAAAGTTATTTTAGAAAACAATCCAACCTTGATTATATATACCACCATACCTATCAAATTAAAAATTAAAATTTGAAATTTGGAAGTGAAATATTTTGAAAACTTTTAATTTTAAAAATAATATCCAATATTTGATCCTTTAAAATGTCATAATTGTTTCTAAATGAAATGTGGAGCCAAAATATAAAACATTTAATTATGAACAAAAACTTTCTAAAATAGTGAAATTACATTTACAAAAAAACCATGTTGTAAAGAGAGTAATAAAACATTATTTTTATTAAAAATTCATTTACCAAAGTGAATTATAAAATTATATATAATAAAATATTATTGTTTGAGAAACCAATCAGGGAAGAACAAATTTCATGATAAAACATTATTACTCAAGAAAGGAAATTTGAGATACTGATATACCTGATGAGAAACATACTCCATAAGGTAAGAAATAATTGGTAAGGAGTTATGTGTTAGGAATATAAATAAATATAAAACTATTATAAAATACCATATAAAATAATAAAGTGTATAATGTACCCAAATTGTATGAAATATGTTCCAGAGAATAATCATAAATCAATGAATGAAAGTGGAGTTAAAAAAATTATTACAACTAAGGTATCAGTAGAATTAATTTCCATGTGGAGAAGGAAATATTTTATTATTATTATAACCCTTTATATATAAACAATTATGATAAAAATAAATACATGATCTGTAAATACATTATATATGTAAAACATGGTGCACAAAATATATTATGTCTCAAAGAATAAGAATTAAGACCAAGAAAACAATTTCCTTTTATCCTAGCTTCCTTGAATGAACTATAACCACATGTATAAAAAAATTTCTTAATTACATACTTAAAAAACCTAATCCAATATTTTCCATTATAATCTTAAATTATAATCATTCTCTATATTATTTATATTTATTTATTGCTTATTTTAATTATTAGGTGTAAGTAATCTTGATTGTTTTGAACTAGTTTTGAAGAAGAATCATTTATATTAATTTTTTTAAAATTTAAATCATATTTAAATAATTTAATGTACGATAATTTATTTTCCATTTAATTTACAAAGTTATAATTTCATTCCATGGTAGGTTTGGTAACAATCGATGAAGAAAATGATGAAAATGATAATTTTTTAGTGAATCTTAATGAAAGGTGTTATGTTAATTAATGAGTTTAATAATAATGTTTCTAATATGAAAAAAACATTATTTATTTATTTAAATCATATTATATAATTTATTATGCTCCCATAGTTATCCAAGATATAAATTTATATCATTTATTCATGTTGGTAATTAAGCTGACCTAAACAAGAATATACCATAATTAATGGATGAGTATGTGGCGGTTTAGTTCTAAAATCATTATAACATAAGAATAATGATTCTATATAGTGATTATTAGTGTGATATATCATAATTTCTAAAAATTATTGGAATAATTAATGGATATAAAAATATTTAATAATATGTATATCTATATTTTATTATTAGTAGAATGTTTTAATCAATTAAATTAACCATGATATTTTTTTTTGATTAAAACAATACTATATTCATAGATTTTTCAAAATAGAACCATAATGATATAATAAATTTAAATTTAAACATTAAAATAATTATTATTATTAGCCATTAACAGATGAAATTAAAAGAAGAATTCATTTTTAGGGATGCGGTAGTCTGCACATGAGCCTAAACCTAGTTATTGAGGACTCAACAAGTGCATATGAGAGACCTAAGATCAAATTTGAGTGGAGTCATATTTATAGAGTACTATATCAGTACTATAGAAGGTATTATTTGATACTGTAGCACCAAAAACTATTCATATTTTTGGGTGATCGAGACATTAGTTTGGTCCTTAAGTACATCATGTCTTTTGGTCCACCCAAGGCCTTCGAGCCAGTCTCAGTCTTGGGCTACCTAAAGTCTTTGGGCCACCACAAAGACTTTAGGCAACCTCAAGGACTTTGGACAACCTGAATATGTTGATTTACTAGACAGATTACAAGGAACAATACTCTAGATAAGTATTCAGAGAATGTGAATTTACCAGAGCAGAGCTAACCAGACTTAAAATACTGAGAGGGTATGGAATTTCCATTAGTACCAGGCTCGTACAACTCTGTATAGGATAGCTAGCTAACATCCATGTGAAGGTTGAGAGATGACATCATGACATTTTATGGGGAGGGGTAGTTCTATGTTTTTTGGTTTGGGTTGATTTCCTAATACTTATGTATAATTTAATGTCTCTTAAACCATCATACCTAGTTAGGGTATCCCAATAATCACTTGAAAGAGGGATTATCAAAAAATTAAAAAAAATTGAAGGCCTTCTGGCCATTTAGAAAAAAGGGAGGCAGTATTATGTGTATACGCATGGATAATGATTTTGTTTTCATTTCAAAGAAGAATAAAATTATATGGTTTGTCATATAGGAATATTAACATAGTTATAAATATTATAATTTTATATTAAATTCTATTTTTGGAACATCGATGTTTTATAGTGAAAAATTCAAACATATTACTTCATGGAGACGGTAGTTCCAATATATTCATAAACTCGATTTTTAGTTTTCTTAAGGGAAGATAGGATATGTGGTTAGTTATTTTCCCAATAAAATAATAACTTTCACTATTCAAAAAATAATTACTTTACTAGAGAAGGATGATAAATTTATAATTTTGAATTTATGATAGAAAGGAAATATGTTAAACAAAAATGATTACTAGCATTGAGAACTTTTACTTTTTTATGAAGAATTCCATGGAAAATATGGGCTGAGGATAATATATTTTCCCCAAAAAATCAAGGAGGAGGTATTTAATTATCGGGGAGGTAATAATGTATTAGTTTTAGTTGGAGACCGAATTTTAGGAGTGGTATTGAAGGGGAGGTGTGAGACCCCCATTATAAGTGAGAAGGGTTGGAATTTTAAAAAAAACACATAGCTTTTCAATAATGGGAAGTCATTCTAAATTAAAGTTTTTCAAAAATTGAAACATAATAGAGTATGAAATAGAAAAGGTAGATAAATGACTCAAACACACATTATAACACATAATTTTAACGTTTTTATTCTATTTCACTAGGTTAAACCATTTTAACCTTAATTTACTCTTACAACGATTACTAGTTTTTACCAAAGTAACTTATTCATTATAAATGTAAAAGGGCATTACTAAATTATTTTTTCCTATTTATTCCAAATTCTAAATCAATTTTCTCTAATTTAATTTATATATGTGGTAAAACTTAATTTTATTATAATAAATTAATAATTTATTAAAAATATTTTCTTAAGGTATATTACTTATGTTCGGAAATATTGAATATATATTTTTTAAAATTGACTGAATATTTTTAGATTTATATGATCATGTATGAAAAATATATTTTTGGTAGAATTTTTTTTAAAAAAATCATATGAAATACTTTTTATACTAATAATTTCAGTAAATATTTGTATTTATAAAGACTCTCTGTTATATTATTTTCATTAAATTCAATATTTTTAAAAAAATAAAAAAAATAATCCTTGGTGGATATTACTATGATGAATGTGATGATAATAAATTTTTTCAAATTAAAATTATAAAATTATAAAATTTAACTTCTAAATAAATTATAAATCATAATAGAAGACTATCTTTGTAGGTAAAACGACTCATTAGAACATAGTCTTCATAGATTGTATCATTTAATAATTATTGGTAACCAAATATTCATATAAATAAATATTACCATCAATTAATAATAAGTTTCTTGTGATAAGAAAAATAATATCACATAAAGAAATATTTTATAGAAAAAAATTCTAATATTAGAATTATCTTATTATATATTTTAGTTATACTAATTGAATTTTATGAAAATTAACAGTACACTTTTTCTATAAATGTTTCATAAACTTTTTACCTTACTTAATTACTATGAAATCAATGGATCATTTTTTTGGGATGTACTTAAATATTTATACATTATCTTAAAATATCATATTTGTGTTTTAGTTATCGGTTCTATGTGGAGAATGATATTAAACATATTGACTTTTTTTTAATGGTATTAATATATTAAAATATAACGAGTGTTACATATATTGTATCATTCCCAACCTAGAGGCCAATAAACCAATGCCCCAGGCTACGTCATGTCATGACCTCAGGCGCACCTCCCTGTTTGCTAGAGGGTTCTGACTAGAAGCATTAGTATAAATGATTATTTGTCGAGACTATACCCTCTTTATCATAGTATACCACAATAAAAAATAATAATAAATAGAGGAAAACATAGACAACAACCAATAAACAAGAATTACAAACAATTTACCAAAATTGGGTAGAAACCCACAACTAAAGAGTAAGTATTCCATGTTATGTAATTTAATGATAAGTGTAATGAAAATCCTAGAATAGGGCCAAATTTAAGAATCCCCCAAATGGGTCTTGACACCATGTTCGGATCCCCCATCCATGAAATCCCATTCCCAATCAACCCACTAGCATAGGGTACTTACAATTGTCCTAAACATCAACCATGATTTTTTCATGGGTACCCAATGGTGGCTCAATTAGGGTCTGAGTATATTTCATCATGCCACCACCAACAGTGCCTAAAAAATATAAACATTCAAAACAGATATTATATGAAAGTACTAAAAAAGATAAAAATGGGTAAACCATGTCTCATTAGTTAACAAGTTCACTTAATTCATTGTAATCATTTATTCCAGGGGTAATAAATTTTTATCAATTACACTAGGACCTATAACGGTCAATTTATATGCATAAGGGTATATGTAAAATTCCTTATACCACAAGAGAAAACATTTTTTCAAAAAATTATTTCCCACTAACTTTGGACCCTTGGTCTAGGTAGTCTAATAAAATTCAAGTGTTAGGGGAATAGATCCTCATTCCTCTCCATTACAAATTCCTTAATGTGTGTGGGGTTTAGAGCCTCAGTCTGACCAGAGATTTGGGTATAGATCCTCAAGTATAATACCCCCACAAAACTTCAACCCACATGCACATGCATCCTTAATAATTTTCCACATTTACCAATCATAACCATAACCATCCAATACATTTTACATTTCAATAAAACTTACTAAATTTAATATGTGTATCATTCACAATTCATAATTCAATGAACATATAAACCACTTTCATACCTTAACCCATTAACTGATTTACATTCCAAAATTCCTGACCCACTAGCCCATTAACACAATAAAAAATTCTCCCTTAAGCCATTTTTTCAATTAAACAAAATTATCATCTATTTAACTAACCAACCATGTTTACCAACTAAAACAAATTCTCATGGATTCCTTTCATAGGCATAGGTTAACATGTTAAACACCTTTATTATAGTTCTACTTCATAATAAACTAATTCTTTACTTATTATCTTAATTTCCATGATCAAGGGGGTAACACCCAATGGGTGGCCCTTAACCCAGTCAAATAATCCTCATCAAACAAAATGGATACCATGAGGGTTTCAATTCATCATTTATCCAAAAAAAATTCCAAACATAACCAAGGAATAGAATTCACATCTAAAGGAACCATAGAACAACCACATACAGAAAAACCATCACCAAGACTATGTGATATAACATGTAAGACACGTACCTCAATTCTATAGACAACCACCTGTTCAAACAAAGAATTTGATTCTAATCTAAACACACCTATAAGTTCGAAACTATTATCCATTTGAAGAAGAGGGTTTTAGTTCTTTATATGAATAAGGATGTATTCACAAGTCCTAATCTGAAAAAGAGATGGAAGAGGATTATTAGACATACCTAAAGCTTTAATTCACACAAAAAAATGCTCAAAATGGCCTAGATCCAAAGGAGATAGACCATTAGGAAGCCATTGGAATTTAGGTTGATTACTAGTGTTATATGAGGATTAAATGAGGGAAATACTGAGTTAGAAAATTTATGGCATGAGAGTGCAAAGTGGTAATTTCCAAATTTTGAAGGGGCACAGGGTTTGGCTATAGAGATTTCTAAACCAGCCACCAATTTTGTACCACCATCTATCCAAGAGGGAGACAAGACATAAAGTTACGTAGTAATCCCCAATGGTTTGAAAAAACATGTGCTAACCATGTAGTGTGGTTCTATCCAATGACATACCATTTATCTTTCTCCCTTGAAAGGTTTCATCTAAACCTTGAACCCACCATCCTAGCATGCATAATCTGGGCGCAAAGATTCTCCTTACCGTGCACCAACCATGTAACATGGATTGAATGGGAATTTTATCCCTTTATTCATGTCAAGAACCACTATAACACCCTTGATCCTCTACATAGACTCGAGAAACATTTCATTAACCATATCTATGGTATTTATACTATAATTTTTAATAAGAATATAACATGAGGAGGTTTATGATCTTTATAAATCCCCACATTATAACTTATCATCCTTGAGCTCCCCTTACAAGCATCGTTGAATTTCCATAGAAAAGTCATTAGGCCTTTGGGCCCACATTTCCATTTCCATCTCCTATGTTTGTTCATGAAATTACCAAGCTCCCATAAAAATAAGACAAAAGGCACAATATTTCCCCACAATAATTTCTCACTACAATCCTCAATTTGAATTGGATTCTCCTCAAATGATGCATTGACCTAAATCTCAACATCTTCTACGTCAATCACATGATATTGGTTAAGATGACACTACTGATGTTGGGGCACATGAATGAAAGCATTCATACCAGTATAAATATGTAGTAGATCTGATTGGTATGCCACTGGTCATATCCTCTTCACAATATCAAAGGGCCCCACATACCTAGGTACTAACATAACCTATTTCTGAATCTGTTGGCGAACTAATCATGGAAACACCTAAATAAATACATGATCACCCACCAAAAACTCAAGAGTTCTATGATGGTGATCTGCATACAACTTCTACCTACTCTAAGGAATATCCATTCATTTCCAAATTAATTGAACATGTTTTGTAGTTTTATTCATGGGACTCAGTCCCAAAAAAACTAATTCTCAAGCACTATTCAACGCAATGATGATACACATGGACTACCATAGAGAACCTCATA
This sequence comes from Viscum album, assembly GCA_963277665.1. NCBI lineage: Eukaryota > Viridiplantae > Streptophyta > Magnoliopsida > Santalales > Viscaceae > Viscum > Viscum album. The sequence goes on from OY728160.1 coordinate 1,924,197,584, forward strand.
TGATTCCATATGAATCACTACCTAATACATATTTTTATTAAAAAACTCATCAGTATCCAAGTTCTTTTCTAATGATCCTCCAAATTCTATGAAACAATCCCTCAAAATGTCCTCTAGATCCTGAATAGTATGCTCTCATCACCAATCTATTTGTAGGTGAAAATTCAAACTCAAAAACACTTGGGTACCTAGTGCCTTATGTAAATCCCACAAGAAACACAAAGTAAAACATGGATGATAATCTAAATATATAGTTTGTGTCACCCTGTATAGTCGTACTATCTCCCAAACATACATATCACCCAAATGGTCAATGGTGAGGGTATCTCTAATTGGTAAGAAATGTGACACCATGGTCAATAGATCCAAACCATTGTGATTACATCATCATTAAAATGAATCCTCGAGAGACAAACTAAAAAATCTTACATCACGTCATCCAACTTCCATTTTGAAATGGGAAAATAATACACTACATAACTTGGTTTCTGATTCTCAGCCTTTACCTACTGACAGTTATAACATCACACCATGAAACCTACATCCTATTTGTTCATCTCTATCCACCAATATAGTATATAAATATCATGAAAATTTTTGGTAAAACTAGGATTTTATACGCACATATAGGAATTGAACTCACACATCAACTCTTACCACATACATATAAGAATGAAAACATGACCATTAATATAAATGATCTCATCCCCACAAACTGTCCAACTAGAAGGAGGATCCCTATCTTCTGGACTAACCCTCAAAGAAAAACACTCTAGATCCTCATACTTTATCTCATTGATCTATCTGAAAAAGGAGAAATCAATTTCCATGGATGTAAGGTTCATCTATCCTTGTCAATCTGGAACCTCTAGCTATATATCTACCATAAATGGCACCATACTCCACTTAGAAATGAATTCATGAACTACCTTGTTTTTAGTGTTCCAGATCAAATCATCTAAATCACTATTCCCTTTTCTTGATGTGTACGTGAGATTAAAATAAAAAGACTCTATTTACTCAACCCATCATCAATTTTGAAGATTCAAATCACATTTAAAGAAGATATACATAAATATTTTATTATCAGTATATACAGTAAACTAATCTCCCAGTATGTAATGTCACAAGAACATAAAGTAGTAAAAAATCAGATACAATTCAAGATCATGGATAGTGTACTTTCATCCCTAAGGACTCAATTTTAGAGATCTATATTCCACAAACTGATTATTATACATTATAAAATCCCCAATCCCATCCATTGATGTATCAAAAAACAATTTATAGTCCTTAACTGGCTTTGGTAAGATAAAAAATTGTTATGTTTTCAGCCACTTATTTAAATCTTGAAATGTATTATCACATTCCACATACCACTCAAATTTGATTCCACTGTTTGTTAATCCAAAAAAGTGGAACTGTCAAATGGGATAAGTGTTTGATTAACCTTTGGAAATAGTACATTAAACTAGAAAACATTAGACATTGGAAATGTTAATGGTTTTTTCCCAAGATAAAAAAATCCACCTTCTTAGGGTCCATACACACTCTATCCAATGAAATGTTGTGACCCTTGAAATGTACCCTGTCAATCCAGAAATGAAATTTTGATAGCATGGTGTATAACCTATACTATCATAGTGTACTTATTAAAATTTCATAGTGTTTGGAATAATCATCAAGAGTCTTATAGTATAGTATGATTCCATCTAAAAAAATCTATGAACAGATATAGGTATGGGGCAAGATTTGGTTCATTAGGGCCTCAAACACAACAAGCGTATTGGTCAACAAAAAAGGCATCAAAAAATCTCATATAACTCATACCTACTTATGAAGGAAGTATGTGTTATATTAGAAGGTATCAACCTCAGATGATTATACCTTGATCTCAAATAAATGTAAGATAACATTGAATTTCCTCTCAACCAGTCAAAAAGATAATCAATTCAAGGAAGAGAGTATCAGTTCTTAACTATCTATTGATTCAAATTCCAATAATTTAGACACTACTGCAAGGATTAATCATCCTTCATAGAAAAAAACACTAGAGATTTGTGGGGTGATGTACATGGATGAATAATCCCATTATTTTCTATAGTTCTTCCAATTGAGTTTTATGTTCCTAGAGTTCTATTGGTTCCATTCTTTATTGTGAAATAGAAACTTGTTCTGCCCCTAGCAACAATTCTATCATAAACTAAACCACTATCTAGGTTGGAATCCTAGATAATTTCTCAAGAAACACTTCAAGAAACTAATCCACCATAGTAAGAATGAAAATCTACTCTACATACCCATCATCAAGAAAAAGACTAGCCACATGAGTTGTGAGCCCACCCAACTATTGAATTTATGGTCATATACAACCTTCTTGGATATCCAATTCCCCATGGTGAACATTTTTAATCACCTCAGGGATGAGAACATTACAATATGATGGTAACAATAAATATGGGAATAGTACAACACTGTAAAATACGTCCATATAATCAGTTTAATGCTTGACATTTTGATCATAAAAAATTCCCATAGAAACTGGTACCCACCAACCTCAAGGGACACTCCTGACATTGACAGATATTTTCTGCTCACACCCATAATGGCATGTCAATCAACAAAAACCCACATATATTCTCCACTTTTACTTCCAACCCACTTAAAAAAAGACAATATATAAAATAATGTGAGGCACCTGTATCAAATAATTTACTATCAAGGATGGATGATACAAGTATCCAATCTCAAACTATCAATCTTCCACCCTCACCACCTCTAGGTTCTTGATGATGTTTATGATCTTGACCTTTCTCTCTACCTTAGGGTTTAGGCTTAGTTCATGGAACTATAATACCATACTGCTATAGGCACTCTCACCCTAGAGTACCATACCCTCCAATGAAACTGGTGTGGCTAACAGAGATCCAACTGCCTACTGGATATGGATCAATTGACCCCTACCTACACTCTACATAAATATCGATCCTCCATCAGTGTCTAGCTATTTATGGTTATAGAACCATTATAGATGCCCTATCTGACCGCATGCTTGGAACTCAACCAATGGCCAGGGGACTAACCACACTTGTTTCATAGAAAACCAAACTAATTGAAAAACACCAGGATATCACTGTGAGAAATTGGTCCCATCCTACGACTTCCTTTCAAACGATCTCCCTGGTGAATAATCTCAATGTGATGATTCCTACCATCAAAATTCACTCCACTAGATCATACAATAGGGACCACATTAACACCACCAGAAGCCTCCCTCAAGATCCCTTCCAAAATGAGGTCTCGATCCACCACCTCCGAAAAACAATTCAAATGAAATATATTCAATTTGAATGCGATGTAGTGTCTAATTCAATTATGAAAGATTCTCTTTATAGCATCCTCCTACTCTGTCAATGTTTGGAAAAATTAGTGAAAGTCAGTTAAGTGTCCAATATAATTCATCAGTAACATAGTCCCTAGGGAAACCTCATAAACTCCACAATCTTATCCTATTTCATGGAATATATAGATAAGTGTTCTAGAAACATTTCTTGGTTGTATATTCATATCATACCATCACCCTAATGAGTATGAACCAAAATATTCCACCTGCGCACTTGATAACCTCTCTATATATTGGCTGAAAACATGGATCTTTTCTCTAGAGGTGTTTCTATGTGATCAAGAATCATATGGATGGACTATATCCCGAACTAAGATACCTTAGGTACCGCTTCCCTAAAAAAATTTGGAGGGTTTTATAGCTAAAACACCTTATTAAATTCAAACATAGTTGGCATGACCCACCCGGGGTCCCATTCCATCATCTGCATAAAACAAGAAAAGATCTACCAAAACTACTCCTATCCATTGTTACACTGAACCACTGGGATCTCCTAACCCACTTCTAGAGAATCATTATCAGTGATATCCTCTTGGCTCCCAACCATCAACCATAATTATGGTGTCATTTCTATATAATTCCTAACGTACATCATAGAAAACATAACATAAAAAATCCACATTTTACACAAGAGAATAATCTTTACAATCCATAAACAACTCATACTGCACACACTATTCCAGTGGATATAACCTCATCTCTATTAGTACCCATAGACATCTCTATAGGAGGTCATGATCTAAATGGGGTATACTAACTCAAACATCATCATGTATTTTAATTAAACACCCATTATACCATTTTCACTTTAATAATATAATCGTTTCTCTTTTAGATACATTTTTATCTTTCCATCATTTCACAAAACGATTTAAAAACATATAAGAATATTCATTAAAAACTATTCCTTAACCATTTTTATTAAATTATTTCTATTTAACTATTCATATCATATTTTTTGGACACATTTTTCATTCAATTTTCAATGGAAAAAATATGAATTAAATCTCACATATCGCACATCTCTTTCTCGTGTGTGATTACCATGATGAATTATACCTATATTTCAAGGTTCATAAAATGATGAATGAATTAATAACCTCATTCCATTTTGTCAATGGAAATAATGTCATAAAATAGTCACATCACAAAACAAGTGACTCACCCAATGGTGGAACATAATTCAAAATTAACAACAGACATTAAGAATAGAAATCCCACCCTAGGTACTTGAGTTTTTTCCTGTACAAGGGTCAGTTATTCCCAAGAAGGAACTCATTTACAATGCCTTCAAACATATTAATCTCACATCTACCACCCCCAAATAGTAATACAATAGAAAATAACCTTCCCTGATACCATTTTGTAATGTCCCCAACATGGATTCAACTAAACTGGTGCCCCGAGACATGCCCCCCATGTACTCAGGTGCACCTCCTCACATGCCAGAGGCTACCAACTATTAATGCGGGTATAAATTAAAATGTGGAGAAAATATTTACTCTTTATCAAAGTATTCCATAATAGAAAATAATATGAAATATAAGAAACAATAGATAAAAACCTATAAACATGCAGAACCAAAATTTCCCAACACCTGGAACATGCCAAAAATTAAACATTAAGTATGCCATGTTATGTTATACAGTTATAAGTGTAAATAAAACAATAGAATAAGGAAAAACTAAGACATCCCCAAAACGGGTCATGAATTTAGGTCCATACCCCCCATCCACACACATTCCATTCCCAATCAACCAACCAGTGCATGAACCTTTCCGTTGTCATAACTAACAACCATGAAGTTTATTTGGTATCCAAAAATGGCCTAAATAGGGTATGAGTACAACTCACTAGGCCAACACCAATGGTGTCTAAAAAATATATCTAGATAAATAATATATTTTATACAAGTACAAAATTAATCAATAAGATAAAAATGGTAAATAAGGAAACATTAGTTAACAAGTTCCATTAATTTATTTTTATCATTTATTCCATGGGTTAGGATTTTTAATCAAATACACTAAGGCCTATACCATTCAATTTCTATGCATAAGAGGATAAGTAAGAGTCACTATATCACTATAGAGATCATTTTAATAAAAAATTATGTCACACTTACCTTGGTGCCTCTGTTCTGGTAGTGTCATCAAATGCAACTGTTAGGGGTATAGAGCCTCATTCATCTCCATAAAATGTGAATTAAAGGGGGTGGGGTTTAGATCCATAGTCTATCCTGACCCGTGGGAGTTGAACCTTATGTCCAATACCCCACACAACTTCAAAACATATGAACATGCTTCTTAAATCATTTACCCATTTACCAATAATAACCATAACCATCAAATATATTTTCATTTCAATAAACCAAACTCCATTTAACAAGAGTGTCATACACAATTCATAATTCATTAAACTTATGAACCATACTGATGACCCAACCCATTAACCCATTTAATATTCATAATTCATTTCTAACAAGATCATTAAAACTAAATCAAAATCTCCCTTATTTTATGTTATCATTTAATCACAATTATGATCAATTTAATTTACCAAAAATGTTTACAAACTAAACACAATTCTCATGGAATCATATCATAGTCACAAGTAACAATTTTAAACACATTTATTATAAATCTACTTCATAATAACACAATTCTCTACTTAACCTTTTAATTTCCATGTTCAATAGTGGAACACCCCTTGGGTGGCCCTTAACCGTGTAAAATCATCCTTAACACACCCCATAGGGATCATGAGGGGTTCAATTCTTCATTTATACAACCAATTTACCAAATATATCCAATACATAAAATTAATAAAAAAAATGAACCACAATAGAACTATGGACCTATCCTCTAAGAATGAATGGTTAGAGGGTATAGTTTTTCATAACCATGCACCAACTGTGAAACCTGCATTAGATGGAAAGTTTCCCCAATTCTTCATGTCGAAAACCCCCAGAACACCCCCAAGCATCTGCATAGACTTGGGAAACATATCATTAACCTACATTATGGTATTTAAAACATGATTTTAAACAAGAACGTAACTTAAAGAGTTCTACGATCATACATATATAGATTCATGATCATGTTAACATACAAAAACATTCATCACCTAAAATTTAGATCACTTTTAAGAAATTAATAAATGAACAATTATTTTAGGCTTTGTTGTTATCCCCTCACATCACCTCACCCAAATTTCAAATCCAGTCCAATATATCTTTCCAAAATATCACATCATGAGCCTTTTCTTGACCAGAACCTGTGATAAATGAAAACACCTCATGTAAACAACTGTTATGTCCACCCAAGAATGGTGAGATCACAACATAGTAGGGAACCACCAACTCTATATTGTATAGAACCAGTAAAATTAGTGAAGAAATGTTATAAGCACAACTAAATAAATAAATAAAATAATAAAGTCTAACTAAAATCCATAGTTGATCCATAAGTTTTATCGTGAAATCTAGATCATCCCAAAAAAATTTCTCGAGGCTGAAAATGTCTTCAAGTATTGCCTAAAACCATTATAACCAATATAAGGAGAAAACTACAACCCCCAGGAGGATATTTTTGGATGTCAAGAGTACTTGGCTTAAAGTTAATCATAATCAGGTAATCCTAGATGATCCAATAATTATACTATATAAAACCAACCCCTAGTATGCTATCCTTGGTGATCAATACTATTATTCATAAATCTAATCCCTAGGAGTTAATCTTATGTGTTCTAGTAATACTTAGGTGTCATTGCCAACTCATAAGGTGTATTCTGAGGTGATAAATAATAATCAGGTTGTATGTCAATCTAGAATATTGAATCATAAGTAATCCAATAGCCAATATGAATCATCAATGACCCATTAGGGGATAACCATAGTATAGAGACCAATAATTTTCACACCTATATATTATATCCAATTAGATTAATATTCACTATATAACAAAGATGTCCATGCCAAAATAATATAGGTAAAATGTATTTGAAAATGTGAACACATAAACAAAATGGTTCCTAAATGTACTACATCATCTCTTATTTAGTTCATAATAATTATCACCCTTATTATAAATATCATACTTAAAATATTTATTTATAACATAGGAAAATAAAACATAATAAAGGGTTAGATTAGAAAGTCATTGAGGGTAAAAAAAATGTTTCTTAAATGAACTACATCATCTATTATAGTGGACTAGGTTCACTCAAAACACCATATTAATATTAAAGGTTTACTCTTAAATATATCATTGTGGATATAGTTCTTTACTGAAATGTGTTGAATACCCATTCCAGTCCTATTTATCTCATTTGATATCCAACTTTTCCCAATGAATTAGAGGGATATATAATTCTGGCCCCACTAGTCACATAATGAAAATAATATATATGTTTTCTGTTTGATCATAAAATTTCACAATGTAGAATCCCAAGAAAATAAATTGTTTCATAAACATTTCATTATGTAATAACATGGAGAAAATAAATGAGTTTCCTAAAAATTTCATTATTTAATAATTTTATAACCCATTTAAAATGAATGGGTTTCAATAAAATATTGTTATCATAATCATAAACTGTCAAGATAAATAGTAATGATGGTATCATTTGATCGTATCCATAGTAAATCATTAGCAACGTCAAAGGATTTTATCTTTTATGAAACATTTTTCAACAACACTTAGAATATTTTTCAAGAAAAATTTTCTTTTCAATTTGAAATTATTTCATTGAAATATAAAAATTTCCAAAAATATAATTGAAAATAATTTATTAAAGAATATACTGGGAAGAATTTTAATGGAAGATAGAGAGTATTTATTTTTCATTATGGAATGATATTCCATTCTCTTTGTATAATTTAAAAGAATACATTCTTTCATACCTTTGTAAAAAAGTTAAAATTGTTTCGTTAAATAAAAAACTAAATTATATTTAAACTATATTATAAAATTTATATAATGGGTAAAAATTAATTAAAAAACCCACATTTTTATATTAATATTTATCTTGAAAATATTTTTAGAAAACATATATATATTTAAGGGAATTTTGTTTTTGAGAAAAGAGTGTGATAAATTTTTTTTTTAAAACATATTTTCAGTTTTTTTGAGTACTTAAGGTGAGTAAAATGAAATAAAAACATGTATTCTCAATAAAAAAACATATGATGATAAAATTTTTGAGTTTATTGATATGTATATCATAATATTTCAACATCATAAACATAATAATAAATAATCCTAATAAATAATGAGATAGTAACATTAAACCATGACAACTTTGGTATCTTCATAACTATAATCCCAATAAAATAATACTTTCAAATAAAACATCAAATGCATATTTTATAAGGAGATTTATTATATAACATTTAAAATCAGATTTATTAACAACTCAAAAAATAATAGTGGTTCATAATATATCATGCGTCCCAAGGATGAATAATTGAGATGACAGACCCATTCCTTGAGCATCAATTTAATGGAATTTGTTCTATCCTCATTCATAATAAATTTAAATTTCTTATAATTACATACCAAAATTATTTATATACTTATAACTCCATATATTATCCCTTGAGGACCATTAAACTATCAATTGTTAATAGTTCCTTATTAAAATTGACATTTTATGGGGTTATCTATTTCGTTATTTCATAAGAATTTTAGTTCGGTAGTTATGTGACATATAATTTTTCTTGGTTACAAAATATACATAATCTTAATAATTATATATATAATATATATTCATTATATATATATATATATTCATCCCTAAAAGTTATATATTGAAAAATTAATTACTCCATTTATGGAGACGGTAGACCGTATGTACAGATGAATTATGTTTTCACTTTTGGAAAGAGGGGACGAAAGTTATCTTAATAACAACTAATATTTCTTGAATTATTATTATATGATAAATATCAAATATATTCATTAAATAAATCCTTATTATCATCTAATTAAAACTAGGAAAAAATGAATCATATAACATTGTGGAGGTTGTCTATACGTACACATAAACAATATTATCATTTTCCACTAGTTTGGAAAGTACTAAGGTAGATATTAAATTTTAAATATATAATTATAATTATTTATTAAAAATAATATAAAACTTTAAACCCATCATAATAACCTTATATGGAATATGGTGGTGTAAAATAAATTGTATCTCTATTCGGATATGGTAATTCATAACAATACATAAGTGATACTTTTACTTCCCATGTGATGAGAAATTAGGGAAGTAATAGAGATTTCATAATCATAATTAAATTTTATTATATTTAGACTATTTAATTAATTATTATATGATAAATAAATTACATTTTGAGGTGGTAAAGAAGATGTATGAAATAATGTGATCAGTTAAGTTGATTATATATTCTTTAAAAGAAATCATTTTTATATCTGTTTAAGAATCCTAGTGTTAGTCTTTTGGGAATACGAAAACCTATAGAATGTTGATAAGGAATTGTAGAAGATATTTTTGTAGGGTATGGTCAAGATATAATTCTAAATGTAGTACGAATAAGTTAATGGAGAGGTTCTATTTTAAAATTTAGGCAAGGGGAACTTTTGGAATTTCTTAAATGATTAAAATATAATAAAGTAATTAACAAGAACAATGATTCTATAAGTATTAGATTCATAGATAATAAAGAATCTATTTATAATGCCATAAACCAATAAAATTGTTGCATGTTTATGTTGTGTTTTAGACCTTATCTTTTGGTTTGACCTCTTACTTAACATATTTTAACAATAAGCATGATAACATATTTTTCACTCATAAATGGTTATAATTTTAAATATAACAGAAGTATTATTTCAAGAATGGATAAGAAATGCAATTTTAGACCATATATTACCAAAACTTTCATCTTTAAATATTTTTATTATTTTTAAATAATTTAATAAAATATTATTTTGATAAAATATAATAAATATATGTTTTGAAAAAAAATTAATTAATTTTACATAAAAGACCTAAAAAAAAGATTAAGATTATAATATAATTATCATTAACATCACTATTTTTTTATTTCTCTTAAAAATATTCTTGTGACATAGTATTTCACTCAAATTATATTTCTTTTAATAATTTAAAAATCATTTATTTTAGTTCTCTCTTAATTGATAAAATATGGTGTCGGTGTTCCGTACAAATTTAAGGTAATTATGTAATTTATAAAAATTATTAATAAATTTAAATCATTAGAATAATTTCATTAAGATAAAAATAGATCTCTATATTCACTCATAACAGTATTTTTTCCCTCTGTTGAAATTTAATAGATATTTTAATGTAAGAGTATGACATCTTTTATTTTTCTTAACCTTAAATAATATATAGGTCATTCATGGACATGTGTCCATTAAAAATAATAAATTTAAATAATGAGGTGATAGGAATAAAATTCCCTTTTTAAAATAATAATTATAATGAAAAGTATGGTCTTATCACAAATTGTTAACCTTTTTTAACCCGATTTAACCATTACCAAGGTGATAAATTTTCAAAGAATTATTATTCATTCTGATTTAAAATAAATGGGTCCTATTTACCAAATCTGAACCAAAAAATTAAAAATATGGTATCCATTTTTCAATATTAAACTTCTATAAGTGGTAGAAGTTAATTTAAATAATAATCAAGAAAAACATGAAAAAAACTTTTTTATGAAAAATTCATTTGTAAGAAAAAACTTGGGTAATACTTAATCCAATATTAGAAATAAAATAAAATTAATTCTAAATTTTCTATTGAATATTTAATTATATTTATTATTTAATAAATTAATTCACCAATAATTATTAATTTAATTTATAAGGATGAAAAATACAATGGGAACATAAACATTGTTTTTCAGAAAGAAGACTTTTTAATTTTATAATTATATTTTATTTTTAAAGATAACCAATGAATTTATCTTGTACATAAGTAACCATATTATTATTTATAACTTATTTAGTCCAATTCATACTGAGCATTTTTATAGCTATATTATAATACTATAATATATTATTGTTCATTTACATTTAGGGTTATGTTTTTCAAAAGCTATCTAATTTTTTTTGAAGTGAAATAATTCATAAAATCTAACGGTATTACAGCTAGGAGGTCAAAACATGCTTCAAGAGTCATCAAGGATTCATAGAGCGGTTACCCTAGGTAGTCATAAGAATCTTCATATGTCATTTTTTGATCCTATAAAGAATACCCTAGGTATTCATAAGAATCTTCAAGTGTCATCGATGCTCCTTAGGTTGTGATTCTAGGAAATCTATAAAATGAAAATCAAAGTCCATTACTTGGAGAATCACACTAAAATTCTATTAATAACATCATTAATAACTATATATTCCTAGGGGTGATCCTAAGAAATGTAGTAGTATAATCATGGATATTTATTGATTCCTTGGGGGATGACCCAAGGAAATATCATGGTAGTAGTCTCACTATTGAATCCAAGGTATATGCGTAGGGAAATATAACAACATGAGTCTCTTTTTTGGATAATGTTTTAAGGTTTAAATCATATAAATCACTACCCATTTCCTATCAGAATCCTCCAAATGGTAAAACCCCCTCTAGTGCACGAATTAGGGTCCCTTATGTAACACTATATCTAGGACACCCTTCATGGGTTTATTTTTCTAAAACTCATCACTCAAGTAATCACCCATCAATCAGAGGGAATAAAATATCTTATAGACATTATAAATGTTTTTGGGACTCACTATCCATAATTTATTATCCATACTATCATTTCTATAGAGGGATGGTGCAAGACAATCCCAATATCCAAGGTCATTGTTGGTCTATCCTCACACACCCAACTAATCTAAATCTTGTGAAATACACACCTATTGAGGTGTTCACTTTTTAGTGGTGGGAGAAACACCCACCCTATTCTCATATTAAATATATTGAAGTATTTGTAGAATCCTAATAAAAACCTTTATAATAAAGGCATCGACAATCAGAGGCTATGGAAATAAATTCAGGGTAAATGGTATCTCATGACCTAGGCACATTGATCAATTTAGTACAAGGGAATTTCATTATAATTAAAATATTTAATTTTATTTAATTTTAAAATTCCACTGGTGGCTAGGACACTTAACAAACACCATGAAAATGGTTAAAATAGCATAATTGACTGTAAAAGGACTATCTACCACAAATGATCCATTTGGACTTTAAAATCATGCTCATTCATCCTCATTGAGATCTGAACAAACTCGTATAAATATATTGAGAACATAGGTTAGACTATAACATAAAATAGTTAATTATTAATAATTTATTAAAAATTATTTAATTTATTTTAATAATCAACAAATATAATTTCAATTTAATCAAAAAAGAAACAATGCTTTAAAACCAAATGAGCCGCAATTACCCTCCAAAACCTCATGCCATAGGGTGAATTCCACTACAGACTTAAATTAGAACCTAGTTCATCACATAACATTAATTTATTTTAATATAATAATTAATAAAAATATTCACAGTCCAGAAAAACTAACAATGTACTCCAACCACACAAAAATTGTAACTGAACACCCACAAAAGGTCCATGTAATTCCCCCAACACTATCCAAGGTAAAATAAATATCAATTGAAACCAAATATATAGGAAAATTCAGATAATTTAATCCAAAACCCATGAAAAATTATACAGTGATGTGACTTCACTAAAACAGTAAGAAACATCATGTCTATGATGTCTCATGATACCCCATACTAATGCTAAGTAGAATACCATTCAATATTGGATGATTTCTACATGACTTGGTGAAATCAGAATTGATTCCCTAACCAAAATCATACCAAATTAGATACTTAGAAAATGGAAACACAGAATATAATATAATAGGAAATATTACCTTCAATCATCACTAGATTATAAAAAACATTATCTTTTTAAGGGGGACCAAACCAAGTATAAACAATAGAGGTGGTGAAAAAAATACTCTCCTTGATACTGTTTCGACTTGAAATCAAATGGTGAATGACCCAAAAAATACTTGTTTCCATGATCAAAAAATCCACTTGTCCAATATTTATGATTTGATTTAGAGGTTCAAACCATGAAATACTCTAGCCTTAGTATCCCCCTCAATCAAACTATATTCATGGTGTGAACCACTGTTTATGCCAAGAAATCCCCTAGATAGAGGCACTCCCTGATCAACTATCCCCATTTTCAAAATGAAGCACATAGTTAATATAGTGAATAGAGACAACATCTGAAAATACTGATTTTGACCACTATAACCTATATAATGCTAAAAAAATCTCCCATACCACTTAACAGGTCTCGAACGATGACCTCTAGATATATGTTTATCTTTTTGAAAAATTAAAATTAAATTATGACTCCCAATTTTTAGAAACACCATCCCACTAATAAAAAATTAAAATTACTTCAAGAATGTACACACTTAAAAGGTATGGGGTTTTAAAAACTCCCTAATATAACACTTCTCATCCCTAATAAGTCCATGAAATGTTTCAATCATTAATCCCATCACACCCCAGTCATCAATTCTCATCCATAACAAATAATTTGATCTCAAAATTTCTAATAAGTTTCCAGTGTGAAACTCCTAACATCAGGTGTAATACTCATCCCAATCTAAACAAATTCTCATCACTATTAATGAAATAATGACACAATGCATACCCAACACTAATTAAATAGATTCACCAAGGTGTCACCGATAAATTCATAAATGATCCTATGATTCTCTCTATTCATCAACTTATAATGGTCAATTGTGATCCATAATGCCCCCACCATTGAAGTTGACAACTAAAACACATTTTAAATAGTCCAACAACTATATTAGTTTAGTTTGCATCAAACCAAACCAAATTAAATATAAAACCATTATTCATTCATCCTAGGGATGAATGTTTTAGAAAAAAAATCAATTCCACTAACACACTATCTTAATACATGACCGTGATGCAAAAATACCCATAGGCAATACATGATCATATAAACATTGAAAATGTTGTATATCCCAGAAATCTAGTGTAACTCCATGATTAGATCACTAACTAGTCACATTGTCCATCATTATCTCCCCATGATACTAGAAAAACAATGATCTGACACATACTTGGATCATTTCAATTTCACCTTTAGTAAAAAAAAATGTAAGGAGTCCATCCAATTTCTTATATCAATAACAAATCTATCATTTTCTATATAACCAAATAAATTTGATCTATTTATACATCAAAAAACATTTTCCACCTCTACCACCAAAGGGATGATCTCAAGAATCAATGACCCCACCCACATGGGTTTTTTTTGTAATGACCCGCCAATTCTCATAGGCTTGAGAGTACAACGAGTCATTACTTGGCCTTAGGAAACAACCCCAAGATGCCAAAGGATGGAAATAAATGACAAAGGGTTTCAAATACAAGTTGGGGGACGATTTACCCATTATTAAATAATCCATAATCCAAACAATCATAACCAAAAATTAACTATATTATGCATGAAAAAATTAATGAAAACTAAACAACTTCATTTTTTTCAAACCACATCAAGTACACAAAAGCGGAAGACCAAACCAAACATCAAAGTAGAAAATGGAAGAAAAACTCAAGACTCTCAAAAGACACCAAAACTCTGGGCTCCACTAGCTCCAAGCTCCACAACATCTCCCAAGAATCACCACTAGCCACTAACAATAAGATGCTTTACATTTACCTATATCTCGGAACACGACATCTACAAAAGCACCAATGTTCCAACGCATGGGTGAGTATAAAACTCAGTTGGTTTCCCCAATGACTTCCCTACTCATGCCACTAGGATATAAGAGTTAAAAACATTTATATAAAAATAGTTTATATAAAACATTTTCTCCAATGTAGTTTATAACTAAATATAAACAAGTTTCCCAAAACCACTTATAACCAAAAGCATTTAAATGAAAAAGAAACCAATTTTCCAGTGATTTATTTTTCCAGAAAAATAACTAAACAAACATTAGAACCATTTTCACAATATCCCATTTTTGACATACCCATCCGTTTCACAAAATCCCAAGAAACCAACCATATATGCTTCGTTATGATAATTCCATACTTAGGAGTGGTTTCTCATCGATCTACCAAGTCATCACAAGGTAATTGTTTCCCATGTTACATTACACCTTTGGAACTGCGCCCAAGGTCATATTTCAACCAAGCCTAGTACTTATAGTTACCACGTGCCATTAAACGTTTGGCACTGAGCACAAGGTCGTATTTCAACCATGCCATGTACATATAGTTACCATGTTCCATTACACCTTTGGCACTTAGCACATGGTCATATTTCAACCAATCCTCATACATGAAATATGAAAACACACCATATATTCCCATCAATAATGCCAAAACACCCTTTCAATAAAACACCTTTTTATTGAAAACCATTTCCATCAAAACCATTTCAATTCCAAACCATTTCAATTCCTAACCATTTCAATAAAACTCCCTTTTTATTGAAAAAAAATCCATCAAAACAATTTCAATCTCAAACCATTTCAATAAAATCCCCTTTATATTGAAAACACATTTTTCATCAAACCATTTACAACAGCAGAAAATCCATAATTTAAAATCAACATTTTAAATTCCAGAATCCAAATCTCTTGCACAACAATTCACCATGATTTCACAATTTCACTAAAACCATAAATCATCACAAAAGATGATTTATTATATGCTTTTCACAATACATTTCATTCAAATCACCAAATTTGAAACTAAGACAATCAATTATAAGAAGAGGTGTCAAGAGTGAGGCCTCCTACCTTTAGGGTTTTGACGAAAACTACAAGGAACAAAGAATTAACAAGAAAACCCGGTTGCTTCTTCAAAAACCCACCATAGATCTCCTCTCCTTGCAAGACCAATACCAAACCATGTCATATTTGGAATCCAAACACTTAGATCTACCCATAATGTGTGTAGATATAAGAAACCAAGAGAAGAGGAGAACTAGATCTACGTATATCTAAGAAACCGATCAAGAGTGAAGAAGAACGATCACATACCTCAAGAATCCGGCTTCAATTCACCAAGCGAAGCCTTCAGGTCACCTCTGGAATGATGGGAGAACCCCCTTGGACCGTAGGAAAATAAAAATCCCGAGTTATGGCCTCTTAAGAGCTTAAACGAGGCACTTAGAGGCCAAAAATGAGTGAGATCCACTTTTATAGGATCTCATTTAAGTGGCCATAGGGTTTTCTCACACGGTTAGACAAATTGTGTGCTAACTGTGTGTTAGCCACTGCCTAGACAGACCCTCCAAGCACAGTTTGGCCGCATGGTTAGAAAAACCATGCTTCACCTGTGCAGAATCTTCTACCTCCAAGACCAACTACGCACAGTTTTGCCGCATGGTTTAGACAAACTGTGCGCCGTCCGTGTGACTTCCTCTTTCCCTCAAAACTTCATTCATTGTTCTCCCGACTCTCCCATTCATCACCCTTAACTTTAAAACCCTGAAAATAATCATGTAAGGGTTACATACTGGACACCAGGGGGTACTAAATTCTTTCCACCATTGGTCTTTCCATCCTTGGAAAGTAGAAAACCTTCACCCAACTGAAAGAGTTACGGCCACTTCTCTTTCATTTCCTTTTCACGTTCCCATGTCTCTTCTTGAACCTGACCATGCTGCCATAATAACCTCACTAGACTGTTGATTTTTTTCACATAAGACTTTATATTTCCTATCCACAATTCATACCGGGATATGTATAAATGAAGCATCTAGCTCTAGGTCAACGTTATCCCATCTGATCACATGGCCAGGATCATGCTGATACATTTTCAACTGAGATAAATGGAACACATTATGCACCAAATTGAACCATGGTGGTAATGCCAACCAATATTCCACCTCTCCAACCCATTACAGTGTCTCAAAAGGGCCAATTTATCTTGGATATAACTTTCCCTACTTCCCAAAATGAAGATGTCCAACACTTGGAGAGATCCTCTAGAAGACATGATCACCCACAATGAACAACAACAGTCTTCAACAGTGATATGCATAAGATTTTTGATGACTCTGAGTTGCCTCCATCCTTTTTCAAATCAACTGGATCTTCTCTGTTGTTTCTTGTACAAGGCTTGGCCTGAATATTGATGTTTCACTTGTTTCCACCCAGCATAGTGGAGAACGACAAGGACACCCATACAATGCTTCAAATGCCGGAATGCGTATCGATGCTTGACAGCTGTTATTTTATGAGAAATACACTAAGGGTATATGATCCTCGTATGAGCCACTGAAATCAATTACAGAATCCTGTAAAATTTCTTCCAATGTTTGTATTGTTAGCTTGGATTTCCCATCCGTTTGAGGATGACACACTGTGCTCATAGTCAACTAAGTTCCAAGGGAATGTTTTAATGATTTCCAGAAACGAGATGTGAACCTCAAATCTCCATCTGAGACTATAGACACCGGTACACCATGCCTCTTTAGCACTTCTCATATATAAATATTTTTAAATATACTCCACCATATGAGTTTCACGAATAGAGATGAAATGTGCCGACTTGGTTAGATGATCCACTATCACCCAAATGGCACCGTGTTTCCAGACCGTTCTTGGAAGACCTGTAACAAAATCCATTGCTATCTAATCCCATTTCCACACTGGGATGGACAATGATTGTAACATACTAGCTGGTCTCTGATGCTCTGCTTTAACCTTTTGACAGGTTAAACACCATGAGACAAACACGACCACCTTCCTTTTCATGCTGCTCCACCAAAACAGTGCCTACAATGCCTTATAAATCTTCTATGTACCTAAATGTACAACCCATATTGAATGGTGTCAAGAATGAAGGAGTTATTGCAGGCAAATTATAGGTACAACCATCCAATATCTGAAACACAAAATTGGACCGCCATCAAGCTTCTATCCATCAATTGTCTCCCCACCATTGAGTTTTGAACTTATAACCAAACATTGTGCATCAGATGTTTGTGCTTATTTAATCATTTTCACAAGATCAGGAACAAGCGTAGTTGAATAGAAAATTGCAACATCACCTTGGTCTTCACATTTTACATGCATATCGGCTAAGACCGACATCAACTTCCATTCATCTGAGGCTTCTTTCACCAACTGAGCATATGAATTTATACTCAATGCATCTTCCACCGAATTTCTATTCCTCAGTGTGTACTTCATGTCAAAGTCAAAAATTTAGAGATACTTCATCCACCTCTTATGAATCAGATTCAAATATCGCTATGAGAAAATATGTTTCAAGCCTTTGTGATTTGTAAACACAGTAAATATCTCACCAATGAGATAATGTATCCATGTTTTCAAATCATGGAAGACTGTAGCTAACTCCAAAACATGTGTTGGTTAATTCTTCTCATGCACCCTCAACTCCCTTGAACCATAAGAAACCACATGGTCTCCTTGCGTGAGAACACAACCCAACCCAGATCCCAAAGAATCACAATACAACACATACCCCTGTCTTGATTCTGGTAAAATCAAGATAGGTGCTGATGTAAGACGAACTTTCAGTTCATGGAAAGACATCTATCATTATCTTGACCATAGGAATGGAGCATTCTTCTTTTTCAGAGTTGTCATTGGCAAAGCTATTTGTGATAAATCATTCACAAAGCATAGGTATTAAACAAGTGGACCATGAATAATTCGTATCTCGAATACATTCTTCAGTGGTTTCCAAGAGATAATGGATTATATCATTTCAGGATAAAAAAACTCCTTTCTCAGAAATGACATGGCCAAGGAAACATACTTACTGTATCCAAAAATGAAACTTTGAAAATTTTTCATACAAACGATGATCTCTCAAGATTTGTAACACTGTTTCCAAGTGCACCTCATGATCAACCACTGTCGTTGAATAGACCAAAATGTCATCCATAAACACCACCACAAAAGAATCTAGATTTTGTTGAAATATCCAATTAATCAATACCATGAAGACTGCTGGTGAATTTGTTAGACCGAAAGGCCTAACTACATATTCTTAATGGCCATATCTACTTCTGAAAGCTGTCTTTGAAATATCCTCCTTCCGAACTTGCAATTGATGATATCCTGATCACAAGTCAATCTTAGAGAACCACCGAGCTTCCCATAATTGATCGAATAGATCATTAATTTGTGGAAGTGGATATCTATTCATTATCTTAACTTGGTTAAGATTACGATAACCAACACACAACCAAAGAGTGCCATCTACTTTATTCACAAAAAAAACTGGTGTTCCCATGGAGACGTACTTGGTTGAATAAAACCTTGTCTTTCCGGCTCCTCTAACAACACTTTCAATTCATGAAACTCTGTTGGTGACATCCTATAAGATGGAAGGTAAATAAGACTGATCCTCGGAAGGAGATCAATATTAAACTCCACTTCCCTTAGAGGTGTTTACCATGAGAAGTTGTTGGGATAGACATCGGGATATTGATCCACAAAAGATGGAAAACTATGTTTCTTGATCTCTTCCATTGATTCCAAAGTCATTGCTTCCAATTGTATTGAGATCATTCTGACCATTAGTGGAAAAAAGATCTTTTCACTGGTCTTTACAATCCTATCTCCTCTAAAGAGATGCTCAATGACATCCTTATTCATGAAACTAACTGTTCTTGTATAATAGTTGATTCGAGCCTTGAACGTTTTCAACCAATACATACCCAAGATTACATCATCGACATCCATCTCCAACATTTAGAAGTCCCATTTTAACTCAGCTCCATCAAAAGTTATAGCACATGCTCTACACATAAAGGATTGACATTCTCGTTCACCAAGAGGAGTTTTCAGTTTCAAAATAGAAGGCATCATTTCTAGTTTTAAACCTAGAAAGTCAACAACATGAGAAGCAATGAAGGGATGTGATGCACAAGTATCAAACAACACTTTCACAAAGGTAGAATTCAAAAGAATCGTACCTCTTACTGTATATGGTCCAGCCTGATCATCGACAATCGTCTAATCAGGTCCATAAAATTGATTTTTCACTATACTATTCTACTTGTTTCCTTGCTAAGGTTTCCCTGGTTAAGGAGTCATGGTATTTCTAGAATCACCATGTCTAGATCTGCTCTGCTGATGAGATTGATTCTGCTATCCTCATCCAGTGGAAGCATAAGATACTTGCGACAGCTGAGAAGTGTCACGCGCACCGGACCTCGGAGCATTTCTACAATAGAGTTGTAGATTCCCCATTTTCATGCAATTATGACATGATCGAGGTTGTGCCAGATAATACCACTTTATGTGGTCTTGAGAACCACATTGAAAACAACCTAGTTTTCTCTAGGGTCAAGGAGGAAGGTTCACTAATCCTGCCATCTTGTTTTCATTTCTACTTGCACCGTGGAAATAGGTGTCCCTTTTCCTCTTGTTCCCAGCGGCAGACTTACCATCATTTCCTTTAGGTATTATCATTCCTCCCCTTATCGATCGCATGATATCATGTTCAGAAACAGTCTATTTGTTCACCATTTCTGTATAATCCATAATACAGAGCACCACAATCTTCGATTGAAGCTCTGACCTTAGCTCTGATTCAAAGATGCATGCCTTCAAGGATGCACTTGTCGCGACCTCGGGTGAAAAATAGACTAAATTCATAAACTTAGCTACATGATCTATGAAAGATTGGTTCTTCTTTTTAAAGCTTAAAAAGTCCATTTTTTTCTGGATTTTGAACGTGTGAGGATAGAATTGTTTGTTGAACAATTCTTCAAAACCCTCCCATCAAAGGACTTCATCCAATTTAGCCTGCACTGCTAAATCCCACCATTGACATGCAAGATCATCAAGCATATATGTCACCAACTTGACCTTGAGCTCTGATGGTGTACTGATGAAATCAATGATACGATTTATCCTACTTAGCCACACCTCCGCCTTTTCGGGTTCAACATCACCTTGAATGTTTGGTGGACACTGCTTCATGAACATAATGCTATAATCCACATGCCTTGGTGCATTCCTCTGGTTCTCCATATCCATAGCTTGAAAATCCTGGACAATACTCTGAACCTGCTCTTTGTTCACCTGTGGTTCAAGTGAAACAACATTCTATGCAGTTTCTTCAGGTTGGTTTCGACGACGCCTACCGGGTTCCATTTTCTAAACCAACAACATCCTCCGTCAATTTCACTCTCTAGCAAATGATGGATTAGAATTTAAAATTCTTTCACATAAACTATCACAATTTTTTTTTTCCAAAACAGCCTTTTTCCATGTTCAATTTTTTTTGAAAACATTCAACATGCTTTTTGAAAATCAAACCATTTTCAAAATACACAAAATATCATGTTTTCAAAATCTTTCACTTAAAAAAATTTCTGCATTATTTTCTTTTAAAAAATTTGCACCGTGAATAAAATCATAATTCATTACTCACAATGAGATATGCAATTCTAGTGGGAAATAATTCCTCTATAATGCATGCCATGCTCATCTCATTGGCCAAAACCCATGACAATGAGATTTCCAACATTCTAGAAGTGTATCCAAAATACTTTTGTACCCAACACCTTGGTAACTTGAATTTTAGCATAAATGGGTTAGATACATCCTTTCATGCTATACATTTCATGTTCTGACAAACCTACTTCTGTCTAAAATGTTGACCTAAGGAATAGAAAAGAATGAATTTTAACTCCTAGACTGAGAACATGGATGAATAATTGTTAGGTAGGGACCGAACTAGCTGATACCATTTGTAATGAAATGCCAATCCTCATTGTCTTGAGAGTACAACGAGTCATTACATGTCTTTAAGCGACATCCCCAAGATGCTAACGGCTGGAAATAAATACCGAAGGGTTTAAAATACAAATTTTTGGATGATATAACCTTTATGAAATAACCCATAAACCAACTAATCATAACCAAACATTCAATATATGATGCATGAACAAATGAATGACAACTAATCAACTTCATTTTTTTCAAACCACATCAAGTACAAAACAACAGAAGACTAAACCAAACATCAAAGTACACAGTGGAAGAACAACTCAAGACTCTCAAAAGACATGAAAAACTCCGTGCTCCACAAGCTCCATGATCCACAACATCTCCCAAGCATCACCATGAGCCACTAACAATATGATGATTTACCTTTACCTCTATCCCGAAACATGACATCTACAAAAGCCCCAAAGTGCCAAAAAAGGGGTGAGTATAAAACTTAGTAGGTTTCCCCAATGACTTCCCTACTAATTCCACTAGGATAGAAGAGTTAGAAACATTTATATAAAAATAGTTTATATAAAACATTTTATCTTATACTGTTAATAACTAAATATAAAATTGTTTCCCAAAACCACTTATAACCAAAAGAATTCAAATGAAAAAGAAACTAATCTTTCAGCGAGTTATATTTCAAGAAAAATATGTAAACATGCTTTAGAACCATTTTCACAAAACCTCATTTTTGGCATACCCAACCATTTCACAAAATCCCTAGCAACCAACCATGCATGCTTTGTTATGACAGTTCCATAATCATGAGCGGTTTCTCATCGATCTACCAACTCATCACAAGGTAATTATTTCCCATGTGCCGTTACACCATTGGAACTGAGCACAAGGTCATATTTCAACCAATCCTCATACTTATAGTTACCATGTTCCATTAAACGTTTGTCTCCAAGCAAAAGGTCTTATTTCAACCAAGCCTCGTGCATATAGTTTCCATGTTCCATTACACCTTTGGCACTGACCACAATGTCATATTTCAACCAACAATCATACAAGAAATATGAACACACACCATATATTCCCATAAATTATTCCAAAACACCCTTTCAATAAAACCCCTTTTTATTGAAAATCATTTCCATCAAGACCATTTCAATGCCAAACCATCTCAATTCCAAACCATTTCAATAAAACTCCATTTTATTGAAAACCAATTCCATCAAAACCATTTCAATGTCAAACCATTTCAATAAAATGTCCTTTTTATTGAAAACCCATTTTCATTAAACCCTTTACATCTTTATAAAATCCCTAATTTAAAATAAACATTTTAAATTCAAGAAGCCAAATCACATGCACAACAATTCACCAAGATTTCAAAATTTTACTAAAACCATAAATCATCACTAAAGAAGATTAATTCTATGCTTTTCACAATAAATTACATTCAAATAACCAAATTTGAATCTAATACAATCAATTATAATAAGAGGAGTTGATAGTGAAGCCTCATACCTTTAGGGTTTTTACGAAAACCACAAGGAACGAAGAACAAACAAGAAAACCGAGTTGCTTCTTCAAAAACCCACCTTAAATCACTTCTCCTAGAATGAAAAAGACCAAAACTCATCATATATGGCACCCACACACGTAGATATACTGATAATGAGCGTAGATATCAGAAACAGAGAGAATATGACAAGTAGATGTAAGTATATCTATGAAACCGATCAAGAATGGAGAAGAACGATCACATACCTCAAGATTCCAGCTTCGACTCACCAAGAGAAGCCTTAGGATCACCTCCGGAATGATGGGAGAACCCTCTATGGCTTTAAGAGAAGAAAAATCCTTAGTTATGGCCACTTAGGGGCATAAATGAGGAACTTATAGGAAAAAATGAGTGAGATCCGCTTTTATAGGATCTCATTTAAGTGGCCGCACGGTTTTCTCGCACAGTTAGACAAACAGTACGCTAACCATGCATTAGCCAAAACCACGGCTGACCCTCCATGCACAATTTGGGTGCACAGTTAGACAAACCATGCACCACCTATGTGGAAGCTACTGCTTCCAAGTCCAACTACACATAATTTTTCTGAATGGTTTAGACAAACCGTGCGTCATCCGTGTGACTTCCCCTTTTCCTCAATACCTCATTCAATGTTCTCCCTACTCTTCCATTCATCACCCATAACTTTAAAACCATGAAAAGAATCAATAAATGGTTACATACCAGAATCTGGGGGTACTACATCTTACCTCCACCACATTATACCCTTATATTAGAATATGCAATAATGGGGCGTGACCACCCCCATCACACATAAGTACCACCATGTGACATCAATATCCACTAGTTCATTGTTCACAAAGAATGTATTCCTTGATGACTAATGTATTTTAATCTCTAATAAGGGCACTACACACCAATATCCAATGGTTAAATCTCCACTATATGGATTCACTTATAACATTTCTAATGTGAAACCTCAACATGTTCTGACATCACATGTGTGTCACTCCACCTAATCCACACTCTTCCATTTTCAACACATGTATATGATCAATTCTTGAATTGACTGTGCCATTGCACCTGATCCATTTAAAGAAAATCCTTCACCATAGGGGTTATTTATCTTTTAATAAACCTCAGGAAAAAACCCCAAAAATGTCTCATAATTATATTTTATCCTCTTCCCACACAAAACCATTCACTAATCCACCGTTCAAACAAAACCACATGTAACTAGATCATATGATATTGATCTATCCTATAATAAGTTGGTGTACACACTCATACCATATAATCCCACAACCTAACTCATTATTCCATGAGTCATAAATCTTCCATCCTAGGTTCAGGACACTAAATTATAGACCCTACCCACGACACAAAAAACTCATCATATTAGATTCACCTCTAGTGGCCATCTTTAAATTCCGGCATCTCACCAGTGATAAGTCAAATAACATGATCACAGTCCAACTGGTATCATTTCAAACAAAAAAAATTAACCATAAATTTTTTCATGATCCCATAAGAATATCTTTAATCAAAATGTTCGTTCATTCTACTGATTATTCCAATCAAAACAAATCCTTAATACCCAAGAACTAGCAGTTAGAGTTCATTGTGTATAAAAACAATCCAAGGCATCCTTGAGAATATACCACATACCCAATTACACCTACAGTGATTCAGCCACATTACTTAAATAATATTCGAATAATTATCTCATATAAGTAACACATAATATTTTAGTGAACCCCTTTTGGTTTAACATCTGAAATCATATCTAAAAAAAGTAGTGTAAATTATCCCACTTCCCCATCATAATATAATGCTCACCACTATATCCATCCCTATCTCAATGATCTATACTCTCCCACATATCCCATAATTTATATCACATATAAGTTAAAGTTTATGTTAAAAACTCTTTTTTCTCATATCATATATCACCCAGTAACTCGCATAAAAAAATCCCACTCTATGGTGTCACATATTTATACTAGATATCACATGATATGTCACCAACCTACTAGGTCACTAATCAACATAGTTAACAATCGTAATAGAAAACCACACTAAGAATCATGATCTCATCTATAGGCACAAATATTTTTAAAGGAATCATCCCACTACTGTCTATATTGAGTATCAACTAAATATATGGTCATTTATGAAAAATTCCACCATAATGATATTTGGTAATGTACTATATAGGTTTTTATTGAAACATTAAGTGAAAAAAATAAAATATTTATGGGTTTATGTTTTGAGAGGGAGTTCTAATTTCCCATTAAATGGATAGTTTACTTTGAAAACCAAGACTCAAAATTAGGTTTTGTGAGCTTAGACCAATCAAAATGATTTTTTAAGAAGGTGTTAAACAGTCAGGGGATTCCTTTGGAGTCCATGTGGAGTTTAGAGAATGTTTGTGTGGGTGGGGTACTGTAGAATTATAAAACATCCCATTTATAGAATAATTCTCTATTTTAGGCCATGAAAGTTCATTTTATTGGGATTTAGTATCTACCTTGAATGGTTCAAGGAATGAACCAATGTTTCAAAACATGAATACAAAGTTAGTACATTTTTTAATTATAAGGTGGTTTGTATGATTATAGTTTTTGGTTGACCAACACGTGTTAGGAGGGTCGTTCCATTGACACCCCACATTATTCCTTACGTTATCCTCAAATTTTATTTTTTTTTTGTTTTTAGATAATTTTTTTTGTGAGTGTCTCTATATACATCACTTTTTTATTTTGTTAGGTAACTATTACTAATGGAAGTATTATTTTGCTTAAGTTTTATGTCTAATTTCATCAGATCATGGTGGAATTATCCAAAATAAAATGCTAATTCATGCACAATGGATAGAGGATTTCTAGTGAGGTAGTCCACATTTCATTTTTCATATCTTTAGTTGAGTAAATCCATTAAAATATTTTATTTTTGTATTTTTTTGGTAAAATATGAGGAAAATGATTGTTGTTTAGATGCTGGGTGCTAGGAGGTTTTATCAGGATAGTGTCATGGGTGTTCTATAATCCTTCTATGACTGCTTGGTTACAATTTTTAAGTGATAGCATTGTATAATTATATCTTGATCATTCAGGATTATTTATATTAAATTATAAAGTATTTTATATTTGTTTGTAGTGTGCTATTAGAATGAAACTAGGGTGGTAGTATGGGCTCACAAAAATCATAAGTGGGCTTGATTAAGGCTCATAGAAGGTTGGTGAGGATGAAAAATACTTAATGGAGGTACGAATCCCATTTTAAAAAATATATCTTGGTTTTATACATGAATTATTTTTTGAATGAATGTTTCATGGGATGAGTTATATATCTAGGTACTTAGTGTGGCTAGGGAGAAGGCATAGGATGTTTTTGGGAATTTTATTATTATATTATATTATATACTATTTAGAACTGTGGGTGATATAGGTCATCAGAATTATTTTTCTCAAAGGGGAGATGGTGATGTAGGAGTTAACATGAGGCTTTGACTGGCCTCATTATATGATTTGGGACATAGGTGGAATAAATGGTTTCTCATAGTCATAGTGAGAAGGTGATATTGGGACTAGGCCTTGGGATCATGGATGAGATGGTGGTATATCAGATGTGTGATAGGGAATTCTCTCTTGATGGTGCAACATGATCATGGCGAGAATTGCGAGTAAGTAGAATCCTATAGGAATATACATGTTATAAAATATAGGGTTTATTTAAGGTGATGGTATAATATATACGCCTTAGTATATGTGATAAGTGACATGGGTGAGGGTAGTGAAAATTGTTTGGGAAATTTCATTTGGATTCTAAGGGGATTATATCATTTTTTATTGTGATTGTCCTTAGAAGTTGGGACTAGGAGTGTAGGGGGATTCATAATTGTTGGATCATACCATTGGTTATGGTTTGGGACAATAATTTGGGTAGTTCTGTCACTGATGGGTGACTAAAGCAATATGGTATTAGAAAATAGAATTAGTGACATATCTAGAGGAATCGATGGATGCCCAGACATGTGAGGCGACATATGATAAAATTAGGGGGTATGTCTCAAGTATATAGATACCTATGATAATAGATCTAGATATTTAATATAATGATATTATTTTTACCACCACAAGACTTTTTATTAATTTCCATTTAGAATAAATTTAATTTTTGATAGCTTGTTGTGCACATAACATAAGATTTTAACAAAATGCTATTTAATCATGTTTTGCATAGTAGATTAAATTATAACTCTCTAAGAAAATTTATATAGTTAATTTTTATGATTTATATCTAATCAAATATTTTTTACATTAATCCAATTGATTTTATCTGTATAAAATAATAACAAACCCAATTTTTCACAAAAAAACTGTATTTTTATAAAAGCATTTTTATAATATTTAGATGGTGAACATATATTAAGTATAAATTTGGAAACCTTTATAAATTTAATATGAAAAAATAATGGTCATTCAAGAAATAAAAATTTAAAAATTATTTTAGGGGGATTTTGTTTTAATTTTTCTGTGAAGTTTCATTTTTTATGAATAGTAAAAATATTGAATTTTGATTCAAAAGTGATTTTTATTAGAATTTATTTATAAGGATAAATTATATTTAGAACTATTTTAAGGTAAAATTATATAAATTATATATTTACTAATCCAATTTATTTCATTTAAATAAAATTTTCTTTGAAATTAGATATTAAAATAAAGGAAATTTTTGGAAATTTTTACATTAAAAACACGCATTGTCATTTCATATGAATGGGTTAATTTTAAATTAATTTCTTAAAATTATATGATTAAAATTTGTTAAAATTGATTCCATATATATAATAATAAAAATTTATATTTTATAATAAGTTCAACATAGTTCTTTACTAAAATTATTAATGAATGTCATTAAAATTAATTACAATGATTAAGAGAAAAATTAGCTTAACAAGATAATAATCCTTAATGTTAAAGCCCAAAATGGCCAATAAAACGTCTATGAAAGCCATTTTATGGATATATAAAGTCCATAACTCTTTATATCAGATTTGGACATTATTTGATCCATTTTTCATATGAAAAACTTGGTTTGAATTCACTTTTAAAAAATTCACAAGAATGTCACTTCTCCTTTACTAGAAAACGACACTCACCCCTACCACTTAATGAAACTTCTCAAGACCTTTTTATATCCCATAACTGATAAAATATGCTCCAAAAATTTCTAATTTATACATAAAATACTCTATTTTTGAATAAATCTATCCAAGTAATCTTTTTGGTGGAAACCAAAAGGAGTAATCCAAAGAAATGGGACCCTCTTTCCTCAAGATGTTTTGTTTTATTTACATTATTGACCACTAAGTTATTCTTATTCCATGATTACATAATAACATAAGTATAATAAATATACTTATATTTTTTTTATGTTAAGTTATCTACCTTCACTTATACAAAAATCCATATAATGAGTAATGAACCTACCGTTTTTGTGTACGCTGAACTACCGCCTCATAGAAAGATGATTGTTCGTTTTTCATTTATCACCAAGGATGGTGGAAATTATGATGAACAGAATGTTTATATATGATATATATGATGTTTATATTTTTTTACAGTTATTTAATTTCTAATATAAAATATACCGTTAATCTTTCCATTTTGTGTAAATACGATGACATCGTTTATGGAAGTGCGGACAACCGCCTCCTAGAAGTGATTGGACTCATTCACACTATACATGGAATATATAGAATATGGATTTATTAATTACATGAGAAATATAAGTCATATATATTATTCTTGAATTATAATATATACATATGTATCATTTAATTTTCATTCATCTAATATTAAAAATAAATGAAAGTAGCATTCATGCATATATACGACCAACCACCTCTTTGAATTGTTCATTTCATTTCCTATCTCAAAATTATATAGATTATAATAAATAAATATATACTAAATATATATTATATATAAATAAATATTCAAATTATGGAATAATGAAATCCTTATCTATGAAATCGGAACGAAAAATAATAAGTCAAAACATACTCGACAAACTAGGCAATTAACACATAAAATAGTGAAAATAATGAAAGATTACTAAAAACTGGTAATAAAATATTATAATAATATAATATATGATAATATAATAAGATAATATATAAAATTAGGAATATTATTATCATTCTACTATAAGTTAGTAACATGTTATTCCACTATAGATGAGGTTAAATACTAGACAACAAAAACGAAGGATATGGTAAGCAATTGTCTTTTCACTTTTTACATCTTGAGATAAATCTCACAATAACCAGTTACTTATTTTATGTGTTGTATATACTACACATTATTATATATTTTATCAATATTCCTTTTACCTTCATGTTGTTTAATATTTTTACTCTGAACTATCTCATCCAAGGGATTCTGACTTCAAAAGTACCTTACGGTAAAAGTTATCTTTGTATTATCATTTCTTTTGTGTTTATTAACATTATTTTTAAATAATACATTTTTTATGATAATTTTATATTAAATTTAAATATTATCATGAAATTTATATTATAATTTCTGAAACCATATATCATTTTTGCATATAGTGTTCACTTTGACTATTTTGGAATCTAGTTTTCCAAAGCTGTTAAACTATTCGGTTCCTTCATATATGTAGCATGTATCTATGATAATTTAGTAAAATAATGCACTAGTTAGGGGATTATTTGATGAGATCCTTAAAATTGGTACAAAAGTATTTTTATTAGTACCATTGAAAATGAGATTTAGAAAATATAGATTAGGGAACATAACCCTATGATAGACATTGTGGATTAGTATAGAAGAACATCCAAGATTTTTGGTAAGGTATATATTATATGAGTATAACTTGAAATACATCCCAATCTAGATACTACAAGTCAAAATGGATCTATAATAGATATACCTAGGGGGAATAACTCTGAAATGGTGTGTAAGGTCTGACCCGACATAACATGGTAATCAAAAATGGGCCTTACTGCAAAACTGGTTTGACACTCCCAAGGGATATGCTTAGGATAATTAAAAATTTAATTTCTTACCATTATGAAGTATTTATGGGATTTTATGTACCCAAATAAAAAATTGTTTATGATTCTATGATTTAGGATTCATAAATTAATTATATATTCTATAACATATTTGACCTTTTATATTATGTTTTTATTGTCTAATATAGTGTATTACATTGTTTAGAAATGGAACCTATAAGTAATAGTGGTATCAATACTCATGGATAATGTAGATATTTACCTGCTGAGGAAACTGACATAGCTGGTATGATAATAGAGAAAATTATGTCTCTTATTGGGAATCATAATCAGGTGATGATAAATAACTATGCCTAAATAGATAAACCAATTACATAAAGAGAATCTCCTAGTATAGATCACTTTATGTTATTGAAGCCCCAATCATTTAGTGTGACTACTATTATAATTATAGATAAGAAGTGGAAAAAGTATCTGTATGAGATATTTATAGAATTGGAATATTGTGAACTGTAAAATGATATAATTTTGATATATTGTCAACAAGGTGTTATAGATAAATGGTGGTCTATGATGAAGAATATATGGAGGAAGAATAAATAGAACTAATTGAATTGATGAATTTTAAGGAGAAATTATTTGGTAAAAACTCAGTTTTGATAAAAAAATGTAGATGAAGAGGAATTTATATATCTTAAAGAAAAAGGGTGTAGAAAGTGTTGAAAAATTTGATGATACCTTTACATGTTTGTCCAAGTATTCTATGGATCATATACACTACAAGAAGTAAATTATTGAACAATTATTTGATGGTCATAATCCAAATTTCAAAAGGTTACTGGTTTCTCTAAAATTTTCATCATGTGAAGAAATACTTTTATGTTATATCTATACATAAAAGGAATTATCAATATCCAATGTATTAAATGAATCCAAGAGAAGAATATGTGTCCAAAACACCCTGAAAATGGAATGAGTCAAAGAATAATAATAAGTATGAGATATTTTTATCTTCTGAAAAAATATAGTAGGAGTCACCATAGGAAATTACCGAAGGGAATAATAGTTTGTTATAAATGTAGAAAATTGGGTTATCATGTAATAGAATGTATTGGGAAGAAGGATAAAAATACTATTTAGAATTACAACTACAAGTATATGGGTCACTACACAAGAAAATTCCCTAATAATTTGGGTAATTTACCATAAAACTGACCAAGGGGAGATGACCAAGATTATGTAATCACTACAACAGAGGTATAAGTACGAAATGATATGGTGGAAATTACATTAATTATGTATTCAAATTTAGATAATGAATTATTTTATTTTGGATCATCGTACACTTTCTTATCCACATAGTTTTCCATAAAAATTTACATTTTCCCTTATAATTTAATAAGTGAGTTTTATATTAAAACACCTATGGGAGATGTCATTGTAATGAATATCTCTCAATTAGTCCACATTATGAAACATAAACCTTATTTAGTGGATGACCGTATAATCATACCTATGGTTGACTTTGATATAATCCTCAATATAGACTGGCTCTCAAATTATGATAGAAACAATTATTCTAGGATGAGAGAAAATAAAATTTGAGGGGATGTTGTAGAAAGAATCATATTTAGAGTGGAATATTACTCATAATTTTCATGTCTAGATCTACCACAGTAGTTCAATTTAATAAAATTATTGGGAAATAAAAGAAAAAAAAAACTAGTGATGAATGAGGTAATCTCTAAATTGAGGATATGTCTATTTTATAAGAATACATTAATTTTTTACCTACGGAATTTCCTAGACATCCCCCAGAGCCAGAACATGAATTTTTCATTGATTTAGTTCTTGATACAAGGCCAATATCAAATATTACCTAAATAATAGCCACTATGTAATTAGTGAAGTTGTGGAAAAAATAGATGTATTGAGTGATAAAGGATTTATCCGCCCCAGTGTTTCACCATGGGGATCCCCTGTCGTCTTTGTTTAGAAGAAATGCAGATCCATGAGGTTCTGCATTGATTATAGGGAAATTAATGTTATTAAAATGAAGAATACGTTCCATTTTCCTCACACTACTAACTTTTTTGATCAAGTTCACAGAGCCCAATGGTTTTAAAATATTTATATTCATTTGGGGTTTCACTAGTTTTTAATGAAGAAGGAAGTTATTCTAAAGATTGTTTTTTGAATGTGGTATTGAAATTATGAATTTATAGTAATTTCATTTTGATTTAATAATTAAACCATTATTTTTATAGACCTAATTAGATGAGTATTCAAGGAGTATCAGGATGATTTTTTGTGGTATTAATTAATGATATTATGGTGTATTATAAAAATATGTAGACCATAAGAATTACTTGTGGATCATTATTAAGACTCTTAGAATTTAAGCTTTATATGGTAAATTTAGTAAGTGTTATTTCTAGATTAAAAAAGATTCTTTTATCTCATACAGTTTCAAAGGATAGATAATAGGTTTATCCTACAAAGATTAATGCATTCGGAGAATGTTCTAGGCTGACAAACATAAATGAGGCACATAGTTTCATTTTTTTGGATAGTTACTATCTGATATTTGCTCAAAACTTTTCCCGATTGGCTAACCCATTAACAAATATTATACATATAGGGGTAAAGGTTTATTTTATGTTGGAATTTGAAGAATTATTTAATGGAATAAAGAGGATACTAGTCAACTCACTGATTCTAAATCTTCGATCTTGAAGTGATGGGGTTTTTATATATAGTTATGCATTGAATACGGGACATGGTTGTGTAGAAATGAAAAATTATAATTCTATTTCATATGTATCAAGGAAATTGAATAATCATGGATATAACTTTCAAAAAAATGATATTTAGTTAGCAGAATCACAAAACAAATGATTGTAATGTATGTCATGTATGAAGAAGAAAAACTTAGTTTCAAGTAATAATAAGTAATACTATACAAGAGGCTTAATAAATTCTAAAATATGACCTAGCTTCTTAAGCTACAACCCAATCATCTTCTACATGCTCCATCCTATGTCATGTGAGTAGTCATGCATCTGTAAAATGGTGACTCCCCATATCTAAACATATAATCATATAGTTTAACCAGGTACCCAATGGCATCTCGAACAATGTGTGAGATATCATTCATGTAGGTGACCACCGAGAGGTCTATAACTATCTAGTATATTTATATAACATTTTCATATAATTATATGATAAATTAAAGTGACAACTAAAAAAATCTAAAAGGGTTTTCTATGGTTCTGGGGAAAAAATATAAAAGGGTTTTCTAGGTTAAATCAAAACATAAAAAAAGAGATACACATAAAAATCAAAACTTAAAACTGAAATATTAGACAAATAATAGTAAAAATAAGTTACCGCTTAAGAAAATACCTAATTTGGGATGGTTTAGATAATGATTCATCATCTTGGATGGGGGAAGCTGAGATTCCAACCATTTGGATTGAGGAATCGAGATGAACCTGAGAGAGGTGATGTCCGAATGGGGGAGAGGTGCTCTGGTCGCAGGGGAGAGGTGATGTCCGAATGGGGGAGAGGTTATTGATTGCAGGGGAGAGGTGAATTAGGGTTCTTTCCGAATTAGGGAGAGGAGAAGGGTCATGCGGGGATATTGGGGCAAACCTTTACCAACAGTTTCTCAAAAACTATTGGTAAAGGTACCCTTTACCAACAGTTTTCCAGAACCTTTGGTAAAGGGAAGTAAATTAGACCCCTTTACCAACGATTCACTAGAACTATTGGTAAAGGGTGTTTTACACCCAGTTTTACCAGCGGTTTAAGGAAACCATTGGTAAAACTATTATATATAAATGGTTTAGGCAAACTGTTGGTATATAAGTGTTGGAAAAAACCCCTATTCCAATAGAAAAAATTCCAAAATAATGTTTAATTTTCAATTAATAGATGGATGAAATCCTGATACAAGATTCTAAATTGAATTAGAAATGTTTTAAATCCTAAAATTGGTGTTTTTAGATGATGTTTGATTCTCAGGAGGTACCTAAGGTGTCGATATAAGCCTCTAGAAATTGGAGCCTTGAAATCCCAATTTCTAGAGGAAACAACATGGGTCTACATTTAGCACATGGTTAGTGCTAACTCTGAACCCCAAACTATGATGCCTATTGGTATAGGTTCATGAATTGGTTAAACCATGCGTGGGATCAATTAATACCAGAGTATTAGTATAAATGGGAAGAGTTACATGAATTTTTGGCAAATGGTCTTTCTAACTATACACAAAAACTGGGTGAAGTTAAGGAGTGTGAATAGTAAAGAAAACACAGTTGGTGCATTTATTCCAAACCATGTTGACTAACTATGCTTCTCATTGAAGAGGGGAAAATTACCATTTTCCCCACCAAACATTAATTTTTTTACAACCTTTTATCTATCACTTCACGTAGAATCCTCACACATGTGCACCCTCCTCTTCCCTCCTTACTCTATGGGAGATCTTCCATGTTAATTGTTGGAATTGAACATAGTCATAGGTATTGAAATCTTAGAGCTAATTATCCATCTTCATTAGAATCCATTTTTTTCTTTTACTTATTCCTAAAATTTTGGATTTTATGGATATGGTTTTGTTTTAAAATTCTTCCAAATCATAGTGGAATTAGATACAGGTGATAGGGTGTTTTCACTGCCTAGGAAGAAGATGACCCAAGAGGCCATCTTCACTTCACCATGTTCCATTTAATTTGGGTATGTTGTATTAGTGAATTTATAAAGATTATATGTTTTAATTAAGTAGTATTTTTATGCCATTTTTGTGTTCATAAGTTAGTATCAAGGTTTAGGATGTTTCATGGGTTTTATGACAGTGTTAGGCTGCAGTTTCGGTGAGATAGGATTAGCCTGTGAGTTTTTTTAGCATTATTCCTTTATAGTTAGTTTTGTTTATTCATTATAGCTTACTGAATTTAATTAATTAATCATTATGTTATTTTAATTAATTAATTTATGTTGCGAGGTTGGGAGATTGGATCTTTGTATGCCTCTAATGAGCTTGGATAATCCTTGATAGTTTCTTCCACCCTTGTAAATTTAATGGAAAGATTTCAAAATGTTGATGGTATATAATACCTTATATATTCTATTTTGGAATCTTAATGGTAGTATATGGATGATCAATCTCTCCCCTAAGGGAGGCACACCAGATATAAATTTAGTAATATGTATTTTCAATTAAATATTTTGTTAAATTAAAATGGATGACTCCAAGGGTCACTAAAAACCCATTTACACTAGCTTCATTTTTTGGTTTGATGGCTGAGACTATTAAATTTTCCTAGATATTACCAATAGGGATTCATATTATCCTATAATATTTTAAAATTCCCCAAGAGGTGTGCCCCTATTTATGTTACAACCTTGAGGGCCTAGAAAATTTTACCTCTCCATGTATTAAAATATGGAACCTAATGGGTACCCTAGTAGTTTACTGACCATGATCTAGTGCATCATGTATTTTATTAGAAAAGAAAACATGTGCCTCAAAATAACCCATAATAAACATGTGAGCCCAAAGACAACACTTGGACTATAGAAAATACTATATTCAAAATTTAACTATAATTCAAGAAAAAAATTTCATAGTACTCGGGAATATTTATTCATTAATGTGAAAATTCTAAAATTACTATCAAATGTTTAGTCTCATACTCATAAAATCCTTCTCATCAAAGGGAAACATGCTCATGGTTAATATCTCAAACCATATCCTAGGAGAATCCTTAACTTACTCCTTGGGAAAACCCCAACAGGATCTATTAACACACAAATAGCATTACTCCTAAGGCATTCTCAACTATGTAAAATAATTTTATTTTAAAAATTTAATGTAATTGATATGAATTAAAAGGAACTTCATTCCAATTATGTATATTTATCTTCCACACCACATTAATTACTTTTCCATTATTTTATGTTTCCATTATCAGAGAAACTTTTTAAATTAAATATTGTCAAATTCCACATCAACTGCATGATATTGATAAACAAAATTCACTAAACTCTTTTCTATTAGACACAAGATAAAAATTTTAGGATCTAATTTAATTTATGGGGAAGAATGTAACAAAATGATGTTGAGTCAATAAGGTTTTCCTTATGACTTTTCCATTCCTTCTTGTTTTGAAAATCACAAACACCTTATCTTTAAGGAAAATCGCTTTTGTAAGGAAAAATGCTTTCTTAAGGAAAATCGCTTTTGTAAGGAAAAATGCTTTCTTAAGGAAAATTTCTTTTATAAGGAAAATTTATTTCTTAAGGAAAATCACTTTTATAAGGAAAATTATCCTTATCATATTTTCATTCATATTTTTCTTAAGTATGAGATTCGGATTCGTTTTCTCGGAGTCATTAAAACTTTGATATAAAAGCATTCTGTTTTAGGATTCGGTTCTGGACAAGAACTATAAGGAAGTTTCATTCCGAATTCCGGATATGAATTCGGACTAAGTTCTATTCCAGATTCAAGATACGAATTTTGAAGAAGAATTCTCATTACGAATTCTAATGAAGAAATCTCATTCCGAATTCCCATTACGAATTCTGATGACGAATTCTCATTACGATTTCTGATGACGAATTCCTATTCCGAATTCCTCCTCCGAATTCTCATTCCGAATTCTCCTATTAAACAGAATCTGATTATCATTGTTTTATACACTCTAAATTTATTCACTCAGAACCTTCACTCCGAAGTTTCTATTCCGAACCTTTATGTTAGAGTTTAAAACGATGTCGTACATTCTGTTACACTTTTTTTGTCATAAAACGATGTCGTCCATTTTGTTATAAACTAACCGTTGTCTAAGTGACACGTGTACAGGTCCCTCCGAACTTTAAGGAAAATATGACCGTTGGAGGAGGAGCCGACCTTACCTATAAATAGGAGCTCATTTGAAAGAGCTCGATGCTGATGCATATGCCGTTTGTTGAAAAAGTGCTTACATGCTGTTGAAGTGATTTCTAGAGAGAGAGTATCTTATTAACTCTCAAAGCTTTGTGCGACTCCGAATGTTGGTGATTACATTCGAAGGCTTCCGAGGATAGGAAGACAGAGGTGCCGACTACCTTAAAGATCGAGGGTTTTCTTGCTGAGAAAGACAGAGGTGCCGACTACCTTAAAGATCGAGAGCTTTCTTGCTGAGAAAGACAGAGGTTACCAACTACCTTGAAGTTGAGGGCTTGCGGGGATAGCAAGACAGAGACTCCGATCTTCGTATCGAGGGCTTACCCTGGTGTGGGTAAGACAGACTTGCTTGAAAGTATAAATCAAGGGACCTTTATCCAAGGTTGTTGGATACCCTTCTCTTTGGGTTAAAAGACTATTATCCTGTTACTAGTTGTTTTACTACTTGTTTTTTTTGCTGCAATTTGTATCTTAATGAAAGTATAACTTTCTTATACTTCCTTACTTACTCTGATTAGTTTAGATTCTATACGTTTTAAGGTAGAATATCATATTGTAACTTTTGTTAAGTTTCAATCTCCGGAATCATATTTCCGAAACCTACTTTTGGAATCCCTTTCCAAGTTCAGTTCGGTGTTAGAGGTGTTGTGAATTTACTTAGTTTAACTTTGTTAAACTTAGCCCTCTCCTTTTCTTAAGGAAACTCTAGTTATTCATAACTAACTTTAAAGGTTCCAAAGGAATTTTTAAAGTATACAATTCACCCCCCCTCTTGTATATTGAGCATCTCATATAATATTTCGATCCTACAATTGGTATCAGAGGTTGGAAACCTCTTACTCTATACCATTCTTACATTTGGTATCAGAGCCAAGGTTACTGAAATACTTGTACTCACATACAAGTTTTTCTTGCTCATTTTTCTATTCCGAACTTTGTCATTCCGGATTATCCATTCCGAACTTTTCCCATTCCGAACTTTGTGATTTCGATTCTAAGCTACTAACAAGTTTGTATCCAAGTTATTATTTAGTATGGAAGGAATTAATGTTGGTTCTATTGACAATATGAATCCTACAAGACCACCAATCTTCGATGGTAATGATTATGAGTACTGGAGAGATCGTATGAAAACTTTTGTTATCAATACTGGAGTAGACAACTTTGTGATGCTTACTGGTGATTATAAAATTCCTGACAAGGAAGTCAGAACCTTTACTAACCAGGAGAAGCAAGAATATCAACTCAACTATAAGGTACGCAATACTTTATTATGTTCAATGACTAGAAATATATATAGCCAAATTTCTTCTTGTGAAGCAGCTAACTGTATATGGAAGAAGTTAGAGGTTACACACTTTGGGACTTCTAAAGTGATTGAGACTAGAAGAGCTATGCTTAGAGTTGAATATCATGGCTTCAATTTTCCATATGGAGAACCTATCTGTAAAGTTCAACAAAGATTTATGACAATTGTTAACAGTCTAAAATCTATGGGAGAAAAAGGTTTAGATGATGAAGCTCTTGTGGACAAGATAATTGATATTATGCCCAATGAATGGGAATCCAAGAGAACGGCTATAGATGAGAACAGGAAGGTTACTCAAATTACTCTTGATGAATTATTTGGAACTCTTCTACAACATGAGACCAGAATGAAGAGAGATGCTGACAACATCAAGAAGAAGAATGGAAATGGTACTGTTGCTTTTACTACAACTTCAAATCAGATGAAAGCTAAGACTCCTGAGAGAGTAACTAGATCCAAATCGAAGAAAGTCATTTTCCAATCCGAATCTAGTGAAAGTGAAGTTTCAGAAAATGAATTAGCCAATCTTGCTCGAAGGATGAACAAGATAGCTGGACAGAGAAACTTTCAATCCAAGTATAAGAAGAAGGACAGGAAAGATAAGAAAGGTGGAGAATTTACTTGTTATGAATGTAAGAGAGCTGGACATATTAGACCAGATTGTCCTATGCTCAAAAAAAAAGAAAGAAAGGAAATACATTCAGACAGAAACAGGAAGAAGTATTACAAAGCTAATGCTAAGAATGTTTTGAAAGCTAATGACACCTGGAGTGCCAGTGGTGGTGACTCTTCAGATGAATCTTCTGAATATGAATCTTCAGGAAAGAAGAATCTTGGTCTTATAGCCAGATTACCTATTGATAATCATTGTCTTATGGCTAAGGTACGAAAAGCCGAATCATTGACCAATGTTTCTCTAAATTCTAATGATAGTAAGAATTATAACTCTTCTGATGAAGAATCATCTTCTGATGAGGAAAATACTTTACCTACTTATGAAGAAGTCTCTAGATTTGCTGAACTTCTTGAGATTGAGAATTCCAAACTCAACAAGAAACTTGATAAGGCAAATTCTAGGAATTCTATTCTTACTAAAGAGATATCAGATCTTTCTAAAGATCTTGATAAGACAAATGCTGATTTTGAAAGTATTTCAAAAAATCTTGAGGAAGTAAGTTCTGAGAAGAACAAACTTTCTAAATAATTAGAAAAAGTAATTTCTAAGAAAAATGTTTTCGAGCCTAACTCTAGTTCCAAAACTAATGATTTTGAGGATAAAAACTTGGTTGTAAAACTCAAGTCCGAAATTTTTTCCTTAAAGAAGTGTTTATCAAACTTTACCCATGGTAAGGAAAATTTTGATAAGATGTATTCTCAAATACGGCCTTTAAGAAATAAATCCGGATTTGGTTATACCCATGCAAAACCAGTTTTCAGTAACAATTATTTTGTTCCTCAAAGTGCCCCATTTTGCACTAAATGTCAATGTGGTTGTCACTGGGCAAAAAATTGTTCCTTAAACAAAACCCAATCCTTAGGTTTTCATAAAGCCTACTTTTCTAAGAAAATGTGGATACCTAAAATTTTATTGTCTGGAAATCTCGGATCCAAACAAGTTTGGATTCCGAAAATCTAACTTTGTTCTTAATTTCAGGAAAATAAAGAATGTTCCAGCAACAATATTTGGTACATGGATAGTGGATGTTCCCGGCACATGACTGGTAACAAAAGCTTTTTTGAAAAGATTATCAAAACGAAAGGAGGAAAGGTAACTTTAGGAGACAATGCTAAGGGAGAGATTGTTGGTATTGGTAATATAGTTCTTTTGGGTAAAACTTTGATTTCAAATGTTCTTTTTGTTAAAGGTATTAAGCACAACCTCATTAGCATAAGTCAGTTAT
This sequence comes from Viscum album, assembly GCA_963277665.1. Taxonomy (NCBI): domain Eukaryota; kingdom Viridiplantae; phylum Streptophyta; class Magnoliopsida; order Santalales; family Viscaceae; genus Viscum; species Viscum album. Next base: position 1,924,238,504 of record OY728160.1, read on the forward strand.
GTGATGAAGGTTACCTTGTGAATTTTAGGAATGATAAATGCTTAGTTCACAATTCCAAGGAAGAATTTATTCTCTCAGCCAATAGGCAAGAGAATGTTTACACCTTAAACTTAGAAGACCTAAGAATCCAAGATTTACCTTGCCTAAGTGCAATGGAAGATCATTCTTGGTTATGGCATAGAAGATTAGGACACTGTAATCTTAGAAACCCATGTAAACTCTCTAAGAAGAAACTTGTTAAGGATATACCAGAGCTTAGATTTGATTCTTCTAAAGTTTGTGATCCTTGTCAATATGGCAAGCAACATAAATCTAGTTTTAAGTCAATCGGTGAAGTCTCAACAACCGATGCATTACAGTTAGTGCACATGGATCTTTTTGGTCCAACACAAACTGGAAGCATTGGAGGAAAATACTATGTGTTTGTTCTAGTTCATGATTACACTAGATTTACTTGGGTCTATTTTCTAGCAAGGAAATCTGAAGCTTTTTCTTATTTCAAAAGTTTTAGAGCTCAAGTTAAAAATGAGAAAAACCTTCCATTGAAAACTATTCAAAGTGATCATGGAGGAGAATTTCAAAATTCTGATTTTGAAACTTTTTGTAGTAAGAAAGGTATTACTCACAATTTTTCAGCACCTAGAACTCCTCAACAGAATGGTGTAGTTGAAAGAAGAAATAGAATTCTTCAAGAAATAACTAGAACCATGTTGAGTGAATATTCTATTGCTAGACATTTCTGGGCTGAAGCTTTAAGTACTGCTTGTTATACTATAAATCGAGTTTTGATTAGACCTTTTCTTAATAAAACTCCTTATGAGTTATGGAATGGTAGAAAACCAAGACTTTCCTACTTCAAGGTTTTTGGTTGCAAAGTATTCATTTTGAATACTAATGATAACTTACATAAATTCGCACCAAAGTATGATGAAGGGATTTTCTTAGGTTATTCCACAACCTCTAAGGCTTATAGAGTTTTTAATAAAAATACTTGTACTGTTGAAGAAACAGTACATGTAAAATTTGATGAATCAGACCCTTTTGTTTTTAAAACCTCCCAACCTACATCCTCGGATGTGTTTTCAAAAACTGATTGTCAACCTTTGATAGAAGAACCTTCTGATAAGGAAATTGTTCTAGAAGATACTTCTGAAACATTTACCCCAGAAGACTTTCTACCTTATGTTGATGAACAGGTTTTACAAAACCCAAATCAGGTGTTTCTTAAGAATCATCCCAGTGATAGTATCATTGGTGATGTAAATCAACCTGTAAGGACTAGAAGTTCCTTAAGAAATGAAGTAGAACATCTAGAATTTCTTTCCCAATTAGAGCCTAAAAGCACAGATGAAGCTTTAGGTGATGATGATTGGATCAAAGCAATGCAAGATGAACTAAATGAATTCGAAAGGAATAAAGTCTGGACCTTGGTTGAAAGACCTAAGGAAACTTCTGTTATTGGAGTAAAATGGGTTTTCAGAAATAAATGTGATGAAAATGGAGTCATTGTTAGAAATAAAGCTAGACTTGTTGCTAAAGGCTATAATCAGCAAGAAGGAATAGACTATGAAGAAACCTATGCTCCAGTAGCTAGACTTGAATCTATCCGCATTCTACTTGCCTTTGCAGCATTCTTTAATTTCAAACTTTTCCAAATGGATGTGAAATGTGCTTTTCTTAACGGTTATGTTCAAGAGGAAGTTTTTGTTGAACAACCTCCTGGCTTTGAAGATACAAAATATCCAGATCATGTTTTTAGACTTACCAAAGCTTTGTATGGCCTTAAACAAGCCCCACGAGCATGGTATGATAGACTTACTGGATTTTTGCTTCAAAATAACTATGTTAAGGGAAATGCAGATCCAACCCTTTTTATAAATAAAGATAAGAAAAATGTTTTGAATGTTCAAATTTATGTTGATGACATTATATTTGGTTCAACTCAGCAATCTTTGACTGACTCTTTTGCTAGTCTAATGAAATCTGAGTTTGAAATGAGTATGATGGGTGAGTTAACATTTTTCCTTGGTTTTCAAATTTCTCAAAAACCAGAAGGAACCTACATATCTCAACATAAGTATATTAAAGATCTTCTTAAGAAGTATGGTTATGACAACACTAAGAGTATAAGTACTCATATTGGTACCTCAAACTCTCTAGATCTTGATGAAGCTGGGAAACCAGTAGATCAAACATCTTTTAGAGGTATGATTGGAAGTCTACTTTACCTAACAGCTAGTCGACCAGACTTAATGTTTTCAGTATGCTTATGTGCAAGATATCAATCCAATCCTAAGGAATCTCACTTAAAGGCAGTAAAAAGAATTTTTCGCTACCTTAAGGGAACCATGGATCTAGGATTATTTTATACTTCTGGAAATGATTTTGTTCTAAAAAGATTTTCTGATGCTGACTTTGGTGGATGTAGAATGGATAGGAAAAGTACATTCGGAACTTGTCATTTCTTAGGAGATTCATTAGTTTCTTGGTCATGCAAGAAGCAACATTCTGTTGCACTCTCCACTGCAGAAGCTGAATATGTAGCAGCTGGAAGTTGTTGTGCACAAGTGTTGTGGATGCAACACACACTCACAGACTATGGCTTGAGTTTTACTAAAACTCAAATTTTGTGTGATAACACAAGTGCCACTGCCCTAAGTAAAAACCCTACACATCACTCTCGTGCAAAAAACATAGATATTAGGCATCACTTTCTTAGGGATCACACACTCAAAGGAGATATTATTCTTCAGTTTATCGGAACGCAAGATCAACTTGCTGACATTTTCACAAAATCCTTGCCTTCTGATAGATTTGAATATATTAAACAGAAGCTAGGAATGATAACCGTAAGGTAATCTTCCTTAATTAACTTTCTGTTGAAAAAATCCCTTTACAGTAATAAACTCCTTTTCATAAGGGGAGTATATTTGATTGTTTATTTAACAAAGTTTTTCAAAATTTGTTTTCAAACTTTTCGGAACTAAAATTTCCGGAATTGAACTTCCGGAAATACAATTTTCCAGAAAGGATATTTTCGCACAAAATACTTCTGGAATGGAAGTATTTGTATTGAAAATTTCCGGAATGGAAAACTTTCGTACTGGTATTTTCATAACGGAACTTTCGTACTAAATCTTCCATAACAAGTTTTTGTATTTACTTTTTCGTATTGAGTCTTTCGTATTGACTTTTCGTATTTACTTTTTCGTATTGAGTCTTTCTTATTGACTTTTCGTATTTACTTTTTCGTATTGAGTTTTTCGTATTGACTTTTCGTATTTACTTTTTCGTATTGAGTTTTTCGTATTGACTTTTCGTATTTACTTTTTCGTATTGAGTTTTTCGTAGTCGTCTTTATATTACCCATTACGAATAACTTTCCTAAGCTAATCCGAAAGGTATGATTTCCTTACTGAAGTTTTCGTAATCATATTTTACTTGCTGGCAATTTCTTATAGTTTGTTTTCGGTTTTTGGATTTCTTAATTCTTTAGTTTAATAAAAACCTCAAAAAGATCGGATTCAAGCTTTCAACCGTTAGATCTGATCTCAGATCATTCTAAACCGTTAGATCAACCGTGGAAGGTGAACCGTCATCCCATTACCTATATAAAGGGGACCCTATTTTCTCGTCCCACATCGATTTCAAGCTTTTGCGTGCTGAAGCTCTGACTCTCCGATTTAAGGCCGTTCCGAACCACAGTTTTCTCAGTTCCGAACTTCAGTCTTCTCGATTCCGAACTTCTCAGAGGACTTCTAATCTGAATGTCTGCAGAGTTAGCTTCTCAAGAAATGTCTTCAACCAAGCCTATTTCTCAGTGGTTAGTCTACAGAGAAAGGTTAGTTCATCCGAATTTCTTCAGCAACTACGATTCTATTATTTCAAAGAATATCAAGCTGAATGGCTGGGAAGGTGTTGCGGTATCAAAAACCGGCAACCAAGATGAAGTCTACTCTGACTTGCTTGTCGAGTTTTATGAGTCAGTTGCTTTCTTCAAGGAAGATAATAGAGAAAAATTTTCTTTCAAATCGTATGGCAAGACATATAAGCTTTCTTACACCAAGGCTGCAAGCTTGGTAGGGCTATGTTATGAAGGTGAATCTGAGTTTATTTCCCACGTATTTCCAGACTCTTTGGGTAGTTTTAACAAGGAAAAGGCATTAGAAATTCTCAGATTGGATGATGACAAGGCTCCGAAAATTGCAAGCCTATCTACAAACTTCCGGATACTGGAGTTATGGGTGCAAGGGCTTATCGTACCGAGAAAAGGAGATAAGGATAGCCTGAAGAAGAGTGAGATATATATCTTAGATTTTTTGATAAATCTAAGAAAGTTCAACTTGATGAAGCATATTCTTCTTAACATTGAAAATTTGAAGAAGGGGAATCTGATAGCTCAGATCGTGATGTACCCGGCAATATTGTCAAAGCTCATAGTTCGGTGCCTAGAATCTTTCAAGGTAGCTTGCAGTTCTAAGCCGAAAGTTTGCAAGATCATGTTGCTCAGTGATGCCACTCTTAAAAGGATGAATATAGCTTTTGACAAGAAGTCTGGGAAGTTCATTGATCTGCCTCCTCAAGTAGAAGTGACTCCGAAATCTGATGATCCGGAATCATCCAAGCCAGTAAGGAAGAGGAAGCTGAAAGAAGTGGTAGTCGAAGCTGAGGAACCTAAGTCTAAGGAAGTCCACTCCGCACCTCCTAAGTCTAAGAAGAAGAAAACCTATACTGATGAGGTTGCAGCAAAGTGGAGAGCTGACAAAGAGAAGAGAAAAGAAGGGGATCCGCAGTTCGGATTGGATCCTGCAGAGGCTAAAGCTCTGAAAGAGAAGGCTGCTGATGAGCTCGAGAAACAAGCAAAGGAGAAGAAACTGAAGAACAAAATGTCAGAAGACGAGGCTGTACAAGCATTGTTAAAGTTCAACGAAATGGTTTCAGCAACCATTCCCGTTCCGAGAACTTTTTCTCTGGAATCTTTACCTGAGACTCCAGGAAGAAATCTTGATGATCCAGAAGAGAATGTTGCTACGAATACTGAGGAAATAGAGCAAGTGGAACAAGTTGAAGAAGCTGCTGAAGGAAGTGGTGAGACAGGAGATGTGCTCAAACAAGTAGATGAATATAAAGGAACTCCTTCGGAACACCTCTCGCTCCGAACATCTGAAGCTCAATCTTCAAAGCTTGTTACTCCTGAATTGGAAGAAGAGAAAGGTGAAGAAGAAGTTTCTTGTCTGAGAGAAGAAGAACATCTTTTACTTGATGCTGCTCAGAAGGAAAATGTAGAAGTTGCTGATGAGGAAGATTTGGTTGTTCAAGTGTCTGACAGTGAGAAGAAATCTCCGGAACAGGTTTCTATTCCGAAAAAAGATAAGGGGAAAAAAATTCTTGCTGATACCCCGAGTTCAGAAAAGAAAATGAGGAAGGAAGCTGGTAGTTCTTCGAAGAGGAAGTTGAAGCTTATAGAGGAAGAAAATTCTCCTAGCAAGATTTCAGATTCGGAGTCATCTTCGTTGGGGAATGATTTTGTTGTCCAGTCTTTGAAGAAGTTGGTGGGAACCATTCCAACCTTCTCCAGTATTGACTCTAGATGCCAGATGCTTCAACATGCGCTGAATCAGAAAACCGACTCCGTATCAATGGTTATGGATAAATGTGTTGAGATTGAAGCACAGTTCAAAAATTTCTTTATTGGTTACGAAACTCATAAAAGATCTTGCAAGAGGATGACAAGCTGGTCCAAGAAAACTGTGGAAGAGATGAGGTTGCTGGATGAGTTTCAGGATAATGTTAAGGATGCATTTGAAACCGAGGACAAGAAGATTAAAGAGCTGACTGCATCATTCGAAGAAAAATTGACAAAGGAAAAGAACTTTCGGATTCAGGAAGTGAGAGATCTGAATGGAAAGCTCAATTCCGTTAATCAAAGTTGGAAATATGAAAGGGATTATCGGATCGAGTTTGAAGAAAGGATGAAGGCTCAGGAAGAGAAGATGAAAGTTCAGGAAGAAAAGTTGAAGGCTCAGGAAGAAATCATTGAAGCTCAATCAGCAAGAATAGTCGTCTTAGAGAAGCAAGCAGAGGAAGATCACAAAGACTTAAAGAAGATCAAGACAATTCTTAAGGGGCTAATGTCGAAGGAGAAAGATCCGAAATGACCAATCTGATCTTTTTGTTGTAATTATTTTGTTGCTGACATTTCAAATCTAATGAGAATCGTGCTTGTTGTTTCTATAGTTTTCATTACTAATTTTTCAGGTACTTTGTTAAGTTTTTCCATTCCCTCCAATTCTTTTTGAAAATCACAAAGGGGGAGAAGGAAAAGATCCTTAAGAAAAAGAGGAAATCTAATAAGTGCTTATCAAAGGGGGAGAAAGGAAAATACCCAAGGAAAAAGAACTCTAATAAGAGTTTGTTTAAGGGGGAGTTTTTCTTAAAGAAACATCACTCCAGAAATATGAATACGATCCTTAGAGTTTCAAAGCCTAAGGGGGAGTTAGTCGTATTCATCTATTTTTTTAAACCAAGGGAGATAAGCTTTAATGTGTTTCTTTCTTCTTAGAATAGCTTTTTAGTTAGGATGTTTGTGCTTTCCAAAAAGGGGGAGATTGTTGAGTCAATAAGGTTTTCCTTATGACTTTTCCATTCCTTCTTGTTTTGAAAATCACAAACACCTTATCTTTAAGGAAAATCGCTTTTGTAAGGAAAAATGCTTTCTAAAGGAAAATCGCTTTTGTAAGGAAAAATGCTTTCTTAAGAAAAATTGCTTTTATAAGGAAAATTGCTTTCTTAAGGAAAATCGCTTTTATAAGGAAAATTATCCTTATCATATTTTCATTCATATTTTTCTTAAGTATGAGATTCAGATTCGTTTTCTCGGAGTCATTAAAACTTTGATATAAAAGCATTCTGTTTTAGGATTCGGTTCTGGACAAGAACTATAAGGAAGTTTCATTCCGAATTCCGGATATGAATTCTGACTAAGTTCTATTCCAGATTCAGGATACGAATTCTGAAGAAGAATTCTCATTACGAATTCTAATGAAGAAATCTCATTCCGAATTCCCATTACGAATTCTGATGACGAATTCTCATTACGATTTCTGATGATGAATTCCTATTCCGAATTCCTACTCCGAATTCTCATTCCGAATTCTCCTATTAAACAGAATCTGATTATCATTGTTTTATACACTCTAAATTTATTCAGTCAGAACCTTCACTCCGAAGTTTCTATTGCGAACCTTTATGTTAGAGTTTAAAACGATGTCGTACATTCTGTTACACTTGTTTTGTCATAAAACGATGTCGTCCATTTTGTTATAAACTAACCGTTGTCTAAGTGACACGTGTACAGGTCCCTCCGAACTTTAAGGAAAATATGACCGTTGGAGGAGGAGCCGACCTTACCTATAAATAGGAGCTCATTTGAAAGAGCTCGATGCTGATGCATATGCCGTTTGTTGAAAAAGTGCTTACATGCTGTTGAAGTGATTTCTAGAGAGAGAGTCTCTTATTAACTCTCAATGCTTTGTGCGACTCCTAATGTTGGTGATTACATTCGAAGGCTTCCGAGGATAGGAAGACAGAGGTGCCGACTACCTTAAAGATAGAGGGCTTTCTTGCTGAGAAAGACAGAGGTGCCGACTACCTTAAAGATCGAGGGCTTTCTTGCTGAGAAAGACAGAGGTTACCAACTACCTTGAAGTTGAGGGCTTGCGGGGATAGCAAGACAGAGACTCCGATCTTCGTATCGAGGGCTTACCCTGGTGTGGGTAAGACAGACTTGCTTGAAAGTATAAATCAAGGGACCTTTATCCATGGTTGTTGAATACCCTTCTCTTTGGGTTAAAAGACTATTATCCTGTTACTAGTAGTTTTACTACTTGTTTTTTTTTGCTGAAATTTGTATCTTAAGGAAAGTATAACTTTCTTATACTTCCTTACTTACTCTGATTAGTTTAGATTCTATACGCTTTAAGGTAGAATCTCATATTGTAACTTTTGTTAAGTTTCAATCTCCGGAATCATATTTCCGAAACCTACTTTTGGAATCCCTTTCCATGTTCAGTTCGGTGTTAGAGGTGTTGTGAATTTACTTAGTTTAACATTGTTAAACTTAGCCCTCTTCTTTTCTTAAGGAAACTCTAGTTATTCATAACTAACTTTAATGTTTCCAAAGGAATTTTTAAAGTATACAATTCACCCCCCCTCTTGTATATTGAGCATCTCATATTATATTTCGATCCTACAATTGGTATCAGAGGTTGGAAACCTCTTACTCTATACCATTCTTATAAATGATATTTTAGTATTTATTACTTTAAGTAAATATCTTGTGGAATTTCATGTGACATAAAAAACCCAAAATTAAATTATTTAATAAAATAAAAAAATTAATTTTAAACACTAATATATTATTAATACAAAAATATAAGAAAATAAATTAACATTCATTGTAAATGGTATGAAATAATTTTAAGAACCGATATAGTAAAGGGTAATTTTTATAGGAAAGTTTTTTATCTATAATTTTTTATTTTAATTTAGAAGAAAATTTTAGGAATTTAAGAATTTTAATTTGAATAAATGATATTAATTTATTAATTGATAATTTAATAATTATATTTGAGTTATTTTTTTTATTTTTCTAAAATGGCTGATTTTTTGGTGGATAATAAAAAATATCAATTTTAAAAACACTATTACTTTTATGAAAATATTATGAAATAATAATGACATGATAATTTTTGAAACCTTTTTAAAGAAAAAATATTTATTTGAGAAGTAAAGTATTTCCTATGAAAATATAATTTTGAACATTGAAATCTATGTTGGACATTATATGAAATCAAAGTAATGTTTTTAATAAAATAAATATTATCTTTGGGTGTTCCAATTTAATCTAGTATTCAAAAGGATCATTTAGGTTTTGATTTTTTTTAATGTCAAATAATTGTCCTTTATTAAAAACAATGTTATTAATTCCATTTAAAACATCATTAAACACAATTTTTGAATAATTTTTTATACGTAAATGATAATTTTTCTAAAAACCATTTTCATTGTGTTAAGCGTACTTATATTAAATATCATTTTTAACACATCATGGAATTGAATATTTTAAAATAGATTTAATATTTTCAGCATAATATTAAATTTAGTTATTTGTTCACAATTCGTTTTTCATTGAGAATAAATAATTTCCATGGTAGACATTTTTTAACTAGAGTAAGGGTTAAGAGGGGGTTAAAAAACTGAAAAGGATTAAAATATAAAATAATTATATCTAAATTTTCCTATATACATGTATTTAAACTATAACATTTACTACATTCTAAATTTGACTAAGTTAGAGATACCATATCTAATAAAGGGATTTGTTATACTTAAATGTTCTTAATATTTTTAAGTATACCACTTCCCTAACATAAAAAGGGAACCTTTTATCCCCACTCCTAAATTGTTATTGAGAACCCTATAACAAGAAATACCAATCTAAATCACCTTTAAAATTTACTCCCCTAATAATGGGGTTTTTTTCTAACCAGAATACCAATCCAAGAAGGCTTAATGTGTAAGCCAAAGGATGATATCCAATAAGGATTAATTAGTATTAACCGAATTATATCAAGTTTATTTCAGTTTATATATCTATAAAATATATTTTTATCATCATAATATAATGGTAAATGTATATATATAGTATTTAAATTTTATTATGTTGAAACAATAAATTATTTCTACCTCATTTCCATCCAATGGAAAAAGGAAACATCACTCACGCATATGTATATAATATCTCCTCCATGAACCAATGTATTTTATTTTTCATTGTCTCACATTGTAGGTTATAAATATGGATTTAATATATATATAAATGAGTTTTATGAAATAATTATGATACACTAAAGATATGTTATTATATATTTTCTTACAATCCCATCCATTTAGATAATGAAAATTCCCCTTATGTGTACAATTGAACTACTACATCATTGAAAAACACATTTAATTTTTCAATACCGCGCCACATATAAAGTCATAAAAACTGATCTAATGAATAAATATGATATTTATAATTGGAATATTCTTCTAGAAAAATGATATTATTATTATAAAATAGCATGTTCTTACTCATTGAATAATTTTTACATGTTTTTGTTTTGGTCGGTTTTACCACCTATATGAACTTTGTGAAAAATCACTTGTCATGAATATTCACATAATTTCATGTGCTATTAATATAATAAAATAATGGTTAATCTATTAGGTTTTCATAATTATAGAGTGATAATTTTTAAATTTATATTTACTATAACTTCAATTACTTGGATAAATTAAATAATCATTGAAAAAATGTTTTTTTATATATTCTATGAAAGGCAATGAATAATATCTATAAAGTTATTATGAAAAAATATAATAATTTAAAACACATGATTTTAATATTAATTAACATTTTTGAGATGATAAAACTATCACCAAGGTGAAAGGACTAGGATCATTGAATATGTACAGAAAACTTAATATTTAACCAAAAAATATTTATTTTTAAAAAAAAATATTAAGTGGGTAATAAATATCATAATGGAATGATATATAGTAATATAAGTATGAATATGGATGTTTTATATATTTAAAATTAGTCTAAGTCTCATATTCTTGAGGTTCAAATGTGTTTGACCGTGAAGATATCCATTGTAAAGGGACTGTCAACTCAAATTCCTTTCCTTAGTTTATAAAACTTCTTCATTGATGATGTTTTTCCAAGATTTTTTGTTTTATAACATATTATTGTTTATGATATATTTCTAAATGTTTTATGTGGATTTAAATTTGAAATTTTATATATCTCCTTAAGGGTTTTTGGTTTCAATTTCAATTCCTTGAGGCATGTTTCATACCGTGCACCTTGTTCTTTTTATTTTATTGTGTACATGAATCCACATGAATGTATTTTCATATATTAATTCATTAAAATTATGGGTTTTACATAATCAAATTCCATGCTATCATTCAATGTATTTTTGATTCAACCATCACAAAAAAATGTCAGTGTTTTCATATAAATGAAATATTTTTTTAAAAACTATTTTTATAATCACTAGTGTGTTTAATATTCATAAATTAAAAAAACACTTTTGGTGAACAATTATAATGATATATATATATATATTATATTAAATAATTTTTTTGAACATTCTTCTTTAGTTTATTATAGACAAGAGATATAAATAAATTCAATTTTATGCTTAAAAACTATATTTCTCTAAAAATAAGTTTTTCAACATTTTACACACTTATTTTAAAACTAATTTTTGAAAATTTTAAAAATTTTATTTTAAAATATAATTTATAATTTTAAATTTAAAGTAAAAATTATCTTAGCATTAATTGTTTATAATTTTTTGAAAAGATAAACTTTTTAATGAATAGTGAAAATATTAATTTTCTTTAAGAATTGTCGTTTATTATAAAGCTTTTGAAAAAATAGAAATTATTTTTAGAAGGTTATAAAATTAAAAATATTTCAAATATATATTTATTAATTATATTGAGTTCATTTTAATCATTTTTAGTTTAATTTTTATAAAAAAACATTGAAAATGTTCAAACATTTTCTCGTTGAAAACTCATTTTCCTATCACATTTGAGGGATAAATTTTAAGTTAAAAATTTCCACTTATGTGAGTGGAATTTTAAAAAATTGATTTCATATATTGAAAAATAATAATTTCTATTATCTAATATGGTCAATATAATTTTTGACCAAAATGAATATTGAAAATTGTAAAAATTAATTACCGTGGTTAAGGTAAAAATGTGTTTACCAAGGGTTATACTAAAATGTTAAGCATTATAAATTAAAAAAAACTTATCCAAAATACATTTTATGGCCATATTTGGATCTGATATTTTATAATTATATAATTTTTTTTATTTTATTCCCTTTGTAAAGTAAAAAACATATGTACACCTCTTCATTTTAAAAAATTTTAAGTGTTCCACTCACTTCACTTATAAAAGGACACCCAAACTCCTATATTATTTACACCTTTATACCATTTTGGATCAGAAAAGATATGCTGAAATAACATCATAAATTAACTCCTCTAATTTTAAGCCTTATTTTGGTCCGAATTCCAACCTATAACGCCTTTTGGTGAAAATCAAAATAAATTTTCCAATGAATACGTAACATCCCTAATCAAGTGTTTTATTTTATTTATTCATATATATCCATCAATTATTATTAATACATGATGTTATTATAACCTAATTATATTACATATTATGAGTTTAATTTTATTTTAAATAAATGAACTAAAACCATATCAAATTCCTTCAAATGGGCTATGAAATCATCATTCGTGTGTACAACGAACTTCCACCTCACGAACCGATATTATTTGTTTTTCCATTACCACATCTCACAACTGGAAATAATGATATATTATTTATTTATATATTATATTTATTATATTATTATACTTATAGAATTATTATATCATATATAACGTTTTAATTTGTAATTTATGGGAAAATGATAATGTCGCTCGAGTGTATGGTGGACTATCGCTTCACAAAGTGATGTGATTTTTTATGCTTTAAATGGAAGGTTATAAGGATGATTTTATAGAAAATATGTTTTATATATGACATATTTTTTTAATGTTAATATATTGTTAATTGTTTTTTTCATTTAATTTTTCAATAAAATGGAAATAGAATTCATGTGTACATACGGCCTACCGTCTCCATGAATAATGTATTTTATTTTCCTTATCTAACTTTTATGGATTACAATAAATAAATATTTAATGATCATATATAATATTTACCAAATGGATTTAATTATGACATTATGGAACCATAATCAAATTAATATGACAAAAAAAATCAAACCATACCTTAAAAACAAAGTAGTTATTACTAGAAACATGATTTTAAGGAAGAATTATTAATAAATGGGTAATAAAAGGTCATAAGTAAATAACACATGGTATGATATATATAAGTATGATTCTTTATTTTATTTATAATAAACTTTTATTTATTATAAATTAGTTTTTAATTTTTATTAAGTATTTCGAGCCTTATGGTAAGGGATTTCTAGTCTCTCTTCTATTTGTGTGAGACATAGAAATTAACCACTAATTTATTTTTTTGGTGTATATAATTCCACATGGACATATTATATCATGAATCTAATTATTTTAATGATATTTATAGTTTAATTTAATGTTATTCTCTATTGGGTCTTATGGACAAAAATATTACTAAATAGGTAAGGGATTTTTGCCTCAATTTTCTTCTATGAAATATATGTTATGTTATGCACCTATATTATTTTACAAAGTGTATTTACTTGACATTTAACATGTAATATCAGGAATTGATTTAATATAATGATATTTTATGTTTAATTTAACATTATTCTTCAATGGGGATTATGATTTAAAGTTATCAATGTGGTAAGTGCTTTATGATTCAATCTAATTGTTTATCAATATTATTTATAATTAAGCTTCCAATGTTGAAATATTATGATATATATCTCTGTAAAATCATGAATATTATTTTAATCTATTAATTTCATGAGAATACATATTTTAAATTTATTTTATTCTCTTTATGTACTCAAGAGTTAAAAAAAATGTTTTTAAGAAAAATCCCCTTTAGCTTTAGTCAAAAAACATTTTTTATTTTAAAACCATGTTTTCAAAATACAATTTTAGAAATGTTTTAACATTATTCAAATGATTTATTAAATAAAGTTTTACCCATTTTTTGAATTTTTAATTTTATTTAAAGGAGTCTTCATATCTTTTTCCATACAATTTCTATTTAGATTTTACAAAAAATGTGAAAGGAATATTTTTTAACATGTGTGACATGAATGGAATATCTTTACATCGAGACTAATATTCTCTTTTAATATTCCTTTATAAGTTTCTATAGTAAATTTCAAATAAAATTATTTTTAAAATGTTTTTTTAAAAAATTCTTCTCAAATCAAAAATTATATTTTTTCTCAACAAATTATTTAATTTTTTAAAGCTTAATTTATAAATTTTCAATGTTATTTTAAAAGGAATAGATTTTAAAAATGTTTAATGTTTTAAAAATTGTTTTCAAAGTATAAGGGATATATCCATAAAGAAAGGTTTTAAATGATTTTGAAAGCTTACTTTATATTTTTTCAAGGTTATTTTTTGAGGAAATTATTTTGAAATTATTTTATGTTTTAAATATTATTTTCAAAGTTGAATGAATTTTTTGCTCATGAAATTGTTTAAACAGTTTTTAAAGCTTTGTCTATAAGTTTTAATGTTTATTCTCAAATAAAATTATTTTTTAATATTTTATGATTTTCAAATAATAATTAAATTTCAATTAAAATTTATTTTCCTCAAGAAATATTCCAAGTGTATTTTAAAAATCATTTTCCATATAATATCACTTCCTTTGATTTTAATTATGTTTTATTAAGAATATGATACAAGTATACCATTCTTATTCTTTCTCTGAATAATTTAAGTTTATTATGATAATATGTTTATGAAACTTTTGTCTCTTTATAGGTTATACAATGATGAAATTATTATGAAATCCACTTCTTTTTTCACAGATTATGCTATGATGAAATAAAGAAATGATTTTAAAACTTATAATATTTATGTAGGCCATGATATGATGAAATGTTTATGAAACCCATTTCATTTCATGGGTTATTATATGATAACTTTTTTGTGATTTTGTGGAACAGATATGTATGTTTATAATTATTTAACGAGTGGGACCTATATATCCATACAATTAATTAGATAAATATTTATATATTATGGGATAGAGGGGATTAGAATGGGGAGTGGAACCAGTTCAGTAAGACACTTTTTTTTGTGATGGTCTTGGAAGCGAACATTTATTACTATAATTATTTTGGGAGTGAACCCATTCCACTATGATATCCTTGGCTGGAAGCCTTGAATACTGTGTAAATTATTTTCTATGCTTGTGTATGCTATTATTATATGTCATATGAAAATCTTATGTTCTCCTGGATCATGTTCTTTATTATTATTATGATTCATGTCTTATAAACTACCAATCCTTACTCCATAACTTAATATTATGATCTTTTATATAAAGGGTATGATTTTCAAATGTTATGCTCATTTTCTTATACCCTTATGTCCACGTTATACATATGTATCTCCCTTTTTTTACCATTACCGAGCATCTGATATCACAATTTCTTATGATTCCTTTCCCTATGTAAAGAATAATGGTTTTAAGTAGGGTATGTTTGTGAAGAGTACTAAATGGGAATATCATTATGAATGTTGTTGAAGATATTTAACTAAATTAAAATATTGTGTACCTAGTCTACAAATAAACTAAATTAATGTGGTCATCTGTAATGTGTTTGTGTAATGTATTGAATGTTTCTCTAAAAAGATGTAATATATTTTTATGAGAGGGTTTTTTCATTAGAGGTGGTATCATAGGAAAGAATCAGTTATCCTTTGAAAAATATGAATAGAAAAACCTAGTGATACCCATAGGGATATTTCTAAGGATATTTCTGGGGATACATATCAGGATAATTATAAGGATGAGTTAAAGTATAGGAAAATATCCTAGAATTTTGGTAAAGGACAGAGTGAGTGGTTTCCAGGAAATTACATCACTATATAGATATGGAAAGTGTATGTGGATCCAATACAGAGGTACCCTGGGGCCAAAAATCTAAAAAGGGTGAATTGCGTTAGACTATATCATCACTTAGTGCATGAAAATGAGCCTTACTACACAACTATTTTGAAAATACCGGGGGATATGATTTGAAAATACACAAAAACTTTATAAACCATCATAAAGTATTTAAATACCTAGTTATCATGGAGGACCTAGGTTAAAACTAAGTTATAATATATTAAAAAATAATGTTTCTCTATTTTAACCTCGAATAAATGTTTTTTTATACTATTTGGTTTTCCATTATTATTGGCATTTCCCACATAATTTTTTTTGGTTTTAGTAAATGACAGGAACCAGAATTAATTGAGTTAATATTGATTGTGACTGAAAATTTATGGATGATAAGGCAAATGGGATGATTATTAGAGTAAATAATATTGTGATTATGACTAAATTGTTATCACAAAACATGATTAACAACATGCACATTAACAAACTCTTATTACTTCCAATGAAGATAAGGATAAAGTCTGTTGAGAGTTTGGTTAGTATTTACAATGAAGGAACGAATATTACCTTTTCCTTATGGTGATAATGTGGAAATAGTCACTAAAGAGAATGTATCAGTGGCATGAGAAGATGTTTTGGGTGTGTAATATATAATTACCCAAACTTAAACATCACATAATATTGAGATATGTCAACAATTTTACTTTAATTCACATTATATTTTCAGGTTTATAGTTTTTGAGAATTATGCCATAAATATTACATTATATCTAAAATATTACAATGTAGACACTTCTACTATATCCAATTTTTCACAATAATAAAACTCCTTGAATAAAACAATAATTACTATTTTTAGATAAAAAACTTCTTCAATTATTCCTTTCTCTTTCCCTTCCTTATACCCTATGAAAAGCATTTAAAAAACATGAGATGAGCATAAAAATATCAATAAGGGATATAAAATAACGAAATAAAATATTATTCCATGAATACATACACATAAATGAAATCATAATTTTTACTCATAAAATGTAGTCTCTTTAACATACCTCATGAAATTATAAGATTTGTGAATTACTCATAGAAATCATAAATCATAAATGTAACTTGTGGAATCTATAAAATAATTACATTGTAGCTTCCAAAGCTACATATGGAGTAACCTTCATGGTTACGTTGGGAATACCCATCACAGTATATTCCCTAAATCTCATATGAGAAACCTTAACTTTTACCTCCATCACATTACCTAGTGAATTGGAGAGCTATCACGGGCTCACCCACCCTGGGTTTATATAAGGCCCCAGCCTTAAACCTTACTTAATCTTAAGTTAATACAAGATTACACATTGAGGATCTTTTCAGGTTTAGAGTTTTAGAGAATAAGATCATAAACTTTCATTACATTCCATATTTAAACAAAGTTGTTACATAAAGATATTATTCATTTATCCCATCAACAGAAACATATTTAAAATAAAACATGGATTATTTCTTGACAGTTCCTTGACACTATCATCATATCATGTACCTTTCCCTTGACCTGTTAAAAACAATTCAAAAAACTTTGGATGAGAATAAAAAGCTTATTAAGGGATATAAAAATATATGGAAAGTAAACATGAGTACATGTACACATAAGAATCAATGAAATCATACTTTACTCATAAAACATAAGCACTTTAACATACCTCATCAAATCATGACTAAATCATAGAAATTATAAGACATAAAGGTAACTTGAGGAATTAATAACATTCTTAAGTAGGGAGTAACCCTCTTGGTTACATTTGGAATACCCACCACATTATATTCCCTAAATCTCTTCGGAGAAACCTTAACGTTTCACTCCTTCGCGTTACCCAATGCATTGGAGAGCTATATCGGGCTCACCCGCCCTTAGTTTATCACGGAACCACCCGTTTTCATAAAAATTCCCAAGAACCATAACATAAACGTATCACATAAAACATGCATAATGGAAACATAACATTTACACATCACAATATAACATTTTAGGATATTGAAATAATGAATCCATTCAAAAATAACCCATTTTCAAAACCATTTAAAACATTTAATAAAGAGATTTTTGAATCAAAGTGTCCCATACCACCTTGAAGCTTTAAAAAAATTTAAACCATTAATATCCATATAAATAAATCCTTAAAAACATTTTGAAAACATGGATATTAATAAGAACAAATCATTAAAACATTTAAAGAGATATTTTGGTTAAAGTGTTTTTACCAAAATTATAGACACTTGAATACAATAATTGAGGAATAACATTTAGTCAGAACTTTATAATATCATGATAATAAATGTATTCATGATATAATATTACAAAGGACATTATATACACCATATTAGAGTGAATTGGTGCATAACAACAATTAATTCTCAATAGAAATGTAAAATGTGATGAAATCCCTTATAAAGAAGGTATCCTTAAATTAAGGATAAATCAATATCAAAATTATGTGTGACAAATATAAATACACCCAATATAAGTGGATATTAAGTGTCAATCAATAAAAGTTCATTCAACCATATTCAAATGATGACATATTCAATAACTACACATTGAACCCAAAGAAATCGAAATTGGGTTAAAAAGTTCCCTTGGTAAAATTCGACAGCCTAACGACATCACTTCAAAATTCAGAAAATGAGTTGATGAGAGATAAAAAAAGGGTATCTCACCACTTGGAAATAAAATTTACATCAATAAGTATATATTAGAACATATCCCAACATAACAATATGTAAATTAAAAGACCCAACAAAAGAAGTCTTTTAAAAAGTGGAGGGTGAAAGGTTCCCTTACCGACATGGGTATCTTTCGAAACATACACCTCGTGAAAAAGGACAATACAAAATTGATGTAAATACTCATAAAAGAAATTATATTACACAATGAGTAAAATAATGGGAAGTATATACACCACACAAAGGAAATTGTTCCAAATGTAGAATAAATCTCTCAGGAATAAAAGTGAGATGAAAAATCCCTTACGAAAACTTGGCAGCCTAACGATGCCACATAAAACTTACAAAATGGATTGATGACATAAAATAGGGTCTCTCATCATACTAACATAATATTACAGAAATAGGAATATAAAATAACATCCCCCAACATAACAAATAGGAGCTTAAAAGAAGTGACATAAAGAAGAGTACTTAAAAAGAAAGAGAGAGGTTAGATTTCTTACAAAAACTCGGCAGCCTAATGGTGCCACTCAAAAATTCCAAAATGGATTGATGAGAGAGAATAGGGTCTCTCATCATATGAACATAAAAATTACAGTATGATTAATATAAAAGAATATCCCAATAACAAGAAATATGAGCTTTTAAAAGGATTGACATAAAAGAGTGTACTTTAAAAGAAAGAGAGGAGTCAGATCCCTTACCTCGGGTCCGACATGACTCGATCATTCTTTAATCTCCTGAATAATAAACTTGAGTTAATTTATAATTCCTTAAGAACCTTTTTAAAGTTCATTATTACTTTTATATCACTTATTACCATGTCCTGAACAGTATGTAATTATTTTAGTTAATAACGGTCGTTTAAACGATCATTTGTACTTGAGTCAAAATATGCTCTTTATAATTACAACTTGTTCATGTATCCATTATATCCAAAGTTATAATCATGATTTATATATCATATATATCCAGTATATACATGCATTTATAATATTACATAATCTTTTAGAGGTAAGAAATGAAATGCATCGTTCATAGAGACGGTAAGTCGTACGTTCGCATGAACGATATTTTCATTTCTATTTCGTATTTTATAGAATGGAATCATAATGATATAAATGTATATTATAATTCCAGTATAATATCATATATAATACCATTAATTACATCCTTTATACATCCCACATATGGAATTAATGAATCAAATCACTTTGAGGGGGCGGTAGTCCGCACTTCCTAAAATGAAGATATCGCGTCTACTCATAATGGTAACCATAAAGGATATGCCATAAATGAAAAATACAGAAGCATAAGTAAAATATAAACATATTATATATAATTTATAAATATAGTGACATCTTAATGGCCACCTTTGAAGGTGATATATGAGTGTTGAACAATCATCGTTTCGTGAGGCAGAAATTCGCCATCCATGGAAACAGTATGTTATTTAACCATTAGATGTAGGTGTGTGTAAGTGTATCTCAAATACTTCTTATAAAAACATACTAGTATATTGTAGATACTGTAGTTGTTACAAAATTAATGAATAAAAAGAGTTTAGTGGGTTGGAGAAGCAAAATAAAACAAAAGGACTCAAGTGAAGACATTACCTTAAAATCGGGTAACTCCGTTTGGTTTGAGCTCAAAGGCTTACTTGGGAAGACTTCTACCCAAAGTGAGGCTTAAAGGAGTTATAGAGGGATGTGTAGAGACAAAATGGGCAGGGGTTGGCCGAGCCAATGGCTTTGGATGTGTGGGTAAGGAGGTAGAGGTGGGGGCCTTTTATAAGAGGAAGGGAGGGGCACTCTTGGAAAGGTATAAAATGTAACTTTATTTTCAAATGAGTTTCAGATTTTAATGGTCCCACATTGATGTGTTTCTAGGATATGGTGATAAAGGTTTTAAATCCACCCATCCAATAGGTTTTTGACATGTTTAGGTCTTAGAATTTACATTATCTTTCCATTTTATTTAAATCCTTTATTAATGAGGTAATCACTACATCATCATTTTGTCATATATAATTTAATTTATTTAATGTCTAAAAGTTATAGAAAATACTATGATGTAGGAAATATTTTTGGATTTCTAATGACTATTTATAGTATAAAATATGACTTGTATAACCCCATGTAAATTTTTTTTTAGTTAAACAACTAATGTTTGTGTCATTTTAATTTTAACATTAAATAAAAAGGTATTTATGTCATTTTCTAACCAAAGTGGCTCCATGGGGTCCCCAAGTTGACCCATGGATTTTTTGGCCGGCCATGACTCATCGAATGAGGGTAGGACATGTGTCTAGGTCATATCATTTTATTAAAACATTATTCTTACCTTAAACTACACTAATTACATCTAATCGCGATTAAAAACTTAATAAGTTACTATTCACCAAAAAATTATTTTAATCCCATTGAACCAAATTTTAATTCTTAATGACAAAAATTTATGTCGGATTTTTGAAATTCAAAACACAAAGATGGCAATATTTCATTTAAACAGAAAATCAGTTTTTATAAGTACCACTTAGTGGTTTCACTATTTATCAAAAATTGATGTTTTTCAGAAAATTACCAAAAATTCACCCTAAGCTATATTTGATTTTCCCAATTCAAAAATGATGTCTATTTTACAAAATTCAAAACATCTAAGTTTAATTAATTAATTTAATAATTAATTCCCGTTGTCAAAACAAATAGTGTGTTTTTATGAAACAAAATGTATCAAAAGATTGACACTAGTTTAAGTCCGATTTCAAAGTGAAATTAATTCCAATGACCACTATTGGATTAAATGGTAAAAATATATTATAATTTCACTTTAAAACCAATTCAAAAGATAATATAATCATATAAATAAATTAGATTAAAAAGAGGTTGTGAATTAAAGTACAACATTTTCACTATTCATTAAAAAAATGAACTTTATCAGAAAGATACCAAAAATTTACACAAAGTAAATTTTGATGTCCCGATTCTAAATAATAATTTTATTTTGTCAAATATAACACATAAAATTGTTAAAAAGTGGATTTAAAAGAGGTTCGCCTTTAAAAGGCCGTTAATCGACCTTTTAAAGAATATTAGAATGTTTACCCTTAAAATTGGATTCATTTGCATTTTTAATCCACTAACATTTATTGTAAAAATTAAAAATATTTGACAAACATATATAATCATTTTTTAGCTAGTTCTGTTCATTCCCTCCATTACAACGGCTAGGCATCAACTACTATTTAAAATAATATTATTTTATTATTAGAGTGCAACGTAAGATTCCCAAGAAACTCGTTGTTGTGTGTTGGGTACACCATCGAGCATAGCGTCCCCTTTAAAGTTATATTAATATTTTATTCACAAATATGAATAAATATAAAAAATGTCATATTCTTTATTTACCTGGGGTGTTACATCCTTCCCCTCTTTTGGGAATTGCATCCTCGGAATTTTAAAATTGTGCTTGGAAACATCCTTGAAAGTCCAACATCGGAAAAAGAGTCGGTAAAACAATAACTTTAAAATAAAGAAAGATAAGAACAAAGGTCACCCGAGTTAACCCATACTAGGATTCCAAGTATGAATATATGGACATAGAGGAGAAAACATAGGGTCATGTTCTGATGGAGAGTGATAGAAAAAATGTTTAGGAGAAAGTTAACCATAAGAAAATCACAAACTTGTGATGGGTAAAGGGTATTCGATTCCCCAGTAGGAAAAGATAATAGACAACATTTTTGTTTTAAGTTACTTTTTATTGAGGAATTTATTCATAAGGAAACATAATCACTTATCATGTTGACTTTCAACTTCTATTAGATTCCTTACACAAACACATATTTTCTCCAAAAGACGAGTATTTAGGAAGACTTGTTCACATTAAGAGTACTATAATCAACTTCTAGAGGATCACCTAATCCAAAAAAGAGAACTATATACTTCCTATGTCTTTAGACTTTGACCAAAACCAAAACAAAAAAGGTTAGTACAAGATCAGATAATCCAAAAAAGGATAACCCTTTAGAAAAAGAAAATCTATTCTTAATCTCCAAAATTTTTCCAACAAAACCCAAAGTTCAACAAGGACCATTCGATAAACAATTTGTCCATAAAATTATTCAAATTAAACCAAAATAAGACTGAAACCCAAATATTTGAATGATTTAGTCACATTGTCTTCCAAGTTAAATAGTAACATTTATCTCCAAACAACATCAGTTTCTCTTAATGTCTTGTATTGAAAAGTAATTAACCTAATCACATATCCTCCATGATAGGTTAATAAATTTCCATAGATAACCCAAAATCAACTTACTATTAATTCATAAAATCATCTAACTAAAAAGAATCAGTCAAACTAACCAGGGACTTCACGTAGTCCATTGGTAGGCAATAAATACCAGTTGCACTTTGCTTGTGGGTTCGATTCCCGCAGCTTTGTTCGACGCGACAGGTTGTCACACGGTCTGCATGTTGTCCTTTTTCAAAAACTATATAATTCTTAAAACATTCCCCAAAACAAGATAAAATCATCAAAAATAATCATAACATATTTTAACCTCAATTTTATCTCATGCCTTTTATTTTCCATCATAACATATAATAACCAATAATTGTAACGCCCTGACCCCAGCTACCCAGAGTCGGTGCATTACTTCGTAACATTGGCATGATCACAAAAGATCAAGTCTCGAAAGACCGATTAGTTTAGTAGCCTTGGAAACACTAGATACATTCATAAGTCTTACATTACATTATAAAGTGAAAAAATACAACAACAAAGTCTCCATAGTCCACACTCATATCTTCTTCTCACTATCCCTGTAGGTCATTCATAAAATACTTCTTCACATCCTAGAAAATATTAAAACATTGAAAGGGGTGAGCTCAGATGCTCTTTACGGATAACAATATTGCAGAAGCTTTCGAAAATAAACATTAACATTTAAGGAAATGTATGACTAAAACAAAAGCCTTTTTAAACATTAACTTCAGCATAATATGGCAAAAATAAAATTAAATAATTCCATTTACTTATTCACATGGATATTCTACTAGTCCAATAATCACATGCAATATCAATAACCACTTTCATAATGATGGAATGCATAACTCCTGACTATCATAACCACGTAGCCAAGGCCTCGTACCAAGACCACAAATAAGATTTTGTCAAGGCCTCGTGCCAAGACACTAGTTTGTCTCATGAGACCTACCGATGCATCGAGGAGCTATAGCGGGCTCCACCCTTCACTTATTAAGTCCAATACATTCCTCATATGAACATGTTTAAACATATCATAAACCATAACATAATCGTATCACATAAAACATGCATAAAATTTCCACATTTGAATCACAAGATATCAATACAACACATTGATATAATAAAAACACTTTCAAAACCATTTTCAATACCAAAATAAAAGAAAACTAAATCATTGTATTTATTTTTCATTTTAAAAAAAAAGTTATGTATTGTAGAGGAAGCCGAGACTCAAATAATGGTCACGGTGGCGGAGAAGTCATTGTCGCCACATACGTAAGAAAACATTCCTTTTTTTCGTTTAGTAAAAATGATTTGTATAAAAATATTCCTTTTAAATAAAATTAAAAGTCAAAGGGGTTTATACACCATATAAATGAAAGTTGTGTATAAAACCAAATATGCCTCAATGAAAGGAGATTGAGAAGAAGTCCTTACAAATATCATTTTTAAAATAAAATAGATCTATTATGTGTATTCATTATAAGTACACATAAATAAAGTAAAAATATTAGATATGACATAATAACATCATGACATAATTTGAAAGTAGGATATTAACCCAAAGAATGGAAATTGTGTTTAGAAATTCCCTTACCTCGTGTCCGAATTGACTTGTTCATTCTTTATCCTCCTGAATAATAAAATAGAGTTAATCTCTACCTTCTTAAGAACCTTTTTCAAGTTCATTATTCTTTTTATATCACTTATTACCATTTCATGAACATTATGTAATTATTTAAGTTTATAACGGTCGTTTTGTCGATCTTAGGTACTTGAGTCAAAAATAAACTTCTTATAATTACACTTTGTTCATGTGGTAATATATCCATTATATCCATAATTATATTCATGATGTATATATCATATACATCATATATATCCAGTATATACATTCATTTATAATATTACATAACATTTAGAGGTAAGAAATGAAATGCACCGTTCATGGAGACGGTAAGCCGTACATACGCATGAACGCTATTTTCATTTCTATTTCATATTTAATGGAATGAAATCATAATTATATAAAGGTATATTATAATTCCAGTATAATATAATTTATAATACCATTTACTCCATCCTTTATACATCCCACATATGGCATTAACGATTCAAATCACGTTGAGGGGGCGGTAGTCCGCACTTCCTAAAATGAAAATATCGTGTTTACCCATAATGGAAATCATAAAAGTATGACATAAATGAGAAATATATAAGCATAATAAAAACATAAAAATAATATATATCATATATAAATATAGTTACATCTTAATGGCCACCTTTGAAGGTGTTATATGAGTGTTGAACAATCATCGTTTCGTGAGGCAGAAATTCTCCATCCACAGAAACAGTATGTTATTTAACCATTAGATGTAGGTGTGTGTAAGTGTAGCTCAAATAATTATTATAACTACATCCTAGTATATTTAGGATACTGGTGTTGTTAGAAAATAAATGAATAAAAAGAGTTTAAGGGGCTGGAGAAGCAAAATAAAACAAAAAAACATTAGAGAAGACATTACCTTAAAATCGGGTAACTCTTTTTGATTTGAGCCAAAGGCTTACTTGGGAAGAATTATTCCCAAAGTGAGGATTCTAGGAGTAAGAGAGGAAAGTGGAGAGAGTATTTGGGCAGAGGTTGGCCGAGAAAAAGGGCTTTGAAAGTGTGAGTAACGTGGTAGTGGTGGGGGCCTTTTATAAGTGGAGAGGAGGGGCACTCTTGGAAAGTAATGAAATGCCACTTTATTATATAATGAGTTTAGGATTTTAAAGGTCCCACACTTATATAATTTGAGGATAAGGTGATAAGGGTTCTAAATATACTCATATAATAGGTTTTTGACAATTGTAAGCCTTGGATTTTACATTATATTTTCATTTTATTTAAATCGTTAATTAATGAGGTAATCGCTGCATCATCATGGTGTCATAAATAATTTAATTTATTTAATGTCTAAAAATTATAAAACAAATATCATGATGTAGGAAATATTTTTATATTTCTAATGAAAATTTATAGTAAAAAATATTACTTGTATAACCCCATTTAAAAATTGTTTTAGTAAAACAACTTATGTTTGTGACATTTTTATTTTAACTTTAAATAAAAGTTATTTATGTAATTTTCCTACCAAAGTGGCTCCATGGGGTCCCCAAGTTGACCGATGGATTTTCTTGGTCTTCCATGACACATCCAATAGGGGTAGGACAAGTGTAAATGTATTTTAATATTTTTATAATATCATTTTTACCTTAAATTTCACTAATTACCTTTAATCATGATTAATTAAACTTAAAATTTACTATTCACCAAAAAGTTATTTTAATACCATTGAACCACATTTTACTTCCTAATGACAACCATTTATGTCAGATTTTTTAAAATCAAATCACAGAAGTGGTAATGTTTCATTTAAACAAAAAAATCAGTTTTTTAACTACCACTTAGTGGTTTCACTATTAATAAAAAATTGAAGTTTTTCAGAACAATGCCAAAATTTCACCATAAGCTATAATTGATATTCTGAATTCAAAAATGATTTATATGTTACAAAATTCCAAACATATAAGTTTCATTAATTAATTTCATAATTAATTCCCGCTGTCACAACAAATAGCGTGTTTTTAAGAAACAATATATATCAAAAGATTGACAATTGTTTATGTCCAATTTCAAAGTGGAATTAATTATAATGACCACCATTGGATAAAATGGTAAAAATATATTCTAATTATACTTTAAAACCACTCAATAGTATAATTTATCACTATAAATTATTTTGATTAAAAAAGTTGTTTTTAAGTATTTTTCACTATTCATAAAAAAATTGGAAGTTCTCAGAAAATTACCAAAAATTCAACATACGCTACTTTCGATATTCCGAATCCAAAAATGAATTCCATTTGGCCAGATAAAATTTATAAAATTTCAAAAATTAGGTATTACTATTCATAACGGCTACTTTGATTGGTTGTGACGTGTGTTAGAACTCGAAGCTGCGTATAATACACACTACTGTATTATTCAACGAGATGTGTACCGTGGAAGCATGGGGTGTTACATTCTACCCTACTTCAAATAATTTCATCCTCAAAATTTCATATAATATCACTGTATAAAAAGACTCGGGTGATTCTTCATCATAAGTTCCTCGGGTTCCCACGTTGTCTCCTCCATCTTATGGATTCCCCATAGAAATTTTACCAGACGAGTCGTCCGGTTTCTCAGCACTTGTTCTTTTGTATCAAGAATCCTGACGGGCTCTTCACAATAAGACAGATCGAGTTCCAGTTCTAATTCCTCATAGGTGAGTACATGCATTGCGTCGGGCATGTATTTTCTCAACAGTGATATGAGGAATACATCATGAACTTTGGAGAGACTTTGTGGCATTTCCAAACAGTAAGCTACGACCCCAATTCGTTCTCGAATTTCGAAGGGTCCGATGTACCTGGGACTCAATTTTCCCATCTTACCGAAACGTATAACTCCCTTCCATGGTGATACCTTCAAGAAAACATGATATCCTGCCTGAAACTCAAAATCCTTCCTTCAATTGTCAGCATAGCTCTTCTGCCTACTTTGAGCTACTTTGATGTGGTTTTGGATTACCTTCACCTTTTCCATCATTTCCTCCACCATTTCTGGGCCTACATGTTTTCTTTCACCAACGTCATCCCAACAGGTTGGTGTGCGACATCTCTTTCCGTATAACGCTTCATATGGTGCCATCCAAATACTTTAATGGAAGCTATTGTTATAGGAAAATTATACCAGAGGTAAATATTGATCCCACATTCCTTGAAAGTCAAGTGAGCATGATCTCAACATGCCTTCTAAGGTTTGAATAGTTCTTTCTGATTGTCCATCTGTTTGAGGGTGGTAAGCAGTGCTCAAACAACGTTCAGTATCCAAGGCCTTCTGAAGACTTTTCCAGAATCTTGATGTAAAACGAGGATGACGATCCGAGACAATCGACAAGGGTACTCCATGAAGTCTCACAACTTCATTAATATAAAGTATTTATAGACGTTCAAGTGGTAGATCTTCCCTTATAACAAGAAAATGTGCTGACTTCGTGAGACGATCAACAATGACCCATATTGCGTCATTTCTTCTAGGAGTCTTTGGTAGTCCCATGACAAAATCCATCGTAATATTATCCCATTTCCACTCAGGTATGGGAAGAGGTTGTAATACTCCACCAGGCAGTTGCCTTCCAGCTTTCACTTGTTGACAAACCATACATCTTGAGACAAAATCCGTAATCTCCCTCTTCATGTTGTCCCACCAAAAATGTCCCTTTAAATCTCTATACATTTTGGTTCTCCCAGGGTGTATAGAGAAATTGGAACTATGTGAATCGTCCAACAATTCCCTCTTTAAATCAGGTATATCGGGAACACAGAGTCTCCTCCCAAATTTCAAAATTCCATCTTCATACACAAATTCCCTCAACCGCCCATCATTCATAGCTTTAATCTTCTTTTTCAACACTTCATCATCGGACTGAGAACTCTTTATCCTTTCTAGTAAAGATGGTTTGGAAAGAATTTGAAAAAGTTTTGATGTTTCACCCTCCATGGTGATTCCCATATCCATCTTTACTAGATCCATGAAAATAGGGTCCCTTTTCACTCTCATCATGTTCAAAACTCCATGATCTTTTCTACTCAAAGAATCTGCAACCTTATTTTCCTTCCCTGGGTGGTAGTGTATTGTGCAATCATAATCCTTGAGTAGTTCAAGCCATCTCCTTTGCCTCATGTTGAGTTATTTTTGAGAGAAAATATATTTCAAACTCTTGTGATCAGTATATATCTCACATTTTTCACCATAGAGATAATGTCTCCATATCTTCAAGGCAAAGATTACAACAGCTAACTTGAGATCATGAGTAGGATATTTTTTCTCATGAATTTTTAGCTGTCGTGATGCATAGGCAATAACCTTATCATTCTGCATAAGGTCACAACCAAGTCCTTTCATTGATGCATCACTATAAATAACGAACCCATCATTCCCTGATGGTAGAGTCAATATAAGAGCGTTGACTAATCATCTCTTCAGTTCTTCAAAACATTCTTCACACTATTTGTTACAGACAAATTAAACCCCTTTACATGTGAGCTTTGTTAATGGGTTAGCCAATCAGGCAAAATTCTGGACAAAACATCGATAATAACCTGCCAAACCAATAAAGCTGCGTACCTCAGTTATACTCGTCGGTGCTGGCCATTCTTGGATTGCCTTGGTCTTAGAAGGATCAACGTAAATTCCATCCTTAGAGACAATGTGGACAATAAAAGAAATCTCCTGAAGCCAGAATTCACACTTGCTAAACTTCCCATATAATTCATGCCTTCTAAGAGTCTTCAAGATAATGTGCAAGTGATTTTCATGATCTTTGTAGCTTTTGGAGTACACCAAGATGTCATCAATAAATACCACCACAAAATCATCTAGATATTCCTTGAAAACTCTATTCATTAGATCCATGAATACAGAAGGTTCATTAGTCAATCCAAAAGGAATTACCGTAAACTCATAATGCCCGTACCTTGTTCGAAATGCTGTCTTCGGAATGTCTTCCTTCTTTACACACAACTAATGGTATCCAGATTGAAGTTCAATCTTTGAAAAGTATTGAGCTCCATGCAATTGGTCATATAAATCATCAATTCGAGGTAGGGGATACTTGTTCTTTATTATTATAGCATTGATCTCCCTATAGTCAACGCACAACCTCATAGATCCATCTTTCTTCTTAACAAAAAGGACAGGGGCTCCCCATGGAGAAACACTAGGGCGAATAAATCCCTTATTACTCAATTCCTCTAGTTGTTTCTTTAGTTCAACTAATTCCACAGTGGCCATCCTATAAGGGGTCTTCGATATAGGCCTTGACCCAGGAATTAAATCAATGGAAAACTCAACTTCTCGTTCTGGAGGATGTCCAGGTAAATCTTCCGGAAACACATCTTCATATTCTTTCAAAATAGGTACATCCCCTATTTGAACATTAATTTCCTCGCCCTTAGTCATTTCACTCTCTTCCTCCCCAATAATTGAATTTAGTTGAGCTACTAGGGGTGGGCCTAAATAAGAATTAGGTGGTGACGATTCTGCTCTAAAAATAAGGTGTTCCTTATCATCATCATCAAAAATCGTAACCTTCTTCTTCTTACAATAAATCTTTGCATCATAGTCCGAAAGCCAATCCATACCGAGGATTATATCAAACTCATCATAGGTATGACAATGAGATAAAAGGATAAAGAACAGTTATGTGCTATAATGGGGACTGATTCACAAAACTTTGTTGCAATAATACTTCCCTTAGGAGTTTTTACTTACAATTCTCTTGTTAAATCAAACTGGAAATATCTAATTTTCTTAGAAAACTGAGAATATATGAAACAATGAGATGATCCAAAATCAAATAATGCATTTTCTAAACTTGAGGAAACCATTAAATTACCTTCCACCACGTCTTTCAGAGCTTCACCCTCAGCAGTAGTGATATCATAAGCTTGGCCTTGATCCCTTGGCCTCTTTTGAGTAAAGTTCCCCTGAATCTTAGGACATTCATTTTCTTAATTCCCCATCTCTCTAGAATTATAGCATTCCACATTGACAACAACTTTCTTTCCTTTGCAATCATGAGCTTGGTGGCCTTTTTCAACACACTTGTAACAGACTCCCATTCCCTTCAAGCAAGTACCGGGGTGTTTCTTTCCACATTTACTGCAGGACTGATATTCAACTCTTCCCTTCTTCCCCTTATTTCCATTTCCAGATTGATCAGAAGATCTCTTCTTTTCATGCTTTTCTTTAAAGTCATAAGACTTAGATAATTCCTTTTCCATATTGATAGCACATGAGACAATATCTTCGTATGACGAGAAGGTTTTTGAGGCCAATGCTCGACGGAGAAATGATTTTAACCCATCAAAGAAACGATCAATCTTACTTCTTGGGATACTTATATAATCTGCAGCATGCCTCACTAACCTTGTAAAGTTAGCCTCATACTTTACAACATTCTCATCCTCCTTCTGCCTCAAACTCAGAAATTGCCTTTCCATATCTGCTCGATGGTCATGTGGAAATTATTTTTCTAAGAAAAGATCTTTGAACTCTCTCCATTCCATATTTGATACTTCATCACCTTCCTTTGTGTTTTGAATCAGCGACCACCATTGATCGACATCTCCAGTGAGGCGGTAGACTGCCATGACAACCTTCTCCCTTTCACTACTCCCCAAGGCATGGAATATTTTCTCTAAGGAGTTTATCCATTGCTCAGCTAATAATGGATTTTTACCCCCATTAAATGTTGGCGGTTGTTGCCTCATGAAGCGGTCTAACATTGATCCTCCACGTTGCGGATCAGGGTGCTCAATATGAGTAAGGTTATTATTCATAACCTGAGTGAGTTGTCCCAGTATGTTAATAAGTTGATCAGCACCAGTTGTATCTCCAGATCCACAATAATTATCTTGAGCAGGAGGGAAATCCCTACACGGAGTGCGTGCATTGATACTGTATCCATTCCTTCCACTAGACGCCATTTCTAAACAATGGCATAAACTAGATTAGTTTATGAATCAAAATACATAATTCCAAACATGTAAAATACTTAACATAAATTGAACTATTTACGGATATAATCCATAATCATAAAAATATTTTCTTTGAGTAAGTATATACTCATAACCCTTTATAGTGTTTTGTAAAGAAAATGAGAATTATCCTAAGCATATCTCCCGAGAGTGTCGTAACCAAGAGTGCAGCAAGGCCCGTTGTCGTGCACCAGTTCTCGTTCGAGTCTAGCTCAAAGCGGTGTTTTTGAGTTTTAACCCTAGGTACATCTGTTCCAGAGCCGCCTCTACCTGCTCGTATCCAGACAGGGATGTATTGCTCAGAAAACTCACAACATCTCTATAATACCAAAATTCTAGGAAGTTCTTCTATACTAATCCTCAAAGTCTATCTTTGGGCTATGTGCTCTAATCAGAGTTTATCTAAATCTATCTTCCAAGGTTAGTACTAAACTGCCTCTGATACCAACTGTAATTCCCCGACCCCTTCTACCCAGAGTCGGTGCATTACTTCGTAACATTGGCATGATCACAAAATATCAAGTCTCGAAAGACCGATTAGTTTAGTAGCCTTGGAAACACTAGATACATTCATAAGTTTTACATTACATCATAAGGTGAAAAACTAAAATAACAAAGTCTCCATATTACACACTCATATCTTCTTCTGACTATCCCAGTAGGTCATTCACAAAATACTTCTTCACATCCTGGAAAATATTAAAACATTGAAAGGGGTGAGCTCAGATGCTCAGTAAGGATAACAATATTGTGGAAGCTTTCAAAAATAAACATTAACATTTAAGGAAATGTATAACTAAAACAAAAGCCTTTTTAAACTTTAACTTCAGCATAATATGGAAAAAATAAAATTAAATAATGCAATTTACTTACTCACATGAATATTCTACTAGTTGAATAATCCCATGCAATATCAATAACCACTTTCATAATGATGGAAATCATAATGCCAGACTATCATAACCACATAGCCAAGGCCTCGTGCCAAGACCACAAAGAATATTTTGTCAAGGCCTCATGCCAAGACACTAGTTTGTCTCATGAGACCTACCGATGCATCGAGGAGCTATAGCGGGCTCCACCCGTCACTTATTAAGTCTAATGCATTCCTCATATGAACAGGTTTAAACAAATCATAAACCATAACATAATCGTATCACATAAAACATGCATAACATTTCCACATTTCAATCACAAGATATCAATACAACACATTTATATAATAAAAACACTTTAAAAACCATTTTAAATACCAAAATAAAAGAAAACTAAAACATTGTATTTATTTTTCATTTTTTAAAAAAAAGTTATGGCTTGTAGAGGAAGACGAGACTCAAATAATGGTCACGGTGGTGGAGAAGTTGTTGTCTCCACATACATAAGAAAAACATTCCTTTTTGTCGTTTAGAAAAAATGCTTCGTATAAAAAGATTCCTTTTGAATAAAATTAAAAGTCAAAGGGGTTTATACACCGTATAAATGAAAGTTGTGTATAAAACCAAATATGACTCAATGAAAGGAGATTGAAAAGAAGTACTTACAAAAATCATTTTTAAAATAAAATAGATCTATTATGTGTATTCATTATAAGTACACATAAAGATTGTACAAATACAATATATGACATAATAACATCATGACATAATTTGAAAGTAGGATATTAACCCAAAGAATGGAAATTGGTTTAAGAAATTCCCTTACCTCATGTCCGACTTGACTCATTCATTATTTAACCTCCTAAATAATAAACTAGAGTTAATCTCTACCTTCTTAAGAACCCTTTTCAAGTTAATTATTTTTTTTATATCACTTATTACCATGTCATGAACATTATGTAATTATTTATGTTTATAACGGTCGTTTTGTCGATCTTAGGTACTTGAGTCAAAAATAAACTTCTTATTATTACACTTTGTTCATGTGGTAATATATCCATTATATCCATAATTATATTCATGATGTATATATCATATACATCATATATATCCAGTATATAAATTCATTTATAATATTACATAACATTTAGAGGTAAGAAATGAAATGCACCGTTCATGGAGACGGTAAGCCGTACGTACGCATGAACGCTACTTTCATTTCTATTTCATATTTAATGGAAGGAAATCTTAAATATATAAAGGTATATTATAATTCCAGTATAATATAATGTATAATACCATTTAATACATCCTATATACAGCCCACAAATGGCATTAACGATTCAAATCACTTTGAGGGGGCGGTAGTCCGCACTTCCTAAAATGAAAATATCGCGTTTACCCATAATGGAAATAATAAAGGTATGACATAAATGAGAAATACAGAAGCATAAGAAAAACATAAACATAATATATATCATATATAAATATAGTGACATCTTAATGTCCACCTTTGAAGGTGTAATATGAGTGTTGAACAATCATTGTTTTGTGAGGCATAAATTCGCCATCCACAGAAACAGTATGTTCTTTAACCATTAGATGTAGGTGTGTGTAAGTGAAGCTCGAATAATACTTATAAAAGCATCCTAGTATATTTAGGATACTGGTGTTGTTACAAAATAAATGAATAAAAAGAGTTTAAGGGGTTGGAGAAGCAAAATAAAACAAAACAACATTAGAGAAGACATTACCTTAAAATCGGGTAACTCTTTTTGATTTGAGCCAAAGGCTTCTTTGGGAAGAATTCTGCCCAAAGTGAGGATTCTAGGAGTAATAGAGGAAAGTGGAGAGAGTATTTGGGCAGAGGTTAGCCGATCCAAAAGGCTTTGAAATTGTGAGTAAGGTGGTAGTGGTGGGGGCCTTTTATAAGTGGAGAGGAGGGGCACTCTTGGAAAGTAATAAAATGTCACTTTATTATATAATGAGTTTCGGATTTTAAATGTCCCACACTTATATATTTCGAGGCTAAGGTGATAAGGGTTTGAAATCTACTCATCCAATAGGTTTTTGACAAGTGTAAGCCTTGCATTTTACATTATATTTTCATTTTATTTAAATCGTTAATTAATGAGGTAATCGCTACATCATCATGGTGTCATAAATAATTTAATTTATTTAATGTCTAAAAATTATAAACAAATATCATGATGTAGGAAATCTTTTTATCTTTCTAATTAATATTAATAGTCAAAAATATGACTTGTATAACCCCATTTAAAAATTGTTTTAGTAAAACAACTTATGTTTGTGACATTTTTATTTTAACTTTAAATAAAGGTTATTTATGTCATTTTCCTACCAAAGTGGCTCCATGGGGTCCCCAAGTTGACCCATGGATTTTATTGGTCGTCCATGACACATAAAATAGGGTTAAGACAAGTGTAAAGGTATTTTCATATTTTTATAATATCATTTTTACCTTAAATTTCACTAATTACCTTTAATCGCGATTAATTAAACTTAAAAGTTACTATTCACCAAAAAATTATTTTAATCCCATTGAACCAAATTTTACTTCCTAATGACAACCATGTATGTCGGATTTTTGAAAATCAAATCACAGAAGTGGTAATGTTTCATTTAAACGAAAAAATCAGTTTTTTAACTACCACTTAGTGGTTTCACTATTCATCAAAAATTGAAGTTTTTCAGAACAAAGCCAAAATTTCATCCTAAGCTATAATTGATATTCTGAATTCAAAAATGATGTCTATTATAAAATATTCCAAACATATAATTTGAATTAATTAATTTCATAATTAATTCCCGCTGTCACAACAAATTGCGTGTTTTTAAGAAACAATATATATCAAAAGATTGAAAATTGTTTATGTCCAATTTCAAAGTGGAATTAATTCTAATGACCACCATTGGTTAAAATGGTAAAAATATATTCTAATTATACTTTAAAACCACTCAATTGTATAATTTATCACTATAAATTATTTTTATTAAAAAATTTGTTTTTAAGTATTTTTCACTATTCATAAAAAAATTGGAATTTCTCAGAAAAATACCAAAAATTCAACATAGGATAATTTCGATATTACAAATCCAAAAACTAAGTCCATTTGGCAAGATAAAATTTATAAAATTTCAAAAATTAGGTATTACTATTCATAACTGCTACTTTGATTGGTTGTGAC
Organism: Viscum album; assembly: GCA_963277665.1. NCBI lineage: Eukaryota > Viridiplantae > Streptophyta > Magnoliopsida > Santalales > Viscaceae > Viscum > Viscum album. The sequence continues at coordinate 1,924,273,923 of OY728160.1, forward strand.
GTGTGTTAGAACTCGAAGCTGCGTAAAATACACACTACTGTATTATTCAACGAGATGTGTACCGTGAAAGCTTGGGGTGTTACATTATCTTCTCCTTCAAATAATTTTGTCCTAGAAATTTCATATAATATCACTGTATAAAAAGACTTGGGTGATTTCTTCATCATAAGTTCCTCGGGTTTCCACGTTGCCTCCTCCATCTTATGGTTTCTCCATATAACTTTTACCAGACGAGTCGTCCGGTTTCTCAGCACTTGTTCTCCTGTATCAAGAATACTGATGGTCTCTTCACAATAAGACAGATCGGGTTCCAGTTCTAATTCCTCATAGGTGAGTACATGCGTTGGGTTGGGCATGTATTTTCTCAACAGTGATACGTGGAATACATCATGAACTTTTGAGAGACTTGGCGGCATTTCCAAACGGTAAGCTACAACCCCAATTCGTTCTAGAATTTCGAAGGGCCCGATGTACCTGGGACTCAATTTACCCTTCTTACCAAAACGTATAACTCCCTTCCATGGTGATACCTTCAAGAAAACATGATCTCCTACCTGAAACTCCAAATCCTTCCTTCGATTGTCAGCATAGCTCTTCTGCCTACTTTGAGCTGCTTTGATGTGGTTTTGGATTACCTTCACCTTTTCCATCGTTTCTTCCACCAGTTCTGGGCCTACAAGTTTTCTTTCACCAACGTCATCCCAACAGGTTGGTGTGCGACATCTCTTTCCGTATAACGCTTCATATGGTGCCATCCGAATACTTGAATGGAACCTACTGTTATAGGAAAATTCTACCAGAGGTAAATATTGATCCCACATTCCTTGAAAGTCAAGTGAGCATGATCTCAACTTGTCTTATAAGGTTTGAATAGTTCTTTCTGATTGTCCATCTGTTTGAGGGTGGTAAGCAGTGCTCAAACGAAGTTCAGTATCCAAGGACTTCTAAAGACTTTTCCAGAATCTTGATGTAAAACGAGGATCACGATCCGAGACAATCGACAGGGGTACTCCATGAAGTCTCACAACTTCATTAATATACAGTCTTGCTAGATGTTCAAGTGGTAGATCTTCCCTTATAGAAAGAAAATGTGCTGACTTCGTGAGACGATCAACAATGACCCATATTGTGTCATTTCTTCTAGTTGTCTTTGGTAGTCCCATGAAAAAATCCATCGTAATATTATCCCATTTCTACTTAGGTATGGGAAGAGGTTGCAATACTCCACCAGGCAGTTGCCTTCCAGATTTCACTTGTTGACAAACCATACATCTTGATACAAAATTAGCAATCTCCATCTTCATGATGTCCCACCAAAAATGTCCCTTTAAATATCTATACATTTTGGTGCTCCGAGGGTGTATAGAGAAATTGGAACTATGAGAATCATCCAAAAATTCCCTCTTTAAATCAGGTATATCGGGAAAACAGAGTCTCCTCCCAAATTTCAAAATTCCATCTTCATACACAAAGTCCCTCAACCGCCCATCATTCATATATTTAATCTTCTTTTTCAACACATCATCATCGGACTGAGAACTCTTTATCCTTTCTAGTAAAGATGGTTTGGAAACCATTTGAAAACGTTTTGATGTTTCACCCTCCATGGTGATTCCCATATTCATCTTTACTAGATCCATGAAAATAGGATCCCTTTCCACTCTCATCATGTTCAAAACTCCATGATCTTTTCTACTCAAAGCATCTGCAACCTTATTTTCCTTCCCTGGGTGGTAGTGTATCATGCAATAATAATCCTTGAGTAGTTCAAGCCATCGCCTTTGCCTCATGTTGAGTTATTTTTGTGAGAAAATATATTTCAAACTCTTGTGATCGGTATATATCTCGCATTTTTCACCATAGAGTAATGTCTCCATATCTTCAAGGAAAATATTATAGCAGCTAACTAGAGATCATGAGTATGATAGTTTTTCTCATGAATTTTTAGCTGTCGTGAAGAATAGGCAATAACCTTATAATTCTGCAAAAGGACACAACCAATTCCTTTCATTGATGCATCACTATAAAAAACGAACCCATCATTCCCAGATGGTAGAGTCAATATAAGAGCGTTGACTAATCTTCTCTTCAGTTCTTCAAAAAATTATTCACACTCTTTTGTCCAGACAAATTTAACCCCTTTACGTGTGAGCTTCGTCAATGTGTTATCCAATCGAGCCAAATTCTAGACAAAACATCGATAATAACCTTCGAAACCAATAAGGCTACATACCTCAGTTATACTCGTCGGTGCTGGCCATTCTTGGATTGCCTTGTTCTTAGAAGGATCAACGAAAATTCCATCCTTAGAGACAATGTGGCCAAGAAAGGAAATCTCCTGAATCCATAATTCACACTTGCTAAACTTACCATATAATTCATGCCTTCTAAGAGTCTTCAAGATAATGCGCAAGTGATTTTCATGATCTTCATAGCTTTTGGAGTACACCAAGATGTCATCAATAAATACCACCACAAAATCATCTAGATATTTCTTGAAAACTATATTTATTAGATCCATGAATACAGAAGGTGCATTAGTCAATCCAAAAGGCATTACTGTAAACTCATAATGCCCGTACCTTGTTCGAAATGATCTCTTCGGAATGTCTTCCTTCTTCACACACAACTGATGGTATTCAGATCGAAGTTCAATCTTTGAAAAGTATTGAGCTCCATGCAATTGGTCAAATAAATCATCAATGCGAGGTAGGGGATACTTGTTATTTATTGTTATAGCATTGATCTCCCTGTAGTCAACGCACAACCTCATAGATCCATCTTTCTTCTTAACAAAAAGGACAGGGGCTCCCCATGGAGAAACACTAGGGCGATTAAATCCCTTAGTACTCAATTCTCTAGTTGTTTCTTTAGTTCAACTAATTCCACGGTGGCCATCCTATAAGGGGTCTTCGATATAGGCCTTGAACCAGGAATTAAATCAATGGAAAACTCAACTTCTCGTTCTGGAGGATGTCCAGGTAAATCTTCCGGAAACACATCTTCATATTCTTTTACAATAGGTACATCCCCTATTTGAACATTACTTTCCTTGCCCTTAGTCATTTCACTCTCTTCCTCCCCAATAATTGAATTTAGTTGAGCTACTGGGGGTGGGTCTAAATAAGAATTAGGTGGTGATGATTCTGCTGTAAAAATAAGGTGTTCCTTATCATTATCATCAAAAATCATAACCTCCTTCTTCTTACAATAAATCTTTGCATCATAGTCCGAAATCCAATCCATACCGAGGATTATATCAAACTCAATCATAGGTATGAAAATTAGATCAGCGGATAAAGAACAATTATGTGCTCTAATGGGGACTGATTCACAAAACTTTGTTGCAATAATACTTCCCTTAGGAGTTTTGACTGACAATTCTCTTGTTAAATCAAACTAGAAATATCTAATTTTCTTAGAAAACTGAGAAGGTATGAAACAATGCGATGATCCAGAATCAAATAATGCATCTGGTAAACTTGAGGAAACCATTAAATTACCGGCCACCACATCTTTCGGAGCTTCAACCTCAGCAGTAGTGATAGAATAAGCTTGGCCTTGATCCCTTGTCCTCTTCTGAGTTAAGTTCCCCTGACTCTTAGGACATTCATTTGCATAATTCCCCATATCTCTACAATTATAGCATTACACATTGACAGCAACTTTCTTTCCCTTGCAATCATGAGCTTGGTGGCCTTTTTCACCACACTTGTAACAGACTCCCATTCCCTTCAAGAAAGTACCGCAGTGTTTCTTTCCACATTTACTACAGGATTTATATTCAACTCTTCCCTTATTCCCCTTCTTTCCATTTCCAGATTGATCAGAAGATCTCTTCTTTTCTTGCTTTGCTTTAAAGTCATAAGACTTAGAGAATTCCTTTTCTGTCTTGATAGCACACGAGACAATATCTTCGTATGACGAGAAGGTTTGTGAGACTAATTCTTGACAGAGAAATGGTTTTATCCTATCAAAGAAATGATCAATATTACTTCTTGGGTTACGTATATAATCTGCAGCATGCCTCGCTAACCTTGTAAAGTTAGCCTCATACTTTGCGACATTCTCATCCTCCTTCTGCCTCGAACTCAGAAATTGCCTTTCCATATCTGCTCGATGGTCATGTGGAAAGTATTTTTCTAAGAAAAGATCATTGAACTCTATCCATTCTATATTTGATACTTCATCATATTCCTTTTTGTTTTGAATCAGCGTCCACCATTGATCGACATCTCCAGTGAGGCGGTAGACTGCCATGACATCCTTCTCCCTTTCACTACTCCCCAAGGCGTGGAATATTTTCTCTAAGGAGTTTATCCATTGCTCAACTACTAATGGATTTGTACCCCCATTAAATTTTTGCGGTTGTTGCCTCATGAAGCGGTCTAACATTGATCCTCCATGTTGCGGATCAGGGTGCTCCATACGAGTAAGGTTATTATTCATAACCTGAGTGAGTTGTCCCAGTATGGTAATAAGTTGATCAGCACCAGTTGTATCTCCAGATCCACAATAATTATCTTGAGTAGGAGGGAAATCCCTACACGGAGTGCGTGCATTGATACAGTTTCCATTCCTTCCACTAGGAGCCATTTCTAAACAATGGCATAAACAAGATTAGTTTATGAATCAAAACACATAATTCCATACTTGTAAAATACTTAACAAAAATTGAACTACTTATGGATATAATCCATAATCATAAAAATGTTTTCTTTGAGTAAGTATATACTCATAACCCTTCATAGTGTTTTGTAATGAAAATGAGAATTATCCTAAGCATATCCCCCGGGAGTGTCGTAACCAATAGTGCAGCAAGGCCCGTTGTCGTGCACCAGTTCCCGTTCGAGTCTAGCTCAAAGCGGTGTTTTCGGGTTTTACCCCTAGGTACATCTGTGCCAGAGCCGACTCTACCTGCTCATATCCAGACATGGATTTATTGCTCGGAAAACTCACAACATCCCTATAATTCCAAAATTATAGGAAGTTCTTCTATACTAATCCTCAAAGTCTATCTTTGGGCTATGTGCTCTAATTAGAGTTTATCTAAATCTAGCTTCCAAGGATAGTACTAAACTGCCTCTGACACCAACTATAACGCCCCGACCCCAGCTACCCAGAGTCGGTGCATTACTTCGTAACATTGGCATGATCACAAAAGATCATGTCTCGAAAGACCGATTAGTTTAGTAGCCTTGGAAACACTAGATACATTCATAAGTATTACATTACATCATAAAGCTAAAAACTACAATAAAAAAGTCTCCATAGTCCACACTCATATCCTCTTCTGACTATCCCTGTTGGTCATTCATAAAATACATCTTCACATCGTGGAAAATATTAAAACATTTAAAGGTGTGAGATCAGATGCTAAGTAAGGATAACAATATTGCGGAAGCTTTCGAAAATACACATTAACATTTAAGGCAATGTATAACTAAAACAAAAGCCTTTTTAAACATTAACTTGAGCATAATATGGAAAAAATAAAATTAAATAATCCAATTTACTTACTCACATGGATATTCTACTAGTCGTATAATCACATGCAATATCAATAACCACTTTCATAATGATGGAATGCATAATGTCAGACTATCATAACCACGTAGCCAAGGCCTCGTGCCAAGACCACAAATAAGATTTTGTTAAGGCCTCCTGCCAATACACTAGTTTGTCTCATGAGACCTACCGATGCATCGAGGAGCTATAGCGGGCTCCACCCGTCACATATTAAGTCCAATGCATTCCTCATATAAACAGGTTTAAACATATCATAAACCATAACATAATCGTATCACATAAAACATGCATAACATTTCCACATTTCAATCAATAGATATCAATACAACACATTGATATAATAAAAACACTTTCAAAACCATTTTCAATACCAAAATAAAAGAAAACTAAAACATTGTATTTATTTTTCATTTTTAAAAAAAGTTATGGCTTGTAGAGGAAGTCGAGACTCAAATCATGGTCACGGCGGTGGAGAAGTCGTTGTCACCGCATACATAAGAAAAACATTCCTTTTTTTCATTTAGTAAAAACGCTTCGTATAAAAAGATTCCTTTTGAATAAAATTAAAAGTCAAAGGGTTTTATACACCGTATAAATGAAAGTTGTGTATAAAACCAAATATGCCTCAATGAAAGGAGATTGAGACGAAGTCCTTACAAAGATAATTTTTAAAATAAAATAGATCTATTATGTGTATTCATTATCAGTACACATAAAGAAAGTACAAATACAAGATATGACATAATAACATCATGACATAATTTGAAAGTAGGATATTAACCCAAAGAATGGAAATTGGGTTATGAAATTTCCTTACCTCGTGTCCGACTTGACTCGTTTGTTCTTTAACCTCCTGAATAATAAACTAGAGTTAATCTCTACCTTCTTAAGAACCCTTTTCAAGTTCATTATTCCTTTTATATCACTTATTACCATGTCATGAACATTCTGTAATTATTTAAGTTTATAAAGGTCGTTTTGTCGATCTTAGGTACTTGAGTCAAAAATAAACTTCTTATAATTACACTTTGTTCATGTGGTAATATATCCATTATATCCATAATTATATTCATGATGTATATATCATATACATCATATATATCTAGTATACACATTCATTTATAATATTACATAACATTTAGAGGTAAGAAATGAAATGCACTGTTCATGGAGACGGTAAGCCGTACGTACGCATGAATGCTACTTTCATTTCTATTTCATATTTAATGGAATGAAATCATAATTATATAAAGGTATATTATAATTCCAGTATAATATAATGTATAATACCATTTACTCCATCCTTTATAAATCCCACATATGGCATTAACGATTCAAATCACTTTGAGGGGGCGGTAGTCCGCACTTCCTAAAATGAAAATATCGCGTTTACCCATAATGGAAATAAAAAAGGTATGACATAAATGAGAAATAAAGAAGCATAAGAAAACAATAAACATAATATATATCATATATAAATATAGTGACATATTAATGGACACCTTTGAAGGTGTAATATGAGTGTTGAACTATCATCGTTTCGTGAGGCATAAATTCGCCATCCACAGAAACAATATGTTCTTTAACCATTAGATGTAGGTGTGTGTAAGTGTAGATAGAATAATTCTTATAACAACATCCTAGTATATTGAGGATACTGGGATTGTTACAAAATAAATGAATAAAAAGAGTTTAAGGGGTTGGAGAATCAAAATAAAACAAAACAACATTAGAGAAGATATTACCTTAAAATCGGGTAACTCATTTTGATTTGAGCGAAAGGCTTCCTTGGGAAGAATTCTGCCCAAAGTGAGGATTCTAAGAGTAAGAGAGGAAAGTGGAGAGAGTATTTGGGCAGAGGTTGGCCGATCCAAAAGGCTTTGAAAGTGTTAGTAAGGTGGTAGTGGTGGGGGCCTTTTATAAGTGGAGAGGAGGGGCACTCTTGGAAAGTAATGAAATGTCACTTTATTATATAATGAGTTTCCGATTTTAAAGGTCCCACACTTAAATATTTCGAGTCTAATGTGGTAAGGGTTCGAAATATACTCATCCAATAGGTTTTTGACAAGTGTAAGCCTTGGATTTTAAATTATCTTTTCATTTTATTTAAATCGTTAATTAATGAGGTAATCGCTACATCATCATGGTGTCATAAATAATTTAATTTATTTAATGTCTAAAAATTATAAACAAATATAATTATGTAGGAAATCTTTTTATCTTTCTAATTAATATTTATATTCAAAAATATTACTTTTATAACCCCATTTAAAAATTGTTTTAATAAAAAAACTTATGTTTGTGACATTTTTATTTTAACTTTAAATAAAAGTTATTTATGTCATTTTCCTACCAAAGTGGCTCCATGGGGTCCCCAAGTTGACCCATGGATTTTATTGGTCGTCCATGACACATCCAATAGGGGTAGGACAAGTGTAAAGGTATTTTCATTTTTTTATAATATCATTTTTACCTTAAATTTCACTAATTTCCTTTAATCGTGATTAATTAAACTTAAAATTACTATTCACCAAAAAATTATTTTAATCCCATTGAACCACATTTTACTTCTTAATGACAACCATGTATGTCGGATTTTTGAAAATCAAATCACATAAGTGGAAATGTTTCATTTAAATGAAAATATCAGTTTTTTAACTACCACTTAGTGGTTTCACTATTCATCAAAAATTGAAGTTTTTCAGAACAATGCCAAAATTTCACCCTAAGATATAATTGATATTCCGAATTCGAAAATTTTGTCTATTTTAAAAAATTCCAAACATATAAGTTTAATTAATTAATTTCATAATTAATTCCCACTGTCACAACAAATTGCGTGTTTTTAAGAAACAATATATATCAAAATATTGACAATTGTTTATGTCCAATTTCAAAGTGGAAGTATTTCTAATGACCACCATTGGATAAAATGGTAAAAATATATTCTAATTATACTTTAAAACCACTAAATATTATAATTTATCACTATAAATTATTTTGATTAAAAAACTTGTTTTTAAGTATTTTTCACTATTCATAAAAAAATTGGAAGTTCTCAGAAAAATAACAAAAATTCAACATAGGCTAATTTCGATATTCTGAATCCAAAAACGAAGTCAATTTGGCAAGTTAAAATTTATAAAATTTCAAAAATTAGGTATTACTATTCATAACGGCTACTTTGATTGGTTGTGGCGTGTGTTAGAACTCGAAGCCGCGTACAATACACACTACTGTATTATTCAAAGAGATGTGTACCGTGAAAGATTGGGGTGTTACATTCTCTCCCCCTTCAAATAATTTTGTCCTAGAAATTTCATATAATATCACTGTATAAAAAGACTCGGGTGATTCTTCATCATAAGTTCCTCGGGTTTCCACGTTGCCTCCTCCATCTTATGGTTTCTCCAGAGAACTTTTACCAGATGAGTCATCCGGTTTCTCAGCACTTGTTCTCTTGTATCAAGAATCATGACGGTCTCTTCACAATAAGACAGATCGGGTTCCAGTTCTAATTCCTCATAGGTGAGTACATGCGTTGGGTCGGGCATGTATTTTCTCAACAGTGATACGTGGAATACATCATGATCTTTTGAGAGACTTGGCGGCATTGCCAAACGGTAAGCTACAACCGCAATTCGTTCTAGAATTTCAAAGGGTCCGATGTACCTGGGACTCAATTTACCCTTCTTACCGAAACGTATAACTCCCTTCCATGGTGATACCTTCAAGAAAACATGATTCTCCTGCCTGAAACTCCAAATCCTTCCTTCGATTGTCATCATAGCTCTTCTGCCTACTTTGAGCTACTTTGATGTGGTTTTGGATTACCTTCAACTTTTCCATCGTTTACTCCACCAGTTCTGGGCCTACAAGTTTTCTTTCACCAACGTCATCCCAACAGGTTGGTGTGCGACATCTCTTTCCATATAACGCTTCATATGGTGCCATCCGAATACTTGAATGGATGCTATTGTTATAGGAAAATTCTACCAGAGGTAAATATTGAACCCACATTCCTTGAAAGTCAAGTGAGCATGATCTCAACATGTCTTATAAGGTTTGAATAGTTCTTTCTGATTGTCCATCTGTTTGAGGGTGGTAAGCAGTGCTCAAATGAAGTTCAGTATCCAAGGCCTTCTGAAGGCTTTTCCAGAATCTTGATGTAAAACGAGGATCATGATCCGAGACAATCGACAGGGGTACTCCATGAAGTCTCACAACTTCATTAATATACAGTCTTTCTAGACGTTCAAGTGGTAGATCATCCCTTATAGTAAGAAAATGTGCTGACTTCATGAGACGATCAACAATGACCCATATTGCATCATTTCTTCTAGGAGTCTTTGGTAGTCCCATGACGAAATCCATCGTAATATTATCCCATTTCCACTCAGGTATGGGAAGAGGATGCAATACTCCACCAGGCTGTTGCCTTCCAGCTTTCACTTGTTGACAAACCATACATCTTGACACAAAATCAGCAATCTCCATCTTCATGTTGTCCCACCAAAAATGTCCCTTTAAATCACTATACATTTTAGTGCTCCCAGGGTGTATAGAGAAATTGGAACGATGAGAATCATCCAACAATTCCCTCTTTAAATTAGGTATATTGGGAACACAAAGTCTCCTCCCAAATTTCAAAATTCCATCTTCATACACAAAGTCCCTCAACCGCCCATCATTCACATCTTTAATCTTCTTTTTAAACACTTCAGCATCAGACTGAGAACTCTTTATCCTTTCTAGTAAAGATGGTTTGGAAACCATTTGAAAAAGTTTTGATGTTTCACCCTCCATGGTGATTCCCATATCCATCTTTACTAGATCCATGAAAATAGGTTCCCTTTCCACTCTCATCATGTTCAAAAATCCATGATATTTTCTACTCAAAGCATCTACAACCTTATTTTCCTTCCCTGGGTTGTAGTGTATCGTGCAATCAAAATCCTTGAGTAGTTCAAGCCATCACCTTTGCCTCAGGTTGAGTTCTTTTTGTGAGAAAATATATTTCAAACTCTTGTGATCGGTATATATCTCACATTTTTCACCATAGAGTAATGTCTCCATATCTTCAAGGCAAAGATTATAGAAGCTAACTAGAGATCATGAGTATGATAGTTTTGCTCATGAAGTTTTAGCTATCGTGATGCATAGGCAATAACCTTATCATTCTGCATAAGGACACAACCAAGTCCTTTCATTGAGGCATCACTATAAATAACGAACTCATCATTCCCTGATGGTAGAGTCAATATAGGAGCGTTGACAAATCTTCTCTTCAGTTCTTCATAAAATTCTTCACACTCTTTTGTCCAGACAAATTTAACCCCTTTACGTGTGAGCTTCATTAATGGGTTAGCCAATCAGGAAAAATTCAGGACAAAACGTCGATAATAACCTGCCAAACCAATAAAGCTGCGTACCTCAGTTATACTCGTCGGTGCTGGCCATTCTTGGATTCCCTTGGTCATAGAAGGATCAACGAAAATTCCATCCTTATAGACAATGTGGCCATGAATGGAAATCTCCTGAACCCAGAATTCACACTTGCTAAACTTCCCATATAATTCATGCCTTCTAAGAGTCTTTAAGATAATGCGCAAGTGATTTTCATGATCATCATAGCTTTTGGAGTACACCAAGATGTCATCAATAAATACCACCACAAAATCATCTAGATATTCCATTAGATCCATGAATACAGAAGGTGCATTAGTCCATCCAAAAGGCATTACTGTAAACTCGTAATGCCCGAACCTTGTTCGAAATGCTGTCTTCGGAATGTCTTCCTTCTTCACACACAACTGATGGTATCCAGATCGAAGGTCAATCTTTGAAAAGTATTGAGCTCTATGAAATTGGTCAAATAAATCATCAATGAGAGGTAGGGGATACTTGTTATTTATTGTTATAGCATTGATCTCCCTGTAGTCAACGCACAACCTCATAGATCCATCTTTCTTCTTAACAAAAAGGATAGGGGCTCCCCATGGAGAAACACTAGGGCGAATAAATCCCTTACTACTCAATTCCTCTAGTTGTTTCTTTAGTTCAACTAATTTCACGATGGCCATCTTATAAGGGGTCTTTGATATAGGCCTTGACCCAGGAATTAAATCAATGGAAAACTCAACTTCTCGTTCTGGAGGATGTCTAGGTAAATCTTCCGGAAACACATCTTCATATTCTTTCACAATAGGTATATCCCCTATTTGAACATTACTTTCCTCGCCCTTAGTCATTTCACTCTCTTCCTCCCCAATAATTGAATTTAGTTGAGCTACTGGGGGTGGGTCTAAATAAGAATTAGGTGGTGACAATTCTGCTCTAAAAATAAGGTGTTCCTTATCATCATCATCAAAAATCATAACCTCATTCTTCTTACAATAAATATTTGCATCATAGTCAGAAATCCAATCCATACCGAGGATTATATCAAACTCAATCATAGGTATGACAATGAGATCAGCGGATAAAGAACAATTATGTGCTCTAATGGGGACTGATTCACAAAACTTTGTTGCAATAATACTTCCCTTAGGAGTTTTGACTGACAATTTTCTTCATAAATCAAACTAGAAATATCTAATTTTCTTAGCAAACTGAGAAGATATGAAACAATGCGATGATCCAGAATCAAATAATGCATTTGCTAAAATTGAGGAAACAATTAAATTACCTGCCACCACGTCTTTTGGAGCTTCAACCTCAGCAGTAGTGATAGAATAAGCATGGCCTTGATCCCTTGTCCTCTTCTGAGTTAAGTTCCCCTGACGCTTAGGACATTTATTTGCATAATGCCCCATATCTCTACAATTATAGCATTCCACATTGACAATAAATTTCTTTCCCTTGCAATCATGAGCTTGGTGGCCTTTTTCACCACACTTGTAACAGACTCCCATTCCCTTAAAGCAAGTACCAGGGTGTTTCTTTCCACATTTACTGCAGGATTTATATTCAACTCTTCCCTTCTTCCCCTTCTTTCCATTTCCAGATTGATCAGAAGATCTCTTCTTTTCTTGCTTTGCTTCAAAGTCATAAGACTTAGAGAATTCATTTTCCGTCTTGATAGCACACGAGACAATATCTTCGTATGACGAGAAGGTTTGTGAGACTAATTATTGACAGAGAAATGGTTTTAACCCATCAAATAAACGATCAATCTTACTTCTTGGGTTATGTATATAATCTGCAGCATGCCTCGCTAACCTTGTAAAGTTAGCCTCATACTTTGCGACATTCTCATCCTCCTTCTGCCTCAAACTCAGAAATTGCCTTTCCATATCTGCTCGATGGTCATGTGGAATGTATTTTTCTAAGAAAGGATCTTTGAACTCTCTCCATTCCATATTTGATACTTCATCATCTTACTTTGTGTTTTCAATCAGCGACCACCATTGATCGACATCTCCAGTGAGGCGGTAGACTGCCATGACAACCTTCTTCCTTTCACTACTCCCCAAGGCATGGAATATTTTCTCTAAGGATTTTATCCATTACTCAGATACTAATGGATTTGTACCCCCATTAAATTTTGGTGGTTGTTGCCTCATGAAGCAGTCTAACAGTGATCCTCCACGTTGCGGATCAGGGTGCTCCATACGAGTAAGGTTATTATTCATAACGTGAGTGAGTTGTCCCAGTATGGTAACAAGTTGATCAGCACCAGTTGTATCTCTAGATCCACAATAATTATCTTGAGCAGGAGGGAAATCCCTACACGGAGTGCGTGCATTGATACAGTTTCCATTCCTTCCAATAGGCGCCATTTCTAAACAATGGCATAAACTAGATTAGTTTATGAATTAAAATACATAATTCCATACTTGTAAAATACTTAACATAAATTGAACTATTTATGGATATAATCCATAATCATAAAAATGTTTTCTGTGAGTAAGTATATTCTCATAACCCTTCATAGTGTTTTGTAAAGAAAATGAGAATTATCCTAAGCATATCCCCCAGGAGTGTCGTAACCAAGAGTGCAGCAAGGCCCGTTGTCGTGCACCAGTTCCCGTTCGAGTCTAGATCAAAGCGGTGTTTTCGGGTTTTACCCCTAGGTACATCTGTGGCAGATCTTCCTCTACCTGCTCGTATCCAGATAGGGATTTATTGCTCCGAAAACTCACAACATCTCTATAATTACAAAATTATAGGAAGTTCTTATATACTAAACGTCAAAGTCCATCTTTGGGCTATGTGATCTAATCAGAGTTTATCTAAATCTAGCTTCCAAGGTTAGTACTAAACTGCCTCTGATACCAACTATAACGCCCCGACCCCAGCTACCCAGAGTCAGTGCATTACTTCGTAACATTGGCATGATCACAAAAGATCAAGTCTCGAAAGACCGATTAGTTTAGTATCCTTGGAAACACTAGATACATTCATAAGTCTTACATTACATCATAAAGTTAAAAACTATAATAACAAAGTCTCCATAGTCCACACTCATTTATTCTTCTGACTATCCCTGTAGGTCATTCATAAAATACATCTTCACATCGTGGAAAATATTAAAACATTGAACGGGGTGAGATCAGATGCTCAGTAAGGATAACAATATTGCGGTAGCTTTCGAAAATAAACATTACCATTTAAGGAAATGTATAAATAAAACAAAAGCCTTTTTAAACATTAATTTCAGTATAATATGGAAAAAATAAAATTAAATAATCCCATTTACTTACTCACATAGATATTCTACTAGTCAAATAATCACATGCAATATAAATAACCACTTTCATAATGATGGAATGCATAATTCTAGACTATCATAACCACATAGCCAAGGCCTCGTGCCAAGACCACAATTAAGATTTTGTCAAGGCCTCCTGAAAATGCACTATTTTGTCTCATGAGACCTACCGATGCATCGAGGAGCTATAGCGGGCTCCACCCATCACTTATTAAGTCTAATGCATTCCTCATATGAACAGGTTTAAACATATCATAAACCATAACATAATCGTATCACATAAAACATGCATAAAATTTCCACATTTCAATCACAAGATATCAATACAACACATTGATATAATAAAAATACTTTCAAAACCATTTTCAATACCAAAATAAAAGAAAACTAAAACATTGTATTTATTTTTCATTTTAAAAAAAAGTTATGGCTTGTAGAGGAAGTCGAGACTCAAATAATGGTCACGGCAGCGGAGAAGTCATTGTCGCCGCATACGTAAGAAAAACATTCCTTTTTTTCGTTTAGTTAAATACTTCTTATAAAAAGATTCCTTTTGAATAAAATTAAAAGTCAAAGGGGTTTATACACCGTATAAATGAAAGTTGTGTATAAAACCAAATATGCCTCAATGAAAGGAGATTGAGACGAAGTCCTTACAAAGATCATTTTTAAAATAAAATAGATCTATTATGTGTATTCATTATAAGTACACATAAAGAAAGTAAAAAATACAAGATATGACATAATAACATCATGACATAATATGAAAGTAGGATATTAACCCAAAGAATGGAAATTGGGTTATGAAATTTCCTTACCTCGTGTCCGACTTGACCCATTTGTTCTTTAACCTCCTGAATAATAAACTAGAGTTAATCTCTACCTTCTTAAGAACCTTTTTCAAGTTCATTATTCCTTTTATATCACTTATTACCATGTCATGATCATTATGTAATTATTTAAGTTTATAACGGTCGTTTTGTCGATCTTAGGTACTTGAGTCAAAAATAAACTTCTTATAATTACACTTTGTTCATGTGGTAAGATATCCATTATATCCATAATAATATTCATGATTTATATATCATATACATCATATATATCCAGTATATAAATTCATTTATAATATTACATAACATTTAGAGGTATGAAATGAAATGCACCGTTCATGGAGACGGTAAGCCGTACGTACGCATGAACGCTACTTTCATTTCTATTTCATATTTAATGGAATGAAATCATAATTATATAAAGGTATATTATAATTCCCGTATAATATAATGTATATTACCATTTAATCTATCCTTTATAAATCCCACATTTGGCATTAACGATTCAAATCACTTTCCGGGGGCGGTAGTCCGCACTTCCTAAAATGAAAATATCGCGTTTACCCATAATGGAAATCATAAAGGTATGACATAAATGAGAAATAAAGAGGCATAAGAAAAACATAACCATAATATATATCATATATAAATATAGTGACATCTTAATGGCCACCTTTGAAGGTGTAATATGAGTGTTGAACAATCATTGTTTCGTGAGGCATAAATTCGTCATCCACAGAAACAGTATGTTCTTTAACCATTAGATGTAGGTGTGTGTAAGTTTAGCTCGAATACTTCTTATAAAAACATCCTAGTATATTTAGGATACTGTTTTTGTTACAAAATAAATTAATAAAAAGAGTTTAAGGGGTTGGAGAAGAAAAATAAAACAAAACAACATTAGAGAAGACATTACCTTAAAATCAGGCAACTCTTTTTGATTTGAGCCAAAGGCTTCCTTGGGAAGAATTCTGCCCAATGTGAGGATTCTAGGAGTAAGAGAGGAAAGTGGAGAGAGTATTTGGGCAGAGGTTGGCCGATCCAAAAGGCTTTGAAACTGTGAGTAAGGTGGCAGTGGTGGGGGCCTTTTATAAGTGGAGAGGAGGGGCACTCTTGGAAAGTAATGAAATGTCACTTTATTATATAATGATTTTCGGATTTTAAAGGTCCCAAACTTATATATTTCGAGGATATGGTGATAAGGGTTCGAAATCTACTCATCCAATAGGTTTTTGACAAGTGTAATCCTTGGATTTTACATTATCTTTTCATTTTATTTAAATCGTTAATTAATGAGGTAATCGCTACATCATCATGGTGTCATAAATAATTTAATTTATTTAATGTCTAAAAATTATAAAAAAATATCATGATGTAGGAAAGATTTTTATATTTCTAATTAATATTTATAGTCAAAAATATGACTTGTATAACCCCATTTAAAAATTGTTTTAGTAAAACAACTTATGTTTGTGACATTTTTATTTTAACTTTAAATAAAAGTTATTTATGTCATTTTCCTACCAAAGTGGCTTCATGGGGTCCCCAAGTTGACCCATGGATTTTCTTGGTCGCCCATGACACATCCAATAGGGGTAGGACAAGTGTAAAGGTCTTTTAATATTTTTATAATATCATTTTTACCTTAAATTTCACTAATTACCTTTAATCGCGATTAATTAAACTTAAACGTTACTTTTCACCAAAAAATTATTTTAATCCCATTGAACCACATTTTACATCTTAATGACAACCATGTATGTCGGATTTTTGAAAATCACATCACAGAAGTGGTAATGTTTCATTTAAACGAAAAAATCTGTTTTTTAACTACCACTTAGTGGTTTCACTATTCATCAAAAATTGAAGTTTTTCAGAACAATGCCAAAATTTCACCCTAAGCTATAATTGATATTCCGAATTCAAAAATGATGTCTATTTTACAAAATTCCAAACATATAAGTTGCATTAAAAAATTTCATAATTAATTCCCGCTGTCACAACAAATAGCGTGTTTTTAAGAAACAATATATATCAAATGATTGACAATTGTTTATGTCCAATTTCAAAGTGGAATTAATTATAATGACCACCATTGGATAAAATGGTAAAAATATATTATAATTATACTTTAAAACCACTCAATAGTATAATTTATCACTATAAATTATTCTGATTAAAAAAGTTGTTTTGAAGTATTTTTCACTATTCATAAAAAAATTGGAAGTTCTCAGAAAAACACCAAAAATTCAACATGGGCTAATTTCGATATATCAAATCCAAAAACGAAGTCCATTTGGCAAGATAAAATTTATAAAATTTCAAAAATTAGGTATTACTATTCATAACGGCTACTTTGATTGGTTGTGGCGTGTGTTAGAACTCGAAGTTGTGTACAATACACACTACTGTATTATTCAAAGAGATGTGTACCGTGAAATCTTGGGATGTTAAATTAATTACCTCAAAAGTAAGGATCATATAAACCCTAATGGTTACCTTTATAATTATTACCTGGACTTCCACATCGATTGGTCATCTCGTACATGATGCATTACAGAACACACCAAGGTTCAAGTGGTTGATCATGCCTCCTTGATAGTTGGTTTAGAACAACCACGAGTTTCCTCATTGAATCCCCCATTTTATCTAGTATCCTAATCAGAGAACCACCACAATTTCCTTCAAACCTGTTGTCTCTTTGGTGCCCACTAGATCCATCCATTCACTAAAAACAGAAAAGTCAGTGTGAGTATATCAACAAAACAATCATGTACTAATGAGTAAGGTAAACAATAAGATATACTTACTCATTCACTTTATCTAAAACTAGGAATCTTTTTGAAATCCTAACCATTATAGTAATGTCACTTATGCTTTGAAGATACCCTAACCTCTAAAGTTATCAAAACCGACCTTTGATACAAACTATAAGGCCCCAGCCTTAAACCTTACTTAATATTGAGTTAATACAAGATTACACATTAAGGATATTTTTAGGTTTAGAGTTTTATAGAATTATATCATAAACTTGCATTACATTCCACATTTAAACAAAGTGGTTACATAAATATAGTATTCATTTATCCCATCAATGGAAACATATTTAAAATAAAACATGGATCCTTTCTTGACACTTCCTTGAAACTATCATCATATCATGTACCTTTCCCTTGACCAGTGAAAAACATTCCAAAAACTTGGAATGATCATAAAAATATCAGTAATGGATATAAAAATATATGGAAAGGAAACATGAGTTCATGTACACATAAGAATCAATGAAATCATACTTTACTCATAAAACATAAGCACTTTAACATACCTCATCAAATCATGAATAAATCATAGAAATTATAAGACATAAAGGTAACTTGAGGCATTCATAACATTATTACGTTGGGAGTAACCCTCTTGGTTACGTTTTGAATACCCACCATAGTATATTCCCTAAATCTCTTCGGAGAAACCTTAAAATTTCACTTCTTCGCATTACCCAATGCATTGGAGAGCTATATCGGGCACACCCGCCCTTAGTTTATCACGGAACCACCCATTTTCATAAAAATTCCCAAGAACCATAACATAAACGTATCACATAAAACATGCATAATGGAAACATAACATTTCCACATCATAATATAACATTTTAGGATATTTAAATAAAGAATCCATTAAAAAAAACCCATTTTCAAAACCATTTAAAACATTTAATAAAGAGATTTTTGAATCAAGTGTCCCATACCACCTTGAAGATTTAAAATTTTTTAAACCATTAATATACACATAAATAAATCCTTAAAATAATTTTGAAAACATGGATATTAATAAGAACAAATCATTAAAACATTTAAAGCGATATTTTGGTTAAAGGGTTTTTACCAAAATTATAGACACTTGAATACAATAATTGAGGAATAACATTTAGTTAGAACTTTATAATATCATGAGAATAAATGGATTCATGATATAATATTCAAAAGGACATTATATACACCATATAAGAGTGAATTGGTGCATAACAACAATTAAGTCTCAGTAGAAATGTAAAATGTGATGAAATCCCTTATAAAGAAGGTATCCTTAAATTAAGGATAAATCAATCTCAAAATTATGTGTGACAAATATAAATACACCCAATATAAGTGGATATTAAGTGTAAGACAATAAATGGTCATTCACACATATTCAAAGGATGACATATTCAATAACTACATGTTGAACCCAAAGAAATCGAAATTGGGTTAAAAAGTTCTGTTGGTAAAATTCGACAGCCTAACGACATCACTTCAAAATTCAGAAAATGAGTTGATGAGAGATAAAAAAGGGTATATAATCACTTGGACATAAAATTTACATCAAAAAGGATATATGAGAACATATCCCAACATAAAAATATGTAAATTAAAAGACCCAACAAAAGAAGTCTTTTAAAAAGAGGAGGGTGAAAGGTTCCCTTACCGACATGGGTATCTTTCGAAACATACACCTCATGAAAGAAGGACAATACAACATTGATTTAAATACTCATAAAATAAATTATATTACACAATTAGTAAAATAATGGGAAGTACATACACCACTCAAAGGAAATTGTGGAAAATGTAGCATAAATCTCTCGGGAATAAAAGTGAGATGAAAAAACCCTTACGAAAACATGGCAGCCTAACGGCGCCACATAAAACTTCCAAAATGGATTGATGAGATCAAAAAAGGGTCTCTCATCATACTAAAATAATGTTTACATAAAGAGGAATATAAAAGAACTTCCCCCAATATAACAAAGAGGAGCTTAAAATAAGTGACATAAAGAAGAGTACTTAAAAAGAAAGAGAGAGGTTAGATCTCTTACGAAAACTTGGTAGCCTAACGGCGCCACTCAAAACTTCCAAAATGGATTGATGAGAGAGAATAGGGTATCTCATCATATGGACATAAAAATTACAGTAAGATTAATATAAAATAATATCCCAATAACAAGAAAGATGAGCTTTTAAAAGGAATGGCATAAAAGAGTGTACTTTAAAAGAAAGAGAGGAGTCAGATCCCTTACCTCGGGTCCGACTTAACTTGATCGTTCTTTAATATCCTGAATAATAAACTTGAGTTAATTTATACTTACTTACGAACCTTTTTCAAGTTCATTATTCCTTCTATATAACTTATTACCATGTCATGAACACTGTGTAATTATTTTAGTTAATAACGGTCGTTTAAACGATCATTGGTACTTGAGTCAAAATATGCTCTTTATAATTACAAGTTGTTCATGTATCCATTACATCCAGAGTTATAATCATGATTTATATATCATATATATCATATATATCTAGTATATACATGCATTTATAATAAGACATAATCGTTTAGAAGTAAGAAATGAAATGCACCGTTCATGGAGATGGTAAGCCGTACGTACGCATGAACACTACTTTCATTTCTATTTCATATTTTATAGAATGGAATCATAATGATATAAAGGTATATTATAATTCCAGTATAATATCATATATAATACCATTAATGACATCCTTTATACGTCCCACATATGGCATTAACGAATCAAATCACTTTGAGGGGGCGGTAGTCCGCACTTCCTAAAATGAAGATATCACGTCTACTCATAATGGTAACCATAAAGGATATGCCATAAATGAAAAATACAGAAGCATAAGTAAAACATAAAAATATAATATATAATATATAAATATAGTGACATCTTAATGGCCACCTTTTAAGGTGATATATGAGTGTTGAACAATCATCGTTTCGTGAGGTAGAAATTCGCCATCCACGGAAACAGAATGTTCTTTAACCATTAGATGTAGGTGTGTGTAATTTTAGCTCGAATACTTCTTATAAAAACATCCTAGTATATTGGAGATACTGTATTTGTTACAAAATAAATGAATAAAAAGAGTTTAGGGTGTTGGAGAAGCAAAATAAAACAAAAGGACTCAAGTGAAGACATTACCTTAAAATCGGGTAACTCCCTTTGGTTTGAGCTCAAAGGCTTCCTTGGGAAGACTTCTGCCAAAAGTGAGGCTTCCAAGAGTTATATAGGGATGTGGAGAGACAAAATGGTCAGGGGTTGGCCGAGCCAAAGGCTTTCGATGTGTGGGTAAGGAGGTAGAGGTGGGGGCCTTTTATAAGAGGAGGGGAGGGGCACTCTTGGAAAGGTATAAAATGTAACTTTATTTTCAAATGAGTTTAGAATTTTAATGGTCCCACATTGATGTGTTTCGAGGATAAGGTGATAAGGGTTCAAAATACACCCATACAATAGGTTTTGGACATTTTTAGGTCTTAGATTTTACATTATCTTTCCATTTTATTTAAATCCTTTATTAATGAGGTAATCACTGCATCATCATTATGTAATATATAATTTAATTTATTTAATGTCTAAAAATTATAAAAAATTACTATGATGTAGGAACTATTTTTTCCTTTCCAATGAATATTTATAGTCAAAAATAGGACTTGTATAACCCCATGTAAAAATTGTTTTAGTTAAACAACTAATGTTTGTGTCATTTTAATTTTAACATTAAATAAAAAGGTATTTATGTCATTTTCCAACCAAAGTGGCTCCATGGGGTCCCCAAGTAGACCCATGGATTGTTTTGGTCGGCCATGAATCATCCAATGAGGGTAGGACATGTTTCTAGGTCATTTCATTTTATTAAAACATTATTCATACCTTAAACTACAGTAATTACATCTGATTGCGATTAAAAACTTAATAAGTTACTATTCACCAAAAAATTATTTTAATCCCATTGAACCACATTTTAATTTTTAATGAAAACCGTGTATGTAGGATTTTGGAAATTCAAAACACAAAGAGGAAAAAATTTCATTTAAACGGAAAATCAGTTTTTATAAGTACCACTTAGTGGTTTCACTATTCATCAAAAATTGAAGTTTTTCAGAAAATTACCAAAAATTCACCCTAAGCTATATTTGATATTCCCAATTCAAAAATGAAGCCTATTTTACAAAATTAAAAACATATAATTTTCATTAATTAATTTAATAATTAATTCCTGCTGTCAAAACAAATAACGTGTTTTTACGAAACAAAATGTATCAAAAGATTGACATTAGTTTAAGTCCGATTTCAAAGTGAAATTAATTCCAATGACAACTATTGGATTAAATGGTAAAAATATATTCTAATTTCACTTTAAAACCAATTAAAAATATAATATAATCATATAAAAAAATTAGATTAAAAAGAGGCTGTGAATTAAAATACAACATTTTTCACTATTCATTAAAAAAATGAACTTTATCGGAAAGATACCAAAAATTTACACAAATTAAATTTTGATGTTCCAATTCTAAATAAGAATTGTATTTTGTCAAATATGACACATAAAATTGTCAAAAAGTGGATTTAAAAGAGGTTCACCTTCAAAAGGCGGTTAATCGACCTTTTAAAGAATATTAGAATGTTTACGATTAAAATTGGATTCATTTGCATTTTTAATCCACTAACATTTATTGTAAAAAGTAAAAATATTTGAAAAACATATATAATCATTTTGTAGCTAGTTTTGTTCATTCCTGCCATTACAACGGCTAGGTGTCAACTACTATTTAAAATAATATTATTTTATTATTAGAGTGCAACATAAGATTCCCAAGAAACTCATTGTTACGTGTTGGGTACACCATCGAGCATAGCATCACCTTTAAAGTTATATTAATATTTTATTCACAAATATGGATAAATATAAAAAATTTCATATTCTTTATTTACCTGGGGTGTTACAGTTTATCACCGAACCACCAGTATACATAAGAAATTCCCAAGAACCACTACATAATCATAACATATGAACAAGCATAAATGAAAAATAACATTTACATATTGCTATCACAATATCTAATTTCAATATATTTATGAAATCAATTCATTTAAAACATTAATAAAGAAGAGTTTTGAATCAATGTGTCCCATACCACTTTGAAACTTTTGAAAGGAATTTACAATTTAAAACACTAATGTCTATATAAATAAATCCTTAAAACCATTTTGAAAACATGTCAATGAATGAGAAATATTTAGAAGAATAAATCCTTAAAACATTTAGAATGATGTTTTAGTTAAAGAGTCCCTTACCACTTTAGAAAATACTTGAATACAAATAAATAAACAAAAACATTAAAAAACATTAATGAACTGAAAATTTAATGATGAATTGTTATATTATAATTAAAGTATAATTTATTGGTTATATATTTTACATAATTTCATTTATTATATTATTTATATGTTCCATGTATGGAATGAACGAATCATATCACTTTGAGGGGGAGGTAATCCACACTTCCTCAAATAAAATTACCGAAGTTACACATTATAGAAAACATAAAGGTTTGTTGTAAATAAAAATTACAAAAGAAAACATAAAATATAAATATAAAATATATCATATATAAATATTGTTCCATTATAATGGACACCATGATAGATGGTAGAATAAAATTGAACAATCATCTTTTCGTGAGGCAGTAGTTCGCCTAATACAAAAACAATTTGTTCATATCAATTAGATGAAGGTGTGTATAAGTTTTGTTTGAATAATTCTCATAAAATCATCCTAGTATATTGAGGATACCGTATTTTTAATGTAATCATAAAATAATTAGATCATAGAGAGTGAAGAATGGAAATAAACGAAAGGAACGTTTGATATGATGCAACCTTTAAAATGTGTAACACTTTTTGATTTGATCCAAAAAGATTTCTTGAATTTCCTTCTTCCCAAGTTAAAGATTATAGGAGTAATGGAGGGATTCTAGGAAGAGTATTTTACATAGTTTTTCTGAACTAAAAGGATTTTTATGTTTGATATAAATAGAAGGATAAGTGCCCATTTATTTAAGTTGTGAAGGAAACTTTAGGAAATTCTTGAAATATTAATTTATTATAAATTCAATTTAGATTAAAAATGGTAAAAAAATAATTTAATTTGAATATACTATTATTTTGGTTCGAATACACATCATCCAATAATTTTTAGAAAACCTTGGTTATTTTTATCCTTATCTTTTTTGTTTAACCCTTATTTTACCACTTTTTCTGTTATAGTGATATCCTGTTATTTACATATTGTGGGTTAATGTAATTAACATATCACGTCAAAAGACCCAAAAAATTCCATTTATGAAATATTTGGACTTATATTAACCATTTTGATGAGTATTATATTTTTAGGAATTTAATATCATTTAAGAAACTATTTTATATTTTAAGTTATGAATTATGTCAATTTTGGTCACTAGTTATACATGACTTTTTTTGCAAATTCATAATAACTTAATTCATTCAAAAATAAAATTAAATAAATACTAACTTGTAATATTCACCATGAAAATTCTTTTATGACCTAAATTATTTCAAGTAATATTTATTTTAATATTTATGATTTCATTTTTTTGAATCCTTTATGAATGAAGCAATCACTCCATCATCATTTTTTCATAATTAAATATATTAATTTAATTTTGAAAAATTATAAAAAAATACCAAGATATAGGAAATATTTTTGGCTTTATAATGACTATTTATAGTCTAATATATCACTTATATTTCAACATACAAAAATCATTTAGTAAGAAGATATATGTTTATGTTATTTTTATCTTTACTTTAAATTAATTATTATAGCATGTCATTATTACTCCCAAGTGGATCTATGGGGTTTTAAACTCAACCCAAGGATGAAAATGGTTGGAAATATTTCTTTCAATAGGATTGTGATACGTGTTAGAATAGTTTTATATTATTATAATATTATTTTGTTTAGCCTTATTTACATGATTTACCCTTTAACCATGGTAAATAAAAATAATTACTCTAGTTACTATTATTAAAGTCCAAAAAAAAAAATACCTATTTACAAACTTTTGACCTTTTGATTCCAAATATTGAATCAATTTTTCATAATTCAATATAAATAATTTTCTGATATTAGTTTAAAATTAATTTCCATTATCAAAACCAAAAAGCGTGTTTTTAAGAAGTTAAAACTACCAAAAGATTGACACATGTTTATGTAAAATATCAATGTAAAATTTATTATAATAAAAAATATTTGATTAAATGATAAAAATATATTAAATTTATTCATTAAAACCATGAAATAATTTGATTTAACCATATAAATTATCTCCATGGGAAATTTTTTTTCAATTAAAATTTAGTGTATTTTTGCAATTCAACAAGACCTGATATATTTTAAAAAAATGTTAAAAATTCATACAAATTAAATATTTTATATACATTTTATAAATAAGAAGTTTATTTTTTTTAAATATAACACATAAAATTTTCAAAAATTAAATTTAAAAAGGGTTCTCCATCAAAAGGCTAGAAAACTATATTTTTAGAAAAATAATTCATTTGTTTGAAAAATTGAATTTGGTCTTACATCATATTTAAAAAACATATAAGATAAATTTAAAACTTTATATTAATATATAACACATATTTTTCATTAAATAAAAATCTATAAAGGGTGATATTATTTTATAAAAACAATTATTCTATTTTTAAATATGTTTTCATAAAAACACATCCTTTATATTCAATTGGTTTTTTTCATTTATAATAAATTTGGTAAACAATGAATCATTATTTAAACATGTTTAAACCATATTTCAAAATTTAGTTGATACTATTCAATATCTTATTTCCAATATATAGGCCTTAAATATGATTTAGAATATTAATAATATTACTGTATTATTTTTCAGTATAACTCAATGTTTTGTGCAACATAAGATTTCAGAGAAACACATTTTTGTGTGTTGATTATGGTATCAGAAAAACATAACCTTTAAATTAAAATTAA
Source organism: Viscum album (assembly GCA_963277665.1). Classification (NCBI taxonomy): domain Eukaryota; kingdom Viridiplantae; phylum Streptophyta; class Magnoliopsida; order Santalales; family Viscaceae; genus Viscum; species Viscum album. Next base: position 1,924,299,863 of record OY728160.1, read on the forward strand.
TATATTATTTATAAATATTTATATAAATTAAAATGTATTATTCTATAAATACCTCAATCATTACATAAAAGGGCACAAAAAAGTTACTTCAAAGGAAAAATGAAATGTTTTGTTAACATAATAGATGATAATGTTGGTCTACCTAAGGTATATTTGACTTTTTTATGTCTAAAATTTACAAATTATGGGCATTATGTAATTTATTTCATAATGGTAAAGGTCATGAATAGAATATTTAAGGTTATACAAGTAATAATTTTCTCCATTGATGTTGAATAGACTATAAATGACATATGAAGGTAAGGTGTTAATAAGGAATAAGATGATAAATCCTAGTTAATTCCTTTTTTTTGATGTAGAATAATTTATTTTTTTTTGTATTCAAATTTAATAATTATTATATATGAATTATAATATATGTAAGGATTTTTTATTCAAGTTTTTCGTTAAGAATTATTATGAATATTTTTAATGATAATTGTGAACTAGAAAACTGGCTCTAATAGAAAGGTAAAATTTTTTGGAAAAAAATGAATTTGGGTAGATAAACCTTAATATGTACCTGATGTAAAAAAATATTATTTAGTTTGGAAAATGTGATGATTGATATAAATAATATATATTTCATAGTATCTATGTCTTTGTAATTGATTAATGACTTGTTATAAAAGTGGTTTATTATATAATTGATGGATTTTTCAATATTTTTTGGATTTAAGGAATATATCTAATAAGCTATGTTTTTTCATGAGGAATGAGGTTGCATTTATGATTTAAATAATGTTTTATGGAAATTTAGGTTATTACCATATTTTAAGAGAATACATGATAAAGGTATTCACATGTTTGTAATGTGAAAATAAATTGATACTTTATGATATATGGATGATTAATGTTAAGTTGATTTTGAAAATTTTAGTGACTTTATTTATAAATTTTGAGTTTTATATTGGTTATAAGTTTTCCATTTGTGGGATGTTTTAAGTTTAAATTTTCATGATGTTTTAGAGATTCACATATTAATTCACAATATGAAGATTTATCCATTTTGTATAACCACTGGGAACATTTTTTTTGATTATAGGAATGAATTATCATTCTATTATGTATCTTGTAACCCATTTTTTCTTTAGGAATAAAAAAATTCATCTTCATTTCTTTGAGTGGGAGATGAAGGGTGAAGTAATCAAGGCATAACCAAATATCAAGATGGTGCTTATGAAATGGAATAAAATAAACTAAGTATACATTCTCATAAAAATTCAAAAAAATTTAAAAATTAATCTTGAAACAATTTTTTTTTCTTTTATCATTATTATTTTTGGATATTAATGACATTTTCTCTCCTCTTTGGTTTATGTATTTTTGGCCATTACATTTATCCTGATGATGTTCTCCATCACTCTCCAACTATATTTGGGTGTTAGTTTCCCCTTCAATATCCATGTTTCACTTACCAAATATTTTATAGATTTTTTTCAACCTATTATGTTTTTTATGATAAATTTATCATGTCCCTTTCTCTTTTTCAAGATAATGATTTATTAACCATTTTTATGATGTGGGTTTATATGAAGGAATTTTCCAATGATTAACCTTTGATTAGTGAGATGAATTTTCTGGTAAAAAATCATTTATGGGGGGTATAATTTAACACCTAAATATTTAGTGAAATATTTTTCCAATGATTAACCTCGCCCGCTGCATGCATAGCAATGCTTGCCCCTCATGTAGCTGGCTCTCCTTTGGGTGCCCTGCACAACCGAATATTCATCCTGAGACTGCCCATCTGATGGTCTGGACCGTTTGGACCTCTGCGTCACCTGTCTACTGCCAGCTACAGAAGACCCTGCTACGGGCAATCCTGTGGAGGGCCCTATCCTTGGAGCCTGCTCGGTGAGAAAACTCTCCACTAGAAGAGCTCTCTCCAACACCTCTGTCTGTGTTGGAATGTTGAGGGAGATCATCGAAGCCCGAATCTCGTGCCTCAGTCCCTGCTCGAAGGTCCGGGCCCAGAAGAACGGGTCCCGTAACATATCAGTGGAGTAGCACGAGAGATTCGTAAATCTCGCAGAGTACTGGGCCACTGTCATGCTGCCATGCCGTAGTTGTAGCAGCTCTTAGATGTGCACCACACAAAGGGTGGCTGGGATGAACTCGGAGCGGAAGATGCTCTCAAAGTCCATCTAGAGGAGAGATGTCTCGTCGTGCACCTGGAGCATCAAGCTCCACCATCTTCCTGCTGCCGCGTGCAAGAGGCTCGCTGCGAGGATCACCATGAGGTCTGCTGGTGTCCTCACTAATCTGAAAACCCGTACAACTGCCTCCAACCAATCCTCGGCGGCCTGAGGGTCCATCTCTCCATGGAACCTGGGCAGTCGCTGGTGCCGAAACTCATGCAGTGCACTAAGGCGACGTGCATCGTAAGTGGTCGGGGCTGGAAGCATCGGTGGCTCGGCGGGTAGAGGTACCGCCAGTGCCTCTGCTGACAAGGATCCCTACACCGAGGCCCCGTCGCTCGGTGGGCAGTCATCACGCTCCACTCTCGGAACCCTAGGTGGTTGTTGTCGTGGGGCCATCTTGAAAAGAAACATGTGCGCCATAGTCAGAACTGTATACCTGGTGAGCTGACACAAGTAATCACAAAGAAAACTTGATCACACATGCAATCAATGTTTTCGTGCATTAAGTCGGAAATCAGAAATCAGGGTCCTGGTGTACGGATACGTCGGCCGCCGCACCAACACTGGACTCCCTGGACTGATAACCACACCCAATACGCTGAACACTATTGCTTCACATAGAAGAAAGATCAGAGTCTGTGGTAGAACCGAACCCCTCTGATACCAATTTGTCACGACCCGTCCTCGGGGCCCGTGCCGTGACTAACCCAAGCCCGACTTCCATAGGCCAGGGGCTGGCGACTAGCACCAAGTCATAAAACCCGATAAATAGAGAAGGCATTGACTTTGTAAAGTAAACAACCACCACAGAGTAAGAAAGCGGAAAGAGTAAACACTATGTAAAAACTGTAACAAGCTGTGCTGAAAGTAAAAGGGACCGGAAATACAAGCCCAACTATAAAGTACAACTGAAAGGGGAAAACAGCAACTGAAAAGAAAAGCCGTAGCGTTGAGCCGTCCTCTAGAATTCCCACCTGAAGGGTGACCACAGATAGCCTCCACAGCTCCTCGGTCCAGCCGTCCGCTCCGAGTACGTCCCGCCCAGTGGTCCACCTCTAGGTACCGTCCTGCTTTTAAAGCCTCCAGCACGATCAGCGATGCCTGTCGTCTGCGACCAACACAACGAAGAGCGGGCATAGCCCGTGCAGGGGTGAGTATAAGATACTCAGTAGGGACCCCGAGACCCCCGAAGGTCTCCCGAAATCCACAAAGGATAAGCCACAAAGGAAAGATACAATCACGAAGTAACAACCGACACTGATTAGGTATATGCCCATACATATACCTAAGTCATTAATTCCCGTTCGGCTCCAACATCCGAGCCCAAGCACAACCCAGTCCACATAGGAAAGAAAAACGTATACTCACACAGAAAAGGACAACACAATCCACGAAGGAGAGAAAAAGTAATCCACATAGGAAAGTAAACTGTAAATACACATAGGATAGTTCAACACAATCCACAAAGGAGAGTAAACAATAAATCCACACAGGATAGTTTAACACAATCCACAAAGGAGAGTAAACAGTAAATCCAAACAGGATAGTTCAACACAATCCACAAAGGGGAGTAAACAGTAAATCCACACAGGATAGTTCAACACAATCCACAAAGGAGAGTAAACAGTAAATCCACACAGGATAGTTCAACACAATCCACAAAGGAGAGTAACATAGGATTCATCTCACACAAGTATACATCGTCGAAAAGGTGAAAGGGATGATCAGATATAGAAACTGAATCATCTAAGCTGAGACCCACTTAGGATACAAGACCAGCTGTCTTCATTGATTCATCTATGCTGGGACCCACATAGGATACAAGAACAGCACTGAATCATCTATGTTGGGACCCACATAGGATACAAGAGCAGCACGGCTGGGACCCACATAGGATACAAGACCAACACTGAATCATCTAAGCTGGGACCCACATAGGATACAAGACCAGAACAGCTGGGACCCACATAGGATACAAGACCAGCACAGCTGGGACCCACATAGGATACAAGACCGGCACTCTTCATTGATTCATCTATGCTGGGACCCACATTGGATACAAGACCAGTACTGAATCATCTAAGCTGGGACCCACATAGGATACAAGACCAGCATAGCTGGGACCCACATAGGATACAAGACCAGCACTCTTCATTGATTCATCTATGCTGGGACCCACATAGGATACAAGACCAACACTGAATCATCTAAGCTGGGACCCACATAGGATACAAGACCATCCCGGCTAGGACCCACATAGGATACAAGACCATCACTCTTCATCGTCGCAGTCCACTGAGGATCTCTGCACAGTCATCATCGTCGAAGTCGCAGCCAGCACTAGGGTTTCCGCACACAACAAGCTCGTTCGGGAGGGTCCGCTCCACGAGTCGAGAGGCTGATACATCAACTAACACAAGGTCCAGAGTTGATGTGTCCAAAAGTTCCGTATCGTCAACAGGAACTCAACGTCGCAGACGGCGCGTCAATCGGACGCCCGGTCTGAGAGTTATTGGCTTTTCCGTCCTAGGGGACCGGTTGGTTTCTAAGGCAAAACCAACCCGACCATACTCCACCTGCGTCCAAACCTCGGGCGGAGTATGCGAAAAGATCTGTCTCAATTAGAGAAAAAAAAAAGTCGACGGCACGTCAATCGGACGTCCGAAGCTCAAGATATGAGCATTTCCGCTCCGAGGGCCAGGTCGGTTTCGTGTACGAACCAACCCGGCCGAACTCAAAGTATTACGAAACATTGAGTGTGATATACCGAAATGACCATCTCGATCCAAGGATCTCCTTGCTTCTAACGACGCATCAATCTGAGGCCCGTAGCTCAAGTTACAGGAAAAAGACCGAAAATGTCTGGAAACGGGGGGGTCTGGGCCCGGGCCGACCCGGCCCACCCCCCTGGGTCGGCCGAACCGGGTTGACCCGACCCGGTCCGACCTGGCTGGACCCGGTCCGGCCCGGCCCGGCTTGGCTCGGCCGAGCGGCCGAGCAACGCGGGGGGCACGCTGCCCCCGCGTGACAACACCGCGGCCCCCGCGGGGGGCCGGCCTGGTCAACGGACGCTGCGAAGCCGCGTCCTGTGTGCACCAGACCCACGCGGCCACGGGTCTGCTAGTGCCACGGCCGCCGTGCCGGTGACCCACGCTGCTGGTGGCTTCCGCGGGCCACCAGTGTTGTTCCGGTGGTCCGATTTCCTTCCCGTCTGCGCCGAAGCTCCTCCCGGGTCCCGTTCTTGACTTTGGAAACATCAAATCACATCTGCGGCACGTTCCATCGTCGCCTGCCAAATCCGCACATCAACGAAGAACTACGGAGGGTTGTCGGGTCGTGTTTGTTTGGATCGCACCCTCCACGTTAGATGATAACAGTCGGGAGGAATATTCAAAACATAGAAAACATATCAATTTTTTTTTAATAAATTAAAATTGTTCTTACGAAACCGGGTTCTTTTTTTTGAATGGAAACATCCACGGAGTAACAACATTGCCAACAAAACCCCTACCTCGTCAAGTCGTCGCACACGCGTTCTTCGCGAAATTGACCGTAGCGGAACCAGGGGAGCATCGCGTCGCGGAAGGGCGTTGTGTCATCGCAGAAGGGCGTCGCGTCGACGATCTCCAAAGCTCAAGAAACAACAGATTTAATTAATAATAATTAAATCTGTGATGTTGTTATAACCCACAAACAGATTTAAAATAAGCACAACCCCCTACCTTGTCGTTGTCGATCGAAGGTTGTCGCGGGGTTGGATTTTCGTCGAAGAACGTCGCGGAAGAAGAACCATCAGCGTCGCGGTACTTGGCGTTGCGTCGTCGATCTCTGAGGGCTCGAGGTTCTTCGTCACCCTTCGTCGAAGGTCGGCGTTCTTCGAGTTCTTCGTGAAGAAGGATGAAGAACTAGAGGTTTGTCAAATCCTCTCAACGAACAACACTTAAGGAGAAAAAGTGTTGGTATTATTTTATTAACATGCCAAAAAAAAGAGATAAGTAACGACCCATTAATTCATAGAATTAATTCAACGAATAAAACTGCCCAAATAAATGGTGTGTTATGAATTTAAGAAAACGCATCAGTTTACCTTCATAAAAACGTGTTTTCGCAGGTGCGTTACTAAGGGTAAAAGAAATGGTGGGGCTCGTGCGGGCTCCACCTCACAAATATCCTACCAAGAGGGTAGGATATTTTTGGATAGCACCCTATCCACATCAACTCAGCTTAAACATCTTGAAGTGGTATTTAAGCAGCTTTAAGTGAAATAAAAATAAAATTGTCGCACAACTTTATTTTATTTCTTAACTTAAAACCCAAAAATTAAAAACCACAACCGAGCAAACACAACTCCGGAAGAGGCATTTCTATGAAAATATCGGTGCTGCGATTCCATCGGTGCCCTCAGAATTGGATTCCGAGCAACGGTTCAAAAGTTAGAAAAACCCACTCATTCATTCACTGAACGTACCCAAGCCAAACTTCAGAAAATGATACCGGGCACACCGGGCCTCGGAATCAGGTGCCATCAGAAGCTGCGTTCTTGTAAAATTCCAAAGAAAATTAAGAAAAAGTTTCTTTGAAATTTACGGGTCTTTACAGTTTACTTTATCTTACTACTAGTCGACCAGATATTATGTTTAGTGTGTGTATGTGTGCTAGATTTCAAGCTAATCCTAAAGAATCACACTTACTGGCTGTTAAAATGATTTTTAAATATCTTATGTATACTATGAATTTATGTTTTTTTTATCCAAAAGGACAATCATTTGACCTAACTAGTTATTCAGATGCTAACTTTGCTGGATGAAAGTTAGATTGGAAAAGCACATATGGAACATGTCACTTACTTGGAAAGTTCCTAGTATCATGGTGTAGTAAGAAACAGAACTCAGTTGCATTGTCTACTGCTGAAGCAGAATACATCACTGCTGGTAGTTGTTGTGCAGAGATTCTGTGGATGAAACACACTTTATTGGACTATGAATTTTATTTTAAACAAGTTTCAATTTGCTGTGACAATACTAGTGCGATCAACATATCTAAGAATCCTGTGTCTCACTCTAGGACTAAGCACATTGATATCAGACATCACTTTCTAAGAGATCATTATCAGAAAGGTGATATTTCTCTAGAATTTATTAGTTCTGAACATCAATTAGCTGATATTTTTACAAAGTCATTATGCTTTGAAAGAATGAATTTTATTAAACAAGAATTGTGTATGATAGATATGTGAAACTGATCTGTGAGACTGATCTGTGAAACTGATATGTGAAACTGATATATGAAACTGATCTGTGAAACTGATCTATGAAACTGATCTGTGAAACTGATCTGTGAAACTGATCTGTGAAAATGATCTGTGAAAATGATCTGTGAAACTGATCTGTGAAACTGATCTGTGAAACTGATCTGTGAAACTGATCTGTGAAACCGATCTGTGAAACCGATCTTTCTTTATATTACTTTTTATTTTGTGATTAATTAACTTCTTTTATCTTTATTATGGGGACCCTATATGATGAAATAAATGATACGCGTCTATTCCTATTCCCCAAACCGTCGACCTTTCATTTATTTCCCACCAAACCTTATTTCCTCTCTTCTCCTCCACTTCGAACCTTCGAACTCTTGCTTTCCCCAGAATCGTCAAATGTCTAAGCAGAAGAGACCGAGAAAAGGATCAGAAATTCTTGTACCTTCAAAACGTGCTCGAGTCGAGTCGAGTAGTACCACTCAAGGATCAGTAAATCCGAACCTGGAAACTCGGATTGTTGCTGTAGAAAAGGAAGTCAACTCCACCTGGCTTTTGTCAAGTAAGTCGCTGTTGTTACAAGTTTTAGATTTGCAAGGATGGAAAACCTGGTTCTCAGATAACACTCATGTATAATAACCAAAGCTAGTGCATGAGTTTTATATAAATCTGCAAGTTACTTTAGACAGTGTCGAGGCTGCCAGAATGTCTTCTGTAGTGAAAGGAAATAAAATATCTTTTTCATCTAAACAATGGGATAAATGTTTGAATGTTCCCCACGAGGGTCGGTATGAGGATTATGCTAGAAACATTCCTCCAACCACTGAATATTTCTCTTATGAGTTAGTTTTAGAGCTTTTGACTGGAAATAGAGAGTCAAGGAGAATCATAGCCTCAGAGCTGGATGGTGAATGTAGATTTCTCTTTATGTTTATTCAGCACCAAATTTGCTCCAGGAAGGGAGATTTTGCTGCTGTAAGATACCAGGATGTTTTTCTATTGTTTTTACTAAAGACCCATGAGAAAATCAATTTGTGTAGATATCTAATGGTGCACATAGCTGGAATGGTGAAACATTCTAACAAAGCCACTGCCCTGTTCTATCCCAAAATGATATCTGCTATGTTAAAGAATCTGGAATGTGTTAATGAAGTTGATGAGATAGCTGAATATGATAGTGCTTTTTGTATTACCAAAGAAATTTTTAAACGGATGAAAATAAACTGTAACCCATGGAAAAAATGCTGGGTTGATGATGAGGACAAGCTATATGAATCTTACAATCCCACTGATCATAGAAAGAGGACGAAGGGTTTGAGAGACCCTGGTTTGAAATCAGACGAGGAGCCAATTTATTCTGATGATGAAGAAGAAGTAAATGTTGAAAGGAATAAAGACACTGAAGAGTCTGGTAAACAAGGGATGGAAGAAGATGAAACAGAAGAAGGGAGTATGTCACCTCCTGATTATAGGAGTGATCCTGATACTGTGAGTCCTAAGAGAAGAATAGACTTTGGATCTGCCAGTCCACCTTTACCCCTACCTGAATCAGAACCAGTTCTTGATGATGAAGAATCTAGTGACACTGAAGTATCTGACAGTGACGTTTCTGTGAAGAATGGAAATGAAAATAGAGATGATGATGGTGATGATATTGATGATGATGATGATAACCGACCAGTGGATGGTCTTGTTGTACCTCCAACAGAAACACATCAAACTGTACCAGAAACAGATGCCAATGGCAAGAGAGAATCTCTTGAAAACAGTTGAAAAGAAAGTTATGATAAACCGAAATATACTCTGTGTGCTGCTGTCTGGGATGATTACCCTGGTTTTGCTGTTTTGGGTTTAGAGTATTCTGAAGAAGAAGAAGAAGAAGAATCAGAATCTACTACGGTTATGATGGAAATCCACCCAGTTGAGGCAAGGTCTGCTCATATTGTTGATGCTGCAGGTGCTCATCTACCTAGTTCTACTATCTCTCAGTCTGATTTTGACAAGTTCAAAAGGGAGTTGCTTACTTCTGTGAGAGATACAACCAAAGAAGATATTTCAAATTATATTAAACCAGACCTGACCAATACTAGTGAGTTTATTGGCAGACACATAGACTCTCTAAATCAGATTCTGAAGGATCTACAATCTGGGTTAGTTTCTTTATATAACGAATTTAGATCCACCATCTCTAGTATGATGTAAGTGTTGAGAAATCTGATTGAACATCTTAAGAAGTCTAATATGAGAAAGTTTAAAGCTAAGATAACTCAGATAGTTGCTCAAACTAGTACATCCAAAGTAACCAAGATCACTACTCGTGAGCTAGAGGCTCTAAGGCAGATTGTACATGATGAATTGGCCGCCATTAGGCATGTTCTTGATTTGGACTCGTTGAAGAAGATAAAGGAACACAATGATCAAATTCATAAGATGGTAACAGTATATTCAGCAGATGCCACTAAAGCTCAGAGAGAGATCAAGGAAAAGGTTGATCACTACTTTTCAAAAATCTATACCAAGCATGAGATGACCGCAAATTTCAAAGTGTTAGCTGAAATTCTGAGACTTCCTCCAGTCACTCAATCTTTCAAGACTCAAGTTTGACAGTTGCAATATTTTACTCCAACCTTGGAGCGATTCACGGAAAATAAGGATGATTTTGAGAAGGCTATGCAGTATGGTGCAAAAGTTATTCAGAATTTCATAAATATTTTGAAGCCTTATCTGAATGCACAAGCCATTGCCATTGTGCCTCCTACTGCTGACCCTCTCGGTGCCTCTGATGTAGCTCCAAATCAGATCTCTTTTGCTCAAGCTCTCTCTCAACTCTGACCAGTTCCTCAGAAATCTTCTCAACCAGCTCCTACAGCTCCACAACAAATCCTGGTGGCATCCTTTCCTCCAACTTCCAGATTCATCTTACCACCGTTTCAAATTCTCCCGATTCAACCTGCCTCCAAGCCTTCCAACATACCCACCATTGATCCTTCTGACAAGGGTAAAGCCCCGTTACACCCCCATAAATAGTTGTGCGTTGTTGTTGATGGGGTGAACCCTGTTGTGATTGTACTGTGATGTCTTATAAAATTTACTCTATTTTTTTATTCTCACTAATGTCTTATTTTAATCTCTTCTTTATCTATTTTCCCTCCTTTTTGATTATCCCAATGGGGGGAAATCTGTATATCTATGGATCTATGGGAGATATGGGGAGTTGGGAGAAATCTGTATATCTGTATATCTATGGATCTATGGGAGATATGGGGGAGATGCATCTCTAAAGGGGAAGATTTATATCTTTTTATGGAAATGATTGCATAAGTTTTTAAAGGCATAACTTCAGGGGGAGATTTATATCTATTTATGTGTTTATTCTTATTATGCCTTATTATTGATGATATATTATATTTATTAATGGCTATGCTTTATGATTGGCTAAGATTTGTGATTATCAAAAAGGGGGAGATTGTTGAGCCCTCTGGAGGATTGTTAAATTCTTTCTATGATTGCTGTTTTAATAATCACAAATCATCAATTACTTAATTTGGTTGGATTTCTCATATACATAATCAAAATCTCTTAGTGAATCTGTGTATATTGGTTGGATCATGTTTTATCTCTTTGTTATTTATTTACAAGTATTCTGGAAGTCCTCCATATCAAAGGACAACGGTCTCACCGATCCATATCAAAGGAAAACGGTCTCACCAATCCATATCAAAGGACAACGGTCTCACTGATCCATATCAAAGGACAACAGTCTCACCGATCCATATCAAAGGACAACAGTCTCACCGATGCTGATCAAATGAGTCACCGAAGATGTCTCACCGATGCTGATCAAATGAGTGACCGAAGATGTCTCACCGATGCTGATCAAATGACTCACCGAAGATGTCTCACTGATGATGATCAAATGAGTCACCAAAGATGTGTCACCGATGCTGTTCAAATGAGTCACTGAAGATGTCTCACCAATGTTGATGCTGATGACCTACCGATCACTTGACACACTGATAGTCATAAACAGCTGTTTGAATTTCTTTATCTTTATTTAATCTAACCAATGGTCATATTAGGAATTTTTTAAATGCTCTGTAATTTATTTAATGTGTGTTGTTGTATGTCAGGGAACCGTACCTCATACCTTCAAAAAGAAATCATATCTTTTTCTGGAGATCATGTGTTAAATAAGAGCTTCTTTTGAGCTGAAGAGGCGTGCATGTGCTGCAAGAAAAAGTGTTGAACACAAGAACGAATACGGAGAGTGATGAACCAAGCTGGTGTACATGCAAAGAGACGACTAAGATTATAAGAAGAACTCGTACACTTCTGCATACCAGAGAAGAGCTGAGAACAAAAACAAGAACATCACTTAACAACTTCTTCAACTATCTTTACACCTGGAAGTCAAGGAAACAGACGATACTCTGTTTTCCAGACAAAAACCAGAAGTGGACTCAGAACGAATTCTGATCAAACAAAGGAGTCCAGAGCTGCACGAAAATCCCAAGAGCCATTTCTAAACTCTAAATCTTTGCCTCTGTGATTTACTTTTTACATTTCAAATAGTGTGTGTTATCTGCTGTATTTTACACACACACTGTCTCCTGTACTTTAACTGGAGGATCTGTAAATCCTCACTGAAACTCTTTACATCTTTTATTTCCCACTGGGATAATGGTAGAGTTCATGTGACCTGAACACCTGGTTGCTATTGTATTTGTTCCCACGAATAACTGTGGTAGAGGTCTTGGACCTGGACAGCTGGTTCCTATTGTTATCCCTGATCCAGGGTGTGTATAATCCTTTTATAAAAGCTTTTGAGAGGACTAAGTCTCGTCTTGAGACTGAAACTCTTGGTTATATCTGCTGTACTATATCTGTCAAAGTCATTCTTTTATTCCGCTGCTAAGTTCTTTAAAACCAAAACTGTTTTAAAGTCACTTTGATAATTAAACTCGCAAGTGTTTATATTAGTTGTAAATCTGTAAGTTAGTTTCAAATGTTAATCAACTCTTCTGATTTAATTAACTGGGAAATAATCAATCCCTTGAGAACCTAACAGAACCTTTACTTTGGTATAAATTCACTATAGTTTAATTTTGTATTTTAATTTGGGGATTTTAAGACAAAGTTTTTAAAACAGAAATTTCCAATGGAACTCAATTCACCCCCCTATTGAGTATCTACTCCGACCAACAATCATATATATTCATTAGTTCAATTTTTATTACCACCTAAGCGATGTGATGACAAAAAATGAGTTACATTGCTACTTGGAGTCGGTATTTTGATCATACACATGGGCGCTGTTTCCATTTTCCTAGTATGGAAAGTTTATGAATAAGTGTTTGGATACTAGAATAATAATATTTTAGTATATTCAATATAATTATTTTATTATATGATCATGTTTATAGAATAATTTAAGTTTGTATATGAGTAAATAAAAATAATAAAACATGGTTAGGAGTCATAAATATTTTTCATAAAACCACCTTTGGATTATAAATTAAGCCTTCTAGGTTAGCCCTTTGATGATACTAAATCTGATGGGACATGGGAAGGAAGTTTTTGAAGGAATTATTTTTTTTATTGGTATAGATAAGTGGATAAATAGGTGTGAATTTTTTTTATTAGTGGTTCCCTTTTATATGTGAAGGCAATGACACAATTAGAAATACGTAAAATATTTTAATAATATAAATCCAATTTCTTGTGAAATTGGTCCAAATTTTCATACAAACAAATATAAAAAGGTTTTTTTGAAATAAAAACAAAAAATGATGTCTAATAAAGTGTTTTCTGTGATATCGAGGTCTTATCCAAAAAAATTTAATCCTTTAACCAAATTTTACCCTTTATAGAGTTTATAAATATTTATAATTGTTAATATTAATTATGAACAAAAATTAACTAGACTATATTAAATAAAATTATTTATGTAGATTAAAAATATTTAATAAACTTCATATAATTCAACTCCTACTAATGGAAGAAATTACATTTTATATAAGTTTATAAAATCGTACAAAAACTGCCTCAGGGAAATGTTTTCTTTAAGAATAAAAATGATTTGACAGAAAAATAAAATAAAATGATGATACCAATGGAATAAATTGAATTATGTTAAATAAAAGGAGGATTATTTTTATTTTAAACCAAACAGAAACCAAAATAGTTCATATAAGTAAGTGATTGTGAGAATGGATCAGTTTTTGTTATTTGGAGAAAATCATTACTTAGATTTCTAAAATGTTTGGAACTTTTTTCTAAGATTGACATTATATTTTTATATGAATTATATTAATTCTTAAATATATATTTTTTATATAAAAAAAGTTTTTTGATCCTTTTATTTATTATTATATAATTATAATGTCAAAAAGTTAACAGTGTTTTCAAAATTGATATTTCTCACTATTCACCCAAAAAATAAACTATTTATGAATTTTATTTAAAATTTAAACCTAAATTAATTTTTACACGAAGAAAAAATTAAATTAATTTCATATAACTAAATTTTAAAAAGTTTATATTTTTTTAATCATATTCTCAAATAAATCTATATGAATTTTGTTATTGTTTCAATATAAATAATAGCTTTTTATAATGGAAGCTTAGGCACTAAATTCTTCTCTTCTTAAAAAAAACAACCTATAAAGTTTGGAAATGTAATTTCATGAAAATATGTGGGTAATTAATCATTATATATTATTTAGGTTCTCATTTCACCTTTTCTATATTATGATTTCTCTAATGTACCTTTTTTAGAAGAGTCAACTAATTCCTCAACCCTGGTTCTCTAGTGTCTAAAATATGGACAGGCTCTTCAAAGTAAGATAAATTTGGATCTAATTATATATATGAAAAGATGATAGAATTCTTTTGTTCTATAATATACTTCTTCAATAATGAGATATGGAATAAATCATGTACTTTAGAGAGGATATGTGGAAATTTAAAATGGTTTGACAAAAACCCAATTTTTTCTTGAATTTCAAAATGGACAAAGTTCATAAGATTTTGTTTCCCCCTGTATCTAAATCTTATAACACCTTGCCATTGTTATACCTTTAAGAAATCATGATCTACCACAAGAATATATTAATCATTCTTTTATCTAATATATTAACTTTTTTCTCATATTGTGATACCTTAAAAAGATCCAGAATAGTATTCCTAATCTCTATTATATCCTCAAAACGATTTAGACCTACAAGATTCAATTTATTATGTTAATTCTAATAAATTTGAGTACATATCCTCTTTTATTAAAGTGATTTATATTTCTCAATTTGAACCCTTAAATGGAGAAATTTTTATACTCAAATTAAGAAAGTGTAATTAATAATCACACATACCTTGAATGCCAATCGAGGAGGACCTCAACATATCTTCTAATTTCTAAATAGTTATTTCAAACATTCCCTAACTTTGGGGGTGATAAGAGGTGCTCAAACATATATCGATGTCAAGATAATTTTAAAGACTCTTTTAGAATTTTTATGCAAATAGTGTATCATGATTTGATACAATTGAAAGCGTATCACCTTGAAATCTCAAAACATTATTAAAATATAATTTTGTAAGGTGATATAAAGGCAAGCCTTCCCTTTTTTTGAGGACATATACTAACTTGTTAAGGTGAACAATACAAATATACACTTCATCACTTCTTCTAGGATTCATTGGAAATAAAAAATCAATGTGCATAGTAATATCATACCATTTACACAAAGGTATAGGGTTACACTCCATTACCCCTTTAGGATATTGTTTCCTAGCCTTCATTAATCAAAAACCAAGAATCATGATCCATAGTGTTTCATTTCTTTTTCCATATTATCCCACTAAAAAGTATCCATCAAATCCCGACACATTTTATTTCTTCCAGAGTGTATAAAGAAATTAGATATAAAGAGTTTATCAAATAATTATCTCTTTAGGTTAGGTATGGATGGAATACATAGCCTCTTTCCAAATTTCATCAGAACATCTTCATAATATCTTTTATATATTCCCATCTTTAACAAATTTAATTTTTTTTAAACTCTTATCACCCCATTGGTAAGTTTTATTGTTTTTTATAAGGATTTTTTCACAATATTTTGGAAAATGATTGTTGTTTACCCTTCCAAAATAATTCCCATATCCAACTTTAATAGGTCCCTAAATATAGAATCCTTATAAATCCTATTCATTGTCATAATTTAATGATATTGCTGACTCAACGCATCAACTATATTTTTAGGATTTCTGAGGTAGTAGTGTTTCAAGGAATTATAATCCTTTAGTAGATCTATCTATCTCCTTTTCCTCATGTTGATCTCTATCTATGAAAAGTTTTATTTTAAACTCTTGATAATTGCATATATCGAACATTTTTCACCATAGTGATAATTCTACTCTATCATCATGGGGAAAATTATGATTTCCAAATTAGGATCATTGATTGTGTTGTTATATTCAAAAATCATTAACAAACTTGATACATAGTCAATAACTTTTATCATATATTATTACAAAACATCCATTCTGTTTCTTTGATGTGTCACTATATATTCAAAATCTATCCCCTCCCAATGATAATTTCACATCGAGAAATTTATAAAACGCATATTTATCTCTTTAAAAAATTATTTACATTCCTTAGTCCAATAGAACAAAACCCCTTTAAATTTCAACTTTTTAACGATTTTTATAGTCTTTAATGTTTTTTAATAAATCGCCCTTATTAACTTGATAATCCATAGAAACTACATACCTTTGTTTTTTTGTCACTATAGGCCAATATTATACTACCATTTTATTTAATAGATCAACCAATATTCCATCCTAGATAAAATATGGTTGATAAAACTAACTTCTTAAATCCAAAATTCACACTCGATAAATTTCCCACAAAACTCCTTTTCTCTAAGAGTCTCAATAAGGGTTTATAAAGACACTAATAATCTTCATACATTTATTAGTGTACCAAGATATCATCAATAGATATGATAATGAAATTATCAATATATTCCATGAACATTGTTCATTGGATCAACAAAAAAGTGATTGTATTTGTAAATATAGAGGGAATTACAATAAAATAAAAAAAATCCATACCATATATGAAATTTTGACATTGAATATCATACTTACTTAATCATAGTTCATGATACCCTAGATGAATATCAGTCTGAAAAAAATTCTAAGCTCCATAAAGATGATAAAAAAGTCATTAAATTAGGGCTGAAGACAATTTTTATTTACAATAATGGAATTTATTTCTCATTAATCAATGCACAACCTCATAGACCCATATTGTTTCATAACAAAAACAATGTGGTGTCTCCATGGATAAACACTAGGGAATATAAACCTTTTATCAAACATCTTGTGTTGTGGTTTCTTAAATTCAACTAATTCTACAACAACCATCCTATAAAGAGTCTTAGAAATATTATTTGAATTTGGTATTTGATTATTTGACAACTCATATTCACACTTATATGGGTGTTTAGGTAGTTATTTAGGAAACACATTAATGTATTATTAAATTATATGAACATTATATACCCAAGGGTTATGTATCACTTCTATTGAATGTGACTTCTTTTCCTATACAAAACATTAATTAAGTAAAGATACATTGGGTGGATTCTTTCATAATTTAAATGATGAATTCTAGTTTCTAAAGATAAGGAATTCCTTATATTCATCAGAAATTTTTATCTCTTTCTCGTTGTAATATTTTTTTCATTATACTTTGAAATCCAATAACTTACAAGGATTATATAAATGTCTACCATCATTATAATAATCAAATTTTCAAATAGGTTATGACCATGATTCATAATTGTAATTTACTAAAATATTTTTGTTTTAATAATTTTCCTCTATGTTTCCTTATTTATGACTCCCTTAGTGTTATTGAAAAATATTTAATTTTCATCGAAAAAAATGAACATATTAAAGAGTGTGAGTATCCAGAATTTAATAATGCATTATTTAACTATCATGTAATGATCAAAGAACTCACCACCACATATGTCAGAACTTCAACATAAAATATAGTAATTTAATAAGTTATAACTCTCCCCTTATACTCTTCTATGGTTATTTTCATTGATATTTGGTTCATTGGTTGTAATAGTTCCATATCTTCTTACAGTTAGAGAAATATAATTCTATTTATTCTCCATTACCCTTACATTTATGAGAAAGTTAAAATTTCTCTCTAAACATGAAGAAAACTCATATTTACATCAATCATACACTAGTGGTATATTTTTATAAGTATGACTTGCTAGAAAATCTACTAGGCTCTTCTCCTCCTTTGTTCACTTTTTCTCCATGAGGTGTTGAACTGTCCTATTTTCTCTTACTTTCTATCAATTTAATAATACATGGATAATTAATTAAATATGTTGATTAAAGAATTTACTACATTATCAAATTTTTGATAATGCTTTGGAGACTAGAGACCTTCTTTGGATTGACTTTAGGACATTGAATAAATGACCAGTTTTACTCTTTGAATAATATACAAAGTTCTCAATATTCCTTGATATCATTATAATGATTGATTTAAACCTAAAAATATTTTCCTCTTCCTTTTATCTTATATTCAATAATTCTCTCTCTACGTCCACTCTTTACTTTTGAAGAACATTATTTCTGAAGATAATTATTTTAAAATACATCAACTATAAGCTCATTATTTACTCTATATCATTAGTGTTTTGAATCAATGTCCACCACAAATAGAAATCCCCCATGAGATGATAAACATCCGTGAAAAGAAATTTAGTTTCCTTATATCCCATAATTATAAATATAATTTCCAAGTAAATAATTCATTTCATTGTTACTAATCGATTTTTTGTTTCATTGAGTGATGGAGGCTGTTCTTACAAGAAACAATTTAACATTGTTATACTATTTTGTGGGTCCCCATGATGATATATATGGGAAAAGTTAATAGTCAAAAATTGAGTCAACTCCCTGAATTTATTTAAAATTTCTTCAGCTCCAGCTATTGCTTCATTTCCTTGCATACGAGGGAAATACCAAAATAGATCAGGTTCATGGATATTGTTTCCATTAATTTTTCTAGTATCCCTTTCTATAAAATAGAATACACTAGATCATATCGTAAAATTATTTTTTAAAATTATAATCTATAATTATAAAATTGGTTCAACAAATAATATGAATTGAAAATTTATCAATATATAATATGAAATTCTCCGACCCCAGTTACCCAGATTCTGTGAATTATTACATAACATTGACATGATCAAAAGTGATCAAATCCTGAAAGACTGATCAGTTTAGTATCCTTGGAAGTACTAGATACATTCATATGTTTTACATTACATTATAAAATAAAAAAAACAACAAAATTGTCTCCATTTTCCAAATTAATTTCATTTATACTATACCTAGAGGTATGTCATAATATACTTTTCACATCCTAGAAAAAATAAAATATAGAAAGGTGTGAGATCAGATGCTCAGAAAGGATAACAATATAGGAGAAAATTTCATAAATAAGCATAAAAATTTAAGTAAATGTATAAGACTAAAAAAAGTCTTTTAAACTTAAACATAATTATAATATGGAAAAAATAAAAAAAATAATGCCATTTTGTTATTCACATGGATATTCTACTAGTAGAATAATCACATGTAATATCAATATCCAATTTCATGATGATGAAATGTATTATGTGAGACTTAATAACCACATAGTCAAGCCATCAGGCCGAGAATAAAAATAAGATATTTTCAAGGCCTTGTGCCAAGACAATAATTTGTCTCAGGAGACCTACCGACACATCGAGGAGCTATAGCGGGCTCCACTCGTCACTTACTAAGTCCAATGCATTCCTCATTTTAAAAGGTTTAACATAACATAAACATTCATATTAAAAATATCATATGAAATGTTAATACTTTACCCATAAAACATGAATGGTATGAAAATAACACATCCACAGTCAAGAATATCACAATACCTTGAATACAATTTGGATGATTTGTATCATAACAAATCGACTTAAAAAAGGTGTAAAATCCGTCAAAAGATGTTGACATAGATGAAATGAAAACTATCTGAAATAAATTCATCTTTCTATTTTGAAATCATTTAAAAGTCACATAATTATAAAAGAAAATCTTTATTTTGAAAATATTATTATAAGATTGTATGAGAATCCTTGACGATGTTATAACAGTAGAAAATAGCCACACTCGCAGTATAAGTTAAAAAAATACATTCTTACCTTAATTTTGTCAAAAAGGTCATAAAGTACCTTGTTTGGAAAATGACTGAAAGATTACTTTAAAAACATATATGGTCAAATAAGGGTATAAATGACTTTAACACATAGTATAGTAAATAGTAAAAATGTTTTGAATTACATTTTTAGAAAAACACGGATGATGATGATAAAGATGTCCCAATAGATATGTACATAATAACAACCTTGGATAAGTAAAGAGATTGTAGAATTAACCCTTTACTTGTACTTTTCCTTAGTCGATGGTATGTTAAACTCTTGTATAATAGTTAAAACATTGTTATTAAATTATAAAACAACTATATACATAAATATGATATCATATATGATCCTATAATATTGCTTTGTTAATAATATTTCAGTAGTATCATCGTTTCAGATGCTAAATGATTCGTTTTCCTTTATATGCTTGGTTATGTAAGCCACATTTGTTATGAATAGGATGTATTTTATTCATATTCATAATGATATTAATTTCTTAAACATTATTTTTAGTCATAAAATGAAAATTATTCTTGAATGATTACAATGGGGAATGAATCTCATCTCATTTGTGGAGACAGTAATCCGTACGTACGCACGAGCGACAATATCATTATATTGACGGTGAAATCATATGTTATTGGATTTTATATAATATATAAAAAATAATTAACATGTTATATTTATTATTTACAAAAGTTATACTCATTATTATACCCATCCAAATAATGAAGTGATTGAATAAAAAACTACACCACGACGTTGAGACGGTAAGCCGTACGTACACACATATGTTGACTTTTTCATTTATAGGATGGATAAAATAACGAATATTGTTTTACCATATTTTTAATATAAACACAGTATGTATAAAGTACTGGATTTATTATTTTGGTCTGAAAAAAATAGTGAAAGAGAATGTGGAAGAAGAAAAGAACTTGAAAGAGGGTACTGAAATTATTAGATCTTCTTTGGGTGTTTCCTTTTGAGTTGATCAAAAGGGATCCTTAGGTTGGATTTCTGATCAAAGTAAGGCCTCCAGGTTGAATTGAGAAAATATTTAAAGATATTTTGGATGGGGTTGGCCGAGAAAAATTTCTTTGGAGGTGTGAAATTAAGATAAGGCGAAGTACCCTTCTATAAGAAAGGTGAGGGTCACTTTATGAAAAGCTTGAAATATTATTTTTTAATAAAATTATTTTCGGTTTCTAATGGCTCAAAAATGATTTATTTCGAGGATATAGTGGGGATGGGTCAAAAAAATCTCAAACAATAGGTTTTATACATGGTTAGGTCACCATATTAATCTTATATTTTAGATTTAACTCTTAGTTAAATAGTTTGACATTACCATGTATCTTTGTATTTTTATATGATATGGTTAATAAAATTACTATAAAAATACAAGAGAACCCCAAGTGGTTCATTATTGACATATCTATCCTTATCTAAATCCTTTGTCCTAACCTTATATTTTTAGTAATATTATATCAATTAATAATATAGTATTTTTTAAAACTCATTTATGTCAATTGTGACACTATTTGGTATGTGGTTTTTTTAAAAGTCATAAAAACTTTATTACTTCAAAAAAAATTAAATCAACCCAAATAAGTCATATAGACCTATAAAATTAGTGTAATTCATCAAAAGTCTCAATTTACATTTATTGTAATATTTATAATATCAATTATCTTAACCATTCATTAGTAAAGTAATTACTCAATCATCATTGTTTCATAAATATATTTAATTATTTAATGTATAAAAATTATAAATAAAATACCCTAATTTATGAAATGTTTTTTGTTTTATAATTAATATTTATAGTCTAATTTATCTTTATGTGAAAACCTATATTAAAAATGGTTTATTTTTTAAAAGTTGAATTTAACACTTTTAACTCTTGTTAAAATAAAATAATATTAAAGGTCCTAATCTAATCCAAGTGGACAGAATAGGGCCATATTTTTTTTCCTAATGTTGTTTTTGGTCGAATTACACTTATCCAATAGAATTAGGATGTGTGTTAGGAAAATTATAATATCATTTTCCCTTTATTAGCCAATTTAATTTTAATCATGGTAAATAAAAGTCAAAACTTACTATTCATAAAAAATTATTTTCATATTATTTAACCACATTTTACTTATTGATTTAAACTATTTCTCTCAGTTTTTTGAAATTAAACTCACAACAGAGGTCAAATTAGGTTTTATTCAAATCTTCAAATGCTCTTAGAAGGTGGGTAAAAGACTGTAAAAAGTTCAATAAAATTTTATATATCTAAACTTACTATAAAATGACTCCAAGGAATTACATTGAACATATATAGGTATTATGTATCTATTTCATACTAAATTAGATTAAAATAAAATAATTAATTATTTAAATAAAAAATCAGTTTTAAACATTAACGAAACGTTTTTCACTATTCATGAAAAATTGAAAGTTTTACGAAAAATACCAAAAATTCACCCTAAGATAATTTTGATATTTTGAATCCAAAAATGAATTCCATTTTGAAAAATAAAATTTATAAAATTTCAAAAAGTGGGTATTACTATTCATAAAGGGTAGTTTGATTGGTCCTGGTGTGTTAAAACTCCAAGTTGCATACAACATAAGCCATTTCATTATTCAAAGGGAAACGTACCATGGAAGCTTGGGGTGTTACATTCTCCCCTCATTAAAATAATTTAATCCTCAGAATTTCTAGAATATTTCTGTATTAAAAGATTCATGTGGTTCGTGACCATTAGTTCCTCAGGTTCCCACATTGGCTCTTCCATCCTATGGGTTTTCTATATAACTTTTACCAGACGAGTCATCTGGTTTCTTAGCACTTGTTTTCTAGTATCAAGATTGTTGATTGGATCTTCAAAATAATACAAATCATGTTCCAGTTCAATTTCCTCTTAGGTGAGTACATGCATTGGGCCAGACATGTATTTTCTCAACAGTGATACGTCGAACACATCATGAACTTTTGAGGGACTTGGAGGCATTTCTAAAAGATAAGATACAATTCCAACTCGTTCTATAATTTCTAAAGGTCCGATGTACCTAGAAATCAATTTAACCTTCTTACTGAAATGTATAACACCATTTCATGAAGATACCTTCAAGAAAACATGGTCTCCTACTTAAAATTCCAAATCCTTCCCTTGGTTATCAGTATAAAACTTTTTCCAAATTTGGGCTACTTTGATGTTGGTTTGGATAATCTTCACTTTTTCCATTTTTTCCTCAACAAGTTCTGGACCTACGAGTTTTCTTTCACCAACATCGTCCCAACAAGTTGGTGTTTGACATATCTTGGCATATAATGTATTATATGGTGCCATCTGAATACTTCAATAGAAGATATTGTTATAGTAAATTTCTATCAGAGGTAAATATTGATCCCACATACCTTGAAAGTCATGTGAGTAAGATCTCAATATGTCTTCTAAGGCTGAATAGTCCATTAAGATTGTCCATCAGTTTGAGGGTGGTAGGTAGTGCTCAAGTGAATTTCAGTATCTGAGGCCTTCTGAAGACTTTTCCAGAATCATGATGTGAAATGGGGATCATGATTGGAAACAATTTGTAGGGGTACTCCATGAAGTTTTACAAGTTAATTAATATATAGTCATGTTAGATGTTCAATTGGTAAATCTTCTTTTATATCAAAAAAATGTGATGACTTGGTATGATGATCAACAAAAAACCATATTTAATTATTACTTTTAGGAGTCTTTGGTATCCCCATGACAAATTCCATCGTAATATTATCCCATTTCCACTCAGGTATGGGAAGAGGTTGCTTGAATGCTCCAGGCTATTCCCTTCCAGCTTTCACTTGTTGACTAACTGTACATCTTGACACAAAATCTGCAATATCCCTATTCAAGTTAGCCCACAAAAAATGTTCCTTCAAATATCTATATATCTTGGTGCTTCTAGGGTGTATAGAGAAAATGGATCTATGAGAATCATCCAAAAATTCCCTTTTTATATCAGGTATATCAGGAACACAAAGTCTCTTCCCAAATTTCAAAATTTCATCTTCATATACAAAGTCACTCAATCTCTTATCATTCATAGATTTAATATTATTTTGAAGCTCTTCATCATCAGTCTGAGAACTTTTTATCCTTTCTAGTACAGATGGTTTGTCAACCATTTGAAAAAGTAATGATTCTTCACCTTCCATGGTTATTCCCATATCAATCTTTACTAGATCCACAAAAATATGATCGCTTTCAACTCACATCTTGTTCAAAAATCCATGATCCTTTCTACTCAAAGCATATGCCACCATATTTTTCTTCCTCGGGAGGTAGTATATAGTGCAATAATAATGCTTGAGTAGTTCAATCCATCTTCTTTTCCCCATGTTGAGTTCTTTCTATGAGAAAATATACTTCAAACTCTTATGATCTGTATGAATCTATTATTTTTGACCATTGAGATAGTGTCTCCATATTTTCAAAGCATATATTACAACTACTAACTCAGGATCATGAGTGGGATAATTTTTCTCATGAATTTTTAGCTTTCGTGATGCATATGTAATAACTCTATCATTCTACATAAGGACACAACCTAGTCCTTTCTTTGAAGCATCACTATAAATAACAAACCCATCATTCCCTAATGGTAGAGTCAGGATTAGAGCATTGAAGAGTCTTCTCTTCAGTTCTTTAAAACATTATTCACAATATTTTTTCCAAAAAAATTAATCCCCTTTACGTGTGAGCTTGGTTATTGAGTTAGCCAACTGGGAAATATTATGGTAGAAACACTGATAATAACATGCTAAACCAGTAAAATTACATACCTCAGTTATACTCATCGGTGTAAGAAGTTCTTGGATTGCCTTTGTCTTTGAAGGATCAAAAGATATTCCGTCCTTAGAGACAATATGTCCAAGGAAAGAAATCACTTAAATCTAAAATTAACACTTGCTAAACTTCCAATATAATTCATTTCTTATGATGGTTTTCAGAATAGTGCGTAAGTAATTTTCGTGATCTTCGTAGATTTTTTGAGTATACAAAGATATCATCAATAAATACCACTATAATTTCATTAATATATTCCCATAAAACTCTATTTATTAGATACATGAAGACAGAGTGTACATTTGTCAATCCAAAAGGAATTACTGTAAACTCGTAATGCCCGTACCAGCATTGAAATGTTGTTTTCAGAATGTATTCCTTCTTCACACACAACTAACAATATCCAGATTGAAGGTCAATCATTGAAAAATATTGATATTCATGAATTTGGTTGAATAAATCATCAATGCATGGTAGGGGATACTTGATCTTTATTTTTATAGCATTGATCTCCCTATAGTCAATGCACAACCACATAGATCCGTTTTTCTTCTTAACAAAAAGGACAAGGGATCCCCATGGAGAAACAATAGGGAGAATAAATCCATTATTACTCAATTCCTCTAGTTTTTTCTTTAGTTACACTAATTCCATAGTGGCCATTCTATAAGGGGTCTTTGATATGATCCTTGAACCAGAAATTAAATCAATGGAAATCTCAACTTCTCATTCTGGAGGATGTACAGGTAAATCCTCTTGAAACACATCAACATATTATTTCACAATAGGTATGTTATCTATTCAAAAATTATTTTCCTCATCCATAGTTATTTCATTCTCTTCCTCCCCAATAATTGAATTTAGTAGAGCTACTGGGGGTGGATCTTGATAAGAATCAGGTGGTGACATTTAGGCTCTAAAGATAAGTTACTTCTTATCATCATCGAAAATTGTAACCTCCTCCTTCTTATAATAAATATTCGCATCATAGTCCATAATCCAATCTATTCCGATGATAATATCAAATTCAATCATGTGTATGATGATGAGATCAACAGATAAAGAACATTTATATACCCCAATGGGAACTGAATCAAAAAACATTGTTGCGATGATAATTCCCACAAGAGTTTTGAATAACAAGTCCCTTGTTAAGTCAAATTGAAAATATCTAATTTTCTTATAAAACTGGGAATATATGAAACAATGCGATGATCCAGAATCAAATAAAGCATTGACTAAACTTGAGGAAACCATTAAATTACCTGCCACCATGTCTTTCGGAGCTTCATCCTCAGCAGTAGTGATCACATAAGCTTGGACTTTATCTCTTTTACTTTTTGAAGGTAATTTCCCTTGGATCTTAGGAAATTTATTTTCATAATGCCACTTTTCTCTACAATTGTAGCATTCAACATTGAAAACCTATTTCTTTGCCTCGTAATCACAAGCTTGGTGGAATTTTTCACCACACTTGGAACCAACTCCCATTACCTTCAGGCACGTATCGGGGTGTTTCTTCCCACATTTACAGTAGGATATATATTCAACTTTTCCATTCTTCCCCTTATTTCCATTTTTAGAGTGTTCATAAGATCTCTTTTTCTCTTGCTTTTCATTAAGTTCGTAAGACTTAGATAATTCCTTTTCTATCTTGATAGCGTATGAGACAATATCTTCGTAAGATTAGAAGGATTGTGAGACTAATTCTCAAAAGATAAATGATTTTCACCCATAAAAGAATCTATCAATATTACTCCTTGAGTTACATATATAATCTTTTTCATGGCTTGCTAACCTTTTAAAGTTAGCCTCACACTTTGCGACATTATTATCCTCATTTTTCCTCAGACTCTGAAATTTCCTTTCCATATACTCTTGATGGTCACAGGGAAAGTATCTTTCTAAGAAAATCTCTTTAAACTCCCCCCATTCCATACACGATACTTATTTATCCTCCATTTTGTTTTTAATTAATAACCAAAATTGATCTGCATCTCCTGTGAGGCGATAAACTACCTTATTAACTTTTTCCCTTTTGATACTCCCCAAAGAATGAAATATTTTCTCTAGGGAACTTATCCATTAATCGTCTACAAATGGATTTTTAAATCCAATGAATTTTTTTGGTCTTTTCCTCATGAAGTGGCCTAAAATTGATCCTCTATGTTGTGGATCAGGGTGCTCCATACAGGTAAGGTTATTTTACATAACCTGAGAGAGTTGTTCGAGTATGTTGATAAGGTGATCAACACCCATGGAATAACCATCTCCACTATAATTATCTTGAGTAGTAGGGAAATCCATACATATATTACGTGCATTTATACACTTTCCATTTATTCCACTAGGCTCCATTTCTAAATAATGGAATACAATAGATTAGTTTTATGAATCACAATACATAATTCCAAACCTGTAAAACACTTAACATATATTGAATTGTTTATGGATATAATCCATAATCCTAAAAATGTTTTCTTTATGGAGGTATATACTCATAAATACTTAATATTGGTTTATAAATAAAATGTGAATTTTCCTAACCATATCTCCCAAGAGTGTCATAACCAAGAGTGCAACAAGACCCATTTTGGTGTACCAGGATACCCCAAGTCAAGCCCAAAACTCATTGTTGGAGTTTTGACTCCTAGTTATATCTGTGGTAGAGCCTCCTCTACCTGATCGTTTCTAGACAAGGTTGTTTTTCTTATAAAATACACAAAATCTCTAAATTACCAAAATTCTAGGAAGTTCTTCTATATTATCCTCAAAGTCTATATTAGGGTAATGTGCTCTAATCAAAGTTTATCTAAATCAAGTTTATAAGGTTTGTACTAAACATTGTCTGATATCAACTATAACCCCCCGACACCAGTTACCCAGAGTTGGTGCATTATTACATAACAATATCATGATGACAAGGGATCAAATCCCAAAAGACTGATCATTTTACTAGCCTTGGATGTACTAGATACATTCATAATTTTTACATTACATTATAAAATGAAAAACAACAACAAAATTTTCTCCATTGACCACATTCATATCCCTTAGACTATCCCTGCAAGTCATTCATATTATACATCTTCGCATCTTGGAAAAAATGAATCATAGAAAGGTGTGATATCAGATTCTTAGTAAGGATAACAAAATAGCGGAAAATTTCATAAATAAGAATGAACATTTAAGGCAACGTATAAGACTAAAAAATGTATTTTAAACTTAAACTTCAGCATAATATGACAAATATAAATCAAATAATTCCATTTACTTATTCTCATGGATATTCTACTAGTTGAATAATTACATGTAATATCTATATCCAATTTAATGATGATGAAATGTATAATGTGAGACTTCATAACCACATAGTAAAGGCTTCTTGCCAAGACTAAAAATAAGATTTTTTTCAAGGGATTGTGCCAAGAAACTAGTTTGTCTCATGAGGCCTACTAATGATTCAAGAAGCTATAGCAGGATCAACCCTTCACTTACTAATTCCAATGCATTCCTCTTTTGAAAAGGTTAAACATAACATAAATATTCATATTAAAACTATCATATGAAATATTAATACTTTTACAATAAAACATGAATGGTATAAAAATAACACATCCATAGTCAAGAATATCAAAAAACCTTGAATACAATATGTAATATTTTTATCATAATAAATTAACTTCAAACAAGTTTAAAATCCATCAAAAGATGTTGACATAGATTAAATGAAAACTATTTGAAATAAATACCTCTTTCTATTTTGAAATCATTTAAAAGTCACATACTTATAAAAGAAAACATTTATTTTGAAAATATTCTTATAATCTTGTATAAGAAGCATAGATGATGTTATAATGGTGGAAAATAGCCGTACCCTCTGTATAAGTTAAAAAAATACATTCTTACCTTAATTTTGTTGAAAAGGTCATAAAGTACCTTGTTTGGAAAATGACGGAAAGATTCATTTCAAAACATATATGGTCAAATAAGGGTATAAATTACTTTAACCCATAGTATAATAAGTAGTAAAAATGTTTTGAATTTCATTTTTAAGAAAACATAGGTGTGGATGATAAGGAGGTCCCAGTAGATACTTACGTAATAACAACCTTAGATAAGTAAAGAGATTGTAGAATTAACCCTTAACTTGTACTTTTACTTAGTCTATGGTATGTTAAACTCATATATAATATTGAAAACATTATTATTAACTTATAAAAGAACTATATACATAATTATGATATCATATATGATCCTCTAATATTGATTTGTTAATAATATTTTAGTAGTATCATCATTTCCGATGTTAACTGATTCCTTTTCCTTTATATGATTGGTTAAGTAATACATGTTTCTTATGAATAGGATGTATTTTATTCATATCCAGAATGATATTAGGTTCTTAAACATAATTTATAATCATAAAATGAAAATTATTTTTGAATGAATACGATGGGGAATGAATCTCATCGCGTTCATGGAGACAGTAATCTGTACGTATGCATGAGCGACAATATCAGTATATTGATGGTGAAATTGTATGTAATTTGATGGTATATCATATATACAGAATCATTAACATGTTATATTTATTATTTAGATCAGTTATACTCATTACTATACCCATCCAAATAATGAAGTGTTTGAATAACATACTACAGTACGACGAGGAGACGGTAAGCCGTACATACGCATGTATAGTGACTTTGTCATTAATAGGATGGAAAAAATAATGAGTATGGTGGTGAAATATTTATAATAACATAACAATATATATAATGTATTGGATTTATTATTTTTTTATGGAAACAAAAATTAAAGAAGAAGTGGAAGAAGAAAAGAACTTGAAGGAGGGTTGTGAAATTATTACCTCTTCTTCGGGTGTTTCCTTTTGAGTTGATCAACAGGTATCCTTAGGTTGGATTTATGCTCCATTTAAGGCCTCTAGGTTGAATTGAGAAAAGTTGGGAAGATATTTTGGCTGGGTTTGGCCGATCCAAATGGGGATGGAGGTGTGAAATCAAGAGAATAAAAAGTACCCTTTTATAAGAGAGGTGAGGGTCCCTTTCAGAAAAGCCTAAAATATTATTTTATAATATAATCATTTTCAGTTTATACTGGATAAAAAATGATATATGTAGTGTATAAGGTGGGGTTGGGTCGAAAAACTCTCATCCAATAGGTTTTAGAAAGGTTTAGTTAACTATATTAACCTTATCTTTTAGATTTAACTCTTAGTTAAATAGTTTGAAATTTACCATCTCTCTTTGTAGTTTTAAATTATATGGTTAATAAATTTACTATAAACTGACAAGGGAACCCAAAGTGGTTCATTATTGATATATATAACCTTAACTATGTCCTTTTTCCAAACATTAGATATTTAGGAATATTATATAAATTAATAATATAACATTTTTTTAAAAACTAAATTATGTCAATTTTGACACTATTTAGTATTTGATTTTTTTGAAAGACATAAAAACTTTATCACTATGAATAAAATTTATTTAATGAACCCTAACATGTCATATTAACCTAAAAAAATTAGTGTAATTCATCAGATGTATAAATTTATATTTATTTGGATATTTATAATATCAATTATTTTTACATTTCGTTAATAAGGTAATTTATGCATCATCATTGGGTCATAAATAAATTAAATTATTTAGTTTCTAAAAATTATAAATATAATACAATAATGTATGAAATATTTTTATATTTCTAATGAATATTTATAGTCGAATATATTTTATGTTTAACCCTATATTAAAAATCGTTTAGTTATTAAAATTTGAATTTAACACTTTTAACTCTTCTTTAAATAAAATAATAATAAATGTCCTAATATAATCCAAGTGGGCCAAATATGATCATATTTTATTCCTAAGTTTGATTTTGGTATAATTAAACTTATCCAATATAATTAGGACATGTTTTCGGGTAATTATAAAATCATTTTTCCCTTAATAACCCTATTTACTTTAAACCATGGTAAATAAAAGTCAAAATCTACTATTCACCAGAAATTATTTTTATCTTATTGAACCACATTTTACATACTGATGTTAATTTTGTCTCTTAGATTTTTAAAATTCAACTCCTATAAGTGGTAAAATTATGTTTTATGCAAATTTTCAAATGCTTCTAGAAGATGGGTAAAAGACGGTAAAAAGTTCAATAAAATTTTATATATCTAAAATATTCATAAAATGAATCCATTGAATTAAATTAAACATATATAGGTTTTATTTATATATTTTAAAATTAACTAAATTAAAATAATACAACTAATTATTTAAATAAAAATTTGGTTTTAAATAATAACACAGTTTTTTTCACTATTAATCAAAAATTGAAAGTTTTTAGAAAAATACCAAAAATTCACCCTAAGCTAATTTTGATATTCCAAATCCAAAAATGTTGTCCATTTTAAAAAATTAAATATATAAAATTTCAAAAAGTGGGTATTTCTATTCATAATGGCAAGTTTGATTGGTCGTGGTGTGTTAAAACTCCAAGTTGCGTACAACACAAGGTACTGCATTATTCAAAGGGAAACGTACCGTGAAAGCTTGGAGTGTTACATAATCTATAAATCCTAATTTTTTATCATTGGTAATATATTAAAATCATAAAAATATTTTCAAATATTTCCAACTTGTTTTTAAGGTGAATTTAAATCAACCAAAGTATATCATTCAGTAGTGTCTAGAAAGATGTGCAGTTTGAGGCCCACTAATCAAATAATGGTGAAAATCATGTTAATACTCAATATTACCCTTTCATAGTTATTGAACTTAGGTGAATCTATGACACTACTACATTTACTTTACAAAATATAGACAAGGGTATAATTCATTGGAAACAACACATTTTCTACTTTACTAAAACTTCATTTTATTATCCAATACTTAGACTTTTCCCCAGATCTGGTTTTTTGAATATTTTATGTAATCTATGTTTTATTAAATATAGTACCTAAGGTTTATAATAAATTTTACTATGAAAATAAATGTAATAACCTCGACCCTAGTTTCGTAGATCCAGTGTTTAATTAATTATATTGGCACTAGATATAAGCAATCATAACTTTAGTGATAAGATAGTTTAGTTGTATTTTGAAAAAATATAAATGATTGAATCTCACATTACATTAGAAAACATCAAATAAAACCTAGTATTTTATTTAATAATATTATTATTCTATATTACATACACATTCACAAAAATAATTCTACACTTCCTATAATCCTAGGGAAATTAAACATAATAAAAGAGTGAGATCTGATGTCTGGAAAGTGAATCCATAAAATATATGCAATCTTAGAAAAAAGAAGGCATAGATAATATTGAAGGAATAAAGGATGATAAAATAGTTATTTATTATTAAACACATGAGCTTGAAACATATCAATGGATAAGATAACTATTTGAATAATCACATAGATGTTAAGTAACCGATTTCAAAAATAATTGAATGTGTGATGTGAGGATTATTAAATCTTTATTTGAGGACACATACCAACAAATCAAACATAAATGAGAAATGAATATTCAAAATACCCAACCTATTTTCTCTAATAAGTTATATTAATATATCAAGGGGAAATATAATTCTGGGACCTGCTTATCACTTCATACGTCTAACGAATTTATCATATGAATAAACAATACAACTTAATCAACATGACTTAATAATAATTAAATGTTTGTATTGGGAGAACTAGCGTATTTAATGTAAAATATTATCTAATTAAAAGTAATCATAATCCATACAAATAAATATGGATGATGGTATCATTATATTATTTCCCTGGTAAAGCATAATATTTACCAATGGATGTTTACATAAATGAAAATAATTTTAAAAGATGAAGGGAATATTTCATGATGAGAATAAACCTTTCCTTTTTAAACCACATATTTAACTTTTTTTTGAAAATATTAGGAAAAATATTTTAATTTAAAATAACCATGGAAATTTATAATTTAAGCTTAAATAAATAGAAAACATGTGACAATAGGAAATATAATTCATGTGTAAACATTAAAATAAATATTATGTTCACACAATAGTTAAAAAGTCCGTCCTTCAAAAAATGAAAATAAGATTAATTTTAATATATTTTATAGAATTTACAACATAGGTAAAAATTAAATTAAAAATTCATAACAAAATAGAGAAAATAATCATGGAATAATTTTAAAGTGTATATGGATATAAAATAAAATATTTCACACTGAATAAAAAAACAGTGTATATTTTCCTTAAAACATTTTTGTGAAATTTTGAGTAATTAGGGATAAGAAAATGTAAGAAAAACTTTTAATTTATATAAATAACCACATGATAAGGAAAAATATTTTTTTTAAAAGAGAAATATTATATAATTTCCCAAATTGAATTATAAACATACACAATACTAAATAAGGATGAGATTATTAAATAAACCCTTACCTCAGTTACTACTTGCTCCGTAAGTGGTATTAACCTTCTCTATAATAAATTAAAATTTTTTATAAATCTATAACATATCCATATAAATATTTTCTATATCTTATATGATCTACGTATAACATTTAAACACTATTTTATTTATAACTCTTTAATAAACTAATTGTTTCAGAGTATTAAATATTTTGTTTTTAGGTTGGTTTTTGATACATAGTTTCATTCATTGCATCATGAACATTGTTAAATTATATCCAAAATTTTAATCAAGCTAAAAATATCATATATATTAATTATATACACATTTTTATTGATACTTCCATGGAAGATATTAAAAGTGTATAACATCACTTCGTGTGGATGGTAGTCCACCCGTACTCATGAGAGACGTTAACATTTCTAATAGTTAGAAGTGTAAGAATTTAAATAATCTAATATATTTTCATAATCATAATTATTTAATAAATATAATATATATTCACTAGTTTTATATTTATTACCATCCATTTGATTTGGTGATGAAAAAGATAATTAGACCGCTATGTGGAGACGGTAGGCCATACATACACATGTGTAGTGTTTTCTTTTTTCCATATGTTGGAAAGTAGAAGAGTAAGGATTTTGAAAAAATAAAAATAATAAAAATAATATTTATTATAATTTTAATATTATATGGTAATGGGTATGGAATGATTTATAGAGATACATAAGAAAGTAAAATAAATACACTCAGTTTATAGTTATACCTCTTCTTCGAAAAACCATATTTGGCCCACAAATTAAGCCCTACTGGTTGGTGCCATGGTGATAAAGAATCCTCTAGGTTATAGGTACGTTTTATGTTAATATTTTAAGAATTATTTGGTTAATATAAGTTTCTTAAGTGGTGTGACGAAGAGAAGAGAAGTGGTTCTCATTTATAATTGAGGGAAATGACACAATAGAAATTTCTAAAAACATTTTAACAGTAAAATGAAATATTATTTTGAAAGTGGAACCAAATTGTTGTAAATTATATTATTATATTTTACGTTCCAAATTAAACCAAATTATTTTGTTTAATCAAGTGTTTTTTATTTGGATGCATTGTAAATTTATTTAAACCATTTTAATCTATTTTTCCATTAACTAATATGATAAAGTTTTACCATGGTTATGATTCATTATAGCCAAAAATTAAGTAAAAATTATTAAATAATATTTATCATTATGATTCAAAATATGTTATACATTTCAAATGGGTCATCACATATAATTTTTATCAATTAATTTTAAAATAAGTTCACAAAACTCAAGAAAAACAATTTAAAAAACTAATGTTTTAATAATAAAAATTATTTTATAAAATCATAATGTATATTGTTGGATCCAATGAAATTAATTATCTTAGTATAAATAAAATGAGGATTTTTTTTATAAAAAAAAATTAGAAAGGAAATATCTATAAACTTTACAATGTGAACATAATGATTTTTTTATTTAAACAAACACATTTTTTAGATTTATAATATATTAAGCCTGTATTTCTTTCTTCAAAATTATATTTTACTATAAGTTGAATTAATTAACACACCCAATATATATATATATATATATACCAAGAAAAATGTTTCATGAAATTTAATTTTATTCTTATATAATTATGATATAATAAAAGTTACAGTTTTTTAAAATCATAATTTTCCCTATTATTACAATATGGAATATTTATGAAAAAATCTCAATAATTCACCCCAAACTAATTTTGAATTGATGAATTAAAAATTTATATTCCTTTTGTCAAACAAAATTTATTAAAATTAATAATATATATTTTAAACCTATTCATGAATTAATCTATTTTAATTTTTATATTTTATTTCTTGAAAGAAAAGAATACAATAATTTAAATTTGATGTTACACTTCCAATGTCATGAGGGTTTATCTTAAAATATAATTTTTATTAAGATTTTTTATTGTTTACTTTCCACTATGGGAAATTTTATTTTCATTCTCTCATTAATGCAATCTATTTTCTTCTCCTCTTATTATTTCTAGGGTTTTCAAGTATTGCTACTATTTTCTATTCTTCTATGCTAAAAAGAATCAAAAAAAAAAATTCTTAATAAAACCCAACATTATTTATCATTTTTAATATTAAATATTATCCCCCACATCATTTTTATTCAAAAAAATTATGAAGGTACTTAAATAATTGTAAGTTATTTATAATAAATTTTAAATGATCTTTTTCTTTCTTTAAAATGTCTTAAATTTATCTTATTTTCATTTTACGAATGACACATTTAAAAATTTCATTAAAAAGTTTGAAATGAATGTTTTATTAAATTTTTGTGGAATTAATTAATATTCACACAATTATTTTATTTATTATATAATAATAATCCTTAATTTTTTTCATTAGTATGCACTGAAAATCCAGTTTCTAATTTTTGGAAAATTTTAGTTTTTAAAAGTTTCTAAAAAAGTTTGTTTTTATTATTTTTCAAATACTATTTATAATAAATTTTAATAATTATTTTCTACATATTTTAAAAAAGTTTATAGGTTTTTATGATTCACTGAGTATATTATCTAATGATACCATCCACAATATTTCTCTGATAGACACTGATAATGATGTTCTACGAATATTTTTATGAAACCAATTAATTTTCAAGAATCTAATTAAGTTATTATGAAAGTAAGAATGCTTTAATGATATTTTGGCACACATATGTATGGTTTTTATTGTGCGATGGATGGGACTATAATTATAAGTACCTCTAATGTACTTCGTAAATCTTGATATCTAAACGGTAAAATAAAAGGGAATGTGGAGTGACCCAATCCACTATTGGAAATTATCCACTGTGTTTATGAGAATGGTGTGAGGGTTTAATCCACCTTATGAATAATTTACCCATGTTTAATAGAATTGTGAGTAAAATCAATTAATTATTTTATTTTCGCCCTGTAATATATATGGAAGTGATACTTAACTAATGGAATGATTTTTTATTCTTTTCTATATTCCACATACTTTTTAATTATGCATATGATAATCTCTCACGGATCATGATTGATTTTTGATGATACCAAACTCTTATGACTCATGAATTTTATTTTTGGAAATACTTATGTGATGAATCATGACTTATAGTCTCTTATGTTTTGGGTATGTTTCCATAATTTAAGATCATTTTCTCATACACATAGGTTCATTAATTATAACTTGTTATCTTTGATTGCATATTAACATGTTTACCCTTAAAAATAATTATTGCTTACCATTACTATGTTTCCATCTCCCTTAGTGAAAAATAATGATATTATGTATGTTATGTCTAGTGTGGTATCTTGAATGGAATTTATTTTGGTGTTTTTGAAATCATATTTTTAAATACGATGTTCTTGGTATAATGGGAAAAGTACAAATTTGATGAGAAAGTCAAGGGTTTTGTTACATAAAGGATATTTTTTTTATAATTATCAAAAACATTAGACCTAAAATGGAACTGATTATGAAAGTGAACCATTATATTATGATTATACATTAATTATGGATGTTTATCTTTTGGTCACTTAAGTTGGAATCAATTAATGTATATAAAGAAGATTTTTTTATAATCAGATTCAAGAGTGAGGGTTTAGGAGATCTTAGTTTTTGTTAGGTCTAGGTTTAGATAACATTAAATTTTATTATGTTATTATATGAAATTTTTTATTAGTTTTTGATACCATTTTTAATTAATAAATCTAAGTATGATCATAATTTCTATGGCATATATACCATTTTTTGGCCTTTTGTTTCAGAATTTTAAGGGGATTATTGTTAATTTTGTAATTTTTTTATTATATGGATGAGGTATATGCAAACCTTTGGTTTAAAATGGGGTTTATAGTATAGGATATTTAGGAAAAATATTGTTTGGTATATATGTTCATAGGTATACATAACCATTAGGGCTTATATGTTTTTTTTATTTTAAAGTAATTATAGTAAAATTTAAAAAGGGTTATTATTTTTTGTGAACATATGTCTTACAATCTATATAACCATGAGTTTAAAAAATATCACTATATTTTTGGTTACATAATTAGAAATATTTTTATTGTTAAATTTTTGGATAGAAATTTATTTTATGTCTAAATGGTATTCATTAATTTTGGAATAAATATTGAGTTAAATTGGGAAGCATATATGAATTTTTTTGTCACGACACATGTTATTTTAAGAAAAAAATAATATATTTTAGAGATCCTATGACTCTGTAAAGTTTATTATTGATATGTAAATTTATTATTTATGAATGTTTTTAGGGTATTAATATTGTATTTTTCTTGAGGAATTTGTAATCAACTCTGTTTAATTTTTGGAATTTGAATTTAGAATCACAAAATTTATAGGGTTATAAAGTTACTTATTTGTTCATTGATTTATGTTGATATTTGGATGATATTGTTAAGGTTTTAGAGATTAATATATTATTTATTTATATAAAGGTTCATTCATTATAATTACATGTGGTATTTTTTAATTTAACTAAATTTATAGATAAATGGGAAATAACTTATCTACTATTATCTATATCTTATTGTCTAATAATAATTAATTTTAGTTCTTTAGGAATAAATAATTCAGAATAATTATTTAACATTTATAATATTGGATAAAAAATAGACATAAAATATCTTATAACAAAATGAAAGAATGAAATTATTATTATTGTATGTAAATAAATCAAGTAAGTATATTTTCTTATGTTCTATATTTAAATATAAAGTGAATTCTTGAAACTAACGAATGAGGAAGATAAATTCACTAATATTTATAGAGATAATATTTCTCATTAATCAATTTGTGATTTTTGAAACTCCTTAATAATTATGAGTCTATAATTGTAAATTAGTTGTTTAATAAATATTTAGAATGTGATAAGTTACCTGTTCTTAACATATATATTAATGTTTATTTAAAAATAAAGTGTAATTTAGGGGTATTGAAAGGTATTTCCTTCCAGTATTGTATATTTATCTTCCAATAGACATTCCTTCACTTTTTTTATTTTTTTTAAGGTTTCATGATGTGGGATATTTTTTTAATTAATGGTTTTTGAATCCCTATTAGAATCCTTAGAAATCATTCAAAAAATTATTTAATCCTTTTTCAATAAAAAATGATATAAATATTTATAGTAAACAATTTTTTATGGTGGTTAAATGATAAAACAAGGGATTTTATTATGTTTTACTCTAGGAAAATATCTTGTTGAATAGCCTTTCATATAAAAAAATGTAGAACAAATGTAATACACACTATATAAAATGCCTGTTTAACATCATTAAATATATAATATATAATTTGAAAATAAACAAATTAACACACATTAGTGAATGATATGAACTATGGTCAAGATTAATTATCATTTAAAGAATACATATTTCTATTAAATTCATTTTTATTTGAAATTTTTATGTTAATTATTAATATTTTATTCTATAATTTTAGAGTTTTAATTTTTAGTAATGAAATTCATTTTTTTATTCATCATGTGAAAATTATCTTCGGGGTTTTTTATATTTTCTTTCAATGGTTTATATTTTTATATTCCTTGAAACATATATATTTTATAATTACTAACACTTATGAAATTTTCATGCTATAACAATGACTTGATAACTTACAAACCATTTTTATAGAGTAAATATATATCTAAGTAGTAAGTAATTTAGTGAATATTATTATTTTTAACTCATAATTCATTGGTTGACATATTTGAAATTTAAGTAATTTTTTTTATTAAAAAACCATATTTTTTTATTTTTACCATTTAATTAATAATTCACAAGGTTTATTTTTTTTCTCATTAAAATTTTAATAAAAAACCTATAATGAACCATAATACAATTAATTCCCGAGGAATCATTATTATAGGTTTTTTTGGTGTAAAATCATTTTTCTCATTAAAAGGGATTTTTTTTTAAAAAAATTTCTTTATGTTACACACACTTATTTTAGACGTAATTATATGACTTATAAAATTCAAATATTGTAAAATATATTAAATATTTTGGATCTTAATATTCAAACTAAAAAATAAATCTCATTTAATTTTTCATTCATAATGAATATTTACCATAGGAAAACTATTTTTACCATGGTAATGGTTAAAAGGGTATATAGTGGCGGTTAAGATAACATAAAAGGATTTTAAGATAACATAAAATTTTATAAGTTTGATTATATGAGTGTATATCAATCATATGTTATCCTATATTTAAAATAAATCAAAATAAGAAAAGTTTACATGACAAATACATTTTTATATTTCAAAGTTTATAAAATTTTCATGTGTTAAACTCCCCTAACATATAAACTAACACCTATTATACTCACTCATACACACAAATTTATAACAATATATCAAAAAATACCAACCAATATAACTAACCCACTTACCATATAACATCCTTGTGGTCCTGGTCTTACCAAAAGTCATATCCTTGAATACTTAAGGTGTAATCCAAATAATGATATCCTGGGAAAAGGTGTAAGTGTTAACTGAATACTTACAATAACATTTCTTCTTTAACCTACATTTAATCCATTATTTAAATAAGTATATAATGAAATAAGTTTATTTTAAATACTAATATGTGATTATGTTGCTGGAAAACCACTTTATACCACTTTTCCATCCAATAGAAAATAAAAACTTCCCTCAAACGTACGTTTTAAATACCAAATCCAAAAATAGATGTGTTTTTTCATCTTCAAAATACTTCTATGTTTTTTAAAGTTTATTTAATGGATATGTATTATATTTATTATATAATTATGTCTATATAAGATTAATATAATATATACCTTCTTTCCATCATTTTTTTTGGAAAATGAAAACTTCATTCATGCATACGTGCCAACTACCACCTCCTTGTAGGAAACATTTCGTTTTTCTTTACCATTTCTCATGGATGGTAATCAAGATGTATTAAATGTATAAATATTATTTTTATAACCTGATTATTATTATATAAATGTGATATTATAATTTTTAAATCACTCCTTATTACTCATTTTACAGTTATAACATGTTCTTGTTTTAGTCAGGTTTACCACATATGTGAACATTATTATAAATATTATGTGATGAATGATTAAGGAATGTTAAATAATGATAATATTAGGTAATTATAATTAATTTATAATTATTTAATATTATTTTTTCTTTATATTTAAAAATATATTTATTTCTAAATTCAATTATTTTGTTAAATTCAATTGTCACAAAAAATATATTTTTAACCATTCTATTTTAAATGTTAACATATGTTACATGAAATAATTTTGAAACCCAAGGAAAATGTAAAATTATTTACATAAATGTTCATGATAATTATAAAGATGTGTAAAACATTAAAAATATACAAGACCTAAGACCCTCAAATTAGAACATGCATGAAAAACTGAATAGTAAACCTAATAATATTAATTTTAACAAACATTCACTGTTAATAGGGTAATACAAAATTATAAGTGAATGAAATATAGAAATATATTAAAATATATGGGTAATTTATATATTTTTAATAATTTTTAATTAATTTAAAATGATGTTATAATGTATTCCTCCAATTGGATGTCTGAGGTAAGGGAATTTTCAACTCAATTTTCTTCTATTGGGTTATATAACTTCTTCAATGATTATGTTCTTCCATGATTATGAGTGTTATGGACTATGATTTTTTATTTAATATTTATAAAATTTTACTATAAATTTACCTTTTCTCCACATAATGGTTTTATTTATTTATTCTTATCTCAAATGTAATGAATCTTGGTAATGGGTTACAGGTCTAAATTTCAATTCCATGAAACTTGTTTCATATTGTGAAGTATAATTTCTATTATATTTTTTGATTATAACTATATGAATGTGTTTTTAAATATTAATTAATGAAAGATATGGGTATTACAGAATAATATTATATTTTTTCATTCAATGTCTTTTTTATTCAAGAATTAACAACACTCTAAATGTTTCCTTATCTAAATTTCCCTTCATAGAGATATGTTCTATATTCACCACATTTTTTCGTTATGTAGTGTATATAATTCCAATAAATTTATTTTATGATACTTTTCATTATTATTATTTTGATTTACTAATCCATTTAAGGATCAAACTTTGATGATGTTTTAACCCAAAGGTTTCCAAAGCTATAAGTTTTCATATGAAATGATGTCTTTCTTTTCAGTATTATTTATAGTTTAATTTACTTTTTTTTGAAATTTTATTTTCATTATCTCACAAACAACATATATTATTTTTTAAATAGTTATTTCTATTGGTTTCAAGTATTCATTCCACTATCCCCTCTTCATAGTATAAAAATATAGAATTAATGTATTTTAAAAAACATATCATAGTTTCTCATTTCTGTACAGAAATAATTTTTTTCCATATCCATGTTCATAAAAGTTGTTTTATTAATTCTCATATCAACATTTATATGATTGATAAATGTATATTTATACAATATTTGTGTTTCCTTAAATTTTTTATAAATAAATATTTTTTTCCACATTCTGAATAGGTTATTTTTATCTTTATTTAATTTGTTTTTTGAAATAATGGTTTATTAAACCATTATAGAATGAATTGATTTTTTCATTATCATGTTGTTTCATAACCATGAAAATTTCATTGAAATTTTTCGTTTTTTGACCAAGATATTCCTATACACATTATTTAGTGATTTTAAATTTTTAAAATATTACAAAAGAAAATGATTCTTTTTTTCATATTTATAATACCTTTATAAAAGTTTTTTTTCATCTTTGAAAAAATATTATAAGTATTTTCACAATTCAATGGAGTTATTTTCTAATTATTACATCCAATTTCTTTTTCTTTTTGGCCAATAATTATTATGTTTTATAGATGATTTTATAAAATAAATTTTTTCCAAGTTACTTAATCTATAATGAATTATTGAATGTTTTTATGATCATAGGGAATATGTATCTATAGTTTTAATTTTGTGATGAGTGGGATTGGAATCCTATTTCACTCTAATATATTGGTTAAATGTATCATCATGATTTTGATCAGTCTATGAGAATTAATTAGATTATTATGCATCATCTCCTTAAATATATAACCCTGTAGTACTGAGGATAATAAATATATGTAGGTTTTTATGATGGTACTATGGGGATACTATACCCCCTGTATAAGAGTTCTTGGTAAAAAATAAAATGACTAAGTATCGTACATCACAATTAAATTAAAAGTAGAAAAAAATAAAAATACAATGGAAACATCAAGTGAAATTCAGTAAAGGTCCTTGTTCATACACCCTAATTCCCTCAATTGACAAAAAAGATCATGTGACTAAGCTTAGTAGTGTTCTAGTATTGTTATTTTTCATATAGTGTGGCTATTTTTGATGTTACAAAGTGGAATATGATTATTTTTTTTATATTTTTACATTAGTATTTTTTAATTTGGTAAATTAGATGCATATAAATGTGTGTGTCGAGAAATTTTGTACTGGTAAGAATTCTAGAAAACACTGGTATGTGATTTCAATTTTTATTTTTAATGTTATGGTTGAATATGATTTTCATCTAAAGTAACTCTCATTGATGCTTTTGGTTCTAGGTATGTTACTGGCTTTGGGCCTTTGGTCTGTTGGTAAGAGGATGGAGATTGGATTTAACCCTTGGATTGTAGTGGTAAGTGGAATATAAAGACTTATATTGGGATTTTAATATTAACATTACATATAGTATTTCATGTATGTGAGTTCTCTAAAGACCAAGGCATAGTTTTGTTAAATTTAAAAAACTCCTAATACAAATTTTATCTATATAAGTATTTGGTGGAATTCTACTTAGATAGTCCGACTAATATTTTTCTTCCATTCAAATAGTAGGTCTTGAGAATATATGATTATAGATAATAATTCATGTGCTCAAAAAAAGTGTCCTTGTGCATAGGAGGTGATGTGAGACTTGTAGGTCTGTAGGATAACTTATTCCTTAGTGGGAAACCCATTATGGGTGTTGTTATTTTGGTTTGGTTATTTATAGTTCTATTAATAACCAATACAGTGTTTTACCATAAAGCTTGTAATGACATTATATATAGATGAATCATGTGTTTGTGTTTCCCAAGATATGGGTTATCTAGGATGATGACACTGATTATGAATGTTATAATTAGTGAGTTATGATTCTCCAGGGGTAGAATCATACAACAATGATCATGTGAATTGGTGCCCATGTGGTCAGTGGCATTGTCATATAATTTGTGCTATATATTGAGACCATTGTGATGGTGTTTTGAAGATGAAAATATTGGGTAAATTTCAAGATGTCCCACCATAATAGATGTGAAATTATAATTAATTGGGTGAAATTTTATGATTGACCCAAGGGAGCACCTTGACACACAATTTTAGGGAGTTGTGTTTGTTAGGGGTTTGAAATAGTTGAGAATGGCTTAGGAGTAATGCTATTTGTGTGTTAATAGATCCTGTTGGGGTTTTCCCAAGGAGTAAGTTAAGGATGCTCCTAGGATAGGGTTTGAGATATTAACCATGAGCATGTTTCCCTTATATGCGAAGGATTTTATGAGTATGAGACTAAACATTTGATAGTAATTTTAGAATTTTCACATTAATGAATAAATATTCCCGAGTACTATGAAAATTTGTTCTTGAATTATAGTTAAATTTTGAATATAGTATTTTCTATAGTCCAAGTGTTGTCTTTGGGATCAGGGTAATTTTGAGTGGTCTAAATATGATACGATCAAGAACAAAATAGTGATCATTCTTATAGGATGAAATCATAATTTTTTGATTAGTTTTAGAACATTGGATCACATTGTAATTTAGTTTTAGAGTTTAAGGGATGTATCTGAATGATCTCTTCATGGGTTGGGGAGTAAATGAATTGGTACCAAGTAATAGATTTTACATCTGTGGTGGTGGCTAAGAGTTATAGTTGAAGTTAGATATATGATGTTCGTTTTTTGTTTTCACATATAATTGTATGTGGGGGGACAAAAACCACATTAAGCATGTCACATTCGGTATGGTAGTGGAGTTTTGATAAATGGATAGGGATTTTTAGGAAAAAATAACAAAATTGGGTTTTGATATTGGTTATTTTGAATTCAACTAATTCATATTTCAAACTATAATTGGGAGTGACATCCTAATTTTGGAATAGGTGTGGTGATATTGAAACATCTCTAGATATATTGTAGAAACATGGGTATGGATTTTAATAGGAAATTACAATAGGGAAAATAGCATGGAATTGGATATAGACTTTGTAATCTATATCATATAGTGGGGAGAACCATAGTTATAATTACATTTTATATGATGAAATGTGAGTTTCTTAGGTTAGATAGACTCAGGTAATAACCATCTCATTTTTTTGGCTATGGTTATAGGTTTTAGGTCATTGTTTAGTGGATTAAGAAACCTATTTTAAAGGTGTATCTTTAGAATCACATATTATTTTTATAGGTAGAACAAAATAATTTGAAAGGAAATTCATGATCGATATAGGTTAGTTTGTTTGGTTGAATGATCACAGAATCTTATCATGGATGAGAAGTATTAAGGTTGAGAGGTTTCAAAACACTATGCCTGTATGGGAGTATAGAGTTGTTGCAAGGTTTTGATTTTTAAATTAGTAGTGTCATCAAATTAGGTCTAGGATTCAAAATTCAAATTTTATAGAAAAGAATCCTCAAACATACATTTTTTGATATGTATTGGTGTTGGAAAGAGTGATTGGGAGGCTTTAGTTAGGAGAGGAACTTATTGGGGGTGACCAAGATACATTAAAAAAGTAAAGTTGGAAGTGAACTTGGGGACACTAGATTTATAGTGGCCTAGTACTGGATATCTAGTGAAATTAAATGGGGGTAAAAATCCCCTTTACATCCCTTGGGATTTTAGAGGGTGCAATCCCCTTCCTTTA
Organism: Viscum album; assembly: GCA_963277665.1. Lineage (NCBI taxonomy): Eukaryota > Viridiplantae > Streptophyta > Magnoliopsida > Santalales > Viscaceae > Viscum > Viscum album. Next base: position 1,924,344,861 of record OY728160.1, read on the forward strand.
TTATATTTCTCTCATATGTTTAGAGAGCCCCATCTAATATAGTACCTTATTCTTCCTTTTTATGTTGTAGTTTTCATGGTAATTTTGGGTGAAAATAAAATATATAGACTCCTCTCTTATCACATCTTAGAATGACTCATTCTATAACCCATAGGTGGGATTGTAGGGGACAATGCCTCTAGCACACCTCCCCACATTCCAATGTATATTGACTAGTAGTGAGGGCCTAGGGAATGATAATGGGGAGACAATTACCTAACATCTGAGTAAGAATAAAACAAATTTAACCAGAAATCATCCAAATATATAAATCATCATTGTTTGGAAATAATAATCCTTTCATGGAAATAATAATGAATGAAATGGATTAATGGCTCTGTCGACTATTTCATACATAAAACACTGATCTCCCACTAGGAATATCACATATACATGTGTAAAATAAATAAACAGAAATGATGTAAATGGTTCTACTGCTCGCATAGAGTCATACCATATACTCGGTCTTCCTATAAATATAATTGAATTCCTTATAAATCTATCCCGATCCTAATCTATACATGTTCCAGGAACCAAGTGAACATCTTATTATGTATCATTGTGAAATGGTTTCCTGAAAATTTTGTGAATACAAAACATAGAATGACATCACCAACACTATCCTATTCATTGGTGGTAAATTTTGTACATGTGTATGTGGGACACTTAATAGGATAATGATAATAATAATAACTAACTGCTAAAAGTAAACTAAAAGATAAGGATATACAAGTCGTGATCATGAAATGTGATCGGCTTGAATGATAAAAAATTAGGAATAGAGAATGAAATACATCCACACTCAATCCTTTGGGCTACGATCCCAATTGACTTGACATCATATGATTAAGGCATTGAGTAATATGTTGTACCACTTAGGTCATGTGTAATCAAGTCAATCCATACATCTTTAATATTTTTCAACCATAATTACTTAAAATGGTGATGTAAATGTCTATGATCAATCACTTTCACCCTAAGGGGATACATGTATTAACATTTGGATAACTTGTACTCAACTCCAATCATTATAATGAAGGATTCTAGGTAATATCTGGACATTCAGTTAATATTATGATAATCACAATTTTAGACCACTCATTCTATGAAAATGTATTTCAATATATAATTCCTAAGTCATATTTGATTTAAAATCACAACATTGTAACTAGGATAATCCATAAGGGGGATAACCCTTAGGTGATCTATAAGCAATTCACTCCATAACCAAAGTAATGACTCCGTGTTTTTTCAATATACATCTCAACATCAAACTCCCATACAATATTAATGAGTATAGTAATAGTGAATTCATATGATCCTAGAGAGTATCCAAGGCATCGCTCGAGGAGATCATCATCAATCCTTATGAGTATTTCAAATAGGGTTTTTGAAGTGTACTCAACAACCATCCACTATAGCCTCTAAAGGGAGGAGTCCCTGTGAAAATAGAACTTCCGGCAATGTTATCAATTAGTCATGAAATGATCATATGATAGATCATAGGCAGCAACATTGGGCATTATGATAAGGTAACTACCCAAATATAGTCTAATAAGTTTGACAATGGGAAGAACATCTTGGATTCTCTATAATTTATCACATCATGTTAGTCTATTTGTCTAGATTACAAGAATTTTTTTGAAGAATCATAAATGCATCAATAAAATCCATGTGAAAGAATAATAAAAAGGTGAAATTTTTCCAAATATCTAAACCCATATTTGATTCCATAGCCTCTTGGGCTCACATGTTTATTATGGGTTATTTTGAGGCACATGTTTTCTTTTCTAATAAAATACATGATGCACTAGATCATGGTCAGTAAACTACTAGGGTACCCATTAGGTTCCATATGTTAATACATGGAGAGGTATAATTTTCTAGGCCCTCAAGGTTGTAACATAAATAGGGGCGCACCTCTTGGGGAATTTTAAAATATTATAGGATAATATGAATCCCTATTGGTAATATCTAGGACAATGTAATAGTCTCAGCCATCAAAACAAAAAATGAAGCTAGTGTAAATGGGTTTTTAGTGACCCTTGGAGTCATCCATTTTAATTAACCAAAATATTTAATTGGAAAGACATATTACTAAATTTATATCTGGTGTGCCTCCCTTAGGGGAGAGATTGATCATCCATATACTACCATTAACATTCCAAAATAGAATATATAAGGTATTATATACCATCAACATTTTGAAAGCTTTCCATTAAATTTTCAAGGGTGGAACAACTATCAAGGATTATCCAAGCTCATTAGAGGCATACAAAGATCCAATCTCACAACCTCGCAACATAAATTAATTAATTAAAAGAACATAATGATTAATTAATTAAATTCAGTAAGCTATAATGAATAAACAAAACTAACTATAAAGGAATAATGCTAAAAAACCTCACAGGCTAATCCTATCTCACCGAAACTGCAGCCTAACACTGTCATAAAACCCATGAAACATCCTAAACCTTGATCGTAACTTATGAACACAAAAATGGCATAAAAATACTACTTAATTAAAACATATAATCTTTATAAATTCACTAATAAAACATAACCAAATTAAATGGAACACGGTGAAGTGAAGATGGACTCTTGGGTCATCTTCTTCCTAGGCAGTGAAAACACCCTATCACCTGTATCTAATTCCACTATGATTTGGAAGAATTTTAAAAAAAAACCCTAACCATAAAATCCAAATTTTTTGGAATAAGTAAAAGAAAAAAATGTATTCTAATGAAGATGGATAATTAGCTCTAAGATTTCAATACCTATGACTATGTTCAATTCCAACAATTAACATGGAAGATCTCCCATAGAGTAAGGAGGGAAGAGGAGGGTGCACATGGATGAGGATTCTACGTGAAGTGATAGATAAAAGGTTGTAAAAAAATTAATGTTTGGTGGGGAAAATGGTAATTTTCCCCTCTTCAATGAGAAGCATAGTTAGTCAACATGGTTTGGAATAAATGCACCAACTGTGTTTGCTTTACTATTCACACTCCTTAACTTCACCCAGTTTTTGTGTATAGTTAGAAAGACCATTTGCCAATAATTCATGTAACTCTTCCCATTAATACTAAGACTCTGGTATTAATTGATCCCACGCATGGTTTAACCAATTCATGAACCTATACCAATAGGTATCATAGTTTGGGGTTCATAGTTAGCACTAACCATGTGCTAAATGTAGACCCATGTTGTTTCCTCTAGAAATTGGGATTTCAAGGCTCCAATTTCTAGAGGATTACTTCGACACCTTAGGTACCTCCTGAGAATAACACATCATCTAAAACACCAATTTTAGGATTTAAAACCTTTCTAATTCAATTTAGAATCTCGTATCAGGATTTCATCCATCTATTAATTGAAAATTAAACATTCTTTTGGAATTTTTTCTATTGGAATAGGGGTTTTTCCAAACACTTATATACCAGCAGTTTGCTTAAACCATTCATATATAATAGTTTTACCAATGGTTTCCTTAAACCGCTGGTAAAACTGGGTGTAGAACACCCTTTACAAATAGTTCTAGTGAATCGTTGGTAAAGGGGTCTAATTTACTTCCCTTTACCAAAGGTTCTGGAAAACTGTTGGTAAAGGGTACCTTTACCAATAGTTTTTGAGAAACTGTTGGTAAAGGTTTGCCCTAATATCCCCGCCTGACCCTTCTCCTCTCCCTAAATCGGAAAGAACCCTAATTCACCTCTCCCCTGCAATCAATAACCTCTCCCCCATTCGGACATCACCTCTCCCCTGTGATCAGAGCACCTCTCCCCCATTCGGAAATCACCTCTCTCAGGTTCATCTCGATTCCTCAATCCGAATGGTTGGAATCTCAGCTTCCCCCATCCATGATGATGAATCTTTATCTAAACCATCCCAAATTAGGTATTTTCTTAAGAGGTAACTTATTTTTACTATTATATGTCTAATATTTCAGTTTTATGTTTTGATTTTTATGTGTATCTATTTTTTTATGTTTTGATTTAACCTAGAAAACCCATTTATATTTTTTCCCCAGAACCATAGAAAAAACTTTTAGATTTTTTAGTTGTCACTTTAATTTATCATATAATTATATGAAAATGTTATATAAATATACTAGATAGTTATAGACCTCTCGGTGGTCACCTACATGAATTATATCTCACACATTGTTCGAGATGCCATTGGGTACCTGGTTAAACTATATGATTATATGTTTAGATATGGGGATTCACCATTTTACAGATGCATGACTACTCACATGACATAGGATGGAGCATGTAGAAGATGATTGGGTTGTAGCTCAAGAAGCTAGGTCAAATTTTAGTATTTATTGAGCCTCTTGTATAGTATTACTTATTATTACTTGTAACTAAGTTTTTCTTCTTGATACATGACATACCTTACAATCATTGATTTATAAATTAATATATAAATTTTTTGGGACAATCATTATTTTTTAAGACCAATGTTTTGTGTTGTTTATGATATTGAAAGTAATTTTCTTATCTTAAAATTGTGAAGTGTTACATCCTCATGAATTTAATAAATTGTATCCTCAGAATTTGAATATTATATCATTTATAAATCGACGTACATTTTAAGATACTTGTTTTTCTAAACCCATAACATAAAAAGGATTAATAAATCACCCTCTTAATAAGAGAGAAATGGAAGTACATAGTTTATATGGAATAACATATTACTTAGTTTTTAAATAGATCTACATAGGACAGAAGGAATGAAAAGAATAAATAATTATAGAGAGTTATTGATTTTATTAATGAGAAGCATCTGAATGATAAATTGAAAGTTAAGGGACTTAGAACCGTAAATATATAATGATCTAAAATGCCATTTGATTTATCATATATGAATTTAATATGATAACCTTTCTTCTTTAACATACATTTTCTATAGTTAAGGAATTCCTTCCGCATGTAGACAGACAAAATAGTGAAATTACATACTTATCACGTATTGTTTAATACATTATCCAATTTTCCCTAGAATATCATCTTTTTTAGGATGAAATGTTCATTAAAGATGAATTTTTCATGCCCAAATAACTAAAAATCATATTATAAAAGATCATATAACTATAAAAGGAAAAAAATTCATTCCACCAATCTTTGTATATTTAGCCAAACCAAAATGGTTAGCTCATGGTTAGATAATTTAAAAAAGGAGTAAACATTTATTTGACACATTAATATTCAATATTCAACAGTAATACACAAATTCCAATCAAATTAATTACTTAATTACAACAAAATAAAATTGTGTTTTAACCACAAATGTTATCTCATATCATTTAGTTTCCATGAAGAGTAATATATCCACATATATTTTTTGAAATGTCATTAATCACAAAGTCACTATATCACTATTAAATATCATGGTTTTCTATGTGATAAAACATATTTTCCCATAATTACCTTAATATACATGGACATATAAACCTATAAGTTTTTGAAAACCATAAAAAAATTCCCAAAAAATGTAATGGAACATATCATTTTAAACTGAATTTTTATATATATTTGATCCCAATAATTCATCTATAAAGGATTCATTTATATCATTAAGATATCATTTCATAAAAACTCAAAGGTTTTTTAAGACATTGATCATATGATCAGACTTATTCTTATATAACTATGAAGTTATCCAAAACTCTTAATATAACCGCACATTATAACATCCTATATTGAAATTTTTTCCAAACTAACCATTATAACAAACTATAATTGCATGGAACCCACACTCTGAGACACAGTGATTAAATATAAACATTTCAATTTTCCAGACCTTATACTAATAATTGTGACCTAATTTTTGCAAGTCCAAACCATAAAACATCAAAATTATAAAAAATAACTTATTATATCATGTTACATTTAGGATTATAGTTTTATAGAATTTTGAAAAATCATACATGAACAATACTCATGTTATTAAATGATAATTTCCCTCACTTATCCATGCTTTTATTATTTCACATAAAGTCGTCATAATCATCCATATGAAATCCCATCTAGTAAAATTTCATTAATACACATAATTTATATCCTAGGGGAAACAGATGCATAATAAGGGTGACCTCAAATGACCATAAAATTTAAACATAATCATTAAAAAATAATGTAATAAATGAGAATAAAAAGTTGCTACTGTTATCACGACATAACCAGAGTTCATGATAATATCATAAAATAACTCATACCCATCAATACATTATTCACCAAACATAACACATATAATAAGTCTTTAATAAAGGAAATATTTAGGAGATTCAATTATCATTATCCATGTAATATAAATTGTGATCAAATGAAACATTATGATCTTTTAATAAAAACAGATTATGTGTGTTAGTATCTTGGAACATTACCATAATATCAGTCTCACAAAACCCATATAATTGGAAGGCCCTTACAGAACACTTCCAAAGTAATTTTCTAGAGAAAATAAGATTTACCTAATGCATTGACATGTTATCCAAGATAACCAATCATATAATCAATATTTGGCTCACCTAGTGTTATCTAAGAGAACTTGTAAAATATAATGTCGATGAACCACATATAAAGTACATAGAGCATAGAAATATTCATAAAACCCGTAAAAACATTAATCCTTTAATACCATCATTAACTAATACAAAAAATGGGTACTATAGTAATATTATTGAAACATGATAAACTAGTGGAAAAGAAATTGGTACCATAACAAGTAATAATCGTAATCCATATAGAAAAAGAATTAGGATGTTATCAACATACAATACCCCCTCTATATAATATGTAGCAATAGGGTTTTTATTATTGATGAATGTTAATATCATTAAATAAATTTTTTTTTGAGTAAATATTTTATTTTCAAAATCACATTTTTTAAACATAATTTTCATGATATGTTGATAATATATATTAATTTTAAAATATCCTTGGAATTATATAAAGGAATATTTAAAAACAATTAATCCTATAATGAATAAAATATCATTCCCATTTCAAAAAAGAAATTTTATCAAATCTATTAATTTTAAAATAGTCGTGAAATCTTATAAATGAATCTTAAAAGAAAATAATTTTCATGATGATTATATTTTTTGTTCATTCAATACATGATAAAATAAGGTTACTTTCAAATTTTTTATAAAAGAAAAATAGTTATATTATGGAGAATGATATGAATATTTCATAAAAAAACATTTTTTAAATAAGTCTAACAAGGGTAAATATTTTTTTTCCATACAATTTGATGAATGTTAAAAACATTTTTTGAAAGAATTTATAAGAAACATTGATTTTGTAAAAAATATATCCGACCAAAGAGAGGAATAAACATTATTTTACATAAAAACCATAATTTTAAACTATTAAATAAATTAATAATCATAAATTAAAAGGAAACATGTATTCTCATGACATAACCAGTGGAGAATAAAATTCATGATAATTTTTATGAGGAATATCCTAATATTTTTTCATTAGAGGATTAATCAAAACCAATCTAGATGAATGCTGAGAATGTAACATAAAATAGTTACTAAATTGGTAACATTGACTCATAATGACCATGAAAATATTAAATTACATGATAATGAATATACCATGATAGTAAATAAATTAATGATAGTATATGTCAACAGGGTAGTATATACATATAGTAATGGAATATTGGTTTTTATCAAACGCTATATGTCCTAAAGATGGAATATTGTGATAGAAAACATTAACAATTTGGTAATATTTTGAATAAAAACCTGCAGTGAAACTCAAAAATAATCATAAAATGATTAATATTCATGATATAACATTAAAAATGGGTATTATATAATCCATATAAATGAAATTTGGAACACAACATTACAATATGCCTCAATATAATAAAATTGATGCAAAATCTATTACCTTATGATTCTTTTTGGTTAAAAAGATTTATCCTCATGTACTGTGGTTTTAAAAAAGTTATTAAATTATTAAAGAACCATGAAAATATTTATAATATCATATACATAGATTTTATAACATCTAGTCACCCATATGTTAATAATATTTCATTATTTTCATTATTTTAATAGTTAACCGACTTGTTTTCTCATTCATGAATTTTATTGAAAGGCCATGCTATTTTGAATATAATAATTCTATATAATATTCAAAATAATAATAATGAAACATTATTATATTTAATAATTACTTATTGTTTTAAACCAATAATGAAATTTGATTTTTAAAAATAATTATGTTATTATAGTTTAGATGGTAGGTCGTACATACGAATGTGTAACGTTTCGATTTTTCATTGATCATTATGGAAATATGTAATGTAATATTATTACATTTAATAAGGATAATATTATCTTATATAACTTAATATTTCTTTATATAAACTTATATAAAATTTATATGCAGTGTGGTGATTAAAATAGATTCACATCTCTTCATGAAGGTGGTAGTCTACATATAAAAGAATAATGTTATAATATATTAATTTTAAAAAAGAAAATTCTGTATTATTTTTTGATAATGAAAAATATCACACTAATATCATAAAAATTTCATCCAGGTAAAATATAATAAATAAATTTATCTTTATTAACATCGATGTAATATGCTAGTTAAAAAACTAATCATATCATTTCATGAGGCGGTAGTCCGTCATACATATGAATGAGGTAATCATATCAGATTTGGAATGGAATGTAAAAAAATGTGTATATGATATAATGACTCAATATTCAAAAATTTGTTGTAACAATGATATATATTATTTATATCTATCATCAAACCCAACTATGTATGGTGTTTATTGAATAATGAATGACCACAATTCACAAGGTGGCTGTCCACCGCACATAATAATGATGATATCAAATCCCATATGATGGAATTATGTATGGTTGTTGATAATTCTCTTATTATAGAAAAATATGAGTATATCTAAGATACATAGTTTATTATATATACATGATTTAGTAAAAATTTAAATAGGTGGAAAATGAAAAAATAATGGTGCGCATTTAAGAATATAACCAATTATTCAAATACACTCCTTAGGTCTGCAATAAAGCCTTTTAGGTTTCATTGATTCCCAAAAGAAGCATTATATTTTTTAGGGAATGGAATTTTTTAAGTTATTTTTTTCATTTAGTTTCATGAAAAAAATATGTCTGACATTGTGAATAAGAGAAGAGAGGGTGCCACATTTTAAATGTGAGGTGAATGGAACACTTGTAATTTTATAAAATGATTTGTCTATGACAAGATTTTTTAGCATAATAAAAAAACAGTCTATTCTAAAACCCGTAAGAGTTTTGGAAAAAAATAGTCATTTATGGGATTTCTAAATGTTTTTTTTGGTTTTTTAAACCATTATATTCTATGTTTAATGCCCTATAATAGCATTTCTACCTTAATAATGCTATATAATTTTAATGTTTTTACTAATTATTTGGTTAAAAAATTACATTGACCTTATTATATAATATAAATTATCATGATTCCAAAAAATTAATAATATTTCAAAATTCAATTCACAAAATATTAAATATTTATTTTAAAATTAATCTTGTAGACACAATGAGAATGTGATTTTTTAAATAGAAAAATGATCAAATTTTTATGATGAATTTATATATAAAATCAATAAGAAATTGATTTATATGAAGTGAATTAGATTAATATATATATATTCATAATGATTTCTCTTTTAAAAAAAATATAAGATAATTTGTCTTTTTAAATAATTTAAACAAAAAAAATTCAATTAATTTTTTTATTTTTCACTATTCATTAAAAATAAATTTTATTCACTAATTCTAAAATATTCAAAATTATAAATTTTTTACATTAATATTTCAAAAAATTTATTTTATTTTTTCAGAAAATTCAATGTATTTAAATAAAATAAATTTAGAACAAAACCCATAGATTTGACGAAAAGGTGGACATTCAAGAACCATAATTTTTTAAGAACAAAATGATTTATATTAACTCTGTTTAATAATAATAATTTTATGAATATAAATTACAAATTTCTAATATATATTATTAATATTTTTTTCATAGAATTTCTCATTAGATATATTTATAATTATATAAAATGGAGAATCATTAAAAACGTGAAAATTATGATCTAAATTCTATAAATAATGCAAAAACTGATATTTTTATAAAAATATAAATTTATCCATATTCACTAAAAAATCAATCTTTTAAAAAAAATAAAAAAAAATCAGAAAATTTAATTCATGATATTATGGATCCTTAAACTAATTTCACTTTATCATATTAATATTATAACTTTTTAAAAAAATTTAAATATTTTTTTCATGAATAAAAATATAATTTTTTTTTAAAAAAATTTTTGATGAATAAAATTAAATTATTACAAATTGATTGATTATTTATTATAAACTTATAAATATATTATATTCACTGTGAATATTATACATATACATATATATATTTTATAATGTAGTGAATACGATTCATAGGCCCCATTTTTATGGTGAGGTTATAATAGTTATATATATCACAGATCTTTTAAGCAAGTTGTTTCATGTTGAATAAGCTATAAAACATAAAAAATCTCAGGGTATCATATATTGAGATATATTTAAGAGATAAAAAATATTTACAAATCAATATATTTGAAATTCTCTAGGAGTTACAATGTTTTCTAATATTAGTGTTTTGTGTCATTTATGATATCAAATATAATTTTTTTGTTTTAAAAACCTAGGGTTTTACATCCGACCTTAATAAATTTAATTTTCACAATTTTAAGTTTATATAATTAATAAAAGGATTGAATTATGAAAATAATTTATTTATCCCAAATTATAAAAATATTTAATAAATAATACTCTTAATAAGGGTGATAATGGAGTAAAAGGGTAATATGAAATTACACCTAACTAGCTTACCAAATAACAAAACATAGGTTGTATTGGAAGAAAAAATTAGATAATTATAGAGAGTTATTAATGTCACTGATCAAAATAGAGGGCATGATCAATGTAATGTTTATGGGCCCAAAAAAGTAAATTTTATATTATATAAAGGGCTATAAAATTATTTGGATATTAGTGTAATATGATTTATTATATTTTTAATGAAACATTTCATATAGTTCAGAGATTATTTCACCATAGAAAATGGAATTTTAATGAAATATCCTTATATTACATGTATAATTTCTTCCCTTTTCACTTTTCCCCAGAAGATCATTCTTTTCATAAAATTATGAGTGTTTAAGAAGAAACATTAATGCCTAAATCGTTAAAAATAAACCTATAAAAGATCTTGTAAACATAAAAGGGTTAAAAATTATTTTATCCTCTCTTTTAAAATTAACCGAAACCAAAATGGTCAACACATTTTATGATAATGTCCAAAATTAGTACACATTCATATGATACATTTATCATACTAACTAAATAATAATATTCAATATTTAAACTAAAAAATTCTAAATTATACTCAAAAATCAATCATTGTTTTAAGCTAAAATGATATCCCTTACTGTTTTTCTTAACATACCTTAAATAACTTGATATCCACTTTTATTTTGAATGATACTTAATCAAATAGTTACTAAATCAATTTTCAATCTTTTTCAATCTATATGATAACACACATGTTCCAATTATTACATCAATATCCACAGATATAAATCCCTATAATTGATCAATATCTTAAGACATATACAAAGAAATTTAATTGAATACTTCACATTAATTCAACGATTTACACACACATCAACACAATAAGTTGTCTCCAAAAGTGTCCAGGATCATATTATTATCCCATCTCTTAAAACCTCATGTGTCTTCTAAGACATTAACATAAAATAAACTACAATCTTAGAGACCTAACATTGAATACATAAATCATAATAAGTATGACATGATAACATCATACTGTATAATGTTATCCAAACCGTCCTCTAATCGAAACTATAACTTCCCAGAACCCATAATCCCAGATCTAGTGATAAAATAACAAACATGACATTTCAATAATTGATAATAATAATTATAACATTATATTTCCCATAATAAATTTACAATATCTAATTGATAAAGTAGGGTCACTAACATTTTCAGGTACCTTTTATATTTTTATTTTTTAGAGAGTTATTAAAATATCCTACACAAATCATACTAATGTCATTAAATTTTAATTTCTACCACTAAAAACAACATTTATTACTTCACATAAAGTCATAATATACATCCATATGAAATCCATGATTGAAATAATTTTTTCATCCTTGATATTTAAAAACTAGCTGAAAAGTACACATAAGTATCTTGAGCTCGAATGGTTATTGAGGGTAAACATTGGCATAAAAATTTTAATTTTATCAATGAGAATAATAATTGTCAAATGATTTGATGATATAATGAGAGTGAAATAGTGAATCAGAAATGAAATCATACCCATCATTACCAAGATCATAAATCATGAAACATAAAATAATGCATTTAAAAATATTAAAAATTCAAAATAATCAATTGTCGTGATCCATTAGATATTAATAGTTATCAAAGGAATCATTATGAACCCATAATTATTATAAATAAATGAAATTTCAATGTTTGAACATTACCATAAAATATGCCCCTATATGCATATATTATTAGAATATCCATAATTCCATTACCCAATAGAATTTTCCATAGAACATAATCCTTTAAAAATTAATTTAAGTGTTATTAGGATGTACCCATCATATGATATATAATGTTATAACAAGGTGATATCTACATAAACATAATATATATAATTTAAATGAACCAAAAATTAGGTCCACATTGCATTAAAATTTACATAAATCTCCTCTAACATTCATTAATCCTTTTATAAATTTATTAGTCCCCAAAAAAGAAGTGACTTCCAATTTTTTTTAGAATCATGATTAAGACGTAGTATAGAAATGAAAACCATGTTATTATCATTGAAATAATATTAGAACATCTTGAGATTTAATGAGAATATTTTCAATAAAAAATTTCCCCATTAGATAAAATTAAAACATAAGGATTTTTAAAATTGATGAATGAAAATAAAATTCAAATATCATAAAATACATTTTATGGAAAATAACCTCTTTAGTTGGAAAAAATAATTTTTCAAAAATAAACATTCATAAGATGTCCGGAAAATATTTTTCATTAAATCAACACTGTAATCATATAAAAGATTATTTAAAAATAAAATATTAATCATTTATGGAAGAAAATATATTTTTAATTTTGAAAAAAAAATTTAATCAATTTTATAATACTTTTATTTCAAAATATCCACGAAAAAAACTAATGGATGATTCATTGAATTTTTTTTAAAATAATTCAAATTCATTCATTCAATAGAGATTGAAACAAATATTACATTCACATTTATAGTAAAAGGAAAATGTGATATTTTATGCTAAAAAAGAATATTCACTATAATAAAATTGTCAAATTTGTCTAAAATACGAAATAAGTTCTTTTATAATTCAGCAAATGAATTTTAAAAACATTTTTTAAATAATGTTTATAAAATATGGTTTTGGGGAAAAACCATGTTCCATCCAAATATAAAAATATATAAAATTTGGAATAAAAAATATATTTTATACTATTTAATGCATGAACTGATTAAAATGAATGAAAATGGTATTTTCATTAAATAAACCATGGATAATAAATTTTAGGATAATTATTTATAGGTTTATTATAACATTTAAACATAGGAAGTAAAATACCAATTAATCCTAGTAAATGATGATTTAGTAACATAAAACCATTAAAAATTTGGTAATATTGAATCATAACACCCATGAAAAGGAAAAATTAAATGAAATTTTAAATAGCATGAATGAAATAAATTCATTGATATTATGGGTTAATGTAGTTTTATATACACCTCATAAAAGAATATTAGTTCATATCCTGACATGAGTCTCATAAAAGGAAAATTGTGACAAAAATTCAATACCTACTAGAAAATATTTTGAATTATAATCCCCAATGAATGTTAATTAATAATTAAATGAATTATATTCTTGAAATATAATTTTAATGGGGTTGTATATAAAACATATAAAAAATCCGGTGCATATAATGATAATAGTCCTCAATGGAATAAAATTTATAAGAACTCCCTTAATTCTCACTTAATTTTAGTAAAAAATAATCTATACTAATATATAACAGTTTTAAACATGTTATTAAATTATTAATTCACTATATTATTATTTATAATATCATAACTCATCCTCTAATTATATCTTTTCATGTGCTATATAATATTATTTAATTACTTTTTTCATCTGTTGATGAGTGTAATTCCTGAATGGTATTAAAAGTCCCAATTATTTTTCATATTATATTGTTATATCATATCATGAATTATAATAATTAACTATTTTTCATATTCATATGTCTGTTATTCCTTTAAAATAAATCATGATATATGATTATGAAAAATGAAGTAGGTTACAATCCTGGATGCGGTAGGTTTTGTGTATGCATGAGTAATGTTTACAATTTCAATGATCATTATGGAGTGGAGATAAGTGATAATTTACCTTTATATATTTATAATAATATCATATATTCCATATTAGTAATTTTAAAACACTTATATATATAATACATGTGGTGTGGTGATTTAAAAAGAGTCACATCGCTTCGAGAAGGCTATAGTCCACTTGTACAGAAATGATGTATCATCTTTTTAGTGGTTAAAATGAAAATGAAATATTATATTTTCAAAATAATAATTATACCATTAATATAATAATTATATAATTTATATCACATATAATATTTAAATATATCCTTATTACCATTCATGTAATAAATTAGTGAGAAAATAAATCACATTGCCTCGGGTTGCAATAGTCCTCCATACACACGAACAATGTTATCACATTCCATATAGAATAGAAATTTAAAAAATATGTATGTGTTATAATGATTAATATATATACATATATATTATAATTATAATTTTTATACTTTATATCTAAAATCATAACCAACTAGGATAGGTGGTAGTGGAATATTGAATTAAATCCTTAGACGAGGCAGTAGTCCACTTTACACAAGAATGATGATTTTGTATACCCTTTGGTGGAAATGGAAATTGTTATAGGTCGTTATATTCTTTTAAATAATAATATTATATGTAATATAATAATTTTATTATGATAAAAATTTTCAATTATATGTTATGAATGTGGTGTAGAATATAAAATTGAGATACCCATTGAAAAACATTACATATTCTTTGGGAATCCATTTTAGGTTTGTACTAAATGATAAATAGGTTTAATTTATACAAAAACATAAGTACTATATGATTATTTTAGGTATATTTGTGATTTTCTTGATAAGAAAATTTCATTTAATGCTTCATGAAGATAGGATATGGGTTTTCCTTTCTTAACTAAGGTGAGTGGGACACATGTAATTTTTTTAAAAATATTCAATTATACAAACATTTTATTCATTCCAAAAGACTAAAAAATGTTAAATTATAGAACCTAAAAGTCTTAAGCTCTATATAATTTAATGAAGTTGGTTTCATAAGTTTTTTTTTGTTTTTTAAATCCTTAATATGTTTAGATTTACCTACGGTAAAACCATTTTTACCATAACCATTATAAATATTTTTTACTATTTAACAATTAATTTTGGTCAAAAACATTGTTGAACGTTTTATATAATTTTTATTTTGGTGATCATAAATATGGATTTCAATCTCTTAAATTCACTTCAAATAATTTGAAAATTTTAATTTATAAATAATCTCAAAAACATGATGAGAAATTCGTGTTTTAAGGAGAAAATTTTAAAATATATACAATGTTATTAAATCAAATTTAAATATAAAATTCATTCCCAGGATTTTGGGGATTAATTAATATATAATTTAGATAATTTCACATATAAATCAATTTATTTTATAATATAACATTATTATGTAATTAAATTAAATTGTAGATTTAAATTAATATTCAATTTCGAATTATTTACCAAAAATATTTTTAAAACAATTTCAAAAAATAAACCTTATATAATATTTAAATTATGATATAAAAAATTTTGATTTTTATTATTATAATAAATTTCTTTATATTGTTAAATTTAAATTTTTAACAAATCCCATTGACGGGATGAAAATGTGGGTTTTCAAGAATTGTAATTCTTAAGCAGAATATGATTTTATATTAAATATTTTTATAATTAGTTTTTAGGAATGTCAATTAAATATTATAGATATATAATAATGAAATATTATTTATAAAATTCCTCACTATGTATTATTTTAATAAATTAAAATGGAGAAACAACATGCCCTTCCAAACTATATTCTGAGAATCCAATTTTTAGACAAAAAACATATTAAAAGTCTAATATAATGTTGATTAATAAGAAATTAAGACTGTTAAATATAAATGAATAAAAATAATGTTACTTCGAAACATAATTTGGAGTTTAAATTACATAAATTATATAGTGAAATTGATAGTATGAAAAAAATCAATATTTTTCCCCATTCAGTAAAAAATCAAAATTTTAAAAAAAATTACTAAATTTCACCCAAATTAAATTTTGATATTCTTATTCTAAAAATGAAATTAATTTTAGAAAATAAATTTTATAAATTTTGAAAAAATTTATTATAGTATTATCTTCATGAAGAACACTAAAACTACTTTTTAAAGAAAACACGTTTTTTTATGAATAAAATTACATTACCAAAAAAATTAATTATTTACCAAATTTTTATCAATATATTATACTGAGTGTCAAATGTATATATAAATAACTATATATTTCACAATATTTTTAAAACTATTCATACCCACCAGTGTATAACCTATGTTATAATGGTAATATATATCATCGGCCTTTTAACCTCATTATTGCATTTTGAATATACTATTGAACATAATATATATCAGGGTTGTGTGTGTTGAAAACTATGTAAGAGATTAAATTTTATTATAATGATATATATCATATAGTCTTGGGGAATTACATTATTTTCTACGCTTTATGTTGTATGTTATTTATTATATCAGAACATATATTCCATCTTGTAAG
The DNA here is from genome assembly GCA_963277665.1 of Viscum album. Lineage (NCBI taxonomy): Eukaryota > Viridiplantae > Streptophyta > Magnoliopsida > Santalales > Viscaceae > Viscum > Viscum album. The sequence goes on from OY728160.1 coordinate 1,924,362,013, forward strand.
ATCTTGGGGTGTTACATTCTCCGTGGGTTGTGTTCATAATGTCATCTTTTTAATCAGTTTTTTCTTATTTCTTGAAAACATTTAGGGAAAATGAACCACATGAATTATATTTATTTCTTTTTCTTGTTACTAACACAAAAAAATCTAGATTTTACTTTGAAAAATGTCATGATTATCTCGAGTATCAGTGTAGCAATATATCTGGGTTGGCCCATGTCATCATCCATTTTAAAAATTTGGTGTTCAACATTCCTTCCACATATTAAAAAGATAATCTAACCAGAAAAACTACTTACTATCCCTCGCCAACTGGTAAAAAACTCTTCTACAGAAGTACTCGATGACTATATACACATAATACAACCAATTCATGATAATGATTATATAGATCGAATGAATCTGTGGTGAGACCCCTCTAATTGTTATTTCCCCATTACTAGAATCCACCATTGATATATATCAAAAAAAACTAGACCTCAAATTGGTTTAGATATAACTAGTAGAAATAGAAATCATTTCAATTCTTCTCTGAATGAGAAGATGAAAAAAATGGAGTATGAGGCTATAAAAAAGAATAAGGCACAAACAAGGGTAGAAGATAAATTGATCCTCCATAGAATACCTCTATCCCTGTGAGTGTTTCCACATCCATCAGATGGACTTACCCATTTCAAACTCATTGACTTATCTGATGGATACTTTTTTGTAATTCAATTACTTAGGTAGACATGAATTGTGATCATAAAATGGACACCATATTCCAATTCTATATACCCATGGATATTGACCAAGTACCATCAGTCACTACTATAGAAACTATCTTAATGGGAAACGAGGAATCTAAATAAAATGATAGTGAATTCTTATAAAAAATATCCTACCTATTAATTTAGACATGAATATTTCTTGTGGACTCATCCCTATAGATAAAAAATAATATGGAAATTCCTAAGGAGGTTCCCAGCACCCACATACCTAAGAAGGGAATATAAGGATTTTTCATTGTCTGTTCCCCACATGTTGAAACCAGAATGACCATGATGAAACAATCCACTACAAGAAGCTATACTATTAATGAATAATTTTTGAGAACTTACTAAAGTCTCACCTCTGAGGGAAATCATCTACATGATATCCTCGACCTTATTATACACATTTATAAACATACTGAGTGAAAATTGGGTGACCACAATCCTGATCATTGGATGAAACACATCCTATATACTCTATTTTATGAACTCCACATCTAGAAATACATATTTGAAAAATTATTGCTCATCCTTGAACATTATCACAACCTCCTTCATACACAATATTTTCTAATAAAGGGAGAGAAGATCATTTGTGTTTCTTACCTTAAACTTCAATGATAAGAACTCAAAATGAAACTCTTGAAATTACTTCCACAACTCCACTTCCACGTTTAAATTACCTAGAAAAAATAGAAACCACAAAAAGTTATCATCCTATATCTAAATAACAACTAAATATTAAAAAAAAATTAGCTACATCTCAAATGTGGAAAAAACAGATATGAAGCTCCTCCAACAAACACTCTTCAGATCGGAGACACTCACCTTATAATTTCCTATGAAATTCCATTGATAGGGGAACATTGTCCTCAACCATTCATTGTCCTTCTTTATTGGTACAATCCACTAATGATTGATAATATATTCTTGTTAAAACACTACCAGCTGATCTATATATTGTTGTTGACCATGAGTCACTCCATAAAATAATAGAGATCTATATCCCCAATAGCGTGAAATATTATCAAGGTTTATAAAATTAATTTCAATTTATTTCTCCAAATCACCAAATTTGAATAGGAATACCAAAAGTCATGATGAATATAACATTCCTAGGTATCTACCATGAAAATTTTCCCAACTCATCTCATTATTCAATATTCTCAGAGTAATTGTTTCTAGTATTGGGGACCCAAAAGATCCATGTCCTATCAAGTCATTATGACCTATGTCCCAGACCATGATCAAATGGAATTGTTGTAATGCCAGCGAATTCCATCCCTCAGTTTTCTATCTATGAAAATCAACATATCTCTCAAATAAAACCATTCACACCAATCTATCATGATTCTGTCCCTCTAAAGGTACCACTCATTGGATGATGTGATAAATGAGATATAATAAACCAATTTCATATCCCAATTGGGCCTTAGTTTGGTGACCATAACTAAATTTATAATAATATCACACACAGAATTCATTAAACCCATTAATGATATATTTTCATGAGTTAAAATGTATAAAAAACAATATAATCTTGATCATGATATAGAATTATATCCAAAACCACCCCATATGAATGAAAAATGTCTACAATTATATATAATACACTCAAATAAAATTCCATGGAAAATTCATATGGTAATGACATAATAAAATCCCCAAATCCAATCTATTAATGAATAGGGTGATTCCAAATTTCCTTTGGGAAACATGAAAAATAGTTTATATATTCACATGGTGTGAATAACATACATACTCAGTTGGATCACATCTAATTTATCTAGTTAACATGTACAAATTGCATACTAATTCACGATTGAGGAAACAACAAAACCCATATCCAACTAAAAAGTAAAACTTAACAATCTCATCGTCACCGTAAAAATCTTTCCAAATTACACATCTAATGTTGTATCATTGTATAAAAAAATTAAATATCCCCTGTGAACTATTCTTTAGTGATTTTTCATCCCACACCCTAAAATTAAATATTTTCCACCATACCTTTCATGTATTACTCATCCCATATCTAACCATCACTAATGTGGGATACGATGAATCTCTACATATCCCAGCCTCTGAAATGTACTATCATCTGGTGGTATCTAATCATCAAATTAAATCAATACAACATAAGAAAATCTCCCCATAAACATGGTAGTATAAAATCATGAATTAAAAGGGAATTAACCTCTTTCCCTCCTCCCAATATATATGAACTCCATTACATATCACTTCCTCAACATAAGTATAAAATATCAAAATTGATGCCATATTATAATTAGGTAATACTTAACAAAAACAAATTCTATTAATGCATAATCTCTGACCTTAACCAGCATCATCACAACTTTTTATGGGAGAGAAGGGTCGAGGTAGTAGCCATAAATCCATATCACTACCACTATTGATCATGGTGAAAACAACAAGAATGAAAAATAATTTGTTCATTGGTAAGGTTTTCCAACATAAGAAGGCTGTGTAAATAAATATTATAAAATACAATATTGACTACCATTACAAACACAAAAACCAGTGGTTCGTAAACAAATAAATATAAATCACTACTACACCATTACAGAACACATCATGCATCACTACTACTACATCCAAAAAATGCATAACATCACACAACTAAAACATATAAAAAAATACACCTTCAATTAAACATCCAACATTTTACATATTTAATAAATTAACACTAACTCACATTTACAAGTCCATTTCATTCACCTTGAATCATACACATTCAATTACCATATGATTCATTGATGATAATTATGACACATCAATACAAACCCATTCTTGTTTTTTATTTTATCCCATACAAAATAATTTACCAAACATCATCATTTAATATTATGATTTTCAATTTGTTCCATGGATAAATAGTAAACTAACACAACCAAACCACATAGTTTCTCTCTAATAACACATCCACCACAACTAAAAATTAATTTAATCTATGTTATCTTTCTAAAACATAATCATATCACATAAAAACACATCATAAAAAATGTACACCAGGCCACATCACATAGTTTGGAAAAAATCTATCACATTTCATAATAACACATTATAAAACTCTATGTCATTGCCAAAATAAAGATAAAAAACCCTCATAAAAATTACTTGCCATATTCCTTAGCACTATATTCAATATTCAACAAAAATGTCTTTCATCACTTCACCTTATTACATAAAATGGGATTTATCAAAAAAAATATTGATTTCGCTAGTAAAACAATGAATTATAAATAAATATATTCCTATTAATTTATTTGGGAGTCATCAAAAACACAAAACAACAAAGTTTCCAAAGTTATATAAACTAGAACACAATCAAGGCTCTCAACTACCACGTTTTTGTGAAATGGAAACATGCAGTAGTAACCAAATCAGAAAAAATCATCAAAATAAATAAGAAAAAATATTTCACCCCAATCATATCTATTAAATATTTAAACAAAAATTTTAATTCTTGAGAAAACTATTACTATCATTCCAAAGGTATAAAAAGAATGAAATCTTCTATTTGACTACAAATAGTGGGAGAATGAGGGTCCACTACTTCAAAAAATATTTCCAAATCACAATCCACAATAGGGATTGGGGAAAAATATAGGATAATTATTTAACATAATGAAGCCTTTATTTAACATGAATAACAACAATTTTCAGAAAAAAATTCATCCAAAATAGACCGTGATAAAAAAATCACTACCGTGATTTCCCCAAATTAATAAAGCATGATAAAATGAATAAATATAAGTAATTACAATATACATCCAATATAAATCCCTCATAAAAAAATATAAAAAATAAATTAAATGAGTTTATATATAATTTGAAATTAACTAGTTTTCCCCCAAAAATCAAAATTTGAAGAGTGGAATAGGGTAAATCCATGCATTCAAAAAATTTATAAATAAGTTGGATCATGACACATTTATTTCTTGAATCAGTAACTCAATCCTGAAGTTTTTGTGAGGCTGATATATTCGATCCATGAGAAAAAATTATATTATTAATTCCATATACTTCATTACTAAAAAATAATCATTACAATTCATAGAGCCTCATACATGAATTAATTCACAATTTCATTTATTCCTTCTTGTAGTAATTTACTTTAGGACATAACTCCCATCCCAAAAATCATGTGGTGACCTCACTAGCCACCAATCCATGATTATAATCTCACATCATGAATTTGTATTCATATCTCGAACCACCCACTATGGTATAATTATAGCTCCAAACTCAATTGAACCTTCCTTGAGCCAAGTTCAAACACCGCCAACTCTCTAACTGGAAATGTGATAGGTGAATATGGAATGAAATAGTTTAAATTGAGTGTAAATTTATTTAAATATATTTTTTAATATAAAATAAGTGTATTTATTATAAAATAAAACATTTTAATTTAAAATAATAACATTTTGAAAACTCTAATTCAAAAAAATGACAATTTTCAATGGTAACTATTATTTATCATTATAACATAATTTTAATAGATAAAATAGAAATTGACCCTATTAATTAATTTTATAATACTAATTATTAATATATAATAGATTTTATATGATTCAATTTATAAATAAGATAAAAAACATGATTTTATATAAGTGAAGAAGATGCAAAAAACAATTTTTAAAAATGTGTATCTTCTTTGAATAATATTTTTATTATTTTAATAGTAATAACTAATGGATGGATTTCAAACTATTTTATTTTATATGTTTCCCACAACATCTATTTCATCAATTTCTTCACTATAATATAATAAAATTCATATAATAGAAAAATAAAATTATTAAGAAGTAATATATATAAAGAACAATTTTATTTTTTATACAGTTTTACTAATTCAATTTTATCAATTAAATTATTTTAATAATGATATTTAATTTTATTTAATCATATATTTTACTATTTGGTTTCTGAAATATATACCAAAAAATTTAATAGATATATTATAATGGTTATTTAATTTTCTACAATTAAATTTGGTTTAATATCTTGAATGAATAATGCTCTAGAACACATTCAGTTTTAAATGAAAATATACAATTTAAAATATAATGCCATTAAAATATCCACACTTAAATAAAACAATTTACTAAATTTTTGTTACAACTTACTAAAAATATTAGTTATGAGCATCAAAAAGAAAATAATAAACCATGATATATTTATAAATGAGGGTTATACCATAATATCATAGATATGACTATAAATATAATATTTTATATTCATCTTTTTAGAATAATGCATAATTTTTTTTGGGAATCAATTTTCATTATTCCTTCCTCTTCCACACATGAATCATATTTTACTTCCATTAAGACAATCTCCATGTTGTTTCTACTAACAATCCTGAAATGATAGAAATATAATATTTTCTCCATCATCATATTCATCACACAAATTTTCCTAAAAATCCATCATTTATTTATTTTATTTTTTGGGAATTTATCTTTTTTCATGTTCTGCATCGTAATTAATGATTACTAATTAGGTGTAATCACATGGTTTCTCGATTTAGTTATTACATTATTAGTTTAATCATTTATAAAATCATTACATTGTCCATGGTATCCCTCATTTACATGATTTCTTTATGATTTATACAATAAAAAACAATAGGATTTATTATGATTAATGACTCATTAATACCACAATAAAATTATTGTGAGATTAAAAATTATTCTCCAAAATGTTTTACACTATGATATTATTAAACTATCTTTTTATTCAACTAACACCACCCTAAGATTAATCTAGGATTATTTATTTGGTGTTATATCATATTTCCTAACCAAATTTCATTATATATTGAATCCATCATAATTTCTTGTAGTGATAATGTGATTAAAACAAATATCCCCAAAGAGTTTTTACCTAGGTATATATTGTTCACTGAAAACATTTTGAAACTATTTTAATATAAATTTAATATTCCACCATCATTTTTAAGGTGATCAACCTTAGGTGAATTTATTCCACACTGCATGAAAATTCTAGCATTCAAAAAAAAATGTACTGAATAGGACAACCACATAATCTATACTTCAACAAGACATCCGGAAGATATTCTATACATAAAATTGTCCTATATAATTATTCCATGTGTTTTTAAAAGTTTTTTATTATCCATATTCCTAAAATAATAAATATTACCTCAAATATCCAAAAGGGTTCACCAATAATCAGGAAATTAGGACCTACCCTAACTCACCAACTCATATATTATCCCCATCTAAAATTAAATACACTAGAGTTATTTAAACCATACTATGAGAGAAACAATAATTCACTATGGACACGGTTTTCAAATTACCTGTCTTAAGGAAAATATTTTATTACAATACCTTTCCATGATATTTTAGGTTTATATTATTATATAATTTGAATGAATATATTTCTAACAAAACCCAATACTTTTTTTAATAATGAAAAAATTAAAATATATAAGAAAATTTATAATCTATAATATCATTTTATCAGATCCCAAAAATCCTCCACGGAAGATATATTTCCATGATATTTTAGGATTAAGGTATTATAATATTTGGATGATTAATTTACAATCAAAAGCATTATTTTTTCAAATGATGAATAAATTACAATATATAATGAAATTTTTAATCTCCAACAAGATTTAATTAGATCCCCAAAATCATCCACAAAAATATGATTCTAGAAACATAATATGTATTACAATTACTTATAAGCCATTTAATTTGGAACATAAGAAGTTGTGGAGAATTGGTTTTTATAATGGAACAAACACTTAAATTTTAATGTTTCATTGATATGACTTGGTGAATAACATAATGATATAATCATAATGTAACACCATTCATGTAAACATGGAACACAATCCATATTAACATGGATTTACCACATGGAATCTTAAAAAAATATGAAATAATGATTCCAAGATATCATAAGAGAATATCATAGGAATGAATAAAGGATGTTTTCATAGATTTCAAGTAAATATTAAATTATAAATTGAAAATTTATTTATAAATATGAAATATCCTTTATATTTTCAAATTACATTATATTAATATTTTATAAAATTGTTATAACCTAAATTTTATTGTGAAACCATAAATATGTTTACTGGGAATATCATCAAATAATATATGTATGTTGAATGGATATATTCACATAAATTAAAATAATCAGTAGATATTTCATAAAATATTTTTTTTATATTTTTAATGAATATGATGTTATAGTTCACTATAAAATGATATATTAAAATGGGTGAAGTAAAATATTAGAAAAAATATATATTTCTAAAAAGATACCTCAATAATATATTGTTTATAAAACATTAGTGTTATTAAATAAAATGATAGGTTAAATATAAAACATTTTATTTTGAAAGTATTAATTCCCTTTTTAGTATTGTGAAATATATTTATCTCAAACTAGAATAATAATAACATGAAAATAAATTATTTTTAGAGGAGTATAATTTAAATATTTAGGTCTCCTAAGATAACACATAATTTGGTTTCCAATTATAAATAAGAATATTAATCGGAAATGAAAATATTGATATTTTGGGTAAATAATCATTAAAGAGGATAATAATTATTTCTTAAAATGATATACATTTTTGGGAAAAGATTCATCCAATAAAAATCTTTTTATTTAAAATTTATTTTACCTAGTGATTAATTGAATGTACAATGAAATAAATTCAAAGGTTGGATTTATTAAATCATTGAATATGGAATCTCTGGATAAAGAATAATAAATAAATGAAGGTAGTTGAGCTAAAAACATTAAGAGTTTTATATTTTTAATCAAAATCTATTTGATGTTGGAAAATGATTAGTCACTTTAAAAAAATGAAATAAATAAATATATAAATTGATAAACATTAGGTATATATGACACCATGTAAAAAATATAATGGATCACAATAATAAATATGCCTAAATAATTTAAATTTTATCAAAATAAACCCTTAACATAATTCATGAAATCCAATGAAACAATTAAATTTACAATATAAAAAATAATCATCTTGATAACCTATTTCTGAACTTTTTTATATTTTTATACATTTATAAACATATTTTATAATAATTTTCAACATTTGTAATAAGTAGTTATATTCAATGTTCATTATTCTGTTTTTTAAATCTTTATTATTTTCAACATGTTTCATAATATATGTGTTGTTATTAATTATTATACAACATATCATCATTCCTAGATTATTCAAGACACAATAATTTTTTTTAAAATTGTGAATAATTTCATAATTTAATAATTATTTTTTGTTTTTATTAATGAAGATGATGTTAGTGACAATAATTTTTCAAAAATTAATATTGAATGAATTATTTTGTTTTAATTATGCAGTTACATTCATATATTACTATCCAAGAAAAAAATAGTTTTTTATTTATTAATAAAAAATATAAATCTTTAAAATCATTCAATTAATGAATTTTATAGGCAGTTCTTTTTACAATGATCACTTATTAGAAATTTTAATTAATTAATACATAATATAAATATGTAGAATAAAAAACCTAACATAAATAATATATATATTCAATATTGTTTTTTATTGTATCATCCTTCATTAATGGTAATATAGAAATGAATCTAGTCTATTCATGTAGCTGGTAATACCCAAACAAAGATGGACTCGTTTTTATTTTGTCTATTTAATGAGAGGGAATAGATAATGGTAATAAAATGAATTTAGTAAAGATTAAATTTATTATTAATAATTATTTAAATATATACATATGGTTACTATGTGTTTAGTTGAGGATGTATGCTAAAGATTATGAAATGTAGCCAAAGGGTAATTAATTGTTTTGTTGAGAATTGTGATTTTATCTTGACGTTTCCTTTGGAAATGGAGGGATTGAAAACAAATTTGAGTCTAGATAATACTAAATGTGTAGAGAGGCTCTAGGATATATTTTTTATATATTTTCATGTTAATATCTAAATTTCATCATGGATCAATGTGGGTGGAGGTGACCTCCCAGTATTGTTTAATAATATGGAAAATATTTGGAAAATAATTTTAGGTACGGGGTAAGAATGGATTTTCATTCACGTAATATGAATTAGGTTTGGAAATGTTATGAGACATGTAGGTATGAATTTCCAAACATTTAAATTTATTCTAGAAGTCATATTATTGAAATTAATAAATTTGAAATTGATCCATATTAGATTAAACATTTTATCACTTATTAATCATAATTAAACTAAATCTTTCATAAATAAGTTAGGACTAAAAATAAAATATGAACCTTATTTCCAAATTTCAACACGATTAATATGAATTTGGACACCATTTAATATAATAATATTTCTAAATATATGAAAATCAAAATATAACATATAACATATAATGTATAGAAAATTGTATTTATAAAAATAAGTTTATAATTATTATGTGTTCATTGTCCTATTTGACATTGAAGACAAAATAAAAAAAGGGTTAATTGATTTTTATTTTTCTAGATACCATATTATATTATATATTTTGAAATAGTTAAATTTATTATAAATGAAAAATGTTGGGTAAATATAATTCCTTGAAAAGTTATTGTTTTACCGTATTAACTAATATTTATCTTGGTAACATAACTGTATTCATAAAAATGAAATTGATCCCAATTCCGATATAAATAATTAATATTTAATAAATTAAAATAAATTAATATGATAAAATTTATAAAATTTCTGAAAATAAATTTTAATATAAAGGTGAATATCACATTAAATAATATTTAGATACTTTTTTATTCAAAGAATAAAATGAATATATTAATTTCCATTTAAAAACTATTAGATTTTTGTGAAGTTATTTAATTTTATATTTTTTAAATAATTTCAATCTAAATCATTATTTAACAATAATATATTAAAAATCAATTTCTATGAAAAGGATATATTCATTAAAATATATTTTTCAATATGAAATGAATTTAGTGGTCATTTATATATAATAATTGAATTATCTATGTTAGAAAATTAAAAATGGAATATTTATTTATTTATCAATATATTTCATTATTTAATTGACTTTATATTTATTTTTCAATTAAATGACTACATGTTAATGGTAACATGACATTCCAAAGTTCATTTTTGTTCTGTGTTTTCTGAGAAGCATTCTATGGAACACATTCAATTTCAAATTAAAATATATAATTAAAAATCACAGGGTGTTAAAATTTTCCTTATTCAAAACATATTAGGTTCTCATCTAGATTTTTACTTTTAGATGAATCAAATATCAATATTATACATCATATATATTTCAACCTCATCGAAATCATTGTCATTATCATATCTCTATTACATTAAGTGGATTTCAAAATATAAAAATGATAGTATATCTATTCATGATATTAGTTATTCAATAATAATACCAAATTAATTAAAATATTGGATCCCCTTAAAATATTGAATTTAAAATATCATCATAGTCTTAATAATATTTTAGTTACACTGTTGAAAATTTATTTAATGATATATAAGAAGCATAATGTTACATGGTGTATATGTAACGTCCTAGGTAAATAAATAATATGACCTTTTTATATTTATTAATTTTTGAATTAAAAATTAATTTTAGTTTAAAATGGTTTCTATGTTCAACAGTGTTCCTGATATGCAATAATGGGTTTCTTTGAAATCTTATGTTGCACACTAATAATATAATATTATTATTTTAAATGGTAGTCAACTACTAGCCATTTTATTTGAAGGAATTAAAATAACTAAATAAAATATGATTATACATGTTTGTAAAATGTATTTACATTTATCCAAAAAAATTTAAAGGCTTAAAATGTGAATGAATCTAATTTTAAGCATAATTTACATTAAAAGGCTCATTTATCAAATTTTAATGGCGAATCATTTTTTATTATAGTTCTGGCCACATTAATACATTCTATATGACCAAATAAAATCCTTTTTCACAATGGGGACATCAAAATTTACTTTGTGTAAATTTTTGGAATTTTTATGATAAAGTTCATTTTTAATTAATAGTGAAAAATAGTGTATTTTATTTCAAAAGTGCCTTTTAATCTAGTTTATTTATATGGTTCTATTGTCTTTGTAAATGGTTTTAATGTAAAACTAAAATATATTATTATTAATTAATCCAATTTCGGTTATTTGAATTAATTTCACTTTAAAATTTGACATAAACAAATATCAATCTTTTGATAGTTATTATTTCTTAAAAACACGCTATTTGTTTTGATAACGGGGAATAATTTTAAAGTAAATTAATTCCACTAAAATGTTTTTAATTTTGAATAATATAAAACATTTTTGAATTAGGAATATCTAATATAGCTTAGGCTGAATTTTCAGTATTTTTCTGAAAAACATCAATTTCCGATGAATAGAGAAACCACTTTGTGGTAGTTAGAAAACCTGACTTTCTCATTTGAATATAATTTTACACATATATGAATTGAATTTAAAAAATCTGAAATACATGGTTTTCATCAAGAAGTAAAATATGGTTCATTAAGATGAAAATAATGTTTGGTGAATAGTAATTTTTGACTTTTATTTACTGCGGTTAAAGGTAAATATGGTAATTCAAGGTTAAAAGAATATTATTATATTTCAAAATTATCTTAACACTTTTCCAATCCTTATTGTTTGAGTCATTAACAACCTTTAGAATCGTTGTGTCTATTTTGGGACCCCATTGAGCCACATGGGACTCATAATGAAAATTTAGATTAATTAATATAATGTAATGTCAAAATTGACATTAACAAAACTCTTTTAGTAATTGTTTTTCATATGGTTTTATATAAGTCATATTTTAGACTATATATATTTAATGGAAAGATAATAAAATTTCCTAAATCATGGAATTTTTAAAATAATTTTTAGAAATCAAATATATTAAATTATTTATGACACAATAATGATGCATTATTTACCTCATTAATAACTGATTTAAATAAATAATATTATAATGATTAAAATATTATACAAAACATTTAGAATTAATATTTTATGATTTTATTTCGACCATGAGTAATCCAAAATTAATATTTATTGATTTTGGACCTTTTGAAACAGAATATCATTATATAATAAAATAATATTTTTACACATTCCTAAAGAGCCCCTCCTCTCCATTATAAAAGAAGACAATTTATATCCAATTCCTCACACCTCTCAAGCCATTTTTTGCATCCAAAATCTTACCATTTAATCTCCCTACATTCCTCTCCTCCACTTAGGAGCCTTACCTTAAGAAGAAGACACTTCAAGAAGTCCTTTGGTTCAAACCAAAGGGAGTTACCCAAATTAAAGGTAACTATTTCTCTTAAACTGTTTTCTTTTATTTTACTTCTCCAAACCATAAACTCTTTTTATTCCTTTATTTTGTAACAAAAAAATTATCCTCAATATAAATTTATGTTTTTATGAGAATTATTTTAACTACACTAACACACACCTCCATCTAATGGATAAAGAACATAATGTTTCTGTGAATGGTAAACTAATGCCTCATGAAACGATGATTGTTCAAATATCTCCAAACGCCTCTCATGGTGTCCATTACGATGGAAATGTATTTAAATATGATATATATTATTTTTATGTTTTCTTTATGCTTCTTTATTTTCAATTTATAGAATGCCTTTATGGTTTCCATAGTGGGTAAATACGATAATCTTATTTGAGGAAGCGTGGACAACCGCCCCCTAAAAGTGATGTGACTCGTTAAGGCCTTATGTGGGATGTATAAATGATATATTTAATGAAATTATATATGATCTTATACTGGAATTATAATATACCTATGTATAATTATGTTTTAATTCCATTAAAATAAGAAATATAAATGAAAGTAGTGTTCATGCGTACGTACGACTTACCGTCTCCATGAACGGTGCATTTCATTTCTTACCTCTAAATGTTATGTACTATTATAAATACATGTATGTACTGGATATATATGATATATATGAAATATAAATTATGAATATCAATCTAGATATAATGAACCTTTGACCACATGAACAACATGTAATTATAAGAAGTCCATTTTTGACTCAAGTACCAAATATCGACAAAACGAACATTATTAACATAAAGGATTACCTCATGTTTATAACATGGTAATAAGTGATATAAATGAAATAATAAACTTGAGAAATGTTCTTAATCAAGTAAAAATTAACTTTAGTTTATTATTCAGTAGATCAAAGAATGATCGAGTCAAGTTGGACACGAGGTAAGGGATTTTCTTATCTCACTTTTAATTCCATGAGATTTCCATTGTTCGCCACTTATTTATTACGGGTGGTGTAATGTGTACTGATATTGATATATATTATCATTTTTAGAATTATATTAATGGTATTCTGTTATTTTTTTTTGTGCTTATTAACTTTTGTTCATAAGATTCAATTTGAATACAATGAAGTAAAGGGTTTTTTCATCTTACTTTTTATTCCCGTGAGATTTATGTTATATTGGCCACTATTTTCTCTTGTGTGGAATATTTACTATCCATGATTGTACTCTTTGGGTAATATAATTTCATTTATGAGTATTTACATCTTCATTTAATGATTCTCCTTTCATGTGGTGTTTTTTTGTAAGTTACAAAATCGGTAAGGGAATCTTTCAGCCTCCACTGTTTTTAAAAAAAAGGACATATTTATGTTATGTCTTTTAACATATAACTCATTATGTTGGGATAAGTTATTTTATATCCTTATATATGTAAAAATTATGTACAAGTTATGAGATTCCCTTTTTATCTCATCAACTCATTTTCTTAATTTTAAAGAGACGATGTTAGGCTATCGAATTTTTACAGGGTAACTTCTTAACCTAATTTCAATTCGTTGGGTTAAACTTGTAATTATTGAATATGTCATCCAAAAAATTTGTGGGAATTACCTATGATTGTATTAAACTTAATATCCACTTATATTAGGTTTATATATATTTTTCACACCTAATTATGAGATTGATTTATCCTTAATTTAGGGATACCATCTTTATAAGGGATTTCATCTCAATTTACATTTCCATTGAGACTTCATTGTTATTATGCACCAATTCACTCTTATATGGTGTATATAATATACTTTGACATAATATATAATGAATCCATTTATTCTAATGATATTATAATGTTCTGATTAAATGTTATTTCTCAATTATTTGTATTCAAGTGTCTCTATTTTTGTTAAAAAACACTTTAACTAAAATATCATTTTAAATGTTTAAAATATTTAGTCGTCTAAATATTTCTCACTAATGTAAATGTTTTCAAAATGGGATTTAGGATTTATTTATATGGAAATTAATGTTTTCAAATGATAATTCATTTAAAATCTACAAAGTTGTATGTGACACTTTGATTAAAAAACCTTTTTTAAAGGTTTTCAAATTGATTTGATAAAACATTGTTTATTTCAATATATTGATTTGATATATTGGAATGTGTAAATGTTATATTTACTTTAGAAATGTATTATATGTTATGATTATGTTATTTTTATTGGGAATTGATTACATATATGGGTGGTTCAGTGATAAACCTAGGGTGGGTGAGCCCGAGATAGCTCTCCAATGCATTGGGTAACGCGACAGAGGTAAACATGATGTTTCTTCTAAGATATTTATGGAATATTCCAGGATGGGTATTCTATGTGTAACTCCCTATGTATCTGTGATTGCTACAATGTATGTTTGATAAGGATTCTATAGGTAACCTTTATGATTTATGATTAGTGTGTGTTATTTATAAATCTCATAAATTCATAAGGTATGTTATGGTTGAACAGTATGGTTACATTGATTTGTATTTATTGATTGGATAATGTTTGTTTTCTTTATTTTATAACCTTTACTGAGGTTTTTATGCTCATCCCATGTTTTAGAATGTTTCCCATAGGACTTAAAGATGAATAGGGTCAAGGATTGGATCAAGGAAAATTCATGCTATCTGAAACATGGAACTAGACATGTTTCATTTTAGGAGTTTTTATTTTACGAAAAAATTGATACTGAGTAGTAGTGTTTACTTGCAATGTTAATGTTTTAATGTAATAGTTATGGCCAAATTTTCTAAAACACTAAACCTGAAAAGATCCTCAATGTGAATTATTAATTTAATTCAATATTATGTAATGTTTAAAGTCATGTCCTTATTGTTGGTATCAGAGGTCGGTTTATATAATATTAGAGGTTAGGGTACAATTTAAGCATAAGTGAAATTACCATAATGGTTAGGATTTTAGAAAGAGTCATAGTTATTTTTATAATGTGAGTGAGTTTAAGATAACATGAAAAAGTATATCTTAGTGTTTACCCTCCTCATAAGATATTATATGATGATTTTACTAATATACTCACACTGACCTTTTTTGTTATAATAAATGGATGGATCTAGTAGGAACCAAAGTAACATTGGATGTGATGAAAACTGTGATAGTTTTCTGAACGAGCAACAAAATGATATGGGAGCTGCAATGAGAACTCTTGTGGTTATTCTCAACCAACTATCTGGAGTCATGATTGACCACCTAAAACAAAGTGATTTTTATAAGACATAATATATGCAAGAAACAAATCCCTACAGTTTTTTAGGTAATAATCATAATTTTAAGTATGTTCAAAAACCTATGTGTCAATTTTATGGAAATAAACACATAATAAAGTGTTTCAAAGGGACAAAAAGATGATATAGATGTGGAAATAAAGATCATAAAGCAATAATCTTCCATGGAAAAAGGAAGCATCTTGTTGATTCTAGGAAAGGGAAAGAAGTACTTTCTGAAGGATCAATTTAATGTTTGAAATGTGGTTAGCATGGTCATTATGCAAAGAAATTTCCTATGAAGAAGTTTCGGGAATGGGATCACCAGGATTATATAAATATTCGTTTAGCAATACCTAATGCCATTCTGATTGAGGTTGAAGAAACTGACAATGACCAATGAAAGGTATGGGTTATTTCTTAAAATATGTTTTCGTATTATTGAAATCTTAGGATATGATTCAAGATTTTGTTTGTAGGAATGAAGTATTTCAAAATAAGTTGGTAAATAATGGTTAATGTATCATGAAGAACGTTGAATGAGTAAGAGGTCATCATATAAGGGATTCAAGAGTTATGGTATAATTCAGGATGGTGAAATGCTTAAATGTATTAAGGATATTTTGATGAGGGGATTACATTAGAAAACACTTTATAGTATGTGTAACCATGATGTTTGATATATGAAAGTTTTATTTAAGGAATAATTATCTTTTTTTGTGTTTATAGTTATAAAGAACCATTTGGGGTTATATGATCCATGAATTTGAGACAATTACAGGTCAATACATTTTGGGATTCAAAATGAAAGTTATTAGATAAACTTTGTGGTTAAAATATGTTATGGTTATTTTGATGAATTTATCTCTTTTGGGAATGTTATAAAATTATGTATTTTTTGAAAAGGGACAACACTCAAACCGTGTGACAACTCGTCAAGTTGGACGAAGTTGTGGGAATCAAACCCACAAACAAAGTGAGACTACTATTTATCGCCTACCACTGGACTACGTGAAGTCCATGGTTAGTATGACTAATTATTTTTAGTTAGATGATCTTATGAATCATTAATAAGTTGATTTTGGGTTATCCATGGAAATTATTAACCTATCATGGAGGGCATGTGATTAGGTTAATTACTTTTCAGTATGAGGATTTATGAGTAATAGATTTATTTGAAGATAAATGTTAAGATTTACCTTGTAATACAATGTGATTAAATCCTTTGATGATTTTGGATTCAATCCTAGTTTGGATTACTTTTAAGAATTTTAAGGATAACTGTTTATTTAATGGTCTTTCTTGAACCTTGGGTTCTTTTTGTTGAATTTTGGAGATTCAGAGTATTATTTCATTTTATAAAGGATTATCCATTGGGTGATTATCTATTGTTATACTAAATGTTTTGGTTTTAGTTAATATATAAAGACATGGTAAATATATAGTTCATATTTTGTGGATTATGTGATTCTCTTGAAGATGATTATAACGCTCTTAATGTGAAAAAAATTCATCCTGAATATTCAACATTTCAAAAATATATGAGTTTTTGTTAGAAATCTATTAAAAGGATGAATGTCTACATGAAAACTAAGCATATTTGCTTATGTTTTTGGTTAATCTCATAAATAAATTCCTCAATGAAAAGAAACTTTAAAAAAAATTCGTTAACTTTTCCTACTGGGGAATCGAAGACAATTTAACCCATCCCCAGTTTGTGATTTTCTAGTGATTAACATTCTCCTAAACATGTTTCTTATCACAATCCATCAGAACATGACCTTTTTTTCTCCTCCATATCCATGATTTCATCGAATAATAGTATGGGTTAACTCATCTGTCCATTTTAATTCTCTTTATTTCTTTTAAAGTGAAAGTTTTACTGACTCCTTTTTTCCGATATGGGACTTTCAATAATGTTTTCGAGCCCATAATTTAAAATTGTGAGGATGTAATTCCCAAAAGGGGGGAAGGATTTAACAACCCAGGTTAATAAAGAATATGAATTTTTCAAATTTACTAATTTTTGAATTAAATATTAATTTTTCTTTAAATGGGTTTCTATGTTCAATAGCGTACCCGATACGCAACAACGAGTTTCTTTGAAATCTTATGTTGCTCACGAATAATATATATTATTATTTTAAATGGTAGTGAACTCCTAGCTGTTGTATTATAAGTAATGAACAAAACTAAATACAATATGATTATACATGTTTGTTAAATGTATTTATGTTTATCTAATAAAAGTTAGAGGCTTAAAATGTTAATGAATCTAATTTTAAGCATAATTAACATTAAAAGGCCGATTTATCGGCTTTTAATGGAGAACCCTTTACAATTATAGTTTTGGTTACTTTAATAAATTTTATATGACTAAATAAAATCCTTCTTTAGAATGGGGACACCAATATTTACTTTGTGTAAATTTTTGGAATTTTTTTGATAAAGTTCATTTTTTAATGAATAGTAAAAAATATTTTATTTTAATTCAGAATTTCCTTTAAATAGAATTTATTTATATGGTTAGATTATATTTTTAATTGGTTTCAAATTGAAATTAAAATATGTTTTTACCATTTAATCTAATGTGGGTCATTGAAATTAATTTCACTTTGAAATTGGACATAAACAAGTATCAATATTTTGATAGTTATTGTTTCTTAAAAACACTCTATTTGTTTTGATAACGAGAATTAATTTTAAAGTTAGTTAATGACACTTATATGTTATGAATTTGGAATAATATACATAATTTTTGTATTCGGAATATCAAATATAGCTTAGGCTGAATATTTAGTATTTTTCTGAAAAACTTCAATTTTTGATGAATAGTGAAACCACGTAAAGGTAGTTAAAAAAACTGACTTTTTCATTTAAATGAAATTTTACCACATATGTAAATTTAAATTAAAAAATATGACATACATGGATTTCATAAATATGTAAAATGTTTTTCATTAAGATGAAAATAATTTTTGGTGAATAGTAAATTCTGAATTTTATTTACCGCGGTTAAATGTAAATAGGATAATTCAAGGTTAAAAGATTTTTATAATAATTCAAAATTACCTTAACACTTATCAAACCCTTATTGGTTGATTAATTAACTACCATGGGATTATTTGGGTCCATTTTTTCATCCCATTCAGCCACTTGTGAGTGATAATGATAATTTAGATTAATTAATATAATGTAAAGACAAAAGTGAACTTAACAAAACCTGTTTAGTAATTAATATTTATATGGTGTTATATAAGTCATATTTTCAACTAAAAATATTCATTGTAAAGATAAAAATATTTCCTAAATCATGGTATTCGTTTATAATTTTTAGACATGAAATGAATTAAATTATTTATGACACAATAATGAAGTAGTATTTACCTCATTAATAAATGACACAAATAAATAAGATTATAATGATTAAAATATTATCCAAAACAAGTCAAATTCGGATTGGATGATTTTATTTCTACAATTAGTCAAATTATCTTCATCTATAATGATTTTTTGACCTTTTGAAACTGAATATGATTATATAATAAAATAATATTTTCACGAATTTTTAAAGAGCCCCTCCTCTGTCTTATAAAAGGATACCATTTCTATCCAATTACTCACACCTATCAAGCCATTTGGATAGTCCATAATCTTCCCAATTAAGCTCACTACATCCCTCTCATCCCCTTAGGATCTTTACCTTAGGCAGAAGGCACTTCAAGAAGTCTTTTGGTTCAAACCAGAGGGAGTTACCAAAATTAAAGGTAACAGCTTCTCTTCAATTGTTTTCCATTATTTTACTTCTCCAACCCCTAAAATCTTTTTACTACTTTCATTTTTAACAAAACCAGTATCCTCAATATACTAGGATATTATTATGATAAGTATTCGAACTAAACTAACACACACCTCCTTCTAATTGATGAAGATCATAATGTCTCTGTGAATGGAAAACTAACGCCTCACGAAACGATTATTGTTAAAATATCTCCAACCGCCTCTAATGGTGGCCATTATGATGGAAATGAATTTAAATATGATATATATTATTTTTATGTTTTCTTTATGCTTCTGTATTTTCCATTTATAGCATGCCTTTATGGTTTCCTTAGTGGATAAATAAGATAATCTCATTTGAGGATGTGTGGACTACCTCCCCCTCAAAGTGATGTGACTCATTAATGCCTTATGTGGGATGTATAAAGGGTAGAGTTAATGATATTATATATGATTTTATACTGGATTTATAATATAACTATGTATCATTATTTTTTAATTCCATTAAAATAAGATATTGAAATCAAAGTAGCGTTCATGCATACGTATGGCTTACTGTCTCCATGAACGGTGCATTTCATTTCTTACCTCTAAATGTTACGTTCTATTATAAATACATGTATGTAATGGATATATATGATATATATTATATATAAATCATGAATATAATTCTGGTTATAATTACCCTTTGACCACATGAACAACATTTAATTATAAAAAGTCCATTTTTGACCCAAGTACCAAATATCAACAAAACGAACATTATTAACTTATAAGATTACATAATGTTTATAACATGGTAATAATTGATAAAAAAGGATTAATAAATTAGAAAAATTTACTTAAGAAAGTTGAAATTAACTTTAGTTTATTATTCAGGAGATTAAAGAATGATCAAGTCAAGTTTGAAATGATGTAAGGGATTTTCATATCTCACTTTTAATTCTGTGAGATTTCCATTGTCTGCCACTTATTTATTACATGTGGTGTAATGTGTACTGACATTGATATATATTTTCATGATAATCTTTATATTCATGGTATTCTATGATTAATTTTTTGGTTAATAACTTTTGGTCATACGATTCAATTTGAATACAATGAAGTAAGGGTTTTTCATCTCACTTTTTATTACCGCAAGATTCATGCTATATTGGCCACTATTTCATTTTGTGTGGTGTGTGTACTGTCCATTATTGTACACATTGGGTAATATAATTTCATTTATGAGTATTAACATCTTCATTGAATCATTCTTCTTTCTTGTGGTGTATGTTTTGTAAGTTACCAAATCAGTAAGGGAATCTTTCACACTCCTCTATTTTTTTAAAAAAGACTTCTTCTTTTTTCTGTCTTTTAACATATAACTTTTTAAGTTGGGATATGTTCTTTTAAATCCTTATTTATGTAAAATTTATGTACATGTTATGAGATTCCATTTTTATCTCATCAACTCATTTTCTGGATTCTAAAAAGATGTCTTTAGGCTGTCAAATTTTTGCAAGGAAATTTCTTAAACCAATTTCAATTCATTGGGTTAAACTTGTACTTCATGAAAATGTTGTCAAAAAAATATGTGTGAATGACCTATAGTTTTTTTACAATTAATATCCACTTATATATGGTTTGTTTATATTTTTAACACATAATTATGTGATTTATTTATACTTAATTTAAGGATACCACCTTTAAAAGTGATTTCATATCAATTTACATTTTCATTGAGACATCATTGTTGTTATGCACCAATTAACTCTTATATGGTGTATATAATGTACTTTGACATATTATATCTGGAATCCCTTTATTCTCATAATATATTAATGTTCTGATTAAATATTATTCCTTGATTATTTGTATTCAAGTGCCACTTTTTTTGTTAAAAAACTGTTTAACTAAAATATCGTTTTAAAGTTATAAAGATTTATTCTTCTAAATATTTCTCATTAATGATCATGTTTTCAAAATGCGGTTAATTATTTATTTATATGGAAAATAATTTTTTGAAATGATAATTCATTTAAAAGCTTCAATGTGGTATGGGACACTTTGATTCAAAAATCTTTTTTTAAAGGTTATGAATATGATTTGATAAAAAATTGTTTAATTCAATATCATGATTTGATGCGTTGGAATGTGGAAGTGTTGTATTTTCTTTATACATGTGTTATATGTTATGATTATGTTATGGTTTTTGGCCATTGTTTATATATATGGGTGGTTCCATGATAAACCTAGGGCAGGTGAGCCCGAGATAGCTCTCCAATGCATTGGGTAATGTGACAGAGGTAAACATGATGATTCTCCTAAGAGATTTAGGGAATATACCATGATGGGTATTCTAAGTGTAACTACCTATATAGATATGAAAACTACAATGTATGTTTGATATGGATGCCATAAGTAACCTTTATGATTTATTATTTATGTATGTTATTCATAAATCTCATTATTTCATAAGGTATGTTATCATTGAAAAGTACGGTTTCATTGATTTGTATTTATTGATGGGATAATGCTTTTTTTCTTTATTTTATAACCCGTACTGATATTTTTATGCTCATCCCAACTTTTTGAAATGTTTTCCGCAGGACATAAAGATGAATATGGTCAAGGATGTGATCAAGGAAAAGTCATGCTATCTAAAATAAGGAACTAGACATGTTTCTTTTTAAGAGTTTTTATTTTATGAAAAAAATGGATACTGAGTAGTAGTGTATACTTGTAATATTCAAGTTGTAATGTAATTGTTATGGACTAATTCTCGAAAAATCTAATCCTAAAAATATCCTCAATGGGAATTATTCATTTAATTCAATATTATGTAATGTTTAAGGCCGGGTCCTTATAGTATAAGAAAAATTTGATGATAACATGTTATTATAAAGAAAAAAATTATCAACCTACACAAGAAAAAATACATTTCAAGTCATATTGTTATAAATCCGGATCATGTGTCTG
This sequence comes from Viscum album, assembly GCA_963277665.1. NCBI lineage: Eukaryota > Viridiplantae > Streptophyta > Magnoliopsida > Santalales > Viscaceae > Viscum > Viscum album. The sequence continues at coordinate 1,924,385,119 of OY728160.1, forward strand.
AAGTTGGTAAATTTTTATGATAAAATATATAGTAATCCATGATATAATGAAACATTATTTCTCTGATGGTATCAAATGCCTTGATGTATATTCCATCAAAATTATAATTTAGTAAGAGGACATGATCACTATTTTTTACAATGAGGAGATGATTTCGGTTGAATAAATTATTAATTCTACAAAATTTAATTTCTTTGTATTAAATAATTTTATATGGCCACCAAACTAATTATTTTGATGAATATGTTAAAATATTAAAGTCAACAACAATTAAAATTTTAATGACATTTTTTCATTAAAATATCTGATATTGTATGAAGAATATATTCAATCACATTATGTTAATCATATTTCAAATGAATATTTTATGGGACTGAAAAGTATTTTAATAGGAATGATAGTTATAATTGAATGTTTGCAATAGAAGTGAACAAAATAATCTTACTACATGGGATTGACAATATGTAAGATGTTATAGATCCACAAATATCGTTATTTAAGTAGTGTAATTTTATGATATTTATATATTACATACATATATTAATATTTCAGGTGCCAATAATTACATAAATGTGATATATATGTCTTATTTTATTTCCAATATTTCTCAAGGCTTCACCCCTATTTCTTGTTAAGTCATTAATAAAAAATAATATTGAATTTTTTGTTATTATTGTAATAACATATATTCCTTTTGGTTAACCATTAAGAAAACTATACATGATCCACATGGTTTAAAGAATAAAAATATTGAACTGTTGAATGTTTCCAATAGAAAATATGTGAAACATGCATTTGGAGTTTTACAATCAATGGTAGAAATCATCACAGGGAAACCCATTTTGTGGACGATACATGTTTTTATAACCTACATCATTATGGGTATTTTCATATGGAAGATGTTTTTCTATTAGAAAGGGTTCATGTATTCTTTAGAAAAATAGGTGCCTAATCGAGATTATTATTGGTGGAATTTCATTTATGATTGTTTTTGGACTTGAATGTAAAAATGGTGGGTGGAACAAATTTTAGATGAAGTTTGAACTATTTCCAGGACTAGCTGGGAACCATTAGAATCACCAAGTATTATATTGTGGTTAGAATAATCACATGTAAACTAGAATGGCCCAATAGGAGGCTGGTGAGCTAGTATAGGCTCTTTTGTGTGGTAAAAATTGATGCTTCTACACAATTGTGCTCACTGACCAGATAGTTATACAACATTAGGTGGTCAATGGTAAAATTACTAGTTCTTAGACCCATATTTACTTGATAGTGGGGAACATTTAATATTTTTATGTGATGGGGATGGTGGTATTTCAATCCAATTAGAAAACCTCATTTTTAGCTATATTCGCTAATTTTTTAACGAAATCCCACAATATAGCTATCATATAATTCCTCTAAGACATACCCTTGGTATGAGGTGTATATACTAAATATTTAATATATAATACTGGCTATATGCTTTCTATTCTTCAATAATGGCCTCCTTCTTCCTCATGTGGTGGCAGATGATTTTTTTATTCATAATGTGTGATCTCATTGGTATGAGGAATACCATGTGGTACCTTTTTTGTTTCCATTATATTCAAATATTCTTTTCTATAGTTATCTTCATTACTAATTTATCATTGGATATATATAAATTATATAATTTGATTACAATTCCAGTAAATATTAATGTAATTTTCTATGAATGATATATATTTGGATCAAAATGTCTCGAAGATGTACCATGATTTTGAGAAAGTGTTTTTTATTCGTTTTCCAATGACGTTATATCTGTTTATGATCTATTCAATGGTTTGGGTACATTAAGGTGAATCAATAATAGTTAAATGGATGTGATTTAGGGATTTTGTCAACTAAAAATTTGGAGTGTGTTGGGAGTGGCTCATATTACACTAGATGATGTTGTTGATAAGATATATCATTTGGTTGGTTTTCATTCAAATGTCCCAATTTAATTATATTAAATTGGCCTTGGTCATGTTATTTTAACTTAGGGATTTTTCCATTATGATATCAAATTTTTGTTATATACCATCCATGGATAGTAAGTAAAGGTTCCACCTATATAAAGTTATCCAAAACATTTTTCATTCGATGTTATTTAAATGGTCATGGGCGAAAAGAAAAAATCTACTCTTCTATTCCTAGATGAGAGTTGTCTTCATTTGAGGTAGGTGTTCCAATGTACTCTACCATATGGTTTATTAATGGTTATAGGAATGTTGTATTTTTTTCAAACTTTTGAAAAAGGAAATTTAATTAATAATTGTAATATCATGATGTGATTCTTAATTAGTAAATTAATCTAATTTTATAACTACTCACGAGAAACATGAAAAATTCATAATTAATTAATAAGACATATGTATTAATTAATTTATTGAAACTTATTAATGTAATTGGACACCTTGCGGTTTATATTGTGATATATGGGACACATATTCATGAGAAAATGTATGATGACATATTCCATGATAGTGATTATATAGCCTTATGACTATGTTTGTTCATGATTACATGTGTAGCTTCTAGGACTCATGATGATATAATAGAATCTATTTATATATTTAGTCACATTTTTCAATATGTTTTAACTTTATAGGTATAACATGTTGATAATGATTGGTAATCAATACATGTTGGTTTTTGTGTGGCTTTTAAGAACATTTATGTTGATTTCACCATGATAATTCCTTTGTATATTATTTAAAAATGTTTGATAATGATCACACAAATTATTTCATTGCTAATTACTATTCAGGATGACATTTAATGATATTATTGAATGTATGTTTTCTATATTCTATGATATAATAAATATTAATTGTAGGAATTATAATGGTATCAAAATACTGGTGGACTACAATGATATTGTTATCCCCATGATGGGGAGTTCACACAACTTGCAATAATGATGATAGTAGACCCATTCATAGAGTAAGGTCATGAGGGCCTAGAGGCCATACCTATTAAAAACGTCATAAGTACAAAAAACATATGTAAATAGACTGAAATGGACACTTGATTCCAAATTCATTCGATGATTTTTTTTGTATTAATTTAATGTGGACATTGAGTGGCATGTTTTGTCATCTTATTAAGGAATATGAATTATATTTTGTCTCAATGGTTTATGGATGTAGAGTGATTATTTGTCTTGATTTCCTAAAAATTCCAGGCGACATATTCATCAATGCATTGTTGACCTAACATGTGGATATATCACAATTTTATTGACATCTATATTACAGCCATTATGGTATGGGGATAAAGAAGGTGAAATAGAAATTCATTGAATTATTGTATGTTCATAAATAGTTGGTATATATTTTTCATTTACTTTATGTGCTTTGTAATATGATGTAATACTTATGCGGTTATGTTTTACCTATTTACATCCTATAAATCTGATTATAGGGATATACATTAAATTATACTTATTCCTAACTATAATATGGTTTGGTGTCTTATAGAGTTATAAACACCCCCTTATCATGAATAAATAGTACATGTGTACTCTATAATCTTTCACTTGTTACAATTACACGCTTTCTAAGACCAGTGTTTGATAAATGATTGGGATAACATGTTATGTGTCTAGAGAATAATATTATATTTGTATTTTAATGTGATCAAATCAATATATAAAATTATTTTTCCCTATCATTTATGTGATCATTCTGGTGGGTGATAAGTGAATTGATTAAATTTTATATTATTTCATCTATTATTTCAAGATGAATATAATATTGATATTTCAATGGTATCTCATTAATCTAAATGTATACTTATTATATATTATGATATTTTTTATATTGATTTATTAATTTAAGGGTAACTTTGTTTCCACCTTGGAACCTCAATGTTCGCTGACATCCTTTAACATATGGGGAGATGCACTTAATTCCATGAGGATTTTGGTCTTAGACCCGCTGATTCCAGTCGAGATGTTTCACAAGGGTGTCAAAAAATATTAGTGTTCCTTTTCTGGTTTTATGGATTTTTTAGAATAGAGGCATCAAAATTTGTTAGATGTTGTTATGAAACTCATTTACGTTCATTTTGAATTAAATTCTCAAGGGAACCCTAGTTTACTATGGACTAAGATTAAGGTTGTTTATTTTGACTATTATGATCATATGTTTTCTCCTCATAAGATGAACATAGATTTTGAGTTTGTGATTTAATATGGATTTTAATCTTTTTCATAGAGACAAGAGGCATTGTATGTAACATATTTTACATGATGGGTTCTCATGACATATTTATCGCTTGTGTGTGAATGTATTAATTATAGAGGACTCGACTACATTAATGTGGATAACATGTACTATTTTTTCACATATGCATTTATTGTGAAATTATTTTGTGTGATAAATTATGTGTGTCTAATTATTAAGGTAGTTCATGTAATAATATTGTGTAAGGAACCTGAGTGATGATGTTGATAATAGAAATCATGATAATGATATTATACACTCTATTCATAGATGGTGTAGTGAATTGTTATGTCATGACCAAATGTTAATGTCCTTAATGAGAATATTTTATAATTATATTGTGTATAATTTTGTATTGAAATTTATCCAACTATATCCAATGTGGAGTGATTCATGTAGAATAGTGTAGTTATCTCTAATTTATCAAGGAATCTATATCCTCATGATGTGGTTTGTCTAAGGGAGAATTTATGTTGTCATATCTTGATGTCTATATCATGAATACATTATGCATATTGTAATCATTACAAAAACATATATTTTATAGGTTTAAGACCTTGTGGACATAATGGGGTGAAATTAGTTACTAGTGAGTCAATGTATCATGCTGCATGAGGGTTACCTAGGCAATGGCATTCTATATAATAGTACATTAAAGTTAAATTCTATACGTGTGTTTTTTTAATGAAAATTCCATATTCATTTATGTAAAATTTGGATTTTTCCTTGGTATCCCATAAAAGATTCCATAAAGCAATGGAGTATAGAGAATATTGAGTTCCTGTACACATGAGTCAAGATTAGGTTTCAGAGTTCTAGGACACTTGGGGAATCAGGTGTAACTCCATGAGTACTGTGATCCATTTATTATGAATTAATCATTCATTGGATTCCATGTGATGATCTTATATGGTATTACGTAGGGGAGTTAGGGGTTTTTTATGTTCTCAATGATTTTAAATGACACCCATGTGTTAGGTGGTTAATAGTGAATCTCAGTAGTAAGAAAATATTTTTGGAAAAGAGGTGAATTGAGAGTTCTCATTTTAGTGGAGCAAGGACATTATGGCAAGGAGACTAAATAGGAATGTTATTTTATATTATTGGTCCATAAATCTTACCTATCAATATATTGGGAGAAAGAGTGGTATCATCTTGTCTTTTATGGAAAATCCTTGATGGTATATCATTAATGTTCAGGATATCATTAATTTATTTGAAAAGATGGAAGCAAGGAGGTGAGGGGACAACTGTGAATGGTTTAATTCTACTGATAAACTAAGAAGAGATGTTGTAAGTAATTCATAAAAAGTATATTTCAATGTAACCCTTTTAATATTCAACTAGCACACATGTATGATGCTCTCATGGCTTGGTAGCCCTAAATTCGATTTTAGAGAAGGTGTCTCTAAGAAATAATCTAGTATCAATAGAGATCAGGGTACAATTATGCTATCTACCCATGGTTTTAATCAATATGGATTTCATGATTTAGTATAGGAGATTGTGCATAGGGATAATACCTCCCTGAAAAAAAATACACAACACATACCAAGACTATATATGTCATTGGTCAAGTCAATAATGGATTATTAAATAAACATAACTTTTTCTAAAAATCTATGTGTGTGGAGATTTTGTTCTTGACTCGAATATTGGATTTGAAATTATGAACATTTTGAGATATTATATTCAACAACAAACTAGTTTTATTCAATGTCGACCAATGAAAGGGATGTGAATATACCTAATGTATACTCTAACGGTGGAGAGAGTTATCTTATCATGTGTGAAATGTACTCTCTAGTTGAAGGGATAATGGTATTTTTTATGAATGACCACCAAAGAAACATGTTTAAACCATGAGAATGATATGTGAAGGAACTAAGAGTATATGGTTCCATGATTATTTATTAAATTATTTTAGGAGATAATAATGTTTGGAGACCAAATATGGGTTTTGTATTTAGGGGTGAATCAGTGAGAATGGAGGTGTTATATCATTGTTATATTGGTTCACGATTGTGATCCTTATAATTGGTGAAATTGTTTGGACAGTCAATTGATGAAATTACTTATTATTTTTATTGGTTTTTAATAAGTAGGTTGATCAATTCAAAAATTCCATTGAATTCTGATTAATAATTTAGATAGCATCATGATGTGTCAATTGATTAAGATTTTTTCCTTTATTATTAGTTGGATGGATGTAAACAGACTGGTTTTTTGGTGTGAAGATGAATGTAGTGGTTTGAAAGCACATCCATCTCATTGTTTTGGCTATAAATAGGGTGTTTATGGAATTTATTGGTAATTAGGGAATGGTTGGTGTTATTCCCCTAAATTTAGTTGGAATATAATCATTGGTCTGGATCATATCCTATGAAGAAGTGTTTTTATTGATGACAACATGTTCATTATGTTTGATCAAGCACGATGGAACTAAACTACACCATCCTTGTCATTGGACCCCTGAAGGTTGGTTTGGTATAATGATTCAAATTATTAGGATCATTATGATGATTCAAAAGTAATTGATTAAAGACAATGGTGTGTTTTTTGATAGATGAGGTGATCATGATCTTGATGTAGAATACAATAATGTTTTTGGATCAACTTCATAATTTCATGCTTGGATTAATAGAATAAGATCATGGTGGATGTTCATAGGTGTGTGAATACATGATCTGGTCAGTTATTAATTGATAATCTATCATTTATTAATCCATGAATAATCTAATTGAGTTTTATTATGATGGATAATTTATAGGATACCAAAAAATCATTAGAATTGGACGAAAATTAATTTTTATATCATAATGACCCTCATCATTATGGGTTTTTAAAAGTATATTGATATTTTCATATAGTTGATGGAACATTCAGAGAATCTAATGTTGAATAGAGATGATTTACAACGAATTGTCTATAAATAATGTTTTTGGACTTGAAATTCATCATTGTGGACACCCCTAAGGTCGGAAAAAATATTGGGTCATGGCTAGGTAATATGCGTAGCCGCAATAGATCTAGTTAACTAGAATTTCCCACCAGCAATCTACTGTGGGTGGAAAGAATCCCATACATCCCATTATTAGTCATCATATATCCAATGATTTTCCACTATCACGTTGATGTGGCAATCAGTGAGCCCGATTCCTAATAGTGATCACCGACCAGTGGGGGAGAAAAAACCTGGTGGCTAGTGGGGAATGATATATTGATTTAGGTGAGAGGTAATATGGAATTTTTTCCACTGATTCCCCTATTTTTCCTTCCTTAGCTCAAATATTTTTTTGTAATCCATCTATATAGCTATTCTATTCTCACTTAAAAATTTCCTCTTGGTTAAGGGTTGAACTATTAATGATCTAATGGAAAATCAGAGTGATATCCTATATTATTATTTGATATGGGACTATATCCCCATATACTGGTATACTTCTAAACAATTCATTATAGATGATCCACTTGGAATGTTTTTCCCTTGAGTTCCCCATTATTTTTTATCTCTCTTCAAATCATCATCTATGTTATGATTTCGATCACCGATTTATACTTGATTTTGTTCTAAACAATAATTTTTTAATAATTATATCGAATATGAATAGAATTGTTGTATAATTATGGTTATTTAGATAAACATTCATAGAGTATGTTATGTGATAATGATCTTGTTTCTTTGATGCATGTTTAAATGAATGTGTGCCAATTAATGATAAAAAATATTTTTGTGTCAATTTGAGAGAATCGTCCATCTTTACATGGATTTAATTAGTGGATTTTTCTCATATTTGAACTAGGAGTGTTCTATGTGTGGATAAAACATCATTGTTTGATGTTATATCTAAGATCTACCATATAGTTGGTTTTCATCAAAAGGATGAAATTTAATTGTATTAAATTGTATTTTCCATGATTCCACATTGTGGATATGTTTTTTGGATTTATATAAAATAATGAAATGTGCCTTCCATCGATGGTTGGTCATGGTTCTTGCACGGTGATGATATCAAAAACTCATGTTGATCAATGGAGACTGTATGAACTTGCGTGACTCAGACAATGTTGTTGAGATTTAAATATAGAAGAGTTTTCATTGTTTGTGGGATGTGGTCCTTTATACTCTACCTAATATTGTATTCATGATTATTGGAATGTGTTATGATACCCACACCTTTTTTGAAATACACATAATTCATAATTTTATTATGATCATGTAATTCTTCATTAGATAATTCTTATAATTCAATAACTAATTGAAATAATCATGCCTAATTCTTATTTAATTAGTTATCCAAAAGTCATTACTAATTAATTTATCATTTTATAATGTAATTGGAAACCATGTGGTGTTGGTATATAGGAGACAAAGAGGCAAAGAGACCATGAAATGTGACTTTTCCATGAGTAGACTTAGATACCCATTTTGACCATGTTTGATCTTGAATGCAGGTCTGTGTATGTATGTCCCTTGAGATGCTTTATGATACATTTTTCTATGTGTACGCCAATGTTGTTTATCTCCAATGTTTGAGGATGATAAGATCTATTTTTTATATCATATAAATACTCATTATAATATACTATACACTTATTTTATATACTCTATACCTATTGTGTGATATAACATATTTCATTTGGATTTATTATTCTGGTATTAAATGATAGGTGGAACATCATGATGTGGTCATCCAATTGAGTGGGAGATTTCAAGACATGTAGTGATGACAATGGTTGTTCCATATATGGGGTTTGGTAATTAGTTAATTGAGGAAGGAATCATAACAATAGAATTGGGTATGACTACCTTGTTTAATTTTAGTAAATGGATCACTTGAATATTTTTATGCTAATTGTAATGTTTTCTCGATGCTATGTTGATTTAGAGGGTTGAGTTGTCTTAATTATTTAATGATATATCATGAAATGTTATCTTGATGATGGAGGGATTCTGAGTGACATGTTATCTAGATGAATTATAGATACGGAGTGACAAAGATATCGATACCTTATAGAATGTACTTCTGGTTTCCTCTTGATTACAATAACATCAGTAATGAAAGACATTCTGGAAAGCAGGTGAAGTATGTATAATAAGGCTTCGCGGTATCTTGGTATTTGAAGAACCACTCAAAAAATATTATTTTTTTCATTTCGGTACATCATTATTTTATATTATTACTATGAAATTATACATTATATTTTTCAATTAATACTTAACATATTACATTCATGTATATTATATAATACATGTTGGGTATTGGACTGGGTTAGTGGTGTCCTACTAAGTTTTACTCACACCAAACTCAAGAAGAAAAGAAAAATTGGTACTTATGGAGTCCTCACTTATTGGTGGTAATGGATTGGTTGAGGCCCCAGTTTTACCATTTATAGCGATAAATATCTACGAGTCTTGACACTAGGATGTGATGTATGTTGGTATGGGATCATAGCCTATTGTACTTTTATTAATTTTTATCATGTATGTGAGCTATCTGTTAGGTGATTACTTACTTGGTTTCAATTCTGATTTTTGAGTAAATGTTTTCCAAATTCACTCATACTATTGGTATATATATGGTTTCCACGTAGTAATATTTTATATTGAATTCATATAATGTTGTTTGTATGTACTATGTTTTCCAATTGAGGGTATAATATTTCTATGTTTATACCATTGATGCTTGCTACTAGTCCAAAGCCTCTTGAATAATGTGAGACACACATGGGGTAATCTATAATTCCTGATTACACCCAATGATTCGTGTCAACATGTTATACATGTATAGCACAATATAATGACGACATGGATAATCATGAACCATATGATAATGGGGGATTAATTTAATCTAAATTCACTAATTATAGAAGAAATGGAAGCTCTATATAAAAGGTTTGAGATGGTTGTTCATGAAAATGAGTGATTCACATAGCTACTCATACAACATATATGAATCACAGAAAAACATAATAAAATTTTAAATAGTAATTGATCATTTATGAGTTTACGACCATACTATTAAGATTTGAAAATATAATATTAAAAATATTTTTTCATTGTCAATTTTGTTTGTTATCATTGAAAATTTACTGTAATTTTAATTAACATAAATTGGAAATCATTTTAAATAAAAACATATAATTTATTTAGTTTACATATAAATTAGTAAACAACAATATCGCATTCAATTATATATTATTGTTAATTTTTCATATGAGAAGTGTTTCAATTGTATTAAACTCATTTCCGTAATATATGAAACATAAATATAGTTTAACTACATATTATATATTTTGTATATAATTAATATAATTATTTTATCCCATTAATTTTAATTTATTATTTCTATATGTGTAGTTATTATTAAATAATTAATTGTGTGTGAGTGTATCTATGTGTGTATTTGTATTTAAATAATTAACCAAATTATGTGTCCATATTATCTATTAGGTTGAAATATATATATACTCTTATATATATTTACTATATTTGTGTGTATAATTAAATATAATTAACATATTATGTATTCAAATTTGTATTACTAATTTATTATATTTTTATTAAAAGTTTTAACATTTATTAATTAATAGTGAATTTATCTAATTTATTATGTATTATTGAATTAACTGAAATAATTTGATTTAATTTAACTAAGAGTGTTTTTAAATTTCATAAAATATTATTATATATTATATTATGTAAAACAATTAATTTTAATTAATTATATTTAATATAATTTAGAAAAACATTTAATTGGGCACATTGAAAAAATAAAAAAATATTGTAAAAAAATTTATAATACATTATTGTATAATTTAGTATTCATATGTCATTTGGTTTAATACCCAGAACAAAATAACCCACTATATTCAGTACTATGATTTGATAGTACTTCCCAAAAACACCAATAAAGGTGGTATCTTTATTTATGCTACATAAACACATTGTTAAAAGTGATCTTGATAAGTAAAAAATATTTATTACATTGAACCATTTGTAACCATTTTATTTACCACAGATAATGTCTTTTATTTATTAGTGATTTTATATCACTAATATAGGTTATAAAATAAAATATTTTACTTTTAAATATTTTTATATTCATAAAAATGAATTATGTAACAATAAATATAATAAATCCGTTTACTAAATGATAGAGTGTGCTGCCTTGTTCACGTGGATCCTCTATAGAGATTGATTATTACGTTTATGCCTATCTTAGTCGCTGAATCCCTTGAAACTATCTCTATTTTTATCCCTCTATCCCTCCCCATGATACCATTCCTCTACACTTTTAATTCACACATTTTCTCACTCTTCATTGTGAATCCCCAAGGCACCATTACACCGCTCTTCAGATATAACAAGTCCATCCCATTGTATAGTGAAAATACAATCATCTAAAAACCATATATGAATTATGAGTATCCACTATCATCATCATCATCATTTTATTCAATTTTTTCATTATATTATCATGCATAAAAGTTTCAACATAACCAAATCATATAATGAGTTCACAGTTTATTTGTATCTTTTACCATATAAATCATCATATTTTTTAAGTATGTATATTTTGTAGGCCATATAATGTTTCAGGTTTTCTATCATTCAAATATAAATTTTTGTTATATTTTATTAATTCATCCTCCATTCATATCTATTCCATATATAGTCCATTAAAAACCATCACAATGGAAAAAAACCTACCACAAAATTTCCCAACATGTAGATATGTTTTCATTTACTCCATCATTTCTCCTTTTGTTCGTATGCGGCTAAATCTATATAATAATGTTAAAATTGATGTTCTTCCCAATTTAACCAAGGAAACCAAACTGATTTTTTTATTATAGATTTTATCATATTCTATATTATCACCCAAAGAATGATTAAATCTAAATATGGTCTTCCATTGATTTCGAATTGAAACTTATTTTTATATGGCTTTCTTATCTGTAGCCATTGTTGATGGATGACTATAAAATCTAAATTTTAAGGGCTAATTTTTTATGTTACATGTTTATGCACATTATATATATTGTAAATAAATTACATTACTAATTTATAATCCTTTTCCATCATAGACTATAAATAATTCAATATTTTCCATTTCGTACAGTCCCACGATCTACAATAGTGATAGAAAAATAATAGGTTGTTTATATCATATAATTTTATTTTTTAGAACAACTCATAAACTCCCTAAATGAATTGATTCTTATCCATCACATTAATGTTATGTATATTAACTATTATTTCCTAAAAATAATCATATCTCCTAAATAAGAGAAGAATTAAAAGTCAAATGAGGAATACCTTTCTTTAAATCAAATATTTTTTTACAACACATGATACCATCGTGTTTTAATTTTTTATTCATGTGTTTTAAGATTTTCATAAATATTTTTATTAAAATAATTTAAATTTGATTTTTTATGCTTCTCCACTTCCAATCAACTCTCTCTCTCTTTTTCTCTGAATCATTTATATACAATTTAGATATGTTTTTTGTTGAAAAATGTTGTTGTTTCTTTTGTTCTTCTTGAACTTCATTTTTTTCAGGATATTAAAGTAATATAAAGTAATTGAATATTTTTGATCATTGATTAATTTCACCCATATCTGTTATTCATGCATTATAATATCCCACGTTTTTTTAATTTTAGTTCTTTATTTATTATTCTATTAGTGGGGCATAAGTTTTACATGTTTTCTTACATAATGAGATATGATTTTAATGAGATTAGGTTATTAGGTTGTGTTTTATATGCATTATTACAAGTATTTGTTTACTATAATCTAATTATTTCATACAATCAATATGTTTTAATCCATAATAATTTTTCTAAGAGGATTAACATCCATTTTTTATCTACAATGTTGTAATCCTGTTGAATTCATCTTATAAGTTTTCATATATCGTGGACTTGAAAATGATAATGATTATATGAAAATATTTTCATCAATTAGGTAACATTAATAATTTGTATGAATTGATAAATATTTTTATCATGTTATAAATATACCCATTTTTATTTTATGTACTAATGTTCCCCTGATTTTAAATTGTTTTTAAACTCTTAAATATGAAATATATATTTTCATTTTATCATTATACTATAAAATTGTATTTAAAATCTAAAATAGTTCTATGAGATGATTATAATTTATTATTTCTTAAATTCACAATTATTAAATGCGCAGAAGTTCTTTCTTTAGCTATGTTTTCTATTAGAATTCCATAGAATAAAATATGTTGGTATCATTATAAATAAACATCAAAATTATATCAACATTATTATATTAATCATTTTTTATACAAAATTCAAAATTATAATTATTATAAATTTTACTGATTACTTTTCAAAGTCAATTTAATATTTTAAAAATATATTTCTTATTAATATGTTACTATATTTTATTTGTAAATTTTACCACTTGCGTCTTTCGTTTATGAATATTATGTTGGAATTAATTTTAATTTTATATGTCTATACTAGCTACAATAATTGATCTTTAATTACATATATTTGATATAAATTGGATCTCAAAAACATTTTATCATCTTGTCATACATGATAGTTATTTCCAATACTATTATAATATTGTACTATACGCTATAATTCATATTTAATTATTCATTAATTAATTTTCTATTTTTATGTAATAAAAGCAGAGGCGTAGTGTTTTGAAATATAAAAAATCAATACAACTTATAGTATAATATTTTTTATTTTGTAATATACATATATTCCTACTGGTTTAAAATTTGGTTGAAATGTTATGATTATGTGTTATATAATTCTAGGTGTGTTGTGTAAAAATAAAATTCTCAAAATATGACACTTCATAGAATCATATTTCATCATTTTATGATGGTGAATCCACCAAACATCTATTTTAGGAACTCATGTACTGGGATGCTCAATAATATATCAGATATCAATTTATTGAATTTGGAAAATATGACATTTCATTTTATGGATGATGAAGGTATGGGTATTTTTTATAATTATTTTTAAAAAATGCTTGTGTCACTTTTTTCTATTAGAAATTATTTATTGTAAGCTATTGATAATAAAACATTTCAGAAAATTTATTGTAACATTAAACAATTTAATATATATTTTTCATTTTAAAAATTAATGTCTCATATGTAAACTATCGTTAAATATTATAATTACTATCCCTTATAGATTATTTTAATTTTTAATAATATATGAAAATATTTTTATTTTTTCATATATGAAATTACAATGAGTTGTATTAATTATTCATACTGTGCCTCATTTTAACATATGATAAATTCATTATATAATTAAATGTATTAGCTAATTCATTAAATCATTTCAATACATTATTCCATCATATAAGAAAATGTTACATGAATCAAAATATTACATTACCTACAATGGGAAATAGAATTTCATGAAATTGAATGTATACTCACATAATAGTGTGTATCAACAAAGAGATTCATAGGTTCCTCTATAATTTGTCACCCTAATAATGTTATCTTTTTCAATTCATATATTATTTCCTTTAAAAATCATGTAACATTGTAAAATATATATTTATTTTCACCTTTTATACCAGCATAAATGTAAAAACTCTCCCTATATCAATTTAGGTACAGTTGTATTCTGAAAAATTATTATTTCTAATCATTGTGCAGCACTAGTATTTGTAATTTTGTATTTTTATATCTATATTTATCTTTAACGGTCTCTGTGATAAAATATTTTTTTTAGCACAACAATTAAATTATGCACTATACCATATGGTTATATGTAATAATATGTTGAATATCATATTCTTTATTCTAATTAATATTTTAATGGTACATTAAACACTAAAATACATTATATTTTTATTAAAATTATTTTTGAGAATAATGAGGTGTTTAATAGATAGATTAATCAATTTTTTGTTCACCAAAATGACTATATATTTGTTTAATCATTAATAAAAAATAGATTCTAGCATCATGGTTTTTTAATACTGGGAATATATTTATTACAATTCATAAATTAAACCATCTCTTCTAGGGATTCATTTGTTGATTGTGGAATTTCTGTTGATGTTTTTAATTAAAAATATATATATATGAATTGATCTAGTGGTATAATTCCATATCCATATCTTATTTCAGTAAGAACAATCAGTGTTTTTTTTAGATTCCACTTTTCAGAACATAATGATTTAATAGGATGTAATAAGTAATCATAATAAAATATATTTAAAATTGATTTTTAATATAACTGTATAGTAAAATACATGATTTATTGTTACTTTTTTCTGAATCATCATTTTTTTATTCAGTCCATATTTACTATGTTTTTACTTTTTTAACACGTCTATTTATTTACAGAACTATTATCTATTCGTATTTTTATATTAATGTTTTATTTTTTTTTCAGACAAATTACATTATCTAATATGTTAAATAGTAACTCATAAATATATTTCTTATATTATTTTCATCATACTGATAAAAATTATGATGGAATATCTAAATAGTGAAATATATTATTTTTTTAATTACATTTTTTAGAAAACTAAAATTATTGAATTGATAACTGAATCAATATTTTTTTTTTGAAACTAGTATTCTTCTACAAAATAATTATGTGATTACTAGGCCTTTAAATATCATATTCATTGAATTTATACTAACACTCTAAATATTGTTTTACAATAGATTTGTGGCCTTTATAATACATCCCCTTTATTTTTTTCATTTCATGATTTATAAAGTAGAAGGATGATGTTAGTAATTTATTTGATTCTAATTACATGAGTATTATATTCATATTACATAATATTTGGGATGTTTACTGACTCTAATTATAATAATTAATATATGGGTTAAAAAAAATCTAATATATATGTCTGACAATACCATTTCGTTTTTATTTTCAATTCAATAGAAACATGATATTCGTAGTCATATGGGTTGAATACTCTCTCACAGCTATATAATAACAATTGAAACCATTACCCTTAAAATTATTTTTTCAATATAAAATTTATGATAAATATCCCATTAAAGACTATTATTTTTATGTTTTATCATGTTTTCGTTCACTTTATAAATTCAATCTTCAAATTTCCTCAGCCATTATATTTTAAGATTTCATAATTAAATTCCTAATTTTTTTTATATGAAGAAAAAAAATTGAGCGATTAAGGACGTGATTCATTTTTTTATTCAATTTCACTAATCATTTATTTAATCTCAATTAGTGTAATGATATTTTTTATTAACCACATATCTTTTATTTTAAATTGAATTCTTTTTTATGTTTGTTATTATTTACAAACTCAATGCTCTCTAAAATATTTTCCTAAATTAATATGTATTATATCAATTTCATATTTTTAATTTCATTAACATAATATTTCTTTATTTGGATCATTTTTGTGTACATGTATATATCACAACAAAATTTTCCTTCATTCCTTTTTAATAATAAAACAACTTA
This sequence comes from Viscum album, assembly GCA_963277665.1. Classification (NCBI taxonomy): domain Eukaryota; kingdom Viridiplantae; phylum Streptophyta; class Magnoliopsida; order Santalales; family Viscaceae; genus Viscum; species Viscum album. Next base: position 1,924,401,846 of record OY728160.1, read on the forward strand.
GAATTTATTATAAACAAAATTAACTAAAAAATATCATTTATTTTAATAAAATATTTGATGATTCCTTAATGATATGTTTGAATGATGAAGCATAATTTATTAATCCACACTCACATATAAATAATTTCTTGATTTATCTTATTGGTCGATGATTGTTAACTTTTCTAACTAACAATGAAATATTTTTCGTCTCGTTTTACAAAAAATTACTATATCAAATCACACATTTATTGGCTCTATTCGATCCATTTATCATGGTTAAATCATCTAAAATATTTAACATCGAACTATAATAAATAATGAATGTATATCCTCCAATGTTCGATTAACTTGACATTTATTGATCCACAATGATACTCTGTCTTTTAACATAATAATAATGAGAGGTTTTTTGATAAAAAATCATTAACATTGTTGATGTGACTTAGATAGTGTAAATGATATTAGTTTAGAAGCCTTTCCATAAAATTGGGATCATTTTTATGTTTCCATAGCATCTATAAATAATCATTAAAGTTATTTATTTCATATAAAAAATACATTATTGATATAAAACATGTGGTTATGCTTTCAGTTTTATTTTCATTATAATAATCATTGTTATATGGTCATTATAATATTAATTATGTGTTCTAGTAAATTTATATATTTTTTCATTATATTAAAACTCATTCAATCCATTTTTTTGTCATATCAAATAATTATATTACAATACTGCACAACTAGGATAAATTTTTAGAGTTCATCTACTAGAATTTTGGAAGTGATTAAAATAATTTATATACCAAAAAACATTCTATAACATATATATAATATCACAATATATTATTAAAATTAAATTATCTTCTGAATAAAAAATTTTGGTCAATATTCTGTATTTTTAATATATATCATCTATAACTGATATTCCAAATTATTATCACAGGAGTCTACCTATTGAACTTGGTCAGCATTTTAGGAACCAACCTTATTAGGGTTCCACAAAAGAGAATATCAAATGTCCTATAATTAATGCAACATGGTTCAATGACATATAATTCTCTATTTGATAGTTCTTATTAAAAAAAATAAATTACTCATTACATTTAATAATTTATTTTGTATAAATGTTTTCAAATTTATTATTGAAAATTTATTATTTCTAAAACTCAACAAAATGTGTTTTCTTAAAAAAAATAGAATTTTTGTTTTTACATAAGTAGAAAAAATACCAATTATGTTTTTTAAATAAATATCTTAATTGATTAGTGATTTAAGTAGATTTAAATAATATTTTCCAAACATTTATAATTTTTTTGTATTTATTTATTCTTTCACTATTGTTTTGATCACGACATATTTTTCCAACTGGAGGGATACTCATCATTCAAAATTTATTTAGACCTCCAAAACATTTGTATCATGGTATCTAGTTAACGATATATCCACACCATCAATGTTGAAAATGGAATAATGAGTTGGATGGAGTTTTAAAAAAGTTGAATTTACTTACATGTTACCCTATCTTAGAGGGAAATAATGTTTGATGTTAATTAAATAATTTTTTTGGTTTTAGAAGTCATTGAATGTATTTATTTTAGAATTTTTATTTTAATATGGGTTATAAATGTTATGAAAAGTGATGTGAAAATATACAATTATAGAAACTAACTATTCAACTTTCAAAATCTAGGAAAATAATTTTTTCTAAAAACTACATCATTGTAATTTTAATTTCATACATTTTTTTATTTACATTATATAATATTTTTCATATTTTATATAACAAATGAAACAATTTATTAATTTCATAAAACAAATGCAACTGAAATATCACATAGAATCTAAAAAACTACCATACTATTTATTATATCAAATTGTAGATCATTACCAATATAATTTTATATAAACAAATAATTGTCAAAAAAATTACGGATATGACTTAATAATTTAATCATTTATGAAATTTTTTTTTCTTTCAATCCAAACTGATCACCTTATATATTATGAATATTATTTAAATATATTTTATATTTATTTATAATTTTAATATAATTTTATGAATACTTTGTACATATTTGACTTTATTAATATTTTTTATCTATATGCAGGTGAATTATTTAGATAGGTCATTTTCGACAACATTTGAAATATAATTTTAGTGTGTAAAAAATTTCTAATTTTTTTTAAAAATATTATTTTCAAAGACATTAAGATCATGATTTTGATCAATAATGATTTGACATAGTATAGGATGTCTAAAAATATTTCAAAAGAGATGGTTCACTAATAGATGTTCATAAAAATAATTTCAAAAATAAACTAAATAGACCAAACCAATATCATTTGATATGTTCAATGGTTTCTTTGTAATTTAATTGATCTATAGTTAAGGATATGATTCTGTTTTTATGTTTTTATTACTATTTATAGTTTAATTTATTTTTCATTCTATATTCCATCTAGTACAAGTATTATTAGTTCAATCTATGTTTTCATTTAACATCTCACTATTGTCCCTGTACATTTGTGGGATATTGGGGTCTAGTATTAATATGAAAAATATATTTAATCTATTAATATTTATATGTTTATATTTATATGATTAATATTAAAATAAAATATAATTTTTAATATAATTTTCATAATTTATAAGTCCAACTATATATTAATATTAGAAAATATTCAGTAGTTTATTTTAATTTACTAAATAATATATACATAAATGAAATATAATGAAATTTTAGTTAAATAAGATATTAAATGGGCACATATTTATTGATTTATATTTATATAAAATATTTGTAGAAAATATATATAAATATATACTAATATATAGATTTATTTGATGATTCAAATCCTTTATATTGGCCTAAAAAGAATATATATGTGAGAAAAGAGAAAAAAGTGAGAATTAATTGGGGTTTAATAAATGTGTCTATAAAACATGTATGAACATATATATGTACATATAAGTATGTTTGAATGTATTTATTTTTTTCTTTGTATATATGTATATTTATGAGTATTTATGTATGAATATATGTGTAGCTATGTGTTTGTGTCTGTATGTTTTTATATGAGTACACATGTGTTCATGTGTATGTCACATCCAAACCCGAATACCCCCTTTAACTCATATAAATCTGAATTTCAATATACCAAAAGGCTGTTCTTGATCCCCATAGGCTGGCATCTAGCACCCATGAATCAAGAACATATAGAGGTTATGTTATCTATCAACATAAAAGAGAAAACATGATTTATATACATATAGAGAATGAAATAGTGGAATAATTCCCGGAAATAAATTTCATGAAAAAATAATAATAATTGAATATATATGATTAATATGATAACGAATAAATATCTAAGATACATGTATGACTAAAATAATGAAAATAACATACATACCTTCTCCAAAATAACCCATGTTATTTTGTGGGAAAGCTCCCACAATCTCACCACCAGCTACCGAGACCCATCTGTTAGAAAACCTCTCCACCTCACAATAAATTATTTCCATTCCCTTCATTAGAAGTCATAATAAAGTCTACTAACCACTAATGGGGTGCATAGGGTATGAGCTAACAGTCACTGTAGGATCCCACCATGGTTTTCTATAATATGTCTCTCAATAATCCGGAAAAAATTGACTTTCAATAAAGAAATGGATGATATACAATTTTAGAGTTTTAGACCAAAAGAATGAAAAAGTTATATTCCCTTTATCCACATTTCTAAATAAATAAGATAAATCAATTTCAAATAATTTTATATGCAAAAAACATTCATATAAAAACAATTTATCATTACGTTTCATGTCAAATCCATGATAGTACAAGTGAAATAGTACTATTCAATAAAGAAGAATTGGAAAATTCAATGCCTATGTAACATCATGATAGGGATCAAACATGATTATAATAGATAGGAATCTCAAAAATCAACATCCATATGTGCATCATGCCTCCAAATATATGAAAATAATCTATAGAGTATAGGTACACCCCAATAAGTTAACCCCCAAAAATTTATAATATATAATAAGGAAACAAATTATAGGGAACAGAGGAACACACCATGAATAAGCCCCCCCCTAATTGCGGAGATATCCTATTACAACACCATCCATGTATATACCCATGTCTTCTCATGTGATCTATTTTCCAAACCAATTTATCCACACCATTATTTGAAAACCACTTCCAATATCCATTTCACAATGGTTATAAAACACATTTCATTTTCCAAAAAATTGGGAGAGATATATTTTATCAAAATCCAACATCCACATAATAAAATATAATCTATGAATCATTCCATTACATTTATAAATTTTTATCAAAATCAATGAAATGAATTTCACCATAATTTTCTAGAGATTGAACCACCTACCTCAAAACTGGGGTTTCACACCTCCCCAATGGGATTCACCATGAATGATAAATACAATTATTATAATTGAGGCCTTATAATCCATCTTAAAATCTTATAAATGATTCAATTTATAAAAAAATCTGTAGAAGATAAATCACACATACCTCATATAAAGTCACATGCCTCATGACAACCAATAATGGATCAGCGACTATAAAAAACAACATGACTGATCTAAAAGGGAAAATTAAAAATCATTATCTCAAATCAACATATTAAATAAAGTAATAAAATGACTCAAATTAAAATAAGAAACAAATAGATTACACAACTAGAGAGATGAAACCCTAATGCAGGGGAGATAAATTTCTGAACGATACAATTTAATTTGATCATAGTTCCCCCAAATTGCACATTTTAGCTCTGATGTTTATAATAGAGATACCATGGGAAAATGATAATTTTAATAATCCTTGCATAACCCTAAAATCTCAACATGTGATGATTATACTGAATTTTATACCACTACACATCATGTAGTTGAAGAACGTTATGTAAGATAAAAATAAGGTAGATTTTTTTTATTAAAACCCTTATTTTTTCCATTTACATGGCGTGAAACCATTAAATAATGTCTACTCCTTTCACACGGTGTACCATGTTCACACAAAATTCCCAGAAAAAATTGCATGGGTTGTAACCTTATTATATGGTGTAGTTTTTTTAAAACACGGATAAAATTCATCGGTGTTCATTGAACATAGGGAGTTCCCCACTATGAAATTATAGTTTTATACCTAGACTCCATTAATTCAAACTTTCATACATACTATAACAATAGTATATTTTCAACAAAAAAATTATTTCTCTCCATGGTAGTCCCATGATTCACTGATAAAAGATGAAATAAATAAATGAGAATGGGAAGACATGAAATAGTGTAATAATATATTACATAATCCCAACTATTAGACATTTCTTCCCTGAGATGTCATGTGTTATATTGTTGTCTAGTATATAGATCAGGCTACATCACACTCATCAAAGACTCTCACTCCCAGGTATCATGAGAATATGACCTATGTCACTATAATTCTCTGACCAACAGAATCGACTTAGAATATGAGTGATTCTCATTATATTCAACGATCTCTATTGGTTTCTCCACAATGTAAACATATGGATTTGATTCAATCACATACCAACAGAAAATATGAGGGGCATCATGATGGTATTTCATGATCTATGATATGATGAAAAAATCATGAATGTTCATCAAATAAACTAAAAACGGAATCCAATAATGAACTTTCCCAAGCATCCCAGAGACCCCAAATGGTCTAACATGTCAGGGATCCAACATAACCTATTTCCTAATATGGCAGTGACCCAACATGTATAAATTTTAATGAATGCCCGATATCCAATGGAAAACTACAAAGGATGATATAATGGTATGGATAATATATATATCGACTATGAACTATAGAAATACACTAATTTATATCCTGAATCTTCATAGATGTTTCCTAAAACATACTTTGTCCCATCAAAGGGGTTTCTCGCACCTCTTCACAGTAAAAAGGTGATCTACGTGGGAGACCATAGTAATCATTGAAAGGATCCATTCTAATTGATGAATGATAATTTTGATAAAATCAAAACAAAACCCTTTAAGATATAAATCCCATGATACAACAAAATCAAAGACACCTACATGTAGAATATCATTTAGGATCTAAATAACACAGTCTTCTTGAATGACTATTTGTGGATGGTAAGTTGTACTGAATAGGTATCAATCCCATAGTACCTCTTAAAGACTCCTCCATATCATAAAAGTAATCCTACAATTCCAATCAAAAAAATAGAATAAAGAAACCCATTTAACCACAAAATTTCTTGCACATATTGATTTCCCTAGGCTTCACCTTTTTTATGTCCATGATCAGAATGAAATGAACTATCCTTTTTAACTGATCGGTCTCCAGCCAGATAGCCTTCCTTCCTATGGGACTGTTTGGTAATCCAGAAATATGATCCTGGGAGACCTCATCCCATTTTCAAATCGACATATAATGTGGATGAATAGAACTAGAAGGTTTATATGTTCTAACTTAATCTATTAAAATGTATTATAGAGGGACACATAATTAATAATGTCATGATTTATTCCCATCCACCAGAATCATAATGTCATCTCATAATACTTCATCATTGTTCTTTAATGAAAGAACCATGAAATACTATGATAATTAAAAAAACCAATCTCCATATAGATATTGGGATGTTATATTGATCCCAATAACTATGAAAACTATATAATGAGAGAGAACAACTAAAACAATGGTCGCCCTGCCATATAAGGTTTCAAGAATTACTATTAACTCTACCTCAAATAGAAGACCTTGTAGATTAAATTCATTGAGAGATAATTACAACCGAACAATAGTAATACACATACCAAAAAAACCTCTTGGGAATATAAATAAATCTGAAAAATAATAACAATATGGATCCACTCATCCTTCAATCCAAAAAAGCCATGATGGAACATTCATACCAAGATAATCTTCCATGACATTACCCTTGGTGGGCGTGTAGGGAATATTGAAGTCAAACATCTGAAATTATTTCACCCAATACCTCATTCAATGAGTCATTTATTTCTATTAAAATATATAATCTGATCCACTTATAGTTAGAAATGATTTTGAAATATTCCCCAATATGATAATGTTGTAAATATTTAATTTCATGCATAAAAATGGAAATCAATAATTCATGTGTCGTGTAATTCATCCATTGTATCCTATGATTACAAGAGAATGAAACTACCACATGATCATCATGAATGAGAACAAAACACATCCCAACAATGGAGTTATCACAAAAAAACACATAACAATTACCAAGCTTATATAAGATCAAAATTGGATCCAATGTTAGAAGTCATTTCATCTCAATGAAAGAAGACTAAAACATTCCTTACAATATGATTTTAGACCCTTTTTAGGTAAGATCAGTCAATGGTGGTTTGAACATTAAAAAATACTTAACAAGCAACTGTTAATATCCATCAAGACTATGGAATCTCTGAATCTCAATGAATATAAGTGGTTCCTCCTAAGAAAAATCAATATTCACTTTCTTAGGATCAACATATAATCAATGATTATAAACAATGCTTCTTATGAAAAACACTTCATGAATATGAAAATGTATTTTTAAAATAATAACATGACAATGGATAATCCTCATGATTTATATAACCAATCCCAAAAGGTTCTAGTTCTCATGATCAAATTCATTTTAAACATTAATATTAACCAAAAACACTAGAACAGTAGTGTCTAGATACTAATGTAATATAAAATTTATCAATTAAATAAAACATTTAGGGGAATTAGTAAGATAAAGAAGAATCATAAAATATTTTTTAATAGCCATAAATTCTCTTAGAAATATTTTTTACATATATTATACTCCCAATATCTAAGCTAGTGATAATCCGACTAAATATAAATCTTTAAAAAACAACATTCTCATTAATGTGATTATCAGGACCCGGCCCATACTAGGGCTCGAGCTGAAATTACCCCAAGCCCGCCTCCGTAGGCCAGGGGCTAGAGACTAGTGTCGAAGGCACAAAAAACTCAGGTAGGCCTTTGCATAAGAACCTGTACACACACGTAGCTAACTCAAAGCAAAAGTGTAGAGAAAAAAGAAGAAGGCAATGTTCCACACTACTATAAAAAGGGAACCAAACAAAAATGAATCGACCTCTAACAGTACAAGTACAAGAACAGTAAAGGTAAAAGGGAAAGGGGAAAAATATATATCCAACTAGAAAAGTGCCACAAACCGGAAAAAGGTGAGAAAGTACAACAGTTGGAAGAGTCTCACTCCCGAATCCCAAGCTACAACCACCGCACGCAGTCCAAGAACCCTGTATCCCGAAGCTCCACCGATGTCATGATCAAACATTCTATCACCTGCATGGGGATGCAAAAATGTGGGCAAAGCCCAAGCAGGGGTGAGTATAAGAATAATTAGTAGGATGCCCTGAAGTCTTGAGGGTGAAACAAGAGATATACTGAAGAGGGGAGAAGTAAGAGACAATAGAGTACAACAAGAGTGAACAAAAAGAGTACAACTCTACCTAGTAATAGATATGATCTCTCAAAGAAACCCAAACAATTGAGTAGGGGGATATTCATCTCACAACTCAAACGATGTATATACCAACACATATACCCAGTGCAACCAGATACACTCGTAACTCAGACACATTGTCTAGAGACAAGTCACACAACCTCATACGCATACTAGGGATCCAGTTTGAAGATTTCCACAAAGTACTCATTCTAAGAGAACAGACTCCATGAATTTGGTAGCTCTGATGGCATCCGACCAAGAAGTATTGTTCATCTGGAAACATCACGAGAGGTAGTTTCACTCATTACAGGATACACACTCCTAATTTGTAAGATCACGATATATAGAAGCACTAATTATGCGAGACACACTCCTTTGTGGGAAAGATCATGATACACAGATGAGGATCACTGCCAGGGCCATGGCGGATATCGCGACTCATCCGGATTCACCAGCTAGGTGATTCAGCAGCTAGTTAGAGGATCAACTCCCGATAGAGTTGGTCTCATTTATGCATGAATCTACCTAGGGTCAGGAATTGATAATGGATCTTGCTCCGGGCCTCATAGAGGGGTGTCGACTCTATCACAGAATGTCTTGCTGAAGGGATCATACTCCTGTAGAAGGAAAGGATGCCTAAACATCAGGGGAACGAGAAGAAGGGGAACTAAAACAATGAATGATGTCCAATATATGGTGAACAATAGGATCAATCCATGTAATGAAAAGTACAAGAAGGGTAGAAATGTTACACGTCGTGTCCTATGACCCTGTGTACTACCCATGTACAATGGCTGGTGTCGCAAGGCTGGTCATGTAAAATGCAACTACACAGCATGCATAAAGGATCACCAGTCGTGTCAAAGTGTCTAGGGTCCGCTCTGTGTATGCTAGCCATGTGCATGTACAAAACCTCAGTCCATGTATGTCAACCTGTGAAAATCTATACACGGGTTGACCGATGTTACTGGCCTCGCCTGGACGTGTGGTTGAGTACTGACTCCAAAGATAGGAAACACATCTCAGAGGAAAATGAACCCACACTCATAAGGTGGGGAGTCCCGTCTCTGATAGAGCAGGGGAGTAAGGAATTCTCACACCTTAATTCATCAAGGGAATAGTCATCCTAGCTCTCACTAAAAGAAACACCGTGGTTCTACTCTTCAGGTTATCGGTGATAACACAACCGCCATGAAGTTCCACAAGGAAGCAACCTGAAGGACCGCCATGTCATAGGGGTTCTGACAAGAGAGATGGTGTGTCAATCAGACGCCTAGTCTATAAGTTATAGGAATTTTATTACTGAGGGACTAGTTGGATTCATTCTCGATCCATCCCGGTCGTACTTTAAAAAAACCGGTTAACCAAACCGATCACACCATTGCGATCCATACGAAAAAACACACGATATGGACTACCCATTGGTCCAAAACGGATAGCCGGAAAAAAGGTTGCATTTCACCGCAACACGCGCGGACCGAGCCTTGTTGGGGGGGCACCTCAACCTCGACATAAAAATCCAAAACTGGCCTTGAAACATTCGTCTTAATTTTAGGGTCACAATGTCATAGACGGTTCATTATTCCGACACTGCATGAGAGAGATATGTCAAATACAAGATCCTGTAATAATAATAACATTATTATTATTGGGTGTTTTTTGGACCCAAGCCACAAACAAGCATATTGTATCCGACATTAGACTTTTATCGATAATATTAAAAATAGGTTCATGTCACCGCTGACAGAAAGTCAATTGGAAGTCGCACGCATAAGTTATAGTGGGTCGAATATTTAATAATAATATTGAACCTATTATTTTCCAAGTGCATCGGGTACCCGATCCAGAAAACCCGAAAAAGACATGTTATATTGGACTCATAAATTCTTTCTCGAAGTCAGGGTCACAATGCCGCTGACTATTCACGAAATTGAGGTCGCACAGAGAAGTTTCATACAAAAAGGTGTTTCATCAAAAAATTTAATAATAAAAATATTATATTATTATTATTATTAATCGTTTATTTATTTTTACCTCATATGTCCAAACTCATTCCATGCTCCACCAACATTGGTGCCTCCTTGCCCCCATGTCGCATGCCCAAAAACTCCATGCCATTATCATTTTTATTTTTATTTCATTTATTATTTCATCACTTTGAAATCTCTATCTCCAATCCCGTGTTTTTCTCCTCCCAATTTTTTATCACCCTGCACGAAATGCGCCCCCATCCTTCTTTCGCACGGCCCGAACCACTACCACTGGATACCCGTGTTTCCGCGCCTCCAGCCTTCCTTGCCACTACCCCTCAACCTGGCTGCACCGTTGGATGTCACCTCCGCCTGCCCTACCTGAACCACACACCGCTGGGCCGACCACCCGCACCACTGCTGGCCACCTTACCTAACCCGCACCAGCTGAAACCCTCGCCGGACCCGCTCCATGGGATCCATCTGCACTCCATTCCGAGTTCGATTTAACTCGAAAAAAGAGACTAAATTCGATTCATAATCCTTGGGTCAAGAACTTCACGTCCGTATGTCTCACTCAATCAAACTTTGAGTTTCCATCACGCGTAATTTTTTGGGGATTATGAACATGCGAAGTATGCGTGGACAATGAATAAGAAAGGATCTCGGTTTAAGTGTGGATCAAAAGACGTGTTAGTTTGAACATTGTTTTTTAGAATCAAGAACATGAGGGATTGGAAATTAAATATTTATCATACTTGAATGTTTTCAAGAAAAACAATAAGAAATTGATTCAACCCATGGTTTTTCAATCCGTGAATTAATTCATTAATTTCGCGTTCGTCATGAAAATTCAACTGGGGTAAGGAATCCACAAGGATATGTCCTACCTCATATTTGGATCATTCATTGGTGAATATAACATTCCTCAAGATCTGTTCGGTGTTGAAGAAGATCGCACTTGCACAACGATGAGGAGAAGATGTTTTGTTCACCGCTCTTCGATTCGCCTGGATCCGAGGTTTCATTGTTCTTCGTTCGTCGTTCGTCAACGGAAAGAGGAGGAGAGGATAGGAGGCTATGTCGTTGTTGGAAATACTGAACTATGAGGATAAGCCCTTAAAGCCTCATATTTATAACCTTTTTTTAGGTTAAAAGTGATTTTAATCAAATATTTAAATAAATAATCATTTAATTATTTAATTATTTTCCGGCGATGGCACATATGTCAAACGCCAGATGTGGACAAAGGATATACCTTTATTAGGGTAAAACCTACGTTCCAAGCTCATAAGTAGCCTTATATTTTTCACCTGAGTCCATGTTCTAGAGATATTCAGGTTTGAGATATTAAATCAAAAAATTAATAATTAAATAAATCAATTTAATACATCTCCAATGAGTGAGGGGTCAAAAAATCACGCGCCAACTTATTTTATGTCGCTTTTAGGGGAAACACTGCATTCCGGACCCAACTGTGGTCTTGGATTTCTGATCCGATCAACTATTTAAGAGATATCCCTTTTTCTTTAGTTAACTACGCGTGGGTAATATAAAAACACATAACATTTTTATAAAATTAATTCCGGGCACACCGGCCCTCAGAATTGCATGTCGTCTTAGACCCCAGCACTGGAAATATTCTTATAAATATTTCAAAGTCTTATTAGGCCAAAAACCGGGTCTCTACATTATTCCCTCCTTAGGATTTTTGTCCTGGAAAAGAAAAACCATGGAAACCACTCGGGATTTTGAGTGCACACTTAGCTCTCTCACTCCTAGGGAAGCCTGTACATTTCTGTGCTGCCAAGGAATATTGACCAAAGGGCTCGTCCACCCTAATAATGATTTCTTCAGTTGATTACATGTGTAGGAACACACACACATCTCCTCATTTGCAACACGTGTAACGCATCGTATACCCACTCTAACAATTTGGGATAAGGTAAGGTGGTAAACAACCTTGCCATCTCCTTGTACTGTCTCAAAAGACTTGATTGAGCTCGAGGGAAAGCTTTTCTCCTCGACCAAACCTCTAAATAACATGTCACAACTAGAATCACTATTTCTCACAAGGACAATGTATCGTGAATCCCTCCTTCAGAATATCCATATGGTGAAACAACTAAGAATATATGGTCACACAGGATTTCACAATCGATGAATCGCAACCAAGACACTCTTACCTGCTCAAGAAGTGAAAGACTAAACATCATCGATTGAAGAAAATTTTTACCCTCGTGTTCAACCGGGGTCAGCTACATGAATGTTAACAGCTCTGAAACTTCCTGCACTATGTGAGTCTGGGACATCTGGCACTTCTCGCTAAGGGAGTCTGCTAAATAACCACACCTTGACTGCAAAAGTCTCCAAGATTCATTAATTGTGCTGTCACTATGCGGCCTGGGTCCCAAATGATCATGTGCATGCGACTGATCTTGAGAAGACCTCCTACGTTGAGATCTCATCGTCTGGCATCTGCTAGCTATAGTAGACATCTCATGTCTATTGCGCTCACTATCACAAACTGTTGTATGGTGTAGTAGAATGATTTCTACCACCAGTGCCTACTATCGCACCTCAACATAAATGGGGATGCACATGGGAACTATAATTACATAAAAATCTCTATATATTTCCCTCTTAATCATCTATTCATGGAAACTATCGTTATAGAGCAGCGGACCACTGTCTCTAACCAATTCTCTACTATTCGAGGGCATGGATTACTGCGGATCCTCAGCCACCTCCGACGCTGGAACTCATGAAGTGCGCAAATCCTGCGCATGTTCTCATCTCGCACTGCTAGGATAGTCTTCTTCTCAACAGGTAGGGGTACTGCTACCTACCCACCTATAGAAAGGGGCTCACATGATGGGCCCTGAACTGATCTCTCGTCGCTCAAGGAATTGTCTCCACAAACTGTAGCTAGTATCCTTGATGGGTATCATCGTAGGGACATCCTGAATGTTATCAAGGAGTACCGTGGTCAGATAAACATGTCTATATATATATCAACAAAAATGGGGAGTTGACTCGAGAAGGACAATAAAAGACTCAATCCTATATGATGCATGTACCATTGTTCCCTGCAACAGGTGTCTCCTGGTGCTGAGTAAACATGCGGGTAATCAGGGTCCTAGTGAATGGATACGTCGGCCGCCACACCCGCACTGGACTCCATGGCCTAAGAGCTTCTCTAGAGACATCAAAAATATATCCCTAAACCCAAAAAAGACTATTTTAGGGAAATTTCCGTACAACGTCCCAAGGGTCGAACCACCTCTGATACCACTATGTCATGACACGACCCGTACCAGGGCTCGAGCCACAACTACCCCAAGCCCACCTCCGTAGGCCATGGGATGGTGACTAGGGCCAAAGGCATAATAAACTCGGGGTGGCCTTTTCCTAAGAACCAGTAAACACACACACAACTAACTCAATGCAAAAGTGAAGAGAAAAAAGAAGAAGGCAGGTTTCCACACTACTATAAAAAGGGAACCAAACAAAAATTCATCGACCTCTAACAGTACAAGTACAAGAACAGTAAAGCTAAAAGGGAAAGGGGAAAAATACACAGCTTACTAGAAAAGTGTCACAACCTGGCAACAGGTGAAAAAGTAAAATAGCTGGAAGAGTCTCACTCATGAATGACGAGTTAAGACCACCACACACAGTCCAAGCACCCTATATCCCGAAGTTGCTCTGATGTCACGATCAACCTGTCCATTGTCTACAAGGGCACTATCACGACCCATCCTCGAGGCCTGTGTCGTGACTACCCCAAGCCCACCTCCCATAGGCCAGGGGCTGGAGACTAACACCAAAGGTGTAAATACCGACAAAGGGGAAGGCATTGCCTTTATAAAGTAAACAAACACCACAAAGTAAGCCAGTAGAATTAAACACTAAGTAAAACTGGGTACAAAAGTAAGTGCGGAAAGTAAATGGGGAAGAATACAAACCCAAACTGAAATTAATGTACAACTGGAAATAAAGTACAATAACTGAAAGTAAAGAAACAATGTCGAGCCATCCACTGGATGTCCCACCTGATGTGTGGGTATAGATAGCCCCCTCAGCTCCTCGGGTCCAGTCGTCTGCGCCATGTATGTCCCGTCCAGTGGTCCACCTCCAGGTATTGAACTGCTCCACAAGTCTCAACCACGATCAGCGTTGTCCGTCGTCTGCATCCAATACAATGTAGTGTAGTTATATCCCGTTTAGGGGTGAGTATACGCTACTCAGTAGGGACCCCGAGACCCCCGATGGCCTCCCATAATCCACAAAGGATAATCTACAAAGGAAATATACAATCATGAAGTAACATCCAACACTACATAGGTATATTCTCATACATATACCTATGCCATCAATTCTAGTTTGGCTCCAACATCCGATCCCATGTTCGATCATGTCCACATAGGATAGTACAAACCAATCCACACAGGAAAGCACAACACAATCCACATAGGAAATCAATTCAATCATATTGAAGATAATGATTGAATGTCAAGACTCATATCAAACATGTTTACTTATTCGTAAGGAAAAAGAGATGATCAGAAGTAGCCACTGATTCATCTAAGATGGCACCCACGTAGGATACTAAACCAGCTAAGCTGTCAGACCCACTTAGGATACAGACCAACTACTCTGCCAAAACCGTGTAGGATACAAGAACAATAGTACTACCAGACCCACGTAGGATACAAGAACAATAGTAATTGCCATAGAACCATGGAGGATTGAAGTACGGTCTTCATCACTGCAGAACCCACAGAGGATTTCAGTGTAGTAGTCTTCACTGCTGAACCCACGGAGGATTTCAGTGTAGTCATCAACGTCGTCGCAGTCGCAACCAACTCTAGGGTTCTCACCCACAGCATGCTTGTTTCTAGGAGGGTCCGCTCCATGAGCCAACGGGGTCGATACATCAACTGACATGTAGTCTAGAGTTGATGCATCCCAATGTTCTGTCTCGACATAGGGAACTCAACATGATAGACGGTGCGTCAATCAGACGCCAGGTCTGAGAGTTATTGGCTTTTTCGTTATAGGGGCCCGGTGGATTTTTAAGTTAAAACCAACCCAAACTCACTCTATCTGCATTTAAACTTCAATATGAGTAATCCAAAAGGTCTTTCTTACTAAGATGAACCCAAAAAAGTCGATGGCACATCAATCAGACGTTCAGATCTCATGTTATAAGCATTTCTGCTCCGAGAGCCCTATTGGTTTCGTGCATGAACCAACCTGATCATACCCAGAGATCTCCGAAACCTTGTGTGTAATATACCAAAACGACCTTATCGATCCTAGGATCGCATCGCAACAGACGGTGCATCAATCGGAGGTCCGTAGCCCATGATACAACGTTTTTAAGAAACTATCCAAAAATAGGGGGTTTTGGGCCAGGACCGGCCCGACCCAAGACCCCATGGGTTGGCCCGAACCGGGCGACCGGAACCGGATCCGGGTTCGGACCAATAGGGCACGGCCTGGCCCGGCCTGGGCGGCCAGTTGCCCTGGCGCGGGCGCAACCCACGTGGCCAGACAGCTCGACTCGGCCGAGCTGTCGCGGATGGGGGGGGGGGGGGGGCTGTCCCCCGGATTGAGAAACCGCGGCCCCCAGGTGGGGGGGGGGGACTCCTTTGGCTAGCCGGGGGTTATGACCCCCGGCCTTCCTCAATCGGCTGGCCCGGCTGGCCGGCCGTGCTACCGCCGCGGGACCCCATGGTCCCACCCCTCCGACGCGCCGACTGCCGGTGGTTCCGGCCACCGCTCCCTGCTCTGCCGTGGCCTTGGTCTGACCGGTGCGGCGCGACGGCATGGAGCCCCTCCGCTGTGACCTCGCTCCGACCACGGTGTCTTCTTGGTTCTCCGGCGTGGCGTGACAGTGCCGCGCACCTTCGTTGCGGCCCAACTCCGTCCGAGGGTTCGTTCGGCCTCAACGGCGTGGCGCGACGGCGCCGCCCATCATTGCCCATTCCTCTTGCTTATGCGCGGTACCGTTTCCCCACGCTGCCTTTGTTCGTTCCACAACAAGTACAACATCAAAGGGGGAGGAGGGTCGGTCGTGTTTGTGCGGTCTGACCTCCTCCCATTATTACGATAACTGGCGGCCCAATATAAAAGATGAAGAATGGAAAAAGATATTTCATGAACAAAATTCCAACCCCTACCTCGATGAAGTCGTCGAATGAGGTTCGTCGCAGAAATATGATGTCGCGGTAGGCGGCGTCGCAGAAGGCGACCTCATAGAAGGAGGCTCTGTAAGCATCGTCGACATCAGGACACATGACGTCGCTTTGAAGAGGATCGTCAGTGTCACGGTACACGGCGTCACGTCATCAATCTCCGAGGAATTAGCTTTCTTCGTCGGTGTCGGTGCGTTCATCGTGTTCTTCAAGGAGGATGATGAACTTCTTCAGAGAAAATAACGGTCCCTCTCTCAAAAATCCCCAACACAACAAAACCACCACACTAAAATAAATTGAGATTTATTCATATTTTATTATAACATGCCATACATTTAAAATTGAAACATTCAAACACATAACTCTCAATTAATTTAAGCATTTTCATGATTTAATGTGAAGGAGGAAGTCATATCATTTAAAACAAGGGGGTTCAAAGGGAATGAATTAAGGGGGGATAGGGAATAAGAAGGGGTGGGGTTCATGTGGGACCCACCTCACCTTTATCCTGACTTTGTTAGTTCCCCAACTTCCACACATTCTTAGATGTAAAATTTGTTCCAATTTTTTTTATTTATTTCACAAACTAACCTCAGCTTTTTTTTGGAACTCCTTTCGAGCAAACCGCAACTCCAGAAAGGGTCTTCTTAACCAATTACTGGTGCTGCGGTTTCGTCGGTGCACTCAAATTTCGATTCAGAGTACCAGTACAAAATTTAGGAAAACCCGCTCTTTCGTTCACTGAACATACCTAAGCTAAACATTGGAAATTGATTTCGGGCACATCGGGCCTCGGAATCAGGAGCTGTTAGAAACTGCATACTCATAAAATCCATAAGAAAATTAAGAAAAAATTTCCATTGAATTTTATGGGTCTTTACATTACTCCCACCTCATGTCTTTATGTCCCCGTAAAGATATATCACAATCTAGGGAAACAAATGAGGGTATTGATCACGCATATGAGCCTCCTACTCCCAAGTGCCCTCCTGGAGGTTCCCATGCTTCCATGTAATGCACAATAGAGTAATCGACCACCCACATAGGACCCACTCATGTTGATCCTCGATCTCCACCGAGACCTCCACAAAATTCGCCTCGTCATCGATGTCCAGCTCCCCATGGTCGATTATATGCGTCGGGTCGTACACGTATCTCCTCAGCTGAGATACATGGAAGACGTCGTGCACCCAAAGAAACTAAGGTGGTAGAGCTAGGTGATAAACCGCATCGCATATCATGGTGAGTCCCTGAAAATGTCATATTATGAGTGGAGACACCTTTCCTCCTTATTGAAATCTTTGTATTCCACATCGAGGAGAGACCCGTAAGAAGACGTGGTCGCGATCCTTGAACTCTATTGGTCTCCGGCTCCTATCAGCATAATACTTTTTCCTTCTATGAGCTATCCTCATCCACTCTTGGATGACTTGGACCTTCTCTATCATGGTTTGGACCATCTCCGGTCCCACAAGTGCTGACTCCCCAGGGATTGTCCAGCACAGAGGTGATCTTAAAGGTCGGTCGTACAATGTCTTGTATGGTTCCATCCCGATGGTGGAGTGGTATCTATTGTTGTACGCGAACTCCACCAAGTGTAGGTGGTGCTCCCAACTGCGACCAAAGTCAAGGACACATGTACAAAGAATGTCCTTGAGAGTCTGAATGGTCCTCTCTGTCTGACCATCCGTCTGAGGGTGAAAGGTAGTGCTCTGACTTAGATGCGACCCGAATGCCTCCTGCAACCCCTTCCAATGCTGGGAAGTAATGTGAGAATCTCTAACAAAACGATAGATGATGGAACACCATCAAGACATACAATATCCTGAACGTCGAGACGTCCCAAGCTCTCTATTGAGACCTTCTCTCTAATGGATAAGAAGTGGGCGGACTTGGTGAGTTGGTCTACAATCACCCAAATAGAGTTGTGAACTCTGGAAGTACGTGGAATTCCCTTCACGATATCCATAGATATCCCATCCCACATTCACTCCGGGACCTCCAAGGGCTGTACCAAGCCTGCTGGTACCTGGTGCTCCGCCTTCACCTGCTGGAAGGTGAGGCATCGAAAAACGAACTCTTCTACAACCTTCTTCAAACGCAGCCACCAGTGCTGTCGCCTGAGATCCTCGTATATCTTTGCCACCCCTGGATGTACTGCTAAAGGGGAAGTGTGAAACTCTCTCAACACATCCTCTTTCAATGCAGCCAGTACCATGGTATGTCCTCTGAAAAGGAAATCATGCTCTCCTCCTATAGAGAATCCATCAGGTGCCTGTCTTGAGGATATCTGTGCACATCGCGTCTCACAGTCAACGTCCCCACGATGTGCCTCTCCGACCTGCTATAGTAGTGGAGGACTGACTGTGAGTGACTGAATAAAGGCTGCTCCATCTCTATCAACGAAGGATATCTGTAAAGTGGCTAGCTGCTCTGTCACCTCTCCTGGTAGCTGAATGCCCGTCCTCCTGCTGAGAGCATCAGCTAATACGTTCCAATTTCCAAGAGTATAGACTATATAAATGTCATAATCCTAGAGGAACACGAGCCATCTCCGCTATCTCATGTTCGGTTCCTTCTACGAGAAGATGTACCTGAGACTATGGTGGTCAGAATAGACTGTAAAGCGCTCACCCATTAGATAGTGTCGCTACATCTTTTGAGCAAAGACCGTTGCTGCTAACTCCAGGTCATGAGTAGCGTAGTTCTACTCATGATGCCTCAACTGATGTGTTCCATAGGAGATAACAACCCTCTCCAACATCAAGACACATCTGAGCCCGGTCCCTGATGCATCGCAGTAGACTACGTACCCTACTCCCACTTCTTGTAGCCTCAAGATAGGTGTGCTGATCAATATCTGTCTCAGCTCCTGGAAGCTCTGCTGACATCTATCTGACCAAAAGAAGGGTTTCCCCTTCTTCACCAAAGCTGAAAGTGGTGCCGAAACTCTAGAGAAGACTGGCACAAAACTCCAGTAGTATCCAAATAGATCCAAGAAACTTCGCACCTCCGTCACGCTCCTGGGTGGCTCCCAAGCTAGCACTGCCTCGATCTTTGCAGGATCCATCGAAACTCTCACCTCAGAGATGATGTTTCCCAAGAAGTGGACCTCACGTAACCAGAACTGGTAGTTCAAGAGCTTACCATAAATCTGGTTCTCTCGGAGTGTATCCAGTACAACCCACAAGTGGTAGGCGTGCTCTTCCTCAGTGGTCGATTATATCAAAATTTCTTCGATGAGGACCATGAAAAATCGATCGAGGTATGGATAAAAGATCCTTTTCCTGAGACCCATGAACACTGCTAGAGTGTTGGTTACATCGAAAGGCATAACCATGAACTCATAGGGGCCATACCGACATCTGAAGGTCGTCTTCTGCATGTCCTCGTCCCGAACTCTGAGCTGATGATAGCCTGACCTGAGGTCTATCTTTGAGAACCACCGTGCTCCCTTGAGCTGATCGAAGAGGTCGTCAATCCTTGGTAGCGGATACTTGTTCCTCACCAACACCTAGTTCATGTGACGATAGTCGACACACATTCACAAGCTCTTGTCCACCATATTGGCGAACAATATTGGGGAATCCTAGGGTAAAACACAGGGTCGGATGAATCCCTTCCCCTGCAAGTCCTCCAGCGGTACCCGTAGCTCTCGAATCTCAGTGGGAGCCATACTATATGCTGGAGTGGATATTTGAGCTATCCTGGGGTATAGGTCAATATTGAATTCTACCTCTCTGTGAGAAGGTATTCCTGTAACATCTTTAGGAAAAACATCTGAATACTGATCCACCACTATAGGAAAACTCGGACTCTAGACGTCAACTACTCCTAGGATTAGGCTAGCCAACTGGTGAGTGATCAACTGTCCTCTCCTATGCCTGAGTCCATCCTATGCTGCTAAGGCTACCTTCTCACCGATGATGGTGAACATTCTCCCATCAGTGTGAATACATCACACCTTGCGTCAAATACAGTCGATCTGAGCATTGACTGTAGATAACCATTCCATGCCCAAGATGATGTCGTAAGGCCTCGACACCACTACAAGAAGATCCCAACCGAATATCTCACCTCCTAGAGTAATCTCACACTGCTGGAACCAGTGCTTAATTGTCGAGTCTGCTCCCTTAGGAGTCACTAGCTGTAAGGATCGAGCCAATGGCTCCGTCAGAATCTCCGAGCTCCGAACAAGAGCATCGAAAACAAAAGAATGACTCGCTCCTGTGTCTATAAGAACTGAATCAAGGGTGGAGTAGACACAGATAGTACATAGAATCATCTATGGTGCACCATGGTCGTAGGACTCCGCTGCCTGATGCTGAGCCTGCCTCTGCCCGCCAGCTCCCTGTGGTCAGGGTGGACCTCCGGGTGGTGGTGGTGGTAAAGCCTCAAAACGTCTCCCACCACCTGCTGCTCGGCCAACTCCTTTTCCTCGTTCTCCTACTCCCTACGGACTGCCACAGTCTACCCTCTTCCTTTTCTTGGGTGGCCCTTCAACTGTCTACTGCTCCTCTGCACAGCGGGTCAGGCAGTCACGAGCCATGTGGCCCTGCCCGCCGCATGCGTAGCATTGTCTGCTCCTCAGAACGCTGACTCTCCACCATGTTCCCCGAACCTCTGAGCCAGTGTCCTGAGGTCATCCGCCTGATGGTCTCGTTAGCCTGGACCCCTGTGACGTCTGTCGACTGCTAGTTTCTTATGAATCTCATACATGCCGCCCTGCGGTAGGTCTCGCTGCTGGTGTAGGCTCATCAAGAAATATCTCTATGAGTAGGTCTCTCTCCAGTACTCCTACCAGTGTCGGAATGCTGAGGGAGATAATTGATGCCCGGATCTCATGCCTCAGTCCCTGCTCAATGGTCCGGGCCTAGAAGAATGGGTCGTGTACTGTATCCGTCGAATAGCGCCAGAGATCGATAAATCTCGCCGAGTATGGGCGACCAACATGCTGCACTGCCGCAGCTGTAGTAGCTGTTGTATGTGCACCGCACAGAGGGTGGCTAGGACAAACTCTGATCAAAAGAGGCCCTCAAAGTTCTTCCAAAGAAGAGATGCCTCGTCATGCAGCTAGAGCATCAAGCTCCACCATCTGCCTGCTGCCGCATGCAGGAGGCTTGCTGTAAGAATCACCATGAGGTCAGATGGTGTCCCCACTAGCCTGAAAACACGATCTACAGCCTCCAGCCAATCCTCGGCTGCCTGAGGGTCTGTCTCTCCGAGGAACCTGGGCGGTCTCTAACGTTGAAACTCATGCAGTGCACTATGGTGATATGCACTCTCAATGGCTGGGGCTGGTGACATCGGTGGCTCGGCGGGTAGAGGTACCTCTAGTGCCTCCGCTGTAAGAGGGCCCTGCACCGAGGCCTCATCGCTCGGTGGGCTGTCGTCTCACCTAAAGCACTAAACCCTAGTTGGATGCCATCGTGGGTCCATCCTGAAAATAAACAGGTGTGCCACTGTCAAAACAGTATACCTGGTGAGCTGACACAAAGTAATCACAATGAAAACCTTTTAAACACAGATGCAATAAATGATTTCATGAATTGAGTCAGAAATCTGAAGTCAGGGTCTTGGTGTATGGATACGTCTGCCGCCACACCAACACTGGACTCCCTGGACTGATAACCACACTCAATACCCTTAACACTATTGATTCACATAGAAGAAAGATCAGAGTCCTGAGTTCTGTGGTAGAACCGAACACCTCTGATACCAATTTGTCACGACTCGTCCTCGGGGCCCGTGTCGTGACTACCCCAAGCCCGCCTCCCATAGGCCAGGGGATGGAAACTAGCACCATAGACGTAAATCCCAAAAAAGGGGAAGGAATTTCCTTTTTAATGTAAACAAACACCATAGAGAAAGACAGCAAAAGTAAACACTAAGTAAAACTGGGTACAAAAGTGCTGGAAATAAATGGGCCAGAATACAAACCCAAACTGAATGTAAAGTACAACTAGAAAGAAAGTAAAACAACTGAAAGTAAAGCAGCAACGTCGAGCCATCCACTGGAAGTCCTAATTGAAGGGTGGGTATAGATAGCCTACTCAATTCCCCGGGTCCAGCCGTCTGCTCCATGTACGTCCCGCCCAGTGGTCCACCTCCAGGTACTAACCTGCTCGACAAGTCTCAACCACAATCAGTGTTGTCCGTTGTCTGCATCCAACAGAATGTAGTGCGGGCATAGCCCGTGCAGGTGTGAGTATATGCTACTTTGTAGGGACCCCGAGACCCCTGAAGGTCTCCCAGAATCCACAAAGGATAATCCAAAAAGGAAAGATACAATCACGAATTAACATCCAAAAATACTTAGGTATATGACCATACATATACCTAAGTCATGAATTCCAGTTCAGCTCCAACATCCGAACCCATGTTTGATCACGTCCACATAGGATAGTATAACCCAATCCACACAGGAAAGCACAACACAATCCACATAGGAAAGCAAGTCTATCATATCAAAGATAATGATTGAAATTCAAGACTCGGATCACAAAGGTATACTTCTTCATAAGGTAAAATAGATGATCAGATATAGCCACTGATTCATCTATGTAGGGAACCACGTAAGATACTAAACCAGCTAAGCTGTCACACCCACATAGGATACAGACCAGCTACTCTGCCAGACCCACGTAGGATACAAGAACTGTAGTACTGCTAGACCCACGTAGGATACATAAATAGTAGTCATCGCTACCAAACCCATAGTGTATTTCAGTATGGTCTTCATCGCTGCCGAACCCACGGAGGATTTCAGTGCAGTCGTCGTCACTGCCGAACCCACAGAGGATTTCAGTGCAGTCGTCATCGTCGTCGCAGTCGCAACCATCTCTAGGGTTCCAGCACACAGCATGCTCGTTTCCGGGAGGGTCCGCTCCACGAGCCAAAGGGGTTGATAGATCAACTGACACGTAGTTTGGAGTTGACGTATCCTAATTTTCCATCTCAACATAGAGAACTCAACACGAAAGACGGTGCGTCAATCAGACGCCCGGTCTGAGAGTTATTGGCATTTTCGTTCCAGGGGCACGGTTGGTTTTTAAGTCAAAACCAACCCGACCACACTCCATATACATTCAAACCTTGATCAGAGTAAGCCAAAAGGTCCGTCTCACTAAGAGGAATTCATCAAAGTCGACGGCACGTCAATCAGACGTCTGGAGCTCAAGTTATAAGCATTTCTGCTCCGAGGGCCTGGTTGGTTTCGTGCTTGAACCAACCCAGCCATACAAAAAGTTCACTAAATCGTTGAGTGTAATATTCTGAAATGGCCATCTCAATCTAATGATCGCATCGCAACTGACGGTGCATTGATCAGAGGTCTGTAGCCTATGATACGGGCGTTTCAACAGAACTGTCCGGAAATAGGGGGTTTTGGGCCCGGACCGGCACGGCCCAAGACCCCCTGGGTCGGCCCGAACCGGGCGACTAGAACCGGGTCCGGGTTCAGCACAATAGGGCATGGCTTGACCCGGCAGGCACGATAGTGCCCGGCCAGCGCGGCCCGACCCGGCCTGGAACGGGCGCAACCCTCGTGGCTGGAAAACTCGGCTCGGCCGAGCTGTCATAGAAAGGGGTGGGGGGGGGGGGCTGCCATCCTGATTGAGAAGCCATGGCCCCCACGTGGGGGGAGGGGGCTGCTCCTTTGGCCATCCAGGGGTTACGAACCCCGACCTCCCTCGACCGGCCGGCCCGGCTGGCCGGCCGTGCTGCCGCTGCGGGACCCCGTCATCCCGCCCCTTCGACGCACCGGTGGTCGATGGTGCTGGCCGCTGCTCCCTACTCCGCCGCGGCCAAAGGTTGCGCCCTTGGTCGGACAAGAATGGTGCAACGGTGTCACGACCCTCTGCTGCGTCCCTGCTCTGGCCGCGGTGTCTTTGTGGTTCTCCGGCACGGCGCGACGGCGCTGTGCCCCTTCGCTACGGCCCAACTCCGGCTGCGGGTTAGTTCGGCCTCAACGGCACGACACGACGGCACCACGCATCTTTTCCCATTCCTCTTACTTCCTTGTGGTGCCGTTGCACTGCGCTTCCTTTGCTCCTGCCGGAATAAGTAAAACATCAATGGGTGAGGATGGTGGGCCGTGTTCATGCGGTCCATCCTCCTCCCGTTATTACAATTACTGGTGGCCCAAAATAAAAGACGAAGAACGGAAAAGGATATTTCAATAACAAAATTGCAACCCCTACCTCGATGAAGACATCGAATGAGGTTCATCGCGGACGTAAGACGTCGCAAAAGATGGCATCACGGAAGGAGGCTCCGTAAGTGTCATCGATGTCGTGGTACACAGCGTCGCTATGAAGAGGATTTTCAGTGTCGCGGTATACAGCGTCGCATCGTTGATCACCGAGGAATTAGCGTTCTTCGTCGGTGTCAGTGCGTTATTCACATTCTTCAAAGAGGATGATGGACTTCTTCAGAGAAAAGAACATACCCTCTCTCAAAAATCACCAACAGAACAAAAAAAAACCACACCAAAATAAAATAAGAGTTATTATTATTTCATTATAACATGCCATGCATTTAAAATTTAAAAATTCAAACGCATAACTCTCAATTAATTTAAGCGTTGGAATGATTTAATGTGAAGGAGGACGTAACATCATTTAAAACAAGGGGTTTCAAAGGGAAATTGTTAAGGGGGGTTAGAGAATATGAAGGGGTGGGGTTTGTGTGGGCCCCACCTCACCTTTATCCACACTTGGTTAGTTCCCCAACTTCCACACATGCTTAGATGAAAAATTTGTTCGAAATTTTTTTTACTTCACAAACTAACATCAACATTTATTTTGAAACTCCTCTCGAGAAAACAAAACTCCAGAAAGGGTCCTCATAAGCAATTATCGGCATTTCGGTTTCATCAGTGCCCTCAGATTTCGATTCCGAGTACCGGTTCAAAAGATAGAATAACCCGCTCATTCGTTCACTGAACGTACCCGAGCTAAACGTCATAAATTGATTCCGGGCACACCGGGCCTCGGAATCAAGTTCCGTCAGAAAATGCATACTCGTAAAATCCCAACGAAAATTAAGAAAAAATTTCCCTAGAGTTTTATGGTTCTTTACAGGCACGCCAAAATACGGGAAAAGCCCAAGAAGGGGTGAGTATAAGAATACTCAGTAAGATGCCCTGAAGGTTCGAGGGAGAAACAAGAGATGTACTGAAGAGGGGAGAAGTAATAGAGAATCGGGTACAACAAGACTGAACAAATAGAGTACCGATCCACCCCATAATAGATATGATCACTCAAAAAACCCAAACGATAGAGTAAGGGGATCTTCATCTCATAGCTCACACCTGGTATATGCCCACACATATACCCAGTGCAACCAGATATACTTGTAACTCAAAACCATAGTCTCGATAAAAGTCACACAACCACATACCCATGCTAGGGATCCAGTTCAATGATATCCATGAAGTAATCATTCTAGGAGAACACACTTCATGAGTCTGGTAGCTCTGATGGCGCCCGTCTGAGAAGTATTGTTCATCGGGAAACATCACGAGAGGTAATTACACTTTTTTTACGGGAGACACACTCTTGAGTGGGAAGATCACAATATATAGAACCACTCATTACATGAGACACACTCCTGAGTGAGAAAGATCACAATACACAGATGAGGATCACTGCCAGGGCCATGGTGGTAACCGCGACTCATCCAGATTCACTAGCAAGGTGATTCTCCTACTAGATAGAGGATCAATGCTTGATAGAGTTGGTAACGTCGATGACTGGCTCTACCTTCGGTTAGGAATGGATAGAGGATCTTGCTTCGGGCATCTCGGATGGATGCCGACTCTATCATAGAAACTCCTAATGAAGGGATGATACTCCTATTGAAGGAAACGATGTCTGACCCTCAAGGGAACGAGAAGTAGGGGCACTAACCCAAAAGAAAGATTTCCAAGATAAGGTGAACAAGAAGATCAAGCCACGTACTGAAAAGTACATGACGATTAGAAAGGTTACACATCATGTCCTCTGACCCCGATTACTACCTGTGTACAAAGGCCCATGTCTCAAGGCTGGATGTGTAAAACACAACTACATATCTTGTGGAAAGGATCACCAGTCATGTCAATGTTTCTGGGTTCCTCTCCGTGTATGATGGCTATGTGCCTGTACACAACCTCAACCCTTATATGTCAACCCGTGAAAATCGATACACGTGGTGACCCACATTACTGGCCTCTCTTGGCCATGTGGTGGCGTACCAACTCCAAAGATAAAAAACATCTCCGAGGAAAATGAACCCGCACTCATGAGGTGGGGAGTCCTGTATCTACAAGAGCAGGGGATTAAGGAATGCTCGCACCTTGAGTCATCAAGGGAATAATCATCCTAGCTCGCACTAAATGAAACACACTGGTTCTGGTCCTCAGTTTATCGGTGATACCTCAACCGCCACAAAGTTCCACAAGGAAGCAACCCGAAGGACCTCCATGTCATAGGGGTTCCGACACGACAGACGGTGCATCAATCAGATTCCTATTCTGTAAGTTATAGGCATTTTATTACAGAGGGCCCGATTGGATTCATGCTCAATACGACCTGGTCGTACATCAAATGACACTAGGTAACCAAACCAGTCACACAATTGTGATCCATACGAAAAAACACACGAGATAGACTACCCATTGGTCCAAAATGGATAGCCGGTGAAAAAGTTTCATTTTATCATAACACGTGAAAACAGGGCCTCAGGGGGGGGGCTCAACCTCGACATAAAAATACAAAACAGGTCTTGCACCATTGGTCTTAATTTTAGGGTCACAATGTCAGATACAGTTCGTTATTCCGACATCTCATGAAAGAGATATGTCAAATACAAGATCCAATAATAATAATAACATTATTATTATTGGGTGTTTCATAGACCCACGCCACAAACCAGAATTTTGTATCTGACATTAGACTTGAATCGATCGTATTAAAGACAAGGTCATTTCACCGCTAACGGCAATTCAATCAGATGTCGCACACCTAAGTTATAGTGGGTCGAAGATTTAATAATAATATTAAATATTTTATTTTATGAGTGCTTCGGGTACCCGATCCTGAAAACCTGAAAAAGACATCCAATATTGGACTCATAAATTCCGTCTCAAAGTCAAGGTCGCAATGCCGCTGACGGTTTGTAAAACTGAGGTCACATAGAGAAGTTTCAGAAAAAAAGGTTTTTTATCAACAAAATTAATAATACAAATATTATATTATAATTATTATTAATTGTTTATTTATATATACCTCATATCTCCAAAATCATTCCATGCACCGCCAACATTGGAACCTCCTTGACCCCATGCAGCACGCCCCAAACCTCCATGCCTTTATGTTTTTTATTTTTATTTCATTTATTATTTCATCACTTTGAAATCTCTCTCTCTAATCCCACATTTTTCTCCTTCCAAAATTTTATCATGTAGCACGAAAGGCACCCCCAGCCTTCATCCACATGGCACGAACCACAACCAATGGCTGCCCATGCCGCTACGCCTATATCCTTCCTTATCACTGCCCCTCAACCCGGTCACACTGTCAGATGCCGCCTCGGCCTGCCCTGTCTGCACCACGCACCACTGGGCCGACCACCCGCACCACTGCTAGCTTCCTTGCCTAACCCACACCAGCCAAAACCCTCATCAGACCCGTACCACGGGATCCTTCTGCACGCCATTTCGTGTTCGATTAAACACAGAAAAAAGAGGCAAAATTGGATTCATGATCCTTGGGTCGAGAGCTTCATGTCCGTATGTCGCAGTCATCAAAACATTGAGTTTCCAGCGTGTGTAATTATTTGGGGATTAAGATCACTGGAAGAATGCACAAACAATGAATAATAAAAAATCACAGTTTAAGTGCAGATCAATAGCCGTGTAAGTTTGACCATTGATTTTGAGAATCATGAACATGGGGGATTGGAAATTAAATATTTATCATACTTGTATATATTCAAGAAAAACAATAAGAAATTTATTCAACCCATGGTTTTTCGATCTACAAATTAATTCATTAAATTCGTGTTCATTATGAAAATTCAATTGGGGTAAGGAATCCACAAAGATAAACCCTACCTCATGTTTGGATCGAACATTGGTGAAGATTTCATTCATCAAGATCCATTCGGTTTTCATGAAGATCTCACTTGCACAACTTTGAGAAGAAGAAGTTTCGTTCGTCACTCTACGATTCGCCTAGATCCGAGGCTTCATTGTTCTTCATTCGTCGTTCGTCAATGGAAAGAGGAGGAGAGGAGAGGAGGCCTTTAATTGTTGAAAAAACTAAACTATGTGGAAAAACCCTTAAAGCCTTATATTTATAACCTGTTATTAGGTTAAAAGATATTTTAATCAAATAATTAAATAAATAATCCTTTAATTATTTAATTATTTTCCCGCGATTGCACATATGTCAAACGCCCATTGCGGACAATGGTTATCCAATTATCAAGGTAAAACCTATGTTCCAAGCTCATCGGTGGCCTCATATTTTTTATATGATTCCATGTTCTAGAGATATTCAGGTTTGAGATATTAAATGAATAAATTAATCATTTAATTTATCCATTTAATACATCGCAAACGAGTGAGGGGTCTGAACATCCCGCACCGACTTATTTCATGTCACTCCAAGGGGACCACTGCGTTGCAGACCCATCCATGGCCTTGGATTTCGGATCTGATCAATCGTTTAAGAGATATACCATTTTATTTAGTTAACTACGCATGTGTAATATAAAAACACTTAACATTTTGATAAAATTAATTTCGGGCACACCGGGCCTCAGAATTCCACGTCGTCTCATTCCCCAGTGCTTGAAATATTCTTAGAAATATTTCAAGGTCTTAGTATCCCAAAAACCGGGTCTCTACAGTGATGAATATAATAACCCACTTGAGTAAAGGGACACTAATCCTAATCCATCACTAGGTTCAATAACTGATTCTCCACAAATAATCAAAGTAAACCATATTCTTTACTATAAAATTGCATTGAGGATACCTAAGGAGAATCAATTGATTAAAAAAACCACCACCAAAAAATCATCCAATGAAATATTGAGATCCTTTAACTCCACTAGTTTCATATGATACGAATATTTTTAAATTGGTTTTATACCTATAATGAGGTCAATTGAAAATTGTATTTACCTCTCAAAAGGAAGATAAGGGAAATAATCTAGGAACAAATTATGAAAATAATAAATAATAATGGGGAGATAAATAATAGAGGAAACATAATCAAGATGAACCGAATCAATAGTAAAAAATTCGTGAGATATGTGAATGATGTTAATTCATGACCATTCCTCTAATCCTACTCTCTAGGTACCAATAGTGACCTCCCATCAGTTGTAAGAAACTAGACACACAAATGATAACAAAAAAATCATTATGATGATAAAACTAGCCATACTATCCTGATGATGATGTTATTTA
This sequence comes from Viscum album, assembly GCA_963277665.1. Classification (NCBI taxonomy): domain Eukaryota; kingdom Viridiplantae; phylum Streptophyta; class Magnoliopsida; order Santalales; family Viscaceae; genus Viscum; species Viscum album. The sequence goes on from OY728160.1 coordinate 1,924,431,998, forward strand.
TATCCATATGAAGAACAAGAAAATACTATAAACACACCAAGCCATCTATTTATAGCACATAATAAGATCACTATAACTCCAACTCATTAATCTTACCAAGAGGGGTCACTCACTCCATAATATAGGACATGAATTCCATTAATAGTTTTAGAATATCATAAAAATTATGAGATACAAATAATTGGGAGGAAATAGTATCAAATATTAAAATCAATAAAAAATATGAAATAAATATGTTACTACTCATAGTCAATGTGCATGTATATATCTCTATCATAAAATCATCTACTACGTCAATGTGCTTCACATCTATGGCATGTGGACAGATCCTTGAAGTAATTGATGCATATAACTGTTTCACAGTATCATTTGGAACCAATACTACCTAACCATAGAGGGGATTAGAAATATGTTGAAAAAGGCATTGTGGATGAATTTATCATCCTTATATTTTAAAATTATTTCATAGGTGAAGGATATGAATTCTTAATGCATCTGACCATTACACACAGATAATAATTATGGGGTACGCTACATATTATAACTGAATATATAGTGGTGTCCTTCCACTGATAAATCCCTCCACCACACCTACTATGATCTTATCAATTGGTCTTTTTCCCTGGAATTCCATTGAATTGTACACTAGTTTGAAAAGAAGTGAAAAAATATCCAACCATTATTTTAATATGCATATCTTCCATTATAGCCTTTTCTATTTTCTCCAAATATTTTGAATGCATCATCACAAATACTTGTGATCTGTTATCTGATCATGCCCCCTTTATGTAATTTTGAGCTTTTATCCGGTCATTATTAACTTCCTTTGGTGAATGAAGTGCGAACTCAGTAAGGATATTAGTGTATGCCGACACTGAATTCTCTCCCTATATGAAAAAGTGGAACCCCATAAAACTCACCATCATCAACAACTCAGGGAAAAAATATTGAAATAATTGTGTATTAAACCCCTTACAATCCAATACCATTCTCTAGTCCACACATACCATTAAATTCCACTATCATATTCTAGGACCATAAATATTGAATTTCATGCACCTCCCCATGATACAGTAACGTGTATCTAGGAAGTTGAAAATATGATTGATCTTTTCATGATATCCCCCGAACACTTTATGTTCATTGAAACCCCTAATGGGTCGAATATCCTCCCTTATGAACTCATGTGATCATTATCTATCTCCTATAACTCCAGGTTTTTTCTCGACACTTCATTCTACACCTATAGAAAATTATATTTAATAACCTAATTTACCCACACAATAGACTTGATAATATTCTAATTCATGGGATGTTTTCCTTGACAACTATCAGTGGTATACTCATTTGGAACCAATAGAACATGTTTCAGAAGAATATTTTTGCACCTCAATATTGAAAAAATTATCAAATAATTGAATAGTCTCAGTTCAAATATGATGTTAACAAGAAAAAAATGTGATTGAGTTCAAGAACTCAAAACATGGAAAAAACATCTCGAAGTCCCATGGTAACATGAGTCTTGTTATATAATGATCATTCAATGATCTCACCACAACCTACCTCCAATGTCCGAACAATCCAATATCATGTCAAACCAACATTAATTGATAATTAATCTTGAATAAGGACTCCCTTTTGTACTAAACTATGATGAACATATTCTGATTTCCCTCTAAAACATGTATTCGAACCGAATTCCCACATATCAGAAGGTAATTCCTGATCCCTATAGGATATCATCTTACAACCATTTTTAAAAAAATAATATATAGACCAATTATACCTAACCTACAGTTGAAATCCTGAAATTAATACCAAAACAAAAATTAAAAGCAAAAGAAAAAATGAATATATATTTCATCATATATACAAATCACCACCACTGATCCAATAGAAATGATAGAAAAAAATATCCATGGGAAAAGTCCAACATAAAATGATGACTTAACTGATATATATATAATCTAATAATCAACATGTTATTGAATGGGGAAACCCCTACTATCTCACCACCATCTACCAAAAACCAGCTGACATAAAACCTCACCACTACACTACAATGTCTTTCATTTCTATACAATGAAATAAATAACATGGTCTATTCCCCACTAATGTGGTGTATAGGGTGAGAGCTAACATGGTTAGTATTATCCCACCTAGTTTTTTCTTAATAATTCAATGTAAAATAATCCAAACATTCCAAACTTTTACGATATCCAAGAATGTACTATTTTTTAATTTTTTATATATAAATCAAGGGAACAATTTTTATTTCCCCCATTTTTCAGATTTATATATAATGTTGTTAAATAAATTTTTAAAAAAAAAAAATCAAACTAATAAGTCATAAAAAAATAAATATGGTGTCACATATCATTTGAAACCCCCTGTAGTACAACCAATATAGTATAATAAGAATCCTTAAACATCAATAAATCCAAAGAAAATATAAAGACATTCCAAGGACCAATCAATGTTAGAATAACTTGGAAAGTCATACCTAACATAAACAATTACATATGGATAAAGCCTTAATATATATTCATTAAATATTTAATGTTGTGGAACAATAAATAAATTGCACCCTACAACAACTCTAGCATGTCTCTAGAGAAAAATATGATAAGGAATAGGAACAACCCATTAATGAACCCCCCCACCCCAATAGTGAATTAGGACTATTAATAAACCAAACAAATATATACCCATGTATTATTATATGCTCTTTTTTCAAAAAAATCCTCAAAACCATTATTTGAAAATCTATTTCATAATGATTTGAAAACACCTTTCTGTTTACCAAAACTAGGGGTATCACATATTTTACAAACAACCCGTTTCTATAAACACAAATAAAATCATCAAATCATGAAAACACATGAACAAATAATTTTATAAACCCATAGAAATGATGTTCACCACGACATGATAGGAATGGAACCACCTACCTGAAAACACACGACGCGTGTACCAGCAAGGGTATCACTTAATAAAGAAGAAGAAAACAATTAAAATAGTGTCCCTAGAATCAATACTCACATCATATAAATTAATAAATTCATGAAAAGGGATACTAAGGAGGATAGATAAACCATACCCCGATAAACTATCACCTTCTGCAACATAACTAAAAAGGATCGACCAACAAAATAATATAAAACTATATATCTATGAAGAAATATAATGATTCATCATCTCAAATAAGTGAAAATGATAACATATTGCAAAATTTCACCCATGATAAATATATAATAATATAATAAATGATTACTCACCAATTGAGATGAAACCCAACCCCAATAGAGATCAATCCCAAATAAAAATTATTCGAATTGATTGTAGGTCCCCAAAATCAACCAGACAAGATCCACGGTCGAGAGAAAAGAGGTTGTGGACAAATGAAAAGAGAAACAAGACATGAAGAAAAATAAAATTCATTCACATGAAGATTATAGAACATGTAATCACATTACACATTTTATAATCCCTAAAATCCATGTATGCTAAAAATATATATTTCAATTTTATTTAAACCCTAATTATATTCATTTACACATTTCCATTCCATTTCACGGTGTGTACAAATTTCACACTTTGTACCACATTCACAATATCTTCCCATCATAAATTAGAAGGTGTTTATTTCTCCTACAGACTATGGAAAAAAAATATTTTCAAGAAAAAATATCCAAATCCCCTTCATAATTAACCAAATATAGGAATAATTCTCCTCATCCATGACTAATTTATTCTTGGATTCCAATAATTAAAACAAAAATATATCCCAGAAATTTATTAATTTTCCTCAATAAAATATCTATATCCTCAAGAGTCCTAATATGAAACCAAAAAAAGAGGTAAAAATTAATGATAATGGAATAACCTGAAAACGAGTAATGGTATATTATAGTGTATGTATGAAATTATATGGATATGTATTTATGTATTTATGTGTGTGTTAATTATTTTTATTTTATATATATGTATGTGTTAGTGTAGGTGTATGTATGTGTATGCATGATTTTTTATATATGTATGTATGTGTATGTTTATGTATGTATGTGTATGATTGTGTAAGTATGCGTATGATTGTGTAAGTATGTGTATGTATTTTTATGTATATGTATGTGTACATATGGATATGTGTATCTGTATTCATGTGTATGTATGATTTTGTATATATATATATATGAATGTATGTGTATGAATTTTAGTGTCTATGTGCATGTGTATTGATGAATGTATGTATGTGTATGGATGTGTATGTTTATATATGTGAGTATATATCTATTTCTGATAAATTTCTCCCTTTATAAACACTTTATTTCATGATAATAATAATACCCTTTTATAATGATATTTTTTTGACTAGGACAGTGTACCATGAATAATTACATATATATATATATGTTTGTATATATTAAAATATGATTTATATATAAATACAATATAAGTATTTTTAAATATAATATATTTATTTTACCATTATATAATTTATAAATATATTAATCATATTTTTTATTTCAATTTATATATTTAATTTTCTTAAGATTTAATTTATAATATAGATATATATATTTATATCTGGATATTTTTGTAATTCAAATTGGATATATTATAAATTACGAATAATTGTTTTTATGTTTTTAAATATATTATAAAATATATAGTGATGTAATCAATATAAATATATATTAATACATAAAATATACATGCATTTATAAATTAATATATTTATATACAATTTATATAACTTATATTATTAATATATATTTTAGCTATCAATTTATAATTATAATTATATGAGTGTAACATGTCTTTATATATATGATAACATATTTTAATACATATAAATACATATATAATTATATTTCAATTTTTATAATTTTAAATTTTAATTAAAAATATCATTCACATATATATAGAAAACTCTATATTATAATATTTTCCCTCGAATATTTATTTTATAATTATTTAATCATTTTCAATTATAAAATTATTATAAATCATGTGTTCATAAAATATGTTTTTAATACTTATGAAATATTCATAATTAATATTTGTTCTTCCTAATTTTAATATTATTTCAATTTATTCGTTTAAATTCATTAAAGTATTCTAATTTTGAAAATATTTTTCCGTTAATATTTATTATTTTCTTTTAATAGTGATTTAATTTTCCAATATTTTCATTTATTGATATTTTAATATTTATTTATATCTATATATGTTTATAAGTTTTAAAAAAAATTAATATGTTTTTAATTTGAATAATTATTTATATTTTATGATTAGAAATTATTCATTTTTTAATATTTTGAATCTAATTTTTTTTTTCAATTGTTATTTATTCATTGGAAGTTCTTAATTTATTATATATTTTTTTAAAGTAAATTTTAATATATAATTGTTTTTATTTTATATGTAATCTTTTTTAAATATTTTTATGTTTTAAATAAAATAATTAAATTTCTATAAAAAATTATTCTTTAAAAATCATTATTATATTGTACCCTTTAACATTTAAAATTGTTTTTCCACTTTTTATGTTTATTATATTTTATTGTTTTTTTGAATATATTAATTTAGTAATATATGTTTATAAATTTTCATACCATTATCAACATTATGTTTAGCACTAACAAAATAATCATTTATTAGCGCTTTTGGTTTACTGATGATGAAGACTACTTTTATCATTGCTTTATTAGAACTGATAAATGAGTTACATTATCAATACTGACTAAAGGCACATTTATCGGGGCTTATCCATTTAGGATGATTGATGTATCTTTTGTCAATGTATTTAGTTAGAACTAATAAATCCCATTCTTGATTTTATGGAAACCCCAATAGATCATGTTTTCCTCCCTTTTCCATTAAATTGATCATTGAACCCAATATTTTTAATATCCAATGTCTAATGGATTGGATGGATCGACCTTCAAAACTGAAGTATGATATTGATAATGTTTTTTGAAAGATTTGTCATGTGAAATATCTTTTATCTTTTGGGTTGTTTTATGTTGTTAATCTTTTGTTAAATTCCTAAAAATTAAGAATTAATATTCAACGTTTTTCAATAATTACAACCATTAAGAATTTATCATCCTCATATCTTAGTATAGTCTCTATTTTATTATCTTATTGAAAGTAATTTCATATTTTTCTCAACTCCATCAACTTTCTACGGTTCATATTTTATATTTCATTTTGGTTAGACTTCCTTAGAGTGGTTTTAAGAGTTTGTAAATAGTGATCTTCATATAAGGAAATGTACACTATATTTTATTTTTGGTTTTAATGTGGGGAAATGTCATGAATCACCCATGTTTTTCCTATCTTATGTTATTAAAATATCTAGTAATTTCATCTCATATTAACATGGATACAAAGAATTAATTAATATTCTATAAACCATTAAGAATGAGGCCCCAATTGATAAAATTAATAATTATAAAAAAAATACCAAAATCATGTATTTCCTATTGTCCTGAAGGATAATATTTTTTATTATTGTTTAATGATCACCATTTTAATAGGATTGAGAGGGAACCATTACATGACATGAATATCTTGTTTCATAATGTCCTTAGAATTAAATGGCTCAAAAGACTAGGGGAACAAGGACAAGTACATGCATGGAGACCCTAACCCAACTATAATGAAATGATCCTTCCATAGTACCTTCTTCATTGGTTGTGCCTAACACACCACATGATGATCTGGTCTTCCTGCCTTTCCTCAGATAGAGTTGTGTGAGGATTAAAACTATTCGTTATTTTTCAATGTCCCCTATTAATTACCAGGTTTGACTATATCCCCTCAATGTTCGCTAATGCTCTAATCCATCACGAGACTGATCCTATATTGTGAAACCTGATATGGTCACTGGATTTGAGGCCCTATGCCCCAAATTACCTTGATGAACATAAATTCCCACTAGCATAAAGGCCCATTATTTAGTTTCTAAATGTCCATTTGGGGATAATTTTATCATTACTACCCTACCCTTATACATTACTCTCACTTATATAGTATTATCGTAATACTATAGTACATGTGGACATTATCTCACATTACCTTATTCATGATGTTCTATAATATAATTAATGAATAATATTTATTATGTTTTCACATCATATACAATTTTATGAAAAAACTCATTTTATAATCAACATAAATATACAAGACTTAATTTTTTTTCAAAACATTGGCCTTACTATTTTTCTCTGTATTATAAAAGATATAGTTTATTTATTATAATTTATATATTATTTATATTAATGTTTTGTAACATTTAATTTTATTTTGTAATATCCTACACTATATTTTATAAATTTAATTTTTGTTTATTTAAAACATACCTCATATGTATCTATATATTAATTTTACAAAATAGAAATTATTGAATCAAATATAATGGATATGATATGAAAATGGTTAGATTTAAATTTTTGGACAAATATTTATTACCATGTTGTTAAATAGGTTATTTTGTTTGAAATTTAGATTCTATAATATCAATCTCAATAAATTTTCTTATGATTATTTAGTTGTTATTTAGAGAGAATTTTCCTAGAGGAGTTGTAAAAATATAAAATATATCACAAAATTCATTGAGCTTATAAATTTTGGAAAAATCCTGGGGAATAAATTAATATACACAAATAATGCTTTGACAATATATTTTAAGTATTATATGATATTTTTAAAACTATGAATTGTGATGTATATAAGGTTGGAGTTTATGAATTATGTAATTTAATTCTAAATATAAATTTGATTATGAATGTAACACTTAAATTTTTTTATTACATATTTTCTGTAAATAATTTTATTTCATTAGTAGCATGAATTTCATAACATCATAAGTTTAAATTAACCATTATTTTCCATTAGTATAAAATTTCTATTATATCATAGATGTTAGGTTAACAGGAATACGTATAACCAACATATGGAAATTTATGGGGAATTCATTGTCAATCAATTATTTATGGAAAATAAAAATCAATTACATATTATTATATTTGTGAATCAAAATTGGTAATTAAATTAGTGAGGTAAGTTTTTTAGATACATAGTAAAAAAAATTGATATTCATTAAATGTATATTTTAGTCATAGGGTCTGAATAAACACTATATGATGTATAAAAACATATATTTTTAAAGGTAAATTTAATAACATTGAATGGAAAACCCCATTTAAGTTAATATTTTGACACATTAATAATTTTTATACAACAGCATAAAACTTTTATTTTCATGTAGGATATAATACTTAATTTTGATGAATTTATTATATTTTTTTGATAATTTTCATGTTTTGATAAACTATTAAATTACACTAAATTGGATGAAAATGATTTTTTTAATCAAAATAACTTATATTGTTGAGTTATAATGTTTAATAGTTTTAATTTATAACTAGAATATATTTTAATCATTCAATATACTTTATTTCATTATAATTAATTTTACATTGAATTCAGATTTAAAACATTTCAATCTTTCACAATGTTACAGTTTTAAACACTCATCCTCTCTTTTCAAAAAAAAAAGATTTATTTTAAATTTAATACATAAACATATGTGGTTTGAATTTGGAAAAATTGACCAGATATTGGGAATTAGTATATCCAAATTATTTAAATAGATTTATTTTATTTTGGGTCATTATTAACAGTAATTTAGATGATTTCTACTAATATAGTATAAGGAAACCTAGGTAAATAAGTGTTATAAAATTATTATAAAACTACCCAAAAACATGTGTTTATATACTTTTTTGTTGTTTTTTACTTAAATCATCATCTGGTCAAAATTTCACCCATTTCAATCATCATGGTTGAGATTAGTAAATTTAATTTACATTATTTAAATAAATTTTAAATATTTATAAATCAAATTTTAATAAACTAATCAGTTGTAATAACATTTTATACAAAAATTAATTTATATTATAAATAAATATTTGAATGAAAAAATCATTTTCTTTATCATGTTATTTTTTTTTAAATTTTTAGGAAATAATTCATTACTTTAATATCTTATACATTAATGATGGAGATATTATTTAATTGTTGAAAAGTAATTAATATTTTTTTGTTAAAACAATAACCCCCATTAAAATATCTGATCACTTGACCAAATATTATTTTTTGAGTAAATGTCGACTATTATCATCCATGGGTCAAATTATTAACCATTTGAGCCTTAATTAAGGGATTATGAAAATTATATTTTTTATTTAATTTGAAGTTAAAGTAGACACGTTCTTAATTTAATAAGTATAACTTTGAAATATTGGACATAACAGAAGATAAATTTGACTAAAATTATTCATCCAAAATCTAGTATATTTTTCTACAGGATTGTATCTTATTTTTAATTTTACTTCAAACAACAATCATATAAAATAATCACCCAAAATTGTTGTAGTAATTATTTTATTAAGAGAAATATCATATAAAGGTTATTAAATATATTAAAGTAAATATAATCAGGGATAATAAACATTGTTAATGAATTTTATAGATTTTCTCTATGAACTAGAAATATAAAAATATTTTTTATAAGTTATCTGGTTAAATTAATATTTATAAAAGTTAATGAATTGGATAATGTATAAATTGGTATTATTGATTGTTTATCAATAGAATTTTTTATTAAATTATTTAAAAATCATTAATCGTTTTTTAAAAATTTATAATATTTATAATATGTTATAAATGGATATAATTTATTTATTTATGGTCTATTTTACACCAAATAAATAAATAAATTACCCTTTTAATATTTACTTATTTTTTACCCAAGTAAAAAAAATATAATAACAAAGTGATAATAAAATGATAAGGTTTAAATGGATAGAAATAATTTCCTTAAATTTAATGGATCAAGGGATTATAACTATATCCTATATTAGGTTATAAATTGGTACATGTTTGATGATTTTTTGTAGTTTTTTATTTTATTATAAATTATTAATCATAGTGTTTCCAGAAGTGCACCTCACCTAAATTATAAAAGAGAACCACATCCCTCATCTATTCACTTAACTTTGAGATTTCAGACACATCCATAACCAGACTTTTTTTACTTATTATCTTCGATATTTACATTTTAGAGGTTATTATCTCCTTCAATGTCCATCTCTATTGATCTATGAATTGATTTAGAGGAAGCACGCCAGGGTAGAGGAAGTCTCTTCTACTCGTTCCTTCAAACATCATTATTCTTTTACATCCTCTTCAATAGTTGCTTCATTATAATGTAATAAAATCAATTTAACTCATATAATTATGTTTTATTATAATTATGAAACAACTATATTCCACCTTCTATCCATCCTATGAAAAATGAAACCATCATGCATGTGTACGTATGACATACCATCTCAACGATGTTGTGTAATAAATTTTTACCAGCCACATTAATTGGATTGGTATAATGATGAAAATAATAACAATATAATATTATAATTATAACATGATACTGATTTTTAAATATTATACCAAAACCTATTTAGTACCATTCATCAAATATATGAATGATATCGTTGCTCGTGCATATGTATGACCAACCATCTCCAAGAAGCTATGTGATTCACTATAAATGATATTAATTAAAACATGATTATATACATTAATATAATTAATAAAAATGTTATATATTATACTTATATAATTCTTTAAATTATATAACTATATCCTATGAACTAGATCATGAACATATACAAAAAAACATACATATAAACATAAAACATTTAATATTTGAATAACCTGTGGAAATGAAATGTTAATATCAAACAAATGATAATATGATCATATATGATATCATAAAAATGAATATTATTCTATTATAAGTCAATTAAATCATTTAAATGATTATACTGGAGTGTCGAATACATATTATGGATATCCGACATAAGGTAATGGATTATTTTGCAATCTCATTATTATATGAGATTATTTATAGGCATGTATTTTCTAGGTTATATTTATAATCGCCATCCATGTTTCATAAGTATGTAGCATTATTTATGTGGTTAAAAAATTTATTACCGTTAATTTTACCCTTTCATGAATTTTTATTAAATTGTATGAAAAGAATCATGTGATGTTATTCGATACGAGGTACTTTTTTACTTTTCTGGAAAATGTATGATGACAATGTTTTTATAACTTATATGGAATGATCCTATTTTTATGTATTCATAATGTCTTGTTTTTATGAAGAATTATTTACATGTTTTCATGTTTATTTTCACATATATAATTTTCATTTATAAATTTTTGTCATTCTGAGAAAAGAAACGTTTCTTGACGAAGAATTTAAATTTTCCTCAAAAAATAATTTCTAGTGTTTTACACAAAATATTTTCCATATTAGACGACACTATTTAAATATGGTTATGTCTCAATCCCTATTTTTATTATGATTTTATTGTGTTAATGAATTATTTATATTTTATATGGATTATTTAATGATGGAATGAGTATTAAGAAACCAATTATTTTCTTGTGTTGTGCTATGATGACTGATTTGTGTATTTGTGGTACATGAAAGAATGATTTCATAATGAGATTAATGGGACATATTTTTTCCTCCAATGAATTTTTTAATGATTTATTTATCATGAGATTGACATGACTAGAACAACAAGTAAATCTGGTTCATCAATACATGGCTGGAATGAGAGGAAATATCGATTTAGTAATGGACATTTTCAATTACAAAGGCCATATCAATGAGGCTTGACTAATATGAAATGGTTTTCTATGATTATGTGTATTCCAAAAAATGCATCTTATTTTATGACATTTTTTTATTATGTTGGATAATTATTATTTACTTTTATCCCATGAGATGATATCAGTATATTTCTTATGTAAGATAGGACTTCCAAATGTTATGTTTGTATGTATTATAATTATGATATGATTGATATTATCCATCTTTACCCATAGTGAGAATTTTATCTCATTAATTCATATGTTTATTTCCCCCTTTTCATGAAGAAGGTTATTAATTAATATTTTCCAAAAATAATACTAGTTATGAATTTCTAATTGGGAGAAAATATAGATGTTTTTATGAAACCATTTTTTATATTTCCCAATCTCTATATACACAATTCCTATACAGTCCTTACATGGCTTCATTTATTTTTATTTAATAAAAATTTAGGTAAATTATGGTTCGTTAAAGATCATATCATATGAAATTTATAACAATCCCTTAAAAACTAGGATGATAAATCCTTAGTAAGAACCCTAAGTATATGTCTATGTAGATGCTACAATCCTACTGTTTTATAAATGACCTTTAATAACATTGGTTAAAAGCTAATGTTGCATAAATTGATATTTTATTCTTTATTATTTTGTTAAAATATTATGATTAGTGTTTATAACACTATTCTTATGGGTTTTAGTCAGTGGAAGGAACCCAACAAAACCACATTAATGATGAATGGGATGTGTAATACAAATAATGTCCTCATGACAGACCAAATTTAATGGGATCTAGAATGAAATATCCTATATATATTCTCACAAAAAATTCTCAATATATGAATCATGAATGACTTCGAAATGAGAAAACAAGGGAGTAATATTCTCTTGATTCCTTCATGGGGAATCTTCCAACATCGTTCCATGGGCCATTTTATCCATTAATGGATGAAAAATGGATCAATACCTCTAAAAACAATTTTAATTTTACAATGTCCAAAATAAGATAAATTCATCTTATAAATCTATCATTAAGAAACTGATGCCGATTAGTGGGGGAATCATAACAATAATATGAGGAAAAAAGATGAAATTGAGTCCATGGAATGGGATTAATTCATGAAATTATTTTTTAATAAGTACTTTCATCATAATTTTTCAATCCCAGATGGAGAAGTAGTTCCATGAACATAATAAAAAGGATAATGAATCAATTTTATCCAATGAAGAAAATTTCCCAATACATTCATGGTATGATTTTGGATTTATTAATGTACTTGAATGTAAACTTGATAGATTCATTAATGGCTTAAGACAATGTCTCCAAAGGGAATTATCTATAAGGGAATTTAATTTCTATGTTGAAATAGTGTGATTTGATCTCAATGTTGAGATGTATAACAGAGTAACCCATCAGTCCTATGTATTTGATAAGAAGAGAAAAGTGGAATTCAATGGATTATATAATGACCACACCGAAAGAAGATGGGTTTTCCATTATCCTCAATGTGTGGAAGAAAACATGGTGGAAACTCTATTAAAGGGACTAGTAAAGGTTTTATGTGTATAAAATAATGTCATTAGATAGTTGAATAGAGAAGTAATGGGAATAATAAGTCTAATTATGTAAATAAAGAAAAGGCTACATAGAAAGAACCTACTACACATCAATTATACAAGATCACGGGAATGGGTACATATTCCAATTAATTACATAATACAATGTTTATTGCTGATGTTTGTTGTTAAAAAACTCTAAATGCCATGGTCAACAGAAAAACATAATAAATCCCTATCATCGATGTGGAATGAGATAATGAAGTGGTGAAAGGTACAATTACCATTCAGTCTAAAGTATAAAATGTTTTATTTGATTATAGATCCACCCACTCTTTTATTATGGATGAATTTGTTTATGGGTATCATTGTATTAGTTCAACAATCAGATATTTAATTAGGTGTGACCACTCCTAATAGAACAACGAACGCCTCAAAAGTTTATAATTATTATCTGGTTGATGTTTGTTGGGAAGTTCTTCTTGTAAATATTTTGATCCATACTATAGTGGAATTTGATGGGATTCCTTTCATGAATTGGGTTAGTCAATATGGAGCTCATATGAATTTTCGAGGAATGGAAGACAAATTTTATAATCTTTATCAATTTATGAACATCTATCAATACATGGATGAGTATAACTATAACATCCCGGTTCCAGAAGCCACCTAGAGGAACCACGTACCCGGTTGGTCACATGGCCTCAAGTGCATTTCCCCAAATGGTAGAGGCTGTCAAATAGCAGCGAGGGCCTTAGGTGTGATAGTGGGGAAACTATTCCCTCCTTTGCAGAGTACACAACAGAAGAAGAATAAACATACAATAGCGGAAGCAGTAATAACCAAAAATATAATAACAGCGGAAGACTAAATCAAAAAACTGGAGAAAATAGGAATATATGGAATGATGCAAGATACAACGATAGGAAATATTCCAAAAAAGTCACAATGCTAAAACACCACAGTACCAAAACAAGTACCAAAGAAATGTAAACAGCTCCTCAGCATCGCAAGACAATTCTTGGTCCCAAGATCAATTTCTCTAAGCAATAAAGATCCATAAGTAGAAGGGCGCTTGCCCTTGTCTATCCTATAACGACATAGTCTTCTTGAGCCCAAATCATAGACCAAACAAGGTGTGAGATAAAATATCAGTAGGAATTCACCTGATGATTTGTGCCTAACAGTCAGTGAGAATATGGCAGGTAAAAGTACAATAAGCAGTAAACAGTGAGTAGTAAAACAGGATGATACATAACATCAATCAATCCACAACAAATCAACAGCAGTGAAACAACAAATAATAAACCGGAAACCCTCTGGGAAGTACTCACATCCATCTCCTATGTTCTTATCCAGGAAGTACCATAACCCTCTGGGTAGTGAACTAAGCCTAACCCCTTTGGCTTGGTCATACGAATTTATGAGACTCTCTGGGGAAGCTCACTCGGTCAATTCCCCTTATAGTCTAGGGTATTTAGGGACTCTCTTGAGGAAGATCACGCGATCTAACCCTCTTAGCCCCATGGTCTAGAGACTATCTGAGGAAGCTATCTCAGTCAATTACTCCTATTGCCTCAGGTATACCAAAGACTCTCTGATGAAGCTCACTCTGTCAATTCCCCCTCTAGCCTGGGAAGGTTCTTAAATAGATTCAAACATGGTAAGGCTCTCTGAGAAAGCGCACTCGGTCTACCCTCCTGTATCCTATAAAATACAAGACTCTCTAGGAGCTCACTCGGTCCATAAGCTATGTAGTCTGTAATATCTAAGACTCTCTAGGAAGCTCACTCAGTCTATCCCTTATAGTCTATAGCACCAGGTTCGCTCAGCCCCGTACCACTCCATGCATAATAATGTTATATGGCTAAAGTACACCTATAGGGATACTTGGATAACAAAATTACAACTATATAGATACTTAGTAAAATAGTCTACAAGTTAACAAGCATGTCATGAGTTTATCTTCAACCTATAACCGCAAGTCATGAAAACAGGTGTAACAGCCAAAGGCAAACGAGACCCAAAGGTCGTAGAAAGAATAATGAAATGGAAAAATACATACAATAACAACATATTATCCTCTAAAAAGGTCAATTTACCCCTACACAACCATATAATCAAAGAGGGGAAAAAGGTAAACACATAATACCCCGTTCATGGGTATTGATGGAATTTGCACATAAAACTCAGAGACTTTGAACGGTAAGGCACAAACCACCTACCTCGATCCTAGGAGATCAATATACTTGATACACAATGGATAATTCCCTCTATAATGTCATAGATCAGAGAAAATTCACAAAACTTTTAACCTTAGATAACTTCAGAAGGAGGGAGAATTGGAAAACAAGGCTCAAGAAAAAATGGAGAACACACTACTGTGCTTCCAACGCAATCAACCATGCTCGAATCAGAGAAAGGACAGAGAGGAAGGGGCTCAGGGAATATCCTGCCTTATAGGTCGCTCTCAGATGAACCAGACCAAGAAGAAGATGATTATGGTGATTATGCGTGACCCTGATCCGTTTAGTGGGAAAAAAAAGAAAAGTACACGACGTGTATTTTTAAAGTACACGACGTGTAGTGGGTTTTTCTGTACTCCATCAAAATCGGCCTCCACGTCCCCCTACACACTGTGTGTGTGGCCTGGACATGGCCAACACATGGATTCGAGTGGGGAAGTCTACACGGTGTGTACTTATAATGTACACGGAATGTACTTTACAAATTTCCGGAATCTCCAAAAAATTTCTTAAAAAGTCCAAAAAAATAAATACACAGCTGAAATGAAGTTCCTGGTTCTTACAAACTTCCCCCATTAAATAAATTTGCCTAAAAATTCCCTTAGGTGGGTGTAGAAGAAGGATCCTCGAACAGCTCTGGCCACTACGATCGATCCTCGGCCTCCCTCACCCAAGTATCGTCCTGTACTCGCCCGTGTTGCCATAGCACTCGTACAAGAGGAACTGACCGGCCTCGGAGTACCTTTGTCCTACGATCGACAATCCAAATAGGATGCTATTAAAATGATGCATCCACTTTGATCTCATCCTCCTTGGGCTGAAAGACATGAGACAAGTCTGAAAAGTAATGTCGGAGCTGAGAGACGTGGAAGAAGTTGTGCATAGCCCGGTACATCTGGGGTAGCTGCAACTGATAGGAAACCGACCCAACTCTCTCGAACACCTCAAACAGCCCGACGTACCGTGGTGAAAGCTTACCCTGTCTCAGAATCTTCTTGTGTCCCAACCTCGGTGCGACATGTTGGAAAACCTGATCCCAGACCTCGAACTCCAGAGGTCGTCTCTGCTGATCAGCATAAGACTTCTGTCGAGACTGTGCTGTAGCTATCCTCTTCCGAATCAACTCTATTTTCTATGAGGTCTCCTGAACAAGAAAAGGTCCTAACAAAGCAGCTTCTCCTACCTCCAACTAGCATAAGGGTTATCGGCCTGGCCGTCCGTACAGTGCCTCATATGGTTCCATCTGAATGGTCGCCTGAAAAATGTTTTTGTAGGAATACTTCACAAGAAGTATATGCTTCTCCCAAGAATGGATTATATCTAGAATGCAAGCTCAGAGCATATCCTCAAGCACCATGATCGTGCACTCGGACTAGAAATCAGTCTGGGGATGGTATGTTGTACTCAAAAGTGTCGATTCAATAAGTTTTTCCTTATGACTTTTCCATTCCTTTTTGTTTTGAAAATGGCAAACACCTTATACTTATGAAAATATATGTTTACCTCCATATTTAAATTTATCCTAACCTAGAGTTTCTTATGCATAGAAATATTTTTCTTAATTATAAAAACCAGATTGTTAACCAAAATCCCGTAATCATAAAATGATAAGTGTTGGAGTATTCTATTTCTAGGGTCCGAATTTTGGTTGTAAGCTATATTAAAGATTCACTCTATATTATGGATACGAACTCTTATAAAGTTCGACTCTGAACTCTTAAGTAGTTCGACTCCGAACTCTTAAGAAGTTCGACTCCAAACTCTTAAGTAGTTTGACTCTGAACTCTTAAGTAGTTCGACTCCAAACTCTTAAGTAGTTCTACTCCAAACTCTTAAGTAGTTCGACTCCGAAATGTTAATTAGTTCAACTCCGATCTCTTAAGTAGTTCGACACCAAACTCTTAAGTAGTTCGACTCCTAACTCTTACGTAGTTTGACTCCAAACTCTTAAGTAGATCGACTCCAAACTCTTAAGTATCTCGACTTCGAACTCTTAATTAGTTTGACTCCGAACATTAATGTAGTTAGACTTTGAAATTTTCTTGTAGTTCGACTCCGAACTCTTAAGTAGCTCGACTCCGAACTCTTAAGTAGCTCAAATCCGAACTCTTGAGTAGTTCGACTCTGAACATTTAAGTAGTTCAACTCCGAACTCTTATGAAGCTCGACTCCAAACTTTTACTTGTTCGAATCTGAACTTTGTAAATTCAGACTCCAATCACAGGTAAAACTAGACTCCGAATTTCATTTTTGGTTAGACTCCGATCTTTTAGTTTTCTTACACTCCGAAATATTGATAAGATTTAACTTACATATGATTCATTTCAAAATGATGTCGTGAATTCAGTTTTACATGGTTTGTTATAAAATGATGTCATCTATTATGTTACTAATTAACCATTGGTTGAGTTACACGTGTACAGGTGCCTCCGAATTTCATGGAAAATATGACCGTTGGAGGAGGGATCCAACCGTTGGAAATTTGCCAATAAATAGGATCTTATTTGAAAGAGTTCATAACATAAGTGTGATACATAAAGGAGGTTAATCGATCTAGAGACCACACACTATTAATGTGTTTTCTAGAGAGAGAAACTTTTTCATTCCTTGTGCGTACTGAACTGCTCGTTCAGATTGCTTTGTGCGACTTCGAATGTTGGTGTTTACATTCTACGGCTTCTGGGGATAGGAAGACAGATGTGCCGACTACCTTGATGTTTGAGGGATTCCTTGCTGAGAAAGACAGAGTTTCCAACTACCTTGATATTGAGGGCTTGAAGGGATAGAAATATAGAGATTCCAATCTTCCTATCGAGGGATTACCTTGTTGTGGTTAAGACAGACTTGATTGAAAGTATAAATCAGGATACCTTTATCCAAGGTTGTTGGATACCCTTCTCTTTGGGTTAAAAGACTTATATCTTGTTACATGTAGTTTTATCACTTGTTTTTCCGCTGCATACAGTATTGTAAGGAAAGTACCTTCATGTAATTCCTTACACTTGTACTCTGATTACATTAGATTCTATACGCTTTAAGGTAGAATCTCATATTGTAAACCTTAGTTCCAATTCTACAATTTGTGTTAGAGGTGTTGTGAATCTGCTTAGTTTAACCTTGTTAATATTAGATATTTCCTTGTCTAAGGAAAACTTAGTTATATGTAACCAACTTTGAAGGTTCTAAAGGATTTTTAATGTGTACAATTCACCCCCTCTTGTATATTGAGCATCTACATCATTATTTTGATCCTACAATTGGTATAAAAGGAGGTTTCTGAAATACTTATACTCACATATAAGTTTTTCTTTCTCATTACGATCTTTTTCATTCTAAACTTTGTCATTCCAAACATTGTCATTCAGAACTTTGTCATTCCAACTTTTTCATTCTGAACATTGTCATTCCAAACTTTTTCATTCCGAACTTTTTCATTCCGAACTTTGTGGTCACGAAATGTGTCTACTAACTAGTTTGGTTTCCATGTTTTTATTGAAATGGCAGGAATCAATGTTGGTTCTATTGACAATCTAAATCCTAAAAGACCACCAATATTTGATGGTAATGACTATGAGTACTGGAGTGATCGAATGAAGACTTTTGTTATCAATACTGCAGTTGACAACATCGTTATGCTTACTGGTGATTATAACATTCTGGATAAGGAAGTTAGAACTTTCACTAACCAGGAAAATCAAGAGTATCAACTCAATTATAAGGTATGCAATACTTTTCTATGTTCAATGACTAGAAATATGTATAGCCAAATTTCTTCTTGTGAAGCAGCCAATTGTATCTGGAAGAAGTTAGAGGTTACAAACTTTGGTACTTTTAAAGTGATTGATACTAGGAGAGCTATCATTAGAGCTAAATACCATGGATTCAATTTTCCGTATGGTGAACCAATATGTAAAGTTCAACAGAGATTTATGACTATAGTCAACAACGTAAGTCTATGGGAGAAAAAGGTTTCGATGATGAAGCCATTGTGGATAAGATAATTGATATCATGCCCAATGAGTGGGAATCAAAGAGAACAACTATACATGAGAGCAGCAAAGTCACTCAAATTTTTCTTGATGAGATTTTTGGAACTCTTCTCCAACATGAAACAAGAATTAAGAGAGATGACGACAACATCAAGAAGAAGAATGGGAATGGTACTGTTGCTTTTAAAAAAACATCAAATAATATAAAAGATAAGACTCCAGAGAGAGTAACCAGATCCAAGTCTAAGAAGACGGTTATTCAATCAAGTTCTAGTGAAAGTGAAATATCAGAAAATGAGTTATCAAATCTTTCTTGGAGGATGAACAAGATAGCTGGTCAGAATAATTTCCAATCCAAATATAAGAAAAAAGAAAGGAAAGATAGGAAATATGGAGAAGTCACTTGTTATGAATGAAAGAGAGATGGACATATTAGACCAGATTGTCCTTCGCTTAAAGATAAATAAAAGAAATAAAGGAATTCTGAGAGGAATAGAAAGAATCATTATAAAGCCAAAGATAAGAATGTCTTGAAAGAAAATGACACCTGGAGTTCCAGTGATGGTGACTCTTCTGATGAATCTTCTGATTATGAATCTTCAGGACAGAAGAATCTTGGTCTTATATCCAGATTACCCATTAACAATCATTTTTTTATGGATAAGGTATGAAATGATGAATCATTGACCAATGTTTCATTAAGTTCAAATGATAAAAATTATTATAACTCTTCTGATCAAGAATCCTCTTCTGATGAAGAAAATTAATTACCTACCTATGAAGAAGTTTCTAGGTTTGCTGAACTTCTAGAGATTGAGAATTCTAAACACAATAAAAAACATGATAAGGAAAACTCTTGGAATTCAATTATTATAAAAGAAATATCAGATCTCACTAAAGATTGTGAAAGTAAAAAATCTGATTTTGTAAATATTTTAAAAAATCTTAAGGAAGTATGTTCTGAGAAGAACAAATTATCTAATGAATTAGAAAAAGTAATTTCTAAGAAAAGTATCATCGAGCCTAGCTATAGTTTTAAATCGAATGATTTTGAATATAAAAACTTGGTTACAAAACTCACGTATGGAATTTTTTCCTTAAAGAAGTGTTTATCAAACTTTACCCATGGTAAGTAAAACTTTGATAAAATGAATTCTCAAATACGACCTTTAAGAAACAATTCCGGATTTGGTTATATCCATGCAAAACCAATTTTTAGTAACTTCTATTTTGTTCCCAAAATTGCCCCATTTTGTACAAAGTTTCAATGTGGTGGTCACTGGGCAAAGAACTGTTCTTTAAATAAAACTTAATCCTTAGGTTTTCAAAAGGCATATTTTTCAAAGATGATGTGGGTTCCTAAAATATTGTTGTCTGGAAATCTCGGATCCAAACAAGTTTGGATTCTGAAATTCTTATTCTGATCTTATTTTCAAGAAAATAGAGGAATTTCCAACAACAATACATGGTACATGGATAGTGGATGTTCCCGGCACAGGACTGGTAACAAAATCTATTTTGAAAAGATTATTAAAATGAAAGGAGGAAAGGTAACATTCGGAGATAATGCACAGGGAGAAATGGTTGGTATTAGAAATATTGTTTTTCTAGGTAAAACTTTGATTTCAAATGTTTTATTTGTCAAGGGTCTTAAGAACAACTTCATTAGCATAATTCAGTTATGTGATGAAGGGTACATTGTGAATTTTAGGAATAATAAGTGCATAGTACACAATTCCAAGGAAGAATTTATTCTCTTGGCCAATAGGCAAGAGAATGTTTACACTTTGAACTTATAAGATCTCAGGAGCCAAGATTTACCTTGCCTAAGTGCAATGGAATATGATTCCTGGTTATGGAATAGAAGACTAGGTCACTGTAACCTTAGGAACTTATACAAACTCTCTAAGAAAAAACTAGTTAAGGATCTACCTGAGCATAGATTTGATTCTTCTAAAGTTTGTGATTCTTGTCAATATAGAAAACAACATAAATCTAGTTTTAAATTAATCAGTGACATCTCAACAACGGATGCATTACAGTTAGTGCACATGGATCTTTTTGGTCTAACACAAACTGAAAGTATTGGTGACAAATATTATGTGTTTGTTCTAGTTGATGATTACACCAGATTTACTTGGGTCTATTTTCAAGCAAAGAAGTCTGAAGCCTTTTCTTATTTCAAAAGTTTTATAGCTCAAGTTAAAAATGGGAATACATTCAACTGAAAACTATCCATAGTGATCATGGAGGAGAATTTCAAAATTCTGATTTTGAAACTTTTTGTAGTAAAAAAGGTATTATTCACAATTTTTCAGCACCTAGAACTACTCAACAGAATGGTGTAGTTGAAAGAAGAATGAAAATTCTTCAAGAGATAACTAGAACCATGTTGTGTGAATATTATATATCTAGACATTCCTGGGCTGAAGCTGTCATTACTGCTTGGTATACGATAAATCGAGTTTTGATTAGAGTTTTACTTAATAAAACTATTTATAAATTATGGAATGGTAGAAAACAAAGACTTTCCTAATTCAAGGGTTTTGGTTGAAAAGTATTCATTCTGAATACTATAGATAATCTACATAAATTCACACCAAAATATGAGGAAGTAATTTTCTTTGGCTACTTCAGAAATACTAAGGAATATAGAGTTTTCAATAAAAATACTTGTACTGTTGAAGATACAGTACACATAAAATTTTGATGAGACTGATCCATTCGTTTTCAACCCAACCCAATCTACATCCTCATATGTGTTTTCAAAAACTGATTGGCAACCATTGATAGAAGATCCTTCTGATAAGGAAAATTTTCAAGAAGATACTTATGAAACATTTACTCCAGAAGACTTTCTAGCCTACGTTGATGAACAGGTTTTACAAAAACCAAATCAGGTGTTTTTAAGAATCATCCTAGTGATTGTATCATTGGTGATGTAAATCAACCTATAAAGACTAGAAGTTCCTTAAGAAATCAAGTAGAACATCTAGAATTTCTTTCCCAGATAGAACCAAAAAGAACTGATGAAGCTTTAGGTGATGATGATTGGATCAAAGCTATGCAAGATGAACTAAATGAATTTGAAAGGAACAAAGTCTGGACCTTGGTTGAAAGACCTAAAGAAACTTCAATTATTGGAGTGAAATGGGTCTTTAGAATCGAGTGTGATGAAAATGGAGTCATAGTAAGGAATAATGCTAGACTCATTGCTAAAGGCTATAATCAGCAAGAGGGAATATACTATGAAGAAACATATGCTCCAGTAGCTATACTTGAATCTATCTGTATTCTACTTGCCTTTGCAGCATTATTTAATTTTAAACTTTTTCAAATGGATGTGAAATGTTCTTTTCTAAATGGTTATGTTCAAGATTATGTTTTTTTAGAACAAACTCCTGGCTTTGAAGATACAAAACATCCGGATTATGATTTCAGACTTACCAAGGCTTTGTACGGTCTTAAACAAGCCCCACGAGCCTGGTATGATAGGCTCACATGATTTTTTCTTCAAAATAACTACTTTAAGGGAAATTAAGATCCAACCCTTTTTATAATGAAGGAGAATAAAAATGTTTTTATTGTTCAAATTTATCTTGATGACATCATATTTGGTTCAACTCAGCAATATTTAACTGATTCTTTTGCAAATCTAATGAAATCTGAGATTGAAATGAGTATGATGGGTGAGTTAACGTATTTGCTTGGTTTTCAAATTTCCCAAAAACCAGAAGAAACCTACATATATCAACATAAGTATATTAATGATCTTCTCAAAATGTATGGTTATGACAATACAAAAAAGTATATGTACTCCTATTAGTACATCAAACTCTCTAGATCTTGATAAAGCTGGGAAACTAGTAGATCAAACATCTTTTAGAGGAATGATAAGAAGATTAATTTACCTAACAGCTAGTCGACCAGACTTAATGTTCTTAGTATGCTTATGTGCAAGATATCAATCCAATCCTAAGGTGTCTCACTTAAAGGCAGTAAAAAGAATTTTTCGCTACCTTAATGGAACCATGGATCTAGGATTATTTTATACTTCTGGAAATTATTTTCTTCTTAAAAGATTTTTTGATGCTGACTTTGGAGGATGTAGAATGTATATAAAGAGTACATCCGGAACTTGTCATTTCTTAGGAGATTCATTAGTTTCTTCGTCGTGCAAGAAGCAACATTCTGTAGCACTTTCCACTGCTGAAGCTGAATATGTAGCAGCTGGAAGTTATTGTGCTCAAGTGTTGTGGATGCAACACACACTCATAGATTATGGCTGAGTTTTACTAAAACTAAAATTTTGTGTGACAGCACAAGTGTCATTTCCCTAAGTAAGAACCCTTCACATCACTCTTGTGCGAAACACATAGACATTAGATATCACTTTCTTAGGGATCACACACTTAAAGGAGATATCATTCTTCAGTTTAATGGAACGCAAGATCAACTTACTGATATTTTCATAAAATCATTACCATCCAATAGATTTGAATATATTAGACAAAAGTTAGGAATTATAACTTTAAGGTAATTAGTTTTCATTAACATCTTGTTGAAAAATTCTCCTAACAGTAATAAACTCCTTCCCTTTGGGAGGTACATTTGAATGTTAGTGTAAATTAATTTTTAATTTTTTTTAAAAATTAGTATAATCAATTTTTTCCGTAGTTAGTTTTTCAAACCTTTATGAACTAAAGTTTTAAGAATATAAATTTCTGGAAAAAAAAATTCTGGAATGAGAATTTCCGAAACTGAAATTTTCAGGATTGAAATTCTCAGAATAAGAACATCCGAAATGGAGATATTCCGACTGGAGTTTTCATAATGAGATTTTCATACTGAAACTTCCAGAATGGAGATTTTCGGACTGGAGTTTTCGTAATGATATTTTCATACTGGAACTTTTGTAATGAAGTTGTTTTTAAATTTCTTTTTCTACACGATGAATTTTACCAATTATGAACAATGTTTACAACCAATCTGAGAGTGGTGATTTCCTTACTTATTGTTTTGTAGCCATATTTTGTTTTATGGTATTTTCCTTGGTTTTTTAAAAGATCGGATTATAGATTTTTTTCATCAAATCCGAATGTTTTCTTTAGAACCCTCAAAATATGGGAGTCATGTTTTTCTTGCGGGATTGTTCTAAACCGTCAGATCAGATCAATGCTATTTCAACCGTTAGATGGCTTTTGGAAGACCAACGGTAACTTCCATTGCTATATAAAGGGCACCCCAAGGCTCGTCCCACGTCGGTTTTTCAAGCTTTTGCGTCCCGAAACTCTACTGCTCTTCTTAAGGCCGGTTCCGAACATTGCAAAGATAATCTGAATAATTCATTTTCATTCACTCTGAATGTATGTTGAAGAAAAATCTCAAGATATTTTGTCTGGGAAACCAATATGAAAGTGGTTTGTCATTAGAGAAAGGTCAGTTCATCCAGATTTCTATACGCTTGATTTTCTTATTTCCAAGAATATAATGCTGAATGGGTGGGAAGATGTATGCGTAGCAAAGTCAGATAAACATGATCCGGTTTAAACTGATTTACTGACCGAGTTCTATGAGTCTGTTTCCTTCCTGATGGAAGATGACAAAGAGTGGTTTTCTTTAAAGTATTATGGGAAGACTTATAATATTTCCTACAGCAAGTCCGCGATCTTGGTTGGTTTGTCATATGAAGGAGAAGCTGAATTCTGTTCTCACAAACTTCCTGATGTGTAAGAAAGTTTCAACAAGGAAAAATCATTGAGGTGTCTTGGTCATAAGGATGATTCAACTATCTAGATTTCTCGTCTCACTCCGAACAATAGAATTCTTCAGCTTTGGTTGCAAGGATTTCGTGTTCCAAGAAGAGGTGATAAAGACAATCTGAAGAAAAGTGATATATATTTCTGATATTTTTTGTTAAATCTAAGAAAGATAAATATGAAAAGGCATGTCTTGGTTACGATAATGAATATAAAAGAATGCAATTTAAGAGCTCAGATTATCATGTTTCCCGCCTTACTATCTAAGCTGATATTTCAGTGCTTAGAATCCTTCAAGGTTTCTTGCAAATCAAAGATCTGGAATTTTATGATCATGCTTGTCTGTGATGATACCCTCAAGAGGATGAAGATGGGTTTTTCCAGTGAATCCAGAGAATTTTACCCTCTTTCAGTGGAAGAGGATGAAGCAGCTCAGAAATAATCACAGACTCTGTAACCTTCTAAAAAGATAAAAAGGAAAAGAAAGTTTAAGTAATTCATTGCTGATGAAGAAATTCCTTAGGCTAAGGAAACTCAATCTCCTCCTCCCATTCCAAAGAAGCAGAAAACATATACAGATTAAGTGGAAGCCAAGTGGATGGAAGATAAAGAAAAGATAATGGAAGGGGATCCACAATTCGGATTAGACCCTGCAGAAGATAAGGCTTTAAAGGAAAGAGATACAGATGAGATAGAGAAACAAGCGAAGGAGAAGAAAATGAAAAAGAAGATGTCTGAAGCTGAAGTGGTGTGATCTTTGCTGAAAGATAAAGAGTTGGCTTCCAGAATACTTTCAGTTTCAGAATCTTTTGGTGCTGAACCTTCTTTACCATTAACTCCAGCCATAAATTATGTCACTCCGGAAAAGACCAAGGGTAAAGAAGTAGTTGAAGAGGCTGAAAAAGAAGTTGCTGAAGAAGTAGAAGTTGAGGAAGAAGTTGAGGAAGAAGAAGAAGAATAAAGTGAATATTTGGATGAATTGACAAATAATGTATAAGAATATAAAGATAAGGCTGAATCCGCAAAGTTAGTTACTCTAGGAAAGGGAGATGAGGAAGCTAGAAAGCAACAAGAAGAAGAAGAAGAAGAAAATGTCTTGTTTGATGAGGAAGAATTTTATGAAAGGAATTTTCTTTAGAAAGGACAAGAAAAACAAAAACCAGATGAAGACCAGATTGTTCAAGTATCTAAATTCGAGGAAGCATCCCTTAATAAGGAACCTGTTCAGAAAGGTGATTAGGGAACGGATGTTCTCATGGAGACACCTATGAAAGATGTCATCATAAAGAAAGAGGTTGGTGGTACCTCTAGAAGAAAGTTGGTTCAAGGTGAAGAAGATCAGTCACCAAGAAAATATTCTGAGTCAGAATCATCATCTAACGGGCATGATTTTGTGGTCCAATGTCTGAGGATGTTGGTGGACACCATTTCAATTTTTCCTACAATAGATTCCAGATGACAGATGCTGCGACAAAGTATGAATCAAAAATCGGATTCTTTATCCATGGTCATGGACACGTTTGTAAAGTTCCAAGCTAAACAGAAATGCTTTCTTATCGATTGTGATGTGCATAGGAAGTCCTGTAGTATGTTAACCAAGTGGTCTAAGAGAGTCGAAGAATACCTGGTTGTGTTTGATAACTTTCAGAATGATGTGAAAGAACATTTTGACATAGAGGATGAAAAGATTATGAATCATCAAGATGAATTGATTATTGAGCAATGTTCCCAGAATCAAGAAGTGAAGGGGCTAAATGACAAGGCAAATTCTCTGGCTCAAAATATTATAAATGATAGAAATATTTGGATCGAGCTTGACAATAGAGTCGCTCAGCAAGATGAGTTGGTCAAGATGCAAGAAGAATCTTTGAGAGCACAGGAAAAAGCATTAAAAGATCAAGGGGAAGGGGTCTCAGCCTTGGAGAAGCAAACTGAGGAAGATCAAAGAGATCTAAAGAGGCTCAAAGTCTTGTTGAAAAAGCTGGTCCCTATGGAAATGTAAGACAAATGACTCCACTCTGATCGTTTGTTGTATTTGTCTTTCCTTATAAAAATGTTTCCAACTCTAATGAAAGTTTGGTTATTTGTATCTTGTGCTTTTCTGAACTAATGTTTCAGGCACTTTAATTCTTTCCATTCCCTTTAATTATTTTTTAAAATCACAAAGTGGGAGATGGATAAGAACTACTCAAAATAGTGTAAAAGAAAATTTCTAATCCAAAAAACCATTCCGAAGTAAGGGATAGTTTATCTAAGGGGGAGATATTATTTTAGAACTTTTTCATTCCAACAATAATGAAAACCCCACTCCGGAAATACAGAAAACTATCCATAGAGTTTCAATGCCTCAGGGGGAGTTAGTTGTATTCAATTTCATTAAGGAACAAAGGGAGAGAATTTTTAATTTCAAAGTCTATGGAATTTGTTTTCAGAGTCATTATATTATTTTTCGCAAGGATATTTGTGCTTTCCAAAAAGGGGGATATTGTCGAGTCAATAAGGTTTTCCTTATGGCTTTTCCATTCCTTCTTGTTTTGAAAATCAAAATCACCTTATACATAATCAAATATATGTTAACCTCCATACAGAAATTTATCCTAACCTAGAGTTTCTTATTCATAGAAATAATTTTTTTAATTATAAAAACCGGATTGTTAACCAAAATCCTGGAATCATAAAATGATATGTGTTGAAATATTCTATTTCTAGGATCCAAATTCTGGTTGTAAATTATATTAAAGTTTCACTCTGAATTATGTATACGAACTCTTATAAAGTTCGAATCCGAACTCTTATGTAGTTTGACTCCAAAATCTTAAGAAGTTTGACTCTGAACTCTTAAGTAGTTCGACTTCGAACTCTTAAGTAGTTCGACTCCAAACTCTTAAGTAGTTCAACTATGAACTCTTAAGTAGTGTGACTATGAACTCTTCAGTAGTTTGACTTCGATCTCTTAAGTAGTTTGACTCTGAACTCTTAAGTAGTTCGACTCCGAACACTTAAGTAGTTCAACTCCAAACACTTAAGTAGTTCGACTCCGAACTCTTAAATAGATGGACTTCAAACTATGAAGTAGCTCGACAGTGAACTCTTAAGTAGTTCGACTCCAAACTTTTATGTAGTTTGACTCTGAAATTTTAAGTAGTTCGACTCCAAACTCTTATGTAGCTCGACTCCAAACTCTTAAGTAGCTCAACATCGAACTCTTAAGTAGTTCGAATCTGAACTCTTAAGAAGTTCAACTACGCACTCTTAAGAAGATCGACTCCGAAATTTTTCTGGTTCAAATCTGAACTCTGTAAATTCAGACTCCATTCTCCGGTAAACCAAGACTCTGAATTTCATTTTTGGATAGACTCTGAACCTTTAATTTTCTTACACTCCGAAATATTGATAAGCTTTAACTTACATATGCTTCATTTCAAAATGATGTCGTGCATTTAGTTTTACATGGTTTGTTATAAAATGATGTCGTCTATTCTGTTTCTAATTAACCGTTGGTTGAGTTACACTTTTATAGGTCCCTCCAAATTTCATGGAAAATATGACTGTTGGAGGAGGGAGCTGACCGTTGGAAATTTTCCTATAAATAGAAGCTCATTTGAAAGATCTCATAACATACGTGTGATAGATGAAAGAGGTTAATCGAACTAGAGACCACACACTGTTAAGGTGATTTATAGAGATAGAAGTTTTTTTCATGCCTTGTGCATACTGAACTACTCATTCAGATTGCCTTGTGCAACTCTGAATGTTGGTGATTACATTCGAGGGCTTCCGGGGATAGGAAGACAGAGGTACTGACTACCTTGAAGTTCGAGGGCTTCCTTGCTGAGGAAGATAGAGGTTCCAACTACCTTGAAGTTGAGGGATTGCGGGGATAGCAAGACAGAGATTCTGATCATCGTATCGAGGGATTACCCTGGTGCGGGTAAGATAGACTTTCATGAAAGTATAAATAAGGAGACCTTTATCCAAGGTTGTTGTATACCCTTCTCTTTGGGTTAAAAGGCTTATATCTTGTTACTTGTAGTTTTATCACCTATTTTTCCGCTGCATACAGTATTGTAAGGAAAGTAAATTCTTTTAATTCACTAGACATATACTCTGATTAGTTTAGATTCTATACGCTTTAAGGTAGAATCTCATATTGTAAACCTTAGTTCCAATTGTACAATTTGTGTTAGAGGTGTTGTGAATCTGCTTAGTTTAACCTTGTTAAACAAAGATCGTTCCTTGTATAAGTAAAACATAGTTTTCTGTAACCAACTTTAAAGGTTCCAAAGGATTTTATAAAGTGTAAAATTCACCCCCCTCTTGTATATTGAGCATCTACATCATTATTTTGATCCTACAAAAAGTACCTCTGTATGCAAAGGGTTCTGAAGTCCCTGCCAGAACCAAGGGTTAAAGCGCGCATCCCTGTCTAAAACAATGGATTGTGGAACTCCATGTAGACGTAAAATCTCTCGGATGTACAGTCATCCGAAATCATCAACACTAAATGTTTCCTTGATCGGAAAGAAGTGTGCATCCTTTGTAAGCCTGTCGATAATGACCCAAACAACATCACTTCCCTGATGTGACCTCGGTAACCCGGTCACGAAGTCCATCGCGACATCATTACACTTCCACTCCAGAATGGGTAACTGCTGTAAAAGGCCTACTGGTCGTTGGAGCTCTGCCTTCACCTGTAGACAAGTAGAACATTTCATGAAAAAATCAGCAACATACTTCTTCATACCTAGCAACTAGTACTAATGATGAAGATCCAGATACATCTTGGTGAAACCAAGATGAAATTCCCAAAATGAGGAATGGAAATCCCCCATCAACTCCCCGTGTATGTCTTTTGGCACCCATACACATCCCTGGAAATGAAAGATCTCATCCTCGCCCACTGTCCATCTAGGAAGAGGTTCCCCTCCTGACACACTCTCCAACAGGACCAAGGCATCTGAATCTGATAGCTTCCTCATCTGCACCTGATCAATAAGTGTATAGGTAACAGCTACAGAAGATAGGACAGACTATCCTTGCCTTTCATGCTCTTCTTAGTGCATCTCTAAGAACAGATCCATAAGCTAACACTCACTACTGGCCTCTTGAACTGACTGAATCTGAGTTCGTCTGCTCAATGCATCTTCCACTGCATTGCCCTTTCCCAATGTATAGGCATGATCGATGTCAAAGGACTGAAGATACATGACCCACCTGCGCTATCTCAGATTCAGATCATGCTGAGTGAAGATATACTTGAGACTCTTGTTGTTGGTATAAACCACAATTTTCACTCCCATAAGATGGTGTCTCCAACAGAATAAGGCATGAAAAATAGCTGCCAACTCCATATCGTGCTTAGGGTAATTCCTCTCATGTGGCCTCAACTGCTGAGACCCATACGCAATGACTCCATCTCCCTTTATAAGCACGGCTCTCAGCTCGATACCTGAAGTATCACAGTAAACAGTGTATCCATTTCCCGACTCTGGCAAGACTAGTATCGGTGCTGACGTCAACCTCCCTTTCAGCACCTGAAAGGATGAATCACAAGAATCTGACTATAAAAACATCTCCCCCTTCTTGGCCAGTCCTGTAAACGTTTCTTCAATGCACAAGAAGTCTTGAATGAAGCGTCTGAAGTATCCGGATAGCCCTTGGAAACTCCGCACCTCAAAGACGTTCTTCGACTGCTCCTAGGAAACTACATCTCTCACTTTCTCTGGGTCCACTGACACTCTTGTCTCTGAGATAACATGACCCAAGAAGTGAATCTGATATATCCAAAAGTGGCACTTAGAAAGTTTAGCATAAAGTCGATGCTCTCTCAGTGTACTCATAATTCTCTCAAGATGTATGGCATGGTCATGTCGAGTGCGAGAGTACACCAAGATATCATCCATGAAGACCACAAAAAATGAGTCCAAGTACGGATGGAACACTCAGTTCATTAGTGCCATGAACACTGTATGCACATTCGTAAGACCGAACGACATGACTGTATACTCATAAAGACCATACCTGATCCTGAATGCTGTCTGAGGTATATCTGATGGTCTAACACGCAAATGATGATTACCAGACCTCAATTCGATCTTCGAGAACACCGGGTCTCCTCAAAGATGATCAAAGATATCATCGATCCTCAGCAAGGGATATTGATTCTTGGCCGTCAACTGGTTCAGCTTCCGATAATCCACAAAAAGCCGAAGGGTACCGTCTGACTTCTTTTGTAATAGAACAGGCGAACCCCAAGGAGAAGTACAAGGTCAGATGAAACCCTTTGCTCGCAACTCCTCAAACTGCTTCATGAGATCCTGTAACTTAGGTGTAGAAAACCTATAAGGAGGAATGGACACCGGTTCTGCTCCCGAAACGAGATTAATAGAGAAGTCTACCTCACGATCCATAGGTAAACATGAAAATTCTTCTATAAAGATATCCCTGAAAAGATCCACCACTAGAGGAAAGTCTAACTTTGAAGTCCTATGGTCATCCAGATAAGGACTGGAAATATGGGCTGTAACATCCCCTATTCCATGATTCTCTGGTCTAGCTCTACCCACCTGGACATCCCACCTACCTCTATGAAGGAATGATCCACCTTCTGGTGATACAAAACTCACCCTATGGTGATAGCAATCGATGACCGGCTGGAAAGGAACTAACCAGTCCATCCCGAGAATGAAATCATAGCCCTTCATCTCTAGGACATAGAGGTCACATAATAAATGAACCCCATCAACCTCGAGAGGGAACTCTCTACACTGAATTACACTAGATGTCATAATTCCCAAAGGTGTGTCAAGATTAAACAAGTAGGTAGAAGAAAAGATGCAGATCCCAAGGCTCTCCACAACCGCGACAGAGATAAAGCTATGGGAAGCACCAGTATCAAAAAGATCTGAAGATAAAAATAAGTCTACTAGGATCGTACCTCAAACTTTAGAAGGTCCGGTATCCTGCTCCTGATAGGTCTACTCAACGAAAAAATACTGGTCTACACCGCGGCCCTCTGCCCCTGGCTGGCCGCTCTGAGCTGATCAAACCTGCTGTCTGTGATGACCCGGTGACTGACCACCATGGCTGTGACCTCCACCTCGGCCTGAATGGATAGAAGAATTCCAATTCCCTGACTGGTGGGAAACTGGTGAAGCATCTCCAGAATGTGGGGTCATAGAGGAACCCCTACCACCAGCTGAAAGTGAGAAAATATGACAGAAGCGCTGAATATGGATCATCTTTATAGAAGACCGACACTCCATCGGATCCCTCTGTCACTAAGGCCTAGTATGCCCACTCCTACCGCATTGGTAGCATACAACTTGGCTGCCAGAAGACGCATCCCGCACACCTAAATCTCCTCGAGAAGACTCTCTGCGATGCTTCATATTGTCCATAGGAGGAACACCAGCTCTGGATATCAAACCGCCCTGGCTCACTTCTCCAGAATCTCTGAGATTGTGCTCTGTGATCAGCACCTTATTGAAAATGGAGGATATCAAAGTCAACTGGAAGATATTCACCTAGGAAAGGATCTTCTGCCTGAGATCATCCTCGAACTTCATAGCAAGGAACAACTCATCACCCGCTGGGATCGGTGTAAAATGATGCAGCTTAGTGAAACGAGATGAGTAATCCATAGAAGATAGAGTACCCTACTGCAGAATCTTAAACTCCTGGGCTCGATCAGCCCTCATGGTCACCGGATAGATATAGTCATAGAAGGTGTGTCGAAATGCGTCCCAAGACATATCTTGTTGAAGCCCTGACTGTGAGATCACCTCCCACCACCTCTTGGCGGTGACCGGAGCATATAAGTAGCCAGCTTTACCCTATTCTCCGAATGGATCTCTAGGTGCTCAAAAATGGTAAGTGTGGCATCTATCCATGTCTATGTAGCCTGAGGTCCTCCATCCCCATATAACGTAGGAGGATGTTTCTTCTGGAAATCCCGCGTCAACTCAGCCATCGACAGGGCATGAGGCGGCGCTCCCTGGAAGGTATGCATCATCCTCAGGAAGTCCTCCCTGAACTGCGCCGCGGTGCCTGCAATGGATATGACAACCGGTGCCAAGGCTGGATCGACTAGAGGATCGATAGAAGTCTCTGATCAGCCATATCTGGTGTCTGATCACTGCCTGATGACAGACGTACAACCGGAGGACATCTCGGTGGCACATTTCTGAAAGATCAAAAGTACATCTTAGATCAGAAAAATAAGGACAAAGAACACAAGAGTAAAAAATAAGAAGAGGGGAAGAAAAACACACAAGTTTACAAAACACGACTACAAAGCGTGTATAAAAACTACACAACATGTCTTCTTAAGCCACTGACATGGGCATGTACCCCTACACTAAATGTCATGTAACACCTCAAACTACATGGGGTGTTGACCCAGCACTCGATGTGTACTTGAAGACTATTCCCTTGCCTGAGTCTCTTTACATGACTAACTCACATGGTTGAAACTAACCTCAGAATACACGGCATGTTCCGTAGGGACACGACGTCTACAATACACTGACTTGGAAGCCCGTGTTGTTAGTTACACGATCGTCTACACGGCTGGCCCTTACACGGTGTGTTACGAACATACACGGCGTGTATAGGAAAAGGTGATACTGTCCCGTGTCATTCGTGAAACGGCCGGGTACCTGGGAAAGACTACACAACGTGTTCCAAAAGCAACACGGCGTGTCTTAGAGAAGGTCACACCGGCCCGTGTTGTTCATGACACGGACGGGTACCTAGACAGAACCACACGGCGTGTTCCTTTACACACGACATGTTCTACTCAAGATTCCTCGACCCATGTTGTTAGTGACACGGACATGTACAAGGCTCTACACTACACGGTGTGTACCTACCTTACTCGGCGTGTACCTACCGTACTCGGCGTGCTCCGAATGTTATTTTTCACAACACTATGTTCCTACACACAAAGTCAGTAACACAGCTTAAAAACTACAAGGCATGTAACTAGAAAGAACACGCCGTGTATTCTAGGTTTTTTTGGGCAGTAGCTTTGAAACTACACAGAAGCACAGTAACACATAGAACAAGGTAAAGAGGATCAAAATTCCAATCCGTGAGGGACCATACTCCCCATGAATCAATGCTTGACATCTGCTATAGTCAGGTACAAGTAAAAATAGGATCATGATCCACCAATTTCCGATTCAAGATCCCCCATAACACCTCAAGAATCAAAATTTGGAATTCATTTAAATATGGTACAACACAAAAAATTCTCTAACAAGAAGTAGAGATTCTTTCAAGCATCTATCACACCTGCATGCATAATCTACAAAACATCTAACAAAACAGCATGCAATCACTAATGAACCCTTTATGGCATGGAATGAATGCATGGAATGTAATTTATACAAGTGCATATAAGATGCATGAGATGGAATACCCACATCTCATCGGGTTGCGACAGAAGTAGAACAGTAATATTAAAACAATAACAGCACAAGGCATGAGAATAACACTAGGTGAAATCGTATCAACCGTAAAATCTCATGACCATAAAACTGCAATAAACGATGTAGTATGGCTTTTCCCTCTACACAGGTTAGCTACTCCCGGGCACAACTTATTACCAAGTACCGAATCCATACTATCCCTTTCTATGTCTCTAAAGAGTAATGCATGAGTAAATAATTCTTCTGATACCACTTTGTAACATCCCGGTTCTGGAAGCCACCTAGAGACGCACCACACCCGGTTTGTCACATGCCCTCAAGCACATTTCCCCAAATGCTAGAGGCTTCCGACTGGGGGCGAGGGCCTTGGGTATGATAGTGGGGAAACTATTCCTTCATTGGAATAGTACAAAGAATAATAATAATAAACATACAATAGTGGAAGTAGTTATAACCAACAATATAATAATAGTGGAAGACTAAATCAACAAACTGGAGCAAATATGCATATATGGAATGATGCAAGATAAAAATCCAGGAAAGCATCCAAAAAAGTCACAATGCTGAAACACCACAGTACCAAAACAAGTACAAAAGAAAAGTAAATAGCTCCTCAGAATCGCAATCCAAATCATGGTTTCATGCTCTCCTACTCCAAGAAATCAAGTTCCGGAAGTTGAAGGGAACTTTCCCTTGTCTATACATGCAATAACATAGTCTGCTTGGGCCCAAAGAATGGCCCAAATTGGGTGTGAGATAAAATCCTAGTAGTCATTCACCCGAATATCTGTGCCTAACAGTCAGTGAGTATATGGCAGGTAAATGTACAATAAGCAGTAAAGAATAAGCAACAAAATAGGTAGATACATAGCAGCAATCAATGCACAAAAAATCAATAGTAGTGAAACAATAGCTAATAAGGCGGAAACCCATTGGGAAGTACTCACATCCATCCCCTCTGGTCCTATCCAAGATGTACCACAACCCTCTTGGCAGTGCACTCATCCTTACCCCTCTGTCTTGGTCATAAGAATTTACGAGACTCTCTGGGGAATCTCACTCAGTCAATTCCCCTTATAGTCTTGGGTAGTCAAGGACTCTCTTGAGGAAGATCACGGAGTCCAAACCTCTTAGCCCCAAGGTCTAGAAACCCTCTGAGGAATCTATCTCGGTCAATTCCTCGTATAGCCTCAGGTATTCAACAGACTCTCTGAGGAAGCTCACCCGGTCAATTCCCCCTCTTTCCTGGGAAAGATCTTAAGGAGATTCAAAAAAGGTAAGACTCTATGTGGAAGCGCACTCGGTGTACCCTCGTGTATTTTATAAAATCCATGACTCTCTGGGAACTCACTCGATCTATCCCCTCTATAGTATTTAATATCTAATACACTCTGGGAAGATCACTCGGTCTATCCCTTATAGTCTATAGCACCAGGTTTTCGCAGCCCCATTCCAATCAGTGCATAATAATGATATAAGGCTAATGTACACCTATAGAGATAATTTACTAATGAAATTACACCTATAGAGATACTTAGCTAAATATTCTACAAGTAAACAAGCATGTCATGAGTTTCACTTCAACCTATAACTGCAAGGAAAAAAACAGGTGTAACATCCAAAGGCAAACGAGACCCAAAGGCCATAAATAGAACAAAGCAAGGAAAAAATACATCCAATCACAACAAATTATCCTCTAACAAGGTTTATTTACCCCTAAAAAATCATACAAGAAAAGAAGGAAATCAACGAGGGAAAAAAGTTAAACATGCAATACCCCGTTCACGGGTATTGGTGGAATTTGCGCATACAACTCAGAGACTTTGAACGGTAAGGCACAAAAAACCAACCTCGATCCTAGGAGATCGATGTACTTGAACCGCGATGGCTAATTCCCCCAGTAAATTCATAGATCTGAGAAAACGCACAAAATGTTCAACCTTAGATAATTTGAGAATGAGGGAGAATGGGAAAACAAGGCTCAAGCAGAAATGAGAACTCACCGCTGCTCTTCCAACGCAATTGACCGTTCTTGAATCGGACAATGGACGGAGAGGTAGGGGCTTGGGGAAGATCTGGCCATACGGGTCACTCTCAGATGAACCAAACCTAGAAGAAGATTATTATGGTGATTAGGCATGACCCTGGTCCATTTAGTGAAAAAAAGTACACGATGTGTATTTTTAAAGTACACGACATGTAGTTGGTTTTTCCGTACTCCGCCAAAATCATCCTCCACATCACCCCTACACACCGTGTGTGTGGCCTGGACAGGTCCATACCATGGATTTGAGTGGGAAAAAAGTACATGGAATGTACTCAGAAAGTACATGGCGTGTACTTCAAAAATTTCCAGAATTTCAAAAAAAAACATAAATACTTCAGAAAAAGAATGATATACTTGAAATGAATATCCAGGTTCTTACAATAAACATTCAGTAAAAAATTAATCCACTTTATGTTTCTAGATTCCTATAAATGTAGGTTATTAATCCCAAATGCATGGTATGAAACACGTGCTTTAGAATACACCCAATGTATGAGAGTTTGATAATTTATTTCCTCTGTAATTTCTAGTTCTTCCACCAAAACATAATGTTGAGATTTCAACAGAACTCATATAGAGTGTTATGGCTATTTCAAATATATCTCCTAGAAAGGTCCCAATTTATTTGTTGGAATTGAAGAATCAACCTGAAGAATATATAAATAAGTTATTCATATGACCTAGTGAATCACATTATGGATCTCTTGTTCTATATGTTAAGACGAAATATGGATCAATGAGATTACACATTGATTATCAGGAATTAAAAAGATAACTATCAAGAAAAAATATCCTCTTCACCACATTTATTAATAATTTGACCAACTATGTGAAGCTCAATACTTTTCCATTAATGATCTTTATTTTGGGAAACATGAAATAAGGTTCAAGAAAAAAGATATACCAAAGACTACATTTAGAAAAAATTTATAGAAACTAAGAATATTTACAGATTCCATTTTTCCTTACAAATTACCCCGCTATAATAATTTATCTAATAAATATAGTCTTTAGAGACTATCTTGACCAATTTATGGTAGTCTTGAAAAACAATATTAATATATATTTGAAGACTATGGAAGAATAAGAATAAAACATCTGAATTGTACTGATGTTTTTGATAAAGGATAACCTTTATGAAAAATATACAAAATGTGAATTTTGGCATCAGAAAGATTCATTTTTGGGTCATATAATATCAATTGATGAGATATATATGGATCCAGAAAAAACAAATGCTATTAAAAGTTATCCAAGACCAAAATAGTAACCGGGATCTATTGTTTTATTCATTTGGCTAGATATTGTCTATCAATTGTTAATGATTGTTTACAATTATCTAATCTACACACCAATTTGACTTGAAAGGAGTTATGTTTGTATCAATGCGGAAATGTGAATAGATTTTCAAGTAGCTAAAAAGAAGTTCATCTAGTTAACATGTGCTAAGAGTGCCATGTATTGGTGGAAGTCTTGTGATCTACAGTGATGCATCTGAGTTGGAGATGGGATGTTCTCAATTGAAAAATGATATGGTGATAGATTATTCCCCATAATAGGTAACAATCCATAGGAGAAATTACCGAACTACTGATTTGGAGTTAGGTGTTGTCATCATTTCATTAATCATATGGATACATTATATTTTTTGGTGAAATGTGTGATATTTATACTAATAAAAATAGATTAATGAATATTTTCACTAAAAATGAGATTAATATATGCCAAATAAGATTGGTATATTCAATTAAAATTATGACTGCTCAATACAATACCACCCTTTGAATGTGAACATAGTGAAAGATGCTTTGAGTTGACAATGTCTGTGCTAGCATATCCATGATGGAGAAAAAGATCCAATATTTGTTGATTTGAAATGGATGTATCATTAAATTTTAAGGGATGGGGATAAATATTATCCTTATCATATGGATTTTCATCCATCTATATAGATGAATATTAAGGATTTTTAGAGAAATGATGTTGAGCTTCAAAAGAAGGTGAGAAATGTTATGGAATTCAACCTTTATTTTAATGCAAAAATAAGGTTCATGAATCGGGATTCATTTCCTCCGATATTATAATATTAGAAGGAAATAATGGATGTGGTTCATATTTATCTATTCTATATTCAACTAGAAATAAAAAATGATGTATAGGTAACTGAAAGTGTATTTTTAGAGGAATGATATGAAAAGAGATGATGAGGAATACGACTCTAGATCATTGGTTTGTCAACATGTTATGACTGAGAGAGAGATGTATAAGGGGATATGAAAGACATTACCACTAATGGAATCTAAATGGTAAAACATCACTATTGACATGGTCATCGGAATTCCCAAAAAATAGAATGGAAATAATTCTATTTGGGATATATTTTATCACCATATGTAGTTGGAAGAATTCATTTATATCGGAAAGGATTTCTATCTTGATCAACTTTCCTTGACAAAAGTAATGAAAATGGTTTGAGTTCTTGGAGTACAACTTTCCATTATATTCGATCAAGATCCGAGGTATACCTCAATTTTTGGCGTATTAATCAATAGGATTTTGATATTGAGTTATGTTTCATCACTGATTGTCATTATGAGATAGAAGATTAGTCTGATTGTACAATTCAATCACTAGATGAAATGTTGAGAGCTTTGTATATGTATTTAAATGGAGGGTGGAATAACATCCACATTTCATGGAATTTTCAAACAATAATAGATTTAACTCTACTATTAAGATGGCTTCTATGATGAACTCTATAGAAAGAAGTGTAGAACTCCAAATTTTTGGGATGAACATGGGGAAAGAATGCTATTAGGACCCATCATTGTTGAAGAAATGGGAGACAAGGTCAGATCTATTCAAAAAAATATAGGAGTAGAACATAGTTAAAGAAAATGATCCTGACTACAGATGAAAATACCTATAGTTCAAAGTGGGTGATAAGGTATTTCTAAAAATATCTCCCTAGAACAGAGTAATGAAATTTTTAATGATAGGCATGATGATCCATTGGTATATCAATCCTTTTGAAATTTTGGATCATGATGGGATGGTAGCTTTTCAATGAGATATTCACCCAATTTAAATCATGTTCCTGATGTGCTAAATGTATCTCTCCTGAGAAAGTACATACCAGATCCCTTACATGTACTATACTCAGGTTTCATAATGTTGTATCAAGATCATTCTTATGAAGAACAACTGATAGAAATTCTGGATTCCAAGGGAAAAGTTCTACGAAACAAGACCAATCACTTGGTTAATGTTTAATGGTAGAACCACCAGTTTGAGGAAGCTATATGAGGAATTTAGGATATGATGAGGGAGAATTATTCTTATCTATTTGTTTCCATGTGACTAATATCATGATTGAAATTCAATTTTTGGGGGTAGAAGGTAACCCCCTTATGTTTTTAAAAATGTTTTCTATTAATAAGTTTAATTATCCAGTACCTTGCATTGCATGAAATCCTGAGTACAAACAAACCATGATATTCATTTAGCATTAAACTTCCATGATATAATATTCCTTTGGTTAGAGGTAATAATATAACTAACTCATTAATAGGCATTGTGAATTAATTAGCTATCAATTATTTGTGAATTATATAAATCAGTTATTTTTTTTTATTTTTTAGAGAATTACTATTTTTAATGAAATTAATGATATATATATGTTATATAATTAATAAAATATATTTGATATTAATATAATGTAAATTTAGTCATAGGATATTTATATAACTTATTAGATGTATAAATACTATATTTTTTTAGAAGAAAAAAACTTACACCTTTGAATGGTGAACCCCATATAAATTATGATTTTGAAGCATTATTAATTTTTATATGACATCATAACCATGTTCTTTTGAAGTGGGATATTAAAATTTACATTGTGTGAATATAGAAGTTTTTTGTATAATATCATGTTTTTATGAATAGTTAAAATATACTAAAATTTATTGAAAATAATTTTTTTAATGAAATAATTTATATGGTTAATTTATAACATTGAATGGTTTTAAATTATAAATATAATATATTTTGGTCATTCAATATAATTTATGTCATTATAGTTAATTTTACATTGAATTCAAATGTAATAATATTTCAATATTTGGTAATCTTGTTGGTTTTAAAACTCGTTCTCTTTTTCTAACTACAATATTTATTTTAATTAAATTAGTGTAACTTCTATGTTTTGTTAATTTTTAAAAATGGGATCTATATATGTAATTATAAGTTCCAAAAAATTTAAATTGATATATTTTAATTTTGGGAATTATGAATAGTAACTTCGATTATTTTTATTAATACGATATAGGGTAAACCGAGTAATTAAGTATAAGAATACTATTATAAAATTATCCTAACACTTGTATTAGTTTAATTGGAATATTTTTTTCTTCCTAAATCATCTTTGGGTTGAAAAAGTATCCATTTGAATCCACATAGATGGGATTATGACATTTAATTTATTTTATTTATGTAAAATAAAAATATTTATCAATCAATGTTAAATATAAAAATTATATTTTATATAAGTTTAAACTAATGGAAACATAGATTACACATAATAATTTGAAATCTGGAGTGTTTTAATTTATCATCATAATTTATTTTTTATTTATAAGAAGTAAATAATTACTTTAATATCTTATACATTAGTGAGGAAGAAATGATTTAAATGATTAAAAATCATTAATTTGTTTTTATTAAAATTATAATAATCATTTAAATATCCAAAAATAGAAAACAAAATTAGTAGTCAAGTATATATCGATTATAATCATCCAAGGGTATAATTATGGTCTATTTGGAGCCTTATATGAGGGAATATGACACTAATATTATATTATTTAGATTGATGTTAATGTTTTCACTTTCTTAATTTAATAAGAATAAATTCATAAATATGGGATTTTCAAGAATATATATTCAACTAAATGTATTCTTTTGAAATATAGTATATATTTCTTCATCAGAGTATTTTTTTAATTTTTATTGAACAATTAAGCATATTAAACAATTACAATAAATTATTGGAGTAATATTTTATAATAGAAATATCTATTAAATATTATTAAAATATTAATGTAAATATAATTTTGGCCAATTGAAATATCTAATGAATTTTCTTGATGGCTTGACCTATTAGAAATATAATAAATTACTTTTCGATGTTACATTATTTTATTAATTTTTTTAATAATCAATGAATTAAATAGAGTTAGAATTTATAATAATGATTGCTTATCAAAATAATGTATTATTAAATTATTAAAAACCCACAAAATTTGTTCTAAAAATATATAATAATTATTTTATGGTATATAATGATTTAATAGTTTTATTTATGCTCTATTTTATATCAAAGAAGTAAATATTTCATGATTTTATATTTTGAAATATTTTTTAGGGTAGTTCAAAATTAAATGTAATAAATAAGTGTTAATTAAAAATATATGGTTTAACATGAGGGATATACTTGAAAAAAAATTTATATTTTGATGATATGAAAACCCTTTCTCATCTCATCGTCAAAATTGGTACATTTTGGAGGTTTTGGATATGGTTTTATTTTATTATAAATATTTATTTATGGAGTTTCCAAAGATCCCCTCACCTCAATTATAAAAGGAAACCTCCTCCCTCACCTACTAAATTCACTTTGACCTGTCAATATCAGACATAGACTACTAGTTTTTCTTATCAACATCCCTATTTAAATTCCTGATGTTCTGGTCATCATCAATGTCTAACTATAGGGATATAAGAAAACAATCAGAGGAAACACATTGAGGAAGAGGTAACATCTTCAACCGATTCATCCAGGCATCTTTCTTCTTCTACTTCCACTTCATTAGTTTTTTGATAATAAATTAATATCATCAGTATCAGTCATATTATGGTATTTTTTTAATTATGAAACAACCATATTCCACCTTTTATCCATCCTTCAAAAAAATGAAATCACCATACTTGCGT
This sequence comes from Viscum album, assembly GCA_963277665.1. Taxonomy (NCBI): domain Eukaryota; kingdom Viridiplantae; phylum Streptophyta; class Magnoliopsida; order Santalales; family Viscaceae; genus Viscum; species Viscum album. The sequence continues at coordinate 1,924,474,769 of OY728160.1, forward strand.
GCATACAACTTAATGTCTCCACAACATGGTGTAATCGGTTTTCGCCACTACCTTACATAGATGGGTATAATGATATAAAAAATATCATTATAGGAATATTATAACTTGATACTGATTCTAAAATATTATACACCAGCAAATTTAATAACATTAAACAATCATGGGAATGATATCTTAGATTGTCGTATACGTACTCCCGACCACCTCCACAATGTGATCTGAATCATTCTACAATATAATCATTAAACAATCATTATATAGAGGAATATAATCAATAAATCTGATATATGTTATACTAATATCATTTTCAAATGATATAACTGTAACCTAATAATTGGAACATGAACTTATCTTACAAAACATGAATAAGAACATAAATGAGTTAATATTTGAATAACGACTCACAATGAAATGTTAGCTATAAGATGATGATAATATGATCAAATATGATATATTAAAAATGAACTCATTTATAGAATAATACAATAAAAATATTTAAATAATTATAAAGGAGTTCTAGATACATACGAATAATATCTGACATATTGTAGGGAATAATTTTTCAATCTAAATATTATATAAGATTGTTTACAAGTATGCATATATTGTGTTATATTTATAGTCCACATACATGTTTCCAAAGAATGTAATATAATTTCTATTCTTATAAATTTTTTTGTTGTTAATATTACACATTGGTGATTTTTTATTAAATTGTACTTAATGAATCATTTATTATTATTCAAAATGAGGTAATTTTTCACAATTCTGGTAAAACTATGTGGAGAGTTATTTTTTAACATATAAAACACGATCATATTTTTATGTCTTCATAATGCATTATTTCTATGAGTCTCCCATTAGAAAATTTCATGTTTATTTTGAAATAAAATTATTCGTTTAAAATTTCATGGAATTTTGAAAGAAGTAAACATTTTTAATAATGATAGGATGTTTTCTTCAAGAATTAATTTCAAGTTTTTTATCAAAAAAATATCCATATTAGATGTCACACTTTAAATAACGTTATTTTTATATCACTTTTATTATAATGATTTTATTGTGTTAATGGTGGAATGATATTTTATATGGATTATGTTATGATGGAATGATGTTTTAGTGGAACATTTTTTTTCATGGGTTATACTCTGGTGAATGATTTATGTTTTTGTGGCACACATAATAATGATTAAATTATGAGATGGGTCGGAGCTATATCTCCATCAAATTAATAGGTAATGATTTATATATCATGAGATATACTTTACTAGAATGTAATGTAAATCTGGGTTAGGAATATGTGTATATAATGGTATGTAAACTCAGTTCAGTAAAAGACATTGTTGGATATGATGTTCTTGGAAATGATCCTTGACTAATAGGAAATGATTTTATATTGTCATTACTATGACACAAAACATCATGTCTTATGTTATGACTTTTGGGATTATTTCCATTAATTCTTATGAACTAGTATTATATGAAATGATATCACGATCCATCATATAAAAGATAAGACAACCGAATGTTATGTTCTCATATCATATGATTGTAATGTGATAAATATTTTATTTAATTACCCTTACTAATAATTTGAGGGCACCCTTTCATATGTTTCTTTTCACCATGTCATGATGAAGGGTATTAAGTAAGGTATGTAAAAAAGGAGTATAGTTATGAAAATATAAGCGGGAGACAAATATAGATTTTTTATGAACCGATTATTTATGTTTCCAAATTTATAAAGTCACTACAACTATATGTTTTTAATCATATATTTATTATATTTTGTAATTAATATACATTAATTTTGATGTTATATCAATTTATGAAATTTATGGTTCGTTATAATTACCATGTTGTGAAAATGTCTATTGAAGTGTAACATGAATGTCAGGACTATACGAAGATGTTTCTTACGTTAAAGAACTATTAAAATTTGTTAATTTATTTTTCTTCTACACAATATATTATATTTTTTTATTTTACTGATTCTCTATAATTTCAATGATGACAATGGATGGAGCAACACCAGCTTTACAAAACATGTTACTCTAGTTAATGATATGCTTCTAAAATCTATTGATCTTACTAAATAAATATATGATGTTAATAGAATGTTATATTATACAAGTTTGACATAAATAGTTAAACAATCATGTCCTGTAACACCTAGATATTTTAGAAATTATTTATAATTAAATAAAATTTCATTATTCAATATCTTCAGATACACATAACAAAAATTTTAGGCAAACAATTATATACTACTAAAACATTATGTAATGGCTATCATATTAAAATTGGATTAGAAGGTATAAATAAGAGTAAATATTTTTTGAAAAATGGATGGTTACATATTTCTAAAATAAATTATTTGTTATAAATTGATTATAAAAGAAAATTAAAATCATTTGATAGAATTTTTTTATGAAAACAAATTTTATGCCAAAATTGTATTTTTATATTAATAAATTAAAATAATAATAAAATGTTATTGGTTTTAAAGAATTTTATACATATTACATTAAATAAAATTGTTTATTTTTATTTTAAATTATATTTCAATGTAAGGTACATGAATAAACTGTCTTTTATGACTGAAAATGTATTTTTTGAACTGGTTTCCATTGCATTTTGTATGATTATTTTAAAAATAATTTCTGAAAGTTTTAGGTATTGAATGTTATTAATATTATTACATATATATAATCATGATTTTCATATATGGTAAATAGATACTTTTTATTGGTCAAAATGGAAATTAATGTTGTTGAAATGTAATATCATGGTAATGAGTAAATTGGGTTAATTTAGGTAAAAGAAAAGAAATGAGGTCAAACTATTTCTTAATAAATCTTATTATATGAAGATAATTTTTTCATTATGACATTAGGTTCAAAATTTATTTGTTTAATGGACACATTCCCATAACAATTTCATGTATATTATTTAAAACAATTTAAGCTACAATGTTTCAATCTGTTAGTTGTAAATAACTTTTATGTTTTAAAATATAGAATAATGGTTATGAATGAATATTTATATTATATTATATCGTAAGAAATTTATTTTTATGACAGTAATTTATTTATAATATTTATTAATATTTTAATAACATTAAATTGTTATAAAACATTGATATATTATTTCTTAAATTAATGGGAAAATATTATAAATAATCTTTATAATATTAAAATAATAAAATTTAGCTTTTAGAAGTGTTCTAAGAATTTATTATGTTAATAGGACATATTATTGTTAGTTTAATGTAATATATAAAATTTATAACTTCATATTTATGACTTTTAATTCAAATTAATAAAATAATTTCAATATTGAAAATAATAATATTTTATCAAAAATATATATTATTAAATTTATTTAAAAAAACTAAAATAGGATATAGTTGATAGTATTTTCATTAAAATTTCATCCCCAATCCATTAATGTGATATTTCAAGATATATTTCCTAATAATTACTTTATTATATTTTAATCAGTTAAGAAATTCAATGTGTGACCTCTCAGTTTCTTATGAAAACACTCTTCTTATCTATATTCATCACACAAAATTGATCTTCATAGATTGAAAATCTTATAAAAAGTTTCCTTATTTACATAATTAACCATTTTTATAGTTTCTTAACTCCCTAAGAGAAAAACCCTATTTTCATTCAGAATGTTTCTCAAAGAGGTATCCAAAAGGAGAGGTTATTATCTTACTTTACCTCTTTTTAATATTTTCTTCTTTGAATTACAAAAAAATAATGTTAAATATAATAGAATAATAACTTCACTATCCTAAATATTATTAAATTTTATTATGAATATAAAATACAACTATCCACCCACGTTCCATGAAATTTGAAGTGAATGTATCACTCGTGTGTGCATACGACTTACCATCTCCAGGTAGAGATACAATTTATTTTCAATCATAATATTTAATGGATGACTATTATTATGGGACTAAATTTAATATAATTTTTTTACGAATGAAATATGATTCTATAATTATAATATCATATAAAATAACTTTCCATCACAACTGATGGGAAATTATTATGTCGCTCATTGGATTGTGTAAAGTACCACCTCCACAAAGTGATGTGATTTATTTTTAAATAATAATTTTATTTGATAGAAATGAGAAATTATATCATGAATATATATTATTTGTATATTATAATCATTACTCTCAAAATGTGAATTAATATTTACCTTTATTTCATTTCAAATGTCAAAAAATGAAAATAACATTATTTCATACATATGACATAACATCACCATGAATAGAGAAAATAATTTTTCTATCAATACAATTATATATTAACTTTATAATGTTTATAATTAATATATGGTATATTTATATCCTTAATATCATTATAGATAATATTTAACTATGATCAAAATACAATTTACTGAAATTAATGCATCAAAATAAACATTTAAAATAGAGTATATGTCACCCTGAACTGAGATTTTTTTTAAAAAAATTTAAAAAAAAGTGATGAAATTTTATAAGTAAATAATAAATGAAAAAAATATGATTATTTTTATATAATTTGTGTATAATAAATGTTAATTCATCAAGAATTAGGTCTCAATGCATATAAATGTAGTAAGACATAAGGTAAGGTATTTTCGTCTCACTTTTATTTCAGTGGGTCAGAGGCCTTAAACACCACTTGTTCGTTTTATATGGTGTATATTACATATAATAATGTATTTTATGATTATTTTTATTTATTATGTGGATTTAAATATACATATAGTGTAATTTATTTCATCATTCCTATTATTCAAATGAAACCAATGCACCACTGGTTTTATGTGGCAATATAATTGTTTATCTGGATTATTTATAATTACATTACAAATTATGAAATATTTTATATGTATTTCACGAAACAAATAAATATTATAATTATATTATTATTTGTTTATAATATATATTTTATTCTTTTCATTTTCCCTACCTATTGTACTCAGGAGAACGAAAATGTGTTATTATGGAAAATCACATTTATTTCTCTCTTAAGTCAAAGTTTTTTCATCCATAAACATGTCTTATAAATGAATTTTAAAGATGGTTTTTATGGTTATAATATAATTTTTTATGATATGTTTACATATTTTTTAATTTTTGAAAAATTGATAAAAATGAACCTTATTTTATTTTTCTGAACGAGGTAATTTTTTAATTTTTTTAAAGAACAACATTACCAAAATTTCATGCCTTTTGACCTCTCATTTTTTGGAACAATATATTATAATTTCCATGGTTATTTTAATTTAAAATTTCTACATAATAATTTTTATATTATTTTATTTTAAAAAATTTATTTCCTAAATGGAATGTTTATTTTCCTCATATTAAATTGATTGATCATTTAATAATATTTCTATTAATCAAAGACCAAAAATCCTTGAATTCAATTAGGATTTAGTGTGGTATATTACCCAAGGATATCATAGTAATTTATTATTTGGATGGTTTATTCAATGTATAGATACAAAAGGAAGCATGTCAAATGGGATTGATAATGGAATTATTATCTTCATAAGGAACCATTTGAAATAAGAGAAAAAAAACTTTTTGAATATAAATAATCACCTGTCTTGTCATATTCTTGAAAAAATGGATATTGGTGCCTCTCCAAACCCACCTAATAAGAGATAGATGAAATTTCTTAAATATCATGGTACAATGGATATATATCTTATCACATTTAAATAATGTGGTTTTAGGCACTCAAATAAACGTCTGATAGAAAAATAATACGTTTTTGTGTGTGTAAAAGATGGAAACAAAGAAAATAATTATCAATTAAAAATGAATGTCTATGTTAATTTCCTGAATTATAATATTGGTATCCCAATGTTACTCTTGATTTTTTATTTTTTGAATTTTTAAATTATGTGGATCATGAAAATAAATTACATAGTGGGAGTTCTCATGAAATAAATAAGAAAGGCTGTGTGGGTAATGATTTTAATTATGAGGATGATAAGTAGACTAAAAATATCATATTAAAGGAATTGGTAGTATTTATTTTATTTCATATGTTAAAATTTATAATCATGATTAAATTGAGTTTTATGAATCATAATAATTGACTCATATTTCATATTTTAGGAATAAATTATTGGGGAATAGGATGATGTAGACTTGTTTTTGTTTAACAATTTAGTTATATTATTTATGATTATATGAATTTTGATTAAGATTTAAGTAGTAAAAGTTTTATACTAATGAAATTCTGGTTGTAAAATCTATTAACATATAAGTATTTTCCCATAAGAGTTTTTCATTAAGTATTTTAAAACACGTTTTGATGGAAATATTTACAATGGAATATCAATTAGTTGTAAAGTGATATTTTTAATAAACACGTGATTAGGAGAATGATGAACCATAATTTGTTTCTGATGTGGAGTTAAAATTTTTTAGTAGGGATAAATATATGATTTACATTAATATAATTTTTAACCATGATTTTTTTTATTTTCAGATAAAATTATTTTGAACATCATTGAGGAATTTTTTTACATTTTTTAATTTATGGTATATATTTAGTAGTTGTGAATTTTTTCAAGGAATAAGGATAAATTTAAGGATAAGAGAATATATTTTATTATGTGGGGATAAATTAATTGTAATGGATTCCATCATGTGTTTATAATTTTACAGTTACTAATAAGTTTAATCTCCTAAAAAAACAAATTATTTCCTATATAAACCCCTCAAACATCCAATTTATCACCACAATTTTTTTAAATCATGTAATTACTCTTCCATACTCTTTATATATTATTCTTATAGTTCCCACATTCACTCAAAAAGATCATCCCAATCATTTGGTGTCATATTTTCAAGGTGCATGTTCTTTTCCTCCTCCACTATATTTATGGTTGTTCATTATTTCATGCCTCTTATTTCAAATTCCTATTCACGGGATTTGAATTTACATATCTATTGTACTATCCATTGGGTCTCCATATTATTAGATGTCCCTTTAGCTATCATTAATGTATTTTATGAATATTTATGTAATGTAGTTATGGTTCTAAAACTTTACCAAAATTTTCCATTCCAAGAAATTATGTAGTGAATACCCATACCCATTTCTTATTAAGGGGGATACCATTATTTTCTTATACTTATTTATTTATAAAATAAAAGTATTTATTCCACAATACATTATCATGGAATTAAATAGGATGATGAATGAATTAATATTGCATGAACAATGTGGAACACTTAAGAATGAAAATGTACAGAATGTGATGGGTTCTTATGGAATTATATAGAGCTAAAATTCTTTTTGTAAGATTATAGTCTCATGAGACATCTCGTCAAGGATTCTGGAGTGAACATAATCCATCATAAGAATTTTTTCATCATTATTTCATGGAATTCATCCTTGACCTATGTTTATAATGTATTTTTTATGTTGTTTTGGCATTTCCAATGATTCCTTTATGTTATCATTCTATATCATGTCTTATTATCCATTACCCTTTTTACCTCAATGATATTCCTATAGTCTAAAATGTATTATATTCTTAATTTTATAGCAAGTTTATTTCTTTATTGGGCTTTATTTCTCACCCATTTCTTATGTGTATCCCCCTATTATCACATTAATTTTATTGAATGATCATGTTAAGGATTTTTTCGATAAACCTAGTATATTTCCTATTTAATGTGATTTTTAATGTACTTAATTACCAAAGAAACAACAGTTTATTTTCATCCATGTTATTTTTTGTATGATTTTATGTAATAAATAATTATTTAATATGTAAAAATAAATAGTTTTCATAATTGGAATAAAAGGAAAATATTAGTTATTAATGGGATTAGAATTTAGAGAGATCTAGAGAAATTCATATTGATCAGACTATCTATAAGAAAACATATAATTTTTTTTAAATATTAATCTAATAGATTTATCAAAAAAATACATCAATGTGTTCATACTATATTTTTAAGTGGATCAAGTACAAATTTAAGTAGGGGTAAAACCATAATTAAATACATTGATCTAGACTCAATCAGGAACCACTGCAAGAAAATAAGCCTTGCCACGAACCCGGTTTGACAATCCTGGGTGATATTATTAAAACAATCACCAGGTCAATGTGAACCATAATTAAGAAAACAAAAATACCATATTATTATATGTTTGTAAATAGATCATGGATAATGTATATTGATAACTTGGAATTCATGGGTTCAAAAATGAATGTCATTTACAAATTATACCTTTAATGTCATTGGATTACCATTTATGTGTTTTACAATTTTAAAAAACTCATCACTATTTTTTCTTATATTTTTCCCTATTGAGGAAAATAGGTTGAATTAGGTAAAAAACCAATGTGACGTGATATTTGAAGATCGCCACAATGAGATAGCCAACTTGATGGGAGTGGGAATTGTGACCATTATGCAATAAAGGATTCCAACAATAAATTGATCATATAATTCATCAATCATTGAAAAATGTATCAAGTTTATTGGGTGGATCTTATCCATCCATCAATGTTACGATAATTATAAGGATTTACTAGTTGTTAATTATATTGAGGGAGAAGTAGATAAATGGTTGAAATTGATCAATAATATGAATCATAATGAAGAGATCAAAGTGATGGGGTGCATATAATTCTAGAAACAATTTTTCGAAATATTTTTTTCTTCACACTCTCTATATTTAATTTGAATGGGATTTTCATCACCTCATGAAAAATGATGAGGAATCCATCTAAGATTACAATTGAAACATCACAATAATTTGATGATGAACCTATATATTTCCTTTTAAATTTGATTCCAAGGTTTCATGATTATTTTTTGAATTAAAACCATGTCATTAAAAACATCTCATGATATGGGAGTTTAATAACTATGAGGAAATTGTCTAATGTGACCTCAATGGATAAATATAGATTAGATAACTACAAGGGTATCATAGGGATAAGAAGAAGTAAGTGGAGCATAATTAGGGCGATAAAATTTGGAAATACAATGGTGTAAAAAATTCATCATCCCAATTGTGAAAAGTTTAGAATGAAGAACCCCATAAAATGAATAAGGGGGATATAGAAATTAATTAGGTGTTGGAATTTAGGGCACATAACTGGATATTTTTTATGGGAGAACCCCACTAATGTGATATAGGAAAGGAATTATCTGGTTAACCCTCAATGTATTATTTGGTGCTTCAAGTATAAGGAAAAAGGACACTTTTCGGACCAATGAATTAAGGGAAGGGTTTTGGGATAAAATCGATAACTTTAATGGTAAAAAGTGTGAGATTTTCCACCAACATCTATAACGGTAGATCCCAACATCAAACTGGTGATAAATAATTTAGATATTTATTTAATAATAGTTAATTTTCGTTATGATTTTGGTTCTACAAATTCCATTATATAATGAATATTTAACAGAATAATTAAAAAACAATATCAATGAATGGAATAATAATTGAATGTTAAAACAAAAATTAGAAAATAAATGCATCCCATGTATATAAATTTTCCCAGGTAAAATTTTTCTAGGATATAATTTCAAATGAAAAATGAGATTAACCCTTTGGAGAAATTTTATGAAAATATTGATATGCATTGAATTTACCTATATATAGCCTAAATAACGTTCATTGATAAAGAAATCATTCTTCATATCATGAATCATCCTCCTCTTCGGTAAATATTTTCGGAGGTGGATGAATCTTCTTTAGTACCAACATCGCATGGATAAATATTATTATCCTATGATAAGGAATATCTGAATCAAATTATTTCGTATTTGGGAAAAGATCATCTTTGAAGACATTACCATTATGAGGGAATACACTAATATGTTTCTTAAAGATTTTCTCATTATTCTTCACAGTTGAGAGGTTCAATTTTCAATCATGTTTATCCCAATGGTATTACCATTATCCAAGAATTCATATAGAATGGATATTTTGGGACATGAGGATCTAAAGAAACAACCACGATAGAATTTGGATAAATTTTTATTACACCCATGTGCTTCAACGTAGGGGTGCACAATTCCCTTTTTTCAATAAGAAGGTTGGGTCTATATTCCATTACATTGATTATATTGAGACCAATAAGATCATGATAAATAAAAAGTGACATATCCAATAGATTGCTGACTTTTTTAATCATCTATGTTGAGAAACATATCTCTATAAGGAGGATCTATGGTTGTGTAATTTCAATGTTAGAGTGAAGTAGGATGATATCCCCAAGACATTGTTTTGTACAAGGTACAAATCATATGAGTTCATAGTTATTCCATTCATACTCACTAATAGACCAACAACAATGATGGATGTGATGAATAGAGTACTTAAATATTAGCTTGAAAAATATTTGGTTTAATATATAAATGACATTATAATGTACTAAATATTATTGAGGAGTATAAGGAGCAATAGATCACTATGCTAAATACATTAAGATGTATGAAATATATGGAATAATGATTCATTATTGGGGACATTCATGTATTTCTTTAGCACACATTGACCATATAATAATATATGAAGATAGATAAAGAAATGATGTATGATATATACATTGCACATAAGCCTCAAAATGGAATGAATGTGACAGGTGCAACTAGAATTATATAGTGCTCCAATGCATTGGTTAATGATTTATTTGGATGATATTCCATACAAGGGATATTGGAGTGAACGAAATATATCACATGAATTTTTACAGTATTGCCTATTGGAAGTTTTCCTTGAACAATGTTTATGAAACAATGTTTTATTTTGTTGCCGCATTTCCCATGCTACCGTTATGTTGTCATGATAATCATGATTTATTATCATGTATATGAATCTTATGACTGTTATTCCCCATTGACATGACTATTTTCTAACATGTTTTAATTTTTTCTTGTTTATCTATTATTATTCCCTTCTTTTGATTTATAGCTCACCCCATTCTTATGTATATCCTCTGGTTTCCTTAAGTTGTTTTAAGTACATTCATGTTAAAGTAGTGTTCAACAAAGATTATTTATTTCCTATTTTATGTTATTATGTAATAGAACTAAATCCAAAAGAAGGAAGACATATCGATATTTTTGTTTTTATTTCGGGGACTTTTATGTAATAATTAAATAATTAATTTGTTATAAAGTGATGTTTTTAATAAGGTTGATGTTTTTAGGGAACAAAAATGGAGGTGATATATAAATTTTATGAAATAGTTGTTTATATTTTCATGTTTACAAAGGAAATAGACCAACATGATTTTGGATCAGATCGTTATATTATGTGACAAATATTAATCTATTAACAGTTTATATTTTTTTATGACTGGTAACTGCCATTGTATGTCCAAATGATTGTATATTGTTTTGGAAGGACAATGAATTACATTAAAAATCAATTATAAGATGTGGATTTATGGAATTATGATGAATCAATACCTTCAAAAAATTTATGGTACATTACGATTATTCCATGGTTTAGAAAAATAAATTCAAGTGATGAGGCAATAAGGAAATTTCCATGGAATATTGATATAGGAATTCAATATCAGATATTTTTTGACACAAGAAACACTCCCTAGTGGAGTAAAATTTATTATAAGTATCTGGAATTTTTAAATGAGCCATGAAACATATGTCTTATACTATTTACTAAGGAATAAATTTATCTGTTGTCTAGTATATCACTCATATTAGTTATTTAGCAATGTGGTCAAATTATAGCTTTCCACTATGGTTATCCAAGAAGAAAAAAAATTATATTACCTCTACTGATATCAGGACCAATATAACCAAGATGTCATATTGATATTTATTTGGATCCATTTTTCAAATATATAATATAAATGTGGGCTTCATCTATTTCATTATATGATTCACAAATAAATGACTATTACATGTAGAGATTCCTATTGTGGGGTAATATTAATGTATTTTTCCCTTTTCAAAATTTTCATTCTGTAAAATTAATGGAATTTTGGGTTATCCATTTGAGAATAAGGTACAAAAGAAATTATGATCCTATATTCCATGAAGTCCCTGATTCTTTGAAAAAATATATTTTTACACTGTCTAATTACATACTGATTATTGACGACATCATTCAGTGAGAATTTTGATGAAGGTACAACACCGATTTCACTAATTGATGACAAAAAATTAATAAAATTAAAGGATATTATTACAATTTATAGAAAACCGTTTTAAAAAACGATATAAAGATTATATAGAAGAAGTGGACATTTTTATTGAATTACATTAATTGAATTTTTTGAACGTAAAATGTTTGTATGATTTTAGTCATTATAAAAAAAGTCTGTTATATTATCATTGGAATGTTACAGAATGCACCCAAAAAATAAAATGATGAAATTATGGATAAGAAGGAGATGATTAGAATGAGGATAAGAAAAAATTTTCATCCAATGCACTATGAAAGGTAAAAATTTCTTTCTCTACCAAAATTCACATGTTGTAGATGAGTGATATTTTAGTGATTAAATGACCTAAATGGTGTAAATGTTAAAATATTTTATTAATCATTAATCAATTATGTCATGTTGAGGACTAATTTAATGTTACATGGCCTTAAATAACATAAAATTTATATTACATTAATGGTTTACGGCCATGAATGCACTTTTAATTCTTGCTAATTTTTTTTAACATATTTTAATAAATGATTTATTATTTTCTAAATCTATATAATGTAAATTTATAGGCTCGGTGATGTTATGGACTACATGAAATAAGATTGTTGTTATAGTAAGCAATTGGAGATTCTATCCCCACCAATATTTTTAAATCTAAAAGTTCTCTTGGTGAATATCTTAGTAAATGATATCCAGTTATGTAGTATTGTAAATTAGAGATTTATATACCCCAAAAAATGGTATATAAATATTTTTTAAGGGTTCATAAAAAATAGAAGTAGTTGAGACGGTTTTATTACATGGTGATAAATATTTTGGGACATCAGTGCATTTTTAAGAATCTTCATATCTATTATTGATAACATAAATATCCCAAAAGCACATCACAATAGTCTCTGTAAAGTCCCAAGCTTATTCAAAGATAATTTATTCCTGAGAAATTTTTTTTATATTAAATTAAAATTTATTTGTAAAAAATATAGATGGAACAAAAAAGCCTTATCTGATTTATAAAGATCATAACATTAATTATCTATGAAAACAATTAAAATTCCAAAAATTGTAATTAAAAAATATAAAATATAAAATATAAAATAAAATAATATGGATCACCCCATTAAGTTAGAATATCATCCCCTATATATAAATTTTTTAAAAAATAAATAAATTAATAGTAAACAAATAAAAATCCACAGAAAATGAAAATAAAACTATAAGAGGAACTGTAAAGAATTACTTGTGAATGAAATTTTTTTTCATTATATGGAGAAATGTGATCATTATAATTGTTGTATGGTCATTTGTAAAATATGGATTTTTTACAATATAAATATTATCCTATTTTTAAATTTATAATTATAACCATTTTGTAATAATTTCACAATTATTATTTTTGTTTATAAGTTTCATTGGTGATGGAAACTTGATAAATAAATGTGAAATGATGGAATCAACTTGTAAAACTATGAATATTGAAGAATTTTGTTTAGAACTTGCTAGGGAGGTATAATCCTTGGGGATTGGGATTTTCTAAGACCAAAATGTTCTTAAATAAGTGAATTGTGAATGAAATTACTTATGGGATATGTTAATGTTAGAGTATATTACCACTCGTTTGTTGTCAACCGAGCCACCCCTGAAACTCCCACCACTACAAACCACTCCCTCATTGAATATTAAGGTGTAATAAGGGGTAACATATCAACGATATTGTTACATAAATATTAATTCCTGTAGAATAAATTAAATACCAATTTCATTGATAACATTTTACGAATTATTATTTTTAATAAAATATGCTTTTATGTAAGACCAATTTAATAAATATATTATTGTTTGAACATAAAATATACTATTAAATTTTTCTAAAATTAATACACATTTATGATAATTTCTACTCTTTAGTATATCATTTTTTAATTAAATGGGCTTTTAAAATATTATTATTTAATAATAAATTAGTAAATAATTTTATATCATCTAGGAAATTAATATACGTTCATCAAATATCATGGTGTCTAAAAAACCATTTTTTTACAAAAATAAGAATTTTTATATTTAAAAGATAAAATTCTCATAATAATAAAATTCTTTTGATAAATAATTTTTTATTTAACATCATCATCTGGAAATTGGTTTAGGGTAATGTTTATAAAATTTTATAAAAGACATTCTTATTTAGTAAATACTGAAAATACAGTTTTGCATTTTGTAGAATTTTACATTATATTTTGAACATATAGTTTTAATAATTAATTAAACACCATAAATTTCCGAACAAATTCTATTTTATTGTTATTCATATTTTTATATCTTTTAATAAATTCCCCAGTATATAACTATCCTTTCAAAATAAAAAATGGATATTTTCATTTTCAAAACATTAATTTATTAAAATTTTACTTTTTAATGTCTTGATATGTATTTTAAAGTGGTGCTCGGTTATTATGGATTGAAATATCAAAATAATTGACACTTATTTATGAGAACCATGAGAAAATACCTTGGGTAAGCCAATGGTAATTCATTCTCAACAAAATAGATTTGCAAGACCTATATTTGAACATTATTAAACAATTCCTTGAATTTTCATTAAATTCCAAAACATTTATCCTTTACCATTCACTCCAAATATATACTCCATGCATTTCAGGTAATTTTCAATACCATATAATCCCAAAAGGTACCCATAATCAAGCAAGGATATATTCCTCATGATTTAGGAGTAACTAATCACGGTTTGGGGAATTATCCTTCCTTTCTATTCAATATAAGTACATCTTTTTGTGTGTGCATTCTAAATATTATGTTAATATAATTTAACACCTTCTGATCATAAAAATATTTCCAATATTTTTTTATCATTGGGATACCTTCATTATCTCTCATTTCACACTTTTCCATATCCAAATTTTTACCCACCATGCGGACGAAAATAATTTGAAAATATATCTCTTTTAAATGAAACATTCTTATACTATGAATAACCAAAACATTTAACTATACATGGTATTCACTGATATGTTGATATATATTTTTATTAGTTTATTTACTTATAAAAAACCTATATTTCTATTCTATGGGTTATGAAATATTTCATGGACAATTCCTTAAGCACACACATACTCAATTTTTTATACAGATCCAATACATTATTCTCCCATGGATATTTAAAATATTACATATTATGGAAAATGTGGATCACATTAAAGTAATAATTGTTTAAATTTCACACTGATATATCTCCAATTCATTGGGAAAATAATTTACTCTCTTGATATGACATGTTTTACTATACCTTGGTGCATAACCGTGGTAATTTTGATTTTTAACACCTTGGTGATAAACCCTGGTGATACGCTACCGAATATCAAATTTAAATACATTATCCTAATTTCAATGTTTTGATTCATGTTATTTTCATAATGTTGTAACTTCTAGACTCAATATCCATATTACTGATGCCTCATGTCAGTGGGTTCCCTGACATCAAGTATGTCTCCCATACATGAGGCACTGCTGAATAGTAGTGAGAGTCTATGGTGGTAATGTGGGTAGAATATACACCCATATTAGAGTAGTAAAATATATATGATTAATAATTAAATAATAGAAGTACCATTATATAATAAATATCATAATGAAAACAATTACAATAATCAACTATGTAATCATAAACTATATGAAACATCAGTTTTAGTCAAACACCATAGATTGAATCATATATATGACAATGTCATGAAATGATGATATAAACAAAGTTCATTATGTTAAAATCAAATTAAACATCCGATATAAAAAACAAAAAGAGGCTACTTCTCAAGCATCATGACCATGTACTATACTCTCTTCCCCCATGCTCTATAATATAAGAAGGAATTGTCACGACCAGTCCTTAGGGCCCGTGTCGTGACTACCCCAAGACCGCCTTCCATAGGCCAGGGGATGGAGACTAGCACCAAAGGCATAAATCCCGATAACTGGGAAGGTATTGCCTTTATAAAGTAAACAAAACACCACAGAGTATATGCGGAAGTAAAACACTAAGTACAAAGAGAAGTGCTGAAAAGTAAATTGGCCAGAATACAAACTCAAAAGTAGGTACAACTACAACTGAACAAGTACAACAGAAAAAGAAAACAGCTGGAAGAACGTAACCGGCTCCTGGGACATCCTCCATGGATCCTACCTAAAGGGTAGGTACAGATTTGGTAGCTCCTAGATCATCCACCACGGATCCTACCAGAAGGGTTGGTACAAATAGCGCCCACAGTGCTCTCGCCCGTCAACCTTCTCCAAATGTCATCTCACCGTGAAGTCCACCTCTAGATACTGACTCGTCGTGTAGTCCACCTCGGGTACCGTCCAGTCCTCGAATGCTCGGCCTTCGTCAGCACTGCTCGTCATCTACAACCAACACAACGAGGTGCAGGCATAGCCCTTGCAGGGGTGAGTATAACGATACTCAGTAGGGACCCCGAGACCCTCAAGATCTCACTCAAACCAACAAGGATAACCACAAATAAGATATCAACAGATAACCTCTACTTAGGCATATACCCATACATATACCTATGTTATCAAGTAACCCATCTCCATCACGAGGAAACACAATGATCATAAACTCAGCTCAAACCAGGAGTTTCATTATCGAAACCGTAACTGCTGAAGAGCCCCGTCTCTGGAGTGTACAGTGGTCCTGTCACGACTCTGAGGTACTAGTCACTAACCTAATACTGCTGAGGTACTCCTCCTGTTGAGTACTGTGGGCCTGCTGCTACAACCAAGAACTTCACACCATGGGTCTGCCGCTACAACCAAGCGCTCCTCCATCGTGGGTCTTCCACTACAACCAAGCGCTCCCCCTCATAGCCTCCAGAGGTACCTCTTCTGTTGAGTACCGCGGGTCTGCCGCTTCAACCAAGCGCTCCTCTACCATGGGTCTGCCGCTACAACAAAGCACTCCCCACTGGGCTATCCGAAACACACTGAGTCGATCGGTCAAGTAGTCGTCAGGTCTCAGCCGGCTACACGGTCTCCGTACTCCGCACGCTCATCTACGGGAGGGTCCGCTCCCCGAGCTGCTGGTCGATACTCCAAGTATCTAAAAGTCCCACGAAGAAGTATCTCAAAGGACCGCCTCGTCATAGGGGTCTCAACGCAACAGACGACGCGTCAATCGGACGCCCGGTCTGTGAGTTACTAGCCTTTTCATCCCAGGGGCCCGGTTGGTTTTTTGAGTGAACCAACCCAGCCGTATCTCAACTGTACCCCGAAATCTCATAGGTTATACTCATAGGGACCGTTTCTCAACGTGATCACCAACGCCACTAACGGTTCTTCAAACGAACGCCCGGTCTGAAAGATATCAGCTTTTCCGTTCCAGGGGCCCGGTTGGATTTCATGTACAATCCAACCCAGCCACTATCCAACAGCAGCCAAAACTTAGTAAAAGCATTCCAGAAGTTCTGTTTCATCAAGAGGAATTCAACGAGACAGACGGCGCATCAATCGGACGCCCGGTCTGTGAGTTATTGGCTTTTTCGTTCCACAGGCCCGGTTGGTTTCGTGAGTGAACCAACCCGACCACACTCTGACATCATCCAAACCTCAAGCGGAGTAATCAAAATGATCCGTCTCTCTTAGAGTAATCCACCAAAGTAGACAGCAAGTCAATCGGACATCCGTAGCTCAAGATATGAGCGTTTCCGCTCCGAGGGCCCGGTTGGTTTCGTGTACGAACCAACCCGGCCGTACCCTAAGTATTCCGAAACCTTGGGTGTAGTATACCTAAAGGTCCGTCTCGATCAAAGGACCGCATTTCCACTGATGGCGCATCGTTCGGAGGCCCGTAGCTCATGTTATGAGCGAAAGACCGTGATGGGTCCGAAAACGGGGGGGTCTGAGCCCGGACCGACCCAGCCCGACCCCCCTCGGTCGACCCGAACCGGCTCGGCCGGCTCGGTCCGGCCCGACCGGCTAGCCGCGTCTCGACCAGCGTGGCTGAGCGCAAGCTGCGGGCGGGGTGCGTGGCTCCCCCACACTCGCCGCTAATTCAAGCCGGCGGCAACCGCCGATGCCAGCCCTCCGGCAGCGCGCCGCCACCGCCTTCCACAGACCCCCGGACGCGCTCCGGTGGTTCGTTTCTCCTACAGTCTTCGCCAATGGTCCTCCCGGGACCCGACCTTCACTGCGAAGGGATTCAAACACCCTAGCGACCTGCTTCATCTTTGTCCGTTGACCCACACGTCAAATAAAAAATGCACCGTCTTCGTGGTTCTCCGGCGCGACGCGATGGCGCCACGCATTTCTTGCCGCATGTTTCTGCGTGGTGCGACGGCACCGCGCCGTCCCCGTTTCAATCCACAAAAGAAACCCACAAGGATAAGGAGGAGGGTCGGCTGTGTTTGTGCGGTCCGACCCCCTCTCATTAGTTGATAGAAAATCGTCATATTTCACGATGATCATCAAGGTAGTAATCACGAACAAATTAAATAATAATCCTCAACATCAATCCGCATGAACGAACGATCCGCGGATCAACCTGGAATTGGTTGGTCCGTGCTCGTCATTCTTTTCTCAAAAGATTATAGAACACCAAAATAAAATTTCCCTACCTCAAGCGTCGTCGAGCGAGGGTTCGTCGCGGATTCTCTCATCGCGGAAAAAAGCATCGCGGGAAGGGGATCATCGATGTCACGTCGCGGGTTGGTGTCGCGGAAGATGATTCGTAGACGAAGACAGAGGTTGTCCGAGGTGGAACGACGTCTCCCTTCCTTTGACGTGGAAAGAAGAACGATGCATGGCGCGTCGTCGTTCTTCGGGAGAAGGACGTGACGATGTTCTTCGTCGGAGACCGATTCGTTCTTCACGTTCTTTGTCGTTGAAGAAGATGTTCTTCAAGCCTCTCGAATCCTCCCAACGTGACAAGACTCTAACCAAGAAATAAAATAAGCCCAAGTATTATTTTATTAACACAAGATAAGAAATTGAATTTCAAAAGAAAAGAAACGAACAATTAATTCAATGAATTAATTGTAACGATTTAACCGCCTAATTAATGAGGCGTTTCTTAACCAAAAAAATGCACGGATGACTTTCATTAAAGAGGGGGGTTGCAGGTGTGTTACTTATAGGAAAAGAAATGGTGGGGATCGTGCGGGCCCCACCTCACAAATATCCTACCAAGTGGGTAGGATATTTTGGGTTCCACCACATCTTCTTAACTTATCTTAAGTGGCTTTTAAGTGGATTTAAGTGAAATAAAATAATGTTGTCGCACCACTTTATTTTATTTCTTAACTTAACCCCAAAAATTAAAAACCACACATGAGAAAACGCAACTCCGGAAAAAGAATTTCTAAGAAAATATCGACACTATGATTCTATCGATGCCCTCAGAATTCGATTCCGAGCACCGGTTCCGCAGTTAGAAAAACCAGCTCGTTCGTTCACTGAACGCACATCAGCTAAACTTCGGAAAATGATTCTGGGCACACCGGGCCTCGGAATCAGGCGCCGTTAGAAACTACGTTCTTGTAAAATCCCAAAGAAAATTTAAAAAAAAATCCCTTGAGTTTAACAGGCCTTTACATTACTCCCACCTCAGGGATTTATGTTCTCGTAATGCTTTAACACAAACTAGGGTTACAAAAGCAGTACTGAGCACGCATCTGAGCCTTCCACTCCCATGTGATCACCTGGAGGTTCTCGTCCTGCCCAAGAATGTGCACCCGAGGAATAGACCGTCCTCGTAGGATCCGCTCCCCTCGATCCTCAATCCCTACAGGAACCTCCGTAGAAGTAACCCCATCGCCATCGTCATGCTCCTCATGGTTTATGTTATGCGAAGGGTCGAGCGCGTATCTCATCAGTTGAGATACCTGGAAAACGTAGTGCATCTGGTGCAACTGAGGTGGATGGATCAATCGGTAAACCACCTCTCCTATCCAGCTGAGGACCTAGAAAGGTCTGTTGAACCTCGAAGATAACTTGCCTCCTTGGTCACATATCTATAAACCTCGTCGAGGTGAGACCCGTATAAGGACGTGATCATCATCCTCAAACTCCAGAGGTCTCCAACTCCTGTTAGAACTGGAACTCAAAACGACTGCTTCCATGAGGGAAAGGTTGACCAACTGAAGAGTGTTTGGTCGCACCCCACCCCTGTGCATGAGTTTATCCTGTGCTGCCTGGGGTTTCCTTTTTGCCGACCAAGGAAAACCCATCCTGACGTCGTTTTTAAACAACAACCTTATTGCCTAATACCGTCAATTTGTGTATGAACTGTGATTTCCCAGTCCATACTCAAACCAACGTCGTAAGGCCTCGACGCTACCACCAAGAGATTCTAACCGAAACTCTCACCTCGAGGGTCTGACCACACTGTCGGCATAAGTGTGATTATCGAGTCTCATCTGAAGGTATCTCCAGACGTGAGGGTCAAGTCCACGGCTTACCGGAAACTATAGGTCTGGAACAAGATTTTTGAAAGAAATGAATGATTCATATCAATGTCCGTTACTACAACAGCTAGTATTGGACACAGACTGTCCCTTGAATCATTCTTAGATCCATCGGGCCACTCTCCTTGAACGCATGCAGTCGCACTCTTCCTCCGCCCTCCAGCTCCCTGAGCCTGGCGGGGATAACTAAGGCGGGTGGTTGTAGCATGTTTAGATGTAAACCACCTCATGCTGCTCTCCTAGCTCTGCCTCCACGTCTGCCGCTTCGCAGAATCATCTCTCTTTAAATCTTCCTCTTCTTGAAACATTTAACACGCCCGTGTCACTAAGACTGGCACCGGTTTCCTGTTTCTTACTGCATTGGGCAGTCTTCACCCGCTCATGGATGATCTCCACCTTCTTTGCCTACGATCTGGAAGAGCTGCTAAAATTTCTCCTTTGCTGAAAAGAGAAACTTGGTCTCATCCCCTGGATGAACCACGCACATTGCCTAATACAGTCAATCCTGACATGAAGGATGCATTCATTCCATGGATGACGTCGTAAGGCCTCGACGTAACTACCAAGAGATCCAACTGTCACTCTCACCACCAAGGGTCGAGTCACACTGTCGGCATCAGTGTTAGGTTACTAGGTCTCCTCCAGTAGAAATCTCGAAAGTGATGGTCAAGTCAACAGTTTTAACCGAGACCACTCAGTATCAACCAAACAAAAAGGACAGGAAAGCAAACATAAGAATGATAAGTGTCTTTTTATTATTACAGCTCATTGTACAAAGACACGAATACAACAATAAAATGGAACTAGAAGTACAAGGGACGTATCCACTAGTTCCTCTCTTGTCCACCTGCTCCCGGAGCTCTACTACCCTGTCCACTGCTCAGCTGTTGCTTAAGAACCTGCCGCTCCTTCCACCTCGATGGCTCCTCCAAATCCTGCAGATCATCTGTACGAGGAGTCAGACAGTCACGTGCTAGGTGACCCTTTCCACCGCATGAGAAACAATGTCCGTTTCTGGCACGCCTGGCTCTGACCCCACCCCGGGTGCCCCACACCACTGATCCTAAAACCCGAGATCGCCCAACTACTGGTCTGGTCCTCCTGGACCTCTGCATCATCTGTCTACTTCCCACAGATGACTCGGCTACTGATCTAAAAACACACGGCAAAGGCAGAAGCTCCTGTACACGCTCGGGGTGTAGAGATACTGGCACAAACTCCACCCTGAAGAAGGTATCGATGTCTTCCCATGCGAAGGTCACCCAGTCGCAAAACTGGAACATGTGGCTCCACCACCTTCCTGCTGCTACCTAAAGAAGGCTGGAAGCAAAGATCACCATGAAGTATGCAGACGTCCCCACTAGCCTGAAGACTCTCACCAAAGTCCCCAGCCAAACCTCAGCCACCTGTGGGTTTGTCTCTCCCCAGAACCCGGGTGGCCTCTAGCGCTGGAACTCGTTCAGCGCACTCAAGTGGCGTGCATCGCCTACTGCTGGGGCTGGTGGCATTGGTGGCCCAACATACGGTAGTACCGTTGGTGCCTCAACTGCAAGAGGGCCCTGTACCAAAGCCTCATCGCTCGACAGGCTGTCAGTACGCACATCCCTCTGGGCTCTAGCTGGTCATCCGAGAAAAGGCATCCTGAAAGAAACAACGTGACACGGTCAAACGATTATACCTGGTGAGATGACCTGGTTTGAGCTGATATTTAAAAACTTCTGGAAACACACACGCAATCAGTTTTTTCGTGCACGAAGTCGAAAATCAGTTGTCACAGTCCTGGTCTATGGATACATCGGCCGCCCGCACCAACACTAGACTCCCTGAACTGAATACCACACTCGTTACTCTTAACACTATTGCTTCACAGAAAAAAATATCAGAGTTATAAGTTCTACGGTATAACCGACTCCTTTGATACCAATTTGTCACGACCCGTCCACGGGGCCCATGCCGTGACTACCCCAAGCCCGCCATCCTTTGGCCAGGGGCTAGAGACTAGCACCAAAGGCGTAAATCCCAATAACTGGGTAGGAATTTCCTTTATAAAGTAAACAAAACACCATAGAGTACAAGCGAAAGTAAAACACTAAGTACTAAGAGAAGTGTTGAAAAGTAAATGGGCTAGAATACAAACCCAAAAGTATGTACAACTACAACTGGAGAAGTATAATAGAAAAAGAAAACAGCTAGAAGAACTGAAGCGGCTCCTAGGACGTCCTCCTCGGATCCTACCAGAAGGGTAGGTATTGATGGCGTAGCTCCTAGATCGTCCACCACGGATCCTACCTGAACGGTAGGTACAGATAGCCTCCACAACGCTCTTGCCCATCAACCTCCTCCAAATGTCGTCTCACCGTGAAGTCCACCTCCAGATACTGACTCGTCGTGTAGTCCACCTCCGGGTATCGTCTAGTCCTCAAACACTCGGCCTCCGTCAGCACTGCCTGTCGTCTGCAACCAACACAACGAGGTACGGGCATAGGCCATGCAGGGGTGAGTATAACGATTCTCAGTAGAGACCCCAAGACCCTCAAAGTCTCACTAAAAACAACAAGGATAATCACAAAGAAGATCTCAACAGATAAACTCTACATAGGTATATGCCCATACATATACATAAGTTATCAAGTAACCCGTCTCAATCATAAGGAAACACAAAGATCATAAACTCAGCTCAAACCAGGATTTTCATTATCGAAACCGTAACTGCTGAAGAGCCCCGTCTCTAGAGTGTACAATGGTCCTATCACGTCTCTGAGGTACTTCTCACTAACCTAAGACTACTGAGGTACTCCTACTGTCGAGTACTGTGGGCTTGCTGCTACAACCAAGCGATTCCCACCATGGGTTTGCCGCTACAACCAAGCGCTCCTCCATCGTGGGTCTGCCGCTACAACCAAGCGCTCCCCCTCATAGCCACCTGAGGTACTCCTTCTGTTGAGTATCGCGGGTCTGCCGCTACAACCAAGTGCTCCTCCTCAATGGGTCATCCACTACAACCAAGTGCTCCCCACAGGGCTATCCAAAACACGCCGAGTCGATCGGTCAAGCAGTCTTCAGGTCTCAGCCGGTTACACGGTCTCCGTACTCCACACACACATCTCCAGGAGGGTCCGATACCTGAGATGTTGTTTGATACTCCAAGTATCTCAAAGTACCATGAAGAAGTATCTCAATGGACCGCCTCGTCATTGGTGTCTCAACGCAACAGACGGCGCGTCAATCGGACGCCCGGTCTATGAGTTACTAGCCTTTTTGTCCCAGGGGCCCGGTTGGTTTCATGAGTGAACCAACCCAGACGTATCTCAACTCTATCCCGAAATATCATAGGGTATACTCATAGAGACCGTTTCTCAATGTGATCACCAACGCCGCTGACGGTTCGTCAAACGGACGCCCGGTCTGAATGATATCAGCTTTTCCGTTCTTGGGGCCCGGTTGTATTTCTGATACAATCCAACCCAGCCACTATAAAATAGAAACAAAAACATAGGAGAATCATGACAGAAGTTCCGTTTCATTAAGAGAAATTCTATAAGTCAGACGACGCATCAATCGGACGCCCGGTCTGTGAGTTATTGTCTTTTTCGTTCCAGGGGCCCAGTTGGTTTCGTGAGCGAACCAACCCGAACGCACTCCGACGACATCCAAACCTCGAGCGGAGTAATCCAAAAGATCCGTCTCTCTTAGAGGAATACACCAAAGTCGATATCACATCAATCGGACGTCCATAGCTCAAGATATGAGTGTTTCCGCTCTGAGGGTCCAGTTGGTTTCGTGTACGAACCAACCCGGTCGAACCCTAAGTATACCGAAACCATGGGTGTAGTAAACAGAAACGTCTGTCTCGATCCAAGGATTTAATCTCCGCTGACAGCGCGTTGTTCGGAGGCTCGTAGCTCATGTTATGAGTGAAAGACCGTGAGGGGTCCGAAAACCGGGGGTCGGGGACCGGACCGACTCGGCCCGACCCCCCTTGGGTCGACCCGACCTGGGTCCGACCTGGCGGATCCCGGCCCGGCCCGGCCGGCTCGATCCGGCCCAACCGGCCGGCCGCGGCTCGACCAGCGTGGCTGGGTGGAAGCCGCGGGCGGGGTGCGCGGCTCCCCCACCCTCGCCGCTAATTGAAGCCGGCGGCAACCGCTGCTGCCAGCCCTCCGGCGGCGCGCCGCCCCCGCCTTCCATGGACCACCGGACGCGCTCCGGTGGTCTGTTTCTCCTGCCGTCTTCGCCAACGGTCTTCCCGGGACCCGACCTTCACTGCGAAGGGATTCAAACGCCATAGAGGCCAGCTTCGTCATTGTCCATTGATCCGCACGTCAAATAACAAAACGCGCCGTCTTCGTTGTTCTTCGGCACGACGAGATGGCGTCGCGCCCTTGTTCGTTTTCACGACGTGGCGCGACGGTGCCACACATTCCTTGCCGCATGTTTCCGCGTGGCGCAACGGAACCACACTGTCCCCCTTTCAATCCAGAAAAGAAACCCACAAGGATAAGGAGGAGGGTCGGTCGTGTTTGTGCGGTCCATCCCCCTCTCGTTAGTTGATAGAAAATGGTCATATTTCACGAAGATCGTCAAGGTAATAATCACGAACAAATTATATAATAATCCTCAACATCAATTCACATGAACTAATGATCCGCGGATCAACCTGGAATTGGTTGGTCCGCGCTCGTCGTTCTTTTCTCAAATGATAATAGAACACCAAAATAAAATTCTCCTACCTCAAGCGTCGTCGAGCGAGGGTTCATCATGGATTTTCTCTTCGTGGAATAAAGTGTCGCGGGAAGGGGATCGTCGATGTCACATCGCGGTTCGGTGTCACAGAAGAGGATTCATAGAAGAAGATGGAGGTTATCCGAGGTGGAATGGTGTCTCCCTTCCATTGATGTGGAAAGAAGAACGAGGGATGGCGCGTCGTCGTTCTTCGGTAGAAGGACGTGACGAAGTTCTTCGTCGAAGACCGATTCATTCTTCACGTTCTTCGTCGTTGAAGAAGATGTTCTTCATGCATCCCAAATCCTCCCAACGCGACAAGACTCTAACCAAGAAATAAAATAAGCCCATGTCTTATTTTATTAACACAAGATAAGAAATTGAATTTCAAAAGAAAAGAAACAAACAATTAATTCAATGAATTAATTGTAATGATTTAACCGCCCAATTAATGAGGCGTTTCTTAACCAGAAAAACGCACGGTTGACTTTCATTAAAGAGGGGGGTTTAAGGTGCGTTACTTAGAGGAAATGAAATGATGGGGCTCGTGCGGGCCCCACCTCACAAATATCCTACTATGTGGGTAGGATATTTTGGGTTCCACCCTATCCGCTTAACATATCTTAAGTGGCTTTTATGTGGCTTGAAGTGAAATAAAATAAAGTTGTCACACCACTTTATTTTATTTCGTAACTTAACCACACAAATTAAAAACCACACCCGATCAAACGTAGCTCCGGAGAATGCATTTATAAGAAAATACCGGTGATGTGATTCTATCGGTGCCCTCGGAATTCGATTCCGAGCACCAGTTCAGATGTTAGAAAAACTCGCTCGTTCTTTCACTGAACGCACCTGAGCTAAACTTCGTAAAATGATTCCGGGCACACCGGCCCTCGAAATCAGGCACCGTCAGAAACTGCGTTCTTGTAAAATCCCAAAAAAAATTAGAAAAAAATTTTCCTTGACTTTTACGGGTCTTTATAGGAAAGATAAAGCATCTATTGTAGGGATATTTCCCTTATCCATACATTAAAACATGATATATACTTGGCTACCAATTTTATCCCAAGTAGGGTGTGAGATAACCACTATATTCCACCACCAATCATGTTTATAAATAATCCAACCAGTTTACATTTCATAAAAATATGAAAGAATTGAATAATAAAAATTATTTACAATAAATACTAGTCTGCTCGGGATTCTATAAGACTCTTGGATGAATCATCCAACTAGGGTATAAACTGATGTATGTTAGATATGTATCCATAAATATTATAATAATATAAAAAATAGGTATATAGATATATGGATACTATAAATGCAAATGTTTTTTTTCTTATTTACATGGATTCTAGGTGATAGTTAGGCCTATAGAATAACTCAGGTGTCTATAGTTACTGTATTGAGATAATATCTCAATAAAAGTTATGAGAACCAAATCTCATATTAATGTGAGGAATAATTCACATATCTCAAGATTGAGGGGCAAGTAGTCATGACCAGCACCTGAATTAAGGATCCATGGATCATCGTGCACATCGTCCAGATTAAATTATAATAGTGTGAGATGTCATCCTCAACACCTTATGTAAGGGAGTGTGAAATTTCATACTCAACTTTTCCATTATCCATCAACCAATGACCAATACCCATTTAAAAATAATAATAATAATAAGGGTTTACCAATTAATAATTTTAATCATCAAGCCCTATATTACCAAGGGTATCACAACTCTTACTATTCAAATTCATTATTATATAATTTTCATCATAGCCATGCCTCCCACTATAGTATATTTATGTTAGGATATTTAATTTATAGTTCAATGTAAATCCATTTTTTAGATAAAACAAACACAAAGATAGTGTGGCTATCAATTATTATGTTACATAAAATAGGGAAATTCTATTAACTATGTTAATAAAAAAACATTGATAATGTTTTTTCATTTAAAAATTTATGTTTCTGAAGGGAATTACACATCTAAAAGGAAAGGGTATGGTAATAAATTAGTTCATCATCCTCTAGTCATGTCGAAATGTTATACAAGAAGTATGACAACAAGCCTGAATTTATTTACAAATTAATAACATAGTTAATGGAAACACACGACAATGGATGGTTTTTCAAAAATGGAAAATCTATAAAAACAACATGAATTTTAGTGAAAATTACTATACCACTTAAAATAAGACCATGTAAAACCAATAATATAGTTTAAAACATTGATTTTAATAGGAACTAAATAAATCAATGAAAATGACCAACACCATGGAAAGAAGAAGTATGAGCTTGCACCTGAATATTGGAAGAGAAGGATGATAATTGATGATAAGAAGAGAAATGATTAAGGAGATTACTTCTTTGTAGACAATTATTCTGAAGGAATTCCATTTGGAATTTGGATTAAGGATTTTCAAAATAATATATAATATAAAGTGGGAGAGAATATAGAGGAGGAATGAGGTGTTGTAGAATGGAATGTTGAGTAAAATGTTCTTTTTGACATTTCCATTCCATTTTTTTGGAAATTAGAAAGCCAATAATAAATATATAATATATAATACTTTAATTTTCCAAATTATTTTATATTATACAAATGATTTTACCACAATTTAAAATTGTTTTAATGTTTTTACAAATTTAAATTATAATTATCATTATGAGTATGAATCAGATTATCATTAGATTCACCATTTTATCCCAATTTAATGTATTTCTATCATGTATTCATACTAATTTTTTTTATAATTTAACATTAAATCCAATTCCATTTTATTCACACTCATAAAGGAAATTATAATGCGACTCTATGTAAATCCCTCTGATTTACTTATGTTTTAATCTAAAAATGGAAAATCATTTTATCCTATTGAAAATTTTTAATATAAAAAACAGATTATCAAAATGATGTACATTATTTTTATAATATGTTTATTTCAAAAGTATATCATTTCATCTGTTATAATATGAAATATGGAGTTCCATGTGTCCATGTCCTTGTGGAAATATCGGATAAAAATGATTGTTATTAATGAATATGATCAGTAGGAGGTATACATATAAATGCCTATTCATTCAGTTTGTGTGTGAGTATGTGGTAGAAATCTGTTATCATTTGTATGTGTGCAATGATTTTTCTTTATTTTTTGATGTGTTAAATCATGATCACCTTCTTCCTAGTATTTTTTATTTTCTTTAAAGAGAGTATTTTTCTTGAGGAACACTTTCAGTTTGTCTCTTTTAGAATATGTTATATTTTTTGCACGACGTTGATTTTTTTAATACAATTTGGGAAATCCATTAATAGGATGAAAACAT
This sequence comes from Viscum album, assembly GCA_963277665.1. Lineage (NCBI taxonomy): Eukaryota > Viridiplantae > Streptophyta > Magnoliopsida > Santalales > Viscaceae > Viscum > Viscum album. The sequence continues at coordinate 1,924,503,473 of OY728160.1, forward strand.
CCAATCATCATGATCGTGGGAATGTGGGGATATAAATATAGAATCTAATCCATCATATTGAGGGATTCTAGGATAGGAAGACAGTGGAGTCGATCACCTTCTTGATCGAGGGATTCTATGGATAGCAATACAAAAATTTGATCATCCTATTGATGGATTACCCAAGTGTGGATAAGGCAAAATTTACTGAAATTATAAATAAATATACCTATATCCATGTGAAATGAATACCATTCTCTTTGGGATGAAAGAATTAAATTTAGTTGTACTACTTGATTCTCTACAAGCCTTTTATATTCCGCTATAAATAAATAGAAAGTGAAATTTTGAATTCATCATTTTATTTGTATTTAATTTAATCAAAATATCAATTATTATGATAAATTTGTTTTAATATGAATATTATACTATATTCTTTATAATAGAATCATTATTTTTTATTAATCCAATTTAGCGCAACCATTATGATTATGATTCTTATTACACCTACACAGATTACAATGTTTTGTATTGCCAATATAATTAAATTCTAATTACAAAATTTAGAATAAAAATAAAAATATTCTTGATTAAAATATTATTTTCCTTATATCCAAAGGCCACGTCAGACTAACGTCTAAATAAACAATACGTTTTTGGAATACAATTTTTTTAATTCTATTAAACATTGTTCTCTTAAGGCCAAAAATGAATGTTTTTAATGTCATAATTCACCCCAACATCTTGTATTTGGCCATATACATATACATTTAGATCCAAAATTGGTATCTATGATAATTCATTGTTTTACTAAATGATAAATTAGGTATCAAATGAATATTTCACTACTTATATACTCGTTCATTTTTTTAATCTTTTCATTTGGAAGTTAGTTTTAAACAATTAGTATACAATACTTGTTACACAATTGTTTTTTTAGGGAAAATATTATTTCTATTTTCTAAAAAATGTAAGGGTAAAATGTTGGTTCTATAGACAATATCAATCTTAATAGACCACATATTTTTGGAGGTAATGAATATGAATATAATAGGGGTAAAATTATGTACTTTGTGATCAATATTGTAGTGGATAATTTTATTATACTAATAAATGATTATCCCATCAAATATAAAGAAGTTATATCTTTTACTAAAAATAAAAATAATATATATTAATTTGATTACAAATTTTTGGAATACCATATTATTTTCTGTAAAAAGAAATACATATAGCCAAATTTCTTCTTGTGAGTCTCCTAATATTATTTAGAAGAAGTTAGAGATTACTCATCTTAAAACATCAAATTTTATTGAAACCAGAAGATCTTGGTTGATAGTTGATTATAAAAATGTTCAAATTTCCTCATGTTCAACCCATTTTTGAGGTAAAAAATGTTTTATAACAACTTATAATAGCTTACAAGTTATTGGTGACAAAGGATTAGAGCATGAACTTCTTGTTGAAAATATTTTGACATCAAACTTAATGCATGGGAATTAGAGATAACTTCTATTGATTAATCTGCAAATATTAAAAAATTTACTCTTGATAATATTTTACAATATGAAAATAGATAGAAAAGTGATTATGAGAAATTTAAAATTAATAAAGGTGTAGTCTCTATTACTTCTACATCAAATCCAATGAATGCTCAAACTCATGTAAATGATGTTAAATAAACAATGAAAAAGATTTTTCTTTAGTACCCTTTATGTGATTCTGACATTTTATGAATATGTTGGATAATATTTCTCAATAAATCAATAAGTTTTTAAAAAATAGAATTTCCAGTATCATTATTAGAAAAGTAACATGGACAGAAATGAAAATAAAGACTCTAAAGTCACACTTAATGAATTCAAAAGAGATAGAAATATCAAACATGGCTATCCCAATATCTAAAGAAAATACTATAATAACTGAATAATGGTATAAAAAAGAATTTATTATTAGTTTAAAGGGAAGAATGTATGGAAATGTATTGACTCAAGGTGTTCCAGTAGAGGAGACACTACAAATGATTATTCTGATAATGAATATTCTGGAAATAAGTTTATTGGCCTCTATGCCATAATACCGGGTTAAAATAATTTTCCAATGGTTAAGCTTCAAACATATGATTCATTAAAAAAATTCATTGAATTCTAACAATCATGTTGAGAAAAATTATATTACATTTAATGAAGAAAATTCATTATCTGGTGAAAATAATACTTTAACTTTATAAGATGATATATAATTATTTTAAAATTTTCATAAAAATTAAAATTGTGAATTTATTAAGAAAATCAAAAATGAAAATAAAACAAAATATTTCTAAAAAAATATGTATCTGATATTTAAAAAGATATTGATAAGAAATATTTCTAAATAGATTCTATTTTTAATAACCATGAATATACTATTTCTAAAAAAAGTTATCTTTTTAATTATTTTGAATGATATTTTTCGAAGAAAATTATATTATAAAAACCCCACTTCTGAATCTAATAAATATGTTGATAAAAAATTATTTAAAAAACTAATGTCTGAAATTAATTTAATATTGAAACATTTAAGAGACATTACTACTGGTAAGTATGGTTTTTAAAAAATTTATAAACAACTCTATTCACATTGTACCAGAATATGAATTCGATATACTAATATAAAACGTTTTATTTAGTAACAAATTTAAATCCAATAAATTCCACCTTTTACAAAAAATTAAATGTTCATGACACTGTAAGAAGTCTTTTTTCTTTAATAAAATTAAATACCAACATTTCGAAAAAGTCTATTTATTAAAAAAAATTGGATTCCTAAATTCATATTTAATAATCATTCTAGACCAAGGAATTTTTTGTTTCATAAATCCTTATTGTAATGTATTCAGAAAAATAATAGAGTAACCAACAAAAAAAATATCATACAAGGATAGTTTTTGTTCCGGTAATATGACTGGTATTAAAGAAATCAATAAAAAATTATAAAAATAAGTGTTGTAAGAGTTTCCTTCAAAAATAATGATCAAGTAGAGATTTTTGGTATAGTCTGATTCCCCCATAGAATAAAATAAAGGAAAATAATTTATTGTATCTCCATATTTCATTCCAATTGGAAAATATGATTTGTGATTTAAGTCCCAAATTAATTAACTACATATTAAATACATGTGGAAATGTAGATATTTAATATATGATTATTATAATATGTTTACAAAAATAGAGTAATATGAAGAAGAACTAGAAGAGGTAATGGATAATTAATATTTAGATAATGAAGAAGGAAAAGAGGAAGAAGAGTATGAAGATTATGAAGGAGAAGAACCCAAAGAATAGGGATAAGGAAAAGAAAAATAAAAAGAAAATGTAGAGAAAAATAAATTATAAAAATATTATTTGAGTACTTCTCACGCCCAGTCAAAAATATTATCATTATCAAGAATGCATATTGAGATGTTAGTTAGCTTGGAGAAAAAAATTCACCTTTAATAAATAATACAATTAAAATCCAAGAGGGATGATGATAATTAAAATATAAATGATGAAGATTCGAATAAATTAATTATTAATGAAAATAAAATTTCAAATGAAAATAATTATGAACAATTATTTTAGAAATCAGATTAAATGAAAAATAAAATAAAGTCAGCTAAAGAAAAAATTGGAACAAGAAAATGAATGATTCATTTTCAGTCTAAATAATTATAAATAATCAATACTCATTGTATTGATTTTTCATTATCTTAGATTATGAATATTAGAGAATACTACCCAATTCCTTCCATGATTGGAAAAAAAGTTCATTTGGTTTTGGGAAACCAATATATATAATTTGATGACATAAAATCATTGATACATATGTTGATGAGATTAGAGGAAGAATCTAATGTATTAAATGGAAAAGATGAATCCCAAATAAAGAGTTAAAACAAGATTCTAAAAAGGCATCATTTTATTGTGGATGACATAATGAGTCATGATCAGAATCTAGGGAGAATCCATAAATATCTAGATGAAAATGACATTTCATTCAATAGTATTGTAAGTGATATATCCAATGAGGTTATGTATTTTGTAACATCCTCAAGAAATATGAAAATATGTCTCCAAATATATCATAATTACAAGAATTCATGAAGTATCTGCTCTATGTGATTTATAGATGCAATGTCTACAATGAAAAAATAAATGATTTGATTGATTATCGAGAAGTTTTCTAATAAAAAATCAATGATTAGGAAGATCAGTTTAATTTTTTTCAAGAAAATATTGAATCTAAATAAGAAATAAATAAATACCAAAATTAATTAATTAATACTTAGGATAAAATGATTTAGGAGATGTAATAGAGAAACAAATCTCTAGGGGATTTTTTGAAAAATGAATTAAAATATATAATGAAATTAATGAAGCTCATAAAAATTTTCAGATCCTTGATTCCATTGAAAAAAATTTATCTTCTTAAAAAAATTTGCTGAATTATTTTTGGAAGTCAAATGGGAGACTTATTCATCTTCTTTCAATTCGATTTAATGTCTTTCAATTTTTTAGGTTAAACGTTGTCTCATATAATTTTAGATGATCATGTTATATATCACACTTGTTTTAAATAGAATATTTTATAACCATTTTTTGGTTGTTTAGAGACATGCCAATTTCCATTTTGAAAATAACAAAGGGGGATAACATTATATAAATGGTTCTATTTCTAATAATAGTAAAATTATTTATGTAATGGGTAGAAATACATTTAAATAATAGAATACGATCCTTAAGGGGTTTTTTATTCTATGGTGGACATTTTCATATTCTAAATTCTATTAATATGACTTAATAAACTCGAAGGTAGATAAGGATAGTTATTAATGTATTGAATACAATGTATCTAAAAGATGATGGACTTATGTTTTTTAGAGATAATTTCTACTTATGACTTATTTTAGGTGATTTCAAAAAGAGGGAAAATGATGATTCAAAAGTTATATTTGAAATTTCCAATAATTTTATTTTTGAAATCTCTTACTCATTCATAAATATAAAATATCTAGTATTTTTATGTCTAATGAGTATTTACATTGTTTTTATTTATATAATATACATTTACCATTCATAAAAATAATTTTAATATATTCCATAGTTTATATTAAAATTTTCGTAATCAGAATTAATCTAATTATGATATAACTCACACATTAAAAAAATTGCATTTCAATAATGTATTCATATAGAAAAATGTTTTAATTAGATTCTTCATTGGAGTAGATACCATCAAATTGACACTCATAATGAAAATTGTAATGAATCTCTATGTAAATCCTTTAAATATAATTTTGTTTTAATCTGGAATATGGAAAACTATTTTATTCTCTTAAAAATTACTATTCCTAACACGTTAATTTCCACATGATGTGATGTATTTAGTTATATTTTCTATTAAAAACTATGTCATAGTTTTATTTATAATATGATTTATAGAGTTCCTAGAGTCTAGTTCCTTGGGGAAATATTAGAGAAAATAATAATGTTGGAGATCAAGATGGACAATGAATGGTAGATCAATAAATAACTGGTCTTTCAGTGTGTGTGGGTAAGAGTTAGACATCATTTTTCTTGTTCATGTATGTTGTGATTTTTCATTCATATTTCAAAATTTTAAAAGTATTGACACATTTTTCATTATTTATCATATTTTATTTAGAGTCTGTTTTTTTACATATAGAAATACTCTTAGGTTCTCTCCATAGGAATATGTTGTATTTCGTTTTTGAGACTCCAATTATTGGGATTGTGATCAATTAATTATATATATAAGAATAAATAATTTGATCATCTTAATCAATTCCTTTTTGGGATCAAATGACAGAATCTTATCCATCGGATTGAGGGCTTCTCATTTAAGAATATATAGGATCCAATACTATTCTTGTAAGAGGGATTATGGGGAATGCAAGAAAAAAACTAATCATTACATAAATGGTTTACCCTCGTGTGGGTATAATAGAATTTTTTGAATGTATAAATCATTGGAACATTAACCATGGCTTTTAGATATGCTTTTCTATGGCATAAAATAAATATATTAAATTGTATTAATTCTTTGTTTATATGTTTTTTATATTACAGTACAATTAATAGAATGTTATATTTTGAATCCATATTTGTATTTTTATTTAATCTATCAGAATATCTTAAATTATGAATCATTTTTTTTAAATTGAATATGATTATATATGCTTTATGAAAGAATCATTTTTTTATTACATTGATTTATCCGGACTATTTTCATTATGATTCTTACTAACCCACATCAAAATAAATTTTTTTCTATTGTGAATATGATTAAATTCTAATTACAACATGTGGATTAAATAATGGAATTGAAATGACGATGGAATTATTTTCATTGAACCCTAGGGCCCGATCAGATTACATTTTGAATACACAATTGGTTTTTTAATAATTTTTTTAATTCATTTTTATAATGTTACCGTAAGGTTAAGAATAAATGATTAAAATCTTTATATTCACCCCTCTTGTATTTATCCATCAATATATACATTTTTATCAAACATTGAAATTCGAAAATAAAATAGGGGTGGGTTTTTGTTTTGATTATAAAAAAATCATAAAATCACCCATCCAAAATGCGGTATCATGTTATAGATGTGTCGTTGAAAACCCATGCCCAAACTATACTTCCCCAACATCTTATCAAACATAACTCACGTGGACTAGGTGTATGGTTTGGATAACCATGCACAAGCCATGTGAAAAAATCAATCACAACCCTCTGGAATCCAATATGAGTATATTCCCAATATCTCAGAGTTTCAGATAAATTGTGATGCATCTTATATGTAAGAAGTTAAATTCATAGTTGAATCACACGATTTATAATGACTATGGATTAACCATGAATCCCACTATGTCTGTACAATTTTTGGAGCATTAGGTTCTATAAAAGCGCTAAATACTCCTGAATCATTCCTCAATTTGTAAGTAATTCTTACCTAGATAAAACAATGGATTAAAACCAAAAATTGGGTCCGACATACATCAAATTATTTGTGGTTACAACCTCTTATCCTTAATGAATCATCTCCATGAGTTGTCCTTTATAAGGTATAAGGGAATTTCTATGAACAGTTCCATCAACTATGATCATACATTAGCTTCATGATTCCATGTCTCATGTTTACCTCATTTATTAATCCATAGAACTCATAATAAATTGGAATAAATTTCCTCATACTGTTTTCATACTCAAATACACAATACACACAATGTAATCTTTAAAATAAAAATCCATCTCTAACTCATCCTTATCTTGTTGGAAAAAATGTGATATGTCTGAATAGTACCAAAGTAGTTGAGATATGTTAAATACATCATGCATTGATTGATATCCTTATGTATTTTCTATCATGTATTCCATAAGTATAAATCATTTATAATACTTAATGCATCTAAAAAACCTAGGAGAAAGACTATACTACCTATAAATTCATTGATGGTCTAACCCAGGTGAATCTCACTAGAAGATATGGTCCTTGGCCTCTTACTCAAGAAGAAATCAGGAGCATTTATCGAATGATTTTTTAGACTGATTTTTCAACTTGAACATTCTGATCTGTTAGACCTAATATATATATTTTCGGATAAGATAGAGTCCAAGAAAAGTTTCCTCCATAATCACTAACCAGCACCGAGGTAATACATAAATCCTAATTTATCATGCCTCACTAGGATCTATATAGATGGTATATTAAAATTTATCATTAGATGTGAACTAATCAATGTATATGCGTTTATCCCCAAAAACCCCATGTTAGTAACACATACAAGGATCATGTTCAATAACACATCAATTGTGGATCCGTCTATCCATCAATTCATGGACCATATATAATTCTCAGAATCACCTATGTACACAAGGCCATCTGGAACCCCTTACAGAAATGAGATTATAAATTATCGTCCCTATTATTTATGATATATCATGGACCCATATGTATATGTATAACCATCCAAATGTATTACCTCAAGGGATCATCTATCAAAAAGTTCTCTTGAACATGTATGACTTGTGTGAACTTTATCAACCATTCAATGACTACCCAAACTATATAATCTCAACGAGCTGATCATAGAAAACCTATCGTGGTGTATATAGATATATCATCCCATTTCAATTTGGTAATAGATAATAGCGCGGCATGTCATGTTTATTGATGATGTTCTGCCTTTAGCTACTAATAGTTTGAATAGTGAGTGATGAATGTAGATATGTATTGTTTTATACCAAGACAACAATATTAGTAATTTATGTATTGATATATCTTTCATACCATGGGATATACTAAACAAACTAAGGAATGAAATTCAATCATCAACACCTCTAGGTTTTTCTCATGTCATAGACATTACCAAGATAGTGTATGGTTTAGTCTTTATCATTGGTCCAACTATAATATTAATCATCATATCAGAAACATTCCATTTAGTTCAATCCATCATAACCTGATAATTTCTTCATTATCACCCATTCTAGAAGGGTTTTGGTCACAACTACTGCTATGAGGATAATTTGACTCTGATCCTCTAGAAACACAACATGCATCATTGAAAATAATTACTCAAGCTACAACTCACCATTAGGCTCTTGAACTGCATATGTAAAAAGCCAGTGGATTTGGTAATTTTCTAGAAGATTATATTTCCCAAGCATTTAGTCATGTATGAAATCAAGGGAATGAAAATAATCAACCAATATCACAACATGTGATTTTGATAATGTTGAGTAATGATATATATGAGGATTATGTGATTAGTGAACACCAGAAAATTCTCCCCATGTATATAATGCCTCCAAAAGTGTAATAAAAGAATAACCACAATAATCTAGTTGTTATGCATTAAGAAATTCTACTCAAGAAGCCTCAATTATTGAGTATCATGTTCTACGACTCAGTCTTCCTATATCAGAACTCCTCCCTATCTAAATTCTAGATGAATTATAATATATTTTATAAATCCTACCAAGCTCTGGAAGGGCCTAAATCAATTCTTATTATGAATTTTATTCTATCCCTTAGAATAATTCTTCACAAGATTCTAACCATATGAGATTCAAACCATCATTATTCAATCATGTACGAGGTAACTTGATGAGTGAGGAAACTTGGACTATGCAACAATAATAAAAAGATATAACTAAAAATCATTATGTTAATGATTTACTTGGTATTATCATTCGAAACTAAAACTCTCACAGACTCTATGTACACTAGTATTCCTTCATATAAAATGATATGTCCCATGAAGTGGAATTTGTTAATCCAAAATTTGAATTGGGTGATATTGTTATAAATAGGCTACTCTCTTAGTTTATTCAGCATAACTTCTAAATGCCGTTCAAGGATCTTTCAAGAATAATAATTAACCAATATGTAATCTTGAAAGACTACAAAAAATGAATCCAATCATGAGTGGAAACCGTGATTTATGAAAGCCCAAAAAATAGATCAAAAAATCATGAAACTAAACTGAATTACCAGGAACTCAAAAATACCTCACCCACACATTAATTAAGATTTATTTTTTTTATTATGATATAACTAAAACATGTTGATAGGTCGACCAAAATACAAACTTATATACCATGATATTTCCATGGATCTGAACAAATTGTCCTTCAATATGAGGCTCTGGATACTGTTACTTTACTAAAATCTATTTCTATGATCAGTAATACATGTAATGCCTAAGGGTACCACACACCGTTTAGGAAAATATGATTAATTAACACCATGGATATGTTTTTGGGGAATATAAAACCATTTTACTATAGATATTCCATCGATTTGTTGATCTCTAGAACCACATTATTTTTTTTTTCCGGAAAGGATTATTGGACACCATTATTGCTCCAATCACAATGTCAATTGTGAATTATACCTCTCTAACTCAATGTATCCCCAAAAATATTCATGAATGAAATAACTAAAATAATATACCATAGTATTAAAAAAATATTGTTGTATCACCTGATCATTCAATAAAAAATTGTCTATCTATATCATCACTCTACCCATTCATTGATGTTCAAGTCCTACTCCAGATTCATGGATATCCCATTCTCCGTAATGGATGTTTAATTCTCTCTATTGATGTAAAGATCACCCTCCAGTTATAGAAATTTATATGGGATTGATATCGATCTAACAAAATTCATATCAATGATTACACCAAACCCTATCTTGTCGAGGAAAAAGTATTCCATATGAAGAGATATATGTCCATATCAAGGAAACATTTCATGAAAAGCAGAATGCACTCAAATCAGATACCTGACAGGGTGTCAAGTGTCATAACACCACAGTAATATTATATATTGAGGTCTGAAATCCCATGAATTTTCTCATATATAAATTATTGTGACTCACCAATTAAAAATATAGCAGAGACATATTATTGGTTAGTAGTATTGAACCTTGATTAGTAAAAGATCTATCAATCTACTCCTCCAGTATAGGCTGCACTATATGTAACTAGGTCACAATGAAACCCAATGTAACAATCTGAATACCCTGTGAAGACCCAATCTACTAGAATTGAATGTCCTTAGATGGATTCCCTTTTCCAGGACCACCTCCTCAGTCTACGTGACTAGTGGTGTTCCAAATTCCTTCTAGGAGAGATACAACATTCCCTGCTCAAGAACGTGGGGGTAGTTGTAGACACCCTCTCACTAAGAATTAGTGGATATGTCCTATAGAAGAAGTAGATATTCCCCATCCTACCAAAATCTTTGAACTCCACTTTATCTCACATACACAGATGTTTTTTTGTCATGGAATCCCATTCTTGTGACATACAAATAAGCTATCAGTAAGATATGTTAGACTATTGTTATCACTGTAAGAGACCATAAAATGTTGGTCCCTTCTACTAGGACAACATCTAGTAAATCTTTTAAATGAACTACCATGTTACCGACCATCAACAATACATATATTCCTATCAGTGATTAGGTCCTGATTATCAATCTAAAAATTGGTCAATAACCAAAATAAATTGACCTAGGATTATATGCTATAAACCAACACATCCAATCATTTCTTGGAATTCTTAAGATCATCACCAGTTGAGGTTGGTGTGAATCATTACAATGTAGTAATTTGATAATAATACTCCATGATAGACATGTCTCCCTAATATACATTCATAAACATTCTAGAATTGTCATCCCTCATCTTCTGTAGAAGAAAATAATCATAGAATCTTTTCTGCATGTTTTTTCATATCACATCTTAATGTCAGTATGACATAGTAATGATGTCCCACTATATTTTATTAATAAATATAAGGAAAATAAGAATATATATTTAACCTCATCTCTATATTCATATCATGATTCTTGAAAATGGTAAGCATGATAACATGACATAACCCTCCATAATTTTGTCTTCCATCCCCCTAAAAGGTTATGTGATATTTCTCCTGTAAATACAATGTCGACTAGGAAATATTTGAAGATGGTCTAGTAAAAACATGCATATAATACATCATGTAAATGAAACCTTATCAATATAGGGAATCAGTTCCCATATTAGAAAAACTATGTGGTTCTATATGAGGTAGTATAGGAGGTATCATTGGTAGCTCATTTCCCCCACCTATTATGCTGGGTTATCACCACCTTCCTGGTGTACAACTCAGGGATATCCTGTTTGTATGATTCTATAAATTACAAACACACCCCTCAAAATAGATTTGAACAATTGAAATAATTATAGTTATATAAAAGGATGGGTACACAACATTCCTATAGAAAAGGCCACACCTATCTATGTACACAAAAATCTAGGTACTTGTTATGATGAAAACCCATATCATGTCATAATAATGAATGATACACCACAAAATATCGACTATAAAGGTTCAGTTATGGTCTTGGAATCACATAACACAGTATAGGATCCATTATATGGGGTTTCAGTTGATTGGTGTAAAGGAAAAAACTATAGCTTTATAATTGGAATACCATTCAACACTAAATATTTCACTTTTAATTGTTTAAATTCTTCAATGCTTGTATTTCGTATATATCAGGGTTTAGAACTTGTATATCCTAAATCCAAAACATTGTATTGTTGGTTAGTTAATGTTTCATCACCAATATATGTGGGATAACCCCATTTATATTGATGTGCGAACCTTAATTTTTCCAATTATATAATTCCTACAATAATAGTTTGACCATTCCCATATTTAACAATCAAGGGTCTAACTATATGAATCACAAAAATCCATGATAAAAGTAGAATTAGAATGGAATAATTAATGGAATATCGGTACTAATGTACCTATAAAATAGCATGATATTCTCACTCATTTCCATACCCTACCTGGAAAAAATAATCCCTAATAATAAAATAATTATAAACATTGTAACCTTTAAATACATGTGTTTCGTCTAATTTTGTAACAATATTAATAATAACATGTTAAAATGATAACAATAATAACAAATTTGAGGTATTTTGGGTTTTCCATGTATCAAGTTTGTCTACTCCCAGTAATATGTTCATTACTAATGTCTATAATATAATATTGACATATATAAATAGCAAATAGTAAGACAAAATGAACATACAGCCATGATACCAGATTGTAATGTCCAAAATAGGATCCACATAACTGGTTCCCAAAGCTATTGGGTCACATGACCTCAAGCATGCCACCCCAAACAACAAAAATTCACTCATTAGTAGTTGTGTTCTAAGGTGGGATAGTGGAGAGACTATACCCACATATCTGAGTGGCACAAAGGGTAATAAAAATTATTAGAAAATAATGGAATCATGATATAATAGATTGAAGAATGGAATATATACAATAATCGACTACAAATGTGTAAATTAAAAGTATAAACAATTGTAATCAAATTCCATAGGTCGGTTCATATGCATGTTTATGTCCTAGAATTTTGATACCCAAAAATAAGAACATGTGAAATTACTATAAGAAATTCTATCGTGAAATACAAAAACCAAATAACTGTTCTATAGGGATCAAAATAATATGCCCAGTCCTCTTCTCCCATGATCTAGGAATTAAGTAATATAGATCAAGAATTTATTTTTGGGAGATTCCACATATCCATACATATAAACATGATTTCACTTTGGTAGGAAAAGGTAGCCCGATATGGTTGTGTTATAAGAATAGTAGGGAACCCCTATCAATGTCTATATATAATCCTGCTAGTGAACATAGCATAGAATTGTACATGTAAATGAATAATAAAAAATGAATAATAATAAAAACCAGCAAGCTCAGGTTTATATAGGACACCTGACTATCCCTATATTCTTCGACATAGGCTGGTGTAATTCTTATTAGTGTCCAAAAAAATTAATAATTATATATATTTATATATATAATATTTATACATGAAGATGAACACTATACATGTAGAATTTTGGAGCCACATACCAAGGTACTAGGAGTAAGCTGGACCCTAGGCATAACACATGAATCCATAACATAACTAACGATCCAATTGTTCTAAAAAGTGTATAATACCATAATCTCATATCAATGTGATATATATTTCCCATCACTAAACATGGTTGGGTGAGTCATCCTTCCCAACAACCAATGCAAGGGAATGTTGAGCATCATGCTAATTGTCTAAATAAAAGTATAATGTGGTGAAATGTTATCATCAGATCCAAATTTAAGTGACTGTGAAACATCATACACATATTTTCCTCTATCCATCATCCAATTTCCATCCTCCACAGTCTAATAAAAAAACATGGGTTTACCACATAAAAATTATAATCATCAAGACCAATACAACCAACAACATAAAAAATCATTCAAAATCACATATATTATTATATAATAGGTATCCTGGTCGTTCCCCCAACTAATATTCATTTAAGTTATTACACTTAATTTTCACGTCATTAAAAAATTATCATAGTGATAATGAATACACAAAGATAGAGAAATAGTTAACTACAAAATTATATAAAAGAGTGAAATTCAATTATCCACGTCAAGAAGAAAATGTTGAAGATGTTTGGTAATTTATTTATTTATATCATATAATGTAATAATAATTTTGAAACCCATGTTAGTGGAAATAAATTAGGCCGGTATCTTATATTGACATAGTAATGGTCTAAAGTATTTTAACTAGATGATGGAATTTATTTATAAACAAAGAAACTAGCTATGGGTAATTCATGTTAATTGCCGATGTTCATCATAATAGTGAAGCTATGAAATAGTCATGACTATTATGGAAAAAAACTATACAACCTACATTAGGTTCATATACGAATACTTGTCCCGCATTGAACATTGATTTTATTTCTAAAAAAAGATATATCCAAAATTGTAAAACACGATGAAAATATGGCATATGAGATTAAAACAAAAATTTTCAAGTGATTAGATGATAAAAAGTGAAATGAAGAAATATTATTAAGAATATTTAAGATACATATCTAATTATTTTGATGATGTTTGATTTAGTGTTCGGATTGATGATTTATAAAAAACCCATGAAGATGAGGAGGTAGAGCTCATAGAGGATGAAAGAGATGTTGCATGCTAAAAATTGACAATTTAAAAGGGTGTGGTGTGATATTTTATTATAATTAATGGAAAATAATGAAATATAAAATTCTTAATGAGGTCTCATTGTTTGGTTGCAATTTGGCCAAACAGTGTATAGAACATGCTACCTCAACTACCCATATTCCCACTAAACATGATTTAGGCGCACAGTTTGGATAACCATAATAAATAATTTTAAATTTACTCTATCATAATCCTCCAAAATTTTAAATGGGAATGCTTCTAGGATCTCATAGTTGCATACTAAGAAGGTGGTGTCTCCTGTAAAATACATTCCATGTATGGATGAAGTCGCATGGTTAGTAGTTACCATGTGCTAATCATGTGGCCCCCTCTGTTCATCCAAATTATTAAGCTCTTGTATCTAAACAATATATGGACACTCCAAAAAATTTCGTGGGGATTTTAGGCCCTTTTTAATGACTAAAAAAGTGATAAAAAATGAAAAAAAAAATTCATAAATTCATGAATAGATGTATCGTTGCACATGATGCGCCATGAGTTATCTTGGGGTTGTAATATTGTTACATATCTTGTTCTAATTGATATGTCTAATGATCACATGATAAATTTATCCACTTATTATTTACTTACTAGTCTTATTACAATTATTATACATTAATATATGTCCCCAGGAATAGATATACAAATAATGTAAATTAGGGTGAACCACTGAAAGAGCATTTACACATGGATTTGAAGACTGTATTATGTTTTCTTGTATTATTTTCCTAATTTAAAATAATATAAACATTAAAAAATCCTTTATTTTGTTCCTTGTAATGATATATATATGATATAAAATGGTTGGATTACATCATTGGTATTAAAAGATGGTTTAATTATTAATGGAAATTAAGACATTATTACATTGTTATGACGCCTAAGATAATGTCTTAATATTGTCAAAATATCATGGTATTCTACTAATTTAATTGTTATGTGGTTTATATAAAATTAAGTCTCTATATAGATACTATAAGTGGATGTGTATTTGGCACATATGTTTATAGGGGTAACATCCAAAACCATCATATTTTAATAGACTCAATTGGGAACTAGTTAATGATAATGGGATTTACTACACTCTTAGTTTGACACTCCCACTAGACGTGTTTGGTTAATCATAATATTTTTATTTAACATTATTTAATATATACAAAAAATTAAATTATTAATAGAGTATATTGATGATTAAAATATTTTAGGAAGATTTTTTACGAAATAAATTACCATTATAATTATATGATTCTAATAAGTTAAATGTTTCTCACTATGATTTCTTATTTTAAAAAAATTATAATAAATTTGCAGAACTATGTAAATTATGATTGTAATAGATGATGAAATGATAGATTTATCATGGAACCCATAGTGGAAAACATCCAGAGGATGATGAATCAAGTAACTAAGGTTATAAATAAGAACATGAAATTTTTTTGAAAGGCCATAATCACCTAAAATCGAAGAACATATATTTGACTCCTTCATGATACAATAATAATAATCATTTATCAGATATATCAACCCACTGATGAATGAAAAACGGATTACCTATACTTAAAATCACATTCTGTACTAGGTTTTTTAGAGTAAGATAAAGTCACTGAGGATGTATACTTACTTAAAAGGGAATATCATCAATAGTGAAAATTAACTGAAAACATGAATCCAATAAGGGAGATTGATGATATGTTGTTATAGCAAATTATGTGAATCGTTTAAAATAAATATATTCCCCATTTTATTTGAACCAATATCGTTATGTAATTTCGAAATATAATTAATAAAGAGAACGAATTAATGTGAAGCTATGAAATGATCATTATAAGACATTGACGATACACCTCTAGATTTATTATAGAACCTAAGGGAAATATGATAAATTTTTTGGTGGATTTATACCTAATATGTTGAGGAATATATATAATTCATACTATGATATCTATTAGGAAATAGTGGGAAAATCTATGAATCGTGAATTTGAGTTTGGATACAGAAGTGAAAAAATAGGTCAAATAAAAAGAATAGAGATATAGAATAAAACTCAAGGATGAATTAAAATCATGGAAGAAATGAAAATAATGTGATTTTTCCCATGTCAAAAAATGGGAGAATAGGAATTCAGGGAACTTTTTTATTGGAAGTGGATCATGATACATGTGTGGAAGAGATAGATATATTTCTCCGAATGATCATAATGTGGGGAATCATATACTTCATAACACTAATATAAAAATGAATATAGTACAGGCCTATACCTATGTTTAAATCCTCCAATGTAAACATGTTTTTATCTTTTCCCATCAATGTAAAAATACAGTTTTAAATGATGGAATCCACCATCAAATATAGAATGGCCCAAGGGAAAAAGTTCAATAATTTTCTATTAGGGCAGCAAAATCAGAAACTCCATAGGATATGGTGGTAGGTACAATCATTGCACACTCAAATATAGAATTATATTATTTTATATTTAGTTCAATGCATTCCATTATTTTATTCACAATTTCAAAGAATATAGAATAATTCATTGAATTTATATATGTGGAGTTATCAATGAAGACTCCTTGAGGGATTTTCATAGCATTAATATTGTATTGAAATGCTGGTATTTAATTTTGAAGGGATAATGTCCTTTAAAATCTCATTTTCATTTTCATGATCGAATTTAAAATCTTTTATGTATGGAATAGATATCAATAAAAAATAAAAATATCAACTCCAGTGTAAAAAAATTCACTACTATTAAATTGAAAATGAAGAGTTATTTTTTAAGGAGTAATATCCTAGCATGGTCATTGTATAGAATAACATACCTTGGAATTTTTTCGAGATAATCAGTGAAGAGGTTGAAATAAATAAATCGATATAGACAAAAAATGGCCTTATCATCTAAAAATAAAATGACATATTTCCTAAGAGTTATACGAACCTACCCTAGAAAGAGAGAGATTGAGTTCTCCATTGAATGTTTATGAAGATAAAAGATGATACCAAAGACCATATATAGATTGGAAAAGACATAGGTATTGGAATTACTTAAAAAACTCCAAGATGTTTTAGATAAGGGAATTATGAGACCAACCATGTATCCTTGGGGAGAACACATTCTCTTTGTAACATAGAAGGATATATCATTATTGATATGAATTGAATATATAAAAATTAATGGGATCCTAGTGAAGAACATATACCCTCCCTCGAGGATAAATGATTTATATGACCAGATTCATGGAGATTATTTATTATCCATGATTTACCTCTAATCAAGGTTACATATACTGAATTTAAAAAATATATATTAAATAGAATTAATTCCAAACAATATTTAGTAATTATGATTTTTTTATATTCCCAACAACTTGACTAATGCTCCTATTATATTTATAGATATGATGAATAGAGTATTTAAGGACTACCTTGAATAATTCATGGTAGTATATATTTATGATATTATTATATAATTCAAATGTGGTGAGGAACATGAGGATCATCTATGGGTGATATTGAAAAATATGAGGAAGGATAAGTTATTTGGAATCAATATAAAATGTGCATTTTAGAAAAAATACGTTTCATACTTGGGTAACATTGTAACTAATGAAGAATAAGGAAAAGGAATTGTAGGAGTGGCATCATTCCACAATAATGTCATAGATTCATGGTTTCTATGGGTTGGTTGGAAATAAATGAGGTTTTTTAATACTATTCATTACATTATAATCAACATAACATGTCAACTAAAAAATGAGCTATTTTTATCAAGACCTAGGAGATTGAAGAAATTATATATGAAATGAAAATAAGAATAGTTACTTCACAAATGTTAACACTAAAATTATCAAAGAAGGTTTTATTATTTATAGTTATGAATATATTAATGGTCTTGGGTGATTCCTCATGAAATATGATGTGGTTATCTCCTATGAATCTTGATAGTTACGTCCTAATGAAAATAATTATTCTATGAATGACCTGGAGTAAGATGTGGGAATTTTTTCTCTGAATATATGGAAGAACTATCTTTATTTGGAGAAATCTAATATATACACATAACACTGGAGTTTTAATTAAGTTTCAAAAAAATTTAATTGAACATGAGACAAAGGATATGGTTGGAGAATCTTAAAGGCTATGACTGTTCAATTTATTTTCACCTAAGAAGATAAAACAATTTCATTGATGCATTATGTAGGAATGTTATTTTTGTACAAGAATTTTTTTGAGGATTCATAATGATCCATTTATTAGGGACCTAGTATAGTCAGATATGGGAGTCATGAGGGAAAGGATATGATCAACCCATTACAAATTATTTCTCATCCACAAGTACTAGTGAAGGTCACAATATTATAAAGAGGAGATAATAATATAATAATATAATATATAATATATGAAAAATGGGATGTTTTATGAGTTTAATATTGATAACAATGATGTACTAAAATTCTATATAGGTCTATATTTCCCATATTCACATAGGTAAGGATTTATATAATTGAGAAAGAGCATATATAAACATTCTATATATGTCATCGATGAAATCAAATTTATGGGAACCATCATGGTCATTATTGGTGGGATAATATAAAAAAGTACATTTCCTACTATACTACAAGGTGATCTATATGTCAACAAGTAAATATGGAGAACTAAATTCATAAATGTGTATTAAATCCACTTCTCATGCTAATATGGATGTGGGAAAATAACACTATGTCTTATTCCATGGGTCTCCCAGGAACATTAAAAATGAAATTATGAGATATGTGTTATAGATGATCGAATCATCTAGATGTCCAATTTTAAATTTATTGGAGAATATTTTTATCTTAACCAATATTCCATGATATTTTTAATGGTTGTGGTGAGGTTTCATGGGGTTACACATTCAATCATTTATGATCATGATCCATGGGTTGCGTCTAAATTATAGAAATATCGTTATCATATTTTGAAAAATTCATTAAACATAAATATGACATATCATCCCCATGATGATGACCAATATGAACGATAAATTTAGAAAAATTGTGAAATGATGAGAATCTGGTTAGTAGAAGTTATAGAATACTCAGATCAATAAATCCCATTGGTTTAAATCTTATAAAACAATATCTTCTACTCATGTATTTAAATGTAACCATATAAATCACTCTATAGGAATCAATGTATAACTCTTACTTGTTGGGATGATGTTGGTTAGAGGATGCTACTTGGGACTAATCTGACGTAAATGATGATATAAAATATTCTCGTTATCTAGTAACATATAAAATATACTCAGTGTAAATGGAAGAGAAACACTAACTAACATTAAATTGATTGAGTGTGTGATGTTGGAGACAATTTATTCCTTCAAGTATACCTATTCAAGAGAGTCATGTAATTTAGAATGAAAGGGAATCTTATCCCTATGTTCATTATGACCTTTGAAATCCTTCATCACAAAGGATTTGGGGCTTATCAGCTTGAAATCCCAAAAAACAATTGCTCTTGTTCTTGATGTGTTACATGTTCCACTCTTAAATAAGTATCCAGATTATCTATCACATTTTTTGAATCTGGGGGTTTTACAAGTGGAACATGAACTCTCTTATCAAGATCATCTATTAGAGATCACAAACTATATAGAAAATATTCTATGTTAAAAATAAAACACACCATGTCATAGTGTTGTGGAGGAACCATAAGAATCAATATTTGAAATGGGATCTAGAGGAAACAATGAAACTGGAGTACCCTCAACTATTATTAAATTAGAATATTAGTTATGATGTTGGTTTGAAATTCTTAAAGGGGGAAGAAATTAACGACCCAATATTTGAAAATAATAATTTCTTCTAGGGATAATGTGTGTTATATTATATAATATTATATTCATAAAATATATATAGGAATTAAAAATACCTTATCAAATTAATAAATACCATATAATTAGTCATCTATGGAACTAACATATATTCTTAACATTATAATTGGAAAAAATATAAGAAATAATGAATATAAAATATAAAAAAATAGATTAACCCAATCTATTAGAATTATCTCCCACACAAACAATACTATATAATGAAGTCAAAATATTAGTAATACAATGACCAATATAAGAAAATGGAAATATAAAAATATGAATAATTATTGGTAATTTTGAGAAAATAAATGAAGTTTTATTTATAGGGAGAAATGTGACAAGTTGGAATAGTTATATGACCATTGCTCAAATATGGACATTGGTCAACATAAAAATTAGTTTATTTGAACAAAGTGCATTATACCAGTTTGGTAACAATTTTATAATTATAATTTCTGCTTATAAGTGTTAATGTCAATTGAAATTTATGTAGAATGTAGAAACAATGGCTAAACCCAATGAGTCTTGTAGTTTGAATCATAATTTTAGAACTTTTGAGGGATTAAGTATCACTAGGTTTCACCCTTGAACATTACCTAGAAGATATTTAACACTATAATATTGAATGAAATAACATACCAGAGATTTTCATGTTATTTAATTTTACACCTGGTCGATGTTAGTAAATCCACCATATAAAACTACCACCATTGCACACAATTTCCTGTGTGTGTACGTTAGGGTAATAAGGGGTCACATGTCTATTCAATAGTTATATAATGTTTAACTCAATTTTTTTAAGAAATATTTATATTCTAGTAATCCAATTTTTAGAATAATTTTCTTTAATTAAATATAAATATATGTAAGATAATGTTTTTTAATTGATTGTGAGATGAAAATAAAGAATATTTATTTTTTTAAATAATATAATCTCTTTTATGGAAAAATCAGGTATTATGTATATTTTTTTTAATGTAATAGTATATAAAACTAATCATCCATAAATATAAATATTAAAATAATTTGGTAATGTAAAATTTAATTTTTAATTGTGTCAAAAAAATATGACTATCTTAAAAACTGGTTTTTCTAATAAATAATGATCTCAATGATAAAAAAATATAAAATTTTCACAAAAAACATATTTTTATGAAATGAAAATTATATATGAGATCACCATTTATATATTTTTAGGTTGAATTTTGGATACTTTTCATGAATACATTATTTTTCACTGAATTGTAAAAATACAGTTAGGAATGTTCGTTTGTTTAATGACATCATATTTTTGTCATAATTATGTAATAATTAATTAAACAATATAAACGACCAAGAATTTGTTATTTTATTAATATACTGTATTTTTATATATTTTTATCATTTTTCGGACATAGAAGTGAGTTTAATGAGTCTAAAAAAGAAAATTTGATTTGTAAACATTAAATGACTGGAATTTTACATTTCTGTCTTCAAAGAAAGATTTTTTTTTCAATTTCTATGAATTAAAATATCATAAAATATGAATAAAATTTTTAAAACTACTATAAAACCCATGGGTAAGCTATTGTAATTCATTTTACATAACCTAGATTTCCAAGAACAATTTTTGGGATTTAATATACAATTCCCTCACTTTTTCAACAAATACCCACCCATTTCACCATAACCATTCACGAAAAATCCATTCTCTGGAAATTTATAGTCATTTTCCCAACCATGAAATCCATTATGGGTTCTATAAGATCCTAATGTTCTAATCATCATGATTAATGATCAACTCTTCTAGGTAAAATAATTTTGCTTCCTTTCTCTTAAATTCAAGAACATGTGTTTGTATATGTATTATAAATGTTATGTTTATATCTTTTTTTACTTTTTTTTGTAATTCCATCACATCCAAATTACGTTTTATCAATTTTAAACCATAATTCATTAAAATTTCATCCTTTTAAAAATACTTATTTTATACCTATTATTCTGTATAAATGAATTCTCAAATTTAGCAATTTTAATTGCGAAATTATTAAATATTAAATTCCAAACCCATTCGATTTTCCGTTTTTTTCCTATATGATATTGATATAAATTATTTATTCAGGAATATACATATATGAAACCCACATTACATTATCTTGGGTGAAAATTGATTTCATAGTGAAGCCTTTATGGAGTTAGAAACATGATGATTTTATATGTTGCAAATACATTATTCACCTCAGGTTGCTGACAAAATTAATTTTTATGATCCGTGTGGCTCAAATTATATATATAAACATATTAATGGTGCACCGTTATATCACTCCTATGCATTGGGTATAGAATTTAATCTCATGATATGAAATGGTAAATGATACCTTGGTGAATACCCATGGTAATATTTATTTGTGACACCATGGTGAAAATAACTTGTGATATTAATATGAATTACTGATTTAATTGTTGTAACCACATTTCAATTTTTTGATTCATGTTCTTTTAATCATGATATTACTCATGTTCTAATGGCCATGTTATATTATTATAACTCTTATTCTTATTTGTATGCCTCTTGAGGACATGCTAAATGTATGTATTGATTATTCCTTTTTTGGGATTGTGTTCAACCCTTTCCTTTGATAGACATTCCTTGGATATGAGATACATTAATAGTATGCTAGGGAAAACCCAATAATGGTCCTTTCATGTGTCTTATAAGATTGTTTTTTATAGTATTCTATTTCTAATTTCCATGAAACTGGACATTAAATGTTCTTTAGTTTAATTAAATTTAATGAAATGTGTATCTAATACAAAATCTATATTAAATATTCTCATAAGGGTTATCAATATTTCAAGAAGTTATTTTTTCAAAATAAAAAATATTCTATGAAATTATGATCACTTTTATATTTAATAAAATTATAAATAGAGTGCACCATATGTTGAAACATAGAATGTAATTTTTAGAAATTAAAATCCTTATATGATGGAAAACATGTTATTAAATATATATAATCAATATATTATAAAATGGTTTAGATAATATCATTTAATGGATTTATCTAAAAATATAAATTCAAATTCCTAATGACATTAACAAATATTAATATTCCATTTTGTTCATATATTATCTTATAGTTATTATGTAATTTATTATTATAAATTATATACAAATAATGATAATGAATTAAGTAAAATGAAAAGTATGAGAGTTACTTTTGTAGAGTAATTATATTGAAATATAAATGAAATTATTATTTCATATGTTTAAATGAAAAAATAAATATGGAAGTTATATTTTACGTCATTCCAAGTGATATTTTTTGATGTATATGGGTTGATAACCAAAGTATAGATAAAATTGATGAATTGGGATTTATGAAGGTGAATTTAGTAGTGGAGGTTATATTGTAACACCCTAAGATTTCATAGTAAGTTATTTTCATTAAAGTAATTCAATAATTTGTGCTATACGCAACATCGGGTTCACGCGCACCAAGACATACCAAACTAGCCGTCCAAAATAAGTTATGAATAGTATTATATTAATTTTGAATTTTATATACTTTATATAAATTTAAAATCCATATAGTGTGTTTCTTAGACATAATATATGAACAAATTCATTTCTATCAAATAAAAGAAGTATTTTTAAAAAATGTAATTTTACCACCTTTTAATAGATAACTCTTTTTAAAACCAATATTTTACATTTTTATATACACAATATAATGAAATTAAATTCTTCTTTAGAATCAGGACATACAAATTTATTTTGGATAAATTTTTCATACTTTTTTGATAACTTTCATATTGTGATGAATACTAAAAATACTAAATTTTAATTGAAAAAAACTTTTTAATAGATATAATTTATAGTGTTAAATTATTAATTATAATGGTTTTGAAGTATAATTAGATTATATTTTTATCATTTAATACAATATAGGTCATTATAAAAAAATTTACATTTGAATTTTACATAATCACATGTCAATATTTTGATAGTTTTTACTTTTTAAAAAACCCTCTTTTCGTGGTTGACAATGGGAATTGAGATTAAATTAATTTATTCTAATTCTTTGTTTTCAATTGGATAAAATAGAATTAATTTTTTAATTTGGAATAGGAAAATTATCATAGGGTATATTTATGGTATTTTTCAAAAAAAAATATAATTTTGGATGAATACTAAGAATACTATGTTATAGTTTAAAACTGAATTTTTATTTAAATAATTAATTATTTTATTTAAATTTATTTTAAGTCAAAAATAGATATTTAATACCTATATTTGTTTAATTTAGTTCATTGTAGTTATTTTTTAATAAAATTAGATTTAATAAATTTTATTGAACTTTTTACCGTCTTTTTACCCACCTTCTAAAAGCATTTACAATTTGCATAAAACATAATTTTATGGCTTCTGTGAGTTGAATTGAAAAATATTGAAAGACATGGTTGACATAATTAAGTAATACTTTCATCAAAAAGATGAAAATAATTTTTGTTGAATAGTTTCTTTTGTCATTTATTTTCCATAGTTAAAAGTAAAAAAGGGTAATTAAGAGTAAAAATGATATTGTAATTAACCTAAAACACGTCCTAATTCTATTGGATATGTGTAATTCCACAAAAAACCCTTAGGAATAATTTATGATCCTTTGGCCCAATCAGATTAGATTAGGAAATTTATTATAATTTTGTTTAAAAAGAGTAAAAAGTGTAAAATTCAAAGTTTAATAGATAAACCATTTTTAATATATGAATATACAGAAGATAAATTCGACTATAAATTTAAATCATAAAGAAAAAACTATTTCCTATATAATTTTATTTTAAATATATATTTTTATCATTAAATAATTAAATTTTCTTTTCACAAAATAAGGATGTAATAATTACCTTATTAATGAATGATTAAAATAAATACAATTAATAATATCCATGTAAATGAAATTTTAGACTTCTGATAAATTAAACTAATTTTCTAGGTTAACATGAAATTTTTGGGTTGATTAAATAATTAATTTTCGAAGTAATCATGCTGTTATGAATTTCAAAAAAACCAAATACTAAATAGTGTCAAAATTGGCATAATTGAGATTTTAAAATAAATACTACAATATTAATTGATATAACAATATTAAAAATATATGGTTCCACTAAAGGACATATATAAGGTTATATATATTAATAATGAACCACTTGGTGTTCTCTTCTCTAGTTATAGTATGTTTATTAACTATATAATATCAAAATACAAAGAGACATGGTAAATGGCAAAAAATTTAATTAAGATTTAAATCAAAAAGATATGTTTAATATGGTGACCTAAAACTATATAAAACTAATTTTGTAAGATGTATTCAACCCATCCCTACAATAGCCTCGAAATTAATCGTTTTTAAGCCATTAGAAACAGAAAATGATTTAATTATAAAATAATATTTCATGATTTTCCTAAAGTGACCCTCATCTCTCTTATAAATGAGTACTTCCACTTCTCTTACTTTTACACATCAAAAGCCATTTGGCTCGGCCAACCCCTTCCCAAATATCCTAAAAACATTCCTTCCTTCATCCTAGAGGCCTTCTTTTGGGCAGAAATCCATCGTAAGGTGTCCTTTTGATCAATTACAAAGGAAGAATCTGAAGAAGTCATAAATATTACATCACCTCTTTCAAGTTATTTTATACTTCCACTTCCTCTTTCATTGTTGTTTTCATTCTAAAATAATAAATAAATTATCATTTATATACTATGATGTTATTACGAAAATTTTACAACCATTTTTACTATTCTATCCATCATATGAATGACAATGTCACCATACATGAGTACGTATGACTTACCGTCTCCACGTCGTGGTGTAGTTTGTTATTCAAACACTTCATTATTCGGATGGGTATAATAATGAGTATAAAAGATTTATATAATAAAAATAAAATGATAATGAATATATATATGATATACCATAAAATTACATATGATTTCTCTATCAATATAATAATATTATCACTTGCGCGTACGTAAGGATTACCGTCTCCATGAATGCGATGAGATTCATTAACCATCATAATCATTCAAGAATAATTTTTATTTTATGATTAAAAAAATGTTTATGAACATAATATCATTATAGATATGAATAAAATAAATCATATACATTACAAAAATGTCTTATGTAACTGATCATATAAAGATGAACAGATCAGTTAACACACGAAATCATCATACTACGAAATTATTATTAACAAATCAAGGGTAGACAATAATGTTTTTAAATCCATGTGGAAAAAAAGAATAATTATATATTCATCATTAACATGGAACATGGTTATTCCACATGTTTTTTAATCTTTGTGACAACCATTTAGTAACCTGTACAAAATATTAAATTTTATTCATTGCTTCCATGGTGATGAGACACGGTTTCTACAAAACATGTGCTAATCATGCACAACCAATTCTCAAGGAAAAAATATCTATTTTTCTCCAAAAAAACAAACATAAAAAAATAATAAAAAGCTAACCAATATAATCCAAACAATACCTCAAAATAAAATCATTCTCGTAACATTTCTCCCCAGTATGAAAACATTTCACCCCAGGAATTTCATTTTGAAGTATGATTACAAAATAAAAGAAGATACATCTCATTAACCAAAGACATTCATTCCTATGTTTAATGGAAATTATTACAGAGAAATCAATGAAGTAATACTAACTATATAGAATTCCCATTAATAAAATTTTCATTAGAATCCACACTGGCTTCTCAAACACAGACAAATCATGTTCTAACTCAATCTCCGCCCAATTTGACACATAGGACACATCCAAATTTTACATTTTTAGCTGATAGACATGGAATAAGTAATTGGTTAATTTCAACTGAGATGTAAATCTAAAAATACATTCTACTATACCAATACTCTCAATAATCTAAAAATGTGTGAAAGAACTCATTATTGCCTTCCCTTACCCGCACAAACAAAGGTGGACTATTCATGGGGCAACTTTCAATAAAACATGACCACCAAATAAAACTATAAATATCGGTTCCTATCATCATAATTAGACTTGTGATGACGTTTTTCAATCAAAAAATAATATATGATCAACATAAAATTTTCAATAGTTTCATATACAAGGCTTCATCACAACAACGTGGTCTCACCAACCGCAGCGTAACATTATGTTGACTGACACAATCGAATATAAAGTTTTTCAAAAGTGTCCATTATAATAGATCATTTTTATGTTTTATTATATGATATCTCTACCAAGTCCAAATGGATACCACATGATGATTATAAATTGAAAAAACATGCCCATTGGATGTCATCTAAGATCAGATTTTCCTGTATTATGTAACCATCCATTTTACTGTGGCATGTCATGATCATCATGACCTTTGACCCCATTTCCTTTTGATGTCCTTCCATGACCAGTGAGGTAATCTAGGATCCATATCATAAATAATAATTGATGAACTTCAATGTATCCTCAAAACCTAATGATCATACAAAATACCTTCAATTCCCCTTTGGATAAATCCCAAATTTGAATGATGTGGGATGAGATGGTTAGATGGTCAATCAATACCAAAATGGAATTACTGTACCATGGTGTATGATTTAATACAATTATAACATCAATGGTGATGCTATACCATATTTATCATGGAATTGATAGTGGATGAAAAATATGGGAGGTCCACTGGTGTAGTATGTTAACCTAGATACATATGAATAACCATAAAACAATGTGATCTACTATTGTGCCTCATTAATGGACACTAAAATTGTCAAAAAAATATCATAGAAAATATTTGTGGAACTACAATGAATTCCCACTTGGAACTGCTGGCTATCCGACATTACCACCTTCCTCATTAACAAAGAAATCATTAAGCAAAAAATATCATAGTAATATCACTTAGTATATAGAAACCATTCATAACTCACCTCCCCAATTTTTTGGAAGTGCATAGAATGAAGCCACAACTCATTACTCATCTAACATACTAAATAATATCAAGAAAGGAATTTTTCAATTTTAAACTAGCAAAGAAGACACCTACATCCTAATATTTGGTCTCTAGGAACATCTAAGAAAATATCCCCATCATTGTAGACATATCAACAGAATCTTTCAATGCGTTCACTAGCTCATTTCTACTCAACGCATCTATAACTACGTTACCTTTGCTGGGGTACTGAAAATATCAAAATAAAAACCCTAAAGGTATTTGAACCATAAACACTACATTAAATTCTTCTATATTTGGAAAAAATGTATACAAAGACCTTGTGGTCAAAATAAAAAAAAATATCCCTACAAGGATAATGGTTTAGTGTCATCAAGGAATTCATGAATGATAAGAACTCTAGTTCATGGGTTGGGTAATTCATTTCAAGTGGTCTAAGTTAGCATGGAAAATAAGCCACCACATTGTCATCATTCATCATCACACACACAAGACACATACTAGACACATCAAAATAGACCTTGTATCCATTACCATTTTTCTAAAATATCAAAATAGGTCTTTTGAACAACTATTGTTTAATCTACTCTAATGACTATATACATTTTGGGCTCGATTAAAATGTTACCCCCATCAGTAAAAAAACAATCATGGATCAATTAATCATAGATTAAAAAAATAAAAACTACAAATAATATCTTTCAAGACCCAAAATGTTTCTAATTTCAAAAAAAACATTCATTTATTCACACAACAACACAACAATCATATTCTCAAGGTCCACTGAATACCCTCATTTTGAAATTTCGTGAACCATAAAAATCACCACCCTAATCTAGAAAGAGAATATGGAAATTGTAACAAAGAGATGATGAACATGAAGTATGGCCAAAATAATTATCATGTTCTTCTTAAGATACTCCACAATATTAGAATAATGATAGATGTCATCCATGAACACAATGATCATCAACCCTCTGTTTTCATTCATTAAAAACAAATAATTTTTGATTCATTATAAAAATATTTTTCAAATTCATGTAAAAAGAATGTACTAGTATATTTCTTTTGGAAACATGGAATGATAAATATTGTTATATAATTGAGATACATTTAACCCCACTTTGTTCTTCTTGAATATAACAATTCTTATACAAATCAAAAAAAACATATATTCATAACATAGGGAAGGAAACATAAAAATTGGTGTAATAAAATGTCCTATAAAGGGAAATGAGGGAGATATGTTAGCAAAATCATAAACATAAGGGTATTAGAACATGACCATGAAAATATAATATCGTAACTATCATATCAATGATCATATACATGAATAATGGAATATCTAATGGATGTTAATAAAACATAAATAATATAGAAATAAAGAAAATAATCCATGAAATCATATCATAGGATATAAACATGTAATTTAGGTATACACATATAAAAATAATATTATTTTCATTGGTGTCATTTAATCTCTGTGATGACCATATTAGTAGTATTTGTTCAATACCCATACCCTCTTTGTAGTCCTTGTTCACTCTCATGGAAATCTTAGTGTCATGATTTCACTTCCCAAATCATCTTGGTAGTCATGGTTCTCTCCCGCATCCATCGTAGTAGTCGAGGTTCATTCCCTTGTCCATAATAGTAGTAAAATTTCATTCCCATATCCATATTATTCTATCTCATGTGATATAAATCTTTATGAAATGGATTGGTGGGAGATATCATTCCCACCCATTTCATAATGAAATCATTCATAAATGTTCTATAATATCATATATAATCATATAATAACCCATTAAATGAATGGGTTTTATGAGAATTTAATAATATCATATCCTTTATAAAGAGATATGTTTTCTAATAGTTTCATCACAATCATAGCCCGTTGAATGAAGTAGGTTTAAAAATAAAAATATTATGAAAGATAAACGGGTTTCATCAACCTCATGCCATCAAAACATAATGAATATGTAAAAATAATATGAATGAAAAAATTGAATAATTTCCTAAAAAGTCAGGATAAACAACAAATTAAATTATCCATGATGAAAAATAATTCTTTATGAACTTTCAAGGACATTTTAGGAGGAATATATTTTTCTGCATTGGAAACACTTTTTAAAACATAAAACCGTTTTGAAAAACTATTTATTTGATAATTACATTGAAAAATAAAATAAGAAATATTGAAAACTATAAAACATTTTTAAAATCTTGTTTATTGAAAATCGGATTCCAATATAATTTAAAAAAAATTGATTTTTTTTGAATACTTGGTTTTTTAATAAAAAGAGTTCTGACTGGAGAGAGTGATGATCAAAATCTACATAAAGTCATTATTTTATGGGCCATGGTGTGAAGGAATTGTAATAATACCTAGGTATATCTTGAATAAATAGAATATAATTATAATCATGTGTGTTATGAAGATATTTATCATATTATTTGATCAAATTAAGAATAAAAATACAAAATCTTGAATAACTATGAGATTGATTCAACAAACTATTATAACATTTTAACATGGGATTATACTCACTATGTATGATATAAGGAAAAAACATGAATCTTAAAATACCATGAAAATTATTTTTTTCATTATATAACATGTAAAATGAAATTTCAACCTCCTTGAAAAAATAATTGAGGTGCATAACAAAACACGAGTCATAATGAAGGCCAATCGAGACAAGAATAGTTTACTGATTTGGTATCATTTGAAAAATTATCCCCGTGAAAGAAATGTAATAAATCATATTTGTGAATACCTATAAAATTGAAATATAAAAGATATATAATACATTCATGGGATTAACATACACAAAATAAGTGAGCATTTTTAAGACACGTATCTCACAGAAATAAAAATTAGATGAGATTCCCTTTCATTGAGTCTTGACTCTTATCATACTCATTCAAAACATGGGTATAATAAATAAAAATTTATTATACATCTTTATTATGACCGTAAATAACACTCTTTTTTACAATTCAATGTTATGGTTTCACTTCAGGTAATATTCTATTTATTCATAGCTTGTGTATGAATTTTTTATATTGTTGAAATGTATACATTATATAAGCATTTATAGAATTTAAATAATAATATAAAAATAAAATATAATCATTAGATTTGTATTATAAAAATATATATAATATATAATTATGAAATTTAATACACCATTCATGGAAACCGTAGGTCGTACATACGGATAAACTCTATCCCCGTTTAGTTGTCGTGTTGAAAGAAAGAAAGTGGAAGGCATATATGTATATATGTGGATATTTAATTATTAAATTAGTTTTATGATATCATAAATATCATATATGATCCCAAAAACAATCCATAATATAATCCATGTAATGGATTAATGAATCATATCACTTTGAGTGTGTCATAGTCCACACATCCTCAAAAGTTATTTTCCTATAATAAATAGAATATAAAAAAGATATTTGATGTAAAAGGAACATAAAAGCATAAATTAAAAATAAATATAATATATAATATATATAAATTTTTTTCTATCATAATTTCTATAATGGTAGGTGGTACGTAAAACTGAACAATCCATGTTTAGTGTGGTGGTAGTTATCCGTACACATATATAGTATGTTCATTATCCATAAGATGAATGATTGTTTATGTGTAGGTTCAAAACATTTAATAACAAAATCATAGTATATTGATTATACAGGTGATGTTTTACATGATATGAAAAAAATAATGTTGCGGGTGTGGATAAATAAAATAAATGAAATGACTTTAGAGAAGATGTTCCCTCTTAATCAGGTAACTCTTTTTGGGTTTCCCCAAAAGAAATCAATGGATTTTACTATACAAAAGTGAAGGAATTTAGGAGGACGAAATGACTTCTAGAAGTTTATTACCCATATATGGTCCGAGCATAATATTTTTAATAGGTGTGAGGATGTGTGACTGGTGGTGGCCTTTTATAGTGTAGGAACATTACTCAATTGGATTTTTAGAATGTAATTTTGATGTATTTGTATTCTTACCTAATAGAAGACATAAAAAATAACACTAAATAAATTTTGGAAGATTTATTGATGAATAATTTCCATAAAATGAGTATTTTACTTGTTTATATGTCATTTGGTCTTATATGATTATGTTTTATTCCCTCATTAATGATAATTTGAAATCAATCACTATGATGGATTTTAATAACTTTTACTAATCATTATTATAAAATTTAGCATGATATAATATGACTGTAAATATTATACATATTAAAATATTATATCTTTGGATTTTATAAATTAATTTCATAGAATTTTATAAATTATGATTAATATTTATCCCATAGATGGGATTAAAATTTAGGTCATTAATCTTGAAATAAGTGTACAAGATTATTGTATTTTTATAATAAATTTCAAGGTGAAATTGTTATAATAAACTAAATTGTATTAATATATGAATTATTGATTTATGTGACAATAAATAAAATTTAAAATATAATTTTAATATATTTATTGTCTAATATAAATTTTAAATTTTTACATAATTGTAGTTTTTTCACTATTTGTCAAAAATTTATGTTTCTCAAAAAATACCAAAAATTCAACAAAATATATTTTTATATTATAAATCAAAAAAATTTATTTTATTATCAAAATAAATTTCTAATTATGTCTGAAATTAATTTTATTATTTTCACTAAAGGTCAGTAAAATAGTTCATTTGGGAATACTGTATTTTTACACATATATGGACATCACCCAAAATCATAAATTTCATTATATATTTTTTATTTATATAATAATGAATAAAACATGTTTCAAATGTATTTTTATTAATCATGTTATTATTTTTAATTGCTAGGTTATAATTATCATGGTTAAATAATTTCAAATATAAAAGATTGATTTGTAGAAACATGGTTGATGCATGTGACGTAGTCCAAGTCAATGATTCATTAATCATATTCCAGGATCATGTTATGTGTTATGTTTTACAGGTACATTGAAGTTTAATGGATTGTTTGACATGGTTCATTGAAATAAATGAATAAAAATTTTATATATTCGAAAAAAGATCCATAAAAAATAATAGTGTTAAATTTTACCCCACTTAAAATGAATTAATCCACATAAATTCATCATTTGGGTAAAAAAACCAGACACTTATTCTTTATAAAATCCTAATGTTCCCATGTATATTCCTCTAACTAGATTTCTATTTAAAAAATTTGGACCAGGTGAGTTTTCTTGTTTCATAGAACTTTATATGTACGATCAATAATTTAAACATGTTTTTCATCGTATAAAGGTTCATGATCTAGCTATATGACCACTGAGTTCAGTAAAAGTGATGGTCCAGGTATGTACATCCTCTAAAGGGACAAATAGAACAAATCAGGGACTTTAGAAATATTTGGCCGATGTCACAAGGGATAGGCTACCATTCCAATACAATTAATAATATCAAAGAGACTGATATAACATGGGATTAGTTTCCCTTCATCTGGAATCTCATAACATTATTCCATAATGAGATTTGTAAAAACACTTGTTTAGAAACTCCAAAATCTAAATCCAACTGATGGTTATTACTATATGTTTCTTTCATAACATTGAGCTGCCTTGATATGAATTTGAAGGGATCTAACCCTCTCCACCATTTCATCATAAATCTGATGTCCCAAAATCATTATTTCTCCAAATTCATCTGAACACATTGGATCTATACATTTCTTCAAATTAAGAGCATCAAATGTTTCCATCTGAACTCCTTAGTGGAGACTATTTTTTATGAAAACTATACTATAGGAAGGTGTTTATCCCAACCATATTTGGAATCTAGAGACCATGATATCAACATATCCCTTAGGTTTTTTTATTAATTCATAATGACTATCT
The DNA here is from genome assembly GCA_963277665.1 of Viscum album. Classification (NCBI taxonomy): domain Eukaryota; kingdom Viridiplantae; phylum Streptophyta; class Magnoliopsida; order Santalales; family Viscaceae; genus Viscum; species Viscum album. The sequence continues at coordinate 1,924,537,831 of OY728160.1, forward strand.
TTCTACAGATGATATGATGTGATGAAAGTAATTTCTATAAATAGTTATTACTCAATACATCACTAAATCATTAATGTAATCCTTATATCACAATCTGATAAAAATTAATGTGGTACTACATGGAACCATATGGATTCAATAATGTGTAAGATAGAATACCGATCTAGAGAGATATATTCTCTGACAATGATGAAGTGTACTGGCATAGTAAGGTGATCTACTATATCCAATAGATTATTATATACTTTAGATTATTTGGGTAGTCTGATGATACAATCTATAATGATTTTTTCCCATTTAAATTTACGGTATGGGTAATGGATACAACAACCCCTTTTCAATTTTTTATTCATCCTTATCATATTAAAATTCCAAGTAACTAGATACAAATTTTCTAATATATTTATTCATTACATCCCACATGAAGTATTACTTCATGTATCTATAAATATTCATACTTCTAAGAGGAATAGATAAGGTATAACTGTTAGCTTCTTCTAATAGATCCTTCTTCAAATCTGGAATGGAAAAAAGAGGTACACAGTTTTTGAACACCATCATTCCATCCAGGTCAATGATAAACTTAGGAACATTTCTTACTTTCTTTTGTAGCTCTACATCTTTCTTCCACACCACATTGATCATAATTTGGACATAGGGTTGAATATTCATTCGATAAAGATAATATTTTACCTTTAATTCAGGATTTCTAGATCCATCCTTCATAAAACAATAATTATTGGATCATTTTTATCATCATCATAGAATATATAGCAAGATCATTATGACTCAAAGCATCAACCAACTTATTATCCTTCCCAAGGAGGAAATTTATGGAGCATTCATATTCATATATCAACTCTAATGATCTTATTTGGTTCATGTTTATCTCATTCTATGTGATTATATATTTCTGTGTTTTATGATCAGTATATATATTATAATTTTCTCAATATAGATAATTCCTTCATGTTTTGAAAGATAAAATTACCATTTCTAACACAAAATCATGATTTGGGTAAATTTTCTCATGAATATTCAACTTCCACAAATCATAAGTGGAAACCATGTTATTCTATATAATAACACATCCCTATATATTATTGTATTCATCACTGAATATTAAAAACCCTTCTCAACTATCATGTTATTTAATCACATGTTCTCTAACTAACCATCTCTTCAGTTCAATGAAATTTACCTAAAATTCCTATAAACAGAAGAACATGAAACCCTTTCGAGTTAACACTATTATATGAATATATATTCATGAGAAATTATCCATAACCCATTGATAATATCTTGATATTCCAATAATGGTATGGTTCGAAGTCACCATGGATGGTCTAGTACATTATTCAACAGCCTCTCTCATTTATGGATGTACTATTATACTATCTATTTAGATTATGTGAGTCAAAAATTTATCCTTTTATAGACAAAATTCAAAATCCTTGAATTTTTTCATATATCATCCACTAATGTAGGGTATTCAATACCATAGTCATGTGATCTTCACAATATTCCTCTTTCATTGAATATTTAATAATGGAATCTATAATGATAGCCACAAACAGATTCTGTAAATCTAAAAAGACATTATTCATTAATTCCATGATGATAAGAAGGGAATTAGTATGACCAAAAGGCATCACTATATTTTCGTAGTGTTAATACCTTTTATGGAATTACATTCAAGTTTTATCCTTTTTCATGATCCTCAATTGATGATATCAAGAATAATGGTCAATCTTTGAAATGTGGTGATCTCCGTGTAGTTGATCAAACAAGTAATCTACACAAGTAATTTGATACTTTTTATTGACTGTGATCTTGTTCAACTCCCCATTATAAATTCATAGTCTCATTGATCAATATCTAATTTTCCCAAAAATAAAGGGTTCACCCCAAGGTGACACACTAGGCCAAATAAATCCCTTATCTAGGTTTTATTTGAGTTTATTATTCAATTCATGAAGCTCAATTGTGGTCATTATATCTGGATTCAAGAAACTTGTTGTGGAACTATTTATGAGTTCTTCAAGGAACACAATTTCACATTATTGTAGAAGTCTATGAAAATTTTTCAGAAATAATTCCAACTAATCTTGAACAACAAGAAAACAGTCAATGTCAATTTTCTCCCCAACCATTTTTGATAATCAAACAATTTTTAATGGGAATTAATATGCATACACTATATGTAATCTCCTTAGTATGTTCATACAAATAATAACATTTATGGGTGATCATATAAGGGTTTTAAGTATCAAAACTAACTTCCCTTCCTTGAAAATTGATGTGGGATTTATGTAGATAATGTCAATACAGTCCTATAATGACATCAAATTCTAAAAATGAATAATGAAAATATTTGTAGGAATAACTTTCCCTCAAACCTCATTCAGAGAGAAGCAATATTCGAGAGATGCAATTATCATTCCATTAGGGGCACTCATGACTAATACCACTTCTAAGTATTTTGGTTGAATCTTAGCACCAATAGAATTTTTTTTGTTATTAATGGGTGGGTAGATCCTGAAACAAACATGACATTACATGTTCTAGAGTAGATGGTAAGTGGACTATTCGTCACATCATTATCGCACCCCTCATTAGATATAGAAATTGAACGAAATTTACCAACTCTCTTGGAATATGTGGTTGGTGGTGTTGATAATCATCAACATTCCTCGGTTTTGGGAAGTTGTTATCGTAATTCCTATTCACCTTAAAATTATGCACCTAAATAAAGGGAGGTTGATTCTTTTATAGTTTTCCCTATCCACAAAATTATATGACTTATCACATCAGGTTTATAATCAAACGTTTCATGGTCTTCCCATCAACACATAATATATTTATTAGAAACCATATTGAAATTTCCACCATTCTTCTTCCCACAAAAAGAGAAATATGGGAATATTACTTCTTCCATTAATTTTTTTTAATTTAATATAAACTCTATAATCCACTTATTTTCAAAACCATGATTTTGATATGTGAATACAACCAACAGTTCAACCTATATTGGGAAAATAAAAATATCATAATAGGTACCAATGTCTTCTATGGACAATAACCTTCTAAGACATCTCATTAAGCTACTAAATAACCTATCAAATTTACATTTAAGATAGATCATACTTTCTAAAGCATACCTCATAAGTATTGTTATATTAGCTTCCTAGGTACCTACAAAATCATTATCCCTTTAATTCAACTCAAGTAACACTTTCACTTTGTTGTCTTTAATAAATCTATGAAAGTACTTATTTAAAAATATGTTTTTGAACTCATACCAATCCATGGATTGAATCTCATTTTTCCAGATTTTATTCATAATTAGAGTCCACCACTAGATTGCTTCAACTTTTAATCAGTAATCAATCAGAAATAATTTATCATGCACCAAACAATGGAAAATCAAAAATATATGTTTAGTATTACTGATACAATTTTTAGAAACAAGTTGATCAAAAGAACCTCTAAAAGAAGGTGTATGGAAACTCATAAAAGACTCAATAGAATGCTATTCTCTCATTTTCTTATTAGGAATTCAACCTTGACAAATTTCTTCAAAAAGACATATGATGATAGTAATGATGTTCCATATTCCAAATCAGATAGAGTTTTGTAGTTTAGAAGGACAATAATTGCAATACTCGCAACACAAATTATTAATGTCATTTCTTTGTGTTCCAAACATTGACAAAAACCATTATTCATAGTGTAACATATAGTTATCATATTAAAGAAGAACATAATCATGAATGTTAACTTATAGGATGACTACATCATGAAAAATTCCTAAATATATGAGAAATTACATTTATCATAGGTCATTCATAACCAAAATATATATTAAATTCTTCGTGATTGATCATGAAGTGTTTGTGAATTTCCACAGCCTATCCCCTCATAGTGTTAAACCAGGTGTGCAGTAATGCGAGTTTTCATGCACTAGATTACCCCAATCCAAGATCAGAACATCTTTTTTGTGATTTTACCGCTATTTACATCTATTACATATCCATATACCCATGTAATATCTATATAGAGATGTATTTCTTGGAAAATAGTAACTTTATCATTTTTCAAAATTCTTTGACATTTTCATCTACAGTTCGTTTTCCTTAGATTTATTTATAGAGATCCATTCATGGATTTCACTATGTTATTATAATAATTTATTCCAAAGGATAATTAGATCTTTTCTCTGATACTGACAATAATTTCCCTCACTTTTCATATAATAACATTACATAAAGTTTTCGAAATACATAAACTGTTATACAAATAGACGCCCAAGGAACATAATAAACTAGTTTATTTGGAAAAAAGGAAACATAAACATCGATTCCTAAGTGAGAAACATTATCTCATACTAGGATATTTATTACTAGGACCATTCATAGACACACAAAACATAATACATATATTCACAACACGGGTAAGGAAACATAAAAAGTGGTGATCTCAAATGCTCAATAATGGTAAATAAGGTTGATATGTAAGCCTAATCATGTGAATAAGGGTATGAGATAGTGATATTGAATATATAATATCAAAAGCTTAACAAAAAAGATCATATATATGAATCATGGTATAAATAAAAGTAATTTCAGAATAAATGAATCATACTAAAATAATGAAAATAAGACATGGAACATCACATAGTAAAAAATATGAAATTGTGGAAGACATTTAATAATATAATATGATTTCCATAGTAGCCATGGAATCACTACCAAGACCATATTACCATTATTGGTCTTCTACCTATATCACCGTGGTAGTCATGGTTTAATACCATGGTCATCTTAGTACCATGAGTTCACTCCTCATACCATCTTGGTAATCAGGGTTCACTCCAATGGCCATATTAATAGAAAAGGATCATTCCGAGTACCATATTTCACTATCTTTTGAGATATAAATCTTTACCTAATGAATGTGAGTGGGATATAGGTCCAACCCAGATCATAATGAAATAATATATACTTTTTTCACAAGATCATAAATATTCATATCATAACCCATGATATGAAATGGGTATTATAAACATGAAATAATATTATAACTTGTGGATATATGTATATTTCATAATTACATCATCATTAAAGGGAGACATCAAGTTTTACCTAAAATCATTATCTTATATACCAATGAGTGGAATAAATGGCACTAATAAATTGGTATATATTAAAAAAATTAATGATAAGAAAACTCACGATAGTTCATAACATATGGAACATAATATTAGTTCATGTGAAGCATAAAAATAAACAATCTCAAAAAATGATGTGATTTATTCAAAAAACTCTTATAACAAGGTAACTTGGGATCATACTCACCATGTAACAGAATGAAATAACATGATGCTTAAATTATCATAAAAATAAGTAATATAATGTTGTAACTTGTCAAATTGTAGTATATACTCCTTGAAAAATAATATTGGTGCATAAAAAAACTTCAGTCTCAAAGAAGGACACTCATGACAAAACGATTTTAACAATTTTGTGACAATTGAAACATAAACCCCATGAATGAAATATTGTATAGTTAATATGATAAAACCCATAAAATTTTAAAATTGGAGACAGAGAATACATTCATGGGAAGCACATACTAAAAATAAGTGAGCGGTGATTTAGGCATGTACCTAATTGAAATGAAACTGAGATGAGATTCCCTTACCTTGTGTCTTGACTCTCGTCATACCCGTTCAATCCACCAGTGTAATAAATATAATTTTATTACAAATATTTTACATAAAAATATTTTTATATACGTGGTTTTATTTTGAATTTATATTACCCATTTATTATAAATTATATGTTAAGGTTTCACATCAGGTAATATTGGCCTTATTTTTCTCTCGTTCCTTATTTTTTTATATTTGGTACTTATACATTATAACATGATTTAACAAATGTAAAATATGATATAAATATAATTTATATACATTAGATTTTTATTATAATAATCTATGTGATTTATAAGTATGAAAAAGAATACACCGTTTATGGTTACAGTAAGCCTTAGGTACACATGAACATTATTTATGTTTAATTGTTTTATATAAAGATTAAATTTAAATGTAATATATATAGTTTATATATATATATCATTATTAATGTTATATTATGATATAATATATTTTATATATTAACTAAATCCATCATTAATTAAATCCATATATTGAATGAACGAATCATATCACTTTTAGGGGAAGTTGTCTACACTTCTACAAATAAAAATATTATATTAATACAAAATTGATTGTAAAAAAGACATGTGTATTAAAAGTAATAATATTTAATAATTAAATATAAAAAAATATAATATATAACATATATAAAAATTGTTTCCATCATAATATCTACTATGAGAGGTGGTATGGAATATTGAACAATCATCATTTAGTGAGACATTAAATAAGATCCCGGATTCTCCATATGGTATTTTTTGTTGATTATTCAGTTTAGGTTTCTTATATTGTTTAACTAAGTGTTTCTATAGGTACATGATAATGTTAGGATGTATTCTAGGGGTTCATGACTTGTAAAAACGAATTAAAAGAATGTTTTGGTAAATAGCATGGTTTCTGCATGGTTAGTGCTAACTGTGCATATCAACCAAGGTAACCATGAAAATGGAATTTTTTCAGATTGTAGCATATGTACGGTTTATACACGATTTGAAAACCATGGAAGAAAATCTTGTGGGCTAGTAATGTACGGAAATTTACAAAACTTCCATTATGGAATTGTTATGTTCGACTCCTGATTTTCCAACTTAGTCCTTTGAACCCTAGTGATGAGCCATGGTTTGAGGATCTTCTAGTAGGTGTTTCTACTTTAATCCCACTTCATTTAGAGTGCATTGAATTGAGGATTTATGATCTAGGTTAGGCTAATTCCCAACATGATTCATTTTCTTTATTAGAGATTTTCTATTTCTCTTCTCTATATCAAAATATCTAAACCCATTATTTTCAGAATAATTAGGTTGAAGCATCAAATGGGTTTCTGATAAATATATAAGGCCTCAATTAAGGTTTCTCTCACCATTTAATGAGAGGTATATGGTTTAAAAATTATATCCAATAGTTTGAATTTAGATTTGTGCATGTATGATTTTATTCGTTCTCTCTTTTCTTTGTGTTCTTGGTGACATTAGAATAATGTGATTTTTTTAGTGTCTAAATACCCAATCGAATTTCCCAACAACCCAATGGAACGAATCTAGGATGTTGTGACTTATATTGGTGCCACCCATGAGATTCACTGACAGTTCTAAATGTGATATCGAAAATGTATGGTATGAATTTGACTCATGATATGTTAATGCCATAATGAATGTATTAATTGGGTTGTGTAATTATTTATAAGTGCTATGGAGAGTTGTTTCTAATGTGGTTAAAGGTTACCAGATTGTATGGTAGGAATGAAAATGGAATTAATGTTATTAATGATAATATGATAAGAAACTATGTTTGGGATGGAATATACATAGTGAGATAGGTAAGGGAAATTGGAAATGGGGATAAATAGTTATGTGGTATAAATAAGGAATGTGCTATTGGATTGTGGCATAATGTTAATTTTCCCATTTATTTGATATTGTTGGGATGTATCTATTGATATTTTCTATACATGGATCTAAATTGATTTTTGTGGAAATTGATAGATAATAATGTTCAAATAGATTGGTAGAGTGAGGCATAGACCTGATGTTATACACCCATGGTTTGTGTTTAACTGGGGTTCTGTTCTCTATGCTCTAAATGAATGGGTTAGTAAAGGAGACGGTGTTGTATTCCCCAAACAGTTACATTCCTCATAGACTGGGGAATTGAGGCTAAGATAATGTTGTAATTCTGACGAGATTCCAAGTGATATTGGACTTCGTTATTCACACATACCTTTATAATATTGAACATTCCTAATCCCTTTAACACATGATAATAAGGTTAATTTTTTGTTTTTGTTGCATTTGATGATATTTCACCATTGGGTGATGCACATGTGGTGTGATGTGATTGTTTTATGATATTTTACTAATGGATGGAAATGCACAAGGTTATTCACTCATGAATCATTCTTAGAAATTGTGTAAATAAGTGGCATGCATCATATTAGGCACACACATGGGATGAGCATGTGGGAAATAGATAATTTGATTCATTTTAAATCATGGAAATGATGTAAATTGGTTATAATAAAATAGTTAGAATGATGAAGAGATCATGGTTTGTAACCATGTGAGTTGGTTGTCAAATTATCCTTGGCCTTGGTGGGGTGGTCAGGGGTATTGTTATTGTTGTTATTGGTATCATTTGGTCCATGTCCATAATTGATTTGTTTATTTCTAGTGATATCCCTCCATTTATAGTTTAGTGAATTATTTATGGAATGTGGTCTAAATGTCATTTTTTGAATTGTAGAGAAATTACATCATGAAGATGTGTGCTGGTTGGGAAACATGACGATGTTGCTGGGAATGCTCCCTCAATAGTGTTTCATGGTGAACAAGTGGTTCAAGACGATTGGGAAGATTAGTTCCATGAGAACATCACTTTTTTCAGAATATGGAATGAGCCCATGGGAAGGTTGCACTGAGTTTGATTGTGTTGACTAGGGATTTTCAACTATAGCACCCTCCTACCTTTACAAAAGATTATGGTCAGAGGGTGCATAGTTTTGGATAGATTCCATATATAATTTTATAAACCATTTATAGAATCTTTTTGAGAGGTGAGTCAACATAGATGACAATATGGTGAGAGGAAAAGAAAATCAACTGTGTGACATAATGGTTTAATCTGGGAATAACGAAGGAATGATGAGGATGTATTTTTAAGAGATGTTTCTCAGAATCATTTTCTTGCAAACATTATGGTAGGTGAAGGATTCCAATTTTCTAGGCTTGACCCATGGTATAATGTATTTAATGGAAAATTCTATTTGATTTACTGATTTTTGGGGCTTCATTCCGATGTTGACAAGTGATGAGGAACCTCTGGTGAAATGTTTCCTAGATGGTCAAAGACACCTGATCATGTCTTAGGTGAATATATTGATCTTGAAAAGGTTTTCTGAGGTAGAAGATAATGCCCTTATCTCAAAGGGGAACCAGAAGTGGGATTTGTGTAGTGAACATGTGATTTTAACAGAGTTAGAAATAGATGCATATTCTGATAGTAAGATGTTCCATTCTTTAATTTTTTTTTAGGGTGGAAGAACACATATTAGTGAATAGAGGGGGTAAACCTCACAGGGCGGTGATCAATTGTTTTGTTATCAGTTTGGATGGTAGGGGCACATGAGTGGCTAGTGACCCCACCCACCAATCATGTTCCGAGCATGAGTAAGAATATGAAATTTGTAGAGGTTCTGTAGAAACCTATGGTTTTCAAGAAATTATGGATGTTAGAGGAAGATGTCGAGTGAATGAAAGGGGTTTGTTACACTATATAAGGATTGCACACAGAGCTCCATGGGTTGCACTGTTATGGGTGGTAGATGTGGAACTGTAGGGAGAGATCATCCAAACTAGGCGGAAAGTGCGGTACAATGTACTCAGGATAGAAACTATGTTAGAGGATTAGGCCATCTTTATGAATTTCAAACTACAACTAATGGTGGTGAGGTATGACCGTCTATTGTTTTTGGTATAATACTTATAGTTTCGACTTCCACACTCGCTAGTTCATTATTCGATACAAGTGCTACACATTATTTTATTTCTTCATAGATTATAGTTGTGATGGGACTAACCATGGATGGTGTGTCTTGGGTAATGTCACCCGATACGTTGTTGGGGGTACGAGTTGAAAGCATTACGCAGTTTAACGATTGTGCAGTAGTGGTTAGTGGATATAATTTTTTTGGGGGATCTATTTGTTCTAGAGATGTCATGTTTTTACCTAATATTGGGTATGTATTGGTTGGTGTTGTATCAAACACATATCAACTATTCGCGATGTCAGGTAATGTTTACATGTCTCTATGGAGAATCCTATGTCTTCTTTGGTTAGTGGGATTTAAAAGCATGACATGAATGACAGTTATACTAGCCATTATGATAACTCACATCCCAATTAGAATGAATTATGTAAGATGATGGGGATAAATACTCGCCAATCATCCATCTAGTTGTGAATTAGTTTCGTGATGTGTACCATGATGACTTCTCAGGATGACCATATAAGAGATTTTTTGAGTTTACGATAGTGTTAATATGAGGATAAGATACTATTTCCATTCCACCATATCAAATAGAGCTAGAATAGCACCAAGAACTAAATGTACGGATAGAGGAGTTGGAGGATAAGGGGTATATTAGCCATAGTACATCCCCTATAGATCACCTCCTATGTTCCTTAAGATGGTTGATGGATCACTGAGGATATGTTATGATTATAGAAAGTCTAACTTGATGACATTTAATAACTGATACCCAAATCCATGAATCGATGACCGGTTTGACTATATTAGACATGGATCAATGTTTTCTGTTATTTATTTGAGGTCAAGATACCATTAGTTGAGGGTGATACCTTTTGAGGTACCCCATATAGCTTTCAAGAATCTGATTAGATGTTTCTAAAACCACTCACAAGAATTATATTAATTAACTAAAAACTGTTTACAAATTTATTCCAGGGTCACAATGCCTCAGAATCATGTGCAATATCATCTTCTATTCTCAAAATAATCACATATAACAACAAATATTACATTTAATTTCTAGGACATTTCAATGAATTGATAATTTTTTTGTATTCGGGTTTTTATATTGTTTATGACAATTTTAATTAATTTTATAACATGTTATAAAATGAGTTATTTTCTTTAAATATTTATTTTTTGATTAAATAACGATTTAGATTATAAATAAATATTTCATTTTTAGAATTTTATTTTCATAAAATAGAGTTCATTTTTTAATTCTACACATCAAAAAATGTTTAGGGATAATTTATTTGGATTTTTATAAATTACAATAATTGTTTTTGAGTAGTAAAATATGATAAATTTTGATAAAAGCTGAATATATGAATCATTTAGTCCTAGATGATGTATGACTACTATAGGCCCACAATAATGAACTCATCTTATTTATTTTAATATATTTTATTATAATTCTCAAACAATTCATATTATTGAGAAAAAATAATAACTCATGTATCATATAATTAGAAAACTCCCCTCTCCTCTACTATATGTACCACCCTCACCACCTCTTCTTCTCACACCATCTAATAAATGAGAATTATCCAAATTATTATAAAATACACTTCTCATTCCTCACTACCACTTCAAGGATATCTTGGTCTTATCAAAGGTCTAGACCATTATCCCTATGGAGATTCTCAATGAGAAGGTGTTAGGAGGTAAATTCCTCAATCTTTTGTTTAAATTTTTTTTTCCTGTTCATTTCATTAATTATTATCTCCTTCACTCCCATTATCCATGTTGAATGAGAAAATAAGATTTCACATATATATTTAATTTTTATTATTTTATGGATGTAATTCATTGTCAAACCCCTCATGCTCTCCCAATTATTCTAAAAATGGAAATGTTTCCTATCAGGTATTGTTTTATCACCTTCAAGGAAAGCAAAGATTTTATTTTACATCACCTCCTACATGTATTTTCATATATCAGTTATAGTGGTTGAAAAAAAATTATATTATAAAGATTTTATGTTCTAAAAGTAACGTATTAACATAATTATAATTGTTAAAACAAAATGAGATCATTGTGATAAAAACCATCATAATAATCTATGTGATTATTACTACTATCTAATCAAGGGATTCATCCTCATATGATAAAATGAATGATATTTATATATATAACCACATAAACATTTTTAAGATCACTAATAACCTATATTTTCAATTCTTTATTATTATTCCAATTTTACATGAACTTCCATACATATAATCATGTAATAACATAATGAAAATAATGAAAAATAACACTCATGAATAATTAGATTGAAATATATAACTCATAAAAATGATTATAAATTAAAATATTAAAACAATAATTAATCAAATTCTTGTATAAAATGTTAATTATTTTCCAATTATTCATTTTAATTTGATTATCCAGAATATTGATGTCATGAAATCATTCTGAAATAAGGTATTAGATATTCTCACACCCAACTCTCTTGATTTGGGTTTTTCCACTTTCACTCTAGTAGTCTGGTGTATGATCCAAGAATTTTCTTTAAATATCAACTCCATAACATTCCCTTTATTTATATGGATATAGGTGTTTTCAATCTGGATATATGAAAAATGAAATGAGTTTTCCAAAACAAATCCTCTCTCTAAAAAAATGTATTACTTCTTGTGATATTATTTCTTCTTCAATAAATAATGACCTTTCCCACACAAACCATGTTATTCCCTCATTTATATGGGATGCCGCAATTTTATTAATGTTTTCTTTATAAAATTCAATGCATTCCATTACATGGGTTATTTAATTTCTATGATTGATATATGTACTATATTGAAAGTATGATAATGTAAATGTTAGGATGTGATGTGTGTTCTAAAACTTTTATAGTGCACTTATATGTTATGATGTGGTGGGATTCACAGGAATTATATAGTTCTACAAATAATTGTGTAATTTGATAAATCTAATTAGCTAAATTTAAATATTCATGAGCATGATTCCATATTTATTCACAACTATGTGTCAGAGTTGTCCCCCCAGACAATCTAGACAAGAAGGAATTAAATATTTATTTATGTTTTATTATTTAATATTTATTTATGGTCCTAATTATCCTAAGACACTAAACCAATGGATAATTGTTCTAGAATTATTTTTTGTTGATTATCATTACAATGACATAATAGTCATGTAATAAAAATTGAGGAATCTATCGTTGGTATTAGATCATAGAATAGTTAATTTGGGAATATGGATTATAAAACAATTTAAATAACCCTTGTTATGAGACTAAGTGTAATTAAAAACAAAATAAGAATTATTTTAGAAAATTAAAACCCTTGGGATCCCATAAAATATTACTTTTGAGTTAATTACACCAAAATTAAAATTATTTTTGAGTAGATGACATATTTATTTTGACAATTTTATAATTTATAAAAAGGTGGGAATGATGAGAAACTAGGCCAACAACCCATGCAAGGGACAATGTTGATATATCTCATACATCGTCCCCAATGCCTTGGGAGGTTGGGTTCAAACATTCATCTCTATGATTACCAAGTTTTCAAAGGAATTTAATAATAAATATAGAAATGTGGAACTTCTTCCACCACCAAATTGGGATCGTAATTCTATTGAGTATTTTATAAGACAATGTCCACTGACATTTAGTGGGTCTTTAAATCAAAAAAGTTGCAGATCAATGGTTAAACTCAATGGAGAAGATACATTCTAAACATAGTTTTTATATGATGGAGATGGTGACTCTATACATATATTATCTTGTTGTAGAGGATGACAAAATGTGGGTGTTGATTAATAACCCCATGAAGAAGGAATAAATTCTGTATATGGAATGGTAACACATTAAGATAATTTTTTTTATCGTGTATGTCACTTGAACTTTTCATATAATGATGGGGAGGGAATTTTGTAGATTTGAAATAATATGGTGGTGAATCTATCATATCCCACGATGAAAATTTCACAAGTCCTGCAAGGTATGCATTTATATTTGGTATCAATAATGATAGAAAATTGATAGATTCTTTATTATTTTAAAACCAAACCATTGAATGAATATATGAATTTGAGGATTTAGAAATCATGAAGATGTTTATTGAAGTTCTCCCAATGTGGATATGGAGTTTGGAGAATTTTCCCACCACTATGGTGATATGAAATGAATTATAGAGTTCAATTCTATAGGATCTTATGAAAATGTTTGAAATAAAATTCAACTATGATCATGTCAAAAATGATGCAATAATATTCATGGGAACTACCTAAAATGGATGGGGAGATGATATAAGTGTGGGAGATAAGGAAAAAAATCCCATGAATTTATAAAAGACATGACTATGTATGTGAATGCAGTTGATGAATTTAAAGAACCCTATATGTCTCAATGCCTCAACTATAATGGGAAACCACAGTATGCCATGCAGTGCACAAAACCTCAAGCCCTCGATGATAACTAATGGCAGTAGCCGCTAAATACAAATGAGTAAGGGATGGATTATTCAATCACAACTGCTAAGAAGGACCCCAAAAATGAAATGGTGATAGGCACAGTAGTTAGTCAATCATGAACAGGGAATATAATTTTTAATTCATTTTCTATTCATTCAGTAATATATGACTAGCTTAGTAGAACTATTCGATCACTACATCGAAATACGAAGGATGAGTTATCTATGAGAAAATAAAATTTGGAAAATATTGCATACAACATATATAACTCCTCCCTAGAAACTTTTTTTTGGAATAATCCTGCAAAAAAATATCTTCATACTACCATTAGTGTAGTTTGATTCTATTTTTTGCATGGATTAGCTATATTTATAATGAGCCAACATAATCTATTAGGAAAGGTATTTCACTCTTAAATCCTTAAAGAATCCAACAATTTTGAAAATGTAAAATTTGGAGGATTAATATTAATGGATCCATATTCTCAGGTTTGGAAATTATTACCTTTAAATAAATCATATCTAGCTCAAATTATTGAGATATGGAGAGAATCAAGCTCGATGACATGCCAATTGTGAGAGACTACATTGATGTGTTTTTTTCTTGAAGAGTTTCATGTTCTTCTTCTAGATCATGAAGGTGAGTTTTCAATTGATCATATTCATTGATCTTTTCCATAATCATAGACACATTAAAGAATGGGCACCATTAAGATAGTGAAACTTATATAGTTACAATGGAACATGGACATGGGTTTCATATTCCCGAGTGTCTATCCATGGGGTGAACGAGTTGTCTAATTCCTGATGAAGGATAGATAAATTCTCTTCTAAATAGATTATCATGATATCAAACAAATCATAATAATGACAAAGTATCTATTCACTTGATATATGACATATTAGATCAATTTTGTGGGGCCATGTATTTTTCTATTATAGACTTTCTATATGGAAATCACCAATAAATATTGATTAAGGATGATATTTCCAAGACTTCCTTTAAAATGAGGTATGGAAACAATGTGTTAATGGTGATTCCCATTAGACTCACTAATTCAGGAACAAAATTCATAGCCATAATAAATTGTTTTATTATGAATTAACTTGATCAATTTTTGGGAGTCTTTATTGATGATATTATGTTGTAATCCAAGAGTAAGGAGTCACATTAAGAGCATTTGAATACTATGCTAAAAATAATGATAATGGAGTAAAAATATTCAATGTAAGGAATGTATGAGTTCTAGATGGAGGAACTATCATTATTTGTGCATGTTATAACCAGAAAATGTATATTTTGAACCCCTTGACAATAATTTTAACAGATGTGTGGCCCATAACAATATATGTAACATAAATATAATGTTTCCTTAGACTTTCTAGGTGTTATATATTATTTTTGAAGAACATATCAGGATTTTATACCCACTAATATATCTAAATTAGAATGGGGAATAGTTTATCAGAATTTGTGAATGTGAAGACTGCTTGAAAGATTTAAAATAATGACTTATAACTACAAAACTAATCAATGTTATGACAAGTGGCGATGAATTTGTAGTTTAAAAATATGGGTCAATTATGGGATTAAGTTGAGTACTAATGAAAAATAATAATGTTATATTATAGGAATTAATGAAGATGAAAATTATTGATAAAAATACCCCACACATGATATGGATTTGAAAGATATGATCTTTGCATTGAAAATACGGTGGAATTATCTCCATGGGGAGAAGTATGAGATATATATTGTTCATTAAAGAATATAATATATATTCACATAGAAGAAGATTAATATGTACTAGTGAATATGGTTAGAGCCCATCAATGATTATGACTTCTCAATCCACTACCATCCTAGAAAAGAGAATAATGTTTTGGATTCTCTTAGTAGAAAGGATCCTTCAACATACTCAATGATGTGATGTGAGATGGATCTAATCTTCATATACATGCAATGGATGGAATATGACTCGTTTAGGAAGAAATAAAATAAATCCTTTGTAAAATTTTTTCGCATCCATCCATTATAAATAATATAAATGATTCTCAAATTAAATGATGTCAAAATTAATAAGAATGTGGATGATTTAAAAAATGGGAAGTACATAGTATTTAAAAATGATGTGGACGGAGTTCTCTGGATTGGGACATGAATATGTGTACCTTCCAATGAAAAGATATTGATAATTCTTCTAAAAGATGCACATTTCTCAACCTTATATATTCACGTATGGAGTCCAATGGTGTGATGACGTCTCCAAGAGAATCTTTAATGGGACAATATTAAAAATGATATAGATGATCATACATAAAATTTCCTAGTAAGTCAGCATGTGAAAGGTGAAAGACAACAAACTATTGGGATAATGCAAGCATTACCCATACAATCATGGAAGTGTGAAAACATCACCATGGTCTCTATCATTATAATTCCAAATACTTCTATTAGAAACAATGATTTATATGTTTTTGACGTTTCTATCACAAATATATCTCTCTTTATAGAAATTTGAGAAGAGGTCTTAGTCTATCAACATTCATGTATATACATCAAAGAATTTCTATGGTTTCATGGTATACCACTATCATTTTCATCAGATCGAGATCTAAGACACACCTCAATGTTATGGAAATGATTACACCATTTTTTAAACACTATGTTGAACATCATTATGGCCTCTCATCCACAAAATGAGGCCCAAACATAGTGAACAACTAAAAAACTGGGAGACGTGTTGTGGGAATGTTCTATGGACTTCAATGGTGAATGCGACCAACATCAACCTCTAGTTTAAATCTCATACAACAACATTTTACACTCAAGCATCCAAATGGATCCATATTACTCCCTTTATGTGAGAAGATGAAGATTACTATAATGTTGTGATAAATTTGGTGAACATAATATTATAAGACTAAAAATAATACATGAAATTGTGTGAATGGTGAAAAAAATTCAACATAAACTCAAGGAAGCACAAATTCATTAAAAAGATATTCCTTCAATCATCTATGGGGACTATAGATAAAGGCCACATACATGGAATTCCTCCTCATATCTCCACGGAGGATGATCAAGAGACTTTGTAAGAATGGAATTTGTAGTCCCATGTACATCATCCACTTTGAGATTCCATTTTCAGTTATATCTTTTCCAATCAACTAGGACTTCCACCAATAATTTCTCCAGAAAACGGTGTATCCCATAAACCCCTTTTGAGGAATTACATACTATATTTCTTATAATTACTGAATTTATAGGTGGTATAGTAGAAAAAATGATCTCTCCAATGTGGGGCAGCTAGTGATGATCATTGACTATAGGGATAATGTTCTACGCAACAAGACTACATAGCTGGTCAATGTACTATGGAGATACCATAATGAAGTAAAAGAATCATGGTAACCATAGGATGTGATGAATACCATCACCATTTTCTAAATTATAATGTAAAATAAATTTTCGAGGGTCAAACTTCATAAGGGGGAAGAATGTAATGACCCAAAATTTTATCAATGGAAATTCCTTTGCTATAATTATTTTAAATAGTATAAACCACATAAAAAATTGAGGAAAAAATAGAAAAATATTAATAACTGGTGATATAAAATAATAAGTATTTATAGAAGGTAAAAACTGATACTAATGAAATCGTAAAGTGGCCTTAGGAATAGTAAAATGACCCTTATTAATAGTGAACTAACCAAATGAATTTTATCGCCACCCATTAAAGTATAAAATAATTTATTATTCTAATAAATTAATATATGATAAAATAATATAATACTATAAAAAATAAATTTTTTTGAAATTATTAATTAATTATTGGTATTTCTATAATTTATAAATAATTCATTAAAATTTTATGATAAATTTATTAACTTAAAAAATAATTTATTTTCATGAAATATATTAATAAATTTATATTTTTATTCATATAATTTTTAAATAATTTTTTGATACCATAAATAATTAATAAATGTTCTATAAAATTAGTTATAATTCTAAAATAAATATTTTTTTAGTATATGAGGCTTTTAAAAAAAACTAATATCTCATATTTATAATTATCTTCTTAAAATTAAGAATGTTTTTTAATTATACATGTAAATTTTTTTTCATGTTTGTTTTATAGATTTTTATGAAATACATAAATTTTCTGTGCATATTAAAATAAAAAAGATTATGATAAAAGATAAATAATAGAATTATTGGGATATAGATGATGTTTGGATAATGTATGGCCAAAATTTAAAACTCACCATCATTAATTTATTATACTTAGTGATATTCTAAAACTATTCATATTCTTATCGAAAATAATTGACAATTGAATAAAATAATTGGAAAACAACCCTCACCCACATAAATACAACCCATCACTACTAATTCTCCCTGCAAATTAGATGATTTGATTCATCTCAAAATTCACCCCAATACACTTATATATCCCTAGCCACACATCTAATATCTCTTGGGGTTATCAAAAGTCCATGCCCTTTTTCATAAGGAGGTTCTCAAGGAGAAGTATTCAAAGTGGTAAATTTCATTAAATTTTCTTACTATTTCTTTTAATGTTCTCTTATTTTCTTATAACTTCACAACCCCTTATACATGATTCATGAAAACTACGTTTTAATTTGAATAATTTCATTTATTGAAATGGAATAATAAATCATTTAACCACTTATCCTATCTATTTTATTCTTAAAATGGAAATATCGTTCAAGAGGTGTTTCTTTATCTCTTTTAAGGATGAAAATTTCCAATTTCTATCACCTGGTTCAATCATTATCAAACAAAATTATAATGGATGAATATATTGCAATATTTACATAATAAAACTTTTATTTTATTTAATTATGATATTACATAACATTAAATGATAAAATAATAAGTCCTATTTGTGATTAAATATTCCATTAACAATCTAAATGATTTTCAGAACAATCATTTATAATTAATCATCATCATACCATATTACCAAATGGTATATATATATATAATGGTTTTATCATATTGATGATCATTAATAACATATATTTTTTATTTTATATATTTATTATAATTATAAATTAACATCCTTACTTATGAACATGAAAATCGATCATTAAAACAAATTACCATGAACACCCCCAACTGTTAAATTGACCTCTATAACTAATATGAAATCCCATAAATGAACATTAGTAAATAATTAATAATAAAATTAATGGAGAATATTTTCTATTTTTTCATGTTAATCAAGTTATTATAATTATTTGATCAACTAAGGGGAAGGAATCATTCGTATGTATGGTACGGGGAATTATCGAATATAAATCTTTTTATATGGGTTTTTATACTTTCACTCTATTTTAAGTTTGGATGTTACATTAATTTTCCCAAAAAAATAACTTTATATTACATTTTTTCAAGATATACATGTTTACAATTTGTTTATATGAAAATTCAATAGATGTTTTAAAAACAACTCTTCTTCATAGAAATACACATTTTACATCCCGTGATATTGATTATACTTCACTCATAATTGATTATTCTTATAACAAGTATGTTATTAAATATTTCATTAGAGAAAAGGAAATTTTATGAATACATGATTTGGTAATTAGAAACCATTCCTTTCTATAGTTATATTATTTAGATTATTTATATTCATTCTATGTGGCAATCATGATAATGTAAATATTATGATGTAACAAGTGTGCAGAGATTTATACACCACATGTAAATTTTATGATGTGATAGGTGCTCCAGAAATTATATAGCACTCCAATGAATTAGGTAATGTGACTAATCTCTTATGATAAATTGAAATATACATGAACATGATTATATATTTTTTCACAACTGTGTATGGGAGTTGACCACCAAGACAAGATGTTACATTTATATGGATTTCCCCATTCCATGCCTTTATATAGTGTTTCCTTTAAAGATTTTAATTATGATCATTTTCTTATCTTATTATGAAAATGATTATGATTACCCTTTTGTGTCAATTATTCATCCTCTTACATGGCTTCTATCCCAACCCTTCTTTTGATCAATATCATTTATTGAATACTTGTACTAAACATAGAATGGGGGATAATATTAAGATAGAGAAGAAGGAATTAAAAAAAATTATTTATGGAATAATACTTAAAATTGTTTTATTGTAACAATTAATTCAAGACACTGAACCATTGAATATTGGTTGTTTAACGTTTTGAGGTTGTTAATCATAAAAATGGTGTAAAATTTTTTAAACAATGTGTAGGGTTTCTATACTAACTCTAAAAAAAATTCACTAAAACAATTGATATTTCCATTAGATATTAGACAAAAAAATTCATGGTAATTTATAGAAATAAAACTATAATAAATATCTAGTGAATGGAGGAACATGAGGTGAATTATTATAATATACTAAAGAATTTTCAAAGGATGAAAATTTAGAAAATGTATAATAGATGTGTGTTCTGGTTAGGGGAAGTATAATTTATTGAAAATGTTATTACCATGAAATGGATATATGTGGACACTTTTAAATTTTTGGTAATTGAGGAATGGCCCAAGAAAAAATCTATAACTAAGATCTATAGTTTCATTTGAAAAACTGAATATTGGTGATGATTCCTTGAGGAACATATCACCATTATAAAACCCAGTATCCAAGCTAAAATAAAAGGATGAAAATCTTGGTAAGACTAGTGAATGTGACGACTTCATCAAATAGTTAAGAAAGATCCATACACTTGCACTAGTACCTACACTTTTGAAAAGTGGGAAATATTTGTGGAATAAAAAAATTCATAAAAAAGGGACGGGTCTATTTACTAATAAAAAATGATAATGTTATATCTGAAAATACAATGTAGTTCAATGTTATTGGAAAAGACTAGAAAATTCATGATAAAATATTGTGTATATGATTTTACTGTTGAAAATATATAGATGATTTCTATATAGAGAGTTTTTAAGTTATATCATCATCACATGTTCCCAAAATATATAGTCTCCCAAAAGTATATTAATATGATCCAATGAAGAAGGACATATCTCATCAATGATTATGACATCTCAATCCACTACCATCCTGGTAAAGCAAGCATGGTGGCATATTATCTGAGGAAAAATTTTCCTATAAAATTATCATGGATCTGAATTGAGAAGGATCCAACATAATTAGACACTCAAGTGATGGATATGGGAATTATAAAAGATGTAACATCATGATTTTTTTCTGAGATGAATTCTCAACCATCCATTATAGATAAGACCATGGACTCTCAAAATGATTATATGTAAATTTGTAAAAAGGTGGAGGATTTCAATAATGGTAAATAATAATAACTAAATGAATTTGAGTAACAAGTCATATTATTTGGATCATGAATTTTTATACAATAATATCCGGAGATAATGAAATAGGTATTGAATTTTGAACTTATCTCAACATTCTCTATTCAATCATATAGAAAAAAACGTATTGATATATCTAAGATTTCTATTTTCAAGAAACAATGATGAAATAGAATTCTAAATATACATCATAGTGTTTGGTATGTTACTAAGGGATGTCTATATGAATAATTTCATTGTTTATGGTGCACCCATTTCTTAAACCTACATTGAAATGAGAAATCATGATGGTAACATATTGAAACATGAACCACCTCCAACAAATCTTTTGGATCCACATCCTTGTCCATGGCCCTATAGATTTTCCTACTCATATCATTATATCAACCTATATGGTCCCTCACCCATCTCATAATCATATGTACAATGGGTGTAAAATCATGTGTCAGATGTCCCCGACCACATCATGGGTAACATAGTTTGTCCCTCAATTGTCTCAATCCTATTTGATATCACCTCATGAAGAACATGAATCACATTTATCATTGTTACTAGTATTGGATACTTACTATGAGGTCTTGGCACTTTCCTACCCATTGAAGACTACCACTATTCGTATTTGCCTATCCAAGTAACACTTAACTACCAAGGCGCTCTCGATCACCCAAACACATGTTGGAATAGAAAAAGGGGTAATGTTGTCTTAGATGTTTGTACGATGCCCATTCACAATGGTTTAAGCCCTAACATACTAATCATGTGTCATATCCATCGAGTACAATGAATTTTTAGTATGCCTCGATGAATCATTAGATAACAAAATGTCACCATGATGGAGTTATAAAATCTCATGGATGCTTCTATCCATGATCTCATAAGGTGAATACATCAGGCTAAAAAGTTTCTCAAACTCTTCCAATGAATGTGTCACATCATTGTATGATTAGGTAACTAAACCACACTATCACCATGCTGAGCATAAAAGAATTTTGACTTCTAGGACTACCATATTATTTGCTGGTTTCCTAACATGATGGAAAACTCAGATAAGGTCCTCAATATAGTCATCATCCAAATATGTATTGGGATTTCCATGGATCATGAGGGGTCTCAATTGCATAATCTCATGAAGTGTGGTAATCCTACACACTTAACTTACAGGTACTATGGGTACCATGTGATGCTATAATGGTGGTGGTATGGTTGGTGCAGCACCTGCAGGTTCAATCTTAGGTACAAATCCTTGTACTGATGTCTCTCCAATAAGAGGATCACCATCATGATCACGCAATGGAAACCTGGTTGGCTGTCTACATTGAGACGTCTGGTAAAAAAACCAATGTATAACACGATTAATAGTGTATACCTGATGTGATTACTCATGAAGGAAATGAAAAATTACCCAAATTCTAAATGGTTTATGTTACATTTTTTTCCTTGCAACTAGTATTTTCATGTATCGAGTCGAAAAGAAGGTGTCCAGAGTCCAGGGGTATGGATACATTAGATGTCACACCAACACTAGAGTCCATGGCTATAAATATGAATTCAAAACACATAACATTATTTCCTCAAACCATCCTCACAACCTCTCAGTCATTAAGATGAACTTAAGGCCTATGATACCTCTCTTTCAGGACCCATCCTAGTGGGACCTATGCTGTGACTACCTTAAACCCTCCTCTAATAGGGAAAGGGCTGGTGAATATCACCAAGTTGGACAATACCAAAAATGCGGAGCATTTTCCAATGTGTGTATAAAAAATAGAAGAACTCTAATACCGAAATGATGAAACGGAAAAACATTAAGTAAAAAATTCATGATTACATTATGATACCAACATCATTGTATGACATTAGGAAACTAGAATTTAAACATGGAAACAACACATTTCCACCCAATGAATGTGTCAGTAAAAGTTAATATACAAGTTCTTGAAACTATTACGAAGAAATCTATACATGAAGGGTAGGTGGAGGATATGTTTCTAAATCCATAGATTCACACCATGTCTGTCTGACCTGTATAAGAACCACATGGTCCTTGTCCTAGTGAGACTCCGTTATGTGTTGATCATTTACACAAGACATGACATGTACGAGAAAATACCTTGTATGGGTGTGTAAAGAAATACTCAGTATGACATTTGGAAAACACAAATTAATAACAAAATGAAATATAGAAAGTATACCATATGAAATACATGATGTACATTCATATCTATATAGGAATAAAACTATAAGACATATACCAGGGATATCTTGGTATACTCAAAACCATCCAAAAAGTAATGGGGTCTATGACAACCAATCTTAATTTATTGAATTCTGCTTGAGGCATGATTGTTCCAGGAGAACTCTCTCCTTGAGCGATGATATCATCAGAGACTCTTGATAAGAGGACTCGCTAAATTTTTCCCCAACCAAAGAGAATACTATGGTCAATGATCATGCTATAGAAAGTGGTTATCCTTCATAGAGAATTGTGACAACCCAGTCTACATTAGCCTAAAATATAGGGGATCATTCTCAGGGACTATCTATTAACAACTCAAACAATGTGGATTCTAATTTAATAGATTCATCTTAGTGATTACTAACAATCCTATGGATACAAACACATGGATGGAGGACTAATTTCCTATGCATTAAGGTCACATCAATTCGCGCAATACTCAAAGAAGGTAGATAATGGATCAGTCTTTTCCAAAGGAGGGATACTAAAACCTTATCCATATCTCATCCCCAGAGGGGACTATTATCTATTGATATTGTCATAATATCATACTAATCCCTTCAGGAATGTACCAAGGGAAACACACTTCCTATACCCATAAATACTACAAACCCAACAAGCAATTTGGCATGGAACTTCTAATCGCAAGGGTACCAATGCTGTATATGGATCATTTAATGGAACTTCTATTTGAATGTTATGTCCATTTTAGTGAAACTATATGAGTAGGTATGGTCTGGTTCCAACTTGGCCTAACCCACCGACACAACCCGGTCAGTTCGACTCGACCGCACCCGACCCAATGGGAATGGTCTAGACCAGCCAATTGTGCCTGGGCTTCTAGGTTGTGGTCCACTAGAGCTAGTCCACTTTGCAGCTGGAATGACCCAGTCTATCCAACATGACCCATTGCTTCCAGGACTGCATCCATCTCCGACAAGCGGCTGATAGAGCCACATGCAACTAGTCTATGAAACGACTTTGCAATCGATGAAGATGGACACCATATCCTAAACCTCCACGATGGCATCTGTCGTAGTAGACTCCATGCAGTCAAAGCCATATACATGGCCCCACCCCACTATATCCCCATTTGCCACCAACAAACTCTTCATCCCCGAGCTATACATGAACCCGGTCTGAACCACTATTATGGGTTCCCCCATTCAATTATATATGTTTTTTCCTTTGTAGATTCAAGACATTCCACTTTCATCACTCATCCATAATGTTGTTATGGTGTCCTTTCTTCTATATTAGTATGTATGAACACAAATTGAAGGTGAAACTGTTTTCCAATCTTATAATCACAAAAAAAAACCAAGAAGGTAAATATCATGAGAGATTGAGTAGAGAGATTAAATTCACAGGAACTCCCAAATAACATATATTGTCCTTTTTTTGCATCAAAATCAATTAATTTTTCTTATAAGGAAGAAAGAAGAACATATAATCACCTAGATTCATATCCGATTGAATCCTTACAAATCAGGCCCATCTTGTAAGAACTATCAAACAATAGGTCAACATATTTTTTGTTTGATACAATTTAATACTTATTTATATCAATGTGAAAGTAAATAAAATCAGAAATAGCACCATATTTCATTAGTTTAAACATCGATGAATAACAGAGCTTCACCAATATCATTGGAAAGATCATTTGATTTCGTCGTGTGTCAATCATCAATCCACGATCCATTAGTCATTCAACAAAGTAAAATACATCTTGATCAGAAAATCAATTCATTAGCATTTCTATGGATATGTGACAAACAATGTGATTTATTCATTGGGATTTTTTTTTAAAAAAATTATTAATTATCAAATATAATTTATATTTAAATTATTTAATGATGATTTTGTCTTTTTTGGGTTTTCCATAAAAGACTTGTTCCGACTAATGTTAAGTCACATCGAAAAAATTCCACATTGTGAACTCAATGGTGGTCTCTAATTAAAAATATGGGTCTATGTTCATTATTCTTTATGATTTGAAAATAAAATAATTTTTATTTAATAATTTTATTTACAATTAAGTGAAAAAAAACACTTTCAGTGTAAGCACGTGTCAAATAATGTGAGGGCGCAGCTAAGGTGAAGATTATGATATTAATAATACAATTCTAGTATATTTTTCATCTGAGTTGCAATTTAAGAGGTATTCTACTTCTTTAGGAAAATAGTTCTCACAGTCAATTAAAAACATATCAATTTTTTACGAAATATCACAAGCACACCGAGACTTGGATTCACATGCTGTCTAGATCCTGGTGTCTAAATTTTCACAAATAATTTCAAACAATAAATAATAAAAAATCCAAGTCATTAAAATTAGTTCATTCGGATTTGGACTACAAGTTTGTATGCTAATGTATTAAAGTAGGAACCTGATTAGGATTACTATATTTATGTTCATTATAGTTTGTATTAGAGTAATTTCTAAAAAAACATTGGGAACTAAAATATGGAAAAATATATTTTGCAACAAAACCCCATGAAAAAATTTGTTGATATGAATAGAAGAACATCAAAATGTGTTAGATAGGAAGTGATTATGTGGCTTTCCTTATAAATATATGACAATATATATAATATATTTTGACGTGTTTCTGACACAGATAAACCTATGTGGAATAACTAAAAAATGGAACATTTAAAATATCCAAATTATTAAATGATGCATGATTATGAGAACTATAATGCACCATGTTTGAAACTATGGGGGGATATTATTTAGATAATTCACAGTTTTATTACAAATAATTATTATGTATATAAAAATAGTGATATAAAAAATATGTAGATTTCATGATTCATAGATTTAAAATTACTTAAATTTTCATTTATTTTATGTTATACACTATATGTGGAATTATATACTATTATTAAAATTTTATAATTTTAGGAACTAATCCAGAAAATTACATTGTTTAGAAAATCTTCCTTGAAAGAATATGGGTATCAATACTCATGTCCAATGTATAAATTTTCTTATTGTGGAAGCCCAAACATTTTTGTATTGGAATTGAATTATTTTTGGCTATTTTAGTGTATCTTATTCATTTTATAAAAAATAAACATTCCTAGATGGTGAAATCTATTCTGAAATATGATTCCCATATATTGGATCACTTCATGCAATTGAAGAACCCATTATTTTGTGGAACTTCTAGTACAAGGAATTATTATAAATTGATTAGGCTTATTTTTATGATATTTATGGAGTTGGGATGCATTATGATGGAAAAGGACCGAAATGATTTTTATTATTTTAATGGGTGTGTTGATCAGTGGTGGTCATTGGTCTATAATATTAGGGAGTAAGAATAAAACTAACTCATATAATGGAAATCATTTAAAGAGACATTATTCAAAATATATTTACCACATGAGAATAATAGAAATTAATTTTTAGGTTTTTCATCTTAATGAGGAAGGGAAAAAAATTATTGTTTTCTATTATCATTTAATTACAATAATAGGTAAGAATTATGTAGATTACAGACAAAAAATAGAGTAAGATTTTGCATTTCATTGATGGTCTTTAGTCAATTTCCTGCAGGGAAATTGTTTCCCAACCGATTTCATTATTTGATAAAATAGTTTTACTTTACATGAAAAAAATGATGAAATTATTTACTTATTAAATATTCAAGGGAAATTAATCGAATTTGATGTTATCTAATCACCATGAAAAAAGGAATGATTTAACGAATAAAAAGTGAATAAAAAATTTTCCACCTTGGGAAAACCATGTATAGAATCACCCTATGAAATGAAAGAAGGGTTTGTTATTTTCTAAATTGTGTAGAGATAATTGTCACCAGAATATAAAATGATAATTGATGAAATAAAATTTAGATGTTTCAAATAATGTGATGATAGTTACATTAATCCTATGGTCATATTAATCTAGTTTATTATTTAATTTTGGATTCCCATACTATTTTATATCGTACCAATTTTATACGAATATTAAAAATTTCCCATGTAAATTTGGAATGGAGTTCCAAATCAAAACTCCTAGAGGAACTCACAAGGAAATTTGATTATGTTATTTAGTCCCTATAATAACACAAAATAATTCTTTATTTACTGACCATATTGTTATAATTTTTTTCATTTGATATAATAGATGTTTTTGAGTGGATATAAAAATATGATAGAAAGAAATATTCTAAGAATGAAATAATCATTCATCATGAATATGTGAAATTCCTTATCTTTATATTGGGACATCTCATATAATTCCCATTCTGATCCACCCACAAATTATCTTCTCATTTATATTCATGGGTATATATGGAAAAACAATACTTGGATGGAGAAGGGAATAATAATATTAAGTATGTACCCATATTATAGAAGTACATTGATGTATTTACCAAGGGATTGCATAGAATTAATCTAGAGAATGAACTTTTATTTTGAATTGATTTATTCCTTGATGATTTAATAATATCAAAAACCCCATATAAAATTTCTAGTATAATGTTCTGTTGAGTATATAAGGTTTTCCTTATGAATTTTCCATTTGTTATTGTTTTGAAAATCACAAATACCTTATATTTAAGAAAATATGTTTTACCCCTATTTTACTTCTTTAATGAAATTTACCTCATTCTTGTTTTCATTGTTCATATCAACATTTTTCTTCATTATAAAAATTTTATTCATATCTATATTCTCGGAATTGTATAATACTTAGATATGAAGAATTCTGATATAGTATCCGAATTCTCATTCCAAATTCTGTAATGAATTCTCATTACGAAATCTATGATGAATTCCCATTATGAATTCTGTAGCGAATACTCATTACGAATTTTGATGACGAATTCTCATTACGAATTCTGATGACAAATTCTTATTATGAATTCTGTGATTAATTCTCATTAGGTATTCAATGATGAATTCTCAGTACGAATTCTATGATAAATTCTCATTACGAATTCTATAATGAATTCTCATTACGAATTATGATGATGAATTCCCAATAAAAAATCCTATACAGAAAACTCATTATGAATTTGGATGACGAATTCTCATTATGAATTATGATGATGAATTCTCATTATTAATTATGTGATGAATTCTCATAACGAATTCAGGGATGAATTCTTCTTACTAATTATGTGATGAATTCTCATTACGAATTCTGGTTGTGAATCTTGATTACGAATAATTGATACGAACGTTTATAAAATTCGACTATGAAATCTTCAGATATACAAAATATGAATATCCTTGTAAAATAGACTTTGAATATAATTTTTTGTTAGAGTCAAAAAAAATTTACTTACACTCTGATTTGTTATGTTTGTTATAAAACAACGTCGTGCTTTTAGTTACACTTTTTTTGTTATAAAATGATGTCATACATTATGTTTCAAAATAAACATTGTTTCAGAGACACGTATACAGGTCCCTATGAAATTTAAGGAAAATTTGACCGTTGGAGGAGGGAGCCGACTATTGCTACCGAGCCTATAAGTAGGAGCTCATTTGAAAGAGCTCAAAAACGAATGAAAAAGTTGATCACTCTAGGGACCACACGCTTTCAAGGTGATTTTTAGAGAGATAATCTTTTCATGACTTCTGCGTACTGAACTGCTCATTCGTATTTCTTTGCACAACTCCGAATGTTGTTGATTTAATTTGAGTGCTTACGAGGATAGGAAGACAGAGGTTCCGACTACATTGAAGTTCGTGGGATTCCTTGTTGAGGAAGAAAGTGGTTCCAACTACCTTGAAGTTGAGGGCTTGTAGGGATAGAAAGATAGAGACTCTGATCTTCATATCGAGGTATTACCTGGTGTGGGTAAGATAGAAATTCATGAATGTATAAATCAATGTTTTTGGATACCCTTTTCTTTGGGTTAAAATATTCTTATCTTGTTACTTTTTTTCATTCAAGTTTATCTTTTCCCTTGCATTCTATATGTTTAAGAAAGTATAACCATCTTATACATCCTTACACTTGTGTACTCTGATTCAGTTAGATTCTATACTCTTTAAGGTAGAATCTCATATTGTAAACATTGGTTAAGATTTATTTTCCGGATCCATATTTCCAGAATCGGTTTTTCAGAATCACATGCCGGATTTAAGCATGTGCATAGAACTAGAATTTTTTAACTTCATACTTTTTCCCAATATTTCAATTGATGTTAGAGGTGTTGTGAATTTTCTTCGTTTAACTTTGTTAAACATAGATCATTCCTTATTTAAGGGAATTTTTAAAGTGTACAATTCATCCCCCTCTTGTATATTGAGAATCTTCATCATTATTTCGATCATAAAATTAGTATCAGAGGAGG
Source organism: Viscum album (assembly GCA_963277665.1). Taxonomy (NCBI): domain Eukaryota; kingdom Viridiplantae; phylum Streptophyta; class Magnoliopsida; order Santalales; family Viscaceae; genus Viscum; species Viscum album. Next base: position 1,924,567,938 of record OY728160.1, read on the forward strand.
TCTATAAAATACTTATACTCACATATAAGTTTTTATTGATTAGTTTCAATATGTTCTATATTTTTCTTTCTTAGTTCCTTGAATCCGATCTTTTGTTATTAACAAGTTTTTGTGTAGAACTATTTTTTTAATATGGCAGGAATCAATATTGGTTCTATCGACAACCTAAATACTAGAATACCACCAAATTTTTATGGTAATTATTATGAGTATTGGAGAGATCAAATGAATACTTTTGTTATCAATACTAGAGTAGATAATTTTGTTATTTTTACTGGAGGTTATCAAATTCAAAATAAGGATGTTAGTACTTTCAGAAACCAAGAGAAGCGTGATTATCAATTAAACTATAAGGTAGTCAATAATTTACAATGTTCAATGACTAGGAACATATATAGCCAAATTTCTTCTTGTGAAACAGCTAACTGTATATGGAAGAAACATGAAGTTACAGATTTTGGTACATCCAAAGTAATTGAGACAAGAAGAGCCATGCTTAGAGCTGTGTATCATGGTTTTAACATTCCTTATGGAGAACCTATAAGAAAAGTATAACACATGCTAATGACTATCGTGAATAGCTTACAATATATGGGAGAGAAAGGTCTAGATGAGGAAGATCTTGTTGACAAGATCATTGATATCATGCCCAATGAGTGGGAATCGAAGAGAACAACTATTTATGAGAAAATGAAGGTTACTCAAATTTCCTTAGATGAGTTTTTTGGACTCTTCTCCAACATGAAACTAGAATGAAAAGAGATAATGACAACATCAAAAAGAAGAAAGGGAATGGTACTGTTGCTTTTACTATAACATCAAATCACATGAAAGCTAAGACTCCTGAGAGAGTAACTAGATACAAGTCTTATAAGGTTACTATCCAATCCAAATCTAGTGAGGGTGAAGTCTCAAAAAATGAGTTACCTAATCTTTCTAGAAGAATGAACAAGATAGCTGGTCATATATATTTCCAATCCATGTATAAGAAGAAGGAATGGAAAGATAAAAAATATTTAGGGGTCACGCGCTATGAATTCATGAGACGTGGACACATACGACCTGATTTCCTTATGCTTAAAAATAAAGAAAGAAAAGATATACTTTCTAAAAGGAACTGGAAGAAGTTTTATAAAGCTAAATATAAGAAATGTCTGAAAGCTAATACTACTTGGAGTGCTTGCTGTGGAGACTCTTTAGAAAGAAAATCTTTGGAATATGATTCATCAGCTCAGAAGAATATGAGCTTCATTGACATGAATTACTATTCTGAAAATAGTACTTCTAATGAAGATACTTCAACCTCAGAAAATAAAGAACCTTCATATGAAGATGTATCTAGATTTTCCACGTTACATGAAGCAATAAATTATAAAATTTCTAAGAAATTAGACAAATTAAATACTTGGGAAGAAGTACATACAGAAGATATTTCATATATTTCTACAGATATTAATGATAAATAAGTGCTTTTAGAAAAACATTCTAAAGATCTTGAGAGAGGAAATTATGATGAAGAAGAACTTTCTAAAGATCTTAATATTGTTATTTTAGAGTTGAAAATTTTTAAGGAAAAATATAACTCTAAGGAAATGATTCATGAGGATTGGAATTTCGTCACTAGACTAAAATCTGAAATATTTTCTCTTAAGAAGCTCCTTGATAAATTTACCTCTGGGGAGGAAAATTTTGAAAAGATGTATTCTCAAATTAAACCTCCAGGAAACACTACTGGAGAAGATTATACTCATGAGAAACCAGTATTCAAAAAACCTACTTTGTTCCCTCTAGTGCCCCTTTTTGCACTAAGTGTCAAAGTGGTGGGAATTGGAAGAAAAACTTTTCTTTGAAAAAGAGTTCAATCTCTAGGGTTTCATAAAGCATATTTTTCTAATCAAATTTAGATACTAAATTTTTTTTATCTAACAATTCTGGATCCAAGCAAGTTTGGATTCAGAAAATCTAACTAGTTTTTTATTTTTAGAAAAATATGGAAAGTACCAACAACAATACTTGGTACATAGATAATGGATGTTCCCAGCACATGACTGGTAACAAAAGATATTTTGAAAATATTATCATGAAGAAAGGAGGAAAAGTAAATTTCTGAGATAATGCTCAGGGAGAAATTGTTGGTATAGGTAATATTGTTCATCTTGGTAAAACACTGATCTCAAATGTTTTATTTGTTAAGGTTCTTAAGAAAAACCTCATTATCATAAGTCAATTATGTGATTAAGGTTAACTTGTGAATTTTAGGAATGATATGTTCTTATTACACAATTCCAAGGAAGTGTTTATTCTCTATTCCCATAGGCAAGAGAATGTTTACACATTGAACTTAGAAGAACTAAGAAGCCAAGACTTACCTTGTCTATGTGCAATGGAAGATCATTCTTGGTTATGGAATAGAAGACTAGGTCACTATTACCTTATGAACTTATGTAAATTCTCTAAGAAGAAACTAATTAAGGATCTACCAGAGCATATATTTGATTCTTCTAATGTTTTTTATGCTTGTCAATATGGAAAGAAACATAAATCTAGTTTTATATCAATCTGTGAAGTCTCAGCAACTAATGCGTTACAGTTGGTGCACATGGATCTTTTTGGTCAAACAAAAACTCGAAGCATTGGAGGAAAATACTATGTTCTTGTTCTAGATGATGATTACAGTAGATTTACATGGGTCTATTTTCTAGAAAATAAGTCTTAATCTTTTTCTTATTTCAAAAGTTTTATATCCCATGTTAAAAATGAGAAAAACCTTCCTCTAAAAACTATTTATAGTGATCATGGAGGTGAATTTAAAAATTCTGATTTCGAAACATTTTGTAGTAAAAAAGTTATTACTCACAAATTATCAGCACCCAGAACAACTCAAAAAAATATTGTAGTTGAAAGAAGAAATAGAATTATTTAAGAGATAACTATAAGCACGTTGGTTGAGTATTCTGTTTCCAAACATTTTTGGTATGAAGCTGTATGAACTGCTTGTTATACTATAAATCGAGTTTTGATTAGACCTTTTCATAATAAACCTCCTTATGAGTTATATAATTGTATAAAACCTAGACATTCCTACTTCAAGGTTTTTGGTTGCAAGGTATTCATCCTGAATGCTAAAGATAATATATAGAAATTTTCACCAAAATCAGATGAAGGAATTTTTTTAGTTTACTCCACAACTTCTAAGGATTATAGAGTTTTCAATAAAAACACTTGTACTGTTGAGGAAACAGTACATGTAAAATTTTATGAGTCTCAACCTATTGTTTTTTAACCATCCCAACCTACATCCTCAGATGTGCTTTCAAAAACTGATTGCCAACCTTTGTTAGAATATCCTTTAGATAAGGAAAATGTTCCAGAAAATATTTCTGAAATATTTACCCCAAAAGACATTCTACCCTATGTTAATGAATATGTTTTACAAATCCCAAGTCAGATGATTCCTAAGAATCATCCCTGTGATTGTATCATTGGTGATGTAAATCACCATGTATGTACTAGAAGATCCTTGAGTAATGAAGTGGAACACATAGCATTTCTTTCCCAATTATAACCAAAAATCACTGATGAAGCTTTAGGTGATGATGATTGGATAAAAACCATGCAATATGATCTAAATGAATTCTAAAGGAATAAATTCTGGACCTTGGTTGAAAAACCTAAGGAAACATCTGTTATTGGAGTAAAGTGGGTCTTCAAAAATAAGTGTGATGAAAATGGAGTCATTGTTAGAAATAAATCTAGACTAGTTGCTAAAGGCTATAATTAGCAAGAGGTAATAGACTTTGAAAAAACCTATGATCCAGTAGCTAGAGGTGAATATATTAGTATCTTACTTGCCTTTGCTGCATTCTTCAATTTTAAAATTTTTCAAATGTTTGTGAAATGTTCTTTTCTTAACTGATATGTTTAAGAGGATGTTTTTGATGAACAACCTCCTATCTTTGAAGATTCAAAACATAATAATCATGTTTTTAGACTTACAAAATCTTTGAATGTCCTTAAACAAGCCCCATGATCTTGGTATGATAGACTTGTAGGATTTTTGCTTCAAAATAACTATGTTAAGGGAAATGAAGATCCAAAACTTTTTATAAAGAATGTTAAGAAAAATTCTTTGATTGTTCAAATTTATGTTGATGACATTATATTTGGTTTATCTCATCAATCATTAACTTATTCCCTTTCAAATCTAATGAAATATTTGTTTGAAATTAGTATGATGAGTGACACCACATTTTTCCTTGGTTTTCAAATTTCTCAAAAACTAGAAGGAACCTATATATCTCAACATAATTATATTAATGATCATAATAAAATGTATGGATATGAAAACACAAAATATTTGTGTATTCCCATTGGTACCTCAAACACACTTGATATTGAAGAAGCCGAGAAACCATTGGATCAATCATTTATTAGAGGTATGATAGGAAGCCTACTATACTTGACAGTTAGTCGTCCAGACTTTATTTTTTCAGTATGCTTATGTACCAGATATCAATCCAATCCTAAGGAATCGCATTTAAAGGTAGTGAAAAAAAATTCACTACTTAAAGGAAACCATGGATCTAGGATTATTTTATACTTCTGGAAATGATTTTATCTTAAAGTGTTTTTTATATGATGACTTTTGAGGGTGAGGAATGGATAGAAAAAGTACATCCAGAACATGTAATTTCTCAGGATATTTGTTAGTTTATTGGTCATGCAAGAAGCAACACTTAGTAGCACTTTCCACTACTGATGCTGAATATGTAGCAGTTGGAAGTTATTGTGCTCAAGTGTTGTGGATACAACACACACTCACAAACTATGGATTGTTGTTTACTAAGACTCAAATTTTGTGTGATGACACAAGTTCCATTGCCCTTAATAAAAATGCTGCACATCACTCTTGTGCAAATCACATAGATATTAGGCATCACTTTCTTAGGGATAACACAATAAAAGGAGATATCATTTTTCAGTTTATCGGATCAGAAGATCAACTTGCTGATATTTTCAAAAAATATTTACCTTTCGAAAGATATGAATACATTAAACAAAATTTAGAAATGATAATCATAAGGTAATATTTCTTCATTAAATTCATATTGAAACAATATCCTTACAGTGATAACCTTGTTTTCATAGGGGGGAGTACATTTTTTTGTTAGTTTGTCAAAAAATTTCATACAGAGTTTTTCAGAACATTTCTTACTGAGTTTTTTTTAATTATTCATACTGAGATTTTTTCGTAATGAAATTTTAGTACTGGAATTTTCGTAATAAAATTTTCATACTTAAAGTTTCATAATGAAAATTTCGTACTAAAACTTTTGTAATGAAATTCTCATACTGGAACTTTCATAATGAAATTTCCATACCTGAACCTTTGTAATAAAATTTACGTACTGGAAGGTTTGTAATGAAATTTTCGTACTGAAACTTTTCGTAAGGATATTTTTGTACTGATAATTTTCTTAATGAAATATTTCGTACTAATGTTTTTTTTACTGAGTTTTTTTGTAGTAATATATTCGTAGTCAAATTTTCTTCAAGAAGAATGTCACCTATTACGAATAATCATTCTAGCCAATCTGAAAGGTATGATTTCCTTAATTATAAATTTGTAATCATAATTTACTTGCTGGTATTTTATTCTGTGTTTTTAAAATTTTCAGATTCTAGTTTTTTTTAATCTAAATATTTTTTCTAAAACCTCAAAAGATCATAGTCAAGTTTTCCATACAGATTGTTTCTCAACAGTCAGATCAAATCTCAATGTTTCTAAACCATTCGATCAACCTGGAAGTTGAACCATCATCGCAACACCTATATCTAGGGGACAACGAGGGTTTTCCCACATCAGATGTCAAGCATTTTCATCTTGAAGCAAATTCCTTTTTAATTAACGTCATTCCCATCTTTCCTATGTCCGTTCCGATTCATTTAGAAGCGTTTAGTTATGAATGTCTGTAGAAGCCACTTCTCAAGATATGTGAACAGGAAAGCCCATTTCTAAGTGGTTAATTTATAGGAAGAGGATGGTGCATCTGAATTTCTACAAGTATGATTCTCTAATATCTTAGAACATCAAGCTAAATGGCTGGGAGGAAGTATGCTTATCAAAGACAGCGAATCAAGATCCGGTTTATTCTGATTTTCTTGAAGATATTTTTGAATCTGTTTCCTTCTATGAAGAATATGGTAGAGAGAAGTATTCTTTCAATTATTATGGGAAGAATTACAAATTATCTTACACCAAGGCTGCAAACTTGGTTTGTCTATCATATGAAGGTGAAGCAGAATTTTTCTCACACAAGCTGCCGGATGAGCAAGGAAGTTTCAATAAAGTCAAGGCTAAGGAATTACTTGGACATAAAGATGTTAAGACCGCTAATATTACTCATCTCTCTTCGAATAATCAGATTCTACAGCTATGGGTACAAGGTTTTTTCATAACAAGAAGGGGTGTTATGGATAACAACAATAAAAGTGACATTTATGTACTATATTTCTTGGTAAATCAAAGGATGTTAAATTTGATGAGGTATGTTTTGGTTACAGTTAGGAATATTAATGATGGGAATCTGAAAACTCAGATTATAATGTATTTTTACTTTCTTTCCAACCTTACTATCAGGTGTCTTGATTCATTTAATGTTTCCTGCACTTCAATGCCATGGAATATCAAGTTAATAGTTGTTAGTGATGATACATTGAAGAGAATTAAGATGGCCTTTTCAGTTGAATCCGGTGAATTCTCTTCTTTATGAGAGGAAGAGGATGAGCTAGCTCAGAAATATCAGAAAACTCCGGATCCTTCAAAGAAGGATGGGATGAAAAGGAAATTGAAGGAAGTGTAAGTTGCTGAGAAAACCCCAAAGTCAAAGAAAACTCAATCTGCACCCCCTAAACCCAAGAAAAAAACTATTTTCCAGATGAGGTAGTTTCCAAGCTCAGTAATGATAAAGAAAAAAGTAAAGAAGAGGATCCTTAATTCGGATTGGACCTTGCTGAGGCTAAGGCCTTGAAAGAGAAAGCAGCTGATGTATTAGAAATGAAATCCGAAGAAAAGAAGTAGAAAAAGAAGATGTCAGAGGCATAGATTTTTCAATCTCTTCTAAATGCCACTGAAGTAGCATCTGAAATTTTACCCATTCCTAAATCCATTTTGGTTGATGATTTTCCAGAGACTCTAGGTGAGAAGAATCCGAAAAATTATTAAAATAAAAAAGCTAAGAAGGTTTTGATGCTGGGAGATCAGCAACTTTTAGAAGACATTCGTCAAGGAGAGAGTAGTGGTGGCTCTGGTGATGTAATAAAACAAGTTGAAGTCTATCATAAGAAGGATAGTGCATCAGAGAAATTTTCATTCCATATATCCCAAGCTGGATCCTCATATATTCCTACACCAAGAGTTGATGAGAAAGGAGAATAGGATGTAAACAAGCCGTCGGATGAAGAATGACACAATCATGACTTTATACTCCCTGAGGATGTTGATGCTGGATCAGAGAAGGAGAATGATTATGAAGATGATATTTTTCAACTTTCAGAATGTTTGCAGGAATCTCCTGATGAACAGAATGATGAGAAAGTGGATAAGGGAAAGAAAGTGGTTGTTGAAACTCGAACGAAAGATATTATAAGAAGGAAAGAAGTTGGAGGATTATCCAAAAGGAAGCTGATACAGTCAGAGGACGAACCATCTCCAACCAGAATATCAAATTCGGAGTCATTTGTCTTTGGAAATGACTTTGTTGAATAGTCCCTAAAGAAGGTGGTGGACATCATTCCGATTTTTCCAGCAAAAGAATTCAGATTCCAGATGATTCAACATAGCATAAATCCAAATTCAGACTCTGTATCGATGGTGATGGATAGGTGCGCTATTCTTGAGGCTAACCATAAAAACATTCTTATCAATTATGATGCTCATAGATTTTCTTGCAAGAAGATAACCAAGTGGTCTAAGAACATTCTTCATGATATGGTAGACCTTGATCAATTTCATGTAGATGATAATGATGCTTTTGATACCGAAGACTCCAAAATCAAGGATCTTACAAATTATTTTGAGAAGAAGTTAATTCTTGAGCAGGATGTTCAGATGCAGGAGGTCAAAAATCTGAATGGGACACTATGTTCTCTTGTCCAGTACTACAGGGAAGAAAATTAGCTTCACATTCTATTGAATGAAATGGTTGTAAAGCAAGATTAAGTTCTTAATTCTCAGGAAGTGGCTATGGAGACTCAATATGCAAGGATCATTGCTTTAGAGAAGCAAGTGGAGGAGGACCACAATGAAATGAAGAAGCTGAAGTCAATTGTCAAAATTCTTATGCCCATGCAAAAAGAAATAAAATAGACCACTCCGATTTTTTGTTGTAATATTTTCCTTGTCCTAGTTCTTTCTAGTTGAAATGAAATTTTGGTTACTTGTCTTTTGGTTGGTTTCATGTACTAATATTTGAAGTACTTTATTATCTATTCCAGTCCCTCAATTATTTTTGAAAATCACGAAGGGGGAGAAGGAAAAATTACTCAAAAGGGGATGAAGGAAGAATCTAAATGGGAGAAGAAAACTTTCTAAGTAAAGAATAACTATCCCTAAGTAATAGTGACCTTATCTATGGGGGAGATTCTCATTATGAAGTATTACATTCTTATGATAATAAAAACTCCATTCCGAAAATCTTGAATACAATCCTTAGAGTTCCAAAGCCTAAGGGGGATATAGTCATATTCACTATCATTCATAAACAAAGGGAGAAATTTTTTAATTTCAAAGTCTAGAAATTTATTCTAAGATCTTATATTCTTTTTCCCAAGGATGTTTTTTCTTTCCAAAAAGGGGGATATTGTCGAGTCAATAAGGTTTTCCTGATGACTATTCTATTTTTTCTTGTTTTTAAAATCACAAACACCTTATATTTAAGCAAATATGTTTTACCACTATTTTACTTCTATAAAGAAATTTACCTCTTTCTTATTTTCATTTTTCATATCAACATTCTTCTTAAGTATAAAAATAATATTCATATCTATATTCTCGAAATCTTATAATACATAGATATGAAGAATTCTTTTATAGGATCCGAATTCTCATTCTGAATTCTCATTCCAAATTCTGTAATGAATTCTCATTACGAATTCTATGATGAATTATCATTATGAATTCTATAATGAATATTCATTACGAATTCTAATGACGAATTCTCATTACGAATTCTATGATGAATTCTCATTACGAATTCTGTGACTAATTCTCAATACGAATTCTGTGGTGAATTCCCATTACAAATTATGTGGTGAATTGTCATTACGAATTCTGAAATGAATTCTCATTACGAATTATGATGATGAATTCCCATTACAAATTCTGATGCAGAATACTCATTATGAATTCTGATGAAGAATTATCATTATGAATTCTGATGAGGAATTCTCATTATGAATTATGTGATGAATTATCATTAAGAATTCTATGATGAATTCTCATTACGAATTCTGTGATGAATTCTGATTAAGAATACTAGTGGTGAATTCTGATTATGAATTATCGATACAAACTTTTATGAAATTCGACTCTGAATTCTTCTGATAAACAGAATCTGAATATACTTGTAATATAGAATCCAAATATAATTTTTGTTTATACTCCGATATTTTTACTTACACTTTTATTAGTTAAGTGTTTTATAAAATGATGTCGTGCTTTCAGTTACACAAGTTTTTTTATAAAACGATGTTGTCAATTCTGTTTTAAACTAACCATTGGTTGAGTGAAACGAGTACAGGTCCCTCCAAAATTTATGGAAAATTTTCCATTGGAGGAGGGAGGTGAATTTTGCTACCAAGCCTATAAATAATATCTCATTTGAAAGAGCTCAAAAATGAATGAACAAGTTGATCATTCTAGAGACCACATGTTGTCAAGGTGATTTCTAGAGAGAGAAGCTTTTCATGCCTTGTGCGTACTGAACTGCTCGTTCAGATTGCTTCATGCGACTCCGAATGTTGGTGATTACATTTGATGGCTTTTGAGGATATGAAGAAAGAGGTGTCGACTACCTTGAAGTTCTAGGGCTTCCTTTTTTAGGAAGACAGAGGTTCTAACTATATTGAAGTTGAAGTCTTGTGAGGATAGAAAGATAGAGACTTCAATCATCGCATCGAGGGCTTACCCGGGTGTGGTCAGGACATTAATTCTTGAATGTATAAATCGAGGGACCTTTATCCATGGTTTTTGGATTCCGTTCTCTTTGGGTTAAAAGATTTATATCTTGTTATTTGTTTTTGTTACAAGTTTATCTTTTCTGCTGCATTTTGTATGATTAAGAAAGTATAACCACATTATTCTTCCTTACACTTGTGTACTCTGATTCAGTTAGATTCTATATGCTTTAAGGTAGAATCTCATATTGTAAACTTTGGTTATTTTTCAATTTCTGGATCCATATTTCTAGAACTAGTTTTTCAAAATCTCTTTACAGAATTAAGTAAGACCATAGAACTAGAAGTTTGTAACTTCATACTTTGACCCAATCATTCAATTTTTGTTAGAGGTTTTGTGAATTTAATTAGTTTAACTTTGTTAAACATATATCTTTCCTTTGATAAGGAAATTTTTAAAGTGTACAATTCACCCTCCCTCTTGTATATTGAGCATCTACATCATTATTTCGATCCTACATGTTCATCGAGTCGAAGAATCGGCTATGGTAATTGTCTGAAAAATGATGTATACACGATTATGTTGCACATTTTGGAGGAAATATTCTCTTCCATATGAGTAAATATGGGTCTATTAGGATGTACAATCATTTTATGTAAATCAATTCCATTATTATAAATACAAAGTATCCCTACATCATATTGACAAATTATTCGATCAACATCATGGAGATCAATATTTTTTAAATATTGACAACTAATCTAGGTATCATAATTTTCATGAAATTAATGAAAACTATTAGGGAATTATTTTTTTAATAAGTTATAGACATTATGATCTCACGTTTATTCCATTTTGTGTAATTATGATCCATATGTTTTTATTCATCAAATTGAAAATGTATTAATGAATTATATTTATGATTTTATCATTTTAATAATTGATGATATATAGGTGTATTCAAAAATCTATGAGGACTGTGAGAATCACATAGGGTTCATTATATATATTCATAAAGGAAAATAGAAATATTTTAAATTTTTTATGTGTGATTTTTGGAATAAAGAGTTTAACTTTATGGACATATTTTCTCCATGGATGGAATCTTAGTTGATTCCACATAGATAAATAAGTCTAGAGAATTTCCAAAACCAAAATACATAACTAAAGTATATATATTCAATGTATTGGCATGTTACTATCGCTGCTTCATTCATATTTATTCATGATATGGATGACACATTAAACAAGAATACACATAATTGGTTATGTTGATTTATAAAATTTAATGTGAAAAATGTTTTGATCAATTGAATAGTAAATTGTTAAATGACCTAATATCAACTTTACAATCATGAAATGAAGGATTTTGTTTATATATAATCATTCATAATAGAAAAGAATTTTATTTTTTCCTTATTCCAAATGGAAAATTTAATTTCTATGAATACAGTTTTTTGAATACTCATGAATATACAAACTAAAATCCCTGATCTTATTTGTTAACTATAATCTTTTATTTGATGATATTATCTCTATAATGAATAATGTATGATATAAATAGACCATAAAAGTTGGAAATATTACTTTTCACTAAGATATCTCAACCTGAGGAAAAGGAAATTGGATGGGTTAATCAAGGATTATGATTTCTCAATACACTGCAAAATGTGAAAGAAGATATGGTAGTAGATTCATTGTTTTGGAAATATCATTGTGTTATAAATCAAATGTATATATAGAGGGATCTTATTTTCCTAGTTCTAGTTTATTTTAAGTATGGAATTATGAAGGATGGGGAGTCACTAATCATTTTTCAAATGATTCCAAAGAAACATTTAGTGGAAAATATGATATGTCCAAAATAAAATTATGATATTTCTTTAATGAAATGAAAAAAATTAGTGATTTTTAGGGGGAATAATTTCTTCGTGATGACGGAATGATAATATTTGAAAGAGAACATATATTGTATCTAAATAAAAATTTAACTTGGAATTAATGGATGATGCATATAGCTTGATTTTCATTATATACCTGGTAGTGCACATGATCCTTAGCTGAGTTGGTGAGGACTCAATGGGTGCATCCAAGAGACCCAAGATCAAATCCAGGTGGAGGTATATTTCTGGGTACTATTGTAGGAAAATATTAGGCTACTGTAGTAGGCACTATAGTAGTACTATAGTAGGCACTGTTCAGTACTCTAGCAGTCATAACTATTCATCCATCTGGGCCTTCGGGCCACTGGTTTGGTCCTCAGGTCCTGTAAGGATTTTAGGACACCCAAGTCCTTCAGAGCTGTTGATTCTCAAGGCATTTGGGCCACTTTTTGGACTTAGGGCCACCCGAAGACCTTCGGTCCACATGAATGCAGGCCACATGCACACTACAAAAATGGACCAGCCCTAGAAGAGGATTCAGAGCAGGTGCACCCACCAGAGCAGAGTCAAATGGATTGTCAGAATAAGAGGGAAAGGATATGCCATCGGTACCAGCCTATGCATGTACGGGAAGCCTATCCAGAAAGTCATGTAAAGGTGGAGAGCTACTATCAGTATGCAGATGCTGGGGAGGGGCAGTTCCTTGTAGATATTCTGGTTTAATTCCCTAAGACCTTTAGGTCATGTAATCTCCTAAACCTACATGCCATGTAATCTCTGAGCCTACAGGCATTGTAAGGGTTCCCCCTTATCCCTAGAAAGGGGGTTATCAAAAATCAATAAAAATGAAGGCCTTCGGGCCATTCAGACCCTAGTAGAAACCTGAAACATGGTATTATGAAATATGTATCAATATAGTTGTTTCATTAATATATAAAGACATTGAGAGAAAAATATGGAGGATTGATGAAAACACTTCATTTTCATGTGTGTAAATGGGATGACATTACCATAGAAAATAAAATTGGACTACAAAATTATCTTATAATGAATGATGCAATATGTTTTATTCTGGTATAAATACCAGTTTAGCACATTTATTCAGTAAAATAGAATATTTACCACTTTAGAAAATCAGTTGTATCTATATTAATGACATTGAATGAATTCATGGAACACCACATTAGATTGTTTCTTGATTGTGATCCTATTTCTATATAAACATTATGGAATGTGGCCTCTGAGGGATATCAGTGCTGATATTAATTTGGGAATGTTGTACCATCATAAAACTAATGTAATGTAATGAATGTATTTTTAGATCATTGTAATCTATTCTGAGGTCATGATAAAATGAACATCATGGTATGCGGTCTATGTAGTTACAAATGGTTCAAATTTCCTATAAAAATAATTTCAATTAATTATTTCAAATGGAATTATATGAAACATTATATGGTATGTGATGTGATACTGGATATAGTGGGGATAAATTTTGTGATAGGAATCTTGTAAGACTAGAACTTTTTGAAGATAATTAAAATGTTTCAAGACTATTTAGACTTATATAATTGTAGCTTAAAATAGACAAAATAGTTATTCCAATAATAGGGTAAATAATTAATAATTCCATGTCGATGATGATAGTTTCATTAAATAATCTCCATGGATGGGCTTCATAAGGCCAGACAACATTTGAATGATGATCCCTTGGTAGAGAGGAAACATTGAAGTTTTGGAATGAATTATTTATTGGTCTCATCATTCGGGAATGGAACCAGCTCTCATAAACGTACAAGAGTGATCCCTATATCATTGCTAAAGAAATACATTACATGAAAAAAATGTTTTCACCTCTAATGGAAAACCAATAGAACACTATATGTATTAATATGAATATCCTATGTATATTCTAGATACTATAAATTATGTACTGTGGAATAAGATGTCTCAACCAATAATGTTTCTTCGTACAAATCCCAAAATCTGGAAAACAGCATGGGGACTAGTGCATGATAAGAATAATAACAAACCAATGAAATATAAAATGTAATATAAAATAAATTTATAGGTTGAATGTTTTAGGTGGTAAAAATTTAACACTGTAATACATTTATATTTATTTTTTTCCATATCTTTGATTTATTATGATGCACAAAACATTGTGTTTAAATTAAGTAAGATACACTATGATCATATTATTTTAACATGACCATTATAACATTATTGTTAAATTGGAGAGTATGAATAGGACTCAATAAATTAGAAAAAAATATACCTAGTTTATATAAAATCTTTTTTCAATTATTGATAAGTGAAAAAATAAAAATCATTTTAATATATATGAAATGGTTTTTTAGTAGTCATATTATTTCAATGATAACAGTTTCGTACCATCTTATGCTCTTATTAATTAATTAATTCTTAAAAAAATCAGTAATTTTTTTTTTTAATATTTATTTCATTTTTTAATTCATTATATGTACATAATCTATAGTTAAATATTTGGTATTTTCTTAAAATGTATCATTATCCCATGATTACTATATCATACTAATATTTTATAGAAGAAATATATTATTTTAAATTATTTAAAAATTTAAATTATTTTTTAAATTTTTTTTCATGTATTAATATACCAATAATATTAAAATTCTACATATCTTATGTATTTTGATATAATTTTACTTCAATTTTTAATTTATTTAATATTAATATTTAGGGTAGTTTTCTCCTTAAAAACACAAATCCTCATTCAATATGAGTGAATATTATTAAATATCATTCTGGTAAATAATTAAATTAAAATTCAAAAAATGTATTACAAAATTTTAATCATAACAATTTATTTTATATAATAATGTAAATTTAATTTTTTTCCCATTATTAAAAGGAAAATCAGGGTATCTAAATTACTATATTTAGTGTAAAAATAGATTTTTTGAGGGGTTAAAAAATAGATAAGGCATAGAATGACAGAAAACATGTCAAAAACAAATTATATGGTATGACATAGAAATTATGACCCCTTAAAGTCAATAATGAAAGATTATCTATTATTATGTAATGATAATTGCATGGGTGTAATTTATGTATTTTAAAAAATTATATGGGTGTCCTCATCCTTTCTTATCAAATTCCTCCCTCCCTCCCTTATTGCCAATTAATGATACATTTTTCTTGGATAAAACCAACACCAATAAACTCTAAAATTCCATTAACTGATTCTATTATCATCATTTTTATCATAAATCCAACATTGGAAAGATTTTGGTGTAAACCTGAGGTTGACATCTTATGAATATGAAACATTGTTAAATGAATATTTTTATTTTATTTTGTATTCCACGTAATTAAATTATTATTAAATATTTATATCATAATAAAAATAAATGTATCATATACTGAGATGTTGTTATGTTATTATAATGACCTATATCTATCTCATCTTCCATCAAATGAGAGATGAAATAGGTGGTAGAGTGTACTGCAGACTACAACCTTGGGAACAGATTTAATTCCTTTTCAATCACCACCACCCAAGGCGGAATATGAGGATGTATTCAGTATATGAATATGATATATATGATATTTTTAACCTTATTTAATGTTAATATAACATATACCTTTTAATTTCCATTCTATTTGAAATATTAAAATTTTGTTCACGTGTATGATGGCTTAAAACCTTGCGAAGCATTGAGATTCATTTATACTTATGAATAACATCAAAAGAAATAATGATAAAATTAATTAATATATGTGATATATATGAGATTATTTTTGTTGTCTGAAATTAATATACCACCCATTTCATTACCCTCTCACTCATTCATTGTATGATATCATCACTTGTGCATAAGTATGACCAATAATCTCAACATAATGACGAGCTTAATTTTCTCTAATTCATAAATGTATTTAAAAATTTATAAAAAAGAATATATTTTTTTAATATCATTAATCTAATTATATATAAATTGGATATATATCTTATTCATATGAGAATAAAATATCATTAAAATATATTCACGAGAAAACAATGCTAATGACAACCGAAACAATGAAAACAATAAAATATTAATACGAAAATTGTAGTGAAATGTAATTATAGAATAATATATGATATTATATGTATGAATATGATTATGTTATAAATAAATAATAATCATGAAAAAATTATAGTTGTGTATTAAGAACATTCAACTAGTGGAATGTGTGAGGCCAAGGTCTTTCAATAAATTTCCTTTCTTTGAGGAACATTCTATTTTTTTTTTGCCATATTAATTTTATATGGGTAAAAACTAATCATTTTACATGTACAATTATCAATAAATAATATATCATGTTATTTTATTTTTCAAATATAATTATTTCTTCTAAAGGGATTTTATATAGAACTTAACATGTGGTAATGAATTCAATTAATCAATTTAATTTCATTTGGTTATATTGCTTATTTAATTACCATTCATATTATATGATTATATTTATAAATAATGATAATTATATTCTATTTTATTCCACATTTTCTATGTGGATTTACATTTGATAGATATAAATATTTCATTCAAAAATTATCACATCAACATTGTGATCAATATAAATTATATTTTACCAATATCTATTTTCATGAAAAATATTATATAATTTGAATGTATTTACATTATTGTGGTGTATACAGTACCCATTTATGTATTTAACGTGAATACAAATTTATACATGATTTTTAATGATTCAATTCAGGGTTGTCCATAATATGTTTTTCATGGATATGAATATCATAAAAAATGAATACCATTCATAAATTCAACATTTACATTGAATGTTATTAGATTTATCTTGGAAAGTTTGTAAAATGTATTTCATTTACTCAATGATGCTATATTTTATGAATAATATTTAGCAATTATATTTTTTATTTGATATATGAGTAAAAAATTCAACTATAATCGATTAGTGTGGCCCTTAATTATTTAACGCAATGATAAATCTAAATGCAACATGAGAAAAGTAAGTTATCGAAATTAAATATATTTCAACAAATGAATTTATTCTATATGGTGAATAGACTTTATGGGTTATGTATCCTGATTTTTTATATCATGAGTAGATAAAAATAAGGATTTCCATCATTGAGATTTTTTCTATTATTCATAATGAATTTTTTACAATGATATTATATTTATATACATTTTAGTTTTAGTTTATTGATTTAATTGAAATTATGTTATGTTATATTAAATTCCATATTTTTTTTGATTTATCAAATTATGATAGAAATTTTATTTATTAAATGGATTTTGTATTTAGTTATTTACATTTCCATAATGATTATTAATTAATGCTTCCTGATAGATTTCACTTTAAATAACCCTTACTGACCATATGAGGTCACCCTTGTTTTTTCATGTCACTACGATAAGAAAAAAAATTATTGAATGAATTTTCAAGGAAGTATTTTATTAGAATATTATAGGTTTTAGGTGTTATTTTATATTACCAATGTATTATTGGTTTAATTTATGTACCATGTTCTCCAAAAATGCTAAAATGATATGCCTTTTTGGATTTGACACCCTTGTATCTAGGAAAATGTTTTAAATTTGACTAGTTTCCCCATGTATGTTTTTGACTTGTTGATTATTTTTCCGGCTGATTACAACACGATTTCATCATATCTAGAATTTTAAACATGAATTAATTATAATATAAATTAATAATTTATTTATTTAGAATAAAACACTATATTATGATATATGAAATCGAATGAACCATTCCAATAAACGGTATGTTGTTCGTACGCATGAAGGATGAATCCATTTCATTGTAGTATATTATAAGAAATAAATGTAAAATAAATGTATATACAATTATATTATAATTATAGTGCCTAGTTTATAAAATATATTTCATATTTTTTATTAAAACTATCCTTAATACTTTCAATGTTTAGTATTAATGAATCACATCACATTGGGCGGGAGGTAGTCACACTTCCAAAACCATTGTTATCATATTTAAGAAAATAGAATATTTGAATTAATGTGTTTTAAAATAATTATACAAGAATAAATATAATATAAATATAATATATATCATACATAACACCCCGCCCCTACCACATTGGCTTGAGGAGGCGGGGAGGGATACTTGTCCTTAAGCGATGTTCCCAGGGCACCAAAGGATGGAAATAAATGCCGAGGGCTTCACAATCAAGTTGGGGAATGATTTTCTCTTAAGAAAAAACCAATCGAACCATCCACTAAATCCACTATATGATGAACATCAATTACTTTACCCAACCATGCATTCCCAAAAGACAACCAAGTTGTTCCACAACACAACACAAAACCAATACAACGCGATATGTCCACACAACATCAGAGTACACTACGGGCACTAAACAACCAAACACAATAAGCCATGACACCACCACAGCTCCACTCCAAGCTCAAAGCTACAAGCTCCACCAAAGGATCACAATTCTCCCCTAAAGGAGGGTGATGCCTTACCTTTTCCCACGTCACGGTACATGACATCTGCAAAGACACCATAGTGCCAAAGCAGGGGGTGAGTATTAAAATTCAGTAAGTTTTCCCCAAATTACTTCCCTATACACTCCAATAGGATAAAACCATTTTCACATTTATATAAAACCGTTTATATAAATAGAATCACAAGTGAAACCATTTTCATAAGCCAACAATGCTCTTACCAAGCCATCACACCCAAACCATGAAACCAAGGGAAAGCCTAACAAACAAGCCACAATCATACCAACATTTACAAATTAGCACAACAATTCCATATTTCAAAGAAATGAACAACAAGAAACCAAAATAGAGGGACATCCACCCAACCCGTTCACCCATTCACACCAAAACAATCAAAACGGTGGGACTTCCGCCCAACCCATTCACCCATTCAAACTAGCGATACATCCCGACCACTAGTCATGTGGTGGTTCTTACGACCACTATCCATCCCCTTTTTATAGTGATACTTCCAGTGAACTTCCACACTATATTTCAATCAAACCTAACCAAGAAAAACCCACCATGGTCACAAAAACATGCAATCAACCAATTCCATTACATATCAATCCACATCAATAAATCACCCATTTATTGAAAACCATTTTCCATGAAAAAACCATTTCAATAATACAAAACTTTTTTAAAAACCCATTCCATCAATAATTTTCACAATTCAACCATATCATCCCATTTTAAAATCTTTATTTTAAAATCCCCAAGAATAGCATTTCACCATAAAACACGCTTTTTCCTAAAAATACCCAAATCATCACCCAAATGATTTGTAATCAATTTATCAAACAAATTCACTGTTAATTTTTAGCAAAACAATTAATTGTAACAAAGAATCACTAGTTCTAACCAAATGGATTCAAGAGAGAAGACATCCTCCTTTAGGGTTCCCGAGAAATTGACCAATGAACATCCGCACCTCAAATCTGGCGAACGCATCACTAAAACCTCTCTAGATCACTTCCCCTAACATCCACATGCCTTATTATTAATAGCCAAAGAAACCCCAACCCTAGAACTACAAATTTTAAGTGTAGATCTATAAAATCAAGAAATAGAGGGATGCATATGTAGAAGAAAACACAAGAGAAACAATGGGAGAGACTTACCCGGGAGAGCCACCTTCAAATCGACTTGAATCCTCTTTGAAACGCTTAAAAATCGAGTGGGAGAGCACCATTTACCCATGGGAAACAAAAATCCCATGTTAGGCTCGAGTGGGAGGAATATTGGAGTGAAATGAGGAAATCCCGAGTGAGGCTAGAACATAAAACCCTATTTTTATGTGGTCGCACGGTTAATCCACATGGTTTGGAAAACTGTGCTCTAACTGTGTGCATTCTACTACCTCGGGATCAAGGGTTTGCACGGTTGCCTCGCACGGTTTGGAAGACCATGCACCGGCCATGTGAAGCCTATTGTCTCCTCTACACGGTTTCATGGAGTACACGCACGGATTCCACTAACCATGCTCAAACCGTGCACCCCTTTAAAAGCCACCAAACTCATCCAAAACCATTCCAAACTCTCCCAACCTCTTCCCAACTCATCCCATGCACATTAAACACATAAAAATGCATTAAAAAGACCACATACCTCAAAACGGGGGCGATACATCATATATATGTCTAGTTTCTATCATAATTTTGACCATGATATCTGTTAAAGGAATAAAAACATTTTACTTTTCATTAGGTAGTAGAACATTGATCAGGAAAACATTATATTCATCACCCTTTAGAAGGAGGTCTATGTGAGAGTAGATAGAAACCTTAATTAAAAAATATTATAGTATATTTAGATTATTGGTGTCATTATACAATAATTATTTAAAAATAATTGATGTGCTGGAGGATTAAATGTAAGAAAATATATTGTTGGAATGTGTTGCCTTAAAAATAGGGTAACTCTATTGGGTTTATACCAAATAGATTACTTGGATGGATTTTTTAAAAAGAGATGATTCATGGTCTATCAATGGTATTTTGGGATGCTATAATAAAATATCATGGATAATCCTATGTGGTCCGAGATGTGTCAAAAAGTGAAATATGTGGTGACCTTTTATAGTAGATGAGTGGTGCTCCTATAAATTTTTAAATTTAATCCTTCCCATGATTTCCATTTTACATTTGGATCCTAAAATGGACCCAATTTGATCCAAAAGATGACAGTATCAATACATGGCTGACCAATAGCTCTTGTAGAACTGTAGAGGAAAGTTTTTCCAAAATGTTTAATATTTAGTTCCTTATTAATCATAATTTAACATTATCTATTATAATTAATTTTCATCACATTCACTATTATTTTTGGTAAAAAAATATTAGCATCATATAAGTTTGAAAAAATTATACCTAACTATATGTTATAGATTTATAAAATTACAATCATAGAAGTAGTATGTTTAATTTTAAATTATTCCCGCATTCATGGTGATAATGTGGGTATTTAATGTAGACACATCAAAATGATTGATATGTTTTTATGTTCAATTTCAATGTGAAATTAATAATTATGTCCTAAATTGTAATAATTAAAATATTTTATGTAATTTGACTTTGAAACCAAATCATAATTTAATGTAACCCCATAAATAATTTTTAAAAAATATAATTATTGAATTATAATTTAGTGTGTTTAACTAATCACTTCAAAATGAATGTTCATGGAAAATTACCAAAAAATCATACAATCATTATTTTGATGTTTCAAAATAAAAAATTATGTCTATTTGAATGTATTACATCAATTAATTTTTCAAAAATTGATATTATAAATTTGTTCTCTGGTGAAATGAGGGAAACATTCATTAATAAAAATATATTATTTTATGAATAAAATTTATCTTGTTCTCATCCTTTCATAATCAAATATTTTGAATTAAAATTAGAAATATTTTATCGAAAACATAATATATATATATATCACAATTATAAGATTCAATAATTGTAATTTAATTAATTTTTTATTGTAAAACATATTAGTGATCATAACAACAATAATATTTTCATTTATAAGAAAATTGATCTCATATTTATTTACTTATTAATTTGTAACTAATTAAATAATTCTATGATTTTTTCAACCATAGATTTTCATAAGTTAGTTTACCATTTTCAAAACATATAATTTAACATCTATGATATATCATTATATATTGATTAATATAATGTTATTCTGTAAAATATATTTTTGGGTGTAACACAAGCCATTTAAAGAAAATCGTTGTTGCATGAATAGTAAACTAACTCTGCATCATGTTCATTACAATATAAATAAAAAAAATAAGTTATTTGAAATAGTAAATATATTCTAAAGTCTCATCATACAATATTCCCATATAGTTCATGGTGATGCATGTGATATATGATATCAAATAAAATGTTTTTAAATTTGAATTTAGGGGTGTAACATTCTTCCTACCACAATTATATTTCATCCTCAAAATTTAAACATCATCTAGGTTATATATGGACTCAAAAAATATTATTATTGGATAAAAAATATTGTAGATATTCATAGTAAAAATTAATTTTAATAATAGATAAAGGAATGCACAATGGTCGATAACTATGTTCCCTAGAAGGAGAACATATTTGAGAAATAGAAACATGTATTTATGGGGAAAAAATAACAATCATGTTATGATGGAGAGTTCTATAGAACATGGATAGAATAATAATGACATTCACAAGGACATAAATCGATGAAGATCTAAGGAGAAAAGTGATTCATTGGAAATGATGGTTCTATGACAACATTTTTGTTTCAAAATCATTTTTCCTTGATTTTAAGAATTCATTCACTCCATATGAATATAATTAAATATGTTTTTATATTTTATAAACCCAATATTATCCTTTATTCATTCTATGAACAATTTCCACTTCTTATTGTTTCCTAAGATGATTTGTATGTTGACGTAATACATTAAAATCATTAAATTTCCTCCCATGATCAACCATTTCATAAATGATCAACTTTTCCAAAAGTTTATAATCTAACAAGTTTGAAAGATGTGAATAGACATTACAAATATACTTATCATTTGACTTTAATCATTGTGATTTAGCTATAAATTTTAACATTCAAAATATCTGAATTACTTCATCATTTATCATTTTGTAATATATAAGTAACTCAAATTACCATAAAACCTTATTGAAAACATGAATTCATTATTACACCATATGTAAGACATATGTGATTAGAAATAATCCTTAAATATTAATGTGATCTAATCGAAATTATTTATAGAATATAACACTTTTTGATATGTCATTAATCAATTACAATGTATTGATCACTTATCCAAATCAATAATTTCTTCACAATTATATCAACATCAAGAACATATTAAGGGTTTTCATTCCCTAAATCACTTGTTTTCGGAAATGATTTTCTTTTTCATGAGTAACGTTTCTTGGTACCATTAAAAAAATGATCTCAAATATTTATTACAAAACCAATATAGTATAATACTTATATATTAAATACTTCAAATGATGATAACATCATAAATACAAAACTATTATATTATATTTATTAGGTCCAAATATAAATTTTCATTAATCATTAAACTTTGGTTATGTTAATAACATATTCATGACTATGATCCATTAGAATATATAGAGGTATATTCCCCTGATTCTTGGGGAATTCAATTCTAAAGTTTCACATATCTTTTATGTTGTAAAATTAAATAGTAGTGTTCTATTTATTTACTTGTCAATTTTTTCATGTTTATATTTTTATCTATACATATAAAAAACACTCAATCCATTCATGAATTTACTTGGGCAATTCATTCCAAATTTATCGCATGTTGGAAACCCATACTTTCCCTTCATATTCGTTGAATAATTTCCCTTTTCATGGGTGCATAAGACCTATTATTTTCAAGGATTGACATTATGCCATATGAGATGTTGAATAATTTCAATATCATAATAGAACATAAAACTATCTCTATATATGATAATAAATTATAAGAAACCATTTCTATTCATGGAATATGATTTTTACCTTCAAATAATTTTTCAATCATTATTTCCATGTTACATATTTAATCCATATAAAACATAGATATATTTTTAAAGTAGCTTCATAATCCACAATAATCTATTCATGATTTTTCTTTATGCAAAGTAGTAATCTCTTTATATCAATTTTCTGATCCTAAGGGATGTATTTATAGAAGTACGTATTCTTAAAATACCTCAAATCCACAGGTTAAATTTTACCTCCCACTATTTTTTTATGGATTATAGATCACCACTGATCAACATCACCTCGGAGATAATACACTATAAGTGTAAACTTATCCATTCCATCCCAAGGCTTAAAATATTTTCTCCAATGACTGAATCAATTTATAAACATCCATTGGATTAGTATTCCCTCTAAATAATGGGGGCCCTTGTCTCATAATTTGATAAACATTATGATATTAACTACATGTAATAGGTTTCTTCTTTTGGTAATGGTTATTAGTCCTAACCTGGCTATGTTTCCATTGTTTATCTATAAATTTATTAGTTCTAATACAATATACATTAGCCTTCTAAATAGGGAAATCTCTACATTATCCACGATTATTGATACAATTATTCTTTCTAGGATCCCTTTCTATGAAATAAATTATATTATATTAAATCAGAAAATAATGTATAACTATGAAACTATTGAAACACAAAAACAAATTATAAAATATATGAATTGCTAATCCTAAAATCATAAACATTGATTCATTATGGATATCGTCACTTATAAATACATTATAATGGATTTCAATATACATGTGAAGTATCCTATGTGTATCCCCTATGATTTTCAAAATAGTTGAGAATTATGAAGCATTTTCATTAACCATGTTACCCAAAATGAGGTTCGAGATACCCATTTAGGGTATTTACTCCTAGTTAAATCATTGTAAGAGTTATGTTTACATGTTGTATAAACACTAATATATATTTATAGAAATACCCACATAATCACAGTCATACCAAAATTATAAGATATACATTTAAAGATATCATTACAATATATTTTGTAATATTCCTCTATAGTCTAGGTTTTTTAAATATATTTTTTATGGTTTTTTCCAAAAATCCTTTATATTAATTATAACACACTTACCACAAAACCAAAGATTCGGTGCATTAATTTATTACATTGGAATGATTATAAATAATTAAAACCTACTGGAATGATCAATTAAACAGTACTTGAAGTAAATATTATAAATTAATACCCATAATACATTGGGAAATAGTGATTAAAATTTTGATACAAAATAAAATGAATGAAAATGCATCCTTGAAAGATTCTTCCATGGTTTTTTCATCATATCCAAGGGAAATAAAACATAATAAGACTGATATAAATTTTTTAATAAGGGTATGAAACATTGAATAAATAATATATCACTAAATAAAATTAGTAAGGAAAAGTAAATAATTGGTAACACATTAAATTCAATTAAAAAAATAATGAAAACCCAATATGGCCTTGTAATTAACTGAAACACATGACATTATTTCGATGAACATTAAATTAACAGTATCCATTTATATAGTGATGAAAAGTAGCATGGATTATTAATAACTGAATCTAAATGTAGGTTATGAATTATTAATGTAAATCATTTCTGAGGATCATGAAGCCATATACAATCATCAACATTCAGAAGATAGTTTTAAACTATGGATAGAATCCCATTTAAATTTTCCAACTTATTTTTTACATGAGAACATATTGATGCATTGAGGGGAAATGTAATTCGAAGACCCCACCCATCATTACCAATATGAATCATACCGCATATTGAACATGGAAAAAAATAATACAACTTATAAACTGCCTATTAAAATAATGAATATATTTTTATGAATAATTCCCAAGTTACTCAAATAATAGTAAATTAAACATTATATGTTAAATGATACAATGTTTAAGAATTATTAATATTGATTTTATGAGAATATGGATAATTGAATAAAGATAAAATGGAAAATTATTAAAGAATGTATCTTCTTTAAAGATAAATTAAACAATCATAAATGTATGTTACATTTCAAAGAAAATAATTACATGTATTCTTTAGGAAAATAATCATTAAACATTTCAAAGAATCCCATACAACATTAAAACATTTGAAACATAATAGCTAGAAATGTTTGTAAATAAATTAATAATATAATATCAATAATATAATTTTATTCCTGATATAAGATGAAAAAAGTATTATATACCCTAAATGATAGTTAAATGGTGCATAAAAACAAATAAGTTTCAATGGAATGTATATTGAGATGAAATTCAATTAACATTACCTTTCAATTTTTTTGTGGTCTTTAACCACATAAGTAGGGGTTTAAATATGTTACTAAATAATACATGAACCATTCTGATGTTTATAATATCATATATCATATTGTCGTAATATCTTATTACATGTTTAGTAATAATAAATTTTTTACTATTTTAGGAGTCAATTGCCTTATTTTCTGAAGTTTATTTTTGACCTGTCAATTGAAATTCTGAATAAATAGATCATGCTTTAATCATATCAAAAATTGAAATTACCACATAATTATGATATATATAGTATATATTTATTAAGAAAAAACCATTATATTAGAATATAGGAAATAGAAGGCACCATTCATGGAGATGGTAAATCATATGTACACATTAATGCTACAAACATTTCTTTGCCTTATTTTAAAAGAATTTAAAGTAAAGGATATTTATATACATGTATATTTTAATTCCATAACCCTTTTTATTTTACATATTTAATATGTATATTTATTTAAATTATGCTTAATACATTCTATATTTATTGTGAACGATCACATCACATTGAGGTTGAGGAAGTCGACACTTTCACAAGCGATGTTATCATATTTACAGAAAATGGAATGTATATAATTTTCTGATTAAAATAATAAGAAAAGATAAATGATATTATAAAAATAATATATGTCATATATAAGTATAGTTTTAATTATAATTCCCAAATGGAGATGTTGTATAGGATGAAAAAAATGTCATCATTTTGTGAGGGATTAGTTCACCATTCAAATAACAGTATATTCTTCACCCACTTGATAGAGGCGTGTGTAAGAGATTCTATTAAACTTTATAAATAAAAATCCCAATATATGTAGAATATTGATGTCATTATATAATAAATATGTAAATATATTTTTAGTGTAGTAGGATTATTTGAAAGAAAAGTGGTCGTTTATAACCATCCCTTTAAGAATTTGGTTACTCATTTTGGTTTATAACTAACAGAGATCATGGTAGGATTTCTATAAAAATGGGGTTTCATTTTTTAAGGGTGGGATATTGGGAAGATATTTAATGAAACATTTTTTAAACCTTTGTGGTTTGAGATGTTTGAAGAAGTGGGATAATTGGTTTCCTTCAATACTAGAGGAGGATTTTATGTGTTTTAATAAATTTACAAAGAATCCATACCACCTTCATCATTCTTCATGTGGATCCAATATTACAACCAATTCGAAAAATGATATTATAGGGTTGATATATGTCTATAAAATATCTCTTGAAAAAGTTAATAAGTCATTTTGTGCATTAAATTTATAGTTTATCCAATTATTAATCAAAATTCAACCTTAATCTTTGTAAATATTTTTCATCACATTCACTAATTTACTTTATCTAAATCAAATTAATTTGTTTATAAATCATAAATTGAGATTATTTCATATATGGAATCCATCTTTCCAAATCCCAATCACATAAGGAGATGAAATTAAATTAAAATTCTTCACAGTGGCGGGATTATAATGATGATTTTTAAGGAAAAAACATCATGATGTTTTCCTTTATATTAAATCAGTATTCATATTAATTTTTAATTAATTTTCTGTAATGAAATAATTTTTATTTTTTAAAGAAAATATTTTCCTAATTTATTATACACATTTAATGACTACTACATTAATTACTTTTTTTATATCTTATTGTAATAAATAATATATTGTTCTTTGGTAAAACCTAGTCTTGTGTGTAAATCAATCCATTTGAATAAACTCATTGTTGTGTGTGATTTATGGCATCATTGCATCATAATAATACAATGATATATCATATATTCTATTTATTTAATATAGTAAATATATTTTGATGTATTAAAATATTATATTCCCTTACATGCTTAGTGAATTGTGTGGTACATGATATCAAATGAAAGTTTTTTACTTTTTATTTTCTAGGTATTACATGACTAAACCATTCACATACTAGAACATATGAAAATAAAAATTGAGGACATACAAATAATCTATCCCTTTAATCATGTATTCGATTTTTACATTGGTTAGGGGGCTATTATTTTTAATTTCACCATATGTTATTGCTTCTATATATTTCCAAATATTGATATGGGGTGTGATATTCAAATTTTTAGAGTTATTAAACTGTAAAATCCTCATTTCATGTCCCATGTAGGTGGAAGAGACCACACTCCATTTATGATATTCCCAGATCCACCACTCTTACATCTAGGAGTTCCCTTGGGAAACATACATTTATACCATTTCTAGGAACAAATGTGAATATTTGAGATGTTTTTGGGCATCTTATTCATTCCATGTAGGTTTCTACATGAATTAATCCTATGATGGAAGATCATACTCATGATTTTCATTAGAATCATCCTCTAGTATTTTTGGGGGATAGTTGACAAAAGGCTGTTGAGTTCTGGATAGAGTACACTCTTTATATATTCGAACTTCTTAAGATTCCTCCAAAACGAGGGACAATGTTGTAACCAATATGAAATATGATCTAGCCAAAAACGAGTGGTATGTGATTACCCATACTGATTTTCATTAGGGAATAGTCGTGGATTGCTTCTAAACCATATTTTATGAGTACATCTATTCTAATATTTCCATGATATAGTGTTTATGCACATACTCTATGGATCAATATCAATCATTGACTATTCATGAAATTTTATTTACATTCAAATATTTTCACTAATTCTATACTGTTATGATCTATCACATACAAGAAAATTCGATGATGGTATCAATTATGTCATTCCTATTGAGGATTATTTATTTCCACAATAATACTTTTTTAGAGAATTAATTTGATAATTATCAGTAATAGAGACATGATATAATTTGATTGTACTGATCATAGAGGATTAGTTTCAAGGTGGATCAGTTGTTCTTCTGGTATCATGAAGCTCAAAATTGATGATTCTCATCAGATCAATGGTGACTAGAGTATCCAAACCATAAATTTCATTATGTGACATCACTATAGTTAGAAGAGGAATTCATATCCATAGTGTGATACAAAACCTATGGAAGAGGATCCGCACAAGGTTCACTATTTGGGATATGATCATTTATAATGCATTAGATAGAGAGTATGAGTAGAATTTGTAGGAAATTATATGGAGAATGACGTGTTCATGGTAGCCAAATATCAAATTATTTATGCCAGTAGAGAAGACCAACTCTGGTACTATAGCTATATCACATGTTCATGGATTATCCATGTTGCATTCCTTACCACCAAAACCTGATGATCAGATTGGAGGACCATCTACAGTTAGAGTTACAATTCTTGTAGGATATTCTATTGTATATACATTTATCTATATAAGGTATTGTACCTATTTTATGTCATTATCCACCACAGAATTCCCTATGAGATAAATTCAGTACATCTAGGGTTCGATGACTCAAGAAGCGTTGTTAGGTGGCCATTTTGAGGGAATCCTCCAAAGAAGGTACCTCCCCCATGAGGTATGATGTTATCCTTTCATATGGGATCTCTTCTTCCATAATTATGACATGATTTTTTGTAATTATATTGAAGGATTGGTTGGTTATATACCATGCCTATGTGAACTCCTATCATAGTATAGTATTATTTACATAATCACAGGGCCATAATTTTATCCACAAAGGTGAGTGACATGTATAGGCTTGCTGAGATGGAAAATTAAATCATGGGATAGGTGGAGTGACCTCCCATGTTATTGGTTTCA
The DNA here is from genome assembly GCA_963277665.1 of Viscum album. Taxonomy (NCBI): domain Eukaryota; kingdom Viridiplantae; phylum Streptophyta; class Magnoliopsida; order Santalales; family Viscaceae; genus Viscum; species Viscum album. The sequence goes on from OY728160.1 coordinate 1,924,597,599, forward strand.
ACATGGATTAGTATGAAATATATAAAATATATTTTATCCCATAGTAGATAATTTCTTGGATTTCTTTCACAAAAAAAATTTCGAGAATATTTCCACATAAAGAGGTATAGATTATGATTTAAAATATTCATGAAGTATATATACTATCCATTTTTTCATATATATTAGATCCTACTGAGATCTTGGTGCTAAATAGACTATAATAGGATTAATATACCAATGTATTGATCATACACAATACATCACCTCAGTATTCTACTTTCCTTTTCACAAAAATGGTTGATACATACCTTTGATTATGTGTGGATTTCCAATGGTTTAAACAACTTACATTTATGAATAGGTATCCATTTATTCAAATAGATGATCATTTTTACATGATCAATGGAGAAATTATATTCTAGAATGTCAAACTGAGATCAATATATCATTATTTGTGAGTCATGGCATTAAATATACCACATACAAATGTCCCAAGTCAATAATGTATATTTTAATTACTCAAAATTACATTAGGTCTAATGAATTCACCTATAATTTTCATTTTGTTGAAGAATTGGAGGTTTATCCCCTTTCTAGATTCTATTATAATGGCCATTGTGGATAACATTTTTTGTATTTTCATTCATGGAATAAAATTGATAATCATATTGAGTACATTTTTAATACAATGGGAGAGAATCAACTATATGAGAAGTGTTCTTAGTGACACATCTATATGAAAAAAGGTCACTTATTTGGTAAATTTATCTCATATGAAATACAACATGTTTTCCTAGATAAGGTGATTGATGTGGTTTCCTAGGATAATCCTATGAATATAGTTGATATAAATAGATTCTTGGTTATGTATATATATTATAGGAGATTAATTTATGGATTTTCATTACTTTTGTCGCACCTATTGGCCTTGTAGAGTTTTTTTTATGTTCTAATGGTTTCAAGAATGTGAGAAATTCTTTCTGTGATTGATTGGAAGTCTTATATAGGTGACTATTCAGGTTCGGCTTGACTCTAGAAGAAGATATACTGTTTTCAATGATGCAATTGGAATCCGGGTATGCGCATCACTATATTGGAGGATATAGTGGTTTCATTTGGATATTCATAGTTAAGGCCTCATGAGATTAATTACCAGATTCATAACATTTACCTAGCTTCTATTGTTCATGGCATACGCTACTGGATAGACTATCTGATGGGTGGGAACTTTATAGAGTATATTGATACCAAGAACCCAAAATATGTCACTTCATTGCATTAATTGAGTCTCATATAGAGAATATGGGTCAAATACATTCATTGGTTTTAATTTTGTATGGAATATATGCATGGAAATGGATATAAAGTAGCTAGTGTCATGTTTTAGAAAACTCATGTAGATTCCAGACAAGAAGCCAGTGATTAATGTCAATTGATGACCTGATTCTTTGGGCTGCATCTACAGATTCATGGGAGTCAAGATCATAATATTCTCACATCATTAATAGTTACCTATTCATACCTTGATAGCGTTAAGAGATAAAAGTTCTCAAATGATAATGGTATGCTTTTCTATGAGTGTATTGTTGGTGGGGACATGCCTATAGATAATACTATTAATGGAGATGACATCCATTGTACACATTGGAGTTTTTGGGGTTTTATAGATATGATTCATGAATTTATAATTTAGGCCCACGATTTTCATTTGGATTTTCATCTAGGAATAAGCACGGTGTATTGAGTCTTGTGGTGCTAGTATTGTTGGCATATGATAAAATGTCAGATAATAGCTTTTATCAATTGGTGATCAATTAGTCACTAGGTGAACATGGAGCACTAGTGTCCTTATATCATGTTACATTAATTACTAGTTATATAATGGTTATTTCAATATGTGGAAATTTATTTTTTGTCATCTATTCATGTTTTAATTTAGGTAATTATTAGTTTTGGTAGTCATGGATCGATTAATATCACACATCCTTCCAATTTTAGAAACATTATTAGGTAACATGCTTTGAAGATTGTATTACTGCATGATCATAGAAATACATAGGATACCTCATACTACTATTTTATATAGGAAAAAAATTTAACATAGAGGTTAATTTTTTTTTTAAAGTGTACTATGTGTACATGGGTGATTTATAGAACAAACATTCACCCTCATAATGATTGTCACTCCGAACAGATGATACTAGTTTTTTAGTAAACACTTCGTGCATGCATCAATTAATTCTATTTATCATGGGAAAATCATATCACTCTCATTAATTTCTACTATAAAAACATATTTTAAGAGATGATAATGATGGATCATTTTGAGGCATTATACAGTAGGGCATGAATTCAACAATATAAATGGAAGAGACATGAGAGGCATCACTACTTGTTCCTTGTCAAATGAATGAGACTTTGGAGTAGTTTTATAAAATCAAGAAGCATATTCCAACTACAAAATTTAGATATAATTATTTTTCCGATCACCATCGGTGACATATAGAGTTCATGTTCAGGGGTCATTTTTTCCAACGTGTATCACCAATAATTTCTCTTATATTGATATAAGTGCAATTGAGTATGTTACCTCTTTATTTTAAGACACAATATATTCTTAATAGATTCACTACGGTAGAATATTCGTTTATATTATCTCATAGGAAGCATATAAAGGAAAAAATTCCATAGGTCGCAACTTATAAAATATCATGAAGAATACCCTCATACTTTTGATTATAAGGAAAAGGATTTATTAGATGATTCCTTATTTTAAGAGTATCTGAAACACATCATTGACTGATGCGTGAATGATATTTGGTGCCGATCTATCCCATAAATATAGTTTGCTTGGAAGAATATCCAGGTAAATTATGAGACATGGGAGATTGAGGCAGATGAATGTGCTCTGTGACCATAGAAAAAATACGAAAAAAAAATCCACCGATAGAATGTGAACTCGAGGATGCGTACCCTTAGGGGGAGGGGGAGACTGTAAGAACCTGGTTTTTATATTAAGTATGAATCCATTAATGTTTCGTCTAATTTTGTATCATTGAACTATTATAAGTTCCTATGGTGTTTTGGAATGTTTTTGGGGGTTTTAGGGCCATTTCAGAGCATCAAACCACATTTAATAGAGAAAAAAATTAGGTCCACATGTTTTATAGGAACTATATGAGCCATTATGGATAGTTCCCCAAACTGTGTGGGTGTTTCATAGTGGAAATGTGGGTTCAATTTCTTTCATATCCTTACACCTAGTGATGCATTCCCAAGTGAGTACATAAAAATATTTGGGTAGAGTGGTGTATCATAGTTTTTATAAGATTATTCAAAACAAGCACATGAAAACATGAATCCACCCCCTCCCCTTAGGAAAGAGGGAGGCACATAGTTCGAGCATTATTTGACCAATCATTATGCCAAACTATTTGAAATAGTTAAAAATGGATGAAATGTATATGTTTATCCTAAAATCCTTATAACATTAATTTCTCTTCCTCTTACATCCTTCATATTTAATTGAGATCCTCTACCCCATTCATGATCTCTATAGTAGCATAATATTTGTTTTTTAACATCTCATCATCCGGAGTCTGATTGAATCATTTTTCATCAACAAGGATTTTTCATGGTATGATATCAGATATGATACCTTATATTCTATGTTTATAATGCTGTTTTTTATTATTTTGTGTGAGATCATTTACATATTTTCATGGATTTGATGTTTTGTTCTATTTTATTCAGACCCAGGAAAAAACATGGGCCTATATTGGATGACCAGAGTGTTATAGGCTTGAGGTAGGTGGAAAATAATTAATTAATCATGTATCTCCATTTTATATACTATCACCATTACGTGCACACTGATTTCTTAAGGAGATTTCGCTAAAATTAATATATTGTAGATATAGTAAAGTTCACCATATTCTAGATCCATTTTTATACATTTTCATCACATCATTGGAGGATGATACATTAACTACATCCACCCTATGTAGGGTACTTTTTCCTATATAACATCTTAAGACATGTTGGTTTAACTAATACACATTTCACGTGTGTCTATTGACCATATTAGTGATAATACCTAATTAATTAAATGAATAATAATTTTCAAATGGCATGCACATTTCATTTTATCACATAACCCTTATAAGGTATGTTTTACAATTAGTTGATGATCCATTTAAATGTAAATGGAAACTATATTATATATATATCTCACTTGGACTAGTTAAATTTTATCAAATTAAGTTGGTTCAATAACCTTATACTACCTTCTAATGATCATGATAGGAAATGGAATTAACTGAATAATAGAATATGAAATTAAAATGATAAATGTTATAATGTCTTTGTTAACCTTTCCACATACTATGAAATGAAATTTAATGAACCAACAAAATTATGGAAAGGAATGTGAATTACATGGAATGGATTAAATAAAAAATTACATATAATTTTATATTTAATTAAAATATTTATTATCTATATAGTATTGGTTAGACAAGGTAAATACTTGTATTCCTGAGGGAATTCTTTGATCACTCAGAAGAAACCATTCTAATTCCATGATATGGTTGCTAAGGGAGATAGACATTTGTTATATGGTAATTAGGTACTAGAATATTTATAAATTGACATGGTATAATCCATTCACTATCTTTGAGATATTAGGATGTCTTTGATTCAATACATGGATCCAGTACGATGTCTTCAGAAACAAGGCACCATGGATACACCAGATTGGGCCAATTAGAGATTATCTCATGTTTACCATTGGACAGATACACGGACGTGGTTATAATAATTTACAAAGTTATTACTTCATAAATTATCATTTCATTAACATGAGAACCATTTATATTAATTATTCATGTTGTAACATTGAGTTGTCTCAACCCCTGTGGTCATTGATACATTGGATTCATCTTGGACCCAAATATTTATTTTTATCATCATTATAGGATGCCATGTCTTTAATTTAGTACCTATTTTACTATAATATTTATATTATTCCTTTGTCTCAACACGGTTCCAATATTAAATATATAAATAAGTTATACAAAAAAGTCTCTAAATAAAATTTTAAAAAATTCATTATTCATGAAGATAATAAACTTCTCAGAAAAATTCCAAATGTTCACCCAATGTAAATTTTGATATCCCAATTTTAAATAAGATAATTATTTTTTTCAAATTCAATATTGAAAATTTTCAAAACAATATTTCTAACAAGTCTTCCATAAAAAGGAGGAAGAAATACTTTTTTAGAAAAATATTACATTTGTTACTAAATTTGGATTTATTATTATATATTGCCTATAAAACAAATAGGTTGAATCATAAAAATAATATTGAATATAATATATTTATATTTAATTACCATGATCCAAAAATACATTTTTTTATTTGAATAAAACAAACATGTTAAAATTTAAATTTCTTTATAGAAAAACATTTTCTATTATTTTAATAGGATTTTAAATTCATTTATAATTAATAAGTAAATGAATTATATATAAATGTGAAAAAAAATTCATAATTACGATAATCATTTCCCAACCTCCTTCCAGATGTTTATTTTCTAATTGTCTTGTTAAAATAATTACAATAATAATATTTTGTTTGTTTGGAAAATAATGGTGCATGTAATGTAGTAAATGTAGGTGTTGTGTGTAACAAATGACTTCAACTAATTTAAATTATTTTTTTCAAAAAAAAAATCTCATTAAAGCATTTTATTGTTATATTCTACCTCCCTCAAAATTAATTATTCCAATGAAATTCATTGTGATTATCAAATATTTAATAATGGAATATTTTATTAAATTAATAGTATTACTTAATAATCAATAATAAAACAAAATTTAAAACTGGACAGTTTGAGACATAATGTTTACCAAAATTTACACATAAATATTTATCTACATAGGATTACACTGGTGTAAATTGATATCATTGATATGGATTATACCCTTAATTATCATGTTCTTATGGAGAGTTATAGAGAACATTGTAAACTTAATGTTGAAAAAAATAAATCCGCAAATTTATTAAATCTAATGGACCATTTGGTTCCAAATAAAAAAGGGTACTAGGATATATTTTCTAGTTTCATTATAGTTACCCTTGATTTGATGAATTTTCATGATAAGAAATACATACATGATATCATTACATTTAATAAACATATTTTTTTATTCCATTTTTACTTGATAAATTTTCATTCATATATTTCATAAATAAATGAAGGTAAATTTTTCATTCTTGTGTCCTTAGTAGATCCTCAGATCTATAGATTTATAGGATATTCAATCAATATTAAAATTAATACTAAATGGTTAACATGGGTTATTAAATATTTATAAATCCTTGTATGGTTAGATAATACATATATAAGATATTATATATTAAAAATCATAATCATTTGAATATTGGGTTCACCTTAAAACCAAAAAATATTTTATTTTATTATTCAGTAATTCATATTGATAATGAAATGGAATTTTACTGAAAGATGAATAATAATATTTTAGTAGTGTTCATCCATAAATAATAATACATTAAATTCCCAAACATGGAGACAATTATAAGTATTCCATAATTATCATGGATCACTTCATCAAGGGTGAATAAATAAACATTTCACATTTACTTTTTCATCATATGTCTTAGTGGTGAATAATAGAGATATGTCCTTGAAATAGGGAACTAATTATCATATTTTCAAAAGACCATATAATTTAAAAAATTAATTCTGGGAGGTGTGTTTTGTGGATATTTCTCATTATTCACACACATAGAAACCTTATTCAAAAAACTTTTGGAATTTAGTCACATGAGGTACATTCTTCCCAAACTTGAAACACCCTATTTTTACTTTATGGAATCCATCTATGTGTTTCATCCAATATTTATAGAATATAAATAGCTAAATATTATTTACACCATTTATGTTTTCATTGGGATTATTATTCATTGTCAAATCCAAAACACAATAATAGTGGGAATATCCGATTTCTATTTCAACCTTAAGTTCACATCAAACAATTTATTTATTTTTATTAAGGTCTCTTATAGCTAGGGTCTTTTGAGAACTGGTTTATGGACACAAATGAATAAATATATTTTTCATCGATGGATAATGATTAAACCTAGAGCATAGTTTTCATGTTAAGTAAAATTACATTCATACGTACCAATATATGCAACATAACTTTTCATAAGCATAGGGAATTCCTTCTCAATCATTGTTCATAGAATAATTAGGAAATATAAACTAATAAATATCCACATAAAATCTTCTCATTCCATAGATACAATTTATTTTTGTTCACATGTGTTTCTAATAAAAATCATCCACTAATCATTTCCAACTTAAAAATGATTAATAAAATTAATTTTTTCCCATACACTAGAGGATTGAAAATATATTTTTAATTTTACATATCCACTATTATGAATAAAGTGGATATAGAGACCCATTGAAAGAGGGTGGGGGTTTTCACATGTATAAATAAACATAATGTTCTTCCCCCCATTTAACATTTTAAAATTAAGGATGATTTGGAGCTTCTGTGAGTATAGATATGATATTTTCATTTCTAACTCCCATAAAATTTTTATTCTTGACTAGAAAATAATTGTATTTAACTTCATATTCCTCAGTAAATTAGTTTATTCAGGTTCCAACCATTGACTAAAAATTTAATTATTTCATAAACAATAATTACACTACTAAAACATTATAATAATTTTGAAATGCATTCAATATATCACATCATATGTTTATTCCTAGTCTAATAATGATCATTATGAAAACTATATGAATTTAAAATATACACATACTTATCCTTATGGATCATACTACTATTTTAGCATCCTATTGTACAATGTTTCAAGAGACCATTCCTATAATACAAATTATAAATAAACCTGATTTTCAAACATGTATATTAAATCATCTTATATAAATATTTAATAAATTCAATAAATGTCATTCATGTGGTCAATAATAGTTTAGTACCTCTATAATCATGGAACTTATTTATATAATGTTGTGTAAGGCCTTCAAAATCTCCCTTATTAATTGTCCCTATTGGTGATTCAGATTAAAAACATTCATTTTAACCTGAGTAATTGAAATATAAGAAAGGGTGAGATCATGTGTTCATTAATGTTAAAAATGGAAGATATATGACCAATAACATTAGTATAAGGGTTTTAAAACATGATAAAAACATTATAAATATATACCCAACATTTCAAATATCATATAAATGATTTATGGAAAAATATTGGCAGATCCGAATATATGATTCATATGAAAATAAAGGAAAATTATCCATGAATGTATATCAATTTTATAAAATATAGAAATTGTAGTATACACATGTGTTTATAATATATTAAGTCAATGATAACCCAAAAAAATTCATAGAATTTTTGGATGGGGATATTCACCATTTTACATAGTTTTAGATTGGGCTTAAATCCCATGTTTCTTATTGTTTCTAGGATAGGAAGACCCCTTGTGTACCCTATTATTGTGGGACTAGGACGACCTCCTCCGTACCCTCTTGATACGTGCTTACCATGATCACATGTGTACCATTTGAGCTCATAACACATTTATAATAATCTTATGCATTAGAGGGAGATATAGGTCCCACTAATCATATAATGTGAATCCTACATATGTGATACTCAAGAACATAAATCATTCATCGTATCATATCCCGTGTAATTAGGTGGGATACCAAAACATCAATAAATCATAAGATAACTAATGGACATGAAATGTGTTTCATAAAAATCATTAAATAATAACCCTAAATAAAATATTTGATGAAGAAAATTATTATCCATGAATAACATCATCATTAAAGCATATGTAATATCAAATAATGATGTGGTTGATATAAAATATTATCAATAGATCACTTGAAAATAATTACTAAGTAAAATATCCTTTTTTTGTAGGAAAACATTATCATTTCATAAAATGTCATTCAATCTTAAAATAAAACCATATATTTCAATATAACCTCAAATTATTGTATAAAAATCATCAATTAATTATGTAATCATGATGGTGGAATATTAGATTTAGGACATTTTTGTTAGAAAATTTTTTCTTCTGTATATTATTTTAGTAAATTCACTATCAGGCCTCTTTGGAAAATGAAAAAAATATTATTTTACAAAAATTTCGAAGATAAATATTATACAATTGTGATTTAAAATGAAAAAAATCCTAATTATTGATTAGAGAGTCAAGTAATCACATATTAATTTTGAATGAGTATAATCATATGCCACATGAACAAAAGAAAATTATAGGGACATGATAATATCATAATATTTAGTACAATTGTAATAAAATACATCTTTTGGTATTATATAAAAATACAAGAGAACCAAAAAGTGTATAAGGAATGTTCCCCATAAAAATAAATGTGAGTAAAAAATATCTTTAAGTTATGTCTTGACTTCTTTTATATACATTAAAACATAATATATAATATACATACTTTTATTATACATATAAAAAATAAATATATTCTAATATATAATAACAAATATTATTTATTTATGAATATATATTAAATATTATCAATTCCATGTCAATGCTATGTTTCAGTTAAAAACAAATTTTCTATTTATTGAAGTTTTAATTATTATCCTTGGTCCTATTAAATATATCGTGATTTTATAATCTATTGAATTTTACCCCGGATATAAATCTCACACAGTTATATATAGTATATATTAATTCATGATTATTAATAATAAATATTGATATAAAATAAAACACTCTTGTCATGGAGATTGTATGTTGTACATATGAATGAAAACTAATTTCATTTAATTGTAATATTAATTGAAATAAAATTATTTGATATATGATAATAACAAAATCAATTTTTTATTAAATATATATCATGAATATTAATTAAATTCGCCATTATTACCATCCTTGAGAAATATGGATGATAAAATATTTGCATCACATACTAGAGATTTTAAGCCATATGTACTCCTAATCGACAATAGAATTTCCATGATGATTTTGTGGTAAAAAATCAGATATGGCATTATAAATCAAGAAGTATAAAAATTTCATAAATATAAAACATAAAAAATAATCCCATCATAGTCTCCAATCATAAATAATGGTGATGAAAAATGAATTGTATAACTATGTGGAGATGGTAATACATAAGTACACAAAAGCGATACATCATTTTTTGTTAGATGGTAAATGATTTATAAAATGGAGGATTCAACATCAGAATTTTTTTTCATAACAATGAATATTATGATGTTTTTATTTTATGATATATAACACATATTTATTGTATTTATATATGTGTCAAAATCAGATTGATTAGTTTGATAGATTCATATTCTTCCAAATGGATCCTTCATATATCATCTAAAGTAAAGTATGGTTGGTCATTAGGGAAGAAAAATACAATACAATTTGGATAGGGAAGTAGAGAAGATAATTTATCAGTGTTTGGTCGATCTAAAAAGGTCAATGTGATAAAATGAGATGAGGGGTGGTGTAAATTTTTAATAAATGTGATCGGTATCATTGGAATTTATCAACAAATTTTTATGAAAAATATTAAAATATTAATCCAAATATAAATAATTTGAATGGTATTAAAAGATAATTTGGGATTGGGTGGTAATCACATAAACCATTATATTTTATAATATTTTTGTTTAATTTTAATCTTTATCTTATTATATAAACACATAAACAAACAATTTTAATTATAAATATGAAATCAATATTTTCAATATTAGATGGGGAAATTTTTTTACTTATAAGGTATAAACTCCAGAAAAAATGATCCTTTTATTACATTTTCATCCCAATTTTTCCACATTGCCCTTATTTTTTTTATGTATTGTAGATAATGTAATAATATATTAATTTCATAAAATATAATATGAACCATTTTATACACAATACATTATAGTGTATTTAATAATATAAATCAAGAATTAAACTTTATTTTTATTAATACACCCATTACATGTCATATTTACCAATAAAAGTTAGGTCTAAACATAAATATGTCAAATTTTATTTCATTTATTAATTATAATATCAAATAAATGATGGATAAATTAATTGAGTAATTACTACATCATCATTATTTAATTATTTATGAATATTATTTCTATACATAAACAATAAAATAAAATACAGTGATGTTGAAAAAACATTAATATTTCAGAAATATATATATAGTTTAGCATATCACATATTAACACATATATAATAAATAATATACATATTAAAATTCAGAGTGTGACATTGAGTCATTCTTATTAATTTTTATAATATAGATTTATTTTGACTAGAAACATTCCCATTAAATTATTCACTTTCAATTCATATGTGTTAATGAATTTTTTAAAATCATCAAATAACATTGTGTTAATTTTTAGTGTCGTTTTAAAATCCTTGCCACTGTATTTATTTCATAAATTTATTACTTTTATCATATACTATTTTTAAAAAAACAACCAATGATACTACTAATATTGTTCAAATATAATAGGTAAAAATGTAATAAATATATACAATATTATTAAAAATATGGAATTAGTTTTCAAAATAAAAAATAATAATTTTCTGAAGTTGATTTATAATTTATCATGTTGATCGAATGAGTAAACAAGTTTATATACTAAAAATACCAATTAACTGAAATGTTTTTGTTTCCAATTTCAATGTAAAAAATTATCCAAGTACCATAATTAGATTTATTTATTTAATATGTAACTAATTATACATTATATACTATTAAAAAAATTAATCTATATAGATAATTTATATGAAAATAGATTTTATAATTAAAATTCATTATTTTTTACAATTAAATATAACATTAAACTTCATAGAAAAATACCACAAGTTATCCGAAACTAAATAATTATAACCCTATTTCATTTATGGAGATTAATTTTTGATATTGAATTTATAAAATTGTAAAACAACATATTTTTAGCATGTGAACCATCAAAATGATACGAATAATTTTTTTAGTAATATAATTATTTGATGCATTGTATCAGATTTATTCTTATATAGTGTGAAGAAAACACATAACATTAATGTAAAAACTAGATATATATCATTATATATATAAAATTAATATACTAAAACTTTATTTATTTGTTTATTTGTTTGTATAAATAACTCATCCACATTAATATATTTTTATAGATAATCTTTTCATTTTATTTTAAAAATTATGTAACATTAAATTATAATTAATTTATAATTAAATTATATATACATGTGTAATACATAATTTCAAATTTTAGTTAATCCATGTCATATGAGAAATTATAATTGATATGTTATAATGGAATTTCATTGATTTTATGAATATTAAAAATATGTTTCACTTAAACATAATGTTTCGTGTAAAGAAATCTATATTTAGGTTGCATACAAACAATGACATCAAGTAAATCATTTTATTTTTAATATATCTATGTAATAAAAATATACAGATGTTACAATCATATAATAAAAAACTAACCCACATCTATAAAAATATTTCAAATATTCATTTTTCATATCTGAGGGATAGTAAATTATAAAAATGGTGATGTCATATGATCAGTAAGGGAAAACATATAATGAATCTATCCTTCTATATATATTTAATAATAATATGGAAAAGAAGATATTCAATGAATTTTATACATAAATAATTTGATCCGCTTCAAAATTTATACATGGAGTGTATCAACATCACAAAAAATAGAAAATATGAACTAATTATTTAATGAAGGAAATATATCATGTAGGATGTCTATATATATCTGGTTGGACCTCATGTTATGAATTGATATTCCATTAACTCAAGGCCTTATGAAAATACATTTAATGAATTTGAAGTTATAAAGAAAATATCCCACAAATTTTGATAAATTCCTCTCTCATGAGACATATCGATGAATTGAAGGGATATTTATAACATCTCCCCATAGATTCTAGTACATATAAATAATTAATTACTCATAAATCATGTCACGAACCATCTCCTGGGACCCATTCCGCGACATCCCCAAGCCCGCCTTCCATAGGCCAGGGGCTGGGGAATATCACCAAATGCTTAAATACCTAAAAATGGGAAGGAATTTCCATTATAACCTAATAACTCACAAAATATATTACAATATGTAAGAAAAAAACTACGTAAAATAGTATAACAAAAGGTTTATTAAAAGTCAGGGGCTGTAAATACAAGACCAAATGTAATGTACAAGGAAACAGAAAGTACAACTGAGGAAAAGAAAAACTACTACTAGGTCATCCTCTAACGTTCCTACATGAAGGTTAGGTACATATCACCACCTCACCACTGAAGGTATGTCTGTCTCCCCCGTGTACCATCACACCGTATGATCACCCCTAGTACTGTCCAGTCCTGGTGCTCTCATCCTTAGTCAGCATTGTCCATCATCTGCATCCAACACAACAACGTGCGAGAATAGAAACTGCAGGGGTGAGAATAATGATACACAGAAGAGATTTCGAGACCCTCAAGGTCTCACAAAATCCAACCAGGATAACCCACCAAGAATGAAATCAACATATTACCCCACATAGGTATATGCCCATACATATACCTATGTTATCAAGTAATCCATCTCAATCATGAGGAAAGTACAAAAGATACTGATTCAACTCACACAGGTATACCAATTTTGTAGAGATAAAGATATGACTAGATATAAACACAAATCAACTATTCTATGGTACCCACGTAGGATCTTGGTATAGTTATCAGAGCTATCATACCCATACAGGATCCAGGAACAGTAGTCAGAGCTGTTGGACCCACACAGGATCCAAGAACAGTCATTAGAGCTGTCCAACCCACACAAGATCCATGAACAATAGATAAGGCTATCAAACCCACACAGGATCCATGAATAGTAGTTAGAGTTGTTGAACCCATATATGATCTAGGAAAAATATCAGAGAGAATACAACCATAATGTTTTCCCACAAAGCTCCCTTGATTCTGGGAGGGTCTTCTACTCAATCCCAGTTGCAATACATCAACTTCCACAGAGTCCCATGTTGATGTATCCAATAGATCTGTCCATCTATAAGATACCCAACGTAGTAGAAAACACATCAATTAGATGCATGGTCTAAGAGTTGTTGGTGTTTCTGTTCTGATGGCCTGATTGGGCTTACGTTCGATCCAACGTGGTCATAACCCAACTATGTCCAAACCGCTAGTGGGGTATACTAGAAGAACTGTCATCCACCAAGGTTTGTTTCGCCGTAGAGGGTTCAACAAATAGATGCTCAAAGGTCAAGTAATGGGAAAAAGAGTGGAAACAGGTCAAATGGGTCCGCATCCAGACTGGGGTCCGACCCTGTCTGTGGGTCCGACTAGGTCTGCTGGTCCTACCCGGCCTATGAGGGCTGCCTGGCCTACGGGGGCGGCCCAGCTTGTGATGGGTCCAGCCAGTGCTGGGTCCAGCCAACGCTGGTCTCGACCCGTGCTAGACCCGCAGTGACAGCCCAGCTCACGTTAGGTCCAGACCGCACTGGTTCCAGACAACGTTGGGCTCAGACCACACGAGGCTTGAGTTTGGCAACCTTTGGGGTCTGTCCAAGCTGTTTCCAGGGGGGAGGTCGCGCCCCCTGGATTCTTGAACGGCTTATCCATTCGGGGGATTGCAAAACCAGCACCATGTGGCACCGGTCCGTGTCACGGGGAATCACGTGATAGGTTCTGCTCCTCCTAGTTGGCCGAGTATCCAGCCACCTCCCACGCAGGGCAGTTGCACCTCGCCTCCTCTAGAAAACGTCAGAGCCGGCCGCTCGTCCTCCATCACCGCAGCTAAGGTCACAGGCCCCATTTTCTCCACCGCATGGGGCGGCAGCATCGTGCCTTCCATGGCATCCCGGCGGCTCGAGCCGCCGGTTTTCTTCCTGGTTGGCCTTGTGTCAGCCACTTTTTCACCACTGCATCCCATCGGCCATAGGCTACTCTTCCGACGGCGTAGTTCCACCGGATTTTTCCATGCAGTGTTGTTCATCGGTTCCAACCACCGAAAAACATTCCGCGTGTCACCGGACGAGTTACGGTGGACCGATTCTTATTTTGTAAGTAGTCGCGCATTCCTCGGGATGTCTTCTTCGATCCGAATTCATTTTTTTATGAAAATCATTCATCCCGGACTCATTCCATGATTAGCATCAAAATCCACAAAGTAAAGTAGAGGGGTATGGTCATGTTCGTTTGGCCCCCACCCTCTGTGTTAGAATGATAGCATGCGGCTTCGATTTTTAATCCTTGAAGTAAAATGATGAATGTGAAACAATTAACAAATAATTAACCCCTACATTTGTTCATTGTTTGTTCATGGAGTCGTGAAGAAAAAATTCGGTGTTGTCGTCTTCCGTCACTTCCGCCACACAATTCCAAACCAAGATCTTGTGTCTGTTCATTGACGACGATGTGGAGGAAAGATCGGTCGAAGGCATCCAACATCGATGGGGGTACCGAGGAAGAATGTCGAAGAATTTCCACTTTGGAATTCTTCATTGGAGAGATCTTCTCTCCCTAAACTCTGTCATTTCTCCCAAGCTACATCAATAGAAAAATGACTACACAAAAAAATGGATTCAGTTAATTTATTATTTAATTGTTGGCACTCTATTAAAAATGGGTGGATTAACTAAATATGATGGATTTGGAATATTAAGTTTTAGGGGAGTTGAAGAGGCTCTACAGCATTTAATGGAAGGTATAGGGTTTCTCACCATTAAAGGGGAGTTTCACGGGGGTTTAACCCCGAGTGATCCCCACAACAATAAAAAAGAAGAGGATCTTTAGACCTCAGGTGTGCCCCACCTCAATAACCTCCCATGGGAGGTTAAGGTGTGGTGGTGCCCACCTCCAACCTCCATAGGGAATTTTTAACCAACTAATAAAAATCTAATTTACATAACCTTATTTTTATTTAATTCATTAAATAAAATCCCAAAAAATAACTTTAATTCTTGACCAACATCCATCACGATGACTGCCTTCTTAAGTAAATATCATCACTACGAGTTCGACAGTGCCCTTAGATTTAAATTCTTAGCTATGGTTCAAAAGTTATGTAAAACTACTCATAAGTTTGCTGAATGAACCTGAAGAAACTTCAGAAATTGAATCTGGGCACACCGGGCCTCAAAATCATTCGCCTTAAATTTTCACAGACTCGTAAAATTCCCATTTAATTAAAAAAATTAAATGGAAATTCTGGGTCATTACATTATCACTTCATCAAGGTTCTACAACCTCTTAATCCAAAACTCACAACTAATGGAACAAGTAGGGGTATGGAGCATGCATCTGAGCCTCCTGATCCAATGTCCTCTCCTGGAGGTTCCCGTTCTTCCAGTGAACGTGCACCAGAGGTATCGACTGTCCACGAAGGACTTGCTCCTGCCAATCCTAAATCACCAATGGATCCTCCATAAAAGTCGCCCAATCATCTATGTACAAATCTCCATTGTCGATGATGTGTGACAGGTCATGCACGTATCTCCTCAGCTGAGAAACATGGATGATGTCGGGCACCCGATGCAACTGAGGTGGAAGAGCTAAGCGGTATGCCACCACACCAACTCTGCTAAGGAACTGAAAAGGTCTGATAAATCTCAGAGATAACTTGCTGCCTCATCCATCTCTCTGTAGTCCTCATTTAGGTGGAACCCGTAAAAATATTTGGTCACCATCCTCGAACTCCAGAGGCCTATGTATCCTATCAACATATGACTTCTACCTGATCTGTGCAATCTTCATCTGCACATAGATGATCTGCACCTTCTCCGTGGCTGCTCATAAAATCTCTAGTCCCACTAGTGTAGACTCCATATGGTCATTCCATCACAAGGGTGATCTTCCAGGTACCTCGTATAATTCCTCAAAAGGTGCCATCCCTATGGTGGTGTTGTAGCTATTATTTTATGCAAACTCCACAAAAGTTATGTGGTCCTCTTTGATACGACCGAAGTCTATGACACAATCATGTTTCATGTCCTAGAGGGTATGAATTGTCTGCTCAGTTTGGCCATCCGTCTGAGGATGGAAGGTGGTGCTCATATGAAGTTGTGTCCTGAAAGCTTCATGCAACCCCTTCCATAGAACGAAAGTAAACCATACATCATGATCAGAGATAATAAAAGAAGGTTATCCTTGTAGTTGCACAATCCCCTGCATGTAGAGGCATCCCAAGATCTGTACTAAACCCTGCACTCTGATCAGTAGTAAGAGGGCCGACATCATGAGTCGGTAAGCGATCAACCAAATGGAGTCATGACCCCTAGATGTATGTGGAAATAATATCATGATGTACATGGATATCTGATCCCAATTCCACTATGGGATATCTAATGGCTCCATCAAGCCTGCTGGTACCTGATTATCTGCCTTCATATGCTAACAAGTGTGTCACTGAGAGACAAAATCTGCTACTGGCTTCTTCATTCCCTACCACCAGTGGTATCTTCAGAGGTTCTGGTACATCATCGTTTCTCTTGGATATACCGATATAGTGGATGTGTGAAACTCGTTCAACATTTCCTCTTGAAGTAAAATGGTACAATGATACATCCTCTGAAACAGATGATGTTCTCCCCGCCTTTAGAAAATACATCAGGTGCCTGACATATAGATATCTGGGCACGTCGTGCCTTGCATTCAGTGTCCCCGCGATGTGTCTCCCTGAATCGCTGAAGAAGTGGGGGAGTGACTGTAATAGACTTAAGAAAGGATGCTCCATCTGTATCCGCAAAGGATATCTATAAATTCGATATCTTCTCTGTCGACTCGCCTAGCAGCTGTATACAAGATATCCTACTACATGAATATGCAAAAACAATCCCCTTCCCTAGAGTATAGACTATCTGAACACCATAGTCCTGGAGGATCTCAAGCCAACATCACTATCTCAGATTTTGGTCCTTTTGTGAGAAGATATACCTGAGACTCTTATGATCCGAGTACATGGTAAAATACTCGACCATCAGATAGTTTCACCACATCTTCAAGGTGTAGACCACTACTGCTAACTCCAGGTCATGGGTAGCGTTGTTCTTCTCATGTTGTCTCAGCTGCCGAGAACCATATGCGACCACTGCTCTCTCCTACATTAGGAAACACTTGAGTCTAGTCCCTGATGTGTCACAGTTGACTACGTACCCTATGCCTTCTTCTGGAAGCCTTAATATGGGGGCACTGCTCAACCTCTGCATGAGATCTTGAATGCTCAATCGGCATCTCTCCGACCACACGAAGGGATTCCGCTTCTTTTTCAAAGATGATAGTTGTGATGTAACTCTGGAGAAGTATGGAAAGAATCTCTGGTAGTAACCAACCAATCCCATGAAACTTCGTACCTCCATCGCACTCCTTGGTGGATCCCTAGAAAGTACTGCCTCAATATTCACTGGATCTACTGCAACTCCAGCCTTCGAGATGACATGTCCCAAAAATTGTACCTCTCGAATCCAAAACTGGCAATTTGAGAGGTTACCATAATGCTAGTTCTCTCAGAGTGTGTTCAGTACTACCTAAAAAGTGTAGGCAAGCTCCTCCTCAGTAGTCGAGTAGATTATAATATCATCGATGAATACTATGAAAACGGGATCAAGGTAATGCTGGAACATCCTATTCATGAGACCCATGAACACTGAAGGAGTGTTGGTTATTCCAAAAGGCATAATCAAGAACTCGATGTGGTCGTACAGACATCTGAATGCCATCTTCTCCAAATCCTCTTCTCGAACTCTGAGCTGGTGATAGCCTGATCAGAGGTCTATCTTCGAGAACAACCATGATCACTTCAGCTGATCAATGTAGTTGTAAATCAACAAGAGTGGGTACTTGTGCTTCACAGTCACCTGGTTCACGCAATGGTAGTCAACAAAAAGCATCATGCTTCCATCCGCCTTTGGGAAAACATAATCAGGGCTTCCCTTGGAGAAACACTGGGCTGGATGAATCTCTTCCCATGAAAGTCCTCAAGCTATACCCGTAGATCGCGAAGCTCCATGGGATCCATCATGTACAGTGGTGTAGATATCAGTGTCATCCCATGGTACAAGTCAATGTAGATGTCCAACTGTTTGTGAGGAGGTAGACCTGGGACATCATCAGGGAAAAAATCCAAGTACTGGTTCACCACTATAGGATTAGTTGGACTCTCCACATCATCTTCTCTGAGGGTAAGTCATGCCAACTGATGAGTGATCAGCTATACTCTCTTCCGGGAAATCCCATAATGCATTACAAAGGCTCCCATATCACCGGTGATGATGAACCATGTCCCATCTATGTGGATACACCACACATTGCACCTAATACAGTCGATATGAGCATGGACTATAGATAATCAGTCCATATCCAAGATGACATCGTACGACCTCGACACTGCTACTAGGAGATCCCAGCCGAAGCTCTCGCCTCATAGAGTATGCTCACAGTTTCAGAAACAGTGCGTAAACATTGAATCTTCTCCCTTTGGAGTCTCTATCCATATGGATCTAGCCAACGACTCCATTGGAATATCTACGCTCTGAACGAGGGTAGTGGAAATTAAGGAGTGACTGACACATGTGTCTATAAGAACTACAACTAAGCGGGAATAGAAATAGATAGTACCTCGAATCATCACCAGAGTGTCGTGATCATAAGCCTCAGCTTCCTAGAGCAGAGCTCTCCCCTATCCACCTACTCCCTGTGGTCGGGGTGGTCCTCCTGGTGGTGGTGGTGGTAACAACTCAAAACGCCGTCCACCGGTAGCGGCATGGCCAACTCCTCTGCTACGTCTTCCTACTCCCTATGGAATGCCTCGATCGAACCATAGCCTCTACCTGGGAATTCCTTCAACTATCTGTTGATCATCCGAATGGCGGGTCAGACATTCACGAGCCATATCACCCAACCCGCGGCATGTGAAACACTCCCTCTTTCTCAAATGACTGGATTTATCTCGTGTTCTATGCACAACCGAACCTTATTCCAGAGGTCATCCAATTGATGGTCTGGTCCGCTTGGATCTCTGCAACATCTGCATGCTACCAGATGCATAAGACTCTACTACGTGATTCCTGGTGGCGGGTCTCAAAGTTGGTGATTGCTTAGCATGGAAACCCTCTACTAATAGGGCTCGCTCCAACACCCCTGCCTATATCAGGATGCTGAGGTAGATCATCGAATCCTTGATCTCTCGCCTAGTCCCCTGATTGATGGTCTGGGCCCTGAAAAATGGGTCTCAAACCATATCCGTGGAGTAGCGCGAGAGGTCGGTGAACCTCGCCGAGGAATGTTCCCCCATCATGCTACCCTACTGATGATAAAGTATCTCATGTATCCGCACTACACATAGGGTAGCTGGAACAATCTTTTCATGAAATATTATCTCGAAGTCTACCCAGAGTAGGGTCTCCTCATCATGCACCTGGAGAATCAGGCTCCACCATCTGCCTACTTATACCTGAAGGAGACTCGTGACAAGGATCACCATAAGGTCAGCTGGTGTCCCTACATGTATAAAGACTCTCACCATAGCCTCCATCCAATCCTCAGCAGCCTGCGGGTCCATCTCACCCGTGAACCTAGATGGCCTCTAGCACTGGAACTCATGCTATATGCTCAAGAAGCGTGCACTCTCTACTGTTGGGCATGGTTGCATCGGTGGCCCAACGGGTATTGGTACCGCTAGTGCATCCACTATGATAGGTCCCTACACTGAGGCCTTGTCGCTCAGTGGGCTGTCATCCCTTAAAAAGTCTGAAACCTTGGCTAGCTGTCTGTGTGGGGCCATCCTGAAAAGAAACAAGTGTGCCACGGTCAATATGTTATACTTGGTGAGCAACCTAAAGTAATCAAAAAGAAAACTATTGAACCAGACACGCACTCGGTGTTTTCATGAACTGAGTTAGAAATCAGAAGTCAACGTCCTAGTGCATGGATACGTCAGCCGTTGCACTAACACTAGACTCCCAAAATTGAAAACCAAACATAGTACCCTTATCACTATTTCTTCACAGAAAAGAACAGAGTCCAAATTTTTGAGATATAACCGACTCCTCTAATACCATTTTTTCACGACACGGCCCCTAGGACCCGTGCCGCGACTACCCCCAGCCCGCCTTCCATAGGCCATGGGCCAGTGACTAGCACCAAGGCTATAAATCTATAAAACTGGGAAAGAATTGCATTTATAACCTGAAAACGCACACAATAGAGTAAAAGTTTGGATAAAAACACAAAGTAAAACTATATAACCAAAGAGTTCTGAAATGTAAGGGGGCCGGAAATACATTCCCAAATAAAAAATACAGGGAAACATAAAGTACAACTGATGAAAAGAAAAAATTTGTTGGGTCATCTTCAGAGGTTCTTACCTGAAGGGTAAGTACAGATCACCTCCTCAGCACTACAGTTACGTATGTCTCCTCCATGTACTGTCACACTGTATGATCACCTCTAGGTACCGTCCTGTCCGGGTACTCTCAGCCTTAGTCAATGTTATCCATCGTCTACATCCAACACAATGAGGTGCGGGCATAACTTGTGGAAGGGTGAGTATAACGATACTCAATTGGGACATAGAGACCCTCAAGGCCTCACAAATTCCAACAAGGACAAACCAACATGTATGAAATCAACATAAACACCACTTATGTATATTCCCATACATATACCTATGTTATCAAGTAATCCTTCTCAAATATGAGGAAAACACAAAATTTACTGACTCATCTCAAACTGGTATCATACTTTTGTATAGAGTTAGAGATGTTTATATGTGGCCACTAAATACACTATTCTGTCAAACCCATATGGGATCCTGGTGATGAAATCAGAGCTATCGAACCCACATAGGATCAAGGCACAATAGTCAGAGTTGTAAAACCCACCGAGGATCCCTGAAGAGTCATCAGAGCTATCAAACCCCCATAGGATCCCAAAACAGTAGTCAGAGTTTTTGAACCCACACAGTATCCATGAACATTAGTCAGAGCAGTTGAACCCACACAGGATCCTGGAAATGTCATCATAGAGGTGGCAGCTACATGGTCTCCACACAAAGGACACTTGATTTCAGGAGGGTCTTCTCCTCAAACCAATTGTTGATACATCAAATTCCATGATATTGAAATTTGATGTATAAAAAATATCAGTCCTTCCATAAGATACCCAATGCGATAGACGGCACGTCAATCAAACGCTCGGTCTAAGAGTTATTGGCATTTCCGTTATGAGGGCATGGTTGGGTTTACATTTGATCCATCGAACCCATACCCAAACTATGTCCAAAACTATAGTGAGGTATACCAAAAAACCATCTTTTTTCAAGGTTTCCATCGCCGCATACAGTTTTTCAAACGAATGCCCGTAGCTCATCTTACAACCAAATAGTGGAAACATGTCAAACGGTTTCGGGTCCGGACTGGGGTCTGACCTGGTCTGCGGGTCCGACCTGGACTGTGAGGGATTCTTGGCCCGCGGGGGATGTTGGGCCCGCACTGGGTCCTGCTCGGCCCGTGGGGGTGGCCCAACATGCCCGGGGTCTGACCTGCGCTGTGTATGGCCAGTGTTGGGCTTCGCCCGAGCTCGGCACACGGGGGCGGCCCGTCCCGCGCTGGGTCCAACACGCGTAGGGTTCAGACCATGCTACACCCTGCCTCCACGAGGCCCACAGTTGGTGGACCATGGCGTCCGCACTATCCCCGAATAGGGGGGAGGCCGCACCGCTTGAATTATTGAAGGGATTATCCATTCTGGGGATCACAAAACTTGTGCCACGTGGCACCGATCCATGAAATTTTGGACCCACACGATGGATCCCGATCCTCCTGGCTGGCTGAGCAGCCAACAACCTCCCACATGGAATAGTTGTGTCGTTCCTCCTTCAGTGCCGACAGAACCGACCGCCCGTCCTCCATCGCCATGGCCAAGGCTGCTTCTGCCTTTTTCTCCACTGCGAGGTGCGATTGTGCCGCACCTTACCCAGAAAAATTGCGGCTTGAGTCCCTGGTATTCTTCGCAGCCATCGTTGCGCTAGCTACTACTACACCACTATGGCCCATTCGGTGTGGGATACTCCTATAGTGGTGCGGTTTCACCGCCGCAGTCAATGCAGTTTCGTTCCTCAGTTTCAATCGCCGATGAACTTTCTTAGGGTCACCGGATGAGTTCATGTGTCCCGATTTTCATTTCGGAAGTATCCGCGCACTCCTCGTGAGGTCGCCTTCGATCCAAAATCATTGTTCATGAAAATTTCTCAACCTGGAATCATTCCGTGATTAGCATCAAAGACATCCCACGTCAAACGGGGTTCTGAGGAAGAAAGTCAAAGACGCTTCACGCCGACGTTATTCGTTGGAATAATGCTTTCTTTGTTCTTCGTTAGAGAGAGATTTTCTCCCTAAACTCTCTCCTTTCTCTCAAGCTCCACCAAAAGACAAATTCCAACCCAACATAAAGGATTAAGTTAATGTATTATTTAATTGAGGTTACAAAATTCAAAATGGGAGGATTAATTAAATGTGAAGGATTTGGAACATTAGGTTTTTGGGGATTTGAAGAGGCTCTACTAAAATTAATGGAAGATGGAGATTTTCTCCTCATTAAATGGGAGTATTAATGGGGATTAACCCCAGGTGGTCCCAACCAAAATAAACAAGAAGAGGAGGTTTAGTCCTCAGGTGGTCCCCACCTCCATAACCTCTCATGGGAGGTTAAGGGGTGTTGGTCCCCACCACCAACCTCCACATGGAGGTTTTAACCAACTAATAAAAATAAAGTTTCAAAATCTTATTTTTGTTTAATCCATTCACAGAAAACCACAAAAATAACTTTTATTATCGACCAACTACCATCGAGGTGAAAGTATTCTAAAGGTAATATCGGTGCTGCGAGTTCATATGTGCCCTCATGTTTCAATTCCATGCACCGGTTCAATGTTATATAAAACAGCTCATACGTTCAGTGAACGAACCTGAACTAAACATCATAAAATGATTATGGGCACACCGATCCTCGAAATCATGCACCAAAAATTTTCTTAGACTCGTAAAATTACCATTTAAATAAAAAAATTTACAAGGAAATTCAAGGACATTGCAAAATATATAATAATACAAAAGTAATTAATATTCATCTTCAATCAGTATATATTTATATTTAATCATGTATATAGAACATCATTATTCCTATAGAGAATAAAATAATTTCATTAATAATATCCCTTGTACATAAACTATATATTGAAGTTTTATAATATTAAAAAAAAATTATTTAATATGAATGTTAAAAAAATTATTATTGACACTAAAAACATGGAATTAATGGGGGGAAATATTTTTTATTGAATAATTGGGAGTAATAGAGAGAAAAAATTAATTATCTCAAATTATAGTATAATCCATAATTAGTAAATTATGATATCAGTCAGTGATTTCCATAAAAATTTGAATTCAATATAAAGGAATGAATTTAGATATATAATAAATAAAATGGAAGGAAAATTTTAAAAGGTTTTTTTCATTATTTCTTCTTATCATTATTATAATAAATATTTATAATTTTTTAAAAATAAATTCATCATTTTAGAATATGAATTAAAATTACATTGAAATATAATGAATGAAATTTAAAAATAGTGGTATGAAATTCTATTTCAATACCCATAGAAACATATAGAGGATACAATATATTGAATCACTATTATAGAGAAGGGAAAATGCACATAATCTATTTAAGTTAAAAAATCCTTTGAAACTTTAATAAATTATAAAAAATATCCTTTTTGTAAATCATTAATATGAATCCTTTTAATTATTTTTATAGACAGTAAAATGTAGTACCAAAATATAGAACCCAATAATTTATAACTATATAAAAAATAAAAAATACTATTTGAAAAAATTGGATGTGGAAGAGAATTATTCTTAGCAAGATCTTTGAAATAAGGTCAATTTATTCTAAAAAAACTATTTTATGACATTGAATACAATGTGAAAAAAATTGATAAATACAAACAAGGAAACCCATTAAAAAATAATGGATAAAAACTTATATGTGGTTTAATATAAAAAGATCAAGTAATTCAAGTAATTAAATTTAAACCTGAACATTTCAAAATAGGAGTAATATTGGAAAAAAAATCTCTAAGTCATTAATATCATTAGAATCATAACGATATAGAAGATAAATATTTAATTGTATCCTTCATTAAAATTTATAAAAATTAATTCAGTTTTTAATACGTATATATGGGTGTACATAAACTTTATAAATTTAATTATATATATACTATAAAATATGGATAAATATAGTGAAATTGAGATGGAAAAACACTTATCTTGGCTTGAGGATTGGTCGGATGAATTGTATATTCTTTAAATAAAAATCTAAATATATTAAATACTATATAAGGAGTTTCATTTATTGATATTATATTTTTTAATTTAGAATTTAGAATTATTTAATATTCTTTTTTTAAATCATTCATGTGTATTATAATTTATTAAGGTTGTTTGGTCAATGTATACAAAACTAATTCTATATGTTGACAATAGTAAATGGATTTATAAAATTGATCAATAAGTTATTTAAAATTAATAATGTAATGAATATTATTTTTATTCATTTTGTACAATTTGATAAGAAAATATGAAATTTTGAAAAAGGAATACAATATAAATCATTCATGGAGGCGGTATTCCAGACATACGCATGATGAAATTTGAAGGTTCAAATTGTATTGCATCAATAAAAATTATATAATGAATAATACATGTAGACTAATATTGTTAAAATTAATAAAATATATAATAATAAAATCATTAATTATTACAATCTATTTTTTGAAAAAAAAATAATGAATGACAACTCCTTATAGAGGTGGTAGTTTACACATACGCATTATAGACATTATCGTTTTTCAAGAGATTGAATTATATGAATGAAGATGATATATGGTCATTAAAAAAACACAAAAAATAAAAATATAATATTTATATAAAAAATATATTTTCTATCCATACATTAATGGTAATGATATAAATTAAAATAAATCGTTTTGTGTATATTATATTATGTATGTATGCACGAGTGATAATTTCTTTTCCCATTGGAATAAAATGAGGTAGAAATTTTTTTTACATACATTTAAAAAAATTACATATAGTTATTATAATAAATTATTTTTTTATGGGTATAATTAATTCTATGGTGGTACAAGAAGTAATAAATTAGAATGACTATGTTATGTAAATTAACAATATTTTTGTGAACATCTATTGGAATACACATTATTCCATCATGAGGTATTCTATTGTTGTGTACAAGACCATTATGAAATGGAAAATGAATAATGGAATGTATTCAGACAAGTTTTTTCATGATAAATTTCTTATCATGTTTTTAATAATAGATGATAGAGGGTTTTTTTATAAGTGAGTTCGGTGGCACATTTATAATTAATTTAATCCTTAAAATAATATATGGTCACATTAATTTTAATGTGGATCTTATATGAATCAATTTAAAATTTTAAATTAGATTGGATCATAAACCATTCATACAATGGGATATAATATTTTTAGGTCATTTTAAACCTTATATATTTAGTTTAATCCCTAGTTATCCCTTTTAAGTTTTACCTTTTTAATGTTTTTTTAAATTAATTTCTATTAATTATCACACAACTTGAAATTTATATCATTATAATTCCGAAACTATAAATTTTATATACTAAACACATCTTCCAAAATTATATTTTCATAAGTTGAAACAATAAATTTTAATATAATATTGTGAAACACATCTTAAAATATAGTTATGAATATTTTTGTTTTAAATTATAAAATAATTTCATCTCAAAATAACAAATAATATTTCATAAAATGGAACTAAATGAATAATATTTATTAAAAGGAGTAATATTTTCCATTAAAATATTTCTAAAAATTATTATAGCTAATTAATTTTTTGTTAAAGAAAATAATTAAAAGAATAATTTTATTAGAAAATATTTCTAATCATATTTTCAAAATCTCAGTCAAAGATTTATATTCTCAGAAAAATAATTTAAAATAAATTATATAACATATATAATATAAATTTTTTATATATAAATGGTTTCAAGAGCTCCCCAATCATAATTAATTCAATAAATTTAATTATCTAAAAAATTATTATTTTCAACAATTCCAAAAAATCACCTATTTTCAAAAAAATTAATAGAATTTTGAATGATCTAATTTTCAAATTATAAAATTAATAATAAAATTCCTTTCATAAAAAAATATTATAAAATATGGGATTATAAATTTCAATCCAATTATTTCTTAATTTTTTATGGGTTATGTAATTCATTCTTTTGAATGAAATATTTACTATAAATAATTAAAGATTTGGTGTAACATTCTTCCAACCCACAAAAATTTCATGCATGAAAAATTTATAATTATACCTAATTAAAAAATTTTCCTTGGTATTCATCATCACATACATTGGTTCCAATGGTTATTCCTCTATATTATTAGTTTCATTAGTATTTGAGTAATCTAACACCATAACAATATTTATCTAGTGTGGTTAATATGGATTGGTTGTTCATTATTATCCAAATCATTATCCAGTTGCATTTCATTGTAGGCGACTACATGTATTGGTTTTTTCATATACTACCCAAATAATGAGATATTTAACAAATGATGCACATTAGTGAAGTAAGGTGAAATACCCAAATAGTATGCATGAACCATATTTCTAAATAGAAACACCATGATGTCCCAAAACATCCCTAATAATAATATGTGTTAGGTGATCAAGAAGTAAATCTTCATTGAAGATAAGGAAATTATAGAGCATCTTGAATTGAACAATAATTACCCATATAGAATCATTTCTTTTAGAACGTTTGAAATCATTGATTCAGTCTATATTATGGTCATCCATGTTACACAAAAGAAAATGGGGATATTTATTTAATCTAATAAGATGTTTTATCATATCCTTTAAGCATCGTGATTTATGGACAATATTTTCCCATGTTATATTGTCCGAAAACTTTTCTCTTGAATCACACTACATATTAGTGCTTCTATGGTATATTGTGAAGTTAGAGACATAGAATTCAATATACAATTACCTCTTTAATATTACTATTGATTGATCACAAATATTATTTTCAAGTTTCATTACACCTACTATATAAAAAAATTTCACATTCCCATCATTAATAGAATCATTTATAATATAAACCCACATCATTAATTTTGGACATTATTATATTATAAAGTAACGATGGGTAAGTAATCATATAGAAAATGGATTATGATCCATATTCCATAATTTCCATATCCTACATTCCAAAACAACCAAAATATTATCTTTTTCAATCATCATTTTATTTAGAATGACAATATACTTCATACTCAACACATCCACAACATTATTTTCCATATCAAGGTGTTAGTTTCTTATGAAATCATTATCATTGAGTTGGGATCACAATATCCATTGTATCATGCTGAGGAATTTGATCAAAATATTTATATTAATTTTTTTTAATAAAATATATCTAACATTTTTAACAACAGATATAAAACTTTCATTTCATCAATGTAAATATTATTGTTTCTACCTCAAGATCTCGAGTTAGATATTTATATTCTTAAATTATTGATAATATTTAAATATAAGAATTTTTTTATATTTTTCATAATTATACATCAGGGTCTTATATCCAATGAATATCTACATATTAAATTACTACCCTATCATGATAATAATTTAATAATAGTTTTATTGAATTATCTATACATTAATTATTATAACCATTATTTTATTTAATCTATAGGAATATAAGGCCTTTACATGTGAATTTTTTTAATTTCTGATGTAATTATTAATTTTTTGGAAAAATTTATAATAGTGACCAGTTAATCCATGGAATATATATATGTTAATTATATTCATCAGTGTTTAAAATTATTTTACTATCTCAATCATTTTTAGATCCAATAATAATCCATCTATAGCGACAATATGGCCTATAAAAGAAATAACCTGAACTAAACATTCAAAGTCACTAAATTTTTTATAAAATTAAATTTCTCTTATAATATAAATGATGGATCTCAAATGGATTTTATAATCATCATTGAATTGTTTTATACCATGATAACATGAAAAAAATAAAATAATGAAATTAACAAGATAATCATATAATTATCTACACATCGAATCAATGAAAATCATTGGTGATTGATCCAGATTAAATGTAATTACAATAAACCCATATTATTTGTATGCCATTATAATATCAAAATTTTCTATATCCCATTTCATTAATTAAAATTGATATCACCTTGTATTAATAAAAATTACTAAAACTTATAGATATCTTTAATAACAATCAATGAATTCATTAATTATAAACATGAGATACAAGTTCATTATTTTAATGGAAATTAATCCATTTAATCATTGAAAAACTACATTGACATGTCCTTATTCTTATAAAGAGAGAATAACATATTCCATAGGTGAAATACTTGGTTTAATGAATAACTTATTTATGAAATCCAACATTTGTTTATTTAGTTCCATTAAAACTATATTATTTTGTATTATATTTTCATTGATATAGTTTTCGTATCAAATATGAGTTTAAATAAAACCTAAACATCTCACTAAGATGTATTTTTAGATAGCTCTTCATGGCACTCATAGATGAATTCATATGAAATCAGTACATTTTATTTTATATGGTATCATTTTCTTGGTTTGGGATTCATATTACTTTATTATACTAGAAAAAATTTATATCTAACTAACGGAGGTGGTTCAAGAAATTATGTAGATGATAATGTCTCATCTCTGATGATATGGGATTCTACATCTCCATCATGAAAATTAATATCTTTATATTGCTAGTACATTTTAATATTATACACTAAATTCCAATACAATCCTAGGATTATAACAAATTCAATCATAGGTATAATAATCTATTTTTGAAAGAGGAAATATCTATGCTTAATAAATGGAGATAAGTATATAAATCCTTATTCTAATTTGATTCCAGCAATGTGTCTTGGTAAAAACAAAATTATTAATGTTTTATGGAATGATGTGTTGTTAATGGAAATATAAAATATACAATTGAGTGGAATTATTTGGGAAAAATAATTCCTTTTCTGACATTGATAATATGACAAATGTACCTACAACTACATATTTTATGATTTTAAATTATGATTTATTAATTACATAAGATTGGATTGCCTCCATAGACTCTTCTACAACAGATTACCTAGACAATTTGGGAAATGGTTTGAATAACAACCCATCTCTATAGTGTTTATGTACAAAATAATTTTTTTTCTTGAATTCCACTTAAATTAATTATACTAATGGTCGTTATATGAATACATTTAACACAATACCATTCACATAAAGAGTTTTCATATACTTATTATTCCAAAATTATCAAAATATTGAAATCATATATTCTCATTTTTCATCATTGATGAAATTATTCATTCATTATGCACAAATGACCTCTTATTTTATATATTTTCATTAATGATATAAGAACAAAAAAATTATTTCAAAATTTTTATGATCATTACACTATATCATCATACGATGAAAATGTTTTTCTAACTAGTATCATTTGGGGTTATGTATTAATCCCATAAATGATTGGTCAATGGTTATTTATATATTACTCATGTGGTATAAAAAATTCCATTATATTCATGTGGTTATTTCCAAAATTCCAGTAACTCATTACTATTTGATCTACATTAGTTTGAGAAAATCTTCATTATAGATCATTTAAATTTGGAAATTCAATTCTTAAATAATTTAACATAAAAAATTCTCCAATAAATAACGTAAATTTCCCCCTCATATTTTTTATTCATGATAAATAAGCATGATTTATTTTAATATCCAATTGAACTATTTTCTATATGAATATTAATTTATAATTAATTACTTCCCAAAAACAGAAATATTTTTTATGATAATTAATCGTTTTATAAACTAAAAATTGAATACAAGTTCAAATAACTAACTGTGGATTAGATCACATAATGTGATTGAAAATTTGTTCACCGTATTATGTGAAAAAAATTCAATTATACATGAAATGTCAATTTTCATTAAAAGGGTCACTTCCCTATTATTTACATGATATATTCAGTTTAACCAGTTTATATATTGACATTCCCATTAGGGTAATCTTGTAATGACTAAAATAGAAGACCTTAATTCACTTTCTGGACATTGGAACCACATATACTAATGGAACAAAAATAATTATCACATATTATTATAAATATAACTCAATTTTTAAATATATCTATGAAGATAGAATTTCCATAATATATTAATGGATTATCATAATTATTTTTCTACCATTTTATTCTAAAATTTATTTCATAGGGGTCCAATTAAATATTATTTGATATAAAATATAAGGCCATTTAATACCTTAACCATGATCTTGTTTCCCTATTATTACATTTTTAGACAATAAAATGGATTCTTTGAAAATATTACTTTTAATATTGAATATAATTCTATTATCTCTACTAAAAATCCAAGTGATGTGAAAATAGAAACAATTATGGACATAGATTCTCTATAATATAATGTGTGAAAATAAATATATCATAAGTATAAAAGTCAACGAAAACAGATTATTGAGGATAAATAATACATGTTTCCTTGAAATAATAACATTATATTAAAAATGTATCCATAATAAATATCAACATATATATCACATGGTTAATAATTACTAAAATATTAATGAAGTGAATGATAAAATTATAACATTCAGATGTATATATTAAGTCCTCAATCTATGATATTATAGAAATTATCATCTACACCTTAATCCAATAAATTTTAATGAATGGATTGGTATATTCTATATTACACATTATTATTCCCAGTGTTTTTTATATTGAGACCTATCATAGAACTAATAGGGTATCTGTAACTGGAAAATAGACATGACATACTTATGTATATTAATTGCCTCATATTTTAAATAAAAATTATTTTACATAATCATTATTCATTATTAATAAATTAATAATCAAGATGAATCTTGAAAATAGAACATCAATATTTCCATAGTAAAATAAATGAAATTCATAATAAAACCCCATTAAACAACACTACATACTTAATTATTATATGGTTAAAGCATTATATATTTATTAAAAATGATACTGGATATATCTCTGATAATAAATCATGAAAATTATGTTGAAATATAATTTCCTATGAATAAATTAGAGTGATATAAAATATTATCCCGATATAGTGAATAAATGTAAAATCAATAATAATCAATACTTCTATAAGGAATTATATATGACCGTAAATTCATTAAAAATGATTATTTTTAGTAAATTAAATTATTTTATGAGTAATAGAGGGGACTAAGTGATATATGTCGTGACCTGACTGAGAGGCACCATGGCCATAGATACCACATGCTGACCAACCAAAGGCTAGGGGAAGGTGACTAGCACTAAGTAGGCATATCCTAAAAATGGGAGGAATTATCCAAAGGACATGTACACATGTGCATGTCTCCATAAAAAAAGTGATAAAACTGAAAACAACAAGTAAAACAATAGCTATACAACTAATATAACAACATAGGGTACAATAGTAGAAAACAGAAGGTAAACAGAGCTAGAATAAATTTCCAGAAAATGGGACTGTAAATCGGTACAAGTCCCTAATTTCCTTCATAGAAAAAACCATCTATAGAGTATGTACATAATAGTTTTCTGAAGCCACATAAGAACATCCCATCTGCTGAGACACTATATGAACTACCTGGCCCTGATTCACCAAGGACTCTGTCAAAGAATCAATCATCTGCACAAGATATCACACATGCAGAAAAAGTCCATACATGGGTGAGTAAAACAATACTAGTTAGGACACCTAGAAATATAACATAAATGATTACAATAGAAACATCACTAAGAGGATACAATTAGATCATTGTAAGAATATTTCCATTCCACATATAATAAGAACATACATGTATACATGTAAAGGATTCCAAGACTCATGGTCTCCCCCCCTTCCAACCACATTGTTCCACACATAACCCAATTATTCCTGGAGATCTCACTCCTCGAGATATCTGATAGAAAGAATATAGAAAAGTTCTACCAAACATATCTATGAAAACACCATGTCATAATACATAATGAAGTTCACCAATACATTTTTTCTCTCTAAGACAAGTTGTATTGACATCCCAACAAATCATCAGATGTATAATTCTTCATGAGGCTTTATTTTTCCAAGAAAAAGTACTCCTCATGCTATGATGTCATCGAAGAATCTTGTAAAGATTCCCAAGTAATGATTGTCCAAAAAAAGATATATACAACATTCAAGGTCCAGATATACATATAAGATATTATTATAAGAGAATACGGACATACAATTATGTATTACTACAGAATGTAGGTGATTCTTCTTAGAGAATACTGACAACGCTACCGTTTTTCTTGTAATTTAGTGGATTCTTCCCCATGAATATAGAGTAACCAATCGTTACATCCCACCAGATAGAGTATCAAATACCTCACTCATAGGTCACATAAATTACCAAAAAATACCATCATGGATGATAGAGGATATCACCAGTACCAAGGAGGAATGAAACAACTCTTTCCAAGACATAGCCTCTAGAAATGATTTTTGTCTAATGATCTGGATGTAAGGATGAACTAAAACATTGAGAAAAGAACTAAGGAAAATTATACACCTACATTACATTTTTACTCAAAAAAAATTAAAAAATCCATCACAAAAGGACTGCCTCACCCAAGGGTCCCAACGCTGCAGATGGCTCACCAAACAGACCTTCAATTTAAAAGATACAACAAAAAATAGTGAACAGTTCTGACCCGGTCTGACCAAGATGACCTAGTTCTGTTGATCTGACCTGAACCAGTTCAGCTGAATAAACTGAACCTAGTCTAGGATAGATCAAACTAGATTGTACCGTTGTTGCGTGGTCTGTTGTAATCTTAGACATAAATCGTTGTGCTGCTGGTGAACCCTGGTCCGCCCTGCCTGGCCCAAATTAGTCGGTCGTCCCTTCTCTGGTACGCAGCCTAGCCGTGTGCTCCTCCCGGTCAGCACAAAAACCATGTCAATTGGATGTCTCACACTGTCTCCCCCTAGTCACCATCCATGTGGCCCCCTTACATAAAACATCTTATCGTGTCATGGTCTCTACCTGTGGCTCCTACTGTCACAGACCATACTTCACTATTCTCCAGCTAGACAATTTAATGTCACCACTACCAGCTACCTTACAAATGGTCTCACCTGATCGCCACTCATAGCCTCCACCACCGTGGGCCATCATGCTGCCACGATCCCATATAAACTACATGTTGTAACCTTCACCTTCCTCCCTACTAATGACCAGTCTTGTTAGGTCAACCTAGGCTAGCCGCACCACCGAGCCTATGAAACCCCCCTTAATAGGTGTCAGGATGGAGGCCTCTTGATGCTAGCCACCATGTCCACAGTTCCACTGCATGTGGCCCATCTTCTACACATTTCCACTATCACCCTACTACTCCATTTCTAACGATGGAAGCACTGTTGTAAACATTTGATCAAAATCGTCAATATTTTGACATTCAATCATTCTCTCTATCAATTCAGGGGTCCGTCCACATTCAGAACCTGCAGAAAAAATGAACTAAAACCACAAGGGTTCATCAGGGATGAATGAAAGAAATAATTTAATATAATTCACCATGAACACCAGATGAATGAATGACAGTCTAGTTCATTTCATCCATTACTCAAATCATTAGAAAAAGGATAAAAAATTATTCACATACATTATTGTCTCTTTCAATACCGTGATGTAGAATACCCATCCTATGAAAATGATCATCCAATATATTTACTTTTTTTGTGTTATTATACGTTTGAAATAGGAATGTAGAAGCATGAAAGGAATGCCACAAAATTAAAACACTACATTGAGTTTTCATCGATTGATTATGAAAATTTGACATCGTTGATGATCTATCCACAAGTGATCTCAATCTCTCATCATTCTTCATTCTCCAATGAGAGGATTCACCATTGAGTTTTTTTATATATTTCCATGTAATTAACATGGGATTTTGATTATAATGATGTATCCCATTCTAGATGTTGAATGAAGAAAACATATTTTTGTGTCTTTGTATCCTCATGTTGCAGCATTTTGATGGTGTTTCATTTATGAAATAAAATGGAATGCCCCATCATGGCATCAAAACATCACTAGGATTCTTTGAATCACCAAAAAGAGATAAATTTTGTTATGTGTCGTATATCCACCATTAAATTGTCGAAAAAATTTACTATCATTATTGATCTATGTAGGTCGGTGGTAGGTCTTGTATAAGGGAAAAACAACCCTAGGAACTCAATGTTTTTCTATAATTTTTGAAAAATGTTTCCATTTATGATTTATTAGTATTATAAAATTAAAATAATTTTATTTAATTAATTTATTTATTGTTATTAATTTTCAATTTTTTCAACATAAGACCAGCACAGACTAAATTTTAGTCACGCCTAGTCTAAAGACACTAACATGAGTTCAACGATGACCTCCTATTTGTGTTCTAAAAACCCATTTTGGTGTTATTTAACATTTTTTGAAATATTACTTCCTCAAACTTTTAAAAACATTAATATTTTAAATAAACCATTATGGGCACACCGGGCCTTAGTATCGCATGCCACCTCACCGACTGGTGTCGGAATTTTCTAATAAATATACCAAAAAATAAAATTGGGAACTTTTTAGGCATTAAATTCTACCAAAATATGGATTTACATCCATGAAAGCCAGAATAATGGAATCCCAAAAGGATTAGGGTACTAGGCACATATCTGAGCCTTCCTGTCCCATGTTCTCTCTTAGAGAATAATGTGCTACCATTGAATTCACACAAGAGGAATCTAAATCCCATAAAACATTCTCTCATGTCAATCCTTGATCTACACGAGGTACACTGCAATATTATCCTTTTTTCATTGACATGTGATGAATCTTGCACATATCTACTCAACTGAGTCATGTGGAAGACGTCATGTACCTAGTCCAATGTTTGGGTAAGAGCCATGAGGTACTACACCTCACCAACTATACATAGTATCATGAAAGGTATAATGAACCCTAAAGATATATTTATGTCCCTTCCAAATCACCATATCCCGCATAGTGGAGAGAATCAAAAGAACATGTATTCTCCCTCCATGAACTCCCAATACTTCCATCACCTATCAACAAAAGATCATTGACAACTCTTTGTAGACTTCATCCAATCATGGAGGACCATCACCATAACTATATTGGCCTACACCAACTTTAGTCCAATGAGAATTGACTCTCATGGGTCAATCCAGCAATGTGGCGACCTGTAGGTTCATTCGTACCATGGATCAAATGGTGCCATACTAATGGTGGTGGGGAAGCAGTTGGCGTAAGAAAAATCCCTCATTGGAAATAAATCCTCCAAACCATGGAAAAAAATAACATGAAAGCACATAAAATTCCCTCTAGTTCCCGAATGGTCCACTCAATCAAGCCATCTATATGTGGGTGAAATAGTCTGCCCATGTGTAGCTAATTCTAAAATCCCACCTACAATCCCTTCTAGAACCAGGATGTAAGGCGAGCAACACAATAAAAAAAATCATTGAAGGGACACTAGGGAGCCAAATAAAACCTGAATGTAGAGGCGTCATAGGATCTCTACTAAAATCTACTTAAAAATGAAAATTGGTCCATAATAATGAGTCATTATATAATCTCATAGATGGAATCATTTCTCATGGCCATACATGGTAAAAATTCCATCACATCCATTTATATCTCATCCCATATCCAATATGACACCTCAAGAGGTAGAGTTAAACCCACTAGAGGCTGATTCTCAAACTCCACTTTTCTGAAAGTAAGGCATCGAGATAGAAACCTTGCAACCTCCTCCCCATCCATGACCAAAAAACTGATGTCGGAGGTCTAATTACATCATTTACACAATTGTATGTACTATAAAATGGGATGCATGAACTCCCTTAGGACCTCCTCCCGCAATTCCACATATATCATTCTGCATCCTCTTAAAACATGAAAATGCTCCCCATTTTTTGAATATCTACTAGGAGAATATCCTGTGGACATTTCAAAACATATATCCTCATACTCAAAGTCCTTAAATTGTGCCTCCATGTATTTCCATAATAGTGGAGGGGTGACAATCATCAACTAGAGGTATGCTTCTCCATCTCTATCCATAAAGGCCATATCTAATGGGGATAACTTCTCTTATGCTCTTTTTTATAATGGTGCCTTATATCCCTTACTAAAAGAATATTCCTCCACCTTCTACATCCCAAGAGTTTATAAAATACCCTTATAATAGTCTTGGTGGAGCTCTATCCATTTCCTCTATCTCAGTTTTGGGTCTTTCTGTGAGAAGATATACTTGAGATACTTGTGTTCAGACTACATGAGAAACCACTCACTAATCAGGTAGTATCTCCACATCATCAATGAAAAGACTATCATTTCCATCTCAATATCTTTGGTTTCATATTTCAAATCATGTGGTCTCAACTAGCATGAAACATAAGAAATCAATTCCTGCCTCTACCTAAGGAAATAAACATGTTCAGTCCGTAATGATTCATAGGACACTATGTATTTGACTCCCTCCTCTGGATAACTCAATATTTGGGAGATTATAATGCTATATCTCAATTGAACATAGAGTTGTTCGATCCTTGGAAGTGGATACTCAATCTACATGTTAAAATGGTTAGATCTCTTGTAATGCAAACATAACCACAAACACTAGGTCATACTAAGACCATCCTCTCCATGTCCTCCAACAAAACCCTCAACTCGCGAAGCTCTATGGAATCCATCTGATATGACGATACAAATATCGGCTCAATTACTATGTGTGAAACAATGCATAATTATATCTCCCTTTGGGGAAGTAATACAAGAACATGTTTAGGGCATACATCATTGTACACTTCCAATTTTGATAGAATCCTTAAAACTCATAAAATCTATTACTCAGAAGGAAAATTGAGGGAATCTTTAAAAGTCATAAAATCTACTACTCCGAGAGAAAATCCATTAGACTCAAGAGTGATCAGTTCCACCCTCCTATGAATGATTTTATCATGTTTATATTGGGTTTCTTTTTTTCAACTATGGAAAACCATATTTCATTGATATGGACATACCACACCATTTTCCTAACACATCATATCCGATCATGGACATTCAGTAACTAATTCATACCATGAATGACGTCGTAAGGCCTCGATGCCATCACCATGAAGTTCAAACTGAAACTCTCTCTTCAAGGGTAAGATCTCTCTATAGAACCTAGTGTTATTAACGAGTCTTATCTCATAGGTATCTCAAGACGTAAGAGATAAATCAATAGTTTAACTATAAACTCTATGTCTCGAACATGATATGTGACATGGAATGATTGATTAGAACCTTTGTATATCAATACTACAGATAAGAGTAGACAAAGAACATACCTAAAATCATTCATTGATCCCTTGGGTAATATTCTTCGACTATATGCAGATGCCCCTTCCCTTGACCATCATCTCCATGATCCTTGTGTGTACTACAAGGGGGTGGTGGTGGTCACATGTCCAAATGTTCACCACCTCTTACTTCACTCCTAGCTCTTACACTACATATACCAACCTAATGATCAATCATTTCATGTAATTTCCTCTATCTTGGTGGTCCATCCTCAATTTCTCTATGTTCCCTCTATTGGAATTCATAGGATGTATTAACTCATCCAAGGTAATTTCAAACAGAATGGTTTAATTTTCCACCCTAGCATAAGTGTGAATGTACATAGGAATTGTGTTGGCTCAGATATACCAAAACACAAATTTCACAAAGGTCTGAGCCCAGAATCAATGGTTGTGTATCGTATTCATAGATTTCATAGAATTATTAGAAGGCCTCACTGAATACTCAGATATATACATGTTTTCATACCAGAGCAATAGAAGATCATAAGCATGCATTTACCTTAGCTTCTAAGGTGATAACACCTTCCATATTTTTTTTCAAGTTATCCTTTGAAGAGTCCCATCATTGTATGGTCAGATAATCTAAACCCCTTTCACAGCCTAATGATCTACATAAATGGATAACTGCCAGGACCTCCATCTGATATTTTGGGGCCCTGAATGGATAGAAAACTGAGACAACGCCTCATGTTAGTCTTCATCTTCTTGATATTCAGTTTCTCTTTATGACCCAATGGGTCTTT
Organism: Viscum album; assembly: GCA_963277665.1. NCBI lineage: Eukaryota > Viridiplantae > Streptophyta > Magnoliopsida > Santalales > Viscaceae > Viscum > Viscum album. Next base: position 1,924,637,080 of record OY728160.1, read on the forward strand.
ATCACTGAAAATCGTGGATTGTTCTGAGCCTAATAATCTCATACCCTGATACTCTAGCTTCCATGTGCTACTCTATAGGTTGTTGTATAGCTGGTAAACCACCCGAAGGTGATGTATCTACTACAAATCTATGTATTAATATCTCATTACCTTGTGTATCACCCTTATAATCATGTGGTGGAATCCTAGAAAGATATCTAATTTGAAGCATCATGGAGTAAAAAAAAGTATGTATCTTGTTCAATAGATTATACCTGGTGAGCCAACTCATGAAGTACATTGAAAAAAGAACCCATTCCTATATGTTGCATAAACCATCACATTCCTCCTATTACTCGTGTCTTCATGTACATAGTCAAAAAAATAACTCATGTTCATAGTGTATAGTTATTTTATCCACTTAACCATAATTGGATTCCATTGGCTAAAATCCAAACTCAAAACATTTAACTTTATTTCCCCAAACCAAAACCCATAGAATCATGGTCGTAAAAATTTAACTGACCTACAAATATTTCATGACGTGTCCCTGAGGGTTCCATGATAAGACAATGATTTTCCTACCTCTATTATGATAGGGGTTGGAGACTAGAACCATGTGGGAATATCCCATAAGTGGGAAGAATTTTACTATCTAACTCCACATATTAACATGTATCCAAGAAACTGAAATGAAACTGGAAAAAAATATGTAAACAAACAAGAATACCACTATGATACCTATACATCGTTTGACAGTTTAAAATTGAAGGTAAATTGGGATAGAATACTTTTCCAACAAAAGGAAAAGTAAAAATTCACATGTACATAGAACTCCTCCAATGAAAACAATACATCAAGGGTAAGTACAGAACCCCTATCTGAAGCCCCAAAACCACTCCTTTTCTGTCGGGTCTCCTTAATAAACACCATGACACGATCCACTAAGGACTCCATCAAATCATCGATCTTCTGCACAAGGCATGGCTTGTGCGAGCAAATCCCTTAATAGTGTGAGTAAAAATAATTCATTGTAGGATACACCAAAACATGAAGTAAAATACCACAATGAACACATCACTATGTGGATATAGTTAGATCGACCCAAATATGTGTATACATCAAATATTACAATAACATAAAATTATACATTCTATTCATTCCAAGACTCAATATCTCATTCACTTCCAACCATATGGTTTTTCTTGTAGAATTCTCATTCATGGTGATATCACTCCTCGAACCATCTGATAGTAATCACATAGAAGAGGTCTAACAAAATTATCTGAGAGAACACCTGCTCTCAATTCTTCATGATGTTCCCTGAGACATTAAGACTCTATAACACATGAAATCTCGATATCCCAACCAATAATTATCCATGATATTATACTTGATGAATCCTCATTTTGGGAGAACATACTCCTCATGATATAATGTCATTGAAGACTATAATAATAAGGTCCTCCTAATTTGGACCTAGACGAAGATAAATACACTAGTCAAGGTCATTAAATACATAGAGTGAATTATTATTGTATAATAATAACTAAAAAATATGTATTAGTCTGAATTGTTGATGATTCATCTCAGAGAATACCATAAACCATATCCATATGGTTTGTAATTTAAGTGATTCTCTATTGAGAATATGAAGAACACTATCATTACAACCCACTAGAATGAGTATTATCATAATGTACTTAGAAGAGTCATCAATTACCATAAAAATACGTTGGGTTTCATAGTGGAAAAAATCTAGTCGCAATGTTGGTTTCCACAACTCTATATGGTACTAGGCCTCTAGAGCAGATTATTGTTCAGTGATGTGTACATAATGCCACACAAAACCCTCGAGTAAAGAACCATGGGAAAAATATAACACAAAATGGTCCGCATTAAAAACCAACCATGCCATCTCCAAAGGACCACATCATCGCAAGGGTCCTAGCACCATAGACTGCATTTCAAAATGACCATCTATTTGAATGTTGCATAAAAAATAGTTGACGGGTCAAGGCCTATCTGGTCAACCCAATGCCGACCTTTTTGGATGATCCGAACTAACTCATTCTATATTGGCCCAAACCGGCCCATATCATTGGTCCACAGGTCCCCAAAACACTAGGCCATGCAGTCCATCCCACTTGGATACTAAGTCATGGTCCGCAGGACTGCTAGACCCACCTCGTCGGGCCATTGGAGCAGCCCCATTCACCCTTCCCATGCCGCATGTTTGGACCAACAAATCTCCAAAATTCATCTTAGAAACGTGTAATGACTAATTGTCACTTATGAAACATTTCATCGATGGGTAATTATGACTCCCCCTCATGTCCGTTACACAGTGGCCACAATTGCCATAGGGTCCCTGCAAATGGCAGCCACATGTTGTGGCCTCTTCCACATCCCTGTTGACAACATGACCACCCACCATTTTCCAGTTTTCACCCATGTCTCTTGCTACCATAATTCCTCCTCCTTCCTAGTACCACAATACTGCACCCCATTACCATTCCCAAACGCCCAACTAAATGCATCTCCTAATTGTCGCCCGCAACTTCCTCCACAACGGGCCATCTCACTATGGCAGTCCCCCCTTGACCGTGGGTTATCCTCATCGACAGTCACCCTAATATTGGCCCATAATGTTGATTCCACCTTTCCCAGATATGTCATCAAGAAGGTTCTACCTCCGACACCTTGTGTCAGGCCTCTGGCCGCCTGCTGGTGGGTGGTCCTGCTACCATGCACCACTTCTAGAAAACAGTCTTCTTGGGGGTAGCGACCATCGCCATTATCCATGAATTTCAAGACCGATGCACCATTGGGATATTATGGTAGAAACCTTCCCTACATTGTCCTTTGATCCCTCTCTCTATCACTCTGGGGGGATATTTGTGTTTGGATCCTTCCGAAAAAAAGCACCATAACAAAAGAATTTTTTCGTTGATGAACACAAGAATGGGGATAAAATAATTCACTAAGAAAACCTGAATAATGAACTTTGTCAATGTTCTTTTCGACCATTTATCATCCAGTTAGAAATAATGGAACGAGAAAAAATTATTCACATATATTATTCTCCATTTTAATACCCTATAACAGAATACTCATATTCTAAGAACAGTCATCCTATAGATGATCTTATTTGTGGGTTATTACACGTTCGTCATTGGAATGTAAGATCAAGAAAGAAATCGAATAGTATTATCCCCTTACATGGAGGTTGGATCCATCGTGAAGAAATTTTCATCAACGTTCCATCCAAGAATTATCTTGATTCATTGTATTTTGTCAATCTTCATTCTCCAAAGAGAGTTTTCACAATCACATTTATTCTCAAAATAATTCTAGAGAATTTTCTAGGATTTTGAATCTAATCTCGTATACCTTACGAGTTGTTAAAATATAAAAACATGTTTTAAAATCACTATGTCAAAGTGTTTTAGTATCACCTTGATGTTTTGTTCATTAAATAATATTGGATTCCCTATCATAGTGTCACAGTGTCACTGTGTTATTGTGAAACACTAAAATAAATAAAATAAACTTTTTAGGTCTATGTCATTCCCCTTTAAAACGTTTAAAATATTTAACATTCACGGTCTATCTGTAATGGTCTATGATAGGTGTCACATAAGGAAAAAAACCGTTAAAACTCAACAGTTTTCTCACATTTCCAATCCATGTAACCATTTATGAGTAATTGGGATTTTTAAAATAAAATAATTTTATTTAATAATTTCATTTAGGATTATTCCATTTTATGTTTTTTTTAAAAGACATGTGTCTTCTAAATTTGAGTTGCGTCTTTGGTAAATCAACTACTCTTAACTCCACTGTTCCCTCAGATTTATATCCAATGAACACTTTTAGATGTCATTACACTATTTTAGGATTGTCGCACATGTGCTCTATTATTAATATAACATTTTTGGCTATACAATCTAGGCACACTGGGCCTCGGAATCGCAGGTCGTCTCTACACATGGACTCAGAATTTTCACAAAAATTTCAAACATGAAATTATAGTAAATTAAAATACATTACAATATAAATTAAAAGTAATATTCCTTAATTATTTTCTATGTTTACAAAAATAAATAAGTAATAAATTATTTCGAAAAATATTTTTTCAATCATTTATTAAATTATAACATTTTATATTAATATTACAACTAAAAAATAACTTACTATAGTGAAGTTATTTTCATTTAAAATACATTAAACATTTTGGAGAATATAAATATTGAAATAATTTAATAGTGGAGGGAAATATTGTTCTTGGTTTATATGTTCAAATGAAAATCCCATAATTTTTTTTAAAATAAAAAAAAAATTAACTTTTTAGAAAAATTAATTAAAAAAATATTTTAAATATTTTATAGAATGTAAATGGTATTAGAAAAAGAATCCTTACATTTATTTAAGTGTATAAAGAAAATTATAATCCATTATTTTGAATTTTGATAAGGTTGGAAATGATTCCTACTAAAAAATATAAATATTATAGACTTTTTTAAAATATTATATTGATTCCATGAATAAAACATATGGAATAAGATATAATAATAACATTTATATTGAAAAAAATAACTATAGAATTTTAATATAGAATTCATATACTAATTAAATAGAAATTAATTATTCAAATGAAAATTTAATCGTGAACATTCCCAAAAATGAGTGGCTTTTTAAATACACATATATCAAATTAATAGAAGTTGAATCAGAATCCGATAATTATAAAACATTAATTGGAAAATAAATATAATTAATAATGTCTAATTCAAGTTATAATATGTAGATGTTTTAATATAAATGAAATATTAATCAAATTACGTTACTTAAAAAATATACATATAATTTTAGTGGAGTTGATATGGAGAACGCCTTTCCTCAAATTCCTACATAGTTTCACACATTATATGACCCGAAATAACTAATATAAATTTTAGAAAATAATTCTATAATAATCATTTTTGTAATATATTTTTGAAAATCCATTTATAAATTTCATTTATCTTTTCATTTTGTAGTTCATGTGTAAATGGACCACATTAGATTGATTGGTTAATTTTTCCAAAAATATATTTTCATGATGACTCTGGTAAAAGGCATCATGAAATGATTCCAACATACCAAAATAGTTTAAAATATAATAAATATATTTTTAATCAATGTATTACTTTTTAAATCCAACCAGTAATGGTCATAATATAAAAATTATGTACATCTTTCAAGGATGCTGTTTTTTTTAAATCTCCATAATGACATTTTAATTTCACAATTGGTATAAATTGTAATTAACTATATATTTATTAATATCTCATGAAACATATTATATCATAAATACATATATATTAATTAAAAATATCCTTGAAACTACTTAATTATGGATGAGTTGAATGATGAATTACATTACTTTGTGGTGGTGGTAATCAATATGTGTGGATGAGATGTATTATTATTTTCAAATGGATGGAATGGTAAAAATGTAGATGATATATTATATTTAAAACATTATTTACCAAAAATTATATATAAATTTATAATATTTACATCAAAACATTCATTAATTATTGGAAGTGTAAAAAGGTTTAATATATTTCTTCATAGAGATGTTATCCCCTTCAAAAGCATATGCGATGATTTTATTTACTATTAAATTGAGTAATGTTGATAAAAGATTTAAAATTTATACAAAAAAATCACAATATTTTTGATGAAAAATTTTTATGTTCGTAATAGTATATTATATTTTAAAAAGGAATAATAAGGTTTAATTTATGATATTATGTTTTTATGATTATATATACTATGGGAATCCTCATTTAAATTGGAGCATAATCGCTCGTAATATGAAATTTTTTGAGGGGAAAACCTCTAGGAACTGGTGGGGGTTGTTGGGAAGATAATTTGGAATATTTTATTCATTATAAGAGCCTTCATTGGCTATTAAGATTAGAGGATATGAGGATAAATTTTATAAGTGTAGTTGTTGGAGGATATGTAATTATTCAATGTATTAAAATAACATATGGCTATTTTCAACAGTTTGAAGAAATATATGATTAATTTTTTAGTTTAGAAGCTATAGGGAAAATATTAATTGAAAAAATTACAATTATAAATGTTTTTTGTATTATTTTAACAGTAATATATTTAGTTTAATCCCTTGTTAACGCTTTTAACACTTTTATAATAATTTTTTTAAGTTGATGACTATTCATTATGACAATAAATTAAATTAAAAACATAATAAAATATTAAATTACAAATTAAAAATATTATATCCATTTTTAATGTAAATTTCAACGATTTGAATATATTAATTTGATATATGAATGTAGAACACAATGAAATGATATTATCTAAAAAAATTGTTTTTATGATTAATATTTATTTCAAACCGAAATCATGTATATTTTTTATTCTAAATGAATTAATTAATTTATAAATATTATAATTATATACATTTTACATTAAATCACTTATACAGTAGAAAGTATCATTTTCGTTACATAATTAATGAAATAAACTTAAAATAGTGTGGTAATATAAAAATTCTTTGATTAAATTTTCAAAATGTCAGTCATTGATTTAAATGTTAAATTTAATATTTTTAAATTATTTATATTAATTAATAAATATATATATGTTTGATAAAAATAGGTTTCATAATATATATATCATTATAGTAATAATAATTCCAAAATTAGAATTTTTCACTATTCAACCAAAGAACAACTATTATTGAATAATATAAATAACACGTTGTATATTGATTTTAATATCATTAATAAATTAATAAATTTCATTTCATCGTAATCATATTATAATTTTTTTATTTTAACTTTCTATATCAATCTGTATTATGTATTTTTGTATTATGTTATATATTATTTAGAATAAAATATTCACATAATAGAATTGAAAAATTCTATTACATATTAATAGTTATTCAATAACTAATAATTTGACTACCTATATGTTGGTTCTTATTTTTGGGTAAATATTGAAAACACTGGAATGTTTTGTAATCATTTTGGCTTGTTCCTATTTTGAATATAATATGAACATAACATATTCCCCAATCTATGATACATGCACCCCCTAGATAGTGTGTAATTTAGGGTTGGTGAATTGTTTTCAAACCATGAACCTATCTAGTGGAAGTCATGCACCACAAATGTTTGGGAACATGGATGGTCCATGACATCCCCTAACTATACACCCCCACCATTTAACCACCTGGGAAGGATTTTTATGGTCGGAAAATTAATTAAAAATTAAAAAATCACATATTTAAGTTCCTAATCAACTAATTCACACTTATCATGATTTTTTAATTCATTGTGGATCTGAAGTGGAGAATTTTCCCGATCCAAACACATTACATAATGGATTAAAAAATATTTTCTCTCATTTTTTGTCCTACAGGTTAGTAGATATCCTCTCATGTAGTTTCTCTTGAACTATATATCCATAATCCATATAGATTTATGGATCATCAGATAATATATGGATATATTATCTCTTTGATCAGATCATGATTCTAGTTTTTTTCTATAGATCATCTGAAAATTTTTTATTCATTGGTGAGTATCTTTACTGTTGTTGATTTTCTGATCAGAGATTTAATTTTATGTGGGTACATAATGCCACTTCGGCGGTGGCGTAGTGGTGAAGGAGAGGGGTACAGCAACTCCGTTCTTTGGGAGGTTCAGAGTTCGAATCCTGGGAGTCCACTTTCAGGGCGAACCTCTCCCCTGGGATCCACTCGCCTTGCCGGGTCACCCGGTTTCTGATTGGGTGGGAAAAATGAGGCGCAACCCACCAATGCTGACAGATTTCGTGACGAACCATCGCTGTCTGGGTTTTCACCATCTGGGACGCTCTGCCATCTCGGTTGGCAACAACTCTTTCCCGGCAGGGGCTCTCTCTGGAGTGACCTCTTCGTGGGGAGATGGGTTTCCTTGTGTGGAGGGTTTGAAAAGGCCACACAAGGGAATTCATTTTAAAAAAAAGAAGTATGTGGGTACACAATTCAATTTCCTATAATTATATCTTTGATTTTCTTGATTAAATTGAAACATGTTTCAAAATAATAGTGAAATATTTATTTATGATTAATTAATTTTATATTTTTATGTATAGAATTTGATATAAATAACAATTTCAAAGGAATTTAAATTGGGGATAGTATTTATGAAAAATGATGGCCTGATTTGAAAAACATTATGATGAAGTGATTTAATGTGGATCTTGAGAAAATTTATTAAATTGAAAATTAAATTAAAAGGCCATGAAATGAATAAATTCTATAATTTGGGTATTAAATGAAAAAATAAAGTATAAAAATGGTCTTGGAAAATTATATTATGAAATTCATTTAAATGATTGGTTTTCAGTTTTATAAATTGATTTTGTTAATAACATGATAGAATTGGTAGTTAGTGGTATGTAGAAAAAAATTCATAGATATTGCATCTATTTGAAGACATTTTTGATGAAAAATATTACTAAATAAACTATATCATGGCTGCCCCTAATGGGTTAATATTTTTTGGGTGTAAACATACCATGATGGGTTTTCATATTGGTGTTTATTTGGGTGCCAACATGAGACTAGAGTTGTAATCATTATAAGCCATGTGTAGATCCTATTATATTATAATCTAAACCACCATGATAATTTCATAAATGGTTATTTAATTTGAGCTATTTTATTTGATATACATACAATTGAATTATAAACTCCTTTATTGATGAAACATCTTATACATATATATATACATATATCATTAAACTGATCATTGAATCCATTTGAAAAATATTAAGCTGTATATTCAATATTTTGATTATTAAACAATGTTTAGGATTAAAATATTTAAAAGAAATTACAATAATTTTTTTTTATTTTAAAATATAAATGGAAAATTATTATGTTATAGATTATGGATCACATTGTGAGACCCAAGTGGGAATTATTTCTCTTACCATGCCATTAACATTTCATTTATATAATTTCATATGACTTGTCCATGAAAAGGGAATTTTATACATGGATGAGGTAGATATTATCGATCATTTGATCATGGAGTAATTATTGAGATGACAAGAGGAGATTCTATCAACTTTCTATATAGACTATTTTAGAATCCATCTTATAATATAGTGAGTACATTGATGGTGTAATAATTTGGTTTTTGTTTTACATATTTTTTCATATATTCTCCATCAGAAGTGTTGAGAATATAGAGTTATAAAAGTTTATCTCTTGTTGTTTTGGGTAAATTTATTCCCTCTTTCACCACGTATGATACCAGGTGGTAGTTTCCAATCCATGGGGATAAATAAGACCATTGAGGCATAGGCAGAGTTTGCTGGGTATTAGAGTACTAGGGTATATAGACTGGTTTGTGAAAATTTCATAGCACATGTTTTACCTAAATATACACCGAAGTAGAGAAAATTTAACAAGAAAAATAGTACGGAGAAATGGATTACCCAAACCATGTACCCCCTCTAGATGACCTTGCACATGGAATTTTAAGGCTCTAAAATTCTATTTAAAAATCCCAAACCCCCAGTTTTTGTTCTTAATCACCCTATTCCGATGAAACATTTTTTTTTATTCCATGGAGGCTCTATAGAGGTTATTTTATACCATAATAACCCTATACATAGATTATTTGTGTAACAACCTTAGTATTATAATAGAAATCCATGTATGATATCATATGAAATACACAACACCAAACCCAAAAAATGAATGATTATTTAAATATAAGCATCTTAACCCTCCCATTAAATTTATGTATATGTATAGGATTATCTAAATTATGATACATATATATTTATGAAATATATTGATAACTTTTTGTAAATTTTGAATCACAATTTTATAATGTAATTTTTTGTCCATAAAAATATATCTTCTGAAAAAAATATTTTTTATTAATGAAATTTTAAAAATTAATTATTGAATATTTATAATAATACGATGATAAAGATTCTAATTATTTTATATAATATTATAAGAAATAATATACAGTGGTTTATAAGTATATTTAAAAAAACAAATTCATAATAAAATTGTGAAAATACCCATTTTTTATAATTATATTGTTTTTTTGATATATGAATAAATTTAAAAGTCCAATTATTATTTTTATTTTAATTAAAACTAACATATCTATTAATTACCTCTATTTATAAAAATTAATAAAATATAAATATTTATTATAACATATTTCAATAAAATATTAATTTTAGGAATTAAATGCATTTTTTCAAACTCTATTTTTAAATACATTATGTTTATCAATTATGATTGATTAAAAAAACTCATATTAAGAAATGGTATAAAAGATATTTTTAGACTATATATATATGTGTGTGAATTTAAATTCAAAAAATGAAAATTAATAGTTATATAGTTAATGAGAAATATTATTCTCATTCCAAAATGATTTTTTTAAAATTTCATTCCACCATGATTACGTGTTTTATTACAAATTAAAATCATAATCCTCTATGAATTGATTTTTATAAACTAGATTCCATATTTTAAATCCTTATAATTAATGTTATTTATTATAGTAAACATAATTCGTGAAAAACATGAATAATCAACGTTGTAAATATCTATTTACTACGCAAAAGGTAAATAGTTTAATTATGGGTAAAAATTATTTAACAAACAATAGGATAAATATTAACAATAATAATTTGAAAATTTATATTTACTTGTCATTTAAATTATTATTTATTTTTTTTTCTTTTACATTTCAAATTATTATGATGTTTTTTGATAAAAATTATATTATTGTACAATTAAATAGAAATTATATGTTTAATTAATAATCAATTTCAATAAAAATGGATATTTTTAATTAATAATGGATTATATAAATATATATAATTTTAATAATATATTATTGTAAAATAATATTTATTAAATACATATAATCATATATTTTTTATGAAGTAAAATGTATTATTTATAGCGGTTTGATATATGTTATTGTAAAAAAACCTTTTCCACAAATGTCAATTATAATTTTAGAGCTAATAATTATCATATTTTGAAAAATATTTATATAAAACAAATATTATTTTGAGAATTTGAATATCAAAATTATTCAATGGTGACATTTTCATAATTGTAGGAGACTATCGAATTTTCGTGTAAAAATTAAACACTATATAAATATACAGTCTGAATTATTGCATCATGATTTTCCAAAGGTAATTTAATAAATAATATAATTTGTATCAACGAGGAGGTATATATTTCCATTTAAAATAAGTTTATTTTATTTTTATGTTATTAATTTTATTAAGGAAATATAAATTATAAAAAACCATCAATTTATTTTATTAATTTAAAATAATTTCTTTTAAAGTATGACTCGACTCCACATAAAAAATGGAATTACATTCATAATTTATACACATTGCCTTATAAAATTGAAAAATACACTCCAATTTTTTTGAAACTATTGTAAAACCATGGGATTATTTTTTGTTTGGTTATTTAATTATAGAGTCGAAAACATAAATAGTAAATTAATCACCATCAATTCCCATATACAACCACCAAATCTCCCGTTCCGCTTCAATAAAAATCATTGTAGACCATCCATACTCTTCCCTTAACTCCTTATTATCTTTCTGAGTTTACCCCAATATATTAAGAATCCTCTCACAAGCATTTGGTGTCACAGACTCATCTAAGGGATTTCTCTCTAACCATTTACATTCAACAACTTCTTTTATGTTATTTCTCTCATATTTCATTTGATTATGATGGGGTATGTTATTAAATATTTCCATAACAATAAATTTAATTAATAAAAAATGAGATCCAGATTTCACTATATTTTAATCCTCTCTTGAACCTTTTTTACAAATGTTACCATGCCGAAATATAGTTAGGAATAATTTAATGATTCATATTTCTTCTTTGAAATATGCCTTCTATTTACCATTTATAATTATATGATGTGTATTTTCATTACCAACTACTAACCATTTTATGTATATGTTTTAACCGACATCTTTCCATCTCATCAAATCATTTTTAACAATCATTATGTGATTTCATTATGTTGCTGAAATTTTACAGTAATTTTCTATACACGACCAACTGTGTAATGAATACCATACTAATTTCCTCTCATGGGTGACCAAATTTATGAACATATACATGTTTATTGGGTGATTTACTATATATATATATTCAAAAATTATATATCATCAGATAAATAATTATGTGTTTGTATACTTTATGTGGAAAACATAAACATGAGAATGAAACAAATTTGACTAATGCAAAAAAAATTATATAGTACTCCAATTCAATGGGTATTTTATAGTATCATTAAAAATCATTTAGGGATAGGTATGGAACTTGATTCTTTTATGGGATCATTTCTACTCTGATTTCATGTTGGATTATCCTTTATATCTGATTTTTTTTAAGTTTTTGTGTTGTTTTCACATTTCACGTGCAAGGATTTTCAGGGTATATCATGTAAAAATATTCAGATTTTTTATTCCTACTCTTTATATTCCCCATTTATATGACTATTTTCAAAAAATTATTATTCTCCTTATTTTATAACATGTTTACTGACAAAATAGGATTTATAGCTCACCCCTATCTTATATATGTCACCAGGTTATCCTATGAATTTTTCATAGGCATGGAATTTTAATATCATGATAAGGTTGTTTTCAATAAAGCTGATGTATTTAAAATTTAATATAGTTATGCAATGTATATAATTTCCAATTAAACAAGGATTATCGATTTTCTCGGTTTTATTAATTTCACATTTATGTAACCAATCATTAAATAATTTTTTACTATCTGATTGGTTGTTTAAATCGAATGAACTTTGATTTCATTTGATCTCTACCAATTAAGTGGATCTATTCTCTTGAATTTTAACTCAATATCACTTTATAAAATCCATTTATTTTAACGGTTAATTATATTATATATATGGATATATGCTTTATATTATTGTTACATGATTCTAGGTTGTGTTCTTAGGTCTTATTTTCCATTGTTCTTCATCGATGAGTCTTGTTGCTGGTGTTGACATCTCGATCATTTAATTAAAGTTAGGTGGTCTAACAATTTTTTTCCCTATGATTTAAATGATAATTTTATTTATTTAGTTGATATTATTTTTAAATTATTTTAAATATTTTATTTTATATTATTTGAAATTTGATTTGAATTGAGTATCAAAATTGAGAAAGACACTAATATGAATAGAAATGAAATTATGTGTTTATTTTTGAAAAATAATTTCTTGATTGGAAATAAGATTGATTAAAGTAATTGATTTTGATCATTGGAAAATTGAAGAAATATAAATTAAAATTGAAATGTCATGAAAGGATGAAAAATAATTATTCGTATTTGAAATGGAAAAAAGCTTGTTGAAAATAAAAATTTAGGAAAAATATATTTTTAAATGCCTTAAAATAAATTATTTCAAATATGATTTATTTTTTATTAAAGAATGTGATAACATGGGTCGTTATTTGTAACATATACAAATATTGTTGGACATTAAAACACTAGTAGTAGATTGATGAAGAAAACATTTAGAAAAACAACCCCAACATGATTGACTATAATGTGTTCTCCAACTGATGTGTAGACTAACCATAATGACATCCCCTATGGGGTCATAGATTTCATATGATGGGTTACCATATTGACTTTTATTTATACATTTACAAATAACGATAAATTTGATAATTCTGAGATATTTTAAGATATGATTACATGATAAACTAACATAGAATGAGGCTTTATTACATGGATCTTATATATGAGTTTTATGATTTGAAATACATGTTTTTTATTTTTGAAATATTTTATTTAGGAAAACTGATATATATAAATTTTATATATAAAATGATAATTAAATCCTATTTGAAATCTCTAATAATGCCTTCCATAATTTTTCTAGGAAATATTATTTCTCTTTAAAATAGGTCAAATGAAATTACATGACATGATTAATTTAATCTGATAATGTAAATAGTAAATTTCCAGGGTATCAATTTTGGAATAGTATGTGATACCCTACAATGATTTATTGCTGACATCCTCCTTTTGTCTTCATGTATTTTTTTGACATTATTATACTAGTTTTCAGAAAAGGGTAATATCCAATTAGTGGTGGTTTATGTTACTGATCCTTTAAACCATGAAGGGATTTTGGAGGTGACCTATGGAGACGTCATTCACTTGATACATGGGATGTTTCAAGTTTAATATTGTTATATACTAATCTCATTGATAACCTAGATATTTTTGTTTTATCTGACATGTTATTTTCTTATAATTTTTACCATTGTAGTGTTGAGAATATTAATTTGTAATATCTTATTATCCCCATTTTTTGGTTAATTCATTCCCTAAATGGAAATGTTTGTTTTTAAGTGAAATACAACACCATGTTTTTATTATTAATACCCTTTGTACCATGTTAAATATGGCCCTGGTATCATGGAACCAAGTTATATCCTCATGTGTGAGACTTGGAAGTCATATAAGAAACTAATAGAAATTTTACCGTTTCATTTATTCTCAGCATTGTGGCATTGTAACATCAACTCATATAAGTACTAGGGGAAATAAAATTATTTGATATATAAGCGTTTGTGGACATAGGAATCCTAAATGATGAAAATTTATGCAGTGGATGAGACATCAGGTTAAGTTGAAATATTTCTATAAACTGTTAGAGGTATCCTCACAAAAAAATTATATTTAGTTTCTAGTTTATTTGATACAAGGACATTTCAATCTATAATATCAACTCATTTTGTGATCCTATAAAATATTCCGATGTAAAATTTATATTTGGTAATAGATATTAATAAGCTTCTCATAATGAATATATATTAGTGTCTCAATTTTCATTCTCATGTGTACATATATAACAATTGAGCCAATGTAAAATGTTCTAGATCATGAGAAAAAATTATTGACATAAATCATATGATGGGTTGAATAATCCCTAATAATTAATTATGTGAATGTTATATTCATTTTCTTCTATAATATGATCTATGGGGTATTAAATATGTTTTTGGTTGAATTGGGTATGAGGTTATGTTAAATATAACCATGTTATATGGAGTTGGTGAAAGTGATATCAGTGCATGCTTTTGAATGGGAACAGGAGTCCAGGAGTGAGAATCTCCCATATTATTTTTTGACCTTCCATACATGTTTTGATATTATTTGTCTTGTTTTCTTTTCCATAGAGAGGTAGAGTTTTCTATTTATTTGGTTGTTAGTATGAAAATAATGTCTATTATATCTTACCACATTGACCAAGAAGAATTGATATAGTTAAGGACTCAATTAGATGATCGGTGAAAAAATGAATTTATACACCTCTATATTTCATCATGTGAGGCTATGGTTCTCTTTACAAAGAATGATGAAGTAAGACTATTTCATTGTGATGTTTATTTGAAA
This sequence comes from Viscum album, assembly GCA_963277665.1. Classification (NCBI taxonomy): domain Eukaryota; kingdom Viridiplantae; phylum Streptophyta; class Magnoliopsida; order Santalales; family Viscaceae; genus Viscum; species Viscum album. The sequence goes on from OY728160.1 coordinate 1,924,652,588, forward strand.
ATATATAGACTTATGGTGAATTAAAACAATATTCATACAGAAAATGATTATCAATTTGACTAAATGAATTGGAACAATTGGTTTCAAAGATTGATGTACAATATGGATATCACAAGTTTTGAATAAAAAATTTTTATTATCATAATAATAACGTTTTGGGATCTTATAGCCATTTTAAATACCCATTATAAAAATTTGGAAAAAAATTTCTTTTTTTCGTTATGGATTTATGGAATAAAATCATCAATGATTATATTGATATAATTTGGGTGGACATTGTGGATGATGTAATTGTTTACTCTCAAATAGAGGAGGATAATCTATGTCATCTGAGTACAATTCATGAGATATTTAAAAACCAACAACTATATATAATGATATCGAGTTGTAAGGTCTAGATTCTTGAAATTTTGGTCTTCATTGTAACATCCCAAGTAAGTAATGAATAATAGATATTTTTTTCTATGTCTACTAATGAATTAGATAGTGTTTTAGAGACATAAAATGAAAATAAATCCAATCTTAAGCATGGAATACACTAATATTTTTAAAAGATTGTTTTACTTCCTTTTGATGGAAAACCATCTTTTAAATCTATATTTTGAAAATTTTATAATCACTATATGTCAAAATTAACTTATTCTTTATGATTGGGATATCAATATTTACTTTGTGTAAATTTTTGGTATTTTTTCGATAAAGTTCATTTTTTAATGAATAGTGAAAACTGTTGTATTTTAATTAAAAACTTCTTTTTAATATAATTTATATATATGAATAGATTATATTTTTAATTGGTTTTAAAGTTAAATTAGATTATATTTTTACCATTTAATCCAGTTTTGGTCATTGGAATTAATTTCACTTTGAAATTGGACTTAAACTAGTGTCAATCTTTTAATAATTATTGTTTTATAAAAACACGCTATTTGTCATGACAGCGGGAATTAATTATAAAATTAATTAATGTAACTTATATGATTTGAATTTTTTAAAATATACATCATTTATGAATTCGGAATATCAAATATAGCTTAGGGTGAAGTTTTGGTATTTTTCTGAAAAACTTCAATTTTTTATGAATAGTGAAACCACTTTGTGGTAGTTAAAGAAACTGATTTTTCGTTTAAATAAAACTTTTCCACTTTTGTGATTTGATTTTCAAAAATCTAACATACATGGTTGTCATTATGATGTAAAATGTGGTTCAATGAGATTAAAATAATTTTTTGGTGAATAGTAACTTTTAAGTTCTTAATCGTGATTAGAGGTAATTAGTGTAGTTTAAGGTAAAAATAATGTTTTAATAATATAATATGAGCTTGAAACATGTCCTATCCTCATTTGATGTGTCATGTCCGACCATTAAAATCCATGGGTCAACTTGGGGACCCCATGGAGCCACTTTGTTAGGAAAATGACATTAATATCTTTTTATTTAATGTTAAAGTAAAAATGACACAAACATGAGTTATTTTACTAAAACAATTTTTAAATAGGGGATACAAGTCATATTTTTGATTATAAATATTAATTGGAAATATAAAAAGATTTCCTACATCATAATAATTTTATTATAATTTTTAGACATTAAATATATTAAATTATTTATGACATCATGATGATGCAGCGATTACCTCATTAATAAAGGATTTAAATAAAATGAAAAGATAATGTAAAATATATGACCTAAACATGTCCAAAAACTATTGGATGAGTATATTTCGAACCCTTAACACCTTAGACTCGAATTATATCAATTTGGGACCTTTTAAATCCGAAAATCATTTTAAAATAATGTAACATTCTTTTACTTTCCAAGAGTGCCCCTCCTCTCCTCTTATAAAAGGCCCACAACTCTACCTCCTTACACACACTTCCAAAGCCTTTGGCTCGGCCAACCGCTACCCATTTTGTCTCTCCACATCCCTCTCGAACTCCTTCAAGCCTCAATTTGGGTAAAGTCTTCCCAAGTAAGCCATTGTGCTCAAACCAAAGGGAGTTGCCCGATTTTAAGGTAATGTCTTCACTTGAGTCCTTTTGTTTTATTTTTCTTGTCCAACCACCTAAACTATTATTATTCATTTCTTTTGTAAAAACTACATTATATTCAATATTATATGATTTTGTTATAAGAAGGATTCTTTCTACACATAAACACACATACATCTAATGGTTAGAGAACATACTGTTTCAGTGGATGTCGAATTTCTGCCTCCCGAAACGATGATTGGTCAACATTATTTTAACACCTTCAAAGGTGTCTATTAGGATGAAAATATATTTATATATGATATATAATAGGTTTATGTTTTCCTTAAGCTTCTGTATTTTTCATTTCGAGTATACCTTCCTGGTTTCCATTTTGGGTAAACGTGATATCTTCATTTAAGGAAGTGCGGACTACCGCCCCCTCAGAGTGATTTGATTCGTTAATACCATATGTGGGACGTAAAAAGGATTGAGTTATGATATTATATATGATATTAAACTGGAATTATAATATACATTTATATCATTATGATTCCATTCTATATAATATGAAATAGAAATGAAAGTAGCGTTCATGCAAACGTACGGCTTACCGTCTCCATGAACGGTGCATTTCATTTCTTACCTCTAAATGATTATGTAATATTATAAATGCATGAATGTACTGGATATATATGACATATATGATATCTACATCATGAATACCATTCTGGATATAATGGATACATGAACAACTTGTAATTATAAAGGGTTTATTTTTGACTCAAGTGCCAATGATCGTTAAAACGACCGTTATTGACATAAATAATTACATAGTGTTCATGACATGGCAATAAGTGATATAAAAGGAATAATGAACCTGAAAAAGGTTCTTAAACAAGTAGAAATTAACTCAAGTTTATTATTCAGGAGATTAAAGAACGACCGAGTCAAGTCGGACCCGAGGTATGGGACTTCGTCTCAATCTCCTTTCATTGAGGCATATTTTGTTTTATACACAACCTTATTTTATACGGTGTATAAACCCCTTTTAATTTTACTTTTATTCAAAAGGAATATTTTTTATATGAAGCGTTTACTAAACGACAAAAGGGATTTTTTTTGTCATACGTATGCGGCGACAACGACTTCCTCGCTGCCATGACCATTATTTGAGTTTTTGCTACCTCTACAAGCCATACCTTCTTTTTAAAAGAAAAATAAATACCATGTTTTACTTTTATTTTATTTTGGTATTGAAAATGGTTTTCATAATGTTTTTATATCAATGTGTTGTATTGATATCTTGTGATTGAAAGGTGGAAATTTTATGTTTCCTTTATGCATGTTTTATGTGATACGATTATGTTGAGGTTCTTGGGCATTATTATGAAGACGGGTGGTTCTGTGATACACTAAGTGTGGTTGAGCCCGATATAGCTCTCCAATGCATTGGGTAATGCGAAGGAGTGAAACGTTAAGGTTGCTCCGAAGAGATTTAGGGAATATACTGTGATGGATATTCCAAAGTAACCAAGAAGGTTACTCCCTACGTAAGAATGTTATGAATGCCTCAAGTTAACTTTATGTCTTATGATTTCTATGATTTATTCATGATTTGATGAGGTATGTTAACGTGATTATGTTTTATGGGTAAAGTATGATTTCATTCTTATGTATATATGAACTCATGTTTCCTTTCCATATTTTTATACCCCATATTGAGCTTTTTATGCTCATCCCAAGTTTTTTTTGAAATGTTTTTCACAGGTCAAGGGAAAGGTACATGATATGATGATAGTGCCAAGGAAGTGTCAATAAAAAATCCATGTTTCATTTTAAACATGTTCTGTTGATGGGAAAAATGAATACTATCTTTATGTAACAACTTTGTTTAAATGTGGAATGTAATGCAACTTTTATGATCTAATTCTATAAAACTCTAAACCCAAAAAGATCCTCAATTTGTAATCTTGTAATTACTCATGATTAAGTAAGGTTTAAGGCTGGGGCCTTATAGTTTGTATCAGAGTTCAGTTTAGATAACTTTAGGAGTTAGAATTCTATTAAATGATTATCCAAAAATATTTTTTTTGAAGTGATGAAGCATTTGAAGATTACCATGTTGCTTCATCTAAGACATGCTTGTTCAGAATGGTTTTCTGCAGAGGAAATAGAGAACCAGTGCTAGGAAGGCATACAGATGGAAATAACCTTCCGAATCCGCATCCTGAGATGGTCAGAATTGGAACTAAATAGTTTGTTGCAGTAATGGCGTAGTTGACTCAAGCGATAAATGGCGGTGGTATCCATGCACGAGATCAGCCAGATCAACTGCAGAGGAACATGTCAGTGGTGGAACATTTCATGAGGCAACATCCCCCATCAGTCAGAGGAAAATCCGATCTGGTGCTAGCTGAAGGTTGGATTAAAGCACTGGATAAGATTTTCGATGTCATGGGGTGTTCAGACAATCAAAAGGTTAGTCTTGCTATTTACCGTTTGGATGGTGAGACAGATCAGTGGTGGTCGATGGTTAAAAATATCAGGGAGGCTGATGAGATTGATGCTCTTGACTGGGATGAATTCAAAGTTATGTCTCTTGAGAAGTATTTTCCTAAGGCTGTTCGACTTAGGATGGAAAAGAAATTCTTGGAATTGAGGCAAGAGGAAGACTCAATGGCTGCCTATGAAGAATGGTTCACTCGATTGGCAAGGTATGCTCCAAATTTTATCCGAGACCTTGATAGTAAAATCAATCATTATTACTTAGGATTAAAGCCAAAATATCGAAGGGCATTATCTTCTCGTGAGTTTAAAAGTTATGAAAATCTTGTTCGATGTGCTGAGAACGTGGGAATGGAGTTTTCCAACGATCAAGTGTTCTATAACAACCAACATAAGAAGAGACCGAGGTGGCAGGAGAAAGGGAAGAATTCTTCAAAAAATTCTGATGGTATGAAAACTAAGTTTGTAGTTTGTGATAAATGTGGGAAAAGGCTTACTGGGGAATGTCTTCTGAATTCTGGAGAGTGCTACTGATGTAGTAAGATGGGACATAAGGCTCGTTATTTCACTGAAAAAGAGCAGGGTGATGGTAAGACCAAATTTTATTTACAGTTAGTGAAATGTTTTAAGTGCAATGAGATGTGTCACTATGAAAATGAGTGTCCTACAAAGAGTTTGAGTGACGGGAAGCAGTTAGACTACAAGAAGAAATGGGTGGGGAAATCCTTTGCAACTACTTCAGCAGATGTCAGGCCATCAAATGAAGTTTTATCAGGTACTTTGTTTGTTTTTTCAGATTATGCCAGTGTGTTGTTTGATTCAGGGTCTACAAATTCTTTCATCTCAGAATCATTTTCTAGTAAAATGGGAATACCATCTCAAGAAATGACTCATGAACTTGTGGTAAAAAAACCTGGGGTAAATGTTGAGGCAAAGAAAATTTATAAGAATCTTCATATCCTTATCCGTGGAAGGAACCTACTTGCAAAACTTATTGTTTTACCTCTAGTAGAGTTTGATGTTATCCTGGGTATGGATTGGCTCTCTATTTACCATGCTAAGATTGACTGTAGAGATAAAGAAGTTTCTTTTCAGAAAGACTCTCAGTTTGTGTACATGAATGAACCCTTACTTTTCATAACATATCAAGAGTCCAAGAAACTTGTAAAAGATGGAAATGAATGTTACCTTGCACACATCATTAAAAATAAAGGAACTATTCAGATTAATGATGTGCCAGTGGTAAATGAGTATCCTGATGTTTTTCTTGATGAGTTGCCTGGAATAATACCAGATCGGGAAGTTGAATTTACTATTGACTTAGTTCCTAATGCTAAGCCAATTTCGAAACCCCCATATCAAATGGCACAAATTGAACTTTTAGAGTTTAAGGAGCAATTGCATGATTTATTAGAGAAAGGTTTCATTCGACCTAGCACATCACCATGGGGTGCTCCTGTTTTATTTGTTAAAAAGAAAGATGGTTCTATGAGACTTTTCATTGATTATAGAGCCTTGAATAACATCACTATTAAGAACAAATATCCTTTTCCTCATATCGATGATTTGTTTGATCAGATCCAGGGAGCTCAGTTTTTTTCAAAGATTGACATGAGATCAGGGTACCATCAGCTGAAGGTAAAGGAAGAAGATGTTCCGAAGACCGCGTTCTGTACAAGATATGGCCATTATGAATTTGTAGTAATGCCTTTTGGGCTAACCAATGCACCTGTTGTATTCATGGACTTAATGAATATAATTTTCCCTGAGTTCTTGGATAAGTTTTTGGTGGTTTTCATTGATGATATTTTGGTTTTTTCTAAATGTAAAGAGGATCATGAAAGACATTTAAGGGTTATTTTGAAAACAGTAAAAGAAAAGAAATTGTATGGGAAATTCAGCAAGTATGAGTTTTGGTTGCAACAAATTTCTTTCCTTTGTCACATTGTTTATAAACATGGGATAACCATTGATCCTGCAAAAACAAATGTTGTTAAAGAATGTCCAAGACTCACAAATGTAACAGAGATTCGTAGTTTGCTTGGTTTGGCAGGATATTACTAAAGGTTTTTTAGAAATTTTTCACGGTTATCTAGTTCAATGACTAAGATAATTAGGAAGGGTGTTAAGTTTATCTGGACAAAAGAATGTGATGATTGTTTTCAGGAATTGAAAAGAAGATTGGTGAATGCTCTAGTTTTGGCACTTCCTTCCAGGAATGGTGAGTTTGTTATATACAGTGATGCTTCATTGAAAATAATTGGTTGCGTCCTAATGTAGAATGATCAGGTAATTGCTTATGGTTCACGACAGTTGAATACTCATGAGGTAAATTACCATACACATGATTTGGAATTATCTTCTGTTGTTTTCACTTTAAAAATTTGGAAGAATCATTTGTATGGAGTAAAGTTTGAAATATATACTTATCAAAAAAGTTTAAATTATATATTCACTCAGAAACAATTGAGCATGATACAGAGGAGATAGCTAGAATTAATCAAGGATTATGATGGTACAATTCATTACCATCCAGGAAAAGAAAATAATGTGGCTGATGCTTTGAGTTGGAAATGTAATGCATCATTAGCAATGTTGCATTTGGAACGTGATCCTTTGGTTAAGGATTTGATGATCTTTGGCATAGAAGTTGTTGGTGCAGGATGTTCTTCTGTTTTGCTTTTGGTATCAGTGAAATATTCTCTATCAGACAGAATCAAGCAAGCACCGAAGCATGACAGTGAGTGGCAGAAAAAGGTATAACTGGTTCAAAAAGGTAAGTTACCTGAATTAAACATTGATAATGATTGCATTTTGAGTTTTGGGAAGAGATTGTGTGTGCCTTGTGATTCATAGTTGAAGAGAGAGTTTTTATTTGAAGCTCATAGTTCTCCGTTTTTAGTTCATCCTGGTAGTACTAAGATGTACAGAGATCTGCGGGAGTATTACTGGTGGGATGGAATGAAAAAAGATATTGCTGATTTTACTGTGAAGTCTTTGACTTGTCAACAGGTTAAAGCACAGTGGAAGTTAACGAAAGGGATGCTTCAGCCTTTAAAATTTCAAGAGTGGAAATGGGAGAACATATCCATGGACTTCGTTGTGATATTTTCGAAGACCCCTCGAGGTAATAATGCAATCTGGGTTATTGTTGATCACTTGACAAAATCTGCACATTTCCGTGCTATATGAGATACTTTTTCCCTATATCAACTTTCCTGTTTGTATATCAAAGAGATATTCAGGTTACATGGAGTTCCTCTCTCCATTGTATCTGACCGTGATCCCAGGTTCACTTCTATATTTTGGAAAGGCCTTCAGAAGTCATTGGGTACTGAATTAAATTTTTGTACATCTATTCATCCTCAATCAGATGGGCAGTCAGAACGAACAATTCAGACCATGGAGAATATGCTACAAGCTTGTTCGATGGATTATCAGGGAAGTTGGGACCAACATCTTTCATTGGTTGAATTTTCATATAATACCAGTTTTCATTCTAGTATACAGATGGAACCATTTCAGGCATTATATGGGAAGTAGTGTCGAACTCCAGCTTTCTGGGATGAAGTGGGTGAAAGGAAGTTGATGGGACCAGAATTGGTAGAAGAGTTGGCAGAAAAAGTTCAACTGATACAAAAACACATGAGAATATCTCATAGTAGCCATAAGAGTTATGCGGACAACCAAAAGAAGGATCTATCTTTTGAGGTAGGTGATCATGTTTTTATCAAATTCTCACCATGGAAAAGTGTGATGCGATTTGGTAAGAAAGGAAAGATGAGTCCAAGGTTCATTGGACCATATGGAATTATGGAGAGAGTTGGATCAGCTGCATACCAGGTAGTTTTACCTCCGAGTTTATCTCAAGTATACAATGTTTTTCATGTTTTGATGCTGAGAAAGTACAAGCAAGATCCATCTAATGTTTTGAGTCTAGAGTTAGTTCAGCTGGAAGAGAACCTATCTTATGAGGAACAACCGGTCCAGATTCTTGACCATAGGGAGAATGTGTTACGGAATAAGGTGATTAATCAGGTAAAGGTTTTGTGGAAAAACCACATGATTGAAGTGGCAACATGAGAATCTGAAAATGCAATGAGGGCTAAATACCCCCAAATATTCGATAAGTAAATAAATTGCGGGGACGTAATTTTCTAAAGTGGGGAAGGATGTAACATCCCATGTAAGTAATGAATAATAGATATTTTTGTCTATGTCTACTAATGAATTATATAGTGTTTTAGAGGCTTAAAATGAAAATAAACCCAATCTTAAGTAGGGAATACACTAATATTTTTAAAAGATTGTTTTACTGCCTTTTGATGAAAAACCATTTTTTAAATATATATTTTGAAAAATTTATAATCTCTATATGTCAAAATAAACTTATTCTTTATGATTGGGATATCAAAATATACTTTGTGTATATTTTTGGTATTTTTCCGAAAAAGTTCAATTTTTAATGAATAGTGAAAAATGTTGTATTTTAATTCAAAACCTCTTTTTAATATAATTTATTTATATGATTTGATTATATTTTAAATTGGTTTTAAAGGTAAATTAGAATATATTTTCACCATTTAATCCAACAGCGGTCGTTGGAATTAATTTCACTATGAAATTGGACTTAAACTAGTGTCAATCTTTTTATACTTAATGTTTAATAAAAACACGCTATTTGTCATGACAATGGGAATTAATTATTAAATTAATTAATGTAACTAATATGATTTTAATTTTGTAAAATAGACATCATTTTTGAATTCAGAATATCAAATATAGCTTAGGGTAAAGTTTTGGTATTTTTCTGAAAAACTTCAATTTATGATGAATAGTGAAACCACTAAGTGGTAGTTAAAGAAACTGATTTTTCGTTTAAATGAAACTTTTCCACTTTTGTGATTTTATTTTCAAAAATCCAACATAAATGGTTGTCATTAAGAAGTAAAATTTGGTTCAATGAGATTAAAATAATTTTTTGGTGATTAGTAACTTTTAAGTTCTTTATTGCGATTAGAGGTAATTAGTGTAGTTTAAGGTAAAAATAATGTTTGAATAATATGAGATGAGCTTGACACATGTCCTACCCTCATTGGATGTGTCATGGATGACCAAGACAATCCATGGGTCAACTTGGGGACACCATGGAGCCACATTGGTAGGAAAATCCCATTAATATCTTTTTATTTAATGTTAAAGTAAAAATGACACAAACATGAGTTATTTTACTAAAATAATTTTAAATTGGGAATTACAAGTCAGATTTTTGATTATAAATTTTAATTGTAATTCTAAAAGTATTTCCTACATCATAGTATTTTTTTTATAATTTTTATACATTAAATATATTAAATTATTTATGACATCATGATGATGCAGCGATTAACTCATTAATAAAGGATTTAAATAAAATGAAATGATAATGTAAAATCTATGACCAAAACATGTCCAAAACCTATTGGATGGGTATATTTAGAACCCTTATCACCTTATCATGAATTATATCAATGTGGGACCTTTTTAATCCGAAACTCATTTTAAAATAAAGTAACATTCTTTTACTTTCCAAGAGTGCCCCTCCTCTCCTCTTATAAAAGGCCCCCACCTCTACCTCCATACCCACACTTCCAAAGCTTTTGGATCGGCCAACCCCTACCCATTATGTCTTTACACATCCATTTTTTACTCTTTGGAGCCTCACTTTGGGCAGAAGCCTTCCCAAGGAAGCCTTTGAGCTCAATCCAAAGGGAGTTACCCGATTTTAAGGTAATGTCTTCACTTGAGTCCTTTTGTTTTATTTTTCTTCTCCAACCCCCTAACCTATTTTTATTCATATATTCTGTAACAAATACAGTATATTAAATATACTAGGATGTTTTTATAAGATTTATTCTAGCTACACTTACACACACCTAAATCTAATGGTTAAAGAACAAACTATTTCCGGGGATGGCGAATTTCTGCCTCCCAAAACGATGATTGTTCAACATTCTTTTAGCACCTTCAAAGGTGGCTATTAGGATGACCCTATATTTATATAAGATATATAATATGTTTATGTTTTCATTAAGCTTCTGTATTTTTCATTTTGGGAATTCCTTTATGGTTTCCATTATGGTTAAATGTGATATCTTCATTTAAGGAAGTGCGGACTACCGCCCCCTCAAAGTGATTTGATTTGTTAATACCATATGTTGGACGTATAAAGGATGGAGTTATGATATTATATATGATATTACACTATAATTATAATATACCTTTATATCATTATGATTCCATTCTATAAAATACGAAATAGAAATGAAAGTAGCGTTCATGCATACGTACGGCTTACCGTCTCCATGAACGATGAATTTCATTTCTTACCTCTAAATGATTATGTAATATTAAAAATGCATGCATGTACTGGATATATATGACTTATATGATATCTACATCATGAATACCATTCTGGATATAATGGATACATGAACAACTTGTAATTATAAAGGGTTTATTTTTTACTCAAGTACCAATGATCGTTAAAACGACCGTTATTAACTTAAATAATTACATTGTGTTCATGACATGGAAATAAGTGATATAAAAGGAATAATGAACTTGAAAAGGTTCTTAAACAAGTATAAATTTACTCAAGTTTATTATTAATGAGATTAAACAACGACCGAGTCAAGCCGGACCCGAGGTATGGGACTTCGTCTCAATCTCCTTTCATTGAGGCATATTTTGTTTTATACACAACCTTCACTTGTATGGTGTATAAAACCCTTTGAATTTTACGTTTATTCAAAACGAATATTTTTTATTCGAAGAGTTTACTAAATGACAAAAGGTAATGTTTTTTTCATACGTATGCGGCGACAATGATTTCTCCACCGCCGTGACCATTATTTGAGTTTCGGCATCCTCTACAAGACATACATTCTTTTTAAAAGAAAAATAAATATCATGTTTTACTTTTCTTTTATATTGGTATTGAAAATGGTTTTCATAATTTTTTTATATCAATGTGTTGTATTGATATCTTGTGATTGAAAGGTGGAAATGTTATGTTTCATTTATGCAAGTTTTATCCGATACACTTATGTTGAGGTTCTTGGGCATTATTATGAAGACAGGTGGTTCCATGAAAAACTAATGGCGGGTGAGCTCGATATAGCTCTCCAATGCATTGGGTAACGCGAAGGAGTGAAACGTTAAGGTATCTCTGAAGAGATTTAGGGAATATATTGTGATGGGTATTCCAAAGGTAACCAAGAGGGTTACTCTCTACGTAAGAATGTTATGAATGCCTTAAGTTACCTTTATGTCTTATGATTTCTATGATTTATTCGTGATTTGATGAGGTATGTTAAATTGATTATGTTTTATGGGTAAATTATGATTTCATTCTTATGTATATATGAACTCATGTTTTCTTTACATATTTTTATAACCCATATTTTGATTTTTATGCTCATCCCATGTTTTTTTTGAAATGTTGTTCACAGGTCATGGGAAAGGTACATGATATGATGATAGTGTCAAGGATGTTTCAAGAAAGAATCCATGTTTTATTTTAAATATGTTCCGTTGATGGGAAAAAATGAATACTATCTTTATGTAACCACTTTGTTTAAATGTGGAATGTAATGCAAGTTTTATGATCTAATTCTCTAAAACTCTAAACCCGAAAAGATCCTAAATGTGTAATCTTGTAATAACTCAAGATTAAGTAAGGTTTAAGGCTGGGGCCTTATATTCAGACCCATGATCTCTAATCATGGTATTTCAATGGATCCTAAAATGGATGAATTTATTATGAAATGAGAAAATTGGTGACATATTTTCAATATTCAGAGCATCTTGCGTATTGATTGGTATTATCAGTAGATTATATTGAATTTATAAATTTTGTCATCTCTTATATAATTTATCACAAAAAAGGTAGTGAAGATTGTTTTGGGTGATAAATGATAAATTTATATTATAGTGATGAAACATAATTGGCTACTTTATCGATGTTAACTCGTTCAATTTCTTTGTCAGGATATGTGGTATTTTCAGTGTTTTCTGGTTATTGTGTTGAAGCGTTTCCATGATGATTCAATTATGATATAAAATGGGATTCCCCGTCATGGAATCACAACATCATGGGATGTTACAAAACATCAAAATGATATAAAATAAAAATTTTATGTTTCATTTCTCCATTATTAAATAGTCCAAAAAATTTAACTATCATGATTGACCCATATAGGTCGATGTTTAGTATCGTTTAAGGATGAAAAAACATTATGTACATAATGGTGTTATCATATTTTCAACCCATGTTGCCATTTATGATTTAGTAGTAATTTAAAAATAAAATAATTTTTTTTAATAATTTTATTTATGTTTATGCATTTTCTATTTTTTCCATATAAGACATGCGCTAACTAAAGTTAGGTCACTCCTTTTGTAAATATTCTAATCTGACCACAACTATTCCCTAATATATAATTTCTTGTATTCCCATTTTGATGTTATTTCATTTTTTAGAAAAATTACTTGCTGGCGCTATTAAAAACCTATCAATTTTACAAAACTGTTTCGTTCTCACCGAGCCTCAGAATCACATTCCATGACAGCTGTTGGTGCGGAAAATTTGTCATAAATATACAAAAAAATATTGGGAAATTTAGATTCATTAAATTCTCCCACCTTAGATATTTAATTGCCTAAAATACAGAACAAAGGCATACTAAATGTATTTGGGTACATCATGAATCTGAGCCTCATGGTCCCAAGTGCTTCCCTGGAGATTCCCCTACTACCACTGAATGCACAAGAGAGGAATCGACCACCCATAAAGGATTCCCTCATGTCTATCATCGATATACTATGGGTACGTTTCAAAAGTATAATTTTTCAATGACATGAAATGAATCATGCACATATCTTCTTAGCTATGACCCATGAAATACGTCTTGTACCTGGAAAAATTGTTGGGTTAGAGCCAAGAGGTACTACACCTCACCAACTCTTCATAGTATCCTAAAGGGGCTAATGAACCCTAGAGATATCTTTCAATCACAACAAAATATATATCCATCATATAGGAGAGACCCAAGTGAACATGGGGTCTCTGTCATTGAACTCTAAATTCCTTCATCACCTGTCATCATAAGATCTATGACAGATCAGTGTAGTCTTCATCTAATCTGGGAGAACGATCACCTTCTCTATAGTCTCTATTGACGCTCCTTTCGTCACAGAATCTAAAGATCGAAAAGGGGAATATATGAGCACAAATTGATTCAACCTCTGGATAAAACATCAAAAATTGACAAAAGGATGAACAAGGAAAACATTTCCCATAGGCAGTGCAAGTTTTTTCATAGTCGCGCAAGTGTACTTGCGCGATGCAACTTGGCGCGCAAGTGACTTGCGAGACCTAGTTGATAACCGCCCAGTAACCGCCCAGGGTCTTCTCCTGCCTATAAATAGACCCTGTGGGCCCCCCATTCGAGAGGATCTTTTTTCTAGAAACTCGGATTAAATCTCCCAACACCCATGTCTCTTCTCAAAGCTTCCGGAACACTTCTAAGGTAATTCCTTACCTAGAACGGAAGATCTAAAGAGAGGGAGTAAGGCCTAAGTGTTGAAACTCATCAACACTTGCGCGCCTGAGTGGTCAGCCCTTAAGGGAAGTGGTCACACTTGTGCGCCGCCTTATTCCTTCGAAAGAACCTGCGTGTCCCTTTTTTGGAAGAACCTCAAGAGGATTTTAAAGACTGTAATGAAGAGTCGCTCAAATATCTTAAATGTTGGTTGAATATCGCTCAAGTACCCACCATGTCGCGCAGGTATACCTGCACGACCAATACTTGCGTGCCGCCGCAGTACCTGCGCGACTTCCAAGACTTGTGCGCCCCTTCCTTTTTGGGTGCCTTTATTTCCCATTTCACCCCTCTTAAGCCGTTTATTCATTCAACCTCATCCTTTAAGATGAGAGAATCCTTAAACCTGGGTCTTCTTTTCAGGAATAATTCCCAGTCATAATCATGGGCTTCCTTTTCATGAGTAATCCCCAAGTCCCCTAACCTGGGTCTCCTTTTCAGGAATAAGTTCCAGTCATAATCATGGGCTTCCTTTTCAAGAGTAAGCCCCAAGTCCCCAAACCTGGGAATCCTTCTTAAGAGTAAGCCCCATATCCTCTAATTTGGGCTTCCTTTTCCAGAGTAAGCCTCAAATACTCTAATTTGGGCATCCTATTTAGGAGTAATCCCCAAGTCCCTTAATTTTCTCTTTAACCAGTCCTAATTTACGTTTGATCTGGGATTCCTTCTCAGGAGTAAAACCCAGTTATCAAATCCTCTCCTAATTTGGGTTTCCTTTTCAGGAATAAGTTCCATGTTAGAGTATTCAAATCTCCAGGAAGCACATATACCTTTATGGACCCTGTTCCTGGATTTTCTCCATATAGTAAATCCTAACCATCATGTATCTGGGCAGTCATATATACATAAGCCCCAAACCATTTTTTATGATTACTTTTTTCATGGCCCAACTGTCTATTTTATTACCAATACCTCTTGTTTCTCACACCGAGCATGACTCACGTGAGCTTAGAGAGTAAAAGTATTTATGACATCCTTCTTTGAGCCATCAATCATAAACATTATACCCCCTTATTCGAACTACGTGGGTTCTGATTCCTTTTCCAAAACAAAGGATACATAGGTAGCCCATCTATGGGTTCTATCCCAACTCTGAAATTATTCATGTCCTTCTGAATGACAATAAACTTCATGTGCCCCAATGAGTGGCTTTAAAACCAGCCTGGTCATCATAATGACCAAGATACTTTTTATATAAATGTCTTGAAGGTTACCATTGACCAAGAATCTCTAATTAGATATAGATGATTCTCTATTGATGAAGAATCTCAAATACATATAAAAGATTCTCTAAATTTCTTACATATTTAATCATTGATTGTTAAACTAAAGGAAAGCTCATTTTTGTACTTGGTAATGTAATAAGGATTCATGAACATAACTTAAATCTATAAATAGAGTCCCAGAATAGACAATAATTCCCCTCAAAAAGGTGTGATGAGTCCGACCTCCCATCCTCTCGACCAATGCAAATTCCTAAGCCTCATCAGTTCACAAACTAATGAAGCGCCTACCATTGGAATGCAAGTCCTAGTGGATGTGGAATCATTAGATGTTTCCGGTTCTACGAACAAACCCGTTAGAAACCAATCAGAACGTTTGAATCTCCCATCCAGGAGGCCATCCCCGAATTCCGAGGGAAACAAAAATGGTGAACCCAACGTGAATCCTTAACCAAGTTAAAATTATGTTTTACCTATTTGTTAAGCCTTTATTTAAAACTCAATAAGAGTGCTAACAAAAACAATCATTGACATGTGTGCTCATCCAAGGGATGAAGTGGCTGAATTTTATCTTGATTACGTTTGCTATATCAAACAGGCACTCTTTTCCAAGATCTTCTGTATTTCCATAATGGTTGCACTCAAATTCACATCTGTGAATACTGATGCTGAAAATACCACTGTTTCTATTCCTACTGGATCGCCATATGCTCTGAGGATGACATCACCTACTCAGCGTCTTCAACGCTGGGTATCAAATGTGCTGGTTAAGGAGTACCGTCAACACGGTACCATCCCAACTCTGGAGGCTGCCCGACAGGCCCACTAAGTAAACAACTCACACAGTTCATCCGGACAACGACGACTAGTGATCAAGAGGCAGGTGGTGCTGACTACCGTCTCCAACCATTTCGGGTCGTTATCCCCGGAACGCAACTTACATTCGCTCCCTTACTCTGAGAAAGTGAATGAGAAGGTCCCTCAGGGCCTTAATTCAAAACGACAGGAGTCCTTCCAGAGGGCTCCCATCAACAATCGCCGCCAGACTCGTGCGGCAGTGCGCCCTCAACATGATGAGGGTACCGACTCCAGGCATTCAGCTCAGGTTTCTCGAACCTGAGCAGGCAAGACGAACTGCCAGAGACGGAATCCGATTAACAATGGACAGGTTTTCATCCCTGCCATCTCCAGAAATGTCCACCAACCTATCTTGGTGGCGAACAACGAACATGCACACACAACTGTCCGTTTTAATTCTGCTGTCCAGCAGAATCATCTGGCAGCATCAAGCCAATCCTTCCAGGAAATTCCGTCGGAGTACTATGGGAAGGAACATACACCTGCTTATACATCATCAGTTAGTCAGCAGGCTCACCTGACTACATATAATGGATCTCGTCAAAAGCGTTTGGCGAAGTGTAATCAGCAGGAACATACACCTGCTAGTACTAATCAAGCCTACCAACAGTCTCGCTTGGTAGCACATGGAGAAGTCAGTCAGAAAGCTCCGATGACAAACAGGAGGCAGACACAACTCTCTGCCTCCACACTTGAGTACTTTTAGGATTCACTAAGAGGAAAAGGAGGACAGGAGCAGACACATATGCCTACTCCAAGCTCGAAATGGACGTATATTCCCGTTCCAACAGTTGAAGTCACCAAACATATTTTGTCAATGGTTAAAGAGCAGAAGAAATTCCTGCTCATATTCTGGATGCTTTCCAGGATATCATAACAGCTTCAGAATCATCTCAGGGAAAGACACATAAATCTATCCCTAGCAGTGGAGTGACACATCAACGATTCACTCCGGAACAGACACACACATCTGTTCCAGTCCAAGAGGGTTATGGGGCATACTCCCCCATATCATACGAACAACCATTTCAGGTACATAAACATGATTTAAGTGGAGATCGTCAGCCTAACCTGACCATCTTTCCTGATCAGGCACATACACCTGCTCAGAGTAACCACTTTCGTCAACAAGTGGTTTCCAAAGCGAGTAAGAAGGAATCTAAGAAAAAGATCCACCCAGCAAAGTCATGTGATCAAAGTCCAATATGTAACAAGGCCTTGCTCGATGCTAGAGTTCTCGAAGCCCTCAGACATTTATCTGTTGGAATTCAAGATTCTACTCCCTCAGTTCCCAATAACGGGAACATTAATTCCGAAAGTCTTCAACAGACACTTCCTCGTGAAGGCTTGATTCATGAAAATTCGGTCAATCATGATGATTCTTCTTCAAGATGAGAGCCACAAGAACCCTCTGTGTGGTCAGAAGACCAAGGAGCAAGAGATCTCATCTTTTGCAGTAACCCATTATGGTGGTCCTCCCCATGATGATGAATTTCTCTGCGAAATTCCTCTCCGCAGTAGTGATTCACATTGCCTGGAAAATACTCTAGTGGACAATATAGTGTAGAGAGAGCCCTCTTATCTTGAGGCACTTTCAAATGCAAAACCAGTCATTTCTGATGCTTTATCGCTAGCAAGTTAAATACTTTCTCAATCAGATGATAGCCCAGGGTGTAGGTCATTCTCCGAACCACCCCTAAGTCATGCATCTTCTAGTTTGATCAATGATCTCTATTCCAATCTTGTTGAATCTGATGAAGAAACAAGGAAAGACCAACTCTGGTCAAAACAGGTAGAAGAATCTTCATTTAATTATAAGGAGGAAATGTTGAACATGAGGAAAAAACTGGCGAAAAGTGAGGTACCAGTCATGTTTTGGCATTTGGCTGACTCCCAGTATGACATTCCAAAGCTGTTGACGGAAGATGGAGTCCATGATATTCATCTCAACATATGGAAAACTCTTTGTCAATTGATGAAGAAGGTATTATCTTATTATGAATATGAAAATCATCTTAAGATAATAGATGGGCTACAACGTCAGATTGATTTGGCATCTCTATCAGTCTCTCGGCATCTGAAGGCTAAAAAGAAACAGAGAACCCTTCAACGTTCATGCCTTGGCGCACAAAGAAAATTGCATCAGTTAATTTCCAATTCTCCATCTGGTGTTCATATCAGAGGAACAGGTGTTCACGGAGCACTACATTTCACAGTGCTTTCCAGTCAGCAAAGCCCGCCGAAAATAGTATCATGAAATGTTATTTCCCATGGCCGGCCACAGTCAATGGGATTTGTTCATAATAAAAAGTTTTCAAAAGAACATACTTTAACTAGTTCCTCTCAAAATCAAGCATATAGAGAACAAGTTGTTGAATTAATCCTACATCAAGCAGGCGAGAATATTGCACAATCCTCTCGTATGGAGAAAACACATCATCAAGTGACAGAAGTTTCGAAAATCATCCAACGGTCTGTTAAACCAGGTGATAAAAGTAGATACAGGCTAATGCATCCAACTAATTTCCAAACTAAGATTTGCAAGATCAAGAGAGATTTTACGAAGGTCACAGACATAGCATGTCAAGAGCCACCCCAGCTTGTCAGACTGGGGACTCCTTTAACCCAACCCTTAGTGTCAACAAATGGGATTCGAGGAGTTGAGCGGAAGCAGCAGGATCATCCCCAGTTCTCGAGACTGGGGACTCTTTCAAATCATCAATCCCCTTCTTAGAGAAAATCAGTCTTTTCTCAATTGGGGAAGAAGCCCCTAGAGGAATGAAGAGACAAATTATCAGGAGATTCCCTCCAAGTTATTGCTCGTCAAGAAGTTCCTAAATGATTAAATCAACAAAAGGGAATGTCTCATAAAAGACATGAAAGAAGACAATATCATAGAAATGTTGATAGAAGGGATGCGATGCATTATACATCAATCAATGTCATCAATGCCATTGTTGCTAATCCACCAGAGGAGACTCACTTACGGGACTCAGATGAAGAGCGTCCTGCTCATGAAAATGTACGCACAAATACAAATAAAGAAGGTG
Organism: Viscum album; assembly: GCA_963277665.1. NCBI lineage: Eukaryota > Viridiplantae > Streptophyta > Magnoliopsida > Santalales > Viscaceae > Viscum > Viscum album. The sequence continues at coordinate 1,924,671,842 of OY728160.1, forward strand.
TGCGTACACAAAGTCAAAGGATTACTCCGAACCTAGGTAATCCACTTCCTTCTCTCCAAAAAGTATCCAACAAATGGGGGGAAAGAATCAGGTCACATATCCTTCCTCTGGAGAAGGTCAATCTCTCTCATTAGAGAAAAGGTTTTCACAACAAGAGGAAGAAATGAAATAATTATGAAAGTTGAATGCAGAACTACTTCAGAGTAGTCTTCTTCTTAAGAATGATAAAGTCCGACAGCCAAAGGAATTTGTTGTAACTACTGAGATGGATCGGGAATATCCTCTTTTATCTGTACACCCTCAGAGGTCTAATCCTACGGGTCAATCGTAAAAACGGTTGGCAGTGCTACCATCAGTTGCAGCACCAATCACCACGTCTGTCCAAGCTCCATTCACTGCACCTACCCAAGACCAAATTTAACCTGATGTTTCTCAAAAGTTAATAACTACTATTGAGTCATTAACAGCTCGGTTAGAAACTATGGAAGGGAAAAAGGCAGAAGTTCAACCAGAAAAGAATGTTTACCCTGAATGGGTAGATTCAATTTCTCCTCCATCTAGTTTTGGAATCCCTTTTTTCCCAACTTTTAATGGATCGGGCGACCCTGAACAAAATTTGACAAATAATGTGTCTTGTTGCGATCCTATGATGGGAACTCCAGAGCAGCAAGAAGAAGTGAAACTCAGATGCTTCGTGCGAACCATGCAAGGACCAGCTTTTGTCTGGTATACAAGCTTGCAATCCCAGTAAATCATTGGATGGGAGGATCTTCGTCAAAAATTCCTTATTCAGTTCACCACAACTTTTCCAAAAATGATAGTTTTCGATATTACAAACTGCAAGCAAAGGGAGAATGAAAGAGTCTCTGATTTCATTGCTCGCTGGAAGGGATTAACGTATTCCCTGAGTTTAGCACTCCCTCAGGAAGTGCTGTTGCCAATCTGTGGGGAAAATTTGCGTGACTAATTACACACGCCATTGATCCCTGTGAAATACACAGGAGGGTTTCGAGACCTTACTCCAATCACTCAGCAGATTAAAGATTCCCTTATACAGGCTAAGGTTAAATCTCGTGTAATTCCATCAGCTTCAGGAAGGAGAATAGGTAAAGTAGAAACTGCTATAGTTATGCTTAAACAAGCGCCTATACCTATTTCTACTTCAAAACCTTCATCTTCTCGAAGGGCTCCACCTCCTGAACGCCAACAAAAGAGGCCGTTTTGTCCAATTGATCAAAGATATATATGAAGAAATCAATTTGAGGATTTGAAGAGTAAAACATAATCTTTCTGAAATGAGCAAGTTCCTGGTTACATCATTTCCGCTCTGGAAAATAATTTGGTTCAATTACCAGTGCCCAAGAGACCAAACAAGGAAAGAGATGAAGACCATCCCAATTATTGACCCTTTCATCAAATGATGGGGTATCCCATCCAGGAGTGTTTTGTCTTTAATGACCTCCTGCAAAAGATGGTCGACTTGGGACAAGTCAAGTTGAAAGGTTCTTTGACTCAGATAACATGTGTTAATGCTACAGTTCCATAGGAGGAAGGTGAATGGAAAGCAGTCAAAAGCAGAAATTCATAGAAGTATGATGATTGGATGGTCAGAAAGACAGTCAACCAGACTCATGCAATTTTGCGAACACAATTAAAGAAACCAATTGTGTCTTCTGCCATGAATATTGCGGTAAAACCCTCTTCGTCAGAGGGAAAATACTCAAAGAAATGGTTTGATTCAAAGAAGAAAAAAAGAATCAAAATAATAGTAGTATGTGTCAAAGCCTAAATTGACTTTGACTCTGGCAGACTTTATACCATCTACTTCAAAACCACAGGCACTACCCCATCAAACGGCACAACCTAATCAGGCTAGTCAGGCAGAGTCTTTATTAGATGAAGAGTTAATCTTCGGTTTTGTTAATATGATTCAATTAACAGATCCGTTTTCCAGTCATAATTTTAATTTTGATGAGCATGAATTCCTTGTATCAAATTAGGGAATCCGAGGAAATTCCCGAGGTTCAGGATACAGGGGAAGACATGGATCTTTCTGAAGCCACTACTCTATTTCTACCCCTGCTAGCACTATGTACGCAGCAGAAACTCGTTGCAGAGCCCTTTAGTGAGCTCAAAAATAACAAGCAAGTTCTTCTACCAATAGTCAACTCAGTCTTGGAACAGTTATTTTGGAAGACCGATTGAAAATTCCATCTTATTTATCTCAGCAAGTAAATAGATCTAATTGGTCTAATCTTCCAAAAACAAGGATTTTGCCAACATCTATCCCAATACAAGATGCATCAGCTTCCAAAGCATCTGCTTCCAAGGTACCTGCTAAACCGCATATTCTTGTTGGGAAACGCAGACCATTAGATCAAAAGTATGATATATTGAAACACATGGACCAAGTAGCAGCCAAGTTATCAATTTTAGATTCTTTGAATCTGTCAAAAGATCTTCGGGAAGCACTCATCGAGGCTTTGTCAAGTCCTCAGGAGTTTGAAGCTGAAATTGCTGCAGCTGAAGTCTATCACATAGAGAATAATCCTGCAGAATTCCATGCAGTGATTTCTTTAACTGATAAATATGAAGATGATGTTGTGCATGGGAACATAAAACCTCTGTACTTATCTGGAAAAGTCAACGGTGTAGATATCCGAAGAGCTTTCATTGACCATGGTTCAGGAGTCAACCTCATGCCCATTCATACACTTCGTCGATTGGGCCTCAAAGAATCTGATTTATCTCCTTCTACCATGATGTTACAAGGATAAGATAAAAATGAACAAGATCCACTGGGCGAAGTTACACTCAGAACTCGGTTTGGAAATCTTGTTCCCAATTCAGATTTCATGATTGTTGACCAAGACTCAGCTTTCAACATCTTTCTTGGAAGGCCCTGGAAACATAATCATGCAACTATCCCTTCATCATACCATCAATGTCTCAAATACTGTTTCAATGGTCAAGTTGGAACAATGTATGGTGATAAGACCCCGTTCAAGACATGTGAGTCTCAATACATTGAGGCGGAATTTTATCAAATGAAGGGAAGAGAAAAATCTACAATGAAGGAAATTACCAAAGTTAATGCTCCAAATGGTTTGGAGAAAATTCCAATAAATCCATTTACACATGTGAGTACAGATTATGTGTTACCTATCAGTCAAATTGGAAAAATAGGCACAAATCAAAATACCCTTATGGAAAGATCCATAATGTCAATTACGACAATTGAGCCTGACAACATGGGAGAAATTGGTAACCTACCAAACAGTGATGAAAGCACAAGTGGTGACATCTTCATTTCATCTGCTGAAATCCAACAGGTCTATACTTCGCCAATCAGGCCAGAAGAAGTTATAGCAAGGTCGGAGGTGAATAATGATTTCAATTCTCAATCCATCATCTCTTCTTTATTTCCCAAAGAAGGCCCTTTATCATCAATAGGGTCGGAAATGGAAGCTTCTTCTTCAAAATGTGCAAATTTTGAATCTCTTCTGATCATGAAAATTTCATTTTGTCATCTACTATGCAAGTAGAAACAGAAGAAATAGCACATGATGAAGAGGAAGAGGAAGATCTTAGAGATGTTCCTCCAGCATTTGAAAAAGGTATCTCTACCACTGTGGATGAACACAGAGAAATAAATCTGGGTACAGAGAAAGATCCACGTCCCACTTTCATTAGTGCAGCCATGACCCTTGAAGAGCAAGAAATGTATAATTATTTTCTAAAGAAAAATAAAGATATTTTTGCTTGGAACTATACAGAAATGCCTGGGCTTGATCCTGATATTGCTACTAATCATTTGGGTTTACCAAAAGAACATCGAGGATTTAAGCAAGCCGCGAGAAGAACACACCCAACTTATGCTTCCAAAATTGATGCTGAAGTGGATAAGCTGATAAAAGCTAACTTTTTCAGAAAAGTTCAGTATCCCAAGTGGTTGGATAATATTGTCCCTGTAAAGAAGAAGAACGGAAAAATTAGGGTTTCCATCGATTTCAGAGATCTTAATCGGTATTTTCCTAAATATGATTTCCAAGTTCCGATTACAGAACTCTTAATTGATGCAACCACTGGCTATGAAGTACTTTCCTTCATGGACCGATATTCTGGATATAATCAGATCTGAATGGCCCCAGAAGATGAGGAATCTACAGCCTTCAGAGCCCCTCAAGGTGTGTTTTGTTATAGGGTGATGCCCTTTGGTTTAAAGAATGCAGGTGCAACATATCAACGCGCCATGCATTGTATCTTCAATCCTTTCTTAGGGAAGTTTGTTGAATGCTATGTAGACTATTTGGTGGTTAAATCCAAACAACGTTCTAATCACTTGGCTGATTTGGATGTCAAATTCCACAAGCTTCGAAAACATAATTTGAAGATGAACCCCTTAAAATGTGATTTTGGGGTAACCTCAGTAAAATTCCTCAGCTTTATTGTACACCATAGTGGTATTGAAGTCGATCCTGAGAAAACCAAATCAATCCTTGGTATGTCACCTCCTCAGAATTTGAAAGAATTAAGAGGACTTCACGGACACTTAGCCTATATTCATCGTATCATCGCCAATTTGGTAGGAAAAAGTTTACCCTTTACCAAATTATTGTAGAAATGAGTCACTTACTAGTGGACTGAAGAATGTCAATAAGTGTTTGACGTTCTCAAGAAATACCTCTTGAGTCCACCAGTACTCATGCCACCTGTTGAAGGTAGACCACTTATCCTCTATGTGACAGCTCTAGAGCGATCATTGGGTGCCTTTCTCGCTCAAAAGAATGATGCTAGGAATGAAAATAGCCTCTACTATCTCAGTAGTACTATGTTTGATGCAGAAACCTGGTATTCACGTATTGAGAAGTGCTGCCTGGCATTAATCTTTGCAGTTCAGAAACTGAGACACTACCTGCAACATCATGAGGTCCTATTGGTATCTCGCAATAATCCGCTCAAATTCATCCTTAGTCGTCCAATGCTTATAGGACGTCAAGCAAGGTGGGAAGTTATTTTGCAGCAGTTCGAAATTCAGTATGTATCTCAAAAGGAAATAATGGGCCAAGCTCCGGCTAATTTCCTGGATGAACATCCTTTAGTGGAAGACACATCTTCAGATATTGAACTCCCTGATGAGGAAGTTTTTTCTATTCAAGAGTGTCCTCAAACATGGGAAACGTATTTTGATGGTGCTTCCAGAAGTCCAACGAGGAAGAAAATGGAAAATCCTAAATTCAACAAAGTTGGTTTAGGAATTGTACTCATTTCTCCAGATAAGGCATTGTTACCATATTCCTTTTTATTGTGGGAAGGTGTTACCGATAATGAAGTCGAATACCAAGCTCTTATCACATGCTTGGAGTTAGCACTTCAAGCACAAGTGAATCACTTAAAGGTGAAAGGTGATTCAGACCTGGTAATCAAAAAGTCAATGGGGATTATGCCATAAAAAGGAAGAGCTAATCCCTTTGTATGATTATGTCAGAAAGTTAATGGCGGAATTCCCATCAGAACCGACATTTTCTTATGTCCCAAGATCACAAAATGCTCAAGCTGATGCACTGGCTAATATAGCCACAGCTCTAGAATATCCAAATCGGGACAAGACAACAATCAGTATTGCCCAGCGTTGTGCAATTTCACATTATGTTCAAGCCAGAACAGAGGAAATTAATGAAATTAGTCCCATTCCTGAACCGTATGGTCATACTACAGGATGGATTTCACCTATCAGGGAATACCTTCAAAATGGAACACTTCCACCTGATAGAGCTGAGAAAGAAAAAATTCAGCGACGTGTGGTCAATTTTACTCTTTATGATGGCCCAAACCACCTACAAAAAATTCTCTACAAACGTGGTTTTGATGGAGTTCTCTTCAGATGCATTGATGGTGAAGAGACAATGGCTATCATGAAAGAAGTACATGCAGGAGTCTGTGGTGCCCATCAGTCTGGACATATATTTTCTGATCAAATTCGACGGCTTGGATAGTTTTGGCCTTCAATGATACAAGATTGTGTTGATTTCAAAAAAAAGTGTAATTCATGTCAATTACATGCCAAATTCATTCATCAACCTCCAGAGTTCCTTCATGCAACTAAATACTCATGGCCATTTGCTACATGGGGAATGGATGGGGTGGGACCTTACCCTTTAGCTACAGCCAAGCAGTTTAAGTACATTCTTACTGCTACTGATTTCTTTTAAAAATGGGCAAAAGTACTACCTCTCAAAGAAGTCAGTTCTAAATTCGTTGTTAGCTTCATCAAGTCTAACATAATTACTAGATTTGGTGTCCCTCATACCATATTGACGGACAACTGCACCAACTTCTGTTCTTCTGAGGTGAAGAAATTGTATCAAGAATACAACATTAAATCCAACCATTCATCTCGGTATCATGCGGCGGCCAATGGCCAAATAGAAGCCTTTAAGAAGAGTCTTTCAAATATACTGCAAAAGATGGTGGATAAAGATAAAAGGTCATGTCCTGATAAACTCTTTCATTCTTTATGGGCTTATCGGACTACCACCCGCAATGCAACGCGGTCAACTCCATATTCGTTGGTATATGGAACAGAAGCAGTCTTGCCAATTGAAGTTCAATTTCCCTCACTCAGAGTAGCCATTTGTGATCAGTTATCTACAGATGAGAAATCCCAAAAGTGATTGAATGAATCGGAACGATTAGATGAGAAAAGATTGTGCACTTTTCCCCACTTGGAAATCTATTAGAATCGAATAGCACGAGCTTTTAACAAAAAAGTTTGTCTTCGTTCATTAATTCAGGGAGAATTGGTATTAGTTTTAAGAACTCCAATCATACCAGGAATGAAACCTTCCATGCTTGAGCCAAAATGGGAAGGACCTTATTCAATACATAGGGTCTAATCCAATGGAACTTATTCATTAATCTCGATGGATGGAGAACTCATTACTACTCCAACTAATGCCAGATTTTTTAAGAAATATTTTGTATAAAATATAAACTATTCACAAGATGTCCCTGCAACATGACACTAAACTGTGCAGCACCAGTTCGTCCTTGCTATATGAAGTTAAACTATACAGCAATGGTCCATTATGACCTTAAACTTCTCCTTGGTCCAATATGACCTTAAACTATTCACAAGATGTCCCTGCAACATGACACTAAACTGTGGAGCACCAGTTCGTCCTTGCTATATGACGTTAAACTATACAGCAATTGTCCAGTATGACCTTAAACTTCTCCTTGGTCCAGTATGACCTTAAACTATTTACAAGATGTCCCCGAAACGTGACACTAAACTGTGCAGAACCAGTTCGTCCAGGCTGTATGACGTTAAACTATACAACAATGGTACTGTATGACCTTAAACTGCAACTTCGTCCCACACGACGTTAAACTATGAAAAAGTTCCCTAAATGGTCCAGTATGACCGTAGACTGCAACTAGGTCCAGTATAACCTTAAACTGCATCATCAACGGTCCATGCATATGACCCTAAACTATTTGCAAGTCCCTTACGTCCAGCAAGACGTTAAACTGTGATGTCCTAACTACATGACGCTAAACTGTATAAAAGTCCCTTACGTCCAGCAAGCCGTTAAACTGTGACGTCCTAACTAAATGACGCAAAACTGTACAGAAAGTTCATAATACGTCCTACATGACATTAAACTGTATTTTGTCCCTACTACATGACACTAAACTGCACAGCACCAATAGTTCTAACTTCAAGACTTTAAACTGCATAGTCCCTTTATATGTTCTATATGACATTAAACTATGCATTTTTAAGGTTGTTTTTACCTCTTGTTTCTCACATCGAGTATGACTCACGTGAGCTTAGAGAAAACCTCAACCATAAAAGTCTCCTTGGGCTGCTAACCATGTATAAGTCCCAAAAACATTTTCTTTATTTAGATCGTTGTCCCCAAGAACAACTTGATCATTAATTCATTCTTTAATTGAACTACACGGTCTTTGATCCTTGCCCTCTAGGCTGGGTATGTAGGCAACCTCCCAGGGTTCAAGCCCAAAAACAATCTATTCACATCTGTTCACCACCATATCATATGATTTTGATTCGTGAAACCCCCCTAGATTCAATATCTTTACATTGATTCACTTTCGTCTTTGTTATATGACGTTAAACTATGCAACACTTTTTTCCGATACAAAAATAAACTACAATACTCTTTGATTTCCTCATTTGAGAGAGAACTATTCTTGACATTGATTTTTCAATCGTGTTTCATTTCAAAAGACTACGTGCATACATGGTAATACCTAAACTTTTTATCTTAGGTTAAACCATCAGTGCACTAAAGTCCCCTTTCAACCTACACATGTACGAACCAAATTTGTACAAAGGGTAGTTCTAGAACTACGTAGGCTTGATTCCCATCCTTATGGGATACGTAGGAACGTTCGAGTATCCCTCGAATCCAACCCCATGTCTTTTGGTCCTAACCCCAAATTTCACTTTCAGTCCCTTGGCTGAAATGTCCTCATGAAAACACACACTGTGTATTCATTATTGTGGTCCGAACTCTATGACCCTAAACTAAGATCTCTTATACTTTCTTCCTGCACGACGTTAAACTACATTTCAAGAACTATGTATGGCTTGATTCCCATTCTTATGAGATACGTAGTGAAGCCCAAAATTTCAATTCAGGACCCAGCCACAACATGATTATGGTTATCATTGACCTATGTATCTCTATATACATTGGAAAATAACCATCTTTATGTGTTATAATCCTAACCATAATTATTTTCAGATCATCATATCCCATTTCATGTCTTTTAGTCACAAAAATGTCAAACTTCTGAGAATTCTTTTTCCTGACTATGCAGCACATGCCCATAGGTGGCCTTGCATAAACAGTCTACATAACAGACTTGTTAGCCAAAAGATACTATTTTATTTAACTATGCAGCCAATGCCCTTAGGTGGACCTGCATAATTCAACCCCCTAACGGGTTTGTTGGATAATAGTAACTTCATTCTTGGGAAGAATGCCTCTTTTGTCCTTATTTGTCTTAAATGACGGTATGTAGGGATCTGCAAAAAAATAGCCATCCTTAACATATTTCTTCCATGTCTCTTTTCATGATCTGAAAGTATTCAAGTCTATGGTTTATACTCTCCATATTCTCTTTCCCTACGTTTGGGCCAATCCTTCGTAGGAGTGATATTTATTCAATTCTTCGATATTCTTGTTCAGAAATATCTTCTCCATATTCAAGTACGACTTTCCATACAACAAACTCTATACTTTAGAAAATTTCAATCTCCATAAACTTTCATTGGCTTTTAGCACTAGGAAAGTAAATTTCTGAGAGTTATTTTTGCCTGACTATGCAGCACGTGCCCATAGGTGGCCTTGCATAAACAATCTACATAACAGACTTGTCAGCCGAAAGATACTATTTTATTTAACTATGCATCCAATGCCCTTAGGTGGCCCTACATAATTCGACCCCATAATGGGTTTGTTAAATAATGGTAACTTCATTCTGGGAAACTACTTTTTCTAATGCCTTTTAGCTCTTTTTCATATCATTCCTCAGATTCAAATATTCTTAAGCAATAGATTACGTCATTTATCCCATACTTGAGTATGGTAATATGTTTTCAGATAAATTGACAAGGAATTGAATCAATTTTAATCCATTTCGGTCAAAGCTATTTCGACCTTAAACATTAGCCCCTTTATGTCTGGTATGCATGACTTTAAACTGCCCACAAAAGACAAAGGAACTCTGAATAAAAGTCAAGTTCCAGCTCACTAAATATACATTTTTGTATGATTTAAGTAATATTGAGCAATTAAAAGGTTCAAATTTGTAGGGTTATTTGTAATAATCCTAGTAAAAATCAAACTATGCTTACTAATCCCATTGGATTAAGTAAATTTGAAGCAGTTAGTGAAAGAACGATGGTACAAATGATTGAAGATGAAAGTGTTTTTCATTGATACATAAGAGATAGACGGATATCCACAGAATGTAGTCTCTTCTCTTTTTCAATAAATACAAGAGGCTTTCAACAAAACACTTCATTTGATTTACGGCATCCCGAGCTTCATTAGCAACCACCTGGAATTTATTCATTAAACTGGATACAATAAGAGATGCAGTGATACAAGCTCTTCTTGGAACAATTGTAAAAGGATGTTCTTGAGTGCGGTTTGAGAAAATTTTCTGCTGATCAAACAGTGAATCTATTTCTGTCCAAGAGACTTGGAAGATGGATACATGGATTTGAGAATGGAGCATTGGAAGTAAATATCCATTTGGAGAGAGTACTCTTTTCAGATATTACTCTAATGCCATGTTTGTCATCTCTCCACCAACCGGCAGTGGAAAACATTTCATCCCATGGGTTTTCCATTTTCATATCTGCAAGGAAATTCCATGGAAGGAGAACTTGAAAGTTCACACCATTGTTGTTTCTCTTAATGCACAGCATAACCGAAATAGAGGAGTAGCTGTGCAGCTGCATCTAAGGTGTATAATTGTTTGCATTTGGAACATTGACTCCTTGTAGATGACCATGACCACACAGAGGCAGATAGATGCTCTGTGAAAAATTAGGATGATATTTCTTCAAGTACTTAGCCAAATCTGGGAGAGTGCTGTTGCAGATATCATAGTAATCATGGCCAATGATGTTTATCATATCATCTATCCGCTTGTTAGCCAGTTCATCAATTAATCTGGGTCTAAGAGCCAGTAATTCTGCACACAGAGTTGAATAAGTTAATTTATAAATGAATTAATTTTTCACAAACATTGTGAAAGAAATCAAAAAAATGGATAAGGCATTAAGGCGTGCAAGTATGGATATGTCTCTCAAGTGTTACATGTGCCAAACAAGTTTTTTTCGCGCATGTATCGCCACGCAAGCCCTATTACCTTGAGAGTAGCGCGGTAGCGAGGAAAACATTAGAAAACAGAGCAACTTGCGCGGCTAAGATAACCTGCGTGACGAGAGATCGAGAAGTTTGAAGTCCAGGAATTCAGATGCTTTGTACAGAGGTGAGGCCATGTATTTATAGGCCAGGAGGCCTATCGGCACGCCGTATACAGTGCGCTCAAAGCCTGCGCGACGCAAACATATGCGCCTCCCTCTGTTCCCTGAAGACTTGCATTCCCCCTTTTACTTTATATGTATTCAATTTCTTCAATGTCAAATCCTCTATTTCTCTCCGGATCCAACTCTGAGGGCGGACTTTTTTTGACGCTCCATTCGTCACAGAATCTAAAGTTCGGAAAAGGGGAATATATGAGCACAAAGTGATTCAACCTTTGAAGAAAACATAAAAAATTGACAAAGGGATGAACAAAGAAATCATTGCCCATAGGCCGCGCATGTTCTTTCATGGTCACGCATGTGTACTTGTGCGATGCAACTTGGCGCGCAAGTGACTTGCACGAACTAGTTAATAACCACTCGGTAACGGCCCAGGGTCTTCTCCTACCTATAAATAGACCCTGTGGGCCCCCCATTCGAGAGGATCTTTTTTACAGAAACTCAGATTGAAGCTCTCGACGCCCAAGTCTATTCTCAAAGCTTCTGGAACACTTCTAAGGTAATTACTTACCTAGAACGGAAGATCTAAAGAGAGGGAGTAAGGCCTAAGTGTTGAAACTCATCAACACTTGCGCACCTGAGTGGACAGCCCTTAAGGGAAGTGGTCACTCTTGCGCACCGCCTTATTCCTTCGATAGAACCTGCGCGTCCCTTTTTTGGAAGAACCTCAAGAGGATTTTAAAGGCTGTAATGAAGATTCTCTCAAATATCTTAAATGCTGGTTGAATATCGCTCAAGTACCCACCATGTCGCACAGGTATACCTGCACGACCAATACTTGCGCGCCGCCGCAGTACCTGTGCGCCTTCCCAGACTTGTGCGCCCCTTCCTTTTTGGGTTCCTTTCTTGCCAATTTCACCCCTCTTAAGCTGTTTATTCATTCAACCTCATCCATTATGATGAGAGAATTCTTAAACCTGGGTCTCCCTTTCAGGAATAAGTCCCAGTCATAATCATGGGCTTCCTTTTCAGGAGTAAGCCCCAAGTCCCCTAACCTGGGTCTCCATTTCAGGAATAAGTCCCAGTCATAATCATGGGCTTCCTTTTCAGGAGTAATCCCCAGGTCCCCTAACCTGGGCATCCTTATTAGGAGTAAGCCCCAGATCCTCTAATTTGGGATTCCGTTTCAGGAGTAAGCCTCAAATCCTCTAATTTGGGCATCCTCTTTAGGAGTAAGCCCCAAGTCCCTTAATTTTCTCTTTAACCAGTCCTAATTTACGTTTGATCTGGGATTCCTTCTTAGGAGTAAAACCCAGTTATCAAATCCTCTCCTAATTTGGGTTTCCTTTTCATGAATAAGTTCCAAGTTATAGTATTCAAATCTCCATGAAGCACATATACCTTTATAGACCCTGTTCCTGGATTTTCTCCGTTAATTAAATCCTAACCTTCATTTATCTGGGCAGTCATATATACATAAGCCCCAAACCATTTTTTATGATTACATTTTTCATGGCCCAATTGTCTATTTTATTACCAATACCTCTTGTTTCTCACACCGAGCATGACTCACGTGAGCTTGGAGAGTAAAAGTAATTATGACATCCTTCTTTGAGCCATCAATCATAAACATTATACTCCCTTATTCGAACTACGTTGGTTCTGATTCCTTTTCCAAAACAAAGGATACGTAGGTAGCCCATCTATGGGCTCGATCCCAAATCTGAAATAATTCATGTCCTTCTAAATGAAAATAAACTTCATGTTCCCCACTGAGTGGCTTTAAAACCAGCCTGGTCATCATAATGACTAAGAGACTTTTTATATAAATGTTTTGAAGGTTGCCATTGACCAAGAATCTCTAAATAGATATAGATGATTCTCTATTGATGAAGAACCTCAAATACATATAAAAGATTCTCTAAATTTTGTAAATATTTAATCATTGATTATTAAACTAAAGGAAAGCTCATTTTTTTACTTGGTAATGTAATAAGGATTCACGAACATAACTTAAATCTATAAAGAGAGTCCCGGAATAGACAATAATTCCCCTCAAAAAGGTGTGATGAGTCCGACCTCCCATCCTCTCGACCAATGAAAATTCCTAAGCCTCATCAGTTCACAAACTAATAAAGAACCTACCTTTGGAAAGTAGGTCCAAGTGGATGTGGAATAATTGGATGTTTCCACTTCCACGAACAAACCCGTTAGAAACCGATCAGAACATTTGAATCTCCCATCCAGGAGGTCATCCCCGAATTCCGAGGGAAATAGTCTCCTACAAGAACTGTAGTCCCTTGAGTGCTAAATCTCTATGGTTAGTCCAACAATGTGGTGACCTATTGGGTCACTCGTACCATGGATCGAATGGTGCCATACTGATGATGGAAGGGTAGATGTCGTTGTCGGAAAAACCCACATTTGGTAGTAAATTCCCCAAACTGTAGCCAAAGTATTAACAAGAAATCGCATATAATTCCCACTTGAACACGAATGATATACTCAGTCTAGTGATCTATATGTGGTTGAAAAACTGTACTTAAATTTAGATCAGTCTCAAATGCCTCCTCTAATCCCATCTACATCCAAGATGTAAGACAATCATCACAATCAGAAACTACCATTGAATGGACTCTAGGGAGTTGAATTATCTCTTCATATAGAGGTGTCCCAGGCTCTCTACTAAAATATGCACCCAAAAAAATAAAAGTGGGTTATAATGATGAATCATTCAACAATCACCTAAATGGAATTGTTTTCTATGTACATATGTGGAAAAACACCAATGATTTCTATTGATATCTCAACCCACTTATACTATTGCATCTCAAGGGGTAGAGTTAAACCCATTGGAGCCCGATTCTCAACCTTCAATTATTAGAAAATAAAGAATTTAAACACAAATATTGAAATATACTTCTATATTTATGTCCAAAAAACTGATTTTGGAGGCCCATGTACAACATTTCTACACCAGGATATACTGTTAAATGGGATTCACGAACTATCCCATAACCTCCTCTCACAATAACACTTGTATCATTGTTCATCCTTTGAAAAGATCAATGTGATACCCACAATATGAATTTTAATCAGTAGAATAACCCTATGGATATTTGATCACATATAACCTTACAGTGAAAATCTAAAATTTCTGCCTCCATGCCTCACCATAATAGTGGAGGGGTGAAAACCAGCGACTTGACGTAAGCTTCTCCAGGTTTATCCACATAGGATAGTTGTAATGGGGACAACTACTCTGATGCCAATTTCAGTAACGATTAACATTATATCTTATAAAAATTGTATTTATCCACATTCCCCTTCATAGTAGTATATAAAATCATCATATAAATGTCTTGGAAGAACTCTATCCATTTCCTATATCTCATGTTTGGTCCCATCTGAGAGATGATATACATGAGACACTTTTGGTCAGACAAGATGATAAAACAATCACTCATCGGGTACTATCTCAACATCATCAATGAAAATACTATCATTTCCTCCTCAATATCTGGGTTTTCAGAGTGTTTGATACTGTGGTATCAATTGGAGTGAACCATAGAAAATCAATGATTACATCTACATAAGGAAAAAACCATGTTCTATCCCTAATGTGTCACATGACACTATGTATTTGACTCAGTCCTCTATATAACCCATGATTGGGGTTCTCTTCAATATCTATCCCAACGGATGTAATAACTCATCGATCCTTGTTTGTGGATACTCATTATCTAAGGTCACATGGTTATAGCGCCAGTAATGCACGCATAACATCAATCACTAGGTCATTCTATGACCTTTTTCTGGTAGTCCTCTAACTGCACCCTCAGCTCATGAAGCTCTATGGAAGCCATCTGACATGATGATACTGATATTGGTTCTTTTACGGTTTGTGAAACAATACATAATTCTATAATCCTTTGGGGAAGTAATACTATAACATGTTTATGGAAAACATTCTCAAACACATCCACCACTACTGGAATCATTTATACACATAACATCTACAACTCCGAGGGAAAGTCCACCAGACTCATAAGTGATTGGTTTCACTGACATATTCAATAGTATATCATGAATTTCTTGGGTTTCATTTTTTTCAACTAAAGAAAACCATATACCATTTATATATACATTCAAATAAATTTTCCCTAAACATCCAATATGTTCATGTAAAGTCCCAGAATTTAATCTAATATTTTTTAAATATATGGGAATATTATGAGTCCACTAAAATTGATGACGTGTGATTCTGAGTCCCAGAGTTCCTGGAATTAACTTCTAAACTTTATTTCGGGTACGTTTAGTAAACGTGCGAGTGGGTTTTTCATTATTTTGATCCATTACTCAGAATTGAAATTTGAGGACACCGTTGAACTCGCTGTGCTGATTTTCACATAAGGTGACTTTCATCTCGGCGGTAGTGGGTCGAGAGTGAAATATAGTTTTCGGTTTTTTTGTGGAAATAATAAAATGAAATAAGCTCATATTTTATTTTATTTTGTTGTAACCACCCACAATGTGGATGTTCAGGGGTGGGGTCCACCTGAACTAAAGCACCTCTTCTTGATTTATTGTGCTGGGGACCACCCGACACCCTATTAATGAGAGGAGAGGAAAACCTCTCAAACCACTCATAAATGTTGGTTGAGCTTATTCAACACCTCCACAATTTTTAATTGTGCCAACTTAGTTTATGGGAACACACCCCCCCCCCTTTTAAATTAAGTAATAGCATCATTGAAATTTAGGATTATTCCTAATAAATGAACCATCATAAATTCCACAATTGTTACCTAAATTCCCCCCTCTCATATATATAGAGAGCTTGGGAGGATGATTTGGGATGGCATCACTGAGGGACGAAGCAATGGTAAAGTAACGGGATGCCCAACATTTGGAGGATTATTCTCTCCAATGAAGAATGCTTCATCCATGAAGAATTTTGGGGAGGAATGTCTTTGAATTATTCCTTAGATGCTCCTTCTAGAGGCAACCAACATGGGGTGTCTTCAGTGATCGACCTTCCCTCCTCATCATCATCAATGAACAATTCGATATAAAGGATTTTTCGTGAATGTATTTATATACCCATGTTCATCCCTTCTAGAACAGGGAAAGTGGATCAACTTTCTAACTAGTTTATTTTCATATGATTCCTTTTGTGGTTTTTGGGGTTAATTATTGTTGGAGGTTTTGTTGTGATTAATTTTTTTGAACTTATTAATACCACTCTAATGCGGAGAGTGTAGGGGAAACTAACATGTCTGTCCTCTCCGTAACCCTTGTGTTGATTTGCAGAGTTCTTAAAAATGGAGGAAGGTGATGAAGGTGATGAAGGAAACGATGCTACCTATCGTAGCCTCCGCAACACGCGCAACCCATTCGGCATCCTGCGCCACCGCCGGCAGAACCGGCCTCGCGACCCCTCGTGGAACCCAGGCCAAACCGGTCGCACCACCCTCATGATGCCTCAACTGAACTGCCACTGCGGTCTTTGCACTTCAGGCCAAGCCACACCAGGCCGGGTTGGGCTGCCTTGTCCACGCCATCCCCCAACCGAACTGGGCCCTACCACCCCAGCATCCTAACCGCGCTTCCCTGGTAGGGCCATCCGCCATCCGAGCCCCCCCAGCAGCCCGACCTCTTAGCCGAACCGGCACCGTTCGTGCCACCTGTTGGCCGAACCGGCCCTAGGCAAGCCATCCCGGCCTCCAGGCCAAGCAGCCCTGAACCACCCATTATGTGACCCTCTTAGCCAAACTGGCCTCACGCCCCTGGATGAGCCGCCATCATGGTGCCCTTCGGGCCCAGCCGCCCTCGTGGCACCCTCCGGGACAGAATGCCATCGCGCCGAATCGCGGTCGGTCCATGCCCTTACGATCAGTTCATGCCCTTGTGGCTGGTCCGCGACCTCACGGATCTCCAAGGCCCCTCGCGTCCGGCTAGGCTGGGCCCATTGGGTTGGGCCAAACCCAACAGGTCAGGCTGGGTCAGACCGGAACTGGGCCCACTACGACCCATTTACTCTCCTTTGGCCATATCATTGGCACCGGACGTCCATTTGACGAATCGTCAGCAGCACAAGAAAATCATGGATCATATAGGTCCCTTTATGTATACCCCACAGGTGTTTGGGGTATATTTGAGATAATATCATGTTGGATCATGCACGAATCCAATAGGGCCCCAGGGGCTAAAATGATAATAAATAACAGACTATGTGTCCCATTGACATGTCATCTGTTACGTTGAGACCCCTATGATGTGGCAGACTGTTGATATACTTTTTCATGGGACTTCATGACATTCAGAGTATCGACTATTAGCTCATGGGGTGGATCCTCTCCGAGACGACCAAGCGTATTGCGGAGACCAAGTAGCTGGCTGAGACATGACGACTACTAACAATTTTGACATGGAGTGACTCTACTAGCCCAGTGGGGAGTGCCTTGGTGTCATGGTATACCCACAATGTGGAGTTCCTTGGTGACACGGTAGACCCACGATACTCAACAAAAGGTGTACATTAGTAGGCTACGAGGGGGGAGCACGCTTGTTGACGTGACAGACCCACGGTGGGTAGCGCCTCTGTGTGACGTGGCAGACCCACAATACTCGACAGGAGGAGTACCTCAGTAGTCCAAGGTTAGTGGTAAGCTCACTCGGTGTCATGGCAGGACCATTTTACTAAATAGAAGAGGTTTTCACTGGGATCTGAGGTTTCGAAAATGTGACTGGTGATGTTACTTGATACTACCCCTAGAATAAAATCCTAGTTGAGTTGAGTCATTTTTTATGTGTTTTCCACATGATTATGATGGCTCACTTGATAACATACATATATGTATGGGGATATACCTATGTAAGGTTATCTATTGATTTCATAATTTTTGATTTATCCTTGTTGTATTTTGTGAGACCATGGGGGTCTCGAGGTCCCTACTGAGTATTATTATACTTAACCCTAAATGGGCTATGCCCGCCCCATGTTGTGTTGTTTGCATAAGAAGGACAGCGCTGATTGAGGATGAGAGTACCAGGACCAGACATTTCCCGAAGGTGGACCATATGGTGTGTTAGTAGATAGATAAGACAGACATACGTAGAATGCAGAGGATCCATTCTATACCTACCCTTCCTATAGGAATCCCAGAGGATGACCCAGTATCTGCCTTTATTTCTTTTTCTTCAGTTGTATTGTTTTTAGTTTTACTTGTACCTTTACTGTTTGTCTTTTATTCTAGACCATTTTACTTTTAGTAGTCTTTTGGTTATACTTTTTACTCATGTTCGTATCATGGTGTGTGTGATTATAGGTTATAAAGGCATTGCCTTCCCAGTTATAGAAAATTACACTGTTGGTGCTAGTCGCCAGCCCGTGGCGTATAAAAGGTGGGATTGGTGTAGTCATGGAACGGGCCCTGAGGGATGGGTTGTGACAAATTGGTATCATAAGAGTCAGTTCTAGCATAGAACATAATAATCTAATCTTTTTTGTAAAGAAATAGTGTTATTTGTAGTGAGTGTGGTTATCAGTTCAGGGAGTCCGGTGTTGGGGTGGTGGCCGACGTATCCATACACCAGGACCCTGACATCTAATTTTCGACCGAGTGCACGAAAGCACTGATAGAGTGTGTGTTTTCAAAATTTTTATTTCTGTCAGCTCAATAGGTATAACTTTTGACTGGGTTGCATCTGATTCTTTTCAGGATGCCTCCATGTAGATATCCAGTTTCTGTTCCGAGAGTTGAACGTGCTGATAGCCCACCGAGCGAAGAGGCCTTAGTGTAGGGACCTTTTCTAGCGGAGGCACCAGTGGTACCTTTCCCCATTGGGCCACCAATGCCAATAGACCTAGTAGAGAACGATGCATGCTGCTTGAGCGTGTTGCATGTGTTCCAGTTCCAGAGGCCACCCAGGTTCAGGGGAGAGATGGAACCACATGTGGCTAAGGATTGGATGGAGGCTATGGTGAGAGTTTTCTGACAAGTAGAGACACCGAAAGACCTCATGGTGATCCTTACTGCTAGACTTCTACAGGAAGTAGTGGGTAGATGGTGGAGCTTGAGGCTCCAAGTTCACGATTAGGTGACACTTCTCTAGGCAGACTTCGTGAGCCGGTTTCGTGCAGAGTTTGTTTTAGCGACTCTATGTGAAGTACCAATTCAGGAGATACTTCATATGCAGTAGGAAATCTTGACTATTTATCGTTACTCAGTGAGGATCACAGACCTTTCATGATAATCCACTGATATGGGTCGAGACCCATTATTCAGGGCCCATAACTTTGAGCAGGGACTCGGATGGGAGATCAGGGCTTCGGTGATCTCACTCAGCATACCGACGTAGGTGGGGGTGTTAGAGAGAGCCCCCATAGTGGAGTGTTTCATTGCTGAGTAGTCTCCAGCAGTGAGTTCCACCACCAGTTGACATGTAGTGGAGTCTTCTGCATATGGAAGTAGACATATAATGGAGAGGTCTAAGAGGACAAGACCTAAATTGGACGACAACATGACTCATGGTCAGTTGTGTGAGGCACCCGAGGTAGAGACACACTTTCTAGGAGTGGTCAATTTTATTAATGTGATGGGTATGGTCAAATGGCTTGGGACTGTCTGACTCACTGCTCAAAGGATCAGCAGATGGTCGAAAGACCGTCTAGGTAGAAATAGGTATTTGATCAAGGAGGTCCGTAGGGATAAGTTAGAAATGGCATAGGATATAGTCATGCATCTGGAGGTGGACGAAGATTCATGATGTTCCCGTCACCACCACCTGGAGGTCCACCCCGACCGTAGGGAGCAGGTTGACATGGGAGAGCTCATCTCCAGGCAGTTCAGGCATACGACCACGGCTCTCCAGAGATGATACGAGGTATGATCTATGTCTACTACACCATAGAATCATTACTTATAGACATAGGTGTCAGTCATTATTTTATTGTCATTGCCCTTGTTCGGAGCTCAAATATTCTGATGGAGCCGTTGGATCGATCCTTATGGCTAGAGACTTCTACGAGAGATGATTCGACGATTACGCACTAGTGCCGGTAGTGTGATATTACTCTGGGAGACAAGAGCTTAGGCTAGAATAAACAAGTATCGACGTCGAGGCCTTATGAGTTCATCTTGGGTATGATCTAGTTATCTACAGTGCATTCTCAGATTGACTGTATTAGGCACAAATTGCAGTGTGTCCACCCGGATGGGACCAGGTTTACCTTCACTGGTGAGAAAGTGGCCTTTACAGTACATGATGGAATTTCTTGGAGGAGAGTGCAGCGAATCACTCATTAGTTCGCTTTCCATACCCTCAAATCTATTGATGGGGAGAGTCCGAGTTATTCTATAGTGGTGGACCAGTAGAAATTTTCTTTCCCCAATGATGTCTCAGGTCTACCTTCTCGCAGAGTGTGGGACTTTTACATTGACTTATACCCCATGATGAAATCGACATCTACAGAAGCATAAAAGGTAGACCCCATGCAGCTTCAAGAGCTGCAGGTATAGCTGGAGGACATACTAGGGAAGGTATTCATTTAGCCCAGTGTTTCTCCCTGGTCAGACCTGATAATGTTCACGAAGAAGGGTGATGGGGGCTTGAAGAATTATGTTGACTATCGGTGCCTAAACCTGGTGACCATGAAGAAAATGTACTAACTCCCAAGGATTGACAACCTCGTTGATCTATTTATGGGATCATGATGGTTCTCGAAGCCGGACCTTAGATTAGGGTATCACTAGCTCATTGTTCTAGATGAGTATGTGAAGAAGACAACTTTCAGATGTTGGTACGACCACTAAGAGTTATTCGTTATTTCATTCGATGTATCCATCTCTTAATAAGTGTTCATGGGACTAATGAACATGATATTTCAGCCATAAAATGATCTCTTTGTCATATTCATTAATGAAAACATACTAATTTACTTGACTACGGAGGAGGAGCATGCCTAACATGTTCTTGTAGTGTTGGAAAAACTCTGAGAGAACTTGCTTTATGGTAAGCTCTCATATTGTCAGTTATGGATCTGATAGGTTCACATTCTGTGACATGTCATTTCAGAGGCTGGAGTTTCAGTGGATCCAGCAAGGATTGATGCATTACATTCTTTAGAGCCACACATGATGGTGAAGAAGTACGGAGTTGCCTAGGTTTGGATGGATATTATTGGAGGTTTGTGCAAGAATTCTCTATAGTTGCAGCAACAATATCAGCCTTGATGAAGAAGGGGAAACCCTTTGTGTGGTCATAGATATGACAGAAGATCTTTCAGGAGCTGAGGAAAAGGCTTACTATTTCCCTCATATTTAGGCTTCTAGAAGAAGGCGTAGGGTATGTAGACTTCTACGATGCATCAGGGACCTGACTCGGATGTGTCTTGATGCATGAGCGAGTAGTGATCGCATATGGATCTCAAAATCTGAGACAACACGAGAAGAACTATACTACCCATGACCTCGAGTTAGCCGCAGTGGTCTTTGCCTTGTAGATGTGGAGAAACTATCTAATGGGTGATCATTTTACCATGTGCATTATTCACAATAGTCTCAGGTATATCTTCTCTTAGTAGGACCTATAGCTGAGATAGAGACATTGGCTTCAGTTCCTCTAGGACTATGACATCAAGATAGACTATACACCTAGGAAAGGAAACGTTGTTGATGATGCACTCAGTAAGAAACCTAGTATACATCTGCTTAGTGAGGTGACAGAGCATCTGACCACTTTACAAATATCCTCTCTTGATATAGATGGAGCATCTTTTATTCAGTCACATATAGTCACTCCTACACTTCTTCAGTGAGTCAGGGAGGCCCATTGAGGGGACGCAGACTACAAGACACTACATGCACAGATATCCATTGGACATGCACCTGCTGGATGTTTTTGATGGTTGGGAGAACATCATCCTTTTCATAGGATGTACCATTGTACTAGATTGACTTCAATAGGAAGTGTTGAGGGAGTTCCACTCATCCCCTCTAGTGGTACATCTAGGATGGTCGAAGATGTACCATGACATTGGATGATACCACTAGTGGCCGGGAATGAAGAAAGAAGTCATAGAGTTTGTATCCCATTGCCTTACTTGTCAGCATGTGAAGGTAGAGCATCAGGTACCAGCAGGCTTGGTTCAGCGTATAGTGGTCCCAAAGTGGATGTTGAATGGGATATCCATTGACTTCATGAAAGGACATCCACATACATCCAGGGGACATGACTCGATTTGCGTGATCGTCGATCGACTCACTATGTCGGCCTACTTAGTACATTTTAGAGAGCTGGGTTCAGCACATAACATGGGACAAATCTATGTTCAGAACATTGTGCGGCTACATGGATTACCCACGATGATTATCATCAATCGTGACACACATTTTACTTCCCAGAAATGGAAGGGGTTACACGAGGCTTCCAAGAAGCCCCTTCATTTGAGCACATCCTTTCATCCTCAGACGGATGGTCATCCTGAGTAGACCATTCACACCAATGAGGACATGTTGCGTGCTTGTGTCCTTGACTTCGGTCGCAGCTGGGAGGATCACATGCCTTTGGTGGAGTTTGCATACAACAACAGGTATCACTCCACAATTGGGATGACACCTTTTGAGGTGTTATATGGGTGACCTTGCAGATCACCTTTGTCCTGGACAGGCCCAGAGGATTCAGCACTAGTAGGACTGGAGATGGTACAAGCTACCATAGTGAAGGTTCAGATCATTAAGGAGCGAATGAAGACTGCATACTGTAGGAATAAGTCAAAATCCTACTAGAGTCATAGACCTCTAGAGATCGAGGATGGCGACCACATCCTTCTATGGGTCTCACCTCGACATGGTTTGCAGAGATTTGGCCAAGGTAGAAAGTTATCTCCGAGGTTCATCAGACCATTTAATGTCCTCACCAGAGTTGGTGAGTTGGCATACCTCTTAGCTCTTCCAACTTAGTCGCACCAGGTGGACACCATCCTCCATGTATCATAGCTAAGTAGATACATGCACGACCCTTATCACATCATCGACCATGGTGATTTTGACGTCGACGGTGGGGCGACATTTAAAAAGGTTTCAGTTGATATTGAGGATCGACAGGAGCGGGTACTTCATGGACGTTCGATACCTTTGGTGCACATTCGTTGGCAGCATGAGAACCTCACAGAGATCACATGGGAGCGGGAGGCTCATATGCATGCTCAGCACCCCCACATGATTCCTTTGATTGAGTTTTGGCTTATAGGGATGTAAATCCTTAGGTGAGGAAAATTTAATGAAAAGGAATTTACATTTAATTGTTTAAAATATATGGAAATTTAACGAGTCTGCGAAAATTGACGGGGTTTGATTCCATGTCCTGGAGTGCTTGGAATGAATTTTTGAACATTATTTTGAGTATGTTCAGTAAACGTGTGAGTGGTTTTTCTAACGTTCAAACCTGTGCTCCAAATTGAAACATGAAGACATCGTTGAACTTGCAGCACCCATTTTCACATAAGTAGAATTTCATCTCGATAGCAGTGGGTCGAGAGTGAAGATAGTTTTTGGGTTTTTTGTGGAAATAAAAAAATAAAATGAGCTCATATTTCATTTTATTTTGTTGTAACCACCCACCATGTGGATGTTCAGGGGTGTGTTCCACCGGAACTAAACTTCATCTTCTTGATTTATTGTAGTGGGGGCCACATGTCCCCCTAATAATGAGAGGAGTAGATAACCTCCCAACCACCCATAAAAATGTGGGGTAGCCTCTTCACCACCTCCACATTTTTTAATTGTGCCTACTTAGTTTATTATATTGGAAAATTTTTAAATTAATTAATATCATCATTGTAATTTAGGAAGGTTCCTAATATATAAATCATCCTAAATTCTACAATCGTTACATACCTTCCCCCATCTCTAATATATAGGGAGCTTGGGAGGAGGATTTGGTATGGATTCACCATGCAACGAAGAACTTGTAAAGTGATTTGATTCCCAACACTTGGAGGATTGCGATCTCCAATGAAGAAAGATTCCTCCATGAAGGACGCTTCCTCCACGAAGAACACAGTCGAAGAACATCTTTGACTTCTTCCTCAAAAGAACCTTGCTGAGGTAACTAACATGGGAAATCTTCAATGACCAACCTACCCTCCTCATCATCATCAATGAACAACTAGAGGTAGGGGATTTTTTGTGAATGATTTTATATACCCATGTTACTCCCTTCTAGAATAAGGAACATAGATCAACATCCAAACTAGTTGATCTGCATATGTTTCCTTTTGCGGAGTTTGGGATAAATTATTGTCGGAGGGTTAGTATTTCTTTATTCTTATGAACCTCTTGATACCTCTCTAATGTAGAGTGTACGGTCCAAACATTCATGGACCATCCTTTCATTAACCATTATGTTGATTTGCTGAGTTCTTTGAAACAGAGGAAGGCGACAAAGGTGACGAAGGCTTCAGCGTCGCCACCCACGGCCTCTGCAACCCATGCTACCCATGTTGCATCCTGCACCGCTACCGAATGAACCGGCCCCGCGAACCCTCGGGCGCCCCGAATGAACCGAATGCAGCCCCTCCAAGCGACCCTGACGAATCGCCACCGTGGTCTCCGCCCTTCCGGCCATGCCGCCTTAGGCCAGGACGAGTCGCCCTGGTCGCGTCGTCCCCTTGAAGAACTGGCCTCAGCCACCCCAACCTCCCAACTGAGCTACCCTGTCTGTGCCTTTTGCCAGCTGAGCTACCCCAGCCGCCCAGCCTCCTGACCGAACCGGCCCCAGTCACGCTATCTGCTAGATGAACCAGCCCCAGCCGCACCATCCCAGCCTCCAGACTGAACCACCCCAAGCCACCCTCATCGAAACCCTCTAAGCCAAACAAGACCTGCGCCCTAGGCTGAGCCACCCTTACGGCACCCTCTAGACCAAACCTCCCTCATGTCGAGTCATAGATAGTCCATGCCCTCGTGGTCGTTCCGCACCCTCACGGCTCTCCATGGCCCCTCGCGGCCTACTGAGCTAGGCCTACCAGGCCAGGCCATAGCCAAAGGGCTGCCTCGCCCAACGTGTCGGGCTAGACCCAATGGGTCAGGCTAGGACAACCTGAACTGGGTCAGCCAGACTAGGTCAGGCAGGGTCGGTCTGACTGGGTCGGACTAGACTCGGGCCCACTACGACCCATTTACGCTCCTTTGAACATATCATTGGAATCAGATATCTTTTTTAAAAACTTTTAGTGGAACTGGAAATCATGGAGCATGATGTGCCCTTTGAGTAAACCCCCTATATTTTGGGGTATAGTTGAGATACGGTCATGTTGGACTGTGCACGAATCCAACGTGGCCACAGGACAAAAAGTCAAATAACTAACATACCATGTGTCTGATTGACATGTAGTATATTACGTTGAGACCCCTATGACGTGGAGGGAATTTGAGATACTTTTTTTTTGGGAATTCGTGACAGATGGAGTATTGACTAGTAGATCGTGTTGCATATCCTCCCTAAGATGAGCGAGTGTAGTGGAGAGACCTAGTAGATTGCTGATACCTGATGATTGCTGACCGTTTTGACATGGAGTGACTCTACATGCCTAGTAGAGAGAGACTTGGTGTCTCGATAGACCCACAGTGGGGAGCTCCGTAGTGACGTGGCAGACCCACGAAACTCGACATGAGAAGTACCTCAAGAGGCTATGAGGGGCAGCACGATTGGAGATGCGACAGACCGACGATGGGGAGTGCCTCTATGTGACATAGAAATCCCATGATATTCGATAGGAGGAGTACCTAAATAGTCCATGGATGGTGGGAATCATGCCTGGTGTCGCGTTAGGCCCACTATAGCTATATGAATGGGCATATACCTAAGTAAGGCTATATTTTGATTTCATACTTTTTTTTATCCTTTATTTTTGATTTTATGATACCTTAAGGGTCTCGGGGTCCCTTCTGAGTATTGTTATAATCACCCTTGCATGGGCTATTGCCAACCTAGTTCTGCTGGTTGTAGACAATGGACAAAACGGACTGAGGCTAAGAGTATAAAGACTGGGCGGTACCTGGAGGTGGACCATATGGCGTTTTAGTATCCGGAAGAGATGGAAGGAGGTGGAGTGCTGAGGAGGAAATCTGTACCTACCTTTCTGGAAGTAATCCAAAAGGAAGACCGAGTAGCTGCATTTCTTTATTTTTCTTCAGTTTTATTGTTTGCATTTGTACTTGTACCATTACTGTTGGGATTTTATTCCATCCTCTTTTACTTTCAACACTCTTTTGGTTATATGGTTTAGACTTGTTCGTATCTTTCTATGTTTGTTTACAGGTTATAATGGCAATGCCTTCCCAGTTTTAGGGAATTACACCTTTGGTTCTAGTCTCCAGCCCCTGGCCTTTGGAAGGCGGGCTTGAGGTAGTCACGACACGAGCCTCGGGGGAAGGGTCATGACAGGGCATGGAATTTCAATAAATAATTCGTACTAAGAAGGACATAGTGAGGCCTTGATGTCATCACCATGAGGTTCCAACTAAAAAACTCTCTCTAAGGATTATATCACACTATTCACACTAGACTAATTATCGAGTCTCCTCCCATATGTATCTCTAGACGTATGTGCCAAGTTAATAGTGTAAACTATAAAATCTAGTTCTTGAACAAGATTCATGAAAATGAATGATTTATTAGCACATGTGTAGATCAATACTATAGCTGTGAGTAGACAATGACCATAACTGAAATCATTATTGGATCCATTGGGTAATACGCATCAACTATATGTAATTGTCCCCTCCTCTGTCCTCCATCTCTGTGTGCCTGGTGTGGAACACATGGGGGTGGTGGTGGTCAAATTTTGAAACGCATGCCATCTCCTCCTTCAATCCTATCAAATACGCTACATCTATTGCCCTACTGATCCAAATTCTCATGCTACTATCTCTATCACAGTGGTCCATCAACCATTTCGCTACATTCCCACAACTAGAATTCACTGGATGTATCAAATAATTTAATGAAATTTCCAATGATATGGTTCTCCATTGAACCCTATCATATGTATGAATGTACAATGTAAGATTTTTGGCTTAGATGTCCATAAAAACATCTTCCTCGAAGGTATGAGACCCGTATCAATCACTGTGTATCATATTCATCGAGTATGTAAAATGATTATTATGCCTTGATGAATACATAGATATAGACATGTCATCCAACCAGAGCTATAAAATCTCTTGTTCATGCATTTCCATTAGCTTCTATGGTGATAACCCCCTACCAAATTTTTTTTTCCAACTGTATCCATGGAAGTGTCCCATAATCATATGATCAGGTAATCTAAACCCCATTCCCACCCTATTTATACATGTATATGAATCACCTCTAGGACCACCATATGATCTTATAGTGCCCCGACTGGACAGAAAACTAGGCCACCACCTAATGTTAGTCTTCATCCACCTCATATTTGAGTTCTCTATGGGAGTTAAGGGGTATCTATTAATGAAAATCATGATTTGGTCTTAACATGAGAATCACATCCAATTGTACTATAGGTACCATGTGATACTCTATTAGTGGTGGTATAGCTGGTAGACCACCCAGAGTTACTGTCTCAACTACAAATCTATGTAATAGTATAACATTACCCTGAATATCACCCCTTTGATCATGTTGTGGAATCTAAGAAGGATGTCTAGTTGTTTTTATCATGATGTAAAAAAGCTATGTTACACATTAAATAGATTATAAATGGTGATCCAACTCATGAAGTTCATGGAAAACACAACTAATTCCTTTATGATGCCAAAACCATCATTTTCTTCCTGTAATTAGTGCTTTCATGTACTGAGACAAAAAAAGAATTTCTGGTCCTAGTGTATGGATACGTCAGCCATTGCACCAACACCTGATTCCATGTCCTGAAATCTGATCTCAAAAAATACAACATCGTTTCCACAAAACAAAATACGTAGAATCTTGGTCCTTAAAATAGAACCAGCCTAATTTGATACTGATCCTTCACAACCTGTCCTGGATTGTTCCATTCCAAGACTATGTCTTACCTACCTCTCATAGACTAGGGTCTATAGACTAGCACTAAGTGGGTATATCCCATTAGTGGGAAGAATCATCCTATGTTACTCTACACATGCATATGTCTCCAAGAAAATGTGATGAAACAGAAAATATTATTTAAACATAAAATTAAATGGGGCTAGAATACATGCCCAACAACTGGCAAAGAATAAATGATCAAGTACCTAAAAATCCTCGGCTAAAACCCCATTCCGAAAGGGTAAGTAATAAACCCCAATTTGAAGTCGTAGAAGCAATCCTCTTCTGCCTGGTCTCTCTATGAAAAACCTAGCCACGGTCCACCTTGGACTCCATCAAATCATTGATCATCTAAACAAGACATGAAATGTGCAGAGAAATACCTTACAAGGGTGAGTAAAAAAACTTTGTAGGACACCCCGCAACATGATGTAAAATACCACAATGAAAACATCACTCAGAGGATACAGTCTACTTGACCAACTTTTATGTATAAAATAAATATAACAATAACATCCAGGTATACCTACAAAACATACCAAGACTCAATATCTCTTTAAATTCCATCCATATGGTTTTTCTTTTTTCTAGCTCATTCATGGTTATGTTACTTATTGAACCATCTAATAGTAATCACATAGAACAGGTCTATCAAAAATATTTGAGAGAACACATGGTCTCGATTCTTCATGAAGTTCCCTGAGACAATAGGACTCTCAAAGACACGAGTTCTCGATATCAAAACTAATCATTATCCTCACGATTGTACTCAAGGAATGCTCATTTTGGGAGTACATACTCCTCGTGGTATGATGTCATCGAAGACATTCATAATGAGTTCCATCAAATTTGAGCCTAGCCAAATAGAAATACACTACTCAAAGTCATGATATACAATGAGTGGATTATTTTTAAATAATATTGACCAAAAAATATGTATTAGTCCTCAATGTAGGGGATTCATCTTAGAGAATACCAGCAACCATACTGATATGGTTGGTAATGTCGGGGATTCTCTACAGAGAATAAGATGTACACTATCATTACAGCCCACCGGACTGAGTATTAACACCATGTACTCAGAGGAGACATCAATTCCCATGAAACACCATTAGTGATGATAGAGGACTTCTCCTATCCCAAGGTGGGTTTCCAAACCTCTATCGAGGTGTTGGCCTCTAGTGGGGATTATTGTTCAGTGATGTGGATGTAATGCCACACAAAACCCTTGAGGAAAGAACCGTGGGAATCATAGAACCCACAATGGTGCATACTAACAGTCAACTAAGCCATCTCAAATGGCCCACCTCATTGTAAGGGTCCCAACAAAATGGACTATATTGAAACTAACCTTCTGTTTCAATGATACATAATAAAATAGTGCATAGGTCAGGACTGGTCCAACCGATCTAGTGCCACCCTATTTGGACAACATTACCTAACATGTTCTGGATCATCCCAAACTGGTCCATGCCGTTGGGCCACAAGTCCACAAAAAGATAGGCCAGGTTGTCCATCCCATTGGTTTACTGAGATGCAGTCCACTGGACCACTGGACCAACCCCGCCGGGCCATTGGAGCAGCCTTGTTCACCCATCCCGAGCAGCATGTGTAGACCTCCCCATCTTCAGAACGCGTCCCATCAACGTGTAATGGCCGATTGTCACTCCTACCACATTTCATAGATGGTGCACCATGAATCCCTTCGTGTCACCTGCCTAGTGTCAACCGCCACCATAGGGTCCTTGAAACCAGCAACCACATTTTTTGGCCACTTCCGCATCCGAGTTAACAGTGCGACCACATGCTGAAACCCAGTTTCCACCCATGGCTCTCACCACCATAAGCCCCCTTCGACATGGTCCCACCATACTGCACCCCATTACTATTTCTAGACACCCATCCCATGGCTTCTCCAAATCAATGCCTGCAACTTCCACCATAATGGTCCATCTCACTGTAGTGATCCCACCTCGACCGTGGGTTGCTGCTACCGACAATCACCCTAATAGATTCCTATCATAGTGATTCCTACTAGACCGGCAGTTCCATCTAGTAGGTTTTTCATCATCCACCATGTTTCTTGTAATGGACCGTCCCCAGTTATATAGAGTCGGTTATTTATAACATAACATTGGAATAATATAAGGAATCATGTCCCGAAATACGGATCAGTTTAGTATTATTGAAATCAAGATACAAACATAAGTTCAACATTACCACATGAAAAGAAATACAACAGTAATTGTTTCCATTAGAAACATCAAAGCCTCCTAGATTATGCCTACAAGTCACTCCTAAATAACTTCTTCATATCCTAGGAAAATGAATCATAAGAAAGGGGTGAGCTCAAATGATCAGTTAGGCTAGGAAATACCATGGAAGATTACATAAAGATTAGGAAGGATTAATAATTCAAAACATATGCCTTTAAAAATAATAAACGTGAACACATTATTAAAGGAATATGTGATGAGTAAATAATTCCATAATAAAACATAGTCAGGGGTGTTCTACTAGTAGAATAACCACATGTACTATCATTTTTATTTTCATAATGAGGGAATGTATAATTTCAAACATTCGAAAACAATTTGTCTAGGCCTTGGTCAAGATGGCTAAAAATGATTAAGGCCTCATCCAAAACCATATATCAAATTGGGAAAGCCCTCGGCCAATTCCACGTCTAATTGTCTCATGATACATACTGATGCACCGAGGAGCTATAGTGGGCTCTACCTATCACGTACTATGTCTAATACATTCGTCATATGAATAGGATGAAACATTACATAAACATTTATATTAAAACTATCATATGAAATTTCAATACGTTAACTATAAACAATGAATGGTATAAAAATAACACATCCACAGTCAAAAAAATCACAAAACCATCAACACAATATGGATGATTTGTATCATAATAAATCAACTTAAAACTTGTTGAAAATCTCTAAATGTATGTTGACATAGATGAAATGGAAACTATTTGAAAGAAATACCAATTTCTACTTTTTTTTGACAAAATAAGACGGATCCATTAATGATGGAGATCAGCAGAAATACAGGAGCATAACCACGATGGAAAATGATTGAACCAGAGCAAATCCTCGTAGGGAGGGCCAATGCCTTCCATCTTGTGAGCGGCTTCATTCGCTTCCCTTCTAATAAATGAGAAATTGCAGGAATTGAAGCCTTGTCTCCGCGAGTGAATACACCGGATAATGGGACCGAAAGGTTGAAGCCCGCCGTCAGTGAGATTGATGGCATTGATTACAGTGAGACAGTCGGATTCGATGTGAATGGAATCCCAACCGCAATCTTTTGCGAAGTTTAATCCAGCAAGGATGGCGGCGGCCTCCGTGACTGAGGGCTCCCAAAGTGCATAACGTGCTTCGTATTTGGCAGCGATAAGATTTCCCAGGTTGTCTCGGGCCAGTAAACCTAGTCCAACTGGGCCATCCTTAGGGAGAGAGGCATCCACATTGATCTTAAAAATCCCTTCCGGTGGGGGGCACCAATGTTGGGGAAGAGGAGGGTGGGTGGAAAGTCTTTGTTGTTCATGGTGGTTCTGCCAAACCGCAATCCATGACAATGCCCGGTCAATCCAAAATCTGGGGGGCCTCCGGAAATGATTGAAAATGGCCTCGTTCCGCCTATTCCAGATAATCCAAGCCAAAATGCACAGGGCGCCTGCTTTAGCCGGAGAAAAGGAGGAGCACCATCGCATCAGGAGAGATGTAAGATCTGAGGCGGTGTCCGGGAACAACTCTATAGTTGATCCCCAGCCATTCCAAATCCCCTGAGCCCCGGGACATTGAACAGGAGCATGGAAAGGGGATTCAGTCGCAGAAGGGCAGAAAGGGTCATAAAGTACATTTTTTGTAAAACAATGAAAATATTACTTTAAAAACATATAATGTAAAATAAGGGCCTAAATGTATTTAAACCAAAGTCTAGTAAATAGTAAAAATGTTTTGAAATACATTTTTATGAAAACATGGATGTGTATGATAAATAGGTCCCATAAGATATTTACATAAAAACAACCTTGGATTATAATGTGATTGTTTAATTAACCCTTACCTTGTACTTTTCCTTAGTCGATGACACATTTAACAATTTTATATTAATTAAATCATTGTTATTTTGTTTCAAAAAAACTATACACATATATATGATATCATATATGATACTCTAATATTGATATGTTACTAATATTTTGGAAATATCATTGGTTTAGTTGTTTACAGATTTATTTTCAATTAACTGCTCGGTTATGCAAGACTTGATTGTTATGGATAGGATGTATTTTATTCATATACATAATGATATTATGTTCTTAAAAATTATTTTTAATCAATAAAAGATTATTATTCTATAATGATCATTATGGGTAATGAATCTCACCGTGTTCGTGGAGACAGTAATCCGTATGTACGCACGAATGAAAATATTATTATATTGATTGTGAAATAGTATTTAATTGGATGTTTTATCATATATATATATATAGAATAAATAACCGTTATTATTTATTATTTAAAAATTTTATTCTCATTATTATTTCCATCCAAATAATGAAGTTTTTGATTAACAAACTACACCACAACGTGTAGATGGTAAGTTGTACGTATGCACATGTGGTTAAATTTTCATTCATATGATAGATAGAATAATTAATATGGTTTTACCATTTTCATAATAACATAATAGTATATATAAGATAATAGGTTTATAATTTCAGAATTTAAAAAACAAAGAAAGAGGAATGGTATGAAGAAAAGAACTTGAAATAGGTGAGGAAATGTTTACCTCTTCTTCGGGTTCTTCCTTTTTATTTGATCAAAAGGGTTCCATAGGAAGGCTTTATGACCACAAATGAAGGCCTCTAGAATGAGTGGAAAAAATGTGGGAGGATATTTGAGTAGGGTTTGGAAAAGAAAAATGGCATTGGAGGTGTAAAATTAAGAGAAGGGGATGTCCCCTTTTATAAGAGTGGTGAGGGTCACTTTCGGAATAGATAGAAATATTATTTCATAATAAAGTAATTTTCAGATTATAAAGGCTCCAAAATATTTTTTTAGAGGATAAGGTGGGGATGGGTGGAAAACCTCACAACCAACAGGTTTTAGAAGGGTTAGGTCACCATATTAACCTTATCTTTTAGATTTAGCACTTAGTTATATAGTTTGACATTTACCATGTCTCTTGGTATTTTTATATTATATGGTTAATAAATATAATATAAACTACCAAGAGAACCCCAAGTGGTTCACTATATATATATACCCTTAGATAAGTCCATTATACAAGCCATATAGTTTTATGAATATTATATCAATTAATAATATAGTATTTGTTTTAAAAACTCCATTATGTCAATTTTGATACTATTTAGTAGTTGATATTTTTGAAATCCATTTAATGTTTATCACATCGAATAAAATTTATTTAACCAAACCTAACATGAAATATTAAAAAATATAAATAGTGTAATTTATCATAAGAATAAATTTACATTTATTTTGATATTCATAATATCAATAATTTTAATATTTCATTAATAAGGTAATACTGCATCATCATTTTTACATAAATAAATTAAATTATTTAATGTATAAAATTAATATATAAAATACCATTATGTAGGAAATAATTTTATCATTTTAAATAATATTAATACCCGAATTTATATTGTGTGTGACCCTATATTGAAAATGATTTATTTATTAAACTTTAAATTTAACTCTTTTAACTATTCTTTAAATAAAATAATAATAAATGTCCTAATATTATCCAACTGGAACGAAGGGGATCATATTTTATTCCTAATGATATTTTTGTTCTATTTAAAATTATCCAATTGAATTAGGACAAGTGTTAGGGTAATTATGATATTATTTTTACCTTTAATTACCCTATTCACATTTAACTATGGTAAATAAATTTCAAAGGTAACAATTTAATACAAAAAAAAATCATCTTATCGAACAACATATTACATACTAATATTAACCATGTCACTTTTATTTTTGAAATTAAATTCACATAATCTATAAAATTATGTTTTATACAAATTTACAAATATTCCTAGGAGGTGGGTAAAAGACGGTAAAAAGGTCAATAAAATTTTTATATATCTAAACATATTCAAAAATGACTCTAATGAATTAAATTGATCTTATATAGGTATTATATATCTAATTTGACCTAAAATAAATTTAATTAAGTTAAATAAATATTTAAATAAAATGTCAATTTTAACCATTAACGCGGTTTTTTCACTATTCATCACAAATTGAATGTCTTTAAAAAAATACAAAAAAATTAACCCAAATATAATTTTCATATTATGAATTCAAAAATGAAGTGCATTTCTAAAAAAATTCTAAAATTTTTTAATGTGGGTATTACAATTTATAACAACTAATTTTTATTGGTCGCGATGTATTAGAATCACGAAGTTGCGTACAATGCAAGCTATTGCATTATTCAAAGAGAAATGTACTATGGAAGGAAGGGGTGTTATATTCGTTCCATAATCAAATAATTTCTTCCTTTAAATTTCTATAATAATACCATATAAAAAGATTCAGGTGTTTCTTCATCATATGTTCCTCTGGTTCCCATGTCGCCTCTTCCATCTTATGGTTTCTCTATAGAACTATTTCTAGACGAGTCGTCCAGTTTCTCAGCACTTGTTCTATTGTATCATGAATTTTGAAAAACTTTTCCCAATAAGACAGATCAAGTTGCAATTCAATTTTCTCATAGGTGACTGCATGTGTTGGGCTAGGCATGTATTTTCTAAACCATGATACGTGGAACACATTATGAACATTGGAGAGACTTGGTGGAATTTCTGAACAGTAAGATATATCCCCAATTCATTCTAAAATTTTGAATGGTCCAATGTAACTAGGATATAATTTTCTCTTATTATTGAATTCTATAACTCCATTCCTTGGATACACATTTAAGAAAACATGATATCATACCTGAAATTCCATATCCTTCCTTTAGCTATCGGTAAAGATCTTCTGCATACATCTAGCTTCTTTGATGTGGGTTTAGATAATCCTCACATTTTCCATTGTTTCCTCATCATGTTATGGGCCAACTATTTTTTTTTCAGCCACATTATCATAAAAAGTTGGTGTGCGACATCTCTTTCCATATAATGCATTATATCATGCCATCTAGATACTTTAATGGAAGCTATTGTTATTGGAAAATTATACAAGGGGAAAATATTGATCCCACATACCTTGAATGTCAAGTGAGAAATATCTCAACATGTCTTATATGGATTGAATAGTCCATTATGATTCTCTATCAGTTTGATAGTGGTAGGAAGTACTCAAATGATTTTCAGTATGAAGGGTTTTCATATGTCCTTTCTAGAATCTGGAGGTAAAACAGGGATCGCGATCATAAACAATCTATAGGGGAACTCCATCATGTCTTAAAACATCCTTAAGATACATTCTTACTAATCCTTCAAGTGGTAAATCTTCCCTATTGAAAGAAATGTGTTGAATTGGTAATACGATCAACAATGACCCATATTGCCTAATTCCTTCTAGGATTATTTCGTAGCCCCCTGACAAAGTCCTCGTTAATATCATCCCATTTCCACTCACGTATGGGAAGTGGTTCGATGACTCCAATTGGATGTTGTCTTTGAACATTCACTTGTTGGAAAACCATACATCTTGACACAAAATCAGAAATCTCCATTTTCATGTGGTCCCACTAAATGTGTTCCTTCAAATCTCCATACATCATGGTGCTCCCATGGTGTATAGAGAAATTGGGTCTATGAGCGTCATCCACCAATTCCCTTTTTTGATCAGGTATATCAGGAACACAATTTCTATTTCCAAATTTTAATATTTCATCATCATATACAATGTCACTCAATCCCCCATCATTTATAGTCTTAATATTTTGTAGAAACTCCCCATCATCTATCTAATAACTCTTTAACCTTTCTAGTAAAGATGGGGTTTCCACTATTTGAAAACGTATTGATGTTTCACCTTCCAAGGTTATTCCTATATCCATATTTACAAGATATGTGAAAATATGATCTATTTTAACTCTCATCTTGTTCAAAACTCCATGGTCTTTACTTCTCAAAGAATATTCCACCCTATTTTCCTTACTTGGGTGGTAGTGTATAGTGAAATAATAATCCTTGAGCAGTTCAATCCATTGTCTTTTCCTATTGTTTGGTACATTCTATGAGAAAATACACTTTAAACTCTTGTGATAAGTATAAATCTCTCATTTTTCACTATATAGAGACTATCTCCGCATTTTAGAGTGAATATTATAGCTGCAAACTCAATAACATGAGTGGGATAGTTTTTCTCTTGAAGTTTTAGCTATCCTAATGCATAAGAAATAACTCTATCATTTTGTATAAGGACACAACAAAGTCCTTTCTTTGAAGCATCACTATAAATAACAAAGTCATAATTTTCTGATGGTAGAGACAATATAGGATAATTAAATAATATTATTTTTAGTTATTGAAAACATTCTTCACACCATTTTGTCCGAAC
This sequence comes from Viscum album, assembly GCA_963277665.1. Taxonomy (NCBI): domain Eukaryota; kingdom Viridiplantae; phylum Streptophyta; class Magnoliopsida; order Santalales; family Viscaceae; genus Viscum; species Viscum album. The sequence goes on from OY728160.1 coordinate 1,924,708,508, forward strand.
AAATTTAACCCATTTTGTGTGAGCATGGTTAATGTGTTAGCCAACAGGGAAAAATTCTGGACCAAATGTTGATAATAACCTGCAAAACCAATAAAACTGTGTACCTCAGATATAGTCTTCAGTGTTGGGAATTTGTGGATTGCCTTTGTCATTAAAGGATCAATATAGATTTCATCCATAGAGAAAATATGTCCATGAAATGAAATCTCCTAAATCCAGAATTCACACATGCTAAACTTCCCATATAATTCTTTTTTTCTAAGAGTCTTCGGAATAATGTGAAAGTGATTTTCATGATCATATTAGGGTTTCAAGTATGTCAAGATATCATCAATAAATACCACTAAATTTGTTTCCTAATATTCCTTAAAAACTCTATTCATTATATCTATGAAGACAAAAGGTGCATTAGTCAATCCAAAAGGCATTAATGTAAAATCGTAATGCTCATACCTAGTTCGAATTTTTTTTTGGAATTTCTTCCTTCATCACACACAACTAATGATATCTAGATCAAATTTAAATCTTTTTAAAATATTGAGCACCATGAAGTTGGCTGAATAAATCATCAATTTGTGGTATAGGATACTTGTACTTTATTATTATAGCATTGATATCTCTATAGTCACTGAACAACCTCATAGATTTGTCTTTCTTCTTAAAAAAGGATAGGGGAACCCCATGGAGAAACACATGGGTGAATAATTCCTTTATTACCTAATTCATATAGTTGTTTATTTACTTCCACTAATTCCACAGTGGCCATTATTTAAGGGGTCTTCAATATGGTCCTTGAACCAGGAATTAAATCATTAGAAAAATAGATTTATCATTTTGGAGGATGTCCAAGTAAATCTTATGGAAACACTTCAACATATTCTTGAACAATAGGTACATCCTCTATTCAAATATTCTTTTTCCCACCTATAATTATTTCATTCTCATCCTCATGAATAATTGAAATTAGTAGAGCTACTGGGGGTGGATCTAGATAGGAATCAGATGGTGATGTTTCTTCTCTAAAGATAATGTACTCTGTATCATCATCGAAGATTGTATCCTCCTTCCTCTTATAATAAATTTTTGCATCATGGTATGAAAGCAAAACCATACCGGGGATTAAGTCAAATTTAATCATGGGATTGACGATTTTATCAATAGTTGAATATCATTTATATGCCTTAATGGAGAATGATTCACAAAACAATATTACAATAATATTCCCATAAGAGTTTTTATTAAAAACTCTCTTGTTAAATCAAATTGGAAATATCTAATTTCCTTAGAAAAATGGGAAGATATGAAACAATGCGATGATCCAGAATCAGATTGATCATTGGCAAAACATGAGGAAACCATTAAATTACCATCCACCACGTCTTTCGAAGATAAAAACTTAGCAGTAGTGATCTAATAAACATGGGCCTAATCCATTGTCCTTCTCTAAGGCATGTTTCCCAGACTCTTAGGACATTCCTTTGCATAATGTCCTATCTCCCTGAAATTGTAGTGCTGAATATTGGTAGCATATTTCTTCCCATTACATTCACTAGCATGATGAATTTTCTTTATACATTTGTAGCATAATTTTATCCATTTAGACAGGCACTAGGGTTCGTCCTTCCAAAATTATCACAAGGAGGAAATTAAACTCTTCCATTCTTCCCCGTTTCTTTATTTCCTTTCGCAGAGTGTTAAACAGATCTCTTCTTCTCTTTATTGGCTTTAATGTCATAGGACATAGAGAACTTCTTTTCTGTCTTGATAGCACATAATGCAATATCTTCATACGATGAGAAGGATTTCTAGAATAATGAACAATAGAGAACTTGTTTTAACCCATCAATGAAATTATCAACATTTCTTTGTGGGTTATGTATATAATTTGCAGCAAGCCTTTCAAACCTTGTAATTTTAGCTTCACACTTTGGGAAATTCTCATCCTCCTTTTGTATCAGGATCAGAAATTTCATTTCCATATCAACTCGATGGTCACAAGGAAAGTATTTTTCTATGAAAAAATCATTAAACTACCAGTATTCCATACCTGATACTTCTTCATCCTCATTATTGTTTTGAATTAATGATCACCATTTATTTACATCTCCGGTGAGGTGATAAACTTCCATGAAAACTTTTTCCCTTTTTCTACTACCTAAAGCAATAAATATTATCTCTATGGAACATATCCATTTTTTGCTAAAAATTGATTTGTAGAACCATTTAATGTTGATGGTTGTTTCCTGATGAAGAGATCGAACATCAATCCTCTACATTATGGATCAGGGTACTCGATATGCATAAAGTTATTATTCATAACCTGAGTGAGTTGTCCAAGTATGGTGATAATCATATCAGCACTAGTGACATCACCAGCTCCACTATATTTATCTTGAGAAGGAGGAAAATCCCTACATGGATTTCATGCGTTGATATGGTTTCCATTCCTTCCACTAGGCAGCATTTCTAAAAAATGTCATATATTAGATTAGTTTATGAACCACAACACATAATTCAGAACTTATAGAACACTTAACAAAAATTTAACAATTTATGGATATAATCCATAATCATAAAAAAATTTTACTTGTTGATTGTATAATCATAAATCCTTCATATTTTTTTTATGAAAATGAGAATTATCCTATGAATATATCCCGAGAGTTTCATAAATAAGAGTGCAGAAAGGCTCATTGTCGTGCACCAGTTCCCATTCGAGCCTATCTCAAAGCGGTGTTTTCTGGTTTTAAACCTAGGTACATCTTTTCCAGAGCTGCCTCTACCTACTCATATCCAAACGGGGATGCATTTCTGGTAAAACTCAAAAAATATCTACAGTACCCTAATTCTATGAATTTCTTCTATACCCATCATAAAAGTCTTTCTTAGGGTAATGTTCTCTAATCAGAGTTTTTCTAAATCGAGTTTCCATGGTTTGTACTAAAACATTATCTAAAACTAACTATAACACCCCGACCCTAGTTACCCAAAGTAGGTTCTTTATTACATAACATTGACCTGATAAAAGGAATCATGTCTTGAAACACAAATAAGTTTAGAATTATTGGAAACAAGATACATACATAAGTTCATCATTTAAACTTGAAAAGAAATACAACACTAATTTATTCCATTAGAAACATCCATGACTCAAAGATCATTGCTACAAGTCACTCATAATTAACTTCTTCATATCCTAGGATAATGTAACCTAATAAAGGGGTGAGCTCAAACCCTCAGAAAGGGTAAGCAACACAGTGGAAGAAAACATAATCATTAGGCATGGTGAAAAATTAAAAACACATGCCTTTACAAATAATAGACATAATCACATTATGGCAGACATATTAGTTGAGTAAATAATTCCATAATAAAACATATTCATGTCTATTCTAATAGTCTAATAACCAAATGAACCATCATTAATATTTTCATAATTAAGGGATTTATAATTGAGAACATTCTGAAACATTTGGTCAAGGCCTCGTCCAATACGTACCAAAATGATAAAGGCCTCAGCCAAAACCATATAGAAAATAGGTAAAGGCCATGCCCAATTCCACATATAATTGTCTCATGAGACATACCAATGAATTGAGGAGCTATAGGAGGCTCCACCCATTACATACTAAGTCCAATACATTCATCATATGAAATGGTTGAATCCTAACATAAACATTCGTATTAAATCTAGCATACGAAATGACAATACATTAACCATAACCCATGAATGGAATAAAAATAACCAATCCAAAGTCAAAAATATCACAAAACATTCAATACAATATGGAATATTTGTACCATAATAAATCAACTTCTTACAAGTTAAAAATCTATCCATGGATGTTGACATAGATTAAATGAAAACTATTTCAAAGAAATACATTTTTTAAACCATTTAAAAGTCACATAAATATAAATGAAAGAATTTATTTTGAAAATATTCTTAGAATCATGAATGAGAATCATCAATTATGTTATAATGGTGGAAAATTGTCGCATCCGCTGTAAATGTTAAAAAACAGTCTTACATTAATTATTTCAAAAATATCATAAAGTACCTTCATTGGAAAATGATGGAAAGATTCCATTCAAATCATATAAGGTAAAATAATGGTAAAAATTAAATTAAACCATATTCTAGTAAATGTTAAAAAAATTGAAATACATTTTAAAAAAACATGGATGTTTATGATAAATAGGTCCCAATAGATAATTACGTAAAAACAACCTCGGATAATAAACAGATTGTGAACATAACCATTACCTTGTACATTTCCTTAGTAGAAGGTAAATTAACCACCTTAATAATAGTTAATTTTTTTTACTGAATAATAAAATAAATATAAAAATAAATATGATATCATATATGATCCTCTATTATTTATTTGATAATAATATTATAGTAATATAATCATTTAGAGTGATAAATGATATGTATTCCTTTAAATGGTTGGTTATGTAATCCTTGTTTTTGTAGATATAATGTATTTTATTCATATCCAGAATAATATTATGTTGTTAAAAATTATTTTTAATAAAAAATTGAAATTAATTCTTTAATGATTATGATAGAGAATCAATCTCATTGCGTTCGTGGAGACGATAATCCGTATGCACGCAAGAGCGACAATATCATTATATTGTTGGTGAAATCATATTTAATTGGATGGTATATCATATATACATAATACAAATTATTTAATATATATTATTTATATCCATTATACTCATTATTATACCCATCCAAGTAATTAAGTGTTTGAATAACAAAGTACACAATGACGTGGAGACGGTTAGTCGTACATACGCACATATGGTTACTTTTTCATTCATGATGGATATAATAATGAATATGGTTGTACAATTTTAATAATAACATCAAATTATATAGAATATATTTGAGGTATTGTATTATAATTGAAAAAACAAAGAAATTGGAAGTGGATAAAGAAAAAAATAAGAAAGATATTATGGAATATTTACCTCTTTTTCTGGTTCTTCCTTTTGATTTGATAAAAAGGGCTCCTTAGGGTGGATTTATGACCAATATAAGGCCTCTAGGATGAAGGTAGGAATGTTGGAAAGCTATTTTTGTAGGGTTTGAACGATCTAAATTGCTTTAGTGGTGTAAAATTAAGAGAATGTGATGTGACATTTAAAAAAATAGGCGAGGGTCACTTTAAGAAAATCTTGAAATATTATTTTGTAATAAAATACATTCTGTTTATAATGGAACCAAAATGATTTATTTAGAGGATAAGTTGTGGATACGTAAAAAAACCTCTCAACCAGTAGTTTTAAAAAATATTTGGTCACCATATTAACCTTATATTATAGATTTAAATCTTAGTTAAATATTTTGACATTTACGATGTCTCTTTGTGTTTTTATATTATATGGTTAATAAACTTATTATAATATACCGAGAAAACCCCAAGTGGTTTCTTATTAATATATATAACCATATCTATGTTCTTTGTTTGAACGATATATTTTAATGAATATAATATCAATTCAAAATATAATATTAATTTTAAAAAATCAATTTTTTAAATTTTGACATTATTTAGTATTTCATTTTTTTGAAAGCCATTAAATCAATATAACTTCTAATAAAATTTATTATTCAACCCTAATATGTCATAATAACCTAGAAAATTTGTTCCATTTTTCATTAGTTACAATTTTCATTTATTTGGAAATTTATATTATCAATTATTTTAATATGTCATTAATAATGTAATTACTGCATCATCATTGTATCAAAAACAAAATAAATTGTATAATGTCTACAAATTATAAACAAAATAAAACTGTGTAGTAAATATTCATACCTTTCTGTAGAATATTTATTTCCGAATTAATTTTTTGTGTAACCCTATATAAAAAATGGTTTTGTTATTAAACATTGAATTTAACTCATTTAACTATTCTTTAAATAAAATAATAATAAATTTCATAATCTAATCCAAGTGGAACAAAGAGGATCATATTTTATTCCTAAGGAATTTTTAGTCGAATTACACTAAACAAATAGAATTAGGACATGTGTTAGGGTAACTATGATATCATTTTTACCCTTACTTACCCAATTTACTTCTAACTGTGCTAAATAAAAGTCATAAGATACTATTCTCAAAAATTATTTTCATTTTTTGAACCACATTTTACTAAATAATATTAACCGTGTCTCTCAAATTTTTGAAATTCAACTCACATAAGTAGAAAAATTAAGTTTTTTTTACAAATGTTCAAATACTCCTAGGAGGTGGGTAAAGACGGTAAAAAGTTCAATATTTTATATATCCAAACATATTATAAAATGGCTCCAATTAATTAAATTGAACATATATAGGTATTAAGTATCTATTTTTACCTAAAATAATTTCATATGAAATAAATAATTATTTAAACAAAAAGTCAGTTTAAACAAATAACGCTCTGTTTTTCAATATTCATCAAAAATTGAATGTTTTCCAAAAATTACCAAAACATAAACCTAAATTAATATTGATATAATGAATTAAAAAATAAAGTCCATTTAGAAAAAAAAAGTTTATAAATTTTTAAAATATGTGTATTATTATTCATAATGGATAGTTTGATTTGTTGTGGTGTGTTAGAATATCGAAGTTGTGTACAATGCAAGCTACTGCATTATTCAAAGGAAATGTACCATGAAAGATTATGGTTTTACATGTTAGTCCTATGGTATCTTGATGTTGGGTGGCTATGCTGCCATGTCCATATTTGTAAAACCATCTTCCTGGGGTTTCCACCATCTCCCTTCTAATATTCTTTTTGAGACTAATTTACCGTTGCGATCCTCTGGTCATAACCATCCCTGAATTAGCCTCTGATCCCCCAGTCAATCACTCTAGAGGGCCATATTTATGAGGAACCTTCTAGAAAAATACTTCATGACAAAAAAGGTTCCCTAGTGAAGAGCACAAGAAGAGGATAAAATAATTCACTAATAACACAAGAAGAAGGAACATCGGCCTGGTTTGTTTCAACCTTCGCTCGTCCCGTTAAAAAATATGGAACAAAAAAATATTATACACATAGATTATTATTCTATTTAAATCCCCACAGTTGAATACCCATACTACATGAATAATCATCTAGTAGATGAACCTGTTTGTGGGTTAGTCTAGGTTCGTCATCAGAATGTAAGATGGGAATGAAAATAAATAAAATAATCCCCATACCTAGAGTTTTGATCCATCAGTGATGATTATTCTTTTATGTCGATGATCCATCCAAGAGTGAACTCAAATCGACATCATTCAACTATATTCGATATTCAACAAGATATTTCACCATCACTTTTCATCTCAATAGCATTCTAGGGAATTTCTCTATTAATTTGAATCTATTCTCATATCGCAACCAAGATGTTGAATTAAAAGAACTTGTTTTAGCGTCACTGCGTCGATGTGTTGTAGTTTCACCATGATGTCGCATTCATGAAATAAAATTGGTTTCCCTATCATGGTGTCACAGTTTCAATATGTTATTGTGAAATAAAAAATGAAATAAAATAATCTTTTTATTTTTATTTCATTCTCCTTTAAAATGTCCAAAAATTTTACATTCACAGTTTACCTACAAAGGTGAATGTTAGAAATATCCTAATGAAACAAAACCACTCAAACACAAAAGTGGACTGAAATTTAAAGTCCATGATATCATTAATATGTTTTTTGGATTTTATAAATTATATAATATTATTTAGTAATTATATTTATGATTCTTCCATTTACAGGTTTTTTCATAGAAGACTCACATTGACTAAGGTTAAGTCGAGTCATTGGTAATTACAGTGCTTTGAGCTCCATGGTGCCCTCATATTTCCAAGCCAAGAAACCTTTTAGATGTTATTATACTATTTCAGGAATGTCTTCCATGTACAGTATAAAAATGATAACTTTTTATGACCTATTCCAGGCACACCGGGCCTCGGAATTGCACGTCGTCACATCACCTGGTCTCAAAATTTCCCTAGAAATATTCTAGCAAACAAATTCAGTAAATAATGAGTCATTATAATATTAATTAAAAGGAATATTCTTTAATACATTGGAATGATTATATAAATAATGAACTATGGATATTTTATCCCCAATGCTTACACTAGAGATGATTTTATTTAACATTGGATGGAAAAATGTTGATAAAATATTTTAAATTAAAAAAAACACAATATTGTTGATGCATAATTTTTTATGCTAGTACTAACATATAAATTTTTAGGTAATAAAAGTAATGATAAATTGAATCTAGTCAGTTTTATGATTATCTATCCAATGGGAATCCTCTTTTACAGTACAAAATAATTCATCATAAAGTGGAATTTTGTGTGGGAAAAACCACTAGGAACTCGTGGGGGTTCTGGGAATATAATTTTGCATATTTTATTCATGATAAACTTCTTCCTTAGGTGTTCATATGACAGGACATGATGTTAAATTTTATTAGTTTATTGGGTGGAGGATAATTAATTATGCAATGTATTAAAAAACATAAGGTCACTTTCAAGGGATTTTGAAAATTTATGATTAATTGTTTTTAGTTGAGAAGATATAGGGAATATAATAATTAAAACAATTAGAGTAATAATTTTTTTTATATTATTGTAACACTAATATATTTAGTTTAATCCCATAGTAACCATTTTAACCATTTTATGATAATAATTTTGTATCTCGACCACTAATCATTATGAAAAAAACATAAATGGAATAAAATATTAAATTATTAAATTACTAATTAAAGATATTATAACCATTTTAAATATTAATGTTTAATAATTGTATTATATTAATTTGATAAATGAATGCATAACACAATGAAATATTGTTTTTTGAAAAAATATGTTTGTATGATTTATAATGATTTCATACCAAAATCATGTGTATTTATAAATATAAGTTAATTAAATTATATATATTAGAAGAATATATTTTACATAAAATTAAATATACAACTAAACGTATCATTTTCATTACTTAATTAATGAAATGAACTGAAAATAGTCTTTTAATTTTAAAAATCATTGTATAAATTTTCAAAATGAAAAAATTGTTTTATATGTTAAATGTAATATATTTTAATGAATTATATTAACTGATAAATAAATTTTTTTATAAAAATATGTTTCATTATATATATATTTCATTATAGTGAAAATATTTCCCCAATTAGTGTTTTTCACTATTCAACCAAAGAACAACTATTCTTGAAAAATTTAAAAAACTCATTGTATGTTGATTTTGAGATCAAGAATAAAAAAAAATATGTTCATCAAATTGATATAAGAATTCTTTTATTTCAACGTTCATTATCAATTATGAATATTTATTTTTGTAATATGGTATTTATTCATTAGAATAAAATATTTACATAATATAAATGCAAAATTATATTACCAGTTATATGTATTCCATGACAAATGATTCGACTTCCTTTATGTTAAGTCTTATTTTGGGGCCAATATTGATGAATCTGGAATTTTTTGTAATAATTTTTGGTTATTACTATTTTTCATATAATATGATCAAACCATGTTCCTCTTAGTATTATACATGCACCCACTGGATAGTGTTGAAATCATGGTTGGTGAATAGTTTTCCAAACTGTGATACCATCTAGTGGAACTCTTGCACCCCAAATGTATGGGAACTTGGATGGTCCCTGGTTTCCCCTAACTATGCACCCCCTACAGCAGAACCCATGTGATAGATTTTAATGTTCTGAAATTGATATTCAAATTAAAAAATCATCATTTTATGTTCCCAATTAGCTAATTCACACTTATCAGGATTTTTTCATTCTTAGTGGCTCTAAAGTGGAGAATTTTTCCATCCAAACCCTTTCCATGAAAGAAGTAAAAATATTTGATCTCATTTTATTTCTTACAAATTTGAGGATATCCTCTCATGTCAATTCTATAGAACTATCTCTCCCTACTCCGTATAGTTTGATGGATCATCACATATTATTTGGATATAATCTCTATTTGATCACATCATGATTTTAGTTTTTTTCGGTAGATCATTTTTTACTTTTTTATACATCGGGGATTTTCATTTATATTATTGATTTTATTATCAAAGATTTAATGGTACATGGTGACATAATTCAATATCCTATTATTATATTATTGATTTTCTTTATTAAATTGATTCTTGTTTCTAAATAAGTGAAAACAATTTTTAAGATGAATAATTTTTATATTTTAAATGGGTAAGGAATTTTATAGAAAACTCAAATTTGAATGAAATTTATATTATGGGGTAGATTTATATAAAATAATGGCATGATTTTGAAGACATTATGATGAAATTATTTTGATGTTGACCATGAGAAGTATTTTTAAATTCAAAATACAATTTAATGGCTATGAAATGATGGAATCCAATAATTTGGGTATTAAATGAAAAAAGATGGTTCAATATTGGTCTTGCTCCATTATATTAACAAATTTTTTTAAATGATAGATTTTTAATTTCATAGAATTATTTTTTAAGAATGTGATATCATTGGTAGTTAGTGGTATCTAGAAAACACATTCTAGGAAATTGTGTCCATTTAAATAGATTTATGATGAACAATATTACTAAATAAACTATATAATGGATTCCCCTATTTGGTTAATATTTTTGGGTGTAAACATCCCTTGATGAGTTTTTATTTTGGGGGTGTAATTGTGTGCCAACACGATACTAGATCTGTAACCACAATGAGGCATGTGTCGATCCTATTACATTATAACGTAAATTACCTTGAGTATTTAATACCTCGTTATGTTCAATGAGTTTTTTTATTTGATAAAAATGAAATTGAATTATGAAATATTTGATTCATGAAAAATTATATATATATATATATATATGTTTATCATTAAAATGATCATTAAATATATTTCAAAAATATTTACATGTATCTTCAATTATATGATTATGAAATCAAATTTATGTAAAAAATATTAAAAAAAATTACATTATTTTTTTATTTTATTTAAAAAGATAAATTGTAAATTATTTTAGAATTGACTATGGATCACATTGTGAGGCCAATATTGGGAATTATTTCCCACACCATGCCACTAACTTTTCATTTATATAATTTCTTATGCCCGGTCCATGAAAAAGCAATGTTCAACATGGATGTGGTGAATGTTCTTGATAATTGGACCATGTAGTTATGATGGATATGACATGAGGAGATGTTATCCACTTTTTATATTGATTGATTTAGAGTCCATCTTATAATATATTAAGTACTTTGATGATTTAATATTTAATATTTGTTTTTAACAAATTTTTCATACAATCTCTATTATTTATGTTGAGAATATAGAGTTATAATATTTCATATGTTGTTTTTTTCATAAATTTTCACCTCTTTCACCATGCATGATACCAGGTGCATGTTTCCAATCCATGGGGATCAAGAACTCCATTGAGGCATAGGCAGATCTACATGGTTGTTATAGTACTAGAGTTTTTGGGATGGTTTCCAAAAATTTATTGGCACATGTTCTACAAAAATATACACCACACTAGGGGAAATTTTACATGAAAAATATGAAGGGTAAATTATTTTCCCTATCAATTTTCCCATCTATATGACCCTATACATGGGATTTTATGGCTATAAAATTAAATTTAAAAATCTCGAACCCCCAGTATATGTAAATAGTCTCCCTATTCGGACCTAACATGATTTGTTCTTCCATGGAGGCTTTAAAGAGTTTATATTCTCCCATATAAACCCTTTACATAGAAAATATATGTAACAACCTTAGTATTAGAAGATAAATCCATGTTTCATATCATATGAAATACACAACACATAACACATAAAAAAATGAATATTTAAATATGAAAATATTATCCATTCTATTATATTTAAGATAAAATGTTATATTGGCGACGTTATTATATATATTTATTTCTAAAATATATAGATAAAATGTTAGTAAATATTCAATCAATTTTTAAATAATTTATATTTCTTCTAAAAATGTTTTCTTAAAAAAATTATTTGTTTTTAAGGAATTTTTTAATATTTTTTACAGAATTTTTAAAACATTTATTTGTTAAATATACTCATTTTTATTTAATATTATGAAAAGAAATATATTATAAGATTTCTGTATTTTTTAAAATGCTGAATTAATAGAGAATTATAAAAAATTCCATTTTATGTAAAAATTTATTTTATTTTGATATAGGAATAAATTGAAAAGTTCAATTATTGTTTTGATTTTAGTTAAAACTACCATATCAATTATCTATCTATACTTATTAAAAATAATTACATTTAAATGATTTTTATATTTTATTTAAATACAATTTTAATTTGAGGATTTAAATGGATTTTTTCAGACCCAATTTTTAAATGCATTTTATTTCTCACTTATGATTAATTAAAATAAACCATACTAAGAAATAGTTTATAATAAATTTTTAATATATATCTATATATATTAATTTAAATTAACATAATGCGCTTTAATAGTAATATAGTTAATGTAATGTATTATCTTCCTTCAAAATTGATTTTTTTTAGAAAACTGCTATCCACCTTACTTATGTGTATTATTAAAAATTAAATTTATAAAACTATTTGAAATTATTTTTATAAACTATATTCAATATTTTTTAATCAAAATAATTAATATAATTTACTATAGTAAACATAATTCGTGAAAATTGAATGTTAAACGTAGTAAATATCTATAAACACATCAAAAAGAAAATTAATTAATTAAGAGTAAATATTAAATAAATAATACTAGAAAAAACTAACAATAATAATAAGAATATTTATATTTAGTTTTCATTTAAATGAAGATTATATTGTTTTCTTATTTTCATTTACATTTCAAATGATTGTGATGATGTTTGAGAAAAATTATATTATGATATAATAATACAAAAATATATTTTTAATTAATATTTAATTTCAATTCAGATGATTATTATGAAGGATTAATTTATTATTTAAGTAAATAATATTTTAATAATATAATATTTATTAAATGTAATTTATTATAAAATTTTTATGAACTAAAATGTCATTTTTATTAGGGTTTGATATCTCATATTGTAAAAAATAATATATTTCAACAAATTTCATTTATAATTTTACAATTAATAACTCACGTATTTTTAAATAATATATATAAACGATATTTTATTTTTAAAATATGAATTTCAATATTATTCAATGATGAAATATTCATAATTTTAGGAGACTAACGAGTATTCTGGTAAAAATTTAATACTGTATAAATATATAGTGGGAATTCTGACATCATAATAACCCAATGTTATATTAATAAATAATATAAATTTTTTCCACAAGGTGCTATATATATTCATTTAAAATAATTTGATTTGATTTTAATCTAATTTATTTTATAATGTCATTATATATAATCCCAAAACAAAAATATATTTTATTATATTAAAAAAATTTACTTTAGAGTATGACTCTCCTCCATATTAAAAATGGAATTATATTCATAAATTGTACACTTAGACATTTAAAATTGTGAAATCCAGTCCCCTTTTGTTGAATTCATTGTAAAAAACATGGTATGATTCGGGGATTGGTTATTTAATTATATAGAGTCCAAAACCTAAATAACAAATAAATTCCCTTCATTTTTTATATAAAACCACTAAATCTCCCATTTATCTTCAGTAAAAATATATGTACAACATCAATTAATATCGCTTCACTCTTTATATTCCTCCCAAGGTGACCCCCAGATAATAAGTATCAAACCACAAGAATTTGGTGTCATAGACTCAAGTAAGGTATTTCACTCTTCTCATTTCCATTGAATAACTTCTTTTATGTTATGTATCTTAAATTTCATTTTATTAAATTGGGGTATGATATTAAATATTAAAATAAAAAACTATATAATTAATAAATGATGATATCCAAATTTCACTATATATTTTGCCCCCATGACCCTTTTTCACACCAGTTACCGTGCCGAAACATAGTTAGGATTCATTTCATTATTCATGTTTCTTTTTTAAAATATACATTCTATTAACAATTTATAATGATGATGTATGTTTTTCCAGGTACCTATTACAACCCATTTTATTTATATGTTTTTAGAGACCCCATTCTATCTCATAATAACATTTTTAATAATCATTCAGTTATGTCGTTATGTTGCCAAAATTTAATACTAATTTTCATTGCATGACCGATTGTGTATTGAATACCATACTTCTTTCCAATCACGGGTGATATAATTTATGCACATATAAAATATTATTGTGTAATTAGCTATATATATTTAATAATTATAGTTCCTTAGATAAATAATGAGAAGTATGTATAATCTATGTTGAAAACATAAGCAAGAGAATGAAATGAATGTGACAGATTCACCTAAAATAATATAACGCTCCAATGCAATGGGGATTTTTTTTAGTAACATGATAAATCATCTTGGGAGAGGGAGGGATCTCTATTATTTTATGGGACAATTTCCACCTTGATTTCTCAGAGTATTATCCTTCATATCTGATTTTGATTTTGTTTTTTTGTTGTTTCCACATTTTCCTTGATATGATTATTGTTGTATATCACGTATATATGTTACGGTTTATTATTCATACTCTTTATATTCCCCATTGATATGATTATTTTCAAAAATGAATTATTCTACTTGTTTTATCCCCTATTTATTGCCTCACTAGTATTAATTGCTAAAACCTATCTTATGTTTGTCAGTAGGTTATCATTTGTTGTATTCAATGTCATGGAATTTTAGAAGCATGTTAAGGATGTTTTCAGTAATGATGATGTATTTAGTATTTTATATTGTTATGTAATGTACCTAATTACCAATTCCACTAGTCTTACCGATATTATTGTTTTTATAAAGTATGAATTCATGTAATAAATCAATAAATAAAGAGTTTTTATGATATTGGTTGTTATAATCAAATGAGCTTTGATCTAATTCAATTTCCCAAATGTTACTCGATCTCCTCTCTTGAATTTTCACACAATATCTCTATCTATTATACAATTATTTTTATGGTTCTTCAGAAAATATATGGATAAAAACTCTATATGATTGGAAAATGATTCTAGCTTGGGTTTTTAGGTCTTATTTTACATTGTTCTGCATCAACGAGTATCATAGATAGTGTGGACTTCAAGATCATTTAATTAAATCTAGGTTTTCAAATAATTGTTTCCCCTATGATTTAAATGATTATTTGATAGATTAAATTAAAATTATTATTTATATAAGTTTACATCATCTATTTTAGATTATTTAATATTTTATTTGAAATGAGTATGCAAATTGATTAGAACTCTAATATGAAAAGAAATCAAATTATGTGATGATTTTTGAAAAATTATTTGTTGATTGGAAATAAGTTTTATGAAATAAATTGATGTTGATTTTTGTAATAATGAATAAATTTAATAGAAAATTTAAATGTATTGAAATTATGAAAAACAGTTATTTGATTCTGAAATTGAAAAAGGATTGTTGAAAATAAAAATTAGGGAAAAATATATTTTGAAATTCCTTGAACTAAAAGATTTCAAATTTGATTGATTTACTGTTTAAGAACATGATATCATATGTTGTAAGTTTTATCATAAAAAAATAAAATAGGATATTACCACACTAGTAATGGATTGATGATGATAACATTTACTGAAACAACTATGACATGACATAAATATTGTGTTCCAAATAAGTGTCTAGAATATTCATAATGAGTTTCCCTATGGGGGTGTATATTTCTTATGATGGGTTAACATATTGATTTTTAATTATACGATCCCAAATATGTATAAATATGATAATTCTGATTTATTTGAGGACCTGATTACTTGTAAAACTAACATATAATGGGTCTTCAAAACATAGTTCATAGCTATGAGTTTTAGGATTTGATATAAATGTTATTTATTTTTGAACATTTTTATTCCTAATAAGTGATATATATAAATTTCATAAATATAATGGTCATTTAAAGATATTTAAAATTTATTTTAATATCATCAATCAATTTTTATGAATATTTTTTGGTTTTAAAATATTATAAATCAAATTCCATGTCTTATTTCATTTAATCCAATAGAGTAAATTATAAATTAGCATATCATATAATCTAGAACAATTGGTGGGAACCTACTTTGATATGTAGCTTATATCCTCCTTTTACCTTCATATTTTTTTGACTTTATTATACTTGTATTGAGAAAAGGGAACGATCCAATTAGTGGTGGAAGATGTTATTGAACCTATAGACCATGCAGGTATTATGGAGGTGACCAATGGAGATATTATTCACTTGATACATGGGATGGTTCAGTTTTACTATTGTGATATACTAATTTCATTATTGATGTAGATCCTTGGGTTTTATTTAACATGTTCATTTCTTTTAATTTCTACCTTTGGAGTGTTGATAATATAACATTGTAATGTCTCATATT
Organism: Viscum album; assembly: GCA_963277665.1. Classification (NCBI taxonomy): domain Eukaryota; kingdom Viridiplantae; phylum Streptophyta; class Magnoliopsida; order Santalales; family Viscaceae; genus Viscum; species Viscum album. The sequence continues at coordinate 1,924,725,020 of OY728160.1, forward strand.
CCCAATTTTTTTGGATAATTAATTCCCCAAATGGTATTGTTTGATTCCAGGTGAAAGACTACACCATGTGTGTATCAGGAATACCCATTGTACTGTGTTAAATATGACCTAGGTATCATAGTACCAAGGTATCTAATCTGTTTTGTGACAGGGATGTCACTCAAGAAACTAATAGAATTCTTATCATTTCATTTATTCTTTTCCAAGTGTCATGGTCACATATGCTCGTATTAGTACAATGTGAAACAAAATTCATTGTTATATAAGGTGTTCATTCCATATGAATCCAAAACAATGAAAATTTATGTAATAGATGAGGCTTTGGGGGGAAGTTTAAATTTTTCAACAAAATATTAGTTTTATTGTCACTATAACATTATCAATAGTGACTGGTATATTTGATACAAGGGAATTTAACTAATTTATATCCGCTCATATTATGATCCTATAGAATATTCCTATGGAACATTTATATTATGTAATAGATATTAATATGATTCCAAGAATGAATAAATATAAGGGTTTCCTTTTTCATCCTTATGTTTTCAATTTATTAAAATTATGCATACTTAAAATATTATAGTTCACTGCATTAAAATTATTGAAATTATTCATAGGATAGATAGAATTATAAATAATATATAATGAAGTAAATTTTATCTTAAATGATTCTCATTTACTATGATAAATAAAGTATATTATGTTTTTCAGGTAGAATTGGTCATGAGGGTATGTTTAGTTGGACCATGTTATATAGAGTTGGTGAAAATGATATCAGTGCATACTTTTGATCGGTGGAGGGAGTTTGGGAGTGATGATCTCTCCCTATTATTTGTGGAGTTTTCATATGTGTTTATGTATTATTTCCCTTTTTTTCTTTTCATTAGAGAGGTAAAATTTTCTATTTATTTATTGATTGGTACGAAAATAATGTCTATTCCTTCTAACCACATGGATCGAGATGAATTGAATGATTTGAGGACAGAACTCGTTAATCTGTGAATGAATGAATTTATACACTAGTGTGTTTCACCATGGGAGGATCTTATTCTCTTTAAGAATAATGAGGAAGGAAGACTATTCCATTTTGTTAATTATCTGAAAATTAAATGATTTATGGTGAATAAAATGTAAATGATGACAAACAGTGATGATCAATTTAATTAAAGGAATGGAAATTTGGGTTCATGATTATTATTTTTCAATATAGATATCTCAAGTTGCGAATGAATTTTTTATATATTCATAAGTATAAATTTCTAAGATTTTATGGCCATTAAAAATATCCATTCAGGGCATTTGATAAGAAATCCATATTTTATATATGGATTTATCAAATAAACTCTTAAATGTTTATCCTTATACATTTAGGGAGGACATTGTGGATTAAATAATTGTGTACTCTCACTTAGAGGAGGATTATCTATTAAATATGAGTACAGTTCATGAAATTATTAGACACCAACTACTCTAATCAATGATATCGAGTTGTGATTTCTAGATTGTGTAATTTATTATCATCAAATGTAACATCCTAAGAAATCATAGTATGTTATTTTTCAAAGTAATTCAATAACTTTCACTACACATAACACCGAGTTCAAGCGCACCACGATAATCCAAACTAGTCGTTCATAATTGGTTATGAATAGTATTAAATAAATTTTTAACTTTATATAAACCTTATAATTTTAGAATCCATATTATGAGTTTATTAGACATAATGTATGAAAAAATTCATTTTTTTTCAGATAAAAGATGAATTTTCTAAAAAATGAAATTTTAGAACCTTTTATTGTTGAACCATTTTTAAATAAATTATTTTAATCTTTTATATATTAAATTTGAAAAAATATACATCTTCATTAGAATCGGTACATATGAATTTCGTTTCATTCAATATTTTTTTCTGATAACTTTCATATTTTGGTGAATAGTGAAAAATACTATATTTTAACTAAAAAACATTTTTAATCAAAATAATTTAGACTGTTAAATTATAAATTTTAATGGTTTGGAAGTATAAATAGACTATATTTTTACCATTTAATCTAATATTATTATTTGGAAATAATTTCACTTTGAAATTGAACATAAACAAGTATCAATCTTTTGTTTGTTATTATTTTTAAAAACACACATTTTGGTTTTCACACTGGGAATTAATTTTAAATTAAAAAATGAAAGTTTTATGTTTTTAAATTGGTAAAATGGACTTAATTATTGAATTCATATTTTCAAATTTATCATAGGGTGAAATTTTTGTATTTTTATGAAAACATTTACTATTTTGATGAATAGTGAAAAACACTGAGTTATTAGTTAAAACTGAATTTTTTATTTAAATAAATATTTATTTTATTATAATTTATTTTTGGTCCAAATAGATACATAAAACTTATATATGTTCAATATAATTCATTGGTGTCATATTATAATAAGTTTAGATATATAAAAATTTTATTGAACTTTTTACCATCTTTTACCCACGTCGTAAGAAAATTTGAAAATTTTCATAAAAAAAAATATTACCATTTTTGTGAGATGAATTTAAAAAATCGGAGAGACACAGTTAACATTAGTAAGTAAAATATTGTTCAATAAGATGAAAATAATTTTTGGTGAATGATAACTTTCCACTTTTATTTACCGCAGTTAAAGATAAAAATAATATTATAATAATATAAAATTACCTTAAAACTTGTACTAACATTATTGGATGAGTCATGGACGACCATGGGCTTCCTTGGGTCGATTTTGGGACCCCATGGAGCCACTTATGAATGATAATGACACTTTATTTTAATTATCTTAATGTAAGTGTAAAAATAACATAACCAAATATTTTTTAGTAAATAAATTTTTACATGGGGTTATATAAGTCATATTTTCAACTATAAATATTTATTGGAAGGATATAAATATTTTCTAAATAATTGGTTTTTAGTAATATTTTTTAGAAATTATATAAATTAATTTATTTTTGACATAATGATGATGTAGTAATTACCTTATTAATGAAATATTAAAATAATAGATATTATAAATATCCAAATAAATGTAATTTGAGACTTTTTATTAATTACACTAATTTTATAGGTTAATATGACATCTTAGAATTTATTAAATTAATTTTTTTTCTAATTAATAATGTTGTTAATAAGTTAACAAAAACAAAATAGAAAATACTGTCAAAATTGACATAAAAGAGTTTTTAAAACAAATATTATATTATTAATTGATATTTTATTCCTAAAAATCTACAGTTCAGCCCAAGGTATTATAAAATATAATATATTTCATTAATTAACCACTTGAGGTTCTCTTGGAAGATTATAGTATGTTTATTAACCATATAATATCAAAATACAAAGAGACATGGTAAATGTCAAACTAATTCACAAAGAGTTAAAACTAAAAGATGATGTTAATATAGTCACCCAAACCTGTCTGAAACCTATTCTTTGAGTATTTTTTGACCCATACCCACTATATCCTCGAAATGAATAATTTTGGAGACATTATAAATGGAAACAAATTTTAATATAAAATAATATTTCAATCTTTTCCTATGGTTCCCCTCACCCCTCTTATAAAAGGGAACTCCCCTTTCTCTCAAATTCACACATTCATATCCTTTGGGTTAGGCCAAACCCTACCCAAATATCCTCTCAATTGTCCCCCATTCATCATAGATTCCTACCTTTAGTTAGAAATCCAACCTAAGGATCCCTTTTGATCAAATCAAAATGAAGAACCCGAAGAAGAGGAAAATATTTCATCACCTCTTTCAAGTTATTTTCTTCTTCCACATATTATTTCCATATTGTTTCCATTCTTAAATAATAACTCCAGTATCATCTATATACTGTGATGTTTTTATAAATATTTTACAACCAGATTCATTATTCAATCCATCCTTTTAATGACATGTCATCATGCTTGTGTACATACGACATTCCGTCTCCACGTCGTGGTGTAGTTGTTTTGAAATAAATTATTAATTAGATGGGTATAATAATGACATATAATTCATTTAAATAATAAATATAACAAGATAATGATTCTGAATATATGATATACCATCCTGTTAAATACGATTTAAATATTAGAATAATGATATTGTCGCTCCTGTATACATAATGATTACCGTCTCCACGAACTTGATGAGATTCATTCCCCATTGTAACAATTCATGACTAAATTTAATTTGATGATTAAAAATAATTTTTAAATACTTGTTATCATTCTGGATATGAATTTGAAACAGCCCATCCATAAAAAACATGACTCACATAACAATGAATATAAAGGAAAAATAATTAGTTAACAACCGAAACATAGATAATATGAAAATATCATTAACAATGAATAATTAGAAGATCATATATGATATAATAATTATTTATATCATTCTTGTTTAATTTAATAACAAATTATTTATCTATTATACAGGTCTTTAACGTAATCTCGACTAAGAAAATGTACTAGTTAAGGTTTACTTCTACAATCTCTTCATTATCCGAGGAAGTTTATATGTAAATATATACTGGGACCTCTATATCATCCACATCCATGATTCTCGAAATGTATTTCAAAACATTTTTACTATTTACTAGACAATGGTTTAATGTCATTTATACCCTTATTTGACCATATATGTTTTTGAATGGAATGTTTCTGTTGTTTTCCAATCATGGTACTTTATAACCTTTCCAAAAAAAATTATGGTAAGATTGTCTTTCTTATCTTATACGGCGGGTGCGGCTATTTTCAACCATTCTAAGATCATTGATTCTTCCCTTAAAATCTTATAATAATATTTCTAAAATAAATGATTTATTTTTAATTATGTAACTCTTAAATTATTTCAATATATAAAGAGATTTTTCTCTCAAATAGTTTTGATTTCATCTATGTCAACATTCTTTGATAAATTTTACACTTGTTTAATGTTTCATTATTATGATACAAATATTCCTTATTGTATTTATGGTTTTGGGATATGTTTGACTCTGGATGAGTTATTTTTATGCCATTTATGGTTTATTTATAAATTATTTAAATTTTGTATTCTAGTGTTAATACGAATGTTTATATTATATTTCAACCTCTTCTTGAGATAAATGTGTTGGACTAGTATGTTCTGGGTTGAGGAATGGTAAAAGAAAGACCTCTGGGTTGGGGTTCGATTATAGAAGACCCTCCAGGATGGAGTCCGGTTACTGAGGCTCTCTGGGTTAGAGTCTGGTTATAGAGGCTCTCTGGGTTGGAGTATTGTTACAGAGGCTCTCCGGGTTATGGTCTGATTACAGTTAGCCCATCAGTCCTGCCACTAGGCTTTGACACAAAAATTAATGTCTGGTACTATACATTCACTCATTTTGAGAGTAGTTATTAAATGTGACTATTTGACTAGTCTAATGTACTTGTTAATTTTAATATGGAAATTTTTTATTTATTTTTTCAACATTAGGTTTAATTTTACCTTTAAAAGGATGGAGTTTTTATTACACATCTTGCAATAAATGTTTATAGCTTCAACTAAATAATTTACCCTTATTGAGCATCTAATCCCACTCCTTTCTAATGTTTTATATTCTTAGGATTCCAAGATGTGTTTTATGTTTATGATGCTTTGTTAAGCTGTGGAAACAATGGAATTCTAAAATAATTGTTTTTTGTGTTGTATGTTAGAAATTTTAATGTAACATTCATGTATGTAATCTATTTTCTAAGACTGCTAAACAGATCAGTCTTTTGGGACATGATTCGTTGTAATCATGCAAATGTATTAAAATAATTCACTGACTATATAAATCTACTATTGGGTGGTTACAGTTGGTATCAGAGTAAGTTTAGCAATAACCATGCAAATTAGATTCAGATAAATTCTGATTAGAGAACATTACCCTAAGATAAGCTTAGAGGATTATTATAGAATAACTTCCTATAATTTTGTTAACGTAGAGATTTTTTATGTTTACCAAACAAATACATCCCTTTTTGGATGCAAGCAGGTAGAGGTGGCACGAGCACATATGTCCCTAGTTGTAAAACCAGAAAACACCACTTTGAGCTAGACTCGAACGGGAACTAGTGCACAACAACGGGTATTGTTTCACTCCTGGTTACGACAATCTCGGGGGATATACTTAGGATAATTCTCATTTCATTTACAAATAATTATGAAATATTTACACGTATATACCTCCTTAAAGAATATATTTTTATGATTACGGATTATATCAATAAACTGTTCAATTTACGATAGGTATTTTACAAGTTCGAAATTATTCATTCTAATTAATAAGTTGACCTAGAGTATACCATTCTTCAGAAATGGAACCCTTTAGAAGGAATGTGAACTCCAGAAATATGTGTGATCCAAAGAGTAATAAGGATCATATCTTTCATGGTATTAAGTAAAAATATAGAATGGAAATATTCTCCCTTGTATTCTCAAAATATGAATAAATAGTATCATGTAATAATAAGAAAAGTAAAAAATTATTTGATTCCTATGGATTTGAAGGGAAGAAAGAGAATAAAAGGATGGAAGAGAGAAAGATGGATAAAGGGAAGAGGAAAAAGAAGGATTTTCTCATATGTGATATCTGTGGAAATAATCACCTTGGTAAATTATTGAAGGGAGTGGGTGATTTTTATAAGTGTAGATAAAAAGGACACCATGTATGTTATTTCAACGTTAATAAAAAACTTTCAAATCTAGAATTAGTCATCTGCAATGAGTTGGGAAACTATGCTAGTAAATGTCCATGTCATCAGAGTATACCTTAAATGATGATATAGGATAATAATCAAGTTATGATAATACTTGAGATGAAGAGGATAGATATGTTTTCTTATGTTGTTATTATAGAATTTTTTCATTTGAATGTTCAATAAAAAATATACTTATTATATGAAATATGGAGATAAATAAGGATTGTACTGTAGTACTATTTTATTGAGTATTTTATATTATATGGTTATAATAAAAGTGGCATTATAGTAAGCTAAACATTTTGAAAAATACATCGTTGAAGGAAATTTAATCCTTAATATGGTCTTGATAATGAGGTAGTGATTTTGGAATACGATATGGTTGATTTGGATAAATTTTATTGGATATTCCTGACTTCCTTGGAACTGATAAATAGTTTTTTTATTTTATCTTTGATAGAATATTCAAAATTTTTGGATATAAGGAATATATCTAGTATTATATAAATAATTAGGGAGAATTAATGTAATAAATAAGGTTTTATGGTAATTTAATGTGTTACCATATTTTAAAAGAATACACGATGAAGTTGTTCAAATGTTATTACCTGGAAAAAAGGATCTTTATTGTGTTTAACATCCTTATAAATTTTGGACTGTTTGTTTGGATAGAGGGATTTTGGATAATTATATTGGATGGAATAGATTAGGTTTGAAATTGGATAATATTTTTAAGGTTATTTTTGGATTTTTTATAAGAAAGTCAAGCCATAGGTCGGGCGACAACGAGTCGCGTCTGGCAAGGCCTCAAGACTTGAACCCGCAACTGAAGGGCGACAAAGGTGAATCACCTAAAATTGGCATATGTATTGTCTTTCTATTGTATAATGTAGTGTTTTTATAAGGTCTGATAGGTGAATTATAAATTCATTAATTTTAAAACCCCGTACTAATAGGATGAATATAATATTTATATAAAATATTTTAGTGTGAAATATGTGTTTGTGGTAGGAATTAGTTTAAGGATGAAAATCTTCCTATCAAGTACGTATATAATTTTATTTCCTCTTATTATATGTATAAATAAATTATTATACTTTAAGGAGGGGATCTTAAAACCAAAAATGTGTTATCCTAATACCTTATTATCTGTTGAACCGATGGTATTTTAAATCATCGTATATTGATGGATTTGAGGCCCACAATTTTACACTTTTTTGTGATTGATGACCTCAATCACTCCTGATAAATATTTACATTTTAACTCCAATTATGTGTCCTGAATTTCCACCAATGTTCTCATAATCTAGATCATAATTTTGTGGTGACGCTTTTATTTCCCTTGTTCTGTTATTATGTCTGAATTTTATTAAAACAATTCTGATGTGGGTTTTTCAAAAAAAGGAATTTTCTATTTTCAAAAATTTATTTTCAAAAAACAATTTCAAATTTAGAGGACACAATTTATTTAAGGACGAAATAATGTAACACCCCAAGAATTCATAGTAGTTTATTTCTTCAAAATAATTTAATAACATGCACTACACGCAACACTGAGTTCAAGCGCACCACGACATACCAAATTAGCCAATAAAAAGTGGTTATGAATAGTATTAACTGAATATTTAACATTATATAATCTTTATAATTTTAGAATCAATATTATTATTTTCTTAGAAATAATGTAAGAACAAATGCATTTTTTCCAGATAAAAAAATTATTTTTCAAAAAATGAAATTTTACTGCCTTTTAATGAGGAACCCTTTCTAAATCCAATATTTAAAAATTTTATATATTTAATTTGAAAAAATAAACTTATTATTTATAATTGGGACATAATAATTTACTTTTAATAAATATTTGATGTTCTTCTGATAACTTTCAAATTTGGGTAAATAGTGAAAAATTATATATTTTAACTAAAAACATCTTTTTTAATCAATATAATTTGTAGTGCTAAATTATATATTTTAATGGGTTATGAGTATAAATATATTATATTTTTACCATTTAATCCAATTTTATTAATAGGAATTAATTTCACTTTCAAATTGAACATAAACAAGTCTCAATCTTTTGTTTGTTATTATTTCTTAAAAATACGCTTTTTGTTTTTGACAATGGGAATTAATTTTAAATTAATAAATGAAACTTCTATATTTTGAAATTGATAAAATATAGATTATTTTTAATTCATAATATCAAAATTAGCTTTGGGTGAATTTTTTTTATTTATCTGAAAACATTCAATTTTTGATGAATAGTGAAAAACACATAATTATTGGTTAAAACTGACTTTTTATATAGATAATCATGTATTTTATTTAATTTAAATATAGGTGAAAATATATTCAAAATACCTATAAAAGTTCAATATAATTCATTCGAGTCATTTTATAAGACGCTTAGATATATAAAATTTTATTGAACTTTTTACCGTCTTTTACCCACCTCCTAGGAGAATTTGAAAATTTGCATAAAACATAATTTTACCATTTCGGTGAGTTGAATATAAAAATTATTAGAGACATAGTAAACCATAGTAAGTAAAATTTGGTTCAATAAGATGAAAATAATTTTTGGTGAATAGAAACTTCTAACTTATTTACCGCTGTTAAAGGTAAATAGTGTAATCCAAAATAAAAAGAATATTATAATTATACCAAATTACCTTCACAATTGTCATAACATTATTGGATGAGTCATGGATGACCATGGGAATCCTTGGGTCGATTTTGGGATCCCATGTAGCCACTTATGAATGATAATGACACTTTATTTTAATTAACTTAATGTAAATGCAAAAGTGACACAAACAAATATCTTTTAGTAAATGAATTTTTAAATGGGGTTATATATGTCATATTTTCAACAATAAATATTAATTCAAAGTATGAAAAGAATTATTACATAATGGTGTTTTATTGATATTTTTTAGACAATAAATAATTTAATTTATTTATGACACAATGATTATGCATTAATTACCTTTTTAATGAAATATTAAAAGAATTTACATTATAAATATCCAAATAAATGTAATATGAGAATTTTTATGAATTAAAGTAATTTTATAGGTCAATATGACATTATTTAGTTGATTAAATGAATTTTGTTCTATGTAATAGTTCTGTTATTAATTTATTGAAAACAAAACAAGAAATAGTGTCAAAATTGACATAAAAGTGTTTTTAAAACCAATATTATATTATTAATGGGTATTCTATTCCTAAAATTATATGGTTCATATAAATGTCTTAAAATATATTATATATTTCATTAATGAACCACTTGAAGTTCTCTTGTATGTTTATAGTATGATTATTAACAATATAATATAAAAATACAAACAGACATGGTAAATGTAAAACTAATTAACTAAGGGATAAATATAATATATGTGTTTAATATAGTGACCCAAACCTATCTAAAACCTATTAGTTGAGTATTTTTTGAATCATACCCACCATATACTCGAAAAAAATCATTTTGGAGACATTAGAAATTGTAAATTATTTTATTAGAAAATAATATTTCATTCTTTTCCTAAGTATCCCTCACCCCTTTTATAAAAGGGCACTACCCTTCTCTCAAATTCACAACTTCAAAGGCTTTTGGATCATCCAAACCCTGCCCAATTATCCTCTAAATTGTTATACCTTAATACTAGAGTCCTTACTTTATTCATAAATCCATCCTATGGATCCCTTTTGATCAAATCAAAATGAAAAACCCAAAGAAGAGGTAAATATTTCATCACCTCTTTCACGTTCTTATCTTATTCTGCTTATTCTTTCCTTGTTGTTTCTATTTGAAAAAAATAATTAAAATATTTACTATATACTATTATGTTAATATAAATATGGTACAACCATATTCATTATTCTATCCATCCTTTGAATGTCATGTCACCATACGTGAGTACGTACGACTTACCGTCTCCACGTCGTGGTGTAGTTGTTATTCAATACATTATTATTGGGATGGGTATAATTATCAGTTATAATTGATATAAATAATAAATATAACATGATAATGATTCTGTATATATGATATAACATCCAATTATATACAATTTTTATATCAAAATAATGATATTTTCGCTCGTGCGTACGTACGAATTACCGTCTCCACGAACGTGATTAGATTAATTCCCCATTGTAACCATTCAAGAATAATTTCCATTTGATGTTTAAAAATAATATTTAAAGACATGATATCATTTTCTATATGATTAAGAAACATCCCATCCATAAAAAACATGAGTCGCTTAACAAAGAATATAAAAGAAAATGAATTAGTTAACATGTGAAACAACGATAATAATAAAATATCAATAACAAAGAATTATTAAAAGATCGTATATGATATCATAATTGTGTATATGGTTCTTGTATAATTTAATAAAAATGATTTTACTATTATGCCAGAGGTTAATGTACCCTTGACCAATGAAAATTACATGGTAAGGATTAATTCTATAGTCTCTAAATTATCAGAGGTTATTTATACATAACTATTTACTGGGACCTCTTTATCATCCACATCCATGTTTCATAAAAAGTATTTCAGAACAATTTTACTACTTACTAGAAAATGGGTAAAAGTCATTTATACACTTATTTTATCTTATATGTTTTTGAAAATAATCTTTCCTTCATTTTCCAAACAAGTTACATTATAACCTTTTCGACAAAATTAATGTAAGATTGTCTTTTTTAACTTATACGATGGGTGCAGTTATTTTCCACCACTATAAATACGTTGAAGCATCCATTACAAGCTTATAGAAATATTTTTTTAAAAAATATTCTATTTATAATTATGTGACTATTAAATTATTTCAAAATAGATATAGATATTTCTCTCAAATAGTTTTGATTCCATCTGAGTCAACATCCTTTTATAAATATGACACATTCTTAGGGTTGCATTATTATGATTCAAATCATCCATGTTGTATTTTAGGGTTTGTGATATGTTGGTCATGGATGAGTTATTTTTATTTCATTCATGGTTTTTGGTGAAAGTATTGACATTTCGTATCCATGTTTTTATATGAATATTTATATTATATTTCAACATCTTCTTGAGAAATATGAGTTGGAATAGTATGTTTCGTGTTGGGGTACGGTAAATGTAGGTCCTTTGGATTGGGTTCCAGTTACTGTAGACCCTTTAGATTTGAGTATAGTTACAGAGGCACTCCGAGTTAGAGTTCGGTTATAGAGGATCTCCGGGATATAGTGTAGGATCAAAATTATGATGTAGATCCTCAATATACCAGAGGGGGGGGATGAATTGGACGCTTTAAAAATTTCCTTAAACAAGGAATGATCTAAGTTTAACAATGTTAAACTAAGAAAAATAACAACACATCTAACACCAATTATAGGATTGGTATAGGGTTTGTTGTTACAAACTTCTAGTTCTATGAACTTTCTTAAATCTAGAAAATGATTCTGAAAAAGTGGTTCTGGAAATATGGAACCAAAAATTGAATCGTAACCAATGATTACAATATGAGATTCTACCATAAAGTGTATAGAATCTAAATTAAACAGAGTACAAGTGTATAGAAATATAAGAATATTATACATTCCATACAATACAAAATGCAGCCAAAAAACAAGTAGTAAAACTACAAGTTATAAGATATAAGTCTTTTAACCCAAAGAGAAGGGTATCCAACAACCTTGGATAAAGGTCCCTTGATTTATACTATCAATCAATTCTATCCTACCCACACCATGGTAATCCCTCGATATGAAGATCAGAGTCTCTGTCTTGTTATCCCCACAAGCCCTCAACTTCAAGGTAGTTGGAACCTCTGTCTTCCACAGAATGGAAGCCCTAGAACATCAATTTAGTCGGCACCTCTATCTTCCTATCCCCAGAAGCCCTCAAATGTTTTCTCCAAAATTCAGAGTCGCACGAAGCAATTTTCACAAGGAAAAGGTTGAACAAGTAGTTCAAACTTTCTTCACGAAGCATTGAGAGTTGATAAGAGAATCTCTCTCTAGAAATAACTTCAACAGCAAGTAAGAACTGATGTCAAAGTTCAGTATTTGTGCTCGTTCAAATGAGATCTTATTTATAGGCAAATTTCCAATGGTCAGATCCCTCCTCCAATGGTCATATTTTCTATAAAATTATGAAGGACCTGTACACGTGTCACTAAACCAACAGTTTGTTAGAAACAGAATGGACGACATCGTTTTATAAAAAAACATGTGTAACTGATAGCACGTCATCGTTTTTTAATGAAACAAGTGTAAACATAAGCAAAACAAATGTTCGTAATGTAAGGAAATAAAATTTCGGAGCCTAACCAAAATGTAATATAGTGTCTATAATAAAAAGGATATTCGGATTCTGTTTTATAGGAATTAGGAACCTGAATTCTGTAGAAACCTGGAGTCGTAATTTCTAAGGAAATTCGGAGTCTGGTTTCACCAGAGTTTAGTATCTGAACTTACAAAGTTAGGACTAAAACATTTTAGAAGTTCTGAGTCGAACTAGTAAATATTTGAAGTCGGACTAGTAAAAGTTCAGAGTCGAACTCATAAAAGTTCGGAGTCAAACTCATAGAAGTTCAGAGTCGAACTAATTGAAGTTCAATGTCAAACTAGAAATGTTCGGAGTTGAACTTTGTTAGAGTTTGTAACTAGAATTCGGAGTGTAACTTTATTATAGTTCGTATACAGAATTCGGTTTGAAAATTTATTAGAGTTTGTATCCAGAATTTGTAGTGGAACTTCATTACAGTTCATATTAGGAATTCAGATCCTTAAACAAAATGCTTCATATCTTAGCATTATATGATTCCGAGGTTTTTGGTATGAATCCAATTTTTATACTTAAGAAAAATATTGATATGTATAAGGAAATATAAGTTAGGGTAAATTTACTTAAGTAAATTTTCCTTATGGAAGTAAAATATAGATTTCCTTAAGTATAAGGTGTTTGTGATTTTCAATACAAGAAGGAACGGAAAAGTCATAAGGAAAACCTTATTGACTCAACAATCTCTCCCTTTTTGGAAATAACAAACATCCTTAAGAAAAAGAATATAAGGACTTTGAAAAATTTCAGTAGAATTTGAAATTGAAACATATCTCTCATTGTTCATGGATGATAGTGAATACAACTAACTCCCCCTTAGGCATTGAAACTATAAGGATTGTATTCTGAATTTCTGGAGTGGGGTTTTCATTATTATGGGAATGAAAAACATCGTAATGAAAAACTCCCCCTTAAATTAAGGATATTTCACTTAGAAAATTTTCCTTCTCCATTTAAACATTTTCCTTCTCCCCTTTTAAGTAGTTCTTTTTCCTTCTACCCCTTTGTGATTTTCAAAAATAATTTAAGGGAATGGAAAAGAAATAGAGTACCTGAAACATTAGTATATAACAACACAAGATATAACCAACCAAAAATTTCATCAGAGTTTAAAGGAGTTTTTTACAAGGAAAACCAAATGCAACAAAATATCGGATTTGTCTATTTGTCCTCCTTTTCCTTCGGAATAATCTTCTTCAAAAAGATTTTCGGTTTCTTCAAATCTATTTGATCCTCCTCAGCATGCCTCTCCAATGATATTATCCTTTCATCTTGAGCTTTCAAAGATTCTGCCTGAGCCTTCATGGCCTCTTTCTGTATCTTCACTAACTCATCTTGCATTACATGCCTATTTTCGAGCTCAATCCGAAGATCTCTATCCCTTATAAAATTTTGAGCAAGAGAGTTATCCTTATCATTTAGTTCCATAAACTTTTGACTCTGTGAAATTCTCTCAATGATCAGATCATCCTAAATATTCTTAATCATGTTGTCTTCGGTTTCAAAGGCATCGTTTACCTCATTCTAAATGTGTTCAAAATAAGCCATGTATTCTTCTATTTTCATAGACCACAATGTAATTTTGCTGCATATTTTCTTGTGTACATCATATTTGATAAGGAAATTTCTATGATCAGCCTGAATCTTTATACACATATCCATCACCAAAGATGAGGCTTCTGACTTTTGATTCAGACTATGTTGAAACATCTGGCATCTAGATTCTATAGTGGGGAAAATAGGAATGGTGTCCAAAAGGTTTTTCAAATATTTATCAACAAAGTCATGACCATGTGATGATGACTCAAAATATGATAACTTGCTTGGGGATTTTTCTTCTTCAATTTGCACCAGCTTCTTTTTAGAAGAACCACCAACTTATCTATTCATGAAAATATCTTTTATTGGTGTATCCATGATCACTTTCTTACCTTTATCTATTTTCGGAAATGTTTGATCATCTGGAGATTCTTCCTCACTCTCTGATAGTTGAACAATCTGGTCTTCATCAATTTTATCCTTCTATGTTCCTTCTTCAAGATAATGCTCTTCATAGGATTCTTCCTCATCATACAAAAACTTTTCTTCCTCTTCCTCTTTCATATCATCATCCTTTATACTTTCTTTCTCAACTCCCTTTGACGGAGTGACTAATTTTGCAGATTCACCTTTTTCTTGATAATATTCTACTTGTTTGATTAGGTCATCAAGATCATCTCCTCCTCCTCCTTCTTCCTCTTCCACTATTCCTTCTTCTTCTCATTCAAAAACTTCTTTTTCAGTAAGATTTTTCGGAGTTATGTATTTCATTGTTGGAGTATCTGGTAATAGTTCAGTAACCAATGTTTCTGGAACCAGAATCCTCTCAGAAGCCATCTCTGTTGCTTTCAAAAGGGATTGAACAACCTCAGCTTCATAAATTTCCTTCTTTATCTTCTTCTCTTTTTCTTGTTTCTGTAACTCAACCACAACTTTTTCTTTTAAGGCCTTAGCCTCATAAGGGTCCAATTCGAACTGTGGATCCCCTTCTTTTCTCTTCTCCTTGTCTTCTCTCCACTTAGCAGCTACCTCATCTGGATATGCATTCTATTTTTTTGGATTTGAAGGTGCTGATTGGGTTTCCTTAGCTTTGAGAATCTTGTCTTTGACAACCACTTCCTTAATATTTCTCTTCTTTGTATCTTTTTTCGCTTGTTTAGCCTTCTCCACATTTTCCGAAATAGTCTTAGCCACTTCTTCTGGTAAAGGGTAGAATTCTCTGGATTAATCAGAAAAACCCTTATTCATCTTCTTTAATGTATCATCACTTATTAGAATTACCTGGAAATTTATTTTCTTGGAAGTGCAAGTGACATTGAATGAGTCAAGACATCTAATGATATTATTGGAAATTAGGGCCGGATACATAATGATCTAATCTTTCATATATCCTTCTTTGATATTATTAACTGTAATCAAAACATGACTTAACAGATTTATCTTCCTTATATTTACCAAAAATTCTGCGAGGTAAATGTCACTATTCTTCAGATTATCCTTATCATCCCTTCTTGGTATGAGAAAACAATGTACCCACACCTGTATAATCTGATTATTCGGAGAGAGATGAGAAATCTTAGATGTCTTTA
Source organism: Viscum album (assembly GCA_963277665.1). Taxonomy (NCBI): domain Eukaryota; kingdom Viridiplantae; phylum Streptophyta; class Magnoliopsida; order Santalales; family Viscaceae; genus Viscum; species Viscum album. The sequence continues at coordinate 1,924,741,220 of OY728160.1, forward strand.
AATCATGAAGTCCATGGAATATCAATTCCATCACTTTATTGAAAATTCCTTTCTCATTTGGAAGCTTATGTGAACAAATCTCAGTTTTACTTTCATATATTAAACCCACCAAACTTGTATCCTTGGTGTAGGATAATTTGTATGTCTTCCCATATGACATGAAAGAAAAGAAGTCTTTTCCATCTTCCTCAAGGAAGGAAACCGACTCATAGAACTCAAAAAGTAAATCTGTATAAACTGGATCCTATTTCTCTAGCTTCGACATGAAAACCTCCTCCCAGCCATTCAACCTAATATTCATAGATATAAGAGAATCATACTTTAAGAAGATCATATGCACTAACCTCTCCCCATAAACTAACCACTTTGAGATTGGTTTTGAGGTAGACATATCTTGAGAGGTTGCTTCAGCAGACATTCGGAATGAAGAGCTCTAGAATATTCAGAACATGTTTAAGAAAGATCAGAACGTTCCTTAAGAAGAGTGTCAGGGATTCGAGATGTGATATCTTTCAAAAACCGATGTGGGATGACCCTTGGGGGTCCCATTTATATAGTTGATGGAGTTTTCCTATGAACTTCCAAAAACCATCTAACAGTTGAAAAATCTTTTGATCTTATCTAACTGTTGAAAAAATATTCACAGAGAAATATTGAATTCGATAATTTGAGGTTTTTAAGAAAACAATTCGTATTTGAGAAAAAAAAATACGGGAAATTTTAAAAACTCATATGAAAATACAATCAAGCTAAATATGAGTACAAAAACATAAGTAAGGAAATCATAACTGTCGTATTTTTCAGGATTTTTATTCATAATAGGTAATATTCTTCTTGAAGAAAGATTTGAATATGAAAAAACTAAATACAAAAAACTTAAATATGAAAAGAAATTGAGTACCAAAACTCCAGTATGAAAAATATGAGTATGAAAAATTCCAGTACGAAAAGTATGAGTGTGAAAATTTTAATTCCGAGAATTATGAGTATGAAAATTCTCATTACAAAAAATTCATTACGAAAATTCTCATTACAAAAATTGCATTACGAAAATATCAATTCTGAAAATTTCCAATCTGAAAATTTCAGTTCCAGAAATTTGGAAAAACTCGTTACGAAATTTTTTTTTTTGCAAAAGTTTGAAAAAAAACTGACGACGAAAATTTTTATTACAAGAGAAAAAAACATACTACGAATATTTTAGTTACATTATCATGAAAATGTACCCCCCCCTATGAAAAAGAGTTTATTACTATAAGGAGATTTGTTTAAAAAGTTGTTAATAAAGAAGGATTATATTATGGTTATCATTCCTAACTTCTATTAAATGTATTAAAATCTATCGGAGGGTAAATATTTTGTGAAAATATCAGCAAGTTGGTCTTGTGTTCCGATAAACAGAAGAATGATATCTCTTTTATGTGTGTGATCCCTAAGAAATTGCTGCCTAATATCTATGGGTTTTTCACGAGAGTGATGTGCATGGTATTTACTAAGGGAAATGGCACTTGTGTTATCACACAAAATTTGAGTCTTAGTAAAACTCAAGCCATAGTCTGTGAGTGTGTGTTGCATCCACAACACTTGAGCCCAACAACTTCTAGCTGCTACATATTTAGCTTCAGCAGTGGAGAGTGCAACAGAATGTTGCTTCTTGCATGACCAAGAAACTAATGAATCTCCTAATAAATGAAAAGTTCCAGATGTACTCTTTCTATCCATTCTACATCCACCAAAGTCAGAATCTGAAAATATTTTTAAGATAAAATCGTTTCTAGAAGTATAAAATAATCCTAGATCCATGGTTTCTTTAAAGTAGAGAAGTTTTTTTTCACTGACTTTAAATGAGATTCCTTAGGACTGGATTGATGTCTTGCACATAAGAATACAAAAAAACATCAAGCCCGGTCAACTAGCTGTCATGTAAAGTAGACTTCCTATCATACCTCTATAAGATGTTTGATCTACTTGTCTCCCAGCTTCATCAAGATCAAGTGTGTTTGAGGTACCAATAGGAGTACATATACTCTTAGTGTTGTCATAACCATACTTTTTATGATGGTATTTAATATACTAATGTTGGGATATGTAGATTCCTTCTGGTTTTTGAGAAATTTGAAAAATAAGGAAAAATGTTAATTCACCCATCATACTCATTAACAACTCAGATTTCATTAGACCCGCAAAGGAATCAGGTAATGATTGCTGAGTTGAACCAAATATGATTTCATAAACATATATTTGAACAATCAAATTTTTTTTCTTATCTTTCTTTATAAAAAGTGTTGGATCTTCATTTCCCAAAACATAGTTATTTTGAAGAAAAAATCCTGTATGTTTATCATACCAAGCTCCTGAGGCTTGTTTACGACCAAACAACTCTTTGGTAAGTCTAAAAAAATAATTAGGAAGTTTTGTATCTTCAAATCTAGGTGGTTGTCAAAAAAAACTTACTTGTGAACATAACCGTTAAAAAAAGAACATTTCATATCCTTTTGAAAATGTTTAAAATTGAAGAATGCGGCAAAGGAAAGTAGAATACAAATAGATTCAAGTCTAGCTACAGGAGCATAGGTTTTTTTCATAGTCTACTCCCTCTTGCTGATTATAGCCTTTAGCAACCAGTTTATATTTATTTCTTATGATGACTTCATTTTTATCACACTTATTTCTGAAGACCCAATTTACTCCAATAGTAGATGATTCCTTAGGTCATTCAACCAAGGTCCAAACATTATTCCTTCCGAGTTCAATTATTTCTTCTTGAATGGATTTTATCCAATCATCATCACCGAATGCTTCATCAGTGCTTTTTGGTTCCAATTGGGAAAGTAATGCTAGATGTTCTACTTCATTTCTTAAGAAACTTATAGTCCTTACAGGTTGATTGACATCACCAATGATACTATCATGAGTATGATTCTTTAGAAACATCTGACTTGGGTTTTTTAAAACCTGTTCATCAACATAGGGTAGATAGTCTTCTGGGGTAAATGTTTTAGAAGTATCTTCATGAAAATTTTCTTTATCAAAAAGATCATCTATCAAAGGTTGATAATCAGTTTTTGAAAACACATCCAAGGATGTAGGTTGAGGTAGTTTAAAACCAAAAGGACCAGACTCATCAAATTTTACATGTAGTGTTTCCTCAACAGTACAAGTTTTTTTTATTGAAAACTATATAAGCCTTAGAAGTTTTGGAGTAACCTAAGAAAATTCCTTCATCAGATTTTGGTGCGAATTTGTGTAGATTATCTTCAGTATTCAATATGAATACCTTGCAACCAAAATCCTTGATATATGAAAGTCTTGTTTTTCCGCCATTCCATAACTCATAAGGAGTTTTATTAAGAAAACGTCTAATCAAAACTCGATTTATAGTACAATAAGTAGTACATAAAGATTCAGCCCAGAAATATATAACTATAGAATATTCACTCAACATGGTTCTAGTTATTTCTTGAAGAATTCTATTTCTTCATTCAACTACAAAATTTGGTTGAGTATTTCAAGGTGCTGAAAAGTTGTGAGTAATACCTTTTCTACTACAAAAAGTTTCAAAATCAGAATTTTGAAATTCTCCTCCATAATCACTATGAATACTTTTCAGTGGAAGGTTTTTCTCATTTTTAAATTGGGCTCTAAAACTTTTGAAATAGGAAAAATCTCTAGGCTTCATTGCTAGAAAATAAGCCAATGTAAATCTAGTGTAATCATCAACTAGAACAAACACATAGTATTTTCCTCCAATGCTTCCAGTTTGTGTTGAAAAAAAAGATCCATGTGCACCAACTATAATGCACCGGTTGTTGAGACTTCACCGATTGACTTAAAACTAGATTTATGTTGCTTTCCATATTAACATGGATCACAAACATTAGAAGAATCAAATATAAGCTCTGGTAGATCCTTAACTAAACCTTTATTAGAGAGTTTTCCTAGGTTCCTAAGGTTACAGTGACCTAGAATTCTATGACATAACCATGAATGATCGTCCATTACACTAAGGCAAGGTAAGTCTTGGCTCCTAATGTCCTCTATGTTCAAAGTGTAAAAATTATCTTTCCTATTAGCAGAAAGAAAAAATTCTTCCTTGGAATTGTGTACTAAACACTTATCATTCCTAAAATTCACAAGGTATCCTTCACCACATAATTGATTTATGCTAATGAGGTTGTGCTTAAGACCATTTACAAACAAACATTTGAAATCAATGTTTTACCAAGAAGAACAATATTACCTATACCAACAATTTCCCCCAGAGCATTATCTTAGAAAGTTAATTTTCCTCCTTTAGTCTTGATAATCTTTTCAAAATAGTTTTTGTTACCAGTCATATGCCAAAAACAACCACTATATATGTAGCAAGTATTGTTGTTGGTCGTTCCTTTATCTTCCTGAAAATAAGAAAAGAGTTAGAATTTCAGAATCCAAACATGTTTGGATCCAAGATTTTAAGATAAATTTTTTTGGGTATCCAAATTTGTTTAGAGAAATATTCATTATGAAACACAAGAGATTGAACTTTATTCAAAGAACAATTTTTCTTCACGTGCCCACCACTTTGACACTTTGTGAAAAAAGGGGTTGTATAAGGGATGAAATAGTTGTTTTTGAAAAATGGTTTTTGGTGAGTATAAGCTACTCCAGTAGTGTTTCCTTTAGCATTAATTTGAGAATTCATCTTGTAAAATGATTCCTTCACCGAGGTAAATTATGGAAGGAGATTCTTAAGAGAAAAAATTTTGGATTTTAGACTAATGACTAAATTCCTATCCTCCGGACTCACTTCCTTAGAGTTAGATTTTTCCTCAAAAACTATTATTTTTGAAATAGCATTCATAAGATCCTTAGAACGTTCTTCTTTATCAGAATTTGCTTTCTCAAGGACTTTAGAACGTTTTCTATAAGATCTTCTTTATCTTTAACATCTGAAGTAAGATCTGAAATCTCTTTTGTAAGAACTTCTTCCATAGTATTTTCCTTGTCTAAATTCTTAGAAATTTTACATTTTTTGCTTCATGTAACTTGGAAAATCTAGATACTTCTTCATATGAAGGTTCTTCATTTTTTGAGGATGAAGTATTTTCATTAGAAGTACTATTTTCATAATAGTAATTCTTATCAAGAGATAAATTTGTTAAATCCTCTGAAGAGCATACCATGGCCATAAGACATATATGTGGAAAAGAAGTTTTAGCAATGAATCCCATATTCTTCTGAGCTGATGAATCATATTATGAAGATCCACTTTCTAAAGAGTCTCCACAGCTAGCACTCCAAGTAGTATTAGCTTTCAAACTTTTCTTAGCTTTGGATTTGTAGAACTTCTTCCTATTCATTTCAAAATTCCTCTCTTCTCCTTCTTTCTTTTTAATCAAGGGGAAATCAGGTTGTATGTGTCCACTTTTATTACAATCATAGCATGTGACCTCTAAATCTTTCTTATCTTTCCTTTACTTCTTCTTATACCTGGATTGGAAATTTCATTGACCAGCTATCTTGTTCATTCTTCGAGAAAGATTTGCTAAATCATTCTCTGAGACTTCACTCTCACTAGATTCGTATTGGATAGTAACCTTCTTAGACATAGATATGGTTACTCTCTTGGTAGTCATTTCTTTAATGTGATTTGATGTTGTAGTAAAAGAAACAGTACCATTCCCATTCTTTTTTTGATGTTGTTAGAATCTCCCTTCATTATTGTTTCATGTTGGAGAGGATTTCCAAACAGCTCATCTATGGAAATTTGAGTGACCTTCATATTCTCATCAATTGTTTTTCTCTTTGATTCCCACTAATTAGGCATAATATCAATGATCTTGTCCATAAGAGCTTCATCATCCAGACCTTTCTCTCCCATATATTGTAATCTATTCATGATAGTCATAAATCTTTGATGTACTTTGCTTATAGGTTCTCCATAAGGAAAGTTAAAACCAGGATACTCAGCTCTCAACATAGCTCTTCTACTCTCAATCACTTTAGATGTACCAAAATGAGTAACTTCAAGTTTCTTCCATATACAGTTAGTTGTTTCGCAAGACGAAATTTGGCTAAATATGTTCCTTATCATTGAACATAGTAGAGTATTGCGTACCTTGTAGTTTAATTGATAATCAAGCTTCTCTTGGTTTGTGAAAGCACTAACTTAATTATTAAGAATTTTATAACCTCCAGTAAGCATAACAATGTTATCTACCCCGGTATTGATAACTAAAGTCTTCATTCAATATCTCTAGTATTCATAATCATTTCCATAAAAAATTGGTGGTCTTGTAGGATTTAGGTTGTTGATGGAGCCAACATTTAAACCTTCCATATTTAAGGAAATCTTTCTACACAAAAACATCTTAATTAAAAAAGTTCGGATTGAAGGAAAATATTCCTAAGCAAGGAAAAAGTAGAACAAAGGATAAAATGAGAAAGATAAACATATATGTGAGTATAAGTTTTTTAGAGACCAGCTCTGATACCAATTATCGGATCGAAATTATGATGTAGATTCTCAATATACAAGAGGGGGTAAATTGTACACTTTAAAAATTTCTTTAAACAAGGAATGATATATGAATAAAAAAGTTAAACTATGAAAATTAACAACACCTCTAACACTAATTGTAGGATTGGTATAGGATTTGGAGTTACAAACTTCTAGTTCTATGAACTTTATTAAATCTAGAAATTGATTCCGAAAAAGTAGTTCCGGAAATATAGATCCAGAAATTGAAACTTAACCAAAGATAACAATTTGAGATTCTACCTTAAAGCATATAGAATCTAAATTAAACAGAGTATATGTGTAAGGAAATATAAGAATATTATACTTTTCTTAAAATACGAAATGCAGTGGAAAACAAGTAGTAAAACTAAAATTAATATGATATAAGTATTTTAACCCAATGAGAAGGGTATCCAGCAACCTTGGATAATGGTCCCTTGATTTATACTGTCAAGAAATTCTGTCTTTCCCAAACCATGGTAATCCCTCGATATGGAGATCAGGGTCTCTGTATTGCTATCCCCGCAAGCCCTCAACTTCAAGGTAGTTGGAACCTCTGACTTCCTCAGAAAGGAATCCCTTGAACTTCAATGTAATCGGCACCTCTGTCATCCTATCCCCAGAATCCCTTGAATGTAATCACCAACATTCGGAGTCGCAAGAAGCAATCTACACAAGGTAAAGTTTGAAAAAGTAGTTCAATATTTCTACATGAATATTTGATAGGTGACAAGAGACTCTCTCTCTAGAAATAACTTCAAAAGAAAGTTAGCACTTATGTCAAATTTCAGTATTTGATCTCGTTCAAATGATCTCCTATTTATAGGCAAATTTCCAAAGGTCGGCTCCCTCCTCTAACAGTGATATTTTCCTTAAAATTCTAAGGTACATTTACATGTGCCACTAAACCAATGGTTAGTTAGAAATATAATGGAGGACATCGTTTTATATCCAAACATGATTAACTGAAAGCACAACATCTCTTTATAATGAAACGAGTGTAAGCATAAGAAAAACAATAGTTCGGAATGTAAGAAAATAAAAGTTCAAAGTCTAAACAAAATGGAATTAAGAGTCTATAATAAAAAGGATATTTGGATTAAATTTTATAGGAATTTGGAACCTGAATTCTGTAGAAATCTGGAGTCTGAATTTCTTAGGAAATTCGGAGTCTGGTTTCACTAGAGTTCAGAATCTCAACTTATAGAGTTCAGCGTCAAACTTGAAGAAGTTTGGAGTAGAACTAGTAAAATTTCAAAGTCAAACTAGTTCAGAGTAGAACTCATAAATGATCAGAGTCGACCTAGTAAGATTTCGGAGTTCAACTAGTAAAAGTTGGGAGTCGAACTCATAGAAGTTCAGAGTCTAAGTCATAGAAGTTCAGAGTCAAACTAGGTAAAGTTCGGAGTCGAACTTTTTCAGAGTTCATATACAAAATTTGGAGTGGAACTTTATTAGAGTTCATATCGATAATTTAGAGTGGAACTTTATTAGTGTTCGTACCCAAAATTCGGAGTGGAACTTCATTACAGTTCATATCCAGAATTCAGATCCTTAAACATCAAGCTTCATATCTTAGAATTATGTGATTCTGAGGATTTGGGTATGAATCTGATTTTTATACTTAAAAAAATATTGATATGTATAAGGAAATCTAGGTTAGGGTAAATTTCCATAAGGAAGGAAATTTTCATTAGGAAAGTAAAATATAGATTTACTTATGTATAAGGTGTTTTTGATTTTCAAAACAAGAAGGAATGGAAAATTTATAAGGAAAACCTTATTGACTCAATATAGAGTCTGGTTACAGAAGCTCTCCAGGTTGGGGTCCGGATACACATAGCCCGTAAGTCCAAGCACGAGGCCTTAACATAGAAAATAATGTCTGGTACTATACATTTCCTAATTATGAAATTAGTTATTACACATGATTATTTGACTAGTAGAATATCCATGTTCATGTTAATATGATTATTTTTTATTTTCTTTTTCAATATTATGTTGACGTTTATGTTTAAAATGATGTTGTTTTTATTAGACATCAAGCCTTAAATGTTTATAGATTACACTAAATTATTTACCCATACTGAGCATCTTAGCTCACCCCTTTAGTATGTTTTATTTTCCCAGGATCCCAAGAATTGTTTTACGTTTATGATGCAGGGTTAAGCTAAGGGATCAATGAAATTATTAAAGTGTTTTTTGTGTGTTCTATGTTATAAATAGTAATGCAACGTCCATGTATATAATCTAGTTTCCATGACTACTAATCTGATCGGCCTTTCAGGACATGATTCCTTTTAAGCATTCCAATGTATTAAAATAATGCACTGACTCTGGGAATCTGGGGCCGAGGAGTTACATCAAACATGTGGTTTCTAATCATTGTATTTCAATTGATCCTAAGATGGATGAATTTATTATGATATGAGAAAAATGGTAACATATTTTCATGATTCAGAAATTCATAGGTATTTTAGGGTGTTATCATTATAATATGTTGAATTTATCAAAGTTATCATCTCTGATAGATTTTATCACTAATAACGGTGTGATGTTAGTTTTGGGTGATAAATACTATATATTTTTTTAGTGAGGAAAAATATTTGGCTCTAGCATTGATGTTAACTCATTCGAATTCAGGGTCAGGATATGTGGTATTTTGTTATGCATTACGGTTTAATTTTTATTATTTTATTATATATGGTGATCATGTGGAATCCTATTTATTTTTTACATATTAGTAATGATGAGAATAATTATCCAATACAAGACCATGAAATATTAGGAATGATTCATGTGCTTAAGGGTTTGTGGAATTACTATTTCAGTGTGTGTATTACAATGTTTAATTATTGAAAATGATTTAGAAATATATTCTCTCAAAATTATTTGATCCTTCAATATTATAGTTGGTTATAGTACATGAAGAATTTTGATTTCAACATTGTCTTCAACTCAAATATGGAAAATTCCATTACAAATTATTCGAGAAGTTATATGTGGAGCCAAGCCTTGAAACATTAGAATAGTGGATCATGATTGTGATTTTTACATAGATACATTTAGGATAATTAGATGAATAAGCCTAGAAGGAATTGGAATGTTTTTATCCAACATATTCACTTTTCAAGATGATTTATAAGGTGAAGAGGCATTATGGCGAATTTTGTAGACATAGGGAATCCCCTTATTATGGTGGAGACCATTTGTGTTTAGAAATTATCTACTAATGTAATATAATAGTATATAATTCTTTTTATTGTTGAATCTTCTATGAGAAATTTTGTGATGGTGGATTTAATAATTTCATTTTGGAAGTAAAACCTGGAACAGAAATGTTGTTTTATGATATGTGGTGGTATGGTTTGAGACGTGATATCTCTACCTCTGTTTAACTTTGTTATACCTAGACGAAGGTCAGGACTAAGAACTAGACACCATTTTGTTTTCGTTATCCACCTTGAATTCCAAAATGGTTGTAGGATGATATTTCTATGGACACTATGGTTTGGTCTGTACATAAAATTAATGGAATGAATTAAATTTGGGGTTTGATCAATAAGTTATCCAAATTGGCTCACTTCTTACCCATTAAGGGTGAAACTTATTTTAGGAGTAGGGACATCTCAATGTGAATGATATTTTTCATTTTCACAAAGTTTCATATACTATAGACTCAAATATAGATCTCAATTCACAAATTATTTTTCTAAAGGACATTAAGGGGAAATTATGTCACATGTTCCTTATAGTACAAAATATCATCCAGAAAGTGATGGACAAATAGAGGGGGATTTTATAATTCTGGAGGACATTACTAATTAATTTTTATTTGTTTTTGTTTAACATTTGGATGTACATTTGGTATTGTTTGAGTTTTATCATAACAATACATACCTATACAAAATTCGAATGGCTCATTTGGTTTCATTTTATGGGTGTTCTTACAAATCACTATTGTGATGGTCGGATATTGGGAAAAGTAATATTGTTGTATTGAACATAGTTGAAGAGATCACATAAAATATAAAATTTATTAATCATATAATATTAATTGAATATAAATGGAAATTGTTTTTTATGACCCTCAGAGTTGACTGATGGGTTCTCAATCTATGACCATGGGTTTTTGAGAGATTCACCTTAGTTGGGTCACTAGAATACTACGAGGAAGGGGAATCATTCTCTAAATTTTTATGGACTGGTTGTGGTTATTGAGAGGTTGTGGAATTTATTTTAACTATTATCACATCCACCCTATACTACATTGATAAATAATGTGTTCTGTATATAAAACATTGGATGTATAATTCTAACCCATCCCATGATTTGTTATTAAAGGATCATGATGATGATCTGTATTTAACCATGACGATGTATCTAGATAAGATATTTTTTTCTAAGAAAAGGGTAATTTGTGAATTTATGAAATCATTGGTCCATGTGCAATTTCCTTATATTTATTAATATCCAGACACTTAGGAGTGGGAGTGAAAGATTATTGAGTAGCGGCCTCAACTATATGTCAGGGACAATACATGGAATGTTTTCTAGGGAAACATTTTTTATGTTTGGGTGGTTATACCATATCATAACATGTTTTAGTTATTCCATGTCCCTTTTTTATTCCTCATTTTTATTTGGTCATTTTTTGGGGTTCTTTCTTGATATTATGCAATTTTTGGAATATTTTCTTATGTGCACAGAAGGCACAAAATATTAACAAACCATAAAACCCTAGTGAAATTTTTATACCCCATGGATAATGTGGAATGAGTATTTTAAAAATTGTGAACCCATATAGGGTATGCCATGCATCTCAAATATAAAGGGAGAAAGTCTAGGGTATAGATTCCTCAAATTGTGCACCCCCTCTAGCTGACCCATCAAACAAGATTTTAAAGCTCTGAATAATAATTTATTATTCTTGAACCCTGTATTAATATCCTTAGTCACCCCATTCGCCCATTAAACAATCCTTTCATCCACGGGGGATCAAAATATTATATTTTTGACTCTCCAAACCCTCTCAAAGGTGGATCTAAGTTGCGTTTATCTCATTAAATATACTCCAGGTAGGTGGATATCCTCTCATGTAAATTATACATATCTCTCTTAATATACTCATTAGTGTTTTATGGATGATTATGTATTACATGGATATAATATACATATTATTGAATCTTGATTTTAGGTTGTGTTCCTATATCATCCGTGACTCAATTATTTAATGGTGATTCCCATTGTTAGTTTGGATTTTGGGTTCATTGACTTGAATATATGATGTTCCATAGTTATTATCCTAATTATTGAATCCTTAATAATTAGGATTAGGTTTAAATGAATTTTTAAATGATTTATAGTATTGGGTTTTAAATTATTGGATCATTTATTTTAAATGGATTTTGAAATTGAGGAAACCAACAATTTATATGGAATTGAAATTATGGGATGGATTTATGAAAAGAGATGTCTTAATTAGGATGTAATTTTAAGGGAATGATTTTATTCTGATCCTGAGAAATGGATTAATTTTATGTGTAATTTAAATGTTATGAAATTATGCAAACCTATGATTTGGTTTTGAAATAAAAAATCATACTGAAAATTGGAATTGTGAAATTATATTTTGAACTATTTTGAAATGATGTATTGGCAATTTCATGGATTGATTTCTTTAGTACATGAAATCCTTGGTAGATAGTGGTATTTTAGATAAGAAAAAAGGACATTTCCTACCTATTACTTGATTTAAGATTATAACTATTTCTAAATGAACAATGAAAATACTTACCATAGGGTGATACCCTATTGGGGTGTAGACACCCCAAGATGGGTTCACATATTGGGGTGTATTTTTTGTGAAAGTATAACAAAATCTAGGAATATTTTGATACGATTTACTATCCAATTACCTAAAAAATTACAAACCATGCAGCAGTTTAAAAATTTCCATTGCAATGAGTTGTTTGATTTTATATACATTTCATTTATTTTGGAACTATTTTTTTCATGAAAAATTATTAATATGTAATGATTTATATAAAATATTTATTTAGTATTATTATATTGGATATTTTATATATTTTACCTAAATTTATTATGATATAATATTATTGTATAACATATATGAAATGAAATGAAATTACATATTTTATTTTAAATTATTTTAGAAAAGGTAATTAGTTTGGGTATTTATTACAGAACACTCAGTTAGACCCGACCATGCTTTATATTTCCTAGAATACCTTTTCCTTTTGGATGTTTTAGAAAAAAAATTCCATATATGAACAAGGGGATTATTCCACTTGGTTGTCGTGGATGTTATTGATCTAGAAAAACATGGAGTTTTATGGTGGTAACCTGTTGATATATTTTTCATTTGTTTTAGGGGATTTTTGAGGTTTCATATTGATATAAACTTATTACGTTAATGATGTACTTATTTATAATTAATTTTAGTTGTTCTTATGAAGCATTTTTCTTTTGATGTGTTGATAGTAACCGATTATAATTTTTTAACTTCCATTATTTATTAAAAAATTGATTCCACCATTTATCATTAATGATGTTAATAGCATGTTTCTAACCTCTATTGATCGAGAACACCCTTTGAGCCATGTCAGGCCTGGATTTGGTAACATAATACACGGTTATACTTCTTTTTTAATAATAATAATTGAATATATGTATTTATAATTGACCATACTATCATTTAGTAAAAATTTAAAAATGGGAAGACAAAAAAGGATAGGGTTTATAGTAGGTAAGATGGCCATATTATAATATCTAGCATTAGTATTTTAGAAACACCATTATGACGGATAACCATAGTGTATTGGGATTAAATTTATCAGAGTCCCAAATAACATCTTACACATACAATTTCTTTTGTGACAAGAAGATTTGGTGTCATTGGAGTGGAAAAATATTACCCTTATTATAGGGGAACATATATGAAATTCCTGATATTTCTTTCTGGTAACTAGCTAATGTGATAAGATAAGAGTTATTGTGGATTATACAAAGAAATAGAAATAAATGTAAATTATATTTCATGGGTTTTCACATATATAAAAGCAAGGTAGAATAGATTTATTAGGGCTAAAACCTTTTAGGAGGACCATATTTGAATGTCCATCTATACATGATTGATGTGTAGAATGGGAGAGAATACTATAGTGGATGATGTTAAATCTTTATAAGATGCCCTTATATAAATACAATAGGAGTATCATAGGATAACATATTTATGGGAATTCAAGAGAAAAATATAATCCTATGTATACATATATAATGAGGACATCCTCAATAACTATTATATATTGGAACCTGTTTAAAAAACAAACATCACTTTAATTTAGGGAGATAAGGTTAACATATAAAGATTAGGAATTTATAATTTTGTTGGGTACCCATGTGTAGAAATCTAAATTATATAGTTCCAAGGTAGATGAAACATTATTTTATCAGATCCATAATAGATGTTTAGTTAAAATTGTTACATTAGTATTTGACTAATGGGAAACAGGAGTATATGAATGTAATATATGAAACAACTCTCTAGACTGGGGATTGGGAATTATATTTTTTTCAATATAGTGAAGGGATAGGTTATCATCTTACATTATCCTAGAAATTTTTAAAAGGAAAAGGTGGTTTCTATATTGTGGAGGTCCATGTGATAAGGAAAATTGATAGTGTGATTATCTTATTATTTCACACGAATTGAAGGAAGGTTGTGGAGAGGAATCATAGATTAATTTAAATTAGTTTAATCATAATTTATTGAGTCTCCACCCTATATTGGATCTCCTTTGTAACAGATGGTCAAATGTGGCCTCTTCCAAGGATGTATCTCAATAAAAAGGGATGAGATATGGAGGAATCCCCATTTATTGGTTAACCTTTAAAATGATGGCCAATGGATACATAAATATTCAAAGGTTCTCAATTATATGTAATAGGTTAAAGAGAAATTTTACAAGTTATGTTCCCTATATATTATTCTGAGAAAATTTGGTATTTCCATAATAGGGCTTCAACATATTAATGGTTGGGTGATAGAGGATTAATACAAGTTATGTTCACCCTTTTAATGGATTCGAGTAAGGTCTTTCTCCATGGTGGGAATTTTCTATGTGTGTTTTATGTTAAGGATTCATTGCACATGGTTGATTCACCCTAGTTTGGGGATAGGGGATAGAGGATGGTCTCTTGGGGGGAATTTCCTGGTTGAGGTCTATGTGATGTTGGATTCAATATATAAAGGTTTTCCCAAAGACCAGGATGGGTAAATGTTTATTTAAAATGGTGGAGAACATCCATAGTGGGGTATCACCCTAGTGGGGATCTAGCCTAGTGAGTCCTTTCCCTGGTTATTTTTTCATAGAGGATAACAGGGGTGAATGGAATCCTATTATGTAATAAATAGAATTACAAGGGTTATTGGTTACCTAGTGAGGGGGTGTTAGATAGTCTAGTTAAAATATATATCTTTCCACTCTCAAATGATCAACTAAAAATTGAAAAATTTCCCTTTAGGTTTTATTAATTGGAAACCCCTAGGGCATGAGAAAAGTGACATGACTTTATATGGTGGATTGTTAATGAAACTGGTAGATTAAAAAAGGTGAACTATTACTATAATGATAGTATATAAGGGGACATAAATTAAAAGAAAAAGTAGAACATGAAATGGACAGGGTTAAGTGAACATGTTTTATAAGAGTACACATGAGGACATGGGAAAATGAGTTTGGATTTCCTCCATTATAGATTTCTCAATTTAAATAAGCATTTTATTTTATCCATATGTCAGTTCTAGATCCTTGAACTATAAATTAAATTGTTGAATGTATTTTTATTCCATTATATATATAGTGACACCATATAATGAAATTTATAAGGATAAAAATATCCTAGGTGTTCAATAAAAATGGATTTATTGATATTGAATCATTTTTGTTATTAATAAATAAAATAAACCACAAAATTACAAGGGAGGTTATCACAAACATGTATTCATACTAGGAACCAATTTAAAATAATATCCATAACTATGGCTATGGGAAATCATGTTGCACATATGAAACACCTTTTTTTTATTTTAAAAATGAAGATAATTAACTGATAAATCTTGAAATTTTAGGATGAATGCAAAAACAACATGGACATGTTTGTGAAGTGAATGTAATAAATTTAATTATACCAATATTAGTCACATTTTTATCTCTATTATCGAAATTATATTTTTATGGATAACAAATTACCATTTCCATTCCCAATTTTTCTTTTATATTCTAAAGTTTGGTTATTGTATTACTATAAAATTAAGTGAATTCTTTACTATATTATAGAAGATATTTATCATCAATGTGAATGGTTTTTGTGGATGATAAAAATTATTTAACAATTATATATAAATTATTAACAATGTTGAATATTTTACCATACAAATACATATGAGCAAGAACACCTTGGATGTAAAAATTAAAATTTTAGTTCTAAAATCCAGAGAATAATATTGTTCATTATTATTTAATCAAAGATACATGGATTATAATTATGTATTTTTTCAGTATATATATTTATATGAATTCCTATATTGGATCCCTAAATATTTATTATTTCATTGATTGTATAATATATTTTAGTAAATAAAAATATAGAAAAAAGTAAAACCATCGGTGTCATTGGTATCCCTTTTAGAACAACCCTCGGTCCTGAAATTATTATTATTTATTAGGTATATAATAAGTTTACTTAAGAAAAAACTATAATAAAAACGATAATTATATATTAATCATCAAATAATTCACAATAAAAAAATAAAACATAAATATTTCAAAACACCAATCATAGTTATATCATATTATCCTAAAATATATTCCTATTATATGAAAACATGTATTTCACAAATGCCAAAGAACATTCCCAATAAATATTTGATAGTAGATTGTTCTATGGGTTTCATACATGGAATTGGAATGATATTCACATTGATACATTATAATGGATAAGAAATGTTATAAAAAATCATTAGATTGGAAAATTTGATTTTATAAGTGACATGTTTAATGAATATATAAACATATGAAAATGTAGAACATTATATATATAATTTTACATATCTAAAATAATTTACCAATAAAACTATATATGGAACATGAAATCCCCCCTATGTCACCAACACCAAATCCTCATACAATAAATAATTTCCATTCACAAAGAAAGATAACAATGACCATATTTTCATGATAAATCATAATAAAACATTGTTATAAATAAATAATATTTTATATTAATGGAGTAAGGGATGGTTAAGTATGAAACCACGAAATATATTATTTTTTTTCTTTCTTTGGAGATATGTATGTTCTATTTTGAAATACATCTATAAAAATTCCATCACATTTATATGTTATAAAAACAAGTGATATAAATTATAAATTTCACTACTCGTTAAAAGTATGAATAGATAAGAATTTAATGAATATAATATAAATAAAAATGTATAAAAACTCATGAAAGGAAATAGTTAATAAGAATTATATAATATAAAATATAAAATAAGAATAGTGGGAAGTTCACCAATCATTTTCTGGTACGAACTCCTAAGATTATTCGGGAATAAAATCTATTAATAAATCTTTGAATAATTATCAAATCAATAATATAAAGTCTATATGTATCTAATTTCTTGAAATAAAATATATAGGGAATTCTGCTAAATCACTCAGACACTAATAATGATATTTTAAAATTATAAACATTGCAATCTAACCTTTTCAGAGACTCGTCTTGACTATGAGGGAAGAATTTTTTTTGTGATCCCTCAAAACCGATATTTGGCCATTCATTTATAACCATAAAAGTAACCAATGACTTCCTATGTTTTTTACTAATTTATAATAAATAAATTAATATACTTGTTATGAAATATTTAACTTCTTCCAAAAATAATCAATATTAATAGATAATATATGAACAAATTATAATAATAAGGTATATCCATGTCATGTGGTGAGTTATGATTTAAATAATCTTCTATGAGATTAAAAAAATTCCATCTACCTATTTATGATTTCAAAACCATATTTGGTACACATTAATAAATCTAGATAAATCAAAAATACATGTTAAAGGACAATCACTTCTAAAATCCAAAATATTTTTGTGGAAAATAGATATGAATTTTCTAAACAAATTTTTTATAATAAACCAATTATAATATAATTATATAATGATTTTTCAAATATAACCAAAATTAAAAAAACGATACACATTGAAATGAATATTTTTGTTTGTATAATATAGAGGGGGATAGAGTGAGTTTTTATATAGATTTAATAAATTCGTCTTCAAATAATCCTCTATAAAAGATTATGATATTTATCAACATGTTCTCAAAGTCTCATAATTTCCCATATACAACCAAATAAGGTATAAAAAATCATAGAACGATTTTCTATGTTTCAACAATCATGTGAGAGATTATATAATTCTATGTTTGAGTCATGGTTTAAAACCTATATTTAGACTATAAATAATCATGAACATAACACTATAATTCCTTTCGAAAATAATAATCATTAATAAATACCATGGTGGTTATCTCTAAAATAACAGTAAACGTATACCAATGGATTATTTATATTAGATCAAACATGTTCTAGGTATTACATAAAATGGTATAGTTTCCAATAATATTTTTATATATGTCATTTCCCTCTAGTTAATTAAATTTACAAAATAAACTACACAGAAAATGGTCCTTTAATATCTCAATATCTTGGTACACATGTGTGTCACACAACTACGGATATTCCATGTGTCTACACTTATATAGATAAAGATATAAAAACCATGCATGTAGTTACCCAATAAATATATGTCTTGTATTAAATTGATATAATACATGTACGACCACATAAATTTGATTCCTCCATTGTATGTGGATGCATAAATCACCAAAGATACATAAGAACCACAAAAATATATATGAAATAAGCTCAGAAGGGATATTGTAATGATTATATGACATGGTTATGTTATGTTAATGTGGGAACTGACAAATACATGTGGGAACATTTTATAAAACATGAAAAACATTATAGGTAGGAAAATTTTTATAGATTTATGTTTTTTGGATTTTTTCCTCAATATAATCAAAGAATTCAACTGTTTGAGAAAACCATTTGATTAATAATTGATGAATTAACCTTTTTTCCTATGGTTATTAAAAACCAAGGTAATATTAATTGGGTAAATAACCTATTTTGAAGTTTTTTAAACTATATTAATATAAAATATTAATAAAAATTATATTGTGACCATTTTATTAAACCATTATATCAAACCTAGTGACAATAACCTATTTCCATGGTTTAGATAAATGATGGAAATATTAATCCATGTAAATATAATTTCTAAAAAAATATTAACAATTATGATTTGATGAAATTATTTATACATCTAGAAGTACATATTAATATAAATATATCTATATTTATATATATACTAGATTTTACCATTTTGAAAATGACTTAAAAGGATTATTGATGAGTTTACATGATCAAAACATCAACACATAATTTATTTTTCCAATGGCCATATAAATTTTTTAATGAAATATGGAAATTGAAGTATAATATGTGGAAAAGTCCATTCTCCACACAAGATGTTTCTATAAATATTAAAAGTCAAAAATTTGTTATACTAAGGTAATTATCCCAACTTGACGTGCT
This sequence comes from Viscum album, assembly GCA_963277665.1. Classification (NCBI taxonomy): domain Eukaryota; kingdom Viridiplantae; phylum Streptophyta; class Magnoliopsida; order Santalales; family Viscaceae; genus Viscum; species Viscum album. The sequence goes on from OY728160.1 coordinate 1,924,760,474, forward strand.
TATATCCATGCTCCACATAGACCATGAAGATAACAAGCCTATTAACATGTTTTTAAACTATGGATCTATGATGATGTCTTATTGAATTAACCTATAAAGCTATAGTTTTTGACACATTTCCCATATTTTCAATCCCTATAAAATGATTGATTTTTAACTATATTGGTCATATTATTTTCAATTCAAACACATCCGGATCTATTATAGAGATTGGATCACTATCATTTCAAATTATTTGGATTCTTCTCAAACAAATTATAATATAGATATTCGTCATTGCACTCTTTTGTCCAACTTCATTGATGTTCATATTTTCATTCATATCGAATTATTTTGGCTTCATAGGACATGAACCATTAAATATTCAAAGGAAACTATACTATTTTATCTTTTATTTTTATTTTTATATATGTCTATACATATCATTATTCTATTTAAAATCATAAAATATCTTGAATATTATTTCCATATTTACTTTTATGAAATCCCACAAGACATTCAACAGAAGATACTACTCCCTTATTTAATTTTTCTAGTAATACATCCCAGTATGAAATTATCATACATACTAATACAATCCCATATAATTAATAATTGAAATCTATCTTGAGACTCAATAGAATTTTTAAAGTAAATTTTAATTATAAATACATCTTATCTTTTAAATAACATAATAAACATTTAACTTACTCTATATATGAATGGATTCCTTCACTATTTTAGTGTTTACCTCCTCATTATAGTGATGGATTCATCTTTATCCTTATATGAATTCATGGTTCGATCATTATTGCCAATATGTGATGATTATTTAACATGTTCTATGAATGAATTTATTTTATTTTATTAAATATATTTTTGTAAAAAACAGGAGATCAGGAAATAATTGAGTTAATATACAAACCAATGATCTCTAATATTGAACATATCATGTTATCAGATGAAATCCTCTCCATATATAATAATTTCAACTATATATTGATAGCATATCAAAATATTATGGAATATTTTCATTGTAAAATTTTCATCAAAACCCATTTAATTTGATATGATATATTTAACAAAATATAAAGAATATATTAGAGGGTCAAACGTATTTCAATTATTATTTTCATCAACGATCCTTATAAAATTTTATATAACCTTCATAGGAGTCAGTATGTTCCTTTAATATTTTGATGACCATTAAAATATTCTAAATGTGGCATATGAAATTCTAAATATTCATTATATACTCTACTGATCAACATTATGCAATTTCTAAAAAAAATACTCGTGGTTTTGATTTCATTATTTGTAAATTGGAAATTTCCATTATGGAAAAATTATATTGACCCTATAAATGTGTCAATAACCCTAAAGACATGTGGAGATTCCAATCCTTTTCCATCATTATATTCCTCATTATTTTTTAACATATATTGTTAGCTTCTAAAACATATGTATAAATTATCATTATTATAATCCTTATAAAATTTTTAGGGATTATCCTTTTTTAATCCCTGATATAAAATGTATTGAATACTATAAATAATAAAAGTTCATAATAAATTCTTGTTAAGGCCATATTAATAACTCCAAAAAATATGAAAATATCATCCAAATGATCTCATTCACTTGGTAAAACTGTTAAACCATTATTTTTCAATAGATGATTTATCCAACATCTAGGAAAATTTTGTTTAATAAAATATCATTTAATTAATTTCCTCAATTACAATTCCACACAAAATCCATGTAAATAAATTTTATATAATACATTCATCTTCCATTATTACATGGTATTGATTCATGAAAATCTAGTTCAACAAAAATAAGAGGTATATAATTAAATTCTTATATTCCAATGATGGTTGAAATAATTACACATCATTAAAAATTTCTTATTTATATTTTGTAAACAACACCATGAACTCTATTAAATAATTTTTACCATGTAACAATAATTCTCTTTACATTGATTTCCATTTAAATATCCTATTGCAAATTTACCAAACAAGAGAGAAAATAAAGTATTCTAGTTATTTAATCACTACTTCAAATACATATGTAGAATTTTTTATATGAATAATTTTGGTTATTTCTCTACAAAAAACATTATACATATTTCACTAAACAAAAAATGTGAATTAAAATAGAGGAAATAATTATTGTCACTAAACTTCAATAAAAATAATTCTAAACAATCCAATTGTGATAATATATTAATAAATTAAATTATAAATTTTATATTTATGAAAATCAAAGTAAGAGGATAACCTTTGAAAATTTATTAAAATGAAATAAATAGTACAGGAAGCAAGGGAATCAAACCAAAAAAATAAATCTGCAAATCATAGAATTTATACCCATCACCACTTCTATTATAGGTTTCTTCCTCATAAGAAACTGATTCCCACTATGAGCTTGTTTCATATTGATTCAAAAACATGGAGTACCTATTTCTATGATTCAAGATCTCAAAAGTTACTTGTTAATTAGAATATTTCTTACCATTTTCAGACTAGGGATATCACCTCTTTTCTTAATGGAAGGAATCCTAGTAGACTATGGATTGAATATGTAAGAATAGAATTTCCTTATATTTGTTCTTGGTGGGGAAGTCATAACCCTTTCACTATTAGACGCCATATTCATTCAACTGTTAACAATGTAAATATAGTTTTTTCCAACCATGCCACTATTATTTTCATTTTCACTATCAGATACATCTCCCAATTTTCCATTGATTTTCACATTATGGAATAAATCATTTGCTCATAGGTCCTTCTGATTGTGGATATTAGTATCAATCATGGATAAAGATTGTCAGTACCTCATAGTGTCTTGACCATCATGTTACTCCATCCTTTTTTCAACTTATATTGTCACGACACTGTTATATGAGGATTCAATCTACATGCTAGAAGCATTATCCACTTTAGGACCCATCTTCTCATGGGATATCCCCTCATAACCCTTTTCTTCAAAGAGGTTAAAAACAGGTATATTGATGTGAAATCTTCAATAGATATTAACCAAATCCCCCAAGAGAGGTTGATAATCTTGACTGAAGACCCGTGTATCCATGCTCAGTGCACCATCTCAATAAACCATATTTTTCAGAGAACCAAAAATAATAGCTTCCAGATGTGGATGCCAAGTTCTCGTAGACTCTCCCAATGTATACATGTCCCCAAAACTAAGATCAAATCTCAATCGATCAAAAAACATACTCACGGTCAGATTCATTAGTATCTACACTTCCTTCATAACATCATCAAGTGCAATGATCCCTATGTGATCATCTTGCCTCACCTCCAACTCTGCACAAACATGCCTTTTCTCCTCTCCCACCACATGACCACCTGAAATCCCATAATGTCCCTAATCCTATAACTCCACAAAGGCCTTCCTTCATGAGACATCCACTGTAGGATCCATCAATGTATGTTGAGAGAAACTGGCCTCATCACTGCCACCATAGCACATCGTCTTAACCTCATATGAGATCTCATTCGAGCCTCTATTACGACAAACTGACTCCAGGTGACCAATCTAACAAAACAGAACAATGAAGGGTATACAAGACAAAAAAACCAACTTTTCCCAAAAAACAGTCCTTCCCATACGTGATCTAAACCAATTTCATGGGTTTCCATGCAAAATAATCACCAAGACAAATTTTTGTGAAGAATGGGTGACACACAAACTCAGTTATATGATCACAAAAAAGATATCATGAAATAATATTTTTGATTGCAAGTATAATGGAATGATTTTGAAATGAATTTAGTAGACTAGGATGACTTACCAATGTCACCATTTTAGATGAATATCACCAAATATAAAGGCTAAACCCCCCACAGAATTATAAAAAAGGGTTATCCATTTTAATGACATGGAACCCAAGACCATTCAATGATCAATTCATCCTCCGACCTAAAATTAATCATTATGTGTCTTCAATCATGAAATCGAACTACCGTATACTCCATTATATCACATGATTTAATTATGATCATATATACCTCATAAACCAAGGGGTGGTGAAGATGAAACTCAGCCACAAGAGTGAGTTTTCAAAGATCTATGTAATTATTGATCCATAATGGAGAATGAGAAAGAGTTTTAGAACCTTCCCTAAAAGATTTAGGACGTTTAGAGAAATCATGATCATAGCGAAAGAAGGAAGAAACCTATAATTTGTGAGTAAATAGAATCTATCTTTTACATGAGGATGATATTATGAAACTCCCCCCTAATATTGGGATGGGGTGCATGAATCCACAACATTATGGTTAGGACATCTTGTCGAGGGAGAGGCTGGAGAACCTCATCGATCTCAACATATAATGTTTGGTTGTGCAATGAAGTACTGAAGTTGCCTCCCCACCCGCGTGCCACATGTCTTCGGTGAGTTTCAAGGGGGGATAACCCTTGGGACACCAACATAAAAGTGAATGTCTTTGAAAATGGTGGCATGATCCCACCACCATGTTGTCTAAGAAAACCTATAGAACAGTTCCTTAAAATATAATATAGATATTTTATACAATTATATCCATGGGGTAAATTAATCATGGAGGAAAAAAGTATACATAATTTTATCAAAATATAAAATGTTAGAGTAAACTACCTAGATGTCCATATATCATGACACATTCATCAAAAAATTATTGTGAACTACAAATAATTTCACTTGTGATATGTGTTGAGGGATGAATCAATGGTTCATGATTTATAACAATTTATTTTCCATTATTATTAACTAATATAATCACTTAGGATAAGATCATCAACAAAAAAATAAACTAAACCATTATAAATAAAAAATGAATCAAGTAAGGGAAAACCTAAATTTTTATTTGTTTCACTCAAATTATGGTTTCTTAATCCATGATTTGTCCTTTTTTATAATTATCCATCGATTTACTTCAATATATAATCCAATAATTGAAATGGGTAATGAGGAATCATCCATTATACAAGTGCATCCACTGCATAAAATTGGTATAATAAATTGGATATGTCTTGTAATATGATGAATAGAACAATGTTATAATGAACATAATGTGATATATGGTTCTCTAGAGATTGATGTAGATGATCACAGTTGAATCTCCAATATTGATTGGACAATATTGTACTCAAATCATAATGAACATTGAATGTGAATAATATGTGATTATGTGAGTAAATCAATTGATTGATTATCCCTAATATAGATTACGACATCATTTTAGCCATATGAAGTTTGTTTTTACCATGTTTTTGGTAAATTTTACTATTAAAAGTGTTCTGCATTTTTTCATAATGAAATTTTTTATATGAGTTCTGGTGAAAAATAGGAATCACTATTTCAACTATGGAGGTTAATTCTTTCCATGTGTCCACCTGTGTAAAAGTACTGATCCACAATGGTCGTGGCCATCAATTTTGCTTCTTCTTAGTCATCCTATCCACCATGGCCTACATTGCTCCCACCACACTTTAATAGATGTTTTGATGAGACCAAATGAATATTATCACTACACTGGGTTGGGACTAGTCCCCATTATCTTCCTCCTGGGTGAACCCACCGAACTATGGGGGAAAACACCATGTCATGGTTATGGTGGATTATGATTTTTAAATTTCAATAATTCTTATTAATCACTGATATAGGTTACAATCGATGAATAAATACATAATTGAGGGTTTGTTAATTTTTATTCATTATTTACATATCCTAAACCAATTTTCGTCAATATGTTGGAGCATATTTAATCTTTAACATATTTTGGGAAGGGGGTTTGGTTATTTAGGAATTGGTAAATTGTGATTTTTTTCCTCTCATATTATTTATTTTCCAGCCTTTTTGTATGTTTAATTTAATGTTACTAATTGACGACTTCATTTATTATTTTTTAGAATTTATTATGGACCTACTCAAATCATTATAGGATATCTTTTTCATAATATGTGTTGAATCAATATTAGCAGTTATACAATAAAATTGATTTATGATTTTTATTTGAAAATGTTATTTATATTAAATTATGTTAATGTTTATTTTCTATTTGAATTTTATTTCCACTTTTTTTTAAAATCATCATTTGAAAAACCTCATAATTTATTTTAATTGAAATATCATGTGTTTATCTAATTGATTATTAATTTTAAAATAATGTGTGAATTTTAGAATAATGATTTTAAATTGAAATGAAGGATTTGAAGAAATTAACTGATTATAAATCTTAATAAATGATGGAATGAAATATATTAGAGATTTTAAATGATATAAATTTTTATTAATTTAATGTGTTTTTTTAAAACCATATTATTGTATAAAATAAAATGGGATGTAAAAATTATGACTTCTGGCTCCTTAAATGATGATTGAGGAAACTACTTTGATCTGATTGATTTCCCTATGATACATTTTATGAATGAAAATGGGATATTGGGTGGTCAGGTGGGTAATATAGAAAACTCATACTAGGAATGAATTATCCCTACCAAGAGATAAATTTATGAGCAAAATGATACTAAATGTTGGTGAGGGATGGGAGTTTATTCAGTGGGTTACACTTATATTTCCTAACGGCATGAGATATATAGTTATGATCACAATTGGAGAATTATTTTTTTATGAATTGTGAGGATCCTTGAGATACTATTGACTATCCACAGGGATTACAACCCTGATGATGTGATTGAAAAAAATACTTTCCATCCATTGAATATTATATGATTTATTCAAGAATGTTTTCATGACATTTGATATTGATTTTTTTAGGATAGATTATTCATGCTTGTTTTATTAATCTAACTAAAATGATATAAGAATCAAGTATCATCATAAATTGTGAAGTACTTTACTATTGCATTTTTTTTGGCAACTAATCAATTTTCATTAGAATTGATATATAAAGGTTATGGAATTCTATATTGGATCCTACATGGATTACATTTCTCACATTATACACATTCCTTTGGTATTATGAGTAATTTCATTTTTTTATGTTTCGGAAAACAAAAATAATAGGTATGATGTTGTGGGTGTTATTGATATTCATACATTTTAATTTTCTAGTTATATTTGGTGTATGTTTGTTATCAATTATCATTATATCATTGTTCACATGTAGTTATTGGATAATTGTTTTTTTTTGTTTTTGTATTTTTCCAACTTGTGGTACATTACTGTTGCTGACTATTTTAGCGCAATGACTATTTATGGATTATTTTTTAATGTCAGGTTTTGTTGGAATATCATTTGATAAAATAATTCTCGTTTTATCATTTCGTGATGGTCCGGTTCTATTCTTCATCCCATGTGAATCAAGAATTCAATTTATTCCTTAAAAAAGATTATTTATGTTCTAATTGAGTAGGAAAGCCGAGTGGGTTCTTGAAATATTTTTATCAATTACGTTTTTCTATCTTCATGGATTTTTTGATATAGTTATAGATATCTTCGTAGAAAAGAGATATTATTTTTTTGCCACGACAATTTTCATGTGAGAATGTTTTTGGACATGTCTCATCAAAATGATCCTCCACATACTTTGAGTTGTTCGAAAAAGATTCATGGATGAATTAATTGATAAAATAATTTACATTTAAATAATTTTGATTATAAATATGTGATTTTCTGTTGATTTTTGACGTATTAATGTTATATTCTTATGTATATTGATTGATGTTTCCATATTTATTATTGATTTTCATTAATTCAAATCTCCCTATAATATATTAGATCATTCCATATGGGGGTGTTTCTGATGAAACATAAAAATATAACACATTTATTGATAAAAACATTTTATAGGATGAAATATGTGTTTCCAAGATAAAGATCAAGGAGTCTCACTTGTTACCCTATTGGATTGAGAGGAGGAACCCAGAATAGATAACAGTGGAGACATAGAATAATAGTTTCTTCATTTAAAACAACAATCATTCTAGGGGATGAATGTTACTCAAGAGGTTTCTGCTTATTTTTGAAATAACTAATGACTCTTTGAGTTCATAGAGATCAATAATTCCTTTTAGTTCATGTGTTTCATACAAAATATTTAGGGTATTATTAGGATATTAACTGACACTATAGATATGGAAATGACGATTGATGATTCCAAGATCAAAAACCAAAAATATGAAGTTCATTTCACTATTTATGGTATTAGATAATACAATGGTGTTTCTTAACATTAATCAAAGATATTGGATAATGACTTATTGTGCCAACACTTTTGATGATCATTCCATATTTTCACCAGATGATTTGTCAAACAAGAATATTATGTACTTTAGGGTTTAGATTGTTTTATTTTCAGATATCTAATATTATATGTTTACTCAAATTATTACCCATTATTCAATTGTTTTCCATTTGGTTGTATTTATGTAAATTAATATAGATGAAATTTCATGGGTTATCGGTGTCCGTCATACTCAAATTTCTAGTATTAGGGGAATCATTAAGGCTGTGAGGATGAAAAATAACCTCAATTTTGAAAATCATGTTGGTGGTACTTGAAAACATATTTAATTTTCATAATCTATACTTTCTGTTAAAGGCCCACTATCTTGTTTCCAACGTTGAATTACATATCAGTGAAACAATACATGTAAATAGGAAATAAAAATTATAAGATCATGAAAATATTCATGAATGATATCTAGTTTATCCTATATTTTTGACACATCGTGTAGTAAAAGGGGTTACTCAATACTGATAATTACTATAGAGTAGTAGGATTCTTCAGGAATAATAGTGTTCCATGTATCAGAATCAGGGACTATGAAAATTCATATAATAAAAAATTATATTCTAGGAATAAATTTTGGTCCTTCAACTGTGGTTGGTACCATTTATTTATTTTCACATTTAGTCACTATATAAATTAACACTAGTGTCTATTTTTCTTTTATATCAACAAACTGCATGAACATGTTGTTTCATCCAATAGCATTTATGACATATGCGATTAATATTGAAACACATACCTCGATGGACATGGAATAGGGTCACTGACGCTACTATTATATTTTAATTCAATTATACATGATTGATATCATGTGTAATATATAATTTTTTTTGAAATAATAATATATAATTCATAGAATTTAATGATTCAGTTCTCACCTATAATGGATCAACTCTCATTATTGGAACATGTCCATTACTACCCCTAATGGGAAATTACATAGTTTATAAAAATAATGGTACTATATGTGAATTCTATATGAAATAAGTCTTCTAATACTTGGTAGGATTATAACTTTGTAAGATACTTAACTTGTGGTGGAATCCACTTGTGGTGGAAAGACTATAGTAGCTTTTGAGTAAACCAAGATGGTTTTTTCTAACATTGGAAATCTACCAGTGAAGTGGGAGGTGGATTTTCTAATTTATTGGTTGATAGGTAGTAATCAAATATTGATTCCCCAATACCATATCAATCCAAATGAACTGATATAATTGATGAATCAGTTTGATGAATTTATGTCAAGAAGATTCAAAAAAAAATATGTGTCACCTTATGTATAGAAAAGTCATTTCAATAAGAGGACTGATGGATCCATTCAATTTTCCGTTAAATACCAAAATATTGACTTGGATATAGAAAAATAAAATATTCTTTTTTCAGAATTTAACATCTTGATTTATAAAATGATAATATAAGAGTTGTTCACAAATTTTTATCTTCATCCTAGTTACATCCAGCTTAGTAATAATGAATCTGATATTATAAATCTCACACTCTAGAGTAGGTATAGCCACTATGATAATATTTTTATAGTTGTTATAATAACAAATTATCCTACATTGATTATGGTTCTAATGAAATTTATCATTCGAAAATAACTCCACCATTTAATTATTTTAGTTTTGGTTGAAATGATATGTTAATTGAAAAAAATGGAGGATAATTTTCATCATTTTGGTGTTGTTTTGGAAATATTGTGAAATCATCATCATTATTAAATTCCATTCAAGATACATTTCTAAATATAAAATGCGTATTTTTTGGGTATCATGTTCTATTAACGTGGAATTGAATTTGATATTAAAAAAGTTAATGCTTTTGAGTCTTGTGAATAACTAAGGAATTTATTTTATATAAAAATATTTTAGGGATTAATTTGGATATGTCACATGTTTGTGAAAAAATTTCAATGGAGGGTTTCTATGTGTGATATTAATAATTACATGTGTGTGATGTCTATTTTGTATTCAAATAATAATACTTCATTAAATTAGTTTAATAAATCATTGTCCTTAACATCAGTGTTGAATCTCATAGAGGTAGTGTAGTGCAATGTGACATTTTTGGAATAATTAGGTTATGGTTAAGGATACATTCTCATGTAGTATGGTACCATGATGGCTAATAGTTTTCTTTAAATTAACTAACATGAGAATACTAATCACATACTAGATATGGAACACACATCCATTATGAATTCTCTTAACAACTAGTGGAAATTATTTTTTGGTAGAATAGTTTAACCTTTACTCTGATTATAATATTTTTATTTATATCCTCTCATATAAATATTTCTATATCTAATTGAGGTGTTGGATTGAGTACCTAATATCCATAAGCATTTCCATAACCTACACACTCTAGGGACATGAACACTATTGTTGATGAATTTTGCAATAAATCTATATATTAGGTTTGTAATGAGTCACCAATGGAGGAAAATATTATAGTATCTTTTTTTAGTATAAATTATAGAGACCTAAATGAAAAAAACTATGTTTTCTTTCGCATGTTTTTAGTTTTCAAACTCTTTTATGAGTTTATTCTCTATGATCAGTGTGTCGTTATTTAATTCCAATGTCTGAAGACATCATTATATGGTAATAAATCAACATGTGAAATGTCTCTATCTCGATTTGGAATCTATTTCATTGTGATAATTTTCATCAATTAACTTATGATAAATTAAAATATGTGGGTAAGTTCATTATTCATAAAAGGATATTATCCCATAAGTTACTATGATGTTTTATGATTTGAGGTTCTATTTTGGGTGTCCATGTATAAAATATGAAATTTTTTATTTAATTCCCTTATTAATCTCTTTATATATAGTATATTCCAGAATACAAATCCATATAGTTTTCCTTAATCCCATAGCATTTTAAATTTGAAATTGGATGATATAACAATGTATATTTTTATTCGTCTAATCTATACTAAAAAAATGATCATTAATTATTTTTTTTCATGATAAGACTAATGTTGATGATCAAGGAATTTTTCTTTCTCTATCATATATTACCACATTAAATGGATTTCTATCTTATATTATTTCTAACAGGTACCCTCCATTCACATCTTGATTTTGGAAAGGCTTCAATGAGAAATGAGATCTTAGATTATGTTGATAACAATATTCAATCCATGGATATATGGAATGATATAATGAGATATATAGATTCCAGAAAACATGATTCATGTGTGTTCCATGGATTTAAAGGAGAATGGATTTTCCATATAGGGATGATTGAGTTTTACAATAAGAATTTATAAAATAAATCGATTAATATACTATGTTTTAGCCTTGTAAATCATCTCTTTGTGGTCAGAGGATTGTGAATATTCCATAATTTTACCTAACATAGTGAAGGAGATGAAGATAAACATCCATATGTATCATCATAGTTTAGTCATATCTCAAATCCAATATAATTCTTGTGTGGAAAATAGCCAATGTCCATTGATTTTTCCTTTTGGTGACCATGTTCTCATTAGAGTCTCTCATAAACTATGTTATCAATAGCTTTTAAAGTAAGGGATGTTATTACTATGATATATGTGACCTTTTGTGATTTATTAGAAGATTTAGAATAGGGAGTTATATGTAGCCTTTATAACTATGACGAATTTTATCTAAAATTTGATTAACATTTATAAACTATTGAATTATATTTCAGAACCATCACAATTTTTTAATTCATATTTACATGATGTAGATATAGATATGGCCATTATTGAGAAGTCTAGTTTTCATGTTAATTCTCAATTGAAATTTATTAATGTGATATCTAGACAATTAGTTTGGGTAATTTGGCGACACATATCATAATAACATGATATTAGTGAGTGTAAATCAGTAGTGATAGAATATTTTTTTGATATCATTATGATCCAATATTCTAAAAGGGGGATTTTGGGGATACAATGATTCTTGGTGAGAAAAATATTGGCATACCCTGAGTCACATGTATGAATTACTTTTTACAATTGAGCTCTATTTTTTTCATTTATATATATGGGAGGTTTTTTGTGAAAAAAATGTGTTTCAATGTTTTTTTGTTAAAATGGGTGGCTGTACCACCCTGACATTTTATGAAAAATATTATTTTTAATTTCATTTATGTCTTTTGTTGTACGCTACACCAAAAGGATCTTGCACAACACGCATCCTTGACTTTCCTTACATTACACGCAATCGCGACCTTCCTCGATAGCGTCTGTAGTATGCAATAACGAGTTTTACTAAACAACAATATGCTATATTATTAAAACTAGCCGTTATGAATAGTAATAACCACTTTTTGAAATTTTTTAAATTTTATTTTTCAAAATGGACTTCATTTTTGGATTCGGAGTGTCGAATTTAGCCTAAGGTGAAATTTTGGTACTTTTCGGATAACTTTCATATTCTGATGAATAGTGAAAATTACTAAATTATAATTAAAAACAACTTTTTTAATCGAAATAATTAATAGAGATAATTTATTTATTTGAGTGGTTTTAAAGTATATTTAGAATATATTTTTACAATTTAATACAATGTTGGTCATTGGATGTAATTTCACATTTAAACCAGTTATAAACAAGTGTGAATCTTTTGATAGTTATTATCTCTTAAAAACCCGCTATTTGTTTTGACGACGAGAATTAATTTTTAAATTAGATAATGTAGCTGATATGTTTTGAATTTGATAAAATAGACATCATTTTTGAATTCATAATATCAAATATATCTTAGATCTAATTTTTGGTATTTTTCTAGAAACATTCATTTTTTGATGAATAGTGAAACCACTAAGTGGTAGTTAAAAAACCGAATTTTTCATAAAAGTTAGTTTTACCACTTCTGTGAGTGGAATTTCAAAACTCAGAGAGACACAGTTAATTTCAGTAAGTAAACTGTGGTTCAATGATATGAAAATAATTTTTTGGTGAATAGTAACTTTTTACTTTTGTACCACGGTTAAAAGTAAATAGGGTAATTAAGGGTAAAAATTATATTATTATTACCCTAACACATGTCCTAATTCTATTGGACAAGTGTAATTCTACCAAAAAAAACATTAGGAATAATATATAACCATTTAGGCCCACTTGGATAAGATTAGGTCATTTATTATTAATTTATTTAAAGAAGGGTTAAAATAGTTAAAATCAAAGTTTAATAGGTAAATCATTTTTTATATGGGGTTATACATAATATAAATTCAACTATAAATATTCATTAGAAATATAAATAGATTATCTACATAATGATATTTTATTTGTAATATTTAGACATTAAATAATTTAATTTATTTAAGACACAAAGATGATGCAGTAATTATCTTATTAATGAAATATTGACATAATTGATGTTATAAATACCCAAATAAATAAGATGTGATACTTTTTATGAACTAAACAAATTTTCTAGGTCAATATGGCATGTTAGGATTGATTTAATTAACTTTTGTCGAAGTAATCATTCTGTTATGAGTTTCACAAAAATCAACTATTGAATAGTGTCAAAATTGACATAAAATAGTTTTTAAAACAAATATTATATTATTAATTGTTATTTTATTTATAAAAATCTAAGGTTAGGCCAAATGACTTAAATAAGGTTATATATATTAATAAAACACAACTTGGGGGTCTCTTGGATGTATATAGTATGTTTATTAACTAAATAAAATAAAAATACAAAGTGACATGGTAAATGTCAATCTAATTAACTAAGAGTTAAAACTAAAAGATAAGGTTAATATAATGACCTAAACGTGTATAAATTTTATTTTATCAGATTATTTCGACCCCTACCCACCTTATCTTAGAAATCTATCAATTTGGAGCTATTAAAAACATAATTTGACTTTATAATAAAATAATATTTTTTTGTTATTCCAAAGGTGCCCCTCTCCTCCCTTATAAAAGGGAACCTCCTCCCCCTCTTCCTCACACCACTTTGAGCCTTCAAGCTCGGCCAAGCCCTGCCAATTTACCTTTTCCGCTTCCATAGAAACATCCTAGAGGTTCTAGTCTTCCTCAAAGACCAATTTTAGTGCCCTAAAAGGAGATCTCAAAGAGGCGCTTTGAAGAAGAGGTAATGTCCGTTACCGATTCTTTCATCTTTATTTCTTCTTCCACTTCTTCTTCTTAGGTTGTTTCATTATGAAGTAATAACATCACTATCACTTATATACTGATATGTTATTATAATTATGAAACAAACTTATTTCACCATCTATCCATCCTATGAAAAACGAAATCACCATGCGTGCGTACGTACGGAATACCGTCTCCACACCGTGGTGTAATCTATTTTCCACCACCACCTTACTTGGATGGGTATAATGGTGTAAATAATAACTATATATGATTATTGTAAAGTGATATTGATTTTGAAATACTATACATACACTCCAATACAATTTCACGATCATAAGAACGATATCATCGCTCGTGTGTACGTACGGACTACCGTCTCCACGACGCGATGAGATTCATTCTCCACGTTAACCATTCATGAATGATTATAAAGTATATATAATAATTAATAATGAAATATATTACATAATAATGATTCTAGATTTATGTGTATATATATTTATGTCATCTACTTAATTCCAGTCAACTCAATATGGAAAAGAAAACAGCGTTCATGCGTACGTACGGTCTACTGTCTCCATGAAAGGTGTATTTCTTTCCATTTACTGATCTATTATATATATATATATTCTGAATATATATTATATATAAATCATGTGTTAAATTCTGGAATTAAGAAATCATGATCTAAGTAATCATATGAAGAATTACAAGTCAAAACACAGATGACAAATGAAACGATTTTACCCCAAATTCTTTTTAACATAGAATTTACAAAAGAACAAGTAGTATAAAGCCATAAGTGAACCATATATGATATAATAACAGTGATTATGATTCTGGAATAAGTCAATGAAATTATTTAAATCATTATACAGGAGGTTCGATGACATACGAAGCAAATCAGACCTAAGGTAAGGGAAATATCACAATCTCATTTTTATCCGAGATTGTTTATACTTTGGCATTTACTGGGGTGTATTTTATCATCCACATACATGTTTCCTCAATCTGTAATATTATTTCCATTCACCTAAAATTGTTGAAATCCTATTTTACCCTTCGGTGAGTTTTTAGTAAAAGTTATGAAAGGAATCTTTTGTCATTTTTCATACGAGATACTTTTTGACTTTTCCAACAAAAGTACGAGAAGAATGTTTTTTTAACTCATACGGCATGAATGGATTTTTAAAACATTATTTCCAAGAAGATTCCTTTACATGTTTTCAAGTTTATTTTTAATCAAGTTCTTTTAGTTTAAAATTGTATGACATGTTAAGAAAGGAATAATGGTTTTAAAGTAGAAAGGATATATTCCATAAGAATGGAGTTCAAGTGTTTTATCAAAATTATTTTCCGTCTAAGATAATATAGGGTTCTGTTTCTATCCCTATTATTACATTTACTTGATTATGTTGTAATGGAAATATTTTTATGAATTCCTTTATCTTATATGAATTGTTTTATGATGTCATGATGTTTAAGATTCCCATTTTTATTACATGGGTTATGCAATGATGTATGATTTATGATTTTCTGGCTCACATAAGAATGGTATCATTATGAGATGGGTGGGACCTATATCTCCCTCTAATGCATTGGGTAATGATTTTATATCTCATGAGATAGACATGGCTGGAACGGTAGGTTATACCGGTTTAGTGAAACAGGACTGAAACGAGGAGTGAACTCGGTTCAGAAAGGGACTTTGTCCACTAAGATAGTCTTGGCAACGAGTCTTGACTAATAAGAAATGATTCTCTATGATTATGTGTGTATGAAACAAAGTTTCATGTTTTATTTTGGGATTATTGGGATTACATTTCAGTACTATGATTTATCCCATGTTATGAAATTATGATCTCTTTTGCAGGGTAAGATTTCCAAAAGATATATTCTTCTAAATATGACGTGATTGATATTTCTTTTGTTTACCCTTACTGAGCATTTGAGCTCACCCATTTATGTTTTTTTCCAGGACATAAAGAAAGGAATTTATTTTAAAAAAAAGGAGATCTTTATGGGAGATGTTGAAGATCTTTCACCACGATTAGAAGATTATATTCCGAGTTTCAAAAGACACTAAACTATTACGGTCCTTGTGTGTGTGTTTTTGTTATGTACTAAGTATTCCGCAAAAGTAATGTAATGTCCATGTACGTCAGGCTTCGGGTCTCTACAGTTGGTATCAGAGTAAAGGATTAGTCAACCTTTGGAAACTAGGATACGAAAATGTTAGTGAGATCCCTAGAGATATTTCTAAGCTAAGTCTAGGGATGTCCCTAAGGATAAGTATACATATAGGATATGGTCCTAGAACTACGGTAACAATATTAGAATTTAACATAAGATGTTATATTATTAGGGTACTCCCCCTTTACTATGTTGTAACAACCCGAGATTTTATGAAAAATATTCTTTTTTTTATTTTACTAATGTTTTGTGTTATACGATACACCAAAAGGAGCTTGCACAACACGCATCCTTGACTTGCCTTGCATTACACGCAATCACGACCTTCCTCGATAGCGTCTGTAATACGCAATACCGAGTTTCACTAAACAACGATATGCTAGCCGTTATGAATAGTAATAACCACTTTTTAAATTCTGTAAATCTTATTTTTCAAAATGAACTTCATTTTTGGATTCGGAGTATCGAATTTAGCCTAAGGTGAAATTTTGGTACTTTTCGGATAACTTTCATATTCTGGTGAATAGTGAAAATTACTAAATTATAATTAAAAACAACCTTTTTAATCGAAATAATTAATAGTGATAAATTATTAATTTGAGTGGTTTTAAAGTATATTTAGAATATATTTTTACAATTTAATTCAATGTTGGTCATTGGTTGTAATTTCACTTTTAAACCAGACATAATCAAGTGTCAATCTTTTGATAGAAATTGTTTCTTAAAAACACGCTATTTGTCTTAACAGCGGGATTTAATTATAAAATTAATTAATTCAACTTATATGTTATGAATATGGTAAAATAGACTTCATTTTTGAATTCGGAATATGAAATATAGCTTAGGATGAAATTTTGGCATTTTTCTGAAAACCTTCATTTTTTGATGAATAGTAAAACTACTAAGTGGTAGGTTAAAAACTGAATTTTGCATAAAACTTAATTTTACCGCTTCTGT
Source organism: Viscum album (assembly GCA_963277665.1). Taxonomy (NCBI): domain Eukaryota; kingdom Viridiplantae; phylum Streptophyta; class Magnoliopsida; order Santalales; family Viscaceae; genus Viscum; species Viscum album. The sequence goes on from OY728160.1 coordinate 1,924,777,957, forward strand.
GAATGGAATTTCAAAAATCCGAGAGACACGGTTAATATCAAGGACTAAAATGTGGTTCAATGAGATGAAAATAATTTTTTGGTGAATAGTAACTTTTTACTATTTTTACCGCGATTAATAGTAAATAGGGTAACTAAGGGTAAATATGATATTAATATTACCCTAACACATGTCCTAATTATATTGGACAAGTGTAATTCGACCAAAAACAAACTTAGGAATAAAATATGACCATTTAGGCCCACTTGGATTAGATTAGGACATTTATTATTAATTTATTTAAAGAAGGGTTAAAATAGTTAAAATCAATGTTTAATAAGTAAATAATTTTTAATATAGGGTTATGCATAAGATAAATTCGATTGTAAATATTCATTAGAAAGCTAAAAAGATTTCCTACATGATGGTATTTTATTTGTAATTTTTAGACATCAAATAATTTAATTTATTTATGACACAGTGATGATGTAGTAATTATCTTATTAATGAAATATTGACATAATTGATGTTATAAACACCAAAATAAATATAATTTGAGACTTTTTATGCATTCCACTAATTTTATAGGTTACTATGATATATTAATGTTGATTTAATCAACTTGGTTCGAACATTTAATTCTGTTATGACTTTCACAAAAATCATATATCAAATAGTGTCAAAATTGACACAAAATAGTTTTTAAATCAAATATTATATTATTAATTGTTATTGTATTCCTAAAAATCTAAGGTTCGGCCAAATGACTTAGATAAGGATATATATATTAATAATAAACAATTTGGGGTTCGTTTGGCATGTTATAGTAAGTTTATTAACCATATAGTGAAAGAAAACAAAAAGACACGGTAAAAGTTAAATTATTTAACTTAGAGTTAAATCTAATTGATAAGGTTTAAAATAATATCCAAACATGTCTAAATTTGATTGGTTGATGAGATTACAACCCTATCTCATCTAATATTCGAATATGAGTCATTTTTGGAGTTTATTTAAGTGGGGTTAGATTTATTATAAATTAATATTTTTAAAAATTCCTAAGGTGCCCCTCTCCTCCCCTATAAAAGGACACCTCCTCCCCCTCCTCCTCACACCAATTTGAGCACTCAAGCTCGGCCAACCCCTGCCAAAATCTCTTCTCCACTTCCCTAGCAACATCCTAGAGGTTCTGGTCTTACTCAAAGACCAATTTTAGTTCCCTAAGAGGAGGTCTCCAAAAGGCGCTTCAAAGAAGAGGTAATTACCGTTACCAATTCTTTCATCTTTATTTCTTCTTCCACTTCTTCTTCTTAGGTTGTTTCATTATGAAGTAATAACATCAGTATCACTCATATACTGATATGTTATTATAAGTATGAAACAACCCTATTTCACCATCTATCCATCCTACGGAAAAAGAAATCACTGCGCGTGCGTACGTACGGAATACCGTCTCCACGCCGTGGTGTAATCTATTTTCCACCACCACCTTACATGGATGGGTATAATGGTGTAAAGAATAACTATACATAGTTATTACAACATCATATTGATTCTGATATATTGTATAATCCACTCCAATTCAATTCAATATTTATAGAAATGATATCATCGCTCGTGCGTACGTACGGACTACCGTCTCCACGACGCGATGAGATTCATTCTCCATGTTAACCATTTAAGAATGATTATAATGTATATATAAGAAATAATAATGAAATATATGACATTATAAAGCTACTGGATTTATGTATATATATACATATGTATGTCATCTACTTACTTCCATTTCAAGACAATAAGGAAAGGAAAGCAGCGTTCATGCGTACGAACGGACTACCGTCTCCATGAACGGTGTTTTTCATTTTATTTATCTACCTATTATATATATATATATATACTGAATATATATGATATATAAATCATATTTTATATTCTGGAAGTAAGTAAATCATGATATAAGTAATAATGATGTCAAGAACAACAAGTCAAAACACATACGATAAATGAAACGATTATACCCAAAACGCTTCTTTAACTTGGAATTTACAAAAGAACGGGTAATATAATGTCATAAGTAAACCATATATGATATCATAACAATGAATATGATTCTGTAATAAGTCAATGACATTATTTAAATCATTATACAGGAGGTTCGGACACATACGAAGCAAATTGGACCTAAGGTAAGGGAAATATCACAATCTCATTTTTATCCGAGATTGTTTATTCGTAAGTATTTACTGGGGTGTATTTTATCATCCACATCCATGTTACCTCAATATGAAATATTGTTTTTATACACTTGCAATAGTTTAAATCCAATTTTACCCTTAGGTGAGTTTTTAGAAAAGAATATGAAAGGAATCTTTTGTCGTTTTTCCGTACGAGGTACTTTTTGACTTTTCCGACAAAAGTACGAAGAATGTTTTTTTAACTTATACGGCACGAATGGATTTATACTGTTTTATAAAGCCTTATTTTCATGAAGCTTCCTCTAAAAGATTTCATGACTATTTTCAATAAAATCTCTTTCTTTTAAAATTGCATGATGTTTTGTGAAAAGAAATTGATTTTGAAGAAGAAAGGATATTTTCCTCAAGAATTCAATTCAAGTGTTTTATCAAAATTATTTTCCATCTAAGATAATAAAGGGTTCTGTTTCTATCCATATTTTTACATTGATTTGACTATGTTGTGATGGAATTATGTTTATGAATTCCTTTATCTTATATGAATGGTTTTATGATGTCATGTTGTTTAAGAATCCCATTTTTATTACATGGGTTATGCGATGATGTATGATTTTTGATTTTGTGGCACACATAAGAAAGGATTCATTAAGAGATGGGTGGGACCTATATCTCCCTCCAATGCATTGGGTAAAGATTTTATATCTCATGAGATAGACATGGCTGGAATGGTAGGTTATACCGGTTCAGTGAAACAGGACTGAAACGGGGATTACTCGATTCAGAAAGGGACTTTGTCCACTAAGATAGTCTTGGCAATGAGTCTTGACTAACAAGAAATGATTCTCTATGATTATGTGTGTATGCCACAATGAGTAATGTTTTAAGTTATGGTTTCATTTTCACTACTATGATTTATCCCATGTTATGAAATTATGCTCTCTTTTGCAGGTTAAGATTTCCAAAAATGTTATGTTCTTATGAAAATTATGTGATTGATATTTCTTTTGTTTACCCTTACTGAGCATTTGAGCTCACCCTTTTATGTTTTCTTTTCCCCAGGATATAAAGAAAGGTTTTAGGAAAAAAAAAGAAGATCTTTGTGGGAGATTTTGAAGATCTTTCACCAGGATTAGAAGATTACGTTCCGAGTTTCCAAAGACACTAAACTATTACGGTCCTTGTGTGTGTGTTTTTGTTATGTACTAAGTATTCCGCAAATGTAATGTAATGTCCATGTACGATAGGCTTCGGGTCTCTACAGTTGGTATCAGAGGGAGGTTTAGTCAACCTTTGGAAACTAGGATGCGAAAACGTTAGTGAGATCCCTAGAGATATTTCTGAGGTATGTCTAGGGATGCCCCTAAGGATAAGTATACGTATAGGATATAGTTCTAGAACTATGGTAACGATATTAGATTAAACCAAAGATGATAGATATTTTAGTTACTCCCCCTTTATTACGATTTTTTCATCTAACACTATTTTGTTTGGGTTTTAGAAAATGGCTGGAAACAAGATGATTCACAATAATGGAGGATATGATGGACAATGGAATGATATTCTTCATGAGCAACCAAATGAAATGGGATTTGGATGTCCAAACATCATTATTATGCCGAATCAGCAATCTCACAACATGATCAATAAAGTAAAATTTGGTATGTTTCCTGACTCGACTAATAAGAGAAAGATGGAGTTCCATGATGATCATAGAGGAAAGAAAGTTCAGTTTCCCCTATGTAAATCATGTGGGAAGAGGCATCAAGGAGAATCTTTCAGGGGAACTGGAAGATGCTTTGGGTGTGGAAAAGAAGGACACAAAGCAAGTAAGTGCAAAGGAAAAGGGTTGGTTAACACCATGGATGAGGATAATGGTATTGCTACGACATCAAAATTGGTTAAGTGTTTTAAATGTGGAATGTATGGGCATTATGCAAACAAATGCCCTAAGGGAAAGACTCATGAAGAGAATCAGTATGGTCATATGGGTAGTATTTATGTGGATGATGATGAAGAGACTACAAATGATATGTGAGATGAAAGAATTTTTGAAGCTCGGTCAATGGTTTGAGAATGTAGTGGAATGATTACATGTTTATCATGTGTAATTTTGGAATAAAGAGACATCTATGGATTGTTACACTGTTGTCTTTCCTTGTGTTTTGAAAGTGTATGATTAATGTTACCAGTATCCATGAAAGGGTATCCAGATAATTTTGGAATGTAGATGATATGCGCATAATGAAGGGATAAGGAGAAAATTAAATGTTTGATAGTATTCATGAGCTCATGATTGATATAAGGACTAAGTGATATCATGGTTTGAGTATATAGAATTTTGAGGATTTTGGTATGTGGAAAGTGTTAACTTTTAACTGCACTCATGTTTTCACTAAGGTATTCAAGAGAATACACGATTAAGGACTTTGAATGTTTGGAATGTGACCTACAAGACATATCTTATGATATGTGGGGATCAACGACAGTATTAAATCTCTGGTAATCGATGTCACTATATTATGAGAGTGGAATGAAGTATAAGCCTAAAGATTAGACTGGATTATGTTGGACATAAGTTAGTATTTTTTGAGGATAGAAGATTTTCGATATTATTGATGGGATGTTATAGTAACGTAGTTTTAGAAAAAGGACAACCTGCAGGACGGGCGACAGCCCATCGCTTCGGACAAGGCTGTAGGAATCGAACCCACAACCGAAGTGCGACTGGCCTTTATCGCCTACCACTGGCCTACAGGAAGTCCCTGTTTAGTAGAAACTAGTTTTATTATATTAAGCAGTATGATATGTGATGTATAAGTTCATTTTAGGAACCATATATGATTAATCTCACTATATATCGATTTATGCATATAATGTTTGCTAACCTTTTGTTTGAGACAGATGGAATGACCCGTCATTCTATCACATGATCTGCTAACACTTCACGAATAACAAATTCAACTTCATTTATTTAAGAGATGAAGTGGAAATTGTTCAAGGCACGAACAACAGTGATATTGTACCAAAATAAAGTAAGTATTTATTGTAATTCAAATTTTCAACTTTAGGGAAATGATCTTGAAAACCAAAAATGTTGTCCTAGTGATCTTATACCTGATGAATCAGATGGTACCTTATATCATCACAAATCTATGGATTTGTGATTACTGGCTTTTCCATAGCCATGTTCTCTACCACTCTCCATCAGAACATGATGGTTAGATTTCTCTTCCATATCCATATTTTCACCTATGTGGAAACCCAGTGATTAGTTTATTTGGGTAATCGTTACATTTCATACTTTAGTTTTTAAAGCCAAGTTTTGGTATTCCCTTTTACGATGTGGGTTTCTATTAAAGAAACTTTCGAATAGTAAACCATTTATAACCCCGACGAATTTCGAGGGCGAAATTCATTTTAAGGGGGGTAGAATGTAACAACACGAGATTTTATGAAAAATATTCTTTTTTTTATTTTACTAATGTTTTGTGTTATACGATACACCAAAAGGAGCTTGCACAACACGCATCCTTGACTTTCCTTGCATTACACGCAATCACGACCTTCCTCGATAGCGTCTGTAATACGCAATACCGAGTTTCACTAAACAACGATATGCTAGCCGTTATGAATAGTAATAACCACTTTTTAAATTCTGTAAATCTTATTTTTCAAAATGAACTTCATTTTTGGATTCGTAGTATCGAATTTATCCTATGGTGAAATTTTGGTACTTTTCGGATAACTTTCATATTCTGGTGAATAGTGAAAATTACTAAATTATAATTAAAAACAACCTTTTTAATCGAAATAATTAATAGTGATAAATTATTAATTTGAGTGGTTTTAAAGTATATTTAGAATATATTTTTACAATTTAATTCAATGTTGGTCATTGGTTGTAATTTCACATTTAAACCAGACATAATCAAGTGTCAATCTTTTGATAGAAATTGTTTCTTAAAAACACGCTATTTGTCTTAACAGCGGGATTTAATTATAAAATTAATTAATTCAACTTCTATGTTATGAATTTGGTAAAATAGACTTCATTTTTGAATTCGGAATATGAAATATAGCTTAGGATGAAATTTTGGCATTTTTCTGAAAACCTTCATTTTTTGATGAATAGTAAAACTACTAAGTGGTAGGTTAAAAACTGAATTTTGCATAAAACTTAATTTTACCGCTTCTGTGAATGGAATTTCAAAAATCCGAGAAACACGGTTAATATCAAGGACTAAAATGTGGTTCAATGAGATGAAAATAATTTTTTGGTGAATAGTAACTTTTTACTATTTTTACCGCGATTAATAGTAAATAGGGTAACTAAGGGTAAATATGATATTAATATTACCCTAACACATGTCCTAATTCTATTGGACAAGTGTAATTCGACCAAAAACAAACTTAGGAATAAAATATGACCATTTAGGCCCACTTGGATTAGATTAGGACATTTATTATTAATTTATTTAAAGAAGGGTTAAAATAGTTAAAATCAAAGTTTAATAAGTAAATAATTTTTAATATAGGGTTATACATAAGATAAATTCGATTTTAAATATTCATTAGAAAGCTAAAAAGATTTCCTACATGATGGTATTTTATTTGTAATTTTTATACATCAAATAATTTAATTTATTTATGACACAGTGATGATGCAGTAATTATCTTATTAATGAAATATTGACATAATTGATGTTATAAACACCAAAATAAATATAATTTGAGACTTTTTATGAATTCCACTAATTTTCTAGGTTACTATGATATATTAATGTTGATTTAATAAACTTGGTTCGAACATTTAATTCTGTTATGACTTTCACAAAAATCATATATCAAATAGTGTCAAAATTGACACAAAATAGTTTTTAAATCAAATATTATATTATTAATTGTTATTGTATTCCTAAAAATCTAAGGGTCGGCCAAATGACTTAGATACGGATATATATATTAATAATAAACAATTTGGGGTTCGTTTGGCATGTTATAGTATGTTTATTAACCATATAGTGAAAGAAAACAAAAAGACACGGTAAAAGTTAAATTATTTAACTTAGAGTTAAATCTAATTGATAAGGTTTAAAATAATATCCAAACATGTCTAAATTTGATTGGTTGATGAGATTACAACCCTATCTCATCTAATCTTTGAATATGAGTCATTTTTGGAGTTTTTTTAAGTGGGGTTAGATTTATTATAAATTAATATTTTTAAAAATTCCTAAGGTGCCCCTCTCCTCCCCTATAAAAGGACACCTCCTCCCCCTCCTCCTCACACCAATTTGAGCACTCAAGCTCGGCCAACCCCTGCCAAAATCTCTTCTCCACTTCCCTAGCAACATCCTAGATGTTCTGGTCTTACTCAAAGACCAATTTTAGTTCCCTAAGAGGAGGTCTCCAAAAGGCGCTTCAAAGAAGAGGTAATTACCGTTACCAATTATTTCATCTTTATTTCTTCTTCCACTTCTTCTTCTTAGGTTGTTTCATTATGAAGTAATAACATCAGTATCACTCATATACTGATATGTTATTATAAGTATGAAACAACCCTATTTCACCATCTATCCATCCTACGGAAAAAGAAATCACCGCGCGTGCGTACGTACGGAATACCGTCTCCACGCCGTGGTGTAATCTATTTTCCACCACCACCTTACATGGATGGGTATAATGGTGTAAAGAATAACTATACATAGTTATTACAACATCATATTGATTCTGATATATTGTATAATCCACTCCACTCCAATTCAATATTTATAGAAATGATATCATCGCTCGTGCGTACGTACGGACTACCGTCTCCACGACGCGATGAGATTCATTCTCCATGTTAACCATTTAAGAATGATTATAATGTATATATAAGAAATAATAATGAAATATATGACATTATAAAGCTACTGGATTTATGTATATATATACATATGTATGTCATCTACTTACTTCCATTTCAAGACAATAAGGAAAGGAAAACAGCGTTCATGCGTACGAACGGACTACCGTCTCCATGAACGGTGTTTTTCATTTTATTTATCTACCTATTATATATATATATATATACTGAATATATATGATATATAAATCATATTTTATATTCTTGAAGTAAGTAAATCATGATATAAGTAATAATGATGTCAAGAACAACAAGTCAAAACACATACGATAAATGAAACGATTTTACCCAAAACGCTTCTTTAACTTGGAATTTACAAAAGAACGGGTAATATAATGTCATAAGTAAACCATATATGATATCATAACAATGAATATGATTCTGTAATAAGTCAATGACATTATTTAAATCATTATACAGGAGGTTCGGACACATACGAAGCAAATTGGACCTAAGGTAAGGGAAATATCACAATCTCATTTTTATCCGAGATTGTTTATTCGTAAGTATTTACTGGGGTGTATTTTATCATCCACATCCATGTTACCTCAATATGAAATATTGTTTTTATACACTTGCAATAGTTTAAATCCAATTTTACCCTTAGGTGAGTTTTTAGAAAAGAATATGAAAGGAATCTTTTGTCGTTTTTCCGTACGAGGTACTTTTTGACTTTTCCGACAAAAGTACGAAGAATGTTTTTTTAACTTATACGGCACGAATGGATTTATACTGTTTTATAAAGCCTTATTTTCATGAAGCTTCCTCTAAAAGATTTCATGACTATTTTCAATAAAATCTCTTTCTTTTAAAATTGCATGATGTTTTGTGAAAAGAAATTGATTTTGAAGAAGAAAGGATATTTTCCTCAAGAATTCAATTCAAGTGTTTTATCAAAATTATTTTCCATCTAAGATAATAAAGGGTTCTGTTTCTATCCATATTTTTACATTGATTTGACTATGTTGTGATGGAATTATGTTTATGAATTCCTTTATCTTATATGAATGGTTTTATGATGTCATGTTGTTTAAGAATCCCATTTTTATTACATGGGTTATGCGATGATGTATGATTTTTGATTTTGTGGCACACATAAGAAAGGATTCATTAAGAGATGGGTGGGACCTATATCTCCCTCCAATGCATTGGGTAAAGATTTTATATCTCATGAGATAGACATGGCTGGAATGATAGGTTATACCGGTTCAGTGAAACAGGACTGAAACGAGGATTACTCGATTCAGAAAGGGACTTTGTCCACTAAGATAGTCTTGGCAATGAGTCTTGACTAACAAGAAATGATTCTCTATGATTATTTGTGTATGCCACAATGAGTAATGTTTTAAGTTATGGTTTCATTTTCACTACTATGATTTATCCCATGTTATGAAATTATGCTCTCTTTTGCAGGTTAAGATTTCCAAAAATGTTATGTTCTTATGAAAATTATGTGATTGATATTTCTTTTGTTTACCCTTACTGAGCATTTGAGCTCACCCTTTTATGTATTCTTTTCCCCAGGATATAAAGAAAGGTTTTAGGAAAAAAAAAGAAGATCTTTGTGGGAGATTTTGAAGATCTTTCACCAGGATTAGAAGATTACGTTCCGAGTTTCCAAAGACACTAAACTATTACGGTCCTTGTGTGTGTGTTTTTGTTATGTACTAAGTATTCCGCAAATGTAATGTAATGTCCATGTACGATAGGCTTCGTGTCTCTACATATGTTGCTTTCCCTAGCATGATTTTTGCCTCTCACACTATTCGTTTTGGATTTTATAAAATGCCTGGAAACAAGATGATTCATGATAATGGAGGATATGATGGACAATGGAATGATATTATTCATGAGCAACCAAATGAAATGGGATTTGGAAGTCCATAAATCATTATTATGTCGAATTAGCAATCTCATAATATGATCAATAAAGTAAAATTTGGTAAGTTTCCTGAATCGGCTAATAAGAGAATGATGGAGTTTCATGATGATCATAGAGGAATGAAAGTTCAATATCCCCTATGTAAATAATGTGGGACGAGGCCTCAAGGGAAATGTTTCAAAGGAACTGGAAGATGCTTTGGGTGTGGAAAATAAGGACACAAAGCCAGTAAGTGCAAAGTAAAAGGTTCAGTTAACAACATGGATGAGGATAATGGTATTGCTACGACATCAACAATGGTTAATGTTTTTAAATGTGGAATGTACAGGCATTATGCAAACCAATGCCCTATGGGAATGTCTCATGAAGAGAATCTGTATGGTCTTATGGGTAGTATTTATGTTGATGATGATGAAGAGACTACAAATGATATGTGATATTAAAAAATTGTTGAAGCTCGGTCAATGGTTTAAGAATGTAGTGGTATGATTATATGTTTATCATGTGTAATGTTGTATATGTAATCTCATGGTAATATGGAATAAAGAGACATCTAAGGATTGTTACATTGTTGTATTTCATTGAGTTTTGAAAGTGTATGATTAATGGTACCAATATCCATGAAAGGTTATTCAGATATTTTTGGAATGTAGATGATATGCGCATAATGAAGGGATAAGGAGAAAATGAAATGTTTGACCGTATTCATGAGCTAATGACTGATATAAGGAGAAGGTTATATCATGGTTTGAGTATATAGAATTTTTGGATTTTTGTATGTGGAAAGATTTAACTTTTAACTGCATTCATGTTTTCACTAAGGTTCAATGGATATTCATTCTTCAAGAGAATACACGATTAAGGTATTCACATGTTTGTAATTTGACCAACAAGATATATCTTATGATATATGGAGGATAAATGATGGAATTCACGTGATCATTTTCATTATACTATGAGCATGGACCGAAGTATTTTAGATAAGCCTAAAGATTGGAATGGATTATGTTAACCATAAGTTAGTATTATTTAAGGATAGAACATTTTTTGATATTATTTATGTGATGTTATACTAATGTAGTTTTACAAAAAGGACAACCTGCAGGATGGCCGACAGCCCATCGCGTCGGACAAGGCTGTGGGAATCGAACCCACAACCAAAGTGCGACTTTCCTTTATCGCCTACCACTGGCCTATAGGAAGTCCCTGTTTAGTAGAAACTAGTTTTATTATATTAAGCAGTATGATATAAGAAGTATAAGTCCATTTTAGGAACTATATATGATTAATCTCACTATAGATGGACTTATGTATTTTTTGATAACTTTTATAACCTTTTGTTTGAGACAGATAGAATGACCCATCATTCTATCACATGATCTCCTAACACATCACGAATAAAAAATTCAACATCATTTCATTAAGAGATGAAGTGGAAATTTTCCAAAGAACGACCAACAGTGAGACTATACCAAAATCACGAAATTATTTCTTCTAATTCCAATTTCATCAACTTTAGGGAAATGATCTTGAAAACCAAAAATGTTGTCCTAGTGCTCTTATATCTGATGATTCAGATGGTACCTTAGATCATCAAAAATTTATGGCTTTGTGATTGCTGGCTTTTCAATTTCCATGTTCTCTACCACTCTCCATCAGAACATGATGGTTAGATTTCTCTTCCATATCCATATTTTCACCTATGTGGAAACCCAGTGATTAGTTTATTTGGGTAACCATTACGTTTCATTCTTTTTTTAAAGATTGGTTTTGGTATTCCTTTTTACGATGTGGGTTTCTATTAAATAATCTTTCGAGTAGTAAACAATTTATAACCCCGATGAATTTCGAGGGCGAAATTCATTTCAAGGGGGGTAGAATGTAACACCCCGAGATATTATGAAAAATATTCTTTTTAATTTCATTAATGCCTTGTGTTGTACGCTACACCAAAAGGAGCTTTCACAACATGCATCCTTGACTTGCCTTGCATTAAACGCAATCACGACCTTCCTCGATAGCGTGTGTTGTATGCAATAACGAGTTTTACTAAACAAAAATATTCTATATTATTAAAACAAGTCGTTATGAATAGTAATAACAACTTTTTGAAAAGTGGTAAATTTTATTTTTCAAAATGGGCTTCATTTTTCGATTCGGAGTATCGAATTTATCCTCAGGTGAAATTTTGGTACTTTTCGGATAACTTTCATATTCTGATGAATAGTGAAAATTACTAAATTATAATTAAAAACAACTTTTTTAATCGAAATAATTAAAAGTGATACTTTATTAATTTGAGTGGTTTTAAAGTATATTTAGAATATATTTTTACAATTTAATACAATGTTTGTCATTGGATGTAATTTCACATTTAAACCAGTTATAAACAAGTGTCAATCTTTTGATAGTTATTATCTCTTAAAAACACGCTATTTGTTTTGACGATGGAAATTAATTTTTAAATTAGTTAATGTAGCTGATTTGTTTTGAATTTGATAAAATAGACATCATTTTTGAATTCATAATATCAAATATAGCTTAGATCTAATTTTTGGTATTTTTCTGGAAACTTTCATTTTTTGATGAATAGTGAAACCACTAAGTGGTAGTTAAAAAACTGTATTTTTCATAAAACTTAATTTTACCGCTTCTTTGAGTGGAATTTCGAAAATTCGAGAGACACAGTTGATGTTAGTAAGTAAAATGTGTTTCAATGAGATGAATTTTTTTTGGTGAATAATAAATTTTTACTTTTTTTACCACGGTTAAAAGTAAATAGGGTAATTAAGGGTAAAAATGATATTATTATTACCCTAACACATGTCCTAATTATATTGGACAAGTTTAATTCGACCAAACTCAACCTTAGGAAAAAAATGACCATTTAGTCCCACATGGATTAGATTAGGACATTTATTATTAATTTATTTAAAGAAGGGTTAAAATAGTTAAAATCAACGTTTAATAAGTAAATCATTTTTAATATGTGGTTATAAATAAGATAAATTCGACTATAAATATTCATTAGAAAACTAAAAATATTTCCTACATAATGGGATTTTATTTGTAATTTTTAAACATTAAATAATTTATTTTATTTATGAAACAAAGATGATGTAGTAATTATCTTATTAATGAAATATTGACATTGTTGATGTTATAAATACCCAAATAAATATTATTTGAAACTTTTTATGAACTAAACAAATTTTATAGGTTAATATGACAGGTTTGGATTGATTTTATTAACTTAGGGCTAAGTAATAATTCTGTTATGAGTTTCAAAAAAATCAACTATTGAATAGTGTCAAAATTGACATAAAATTGTTTTTAAAACAAATATTATATTATTAATTGTTATTTTATTCTTAAAAATCTAAGGTTCGGCCAAATGACTTAGATAAGGTTATATATATTACTAAAACACAACTTGGGGGTCTCTTGGATGTATATGGTATGTTTATTAACTATATAATATAAAAATACAAAGTGACATGGTAAATGTCAATCTAATTAACTAAGAGTAAAAACTAAAAGATAAGGTTAATATAATGACCGAAAATTGTCTAAATTCTATTGAATGAGAGGATTTCTACCCCCATCCACCTTATATTCTAAATATATCAATTTGGAGCTATTAAAAACCGAATTTGGCTTTATAATAAAATAATATTTTTTATTATTCCAAAGGTGCCCCTGTCCTCCCTTATAAAAGGGCACCTCCTCCCCATCTTCTTCACACCACTTTGAGCCTTCATGCTCGGCAAACCCCTGCCATTTTACCTTATCCACTTCCATAGAAACATCCTAGAAGTTCTGGTCTTCCTCAAAGACCAATTTTAGTGCCCAAAAAGGAGATCTCAAAGAGGCGCTTCAAAGAAGAGGTAATGCCCATTACCGATTCTTTCATCTTTATTTCTTCTTACACTTCTTCTTCATAGGTTGTTTCATTATGAAGTAATAACATCACTATCAATTATATACTGATATGTTATTATAATTATAAAACAACTTTATTTCACCATCTATCCATCCTATGGAAAACGAAATCACCGCGCGTGCGTACGTACGGAATACCGTCTCCATGCCGTGGTGTAATCTATTTTCCACCACCACCTTACATGGATGGGTATAATGGTGTAAATAATAACTATATATGATTATGGTAAAGTGATATTGATTCCAAAATAGTATACATACACTCCAATACAATTCCACGATCATGAAAACGATATCATCGCTCGTGCGTACGTACGGACAACCGTCTCCACGACGCGATGAGATTAATTCTCCACGTTAACCATTCATGAATGATTATAAAAATATATAATAATTAATAATGAAATATATGACATAATAATGATTCTGGATTTATGTGTATATATATGTAAGTCATCTACTTAAATCCATTCAACTCAATAAGGAAAAGAAAACAGCGTTCATGGGTACGTACGGTCTACCGTCTCCATGAATGGTGTATTTAATTCCATTTACTGATCTATTATATATATATATTCTGAATATATAATATATATAAATCATGTTTTATATTCTGTAATTAAGTAATCATGATCTAAGTAATCATATGAATAATTACAAGTCAAAACACGGATGACAAATGAAACGATTTTACCCAAAATGCTCTTTAACAAGAAATTACAAAAGAACAGGTAATATAAAGCCATAAGTGAACCATATATGATATCATAACAATGAGTACGATTCTGGAATAAGTCAATGACATTATTTAAATCATTATACAGGAGGTTCAGACACATACGAAGAAAATCGGACCTAAGGTAAGGGAAATATCACAATCTCATTTTTATCCGAGATTGTTTATACTTTGGCATTCACTGGGGTGTATTTTATCATCCACATCAATGTTTCCTCAATATGTAATATTATTTCCATTCACCTAAAATTGTTTATATCCTATTTTACCCTTCGGTGAGTTTTTCGTAAAAGGTATGAATGGAATCTTTTGTCGTTTTTCGTACGAGATACTTTTTGACTTTTCTGACAAAAGTACGACAAGAATGTTTTTTTTAACTTATACGGCATGAATGGATTTCTAAAAAATTATTTCCAAGAAGCTTACTTTAATAGTTTTCAAGTTTATTTTTAATCAACTTCTTTTAGTATAAAATTGTATGACATGTTAAGAAAGGAAAAAGTATTTTGAAGTAGAAAGGATATTTTCCTTAAGAATGGAGTTCAAGTGTTTTATCAAAATTATTTTCCATTTAAGATAATATAGGGTTCTGTTTCTATCCCTATTATTACATTTAATTTATTATGTTGTAATGGAAATATTTTTATGAATTCATTTATCTTATATGAATTGTTCTATGATGTCATGATGTTTAAGATTCCCATTTTTATTACATGGGTTATTCAATGATGTATGATTTATGATTTTGTGGGACAAATAAGAATGGTATCATTATGAGATGGGTGGGACCTATATCTCCCTCCAATTCATTGGGTAAATATTTTATATCTCATGAGATAGACATGGCTAGAATGGTAGGTTATACCAGTTTAGTGAAACAGGACTGAAACGAGGAGTGAACCCGGTTTAGAAAGGGACTTTGTCCACTAAGATAGTCTTGTAAATGAGTCTTGAATAATAAGAAATGATTCTCTATGATTATGTGTGTATTCCACAAAGTTTCATGTTTAATGTTTTGATTATTGGGATTACATTTCACTACTATGCTTTATCCCATGTTATGAAATTATGATCTCTTTTTCAGGTTATGATTTCCAAAAGATATATTCTTATGAATATGGCGTGATTGATATTTCTTTTTTTACCCTTACTGAGCATTTGAGCTCACCCTTTTATGTTATTATTTCAAAGACATAAAGAAAGGAATTATGTTTTAAAAAAAGGAGATCTTTATGGGAGATGTTGAAGATCTTTCACCATGATTAGAAGATTATATTCCGAGTTTCCAAAGAGACTAAACTATTACAGTCCTTGTGTGTGTGTTTTTTTTATGTACTATGTATTCCTCAAAAGTAATGTAATGTACATGTACGTCAGGCTTCGGGTCTCTACAGTGGTACCATGGACATGATGTAGGCTGAGGAATGTCATGGATAAAACTATGTTAAATGGTATGGGTCAAAATGGGCAGGATAATTTTTGAAATTTGTGTTGTCCAAAACTCTACTATGGCTTAAAAGGACATTCCCACACCCAATTATTGGATTTAGTGGGGAAACATATCCTAAGAACTATCTAGTTCCTATGGTGTGAATCTTGCTTTCTATACCCACACATGAGTGGATGGAACAATATCATGTTAATGGGGATTAAGAATTTGAAATTCTCAATAGGATTACACTATATGAACAGTAGTTTTAGAATCATAGAATAATATTAATGGAGGGTTTTAATTACAAAATTAATATATTATCCTAATATTATTTTCTTATTATCCTTCCTTTATCTCATATTTTATATTGATCATGTTTTAGGAATGATGATTTGTGAGGCTGAGTTTTTAAAAAAGAATTATTCAGTTCCTCTCATCTTGATTAATATTATTCTTTATAAATAGATCTATTTATGTGAAATTTAGTTTGTATTAGTTGATAAATTTTGGGGAAGTATTGTGGACCTCTTATTGAAGATATAGGTCCCCCTTTCTGACTAGTTTTATATCCCACTTTGTGTTATTTTCAATAATGTCAGTTGAGGTTGGTGGTATCTTAAATAAATTCATATTGATTGGATCCAATCATTATTATATAAATTTATGTACTATTTTAAATGTTTTTATAGATTTATTTGAGATTATTTATAAATTATATAATATTTAATGGTTTTTGTTCAGAATATTGACTATGACTATTCAAAAACGTGTCGATTTCCCTAAATTTTTTTGTATGGAATTGAAATATTTAATAAATGATTTGTATCCTCATTCTTGAGAAATATATACCTAAAATGTTTTATGGATTATAGGTATAATTTTTTGTTTTAAAGCTTAATATATATGATGATGAATATTTGAGTTTGTTTTTTGGAATGGGATGCCTTATTGAAAATATTATTTTTATTTACATGAATGGTGATTAATGAAATTGATTTGAGATTAATTATATATCTAGTTATTGGTATACTGGTAGATAATAAAATATAGGATAGTTATTTGGTAGTCTAGTAGAAGAACATTAGGCATTCGTTTACCCTACGTAGATATGGATTAATGATTAACATTCTAGAAATAATTGATTAAGGTGGGGGTTTTATTCATTGGGGTGGAAAAATATTCCCCAATTTTCATTAATATAGATTGTGCGTACACCTATATCCATACATTATTGTGATTTGTAACGATCCTTGATTCGTGATCTACCTACCCACCTAGTAATGTAGTAATTGTTCAATTGTTTTTAAATATTATAATATGATAATATTTATGGAATGATTTAATCATGCATGTATTTATCAGTATTCATAATCGTGGTTTTCAATACAAATTCTAATTGATGCCTATTTTTTATAATTAAAATTATTTGGATGTCATATTTTTTTTAAATAGTTATATAATTTAGTAATAATAGTTTATGTCCAATTATTATTTTTTATTTTAGTTGATAAATTATAATTATTGAATGCATGGCAGGATCCAACTAATATAGGGTTTTTTCACTCAACATATTCCTCTTTGAGTAGAAATTATTTTACTTTTTCTATGAACATAAAAATATCCACTTGAATGTGGTGGGTGTTATTGATAGTTATACCTTCAGAATTAGTGATTTTAGGGTTATTAAGGGATCCATATATTATGAGGATATTTTTCTTCATTTGGTGTTTTGGGATTACTATTCCATCATACATTTTATGACATAAAATTTGGTTATTTTCCATAATGATTGATTATAGATTTTATTAACATTGTCTTCTATTGTTATGTTTTATGATGGAGAAATCATTCCCTATATTATCATTTCATCTAGTTGACAAACTACTCAATAATATATGAGGTCTCTATATGCACTTCAGGCCATGTCAAAAATGATTTAGGTTTTGGTTTAGTAGGTTATCGAAGTTGGTTCATGTAATATAGCATAAATGATCAGATAATGTGTTAATTAAAAAATTCAAGGACAAAATAAAAATTTATATGCCTCACAATTCGTTCTATTTATTATTTATTTTTTCTTTAATTCTCAATATATTTTCATTATTTTATGATCCTCTCATATAAGTTATTATTTTCCATTGATATAAATGATGTTATATATTTTCTATCTCAAGGATTTCATTTTAATAATCATTTGAATAATAATATTCATTAGATTTTGTTCCAATTCAATTTTCCTTAATTACAACACATAGATATGATCTCAGTGAAATCATGATTTTTTTCAATTTATTTATAATAAAAAATATTTTGTGAGATTACTCATTAAGTAATTCAAATGTGTGTGTTCCCCATTTACTCATGTTTCATTCCACAACTAATCATTACTTGTTTAAGAGAAATAATGAATTTTTGTAAAATTAAGACATCATTAATCACAATTAATAGTTTTAATTAAATTGAGATTAATAATTATATATAAATGAAGTAAAAATTCCTTAAAAAAGGTGTGAATAACATATGAAATAGAAATCAGGTGATATTTTTAATATTGGAAAAAAATCATTACAGCTCCGGAATTTTTGGATATATTATCTATATAATGACTTTCAAAGAGAATTATGTCAATACATGTGTCACCAGGATAATCAGTAGATGTATTAGAATTTTTTTTAGGATTTTATAATATTATAAAAATGATTATTTTTCGTGTATAATAGATCACTATTTTCTTCATATTTTTCTATATAGTTTGAAATCCACAATATAATAATTGTAAAATAAACATATTGTTTTTAAAGGACTTCTAGGGACATGGGAACATCTTTATAATGTTCCATGTAACTCTAAAATATATCGTACATTATTCATAATCTACCATAAAAATATTGAACATGAGCAATACAAAATCAAAGATAATGTTTATCAAGATGGAAGAAACCCTTATTAAAACACATATCTTCCTTATGATGTATCATTTTAACCTTTTGATGATTAATATCAACCTTATCCACTTTAACAATTTTCATTTTTTCATAATCCTTATAAAAATCAACCTTTAATACTAATGACTTTGGGAATTTTTCAAATCTTCTAAAAATTTACAAACATCAACAAATCACTATATAATCTCATAAATAAATCATTGGTCATCTCTAAACTACATCAAAATATTGATAATTCTAATAAAATTTGACCTAATTATAGCATCCTCTAATGAATCTTGAAATCATAGTTGACAACAAATATATTTCCTTTAACATTTAAACAGGTTATTTAATATCCCATTTGAATTTGTTATCAACATCACCTAAAATCAATCATAACTTATCAAAATTTAATGAAACATAAATTAAAAATCTATCTCAATTGAGGTTATTAATGAAAAATAAAATATAACACTGAATATTTGCGAATGATGTACCATATTATGTCTATAGAAATGACCAAGATGGAATTCATGATTCCAAATGGGTGTCAAAGCATGTCATGGAATCAAAATAAAAATGATGTGAATGATTTGATTCTAATAAAAAACAAAATACTGGTAATTAAACTCTATTGATATTAAAGTATGATATTTAAATATTTTGTAATTTCATTCTAACCTAGGTAAATTATTTTAAATATAAAACAAATGAAACAAAGATAAATTCTGAACTAACATCCAAACAAGATCTGAAACCAACCATTAGAACTAATATATAACAAATTAATATATGTAATGGACCATATGGATGACACAAAAATAAAATAAACTAAATAAAATCCTATGTTTCGAAACATGATCATCGTGACACCATAATGTCCCTATAAGTTCTCAAAAAAAAACTTCTCTATCTATGAGAATTGGCCAAAATTATCCTACAAAACAAATAAACCATACAAATACCGAGCAGCATAAGAATTGTGTGAGTAAATAGGATTAGTATGATAAATTAAATTCTTGAATTCATTTTATGTGATAAAACTCCCAAAAAAATGAATACTACTATAAAATTATAAAACATAGTTTATTATTATTATAAGGAAAAAAACTCTGAATCATTTCTCAAATCAATTTATTTTTAAAACCAAAAAAATATATTTTATTTGACACTAAAAAACTTATAATGATTCATATGATAATCATACCATTATAAATATAGATTAAAATCAATATTCAAACCCCTATAAGGATGATAATAATAATTAATAAAATATATAATAGCTATTTTTCATTTAAAATAACTATTAAATAGATTAATATTATTTTTAGAAGTTATACAATGAAAATAAAAAATTTATCAGGATGTAGTAATAAAAGAAAAAATTTATAATAAAAGAAAATAAATCCATGATAAAAAAATCAGAACGATTTAATGCAGGGTGAATTATAATAAAATAATAAATTGACATGATAAAAATTAATTATGGTATTGAGTAAAATATTACATATATAATAATATGTGATTCCAAAAAACCCTTTGATAGATTCTTAGACATACTTAGGTGAATCTATTTATTGACCTATAGATGAATTTCTAGTCTATAACCCCCAAACATCAATATCTTAGACTCACAGGTGGGACGCTCCCTTGTCCATGAAGCATGACTTTCTAAGCCGATCTAGTTATTCTCAATACGACTAGATACCAGCCAACTCATAATCCCTCTCCAGAAATCACAATATTAACAAGTGTATAATTATATAATTTTAGGGAACACTAGTTACATAATAATCTCATATCAATAATAAACCAAGACATCACAATCACAAACTCATCCCACCTCCATAGTCCCATTGTAAAGACACGTTTAAATATAATTAAACTCAAAATCCATATAAATCCTTAATCTACGTCAATTAATAATTATATGGTGACCCCATATATGGTGGAATAAATAAATAAAAACAAATAAGATAGTAAAAACTAGATCTTTAGACTATACATTAGAAAGTTAATTTGAATACATATTTGGAAAAAATTCATTAAAAAAATCCTTTTTATTAACCACATAAATTTTGGAAAATTATGAATAAGTCAAAACATTTATTTACCATTACATGTATAAATATATATATATAATTACCAACACTAAAAATAAGGAAAATATTTAAATATTTCACACCAGAATAATATAATTATTATTATTGATAATATGTAACAAAATTATCAAAAAAAATTATCCCAACTATTCAATATCTCAAACTAATGAATGAATTTAAAGAGAATATCAAACAACCCAAATTGTCACATAAGACCCCAATTAAACGTGTAAAATAATATAAAAATTAAATTTAATGTGAAACTCAAATATTAATCAAATATGAATAATTTTGAATAGGAACCATTGAAATCAATTTTTTGGATTTTAAACAATATATTCTAAGAAAAGTATTTACTATATAATAATACACAAGAAATAATAAATCCTATTTATGTTTTTAGGCGTATAACTATAGAAATTTAATATTTCATGTCAAGAAAAGAGGGAGTAATTAAAACACATACATAAAATAAAAAAGGATCACACGAAACAATAAATAATCCAATAAATGTGATTGAAATAACAATCCACACAAACTAACATCACGAGAATCAAATAATTCAACCAAACCATCACAGTAGTTTTTGTATAGCATGTATCTATAGAAAGAGAAGAAGATAACTAGCTGATGATGTAAACATTGAAATATATAGATGGTCTCACAATAATTTAATCACATATAATAAATGGAATGAATAAAATATACATAGATGACGCATTAAGTGGACACAATAGGCATAAATTTTATTTGGGATGACTGAATTTGTTGAACTGACACCAAATATGTTTTACTTCATTAGGGATGGTTTATGAAATTTTCATTTTACAAAAACATGTCAACCCAAATTATTATCTAAACCATTCAATAACTATGAAACCCTACCAATACAAACATTTTATGCATAATTGTTTTACAAAAAAAAAATTTAATCAAGTTTCATCCATGTGTACGGAACGTGAATGAACAAATGATTATTCATTTTTTGGAAAAAATGTTTAATAAAATATGCAGTGTCCTTGTGAACACCTTTATATTATGTTTAATTGTTTCTTATGGATTTCCTCATGGTATTCTCTAAATTTTTGAAAACTAGTATTGCATCACTAAAACCTAATTAGCATTAAAAGTCACTATATTTCATCCTAGAAGAGAAGGTTAAAAAAATAGATTATTAATATATTTAAAACTAATAAATTTTCATGGGTTACAATTCACCTCACCATAATACTTTATATGACAACAAATATCCCTAATATAAAAGGTGATAAAACTATTAACAAATACAAACTAATAAAAAATTTAAAATCACATTATGTCTCTAATGAAATGATCATGTCATAGGTTTCATCAACTATAATATATTCTATTTATTATCATAACAAACATTGTAGATCAAAAAAGAAAATACAATCCAAGATTTATAGTACAATACAAAACACAAACACCCACAAAAAAAATCAATCAACAATGTTGTTGATTAGTGAGATGAAGATAAAAATTGAGGGGTGCACAAGTATAGATATTTATAAATTCCCAACTAATCCAAATGAGAGTAGATAATAGTATATATGAATTCAATAATGATTTCAACTGTAAACAGTAAACATAACATAATATAATAATAAAACATGATAGAAAATTCCAATTTTAGATGTGAGGTGGGTTAGAAAGTTGTAAAAAAAATACAAATTATTATTTTGATTGATAATTTTAATGAAAAAAAAAATTTACACATTAAAACCCTATTATCATAAATAGAAATTACTATCATTAACAATATACTTTTTTATTACATTAAAATCCCAAAAAAGTCCTACATTTTACTCATATAATGTAAGGAAAATTTCTATTTTTTATGGGATTAGAAAACAACCCATATGTTTATTAAATTATTCTAAAAACCAAAAAAAATTATCAGTTTTTTGGTTTTTAATTATTCTAAAAACAAATAATTATTGGTTTTTTGGGTTTTAATTATTCTAAAAACCGAAAATAATTATTTAAAAAAAATAATTCAATAAAAAATTAAAAACTAACCATCTGTTTATTGATTTATTGAAAATTTTTGGAATAAATCAATAATTCTTAAAGAAAATGATTTTAAGACCTTCATTTTTACACCAGGGCATGAACATACATTTGTTTATCCTAACTTTTTTAATTTTTGGTACAAATTAATTTTCCATATTTTCATGACATTAGACCATTTTATTGATTTATTCTAACCTTTTTCTAATATGAGGTCACCATCTATCAAGGAGACATTAATAACAAAAAATTTGGTTTTACAATCATTTTCTCTAAGGATTTTTGAGTTTTCATCATTGTGATTATGTTGTATAATTTCCATTTTAGAAAATTACCGTCTCATTGAATTAATCATGTTAAATTGAACAATTCACCTTCATAGACATTTGTTGGTCTTTTTTTAGTAGGATAATGATTTTTTACCTCAATTGTCAACACCCCATGGATGTGACAAATTAAATTTCCATTTTTAGTTAACATCTCCCTTACCAGGAACAACATATGAGTGTTCGTTTAGAGTTTATAAAGTGATTTTAATTTTATTAATTAACAATTTAATGAATACAGGGGACCCCCTATGAGATTAGAGCTACTTATAAGTGAAATGTAACTGTAGGTATTTATTTTATATTGATAAAGGCATCTTTTGAATATTCATTTAGACATATATGTTAATTTTTATTCCATTATTTAATTAGAGAGAATTTATTTAAATTTAATGGATGTTCTATGATAGGTTTATCAACTATAATTAAATTAAATGGGAATACTTATAATGGGTGGAATAGTCACTACAAATGATTTTTATTACAAAATGGTAATTGATAATCGTAATGCCTTGTTTGTACTTAAACATGACAAATGAGATAAGTTAAAGGTAATTCCACATGTCTTGTATTATAATTAATTTTATTCCTTGGTATAGGGTTTGTTATGATGGTTAGGGTTATAATGACAGTGACTATATAACAATCCTTTCATTAGTTGTTGAGAATGATATCTTACACCATTGATTCTTATTTAATTATGGGAATGAAGCGCCATATCCAATGTTTCAAGGGTTTACATTATGGACCAATCACAACCTATAATCATGAGTATGAAATATCCCCCAAATTATGAGATATAGGACCTACACCCCATTTATGTAAATATAGGATCATTTATATTTGTTTTGGATTACATAGGTACGCCCTAGTGTAGAAAGAAACTCGTATTCTAGGTATATGCCCACATACATCCAGACATACATGGTCCTTTTTGGATGATTCAATATAATACTATATATATATATATATTCTATATGTATATAGTAACCAATTATAAATTCATATCATCCATGAGTTGAATCATATAGAGACGTTAGGTATCCTTTAGGAACCATAGATATTTGTCTTATATAAAATCCTCATATTCTATTATTTAATTTATACTTGAAAACATTTTAGTTACAATCTTTGTTTGGATTACATATAGACGCCAATGGTGGTTGCCTAAAGGGATTTTTTCTCACACCAAACTTCAGATTCATTTGTTACATAAGATGATTATTTGACAGAGTTTATGGATAAGGGAAATCTTTCTACTAAAGATCATCAAAATATTTTCTTATATATGAATCTTAAGATCATATGGTTGAGCATATCTTCAATATCCTTGTGGGGAATCATGTTTTTCATTTTAATACTTATATAGCATGATTTATTATGCATTTCCTCATATGATATTTTGAATATATTCATGCCATACATCCCCATATATGACCCTCTATAGTGTATTTTCATTATTTCTCAATTTTCTGACTATTTATTATTCTGTTGCTTATTTATTTTTTCTATTTAAATATGTTTCTTATTTGGTTTATTTATTATTTTATTCATTGTGTAACTTGGATATGGGGTTATAACCTCCCCACTATACTATAATAATGTCCCAATTCTTATCAGTAGACTTTTCCATATGGGATGGAGCACTTGAGGAAAATAGATCTACATGTGTGGGGAAGGCGTCAAGTAGACCAAAATTTAGGATGATACAAAGTGGTATTATTGGGTTTTTCTTTTTAATTTTTATTAATTTTTTGCTTTTAGATAATATATTAAGAGTTAATGTAATTTATAAGTTACCATTATCTTAAATGTAGCTATATACCATGTATTGTTGCAACCCAAATTACCTAGGATGTGATTTTTTTCATTGTCATTTATGCCATTAATAGATGATATAACATCACCATTGGGTGAGACACTTGTTTTATGGTGTTATTATTGTTAATATTATTTAAATTTTGATTTTTTACCTTATTCCCAATGAAATAAAAATATTTCCTTACATGAGTCATGATTGGAACAACAAGACTCATATTATATACTATTTTCTATGAAATAACTATTTTCATAACACATTTTCCTATATCATATTGATAGTGTGTTGGTTCTATTTTGAAAATTGATGAAATTATTACAAGGAGTGGGAAAACATAATTTTATCATAAATTGACCTCTCTAAACAAATAGGGTTTTCATGTATAGGTTAAACAAAGAACCATAAGAAGTCAATTAAGTAACATTGAAAAAATTTCCCACTTTTTCATGGTCATGAATAAATTATAATTTGAGATTAGTGGATTCCATATGTTGGCTCATGAAGAGTATTTGAAAATAATATATGGAAACGGTATTCCAGAAAATTATACCATTAAAAATGATTTAAATTTGTTAATAAGAACAAATGTAAAATTGATATGTTAATATAAGAGAAAATGGATATCGTATATATATTTATAAAACTGAGACACATAAATTATCGAAACATTAGTAGTGGGATGTTGGTATGACTATTATTTTTTTGGACATGATATCATCTTCTATCATATATAAATGCCATTTTAAGTAGAAATATAGGAGTGATCATTTTTATAGGTTAGATATGCACCATTCCAATTCTTCTATCTGAAATATTGTCAAATGATTAAATATATTTGGATGCGTATATTTGGAATTACAATATCATTTATCCATAATGTTCTCCAGTCCTAGATCCTAAATGCGGAGATTACCATGAAACCGAGGAGGTAATACTCAAGCCATTATTGATTCCTCATATAATTCCACCAATGGAACATCTTATTATTCCTTTTTTTCTCTTTGATGACCAGTTCTCCAAGGGATTTCATTAAATGTGGTAGAATATACAAGATGTTGCTCAACATTAACTCAGAATGGAACCATTGACTATTGAATTTTAAAAACATAATCATATCTATTTTAGAAGGTATTTCAGACCACACACTACTAATTCATGGCTTGAAGACATTCAATCTATATTCAATCACATGGAAAAAACTCCTTAGCATAAGATCAAACATGCATCTTACAGGAAATTTGATTTTTCAAAGAGGATGTGGAATGTTTTTAACCAAGTGGCTCAAAATATTATTATGGTCTAGCGGGATTTATAGATAATGTTATATGACTATTTCATTCCCCAAAAATAGATGGATAACATAGCTAGAGATTTAATGAACTAGTCATAGGAATCTATGACATTAATTGAATACTCCACTAACATCCTTAATATGAATATATTTTTCTTAATCGAGTGAGAAATGCTCTTATGACCACCAAGAAATTTATATATTTTCTTGTATATACCTTAATATTATAGGATAATTTAATTAGGATAACTATGTTTTTTTATTTTATCTACCAGTCCTTTATTATAGAGGAAAATTAGAAGGGATATGTTGGTTCCAGTCTGTGTGGATGGACATCAATATCTACTTTTTATTCATCTTTTGAGGGAAAGATTCATATTTGAGGCGAATTGTATAGGTAGCAACATTCATCCTTCTTAGGATGACAACTTTTGATGTATGTAACTTGTGAGGGATGTTGGGGCATATGAAACAATAAATCGTACATGATATGATGAAATGAAGTGGATATGGAATGATGAGACATATTTATTATTTATGTAGAAAATTCCATTAAACACCTTTTGACAAGGTTTTTAATCCTACCACACGTTCTTTAGTGGGGATAGTATGATCACATAATCTAGGAATGTAGAATACCATCATCTAATCATTTTGTTGAGGTGGTCAAGTAAAATGTATTCAAACTCATGGTTCACAGTGATATTAAGGGTGGCTCCTTCTAGGAAGCCAGTAAGTGACTTGTGGTTGCAGTTCATGCTAGTTACATGTACTCCAACCTACACAAGTGGAGTGGAGCCCCAAACCATCTACTATACAATGAACTATTCAAGTAACCTCCACTATAGTGTACTCATTATAATAAATTGGATAATATCCGTAATTATATCACATAATACTATGTGCTTTCTAATCCTATAGATAATTAAATTCTATTGAGTTATGATGTTAGATATCCCATTATGAATCTTAGTTCTCCTATCATTCCCTAAACAACTCGGGGTTATGACCCACTATTTTCCATCATACTATCATTTGTTTGTTGGATGTATTTAATGATGTCTTATATTGTATACCTTCGATTTGAGAGGTATAAATAACAACAATCTTCTTCTAGGAGAATCACCAGTAACCATTTTTGTTTATTGGATGAAGCACAAGGAACCTCATCATCTCTAGTACAAATGGTTGGATCTTGAGTATAAACAATTTATATGCTACTAATATTTCACCATGGGGTTTTCTAGTCCATTTTACCATGATACAGTATTCCACCATATAGATTTATATAGATTTTACAACATTAAAGCATGTCATGTAAAAAAATCATTATTCAATACCATTAATAGAGTAATGTATTTATTAGATCCAAGGAAATATGTGTTTTAAAAGATAAAAATAGGGTTTCCCAATCATGAGGTGTGAATTTGGACATCAAAAACACCTATAATATATTTGTGGAGTTGGTATGGCCTATATGAGTACCTGGCCAATCGTTCAGTCTCATGAGCACACCAGTTGGCTTCTTGTCTCTTACAAATAATGTTTTCCATCCATACCTAAATTCATTCTTTGTATAACTTTTTGAACTGATGAGATTTTTTGGAATACAGTAATAGAGAAACATATCTATGTAAATCTTAGTTAATTACATAATTGGATCAACATGGTTCACATACTAGGTTTCATTATATTATAGTAACATGTTTCAGTAATCATAAAGAATGTAATAGTTATAGTTTCTAGGGGTAAAACCAATTTCATCATCAAATAATCATATTTCTTTGGTCCAGCCAAATATTATAGATTCAGAAGTTATGATTTATCACATAATGAAATTTCACTATTGGTCATGACATTGATGGGTGTAAATTTTGTATGGTCAGAGGATTGTGAAGAAAACATTTAGGGGATTAGGGGAATATTTAATTCGACACCAATATTGATTCCTTAATATCTATAAATGAGAAATTATGTATACTATGACTCATCGGGAATTGTGATTGGATCTATTATGATGATGGATGAGTGATTTGTTCCATATGGGTCTGATCCGTTGAGGACCCGCGAGTAAAATTACCCAATGCATGACATTGAACTACTTGTGGTTGTGCATTATCTAAATTGGTGGAGACCTTATCTATATGGAGATTGTTTTTTTTGTGCATTGATCATAGAAGCCTCAAATATATATTTACTCAGCCAAATAAAATCCTATTATTGTGCTTGTGGGTTGAGTACATAAATTATATTTATTATTAGCATTCCTAAACTTCTGGTAAAGGAAATGGATTAGCAGATTCTCTGAGTCCAATTACTTATAATCATGTAGTTTAGGATTCCAAAGGAAAATAAAACATTGTGGAAGTATTCATAGATATTGACATCATGATTCAAGTATACCATTTTTAAACTATACTAAATACAATATAGGTAACATCCACTATTCTAGAATGAGTATTGATGAGTCAAAAATATGATATCAAAATCCATGTCCTAAGGTGAATTTTCTGATATGTGGGTACATGTTCCAGATAGACCAGGGATGGGGATGAAAGTACAATTCCATGGGTGTGTATGGTTCCCATTAGAAATCAGAGTGGAGATGATATGTGAACTTCATTCCTCTGTATTGGAAGTACACTACTAGAAATTAGTCCATTTGTGATTGTATCGCTTAATAATACCCCATTATAGAAATCATAATTGTAAATATGGTTTTTTGAGATGGCCTATCGCAAAAAGAGACTACTTCTGATTGGATAAGCATCTATCACAAATAGGATCCTCATGTTTAAAAAAAATTATTACGAAAACATGTTGAAAAAAAACTATACATATTTTCTGAATCCATTTTTTGTGATAGATCGTTGCAAATAGTATTTATAATGGGTGAGGTCACCAAAAAAGTGTATCAAATTTGAAAAAATAAAACTAAATAAAATGATAAAAACATAATATAATATTTATAATAATAATATAATAATATTAATATTTGTAAAATAAAATAAATTATAAAATAATACGTAAATATTCATTTAAAAAAATTAATAATATAATATTAATTATAGTATTATTAATGAAATAATAATATTAATATTACAAATATAATAAAAATTTATAAAATAATGAAAACCTAAATATCACGAGATATATAATAATTAATAAAAATAAAATATTCAAATATAATAAATAATTAAATAATAAAAATAATAATAAATTAGGTAAATAATAATAAAAATGTATTATTAAGAATAATATAAAAACATGCCATATACAAATATAGAAAGTTAATAATAAAAAATATATTTTGTCAAATTTTTTATCATAAAAAATAAATAATTTACTAAGGGGGAGGGTGACTTGCAAGATAAGTTAGAGGTATTTCCATCCCTAATCACCGAGTTAGACATCACATATCTTCCAAATGTTGCTACTCCTGCTGCTACCTCCATCGATGCATATCCTCTTTCATCTTCTGTTGGTTCTGGTTCTCATGCAACTACTGTTGTAGGAGGCCTTCATGCTGATATTGCTTCTATTAACTCTTTTGTTCCTACTCCCTACAGATACTCTCTATAAGCACACTCTTAGATCACAACTGCTCTTGAAATTGTGCAAGAGATGGTGATTATCTCTTCTCGAGCATAATGTCGAGTTATTAAATTCCTAAAGCTGTGAAAAATGAAAAAACAGATGAAAAATTAATATATAAATTATTTATTGAACAAAAATAAACAACGAGGAATGAGGGTATGATTCAAACATTAAAAAATTAATCAAATCCCCCTACCATGTATTTGTTATTTGTTGACGATCTTGGAAAAATCCAACATCATCTTTGTTTTTGGAATAACTATTTTACATACCTTTTATCTCTTACTACACAATTAGTCATTACGTATCTTAATGAATTTATTCATCAACATTGAACTTAATTTAATATCTTATAGATGCGACAATTATAGATTATGAATACTAAAACATTTTTCTATTTCTAGTCACCATAATTAATTAATAGAATTGCCCATGGAATTAATCCATCCTTTGGGTATCCCATTATATAATGATAAAAAACAATTTCAGACAAATAAAACCCTTTATGGTAGTCTTCTTAAAAAAATTAAACAAAAAAAGTCCTTAAATAATGGTGATCCATTAATTGTTACAATAAAATTCGATTGGTCACAAAAAAACCTAAAAAACTATTTTGTAGAATCTAGGGGGTTAATACTCCCTATCAATAGAACCACTAACCCAAATATATTGCTACCACACTAACCTGAGAAACTCAAGTGAATGCTAATTGAAGGTCGATGTATAATAAAGTCAATGTTTTATCATAATAGACTATATAATTGTAATGACCTGCCAATTATCATTGGATTGAGAGTACATAGAGTCATTACTAGGCCTTAAGTGACAACACAAAGAGGAAAAAGGCTAGAAAGATATTCCTAAGGGATTCAAATAAATGTGGGGGATTATTTACCCATTAATATATACACCAATAAACCTACCAACCATAACCCAATATTCAATATATGATGCATGAACGAATGGAAGACAAATCAACAGCATCATGTGTCTAAAAACTACATCAAAGTAAGAAACTTCAGAATAAGAACCAAGTATCCTAGTACACAGTAGATAAACTAAAAAAACTCTCTAAAGACCTCAAGACTCTATGCTTCACAGGATCTATGCTCCCTTATTTCTGAACTTGACAAACATCATGAGGTAGTGTTAAGCACATGTGAAACATTAACTTTTTCCTTCTCCTAGAAGATAACATCAGCAAAAGCACCAAAGTGGCCATGCAGTAGTGAGTGTAAAACTCAGTAGATTTTTCCTAATGTATTCCCTACTCAGACCACTAGGGTAGAGGAGTTTGAAACAATTATATAAATTATCTTATATAAATAAATTTCTCAGATACAGTTTATAGCTATATATAAACAAGTTTCCAAAACCATTCATTACCAAATGTATACACATGAAATTAAAACCAATTCTCCTAGAAAGATATTTTTTCCAAAAAAATAACTAATCCATCATTAAAATAATTTCACAATATCCATTTCCTAGCATACCCTACCATTTCACAAAACCATGAATCTAACCATGTATGCTACATTATGATAGTTCCATACTCAAGAGTGGTTTCTCATTAGTATACCAAGTCTTCATAAAGTAACTGTTTCCCATGTGCCATTAACCCTTTTCCACCGAGCAGAAGGTCATATTATAACCAAGCCCCATATATGAAATTTTTAATTTATATCCTATGGGCCATTAAACCATTGGCACAGATCACAAGTTCATATTTCAACCAAGCCCCAAAAATGCATTATTAACACACACAAGAATATGCCCAATGATCATGATCAAACAACTATTCAATAAAAACACCATTTTTTATTGAAAACCAAATTCCAATAAAACTATTTAACAATTCCATAATATCAATAGTTTTAATTAATCATTTTATATTCAAGAGGCTAAATCACATTGCACAACAATTCAGCAGGATTACACAATTTCACTAAACCAATAAATTATTACTGAAGAATATTTATTTCATGAATTTAATAATAAATCACTAAAAAATAAAAAAAATTGAATCTAAGAAAATAAATTCTATCAATAGGTGATTAGAGTGATGACACCTACCTCAAAGGTTTTGACATGACATGAAAAGAGACGAAGAATGCCCAAGAAGACGGGCCGATTCCCCCAGAATGGACATATTTATAATATCTTATAAATATCACAACTCAAAATTGAATTATTTTGTATCAAAATTCTCAGATATACCAACAATAGATACATATCTATGAATAAATGGATATTAGAGAAGCAGATCAAATCAGATATAAGAAAACAGTACAAATCAGAAATGAATGGGGACTGTCCTTATAAATCAGATCAAGATTCCAAGAAAGAAGCTTGGATATCTTTCTATATCCTAAAAACACCATATTTATCATTAAATGAGGTCAAAAAACTTATATCTACCCAAAACAGTTGTAGATATATTAAAACGAGATTAGTAGATGGAGGCTTTTGCAAAAAATGAAAAAGAACCAAGATGATCATCACTTACCCCAAGAATCAGGCATGAAATCACCAAGGAAAGGATCTAGGATGGCTCCAAACTCATGCGGGGAGGGTTAGATAGCCTTATAGGGAGATTAATCTTGAAATATAGGAATTTTGAAGCAAAAATGAAATATATAAAGAAAAAATGTGAAATCTCCAATAAAATAGTATATATATTTGACCTCTACGCATGGTTTGACCACACGGTCTGGGCCAACCGTGTATGGATTGTATGAAATTCCATTTGGTCCCAAAAATCTTCGAAAACCATTACAATCTCTCATACATCACCATTTCCCATTTTATAGAAACACATTTTTTGGAGACATCCTAAATTTTGGAAACACCCCACATTATGGAAACAACCCACTTTATGGAAGCACCCCACTTTATAAATACAACCCACTTTTTGGTAACAACCAACATTATGGAAAAACCCAAATTTATGCATAATCTATATATTATAGAAACAATCTATTAAATGGAAAATATCTAATTTATGGAATCTCAATATTTTATGGAAACTCTATAATTTAGGGAAACTATATATTTCAGGGAAAGCCAATAAAGAAACCAAATTTAAAAAACACGAGGAAAGGGGTTATGTTGTCGAAACTTGGGGTAATACATTGTCCCCACCAATGGTATTTTCATCCTCAGAAATTGGAAACCCCAAAAAGGAAAATAATAGTTTCGACCCCTA
Organism: Viscum album; assembly: GCA_963277665.1. NCBI lineage: Eukaryota > Viridiplantae > Streptophyta > Magnoliopsida > Santalales > Viscaceae > Viscum > Viscum album. Next base: position 1,924,811,335 of record OY728160.1, read on the forward strand.
CACTTTCATTTTATTCTCACATTCCCATGTCTATTCCTAAATCGGATCATGTTTCCAGAAAACCCACATATAGCCAATGCTTTTCCCACACAATATTTTATCTTTCCTATCCATGATCGGTGATGGGATATGTACCAATGATGCACCTGGTTCCTGGTCAATGTGTTCCCATATGGTAACATGGTCATGATCAAGGTGATAATTTTTCAATAGGGATACATGGATTACATTATGAACCGATCAAAAATGTGGTTGTAATGCTGTATGATATGCCACCTCTCCAACTTGTTCCAATATCTCGAAAGGGCCAATGTATCTAGGATATAACATTCACTGCTTCATGATATAATGATTTTCAAGTTGTAGAGATATCTTCAAGAAGATATGATAACCCAAAAATAACGAAAATGGTATTTGAAAATTATTTTTATAAGATTTACAATGACTCTAAGATCTCTCCAACCACATTATAAAAAATTGTATTTCATATGTTGTTTATTGGACATGTTTTGTCCCGACTAGTGATGCTTCCCTAATTTTGACACATCATAATAGAGATCAACAAGGATTCCCATACAATTCTTCATATAAATCCATGTGTATCGAGGCTTGATAGATATTATTGAATAAGAATCCCACAAAGTTTATATGCTCCTCCCATGAGACACTAAAATCCATAAAACTTTCCCGCAAATTTTTTTACAATGTTTGTATAATCCTCTTAGATTTTCCATCAGTTTGAGGATGATACACGGTTCTAAGAGTCAAATGACTTCAATGTGCTTGCTGTAAGGCTTCCGGGAAACTAGATATTAAACATGGATCACTATCAGATACTATTGAGACTGATACACTATGACTCTTTATAAATTCTCATATATTTATTTTTGAAATATCCTTCACCATATGAGTTTTATGAATAAGGATGAAATGTGCCAACATGGTTTGATGATCCACTGTCACTCTAAGGGCATCGTGCTTTTAAGCCATTCTTGGAAGACCTGTATTAACATCCGTTGATATCTGATCAGATTTCGACACTCAGATGTGAGAAGATTGTAACATAACAGCTAGTCTATGATGCCCTGATTTAACCTTCTTATAAGTTAAGCACCACGTGGTGAACAAGTCCACCTTTGTTTTCATGTCTCTCCACTAAAACACTCCCTTCAATTCCTTATACATCATTTTTGTACCTATATGTACAACCTATCTAGAATGGTGGTAAGTTTAAATGAGTTGTTCCTATTAAACCATAGGCACAATCATTCGATATCTAAAACAAAATACTAAACACCCATCACGATTTCATCCCTCAATGGTTTCCCCACCATTGAGTTTTGATTTTATAACCAGTCATTCTGTATCAGATTCTTGTACCTCTTTGATCATTTTAACAAAATCAAGAACATGAATTTCTAAAAAGAAAAGCGAAGAATAACCTCGATCTTAATATTTCACATGAATGTTTGATTAGACCAACATTATCATCCTTTCATTTTATGCTTCTTTCTCCACCTGAGCATATGAAATTCTACTCAATGCATCCACCACCGAATTTTCCATTCCCTAGTGTGTACATCAAGTACAAGTAAACCATTTTGAGACACTCCATCCATCTCCATTGCCTCAAATTCAAATCTCATTCTAAGAAAATGTGTTTCAAGAATTTTTTATCCATAAACATAGTAAATTTCTCTCCAATGTGACAATATCACCATGATTTCAAAGCACGAACGACTTCATCTAATTCCAAATCATGTGTTCAGTAATTCTACTCATGCGTCCTCAACTTCCTTGATTCATAAGAAGCCACGTTATCTCCTTTCATGAGAACACACCCCAACACTGATCCAAAAGAATCACCATACAAAACATACCCCTATCCTGATTCTATAATGGGCAGAATATGTGATGATATAAGCTGAAGATTCAGTTCCTAGATAGGCTTCTAACATTCCTCTATCAATTTGAATGGAGCATTCTTCTTTTTCAGCACTGTCATTGGTGTATCTAGTACTGAGAAATCATTAACAATGAGTAGGTAGTAACTAGCTAGAATAAGAAAACATTGTATCTCGAAAACATTCATTGGTGATTGCTAAGAGATAATGGCTTCTATATATTTTGGATCAACAGATCCCTCTTTTTCAGAAATGACATAGCCAATAAAACATACATCTTGTATCAATAAATCACACTGTTATAATTTGGCTTAGAAATGATTATTCTTCATGATTTGTAATAATGTTTCCCGGTGCACATCAAGGTCAGCCCTTGTCTTTGAATAGACCAAAATGTCCTCCACAAACACCACAAAAATATAATCAAGTTATTGTTTAATTATCTGTTACATTAATTCAATGAAGACTGATGGTGTATTTTTTAGATTGAAAGGCATGACTATATATTCATAGTGGCCATATCTACTTCTGAATGAAGTCTTTGAATTATGATCTTTCCAAACAATCAAATGGTGATATCTGGATCGATATTTAATCTTGGATAAATATTTATCTCCACTTAATTGATCTGACAGATCACCAAATCATAGTAGGGGATATCTATTATTTATCGTAACTTGGATAAGTTTACGATAATCAATACACAACCGAAGAGTTACATCTTCCTTCATCGCATACAAATCTGGCGCTTCACATGAAGACATAAGTGATCGAATGAAACCCTTTTATTCCTGCTCCTACAACTGTACTTTAAATTCCCATAACTCTTTTGTTTTCATCCTATAAGATGGATGTGAAAATAGTATTTGTCCCCATAAGGAGATCAATCATAAACTCCATTACTCTTAGAGGTGTTATCACATACATGTTCATGGGAAAGAAATCATGAAATTGATCCACAATAGATTGAAAAATATTTTCCATGATATCTTCCATTGATGCCAAAGTCAATTCTTCTAAAAGGTAAGATATTGTTCCAACCATTAGTTACGACAATCTCTATTCACCCTTATTTACAATCCTCTATCCTCAAATGAGATGCTCGATGCCATCCTCAATCATGAATGTTATTTATCTCATCTAATAGTTGATTTGAGCCTTGAACGTTGTCGGCCAATCCATACACTAGATTACATCACAAACATCCATATCCAACAATGGGAAGTCCCATTTTTTTCTCCGCTCCATCAACATTTATATAACATATTATACAAATAAAGTCTTGAAATTTTATTTCATTGAGAGGAGTTTGCAATTTCAAAACTGAAGGCATCATTTCCAGTTTTAAACATAACATGTCAACAACACAAGAAGCAATGAAAGAATATGATGCACTAGTATCAAACATCCCATACAAAAAGGTAGAATTAAAAAGAATCGTTCCTCTCACTATTGATGGATCTACCTGATCATTGACAGCCTTCTACTCATCTTCATACAAGTACTTCATCGCTACACTGTTCTCCTTTTTTCCTACTATGGTTCCCTGGTTGAGGAGTCTTGATATTTCTATAATAATCATGGATAACTATACTCTACAGACAAGACTAATTCTGTTTTCCTCAACCAGTCGATACAGACGATGCTTGCGACACCTAAGAAGTGTCTCGAGCACCTGACATTGGAGCACTGTGACAATTGTGCTAAAGATGTCTCGTGTTGTTATAACTATGACATGATCTATGATGTGTCATAAAATCTTGTTTTATGTGGTCAAGTAGACCATATTGAAAAAAAACAGTCTTTTCTTAGGGGTTGGAGAAGAAGGATTACTTATGTTGTCATCTGGTTCATATTTCCCCTTGCACTTTCAAAATAGTTATCCATTTCCGGCTTGTTCCCAGTGGTTGATTCTCAACCATCTCCTGTAGGTGTCCTCATGACTCCTCCCATAGATCTATATATATAAATGTCTGCCACAATCCCTCTGTTCACTATATTTTTATAATATTTAATAAAATGTACTAAAATGATTATTTAAATCTCTTATCATAGCCTAGATTCAATGATGCATGGCTACATAGAGGAACTTGCCACATCTTCTTGTATGAAGAGCACTACATTCATGAACACAGCTTCATACTATGTGATAGAGAGAATCTATTGTCTCAGGCTAAAGAAGTCCATCATTTTCTAGATATTGAACATGTGAGGATAGAAATATTTGTCTATAAATCCCTCAAAATCCTCCCATGTAAGGCCTTCATCCAATTTTTCTAACACCGCTAAATCCCAGCACATGCATGCAGGATCCTCAAGCATATACGACAGTAGTTTGACATTTTTCTCTACAGGTGTGCCAATGAAGTTGATGATAGGATTGAACCTACGTTGCCACACCTCAGCCTTATTGGGTTCAGAATCACCCCAGAAATTAGGTGTATTCTACAACATGAATGTGAAGGTATGATACACTTGTCAGGGATCATTAGTTTGGTTCCCAGTCTCCACAACTTGAAAACAATGGACAATACTCTCAACCTTCTCTTGGTTTAGACATGGTTTAGGTTCAACTACATTCTACACATCTTGTTCTGCTTGATTTTGAAGATGACTACCAGGTGCCATTTTCTAAACTAACAACAATCTTTATTAATCTGGCTCTCTAGAAACTATTGGCTTAGAATTTCAAAATATATCACAACACTATTTTCCAAAACAACCCTTATCCCATGTTTATACTTTTTATAAAAAAAATCAAATTCTTTTGAAAATTAAACCATTTTAAAAATATAATAATCATTCGCCTTTTGAAAATCATTCATCTCAAAACCAATTCTGTTCTTTTTATAAAAATAACACTTTTTTCACAATATGAATCATTCCTCGAAATACTGTGTGAACTCCTAGTGGGAATTCATTACCCTATAATGAATTTCATGCTCGTCTCTTTGGCTAAACACATGAAAATTAGATTTCAAAATCCTAGATGTGTCTCCAAACACACACATAAACATGTCCCAAATAACATGATGTTATGTGTAAAATGGTCAGATATGTCCTATTATGATACACATTTCATATTCAGACAATCCTACTAATTTCTAGGATTCCCGCCCAAGGAATAAGAAAGGGGAGATTTAATCAACAATATTAAGAAAAAATATGAATACTTGATATGAAATGACTGAACAAGATGATACCATTTGTAATGACCCCCCCAATTATAATTGGATTAAGAGTAAAATGAGTCATTACTAGGATTTAAGAGACATTCCCATGATTTCGAAGGCTGCAAAAAATGGTGAAGGGTTTCAAATACATTTGGGGGATGATTTAACCTTTAAGGAAAAAACCACTAAACCAACCAACCATAACCAAACATTCCCTATATAATGAACGGTAAAATGAAAGACAACTCAAAAACACCATGTATCACAAAACCACATTAATATAAGCAACAGTGGAAGAATAACCATGTATCAAAGTACACAGATGATAAAATATAGAAGACTCTATAAATATCAAAGACTCAAAGCTCCACAAGCTCCAAGCTCTACAATCTCTGAACAGCCCAAACATCACAAGGTTGTGATAACACGTGTGAAACATTACCATATCCCCTATCTCAGAAGATTGCATCTCTAAGATCTCCAATGTTCCAAAGTAGGGGTTAGTATAAAACTCAGTTGGTTTCCCCCAATGACTTTCCTACTCACACCAATAGAATATAAGAGTTAACAACAATTATATATACTATTTTATAGAAAAGAAATTTTCAAAAAAAATAATAATAACTAAATATAAACAAGTTTCCAAAACCATTCATTAACAAACGCATAAAAGTGAAATTGAAACCAAGTATACAAGAAAGATATTTTTCTAGATAAATAACTAAACAAGCATTAATATCATTTTAAAAAATCCCTTTCTTTGCATACCCGAAAATTCCACAAACCCATGCAACCAACCATACATGCTATGTTATGAATGTTTCATACTCATAAGCGGTTTCTCGTCGATCTAACATGTTGTCATAAGGAAATTGTTTCCCTTGTTTCATTAACCCTTTGTCATTGAGGACACGGTCATATATCAACCAAGCCCTATATATGAAATACGAAATTTATATCACATGTTCCATTTATCCTTTGGCACTGACCAAATGGTCATATATTAACCAAGTTCCCTAAAATGCAATAGGAAATCACACACCAATATGCCCAACGATCATTCCCTAAAAATTTTTCAACAAAAACACCCTTTTTATTGAAAATAAAATTTTCATCAAAACATTTAACAATTCCATAAAATCAATAATTTAAAATCATCATTTTAAATTCAAGATACTAAATCACATTGCACAACAATTCACCATGATTTCACAATATCACTAAAACCAAAAATAATCACTAAATAAGATTTATTCCATTATTTTAACAATTAGTCCCATTAAACTAAAACAATATGAAACTATAACAACAAATTATAGAAAGAGGAGAAGAAATTGAAGACACATTCCTTGATGGTTTTTTTGAATCATGAAAACAGACGAAGAACACACAAGATGATTCGTTGATTCTCCGTTAATGACCTTAGTTATATTATTATTTCAAGATCACAAATCAAAATTGAATTATTTTACATAAAAAATGTATATATACCATCTACAGGTTCATATCTGGGAAAGAATGGATATCATAGAGTAGATCTAAGAAGATCAAAGAAAACATGACAAATCAAGAAAAAATAGTGACATACCAAAAGAATCAGATCAAGATTCCAAGAATGCATCTTATATATCTTACTATATCATGATGAACCCCATATATTCCTTTAAATGACGTTATAAAATTTCTATCTATTCAAAGGAGGTGTAGATATAATAAAAATAGAAAGAGAGATGAAGGATATTGCAAAAAACCGAATAGAACCAAGAAGATCAGCACTTACCCAATGATTCTGGTTTGATATCACCATGGGAAGGCTCTAGGTTCTCTCCCTATAATGTGGGGAGGGTTCTAAAACTTTATAGGGAGTGTAATATCTAAATCGGGGCGTTTTGAATATAGAAAAAAAATTGAGGAAAGAAGAGTAAGCTCATAGAAAATAGGATCCAGATTTGCCCTCTGCACATGGTTTGAGCACATGCTTTGGGACAACCGTGTGTGGATTGCGTGACCTTGCTTTTCATCCCAAAACTACTTATAAAACCCTCTCACTCTACCATAATTACACTTTACCCTTTTAATGGAAACAATTTTATTTATCAAAGCATCCCACTTTATGGAAATACCCGACTTTATGGGAACAACACACATTATAGAAATCCCACACTTTATTGAAACAACCCACATTATAGAGACCACCATCATTATAAAAAACAACCAACTTTATGGAAACTATATATATTATGGAAACTTCATATTATATAGATACCCAATCAATGACACACCATTTAAAACAACCACGATGAAAGGGGCTATATACCCGAAACCAAGAGTACTACAAGAATCCTTGTTCATTTCTATAAAATCCGCCTTAAATAGATTGTGGATGAAGAGATAATAATCTATATTGATGTATGTGGAAAATAAATTGAACTAATACTAAAATTATACCACATAGAGTCATTTTATATACTATAAAATATAAAACCAAGCTGATTAAATTAGGAAAATAAAAACATTAATAGCTATAAGAGTGATCATGGTAATAGTGTTGCAAAATTCCATACTCATTATATATAAACTATTTCATTAACCTACCAATTCACCATGAATATTCCTGATTTCGTGATTTTTTATTGGTTGGGGAAGAATATGAATTCATAAAAAATTAGCTAAAGACATTAGGTTTTAATTTAAGAATAAGTTATTTTAAAAATAAATAAATAGTAATAAAACTACATTGAAAAGTGATTTTGTGTGATACTATATAAATTAATCTTCTTTTTTACCCTGAAGTATATGAGGATAACTCTATAGTCTAATAATCCAACCATTGTGTGATCCTTTATAAACTACGGGTAGTTAATGAGTTTAAAAAACAAATCAACCGAAGAAAATAAATATCCATACTAGGATATCAGTGGTTGGTGATTTTGAATAAGGTACTAAAAACACAATTAAGTGGAGTAACATCTTTAGATAAACTTTAGTAATCAATGGAATAATAAAGATAAAAAATATTATATGTAACCCTAGATGAAAATTATTGGATTTGAATGGGTAAAAACCCATGTGAGGCCCATGAAATTGTGTTTCGTGGATACATATCACCTTGACTAAGGGTACGGTTACTAAATGATTCCTTCATCATTATGGAACATCCAAGGGAATCCCAAGAGTGAATAATATGAAAAACTTGTTTATTGGAAAAAATAAATTCTATATATAATTTTACTGATGATTCAGATTCTTATTTTGAGACATCATAAATGTGTAAATATCCATTCAAATTATTATGATATATCATTTATTTTATATTGAATATTTTTTGTCACCATATTTCATGGTATGAATGTTATGATTTTTTAATTCTCTTATTTAATATAAAATTTGAAAAAAATTAAGATTTATAATGTCAATATTAACCATGGATTCTATGGTAAGGTTTCATATTTTCCTATGATGTCTCAGATTTGGAAACAACAACAATTTCAATGTAATGGAACTTCTTATTCAATGCATTCTCAAATACAAGAAAATTTATTTCAATATCAATTACATATTACTATTCATGTGATTCTTTTTAATCATGATATGTTAGAATATTTGTTTATCTATATCCTATAGAATTTGGTTTTTGATTGAATTTTTGTCTAAAACAAAACTAATAATAAGATCATCAAATTATTAAATTTTAATTTAAACTTACTTCATTATAAAACTACATTCCTTATATAATTCTGTGTTATTCTCAATAAAATATTCTAGTTATATTCCCATTATGTTATATATATATATATATATTTCTACCCCTCCTTCTTTATCACCACATAAATATTATTTATGATTTTCATTTTGTTCCACGGATTTTGTAACCATTTATTTAAATTGACCATATCATTGATTTCTTGATTATGTATAATTAGTATATTACATGCTTATTTGGTATTTTATTATTATTTTGGAAAATTAATTCCTATATTTTCAACATCTATTCACCTCTATTATGTTCATCTACCTTTAAATGTATTCTGGTTTCTAATTTTTATCATCACATTCCTTGTTAAAAATCATATTCCCTATATATATTGTTGATATTTCTTTAATTCCTCCATATACATGTCATAAAATGAGGGATTATTATTAATTAGTATGACATGGGTTTCAATGGAGGAAATTTCAAATTACAAACCCTTGATGATTTAAATGAATTTTGAGAGTGAAATTCATTTAAAGGGGGGACTAAGTAACACCACAAGTGTTTTGAATATTTTTTAAAATTAATATAATATATTATTAAATCTCATTTACATGAAAAACATAATTTGTCAAGAGAATCATGAAACTCTATTTTTTCATGAATAATAAGTAAAAATGTGTTTAAAATTTATTACACTTAATACATTATTAAAAATAAAATATGTCAAATTATTAAAATATTATTATGATAAGATTCATATAGAAGATTGAATGGATATTATATATCGGGAAAAAAGCATGAAACCTATATTATGTATGTTTATAAAATTAAGTTGTTGGTAAAAAATTTCATATATATAAAAATAATTTATTTTTAAATGTAAACTGATATTATTTTCTAATTTAATATCTTTATGTGAACATCTGTGTTATTTATAAATAAATTAACAAAATCACGTGTTTATATATTTTTTAATGAAATTTATAGATTTTACATTCAAAGATATTTTTATTATTCTTATTATAGGGTTTCTAGATATAAAAGAAAAACAAATCTAACATTACTCATCAATATTTTCCTCTAGAAAAACTTTTTTCTCATTCTTTTTATTTAAAATAAAATTATTATTTTTTGAATAATTTAGAAAATAAATTTTATAAAATAAATTCTTTTTTATATCAAAGTGTCAACATTATCATAGTGCATTTTTTAATATTTCAGAAATGTTACATTTTTATGAATGATAAAATATAATGAAATATAATTCCAAACATCATTCACTAATCAATTATTTATACTGTTAAATTATTATTTTTAATTTTATTTAATAGATTTTTTATTATATCTACTCTAATGTGGTTTATTAAAATAAAATTCATGTTGAATTTGTATATAAATACATTTCAAACATCTGAACATTTTCTCATAAAAACACATGTTCTGATAACGTTTTTCAGGATTAAATTTAATTTAAAATTTACTATATATATGATTAGAATTTGTACAAATATTATTCATTAATATGTAAAATAATAATTTTTAGTTTTTATTATGTTCAATATAGTTTTGAATAAAATTAATAGTGAATTGATTAAAAATTAATTACCCCTGATGAGATAGAAATGGTTTTATGGAGGGGTAAAATAAAAATATAAAGGTAAAATGAACTATAAATCATTTGAAAATACATTTTATATAAATATTTATACCTTTAAGAAAATAAATATCTATAATGGCATTATTTTTTCCATTTGGGCATATGAAAAACATATTATCACTATTTAATTTCGAAATACCTAGTGTTGCCCCTCCCTACTATAAAAAAACATCATGTCCTATCTTATTAATACATTCAATCCCCTTTGGTTCGGTAAATACCTTTAAAAATAAATTCCAAAATTTCCACTTCTCATCCAATAATATTTATATTGAACATAAATCCATCCTATGAATGATTTAGTGTAATTATATGGATGATACATTAAGAAGAAGTAATTTTTTTCATCGAGCATCATTATATTATCTAAATCCACACTTCCCTATAATATTTATAAAATATTTTATAAAAAAACATCAATATATTCAATATATTGGGATTTATATAATAATTAAATTAACAAAAGCCTTCTCTCATTCCATTTAATGGGTTTAAATGTCATCATTCCACCTTGAAATTATATGTGATTCTTGCACATTTATATGAATGATGACAAAGGTAAAGTTAATAATTATATATGATATAAATGACTTCATAATTATATTCATAACATATTTATTATCTTAATAAGAAAACATATATCATTTTGGTTCATAATATTTCATAATCTAAATTATGATAATGCCACACTTTAACATATGGACTAATGATTTCATGAAGTGATGTGACTCTCCCTTCGTCGCCAAAAATCTTGCACAAAATGGATAAATATATTTTAAAAAAATAATATATTTTTATGATATTGTAATAATTCATTAATTATAACATATTAAATAACCCATTTTCATGATTATCACTGAAAATTAGAAATGTTGATCATGTGAACATATGGAATATCGTCTCCTTTATTTTAATTTACTTCATATTTTCAAAAAAATACTTACTATTTTGTACTAAAAGTATATTTTATTTCAAAATATGATAAAGATTTCATGATTATTATTTTTAAAATTATTTAACCATGATCAATGTAAGAGGAAAAACAATTCAAAATCATATCTTACACAAAAAACAATGTAGTTATAAAATTAAACACATCTTTAACATAGAATTGTAAACAATCATGTAATAAAAGAACTTAATTAAATAATATATGGTATGTTGTACATATATATATATGTGTGTGTGTGTGTGTTTGTGTATCAATAAAAAATTTATTATTTACATATATTTTTTATACATGAGGTGAGATTGATTTTGAAGAAACTCAAGACATGTGGTAATGGATAACCCTCTCAATTTTGACTTCAATGAAACACATTCCATATTAAAGATCAATTTTATATTTTTGGTGCATATACTCACTATTAATGTATATGATGATTCTTATCCTTCCACAGAATGGGGATTAAATATACCCTATAATATTGTTCTTTTATGGGGTTTATTATTTAAAGGATAAAAATATTGTAATGTTTATTTTCTAAAGTTCACTTCTTTGGGGTATTTGTTGCGTTATGAACCTATTTTATATTAAAATGTGTATATACATCCCCTTCAAAATTTAGTATCATGATTTTATTTATCCTCAGGATATATTATGTTTAATTTAATATTTCTTCATAATGGGTAAAATCTTTCAATGTTACCTATGTGGTTAGAGTTTTATTTTACAATCTGACCGATTATAGGAATTTTTATGTTAATTCTTATAATGATTAAATAATATGGAATTTATCTCAAAGAACTAATGAAAATAATTCTTTAGTGGCTATTTTATGAGAATATATGTTTTCATTTAATGTTTATTTTCTGTATATATATGATATTTCAAAAATAATGTTTTTATAAAAATCATCTTATTTTTTAAAATAATTATTTCTTCCAAGACCATTATTCCAAGAATTTCATACAAATTTTTTAATTTATTTTAGATTATTTAATTTGGAAATTTTATCCAATGATGTTATTTTAAAAAATGTTCAAAAAGGAATCATTATTTATTTTTTAGAAATAATACCCATTTTGATGTTATTGATAATTAAAAATAATATTTCTTTTCAAACATGACTAACAATAACAATATTTATTATTACCAATAAATAATTTCTAGATTCAAAGATATTTTTTAAAGCATATTTTATATTAAAATCCATAATTTATTATTTATGATATTAAGGAATTTTAAATAAATAATATTAAATTTAAATGGTAATTGATGTTGTTTTATGTTTTCAAAGTAATTTTATAAGATAAAATTAAATTCCCCACAAAAATATTTTACATTATTTGTAATGAATTTCATTATATTATTTCTATATTATATTTAATGAAAAATATTATCATAATGTTTTATAACGTAATTTTAAAAGAAGGACTATATTTTTTATGAAATTTCAAATGTAGACATTCAAAATTATTTTTTGTCTATGAATACATAATTAGAGGTTTTGTATGATTTATTAGAGATATGTTCCAACTATCCCAATATTATTATTTCAATTAATGTTTTATATTAATGATGAAATGATTTTTATGAAACTCATTTCCACTAAATAGTATATATAATGAAAAATGTTTATGAAAGACACATCATTATAAACAGGTTACACATTGATGAATTGTTGAGATGAATGAAAAAAAAATATTTTTTCATAGGTTATGATATGAATAAATTTCATTATTATAATAACATTTCATGATTTATGAAATTTTGAATGATTTATGATTATTTGGAACACAAATATATTATATTTTTCTATTATGTGACAATGGTTATGTTACTGTAATGGATATTAGTTATGTTATAACCATGGGTGGTGGTTACATTATAATAAAAGATAAGTGTGAACTATAATTCTATCCAATTAATTGGGTAATGATTTTAATCTATTTTTAGTCATATGACTCGAACATGGAGTGAAATCTCTTTATCATGACATGACTAGAATGGGGAGGTAAACTTATTTAGTTTGATCATACCAGAATGGTGAGTGAACCTCGTTCAGTAATACATGAGTAATATGGGGAGATAACATAGTTCAATAAAACACACTGTTAATGGGATGTGAACCCAATTCCTTAAGGGATCATGTCCACTATGATGACCTTGGAATTTATCATTGACTACTATAATAGTTTTTGGAGTGATCCCATTACAATGTGATTGACTTCCCAATGAGCCCTATCATATATGGAAATGATTTTATATTATTATGTGTTTGAAAAATATATCTTCATTGTTCCATTGTTATGTTTTAAAGGGCCATTTTACTGGATTTCCTTATGATTCAAATCTTATAAATATAAAATCATCATCTGTTACTCTATTTTTTGATATTTTATTTTTCTAGTACTATTTTGAAATGGCATTCACATGTTCTCATAAATGTATGCTTAGGCTATGTTTATATATCATCCATGATTACAAATTCCAATTATCAGAGCTCACAATTTCATTTCTTTCAATTCACAAGGATATCAAGAATTGGTTTTAATTAGTATCACCAAATGGGGATTATATATATAGGAAACATAGATGATATGTCACTAATTAAAATTATTTTCTTCAATGTTTCCAAATGCACTAAACTATTATAGTACTCAAAAATATGTTTTCATATATATAATGAATCCTCTGGTAATAGTATGTCATATCCAGGTCTGAGAATCATGGGTTAGTATCATGTTTTTCTTGATCTTTTATTATATAATGGTCTCCATAGTTAACCATGACATGTGATACAGTTTCAATACCAATTATGGTGTAACACTATTATTTCATGTTGTTATACTTAGGTTTTGAACTCATATCCAATTAATGAATTTTTTTATGAAACCCTAACAATGTGAAATATTTATAATCTATATAAGGTCTATTGATTATGATTTATGAATTGATGAATATTATTGTATATTGATAATAATATGTTCTATTAATCTTATTCACATTAAATACATACATAAGATTATTGGTTAATATATCCAAATTTACCCTTTACAATGAATATGTGCTCACCCCATAAAATGTTTTAATTTTTTTTCCACGGGTTAAATAACATTGGTAAGTATGATGGTTTATGAGTTGAATAATACATAATAAAAAATATGATATTTTATGAATATTATAAATAAATATTATGATAATTTATCTAGTCCCCATGTATACTATACATTAACTCTTCTTGGAAATGATTATATTGGATATTTCTGGAATATTCATTGAGTATTTATAAAATTTATATATATAAGGATTGGGTCATTATATATAGTACCAATTTCTTTTTTTACAGATTATATTATTTTGAATACTATTATAGAACATATTACAACGTTTTTTTGAACATAATTGATATAAAATGATAATTACGTGAAATATATTGGAATGAAGGTGTCCATAAATAGGATTTTGTAGGAATAATTTACATATTCCAAGAAATTTTTACCTTGATTATTATTACATGGTAATTATGTAATGGTTTTATGTATCCTCTCATTACCAATTCATATGTTACACTATTAACCTCATCATAGTTTTCCCCTCATTTGAGATTTTTAGTAGACCTATAATGTTGATGTGATAGATTTACTAGAATTTTATCCATAACCAAAAATTTCATGTTGGTTGAAGTATGATTACACACAATGTGACTGGGTTACACTCTGTTTAACAATTTCCAGGTACATACTATGAAGGGGATTCATGTTGTGAAATGTTACATGTCATGGTTGGTGGTTTCACTTTGTTAATTATTTAAATAAATATTATTTAATATAAGGTGATTGATTTTTCAACATACTAGTAAATCATGGATTCCACATTGTGTAACTGTATAAAATGTTGTTAAATGGCAAAAGTATAGTTTTTCACATGTATGTGTGGATGTTTGGGTTCAGTTCTTTCTTCAGATCTTTATTTTCATTTACATAAGCCTCTTCTCTTGTGTTTTTAAGATACTTCCTTACTGCTATGTTGGTTTGATTGGAAACTGATGTTCATTGAGATAGTAGTGAATCTATCATTGGGATTTACATTTCTACTTCTTCATTGCTATTGATTATGATAGGACCCATAGGCTATAATATCATATTTGTTGATATATATTGGTGCTTGTTCTAGTTCTATTTTATGATATGTTGGGTGATGTAATTCTAGAGGTCATTCCTTTATGGTTGGGATGCAGAGGGATGTCGTTCATGAGGAATGTGGTATCATTTTCTCCATCAATGCCTTTAATTTAGAATTAAATCAATCCTATGTTGTGTGGATTGGGTTCTATTGCCTCTACCAGTGTTGTTTAGTTTCAGTTTTAGTGGATAATGTTATAGGTGTGTGTGATATTAGTTTTGAGGTTGGTGGTTCTATCTATAGAACATGATAATAACATTTATTACTCTTATTTAATAAATATATATTATGAATTTGAATTTCAATTTTTGGGTATTAAAAAATGGTTTTTATATTGAAATGGATTTTCATTGGATTTTGATAAATGAAAACAATATGTGAACTTTTGAGGCATTTGAACTGATTTGTGAAATTGATTTCATATGGTACCTTGTGGATATAGGTCAAATATTTATCTTGAGTCCATTTTCTATGTTTTTTTTGATTATTAGGTGGTTTAATCATTGTGATTTCTTATACCTTCTTGCAGGTTTTTATATGGGGTGGATATTTACATTTTTTGGGTTCACTCTTGAGGTATTCCTCCGATTCCTAGGCATGTGTTCAAGGAACAATATTGTGAACATTATTTATTATGGTATGCATAGTCTGCTGGTCTTCCCTATAGTGATCCTGGGTACTGATGCATGTTATGTTGTTTCATTTTTTTTACTATTTTATTTCTTAGTTTGCATTTATATGCATGTTATAACAGAATTTTATCGAAACTGTGGAGAAGGGAAATTGTTTAACATGTTCTCATTAAAAAATTGAATTACAATTTTCAATACATTGTTTTATATAAAATATGAGCTCATGCATTGTTATAAAGAGGCTTGTTATGGAATACATTTGTGGGATCATACTGAGCCTATTAGATCACACCATGTGCACCCCTTATGTGGTGTATAGTTCTTTGTAGTATTCCAGTGCAGTGAATGGAAAGGATCCATAGTGAGGTGGTGAGGTTTTCTGTCAGGTGATATGGGTAGTTAGTGGTAAGATGGTGGGAGTTAATCTACACCATCACATGGAGTAGTTTTTGGCTTTTGTCCATTATAGTTGAACTTGTGTTATGGAGTATTTTACCACATTACAACTATTTTCACTATATTTCACACTATTATTGAAAATATATTCGTTTTTATTCCACTGTTTGTTTCATTCTTAATATATTTATATGATTGGTGGTTGTTCAAGATAGGATAAATTGTACCCTCTATATAGGAATTCAATGCCTGAGTTATTATCACCAACCTTTGTGGATCACGAATGAAAATCATGTATGTGAAGAATCTATTCATGGGTCCATTTTTATGGAAACCTGGATCAGTTAGATACAATTTGTAATTAAAGTGTTTTTTATCATCAATAGTCCTCCAAATGGGAGGTCTCTTATACAAGAGAGAGGATTGTGAGGACATGAGAGGTATGTTGTGATAAGTGCTTATTAATATCTTATTGTGGTGAGGCTCAAGATTCCAAGGGATTTTGAGATGTGTGTCTCCATTTTTTGTCTCTTTTTAACATCTCAGTTTCTACTTATGGGTTTCATTTATTGAACAGAGATTTTTTTACTGTTGTCTAATTGTTCTTATGTTTTGGTGCATAACAGTATTCATGGAAGATTCCTTCCACGTGTTCCATAGGATGGTAAAGTTGGTTATCCCCAAGGTAATCCACATGTTTATCATAATATTATTGAGAATATTGTGCATCCAGTCCAATTGGTAGATCAAGATGTACAATGAGATCAGACATTAGTTGTTGAGGCACAACCAAGTGCTAGAGGAGATAGATATTGATGAAGAGCATAATTGCACAACAAGACACTATCCAATAAAATAATTACAAAACCTCAAGGGGAAGAAGATTTGATGGATATTTTTGATCAAATAATGATATTTTTGGAGACACATGAGAACATCAGGTTAAAGTATTCAGTATTAAGACTCAAGGGGTTTGGTAAGAGATGGTGGGATTTTAGGTTCAAGGAAAACATACAGGTGGAGTTAGATTGTAAATGTTTAAAAACAATTATTATTTGAATAGTTTTTGAAAGAGTCTTTTATGTTATAAAATCTTCTAGAGTTTATGTTTTTATAATAGGGATGGTGTTTGGTATTGGAATAAACCAATCAATTTTCTGAGTTTGGAATTTTTTATCCATACTATTGATGAATGACCTGCTGAAGGAAAAATGTACCTCCAGGTTTTGCATTCAGATATCAAATCACAATTGGGTATGTTGAATAATTCTACCTATATCGAGATGGTGGAAATATAATTGATGGAAAAGATGAGTATGTAATTCATGGTCATCATTACCACAAATTCTCTTCCATATAGGGAAGAAATTTTCACCATTCATGGGAATAAGAGGAAATGACAGGATCATCGTAGATGAGGTGGAGGTGGGATTTAGAATGTACCCTCCACTTTAACGTCTGTTATAGTTGGAAATGTACCAATAAATTTTTATCTGTGTGGAAAGGGAGATACATAAGGCATTTTTTTTACTATTCCAACAATAATGTGTATTTTAATGTGGATAGATTTTTCATGTACGGTGGCTCTATTAGTATATTTCTAAACCTCATTATAGTTAGTGTTTTGTGACTCCAAAGGATACTATGGGGTATTCTGAAGCCTAAAAGACTACAGGGGTCCAGCCACATTCCTCAGGAGTGAATCACATAAATGCAGTAAATGACAGTCTAATAGATCATGATCCAAGTTTAAAAAAAGTGAGATTTATGCTCATTGTTTCAACTTCAGTTGCAATTTCATTTTTAGATTCTAGTTCCTCCGACTCACTAATCACTTCATGCTTCTTTATATGCATAAAAATGAAAATTATAACCTTTAAAATGGATTTATAAAAACATATTATAAGGAGGAAATATTGTGGATTCATTTTCCTTCTTTTTTATTAGTGATATTCAATACATAGTGGGTTTGGGATTTTATCATATTTGAGCTTGATCTATTTGACGTCGTTATTGTTCTTGATTACCTTAATTCTCATCGAGGTGTGGATTATTTTTATCATCTTTATGTCATTTTTCATACTACTAATGTGATCTCGAATGTGTTTCAGGGGGTGTTAGACCCAAGGTATGTTTATTCTAGACAATTCAACCAAGACATCTTGTGATTGTTAGTTACTATTTCATTTGAGCCTAATTATTTTTCTTTAATTGTTGATCATTCAATTATTGTTTGAGAAACTCCTAATTTTTTCCCAAATTATTTTTCCATTTTTTATATAGAGATAGGTAGTGATTATGGTTGATCAGGTTCATGGTATGAAGCCAATATCGATACATTCTTATCGTAGGAAATTAGGGGATCTAAAAAAGCTCATGAATCAATTTAATTTCTTGTGGAAAATGAATTTTTTTCACCCTAGTATTTCTCCATGGGAACCTCTACTATGAATATCTATTAATTACTTTTGTACTAACTAAAAATCCTATAATTTTTGTGGAATTAGTGAATCATATTGTCAAATAATATCTTCAAACATTTATGGTAGTATTTATGGATGATATTCTAGTTTATTCGATGTCTGATAATGTTCATGAGAGCCATTTAAATTTATTTCAAAATATTTTAAAAATTCAACATTTAAATTAAATATTCTTAAAATGTAGTTTTTGGAGTCAAAAAGTGATGTTCTTGGGGAACAGATCTTCTGATCATGTATTTTTAGTTGATTTAGATAAGTAAGAAACTGTTTTAGGGAAGAAACCAAGAAATTTCTTTGAGATTTGATGATTCTTGGATCTTACTAGATAATTATGAAGGTCTACCAATGATTTTTATATGATAAAGTCTCTATTGACTAATCATACCCCCAAACAAGATAAATGTATATTGTTTGTGTTCTATAAATCTTCTTTTGATGAACTGAAACAGCTTCTAACATCATCACTAACTCGGATCATAACAAATCCCATTAAGGGGTACATTGTGTTTTTCAATGAATTGGGTGATGGTATGGGATATATGATTATGAATGATGATCATGTGGTTGATTAATGACAACATAATCTCTAAAATCATGTGATGAAATTTCCCAATCCTGATTTGGAGATTGTTATAGTTTTTCATGAACATAAATGTTAAGTGAACTATATTTTTTGTTCAAAGTTCATAGTATTCACTGATCATAAGAGACTGAGTTAAATCATTTCTCAAATGGCCTTGAGTCTCAGACAAAGATGATGGGTAAAATTCTTTTAAAATTTTGACTAGGATATATCCTACACAACAGGAAAGGGGAATGTCGTTGTAGATGCTCATAGTATGAATGTACTATTAACGGTTTTTCTGGAATAAAAGGAGGATTGGAACCTTAATGGGGTTTTTCAAACTATCTCACTTGGATGCATATGAGGATGTTTCAAGAATGGTTTTGACCAGTGTTATGTAATCAGAATCTCTCCTTCAGTCTATTTTGTGGTGTTAGAAGTAGGATGCTGATTTTTAAGAGTCTCAATAAACCCTTTATGGTGGGATGACTATTATTGGTTGGTCATATACTTCAGAGAGTATTGTCCACTTTGAGAAGTGGTGTGTCATCCTATTATCTATAAAAATTTTACCCTTAATTTATTATCACATTTCATTGTGGTCCATTCATCCATGAACTATAAAAATGTATTATGTCATGAGATAGTGACAAGGGTGGCTGGGTATGAAGCATGAATTTTTTTATTATTTTTCATATTGTTAAACCTGCCAATGCATAAATGCCGAGAAATTGAAACCCCATGGATTGCTTCATCCTATTCTGGTAAAAGTTTGGAAATGGGAAAAGGTTCTCATGGATTTTTCTATCGGATTACCATAGACTCCATAATGGAATAATTTTATCTGGGTGATTATTGATCTACTGAAGAAGTATGATTATTTCAATCAAATCAAGTACACCACTAATGGTAATTATCTGAGTATGCTGTATGTGCATGTGATTTTGAGGCTACATGGAAGTTCATCAACCATTATTTCAGATCGGGTGATTAGGATTACCTAAATGTAAAGGAGGATTTTATGATAGGTAATGGTAACTCAAGTCATCTTGAGCACAACATACCATCCATAGATAGACAATAAAATAGAGATCATGATTTAGATACAGGAATGTATGCTTCGTGTCAATGTTATGGGATTTATAGGATCAGAGGATAATAGTGCAGGTTTGGTTTGATATAGCTTAAAAAATAGTTATCAAGAATCCAAAAGAATATCTCATATCAAGGAATTTTATGGTCACCCATGTAGTTCACCTATTTATTATGAAGTGGTGGGATAAGTAGCTTTGGTTGGACGATATATGTTTTAGGATATGTGAGAAATGATTAATGATGTTTTTCAACGTCTAGTTATACAATATATTTGACAGATATTTTATGTGGATTGGCGTTGTTTTCCTTTGTAGTTTAACAAATGTTACTGGTATTTTATGAAGGTTTCTCTTAATTTGGGTTAAAGTATTCTTCAAAAACAGGGATTTTTAGCTCTGAGTTCTATAGGATAGTTTGAGGTCACTAATCGTATCATATAAGATTCATATCAATTAGAAATTATGAATCATTTGGTAGGAATTAATGATTATTTTCATATATCTAAACTCCGGATTTATCACCCTGATGTCTCAAACGTTATGAGTTAGGAAAAAATTGATCTAGAACTATATGCTTGTATTCAAGGGAAACCATTTGAAATCGTTGGATCTCAAGTGACTAAAATCCATTGGAAATGAATTATATTTGTCATAGTGATATAAAACACATATCAGATTCTAATGAGACTGGGGAACATGAGTCATTCATGAATGAACAATGGAATTATCTTTTTCCAAGGATTGCATCTTCCCCATGTCTTCTTAAGGACCGAAAATCATCATGGAGCTGAGTTTTTATAATTCTATTAATATTTAATCTGGTATTCCCTTAACCCCATCATTTCTTTCCCCTCCTTTGAGATTTTTTGGATACATATAATGTTGATGTCAGTGATTTGCAGGACATTCAACCATAAATGACATTTTCTAAAGGATGGAGGAGGATTACGTATAATGTATCTGCATTAAAAACCATGTAACTAATTCATTGTACAAGCCATGAAATGGGATTCACACTATGAAAAGATACATGTCATTAATGGTGGTTTCATGTATTGAATTATTTAAATTATATATTTTTTATCTGAGGTGATTTTTTTTGTGTGCTTATAGACCATGGATTTCACGAGATTTCATTGTATTACATATCTTGAAATGATCCATGTTCGTATTTTAAAATGGACTTGTGGTTGTTTTGGTTCTATTTTTTCTATGGCTATTAATTTTTCATAACCCAATACCATTCTTTGGTTTCATTTTAGAGACTCTAATCCCTCTTGATCAATTCCTTTTAAACTCTATCTCCATTTATATTATGGTGAATCTCTCTAAGTGAGTAAGAGTTCTTCTTACTCATTTCTATCGATCACAATATCTCCCTTAGGTTTTGTTATCATATCTATGGATATTTGTGGTTTTTTCCTCTGGTTTTCTTCTATTATACATGGTGTTATCTCGTTCTGGATGTTGTTCCTTATAGGTCGTGGTTCGACGGGATTTAATTCTTGAGGTATGTGGGTTCCTCTTCTATTCCAACACCTATTTTTTAAAATTGAATTAGTCATAATGAGTATCTATTGGGTTATAGTGTCTCTAATAGTTTTTTTTGGGTTTGTTTTTTTTGTGGATCACATTGTGGGCAGGTGCAAAACCAGTTTTGAGTTCATTGGATCCATATCTTTCTTATGATTATAATTTTTATTTTTGTTTCTTTATAAATTTATTTATCAAATTGGAATAACTATTTGAGTGTTTTAAAAAACGGATATTAAATAGAACTTTGGTTTATATTTATTTTAATAAATGAAAAGGAGATGACTACTTTTGGAACATTGAATTTTATTCGTGAAAATGCGCACATGGGTTACCTTGGGGTCATTGGTGGAAGGTTTAGATTGGCAACATTGCCCATTTTTCTGTGATTTTCATGAGGTCTTCTCATCGTTGTTTTCTTTATCTCGGAGTATTGTTGTTCTAGGGGATGCATATTTAAATTTTTGTTGGGATTACTCATCGGAAATTACTTTACTTCTTATGCTGGTTCTCTATTAAATTTATCATGTACATTACTTATTTTGGTATAAGTAGTTCACTATTATGACGTATAATGATCCTTGGTAATGATTCATGTGTTGATATTTCTATTTTTTACTGCTTGTCTTCCCGTTTTAGCATTGATATGCATGTTATACATACTTTTGGTCAGAACTCTGTGGAATGGAAATTCATACCATGCATTCAACAAAAATAAACACTATAGATTATCTATCCTTGTTATATTTAAAATAATTATTTTTGAATTGAAATAAAGATAATTTTTATGAAACACCTGGGTAGAATACTATTGAGATTGTTAACCCACACAATGTGCACCTATTGGGTGGTGCATAGACCATTGTATGTCATCCCTTGTTGGGACATGAATGATGGAATAGTGAGGAAGTGAGGTTTCATGTGAGTTGAGTTGGGTAGCTAGTGGTGAGATGGTTGGAGTTCATCCATGCCATCGCATGGAGAAGCTGTTTGTTTTAGTCATTTCAAGTAGGACTTGTCCATTTGATTTTTTGACTACATTCATGTTTCTTTTCTATTTTATTTATCACTGCTATGGAATATATATTCATTAGTCATACATTATATCATTATTCATTTATATATATATATGGAATTCGGACATTTAGGTTGGGAAAATCATTCATTTTTCTTATCTATTTGATGTTTGAGATATTGTCACCAACCCGTGGGTATTGGGTACTCCCTTCAAGTATGTGATGTATCAGGTTGGGTTTCAGGATTCAGGGAATCCCATGGATGTTCATTAATGTTTAGTTTTACCCAATTTGTAAAAAAATGTAATCTTTATTAATTTTGGTTGTAATAAAAAGAACATTTTCATAATTACACAAAATTGATAATACATAAATCATGCTATGATTCAAAAATATTAAGGGAGGGAAAAATGTACGCTTCAGACCATTATGTGGAAACATCCGCATTCTTTTAGAGGGTCATCTAATACAATAGTTTCCATGTTATGGATCTATAATAAAGAGAAAATATTATATTTTTTTCAGTTGTTCAATAATAATTTTTCATAGAAATTTATCATTTAGATGATGATGTAGATAAAATATAATATCCTATTAATATTATTAAAAATTATGTTGAATTAAACTATATGGAGTGGAATGGTAATAACCAAATTTCACTTCTATAAATACCCTTACTGATCTATTTAATTATTGTGTAATTCCTTATTCATACGAAAATTTATTATGAAACCATTAGTACCCATGAATAAATTTTCAGATGACATGAAATGATTGGTTATGCTATGATTATTTGATATAAAGGATAATTGATTAATTATATTGTATACTAAAAAATGTAACGAATGGTATTATCTATTCAGTATATTAGAATATGTGAATTCATTTTTTAATGTGCCCTTAGTGTAGAAAAAAGTGTAGATTCCATCAATTATCATGGTTATGATAAGAAATAGAAGATGTATTATATTGTAAAATTAAATAAATCAAATGAATGAAATATATTATTTCTCATTTCATTACAGTATTATGGGATGAAGCATCAATGTAACTTCATGATTGATAATGGGTGGTCCATTAAATATTGATGTACTACTCAATAAGGCCCTCAAAAATGAATGCTGATAAATATGTCAGCTTCTATAATAAGGGAATGTAACAATAAAAATAATTCCCCAAACACACAATAATGCTTCCAAAAATACCAGTATAATCCTTGTGATAGCAAGTACATGAATCCAAAAGTCTTTAATGATGGCCTATTTAAACATCTTATTAATGATGAAGATAATGGGGAATATCATTTGATCAAGACAACAGATGATGATTATGAGAATAATGTGGTGGAATGTAAATTTATCTTAAAATAATATATAATATATTTTCTTATTTTATTCTTGATATGACCAATTATAAAAATATTTTTATTTCTTAATTTTTATCATAATACCACATCAATGATCATAGTTTGATTTTGAGGTGAAAACCACTAAGTTGGTGATGATCATAGATCATGTGTATAGTTCCCATCTAATTATCAAATTTATAAAATAATTTCACATAAATAATATCAATATCAGTGAAGTAGTAGTTACTTTATATTATTATGAAAAACTAACACAAAATTTGGTCATATAGTTGAATTATAAATTAAAATATTTTAATCATTTTTAATGATATGGAATTTGGATGTATTATTATTTAATATGGAGTTATAGATTAATATAACTTGTTACTAAATGTATTTTTATAAATCATAATATAGTAAATTTTATTTTTTATATTCTTCGACCACCACTACATACCTTTATAGTGAAAATTCATTTACTATTTCTATTATACATAATTATAAATTTTATAATGTAAAACCAATTTTTAACATCCATTACATCACATTGAAAATGTATACATCTCTAATGCATCACTGTTGACAACCTCCTCCACAATGTGAGGTGTTCATTTTGACATCAATAAAGAATAATGATGTTTATAATGATGAAATTACTGAATAATTATAATATTTTATATATTATTATGGTATTTTAAATGTTATTTATTTCTGTCATTTTTTTCAACTCCTTCATTCAAAAATTGAAAATATTTTTTTCTTTACGTTCAAACAACCATCACCACAATGTGATGTCATTAATTTTCAATCACTGCATTATATGAATTGTTATAAGAGATTTATCAATGTCTAAATATTATTTTCATCAAATAATTAATACATATAGATGATAGAAATATTATCATATTATATTTTCTACAATTTTTTAACTAAAACATGCATGAAAAATGATGTCCTTATCACCAGGAAAAATTATTTTTATAAATAATTGTAAAGAAATTGGTATGAATATCTTATAATTAAATCATAAATGTATTTACTAATATTATTATGGTTTCATAATATTTTTACTATATAAATATTTATTTAATTGGTTGTTCAAAGATGTATTATGACATATGGGATTAAGTTTTTGTGTCTCTCATATCTAATTTTTTATGTGATAACCATGAAATATTCACTACTTTTTTACATATATTTTTTGTATTTAGTAAAAATGAATAAATATTATGATGATTATTATTAAAATATTTTTATTTTTAAAATGATTATAAGTATCTCTATTATCATGACTTTTTTATTCATAGATTTAAAAAACAATAGTATTTTATATTATAATCACTATTCGTTTCTAGATATTCAAGGATAAAAAATAGTCATCCAAAATTTTATATATCATAACATTAA
Source organism: Viscum album (assembly GCA_963277665.1). Classification (NCBI taxonomy): domain Eukaryota; kingdom Viridiplantae; phylum Streptophyta; class Magnoliopsida; order Santalales; family Viscaceae; genus Viscum; species Viscum album. The sequence continues at coordinate 1,924,837,368 of OY728160.1, forward strand.
AAAAAATATTTATATTTTACAATAATGTTTATTTTATTTTCATGTATTGGAATTATTAATCTATATTTTACAAGGAAAAATATTCCGAAAAATGATTTTAATTAAAATATATCCTTATTTCATGTTTGGTCGATATAAATGTTCTACCATGTAAATAATATTCAAGAATTTCTCAATGTTATTATCTATACATGTAACTTTTTATGGAAAATTTCAATGTCTTTTTCCTTTATTAATGATAGGTGAAAATCATATCATTGTAAATAATTTCTAAATAATTCTATTTTTACTTTTTCAAAAACCTTTAAATTAATTATTTCTATTCGCATTATTCCAAATCATTTTTTTTCATTTTAATTAATCCACTCTCAGGGGAAAAGTGGGAATCCTCACAATATCCAATACACATTCCAGTGGGTAAACTGATCACAGGTTCAAAAGTAAAAAACCAAAACACACATTTTAGCGGCAAAGTGACCACAGCTTCAAAATTCAAAAACCTAAGAACAAACAAAAAAAACATAAAGTAGACGAAAAGTGACTTTAACATCACCCCCGAAAATCACGCGATCCACCCAGTTAATCCTAAATCAAAAGAATTCACAACAAGACCACTACACCATTCACTACTTCACCATCATCACATACCGTCGTCACCAACACATCACTGTCGTCCACCCTCGGCATCGGAAAAATAATCTATCTAATAGGAAGGGTAAAAAAGATCACCGAGATCACCTGAACAAACAAGCATCATCCAAAAGCTGCAAGGAGAAACGCCACCAAGAACCAAAATATAAGAATCCAATGCAAGACTTGCCTCTAGAAAACCAAAGACCACTCGAACAACACATCCCAAAACATCAATGGAGACCTCTCCACCAGACCGACTGTGAAGGGAGTGTTGGACTATGATGTTTGGGTAGAGTTGGCGGACAAAGGCTCGACGAAGGATGACGCCTTCACATGAACTTCATCTCTTTCTTCAAATTCCCCTACTACCAACAAACAAAAATACAAAATTCCAATGAAATGCTTCTTCCCTGTAGAAGAATCCTAGAATCACATCGAGAAACTCCAATCGAAAATCCTCACATCCAGAATGAAACCTAAAGAGATGATCAAAAAATCGAAAGCATCAGCGAGAAGAAACCCTTAAAAATAGAGAACCGAACAGGGGAGAGAAAAGAAGAAAATTATACTAATGAGGAGAATGTCTTGTGACCGCCACAGCCCCCTTTAAGAAGGGGAAGGAGAGAAAGAGACTAGAAGAAGAAAAGGGGGGCCAAGAGATGCAAAGGGCGCAAATCTGAGAACAAAATAGAAACGTGGGGGAAGAAGAAAACAAGTTAGGGAAGAGAGGAAAACCCTAAAGAAGTGAGGTGTGGTATCACCGCCGAACGGGGGACCAGGAAACCCTATGTGGATGGGGGTGAAACAGAAACGTCGAGAGTGCTGGGAGCGCTGGGTGAATGCGAGGCCATCTCTCTATACTACACTCTATTCAAATTATTGAATTTAAATTATTTCATTACAAACAAGAGAATTATTTTATTATAATATATATTTAAATTTTTAGAAGGATATTTTAAAAAAATTATTTTAAGAATATTCTTGTATTTTAAATGCATAATTTTAAAAAATTAAACTTAATTATTCTTTTATTTAATGTAATTTTTGAATGATCATTTTATGATTGTTTTCTTGAATATCAATATTCATTAAGGTTTTTGATGATTAACTATAGATAATTTTATGTTTTACCATCTATGATCTTTCGATTATGTCCCTATGATTATATAATTATTATAATTATATGAAAATCATTTTTGTTTCTTTGTTATGTTATAACATGTAATTAATGATTTATAATGTATTTCCACATATTTTTATAGTTTCATTTTTGAAATAGTTTCGTTCCATATATACCTCCAATGAATTAGTTAAATCCTTATATCTTATGAGATAATTAAAGTAAAATATTTAACATTCTTGACCTTCCATGGGAAACAATTTGGTATAGATGTCACACTGTGATACAGTTAACATGTGGTCATACTAGATCTGTGTTAAGATGGGAAATAATTTTTTCTTCCAAATCCATATTTATATAATATATATAGTTGCTAAAATTGACATATGACATGATATATATTCTTATGATGGTGCCAAACACTTATTAAATATTTATATTCTTAGTATTTTGACAAATTCCCCATTATTTATTATTTGACGATTCCCAAATCCTATGACATAATATTTTTTTTCTATGACCAATAATTATTATATGAGAATTATTTGGTATTATTTTCAATTTAGATCCATATTTTCTCATACAAGTTTTTTTGTGCCGTGATTACATAAGATAATTGATTGAAACCTCCCACGTTTTCCCAAACTATGATTCTTATTTCACACTTTTCATCATTTAAGTTGTCCATATGTTTTGAAAAAATAAAAAAAATTATTAGTCTATAATGGTAGGTAATAAATATAATTGCATCATTTTTTTACATTATGTTAATATGTTAATGTATTTAATCTCAATTTACCTAAGGCCATGGCCTAAGAAATAGTAAACCATCACCCCGATCTGAGGTTCCAGAAGACATCAAGAACACCTATTTATATACTAAAGTCTACTAACAAGTAACGGGGGTCCAATCATCTAATGTAAATATACTATACTACAATATAATAGTGTGTAATAAAAAAATTATAAAATCTATACCTATATAGATTCATGTATTCGGAAATAATAAATGTAAATCAATATGTAATTACAACAAAAATAGATGAAAATAGATTAATCAGGATTTTGAAATTAATGACATGAAGTAGGTCTAAAATAGTAAAAAAATATCCATACCAGCCACTAGGACTAAAACATAAAGATATGATAACAATATTCCCTGGTTGTATAAATCCCCTACTTCTATGATCCGACCTTCATCCAGTATCCTTACACACACCATGATAAAATTCTGAATCATGTAGACTCAATATTCATATTATCCCAAACATGTTCCTATGTTAAAAAACTTATATCTGATTAGGTAACCAAATTTAGTATAGGCATGGGTATGATGTGACTAAAAACAATTAGGCCACTAAAAATGTTATCTTAATTAAACATCATTATAAGAAATTGTGTGCACTAATAAGTAGTGAAATAAATATGTTGATTATCTAAGAGGATATATTTAAAAAATAATGTTTTTTATATATTGGACATCCAGTTCTAAAATGTCACTAAAGAAAACCAAACCAGCACAAATTAAAGCTGATAGAATGATTTTTAAAGAATTTTTTATACATATATTAAATTAATTTTTTTTAATTGTATCAATCACATTATTATTACAATGAATCTTCATTCTATGATTCTCATGTTATGATTAAACCCTGCTTTCTCATAGGACATTATTCTGTCACCTGAACCATGCATCGAAAACAATTGTTCCATGAGTTTCATCTCTGATATATTATCCTAGATCATAATAATAATTTATGTATATTGAGTTTAAAAACTCATCAAAACAATAAAATCTAGAGAAATATTTGGAAACATAAAACATGAATGTATTGTGTTAACACACTATCCATTGGATCTGGTATCTAACCATTTCTCAGACCGTCATTATTTCATATAAACAATAAATTATACTATATATTCCTTGATCCTTATACTAACAATTAATACATATAGTATACTGGATATTCATGTATAATCAATTTAGAACCGAACAATAGTAGTGTTAATTTTAACATACATCTTTCATAAGAAACCATTAATAACCATAACATCAATATTTATTCCAATCAATTCCACACATCAAACCAACATTACATATGTATTTATAAAATTATATATCTTGCCCAACCCACAAAAACATTTTTGAAAAAATATAAAAGATTTCATATCCTCTATAGCATCCCAAATAAAGAGAAGGCATTCTCTACCAACAAAACTGTTAAAAGAGAAAATTGTAAAATCTCATAAAAGTGTAAACAACAAATTCATTTTAAATAAAAAAATTAAATTCACCCAGTAACCCATATTAATCCACATAGAGTTCAACACCTCATTTTATGAACACTTCAATTTTTTTACCATTTCTTCAACCCATTTTGGACCGATAACTAAGATAAATCCCCACAAAAAGTATTAAAACAATTACAAAATACCTATATGAATTTCATAAAATAAAACCACATAAAAATGTTCTATTTTATCCTTTAATCGTTTTAAAATATATATACTCACATGTACCATCAAATATCACTTAACTATTTTCTAATGTCAAATAACATTCAGAATGAGATAAAATGGTAATCCACCTATGTCCCTCTTTTAAATCCCCAATTAAATTATTCAGGAAAATGAAATGCCCCTTGGGATGCTAAAGGTTATGTCTCACAAGAACTAAATGATTCAATGAGATATATGGATGGTGTAAAATAATAATTTAACTACAAAATATATTTTCTTAATCCATGTATGTATACTCACCACATAAAGGATTTAAAGAATATACCAAATAAATAATTAAACTAGTTATCCAAAATAAAAGTAATGATTATATAACACAATTAGAATTAAATTATTCGGAATAATTTCAATATGGTTTGACAATAATCTAAAGACCATTAAAGCATCAAAAAATCTCATCGATATCTATAAAAAATATTCACAACCACTTAATATGTAAATAATAATCAAATAAAATAAATTAATTATGTTTAATAACAATAATTACTTAACTAATTAAATAAAAGCATCGAATAATGTATAACAACTATCAATTTCATTACAAAACATAGAAAACAAATATAGTCAATACCTGATGACCTATAGAATAATTCCATACACATTTTATAGTAGATACCTGTGAGGGTTATCTATTTTATTAATACCTTAAATTAAATTCAATATTAAAAAACATAAATATTAACCATAGTGTGCTACTCAATTAAAATACATGAAATGACATATGGAAGTAATTTTAAGATATCTTATTCATAAGATATCCAAAATCCATTTGATTAATGGTTAATTACACATGTTTCTGGTTGAATCATATATTAAATACAAATAAATTATTGAGTATAATGAAGAAGTGGAATGGAATCCACCATAGAAGAATAAATCACCTAAAATGATTTCAAATCTCTATAAAGTTACCCCTACTAAATGTGGGGATGAGATGAATGATAAGAGGATTCCACTAGTATTTACACACATAATTACTGGAAAAGGATGTTGTTGGGGTGGATAATAATCTTGAGGGGTTATTTTTAGCCATTAACCCCTTTTGGGGAAATTCCATGTAGAACCCAGTTTTTGACATAGGGTTTTCCCAATCATCGGCCAATAGTGTACCGTTCATTGGGAAGATGAATATTAATTTTGTTGTTATTACATAGATGAAAAAAATTTGTGAACCAAAAATTCAGTCAACACAACTTCTACTCTACATTGAGATAAAAGTATTGTCTTCAATGGTCGTTATATAATGAAGATAGCCTCAAGACCGCCAAAAACACATATTATTTCTCTTTTGAATCATAATTTTATACTTAAACTACTCCCTATCCATGAATATGAACCATTATATATAAAAAATTAATCAAAACAATCATTATTTTCATCTTATCACATGAGCATTCTGAAGCTGTTGAAACTAAACTATACAAATTATCCAAAAAACTCATAATTTCATGGAACATAACATGTAGAATATAATGAAAACCCAAGAAACCAATATACTTCAAGTTCCTAATTGATATTATAAAAAATTATTCTGAATAATAAGACTCTAAAAATTCCATTTATACTAAATAAAATAAATCTACATACCAATTAATAAAAAATTCATAGAAATTCTGTAATATTATCTACCTTTTTTAATGGGACATTATGACTTACTGACTGTAATAATAGTTTTCTTTATGAAGACATTTTGGTCATCCAACTGCATTTCCCAAAAAATGTTACATTTAATTTTATATGTGATGGATTATTTTAGTATTTGATTTTGGAAAATATCAATGAATGAATTACCAATCCTACACCTCAACTTGACATAGACCCAAAAATATACATTATTAAAATAATAAATCAAATATGGTTCTTAGCCCAGCCCATCCAACTTAACATATATTATTTCCACATTAGATCACCCAAAAGAGGCTATAGTTATCCCTACTTTAACGTTAAAATTATATGAAATAACTTTTTATACATTTCATGTCTATAAATAGAAAACACAATAGAACCCTAAACTCAAAATTACAGAAATCACCTATCACAGTTTCAAAATTATCACATTTAAAAAAACATTAGATAATTAATACATATAATCACCTATCCCCATTAATAAATCCTACTAAAATGGGATTGTAGTCATTTTAAAATTATAATATATGAAAACCCCATCACTCCAACAAAATGGGAGTTTACATATTGAAATGAATCCATACATTCAAGGATTACACAATAGATCTAATTTTCAAATAATGAATCAATTCAATATTAATACCATGGTTGGAACATCCATCCTGATAATGCCTGGCCCAATTTATCATCATATTTACACCTCAAATGATAAACTTGTCATCATTCCTATATATCACCAAGTACTTATCTATCATTTATACTAGGATTCATGATTTAATATTGGAGTGATTAAAATATTATATACTTCAATAATGCAATACTATAATCACACACCACCGCAACATAAAAAAACCTCACTAGTTTCTCACTTTAATCACAACAACACCACTATTGATTCATCGTCAGACCCACACACCCATAAACCATCAAACATCAGATTCATACCATGATGACTAATACATATCCTCCACCATAGGAATTTTATTATAACTCTCTCACTGAAGGTATTCCAATTCCCATGGTCCACCATCCATTAATTTCTATACTACTAAGTTGAAATTATCACCTCACAATCACCTATGGCAGAAAGTAAAAGTCAAATATCACCCCATTGTTACTTTTGAGAATGGAAAAAACAACATTATTTGACTCCAATTAAATTATATGAAAAATTTCACTTATTTCCAATGGTTCTCATTCCAAATTATCAAATCAAATATACAACTCATTGAGAAAAGAATACAAGGAATTCCATCATCAAAATACATAATATTTAGAAATATTGGTGTTTAGATAATGCTCTATCTCTTACCTTAGTACAATGAATTGATGATAAGAAAATTCAAATGTTTACATTGATTACGCAATGATTTTATCAATGTAAATCCCCAAAACACATCTATTTTTTATTTCTCCTATTTCTTCATGGAAACTACTTCCAATTCATAGTCCTTGGTCATACTTAAACACAATTTTCACATCACTACAAAATCTATAATATAATAACTCATGATAGAAAAAAAAAATTAAACAGAAATAAATAATATCTTTTTTGACGACCAAAAATGATCCAATCACACAGATATTCACTATAAATTTATTCCTCTTGGAGAGTTTTGATTTCATTTTTAACCTATGAACATTACCTTATTTTAAATCTATAAATTCAAATCCCATGAGAAATGGAATAAAATACTTAGTAACTAGTCTTTTCCCTCATCCATTTAAGTATCATCCCATATAGTGCACCACTTATTCTTAAAAAAATAAATTAATACCCACCATGACATAAATTTTTTCTTATTAAGTCATGATATGAGAACCATTTAGATATTCCTCAATTAATTATTTACACTATCACCACTTTCCTAAAAATGTTTATAGTGAAAACTAGTCCAAGCACAAAATGTTTTCTTCGAAATGAATCAATATGTCCAAATGAGTGTCAGAATCCCATGATCTTTTCATATCATTAAATCTAACATATCCTTATTACTCATACAAAAAATCACGAATTTCGATTTATTACCATATTTGAAGCCACACAAAAGAAATTGTAAACCCTCTAGCACCACATATTCTCTTTATATAGATAATATTAACCTAGATATCCCTTCCAACACATCCATTTATAAGGTATAGAACCCCAAATTATTTATTGAACATTGAAAAGTGATCCAATTTTTTTTTGATAATAATGAATATCATTTCCTCATAAAATGCATACTAATTTCCTATGTCATTACTTGCCTTCACCAATACTGTGAAAATATCCAATGAACGATAAAACAACCTATGACTCATGCACTCTAGAAAAAACACATTAATGACAAACCCTCTCAATGGTCATCATAGAATGTAACGTTGACCTAACAAATAAATATAGAGCCGCATAAAAGTTGGTTGTCAGTATCTCCCAGCTAGATGAACAATCCATGTCTTAGTTCAAGTCACTTGGTTAATCTTCCCAGGTATATTAAAAATGAAAACCCCCAAAAATACCCATGGTTTCACGAATGGTATCTTCCAAAAAATATATTACCCCAACATAGGAAAACACTATACCTGGGTTCTCATATATAAAAAATGTCCCATGAATAACCAAACACATAGAATTAGAGAACCCAACCTCCATGAGAAAATTTATTTCAAACCACCACTTAATGTATCAAGCCACACAACTTATCCAAAACAATAGATACCCAAATGGATTATAATGGTTATACACCTATTTCATGTTGACATACCATGAAAAATGCACCTTTTATGAACTAATACCACCACAAATTGTTCATCATCAAGTGGTGCACCATAGTATCACATTACCTTTAATCAGATAGATTTGTATAATCAAGACAACCAAGTATATCATAATTCCATTATATACATGTGTTTGGAAATTATGTATTAAATTTTTTGATTTCCTCAATAAATTATTCCTTTTCATCAAAAAAATAAGACACTAGTAGGCCTGCAATATATGGAAGCTAAGGGACTACCTGGATGTATGAGATGCCTCATACATGCAATGTTTATCTTTCAAATCCAAATAAGTAGCCTTTTTTACAGCAATAATGAGACACAAATACATAATAAATCAATGAATCCAAATCACATGATCATCATAAAATATAATAGACATATTAACATTAAACATATAATAGAAACGACATCAATCAAATCCCATACTAACCATGAATTTGAACAATATGAATTATTCACAATGTAGAAATTTGATTTCCACCATAGGTTTTGACACATTCCTATTTCACCATTTTATTAGCACCAAAAACTATATGAAATAAAAGATGATCTTCCAAAATACTAATATGTAACATCCCACCATGTGAACCACAAATCATATACCCTAATACAGGATAAAAAAATGACTACATGCATTTGTTGTCATATGATAGAGTTAATTGACTAGTAATGGGGCTTATATGTTGTACTATAATTATCCTATACCCCATTATCATAGTTCAAGATTACATTTCAAATATTGAATCACTATACATATTGGAGTACACAGAAAAAATAAATATAATATATAGCAAAATAATCAGGATATAGAATTAGATAAATATAACATGATAATACAACTATTGAAATGATATAAGGCCTCGACATGGAATAAATTTACATAATAGACTACCCTATGGCCAAATTACATAAAATAAAAATTTATAATTGTGAATCCACACAAATCCACAATAAAACCATGATGAAACTAATTTGGTCACTAGATAACCCAAAATCCATCACACCCAACCATGAAAAAATTATCTTAACTCCTAACCCAAACCCATGACTAATATAACATGGGGGAGATGAATGCATTCTTATGTATTGTATAAAACATATATAGCTTGGTGTAAAACCAAACATTATCACTTTAATGGTGTATAAAAATACTAATAAGAGAATCCATGTTTAAAAATATTTAGTGAAACAGGTAAATTTTTTATGAAAGAACATATATTTAAAAACAATAATTTAGTAATTAAATTGTTGGCCCTTGCATTCTGAATGGAATTATGTGTAAAAAAACATCCTCAACCAATTTTTTTGGACTGATTAATTAAACATAGGGTGATATATAACATATCAAAAATATGGGTTTCCATTAGAAATATCTTTTCATATACCTAATTTTTTAGAATTATGTAATAATACCTTGGTTAAACACTGCAAATTACCATGACAATTTTTTGACATTAAAAACACAATAAAGTAAATTATTTTAAATAACATTTCCTGATATCTGATACAATATTATAAGAATAGTTCCTAGATAATTATTCCTGAATTTAATCATATAACAAAAATAGTTCATGGACATTCCATACATCACCAAAACTGTGGATATAGATGATATTTATACCACCCATTCCATCATGCACAAAAGTATTTCAAAGAGAATTTACTTTATAATTAATCCATAAAGTATAATATTAGTTCCAATAGCATATGTTTAATACCTAATACAAATATTATACTTCTTGTACATGAATTTTATGTATGAAAATTAACCATAGATATAAATAATTAGTCAAATAAATCTCACAACATTGAATTAATCACAACATGTCACAAAAAATAACTATTTCATTAAAAAACAGTGTTAGGGTGGACTATAAGGATGGAGACCCATTGAATCAAAAATGTAAATAATATATTTATAAAAGTGAAGTAAATTCATAGTACAATAAATAATAAAACAATCATGAGTCTTTCCATGCTAGCCAAGTTCTTCGCTGCATAGTTTCCATCAATAAGGGTGTTTGAGGCCTTCAAGTCTTTAATCCTAATAGACATACATAGTTTGATTAAATAGATATGGTACAGTGATATGTTATCATTGCAACAAATAATAACCACTATATTTTAATAATAATTCTCAATAATCACATTTTTTATGCCATAACAGATGCATAATGAATGGAATCTTAGTAAAGCTCATGTCTTTTCTCCCAAAGAGTTGTCTTACCCCTAAAAGATGTTGAATCCAATGACTAAAGGCCCCCATGAATCAAAGACTAGGCCTCCTCCTCTCATCATTAATTGAATGATTTACCTATAAACAATAATATAGAAACCAGAAAGATGAGGGATCCACCCAATCCACCTCCCAAGCTGGAGAACATTACCTGTGGAAATTGATTTTACCATGAAATTACCATGAATATTTCATGTTTCATCATAGAGTATTAATTTAATGAGCTCGGTCACTAGATTGAAAAACATAACCTTGATATGATAACATTGTTAATTTATTTCAGGTCAAGTTTTATTTCTCATTTAGTATATTTTCATATAAATTGAGTAAAACAAAATTTCATTCCTTTTATTAGTATACACCTGATCATAAATCCCGTATAAGAATATGTTGATAAATTCTTTAATGATGAATTCCTCTAACCAAAACCCCATTATTCGTCTAACCTCATCCTAGATAAAATGGTCCCACTCACCCTGATTAAAGTGATTCCATAAAGATTATGAATTTGGATTCTCACAACAAGTGCACCTTAACTCCAGGTTGATGAGCTTATTTTTTAAATTTTTAATGTTCAGTGTGGCATTGTTGCAAAGAATCTATATGTGGATTTTCATTCATTGATGTAATTATTTTTTAGAAAATCTTGATAGTTCGCATGTATGTCTATTGAGGGTGATGTGTAGATCTAGATTGGTCATGGGATTTGCAAAAACATGACATTGACTCTTTAAAAACTCATCTATCCAGCTCATCTAAAAAATTATTCCATCATGCAATAATTTTATTCACTCATTACGAGTAGCTTTAATAGACCTTGGATTCATACTCACCTGCTTTAGTGTGATCACCAGAACTAGAATACCTGGGAATAAAATAACATGGCCAGCCTAGTTATCTCTCTAGAACGTGATATCCCCATGCCCTATATTCCATTGGGTTTATTATCCATCCTACCAAGATGATTTCTCATGGTTATATATAGGATCTAAAACTAGTAAGATAAGATATCTAAAACACTCCATTCAACCACATATATTATACTCATAAACTGGAACCAAAAATATTTTTTGTCAATGATATATCATGCCAATAATTTTTTGGACTACTTCAATGGATCCAAATACATTAATAACATTAATCACCCATCCAGAAGATGTTTTTCTAGTCTCTTCCATGAATCCCAATGGAACATCCCCGTACATATTTAGTTCCTAATGAATTCATGAATAATATTTGTTTCCCTATCAATAGTAACCAATGAGGTTCTAAAAAGGAAAATATTGAATAATCCATTTTTTATAAACAAAATTAAATGATTCAGTTAAGTGATATCATAAAATGGGAAAACATATAATTATTTTAAACACAAAATTTGAATTGATATAAAATTACATATTATAATAGATTGAGGTAGATGCATCATTGTAGAACCATAACCAAATGGAAAAAACTCTATCTATACATTAATACAAAATACTAGGTCAAACCCCATTATAGATAATTTAAAATATTTCCAAATCTACCCATAAAATTAATAAAATATTACCATTGAAACAAATGATAACTCTTCTTCAGTTGATCACTATTGAAGAACACCTTAACACCTATAATAATTGATCTCTGACTAAAATAAGGAGTCAATAACATGGGTCGGGATAATAGGAATAGATTTGGGTAGATAATGAAAAATCTAAAAGGATTAGGATGTCTGAGTATTTAGAATGAGTGGGCTTCTTTTTATAGGCATGGGGAGGGGCACACTTGGAAACCCATAATATGTTAAATTAATACAAATTCTTATTAGGTTATAAATGGTCCCAAAATAATTTATTTGAAATACAAGAAGATTTTTTGGTTTAATCCATATGAAATAATTAAAATTTAATAATTTTTGAATATTTTTAGATCCTTATCTTTTTTTCATTATGCCTTATTTTACCCTTTATAATGTTACTATAATATTATTTTCTTTACACTTTGTTTGTTATTTTAATTCCTATTCCATGTAAAAAGTCCCTGAAAATTTATATTTATGAAATATTTGGTCTTATCCTTACATTTTTATAGAGTGTTAAATTTTTAGGAATTTGATATCATTTAATAAAATATATTTTTTAATATAAAGATAGTGTCAAATTGGACACTAAATATTAGATTACATAAAATAATATCATAACATAATGATAAGTTCTGAATAACTATATAAAATGATGAGAATTATGTATAATATATCCAAAAAAATATTATGACATAAATTACATTATATATTATTTATTTTAATATTTATTATATCAGTTATTCAATCATTCATTAATTACAAAATTTCAACATCATCACCGTGTCAACATTTATTGTATTTATATATTTTTAAAAAATTATAATTAAATTACCATGAGGTAGGTAGTATTCATTCTTTATAATTGCTATTTATAATAGAGTATACAACTTTTATATCCACATTATAAATTTTTTTAGTTATGAGAGCCATGATTATGACATCATGGTCTTTATTTTAAATAAAATGTTTATAATTGTCATAATGACATCAATGTGGCCCATGATGTCCCAAAAACAACCCACGTCATCACATGGCTGTGATAAAATACTGAAATTAAATTATGACAAGTGTAAGGGTATCTTCAGAACATTATAATATTAGTTTTACCTTTAATGACAATATTTACCTTAAAATTTCGTAATATAATTAATTACTAATGTTTATATTCCTAATGTTCTTAAAAATGCCCATATTTAAATACTTTTTAAATACTAATTCAAAATATTGAATCCATTTATCCAAATTCAAACCATAGAAGTTGTAGAAATTAATTTATCATTCATTCCCACTATCAATACTAGAAAATGAGTTTATATAAATGTATAAAACCATCAAATGATTGATTTGAGTTTATATCTAATTTCAATGTGAAATTATATACAATGACCGAAATTTTATTAAATGATAAAACCATAATATAAATATACATTAAAAAAATTCAAATTATAAACAATAAATAAAAATACATTATTCAACGAAGTTGTTTTGAATTAAAATACCACAATTTCCACTATTCATTAAAATATGAATTTTATGAGAAATACAATAATATTTCACCGAAATTAAATTTTAATTTGTCTTATCAACCTAAAAATATTATTATCTCAAATAGAATATATAATGAGGAAAAACTAGATCTCAAAGGGGTTCTCAATAAAAGTTTTTCAAAAAGCCTTAATTATTTTAATTATTTTATGCTTATTTTTTTATTTTTTTAAAATACAATCTCTAATATTTATTTGATAAATGTAAAAAACTTTTATAAATTTTATTAAAAAATTATAGTTTGTTTTGTTCATTCTATCCAATACAGCAATTAGGTGCTAAATTCCATTAAAAATAAAATATTTATTATTTATTATTTTTCGTTATATCAGAATCTTGGGTGATACAATAGATTTCTGAGAAAACCATAGTTGTGTTTCATGTACGCTATCGAACATAGATCTTACTTAAAGATAATTTACTATATAATTCATAAATATTAATAAATATAAAAAATTATGATTCTATAATTTCCAGGGTTTTTCTACCCATCCCCTTTGGAAATTATACCACCCTGATTTTATTTACATATAAAATAAGTTGGGGTATTTCTCCCTTATATTATTTTCAAAGTCCTATGTTTCCTCTTCAACCATTAGTTTTTTTTTCAAAAATCAATAACATTAAGAATCACAATATTCCATAACACTTTCTATCTATGGTCAATATTCTATATTGGTGGTTCCTCATAAAATGTATTCTCTTCTAATAAACCTATCTCTAGACTCAAAACATGAGATGGATCTAGCAAATAATTTCTTATCATTGAAACATAAAAAAAATTATTTAACATTGATCAAATCTGAGGTAAAGACACTATGTAAAAATGAGCCAAATTCCTCTAGGATTTCATAGGTTCTAATGGTCCTCAGTCTCAGCTTCCCTTTATAACCAAAACACATCATACTTTTCCATAGTGAAAACATTGGAATGATATGATCACCATGCTCAAAAAAAGATCCTTCGCCAATTTATCTGGATATATTTTCCCATTTCCACAATGTCACTGGAAAATAATGAATCATCCATTTCGGGAACTACATCTCTACTTTAACCTGTTGAAAAATATGTCATATTAGGGTATTTTCATACATTTTCATTCCATCCCACCAATAATACTCCTGATGGTATTTGTACATCTTAGTTATTCCAAGATTAAATAAAAAGGGAGAACAATGAGATTCACATAATAAATATTTCTTCGAATGTGAATCACTAAGCACACACAATCTCTTTACAAACCTCAAAAATCAATCTCTATCAATGTTAAAATATGGAAACATACCCTTTAGGACTAATTATAACTTTTTCTACAAACTCATTATCTTCTTTATATGTTTTTTAAATTATATTTTATAGGTATGATTTCATATACACTTAAAAAAATAGTGGAATTTATTCACCAACAACTTCCAAGCCAAATTTTATGAAATAATTACCAATAAGATCTCATCTCAAACATAGCATGGTTAATTTTGCATTATTTTTTCAAATCAAATCACTAACTAGTTAATTTTCCATTCCTAGATGGTAATGAATAAAGAAATAATAATCCTTGATTTATTCTATCCATCTACTCTATCTGATGATCAATTCATTATGAGTGAATAGATACTTCATCCATTTTATTTTAGTATATATTTCAATCTTTACACCATAGAAATTATGACTCCAAATTTTTAAGGAAAAAGCAACAGTAGCTAATTCTATATCATGTGTAGAGAAATCTAACCGATGAGGTTTCAACTGAAATGAATCAGAAGAATTAAATTGATCATTCGTCATTATGACTCAACAAATTCATTTTAATGGTGCATCATTATAGACAAAAAATTCCCCATTAATTGAAAGAAGTTCCAAAACTAGGGTTTTACAAATATTAATTTAAATTCCAAAAAACAATAATCACATTATTTTATCTTAGTTAAATTTACTCTGTTACATATTATCATATTATTGAGACATATAACTGAGAAATTTTTTCAACAAACCATAGATAATAACCAACCAAACCAACAAAACTAAGAATCATTGTTATACTGTTATGTCTTGGCCACACATTAACTAATTTTGTTTTGGAAGGTTCAACTGTTAAGCTATCTTAATAAAAAATATGACCAATGAATGATATTTTTTGAAACCAAAATTTTCTCTTAGTAAACCTTATATATAGTTTATTTTACATTATGATTTTAAAATCAATTGTTTATGGTACATTCATGTTCCGTTTATGTTTTAGAATATATCAATATATCATATATAAACCTAATGAAAAAATGATTCAAAAACAGATGAAAGACCCCATTCAAGAGATTCATAAATACACCAGGTTCATTAGATAATCTAAAGTTCATAATTTAAAACTCACAATGACCATATCTCGTTCAGAACACTATCTTTGAAATGTCATCCTCCTTCACATTCATCTGATGTTACCCATACCGCAAATCAATCATCAAAAAACACCGAACTCCTAGGAGATAATCAAAAAATTCATCGATATGAGGAAAAGGATACTTATTTGTAATTGTGATGTTTTCAATGATCTATAATCAATACAATGTATCATAGAACCATCTTACCCTTTTCACAAATAAAACATTATCACCACCATGGTGATGTTTTAGGTCTAATGAAACCTTTATCTTGAAATCATTGCAACTATTTTTTAAATTCCACTAGTTCTACTTGGGGCAATCAATTAGGGGGTTTAAAAATAAGCTTAGCATCAGGAACTAAATCAATGTTATATTCTACATCCAATTCATGAACAATACCATGAAATTCCTTAGGCAAAAAATCAATAAATATATTAACTATTTGTTGTCACTAATAAAAACTATTTAATTTCATTAATTAATATAACTGAGATAACATCAGCCTCCATCATTAATCAATATATCGTCTTCATGGTGTGTTATTAAAGGTATTAAATAATTAAATAAATATTTATTGGATTTACAATCTCTTTTATCGATATTAAATTTAATCAATTCGATACCAAAAATGATATGACATTCCACTATGGTAATTTAAAAAAGATTTTCTGGAAAGACTATCCACTAATGATAATTAAAACTTTTTTATATATCTTGGATGCTTTAATACATTGAATTAGAGTCTTTACCAAATGTTCTATATCACATTTATGTGGTAATATTTATAATTTACATTCAAATCTCATTGAAATGAATGATTATGAAGAACCAAATTCAAATAGAGTATAGTCATACATTGAAAATACCTATCACATACCCATCACAACTTCATTTTTTGGTCCCACATAAACAATTGTAGTGGAAAATGATTTTTCCAAACCATTTTACTTTGGATCTTGCTGGTTCCCAGAAAGGGTAATAAACATTGGACACACATTGGAAAAATCCCCTAACTAATTCCAATAGAAACTGTAACACCCCAGGTAAATAAAGAATATGGCATTTTTATATTTGTCCATATTTATGAATAAAATATTAATATTACTTTAAAGGGGATTCTATGCTTGATGGTGTACCCAATACACAACAACGAGTTTCTTGGGAATCTTACGTTGAACTCTAATAATAAAATAATATTATTTTAAATAGTAGTTAACGCATTGCCGTTGTAATGGCAGGAATGATCAAAAAAAACTACAAAATGATTATATATGTTTTTCAAATATTTTTACTTTTTACAATAAATGTTAGAGGATTAAAAATGTGAATTAATCCAATTTTAAGCGTAGACATTCTAATATTCATTAAAAGGCCGATTAAGCGCCTTTTGAAGTCGAACCTCTTTTAAATCCACTTTTTGAAAATTTTATGTGTTATATATGACAAAATAAAATTCTTATTTAGTATCGGGACATCAAAATTTACGTTGTGTAAATTTTTGGTATCTTTCCGAAAAAGTTCAATTTTTAATGAATAGTGAAAAATGTTGTATTTTAATTCAAAACCTCTTTTTAATCAGTTTTATTTATATGATTAGATTATCTTTTGAATTGGTTTTAAAGTGAAATTAGAATATATTTTTACCATTTAATCCAATAGTGGTCATTGGAATTAATTGCACTTTGATATTGGACTTAAACTAGTGTCAATCTTTTGATACTTATTGTTTCATAAAAACACGCTATTTGCTCTGACAGCGGGAGTTAATTATTTAATTAATTAATGCAACTAATATTTTTGTAATTTTGTAAAATAGACATCATTTTTGAATTCGGAATATCAAATATTTCTTAGGGTGAAGTTTTGGTATTTTTCTGAAAAACTTCAATTTTTGATGAATAGTTAAACCACTAAGTGGTACTTATAAAAACTGATTTTCCGTTTCAATGAAATTTTACCACCTAAGTGTTTTGAATTTCAAAAATCCGACATACATGGTTCTCATTATGATTTAAAATGTGGTTCAATGGGATTAAAATAATTTTTTTGTGAATAGTAACTTTTATGTTTTTAATCGCGATTAGAGGTAATTAGTGTAGTTTAAGGAAAGAATAATGTTTTAACAAAATTAAACGACATAGACACATGTCCTAACCTCATAGGATGTGTCATGGCCGATCCAAAAAATCCATGGGTCAACTTGGGGACCCCATGGAGCCACTTTGGTTGGAAAATGACATAAATACCTTTTTATTTAATGTTAAATTAAAAATGAGACAAACATGAGATATTTTACTAAAACAATTTTTACATGGGGTTACACAAGTCATATTTTTTACTATAAATATTCATTAGCAGGATAAAAATATTTCCTACGTCATGATATTTGTTTTATAATTTTTAGACATTAAATATATTAAATTATTTATGACATCATGATGATGCAGCGATTACCTCATTAATAAAGGATTTAAAAAAATGAAACGATAATGTAAAATATATGACCTACAAATGTCCAAAACCTATTTTATTGGTATATTTAAAACCCTTATCACCTTATCCTCGAATAATATCAATGTTTGACCTTTTAAATCCGAAACTCATTTTAATATGAAGTAATATTTCTTTACTTTCCATGGGTGCCCCTCCTCTCCTCTTATAAAAGGGCCCCACCTCAACCTCCTTTCCCACACTTCAAATGCCTTTGCCTCGGTCAAACTCTGCCCATTTCTCTCTCCAAATCCCTATATTACTCCTTGAAGCCTGACTTTGGGCATAAGTCTTCCCATGTAAGCCTTTGAGCTCAAACGAAATTGATTTACCCGATTTTAAGGTAATGTCTTCACTTGTGTCCTTTTGTTTTATTTTGCTTCTCCAACCCCCTAAACTCTTTTTAATCATTTATTTTGTAACAAATACATTATAGTAAATATACTAGTATATTTTTATAATAATTATTAGATCTACACTGACACACACCTTTGTCTAATGTTTAAATAACATACTGTTTCTGTGGTTGGCGATTTTCTGCCTCACAAAACGATGATTGTTCAATATTCTTTTAACACCTTTAAAGGTGGCCATTATGATGTAACTGTATTTTATATATGATATATATGGTATTTATGTTTACTATATGCTTCTGTATTTTATATTTAAAACATACCTTTATTCTTTTCATGTTGTGTAAATGCGATAATTTCATATGAGGAAGTGTGGACTACCGCCCCCTCAAGTTATGTGACTCGTACATGCAATACATGGAATGTATAAAGAATGAAATTAATTAACATATGTAACCTATATAACATATATATTATACTGGAATTATAATATATATATATATATCATTTATTTTTAATTCCATTAATATGACAAAAAAATTAAAGTAGCGTTCATTCTTACGTACAGCCTACCGTCTCCATGAACGGTGCTTTTCGTTTTTTATCTCCAAATGATATGGAATAGTATAAAATGAATATTTACTGGATATATATGATATTTTAATAATTAATACTATTGTGGAAATTATTTACTTATAACTACATGGGAAATCATTTTTCAAACAAGTTCATTTTTGACTCATGTACCAAACATCGGCAAAAACATCTGATATGAACTAACATTACTACAAAATTATTATAAAATTATAATATCTGATATGAAATGATTAATAATATATAAAATAGTTCCTTAGGAAATTATAAATTGACCAAAGTTTATTATTCAGGAATATAAAGAAACAAACAAGACAAGTCAGACTTGAGGTAAGGGATCCTACTCCTCTCTTTCTTTTTAAGTACACTCTTTTATGTCATCCATTTTAAGCTCATCATTCCTGTGATTGGGATGTTATTTTATATTACTATTACTTTAATTTTTATGTTCATATGATGAGAGACCCTATTGTCTCTCATCAATCCATTTTGGATGTTTTGATTGGCACCGACAGGCTGCCAAATTTTCGTAAGAGATTTAACCTCTCTCTTTCTTTTTTAAGTACTCTCCTTTATGTCACTTATTTTAAGCTCCTCTTTGTTATGTTGGGGGATGTTCTTTTATATTACTATTTCTGTAAACTTTATTTTAATATTATGAGAGACCCTATTTGATCTCATCAATCCATTTTTGGAAGTTTTAAGTGGTACCGTTAGGCTGCCGAGTCTTCATAAGGGATTTTTCATCTCACTTTTATTCCCATGATATTTTTGCTACATTTGACACAATTTACTTTGAGTGGTGTATGTACTGCCCATTATTTTATACATTGTGTAATATAATTTCATTTATGAGTATTTACATCAATGTTGTATTGTCTTTCTTTCACGGGGTTCGTGTCTCGAAAGATACCCATGTCGGTAAGGGAACCTTTCACCCTCCTCTTTTTAAAAGTCTTCTTTTGTTATGTCATTTAATTCACATACTATTATGTTGGGATATTTTCTTCTATATCCTTATTGATTTAAATTTTATGTCCATGTGATAAGATACCCTCTTTATCTCTCATCAACTCATTTTCTGAATTTTGTAGTGACGCCGTTAGGATGTCAAATTTTTGCAAGGGAACTTCTTAACCCAAATTTAATTCTTTGCGATAAACTTGTACTCCATGAATATGTCGTTCTATGAATATCTGTGAATAACCACTGATTGATTTACACTTAATATCCACTTATATTTGGTGTATTCGTTTGTCACACATAATTATGTAATTGATTTATCCTTAAACCAAGGATATCGTCTTTGTAAGGGACTTCATCTCAATCTCCATTCATTGAGTCATATTTTGTCTTATACACAACCTTCTTTTATACGGTGTATAAACCCCTTTGACTTTCACGTTTATCCCAAAAGGAATCTTTTTTATACGAAGTGTTTTAATAAACGGGAAAAAGGAATGTTTTTGTCGTATGTATGCGACGACAATGACTTCTCCACCGCCGTGACCATTATTTGAGTTTCGGCTTCCAATAATATCCATAACTTCTTTTTAAAAGAAAAATAAATACCATGTTTTACTTTTATTTTATTTTGGTATTGAAAATGTTTTTCAGAAGGATTTTTATATCAATGTGTTTTATTGATATCTTGTCATTGAAATGTGGAAAATGTTTTGTTTCTTTTAGGCATGTATTATCTAGTATGATTATGTTATGGTTCTAGGGCATTGTTATGAAGACGGGTGGTTCTGTGATAAACTAAAGGTGGGTGAGCCCGATATAGCTCTCCAATGCATTGGGTAACGCGAAGTAGTGAAACGTTAAGGTATCTCTGAAGAGATTTAAGGAATATACTGTGGTGGGTATTCTAAACGTAACCAAGAGGGTTACTCCCTACATAATAATGTTATGAATGCCTCAAGTTACCTTTATGTCTTATGATTTCTATGATTTATTCATGATTTGATGAGGTATGTTTAAGTGCCAATGTTTTATGGGTAAAGTATGATTTCATTCTTATGTATATATGAACTCATGTT
This sequence comes from Viscum album, assembly GCA_963277665.1. Lineage (NCBI taxonomy): Eukaryota > Viridiplantae > Streptophyta > Magnoliopsida > Santalales > Viscaceae > Viscum > Viscum album. The sequence goes on from OY728160.1 coordinate 1,924,859,229, forward strand.
TCCTTTCCATATTTTTATAACCCTAACCGAGCTTTTTATGCTCATCCCAAGTATTTTTGAAATGTTTTTCACAGGTCAATGGAAAGGTACATGTTATGATGATAGTGAAAAGGAAGAGTCAAGAAAGAATCCATGCTTTATTTTTAAATATGTTTCCGTTGTTGGGAAAAAATGAATACTATATTTTATGTACCCACTTTGTTTAAATGTGGAATGTAATACAAGTTTTATGATCTAATTCTCTAAAACTCTAAACCTGAAATGATACTCAATGTGTAATCTTGTAATAACTCAAGATTAAGTAACGTTTAAGGTTGGGGCCTTATAGTTGGTATCCGAGGTCGGTTTAGACAACTTTAGGGATTAAGTGTTTTTGTTAGACACATGATTAGTCCCTATATATATTATTTAAATTAAGTCCTTGTTTTATAACATTTTTCAGGTCAAGTAAAGTTGGTTACGAATGGAAGGAGAAGGATCTCAAACTACATTCATATCTCTTCCTGATGTCATGATTGCAATAATTATTGCAAAGTCATGTTCGGATGATTGTGAAACTTTTTCTAGCATACAACTCACTTGAAAGCAGTTGTTTGAGATATCAAAAACCACTACCAAACCTCGTTATCATCGTGGATCATGGGTTGTTTTTAGACAAATAATATTTTCATTATATTCTCATATTTTGAATAAAGGTAAATATTATCAAGGTATTATCAAATATTTTACCTTATCACAAGAATTTGAAGCATATTATGATTTTAAAAATGGTGCTGAGGAAAGAGACCCTTGCGCAACCTATTTATATTTTCTTTTAAAATATTTTCTCTCAGCACATACTTATGGTATTTTAAAAGGACCAATAATAGAAAGTTTCAACTCAAATTCTGTCCGACAATTTTATAGGAATCATGTATTATCATATGTTTTGGAATTATATGTCATACATGATTATTTTCCAAAATAGTTTTTCTGTGAACAACCATATGACCCATGTTGTAAAAGATGTATTGGGATGGAGGAAGAAAATGATTTTTAAATATCTCTAAATCATTGTTGTAATGCATGGGACTTCTACCTACGTGAGCAAGATGATGATGAAATCGAGTGGGCACCATGATAAAGGTATGATGTTATTCATTTTGGGAATCGTTTTATTTTATCTTATGGTGGTGAAATAAGACATCAAGAATTAAGATATTGAGATCGTAACGAATTTTGATGAAAATGAGAGGTATAAGGAAACTATTTAGGTTAAAACATGTTACGGTTATTTTTGGAGTTTTATAAAAATGACAACACGCAGACCATGTGACAACCCGTCATGTCGGACAAAGCTGAGGGAATCTAACCCACAACCAAAGTGCGACTGGTATTTATCTTCTACCACTGGACTACATGACATCCCTAGTTAGTTTGACTGATTATTTTTAGTTATATGATTTTATGAATTAAGAGTAAGTTGATTTTGGGTTCCCTATGGAAATTTATTATCCTATCATGGAGGATATGTGATTACGTTAATTACTTTTCAATACGAGTCATTAAGAGAAACTGATGTTGTTTGGAGATACATGTTACGATTTAACTTGGAAGACTATGTGACTAAATCCTTCAAATATTTGGGTTTCAATCCTAGTTTGGTTTACTTTGAAAAATTTTACGGAAATATTGTTTATCGAATGGTCCTCGTTGAACTTTGGGTTTTGTTGGAAAAATTTTGGAGATTAAGAATAGATTTTCTTTTTATAAAGGGTTATCCTTTCCTGGATTATCTGATCTTGTACTAACATTTTTGGTTTTGGTTTTGGTTAATGTCTAAAGACATGGGATGTATATAGTTCTCTTTTGTGGATTAGGTGATTCTCTAGAAGTTGATTATAGTACTCTTAATGTGAACAAGTCTTCCTAAATACTCATCTTTTGGAGAAAATATGAGTTTGTGTAAGGAATCTAATAAAAGATGAAAGTCACCATGATAAGTTATTATGTTTCATTATGAATAAATTCCTCAATAAAAAGTAACTTAAAACAAAAATGTTTTCTATTAACTTTTCCAACTGGGGAATCGAATACCGTTTAACCCATCACAAGTTTGTGATTTTCTTGTGGTTAACTTTCTTCTAAGCATGTTTTCTATCACTCTCCATCAGAACATGACCATATTCTTTCTCCTCCATGTCCATGTTTTCCTACATGGAATCTTAGTATGGGTTATCTCGGGTGACCTCTGTACCTATCTTTCATTATTTTAAGGTGATTGTTTTATCGACTCTTCTTCCGATGTGGGAATTTCAAGGATGTTTCCAAGCTCAATTTTAAAATTGAAAGGACGCAATTCCCAAAAGGGGGGAAGGATGTAACACCCCAGGTAAATAAAGAATACGACATTTTTATATTTATCCATATTGATGAATAAAATATTAATATTACTTTAAAGGGGATTCTATGCTCGATGGCATATCCAATACGCAACAACGAGTTTTTTGGGAGTCTTAAGTTGCACTCTAATAATAAAATAATATTATTTTAATTATTAGTTAACGCCTAGCCATTTTGATGGTAGGAATGAATAGAACTAACGACAAAATTATAATATATGTTTGTCAAATATTTTTAATTTTTAAAATAAATGATAGGGGATTAAAAATGTGAATGAATCCAATTTTAAGCGTAGACATTCTAATATTCATTAAAAGGTCGATTAACCGCCTTTTGAAGGCAAACCTCTTTTGAATCCAATTTTTGAAAATTTTATGTGTCATATTTGAAAAAATAAAATTCTTATTTAGAATCGGGACATCAAAATTTACTTTGTGTAAATTTTTGGTATGTTTTCGAAAACGTTCAATTTTTAATGAATAGTGAAAAATGTTGTATTTTAATTCAAATCCTCTTTTTAATATATATTATTTATATGATTAGATTATCTTTTTAATTGATTTTAATGTGAAATTAGAATATATTTTTACCATTTAATCCAATATTGGTCATTGGAATTAATTTCACTTTGAAATTGGACTTAAACTAGTGTCAATCTTTTGATACTTATTGTTTCATAAAAACCCCCTATTTGCTCTGACAGTGGGAATTAATTATTAAATAAATTAATTCAACTAATATGTTTTGAATTTTTTGAAATAGAAATCATTTTTTAATTCGGAATATCAAACATATCTTAGGGTGAAGTTTTTGTGTTTTTCTGAAAAACTTCAATTTTTGATGAATAGTGAAACCACTAAGTGGTACTTATAAAAACTGATTTTCCGTTTAAATGAAATTTTACCACCTCTGTGTTTTTAATTACAAAAATATGATATACATGGTTGTCATTAAGAAGTAAAATGTGGTTAAATGGGATTAAAATAATTTTTTTTGGTGAATAGTATCTTTTATGTTTTTAATCACGATTAGAGGTAATTAGTGTAGTTTAAGGAAAGAATAATGATTTAATAAAATGAAATGACCTAGAAACATGTCCTAAACTCATTGGATGTGTCATGTCCGACAAATAAAATACATGGGTCAACTTGGGGACCCCATTGAGCAACTTTGGTTGGAAAATGACATAAATACCTTTTTATTTAATGTAAAAGTAAAAATGACACAAACATGAGATGTTTTACTAAAACAATTTTTACATGGGGTTACACAAGTCATATTTTTTACTATAAATATTAACTGGAACTCTAAAATGATTTCCTACATCATGATATTTTTTTTATAATTTTTAGACATAAAATATTTTAAATTATTTATGACTTCATGATGATGCAGTGATGACCTCATTAATAAATGATTTAAATAAAATCAAAAAGATAATGTAAAATATATGACCTACACATGCCCGAAACCTATTGGATGGGTATATTTAGAACCCTTATCACCTTATCCTAGAATTATTTCAATGTGGGACATTTCAAATCCGAAACCCATTTTAAAATAATGAAACATATCTTTACTTTCCAAGGGTGCCCCTCCTCTCCTCTTATAAAAGGCCCCCACCTATACCTCCTTAACCACACTTCCAAAGCCTTTGGCTCGCCCAACCCCTGCCCATTGTGTCTCTAAAAATCCCTCTATAACTCCTTGAAGCCTCACTTTGGGCAGATGTCTTCCCAAGGAAGCCTTTGAGCTCAAACCAAAGAGAGTTACCCGATTTGAAGGCAATGTCTTCACTTGGGTCCTTTTGTTTTATTTTGCTTCTCCAACCCCCTAAACTCTTTTTATTCATTTCTTTTGTAAGAAATACAGTATCGTAAATATACTAATATGTTTTTATAAGAAGGATTCGAGCTACACTTACACACACCTTTTCTTTATTGTTAAAGAACATAATGTTTATGTGGTTGGTGAGTTTCTACCTCACGAAACGATGATTGTTCAATATTCTTTTAACACCTTTAAAGGTGGACATTATGATGCCACTGTATTTTATATATGATATAAATGGTATTTATGTTTACTATATGCTTCTGTATTTTATATTTAAAACATACCTTTATTCTTTTCATGTTTTGTAAATGCGATAATTTCATATGAGGAAGTGTGGACTACCGCCCCCTCAAGTGATGTGACTCGTACATTCAATACATAGAATTTATAAAGAATGAAATTAATGAACATATGTGACCTATATAATATATATATTATACTTGAATTATAATATATTAATATATATATATCATTTATTTTTAATTCCATTAATATGACAAAAAAAATGAAAGTGGCGTTCATGCGTACGTACGGCCTACTGTCTCCATGAACAGTACTTTTCGTTTTTTATCTCCAAATGATATGGAATAGTATAAAATTAACATTTACTGGATATATATGATATTTTAATCATTAATAATATTCTGGTAATTATTTACTTTTAACTACATGGGAAATCATTTTTCAAACAAGTTCATTTTTGACTAATGTACCAAACATCGGCAAAACCATCTGATATGAACTAACATTACTAAACAATTATTATAACATTTTAATATATGATATGAACTGAATAATAATCTATAAAGGAGGTCTTTATCCAATTATAAATTGAACAATGTTTATTATTCTGGAATATAATGAAACGAACAAGACAAGTCAGACTTGAGGTAAGGGATCATACTCCTCTTTTTCTTCTTAAGTACACTCTTTTATGTCATCCCTTTTAAGCTCATCATTTTTGGGATTGGGATGTTCTTTTATATAAATATTACTGTAATTTTCATTTTCATATGATGAGAGTCCCTATTCTCTCTCATCAATCCATTTTGGAAGTTTTGAGTGGCACCGTTAGGCTGCCGAATTTTCCTAAGAGATTTAACCTCTCTCTTTCTTTTTTAAGTACTCTCTTTTCTGTCACTTATTTTAAGTTCCTCTATGTTATGTTGGGGGATGTTATTTTATATTAATATTTCTGTAAACATTATTTTAATATGATGAGAGACCCTATTTGATCTCCTCAATCCATTTTTGGAAGTTTTAAGTGGTGTCGTTAGGTTGCCGAGTCTTCGTAAGGGATTTTTCATCTCACTTTTATTCCCATGGAATTTATGCTAAATTTTCCACAATTTCCTTTGAGTGGTGTATGTACTGCCCATTATTTTACTCATTGTGTAATATAATTTCATTTATGAGTATTTACATAAATATTGTGTTGTCCTTCTTTCACAGGGTGCATGTCTCGAAAGATACCCATGTCGGTAAGGGAACCTTTCACCCTCCTCTTTTTAAAAGACTTCTTTGGTTATGTCTTTTAATTCACATACTATTATGTTGGGATATGTTCTTCTATATCCTTATTGATTTAATGTTTATGTCCACGTCTTGAGATACCCTTCTTATCTCTCATCAACTCATTTTCTGAATTTTTTAGTGACACCGTTAGGCTGTCAAATATTTGTAAGGGAACTTCTTAACACAAATTTGATTCTCTGGGATAAACTTGTACTCCTTGAATATGTCGTTCTATGAATATGTGTAAATAACCTCTGATTGTTTTACACTTAATATCCACTTATATTTGGTTTATTCGTTTGTCACGCATAATTATGTAATTGATTTATCCTTAAACCAAGGATACCGTCTTTGTAAGGGACTTCATCTCAATCTCCATTCATTGAGGCATATTTTGTTTTATACACAACCTTCTTTTATACGGTGTATAAACCCCTTTGACTTTTACGTTTATCCAAAAAAGAATCTTTTTTATACAAAGCATATTACTAAATGACAAAACAGAATGTTTTTGTCGTACGTATGCAGTGACAACGACTTCTCCACCGCCGTGACCATTATTTGAGTTTCGACTTCCTCTACTAGCAATACCTTCTTTTTAAAAGAAAAATAAATAGCATGTTTTACTTTTCTTTTATTTTGGTATTGAAAATGTTTTTCATAAGGTTTTTTATATCAATGTGTTTTATTGATATCTTGTGATTGAAATGAGGAAATGTTATGTTTCTTTTATGCATGTATTATCTGGTACGATTATGTTATAGTTCTTAGGCATTGTTATGAAGGCGGGTGGTTCCATGATAAACTAATGGAGGGTGAGCCTGATATAGCTCTCCAATGCATTAGGTAACGCGAAGGAGTGAAATGTTAAGGTTTATCCAAAGAGATTTAGGGAATATACTCTGGTGGGTATTCCAAACGTAACCAAGAGGGTTACTCCCTACGTAAGAATGTTATGAATGCCTCAAGTTACCTTTATGTCTTATGATTTCTATGATTTATTCATGATTGGATGAAGTATGTTAAAGTTACAATGTTTTATGGGTGAAGTATGATTTCATTCTTATATATATATGAACTCATGTTTCCTTTCAATATTTTTATAACCCTTACTGAGCTTTTTTTTCTCATCCTATGTTTTTTTGAAATGTTTTTCACAGGTCAAGGGAATGGTACATGTTATGATGATAGTGTCAAGGAAGTGTCAAGAAAGAATCCATGCTTTATTTTTAAATATGTTTCCGTTGATGGGAAATTCGAATACTATCTTTTATGTAACCACTTTGTTTAAATGTTGAATGTAATGCAAGTTTTATTATCTAATTATCTAAAACTATAAACCTGAAAAGATCCTCAATGTGTAATATTGTAATAACTACAGATTAAGTAAGGATTAAGGCTAGGTCCTTATAGAAACATCTTATCTCTAGTTTTTCTTTTCTTGCACGATCATATTCCTTTTGGTCACGAGAAACATGACCAGTCTTTCCACATCATAATCACTTCCCATACATTGTTTGTCATTATCCAATATTCTTTCTATCAGACTTCTCACAAGTTGGAAATTAAATTTTTAACCTCCAGTCTTATTTTGTAAATTCTTTCACAATTACATCTAACTATATCACTTCGTTTTTCATGCTCTCATGGAACACTTGATCATCAAAAAAACCCATATATACCATATAAGAACATTGTGTGTGTTTCTTCTAGATTTTGAACCCACATGATGCTAATTCCATTATATATCTCAGATTAAACCCTAAGTAAAACTGATTTATCAATCTATGAATATACCTGATAAAATTTGGGATGTACCGTGAAAATGGGTGAAAGTTTCATCATATGCAGCCACTAAATATTCCCCATTTTTTTCTCACTTCCAATAGTTTCGATTCCATCCTATAATGAAAAAAATTAGAGACATATTTCATTAAAATCTCTAGACTTATAAATTACATAATATTGAGTTAAGTTAATAATTCATATTTTGGATCATTTCAGGTTTAGAGTATTAGAAATTTTTTCCAAAAACATTACATTTCATCTCAAATATACAATGTAGAAAGATCAAATCTCTCCAATTTCATTCAAAAATATAAAATTCCTTAATTAAAATAATAATTATTTTCTTGGTAAAAATATTCTTTAATTCTTTATTTCTCTTACCCTACCTTATACCGTGAGAAAATAGTTCAAAAAACTATAATGAGTATAAAATTCATAGTAAGGGTTATGAAATAATGAAATAAAACATTATTTCATGAATACATATAAATCAATGAAATCCTACTTAACACTCATAAAATAATATAATGTTAATATACCTCATGAATACATACTATTTATGAATAACTCATAGAAATCATAAATCATAAAGGTAACTTATCGCATCCATAACATATATACATTATAGATTTCACAACTATATATGGAGTAACCATCATATTTATGTTTGTAATACCCACCTTAGTATATTCCCTAAATTTCATAGTAGAAACCTTATAGTTTACCTCTGTAACATTACCCAATGCATTGAAGAGCTATCTTGAGATCACCAATCCTCGGTTTATCAATGAACCTCCCGTATCCATAAATAATTCCCAAGAATCATAACCAAACACATAAAACAAGCATAATGGAGTGATAAAATTTCAAAATTTCAATCATAATATATTATTTCTTAGATATTGAAATAATTAATGCTTTATAAAAACAACATTCAATACCTAAATACGTAAAAAGATTAAATGGTTGTTATTTTCCTTTTAAAACATTAGGTATTGTTATGGAATCCAAATATCAACTAATTCTCACAAAAGCAGAATGGCCATTGTCACTACATACATTAAAAATAAACATTCATTTTGGAATTTAGTAAAATGATTTGTAATAAAAATATTATATTTGTGAATTATGAAATTAAATTAAATTAAAAGGTTTATAATTATACAACGTATAAAACAATGTCATGTGTCATTCAAAATATGCCTAAAATAGAGATTGAGACGAATTCTCTTACCTTGAGTCCAAATTTTTTTTTATCTCCATAATAATAAACAAAATATTTTTTATACATTATTCAGATATTTTTTCATGTTTATTATTCTTTTTATAACACTTATTAACAAGTTATTTTTATCATATATTTATTCAAGTTTATATTAGTTGTTTTGTCGATATTCTGTACTTGAGTTGAAAATGAACTTATTTTGATTTAAATAGTCCATGTTGTCAAAATTATATCATCTAAATAATAATATTCATCATATAAATATCATATATATATATAATATATATTTTTATAATAGCCTATATCTTTATTATATAATTAATTAAATGAACTATTTATGGAGACGGTAGGTCGTACATACACATGAAAACTAATATCATTTATTTGTCATATAAAAATGTGAAAACTAAATGATAGATAGGTATATTATAATTCCATTATAATATAAATGTTGTATATATTACATAAGTCATTAATAACATACTTTATATGTTCCATGTATTACATGAAAAAGTCATATCACTTTTAGGGGTGATAGTACTACTTCCTCAAATTAAATTATCGTATTGACACGTTATGGAGAGAAAAATTGTATAATATAAGTAAAAATACAGAATTATAGAGATAATATAAATATAAAATAAATCATATATAAATAATTTTCCATCATAATTTACACTATGAGTGGTGGTAAGATAAAAATAAAAATCATCATTTCATGAGGCAGTAGTTTGCCATACACAGTAACAATATGTTTGTATCCAATAGATGGATGTGTGTGTAATTGTAGTTTGAATCCATATAATAAAAAAATTATATTATATTTTGGATACTAGTTATTTATGTAATTAATTAATAAGAATATCATAAGGACTATACATGGAATATAATGTAATGGAACATGAGAGAAGACATTACCTCTAAATCGAGTAAATGTTTTTTGATTTGAGCCAAAAGGATTTCTTGAATTTCCTTCATCCCATTGTAAGGCTTGTGAAAGTAAGGGAGAGATGTTGGTGGATTATTTTATAATATTTTTGATGATCCAAGATTCTTGTGGGATATGAGTATGTGGGTAGAGTTGGTGGCCTTTTTTTAGTGGGGGGAGGGGAATGTTAAGAAATCTTTGAAATACGAATTTATTATAAAATAAAATAATATCAAAAATAATCTGAAACTCTTGTAATTAAAATATATGATGATGTTTCATAGAATACTATTCATCCTGTAATTCTTAGATATGTTTCCAATTATATTTTATTCTTAAATTTTGGTTTTAACCCTTATTTTACACATTTCAATCTTATAGTGATATCATGTTATTTATATATTATAGGTTAATCTAATTACCATAACATGTCAACCAACCCAAAATAATGTAATTTTTGTTATATATGGTCAATTCTTGAACATTTAGAAAAATATTATATATTTTGGAATTTAATATCATTAAATAATCTATTTTATATTTTAGGTTAATAATTATGCCAATTTTGGACAATCTTAATTCTTGAATTTTTTACAAATTCAAAACAACAAGATTCCTTCCAAAAAACACATTGAATAAATCCTAAAATGTCATATTAACCTATATAATTCCTTGATGTCCTTAATTATGATAAATAATATTTATTTTAATATTTTTAATATCATTTATCTTATTCATTTATTAAAGAATCATTGATTTCTTCATCATTATGTCATTATTAAATTTATTTATTTTTAGTATAAAATTTTTAAATAAAATAATAAAATGAATTAAATATTTTTATTTTTATAATGTATATTTATAGTCAATGTTATTACTTATATAAATCCATTTAAATATTTTTTTAGAAGATACATGTTTATGTTATATTCCTCTTTACTTAAAATTAATTATTATAAAAACTCATTAACATTCCTATGTGGCTCCATGGGGACCTAAAATCGACCCAAGGATTCCCATAGTCGACCATATCTCATCACATATGGTTAAAAAAATCATGGTGGTTTAATATTATTATAATATTATTTATTGGCTTTTACATACAAGATTAACCCATTAACTGTGGTATATAAAAATAATTACTGAAGATACTATTCATAATGTCCTAAAATAAAATGTAACTATTTACTCAATTTGAAAATTATGATTCTCAATATGAAATAATTTTTTATCAATTTCAAGACATAAATATTTTTGTAATTAATTTAAAACTAGTTCATGTTGTCCAATCTTGAATGGGGGTTTTTAAAAAGTAACAACTACCAAAACATTGACACTTGTTTATGTCAAATTTCACTGTAAAATTACTTACAATGACCAAAATTAGATAAAATGGTAAAAAATTTATCCAATTAATCTTTTAATACAATCAAAAGGTCAATGTAACTATATAAATAAATTATATGAAATGACATTTTTTTAGTTAAAATGGTTTATTTATCACTATTCATAAAAATATGAATTTCATTTGAAAAAGAACAAAATATAAACTAAAGTAAATTTTTGTTTCACACTTATAAAGGTGGTTAACAGACCATTTAAAAATATTGTAGTATTTTATGCTTAAAATCAGATTTACTCTTATTTTATGCCTCTATAATTTATTAGATAAAGGTAAAAAAATAACAAACATGTGTAAATATAATGATGTTTGTTTTATTCATTCTTTCCAATACAAAGGCTAGGAATTTACTAATATTTAAAAAAAATAAAATTATTATATTATTATTCAGTATAACTCAATGTTGTGAGAAACATATGACTTTCAAGAAAACTATTGTTGTGTGTCGAGTACGCTATCAAAAAAATAGTAATATTAAATTTTAATTAATATATAATTCAAAAATATTAATAGACATAAAAATATATTATTCTATAAATACTTGAGAATTTATATATTTTCTCCAATTTCAATATTTCATCCCCACAATATTATTTACTTATCAAATATGTTGGAGTATTTATATCTCACATCATTTTTATATTCCTATGTTTCATATTCAGCCATATGGTATTTCCAGAAAAACATTAGCTATTCAATTAACTTATTCTCCAAAAATTTCTCTCTATAATACAGAATTTGGAGAGGAAATTCCTTGTAATAATGATTCGCATCCAACCGAACTACATATTGAATCAAAACATGAGATGGATCTAGCATACTGATTCTCAATATTGAAGCACAAAAAAATTATTTACAAGAGATAATCTTGGAGATAAATCTACTCTATAGGAAACTGATTCAACTTTCTCTAGAATTTCATTGGGTCCAATGAACATCAGACCCAGCATTCCCTGCATACCACAACACATAACACTTTTCCATTGGGAATATTTATGAAGGACAAAATCACCCACCCCAAATGAAATATGATTCCTCTAGTTATATGAATAAAATTTTCACCTTCTCTAATATGTTCTCATGTGCATCTGAATCAGATGAAATTTTTCTTCCACCTCTTCTACCAAATATACTCCCATAAAATTTCATTGACCCACTTTATCCCAAAATGATGGATTTCGATACCTAATTTCATATAATTCTTCTAATGGTGTCATTTTTAAACTAGAATGATAGTTGTTATTAAAAGAAAACTATATCAAATAATGTTGTTAGACCCAACATAACTTTAAATCCTATGAACACACATGTAGCATATCATACAATGTATAAATAGTTTATTCTGACTTCCCATTGGAATTTAGATGGATATTCATACTAAAATTTAACTCAGTACCTGACGACATCTGAATTCCAGTCCAAAATTTAGATGTGAACTTGAAATCATGACCAGACATAACATGGTAAATATAGTATTAATCTATTGACTCAAAGATTCATCCACTTTATTTTAGCTTCGTAGATGTTAATAAATTGGGTAATAATAATCATTGATTAATTATAGCCATATACTTTGTCTCATATTTAATTCCTTATGATTGAATATAAACATCAGAATTTTGTCATATGTATATATTTCACACTTTACTCCCTATACATGATTCCATTAGATTTTTAACAAAAATAAAATAGTAATTAATTTCAAATCATGTGTAGGGTAATATAACTCCTGAGTTTTCAACTAACATGAAAAATAAGCAATTACATGATCATTCATCATTAGGACACATACATGTCATTTCAACGAAGCCTCACTGTAGATAAAAAATGCACAATTCCTAGAATGAAGTTCCAAAACTAGAGCATTCACCAATCTTCTTTTCAATTCATGAAAATACTAATCACATTCTTTTTTCCAAATGAACATAAGACCCTTTATAGTTATCATAGTTAGTGGGATTTATAATAATGAAATTTTTTCAACAAACCTCCAATTATAGCCTATTATACTATAAAAACTACAAATTTCATTTATAATTGTGGTTCTAAATGATTCTTCAGCAAAATCTTTTTAGTACGATCAGTAGTTATGACGTATTCAGAAACATTGTGATCATGGACTGAATTTTTTTGAAAAACAACTCACACATATTGAATTTCCCATAGAGTTTATTTTATTTTAAGGTTTGGAAGTCACCCATTAAGTGAATTTCGGGTTCCTCAATACTTTTAGAATTAACAAAAACATAATAAATATACACAACGAAAAACTTATCCATGAACTCATGGAAAATTATATTCATAAGATCTATAAATACAATCGGTGCATTTGTTAACCCAAAATTCATTACTACAAATTCATAGTGGCCATATCTTTTACGAAACATAGTAATTGAAATGTCTTCATCCTTTCCTTTCAACTGATGGTACCATGACCTCATGTTAATCATCGAAAAATACAGAGCTCCCTAGAGATGATGAAATAATAGTTTATATGAAGGAAAAGATACTTGTTCTTAATAGTGATGTTATTCAAGGCTCTATAATCAATCCAATGTCTCATTGAACCATCATTATTTAAAAAAAGACTGCAGAAAACCATAGTGATGTTCTATGACAATTAGAACCTTTATATAATTATTTCTGCATTTACATATTTAACTCTAAAATTTCAATTTCAGCCACTAGATTTGGGGGTTTTGAAATTGTATTTGTTTCAAGAACCAAGTCAAATATAAAACCAACTTCCTGAATAAGCATTATACAAGGAAACACAAGAGGAAAAAAATAATCATTTTCATTTACCATAGAAACAATATTTATCTAAACAATTCCTTTCATTTCAAAAATATGTGCATAGTAACCTTCATTGCCATCATTTTCATGTTTTCTCAGGATCCTGATATGTTATAAATTGTAAGGTTTCATTCCTGTAGAAAAACTGAAATTATTTCCAAAAATAAACCACATTATCATTGTAGTCAATCATATCATAATAAATGAAAACCCATCCATACCCAAAATATCATCAAACTCTACTAGTGTAAAAACAATATATATTTCTGGTAGATTCATTCTTCAAATAAAGACATTAAGGTTCTCATAATTTATTTTCTTGGCTCAACATTTTTTCACATTATTTTTACCACAAATTCTGTATTCATATCTTGAGATAAAATTTCAAAATTAATTGAAAATTGTGTGGTAATGAATGATTGTGAAGACATAAAATAAAACATAAAAATTTCATAATATTAAAAAACAAACAATGTATCTGACTACTTCATTTACGGTCCCAACATCTACTGAGGGAGTTGTAAAGGATTTCACCACCATTTCGGATTATAATCTAATTGGATTCCATCATTTGAGTTATTTTTCAAACACTAATTTTCAAAATGATCCATATCATTTAACTTACAAAATTTATTAAATCTAAATTATGTTTTATGTTAACAATATCATGGTATTTTATTGTAAAATTACAATCCTTATGTCCAATTTTACAACATTGGATGAACATACTAGAATTCAATTAGCATTTTGCAGTGCACTTTTTATAACAATTTTCAAAAAATATAATCTTATGTTTCTTACCATTAGACAATATTGAAGAACTATTCCCTTTCATCTTCCACCTCAACCACTCATTTTTTTTTTTGTAAATGAAAAAATGGTCATTAAAAAACTATATTTCCACCATCCCCATAGATCGATCAATTTTTTCATAACTTTTGAACTAACAAGAATCTAATGCCCTTCGATAAATTGAATTTAATACTGAGTACCAATGATTTATTTTACAATCAATATCACTTCTGAAATTGGGATCATACATTTCCAATCAAGTGAATTTTGGATCCTAAGTATCCATACAGTATTCCTCCTTCCTCAATTTGTTAAATAGTTTTTCCATCCCAAGTCAAACAACATTAGGAAAATATTTCTCAAAGAACATACAATGGAATGAATCCTAATCAAGTTCATCAATATCCTCGCTATCCCTGATATTTTTATTAAGCAACCATCACTGATTTGCATCACATAAAAAATGGTAAACAAAATGACTAATTTTTTGATGCTTTGAAGACCTATTGATATCGATAATATTTTCAAGTGCTTTAGTCCACCCATTCAATTCGAATATGATCAGATGATCTTCTGGATGAAGGGGGATGTTGCCTTATGAAAGGATCAACTATAAAAATGTTCTTTTTTGATTTATCCAATTAATAAAGTGCATGGATTCCACCACCATTAATCACTTTAGTCATATGTTCCATCACTACGACAAACTATTCAGTTCTGATTCCGACCATTTATGGTTATTTATTGAGTAGATTGTTTTCCTCTTGACGTCATCCCATCAATGATACCCTATTTCAACTTTGGAATACTATTTTAAATACATATATATCATAGACAAATCAACAAGATAATTTTATATTCTATATCAGTTATATCTTACCATAATGTAAAATTACAATATAGGTATTCATGTTATAATACTGTAACTCTTAATGATATCTAAACCAATATCTTATACCTACTATAATGCCTCAACCATAAACATTAAATAATCATGATTTAAGTAAAAAATTCACATTGATTATCATTTCCTATTTATAGTTTTAGATAATTAGACCATAACTATTATATTTCATCTCAAATATTACAACGTAGACACTTCTACCATAACCAATTTTTTTAAATTATATATAATTCTTTAAATAAAACCAAAATTATTTTCTTGATAAAAACATTCATGAATTATTCCCTTCTCATACCCTTACTTATACATTGGAAAAAACATTCCAAAAACATTTCATGATTAAAAAATTTTATGTAAGGGTAATGAAATAAGGGAATAAAACATTAGTCCATGAATACATAAAAAAATGAAATCATAATTTTCACTGATAAAACATAATTGCATTAATAGAAGTTTTGAGAATATAATAATTTTCAATAACTCACAGATATCATAAGTCATAAAATAATATTGTGTCTTCCTAAGTATATTCACATTGTAGCTTTCACATCTACATCATGAGTAAACTTCATGGTGACTTTTGGAATACCCATCATTGTATATTCCGTAATTCTCACAGGTGAAGCCTTAATGTATACATCTATTGCATTACTAAATCCATTGGAGAGATATCTTGGGCTAACTCACCCTAAGTTTATCATGGAATATACAATATCCATTAAAAAATTCCCATTAACCATAACATAATCATAACATATAAAACAAGCATAATGGAAAGATAAAATTTCCACATTGATATCACAACAAAAAAATTCATAGATATTGAAATAATAAGTGCATTTTAAAAAAAAATTAAATAAAAAAATACGTTAAAATAGTATATAATATTTATTTTCCTTTTGAACACATTACAACTTGTTAAATAATCCTAATATCAAATAATTCTAACACTGGTGGAAATCATGTTGTTGCCGCATACATTCAAAAGAAACATTCCTTTTGGAATTTATAAAAATAATTCATTGAAAAAGATTCTTCATGAAAACCATTGAATTATATTAAAATTAAATGGGTATAATTAGAAACTATATAAAATTATGTCGTGTATAAACCATAATATACCTCAACAAATTGATATTGAGATGAAGTACCTTACTATACGTCAGATATGTATTGTTCATTTTTAATCACCATGACTAATATAAATAAGTTAATTTATACTTTCTTAAACAATTATTATAGTTTATTATTCCTTCTATATCATTTATTACCTTTTTATTACAATCATATAATTATTCATGTTCACATCGGTCATTTTGTCAATATTTGGTTCTTGAGTAAAAAATAAACTTCTTTTGATGTAAATTGTCTACAAAGTCAAAATTACATCATATACCTATTGATATTAATGATTGAAATATCATATATATTTAATATTTATGTATTTATAATTATTTATAACATTTGGATATAAAATATGAAATGCATTGTTCATGGAGATGATTGGACGTACATGTCCATGAACGCCACATTCATTTATTTGTCATATTAATGTATTGAAAACAAAATGATACATAGATATATAATAATTACAGTATAATTTCAATGATATATATGTTATATAATTTAATTAATTGTTTTCTATATACTTTCCATTTATTTAATATTTTATTCATATCACTTTGAGGGGGTGGTTGTCCGCACTACCTCAAATAAAATTATCATATTTACGAAATATGGAAGGCATAAAGGTATATTTTAAGTAAATAATAAAGAGGAATAGAGAAAATATAAATATAATATATATCACATATAAATATAGTGAATTCATAATGGCCACCATGATATGTGGTAGAGAAAAACTAACAATTATCGTTTTGTGAGGCAGTAGTTCGTCTTACATAGAAACAATATGTTCGTCTCCATTAGATTGAGGTCAATGTATGTTTTTTTCAAATACTTATCATAAAACAACCTAATATATTTAGGATACTTTTTTCATTATGTATCCTAAAAATAAAAATATTATAGGCAGTGGATATGGAAAATAAGGTAAAGTATCTTGTGGAATATGTAACCTCTAAATCGGGTAACATCTCTTAATTTGGTCAAAAAATGATTTCTTGAATTTACTTATTCAAGAGATAAGGATTCTAAGAGGATGGGAATAATTTTGGGAGTTTATTTGATAATAATTTGGATGAGACAAGGGGATTTATTAGTGTGAGTATAGATGTGGTGGCCATTTATTAAAGTGAGGAGGCACACATTAAGAATGTCTAGAAATATTTATTTATTATAAATTATATTTCATTAAAAAAATTGTTCAAAACAATTTAAATTTGATTATATGATTTTTTTGGTTCAAATAACCCGGATCCCACAATTTTTATAAATTTTTTGAATTTTTATTTTATCTTTATCGTTTTGGTTTAACCCCTATATTACACTTTTTTATCATATAGTGATATCTTGTTATTTATATTCTGTAGGAAAATGAAATCACCGTATCATGAAAAATTACCCACAAAAATATAATTTAATATATATTTTTTCGTATCGTAACCGTTTGGATAAATCTTATATTTGTAGGAATTTAATATCATTTAATAAACTATTTTATATTTTAATTTATTAACTATGTAAATTTCTGACAATATTTATTCTTTAATTTTTTACAAATTCATAAAAAAAATATTTCACAAAAAAAATCTAATAAATCCTAAAATATCATATTCAAATAGATAATTATTTGATGAAGTTAAATATGGAGTATAATATTTATTTTAATATTTATAATATCATTTATTTGAATCCTTTATTAACGAATCAATCACCGCATCATCATTGTGTCATAATTATATTTATTTATTTTATGTATCAAAATTTTATATAAGATATTATAATGTAATAATTTTTTTAGATTTCTAATGAATATTGATAGTCTATTTGATCACCTATTCAACCCCATATAATGAATTTTTAGGCAAAAAGGCCAATGTTTATGTAATTTTTATCTTTACATAAATTAATTATTATAACATGTCATTATCACTCCCACGTGGCTTCATGAGGTCCAAAAATATACCCAATTATGACCACGGTTATAAATATATCATTCATAAGTATTAGTACAAGTTTTAGGGTTGGTTAATATTTTTATAATATTATTTTGTACCATTATTTTCCAAATTTACACTTTTACCATGGAAAATAAAAATAATTAACGAAATTACTATTCATACTATCCAAAAATAAAAGATACCTATTGACAAATTTTGGACCTTTTTATTTGAAATATTGAATAAATGATTCAAAATTACAAACTCATAATTTGAAATAATTAATTTAAAATTAAACCTTATTTAAAAAACTATAATGTGGGTTTTTAAGAAGTAGAAACTATCCAAAGATTAACATAGGATTTTGTAAAATCCCAATGTGAAATTATTTTCAATGACTAACATTGAATTAATTTATAAAAAATAATCCAACTATATGTTTAATCAAATATAAAAGTCAATATATCTATATAAATACATTAGATGAAAATATAGTTTTTAATTAAAATGCTGTATTTTTTATTATTAATTAAATTATGAATTTCATTAGAAAAATACCAAAAATTTAACCACAATAAATTTTGATCTTCCGATTATGAAAAAAGATAATTTTGTCAATATGAACATATAATTGGGGGAAAATATAGATTTAAAAATTTTTCTCCATCAAAAGTTGGTAAACCAGCCTTTAAAAAATATTAGATTATTTCATGCTTAAAAGTATATTCATTCTTATTTTATGCCTCGAAAATTTATTAGATAAATATAAAAATATTTATGAAACATTACTAGTAATAATATAGTAAGATCTATTAATTGTTTCCGATACAACTGCTAGGCGTTAACTAACCTTAAAAATAATATTATTATTATATTATTTTTTGGTATAACTCAATGTAGTGTGTGATGAAATATTTAAAAAAACATTGTTTAGTGTCAAGTATTCTATTGGAAAAAAATCTTTTTTCTTAAAATTAATATCATATTAATAAATATTAATTGTCATTAAAAAGTATTATTTTATAAATACCTGGGATCCTACTTCATTCCCCATATTATAAATTGCATCCCCAAACTTTTATTTATTTAAAAATATTTTGGGTGAATTTATATCTCATTGAATTTTTATATTTTCATGTTGCCTCTTCGACCATATGGTTTTTACAAAAAACCACTGCCTGATGAATTGGCTTGTTCTGCAACACTTTCTCTCTATGGTCAAGAATCTGGACTGGATGTTCTGTTAAAGAAAGAACTTTTTCCAACTGAACTACCTATGTACTCAAAACATGATATGGATCCGATATATACTTTCGTAACATTGAATCATGAATATAATTATGTACTTTGGATAAAGATGGAGGTAAAGCCACATTTTATGAAACTGATCCAAACTTCCCATGGATTTCATAGTTTCAAATGAACCTCAGGCACAACTTTCCCTTTGTACCAAAACACATCACACTTTTCCATAGATAATGTTGTGACTATTTTTTTCCCTATTAGACATTGGTATATAAATATGAATAATTACTAAGTTATTTTAGAAAGCAGCGTGCAATTTTGAGGCATGGTGTCTCAAAATTAATTTTTTTAAAATATAAAGTGTTTTTATACTATTCATGAGGTGGGAACAAGTTATATCATAAATGGTAGCTTGGATAAGAAATATGAGGGAACTATTGCATCTGGAGCGTTCTGTTAACCCTCAGAGGGGTGTAACAATTGCAGGTGTGGGCCTGCTGTAGAAAATGGTGATCAAAAGTGTTTTCGTAAATAAAAAAACATGTTTATTTATTGGTGGTAACACGAATAACATCTAAAAGGTGTCTTGGATCAAAATATTGAGATCACGATTGAGTAAAAAATGTCATGTATAACCTATTCATGATGGTATTTTAGTCGTTGAAGGGTACCGTGTCAGAGGCGTGTAGGTAGGGACATAAAATTTATATAAAAAACAAAAAAAAAACAAATCTAATTCTCTCCCACCCTCCTTCCACCTCTGCACGTACCGAGAAATTGTAATGTCTCAAACCACGTTACCTAGTGTCGGTGAATTATTAGATTATATTGGCATGACCATAAGAGATGAAGTATCGAAAGACCGATTAGTTTAGTAGTCTTGGAAGTACTATATGCATACATAAGTTTTACATTAAATCATGAAATAAAGAAAAAAACAACATTGTGTCCCCTTTTTACAAACTCATATTCCTTGGCCAATCCCTGTAAGTTAATTATAATACAATTTTTCACATCCTAGAAAAAATAAAACATAGAAAGGGGTGATCTCAGATTCTCACTAAGGATAACAATATAGCGGAAACAGTCATATATAATCCTACTCATTTAAAGAAATTTATAAGACTAAATCACAAGACTTTTAAACATAATATTCAACATAATATCAAGAAGATAACTCAAATAATTCCATTTAATTATTCACATGGATATTAAACTAGTCTAATAATCACATGTAATATCAATACCCAGTTTTATAATAATGGAATACAAAATGCTGGACATCATAACCACAATGTCTAGGCTTCATTGCATGTCTACAATTAAGATTTTTTCAATGGATTGTTCCAAGAAAATAGTTTGTCTTTTTAGAACTACTGATGTGTCAATGAGTTATAGTGCGCTCCACCCATCAAAAACATAGTCCAATTCATTCCGAATATGAATAGGATGAAACATAAAATTAACAATTGTATTACAACTTGCATAAAAATTGTATATACATTAATCATAGACCATGATTGGTATTATAATAACACATCCAAAATCAAATATATAACAAAAAAATCAATACAACATCAGTGATTGTATCATAATAAATCAACTTCAAACACGTGTGAAATCCATTAATGGATGTCGATATAGATCAAATCAAAACTGTTTGAGAGAAATATATCATTCTATTTTGAAATCATTTAAAAGTTACATAAATATAAAATAAAACATTTATTTTTAAAATACTCTTATAATACTGTATGGGAAGCTTCTAAGGTGTTATAACTATGGAAAATAGCCTCACTCTTCATATATGTTTAAAAAACATATGTTCTTTAATTCGTCGAAATGGTCATAAAGTACTATGTTTTGGAAATAGTGGAAAGATTCATTACAAAAAAATGTATAAAAATTCATGCAAGGATATAAATGACTTTATCCCATAGTCTATAAAGTATTAAAAATGTTTTTACATGCATTTTTAAAAACACAGATTTGGATGATAAAGAGGTTCTAGTAGATACTCATGTATAAACAACATCAGATAACGAACAAATTGTAGAACTAAAACATAACTTGTTCATTTAATGGATTGAGTGTATGTTAACATCCTATATTATAATTAAATCATTTTATTAAATTATACATGAACTACATACCTAAATATGATATCATATATGATCTTCAAATATTTATTTGTTAATAATATTTAAATAGTACCATTGTTTCGGGTGTCAACTGAATCATTTTCCATTATATATTATTTTAAATAAGATATGTTTTTAATGGATAATATGTATTTTAATCTTTTCCAGATTGATCCTATGTTCTTAAAAATTATTGTTAATCATAAAATGAATATTTTCGAATGATTATGACGGGGAATGAATCTCATCGTGTTCATGGTGATGGTAATCCGTACCTACGCACGAGCGAAAATATCATTTTATTTATGGGGAAACCATATGTAATTGGATGGTATATCATATATATAAAATAATTAACATGAAATATTTATCATTTACAGCAATTATACTCATTATTATACCCCTCTAAAAATAATGTGTTGAATAACAAACTACCCCACGACGTGTAGATGTTAAGACATATTTGTGCATTTATGGTGACTATGTCATTCATAGGACTAATAGATCATTGAATATAGTTGTAAAATATATTTTATAACATCAAATTATGTACAAGGTACTGGGGATATTATTTTGTTCTGGAAACAACAATGATACAGGAAGTGGAAAAGGAAAAAAACATTGAAGGACGTGATGAAATTATTACCCCTTCTTCAGTTACTTATTTTTTATTTTATCAAATGGGATAAATAGTTGGGATTTATGAACAACGTAAGGCCTCTAGGTTTATTTTATGGTAGCTTGGAGGATATTTGAGTAGGGGGTGGCCAAGCCAAATGGAATTGGAGGTGTGAAATTAAGAAAAGGAGAAGGTCCCTTTTATAAGATATGTGAGGTTCACATTTGGACTATCATGAAATTCTATATAATTATATATTCATATTATGTTTATAATGGTTAAAAAAAGATTTATTTGGAGAATTATGAGTGGATAGGTCAAAAACCACTGAACCAATAGGTTTTTGAAAGGTTTAGGTCACTGTATTAAACTAATCTTCTATATTTTACTCATAGTAAAATAAAATATCTTTTACCATGTATTCTTTCATTATTATTATAAATGTTTAATAAACATACTATAAATTTCCAAGAGAACCCCTTGTGGTTCATTATTGATATATTAAACCTTATATAAGACCTTTTATTTCTATAGATTTTTAAGAATATTATATCCATTGATAATATAGTATTTGATTTAAAAACTCATTTATGTCAAGTTTGATCCTATTTAGTATTTGGTTTTTGCAAAAGTCATTAAAACATTATATATTTAAAATAATTATTTATTTAACCTTAATATGTCATATTAACCATGAAAATTAGTTTAATACATAAAAATTAACAATAATAATTATTTTAATATTTATAATATCAATTATTTAAAAGTTTTAATAGTAAGGTAGTTACTGCATCATCATTGTGTCATAAAAAATCTAAATTATTTTATGTCTGAAAATTTAAATAAATTTCCAATATGTAAGAAATATGTTTATATATCTAATGGATATTTATAATCGAATTTATCTATTGTATTAGCCTATATTAATTATGTTTTAGTTGTTATAATTTTAATTTATCACTTTTAATTCTACTTTAAATAAAATAGTAATAAATGTTCAAATAGAATCCAAGTAGACCAAAAAGATAATATTTTAATACTAAGGTCGATTTTGGTCATAATACAATTATCCAATAGTATTTGGACCTGTGTTAGGGTAATTATAATATCATTTTTCCTTTAATTACACTATTTACATTTTACCGTGTTAAATGAAATTTAAATGTTACTATTCAAAAAAATTATTTTCATCCAATTGAAATATATTTTATTTACTAATTTCATTTGTGTCTCTTAGATTTTGGAAATTCAATTAAAATAAGTAGTAAAATTATGTTTTATGCAAATTTGAAAATGTGCCTAGAAGGTGGGTAAAAGACATAAAAAGGTCCATAAAATTTTATATATCAAATATTAATATATAATGGCTACAATGAATTACATTGGACATATATAAGAATTATGTATCTATTTTGACCTAAAAATAATTTAAATAAAATAAATATTTATTATTATAAAAATTCTATTTTAAACAATAACACGTTGTTTTTTAAATATTCGTCAAAAAATTATTGTTTCCTAAAACTACCAAAAAATCACAGTATGCTAATTTGGATATTCTAAATAAAAATATGATTTCCATTTTGAAAAATAAAATATGTAAAAAAATTAAAAAGTGGGTATTTCTATTCATAATGGCATGTTTGATTAGTTTTGGTGGGCGGAAACTCCATGTTGTGTACAACGCAAGATACTACCTTATTCAATGGGAAACATACTCTGGAAGCTGGGGTGTAACATTATTCCCTCCATTAAATAATTTCATCCTTAAATTTTCTTGAATATATCTTCATAAAATGAATGGGTTGGTTTATCATTATATGTTATTCGGGATACCATGTTTCCTCTTCTATCTTATGGTTTCTCCATATAACATTTACCAAAAAAGACTTCCATCTTCTAAAAAATTGTTCTCTAGTATCAAGAATCATGAGAGGCTCTTCACAATAAGATAGACAGGGATCCAGTTCTATTTCATCATTGGTGAGTACTTGTGTTGGGTCATGCATGAATTTTATCTATAGTGATACGTGGAAAACATCATGAACATTGGAGATACATGGTGGTATTTCCAAACAGTATGATATAACTCCAATTTGTTCTAGAATTTTGAATGGTATGATGAAACTGAGACTCAATTTACCCTTCATACCGAATTGTAAAACACTCTTCCATGGAGATACCTTTTTCGAAAACATTATATCCAACATGAAATTACAATTCCTTACATTGTTTATCGGCATAACTCTTTTTCATAAATTTAGTGGCTCTGAGGTGTGTTTGGATAATCATAACCTTTTCCAATGATTCCTCAACCAGTTCTAAGCATATTAGTTTTCTTTCACCAATATCATCTCAATAAGTTGTTGTGCGACATCTCATTCCACATAATTCTTTATACGGTGCCATTTAAATACATGAATGAATGATATTGTTATTCGAAAATTAAACTAGAGGTAAATACTGATCTTATATACTGAGAAAGTCATGTGATCAAGATCACAACATGTCGTCTAAGGTTTGAATTGTCTATTCTAATTGACAATTAGGTTTAGGGTTGATGGAAGTGTTCAAACAATGTTTAGTAACCAAGGATTTCTGAATAATATTCCAAAATACTGATCTAAAATGGGGGTTATCATAAAAAAAGGATATGGGTACACCATGAAGTCTTAAAACATCATCAATATATAGCCTTGTAAAATGATCAACTCATGAATCTTCTATTATAGTAATAAAATCTGCTGACTTGGTAATATGAACAACAATTACCCATATTATATCACTCCTTCTAGGAGTCTTTGGTAGCCCCATGATAATGTTTATAATAATTTCATCCCATTTCCACTCAGGTATGGGAAAAGGTTGCATGAGTCCTATAAGATGTTGTCTTCCAGCCTTAACCTATTGAAAACCCATACATCTTGACACATAATCAGTAATCTCCCACTTCATGTTATCCCACCAAAAATGTTCATTCAAATCTCTATACATCTGAGTGCTACCAGGGTGTATATGGAAATTGTAGCTATGAGCATCATCCAAAAATTCTCTTTTTATATCAGGTATATCAAGAACACAATGTCTCTTACCAAATTTCAAAAATTCCATCTTCATATATGAAGTCTATCAATCTTCCTTCATTCACAGATTTAATTTAATTTTTAAACTCCACATCATCTGTCTAGGAACTTTTTATCCGTTATAATGGAGATGATTAGTCTACCATTTGAAAAAGTATTGATGTTTCACCTTCCATGATTATTCCCATATACATATTAACTAGATCGAGAATAGTGGATCCCTTTCAACTCCCATCATGTTTAAAACCCAATGATCCTTCTTGCTCAAAGCTTATTCCACCATATTTTACTTCATTCGGACGTAGTGTATAGGGAAATCATTATCGTTGAGTAGTTCAACCCATCATGTTTTCCTCATGTGGAGTCATTTTTTTGAGAAGATATACTACAATCTCTTGTGATATGTATATATCTCACATTTATCAACATAGAGATAGTTTCTCCATATATTTAAATCAAATATTAAATCTTCTAACTAAAAATCATGTGTTGGATAGATTTTCCATGAATTTGTAGTTTTTGTGATGCATAGGAAATAACTCTATCATTCTGTAGAAGGACACATCCATGTTATTTCATTGAAGCATCATAATAATAAAAAAATTCATCATTCCACAATGGTAGAGTCAATACAGGATAATTGAGTAATATTCTCTTTATTTCATCGAAGCATTCTTCACACTCTATTGTCCAGATATGTTTAACAACTTTATGTGTGAGCGTGGTTAATGGGTTAGCCAATCAAGAAAATTTTTGGACAATGTGCTAATAATAACCTACTAATCCCTTAAAACTGTGTGGCTCAGTTATACTTTTTTGTGCTGGCCATTTTTGGATTCCCATGGTCTTTGAAGGATCGAAAAAGATTGCATCCTTTGAGGTAATATGGCTAGGAAAATAAATTCCCTCAAGCCAGAATTCACACTTGATAAACATCACATATAAATAATTTTGTTGAGGGTTTTTAGAATACTGCGCAATTTATTTTAATGATATACGTAGATTTTGGAAATTACCAAGATATAATCAATAAATAGCACTACAAAATCATTAAGATATTATTTGAAAACAATATTCCTTATAACCTTGATGACAGAGGGTGCACTATTCAGGCCAGAAAGAATTACTATAAACTCGTAATTCACATACCTGGTTTGAAATGTTGTCTTCGGAAGAAATTCCTTCTTCACACAAAACCAATGATATCCTGATTGAAGGAAAATATTTTTAAAATATTGAGCTCCATGATGTTGATTGAATATGTCATCAATTCGATGTAGGGGATACATTTTATTTATTGTTATATCATTGATCACCCTACAGTCAATGAAAAACTTCATAGTTCCATCTTTCATCATAACATAAACAATATGGGCTCCCCATGGAGAACAAATAGGTTAAATAAATACATTATTACTCAATTACTTTAGTTTTTTCTTTAGTTCCAATAATTCCATAGTGTACATTCTATAAGGGGTCTTCGATATGGGCCTTGAACTAGGAATTCAACCAATGGAGAACACAATTTCTTATTCTGGAGGATGTCTAGGTAAATTCTCTGGAAAAAAATCAACATATTAATTCACAATAGTTACGTCCTACATTTGAAAAATATTTTCCTCCCCCATTGTCATTTAATTATCTTCCTTCCCAATAATTGAATTTAATAAAGCTACCAGTGTGGGATCTATTTATGAATCAGGTTGTGACATTTCTGCTCTAAAGATAAGGTACCCCTTATCATCATCGCAAATTCTACCCAACTTCTTCTAACAATTAATTTTCAAATCATGGTCCAAAATCCTATTCATACCATGAATTATATCAAATTCAATCTTTGGTATGATGATGAGGTCAACAGATATAGAACATTTATATTCCCTAAAGGGGAACGTTTCACAAAACATTGTTGCAATGATATATCCCTTATGTGTTTTATCTGAAAAATTCATTGTAAAATATAATTGGAAAAATCTAATTTTCAGGTAAAACAAGGAATATACGAAACAATGTGATGATCCTAAATCAAATAAGGGATTGTCTAAATTTGAGGAAACCATTAAATTACCTACCACCACCTCTTTTAGAGCTTCAACCTCAATAGTAGTGATCATATAAGCTTGTACATGATCCCTTGGCCTTTTTTGAGGTATGTTTCATTGGTTCTTAATAAATTCATTTTCATAATGCCCCATTTCTCTACAATTGTATAATTTATCATTGTAAGCAACATTATTTCACTTGTAATCACGATCATGGTGGCATTTTTTCACCACAGTTGTAACAGACTCTCCTTCAAGCATGTACCTTGTTGCTTCTCCCATATATACTATAGGATGGGAATTCAAATTTTCCCATTATCCCCTTATTTACATTTCCAGAGTGTTCAACATATCATTTCCTCTATTTCTTTTCTTTAATGTCCAAAGTCTTAGAGAATTCCTTTTCATTATTGATAGCACATGATACTATATATTAGTATGATGATATGGATTTCCTGACTAATGCTTGATGAAGAAATGTTTTTAACCCGTAAAATAATCAATTGATCATACTCCTTGGGTTAAGTATATAATATGTTACATGCATTGCTATCCATGTAATGTCATCCTCATACTTTGTGACATTATCATTCCCCTTTTTCCTCAAACTCAAAAATTGTCATTCCATATCTACTTGATGGTCATAAGGAATGTATTTTTCTAAAAAAAACTATTTAAACACCCTCTATTCCAAATTTTATACTTCATCACCCTCTTTTGTTCTTCAAATTAAATACCCCATTGATCTGAATCTCCCGTGAGTGGATAAACTGCCTGGACAACTTTTTCCCTTTCGCTACTCCCCAAAGCATGAAACATTTTCTCAAAGGAACATATGCATTGCTCTACTAGAAATGAATTTTTAGTCCCACTGAATGTTGGTGGTCACTTCTCATGAAGAAATCTGACATTTTTCCTCGGCATTATTGATCAGGGTGCTCCATATTGGTATGGTTATTATTTATAACCTGAGTGATTTGTCCTAGTTTGGTTATAAGTTGTTCAAAACCGGTTGTATAAATAGCTCCACTATTATTATCCTGGGTTGGATGGAAATACCTATTTCGATTATGTGTGTTGATACAGTTTCCATTCCATATGCTAGGTTAAAGTTCTATACAATGGAATACACTATATTAGTTTATGATTTTCAAAAAATAATTCCAAACTAGTAAAATAATAAACATAAATTTAATATATTATTAATAATATCCATAATCTTAAAAAAGAGTTTTCTATTAAAAAGTAATTACTCAAAACACATTCATAGAATATTTTAATGAAAATGTGAATTATCGTAAGCATTTTCCCTGAGAGTGTCAAAACCAAGAGTGTAAAAAGGCTCGTTGTCATGTACTGGGATACCCATGTTCAAGCCTGAAAATCCTTGTCAGGGTTTTCAATCCTAGGAACATTTGTGCCAAAGATGCCTCTACATGCTCGTATCTAGGCAGGGATGAATTTATTATAAAATACAAAAAATCTCTTCATTATCAAAATTCTGGGAAGTTATTCTATACTAATCGTCAAATTCTATCTTTCGGTAATTTTTTCTAATCAATGTTTTTTTAAATATAGCTTTCATGATTTATACTAAACATCCTCTGATACCAACTGTAATGAACTTGACCTAGTTACACAATATTAGTGTATAATTACATAACACTGGAATGATCACAAGAGATCATGTCTCGAAAGACAGATTTGTTTAGTAGCCTTGGATGTAATAGATACATACACAAGTTTTACGTTACATCCTGAAATAAAAGATAAAAACATTGTGTCCCCTTTGAACACACTCATATCACGTATCTTATCCCTTTAGGTAAATATTAATACACTTCTTCATATCCTCAAAAAAAATTAAACATTGAAATGGGTGTGTTCAAATGCTCATTAAGGATTATAATATAAGCCAAACTATCATAAATAAGAATAAAAATTTAAGGAAATTTATATGATTAAAACACAACCCTTTTTGAAATAAAAATCAGCATAATATGGGAAATAAAAATCAAATTATGCAATTTAATTATTCACATGGATATTATACTAGTCGAATAATCTAATATAATATCAATATCCAATTTCATAATGATAGAATGCATAATCCAAGACATCATAACCACATAGTCAGGGACTCATGAAAAGACTACAAATAATATTTCTAATGGTCTTATAAAAAGACACAAGTTTCTTCAAAGAGACCTACCAATGTGATGAGGAGCTAGGGTGGGATCCACCTGTCACTTACTATGTCCAATGTGTTCCTCCTACGAAATGGATGAAACAAAACATAATCATTCGTATTAAAAAAATAATACAAAATGATAAAACATAAACAATAAACCATAAACCATATAAATATAACAAATCCACAATAAAAATATATCACAAAACCTTCAATACAATATAGAAAATTGTATCATATTAAATCATCACCAATCATGTGGAAAATCAATAAAAGTATTTTAACATAGATGAAATCAAAAGAGTTTGAGAGAAATATCTCTTCATATTATTAACTCATTTAAAAGTCAAGTAATTATAAAAGAAAAGATTTATTTTTAGTTTATTCTTGTGATCATGTAATGGAAGCTTAGAATGTGTAATAGTGATGGAAAAAAATCTCACTTTCCATGTAAGTTTAAAAACATTCTCTCCTTAATTCGTTGAAAAGTTGAAAATGTACCCTGTTTAAAATATGATGTAAAGACTCCTTTCAAGAAATTTTCTAAACATTTAAATAAGGGTACAAATTAATTTATACCATATTAGAGTAAATAATAATATTGTTTTGAAATACTTTTTTAAGAAACACGGATGTTGATTATATGGTGGTCCCGATAGATACTCAC
Source organism: Viscum album (assembly GCA_963277665.1). Classification (NCBI taxonomy): domain Eukaryota; kingdom Viridiplantae; phylum Streptophyta; class Magnoliopsida; order Santalales; family Viscaceae; genus Viscum; species Viscum album. The sequence goes on from OY728160.1 coordinate 1,924,889,844, forward strand.
ATACAAACAACCCCGAATAATGAATAAATTGTAGAACTAACCATTACCATTTACTTTTCCTTGATCGAGGGTACATTAAACTATTTTATAATAGTTATATAACTGTTACTAAATTATAATGTAACCACATAAATAAATTTGATATCATATATGATCTTCTAATATTTCCTTATTAATAATATTTCAGTATTATCATTATTTCAAGTGTTAACTGTTTCATTTTCCCTTAAATGTTTTGTTTCATAAGTTATTTTGGTTATGTATAGGATGTATTTGATACATATCCATAATTATATAAAGTTCATATACATTATTTTTAATCACAAAATTAAAATTATTAATGAATGATTACGATAGGGAATAAATCTCATCCCGTTCGTGGAGACGGTAATCTATACCTACGTACAAGAAACTATATCATTCAATTCATGCTGAGATCATATATAATTGATGCTGAGATCATATATAATTGGATTGTATATCATATATAAAGAATAATTATCATGTTATATTTATTAATTACATCATTTATATTCATTATTATACCCATACAAATAAGGATGTTTTGAATAACAAACTACACAACGACGTGGAGATTTTAAGCAGTATTTACGCACGTATGATGTCTTTTTCATTCATAGGATGGATAGACTAATGAATATTGTTGTACCATATTTATAATAATATCACAGTATGTATATGTTTCTGGTGTTATTATTTTGGTATGGAATCATCAAAGAATGTGGTAGTAGATGAATAAAAGAACATTGAAAGAGGGGATAAATTTTTACCTCTTTGTCGGGTTCATCCCTTTGATTTGATCAAAAGGGATCCATAGGATAGAATTATGATCAATGTAATGCCACTATATAGATGTTTGGGTATTTGGAATGATATTTGAGCAAGGTTTGGATATGGAAAATGGCTTTGGATGTGTGAAATAAAGAGGAGGGGAATTACCCTTTTATAAGAAAGGTGAGGGTCATTTTAGGAAAAGATTGAAATATTATATTATTATACAATAATATCTGGTATATAATTTCTCTAAAGGGATTTATTTCTTAGATAAGGTGGGTTTGGGACGAAAAAATCTCAACCAATAGGTTTAGACAGGTGTAGGTCACCATATTAACCTTATTATTTATATTTAACTCTGTTAAATAATTTAACTTTTACCATGTATTCTTGTATTATTATAATAAATTCTTAACAAACATGCTATAAAAGCCAAGAGAATCTGAAATGGTTAATTATTGAGATATATATATATATATATCATTATATATGTATTTTTCCATAACCTAGATTTTTATGAATATTATATAAATTAATAATATAGTATTTGTTTTAAAAACTCAATTATGTCAATTTTGACACTATTTAGTATTTGGTTTTGGTGAAAGTCATAGAAAATTTATCTATTCAATCAAAATTTATATAAGCAACCCTAAAATTTCATATTATCCTTTAAAATTCGTGTAATTCATAAAATGTATCAATTTACAATTAATTTAATAATTATAATATCAATTATTTTAATTATTTAACAATAAGGTAATTACTGCATCATCATTGTGTCAAAAATATATTTAATTATATAATTTCAAAAAAATTTAAATAAAATACCCATATATATAAAATATTCTTATAGTTCTAATGAAAATATCTAGTCTAATTTATCTTATGTATAACCCAATATTTAAAATATTATAGTTATTAAAATTTGAATTTACCACTTTAAAATCTTTTTTAAATAATATAATAATAAATGTGATAATCTAATCCAAGTAGACCAAATGGATAATATTTTATTCATAAGGTTTATTTTGGTCTATATTCACTCATACAATAGAATTAGGACATGTTTTTGGGTAATTATAGTATATTTTTTACCTTTAATTACTATATTTACATTAAACGGTGGTAAATAAAATTCAAAATATACTATTCACCAAGAATTATTTTCATCATGATGAACGAAATTTTCCTTAATTATTTCCACTATGTCTATTTTATTTTGGAAATTAAATTCACAGAAGAGTTAAAATTACCTTTTATGAAAATTTGCAAATGTGGCAAGAATGTGGGTAAAAGAAGATAAAAGATTGATAAAATTTTATATATCAAATCTTATTATAAAATTAATCCAATGAATTACTTTGAATATATATAGGTATTATTTATCTATTTTTACCAAAAATTAATTTAAATAAAATAACTATTTATTTAAATAAAAATTTGGTTTCAAATATTAACGTATTGTTTTTCACTATTCACAAATATTGAAATTTCATAGAAAAATACCAAAAATGAACCCTAATTTTTTTTTGATATTATGAATCCAAAACTGAAATCCATTTTGAATATAAAATTTATAATATTTCACCATGTGGGCATTACTATTCATAACAGAAAGTTAGATTGGATGTGGTATGCTAAAACTCTATGTTATGCATAGTGCATGCTATTTTATTATTCAAAGAGTAATTTACCACTGAACCATGGATTTTTATAGAAACCACCCTCTACCATCCTCCTTATAAAAACAAAGGTGTTTTGGGCATCCATTTTTTGGTGATGATCGTCAACAGATCGAGTTTTAGCATGTTGCGTGTGTTGTTCTGCACTCGAAATTACGACGTTTCGCTAGAAAGGAAGGAAGTTTGAGTTTTAAAATCCCATGTCTCATTTATGTGTTATTTTTCTTTATATTTTTATATATCTATTCACTATTTCATGTAGGTTTATGTCGGTCCATATTTAGAGGCATGATAGGTTAAGGCCTCTGATGTGTGTGATAACCTACTCAGCACAAGTCACCGAACCCTGGCCTTCTGGTGGTAGGCATGGGGAGTAGCGACCCAAGACCTATTCTATCAAGTCATGATAGAGTGGTATCAATGGTGGTTCCACCTTTGAAATATGCAAGCGTAGTCAGTCTAGCTGTGACCTTGGTTTGTGTAGCATAGCTGCAGTGTTAAGACGATTCATGTTCAACTTTCAATCTAGGGACTCTAGTGTTAGTGTGGTGGCCGACATATCCATTCACCCAGACTCTGATAACCTTCCAATCAAATTGGTACATTAGGACACTAGTTGCAGGGGTATATTGGTATATTCATCATAAATGACGTGGTTTTGTGTTTTTGTGGTCCATCTTGAGTATGCTCCTCAGATATACTCTTTGACCCTAGTGCATCTTGATAATATTTCAGGATACCTACATGATGACAGCTAGTGAGGGTCCGAAATCGGGATTGTGGTGATGATCTACCCCGAGTAGAGGCTTTGGGGTGGGGTAATGGATTTGAGGATAGACCTCCAGGTTGTCCACAAGTGGAGCCACCACCAATCGTGGACCTGATTGTCTTGGTAGTGCCAGAAAAGGATGCATACAGGATAAGTGCGCTACATGAGTTCTAGAGGAAGCGACCTCGGATGTACCTGGGTGATCCAGATTCCCATACAGTGGATGACTGGCTCGAATCAGTCACCAGAGTTTTATTCCAGGTGAGGATACCTCCACATCAGATGCAGGTCCAAGTAGTGAGCCTTCTAAATGGGTTGTTGGGAAATGGTGTATTCTAGTGAAGTAATCCCAGGATGATGAGATGATAACATATGAATTGTTTTAGTATCTCTTCAAGGAAGAGTTATATCTATTAACGCTAAGGTTAGTGTAGATCCTAGTGCTTTTGAAGATTTGGCATGAGGTCATGACTATGTCAGAGTACTCAGGGAGGTATAAATACCTCGCCTGATACTCTCTAGATATGGTTTGAGACTGGCCCTTTAGGGATCATACCATCGAGTGGGGTCTACACAGTGAAATCCAAGAAGCTGTGGTTTCATTATGTCTTCCCACCTATGATTTATTGTTGGAGAGGGCCTTGGTGGCAGACTATATTTTTTCTAAGTATATTCCACCCATCAGTGTTGGGCATGTGGGAGGTGAGACCTCAGGAGCTGGTTTGGTAGATGGTTTGGTAGATGGTAGCTGATGAAAGTCTCTGGTGTCTAGGAATGGAAAATCTTTTAGGAGGTGACCCCATAATGAAGGATTTGAAACTCATGTCTCTCAGGTCAACTTTGTTCAGTCGTTGGAGAGGCAGTGTTATGCTTTCAACGGTGGAGGGAATTTTTCTAGAGATTTTCTGACCCACCATGCTACTGAGTGAGATATGGTCTATTGTTTGCTATGACAGATGAAATGTCTCAATTATATATGTCAATAGGGTGGTGGATGTGGGAATTTAACTGGTTCAGTAGTGGGAGGTGACATGATGTATGTGTTTCTTCCACCACCACCCACAGGTGGTCCACACTAAGCTTAGGGAGCGTGAATATGAGTGTGAGGACAACAGTCTGCATTAGAGGTTGTCAACTCAATGGCTTTGCCAATGGATAGAGGTTAGCTCTATGTCCTTTCTACTTCTTCTGATGTTTTTATAGAAACAGTCAGTAGGTACACATGACAATTTGTGGCATGCCTGGGGTTGGTTAAAGGTACTAGTAAGAGCATGTGTGGGTGTTGTTTTATGTGCAATGAAATCATGAGGAAGAGGTATCCTTCCCCCAATGAGATGCATTTTGGTGACGTGATTAAATCCATGCGGGTGAGTTTTTGTTGCCCAATGTGTATAGTGTTGTGGTGTGGTGGATGGGTCTCTCTAACTTATGTGTTCGAGAATGGTAGTGCGTTGAAGAGTATTTGAAAAATTCTTTGGGTTTCCCATAGTGTATACATCTTGGAAACATAATAACCCTTGGTGGTATTTGTAGTTTTTTTGGTGATCTTACTGGTGTGGGAAACCTAGTTCATAGTTTATTTTCATTCCCTCGTTATTTTGACTTTTCAGGGATAAAAAGTCTTATGGTGGGGAGGATGTAGTGACTAGTTTTATCCCATGTCAGAGATTGGAATATTCCTACAAATAATCTAGAGGTAGGCATGAAAGAGACATGAGATTCCGAGACCTATGGTGCCTAGAATTAATTTTATAAAAATAGTAGCTATTTTTATACTATGCATGAGTTGGGAATGTGTTATCTCTGAAATGGCATCTCGGATCAGAAATATGAGGGCATTGTTGAATACAGATTGCGTTGTTACCCAAGGTGGTTTGTAACCTTGGCGGGAACATGCATGTTATAGAAGAAGGCGATCATTATCATTTTTGTAAATTAATGAACTTGTTTATTTATGGTATTTTTCTCAAATAACTCTATAATGGAGTTTCAGTTTGTAATTCTATGATCATGGTTGATTCTAGATCATCGTCTTAACCATAGGCACAACATAATTTTCATTGTCATTGTGTTCCATGTTGAAGGCATGTTGGAGGGGAGTTAAAATGTAGTTTAAAACCCATAATAAAAATCAATATAATTACCCCCTACCTTCCTCCTCTACGTGTAAGGTGAAACCACCCTCCACCCTCCTCCATTGACGAAACAAGGTGTTATGGGTGTCTATTTTTCATGTTGATCAATATAAAATCGATCATCAACACATTACATGCATCATTCTACACCTGAAGCTTTGGCGTCTCACCCGCGAGGTAGGAGGTTTGATTTTTAAAATCTAAGATCCTATTTATGCATTGTTTTTCTTTCAGATTTTATATATGTTTTGACTATTTCACGGAGATATATTTTGGTGAATTTTTATAGGTATGATAGGCTGAGGCCTCCCATCTGTGGGATAACCTACTCAGTGCTAGTCTCATACCACTGACCTTTTAGAGGTGGGATTGGAGATTTGCAGCTCGGGCCTCATTGGGTCAGTTAGGTCATGTTGTTATAGAAAATCATTGAGAAAGACTTGATCATCTACCTTGAAAGAATGGTCATTCCTCTTTTTATCTACATATCTTCTCTTCCTACTCTATTCTATTCTCATTTTCTTCGGAATCAAATAAAATTTTTCTTCCATCTCTTATACCAATTTTGATCCCATCAACGTTATTTCACCCTCTTCATGCCCAAAAGCTATAGTTTGACACCACATTCCATATAATTCAATCAAATTATATTATCTTTATACTAGAATGACAACTTTTATTATAAGAAAACAAAAACAAATAATGATGTTGGTCCCAACATCCCTAGTAATCCATTGAAGGAGAACATATCATATCTTCTAATGTATTAATAGTTCATTCTTACTTCCCATATAATGGTGAATGTAATGATTTAAAAAAATTTAATTCAGTACCCAAAGACATCTGATGGTCTCTAATAAATTTTAGAGTGATCCAGGGATAATGATCATATGAAATAGAGAGGGAAACTCCTTGAAATCTGAATTTCCCTTTAATATACATTTTAGAATGTTTTTCTAGAGGAAGAGTGTCTCAAATATTATGAAATTGAGAAAATATAGTCAATCGATCAACAATAACCAAGATTTCATTATTAAATCATGAATTATTTGTTAAAACCACTACAAAATCAATGGATATATTTTCAATTTTCCACATCGGCACGGGAAACGGCTGAATCAACTCTATCGGTATCTACCACTCTACATTAACTTGTTGAAAATTAAAACATTTCAATTTAAAGTTGGTATTATCTCTTTGTATTCCATACCACTAGTAATACCTTCGATGATCTATGTACATCATAGTACTAAGAAGATGAACATAAAACATAGAACTATGAGTTTTAAATATTAAATCATTCTTCAAATGTGAATCACAAAGATCACATAATCTCTTTCTAAACCTAAAATCATAGTCTTTATCAATTATAAATTATGGAATCATACCCCTCTAAACTCTTTCTACTTTTCACTACAACTAATTGTCTTCTTTCTATGCTTTCTTTTCTCTCTCTGAAATGGATGATTTTCACTACTTCCTGAAACAAAATAGAGGAATTCCATTCACCAATAACTTCAAATCCAATGTTCATCAAATCAAAAACCAAATGATATAATTTCAAATGTATCATGTTTAATATAGTATTACTCTTTCAACTAAAAGCATCCTTCAATTTATTTCCAATTTATTATAGTAATGAATTGTGGAATCACAGTTCTTGATGAATTCTAGCCATTTCCATTGTATCATATTTAATTTTTTCTATTTTAATGTATACATCAATGTTTTGTTATCAGTATATATTTCACACGTTACTCTATATAGACAATTCGTCTAATTTTTAATAGCAAAACAATAGTAGTTTTTTCTAAATCACTTGTTGTGTAATTTATCTCATGAGTTTTCAACTAATGTGAATCATAAGTAATTATATAACCATTTTTCATTAGGATACAACCATGTACTTTCAACAATGAATAACTGTATATAAAAAATAGACCATTCCTTGATGGTTGTGCCAAAACTGGAGAATTCACCAATCATCATTTCAATTAAAGAAATCATTCATCAGATTCTTTTATCCAGATGAACATAACCCCTTTTCATGTTAACATAGTTAGTGGTCTATAAAACAAAGGAAATTTTTTGAATAACATCCTATAATAATCTTCTAATCCAAGAAAGCAACGAATCTTGGTAATATATGTCGATAATCGCCATTCATAAAAAGCTTTTGTTTTAGTAGAATAAACAATTATGCCATATTAAAAAAACATGATCAAAGAATGATTTTTTTGTAACCAAAACTCATACTTACTAAAATTACCATACCATTTATTTTTATTTAAGGTAGGAATGAAATTACATAAATGACATTCATGGTCCTCTTTACTTGTATAGAATACCATTAAATTATCAATAAACACAAAAAAACCTATTAAATAACCCATGGAAAATTATATTCATAAGATCCATGAATTCATCATTGAATTATTTAACAAAAAATTCGTTAAATAAAAATTCATAATGGCCATATCATGTATGAAACATGCTCTTTGGAATGTCCAATTCTTTTAATTTCAATTTATTGTACCCTGAACTGAAGACAATATTCAAAAAATACTGAGCTCCCAAGATCTGATAAAAAAATCATCAATATGAGGAATATGATTCTTGATCATAATAGTGATGTGATTCAAGGCTCTATAGTAATTTAAAAGTCTCATTGAACTATATGAATTTTTAGAAAACAAGATAGGGTAACCCAATGTCGATGTGTTAGATTGAATGAAACTAATATTTAATAACTCATGAATTTTTTTCATTGACTCAAAAAGATCAATTTGATCAATTCTATAAGGGGGTATTAAAATTAACATATATTCAAGAACCAATTCAATAGTAAATTCAACTTCCATATTAGGTATTATACCAGGAAAATGATTATGAAAAAAAATCAAGATACTCATCGACCACTAGGACAACATTAATCTAAATAGTTCCTTTGCTTTCAAAAATATGTTCAATGTATCATTCATTCCTATCATTTACTTGTGTTCTTGTAATCCTAAAAAATTATCTATAGTAAGGGATCATTCTTTTACACATACTGAATTTTTTTTAGAAGAAAACTCATTAGATATGAAGTAATTATTTTCATGATAAATGGAATGCCAATCCGTTTTGAAAATAACATCAAAATCTATTAGTGGAAGTACAATCCGGTTTTCTGGTATATTCATTCCAAACAGATAGAAATTTATATTCCTATAATTTCTTTTTGTCTCACCAATTCCTCCATGTGATTTTTCTAGAAGTTCCGGATTCATACCTTGAGATAGAATATCTAATTTACATAAAAATTTATAAAAAAAATAAAAGAATGTGTATACCCAAAATCAATCAGCACATTGGTATAATACGAATAAACAAAAATTATACATAACACTATTTAATTTAATGGTTGAACATCTTTAGAGGTAGTAGAAATGGATTTCACCACACCTTTATTCATTTATCCCAGATTCTCTATATCATATGTGTTAATATTTAGACAGTTATTTGTGTAATTACCCATTACATTTCATTTAAATCCATCGTCTGATTATAAATCACATTTTATCATACCACTGAAGTGGTATTTTCAGTGCAATTACAAGCCTTATGTCCGATTTTAACACATTCGAATCACTTATTAGAATTTAAAAGAAAATCCCAGTGAGTATTTTATGAAACTTTTCAGAAACTGTAATCGTATGTAACTTACCATCATAATTTTTTGAAAAACACTTCCCTTTCATCTACCACCATGACCACTAATTTTGTTGTTTTTCATAGAACACCTAGTCATTGGAAAACTCTATTTCCACATTCTCCACTCATAGAAAAAGTATTTCATAACTTTTGAACTGATTAAAAGTTAATAACCTTAGATACTTTGGCATTAATCTTGAGTAAAAACTATTTATTTTTCTATAAATATTCAATATGATATGTGGACAATACCATTCCAATCAAGTGAATTTTTCTTCATAAGTATCCCTTAAGTCCTCCTCTAGCCACAATTCAATGAATTTTTTTCTAAACTATGTTGATCCTCCAAATGAAAATATTTCTCCAGGAACAAACCATTGAATTCATCACAATGAAAAAAATAAATATCATTATTATCCTCGATATTTTTATCCATCAACATCAAAATATTTGATTCATAAATATAAAATTTAATAGAAAGAATAACCTTTTAATGTTATGAACACCCCGTGACATCAAAAATATTTTTGATTGCTTTAATCTACCATTAAAAAATCACATGGCTAGATGATCCTCTGAATGATGGGGGATGTTGCCTCATGAAATGATCCACTACAAACATGTTATTTTTTCATTGATCTATCTGAATTCTTGTATATATACCACCACCATTTATATCCTGACTCAAATATTATTTCATTTCAACAAACAATTTAGTTATGATTTTGACCATTTCGAGATTTTAATTTTCTAGGTTGTTTCACTCTTGTTGTCATCCCATCATTGATGCCCCGTTTCTTCTACAAAAATCCATTTTTAACATATAAATTTATATATGTAGAAACATGGTAATACTAAAATTATATATCATTCAATCATAACTTAATGTAAAAAATAATTTATGGGTATTCATTTTACAATATCCTAACTCCTAATAATATATAAATTGACAACTGATACCAATTATAATGACATGGCCTTAAAAATAACATAATTTTATGTTATGTCAAGAATTCACATTGAGTATCTTTTCAGATCTATAGTTTTATAGAATTAGTCCATAAATATTACATTTCATCCCAAATATTACAAAGTAGACACTTATACTCTATCTAATTTTTTCACAAATATATAGCTCTTTAAATAAAGAATTTATTATTTTCTTCATAAAAATCTTTTTAAAATCTTACATCCTATTACCTTTCCTTATACATTCTGAAAAACATTTCAAATACATGAGATGAGTATAAAAAGATTATAAAGTTTTATGAAATAAGGAAAAAACATTAGTCCATAAATACATACTAATCAATAATATCACATTTTCACTCATAAGACATAATCTCTTTACTATTACTGATGGTATCATATGATATAGGAATAAATTATAGAAATCGTAAATTGTAAAGGTAAATTGTGGCATCCATAACATACTTATTTTGTATCTTTTACATCTATATGGAGACAATCCTAAATAATTACATTTGGAACACCCATCAATGTATATTCCCTAAATCTTGCAGGTGAAACCATAATGTTTACCTCTATCACATTACCAAATGAATTAGAGAACTGTCATGGGCTCACCGGGCCTTGTTTTATCATGGATCCAGTCTTATCCACTAACAATGCCAATGAACCATAACAAAATCATAACACAAAAAACAAGCATTAAGGAATGATAAAATTTCCACATTACAATCAAAATATATCATGTCAAATATATTGACTTTATAAATGCTTTCTAAAAACCCTTTTCTACAAAAAAATACATAAATGGAGATTATGGTTTTTATTTTCATTTGAAAATCATTACATCATGTTATGGAAACCATATTTCAAATAATTAACACAGTGGAAGAATGGTTGTTGTAGAAATATACTTAAAAAAGAAACATTCATTTTTTCATTTAGTAAAAAAATATTAAAAACATATTCCTTTTGTAAACCGTTGAATTATATTAAAATAAAAATGGTATACCTATACAATATAGAATATAATGTCATTTATAAACCAATATATTCCTCAGTGAATAGATTTTGAGATGAAGTCCCTTACCTTGAGTCGGACATGTCTTGTTCGTTATTTATCTACCTGAATAATAAACGTAAGATAATTTCTAATTACATCATAACCCATTTCAAGTTTATTATTCCTTTTATATCACTTATTACCTATTTTTAACTATCATATAATTATTCATGTTAATATTGGTTTTTTTTATGAAATTCGGTACTTGGGTCGAAAATGAACTTGTTTTGATGTAAATTGTCAACGTACGAAAAATTACATCATCTCTATAATGATATTAATTATTTTTATTAACATAAATATATAGTATATATGTATTTATAATATTCTATAACATGTTTATATATTAAATTAAATTCAACACTCATGGAGATAGTACATCGTACGTATGCATAAACACGAATTTTATTTAATTTTCATATTAAAAATGAAAACAAAATGAAACAAAGTTATAATATAATACTAGTATAACGTCCATGTTATAAATTATATATATTATCAATTATGGAATCCTTTAAATGTTACTTTTATGTCATGAAATATTCATATCAATTTGAGGGGGATGTCCTACACACTTCCTTGTAAGAAATTATAATATTTACAGGTTATGGAAAGAATAAAGGTATGCTCTAAATAATAATAATCGAAGAATAGAAACAATATAAATATAATAAATAAAATATATAAATAAATTTCCATCATAATTTAAACCAGGAGAGGTGGTAGGAGAAAATTAAACAATCCTCATTCTATGATGTAGTAGTCCGTCGTACACATAAATAGAATGTCCATATCTATATGATGGAGGTGTGTGTAAGTGAAAATACACTAATTCCCAAAACAAAATCAAATTATACATAGGATAATCTTGTTTTTATGTAATATATAATTAATAAGTGCATATATAGTGGAGATGAAAAATAAAGGAATGGAACACGAGAGAAGTTGTTACCTCTAAATCGAGTTACTTCATTTGATTTGAGCCAACATGCTTTCATGAATTGCCTTCATCCAATGGTAAGGATTATAGGATGAATTTAGATACGTTCAGAGCTTCTTTGTTCATTATTTGGATGAGACAATGGGCTTTACGGGTGGGAGTTTGTGGGTAGATGTAATGGCATTTTATAAGAGGGAGAAGGGATATTTTAGTAATGTTGGGAAATATTATTTTATTATAAATTCAATTGTGTTAAAAATTATAAAAAATTTATATAATTAGAATAAAATATGATTTCGGTTCTAATAACAATAATAAAATAATTCTTAGATAGTTTTTGAATATTTTTTATCCTTATATTATTTGTTGGACCCTTGTTTTACCCTTTTCAATTTTAACATGATATGATGTTATTTATACACTGTTGGTTAATGTAATTACAATATCATATCAAATTACCCTCATGAATGTTATTTATGATATATATTCACATATTTTAATAATTTTTATTAATATTAAATTAGTAGTAATTTAATGTCTTTTAATAAATGATTTTATATTTTATGTTGTGAATTATGTTAAATTTGTATAGTATTCATTTTAAAACATTTTTTCAAATTCATAACAACATGATTCTTATTAAAAAAACATTGAATAAATAAAAACATTTTATATTACACTTTATTTATTTTATATGTAATTAATTATTTCATATAATATATTTTTTCTTGATTAAAATATCAATTATATGAATCCTTTATTAATGAATCAATCACTACATCATCACTATGTCATAATTAAATTTATATATATAATGTAAAAAAATTACTAATAAAGAAACATGATGTATGAAATATTTTGATATTTATAATGAATATTTACAGTCAATTAGATCATTTATATTTCCCCAAATTTAAAAAAATTAGTAAGAAGATACATGTTTAGGTTATATTTTCTTTTATTTTATGATAATTAATATAACTTGTCATTATCAAACTTATGTGTCTCCATGGAGTCCAAAAATAGACCCAAGGATGGAAATTGTCAGAAATATCTCATAAAATAGTATTAGGACATGTTTTATGGTATTTTTATATTATTACAATATTATTTCTTTCCCTTATTTACATGATTTACCCTTTAACTGTGAAAAATAAAAAATTTGTGATGTTACAATTCATAATGTGAAAAAATAAATGGTACCTATTTACACCATTTTAAAAAACTGATTCATGATATTGAATCCATTTTTTAAGATTCAATACATTAAAATTTAACTAACAAATTTAAAATTAATTCCAATTGTCAAAACTAAAATGCGAAATTTTATGAAATAAAAACTATCAAAGGATTGACATGTGTTTATGTCCAATTTCAATTTGAAATTACATTAAATGACCAAAATCAGATTATATAAAAAAAATAATCAAATTACATATTTAAATTAATTAAAAAAAAATATAACTATTCAAAAAAAGTAGATAAAATTTTTGTTTTGAATGAAAAAGTAGTATTTTTAACCATTCATTCAAATATGAATTTCGTTCAGATAATACCAAAATTTCATCCAATGTGAATTTTCATTTCCGTTTTTAATAAATAATTTTTTTATAAAATAGAATATGTAAATGTGAAAAATTTTATATTTAAAATGGTTCTCCATCAAAAGGTGGTAAACCAACCTTTTAAAAATATTATAGTATATAAATCTTAAAATCTGATTCATTCTTATTTTGGGCCTCACGTATTTATTGGATAAATGTTAAAACATTTAAAAAGTATGATTAATCATAATGTATTTTTTTATCATTCCTTCCAATACAACGTCTATGTGTTAAGTACCAACTAAAATAATAATTTTATTATATTATTTTTAGTTATAACTCAATGTTGTGGGAAACATAAGATTTTGGACAAAATAGTTGTTTCGTGTCAAGTACACTATTATAAAATTCATCCCTTCAACATAAATATAATTTCTTATTTATAAATCTTAATAGACATAAATAAGTATTATTTTAAAAAAGAGCTAGGATTCTACATTTATCCATGGTGATATTATTAAATTCATTCCATTCCATGATGTTAATCTATTCACCTACCCATATAGTTTTATCCATTGACCTCAACTAACTTGCTTCACCGTCAAAATGATAAATAGAAAGAATAAACTATTGATTTTATGAACATCCAATAACATAAAAAATATATTCTAATCCATTAATACATCCTTCAGGTTGTATAGGGTAATATGATCCTATAAATTATGGGGGATGTAGCAATATGACATTCTCCAATACTGAAATATTCTTCTGTAGTTGGTCTTGTTGATCTCATGTATAAAAAATGCCAACATTTACATTCAGATTCAGTAATTCCATCCATGAAACAGACTATTCAGTACAAATTCTGTCATATCAGGATGCTGATTTGGAAGGTTGTTTTCCTGTCTATGCCAGCCCAACATTTTTAACATGTTTCCTCTATAAAAAACCATTCATAACAAACATATCCTATATAAAGAAACTTGGTAATCTTCAAAAGATATATCATTTTAATTTGACCATAAATAAAATTGATTATTGATATTATATTAACATTATCCCAACCATTAAATTAATCTAAACCATCCAATGATACATAATGTATTTTCCCTACCTTAAAAATTACATAATCTTGTGTTAGGTAAATCTTTTGACATTTTTTCATAGTGAGGATAATTCATGTTTATAGATTTTGAGAACTAGGACAAAACTAAGTCATAAATGAACTATATAAATTCAATGTGGACACATCCCAATGTATCCATTTCTTCAATAAAATGAAATATTTCAAAATTAAATGTGGTTTATTTTAATTTTTAATCTTATCTTTTTGATGATTCAATCCATGACTATATTATTCTTTATATTCTATGATAAAAAATTCAAAAAAATTAAGGATCATGAAAGGATCAGAAAGTTATACACAAAGACAGATAAATTGTTATCCTTTTAGAAACCTGTAATATATGAATACTTTATCTTAAAGTAATACTTTTCAACATTTATAATAACTAAATACTCTGCACAGAATATAATTTCATTGATTACAATTTTTTATACAAAAAACTATCATAAACACCATAAAACACAACATATAACAAATAAAGGTAACTTAGGACATAATCATACATAAATAGAATAACTATATGGTAAACATCCACTCATATCACTAAATATAATTTTCATACAGCTGACATCAATATCCAACACATTAGAGGTTATAATGTAATCAGACACCCTTGGTTTATCACAGAAACACCCATATTTTGTTTTTAACATGACGACATAACTATGGTTTATCACGTAACAACCCATAAAATATCCAGGAAACATGATATAATCATAACACATAATGAAATGAAATTATAAACAATTCACTCTTAACATTTCATTTTCCAAAACAAAAAATCATTTCCCGATATGGAAATAGTAATAAATACCATTTTCGATACCAAAACACAATGTAATAAAATAAAGAATTTCTTTTCTTTTTAAAAATATTAAGGCTTATTGAGGAAGATAAATATAAAATAACTATTAAGATGGTGGAGAAATAATTATTGCCACATAAATTAACCAAAAATTCATTTCCTGTTTTTGTAATCTTATTTATAGAATAACATTTCCTTCAAAAACCAATGAATGAAATTAAAACTCAAAGGGGATAATTATACGAAACATAAAAGAATGTGGTGTATATTATCAAAATATTTCCCAATAAATAAAGATTGAGATGAAGTCCATTAACTTATGTCTGATTTGTCATGTATTTTACTTGTTCTTAATAAATAATAAAATTCTTTTAATGTATATTGTCTTTAGAACCTTTTTCACGTTTATTATTTATTTTATGTTACTTATTACCATGTTATAAAATTTACACAATTAGTAATGTTTGTATCAGATGTTCTATTGATAATTATTATTTATTAGTTAAATAATGATAATATACTAATTAATTTACTATTATTAATTTATATATAATTATATGTAACATACTATTGATATAATGTATAAAAATGAGTCACATCGCTTCGTGGAGGTGATAGTTCACACGTACGTACGAACAGTGTTACCATTTTTATCTGCATATAGGTAAGGAAATAATTGTTATTTTATTCTTATAATGATTTAAATATCATTATTATCACGTTTTATCATTAATTCCATTATTATAAACAATCATCAGAGATGGTTATGGAAAACTAATAAGATTGGTTGGTCGAGGTGAATATTTATAGGTACGCACAAACGATTACCTCCATTCCAATTTAATTGAAGTAGAGGGGGATTTAAGTGATGATATTAAAATAATAATACCATATTATATTTATTATATTTTATTTTTTATCTCATCATGGTAGGAAGATTATTTAATTAAATGGAAGAAAAAATAACATTAAAACACTTATAAAACGATACATCTTCTTCGATTGATCCCCATCGAAAAAATATTAACACCTCTTATAAAAGTGTTTATACTAATATAAGGCCTCTATAATGTTATTAGGGATTCCAGGAAGGGTTTTGTGTAGCTATATTCTTATATAAAAGGATTTTTATGTGTTATTATTAGATAAGAATGGGTAATTTTTTATAGAATAGGGGATGTGAACCCTTGGAAACTCTTAAAATATTAAATTAATATAAATTTATTTTCGATTCTAAATTGTCACAAAAACAATAATTTCATAGAAAATATGATTTTGGGATGAATAAATATCATAAAATTAAAATTATAATAGTTTTTAATATTTCTAATTCTTATATTTTTTTTAACTATTATTTTTCCATTTTTAGAATGTCGTGATATTTTGTTATTTTCACTTTGTGGGTTACTGTAATTTCCATAACATGTCAAACGACTAAAAAATGTTCAATTTATAAAATATATGGACTTATAATAACAATTTTTCCTAATCTTATATTTTTAGGAATTTAGTATCTTTTAAAAAATAATTTTATATATTAAAATTCAAATAAGGTCAATTTTGAGACTATTCATTTTTTGACATTTAAAAAATAACATTACAAATATATAATTTCAGAACAAATACTTTAATTAATGAATAATATATAAAATATATCACTAAAATTCTTGTATGAAATAAATTATTTCATATAATATTCATTTTAATTTTTTTTATTTCATTGATTAATTAATTAATTAATAAATTACTACGTCATCATTATGGGACCATTTAATTAATTATCAAATTTATAAAAATTAAAAATAAATTACAATGATGTATGTAACATTTGTGTATTTATAATTACTATTTTTAGTCAGATAGAGCAATAGTATATCTCAAAATTAAAATTGTCTTAATTATAAGAGACATGATTATGTCATTTTGGTCATTATTTTAAATAAAATTTTTATAGGTGTCATTCTAACATCCATGTGGCTCCAAATGAACCTAAAATCGAACCCATGATTTTCTTTGTCAGGTTACACTCAGAAAATTACATTAAGACTGTCGTTAGTGTAGTTTTGTGTTATAATAATATTATTTTTACCTTTAATTACCTGATTTACCTTTATATTGTGTAATAAAATTTATTAATAAAGTTAATATTAATAATTATCACAAATAAAATGGTCATATTTAAATAATTTTGTACTATTTATTAAAAATATCTAATCATCTTTTTCATATTCAAAACAATTAATTAATGTATTTAATTTAAATATAATCTATGTTGTCTAAAAGAAAAAATGGAGTTTTTAAAAGTAAAAATCCCAAAAACATTGATGTGAATTTATATATAAATTAAATGTAAAATTACTTCAAATGAACAAAATTAAAGGAAATGAATACAAAATAAGCTAAATATTCTTTAAAACCAATTAGATGATAATCTAATATAATAAATAAATTAGAGGAGAAGGAAGTTTTTATTTGTAATGCATTGTTTTAACTATTCATTAAAATTTGAATATTTTTAGTATTATACCAATATTTCATCCAATGTAAATTTTGATTTCTGTCTCCATATTGAGAAGACTATTTCTCCAAATTGTACATATCAAAGTTGGAAAAAACAATATTAAAAACTGATCACCATTAAAATGTGGTAAAATGACCTTTTAAAAATATTAGGGTACTATATGCATAATTTTTTATATTCTCATTTTAGGGGAATAATATTTATTTAATGAATTTTAAAACATTTAATAAGCATGTGTAAACATAATATAGTTTGTTCTTTACATTCACATCATTTAAACATCATGGTGATAACTACTATTTAAAATTATAATATTATGAATTTCTTATTTTTTGGTATTTATTAATATTTTGTGAAACATAAGATTCCGGAAAACCCTATTTGTTTGTGTTGAGTACTCTATCAAACATAGTACCACCATTTTGAAAAAATTAGAATCTATTTCAAACTTTTTTAAAAATATGAAAATCCATTATTCTTTAAATACGTGGGATGTTACATTAAGGGTCCCACTAATCATCACCATCATCCAATAAGGGGTTTCAATGTTTTTGGGCTATGAATGAAAGACTATAAAAATAAAAACCTTTTTGAATTTATACAACATAACATTAGTTCAAATCCACTGAGATCATTCACTAAATGTGCGTCATTTTTTTTAAAATAACAAAAATTATATTATGTTATAATTATTGTGCATAAATATGGAAAAATATAAATTGTTGTTATATTAAAATTGATAATTTCATATCATTATGGGAATTATTAATCTAGATAAATCATTTTAAATTAATAATTATTCCTATTTTTTTAGAAATGTATGATTTCCACATATTGAAAATTTTCAAATCATCAATTTTTTCTTATGTTTAGCTTAAAATAATTTTTTATTTCACACATAACAATTTAGAAACTACTATATCTAATTCACATAGTCATATGACTCTATGAATGATTATTTCACAAGTGAAAAAATGTTTATGATAAAAACCACAGCCAAGTTAAGATCTATTATAACACACAATTTACCCTGATTAAGTTAAATAGGAATGTTAATTTTTGTTGGATTAAAAAAAATAAAAACAATTGGATTCTCCACCAAAATAAAATTCACATTGCACCATCACATATAAATTATTCTCATATGTCAATTTTTACATCATTTTCATTTAATACACTTCATTAACAATTCCATGATAGAATATGACACCAATTTTATCATGATAATTTATTAAAAACCATCAATCTAAATCATTTGATAATAAACATGATTTAAATTTTAATGCATAGTAATTATTTATGTATGGGGAAAAGTATTGAGAAAGAATAAATGGCCAATATAGTCTATAAGGAAATTATTTCTTAAAAAACACTTCTTTTAAGAGGCCCATTTTTTTAATAAATCATTAAAAATTCAAGATTAAATATTTTATATATAGTATAATACAATTATGAAAATAGTAGTAATGAACTTATTCGTTATTCAATTCGATCCAATGAAGATGGTTATTTACTTCACTAGGATGCTATATATTTTTAACACCATACCATCAAAATTCAAAAACATATAATTTTTTTTCCAAATTTGCATCTTTTCCATTACATTGTTAGAAATCTAACCAACCACACCAGTTATTCACTTATATTTGATAGAATTTAGTAAGCCTTTCTCTCTAGAAAATATTTCCATCCATCTAATATTGAAATTGAATTTTTTTTGTCTGATCTAGTTTAATAATATAACATAACTTCTCATTGACTTGTATTATTTTGTTCTTTTCATAATTTTAGAATATATTTTCATAATTTAATATCCAAATAATAGTTTTTGGAATTATTATGGAAATTCATGTTAATCCATGTAATTATGTCATAAATTACATTGTCTATTTTCTTATATTTTGTCCTCATACAAATTTTAGTTGTTTTATTGAATCTATGTGACATAAGTTCAAAATAATATTCTTATCAATAAATCCTACATAATAATCATTATCAAAATATTAAAGGTAATATCTATCATCCCCACACTCTTAGAAATGTTTAGCCATTATATATAAAAATTAAAAGGTGGATATAGTATCAATATAAAGGATAATTTTTTTGATGATTAATTCTCTAGAATATAAATCATGATAGAACTATAACTATCCTTATATATTACATTTAGAGGAAGAAATAATAAAGGATGTATTTTTTCATATATTAATTTTGAACCAATACATCATAATGTACACATAAACAGATTATATATTATAGGAGATAATTTTCCCTAGAATGAGGATGTTGTTTTTAATAAACTTATTCATTTTTACATTCCTTGTTAGACTATAATTTAACTTTATGATCATACGCAATCATTTTATATTGTTAGAGACCAAGTTTCATATTGGTAAACAGGTAATGGAAAAATATTTTGTGAATTTTATTTTTTATTTCTATACAAATATGTTAATGGATAACTATTAGTGTTAGATTGAATGAAATGATAATAATAAAACTCAATGTGGGGATAAAATCAATTGTAGTGTTTTAATTATTTTATAAATTTAGAATAAATATATTTCTAATGTATTATATTTTTTAAATGAGTTTATCATTCAATTTTTTTCTTGTGTAGTGGTGGATAAATATTTTTTACCCAATTTCATCTAAAATATTCACTAGAAGAGAATAAGAAATTTGACATCCTTATTACTCACAATCATCTTATGTAACCTAGGTAACAAATAAATCACTTTAAAATAAATATATGATTTGGGTCGAAATATTGGGTTTAGGGAATGAACTATAAAGACCAATTTTACAAAACCCATCCACAACCATAAATATATTAACATTATTTGATTGTGATATAGGAAAATAAAAAATAAAATCTTGTAAATTTCCCACAAGAGGATGAGAGGCAATATAAAATGGAGGTTATTAACCATTTTTATATACTTTGGGCTTCTGTTGTTTACAGACACAAAATTTTCATTAAATTAAATTAATTTCACTACATAATCGAAGCAAATATAAATTTAAACCCAATAATTCCAATGTTTTCCCAATCTAAATATTCACAATTAGTCCACCAATATTATTTTATAAAATATTTACATAATTTATGAAATACGATAAGAATAAAATATTCATTTTAGAAAAGCATTCATGACAAAAATATTCCCAGAGGGGCATGTTCTATATCTACCCTAGCCTTCAATCAATATACTAAAGGCTAATGACTATTGTTGAGATGGAATGTCACTAACTTTGGAGGCATTGGCCTAATTACATATACACATCCACAAAACCTCAAGACTACATGAATGTTGAAATTTAAATACAAGTAATCAAACACACATTCATACATATAATACCATAACCAATGTACGATGGGAAATAAAGGAATATACACAGGGCCAAATAATATCCAACCATAAATAGTTTGAATCACAAGTTCAACTAGAATTAATGTATTAGGGCGACTATAGAAAATCAGCCAGAAAAATCCATGTTCTCTTTTTACTCACTGATCACCATCAGGTCCTAGAATTCCTTGGACTTTCTCAAAATGTCAATCTTGTGCACAAGAGATTACATGTGTAGGAAATGCATGGGCAGGGGTGACTACAAAAATACTCATTATGACATCATGAAATGACAATTAAGACAAAAAAGGAAATACAACTATCCCTAAATTGAAATATGTCTACAATACATGTAATAATAAATAACATATAAACCCAATAAGGTCACATAGTTTAGAGTTATGTGACGACACAAATATAATGGCCTAGGATTGCAGCATGATGGTTCAAAATATTACTTATCTGGGAGAACACACTCTTGACTCTGATAGCACTGATGAATTCAATCCAAGAGGTACTTCTCATCGGGTCTCATCTTGAGATAGAACATAATGATGTTATTAAGAGATTACAACACATAGATGAGGATCACATCCAAGGATAGGGGTTGATACCAAAAACTAAATCATGATTATCCAAATATGTATAAGACAAATAACTAAAAAGTGTGGTTAGGATAAGATATGAAGAAATACACATATGGAACAAAGTTGAATAAAAGGACTCAATTTAGGCCTCTAGGAGGGATTCCAATTATTTTATTCTTAAAATCATGATGAAGGGTTTGTATTCCACGGATTAGGAGACCATTTCATACAATATTATAGGGAAAGGATTGGTGGAATGAACCTAAATGAATAATTTCTGGGATATGAATAAAAAGTGCTACAAGCCATGTATGAGATAATACATGGTGAATTGTATTGGTAACATGTAATTTTCAATGATCTCAGGTTATACCTTATGAAAAGGGAAAGTGTCACCAAGTCTTTTCAATTAAGGTTAGTACAAACCATATATACAGTATATGTTCTCCACCCCATTTCTATGTACATTTTTAAATATAATCTAAGTTCACCTTGGAGGGAATACACATTATTGAATACATCTCACATGTTGTGTCAAACATAACATCCTTTGTAAACCCTACATTCAACTTAGTGGGTCCCACAATGAATGTAAATCTATTTTACACAACATGTAATGCCTGATTTTATAGAATCCCTTATCATCCATCCAATTATGTTTCCAATCCATCTTTTATCAATTCAATGATCATTTTCCCATGAGATATGATATCCTACTCATCCAATAATAACCACCTAAGAAAAAAGATTCCATTATCATATATCCTTGGATGATATATTAAATTTTTTTTCTTCATTGTGCACCAAAGATCATAAATGATCAAAAAGTATGGTATCCTCCATCATTTGAATTTCTCGGTCTCTGTAATTTCACATCCATCATGCCATGACGATCGAAGATCTACTATATTCGATTATTATAGAAAGAAATATCTGTGAAATTATATATTGATTAATATTTTTCAATATATGTTTGAAACAAATAAATATCCCAATGAATGATTAATAGGGGAAGAAGAAATTAAGAGTTTAGTGGGGGAACTATTGTAGATAAATTTTTAGGTTTATCTCTGTCTATCACTGTTAAAATAAAAATTGATATAATCAAATAAAAATCATAATCTCTTACCATATTAGTACAAATAATCCCATATTATAAAAATATCAAAGTAAAAAATTATCTACTCATTGATTGATTCTTGTTCCCCATATTATTCAAGTATATATAAAAAATTAGGGAATTAAAAAAAACTACAAAAATATTGATCTATTGATTATAAATAATGAAGATGTTCTCATCCATCGGCCAGATCCTTCAATTATGAGGTGTGTCGATCATCAATCAATGAGTGAATCATCGATCACCGATGCTAATTCTCCAATTTTCTCTCAAATGGTTCTCTAACCTATATATGATTATGTCGAAACCCTATGATTATCATATAATAATATGTATTTAATGATTTGTAACCATCAGTTAAACAAAAATAAAATAAAAAAAATTCAATTATTTTAATCATTTATGTGTCCGTTATGAGTTTTCCACAATATTAAATCATCGACTCATGTGAAGTTGGACCTAGGATAATACATACATTGTGAGCTCAATAGTTCCCTTGAATTTTTTATTTTTGCACCCTTTTGTAATTTATTCCATTTTTTCAGGGAAACACCTATTATGTTATATTTAATATATATAACATATTTAAAACATTTATTTCAGGAACACTGAGCCTTCTAATCACATGCCATCTCAATTACCTTCCTCAAAATTAGTCTATATAATATCAAAAAATAATACAATGAATATTCAAGATATTAGATTTCAGGTATCAAAAAATATATTTTCTCATGTTCTTCAAATGGTATAAATATTTTTTATGATTAACCAAATTTTCATTAAACCATTATAACATTGTAGAAAAAATAATTTCAGAATGAATATAATTTATAAGATAATATATCCTACATAACGAATAATCAGTATCCCTATATGTTTATTATTTATTCTTAAAGATATTATCATTTTTTCTTAAAAACTATATATATTTAGTATGTTACCAATTTAATTTTGAATGAGCCTTTATATATCATTTTTTTTCATAATTTGAATATACTATAAATTCTCTTAAACACAATAAATGTATCCATTTAACTAATTTTTTTAGGGATTAATATTCATTATTATTGATGGAGTGGTTAAATTATAGATCATTAATATTCTAATGAAAAATAGTTATAGTATTCAAGTATGTTATTTAAAAAATCTAATTTACATATTCAAGGGGAATTAATTTCAAATCAAAAAACACTATAAATGTCATGTTGAATTTTTACAGGGTAATTTTTCAAAATAACATTGAGTATTTGTAATTGATTTTCATGAGATTTTTCTAATGGTCATACCAATCATGAAAAATTCAATCAATTCGGCAATAATGTTTCCAATATTTTCATCAAATGAATGATAGAATGGGAATAACAAGAAATATTATTTCCACATTGATATTCTTACTTCTCAAACACAAACAATTTTCTTTGAATTTATATTTATTATCTATAATTCTATTTAAACCTATAAAAACCAATTTACAAAATGTTTTTTAATTCTTGTTAATAATTTATATAATTACAAACAGCCTATATGTCATAACATCCTCAAAATAAAATTTTAAATCATTATTTTGTTCACATAGTATCATTATATAAATGAGGAAATATATAAAGTATACTACCCCAAATACTTTAATGAGTTGGTGGAAAAATTATCAATAAGTTATTGAATATATTATGGGAAATATTTTCCCAATTTCATATACATTTCCATCCATTAAAATAAAATAATATTTTGAATTAGGTTTTATATTCCTCTTTCAATTTCATCCAAATATACTATTATCTAATATTTTAATTATATCATAAATATATGAATTAACAATATATTTCAACAAGAATAAAATCTATATATGTAATGGAATAAAAAACCTTGAATATATTTTATTGATTTCTCATCTAATATATACATAATATCTATATACAATATTCATTATAAATAATGATTAACAGTGTTGTACAAGTAATCCATCATTATATTATTAATTTTTTTACTATACATATAACCATTTTGTTAATTTTTTTATTTTCCTATGTATTTTTATAATATACTAACTAACATGTATTTTGTTAAATTAGGATCAAATTGATATTTTTTACGATAGGGTTATAATCATCTTGGTATTTTATTCGGAACATCAATAAAATCATAAAAATGTGAGATAAAAACATAGGGAATTATTCCAATAAGATAATTTTTGGTTTGAATATATACCTTGAATAAATTAATATTACATTAATCCTTAAATATTAATATCACAATACCTTGTTTTTATATATTAAATTACATATTATAATCACTATAACACCTCTCTGTGATCACTTACCGGTGTAATGATCAAAAATTTCGTGGCCTTACACATGCCTCCCAATGTGTAAGAGGATTAAAAATAGTATAGTATATCTATGGTGTGGTATTTTGGATACTCTAAACTCATTTTACAAAAAATAATAGCATAAATAAAAAAGTAAGACACGTAAAATGTCATATGATTATGTTAAAAAAATCCATTATATAAAAAAATACACAATTTCGTACATAAATATATCAATATTGATCACATATAATGCATATCCCATATATAAAAAATTAATGATTAATTTTAAAGGATTAACTAAACCATACCCATGAATTTCATTATCCCAATCACTAAATAAAACTCCATTTAATCCTACACGATTATCTTACATTGAGACTTTTCTCATCCTGTTTCATTCATCATGATGTCTTCTTGACTAATAAAGTTCTCTCACAACCATAGTAGGGTTTATGGAATATAGATTAGGGTTTTATTAAATTTTTATCTAATATTGTAGGATATTTAAGTAATGAACATTTTTATATGGTCTAAATTAAAATAATCTATGAATTGAGAATAATATTTCCTCTTCCAATTCTATGATTCTGAGTTGACACACAATATTTAACAAAACTAAATTGTTTTATGTCTAAATTATTTAAGGATGCCTTATATAAATGAATGTGAAAACATTCCTACACTTGAATCATTTATAACATTAGTAAGGTGTACTAATATAACCCAAAAAACTATTCAATAAACATATACCATATTTAGCTTGTGTGAAATGTCTATGATCATAAATCATATCCATTAATGAGAAATGGTATCTAAACATTGAATCAGATGTTATGTTTTCTCATAGTAATAAAACCCAACACTATATTCACATGAAATAATATTTATTAGATAAATGATTCAAATACTATGAATCAATTGTTGAAATATCATTAGGGGAACTCTCCATTCACTAAAATTAAAATATCTCATGTGGATGGTATCAATATTTTCAAATCAATTCATTGGGTACCAAGGGTCATTCTCACTCCACGCCATATAATCCTTAAAAATATGCTCAATCGGAAAGGGTAATACTCACTCTACACCAATGAAACGAATTTAATGTCATCATTAACCATTTGGTATAATCATTCCCCACCAAAGAAATAGATTTCATATGGTCATCATCCATCCAATTGGGGGAAACATGAATGATCCTTTCAAACATTACCATATGATGTTCACTCTTGAACATTACATGTACTCTTATCTACCTTTATAGTAGTATATAAATGGTTAAACACCATAAAATATTCATATCTAGGATCAAAATGAGTCCTATTACCCACAATGGTTACTTATTTAATAGCCCAATCTAGACACCCAACATAGGTTCCTCTATCTTTTTCCCATTTTTTATATGAAAATACATCACTATAATTTCATAGTTCCTCTCCACACTTCCATGATCAAATCATATCCACTTTTTGTTAATTCAATCCCAAAAATTTTATAGACATATTTTATACAACATATATCACATCTAGAGTAAACTAGGTTAGTATACAAGATTCATCATCTCTATGATCATATAAAAGGTGTTCCCACCCATGTTATCTCATTTTTTTGTTAAAGAACTTATGAACTATAAACTAGGGACAAATCTGAAGGTGTTTTTTAATCTCAGTGTACCCTTTGTCCTACCCCTTAGAAAACCATTGTTAGTCCATCCATTTTCATTAATGAATGTGTTCTAAGGGAACCCATCTCCTTGTCCAAAAAAATCATATGATAAATATATACACATTAAAAAAATATAGTTCCTATAACACTCTTATGATCAATACATGAATTTTAATTATTTGAGAAAATATGATATTTTTCAGTTTCTGATAGTAGAGTATGAAACATTCGTTATAAACATAATTGTTTACAATTAGATTTTAATTTCTATATTTTATCAAAAACATTTGTGACACAACTTATCACATATTAATAAAGAAATACACAAAATTTAGGGATAATTTATAGAACCTCCTACAATAACCATATTGAGAACTTCATTATAAATTTAAATTCTTTGAAACCCATTCTGACTAATGATACTAAAAAATAATATCAACTCCTACTCTGAAATATCAATCTATAATATTCAAAATAATGTATTAAAAAATTAATTTTTTTTCAAATTATTAAAAAATAAATAAGTTACCAAAATCACTCTGTAATAAAAGTATTCACTAAAACCATAAGAAATAGGTTGTGGCCCAATCCTAGAACACATTGGAACCAAATAAATTCACAAAAACAAATTAATACCATTGATTTATAAATGAATTTCTAACAAATATTCAGATAAATATATATAGAAAACATATGTCAATACGGTCAATGAATGAATTCCTGCAATGTGATTCCAAGGATATCCATTATAAGATTTCAAGATATACTCATTTATCTAAATGTTTCCACAATTATCCATTTTAATCATATTATAAAACCCAAACCAATTCATAAAATGTAAAATTAAAAAAGAGGTGAAAAATAATCGATATAAGGGGATATATATTACAATAAATTCAGCTAACAAAAATCAGTTGAATAGGCTGAAAAAATGGGACCAATAAGAGTGATGAAAGGATAACCAAGGAGGTATCTCCTATACCTCTTTATGTCTTGAATTTAGGAGCATGATGAAATTTTAAAATAGGATGTCTTTAAATATTATACAATGGACCATTAAAAAATTCAAAAAACACATGTCCAAACATGACTATGGGGGTCACACCATGAAGCCACATCAATTGAATGGGACAAGGTGTAATCCATATGGTTTATAACATGATTTATGAAAATTATAGGGGCTAACCCATTGATATAATCAACATCATGAATTAACCCATTTGGGTAGAAGATTGACTACATTAATAGGTATTATTATTTAATAAGTCATGTACGTTATAATGGTAATTCCGGGATAAGGGATTGATTTCCCAAATATCACCATACACACTTCACCATCAAACTCTATGATGTGATGGGCCACCTACAACTATAATTCTAAAAGTTTTTTTCATAACACCATTATAAAATCCATCTTTAAACCCATATAACCTCTCAATTCCAATGCATTAAAAAAACTGTCCAAAAGATGTTACTGCACTAGGAAATCATATAAAAGTCCTGATTCAAAAGACAAAAAAATCTATGGAATATTTCAATTTTTGACTTTATTTTGTAACAAATAGTGATACAAGTAATTAAAAACACTCAATGAAATTACAACATATCAATTATAATCCCCCATATTTATTCCATAAAAAATCCAAATATTTTGTATCTATTATTTATCTACAACACCCCCCCCCCCCATTCCATTCAATAACAACAAAGAATATTTTTTTCACAACACCAAAATTATTCATAGATAGAATGGGAATTATTAAAAAACCACAGTTCAATAACCGATTGATCTCAGTTAGGTTCCAAAATATAATACTAAAATTTTTTCACCTCACTAAAACTAATTCCACATAATTACATGACTATGTAATGTTATGGCCTATTTTATCTATAATTTTATGTCTCACCCACTAATGACTCACCATATCGCACCACAAAATCACAATTCCTTACATCCAAGGGAATCACATAATCATCAAAGAATCTATAATGTTATTTTAATCCAAAAACTAAATTTGACTCTATAGATTGTTCATTAGTCCACACCTCCAACTAATATACTCAATCTATATGATCCAACAAATTTTTAGATAATATAAATATTGGGTTATGCCCAAATATATGCATAGATTATTTTTCAATTGACATGATATACCCAAAAATACATATGGATATAAAATTTTATATTTTATTGCGAACCTGATAGAATCTGATATGTGCTCACATACCTTAATCATGATATCATTTAAGGTATCTACCAACCAATACCACAACATTAACTACCGACCCAACACATTGGTCCAACATAAATGATAATATTTATATAGTGAAGTATAAGATTAAACATATCATCAAGACACAAAACCAATAACAAACCCATATAGAAAATTATCAATCTATTTTTTGAATTTAAGTACAAGACAGTGTCTTCCATCTCATTCATCAGTACCAATATAAATCATCCATGAATAACTATCCAAGAATCACATATAATTTCATCCTTCCTATTCAACAAATTAACATTTTTAACGAGGTCCATATTCCCCCACAACCATTGGAGGTACTAAAAAGATATTTCATCCCATACAAATTCCATTCAGTGTAACATCTAATAGTTTTCCTAGTCATACATGTTTTTCTCAACCTATTCCTTCCACAAACCATCCCTGTAAACATCTCCTATAGATCATGCTAATAATGACCATTCTAGTGTAATCAAATATATTCTCAATAAAACCCATTACTTCATGGTACACCAATATCTATTCATTAAACACATAGGCCATCGAGGAATTAATATCATTGATCAAATTTCTTCTTGAATAGAAGATAGTTTCTCACTGATGTAAAAACAAACATTTCCCTAAAGGTATACAATATTATAATTCCATCAAACATCATGTATTTTTATAAAAAAACACACTATAACTAATATTACAAAATATAAAAAATCAATAAGAACCTTTCACTTATTATTCACTACCATTGTACTCTACCACATCAGAACATAGTTGTTAAAATCATACATTATGTCAAATAAAATAATCAAAAAAATGATCACATAAGTGATGTCTCATAATACCCATTATAAAATTCATAATGAACTATATAAAATAATTATTCATGTCAATAACAACACACCTTAACCCCATTATTTTCCACCCAAGTGATCCGAAGGAAACTGACTCTTGCCAAGGCTTATCAGACAATCACATTCCATTCATGAGTTATTCCTACAACAGATGAATATATCCTAAATATATCCATAATAATTCTAATTATACACTATAATGATATCTATATCATAAAGAACATCCTTAAATATATAAATATAGGAATCCAATTGATATAGTCCTATCTAACAATATTAATATAATATCACAATGTTGTTTCACATCGAATGGAAAAAATTACACATGCCTTTACTCTACACATATAATTGTATACAAATCCTCATGGAAACCCATTCACATACATAAATCATATATATTTTAATATATTTACATTTATCTATTATAATCATTACTAAAAACTCATAGTACCGTAGTTTAGATAAGTGGAATACAATAAGGAAACCATATAAGAAAACATAATATAATATATTGTTTACAAATTAATTTACCAAAAAATCATGAAAATAAACCACAATGGATCTATAAAAAAGGAATTATGTTCCTATAATAAACCCACCTATGGTCTATCACCATGTAATATATTTATATACATTTCTCACTAAGGGCCAATATATATCGTATTTATGCATTGACTATATTTTGTTTTCTATAAAACATCTCACCAACTAATCCAAAAAATGTTTCATCAACCTAAAATAATAGTTTCCAATAAAAATTCATTTAATTAAATATATATTAAAACTAGAAATATCATTATATTGACGCAATATTGAAGTGATCATTCAACCAGTAGGGAAAAAAATCCAATACATGGACGTAGATTTCATGTTAACCCTTTACATTGGTAAATATATATTTCAATAAAACTCATTACAATGGTCCAAGATACATAACAATATATATAAATAATATATAATAATATAATCTTTGATTGAAAAATAAACCTTAATAATGGAAATATAAAATAGAATTATCATTACCCCTGAATCTACGACTTTCTATCAGAAAATCTAGTCATGATGGAGATTCCCAATGTCAATCACTAGTAATCCACCTTCCCTATTTCATTTCTACCATACCAAATAATAGTTAAAAATAAAAATATTCTTTAAAAACACTTTGTAACACCCCTATTTGACACCACTATTTATTAATATAGTTTTATAATGACATGAAATCAAGCGTACCTCACCCATGTTGTAGGATTATGACTAGTTTTAATTGTATTTGGTGATACCTTAGGGAGAAAAATTCATTATATGATATTAATGAAATATTAAAAATAACTTTTTATCATCCACACCAAATTAAAAGAGAACACACAGTGAAATAATCTTATGAAATGTTGTAAAACATGCATATATACAAACAGATCCCCACCTATTCCAACTCGATATAATAATAAGAAACAATAAAATTAGTAGATGAGATAATATAATACTTAAGTACCTCCAATTTTTTGCATAAAATATATATATCATGTAGCATTATCTTATACATCCATCATTTGGACTCAACCGAACTTGTGCTTATGATCCAATGGTATACACTGGTACAAAAGATCACTGGTAGCCAAAGAAGGTTCTGATCAAGTCATAGAAGGCCAACACAAATAGTGAACCTAACAGTAATATAAAATTACTATATGTACTATGTTATATAATAAAGATAAAAAAATTAGAGTAGAAGGAAAATATTAAAACTATAGCTTTACAATGATTTTTAAGGTTTTTATGAGGCCAAATGTCATACTTTTTCATTTATAAGATCCCACAAATCATGTTACATATGCATCTAGGTGAACTATTTACCTCCACATATTCATTATAGAATGTCACTCCAGTATAACATGTCCTATATTAGATACCATTCATGAATATCATTCCAACAACATATATTTCTACATGTGTTTATGCATTAATCGCACCTATCAGAGAGAACAAACAACTTTAACAATAATAAATTGTTTTAATATTATGTAGTAGGAATCAAAACCAACCTCATAGTCATATTCAAGATGTTATTAAATCATTATGAAACCCCACCAATGAATATAAAGTGAAAATATATTTTTGTTATCCCTTCCAACAAGTCAATATATAACATTAGGGACATGAAAGATCTAGGACATCGCATCATCTAGAACCCTTAAGAATACACTCTTCCCACCAATGAATTATATATCAATTTATTAGTCATCCATAGGAATACTCACTCAATTTCCAAGAAACACATTTAAATTCATCCTAATCCATGTGGAAAACTCATGACACACAATTGAATATATATTTGAAAAAATTCATCAGTGCAGGGTTCCTCTACACATATAAACAGATACAACATCCCATAGTTATCTCCTCAGTCAAACAACTTATCCTCATAAAAAAATCCATAAAATGATGTAACTATATTGGAATCTTTTAGATAACCATTTATTGTATTATAATATGACTATAATGAAAAATTTATTCAGTATGACACAATGTTATTTGATAACCAACATAAATAACTATATATTTTTTTCAAACACTCAGGTAAAAATTGATATATTGAAGGGATTTGTTTTCAAAAATAAAAACAATGCTTAATAATATCCTATTTATCTTCATAGAAAAACCATACGAGCATCATATCATAGTGATGAAATAAATCACATCTCATGTAAATAGTTAACTAGTAAATTATCTCTCAATCAACAATAAAATGATTCCATTTTGAGAACATCATATAATATCTACATGTAAATTTGCTATAAAAACTCACCCCATTCTCAAAATGTGATCGACAAGGCTCTATGGTAGTCAACATTATCTTTTCCTATAGCACACAACTAATCGTTCATTATCCATAAATATTAGTTACTCAAATTGAACTAAGAGAGCCAATATAAAGGTGTAGTCTGTTTGTATCATTTATTAATTCACCCATTTTTTTATATTTACCTTTTCATGATTATGATTTAGAATTTTGTTATTACCGATCAATGGATCGATCTATTATTTGTGGGTCTATTAATAAAATTGGTACCATTATTCAACAAATAGGAATCCCAGAAATCAATTTTTATTACATGGTTCAATAGATCATGTTGAAATACCACATATCATATAAACATACAAATTCAAAAATTATATGTTATTTATTCATGTCAAATATATGTAATCCCTGAAGATAACATATTTAAGAAAACTTGAATATCACCACTGAACTCTTATGTGATCATATCCACACCTGATATAATATCTATAGAAGTCACATTAAAAATCACTAAATATTATATGTTATAATTATTTAAATAAATTAATCTAAAAATATATAATCACTTGAAATATCACTATATTGAATATATTCATAGAATCCATGAGAAACATGTTGTAACCAATAATTAAGATATAGGTGGACAAATTCTTTAAAAAGTAACTAATTATTGCATCTTAATTAGTGGATTTATTTTCAAAAAATTGATAAAAATATAAAATATTTCTATTGGAAACATATCATAACATAATAAAAGAATAAAAACATGAATTCCAAATCCCATGAATTATTATATATTACCCACAATAAATCCTACTAATGTGAAATTCACCAACCATTTGTGGGTGGAACGTTTTTCGCATATCCATAATTGGGAGAACCTAAATGAAGGGAAAAAAGAGGAAGAGGAAAGGGTAGAATAGGAGATATCATACATTAAATCACTACAGTGAAACAATACCAAATGGACTAGCTAAATGGTATTTATGAGGGTGGTGTTTTGGGGGGAGGGGGTTGGGGGTGAGGCTGGGGGATAAAATGTATTGGAAAGAAGTGTTTTCCCCTTATACCATGTTCTTGGAATTGAATGTTGAAAAGGTGATTCAAAATATGACCCAATACAAAATTAGTATATAAAAATTAAAAATGCCAACCAGGAAATGTATTAGTGTGTGAATATATATGGTATCATTATATAAACTATTACAAAACTATGTTCATAATGTACACCATTTGTGAAATAGTATGTATGTTTCTAGGCATAGTTTCAACCACATGTTAATAGAAAAAAAATGTCATAACCATTATTGGTTTTTTCATCAATTCCATCATAGAAACCATCTTAGTATGGTCCCTCTAGGTCCTAGATTTAAGAGACATAATAAATACGATTATTCTATTAGATATCACCATATTTTTTTCTCTCTCACCTTTGATAATGTGATAATAATACTACAAAAAGAATTTAGCTTGTGTTCACACAAACCCCACTATAAAATAAAACAAATTAAAGAATCACCTCATGCTCTTCAATTCATATAAAAAACTCCTCATAGACACATTTCATGCCTCATAATTTTAATTCATGAAATACCCCACACACAATTAAAAAATCTATTACCTCCTGAATTTAAGTATTCTAAAGAAAAACGTTCATTATATAATCACAATTATTTTAAACTCATTGTATTCATCCAATTTTTTTGTCACATATCACATCATTTCTTCAGGACCATTTGTTCTACTATTTTAAATCACTTATCACATTTCCTATATTTTAATTTTCATCATATTTCAAAATATATATTTATATTTACATCATCATCATACTTATTAAATATACTTAAGTGTATATGTATGATAATAAACCCATTTTATTCAAATAAAACTTCTTTTTTAATCAATCTTATGTATCCCTCTAATCAAATTTTTATGGTTAGTCTAATAAAACATTCATATCATTCAATGGAGGAACATTAAATTTCACTATGAATTTCTTTTTCTCATTAGAAATTAAAACATAATTCTTTGTATTTAACTTAATATACTAATTATTATTTATCAGTAGAAACATTAAAGTCGTAAGATATATAGATGAATATAATACTATATTATTATCAATCAATCCGTATTCTATTATCGTCGTCTACAACCACCAATAAAAAATCATCATACATTATCATCAATAGTGACCCTTGATTAAAATATATTCTACAGTATATATATATTATCATATTATCTTTATTTTGTAATTAAATCAAGATTTTTAGTAACAATTTTTCCATTTGATGTGCTCTTTACATCAACCCCAAAACACTCTTCAGGGATGGAAATTTCAAATTCACATTATCTAGAACAAGTAAAACATTAATCATATAAAATAATATTTGTTCTCTTATTTTTTTAATTTATTAGAAATGTAACCATATCCTGGTAACTTAAAATTTGTTAATTGAATTATATTTACATGAAAACTCACCCCCATTTA
Source organism: Viscum album (assembly GCA_963277665.1). Classification (NCBI taxonomy): domain Eukaryota; kingdom Viridiplantae; phylum Streptophyta; class Magnoliopsida; order Santalales; family Viscaceae; genus Viscum; species Viscum album. The sequence goes on from OY728160.1 coordinate 1,924,925,307, forward strand.
TATATATAAGTTAAAACGTGATTTTTTTCCACAATATTAATTTTATTTTATGTTAAACACCATAAACATGGGATATGAAATAATTAAATATAAAATTTAGTAAAATATATATACGATATGATATAAATGGAAATTATCTACAATTTTTTATCCATAATATAGAATTAATGTATTGTATTTCATCTTTTTCAAAATATTTGATCAGGTAAATTTTGTCTAGGATGCCATGATTAATGTCATTCATAAACCAAAAAATGATGTACCCCAAATCATATTCCCTGATGCTTAAGGATCATTATCCACCTCTGAATTATCTGATTAAAGTAAATCTATGTGTATTCTTCTATAATAAGTAAATCACATAATTTTAGACTTGAATCTATTTTCATTAGTGTACTTGTGATAACGAATAATAGGATCCATATATATCTCTCACTCATAATAGTTTTATGATAATTTTAACCCTATTCTAATTCTTCCCACAACATTTATACCCTATGAATATTTTTATCCATTAATTGTAGTTTATTTATTATAATTACTGACTTATATAACATTATGTATTCTTTATTTCTCATCAACTAGAGACATGCTTTATGTATTCTTATATATTGTAAAAGATTCTAATACAACCATCTTATATTTAAATATTTTTAATTATAATTAACAAACAACCTCGAAATATTATGTTAGATTATATTGGTGTCTCCTCCATCATCAATTATGGATTTTTGAAAAAAAAAATGATGAGAAATATGGTCTTAAAAAACCCATTCATGTATTTGTACAATTAAATTTCATCTTCAATTGATTTTCACCAAATTTATTGATATTTCTATGAAATATATCATTTCTTAATTTTTTGACTCCACATGTCTAGAATCCATTTTTTCAAATATGAATAATCTAATTTATCATTTTATTATTGAAATCCATATTCTTATTTAAAAAATTAATGTTCGTATTCATTTTAACGGATAATTGTGGTAATATTAATGTAGATAGATAAAAAATGGAGTATGTGATAGAGAAATTATAATTGTTTTAAAAAATTCATCTACTAAAATTGTTATTTTTTATCTTTTATAATAATTATAGGAAAAATATGTTCAGAAATAATTATATATACATGGGAGATACAAAAAATTAATACTCTTATAAGGGAAAATGTATAAGATGTGTGTATTCTAAAAATGGAATATTTTATTCTTTGTATTTGATTATTCAGTATCCATAAAATTATGATATAAAAAATGGTTATTTTAAATAAAAATAGTTGATCTGAGTTTAAATTAATAAAAAATTTAAAATAATATAGTTTCAAAACGAAAATTTTCTTCCTAATAATGATGAAAGTAGACTATATTTATTTTTTTAAATTTATGGGAACTTAATATAGAAAAATATATATTGATCATAAATTATTTTTCTATATGAGTTTATTAACACAAAATTATAAATGAAATAATAATTTAAAGGTAAATTCATAATAATATTTTACAACATTAATGTGTCCTGATATTTCATAACCATAATAATATAATGTAATGGATTATAGATTTTGATCATAAGAAGATATTGGGAAATGGTTTGGGAAGAACTAATAAAATATTTTCTTCTATACTCTATATATATAGGACCCTAAAAAGGATGATCTGTACATTAATAGTAAAATAATAAAAAATAAAAAATTTCTTTTTATCAAAACACACAAGATTATAGAAAAATTAATTCATTTTTAATTTATAAAAAATGTGAGTGGTTATTTATAGTGAATGGGTATTATATAATTGGGAATCCTATTTTACAAATGTGAAAATCCAAATATTTTTTTTCAAATATTACTTTGAAAGAATGAGACCACTATCGCACCATATGTCACAGTCACCCCCATCCAATGGTTTAAGATAATACTAGTCCACTTGATAGGAATTCTATGTTTTCCACATATAATTTCTAGTTTATTAGGTTATATTGGTGTCGAACCTATAAGATGTATTATCTTTGGAAATTTTGAATCAAAGTTGCTCCTTAATTAGCTTATTTGTAGTTTCAATTTCATATTTAAAGAAATGGAGTCTTTCAACATATTTTAATTTGAGGATTAATCCTTAAGATTTAACTTTCATTATCTTAGTCCCATATCTCATTATTTGGACTTCATGTACTTATATCATATCATTATAATTTTTACCACTAGATTAAAAAAGAATATAACCTATAGTATATCCAATATAATTTCCATGATTCATATATTTCACATGATGTGCACCATAATTCAATAAAACATTTACCCAAAAATAATATATAAATTTATAATATGTTATCCTCATACCATGTTTTGTACTTGTATTTTTATTTGAGTTACCATTGGTTCTGAAATTACATTTCCCAAATTTTGTATACTAAATGGTTGTACATTTTAATGAATTAACTAGGAAAATTAAATGATTTTATGAATAAGTATATAACATATGGCTACTATAATAGAAATTACTACTCGTCAAACTATTCAATAATATAAAACATGATAACATATCAAGGTTATAGGTTCACATTTCCCCATTATGATGTTTCCTCGAGCATGAAAAACCCAGAAGAATAGTTAATCTCTAATATAAAACATTAAATGTTGTTGTGGTTTAACTTTATAATAATTCTATAAACTATTCATCTTTTATAAATGATTTGAAATAAATTTATATTGATTAGTTATTTAAAAAATATTCTCGGTAAATTGAGTGTTATTTATATTATTCCAATGTAATTAAAAGGATATTCGATTATTTGGGCATACAAAGGAAAAATGGCACTATATGAATTGAATTTATGTAACTATTAATATCTAAATACACACAAAAATTAGAAGATATGTCCAAGTAATTATTTTTCTAATTATATATGTTCAAATAATACATTCACACATATATATTTTTTCTATTTTTAATCAGTCTATGTTTACCAATCAATAATATTTTTAAATGAAGTAACTATAGTGTTATGAATCACATTTTGAAATAATGATTATTAAAAACTATATTTATTAAATATGACGGAAGTTGAAACAAAATAAATTTTATTTACCTTATTAAAACTTAAAAATTCAGAATATTAAAATTAATATTAATCTCTAATTAGAAATTTATATGGAAAATGTTTTATCCAACAATCTTCTATCAAAATAAAATCATTCATCTGATATGATTTTAGTGATACCATAATTAAGTCCTTTGAAATTTATTATATCATTCATGTCAATATTTGTAAAATATTCCACAGCCACAATAGTCATTCATGATTCACATTCACCTACATGCATATACAAAATGGGGAAATATTGATCACTTCTTTTATTTATCCTAAATTTTTTAAATATATCCTTGATATCATAATAAATATTGATAATTTTTTGATTAAATACATTACCCAAATTTTAATGTTTTTTCACAAAAATTATTTTAATATTTATTGGATTGATAATTCTCGAATAAAATCTGTGAGTTGAGATTTATTTTATCATCAGAAAAAATGTAGGATTCATATTGTTTGTTAAAACCAAAACACCCTTTCACATATAATCCAATTATTTTCACCCTATTGGTTTTAAAATTAATGTATAAATTACATTAATGATGGATATAATAATCCTATACTAATTTTATTTATTTTATAATATAAGTAAGCTAACATGAGGATCAATTGTAAATGTTCATTAATTTTGTAAATAGTTTGATACTTATTATTATTATTCATTGTATTATCCTCAATTATACCTTTTATATGAATACATATGTTATCATATTCAATGCGTTACTTACTCATTACCTAAAAATACCACCTCGTGTTATGATCCTAATGTGATTATTTGTAGTTCTTAACCTGGAGATGAAATATAAGATAAAATTTTCACCAATTATATAACATTTCCAACACTATTGAATAAAAAACCCAGTCCCAAAATAATGAAATGAAAAAATATTATTATGTTTTATTCAATATAAACTAATAATTAGTGAAATGATATGATTTTATATGACTATATTCAAAATACAATACAAAATTAATCAAAATATCTTTATAATCATTAATCTATTAATGAAACAAAAAATATGATATTGACGTTCATACATTAATCATCAGCTTAAATGGATCCTCCAATATTTCATTTAACATGATGTATAATCCCTTTCATATAAAAGTTTTCACAATAGAATCCAATATTGAATAATCAAGATGGAACCTATAGTAATGTTCAATTAACCCAAGGAATCATTTATTTTCCAAAATATTATTATGAATCTCAAAATAAACCTTATTTTTCCCCATTTATGGACCTATAAAATAATTTAATATATATCATTCCAAAAAAATTTATGGAATTCATTAGAGTCATTTAGGGGGATCCAATTTTATAATTCATGATCATCTAAAATCCCAAAATAAATATATTTATATTTTAGATGAGCCTCTTTTAGAATTATAAAAATTTAAATATCATCCTTGAATTATACTAAAATCGACACCCAATATATGTTAATAATTAAATCCATCATACCCTCGATCATCAATATATAAATATTGACACTGAATGGTTTAAATAAGAACTCATATCATACGTATATAAATTCGATTGATTTAATAGATAATCCTTTGAATTTTACAGTCTATTAACGATATATTAAATAGATGTATATTTAAGATAACAATAGATTTAAATTTAACTAGTTTAATTAATCATCAATGTGTGGTAAAAAGTATACAAATTTAATTTCCAATAATTCAACATCAATAGCTGATAATCAATAAATGACTATAATTTACAATATGTGAATGAATATATCTTTGTTAATATATTTAAAATATTTTATATTTTGGTCCAACAAATATCCAATTACAATGTAATAATAATTTTGGGAAATTGGAATCATTTAAAATAAAATTCACTAGAAAACTAATGACTTTGTATAAATGAAATCATTATAAATATATGGGAAACACATTTCAATACATATCCACTTCGAGTGTCTATTTAAATAATTTTATACATTAATGGACAAAAGAACTAATATCAATAGTTAAAAAGATATGTGTTCAAAATATAAAATGATTACCCTAACCATAATCTCATTTACATCATATTCAACATATAAATGTATGGGTTAATATATATATATATATATAAAATTACACCTCAAATATAAAAGACAATATTAGACAAGATGTTTTTAATAATAAAAGAATTACTATGACAGTTTTGAGGAGGTTAACTGCCAATATTTTGTTCTCCTTAAAAAGTATCCAAGGTACCTATTATAATTTTCATCATCACTAATATCATTATCAAAGACCACTTAAATTAATTAATATAACTTCTAATATCCCTTTTTGAAAACATCTCTGGAGAATTCTTCTTATAAACTGTCAATCCACACAAGAATAATCATTTTGGTATAATTGAATAATATTTTTTTGACATGAATATTATTTCCCTTATTTATACACATTATTTAATTAACTAATTTTAATAACATTTATAATAAATTAATTGATTAATTTTATAATTAATTGACAATCTATTTTAACCACTAAAATAAAATCAACTATTATTTATTATGGTGGAAATGTACATTCAATATGACCTATTAACATTTAAACATTCCCAATTCTAATAGTTTTTCCCATTTCTCACATGTAGAGAGGATAATCGATTTTATCAATGAATAATGTTATGATTAGTTCCCTATAATTATTCAATGATATTTATATCACACATTCATTATTAATTATTATTAAAAACAAACCAAAACAACATGATTCATATTAAAGTCTATGGAAAACATGTTTAATTTAACCAAATCCCATAATTCAATTACATTTTATGAAATTAAGTACATATGACATTGTAGGTCATTAATTAAATTTTGAAATAAATTTCAACAAATACTATTTTTCATTTTATCATTTATCAAAACCTCTCCCCAAATATTAATTCATTATTTTACTAATAATTTAATAACATGCCCTTATATATTAAATTTTTTTGATAACTAAGATAAGTTTTTTTCAATTTTAAAAAATAAAAAATATATTTGGATGTATTATTCCCACTAATAATAAGATTTTTTATTTTAAAACTCCATGTATTATGCCAAAATATAATTAAAATATTAATTTGCCACTTTATCAAGAATATGGATTTCCAAAATTAACATATTAAATATTTTATCATCTATGTTATAATTCTACACCAACAATCATCATAATCACATCCTAATGATACTAGATTATAGATTAATTCTAAAAAATGTAATGATATCATTGAAAGAACTATTTCAATCTAATAACATCTATATATCAAATAGAAATCACAATCCTTGTCAAATTTAGGAAACTTTCATATTGTTTTTTGATGTATTGAAGTAATCTATTGGTCTTATAGACAACTCATATTTTCCATATTATATAGATCACCCAAAATATAAAGGGTATGAAATCCATGACCAATTACTATTTTCAAAAATAATAAAATATATTTAATTCACATCAACCAATAGATGAGATATTTTCATGTTATTTTATAGTTTATTGAAAATATAATAATAACGATTACCTCATTCTTGACGCCATTCATCATTGATAGATCTGATCCATCCCACGTGAATGTTTTGTATAATTTTAATTATGAGAACTTAATTTTTTCCTACTTATTGTTGATTCGAAAAATTTCTATTGTACTGAGAAAATAATATATGATACATCACATTCTATAGTATTGGTAAAAATAATATTCATTCATTCCCTTGATTAATAAAAATACTGGTTAACTCTATAATGTTCATACCCTGACCACTACAGAATTAGAGGGAAGGAATGAAGAATTGAGAATCAAACAACTATGAGAGAAAACCCAATATATACCATTTATATCAATAGAGTTGTATTCGGATGTGATTGTTTTAATAATAACCAAACTCAAAAAATTATTATATAAATGAAATTAAAGAGGAATTGTTAAGGTTAAATATATTTAATTAACAATATTGAGGCCCATTATATAATATTAAACACATAAGTTCCCTAATTCCTTGTAAATTAATAATATTATTATTTAATTTCATGGCTTGTGGTAATATAAAAAGTTATAAATATATAGCTTTTGTCTAGTTGAAAAACATTTTTCATTGGACTAATTTTTTTGGAAGCTGTCATTATAATTTATTTACATGACTGATATTTATTGAAAGAAACATTATTTGAATAAAAAAATAGTATATGTTATAATCTCATTTTGGAGAATAAAATTTCTATTTTAATATAAGTAATATTTAATGAATTATTCATTAAAGAATTTTGAATTATTTATTACCTTTAAAATATATTGATCTAAATAAATATAATATTTTTTAATTACTACATTACAATGTAAATTTAAATTTGTTGGATATTTTTTATCAGAAAACAATAAATAAAATTTCGTTTTCAATTTATAGAGTAATATTTATTCAGTCAATTAAAATTTAATAATATTTATTTGTTATCAGTATATTCCCCATCATGTGTAAAACTATATAATTTATTCTATATGGTAGTAGTTCAGTATTCCAAAATTGAAAAATTAATTACTAGAAATGTGTGATGGTTTGTAGAGTGGAATTATATGTGTCACAATGATAATAACCTCATAAAAATTATCATTATATAATATAGTCTCTTTTTCATGATATCTTGTGAGGAATGTTATAACTTTGTGTCATCAAACTATGTACATGATAATTCTTTTACAGGAATATCCAACAAACCTAATGATATACCACGAACATAGATGCCAATGAGATAGTCCAAAATCTGTCAAATGTATGAGTTATCAACATCCATAAATATGCATTGGACAAACCCATCCTCAAAAAATTCCAAAATAACATATCATCAAGGAGATTTTTAATATAGCATACCTCCCAAAACATATAATGCAACATTTTTTATCAGTAAATTAATTTATGACAATATTTACATGTAATTATAACAATATCAAATTCCTTGGATCATCACACACACTCAAATATATGTATATCTAATGAAATATAAAAACATTGATATTTTTATAGGTGAGTGTGCTATCTAAATATCATACCATATATATTACTAAATTTTAATTACTTGAGATTGTGTCTCGTCCTCTTACATATACCTTTACTTTCTAGTGAACATACTATTTCCCGTGTATTATATTTTATCTATTCATGGATAATATTTTTTAATATCATTACATCACATCATGGTTCACATCCTCTAAAGAAACCACTACTCTCTATTATTTGAAATATATTCAAGAACATAATCATATTAATTTCTTATAATATTAATATTAATATGTGATATGGTATTTTTTTAATATTCACATCCATGAATATACAAGTAATAAAAAGTAAAATTTAGTCTATTCTAGGTCACAATTCTAAAACAACCGCTCATTCACTTGAGCAATATTCTAATATTTTTATGTATATTATTCATAACATGATCCATATTCAAACTCTTAGTATAAGTATATTAGTTATCCCTAACACATCATCTGTTGTGCAATGATAGTTTTTTCACATTGTTTTTTAAATTATGAAATTAATATAACCAAAACATGATGGGAAAATCCTTCATGTAATTATATATATGAGTATCCAAATCTTATTTAATTATTATAAATGTAAATTAATAATTTTGTTTATAATAAATTATTTCACAAAAAATTATAAAAATATTAATTTCGGTATTATCCAAATTAGTAATAAAAAGTTCAAAACCAACATCATTGGAAATATAATAACTTATAATCTACTAATATATAATAGATATGAAAATAATTGGTTATAATAGATTTTTTCTACATATTTAATGATAATTATATGATACTATATTAATTTGAACCACATGATTGTAGTTGTTCGATTCCCTTATTTATTGATAATTAATATGATACTATCCTTTCCTTTACCTATGAATTTTTTACTTGAAGGCTCCCATGACACATATAATTTAATTTTTAATTGTTCAAAATTTTATTTTTTAATATATTTTCAAATTAATAACTATGATTAGATTTAGAAATAATATTTAATTATTTTTTGGATCACATTCCCTATAAATTTGTTCCTACATTATGTCAATATATTGGATCTGTTTTCCTTATTATAATGAAAATTGTAAGAAATATATTTTTATTCCCTTTTCAATCAACAATATATCATGAAAATTTATATTCTACCACTGAACTATTATAGTCATATGACACTCTTTAATTTCAAAATGAAAAATTTCAGATCACATTACATTATTTACCCACAAATCAATTTATGTAATTAAAATCTCTTAGTTATATTTATTGATGTCATCATCCCTTTTGAGTAACTCAATATAGACATAAACTATATCATCTCAATTTATTAAGACCATATATACATCATATATATGGTTTAATCACAATAATATTCCCTTGATAATATGTTCTTCAATATAATTATGATATAATTTTTTATTGACATGTATAATTAAAAATAATTTTAATGATGATTATTTATATAGGGGTTTTTTTTATATTAAAACATTCAGTAATCATTACCTATTTATTAGTATTGTATTATTCTATCCATGTTCAATTACTCTTGAATACTAATTAGTAGTATGATGTCTGAAAAAAATATGAAATATGGAGTCCCAAAATAATGATATATGGAATGATGTTCTGAATACGTACATACATAAAATTATAATTTTGTTCCATGGATTGAATCCTTATTTGTATTATTAGAATCACATAATAACTTATGTAGCATGAACCATAATGAATAAAAATTGAATCATTGGTTTCGATTTTCCATAACAAATCTTTCTCTATAACTACTCCCCTGACTAAGATTAGTGGATTATATTTTTCCTATGTCATGTCATGTATATCCAAATCCTCTAACTATATTATATAATTTTACTCCTAGTTTAATAAAAGTTATATTTTTCATTTATAGAAAAATTCTCAATATTAAAAATAATATAACATACTTAGTTTTTATAATATTATTATGTATGATTCATTATGTGTCGATTGTTAATTTATGGATAAAAATCACCTTTTTCACATGAGCCTCAGCTGAGTTGGTGAGAATCAAAAACTGCATCCAGGAGACCCATTTTCAAAATTGGAGGGAGACATATTTCCAGGTAACAGTTGTAAGAATGGTAGCAGTATTGTAGTAGGTATAGTAACATGCAATGTTCGGTACTGTAGCACCTGGAATTATTCATCTATATTGGATTTCTGGCCACTGTTTTGGGACTTGGGTCTTTTAAGTTCTTTAGGCCTCCCAAGGCCTTTTGTCCAATGAAGCATTTAGACCACATCAATGCCTTTGGGACACCTCAAGGCCTTCCGGCCACATATAATTATGATTAATGGTCAGACAAACACTACAAGGAGTACAATTAAGATGGGGATTCAGAGAAGGTGCATTCACCAGAGAATAATCTAATAAGAATTGTTAGAAATAGTGGGTATGGCATTTTCATTTGGAGCAGCATGTGCTTGCACGGTATGCCAAGCCGAACAACCTTGCGAAGGTGGAGAGATGATATTCCAATGAAGTAGCTAGGAGTTGGAGAACCAGGTATAGCTTATATATTTCCTATGACCCATGGGACATGTATTCTCTAAGCCTAAGGGCCTTGTAAGGGTACCCCATCTTCCCTTGAAAAGGGGGTTGACAAAAAACAATACAAAGTATGCCTTCAGGCCATTAGGGTGATAAAAATAACATTTTACAAAATATATTTCAATAAATATTCGAGGTTATGACTTGAATAATTATTATATTATAAAAATTATTCTAATAAATTGATAATTATTTTGTAATATTATTTGTTTATGAAATATTTTTTGAAAAACATGTCTTTGGTAAAATTATTTTTGTTTTGAAAAATATACAATACTTGTCATCGATTATCCTTTTATTATCAACGTAGTATTAACGAGACCCCAATGAATTAAATATAATTGATTTGTGGATGATATTTATATATTAGTATTTATTTCAATAAAATAAGACATGTTTTTTTTAAAACAATTATGATAGCATAATATAAACTAAAAATTAGTTTTCAAAATATAAACATTCAAACCACGAGATGATTATTATGAAAATTAATTATCAATTCACCATCAGTTAATTAATAATTATACTTATATATTCATCATTAATATTAGATATATATTTATTATTCTAGGTATAATTTCCAATTTTGTTGTTTGAATCTACATAATCACAAATATTTTTAATATGAAATTGTATATCAATGTGCCTAAATTAATCCCTGAGATATATATATGGGTAATTCATACAATAAATTATTATTTTATCATGAATCATTAAATTGTAGAATATATATGTTTCATGATTCTCATTATTAATCTACAACTAACTGCTATTTATATCCATAAATATTGCACAATACTACATGAAATATTTCAATATTTATATGGTTGAAGTATTTTAAATGAATAGATATGAAAATATATTTCTCATATTTACATCAATAAAATTATATTTATTGATGAATATACTTAATTTATAATCTTATTAATACATAATCTTCAATTTATCAAAAATATAAACACAATGGCCTTTCTTGGCACATTTGATTCGTAGTAACTCAAATTAATTACATTACATTTTTATCTTTTATCTATTAGATCTATTTTATATATGAACAATAAAATCTAAAATTTTCAAGGAGATAAAAACGATGCAATTTAATAAATAAGGAATAAGGAAATTCAGCCCATTAAAACCATATCTTTATGAGGATGAATATTTAAAAACAATTAGTGAAATTTATACATACTATTCATCTACATTTTTATGAATAAGGATTTACATGGTGGTGAGGATGATTACATGATATTTTAAGATTTCTTATCCATATTAATATCTAACATTTCCACTATATTAATGTAATGTATAATTATAAATACAATATTAATTGCTAGTTTCCTTATTCTAATTCATATTAATGAAGCGTGGATAAATTTTTATTTATAAAAAATATATCTATTTGTCTTTTTATAACAATAAGAGGTTTTTATGAATAATTAATTTATATAATCATATATCATTATATATTATACGATTTAGATGAATTTAATAATTAAATAAATATAAAAATCATCCAATATGAATCTCATATAGACATCCTTTTCATAATCACGTGCTTTCAAAGGTTATCGATTAGTAATAGGTACTTGAACACATAGTAAAAAATTAAACTATTTTAATGAAATATATAACATGTAGGGAACTCTGTGAATTTTGTGCCTTATGGGAAATTCCATAATATTAATGAATTCTATAAGTGTTATTCATTATTTTTCATTATATTTAGTTAAAAAAATTAAATCTATAAATGATATTATTGTAAACACTAACAAAATGATTGAGAAAAAATAATTTTATTATTTTATTCCAAATAAATTTTAAAAAAAATTCCCCAACCATTAGACAAGAAATAACATATTTTATAGACATTTTAACTGATATGCTCCTTATTTCCATTATCATTGACCAAGATGGATCATATTCAATAAACATAATTCTTTAGGTTAGAGCTCATGCAAACTCTAGGGTGGTAACTCCTCAATCTATTTGTGGATTAAACCATCCTAAAATCCTGACTCTTATTTCTCTATTTCCTAACTTTTGGATTAGTCGTTTCTTATAGAGAGCTCCTCATATTTATGTTATGATGGATATTTCATCCCAAAACCATCATTATTACTTTCTTATAATAGTTTGTATCCATAAATTCATCAATAAATTGACTATTTTAATGGTTTCAGCCAAAAAGAAGTAATGAACGATTTACCAGGACCTAATAATTGATAGAGGGTATTTATTTGATTATGTATAAATTTTAAAAATTTGATTTTTAAATTTATTTTTAATATTACATGCATATAAGAATATTTTTTAAACATATACTTATAAAATATTAATTCACAATACATCATTTAGAATTATTTATTTTTACATTATTCAATTTCATTATGTTATCATGGTCTTTAATCGATAAAAAAATAATAAATTATTTGTAAATAATATAAAGAAACTATTATATGATATTGTTCATTGACTAGTGGTTTTCTTATTGAGAGGAAAATACAAAAACAGTTGACCATAAGAGATATATCATTGATATGGTCTCGAATTGAGTTTTTATCACTCAACTAATGTCCTATAAACCTAATAGTTTTTGTTTTACATCAATTTTATCCTTAATCATATCCACATTCCATGGAGGATCATCGTTACATAAAATTTACACTACTCACATGTCAAGGGAGTCAGATATAGGGCCTATATAAAATACACCTTGCACATGTTGGACCATATAAATTAAGGTGTCACAATTTGAACATATTCTCTAAACATTTATTAATAATAAAATTTATATCAAACATTAAATGATTAAATCTAATTAATATATACACATACAATGAAATCCCAGAGGATTTTAGAATAAGTTTCACTTATTATATTTATTTATTCTTTTTATATTATTTAATAAATTAAATTAAAATATTCAAACTATATATTTCAAACAACTTTATTTATATTTTAATAAATAATATATATATATATATTTAATTAAAATTATTATTTTTAATGAATTAATGATATCTATAATTATATATTAAATAAAATTTCAAAATAAATAAATAACTAAAATAATAATTAAATATAATTTACATACTGTATGTATTTTTTAAAAAAATTCATTTGGATATTAATGGAAGTTAATTTCAAAATAATATTATTATATGACACATTAAGTTTTAATGTTTTTAGGTATATATGTAAATATTATAAGAAAAAATATTCATATATGTACATATATGTATATATATATATATATAAAGGACCAAACCATTATGGTATATACTATACTCATTGGAATGTTAAATATTTTTTTGTGGAGCATATATATATATGTATATATGAAAATATATGTAGTATATGTATGACATATATGAATATATATAAAAATAATTAGGAAAATTATAATAATAACCATAGAAGTAAAAAAATTTCATCTAATAAATGAATTTGAAACTTGTTTTTAAATGTTGACTACTATATAATTTAATATGGATATAAATACTCCTTTAATAAGTGAATTTTTTTAAAACAAATTCGATGACTATCATAATATTGGGCCATAAAATATAGATGCATAAATAATTGTCATCAAATAACTAAAAGTAGAAGTATATTAATAAATATAAGGAATTTATTTGTATATATTCACATACAAGAATATATATATATATATATTATAGTGAAGGTGTTAATATAAGAGTTTATATATATATTATTTATTAATCATTTTAGCTCAAATTACTACAAAATTTGAGTATATATATATGAATATATTCAAATTATATAAATATAAAGTCACACACACATATATATATATGCATACATATACTAATATATATATATATAATAAATAATATAATTAAGGATGAAACCATCAAAATAAACAACGAAATAATGAATAGAAATACTAGTATGTGTATATTCTTTGTGAACCCAACACATCAAGGACTTCAGTCAACACCTTAAATAAAATCCACATGGAACAACTCCAACACTAACCACAATATATGGGGTTTCTTAATACTACATGACACACACTCACATCAAAACAGATACACTTAACTGACCACCCACACTAATGTCATAAGGAATTTGATTCTTCCTTATGCATCTATAGACACATTGTTTTTAAACACACCATATATCACATCACTTTCTTACCCCCCCCCTCAGGAAATTGAACAATAATCTCCCCCTAAATTCATGTATAGTCTATTGTACAGGTTCTATAAATATAATAGATATTGAAAAAAAATCAACTAGATTCATTTAAAATATACAATTCTTAGAGAAGAAGGAAATATAATTCATAAGGATTACCTAAAACCTACTAGTAATAGGGTAAAATTAGTTAATTTCTATTTGGTGGTCACCGAAAAATTTCCATGGTATAATTTTGTAGATTAGTATATATATGGGTTCATCACCAGTGTTTCATGGAGAGGTTAATTAACATAATTGATTCTTGAATATATGAATAATTAATAGGTATATAATATTAAAATTATGGGATAATGAGGATTACAGATAACAATTAATTTTTACCTTTGAGTGTGTGATCAGAAAACAAGTAATTTTTTACCATCATTTATAAATAATAGGTTATGAATTTTGTATTTTTAAAACTCATATTTCATGTTTTTTATAAATTATTAATTTAATATCGATTTAATTACAAACATATATTTTTAAATTGGGAGAATATATTAATTAACTATATGTTTTTGATTGAAATATTTAATTTATAATGGGATCAATTTTTTTATAAACATATGTTTTTGGATTTAAAACAATCATTTTGGTATTTAAAATAAATCACAATTTTTATCAAAATTCAATATGGTAATTATTTTTCAATATATTATTTTTAAAAATCAAAATTTTTTATTAAGAAATAATAGTATTATTTTTTTAAAATTATTTTTTCACTAAAATTATTATTTTTAAAATTTATATTTTTTATATCACAATGTTTTCTTTTATTTTTTGGGGGCTATGTTTTTAAATAATTAAATGTTATAGATATTTCAGAGAATAATATTATGTTGAAAATATATGTTAAACATTTATAAGTATTAAATCAGTAATGTTAATA
Source organism: Viscum album (assembly GCA_963277665.1). Taxonomy (NCBI): domain Eukaryota; kingdom Viridiplantae; phylum Streptophyta; class Magnoliopsida; order Santalales; family Viscaceae; genus Viscum; species Viscum album. The sequence goes on from OY728160.1 coordinate 1,924,941,099, forward strand.
ATTTTTTATGCATCAAATTGTTTGGGGATTTTTAAAAATATATTAATATATTTTATTGGATTAAATTTTATAATTTTATATAATATTGGTTTTATTTGGTTATCATAGATATTATCCTAGGTTTTAAAATATTGTATCCCCATTAATTAATTATGTTGATGTGATGTTTATGCATGAATTATAGAGTCTTTTATGTTATAATATTTGTTAAGTACATATTGGTTAATTGATATGCTAAATATATATAATGAAACACACACACACACAGATATATATATATTATAATTATTCATTTTCAAAATTTCAAAATAAAATTTAAAAATCCATCGGAAAAAGAGGTCAAAATAAAAAAAAATTATTAAATATTTTTTTTTTGTTGCAAACAAGATGATGATTTGTGGAGTGATCCCAATAAATCAACATGGGTGGTACCTATAAAGCCTTAAATGTTTCTAGTGAACACAATGATTTTTATACTTCTGATCACTCACAACATTTTTTAAAATTTACTCTAATTTTATATTTATAAAATTATTTAACATTATACCTATTTTAATAATATTTTATTATTAAGAATTATATGTATTAATTCATAAATTTTTTATTTTATTAAAATCATTAATTTGAATGGTATTTATAGAATAATATCATAAAAAATTTATTTTTAGTTAGAACTGACATTTTGGATCACTAAAGGGAAAAAATAATTTTTTTGATTAAATATTGTTTTATTATTAATTTTGTTTTTGATATTGAATATATTATTTCAATTCGATGATTTGTTGTATTATGTTGAAAAATGTGTAACTTTATTATGAAAACATTTACAAATCCATTTTGTCACCCCTATATTTAAAGGATTTAATAAGGTGTTTAATTTATTTTTTGTTACATAGATTACTAGTATCATGTCTTTATAGATTGAATTAGTAAAGTGGTTAATTTATTAGGGGATTTTTATTTATAATTTTTTGGTGTATGATTATTTTCTTTAATTTGAAATCTAGTTCACCAAAAACTATAACTATGATGATATTTGGATTTGTAAATGACTATGTATTTCCCTTTTTAGTTTTATAAAAAAAATAGAGTATGTTTTAGTAATGGATCTGAGAGTGCACATGGCTTCCTGCATTGCCATGACTCGAACCAGCCCGAACCAAGCTCCTGGGCCGGTCGTGCCCCACTAGACTTCATGGACGTCTACTGGCCTGCTCGACCACCTGCTGGCCTACCCAGCTTCCTGTCAACCCTCCTAGCCCCTTGTCGGGCCGCCTGCTGGCTTACCTGGCACCCTGGACAGCTCCCATCTGACTACCCGCTGGCCAGCCTGCCCGGCCGCCACCTGACTCCCGACTACCCGAGCCGCCAACCTGACCTAATCGGTTCCCTGGCTGCGCTGGCCTATCGACCTGGTCCGTGCCCCTCCCTATCACGGCACCATGGCTGAATTGGCCCGACCACGCCCTCTGGTCCGAGCATCGTCTAGCCGCACCCTTGCAGCGCTCCCGACTAAACGTTCCACTAGCCCAGGCCGAACCACCCATGTGGCTTGCTGGGATGGGCCCAACGAGCCAGGCTGAACCAAATAGGTTGTCTCACACAATGGGTCAGGGCAGACCCAACAGTTGTGACTGGGTCGACCTAGACCGGTTCGGCCCAGACTGGTTTGGGTCGGGTCAGTCCGTCTGGGTAGTACCGAACCCAAGCCCACTACCAACCCTTTACTTTTTTGGCCATATCTTTGGAAATAGATGACCCATTCAAAACCCAATAGTGGCACTTGTTTTCTTCAGGTGTGATGGTCCATTTGAGTATACACCATTGGAGTTTGTGGTAATGTTGAGATACAGTTATTTTGGATCGTAAACGAATCCAACTGGGCCTCAAGACTAAAAGGGTAATAACTCACAGACTTGGGCATTCGATTGACTCATTGTTTATTTCTTTGAGACCTATATGATGTGGAGGAACATTGAGATACATTTTCGTGTGACTCTGTGTAAGTTGGAGCATCGACCAGTAGCTTGTGGAGTAGATCTTCTGAGACGAGTGAGCATTTTTGTGGGATCCTAGTAGATGGTTGAGACATGACAAATACTGGTCGATTGACTTGGAGTGACTCTACTGGCCTAGTGGGTAATCTCCTTGAGGAGGTGGCAGAAACATAGTGGGGAGCACCTTAGTGACAATGAAGACCTACAATAGTCGACAAGAGGAGTACCTCAACAGACTATGAAGGGGATCACCTCTTTGTGACACAGAAATCCTAAAGAACTCAATAGGAGGAGTACCTCTGCAGTCCACCGTTATTGGGAAGCACCTATGTGTGACACGATATGCCCACTTTACTCGATAAAGAAGGAGTTCTCCATCAGCTGAGGGTTTGGATGGATACTATCCATACAATAAAATAGGTGTTGAGTTGAGTTAGTAAATTTTCTGATTACCTCATGATTAAGATGGATTATTTGATAATTGAGTTATATGTATGGGAATATACCTGAGTGAGGATATCTATTGAATTCATACTTTGTTGTTTATCCGTGTAGGATTTTGTGAGACCTTGATGGTCTTGGGGTCCCTACTTAGTATTAGTATACTCACCTCTGCACGAGCTGTGCCCACACCATGTTGTGTTTGATGCCGACGATAGATAGTGTTGACTGATGCTGAGACCACCAGTACTGGATGATACCTGGAGGTGGACCAGACGACATGACGGTGCATGGAGGAGACAAATGGACACGGAGTTCTATGGAGGCTATCTGTATATTCCTTTTAAAAAGTATTTCCTTGTGGACGTTCCAGGATATGTTTTCTCTTTTTCCATTGCTTGTACATACAGCCTTCATGAACTTACATTTGGGATTGTATTTCCGGCCCCTTTACGTTTCATCACTATTTTTTTATACAATTTCACTTAGTGATTTTTTTCTAGCTCGTACTCTGTTGTTTGCATTTTTATGTTATAAAGTCAATGTGTTCCCAGCATAGAAATTTATGCCTTTGGTGCATGTCTCCAGCCACTGGCCTATGTAAAGCAGGCTTTGGGTAGTCACGACACGGGCCCTAGGGGACGGGTCGTGACAAATTGTTATTAGAGGAATCAGTTCTACCACAGAACATATGACACTGATATATTATATGTATCAATAGTGTTAAGGGTAATGAGTGTTTTCTTCAGTTTAGGGAGTCCAGTGTTGGTGTGACTGCCATCGTATCAATACACCATGACCATGGCTTCTGATTTCCGATTCAGTGCCCGAAAACACTGATTGTATGTGTCTTTTTAAAGGTTTTCTTTATGTTAGCTCAACCATGTGAGCTCTATAACACCCCAGGTAAATAAAGAATATGAAATTTTTATATTTATCCATATTTGTGCATAAAATATTAATATTAATTTAAAGGGAATGCTATTCTCAATGGCATACCCAATACGCAACAACAAGTTTCTTTGAAATCATACGTTTCACTCTAAAAATAAAATAATATTATCATAAATGGTAGTTAACGCCTAGCCGATGTATTGGTGGGAATGAATTTACCTAACTAATATTTGATTTTATATGTTTTTTAAATGTCATTACATTTATCCAATAAAAGATAAATTCTTAAAATAAGAAAGGAATTCAATTTTAATCATAAATACTCTAAAATTTACTAAAAGGTCGATTTATCACCTTTTGATGGTGAACCCTCTTTAATATTGTTTTGGTCACTCTAATATATCATATTGCACCAAATAAAATTCTTATATTGAATCGAGATATCATATTGTACTTTGTGTAAATTTTTGGTATCTTTCCGATACAGTTGATTGTTTTAATGAATAGTGAAAAATGTTGTATTTTAATTCAAAACCTCTTTTTAATCTAATTTATTTATATGATTAGATCATATTTTGAATTGTTTTTAAAGTTAAATTAGAATATATTTTTACCATTTAATCCAATGGTGGTCATTAGATTTAATTTCACTTTGAAGTTGGACTTAAACTAGTGTCAATCTTTTAATAAATATTGTTTCTTAAAACATGCTATTTGTTTTGATAGCAGGAATTAATTATTAAATTAATTAATTAAACTTATATGTTATGAATTTTTTAAAATAGATATCATTTTTGGATTCGGAATATCAAATATAGCTTAGGGTGAATTTTTGGTATTTTTCTGAAAAACTTCAATTTTTGATGAATAGTGAAACCACTAAGTGGTAGTTAAAAAAACTGATTTCTTGATTTAATGAAACATTACCACTTCTGTGATTCGAATTTCAAAAATCCAACATACATGGTTTTCCTTAAGATGTAAAATGTGGTTCAATGGGATTAAAATAATTTTTTGGTGAATAGTAACTTTTCAGTTTTAATAATCGCAATTAAAGGTAATTAGTGTAATTTAAGGTAAAGATAATGTTATAATAATATGAAATGACCATTAAACAAGTCTTACCTTTATTGGATGAGTCATGGCCGACCAGGAAAATCCATGGGTCAACTTGTGGACCCTATGGAGCCACTTTGGTTGGAAAATGACATTAATAACTTTTTATTTAATGTTAAAATTAAAATGTCACAAATATGTATTGTTTTACTAGGAAAATTTTTACATAGTGTTATACAAGGTATATTTTTGACTATTAATATTCATTGGAAATTTAAAAATATTTCCTATATCATGATATTTTTTTATAATTTTTATACATTAAATAAATTAATTTATTTATGACACCGTGATGATGCAACGATTACCTCATTAATGAACGATTTAAATAAAATGAAAATATAATGTAAAATCTAAGACTTAAACTTGGGAAAAACCTATTGGATGAGTATATTTCTAACCCTTATCACCTTATCCTCTTAATATATAAATTTGGGACCTTTAAAATCCGAAAATCATTTTATAATAATGTAACTTTGCAATACATTCCAAGAGTGCCCCTCCTCCCTCTTATAAATGGCCCCCACCTCTACCACCTTACCCACACCTCTAAAGCCTTTTCCTCGGACAAAACCTTCTCATTTAATCTCTCCACATCCCTATTCTCATCCTAGAATCCTTTTTTAGGCATAAACCTCTTCAAGAAACAATTTTGGCCCAATCCAAGGGAAGTTACCCCATTTAAAGGTAATGTCTTCACTTGTGCTCTCTTGTTTTATTTTTCTTCTCCAACCCCTTAAACAAATTTTATTACGTTATTTTGAAAAAAATATATCTTCAATATACTAGGACTTTTTTATAATCAGGATTCGAGCGACACTTACACACACATCCGTCTAATGGATAAAGAACATACAGTTTCTATGGATGGCGAATTACTGCCTCACGAAATGATGATTGTTCAATATTCTTTTAACACCTTTAAAGGTGGCCATTATGATGACACTGTATTTTATATATGATATATATGGTATTTATGTTTTCTATATTCTTCTCTATTTTATATTTAAAACATACCTTTATTCTTTTGATGTTGTGCAAATGTGATAATTTCATATGAGGAAGTGTGTACTACCGCCCCCTCAAGTGATGTGACTCATTCATGCAATACATGGAATGTATAAAGAATGAAATTAATGAACATATGTTACCTATATAACATATATATTATACTGTAATTATAATATATATAAATCTAATTTATTATTAATTCCATTAATATGAAAAATAAATGAAAGTAGCGTTCATGCGTACGTACAGCCTACTGTCTCCATGAACAGTGCATTTCATTTATTTTTATCTCAAAATGTTATGTAACAGCATAAAATTAATATGAACTGTATATATATTATATTTAAATCATTAATACTATTATGGAGATGATTTAATTATAACTACATGGACAATCATTTTCATACATGTCCATTTTTGACTCATGTACAAAACATCGGCAAAAACGTCTGATATGAACTCAAATTATTAAGAAATTATTATAACATGATAATATGTTATGTGAACTGAATAACAATCTTTATATTAATTCCTCATGAAATTATAAATTGGAAAATGTTTATTATTCAGGAATATAAGGAAACGAACAAGATAAGTCGGACATGAGGTAAGGGATCCCACCTCTCTCTTTCTTTTGAAGTACTCATTTTTATGTAATTTACTGTAAGATCATCTTTATTATGTTAGGGGATGTTATTTTATATTCCTCCTTATATAAATTATCTATTAATATGATAAGATACCCTATTTTATCTCATCAATACATTTTTTTATGTTATATGTGGCGTTGTCAGACTGCCGAATTTTCATAAGGGGATTTTCATCCTACTTTTTATTCCCTTGAGATTCATGCTACATTGTGCACTATTTCCATTTGTGTTGTGTATGTACTGCCCATTATTTTACTATATTTATAATATTCTCTCATTTATGGGTAGTTACATCTTTATTGTATGACCCTTCCTTCATGGGGTGTACATTTCCATAGTTGCCCAAATCGGTAAGGAAACCTTTCACACTCCTCCATTAAAAAGACTTATTTTGTTATGTCTTTTAATTTAAATCTTTTTATGTTGGGATATGTTCTTATATATCATTATTGATGTAAATATTATGTCCAAGTGATGAGATGCCATTTTCTCTCTCATCAAATAATGTTGTGAATTTTAAAGTGACGTCATTAGGCTATCGAATTTTACGAAGGGAACTTCTTAACCCAATTTCGATTTCATTGGGTTCAACTTGTAGTTATTGAATATGTCATCCTATGAATGTGTGTGAATTACCTATGGTTTTTTTACACATAATATACACTGATATTGGGTTTATTTATATTTTTCACACATAAATATGAGATTGATTTATCTTTAATTTAAGGATACCTTCTTTATAAGGGATTTCATCTGATTTTACATTTCTATTGAGACTTCATTGTTGATATGAACCAATTCACTCTAATATGGTGTATATACTGTCATTTGGAATATTATATCATGAATCCCTTTATTCTAAAGATATTATAAAGTTTGGTTTAAATGTTATTCCTCAATTATTGTATTCAAGTGTTTCTCATTTTGATAAAAAACCCTTTAACTAAAATACCATTTTAAATGTTTTAATGATTTATTATTATACATATTTCTCATTAATATCCATGTTTTCAAAATGTTTTTAAGGATTTATTTATATGGATATTAATGGTTTAAAATGTTAAAATATTCGAAGAGGAATGGGACACTTTGATTCGAGAATCTGTTTATTGAATTATTTAAATGGTTTTGAAATTGGTTTTTAGAATGGATTCATTATTTCAAATTCTTAAAATGTTATATTGTTATTGAAATGTGGGAATGTTATCTTTCCTTTATGCTTATGTTATTATCATTGATTGTGTTATGGTTCTTGGGCAGTGTTTATGATGATAGGTGGTTCCGTGATAAACTAAGGGCGGGTGAGCCCGATATAGCTCTCCAATGCATTGGGTAACGTGAAGGAGTTATGTGCTAAGGTTTCTCTGAAATTATTTAGGGAATATACTATGATGGGTATTCCAAATGTAACCATGAGGGTTACTCCCTATGTTAGAATGTTATAAATGCCTCAAATTACCTTTATGCCTTATGATTTCGATTGAGTTAGGCATAAATCATAGGATTTCATGTGGTATGTTAAATTGCTTATGTTTTATGAGTAAAGTATGATTTCATTGATTGTTATGTATACATGGACTACTGTTTTCATTCCGTATTTTTATAACCCTTACTGAGCTTTTTATTCTCATCCCATGTTTCTTTGAAATGTTTTTCACAGGACATAAAGTTGAATTGGGTCAAGGATGGGATAAAGGAAATGTCAGGCTATCTAAACAAGGAACTAGACATGAATCTTTTGTTGAAGAGTTTTTATTTTGTGAAAAAGATGGAAGCTGTGTAGATATGTCTACATTTTAATCTTTGAGATGTAATAGTTATGTCTTAATTCTCTAAAACTCTAAACTTGAAAAGATCCTCAATGTGAATTATTCAATGTAATTCAATATTAAGTATTGTTATAAGGTCGAGGCCTTATAGTTGGTATCAGATATTGGTTTAGACAACTTAAGGGATTAAGAGTTTTCGTTAAACACATGATTAGTCCCCATGTTTATTATCTTATCTAAATCCTTGTTTTATATCTTTTTCCGATCAAAAAAATGGAAGGAGGAGGATATCAAGCGACATTCCTATCTCTTCCTGATGACTTGGTTGCAATAATTATTTCAAAGTCATGTTCGGATGGTTGTGAAACGTTTTATATCATACAACTCACCTCCATGCAGCTGTTTGAGATATCAAACACCTCCACTATACATTTTTATCATGGTAGATCATCGGATGTATTTAGACAAATCCTATTTTCACAATATTCTAATATTCTCAATAAAGGTAGATATTATCACGGCATTTTCAAATATTGTACTTTATCACAAGATTTTGAAGAATATTATGATTTTAAAGAAGGTGCTGAAGAAGGAGACCCTTTTTCAACCTATATATATTTTCTTTTAAAATATAGTCTCTCAACACATACCTATGGTATTTTAAAAAGACCGTTAATTGAAAGTTTCAACTCAATTTCGGTCAGACTATTTTATAGAAATCATGTCTTATCAAATGTTTTGAAATTAAATTTCATACATGATTATTTTCCAAAAATGTTTTTCTGCGAACACACATATGACCCATGTTTCACAAGGTTTATTTGGATGGAGGAAGAAAATGACGTTGAAGGATCTCTAAATCATTGTTTTGATGCATGGACCTTCTACCTACGTGAAAAAGATGACGATGAAACCAAATGGACACCATGATCAAGGTATGATGTCCTTCATTTTTGGGAATCATTTTACCTTATCTTGTGGTGGTGAAATAAGACTTCAAGAATTCAGATATTGAGATTGTAATGAATTTGGATGAAAATGGGAGGTATAAGGAAACCATTGAGGATAAAACATATTATGTATATTTTTGGAGTATTATAAAACGGAAAACCCATAGGATGGGTGACAACCCATCGCATCTGGTAAGACCGTAGGAATCCAACCCACAACCGAAGGGCGACAGGGATGCATGGCCTACCACTAGCCTATGTGATGTACCTGGTTAGAATGACTTATACTATTTAGTTAAATGATTTTATGGCTCAAGCAAAAGTTTATTTTGGGAACTTATGTTTTTTTAAATGGATATCCTTAACGTAGGAAAATGATTTGGTGACTGGGTAATAAAGGTTATTTTAGAAGGTGATCTCTCTTTCGTGGAAATAATATATTCCTATAGAAAATAGAATACTTTGGGATTTCAATTGAGGAGTAACGGTGGAATTTTATTTTTGAAGAATCTATGTTTTTATTGTGGACATATGACGTATTGTTTTATTTATGAAAATGATTAACCTATCATGGAGAATATGAGATTAGGTTAATTATTATTCAATATGAGATTTTAAGAGCAACTGATGTTATTTGGAGATAAATGCTAAGATTTAACGTGGAAGACTATGTGATTAAATCCTTCAAATAATTGGGTTTCAATCTTAGTTTGGTTTACTATGATAAATTTTATGGACAAATGGTTTATCGGATGGTATTCGTTGAACAATGGGTTTTGTTGGACAAACATTGGAGATTAAGAATAGATTTCCTTTTTATAAAGGATTAACCTTTTTGAGTATTATCTGATCTCGTACTAACAATTTTGGTTTTGGTTAAGGTTTAAAGACATGAGAAATATATATTTCTCTTTTGTGGATTATGTGGTTCTATAGAAGTGGATTTCAGTGCTCTTAATGTGAAAAAGTCATCCTAAATACTCATCATTTGGATAAAGTATGAGTTTGTGTTAGAAATTTGGTAAAAGGTGAAAGTCTACACGACAAGTAACTATGTTTCCTTATGATTTAGTTAAGCTCAAAAATGAATTCCTCAATTAGAAGTAACTAAAAAAAATTCCGTTAACGTTTCCTACTGGGGAATGTCATACCGTTTAACCCATCACAAGTTTGTGATTTTCTGGTGGTTAACATTCTCCTAAACATGTTTTCTATCACTCTCCCACAGAACATTAACCTTTGTTTTTTAATCCATATCCATGTTTTCCTACATGGAATCCTAGTATGGGTTAACTTGGGTGACCTCTGTACTTCTCTTTCTTTCTTTTAAAGTTATTGTTTTAACGACTCTTGTTCTGATGTGGGACTTTCAATGAAGTTTCTGAGCCCAATTTTAAAATTGCGAGAACACAATTCCCAAAAGAGTGGAAGGATGTAACACCCCAGGTAAATAAAGAATATGAAATTTTTATATTTATCCATATTTTTGAATAAAATATTAATATTAATTTAAAGTGAATTCTATGCTCAATGGCGTACCCAATACGCAACAACGAGTTTCTTTGAAAATCTTACGTTGCACTCTAAAAAAAATTATTTTAAATGGTAGTTAACACCTTGCCTTTGTATTGGCGGGAATGAATAAAAATAACTAAAATATGATTTAATATTTTTTTAAATGTTTTTACATCTATCCAATAAATGATAAAGGCTTAAAATAAGAAAATAATTCAATTTTAAGAATAAATACTCTAAAATTCACTAAAAGGTCGATTTATCGCCTTTTGATGGTGAAACCTATTTAATATAGTTTTGGTCACACTTATACATTATATTAAACCAAATAAAATTCTTCTTTTGAATCGGGACATCAAAATGTACTTTGTGTTAATTTTTGGTATCTTTCTGATAAAGTTGTTTTTTAATGAATAGTGAAAATGCTGTATTACAAATCAAAACCTCTTTTTAATAGAATTTATTTATATGATTATGTCATATTTTGATTTGGTTTTAATGTGCAATTAGAATATATTTTTACCATTTAATCCAATGGTGTTCATTGGAATTAATTTCACTTTGAAATTGGACTTATACTAGTGTCAATCTTTTAATAGATATTGGTTCTTAAAAACACTCTATTTGTTTTGACCATGAGGATTAATTATTAAATTAATTAATGAAACATATATGTTTTTAATTTTATAAAATATACATCATTTTTGAGTTATGAATATCAACTATATCCTAGGGTGAATTTTTGATATTTTTCTGAAAAACTTCAATTTTTTATAAATAGTGAAACCCCTAAGTGGTAGTTAAAAAACTGATTTTTTGTTTAAATGAAACATTATCACTTCATTGATTTTAATTTCAAAAATCCAACATACATGGTTTCCATTAGTATTTTAAATGTTGTTCAATGGGATTAAAATAATTTTTTGGTGAATAGTAACTTTAAAGATTTATTAATCACGATTAAACGTAATTAGTGTAATTTAAGGTAAAGATAATGTTATAATAATATGAAATGACCATTACACATGTCCTGAACTTATTGGATGAGTCATGGCCGACCAATAAAATCGATGGGACAACATTCGGGCCCCATGGAGCCACTTTTGTAGGAAAATGACATTAATAACTTTTTATTTAAAGTAAAAATTAAAATGTCACAAATATGTATTGTTTTACTAAGACAATTTTCACATAGGGTTATTCAAGGTATATTTTTTACTATAAATATTTATTATATATATAAAAATATTTCCTACATCATGATATTTTTTTATAATTTTTAGACATTAAATAAATTAATTTATTTATGACACTGTGATGATGCAACGATTACCTCATTAATGAACGATTTAAATAAAATGAAAAGATAATGTAACATCTAAGGCATACACTTGGAAAAAAACTATTTTTTGAGTATATTTCGAACCCTTATCACCTTATCATATAAATATATCAATTTGGGACCTTTAAAATCCGAAAATAATTTTATAATAATGTAACTTTTCAATACATTCCAAGAGTGCCCCACCTCGCTCTTATAAAAAGCCCCCACCTCTACCACCTTACCCACACCTCTATAGCCCTTGGCTCGGCCAAACCCTACCCATTTCATCTATAAAAATCCCTCTACTCATCCTAGAAGCCTTTCTTTAGAAAGAAATCTCTTCAAGAAACCATTTTGGCCCAATCGAAGGGAAGTTACCCGATTTAAAGGCAATGTCTTCACTTGTGCTCTTTTGTTTTATTTTGCTTCTCCAACCACCTAAAATCTTTTTATTCCTTTATTTTGTAATGACAAAAGTATCTTATATATTCTAGGATGTTTTTATAATAATTATTCGAGCAACACTTACACACACATCCATCTAATGGTTAAAGAACATACTATTTCTGTGGATGGAAAATTACTGCCTCACGAAACGATGATTGTTCAATATTATTTTAACACCTTTAAAAGAGAACATTATGAAGCCACTGTATTTTATATATGATATATATGGTATTTATGTTTTCTATATTCTTCTGTATTTTATATTTAAAACATACCTTTATTCTTTTAATGTTGTGAAAATGTGATAATTTCATATGAGGAAGTGTGGACTACCGCCTCCTCAAGTGATATGACTCATTCATGCAATACATGGAATGTATAAAGAATGAAATTATGAACATATGTGACCTATATAACATATATATTATATTATAATTATAATATGTATATATATCTCATTTATTTATATTTCCATTAATATGACAAAGAAATGAAAATAGCGTTCATGCGTACGTACGACCTACCATGTCCATGAACGGTGCATTTCATTTCTTTTTTATCTCCAAATGTTATGGAATATCATAAAATTAATATTTAATGTATATGTATTATATTTAAATCATTTATAATATTCTGGAGACGATTTACTTATAACTACATGGACAATCATTTTCAAACAAGTTCATTTTTGACTCAAATACCAAACATCAGCAAAAACGTCTAATATGAACTCAAATTATTAACCAATTATTATAACATTATAATATGTGATATGAACTGAATAATAATATTTAAATTATGTCCTTTAGATATTATCAATTGAAAAATGTTTATTATTCAGAAATATAAAGAAAGGAACAAGATAAGTCGAACTTGAGGTAAGGGATCCTACCTCTCTTTTTTTTAAGTACCCTTATTTATGTAACTTACATTAAGCTCATCATTATTATGTTATGGGATTTTATTTTATATTCCTCCTTCTTTAAATTTTCTTTTAATATTATTAGAGACCCTATTTAATCTAATTAATCCATTTTTGTATGTTTTATGTGGCATCGTTAGGCTGCCAAATTTTCATAAGGGGATTTTCATCTCACTTTTTATTCCCATGAGATTCATGATACATTGGCCACTATTTCCTTATGTGTGGTGTATTTTCTGCCCATTATTTTACTAATTGAATAATATAATCTCATTTATGGGCGGTTACATCTTCATTGTATGACCCTTCCTTCATGCGGTGTACGTTTCGAAAGTTGCCCAAATCGGTAAGGGAACCTTTCACACTCCTCTTTTAAAAAGACTTATTTTGTTATGTCTTTTAATTTAAATATTTTTATGTTGGGATATTTTCTTATATATTATTATTGATGTAAATTTTATGTCCATGTGATGAGATACCATTTTCTCTCTCATCAAATAATGTTATGAATTTTAATGTGACGTCGTCAGGCTGTCGAATTTTACCAGGGGAACTTCTTAACCCAATTTTTATTTCATTGGGTTCAACTTGTAGTTATTGAATATGTCATCCTATGAATATGTGGGAATTACCTATGGTTTTTTTACACTTAATATAAACTTATATTGGGCTTATTTATATTTTTCACACATAATTATGAGATTGATTTATCCTTAATTTAAGGATACCTTCTTTATAAGGGATTTCATCTCATTTTACATTTCTATTGAGACTTCATTGTTGAAATGCACCAATTAACTCTTATATGGTGTATATACTGTCATTTTTAATATTATATCAGGAATCCCTTTATTCTCATGATATTATAATGTTCTGATTAAATATTATTCCTCAATTATTATATTCAAATGTCTCTCATTTTGTTAAAAACCCTTTAACTAAAATACCGTTTTAAATGTTTTAATGATTTATTCTTATAAATATTTCTCATTAATATCCATGTTTTCAAAATGTTTTTAAGGATTTATTTATATGGATATTAATTGTTTAAATTTTTAATAGCTTCAAAGTGGAATGGGACACATTGATTCAAAAATCACTTTATTAAATGATTTAAATGGTTTTGAAAATGGTTCTTAGAATGGATTCATTATTTCAATATCTTAAAATGTTATATTTTTATTTCAATGTGGGAATTTTATCTTTCCTTTATTCCCAAGTTATGTGCTATGATTATGTTATAGTTCGTGGGCATTTTTTATGAAGACGGTTGGTTCCGTGATAAACTAAGGGTGGGTGAGCCTAATATAGCTCTCTAATGCATTGGGTAACACAAAGGGGTTAAATTATAAGGTTTGTCCGAAGAGAATTAGGGAATATACAATGATGGGTATTCGGAATGTAACCATTATGGTTACTCCCTACAAATGAATGTTATTAATTCTTCAATTTACCTTTATGCATTATGATTTCTATTGAGTTATGCATAAATCATATGATTTCATGAGGTATGTTAAATTGCTTATGTTTTATGAGTAAAGTATGATTTCATTGATTCTTATTTATACATGGACTAATTTTTTCTTTCTGTATTGTTATAACCCTTACTGAACTTTTTATGATCATCCCATGTATTTTTGAAATTTTTTTCATAGGACATAAAGTTGAATAGGGACAAGGATGGGATCAAGGAAATATCAGGCTATCTAAACAAGGAACTAGACAAGACTCTTTTGTTCAAGAGTATTTATTTTGTGAAAAAGATGGAAGTTGTGTAACTGTGTCCTCATTGTAATATTTGAGATGTAATAGTTATGTCCTAATTCTCTAAAACTCTAAACCTGAAAAGATCCTCAATGTGAATTATTCAATGTAATTAAATATTACGTAATGTTATAAGGTCGGGGACTTATAAACTCACTAGGTATAAATCATTGATCGTGTCGAATCGGTTTCATTTAGGATGCCTCCCCATAGACGACCAGTGAGAGTCCCAAGAGTTTCATGCACATATAGCCCACTGAGCGAAGAGGCCTTAGTATAGGGCCCTATTCCAGTGGAGGCACCAGCAGTACTACTTCACGTTGGGTCACCGATGCCACCAGCCATAACAGAAAATGTTGCACACTTCATGAGTGTGTTGTATGAGTTCTATCACCAGAGACCACCAAGGTTTAGGAGAGAAAGGAACCCACGAGCATCTATGGATTGGCTAGAGGATGTGGTGAGAGTTTTCTGACTGGTTGGGACACCATCCTATGTTATGGTGCTTCTTGATGCCAGCCTTCTACAGGAAAATTCGGGCAGATGGTGGAGCTTGATGCTCTAGGTACACGACAAATAGATGGTACTCTTGGAAGACATAGAGAGCTTATTTTGGGTGGATTTTGTCCAAGACAGCCTACGTGTAGTATGGATACAGGAGCTACTTCATCTCTAGCAGGGCAACATGACTGTAGGTCAGTACTCACCGAGGTTCACTGACCTCTCGTGTTACTCCACTGATATGGTACAAGACCCATTCTTCAGGACCTCGACCATTGAGTAGGGGCTCAGGCTTGAGATCAGGGATTTGATGATCTCCCTCAGCATCCTGATGCAGGAAGAGGTGTGGGAGAGATCCCTCTTAGTGGATAGATTCTTTGTTGAGAAGTCTCCAATAGCGAGACCCACCACTAGTCGACATGGAGTAGAGTCTTCTGAAACTGACAGTATACAGATGAAGCAGAGGTCAAAAAGGACCAGACCCACGGGTGGATGACCGCACGACTCACGATATTTTGTGTGGGGCACCCTATTTAGATACATACATGCCAGGAGCGGGTAGTGTTTATCATGTGTTGGGAAGGAGTCAAATAGCTAGTGACTATTCGACCCACCGTTCAGATGATTAGAAGACACTCGAAGGACCTCCCAGGCAGATACATAGATTCGATCAAGGTGGTCCTCAAGGCATAGGCCGATGTGGTAGATGATATGGTCGAGTAGCTGGTGGTAGGCGGTGTTTCTAGGTGTTACTGCCACCACCATCAAGAGGTCCTCCCCGACTGCATGGAGCAGGTGGATAGGTGAGAGATCATCTTCAGGAAGCTAAGGCATTCAATCGTGGAACTCTAGAGTTGATTCGAGGTACGATCTGTGTCTTCTCCACCTTAGCTACAGTTCATATGGACACAGGTTCCTATCACTCATTCAATTCCACTGCACTCGTACAGAGCTAGGAGATTCCAATGGAGTCATTGGCTCAATCCGTATCAATTGAGACTCCTACGAGAGAAGACTCGACAATTACGAATGGGTTTCGGCAGTGTGAGCTTACATGAAGAGGTGAGATCTTTGGCTAGGATTTCCTAGTAGTGGCGTCGTGGCCTTACGACATTGTCTAGGGTATGGACTGGTTATCTACAGTCCATACTCTGATTGACTTTATTAGGATCAATGTGCAGTGTGTCAGCACATATGGGACTAATTTCACCTTCTTTGGTGAGAAGGGATCCTTAGTAGCGCAGGATGGACTTTCCTGGAGGAGCGTACAGCCGATAACTCATTATTTAGCTTGACTTACCTTTGGGGCAGTTGATGTGGATAATATGACTTATCATGTCGTGGCATACCGGTATGAGGATGTTTTCCCTAATGATGTCCTAGGTCTACCTCCTCACAAAGTGGTGGAATTCTACATTGACTTGTACCATGAGACGACACTGATATCTACACAAGCTTATCGGTTGGCTCCCACTGATCATCGTGAGCTGTGGGTACAAATGGATGACTTGCATGGTAAGGGATTCATCTGGTTCAGTGTTTCTCCATGGGAACCCCCAATTCTATTTTCCAACAAGTCGGATGAATGAATGAGACTTTGTGTCGACTACCGTTTCTAGAACCAGGTGATTGTGAAGAACAAGTACCCACTCCCAATGGTTGATGACCTTTTTGATCAGCTGAAGGGAGCATGGTGGTTCTCGATGATATACCTCAGCTCAAGCTATCACCAGCTCAGAGTTTGGGATGAGGATGTGTAGAAGATGTCTTTCAGATGTTGGTACGATGACTACGATTTCTTGGTCATGAATTTCGACATATCCAATGCTCCATCAGTGTTTATAGGACTCATAAACACGATATTCCAGCCATACCTCGATATCTTTTTCGTAGTCATCATCAATGACAATCAGATATACTCGACTACTGAGGAGGAATGTGCCAACCATTTGCAGGTAGTAGTTGACACAATATTTTAACACCATCTTTATGGTAAGCTATCGAAGTGACAGTTTTGGATATGAGAGGTTTACTTTTTAGGATATTCCATCTCGGAGGCTGGAGTTGCAGTAGATCCAGCGAAGATTGAGTGGGTACTTGCTTGGGAGCCACCCATGAGTGTGACAGAGGTATGAAGTTTCCTGGGTTTGGTTGGTTACTACCAGAGGCTTGTTCCAGACTTTTCCGGAGTTGCAGTACCACTATCATCCCTCACGAATAATGGGAAACCCTTCGTGTGGTTGGAGAGAAGCCAACAGATCTTTCAAAAGCTGTGGTAGAGGACGACTATTGACCCCATCTTGATGCTTCCAAAGGAAGGCATAGGGTACATAGTCTACTGAAATTCATTAGGGACCAGACTCAGGTGTGTCCTGATTCAGAGCGATTAGTGATCGCGCATGGTTCTCAGCAGTTAAGACAACATGAGCAGAACTACGCTACCCATGACCTAGAGTTTGCAGTAGTGGTCTTCACCTTGAAGATGTGGCGACGCTATCCTGTGGGGAAACATTTTACCATGTACATTGATCACAATATCATCAAGTATATATTCTATTAGAAGGAACTGAACCTGAGACAGTGATGGTTCCTTGAGTTTCTCCAGGACTATGAATTCGATATAGTCTATACTCCTGGAAAGGTGAACATTGTAGAAGATGCACTCATCATGAGATCTGGTATACAGCTGCTAGGTGAGGTGACGGAGCACCTAGATTGTTTACAGATATCCTATGTGGATAGAGATATAGAAGCATTTCTTCAGTCCCATACAGTCACTCCCTCACATCTTCAGCGAGTCAGGGAGGCACAACATTGGAATGATGACTACAAGACATGACGTGCTGAGATATTCACAAGGCATGCACCTGATGTATTTTTTGAAGGTGGGGAGAACTTAATCCTCTTTATAGGATTTAATATGATACTCATTTCACTTTAAAAGGATTTTCTGATGGAGTTCCACACATCCCCATTAGTAGTACAGCTAGAAGTAGTGAACACGTACGAGGACCATCGACGATAGCACTAGTGGCCAGGTATAATGAATTCAGTAGCGAAGTTTGTCTCTCGATGCCTCACTTGTCAGCAAGTGAAGTAGGAGCACCAAGAATCAACAATCTTGGTTCAGCCTTTAGATGTCTTAGAGTTGATGTGGGATGGGATATCCAGGGACTTTGTGACTGGACTTCCACGTACATCCAAGGGTCACGACTCGATTTGGCTAATTGTTGATCAACTC
The DNA here is from genome assembly GCA_963277665.1 of Viscum album. Lineage (NCBI taxonomy): Eukaryota > Viridiplantae > Streptophyta > Magnoliopsida > Santalales > Viscaceae > Viscum > Viscum album. The sequence continues at coordinate 1,924,959,641 of OY728160.1, forward strand.
ACCAAGTCGTCCAACTTCATACCAATCATATAATATGGTTTATTAGAGAGATTGAGATGCATATACATGAAGGAGATTGTGCGGATACATGGATTATCTTCAATAATTGTCTTCGATCATAACACACAGTTTACTTCCGGGCTATGGAAGGGGTTGCATGAGGCTTTTGGGACGCAGTTTCATCTGAGCATTCCCTTGGAACCTCAGACAGATGGTCAGACTAAGCGGACCATTCAGACCCCTGAGGACATGATACATGATTGTGTCCTCCACATTGGTCATTGTTGGAAGGATCACTTACCTTTGGTGGATTTTCCAAACAATAGTAGCTATCACTCCACCATAGTGATGACACCTTTCGAGATGTTGTACGGGGGACATTGCAGATCATCCTTGTGTTGGACTGTCCCTGGGGAGTCAGCCGTAGTGAGACTAGAGATGGTATGAGCTACCATAGAGAAGGTGAAGGTTAACCAAGAGTGGATGTAGACTGCATTGAGTAGGAAGAATTATTATGCTGAACATCGATGATGTGGCAACTTTTATGAAGGTTCTAGTGGAAATTGAGGATCGACAAGAGTGGGTCCTTCATGGATGGTCGATACCTCCGGTGCACATTCGTTGGCAACACAGAAAGCTCCAGGATAGCACATGGGAGCGAGAGGCTTAGATGAATGATAAGTACCCCCACGTGTTCCCATAGTTCGAGTTATAGCTTACAGGAACGTATATTATTTAGTTTGGTTCAATGTAAAGACATGGAAAATCCATCGAAATTGTTTTTAAATACATGGTAATTTTTACAAGTCTGTGAAAATTAACAGCACATGATTTCGAGGCCCAGTGTGCCTGAAATCAATTTCTAATGTTTTGTTCAGGTATATTTAGTAAATGAACGAGTGGGTTTTTATTACTGTTGAACCAGTGCTCAGAATTGAAATCTGAGGACACTGTTTAACATGCAACACCCGTAATTTCATCAGATGACTATTGTCATGACTTGACCCCCGGGGCCCGTTCCATGACTACAACAAGAAGTCCTTCCATAGGCTTAGGGCTGGAGACTAGAACCAATGGTGTATATCTATAAAAATGGGAAGGAATTTACTTTATAACCTACAAACGTACAAAATAGAGTACAAGTTAGAAGAAAAACACTAAGTAAAATTGTATAACAAATGAGTGATAAAAAGTAAAAGGTAAAGGAAATAGAGGCCCAACTGTAAATTAAAATTACAAATGAAAGGGGACGAAATAGCTGGGAGATTAAAAGAATATCCTGGAATAGTACACCATGGATCCTATTTGAAGGGTAGGTAAAGATATCCTCCTTATCACTCCACATCCGTAAGTCTCCACCAGGTACGGACTCATCGTGAGGTCCACCTCCATGCACCATCCAGTCCTCATACACTCTGCCTTAGTCAGCACTTTTTGTAATTTGCATCCAACGTAATGAGGTGTGGGCATAGCCAGTGTAAGGGTGGGTATAATGATAATCAGTAGGGACCCCGATACCCTCAAGGTCTCACAAAATCCAAAAAGTATAAACCACAAAGTCTGAGATCAACAGATATCCCCACTTAGGTATATGCTAAAACATATTCCTGTGTTATCAAGTAATCCATCTCAATCATGAGGATAACACAAAGTTACTGACAAGCATAAAAATTATGTAGAGAGACAGAGATGATTAAATGTAGCCACTAAATCATCTATTCTGTCGAAACCACACAGGATCCAAGAACATAAATCCAAACTGTTGCACCCACATAGGATCCAAAAATAGTAAATGGTTCTATCGAACTACCATAGGATCCAAGAATAGTATTTAGTGCTGTGGAACCCACATAGGATCCAGTAATAGTATTTAGTGATGTCAAACCCACATAGGTTCCAGGAACAGTCATCAGTGTTGTCAAACCCACATAGGATCAAGGAACAGTCGTCAGTCCATAGCCAGTCATAGGGTTCCTCACAAAGCATTCTTGATTTCAGGAGTGTCCTCTTTTCAATCCAATTGTCGATACATAAACTACCACAGAGTCATATGTTGATGTATCCAAGAGATCCATCTTGGAAAAAGAAACCCAAAATGACCGACGACGCATCAATCAGATGCCCAGTCAGTGCGTTATAGGAATTTCCGTTCTGATGGCCCGATTGGATTTACGTTCAATCCCCCCTGTTCTTACACCAACTATGTAAAAACCTCAAATGGGATATATTAAAAGAACCATCTTCCTCCTAGGTTTTCATCACCACAGATGTTTTTTCAATCATACACCTATAGCTTAGGTTTTGGGAAAAAGAGTGGAAATACGTCAAACGGGTCCGGGTCCGGTCTGGCCCAGTCGGACCGACCCAGTCCATGGGTCCGACCAGGTCTGTGGGTCAAGCCCGACCTGCATGGTCATCCCACCGCGCGTGGGGTCTGGCCCAAGCTGGGTTCAGCTTGTGCTTGGTCCTTCCTGGTAGCCCGGCGTCTCGTGGGGTTTCCCCTAGACGCGTCTAGGGGGAGGCCGCACCCCCTGGTTTCTCGAATGACTTAACCATTCAGGTGGGAGTCAAACTGGCTCCACGTTGTGCCGGTCCACGTCACATGGGAAACACATGATGGGGTCTTGCTGTTCCTGGCTGGCTGAGTGGTCAGCCGCCATTGCACTATCACTGCCCCCCTTCGCTCCACCATGCGACGCAATTGCGTCGTGCCTTCCTCATCAACCTGGTGGCTCGTGATGCCAATATTTTTCATGGTCAGGCTTGTGTGGGACGCCACTGCACCTCCATGGCCAGTCGACGATGGGTTTCTCTTCCATCGGCGTATTTGCAATTATGTCATCATGCGGGGATGATTGTCGGTTCCATATACTGGTGATCTTTCTGCATTTCATCGGACGAGTTCTGGTGTCCTGATTCTCATTCTGGAAGAAGTCACGCTCTCCTCAGGAAGTTGCCTTCAATCTACAATAATTTTTTATTAGAGTTTCTTATCCCCATTTCATTCCCTGTTAAACATCAAAACCCATAAGAAAGGAAGAGGGGTCAGTCCGTGTTCGTTCAGCCCACACCCTCCATGTCAAAGTGATAGAAAACAGTTTTGATTCTTATTCCTAGAAGCAAGGTGAAAAATGTGCAACAATTAACCAAGCATGAACCCCTACCTTTGTTTCGTTGTTGTTGTAAAAGAATATGAAAATATTGAGGACGACGTTGCCGGCGTTTTTCAAGGACGGTGCTTCCTCCCTTGTTCCAATTGGAGATCAAAGAAGGATATTTCCTTCACCGGCGGATGAAGGGTTCTTCATTCTTCGATGTTATTTCTTTGTTGGGAGGACCATTTTTCTTTTGGATCTTCTCCCAATAATCCTCCAGTAAAATCACCAATGTGAATAGATGTTCCAAATAATAAGTTATATTCTCTATTATTTCGTTAGGAAACAATTAAAAAGATTTCATAAACTCTTGGATGGAAAATTTAATGTGAAGGGTGGTGGAACAATTAAGGGGGGATCTGAATATGTTTCTCCCCGCTTAATGGGGAGTCCAAGGGGTTATAACCATGGGTAGTCCCCACCAAATTAATCCTTACAAGGGAGGATGAGTTTGGGTGGGCCCCACCACCATATCATTACATGGTAGGTTAAGGTGTGGTAGTCCCCACCTCCAAATTACATGTGGATGTTTTAAACCATCAAATATAAATATAGATACACACTTTATTTTTATTTAATTCAAACTTTGAAAACCCCAAAATCTGTCATTTAATCTCGACCAATTTCCGTCGAGGTGAAAGTATTCATAATAAAAATACGGGTGTGTGAGTTCAACGGTGCCCTTGGATTTCAATTCCAATCACCAGTTCAAAAGTTATAAAAACCCACTCTTACGTTTACTAAACGTACCCAAAAAACATTAGCAATTAATTCCATGCACATCAGGCCTCAGAATCATGTGCCGTCAGTTTTTGTGGACTCGTAAAATTCCCATGCATTTAATAAAAAAATCCACTGAAATTCCAGGTCTTTACATTCTCCCCACCCTTGGGCTTTACGTCCCCATAAGCTATAACTAGAACAAAGAGAACAAATGGAAGTACGGAGTGCACATCTGAGCTTCCCTCTCCTATGTGCTCTCCTGGAGGTTCCAGTGCAGCCAACGAATGCGCACCAGAGGTATCGACCGTGCACAAAGGACACACTCATGTCGATCCTCAATCTCCAATGGATCCTCTGTAAAAGTCTCCACATTGTCAACATCCAACTAACCATGGTCAATGATGGGATAAGTGTCATGCACGTGTCTCCTCAGATGGGATACGTGGAAGACGTCATGCAACCGGTGTAACTAAGGAGGAAAATCTAAGTGGTAATCCACCTCGCCTACTCTTCTGAGGACCTGGAATGGTCCGGTGAATCTTGGAGATAACTCTCCGCCTCAGCCAAATATCTATAATCCACATCGAGGTGAGACCCGTAGAATGACGTGGTCGCCATCCTCGAACTCTAGAGGTCTCCGCCTCCTGTCAGCATACAACTTTTGTCTGCTCTGTGCAGTCTTCATCCACTTCTAGATGACCTGCATCATCTTCGTGGTAGCTTGTACCATCTCTGGTCCCACTAGTGCAGACTCCCCTGGGTCTGTCCATCACAGTGGAGATCTGTAAGGTCGACCATACAAGGCCTCAAATGGTGTCATCCTGATCGTTGAGTGATAGCTATTGTTGTATGTGAACTCCACCAAAATTAAGTGATCCTCCTAGATGTGACCGAAGTCAAGGACACAATCATGTAGCATGTCCTTGAGGTTTTGAATGGTCCGCTCGGTCTGGCCATCCGTCTGAGGAAGGAAGGCAGTGCTCAGAAAAAGATGCATCCCAAAAGCCTCCTAAAACCCCTCCCATAGACAGGATGTAAATCGCACATCATGATTGGAGACAATAGAAGAAGGTACTCCATCTATCCGCACAATATCCTGCACGAAGAGGCTACCCAAGATCTCTACTAGACCCTACACTCTGATCAATAGGATGTGGGGAAACTTGGTTAGTCATTCGACGATCACCCAAATTGAGTTGTGACCCCTGGATGTATGTCTAAGTCCAATCATGATGTCCATGGATATCGCATCCCACTTCCACTCTGAGACCTCTAAAGGCTGAACCAAGCTTTCTGGTACTTGATGCTCTACCTTCACTTGCTGACAAGTGATGAATCGAGAGAAATACTTTTCTACTGCATTCTTCATACCAGGCCAAAGTGCTATCGTCGAAGGTCCTGGTACATCTTCGACATTATTGGATATAACACTTCAGGAGATGTGTGGAACTCCCTCAACAATTCCACATGAAGTGACACTGGAACTATAGTATGTCCTCTATAGAGGATGATGTGCTCCACATCATCATAAAATCCATCACGTGCCTGCCCTATGGATATCTGAGCACATCGTGTCTCGCAGTCAGCATCTCCATGTTGTGCCTCCCTAACTCACTGACGAAGTGGGGGAGTGATTGTAAGAGACCGAAGGAAAGATACTCCATCCCTATCCATAAAGGATATCTTCAAAACGTCCAGCTGCTCCATCACCTCTCCTAGTAGATGTATACCAAATCTTATTTGGAGTGTATCAACAATAACGTTCCCCTTCCCAATAGTATAGACTATCTCAAAGTCATAGTCATGGAGGAACTGAAGCCAACGTCGATGTCTCAAGTTCAGGTCCTTCTTAGTGGAGATATAAATGAGACTCTGGTAGTCAGAGTAGATGGTGAAATGTTCTCCCATTAGATAGTGTTGCCATATCTTCAAGGAGAAAACCACTACTGCTAACTCCAGGTCATGGGTAGCATAGTTCTTCTCATGTGGTCTGAGCTTCTGAGAACCATATGCGATCACTACTCACTCCTGCATCAAGACACACCCAAGTCTTGTACCTGACGCATCACAGTAGGCTACGTAGCCTATGCCCTCCATTGGAAGCCTCATGATGGGGGAACTAGTAAGGCTCTTCATCAGATCATGAAAGCTCTGATGGAACCTCTACAACCACAATAAGGGTTTACCCTTCATCGTCAAGGATGATAGTGGTGATTCAACAATAGATAAGTCTGGTACAATCCTCTGGTAATATACAGCAAAACCCTGGAAACTTCGTACCTCTGTCACACTCCTGGGTGGCTCCCAATAAAGTACCACCTCAATCATTCCAATATCCAATACAACCCCAACCTATGAGATAATGTTATCCAATAAGTGAACCTCAAGGATCCAAAAATGGCACTTTGAGAGCATACCATAATGCTGGTGCTCTCAGAGCATGTCCAGTACTTCCTGCAAATGGTAAGCATGCTCTTACTCTGTTGTCGAGTAGATCATAATGTCTTCAAGGAATAATATGACAAAGAGATGAAGGTATGGTTATAAAATCCAATTCATGAGTCCCATGAACACCGCTGGAGAGTTTGTTATTCCAAAAGGCATTACCAAGAACTCGCAGTGGTCATACCGACATCTGAAGCTTGTCTTCTGCAGATCCTTATCTCAAACTCTGAGCTAGTGACAGCTTGATCTAAGGACTATATTCGAAAAACATTGTTCTCCCTTCAGCTGATCAAAGAGGTTTCCAATCATTGGGAGTGGTTACATGTTCTTCACAGTCACCTTGTTCAAGTGACAGTAGTTGACACATATCCTAAAGCTTCCATCCTCCTTCTTGGCACACAGAAACAGGGCTTCCATGGGAGATATACTAGTCCGGATGAATCCCCTCCCATACATGTCCTCCAGTTGTACCCACAGCTCATGATGATCAGCGGGAGCCATCCGATATGATGGTTTAGATATTACTTCCATACTTGGGTAAATGTCAATGTAAAATACCACCTCTATGTAAGGAGGTAGACATAAGACATCATCTGGTAAAATATCTGCATACTGGTCAACCATTGTAGTATAGCACATACTCTCCACATCAACTGCTCTGAGGGTAAGGCATTCCAACTGATGAGTGATCAGCTACACCCTCCTCCGAGTTAGTCCATCTTGGGCTACAAAGGCTACCTTCACACTGTTGAAGGTGAACCCAGTCCCATTCGTGCGGAGACACAACACTTTGAGCGTAATACAGTCGATATGATCATGGACTTTAGATTATCATTCCATACCCTAGATGACATCATATGGCCCGGATGCCGCTACGAGGAGATCCCAGCCAAAGATCTAATCTCCTAGAGTAAGAAAACATTGCCATCACCACTGTGTGATCATCGATTCTACTCCCGTAGGAGTCACTAGCAGTAAGAATCGATCAAACGGATCTGTCGAAATCTATGAGCACTGAATGAGGGTGGTGGAAATTAAATAGTGAATATAACCTTTTTCTATATGATCTATTTGTAAGGTGGAGTAGACATATATCATACTTCGAATCATCTATGGAGCACCATGATCATAAGCATCATGTACTTGGAACTGGGCTCTCCCTTGACCACCTTCTCCCTATGGTCAGTGTGGACCTCCTTGTAGTGGTGCTGGTAACACCTCGTAATGTCGTCGACTGCCAGCTGCATGACCAGCTCCTCGGCCATGTCCACCTGTGGATTGCAGATCGCCTTGATCTAACTTCATCTTCTTCCTCAGAGGTCCCTCAACTGTCTGCTGATCATTCGAATGGTGGGTTGGAGAGTCATGGGCCATGTGACCCTGCTAGCCGCATGTGAAACATTTCATGTTCCTCGAATGACTCGATCTGTATCATGTGACTCACAAAACCGAACTTGTGTCCTAAGGTCATCCACATGATGGTCTGGTCCTCTTGGACCTCTAAGACATCTTTTTGAGGCTAGCTGCAGAAGACTCTGCTATGTAACACATGGTGGTGGGTCTCGCTGCTGGTGACTACTCTGCCAGGAAACACTCCACTAAGAGGGATCACTCCAACACCCCCTCATATGTCCGGATGCTTTGGGACATCATCGAAGCCATGATCTCTCACCTCAGCCCTTGCTCAAAGGCCAGGGCCCTGAATAATGGGTCATGCACCATATATATGAAGTAGCACAAGATGTCGATGAACCTCGCTGAGTGTTGTGACACCATCATGCTACCCTACTGTAGATGATGTACCTCCTAGATCCGCACCGCACGTAGGGTTTCTGGGAAAAACTCTTCTCGAAACAGGCTCTCGAAGTCTACCTAAAGAAGTGTCGTCTTGCCATGCACCTGGAGCATCAGGCTCCACCATCGGCCTGCTGCTGCCTAAAAGAGACTCGCAGCAAGGATCACCATAATTTATTTTGGTGTCCCTGCAAGTTTTATGACTCTCAGCATAGCCTCCATCCAATCCTCAATCGCATGTCGGTCCGTCTCACCCCCGTAACTGAGCGGCCTCTGGCGCTGGAACTCGTGCACCTTTCTCAGGTGGCGAGAACTCTCTTCTTCTAGGGATAGTGGCATCGATGGACCAAAGCGTAGTGGTACCGCTGGATCCTCCGCTGTAATAGGGCCCTACACCAAGGCCTCATCGATCGGTGGGATGCCATCTCGTACAATGACTGGAACCCTGTATGGCTGTCTATGTGGGGCCTTCCTGAAAAGGAATAGGTGCTCCATGGTTAATAAGTTATACATGGTGATTTGACTAAAAAATATATCAAAAATAAGACCCTTCAAAACATACACGCAAATAGTTTTTTCATGAAATTAGTCAGAAATCAGAAGTTAGGGTCCTGGTGTATAGATATGTCGGCTGCCGCACCAACACTAAAATCCCCGAATTGAAAAACACACTCACTACACATAACACTATTACTTCACATAAAAGACCAGAGTCCTATGTTCTATGGTAGAACCGACTCCTCTAATACCAATTTGTCACGACTCGACCCCTGGGGCCTATTCTGTGACTACCATAAACCAGCCTTCCATAGCCCAGTGGTTGGACCCTATCACCAAAGGCGTATATCCCTAAACTAGGAAGGTATTTTCTTTATAACCTGTAAACACACACAACATAGTACATTCTGGAAGAAAAACACTCTGTAAAACTATATAACAAATGAGTGATGAATAGTAAAAGGTGTCGAAAATTCATGGCCAACTATAATGTACATGTACAACTTAAATGGTACAAAAAAACTGAGAGATGAAAAGCTACTCGTGTAATCATCCACCATGCTTCCAACCTGAAGGGTAGGTACATATTGCCACCTTAGTACTCCTTGTCTGTCAGTCTCTTCTAGGAACTAAATCGTCGTGAGGTCAACCTCTGGGCGTCGTCCAGCCCTCGTACACTCAGCCTCACTTAGTGTTTTCTGTCATCTACATCCAACAAAACAAGGTGTGAGCATATCCAGTGTAGGGGGGACTATAACGATACTCAGTAGGGAACCCGATACTAAATTGGGAACCCGGCCTGGCCAATGCCCCCACCTACGGCGCCCTGGACAAACTGTCCTGACCACACCCTCCGGGTCGAGCCACGCTGGTCGACACCCTCGTGGGGATCCAGGATAAACTACCCCCGATCCCGGGCCGAACTGGCCCTGATCCCGCACCGAACCACGCACACGACCTGCTCAATTGGGGCCAGTGGGCTGGGATGAACCAAATAGGCTTTCCCGCCCAATATGAAAGGTAATACCCTACAGGTATAATCGGGTCAACCCAGACTGGGTCAGCCTAGACGAGGTTGGGCTGGGTCGGTCTGACCAGGTCGGACAGGACCCGTGCCCACTACCGAACCATTACATTCTTTGACCATATCTTTGGCATCGTACGACCTTTTGAAAAACCGTAAACGGTGCTAGTTTTCATCAAGTGTGATGGTACCTTTGAGTATACCCCACTGTAGTTCGAGGTAATGTTGAGATATAATCAGGTTGGTTCGTAGACAAATCCAACCGGGACCTCATGACTAAATGGATAATAACTCACCGAACAGGCGTCCGATTAATGCGATGTCTATTACATTTATACCTCTATAATGTTTAGAACGATTGAGATACTTCAATGTGGTACTTCATGGTAGTTGGAGCATTGACTAGTAGCTTATGGAGCAGATATTCTAGATACAAGCAAGCATTTGTGCGAGAACATAGTAGCTGGCTGAGACGTGAAAACTGCTGACCATTTGACTCGAAGTAACTCTACTGGCCTAGTGGGGAGCGCCTTGGTGTCGCGGGAGACCCATAGTGAAGAGTGCCATGGTGACGCGGTATACCCACTGTACACGATAGGAGGAGTACCTCAGCAGGTTATGAGGGGGAGTGACTCTATGTGACGTGGCATAGACATGGTGGGGAGCACCTCTGTGTGACGTGGAAGAACAATGGAACTCGACAGGAGGAGTACCTCAGTAGTACCAGGTTAGAGGGAAGCACCTCTATGGGACATAGTAGGCCAACTATACTCGATAGAGAAGGAGTTATCCTGCATCTGATGGGTCAGATTGGTACTATCCCTAGAATAAAATCCTGGTTGATCTGAGTCAGTAACTTTTGTGTTTTCCTCATGATTGAGATGGATTGATTGATCACATAGGTATATGTATGGTCATATAGCTATGTGGGGTTATCTGTGGAATTCGTACTTTGTGGTTTATCCGAGTTGGATTTTGTGAGACCTTGAGGGTCTCGGGGTCCCAACTGAGTATCGTTATGCTCACCCCTACATGGGCTATACTCACACCTCTTTGTCTTGGATGTAGAAGACCATCATCATTGACTGAGACTGAGAGCTCTAGGAAGGGACGATACCCGGAGACAGAACACCCTTCATGACTGTGCACGGAGGAGACGGACAGACGTTGAGTTTTGTGGTGGATATCTGTATCTACCCACCGGGTATGATATCCAGGTGGACGATCTAGGAGAAATTTTCCCTTTTCTAGTCCATGTACTTCCAATTTCCTTGTACATATAGTTGGGATTTTATTTCTGGCCCCTTTACTTTTCAGCACTATTTTTTTATACAGTTTTACAGAGTGTTTTGTTTCTAGATGGTACTCTGTTGTGAGCATTTTCAAGTTAAAAAGGAAATTCCTTCCCAGCTTAGGGATTTACTCATTTGGTGATAGTCACTAGCCTCTATACTATGGATTTCAGGATTTGGGTAGTCATAACATGGGCCATGGGGGATGGTTCGTGAAAACAGTGATACCGGTCACACAAAGACACAACATAAACAAAATAAAGATATGAAGCTATAAGGTAATGTAATCATAATTTCCACTACTGAAAGGCATTCTGATTCACACTATTTATAAACTCATATTTACTAAACAATGTTATAGAAAATATATATGTAGAAATATATTGGGATTCATCCAGTCCAAACATATTTTTAAAAGTTCTGGACTACCTTTCTTTTGATAAGAAAATGTAATTTTTTTTTGTCATGTTAACCATGGATGAAGGTTAATTCTCATAACACTGACAATTAAAAATTCATAATAATTTCCTCTGCAAGCTCTTCAATTATTTTTTATTCATAAAAAGAAATAATTATATCATACATATAAAAATCAACAATTTTTATAAAAGAGTTAAATTATTTCACATACAAGTTATATTAAACCCTTACTTTATAAACTTTGATCATTCTAAAATAGATATAATGTTTTTAATAATAGGATTGAGGATCTACTTTCATCCCATGGAAATAATTCTTCAATCTATAATCATGGATTCCATACACACATAGTAAAAATCACCATGTTTAGTACATTCAAAAATCATCCAATATATCCCCATTTATGAAAGGTGATAATACATTCATTCCATTATATTTTTTATAAACACGAATTTTTAAAATTAAATTTTTATTTACTGGGATAGAAATAAATTCCCATGTTTTAGTTTTCTCAATTTGATCCAACTCTTTATTCATAGAATTCAATCATTACTTGTTCTGTCTAGCTTATGAAAATGATATTAGTTTTAATTTTTAGATATGTGAAATCTGATTTTCTAATATCATTATTTTTCTAGTCTGAACTGGAGCCTTTTAATTTCTAATTATGTTATCAAAATCAATATGTTATTTGTATGGATGAAAATTTCAATGATTCCTTTCTAGTTATCATTCCTCATTACTAGATTCAACCAAATCATTGAATGGATATTTTAGCATACATTCACTATCATTAGAAATCTCTCATTTATCTTACTCATCATTCTCAATAACTGTTGCGAAGGAATTTTTTTGTTGAATTACGTTAACATCATATCAGTCCACCAAATATTGCAATCATTTTTTTAGAACTTTTCACACCATCCATTATGGTCAATTACCCATAAAACATCCTTACATATAATTCTCATCAAACTAATTGAGATTCTTATTTTTGATTTATAGTAGACATAGTCATGAGATAAATGTATATTTCCAATTTAGTTTTTTATAAAACATTTCATATGAAATCATCCTAGTTTATGGTAGAATAATATACCTGTTTTGAGTGTGTAAAATTTTACATTGTGTTTCCTTCCAACATAACATTGAATTTTTTTATTCTTCAAACATAATTCAACCCCATTTTTACCAAAAATATATAATTTATTTCAAATAATCTATTTTATTTGGAAGTATAGAGAAAACTATACTTTTATTTTAAACCAAGCTTTATTTGATATGTTTCAAACCTAATTATTGTAAAATGGGTTCCATTATTTTCTCAAATTTTTTTATATAAAATCCAATTTATTTTTAATATTATGTTATTAAATATGATATACATATCCACAAACATTGAATTATTTTTTATAATAATGATGTTTTTCATCTGAGTGAAATGATCAACAAAATTCATGAAGTATAAAATTTTTATTGAGGATTGAGGTATTGTTTGTCCACATAAATTTGAAGGAATTATGTTATGAGGTCTAGTATATCTAATATAAACTCTCACATGAATTTTTTTTATCTTATATTTCATAAATGTTACATAAACATCTACATCTCATTTTATCCATTTCGAAAAATAAATGAAATTATCAACAGTAGAAAATATTTTTATAATTTATTACCTAGGTGAAAAATTCCTTAGTCCCCCAACATTATTTAAACTTCAAAAAAAATGTAATAGATTTTTTAAAAAACTCGAATTTTTAATCGTTTCCCACTAGTTATTTCTTCCATTGTATTAAATTTTCAATTATTAATTTTTTTTAAAACAAGTGTATATTTTTTAAATATCACTTGTATTACACAATTATAATATTATCCTACACTATGTAAGTTATGTTTTATCACAAAAATAAATAAAATATTCTTATATATCAAATTTTATGCTTCAATATCATATAGAAATATTTTTCTAAATTCTAAAAAACTATCATTAATTAGATAAATAATCTAGTATTATTAAATTCAAAATGCCATAAGAAGTGTATATCTCTAGTGATATTTTAATACCAACCACTAACATATGTTCATTGTTTGTTCCTTTTTCATTATTTTAAATATATCTCAAAAAAATCAAAATTTCTAAATTTTATTATTTCAATATTCTTATTCTTTTATTCCATAAGAATATTATCTGGGAAAGAGTGTCATACATCAATAGTCATGATGACTATCCTAAACCCATATTCAACAACCTTGTTATAGACATTCAAATTGATTTCTTGTTGAAATGTATCTAACATCATGAGTTTATCCTTTTCTATCATCATATGTGTTAGGAAAGTTACTCATCCTCCTTCCACTAATTCCTACTATTTTAACAATCCTTCTTCCAAGAAGTTATTTGTTATGAAAAAAAATTATATGGTCTACTCTTATAGATACCAAAACAATAGTAATATCCCTCAAAATGGGATTTCCTACAAAAGAAATATCATTATCTATTGTAACAATCCAACAAATTAAAAAAATATTTTCATTCTCATTTTGGACTTTAATATTGAAATTATTTTTTAATGTATAATGAATTAATTTCTATTTATATATATTATTGAATTTATTATAATGGAATTGTAACTTGAATTACGAGAAGTAATATGACCATTAGAGAAATTATTCTAGACAATAAAAAGTGAAATCAAATTTGAGAGTACAATTAAATCTTTTATATCATATAAGATTAACCACGATATATTTATATAAATTCAAATAAAATAAATTTTTTAGAAATGATAATATATGTGTGTTTATTTTTTGAAATAATAAATACGTTATTATAAATTAATAATAATAATAATAATTTTTTTTAGAATAAGAAAATTTTGAAAAATATGTTCATAAAGTTATTTTTGGATTTCTCTTAAATACATAAATTTTTAATGAAAATTAAAAAATTATATTATAAAATATAAGCTAAATATAATATTTTTATAGTATTAGATGATAGACGGATGGTGTAAGCCCAAAATCTCAAACGCCACTTCATTATTTTAAAATATTTGATAATAATGATCTAGCTATTCATATTCATTAACAATGTTAATAAAATAATGAAAATAATAATGGTAATGCACCCCTCTCATCCACTAAAAATACCTCCCATGACTACCTATTCCCCTCACACCTCAAAGACGTGTATCATGCTAAATTTCTTCTAGAATCACTTCCCAAGTCACTTCCCCACATTAAAGACCTACTGGTCTCACCAAAAGGCCAAAACTAAGAAACATTAAGAGGTTATCAAGGAGGGGAATTCCAGAGGATGTATGAACACTTTTGAAGAAAGATGAAGCTAGTGTAAATGAATTATTACTACAATTACCATTTATTGGGTTATCCATAGACATCACTGACTATGTGTTACTAATATTATTTGTGAAATATATTTTTATTATATTATGGTGTATTATGTGTATTGATATTTTATGTACATATTATAATTTTTTCTCATATCAAATATATGATATTTTTGATGTAATTTTGTTTATCAAATTTTCTTTTAATTTCATTTTTATGGAATGATTTTTATTAGTTTACTATTTTTTGTGATTGTGTTATTGTAGTTGGAAATTTTTTATAATAAAACGTGGGAGCTATATATCCCTCCAATATATTTGGTATGTTTATGTATGACAGTATGGTTAGTCCATGTTTAACTTCAATTGATACACTATAAGGTAGCTGTGAGTGTTATACAATAAGGGATCCATGAGGGTTACATTTAAAGGCATTTATGAGGGGTAAAAGTCAAATTGATGGTTAAAATCTTATGTAATTAATGTACCATGATACCTTCATGGTATTATTTATTTTTCCAAAGTTTTTTTTGTAAAATCATGTTTAATCAATGTAAATATATGATAATTATTGGATGATTGGTATGTCTTTGTGAAAATGATTTCTTTTATTTATATGTATTCAATTATTAATGTCTTATATGCTTCATTTTATATCCTTTACAATAATTTTATGTGCTCATCACATTTTTCAAAATGTTTTCCACTACTTCTAAAGATGGGTATGAGAAACAGAGAAACAAAGATGAATGTTTTGAATAAATTCCTGAATATATGGCATTTTTTATTAAATATTGTTGCATTATGAGAAAATGGATATTGTTATACTATCATCCACTTTGTATACATATGATATTATATATTTTAATTATTTCCTAATTCACTAAAACTGAACAGGAAACTAGGTATGTAAGAAACCAATTTCTAAAGGAATTTCCTAGATAATGTAATGTTTAATATAGAGTCTTTATAGATGGTATTAAAGAACAATTCAAATAAATATATGTTTTAGTGTTAATATAATAATAAAAATTATTTGTGCCATATTTTTATGTTTAAATCATATATAATTTAAATTTAAACATGTTTCTTCATCTGAGATATTCTAATTTAGAATTGGATTCCGCAGATGAAATAATGAAGATGAAGTATGTAGAAACCGAGAGGATGATAGCTTTCTGAATATGAAACCCAGAAGGGTGGGAATTTAGAAAGGAATACTTTGACACAATTATATGTCTTTTTATTGAGGAAATAAATAGTAGTGTAATCATTTCATGAAAATAAGTAGATCTACAACAAGGTAACCTAAAGATAATGTATCACTTAATGAGGCATCAACCTCATACTATTAGTGGATCTTCTGACCTAGTGGTAGATAAAGGATAGATTAATGTTATTGGAATGATATTAAATTTTATGTGGTGTTCATATAATAATTTTTTGATTCAATATTTGGAAGGATAATTTGACTAGTGGGGGTCAAATTTTAATGAAAATCAGGGACAATAATGAGATTGAATCATTGGAATGGGATTGATTAAAAAATTACTTTCCTTGAAAAATATTTTTCAATGGTGGTTCAAAGTATTATGGAAAATAAATTCCTTAAATTGAAAAAAGAGGAAGATTCTTTGTCCATGTATAAAGAAAACATCACCCAATTGGAAAGGAACAACTCCAAATCTTATTTCACACCATGACTGAAAAATTGATTGTTTTTACTCACCATTGAAGTGAATATATCAAATTGAATTAAATGATATAGTAAACATACCTAATTCACAAGGATGTTAGAAATTGAGTTTACTAATGATGACAGATACATTGATAAAATGCAGATGAATAGGTCCAAATTGAATGATATGGGTAAGAATCAATCAATGAGATCTAAAGGGAAGTAATTATAGTTACCAATTTGTGAATAATGATGTAAAAATTACCTGGGGGAATGCATTAACATAAAATGGAACTATTTTTTATTTTGTAACTATGGACATATAGCCAAATATTGTAAATAAAAATATATAAATATTAATTCTGATAATTATTTTATAATGTGTGCTAATTTTAGAGATACTAGTGTGTATGAGAATAATTTCTAAAATAATTATATGAATGATGGAATGTATCCATTTTATAAGAAAAAAGGATGAAGTGAGATCCTCTATGATTATGACTATAGATTTTTTTTCATCCAATGAAGTGGAATAAGGAAATTTTTTAGCCATCATTTTCTAATGTATTGTAGGATTTCGAGTATAAAAATTCCTTTATGTTTGGGAATTATTTTTGGATAATTGGAAATTTATGATCAATAAATGAGAGAAAAAGTTATTGTTAAAGCACCGAGGGAAAATATCATAATTAAAACAAATTATAAGAATCTTCCTATTTTTTACTATGGAAATTCACTACATGCAAATAATGTTATTTCCCCCTTAGAAGATTTTTATGTATTATTAGGTATGGATAGGTATTCCCAAAAAAGATGTTGATGAAGGGAAAGGACCCAAAAAGTTTATATAGATTCATAGTTTTCTTAGATTTATATGTTATTATTAGTGGTTTTTTAAAAAAAATTCATTGTTATATATCCCGCTAACTAACGTAAAATAAAAAGGGATTAATTTAAATAGATTAAACAATATTATGTTTTTTACGAATTGATGAAGATATTTGGGAATACCTCTATTTGTACATATCTTACAGAAATTGTGAGCTTCTGTCATGACCATTCTTCGGGACTGTTGACGCTCCTTTCCGTCATAGAGCCTAATGACTGAAGAAAAAACGAAATACCTTAGTCCAAAGTGATTTATAATTTGAAGAAACATCATGAATTGGCAAAGGGATGAACAAGGAGAACATTTCCTATATGTCACGCAAGATCCCTCATGGTCGCGCAAGTACACTTGCACGCCGCCTAGTGGTCGTGCAAGTCTACTTGCGCGATGCCTTATGGTCGTGCATGTGACTAGAGTGACCCAAGTGATAACTGCCTGGTAACCATCTGGGGTCTTCTCCTGCCTATAAATAGACCCTGTGGGCCCCCCATTCTAGGAGGATCATTTTCCAGAAACTCGGATTGAAGCTCCCGACGCCCAAGTCTCTTCTCAATGCTTCTGGAACACTTCTAAGGTAATTTCTTACCTAGAACGGGAGATCTAAAGAGAGGGAGGAAGGCCTAAGTGTTGAAACTCATCAACACTTGCGCGCCTAAGTGGCCAGACCTTAAGGGAAGTGTTCACACTTGCGCGCCGCCTTACTCCTTCGATAGAACTTGTGCCTCCCTTTTCTGGAAGAACATCAAGATGATTCTAAAGGCTTTAATAAAGAGTCACTCAATTATTTGAATTCTGGTTGACCGTCGCGCAATTACACCATGTGTCGCATAGGTATACCTGTGCGACCAATACTTGCGCACCCACACAATACTTGCGCGTCTTCCAAGACTTGCACAACCCTTCCTTTTTGGGTGCCCATATTGCCCATTTTACCCCTCTTAAGACATTACACCTTTCCTATTTAAGATTCAGTCTTCAAGAAACTCTTCAAAGCCATTTATGGCATGATTTCTTGATTTTACTTCCTTATCTGAAAGGAGTTCTGTGGAATATCTCTCAAAACCCAGTGATTTAAATATATTTATGTCACTAAATATGGAGAGTTCATTCATTCAACATCATCCTTTAAGATGAGAGAAACCTTAACCTGGGTCTCCTTTTCAGGATTAATCCCCAGTCATAAGTCCTCTAATTTGGGCATCCTTCTTAGGATTAAGCCCCAGATCCTCTAATTTGGGCATCCTTCTCAGGAGTAATCCCCAAAACTTAATCCTTAACCTGGGCCTATTTTTCAGGAATAAGTCCTAGTCATAATCCCTTAACCTGGGTCTCCCATTCAGGAATAAGTCTCAGTTATAATTTTGGGCTTCCTTTTTAGGAGTAAACCCCAAGTCCCCTAACCCGGGCCTCCTTTTTAGGAATAAGTCCCAGTCATAACTTTTGGGCTTCCTTTTAAGGATTAATCCCCAAGTCCCTTAATTTCACTTTTACCAGTCCTAATTTACGTTTGATCTAGGATTCCTTCTGAGGAGTAAAACCCTGTTATCAATCTTCTCCTAATTTGGGTTTCCTTTTCAGGAATAAGTCCCAAGTTAGAGTATTCAAATATTTATGAAGAACATATACCTTTATGGACCATGTTCCTGGATTTTCTCCCTAAAGTAAATCCTAACCTTCATTTATCTAGGCAGTCATACATAAATAAGCCCCAAACCATTTCTTATGATTACATCATTCATGGCCCAATTTTCTATTTTAATACCAATACCCCTTGTTTCTGACACCGAGCATGACTCACGTGAGCATAGAGGTTAAAAGTAATTATGACATCCTGCTTTGAGGCATCAATCATAAACATCATACCCCCTTATTCGAACTACGTGGGTTCTGATTCCTCTTCCAAAAAAAAGGATATGTAGTTATCCCATTTATGGGTTCGATCCCAACTCTGAAATAATTCATGTCTTCTGAATGACAATAAACTTCAAGTGCCCTACTGAGTGGCTTTAAAACTAGCCTGGTCATCATAATGACCAAGAGACTTTTATACAAATGTTTTGAAGGATACCATTGACCAAGAATCTCTAAATAGATATAGATGATTCTCTATTGATGAAGAACCTCAAATAAATATAAAAGATTCTCTAAATTTCATACATATTTAATCATTGATTGTCAAAACTGAAGGAAAGTTCATTTTATACTTGGTAATGTAATAAAGATTCACGAACGTAACATTAATCTATAAAGAGAGTCCCCGAATAGACAATAATTCCCCTAAAAAGGTGTGATGAGTCCGACCTCCCATCCTCTCGACCAATGCAAATTCCTAAGCCTCATCTGTTCACAAGCTAATGAGCGCCTAACTTTGGAAAGTAGGTCCAAATGGATTTGGAATCATTGGATGTTTCCGGTTCTACGAACAAACCTGTTAGAAACCGATCAGAACGTTTGAATCTCCCATCCAGGAGGTCATCCCTGAATTCCGAGGGAATCAAAAATGGTGAACCCGACGTGAATCCTTAACCAAGTTAAAATGATATTTTACCTATTTGTTAAGAACCTATTTAAAACTCAATAAGAGGGCTAACAAAAACAATCATTTACATGTGTGCTCATCCAAAGGATGAAGTAGCTGAATTTATCTTGATTACGTCTGTTATATGAAACATGCAGTCTTTTCCAAGATCATCTATATTTCCATAATGGATGCTCTCAAATTCACACCTGTGAATACTGCTGCTGCAAATACCCCTACTGCTATTCCTACTGGATCGTCATCTGCTCTGAGGATGACATCACCTACTCAGCGTCTTCAACGCTGGGTATCAAATGCGCTGGTTAAGGAGTACCATGAACACGGTACCATCCCAACTCTGGAGGCATCCCGACAGGCCCTCCAATCGAAAAACTCACACAGGTCGTCTGGACAACGATGACCAGTGATCAAGAGGCAGGCGGTGCTGACTACCGTCTCCAACCGTTTCAGGTCGTTATCCCCGAAACGCAATTTCCATTCGCTCCCTTACTCTGAGGAAGTGAATGAGCAGGTCCCTCGAGGCCATAATTCAAAAAGATAAGAGTCTTTCCCAAGGGATCCCATCAACAATCGCCGCCAGACTCGTGCAGCAGTGCACCCTCAATAGGATGAGGGTACCGACTCCAGGCATTCGGCTCAGGTTCCTCGAACCCAAGCAGGCAGGACGAACCGCCAGAGACGGAATCTGGTTAACAATGGGCAGGTTTTCATCCCTACCATCTCCAGAGAAGTCCACCAACCTAACATGGTGTCGAACAACGAGCAGGCACACACACATGTCCGTTTTAATTCAGCTGTCCAGCAGACTCATCTGGAAGCATCACGTCAATCCCGCTAGGCAATTCCGGCGGAGTACTATAGGTAGGAATATACACCTGCTTATACATCATCAGTTAGTCAGCAGGCTCACCTGACTACATATGATGGATCTCGTCAACCGCGTTTGGCGAAGTGTAATCAGTAGGCACATACACCTGTTAGTACTAATCAAGCCTACCAACAGTCTCGCTTGGTAGCGCACAGAGAAGTCAGTCAGAGAGCTCCGACGACAAACAGGAGGCAGACTCAACTCTCTACCTCCACACTTGAGTACTGTCAGGATTCACTGACAGAAAAAGTAGAACAGGAGAAGGCACATACACCTACTCCATGCCTGGAATGGACGTATATCACCGTTCAAACAGCTGAAGTCACCAAGCATATTTTTTCAACTGTGAAAGAGCAGAAGCAAATTCCTGCTCATATTCTGTATGCTTTCCAGGATATCATAATATCTTCAGCATCATCTCCGGGAAAGACACATAAATATATCCCTAGCAGTGGAGTGGCACATCAATGATTCACTCCAAAACAGACACACACATCTGTTCCAGTCCAAGAGTGTTATGGGGCATACTCCCCCATATCATACGGACAACCAAGTCAGGCACATACACCTGATTTGAGTGGAGATCGTCAGCTTAACCTGAACATCGTTCCTGATCAGGCACATACACCTGCTCAGAGCAACCACTTTCGTCAACAAGTGGTTTCCAAAGTGAGTAAGAAGGAATCTAAGAAAAAAATCTGCCCAACACAGTCAGGAGATCAAAGGCCAATCTGTAACAAGGCCTTGCTCAATGCTGGAGTTCTTGAAGCCCTCAGACATTTATCTGTTGGAATTAAAGATTCTACTCCCTCAGTCCCCAATAACGGGAACATTAATTCCGAAGGTCTTCAAAAGACACTTCCTCGTGAAGGCTTGCTTCGTGAAAATTCGGTCAATCTTGAAGTTTCATCTTCAAATGAGAGCCATAATAACCCTCTATGTGGTCAGAAGACCAAGGAGAAAGAGATCTCATCTTTTGATGTAACCCATTATGGTGGTCCTCCCCATGATGATGAATTTCGCTACGAAAGTCATCTCCGCAGTAGTGATTCACATTGCCTGGAAAATACTCCAGTGGACAATGTAGTGCTGACAAAGCCCTCTTATCTTGAGGCACATGCAAATGCGAAACCAGTCATGTCTGCTGCTTTATCACTAGCAAGTGAAATACTTTCTCAATCAGAAGATAGCACAGGGTGTAGGTCATTCTCCAAACCACCCCTAAGTCATGGATCTTCTAGTTTGATTAATGATCTCTCTACCAATCTTGTTGAATCCTATAAAACAACAAGGAAACACCAACTGTGGTCAAAACAGGTAGAAGAATCTTCATTTAATGATGAAGAGGAAATGCTGAACATGAGGAAAAAACTGGCGAAAAATGATGTACCAGTCATGTTTTGTCCTTTGGCTGACTCCAAGTATGATGTTCCAAAGATGTTGATGGAAGATAGAATCCATGATATTCGTCGCAACATATGGAAAACTCTTTTCAAATTGAAGAAGAAGGTATTATATTATGATGAATATGAAAATAATCTTAAGATAATAGAAGGGCTACAACGTCAGATTGATTTGGAATCTCTATCAGTCTCTCGGTATCCGAAGGCTGAAAAGAAACAGAGAACCCTTCAACGTTCATGCATTGGCGCACAAAGAAAATTACATCAGTTAATTGTCAATTCTTCATATGGTGTTCATATCAGAGGATGGAGTGTCCATTGAGAACTACATTTCACAGTGCTTTACAGTCAGCAAAGCCAACCGAAAATGGTGTCATGCAATGTTATTGCCCATGGCTGGCCACAGTCAATGGGCTTTGATCGTAATCAAAATCCTGCTCAAGAACAGGCTTCAACTAGTTCCTCTCAAAATCATGCATATAGGGAACAAGTTGTTGAATTTCTCCTACATCAAGTAGGCGAGAATATTGCACAAGCCTCTCGTATATAGAAAACACATCATCAAATGACAGAAGTTTCGGAAATCATCCAACAGTCTGTTGAACTAGGTAATAAAAGTGGATACAGGTTAATGCATCCAGCTAATTTTTGAACTAAGATTCGCAAGATCAAGAGAGATTTTAACAAGGTCTCAGACATAGTATGTCAAGAGCCACCCCAGCTTGACAGACTGGGGACTCCTTTAACCCAACCCCCAGAGTCAACAAATGGGATTTGAGGAGTTGAGCAGAAGTAGCAGGAACATCCCCAGTTCACGAGATTGGGGACTCTTTCAAATCATCAATCCCCTTCTCAGGGAATATCGGTCTTTTCTCGATTGGGGAAGAAGCCCCAAGAGTAATGAAGAGCCAAATTATCAGGAGATTCCATCCAAATTATAGATCATCAAGAAGTTCCAAAAACATTAAATCAACAAAAGGCAATGTCTCATCAAAGACATGAATGAAGACAACATCACAGAAATGTTGATAGAAGGTATGTGATGCATTATGCATCAATCAATTTCATCAATGTCGTTATTGCTAATCCCCTAGAGGAGACTCACTCAGGAGACTCAGATGAAGAGCGTCCTGCTCAAGAAAATGTACGTGTCGATACAAATGAAAAGGTGTGTGTACACGAAGTCAAAGGATTACCCAAAACCTAGGTAATCCACTTCCTTCTATCCAAAAAGTACCCAAAAAAGGAGGGGAAAGAATCAGGTCACATATCCTTCCTCTGGAGAAGTTCAATCGCTCTCATTAGAGAAAAAGTTTTCACAACAGGAGGAAGAAATGGAAGAATTAAGAAGGTTGAATGCAGAACTACTTCAGAGTAGTCTTCTTCTTAGGAATGCTGAAGTCCGACAGCCGAAGGAATTTGTTGCAGCTACTGATATGGATCAGGAATATCCTCCTTTATCAGTAAACCCTTATAGGTCTAATCCTATGGGTCAAACGCAACAACGGTTGGCAGTGCTACCATCAATTGCAGCACCAATCACCACATCTGTCCAAGCTCCATTCATTGCACCTACCCAAGACCAAATTCAACATGATGTTTCTTTAAAGTTAATAACTACTGTTGAGTCATTAACAGCTCGGATAGAAAATATGGAAGGGAAACAGGTGCAAGTTCAACCAGAAAATAAATTTTACCCTAAATGGGTAGATTCAATTTCTCATCAATCCAGTTTTGGAAACCCTGTTTTCCCTACTTTCAATGGATCAGGAGACCCTGAACAACATTTGACACATTACGTGTCTTTTTGTGATCCTATGATGGGAACTCCAGAGCAGCAAGAAGCAGTGAAACTTAGATGCTTCGTGCGAACCTTGAAAGGACCAGCAATTTTCTGGTATACAAGCTTGCAATCCTGGTCAATAATCAGATGGGAGGATCATCGCCTAAAATTCCTTCTTCATTTCAGCTCAACTTTTCCAAAAACGACAGTTTTCAAAATTACAAACTGCAAGCAAATGGATAATGAAAGAGTCTCTGATATCATTTCTCGCTGGAAGGGATTAATAATTCCATGAGTTTAGCACACCCTCAGGAGGATCTATTTCCAATCTGTGTGGAAAATTTGCATGAAGAATTACGCACGCCATTGATCCCTGTGAAATACACAGGAGGGTTTCGAGACCTTACTTCAATTGCTCAGTAGATTGAAGATTCCCTTATACAGGCTAAGGCTAAATCTCGTGTAATTCCATCAGCTCTAGGAAGGAGAATGGGTAAGGTGGAAACTGCTATATTTATGCTTAAACAAGCGCATGTACCTATTTCTACTTCAAAACCTTCATCTTCTCGAAGGGCTCCACCTCATGAAGGCCAACAAAAAAGGCAGTTTCGTCCGATTGATCAAAGAGATCAACGATGAAATCAATTTGAGGATTTGAATAGTAAAACATACTCTTTCCAAAATGAGCAAGTTCCTGGTTACTTCATTTCAGCTTTGGAAAATAATTCGGTTCAATTACCAGTGCCCAAGTGGCCAAACAAAGAAGGAGATGAAGACCATCCCAATTATTGTCTCTTTCATCAAATGTTTGGGCATCCCATCCAGGAGTGTTTTGTCTTTAAAGACCTCCTGCAAAAGATGGTCAACTTGGGAAAAGTCAAATTGAAAGGTTCTTCGACTCAGGTAGCATGTGTTTCTGCTACAGTTCCAGAGGAGGAAGGTGAATGGCAAGAAGTCAAATGCCGAAATGCACAGAAGTATGATGATTGGATGGTCAGAAAGACAATCAATCAGACTCATTCCATTTTGTGAAGACAATTAAAGAAACCAATTGTGTCTTCTGCCATGAATATTGCGGTAAAATCCTCTTCATCAGAGGGAAAGTCCTCAAAGAAACGGTTTGATTCAAAGAAGGGAAAAGAATCAGAAGAAGATGAGTATGTGTCAAAGCCTAAATTGCCTTTGACTCTGGAAGACTTTATGCCATCTACTTCAATGCTACGGGAACCGCCCCATCAAACAGCATAGCTTAAACAGGCTAGACAGGAAGAGTCTTTATTA
This sequence comes from Viscum album, assembly GCA_963277665.1. NCBI lineage: Eukaryota > Viridiplantae > Streptophyta > Magnoliopsida > Santalales > Viscaceae > Viscum > Viscum album. Next base: position 1,924,984,783 of record OY728160.1, read on the forward strand.
GACGAAGAGTTAATCTTCGGTTCTGTTAATATGATTCAATTAACAGATCCTTATTCCAGTCGTAATTTCAATTTTGATGAACCTGAATTCCCTGTATCAAATAAGGGAATCTGAGGAAGTTCCAGAGGTTCAGGTTATATGGGAAGAGGTGGATCTTTCCGAAGCCACTACTCCAATTCTACCCCTGCTAGCACTATTTATGCAGCAGAAACTCATGGTAGAGCCCTTCAGCGAGCTCAAAAAGAACAAGCAGGTTCTTCTGCTAATAGCCAACTTAGTCTTGGAACAGTTATTTTAGAAGACTGATTGAAGGTTCCATCTTCTTTATCTCAGAAAGTAAATGGATCTAATCAGTTTAATCTTCCAAAACCAAGGATATTGCCAACTTCTATCCCAATACAAGGTGCATGAGCTTCCAAAGCATCTGCTTCCAAGGTACCTGCTAAACCGCATATTCCTATTGGAAAACGCAGACCTCTTGATCAAAAGTATGATATATTGAAAAACATGGCCCAAGTACCAACCAAGTTATCAATTTTGGATTCTTTGAATCTGTCAAAAGATCTTCGGGAAGCACTCATCGAATCTTTGTCTTGTCCTCAGGAATTTGAAGCTAAAATTATTGCAGCTAAAGTCTTTCACATAGAGAATAATCCTATAGAATTCCATGCATTGATATCTTTTACTGATAAAGATGAATATGATGTTGTGCATGGGCACATAAAACCTCTGTACTTATCTGGAAAAGATAATGGTGTAGATATCCGAAGAGTTTTCATTGACAATGGTTCAGGAGTCAACCTCATGCCCATTCGTACACTTCGTCGATTGGGCCTCACTGAATCTGATTTATCTCCTTCTACCATGATGTTACAAGGATATGATAAAAATGAACAAAAACACTGGGTGAAGTTACACTCAGAACTCAGTTTGGAGATCTTGTATCCAATTCGGATTCATGATTGTTGATCAAGACTCACCTTTCAACGTCTTGCTTGGAAGACCCTGACTACATCAGCATGCAGCTATCCCTTCATCATATCATCAATGTCTCAAATACTGTTTCAATGGTCATGTTGGAACATTTTATGGTGATAAGGCCCCATTCACGACATGTGAGTCTCAATACATTGAGGAGGAATTTTATCACATGAAGGGAAGAGAGAAATCTACAATAAAAGAAATTACCAAAGTTAATTCTCCATATGGTTTGGAGAAGATTCTAATAAATCCATTTACACATGTGAGTACAGATTATGTGTTACCTATCAGTAAAATTGACAAAATAGGCCCAAATCAAAATACTCTTATGGAAAGATCCATAATGTCAATTATGGAAATCGAGCCATACAACATGGGAGAAATTGGTAACCTACCAAACAATGATGAAAACAAAAGTAGCGGCGTTTTCATTTTATCTGCTGAAATCCAACAGGTCTATACTTCGCCAATCTGGCCAGAAGAAGTTATAGAAACATCGGAGTTGAATAATTATGTCAATTATCATTCCATCATCTCCTATTTATTTCCCAAAGAAGGCCCTTTGTCGTCAATAGGGTCGGAAATGGAAGCTTCTTCTTCAAAATGTGCAAATTTTGACATCTCTTCTGATCATGAAAATTTCGTTTTGTCATCTACTATGAAAGTAGAAACGGAAGAAATAGCACATGATGAATATGAAGAGGAAGATCTTATATATTATCCTCTAGCATTTGAGGAGGGTATCTCTAACACTGTGGATGAACTCATAAAAATAAATTTGGGTACAAGAAAAAGATCCACGCCCCACTTTAATTAGTGCGGCCATGACCCTTGAAGAGCAAGAGATGTATATTTCTTTTCTAAAGCAAAATAAAGATATTTTTTCTTGGAACTATACGGAAATGCCTGGTCTTGATCCTGATGTTGCTACTCATCATTTGGGTTTACCAAAAGAACATCGAGGATTTAAGCAAGCCGCGAGAAGAAAACACCCAACTTATGCTTCCAAAATTGAAGCTGAAGTGGATAAGCTGATCAAATATAACTTCATAAGAGAAGTTCAATATCCCAAGTGGTTGGATAATATTATCCCTTTAAAGATGAAGAACGGACAAATTAGGGTTTGCATCGATTTCAGATATCTTAATCGGTATTGTCCTAAAGATGATTTCCATGTTCCGATTACAGAACTCTTAATTGATGCGATGGCTGGCTATGAAGTACTTTACTTCATGGATGGATATTCCAGATATAATCAGATCCGAATGGCCCCAGAAGATGAGGAATATACAGCCTTCAGAGCCCCTCAAGGTGTGTTTTGTTACCGGGTGATGCCCTTTGGTTTAAAAAATGCAGGTGCAACATATCAATGCGCCATGCATCGTATCTTCAAGCCTTTCTTAGGGATGTTTGTTGAATGCTATGTAGATGATTTGGTGGTTAAATCCAAACAACGTTCTAATCACTTGGCTGATTTGGATGTCATATTCCACAAGCTTCGACAACATAATTTGAAGATGAACCCCATAAAATGTGCTTTTGGGATAACCTCAGGAAAATTCCTCGACTTTGTTGTACGCCATCGTGGTATTGAAGTCGATCCTGAGAACACCAAGTCAATCCTTTGTATGTCACCTCCTCAGAATTTGAAATAATTAAGAGGAATTCAAGGACACTTAGCCTATATTTGTCATTTCATCGCTAATTTGGCAGGAAAAAGTTTACCCTTTACCAAATTATTGAAAAAAGGAGTCACTTACCAGTGTACTGAAGAATGTCATGAAGCATTTAATGTTCTCACGAAATACCTCTTGAGTCCACCGGTACTCATGCCACCTTTTGAAGGAAGACCAATTATCCTCAATGTGATAGCTCTAGAGCAATTATTGGGTACCTTTCATGCTCAAAAGAATTATGCTGGGAATGAAAATAGCCTCTACTATCTCAGTAGAATTATGCTTGAAGCAGAAACCCGATATTCAAGTATTGAGAAGTGCTGCCTGGCATTAATATTTTCATTTCAGAAACTGAGACACTACCTGCAACATCACGAGGTCCAATTGATATCTCGCAATAATTCGCTCAAATTAATCCTTAGTCGTCCAATGCTTACAGTACATCTAGCAAGGTGGGTAGTTATATTGCAGCAGTTCGACATTCAGTATGTATCTCAAAAGGCAATAAAAGGCCAAGCTCTGGCTGATTTTCTGGCTGAACATCCTTTAGTGGAAGACACGTCTTGAGATATTGAACTCCCTGATGAGGATGTTTCCTCTATTCAAGAGAGTCCTCAAACATGGGAAATTTATTTTGATGGTGCTTCCAGAAGTCCGACAACGAATAAAATAGAAAATCCTAAATTCAACAAAGTTGGTTTAGGAATTGTGCTCATTTCTCCAGATAAGGCAGTGTTACCATATTCCTTTTTATTGTGGGAAGGTGGTACCAATAATGAATCCGAATACCAAGATCTTATCATAGGCTTGGAGTTAGCGCTTCAAGCACAAGTGAATCACTTAAAGGTGAAAGGTGATTCAGACATAGTAATCAAACAAGTCAATGGGGATTATGCCATTAGAAAAGAAGAATTAATCGCTTTGTATGATTACGTCAGAGAGTTAATGGCAGAATTCCCTTTAGAACCGACATTTTCTTATGTCCCATGATCACAAAATTCTCAAGCTGATGCGCTGGCTAATATAGCCACAGCCCTAGCAGATGCAAATCGGGACGAGACAACCATCAGTATTTCCCACCTTCATGCAATTTCACCTTATGTTCAAGCCAGAACAGAGGAAATTAATGAAATTAGTCCCATTCCTGAACCGTATGGTCATAATACAGGATGGATGTCACCTATCAGGGAATAACTTCAAAATGGAACACTTCCACCTGATAAAGCTGAGAAAGAACAAATCCGGCAATGTGTGGTCAATTTTACTCTTTATGATAGCCCAAACCACCTAGAGAAAATTATCTACAAACGTGGTTTTGAGGGAGTTCTCTTCAGATGCATTGATGGTGAAGAGACAATGGCTGTCATGAAAGAAGTGCATGCAAGATTCTATGGTGCCCACCAGTCTGGACATAGATTGTCTGATCAAATTCAAAGGCTTGGATACTTTTGGCCTTCAATGATACAAGATTGTGTTAATTTCACAAAGAAGTGTCATTCATGTCAAGTACATGACAACTTCATTCATCAACCTCCAGATTTGCTTCATACAGCTAAATATTCGTGGCCATTTGCCACATGGGGAATGGATGTGGTGGGACCATACCCTTCAGCTACGGCCAAACAGTTTAAGTACATTCTTACTGATACTTATTTCTTTTCCAAATGGGAAGAGGTAGTACCTCTCAAAGAGGTCAGCTCTAAATGCATTGTTAGCTTCATAAAGTCTAACATCATTACTAGATTTGGTGTCCATCATACCATATTGACGGAAAATAGAACCATCTTCTATTCTTATGAGGTGAAGAAATTGTATCAAGAATACAACATTAAATCCAACCATTCATCTCGGTATCATGCGCCAACCAATGGCCAAATAGAAGCCTTTAACAAGAATCTTTCAAATATACTGCAAAATATGGTGGATAAAGATAAGAGGTCATGGCCTGATAAACTCTTTCATGCTTTATGGGCTTATCAGACTACCACCATCAATGTAACGCGGTCAACTCCATATTCGTTGGTATATGGAACAGAAGCAGTCTTGCCAATTGAAGTTCAATTTCCCTCACTCAGAGTAGCCATTTGTGATCAGTTATCTACATATGAGAAATCCCAAAAGCAATTGAAGGAATTGGAATGGTTAGATGAGAAAAGTTTGTGCACTTTGCACCACTTGGAAATCTATTAGAATCAAATAGCACGAGCTTTTAACAAAAAATTTCGTCTTCGTTCATTCATTCAAGGAGAATTGGTATTAGTTCTCAGAACTCTAATGATACCAGGAAAGAAACCTCCCAAGCTTGAGCCAAAATTGGAAGGACCTTATTCAATACATAGGGTCTACTCTAATGGAGCTTATTCATTAATCTCGATGGATGGAGAACTCATTACTACTCACACTAATGCCAGAGTTTTGAAGAAATATTTTGTATAAACTACAAAATATTCACAAGATGTCCCTGCAACATGACCCTAAACTGTGCGGCACTAGTTTGTCCTTGCTATATGACTTTAAACTATACAGCAATGGTCCAGTATGACCTTAAACTATTCACAAGATGTCCCCACAACATGACACTAAACTATGCAGCACCAGTTCGTCCTTGCTATATGACGTTCAACTATACAGCAATGGTCCAATATGACATTAAACTGCAACTTCATCCCACACAACATTTAAACTATGAAAAAATTTCCCTAAATGGTCTAGTATGACCTTAAAATGCATCTTCAACGGTCCATGCATATGACCCTAAACTGTATAAAAGTCCCTTACGTCCGGAAAGACGTTAAACTACATAATCATCAAAGGTCCTTTATGACCTTAAACTGTACTTATGTCCAGCATGACATTAAACTGCACCATCCACGGTCTATGCATATGAACTTAAAATATTCGCACTTTCATCCAATATGACGCTAGACTGTATCGTCCCTTTTTCGTCCAACATGACATTAAACTGTGGAAAAAATATCCAATGCGTCCAACATGACCTTAAAATTGTGCACTCTTTTTTCCTCACTGCATGACATTAAAGTGCACAGTTTCCCCCCTTTTTCTGTCTAACATGACGTTAAACTCTATTGTCCCCATCATCCTAACTACATGACGCTAAACTGTACAGAAAGTTCATGATACGTCCTACATGACATTAAACTGTAATTTGTCCCTGCTACATGACACTAAACTATGCATCACCAATAGTCCTAACTGCAAGACTTTAAATTGCATAGTCCCTTCATATTGTCCCTGATAGATGACATTAAACTGTGCATCGTTAATGTTTTTGCTTCCTCTTGTTTCTCACAACGAGTATGAATCATGTGAGCATAGAGAAAACCTCATCCATAACACTCTATTTGGGCCGCTAACCATGTGTAAGTCCCAAAAAAAAAATTTTAGGTCATTGTCCCCAAGAACAACTTGATCATTAATTCATTCTTTAATTGAACTACATGGACTTTCATCCTTTCTTTCTAGGTTGGGTATGTAGGCAACCTCCCAAGGTTCAAGCCCAAAACCAGTCTCTTCACATCGGTTCACCTCCATCTCATATGATGTTGATTTGTGAAACCGCCCCTAGAATCAATATCTTTACATTGGTTCACATTCGTCCTTGTTATACGACGTTAAAATAAAACAACAATTTTGTCCAGTATGAAAATAAACTAAAATACTCATTGATTCCCTCATTTGAGAGGGAACCATTATTTATGTGATTTTTCAATCATGTTTCATTTAAAAAAGACCACATGCATACATGGTAATGCCTAAACTTTTTATCTCGGGCTAAACCATCATTGTACTAAAGTCCCCTTTCACCCTTCACATGTACGAACCAAATTTGTACAAAGGGTATATCTAGAACTATGTGGGCTTGATTCCCATCCTTATGGGATACGTATGAACGTTCGAGTATCCCTCGAATCCAGCCCCAAGTCCTTTGGGCCAAACCCCAAATTTCACTTTCAATCCCTTGGTTGAAAAGTCCTCATGAAAACACACACTGTGTATTCATTATTATGGTCCGAACTATATGACCCTAAACTAAGATCCCTCATACTTTTGTCTTGCACGACGTTAAACTGGATTTCAAGAACTACGTATGGTTTGATTCTCATTCTTATAAGATACATAGTGAAGTCCAAAATTTCAATTCAGGACCCATCCACAACATGATTATGGTTATCATTGACCTATGTATCTCTATATACATTGGAAAATACCCATATTTATGTGTTAAAATCCTAACCTTAAATATTTGCAGATCATCACAAATCTTTTCATGACTTTTAGTCACAAAATTGTCAAACTTCTAAGAATTATTTTGACTAACTATGCAGTATGTGCCCATAGGTGGCCTTACATAAACATACCACATAACAGACTTGTCAGCCGAAGGATACTATTTATTTCACTATGTAGCCAATGCCCTTAGGTGGCCCTACATAATTCAACCCCCTAAAGGGTTTGTTAAATGATGGTAACTTCATTCTTGGGAAGAATGCCTCTTTTGTCCTTATTTGTCTTAAATGACGGTATGTAGGGATCTGCCAAAAATAGCCATCCTTAACATATTTTTCCCATGTCCTTTTTCATGATCTGAAAGTATTCAAGTCTATGGTTTATACTCTCCATATTCTCTTTCCCTACGTTTGGGTCAGACCTTCGTAGGAGTGATATTTATTCAATTCTTCGATAGTCTTGTTCGGAAATATCTTCTCCATATTCGAGTACCTTTTTCTATACAACAAAATCTATACTTTAGAAAATTTGAATCTCCATAAACTTTCACTAGCTTTTAGCACTAGGAAAGTAAATTTCTGAGAGTTCTTTTTCCTGACTATGAAACACGTGCCCATAGGCGGCCTTGCATAAATAGTCCACATAATAGACTTGTCAGCCGAAAGATGCTATTTATTTGACCATGCAACCAATGCCCTTAGGTGGCCCTGCATAATTCAACCCCCTAACGGGTTTTGTTAAATAATAGTAACTTCATTCTTGGAAACTACTTCTTATAATTCTTTTTAGCTCTCTTTCATATCATTCCTCGGATTCAAATATTCTTAAGTCACAGCGTACATATTTTCCCTCATACTTGTGTATGGTACTATGTTTTCAGATGAGTTGTCAAGGAATTGAGTCAATTATAATCCATTTCGGTCAAATCTATTTCGACCGTAAACATTAGGCTTTGTATGTCTGACATGCATGACTTTAAACTGCCAGATTTATTGTTTTTCTTTTTCACCTCAGAGTCAAATCCTCTTTTCTCTCTAGATCCAACTCTGAGGGGGGGACTTTTGTTGATGCTCCTTTCCTTCACAGAGTCGAATGACATTTAAAAGTAAATACCTTAGTCCAAAGTGATTCAACATTTGAAGAAACATCTACAATCGACAAAGGGATGAACAAGGAGAACATTTCCCATAGGTCGCGCAAGTTCTCTCATGGTTGCGGAAGTACACTTGCGCGCCGCCTAGTGGTCGTGCATGTCTACTTGCGCGATGCCTTCTGGTCGTGCAAGTGACTTGCGCGACCTAAGTGATAACCGCCCGGTAACCGCCTGGGGTCTTCTCCTGCCTATAAATAGACCCTGTGGGCCCCCCATTCGAGGAGGATCTTTTTCCAGAAACTCAGATTGAAGCTCCCGACGCCCAAGTCTCTTCTCAAAGAATCCGGAACACTTCAATGGTAATTTCTTACGTAGAATGGAAGATCTAAAGTGAGGGAGGAAGGCCTAAGTGTTGAAACTCATCAACACTTGCGCGCCTGAGTGGCCAGCCCTTAAGGGAAGTGGTCACACTTGCGCGCCGTCATACTCCTTCAATAGAACTTGCTCGTCCCTTTTCTGGAAGAACCTCAAGAGGATTCTAAATGCTTTAATAAAGAGTCACTCAATTATTTCAATTTTGGTTGACCATCGCGCAAATACACCATGTGTCGCACAGGTATACCTGCGCGACCAATACTTGTGCACCCACGCAATACTTGCGCATCTTCCAAGACTTGCGCGCCCCTTCCTTTTTGGGTGCTCATATTGCCCATTTTACCCCTCTTAAGCCATTACTCCTTTCCTATTTAAGATTCAGTCTTCAAGACACTCTTCAAAGCAATTTATGGCATGATTTATTGATTTGGATTCCTTATCTGATAGGAATTATGTTGAATATCTCTCAAAACCTAGTGATTTAAATATCTTTATGTCAAAAAATATAGAGAGTTCATTCATTAAACCTCATCATTTAATATGAGAGAATCCTTAACCTGGGTCTCCTTTTCAGGAATAATCCCCAGTCATAAGTCCTCTAATTTGGTCATCCTTCTTAAGAGTAAGCCCCAGATCCTCTAATTTGGGCATCCTTCTCAGGAGTATGCGCCAAACATTAATCCTTAACCTGGGCCTCCTTTTCATGAATAATTCCTAGTCATAATCCATTTACCTGGGTCTCCTTTTTAGAAATATGTCCCAGTTATAATTTTGGGCTTCCTTTTCAGGAGTAAACCCCAAGTCCCCTAACCTGGGCCTCCTTTTTAGGAATAAGTCCCAGTCATAAATTTTGGGATTCCTTTTCAGGAGTAAGCCCCAAGTCCCTTAATTTCTCTTTAACCAGTCCTAATTTACGTTTGATCTAGGATTCCTTCTCAGGAGTAAAACCCAGTTATCAATCCTCTCCTAATTTGGGCTTCCTTTTCAGGAATAAGTCCCAAGAAAGAGTATTCAAATCTCCATGAAGCACGTATACCTTTATGGACCCTGTTCCTGGATTTTCTCCCTAATGTAAATCCTAACATTCATTTATCTGGGAAGTCATACATACATAAGCTCCAAACCATTTTTTATGATTATATCTTTCATGGCCCAATTGTCTATTTTATTACCAATACCTCTTGTTTCTCACACCGAGCATGAATCACTTGATCTTAGAGGGTAAAAGTAATTATGACATCCTGCATTGAGCCATCAATCATAAACATCAGACCCCCTTTTTCGAACTACGTGGGTTATGATTCCTTTTCCAAAACAAAGGATGCGCAGGTAGCCCATCTACGAGTTTGATCCAAACTCTGAAAAAATTCATGTCCTTCTGAATGACAATAAACTTCACGTGCCCCACTGAGTGGCTTTAAAACCATCCTGGTCATCATAATGACCAAGACACTTTTATACAAATGTTTTGATGGATACCATTGACCAAGAATCTATAAATATATATAGATGATTATCTATTGATGAAGAACCTCAAATACATATAAAAGATTCTTTAAATTTCTTACATGTTTAATCATTGATTGTCAAAACTGAAGGAAAGATCATTTTATACTTGGTAATGTAATATGGATTCACGAACATAACTTAAATCTATAAAGAGAGTCCTGGAATAGGCAATAATTCCCCTCAAAAAGGTGTGATGAGTCCGACCTCCCATCCTCTCGACCAATGAAAATTCCTAGGCCTCATCGGTTCACAAGATAATGAGCGCATACCTTTGGAAAGTAGGTCCAAATGGATGTGGAATCATTGGATGTTTCCGGTTTTACGAACAAACCCGTTAGAAACCGATTAGAACGTTTGAATCTCCCATCCAGGAGGACATCCCCGAATTCTGAGGGAAACAGGGACTAATGCCGTGACTACCCCTAGACCGCCATCAATATTCCAGGGGCTGGAGACTAGCACCAAAGGCATAAATCTCGATAAAAATGGAAGGCATTGCCTTTATAAAGTAAACAAACACCACAGAGTAAGCCAGCAAAAGTAAACATTAAGTAAAACTGGGTACAAAAGTAAGTTCAGAAAAGTAAGTGGGCCAGAATACAAACCCAAACTGAAAGTAAAGGACAACTGGAAAGAACGTACAATAACTGAGAATTAAAGCAGCAACGTCGAGCCATACACCGGAAATCCCACCTGAAGGGTGGGTACAGATAGTCTCCTCAGCTCCATGGGTCCAGCCATCTGCTCCGTGTACATCCCGCCCAGTGGTCCACCCCAAGGTACCGACTTGCTCAAGAAGCCTCAACCATGATCAGTGATGTCCGTCTTCTGCATCCAACTCAACGTAGTGTGGGCATAGCCCGTGAAAGGGTGATTATACGCTACTCAGTAGGGACCCTGAGACCCCAAAGGTCTCCCAGAATCCACAAAGGATAAACCACAAAAGAAACATACAATCACGAAATAACAACCAACTCCACTTAGTTATATGCCCATACATATACCTAAGTCATAAATTCCTGTTCGGATCCATCATCTGATCCCAAGATTGATCACATCCACATAGGATTGTACAACCCAATCCACACAGTAAAACACATCCCAATCCACATTGGAAAGTAAGTCAATCATACCAAAAATAATGATTGAAATTCAAGACTCATCTCACACATGTATACTTCGTCGTAAGGTGATAGAAATGATCATATGTAGCCACTAATTCATCTATCTGGGACCCACATATGATACTAGACTAGCTAAGCTCTTGGACCCACATAGGATACTAGACCAGCCACTCTGTCGGACCCACGTAGGATACAAGTACAGAGTCAAATACTGTCGGACCCATGTAGGATACAAGAACAGAAGTCACGTACTGCCGGACCCACATAGGATACCATAACAATTGTCATCATCGTCGAACCCACAAAGTATTTCAGTACGATCATCATCGTTGATGAACCCACAGAGGATCCCAGTACAGTCGTCATCGTCGTCGCTGTCGCAGCCAGCTCTAGGGTTCCCACACACAGCATGCTCGTTTCCTGGAGTGTCTGATCGATGAGCCAAGGGCTTGATACATCAACTGACACGTAGTCTGTAGATGATGTATACCATTGTTCCGTTTAGTCGATAGAAACTCAACACAACAGATGGCACATCAATCAGACGTCTGGTCTGAGAGTTATTGGCTTTTTCGTCCCAAAGGAACGGTTGGTTTTAGAGTCAAAACCAACCATACCGTACTCCAAATGCATCCAAACCTTGAGAGGTGTAATCCAAAAGGTCCATCTCAATAAGAGAAAACCAACAAAGTCGACGGCACGTCAATCGGATGTCCGAAGATCATGTTATAAGTGTTTTTGTTCCGAGGGCCCGACTAGTTTCGTGTTCGAACCAACCCAGACATACCCAAATTTCTTCAAAACGTTGAGTGTAATATTTAGAAACGACTGTCTCGATCCATGTATCGCATTGCAATGGACGATGTGTCAATCAGAGGCACGTAGACCATGTTATGGATGTTTTAACGAACCTGACTGTTTTGAGGGGGTTTTGGGCCCGGGCCGACTCGGCCCGAGACCCCCTGGGTCGCCCCGAACCGGGTCTACCCGACCCGGTCTAGGTCCAGCCCATCAGGGCACGGCCCCGCCCCGCTGGTGTGGTCCGGCCTGGTGCGGGAGGCCCGGCTCTGCGCGGGATGCCCTGCCCGGTGGGGGCAGCCCGGCCCAGCAAGGTCTGTCCCGCCCGGTGCGGCCGGTCGGCCCGGTGTAAGTGCCGCGTGAGTGCGGAAGGGGGGGACCACCACCACCTTCGAACCTGACATTGGACCCACGGGGGGGGGGGGGGGGGGGGGGGGGTCGGCCCTACTGTGCCGACTGGGGGTTCACACCCCCAGTTTTCCGGATCAAGCCAGCCATAACGGTCAGCCAGTGTGTCACGCGGGACCAGCCGGTCCCACCTCCTGAGCACCGGCGGCCGGCGGCTCCGGCCACCCTCCCCTGCTCCGTCGCAGCCAGAGGATGCGGACTTCGTCCGACCGGTGCAGCACGATGGCGCCACGACGCCACTCCTGTCACAGCCTCTTCGGGGTCCTCCGGCGCGGCGCAACGGCGCAGTGCCCCTCCACCGTGGCCCGACTCTGGCTGCGGCTTCTTTTGGCCAGAAAGGCGCGAGGTGACAGCGTCGCGCTTCTTCTCCACGTTCCTCCTTGTTTGCGTGAGGTGCCGTTGCACCGTGCCACCTTCGATCAAGCCACAACGAATACAACCACAAAGGGGGAGGAGGATTGTCCATGTTCGGGCGGTCCGACCTCCTCCCGTTAAATTGATAACAGGCTGCCCAGATATTTAATGAAGAACGCAAAGAATTAACACATCGTAGAAACACACCCCTACCTCAAAGAATTCATCGAACGAGGATCGTTGCAGGAAAAACTGACATCATGGAAGACGGCGTCGTGGAAGGAGGCTCCGTAAGTGTCATCGGTGTTCGCCCGATGAAGGATGCGGCGCGTCATCGTTTTCTGAAGAAGGCGTCTCTCACTGGCTAAGGAGAGAAGAGGAGACGACAAAATGATCTTGCCTTGCGATGATGGAGTTCTTCGTCGTAGACTCGGCATTCTTCATGAAGAAAATGAAGTTCATCAAGACCGGAGCTCTCCTCTCCAAAAATATCCACACAACGATTCAACAGTAATAAAATAAGGCTTTGAGTTATTTTATTTCTCCTACAAACTCTATTCAAAATTCAAAATGAATTCATCAAATTAATTAACGTGCATTGTCCAATTAATGAGGCATTTTATTGGTATGTATATTAATGTGGAGGAGACAGAAATTAATTTGGGGGGGGGGGGTTTGCCATCTTTAAGAGAGGTTGAGGAAATTGAAAAGGTGGGGCTCATGTAGGGACCACCTTAGTAATATCCTATCAAGAGTTGTTAGGATTTAGTTGGTTTCACGTCAACTTCCATACGTAGGTTATAATTACACAGAGTAGAAATAAAATTGCAGCACTTATTTTTTTCACTCTTTAATTAAACCACTTCATTTTTTCAACATCACCTCCTGAGAAAACGCAACTCCAGAAAAGGTGTTCCTATGCAATTATCGGCGATGCGGTTCCATCGGTGCCCTCAGATTTCGATTCCAAGCACTGGTTCAAATGTTAGGAAAACCTGCTCGTTCGTTCCCTAAACGTACACGAGCTAATCATTGGAAACTAATTCACGGGCACACCGGGCCTCAGAATCAGGTGCCATCAGAAGCTGCATACTCGTAAAATCCCAAAGCAAATTAAGAAACAAATTCCCTTGAAATTTACGAGTCTTTACATTACTCCCACCTTAGGGCTTTACGACCCTGTAAAGATAAATAAAAAACTAGGGAACGAAATGAGGGTAATGAGCGCGTATTTGAGCCTCCCGCTCCCAAGTGCTCTCCTGGAGGTTCCTGTGCTGCCACCTGATGCACACAAGTGGAATCGACCGCCCATGTAGGACCCGCTCCTATCAATCCTCGATCTCCACCGGGACCTCCACAAAAGTCGCCCCGTCATCAATGTCCAGCTCCCCATGGTCGATCATATGCATCGGGTCGTGCACGTATCTCCTCAGCTGAGATACGTGGAAGACGTCATGAACCCGGTGCAACTGAGGTGGTAGAGCTAGGCGAAAAACAACCTCGCCTATCCTGCTGAGAACCTAGAATTGTCTGATGAATAACATAGATAACTTGCCACCCAGGCCAAATTTCTGTAATCCACGTCTAGCTGAGACCTACAAGAAGACGTGGTCGCCATCCTTGAACTCTAGTGGACTCCACTCCTGTTAGAATAAGACTTCTGTCGGATCTGGGAAATCCTCATCCGCTCCTGGATGACCTGTACTTTCTCCGTTGTGGCTTGTACCATCTCTGGTCCCACAAGTGCTGACTCCCCAGGGTTTTTCCTGCACAGAGGTGATATGCAAGGTCGGTCATACAATGCCTCATATGGTTCCATCCCGACAGTGGAGTGGTAGCTGTTGTTGTACGCAAACTCCACCAAGGGTAGGTGATCCTCCCAGCTGCAACCAAAGTCGAGGACACATGCACAGAGGAAGTCCTCAAGAGTCTGAATGGTCCTCTTTGTCTGACCATCCATCTGAGGGTGAAAGGCAGTGCTTAGAAGTAGCTGCATCCCAAATGCCTCCTGAATCCCCGTCCAAAGAAGTGAAGTAAAGAGAGCATCTCAATCAGAGACAATAGATGATGGAACACCATGAAGCCGTACAATCTCCTGAACGTAGAGGCGTCCCAAGATCTCCCCTCAGCCCTGCTCTCTGATGGGTAAAAAGTTGGACGACATGGTGAGTCGGTCGAAAATCACCCAAATGTAGTCGTGACCTCTGGATGTACATGGAAGTCCAGTCACGAAATCCATAGATATCCCATCTCACTTCCACTCCGGGACCTGCAAGGGTTGTACCAAGCCTACTGGTACCTGGTGCTCCGCCTTCACCTACTGGCAAGTGAGGCATCGAGAGACGAACTCTGCTACAACCTTCTTCATACCCAGCCACCAGTGCTGTCGGCTATGATCCAGGTACATCTTCGCCACTCCAGGATGTACCGCTAAAGGGGATGTGTGAAACTCCTTCAACACCTCCTCCTATAAAGAAGATGGTACCATGGTACGTCCTCTAAAAAGAATGATGTGTTCCCCTTCGACAGTGTATCCATCAGGTGCCTACCCTGAGAATATCTATGTATGTCGCATCTCACAGTCAACGTCCCGACGTTGTGCCTCTCTGACCCGCGGAAGAAGTGGAGGAGTGACTATGAGTAATTGTAGAAAGGATACTCCATCTCTATCCACGAAGGATATCCGCAAAGCGACTAGCTACTCTGTCGCCACCCCAAGTAGCTAAATTCTTGTCCCCCTGCTGAGAGCATCAGCTAATATATTCCCCTTTCCATGAGTATATACTATCTGAATGTCATGGTACTGGAAGAACTCAAGGCATCACTAATAACTCGGGTTCAGGTCCTTCTGCAAGAAGATTTACCTGAGACTCTGGTGGTCAGAATAGACTATAAAGCGCTCGCCCATCAGATAGTGTCTCCACATCTTCAAAGCGAAGACCACTACTGCTTACTCCAGTTCATGGGTAGCGTAGTTCTGGTAATGCTGCCTCAACTGTCATAAACCATAGGCGATCACTGCCTCCTTTTGCATCAGGGCACACCCGAGTCCAGTCCCTGATTCATTGCAGTAGACTACATACCCTACTCCCTCCTCTGGTTGCCTCAAGATGGGTGCGCTGGTCAATCTCTATCTCAGCACCTGGAAGCTCTACTGACATCTATCTGACAACACAAATGGTTTTCCCTTCTTAATCAAAGCTGAAAGTGGTGCCTCAACTCTGGAGAATTCTGGCATGAACCTCTGGTAGTATCCAGCCAAACCAAGGAAACTCCGCACCTCCGTTACGCTCCTGGGTGGCTCCCAAGCTAGCACTGTCTCGATATTCGCAGGATCCACCGCAACTCCTACCACAATGATGACGTGTCCCAAGAAGTGGACCTCACGTATCCAAAACTAAAACTTTGAGATCTTACCATAAATTTTGTGCTCTCAGAGTGTGTCTAGTTCAACCCGGAAGTGGTATGTGTGCTCCTCCTTAGTGGTTGAGTATAGCAAAATTTCTTCAATGAAGACCACGAAAAATCGATCGAGGTATGGCTGAATGATCATATTCATGAGGATCATGAACACTGATGGAACATTAGTTATGATAAAAGGCATAACCAAGAACCCATAGTGGCCATACCACAATCTGAAGGCCGTCTTCTGCACATCCTCGTCTCGAAATTTGAGCTGATGATATCCTTAACTGAGGTCTATCTTCGAGAACCACCGTGCTCCCTTGAGTTGATCGAAGAGGTCGTCAATCCTCAGTAGCGGATACTTGTTCCTCACGGTCACCTGGTTCAGGTGACGATAGTCGACACATAGTTGCATGCTCCCGTATTCTTTCTTGGAGAACAATATCAGGGATTCCTAGGGTGAAACACAAGGTCAGATGAATCCCTTGCCCTGCTAGTCCTCCAGCTGTACCCATAGCTCTCGAATCTCAGCGAGAGACATCCAATATGCTGGAATAGATATCTGGGCTGTCCCGGGGTACAAGGCAATATAAAAGTCCACCTCTCTGTGAGGAGGTAGTCCTGGAACGTTTTCAAGAAAAATGTCTTCATACTGATCCACCACTTCAGGTAAACTCGGACTCTGCACGTCAACTGCTCCTAGGATGAGGGTAGTCAACTGATGGGTGATCGGTTGTCCTCTCCTCTACGTGAGTCCATCCTGCGCTACTAAGGCTCCCTTCTTTCCGGTTAAGGTGAACCTGCTCCCAACGGTGCGGACACACCACACCTCGCACCTAATACAGTCGATCTGATTATGGACAGTAGATGACCAATCCATGCCCAAGATGACGTCATAAGGCCTCGACGCCGCTACAAAAACATCACAACCGAAGATCTCGCCTCCTAGAGTAATCTCACATAGCCGGCACCAGTCCGTAATCGTCTATTCTTCTCCCTAGGAGCCTCTAGCAGTAAGGATTGAGCCAAAAACTCCATCGGAATCTCCGAGCACCGAACAAGTGCAGCGACAATGAAAGAATGACCCGCTCCTGTGTCTATAAGAACTGCAGAAAGGGTGGAGTAGAAAAATATAGTAATTAGAATAATCTCTGGTGCACCGTGGTCATAGGACTCCACTGCATGAAGATAAGACTGCCTCTGCCCCCCAGCTCACTGTGGTCGGGGTGGACCTCCTGGTGGTGGTGGTGGTAAAGCCTCAAAGCATCGCCCACCACCTACTACTCGGCTAGCTCCTATGCCTCATCCTTCTGCTCTCTGCGGACCGCCATGTTAGACCCTCTACCTATGCCTAGGTGGCCCCTAAACCGTCTGCTACTCCTCTGCATGGCGGGTCGGGTAGTCACAATCCATGTGGCCCTACCCGCCGCATGCGTAGAACTCTCTGCTCCTCGTAAGACTGGCTCTGCACCGTGTGCCCCACACCTCTGAGCCAGTGTCCTGAGGTTGTCCTCCTGCTTGTCTGATCTGCCTGGACCCCTGTGATGTCCGTCGAATGCCAACTGAAGAAAACTCTGCTACGTGCCGCCCTGTGGTAGGTCTCTCTGCTGGTGTAGTCTCTACAAGAAAGCTCTCTATGAGAAGGGATCGCTCTAGTACTCATGCCTACGTCGGAATGCTGAGGTAGATCATCCATGCTCTAATCTCATGCCTTAGTCCCTGCTCGAAGGTCCGGGCCCGGAATAATGGGTCCCATACCATGTCCGTCTAATATCGCGAGAGATAGGTAAATCTCGCTGAGTACTGGGTTACCGTCATGCTACCCTGTCACAGCTGTAGTAGCTCCTAAATGCGCACCTCACACAGGGTGGCTGGGATGAACTCTGAGCGAAAGAGGCTCTCAAATTCCATCCAGAGGAGAGATGAATCATCGTGCATCTGGAGCATTAGGCTCCACCATCTGCCTGCTGCCACGTGTAGGAGGCTCGCTGCAAGGATCACAATGAGTTCAGCTGGTGTTCCCACTAACCTGAAAACTCAAACTACAGCTTCCAGCCAATCCGCAGCTGCCTGAGGGTCCATCTCCCCGAGGAACCTGGATGGTCTTTGATGATGCAACTCATGCAGTTCCATAAGACGACATGCACTCTCAGTGGCTGGGACTGGTGGCATCGGTGGCTCAGTAGGTAGAGGCACCGTCGGTGCCTCCGGTGTAAAAGGGACCTACACAGAGGCCTCATCGCTCTGTGGGTTATCGTCTCGTACATGGCTCTGAGCCCTAGCTGGCTGTCAACGTGGGGCCATCCTGAAAAGAAACAGGTGCGCCATGGTCAATACAGTATACCTAGTGAGCTGACACAAAGTAATCACAATGAAAACTTTTGAAACACACATGCAAACAATCTTCTCGTTCACTAAGTCAGAAATCAGAAATCATGGTCCTAATGTATGAATACGTTTGCCGCCGCACCAAAACTGGTCTCCCTAGAATAATAACCACACTTAATACCCATAACACTATTTCTTCACATAGAAGAATGATCAGAGTTCTGTGTTCTGTAGTAGAACTGAACTCCTCTGATACTAATTTGTCATGACCCATCCTCGGGACCCGGGTCATGACTACACCAAGCACACCATCCATAGGCTAGAGGCAGGAGACTAGAAAAAAAGGGGTAAATCCCAATAAAAAGGGAAGGAATTGCCTTTATAATGTAAACAAACACCACAGAGTAAACTAGCAGAAGTAAACACTATGTAAAACTGGGTACAAAAGTAAGTGCGGAAAAGTATATGGTCCAGAATACAAACCCAAACTGAATGTAAAGTACAACTAGATAGAAAGTACAGTAACTGAAAAATAAAGCCGAGACATCGAGTCGTCCACCGGAAATCCCACCTGAAGGGAGGGTACAGATAGTCTCCTCAACTCCTCGGGTCCAATCGCCCGCTCCGGGTACGTCCCGCCCAGTGGTCCACCTCCATGTACCGACTTGCTCCACAAGCCTCAACCAGGATCAGTGCTATCTGTCGTCTTCATCAAATAGAACGTAGTGCAGGAATAGCCCGTGCAGGGGTGATTATATGCTACTCATTAGGGACACCATGACCCCGAAGGTCTCCCAAAATCCATCATGTATAAACCACAAAGGAAAGATACAATCACGAAATAACAACCAAATCCACTTAGGTATATTCCCATACATATACCTAAGTCACCAATTCCTGTTCGGCTCCATCATCTGATCCCAAGTTTGATCACATACACACAGGATAGTACAACCCAATCCACATAGGAAAGCACATCCCAATCCACATAGGAAAGCTAGTCAATCATATCGAAAATAATTATTGAAAGTCAAGACTCGGCTCACACATGTATACTTCTTCGTAAGGTGATAGAGATGATCAGATATAGCCACTGATTCATCTTGCTAAGACCCACATAGGATACTAGACCAGATAAGCTGTCAGACCCACGTAGGATACTAGACCAGCCACTCAGTCGGACCCACGTAGGATACAAATATAGAGTCAAATACTGTCAAACCCATGTAGGATACAAGAACAGTAGTCACGTACTGCCGGACCCACATAGGATACAAGAACAGTAGTAATCTCTGTCGAACCCAACAAGGATTTCAGTATGGTCGTCATCACTACCGAACCCATGGAGGATCCAAGTACAATCGTCATCGTCGTCGCAGTCGCAACCAGCTCTAGGGTTCCTACACACAACATGCTCGTTTTCGGGAGGGTCCGCTCCACAAGCCAAGGGGTCGATACATCAATTGAAACGTAGTCCGGACTAGATGTATCCCAAAGTTCCGTCTCGTCGATAGGAACTCAACATGATAGATGGCACGTCAATCAGACATCCGGTCTGAGAGTTATTGGCTTTTTCGTCCTAGGGGCCCGGTTGGGTTTTAAGTCAATACCAACCTGACCCTACTCAAACTAAGTCTACACCTCCAGCGGAGAAAGCCAAAAGTTCCGTCTCACTATTAGGAAACCAAAAAAGTCGATGGCACATCAATCGGACATCCGGAGCTCAAGTTATTAGTGTTTCTGCTCCGAGGGCCCGGTTGGATTCCAGTTCGAACCAACTCGGCCGTACCCAATGTTCTTATAAACCTTCAGTGTAATATTCTGAAACGACTGTCTCAATCCAAGGATTGAATTGCAACTAATGGTGTGTCGATCAGAGCTATTTATCCCATGTTACTAACAAACCTATCTGTTTTTAGGGGGTTTTGTGCCCAGACCGACCCAGCCTGAGACCCCCTGGGACGGCACGAACCGAGTGGCCCCGAATCGGGTCCGAGTCTGGCCCATCAGGGAACGGCAAGGCCCAGCCCCACAGGAGCGGGCGGCTCGGTGCGGGCTCCGCGCGCCGCGTGAGCGCAAAAGGGGGTTCAAACCCCTAGTTTTCTAGATCTCGCCGGCCGTTACTACCAGCCAGTGAGTCGTGCGGGAGCATCCGGTCCTACCTTTTGAGCACTTACAACCGGTGGCTCAGGCCGCCCTCCCCTGCTCTGCTGCTGCTGCTGGCCACGATGTTGGTATGAACGGTGCGGCGTGATGGCGACGTGCCCCTCTGCCATGGCCTGACTCTGGTCGCGGCTTCTTTCGGCCCCAACATTGCGGCGTGACGGTGTCGCGCTTCTTCTCCGCATTCCTCCTTGTTTCCACGCGGTGTCGTTGCACCGCGCCGCCTTCGTTCGAGCCACAACTAATACAACCACAAAGGGGGAGGATGATTGGCAGTGTTCTGGCGGTCCGACCTCCTCTTGTTAAATTGATAATAGGAGGCCCAAATATATAATGAAGAACGCAAAAAAATAACACTTCGTAAAACAGACATCCCTACCTCGAAGAAGTCGTCGAACGTGGATCGTCACGGGAAAAAAATGACATCGCGGAAGACGGCGTCGTGGAACGAGGCTCCGTAAGCATCATCAGTGTTCTCCCGATAAAGGATGCGGTGCATCGTCATTATCCGAAGAAGTGGTCTCTCACTGGCTACGAAGAGGAGAGGAGACGGCACAACGATCTCCCCTTGAGGTGAAGGAGTTCTTCATCGTAGACTCGGCATTCTTCGCGAAGAAGATGAAGTTCTTCAAGACCAGAGCTCTCCTCTCCAAAAATCTCCACACAATGATTCATCCATAATAAAATAAGGCTTTGCCTTATTTTATTACTCATTCCAACTCTATTAAAAATTCAAAATGAATTCATCAAATTAATTAACGTGCGTTGTCCAATTAATGATGAATTTTATTGGCATATATTTTAATGTGGAGGAGATACAAATTAATTGGGGGGGGTCCCAAAATTAAGGGAGGTTGATGAAATAGAGAAGGTGGGGCTCATGTGGGGCCCACCTCACTAAAATCATATCAAGAGGAGTTAGGATTTAGTGGGTCCCACCTCAACTTCCATACGTAGGATATAATTACCCTGAGTAGAAATAAAATTACAGCATGTACTTTATTTCACTCTTTAATTAAACCACTTCATTTTTTTAACATCACCTCCTGAGAAAGCGCAACTCTAGAAAAGGTGTTCCGAAGCAATTATTGGTGTTGCGGTTCGATCAGTGCCCACAGATTTCGATTTCAAGCGCCAGTTCAAAAGTTAAGAAAACCCGCTCATTCGTTCACTGAACGTACCCGAGCTAAACTTCGAAAATTGATTTCGGGCACACCGGGCCTCAGAATCAGGTGCCGTCAGAAACTGCATACTCGTAAAATATCAAACAAAATTAAGAAAATAAATTTCCTTGAAATTTATGGGTCATTATAGATTCTCATCTATAGTGATGCTTCGTTTAAGGGACATGGTTGTGTTCTGATACAAAATGATAACATAATTTATAATGCTTCATGAAAACTGTAACCTCATGAGTTAAATTATCTCACAAAATAATAGAAATTTGAATTCTTGTTTATAAACTAAAAATGTATATGCATCATTTATAGGGAGGCAAATGTGAAATATATAATATCTATAATATTCCAATGATTATATTCATTTAGAGTGAATTAAAAATTGTGTAAAATAATGGTATAAATTGATAAAAGAATTTTTTTTCAATAATCAATTACCATGTTGTAAAAGAACATAATGTGATGGATTAATTGAGTTGAAAACATTGTGCTACATTTAAAATGTTTCATATAGAAAAGGAGACCATTATTAATAATTCAATGGATTTATTCATGGATTTTGTTGGTGTTGGAAATTCATCTATTTTTTTCTGGAGTTAGTGCAACCATCTATATTTGACAGAATTAGTCAAGTGCGGAATAAAGACCATGAGATACAATAAAAGTTTAAATTTTTTATAAGGGATATGTTTACAATATATAAGATTGATAAATATTGTGTTCAATCATATATACTAATATTATTTTTGCTTTTTGATTCCCAACTAATGAAATAATTGTTTTGTGAATATCATAGATCTCCATTTTCAGTTCATCCCAGAAGTAATAATATGTATAAACACCATTGGTAGTATTAATTTTGGGATTGAATTAAGAGATATATTCTTGAAATTACAGTTAGATATTGAACATGTCAACCAATTAAAGAAGATAGGAAACTAAAAAATGGTATGAATTTTCCTTTTGTAGTGCTAGAGTGTAAATCTTAAAATATATATATGGACTTCATGGATGCACTAAAAAATAATTCTCTTGGAAATAATGATATTTGGGTTATTGTGGATTAGCTGAAAAAATATACACATTTCCTTCCAATTCGATAAAATGTATCATTGGATCAACATATCTATTATACCTCAAATAGATTATCATGTAACATGGAATTATTCTATCCAATATATATGATATAGAACGCAAGTTTACTTCTATATTTTCTAAAGTCCTTCAAAAATAATTGGGAACTGAAATAAATTTCATCAATTGTTTTCATCCCAAATATAATAGATAGATCAAGTGACAAATTTGGACCTTAGAGGACATTACTCAAGCTTTATAAATGGATCTGTATGGATGTTGGGATCAACATATTTATATAGTTTATTTTTTTTATAATAACAGTTCTCATTCATATTTAATGATGGATTCGTTTGAGGTATTATTTTGGAATTACGGAAAAACTCATTTATTTTTTTTACAATGTTAGTGAAATGAAATAGATTTGACATTAATTATTTTTGGATGTGGATGAAAATGTAAAAATAATCAATCCACGTATGAGGAAAATAAAGAGTACGCATAAAATTTATACAGATAAGAGGAGGAAAAAAATTCACAAGTAGGTGATCAAGTTCTCTATAAAATCACACTTTGGAATTGATTTATGTGTTTTAGTATGAAAGGAAATATACATCCATGGTTCATTGGATCATTAAAAATCCAAATGAATTTTGGAAAACTTTTCTTATGAGTAGAATTACCTCCCAGTTTATCTAAGGAACATAATGTTTTTCATGTTTCGATGTAGAGAAAGTATGTGCAAGATTCTTCTTAGGTTTTCAGACCAGAAGTAGTTCTTATAGACGATATCATTTCTTATAAAGATAAATATGTTCATATTGTTGGTCATTCATTGAATTTATTGGGGAATATGTTTATTCACACAACTATTTTTTTTTTCTGAAAACCATATTCTTGAAGAAGAAACATGGAAATCTTAAAATCTTATGAGGGAAATGTACCCTCACATTTCTAATAAGTATTTTATAATTTAAAGGACACATATTCTAGAAGGAGGGGAGATTCTGACAACCCATGTTCTTTTAAAATAATTTCTCTTCATTTTTTAATAAAATATTCAATGCCTTTATATATTCATAATCATATAAGTGGGTTTTAATGAAATTAAGATTTTTATTCTAATAGAATAGTAACATGACCTTTGGAATAGTTACATAACCATTTGGAATATTAATCTCGACAAAAAAATTGTATCATGACCTATAAACGTATAATTAAAATATATGTATCTAAGTAAGTGTATTGATGATATATTTTCTATCATTGAATATGAAAATAAATGTTTAGGAAATGAAAAACTATGTTTTTGTATTTTTTTAATTAAAAATAATTGATTATAATTATATATTTAAAAATAATATATAAAATAAAATATATTTTCATAATTTATATTCATAAATACAAATTTTTTTATTCATTTAATTATAAGATAATTTAATGAGATTTTATTTATTTTTTCTATGTGTTTTATAGTCAGTTAAAATTTACAAACTATAATTTTTTAAAAAAATAAGATATTAATTGGAAATATAAATTCTCAATTTTTTAAAATAATTTTCATAAAATAGTGTTCATTTTTTAATTCTAAAATATGATTAAAAAATTAGGGCAATTTTTGGGATTATTTTGAAATACATAATTTTTTTAAGTAGTGAAATATAGAAATTTACTATATAAGCTAAATAAATGATTTATTGAGACATAGTTGGTGAAATGATTATATGTGAAAAAAATCATGAACTCTGTTTCCTTACTTTAATTTGACTGATTTAATTCCTCAAACTGTACATTTTCCAGTGACAAATTTAAAAGACAAATAAATAAATAATGACAAAATACCCCTCTACTTATCTAAAATATTACCCCCCATCATTCCCTCACACCTCAAAGCCTTGTAGAATGCTCAATTTATACCCAAATCACATTCCCTTCCTCTTTCCCAAATTAGATAATTGTGGGTATTGCCAAAATACCAATAGAATTTTCCTTAAGGAGGAGACATCAGGAGTAGTGTTGAACTTGTTTGAAGTAAGACGAACCCTGTGTAAGGGAATTTTTAACACCATTTCCATTTTTGGAGGTAACTTTATACTTGATTGATTATGTGGTACAAATATTATTTTTTTAAATAAATTTTTATTATATTATTTTTTATTCTTATTTTATATAGGTTATGCACATATTCCAATATTTATTTTCTTAAAATATATGATATTTTTCCGATATTTTCACAATAAAATCCTATTTTCATTATTTTTTTAGATAAAATGATTTATATGATATAATTATTAATCTTTTTTGATTGGGTTATTGTTCTTGTGAAATATTAATTACGAATGTTGGTACATATATATTTCTCTAATTCATAGGGAATGGTTATATTGTAGGTGAACATAATGGTTAATCAAA
Source organism: Viscum album (assembly GCA_963277665.1). Lineage (NCBI taxonomy): Eukaryota > Viridiplantae > Streptophyta > Magnoliopsida > Santalales > Viscaceae > Viscum > Viscum album. Next base: position 1,925,009,909 of record OY728160.1, read on the forward strand.
ATGTAACTGTGATGGTTACACCATAATGTAGATGTCAGGGTTAACATTTAAGGTAGTACTGATGGTTAAATATTTAGGTATCCATAAGGGATAAAAATATTATTGTTTCCATTATGGTTAGAATCTTATGTAAGTATTTCCCCATGATAATTTATAGTATTATTTATTTTATCTATGTAACATGGAAATATAAGATTTTTTAAAATTTGAATATCTAAAACTTATGAGATTATAATTGTGTCTTTGTAAACATTATATCATATTTTTATAATTATTCATGTAGTATCTATTTCTAACGTTAATTTTATATCAGTTACTGAGATTATTATGCTCATCCAATGTTTTAAAATATGTTTCACTTTTTTATGTATGGGTAAGTTAATTAGAGAAACAAATATAAATTTTTGGAGAAATTATCATGAATATATATCTTGTTTTTTATTAAAATATTTTTTTCATATTGATAAAATTGATATTGTAAAAATAGTATAGACATATTATGATTTTGAGTTGATATGTATGAATAATTCCCTTGTTATTTAAAAAACATAAGTAAAAAGATCTTTGGGAATGTAAGATAGTGAATTCTAACAGAATTTACAAGATTATGTTATATTTAAGGGTGGGTCATAATATCTATGAAAATATTTTTGAAGTTGATAAATTATTTTTACTCAAATAAAAACTGTGATTTGGACCATCTTTCTTATAGAGAATGTTATAAAATTTTGTAAATGTGATAGGTTTCACAAATCCTCCCTCTATACAAACATTCCTAACACCGTTTCTAAATCCTGAAATGTCATAAGAATAATATGAAACATTAGTTTTTATTAGTGATGATTTCACTAAATTTTTTTATGGAACATTATATTAAGAATTATATTTTTCATATTTTTCTTTTCAATCTAGTTCTTATTTTAATTCAAGTTCTATAAGGAACTTTCTGTGTCAATTTTTTTTAATTGTGTCTTCTTTTCTTCTTCTTCCTTACCTAAGAGGTTCTTACTGAGATATTTATCCATATTTCATTATTAATATAATTCTCAAATCATAATAAAAAATATATTTGATGTGGTCTTACACTACATTATGATATATTCTCATTTTCCTCAACTTTTCTATAATCATTCTTCATTATTCTGATTTCTTTTAGATAATTTTGTTTTAGCCAAAAAAAAATTTAGGATCCCATTAAAAATATATTTAAATTTTTTCGATGAATTTTCTTCTATATATCTTATGCTCCACCTCAACGATAGAGTTTTTGCATCAGAATCATATAATTATACCAAAACATTCTTCTTGGGACAATTCAATGAAAAGTTTCTGATTCCACCACACTAAAAACATTTATGGGGAAGTTTTCTAATATAAATTAATCATCCTATATAATATATTTTTGATATAGGATAACATAGTATTTCATTCTACTCGTTATCTAATTTATCATCATCGGTATAAGAATCAACATCATAAACATATTTTAGTTCATTTTTTCTCGTTGAATAAAAATCTATTTCATATGTCATATTCTTTTTAAAAATTTTATCTTACCTAATTTCATAAGAATATATAATGATATTCAATTCATTTTGTAGATAAATAAACCATATTTTATGAATTAGAAATTTTGAAATCAAACAAGATCATAAAATTTATCATTATTTTTTCCACAATTGTAGAATTTGTTGGGACATATCTGAATCCATTTATGATGAATAAAATTTTATTTAATCTAGTTAATTTTTCATCTCTTCTTTCATCATCTCTTGTTATGATGTATTTATACATACCCTTCCATATTAGTTTATTTGTTTCATTCAATTCAGTATTCTATTGAAAAATACTCTCCAACATCTCCCACATACTCATTTTTGTTTGAGACATATCATATACAAATAATAATTTTTTGATAAGAACATAAGGATATCATATAATTTTATTACATAAAAATCGATATTTCTAATATCATCAATATTCAACTGAATTTCATTTTCAAAAGGTGTAAAACTCATTGTAGAAGCATTAAAAACATCCGAGAACATATATAAGAGTTAAGAAATCATCTAATCTTCCAATTAATAATAATAGATTCCCTAAATGTAACAATTCATCTACTACAGAAATAATTATTATTATCCATGATTATGATTCAACAAGAAAACCATCACTCTAATACAAAGTGATTCTTCAAAGAATCAAACTAAAACTATGAAGGGAATGAGGGTTTAATCGGCTGGTCAATTTTTATAAGATTCAAAAAAATTTAAACAATAACCATTTATCATAAAACGATTATTATCCTTATCATATTTTTATAAATAATCATCCAATAAAAAATTAAAAGAGAAAATAAATAACATGATATTTACTAGTTTCGACTTCATTGTGAGAAAATAATCTTGACATATCCACTCATGTGGGTCAAATAACATTTATTATTATGAATAAGTGAATATAACATGTTCCAAAACCATCTAGAAAACTTCAACCTTCTCATAGTAAATAGAATACTGATTACCTATTAAATTACAATGTTTCATATGAATAATTGAAGTAAAAAATGATGTCAAATTTATTTGTTCAATTTTCTTGACAATTTTTCATGGGTATGATGAACTTCATTTCGATGAACGTATATTCAATGAACCCAGTTAAACTGACTTAGTATGACTGAATCAAAAAGATCTTCCCCTTCTCAAACCACATTCTCAAACTCCAATAAACACTCATTTGGATTTTCATCAGTTAAATTAACTTATGTCTGATCTTCAAAAGGTATATCTCTTTTGAAGGATCATTAAAATTAATCCTTGAACATTCTTCATTTTTTAATTTTTAAAAAATATATGAAATATGTTTTATTATTTGATCTATTTTTTGTAATCTTGAGAAATAATATACAGGATAATGAAAAATTGTTATCTCTTAACCAAATATCAAAAAAATTCCTTTCGAACGGTAAAAAGAATTGAAAATTTCCTTATTCAAAATGTTAAACGAATATTTTGTTGAAGATATTGGAAAATGAAAAAAGGGTAACAATTTCATTTAGATAATATATTATAATGATATAATATTCTTGGAATCTATTTTTTAATAATGTTTATTTCAAACCAATGATATGGTAATGATGGGATTGCCAAAATATATTATCTAACTATCTTAGGTACCCTATAATTCGGAAATCTTACCAATAAATTAGTATATCCTAATATAATATAGTATACATAATCTTGAGAATATTTTTGGGAGAATCCACATATGATTTCATTAATGGATTCATAATCATAAACAATAATGAAATGAAATGAGATTCTCTCTATAATATCTTATAACTTGGTATCTTGGGAACATGATATTTATGTAAAAAATGGAAAATAAATGAAGCATATAATATTTTTAAAATATTTATATCCATTATATATCTAGTATAATATAATTTTTTTACCTCTAAAAAGTGTTTTGTTTTATAACAAATCATGAGTCTGAAGGAAAGAAAATTTAGACAAAATTGTTTTACCGATATGTAACTTTGGAAACCTAAACCCCATTAAAGAAGGATATTCAAGTGGTAATGAGAACACATATAAATTTATATACAATATACAGAAAATATAATCAATTTCCGTATATAAACCACACAAAATGAATGTTGGTAGAATATAGATTGTATATCACATAAATTAAGAGTGCGAGAAAATCCCCTTACCTTGTGTCTTGACTCTCTCTGTACACAAACAAGATTACTGTAAAATAAATATAAGTTTATTTTAAATAATTTAATTAATAATAATATTATAAATAATACAAAAAATTAATTTAATATTTCTTTATATTAAACACTTGTTAACAATCCTGTGTTAAAGTATCATATCATGAAAAATTCGCTTGGTTCATTGAATCAGACATAATTTTTAACATCATTTGTCCTTTTACATATGAAATTACTCCATAATTTAATCCATGATATAAATATCACCTATGGATATTATATTTTAATTATAATAGTCTGTATAGTATAGGAGTATGAAATGGAATGCACCATTCATGGAACTAGACAACCGTATGTACACAAGAACATTGTTTCAGTGTTTATTGTCATATTTAATGAAATTATGTGAATAACATATATATATATAAATATAAATACACAATAGAAATAAAATATAATATATATATTACAATTTAATTAAATCCATCATTAATAAATTTCATGTTGTGTGTAATGGAATCACGTCAGTTTGAGTGGGTGGTCGTCCACACATCCTCAAATGAGATTATCATATTACCCAAAATTGAATGTAATGAGAAGTGTTTTGAAAAAATATTAATGGATATTAAATAGATATTAAATATAATATCTGAAATATATAAATATATTTTCTATCATAATGGACATAATGATTACTGGTAAAGGTGAAATGAATAATAATCATTTCATGAGGCAATAGTTTACCGTGCATAGAAAGAGTATGTTAAACATCGTTTAGATGGATGTTTGTGTAAGTGTAGGTCATAAAATTACCATAAAAATATACTCGTATATGGAGGATACTTGATTTTTCACACATGATTGGATAAATATAATCTATGGGTGGGGAAGGAAAATAAATTGAAGAAGCTTGAGAGAATATGTTACATCCTAATCAGGCAACATCTTTTGGTTTATAGAAAATGGAAACCTTGAGAATATTTCTTAACAAGGTGATGGCACAGGATATAAGCTAATACTGATGCGAGGCTGCATGGATAGGTATTTTTCTAAAATATAACGTTTGATATGTGTGAGTAATGGTTATAGGTTGTGTCCTTTTATAGGGATGGAAAATGACAAATTTTTAATCTCTCAAAACATGTTAGTGGTGTACAAGATCTTACCTATGAAGTCATTAAAAAAAGTCATGCAAGGATTGTGGCAGAAATATGGATAGAAAAGTTTTTTTTGAAAATTGGATTCATCCTTTAGGCACATAATTTTAAATATTTGTCCCTAATTAGGATATATTTGTCCTTAACATTTGTGAGTAATTTTCATATAATTTACAAATAATTTTGAATAACAATTAACATGTTATATCAGAGTATAAATATTAAAATTAATTAAATGGTGATTCTAATCTTTTTGAAATTCAAACCACATAATCCGAAAAATTATAAATTAGTGTTAATTCCATAGACAATATAATATTATTGGGATTTAATAAATGGACAAGTTCAACAGTTTGTTATGATTTTATATTTTGTAGCAAACTAGAAATAATTTCAATCAATTTATTTAAATTAATAGATATTTTTTTATAGTTCCATATTAATTTTTTTATAAAATAATTTATCATTATAATTACTTATAAAAATCATTTTTAACTAAAAATTAGTTTTTTTTCATTATTCATCAAAAAAGGATGCTTCTCAGAGAAATCCCAAAAATTCACCCTATGATAATTTCAATGTTATGAATTAAAAAATGAAGTTTATTTTATAAAATTAAATTTATAAATGTGACTAAAATTATTATTTTTATTAAAATGGATAAATTCAAGAAAATTTTAGTTTTAACATAAATGGACATTACAAAAAAAATGGCATCTATTAATATCAATAGCTATTTTTTATATTAAACATGTGTAAAATATATTTGCAAATTATTTAATACTATTCCTATAATAATTTTCAATGGTTAGGATTTAAGTATGTTATTTAAATAATTACGTAAATATATATATATATATATATATATATATATGTATGTGTTTGTTTTTTTACCAACAGTCAATTTTGTGTGCATCGTATGCTAACTCGTTGTTCCTTATTTTGAATGAAATGTCGGTATTGTGTGTAGCAGTATCCATTTTGGTATTGTGTGTGAAATTAATGTTTCAATTTGTGTTCTAATATATATATATATATATAACTATTTATAGTGTCATGGGAAATGAAAAAATTGAAAATATTAATTAATTTGAAAAATAATAATTCACAAAATCTCTGGGTGCTAAATCATTCTACCAACATTGAATCCAAATTATAGGGTATTCAATATGATGAAATATTTTACATAAAAATATTATAAAAATTATAATTTTTTAATTTTTTTTATAATTATGTTTTCAAAAATAGTATTTCAATATATTAAAAAAATAAATTTCCAAGACTGATATCAATTTAGAATATACAATAATTTAATTGTTGTAAAATATATCGATTCAAAATAATTACATTATATTGTTATGGAGTCATATTTTTATAGGGATTGTTTTATTTATAATACATATAAGGACTCTTTCATTTCCAAAGAAAATTACTTATCATTTATTATATTTATGATGAAATATCTAAATAGTAAATAAAGATGAAATTTAAATAATATAGACAGTAATAGAAACACATTTATACCAATTTATTCTGTTAAAATCAATACTCTTATAATGGATATAAAAAAGATGATAATTAGGAATTAGATAGAAATTATTAAGTAATTTAAAAATATAACATATGAAAATAATTTAACATTGTGTTATGATGTAGTTGGAGTTTACATATTTATGGAGAAAAAGGAAATGTGACAGTTGTTATTTGAGCATTATATAATGGTTAGCTTGTCATCATAATAATGATAGAAAATGGAATAGTTAAATACATAAAAAATTATAACAATTAATGTAATTACATTTTATATATTATATTTATTTATTATAAATATTATGTAATAAATTATATATAGAAATCAATAATATAAATAAATATAATCATATTCCTGAAAAATATTATTATATGTTATATTGGATAATTTTAAATTAAATTATACATTAACCATACTAAAGAATTTATATTTATAATATAAATATTATTCATCAAGTCATCTTGTAAAAAAATATTAGGTATAATATTTTGTGTCTTTTCTGAAAAATAAATTTTTTATTGATAGTGAATTTTTTAAACGTGTTATTTTTTCTCATATTTTGAAAAATAATTTTTTCAATAATTTCATTGTGTTATTTATAAATAAATTATATTTATAACAAAATTATTGAAATTGTAATAAATATTATTTTTTTTTCTTATATTCAAATTTTAATACATAAGGGGCCAATTGTTTTACAGTACCTATTTTCATCATTTTTATAGGATTATTTTTAAATTATAATGTTCCACATATTATAATTTAAATTTATAAAATGGATTAATTATATTAATTTATAACATTAATTATCAATTAATGAGAAAAAACATGTGTGTGTGAATACGAATTTAAATAATAATTTCACCATTGTTAATTTTAAAACAAATTTACCAGGGGTTAATTGAAAATGATTTGTTTTTCAAAATACCTAAAAAAAATTTTGAATCCTATTTGATGGATTTATATTGATGATCATGACATTTCACTCCAAATTAAAATTTATATTTTTCCATTTTCAATAAATTTACTTCATAATTTTTGAATATTATAAAAAGAAAATTGTGTCCTCTCTAATAATTATTAATGTACACCCCCTCTCCACTCCTCTCCACCCAAAAAGATGATTTAGTTCATTATATACATATAACATTACAACCCTAAAATACCTCTCCTTTTCATAATGATCATATTATATGAAGAATTCCTATCATAGTTGTATTAATGTGTAATGAAATAATATTTATCTAAATTCGTGGTATAGATTTCAACTGAATATTTTTGTTTTATTTATTCTTATTCATATTCTAAAATATTACAAACTATTTTATCTTAAATAATAAGTTTTTAGAATTTATTGATACAAATAATATAAGATGTACTTTAGGGTTAGTGTTAAAGAGTATTATAACACAATTTAATTTCATTGGTTTACATATATACATCATTGATTATGTCACAACAAAGTTATTTATGAAATTAAAATTAATTTTAATATTATTTTACTAGTTTTTTATGTATTTTCATTTCATTGGATATTCAATTAATTAATTATTCTCACTTGAATTGTTATGATCATTTTAATTGAATTTTATATCAACTCAACATCATGTGGAAATATTTTATGTTATGAACCTATATTAACTTATATGGTTTATATGTTTCCCCATTAAAATCTAATATCATGAAATTTAATTTAATAATGTTATTATATATTCACTTTCATTTTATTCAATTTTATGAGTAATGATTCCAATATTATTGACACAAATTTATCTTATTTTATAATATACCTTTTTTCCATAGGTTATTTGTGTTCATTTTTCTATCTATGATAGTACTATATTATTTCTCTTATAATATCAATTTTTCTTTTATTTCTATTTATTATGTTTTTCACATAAATTCCTTGTACAATATCCTCATCCCCATTAGTGAGGACTCGACAAGTTCATCAAGGAGACACGTGATCAAATCCAGGCAGAGATATAGTTCAATGTAAAACAACAGTACTATAATAGGTAATTTAGTAGGCACCGTAACCGGAACTATAGAAGGTATTACTCGGTAATGTTGTAGTAAGAACTATTCACCAATTTGGGCTTTAGAGAAATCATATTGTTCCATTGGTCTACCAAGTCCTTTGATATATACCAAGCCATTAGTGTTGAAAGGATTTAGGGAAACCACAATATCATAGGGAATCATCAAGGCCTTTAGGCCACATGATATTGTCCCAAAATGAACCACAAAAACCTTACATGGAGTAGGCTCCAGATTATGATTTAGAATAAGACACGATTAACTAGAGAAATGACAACAATTTTAGGACAATTTATAGGGAATGAAAATAAACATTAGGGCTAACATGTTCATGAATAGGAAGCCTAGCCAAGAAAAAATAGAACGGGGGAGATCTGACATAATAGTGTATACACTGGGGTGGAGTAGTTAATTATAGTGATAGTCCTTATTATTTACTCAAGAAAAATACATCATGTAATGTCAAAAATCCAACATGTTGTGTAATGGTTCCCCTTACACCCTTAAAAGGGGTATCATAAAAAATGAATAAAAATAGAAGTCCTTCGATCCATTCATAGTTTATATAAATTCATTTTATCCAATTACCAATATTCAAAATAATAGAACGTGGGATTTGATATAAAACCGATATTATTTATCTTTTTGTATAGAAATATTTACCATCCATATCATTGTTTCCAATTTATTGAAAAAATGGTTATAGTTCTGTAATTATTATTAATTCTCATCATTATAAATGATTGAATTTATTTATCACTTTTAAAATTGATTCTTTTAGTCATTTTTCAATTGATGTACTTTTTTCCAGTGGTTTGAAATGAATGTTTATTATAAATATACATAATGTATGAATATTATAACTATAATTTCCTTAATATTTATATAATATTGACTTTAAATTTTATAATATTATTTTAATGAAATTTCTTAACATCCCTAATTTATTAAAAGGAAACCGTATGTTCGATATCGTACATTATTGTCCACATCGAGGATAAACAAAAAACAAAATATTTATATATAAATGTTGAAAATATAACCTAATGGTTAGAATGGTGGGAATGAATATGATTAATTTAATTATAAATTTCTAGGTTGAAATTGTATATACATGTAAATATTTTGTGTCTAATTAATTGTAATCTTTTATAAAACCATCATTGATAATAGAAGGGAATCATTTTATAAAAAAATTATTAAAAAATGCACATGTGTGTTCTATGTTAATAAAAAAACTAATCTTGTTATATTATATTAATTAAATTTATAATATACTAAATAAAATGATTAAAATTAATCTAGGTTCTTTTTATTAAAAATATCTGAACCAATCTAATTTTACGCAAACAAAGATACATTGTTCAAAAAGGAAATTTTCTTTCTTTTGATGGAAAACTTATTCTAAATAGTTTTTTAAACTTTTATAAATTATATTTCACAAAATAAACTTATTATTTGAAATAGTAATATCAAAATATAATTCCTTTATATTTTTATTACCTTCATATATGTTTCTTATGATGAGAAATAGTTTAAAATATAGAACTAAAATTGAAAAATTATTTTTTCATATAATTAATTTATAATGATTAATTATAAATTTTATTAATTTTAAATTATTAATATATCAATATTATATCATGGAATAGAAATTAATTAATTCTAATAAAATAAATACAGAAATTGGATATAAAAAATATGTGATCTTTTGAGCATTTTTTGTTTAAATAATATATTTTTCCATCCCAGCAATGGGATTGATTTTTAATTAATTTATTAAATATCTATGATTTAAAATTATGAAAAGGGAATATATATTAAAAATCATAAGTTCAATATTTAATAAATAGACCCCTTTTAATTTTAAATAATATGTATAGTTTCTCATGAATTTTTTTGTTATCACAGATTATAGAAAATCAGGTAGTTAAGGGTTAATGTAATATTATAAATATTAGTCAGTTACTATAACACATTCCATAATTTTATTGTATGGTTTATTTTAAAAAAACATACTTCAGCTAATTAGATGTCCTTTTGGAGACACTTGGATGAATTCATGGCCTTTATCACAATTTATTTTAATGAGAAGTCAATGGTGACCAACATTTTTTTAATGAATATAATTTTTTTACAAATTATAATTTAAATTTATTAATTAAAAAAACAAAAAAATGTTATTAAAAAAATCTAGATAAATATATTTTGAAATAATTAATGTCATAAAATAATTTAATAGTTTATTTTGACATGTTACTGATCTGTTATAATAATTGGTTATAATTTATCTTTTTTTATGTATTTTTTAAAATGTGAATTAATGAATCGCGTCAAAATTAACATTAATAATGTTTTAAAATAAATAATATTTTATAAAATTATATAAAATTTATTAATATATTTTTTTCTAAAATATTGGTCTATGGTTGATAATTACTTAAATTATCCACTAACGATTCATTTGGATATAAATTTGTAAATACTAACTGTTAAAGAGTAGAAACAAATGTTATCATAATAATATTTAAAGATTATGAATAAGGTTAAAATGTACATGATAAGGAATAACAAATTAGATGAATCATATATATGTTTTATCAAATGACCTTATTTTGACCCGATATCATCATATATTTAAACATAATAATTTTTGAGCCATATAGATTATCAAAAAAAATTATATTAATTTAATATTTTCTGAAATTCCAATGCTGACCCCACCATCACATTTATATGGGAACCTCTTTTTCTCTATTACTTAATCATCAAAAGCTATTAGGATCAGAAATTATCTACCAAAATTCGTTCTTAGTATTCCTCCACAAATTTTGTAGCTATTATATTATACATAACATATTTCTTAGTGGTCTCAAGTTGTTAAGAAATGGACATTGTGTAAAGAACAGAAAACATTTTTTACCATTATATTATTCTTCAAAAACCATAAAACATTATTAGAAAATCAGGAAAATGTATATAGTATAATTTATATACATTTAAATTATTATATTATTATCATGAACTAAATCTATCTCTACATAGATCAATTGGGAAAATATATTATCGTTCTTGTGTACTGTAGACTATCTCCTCGTGAAAGTATATAATTTGTTTTACATCACCATCTAACAAAAAATGATATATTGATGTAATTATTTCTTATATATTATATTAATATAATATTTCTATATAATAAAGAATATTATATCATTTATATTATTACCATTACATGCACAAAAAATGCATATCGTCATTCTTGTGTACGTGTGAACTATCACATCCATGAATCGATACAATAGGTTTTTAATCTCCATACCACATAGACTATAAATATAAGTATATATCATGAAATGATATTATATGTTCAATTTTATTATCATTATTTAATGTAAAAATGATATTAACCTTATTTTGATAATGATCGTTGCAAAATGGAAATGTTTCTAATGCGTACACATAGATTACAATATGTTGGGTTGTAATGTAGTTTATTTATAATATCAATATATAATGGGGGTATTAAAAGTATAATTTATTTTTAAACATGATTATTATTCCATTAATATTATTATATAGACGATGTAATTTTAAAAAATTAGACTATATACATCAAAACAATATAATTTTTGACTCATGTACTGAATACCATCAAAACGTCCTCATTGAACATAATAAAATAAATACTTTTTATAACATGGAAATATGTTATTGAATAAAAATATGAATCTTGAAATAGGATATCAATAATATAAATAATTTTAATATTCATACTATCTATGAATAAAAATATTTTACATTATGATTCGGACATACAATAGTGGATTTTAAATGAATTTCCTTCGATTAAGGCATATTATGATTATATACACGAACCCTAATTTTTGAGGTGTTTATAAAGATAATTTTAATTATAACGTCAATTAACTAATTATTATCATTATATTTAATGTTTTTAATATTTATTTTTTTCATAGGGCCTATGATTTAAATGATCGAGTAGGTACTAGACAGTAAGAATATACAAAGATTAAATTTCAAAATATTTTACCCCATGTCATTATTTGTGATCAAAAAGGATTATAATAAAAAAATTATGTATTTTTAATTTTTTTTTAAATTTATTAAAGTGAATATTATTTTTTTCTCTACAGAAAAAATTGTGATATAATAAAAATAAATTTTCTATTTTTAAAGTATATGCATTAAATGTCTTTTCCACTACCCAGATTATTAATTAATTAATAGATTTTTTTCAATGATTAAGTTATATCATTACGAAAAAAATATTTTCCTTTTTTTAGTTTTTTGATATGGAATTTTTTTATGATAAAATAGTAATCTGTTGTTAAAATATTATTTAAATGGAAAATTATTTCTTAAATCAAGATGTTATTCATATGGTATTAAAAGTCTTTTCTCAAAGGGATTTATGATTAATGTGTATCATTAATGATATGATAATTTATAATTATATGATATGGGTGAGCCCAATATATCATGTACATGGGGCAATCCATAGAGTTCCATGTAATTATGTAAGGACTTAAAAAGGGCTCCCATTTATGACTAGGGAATCATACTACAACAAAATATTGTGTTGCCATAATGGTTCTGAGTAAACCTGTCACAACGTATAATGGGGTGGATCACATAAATTTGGTACAACCCATAATAGATTTAATAGTATTTTTCAACATTGTTATTCTAGTTGAAATGGATTTCAGAATTTTTGGAAATGTTTTTATATATATGATGTTCAAATTCTCCTAACAGAGTTTTCATTTATTAAAATGGTATTTAATGATATTCTTTGAAAAAACTGTGTTTTGTTTAAAATGTTTTTTATTTTCTATTGTCAAATTAAAATTAAGATAATGATAAACATTATATGATATTTCTTTTTTTAGCATTCTAATTGTTTGCTTTATTTTTAAATCTTTAAATGGGATTTTATGCTCATATAATGTTTTTAAAATTTATTTCATAGGCTTTATGTGGTAATAGAGATAATGATGAGATTTTTGGTATAATTTTTGAGATATTTCATAAAGAGAAATCGTGTTTTTTTAACGTGTTTCATATTGTAGGAAAATTTAATACATAGTATTAGTGACCAATTATTATTTTTTGTTTATTTGGTAATATTTTTTCATATATCAGTAAAATGATAAAGTAAAAATATACTCTAATGTGAATTCAAGTTCAATAATACTATTATTTGTAATTTTTTGGGGTGAAAACTTCTAATTTTTTACCCATTATATAGTGAATGATTATATTTAAGAAAAACTATTTTATATATAATTTTATGAATTTATTTATAACATTATTTTTAATACATGATGTTGATATTTTAAATAATTTAATTTCTAATATTTTACATAATAATTCCACTCTAATGTAAAAATGAAATTATATTATCTATAAAATTATATTCTATAAAAATTAATTGCCCTTTTCACCATTATTTATATATTGTTTTGAGGTTATTAGCATTATCGTTACCATTTTCCATCATATGTTTATGTTCTCAATCACTATCCATCATCCATTTGAAATTAAATTTCTTACTCTATATCCATATTCATTGTATAACTAATATGAATACTATTGAAAATGTATACCGATTTCATATATGGTAATAGTTGAAACAATAATACATTTAATACCATTTTATTGGCATAAAATTTACAGATATTCAATATATTTGATTCAATATGGCTATTTATGAATGATGAATGAATATTTATTATGGAGAAATTTGATCATTAAATATAAGAGGAATAAGTTCGACTAGGTTGGTCAGTTTTGGACTAGTTATATATAGCCCCTTTTAGATTTATAGTATCATGATTTGGAATAATTAGCCATACTAAATGTGGTTTTTGTGTATAAATACAAATTTATATAAACTTTCTGGAAAATATGCATTTCTATTGTGAAGTCATGTTTTCATTGATCATGAAATCAAATATTATTTCTTATCCTAATATAGAATCAAATTTTTATTATACTTAATATTAGTTACTTGATATTATCCATGTATACATTTCATATTCGTGTTATAAAATAACAGACATCTATATTTATTTATTTACCACACCATTTTTATTTTGAATTATTTACTCATGGATGATTATGATTCATGTAATAAATAATAAGGATATTATCTCACCATTTTTTATTGAATTAATTTCCTTAGTTATAAATAATGAATTATTTAATGAATCATAGTGTCAGTAGAATGTTTTTACGATGTTTATTAATATTCCAATTTAATATATATTTAAAAAATTTACCTAGTTTTATATGATAAAAACAATATCTTTAATGGTATGTGTGATACATTACATATTATGAAAATATATCATTCAATTACTAGTTATGTGTTATCACACACTGAGTTGTTGCTGGAATTCAAACCAAAAAGTGCTCTTGGAGAAGACATATGAAAAACAAAACATATAACACCCTAATATTTTAATTTATATATGTTCAATACATTATGAAATTTTATATTTTTTTAGTAAGTATTCAATATTACTTATATATTGATTAGTTTTAACAATTTTTTAGAAACCCTTTTTTATTTTAATTTATTTGGCGATTAATTATAAATTCAATAATTTACATCATTATTTTTAATCATATATATAGAATAGAAACAATATAAATAAAAACCCATTTAATTATACACATCTATTTTTATCTAGAGTTGTGTTAGGGAAAATCCTTATATTTAATGTGTTCATAAATGAAGATATATTTCTACATGAGTTATGTAATGTTATACTAGCCAAATTGTAATAGTAATCCAATTTTGTAATTCATAAAATGGGTAACATAATATTTTCAAATGTTATGTATGTATAACAATGAGAGTTATGTAATGGTTACATATTTTTTCTAATGTATTTGTATGAGAAAACCATCATTGACAAAGAGAATTCAATACCCTATGTAATGATCAATATGATTTTCCAATTCATATGTATTTGTTATTATAGATGAATTATGTGTTTTCTGTTTCATGAAAAAGGGTCAACAGAGTAACCACTTACACTTAAATTTATTTTACATACTGTATTATGAGAAAGAAATTTTTATGATACACAATTCCATGTTTTAGAAAAAATGTGTCAATTTGTTTTTTAATTTCCCATACTAAATTGCATATTTATAATACATTATTAATGATTATAAAATTATAAAATAATTTAAATAATTAATTAATCATGTTTAATATTTTTAATTAGTAATTTGGTCGGATTTATAAACTGTGTATTGAAGGGTCAAGTTAATGAACAATTAAATAGTTTTCTAGGTTGAGTGTATCAATTATGAAAACCAAAACAATTTTAATATTAGTTTTATAAACAATTCATGAATCATATCTAGATATAATATTTTTTCCCATAGAGGGTATTTCATAGAATCTAGTTTTTCTAGAAGGAGTCTTGAATCATTGGGAAAATTTCTTGTAATTCCTAATTTGGAGATCACCAGAAGGGTTCTGTTGGGGGTCTTCTATTAAATGTTTTTTATAAATTCTTTAGATATTTGTATAAAAAACATATAGATTCCACATATTTTTTTCTAGGAAATAATTATTATTTTTTATTGAATTATTTGATTTAGAATAATTGAGGTTAATTTTATGGAATTTTATCTTGGTTTTTTTGACAGAAATAATTAATTTGGATTTGTCATTAAAATTATATTTATGCAAATAATATGTGGATGTATTTCATATATTATGGTTTTCATTCTAATGTATATTTTTAATTCATGTAAATTAATATACGTCACTTATGGAAATGTGTATAGATATTGTAATATATGATTATTATTTTTTGAAAACATGGAATGAGGAACCGTTTTGGAATTTTATTCATGAATATGAGGTTTTGATTTAAACAAACTATAAAATGACTCAATATTGTTCTAATTCACTTTTAGTAATAGTATTTCCTATTTTTATAAGTATTGTATTCCCATAGGATGGATCCCAATGATTTTCTAGAATTATGGGCACATGTATGTTTCTTGTTTTATATTCTCATTTTCATATATTCTATGTAATGATAACATTGTTTAATTACATCTATCTAGTCAAAATTTTGATAATCAAATTATTCCACGATATTAGAAGTATTTTTCTATAAAATGTATTTTTCAATTAAATTGTCTTTATAAACTTGTTTATTTAAAATAATTGAATTAAATATTGCATGGTATTAGATTTTTTATAGATTCATTAGTGGAATAATACATGGAAAACTAATGAAACCATAATTTATTTCTTCATAATTTTTTTTTGTAATTTAGGACGTAGGTAAGGGGAATATCATCATTTAGTTGGGAATATCTTCTAGTTTTACATTTCCTTCATTGAGATATTGATATCTCATGGCTAAATTTTACAAGGATATGTGTATTTTATCATGTAAATGTTTATTTGATGATTATAAAATCGTATTAATGATATATAAACTATGAATGTGAAATCATTTTCTATATGTTAATATATATTTTCTCTTCTTTCTCACATTCATAATACCTGATAATTTTTTTAATCAACTCATTGCATAGGGTAATCGTGTCTGATGTTCCATGTAAACAAAATATTGATTTTTATAAAATATAATCATCGATTCTACTATGTAGGGTGTTTTTTTGAAATTTCCCACGATTGGATTAAGGTCTATTGTATATTTTAATTAGAACCACCATAATTTTGGTAAGAAGTGTGAAAGGGTGCATAACCATCTCACATACACATATGAACATATGTTTCCTTTAGTGGTGCATGATTTGTTTTTCAAGATTTAAATTGGTTTTTAAGGACATTAGATGATATTTTAATGAATTTTATTAAAATTAAATTTCAATTTTTTCTCCCGCGTCTCTAGTACAGAATAATAAATAACATTCAGTTATAATTATTTTAATTATTTATTTTGAATTGATTATGATTATAATTATACATTGGAATTTATATCATGATAGATTGATAATTTATTTTCTTTTAAATTTTAAATTACCTCCAAAATAGAAGATTAAAATCCATGATGGTATGTTGTAATAAATGATTTATATATAAATTCACTATAGGTGGTATCCATAATAATCAATATATTTACTCTATGTAAGGAAGTTGTTCAAAAACATAGAATTATTGAGGAAATTTTCTTGAAATATTAAATGAAAAATCCAAAACTCTTAGGTTTTAAACTCCAATGTCATACTATTTTAGTAGGATCATTCTTATGAACAAAAACTAATAGAGATTCTAGATTGTAGATAAAAAGTCGTGCAAAACATGACCACTCTATCGGTTAATGCATTGTAGCAGAACAACAAATTTTAGAATGATACATGGGAACTTTTTTATATGATATGTGAAAAATTTCGGCATTTTTTTATTATCCATGTGATGAATTTAAGGGGGAGAAATACAGTTTATAGGGGTAGAATGTAACACCCATACATTTTTATGAAATATTTTCTATAAATGATTTTAATTCTAACATAGCTTACATTACATGAAATTGGGAGTTCAAACGAACCGCAAGATGCCCATAGTATAAAATGACCATTTTGACCTAGCTGTTTGGTTAATGGTATTAATTATAAAAAAGTTATGAAACATTATGGTGAAGTCATTTTTCTACGATTTATTTATGACTAAAATCATTTGTATTATTATATTTTTTGTATTAATGAATTAATTGAATTACTATTTTTAATTTATATTAATTAAATATAGTTTAATATACTTAATAAAATATTTTTTATATTCACCCAATTGAAATTTCTAACATAGGGTATGAGTAAGCCCAATTGAATGTATAAAACCATATATTTATAAAAAGGGTAATTTTCCACCATTTAATAGAGAACCCCTTTTAAATTAATTTTTTTTAAATATTGAAAAAATTTATATGAAAAACAACTATTTTAGATGTGTAATATAAAAATTTATTTTTTTATTTTTTAATATTTTTATGAAATCTTTTAAATTTTGATGAATAGTAAAAATTAGTAAATTTGAATTTGAAAAAATATTTATCATTGAATAAATTTATATGATTAAATTATAATACTTTATGGTTTTAAAGGATAAATAAAATAATTTTTTTTATTCTAAATGATTTATTTCATTAGAATTAATTTTATATTGAAATTATATGTAAAAACAGTTTAATATTTTGCAATGTTTTAACTTATAAAAAACACATTCTCTCTTTCTGTTAATAGAAAATTTTTTAAATTGATTACCATAACATCTAAAATTCTAAATTTAAAAAATTTATTCCATATTTGGAATCATTATGTCGAATTTCTGTAAATTACATTATATTATTTTTGGGCACATTGAATAGTTACGTTGGTATTTTTTGTTAATAAAGTAAATTGGTAAATTCAGAAATTAAGGTTAAAAATAATATTATAAAATTAACCTAAATTTTTTATTAATATCATTTTATTAGTGTGTTTCAACCAATATCATCATTGTGTATAAATGTTGTCCTTCAGAATCGACTTGCATTAGATTAGAACATTTAATTTATTTATTTCATGATTAATTAAATATTTCTTATTAAAATATTAAAAAAATTCTATTTTTACATAAGGATATAAAGAATATAAATCTGATTGTAAATACTCATTTGAATGATACAATGTTTTTCCATATCATAGTTATTTATTTGTAATTTTTAGAAAAAAATATTAACTTAAAGACTTATAATATGATGATGTAAAAATTTATTAGTTGACGAGAAATAAAAAATATATATTAAAATTATAATAACCATTAAAAAACCCAAACACATGAAAAAATATTATTGACTGATTATATCTCAACAATATTAATCTTTGGGTTGAGTTAGTGACTATTTTGAGTTTTATAGAAGAGATAGTGACACATATATTATTTTATTTAATGCGATGTTAATGTGATGACATTCATAATTTAATAAGTATAATATTTGAAATGTTGGATTTTTGTGAATATATATTCAACTTAAAAAAATTATTCTGATATCAAGTAGATATATTTTCCTCATAGTATTTTTTCTTAATTTCTTTTTCAAAATATATTTATATTATATAATTATATAAAATTGATGTATTAATTATTTTATTAATGGAAATAACAAATAAAATATTTAAAAATATTAAAACATTTATAAATTTTGATAATTAAAATGTTTCATGAATTTTATAGATTACAAATCCTCCTTGAAATATAATAGTTAGTTCAAAGATAAATTTTTAATTTAATATTTTTAAAATTAAATTAATTGAATAGTTTCAAAATTGACACTATTTATTTTCTATCAAAATATTGTTTTATTAAATTATATAAATTTCATAAAACAATTTAAAAACAAAGAATAATTATATTATGTTATAAATTGTTCTATTTTTTCATTATGGTCTAATTTACATAAAATAACTACATATTCATCCAATTTAAAATTGAATTATTTGTTACCCAAGTATTAAAAGTAAAATGAATAATTTAGCGTTAATTTAAATGATAAAAATTAAATTGACCATAATACATGTGACACATTTTTTAGTTGATGAAACTAAAACATTATATAATATCATCATTGAATATGGGTCATTTTGGAGGTTTTTTGTATGGGTTTATATTTTAATGTAAATTAATATATTTGGAGATCCCAAAAGATCCCCTCCAATCAATTATAAGAGGGAACCTCCTCTCTTACATATTGAATTCACATTAAGCCTTAATGCTTTGAAATTCCCAATCCATTTACCTTCAAAACATACCTATATACATTTTATATGTTTTTTTCTTATTCAAATACCATATCTAGTGCTCTTTGAGTATATTGATAGGAATCACGCTGAAAAAGAGGCAATATCCTAAACTGATTCTTTCAAACATCATTCTTCATATACATCATCTTCAAGTGTTTTACAATTATAAATTAATAACTCCATGATCAATTATAATTTGAGATGTTATTATAATTAAGAATCAATATTATTCCACAATATATCAATCCTACAAAAAACAATAATCACCATGTGTGCCGGCATATGACGTATTGTCTCCAGGAAGTGGTGTAATATGTTTTTAACCACCAAAATACATTGATGAGTATAATGATGGAAATAATAATAATATAATATTATTATAATTTTATACTAATAATAAAATATTGTACAACATTCAATTAAATAATATTCAACCAATATAGGAATGATATTATCACTAGTGCGTACATAGAACCTACCGTCTCAACGATGCGATGTGATTCATTGTACATGATCATCATTAAATAATGATTATATATATATATAATGAATTAATATTTTATATATTATGTTGTAATCAGATTTTAATGATATAACTTTGAACTAATAAGTAGAACAAGAACTTATTCAACAAAACCTGCTCAAGAACATAAAGCAGTTACTAACTAAATAAGTAGTAACAATGAAATGTTATTAACAAAGGGATCATAATATGATCATATATGATATCATAAAAATGAGTATAATTATGAAATAAGTGAATAAATTTATTTTAATCATTATATAGGTGGTTTGAATACATACAATGGAAATAAGAACTATGTTAAGAGATAATTTCAGAATCTCAGTGTTATCTGATATTGTTTATACGTACGTATTTACTAGGGCATATTTATCAAAAAAATCCATATTTCCCAAATATAAAATATTATTTCTATTAAAATAAAATCTTTTAAATTCAATTTTCCCTATTCGTAAATTTTCTTTAAACAGTATGAATGGAATATTTTGTCATTATTGGATACAAGGTTCTATTATACATTTCTGAAACAAGTGTGAGGAGAATGTTTTTTATCATATACTACATGAATAGATTTTTAAACCATCATAACACATTATTTCTATGAATTTTACTCTATACTATTTAAAGTTTATTTACATAAAATCTATCACTTTTGATATTTTAAATAATTTTTATAAAATAAAACAATTTGGAGATGGAAGGTTAATTAAATCAAGAATTAAGTTCATGTGTTATTTCAAAATTATTTTCCATCAAAGATAGAATTCACTAACAAGATTATTATTCGTGTATAATATCCCTATTATTCTTATAGTTATATTTTTTTTATACTGAAATTCTATTTAAGAAATAATTTTTTTATTTGGATTATGATATGATGGAATGATGTTTTAAAAATTCATTGTATTCCTTATGTTATTCTATGATAAATGATTAATGTTTTTGGCCATATATAAAAATTATTTCATTATGAGATGGGTGTGACTTATATCTACCTCTAATTAGTTAGGTAATGATTTATATCTAATGGGATGGATATGGATATAATTGGAAATGATATAGGTTCAGTATTACAGGGCTCAAATGAGGAGTGAAATCAGTTCAGTAATGGAAATCTTCCTCTATGATTGTCTTGGAAATAAGCTTTGACTAATACGAAATGAGTTTATATGATTATGTGTATTACACAAAACATTATATATTATTTTATGTTTTTTATATTCATTGATTTTTATAAACATTCATGATTTTTCAAATGGAATTATATCAACATCTTTAATTTGTAGTAAAATATCTTCAAATGTTATGTTTATATGTATTATGACTGCGATATGATTGATTTCTCCCTTATTTACACATACTAATTTGCACTCACCCTTAAATATGTTTTCATTCCCCCAGGACATTAAAAATGATATTAAATAAAATGTTACAAAAAATATATTTAGCTATAATGAAATAAGTGGGAGACAATGAAGATGTTTTTGAACCAGTTGATTATGATTACCAGTTTCTATAGACATTATACCTCTATAGTCATGTCATGGAATTGTTATATTTTGAAATGAATATTCATCAACATTGATGTAATCTCCACATATGAAAAGTATGATTGATTATAATATATATTAAATTATTTAATAAAGATATAATTCAACAACACCTTTAATGAATAATGAACTACAATTCACTCAATATCCCGAGTTATGTATTTTTTCTCGAGAACCACAAATTTTTATAAAGTATAAGAGATCACAATATTTTATTCTTCTATGAAAATATGTGTATCTTCATTGGAGAACCACTACTGATCAAATTTAATAAACCATTAATAAAATTTTGTCTTTGGTATATCATCATTATTTACTATTAATTAATGATATCAAGAACCAATGTCAATAATAGAAAAGTATTAGCTCCACACAGTTTTCCAAAGAATATATAAATTTCGAGAAGATGTTACTAATTTTTATAACTTATATAGTAAATTTATTGATACAAAAAATCAGTGTCACATTGATCCATATTTATTTAGAAATGAATAAAATACTACATTCCCAAATATGACACTTTTTGTGAATTATTACCTTTCCATGAATATCATGGAGTTAATTATTTTATTTCAGATAATAAATAATGATCATTCTATATGGATTAAATGAACATTTTATAATAAAATATTCGAGTTTCATTGAAATAAAAAGAATAATATTTTGTGGAATACTAGGAAACACATTTGAGACTACATCAAGAAAGCCTTATAAAATAATAATTTTTTATTTGTTTCCCCCATCATTATGGGTGAAAACCACCTATAGAGAAACAATAAATACCCATATAATTGTATTAATTCCCAGAAAATGTTAATTTCTTTCCTCATACTGATATTTAATAAAATGAAGGTTTTAAATATCATATATAATATCTCTTCATATTAAATTCATGTTGAATTTTTGTAATTATATTCATTCCATGCTTAATATTACATAAAATTAAACTAGATGGACAATAATTATAAAATAAAGATTCACATTCGCATGATACATAATTAGAGTATAACAATGGAGTTAAAATGTTATCATCAAACCAGTAACAATTTTAATTACTAATAAAACATCTAATGATTAGGGAAATATTGTGATTATTTTTTAAAATTCATCATATATATACACGTTGTGGTAGATCCAAAATCAAATATGGAATTAGTAGATATAATGTGGATAATAAGTGTACCATTTGACAATTTCGTTATCAAATGAATAATCTAAAATATAATCACATTCAATTTAACATTGTATATTGGATTAAGATGTTGCATACAGTTATCATCACCTTTATCCATTTTATTTACAAACTATTTTTAAAAATTTCTTCATTTATGTCATTTTAAAATTGGAGTTTGTTTTGACCATTATATTGAGTTTTATATCCATCATCATCCAAAATAACCCTACCATCACTTGGAAATTCTAATTTCTAATGATAATACTTTCCATAGATAAAACATTTTCCCATCCCCGTAAGAACTATCTTATTTATCCTTCCCCACATTTATCCTAATGTAATGATAATATTCTCTTCTCCATGTATTATATATTTTTCTTTGATTAAAAATTTCATAACATATCAATGAAAAGATATTAATGAGAAAATCCAATCTCTACCTCCTCCTCTGTTGTACAATAAATAACTTCTTCACATCTATGAATGTCCCTTGTGGTCAACTCCCTCAAGAGCCATTTTTAAGCCATTGATGATTTAACCAACTATATAATAATGTCCGAACAATAAATAATACATATTATAGTTTTTTTTAAACTATAATTCCCCTTACATTCTTGAATGTCATTTAAGAAGATATTTTTAGAGAATTAGGAAAATCATATAAATAGTAAAAACATAAATTAAAAGTGGAAACTTATACCCAGTGGAATTTTTCTATGAAAATGAAATTTCTTAAAATAAAACATGTTTTCCTTTCAAGACATATCAAAAAATATATATTATTTACATTATCCTTGATATTATTCATCATTAGACGCATATGAACTTCATTTTAAAACATGTTATGGTCACAATGTGATATGTTAGAGACATAAAAATAATGAATGATATCATTACACAATAAATATATAATATTTTTATATTTTTGATTTAATTATATTCTTAAAACAAAATTTTTCACACTGATGAAATAACATTATCTTCCAAATATTTTCCATAAATATTTTTATAAGAACACATAAGATAAAATCTTAGATATTTTCATGAAGAAATTTTACAATCATATAACTTTTACCCATAAACCAAAAGAAATATAAATTAAAATATGAAATCACAAGTTTATTTAAAATTCATATAAATAATACATAAATAATAATTGTATCATGTCAGATAAATTTCTTATAATTCATACAAATTGGATTTTTCTCATGACCACATATCGAGTAACCATAATAATTAAATTGGGAATTACAATCAGAGAATATTCCCATAATCTCGTAGAATAAAATTCATATTTTAACTATGTCCCTTTACCTGATGTATTGGAGAGATATAATGAGCTCACTCAAACTTGAATTATAATGTTACCACCAATCATCATAGAAAACTACCTTGAACCATGATATAATCATGACACATAAACGTTGAAAATATTTTATTCAGGAGAAAAACCACTCTATTTTGAAAAAAAAATTATTTTCAATAACTAATGACCTAAAAAAAACAATTATTAGTCAAAAATAAATATTAAAAAATGGATTCCACCTATGATTTTGTCAACCAGATGGATATTCTCATATTGAATTTGGGTCCTAATGGCTGATTAACTCTAAGAGAATCTATAATCACCTACATCATGTAGAGAGAATGCAGATTGATAACTGAATAATAAATGGCCTCATCCTTCTATACTTACACTACTATTAAGAATCACTATTAATATGGTTCATGTGGATGAAAAACATAAATTATATTGTATATTTATATTCTCTTATTGTGTAATATGTAGTCAAAACTCTAAGGATGTCAATCATCTATTCTTTATCTACAAAAAATATAACCTCTCTATCGAAGGATTTCCTTAACATTTTTGAGATACACCCATTAAAAATGAATATTTAAAACATTTATTGATTGATATACTTGATTTGGAGTTGGTCTACAAGATCACTATCATGTTCATGGAGGATTGTGCTGAACTAATTCACTGAATTTGGCAAGGAAGAATCAATTATGTCCATAGACAATCTCACATCAACTCTAATTGACACATTCCCATATTACTACGACACAGAAACTCCCTACACAATAAATGATGTATCAACTCGGTGAGTAATTTAATGATATTATGGTGCCTGAATCATATAGGAAACATTATTCAACCCACTATTATCTTCTATGTTTTTTTCATTCCTCCCTTCACTGGATGTCATATATACAAAATAGATGGAGGTTCTAGGGGTACCCCTGATCAATCCGGATATGGAGTCATCTCTAGGATCCATAATGTTGATGTTGTGGAGTATAATCATAGTCCTTGTAGAAATGAATTTTCATTATATAAGGAAATTATGTGTCTTATCAAAGAAGAGGTCATGGATTGTTAATGAAATTGGAATATCATCTGGTTTGAGTGTTATTTTTCCACCACTGATCAAGCCATTAGGATGGGAATGATTCACCTCTCATGGAAGCTAACAGTGAAATGGGAAAACTATCATGATAGGCCTCCTCTATGATCAAAATTTTAAATCAAACCTATTGGGAGGATAAATGAATCACTGATGGACTTACAAATAATGGGATTTCTGATGATGGGGAGTAGTTATAACACTCTTCCCCGTTATATGCTTCTAATCTTTCTCCATGAAAAAATCTATAATGACCTCTTTTAGACAATTGTAATACTTCATTGAATTTATACATATTAAATGATCTCACCTTTTCCAAAAAAAATACCATTTCTATGATGTGGTGATGAAAACAAACCACATAGATTTGTGAAGGCTAGAGTTCATATGTATATGAGACTAATGATTTCATTTTATAGTACATGGAATAGTAAGTAAGTAAATGATATTTTTTTAAGAATGATAAAAATTTCATCACTGTAATTAATAATCAATTATTTCTTCATTGTAACCATTTTTAAGAGATGATGATGGAAAATAAATTTCATTGGTTGATGAGAAGGTAGTCTACAATACACAAGAAATATAAAATAATTTAACATTTGATCGATGTGGATAAGGATATTGGTTATGATATAAGGCTAATACCATTTAAATATATATATTATTTATTTTTTAATATTTTATCATTGATTTATGATGTTTGTATGAGTTTTTTGAAGATGTAAAAATAAAACAATGAGATAAAACAATGTCATTTCTTTGGAAAACCTCCTTTGATTAACACAGAAAAACTAAAAACTATGGTACTGTTAAAAATATAATTCATTTAGAATTTGGGGAGGGATTATATGAATGATATTTTTTAGGGATTCTCAAAACAAAAATTGTTTTTATATGTAAATATAATACAAGAAATGGTTCCCATTTACTGTAAAGGGGAGGGGTAGAATATAAATTTTTTAAAAATATTAAATTAATATAAATTATATTTCACATAAAAATGGATCCATAGTAAATTATATTGAAGAGAATAATATTATATTTAGTAATCCTCTCAGCTAATTGGTTTTTGGTATGGTTTGATCAATTCAAATATTATTATTTAGATATAAGTCTTATTTAACCCCTTTAACTCATTCAATGAAAACATTTTTTTATTTTTTAAGGGTCAATATATCTACTAAAAAATTGGAAACAACCCCTAATCAGATCATTTATGATATTTTAAAACTTATCCTAAAAAATAATTCAAATTTTATTATTTTTGGAATTTTATTCCACTTAATAATATATTATTTATTTTATAATATCAATAATGTAATTTTTAAAACATTTCGTTACTTTGGAATTTAAATAAATATAAATAAAATAGACAAAATTATAAAAAAATATAATAAATGAATATAATTCTAATGTCATATATAATTTACAGGGATTAAATATATTATCTAATATAATATTTTTTCCATAATTTAATGTTGTTTATTTTGTTTTTTGATGAAATTAATAGTTACTACATCACTATTGTGGAAGAATTTAAGGTAATTATTTAGTCACTAAAATTTATTGATAAATTACTATGATGGATATAACTCTGTTATATTTCAAAAATTATATTTATAGTCAAACATATCTTTTGGATAAATTCTTATTTCAAATATTATATATATTAAAAAAGAGTGTGACATAGTTAACTATTCTATAAATAATATATTATAAATATATCATGAAAGTAAAATTGATGCCCAAAGAAATATATTCTAAAATGAGTTATAATGAAATAAAAATAATCAAGAAATATGATTAGGCTATGTTTTTGTTTAGTTATGTATTCCATATCATTTTATGTTACCATTACTTACAAGATTTATTATTTAGTGCGGTAAAAATTATTTACTAAGGTTACTAGTAATATTGTCCAAAAATAAAAGTGAGGTTTTTACATAATTTCAAACTCATTATTCCATATATAGAATCATTTTCTAATAATTGTTAACAAAAAATTTTAATATATTAATTTAAAATAATAGAAAAAAATAAAGTTTCATTTTTCAAGAAAACATCCCTTTAAAGAAAAAAATGTTTCTATACTAAATACATATATGAAAAACATTTTAAATACAATATTAGGTTATTAAACCTCATAAGGGATAATATAATTAAAACTATCCGAAAATATATTTTAAATCTATAAATACATACAATGAAAATAAAATATTCAATAGAAAATCATTTTTTAATTCAATGAAAAAGAAAACATTTACAAAAATTATAAAAAATGTAAAAAACTATAATTTTTAAATAATGATTTAAAATGTTTTATTTTATCAATGAATTAAAATTTATAATTATCTAAAAAATGGGGTTTTTAACATAGAATCAATGAAAATTATTCTTGATGCATCTGTATTTAATGAATAAAAATAATTTACAAATATTAACTGATTAATTTTTTTATCATTAATTAATACATAATAATTATATGGACCTTTTTATATATTATATTTTAGTTAATAATATTGATTCCTACCAATATAATAGTTACATCCAAACAATCAGGAATAAATATATTTAGTTGATGATTTAATCTCGGTATTTCATATCTTGTTTTCTATATAACATTTTCTATATATTAAAAATATCAGGATGACACAATTTACCACCATGAAGTATTACCCTATAATTTTTTACTCTTTATAGAAAACAAGGTGTATTAATTTTCAATGTATCTATATTTAAATCATGCATCAGAATAGGATAAATAAAAAACCACTTAATAAGAGAAAAAAAGACAATATTAACGTTTCTTATGAGGAAAATAGTAGGTTTCCATGTAGGAAAATAGGGACACTGATAAGAAATTCTGAAACCTTAGTATTGATTTCGACTGATAAAGAACCTGATCATGAAAATGTGAACCATCACAAATCCTTAAACCTATAATGTGTTAAAGGTCCTTGATTTCCTAGTTACAGATGTAAACATATATATTTTTTTCAATATCCTTTTCATATAGATGATGAATTATTTTATATTCTAGTATATAAACAAGAGTAATTATTTTTACATTACCTGTTTACATTCACAATTTGATCAATTTTCTCCATATTGTATTGCATTTCTCCTAAAGATGACTATTTAAGACGAAATGTTTCATTCATAAAGAAAATAAAACAAATTATATAGATCAATAAATCAATAAATTTATTACAATGTACGCATACTAACAGTAGTTATTAATAAAAAAATTTAGGATATGATAAAGTAATTCCAAAAAGAATAATCTATTATATGATGAAAAAGATTTTAAATATCATGAATTCAATGGTAATAAAAAAATCAATATAGATAATTATATATATATATTTCTATAAAATTAATCAAAATAGTCCAAAATATAATTGAAACATAAAATTTTGGATGGATTTGATGACATAGTATTCTAAAAAAAATTTATTATATATCTCAAAATAACAACAATTACAATCATACACAAACAATTATACTGAAATCATGTAATAATTGAGATATAATATTCATTTAAATACATTTTACTCCCACATAAATAAAATTCAAAATTATTCCTTATAAAATATATAATATTATTCCTATAAACTTATTCCTTTAATGATTCTAGTATTTATAGTGATCTTCTTCTAAAATAAATGTAATCATTTAATAAAAAATATATATTCTATTCAATGGTATTATGTACAACAATAAATATGATCCCATGTTTATATTATTCATCATATATAAATTTTGTTAACTAAAAAAATATAACCCCTTTTTAATTTAGGCCTTACATACCCCAGGGGTTAGAGATGCACCCTTCTGTCCCTTCAGTTGTTTGATTAAACATCATGATGATACCAGTTGTAAAGGGTTGAAGCATGGATATCGAGATTTCCATTTATAAAAATATATAAATATTATCGTATTTAAAAAAATATGTTAAAATCTTCAAAATAACATTAATATTATTAACATTAAATTAATCATTATCCTTGATGGTTATCTCATATTATTATTGCATCCCCAAATGTAATAACACAAAATTACCTTAAAAATATTAGTACTCACCATAAAATTTCATAACATAATGAATCAAAATATATTTTAATGTAATTAATATTATGAACATCCATACAAATACAACCCCATTATGGTTTCCATAATTATAAACTTATCTACTACTAAAAACATCATAACCTCAAAAGTTAGATAAACTCTTCTCTTATACCAAATTGTTATGAAAATATATCAAATAATACATATTCTTTTTATTTTAAAACATGAAATAACATTATTTCCCAAAATATATTTTACTTTAATAGTTTTATAGTTTTAGGTGAATCCCTTACATAGTAACCACATATATTATATTTGGACACTTATACCTATTATCATTTCCCCGAATAGAAGAACTATCAAAATAAATCATTTTTTCTATTCATAAAATATAATTAATAACTTACTATTCACCTCAAATTATATATAATTTTCCATAAAATATTATGAAATACATGTTAGAACCTGGGTTATGCACAAAGATCTCTATAAATAAAAAATAATGGAAGAAAAAATTATTACATAATGGATTAAAAAATTTCATATATTTAATAATTATCTTCAGACATCAGATTAACAATTTTTAAACATGAAATCATGTGTTTTCCAAAGTATTTCCAAAAAATCATTCAAAATAAGCCCTAAAAATATCATACGTCTACATGAATCCTTTTCAATAATTTACATCATTTAACCGAGAAACATAATCTGTTTTGATTACCATTTGAAAAAATGAGTTTCATATAAAATCCAAAAAATGTAAACATAAATCATAAATTAATCTTGTGGAGTAATTTTCATTTCGTTATTACAAATTAATTATCTATCATATCTATCGAGGAAGTATCTTTTCTGATTATATTTTTTATAATCATCGAAATATGATCTGATAATCTCATCGGAGAAAATCATTAGTTATCTGCATCACTTTTCCCAATTAATTGGAGAGATATATTTGGTTCACACACCATAATTTTATAATGGAAAAAAATTTCCCCCAAAACAATGATCGTGAGTCATAATAATATTATAACATATAATGAATTCAAGTAAACATTATTGATGAAAATAACTGTTCTATTTTTAACTCATTATTTTTTAGAAATGGTTTATGCATAAAAATTTTAAAATATTATTTAATAATGAAAACACAAACATGTAAATTAATTTTTTTAGAAATAGGTTTAATTAATGATATAAATTCAACACATGTTATATAAGATAAAAAAATTCATTTTGACTTCTAGAAAAAGATTCATTAAAAATGGATATTTATAATAATGTCCATTACATACATCCTTAAAAAATTGAACAGAATTATAATTCATTAGAAAATAATATTTTTTTAAAAATAATTAATATAAAAATAAATTCATAAAATCATTTTCAATTCATGTTCAAGAAGGATAAATATTTTGAAAATAAATCTTTAAAAAATTTAAAACAATGGATTTTACTTACAGAGCACCTTTCCATGACTTTGAATTTCCAAGTTCATTTTTTATCTTCCTAATTAATACAAATAGGTCAATTTTATACTTTATTAAGTAGATATTTTATGTTTTTTTGTTCCATATCACTTATTACCATGTTATATACCAATATATAATCAATTAAGATCACATCATATGTTCTAATGATACACTATATCTAAGTACAACAAAGATTAAATAAGTCGACTTTGGTCATAGAGGTCATCATTATATCACCAGTAGAATTCTTGTCAAAAAATAATTATCACCTTTATACATTAATTATAATTTTAAATATAACCTTGAAATATGGTAACAAAAAATTAACTATGATAAAATTATTGAGAATGTAGTCCATATTATGCCTGAGTAACAATTTCATTTATCAATGATCATTTTGGAAATAAGGTGACTATTATTTTACTTTTAAATAATTATAAAAATATATTAAATTTTATCAAAATTATTTTAATATAGTTATATATGTAAATGTTTTTCCGGGGGAGGAAGACAAATCCCATGTCGTTTTTGAGATGATAGTTCACAGGTATACCCAAATGACATCATCGTTTTTCATTTCATGTAATGGTTAGGTGATAAATAATATTTTATGTATTTATAATAATGAATATGTCATGAAAATAAATTGTAAACCATAATTTAATAATTATATCGGGAATTATTATCCATTTATTCAAAACTAATTTCTTCGGTTTTCTAGATGGTTGTCCTCCGTACATAGGAATGATGACTTAATTACACATTTTGTTGAAGAATATATGGAAATAGGTTATAATAAAAACATATATATATTCCAATATATTTTGGTTATTTTTTAAGTATTTTTTCAGGGTTAAAGGATATTTTTATGTTCTTTTTTGAAACAATAATATATCAACTGAATAAAACTGTACCTATACTTTGGAAAACCTCCAATGATTAACACCTTCAATGAACTAAGGATGATGTTATACCAAAGGTTATTCTTATATAATTTGGAGATGGATTATAGGAATGGTTTAATACAGTATTGGATTAATCAAAATTGTTTTTATATTTTCTGAGATGATAATATGGGGTCCCATTTATATTGTAGAAGGGAGGGTCACACATGGAATATGGGAAAAAATATTAAATCAGAACATATTTTATTTTATTTGAAAGTTGACCCATGCTGATATTTTCAAATATAATTTCATAATGGGATTAAATAATCTCATTAAATAATTTGGAGGAAATACAAGGAATGTTTCATAACATTATAAATTACTTCTAACCCTAGTTTAACACCATTAACTCTTACCATCACAATATTTAATTTTAGTTTTTGATAGAAAATATTGGTACTAAATAATGCCAAATGAATAGTGTTTAGATAATAGATGATATTTTATACCTAATAAAAAACACTTAAATGAATTTAATATATTTAATATATTATATAATTTATTAATTTATTACTTATTTAAAAATATTATTACTATCAATTTTTACAATATTCATCACTTTTAATTTTTTTGAAATAATAATACAAAAACATATCATAAAAAAATTATTTCATACATTTGAAGCATGTAAAATGAATATAGATAATTGTTGGATTACATTAATTATAAATAAAAATAATTTTTATAATTTTCATAATATAATTCATTTTATTATTTCATTAATTACATAAATAATACTTCATTATTATTAAGTATTATATTGTAGTAAATTTGTATAAAAAATAAGAAAAATTAACATAGTAAAGACAATTTTTTTATAATATTATTTATAGTAATAATATTTATATTAAAACATATCTTCATCATGAATCATTATTATAAATACATTACTAATTGAAAACAATAGGGGGACATATTTGACATTTTTATGAATAAAATATTAGATTTGTCATAATAAAATGAAAATAGAAACATAAGTCTATATATTCGAACATTTAATGCTCATGGAAAAATATTACCCTTCAAAATATATTTTTGGTTATAAGGGTCATTTTATATCCCATATCATTTTATTATTCACCTTAATTAATTTATTTATCCTTTACCATTGTAAAAAAATACAAAGGATATGATTTATATATTCCAAAATGAAGTGGCCTATTTACAAAATATTTACCCACTAATTCAGAATAAGGAATGATTTTCTTTAAATTAAAAAAATATAAATTTCAACTTCTGAAATGAAATTAGAAGAACAAATCAACAAGCATATATTTAGAAAAATCCACTTTTAAAATAAAAAAATTCAATCATAATTAATGTGGAAAACCCATTTCAAAAGACATAATTAGAATATCATAAATGAAAATGAAAAAAAAATTAATTAAATTATAAAAATTATTTTTAATGTATAGATACCATAAAATATTAAATAATTTTCAATAAAATATAAATATTTTCCATTTTTAATTGAAAAATCAAACCATTTCGAATATTCTTAAAAATCATAACCTATTTAAAATATACTGATTTTAAAAATGATATTTAATTCATTAAATAAAATATCTAAAAGATCAAAAAAATCCATAAATTTATTTCTTAGAAAATAACGAAAATTAATTACTGAAGAAAGTTAATTAGAATATTAATATAAATTCAATGGAATTAAGTTCATAATTTTATATGAAATAATTAATAAATTAAAAATTGGTATGACTATTTTTATTTTTTAAATCATTTTAAACCATTCTTTCCAAACCCAATAATATTTATGTGAAAAAAGTCAATTAATAATGATATTTATTTCATCATTTATACACTATGTTTTGTATCTTTTATCCTCTCAAACATAGTGTATCCATTTAGAAAACGTTATTTTACAAATAATTTCATGTCAATTGATAAAAATAGAAGAGTACATTTCATATCATAAATAATTCCCTCATAGATACAAATTGATATATCATCCTCCAACATTATCTAAAATAAATTTATTAAAAATTTTCTTATGAATAATATGAGGAATGTTGTTATAAAAATAATTAGATAATAAATTCAACTAATTGAATGGATTCAATTTCATCCTATTATATTGGGTTCTTGATAAGTTTTTTCCATTTTTATTCTTCAATAACTAAATGATAATTAACTAAATAATCTTTTATCTTGTATTGAACACTATAAAATTGAGAATATCATATTAGTGGTACTTATCAATTTATAAAAAAATGGATGTTTAACATACCCACTAAAAGAATGTGGATGTTGACAAATGAAAAACTCAATAGATTATTGTTCCCATATATGTTCCTTTATATGATCATTATGTTTCATTTATTGAGGAATTAAGATAAAGAGAGGAACTATAATATTAATTATAAATCATATATTATTTGGTTAACCATGAGGGAAACCACAGTATTATCTGTCACATTTAGTATCAACATGGTTCCATGAGATTCCATCTATTGAATAAATATGCATTGTTTAAAAAGTAATAATCACAGTAGGAGACAAAATGATTTAAAAAAATCTTATAGATGTGGATTCATTTCATACAACATATTTAAATTTTATGAAATACACGAATTATCATCCACCATATATGATTATAATCTACTCAAATACATCATTTTGGATAAAGAGGAAAATACTTATTATCCCGTTATTATTACATTGGTGTTTTATACATGGTGTGTATAAAGGGAATTCAATACATGAAATAACAATGATGGGAGAGACATGCTCAACCATCCATTTTCAGGGCAATTAAACTGGTGTTCATCTATTAGAAGACAATGTACACATTTATTATCCACACATCTACATTTTTTTCTAAAACATTGTTTACAATGGAAAAGCGTGCAAATTTTTATGGAAATGGAATGTGTCAACATATTCTAGTTAGTAGATCCAATTTTATATTGCCAAGGAGATTCTATATTTTATGTCATTTTTTTCATGTTCTCCCCCATAATGGTTTCATATTTCCAAATGACATCCAATGGGTTTGTTCATGGAACCAGAAAATTACAATGGTTTTTATTCAATGGGTACCTTCTTTCCAATAGCATGCACTCATTAGGTTTTTGAACTATTATTATTAAGAACTCACGTTGTTCGAGAAGATGGGATTTCAAGATCATCACACCCTTTTGGGATGTGTTATTTAATACTCTGGGATGGTCTTATATATTTATGATATGTTTGTGAATCTTTAATTAATTCCAAAGTATAATGTTGGTCATGCCCAATTAGAAATATATTATTAGCATGAGTGGAATTAAGAATCACTTATATGTATCTAAGTTTATTCATTGATGGTGATATCTATATGTATTTTTTGATCTCCATAAATAGTATCCTCTCATATACATATTAGAGATTTATTGTTTTTTATTAATAAAATTCGTTTTTTTTTCTAGAAACATAGTAGAATAATCTAGAGAATTTTTTCATCCAAGTTGATAATGGTCCGTTTGGAGTTTATTATCATTTAGTTTGATGTAGGACACTCTGGATTTTATTGTCATCAGGTAGATGAAGTTCACTATAAAATTTTTTACTATATAGTTAAATGAAGTTCAATATGGAATTTATTATCCTCCACAAGGACAATAATTTATTATGTTGGGATCAAACACATAAATGGGTCTCCAATTTATCCTTGAGAAAGGTATCATCACCCTTGTAATTTTTTGCCTCTTAGTGGGGAATATCATTCCATTTCTTTTTGTGCCATAACGAACTAACCATACATATTGACATCTTGTGTCAACAAAATCATGGAGAAAGGTTCCTTGTAAAATTTCCCTATGGGACTTATGAAGAACTAACCAGAGGAACCATGAAGGTATATGAGTTTACAATTTGAATTAGAACCCACTAGGGATATGTCACAAATAGAATAGGGTGGACGTTAGAGTTGGGTTTGATCCAGATGGAGGATTACTAAATATACATTTCTATAGGAATAGAATACTATATAGTTCTATAAGACATTCATTGGAGTATAGTCCATTGAGTGGATTAATTTGGCCATATTCTTATGGAGGATGCTGATTTAGAAATTATAGGAGCGATATATTATCTCATTGTGATTTGGGGGAATAACTCATTTTTTACACAATAGGAGAATACCCAAATGCAGGGAATTATGATTGGGGATTATCATTATGTTGTATACCAATTGAACTGAGGCCCCATGTGTGATTCCAACTTATCCTGGTTCAAACTATTTTGAATTTGTATAGTTAAATATTTAATGTTTATTAATTTGTTTTTGTGATCATCAATAAAAATCCCACGTGAGTTATGATTAGTCTGACAATCAAGAAGAAGTAAATGATTTCAAAAAACCACACACATTTCCTCATTTTCTATTGGAATAATCCATGGCTACAAAGGAAGAGTTTTGGGATATGAAACTACCCTCTCAACACATTACATTGTAAGAAATTCCGTTTTAATGATGTAATGAATGATATGGATGAGGAGGTTGAGAGGGGAAAGAGTAAATCCTCACACATGAAATTATAATGGAATACAGTAAGATAGCTACCTGAAATAGGGTTTTCAGGGGGAGGAAGATCTTATGAAATGTGGAATTGAGAGGATTGTATGATCCATACCCTCTTTCTTGGGTACTGGTGGATTCATGTATTAGAGACAAGAAGGGTCAGACAAGGTTCAAAGCATAATCCTTCCGACCATGAATTCACCTACACTATCCCTGGGGTATGGGTCCCCCTAACCATAGATATAAATTTCTACAGATTCCCCAAGGATCCTATCCCTCTAATAAGACAAATGTGGGAAACTTATTATTTTAGAAATTAATATACAATTGAGAGACACTCTGGTCTGCCATTTCCCATGGTATTTTAAGTCATGAGTTCATGGTGGAGGTTTTGCTTTGACCCCTCTCAGACGAGGGAGCCAAAGGCGGAGTGGGAATTCCATGGATGTCATTGAACGAGGCTTGATGTATGTGTTATGTAGGCCATAGGGTAGGGAGAACTAAGGATGTTCATCCATGGGGGGTTATTTGATTATGTTTTCCTGGGTGAACATATTGTACCTTGGGTGATGGACCACCTAGGTGACTACACATGGGGGAGACCCTGCTCAAGAATTTAACAGTCTCCATAGGTGTTCCCGGAAGCATGTTACATAACTCCCTATTTAAATAAAAGGACCTCTTGAAAATAATTTTTGATTAGGGGTTGGGAGATTTATTCACATTGGTGTGGTTTATTTTAATCATTATAGGGACTTAAGTATCATTATTCACCTTTAATTCACTTTTAGTTAGGTGTTATAATGAAATGTAGAATGTTCCTAAGGACATGATGGAAGAACTATGGTGATCAGAGCGAGAATTATCATTCAATATAATTCATCTATCCAAATAATGTCCCTAAGGGCCTATTTAAAGTCAAATATTGGACCCCAAGTGAAGGTGTCATTTTTATATGGTGTCGTACCTAATTCTATTGCAGATGTGACATGTGTAGAGACCTTGTGCACCTATGGTTCTTAGGGAACTTTTGTGGATCACATAAGAAAACCCATTATTCCATAATGATGAAAATGTGACCCATCACTAGTGCTTTGGATCAATTTCGTGTTGTGTTCATTAATCATTAGTACAATCCCTTCTTTACTATCACTAACCCCAATATAAAATAGAGAGTATCACCATGAATGTTTTGAATATGAGAATTTTCTTTATCTGTCACAACACATCCCCCGAGGCTCATATCGTGACTACCCCAGGATCGCCTTCCATAGGCCAGGGGCTTGATACTAGCACCAAAGTCATAAATCCCTAAAACTGGGAAGGCATTGCTTTTATAATTGTAAAAAAACAAAACCAGAGTATAAGAGGAGAAAACACTAAGTAAAAACTGTATGAAAATTATGCTGAAAGTAAAGGGGCCAGAAATACATGACCAATAGTAAAGTACAAGGAAAGGACAAACATGTACAACTAAAAAGAGAAACAGCTAGAAGGTGTCTAGTAGCTCGAGGATCTTCCACCATAGACCCTACCTGAAGTGTAGGTACAGATAGCCTCCTTAGTGATCTACGTCCGTCTATCTCCTCCAGGTACCAACTCTTCATGAGGTCCACCTCTGGGTACAGTCCAGTCCTCATAAACTCTGCCTCGGTCAGTGATATCTATCATCTGAATCCAACAAAACGAGGTACGGGCATAGCCCGTGTAGGGGTTAGTATAATGATACTAATTAGGCACCCCAAGACCCTCATGTTCTCACAAAATCCAAAAAGGATAAACCACAAATAATGAATCAAAAGATAACCATTACTAAGGTATATGATCATACATATACCTAAGTTATCTAGTAACCCATATCAATCATTAGGAAAACAAAAAGGTTATTAACTCAGCTCAAACCATGATTTTTATTTATCGAAACCATGGTTTCTATATAAATCCCCCTCTGTCAAGCACAGTGGGCCTGTCGCGACACTGAGGCGCTTCTCACTAACCTTAGACTACTGAGTTACTCATCCTATCATGTACCATAGGTCTTCTACCAACTACTAGGTGCATCGTCAGCTGTGGGTCTATCGAAAAATACCTGGAGCTCCTCCGCCATGGGTATGCCAACAACTACTAGGCGCTTCCCACTGGGCTAGTCGAGTCACTCTACGTCGAATCGGTCAAGCAGTCGTCAGGTCTATCAGCTACTAGGTCTGTGCACTCTTTATGCGTGTTTCTGGGAGGATCTTCATCATTAGCTACTGGTCAATACTCCAAATATCACATGGTCTTATTTGGACGCATCTAAAAGTACGACCACGTCATAGGGGTCTCAACGCAATAGACATCGCATCAATCGGATGCCCGGTCAGTGAGTTATTGTCATTTCTGTTCCAGGGGCCCTGTTGGTTTTTAGGATCAAACCAATCCGATTGTACCCCATCTGAGTCAAAAACTCAAGTAGGATATTCCAAAGTATTTGTCCCGCTCATGCTATCGGTCACCGAAGATGGTTCTTCGATTGGACAGACGTAGCCCATGATATGGGAGAAAAGGTGTAATCTGGCCATAGCGGGTCCGATTCCAATCCGACCCAGTCGAACCGACCCGGTCTGAATCAGTGTC
This sequence comes from Viscum album, assembly GCA_963277665.1. Classification (NCBI taxonomy): domain Eukaryota; kingdom Viridiplantae; phylum Streptophyta; class Magnoliopsida; order Santalales; family Viscaceae; genus Viscum; species Viscum album. The sequence goes on from OY728160.1 coordinate 1,925,049,443, forward strand.
TGACCCGGTCCTCGTGTCTGTCCCAGTCTAAGGAAATGGTTTGGCCCATGTGATGGTCCGGCCCGAGTGGGCGGCCCGAACCGAGGGGAAGCCCGACCCTAGGGAGAGCGGACCCGAGGCGGCTCGGCCTGATGCGGCCCGGCCCGCGGTGGCCCGTTCAGCCCTGTGACCCAGTGGGGGTCTATCTTAGCTGCTTCCAGGGGAAACCCCACAACTCCTAGCACCAGAACGACAAATTCGATCGGGTATAACCGAACTGGCACAGGGTGGTGCCGGTCCAGCTCACATTGGACCTGACGGTGTCTCGTACTTCTTGGATGGCCCGACCAGCCAGCCGCTTCTCACCACTGCGCGGAAAGACGAAGTCATGCCCCTCCACCACGGCTCGGTCTAGCCATGGCCTCTGGCTAGTCTCCGCACAGCGCGACGACGCCGCACTCCTCTTCCGATTGTTACATCCCTCTTGGACGCTTTCCTTCCTTCCAGATCGGTGTGACAGCACTACGTCCCTCTAGCAGCACTGCGGACCGCTAGGCCACAGCTCGGTTCATTCCACGGAATAGCAGTGCGTCACACTTTTGGCGACCCAGCGACCTTGAACCGCCGGCTTCTTCATGGCCGGCTCATTGCCGGTTTCCGCATGTTCTTCATGTGTCATTATCGAATAGTAACAAACCAAAAGGGGAGGGTCAGGTTGTGTTTTTGCAGTCCGAACCCCCTTGTTACGGTGATATTATTCGGTTCACACACCAGAAATTTGAATGATGAGGAATGAGTACAAAATATTTCAAACCCCTTACCTCTGTTGTTGCTTGTTGATGAAGTTGCGTGAAGCGGAAATCGTTCCATTGACATCGAGTAGAAAACGAATAAGTTGAGGAGGAAGTATTTTGGGAAGGCGAGTGGATATGATGTTGTAGGCATTCCTCGCAGGCAGTAGTGTTTCCTCTAATTTCCCCGGTTGAAGAGGTAGAAGACGTTTCTCATTGTTCTTCGGTGGTGAAGGGCATTCTTCGCATTCTTTGTTGAGAGGATGAAGTCCTCTCAATTCTCCCAAAGGCTCTTCCTCTCCTTAATTCTCCCAACATGTATTATGCCAACCCCCCACCATAATAACACATCACATATTATAATGTTGAATTGAGGAATTCAAGAAATTCAAAATGATTCCATTTTAATTAAGTTACTTTTATTAATTAAAGTAGTGGAGTTGGATCATTAAATGAAGGGGTAAGGTGAAGAGTTTCATGAACATAAATTGGGGGTTAGAGGTGTTCCAAAATTAATGGGGAGTTAGAAGTGTTAAGAATCTTGTGTGGGGCCCACTAAATAAAATCCTCCAGAGGGAGATTATATGCTAGTGGGCCCCACCACCATAACCTCTCATGGGAGGTTATGGTGTGGTGGACCCCACCACTAACCTCCTCTTGGAGGTTTTAACCACCATAGAATAAGAAAATTAAGGTAAAACATTAAATTTATTTAATTTAAATAAAAAACCCCTAAAAAACTATCATTCATTCTCGTTAAAATGAAACTACAGTGAAAGTCTTACTAATAAATCACCGATGTTGTGAGTTCAATGGTTCCCTCAGAATTCAATTCTGAGCACTGGTTCAGAAGTTATAAAATCCCGCTCACACGTTTACTAGACATACCCGAGAGAAGCATCAGAAATTGATTCCGGGCACAACGGGCCTTAGAATCAAGTGCCGTTAAAAAATGCAGACTCATAAAAAAATTACATTAATTTAAGAAAAAAATTCCCATTGAATTTCTAGGTCTTTACATTCTCCCCACCTCAGGGCTTTATGTCCCCGTATGCTACAACTCGAACTAAGGGAAAACGGGGGTACTGAGCATGTTTCTGAGCCTCTCGCTCCCATGTGCTGTCCTAGAGGTTCCCGTGCTACCAGGGAACGTGCACCAGAGGTATCGACCGTCCACGTAGGACCCTTCCTATCGATCCTCAATCTCTACAGAAACTTCCATGAAAGTATCCCCGTCATCGATGTCCAGCTCTCCATGATCGATGATGTGAGAAGGGTCATGCACGTATCTCCTCAGCTGAGATACGTGGAAGACGTCGTGCACCCGGTGCAACTGAGGTGGAAGATCCAAGTGGTAATCCACCTCGCCTACTCTTCTATGGACCCTAAAAGGTCTGATGAACCTCTTTGATAGCTTGTTGCCTTGCCCAAATCTCTTTAGACTTCATCGAGGTGAGACCCATAGGAAGACGTGGTCCCCATCCATGAAATAATGATTTCTACATCTCCTTTCAGCATATGACTTCTTCCAGCTCCGTGTAGTCTGAATTCGCTCCTAGATGATCTGAACCTTCTTCGTCATAGCCCGTGACATCTATGGTCCCACTAGTGATAACTCCCCAGGGTATGTCCAGCATAGTGGGGATCTGCAAGGTCGTCCGTACAACACCTTGAAATGTGCCATACCAATGGTGGAGTGATAGCTATTGTTATAGGAAAACTCCACGAAAGGAAAGTGATCCTCCCATCTGCGACCGATGTAAAGGAAGAATGCACGGAGCATGTCCTCGAGTGTCTAGATTTTCCTCTCGGTCGGACCATCTGTATGAGGATGGAAGGTAGTGCTCAAGTGAAGTTGTGTCCTGAAAGCTTCCTGCAACCCCTTCCATAGACGGAAATTAAATCATGCGTCATGGTCTGAGACAATAGAAGAAGTTACTCCATGAAAACACACAATATAATTCACATAGATTCATCCCAATATTTTTACTGATCCCTGCTCTCTGATCGGTAGAACTTGGGCCGACTTGGTGAGTCGGTCGACAATCACCCAAATTGAGTCGTGACCCCTGGATGTACGTGGACGAACCATCAAGAAGTCCATGGATATCCCATACTACTTCCTATTTGCGAACTCTAATGGATGAACCAAGTCTGCTGGTACCTGGTGCTCCGCCTTCACTTGTTGAAAATTAAGGCATCATGAGACAAACTCTACTACCGTCATCATCATACCTGACCACCAATGCTGTCGTTGATGGTACAAATGCATCTTTTCCACACCCGGATGTTCCAGTATTAGGGATGCGTGGAACTCCCTCAAAAATTCCTCCTGAAGTGGAACTGGTACCATTGTATGTCCTTTTAAGATGATAACATGCTCCCCACCTTCAAAAACTCCATCAGGTGCTTGCCCTGTGGGTATCTGAGCACATCGCATTTCGTAGTCAATGTCCCCATGTTGTGCCTCCCGGTCTCGCTGATGAAGTGGAAGAGTGACTGTAAGAGACTGAAGATAGGATGATCCATCCCTATCCCCAAAGGATATATATAAGGTAGCCAGCTGCTCGGTCACCACTCCTAGCACCTGAAAACCAGTCCTCCTGCTGAGCACATCAACGACCATGTTCCCCTTCCCGGGAGTATAGACTATCTCGAACTCATAGTCTTGGAGAAACTAAATCCATCATAATTGTCTTAGGATCAGGTCCTTCTGAGAGTAGATTTACATGAGACTCTTGTGATCAGAGTATACGGTAAAACGTTTTCCAATCAGATAGTGCCCCCATATCATCAAGGTTAATACCACTACTGCTAATTCCATGTCATGGGTAGCATAGTTCTTCTCATGTTGTCTCAACTGATGAGAACCTTACGTGATCCCTAGTTACTCCTACACAAGGACAAACCTGAGTCCAGTCCCTGATGCATCGCAGTAGACTACATACTCTACCCCTTCCTCAGGAATCCTCAAGATGGGGTCACTACTCAGCCTCTGCCTTAGCTCTTGAATGCTCTGCTGGCATCTCTCTGACCACATGAAGGGTTTCCCCTTCATCTCCAATGCTGAATGTGGTGCAGCAACTCTAGAGAAGTCTAGAACGAATCTCCAATAGTATCCAGCCTATCCTTCAATACTCTGAACCTCCGTCAAACTCCTGGGTGGCTCCCAAGCAAGTACTGCTTCAATCTTCACAAGATCCACTGCCACTCCAGCCTCAGAGATGAGGGTTCCCATGATGTGAACCTCTCGAATCCAATACTTTCTCTTCAAGAGCTTACTATAAAGCTGGTTCTCTTGGACTGTGTCCAGTAATTCCCGAAAATGGTAGACATGCTCCTCTTCATTAGTCGAGTTGATCAGAATGTCGTCGATGAAGACTACGACAAAGATATCAAGTTATGGCTGGAATATTATGTTCATGATACTCATGAACACTTCTGGAGAATTGGTTATGCCAATGGGCATAGCCAAGAACTCGTAGTGGTCGTACCGACACCTGAAGGCCATCTTTTTCACATCCTCGTTTTGAAATATGAGCTAGTGATAGGCTGATCTGAGGTTTATCTTCAAGAACCAACATGATCCCCTGATCTGATCAAATAGGTCATCAATCCTTGGATGTGGGAAATTGTTCTTCACAGTCACCTTATTCAGGTGACGGTAGTCATCACAGAGCCTCAAGCTCCCATATTCCTTCTTACTGAACAGAATCGGGGCTTCCCAAGGAGAAACAATAGGTCGGTTGAATCCCTTTACCTGCAAGTCCTCTAGTTATAAATGCATCTCACGATGCTCCACGAAAGCCATCTGATTTGCTGGAGTAGATATCGGTGTCGTTACGGGGTACAAGTCAATGTAGAAGTCCACCTCTCTGCGAGGAGGAAGTCATAGAACATTGTTAGGGAAAACATCTGAGTACTAGTCCACCACTATAGGATATGTCGGACTCTCCACATCAACTATTCCAAGGGTAAGGCAAGACAACTGGTGAGTGATCGGCTACACCCTCCTCTGAGTAAGTCCATCATGTGATATAAAGGTTCCCTTATCACTAGTGAATGTGAACCTATTCCCATCCGTACGGACACACGTCACTTTTTTCCTAAAACAGTCATTCTGAGCATGGACTGTAGATAACCAGTTCATACCCAAGAAGACGTCGTAAGGCCTCAAAACTGATATGAAGAGATCCCAGCCGAAGCTCTCTCCTCCTAGAGTAGGCTCACACTTCCGGCACCAGTGCATAATAATCGATTCTACTCCCATATGAGTCTCAAGACAGAAGGATCGAGCCAAAGACTATGTTGGAATCTCTATGCTCCGAACTAGGGTAGTGGAAATAAAAGAGTGATTGGAACCTGTGTTTATGAGAACTGCAGCTAAGGTGGAGTAGACACATACCGTAACTCATATCATATTTGGAGCACCATGGTCGTAGGCCTCATCTACCTAAGCTGATCTCTCCCATTTCCACCCGCTCCTTGCGGTCGGGGTGGACCCCCTCGTGGTGGTGGCGGTAGCACCTCGTATCGTCGTCCACTTCCAGCTGCACGTCTCGCTCCTCTTCCAGGTCCTCCTCCACCCTGCGGATTGCCTCGATCGATCCTCTTACTCTAACTTGTAGGTCCCTCAACTGCCTATTGATCATCAGTAAGATGGGTTAGATAGTCACGAGCCATGTGACCAAGCCGGCCGCAAGAGTAACACTATCAGCTCCTATAATGGCAGGCTTTGTCTCCACTCTGGGTGCCCCACAAAACTGATCCAGAGTCGTGTGGTCGACCCCCTGTGGGTCTGGTCCTCTTATACCTCAACGTCATCTGTCTACTTCCAGCTACAGAAGACTCCACTGCAAGTCGACTAGTGGTGGGTCTCGATTCTGGAGACTGGTCAGAAAAAAAATATCCACTTGGAGGGCTCTCTCCCACACCCCCGTCTGCATCGGGATGATGTGGGAGAAAACATAATCTCAGATCTCTCACCTGAGCCCCTGCTCAAAGGTATGGTCCCTGAAGAATGGGTCATGTACCATATCAGTGGAGTAGCACGAGAGGTCATTTAACCTTGCTAATTACTAAGCTACACTCATGTTGCCCAGCTGCAGATGAAGTCGCTCCTATATCCGCACCACTCGAAGGGTGGCTGGTACAAACTCTGCCTGAAATAGGCTCTCGATGTCTGCCCATAGAAGTGTTGTCTCATAATGCATCTGGAGCATCAGGCTCCACCATTTGCCTACTGCTACCTAAAGGAGGCTGGAAACATGGATCACCATGATGTCTGTTGGTGTCCCTACCAGCCTGAAGACTCTCACCCCAGCCTCCAGACAATCCTCAGCCGCCTATGGGTCCATATCTCCCTTGAACCTGGCTGGCCTTCGGTGCTAAAACTCGTGAAACACGCTCAAGCGGAATGCATCGTCTGCTACTGGGGCTGGTGGAATCTGTAGCCCAATGGGTGTTGGTATCGTTGGTGCCTCCATTGGTTCATCAATTGGAAAGGGGCCCTACACCAAAGCCTCGCTGCTCGATGGGCTTTCATTGCGTACAACTCTCAGGGCTCTAACGAGTTTTGCATTAGAAGGAATCACGGAAGAACAGATGTGAAATGGGAAAAAGACTATACTTGGTGAGATAACATGGTTTGATATGACTTAAAGAATACTTTTTAAAACACACATGGAATCATTGTCTTCGTGTACTAAGTCGGAAATCAGTAGTCAGGGTCCTGGTGTATGGATACGTCGGTCGCCGCACCAACACTACACTCCCTGAACTGAAAACCACACTCGGTACCATTAACACTATTTCTTCACAGAAAAGAGATATCATAGTCCTAATTTTTGTGGTAGAACCGACTCCTCTGATACCAATTTTTCATGACCCATCCCCTGGGGATTGTATCGTGACTACCCCATGCACATCTTCCATAAGCCAGGGTCAAGCTACTAGAACCAAAGGCGCAAATCTCTAAAACTGGGAAGGCATTGCATTTATAACTATAAACAAACACAACCAGAGTATAAGAGGAAAAAAACACTAAGTAAAAACTTTATGACATGTATGTTGAAAGTAAAGGGGCCAGAAATACAATCCAAAAAAGTAAAGTACAAGGAAAGGAAAAACATGTACCACTAAAAAGAAAAATAGCTGGATAGTGTCTAGAAGCTCTTGGATCGTCCACCACGGATCCTACCTAATGGGTTGGTATAGATAGCCTCCTCTATGCTCCACGTCCATCCGTCTCCTCCGGGTACCGACTCATAATTAAGTCCACCTCCGAGTACCGTCCAGTCCTCATACACTCTACCTCGGTCAGCGATGTCAGTCATCTACATCCAACACAACGATGTGCATGAATATCCCTTACAAGGGTGAATATAACTATACTCTGTAGGGACCACGTGACCCTAAAGGTCTCTCAAAATCCAACAAGGATAAACCACAAAGTTTGAATCAACAGATAACCATTATTTAGGTATATTCCCATATATATACATAAGTTATCTAGTAAACCATCTCAATCATGAGAAAAATACAAAGGTCATTGACTCAACTCAAACCAGTATTTTTCCTTATCAAAACCACAACAGCTAGAGAACTCCTACTCTTTCATGTATAGTGGGTCTGTTGTGACACCGAGGTTCTTCTCACTAACCTTAGACTTTTGTGGTACTCCTCCTATCGAGTACTTCTGGTCTACTGCCAACTACCAGGCTCTCTGTCCACTATGGGTCTATAGCCAAATACCGGACGCTCCCCCTAATAGCCTGTAAAGGTACTCCTCTTATTATGTATTGTGGGTTTTACACCAAATACTGGGCGCTCCTCCACCATGGGTCTCCCGCTAACTAGCAGGAGTTCCCCATTGGTCTAGTCGAATCACTCTGAGTCGAACCCTTGTCATATTTTCCTCGAATTATATCAATGTGGGACCTTTAAAATCCGAATCCCATTTCAAAATAAGGTGTCATTTTTTTACGTTCCAAAAGTGCCCTTCCTCTCCTCTTACAAAAGGCCTCCACCTCTACCTCCTTTCCCACACTTCCAAATCCTTTTCCTCAGCCAACCCCTTCCCATTTTGTCTTTCCAAATCTCTCTCTTACTCCTTGAAGCCTCACTTTGGGAAGAAGTCCTCCCAAGGAAGCCTTTGATCTCAAACCAAAGGGAGTTACCCGATTTTAAGGTAATGTATTCACTTGAGTCCTTTTGTTTTATTTTTCTTCTCCAACCCCCTAAACTCTTTTTATTCATTTCTTTTGTAACAACTCCAATATCTTCAATATACTAGGATTTTTTATAAGAAGTATTCGAGCTACACTTACACACACCTATATCTAATGGTTAAAGAACATACTATTTCCGTGGATGGCAAATTTCTTCCTCCCAAAACGATGTTTGTTCAACATTCTTTTAAAACCATCAATGGTGGCCATTAAGATGACACAATATTTATATATGATGTATAATATGTTTATGTTTTCCTTAAGCTTCTCTATTTTTCATTTTGGGCATACCTTTATGGTTCCCATTCTGGGTAAAAACGATATCTTCATTTAAGGAAATGTGGACTACCGCCCCCTCAAAGTGATTTGATTCGTTAATACCATATGTGGGACGTATAAAGGATGGAGTTATGATATTATTTATGATATTACACTGGAATTATAATATACCTTTATATCATTATGATTCCATTCTATAAAATACGAAATAGAAATGAAAGTAGCGTTCATGCGTACGTACGGCTTACCGTCTCCATGAACGGTGAATTTCATTTCATACCTCTAAATGATTATGTAATATTATAAATGCATGTATATACAAGATATATATGATATATAAGATATATACATCATGATTATAACTCTGGATATAATGGATACATGAACAACTTGTAATTATAAAGAGCATATTTTGACTCATTTACCAATGATCGTTAAAACGACAGTTATTAAATTAAATAATTACATAATGTTCATAAAATGGTAATAAGTGATATAAAAGGAATAATGAACTTGAAAAAGGTTCTTAAGAAAGTATAAATTAACTCATGTTTATTATTTAGGACATTAAAGAACGATCGAGTCAAGTTGGACCCGAGGTATGGGACTTCATCTCAATCACCTTTCATTGAGGCATATTTTGTTTTATACAAAACCATCTTTTATACGGAGTATAAAACCCTTTGACTTTTACATTTATCCAAAAGGAATCTTTTTTATATGAATCATTTTACAAAATAACAAAAGGGAATGTTTTTGTTGTATGTATGCGGCGACAACGACTTCTCCGCCGCCGTGACCATTATTTGAGTTTCGGCTTCCTCTACAAGCCAAACCTTTTATTTAAAATACAAATAAATACCATGTTTTTCTTTTCTTTTATTTTGGTATTGAAAATGGGTATCATAATTTTTTATATCAATGTGTTGTATTGATATCTTGTGATTGAAAAGTGGAAATGTTATGTTTCCTTTATGCATGTTTTATGTGAAACGATTATGTTGTGGTTCTTGGGCATTATTATGAATACGGGTGGTTCCGTGATAAACTAAGGGCAGGTGAGCCCGATATAGCTCTCCAATGCATTGGGTAACATGAAGGAGTGAAACATTAATGTTTCTCTGAAGAGATTTATGGAATATACTGTGATGGGTATTCCAAACGTAACTAAGAGGGTTACTCCCTACGTAAGAATGTTATGAATGACTCAAGTTACCTTTATGTCCTATGATTTCTTCGATTTATTCATGATTTGATGAGGTATGTTAAAGTGATTATGTTTTATGGGTAAAGTATTATTTCATTCTTATGTATATATGAACTCATGTTTCCTTTCAATATTTTTATAACCCATACTGATCTTTTTTATGCTCATCCCATGTTTTTTTGAAATATTTTTCACAGGTCAAGGGAATGGTACATGATAAGATGATAGTGTCAAGGAAGTGTCAAGAAAGAATCCATGTTTAATTTTAAATATATTTCCGATGATGGGAAAAATTAGTAATATATTTATGTAACCACTTTGTTTAAATGTTGAATGTAATGCCAGTTTTATGATCTAATTCTCTAAAACTCTAAACATGAAAAGATCCTCAAGGTGTAATCTTGTAATAACTCAAGATTAAGTAATGTTTAAGGCTTGGGCCTTACAGTTGTTATCAGAGGTCGGTTTAGATAACATTATGAGTTAGAATTATATTAAATGATTATCCAAAAATATTTTTTTTATGGTCAAATTGAAATGATATAGCATTTGAAGATTACCATGTTGCTTCATCTAAGACATGTTTGTTCAGAATGGTTTTCTGTCGAGGAAATAGGGAAGCAGTGCTAGGAAGGCATACAGAAGGAAATAACCTTCCAAATCAGCATCCTGAGATGGTCGGAATTGTAACTGAACTGTTTGTTGCAGTAATGGCGTTGTTGACTCAAGTGATAAATGGTGGTGGTATCCATGCACGAGACCATCCAGATCAACCGCAGAGGACCATGTCAGTGGTTGAACATTTCATGAGGTAACACCCCTAAATATTCATAGGATCATCTCACCCTGTGGTAGCTGAAGGTTGGATTAAAGCATTGGAAAAGATTTTCAATTTCATGGGGTGTTCAGACAATCAAAAGGTTAGTCTTGCTATTTACCGTTTGGAGGGTGAAACAGATCAGTGGTGGTCGATGGTTAAAAATATCAGGGACGCTGATGAGATTTATGATCTCGAATGGGATGAATTCAAAGGTATGATTCTTGAGAGGTATTTTCCTAAGGTTGTTCGACATAGGATAGAAAAAAAATTCCTGGAATTGAGGCAAGATGAAGACTCAGTGGATGCCTATGAAGAGAGGTTCACTCGATTAGCAAGGTATGCTCCAAATTTTATCCGAGTCCATGATAGTAAAATCAATCATTTTTACTCAGTATTAAAGCCAAAATATCGAAGGGAATTAGCTTCTCGTGAGTTTAACAGTTATGAAAAACTTGTTCAATGTGCTGAGAAGGTGGAAATGGAGTTTTCTGATGATCAATTGTTCTATAACAACCAGCAGAAGAAGAGAACGAGGTGGCATGAGAAAAGAAAGAATTCTTCAAAAAGGTATGACGGTAAGAAAACTAAGTTTCTAGTTTGTGATAACTATGGGAAAAGGCATGCTGGGGAATGTCTTCTGAATTCTAGAAAGTGATACTAATGCGGTAAGATGGGACATAAGGCTCAGGATTGCACTGAAAAAGATCAAGGTGAAGGTAAGACCAAATTTGATTTACAGTTAGTGAAATTTTTTATGTGCAATGAGATTGGTCACTATGAAAACGAGTGTCCAACAAAGAGCTTGAGTGATGGGAAGCAGTTAGACTACAAGCAGAAAGGGGTGCTGAAATCCATTTCAACTACTTCAGCAGATGTCGGGCTTTCAAATGAAGTTGTATCTGGTACATTGTTTGTTTTTTCATATTATGCCAGTGTGTTGTTTGATTCGGGGTCTACACATTCTTTCATCTCTGAAGCCTTTTCTAGTAAAATGGGAATACCATCTCAAGAAATGACTCATGAACTTGTGGTAAAAATACTTTGGGGAAATGTTGAGGCAAAAAGAATTTATAAGAACATTCATATCCTTATCCGTGGAAAGAACCTACTAGCAAACTTTATTGTTTTACCTCTAGTAGAGTTTGATGTTATCCAGGGTGTGGATTGGCTCCCTATTTACCATGCTAAGATTGATTGTAGAGATAAAGAATTTTCTTTTCATAAAGACTTTCAGTTTGTGTACAAGAATGAACCCTTACTGTTGATAACATATCAAGAGGCCGAGAAACTTGTAAAAGATGGAAATGAATGTTACCTTGCACACATTGTTGGAAACAAGGGAACTATTCAAATTAATTATGTGTCAGTGGTTAATGAGTATCTTGATGTTTTTTCAATGAGATTTCTAGAATAATACCAGATCGAGAAGTTGAATTTATTGTTGACATAGTTCCTGATGCTAGGACAATTTCAAAACCCTCTTATCGAATGGCTCAAATTGAACTTTTGGAGTTAAAGGAGAAATTGCAAGATTTATTAGATAAAGTTTCATTTGACCTAGCACATCACCCTGGGGTGCCCCTGTTTTATTTGTTAAAATTAAATATGGTTCTATGAGACTTTTCATTGATTATAGAGCCTTGATTAACATCACTGTTAAGAACAAATATCTTTTTCCTCATATCGATGATTTTTTTGATCAGCTCTAGGGAGCTCAGTATTTTTCAAAGATTGACATGATATCGGGGTACCATCAGTTGAATGTAAAGGAAGCAGATATTCCGAAGACTACATTTCGTACAGGATATGACCATTATGAATTTGTAGTAATGCATTTTGGGCTAACCAATACACCTATTGTATTCATGGACTTAATGAATAGAATTTTCCATGAGTTCGTGGATAAGTTTGTGGTTGTTTTCATTGATGATATTTTGGTGTTTTCTAAAAGTAATAAAAAGCATGAATGACATTTAAGGGTTATTTTGCAAACCTTGAAAGAAAATAAATTGTATGGGAAATTCAGAAAGTGTGAGTTTTGGTTGCAACAAATTTCTTTCCTTGGTCATATTGTTTCTAAAGATGAGATAACTGTTGATCCTGCAAAAACAATGGTTGTTGAAGAATGGCCAATACCCACAAATGTAACTGAGATTCGTAGTTTCCTTGGTTTGGCAGGCTATTACCGAAGGTTTTTTAGAAATTTTTCACGGTTATCTAGTCCAATGACTAAGCTAACTCAGAAAGGTGTTAAGTTTATCTGGACAAAAGAATGTGATGATTGTTTTCAGGAACTGAAAAGAAGATTGGTGAATGATCCATTTTGGGAACTACCTCCCAGGAATGGTGAGTTTGTTATATACAGTGATGGTTAATTGAAAGGACATGGTTGTGTCCTAATGCAGAATGATCAGGTAATCACTTATGCTTCACGTCAGTTGAAAACTCATGAGGTAAATTACCCTACACATGATTTGGAATTAGCTGCTGTTTTTATTGCTTTAAAATTTTGGAGGCATCATTTGTATGGAGTAATGTGCGAAATATATACCGATCAAAAATGTTTAAAGTATATATTCACTCTGAAATAATTGAACATGAAACAAAGGAGATGGCTATAATTAATCAAAGATTATGATTGTACAATTCATTACCATCCGGGAAAAGCAAATAAAGTGGATGATGCTTTGAGTCAAAAAATTAATGCTTCATTAACAATGTTTCATTTGGAATGTGATCCTTTGGTTATGGATTTGATGAACATTGGCATAGAAGTTGTTGGTGCAGGATGTCCTTCTGTTTTATTTTAGGTATCAGTGAAATCTTTTCTATCAGAAAGAATCAAGCAAGCACAGAAGCAAGACAGTGAGTTGCAGAAAATGGTAGAGCTGGTTCAGAAATGTAAGTTGCATGAATTCAACATTGATAGTGATTGTGTTTTGAGATTTGGGAAGAGATTGTGTGTTCCTTGTGATTTAAAATTGAAGAGAGAGTTGGTATGTGAAGCTCAAAGTTCTTCGTTTTCAGTTCATCGAGGAAGTACTAAGATGTATAGAGATCTTCGGGAGTAGTACTGGTGGGATGGAATGAAAAGAGATATTGCTGAATTTACTGTGAAGTGTTTGACTTGTCAGCAGGTTAAAGCAGAGCGGAAGTTACCGAAAGGTATGCTTCAGCCTCTACACGTGCTAGAGTGGAAATGGGAGAATATATCCATGGACTTTGATGTGGGATTACCGAAGACATCACGAGGTAATAATGCAATATGGGTTATTGTTTATCACTTGACTAAATCAGCTCATTTCCATCCTATTCAAGATACCTTATCTCTAGATAAACTTTCTCGATTGTACCTTAAATAGATAGTCATGTTGCATGGAGTTCCTCTATCCAATGTATCTCATCGTGATCCCAGCTTTACTTTTTACTTTTGGAAGGGCCTTCAAAAGTCATTGGGTACTGAATTAAATTTCAGTACAGCTTTTCATCCTTAATCAGATGGGTAGTCAGAATGAACAATTCAGACCTTGGAGGATATTCAATGAGCTTCTTCGATGGATTATCAGGGAAGTTGGGACCAACATCATTCTTTGGTTGATTTTTCATATAATAAAAGTTTTCATTCTAGTATACAGATGGCACCATTTTAGGCATTATATGGGATGCAGTGTCAAACTCCATCTTTTTGGGATGCAGTGGGTGAAAGGAAGTTGATGGGACCGGAATTGGTAGAAGAGATGGCAGAAAAAGTTTAGTTGATTCAGAAACACATGAGAAGAGCTCAAAGGTGACAGAAGAATTATGCGGACAATAGGAGGAAGGATCTCTCTTTTGTGGTAGGTGATCATTTTTTCTCAATGTTTCACCATGGAAAAGTGTGATGGGATTTGGTAAGAAAGAAAAGTTGTTTCCAAGGTTCATTGGACCATATGAAATTCTGGAGAGAGTTGGATCAGTTGCTTACCGAGTGGCTTTACCTCTGAGTTTATCTCAGGTACACAATGTTTTTCATGTTTCGATGTTGAGAAAGTATATGTCAGATCCATCTCATGTTTTGAGTCCAGAGGTAGTTCAGCTGGAAGAGAACCTATCTTCTGAGAAACAACCGGTCCAGATTCTTGACCACAGGGAGAAGGTGATTCATCAGGTAAAGGTTTTTTGGAAAAACCACATGATTGAAGATGCAACATGGGAATCTAAAAATGCAGTGAGGGATAAGTACCCCCACTTATTCGGTAAGTAAATAAATTGCGGGGACGTAATTTTCTAAAGGGGGGAAGGATGTAACATCCCAAGTAAGTAATGAATAATATATATTATTATCTATGTCTATTAATGATTTAGATAGTGTTTTAGAGGCTTAAAATGAGAATAAATCCAATCCTATGCAAGGAATACAATAATATTCTTAAAAGATTGTTTTACTGCCTTTTGATGGCAAACCATTTTTAAATCAAAATTATGACAATTTTATAATATCTATTTATCAAAATAAACATATTCTTTATGATTGGGACATTGAAATTTAAATTGGATAAATTTTTGGTATTTTTCTGACAATGCCCATTTTTTAATGAATAGTGAAAATACTGCATTTTACATCAAAACTACTTTTTCATTTAAATTAATTATATGGTTAGATTATATTTTAAATTGGTCATAAAGTGTAATCTGAATATATTTTTACCATTTAATCTAATGATGGTAATTAGGATTAATTTCACTTTTGAATTGGGCATAAACTAATGCCAAACCTTTCATAGATATTGTTTTAAAAAAAACCCACTATTTGTTGTGACAACGGAAATTATTTTTAAATAAATTATTTCAATTTATGTGTTTTGAATTTGGTAAAATGGATTACATAGTTGGAATCATAAGGTCAAAATTATTTATTCAAAACTCTTTTTTTTGGACATTATGAATAGTAACGATGGTAATTATCTTGAATTATCTTGATTAAAGAGTAATTGGGTAGTTAAGGATAATAAAATAATATCATGATAATAAAAAATGACACCAAAATGTGTCCTAATGATATTGTTTGTCTCATGGACGACCATAGGATACCTTTTGACAAACTTGGGGACACCATGGAATCACTTTTGTGGGAAAGTGACTTGTTATCCTTTTATTTTTTTTGAAGAAAGTAAATATAACAAAATGTATCACCTGATGAAAATATTTTTAATTTTGTCCACATAGATGATATTCTAGACTATAATTATTAATTGTAAAGATAAAAAGATTTCCTATATCATAGTATTTGTTTCATAATTTTTAGACATTAAATAAATTAAATTATTTATGACATCATGTTGATGCAACCATTACCTCATTAATAATGGATTTAAATAAAATGAAACGATAATGTAAAATATATGACCTAAACATGTCCAAAACCTATTGGGTGGGTATATTTCGAAACCTTATCACCTTATCCTCGAATTATATCAATGTGGGACCTTTAAAATCCAAATCCCATTTGAAAATAAAGTATCATTTCTTTACTTTCCAAGAGTGCCCCTCATCTCCTCTTATAAAAGTCCCCCACCTCTACCTCCTTACCCACACTTACAAAGAATTTGGATCTGCCAACCCCTGCCCCTTTTGTCTCTCCACATATATCTCTTACTCCTTGAAGCCTCACTTTTTGCAGAAGTCTTGTCAATGAGGCCTTTGAGCTCAAACCAAAGGGAGTTACCCGATTTTAAGGTAATGTCCTCACTTGGGTCATTTTATTTTATTTTACTTATCCAACCCCCTAAACTCTTTTTATTCGTTTATTTTGTAACAACTACAGTATATTAAATATACTATGATGTTGTTATAAGAATTATTCGAGCTACACTTACACACACCTACATCTAATGGTTAAAGAACATTCTGTTTCCGTGGATGGCGAATTTCTGCCTCCTGAAATAATGATTGTTCAACATTCTTTTAACACCTTCAAAGGTGGTTGTTAAGATGACACTATATTTATATATGATGTATAATATGTTTATGTTTTCCTTAATCTTCTGTATTTTTCATTTTGGGCCTACCTTTATGGTTCCCATTATGGGTAAACACGATATCTTCATTTAAGGAAGTGCGGACTACCGCCCCCTCAATGTGATTTGATTCGTTAATACCATATGTGGGATGTATAAAGTATGGAGTTATGATATTATATATGATATTACACTGAATTATAATATACCTTTATATAATTATGATTCCATTCTATAAAATACGAAATAGAAATGAAAGTAGATTTCATGCATACGTACGGCTTACCGTCTCCATAAACGGTGCATTTCATTTCATACCTCTAAACTATTATGTAATATTATAAATGCATGTATATACTGGATATATATGATATATATGATATATAAATCATGATTATAACTATTTATATAATAGATACATGAACAAATTGTAATTATAAAGAGCATATTTTGACTCAAGTACCAATGATCGTTAAAACGACCGTTATTAACTTAAATAATTACATAATGTTCATAACATGGTAATAAGGGATATAAAAGGAATAATGAACATGAAAAAGGATCTTAAGAAAGTATAAATTAACTCAAGTTTATTATTCAGGACATTAAAGAACGATCGAGTCAAGTCGGACCCAATGTATGGGACTTCGTCTCAATCTCCTTTCATTGGGGCATATTTTGTTTTATACAAAACCTTCTTTTATATGGTGTATAAAACCCTTTGAATTTTACGTTTATCCAAAAGGAATATTTTTTATACTAAGTGTTTTACAAAATTACAAAATGGAATGTTTCTGTCGTACGTATGCGGCGACAACTACTTCTCCACCGCCGTGACCATTATTCGAGTTTCGGCTTCCTCTACAATCCATAACTTTTATTAAAAAGAAAAATAAATACGATGTTTTAATTTTATTTTATTTTGGTATTGAAAATGGGTTTCATAATTTTTTTATCAATGTGTTGTATTGATATCTTGTGATTGAAATGTTGAAATGTTATGTTTCCTTTATGCATGTTTTATGTGATACAATTATGTTGTGGTTCTTGGGAATTGTTATGAAGACGGGTGGTTCCGTGATAAACTAAGGGCGATTGAACCCGATATATCTCTCTAATTCATTGGGTAACGTAAAGGAGTGAAACGTTAAGTTTCTCCGAAGAGATTTAGGGAATATACTGTGATGGGTATTCCAAACGTAACCGAGAGGGTTACTCCCTATGTAAGAATGTTATGAATGCCTCAAGTTACTGTTATGTCTTATGATTTCTATGATTTATTCATGATTTGATGAGGTATGTTAAAGTGCTTATTTTTTATGGGTAAAGTATGATTTCATTCTTATGTATATATGAACTCATGTTTCCTTTCCATATTTTTATAACCCATACTGAGCTTTTTTATGCTCATCCCAAATATTTTTGAAATGTTATTCACAGGTCAAGGGAAAGGTAAATGAAAAGATTATAGTGTCAAGGAAGTGTCAAGAAAGAATCCATGTTTTATTTTAAATATATTTCTATTGATGGGAAAAATGAGAACTACCTTTATGTAACAAATTTCTTTAAATGTGGAATGTAATGCACGTTTTATGATCTAATTCTCTAAAACTCTAAACCTGAAAATCTCCTCAAGGTGTAATCATGTAATAACTCAAGATTAAGTAATGTTTAAGGCTGGGGCCTTATAATTTCCATCACCACTGACGGTTTTTCGATCAGACACCTATAGCCCAAGAAATGGGGTAAAAGTTGTAATCGACCCATAGAGGGTCCGAGTCCGGTCCGACCCAGTAGGACCGACCTAGCCCAACCTGGTCCGAATTGAGGCCTGACCCGGTCCGCGGGTCTAATCAGGTCTAGGGAAGCGGCCATGTACGATTGGTCTGCCCAAACTGAGGGGGTGGCCCGACCCGAAGGGGAAGCACGACACGAAGGCATGGCCCGGCCCATGACGGCCAAGTCAGACCGGCGACCGGTGGGGGTCCACCATAGCCATGGCCAGAAAGGAAAACCGCACACTCCCCTGGCACCCGAACAACTTAGAAATTCGGTTAAAACCGAACAGGCGTCGGGTGGCACCGTTCCATCTCACATGGGACCCGACGAGGTCTCGCACCTCCTTTCTGTCCCGAGTGGCCAGCCGCTCCTCACCAGGGCATAGCGTGATGGAGCCACACCCCTCCACCACGACCTCACTTGGCCATGGCCTCCTGCTTGTCTCCACGCAGCGCGACGACACCATGCTCCTCGTCCGACTGCCACATACCTCCTAGTTGTGGTCCTTCCTTTCGGCGTGGTGCAATGACATTGTGTCCCTCTGGCACCGCCGCGGCCCGCCTGGCTGTGGTTCGATTCTTTGCACGGCATGGTAGTGTGGCGCCCCTGTGGTGACCTGGAGCCCTTGCACCGCCGGCTTCTTCACGGCCGGCTCATTTTCGGGCTCCACGTGTACCACCTATGTCGTCATTGAACAAGAACAAACAAAAAACGGGAGGGTCGGGCTATGTTTGTGCGGTTTGAACCAACCTCATTACTGTGATATCATTCTATTCTCATACCCAAAATTTGAATGATGAGGAACAAGTATAAAATAAGTCAAACCCCCTACCTTGATTTTCGCTCGTTTTCAAAGTCATGGGATGCAGACGTCGTTCCATTGACGTCCGGTAGAAAATGAAGAAATCGGGAGGAAGGATTCGGGGAAGACGAGTCGAGATTACGTCATTGGAGTTCTTCATGTGTGGTAGTGTTTCCTCTACTTGCCTGAGTTGAAGAGGGAGAATATGGTGCTCTTCTTTCATCGGTGGTGATGGGCGTTCTATTAATTCTTCGTTGAGATGATGAAGTCCTCTCAATTCTCCCAAAGGAACTTACTCTCCTTAATTCTCCAAACAAGGATTATGCCAACCGCCCACCACAATAATACAACACATATTATAATGTTGGTATAATGAATTCAAATAATTCTAAATGATTCTAAATTAATTAATTTACCTTACTTAATTAAATTGGAGCTGTTTTCTCATTAAATTATGGTGGAAGGAGAAGAGTATCGCCAACATAAATGGGGGGGGGGTTAGAGGTGTTCCAAAATTTATGGGGAGTTAAAAGAGTTAAAAAAAAGTGTAGGATCCACTATATAAAATCTTTCCAAGGGAGGTTATGTGCAGGTGGTCCCCACAACCATAACATCTCATGGGAGGTTATGGTGTGGTGTCCCCCACTACTAACCTCCTCATGGAGTTTTCAACCACCATAGAATTAAAAAAAAATTAAAACTATATCATTCTTCAATTTAAATAAAAAAACCCCACAAACTATCTTCCATTCCCATTAAAATGCAACTGCGGTGAAAGTCTTACTAAGAAATCACTGACACTACGAGTTCAACAATGCCCTCGGAATTCGATTCCGATCACTGGTTAAGATGTTATGAAATCTCGATCGCATGTTTAATGGACGTACATGAGAAAAATTTCATAAATTTATTTCGAGCACACCAGGCCACTGAATAAAGGGCCCTCAGAAACTACGGACCATTAATAAAATTCCATGAATTTAAGAAAAAATTTCCATGTAATTTCTGGGTCTTTACATTATCATTCACAACACAGGGAAATCCATTCTAATCATTTAAACAAAAATACATATTTATAATCAAAATCAATATTATGTGTTTTATAGGGGTTTTAATCTTTAATTTTATGGAAAATTGAATTGATCACGTTTGACTATGTCAACATAGACACTCATTTATTTATCATAAATTATAATGTTCTGCTTTGAATTGGATTATGAAAAGGTTAAAAAAAATGTTCTCCCAATATATAATCTAATGGAAACCAATCACATTCTAGATAACTACTATATTTATTTATAACTATAATATACTAATAATAGATTTAACAGATATACATTCAAATCATTAAAATATTATCAATGTTAGAGTCATATTTTCATGTGACATTGATAACATGGATACATAAACAACATTTTCATAATTTTTCTCATAAACACCCAAAAAGTACTTAATAACCTTCACCCAATTTAATCATATCAAAATAAAGAAATTTAAAAGTAATTTCAAAAAAGAAAACATATGAAACAGTGAGAAAAGGTTTTCATTTGGGTTAAAAAATGAATATATCATTGATAACATAAGAAAAATGAGAGTATAAGGGTATAAGAACATGATATTAACATTTTAAAACCACAATAAATACATCATTTATCTTGATCATGAGTCATGTATTAAATATTGAAACCTCATAATATATGAATCATAATTGACTTAATGATTATTATTCATGTTATATTAACATTAGAACAATACTTATGATTTTTAAATAATCGAAAAATAGAATATTGTTGTATTACATATGGACCACTCTATGAATTCTATATTGGAATTTCTTGAGTCCCCATTCCATTATATATATATATATATTAATTCTTTATTCCTAAGACTATCATTGTGTCCAGAGTTCCTCACTAAACAAGGTTCACTCAATATTAAATTTAATGGAAAAAATATGAAACCCACCATTTCCAAATCCAATTAATGGCTATATAATTATATAGCCACCCATTTCATAATAATAATCCACCATTAACTCAGACATATGTGTATAATATATTCATCATATACCATAACTATTATAAAATAAATGGGTTTCATAAACATTTCAACATTTCATAAAGTCCAATCCAATGGTAAATAAATAATATTTATAAATATCTCATTATCATAATTATAAACCCTTAGTAGAATTAATATAGTTGGAATCCTTGGATCATATTCCTTGTAAATAATATGTAACATTATATGATGTTATTATAATTGAATAATTATTTTAAAATAACACATGTTATATTTCTTGTGTAAAATTTATATTTCATTTTAAAATTGGTTGGTCAAAATCTAAAATATATCAAATACTAAGGAAAATATATTTTTAAAAAATAACCGTGTAGAATATTAAATTAATCATCCATGAATTTATCCGTAGGTAAATTAAAAAAATCTATTTATTATGTGTTTGTTAAAATGGAAATTATTTTCTAATATTAAATATAAAATTGAAAATTATTATTTGTTTGAAAAATGAAAAAATAATATTTAATTTTTTTACGTAAATAATTCATGGAAAATAAAGTATAATACAATTATAAGAGCTTTTAAAAAATAATATTTAAATTTCTTATAAAAATCATGGATATTTTGGAATATTAATATTTTAATGATGAGTAAAATGATATCTATTTTCCATAAAAATGTTATTTCGATATCCTGATTTAATGAAAAATGGAAAATAAAATAAAAAAATAAAAAAACATCAACAAATAACATGTTGAGAAGAATTTACATGGTATTCTAGGGAGATACTTCTTAATCCTATATTATTACCATCTAAATCATAAAAATCCTGATAAAATTTCAAATTGTAATATAAGATTCTTTCGAATATAAAAAAATAAATAAAAAATACCATGAAATAGAAAACTAATTGTATTTATGTAAATATAAATAATTTTCATGAGAAATGTGAAGAATTAAATTTTAGGGATATATATAAAACACATAAAAACATATTTTTAATATATAATGAGTCACATTGGAATAAAATTTACATAAAATTATTTTATCTCTTGTTTAAAGTTCATAGAATGTGATCTATATTATCATATAAAAATATTCATTGTATATATAGATCATAATTGTCTAGATACAAATAATATAACATATTTTCAACAAATAACATCTTAACACCAATTTATTTACATTTCACTATTAACACCTTATATTCATAGTGTTAAATATTTCATTTTTTATAGTAATATTTGTTTGTTAGTTTTGGTACTTTTACATTTATCAATGTTAAATAATATCTATAATTAAAAGAATGATATTAACATGAAATTTATTAATTATATATATTTATTTATATTCACCAGGAGATGTTTTTAAAAAAATGAACTACACCATTCATAGAGAGGGCATGCCTTATGACTGATGAAACACAATGATCACTTTTATATGGATAAAATAAAAGTGTGAAAACTAATAATTAAAATTTATATAATTTTTATTTTATAAAATATATTCAATGAACATAATCATATAACCATCCATATATAGTCAAATCATAAAAAAAATTCACATCATTTCAATAGAGGTGGTTGTCAACACCTATGCATGAGTGACAATATCAATTTCTAAATGTATGAAACTTAAAATGGAAAAAATGATATTATAATTATATAATAATTATTATGTAATTAATTCCACTTATAAATTTTAAACTCTCCATTTTAACAAACCATCTGTTATGGATATTGAAAATGAATTGTATCGATGTCTGGGGTGGAATTATTCATGTATGAATGAGTGATAATTTCACTTCAAATTTGATGGACTAAATTATTGATATTTCTGCATACCTAAATAGAATAAAAATTTATTATATTTATTATAATAAATATATAATTTTATAATAAATAACACTAATTTGGAGGAGTAATAATAATAAATAAATTAAAAGGAATTCAAAAATTTGATTAACATTCCACCTATATAACTCAATTATAAAAATACATAATGTATGTTTGAGTGTTATTTTAAAGGTATTGACCCTATAAATACTTTTAATAATGTTTATTTGAGAATTTTTTAGGGATTTTTTATCCAAATTAATAAGTTTGGTGAAGATTACAATAATTAAGGTAGTCATTCTATAAGTGGGGGAGAGTGAACACATAGAATTTAATAAAGACTATAAAAATTCATATTGATGAAAATTAATCTAAATTTAATGTGTTTTTAAATTGGGACAATACAGGTATAAAATATTTAAATATTTCATGATTTAAAAAACCATTATTTTAAATTAAAACCATATCTTTTGGTTTAACAAACCCACTATTTTTTAACAATTACTATTATGAAAAATAAATATTTTCTAATGCTGATCATAAAGACAAATGAAAATGAATAATTATTATATTTTTATTGGTAGATAGAAAAATTGAATCCATTTTATAAAATTAATGTCAATTTTTTTGAAGAATTTCATTTAATTTTCACCAAAAAAATATTATGAAGAGCTGTTGATTGGAAAAAATACATAGTATTTTTTATAAATAAATACAGATAAAATTTTATGACAATAAAATTAATTGTATTATTAATAATATTTAAAAAATAATTATAGTTTCAATGTCCATTCAAATATTAATAATCATGGTTAATGGTTTGAATAATTATTACATTTTGAATAATAATAAATATTCATCTCTATTTATTAAAAGTAATTGTTTTTTTAAAATATTCAATAGATCAATAAATTGTAATTTTTATCATAATGATTTAATTAATGATGTTCAATTTTTAAAATAATGTCTATAAATGTGAAGAAATTAATTAAAATATTTTCTCAAAACAAAAAATAAAAATCATTTCTGATTGAAAATATATTTTTAAAAATATAATTACATGAAGACAAATTGAGTCCTCATTTACCAATGTATTTGAAATTTACATAACCATTTCAAATAATTTATAAATGGTTTTTATTAGGATTCATTCATCCAGTATAATAGAAAAAATATACTAGTATACTATAATAATAATCATTTTGGCAATGGGTTTTGGGTACCGTAAAATAATGAAATATTTAAATTTATTTGATGTTAAATATTTCATAGAATCTCAAGGTTATAATTAACAATTTTATAAAAGATGTCACAAATTTTTAAGAATTTATAACATGTTTGATCAATTAATGGTAGTTATAATATTCTAAATAGTTGATTTGATTATCAATTTCATAAGGTCATTATGTAGGAGGAGGATTTTTTAAAGACTAAATATATGTTTTTCTATTGAGTATTTTTGTATTCAGTATTATTCTTTACCAAAAATAAAAATGATGTTTTCAGTTTCTTGATTAATTTAGTGTTTTATGGGTTGTGATATTTTTTATGGTGTTCATCAATACAATCCTTCAATATTTTTTGGCCAGGTGAATATATTGGTAATCATCTACGATCAATCATGGATGATATTTAATGACTTTTTTATTGTATTCAATCCAAGTGTTGGTTTTTCAAACATGAGGTTATTATAATTTGAATATTATCTCTTAGTAGTGTGTAACTATTGAGCATTGAATGATTGAAGAAGATATATTTTAGGTTTCACCCAAAACATGTCATCAAGCTGCACATATTCAATATTATTCTATATTATAATATTAAATTTAGATATTATATTTCTCGGATTATTATAACTTATGAAAACCCGAACATTGAGGAATAATTTTTTATATGATTAATAATTGGTAGTTTTTTAGTATCTAAAATTTATTTTGAAAATGATAATATTACTAGGTTTTCAATATGGATTTAATTAGACCACCCAGGATATTGAGTTAATAATGGATTGTTTTTTCAACTGCTACGGTGACTATGTCATATAAGCGAGTAAATTATTATTTTTATTGATCATGACTACTTTTATTGTACATCCTAATAGGGGTATTGAATCAGTGTCTTGATTATTTGTGATTTTTTAGTACTATGAAAACAAGATCACCTACTATATTAGGAAGTTAAATGATTATATAATGTTTTAACTAGAATGACATGACAATTTATATAATGATAGAATATATATTATTATAGGATTATTAATCGAATTAATAGACGGCTGTGTAGGTTATACGGTTCCACATGGAATGATGTATTCCTCCCCATATAAATGTTTTTGATGGGAATTAGTGAGGGACTAAAATATAAATTTTAGACTCTATTCCAATAATATTATTAACGATCGGTAAATAACATTACAAAATAATATATAATAAATAATAAAAATATCATATGGAAATTTCAATAACAAATTCAATAAAAATTGATACATTTATGTTATAAATTAATCCAAATAACATCCGCAAAAGATGTATATCTTATTTTGAAGTAGTTAAAAATAAAAATACTGGGGAACAAGTAGAAAATAATACCAAATTGTGTTATGTTATCTCCCATATCTACATCAATATTCTCCGTATCATGTTCCCTTAATTGTGCCTTTCCTTCTCACTATATCCTACATAAAATATTGAACTGGGATTAAGAAGGTCAAGTAGGTTCTGTGTACAATATCTGATCCAAAATTCATGGAATTTCACAATCATAAGCGTTAAAGAGAAATAAGATTGGATGTATTGATAAAATAAATTAAAAAAAAAAGATATAAATAAGAATCTTATGTCATTTAATTTTTTATTTAATAGGATGACATGAAACATAACAGAAAACCCCTAAACACTTTATGGACTAAGATGTAGATCTATAATAGAACCCCTCATAGATATGTTTTTAGCCTCTAAGATAGTGTGCGGACTAAACCTAAATTACACATGATCTACCAATATCCACAATATCAATTTAATCCCCTGATAATACCCTCTAACTCAAGGTAGTCCAACAACAAAATCCATTATATCAACCCTATTAATAATGATGAACCCACCATATCAGTCAATGTATATTGAAGATACAATTTTAAATTCTAAATAAACTAATATAATATCTATATCACATAGAGTAAAAACATAATCTCACTTATGTTGTGTCTATTATATCAATTTGTGTGGTAATACCACAAACACACAATCATTATATTTTAAATTTAGTATATATTAATGATGAAAATGATTATCTTATGATATTAATTATAATTTGTGAGAATAAATCAAAAACATATGGAATATAAAATTCCCTTAACCATCCCTTTAACTTCATTTCCTCCCACTAATATTTTAATTAAATTGCACATGTTCAATACACCATTATGTATCACCCAATGCCTGGATGTTGAAATCCTTTTTATCAATTTTCATAACATAATACATTACTTTATTCCAAAAATAGGGTCCAATACTTAAATTATAACCCATATGATCTATTTGATACAAAATATAGAATATT
Organism: Viscum album; assembly: GCA_963277665.1. Classification (NCBI taxonomy): domain Eukaryota; kingdom Viridiplantae; phylum Streptophyta; class Magnoliopsida; order Santalales; family Viscaceae; genus Viscum; species Viscum album. The sequence continues at coordinate 1,925,075,737 of OY728160.1, forward strand.
CATAAGCATACACACACATACAAACTCACATGGTAGACTTCCATGTAACCACATTATAATGTTAAATCTTTTTATGGAATCCCAAACCCATGATCCGAAGAAGTCATTCAATATTATGTAAATATATATTCATGGTTAACCTAATAAATAAAATTAAAATCCGCAATCTCTTTAATTTCCTATTTTACAAGATAATAATATTATGGGATCATAAGGTGTGTTTTTTATCAGGGGGAATAGTTAAAAAAATCTTAAACCAAGATTTAATGATTGGTTAAAATTAAGAGGTAATGATAACCATTTATATATGGTGTTGGGTTTTTTTGTTAGGGGATAATAATATAAAGGCTTAAAAAAGGTTTGGGATGGAATTCTTGAACAACCATTATAAAAATCATTATTGAAACCTTTGGCTATATGATCTCCCAACACTATGTAAATGGATCCATTACAGGGAACCCTTTATTCCACAAAATCTATAAGGTGGAATTATATCATGTAAATGGATTCTTCTATATCCATCAACAATCCAATACCTTACACTAGGTTCTCAATAGGTACTTTCATTATAATTTAGATGGTGATAAATTAGTTCGCGACTTCAACCCACTATTCATAATGACACACCTAGAACCCTTAAAATAATAATATAATAAACATTAAATAAAAATATTATTATATATGAAACATGAAATTTGGGGTTAGTAACATAATAACACATATATTCTTTTTGTCGCTGATAAATGGTTCTAGGTGTATTAATTGTAAAACATGGGCCAATAGATGCCAACACCCAACTCACACACTCATTTCATGAACATAAATCACCCATGTTTCAACAATACATGAATTAATTTACATATATTTCCTTAATTTACATTATCATGAGGGTCCACAATATACATTGATTACTCAATAATTGATAAAACTACATGAAACATAAAATTTTTATAGTAGTGATGTGATGCAGTACTGCCCACCTGGACAGTAGATGAATGAGACATGACAACCATTAGCCAACATCCATAAGCAAGGGTCCAGATAAAATTCTTGAGAAGGTATAACTATAATATGATTCCTCTACATAATTTACTTTTACACTCACAACATACCATCCCTTTTTGGATGTGAAGTGGAATAATAATAAAAACTAATAAAACCTATAGTAAGAACCCAGTAATGTAATAACCTAAATGGAATAAAAAATAGCGTGATAAAGTAATCCAAAATGTAAAAGGATAAATAATTATGAAAAAAGGCCTCCGGACCACACAAAATATTCATTGAGACTGTGGTTACAAATATTCAAATCCCAACTACCAGAAGAGGTTTATGCCACAGAATTCCCCTAAGGTCTAAATATTCCATTACCCAACTATATTTAAAATTTATAACATATGAGTGATTTTATAAGATCTTATGTTTATGTGATTATATATGTAAAAAGTAGTATTACCCATTAACTATAGAGGTGGGGGGATACGTGATAAATGTAGTCATCTGAATCTAAAGAAAATGTTAAGAAATAAAAACAAGATTGTTATTTTATCATATAATATTACCACGAGATTGTTAAATTTGATACACATACCATATATTTTCTCATCTACATGAGTATTCCAAAATATCCCAAGAACCATATTCAATTCCTAGCATTTTGTGGGTTTGACATAAGATGAGATAGTATATCAGACACACACATCCTAACTAGGGAAGACAATCAATGTGGAACTATATACAAGTAGAGGACCTGCACCACGATACAATAGTTGGGATTCACTCTATATATAGTTAGAGTATGCATTACCATGTTCTTTGTGATTCATCTCAAAATGATTAGGATTAAAAACATTCTTCATTAAAGATATTACACTATTTATGTACAGGACCCATGAACTAGTACATCTTGAGGGGGAGGGTGCCACTCAGTATGTAGAAGAATCACTCTATAATATGTTAGGGAATTCCACTCAGTATGTAGCGAAACAACACTGTAGTACATCAGGGATCTTCTTGTCAATTGGTGGAAGAAACACTCTTTAGTCCATGGGGAGGGTGATACTCTATATGAAAATCATCAATTCCCATGTTAGTCGAGGGGTGGAGGATTCCTTGATGTCGGTTAGGGTCCCACACCCTAATCCAATAAGGTGTTATATATGTAGGTATATGATCCATATCATATTCTGTTAGGGGTTTTCCGCTCAATAATAATAGTACCCACCCATTAGTCAAATAAGAGGCTTCCTCTTAGACTATTGTAGGAATTTTGGGGGAGTCATTCTATTTTATGATAGAGGGTTTCAATCCTAGACCTCTCTCAAATGATCATAACCAAACAATATTCCAATAAATCATCACCTACATAATATTATTGGATAATAATCTATCCACATATATCAACTTATATTATTAGGACCACCCCATGTTACATGTGGAATGCAATCCATATGGGCTACATGTATTCAAACAATGAGTAAAAATGAATAAGATACAATTGTTATTTGATGTAATAGGAATACCATAGTGTGAATGATGGTAATAAATATATGTTACCACACTTCATCTTCTAGAAATATCTAAACATGAAATGTATTAGAATTCAAGTCACTATAAATGTCATGTATGAGGTCCACATGATATCAATATTCCACTCTGGGATTTTCTATGTGATCATCTTTTTCTTGAGTTCATCATATCATTCATGTGATCCTGGTCATGTCCCATCAGGAAGAATCTTCCATTTCCAAAACCATATTTCTATATTTTCATGACTTTATGGATGTTTTCATTATTATTTACTCTTGGAGTTATTTTTAAAAAACAAGTTGTAGGCCAAAATGTGTTTTAGGTACCCACATGATGTGTGAAAATTATCATTACTAGTAAATCCTAACCACTCCAGCAAGAGTACTACAGGGTGCCAATTCATCCCATTACATGCCCTATATTTGGGATTTTCCTAGATATTCATATATTTTTGGAATATAAAAAATGCATCATTTCTTTATTTATTTTCAATATTCATTTATTAAAAATGGGATGGGTCACATCGAAACAATTTTTCTCATTCTCTAGTGGCTGGAAAACAAACACCATCCTTTCATATGGTTCCTACACATGTATAATGATCCTCAATCCATTTTTTATTATTAATATATCCTATATCTACTAGAACTAAAAATTTTATACTATAATTTAACATTATCTATATTCAAACCACTATCCATAACTTTTTTTTCACAATAATCAGAAATATGTGGGATTCACCACAATCGAACTACCCAAACAATGTCAAACCGGGATCACATTTGACAATGGTATGAAAATTTAATAAATGATGTGGTAAAACCACCAAAAAAATGTTTTGAAATATCTATGTAAAAGAACATCAAGACAAAATTTTCAATGAAATGAATCATGGTTGAGTCTACTGAATATGAACTAAAAAACATTGAAATAATTAATTTAAAAAAAAAAATAATGAGAACATTGTGAAATCACTAACATGAAATTAGATGATCAATTTCATTGATTAACAGTTTAATGAAGTTGGTTTAAAAAATAAATGATTTGAACTAACATTATTATCAAGTGATATATCATAATGTACACATTCTGTAGTGATATTTATAATCTATATCGTCTACTCTCTAATGATAGAACTTTATTAGATTATTAGTATTCATATGATCATGATCTATGAATAAAATGAAACCTCCAATAAATAATATCATGGTTATGGGGCTATCCATGATTATTTTCTATATCATTATATTTATATATGGATATATTTTTTGCGTGTTTAATGATTTAGTGTAAATAGTGATTTAATTAAACATCTTAAATACCAAACATATTATAAATAAACCAAATGTCCAACATCAATCAAAACTAGTTCATACCCAGGGTAATCGTTCTGGTTTAGATTCAACCATTGTATCAAATTTAGAGTCCAATATTCTATAAAATAGATATTCCATTAAATATGAAAAATATCATTCTCAAAATATAATATATGTTAAATATTTTTATGAAATTATTTTCTAGATCACAAGGCCCCAGAATGTTGAGATTTATCAGCAATTGTACTTTAAAATATATCTTGATGTATTTAAAATTATAAAATGTAAAAAACCGATTCTATAAATAATTCCGTAAATTATTTATTTTCATTAACAAAAATAACAAAATAATAAAAAATTTATAATATTGATACCACATCCAGCTCTCCCTCTCCCAATAGATCTCATTCTAGCTCCCATATTTCCACAAAACATGAATCAATGGAACAATCCTTGAACACTGGATCCTCTCATGTTGATCATCAATCACTAATACAAACTGCATGACTTTGGAACCACCCTCAATTTTCATCACACCCATTCAATATTGTGCACATGATAATTCATGTTTCTCCTTAGTTTCACAACATAGAAGACTACATGTGCCCACTCCAAATATGGGGTAATGGGAGGATGTCCGAAATCTAAATACCCTCAACAGGATCTCAAATATTTTGATGAATATTGATATTGGCATTCCCAATAAACTGAATCTAATTTAACCTTGTAATGTGGAGTCTCTAAGGAAAATTTTCTCTCAATTATATATCTATAAGGGAATATGAAATTAATATTTATAAGATTTCATCATTCTCCAGGTAGTGCTCTCTCACTCATTATCCCTTCATAGATCACAATCTAATTTAAGGGGGAATAATAATGTTTCCTATGTCGATCCCCAAAAGAATACATCATGATTATATAGTGATATCTATATTTATAGGAAATTTATTCCATAGAAAAGTGATCCTCACATATCATACCCATGTCTATCCAAAAATACCTTATCATATCCTCCACCAACTGGATTGTTCCCTCCAACATTGCATCCATATAAGTTTTATAATTTATATTCATCCTCAACAAGTTCTAGAATGCCTCAAACGGTACATACCAAAATTATGAGGTGAACCATGAATCATAGTCAGAAAATTTCTTAAAGGGAACCCCATGGATGTATCTTATCTTCAACATTTACTACATCCACATACTCAACACAAAAATCTACTCCATGATTTAAAGGATTTTTTCAGCCATGGTAAATCATCAAAAGATCACCCACATTGGATCATGAAATCTACCATTATAAATATTTCATGTAAAAAATAAATGGATTTTTAAATACAATTTGACTCTTGGATATCAAAAGGATACAAAAAAACCTTAAAAAATTGGTTCCCAACCTTTACAATCTAGAATTTTTGACACTACTAAAAGAACTCAGAAACATTGGACCTCATGTCATTATAACAGAACATCCACTAATGGTCCCTTTAAATCTACCAAAAAATGGTATGTATTAATAAATTAGAATCATGATACTCCCTCAGGATGTCCTCTAACAACATGAACTAAACCACAATTCATACCTAAAAAGTATGATCAGATTTCCTCCTAGTGAACCACCTAAGGATATATGGTCATGCCTGACCACATAGTATATGCCAATCAATATATCATCCCTCACTCACTATATACTCAGAGTACATAACACCATTGACTGGTGATAATATGAACCCCTCACCTCCAAAGGGGTCAGAAGCAAATAATCCATCTAATCAGACATCTTCACTAGCAATCGAGAATAAGGCTTCTATCTAAGGGAATACTCCACCATGTTTCCTTTCCAAACATTATACACAATATAAAATTCATTATCCTATAGGAAATATATCCAATTATTCTCTATTATCTTACAATATATCTAAATGAAAAAAATACCAAACACTCTTATGTACACAGTAAACCAAATATTTCTCTCCAAGAATATAGATCTTCCACAACCTGAGATAAAATAGTAATACTTGTGAGTCACATTGTTCTAAAATTTGGGTCCCAATATACTTGTCATATATGAGATCACTAGATTCCACTACATCAACAATAATCAAATTCTAGATTTATAGAAATAAGAAAAACACTATATACATCATGTAATCCTCTAGTTGGTACAAAATATGACCAATCATTAGCCTCATATTCAACACATAAAATCATCTGTGAAAAATATCACTATATGGAGATGGCATCCATTTTCATGTTAGGGAGGAAATTATTATAAAATTATTTATAATTATTCCATGAACCTCTTGTATTAACGACAAACACCATTAATATTCCATTCTTATGACACAAAATTTGTTCGATACTAAGAAATAATTTCATCAATTTTAAATGGGATCACAAGTATTCTATTAATAGTAATTACTTCCCCAAGAAATTTTACCTTGCATATACATTATTGTAACTTCAAATGATTACCATATTGCTAGTACTCCAAAATTAGGTATGTCACCATCATCACTAACATTGTATTCTCATCCTCATACATAGAGTATATGAGTATGGAATTAAAGAATATATCAAAATTTCTGTCTCTATATATATGGAACATCCAGTTCTACAGTTCTATAATCACTTCAACAAAATTCATCCCACATAAAGGAATCACTAGAAATAAATATTTTCTTAGGTGACATACCAATCCCATATTCATAATTTCATTGTTATGAACCCTCAGCTTCTCGTAGGAGGATATAAAGTCGATCTTCAAGATTAATGTCACATTTGAATAAATATCCTAGAGGTCCCCATTCTTCATTATGAGATACATATTAATTATATTTTCACTGTTCATATGAAAATAACCAACACAATAATTCAATATTAAGTCATCCTAATTAAAAAAAACGTCACTAGTCTATGACGACAAACTGGTATTGGTAAAACCCTTCTTTAAAATGTCCTATAATAACATCCATATACCCCAAATCATGTTATTGGAAGTAAAAAATCCATTATATGATAAAATATAGTTCACATGGTTCATATGGATTGATAAAACTACCTCCCACAAAATAGGATGTCCCAAAAGGTCCTCGAGCAGACATTTCTAAAATACTCCATGACTGAAGGATCATAGATTCTTTAATTTGACATTTTACAATGGTCTAAACATGAAAATTTAAGGATTAAGGGTTTCATTTTCCTACATAAATTTCCCACACTCTCCACCATGATATATTTCATTCCATAAAGGGGAAAGCATACAATATTTCAGAAGTCATCATACTCATATATGTTTAGATAAAATATGGACACATATTGTAGAGAACTAGTCTATACCCAAGATGAATTCATATAGTATCATGATGTTGACAATGTGGACCCATGAGATAGTCTGTCCATCAATAAATATATCAATTTCCAATATGATAGGTCATTTCATTGGTGATTTCCATTAATTTACATCAAGACAATGATGATAAGATAATGCGACAACAAGGAGCACCAAATATGAAACAATGAGTGACGAAGTGAACGAATGAATACCTATCATGTATATAAGTACAAAATAATGTGTACAATAAACATTCAACATACCTATAAACATATCACAGTCAAATATATCATATGCCTCCATGTCCATAAGCATCCCGCATCACTGGGCACCAATTATATGAGTATATTGTGGTCCACCTTGTGGTGGTTGTGGAAGTATCTCAAAACATCTTCCAACAATAGTGTCTTCTCATATAGGATCCCCACCGTCTTCACTATCATATCAGCCTTTATGACTTCCATCCTTTACATTCATAGGGTAACCCTTATAATGAAATTACCTCTATCATGGTGGTCTATCCACTGCCAGAATACCATCCTACACACATCAGTTTTGGTAATCTCATGACATTTGACATCTCCATTGGTATGAATATTATTTCACAAATTTATAATTTCTTATCTATCTTATATATCCCAATGATTCAAGACCACATGAATGAATTCTGAAATAATAATTTCACCAATTCCGAGACCCTAAAAATAAGTTTCTACATGATATTGAATAGGAATCATCCCCATGAATTCCACAACCCCATTTAACTACATTATTTTTATCAGATAAGAATATCCCATCACACCTGCATGCTCTATCACTCTAGTATATGTGGGAATTCACATTGGTACCACAGAAGCACACATATATATATATAAGTACCCTTATCAATATTATATTCCAAGATGTATCAGTCCATGATATTGTTTAGGGAGTATAACATAAGACTAGTGAATCATTTAACATACTCAAAAACACTCAACAATACCTCCTAAAGCTCATTGATATGTTCAATCTCAACAGAGTTCCAGACATATAGTTATTAAACCCCACAAAAATAAACCATCATCAATCGGACCATGAATTTTTTGACTCATCTTGTGTCCACATTAATACACTCCACGAGTTCTTATTTGTTCCATGGTAATTAATGGTTTCTTGAATGGCCACATGATTAGCTGTGGTCCACATAATTACGAATACATATATCCCAAACTAAAAATAATCACTTATTTCATATATATCTTCTTCACGATAGATCATATTTTGTCTTTAACACAAAAAATCATGGATTTTGTTAATGCAATGTGCCTCATCATACTACAATTCTTGTATAATATACTACATGAATGTTGGGGTTGATTCTACCGACCCTCATTAATGAAATAACTCTTGATATTACCACAAACTAAGGCTTCTTCACTAATCGGATCATCATCATAATCCTAAATCATTTTTATGGAATGATGAATTTCTAGAGGAATCCAAAATTTAATGTCGACATACCAAAATAAGATGAATATATATATATATATGGATTTGACTCAAAATGGATAGTCAATAGACACATTCTCATATGAAGCATGTACCAATGTTTCCTATAACTAATTTATGGGTATGTCGCTTCAACATGAATATTTGAAGTATCCAACTAAATGGTTACATTGGCATCGAACCCAACCATAGGATAATTGTCTTAAATGACACACTCAAGACACATTGATAACATTTCCAATAATTATCAACCATATATCATAAGTGAAAAAACAAAAATCACCCGAATATCGAACCACCTCGGATACTAATTTGTAATAACCTAACCTACCAGGGATCATAGAACATATTGATGATAAGGGGTTAAAAAATATAAACCATACTATATATAAAAGGGGCTGCATAAAGGTATAGATAAGCCATAAATAAAATATGAAGAATTTTCATAATGTACATGTACAAATGAACTCAACCAAATTTATTATTAAGTGATGATAAATAATTATAAAATCCATTTACATATATAGTAAAATTCATTAGCAAAATAACCAATAGTTTATTCACATGAGTGTTCAAGAGTAATCTAAAATAAAAAGGGAAAAATAAAAAACCTGCAGAAAACTATATCCCAATATGAAAACAAAAAGATAAAAAATGTTGAGGGTGATTGATTCAATATCTCATATCCTGACCACTATTTCAATATTTGAACTAAATTATCCCTAATCTGAAAAAAAACACCAGTATCTTGTCCCTCATTTGAATAGGGATCCACACATTATGTAAAATAACTTGTATGGGTGTGTATATAATTTCTCTGCAAGAATTACTTAAAAATGAAGAGTAATAAATATAATAAATGATAGGAGTAGTCATCACATGACAATGTTAGAGGGTAAATACACCAAATAATTCATATATTTTAATATAATAATCAATGACTTTTGAGAAATGGTATTTCTATGTCACAGTCCATCCTAGGTCCATGTGTATTCATGTAGATCCAAGGGCCCATCATTGACAAATAACATCTCACATTTTTTTCCAAACAAGTAACCACATAGAGACTCTATTACACACAATGGTTTTGAAAATTAATATTAAGTTCATTTTATAATCCATATGTTATTCTCAACTTTTCCTCTTCTCTGTTTTGAATTACAAAAAAACTATCATATAGAGTTGCAATTAGTAAGTCATTAAGAGTCTGATAGAACAAACATGATTTTTTGGGGAATAGTAACATACCCTTGGAATTTTAATAAGACCCTTATGAATAGTAAATAATAATAATATTTTATTTTCTAAATGAAATAATATAATGAGAACTTAATTAATTTTTCAATGTGATATAAAACTAATAGCACAATTAATTTTTTTTTTCAAATTAACTATGACATTATTTAAAAACTAAAATAGTAATACCTCAAAAACTAATTTTGAAAAATGGAGTTAATTTTTTGAATTCTAAAAATTGAGAAATTGTAGTGGTAAATTTTTTGTATTTTTCTAAAATTCTAGAATTTTTATGAATAGTGAAATACGATAAAATACCATATATACAAATTATCAGTTAAATACACTATTTATGACATCATAACTAATTTAAGACAACTTGGTTCGAACTCACATTCCCTTATTACTATTAGGGGTCACATTAAACAACACTATTGGTAGTATTGAGGGAAATAATAAAATAATGAATTAAATATTCAAAATATATCCCTCTCCTCCACTATAAAAACTCCTCACCACTCCCTCTTGTATTCACCTTTCTAAGCCAGGAATCTCCTCAATTTTATTTCCAAATACTCTTCCCTAGTCACTCTCCACTACCAAGATGCTCTTATTTTCTCTAAAAGATAAAAATCCATTCCATTAAGGAGGTTCTCGGTGAAGTTATTTCAAGAGGTAACACACCTTTCTTTTTTATTTAGTTTCATTTGAATTTTTCTTCGTTTTTAATCCACTCCTCACCTCCTCTATCTGAATGACCATGATAAATCCATTATTATCTATTTAATGGATTTATATTATGTGAATGGTGGAACCATAAACAATATTCTTACTCCCTCCCTTTTATGTTTATAAACGAAATCAATGTCTACGAGGTTTTAATTTTTATCCTTCGTGATTGATGAAGTTTCGTTCTTCAATCAGTCCTTCATTACTGGTCATGTAACCATATTGGTGGTTGAATCAGACTATTATATAAGTATTACAGCCTAATTAATATTTATAAACCACTATATTTACATATTTTTAATTTATATGACAAAACTAGTTCATAATAATACAAATACTGCCAAATAGTTGAAATATAGTAATATAATGATTCATCCTCATTCAATTTATCCAAATGATAGAAATGGCCATTAAAAATTATGTATGTTCATAAATAATAATTAATTTTAATTATAGAGATTTAAATCCATTCCACTTCATTATTTAAAAACAAGTGATCCTAATATGAAAATAATGGAAACAAACACACTGGAACGATGAAATTCAATACAATAACTTATCAATAAGGACATAAATGTACTATATAGAATTATGATAAAATAAATAAATTTCTAATAGGTTCTGAAATAATTTATTAATAAGTATAATTGCATATTCGATGAGCTTATGTACATGATCGAAACACATTCAATGTTATGGAAGTGTTTTTCCACCCGAACATCCATTTTCATTCGGGTTACTTTCATCATCTAATTGTCTCAAGAAAATTATTATGTATTGTCATGTACTCCTCTTAAATTAGTTTTGATAATTATATATATGTTTAACAAGAAGAACCATTCCTTATTTTCTGGATAGTTACATGTTTTAAAAGAAACATTCAAAACTATTTCCAAAATACATGCCTGATTCAAGGGAATTTATCAAATTGATATCTATATTCAAGATAACTCTTTAATATATTATCAGAAACCAATATAATTAAAAAAAACTAAATTTACTATAAATATACTATCTTACATCACTTCTGGTATTATACAATGATTTTCCAAAATAAATCATCTTTTCAAAATATAAAAGTATTTCTCTCAAGATTACTTAATGATTTTATAAGTGTCATTGCGATTCATTAAACACTCATTCTGATTCTTATGTATTATTGGGTTTAATAATTTATGATTTCATTTGAAATATTTTAATTAATAGTAATGACTAAATATATTGTGTATGATATATCCAAAATCAATTCACCATTTTACACGGAATGTATAGTGTTTTATGTTTCATGATTGGGGAAAGATAGTTACATTTCATTTGATGGTTTTAATATGAATGTATATGTTGGTTATGTTTCTCCCCACTCATATGAGGAATTCATTGGATTTATTATTTGATGGTTGGGGCGCCTTACATCCCCTTGATCAATCAGTACGTCTCATGAGACAAATAAGCGTGGAATAGGTCTAGGCCTTTCCCAATGTGTTATATGGATTTTGGTCAAGGCCTTAATCATTAGACATCATGGATGACGCCAGGAAAAGTTGTTTTATAATGTCCATCATATGAACTTCCCTCATTATTATGTTTGTAAATGAATGTTCATGTGGTTATTCCACTAGTATAATACCCATGATTATGTTTCATTATGAAATTATTTACTCAGCTCATATTCCTTCCATAATGTCTAATTGTTTATTATTAAAGGCATGTGTTTTAAATTATGCAACATGTCTTATGTTTATGCTATCTTCTGTTGTATTACATACTCTTTCTGATTGTTTTGAGCTCATCTGTTTATTATGTTTCATTTTCCTCTAGAAAATAAGAAGTAAAATATGAATTAATTTCAAGCATAATCTATGATACCTGATGTTTCTAGTGGGATAAATTAGTGTTGTATTTCCCTTCATGATGTAATGTTAAACTTATTTATGTATCTTGTCTCCAGAATCAAAAAAAAACTAGATGGTCCTTTAGGATTCGTATTCCTTATATGTATGGAAACGTAATCAAATAAGGGATCGGTTCCCGGCAACTAGGGTTGGGTCCTTACAGATGGTATCAGAGGATGTTTAGTAGAAAACATGGAAACTAGATTTATAAAATGTTTATTATGGAAGAGTCCATAAGATAGTTTTTAGAATAAGAATACATGATGGTCCTGGTATTTTAGAAATGAATACATTATATGGATCTTTCAAGAAATATATCTCTGTCTAGATACGATCTAGTAGAGGTTTCTCTAGAAGAGATGTATCTAGGGGTACAACCTAAAAACACCTATTTGAGATAGACTCGAACTGGAACTGGTGAATGACAATGATCCATATTTCACTCTTAATTACAACACCCCCAGGGGATATCATTAGGACAATTCACATTTTCATTAAAAGCCATTATAAAGGATTTAAACGTAAAATTTTCCTCAAAGAATCCATTTTTGTGATTATGGGATTAACAATGCCTAGGATTTCATTTTCTCCTAAGTATATTGATATGTTTTGATTATGATTTACTATTTATATCATAATATCATGTATTCCATTATCTAGAAATGCCACCTAGTTGAAGGAATGGAAACTGCATTGATGCACATTTCTCTTGTAGGGGTTTTCATTTGAGGAAAGATAATGATGTTGCCTCTGGTGATGTGACTGGGGATGAGCCACACATTACCATACTTGGAAAACATACTCAGGTTATGAATAATATCCTTACTCATATGGAGTATCCCGGTCAACCACGTGGTGGAGCTATTCTAGATCGTTTTATGCGACAAACACCTCCATCATTCAATGGGACTACAAACCCCTCTTTAGCTAAGGAGTGGATAATTACCCTCGAGAAGATATTCCTTGCATTCGGGATGTAATGAGAAAGATATGTTCATCATGGCAGTTTATCGGCTATCTGTAGATACAGATCAGTGAGGTCATTAATCCGAAACAAAAAAGGTGGACGAAGAAATTTAAGAGATGCATTGGAAGGATTTTAATGAGATATTCTTAGAGAAATACATTCCTCGTGATTTGAGAGTGGATATGGAAAGAAAATTATTTAATATGAGGTAAAAGGATGATGGGAATTATTCATAGTATAAAGATAAATTCACCAGGTTAGCAATACGTGATGTGGACTATATACAAAATCCAAGGAGGAAAATTGATTGTTTCTTTGATGACCTAATGCCATTCCCCCGGCGGGCACATGTATCCCAATGTTTTTCATCATATTCATATATAGTTCCATGTGCTATCTAGACAGAAAAAGAATTCACTATGTCTTATGACTTTAATGGAAAGAGAGAAAATAGGAGGGCTATTGATTACTATGGGAAAGTAAATAAGGAAATAGGGAATAACGGAATAGTTGAATTTCCACCCTATGATAATTGTGGAAGGAAACACCATGTTGTGTGCTTAAAGTAGAAAGGAGTATGCAACATATGTGGTCAGAAAGTCTATCAAGCTGCTGATTACAAGGGAAAAAAGATGACATTAATGTTCAATAATATAATTTTTGGGATATGGGACACTACTATAATTATTTTCCAAAGCATCAATGAAATATGAATTTGAAAATTCCAAGGGAGTAGGGACATGCTTATGAAATAAAAACTGCAGAGGTTGAAGTTACGAATGATGTGGTGGTTGGTACTTTGATCATTTCATAAAAATTAGACTGTTCTTTATCTGATTCTGGATCCTCGCATTGTTTCATATCTATTAATATTGTTATGAAAATTAGATATTTCCAATTTGATTTAACAAAGGTGTTGTCAGTCAAAACCCCTAAGGGAAGTATAATTGCAACAATGTTTTGTGAATCAGTTCCCATTAGGGCATATAAATTTTAATTGTCTATTTATCTCATTGTCATACCCATTGTTGAATTTTATTTAATCCTCAGTATAGATTGGATTTCCTACCACACTAGGGAAAATTATTGTAAGAAGAAATAGGTTACAATTTTCTATGATGATAACGAGTACCTTTTCATTAGAGCAGAAACCTCAACACCTAGTTCTTATCAAGATCCACGTACAGTATCTCAACTAAATTCAATTATCAGGGAGGATGAGAATTAAATAACTATGGGTGAGGAATATAACGTTAAAATAGAAGATGTACCAGTTGCAGAAGAATATATTGATGTCTATCTAGAAGATTTACCTGGACATCCTCTAGAGCGGGAAATTGAGTTTTCCATTGACTTAATTCCTGGTTCAATGACCATATCAAAGACTGCATATATAATATCCATTATGGAGTTAGTGGTGCTAATGAAACAACTAGTGAAATTGACATATAAAGGATTTATTCACCCTAGAATTTCTCCAGGGGGAGCCACGATTCTTTTTGTTAAGAAGAAATATTGGTTATTGAGGTTTAGCATTGATTACAGGGAAATAAATGGTATTACAATAAATAATATGTATCATCTACCATGAATTAATGATTTATTTGATCAGCATCATAAGGCCCATTATTTTTATAAGATTGATTCTCGATCTGGATATCATCAGTTACTTGTGGTGAATGAATACATTCTAAAAATATCATTCTGAACCAGGTACAGTAATTAAAAGTTATAGCAATGCATTTTAGACTAACTAATGCACGATATAATTTAATGGATTTAATGAATAGAGTTTTCAAGTAATATCTTGATGAATTGGTGGTGGTTTTTAATGATGATATCTGGGTGCACTATAATGTCTATGAAGAAAATAAAAATCACATGCGCGCTATTTTGATGACTATAAGAAGAAATGAATTATATGGGAAGTTTAACTCGTGTGATTTCGGGCACTAATAAGTTTCATTCTAGGCCACATTGTCTCTATGGATGGAATCTATATATGTCCTGTGAAGAAATTGGCGATGAAAAAATGGCCTACTCTAATGAACGTAACTGAGGTATGTAGTTTTATTGGTTTGATGGTTATTATCCGCATTTTGTTCAAAGCAACGCATGTTTATCCAACCAAGTGGCCACTCTCACATGAAATGGGGTTATATTCGTATGAAAAAATGAATGTGAAGAATGTTTTGAATAATTGAAGAGGAGTTTAGTGAATTCTCTGATCCTAACCCAATCATTGGGGAATTATGGGTTTGTTATCTATAGTGATGCATCAATGAAAGGAATTGGTTGTGTCCTTATGCAGAATGATAGAGTGATTACCTACGCATCTAGGTAACAAAAAATTCATGAACAAAACTATCAAACTCATGAACTTGAGTTAGTAGTGGTAATAATTTCTTTGAATATTTGTATATATTACCTCAATGGTGAAGAAAGTGAGATATGAAAAGATCATTAGATTTTGAAATATATATTCTCACAGAAATAACTCAACATGAGATATAGGTGATGGACTGAGCAAGTCAAGGACTATGATTGCACAATAATCTATCACCTAGGGAAAGAAAATAAGGTAACAAATGCTTTGAGTAGATAGGACCATGAAATTATGAACAAGATGAGAGTTGAAAGGGATCCTATGTTCCTAGATCTAGTAAATATAGATTTGGGAATTATCAAGGAAGGAAACACCTCACAATTTTTTTAAATGGTTTCCCAACATTCTTTACTAGAGAGGATAAAATGTTCTCAGACTGATGATGAGGAGTTTCAAATTAAAATTATAGCTATAAATTATGGGAAGTTGACTGGAATCGCATTAGAAGGTGGTGTTTTGAAATTCGGGAAGAGGCTATGTGTTCCCGTTATTCTTGTTCTAAAGTGGGAACAGTTGGATGATGCTCATATCTATAATTTCACTATAATCTCTAGTAGCACAATGATGTATTGACACCTCCAATAGAAATTTTGGTGGGGTAGTATGAAAATGGAGATTCTTTAATATACATCAATGTGCCTGTTATGTCAACAAGTGAAGGATGGGATTAAATGGTATATGGGGTTGATGCAACCACTACACATAACATCATGGAAGTGGGAGAACATTACCTTGGACTTTTTCACTAGACATCCAAGGAAATCCATAGGAAATAATGCTATATAGGTCATTGTGGATCATCTTACAATGAAATCGTAGTTTATTGTGATTCGAGATGACTTCTCATGGGATCAAATTTCATGGACATACATTAATGAAGTTGTAAGGCATCATGGAGTACCACTATCTATTATATCTGGCCTTGATCCTAGATTCACCACGAACTTTTGGAAATGTCTCCAACATGTCTAAGAACTGAACTGAACATCAGTAGAACATATCATCCTCAAACTGATGGCCATTATGATCAAACTATTTAAAAGATGGAAGACATGTTTAGGGCATGTTCTATGTAATTATTGGCAGGATGGGAACAACATCTTTCACTTTTGGAATTACACTATTACAATAGTGTCCACTTGATTATCTGAATGGAACCATATGAATCCCTTTATGGGAAAAGTTATAGAACACCGACATGTTGGGATGAAGTCAGTGAGCGAATGCTGCTAGGACCTGAATTTGTTAATGAAATGGTGGAGAAGGTGAAAACTTTTAGTAGCATATCTATGTGGCCCAAAGTTGAAATAATTGTTATGAGGATAACCGTTGACAAGACCTTGAGTTCAAAGTTGGAGACATTGTATTTCTATTCATATCTCAATGGATGAAGGTCATGAGGTTGGGGAAGAAAGGAATGCTATGTCCAAGTTATATCGGCCCCTTCGATATCCATGATTGAGTCGGAACTATGGCCCATCGACTGGAACATCCACATACCATGCCCAAAGTACATGATGTATTTCATGTATCCTTCTTAAATATGTATGTACCAGACCCTTTACATGTACTCTCTATATAGGTGGTACAGTTGGAGGATGATCTTTTCGATGAGGATAATCTAGTGAAAATTTTCTATTGTTGGGAAAGTGTTATATGCAACAAGACTACTCATCTGGTCTAGGTACTATGGTGAAACCATAAGTATGAAGATGAAACATGGGAATTGGAGGAATCAACGAAGGAAAAGAACCCCCACATGTTATTTTCCTAGATTGATAAATTAAATTTCGAGGGTGAAATTTATAAGGAGGAAGAATGTAACACCCCAAGGTTTTGAAAATAAATATTTATTGTGTTTTATAATCCAGATGTTAATCTCAACATTTCCTCTTATTTGATTTTAATTTCAAAAAACGGTTACCTAGAGTTGTGATTAGAAGGTGTCTGATAGAACAAACTTGATTTCTAGGTGAATAGTAACATAACCTTATGAATAGTAATATGACCCTTATGAATAGTAAATAACAATAATATTTTATTTTCCTGAATCAATAAGATAATGAGATCTAAATTAAATTTTCAATGTGAAATACAGCTAATTTCACATTTAAAATTGTTTTTTTCGAACTAACTTTGACTTTATTTAAATATTAAATTAATTATATCTAGAAAAATAATTTTAAAATTTGGAGTTAATTTTTGAATTATGCATGTTGAAAAATTGTAGAAGTAAATTTTTTGGATTATTCTGAACTTTTAGATTGTTTTATGATTAAAGAAATACGATAAAATACTGTGTATATAAATTATCAGTTAAATACACTATTTATCGAAGCATAAGTGATGTAAAGCCCCTTGGTTATAACTCAAATGAAATTATTATCATCAAGGTTCACATGAAACAAAACTATAGGTTTCTTGAGGGAAATAAAAAAATAATGAATTAAATATTCCAAATTGACCCCTCTAATCCACTATAAAAATTCCTCACCACTCCTTCTTCTCTTCACTCCTCCATTACTTGATGATCCTCAATGTTCTTGCCAAATACCCTTCCCTAGTTACTCCCTAATACCAGGAAGCTATTGGTTTCTACAAAAATCAAAAATCCCTTCCCATATGGAGGTTGTCGAGGATTTAATTTCAAGAGGTAAAGCACCTTTCTTTTTATTTAATATTCATTTGAATTTATCTTATTTTGTTATCCTCTCCACACCTACTCAATCCAAATGAGAATGATATCTCTAGTATAATCTATATATTGGATTTTCATCATCTGAATGGAATAACCATCATCAATATTTTTACGCCCTTTTATTTATATAAACGAAATCAACGTCCAAAAGGTTCCAATTTATAACCTTCATTGATGATGATGTTCTGTTCTTCAATCATTCAATAATTACTAGTCATGATATGATATTGATGGTTTAACCAGACTATAAAATATTTATTACAACATAATTAATATTTAGTAACCAGTATATGTACATATTATTAATTTTTATGACAAAACCAGCTCATAATAATTCAAATACCGTCAAATAATGGAATCGATTGTCATATAAAGATTCATTATAATTCCATATAAAAAATGATAGAAATGTACATTAACAATTATTCATGTTCGTAAATAATATTTAATTTCAATTCTTAATATTTACTTCCAATCCACTACATTACATAAAAACAAGTGAACCAAAAATGAAAATAATGGAAACGAACACTCTGGAACGACGAAATTCAATACAATAACTTATCAAAAAGACTTAATTAACTAACCATAAAAATTATTTACTAAATAAAATTATAATAGGTTCTGAAATAATTTATTAATAAGTATAATTTCATATTCCAGGAGCTTATGTACAATAGGGGAACACATTCAGAGTTAAGGTAAGGGTTCTTCCACCAGAACGTCCATTTTCATTCGTGTTACGTTCATTATCTAATTTTCTCAATAATGTTATTTTTATTGTTATGTAATTATCATAAATTATGTGTGAGAATTATATATATGTTTACCAACCATATCCCTTCCTTATTTTATGGGTAGTTACATGTCATAAAAGATACATTCAAAATGTTTTCCAAAATGCAGTCCATGTTCAAGGGAATTACTCAAATTCTTATCTATTTTCAAGGGAACTCAACAATATTTTTTTTGAAACCATTATCCTTCTAATAAAAATCAAATTATTTTGAAAATACTATCTTACATCACTTCTGGTTTTATATGATGATTTTCCAAAATAACTCTTCAATCAAAATAAAAGTGTATTTATCTAAAGATAGATTAATTATTGTATAAGAGTAATTATGAATTATTTAACACTCATGTGGATTATTATGTATTATTGGGTTTAATCATTCATGAATTAATCTACAATATTTTATTTAATGGTTATCACTAACTCTACTTTGGATGATATATCCTAAAACCATTCACAATATTACTCTGAATGGTTTGTGTTTTTTGTTTAATGATTGGGGAAAGATAGTTACATTTCATATAATATTTTCAATATGAATATATATATGTTGTTTATGTTTATCCCCCATCATATGAGGAATTCATTGGACTTATTATCTGATGTGTGGCCCCCGCTATTTCCCCTCGATGCATCGTTATGTTTCATTAGACAAATACATGTGGAATTGGATGTGGCATTTCCCAATGTGTTATATGAATTTGGGATGAGTCATTAATCATTAGAAATATTGGTCGAGGCCTTGAAATTTTTTTTCATAATTTCCGGAATATGCACTTACATCATTATGAATCTAGTAATTGAATATTCATGTGGTTATTCAACTAGTTGAATACCCAGGATTATGTTTCATCTGGAATTATTTACTCAGCTCATATTCTTAACATAATGTGTAAGTCTATTAATAAAGGAAAGTTTTTTCAATTATGCACCATGTATTATGTTAATGCTATATTTTGTTGTATTTTTTACTTCTATTGAGCATTTGATATCCCCCCTTTCTTATGTATCATTTTTCTCAGGACATTAGAAAGTAAATTATGAATGACATGCATGTATAATCTAGGAGGCATGATGTAGCTAGTGGAATAAATTAGTGTTGTATTAACCTTCATGATGTAATGTTAAACTTATTTATGTATCTTGTTTCCAAAATATACTACACTAGTATGCACTTTGGGATTCATATTCCTTGTAAGTATGCCAATGTAATCAAATAAGGCATCGGCATAGGGATACAGGGGTCAGGTCCTTACATACCCACCTATTACTATAATTCCATGTAGTCGAGGGGGAAGAATCTTTATGTAGTGTACACACAAATATTTACATTAAGGTGGTTCCAATCTATATATATATATATATATAGGACCCCCACTATAGTGTGTTAACTGGGTCGCACTCAATAATTATTGGTCCCCTTACCAAGTCCATTAGGGGATATCAATCATTATTTTGAGGACACAATCCCTAGTCTATCAGGGCGTGGAACTCAATATATAGAGGAATAATGACCAATTACATATACACCTTTTTCTCAATTGGTAGAGAAGCCACACTCAAGGACATAAGGGGGTCCCAATAACTATGTAGAGGAACCTCGCCCTAGCCCTTTTTGGTTTTCAACTCAGGTGGGATATGAGCCATCCCTAGAGCTTTATGGGGGTGTCACTAAATTTGTTCACGACCGAGCCACTAGTACATATTTGTGATTCCACTAAGTATGTATAGGAACCAATAAAAATGTTATCATATGGCTTCCACTCAGTTTGTGAAGTATCGACACCCTAGTTTTTTAGGGGGGTCTCAAACCAGTTTGAGGAATATGAGGGTCCCATGTTTTGATTATATAATGGTGTTCGAAAACCATAACCTAACTTTGATCATCCTTCCATATCACAACAATCATCTATCATCACATAAATAAGTTTCCCATATATAAAATATCACATTATATATCAAATTCTTATATTAAATCCACCATCATGTATAATGTGTATAATTAATCATGATAGGCTTCTCACAAGAATAAATATGAGTCAAAATAAAGGAGATATGTGAGGTGGAAGTTTTAGATGGATGTAAATGATGCGTATGGTTGTCCAAATAGTGTGGGACCATACCATCTCACCAATAGATGTCTCTTATTGAAATGTATCAAATAAATATTAAAATGAATGGTGTGTATGTATCCCAAACTAAATGTCTCATCCACCTTGGGCCTGACAGTGTGCTCTAAGTTCTTCATGTGTACATCATCGCATAATCATACACCTGACATTGTATTTTGTTTTTTTAGCATGGGTTATTATACATGCCCATTCGTTTTTTCCGGCATATGTCTTTATGTGTAGTCATGTTTTTTCCCTTGTAATCTCAGAGTAAAAACTGAGATTCTAGTACCAAGTAGCATAGTGTATTGGGTTCTAACACATTGTGTGATAATTATCTTCACCCAAAAACTATATCCAGTGTATCCAATGAACTAATTGGAATTGTTTAATACTGTTACATACTTTGTGGAAATGATTTTATCATAAAGTTTTATATTCTTCCTGAATCGTGGTTCCTCCATTTACTCCATGATTTCTTATATCTGAAAATAGAAATAAGGTGGCTATTTCCTTCAAAAATCATTTAGAAGTCTCCAATGTATAAGAAAATAATTCAATCCATTTTTATGAATCCTCACACACAAACATATCAAACAATAACCAACTCTTGGTCATAGATCCTATATCATCTTTAACAATAACCAATAGATCATGATATATTCATAAATCATCATCCCCATCATCATTTACACATTGTCTAGCAATCAGATTGTTCAATGATTCCTAGACCCACCATGGAAATGTCTCACTGTGACCCCATTGGCATACATAGAAGATCAAAAATAATGATGGTGTAAAGTAATTGTAAAATTTTTGAAAAAAATCATTGTATAATAATTTGTTGGGAAATATTGAATTACATGGATTCCATGGTGTGATAATGGAATATGAAAAAAATTATTCTATAATATAATTTATTTTGATAATGGGACCCTGTGAATGGTGTCCAATCCCAAATATCAGATAATTAGACGAAATTATTAATATAACCATTTAATTAAGAGGTTTTAAAATGAAATTAATAAGTTATGCTTCGATTATATATTAGTCATTGGTGGAGAAAAATTTCAATAGTGATAGAGATGAACTACATGGTGCAATGTCTATCGATCCCCATGAATATAAACACTGGTCATTATATGATATCGATAAAAAAATGAAATATGATAAACCATTCCCTTAGTAATCCCATATTTATATAGTTGACCTTGGTGATTTGAGATATCATTCCATTTATATATGAAAATAGGTTTGGTTTATTATCTTTTTTAAATTTAATTAATCAATTAATTAATTTTTTAACGTACCCACCAACGACTACCTCATCCAACTATTTAGATACAACATAATTTTTTTTCACATTGGATATGTACAACACTCAGAATTCAAAGGTGGATTATGTATTACCCCCTGGTTTCTGGTAAGTAACCCTTATTATATTCTTTTTATGTACATGAAGCATATGTGAAATGGTTGGGAAAGTTTGGAGACTTTTAAAGTGTTAAATGGAAAAGAGTGGAGATGCATGTGCTTCGCACGGGTTGCCCCAAATGTGCAAAAGTCATAAAGGTGGTGGTCACTTTCGATAGAGGAGACCGCACATTGTGTGGACGGTTTGGGTAAACTGTACGAGGAGGCCATGCGGAGCGCCCCTTCCAAGCAGTGACTATCGCACAGTTAGCGCATGATTTTCCTAGCCATGAAGACTAACCATGTACGGGGTCTGTATAGATCCTATTTTTAAGGATCTTATCCATTTTATAATTAAACCCACTAGTTTTGGATCCTAGATGTCCCTATCTCCGGATTTCTCTATGGTGATGGTGGGAGAACACTTACCAAGCGTTTTGGAAGTGATCTGGAGGTTTTCCTTGGCGTTTAGAGGCCAGTTGATCTAGGTAAGTCTCGTTTCCTTTATTTTTTCTAGATCTCCTTCTTCCCTCTTGATGGATCCCTAGATTTATGCCCAAGATGGGTAGATCTAAGGTAGTGGATTACTTTTAAGTTAGGTTTAGGGTTTATTTGTCCAAGGGGAAGGAATCTAAGGAGGTTTCAGGGAGTAGTTGACTCTGTTTTGTTGGCGTTCTTCGTCCGTCCGTTGGTTCATTTCGCCTAATTTGTTGAGGTAGGTGGCTTCACCCCGGATTTATATTTATTATAACTTGAAGGCTTAATTTAAAGTTGTTTTCCTTCATTGAAATGGTTTATTTATCTGCTATGAAAGAATGGTTGAAACCCCTTTTTATCAACGGGTGATCGAAATGTGTATTTTTGGAAAGTGTTTTTTGAGGTAAATTTAAAATGGTAATTTTAAACTGGTTATGGTTTTTCTACTTGAAGGAAATGGGTTTCAATAAAAAAAATTATTCATTATTGAATTGTTTTGAACACACTTTGTTTTTGAATTGATTTTCATGGGTTGTGGTGTGTGTTCATATGCATTGGGATGGATAAGGGTGAGATGTACCCCCATCAAAAGGATGGGATGGATAAGGGCGAGAAGTTCCCCCATCAAAAGGATGGGATGGATAAGGGTGTGAAGTAACCTCATCAAGGTAGTCCACTAAGTGATAGCATAGTGTAAGGACAACTCACCACTTTTGAGAATAGGGAGATCATGGTTGCATGAATGGTTGGTTGTGTGGATTTTTGGAAACGAATGAATGTGCCAAAATGAAAATGTGAATTTTATTAGAAACATTGCTTGGATGATTTTCCTGAGAATGATGGGTTTTGTTGGAAAATGGTTTTGAAATGGAACATCTTATATTGTGAACTATATTGGAATTGTTTTAAAAAAATTGTTTTCTATGATTTTGCTAACATATATTATCCTAGTGGCATGGGTTGGGAAGTCATCGAGGAAAACCTATTGAGTTTTATTACTCACCCCGTGCTTTGGCACGTTGGTTCTTTTACTGATTTCATATACTGGGATGTTAGTAATGATAATGTCTCACATGTTTATAGTACTACTTCGTGATACTTGGGTTGGTTCATGATGTTGAAGCTTGGACCTTGTGGAGCATGGATTTGGGTTGTCTTCTTGTAGTATTTTAGTTTTTATTTCCATTTTTTTCTTTTATTTAGTTTTGGATTGCGTTGTGGTACTCTGGGTTGGTTTATGATAAAATAAATTGTTGAGTTGTATTAGTTTTTATCATCCATCATTTAGTTGATTAGTTTGGTTATGGTTATTGGTTCTGCGGTATGTTCTAAAAGGGTAAATCATCCCCCACTTGTTTTGAAACCCTTCCTCACTTATTTCCATTCTTTGTCACCTTGGGGATGTTACTTAAGTCCTAGTAATATCTTGTTGTACTCTCAAGCCAATGAGGATAAGAGGGTCATTACAAATGGTATCAGTTTGTTTGGTCCTTGGGGTTTAAATTCAATCATCTTGTTCCTTTATTTGTGGAATAAGAAGTCATCCGTTTTTAATGGTCTTGGAATTGAATTATTACGTGTCTATTCCTTGGGTGGTCATCTTATGATGGAGTAGGATTGTCGGAACATAGAATGTAGAGCATAAAAAGATATAGATAACCTTATTATACTAAACTTCATTTTACCAGGGAGTTGGGTACATAGGTGTATTGGAGACACTTATAGGATAAAAAATCACATGGTCATGGGTTTAGCCAATGATATGAGCATGACATGCATTAGAGGAATAGATTCCCACTAGGAGTGCATATATCATTTTTAGAAACGAATTATGGGTTGATGTAGAAGCCTGATTTCAGAATATTTAAAACTTGTTTTCAAATGAATGATTTTGAAAAGAGAATGGTTGATGTATTTTTAAAATATATTGATTTTCAAAAGAAGGAAATGATTTTTTTTAGAAATGGAAATATGTGGAAACACATGATGGTTGGAAATCCATGTTGTGATAGTGATGTGATATAAATGGAAAAACTAAGTCTTCATTTTCTATGAAGTGAGACTAACGTCATGTGATGTTTGTATAGAAAATGGCACCCGTTAGGCATCGTAGAAACAAAACGGATGAGGCTGCAGAGAATTTGGTCGCATCTGAGCCACATGTGAACAAGTAGCTAGTCCAAAGTATACTTCAAGCATTTCAGGCTGGGGACACGGGGAATCGGAGGGTTGAGTCAAGGCATGTAGACCATTCCATCCAGTTCCAGAAGTAGAATCCACCCATCTCTCAGGGTGAATCTGAACCAGAAAGGGTGGAGGTGTGGATGAGTAGGATGAATCTTATCTTCAATTTCATTAGCACACCAATATAAATGAAAGTAATTTTGGTGATGTATATGTTGGAGGATCCTGCATGACAATGGTCGGAGCTAGAGGTACATGCTAAGTTTGATCGAGGCCAAGGCAGAGAGGAATTTGAGAATTCTTTAATAAAAAATTCTATCCTCACATGTTCAAGATCCATGGGACGATGGAAATTTTCAGCCTGAAGTAGGATAATATCCTTGTCAAGGAATATGCGGCTTAATTCATGAATTTAGTGCACTTTTCACTGGATGTTGCTGCAACTGCGTCACTAAAGGGACACAATATTGAAATAGGGTTGCGACAGGAGATTCACTCAAAGATAGATGTGCTCTGTATTACGGATTATACGGAGATGGTAAACATAGAAACAGTAGAAGAATGAGATATCTATGGAGTTATGGTTGGATAAAGTATGATGATACCCATGGGAAAGGGTGTGAACTCTAATGCTGGGATCAAGCAGATGAGGGACACCTACTTCCAAGATGGAAGTGCGAATCAGAATCAGACGGCTGGATCGGTGAATCTTGCTCCACCACCCATTATAAAGGCCGGGTGTTTTCAATGTGGCTCGATTGATCACATGAAAAAATAATGTACAACACCACCGAGAGCATTCCACTATTGATAAAAATGGGGAATCTTCAGTGATATTGTAACAGTTCTCCATGGTATGGTGATTGTGACACTTATCAGGTGTCGCAAGCATATTATGCTTCGATAGGGCGAGGATAGGAAAATATATCTCCCAAGAAGAACAAAGATAGATATGGTGATTCCAGGCATACAGTGACTTCTTAGGTAGGGAAATCTCAACATGGAAATAAGGAGAAAAGTGCAGCAAAAAAGAAATTGTATAGAGCGAATCAAGTGATTGTGGATGTCCAGTCTGGACCATCTACGGTGAGAGGTATTATTATTTTGAATTATACAATCATTAAAGTGTTGTTCGATACTAGTGTGTCACATTCTTTTCCTGCGTCTTGTACTACTGATTTTCTGAACATAAAAATTGAAATGATGCCTTCTGTGATAAAACATCATACTCCTCTCGTTGAACGAAAATGTAAAACCTTTGGGTGTAGAGAATGTTCTATAATTGTTGATGGAGTTGAGTTAAAAAGTGATTTCTCAGTGCTGGAGATGGATGTCTATAATATAATCCTGGGAATGGATTAGTTAACAGATTTCAAGGCTCACATCGACTGTTATAGCAGAATAGTAACTTTCACGACTGAGGATGGCATCGAGCATCTCTTTAGAGAAGAAATAGTGGTGAAGGCAGGTGCAATGGGATTGTTAGCACCAGTAGAGGAAATGATCTCTTACCAGTTGGCTACGTTAAACTTGGAATCGATTGATGGGATCGTGAATACCAGTTTTTCCAATAGTCATAGATCAATTGCCTGAGGATTTTCCTGAAATCGTGTTAGGGTTACCACCAGTAAGAGAAGTGGACTTTACGATTGATCTCCTTCCGGGGACCAGTACTATCTAACTTCCATATTATTGGATCGATCCAACGGAGTTAGAGGAATTGAATGTGTAGTTGTAAGAACTGGAAAACAAGGGTTTTATTCAGCCAAGCGTGTCTCCGGGGGTAGCACCAGTTTTGTATGTAATAAAGTAGATGGAACAATGTGTCTATGTGTGGATTATCGTAAACATAACCAAGTTACGATAATGTATAGATATACACATCCACACATTGATGAATTATTTGATCAATTTAGGGGAGCTCAGTGGTTTTCTATGTTTTACTTGCGGTCAGGATATCACCAGTTGTGAGTTTGGACGGAGGATATTCTGAAGACAGCCTTTAGATGTAGGTATGGACACTAAAAATATGTAGTCATGCCTTTTGGTCTTACGAATGAACCAGTAGTCTATATGGAACTAACAAATCAGATATTTCAGTGATATCTGGATTCTTTTTTTGTGGTGTTTGGGGATGAAAAATTGGTATATTCAAGAACAAATACTGAGCAAGAGAAACACATGGCATTAGTGTAGGAAATATTTAGAGGCCATCAGTTATATGCCAAATTATCCAATAGAGATTTTTGGATACAAGAGGTATGATTTCTAGACCATGTTGTTTCTAAAAATGGTGTTTTAGTGGATCCATAAAATATAGAAGCTATTATTTCTTAGAAACCGCTAAAAAATGTCTTCGAAATACAATGTTTTCTTGGACTAGATGGTTATTACTGACGCTTTGTGTGTGACTTGTCATGACTAAATTCGCTTATGACATCATCGAAAAAGAAGAATAGTGTATTTCAATGGACTGTGGAATTTCATAGATCATTTCAAGAGTTGAACATTCTCCTTACATCAACACACATCTTGATTTTTTTAGAATCAGGAGAGGAGTATGTTGTGTATTGTGGTAGTTCGAGTTATGGCTTGGGATGTGTTCTCATGAAAGGAGACCAGTTTGTTGCTTATGGATGAAGACAGGTGAGAGGGCGTGAGAAAAATTACCAAACACATGACTTGGTGTTGGTTGCAGTCGTCCATGCTTTGAAAACATGGAGACATTATCTCTTTGGTGATAAATTTATTGTGTTTACATATCACAAAAGCTTGAAACAAATTTTCTCACAGCGATATTTAAATCTCAGGAAAAGGATATGGATGGAGTATATCCATATTTTTTACTTTGACTTGATGTATACACTAGGAAAATGGAATTCAGTGGCGGTTGAATTCAGTCGAAAGTCATACGATCAGTTAGTGAATGTATCTTCAGATTAATGGTAGTTCATGTCAGCCTATCTGACATGAATATCGAATGTGAAGGCCGAAAAGATGTTTCATTTTTCATTCCATTTTTTCTTGTTCCTTATTTGGTAGAGATAGTAAATGAGGCACATGTATCTGATTTAGACTGTGTTGCAATGATTTCAAAACTCAATGGCGGGGAGACCATTGAGGGATGGAAGATGGATCAGAGTTCAGTTTGTTGTTTCAGTGATTGGATGGTTGTATGTATGGTTTGTCAAGAACAACTCCGTTATGATTATCACCATTCAGGATGGGTTGTACACCTAGGTACATATAATATGTATAAGGCATTGAAGGCGCAGTTTTGGTGGAGCGACATGAAACAGAATGTAGCTGAAATTGTTTCAAGGTGTTTAACTGTAACACCCAGAGACATTATGGAAAATATTTTTTATAATTTTATTGATGTCTTGTGTTGTAAGCTACACCAAAAGAAGCTTACACTACACGCATACCTGACTTGCCTTGCATTACATGCAATCGTGACCTTCCACGTTAGCGTGTTTTCTAAGAAATACCGAGTTTAACTAAACGACAATATGTTATATAAACTAGCCATTGTGAATAGTAATACCCAGTTTTTTAAATTTTATAAATCTTATATTTTTAAATGGACTTCATTTTTGGATTTGGATTATCGAAATTAGCCTAGTGTGAATTTTTGGTATCTTTCTGAAAACATTCAAATTTTTATGAATTGTGAAAACAATGGGTTACTATTTAAAAACCGACTTATTATTAAAATAATTATTTATTTTA
Organism: Viscum album; assembly: GCA_963277665.1. Classification (NCBI taxonomy): domain Eukaryota; kingdom Viridiplantae; phylum Streptophyta; class Magnoliopsida; order Santalales; family Viscaceae; genus Viscum; species Viscum album. The sequence continues at coordinate 1,925,105,034 of OY728160.1, forward strand.
TTTAAATTTATTTTAGCTCAAAATAGATACATAATACTTATATATGTTCATTTTATTTCATTGGAGTCATTTTATAATAATTTTAGATATATAATTTTTTTTAAAAAAATTTTTATTGAAGTTTTCACTATCTTTTACCCACCTCCTAGGAGAATTTGTAAATTCACATAAAACATAATTTTACCACTTCTGTTAGTGGAATTTTGAAAATCTGAGATACATGGTTAATATCAATGACTAAAATGTGGTTCAATGAGATGAAAATAATTTTTGGGGAATAGTAACTTTTTAATTTATTTACCACGGTTAAAAGTAAATAGGGTAATTGAGGGTAAAAATGATATTATTATTACCCTAACACATGTCCTAATTCTATTGGATAAGTGTAATTTGACCAAAAAACAACCTTACGAATAAATAATGACCATTTAGGTCCACATGGATTAGATTAGGAAATTTATTTTTAATTTATTTAAAGAACGTTTAAAATAGTTAAAATCAATGTTTAATAAATAATTCATTTTTAATAAAGGGTTATTCATAAGAAAATTCGACTGTAAATATTAATTAGAAATCTAAAACGATTTTATACCTAATGGTATTTTATTTATAATTTTTAAACATTAAATAATTCAAGTTATATATGACACAATGGTGATGTAGTAATTACCTAAATAATGAAATATTAAAATAAATGATATTATAAATACTCAAAAAATGTAATTTGAGACTTCATAAGATTTAAACTACTTTTATTGGTTAATATTACTTGTTAGTATTTATTTAATTTACTTTTTTCTAACTAATCATGCTGTTACGATTTTCACAAAAATCAATTACCAAATGGTGTCAAAATTGACATAAAATAGTTTTCTAAAAAGATATTATATTATTAATTGTTATTTTATTCTTAAAAATATAAGGTTTGGCCAAATGACTTAGATAAGGATATATATATTAATAATAAACCACATGGGGTTATTTTGTCTTGTTATAGTTTGTTTAGTAACCATATAGTGTAAGAAAACAAGAAGACACGGTAAAATTTAAATTATTTAACTTAGAGTTAAATCTAAATGATAAAGTTAAAATTTTCACCTAAACATGTCTAAATCTATTGGTTGAGAGGATTTATAACCATAACCTTTTTAGCTTCTAAATAAATTAATTTTTATCTATTATAAACCGAATATGACTTTATTATAAAATAATATTTTAAGTATTTCCAAAAGTGTCCTTCTATTCTCTTATAAAAAGGGCACCTCTTCCATCTTCTCTTCACACACTTTTAAGCCTTGAAGCTCAGACAAACCCTGCCCATTTCTCTTCTCCACTTCCCTATAAACATTATGGAGGTTTTGGTCTTCTCAAAAGTCCAACTCTATTTCCCTAATAGGAACCTTAAAGGAGGTGCTTCAATAAGAGGCAATCTATTCTTCCGATTCTTTCATGTTTCTTTCATTATTATACTTCTTCTTCTTTAGTTGTATAATTATAAATTAACAACATAAGTATTAATTATATAATTATATGTTATTATAAATATGAAATAACCCTATTTAACCTTTTAATCATCCTACAGAAAACAAAATCATCGCACATGCGTACGTACGGAATACCGTCTCCACGCCGTGGTGTAATCTGTTTTCCACCACCACCTTATTTAGATGGGTATAATGGTGTAAATAAATAACCATATATGATTATTTTAAATTTATATTGATTCTAAAATATTATAAATACACTTCAATACAATTCCATGATCATGGGAATGATATCATCGCTCGTGCGTACGTACGGAATACAGTCTCCACGACACGATTCGATTCATTCTCCATGATAACCATTCATGAATGATTATAAAATATATATAATGAATAATAATGAAATATATGACATAATAATGATACTAAATTTATATATATATATGTATGTATTCTATCTACTCAATTCCATTCAATTCAATAAGGAAACGAAAATAGTGTTCAGGCGTACGTACAGCCTACCGTCTCCTTGAACAGTGTATTTCCTTCCATTTATTGATCTATCATTTATATATGTATATGATGAATATATATAAATCATGTTTTACATTCTTGAATTAATTAAATCAGGATATAATTAATAATATCATGAACAACAAGTCAAAACTCGTACGATAAATGAAAGGATTTTACCCAAAACGGTGCTTTAACATGGAATTTACAAAAGAACGGGTAATATAAAGTCATAAGGGAACCATATATGATATAATAAAAATGGAATATGATTATGTAATAACTCAATGACATTATTTAAATCATTACACAGGAGGTTCAGAAACATACAAAGCATATCAGACATAAGTTAATGGATAACCTTTCCAATCTCGTTCTTATCCGAGATTGTTTATTCATAAGTATTTGTTGGGGTTATTGTTATCAACCATGTCCATGTTTTATAAAAGTGTTTTTATGTATTTTTAATGTCCTTTGTTACCCATTTTGTCTTTTACTACATGGTATGTAAGGAATCTTTCATTTTTTACGTTACGAGGTACTTTTTGACTTTTCTGACAAAATTACAAGGATAATGATTTTTAACTTATACGGCATTAAAGGATTGTTATGGTTTTATAAAGAATTATTTTCCTGAAGATTTATCCAAAATATTTCATGACTATTTTAAATAAAATATTTTTCTTTTAAAATTTCATGACGTTTTGTGAAAATAAATTGATTTTGAAGAAGAAAGGATATTTTCCTCAAGAATTCATTTCAACTGGTTTATCAAAACCATTTTCCATCTAAGATGACATTATTTCATATGTGTATGTTTCAAGAATAATTCCTCTATGATTTATGTGGTTTAAATTTTCTTATGATAAAATGATATCCTTTTTTTGTATGGATTATGTTGTGATGGGATGATATTTATGAAACCCATTTTATTCTTTGGGTTATGATGAATGATTTATGTTTATTTTGTGGCATAAGTAGGAATGATTTAATTATGAGATAGGTGGGACCTCTATCTCCCTCCAATGCATTGGGTAAAGATTTATATCTCCTGAGATAGACATGGCTATAATGGAATGTTAATCTGGTTCAGTGTTACAGGACTGGAACGAGGAGCAAACTCGATTCAAAATGGGACTTTTTCCACTAAGAAGGTCTTGGAAACGATGCCTTGTCTACTATAGAAATCATAACATGTGCTTAATAGATTCCAAAATTACATTCAAATGTTTAGTGATTTTTTTAAGTTCCCTATGCATTCCCTTACTGAGCATTTGAGCTCACCATTTATATGTTTTCTTTTCCCCAGGGTTTAAAGAATGGTTTTAGGAATGAAATCCAAAAGGGGATGATCTTTAATGGAGATGTTGAAGATATTTCACCACGATTAGAAGATTATTTTCTGAGTCTCCAAAGACACTAAACAATTACGGTCCTTGTGTGTCTGTATTCATTATGTACTAAGTATTCCGCAAAGGTAATGCATTTTCCATGTACGTCAAGTTTTGGGACTCTATAGTTGGTATCAGAGGAAAGGTTAAGTCAACCTTTGGAAACTAGGATGCGAAAAACTTTAGTGAAATCCCTAGAGATATTTATATGGTATGTATAGGGATGTCCCTAAGGTTAAGTATACGTATCAGTTAGAGTCCTAATATTTTGTTTCCAATCTTGAATAACCTAGGATCAACCTAAGGTGTCAGGGATTAAATGATTTTTGATAAGTTAGACATCCCATAAGTGGATTTTTATGATTATGTGGTTCCTCGTTATTTTAACTTTTTCTTACAATATGGTTTATAGTCTTAGTCAATGGATGGAATGAGAAGGAATTCAATTAACATTGATTCCAATGGAGAAATTGGTGATTATGATCAACGAAATTATGTAATTCCTGGAGATAAAGATATCATGATTATGCCGAATCAGTCATCGAGATATATGATTAACAAGGTGAACTTTAGTTGTTTTCCTAAGTCATCAAATAAGAGGAACATGGAATTATATTCATGTTCGCATGGTGAGTAGCATATACAAAGGAATATTGTGATTTTTAAATAAGGGAAGAAGAAACTTGAGGGATACCTCAAATAGAGGGGAAGATGTTATCTATGTGGAGAAAAGGGTCATAGAGTGACAGACCGTTATGGAGTCTAATGTCTTAACTGCGGAGAACATGGGAATTACCCAACTCAATTCCATGACCTAAGAAGTTACTTATATATCAAGGAAGGACTTCTTCCATGACAATCATTGAAGAGGATGTATTGAAGTGTTTTTGTATTGGTATTCACGAATAATTTTGTTGAGGTACTTTTATGGTATATTGTAATATCCATGTATTGGTCCATTGTGGTTTTCCATAACAATATGGCATCGATAACCCTGAAGAGTAATTGGAATATTTTTTGAAAGTAAATGATGTGCATAATAAAGAAAAAATGAAATGTTGGATAGTTTTCATGAGCTCATGACTGATATAATGAGAAAGTGATATCATGGTTTGAGTATATAGAAATTTTGGGATTTTGGTATGTGGAAAGAGTTAACTTTTACAAGAATTAATGTTTTATTAAAGGTTTAATGGGTATTCATTTTTCTAGAGAATACATTATTATGGTATTCAGATGTTTGGAATGTGACCAAAAATATATATTGTATAATGAATAATGGTATTCACATGCCAAGTAGAAGACATTTCCAGTAATCTTTTTCTATAAACTATGAGATTAGATAGATGTATTTTGGATAAGTCTAAAGATTGTAGTGGATTATGTTGTACATTAGATAGTATTGTTTAAGGATGGAATTTCATTTCATTGTTATTTTTGTAATGTTATAATATTGTAGTTTTAGAAAAAGGGAAACCTGTAGGACTGGCAAAAACCCATCGCGTCGGACAAGGTTGCGGGAATCGAACCCACAACCAAAGTGCGACAGGCCTCTATCGCTTACAACTGGCCTACAAGATGTCCCTATTTAGTAGAAACCAGTTTTATTATATTTAACAGTATGATATATGAAGTATAAGTCCATTTTAGGAACCATATGTGATTAATCTCACTATAGATGGACTTATGTATTTTTGATTACTTTTTCTAACATTTTTTTTGAGACAGATGGAATGACCCATCATGCTATCACATGATCTTCTAATAGTTCATGAATAAAAAATTCAACTTCATTTATTTAAGAGAGGAAGTGGAAATTTTCCAAGGAATGACCAATGGTGAGACTGTACCAAATTCAAGAAAGTGTTTCTTCTAATTCAAATTTCTTCAACTTTAGGGAAATGGTCTTGAAAACAAAAAATGTTGTCCAAGTGCCCTTATATCCGATGAATCAGATGGTACCTTAGATCATCACAAATCTATGGCTTTGTAATTTTTGGTTTTTTCATATCCATGTTCTCTACCACTCTCCATCAGAACATGATGGATAGATTTCACTTCCATATCCATATTTTCACCTATGTTCTCCTATGTGGAATCCCACTGATTAGTTAATTTGGGTAACCGTTACGTTTCATACATTAGTTTTTAATGATTGGTGTTTGTATTCCTTATTATGATGTGTTTTTCTATTAATGAAACTTTAGAGTAGTAAACCATTTATAACCCTGATGAATTTTGAGGGCGAAATTCATTTTAAGGAGGGGTAGATTCTAACACACCGAGATTTTATGAAAAATATTATTTTTAATTTTATTGATGTATTCTGTTGTATGGTACACCAAAATGATCATGCACTACACACATCCCTATCTTGGCTTGCATTACACGCAATCATGACCTTCCACGATAGCGTGTGTTGTACGCAATACTGAGTTTCACTAAACAACGATATGTTATATAAACTAGCCGTTATGAATAGAAATACCCACTTTTTAAAATTATATAAATTTTTTCGTTCAAAATGGACATCATTTTTGGATTTGGAATATCAAAATTAGCCTACGGTGAATTTTTGGTATTTTTCTGGAAACTTTCAATTTTTGATGAATAGTGAAAACACTAGGTTACTATTTAAAAACTGACATTTTATTTAAATAATTATTTATTTTACTTAAATTTATTTTGGGTCAAAATTTATACATAATATCTATATAAGTTCAATGTAAGTCATTGGAGTCATTTTATAATAATTTTAGATACATAAAAATTTTATTGAACTTTTCAGCGCCTTTTACCCACCTCCTAGGAAAATTTGGAAATTCACATAAAACATAATTTTACCACTTCAGTGAGTGTAATTTTAAAAATCTAAGAGACACGGTTAATATCAAGGATTAAATGTGGTTCAATGAGATGAAAATAATTTTTGGTGAATCGTAACATTTTACTTTAATTTACGACGGTTAAAAGTAAATAGGGTAATTAAGGGTAAAAATGATATTATTATTACCCTAAAACCATTATTAATTCTATTGGATAAGTTTTATTCGACCCAAAACAACCTTAGGAATAAAATATGACCATTTTGGTCCACATGGATTAGATCAGGACATTTATTATTTATTTATTTAAAGAAGGGTTAAAATAGTTAAAACCAAATATTGATAACTAATTCATTTTTAATATTGGGTTATGAATAAGATAAATTAGACTATAAATATTAATTAGAAACCTAATCATATTTCTTCATAAGGGTATTTTATTTATAATTTTTAGACATTAAATAATTCATGTTATTTATGACACAATGGTGATGTAGTAATTACCTAAATAATGAAATATTAAAATAATTGATATTATAAATTACAAAATAAATGTAATATGAGACTTTTTAATATTTAAACTAATTTTCATGGTTAATATTACATGTTATTATTTATTTAATTAACCTTTTTCGAACTAATAATCTCATTTTGATTTTCACAATATTCAATTACCAAATAGTGTCAAAATTGACATAAACAAGTTCTAAAACAAATATTATATTTTTAATTGTTATTTTATTCCTAAAATATAAGTTTTGTCCAAATGAAGTAGATAAGGATATATATATTAATAATAAACCACTTGGGGTTCGTTTGGCTTGTTATAGTATGTTTATTAACCATATAGTGTAAGAAAACAGGAAGACACTGTAAAAGTTAAATTATTTAACTTAGAGTTAAATCTAAATGATAAGGTTACAATTGTAACATAAACTTTTCTAAAATCTATTTTTTGAGAGTATTGAGACCCATACCCACTTTATCTTCTAAATAAATCAATTTTAAGATATTATAAACCAAATATGACTTCATTATAAAATAATATTTTATGTTTTTCCAAAGGTGCCCCTCTCCTCCCTTATAAAAAGGGAACCCATTCCCTCTTATCTTCACACATTTTTGGGCCTTGAATCTCGGCCAACCCCTACCCATTTCTCTTCTCCACTTCCCTAGAAACATTATTTAGGTTTTTTTATTCTCGAAAGACCAACTCTATTTCCTTAAGAGGAAGCTTAAAAGAGGTGTGTCGAAGAAGATATAATCTCTTCTTCCGATTCTTCCAAGTTTCTTCTTCTACTTATTCTTCTTTAGTTTTCTCATTATAAATTAATAACATCATTATTACATATATACTTATATGTCATTATAAATATTAAACATCCCTATTTCTCCTTCTATCCATCTTACGGAATACAAAATCACCGCGTGTGCGTACGATCGGAATACCGTCTCCATGTCGTGGTGTAATCTATTTCGACCACCACCTTACATAGATGGGTATAATGGTGTAAATAAATAATCATTTATCATTATTGTAAAGTGATATTGATTCTTAAATATTATACATACACTTCAGTACAATTCCACGATCATGAGAATGATATCATCGCTCGTGCGTACGTACGGAATACCTCTCCACAACGCGATGAGATTCATTCTCCATGATAAACATTCATGAATGATTATAAAGTATATATAATGAATAATAATGAAATATATTACATAATAATGATACTGGATTTATTTATATATATATATATGTATTTCATCTACTTAATTATATTCAATTCAATAAGAAAACAAAAACAGCGTTCAGCCGTACGTACGGCCTACCATCTCCATGAACGATGTGTTTAATTCCATTTAACGTTATATCATATATATATATATGTATATGATGAATATATATAAATCATGTTTTACATTCTGTAATTAAGTAAATTAGGATATAAGAAACAATATAAAGAACAACAAGTCGAAACTCGAACCATAAATGAAACGATTTTACCCAAAACGGTGCTTTAACATGGAATTTACAAAACAACAGGTAATATAAAGTCATAAGTGAACCATATATGATATCATGAAAATGAATATGATTATATAATAAGTCAATGACATTATTTAAATCATTATACAAGAGTTTCTGGAACATATGAAGCATATCAGACAAAAGGAAAGGGATAACCTTTCTAATCTAGTTCTTATCCGAGATTGTTTATTCGTAAGTATTTGTTGGGGTTACTGTTATCAACGAAGTCCATGTTTTCCAAAAGTGTTTTTATGTATTTTTAATTTATTTTTTACCCATTTAGTCTTTTACTACATGGTATGGAAAGAATCTTTCTTTTGATTACATTCTGAGCTACTTTTTGACTTTTCCGACAAAAGTCCGAGGAGAAATTTTTTTTACTTATACGACATGAAAGGATTTTTACGGTTTTATATAGCATTATTTTCAAGAATTTTCCTCCAAAATATATCATCAAAATTTAAAAAAAAATCATTTTCTTTTAATATTACAAGACATTTTGTGAAAAGAAATTGATTTTGAAGAAGAAATGATATTTTCCTCAAGAATTCATTTCAAGTGTTTTATGAAAACCATTTTCCATCTAAGATGAAATTATTTCATATGTGTATGATTCATGTATAATTTCTCTCTGATTTACATGGTTTCAATTTTCTTATGATGAAAGGATATCCATTTTTTTGTATGGATTATGTTGTGATGAGATGATGATTATGAAACCTATTATATTCTTTGGGTTATGATAAATGATTTATGTTTATTTTGTGTCACAAGTATGAATTATTTCATTATGAGATGGGTGGAACCTATATCTCCCTCCAATGCATTGGGTAATGATTAATATCTCATGAGATAGACATGGCTGGAATGGTAAGTTAATCTGGTTCAGTGTTACAGGACTGGAATTAGGAGTGAACTCGATTCAGAATGAGACTTTTTCCACTAAGATGGTCTTGGCAGCAATGCCATGGAAAATATGGAAATCATAACATGTGATTAATGGATGCGACAATTACATGTTTTATTACCATGCCAGTTTATCATGACTGATGTTACTTTATGATCCATACCTTGTGTACTTCCATTATTTATGTCTTTTCTCATGATTTTGATGTTTAGATTTTATGTTCAAGTATTTGCATTCAAATGTTTATGGATTGGTTTATGTTCTCTATGCTTACCCTTACTGAGAATTTGAGCACTCCCTTTATATGTTTTCTTTTCCCCAGGAATTAAATAAAGGTTTTAGGTAAGAAAACAAAAAGGGAAGATATTTATGGGAGATATTTAATATCTTTCCCCACGATTAGAAGATTATTTTCCGAGTTTCCAAAGACACTAAACTACTACGGTCTTTGTTTGTCTATTTTAGTTATATACTAAGTATTCTGCAAAAGTAATGTAATGTCCATGTACGTCAAACTTTGTGTCTCTACATTAACTTGTCAGAAAGTTAAAGTAGAACATCTGCGGCTAGCGAGTATGTTGTAGTCTCTTCCAATTCCAGTGTAAAAATGGGTGCAGATAGCTATGGATATCATTACAGTTCTCCCAAGAACGGTTCTGAAGCACGATGACATATGGGTAATAGTGGATCATCTTACCAAGTCATCTCAGTTAATCCCTATCCATGAATCTAATATGGTGGGGGATCTCTCCAAAATTTATATCTAAGGTGTGGAAAAGAGACATGGAATACTAGTTTCAATCATGTGAGACAGATATCTAAGCTTCACCTCTCATTTCTGGTGATCCGTACACAAATACCTAGGAACTTAGTTGAATATGAGTATGGTGTATCATCCTCAGACAGATGGACAAATAGAAAGGACAATACAAACATTGGAAGAAATGTTGCATACTTGTGTAAAGGATTTTGGTGGATCGTGGGAAGAGCATATGCCATTAGTGGAGTTCTCATATAACAACAGTTATCAGGCCTCAATACACATGTCTCCATCTGAAGCATTATATGGGCATCTTTTTCATTCTCCACTATATTGGGTTGATATAGGTGAGACTTCAATTTTTAGGATGGGCCTTGTCCAAGAAACAATAGAGAATATTCAGTTGATAAAAAAGAGGATAGAGATGGCACAAAGTCGTCAAGAAATATTATGCGGATCATCACCAAAGGTTGTTTTCGTTTAAGGTGAGTGATCATGACATTTTGAGAATCTCTCTATGGTTTAGACATATTCTTTTTGGGAAGTATGGAAAATTATATCCTCGATATATAGGCCCTTTTGAGATATTGGAACGGGTTGGCGAGTTGGCATATCGGTTAGAATTACTACCACAGTTCAGTGCAGTGCAAAATGTGTTCCATGTATCTTATTTGAGGAAGTATCAACCCGATCCTAACCATGTGATCAGATGGGATCTTGTTGACCTAGAGTTGTATGCTTCATTGGTACATATTCTAGTGCAGATTGTGGATAGGTAGGATAAAGTTGTGCATGGAAAAAGAATCAATCTAGTGCAGGTTTTGTGGCAACATGGTCAAATTCAGGAAGAGACTTGGGAACACGAGAAAGAAATAAAAGAGCAATGGCCATATCTCTTTCATGAAGGCGATGGTTTTATACTTTCTAGGGACATAAAGGCTAATGGTGGGGAGAATGTTGTAACCCCAGTTTCTAGTAAGTTACCCTTGTTTTATGCTTTTTAAGTACATGAAGCATATGAGAAATTATAGGGAATATTTGGAGACTTTTAATGTGTTGAAGGGAAAAGTGTGACGATGCAGGGGCTTCACACGGATTAACCAAACCATCCGTAAGTCATGCTAGTGGTGGTCACTTTAGATATAGGAGACCGCACAGTGTGCACACGGTTCGGGAAAACCTTGCGTGGAGGCTGTGCAGAGCACCCCTTTCAAGCAGTGAATGCTACATAGTTAGCACACAATTTTCCTAGCTGTGTGGACTATATGTGTGCGGTATAAACAGAGATCCTATTTTTAAGGATCTAAACTGTTTTATAATTTAACCCTCTCTCTTTTTCTCCTAGATGGCACTAACTTGGGATTTCTCTCCATTAAAGGTGGGAGAACACTTACCAGGCGTTTTGGAAGTGACCCAGAGGTTTGCCTTGGTGTTTAGAGGACAGCTGATCTAGGTAAGTCTTGTTTCCATTAGTTTTCTTAGATCACCTTCTTCCCTCTTGATAAATCCTTAAATATATTCCCAGGGTGGGTAGATCTAAGGTTGTGGATGTCTTTGAAGTCAGTTTTTGGTTTTTGTGGTGCTAGGGGAAGGAATCTAAGGAGGTTTCGGGGTGTATTTGACTCAGTTTTATTGGATTTCTTTATCTGTTCGTTGGTTTAACCTAATTTGTTGAGGTTCATGGCTTCACTCTCGATTCATATTTCTTAGAACTTGAATGCTTAGTTTCAAATTATTTTCATTGATTGAAATGTTTTGTTTATCTACTGTGAAAGAATGGTTTAAACCCCTTTTTATTAATGGGTTATGAAATCGTGGGATTTGGAATGTGTTTGTTGAAGTGAATTTAAAATGGTGATTTTAAACAGGTTATGGTTTGGCTGTTTGAAAGAAATGGTTTTCAATAATAGGATTGATTCTTTATTGAATGGTTTTGAAGACACTTGGTTTTGGAAAGGATTTTCATGGGTTGTGGTGTTTGTTCATTCGAATTGGGATGGATAAGGGTGAGAAGTACCCCCATACAAAGTTTTGGATGGATAAAGGTGATAAGTATCCCTATCAAAAGGATTGGATAGATAAGGGTGTGAAGTACCCCCATCATGGTAGTACACTATGTGATGGCTTAATGGAAGGATAAATCACACCTCATGAGTATAGGGAGGTCCACGTTGCATGCATGGTTAGTTGTGTGGATTTGTGAAATGGAATCAATGTGCAAAAAATGAAATGTGAATTATAGTGGAAACTTTCTTTGTTGCTTATCTTCAGAATGATGGGTTTTGTTAGAAAATGGTTTTTACATGGAACATGTTATATTGTGAAATGTTTTGGAATTGTTTTATATAAATTGTTTTATATAAATGTGATGACATGTTTTATTGTAGAGGCATGGGTTGGGAAGTCATCTGGGAAAATCTACTATATTTCATTACTCCCCCATGCTTTGGAACGTTGGTGATTTTTTAGATGTCATCTACTGGGATGTTTCCAAAGGTAAAGTGTCACAGGTTTATAGAAATTCTTCATGATAATAAGGTTGGTTCGTGATGTTGGATCTTAGAGCTTGTGGAGCAAGGAGTTGTGTTGTCATCTTGTAGCCTTTTATTTTTCTTCCGCTGTTTACTCTGATTTAGTGTTGGATTCCACTATGGTACTCTTGGTTGGTTAATTATAAAATAAATGGTTGAGTTGTCTATTTTTTTATCATGTATCATTTAGTTGATTAGTTTGGTTATGGTTGATGGTTCTGCATTATGTTCTAAAAGGGTAAATTGTCCCCGACTTGTTTTCAAACCCTTCATCTTTTATTTCCAGCCTTTGTCACCTTGGGGATGTCACTTAAGGCTTAGTAATGACTCATTGTAATCTCAATCCAATGAAGATATGTGGGTCATTACAGATTCAGATGTCCAATATGTGAATCTATTTATGAGATATTCAAATAATATGGGAAAATTGAATTTTCATGATATAAAAAATCAAAAATATTATTATAAAAATATTTTTGGGTATAATGGGTTAATTAATTTAATTAGCCTCAAGGGTTTACTCCAAAAATATTGTTTTCTATAATTTAACGACATACAAGGGAAATAGAGTCTCCAAAATTGTGATCAATTTTGTGATATTTACTCTATCTATATTTCTAGAGAAAATTTATATTAAGAATTAAATTCATACATTGATATCATATAGTAATTGATAATCAAAATTCTAATACCCCATTGCACACCAATATCTTGAGAAAATTGATGAATCATAAAATAATATTTATTTTCATACTGTAACTATAATTGTATAATCAATTAAATTCATATAGAACAATCAATCACCCTATTTAGATATAAGGAAATTCACCTATAGTCGACATATGAATTTTATTCCCATGACTAGTTTCAATCTATTTCTAACCAAGTAATATTGAATGATAATCTATTTTCAAAATTTCAGTTTGGTTACTAATGAAATGCCAAAATCAATGCATCATCATTGTGAGTGGAATGGCATTCCAACCATATCCATAAAGGGGTAAAACTATATTGAATCAAACAATATACTATTATAATAACACAATTTCATCGTTAACTAATCATCCCATTCAAAATAGAATCATTCCATAAAACACATATCATAATTCAGGAATTACGATAATCCATTGAGACTACCCATCCATTTGAGGTTGATAGATACTAATCATATTCGACTAATAACTCATGGAATTCCAGATCCCTAACTGAATCATTCTATGATCTATCCATATTTATTAAATTAAATTCCTTATGGTTCTCTATGATACTAAAAAATCTGTAAATAATGTAACATATATAAAATTTATCATAACTAATTACCCCACAATAACATTATTTGATCAATGTTATCCATAGTTTAACCACCACCAAGAATACAACAAGACCACATGGTGTCCTAACTATATCAATAAATATTTCTTCATTCAATTCATCGCACTTCTATACATTCATTGGTTGGAGTTTTAATAAGAAAAAAAGTCACTGATTCTCATCATGTACTCTCTAGTTGGCAAGAAAATTTTTAATATATCAATTAATTTAATTATTCATAAAATGAAAAAATGTATGATATAATGATACATATTATTCAACCATAGATTCCTCAACCAAAGTATTGTAATAATATATCCCATAAAATCATCTCTCATGGATGTAAGGACCAAAACACTTATTTGGATATAAATGACTCTATCATCAATATATATATATATATCCCACTACTAGGTCACTTACCACATGTCACTCTCACATAGTGAATTAATCTGAATTAGTATACTTTTTAGAATTAACATATTGAGATAAGTAGGATGTAAAAAAATTGACCTAAGGGTATAAACTATCATCCATCTATCTTATAAATATATACATGACAAGAAATCCTCATTTATTCCACACCTCTATAGATACCAATACATCGTACTCTTATGTTTTCCATATAAAATAATATTCCACAAAATTCATTCATCCAAGTGTATATTCTATCTAATAATAAGAAGTATACATATACTACACCTTACTCATATACCATAGGTTCATGTCCTACATAGATAAAATGAATTTATTTTTATTCTTCATCATGATTATGAAAAATAAATCACTAATGATATATTAATGTTATCATTATAAGGCATGAAATATAACATCCCTATCCAAATGATGTGTATAGTAGTTATTATAAGTGTGTTATAGTTATGAAAACCTTTGAGTGACCCGCAATTCATCATGCATAAAAGATACTTATTGACCAATCCCATTTGTATTTATAATAAATTATACATGTATTACATATGAAGTGATGAATCATAATAGGTGATGTGAAGAGCCTCTCTTTATGCCCATTAATTTTGATGTCATATTGAATGGCCCACTAAAATTACTCACCATTATTTTTATAAAATATTATTGGTTTTTCCAAGAATGATAATTGAGTAATGAACAAAATATAATATTATTAAATTCCAAAAAACTACTAATATCAATCACATAGTTAGTTAATGTCAAATGCATCACTTAATCAATATTCATTGAATCAATGGAAATCCAATCATCCAAAATCACATTATTGTGGATGTGAACATAGAAAATATATAATATATATTTTTAGTATTTATTATGAATCAAATATTCATGAATCATGCTTAAAAAACTCTTTTATCTCATCATGGTACTCATAGGCCAATGACTATACTAAATTCTATCAATTGAAGCTATAATGAAGGATTGATGTTGGAAAAAATGATAGGTTTATGAGAGACTTGAACAAAATTTAAGAAATTATATGAACAAATGAAAATATTAGGTGCACCTATATATATTTAATAACACTAAAAAAATTTATTATTTATCTTTTACAGTTATCTAAAATTCATTACATCATAATCACTATTCTAGATTTGAGAAAAATCGGGTTCCCCATAATAAATAAAAGGGAATGATTAAATGTGGAAATGAGTATCTATTTGTTAACATAAACTAAATATTATTTTAGTAATATTTTATTAACCATATAATACCATTATACTGTTGGTGAAAAAAATAGGACCATCCCAAAAGGATGAACTCAATAGAAGAAACACCCACCTCAAGATCCTTTAGCTGTAACTTCATTTAGTCCACGTTTTTCACATCCATATGATAAAAGGTATTAATTTAATATATACCCCCAAATCGTATCAATTTTTTTAGCACCCATTTAAGTGGTATACCCATGTTATTAATTGGGGAAATTTTCATTATATGGACCAATTGTAAATTTAATGTATATATAAATACCACATGATTCAATAAATGAACTATACTGAACAACATAATTTTATGGGGCCTTATTTGACTAATAAGACGTACATCCCTACATACATTCACATTCCATTTTTATAAAAAAAATTCTTATATTTCATTAAAATATTTTAAATAAAACCATGTATAATATTAATCAATGTAATTAATGATGTGTGTCAACCAATAAATAAAAAATAAAAACATTACTGATTAACAAATCTAATGTATAAAAATCCAATGGTTACCCTTAATTCCCAAAAATATAGAATTTCTTATTGTTCTACATATAGAATCAATCCACCTCCATTTAGAAAATAATGATCTATTGTATTACAAAAAATATTTATATCTAACCCCCATATAAGAACCACATGGAAATATACAACAAAATTTGAAACAATTAGTTAATATTATATTAAATAAATAATATATGAAAATAAATCATTTCCGGTCAATGTAGAAGGATTATATATCCCATTTGATTAAAATTGTTAAATAAAAATCTCATCCTTCATCAAATTAATGAATGTATACAAAAAATCATTTACTCACATGATGAGATAACCACTAAGGTGTCCACATCATCTACTACCCCTCTGTATCATAGCCACCTATATGAAAAAACCTCTCAGACAATGAGAGACTATAGATCAGCAAAGGAACAACATACAATTTCCTTGAATCTTTTTTATATGCTAATAATTTTCCTTAACCATAATAATATAATATAAAATTAAAAACTGTAGGTTATCCACCATGCCTAATACATTTAACTCCATTGGATTTCTTGATAATTGACTATATATGTTCCTTATTCACCAACATTGATGACACACGAGGTGAACTTCTCATCGAACAGAAAATAGTACATCATTTCCATATATTATGAACCTATTTATTATGGGTAAAATATCATTATATCTCCTATTTTAAACATAATATTTTTAAAAATCATCTCATCTATAAAGGATAACACCAATCCCACCAAAAAAGAATCACATACTACTATAATATCCTCCATTGGGTCCTCTTAAATTATTGGATCTGTGTGAACAAAATAAATTTAGTATATCAATTTACTAGACCCCACATATATCCTCAACCATGGATGAAGTATGTTTTAAACATTGGAGTCATTTAATCCATATACAATGATAATATCGATAAAAATCATTGTTACATGAAAACAAATGTAGTCCATTATGGAAATCGTCCCCTATAACATATTCGTAAACTAATGTTCATTATAAATAATCATTATCCTAGAGAAATGTATAAGGACCCTCCATATTCAGATATAGAAATTACAAAACTTTTTTTGAATAAAAAAATATTATAAAAATGGATGAACGATGACTATATGATTTTTGTTATTTTAGAAACGTGGAAACCTAAACACCAGTAACTAAAATGATCTACATAATCTCCCACTAGTTTTTTCTTGACTAGGACCCTTCAAATAAACGTCAAGCACAATTTAAAATTTTATGACCTATGGGAAGGAGAAATGAAAAAGATTGATCTATGATTCTTAGTAAGGGTAAAAAAGAGATATTCATAATCTTAATCATGAGAACAATCATATTAAAATATGATGATGAAAATTAAATATCATACTCTTTATTTCACAGATCATAAACACAAAATTAGGAATAAATCATTACAGATTATAACTCATGAGTCATAATGAAATATTGAACATAATTCATAAAATAATAATTTTGGAATAAAAAATTGAATTCTTGTAGACACATAAGTATATAATCGGATTTTCATGGTTTCCAATACATCACTATCAAGACCATCTTGATTTTATGATTTCACGTCGCATACCATCTTTAAAGTCACAATTCACCCTCATGGCCATATTATGAGAATGAGATCACTCTTCAGGACAACCTAGATGTCATGGTTTACTCCTATGTCCATCATATAATTCACGGTTCATTTCAAAGACTCTATTAGTCCATCTCAAGAGATATTAATATTTTCACAACAAATTGGATGGATATATAGTTCCCACCCATCTCAGAATGATATCATGCATACATGTTCCACCATAACATTAATAATAATATCATAAATAATGAAATGAAATGGGTATTGTAAATATATAATCATATCATTACCCATGGAAAATAGTGTTTTTCCAATTATTTAATCATAAACACAACCAATGAAATGAAGCAGGATTTGAAATCATATAATCAGTGAAATAAAAATTGGTTTTATGAATATGTGTAAAATTTACTTTCATGGTTAATTTAATATCATTCATTACATAAATTGCATTGGCTATGTAATAACTATAACTTTTAAATAATAATATTTTGTCAATAATTGAAGCTAGATGTGGTTTATATTGAATGTAATTAAACATAATAAATCCTTTTAAAAATATAAGGATATTATATTCAATCCTGATTAATATATTTTAATTCTTGAAACTTGTACTTGGGTTTGAAAAACTATGGGATTCAATTTTAAAATTAGCTATATTTAAACCCCGCACAATAAAAAGGAACAATAAAACATTTTTAGAACAGATAGATAGAAGTGTATTGAAGTCATCATAGATAAAACATTATACATATAAAGATAGAAAAAGAAAACTAAAACTAAATAATTAATATAGAGTGATATAAAAAATTATCATGTGACAGTTTACCATTTACGAACCATATAAATGTGATGAGTTAAATAGAAAATTATAAAATAATGAAAATAATAATTTTATATATTTTTCTAAAATTGATTAATTAATTTAAAACCTATACTACTAACATGTTGATACATACATAACGAAAAAGTGTAAATTCATCATATACTCAATTTCAACTTAAATCTTGTCCTCTCACCAAATTATGAGTATAACATATTAATTTTTATACTATAAGCATCATAATCAAATCTACATATCTAAAAAAACAAAAAATTATAACAATATATTTCCCTTATAATTAGGAATTAATCAAAATGAAATATTTTATACTAATATAAATTATTTCTCCAAAAAAAATAATTATATGATGAAAACCAGCATTAATATTCAAAATTATGGCACAATAAAAAGAAATTTCAACATGTATCATTCATAATATAACTAAGCTTAAAATCATCCAAATATTCCAGACTAAAATTATGAGACAGAAATTAAATTGATCTGATCACATTGTCATCCAGGATCAATATAATATTTTAAAGAATCATTCACTCCTAAATTATCATTGAAAATATAATAGAAAGTTAAAATAATATTCAAGTTATTACATAAATAAACTGAATTATTGTATATTTTATATGATTAAAAAATATTATACTTCCATTATTTATCAAATAAAATGCCATATTATAGTATTTACATTAATCATATATGGTTTCTAAAGAAGTTAACAAATTTTTAAATAACATTAATACCATAAATACGAAATCATTTTCCCAATACCATGATTCATCTATATGGTAAAACACATGTTTCCATAAAATTATTTTTTCCCATTTATCAAAAAAATAACTAATAACAAAAATAACATAATAAGTAAAATTTAATTTATGCATGTTTTAGATGATTAACCATTTTCACCCATTTTATTGGAATTTAATTCCCATGGACTTACCGAATGTGACTAGTTTTCACCCATCCTATAGATTTTCTATTTTCTAAAAAATATAAATATAATAATTTTAAAATTATATATATTTTATAAGCATTATAATGAAAAACCATAATATATTTAGACTTAATGGATATCTCATACCATTCATTTTTAATCCCATAGTAAGAACTAATACATACCTCAAATTCAAGGATACTATATAAACAATACATCTAATGCCTTTAAACATAATTATGCCAAATGTAATGGAATTACACCTCAAATAACATTTTTTATATAAAAAAATGACGGGTCACATGTAACATAAAAAATTATCACATTTTATCACTTTTGAAAGTCATTAATTGAATATAACATATTATTCTCAATATATTAAATAAATATTATATCAAAAAATCCAAATTCATTATTTTCATCTTATAATATATATAAAATTACAATATATAATATATTTTAAAACAAAAAACAATAAAAAATCATTTTTCCAATTTCCTTGTTAAACTATCAACCATACTTCGACCTCTAATTCATTAAAAAAATATTCCTTTAATAAAATTTACTAATTATAAATGCATGACTCATCAATATAATAAATTGATTCATAAATTAAACATAATAATACAATTCACTATATATTTACATATTTGAGGATATTTTTAATATTTTTTTTATCATTTGACTGTTGTCCTAATTTAAAAAATTGGAATTTCATTTCAATTTAGGTTTTACACAAATTAGAATAGTTGGATGAGTTTTGATATTAAAATAAGAATAAAAATTTATCAATCATCATATAATATTGGTATAAATGAAAAGGGTTTGGATAACTCAAACAATTTCACATAGGATATTTGAATACAAAAAAAATCTATCAAAATCATTTGAACATCCTTTGGTAATAATAGTTATAATTAAAGAATATGGGATGGAAAACATATTTTATAATTTATAATTCCTTTTATACATAAAATTGTCCCTTAATCTATTGAAAATATATTTATTTTGACCATGAAATTAATTTATATGGAAATAAATATTATGGTACCCGTTAATACCATAAAATTTTTTAAATTATCTAAGACATTTCCCACCTTAAATTTTAGTTAATTTAGTTTTTTCTCCAATCCATAAAAATATACATGACCTCCAAAATTCACTATCTAATAAAGAAACATGATTTTATATATTATTACTAACTTATTCTTAAATAAAATGAAAACCTATGAAGTTATCTAAATCCTCCCATATTAACAAGTACATGGACCTAACATTATTCATCGCATATTTGGTTTATATTATACTAGAATAAAAATTATTACATCAACATGGATATTTTTGGTTTAGTGTTCTATATAATTATGACTAAATCATACATATAAAAACCATTCATTATTATTTTCACTTGTACAAAATATTAATTTCATCAATAAAATAGTCGTAAACAAAATACATGATATATTTATATGATCAATCATAAAAATTTATCCCTTTATATCATCCTCAAATATATTATTACCTAAATTAGTTTCATTATTTAAAATTTAATGTGAATTAAACCTAGGTGAAAGGAATTAAAAGGTAAAACATTACCCCAATAGATATCCAAACCAAAATTTTCTTAAAAATATATCTTGTTATTCATAAAAAGGAATCTCATTTTCAATAAGATCAATATGGTTCCTTTTAAAGATAAATTGATATTAAAGATATCTTATTTGAATGCATCTAAAATATAAGTTGTCAACATGGGATATAACATTACATCATTCTTCTAAAAATGGAGAAACCAATATGAACCACCTCCAACTCCAGAGTACCTAATTCATTTGAGGTTATATCAAAACCAACCATCCATAGTTTATCCTAGAACCTCATATCATTAGTATTTCATTTTACAACCCAAATTGGATAATCATGTGACCAAGCATCATTACTTTATCAGGTATCCACCGATTATTATAAAAAATACCCACAAAACATAACAAAAATAGAAATCATGAATTACTGCATTATAAACATCAACATTGAGGAAAATGAACATTCCATTTTAAATAACCCATTTTCAAAATATCTCTATATACAATGGAATATGTATCCCTTTAATTTAGCTTTATAAACTATTATGTTCAGCATAAAAACAATTTTTACAACCCAATTATGGAAATTCTATTATATTATTCTCTTATAGTCTATGGTTATTTTGGATGAGGTTCTCATTGAGTTATAGGTATAATTTTCTTAGTATTGCATGTTTTTGGTGGAAATTTGGATGGAAATGGATATTTTGATCATGATAAAATGAGGCACGATGTTTGATCATGGTTATGGGATAATGTTCACCCAAAACTATTAATCCATTTGAAAAATGATGATTTTTGACAATGGAAAATTTATTTTTGACGCACGGAATAGAAAACCAAGTTTTATGTTCCTCTTGGACAGTAAGTGGTTCACTATGCATTCATATTTTGGAAACAAATGTTTCAATGTTATAAGAGTTTTCCAAGTCATTAAATGTTTAAATATTTCTTTTTCTCTTCTAAATTTATAACATCATTTCGGTATTTTCACCTCACTAACGATAAAGGTGCACAATGGGAGCCCTCAAGCATCCCTCATTTTGTCATCCAATATAAATGGATTTATTCTAATGGTTCTAAGGTGAGGTATTCATTATTTTTGGTGAATTTCTACACCTTATATAATATCTCTCTTAGTTTCATATTTTTTTTTGTATAGTTTACCTCTTGAAATAACCTAGAGGGTAAGGGTTGATGTGTGGTTTGATTTCATTAAATCTAGTGTATATGGATTTTCTCTAGTGATTGACTCATCATTCCCCGGAATATTCTTTCCATTCTAACATTGATTATGAAGGTGATTCCTTATATTTCCCCTACAAAATAATTTATTGAATCATGAAATCCTCATTAACGTTTTGAACTTGTTATAATCTTCCTTAATATGATTTAGGAGAAATAATTTTGGAATTTCCATGATGGAAAATGGTTGAAAAATACATTATAAAGAGTTTACTTAATTATTTCTATATTAAAAGAACAAATGATATTTGATGAAAAATAATTTTAGATTTTAATAGGAAAATTCATTATTTAGGTTGTTTTTTTCCAATGGTTATGTATTGGTAATATGTATTCATTTTAAATTTTATGTTGTATGTGGGGGTTTTAACTTTTTGGATGTGATGCACATTTTTTCCTTAATGAATTGGTCAAAAAGAATTATATGTTCCTAAAAATGTTATATTCAAGGATATTTAAATGTCCATGATTAGAATATGGTTTTACAAATAAAAATTTAATGTATTTCACGTATTGTTCTTGTTTTTCATTTTATGATGTGTTCAATAGATTTTATTTATGGTGAGAAATATGTTTTCAATGGAATTTGAAGGTGTGAGTGTGATGAATGTTATTTTTCTAAAGGAAGGAAGTTTTCAGGTATGTGCGAATATTTGATATGTTTTTGAATTCATTCATGGATTGTATAAAATTTGTAGATGACATGTTGGATTCTTTTTGAAATACATGATTTCATAATGGTTCCTTGAGTTCCATTTGTAACATTAATCATGTAAGAATGCGGGTTTTCTATAAATATATTTGGAATATTCTTGATGTTATTCCATAGAAACGCCTTTAGATGGCGTGTGATTCTAATCCCTGGTGTGGCTAGAATAAAATTTTCAATGCGTTCACACTGGGAAAGAAAAATAAATGGGATAAATCCTGAACGGTGCTCCAGATAAGAAATATGAGTGTACGGATGGGTCCGAAATGGGGTGTTTACTGTAGTAAGGGCATAAATCTTGTCGGGACAGGGCGTTTGGACCCCTCACCCATTAAGGAAACGTTAAATGGATAAATAATATAATTAATTTATAAGTTTAATTGTTAACCATAGGTGTATCTTAAATGGAGGCTCAGATTGGAAAACAGAGGGCACCGTTGAGTCCAGAGTGTGCCTCTTACCCTAGCAGGGGTATAAGTTTCACGGGCGCGGGTCTTCTGTTGAAAATGCCACTAGGGGTGTTTTCTTAATTTAGTGGCCTCAGTCGTTAAATTTTATTACATTCAAAAGGAAGCTCGGAATCAAATTCTGAGATCGCCGTTGTGCTTAAGAGGTGGTGTTTAACATAGAGGATGCTTAACCTCGACCCCGTCGAGAGTTTCAGATACGGGATAATTTGGGGGATTATATTTATTAAAATTTTAATTAGGTTTTCTTAATTTAAACCAAAACCCACCCCCGTTTTCCCCATTACACCACCTCTGGAGAATGCTCCCAATCAAGGAGGAACTCCTCTCCTCTCCTCCATCTCTCCGGTAGGGCACGACAGCTCCGACAGATCATCGTTGAAGTGTCGGGCTACGCCCAATGAGGTAGGAGGTTACGTTTTGTGTTTTTGATTCCTCATTTTCATTTGAACTCAATGTATTGCGTCAAATTGTTTTCAAATTTTCGGGTGAAGGCCATTTTTGATTAGAGATCAATTTATGTTTTCCATTGCACATTTCAGATCAAAAATCAGAGTCCCAACAAGTATGGGTTGGTCCGTTGAATATTTATGGTGGTTTTGAAGCTTTTATGGATGGTGTAGGGGGTTCTAGCGGCAGGCACTTTGGCTCAGGTGGCGGTGGCTTGGAATTTATGCGTGAGGCAGCAACAGTCGTTGTCCGGTTTATGGCTCTAGGGTGAAGCGGTGAGCTTGGGCGCATGACATAGTCGGTGCGGTAGGCTCGCTCGACGGCGCGATGGCGAAGGGGGTGGCGGCACACTACCCCACAGACACACATTGGGTGGGTCACCACGAGAGACAACGACCAGACCTTGTGGTCGGTCAGTGATGCATTTACCCGAGGTCCACGGCTGGGCCACGCGGCTGAGCCGCGGGACGGCCCAACACGGTCCAGCCCATGGGGGATTCATCCCCTCGACTTCAGACTTCCGTAAACTTCACTACGGGTGTCTGTTTTGTATTCTGTCTGCGATAGTGTGATCCTTAAATCGAGATGAACATTTTGAGATAGTTTAGAGGGTTTTAATTCCCAAAACTAGGGGCCTCAGAGGTGCAATATACATTAATGTGAAATGGTTTTTTTTCGGCAGTTTTTGTTTTGGGCGGCATGAACACATTCGATATCTGATTTGAGCGCCGTCAGTGGAGTTGCGACCCTGGCTTTGAGACGTAGATTGCCATGGGGTTTTCAAGCATTGAATCCAAAGTTGATATGTGGGACCCATAACCCGTCTTTTAATCTGCGAGCATTATTTAGTCAATTTCTCATCGGATGTCCGTTCAGGGAGTGAATGCAGTCGTTTTTGGGTGTTTTTCTGAGGGAATTGAAATGGCATAATCTGCCCGCTTTGATTCCGCATGGTGGTTCGGACCCCACAAGGTCCGTCTTGGGAGTTGGCAGTGATTTCTATCTTTATCATCAGTTTTCTGTTTCAGACAAGTGGATATTCAATCTTGTGTACTTTTTCGAGAGGATCACAATGGTGTGATTCATTAATTGCACTTCGGGACTGAAATACGGGTCCCATGAAGCACTACTCATGTTCGGTACTGCGAAATGCATCTTTTTTTCTAGATATCTTTTTCATTCAAATGATCATTCAATTTGGCGAGTCATTCCAAGGAGATCGCAATGGTGTGATGTGCTCCACTGTTTTCGGGACCATGGCTTGGGACCATATGATGTTGTTCGGGCATAAAGAGGTGTTGGCGACTTTTCCATCGGCTATCCATTGGAGGCATGTAAATATAATATCTCGCGTGTTCGTTTCACAAGAATTGCAATGGGTTAATCAGTAAGTGTGAGCGGAGCCTCTTACGTGATCTTATTAAATGTGGAAGCATGAAAGGTGCTCCGATGGTGGTTCTTCCTGCAGTGTTTGTAGGGAACCCTTGGTGTCTAATCGTGTTCACTCCAGTGTGACTGAAGTAGATGTGTAAAGAGACGTGGTTGGCCATGATAGGACAGTGGAGGAAGTGGGTTGGAAAAACTGTGCTTACACATTTTTGTGTTGACGTTGGGTGTAGAGAGCATGATAGCCTTTGGGATAGAAATGTGGTATACTCTGGGAGTATACGGGAATTCCATGAGGTAAATGTTATGGTTTGTACCCAAGGACATTTTTGATATTGGTTCGTAGATGACATAGGGCCACACGTTGTGTGGGACCCTTGTACGTGTCATGTTCTGCTTTATATACCATTGACCTCTCATGATGCAGATAGTCCTTCTATTAATGATGGTTTAGTCTAGCAGGGTTATTGTGGATTCTGGTGTGACCAATACATTAAGAGGGCACCAATCCTCTACTCAAGAGGGGTTTTATAGTAGGGATGTCCAGAGCAGTTCTGGGTTTACCATCCAGCAGAGACTGGGTAGTGGGTTGCTCATCGACTTCTTCAGGTTTACCCACCAGCAGAGACTGAGCAGTGGGTTTCTCACCGACTTCTTCAGTTTTAACCTCCAGTAGAGACTGGGCAGTGGGTTGCTCACTGACTTCTTTGGGTTTACCATCTAGTAGAGACTGGGCAGTGGGTTTCTCACCGACTTCATTGGGTTTACCCTCCACTAGAGACTAGGCAGTGGGTTTTTCACTGACCTCTTCGGGTTTAGCCTCTAGTAGAGACAGGAAAATGGGTTGTTCATCGACTTCTTTGGGCTTACCCTCTAGCAGAGATTGGGAAGTGGGATGCTCATTTACTTCTTCAGGTTTACCCTCTAGCAGAGACAGGGTAGTGGGTTGCTCACTAACATCTTCAGGTTTACCCTCCAGCAGATACTGGGTAGTGGGTTGCTAATTGACTCCTGAGGGTTTTCCCTCAAGTAGAGACTGAGCAGTGGGTCCCCCGACAACCTCTTAGGTTTTACCCTCTAGCGTGACTGTGCAATGGGTTACCCAATGACTTCTTTCAGACTCAGTCCTTTCTACTAGGCTAGTCTGTGGCTTTTCTCCATGACTATAAGAGCGGGACCCTTCGTTGTACGGGTCAGTGATGTGACAAATTTGACTTTCAGAAGACCTCTCGACTGTGTGACGGTTATGAGTTGTGGCTTGATGCTCCCCCAGAATTATCAAGTACGAGGTGGGCTTTACCCACCTAGACACGTCCTTGTGACATGACCTAAAACCGTGTGGGTGAATTAGTGTCACCCAAATCAGATAGTTTCAAGGTGCAGTGATATGAACCCATTGACATGCAGTTCGGGGTAGGCGTATTGATACTAGGAAACTATGGAGTTTACATATGAGACAGTTGGATACTCACTTTCGTGATCTGAGCTATGGTATGAAGACCCCCTTAAGATCTTGTTCGGGTTTCTTGACAGATCATGTATATATGTATACCTTGTTCCAGTACCCACTTCTTGGGTTTTGGTTACTCTATATCCAGGAGAGGCAATGACATGCGGGGTATGCCATGTTCTTTCCATGTCTAGCTTCTCGTGGTTGGATGAGTCTAATCTCCTACTATAGGCAGCGAAGACTCGATGATTATTTCATCTTCTCACCATTTCTAGCTCCTTGATTTTGTATGAGTCTACTCCCTTCCTCTTGATTGGTTGAGTTGTACTCTTTACTGCACTCTCGGTTGTACTCTTTTACTTTTCCTTGTTCGATATAATTATCACCTCTCCAGTACCTCCTTTGTTCCTCCCTCGAGCCTTCAGGGCCTCCAACTGAGTATTTTTATACTCACCCCTACTTGGGGTTTTCCCACACTTGGTGTGCCCTTGCAGAAAATGGACAGGTTGGTCGGGACTTCAGCAAATCTTAGGATTTCGGGAGCATGGACCACAAACGGTGGTCATAGTCGGGTTCCAGGTGCAGGACTCTCCCAGCTGTTTTACTTTTTTTCTACCTGTTGTCGAGTTTTGGAACTTTTTTGGTTGGGCGTGTCTGTTTCCCTGTTCATTTCAGTTTACTTTCAGCACTTGATTTTTGTTGTTTAGAGGTTGATGGAATTTGTGTTTTATTTATATCAGTTGTTACTATACTTCTTTTTACTCTATACTTCTACATCGAGTGTGTTGTGTGTGTGTGTGTACAGGTACTCAGGAAAAGGCCTGCCTGAGTTGTTTATCCATTGGAGCTTGTCTCTAGCCCCTGTCCTATGGAGGCGGGCATGGGATAGTTGTTGCTCGAGCCAGGGTAGGGTCGGGTCATGACAAAGTGGTATCAAAGGCTGGTTCGTTCCTTGGGACATTGTTCGGATGTCCCTAAAAAGGGAATTGGTTGGTATTTAGGGCAATCGTTTTAACGTGTCTCGAGAGAGGACCTCATGCCAGGGAGTCCAGAGTTGGTTTGGCAACCGACTTACCCATTCACCAGGACCCTGATAACCCACTTTTCTACTTGGCATGATGAGACACTTATTGTATGGAAAATTGGTTTTTTCCGTCACATTTGATTTAGTATTTGACTTTCCTTCTTGAGTCATCTCCGCATTTTCGTTATTGTTATATACACATATCCTCATCTGACCGCGGCACTCCTTGATAATATTCAAGATATTTCTGCGGACACAGCCAGCCAAGATACTAGCTTTGGTTTGTGATGACGACCCTATGAGCTACGAGGCCTCAGTCCAGGAACCATCTTGCGAGTGCCTTCCTCCAGGTGAGCTGGTAGAAGCACCCCCACTTGGTGAGCAGATGACTTCTTCAGTAGAACAGACTGAGCATGAGCGCAGGTTGAGTGTGCTCCGTGAGTTCCAACAATAGAGACCGTTGTGGTTAAGTGGAGAGATAGACCCTCAGGAAGTAGAGGTTTGGCTCGAGATAGTGGTTTGCTTTTTCAGGCTTGTGGAGATGCCGACAGATCATAGGGTGGCTTTGGCCGCCAGCCTTTTCCAAAGAGCAGTTGGGCATTGGTGGATTCTGTTGACACCGTTTCTCGATGAGTATTCGCTTTTTTGGGGTGACTTTTAGCTGCTGTTTCATGAGGAGTCATACCCCTCATTCTAACGCTCCATTCATAACTAGGAGCTCCCGCAGTTTCAGCATTGTGGGATGACGGTGACCGAGTATGCGACTACTTTTGCAGATCGTGCATGTTTTTACCCGAATATGGTCCACAACGGAAACTTCCGAGCGCGGAAGTTCGATCAGGGTCTCCACAGAGAGATTTGTGCTTTCATAGTACCTTTGGGCATTCCCACTTATGACGAGGTGCTAGAGAAGGAGCTGGTGAAAGAGAGATTCCTATCAAGCTCTATAATTGGTGGTGGCAGCAGGCTCGACAGATCCAAGGCATCTGCCGCATCTTGTGGGCATCAGCAGACAGAACCTCGACGCAGGTGGCTTTTCGATAACCAGACTCAGGGGTGTGGTCTTAAACCATTGTTCCACCAGAGGTCACTAGGGAATCCCAGAAAGTGCCGATGCTATGCTTGCTATGGGGAAGGTCACTTGGCACGAGACTGCCCGACCATGCATACTGAGAATATCGGGGAGGCAGCAGGTGCACCACCATGAAAGAGGCAGCGTCATGATCGGAGTTTCACCCAGAGAGATAGTGCTATCGGAGGATCAGGGGAAACTGGTAGTGGTGGGACGACTTTACGAGGTCTTCCCATCACCACCAGGCTATCCACGTTAGGCTCTGATAGCTGATAGTTGGAACCATGAACAACCGCGATCTTTGGATGTCTATGATCTTGTAGAGCATGAGGTTATAAGAGATACACTCTACGGCTCTGCTACTTTTTGCAATAGAATTGTTAGACTCTGTGTGTGAAATGATTTTCTCCCTGCTCCTTGTTTGAGTTGTTACCTGGGTGACGTGGGTAATAGGTGTAACCCTGTGTCAGAAAGGTAGAAGGCATGTGACCTTTTTCCTTATTCGATGGTGTCGACTCTTTCACTCTTCAAGTTTGTAAGAGAGTCTGGGTCATGGGACATCAACTATGAAACCCTATGTGACCAGATATCCTTGGGTATTTAACCATATGGATATTCTAAGGAGGTAATCACAAGGATTTTTCCCAGCTCCAAAAAGTGATTCTAGTCGCGGTGTGCGACGTAGGGGTTTGGTCAGGGAGGTGAGCTACCCCTGAGAGCCTTCGGGCCGTTTGAGACCATCCAAAGGGATGGTGAGGATCCCTACCGCCTTTCCCTAACCCCAAACGATATTTTGGGTGCATAGCATCTCCCGCATGACTCACCTGAGAAGAAGTGTGTGTGCTCTTATGAACGTCATCGGAAAGGGTATACCACACATGAATATATCAAATCCTTTGGTCTGTGTGTAGTGATGTAGGACTGTGCAGGAGTTTTTCAGGGTACAGGAGATCCAGGTTTGGGATTAGTACCCTGAGTTATTCCCTAGTTTTTCTTTTTAGTGAAATGAAGATTGAATTAGTTAATTATCTAAGAACATGTTTTTTGCTATAAAAGTCTTTGGAATATTCTTGATGTTATTCCAGTGCAGTGCCTTCAGACGGCATGCGATTCTGAGCCCCTGTGTGGTCATAATTAAATTTTCAGCGCATTCACACTAGGAATGCATAATAAATGGGATAAATCCTAAACGGTGCCTCATATTAGAAATCCGAGTGTACTAATGGGTTCTAAATAGGGTGTTTACCCATTGAACGACATAAAACATGTCGGCGCAGGGCGTTGGACCCCTCGCCCGATAACGTAACGTTAAAAAACTAAATAAAAGGATTAATTTATTAGATTAATGGTTATACTCATGTGTCTCTTAAACGATGGCTTGGATTGGAAAACCAAGGGCACTATTGAGTCCAGAGTGTGTCTCTTACCCAAGCAAGGGTATAATTTTCGCGGGCGCGGGCCTTCTGTGGAAAATGCCACCAGGGGCATTTCCTTAATTTAGCGGCCTCAGTCATTAAATTTTATACCATTCAAAAGGAGCCTCAGAATAAAATTATGAAATTGCCATTGTGCATAGTAGGTGGTGTTTATCCTAGGGGTGTCTTAACATCGACCTTGTTAAGAGATTCAGATATGGGTTAATTTGGGGGTTTAATTTAATTAAAATTTTAATTAGGTTTTCATTATTTTAACCTAAACCCATCCCCTTCTTCCCCATTTCACCTCCTCTGGTGAATGCTCCCAATCAAGGAGGTACACCTCTCCTATCCTCCATCTCTCAGGCATGGCATGACAGTTCCGGAGGATCATCGTTAATTCGTTGGGATAGTCTCGACGAGTTAGAGGGTGCGTTTTGCATTTTTGATTCCGCATTTACCTTTGGACTCAATTTCTTGCGTCGAATTGCTGTCGAATTTTTGGGAGAAGTATATTTTTTATTAGATATCGATTGATGGTTTCCATATCCCTTTTCAGATAAAAAATATGAGTCCCAATGAGTCCTATGAGGTCCGTTGAAAATTTCCAAGGGTTTTGGAGCTTTTCCGGCTGGTATTGGGGGTTCTGGCGGTGGCCGGCTTTGGCTCAGGCGGCGACGGTGCGACGTTCAGGCAGGAGGAAACAGTGGATGTCGTCTGGGCAGTGGCTCCAAGGTGGCACGGCGAGCTGGGGTGTGTGATGCAGTCGGCGTGGAGGGAGAACTCGCGGGGCGTGACAACAAAGGGCGTCGCAGCGTGCAACCCCGCACGACGACAGAGATCTGCACTTGGCGGGTCTCCGTGAGAGACAACGACCAGCCCTTGTGGCCTATCGGCACTGTGTGGACCATTTTGTATGCTGTCTATGGAAGTTTGATCCTTAAATAAAGACGAACATTTTGAGATGGTTTCTGTGGTTTTAATTCCCCAATCGAGGGGCCTCAGAGGTGCGATATGCCTTTAATTGAATTGGAAATTTTCCGAGAGTTTTTGTTTTGGGGGATGCAAATACATCTGAGGTTCAATTTGAGCACCGTCAGCAGGGTTGCTACCCTGGAATCGACATGATGATTGCCTAGGGGATTTCATGAATTGATGCCGGAGTTGAGACGTGGGCCCCATGACCCATCTTTTAAGCTGTGAGTAGTGTTTAGTAACTTTCTCATTGGATTTCCATTCGGGGCGGGCGAGCAGTCATTTTTGGGTGCTTTTCTAAGGGCATTGCAATGGCGCAATATGCCCTCTATGATTCAACACGGTGGTGCGGGGCCCACAAGAGACATTTTGGGAGTTGGGGGTGATTTCTATCATTATCACCGTGTGTCCGTTTCGGACAAGTGGATAGTCAATCTTGTGTACATTTTCGAGAGGATCGCAATAGTGTGATCCGTTCATTGTGCTTTGTGACTGAAATGCAGGTCCCACAAAGAACCGATCATGTGCGGTACATAAAAATGCATCTTTTTCTATAGATATCTATTGCAATCATGTGATCAGTCAATTTGATGTTCCTTTCCGAGGAGATCGTAATGTTTCGATGCGCCCGAATTATTTTGGGACCAAGGCTAGGAACCACAGGACGTTGATCGGGCGTAATGCGGTGTTGGAGACTTTCCCATCGTATATCTGTTGGTGGCGAGTAAATAGCCAATCTCGCATGTTTTTACAAAAGGATTAAAATGGGGTAATTAATTAGCATGAGTTTAGCCTCTTACTTGATCTTATTAAATGTTGAAGTAAGAAAGGTGCTCCGGTGGTGGTTCTTCCTGTGATTTTTTGGGGAACCGTTGGCGTGTAATTGTTTTCAATGTCGTGTGAGTGAAGTAGATGTGTAAAGATATGTCATTGGACATGATAGGTCCATGGAGGAATCAGGTTGGAAAAATAGTGCTTACCCCTTTTTTCATTGACGTTGTGTGTCATGAGCACGATAGCCTTTGGGCGGGAAATGTGGTATACTCTTGGAGTATATGGGAATTCTTGGAGGTACATGTTGTGGCTTGTACCCAAGGATGTTTGTGTGCTTGGCTAGGATATGAAATAGGGCCACACATCCTGTGGGACCCTTGTACGTGACTTGTTATGCTTTACATACCTTTTACCTCTCATGACGCAGATGGTCCTTCTGTTAATGATGGTTTAGTCCACCAGGGTTATTGGGGATTCTTGTGTGACCAATACTTTACGCGGGCACCGATCCTCTACTCAGGAGGTTTTTTACAGTAGGGATGGCCAGAGAAGTTGCATTATTACCCTCCAGTAGAGATTCGGTAGTGGGTTGCTCAGTGACATCTTCAGGTTTACCCTCCAGCAGAGACTAGGTAGTGGGTTTCTCACCAACTTCATCGGTTTTACCCTCCAGCAGAGACTGGGCAGCGGGTTGATCTGTGACTTCTTTGGGTTTACCCACCAATAGAGACTGGGAAGTGGGTTTCTCACCGACTTCTTTGGGTTTACCCTCCAGCAGAGACTGGGTAGTGGGTTTCTCATCGACTTCTTCAGGTTTATCCTCCAGTAAAGACTGGGATGTGGGTTTCTCATTGACTTCTTTGGGTTTACCCTCCAGTAGAGACTGGGTATTGGGATGCTCACTGACTTCTCCGGGTTTACCCTCCAGCAGAGACTGGGCAGTGGGTTGCTCATTGACTTCTTATGTTTTAACCTTCAGTAGATACTGGGCAGTGGGTCACCTGACTACCTCTTAGGGTTTACCCTCCCTCAAGACTGGGAAGTGGGTTACCCGTCGACTTCTTTCAGACTGAGTCCTTACTACTAGGCTAGTCTGTGGATTTTCTCTTGGACTACCAGAGTGAGACACATGGTTGTACGAGTCAGTGATGTGACATATTTTACATTGAGAAGACCTCTTGACTGTGTGATAGTGACAAGGTGTGTCATGACGCTCCCCCAGAATTCTCAAGTATGAGGGGATTTTCCCCACTGAGACACGTCCTTGTGACGTGACCTAAAACTGTGTGAGCGAGTTAGAGCCGCTCAGAGCAGATAATGTCAAGGGGCATTGATTTGTGCCCCTTGACTTTTAGTTCGGGGCCGGCATACAGATACTGGGCATCAATGGTGTTTACATATGGTACTGTTCGATACTCACTTTCCATGGATGAGCTATGGGATGGATACCCCCTTACGATCTTGTTCATGTTTCTTGACAGAGCATATATATACATATACCTTGTTCTAGTACACCCTTCTTGGGTTTTGGTTACACTCCTTCCAGGAGAGGCAAAGACGTGTGGGGTATGCCACGTGATTTCCATGTCTAGCTTCTCAGGGTTGGACGAGTCTAAACTCCTGATATAGGCAGCGAAGACTCGACGAGATGTTCATCATCACACCGTTTCTAGATCCTTTCATTTGGATGAGTCTACTCCCTTCCTCTTATTGGGATGAGCTGTACTCTTTACTACACTCTAGGTTGTACCCCTTAACATTTCCCTATTTGATCTACTTCTCACCTCTTTAGTACCTACATTGTTGTTCCCTCGATCCTCTGAGGATTCCTACTGAGTATTTTCATACTCACCTCTGCTTGGGATTTTCCCGCACTTGGGGTTCCCTTTCAGACGACAGACAGGTTGGTCGTGACTTTAGTAGAGCATAGGTGTTCCGGATCTTGGACCGCATACTGTGGTCATAGTCGGGTTCTATGTGTGGGACTCTCCCAGCTGTTTTAATTTTTTTACCTGTTTCAAGGTTGTGGAAGTTTTTTGTTTGGGTGTGTGTGTTGCCCTTTTCTTTCTAGTTTTCTTTTAACACGTTCTTTCCACTGTTTAGAGGTCGATGCCCTTTGTGGATGATTTATAGAAGTAGATACTATACTTTTCGTTTTACTCTGTACTTCTTCATTGAGTGGGTTGTGTGTGTGTACAGTTACTCAGCCAAAGTCCTCCCCGAGTTGTTTAGCCTTCGGCGCTTGTCTCCTTTCCCTGGCCTATGGAGGCGGGCTCGGGGTAGTTGCAGCTCAAGCCAGGGTAGGGTTAGGTGATGAAAAATCAAATGGGTTCTTCCATTAACCATAATATTTCAAAGGCTTATCTTCCCTTCATTGTTCATTTTTCCAAATTGGTTACATGATATATAAATGGTTTTTTGGTTCATTATGAGACTTTAAATTTGGTTACATATGTGGTTCTAAAATCATGGATTTTGTAAAATGTACATGTGAAGGTGGTGTTTTATATTGACATTGGAATGAGTGTGCAAAAGTATTTGTAAATTAATAACAATTGGAAATGTTAAAGTTTGATTTGAAAATTGAGTTTTGTTAGAAAAATTATTAATGAGAAATTATATGATGGATATATTGGAATCCTATAAGGTTTTAGAAATTGGTTTTGGAACTAATGTGATGTTCTGGCTTGATGGTAACATGGAGTGTTTTTTTTAAATGTTCTTAATAATTATGTATATAGATAATCAATTAGTATTATAAAATGATTAGTTAGCTGGCTATCTAAAATAATTTGTCACATCCTATATAGAAATTATGAATGAATTGTTGTGGGAGTGAAACCTAAATCGAAGATTAACAATCGATTGGGGAATTACAAAGTTGGTGTCCATTTTTAGGTTAGGAAATCATGGTGGTAGTGGGTTTTCGATAAACCATGCATTTGAGGACCTTCCCATTCCCCACGTACTATTATGATGGGATTTATGGGAGTCCACTATATGATTGAGTTATGATTTATCGTTAACCACAATTAGATGGGTTATACAACTATACTTATTAATATTCTCAGAGATTTGTGATAGTGGATATGCTGGTTTAGAGTGCCAAACTTTTTATATAATATAGAGTTGAAAATTGTTCATGAAGGTGAGTCCAAACTGAGTAAGTCTATAGATTTCTTCTAGACATTTTCATCAAAATTTCATGTACTCTTATCCATATGTTCATTCAATTTTTACGACATGTTAGATATTTGATTTCTTGTTTTCCACCCTATTATATTTATTTTAATTTATGAATACACCATTTTTGGTAACATGTTATGAATTAAAACTTGTATTTTGTTTTGATCTCGGTTGATAAAAATGAAATGGTTTAAAAAAAGAAAATTTCCTTGTGTGGTTTTAGATTGGGATATCACGGAAATCTATGACAACATGGTGGAAGTGTTTTGAAATTCGACACTCTAAATGTAATAAAAATTATTTTTTGTTTACTATTTCAATAAATGAAATTCATGGACTCAGTACTGATTACCTATTGAGGTGTTAAGATCAGACCCTATTTGTGCCACTCGATATTTGTATACCTGAGCTTTTGTGCATGTTTGAGTTTCATGTATGGTTATGCCTTTTATAGAAGGGTGGTATAGTGTTTTGTTGATATCGAGAGGTCAAATGGAGATTGTGTCACATTGGTTCTATCTCATTTTTTATTTCAGATTTTTCTAGGCTCGACAGTTGTTGTATCTGGATCAGTTTCATATTTATTGATATTTTTTTTGTTATTTTACATACTCAGTTTGTTCATTTGAAACTATTTTTTTGGGGAAAAATATTTCCCATTATGATTATGTTTATTCCAAACACATGTTAATTGCCCATGGGTATTAGTAATCCTATTTTTGTTATGTCATGGACCAGGTCATGTGCTAGATAGGATGGAATAAAGTCATATATTGTGAAAAAATTGTATCAGAGAAGGCCCTTGTTAGTTTTTGTGTTATGTATTTTGGATATTAGGATAGTTAAACACTTGAGGTTTGTATGGGAAAGATGTCATGAACCCTTTATCATTTTAATCATTAATTTCCTAAGGTCAGACATAGAGTTTGTTATTTGATTTTTAATGTTTTTTGTATATGAGGAATACAAATATAGGTGAGGTATTTTTATGTTGTGATCTCAAATGGTGCAGTCACAGATGTTGATTCCATTCTCATGGATCATGTTTCCCTTATTTTTTGAAACATACATGGTCCATGGGACAGTAACCTTGTTGTTGGGTTATGCATGGCCACTAGTTCCTCATCATGATTTTTTTGTTAGTTATTATTTTTTATTGGTTTTTATATATTGGACTTATTCCAGGTTTTTGGATTTTTTTGTTGGGTGTTTTTATTTTTCATGAATATGTCTATGGGGGGCTGGTTATTTAAGGGAAATGACTTTTTGAAAAAATGAGCCTTTTAAAATGAAAAATGGTATTTGGAATGGAAATTGTCAAATAAGAAAATTATTTTAGGCATGGGTTATGTAGTGAATGTTGAATTTATTGTCTGGGTTGGACTAGGAGAATTGTTTTGGAATTTTGAATTTTTTCTTGGAATATGGTAGTTTAAAATTGAAATGAATAGTTTTTTTGATTAGAGGATTTTCATTATGTTTTTAATGTTTGGATGATGATTAAGTTAATTTTTCTTTAATTGGTATTTTTATTGAGATCTAATTACTGTATGTCCAATTATATGCTCTTGTTTTTCACATATTATACATCCTATAATGGTCCCCATGGTTTTTGGATAGAGTTATCTGGTTGCTGGACAATCCCAAAATACAATTTAAATGGTGGGGTCATGTTCTTATCAGAAGTCACATATTTAATGTTGATATTGTGCTCCATTAGAGGATTTGGAATGGATTGATGATTTTTATATTGTTTTCATATCATTGGGAACCCCAAAATCTATTTATAGCCATGCATTGTAAGTTCATTTTAGGGTACATCATCAGAACAATGGATGGTTATCATCCTAGGAGCACTGCATGTTAGGATTACATGGGAGGTGTTTAAGACAACATTCATATGATGGTTTTTATATGATGAGGTGATGAAATAGGAAGTAGAATATCTCTTTTGTATTTTTAATGGCCATTGAATAGTGGATTCCTTTGTTAAGTACATAAAAGATTAGGTTCCCTTTTATGTGGGGCTAGAATCGAAAAATATTCTGAATTATCCCCTTTTAATTTTGGATCTTCTTCTATAGATAAATGA
This sequence comes from Viscum album, assembly GCA_963277665.1. NCBI lineage: Eukaryota > Viridiplantae > Streptophyta > Magnoliopsida > Santalales > Viscaceae > Viscum > Viscum album. The sequence continues at coordinate 1,925,142,198 of OY728160.1, forward strand.
GTGATCCCTCTCCTCCATGGATCTTTATTTTTAGAAGATGGTGGATGACGCATTCATAGCTCAGCTAGATTTCAGTGGGCAGTTGTTGATAGGTTGTGGCCTAGAATATTCCCCAACTGATTATATGTTTGTTCTAGATAAATCTATTTCTACGAATTATACTTTCTCAATTATGGTTACTCACTCATTAGTATGTTTAAGGGTGATATTTTTGTGTGGATCGTTCAAGAATTTTAAGTCTTATTAGAAATCTACTCTAAATATTTGGCACTAATTTTGATATTTTGGTCATCAATATAAATTCTTAAAGAAACATGGAATGATGAAAATGTATTGAATTAGAGAATTCCATTTACCAGTATTAAGGTAATGGAAACATTATACATAAGGTTTCCAATGATAGGAATCAGAGTGATTCTTCTGTGATGTCAGGAATCACTAGTTGTGTTCGGATATTCTCTTATGTTTTTCTCTCTGATGTTGAAGTAGATATGGTTTATGTTATCATGGAGTATTTCATTGTTGAAATTCCCATCTCTTTTTTGTTATCCTTTGTTGTATGAATATTTTTGGTTTAATTATTTTGGAATTCCAATGGTTGCATCTTTTGGGGTTAATTCATTGATTAGTTCTTCTCTTCTCTGGGTTCTTATTCATTTTGTGGATGTGATGTGATTTATTGTTCTTTTCATTTGGATGATTCTTGTATCTTTTGGAAATTAGGAATTGTAGTAATGTTCCCTATTTGGTCTTGATTTATTCCATGAGTTTTTTTTTCACAATTTTTTGGGTCACGTTGGGAACTACCTTGTTTTTTGGATCGTGGTGGTGTTATTGAGAATTTAAGGTCCATTAGTGGTATTGTTTGGCTTTTGGGGATATGATTGGGTTAGATCATGTTATTATTTCACAGATTCGGCTAGTATGATGTATTTCCATGGTGGTAGTTATATTCTTATAGGGGGAAGAACCCTCCTATTTTTCCTTGATTCCTATTTAAGGATTTATATTAAATCTGATCATGTGTGACTTGGGGAGTGAATGGGAACCCAATTATTTTGGGTTTTAATTGTCATTTTTTGGGTTTTTTTATTTAACATTGTCTCTCCTGTTGTTGGGTCAATTTCTTATTTGAGGAATGTGGTATTGGTGGGGATAATTATCGTACCATAATATAGATGTTCTCTTCTTATGTTCTCTCCATGGATATGGATATTTTGGACGAGGTTTAGGTAGACCTCCTGATTTTAATTTTTTATTTTTGGAAGTTTTTTGTTTTATTTTTGGTCAAAATGAATATTTTAGGCTTGATAGCAGGAGGCACACAATTGGTGCATTATCAGAGGAACACGTTTTCCCTCTCATAATCCAGAATGCACTAAATGTTCAATATGTATTGTGTTGACCACATCATTGGTGAATAGTCTGGATGACACATGGTACAACTATGCATCTTGTACATCTTGTACTATAAGGGCGCACCACTGATACACATCTTTGGAAATCAAGACTCTAAAGAATTCAAGTTTCCATGTTCATTAATAGCGTGAAATCACTATTTTTCCCCGTATCAATTTAAACCGTATTTTAACATTTCATCCCCATGATCATCCTATGACCACCAAGGGGGCCTCAAATCATCCCCCATATGGGAAAATATTGTCAAAAGATTCATTTTTATGTTTCTATTGTGAGTTCATTGTTTTATTGGGTCAATTTCTACACATTATCTTTTTTATATATTAGATTTTTTTTTATGGTGGGTTTACTTATTAGATGATCCCCGAGGGTTAGGGTTGATGTGTGGCTCGATTTCATTGATCATAAGGTGTACATATTTTCTATCATGCATAGTTATTACTTTTATGGAAGTTTATTTTTATTTTAATATCATTTAGGTAGGTGTTTCCCTCCTATTCATTTCCAGCAACTTCCATATAATCTTATATTATCCATGAATGTTTGTGAAATGTTATAGTAAATCTTATGATTGTCTAGAATAAATTATTTTGGAATTTTCCTGCCAGAAAATGGGTTTAAATTGGTTTCCAAAAGATTCATTAATTATAACATTATTTAAATGCATACAATGTGTTATATCATATGAAATTTTAAATTTTAATGTGAAATTGGGTGGTTTGGGTGGTTTTTTCCTCAGGATATATTTTGGTAATATGGTTATATTATAAATCAGATGTTTTTGATAGAATTTTTGACATTTATGTCTTTAATATTATGTGTGCCATATTACATTGGTCTAAAATAAAGTGACTATATTTAAATGGTAGTTATCAATGATATTTTAAATTAGAATGTGTGGAATATGGTTTTTCCAAAAGATATTTATTGTTTTTCATGTAATCATATTTTTAATTATTTCTAAAATCATTCAATGGATTGTATGAATGGTTAGAATTTGTTTTCAATTGTATATGAGGTTGTGAATGTGTTTAAAGTTTTTTTATCCAAAATGAGTGTCTTTTGTTATATATTATGATATTTTTTTATGTTTCCAACTGGTGTTTTAGTGGTTTTATATTTGTTAATTACATAATGGATTTTTTTTAGAATTTGGTTTTCTTCTTAATGGTTTCAGAAGGCTCATTTGGAAATTTGATGAAATGGGTTCTTTCTTGAGCCATGGTTTTCTTAATGTTATCCATCCTTCCCTCATTCTTTTTTCCAAAATGGATAAATTAATTATAAATAGATTTTTGGTTCTACAAGTGAATTTAAATTTGGTTTCATTATAATTTCCTTTTTCATGTATTTTATAGCATTGTCCATGAGACAATTTAATTTTATATTGAAAATAGAAATAATGAAGAACAAGATATGTTAATATATTTATAATGGAAAATTTAATGGGTGTTTGGGATGTTTTGTTTTCATTGAAATGTTTTTTTAATGTTACATGTTATAAATCCATGGTTGACACATTTTTATGTTTTTTATATTAGTTTTAGAACTCATGTGATTAATGGGCCCGATGGTTATGCGGCATGTATGGGAAATTTTATTAAGAACATGGGCAGTGTGTGTCCCAGATGCTATTTTAAAATGATACAGAAATTGTTTTTTAAAAATAAAATGAATGGAAAAACAGATTATAACTTTTTAGTGATATTTTTAAATTTGGGGCCCTTTATTGAGGATTTAAAAAGGAGATGGGAATCACATAGTTGATGCCAATGTTTGGGTTAGGAACGAACAGTTTTAGTCTGTTTTTTAACCATGCACGCGAGGACCTTCTCAGCCACCAATTAATATTATAAAGGAGTTCATGTTTTTCATATAGAGGGTAGAGTGAGGATTTATTTTCAATCACAATTATATGGTTTGTAAAAAAACATTTTCTGAGAGGATAGATGGGTCGTGCCACTAGATTGGATCGTTTAAAATGGATAGTTTGTTATCAAATTGAAAGTTTCACTATATTTTAGAAGATGATTATGAAATGTGTGTAGACCATTATTTCATCCAGATATTTTAAAAAACCATGATGATCTTCTATCTATATGTTCAATTTATTTCTACCGCATGATGGATATTGGTTTTCCTGTTTCGCTAAATTTTTATATAAATTTTCAATTATACGTGACCACTTTTGGATACATGATATGGGTTGAAATTTAGATTTGTATTGGAACCGAGTTGTGAAAAATGAACAAAATTTTAAAATTAATTTTTATTTGTTTTTTTAAAAGGGATTAAATGGAATGTTCTTTTTACATGATGTGATATTTTTAAAATGTTTTTTGTAAATATATTTAAAATTAATGTTTATTGAATATTTTGACAATGGAAATTCATGGAATCTGATATGATTTCATACTGAGCTATTAAGATTAGTCCATAAATGTGCCACTTAGAATTTGTAGAGCAATATTTTTTAAAGGTTCAGGTTTTCGGTTCAGTTTTTTCTTTCGAGCGGGTTGGTCTTATGGTTAGTGGTGACTATGAGGTCCTGTGGATATTGTGTCAGCAAGGTTTGGTCTCAGTTTTATATTGAAATTTGGTTTTGTTCAGTAGTTATTGTGTATGTTTTTGTTTTTTATTTGTTTATATTTATTATTGTGGTTTTTTTTCATGCTAAGGTTTTTCATTTGAACCTATTTATTTTGGAAAAAATCATTCCCATCATAGTTACATTGATTCACAATAGTGTTTTATAGCACGTTGGGATCTGGAATACCCTTCTGGCCCTACATTGGAACTAGTTAGGTGTTAGGTTAGAATGATTCCTAGCCTAGTTCATGAATGTAATAATTTGAAATGAAATATTAAAGTTCTATTGATTCTATAAATGTAATAAAAATATTCTTTTTTAATAAATAATCTTACATGATTATTTTTGAATTAAATTAATTTATAGGTATCATTTCATTGATGGGTGCATTAATAAAAATTAAATTTTTTGTGTATTATATATAAATAAATATAAATAAATTCTAAATACATGGTAATATATTTAAAAATAATTTTACTCATATTATTATCATGAAATAATCAAGATTTCGAAGTTTAACACAATAAGTGGACATTGGGTTAAGAATTTACTTGAACTTTATATTCAGTCAAATCGTATGTACAAAAAATGAAAAAAATATGATATTAATCATAGAATACCATAAATATAATTGGAATCATGATTTGATATATAAAATTATAGTATATAAACCACAAAAAATTAAATAGTTGTGAAAAAATATATCTCGTGGTAATAAAAATGTGATAAGAGAAATCATTACCTCACACTTCCCTTTAGTTTTTTATATAATAAAAACTTATATAATAGAATAAAAATATTATTTACTATTATCATAAAAAAATATTTAATGAACCTTATTTGATGATTTTATAACATATTATGACCCATTCAATAATAATTTTTGATTATTTTCATGGTTTTACGTGCATTCATTTCCTGGATTCATGGTTGTTTTATTTGTGTATAAATTTATGAGTTCTTTTAAAATGTGTTAGAAATACTTATGATTGGAATGATATGTAATTAAAAAAATTATAGAAGTTTAAGTGGCCCAATTTATTAATTTTTTATAGCATATGGATGAATCATTTGATAATACGTTAATGATAAATGTTTAGTTTATTTTTCGGTTTTTTTGTGTACTTCACGAAATACATTCAATATATTTAATATTATTTATATATATTAGTTATATAACATGTAATAGGTTATAAGTTAGCTAATAAAATATTATTTAACCATAATTATACTTTTATTACCAACCACTATGTTCGTAATGAAAAACAATAAAAATCATTGTTCATAATGATTGTAAATATTTATAATTTGGACAATGGTTTTTTTTCTTTGATTTAGATTATATAAGAAGTAAAATGGATAAGTAATATCACAACATAATAATAAAAATCATGTATATACATTATTCTGTAGTATGATTGACTTGATATTCGAATGATGTGAGGATAAAATAAAATAATAACAAAAAATAGGTGAGATTTATTGAGAGCATTGCCTCATGGATATAACCTCCTTGAAAGACCCCTTGAGGGCGTTCAATTTGGTATTTTTTGATAAGTGATGAATTGGACATGTGATTCATCATTGGGTGTAATTTTTGGAAGATATTTTTTGAACATAATGTAATTTGATGGGAAATGGGATAGTGAGGGTTAATATTTATACTTAAGGGCGGGGGGTGTTTACAAGAATAAATATTAACTATCTTATATTTGAACCCAACAAAATTTAGGTTGAATTAATATCAACCAATTATATTTATAATTGATGTTATTAATTCTTTTTACAAAAGGTAAACATATCAAACAACCATTAAATGTTTTATTTATTATGTATTTTAATCGATTTCCTTTAAACATGAAACCATTTCATTATTTTACCTACACTGTGGTGAATCCTTTTTTACCAAGATAATTTTTTTATGCTGAAAATTTAAATTAATTTACAACATAATTATAAAAATATTATTAATAAGAGAGAATCAAATGTAATAAATTCAATTCACATAATTTTGAAAACTAAAATTATTATTAATCTCATAGAAGCAATGTGAAAACATGTTTTTAATGTTAAAATTTTCAAATGATTGAAGGATTTTCATATAAATTTTCAATGTGAAATTGAATTTGATTACCTAAATTGTATTAATTTATATATAATTTAACTAATTATATTTATTTTAAAAAATTAATGTGTAATTTGACTAAATAAAGAAATTAAATGAAAAATAATTTTATATGTAAAATTCAATATTTTTCGTCGTTCCTCAAAAACTGAAAGCCCTCAAAAAATTTCAAAATATCAACAAAAGATTTTTTTTATATTTTGAATTTAAAAATTATTTTTCTTTTTTGAAAATAATATATATATGTTTCAACAGTTTTCATCAAATCATGTTTCTCATGTGATGGAGAAAAAATTCCCTTTAAAAATATATTTTTTTTATGATTAAAATTTTATTTTTTATTATCTTAAGACTATCATTACTATTTATGTAATTTAAAAAATTATTTAATATATATATTTTATATTTTACTAATATATTTTAGTAATAATTTTAAATTTATTTTACTAATTCAAAAATGATTTATGGAAATAATAATATTTTTGTAAAGAAAAATTTATATTATATTTATAATATATTTTATTTTATTTTATTTTATTTTCATATAAAATTGATTGGTATCCAATGAACTTATGTTATAAGAATCTATAAAATATACTATAATAATCGAGTTAATATAATTTATTCATTCCAATATAAGGGCTAGGTAATAAATATCACATGTAAATAATATTATTTTTATTCTCAATGTGGTGTATCTTATATGAGACTGAACATATGGTTTGGTTTTAAAAATAACTACATGTTATCAAGGACCATTATAAAATCTCCATTTATTTTCTAGGTACAAAAAGGAAAAAAATTATTTATAAAAAATTATATAGGAATAATAAATATAAATATACTAATAAATAAATGGATAATAATAAACATTATTTTTAGTAAATTCATTTTATTAATAACAAACTATGTTTTCTTCAAAAAATATTTTATTGAATTTTGTTACGAAATATTACAATTATTTATTTGAATTCATATAATATACATATGATTTAATAATTTTTCTGAAAGATAAATATAAAAATAGTCTATAATGAATGATAATTTTTTATAGAAGAATGTTTTCTAGTTAATGGTAATAAATATATTTTAAAAAATACTATATATTTTGGGATATAATTATTAAGATATCAAAAATTAATTAATATTCTATAATGACTCATGTATGATATTATAATATAAATATCATTCAAAAAAATGAAAAAACATTATTTATAAATTATTTCATGATAAATATGAAAATAATTTTCACTAATGACAAATTGTGTGCACATCGCTGGTAAAGACAAATTCAGTGTCTTAAAATAGATAACGGTGAGGTTGAATGTATATTTAAGACATTGGAATTAAATATCTTCAAAAATTGTTTATTTATGCTAATAATTTCTAAGTTTGAGTAATATAATATGATTAATATCCATTTTATTTAAAATTCATGTATAGGGAAAGATATGTTATATCATAAAATTACATAACATCAGATGACATGGATAATAGTTAATATAAAAATGAAAAAATATGATGAATAATAATTTGAAAAATTAATTTATAATTATTTATTGACATCAATTTATAATTATTTATATAAAATGATAACATTTATTTCATACTAAACATGGATGGAGTTCTTGCGTAAGTAGATGAAATATCAATTAAATAATATTAAAAATTTTATAATTAAAAAGAAACGAAATATTGATTTTTTAATTACTTGGATTTTCAATGTATTATTATTTTTTATTTTAAATGGATTAATTTTGAGACCAGGTATCGAGATGACAAGTGAATTTGAGGCCAGTTCTGCCTAGAATAAATGTTTGAAATATATTAAAATATTAAGTATCAAGTGCGCAATATTTTCTAAAAAAGTATAATAACTTCTAAATGGTTTCCCATATCATAAATCGTATTGAAACATTGAGTTTAGAACAATGTATTTTCATATGATCTGACCTAACATTGGTCAGCGAGAGTATCTTGTTAAAAATTTATCATGGGTGAAAAAATGTAAAAAATAAATTAATATAATTTATTTTAATTCAATCATGGATATAATTGTTTAATAAACCACAAATAAGCCCCTTTTTATATATCCTGGGTTTTCATCATATCCCTAGAATTCCCTAGAGGCATAGTAGAGAGAACCTCTGAAGAATCCCTATGATGGACGAAAATAAAATATTTGGTACAATATTGGTACACATCACTCTTATTATATATATCTATATATGATGACATCGTGACTAGTCATAGTTAGTGAATGATCCAAATCTAGGTTAGATGTGTTATTTTTGATTCTTCATTTATGTCCATGAAATCTAGTAATGGTCACAGACAAATCTAAAAACATATTAGCTAACAGATTGGTCATAATTTCTTGATGGATTATTTTCAAGATTTATCAGGATTTTATTTTAGATAATGGTTATGATTCATTTATCATTCTAACATTGACTAACCAAGAAAAAAATTTGTCGTGATTTTCCCCTATGGATTTTTCGCACTTATTTTTTTTGTGTTTCTGGTGTGCATTGTTTCCTCTTACCCTGACTATGAAAAATGTATTATTGTACGTTCGATTCTTGGCCAAACAATAAGAAATTGGAGATAAGGTATTGGGACATGTCAGTAGAGGTTTGATGTAGGGTGTGGTGGCAGATCAAATGGCAGTGGGTTCCCAATATTTATTCATCAACAATGAAGAATAATAACATTGATCCAATTTTCCGTGTTGTTAAATTTCCTAAAACCTATCTATTCAGGGTTAGATTGATAGGTTGGCCTTCAATATGATGTTTCTACAAAAACTGAGCACTAAAAAGTGATATGAAAGATGGATATGCACGAGTAGAGGAAGAGCCCAGGTTTCAAGAAATCTTCATACCCATGAATTTTATTCCCTGTAATATGAAAAGTGTTCATCATTGGCCAACTAGACATGTATATTAGACGTACATGGAAATGAGGTGGAGTATAGGGGTTTGATACACGGTGGGTTCCCCCCCCCACATAACATGTTTGGGACCAAGTAAAAAAACCTAACCCCTATACTGGTACATGATCAAGGACCACTTGGGTTGATATCAAGTACTAGCACACGACTGAAGTACATAGGCAGACCCTGGATGCAAGGATATAGTGTGCGACAACATCTACAATACAGGCTGCCTTCTTCTACATAACATGTTCTGAAGAAACCTTCCCTTGTACATGGGTAGTACCCGATGCCAAGGACACAACATGTGACCCTACAACATGTCTTATACACCTTTTTACATGAATGTTGCCACATATAATACATATCAGAGACAATATTCATTAGGGTTTGTTAGCTTTATCATTTCCATAAAATCCAGTTTGAATCAGTTTCATCACATAGTACTGTGATTCCTTATATAAGAATTATTAGATATAGTTTTTGGAATACCCCAAGATTCCAGATGTAGGATCTTTTATTCATTATCCCTCCCCTAGTAGGAGTTCTTGGTGTCAATGTGAACAACACTATGTGGCCATTGATCTCCTTCGTGGTTTGTTAATCCAGATAGGGATGTTGGAATTACTGCATGGACTGATATATGAAACTAATTTATTTAATTGTAACTCTATATAGATCTATCATTGTATCTCCATCAATTTGAGACTAGAGGAAAATGATCTCTCATATAGATCTCAGCTATGCTATTGGACTCAAGAGTGTGTTCATTCAGGTGAGTGCTTCATCAAATCATCAAAAAGAATTCCAATGGTTTTTATGAAGTCGTTGTGACTTACCTTTATACAATGTTTGTTGGTTTAGTATATCTGGATATTATTGTTATATGTTATATATACATATAAATATATATAGATGAATATTATTTCATTTTTAAATTTCATTGTGGTTTCATGTGGTATTAGTGGGAAATATTATACTCATGCCTACAGAGGTTCTTCCCACATGCTTCATGACTTATGTAGATGATTGACCATGTAATGGAATTTTAGGCAGTCCAGGAATAGTCAGTGATTTTTGAAACCATAAATACTGAATTTTTTTATTGTGGATTTCAAATTTTATTTCCAATAACTTTTTCTTACATTCTATACTCATGGTTAAAGACTCTATTATTGGGATTGTATTCAGACCCTGTTTACATTACATTACTTTTCGGCGTATTGTGGTTGTGCAATATAGTGGTATGCATGAGTTGTTTACATAGTGGTTTTTAAATTTCCTCATTTTGTGGGTTGGATATATGTGCATACATAATGGAATATAATAAATTCCTCCCAGGAGAGTTATATTTCTACTAGATGGTATTCACCAATTCCTAGCCTGTTGTAGGTGTTCTTGGGTAGTCATGGAATGGTCCCCACACGGACGGGTGAGGTCTGTATTAAGGTGTTGACATGATTTTTCCATCATGTCAGGATTCAATTAGATCATATTTTGTTTTTTTAATGGATTCTTCTACATATATCAGACAATTATAGTGGATTTTGGACGTCCAAATTCATGATGAATAAAATCATTGATGTAAATGATTTGACTGTCATTATGTTGAGTAGATCTCATCACATGTTATGAGAGATTTTCATTTTAATGATCATTTATAGTTTGATATGGGTAGTATGTAAGAGAGTGATTATTCATAGAGGTTCACTATCCTTTCCAAATAATCAATGGATATAGTTAGAGTTTTGTACATTAGGGCTCAAACCTTCAAGTGAGGTTTGTGTGGAGAAATTTGAGGAAAAGTTATCCCTCAATGAATCCTGACATATGTTGGGGTGATATATTTTCTTTTGGTGTTTGAATCATTCGTAGATGAGCTGATACAACATGAAATAATCAGAAGTGGGAAAACAAGAGTAAAGACCTCAACGTGAGGGAGACGATGTCATTATCCGGGACATTAATGTATGAGGCATTTCAGGTGGAGGCCTGAGGATAGAGGATCTACTATTCCGGGCTCAAAGGGTTAGTGTAGTATGCATAGAGGGAGTTAGTTATATTTATTTGATAGCAAGGGATATCATGCTTTAGATTTTCCAACTCACTATTCTGCAGATTGGGAGCCTATAGATAGACCAGTGAGGTAGAGAAATTGATAGAAGTATATAGATACATAGGGAAGAGGATGTGGAAGAGGTAACAGGAGAGTAGTATGGGGTGTTATATGATTAAACATCTACCATGACCACCCCATGTTGGTCCATGCCTGGATTAGGGATCTGGAGGGTGGGGGTCAGGACAACTATAAGTGGTCGAGGATTACTAAATCTGTACTCCGTTATTGATTCATGATATTATCAATTACTTTTCAAATATAGTGTCTTTTTATTAGAAAAAGGTTCTATTTTTTCATTTCTCACCACATATTCTTTATGAGACATAGAGATTCCTATTGAACCATTGATTCAACCCTTATGCTTGGTTACACCCACTAGGGGAGACAAAATGATCATCCACCTATTCCTAAAGTGTGACATGAGCCTTAGTGTTGTGTGTGTTGGATGGATCCTCATGGATCCAACATCAAGGCTATACAACATCATTCGTGGAATGTATTGGTTATCTAAAATCCTTATTTATATTGACTATTTTAGTAGAATAGGACTACGATTCTGCAATGATGGAATGTTTTTTTACCAATTTTAGTAAAATACAAACATGGGAAGCAAATAATTGACTCTTTCATAGGAGGGTGAATCTCATTACTCATCAGCTGGATAGCCTATCCCACTGTGAATTTGATGTTATGCGCTTCCAGTTTCTAGAATTGGCCATGTACCACAAGGATATATTTTTTATAGATGTTATAGGATTACCTCCCATTAGGGATGTATACTTCATCAATAATATACACACTAGGAAGGAACTGATATCTACACCAGCATTTTGAATAGCTCCAACATAGATTCGCGATCTAGGGTTATTTTTGGGGGAGTTGTACAGGAAGGGATTTGTGAGACCCGATGTTTCTCTCTGGCCAGCACATGTTTTGTTTACCAAAAAGGATGACGGGAGCTTGAGTTGTTTTTTGCAGACCGTCAGTTCTTGAACCAACTAATTGTGAAGGAAAATAATAAACTATTGAGGATAGCTGAACTATTAGATCAGATAAAATGTGAATGATGGTTCTCAATGGTCGAACTCAGATAAGGCTACCACTAACTATGCATATAGAATGAGAATATACCAATGACGAGTTTTAAATGTCACTATAGTCACTATGAGTATATGTTGATTCCCTTTGGTGTGATGAAGGCCCTATATGTGTTCATGGGACTCATGAACCATGTAATTTATCCTTTCATAAACATGTCCATGGTTTTGTTAATTTATGATATCCTTCTGTATTTAGTATCTATTTGGGATCACTCAAGAATCATATTGATGGTTTTGGATGTTCTATGATAGAAAAATATTTATAGAAAATTCTCAATGTTCATATTCTTGATTTAGTAGGTCCACATTCTAAGACATGTAATCTAGTTTATGGAGTGGTAGTGGACTCATATACTATTGAGATAGTGTTATCATAGGATCCACTAATGAGCATGGTTGATATGTATAGATTCATCGGGATATAAAAATATTATTGGAGATTCATACCTAATTTCTGCAATATATCATCCCCTATTAATGATTTGAATGGAAAGGGGAATCCTTCGTATGGAAAAAGAAAGGAAACATGATTTTTATAAGTTCTGGAATAGATTGATGAGTATCATGAACTTGAGATTTTTAGAGGATGGTGTTGAGTACGTTGTGTTCTATGATGTATCAAAAACTAGTTTTGGTTATATCTTGATGGAGAGGAAAGTTGTCATTTCCTGTCGTTCATTCTAGTTGATATCACTTGGTCTCAAATATGTGAACTATTATCTTGAGTTAGTAGTGGAATGATTATTATTATATATGTGGTGACACTACATTAGGGGAGAGGAGTTTTTTTCTACACCAATAAAAGGAATATAGAGTATATTTTCTCTTATAAGGATCATTATTTGGGATACAGGAGATAACTAGAGTTCCTTCAAGAATATGAAGTTGATATTGACTATACTCCTTCGAGGGAGAACACAGTGGAAGTAAATTTCTATACCAGATATAGTTTAGAGTTTCGAGACAAGGTGTTAGAGTAGTCGGGCTCATTGCAGTTATCCTTTGTGGATAGAGATGGACCATCTTTCCACCAGTTGATGGCTTTTCTCCCTAAACTCTTATAGTGAGCCATTGTGGCACAACATGTGGATACAGACTAAAATGTCAGTACATAATCAAATATCTATAGGGAATATTCTTATGGGATATTAAAAATGATGGTGGAATGATGTTATTTTAAGAGGATGTATTGTAGTACCTGTGACATTGGAGGAGGAGTGTATGATTGAGTTTCATATGTCCCCTTTGGTGGTAAATCTATTTGTGGTAAATATTTACCAAGACCACCAACTTCAGTTTTGGTGGCCATTAAATTATGGTTTCTCTATAAAAGGAATTTATGTTAGAAACTTTTCATGAGGTTAAAGAATCATGATTAACAGCATACACATTCTATTGTCTCAATGAAATAAATACTAATGAAATTTATAATTAAATACACTAAAAGAATTATTTTTAAATTTCACATGAAAACACTCATCAAATAAATGTGATATTAAAATAAGATTTTATTTTGAACCATCATGAAATTTTACTTTAGATATAAAAAATTAATTAGAGTTACTGGTTTGGCCACAAATAATTATTTTTCCGTTATCATTTTAACCAAATGTGAAATTTTAACCATCAACCATTATAATATTCTTGATGATTGATTAGTCTTTAATTATATGTCTCGAACATCAATTTTCTGAGTACCACAACTTTCTATATGATATTTTCCAGCATTTTTCCAAGAAAAAAATGTTTATAACATATATGATTTTAGTATCTAGATTTTCATTGGAACAATTATATTAGTTATTAGTGAATTAGGAAATAAGTTTTTCCAATAATAATTTTTTAAACTCTTTCAAATAATAATTATATTCTTCTAAAATAAATAAATAATAGTAGTATAATATCCAAAATTTTATTTATGAAACAAAGTGCACGTACCAACTCCACTCTGTCGAGGTTGGTAACCTAGAGTAATAATTATATTTGGACCATTTTTTTGGTATTTCTCTTAGAGTTTTTCTTCTATTACATATTATCTATAAGTATTTATTTCCTTTCTCATTTAAATATTTTCTTTATTTTCTTTTAACAAATAATAATTATTTTATATTTTTATATAAAAATGATATTTAATATTAGTAGATAACGCATAATATATAATTTCAATAATAAAACAAATCAAAATATTCAAAAAAAAATTCTTTTCACATATCATCAAAATTGATCTCATATCCATACTGATAATAATTATGTATATTATATTTAATAGGTACCTATGGTTAATTTTTAGTGAAGTGTATATTTTAAAAAAGAATATTTTAATCATTTGTTTTGTCTGAGTCACTAGAGCTATAATCATAGGCACTCCAGGTTGATTTGATAGATTAATTACAAATTATATCCTTATCATAAAACTTATACATGTAATTTTACATGGTAATGTCATCCTTAAAATTTCTTATTATATTTCACTCGCAACAACTAATCACATTTGAATTATTATGTTTTTTCCAATCCTTCAGTTTTCATATATTATAAAACTATTTTTTTTTGTATTCTGATAATTTTATTCTTCATATAAAAATTATTTAACTATCTTTCCACATGGTACATTTTCTTTATCACTGTAGGCAGGTGATTCCTCATCACAAGAGTATTCACTTAGATATTTTTCCTTTTATTTTAGTTTATGTGTAGTAGTATTAAAGGCAACAAATTTCCTCTTTCTTTCATAATAAAATTTTTTATTGACCTTAATATATTCCTCATACATCATCAACATTCCATGACATGTAGTTTACTAATGTCAAAAGATTCTCTTATTGAAACTCATTTCCTTCTCCATATATCTGGAATATATCTCAGTAGTAACGTGGCATGATCTTTTTCTGATAGTAGATTCCCCATGGATTTCGAGTGCTTATTATCACTATAAACCTGGGGTACATACCAAAAATCAACTAATAAAGATTCATCATGAAATTACCATGATTAGTTTTATAAGTGGTCAATATCATTTCATTCACATTAGCAGTTCCTTCATGAAAAATACCTAATCTAACTGAAATTTGAAGATCATTATTACTAGAAGATAAAAAATTGATGTCTACATATCTTTAGTCATAGTAAAGGACATTCAATGATTATTATCTTCTTTTAAAATAATATTTATTTCAATCATTCCATGAATTCAAATGATACGTTAGAAAATCATATTTATCCTCTATTACAGAGCATTTCTCAAAACACATACCTTCAAAATGATTGATCTTTTTTATTTTCCATTGATCATAGTTATTACCATTAAAAAATAAATGTCTATTGTTAGAAAAACCTTATTTTATTTTAACCATTTAATGAAAAATATTTATAATTTTCTAAAATGTAATATTTTTAAAACACAACTACAATCACAATTAAAAATATTTTGAAAAACCTATGATTAGAAATGTTGTTATATCTAGGTAAATCATGGTGAGATGAAATGGGTCCCAGATTTTATATTTCTTTTAAAATTAGTTTAAAATAAAATTCTTCAAATAATTGAAACATCACATTTAATAAAATGGGTGTATCAATATTGGTTTTGATAATTTAAAATATATTTAATGAGTGATTTACCCTTAGTTAAAACTATATAATAATAATTTAATCATTTGAAATCAATTTATACAATAAATATTTTATATATACAATAATTAAATTTAGATATAAAATATATCATTTTATCATTGTTTAAACCATATTTTGATTAAATCATTAAAATGAAACAAAACAACACATTGTGGAATAAATACCAGAGGTTTTATCTCAAGTGGAGACCAAATCCACTCCTCATGGAAATCACCCATTTGTATATAGATTATATAAATATACTCTTTATCCATAGGATGGACCACTTATACCCAATTAAAAAATACTTTTCCCAGACATATATAAACCTATTCTAAAATAATCTTTGGAATTATAAATAATGAAAGCTATGGTGGGACCTCACACACAATACGGTGTGTAGTGAAAATGAAATAGAGAGTAAAAAATATATCAATTACGTTTCAATTGTTGAACATGAGTTAATTTGTGATTATAAAATAGCATAAACCAAAAACTACTAAACATATATCAGAAACAAACATAAATATAAAAATTAAATATAGAGAAAAGATTGTATTACTCTGTCTAATTTTCATCATTCATTGAGACTCCATTTATGTAGCATAAAATAAATTTTGAGTAATTTATACAAAAAATATCTTAATGAAGGGAATCATATGATCTTGTTGTCTACATATAAAAAATTATCTAAATGAACTTTATGTTTTCCATTCTCAGAATATTTTCTATTGAGAAACAGCTTGCAGTTTCTCCATAAATTCATACTCGTCTCATTAATATTAATATTCTTGTAATAAAATTTCATCTCTCATCTACACATATGTATCTATATATGTATCAAAGTGATTATACATTTATAATTTAACAACCACTCGAAGGAGTATCCATTTAATAAAAATCATTTATATATTCTATATCCTCATTCCTATCTATAACAAATACATTAATTAATTACTAAATAATTTGAATAAGAATCATTAAAATAATCATAAAAATTAAATTTGATAATATATCGACTAGAAGAAATTTAATTTAAATATCCTTGGAATAGTGATGGTGACTCCTCTAGTGGAGAGACAACTATTGTGATGAGTCATCATGATATTGATATAATATGGCAGTGAGTTAGGATAATGTTGATTCATAATTATATAATGTCATTCTAAATAGTGAATTATATCAATAATAGGTCTTTTCAACAACTTTCTTATTTTCCTGATGGTAGATCATTGATTGGTGTGTCATCATCAATGGTTTCTCATTTTAACAACTTGTTAATTCTCATGATGGTAGGTAATGTCTAAATGTGATTATTTTTCAAGGGTGGAATCTATTTTCTTGTAGTTCCTTTCCATTTATACAAAATAATTTCATCCTAATTGATAAATGTCTCTAACACTGGGTATTTCCAATATAATTCCAAAATTAAATTTTGGTGGTGGGTCTTTCCTCACGCTGACTCAAAATCAATGTTTTGTCAATTCATTGCACAATAAAATTTTCACCAAAATTAATTATTATATCAAATTCTGCAATTAACCATACATTCCATTAATAAAATAATAATGAATGTTTTATGATCATTTAAAAAAAGGATTCTGAAAACAACTTTTCATAAATAACATACCGTTTATCCGAAAAGAGAAACATTTTTCATGTAGAACGACCATTATATTACCTACTAAAAGGCTATGATTTCTCAAATAACTCATTAGAAACAATATATAAGGCATGAAATATCCTTGTGATATCATTACTTCAAAACCATTTCAAAAAAGTTAACATTGGAATAAACATATGAACAACATCTAATATAATTATCTAGGGAACAAAATCACAACTAAATACATTAGAGGGATATCCGAGTGAATCCATATTATAATCTATATAGATATCACCCATGACCTATAATAGGGATCATTCCATCATATTAAAATTTATAACGTCTATATCATGAATAAAATATATGAAAAAATCTTATAAACCTATGTGAAAAAAATTTAGATATACAAATACTCTTTCTTCTTAAATACAATTTTTAATACAAAAATACCCTAAAAATGGAAATAAGGTTATTATTTCTAAAAAATATGAAATAAATTAGAGGAATAAAAACATAATATTTTGGTTATGATGGTGGTAATTTCATTTTCTTTGTATACATTAATATTTAACATTCCTTTTGTCTTTTGGTATAGAAAGTCATAGATTCCATAAGAAGATTGCTTTTTTAAACCGTTACAGAATTTTCAAAAGATACTACAATTTCATATATAATTATTTTATGTTAATACAAAAACATTTATAAAATATCTTTTAAAAATGATTATATCGAAAAAAAATTATAGTTTTAAAAAAAATTATAAAAGTGGATTTTCAAAAATAAAGTCTCTTACCATGGGTCTAACTTATCATAGAAATTCATTGTCTTACTTATTATAGAACATATATTAATTTTATACATAATTGAGAATTTTTTGCATATTAATTATTAATTTTTAAACATTTAATAACATGTTATATGTAATTATTTAATCAATTCCATTTATGTTGGGTGTTTAGATGATATTTGATATATGTGTAAGAAATTACACTAGTAGCTTGAATATGATCAAAGAAGTCATTATTTATCCATATTTGAATAAGAATAATGAAATAATTATAATTTTTTTACTATAATAAAACTTTTACACCCAATAATCAATGATATTTGGAAATAAATTATCCATGATATAATCATAGAGATGGTAGGTCATACGTACACATGAGTGAATCTTTCATTTTCAATGATGGATATGAAAAGAATATAAACATAACATAATCTATCAGAAATGATATTCATATAAAAATATCAATTTTTACATTAAGTTTATATATATATATATCATCTATATTATTTGGTATTGAAAAATGAATCAGAACATTTTATCAAGGTGGTACTCCACAAGAGCGCATTATCGACATTTTCATTTTTCAGTGAATGTAAATGGAAGATACTAAATGATAAAACATACATTAAAAATACTAAATATTTCATTAATATTATATATATATATATATTATATCCATCATTACCACTATCATTTAGTTAATTTGTTGGAAAATTATTATTTCAGTTTATGAGGCGGTAGTGTGTTATACACACAAATGATGGTTTTCCTTCCCATTTGATAGAAGAGGAGGTAGATAGAAGTTGTGACATCAACATAATACAATTTTTTTATTAATGTTAATTTTTAAATATGTAATATTTATTAATGGAAATTTTAATTAATTTTAAAATTAAATAAAACAGAAATTCTCAGTTAAGAATGATAAATTTTATTTCCACTACCTCCCTTTCTTAACAGCTTAAGAATACTAAAGTTGGGTTTTATCAAAATCAACACCTCCAGAACATGGGTATATATTTAATGAAAGGGTTTTTGTAGATATTTACTTATTATATATAGTTTTTATGTGTATTTTAAATTTAATTATTGGGTCAATTTTATATGATTGGAAAGAAAAATTCTTCTAAATTTTGATAATATTAAAATAATATGATTTATTATTTAATAAAAAAATTTTGCAACCTGATTTATTTATACTATATGATATTTATGGGTTGAAAAAATATAGTAATATAAGAATTATTCATTTTTTACTATTTTGTACCCAAATAATTTGGTTTCAACCCCTGATTATCTTCATCCACATTTACCAGGACAACACAGATATATAATCATTAATAGTTAATATATTTAACATCAGGGAGAAATGGAACAAAAATGGACCATGCTGATATTATCAATAATATAATAATGGTTTTTTAGAATTAAAAAATTTAGGAGTTTTATATCATTTAATAAAACAATATTTTTTCTAATATATCATTAATGTTATTTTTTATTACTATCAATTACATTAACTCTAATAAAAATAATAAAATATCTAAATTTCCATCCAAATAATATATTTAATCTATATTATTTATTTTTCAACTATAATATTCGGGTATCAAATTATTTATCTCATATTATTTTATTTTAATATTTTTAACTCTGTTTATTTTATTTTTTATATTAGTTGAATAATTAATATACTAGTGTTGTGTATTAATTTAATGTGAATATTTCTTAAAAGAAAAATAAAATAGTTTATCATGATGATGATTATTTTTTTTAAATTTTTATTAATAATTACTACAGAACCTATTCTATTATTATATCAATTTTTAATATATTTCATTTATTAAAAATGCTTGCAATATTTGAATTTTAATTAAATAAATATGATATAGGTTATAATCATACCCAAATAGAATTTTTTTTATAAAATAATATTGGATTTTTATGTATGAAATTAACTCATCCAAGAATATTTAGGATGTATTTGGGACATTTTATAGTCTTTTTCATGTTATTATAATCCCATATTTACCCAATTTTCCGTAAACTAAGTTAAAAAATGACAAATATTACTATTTATTTGGAATAAAATGTAAAACATTGAATTTTTTGTAACTTCATATTCCAAATACGAGATTTATTTTTTGAAAATAACAATATTTAATAATTTCATTTAAAATAAAATTGAGAAAACAAAACAAATAATAGTTTTTGAAAAAAATAATTTAAAATATAAATTTTTTTATACTAAATACATGTATAAAATAAATTCCAAAAGACAAAATTAGATTATTTTAAATACAAATTAACAAATTATTTATTAAAAATAATCTACAATAATATTTTACTTTGTAAATATTTAAAATAAAATAAAAATTTTAATGAAAATTAATTTTTTCCATTATTAATTGGAAAATAAATCATTTTATAAAATTATAAAACATTTGTCCTAAAATATATTTGATATGATAAGTTCAAAAATTATAATAATTATTTCAAATATATCTTCCAAAACAACCAATAAATAATTATAATATTAACTAATAAGAACTAAAAAAACCAATTATGGAAGGAAACTTATTTTTGAAGACTAAAATTAATTTACATTAAATAGAGTCATTATTTGCAAAGAATTAATTAATACATTATAAATTAATGATACCATTAAATATTTAATAATTTAGTTATTAATATTCATTTTTTAATTTTATTTTAAGGTTTTAATTGTAATAATTAGATAATAATACTTCATTGTTTTTTTAAGCTCAATTTCCAGTATCATCTACTCTATAAAATGTAATCAATATTATAAAAATATGAAGATATAATCCCATTTGAGAAATTTATTCCTTCTAATTTGAACATGGGTTAAATATTGATGAGTTTTATTTTTCAACAAACTATTGTTTAAATCCCACATTGTAAATAGGTTTAATAAAACATCATCTAGAAAAGTGAGAAAATAGAGTGAAAAAGTAATAAATGTAACAAATAACTAAGATTTCATATATGATAAAATGATTTTAATTGGAAACATAGATATAGAAGAAAAAAAATCTTCCAAGGACTAATAGAGAGTGATAGGGAATGTGGTTTTGAGAATATTTACAATCACAAAAATATTAATACTTCATAGGTAATAATAAAAATTTAATTATAGCTATTAAAAGTAAATAAATAACTTTTTAAATTAATTTCCTTTTCATAGAGCTACAAAATTCATTTTTAATATATAATAAAAAATTAATAAAATATAATTACTTTTCATTAAATATTTTGTAGCACCCCTGATCCCAGAATCATGGGGCCAGTTTCTACCCTATTAAGATGGAATAAAATACAAGGAATCACATAAAAATGAAAAAATACATAATTAGTGTTATTATACATGGTACATTATTGATATTTAAATTACATTTAAAAACAAAAAATAAAAATATAACTTTTTTTAGAACTCCAATATCCCTTTTGCGTGTCCCTACAAATCAATCACAAAAAACATCATTTTATTTGGCTTAAAATAGATTATTAGAAATAGGTTAGCTCACAGGCTCATTAAGGGTAATACCATATTATAATATAAGAAGAAATATGACATAGTAAATATCAAATGTTAAATTACTAAAACATATTATAATTAATCAATATTGTTAACATTATATATATAGAGCAAATATTGTCAGTTGAACAATCACATGAGAATAAAATCAAACCATGGATATTATAACTAATTATATAATCATAAGGAATATCAGTAATAGAATTCAAAATGATTTAATGAATACTGATGGAAATTAAATTAGATCTTTGATGCCTAATTCGTGGAAATCTAATAGTATGGATACCTTGTGCAAATAAATCTATATTAATGGGTAATGAGTCAACCAAAACCCAATCTAGTTTGACTCATGATACCTAAGGATGTATCAAGAAGCCATAGTGAGCCCCACCTATCACATACTAAGTCGAATTCAATTCTCATATGAAATAAACAAATCATAATTTACATATAAATTTCTATTTAATTTAGAATATGAAATTTTAATAGTTTCCCCCACTGAATAAACATAATTTTTATACGTCCATAGTAAAAATTTTACTAACATAGTAAATCACATGTCCAAGTGATAATAAACAATTCTCAATAATATTAAGGGTGGTATCATGGGTGTATATCTCCATTAATGAATAAGTAACATCCATTATTGTCTTATTAGATTCAAAATTAATTTAAAATTCCAATTTGAAAATTTTAAAAATATAATAACTGATCTTTGAAAATCACCATTTTTATTTCAAAATAGTAAAATTACATATATATTGTAAATATTATTTTAATTTAAAATCTTTCACGACCCCTTCTCCACAATGTGTACCCCTCTTTGGCTGGCAATGGGAAAAGGGAGATAATGACCCCCTGATTCCCGCCACTAGTATGCCACAGTTTGGCAACTAGCACCGATGGTATATTAAACAAAAAAATGGGAGGAGTTACCCTTTAAGAGAACACATGCCGAAAAGAGAGATAAGAGAGACACCAACAAACTCCAAATCAGATAGCGATATAATTGAAATCCCAAGAACACATATGAAATGTAATGCAGAAGTACTACAAATTGATGAGGAAAAACTGAATGTACCCAAAAGAAAGTAAAAACAACAACAGTAACCAAAAGCCAAAACATCTCCTTCAACCCCATTCTAGTAGAAACCATCTTGATCTCCAACCTGCTAAAAGAGACCTAAAAACAGTTTAAATATACATAGGGTGAGTATAATAGTATACTCAGTAGGATCCTCTCTGAAGCCTCTTGTGAAATGGTAAAGAAATCATGCTAAAACACAGTGAAAACTAAGTTAAACTAACTCATCACCTAAATAGGTATACTAATTTCCCAACCTCACTATTGATAATATCCCAAAGTAACATATATAAGAACATATCATATAATAAATATTATCAAGGGTACCCCACTAATACATCTACATTGGTGTGACGCTTTTCCCCAACATCGCACTTCCAGAGCATCTCTCTCCAAAATGGCTTGCCCGCAGACACCTGGGAGAATCACCTCAACGTGCACCTCATCAAACAAAACCACCAAGTCCATGTAAGCAAAGAAACCTAGTTGTTTCTGGGATCCACCACAGCCGGCATAATGTGTATCTTACATCATGTATTTTACCTCAAGCCATTACAGCCCATACACTGAGTAAGAATCCTCAAGCTGTCACATCCCATACATGATACACCTATAGTAGTCCATAGGATACTATATCCAGAATATATGTGTGTGAATAACCACAAGACATTACATCCCTCCACACACATATATGGGGAAAACTAACTGTTGTGCCTACAAGCACAAGTAACTACCAAGAGAAGAGAGCAGGGTGATAGGGGGTAGTCAGCCATCCATCCTCCCACCATAATGTTGGGTTAAACAACCCCAGGGCTTAGAATACCTGTGGTGTCAGTTTCCCTTACTAAATGGGTGGAGTATCATATAGAAACAAAAAAATTATAGGATATATTATATCTCGCAACCACACTATGGGCATAACCTAGTATTATACACAACTACAACTAACCTCTCTCAGAACCTGGGCTGATACTTCTAATTCAAGGAATCCTATAAGCATACAACCATTTAAAGAGCTTTATAAGACTACTTCCTTCCCTTTTTATCAGTTTCAATTTATGTTAATTAATTCTTTATACATTAATTAACCATGAACAATTCCACATTAAATTTCATTAGCATCACACCCAATTCAACTATTACTTCACAATTACAACCTCATTATTATGGTCCAGAAACTTTATCCACATGGGTTAACACCATTTATTCAATTATTCATTATAGAATTACTTTCCCACATTCCCAGGAATTCTAGAAAAACATTCTATGCTATTAAACACTAGGGTCTCAACAAGGTGAGAAGATGTACTACCCATCAGGTCTTTTCTGCTTATAGCAAGAGCATATACCCATCATTCCATGAGATGCTAGACACGGAAAGCACGTGGCATACCCCACATGTATTTGCCTCTCTTAGATGAAGGATAAGTAAGACCAGATGCCTTAAGCAGTGGGTAAAAGTAAAGTAGATAAACAACCAAAAGAAACAACAAGCATTCTAAAATCACATCCGTCCCATTCCATCATCCCTAGTGTCCTCCCCGACACCCACATGCATAAACCGATGCATGTCACCACTCCATGTGTTATCTGCTGCCACAACCAAAAGCATCCATGCCCCAACATATCATAATGGCCATCCAGGATCACATCACAACACACTACAGCAGGAAAACAATATCACATCAATAAGGATCTTTTCCCTTTTAAAAATCAAGAGGGTAACTCAGAACCCTTTAAGAAATTATCAAACAATCAATTATTTAATCCATCTTGAATTAACATATTTATTAAATGTAGGTTCCAAATTCGAGAAAACTAATTCGTATGCTATCACATATAATTAAACATACTTACTGTGCCAATTTGATTAACAAAAAATTAAATAAATAACCAAATTAATTTACACGAGTCTTTATCATTAGCCAAAAAAATTATCAATTATTCCCAATTTACATTCTTTAACGATTTCCATCAAGAACGAACAGCTAAGTAAAGTAAGAATAGATATCAAATTATATAGAAAAACAAGCAGCAAAAACATATGATAGATATCAATTTATTTATCCTGATAAAATATTTATTATGTCAATTCAATTTTCATCCAGTGGGATTGATCATGATCTCAATAAAATTTCACATAATGGAAAAGATATGAAACTAATCCCCTAATTCAAACAGTTCGTCTCATTCTTTATCCACACAACGGGTCACGATCCTCCTCTAGTGACAACTGCATCCACATGAGGATACCACGTTACGACCGCACTAATCGAACACAAAGAATAACCCGATTAGAATCATTGAGATTACATGCTATAACATGGGATGTATAGAAAAGAGATGATGATCCCCAAAGGAACGACGATAAAACATACCTTATATCGAAGATTGATCGATACAGCTTGGTTGCATCAAAACAGAGCGGAACCAATCCATGGAGTAATGTTTGATTGTGAAACACCTACGGAAAGGATTGAAAGGTTCTAGCGTCTCATAGTGGTAAACAAATAGGACGAAAAAGGGAGGAAGATATCTAGTCCCTTTTGAAGATTTAATGCGGTGACGTTTTAAGAGACTCGTAATTCCCCATTAAAAGTGGACCACATTAACCCACAAATTTTGACCAAGTAAAAACATCCCGAGCCATAGGAATAATTACTATAGGAATTATGGCCTTTGAATCGGCATTAACTGTTGTTAAAATATGGCTTTGAATGTATATTATGTCAAAGGGAATGTCAAATGGAAAAAACTGTAGGAAGCTGGAAACACTATACACCTACTGTTACTGTACACATACCGATAGAGCTACTGATAGACCTCACCGTTCTGGAAACACTATTCACCTACTGTTACTGTACAACCAGCGTTACTGTACACCAACAGATACAGCTACTGATAGGCCTCACCATTCTGGAAACACTGTTCACCTAATGTTACTGTACAACAACCATAACTGTACACCTACTGATAGAGCTACCCATAGACCTCACCGTTATGGAAACACTGTACACCAACCATTACTATACACCTACCATTAATGTACACCAATCGATACTGTACAACAACCGATAGAGATACTGATAGACCTACTTGTTATAGAAACATTGTACACCTACCGTTACTGTACATCTACCGATAGTGCTACCTATAGACCTCACCGTTCTGGAAACATTGTACACCTACCATTACTGTACACCTACCTATAGAGCTACCGATAGTCCTCATCATTAGAATTGTTCACTGAATTGTTAATTTGTAAAAGTGTTGGGGATAAGTCACCTTGACCTCATAGAACACCTTAACCACACATTTTCACAATGTAATGGACCGGAGAGGTCTGAGCCATTACATCAGATACCTCTCAAAACATTCTCGTCCTCAAGAATTCAAAACCCACCTCAAGGGAGGGAAAAAGTAACATGGTCTGAACAACCACCCATCGAGATAACTCTCTAAAGAGAGCAAGACACAAAAGCAACAAAACTAAAAAAATCATAAATAAAAGATGAATGGACTAACCATAAAGGGTACATCGTTACATGAAAATAGTTAAACATCAAACAACTATGGGTACTAAGCTCGTATCTATGACTCACGATCCTAGGTACTCTCCTCCAGGCCACCGTGTCGCCACAAGGCATGAGCTAAGTGGATAGAACACATGTGAAACACCTTCTCCTTGCGGTCTTGGTTCTCCATATGTTGATCCTTGAAGGTTGAATCATCATCAACATCAATCTATCCATAATAAATGATGTGAGAGTCATCATGAAGATAATGTCGGAGCTATGATACATTGAAAACATCATGCATCCAACTCATCTATGGGTGAAGTTCTACTCGATATGCTAAAACTCCAATATGGGCTAATAGTGTTAAAGGCCCAACAAACCAGGGAGAAAGCTTTCGTCCATGACCAAACCATCACTTCCCATGATGAGGAGTCACCATCAGAAACTCAAAATCCCAATCATTAAACTCCAAGGGACTCCTCCTTTGACCAGAATATGATTTCTGCCGATCTTGATCTTTCTTCATCCTCTCATGAATCACCTGGACCATCTCTTTTGTATTCCGCACTAGTTCCGGTCTGAGAATTTCTGACTCTCCAGCCCCAGTCCAGGACAACGGAGAATGGTAAGGCCGACCATACAAGGCTTCAAACATCGCCATACCGATGGTGGAGTGAAAACTATTTTTCTAAGAGAACTCCAACATGGATATGTGCCTTATCCATTATCCTCCAAAATCAAGAACACAAGAGCGTAACATGTCTTCATGATTCTAGATGGTTCACTCTATATGACCATCCGTTTGAGTATGAAAAGCGGTGCTAAGGGATAATTGATAACCGAATTCATTTTTGAGTCCTCTCCACATCCTGGAGGTAAAATGAGGATCTCGTTAAAAATTGATCAACCTAGGGACTCCATTATGTCTCACCACCTCCTCTAGATACTTCCTCGATAAAACTTCCACTGAGATTGACTCCTTGATCGCTATGAAGTGGGCCGATTTTATTAAACGATCCACTACCACCCAAATAGAATCATCTCCTCCCGGAGCTCGAGGTAAACAAGTAACAAAGTCTATTGATATGTCCTCCAACTTCCAATGAGGAATCTCTAATGGATGGAAAAGACCACCAGGAACACAGTGTCTGACCTTCACCTCCTGTAAGACAAAACATCGAGACACAAACTCCACAACCACACACTTCATCCCAAGCCACCAAAACAGACTCTTTAAGGATCTGTACAACATTTTCACACCAATATGTACTGCTAAAGGCGAACTATGTAACTCTCTGAGCACCATCTCACACATCATAAAGGGAACAAAAATCCTTTCATGATACAACACATGGTGTTGATCATCCTCCGACCAACTATCAGGGGACTCACCACAAATAACTCAGTCTCTCCAGACCTCCAACTCCAAATCTCCCAACTGGGACTCTTCCACCTTCTACATCAAGGATGACTATACCGTCATCTGAAACCTAATCAGTAAGATATCACAAATACTTAAACATGATTATTGCACAAATTTGATTAACATAAAATTACAATATGAACCAGATTAGTATACTTGTCTCTTTATCTTTATCCAAACATTTATCAATTATTCCAAATTTACGTTCTTTACCGATTTCCATCATGAACGAACAGTTATGAAAAGAAATCATATATATCACACTGTTATCAAAACAACTGTCAATAACATATTATTGATATAAATTTATTTATCTTGTTAAAATATTTATTACGTCAATTCCATTTTCATCTAGTGGGATTAAACATGCTATCAATACAGTTGCACTTAAAGGAAAAGAGAAGAAAAGAAACCCTTACCACAAACAGTTCCTGTCATTATTTACCCACTCAATGGGTCATGATCCTCCTCTAGTGAGAACTTCATCCACCCAAGGATTCCACGTTACGACCGCAACATCCAAACCTTGAGAAAAAACTCATTAGAAGCATGGATATTACATGTTATAACATGGGAAGGAGAAACAGGAGAAGATGATTCCCAAATGAACGACAATAAAACATACCTTATATCTAAGATTGATCGATATAACGTGGTTTCATCAAAACAGATCGGAACCAATCCGAGGAGTAAAATTTGATTGTGAAACTCTTATGGAAAGGATTGAAAGGTTCTATCGTCCCATAGCTGAGAACAAAGGGGAATAAAAAGGGAGGAAGATATCTCATCCCTTTTTATGATTTAATGGGGTGATAGTTTAAGATATGCTTAATTCCCCATTAAAAGAGGATCACATTACCCCATATGTTTTGACCAAGTCAAAACATCTTGAGACATATGAAATAATTAATATTGGAATTCTGGTCTTTGAATTGGCCTTAAGAGTCCTTAAATTAAGGCATTAAATGTATTTTACATAAAAGGAAACGTCAAAGTGGTGAAATTGTAGGAAGAAGGAAACACTGTACACCTACCATTACTATACAACTACCATTACAGTACACCTACCGATAGAGATACCAATAAACCTCACCGTTCTGGAAACACTGTACACCTACCATTACTATACACCTACCGTTACTATACACCTACCATTACTCTACACCCACCGTTACTATACACCTCCCGTTACTATACACCTACCGATACTGTAAACCTACCGATAGAGCTACCGATATACCTCACCGTTCTACAAACACTATACACATATAGTTACTATACACCTACCATTACTTTACACCAACTGATAGAGCTATTGATAGACCTCTCCGTTATGGAAACATTTTACAACTACCATTACTATACACCTACCATTACAGTACACCTACCGGTAGAGCTCCTGATAGACCAAAACGTTAGAACTGTTCACTGAATTGGAAATTTAGAAAAGTTTTGGGGATAAGTTACATTGACGTCTTGGAAGACCTCGACACCACTTTTTTACAATTTAATGGACTAGAGACGTCTAGGCCATTACCAAATCAATTTTGAACACCTATTATTTCCAAAATATTTGAAATAAATATTTATTTCAAAAGAACATTGTATAATTTCAACGTAATATTCAAATTAATTGATATAAAAAATTGGGTAATTTAATATATTCTGAATAATTTAAAAATACCATATCTATGTTGTATAAAATTTTCATAAAATTTCTTAATGTAGAAAATAGAAATAAAATTTTATTCAATCCTTTTTTTAACGATTAAATATAGGAAATAATTTCAATAATTACTCTTCTGTATTATGTTAAAGAATATATTAAAACATTTTTACAAAACATTTTTTGGAAATAAAACAAATTTCAATCAGAAGGAAAAATAATATCTAATTTTCTCAAAAACAATTTTTACTCATTTTATGTACCAAAGAGAAAGAAAGATGTACTATTTCATAATAATGTGAATTAATAACCATAGAGGAATAAAATATAATTACTTGATGATATAAATATTAAATTATTCCCCTAATGAAGACATTAAATCAATACCGAATAATGACATGATTATGTTTTTAACTCTTACCACTTTGTTAATTTTTGTATCTTAATCCACAGAATGTTAATAAAATAAAATTAAACATTACATATGTAACACCCCTATGATTTTTCAATAAATTTAATTTTCAATGCCTCAAAAACTAAGTCTCTATAAAAAAAACTTTATAGAAACATATCCAATAAACAATATTTTTTCACTTTTTTTATTTGAATTTTGAAAATCATTCATACACGGTTGCGATGAGTCTGAAAGAAACAACATAATTTTGGGTGAATATTAACATACCCTTATGAATAATAACCTACCATTATGAATACTAACCTTACCTTATGAATATTAATATAAACCTTATGAATAATATATTTTCCAAAAAATAGTAAACATACCGATAAATGTATAAATAAAATACAGGCACCTTAAAATGAAGATAAATATTTTAAATGTTGGTATTTTTTAATTAAATGAGTATTTTAAATAAAAATTAAATTTATCATATTTAGAAAATAATTTTTGAAAAATGGAATTCATATTTGGATTCTACATGTCGAAATATGGTAATGGTGATTTTTTGGTTTTTTTGAAATACAAATTTTTTGGTGAATAGTAAAGTACATTAATTACAGTATAAATACATTACGAGATAAATAAACTATTCCTTTCATAATGGATGATGTAATCAACCAATAGTTCTAACGAACATGACCATATTCCTATTTTGGTCATGTAATCATCACTACTACTTTACATAGGGATATATAATAAACTAATGAATAAAATATAAAGAAAACCCTCCTCTCCTCCCCTATAGATAACACCCATCAAACCCTCATTTATTCAATCCTCTAAAGCTTCGAGACATTTCTAATTTCTACTAATGTGTTTCCCTAAGATCCTACAGCACGTCCAAAATTCATCGGTTTACTCATAATACAAAATCATATCTCTTATAGAGCCTCTCAAATGAAGATTGATTCATGTTGTAAATTCATCTTTTCAATTATTATGTTTTCCTTCCATGTTCCGTTGTTGGATTTTTTATTATCACATCCTTTCAACCAAATGTGATGAAAAATACATTAAAATAATTGTAATTAAATTTTATTATGGTAATGGTGTATTCCATCATCATATCTTATTTTCCTTCCATTTATACAATAAATTAAAACAACATATTATATGTGTTAATTATCACGTTCAAGGAATGTTGGTTTTCAATTTTCAATAATATCACCCGGACGGATCATGAAACTTATTTAATGTGTCGACTAGATCAAAATATATGTATATAATATTATTTAATGTTGTTTAATCATTACACACTTATAATATAAAATAATTATTCAAAACAAATTCAATAAAAAAAATGCCATGTTAATCAAAGATTTTATCATTATTTTTTATTTACACTCTCATCCTCATGTTATATTACCCAAATAATTATATGATCATTTATATATCTGTAATATAACCAATAATATATATTAATGGTTTTATATGTTTAGACACACTAAAAACAATCAAAAATTCAATAATTTAAATAAATTGATCATGGAAACCAAGGAAGAAAACGCATCCAAAACAATAAAATTGAACCTCATAAACCCATCAAAAAGGACATGAATGAACCCAATAAAGTTATAAGAAATCAATAATATAAATAAGAAGTTATGGTAATATTAATTAATGAATTTAATCATATTATCCATGACACCATGATCATTTGAATAATACCATCAGTCATAAGGAAATGGTTTTCTACCCAAACCACCATTTTGAATCGGATCACTCTTATTTTATACTTATCTCAGTTAAATTATTATTTATCAACATGTACAACTCATAAATTCTATTTGTATTCTATATATATGTGTATCAATCATATTCCACATGTATTTTCTCAGAAGTAATATGTTTAAAAAGAACCATTCAAAAATTATTCCCAACAAACAACCCCGCTTCAAGAGAACTTCTATTATTCATACCTATTTTCTTGTTCAGTATGTAATCTATTTTAATCCATTTTTTAAATTAAAAAAATTTATAATGAAAAACCATCCTGGTTAATATGTGGTTTTGTTATAGAAAACATTCCTCTCCTCATTAAAATATCTTTAAAAGTTTCCTAAAACTCACTAAAATGTTTTACTTCTAATGTTTTTTAAAAACTTTTTTTAGATGAAGTCGCTTTAGTTAGACAACATTTAAGCCTGAAATATAATATAAATGTTCTTATCTATTATTATTTTCGATATAGAAGTTTAAAAATATAATTTAATGAAATATGTATATTATTTTCTAAAATAAATCTTCTTTCGAAAGTAAAAAAGGATTTTTTTCATGTCTCACATTATCCTTTATTATATATACACATTTTCACTACAAAGTCCATTTATGTGGTGTATCAACTACCAATTGGTATTTAATATCTTATGTATACTTATTCTATTGATATTAAAATTTATTATGATTTGAATTTTTCACATTGTTAGGGGACACTTTGGAATGTTTAATGATTATTTCCTTATGAATTTTTCATTTGTCTAATTTAAAAGTATCCTCATATATCGAAACATAAACTATTTAACATTTTACAACAATTACATTTATCTCTAATAATATCATATATAATATTATGTTGAATGGTTTCTGGTTAGTCTGAATGTGGATGTGCTATCTTGACTCTTTTCACAATACTACTCTGAATTGATATTGTTTATGTTTAAGGGTTAGGAAATAATCCTTTAATTGTTGATGTATTGATGAATAAATGTCCTATAAAAAAAAGAAATTAAATAGGAATATTTTTATTGTATTAAAAGATTATATTAATAATTCTTTGGACTTTATGTTATGGGTGGTACCCACTATATACACCAATGCATCAAATGTTCTCATGCGACTAACTAGTTGGTGATATACCCATTTAGTTTACTTCTATAAATTAGATGGGTTTCTACACATAGACCCAAACCGTCATGATGATATGATGAATCATGTTCTAGATATATGATATCCAAATAATAATCTATATGTATATTCCTTTTTCCCTATTAAAATCCATGAGGTTTTCACTATGACAAATTCTATGGACGCACATTCATTCCTAGTTTAATGATGGGGTGAGTTTTCAAAATATTTACCATGAAATAATGATTATAAAAAATTGATTATGATAAATTGATTATTGTTTCACGAATGCAATATATGTAATCCATATAATAAATTTTACCTCACCCCTTTAATTTTTTTCCTTCCCTAGGTTATAAAAAATAGATTATATTTTTAGTTTTCATGGATGCAGTTTGGGAGCATTTTTTATGTATTATATGTTTTAATCATCTCAAAATGGAAAATGGGTTACTTTTATGTATCCAGTTTCTAGATGACTACCAAAATGGTTGTAATTTATAGATTTTATTCCTTACAATCATGTCATTGTAACAATTTAATGTACTTTATCTCTTCTTCAAGGGTAATGGTGTTATAGTCGTTATCAAGATGAATTTTAGGAGAAACCATGGGTACTAGATTTAAAAAACATTGATATGGGAGGGAAAAACAAAGATAAATGTATATGATTTGTATAGAATATCATCTTAGAATTATGATAAAATATAGAATAAATGGGTATTCCTAATAATAAATCTTTCATTATATCATATAAGTGGATGTGGTACTGGAACAGATGTACCAAAGAGTAACAACATTGAAATGGAGTTCAAGGATTGACTCGTGGTTCCTGGGACATGATAGTGGGCCTTACTACACACCTAGTTTAAAACTCCCGGGGGATATTCTTAGGATATTTCATATTTTTTATACAAACAATTATGATATATTTATTATTATAATTTAAAAAAAGTATATGGTTCTAGAATTGGCAATGCGTGAATTAATGTTATATGCTAAATGATGTATAGAGTTATAGAGAGTTCATAATTTTATGAGCAAATATATTATATGTAATTGATTATAAATAGAACCTAGCAAAAGGAATGGGAACATAAATAATTCACGTGTGTAAAAGAGTATGAAGGATCATATGTTTCAATGTATTAATCCAAAATTTCCAAGGTAAATAGTCTCTATGAAATCTTTATCAAATGATAAAATATTAACCTATGTTAATAAATTATCTAAATAATTCCCCAATTCTTATGTATTTTAAGGTGAAAAAAGAAGAAGAGGATATTGTAGAAAAACATGGACAAAGGGAAGAAGGGAAATAAGGGTTTTCCTATATGAGATAACTATGTAAGGAATCATCCTTGAAAATGCATCAAAAGCCATGTGAGTTTTTATAATTTTAGAGAAATGGGTCACCAATATAATGAATGAAAAAGGAAGTACAAATCAGTGATGTTCTATGTTTAAATAGTAAGGTTATGGGAAACTATGCAAATCAATTTCCCATGCATTAATGAAATGTGCCCCAATTGAATTTATTGGATAATGATAATGTCATGATACTACAATAGATGGAGACGACTGACCAACACGCCACATCAAGAATCATGTCATTGAATTTTTTTTTCATAAATTTACATTATATAATAATTATGGAATATATTTTGATTTCATTGATGTAATATATTATTAATATTATGATGTCATATGAGGAATTATACCAAGGATAAGTGACTTGCTCGAAAGATAAAATCATGGGAAATTATCTCGAGGTTGGAAAGACAACGCAAAATATATTATGAATGATTATTATAATGATTATGAAATGATCGATTTGGAAAAGTACTCACAAACACATATTGGATTATTGACTTGCCTACAAGTTGACTTTCATATAATTGATGGTTTTTTCAATATTGATGGATATAAGGAATATATCCAATAGCATGTATAAGGATGAATACGTGTTCCAAAGTGGTTTATTGATAATTTGGTTTATTATTATATTTCCAGAGGATTCATGATGATTAAATTCACTTTCTTGGATTGGGAAAATTTATAGCGGCTTCATGTTGATTAATGTAAAATCTGATAGAAGATGCATTGATCAGGATGGATCACGGATTTCAAAACAAAATGATGATTTTCAAGGAACCCATGCACATATATATAAAAAGGATTGATATGGTAATGATTCTAGAATGTTGGATAATGATCTTTTCTAATGTTAATAGATTTATGAATTGATTTAATTTGATTATTTTACGAGGATATAGAGGATAATTTATCCCAAATATTCAAACTACGCTCACAGATGATGTATAAAATGTTAATGTCCCAAAAAAATGATCTGATTGTCTTTATAAAATAGATACATTTATTTAAACTCTTATATAGTGGAATAATTCCTCAACTAAATGAAAAAAAAATTTACATAAATTTTTTGGAATATTATAAATTTTTTTTATAATTGAAGTATATTATTTTATGGTAATGATCTTTCATATGAGATTGTTCTCTGTCACATTTCATATGAACAAGATGGGTTGATTATTCAACCATGGACATATTATCCTATTACAATGTATAGTTGTTTAGTAACCGATTCATTTAAATTTCACTCTTATTAATAGGATTTGTTATCATTTTTTCTTATGTGGGTTTCCTATAAAAGAATTTTCATATATGAACCATTATGTTCCGAAATTCAATTTCAAAACATTTGAGGATGAAATTTTATTTATGAGGGGAGAATGTAACACTCCAATGGTTTTAAAAAAAATTTAATATTGGATGTATCAAAAATTGAGTCACTATAAAACAATACACTGTATTAACCAAGAAATGATACATAATTTGTATACTTCTCTATTTTGAATTTGAAAAAATTAACATACACGGTTTTGATGTGTATGATATTTAGAGTCTGATAGGAAAACATAATTTTTTTTTCAACATTAACCTACCCTTATTAATAGTAACCTACTCTTATGAATATTAATATGACCCTTATGAGCAGTAAATCATCCAAACAAATATAACCATACCAATGAAAGAATAAACAAAATTTAAGCCCCTTAAATATGAAGATGAATATTTTATGGGTTGGTATATTTAATTTACAATATGATTTTAATTAAAAATAAAAAATTTAATATTTGGAAAATTATTTTAGAGAAATGGATTTCATATTTGGATTCCACAGATCAAATAATTGTTGGGGTTGATTTTTTGGAATTCTTGGATAGTACATGAAATTTTAGTGAATAGTAAAATGGTAATTAGGGTATAAATACATTATGAATAAAATACACTATTTATAGGATCATGGATGATGTAAGAAACCATTATTTTTAAATAACATGCACATATTACTATTTATGGTCCAGGAAACATCACTATTGGTTGTCGTAGGGAATAATAATAAACTAATGATTAAAATATTAAGAAAAACCTCCGCCCCTCTAATATAAATAACTCCCATCACACCCTATTTTCATCTCACCTCTCATGATTCAATCCTTCCCTAAATTATGATCAATTATATCCCAAAGCTCCTCCCCCACATCCATCATCCATGGGTTTAATCAAAAGGATAAATTCTCTCCCCTAAAGAGGCTATCAAAGGATGATAGATTCAAGAGGTAATTTCCTCATTTCAATTCATTTGTATTATTTTCATGATCCTTTTTTGCCTTTTATATTCCCAAATATTATCATAAAAATTTTATGAAAACAATAGTAACTTATATGTATTTTAATTTTTTTATGATGATGGAATATTCAATTATCATATCTTATTTTTCATGCTATTATAAAATAAATGAAAACACCATCTGATATTTGTTAATTATCATGTCCAAGGAAGACAAGATTTCAATTTGAAATACTATCATAATGATGGGCCATGAAACCATTTTAATTTATGAAAAAGATCATAATATTTTTATTTTATCTTATTTAACGCTATTTTATCCTTACACACTCATAATATAAATTAATAATACAAAACAAGTTATTAATGCACAAAAATTCCATGTTATTCCAAGAATTTATCGTTATCATTAAACTAAAATTCCATCCTCGTGTTATATAAAAAAATCATTATATGATAATTTATATATATTAAATTTCTCTAATAATATATATATTAACAATTATGATATTCAATCTCATTTAAAATAACATCCATTAATGTATACAAGTAAACTGATCATGAAAACCAAGGAAGAAAATGTTTCCAAAACAATAAAATTGATCCTCTTAAACCCATCAAAAATGAAATTAATGAAAACAATAAGGCAATAATTAAGAGATTTTTGGAATATTAATTTTTTTATTTAATTTTGTTATCTAGGACACTAAGATCAACGGATGAACACAATCAGACTTATGGTATGAGTTTTCTACCCAAACTTCTATTTTCCTCTAGGTCACTCTTATTCTCAACTTATCTCAATTAAATTTATATATATTCATATATCATCACAATAAATTCTGTTTTAATGTTATATATATGTGTATCAATTTTATCCATTCTTTATTTTATGGTGATTTATATGTTTGAAAAGAACATTAAAAATTCTTCTCGTTAATAAAACCCATTTCAGAGGAACTTCTCAATTTTGCACCTATTTTCATGTCAACAATGTATTCAATTATAATCAATTTCTATTTTTTTAATTCAAAAATGTCATCATGAAAACCCATCTAGGATCATTTCTGGTTTTCTGTGTGTAATCTAGGCTTTCTTTTGTAAAATCACATTATTATTTTCATAAAACCACACTGAAATGTTTTATTTCTAATGTTTCATTAAAAATTATTTTTACATGACATAACATTAATAGGAAAAAATTTATGCTTAAAATTTAATTTCAATGATCACCCCCTTCTATTCTAGGAGATACTTGATTAAAAATCATATTTCCTAAAAAATATAAATGATTTTCTAAACGAACAATTCATTCCAAAGTGAAAAAGGTGTTTTTTATCTTGTCTCACTTTAACTTTTTTGTTATATAGGCATTGTTCACCACATAGTCCATGCATGTGATGAATATACTACCCATTGGTATTTCATATCAAGAGTTTACTTATACAAATTATATTGTAAGGGATTATAATTTGAATTATTTTAGGTGGTATGGGACACTTTGGAATGGGTAATTTTTATCTATTCGAGAATTTTTAATTGGTCTCATTTGAATGTTTCTTAATCAATGTATAAATTTATTATTAATACTTTTTCTAAATTGAGTTCAATAACATAATATATCATCTAAAATATTTTAATTAATGGTTTTTGATCAGTTTGACTATGGACGTGCTATCCTGATTCCAGTCACTATATTACTATGAATGGTTAGTGAATATGTTTACTGATTGGGGAATGTTTCATTAAATGTGGAATTATTAATGAATACATATCCTTTAATCAATAAAAATAGTGAAAAATATTATTTTTACTGAATTAAATCATTTTCTAATAAATGGTTTATACATGAAGTGACTAGTGTGGCCTGCTATAGCACCTCGATGCATCGACAGGTCTCATGTGACAAACTAGTTGGATACAAACCATCGAGGTTCTATCAAAAAATCCAAAATGTTTATGACAACAATATTGAATCCCCATAATGGTTTCATGGTTAGTGTTCTATATAAATGACATCTTAATATTCATCATTTTTTTAATTTATTATTCAGTTATTAGTGTCCATGATATTTTCACTACAAAAAAGTCTATGGATTCACATTCATTCTCAGTTTATTGATGGTGTGTTTTTTTTAATTATTCACCAAGACATAATGATTATGTATAAATAATTATGAATAAATTATTACTGTCTAATTATAAAATTATTTGTAACCCTTACTTATCTTTTTAGCAAACCTCTTCCATTTTTTTTTCACGGGGTTGTAAATAGATTGTTCTTTGACTTTTCCAGGATGTTGTTTGTTAGGTTATGTTATATATTATAAGTTTTTCGCTTCTCACAGTCCAAAATGGGTTCTATGTATGTTTCCATTTTCTTCATGGCAAATAAATTGACCAGTCATTTGGGAATTTATTCATTTTAATCATTCTTATGTAACAATGTAATTCACAAGCTCTTGGATCAAGGGGTCGGGGCATTAAAAAATACAAT
Source organism: Viscum album (assembly GCA_963277665.1). Classification (NCBI taxonomy): domain Eukaryota; kingdom Viridiplantae; phylum Streptophyta; class Magnoliopsida; order Santalales; family Viscaceae; genus Viscum; species Viscum album. The sequence goes on from OY728160.1 coordinate 1,925,181,197, forward strand.
GAATATAAAATTATTAATGAAATGGTATATAAAAAATTAGTATGTGCACCACACAAAAAGAAATAATTTTGGAATATAAATTTTGTGCCGTTGTTCTAAATGTGAGACCAGAAACTGTTATCCGGAGTGCGACTCATCTTGTATATTATTTATATTTCAGAATAATAAACCTGTGATAATTATTTACATACATAATAACCATATTAAATATAATTATTTTTTTATTTCCCTTATTACCTTGTCATATATATTTTTTAATCTATTATGTTTACATCAAATATTTTGATGATTCCACCTTATTTGTCAAAATGACTTTGGTAGGTTGAATTAGGTTAAATAATTCAAGATGTAAACATGTAAATATTCATAATAATTAAATATTTATCCAATTTATACATAAATTATGCTTTTAAAACTTATCATTAACTGTGGTTTTGAAAAATAAATTACATTTCATTAATCATGATTGTATGTCGTACGTACTCATGAGTAATGTTTCAATTTTTAAATTTTCATTATTGATATAATTTAGGTAATATTTTATAATTATTAAATATAAGAATTTAGTATATGACATATTATTTAAATAAATAAATATATATATATATATATATATATCATCAATGCAGTGTGGTGATGAAAAGTGAGTCACATCGTTTCGGAAAGGTGGTAGTCAACACGTACACAAACAACATTATCATCCTTACTTTAGTGAAAAAGTATGAAATAAAATTATATATTATCTTTTATAAAGGTTAAAAATTAATTAATATAATAAATATTTAATTTATATCACATATATTCATTAAATGTTTCGTTATTAACTTCCATGTAAAGTGTTAGTGAATGATGAATCACCTCGCTTCATGAGGCGGTAGTCTGTCAATCACACGAGTGACATTATCATATCCCCGAAGGAATGGAATATAAAATAGATAAAACTTAATTAATTTATAAATATTATTAATTATGTATAAAATATTATATATATATATATATATATATAATTTTTATCCATAGTTATCTCCAACCGTAAGAGGTGGTAATGGAAAAATAAATGACATAAGTTCGTGAGGTGGGATTCCACGATACCCATGATGGATGATTTTATAATCCATTAACTAGAGGTAAGGATTTATTTAATTCTTTACATTAAAATAAAAACATTTAATTTTACAGAATATTTATTTATTTTTAATCTTATCATGTTATAACAATAATTTAAGGAGGTGTTGTATGAAAAAAAACAAAAATCCAATGCCTGGAAATTTTACACTTCTTAAACCACCTCTTTAGGATTATACCATGAGTATTTCCCTAATGTATATAGTAAAAAATGGATTCCATGATTATTTATGATTTTTGGTAAATTATTTGGACATGTATTGGAAAACCCAATAGGGTTCTATGGTGTGAATATTAGAGGAGAGTAGATAGAAATTTATAGATTTGGTGAGTCTCACACAAGTAATTTATAAAAATATCAAATCCATTTTTCCCAATTCTATTCACCAATGTTGAACATTTTAATTTAAAATAATATTGTTGATCTGATGAGAAAGTGGGTTATCAAATAAAAAATTTAAAGAGATTAAAAAAATAAATATAATATTTCAATTTCAAAAGGAATAAAATGAACTAAATTTGATTAAATAATATATAATTGAACTTATTTTACTATAAAATAAATTCAAAATATAATTTAGTTTTATAAATAGTTTAAATGAAATGACATTTTTCAATTAAAATTTGGTAAAATTCAATGCTCCTCAAAAAATAAAAAAGTCATAAAAATTGAAAAAACTAAACCTATTATAAAATATATATGAAGATCAAAAAAAATAATTTTATTTCATAAAATAAAATTTTTATGATTTTCCAAAATTAATTATAAATTTTTTGGGCAATGCACGATTAAGAATCATTTTAAAAAAATGAGTTTTTAGATAACATTTCTTTTTCTTTAAAATGGACAAAAAAATTTCTCTAATTAATAAATTTATTTTTTTAATTGTATAATGTGTAAACCATATAATTTTACAAATTTTTTTAGTACTATTTGTACCCACTTATTTAGCATATATGTTGTAATGATATACTGTATTTTAGTTCATTTAAACATGAGGTTGTCTATTCCGTTGGCTATCAAAGATATTAAATTTAAGGAAATATATTTCATGGGTTATTATGAGATGTGTTATTTTTCAAAATCACTATATAATATAATATTATTATTTTATAAAATGAGGGTTTTATATTCCTCACATCTTAAATAAATTAAATCCTTACAATTTAACTTCGATCTCTGTAACCAAGTGTTTGAGTTTTGAATAATTAGTTTTTTTAGGACACACATCATAAAAAGAGTTAATAAAGCATATATTGAATAAGATATTAATGGAAATGTGATTTTCCATTGGAATAACACTTAACTCGGTGGATATTGGTGTAAATTTAATATATTTAAATCTATTAATATCATAAGTAATTATAGAGTGATAGACATCATTGATTATAATTAAATATATAAAACATAATGGATCCCGAAATAATAAAAATGTAATGATTCAAAAGACAATAGGATAACCATAAATGAATGTTTTAAAATAAAATTTTTCTTCATTTTTATTTTCCTTTTCTTTAAATAAGTGTTTTACTATCAACCAAGAGAATATATAAAAATTTACATAAATGAAATATTTCTATTTCATATGCACAATTTTATATTCATGTTGAGATTTTATCAATTTCTAATTCATCACTTACTCTAATAAATGAATATCCAAAAATAATTTGTTTATTCCTAAATCAAAAAAAACTCAATTTTAATAGATCATTATATCCATAATTTAATAAAAATATATTGATTTAATCTATAAATATTTCTATAAAAAATCGATCATATATGATATCCAATATTTATAAATCTTTATATGATTATGTCATGTATTAATCTCATAAACGCCATTGAATGTTCAACATAAACAAATTCATAAATGGGTAACCTTATGATCCTTCTAAAACATTATGATCCATAAATTTTGAATTAATTTCCATAATTTTTTTAAAAAAAACATATCATTATTCACCCACAAAACATAATGTACCTCTTAATCATCATATAAAAAATGTCAATGACATCATAGAATATTCACTATATACATGGTAATAAATAAAATTATAATACAACCTTATTGAAAACATACATTGTTAACTATTTATTAAATATAACATATATTATTGGACATATTACACAAATACAAAAATGTTGTTAACTCCATCAATGATATCCTAAACAACCTTTTCAAAAAATCAGTAATTTTTTAAAATATATTTAGTAATATAAAATATAAATTATCTATATAAATCATCCCTTTATCCAAAAAATTTTTATCACATTATCAAGAACATATTTCATTATTAATTTCCTTCACAACTGTGTTTTCCAAGATGTTATGATTTCCACTGAATCATTTTTCATGGTCATCAGTATCGTTCAATACATTCATAAAAATCTATATTGAAAGAGTATTATGGTACAATCCTTATAAATTTCATAATTATTATTACTATCATATCATTGAAAATATATTGATATGATATAATTAATTTATCAAAACCCAAGAACATAAATAATTCCACTTCATCCATGGTTATTCCATAATTTTGACATGAGCCATTATCAACCTCTTTGTCATATTCCTTTGGTACTTGGGGAATCTGTTTTTGTTTTGTCACATCCCATTATCTATAATTTTATTCTCTCTTTCCACATCCAAACTGTAATATATATATAAGTATTAATTTTCTTGTTAGAAGATGATACACTGTACTCAAATGATGATAATGTTTGCAAGATTAGATCCATTAAAAATATTTTAATTTTCCCATCAACTAAATGATCATTCTTACTCATTAAGATTACATTAATTATTTTAATTCACATTCCTTCTAATATTTTACTCTTCAAAAAAATATAATACACTATATTACAAAATATTATTATAAAAAATGATTTATAATCACTAAATTAATGAAATATTTTACATGAAATAAAAAAAATCAAAACATTTCTCAAATTCATAAAAATGGATCCATTAGGTATATCTCAATTTTGAAATCATTTAAAATGGTATCCAAATAAAATGTTATTTATTTTATGAATACCCCATGTGAGTGTCAAACCAAGTGCATTGTATAGCATGTTCTTGTGCACCAGGTGATGATTTGGATAAGAAAAAAGTTCCCAATTATTATTAATTACCCCTAGTTAAATCAATTCTAAAATCACATTGTCACGAACTAGATCTGGTTGCCAAAAATACTGGCACCTGAGCAAATCCATGGAATGTCACGAAGGGCATTCATTATAACCATGTTTTGGTACAAGTTCTTGATTATGATAAATAAAATATTGGGAATGATTTAGCCAATTTTAGATTCACACAACAACAAAAAATAACCAATAAACTGAATATGATAATTTCCATCCAAACAAAAATTTAATTAAATTAATAATTGGATTAAAATTTTTGTAAAAAATAATAAAGACTACAAAAAAGGTATGAAATCTAAAAATTATAGCCCATTAACCATCTAATTTAAAGGGGGAAACACCATAAATTCATCTCCACAACACCACATCATGAATAATGGCAAGTAACCTGATCCACCAGTTCTAAGAGATTTACCCAAACTAGCCAAAAACATTACCAAGCCTATATAAATACAATGGTGTATGTAGGGTGTGATATTTATCCCAATATGATTCCACCAAAAATATTCCATGTTGTAATCATTTTATAAAGAATCCCTGCATGTTTTATAAGAAATAATTTTAGAAACAATTTCAAAGAGATTGAACATTAAAATGAAACATCTTTTAAGGAGAGATAAATTAAAGAATGCTATCATTTAAATAAAAAAACATGATACACAATTTTCCATTGAAACACATATTATTTCCGTGTTAAGAACGATAAAAACAATGATTACTAGTTACGAGAAAACCCCTAGGAACTAGCAAGTTGTGGTTCCATAGTAACATCATATCTCGATGAAAAAGTACCCGAAAAGTATTTCTCATGAATTAACCACTAGGAGGGGAAATTATAAATGAATTGTGGTACAAAATCATCATCATCTTATTTTAATTAGTTTTATCATCATCAAACATTATACGTAAAACAGGGAAGATACCACACCAGATCACTTGCATACTAGTCCTTGTCTGCCCACCTAAATTCCAACATTTACCTATTTGTGATCAATCATGTTCCAAATGTTATCAAACTTAATTTTCATAGAAACATCCATATTAAAATTATAATGACACCAAACTGACCAAACACAAACCATATAATTCCATTTTCTATCTTCAAATTCATTCTAACATCATACTCACACTAAAACATCCCACAAACATGCCTTTCACAATTCAGACAATTTATTAAATCGTGTTATCAGTTTAATAATAATTATCAAAACACATTACATCACCAATAATCACTTTATATTTGATAAATCTATTTTATGAAAATAAACCCACCAAAACAGAACCTAGATATCCTATGAACAGTTTTAGTAACTCAATAATCATTTTAAAATTTTCCAAAAACACTTTCAAAAAGTATTAATATTATTTACATAAAACCTATTCGAAAACAGTCTTTTAAGTGAAAAATCACACAAAAAACATGCCATAATAGAATTGGAATCTACAAAATTATTTAAAAAACAATTCAATTAATCATTAAATTACAACAAAAGATACAATATGGATTTCGTAGGAGAAACAATTATTTTATCACAAAAATGTTACTTTAAAATCCACCACAAAACAAAAGATACCAAAAATGTTTTTCTCATGAAACACAATGGAAGGGGAAAATGTAGAAAAAAGTCATTAAATAAAGGTAAATTCATTAATGATTGTCTACACATATAATCATTTATCTTATATGTCAAAAAAACCCAAATCATTGTGCGAAACGTCAGCCGCAGCACCACCACCCCACAAGGGAGAGATAACGATCCTAAATCCACATGATCATACCAAGAATCATAGTATCAGATAATATGTATAAATACCTAGAATCTAGAAATTTGTAACATCATGGAGGATGGAATAATCCCAAAATAAATGGATGAAATCAAATATGGAATTCACATACCTCATTATCCTTGATGTTTTTCCACCAAAAACCACATAAAAATCAGTTCCAAGAGAGGTTAAGGTAGATTGAGTGATTAACTTGGCAATGAGGGTCTGATGGGGGATGAAATTTTATGATTTGGATTAATTCCATAACGGAAATTATTTAATTAAAATATATATTTATTTTCTTGGAAACCTGTTCTTGGTTTGTCCATCCGGTTTAGTAAATCATGCCGCCAAACCGTGCAAAATGTTTTTAACACCCAAAACCCTCCAATTTATTCAAAATTATTTGGGGAATTATGGGTAACAAAGGGAGGATAATATTCTAGGAAAATAAGTTAAATAAATTTGAAACATTTCAAACCTATCACACCAATCTCTTGAGAAAACAACCATGTACTTTACTCAATATGGAATGATGTAAAAGTCAAAAACCTAGGATTGATAATTCAACCCAACATAATTCGTTCTATCCCTAAAATTCCACAACATATCCTGATACAAATCCATACACTATAAAATTTACATATTCAAAGGGGAGTTCCCAAAAAAAATCAAACAAATTAGAATGGGGTTACCTCAACCTGACATTAACAAATCAACTTGGAACACTCCAATACCAACATATAGCAATGGATGATTTCAGTGGTTATATATCTCCGAACATGACTTCCATCAATCAAGCATACCCCATTGATAAAATCGAGTTACTGATATAGGGAGACATGAATAGACTCCATACCCTATGAGACAACTTAATTTCCAGGGACAGTACTTGGAAAACATTATCGGGATGTCTGAATGGATGACCCACCATAATGGATATACAATCATTATATTAATTCCAAAAGAACATACAAGAGACCCATTGTTGGTTTTCCCATCATATAAACCAAAGGAAGATTATATGGATGACCAATCACTTGAACATTACCATTCATTGACGAGTCAGACTAAAATTGTGAATGAGAACAGCCAACAAGATTATTTAGACATGAACAACCACATGGAGAGTTTCACCCGCAATGTTTCATGCATTGGGCGTGAGATAAAAAAACCACCCCACCACTATATAACAATGGATTGAATTACCAAACAACATGGATTATAACCATCTGGGACAGGGTCCACACATCCCCTTCCACCACAACGGACCACTCAAAATGAAACCATCACATCGAAACCTCAATCTATCTCCACCTCCAATTGTAGAGGAAAAAAGTTAATCCACGACGCATTTCACAAACATGGGTTCCTAAATATGCACCAACATGATTTTAGGACATATGGATATATATCAAAATAATGAAGCATCTACTGCCTCAGAGTCAGGAACTACAACCCAAGAATGAAACATTATACAGTATTGTGTTGTTGGGGTTTTTCTAATTTTTAAGAACCCCGTAATCCTACATGAAAAATGGGGTTTCAAAACCCATTGGGTGCAGGTATAGTAACAGTACTATAGCGCACTATAGAAGTGGAAGTTCAATAGAAATGATGGGTACTGTAGTGGCGGCATGACACTACAGCAGCGGCAGAGCACTGCATTGGTGGAAGGTACTATGTGGAACTATTACAGGAGGTTACTGAAGAAGTAATGTTCACAAAATGGGCCTTGGGCCAAAAAATTTGGCCTACGGGTAATTTAATGGGCTAAATGTGCACTGGGACTTCGGGTTATGCAATGGGTCTCACTCAATCTAGTTAAAGAGGATTTGTCATTGATTTATTAATAAATGAGGCATCGCACCATTCTTTTAAAAATAAAATAAAATTATCCTCTAGTGCCACAAGAATATTTACCATGATCCAATAGCATAAAAAATACACAATGCATCTGAAAACCTATTATCTTGTCATGGCATCATGACTATTACTAAGAAATAGATTATTCACATGTACGACATCATTCACCCCGAAAAAGAAATAGTATAAGTACGGATAAATGGAAGAAACCTTCTCTCAGAACAAGGATTTTGTAGATTATTGGAAGAGAGATACACTTTTGACTTAGTAAAATCCATCAAAAGGTTTTGAAACGACCACATGTAACCATAAAATGAAAAACAACACAAAAAGAAACCATCGAACATGACCCTAGAATGTTATAGAAACACTAAAAGGAGTGGATCCTTAAATAGAGTCTCAAGTATCAAGAGGCCACAACAAGAAACCATAACAGCCTTGATCAACATGATTTCTGCACAAAAGTGGCCAAACATGATTACTTACTTCAACAAGACTGAAAAATGACTAAAAGGACCTATATACATCATCCAACACTGAAAACCCAAGACCGCTCTCACCTTACTCACTATAATTCCACATAACCCCTTCCAAATAAAAACTATAGATTTTTTTTTCATACCTTGCCTTTGGGGATTCATGACACTCTAGGAAACCTGAATACCATCAAAGCCCTCCACCTCCATTGTTCTGATGTAAGAGGATCTACCTATTCTGAAAAAAGAAGTGAGGTAAACAAAACCATGAAACCTGAGAAAATATTATGTACATTGACCAACGAGAGGAACTTACAAGGGTTAATCACCCATGGACACACATAAATTGTGCATTAAGTCATTTTGGTGTCGTACCTTAGAAACAACAAACCCCGAGGGCCCAACCATGTTGGTCCAATTGACAAAACATTCCACAAACCAGAACTGAACACATGAGGGGAACCATAACAAAGGCTACCCAAAATATTTCCAGTAAAATATCACCAATGAGGCATTTCAACACAAATTATCAACAAAACACAAACCCAAAAAAATCATTTTAAATGTGTGGTAATCAAACACACATCATATCGTGACAAAAATACCAAAAGAACATAAAACACAACAACAAAACAACAGTTTTTTAAATCATGAAATATTTATTAAAAACATTTATTTGAATGTAAGCAGGGTTGACGATTAGATAATTTACCATTGGTACCCCATGGGCCTTAAACATACATGTTTCAATGCCACACTGGGCACCCTCCATATATCCTTATCAGCACTCAACCAGCCATTCCCTTAACCATCCATAATCTGATTCAAACCCATGCCTATAATCTAAGATGAAAATAACTAGGGATAAAACAAAAAATCCTTACACATTTGGGTACCAATACATTCAACCATCCCATCCCTTTTGTTTTCTCAAAACTGTGTGCCATATAACAATACCCTATTCAAATCTAGAAAACCATTTCATAAAAGAACCATATAGTAAATTAAAAACTCACATTCAGGTTATACATATTAAATTTAGAATATCTCATACCATTTCAAAATGATTCTATTTTAATGAAAAACTACATTTGATCAAAACAAATTTAATTAAGGCACATATACACTTATTTAAAACAAGGTTCCAATAATTCATAAAACATTTCAAATGGTCACTATTTTCAAAATAAAAATACTTCCTCAAACCACACTCATAAATTATAAAACACTTCATTCAATTTAAAACACCTTTCAACGGTTAAGATAATTCTATATGAAATTGATTTTTAAAAATAACATTAACAAAACTAATAAATTAAAAATAGGTGCAAGAACAAAAATTAACATTTCAAAACAAATCCAAAAATTAATTTCCAAATTTTTTTAATTTATCTATTTCTCATTTTTCTGAAAAAACAATTCACAAAATTTACATTTCTTAAAACCAGGAAATATTTACTCTAAAACCATGATTCCCTGATTCCAAAGCAAAAAGAAACAAACTTGTGGTAAAGGAAATTAGTGTTGGTATTTGTATTGTACATATGGATGGTTTTAATATGATAATAACTTCATCATCATGGAATGTGTTCTCAGACAATATCCTCAGCTCCACATGGATTGTTAGTCCCTGCGAGGTCACTAAATCCATTAACCCAACTCTCATTTCATTTCCCTAATAATTCACTAACCTTGAGAGACACATTACTCAGGTAAACCCAACATCTCTGGGGGATTTAATCCCATCATGAGGTGTTAAGTCCTTGAACACAACACTTAATCATAATTTCATTTCATGAAAATCCTAACTCTGGTCTACCCAACCTCTTTTCCAAAATAACATTACCGAAAATAGCGAACATCCTTTGATACTATTTTTTAACAAACCATATGGGTTATCCTTCAAAACTAACACCCGACCTAGTCTATCACATAGCCTTAAGGGCCTTAACTATCCCCTCTAGCTAGAAAATGGTCCCATGTAAGATAAATAATTGTTTTCACATGATTTCCGTGATATTAATTTCACTAAAAACCACCAATAATTGATAAACTGAATTTGAAAATTTAAAACCAAAATTACATTAAATAAAATTAATAAATAAATTAAATTATTTATAAAAAATAATAATGAATACCTGAATGGAATAAATATAGAAAATTATATCCCAATAATCACCTCAGGGAAACTGGGAAATTCCCTCAAGTCATATCTATGACATTGCATCAAGAAGGACCTCTAGCATCTTGAACCACTTGTTATATGTTATTTACCCAAACCAACAAAAACATTAATAAGTTTAGTTACACAAAAAGGTGTATGTAGGGTGTGATACAATAACCAATATTATTCGAACAAAAAATATTTCGTGTTATAAACATTATAAGGGAAAAATATTGAAGGTTTTATAAACATGAATGCTAGTAGCAATTTCAATAGAATTAAACACTATAATGGAAAAGGTATTCAATATCGATACATTAAGGAGTAAATTTTTTGAAACACAAATTCTACTGAATTTTATAGGGAAACATGATTTATGCTGATAGTAAGTACAATAAATATGATGTACAGTAGCCCTGGGACCACCCCTAGGCACTAATTGATTTTGGGGCCATAGGTATATCATATATTTGTGTAAAAGTAACCATATAAAATATATGTCTCATGGATGAGCCATAGGGATGGGAGACCCCAATGTCCTAGTGGTACACATCCATCATCATCATAGTTTAGTTAGTGTTTTAATCATTAAACATTCTATGTGAAACTAAGACGATACAACACCAGATCACTAGAATTCTAGTCCTTGTCTGCCCACCTAGATACATGGGGTACCCTTGTGTGCTAAATCAATTTACACATGTTATCAAACATAATTTTAATATAAATTAAATTTTCAAATGATACACACACCAAACATCCAACAAACATGTCATAGAATTCCATTTTCACCTTTAAATTCATTTTAACATCATACTCAAACCAAAAAATCACACAAACATGTCAGTCACCTATCACAAAATTTAATAAAATTTTTCAACAATTTTAAAAACATTTTCATCATGTTTGACATCATTATTCATCAAATTAACTAAAAACCCCCATTTTAAGAACACATACCCACCAATACAGTACATAGACATTTGTCACACTTTTTTTAACTCAATAAACAAAATGGAATTTTAATAAAACACTTTCAAGAACTATAATAAGATTTTTCAAATAAATCCCATTAACAAAACTCTTTAAAGAAAAAAGGAAATGAACACTGTGAAAGAATAAAAATGGAAGCCATAGAATCTTGTAAAAACACAGTTCCACGAATCATAAAATGACTAAAAAAGATAAAACGTGGATTTCACATAATAACAGTCCTTTTCACCTAAAAATTCCACTTAAAAATCAATTGCTTCAACAATGTCATCAAAAATAATTTTCTCACCAAAAAAATTGGAATGAAAAAATGAATAATGGGTAAATCACAAAATATAATTTTTCGTAGAATGTATACACATGGAATCACCTACCATATATGACCTAAACCACGATTCCTTTTGTGAAACTTCAACTACACCACACTCACACATAAAGTGATTGATAACGAACTAAAATCTCCACGAACAATCCAAGGAACTCAAAATTATACCCTATGTACAAATCCGAAGATACTGTATATTTGGAACATCAAGGAAGTGGGACGAAACCATAATAAAATACAAGAAGGAAAAGGAGTAATTCACTGCCATGATGATACTTGATGTTTTCCCACAAAAATCCCTTCAAAAGGGATTCCAAGAGAGTTTGTGGGTGCTTGTGAGATGTCAATGGAAGATAGGGTTCAATGGGGATGTAATGGGGTGATTAGGTTTAATTTCTAAAGGGAGATGTGGAAATTGCAGAAGATTTTTAATGACCTAGAAACTTTTTCATGGTTTGTTTGCACAGTATAGTAATCTGGGCGGACAAAACTTATGGCCTACTATGGCAAAAAAAAAACAATTCAATTTATTAAAAATATATGGTAGACTTTTGGGGATCCTAGGCAAAATGATATTCCATAACTAGAAGAAAAATAATTCCATATAATATGAAACTTATAACACCCGTCTCTTGAGAAAACAAACAAGAACTCGACATGAAATGGAAAAATATAAAAGACAAAAAATTAGGTGTGATAGAGATACACTTGTTTTATCAAAAAAGGATGTATTTTCTATTAAAAAACAAGAAATTTCTTCTTTAGAAAAACATTTTGATGTTTTTATTAACATTTCAAAAAAATTTGTCATTGTGTTATGTTCTGTAATCTATGTTTTCATATATCTAAATCCAAAGGTGTATACTTAAATTTTTATGATACCAATTTTATTTCCCCCACAAAGCATATACAAAATATATAATCAACATTATAATATAATAATAAGACACATATAATCACATACAAAGGGATAGAATATTTTATTTGTAGTATTAAACTAGATACATACATGAAACTCAAATTAATGATTAAAATAAAATGATACAAAATGAGTTTTATATGATAATGACTCTATAACCGTAGATTATTCATTCAAATAAAATACAAATAAATTACTAAAATCATTGGGAAAATAAAACAACACAATTAGGTGATCTCTGATAATCAATATGGGTATGTTTATAGAGGAGGCTTTGAATAAATAAAGAATAATTATTATAGAAATTGAAATAACTCAAACATATTCCATTAAATAAATAACATGATCATAATATGGTAGAAAATTATCATGGTCAAATAATTATATATATATATATAATAATAATTTATTAAAACATAAGAATTGATTTTATAAATAACTATATAATAACATGTAATGTAAATAAGTGAATCTATAATTAAATAATTCGTAATATTGGTCATATAAAACATAATGCTGAGGCGATGTTATAGTAAATATAATAATTTATTGGCTATATTCTATTTTGTATATATATATATATGATTAATGCCTTGGACAAACCCCAATTTATTTTTTCTGATGAGACCAACTAATCATCGAGGGCATATATGAGGAATTGTCCAACACATATGAAGTCCAATGCATTACTCATTTCAAATGAGGTGAAATCGAAATCAACTAAAAATTCATAAAAAATAACCTTTTTGATGGTAAATAGTCTATCCAATCAATAAACGTAATCATAACCTATCCTCTGTAGAATTAACATTATTAACAAAGAACATCCCCAATGAAATTGGCCATAAACCATCCAACAACATAATAAGGTTGGAATCATTAGATTATAACCCCATTAAAACATAAGTAACATAAAATTATATTTTAATATATAGAATTTCTTGGAAATATCTCATTGAAATTTTCAATTGGAAAATAATCATTCTTCAAAAATAATCAATTTTATTTTAAGACTATAAAATTAATAAAATATTTTAAATGTTAATTTATTTGAAAATGAATTTTAAAAATTAAGAATTTTCATAATATTAAGGAAAATATTTCTTTAAAAGTAACATTCTCAACATTTATATTAAGCATCAATTAAATTACTATCATAATAGATGGTAATTATATACATGTAGTATAAGTTAAAATAAACATTTTTTCCAATATAAAAATTTTACAAAAGAATATCGTTTAAAAAATGATAAGAAGGATTATGTAGAATAATTTTAAAAAAAAAATTTAAAATTGAATTTAATAAATAATTTTTATAATTATAAATCATTTTTATACCATTTATAAAAAACATGGTATTGGATGAAAATAAATTTTTAACATAATTCGTAAATATCATAAGATTTTAATAAAAATATTTTCATTATAATTTAAAGTAAAAAAATATAGAGTAAAATGGTATTATTAAATTTAAAAGTTAATTAATAACCATTGGAAAAGAATATATACAGAAATTCAGAGTGAAATATCAAAAAAATCCACTAATAAATACTAAAACAAAAACAAACTCGATTAATGACGACCTAGTGAGATTAAACCTTAACACATTGGAAACTATTGTATCATAACCCCCAAAAAATAAATGACCATAAATGATACATTAAATTCCATGAATATAACATTGTTTATGATATAAAATATAAAATGATTGTCAATACACTATGAAGTACATGTTGTGAATATGATTTATGTCTCATGGAATTAAAAGTGAGACGTGAAACCTTTTCTATGACTCTAACTCGACAAGTAAGCTTTAATGATCATGAATAATAAAAAAATTATTTATTTTGATTAATTATAAATTTATCTATTTTTATTATTAATTTTATTTAACTTATTTCATTATTATATATAATTACTTATTTTATTATGTTTTTATCATTTGTTTCGATAATGTTTTGTGTACGAGTTAAAATGGATATAAAAGGTTGACTATGGTCAATGATTTCCTTATATTGAAATATAAATAATAATAATAATATATTTATTATATTTATAATTATATTAATGTTTTAAAACTGATAATGAATGTTTTTTGAAAAATTAACTACATTACTATCATGGGGATGGACAATCATACATACGCATGAGTAACATTTCTATTATTCAATGATCATTATTAAATTATATTACATATGTATTATTTTTATATAAGGATTATTGTTTCAAATAAAAATATTATTTCTTAAAATGTACTTATATATATCATCAATGTGTTGTAGTGATGAAAAGAGAGTCATGGTTTTTTATGGAGCCGATCATACACATGTAGAAAAATGAAATTATAATTATTCAGTGTGTAAATGGAAACAAGTAAAATGATATATTATAATATTAAAATTTTAAATATGATAATAATATTATTATTATATATTTTATTACACATATATTCATTTAATATATCCTCATTAACATCCATGTAAAGTTTTAGGGAAAGGAAAACAACATCGCTTTGTGTGGCAGTAGTCCACCGTATGTAGTGGTGACATTATCGTACACCATGCTCAATGAAACGTAGAAAAACATAGATATAATATTATAAATCAACATATTTAATTATGTCATAAATATCAAATATATACCTTAATTTTATCATCATACTAGGCATTTGGAGGTTCTAATCGATAAATGAATGGATGTGATTTGAAAGATGGTATTCCATCATACATACAAATAATGATTTCATAACTCATTTTATGGATGTAGACATGATTTTAGTTATTAAAAAAATAAAAAAATAAAAAAATATAATTTAATGATTTTATTATCTCATCATGTTATAATATTAAGTTAATGATGTGGAGGAGTAAATTGAAAAATGCATAGTTAAAACATTTACTCTTCATAGACCACCTCATCCATATTATACTGAGAGTATTAATTGAAGTTATTTAGGAAGAAAAAATTATTTTTTGATGATATTAGGATATTTCATGTGATTTGGGTAGGTATTTGATGAACCAAAATATTTTTAATGGGTAAAGATGAGGGAGAGAGTGTATCCTTTTAGAGGTGTGAGGAGTGGAACACTTGTAATGTTTTATAAGAAAAATGTGTTCCCATGATTTTCACAAGACACAAGAGTCAAAAATATATTATTATCTATAGTTATAAAATATATGGTATAATTTAGTACATAAAGTAATTTTTAGATAAGGTTTTTAAATTTTAAACATTATATTTCATTTTTAACCCATGATAATCGTTTTTTATATTTAACCATGGGAAATTATTATTTTTTAACTATTAATTATGGTCAAAAATTCAATTCAACTTATTATATAATATAATTTGTTCTGATTCCAATGGAATCTATTTTTTTAAACTCAACAATAACACTAGTAATTCTAATTTAAAAAAAATAGACATGAAAAGAAAGCGGGTTTTCATAGAGAAAGTTATCAAAAGATTATAGAGTTTTTATATCAATATTCAAAATGAAAATGAGTTAAATGGATAAAAAAATATTAATTAATATATAATTTTACTAATTTTAAATCAACACCAACTCAAAATATAATTTAATTTTATAAGTAAATTGAATGAAAATTAAATTTTCAATTAAAATTTACAATTTTCACCAATCATAAAAAATGAAAAAAAATTGAAAGATTACAAATAATCACCAAAATATTATTTTGATATGATGATTTCAAAAAACTATTTTATTTTTCAAAATAAATTTTCAAAAAATTTAAACTATATATTTAAAATTTTGTACTCAAAGAAAAACTAACTAATCATTTGAAAAAATATTTTTTTACATAAAAATTTATTTTTCATTAAAATAGTTCTAATTTTATCAAAAATCAATAAATAAATATTTTACTTTTTTTCTAAATGTTCTAAAATATAATTTTATCAAATTATTTATTATTATTCATAATTTACAATTCAATGTATATGTTAAATGATATACTATATTATAGTTCTTTTAGACTCGGGGATACATGTTCCACACGATATTGAAGAGACTAAATTTAATGTTGTATATTTCATGGGATGTTAGATATTAGTGCTAAATATCACAAAAACTACCAAATAAAATGGTATTATTTTGGTATTTTGGGATTTTACATTCTCTCCAACTTAATGAAATTGTTTCCTTGAAATTTAATCCCCATACCAGTAATCAAGGGTTTTATATTTGAAAATTATTTTCCAAAAATTCTACATTATAAGAATAAATAAAAACATCATATTAATAATATAGAAAATGTAGAAGGAATGACATGTATAATCATATATTCCTTGGATTCCATGTATGATAACAGTAGTTTGACGTGGTGATATGGACATGGATGAAAATCATAAATAACAATAGAGATTGATAGATGTCATTGGTCATAAAAAATTTAATGATCATTAGAATTATTAAGAATTAAAAACCATACATATGTCATGATTTAAAAGACCATAGGTTCAATATAAATTAATTTATCAGTATACTATTTTCTTGAAGTATCATATTCCTAGTGTTGTCAAATTTCATTACTATCTAGAATGAGAATATATGAAAATATACTTACTTTATATCTTTATATTTAATATTCACAATTTCATCATTTGGTTAGTCTTCAATAAACTTCCAATTCATCACATAATCAATGAAATGAATATCCAAAATTATGTTTTTTAACATTGAAGCACTGAAATTTAATATTAATGGATCATAATATCAACAATAGAATTATTTTTCATACTTTTGATATATAGTTACTATTATAAAACATTTCTTGGTAAAGGTTATCCAATAATCAGTAATATTCATTTTGATAACTATTACACTAATCAATAAAACCCCAAAAAAGTTAAACATAGATCATTTAATTAAGGGATAACCTTAAAACCTTTTCAAAATATTAATATATAAAATATTAGTAAGAAGGTAAATAAATTTCCAAAATAGACTTATCATTAACCTCCCACACAACATGAATTATCTCTAAATCATCCCATATCAAACATGTGAATATGATCATTGTGTTTTATCTTCAAAATGGTAATTAATTGAATTACTATAAAACCATATTAAAAACATGCATGATTATTTATTCCAAAAAATAAAAAAATTGATATATTCTATAAATTCTAAATATTTTTTAATACATCAGTGATAGTATAAAACACATTTTCAGTAAATCATTAATCAGTTCCATGGTTGTTATTACAATCAAATTTAGATTATCTTTATCTATAATATCATTATTGCAACATAATTATCTTAATCAAAAAACAAGTTATGGTTTATATTTCATTCAATCATGTGTCCTTAAATATTTTCACCCTTCAACTAAATAATTTTTCTTGGTGAATTGTACCATTCACCATACACATAAAATACATATTGAAAATGTACTATAGAACAATACTTATATAATTAAAAGTCATTATAATTAGGATATCATTGATGAAGTACAAAATTACATAAATCATGAATCAAAAACAAAATAAGAACTTAAAATATTCTACTTCACCTATAGTAATCGATTAAGCTTGAACATGACCCATTAGCTACTTTTGAGGTATATTCATTTCACACTTGATGAATATGTATTTATAGTGCCTTATCTCATTGTAGTTTTATCATTGAACACTAAAAACATTTTTCATTACTATTAAATTATTATCATTTTTCCATTCACTCCACCCTTTTAGAAGATTTCTATTAATTTTAAGAAAGTACCAAGGTGTTTATTTTGAAAATTTTCATATTTATAAAAAAAATTTATCCTTCATTCAATTTATTTATAATTCTCTCAATAATTATATTCTTATACTACATCCCATCACATTTTTAATTATTATAGAAGTGTGTCTCTAGCTTATTATCACATGATACTATGTCCTCATATAATGATAATGTTAGTGATACTAGATCATCTTGAAACATTTTCTTAATCCCATAAAACAAATAATCATTTTCTATGTTTGTTTTTCATTCATTTGGGTGGTTTCCATTCCTTCAGTTAAATTTTATTTCTAAATGTCACCATACACTATGTCATATCATATCATTGTGAATCATAATATAATTTCAAAAAAAATTTAAATAATAACAATGGTTTCAAAAAGTTATGCATAAATAATCTCATAATCATAAAAAATGGTTTATTTGGATATATCTCTACTTTAAAATTGTTTAAAATAATTATAATTGAAAATGTGACTTTTGATAATATTATATCAGGAGGGTTTCAAATCAGGTGTGTTGTCACAGATGTTATTGTGGACCAGGTGATAATCAGACCTTGCCCAATACAAATTTTTCACTGCTATTACCACTTGGTACATCTATTCAAGAAACACATCAACTTGTAGAATCTATATAGGTATGAATTTTCATGAAAGACCATCATAATATATTCCTTACCAAAACATTAGGATGTTCTTCTATACATATCATAAAATTATAACATATGGTTATGTTTTCTACTCTATGTTTTACAGAATCTATTTCATGTGGTTTTTACTAAACTTCTCAGATGCCAATTGTATGATCCTATCCTTGTAGAATTGATATACTATCTACATTATTATATATACATAAGATAAATGGAATTTCATCACTTTAAAATGTATATTATTCTATTAAATATAAACTAAAAACATATTTGAATTTCACATTACATTTTAAAAAATTCAATTCAGAAAATATTTTTTTGGGAATTCAATTATCCCCTTACTGTATCCCTATATATTAATCTCAAAACACTTCCCTGTATCCTTATTTAAACGATGCATAAAAAAGTATTGAGATCAAATGATCTGTGTGGGTAGGTGTATAGTGGAATTTATGAATAAATAAGGAATAATCAATATGGAATGATAACTGAATAATGCACATTGATTTAATAAACTACTTGAACATTATATAGAAGTAATACATTATGATAAAATAATTACATATAAAAAATCACATGAATATAAACCATAGACATGTATATTCCAATGAAATGAATAATCACATAGAATATTGATAGTTGAATTCATGAATATGGAATTCATAATGTTGGACTTCTAAAACATAACATCAAGTCCAAATTCCCATAAATCTAATATATTCAAGACCCTATGAAAAATCATCTAAAAAATGGGTAATTCCATATCCAAAACCCAATCTATTTTATCTCATTGGAGTTACAGATGCATCAAGGGGATCTTGTGGGCCCCCTTGCAATTACAAGGTCTAATTCATTCCTCATATGAAAGGGGTGAAATATAAATCACATAACCACTATTATTTAATCTAGATTATTAATTGTAAATACATTCCCCAATTATTAAAAATAATCATAAACTATATTGAATAAAATAAATTTTATCAACGTTGCACATCCCTATTAAAACTGATAAGAAAATATAAAAATAAATAATAATGGTGTTATCATTATATAATCTCCCCATTAATGAATAATTATTATCAAATAATTTCTCAATAAATCAAAAAATATTTTCAAATATCACTGAGAACATTTCAAGAAGAACACAACCTTTGAAAACAACTTTTTATATTTTAAAATTCCAAAACTCACAAAATATTTTCAAAATCCTTTTCATTAAATTCTACATTTAAAAAATAGGATTTTAAAAAATATTAGGAAAACTATATTCATTAGAAATAACCTCATTAACATTCTAATTAGGATTCAAATAAATGATGCTCATTACAGAAATTAATTTCTTACCCGTGCTATAATTTTAAAATATGATTTATTTTATACAATTAAAATTATTGAAAAGATTCTTGTTTAGAAAATGAAAAATAGTTTCCATTCAATACATTTTTTAAAAAGTAATACATGGGTGAAAATTTATTTAATAATACATTTTTATATTAATAATACATTTTTTAAAACATTGTTTTGGGAACATGATTGTTGATGAAAAAATATTTTCATCTGAAGTGATAAATAAAGTAATATTTTCTTATAAATATTTTAGTATTCATTTTAATTATAAAATAGAGTAAAAATGGAAATATTATTCAATAAAATTCATGAATAAATATAGAATATGAAAATATATTTACTTTATTTTTGGAACATAAATTAATACCCTCAAATGATGTAATAACCCTATATTTCATCGTACATTTTTATTTAAATAATTAAATGGCTTGCATTGTACGCAACTTCTAGATTCTAACACACCATGACCTGTCAAACTAGATGGTATGAATAGTAATACCCAATTTTTGAAATTTTATAAATTTTATTTTTTAAAATGGACATCATTTTGAAATTCAGAATACCGAAACTAGCTTAGGGTGAATTTTTGGTATTTTTTTTAAACATTAGATTTTTTATTTATTGTGAAAAACACTTTTTTATTGGTTAAAAAGGAATTTTTATTTAGAAAATTATATAATATAATATAATTTATTTTATGGAAAAAAAGAGTAATAATACCTATATATAGTCTATGTAATTAATTGGATTCATTTTATAATATGTTTAGATATATAATAATTTTATTGAACATTTTATCTTATTTTAGCCAACTCCTTGGAGAATTTGAAAATTTTCATAAAACCTAATATTAACTCCTCTATGAGTTGAATTTCAAAAAAATGAAAGACACAATTAATTTAATTATTTAATATGAGGTTTGATAAGATGAAAATAATTTTTGGTGAATAGTAATTTTTACTTGTATTTACCATTGTAAAAAAATAGGGTAATTAAGTGTAAAATTGATATCATAATTACCCTAACACATGTCCTAAATATACTGGATAAGAATAATTTGACAAAAAACCACCTTATAAATAAAACATGATCCTATTGGGTTGAATTGGATTAGATTAGGACATTTATTATTATTTAATTTAAAGAAGAGTTAAAAGAGATAAATTCAATTATTAACAAGTAAACCATTTTTACTATAGGGATATACACAATATAAACTCAACTGTAAATATTCATTATAAAGCTAAAAATATTTCCTAAATTATTTTATTTTATTTATAATTATTATATATTAAATTTATTAATTTATTTATGACACAATGATGATATTGTAATGACCTTATTAATGAAATATTAAAATAATTGATATTATAAATATCCATATAAATGTATCTTGAGACTTTTGATGAATTACACTAATTTTATAGGTTTATATGGCATGTTAGTGTTTTATTATATAATTTTTGTTCGAATTAATAATTTTTTTATGGATTTCACAAAAAACAGATACTAAATAGTGTCAAAATTAACAGAATTGAGTTTATAAAACAAATACTATATTATAAAGAGATATAACACGCCTAAAAATATAAGGGTTATCCAAAAGACTTAGATAAAGTTATATATATTAATAATTCACCACATGGGGTTATCTTGGATTGTTATAGTATGTTTATTAATCATGTTATATAAAAATACAAAGAGATATGGTAAATGTCAAACTATTTAACTAGTAGTAAAATCTAAAAGATAAGGGTAATATAGTGATATAAAACTATCTGAAACACATTGGTTGTTAGTTTTCTTGACCCATACCCACATTATCCTTTATATAACTCATGTTCGATCCATTAGAAACTGAAAATGATGTTATTATAAAATAATATTTCTTAATTTTCCAAAAGTGACAACCACCTCTCTTAAAAAAGAGAAATTCTACTTCTCTAAATTTAATAACTCCAATTACTTTTGGCTCGGCCAAACCCTCAAAAATATCCTCCCAACATTCTTTCGTTCATCATATAGGCCTTACATTGGATAGAAAGCCATCCTATGGGGTCCTTTTTATCAAATCAAAAGGAAGAACCTGAAGAAGAAGTAAATATTTGATCACACCTTTTTTGTTCTTTTCTTCTTCCACTCCCTCTTTCTTTGTTGTTTCCATTATAAAATTATTACCCTATTATCTTCTCTATAATGTGATTTTATTATAAAAATGGTACAACTATATTCTTTATTCTATACATCATAAGAAATTCAACGTCACCATACATGCGTACCTACGACTTACTATCTCCACGTCATGGTGCAGTTTGTTATTCAAACACTTCATTATTTGGATTGGTATAATAATGAGTAAAACTGATGAAAATAATAAATATAACATGTTAATTATTATTTATATATGATATACCATCCCATTACATACAATTTTACCAACAATATAATGATATTGTTGCTCGTGGGTACTTACGGATTACCGTCTCCACAAACGCGATAAGATTCATTCCCCGTCGTAATCATACAAGAAAAATTTTCATTTTATAAGTAAAAATAATTTCTTTGAACATAATATCATTCTAGATATGAATAAAATACATCCTATCAATAAAAATGGTTTGTGTAATATTGCATTTAAAGGAAAACAGACCAGTTAATACCCTAAACGATGATACTACAAAAATATTATTAACAAAGAAATAATAGATGATCATATATGATATTATATTTATGAATATAGTAATTTTATATTTTAATATAAAAAATTTAAAAATTATACAGGAGGTTAATGTTTCCTCTACCAAGGAAAAGTAAAAGTTAAGGGTTAATTCCACAATTTCATTATAATCCACGGTTTTTTTACATAAGTATCTACTAGGACCTCTTTATCACCCACATCTGTGTTTTCTAAAAAATGTCTTTCGATATAATTTTACTTTTTACTCTACAATGGGTTAAAATCATTTATAACCTTTTACCATAAATTTTGTGAAAGGAATCTTTATGTCATTTTCCAAATAATGAACTTTATGAGCATTTCGACAAAAATTATGGTATGAATGTTTTTTAACTTATAAGGTGGGTGCAACAATTTTCTGCTATTATATCATCATCGAAGCATCCATTACCAGCTTATAAGAAAATTTTAAAATTAAATTTTCTATATTATAATTATATGACTTTTAAATTATTTCAAAATATAAATTTATATTTCTCTAAAAAAATTGCATTTCATCTATGTCATCATACTTTCGATGGATTTTAATATTGTTTGTAGTTGATTTGTTATGATAAAAATATTCCATATTGTATTGAAGGTTTTCTAATATATTGGAATATGGTTATGTTATTATTATACCATTCAAGGTTTATGGATAAATTATTGATATTTCATATTCTATTTTTAATTCGAATGTTTATGTTATGTTTAAAACTTTTCATATGAGGAATGCATTGAAATTAGTATGTGATAGGTGGAGCCTACTATAGATCCTTGGTGCATCATTAGGTCTCATGAGACAATATAGATTCTTGACACTAGTCTTGGATACAATATTAGTCGCAGTCTTGGAAGAAGGCCTTGAATATGTAGTTATGAAGTATGGCATTATGCATTGCATCACTATGAAATTGGATATTGAAATTGAATGTAATTATCAGACTCATCTAATATGCATGTGAATAACTAAATGGAATTATTTTATTTTATCATTTCCATTTTATGAGGATGTCTATGTATTAAAGGATATTGTTTTAGTATTAAAAATTTGTTTAAATTTTTATGCTTATATATGAATTTTTCCGCTATATTTTTATCCTTACCGAGCAAAATAGCTAACACCTTTCTAAGTTTTATTTTTCCTAGGATGTGAAGAAGTATTGTAGGGTTGACCTCCAAGGATATGATAAGGATATAAGTATGTTAAAATGGGGACAATATGTTGTTGTTGTATTTATTTTATGATGTAATCTAAAATTTATGAATGTATCTTGTACTTACAAGGTTATTAAACTGATCAGTATTTTAGGACAAGATTAATTATATCATACCAATGTTCTGTAATAATGTACAGACATTAGGTAACAGGGGTCGGGTAATTATAGTTGGTATCAGATGAAGTTTATTACAAACCTTGGAAACAATATTTAGAAAAACTCGGATTATAGAACCCTACCCTAAGATAGACTTTGAAAATTAGTATAGAAGAACATCCTATAATTTTGGTACTGTATATAGTTTGTAATTTTTCCAAGAAATACATCCCTATCTAGAAACAAGATGGTGGAGGTTGCTCTGGCACAGATGTTCCTAGCGAGAATACACAAAAACAGCACTTTGCGCTAGACTCAAAAGGGAACTGGTGACGACAATGGGCTTTGTTGCATTTTTTATTACGAAACTCCCAGTGTATATGCTAATGATAATTCTCATTTTATTTATGAACCATTATTAAAGGGATATGAGTATATATATCCCCAAAGAAATTTTTTTTACGATTATTGATTATTTCAATAAACTGTTGAATTTATGTTCATTTTTTTACAATTTTGGAATTTTGTATAGTGATTCATATAATAATCTAGTGTATGTCGTTGTTTAGAAATGGAACATAGTAGAAGGAATGTAAACTATATCATCACACGTAATACATGTAGGGATTTCCCTCCTACTCAAGATAATTATAATGTAGTTCATGATCCAACTAGTGCTAATCAGCTGATCCCCATAGTGGAACAATACACACAGGTTATGAATAATAACTTTACACATATAGAGAACCATGATCCTCAATGTGGAGGATAATTTGTAGACTGATTCATGAGGAAACGTCCACCAACATTTTATGGGACTACAAACCCAATTGTAGCCAAGCAATGGATAATTTACTTAGAAAAAATATTTCACGCCTTGGGGAGTATCTAAAGAGAAATTTTTTTCATTGTAGTGTATCACCTCACGGGAGATGAAGATCAATAGTGGTCATTAATCCAAACCCAATGAAATATGAATAAGTATAAAAAAATGGAATGGAGGGTGTTTAAAAAGTTTTTCTTAGAAAAATACTTTCCCCGAGACCATCTAATGGACATGGAAAAACAATTTCTAAGTGTGAGGAAAAAGGATGACGAGAATGTCACAAATTATGAGGCTAACTTTACTTGGTTAGCATGGGATGTTGCAGATTATATACGTAACCCATGGAGTAAGATTAATCTATTCTTTGAAGAGTTAAAACCATTTCTCTGGTGAGCATTAGTCTCAGAATCCATTTTATCATAAAAATATATTGTCGGATGTGCTATTAAGACATAACAAAATTTCATTATGTCATTATACTTTAATTCTAATAAGGAGAAGAAATGATCTATTGAACACTCTAGAAATCGAAATAATGGCAATAAAGAAAAATTGGAATATCCATCAAGAAGAAAATATGTTAAGAAACACCCTAGTACTTGACTAAAGGGAATGTGAGTATGTAACACGAGTAGTGAAAAAGGCCACCAAGATCATGATTGTAAGTGAATGAAAAATGATTTCAATGTTGAATGCTACAATTTTAGAGAAAAGGGGAATTATGAAAATTAATGTGTTAAGTGAAAAGGGAATATACCTCAGAAAAGTAATTGATTATGTGATCACTATGGCTGAGGTTTTATCTCCAAAACACATGGTGTTAGGTAATTTAATGGTTTCTTCACGTTTTTCCAATACTTTATTTGATTTCAGATCATCGCATTGTTTCATATCTTCCCATTTTACTAAGAAAATTAGATAGTTCCAATTTGATTTAACAAGGTATTTTTCAGTCAAATCTCCTAAGGGATGTATCATCAAAACAATGTTTTGGGAATCTGTTCCTATTAGAGAATATAAATGTTCTTTATCTACTCTTCTCATCATCGTTACCATCATTGAATTTGATATAATCCTCTGAATGTATTGGAATTCATACCATTAATAAAAAATTTATTATAAGAAAAAGGAGGTTAAAATTTTCTATGATGATATGGATTACCTTATCTTTAGAGAAAAATCATCACCACTTGATTAATATCTAGATCCGACTCTAGTAGATCTACTAAATTCAACTATTGGGGATGAAGAGAGGTAAAAAACTTTGGGTGAGGGAAAAATGTTCTAATAGAGGATGCACCAATTGTGAATGTATATGTTGATGTGTTTCCAGATGATTTACCTGGACATTCTCCAGAATGAGAAATTGAGTGTTCCATTAATTAAATTCATGGTTCAAGGTCCATATTGAAGGACCCTTATAGAATGGCCACTACAAAATTAGTGGAAATAAAGAAACAACTAGAGGAATTGAGTAAAAAAGGATTTATTCTCCTTAGTGTTTCTCTGTGTGGATCCCCTTTCCTTTTTGTTAAAATGAAAGACAGATCTATGAGTCTGTTCATTGACTAATGGGAGATCAATGATATAATAATAAAGAATAATTATCCCCTACCTCACATTAATTATTTATTTGACCAACTTTATGGAGCTCAATATTTTTAAAATATTGACCTTTGATCTGGATACCATCTGTTGTGTGTGAAGAAGGAAGACATTACGAAAACAGAATTTCGAACTAGGTATGGGCATTATGTGTTTACAATAATGCATTTTGGATTGACTAATGCACCATATGTCTTCATGGATCTAATGAATGGAGTTTTCAAAGAAATTTTTTATGACTTTGTAGTGGTATTTATTGAGGATATTTTTTTATTCTAAAATAGCTATGAAGATTATGAAAATCACATGCACATTATCTCAAGGACACTTAGAAAAATGAATTATATAGGAAATTTAGAAAGTTCAAATTCTTGGCATCTAGAGATTTTTTTATTGTTAATATTTTCGCAAAAAATGGAATCTTTGTTGATCCTTCAATTACCAAAGAAATCTATGAATTGCCAACACGAACTAGTGTAACAGAGGTATATAGTTTTATTGGTTTAGAATGTTATTATCAATGTTTGGTCTAGAATTTTTCCTGAATGGCTAACCCATTATCCAATATCACTCGTAAAGGGGTTAAATTGGTTTGGAAAAAAGAGTGTGAAAAATGATTTGAAGAACTGAATAGAATATTAGTCAATGATAATATATTGACTCTTCCATCCAGGAATGATGGGTTTGTTATTTATAGTGATTCTTCAAAGAAAGGACATGGTTGTGTCCAAATGGAAAATGATAAATTTATTCCATATGCATCATGAAAACTAAAAATTCATGGGAAAAACTATCCTACTAACGATCTTGAGTTAGTTGTTGTAATATTTTCTCTGAAAATATGGAGACACTATATCTATAGTGGAAAATTTGATATTTATACTGATCACAAGAGTTTGATGTATAATTTCTCACTAAGAGAACTCAAAATGATGGAAATGAGATAACATGAACTAAACAAGGATTATGATTACACTATACACTACCACCTAGGAAAAGAAAATATGCTAGAAGATTATTTGTGTAGAAAATATCATGGAGTTTTTAACCAGATGATAGTTAAAATGGATCCTATTTTTATAGATATAGTAATGATGGATATGGGAATAATCATGGATGATTAAACATCAATTCCTTTTCAAATTATTGCCAAACCATATTAACAATAAAGGGCTATGAGTTCTCATACTGTTGATATGGATTTTATAAACCATGAAATATGTCAGGGATGGATAAGGGAAGTGAGAGCACCTCAGTTTTCGCCGTATGGAGAAATGTGAGGGAAGAATTGTCATATAATTTTTTAAACCCCTACAAATGTGATAAATTTGTGTAATGTGTCCAAAAAGGTTTTCTTGTAATTATAGAGATATGACTTAAGGATAACAGCTATTGGTAGGATGATAGGATTACATTTATGGAGTTGTTCCTCTAGTATTGGAACAAAAGGATCCAATAGTACCGGGTAAGGAAGTTGGAACGTATTTCCATGAAGACCTTTCTCTCTTAATGATGTTTATGGAAAGAGATTCATGGAGGGTTATTAATTGTATATATTACATGACAATGTTTTTTTCGTTAAATCATCTTCCAACATTCACAAATTATTTTTCATCTGAGGAAGATGAGTTTTCATGGAATGTATCCAAAAAATTCTTGAACACATAGAATCTCTTGATTAGAAATGAGTGTAGCTTCAAACATATATGTTACCCTTTCATGAGATGAAATTGTGGGTTTTTTAGGATCTGGGTGTGTATTTGGATGAAATTGTATATATTGAAATTTAATATAAGTTCATGGATCACTTCTTTCTTGAAGTGCTAATATGGGAGAGGGTAGGAGTGTTTATGAGGATGACTAAGGGGAGTATGCCCGTGATTGACTATGTTGGTTAATTTACCAACATGTAGTGATTTCATCCAATACTGGAAGGGGATGAGAAAACTATAGAAAGACGATTTTATTATGGGATTAAATCAAATATTGACTCCCTGTATAACATATTTTTGTTGAACAATCTTGCTAATGTTGTCAATCTTGATCTCATATCGTAAAGGAACATAAAATAAGCTTCCAGCGGATGACTGGTGGATTCATTTCGAATTCAAATTTGTATGAAATATAAAATTAGGAATAATGTCTATGAAAAATCTGTCAACATAAGTGTGTGAATGTTTTTTTATGGGATGGATCAGTTGACTAGGATTTATCTGAGATCTCTTCCACTAGTGTGGTAGGTTGATTCACATTTGTATGAATTTTACCTAAAAATTGGTAGATCTATAATCTTGTGTGAGGTTGGGATATCTATGTCATTTATATAATAACAAAAAAAATATGGTTAATTATAGGGGAACCATGTAAAATCGGTATTTTAGAATTGGTTCTTCAACCACATATCAGTCTAGTGGTTGGTATTATACTAGCCACGATAGACGAGGTAGTGGACGATTGGTTTTTGGAATGAGGAAACATATCTGCAGGGTGGTGCAGCTCAATGATCTCTATCAGCATCCAGGGGAAGATGGGTAAGACCATTGAATTTAGTTATGCCAACATGTATAGATATCAAGACTAGAACATTTAATGTTGGAGGTATTATTCATTTCATTTCTATAAATTCTAGTTATTTATTATATAATAGCTCCTATCATTTTTTTTCATCACATCCAGTGTACTGGTAGAGCCATGAAGTGGAAATTCTATGTGGGGTTATCACTATCGATATTCCATTGGGATTTCAACTAAGCGAAATATATTTTTGCGATGTCTATTCACTCGAGGGTGGGGAGTATCATTCCTATTAGCATGTCTACAATATGTATTTGTTATGTTTTGAAATTATTATGAGAATGTACTAGTTAGTATTATTCCCATCACACATAGATTTTTCCCATTGGAGAGTGAATTTTATGTCCCTTAAAGTTGAATATTATGTTCATTGTAGAGAATGGTATATCCTGGAAGGCCATGTAGGGAAAAATCATTTCCAAATTGTGTGATATCACTACCCAGATTGCATGTATTTTTTTAGATGGTGAAGGTGTAATGAATGATTACTTTCCACCCTTATTGGGTAGGTTCTAGTATGTGCTTCATAATTAATTCAAAGGTATTCCAACTTTACAATTGTTATCTTTCCTAGGGCTAATAGAACTTCTATTCCACTATCCGAAATAGAACCAATAGATCTTCATGATCACAATAATCAACTGAGAGAGTTAATGGATAGGGGTTTTATTCATCCGAGTACATCGCATTGGATTTCCCTTTTCTTGTTTTGTAATATGGATGATGGCACATTGAACCCATGTGTCAATTATTTGTTGTTAAAATAGCTTATAGTTGATAAGTAGTATGATGTATCACATATCAACGATTTACATGGCCATTCGAGGAGATCTTGGGTATTTTCAACGATTTAAATGTGTTGAGGGTATCATTATTTGAGTGTTTGACATTCTGATATACCTCATACTTCTTTCAAAATTGGTTATGGACTTTATGTGTTTTTCATCATTTTTTATCTTAACAAATTATCTTTCAATATTTATTGCATTGATTATTAGAATCATCCACCTATACAAGAGTCATATTATTGTAGTATTGTGGATTAAATGTGAGTGTAATCCAAGAATCATGAAGATCAATTCAAACATATTGAAATTTCTTGAGTTCACTAAGATATTATCAGATATACTCCATGATATCTTACATTAAGTTATAGATTATCCATTTACATTTTTAGGTCAAATCACCTTAAATTAAGGAGTTTTATTGGACCTAGATATGGAGCAGGAAGTTGCTTATTGGGAGTAGTAGAAAATGGTTTTTTATCATTAGATTTATACCATTAGTGGGTTATTATTAGAGGATTATATATGAATTTTACCATTTCCCCCACACAAATTTTGGGCTTGATCAAGAAGGAATTTAATTTTCAATGATCTATAGAATATGAGAATAGTGTCTAGGATTCGATGTACTAGTGGAATACCTCCATAATCTAGGTCATATCTAATCCAAGGGGGGGATTATATGAAGATTTTTTATTGTTTAGGTGTGGGTCATAGAGATGTGTTGATATAGGTTGATCGATTTTTGGTCTATGTGTTAGGGAAGATGATTCAACATGAACATAACTACCCTATAAATGATGAATTGTTAGATTCAATTTTTTATTCTATAATGTGTTGGACACATTGTTTATTGGAAAAAAAAAGATTACTATGTATATAGATCATAAGACATTAAAGTACATATTTTATAAATGTTATATGATTATCCTACTCTTTAGGTGGGTCTAGTATATGTATTAATTTCACATCGAGCTATAATACTTTCTAGTTAATGGAAACACAGTTGTTGATACTTTGAGTTGGGAAAATAAAACTCAAAAAGATTAAGAGTCTAATTTTTAGAAGGAAAATGATGGATTTGTTTGCTGGGATGCATGTTTTTCTTCATGATGGATGGGAGTAGGTTACCCTCATCTCAATTTTATTTGAGTGCACAATTTTGAGTCATATTAGAGAGAAGAAGTATGAGGATATAGAGTGTTGGACTTTGAGGGAATGCCTTAAAGGTGGGGAGTCACCATCGTATTGGTAAATATATGATGACGAGATAGTATATGCATGGAGACATATTTGTGTTCGTA
The DNA here is from genome assembly GCA_963277665.1 of Viscum album. Lineage (NCBI taxonomy): Eukaryota > Viridiplantae > Streptophyta > Magnoliopsida > Santalales > Viscaceae > Viscum > Viscum album. The sequence goes on from OY728160.1 coordinate 1,925,212,860, forward strand.
CATGTTTGTGAGAAGTGATTATACATGAATTTCATGCCATGAGGTGGGTGGTTCATCCATGATGGACCAAAATGTATCATGACCAATGTTGACATTATTGGTCGTCAGACATGAAAATAGTGATTTCACATTTCATAACATGATGTTACACCTATCAAAAAGTGAATTCTCAGCAACAATGGCAGGGTGGTTTACTTTAACCACTGGCTATTCTATAATAGAATTGGGATGACATTAATATGAATTATCTTGTGGGTATCTTATTGAAGCATCAGATGAATAAAGTTATTTCGGTGGTTGTGGATCGAATGAACGATGTTTCGAATATATTTACAATAAAAGATAATTTTTAGTGGATTTTTTGGGTATGTTTATGCTCATGAGATAGTTCTTCCTTAAGGGATGTTAAAGAGTATAGGTTCAGACCACAAGTCACGTTGTACATTGCACACATGGAAAGGTTTTAATAAGGTTCTTATTACACATGGGATTCTGAGTATGGATTTCCACCCACAAATAGAGGGGCTGTTAGAATGTATTGATCAGGTTTGGGGGGATATTATACAAGTATGTGTTCGTTACATTAGTGGTCCCAAGGAGATCCAAATGCACATGTATTGTTTTTATAAAAAAATGTTTTGAGGAATATATTCATGTGGAATAATATTAGGAAATTTATTATATTCCATGAAGATCAACTGTATTCTAGAAGGAGGTAGATGTGGTAGAGATGTTGGGATAGAGTCATGTGAATGAAATATCAGAGAAAGTTCAGATGATTCGAAAACATATAGATATGGATCACAGTATGCCGAATTCATATGTTGATATATTTTAATGACCCTAAAAAAATATATAGTGTGATCGTGTGTTCCATTGAGTTCCCATAGATTGGTTCACTATGGTTTTCGGACGCAGGACATGATGGAGAAAATGTTTGCTGGACTGTTAGAGGTAGTGTAGAGAATCAGGACGATGGAATTCTGATTGGGTATTCTACATAGGTATTGTTCTATGAAAAATGATTTTCATGTGAAATAGCTTAAGCAATATCAGCCCAACCCTTCTCCGGTGATCAACATTGATGATTTTGATCTTCACACTAATGCAAAATTTAAGGAAAATGTAACACAGGTGTTAGATCGTGATTATAACATTTTTCATTAAAATACCTTGATTATATTTTGACTATTTTGGAAAAATCGGTTTGTTAATGAATAATAATGGGAGAGGTAAGAGTATTAGACGGATTAATGGACCAATCATTTTACCTTAGAATCATAGAGATACATGGGAGTAAAAATCAAGGATGGCCTTTTATAAGGGGGGATATTAGTGGATCCTTAACATTTTTTGGATTTGTCTCATGCATGTTATTAGATAAAATTCTACCACTGTTTTATTATATATTCATTATGTTTTTAATGGGGTTATTTCAGGTGAAAATTGATAATTTTTGAGGAAGAAGGGGTAGTGCACTGATAGAACACGGTTTTCTAAAACCATGCACCTACAGAATGAAAACCGAACAACCCCAGACAAAAGGGGATTGAATAGTGAGTTCATATCTTAGAAAAAACTGAACCCACTTTGTAGTAACCATGTTCTCCCTAGTAAAGGAACAATTTTAGGGTGCACAGTTTGAGAAACAATGGTCCATAGACTAGGAAACTGTTCTCTTGGTTTTTAAACCACCATCAACATTATTTTAAAATTCTCAACCACCCTGGTTGTCACCATTAGTTGACCTTATTTGACCTATGTTGTTTTTTCTACAATTTTAGATGATATATGATGGATTCAAAGGCCTTCCAAACCCCATTATTGGTGAATCTATGGTCCATTTGATATATATTCACCTCTCCTAGTATTTTATTCCTTCCCATATAGTTTTCTCTCTCATTAAACTCTTCATATAGATGAAGGTGAATGTTTTATTAACCATTTGAAAGGGTTTACTTCTAGGTTATTATAAATATATCTTTTTTCTGACCATGGATATATGTTTTCGTTCAATTTATAATTATTTTTATTTGGAATTGATCATTATAGTTCAATTTGGGGACTTTTGGTTTTCTGAATTCTCTTCAATAGCCTTGAGGTAGGTGTTAATAATTCTAATTCCAAATTTCTTGATTATATTTTCAGCTATGTAATTTTGAAATATACATTTCCATGTTGAGAAATTACATCATGAATTGGATTAACTAACTAGATAACCAATAAATATAATAATGTGACAATAAAATTTAATGGATATTGGCATTATGGAATTGGTCAACTATGTGGGATTATGAAATAGGTTAATTATTGAGAAGTGGAATTGTGGAAAATGGTAATATTGGGGTGGTTGTCTGAGCAATGATGTGTTATTTTGTTTTATGAATAAATATTGATAAATTGTTTAATGGTGAATTATTCATATTTTTCTAGGTGGTAAAATTAAAGGATAATGATAGAATTGATAATTGAAATTTTATATCATGATGTGAAATGTGAATTAGATGGTTAATGATGATTAATCTTATTAATTATGATATTTAGAATATATGTCATGGATTGAAAAATGGTGAGTGGGACATGGAATGATGCTTCAAATACACAAGAGATGTTAGCCATGATTTTATTTTAAAATTCATGCATATGAATATTATTTTATGGGACATGAATAATGATTCAATTACCTATGAGGTGTGGGAAAAGGACTAATTAACTAAGTTCCCATGCATTCCTAGATAAAACATAATATTCCCCTTATATTAGTGTTGAATTATGGTTCCAAATAGTTGGGTTATGAAATTTAATTAAATGGATAATGAAATCCCATGTGTTATACTAAAATTTTATTATTCCAATGTGAGATGGTTTAGAATACATCATGGGATGAGGTGGGTATTAATTATTTGGGTGTAACCAGAAACCCTAGGATACTCATGTGGTTAAATTGTGAATAATGAATAACGAAAACTTTTTTAGTTTTTATTGTTCTTTATTTTACCACTACATATATTTTATTTTAATGTATATTTCATTAGACACCATTGTTGGTGGCCAACTATGTTGTACACAAACCAAACATGGGATGCCTGGTTGGTACCTGAATAGACATCATGTCTACATAATTGGATAATTGAAATATTCCTATGTTATTTTGAAGTGATGGTATAGTGAATGGATTAGGTAACATGACATAATATTGTGCCACACTTTGGAGTGTCAGTGTATTTCTTTGTATTTTAATTATTCAGTAGAAATTAATTATTAAATGAAATACCAACTATTTTGTTTTTTATATTGTTTGCAGTTTTCACTTATCATGGTTATGTATATTATTCTGTTTATCATATTACATGGGTTTTTAGTTTTTTACTTTTATGGTTTATTTATATTTTTTTGTAAAACTATGATAAATATGGTATAGTAATTATATGTTGATAAATTAGACCCTCACTGTTAGTTGATAGACTCTATCATATGGGGAGGCAAGGTTGAGGTCATGTGACTAACTAGCTTAGGGAACTAGCTTGTAGCTCCTAAGTTGATATTTCAAGGAGGATGACCAAAATCTGTTCTTAAAATCTCTCATTGAGAATAAACCTATCTAGGATTTTGAGAGGATTCTCCAGATTTTTTATCAATAATAAATGAGTTGTCTCTCTTGAATAAAAATATAATCGTGTTCATAAACCTGTAGTGTTTAAAAATAAATATTTTTAGAGGTTCTCTTCAAAATTTATATAACACTGCTGAACTTTATGTATATATTATTATTATTATTATTTCCCCACATTCACATAACATTCAAATTCAAATTAAATATTATTTATTAATATAATATTAAATATATATTAATTTTCAATGAATCATTAAACATAGTCTTCCATTAATCCAAAGTATTTACAGTCCTTGAATATTGTATATTTATTTATTAAAAAAATATCACTCCATTATTATTAAATAAATAAATAAATATTTTATTCACATAATAGAAAAGTAATATTTGATAAATATCCCACAGACATAATATTCTATAGAACTAGTAATTGAATATATATGATAGAGAAATCAAGAATGATTATAAAACCACGCGTGAAAATAATATTTATTCATGTTGTTAAATAATAAATAATAATATATTATTTATCTATGATGCTGGATACACTTATTGTGTGACCCTATATTCTTTTTTATCAGTGGTAGTAGGATAAGAAGCCTAAATTTCATCGATATAAACTAGAAATACCCCAAAGAACCCATTTAGAATAAAGTTAAATAAAATGAATTAATACATCATACAGATGCTTACTATCTAATATCATCACTTTATCATGATATCTCTAATCAAGTAGGATGCACACAGGTGCAATCATCCTATGTTCTCGATGTATCGTTCATTGACATTCCAGAAATCAAAATTTAATAAATAAAACCATGTAAATGGACTTATTTACTGTATATATTATCAATAAATGTGTCATAGATATTAATATTTGTTATATAATAGAAGGGACGATTCCTTTCTTGCATTATTCATTGATGCAATATCACTCATGACGCACCCAATGTACCTGGTCATGCCTGGAACATTTTTTATCATGGATTTTATTATTCATATAAGTACAAGACTTATAATAATCATTAATAATAATAATAATTAATGAGGATAAATATAAACAAAAAATATAGTAACATCTACTGACAAATATAAATTTTGATTTCCGACTGGCATGTGCCATTATCACAGTATCATATACAAGACATTAACAAAGGCGTACACCATGAGAATGTTCCAGAAAGACAAATGAGTATCCAATTTTAATATATGGTGTCAGTTTTTTTCAAAAAATGATATCATTTTTCTATAGAAAAAATATTTAATAATATTATCATGGACCTTTTAGATTCTCATCATAACGGTGAGTTTCTATGATCATTTTTTGAAACAACAACACTTATGACATTAAAACATACAATTTTATGTTTATGAACAACCATTATTTGATAAAATAATTATATATACTCAAATATATTAATATATTTTCTCATAATGTGTAAAAACCATTTTAATGGACACAACTCCAACCGATTTGATCTTTCATTCCATTGATGTAAGATTTGTAGATGTCCATAATTTACTTCAATGTAATTTTTCCATCATATAGATTCTGAAATTTTATTCAATGAAAATATTTCATAAGTTTTTTTATTGATAATGATTATTCTTAAAATGTATACTCAGATACATTAATGAAAAAATAATACTAACATGATTTACTGATTAGTATGATGATGAATATTGTTATTATTATCAGTAAATGAATTATTAGAATATTTCTATCCACTATATATATGAGAAAAATATAATGCATAGAAGTTGGTTGGTTTATTATATTCTTCGATATATAGAATATTTTAACAAGAAATATTAATTGTTCCTTTAGGATATAGGATTTTCTCTATTATATACGACACTCAATTTTTCATAAAAAATTGAAACTATATGATGAATTTTTTAGGTTACATCAATGACATATTTAAATAACATATATAATAGGAATAAAATCATTGATGGTTGTATAATGTTTATCATTCATAGATAAACACACATCAACTTCAAAAATATTTAATTATCAATCTCTCTATTACTTACTTTTGAGTTTTCCTTTAACAATCTATTTTATTATTAAAAAGAATGCATAAAATATATTGGAGAGTAATTTGATACTATCATTACACACTTATATCATATTACATCCCACGAATAACTATGGATGATTTTGTGTATATCTTGTAATTATTTTTTTGTAGTTTTAATGAATATACTTTCTATATCTATTTATTGTTTAATAATGTTCTTGGAAGGGGAGACTATCAAGATGAAAGGATTAGGGATAATCTTGAGACAAAACAAATTATCTTTATATCCATAGTGTGTTATTTTTTTCCAATAAACATTGTTTTTGGAATTCATATTATTTCATCAAAAAACCCTTCTCAAATAAATTAACTAACAGTTATCATTAAGTAGATATTTATTACATTTAATGTGTTTACATTAGTTTCAAAGCATAATTGGATTTTATTTTTTTATAACTAGGTTGGTATCAAAACATTGATAAATCATTTGAAAACATAAAAATATGTAAATATACAATTTTCATTAACTGGGTATTTTTAATGTGAATGTTGATTTAATTATTAATTATTAATTAGTAGATATTATATTGAAAATAGAATTAACTTTCTTCTTGAGGTGTCCACTCCAACTAACAATAATCATTTTGGGACAACATCTAATGGAATTCCATGTTCTTATCTCACATCCCTAAAACTTTTTTTAATATAATACATGAAAATAAGAACTAAATTAATATTTTAATTTATTTAATTAAACAAATAATAATTGAAAAATATTTAATATTGTGTCACACATTTGATGAGAAGAATAATGATTCCACAAGGATTTCATCTTGGGGAATAACTTATATTGGATAAAAAAAGACTCATGAGAATTAACTAGTTATTTCATACCCATGAATAATAGGTTATAAATACATATAATAAAAAAAATAATGGAAGAAAATAATGGATGTAGAATATGAATGAGGGGATTGAACATATAACTTGAATCCCCATAAAATTAACAAGAATAAAACACCAATATAGGGGGAACTAGTTCAATTGGAGGGGAATGAAATCCCTTATCACAGGAACATGAAGAGGGGTTGAGGTATATCCCATTATAAAATTTTAAGGGGAAAATTAAATTATTCATCCTTTAAATCCAATTAATTGGTCAGTGGTTCTATTATAGTTTTGGGTTTATCATTGACTTTCCTTATAGATAGGCTATTCCATTCCATAAGGATGTCATTAGTGTAATGACCCAATGTATTTAAATAGAAATTTGTGTCTTATTATTGTGTCATTAAATCTCATTAAATCAGAATTCAATAGACTATAATGTTCAATGTGACCTTTATACATAGTTTGGACACTTCTATGTTTGGAATTTCGAAAATATGACATTCACCTTTGCGATTGGAAAGATATTTTGTGCTCGATAAGGAAAACATTGTTTTTGGTGAAGAGTAACTTAACAATATGAATTTTAATGTTACCCTTATGAATAGTGATATACACTAATGAATATTAACCTTAACTATTAATGAATATAAATAAGATTCTTGGGAAATTATGATGTGCCTATATTTTTGAATAAGTAAATAAATGTATTAAATGGGGTTTTTAAGAATTAATTATGAATTTAATTATATATATATATATATATATATATAATTATTATTTATGAGTTTATTTATGTTTTGGATTATAAACATCAATAAATTGTTAAAGTGTATTTTTGGGATTTATTTGAAATACTTGACTTTTTTGTGAATAGTAACATACATTAACTTTCTGTATAAATACATTATAATTAAAATAAAGTATTCCCTACATCAAAAATTAATGTAATCACTAAAATCTCAAAAATAAATGCATTTATTACGAATCCTGATTGTTGAATTATCATTTTTTATTGTATTATTGAAAAATAATTATCTAATGATTATAAAATTCTGAACACCCTCCTCTCTTCCACTATATGTACCACCTATCCTTACCTCTCCTCTTCACTCTTGTTAATAATTATTACAACACTAAATTTTTCCCAAATATATCCCCAAGCTCCCTCTACACTATGAACTTCTCGTGGACTCCTAAAAAGTCAAAATACACTCCCTATATGATTCTCTAAAGGAATATTAATCAATCTTTTTTCAGATCATGGATATATGTTTATGTTCTATGTATCATTATTTTTTTCAATTAAACATTCTAATTAAATTTGGGGGCTTTTGGTTGGCTAAATTCTCATTAATATCCTTGAGGTAGGTGTTATAGATTCTAAATCCCAATGTCTGGATTATATTTTCTTCTATGTAATTTCGAAATATAAATTTCCATGTTTAAAAATTACATCTTGGGTAGGATTAATTTACTAGAAAATTAATTAATATAATTATGAGACTATAAAATTTATTGGATATTAGATTTTTGGAATTGGTCAATTATGTGTGATTTTGTAATTGGATAATTATTGAGAAGTGGAATTGATTGAAAATAGTAATATTTTGGTGGTTATCTTATCCGTGATGGGCTATGGTGTATTATGAATAAATATTGATAAATGTTTTGTTGGTGAATTTTTCATTTTGTTCTATGTTTTAAAATTAAAGGATAATGATAGAATTGGTAATTGACATTTTATATCATGATGTGAAATGTTAATTAGATGGTTAATGTTGATTATCCTTATTTAATATTATATGAAGGATATATGTCATGGAATTCTAAATGGGGAGTGGGACATGGACTGATCCTTCAAATACCGAAGATATGTCATCCATTATTTTAGACGAAAATTCATTCATATGAATATTAATTTATGGGATAGGAAGAATACTCCAATTTCCAAAGAGGTGTGGGATAAAGACTAATGCCCTAAATTCCTGTGAATTTCTAGATAAAACATAATATTCCCCTAATAATAGTATTGAATTATGGTTCCAAATAGTAGTGTTATGAAATTTAATTAAATGAGTAATGAAATCCCATATGTTATACTAAATATTCATTTTCTAATGTGATATGGTTTAGAATACATTATGGGATGAGGTGGGTATTGATGGTTTGTGTGTCACCAAAAACCCAGGCTACTCATGTGGTTAAATAGTGAATAATGGATAATGAATTTTTTTAAGTTTTTATTGTTCTTTTTTTACTACAACATATATTTAAATTCACTAGATATTTTTTTAGACACTGTTGGTGGTGGCCAAATGGGTTTTACACACACCCATCCTAGGATTCATGGTTGGTACAAGAACAGATATCATGTCTACATAATTGGATATTTCAATGATTCCTATGTTATATGGATGAGATGGTATAAGGAATGGATTTAGTATCCAGACATTATATAGGGACCCACATAAAAGTGTATGTGTGTTTATTTTGTATTTTCATTATAAATTTGAGGTCATGTGACTAACTAGCTCAGGTCACAGGTGTGTAGCTCCTGTTTTTGATTTCAAACAGGATGACCACCCTATGTTCATAGGATCATTCATGGAGAGGCGATCTCTCTAGGTTTTTAGAGGATTCTCTTTATTTGTTATAAAAAAAATTGAATTGTATCTCTTGAAAAATAATATAATTGTGTTCATATACCTATGGTGTTTAGAAATAAATATTTTTAGAAGTTCACTTCAATATTTATTTAACCCTACAGAAGATTATGTATATAATTATAATATTATTATTATTTTTCAACATTAACATAACATTCATATTAAAAGTAAATATGACTTCTTCATATAATATTAAATATTTGTTATTTTTCATAGAATCATTAAACACTCCCTTCCATTAATCCATAATATTTAGAGGACTTGGGTAACACCCCGAGGTTCCACGATACGCTTCTCTTTCAATAATGCAATAGCTTGCATGGTACGCACATTAGAGTTCTAACACACCGCAACTAATAAAAGTAGCCATTTTGAATAGTAATAACAACTTTTTAAAATTATAGAAATATTATATTTCAATATGGACTTCATTTTTGTATTCGTAATATCGAAATCATCCTAAGTTGAATTTTTTTGTAATTTTCTGAGTGCTTCCATTTTTTTATGAATAGAGAAAAAACTAAAAACAACTTTTTTGATGAAAATAATTTATAGTGATAAATTATACTATTTAGTGGTTTTAAAGTATAATTAGAATATATTTTGACCATATTATCCAATGGTGTTCATTATAATTAGATTCACATCGAAATTGGACATAAAAAATTGTCAATCTTTTGATATATATTGTTTCTTAAAAACACGCTATTTGTTGTGACAACGGGAATTAATTATAAAATTAATTAATTAAACTTATATTTTTTTGAATTTTGTAAAATAGACATCATTTTTAAATTCGGAATATCAATTATAGCTTAGGGTGAAATTTTGGCATTGTTCTGAAAAACTTCAATTTTTGATGAATAGTGAAACCACTAAGTGGTAGTTAAAAAACTAATTTTTCATTTAAATGAATCATTACCACTTATGTGATTTGGTTTTCAAAAATCCAACATAAATGGTTGTCATTAGGAAGTAAAATGTGGTTCAATGAGATAAAATTATTTTTTTTGTGAATAGTAACTTTTATTTTTAATTAATCGCGATTAAAGCTAATTAGTGAAATTTATGGTAAAAACTAGTATTATAAAAATATGGAATGACCTTTACACTTGTCCTAACGCTATTGGATGTGTCATGGAAGACCAATAAAATCCATAGGTCAACTTGGGGACCCCATGGAGCCACTTTGGTTTGAAAATGACATAAATATCATTTTATTTAATGTTAAAAAAAATGTCACAAACAAGAGTTATTTTACTAAAAAAAACTAAATGGGGTTATACAAGTCATATTTTTGACTATAAATATTCATTATAAATATAAAAATATTTCCTAAATCATGATAATTTTCTTATAATTTTTACACATTAAATAAATTAAATTATTTATGACACCATGATGATGCAGTGATTACCTCATTAATTAACGATTTAAATAAAATGAAATGACAATGTAAAATATAAGACAGAAACTTGTCAAAAACCTATTGGATGAGTATATTTCGAACACTTATCACCTTATCCTCGAAATATATAAGTGTGGGACCTTTAGAATCCGAAAAATCATTTCATAATAAAGTAACATTTCAATCTTTCCAAGAGTGCCCCTTCTCTCCTCTTATAAAAGGCCCCCACCACTACCACCTTACTCACACCTTCAAATCCTTTTCTCTCGGCCAAACTCTGCCCAAATACTCTCTCATCTTCCCTCCCATCCTCCTACAAGACTCACATTGGGCAGAATGCTTCCCAAGGAAGCCTTTGGCTCAAATCAAAAGAGTTACCCGATTTTAAGGTAATGTCTTCTCTAATGTTGTTTTGTATTGTTTTGCTTCTCAAACCTCTTAAAATCTTTTTATTCATTTATTTTGTGACAAAAAAATTATCATCAATATATTAGGATGTTGTTATAAGATGGATTCTAGCTACACTTACACACAAATACATCTGATGGTTAAAGAACATACGGTTTCTGTGGATGGAAAATTTTTGCCTCACGAAATGATGATTGTTCAAAACTCATATAACACCTTCAAAGGTGGCCATTTAGATGTCACTATATTTATATATGATATATATTATGTTTATGTTTTTCTTATTCCTCTGTATTTCTAATTTATTTCATACCTTTATAATCCCCATTATGGGTATACGCGACAATTTCAATTTAGGAAGTACGGACTAACGCCCCATCAAAGTGATTTGAATCGTTAATTCCATATGTGGGATGTATAAATGATGGAGTAAATGGTATTATACATTATATTATACTGGAATTATAATATACCTTTATATAATTTTAACTTCATTCCATTAAATATGAAATGGAAATGAAAGTAGCATCCATGCGTACGTACGGCTTACCGTCTCCATTAACGGTGCATTTCATTTCTTACCTCTAAATGTTATGTAATATTATAAATGAATGTATATAATGGATATATATGATGTATATGATATATAAATCATGAATATAATTATGGATATAATGGATATTTTACCACATGAACAAAGTGTAATTATAAGAAGTTTATTTCTGACTCAAGTACCTATGATCGACAAAACGACCGTTATAAAATTAAATAATTACATAATGTTCATGACATGGTAATAAGTGATATAAAAGGAATAATGAACTTCAAAAAGGTTCTTAAGAAGGTAATGATTTCCTCTAGTTTATTATTCATGAGATCAAAGAACAGTCGAGTGAATTCGGACACGAGGTAAGGGAATTTCTTAACCCAATTTCCATTCTTTGGGTTAATCCCCTACTTTCAAATTATGTCATGATATCTTTATGTCCTATATTGTATTTGTACTTTATTTATGTGTACTTATAGTTAATACACATAATAGATCTACTTTATTTAATAAATGATCATTTTAAGGGTCTTCGTCTCAATCTCCGTTTATTGAGGCATATTTGGTTTTATACACAACATTATTTATACGGTGTATAAACACCTTTGACTTTTAAGTTTATTCAAATGGTTTTATTTTATAATTATTCTATTTTTAAATGATTTTAAAAAGTGCTATTTCTCTCAAATATATGAAAATCCACTGAAAATTTATACCTATTTAACGCAAGCTTAAAAATGTTTTCAGAAAATCTGACTCTCGAGTGTGGTAGACAGGAAGGGATTGGGAGTGGACACATCATGGCCTGTAATTAGTTGAGCAGTCACAGAATTAGTTAATTTGTTTTCAAAAGCTTGCATAATGTTTTTAGAAAATCATTACAGTATATTTGAGCAATTTTAAACGTAAGTATCTTCTAAGAAAATTGCATCGGTAGGTCTCATGAGACAAACTAGTGTCTTGGCACGAGGCCTTGACAAAATCATATTTGTAGTCTTGGAACGAGGCCTTGGCTACGTGGGTATGATAGTATAGCATTATTCATTCCATCATTATGAAAGTTTTTATTGATATTGCATGTGAGTATTGGACTAGTAGAATATCCATGTGAGTAAGTAAATGGCATTATTTAATTTATTTTTGCCATATTATGCTGAAGTTAAAGTTTCAAAATGCTTTTGTTTTTGTTATACATTGCCTTAAATGTTAATGTTTATTTACGAAAGCTTTCGCAATATTGTTATCCTTACTGAGCACCTGAACTCACCCCTTTCAATGTTTTAATATTTTCCAGGATGTGAAGAAGTATTTTATGAATGACCTGCAGGGATAGTCATAAAGGGATATGAGTGTGGACTATGAAGACCATGTTATTTTAGTTTTTTTTTTACTTTATGATGTAATGAAAGACTTATGAATTGATCTAGTTTTTCCAAGTCTACTAAACTTATTGGTCTTTCGAGACTTGATCATTTTTTATCATTCAAAATTTACGAAGTAATACACCGACTCTAGGTAACTGGGGTTGGGGCGTTAAAGTTGGTATCAGATGTAGTTTAATACTAACCTTGGAAGCTATATTTAGATAAACTCTGATTAGAGAACATAGACCAAATATAGACATTGAGGATTAGTATAGAAGAACTTCCTAGAATTTTGGTATTATAGAGATGTTTTGAGTTTTCCGAGCAATACATCATTGTCTGGATATGAGCAGGTAGAGGCGGCTCTTGCACAGATGTACCTAGGGGTAAAACCTGAAAACACCACTTTGAGCTAGACTCGAACGGGAACTGCTGCACGACAACGGGCCTTGCTGCACTCTTGGTTACGACACTCTCGGGGGATATTCTTAGGATAATTCTCATTTTCTTTACAAACCACTATAAAGGGTTATGATTATATACTTCCTCAAAGAAAGCAATTTTTTGGATTATATCCATAAATATTTTAATTTATGTTAAGTATTTTACAAGTATGGAATTATTTATTTTGATTCATAAACTAATCTAATTTATGCCATTGTTTAGAAATGGTGCCTAGTGGAAGGAATGGAAACTGTATCAATGCAGGCACTCTGTTTAGGGATTACCCTCCTACTCAAGATAATTATTGTGGATCTAGAGAAACAACTGGTGCTGATCAGCTTATTACCATACTGGACAACTCACTCAGATTATGAATAATAACCTTAATCGTATGGAGAACCCTGATCTGCAACGTGGAGGATCAATGTTAGACCACTTCATGAGGAAACAACCACCAACATTTAACGGGGGTACAAATCCATTAGTAGCTGAGCAATGGATAAACTCCTTAGAAATAATATTCCATGCCTTGGGGAGTAGCGAAAGGGAGAAGGTTGTCATGGCAGTCTACCGCCTCACTAGAGATGCCGATCAATGGTGGTCGCTGATTCAAAACACAAAGGAAGATTAAGAATTATCAAATATGGAATGGAGGGAGTTCAAAGATCATTTCCTAGAAAAATACTTTCCACATGACCATCGAGCTGATATGGAAAGGCAATTTCTGTGTCTGAGGCAGAAGGAGGATGAGAATGTCACAAAGTATGAGGCTAACTTTACAAGGTTAGAGAGGCATGCTGCAGATTATATACGTAACCCATGAAGTAAGATCGATCGTTTCCTTGATGGGTTAAAACCGTTTCTCTGTCGAGCATCAGTATCACAATCTTTCTGAACGTACGAAGATATAGTCTCATGTTCTATCAAGACATAAAATGAATTCTCTAAGTCTTATGAAAACATAGTAAAGCAAGAGAAGAAGAGAATGGTGGGACAAGAGACAGATAAAGGGAAAAAGGGAAAGAAGGGTTTTCTATTATGCAATAATTGTGGGATGAACCACCCTGGTACTTGCCTAAAGGGAATGGTAGTTTGTTACAAATGTGGAGAAAAAGGTCACCAGGCTCGTGATTGCAAGGAAAATAGAAAGGCTATCAATGTTGGATGATACAATTGTATGGAAATGAGGAATTATGAAAATGAATGTCCTAAGAGTCAGGGAATCATACCTAAGAAAAGGCCAAGGGATGCTATTAAAATAGTAGAATCGGAATAATTATTGTATTGGTGCTTTTATACTCAAGGATTATATTCCAGTTATAAGGATAATGTGATATATATACGGATTGTACTGCAGTACTTGTTTTTTTTCGTTAAGGTTTTAATATGATGAAGGTAATCATATTTTTAGTATGTGACAATAAAAAAAACATTACTTTGTTTGGGGAATCTGATAAATTGATTTTAGAATTAAGAGACCTTTTAGAGAAATTCTGGACAGAGGTATTTTGGATAACTATAAAGGATGGGATGGATTTAGTTGAACATTCAATAGTATTGTTTAAGGTTAAAACATTTCTGAAGATTATTTTTGGAATATTATAATACTATAGTTTTAGGAAAAGGAAAACCTGCATGGTGGGGCGTAACCCGCCGCGTTGGACAATGGTGCAGGAATCGAACCCACAACCATAGTGCGACAGGCCTTTATTACCTACCACTAGCCTACAGGAAGTCCCTGGTTATTACAAAATATTTTTCCTAATCTAAATGGTATGTGGTAATATTTATAACCTTATACAATTAGGATAAATAGAATATTTTTGAGTTATGTTACCATTTTGAGTGAAAGATGGGTTTTTGGTAAAAATTTATTAAAGAATTAAAGTCTACTTGACAAGTATGTATATTCCCATAAGTTCTCAGTAAATCTCCTAAATAAAGTCATCAACATTATAAAAGGTAACTTAAAAAAATATTGTCGGTTAACTTTTCTAACCTAGGATTCAATGACCGTTTAACCAATCACAGGTTTGTGATTTTCTTATTGTTAACTTTCTCTTAATCTTGTTTTCTACAACTCTCCATCAAACCTTGATAGTTTGTCGTTCTTCCATATCCATATTTTCATAGAATCCTAGTATGGGTTATCTCGGGTGACCTTTGTACTTATTTTTCTATCTTTTAATGTTATATTTTTATTAACCCTATTTCAGATGTGGGTTTTCCAAAAAGGTATTTTCTATTTTCAACCATTTATTTCCGAAGAACATTTTCAAATTGTGAGGATTCAATTTATTGAAGGAGGGGAGAATGTAACACCCTGAGCTTACACGATACACTTCTCTTTCAATAATGCAATAGCTTGCATTGTATGCAAGTTCGAGTTCTAACACACTGTGACTAATCAAAGTAGCCATTATGAATAGTAATACCCACTTATTAAAATTATGGAAATATTATATTTCAATATGGACTTCATTTTTGTATTCGTAATATCAAAATTATCCTAAGTTGAATTTTTTGTAATTTTCTGAGAACATCGATTTTTTATGAATAGTGAAAAATACTTAAAACAAATTTTTTGATCAAAATAATATTTAGTGATAAAATATACTATTGAATGGTTTTAAAGTATAATTATAATATATTTTTACCATTTTATCCATTGGTGTTCATTTGAATTAATTTCACTTTGAAATTGGACATAAACAATTGTCAATCTTTTGATATATATTGTTTCTTAAAAACACGCTATTTGTTGTGATAGAGGGAATTAATTATCAAATTAATTAATGCAACTTAAATGTTTTTAATTGTGTAAAATATAAATCATTTTTTAATTCGGAATATCAATTATAGCTTAGGGTGAAAGTTTGGAATTGTTCTGAAAAACATTAATTTTTGATGAATAGTGAAACCACTAAGTGGTAGTTAAAAAACTGATTTTTCGTTTAAATGAAACATTACCACTTCTATGATTTGATTTTAAAAAATACTACATACATGGTTGTCAATAGAAAGAAAAATTTGGTTCAATGGGATTAAAATAAATTTTTGATGAATAGTAACTTTTCTGTTTAATTAATCGCGATTAAAGGTAATTAGTGAAATTTAAGGTAAAAATAGTATTATAAAAATATGGAATGACCTTTAAACATGTACTACCACCATGTTATGTTTCATGGCCGACCAAGACAATCCATGGGTCAACTTGGGGACCCCATGGAACCACTTTGTTAGGAAAATGACATAAATAACTTTTTATTTAATGTTAAAATAAAAATGTCACAAACAAGAGTTGTCTTACTAAAACAATTTTCAAATGGCGTTATACAGGTCATATTTTTTACTATAAATATTCATTAGAAATATAAAAAGATTTCCTACATCATAATTTTTTTTATAATTTTTAGACATTAAATAAATTAAATTATTTATGACACCACGATGATCCAGTGATTAACTCATTAATTAACGATTTAAAAAAATGAAAAGATAATTTAAAATCTAAGACGTACACTTTTCAAAAACCTAGTGGATGAATATATTTCGAACCCTTATCACCTTATACTAGAAATATATAAGTGTGAGACCTTTACAATCCAAAAAAGCTTTTCATAATAATATAAAATTTCAATCTTTTCAAGTGTGCCTCTTCTCTCCTCTTATAAAAGGCCCCCACCACTACCACCTTACTCATACCTTCAAAGCCTTCTGTCTCAACCAAACATTGGCCAAATAATCTCTCAACATCCCTATTTTACTCCTAGAATCCTCACATTGGGCATAATTCTTCCCAAGTAAGCCTTTGGCTCAAATAAAAACAGTTACCCGATTTTAAGGTAATGTCTTCTCTAATGTTGTTTTGTTTTATTTTGCTTCTCCAACCCATTAAAATCTTTTTAGTCATTTCTTTTGTAACAAAAACAGTATCCTCAATATACTAGGATGTTTTTATAATATGTATTCGAGCTAAAAATACACACACATACATATAATGGTTAAAGAACATACTGTTTCTGTGGATAGAGAATTTCTGCCTCACGAAACGATGATTGTTCAACACTCATATAACACCTTAAAATGTGGCCATTAAGCTGTCACTATATTTATATATGACATATATTATCTTTATGTTTTTCATATGATTCTGTATTTCTCATTTATTTCATAGCTTTATGATTTCCATTATGAGTAAACGCGATATTTTCATTTTAGGAAGTGCAGACTACCGCCCCCTCAAAGTGATTTGAATCGTTAATGCCATATGAGGGATGTATATAGGATGGAGTAAATGGTATTAGACATTATATTATACTGGAATTTTAATATACCTTTATATAATTATACCTTTATTCCATTAAATATGAAATGAAAATTAAAGTAGCGTTCATGCGTATGTACGGCTTACCGTCTCCATGAACGGTGCATTTCATTTATTACCTCTAAATGTTATGTAATATTATAAATGAATGTATATACTGGATATATATGATGTATATGATATAAAAATCATGAATATAATTATGGATATAATGGATATTTTACAACATGATCAAAGTGTAATTATAAGAAGTTTATTTTTGACTCAAGTACATAAGATCGACAAAACAACCGTTATAAACTTAAATAATTACATAATGTTCATGACATGGTAATAAGTGATATAAAAGGAATAATTAACTTGAAAAGGTTCTTAAGAAGTTAGATATTAACTCTAGTTTATTATTCAAGAGATCAAAGAACGGTCGAGTGAATTCGGACACGAGGTAAGGGAATTTCTTAACCCAATTTCCATTCTTTGGGTTAATCTCCTACTTTCAAATTATGTAATGATATTATTATGTCCTATATTGTATTTTTACATTATTTATGTGTACTTATAGTCAATACACATAAAAGATCTACTTTATTAAAAAAAATTATTTTTAAGGGTCTTCTTCTCAATCTCCTTTTATTGAGGAATATTTTGTTTTATACACAACTTTCATTTATACGGTGTATAAACACCTTTGACATTTAAGTTTATTCAAATGGTTTTATTTTATAATTATTATATTTTTAAATGATTTCAAAAAGAGATATTTCTCTCAAATATATAAAAATCCAGTGAAAATGTATACCTATTTAATGCAAGCTTAAAAATGTTTTCAGAAAACATGACTCTTGAGTGTGGTAGATAGGAAGGGATTGGGTGTGGACCCATCATGGACTGTAATTAGTCGAGCAGTCTCAGAATTAGTTATTTTGTTTTCAAAAGCGTGCATAATGTTTTTAGAAAAACACTACAGTATATTTGAGCAATTTTTTATACGTAAGTATCTTCTAAAAAAATTGCATCGGTAGGTCTCATGAGACAAACTAGTGTCTTGGCATGAGGCCTTGACGAAATCTTATTTGTAGTCTTGACACGAGGCCTTGGATACATGGTTATGATAGTCTGGCATTATGCATTCCATCATTATGAAAGTGGTTATTGATATGGAATGTGAGTATTCGACCAGTAGAATATCCATGTGAGTAAGTAAATTGCATTATTTAATTTATTTTTGACATATTATGCTGAAGTTAAAGTTTAAAAAGGATTTTGTTTTAGTTATACATTTCCTTAAACGTTAATGTTTATTTATGAAAGCTTCCGAAATATTTTTATCCTTACTGGGCATCTGAGATCACCCCTTTCAATGTTTTAATATTTTCCAGGATGTGAAGAAGTATTTTATGAATGACCTGAAGGGATAGTCAGAAAGGGATATGAGTGTGGACTGTGAAGACCATGTTATTGTAGTTTTTTTTACTTTATTATGTAATGAAAGGCTTATGAATGTATCTAGTGTTTCCAAGGCTACTAAACTAATCGGTCGTTCGAGACTTGATAATTAGTGATCATGCCAATGTTACGAAGTAATGAACCGACTCTGGGTAACTGGGGTCGGGGAGTTACAACTTTAATAATGAATATTTATTTATTAAACATATATCACTAAATTATTATGAAATAAATAAATAAATATTATATTCACTAAATAGAAAATGTAATATTTATTAAATGTTTCACACATATAAAATTCCGTAGAACAACTTGGGATGGAATATATATTATCAAGAAATCATGAATAATTGTAAAACCATGTGTGAGAATAATATATATTCATATTGTTAAATAATAAATAATAATATATTATGTATCTATGATCCTGGATACATATACCGTGTGACCCTCTATTCTTCTTTATCAGTGGCAGTAGGAGAAGTAGCCTAAATTCCATGGGTATAATATAGAAGAGCCCCGAGGCAGCCATTGGGAATAAAGTTAAATAAAATGACATAATACATCATATAGATGTTTACTATCTAAACTAATAACTTTATCATGATATCTCTAATCAAGAAGAATTCACATTGGTGCAATCAACCTATGTTCTCGATGTATCATTAATTTACATTCTATATATTGAAATTTAATATATAAAACCATGGAAATGGACTTATTTAGTGTATATAATATCAATCAACGGGTCATAGATATCATCATATGTTAAATAATGTAAGGGAAAATTCTTTTATTCCATTATTCAATAATGCAATTTTACTCATGATGCACCCAATGTAGCTGGTCATGCACGAAACTTATTTTATCATTGTTTTTATTATTCATATATGTACAAGACTTATAATATTCATTAATAATAATATTAATGTCTAAGGATCAATATAAACAAAAAATATATAGTAACTTCTACTGGAAAATATAAATTTTTATTTCTGACTGGCATGTGCCATTATCACAATATCATGTACTAGACATTACCAACGGATTACACCATGAAATTGTTCTTCAAAGGCCAAGGATTATCCAATTTTAATATTTGGTATCATTATTGTTAAAAAATGATATCATTTGTCAATAGGAAAAATATTTAATAATACTATCATGGACCTTTTCTATTCTCATCAAAACGGTGAGATGTTATTATCATTTATTGAAACAACAAAACTTATGACATTATAACATACAATTTTATGTTGACGAACAACCATGATGTTATAAAAACATTATTTATACTCAAAACTATTCATATATGTTATCGTAATTTATAAAAATCTTTTTAGGGAGACAAATAAAACCGAGTTGATCTTTCAATCCATTGATGTCAGATTTGTGGATGTCTATAATTAAATTAAAATTAATTTTTCCATCATATATATTCTGAAATTTAATTAAAAAAAATATATAATTATATTTTTAAATTGATAATGATTATTCTTAAATTGTATACATAGATACATTAATGAAAAAAACAATATTAACGCGGCGTATTGATTAGTATGAGGTTGAAAATTATTATTATTATCCTGAAATGGATTATAAGGGTCTTTCTATCAACTATATATATGAGGAAAATATCATGTATATATGTGGTTCGGTTTATATAATTCATGGATATATGGAAAATGTAAACAATAAATATTAATTGATCCTTTAGGATATATGATTTTCTCTTTTGTATATGACACTCAATTTTTCATTCAAAATTGAAACCATATGAATAATGTTTGAGGTTACATCTGGGAATAATTTAAATAAAATATAAAATATGAATACTATAATTTATGGTCATATAATGTCGATCATGTATAGATAAACTCCCAACCACATCAACAATATTTAATTATCAATATAACTTTTACATAATTTTGAGTTTTCCTTTAACAATATTTTTTATTGTAGAAAATAATGCATAAAAAATATTGTAGAGTAACTTGGTACAATTATTACACTATTATATCATATTCCATCCCATGAATAACTATGGAAGAGGTTGTGTATATATAGGAATTATTTTTGTGTATTTGTAATAAATAAACATCCTACATCTAATTTAATTTAATAATGTTCTTGGATGGGGAGAAAATCAAGTGGAAAGGATTGGGTATCAGTTTTAGACTAAACAATTTATCATTATTTCCATACTGTGTTAATTGTTTCCTACATAATTTGTTTTTGGAATTCATTTTATTTCATCAAAAAAACCTTCTAAAATAAATAAACTTATTGTTATCTTTAAATAGATATTTATTTACTACATTTAATGTGTTTAGATTAGTTTAAATGCATAATGGTATTTTATTCATTTTTGTAACTCGGTTTTGATCAAGACATTGATAAATCATTTGAAAACATAAAAATATATATTTATACTATTTTCATTAACTGGGTATTTTTAATTTGGAAGTTGACTTAATTTTTAATTTGAAATTAATAGAAATTTTTTTTGGAAACACAATTAACTTTCAACTTCTTGTGTCCAATCCAACGACCAATCATCATGTTAGGAAAAAACTAATGGAATTCCATGTACTTATCTCACATCTCTAAACCTATTTTTATTAAAATAAATGACAATATGAACTAAATTAATAGTTTATTTTATTTTATTAAAATAAGAAACATTGAATAATATTTAATATTGTGTCACACCTTTGATGAAAAGAATAACCATGCGACAAGGATTTCATCTGGGGGAATACATTATATTGGATGAAAAAAGGCTCATGAGAATTAACCAGTTCTGCCATACCATTGTAGAATATATATTAAATTCCAATAACCAAAAAAATAATGGAAGAACATTGTTGTAGTAGAATGTGAATGAGTGGGGTTATCATGTAACTTGAATCCCCATAAAATTCCCAAGAATCAAACCCCAATATAAGGGGAACCGGTTGAATTTGAGGGGAATGAAATTCCTTATCACAGGCACACGAATATGGGATGAGGTATACCCCATTATAAAATTTTAAGGGGGAAATTGAAATTATTCATCCTTTAAATACAATTAATCGGTCAGTGGTTCTATTGTATTTTTGGCTTTATCATTGACTTTCCATATTCTAAGCCTCCTCCTTACCACAGAGATGTCAATAGTGTAATGAAACAATGTATTTAAATCGTAATTGGATTCTTATAATTATGTCGTTTAATCACATTAAATCGCAATTAAATGAACTACAAAGTTCTATGTGACCTTTTTACATAATTTGGACACTTCTATGTTTGGAATTTTTTAAATATGACATTCACCGTTGCGATCAGTAAGATATTTTGTGTCCAATAAGGAAAAAATTATTTTTTCATGAATATTAACTTAACCTTATGAATTTTAATGTTACTCATATGAATAGAGATATATTCTCATGAATATTAACCTCAACTATGATTTAATATAAATAATATTCAAGTAAAATTATGATGTACCTATATTTTATAATTAGTAAATAAATGTTTTAAATGATGTTTTTTAGAATAAATTATTAATTTAATTCATTATATATATATAATTATTTTTAAAAATATTATTTAATTTCTGGATAATAAACAGTGATAAATGGTTGCAGTGGATGTTTGGGATTTTTCGGAAAAACTTGACTTTTTTTGTGAATAGTAAAAAAAATTAATTTATTGTATAAATACATTATAATTTAAATAAAATATTCCCTACATCAAAATTTATGTAATCACTCAAATCTAAAACATACCAGAATTTATTACTAATCTTGTTAATTGAATTATATTTATTTCTTTTATTATTTATAAATAATAATTTTTTGATTATAGTATTCTGAACAACCTTCTCTCATATGCTATATATACCACCCCTACATACCTCTTCTCTTCACTCTTGTAAATACTTATTCCATCGCTAAATTTTTCCCAAATATCTCCCCAAGCTCCTTATACACTAACAACTTCCCTTGGTCTCCAAAAATGTGAAAATACACTCCCCATAAAATTTTCTCAAGGAATATTTATTCTAAAGGTAAATTCTACTTTTCAATTATTTTAGTTTCGTTTCAAGTTATTTTGTCAACTTTTTTATCCTTACCTCTCCTAATATAAATGTTATTAAAAAATTAGTACCTTATATGTGATGAAATTTTTCTATCATAATGGAATATGTTATTATCATCTCTCTTATTCACTTATTTTATTTTATTATTAAATACTCTATTCGAGATGTGTTAATTTACCACAATCAATGACAATGGGTTTTCAATTTCTATTGATTAGTTAAATTCTGGTCATGAAATCCATTTCATGGTTTAATTAGAGCATAATATATGTAATATTTCTCATATATGGTAATGTAATCCTTATTTACAAATTTTTATGATTTATAAATCATAACATGTTCATTGTGGAAATTTTTTTGCCAATTATCCCAAATGGTTGTCGCTAACGTTTTATATAATGATTCAACTTCTCTATAAGTTAAAAAATTAAATATTCGACCATAAAATATAATTAATGTTATATAAGTTCAAATAAAATCATTTATGTACAACAATATTAATCTTTCATGTTTACCCATTCATGAAAATAAGCAAACTGATCAAAAAAAAGAAGAAAATGGAGGATCCGAACAATGATATTGAACAACATAACCCACCAAAAAAAGTTAATAATGATAATAAAATGGTTATAATAAATATTTTACATATATACTAGGTTCTTTAATTATGAATTAATGAACCTAATATTTTTATTCATGTCTTTAATAATTTCTGGAGAAGACCATCAGACTTAAGGTAAGGGATCCTCTCTATTTCACTTTATTCACGATTGTCCTCTATGTTATGACCTCTTCTTTGTAATTTATAGTAATTGAGTATGATTATGCTACTCACCCATGTAGTCCTAAGGATTCATAAATGATTATAAAACCCTTTCTCTATCATTAATCCCACATAATTAAATGTGATACCATGACAATATTCCATGAGTAATTCAACACAAACCTCCTTTACTCTTTCGGGTTTCGTTATCTTTATTTGTACCTCAATGAGTTTATATATTATTCTAAATTTTTTATTATATTTGATATATGAATGTTAAAAACACATTTAAATGGTTCCATTCATCATTATCTTTTGGGGATATAGATTTTTTTAAGTGACTCCCTCCTCTAAACCATTCGACAAATATACCTGTTTTGAGGGTGAATCCTGGATTCTTACCAGATTTCATGTGCAATATGTCTTTTGTTTGAAGTACCAATAGTCTTTTAAAAAATAATTCTTAATAATTATAAAACCATCTAGTATCACTTATGTTATTTAATAAAGGATTTTACAATTTTCTATTTTAATGGATCTATAGTATTTTCCTTAAAACCGCTCAAAAATGATTTTATGCCAGAATTTCATGAATACATTTCATCAATGTTGAAACTTATACTTGAAATCACTCACCCTGATAAATATATATTATCCCTTATGAATTTCCATGTAATCATTAGTTACCTTATATCATGGACACTTTTTTATGCCTATCTTTTATGCTTTGTTTCATGATTATAGTACCTATTCATTCCATATTTAATCTTTATGTTTATGTAAGATTGATTATGTATGATTCATTATATGGAAAAAATATTCAGGAAATTTTATTATGGGTTTACCTATATATCACTCTAATTAATTGGGTAATGTTATGTATCCCGAGATATTATGTGTGAATGTCTTGGCTCTTATTATTGGATCGTGCAACTATGTGATACATTCTTAGTGGTTAGCCTTGACTCGTAATAAAGTAATGTTTTTATTTACTTCCACATTTATATGACTCAATATTTATATGATTACATGAATATATTTTATAGTTCTTTATGTTAAATTAATTTTTATATCATCGTTTCATTCCTTATATTTCTTTTTCTAATGCTTGGTTCTTATGTTTATTCCCATAATGGGCTATTTAGCACCTCCCTTTATTCATGTGTTCCCCAAGGTACCTTATATAGATGTTTCATCCCAATAGATGTTTTTATCTCAATTTTATGATTAAACTAAAATGTTTTATATTATTATGTTTTTCGTTTTATGTACCCAGTATTCAAAGACACTATACTTCCCAATCCTTCTATTGTACTCTAATGTATATTTTTGCATAAAATCATGTAATGTATTATGTAAAAGGAAAGTGTCAATATATTTAAATCCCAATACCATGTATACAATCATGTTATAAATATTTTCAAACTCTAATAATTAAATTATGAATCCTGATTATCACAGAAACCCAACCACTATACTCAAAACATCAAATTCCCCTATGAATTTTCACATCCATATGAATATCGGGTATTATATAGATAAATGATGAATTAAATCCGGAATCCTATTAATAATTACTATATCCATTTATAGACTTAAAATAGAAATGATTTTATAAAATATCTTATTTGATGTATAATCATTGAATTTAATTATTTTCCATTCACTAATTATAAAATTTTGGTGTCTTTGGAAACATGGATACATAAACGACTAACACATAATATTCCACATCATATCCCATTAATTGATTCACAGCTAGGACCACTCAAAAACATATCATACCTAAAATATTTCTTCTCGTGATTTGAGAAATGAAGAAAAATAAATGGTGATATTAGATGCTCGGTAATGGTAAATAATGGATATCTCAATCAAGGATCATAAGTGATCAAATGATATGTTTAAGGTTATGAGATATTGAATGTAAATTTCAAAAATTATACAAAAAATGTCTTAGATCATTTACACAAATCCTGGAATAATGTATTTTTAGTTCATAATACATGAATCATAATATAATTAGGGATCTTGGGCAAGATAATATAACTTTTTCTAATAAATATTTAATAAAATAATGATATATAATGTGGCATAGTTATAATCATTTATATCTTATGTCATGGATACCGAACCATACATTCATCACAAGTTAGTCATTGTCTAACCACCCATTTACGATCATTTGGATTGGTATAACTTCTAATTTACCATATTTTGGGATTTATATAACCTCCCTTGTAAACTATTTTGGTCTTAGTACAACCTCTTATAATGACCTTATCTTTTTTAAGTAAAACCCCCTTTCATATTGAATTAAAATACATATTATTTATTGTGTTTATAGAAAACATATTCACTTCTATGTTTTTTAAAATATTATATTCCATTGAATATAAATTTCTATTATGCATCATATCCATTAATAATATATTCATTGGACAATGAAAATATGATTACTAAAAATAAAGGGTCTTGATAAGTTTATTTGAAAAGACAAAGTAAGTTATTTCCTCATGAGAAAGATTGTAACCAATACAACCCATTTATTAGTTCACCCAAAAGAAAATTTCAAAAAAGTTATTTCCCCTTGGAGAATATAATGATGATATCCCATAAATAAATCATGATCAACACTATTTATGGGAGATATTTAATCTCACTGAGATCACGGTCCAAAATATATAACCAAGCCACCCCATGTGTAACTCCCCGAGCTTCCATGATACACTTCTCTTTTAATAATGCAATAGCTTGCATTGTACGCAGTCGAGAATCAATACACCACAACAAATCAAATTAGCCGTTATGAATAGTAATACCCACCTTTTTAAATTATATTAATTTTATATTTCAAAATGGACTTCATTTTTGTATTCTGAATATCGAAATTAGCCTATGTTGAATTTTTGGTATTTTTCTTAGAACAACAAATTTTTTTTGAATAGTGAAAAATACTTAAAAACAACTTTTTTAATAAAAATAAATTATAGTGATAAGTTATCATATATAGTGGTTTTAAATAATAATTAGAATATATTTTTACCATTTTATCAAATGGTGGTCATTAGAATTAATTTCACTTTGAAAATGGACAAAAACAATTCTCAATATTTTGATATATATTGTTTCGTAAAAACACGCTATTTGTTGTGACAGCCGAAATTAATTATAAAATTAATTAATGAAACTTATATGTTTGGAATTTTGTAAAATAGACATCATTTTTTAATTCTGAATATCAATTATAGCTTAGGGTGAAATTTTGTCATTGTTCTGAAAAAGTTCAATTTTTGATGAATAGTGAAACCACTAAGTGGTAGTTAAAAAACTGATTTTTCGTTTAAATGATATTTTACCACTTCTGTGATTTTATTTTTAAAAATCCGACATACATGGTTGTCTTTAGGAAGAAAAATTTGGTTCAATGGGATTAAAATAATTTTTGGTTAATAGTAACTTTTAAGTTTAATTAATCGCGATTAAAGGTAATTAGTGAAATTTAATGTAAAAATGATATTATAAAAATATGAAATTACCTTTACACTTGTCCTACCCCTATTGGATGAGTCATTTCAGACCAATACAATCCATGGGTCAACTTGGGGTCCCCTTGGAGCCACTTTGGTAGGAAAATGACATTAAAAATGTTTTTTTTATTATTAAAATAAAAATGTCACAAACATGAGTTGTTTTACTAAACCGATTTTTAAATGGGGTTATACAACTCATATTTTTGACTATAAATAATAATTAGAAAGACTAAAAATGTTTCCTACATCATGATAATTTTTTTTCTAATTTTTAGACATTAAATAAATTAAATTATTTATGACACTATGATGATGCAGCGATTACCTCATTAATTAACGATTTAAATAAAATGAAAAGATAATGTAAAATCTAAGACAGAAACATGTAAAAACCTATTGGATGAGTATATTTCGAACCCTTATCACCTTTTCCTAGAAAAATATAAGTTTGGGACCTTTAAAATCCGAAACGCATTATATAATAAAGTGACATTTCATGACATTCCATGAGTGCCCATCCTCTCCTCTTATAAAAGGCCCCCACCACTACCACCTTATTCACACTTTCAAGCCATTTTTCTCGGCCAACCTCTACCCAGATACTCACCCAAATTCCCTATCTTACTCCTAGAAGCCTCACATTGGGAATAATTCTTCCCAAGAAATACTTTGGCTCAAATCAAAAAAGAGTTACCCGATTTTAAGGTAATGTCTTCTCTTATGTTATTTTGTTTTATTTTGCTTCTCCAACCCCCTAAACTCTTTTTATCCATTTCTTTTGTAACAACACAAGTATCCTCAATATACTAGGATGTTTTTATATGAAATATTCGAGCTACACTTACACACACCTACATCTAATGGTTGAAGAACATACTGTTTCTGTGGATGGCGAATTTCTTCCTCACGAAACGATGATTGTTCAACACTAATATAACACCTTAAAATATGGCCATCAAGATGTCGATATATTTATATATGATATATAATATGTTTATTTATCACTTAAGCTTCTGTATTTTTCATTTATGGCATAACATTATGGTTTCCATTATGAGTAAACACGATATTTTCATTTTAGGAAGTGCGGACTACCGCCCCCTCAAAGGGAATTGAATCGTTCATGCCATATGTGGGATTTATAAATGGTGGAGTAAATTTTATTATACAATATATTATGCTAGAATTATATTATAACTTTATATAATTATAACTTCATTCCATTAAATACGAAATAGAAATGAAATTAGCGTTCATGCGTACGTACGGCTTACCATCTCCATGAACGGTGCATTTCATTTCATACCTCTAAATGTTATGTAATATTATAAATGAATTTATATAATGTATATATATGATGTATATGATATATACATCATGAATATAATTATGGATATAGTGGATATTTTACCACATGAACAAAGTGTAATTATAAGTACTTTATTTTTGACTCAAGTACCTAAGATCGACAAAACAACAATTATAAACCTAAATAATTACATAATATTCATGACATGGTAATAAGTGATATAAAGGAATAATGAACTTGAAAAAGGTTCTTAAGTAGGTAGAGATTAACTCTAGTTTATTATTCAGGAGTTCAAATAATGGTCGAGTGAATTCGGACACGAGGTAAAGGAATTTCTTAACCCAATTTCCAATCTTTGGGTTAATCTCCTACTTTCAAATTATGTCATGATATTATTATGTCCTATCTTGTATTTGTACTTTTTTTTATGTGTACTTATAGTAAATACTCATGATATATCTATTTTATTTTAAAAATTATCTTTGTAAGGAATTCGTCTCAATCTTCTTTCATTGAGGCATATTTGGTTTTATACACAACTTTCATTTATACGGTGTATAAACCCCTTTGACTTTTACTTTTATTCAAAAGGAATATTTTTATACGAAGTGTTTTTACTAAATGAAAAAAGGAATGTTTTTTCTTACGTATGCGGCGACAATGACTTCTATGCCTCTGTGACTATTATTTGAGTTCCGGCATCCTCTACAAGCCATAATTGTTTTTTAAATGAAAAATAAATACAAGGTTTTAATTTTATTTTATTTTAGTATTGAAAATGGTTTTGAAAGTGTTTTTATTATATTAATGTGTTGTATTGATATCTTGTGATTAAAATGTGGAAATGTTATGTTTCCTTTATGCATGTTTTATGTGATATGATTTTGTTATGGTTTATGATATGTTTAAACCTGTTCATATGAGGAATGAATTGGACTTAATAAGTGATGGGTGAAGCCCGCTATAGCTCCTCGACGCATCTGTATGTCTCATGAGACATACTAGTGTCTTTGCAGGAGGCCTTGAAAAAATATTATTTATGGTATCGGCATGAGGCCTTGGCTACGTGGTTATGATAGTCTGGCATTATGCATTCCATTATTATGAAAGTGGTTATTGATATTCCATGTGATTATTCGACTAGTAGAATATCCATGTGAGTAAGTAAATGGAATTATTTAATTTTATTTTTTCCATATTATGCAGAAGTTAAAGTTCAAATAGGATTTTGTTTTAGTTATACATTTCCTTAAATGTTAATGTTTATTTATGACAGCTTCTGCAATATTTTTATCCTTACTGAGCATCTAAGCTCACCCCTTTCAATGTTTTAATATTTTCCAGGATGTGAAGAAGTATTTAATGAATGACCTGTAGGGATAGTTAGAAGAGGATATGAGTGTGGACTATGGAGACTTTGTTATTGTAGTTTTTCACTTTATGATGTAATGTAACATTTATGAATGTATCTATTGTTTCCAAGGCTACTAAACTAATCGGTCTTTAGAGACTTGATCTTTTTTGATCATGCCAATGTTACGCAATAATGCACCGACGCTGGGTAGCTGGGGTTGGGCTGTTACAGTTGGTATCATAGGCAGTTTAGTACTAACCATGGAAGCTATATTTAGATAAACTCTGATTAGAGCACATAGACCAATGATAGAATTTGAGGATTAGTATAGAAGAACATCCTAGAATTTTATTGTTGTAGAGATTTTGTGAGTTTTCCGAGAAATACATCCCTGCATGGATACGAGTAGGTAGAGGTGGCTCTGGCACAGATGTACCTAGGGGTAAAACCCGAAAACACTGCTTTGAGCTAGACTCAAACAGGAACTGGTGCACGACAATGGGCCTTACTGCACTCTTGGTTAAGACAATCCCGAGGGATATGCTTAGGATAATTCTCATTTTCTTTATAAACCATTATGAAGGGTTTATGAGTATATTCTTCCTCAAAGAAAACATTTCTTTTTATGATTATGGATTTTATCCATAAATAGTTCAATTTATGTTAACTGTTTAACAAGTGTGAAATTATGTATTTTAATTCGTACATTAATCTAGTTTATGCCATTGTTTAGAAATGAAACCTAGTGAGAGGAATGGAAACTGTATCAATGCACGCACTCTGTGTAAGGATTTCACTCCTTAGAAAGATAATTATTGTGGATCTAGTGATGAAACTGGTGCTGATCAACTTATTACCATACTGCGACAACTCACTCAGGTTATGAATAAAATCCTTACTCGTATGGAGCACCCTGATCCACAATGTGGAGGATCAATGTTAGACCGCTTCATGAGGAAACAACCATAAAAATTTAATGGGGGTACAAATCCATTAGTAGCTGAGCAATGGATAAACTCCATAGAGAAAATATTCCACACCTCGGGGAGTAGTGAAAGGGAAAAGGTTGTCATGGCATTTTACTGCCTCACTAGAGATTTTGATCAATGGTGGTCATTGGTTCAAAATAAAAAGGAAGATGATGATGTATTGAATATGGAATGGAGGGAGTTCAAAGAGATTTTCTTAGAATAATACATTCCCCGTGACCATAGAGCAGATATGGAAAGGCAATTTCTATGTCTGAGGCAGAAGGAGGATAAGAATGTCGCAAAGTATGAGTCTAACTTTACACGGTTTGCGAGGCATGCATCAGATTATATACGTAACCCAAGAAGTAAGATTGATCGTTTCTTAGATGGGTTAAAACCGTTTCTTCGTTGAGCCTTATTCTGACAATCCTTCTCGTCATACGAATATATTGTCTCTTGTGCTATCAAGACAGAAAAGGAATTCTCTAAATCTTATGACAACAATGTAAAGCAAGAGAAGAAGAGAACGACAGAACAAGTGACAGATAAAGGGAATAAGGGAAAGAAGGATTTTCCATTATGTGATAATTCTGAGAAGAATCACCCCAATAATTTCCTAAAAGGAATGGGAGTTTGTTATAAATGTGGAGAAAAAGGTCACCAGGCTCGTGATTACAAGGGAAAAAAGATGCTATCAATTTTGAATGCTAAAATTGTAGGGATATGGGGAATTATGTAAATGAATGTCCTAAGAATCAGGGAAACTTACCTCAGAAAAGGCCAAGGGATCAAGGACAATCTTATGCTGTTAATAAATTTGAAGCGGACTAATTAATGTATTGGTGCTTTTGGACTCAATGATTATATTGTAGTTATAATAATAATGTGATATATATAAGGATTGTACTGTAGTACTTATTTTTTCATTAATGTTTTAATTGGATGAAGGTAATCATATTTTTAGTATGTGAAAATAAGAGAAAATTTAGTTTTTTGGGGAATCTGATGTTACAATTGATTTTGAAATTTAGAGACCTTTTAGAGAACGTCTAGACAGAGGTATTTTGGATAACTATATAGGTTGGAGTGGATTAAGTTGAACCATGGATAGTATTGTTTAAGGTTAAAACATTTATGAATATTATTTTTGGAATATTATAATAATATAGTTTTAGAAAAAGGACAACCTGCAGTTTGGGGGATAACCTGTCGCGTCAGACAAATCTGTAGGAATTGAACACACAACCATAGTGCAATAGGACTTTATTATCTACCACTAGCCTACATGAAGTCACTAGTAATTGCAAAATAGTTTTCCTAATATAAATGGTATGTGTTAATACTTTTAACCTTGTAAAATTAGGATAAATATAATATTTTTGAGTTCCATTATCTTTTTAGGTGAAAGTTGAGTTTGCGGTTGAAATTAGATAAAGGTTGAAGCTCTACTTGTCATGCATATATATATATATATATATACCTATATCATATTTTATTAATAAATTAATTCTTAAACTTTAGTAATGGTATATTAAAACAAAAAAATGTGTTATCCTAATACCTTATGTCTTGTTGAAGTGATAATATTTTAAATCAACATAGATTGAAGGCTTTGAGGCCCCCAATTTTACACATGTTTTTGATTGATGACCTCAATCACTCCCTACAAATATTTAAGTTTTTCCTCTAATTATATGTCTCTAATTTCCACCAATTTTCTCCTTATCGAGATCATAATTTGGTGGTGACTTTTTCATTTCCCTTTCCTCATATTATGGCTAAATTTTATTAACCTTATTTCTGATGTGTCTTTTCCACAAAGGTATTTTCTATTTTTAACCTATTATTTTCAATGAAAAATTTTAAATTGTGAGGGAAAAATTTATTGAAGGAGGGGAGAATGTAACACCCCAAGCTTCCACGATACGCTTCTCTTTTAATAATGCAATAGCTTGCATTGCACACATTCGAGATTCAACACACCACAACAAATCAAAGTAGTCGTTATGAATAGTAATACCACCCTTTTGAAATTATATAAATTTTATATTTCAAAATGGACTTCATTTTTTTATTCGAAATATCGAAATTATCCAATGTTGAATTTTTTGTATTTTTATGAGAAAATCCAATTTTTTATGAATAGTGAAAAATACTTAAAAAAACTTTTTTAATAAAAATATATTATAGTGATAAATTATAATATTGAGTGGTTTTATATTATAATTGGAATATATTTTTACCATTTTATCCAATGGTGGTCATTAGAATTAATTTCACTTTGAAAATGGACATAAAGAATTGTCAATCTTTTGATATATATTGTTTCGTAGAAACACACTATTTGTTGTGACAGCGGAAATTAATTTTAAAATTAATTAATGAAACTTATATGTTTGGAATTTTGTAAAATAGACATCATTTTTGAATTCAGAATATCAATTATAGCTTAGGATGAAATTTTGTAATTGTTCTGAAAAACTTCAATTTTTGATGAATAGTGAAACCACTAAGTGGTAGTTAAAAAACTGATTTTTCATTTAAATGAAATTTTACCACTTATGTGATTTGATTTTTAATAATCAGACATACATTGTAGTCATTAGGAAGAAAAATTTGGTTCAATGGGATTAAAATAATTTTTGGTGAATAGTAAATTTAATGTTTAATTAATCACGATTAAAGGTAATTAGTGAAATTTAAGGTAAAAATGATATAATAAAAATATGAAAATACCTTTACACTTGTATTAACCCTATTGGATGAGTCATGTCCGACAAAGAAAATCCATGGGTCAACTTGGGGACCCCATGGAGCCACATTGGTAGGAAAATGTCATTAAAAACTTTTTATTTAATGTTAAAATAAAAATGTCACAAACATGAGTTGTTTTACTAAAAAAAATATTAATGGGGTTATACAAGTCATATTTTTGACTATAAATATTCATTAGAAAGACTAAAAATAGTTCCTACATCATGATAATTTTTTTATAATTTTTGGACATTAGATAAATTAAATTATTTATGACACCATGATGATGAAGCGATTACATCATTAATTAACGATTTAAATAAAATGAAAAGAAAATTTAAAATCTAATACATACAGTTGTCAGAAACCTATTGGATGAGTATATTTTCAACACTTATCACCTTATCCTAGAAATATATAATTTTGGGACCTTTAAAATCCGAAACTCATTATATAATAAAGTGACATTTCATGACTTTCCAAGAGTGGCCCTCCTCTCCTCTT
Organism: Viscum album; assembly: GCA_963277665.1. Classification (NCBI taxonomy): domain Eukaryota; kingdom Viridiplantae; phylum Streptophyta; class Magnoliopsida; order Santalales; family Viscaceae; genus Viscum; species Viscum album. The sequence goes on from OY728160.1 coordinate 1,925,247,270, forward strand.
ATAAAGGGCCCCCACCACTACCACCTTATTCACACATTCAAGCCATTTTTCTCTGCCAAACTCTACCCAAATACTCTCCCAACTTACCTCTCTTATACCTAGAAGCCTCACTTTGGGAGTAATTCTTCCCATGGAAGCCTTTGGCTCAAGTCAAAAAAGAGTTACCCGATTTTAAGGTAATGTCTTCTCTTATGTTATTTTGTTTTATTTTGCTTCTCCAACCCCCTAAACTCTTTTTATCCATTTCTTTTGTAACAACACCAGTATAATAAATATACTAGGATGTTTTTATAAGAAATATTCGATCTACACTTACACACACCGATATCTAATGGTTAAAGAACATACTGTTTCTGTGGATGGAGAATTTCTGCCTCACGAAACGATGATTGTTCAACACTAATATAAAACCTTAAAAGATGGCCATAAATATGTCGATATATTTATATATGATATATAATATGTTTATGTTTTACTTAAGCTTATTTATTTTTCATTTATGGCATAACTTTATGGTTTCCATTATGGGTAAACATGATATTTTCATTTTAGGAAGTGCAGACTACCGCCCCCTCAAAGAGATTTGAATCGTTCATGCCATATGTGGGATGTATAAAGGATGGAGTAAATTTTATTATACATTATATTATATTGGAATTATATTATACCTTTATATAATTATAACTTCATTCCATTAAATACTAAATAGAAATTAATATAGCGTTCATGCGTATGTACGGCTTACCATCTCCATGAACGGTGCATTTCATTTCTTACCTCCAAATGTTATGTAATATTATAAATGAATGTATATAATGTATATATATGATGTATATGATATATACATCATGAATATAATTATGGATATAATGGTTATTTTACCACATGAACAAAGTGTAATTATAAGTAGTTTATTTTTGACTCAAGTACCAAAGATCGACAAAACAACAGTTATAAACTTAAATAATTACATAATATTCATGACATGGTAATAAGTGATATAAAAGGAATAATGAAATTTAAAAAGGTTCTTAAGAAGGTATAGATTAACTCTAGTTTATTATTCAGGATTTCAAATAATGGTCGAGTGAATTCGGACACGAGGTAAAGGAATTTCTTAACCCAATTTCTAATCTTTGGGTTAATCTCCTACTTTCAAATTATGTCATGATATTATTATGTCCTATCTTGTATTTGTACTTTTTTTATGTGTATTTACAGTAAATAATCATGATATATCTATTTTATTTTAAAAATTATCTTTGTAAGGACTTCGTCTCAATCTTCTTTCATTGAGGCATATTTGGTTTTATACACAACTTTCATTTATACGGTGTATAAACCCCTTTGACTTTTACTTTTATTCAGAATGAATATTTTTATACGAAGCGTTTTTACTAAACGACAAAAGGAAGTTTTTTTTCTTACGTATGTGGCGACAATAAATTCTTCACTGCCCTGACTATTATTTGAGTTCCGGCTTCCTCTACAAGCCATAATTGTTTTTTAAATGAAAAGTAAAGACAATGTTTTAATTTTCTTTTATTTTGGTATTAAAAATGGGTTTGAAAGTGTTTTTATTATATCAATGTGTTTTATTGATATCTTTTGATTGAAATGTGGAAATGTTATGTTTCCTTTATTCATGTTTTATGTGATATTATTATGTTATGGTTTGTGATACGTTTAAAGATGTTCATATGAGGAATGTATTGGAGTTAATAAGTGATGGGTGGAGCCTCTTATAGCTCCTCGATTCGTCGATAGGTCTCATGAGACTAACTAGTGTCTTGGCACGAGGCCTTGACAAAATCTTATTTGTGGTCTTGGCACGAGGCCTTGGATATGTGGTTATGATAGTCTAGAATTATGCATTCCATCATTATGAAAGTGGTTATTGATATTGCATGTGATTATTCGACTAGTAGAATATCCATGTGAGTAAGTAAATGGCATTATTTAATTTTATTTTTTTCCATATTATACTGAAGTTAACGTTTAAAAAGGCTTTTGTTTTAGTTATACATTTCCTTAAATGTTAATGTTTATTTACGAAATCTTCCACAATATTTTTATCCTTACTGAGCAACTAAGCTCACCCCTTTCAATGTTTTAATATTTTCCAGGATGTGAAAAGTATTTTATGAATGACCTGCAGGGATAGTCAGAAGAGGATATGAGTGTGGAATATGGAGAATTTGTTATTGTATTTTTTCACTTTATGATGTAATGTAACATTTATGAATGTATCTAGTGTTTCCAAGGATACTAAACTAATCGGTCTTTCGAGACTTGATCTTTTCTGATCATGCCAATGTTACACAATAACGCACCGACTCTGGGTAGCTTGGGTCGGGGTGTTACACCATGAAAATATCACCATTACCCACCTTGAACATAATAGATGTTATTGTTTAATAATGTTTTATGTATCATGTACCTAATAATGTGAAAATTTATTTTCATTTTTCAATATAATAATAATTATATTAACTTCATAATATATCTATTTATATATAATTTTTAGTTTTCAATGATAAGAATTTTTTTTGTAATATGAAATATTAATTAAGACAATCTTTTTTGTTATATTAATGAATTTAAGAATAAATTATAATTTAAAAAATAATAATTTATATTAAATATTGAAGATAATACATTTTTTATGGAACCAAATATAATTTATTTATAAGGGTTAAAAAATTTGTATTGTCGAAAACCCAGAATTTCTTAATAAATAAATATTATTGTTTTCAAAGTAAAAATTCAAATAATTATATTATTATATTGATATAATAAATATTATTATTTTTAAAAGAATGATTAAATTTTCCAATATTTAATTTTTAATAATTTTTAGTGGTAGTCAATATTTCAAGTAAAAATTAAAAAGGTTGTAAATCCAGTTTATTTCGTGGCATCATAATGAACTAAAAGTGATGTAAAAAATGATATAAAGTGTATAAAATACCGAATATATATTTACCATTTAAAATAATAAGTTTTATATTATTTTATTAATTTTATAAAGACTCTTTGAAACCTCTAAAACCAATATTATATTTTGAAATTTTTAAATTAATTCTTTATAAATAAGACTCGCTTCAACATCACCATGGGTAATTTTAATGATTTAGGATTTTTGAAATAAAAAATAAGGAAATAAACTCAAAATTATTTTAATACATGTTCCAAATTCATTATATAGTTTATGTTTTTTATTAATTTATTATATATATTCCAAAACCTATGTTATATAAATAATAAACTATCATATCTCTTCTTATATAAACCCACATAGTACCACCATTACTATTCATAAAAAAACATTGGAGAATTTAATTATCCTTCCTTATTCTCTCTATATTCCCTCTAGGTTCTCTCAATAACTCAAGAATAACGTCTCTAGTTTTTTAAATCACCTTCTCAAGGTATGGAAACCTTTCTTTGTATTAGTTATAAAAGCACCTTATTTATGTACTGTAAATTTTATTCAAATTACTATTTATGTGACATGACTATAAAAACCCTTATTTATTCCATAATTATTTAAATGTGATGAGTGAACCCTTTAACTATTATTAATTCCTCCCGTTATTCATTATGTACCCCCATTATGTTGTCCAAATTATCATATGAATCTTCCCTGTTATGTTTTTATTCAAGCACCCTCCTTACCTTATGAATATGAATTACCAAATTATTTTGTTTTATTATGTTATTAAAAATCTATCATACTATACTCAATACATCCAATTTATGATATTCAACATTATATCTCATTTAAAAATTTTATGTATCGACATGTACAGATGTTTTCACTGTTATTTTCCAAGCAAAGCACATCTGTTGTGTATACCCATAATCATTTCCACTCAAGGGTATTCATCTAGTTGTTCCAAGGGTAAATTTATTCTAAATTTATAAGTATATATCACATAATACCTTATATATTTATAAAATGTTAATAAATATGTTCTTATGTTATATAATTTATATGCCAGACATACACGTGTACATGATATGATTGTGATGGGTGTTCCCAAATTGAGCTCAAATGCATAGTGTAATGTTTTATTATCATGATATTCCATCTATGTTTCATGGGTTCTTTTCTATGGAACGTTATGTTATAATGTCTTTGTGGTTATCCAAGAACTATTCTTATAATTTCATGATTGACTGTGTTTCACATTACCATGATACCTATATGTTATCATGCTATGTTATGCCTCATTGTTCATGTTTATGATTCTCAACCCTTTTATGTCCCATGTAAATGAAAATTTTCTATCATGTAATACATTCATCATATTATAACTTTTTATTATATTGCTGGGTAATACAGCTCACCCCATTCTTCTATATATCCCCATGTGATCCGATGTTGTTTTTATAATGATATAATATCTTGATCTTGTTAAATATGATTTCAATAATTATGATGTACACCCTATTTTAAAGTATAATTATTATGTACCTAATTACCCATAAGTCAATAATTACTGATATTTTTCTTTCAATTATGTGTATTATTATAAAATTAATCATCATTTAATGTGTAATAAGGACATGGTTTTTCGTAGTTTGTATCAATGGAAGATAGTGTTCTCTGATCCTTTTCAATATTCACATGTTAGTTTTAGATCAAGTGTGGCTCTATAACTATGGGATACATGATAAAAGGGCTACCACTTCTGACGGTGTTTTTTCAAACCAAATATTTTTTTCTCCCATTTAGTGCATTTTTTGGAATCAATTATAGTCTATTGTAAAAAATTTCCTTCCTCTATATTCTGAATCATTGGAAGGAATAATTAATTTCATGATTAGAATTATGAAACTCTTGATAAATACTTAAGGATAAGACTAAATATTAGAAACCATCCCTATTTTTTGTTAATATATTGAGTAAATTTTTTATGAGAAAATTCATCTCTTTAATTATAATATTTTTGGATGAAGCTCTGGCATAGAGTTGGTTAATGGTAAAAATATTGAAAGGGGAATATTGAGTAGGACATGAACATCATATAGTTAATGGAAATTTTCATTACAACACACATGGTATGATAGTACACATGGATATGATTTGGTAAATTTACAAGATCATTACAAACAATTTCTATGGGAATGATAATGGTCAAAGGATTCGACATTAAGAAATATTTCATGGATATCATATATTGAGGCCTATAAATTCATAATTTATGGAAATAGATTTCATTTATTAATAATTTATTTTATTTTATGGGATTTCATTTATTTGTTTACTTGTATAAAAGTAATCATCCCAAATTTTCCATTTATTATAGATAATGGATATAAATATGAGGTAGCATGTAATCAACCAATGTAAAGAGAAATGTTATGACTTCCCAAAAAAGTTATACCATCTGTTAGAAGAAAGAATACTTAAATTTGTCATGATACTCTTTATGTTGACTAAGGTTTTTAATTGAATCCATAATTTGAATGAATACCCAAATACAACCACTACAGAACAAGATGAAATATTATCCTTTTTTGTCAAAGGCCTACAAAAATTAATGGATCATTTTATCCCTATATCACATAATGATGGGTAAACTTTATAGAAAATCTCATAAATATACATACATTTTATGAGAATGAAATTGTTCTGTTGGTTTTCTATCACATATGTGAGAAGCTTATCAGTGGTCTACATTGATCATGAATTTAAATCCAGAGTGAGAGATCAAAGTGATGTAGTGGAAGGCATTACAAAAAAAATATTTTGAAAAATTATAATCCTCAGACACTCTAAATTAAAATGGAAATGTATTTACTAACCACTGTATAAAATATAATTAATACATCGAGGATTATGAGGAAAACATCACAATACATTCATGAAATGCATTTGGATTTTTAATTACCCCTGAATGCCAATTTGACTTCTTCTATGGTGGTATAAACCATGTTTATGAAAATTCAATGTGAATTGTGAGTTTTAAAAACATGACGAAATGTTCCAAAATTACCTCAAATTCAAAATGGATATCATCCAATCTCAGTGTCTCATTTGGATGTGAAGAAAAATGTGGAGTTTAATTATATAGGATTTATGGGTAAATCTAATGGGGGTATTAAATTTCAATAAAATAATTTACAAAAGTGTAGAGAGAAGAACCCCAAAAATTTCATAAAGGGTACGTAGAAATTCTGTTGGTGTCAAAATGTGGGGAACCTAGACAGAAATTTCCATTGGGAGAAACCAACCAATGTAATGGCTTATAGGGATGATCTAATAAACGCTCAGCCTATTTTACAACATTTAATCTCCAACGAGGAAGATTAATATGTGAACCAAAACACTGAGACAATGGTTTTTTGGGATCATCAATTCCAACAATGTCCATGTAATAAAGGGAAAGACAATTACATCACAACTTCTGTGGTGCATCCCTAAAAATATATGGTGAATGTTATGAAAGCATTTAATTCAAGAATAGTGATCCTATATTTTTTTTCTAGTTCGACTCATTAATTCTTATCTTGGATAGTTCCTAGAACTATTAAAAACCCACCATTTATTTGGGAAATGAATATGATAGTTAAAACGAAAATTGAGTAAATGATTCCATCAAATATATATAACTTCTATCATATCAATATTTGTTGGAAGTAATTCCCAATGAACCAATTGATACTCACATTAATGGATTTTGATGACATTCTAGGTATAGATTCAAATTCCTTATATAGATGAAACATAAATTTCCATGAGAATGAATAAAATCTTCGTATCATGAATCATCCATTGATTCTATGCAATTTCAAGGAGTAGGATAAATATTTTTTAGCACCAAAATCTCATGTATTTATAGAATTACTCTTTGAGAATGATTATCTAGATCAAATAAGTGAGTCTATGGAAAGCATCATACTTGATGATATTCTCATTGTTATGGAATAAAAAGAGGTGTTTCCTAAATAATTTTCTGGTTCTCCACCTATATAATAGGTGGAATTATATATCAAACTCATACTAAGGGTTTTATAATATCAAAGACATCAAATAGACTATTTTTTGTGGAACATGATGAATTGAAGAAGAAACTGTAGGATAATATAGATAAAGGTTCTATATGCTCGAGTGATTTTCCATGGTTTGTATCTTCCCTCTTCATCATGATGTAGGAACAGTTCGTTCACCTTGGTGCTGATTATCATGAGCAAAACAAGATAATGATGAAGAAAAAGTATCCTCTACCATGGATTGAGGATTGTTTGATCATCTATAATGTGCCCAATACTTCACCATAGTGTATATTTAATTTTTTTATTCTCATGTAAGGTTGAATTATGAGGATATCCCAAAGACTGCTTTTAGAATAAGTAATGAGAAGTATGAGTACATAGTAATTATATTCACATTCACTATAACTCAAAAATATTTTAGGTTAATGATGACTAGAGTGCTGAAAATTTCTATTGGAAAATTTTTGGTTGTATTTAAGGATGATATTCTAATATACACCAAAATAAAAGAGGTGAATGATGAGAATTTGAGCACTATAATAAAGACATTAGAATGGGAGAATATATTAGAATTGTATAAAAATGTGATTTTTTGTTCCATAATAATTCATTATTGGGGAATTTTGTAACATGAAATGGGATATATGTAGGACCATAAAAATAGTCCCAATTGTGGTATGGGAAATACCAAAAAATTTGATAGAAATTAATATTTTCATTTGGTTAGACATGTACTATCATTGATTTGTGAGAAATTAGTCATGACTATAAATCTATTTTATCCAATATTAGTAGAACGGTATTCATGTTTTTTTGAATACTGAATGTGAAGAGATATTTAAGGAGTTAAAAAATATTATTATCAGTTTACCTGTACTTTAGATACCCACACGTTGGGAACATTCGGCGGTATACAGATATACAATGAATAATTTATTGGTTTTTTTACTAATTCTCAATTCCAAAGTGTTATATTATGCCTCAAGAATAGAAAAATTTATTGAGTAGAACATGCCCACACATTATATAGAGTATTCTATAGTGATCATTGATTTTAAAATATAGTGTCATTGTATCATTTAGTAGTACTGTGAATTATAAAACGATCATAAGATTATAAAGTACATATTCAAATAAAAAGATCAAAATGTGATAAAAAAATAGTGTTATAGATTATTGTGGACAATGTCTTATCAATACACTTCTATGATAGGAATAAAAATAAATTATATGATGATATAAGTAGAAATTATCATGAAATTTTATCATTCATTAAGAAAGTAGAAGGATCTAATCTTATAAGACATGAAAATTATAGGAATGGGATTCATACAATAAGGAATTTCATCAATCCTTTCACAAAGTATTTCCATACGATCACTTCAACAAAAGTTAAATTATGTAAAAAATATGATATTAACATTTAAAATAAGGGGAATGATATATAAAAACGAAAATCCAAGGAGATCAAAATTAATAAGGAAGGAGTTTTATGTTTTGGGTCACGACTATTTGTACCATCAAATCCTATGTAAAAGAATTAGTTGTTCTATAATGAAAATATATGGATATTTTACATCCATCCCAGGAATAAAATTATTTGTCGAGATATCAAATAGAACTAACGGTTGGACAATATGAAGAAGGGGTTCATGAAATATACTTCAATGAGTCATGTGTGTTTGTGAGTGAATGATGAAATCAAAACAATCCTATAAAACAATTCATCCATTTCCCATAACTACATGGTAATGGGGAAACATATCTAAGGAAATATTCAGTAGTCATCTAAATAAATAAAGAAAAAAAATACTCTATATGGGTTGTGGTAGATCATCTTATAAATATATCTCACTTTATTTCAATCTAGCAGGACATCTATAAGAACAAATTTAAATTATATACACAAGATAAGTGGTGTGGATTCATGGAACACCACTATCAATCATATCTGTTTGAGAACCATGATTTACCTCCATGTTCTAGAAGAATCTCCATCATGGCCTAAATATAGAGTTGACCTTCACAATTTTATGATAACCACAAATTGATGGCCAATTTTAGAAGACTATCGAGACATGCTAGAATATGTTATGATCATAATTGATAGATTTTAAAAGAAGATAGGACTAACATATTTCTCAGGTCGAGTTCTCATACAATAATAGTTTCCACTCAAGTATCCCAAATTATCCCTATGTAATCATTTATTGTAAGAGATTCAGAAAACATATATGTTGGGCTATGTTGGTGAACAAAAACAATTTGGTCCTAAAAAGGTTGCTGAAATGGTGGAAAATGTAAATCCCATTCAATAGTACATCATCGATTATTATACTTAGGAGACGATCTATACCACGAATAAATTATAAGACATCGTGTTGTAGGTTCGTGATAAATTATTACTATGAATATTTCCATAAATAAAATTCATGATAATGGGGTTGAAGGGAATACTTATTCCAAATACAAAATTTTCATGAACTTCTTGGATCACATCTGAGTAGTGGAATTTGAAAACCACTCCCACCTAACTAATCTCAAGTACATGATGGGTTTTATTTTGACCTCTTGATAATGTACATATCTTAAAATGTAAATGTTTTTAATATATTAATTTTACCATTTGATAATGATAATTCATATGAATAGAAGATGATGAAGATCTTTTATCAATGAGACAATGTTCTATGAAATACGATAATGCACATGGTCAAAGTTCTATGAAGAAACCACTTTTTTGAAGAAGAAACTTGTGAACTATAATAGGTGATCAAAGAAAATTACCATCACAGATTTTAGTATTCGAAATGAATTTTTTTGGGTGAAATTTATGAAGGTGGGTGATTGTAATAACCAAACATTTATAATTAAATTTTCCTTTTTGTTGAATTAAATCCCTTATTTTGTATTATGGTTATAGAAAACATATTCACTAATTTTTTTCAATGTTATATTCCATAAAATATAAATGACCATTAGTCATCATAATCATTAATAATATTTAAATTTAATAGTTATCATATGATAATTATAAATATAGGGATTCGATAAATCAAATTGAAATATAAAAAGGAAGCGATGGCCTCAACTAGTATTATCATTCACTATGAACTCTATTTAACAGAGCGATCAATGGTGGATGAATTACTATGATTTCCCCTTGAACAATCCCAATATGATAACATAAATCATTATCATTGTAAAAAAACATTTACATGATAATTTCTATCTCATCAATATCACGACGTAAGCAACATATGTAGAACCACCCCATCAAAATATCACCATCGCACACATTACTATTAATGTGTTTGTTAGTGTAATAAAAAAATGTGTATTAGAACCCTAGTAATATGAATATTTATAACATAGTTCTTATAGAATAATTATTTATTTACTTTATATTTGTATTACATAACAAATGAATTATATTTTTATATTTTAAATCATAAATTTTATTTTTTGTAAAATGCAATTAAAATTATGGAATTAATTTTCCTAAAATAATTAATTATAAAAATAATTTAAATTTAAATAAAAAATGAATAGAAATTACTTTTATTAAATATAAATAAAAATATTATATTTATTAATTGAATGGTAATCAAATTAAATGGGTTAGAAATCATTTATTGTCAAAAAAATATTCATTTCTCAATAAATGTTGATTATTGTTTTAAAAGTGAAAATTAAAATATATATATAATTATTTTCATAAAATAATTTTTTCTAGTCATTATGTTAAAATTATCCAATAGTTATTGTTTCAATATTTTTTGAGACATTTGAATTTTTTGGTAAAATATAAAATGATATAAATATATGATGTTTATTATGACATTGCTATGATCCAAATTTAATGTAATAACTTCTATAAGGAGTATCCATGAACAAATACATTTTTTTAGTTTAATATAATATTTTTTAAAAATGGTATTCATTTAATAAATCATTTATGAATCCTCCAAAACCATTAATATATTATAGGCTTCTTAAATAACTTCTTTATAAACATGGCTCACTTTCAATTCACCAAGGATAATATTTTAATGATTCCATCCCTGTAAATTTTAAATTATTTAAAAACATTCATATATTATGGAGACCATGGTAAGGACTGTAGTTATGAGTACATAATTATATAGAGTCCAAAACCAATGTTTGGGAAATAAAAAAGACATATCATCTATCTCCCTATATAGACACACCCAATAGCCCAATCCTCATCACCAATAACCTTGGATCTTGTCCTGATTCCAAAAAAACCAATCTATATTACTCAATATTTTACCCCAATATGTCATTATGATCCTCCATATATTGTTAAATCACTCCATCAATATAAGGGATCCCTTATTTCTCCTCTTAATTCAGGAACCTTATTTATGTAATAGTCTTTTTTTTCAAATTAATTTTTCTCAAAAATGATTTTTTACATCTATAAAACGTCCCATATAATTTCCATGTTATTATTTAACCATTTAACTATAATTAAAACCTCTAATTATTCATTATATACCCTTATTATGCATCAAAAATTATTCTATGATTTTTCCATTCCATTTTTATATTCATGAACTCTCCTATCCTTATGCATATTAATTCCAAAATTTTTATGTTTGATTATTTTCTTACATATTACTCATAATATAATATTGAATTCCATATAATTATAGAATCATTTATCTCTCATTTATTTATTTTTTTAATCATCTTGTACTGTTCTTAGGATGTCGGATTGTCACTATGATTTTATATGCCAAAAAATTGTGAGGTTTAAAGCCATACCCATTTCCACTCATGTGTGTTTTCTTATTTCTAGATTTAATTACATTATTGCGTAAATACAAATATTTTTCTGAAATTCCTTATTCATGGTATTCAATATTATGGAATATGTTCTTTTGTAATATTATATTTGTGGCACAGTTATCTAATTATGATATGACTATAATGAGTGCACCAATAAATCACTTCAATGTATTGGGTAATGTTTTGTTGTAATAATATTCCAATTATGGTTAATTTGTTGTTATCATAAGCCATTATCTCATGCATTCATGGATTTTATCCTCGATTCATTCTTATGATGTCTTTTTTATTTTTTTTCCACATTCCCAATTTGTAATTTTGTTATAATGTTATATCAGGCCTCATTGTTCATGTCTAGTGTTCGCATCCCTATTATGTCCTATGGAAATTATTACTGTATTAAAAATAATACATTATTATTTTTATTATTTTTTATTCCCTCACTGGGCATTATATCTCCCCCCTTTCTTATGTATATCCCAAGGCCATCCCCTACAGTTTTAAGAACGACTAAATATTATGACCATGTTAAGAGAGTTTTTAATAATGTTGATGTACCTAGTATTTTTATGTTTTAATATAATGTATCTAATTATAAAGAGACACTATAAATATCGACCATATGTGTTATATTTTTTGTATTCTTATGAAAAATATCACAAATTACCATGTAATAAATACAAGGGTTTCCTTACCACACATGCACCCGCTTATGGGATTGGGATAACCTCTCATATACCCCTTAAAATCATAAAAAATTAACATTTTACCAATGATTTTGTGTAATATAAGAGACCCAACAATCATATAATCATTATCCCTTCATATTTATTCCATAAGATTAAGAATACATTTCTCATTACATCAATACATAACCAATGGAAAACAACATTGGTTACATCAATATTTTATTATCATAATAAAAATCCATCCATATAAATAATAAATATTTTTTAATTGTAACATATATATATATAATACTAATAAATATCAAAAGTTGTTGTTATAGATGAAAATGAATTTAGAATATCATGATAAAGTTTGAAGGGGAAAATACACTTTTTTGTTTTATATCACTTATAGAAAATCAAAAAAATTTCCAAACATTAAGAAAAAAAATTTCCTTGACAAAATCCATTATTATTTGTAAACTAATATTTAAAACATACATAATCCAAGAAGAATGTATAATAAATTTAGGATATGTATGTTACAAAAATATTGCTTTCATATTTTTGATTACATGTCAAAAGTACCTAATTCTAAAATTGAATGAAATATTAGTTTTAAAAAAATTATTTAATATAAAAGATGGGTAAACCAAAAATTTTATAGTTAAGATGGAATTTAAATAAACATTATTCAAAAAAATTAAATAAACCATGTATATAGAAGACAAATATACTCAACTAAAGAATAAAATAATGTCTGTTTTCCTTAAAAGGAATTATTTTGGATACTAAAGTACATAATGGGAAGAAATTGAATATAAAACATGATATATATAGAAATAAATTGAGTATAAAAAAATATATAATATTTCATAAATATAGGAGATACAATTTTGTCCCCATAAATTTAATCAGAAATAGTCCTAATAAAAACCGATATTGTAACATAAAAAAATTAAATTGAGTGTAAGTTGCATCGTAAGCACCCTAACCTCTTATATAATGAATTAAAATTTATTAAAATTAAATAATAGGACTATATTAATACCCATAAAGACATATATTTTCCACTTATAACATATTAATAACCATTTACGAAAAAAAATATTAATTTCAAAATTTTGTAGTGTTAATTGATTCATTTTTCATTAATGACTCAGTTTTGTTGTTATAGTCCTTGTACGTTTATCAGGGTTCCATATAATAATTTTTTTATAATACCATAAATATCATATTTAATATTTATATATAATTTTATTAATAGTCATATAAATTAGTTATTAATATTGAATTAAATAAATTTGTGGAGATGGTAGTCCATACTTAAGAAGAAGTGATGTTTTCCACTTTTTGATAGATGGAAGGATAGAAACGTAAATAATAATTAACATTTATAGAATCAAAATTATTTTGGGGAAAAAATGAATTAGGGAAACCATAAGGCCTAATGGACACCCCAAGGCCTTCAGGACACATGATCATGCAGTTGTACCAGTCAGACATCATGGGGAAAGGCTTCAGATAAGGATTCAGGGAACGTGCATTCACTAAAGAAGATGTACCCATAATTTGATGAATTAGAGTGTTTGGAAGTTTCAATCAGTAGATGGCCTACACAAATTTCCATAGGACAACAAGCTGACCAAGACTGCAAAGGTGGAGTGTTGATATCTTGACATATGCTGGGGAAGAGTAGTGCATAGTTGTCTTGTATGGATGATTCCCTCAATGACCTACTAGTCATGTAATTGTCTCGTATACATCAGGAATTTTAAAGGATCCACCTCACCCCATTAATGGTTGATTATCAAAAATAATAAAAAATGAAGGCCTTCAGAAACTCTGACCGCTACGTGGAAGCGATAGTCAGCACGTACGAACGATAAACACATTCTCTTCTCATTTAACGAATCAGAGGTGGAAAATTGTTTCTGTTCCATTATAAAAACCTATATATATATTTATAAGACATTATTAATAATTTTTATGCAAGTAATTTTTTTATAAAATTTTTAATAGTAAATAAATTTGAAAGAGATTTGTTTCTCTATATACCACTTTTTTGAGAGACCTCTTTCGGTATGCACCTTAAGAAAATAAAAGATAGAATTAGTAAAATTACATGGGATCAAGTATTGATGAAATTAATATATGAAAGTTTTCTATTATGGATTTTCTATGATATGAGTATCAAATTTTGTGAATAATTAAAGAGAATTGGATCCCTTTTATAAGTGAGGGTAGCCACACAATTGAAAATACTTAAAGCATTTCAATAATATATGGTCCCTATCATGAGAAAGTGGATATAAATATTAATGATCATAATAGTAGGATAATATATTGGTTAAATATATTCAAAAATAATAATTATAAAATTTTAGATTTAATTTATACACTTTTATTTTAGTTTAACCCCGCAACAAACACGTTTAATCTCTAATTATGCTTACAACATTTAACTATTTTTACTATTCACTATGACCAACAATAAATTTTTCCCTGATAAAATATATCAATTATGATAGTTTAAAATACTGAATCTATTTATTAGATTAAATTTCTAATTCTTTCCAAAATTTATTTATAAAAAATTTCATAAACATTATGAAAACATGTTTTTAGAAAGTAATCATTTTTAGAATAAAATAGTGTTTACATTCATTTATTACCTTTTAAAAACCATAAAATAAATATTTGAAAATTTTATTCTATTTATAATATATAAATTTTATTAATAAAATAAATTAATAGATATTAATTTACATTAATTGAATAGGATGAAAACACATTGCACAAATAAAATTAGTTATTAAATAATCATTTTTAAAGCTAAAAAAATTTCTCATGCGATTTTCATGTATAATGAAGATTAAAATATAAAAATTTAGATTATTTAAATTTAAATTATAATTTTTTACATTATTATTAAATACAAACCATAATATTTATTTTAAATTACTATATTTAATGAAAGGAATTGAAGTTTTACCAAATCGATATTTTCACTATTCTTATTAAAATTAATATTTCCACAAAATCCCAAAAAATAAATCAAATATAATATTGAAAAAATTATTAAAAAAATTATTATTAGTCACTAATATAAAATTTTTAAAAACGAAATAAATAAATTATAATTTTTTTTTAAAATATAATAAAAATATTTTTTAAGAAAACATATTTTTGAAGAATAGAATGACATTGCTGATAATTAACTAGTTATTTGTTATGAATTAATAATTAAATTTTAATTATCTAAAACATTTATAAATTTTTTCCATAATTATGTTTTAAAAATTCATATATCATAATTTAATGGTTTATGTATAATGGTATACTATATTACAATTTATTTATAATATCTGTTCCATGTATGGTAATTTATCCAAAAACATAAGTTAATTTCCAAATATAAAATATAAAAAATAATGGATTTTTATATTATTCCCCACATTAAATGAATTTTACCCCATACAATTCATCACTATTAATTAAAAAAATAAGGATATCTCTGCTTAATCACATCCTCCGGATCCCAAATTGCTTCCTTGAATTTATGATTCCTTCAATGAACTTTAATCAGGTGAGTAGTATTCATCCACGCAGCATTATATCCCTAAAAAATTATTCCAATTAGTTTCTCTACATAATGAGGATCACGTTTTAGAGTAAATTCCATTGAGTTTAATACATGGGAATGAACAAGTATATACTTTCTCACAATAGATTCATGGAACACATTTTAAGTATCATATATATTAAATGGATACACTAAGTGATATAATAAAATACGTAATTGGTCATGAATATTGAAGGGATAAATATATGGATGGATTTAATCAACCTTATTTTTTTAATAGAATAACATTCTTCTATGTAAAAATTATTAACAATACCTTCTCACCAATATTGTATTCCAAATCACTCTGCCGATCGACAACATAACTGATTTATTAACTCTGAAATGTATTTTTTATACTACAAGAGTATCTAAACGTAAATTCTATATCATTATCTTACCCTGGTCCTAATAAATTTCAATGTATAACTCCATCCAATCATGACAGATTTACAAACATAATTCCATAAATTGATTTATATGGATCAATTTGAATGCTGAATTCAAGATATTATTGTAAAAAAACATGACTAGATGAGGTAATTCATACCATCCCCCATTAAAATCAAGATAATATGATAAGAACCTATCCTATAGAGTATTAATGGTGATATTAGGTTTAAAATATATCATATCATAAATCGTACTAATGTTCAACTCTTTATCCAAATATTTCAAAAGACATTGGAAAAACTGTGAGTTAATCATTAGATCTCAATTAGATATAACAGAATTTAGTAATTTTTGAAACCTTATAATGTCATTAACATGTATCATGTTATATTGGTTGAGATATAAATATACTCTCCTATAATTGAAATTTAATTATTTCATAAGGAGGCCATCATTATCCCAAATAGAATTATGGAATGTGGATGCTTTGGTGGGTCCAATTATTAAATCCATGGTGATATTTTCCAATTTCTTTTTTAGTATGGTAAATTGATGTAACATCAACTTATAGTTATATTAAATATACTTTACTAACATACATAGCAAGCATAGAGATTCAAACTTCACAATATCCCTCGTCATATTTTCCCATTAGAAATAGTCTTTCTGATATCTATATATAATCATACTTTAAAGTCGAAAAGACAATGATGTGCTTTGATACTATTCTAATAACACTTTTTTCAAGTAAGGTTGTGACATGATAGGTAATTTGTACAAAAATAATATCATTCAATCACAATCCAATTTGACCTTAATATCATTTATCACCTTATTTTTCAAATCTATATCCTCCTTTTTCACCTATTAAATAATGACAGGATAATATGGTTGAACACTCACATGATAAAGATAATATTCCTCCCATTCCATAAGTATTCCATTTGATATCCTTATAAAATCTTAAAATATTGGACATTATTTAATAATTTTCATAAAAAATATAGCATGATCATTTAGACTCAAAGCATCGGCCACCTTATTCTCATTCTGTGGGTGGTAATTTATTGAGATTTCATAATTTTGTCAAATCTAAAAAAATTCTCTCGAACAAATTAAACATTTCTAAGTGATTACATTCATTAAACATTTATAATATGTATATATGTCCCACTATTCTATATAATAACAATTTATCTATATTTTTTATGAAAATAATACATTCAGTATCTCTATATAATGATTCTTGTAATTTTTTTCATAGACATTAAATTGTTGTGATGGATAAGATATCACCATATAAATTCTCATAAGAATGCATCCCAACACTTTTATTGATTTGTCACTATAAATTACAACCCATTCTCTATGACATTGTTCTGTGAACATCGGTCCACTGAAAAAATTTCTCTTTCATTGCATTAATTCATTCCACAATTATTAGTCAAAAAGAACATGACTCCTTTCTAAATTAAAATATCATGTATATTATATTGCATTGATAAATTATTCACAATGATTTTATAATATATATTAAATCTATGAAAAATATATTCCTTAATTTTTATGGTTGTTCTGGGCCAATGTTCAGTTATTTATGCCTTTGATGGATCGATATACCCCAACATGATATTATATGACTCAAAAATAAATCTTCTTGTGTACAAAAATGATACATTGTAATATTTTCATATAGTATTTAATTAAATAGTATCTTTAGTGAAATAATTAAACAATATTAATGTTCTTTATTTCTCATGCAATATATAAAAATATCATCTATAACGACTACCACAAACTAAGTAAGATATTTCCTAAATAATTTAAATTTAAAATCCATGATGATTGTGATGGAAATAGTAAGTCCAAATAGAATCACATTAAATTAGTAGTTTCCAAACCTTGATCAAAATTATATATTCTATATGATTTCACTTTTGACCATCAATTTATAGTATCCATATCCATGAATAATCATGGTAATTAATTAAGTTCCCCTTAATTGATCGGAAAAATCACCAATTTATGGTAAATGATCTATATTCCTGACTTTGATCATTTTCTTTTCTTGATAATCACGAAAGAGTCACATTGATCTATTATTCATCATAACAAAAAGAACAATTTAACCCCATGGTGACACATTTGGTGTAATAAATCTTTTATGTTGAATCTATTGAAATTTCCTCTTATATTCTTACAACTATATGTGGGTCATTTTATATAGATTCATTTAAATAGTTTTATTACTTGGTATGATTTCTTTTGAAAACACGACTTCATGATTCATAGAAATACTAGACAACTATTACATAAAGAAGATAACAAATACCAACAAAATATGAATATATTTGATTATTATTCTCTCCGTAAGCATATGAGATAAATATCAACATTGAATATGAATTGAAACCCATACATTGGGGGTACTTCTATTGGAATTTTAATTATACCCTCTTATCAATAATATATCTTAAGTCAGTTCTAAATATAAATTTTTACAACACATACTTGACAAATAATATTTTAGTTATATAATGAAATTCAAACACAAATCAAAGTAATATCAAATTAAACAAGAGTGAGAATAAAAAGATTCACAAGTATCATATTCTCAAAAACAATAGTTAAAAAAGATACGTAGAATTGATATGAGATAATCATAATATAATAATTATTTTTAATTTTAATTAAATTAGTAATCATTGAGTTAGTAACATCATACCCTTATAGAATTATTTTTATCTAAAAGACTATGTAGAATTGAAAATATATTAGAAATTAATAGTACATAAAGTGGATTTTAAGAAAACTTTTCAACCATTAAATATCATACCCCACATCTAAAATAGTGATATCATGTGTTTTCTCTCTTTCTATAAGAATATTAGGTTTTTGAAATGAATCATTATCATTAAAGACAAAATTTTTTAATTTTTTTATAATACAAATATTCATTTCAATTGGAACATTAGATTGTGTGTGATGCATTTTGTGGATCATACTCATAGTTTGTATCATTATCTAACTTCTCTCATTCATTATAAATTAAAATTCATGACGATATTCTTTTCCAAAATAAAATAATTTACTGATATTTTTAATTAAATTTCCACCATTTTTCATTATAGACAAATAGACTAAATGATGTATCATCTGTATTCCTCTTTGATTTTTGTTATAAAAATTATATTTGAATTCCATATTTTATGTATATTAAAACCATGATATTTATGGGATAATTACATATCAATTTCTACCTTTATATTACATCAAATAATTTTCTCATAAATATTATTGTCACATAATCCTAACTCCATTTGGATACATAGAGTTAAGCCACTGAATAATCATTCATCATTTTAATGGTTTAATTATAATACCTTGATCAATCATCAAATTTCTTTCTAATATTTCCTTATATTTAGTAATGTAATCATCATATTTCTTATTTATATAATGTAATTAATTTTCTATTTTAATTGGAATAATGTTGGGAAAATAATTATTTGAGAAAATCATCATAAACTAATCTTACTCTTTTGATTAAATTTCATCTCACTACCTCATATTCATAATAAAATTACACCATTAATAAAGTTAAAATTATAAAAAATAGACAACTTTTTTTGAAGATTTGAGTGTTATATAATAAGATATATATTTCTAGTAGTATTAATCTATTACTCAATAATTACTATATTTAAAATTCCTTGAAAGGAAGTTGGATTTTTTCTCACGAAGACCTCAAAAATACATTGTTCCCTCTATTGAACATTTGGAATCTCAACACGATTCAATGATTGAAATATATTTTTAATTATGAAAATAATATTCAGAACTCATTCAATAATAACAATAGATAAATTAGGAGAAATAGAATTTTATTATCTATCACATTTATCTTTTACAAGGTTCTTTGTAGTTCAATCATTATATGAAACCAAAAAACATAGAATGAGAAATAATAATTATATTATTAAGTCATATAATCTGGAAAAATCATTCATTGAATAACTAAATCATGTAACATTAGGTTTAACCTCATTTATTAGTTTTCATTATCAATTAAAATCATTTACAATGTCTTATAAATAAAATCATAATTAACACAATAAAATACCCAAGAGTATCTAACCTATTCTGTCGTATTTTACCCATTCATAATTCCTTGATGACTATTAATTTAATACCCAATCCACCTCATTCATATTTGTTTCCCCGGGCCAAAACTATTCCACCACCTCATCGACATTCTATAATCCACATAAGGACATATTTTCTTCGAATACTGTATTTATTTCTTTTTCAAAATTTATGATGTTCCCCTATTCATAAGATTCTCCTAATAGTTCTCACTGATGTTTTCTCATTTTTATTTGAATAAAATAACTACCTTCTCTCAAATACAAACTAGGGTGTCCTGATCATTATATACATAAATTTTATATCTTGTTATAAAAATATTCATTACTTATCATTAAGATCCATGCCAAAAAAACAAAATTGTTGTGTATTTGGAAACATGGATACATAAAACAGTACAATAAAAATGTTATGAATCGTATACTAATAAGTTATTCAAACACATCACCCTTTTTAGGCATATAATACAAAAAAAAGATTCTTTGTATCTTGGGGAAAATGAATCCTCATAAAGGATGAGGTCAAATGCTCAGTAATGGTAGACAAGAGAGATCCCAATAAATATTAATATTTTATCATAAGTTTATGAGATAAATATAATACAATTTTAATATAATATCCAAAAATTCAATTAACATAAAAATGAATCATCTAATAAATCATTGGATGTTTATAAAACATGAATCACAAGATAATCAGTGATCTGGAGCCATTTTTAACATAACATTTCCATGTGAATATAACATAACATAGTGGAATCATGTATATCATAATAATATTCATATAAATATTATTCTATGTATTCCCAATAAAATATTTATCCCATGATATAATAGGTATAAAAACCTATGTACGTACTTTTTGTTTTATGATAACCTCCTGTGTACCCTCTTTTAGGCCTAGGATAACATCACATGTACCCTCTATTAGGATTGGGTTATCATATTCTATTACCAGTTTTGGTCATGGGATAACCTACCATGAATCTTTTGATATCGTAAAACTTTCATCGAAACCCAATTAAATAGAGTTATATAACAAACCCACCCATCATATAATCATAATAAATTTATGTGTATGCTAATATATAATAAAAACATTTATCATAACATTAAATCTTAACCCAATGAAAAGAAAAATTGTTTCATCAATGTTTTATCATCACAAAAATAAACCATATAGTTAAATAATAATGATATTAAAATAGTATCATATCCCTAGAAACATATACTAAACATAAATAGATGAATTTTTATATGAAAATACCATTAAAAGATCACAAGAACATTTCTTAATGAAAATTACCTTTTTTAAAATCACATATGTGAAATCATTATGTTCCAAAAATATGGATTAAAATATTTCATTGAATTTATATAGGGAAATTGCAATGTAAGATAAAATCAAAAGGGATGTCATGATAGGAAAAAACTTTGACCATGGGACATAAATTTAAAGAATTGCAACTTTAACATTTTTAGAATAAATTAAAAAGTATATAATTCTGAAAATAAAAAGGTGAAACATTTTAATTAAAAAATTAAATGATGTGATTGGTTAAAAATTAAATTATAAAATAAAAAGGATGTTATAAAAATATTCTACAAATATAATTTAAATAAAATATTGATCGAGAAGAAAAATATTTTCAACCGATGAGACAAATAACGTCCGTTTCCATAAAATTAATTTTTCAGTCTATTGATTAAATAAAGAGATGAAAATGAAAATAAAACAAACAAATTTATAGATGTAAACTCTTTAGAAAGTAATAATTAATTTTTTTGAGATATATATTATATTATTTCATCATTGAATATTTAGGGAGTAACAATCTCGATACAAAGTGAGGTTGTGACGTTTAACTCATACCTCAAGTTTGAATTCCATCATAACTGATCTAAACTATAATATAATAAATTAAAATTACTTATATTTATATAATAGAACCTTTTTCAAACCAATAATACCAGATATTGTACACTTATAATATTTAAACACAAATTAACTAATAATTAATTTTTAAAATTATTGTTTCTAGGTGTTAAATGCTTATTTTTTCATGAATGTTTTGATTTAGTAGTTATAGAACTTGCACATTGATTAGGGTTACATCATATCCAAAATTATAATAATTTAATAATTATAATACTTTATAATTATATAATAATTTAGAACCATTTATATAAATTGTTTATAAAAAATTAATTACATATCTTCATGGAGATGGTACCCCGTACATACAAACGAGTGATGCTTTCTACTATTCAGATGATATAATCGATGAAAGGAAAATAATAATTAACCAATAAAAGAAATTAATATATCATATATATCATATATATATAATAAATCTATTATAACAACAAAACCTAAAATATGGTAATGGTAAATGAATCACATCGCTATATGGAGTCTTTGATCCACTGATATGAACATGTGATTCTTTCGCATTGAATTTGAGGACTAATAGGAGGGAAATGGATGTGAAAAATTCATAATAACATCTAAATATATTTATTACATTGGATTAAACATATTAATCTTGAGAAATTTTTTTTTGATATTTCTTAATGTAATATAAAATTTAAATATTTTGGTTATGATTTATACCTTTTCATCGAGAGACTTCCTTTGGCATACACCTAAGGCCTTGAAAGATGAATCTTAGGAAAAAGACATAGACTGAAGGATGATGGTATGGAATATATGATGTCACATGAGTAGGTATTTAACAATATATAACACTCAATATTATGAATAATGGATTTTAATATGTTCTCTTTTATATGTGAGGGAAGGAGAACAAAATTAATTAAATAAAATATTTCTATAATATGAGGTCAGTTTAGTGTAAAGGTGGATAAGTTGGTTAATACCTAAAATTTAGCAAAATATATGGTCCAAATACACTTAAAAAATAATATTTAGGTAATTTATATGGAATTTACAACTGAAAATCCTAGTTTAACCCCCCCAATAAGTACGTTTTAACATTAACAGTAGTAAAAACTATTAAATAATTTTTCTACTCATTAAGTCCAAAAAGTAAGTTGGAAAAAATTTATATTATATTTGAATAATAAAAATAATGAATAAATTTCAAAATATTAAATTTCATTATATTTGAGAATTTAACATTAAATAAGCTTAAAAATGCAATGAAAACCTATTTTGAGAAAAACTCATTTTTTACCATAAAACAGAACACACATCCATTACAATCCATGTAAAACACATAAAATTATTGTTTAAATACTTTATGGAATATAATATATGTATATATATATAATTTAAAATACTAATAAAAAGATAATAATTTAATTTAATAAGACCAAATCAAATTCCACATATAAAAACAATTTTTAGAGAAATGTGGTTTTTAAACTAAAATTGATTCAATACAAAATTCAAAAATAATGAAGATTAATAATGAATTAATTATTTCGTTCATAATTAATTAATTATTATTATAATTTAATATAAAAGTCAAAACATATTGATACTATTAATTTACATTATTTTATGAATATAAATAGAAATTTTACAGAAATCTATTTTTCACAATTTACATAAAAATAAAAATTATTAGACTAATCCAAACATTTCTCCCTAAAATAATTTTAAAATTATTATTTCAACAAATAATATAAATTACCCCAAATTAAATTTGTACAAAAATTTAAAATTATTTATAATGACTGGTCAGAAAATGTAATAAATTCCATTTTTTATGAAACATTCTTCATTAAGAATAAAATGAATCTGTTAAAAATTGATTAATAATTTATTATTAATTAGTCAAAAAATTGAACCCTTATAAATATTTTTTGAAATAATGTATGAACTATTTATACATGGCAATTTAACATCCCAGTTATAGTGATATACTATATTACAGTTCATTTAGACTCAAGATTGCAAGTCTATAATGTTATTGTATACCTAATGTATTTTTCAAAATAAATACATATAAATTTCAAGTGTCTTATATTCATGAATAATTTTAAACATATATTGGATAATAATTATGAAACTACCATCATTATATGACTTAATGTAGCAGAAATGATCATTGTACCACTGAGTGGGGCCTTCCTCAAGCATGATCAGATAAGATTTATTATTCCATTATCATGTTGTAGGATTCATTACACTGAGGCTTATCATTATCATTAATAGATATTACTTATCACATAGATATACAAAACTTTAAAATGGATTCATGTTAAACTATTCCTCTATGTTACCATTAAGATATTTCTTTTTTAGATCCATCATTACAGAGTGTATTGTATAGGTAACAAACTTACTCAAATCACTATATATTGGTTCATGCCTATCTATTAGATAAAATATATTTGAGAAACATATACCATTATTATGTTTAAGACCCTATAACACATCCATGTCTTTTAAAATGTTCTACCATTAGCCTCCACCTTCATAAAGAAAAACAACATATTCTCAAGTGCTTTCTTCCCCTTTGGTTACTTAGTTATATCCCATGTTTTTTGGGAATAAAACATTGAAATATCTTATTTTTTTCATTGAATCACTCATTATTAAGTCATTTAGAGTGGTAAACTCTTGCAATATTTTATGTTCTCCCCTACCCATTAGAAGTAATAGATTCCGGAAAAGTCCGACCCTTTGTTCCGAACTTATGAATCTAGTAATTCTCCATATTAAAAATTGAAGCTCAAATATTTTTGGTTATTTATATTCTATTTCATTATCTTCCAAATTTAAAAATTATGAATCTATTATCATATAAAAAATAGTCCTAGATATGTTAAGAATATTTTCCCCTAATGTATCTATCAAAATTTATGTGATTCTATTGGAACTCTCTAAAAAAATTAATTTCTTATTACTTCATACTAGATGAAAATAGACATGGTATATTGATTATTTTTTCAAAAAATCATTATCGACCATGTTATTTTTTCTCTATAATACCTTAAAATTTAATAATACATCCTGAATCAAAATTATATTCCAATGATCATTATCCATGATATAGGTTCAAAAATATTCATCATCATATCTCATAATGAAACACGTATTAAACTTTTTCTTTAGTTTATACATATCCTTAGAATTATCATTGATGTAGGTGATACTCTATTTTTTTTTATATATATTTTAGAAATTTACTTGACCATAGATTATTTGGAATCTCATATTCTAATAGACTTGATAGGAATATGTTAACCAACAGTTTAATAATGTTCATTTATTATTCCTAAATTTTCATTGAAATTACAATGTATAAAACCATTATTTAGTAATTAAATATAAACATAAGGTTAATTCACCCAAAAATATATTATAATTTGGGTTACATGGCATATTTACCATCAGCATGATCCCCTCCTTCGCTGACATCCATGATTTGGACATCAGAACTTTTAGGTATATGAAAACTATTTTCTACTTCTAAAATATATTACTTTTAAAACATCCAAACAATGGGTGTTCTTGATTTGGTAGAAATTTATCATTTATAATCATCAAGATCTTATAACTATGGTTTCAATGATGGAAATATCCAATCTAAGGAATCTCATAAGATTATATTCCTATATTATCACTCTATTTCATCATCTTATAAAATATAAGAAACCGTCCTTGACATATTCAGACATGACCATTGATCCTTCAGTAAATTTCCAAAATATTTTAGTAAAATTTGTACCAAACACTACATCATCAAGGTGTAATATATAAGTTATATTCTTCCATAACACCAGGTGGTGTCTCACATACATCAATTTAAAATGTAACCATTTTAGATTTCAATATTAACATATTCTTTCACAATATAATCATGATCCTCATTATTCACCATGTTGAATTTTTGGAATTATCTAAATAAATAGTTCATCATGAATAAATACACATAATTTGCGTTAAATTATTCAATAAAATCATTCACTAAGTATTCTATAAGAGTGTTGACTTGTTGGAAAAAGTTTTTATACCCCTCACATATGTTTGAGGAGTTGGAAAATACAGAGGAGAACTTATCAAAATTGAAAATGTGATCTTTATATTACATATTGATTTTTCATCTCTTCCTGCACAAACCAATATGTGGGGAAATGATGTGTATATTTCCCCTATCTCCTTGTGGATGTTTTTTTTCCACAGACATCCCCATTGATGTGGCCATATTATTCCTTGATAATTTAGTGCATTTCAAAAATATGGTTGGGCTTCCCTCTAATTTTGTTAGTCATAGATGATTTCATTCCCAACATCCTCAAAAACCATATATATTTTCCTATAAGTATTTATTATGGTCATTACCATCAGATCTCATGATTTTTGTAATGATAATTGTAATAAAAGATTCTAACTATCATATGTGATCATCAATTTAAGTAATTTAATTTTTTATCAAATCATATTGATGTCACTCACATGATCACCCTTGGGTATAAATTTTGATAATATAACAATGAAATATGCCTATATCATTAACACATTGTTCAAAATTTTCCTTTTCTCAAACATATTAGTTATAGAATTCATTATCTGTTTTGTGGTGTTCATCTCCCCGGTGTTAAATGATTCGTTATGTACCTATGACATCCATACCAACCCAAATTATTTTCTTTCTATACTTTCTCATTATTATTTCTATATCTTCACTGGTGTGATTCCAATAAATGAAATATTAAATTTCATTTTAATGATATATAATTAAAATATCATTTTCAATATTCCAAAATATATCCCATCTATTTTTTCTACATGAACCTTATATAGTTCCAACACCACACCTTATGATATTTCTAAACTCTAAAAAAATTGGAATGCAGTATATCTTATGTGAATATTAGCTAATTCTACCGAGTCTGCATTGTTGTCACCAAGACCATGATGTTATACCACATTTTATGAATTATAAAAAAAATCTACCCAAGAAATTATCTACTGGAAGAACCACATATCATTGAGAAATATTCTAGAACATCTTTAATCATAAGGAATCCCTAGATATGATATATATATATATATATAGAAAGACAAAGACACACCCTAAATCAGCACACCATGATAACCTCATCACACACAACCACAGAAAGTCTCACAAACAATCTTACAAGCATATATTATTGAAAAGTAATGATCTTTTTTATTCATGTGGTTCATAATTTACCACTAAAAACAACATGAGACCTTTTCTTCATTCATTCATTACAATAATTGGTTAAATTCAATCACAATAACATAGGCTCACTAATTAAAAGTAATCACCGGATCACATCTCATGTATGTGCATGTGGTCTGATCCATATATAGTAGGTTCTAGAATGATATATTTCCTTTATATTATTATTTTAGATAAAAATTTATATTTAATTAATATTGACATTTAATCCTCAACTCCCCTTTTGTATTAATATTTTTTTCCGTTTTTATCTCCCTTTAAATATACAAATTATTCTCGATTAATGAAACCCCAACACCTCAAAAATATCACAAAACTCATATATATATATATATATTAAAAACGATAATTAAATATATATATATATACACACAATAATAAATATATTCAAATATAATAAATTATATGAATATATACTTTAATTAATTTATTAAAAACACAAACAAAATTTGTAATTTAATTATATTTATACACACACATATATTTATTAGGAACTATTAAAATAATTCTAATATTATTATATAATTTTATTACGTAATATAATATAGAAACATTATTTAATTATATTTATTACTCAAATATTAAAAGGCTATAATTAATATGATAATATTGTTAAGCATACCATTATTGATTCAATTGGTATCTTTTCATAAAAATTATCACGTTATCCAGTTTTATTGGTTTTTTCTGGGATGGTTTGATGTATTAAATACATAAGGATGAGGCCATGTTACTCCCAGAAATTGGAAACCCTTTAATAAATGACTTTATGTAGTCACATTAAGATAAAAACGCAGTCCTTGATTTCACATCAATCTCAATATTCATCTCTGATATTTTATTGACAATAATGATATCTTTCATCTCAATTCTTCAAAAAAATATTTCCTTTATCGAAGTTTCATCTTAATTTCAAAACCATTAATGATAATCTGATCTATATATAAGAAAACAATGATGAAACTATCATCATTAAATGTATTTTGGCAATATGTATGATTACTGTTACACTTAATGAGTCATTCCACAACTATAGAAGCATAAAATTTCTGATTCCACTATATTGGTAATCGAATAAAACTATATATACTTTTATTTAATACTTAAATTCATATTTTTTTGATCTATAAAACCAAACAACATCTCCATATAAATATCTTCCTCATTCTCACTATGAAGAATGTATATATTTACATATTTTTTTTAGTGATGATTATTTTTTGAAACCATGGTGAACACTATTCAGATGTTATATTGATTATCTAAAAAAGAGAATATTTTTGGAGAAGTTAGTAAATTCATTCAAATGGAATCTATATTACACTAGTCATTCCTTATTACAATTTTTTTCATCATCCTCATACATCGAATGGAAATATCACGTATTCTGAAGTGATTTATTCACCTTCAGAAACTCAGTCAGATTCCATGTTCCTTTGGAATCAGATAGAGAGTTTTATTATTTCATCACTAACTCCCACTTTTCTGAAACCACTAATTTTGATTCATTATTCAAGGATTTTAGGATCTCTACTATATGTTATAATTTATGTTTTTATGTATTCCTAACTCCATTATTCTTATCTATTGAATCTATACGATTTTCATTATTTTAATTTTAGATCAACTTCGTTTGGTATCGAATCTTCCATTTCACTAGCATCTATATTCACAACATTGGAATCTCATATATAAGGATCAATAGTACTAAAGTATTCAGAATCATCATTTTCAAATCAATCATCAATCCTTTTAGTGTTTTATTCTAAAAAATATTAACCTGATATTCAATGGGTAATTTATCTCAGTTCAACATTTCCTTCTTTAGTTTATTATTAGTTTTTAACATCCCATTCATTCTATAATATGTCTTTCCATATCAAAATTTTAATAAATAGAGCATCCCAAATCCTAAATATCTTTCAATGATCAACATCCAAGAGTGATAATCCAAAATTTCTGTTGTCATATTCCATTAATAAAAATTTATAGGGGTGTAACTTATATTTTTATGTATCATTTCCATCAACCCGAATGTAAGATATACATAGGAAAATTTTAAAAATGTTAAATTTAAATTTAACTCACTATGGATGATATGTAATTTTCTATTGTAATTTAAAGGATATATATTTTTAACTAAGTGTGTTGTTGTGTTTATATATTACACCCAATATTCTTTTGGAATCCCAATGTATACCATAATAATTCATGCATTCTCTATTAATGAATAATTCGTTTCTAAATCACACCATTATACAATGGGGTACCATGAACAATTTTTACATACTAATCCCATTGTCTTGAAAAAGAAATTACAACATTTTTTGTAGTTTTACTCACCCCTATTTTCATAACTAAAGAGCATTAAATCCAAAACATTCTGATGTTCTATAACGACTTTCAAGAAACCAACACTCTAATTCCCTCATACATTAATAATGTTAATCTAATTTATCCTTATTAAATCATAAATAAAAGTAACAAAGTAAATTAGTTCTCTATAATATTATAATAGAGATAGATCCAAAACATCCACGAAAAAAGATCCAACTACCAAGATCTAGGATTCCTGCTATTTAGGTTGGATTACTCCCTATACTACTTCCAATGCACATAACATTCTAAAAACAATTATGTTATCAATCAACTGAATGTGTTCTATTTTTAGAAATGTTATTCTTATAACTAATCAGTTGGAGATGATAACACCAAAACTTTGGAAACTCAAAAATTGGTACTCTGGAAATTATCATTCCATATAATATTCTGATCAAATATATGACTGTATCATCGACTCCATTGGATACCACAATGGATTCATGAGTAACCATCATAAATCGAAAATAAAATCATATACCAAATAGTATATCATCATGTTTTCCTACGGAAATTTAATTCTTCATTGAACTAGGATGTTATTCACTTATTTCAATTTCATGAAGCATAAATTTGACAATTAGATGGTAACATCATATTTACCTATGAATCTAAGTGCCTAATTATCCAAAAAATTCATTTATTGAGAAATTTGGATACACAATTTACCATGCAGCCTTGCTCTTTAATTTTGTGAAATGATACAATAGAATCACTTATCCCAAATTATATCAAAGAGAAAAATCTTAGTAAAATGTTTTTATACACATCATCTTAGTTCATAAAACAATATTTTCTTAAATAAAATTTAATATAATTTACATCTTTTTTTATAGAATCCTTCTTGAGATGGACACTATTCCAATATATCCATCTTGTTGGGATTGGTCAAATAGATTTTCCTCATCACCTTTCTCAGGGCCCATTTTTTATTTCCACAAACATATCCATTATGATTATCTCCATTTTCGTTAATTTTTTTTTCATATTATGAAATTTTTTTGGAATTATCTTTATTTGATTTATTCATTCATGATTAGATTCTAATAATCCTTAAACACCTTTTCATTTCCCCCACACAAATTACTTACATTTGTTAGTATCACATCCCATAATTTCAATATACATGAAAATAACAAAATGACCAAAATTTCAATGATGAATTGGAAATTCATTGATTTTATCTTCCCAAGTATTATATTTAATTCATTCATATGATCATACGTATTTCAACCTTTCAATAATATCATCCAAAAAACCTCGTTATGATGAACACTTTGTTCAATATTTTTGTCTTCTCAAACATGTTAGTTAAATCTTCCATTATCTATTTTGTTTTTTATTCTCTTTAACTATGAAAAAATATTTTGAATCAATGAATTCCAATAAAACCCAATAATTTTCTTTTCTCACCATTCTCAATCCACATTATCTATTGTCTCTCTTCTTATCCCCATAAACAGAAAATCAAGGTCCTTTTGAATGAGATAGTCCTCCATCTACAATATTTGGAGTCTATAATTTATCCCATAAAATATATCTATTATATTTTTACCATAATCCAATAAAACTCCATTAATAACCAATAATCTCCCATATAAAAAAATATATATATGGTAAGTGAATAATACCTGACTCTTATAAGTGGTTTTTTAATTCCATGAACCAAGCTCTTATACCACTCTCTCAGAAACCCCTAAACCATTACTCTCTAGAATTAATCCATTAGAAGATCTACCTAGTAGAAACAAAACTTCTAAAACATCTTGTATTTGTATGTAATCACCTAAAATGATGTACTAGTACTTATTATATTGGTACACTCCCTATATCACCACACCAAAATAACCTCCTCATGCCCAATCACACAATTACTTACAAATATCCAGAGAATATTAAATTGTCATAAAATAAATAAAACATGATTTTACATGGTTGGAACATTATTAAATATTTAAATAGGAGAAAAATGTTGTCATTATTTCAATAAAATAATTATTTAAAAGGATTTAGTATAAAAATTTCCACTAATTAATTGTAATATCCTGATCTCATAACATGTGTGTGCATGTGGTCCCACCAATTTGTAGTCGGTTGAAGCCAATATTCTAGTCCTCTAACTTTTGGATTTTTTTAAAATCCTTGTATTTATCATGATGACTACTAATTTCCTATGTCAAGTATAGATATAACCAATTAATTTTGATGAGTAATGAGAATTACTATTATGTAATAATTAATGACCCTTATGCCCCACCCTTTTTTATAAAAAATTAAATAATGATCTTAACACAAGTCCCTCAGATGACCCATATACATGTCTGTATAAAAATTTTACATCATCTACTAGACCACTAACATCATACACAACCAATGAAAGATATTGTATTCCCAATAATAATTTTCTACAATATCCCACTACCACTGCACTAGGTTGTCCAAAAACATCTTCTATAGTTTCTTCTTAGATTTTATTAAATTAAAAATTAAATATGATTCACATTCCTAACACCACAATTTTGAAATATGAAATTATAGAGGGATTGAATATCATAACTCACATTTTCGCATCACATTTGAACTTCTAAGAATAATTTACATGCCAAAAACATTATATAAAATTAACAAATTATTATGACATAATTAAAGAATAAATTATTACATCAACACTAATAAAAATAAAGAATTTATCATTATTGTATATTCATTGTATGTGCTATGAAATTAGTGATTTTTTTGTTCCATTAAAATCTGACAACATTTATTATTTCTAGAAATAGTTTTTATAAAATCACTCTTCATTAGTGAAAAAAAACTGATCACTTGTGACCATTATCACTGATATTTTATCATTGATATAGGGGGTAAATTATCAATTCTTTTATGTAGTGTTAAGAAAATGTGCCTATTATTTGTGATATTTTAGTGATGATATAGGTTACTATTATCGATTTTATTTCTAGAATTGATTAATGCCAATATACAGGAATGTGATATTAAAATTAATAAACACAATAGTAATATTTATAATCTAATTTCAATATAATTGAATTCAGAACATAAAAAAACTATGTAATTATTTCATAAATTTTAAACATTAATATGTATAGTAATATTGGTGAGTACATATTTTCTAAAAAATCAATAAATTTAAAAAAAGTAATTTTTTTTGTCTTTGGAACCCAACCCCCTCTCAGAAGAACCTGGTAAATTTACTAATTTTTGAATAAAACACTATAACAAAAAAAATTGAAACTATATAAAAATAAAATTAATAAGTTGTTAATACTATAAATAAATAAATAATAAATTAATATGGTACAATGCATTAATAAAATGCCAATTTTAATCTAAAAACATATAAAATGAGTCATACAATGAACATAATATGTCATACTAATTTATGATTTATTCCTTTACATCACAAAATATTTATAGATCATTTTCCCAATGTAACAGTAAAATCTGAGCTCATTTTCTCATTTTTGAGAATGTGATTCGTGTGTTGAATAAAAATATAAATTTCAAAAAATAACTATAAATTTGAGTCAATACTAACCAAGAAGTGTATCATATTGATATGAGAATGATTCCTAGACATAAAAAATGTTTTTTGACAATTTTCATAGATTTTTATGAAAATCCATGTGTGAATAAAATTTTTATATTAATGTAACATTTTATATAAAACATTGTTTTAAATAGAATACCAACAATTTGAGTCCTTCCAATCAAATGGGGTAGCATATTTATGTTTGAAAAACTACTATATGTCACAGACAAATTATGGATCATTTTAATACATGAAAATTTTCATACCACTATCCATTTTTTGTTTTCAGTGACATACATATATTTTAAACTAGGAGGTCACATTTAAACAAAAAACACATAATTGGAGTGATATTTTTCACATAATGTATTAAATTAGGGAAAACTTTATTATTACATGTTACAAATTACTTTGGATTATTTTCCTAATGTATCAAAAAAAATGAATGTGTATTTTTCTTCTTTTGAGTTTTTCATGCATTTTTAACTAAAATAGAAATTGTAAATAATAGCACACACGATGTGCCACAATGGCCACATGATGTGTGTAATTGACATGTGGTTGAGACCTAAATAGAAAAATTTACATATGGATTAATGAAAAATTATATTTATACAATATGATTTTGTTTTCTCAATTTTATTGGAGTGATATTTTCAGCTAAATTTTCATTTTAAAACACTAACCACGATCTTTTAAACATAAAGGCCATACTATGTGTCATATTGATGTGTGGATTATTCTTACATTTCCAAAATTACTTTGGGATAATTGAAAAAATTTATAAATACGATTTGTGTGTGTTTACTTTTTATTCATTGAGTGAAAATTGTTCTTTACAAATATATTATTTTAAAATGAAAACACACTCTTTGAGTAAAATTGGTCACACCATGTATCAAATTTTTTTTCACTAGATAATACATGTTAAAAATGAATTACATAATTTTTTCCTAAATAATAATGAATATAGTAGTGTGTTTTCCTATTTTTCTATGTGGTAATCAGGTTCTTAACTAAAATGTCACTTTTAAAATGAGAGAATGTAACACCCCAAGATTTTATGAGATATATTATTTTTAATTTATATGATATCTTCTATTATACACTACACCTAGATTGGTATGTACTATAAGAAACATCGTATTAGCTTGTGGTATAATCAACACTATTCTTGGCTCATGTTACACACAAATTCATGTTCGTTTTGTGAAAATTAATCTACGCAACATTAAGTATAGATTTTATTAATATATAAATGAAATATGTTTTGATTATGTTATATGAAACACCAAACATAGCTTTGCCTACACACATCCCATACTTGGCTTGCATTACACACAATCAAGACATTATTCGATAGCATGTATAGTACGCAATACCAAGATTCACTAAACGAGAAATTATAATAATAATAATGTGAACTAGCCGTTATCAATAGTAATAACCACTTTTATAAATTTTATTTTTCCAAATGGACATCATTTTTGGATTCGGAATATCAAAATTATCCTAGGGTGAATTTCTGGTATTTTTCTGAAAACATTCAATTTTTGATGAATAGTGAAAACATTGCGTTACTATTTAAAAACCGACTTTTTATTTAAATAATTACTTATATTATTTAAATTTTTTTTACATCCAAATTGATACATAATACCTATATATGTTATATTTAATTAATTGGAGTCATTTTATACTAATTTTAGATATATAAAAATTTTATTCAACTTTTCACCGCCTATTACCGACCTCATAAGATAATTTGATAATTTACATAAATCTTAATTTTACAGCTTCTAAGAATGGAATTTAGAAAATCCAATAGACACTGTTAATATCAAGGATTAAAATATGGTTCAATAAGATTAAAATAATTATTGGTGAATAGTAACTTTTTATTTTTTTTACAACTGTTAAAAGTAAATAGGGAAATTAAGGGTAAAAAGGATATTACTATTAACCCAACACATGTCCTAATTATATTGTATATGTGTAATTAGACCAAAAACAACCTTTTCAATAAAATATTACCCTTTAGGTCCACTTGGATTGGATTATGACATTTATTATTATATTATTTAAAGAAGAGATAAAATGGTTAAAATCCAATTTTAATAACTAAAACTTTTTTAATATAGGGTTATATATAAAATGAATTCCACTATAAATATTCATTAGAAAGATAAAGATATTTCATACCTAATGGTATTTTATTTATAATTTTTAGACATAATATAAATTAATTTATTAATGACACAATGGTGATGGAGTAATTACCAAAATAAGTAAATATTAAAATAATTGATATTATAAATACCCAAATAAATTTAATTTGAGACTTCATATGAATTCCACTAATTTCTAGGTTAATATGACATGTTAGTATTGATTTAATAAACTTTATCCTTACTAATCATTATGTTATGATTTTCAAAAAAATCAATTACTAAATAGAGTCAAAATTGACATAAAATAGTTTATAAAACAAGTATCATATTATTAATTGTTATTTTATTCCTAAAAATATACGGTTCGACAAAATAACTTAGATAAGGTTATATATATTAATAATGAACAACTTGGGGTTATTTTGTCTTGTTATATTAATTTTATTAACCATATAGTTTAAGAAAACAAGAAGACATGGTAAAAGTAAAATTATTTAACATAAAGTTATATATAAATGATAAGGGTAAAATAGTAACCAAAACAGGTCTAAATTATATTGGTTGAGAGGAGATAGACCCATCCCCAAATTAGAATCGAAATAATAAAATTTGGATCTATTATGAACCGAATATGACTTTATTATAAAATAATATTTTATGTTTTTTCAAAGGTCCCCTTCTCCTCCCTTATAAAAAGGGCACCACTTCCCTCTTCTCTACACATGATTTTGAGCCATGAAGCTCAGAAAAACCCTGAAAATTCCTCTTCTCAACCTCTCTACTTATATAATAGGGGTTCTGGTCTTCTCAAAAGGCCAACTCTACTGCCTTAAGAAGAATCGTAAAGGAGGTGCGTCGAGGAAGAGGTAATCTCTACTACCGACTCATTCAAGATTCTTTCTTGTTCTACTTCCACATATTTAGTTGTTTCATTATGAAGTAATAAAAACAGTATTACTTATATACTGATATGTTATTATAAATATTAAACAACCCTATTTCACCTTCTATCCATCCTATGAAAAATGAAATCACCACGAATGTGTACGTACAGAATACCATCTCCACGATGTGGTGTAATCTGTTTTCCACCACCACCTTACTTGGATGGGTATAATGGTGTAAAAAATAAAAATATATTATTATTATAACATCATACGGATTCTAAGATATTATATCATCCACTCAAATTCCATTCAATAAATATGGGAACCATAACATCGCCCGTGCGTACGTACAGATTACCGTCTCCACGACGCGATAAGATTCATTTTCCATGTTAACAATTAATGAATGATTATAAAGTATATATAATAAGTAATCAAGAAATATATGAAATATTAATGATAATGGATTTATGTATATGTCATTTTCTTACATCTATTAAATTTAATAAGTAAATGAAAATAATGTCCATGCTTACGTACGGCCTACCGTCTCCATAAACGGTGTACTTCTTTCCATTTATCGATATATTATATATATGTATATTCTTAATATATGTTATATATAAATCATGTTTTATATTATGGAATTATGTAATCGTGATCTAAGTAATAATATGAACAATTACAAGTCAAAACATGAACGATAAATGAATGTATTTTACCCAAAACGCTGCTTTAACATGGAATTGACAAATGATAGGATAATATAAAGTCGTAAGTGAATCATATATGATATAATAAATATTATTATGTAATAGTTACAAGTTAATCATATGTTTAAACCCACTATATAGAAGTCTCAGGCACATACAGAAGAAATTGGACAAAAGTTAAGGGATAATTATTACAATCTCATTCTTATCAGAGATTGATTATTCTTAAGTATTTACTGGGATTATGTTTATTATCCATGTCCATATGTTATAAAAATGTTTTCATAAAATGTTTACATTTCTTCCATGTATTTTTAATGTAATTTTTACCATTTTTTTACTTTTTCCACATCTTATGGGAGTAATATTTCTTTTGTTTACCATACGAGGTACATTTTGTCTTTTCTAGAAAAAGTACAAGAAGAATGTTTTTTAAACATATATGGCATGAAAAGATTGTTACAATTTCATAACGCCTTATTTTCATGAAGCATACACTACAAGATTTAATGAATATTTTCCACAAAATCCATTTCTTTTAAAATTTCATGGCATTTTTTAAAAATTAAATGATTTTGAAGATGAAAGGATATTTTCCTAAAAAATTCATTTCAAGTGTTTTATCAAAACCATTTTCCATATAAGATGGCATTATTTCATATGTGTATGTTTCAAGTATAATTTCTCTATGATTTACATGGTTTCACATTTCTTATGATGAAATGATATCCATTTTTTATAGATTATGTTATGATGGGATGATGTTTATGAAACCCATTTTATACATTGGGTAATGTTGAATGATTTATGTTCATGTTGTGGCACAAGTAATAATGACTTCACTATGAGTTGGGTGGGACCTATATATCCATCTAATGAATTGGGAAATGATTTATATCTCATGATATAGACATGGCTAGAATGGTAAGTTAATCTGGTTTAGTGTTACAAGACTGGAACGAGGAGTGAACTCGATTCAGAAAGGGACTTTCTCCACTAAGATTGTCTTGGAAGTAATGCCTTGGATACTATGGAAATAATTTCATGTGCTTGTTGTTTTTCCATAATAACATGTTTTATTCCCATGCTATTTTATCATTATTTATGTTCCATTATGATCTATGCCTTATGCACAATCCTGTTTTATTTCATTGCTCATGATTTTGAAGTTTAAACATTATGGTCATGTTTTTAATTTCAAATGTATATGGTTGGTTTTATTTTCTCCATTCTCACTATAAGGACCCAGCCTTAAACCTTACTTAATATTGAGTTATTAAAATATTACACATTGAGGATCTTTTAAGGTTTAGAGTTTTAGAGAATTAGATCAAAAAACTTGCATTACATTCCACATTTAAATAAAGTGGTTACATAAAAGACAGTATTCATTTTTCCCATCAACTGAAACATATTTAAAATAAAACATGGATTCATTCTTGACACATCCTTGACACTATCATCATATCATATACCCTTCCCTTGACCTGTGAAAAAGATTTCAAAAACTTGTGATGAGAATAAAAAGATCAGTATGGGATATAAAAATATGGAAAGGAAACATGAGTACATGTATTCATATGAATGAAATCATACTTTACCCATAAAACATAATCACATTAACATACCTCATAAATTCATGAATAAATCATTGAAATAATAAGACATAAAGGTAACTTGATGCATTCATAACATTCTTACGTAGGGAGTAACCCTATTGGTTATGTTTGGAAACCCCATCACAGTATATTCCCTAAATCTCTTCATAGAAACCTTAAATTTTCACTCCTTCACATTACCCAATGTATTGGAGAGCTATATCGGGCTCACCCACCCTTAGTTTATCATGGAACCGCCCTTCTCTATAACAATTCCCAAGAACCATAACATAATCTTGTCACATAAAACATGCAAAAAGGAAACATAACATTTCCATCTTTCAATAAAAATATATCAATACAACACATTGATATAAATACATTATAAAAACCATTTTCAGTACCAAAATAAAATAAAAGTAAAACATGGTATTTATTTTTCTTTAAAAAAATGTAATGGCTCGTATAGGAAGCCGAAACTCAAATAATGGTTACGGTGGCGGAGAAATCATTGTCGCCGCATACGTACGACAAAAACATTCCCTTTTTCCATTTAGTAAAATGATTTGAATAAAAAAGATTCCTTTCGGATAAATGTTAATGTCAAAGGGGTTTATACACCATATAAAAGAAGGTTTTCTATAAAACAAAATATGCCTCAATTAAAGGAGATTGAGACGAAGTCCCATACAAAAACAGTATCATTGGATTAAGGATAAATGAATTACATAATTATGTGTGACAAACTAATACACCAAATATTAGTGGATATTATGTGTAAATCTATTAGACGTTATTCAAACATATTCATAGAACGACATATTCAAGGAGTACAAGCTTATCCCAAAGATTCAAAATTGGGTTAAGAAGTTCCCTTGGAAAAATTTGACAGCCTAACGGCGTCACTACAAAATTCAGAAAATGTGTTGATGTGAGATAAAAAGGGTATCTCATAACATGGACAGAATATTTAAATCAATAAGGATATATAAGAACATATCCCAACATAATAGTATGTGAATTAAAAGACATAACAAAGGATGTCTTTTAAAAAGAGGAGGGTGAAAGGTTCCCTTACCGACATGGGTATCTTTCGAAACATACACCCCATGAAAGAGGGACAACACAACAATGATGTAAATACTCATAAATGAATGAATATTACACAATGAGTAAAATAATGGGAAGTACATACACCACTCAAAGGATATTGTGGCTAATGTAGCATAAATCTAACGGAAATAAAAGTGAGATGAAAATCCCTTATGAAAACCCGGCAGACTTCCAAAATCGATTGATTAGATCAAATAGGGTCTCTCATAATATTAACATAAAGTTTACAGAAACAGTAATATAAAAGAACATCCCCCAACATAACAAAGAGGAGCTTAAAATAAGTGACATAAAGGAGATTACTTAAAAAGAAAGAGAGGTTAGATCTCTTACAAAAATTCGGCAGCCTAAAGGCGCCACTCAAAGCATCCAAAATGGATTGATGAGAGAGAATAGGGTCTCTCATTATATGAAAATGAAAATTACAGTAAGAGTAATATAAAACAATATCCCAATAACAAGAAAGGTGAGCTTTGAAAGGAATGACATAAAAGAGTGTACTTTAAATGAAAGAGAGGAGTCAGATCCCTTACCTCATGTCCAACTTGTCTTGTTCGTTTCATTATATTCTAGAATAATAAACTTTGGTCAATTTTTAATTTCCTAAGAACCTTATAAAAATATTATTATTCAGTTCATATCACATATTATAATGTTATATTAATTGTTTAATAATGTTAGTACATATTAGACGTTTTTGCCGATGTTTGGTACATGAGTCAAAAATGAACTTGTTTGAAAAATGATTGTCCATTTAGTTATAAGTAAATAATTTACAGAATAGTATTAATGATTAAAATATCATATATATCCAGTAAATATTCATTTTATATTATTCCATATCATTTGGAGATAAAAAACGAAAAGCATCGTTCATGGAGACGGTAGGTCGTACGTACGCATGAACGCTACTTTCATTTTTTCTTTTTCATATTAATGGAATTAAAAATAAATGATATATATATATATATATTATAATTAAAGTATTATATATATGTTATATAGGTCACATATGTTCATTAATTTTATTATTTATACATTCCATGTATTGCATGTACGATTCACATCACTTGAGGGGGCGGTAGTCTGGACTTCCTCATATGAAATTATCGCATTTACACAACATGAAATGAATAAAGGTATGGTTTAAATATAAAATACAGAAGCATATAGTAAGCGTAAATACCATATATATCATATATAAAATATAGTGACATTATAATTGCCACCTTTAAATGTGTTAAATGAATATTGAACAATCATCGTTTCGTGAGGCAGAAAATCACGAACCACAGAAACAGTATGTTCATTAACCATTAGACGAAGGTGTGTGTAAAGGTAGATCGAATCCATCTTATAACAACAACCTATTATATTTAATATACTATAGTTGTAACAAAATAGATTAATAAAAAGAGTTTATGGGGTTGGAGAAGAAAAATAAAACAAAAGGACACAAGTGAAGACATTACCTCAAAATCGGGTAACTCCCTTTGGTTAGAGCTCAAAGGCATCCGTAGGAAGACTTCTGAAAAAAGTGAGGCTTCAAGGAGTTATATAGGGATGTGGAGAGACAAACTGGGCAGGGTTTGGCCGAGCCAAAGGCTTTGGAAGTGTGGGTAAGGGGGTAGAGGTGGGGGCCTTTTATAAGAGGAGGGGAGAGGCACTATTGGAAAGCAAATAAATGTTACTTTATTGTAGAATGAGTTTCGGATTTTAATGGTCTCACATTGATGTGTTTCTAGGATAAGGTGATAAGGGTTCGAAATCCACCTAACCAATAGGTTTTTGACATGTGTAGGTCTTAGATTTTACATTATCTTTCCATTTTATTTAAACTGTTAAATAATGAGGTCATCACTACATCATCATGATGTCATAAATAATTTAATTTATTTAATGTCTAAAAATTATAAAAAAAATACTATGATGTATGAAATACTTTTTTCTTTCCAATGACTATTTATAGTCAAAATTATGACTTGTAAAACCCCATGTAAAATTTTTTTTAGTTAAACATCTCATGTTTGTGTCATTTTTATGTTACCATTAAATAAAAAGATATTTGTATCATTTTCAAACCAAAGTGGCTCCATGGGGTCCCCAAGTTGACCCATGCATTGCCTTTGTCAGAGATGACACATCCAATGATGGTAGGACATGTGTCTAGGTCATTTCATTATATTAAAACATTATTCTTACCATAAACTACACTAAGTACCTCTAATCGCAATTAAAAACATAATAAGTTACTATTCACCAAAAAATTATTTTAATCCCATTGAACCACATTTTACTAATTAATGAAAACAGTGAATGTCATATTTTTTAAATTTAAAACACAAAGATGGAAAAATTTCATTTGAACGGAAAATCAGTTTTTATAAGTACCACTTAGTGGTTTCACTATTCATCAAAAATCGATGTTTTTCAGAAAATTACCAAAAATTCACCCTAAGCTATATTTGATATTTCAAATTCAAAAATTACGTCTATTTTAAAAAAATCAAAACATATTATTTGCATTAATTAATTTAATAATTAATTCCCGATGTCAGAGCAAATAGCGTGTTTTTATGAAACAAAATGTTTCAAAAGATTGACACTAGTTTAAGTCCGATTTCAAAGTGAAATTAATTCCAATGACCACTGTTGGATTAAATGGTAAAAATATATTCTAATTTCACTTTAAAACCAATTCAAAATATAATATAATCATATAAATAAATTAGATTAAAATGTGGTTTTGAATTAAAATACAACATTTTTCACTAGACATTAAACATTGAACTTTTGTCGAAAAATACCAAAATATTACACAATGTAAATTTTGATGTCCCGATTCTAAAGAAGAATTTTATTTTGACATATTTAACACATAAAATTTTAAAAAAAGTTTATTTAAAAGAGGTTCGCCATCAAAAGGAGGTTAATCGACCTTTTAAAGAATATTAGAATGTTTACGCATAAAATTGGATTCATTTTCCTTTTTAATCCACTAATAATTATTGTAA
This sequence comes from Viscum album, assembly GCA_963277665.1. Taxonomy (NCBI): domain Eukaryota; kingdom Viridiplantae; phylum Streptophyta; class Magnoliopsida; order Santalales; family Viscaceae; genus Viscum; species Viscum album. The sequence goes on from OY728160.1 coordinate 1,925,290,533, forward strand.
AAATTAAAAATATTTGACAAACATATATAATCATTTTTTGGATAGTTCTATTCATTCCCTCCATTAAAACGACTAGGCGTTAACTACTATTTAAAATAATAATATTTTATTATTAGAGTGCAACGTAAGATTCCCAAGAAACTCGTTGTTGTGTGTTGGGTACGCCATCGAGCGTAGCATCCCATTAAAAGTAATAGTAATATTTTATTCACAAATATGGATAAATATAAAAATGTCATATTATTTATTTACCTGGGGTGTTACATCCTTCACCCCTTTTGGGAATTGCATCCTCACAATTTTAAAATTGATCTTGGAAACATCCTTGAATGTCCCACATCAGGACAAGAGTCGGTAAAACAATCACTTTAAAATAAAGAAATATAAGTACAGTGGTCACCCGAGTTAACCCATACTAGAATTCCATGTAGAAAAACATGGAAATGGAGGAGAAAACATGGGGTCATGTTCTGATGGAGAGTGATAGAAAACATGTTTAGGAGAAAGTTAACCACAAGAAAACCACAAAATTGTGATGGGTTAAACGTTATTTGATTCCCAAGTAGGAAAAGCTAATAGATAACATTTATGTTTTAAGTTACTATTTATTGAGGAATTTATTCATAAGGAAACATAATCACTTATCATGTTGACGTTCATCTTTTATTAGATTCCTTATACAAACTCATATTTTCTCCAAAAGACGAGTATTTTGGAATACTTGTTCACATTACGAGTACTATAATCAACTTCTAGTGAATCACCTAATCCAAAAAAGAGAACTATATACCTCCCATGTCTTTAGACTTCAACCAAAACCAAAACCTAAAAGGTTAGTACTTGATCAGATAATCCAGAAAAGGATAACCCTTTATAAAAAGAAAATCTGTTCTTAATCACTAAAATTTTTCCAACAAAACCCAAAGTTCAACGAAGACCATTTGATAAACAATTGTCCATAGAATTGTTCAATGTAAACCAAAATAAGATTGAAACCCAAATATTTGAAGGATTTAGTCACATATTCTTCAACGTTAATTCATTACATTTATCTCAAAACAACATCAGTTTCTCTTAATGTCTCGTATTGAAAGGTAATTATCCTAATCACATATCCTCCATGATAGGTTAATAATTTCCATAGATAACCCAAAATAAGCATACTCTTAATTAATAAAATCATCTAACTAAACAGAATCAGTCAAACTAACCAGGGACATCACGTAGTCCAGTGGTAGGCGTTAAATACCAGTCGCACTTTGGTTGTTGGTTCGATTCCCTCAGCTTTGTCCGACGCGTCGGATTGTCACACTGTCAGTGTGTTGTCCTTTTTCAAAAACTATATAATTCTTAAAACATTCCCCAAAATGAGATAAAATCTTCAAAAATGATCATAACATATTTTAACCTCATGTTTATCTCATGCCTTTAATTTTCCATCATAACATATAATAACCCATAATTACCTCAAAAGTAAGGATCATATAAACTCTAATGGTTACCTTTATAATTATTACCTGAACTTCCACATCGATTGGTCATTTCGTACATGATGCATTACAAATCATACCAAGGTTCAAGTGATTGATCATGACTCGTTGATAGTTGGTTTAGACTAACCATGAGTTTCCTCATTGAATCCCCCATTTTATCTAGTATCTTAATCAGAGAACCACCACAGTTTCCTTCAAACATGTTGTCTCTTTGGTGCCTACTAGATCCATCCATTCACTAAAAGCAGAAATATCAGTGTGAGTATATCAACAAAACCTTCATGTACTAATTAGGAAGGTAAACACTAATATATAATTTCTCACTCACTTTATCTAAAACTAGGACTCTTTCTGAAATCATAACCATTATGTTACTGTCACTTATGCTTAGAGAATACCCTAACCTGTAAAGTTATCTAAACCGACCATTGATACCAACTATATGGCCCCAGCATTAAACCTTACTTAATCTTGAGTTATTACAAGATTACACATTGAGTTTATTTTCAGGTTTAGAGTTTTAGAGAATTAGATCATAAAACTTGCATTACATTCCACATTTAAACAAAGTGGTTACATAAAAGACAGTATTAATTTTTAACATCAACGGAAACATATTTAAATTAAAACATGGATTCATTCTTGATGCTTCCTTGACACTATCATCATATCATGTACCATTCCCTTGACCTGTGAAAAAGATTTCAAAAACATGGGATGAGCATAAAAAGCTCAGTAAGGGATATAAAAATATGGAAAGGAAACATGAGTACATGTATAAATAAGAATGAAATCATACTTTACCCATAAAACATAAGCACTTTAACATACCTTATAAAATCATGAATAAATCACAGAAATCATAATACATAAAGGTAACTTGAGGCATTCATAACATTCTTACGTAGGGAGTAACCCTCTTGGTTACGTTTGGAATACCCATCATAGTATATTCCCTAAATCTCTTCGGAGAAACCATAACGTTTCACTCCTTCGTGTTACCCAATGCATTATGGATCTATGTCGGGCTCACCTGCCCTTAGTTTATGACGGAACCACCCGTCTTCATAACAATGCACAAGAACCATAAGATAATCTTATCACATAAAACATGCATAAAGGAACCATAACATTTCCACTTTTCAATAACAAGATATCAATACAATACATTGATATAAAAACATTATGAAAACCATTTTCAATACGAAAATAAAAGAAAAGTAATACATGGTATTTATTTTTCTTTTTTTTAAAGGTATTGCTTGTAGAGGAAGCCGAAACTCAAATAATGGTCATGGCGGCAGAGAAATCGTTGTCACCGCATACGTACGACAAAATCATTCCCTTTTGTCGTTTAGTAAAACACTTTGTATAAAAAAATATTCTATTCAGATAAACGTAAAAGTTTAAGGGGTTTATACACCGTATAAAAGAAGGTTGTGTATAAAAAATGCCTCAATGAAAGGAGATTGAGACGAAGTCCCATAAAAAGACGGTATCCTTGGATTAAAGATAAATAAATTACATAATTATGTGTGACAAACTAATAAACCAAATATAAGTGGATATTATTTGTAAAACAATCAGAGGTTATTCACACATATTCATAGAACTACATATTAAAAGAGTACAAGCTAATCCTAAAGAATCAAAATTGGGTTAAGAAGATCCCTTGCAAAAATTTGACAACCTAACGGCTTCACTACAAAATTCAGAAAATGAGTTGATGAGAGATAAAAATGGTATCTCATCACATGGATATAATATTTAAATCAATAAGGATATAGAAGAACATATCCCAACATAATAGTATGTGAATTAAAAGACATAACAAAGGATGTCTTTTAAAAAGAGGAGGTTGAAAGGTTCCCTTACCGACATGGGTATCTTTCAAAACATACACCCCGTGAAAGAGGGACAATACAACATTGATGAAAATACTCATAAATGAATGTATATTACACAATGAGTAAAATAATGGGAAGTACATACAGCACTCAACAGAAATTGTGGCAAATGTAGCATAAATCTCACGGGAATAAAAGTGAGATGAAAAATACCTTATGAAATCTCGGAAGCCTAACGAAACCACTTAAAACATCCTAAATGGATTGATGAGATCATGTGACACCACAAGCTTCCATGGTACGTTTCCCTTTGAATAATGCAATGGCGTGCATTGTACGCAACTTCGAGATTCTAACACACCACAACCAATCAAACTAGCCGTTTTGAATTGTAATACCGAATTTTTGAATTTTTATAAATTATATCTCTCAAAATGGACTTCATTTTTGGATTCAGAATATCGAATTTATCCTAGGGTGAAATTTTCGTACTTTTCGGATAACATTCATATTTGGATGAATAGTGAAAATTACTAAATTTCAATTAAAAACAACTTTTTAAATCAAAATATTTAATAGTGATAAATTATGAATTTGAGTGGTTTAAAAGTATATTTTGAATATATTTTTAACATTTAATACAATTTTGGTCATTGGACATAATTTCACAATTAAACCGAACATAAACAAGTTTCAATCTTTTCATAGTTATTATATCTTAAAAACACGGTTTTTGTTTTGACAGCGGTATTTAATTTTAAATTAATTTCTGCCTCTCATATGTTTTGAATTTGGAAAAATGGATTCCATATTTGGAATAAGGATTTTTAAATTGTGTAAATAGGTAACTTTTATTTTTAGACATTTTGGATAATTACTTCGGTAAATATTTTATTTACCATGGTTAAAGGGTAAATCTGGTAAACAAGGGTTAAAAAATTAATATTATAATAATAATAAATTACCCTAAAAACGTGTCTTAACCATATTGGTTGATACATGGTCGAACATGGGCATCTTTGGGTCGATTTTGGGACCCCATGGATCCACTTGTAAGTGATGGGGACACTTTATTTTAATTAAGTTAAAATGAATACAAAAATGACACAAGCATATATCTTTTAGAAAAACAATTGTTACATAGGGTTATATATTTTAGATTTTAGACTATAAATATTCATTAGAAAGATAAAATAATTTAATACAGAATGGTATTTTATTTATAATTTTTAGACATTACATAATTTAATTTATTTATGACACACAGTTGATGCAGTAATTACCATAATAGTGAAAAATTAGAATAATTGATATTATAAATACCCAAATAAATATAATTTGAGACTTTTATTGAATTAAACTAATTTTATAGGTTAATATGACATATTATGATTTATTTAATTAAATTTTTTAGAAGTAATAAATCTGTTATTTTTTTCACAAAAATCAACTATTCAATAGTGTCAAAATTGACATAAAAGAGTTTTTAAAACAAATATTATATTATTAATTGATATTAAATTCCTAAAAATCTAAGGCCTGGCCAAGAGACTTATATAATGATAGGTATATCATTAATGGACCACTTGGGTGTCAATTGTATGTATATAGTATGTTTATTAACAATATTATATAAAAATACAAAGTGACATGGTAATTGTCAAACTAATTAACTAAGAGTTAAAACTAATAGATAAGGTTAATATAGTGACCCAAACCTGTCTAAATTATATTGGATTAATGGTTTTAGACCTATCCTCACCTTAAAAGTTGAATAATCAACATTAAAGCCATTATAAACCGAATATAAATTTATTATAAATTAATATTTTTAGTTTTTCCAAAGGTGCCCCACACCCCTCATATAAAGGGGCACTCCACCTTCTCATTTCTTCACACCTTCAAAGCCTCCTGGTTCGTCCAACCCCTGCGCACATACTCTATAAACTTCCCTCACTACAACAAAAGGACATAGATTGATCAGAAAGCCAAACTAAGGAGCCCTTTTGATCAAATCAAAAGGAAGAACCCGAAGAAGAGGTAATGTTTTCCCCACCCCTTTTCAAGTTCCTTTCTTCTTCCACTTATTTTTTCTTTGTTATTACCATTATAAAATAATAAATCCATTATCCTATATATAATTTGATGTTATTATAAATATGGTACAACCATATTCATTATTCTATCCACCCTTTGAAAAACATGTCACTATACGTGCGTACGTACGACTTACCGTCTCCACGTCGTGGTGTAATTGTTATTAAATATATTATTATTTGGGTGGGTATAATAATGACGTGTACCTCATGAAAATAATAAATATAACATTATAATGATTCTGTATATATTATATACCATCCAATTATATATTAATGTAATATCAAAAAAATGATATTGTCGCTCGTGCGTATGTACGGACTACCGTCTCCACGAACGCGATGAGATTCATTCTCCATCATATCCATTCAAGTATAATTATCATTTTATTTTTTAAAAATAATGTTTAAGAAATATATATAATTCTGGATATGAATAATATACAACCTATCCATGACAAACATGGCTTACCTAACAATACATATAAAAGAAAACAAGTAAGTTAACACCCAAAACGACAATAATTCTAAGATATTATTAACAAAGAAATGTTAAAAGCTCATATATGATATCATATTAATGTATATGATTCCTGAATAATTTAATAACAATTATTTAAATATTATACAGGAGGTTAACCTACCGTCGACCAAGGAAAATGTACAAAGTAAGGGGTTCCTTCACTCACTCTTAATTTCGAGAGAATTCTATTGTTCGCCACTTAATTATTTCATGTGGTGTATGTGTAATTCCCATGATTGTATTAATTGTGTAAAATACTTTAATTTATGGGTATTTACATCATCATGGTATGATACTTCTTTCATGGGTGTATGTTTTGTAAGTTACCTAATCGATAAGGTAATTTGAGATTTCACTTTCCACTCATTTGGCTTTACGCATATTTCATTGATTATATTACCCCAAGATTATGTGTGGAATCACTATTCATTTGATTATGTCATAATTTCCACTCCCCTTCCTGTGGATATAATTTTGATACACATAATCACTCCATTGATAATTCTCAATTCATTGACATGAATTTGATAAGAGTAATTTTAACTCATTCACCATTTGTTGAGTTAAACATCCAATTCGTTGGAGTTGTTTTTACAAGAATATGTGTGAATATACTTTGATTGTTTTACAATGAATATCCAATGATATTTAGTGTATTTATATTTGTCACACATAATTTTGTCTTCGATTTATCCTTAAACCTAAGGATACGACCTTTATGAGAGATTTCATCTGAATTTACAATCCATTGAGACTTCTTTGTTGATATACACCAAATCACTTTTATGTGGTGTATATAATGTACTTTGACATAGTATTTCACGAATCCCTTTATTCTCATGATATTACAATGTTTTTATTACCTCAATTATTTGAATTCAAGTGTCTCTCTTTTGGTTAGAATCTCTAACGAAGATACCATTTTTAAATGTTTGAAAGACTTATTCATCTAAATATTTCTCATTAATGTCCATGTTTTAAAAATTGTTTTATGGATTTATTTATATGGAAATTAAATTTTAGAAATCAAAACTACTTTTAAAAAGTTTCAAAGTGGTATGGGACACTTTGATTCAAAAATCTATTTTTAAAATGGCTTCTTGAAAAATAGTGTGACTTTTAAATGATTTCACGAAAAAGGGGGATATTTCTCTCAAATAGTTATGATGATTATTTTCATCTATGTCAACATCCTTCATTATTCTTGATTGAGGTTAATGTGATACTATAAAATCTTCCATATTGTATCCAATGAGTTATTTTTGACTGTGGATGTACTCTTTTTATACCATTCATGGTTTGTGGTTAATGTATTGACATTTCGTATGCTAGTTCTAATACAAATGTTTATGTTATGTTTAAACCTGTTCATATGAGAAATGAATTGGACTTAATAAGTGGCAGGTGGAGCCCGCTATAGCTCATAAATTCATCGGTAGGTCTCATCAGACAAACTAGTGTCTTGGCACAAGGCCTTGGAAAAATCTTATTTGTAGTCTTGGCATGAGGCCTTGGTTATATGGTTATGATAGTCTGGAATTATGCATTCCATCATTATGAAATTGGCTATTGATATTGCATGTGATCATTCGACTAGTAGAATATCCATGTGAGTAAGTAAATGGAATTATTTTATTTATCTTTTCCATTTTATGCTGCAGTTCATGATTAAAAGGCTATTGTTTTAGTTATAAACTGCCTTAAGTGTTTATGCTTATCTACGAAAGCTTCATTTATAATGTCATCCTTTCTGAGCATCTGAGCTCACCCCTTTCAATGTTTTATTTTTCCCAGGATTATTAAGAAGTAATTTATGAATGGCCTATAGGGATAGTATGAGGGGATATGGAGAAAAGATGTTTTTTTGATGTAATATAAAACTTTTTGAATGTATCTAGTATTTCCAAGGCTACTAAACCAATCGGTCTCTTCGAGATTTGATCTTTCTTGTGATCATGCCAATGTTATGTAATAATGCACCGACTCTGATTAATTGGGGTCAGGATGTTACAGTTGGTATCAGAGGAAGTTTAGTACAAGAATTGGAAGCTATATTTAGATAAACTCTAATTAGAGCACATAGACCTACGATGAACGTTGAGGATTAGTATAGAAGAACTTCTTAGAATTTTCATATTGTAGAGATTTTTGTGAGTTTTCCAAGCAATACATCCCTGTCTGGATACGAGCAGGTAGAGGCGGCTCTGGAACAGATGTACATAGGGGTAAAACCCAAAAACACCGCTTTGAGCTAGACTCGAACGGGTACTGGTGCACGACAACGGGCCTTGCTGCACTCTTAGTTATGACACTCCTAGGGTATATACTATGGATAATTTACATTTTCATTACAAACTGATTTGAAGTATTATATATATAAGATGAGAGTAAATGACCTTGGTTAATCCTAATGTGTTTTTCAAATTGAGAATATGGTGACATGTTAATATCTAAATGATTTTGTTACTAATGTTACTCACACAATGCTTTCTGGTTTTTGTCAATGCCTAGATTCCAAGGATGTCATAGTGACTTTGGGAATGATGTACAGGGTGGGAACCGTGGTGGCAATGAGCAACAAAATGGAATGTTGATAGGCGTAAAAGATATCGTCTTTATGCCAAATCTTTTTTCCAAAAATAAGATCAACAACATATATATTAACCAACTCCCGGACTCAACACGGAAGAGAATGGTGATGAATGATAAGAGCTCCAGTAAAAGAGACCATGAAGAATAGAACCCTCAATTTCCATCATGCAAGAAATGTTGAAGGAGACACCCAGGAAAGTGTCTCAATGGGACCAAGAAATGCTTTACGTGTGGGAAGGAAGGACATAAAGTGATGAATTGCCGAAAAAAATCAAGACCACTATGGAAGAAGATAAAAATGGTCCCAAGAGTTCATTTACAGTCATTTGCAGTAAATGTAGGGGACCTGGCAATTACCCGTGTGAATTCCCTATTCTAATGGATATTTTCTTGGTCAAAGAAGAATCTATGTTGAAATAAATGGTTCGTGAAATGTTTAAAATGGTTTAGTGCTCCTTGTTTATGGGTTTACTTTGGAATAAATTTCTCTTGTATTTGTAACCCCGTAGTTTTCCATGTGAGAATGATATTTGAGGAAGATTTATCTATACTCTTGTGGATATAGGTATAAATATCCATTTGGTTTTATATGATCATTGGGGTTTGAAGGAATTATAAGTTATTATAATTAGGGATGAAAATTCAATGTATGAGATAAGATTTGTGGTTAAATTATTTTGGTAATGTTATAAAATATAATTTTTGAAAAAGGACAACACGCAAATCATGTGACAACCCGTCACGTCGGACAAAGCTGTGGGAATCGAACCCACAACCAAAGTGAAATTGGGATTTATCTCCTACCACTGGACTACGTGAAGTCCCTGGATAGTGTGACTAAATATTTTTAGTTAAATTATTTTATTGATCAATAATAAGAGTATTTGGGTTATTATGTCTTATCAAATGAATACCCTTGGTATAGGAAAATGACTTGGTGATTAAGTGATAAATGTTATTTTGGAAGATGTTCACTTTGTTGGGAACACTATATGCCGAAGGAAAATAGAATACAATGGGGTTTCATTTGTGGAGTAATGGTAGTTTTTTATCTACATTTTTATTGTAGATTTATAGTGATATGGGTTATTTATGGAAATGATTAACCTGTAACAGAGAATATGTGATGAGGTTAATTACTTTTAAGTATGTGACTTTAAGCATATTTGATGTCATTTGGAGATTCAATTTAACATGGTAGACTACATAATCAAATTCTTCTATGTTTTGGGTTTCAATATTAGTTTGGATTATATTGAAGGATTTTAAGGACAATTGATTATTGAATGGTATTTATTTAAATTTGGGGTATTGTTGGTTTAATTTTTGAAATTATGATTAGTGCATATTTATCTCAAGGAATATCCTTTGGGGGGATCATTAGATCTTGCACTAACCATTTTGGTTTTGATTAATCTTCAAAGACAATGTAAATATATATTTTATCCTGCATGGATCATGTGATTCTATAGAAGTTTATTCTAGCTCTTCCAGTGTGACCATGTATTCTTGAATACTCGTTTAAAAAAATTGAGTTAGTGGTGGAAAATTATTAAATAATGAATCTCTAGTTAAAAAGTAAGTATATATCTTTATATTATTAGTCAATATCATAAATTAATTCCTAATCCTTATGTAATATAACATAAAACAAAAAATTTTGTCCGTTTACTTTCCTACTAGGAGACTAATGGCCGTTTGTCCCAACACAAGTTTGTGGTTTTTTATTGTTAACTTTCTCCTGATCATTATTTCTATCCATCTCCATCAGAAATTGACACTTAGTTTATCATCCATATCCATGTTTTCCTACATGGAATCTGAGTATTGGTTATCTTGGTTGACATTTATACCTCTCTTTCTTTCTTTTAAAGTGATAGTTTTATTGACTCTTTTTCCGATGTGGGACTTTCCATAATATTCCCAAGCACAATTTTAAAAATTGTGAGGACGCAATTTATTGTCGGAGGGGAGAATGTAACACCCCAAGCTTCCATGGTACGTTTCCCTTCGAATAATGCAATGGCATGCATTGTACGCAACTTCGAGATTCTAACACACCACAACCAATCAAACTAGCAATTATGAATAGTAATACCGAATTTTTGAAATTTTATAAATTATATCTCTCAAAATGGACTTAATTTTTGGATTTGGAATATCGAATTTATCCTAGGGTGAAATTTTTTTACTTTTCAGATAACTTTCATATTTTGATGAATAGTGAAAATTACTAAATTTTAATTAAAAACAAAATTTTCAATCAAAATAATTAATTGTTATAAATTATGAATTTGAGTGGTTTTAAAGTATATTTAGAATATATTTTTACCATTTAATACAATTTTGGTCATTGGATATAATTTCACAATTAAACCGAACATAAAAAAGTATCAATCTTTTGATAGTAATTATATCTTAAAAACACGCTTTTTGTTTTGACAACGGGAATTAATTTTAAATTAATTTCTGCCACTTCTATGTTTTGAATTTGTAAAAATGGATTCTATATTTGGAATCAGGATGTTCAAATTGTGTAAATAGGTAACTTTTCTTTTTAGATATTTTGGATAATTACTTCGGTAAATATTTTATTTACCATGGTTAAAGGGTAAATCCGGTAAACAAGGGTTAAAATAATAATATTATAATAATACTAAATTACCCTAAAAACATGTCCTAACCCTATTGGTTGATAAATGGTCGACCATGGGCATCTTTGGGTCGATTTTGGGACCCCATGGATCCACTTGTAAGTGATAGGGACACTTTATTTTAATTAAGCTAAAATGAATACAAAAATGACAAAAGCATATATCTTTTAGAAAAACAATTGTTACATAGGGTTATATATGTTGGATTTTAGACTATAATATTTATTATAAATATGAAACGATTTCCTAAATAATTATATTTTATTTATAATTTTTATACATTACATAAATTAATTTATTTATGACACAATGGTGATGCAGTAATTACCATAATAGTGAAAAATTAGAATAATTGATATTATAAATACCGAAATAAATATAATTTGAGACTTTTATTGAATTACACTAATTTTCAAGGTTAATATGACATATTATGATTGATTTAACTAACTTTTTTCGAAGTAATCAATCTGTTATGTGTTTCACAAAAATCAACTATTGAATTGTGTCAAAATTGACATAAAAGAGTTTTTAAAACAAATATTATATTATTAATTGATATTAAATTCCTAAAAATATCCGGTTCGGACAAGAGTCTTATATAATGATATTTATATCATTAATGGACCACTTGGGGGTCACGTAGATGTATATAGTATGTTTATTAACAATATTATATAAAAATAAAAAGTGACATGGTAATAGTCAAACTAATTAACTAAGAGTTAAAACTAGAATATAATGTTAATATAGTGACCCAAACCTGTATAAATTATATTGGCTGAATTATTTTCGACCTATCATCACCTTAACCTTTTAATAATCAACTTTTGGGCCATTTAAAACCGAATTTTAATTTATTATAAATTTATATTTTTAGTTTTTTCAAAGGTGCCTCTCACTCCTCTTATAAAAGGGCACTCCTCCTTCTCATTTCTTCACATCTTAAAAGCATTTTGGTTCGACCAACCCCTTCCCAAATACTCTCTAAGCCTCCCTCAATACAACCAAGAGGCCTTAGTTTGATCAGAAATCCAACCTAAGGAACCCTTTTGATCCAATCAAAAGGAAGAACCCGAAGAAGAGGTAATGTTTTCACCACCCCTTTTCATGTTCCTTTCTTCTTCATGTTCTTCTTTCTTTTTTGTTACCATTCTAAAATAATAAATCCATTATCTTATATATACTGTGATATTATTATAAATATGGTACAACCATATTCAGTATTCTATCCATCCTTTGAATAACATGTCACCACACGTGCGTTCGTACGGCTTACCGTCTCCACGTCGTGGTGTAATTGTTATTCAATACATTATTATTTGGGTGGGTATAATAATGATGTGTAACTCATTAAAATAATAAATATAACATGATAAAGATTTTTTATATATTATATAACATCCAATTATATATTATTTTAATATCAAAAGAATGATATTGTCGCTCGTGCATACGTACGGACTACCGTCTCCACGAACGCGATGAGATTCTTTCTTCATCATATCCATTCAAGTATTATTATCATTTTATGATTTAAAAATAATGTTTAAGAACTTTATATAATTGTGGATATGAATTTGATTCAACCTATCCATGAAAAACATGGCTTACCTAAGAACACATATAAAAGAAAATGAGTAAGTTAACACCCGAAACCACGATAATTCTAAGATATTATTAACAAAGCAATGTTAAAAGATCATATATGATATCATATTAATTTATATGATTCCTGAATAATTTAATAACAATTATTTCAACATTATAAAGGATGTTAACCTACCGTCGTCCAAGGAAAAAGTACAAATTAAGAGGTATCTTAACTCACTCTTAATTTCGTGAGAATTCCATTGTTCACCACTTATTTATTTCATGTGGTGTATGTGTACTTCCCTTGATTGTATTAATTGTGTAATATACTTTAATTTATAGGTATTTACATCATCATGGTATGATACTTCTTTCAAGGGTGTATGTTTTGTAAGTTACATAATCGATAAGGGAATTTGAGATTTCAGTTTCCACTCATTTGGCTTTACGCATATTTCATTGATTATATTACCCCAAGATTATGTGTAGAATCACTATTCATTTGATTATGTCATAATTTCCACTCCCCTTCCTGTGGATATACTTTTGATACACATAATCACTCCATGTATAATTCTCAAGTCATTCATATAAATTTGATAAGAGTAATTTTAACTCATTCACCATTTGTTGAGTTAAACATACAATTGGTTGGTGTTGTTTTTACAAGAATATGTGTGAATATCCTTTGATTGTTTTAAACTGAATATCAAATAGTATTTAGTGTATTTATATTTATGACACATAATTATGTCATTCATTTATCCTTAAACCTAAGGATACGACCTTTATGAGAGATTTCATCTCAATTTATATTCCATTGATACTTCTTTGTTGATATACACCAAATCACATTTATGTGGTGTATATAATGTACTTTGACATAGTATATCATGAATCCCTTTATTCTCATCATATTAAAATTTTTTGATTACCTCAATTATTTGTATTCAAGTGTCTCTCTTTTGGTTATAATCTCTATCTAAAATATCATTTTTAAATGTTTTAAAGACATATTCATCTAAATCTTTCTCATTAATGTCCATGTTTTAAAAATGGTATTAAGGATTTATTTATATGGACATTAAAGTTTAGAAATTAAAACTCCTTTTAAATAGTTTCAAAGTCGTATGGGACACTTTTATTCAAAAATCTATTTTTAAATGGCTTCTTGAAAAATAATGTGACTATTAAATGATTTCAAGAAAAAGGGGGATATTTCTCTCAAATTGTTTTGATGATTATTTTCATCTATGTCAGCATCCTACATTATTCTTGATTGAGGTTAATGTGATACAATACAATCTTCCATATTGTATCGAATGAGTTATTTCTGACTGTGGATGTACTATTTTTATACCATTCATGGTTTGTGGTTAATGTATTGACATTTCGTATGCTAGTTTTAATACGAATGTTAAGTTATGTTTAAACCTGTTCATATGAGAAATTCATTGCACTTAATAAGTGACAGGTGGAGCCCGCTATAGCTCCTCGATGCATCGGTAGATCTCATGAGACAAACTAGTGTCTTGGCACAAGGCCTTGGAAATATCTTATTTGTAGTCTTGGGATGAGGCCTTGGCTATGTGGTTATGGTAGTCTTGCATTATGCATTCCATCATTATGAAAGTGGTTATTGATATTGCATGTGATCATTTGACTAGTATAATATCCATGTGAGTAAGTAAATGGTATTATTTTATTTTATCTTTGCCATTTTATGCTAAAGTTCAAGTTTAAAAGGATTTTGTTTTAGTTATAAACTGCCTTATGTGTTTATTCTTATCTATGAATGCTTCTGCTATAATTTCATCCTTACTGAGCATCTAAGCTCACCCCTTTCAATGTTTTATTTTTCCCAGGATTATGAAGAAGTAATTTATGAATGACCTACAGGGATAGTATGAAGGGATATGGAGAAAAGATTTTTTTTTGATTTAATGTAAAACTTTTTGAATTTATCTAGTATTTCCAAGGCTACTAAACCAATCGGTCTTTCGAGATTTGATCTTTCTTGTGATCATACCAATGTTATGAAATAATGCACCGACTCTAGGTAACTAGGGTCGAGATGTTACCGATCAAATAGGGTCTCTCATCATATTAACATAATGTTTACAGACATAGTAATATAAAAGAACAACCCCCAAAATAACAATTATGAGCTTAAAATAAGTGACATAAAGGAGAGTACTTAAAAATAAAGAGAGAGATAGATCTCTTACGAAAATTCAGCAGCCTAACGTCGCCACTCAAAGCATCCAAAATGGATTGATGAGAGAGAATAGGGTCTATAATCATATGAACATAAAAATAACAGTAAGAGTAATATAAATGAATATCCCAATAACAAGAAAGATGAGCTTTAAAGGGAATGACATAAAAGAGTGTACTTTAAATGAAAGAGAGGAGTCAGATCCCTTACCTCAAGTCCAACTTGTCTTGTTAATTTCATTATATTCCTAAATAATAAACTATGGTCAATTTATAATTTCCTAAGGAACTTCTATAAATATTATTATTCAGTTTATATCACATATTATAATTTTATAATAATTGTTTAATAATGTCAGTTCATATCAGACGTTTTTGCCGATGTTTGGTACAAGAGTCAAAAATGAACTTGTTTGAAAAATGATTGTCCATGTATTTATAAGTAAATAATTTGCAGAATTCTATTAATGATTAAAATATCATATATATCCAGTAAATATTCATTTTATACTATTCCATATCATTTGGAGATAAAAAAACGAAAAGCACCGTTCATGTAGACGGTAGGCCGTACGTACGCATGAACGCTACTTGCATTTTTTCTTTTTCATATTAATGGAATTAAAAATAAATGATATATATATATATATATTATCATTACAGTATAATATATATGTTATATATGTCACATATGTTCATTAATTTCATTCTTTATACATTCCATGTATTGCATGTACGAGTCACATCACTCGAGGGGGCGGTAGTCCGCACTTCCTCATATGAAATTATCATATTTACACAACATGAAAAGAATAAATGTATGGTTTAAATATAAAATAAAGAATCATATAGTAAACATAAATACCATATATATCATATATAAAATACAGTGACATTATAATGGCCACCTTTAAAGGTGTTAAAATAATATTGAACAATCATCGTTTCGTGAGGCAGAAAATCGCCAACCTAAGAAACAATATGTTCTTTAACCATTAGACGAAGGTGTGTCTAAGTGTAGCTCGAATAATTATTATAAAAACATCCTAGTATATTTAATATACTGTATTTGTTACAAAAGAGATGAATAAAAAGAGTTTAGGGGGTTGGAGAAGCAAAATAAAACAAAAGGACACAACTGAAGACATTACCTTCAAATCGGGTAACTCCTTTTGGTTTGAGCTCAAAGGCATCCATAGGAAGACATATGCTCAAATTGAGGATTCAAGGAGTTATATAGGGATGTGAAGAGACAAAATGGGTAGGGTTTTGCCGAGCCAAAGGCTTTGGAAGTGTGGGTAAGGGGGTATAGGTGGGGGCCTTTTATAAGAGGAGGGGAGGGGCACTCTTGGAAAGCAAAGAAATGTTACATTATTTTAGAATTAGTTTCTGATTTTAATGGTCCCACATTGATTTTTTTCAAGTATAAGGTAATAAGGGTTCGAAATCCACCCATAAAATTGGCTTTGTACATGTTTAGGTCTTATATTTTACATTATATTTCCATTTTATTTAAATCGTTAAATAATGAGGTCATCACTGCATCATCATAATATCATAAATAATTTAATTTATCTAATTTCTAAAAATTATAAAAAAATAATATGATGTAGGAAATATTTTTATCTTTCCAATTAGTATTTATAGTCCAAAATCTTAATTGTATAACCCCATGTAAAAAATTTTTTAGTTAAACTTTTCATGTTTGTTTCATTTTTACTTTAACATTAAATAAAAAGATATTAATATCATTTTACAACCAAAGTGTCTCCATGGGGTCCCCAAGTTGACCCATGGATTGTCTTGGTAATCCATGACACATCCAATGAGGGTAGGAATGTGTCTAGGTCATTTCATTTTATTAAATCTTTATTCTTACCTTAAACTACACTAATTACCTCTAATCACGATTAAAAAATTAATAAGTTACTATTCACCAAAAATTTATTTTTATCCCATTGAACCACATTTTACTTCTTAATGACAACCATGTATGTCAGATTTTTTAAATTAAAAACACAAATATGGAAAAATTTCATTTAAACCGAAAATCAGTTTTTATAAGTACCACTTAGTGGTTTCATTATTCATCAAAAATTGAGGTTTCTCAGAAAATTACACAAAATTCACCCTAAGATATATTCTATATTTCGAATTCAAAAATGATGTCTATTTTAAAAAATTAAAAACATATTTGTTTCATTAATTAATTTAATAATTAATTCCCCCTGTTAGAGCCAATAGCGTGTTTTTATGAAACAAAATGTATCAAAAGATTGACACTAGTTTAAGACCGATTTCAAAGTGAATTTAATTCCAACGACCACTATTGGATTAAATGGTAAAAATATATTCTAATTTCACTTTAAAACCGATTCAAAAGATAATCTAATCATATAAATAAATTAGATTAAAAAGTGGTTTTAAATTAAAATACAACATTTTTCACTATTCATTAAAAATTGAACTTTTTCGGAAAAATACAAAAAATTTACACAATGTAAATTTTGATATCCCGATTTTAAAGAAGAATTTTATTTTGTCAAATATAACACATAAAATTGTCAAAAAGTGGATTTAAATGAGGTTATCCATCAAAATGTGGTTAATCGACCTTTTAAAGAATATTAGAATGTTTACGCTTAAAATTGGATTCATTTGCATTTTTAATCCACTAACATTTATTGTAAAAAGTAAAAATATTTAACAAACATATATAATCATTTTGTGGTTAGTTATTTTCATTCTCACCATTACAACGTCTAGGCATTAACTACTATTTAAAATAATATTATTTTATTATTAGTGTGCATCGTAAGATTCCCTAGAAACTCGTTGTTGTGTGTTGGGTATGCCATCGAGCATAACATCCCCTTTAAAGTGATATTAATATTTTATTCACAAATAAGGATAAATATAAAAATGTCATATTCCTTATTTTCTTGGGGTGTTACACTCACCCTTACTGAGCATTTGAGCTCACCCTTTTAATGTATTCTTATCCCCAGGAAATAAATAAATGTTTTAGGTAAGAAAAAAAATGGGAAGTTCTTTATGGGAGATGTTGAAGATATTTCACAATGATTAGATGATTAATTTTTTTTATTTTTCAATGACACTAAACTATTACGTTCCTTGTGTGTTTTTTTTCTTGTGTGTTAAGTATTCTTCAATAGTAATGTAATTTCTATGTACATCAAGCATGGGTCTCTACAGTTGGTATCAAAGGAATTTTTTATTCAACTTTTGGAAACTAGGATGCGAAAATTTTAGTGAGATCCCTAGATATATTTCTTAGGTATGTCTAGTGATGTCCCTAAGGTTATGTATAACTATAGGTTATAGTCCTATAATTATAGTAACGACATTAGAATTAAACCTAAGATGTTAGATATTTAATGTACTCCCCATTGATTATGATTTCTTCCACTCACACAGTTTTTTTGGGTTTTAGAAAATGGCTTGAAACAAAAAGATTCACGATAATATAGGATATGATGGACAATGGAATGATATTCTTCATGAGAAAGAAAATGAAATTGGATCTGTAGTTCCACATATCGTTATTATTCCTAATCAGCAATCTTATAATATGTTCAATAATCTCATCTTTGGTAAGTTTCCTTAATTAGCTAATAAGAGGAAGATTGAGTTTCATGATGATCATATAGGAAAGAAAGTTCAATTTCTATCATGTAAATCATGTGGGAAAAGAAATCAGGGAGATTGTTTCAAAGGAACTAAAAAATGATTTGGGTGTGGAAACAAAGGACACAGAGTTATAAAAGAAAGGGTTCAGTTAACACCATGGACAAGAATAATTGTATTTCTAAGACATCAACAACGGTTAAATTTTTTAAATGTGGAATGTACGGGAATTATGAAAACCAATGCCCTAAGGGAATGTCTCATTAAGAGAATCAGCATGGTCATATGGGTAGTATTTATGTTGATGATGAAGAAGATACTACAAATGTTATGTGAGATGAATGAATTGTTCAAGATCGGTCAATGGTTTAAGAAGGTAGTGGAATGATTACATTTTTATCAAGAGTAATGTTGTTTAAGAAATCTCATGGTACTATGGAATAAAGAGACATCTAATGATTGTTACACTATTATTTTTCATTATGTTTTCGAAAGTATATATTGAATGGTACTGATAACTCTGAAAGGTTATTCAGATATTTTTTAAAAGCACCTAATATCCACATAATGATTGGATAATGAGATAATGAAATGATTGATTGTATTAATGAGCTCATGACTAATATAAGGAAATGGTGATATCCTGGTTTGAGTATATAGAATTTTTGGGATTTTGGTTTGTGGAAAGAATTACAATGTGACAACATTCATGTTTTCACTATGGTTCAAGAGAATACAAGATTAAGGTATTTGTAGGTGTGGAATGTGACCAAAAAGATATATCGTATGATATATGGGGGACAAATGATGGTATTCACGTTCTTGTTATGTGAATTTTCAAGTAATCATTTTATTTGTACTATGAGATTGGACAGATATATTTTGGATAGGCCTAATGCTTGCAATGGATTATGTTGGACATCAGATAGTATTATTTTAAGGATAAAAAAATTTTGATATTATTTTAGGAATGTTATAATAGTATAGTTTTTGAAAAAGGACAACCTGCAGAATGGGCGACAACCCATCGCGTCAGATAAAGATTTCAGAATCGAACCCACAACCGATGTGTGACATGCCTTTATCGCATACTAATGGCCTATATGAAGTCCTTGTTTAGTAGAAACTAGTTTAATTTTATTAATAGGTATGATAGATGAAGTATCAGTTTATTTTAGGAACCATATATGATTAATCTCAACATAGATGGACTTATGTATATTTGATAAATTTTTCTACCCTTTTGTTTGAGATAGTTGGAATAAACCATATTTCTATCACATGATATGCTAACACTTCAAGAATGACAAATTCAACTTCATTTAATTATGAAATGAAGTGGAAATTGTTCAAGGAACAAACAATAGTGATATTTTACCGAAATAATGTAAGTATTTTTTCTAATTCAAATTCTTCAATTTTAGGGAAATGATCTTGAAAACCAAAAATGTTATCCTAGTGTCCACATATACGATGAATCAGATGGTACCTTTGATCGTCACAAATTTATGGCTTTTTGATTGTTGGATTTTTCATAGCCATGTTCTCTACCACTCTCCATCAGTCCTTGATGGATAGATTTTTCTTCCATATCCATATTTTTACCTCTGTTCTCTTATGTGGAAACCCAGTGATAAGTTAATTTGGGTAACTGTTATGTTTCTGAATTTACATATTAAAATTATGTTTTAGTATTCCTTTTTACGATGTGGGTATCTATGAAAGAAATTTTCATGTAGTAAACCAATTATAACCCTGATGAATTTTGAGGGAGAAATTCATTTTAAGTGGGGTAGAATGTAACACCCCAAGATTTTATGAGTTATATTATTTTTAATTTATTTGATGTCTTCTATTATACACTATGCCAAGATTGGATTGTACTATATGCAACACTGTATTAGCATGCAGTATACACAACACTATTCTTGGCTCGTGTTACACACAAATTCAAGTTTGTCTTGTGGAAATTATTCTACGCAACATTAAGTATAGATTTTGTTTAATGTATAAATGAAATAAGTTTTTATTCTATTAAACGCAACACGAAATGAAGCTTTCACTACACATAGCCCTTACTAGGCTTTCATTACACTCAATCAAGACCTTCTTTGATAGCGTGTGTAGTACGCAATACCAAGTTTCATTAAACAAGATATTATTATAATATTATTATGAACTAGCTGTTATGAATAGTAATACCCACTTTTTGAAATTTTATTTTTCAAAATGGACTTCATTTTTGGAATCGGAATATCGAAATTAGCTTAGGGTGAATTTTTGGTATTTTTTTGAAAACTTTCAATTTTTGATGAATAGTGAACACAGTGGGTTACAATTTAATAACCGAATTTTTATGTAATAAATTATTTATTCTATTTAAATTTATTTTAGGTCAAAATCGATACATAATACCTATATAATTTCAATGTAATTCATTTGAGTAATTTTATAATAATTTTAGATATATAAAAATTTTATTCAACTTTTCACCGTCTTTTACCCACCTCTTTCGAGAATTTGCAAATTTACAAAAAACATAATTTTACCACTTCTGTGAGTGGAATTTAAAAAATCCTAGAGACACTGTTAATATCATGGAGTAAAATGTGGTTCAATAAGATAAAAATAATTTTTGGTAAATAGTAACTTTTTACTTTTTTCCACGGTTAAAAGTAAATAGGGTAATTAAGGGTAAAAATGATATTACTATTATCCTAACACATGTCCAAATTCTATTGGATAAGTGTAATTCGACCATAAACAACCATATGAATAAAATATTACCCTTTATGTCCACTTGGATCGGATTAGTACATTTATTATTATTTTATTTAAAGAAGTGTTAAAATGGTTAAAATAAATTTTTAATAACTAAAACATTTTTAATATAGAGTTATCAATAAGATAAATTACACAATAAGTATTAATTATAAATATAAAAATATTTCCTACCTAATGGTATTTTATTTATAATTTTTAGACATAAAATAATTTAATTGATTTATGACACAATGGTGATGCAGTAATTACCTAAATAATTAAATATTAAAATAATTGATATTATAAATAACTAAAATAATTTAATTTTAGACTTTTTATGAATTCAACTAATTTTATAGGTTAATATGACATTTTAGTATTTATTAAATGAACTTTATTCTAACTAATCATTTTTTTTATGATTTTCACAAAAACTCAATTACAAAATAGTGTCAAAATTGACATAAAACCGTTTTTAAAACAAATATAATATTATTAATTGTTATTTTATTCCTAAAATATTTGTTTAGAAAACTGACTTAGATAAGGATATATATATTAATAACTAAAAACTTGGGGTTCTTTTTGCTTGTTATATTAAGTTTATTATCCATATATTGTAAGAAAAAAAGAAGGCACGATAAAAGTAAAATTTTTTAACTTAAAGTTAAATCTAAATGATAAGGGTAAAACAGAAATATAAAATTTTATAAATTATATTGTTTTAGAAGATTTAGACCCATCAACACTTTATCTTAGAAATAAATCAATTTGGAGATATTATAAACAAAATATGACTTTATTATAAAACAATATTTTATGCTTTTTCAAAGGTTCCCCTATCCTCCCTTATAAAAATGGAAAACAATCCCTCATCTATACACACCCTTTTGAGCCTTGAAGCTCGGCCAAACCCAACAAATTCCTCTTCTCAACCTATCTAGTTATATCACATAGGTCTCTAATTCTCAAAGGACCAACTCTAGTGCCCTAAGAAGATGATTAAAGGAGGTGCGTTGGGGAAGAGTTAATCTCTTCTACAGAATCTTTCATGTTTCTTTCTTCTTCTACTTCCTCTTATTTAGTTGTTTCATTATAAAGCTATAAAATCAGTATTAATTATATAATTAAATTTCATTATAAATACAAAACCACCCTATTTCACCTTCTATCCATTCTATTAAAAATGAAATCACCGCACGTGCGTACGTACAGAATACTGTCTCCAGGGTGTGGTGTAATCTGTTTTCCACCACCAGTTTTCTAGGATGTGTATAATTGTGTAAATAATAACAATATAGTATTATTATAACATAATACTTATTCTAATATATTATATCATCCACTCCAATTCCATTCAATAAATATGGGAACGATATCATCGCTCGTGCGTACGTACGGATTACCGTCTCCACGGCGCGATGAGATTCATCTTCCATGTTATCTATTCAAGAATGATTGTAAAGTATATATAATAATTAATCATGAAATATATTACATATGAATGATATTGATTTGTGTATATGTTATTTACTTATATCTATTAAATTTAATATGGAAACGAAAACAACGTTCATGCGTACGTACGACCTACCATCTCCATGAACGGTGTATTTCTTTCCATTTATCGATGTATTATAAATATTTATATTCTGAATATATATTATATATTAATCAAGTTTTATATTCTAGAATTATGTAATCATGATCTAAGTAATCATACGAATAATTACAAGTCAAAACATGAACGATAAATGAAACAATTTTACCCAAAACACTACTTTAACATGGAATTAACAAACGAACAGATAATATAAAGTCATAAGTGAATCATATATGATATCATAAATATTATTATGGTTATGTTACAAGTTAATAATATGTTTAAAGACACTATACAGGAGTCTCAGATTCATACGTATGAAATTGGACTAAAGTTAACGGATAATTATTCCAATCTCATTCTTATCCGAGATTGTTTATCCGTAAGTATTTGTTGGGGTAATGTTTATTATCCATGTCCATGTGTTCTCAAAATGTTTTCATAAAATGTTTAATTTTCTTCCATGCATGTTTATATTCATTTCTACCCTTTTTAACTTTTACCACATCGTATGAAAGGAATCATTCTTTTGTTTACCATATGAGGTACTTTTTTACTTTTCCTGCAAAAGTACGAGAAGAATGTTTTTTAACTTATATGGCATGAATATATTTTTACAGTTTCATAATTCCATATTTTTATAAATCAAACTCTACAATATGTAATGAATATTTTCAATAAAATCCTTTTCTTTTAAAATTTCATGGCATTTTTTGAAAATAAAATGATTTTGAAGAAGAAAGTATATTTTTCTCAAGAATTCATTTCAAGTGTGTTATCAAAACCATTTTCCATATAAGATGGAATTATTTCATATGTGTATTCTTAATGTATAATTTCTCTATTATTTACATGGTTTCCCTTTTCTTATTATGAAATGATATCCATTTTTTGTGTGGATTATGTTATGATGGGATGATTTTTATGAAACCCATTTTATACTTTGGGTATTGGTGAATGATTTATGTTCATGTTTTGGAAAAAGTAAGAATGATTTCATTATGAGATGGGTGGGATCGATATCTCCCTCCAACGCATTGGGTAATGATTTATATCTCATGAGATAGACATGGCTGGAATAGAAAGTTAATCTTGTTCAATGTTACAGGGCTGGAACGAGGAGTGAACTCAATTTAGAAAAGGACTTTGTCCACAAAGTTGGTCATGGAAGTAATGCTTTGGCTACTATGGAAATCATATCAAGTGATTAATGTTTTTCCAAAATTACATTTTTTATTCCCATTCTATTTTATCATTATTGATGTTCCATTATGATCTATGCCTTACGTACAATCATGTTTTATTTCATTGTTCAAGATTTTGATGTTTAATCATTATGTTCATGTTTTTAAGTTCAAATGTATATGGTTTGTTTTATTTTCTCCATGCATACCCTTACTGAGAATTTGAGATCACCCTTTTAATGTTTTCTTTTCAATAGGATATAAAGAAATGTTGTAGGTAAGAAAAAAAAGGGGAAGATCTTTATGGGAGATGTTAATGATCTTTCACCATGATTAGAAGATTATTTTTCCGAGTTTCCAAAGACACTAAACTATTAAAATAATTGTGTGTTTGTTTTTGTTATGTATTAAGTTTTCCGAAATATTAATTTAATTTCCACGTATGTCATGCTTGGGTCTCTATAGAGAACACATTTTAATTCATACCAGTCAAACTATGTGCCGAATAGAGGTGCAATTGATTCCTATATATTTTAAGTGTCTTATGGGTCATTAAACTATATTATTAAAATTATCATATTTTTTATCTTGGTTTTGAGAATTTCACATGTCTTTTGAAGTAATATGTTAATTATATACAAAAACATCCACTTTGAGTCATACTAGACACACAATGTTTTAGATCGAAATGTTGTTTATTCATAAACATTAAAAATTTCTTATGTATTCTGTTACTAATGTAATAAAGAAACTTTTTATGTGTTATCATAGTTTTTACTGAGTGGCACAATTGTTTAACAAAAATTTCATTCTTATATTGATAACACACACATTGAATCGTATTGGTCACACAATGAGTCAAATTTACATGTGTTTGATTCATAAAATAAAAAATTACGTATTGATCATTTTCCTAATTTATCAAGAGAATTTGAGCTTGATTTATGGCTTTTAAGTGGGTGATACATGTTCATAACTAGAATTTCATATTAAAATGAAAACATGAATTATGAGTGATCATGGTCACACTATGTATAAGAGAGATGAGTTATTGATTGATTCTTACACATCAATAATTTACAAATATATTGTTTATATAATGTAGCAAGACCTTATGAGTTTGTTTTCTTGGTCTTTAGTGAGTGATACTGTTTTTTAACTAAAATGCAAACTTTCAATTGAAGATAATCATTTCAATTCAATCTAGTCACATTGTGTATCAGATTGAGCTACATCTAATTCCAACATGTAAAAAATGTATAATCAATTAATATTATAATGTGTCGATACAATTTTAATATTTTTTCTTAGTTTTTAGTTGGTCATGTTTATTTTGAACTAAAACGTCAATTGTAAATATAAACACAACCATTGAGTCATACATACCCTTAATGGTTCTGATTGTTCTTTGATTGATTTTTACATATAAAAAATTACATATAGATAATTTTACTATATTATATTATAAATATAAATATATTTACATGTTCATGTGAATCATTTTGGTCTAAATGGTTTTACCATTTTTTTTGACTGTATATGGGAAATATAAGACCATATTAGATTCTAAAACAAAGGTTTTACCCAAGGAATGTATCAAGCTTGGTTGTTGTTAGACATTATGTAGGAGGTGACTATTGGTGGGTGCATTTAGGAAAAAAATTATTTATTTATTTTAATTAAATGGATTTACATATCCAAATAATATTTAAATAAATCATTATGATGTTTTTTTGTAGGATTTAAACATATCCCTAGGAAGATTAAGGGAGAATATAATTCCTTGATGTTGTTAGAAATCCCAAATATATGAATTGATGATTGGATGGGGATGAATTGAGAGGAATCCAGTGAATAATTTGACCCTTCTTCATCACTAGAAAATATTATATTCACCCATCATAAATCCATTAATGGGTTATGAATCATTAATTTTTTTTCAAACCATTCGATTTGACAAACATGGATATTTATATCTAATTCTTATTCATTATGATTACTTTCCCTACACATGATCCCATTTGGTAAATTGAACTATTTAATCCATTTTTTTCCTTGAATTACCAATACATTACACATAAATTAATTTTTGGACATTATCTCATCATCCAATGATAAATTTTACTAGTTCTTATAATTTATCCCCCTATCGTTTTTCACGTTCTTCAATATTTGTGATTGAGATAATTGTTCAACATTGTTGGGGTTTGTTGAGAGTGGTTGAACCTGTATATTAATGGAGTGTTATAGAATGACTTTTGAATCGATGGTTTGATGATGGATCAAGGATTGATGTTGTATTTAGTTGATGGATACATTGATATGGTTTTTGATATGGTCATGAGAGGTACTACTACTTCAAATGGAAGATTGGATTCTTATTTTCGTCCACTAGATGACGGAGATCAGAGTTTGGTTATGACCCCCTCAATTTTAGGTGGTCACACACCAATATATTTTATATATATTGTGGATATGGATTTGTATGAAGAAATATAGTTTTATTAACAATTTCCACTACATTACCTGTTGTATTTAAGAAGATATTTATTGTACTGTTTTTGGTGTACAGGCTAGGGTTTTTAAATGATATTAAGGATTTATCATTGTATTATTTATCCCACAATCTATGTGACCATACTAAGGTAGTCATGATTTGTTCCTACTATAAATGTTCTATGACCCTAGGTGCTAATGAATGTTGGGTAATGTTATGGACACACCATGTAGTTATGAATTGCTAGTGGATCGATTTATTACTTATACCTGACCTTGACCCTATGTAGACATAAATGAAAAAAAATACTATGGTTACCTTACATGTACAGGGACATGGCTTCCGTATTTATGTTTAGTGGAGAACAAAGCCATGAAATTATGTGAGGTCACACAACATGTTACCCCATCTACACATCATTTACTTCCCACAGTACCATCTACCTTTTGTATCTCAATATTCGGAACTCAGATATTTTCCCGCGAGTATCCTATCTAGTGTAATATTCTATATAGACCGTAGTGGTTTCCTCCATAGTGGATTTGAGATATGTCATATGGTGTTGTGATTTCAATGCTTTTTCATGTTACATTTTACAAGAAGTGTGATTGTGTTGTATCATCATAGAGATCTTGTGATTTGAAACTAGTACATAGTACTAGGGAATTGTTCAGACCATTCCCTGTACTCATATTGGGTGGGTCCCACCTTTCACAATAGGAAACATGTTTATATCTCCTATGTGGTACCCCCTATCACATAAGGTCAACTGTCCTATATCTATAAATATTTACCTTTAATGCACCTAGGTGCTGGTCCTTTATATACTAAGTGAAACCCCCTATCTCACTAGTGCATGGGTCATCAATTTACTATGTTTCAACCCCTAACTCACAAGGATGTGGGTCCTTTATTGGAGAAAATTTTACCTCATGGATTGAAGTAATCATGAGGTGTGGGTCCTCCAAGAAGACTTCTAAGATAGACGCATGAGATACTGGGCATTGGAGATTATCCTTTGGAGTTTATGGTAGGCTTATCATTCTTAACTTGGTTATCATGATGGAGATCCTATATCACTCTCGTCGGGGTTCATTTATGAGTATATTAATTGGTTTTTATTTTCTATTTTCCAATGGGAATATCTTATAGTTATTGTAAATTTATATTGATCCCATTATGGTTTTAGGGCCTCTTACTAGGTATGTATATGCACACCCAAATATTTGACATTCCAACATGTGTCATGTATTAGGCATAAAAACGACATGTTACCAGAAACATAGGTTGTTCGTAGTGATAATTGGGTGCATTAATCTTGTTTGGTGGTCATACATCGAGATTTTGAGTCATTCTCTCTGTAATATTACTTTTTCCATATTCTATCAGGTGAAGATATTATTTTTGGTTTCACATGTATTTTTTCACATTACTCTTTAATTTATATTTTCTCTATTCTTTATTCGATATGTGATATTTCATTCATTATTATACTCTAGATGATGAATCATTTTATTATCACTCTAAACTTTTTGAAATAAATGGTTTTGTTTATTTTTGTGTATCAGTAATTAGGATTCAGACTCCCATTTCATTTATGTAGTCTAATATCTTTTCACCACCCCTAGCCTATTTGAGGTTCATTTGGAGTTGATAAGCATAGCATGACACCAACTAAGAGGGTCCTAGTGGCTCAGGTCATGATTGAGTCATATTTGAACAATTCATCCTTGATTATTCATTGGATTGTGACCAATTATTAGGATTGGTTGGAAACATAATGAAAAAATGTCTAAGTGTCTCATGTATGTATTTATTGTCACAGAATCCAATTTTTTCTGGAAGCTTATTTATTAATTCCCTAAGACACTTACTACCTTTTGGTCAACTCAGAATACTAACACATTAGTTACAAGCAACAATTTGTTAATGATTCGTATAGGATTGTATCCAATGACTATCCTTTTTGATTTATTTGTCCATATATTTTATCTTATATTTGTGGTACTTATTAATCACTTTCAGAATTCCTCTACATAGATGTCTAGCTAGGATACTTACACAAGATAATTATAATGATCTATTGAGTGATACAGAATTAGATTAGGGTCCATCTCATGAGGTGTTTGATCTATGTGGTCAAGGACTAGTTCCACCATATGTTGAACAATGGATAATTCCAGAAGGGTGGGATGATGATACACATACGATAAGTGTGCTACATAAGTTCCAAATTCAGAGACTGCTAAGGTTTTATTATGATCTAGATACACTGGGTGATGAAATTTGGCTTGATTTAGTTTTCTTAGTCTTCAAGATAGTTTTTAAGAAGAAAAATCATATGGTTACATTAGAATTAAATCATTTATATGGATTTGTAAGGTACTGGAAGAGTCTAATGACACTAAAAAAAGATGAGATTTCACTCTCATGGTCATACATCAAGAATATATTTCATAATTAGTACAACCCTTCATTCATTCACTCCATATGGATCTAGGAGGTTTTTGAGCTGCAACAAGGTGATATGATAATTGTGGAACATTCCATGATGTACACTGACCTAATGTAATACACTATCTACATGGTGTGGGATTTTTCCCACAATGAATGGATGTCCGAGCAGGGCCTCTATTGAGACATCCATGCCCACATAGTCTCTCTTGGCATTCCTACCCACTACAAAAAAACAAAAAATTAAAAATGATTCCATCCATAGTTCATTAAAATGAGGATAATTTATCAATGTTTAAAAACATGGTTTGTTTTAAATTTATCTTTTTTTATGAAAACCTTCATGATTTAACCATTTTCAAAAGCGTCTTTAATTTTAAAAATAACCACTTTTTATAAGATATGTGGCTAAATTTTGAACATTTTAACGAAAACATTCCTATTAGTGATGCTAGATACCAATATTTTAAAACATTGAAAATTATATATATGTATAATTATATTAATTTATATATATATATATAATTATATATATATAGTATTATATTTACATTCAAAAGTATTATCATTTATTTAAATATCATAATCTATATATAGACACCCACCTACAAATATATATATATGTTGATTTAAATAGTCCTCATAGTGTAGAACAATGGTAGAAACAAAATGTAATTATATATACATATATATTTACAACATGTATATATTTTAAATTTATCCAAATTTTAATGAAAACATTTATATTTTAGTAAAAAAAATTACCATCGATTTAAAACATGAATAATTATATATGAATATGAAATTAAAAATCTATTGATTTCCATGTAAATATATATATTTTTTATTTATAATTTTATTTTTGTGAACATATAAAATTATATTGATATAAAATTTATTAACATATATATAAATATTAAAATATATTTATGAGCCATATATATATATATATATTAATTCATATAAATATTTATATATTTAAACATAGACAAATATATAAATAAATACATATATATTTATATCTATATGTCTATGTCTATAGACTCATAAAAACCCATATATATAACTACTGACACAAACATACACAGACATATATATAAACATGCATAGATATATATATATAACATAAATATATAATCATTCACATACACACAATGTTATATAAATATATACAAACATGTTAATTATTTATTATCATGGCTTGTAGCCCATCCCAAATTAGAAAACAGTGGAGGGTGAGGTATCAGTAGGATCTTCAGTTTTGTACTACCCTATACTAGTAATAAATTTAATATATATCTATATATATATATATATTATTATTAATTAATAAAAAATTATATAATAATGATGTAGTATAGTATAATTTTATATCACTAAAATATAATACAATTATATATATATATATAATATTAAAGTATAATATATATATATATGTAATATTGAAATATAATATAATACTTATATATAGTCTATATAGTTTTTATATTGATATAAATAATATAATATAGATATATATATTATTAATTTTTTAAATATATAAATATAATAATATATATAAATTTAGGATTGTATGACTATATATTCAAAAATTCAATTTGTGAGTTGGTATGGTTGTGGCATGTTTTATAAATAATTCAGAGTTCAATTCCCATTGTGTGGTGTGATTGTTTGGGTAAAGAATTGTGCCTATGGATTTAGGGTTTAAGAGATCAATCTTCATTTTAAGGTTATTCCTGTTCTAGGTGGCATCCATCTGAATGAAGGTTTACATCATTAGGGCAGGGTTGGGAATGGATGGTGATGTCCTATGATCTTGGTGGGTAATGAATTCGGCTATAAGAGCCCCGCTCGACATGAAGGGGCCATTGTTTGAAAGAAATTATGATTTTTTATACAATTTATATCATGAATTTCCAAAATAAATAGAATATATATATAGAAACATGGATAATTAATAACTAATTTACTAAAATTTATGAAATTTTTCAGTTAAGAGGGTATATTTATTTAAAAATGTTTCTAGAAATGTCGATAAATAAATTTTATTTAATAACATTTATAAAAATTTCACTAAATTTCTAATTATAATTTTCTTAAATGTCTATAATTATAGAAACCTAATTTATATATGTATTTTAAAAAATATTAAATTCATCAGTAACCATTTAAAATGTAACTATTGTAAAATAAATAGCTAAAAATATTTTTTTAGTGACATGAAAGTATACAAGATGAGACACTAGTTAACAATAGCATATTCAAATATGGGTAGCAGAATGATGGATTTTTTGGTATAAATCAATTGGCTGAGTCATTTTTAGCTGCAAGAAGGCATCATTCATTGTGGTCTCAATGTAGGAGACCACCGAATAGAAAGACTCAAACACATAGATCAGTTGTGCATGGATTACACAGAGGAACTGGTCATCTGAGGGAGGGGTCGTTCAATTAATATGATGGGATAGGTCACGTGGCATATGATTTTATAAACCAACATACCATGGAGGGTTGATAGGTTTTTTATGGACCACTATGGTAGTGGTAGTGCTTTGATTATGGAAACGTATTTGATGTTAGGTCGGACCATAGGGAGGTGGTGCTAGTGTAGGAGTAGGTGGGTCTCTGAAGGGATGAACTGGTTGTGGGGGTTGATGTTATGCGATATTCCGACCAACGCCACTAGGTTTCTCATGATATTTTCATGGAGCAGGTGGATAGGGTCACAAGAAGCTGAATTCTATGGCGGAGATTGACCATGCTATGCACAAGTTGATTTGAGGTGCAATTTCTGTGTGTTATACTCTTACACTAGTACTAGTATACATAATCAAGTGTAATTCATTCATCTCCTAATCACTTCTATTTAGAAATGAGCTTCTAGTTGGAACATTATCCTAGAAAATAATTCTTTATGTTATGTTTGGGAGAAATTCTTTGAAATCGTATATCTATAGGTAGTGCGAGTTAGCTCTCGATGGATTGAGTTTATCATGGTACGTATTGGTCATCACGATGAAACCTTATGTCATCATCTTGTTTATGGATGGTTTTCCATGGTTTGTGACTATATTTATTATTATTATTGTAGTAGAGTTAGGTGTCATTAGATATATTAGAATAGATTCTCCATCATAACTAAGAATGATGTCATGGCTAATTCTATGGGCCATGGGATAAAAATTTTGTAACTCATCACCCATTAGTTATAATGTTTAAAACATTATGAATTGAAATATTAATACATTTGGATTTCTTTAGTAGTGGATAATTATATTGAAATATTCCATGAGGATGTCATAGAACTACAACTAAGGAAGTAGATAGAATTATACATAGACTTTCATATAGAGAATGCAGTGATATCTTCAATGGAATATCTGATGGCCCCTACAAAGATTTGGGAGATAAGGGTGTACTTAGTGGACAATAAATATTAGGGTTTCTTAAGAACTAGTGTATCCCATGGCATACTCTAGTAATTTTTGTGAAAAAGGTAGACCAGATATTAAGGATTTATATTGATTATCATCACTTAATTTCAAGTATTGATAAGAAATATGTACCACATTCCAATGTCAGATTACCTATTTGACTAGTTGAGAGATCTCAGTTGGTTTTCAACGATTGATCATAGGTCCAGGTTCCACCTGTTGAGGATTCTCTATAATGATATTTAGAATAAAAATTTTTGATGACCATATAGAAAATATGAGTTTATGGTGACCCCTTTCAATGTGTCAAATTACACCACTATATTTATAGCTCTCATTGAGCTTGATGATTTAATTTTTTTTCAATGACGTGTCAATATGTGCTATGTGATATGATGGATGAAGTAATGTGGATTAGAGTGTTGATAAAAAATCAAATGGTTGATTGAACTGATCCTATGTTCCCAGAAATATGTCAATGAATGAAAATTTGTTACAATATTTGAAGGAGGCCATGTAATACATGATTTCATGATGAGTATGAAAAGATCATGCTGATCATAAATGCTTAAGATGTGTGAAAAAAATATTACATGAATATGAGATATAATGGCTGAGAGTGAAGATGATTTGAATTCTAAGTACGGTGCATTTCTTGTTGAAATCCATTGTATGTATACCATGGTTTTTAGCTGTTTATGGGGTTTATTTAAAAATTGTAGACATCGGCCAACCAACAAACCAACGAGCTGGGGAAGCATCTCACACCGCTGAGTGGGAGGTTGATCTAGAACCTATCCATCCATCCATCATGGCCATCCATTTTTGAGTAGTGTAAGGGGTTAACAAGAGCACACCCACATGGGGTGCACATGGAAACCACGTCCCACCATGTAGGGTGGCACGATGGCAGAGAGTAGTGGGTGGGTGAAAAGTGTGACCTCAACAATCTGGTATGGGGCAGTATCGATGGAAGGAAAATAGAATTTATTGACAACCAGATACTATGACATTTTATTTAAATCTCGATGAATCTTCATCCCCATTTTGATGTGGGAAATCTTTTTAAAAACAAATATGTAGTATTGGAAATCCATCTGATCTCACGTGAGAACACGATCACACATTTCATCCAGTGTCCCGTGATCCAATCCACATTTTCCATATCCTATTTGAGGTGATCAAAGGGTCGATGAGGGGACACGCCTTTGTCTTTAACCTCACATCGATCAATGCAGACCAACACTCCAGAGAATAGTTGATCCTCCTTGAGAGACTTCTGGAAACTATTTAAGAGAAAATCCCCAGTAAGAGAATCTTCTCGACAACATGATAACATGCATGAAATTTCATTTGTATCAATGCAATGTAACGTGAATATATGACGCGGAAAGGCAATCCCAGTTGTGAGGCCACAGAATGGAACATGAGCATTTGGGAAAATGATTTGTATGTGACCATTATCACATGCACGTGAGGATTACACCACAAAGTAGATGTTTGTTTTTGAAAGAAAAATACCATGATTATCAACTTATCTATTAACCCACATTTGAATATGTTGAATACAAATATATTTGGCATTCAATGCCCCGATTTTTTAGAATATCTTACGATATATGAACACGATGCATCACAATGATCCTCACCAATAAATAAAGATACCCCAATAGAGGTTTTGGTATTGAAGATTTTGAGAAATATTATATTTTATAAGAAATAGAGAACTGTTTTGAAGAATTCCCTGCATCATATACCTACATGAGGATTTGAGATGTCCTGCAGGCCATCAACGGGTGATGAGAACTCTTGATGTGTTTGAATAGTGGGATCCCTATACCCAAATATTTATTCCATTGGATTACCATATCTTATAGACAATTATCTATAATTTATGTCATCTTACCATTATACTGTATACTTTTCTGTGCCCACTGTTGAAATGGTAATGACAAAAGTTTAAATGTCAAATCAATAGGTTATAGTAGTTCCAAGGATATATTGATAATCTCGAAATACAATGACATTTTACATAAATATATTCTCTATGGTCTACATACATCTAACCAATTAGTTAGCATATATATATGAATATCTGGTGATGGGGGCTCATAGGCATTGAGACATCTTCTAATGATGTTCACAAATAGTGAGCTCTACTAGTGAGATCATGTGGTCCGAGCCACCAATAGAAACACCACATGTTCGGGTGACATAGGACGTTCCAATCTATGATCTTGTGTAATGGACTCTTTACATGAGATCATTACTAATGTATGTCATTTGATTGTGTACTTTGATGCAAGATGAATACCATGACTGTAATGTCATGGCGAGGTAGTTTGTGTTTGGTGTGTTATAGGTGGAATGACATTGGTTGAATGGAAACTAATGGATTTGTAGCATTCAGGTTATGAAAGTAATATATCGCAGACCATGTTCATAAAGACGGTAGTACATTTATATGAAAATGGCCATACCAGTCAATGGTAAATCATTCCAATTAAATCAACAATCAATAAAACAAGAAAAGGGCAATGAAACAAGAGTGTTTCATTCTATATGAGATATTACGGACAAAGAGATTATATTACACAGTGTTTGTTCGTAGGTTGGTGGCCATTTCTTTGAAAATAATTATCTCTTCAGGGGACATGATGGGTTGTTAGATCCCTCTCTTTTTCTATTAATAATATTCACTACTATTAATAAAAGGGCCTTGAGCATGACACAAAATAGCATATTTCATAGTCATCCCTATTCAGTTGAATATTTGTTATGGAAATGGAAGGCCCCACCACTAGGATCCGGGATTTGTCCAACAAATGATCAACATTGACATAAATAAATTCCTATTATTCGAGTTTATAATTTTGAGCATTGCAATTATTTATTAAATGTATGTATGCATTTTAAGTATATACATGAAAAATATTAATTGAAGAATATTAAATTATTTAAGGATAAAATAATATTTATGGGAACGAAGAGTCATGTGTTCAACACAATTATTATCACTTAAAATATTTTAATTTATTACAAGTGAGTGACGATAATATTAATGACTCGGATTATTAGTTATAAAATATCATTGATAGTACGTTTGTCTTTCAGGGGAAGAGTTGGCATTTACGGCAAATTACATGACAATAAAAATATAAGAGGGGAAGATATTTCAATAAACTAGTCATGGGAATTCACTATCCTCTCCTCTCTCAAATGATTTAGAGATATAGGATCGGGATCCAAGGAGTTTGTATCATGCGCTATCTCAGGCATAACTAGCAATCTGATCCGTTTATCATTGGAGTGTTGAAGGAATCATCACAATTCCTTTCTAGAAAGAGGATTATGACAAACAAGGCTCTCACGGATTCATTGAAGCATGTGTGGGTGATCTAGAGGAATTTAACATCATATTATTTGAGCGGTGATCACCAATGATGAGAAGACATCGGGAGAAACATAGTATTTAAAAAAGGTATTTTACAGTATATTTTTGTGCATAAATCACTTCACCATAGGTCATTATCTTTTCATGGCCTACTCTTCACTGACGTCGATTGGTTTACATCGATCATTGATGGAAAATTTTAATAACCCACCTATTTGGTGCTTCAGCTATGAGCCTAGTTCTGATCAGTGGTATCAAAGCGATGCGTGTCGATTTTATGCTATGAAAATTTAAATTTTCTTTATATTTGGAAGAGGACATCGATACGGTCCCAACACTAATATCGGATGACCCGTCTGCTTTCATCCGAAGATTAAAATCAGAGTTTAACATGTTGTTTTAGGATTACTGGGTGGAAATTTGATTACCAAAATTGTATTTTCCAGTGATTTTTAATGATTATTTTTATTATATTAATTTGATTATATTATTAATTTTGTTATTATAAAAATATTTTTTTATTATAATATTCTATTATAATAATATTTTATTATTAAATGTTTTTATTTTTTAGTCTACACATGTACTTAAGAAAATTTTTAATTTAATTAATTTATATTTTTTCAAAGCCTAATACAGGGTTTAGAAATTAAAAATATTAAAGGGAAAAGAAAATTATAAAAATAAATGTATGAGTGTGGAAATTTAAAAAATGGTGATATATTAGGTTGTGGATGCAAATATTTTGGGGAAGACCAATAAAAAAAATATTCTGGGTCCTCTCACTCATAGAGACCTCCCATGATAATCATCGTACCCTTGCCTCCTGGGGTCGGCCTGCACCTTGGCCTGGCTCTCCCAATTGGGCTAGAGTGCACCAGAATACTAGCATGTGTTGGGAATTGAATGTCGCCTCTGGTCATCCTGCTGCATGCGCCCAACCAAAAGATTGAACCAGCAGCACAACACACCCTACAGGGCCGCCTCCTCCCATCCAGTTCAGTGACTCACCTTCCACCTCTCCCAACTACATAATGTTGCAAGAAGCAACCACACCACCCGGGGTGGGATCTCATCCTGAAATCCCAACACAACTCTCGCCCAGTCGGGCCTTTCCCTGACGCATCACACTAGGACGTCAAACTAGGGAAATTTCCATCCGCCTGGGCTTTCCTCTCTAGAGACCTCCCACACTAGGTGTAGATGCCTCCTTCCATACATTCATCGATCCGCTGCAGCCTTTACGAGAGAAAGAAACACCTCCAACTTATCGCAACGGCCACCTAGCATCAAACCATACTTTCCACCGCCTCACCGGATGTGACATGCAGCCCTACCAGCTCGGCCTCCTCTGCACTCTCTTACGGAGACCCACGTAGTGTTGCACCACTGTAGCACTCACCCACATAGGCCCCACCAAGCTCTCACCAGGATAAATTTTGTGTCGGCCGCTCACAACCCTCCCCCAACCATTAGAACCCTCGGGCCTCCTCCCATTCCGCCGACGCTAACTGCCTTGGCCTCGGTAAGGGAAACCCCTGACCTGCATAGTCTATTTCCACTGATTTAAGGGCCCGATTTTTTTAATTTAATCAAAAAAAATTATAAAAAAATTAATATAAGTTTAGTATTAAAATAATTAACCATTAATTTTGGTTATTTAAATTTTAATATGGCATGATTAATTTAATTTGGTGATAATTTACATTAATTATTTTATTTAATTTTTAGTTTAATATTTATTTTAATTAATTAGGATCAAACAAAAATAAACTGAATTAAAAAAATGTGTGAGGTTTTTAATTCAATTAAATGACCTCAAATTTAATTTAATGAATTTTTAATTTTTATTGTGCATTTATTTAATATACTGGATTATAATGTTTATATGAATGATAAAGATAATTAGACCTACCGATGCTTCTCTAGTGTATGTTTCATTATTGTAATTATTTATTTAATTATTGCACATCTGTTGGATAAAATTAGTTTAATTTAATTAAAGGTCAATTTCTATGTCGTCTCAGAGTCGTTATATGTATAAGGTCCCGTGCACCCATTATAAGAGTTGTACATTTTACTCCCTAATATCCCCTCGCATGCATGCGATTATAGTAATATAATGACGAGACGAGGTGTCACACACTCTGTGCCATGTGATGGAGACATACCAGAAATGAGTTAAATGCATTGGAATAGAAGATGTTTTTATTGAAGTCGCAAGACACACAACTATAGTTATTGTCCATATGGTCTCAGTTGGTCCATTATTCACTCAATGGGTCAACCATTAGAATCGTTTCATGATCTGGTTTTTCATTTTATTTCATCATGGTTTATTATTTTGTTAATGTGTAGTTAGAACACAATCACATAGAATAATAATAAATAAGAATGTAAGATAAAATGATCATGTGATGCTATATATTTTTCTACATAATGCATGGTCAGTTGTGAGTGAGGTCACATAGTGAAAGCTTATGAAAATAGAAAATTATGTAATATTAACATTAAAAATAATAAAACTCACAAAGATATATTAATTAATAATAACCATCCACCATTCAAATTTGGACAAAACTAGATGTTTGAGGTGCCAGTCATGCCATAGCTAAGGGTGCCTCTTATTATTGGGGATTCCTTATTAGAATGGTGTCTTGACATAACTATAATTTTAGAAAAGAAATATGTTATAGCTATATTGTGGTAATTTTATAGGAAATCATTAAGTAAATCATGTTTTGAATATAGAAGATGGTACATCACTCAACAGATCAAGGAACTACATGTTAAAGTAGTCGGCTATCCAAAATATCCCCTTGAACCCTTTAAGTAGAGGCGTAGACATAGCTTGAAGACTAAGAGGGGCAGTTTTGGGATCCGTTCCACTAGAATAGTCATGTGGTCGAGAATTTTAATTCAAGAACCAAGGGTTCCTTGAATCCGATAAAATAGTGGGATTCATTAAAACGATTTAATTATTTAGTCAAAATGTCTAAATTGGTAATCAAATAAATGGGAATAATAATTTAAAATTTATATTTTTTATTTTAATGGAATGTTATACCACAAGTTTAAAAACTATGATATTAAATTGGAAAAATTTATTGTATTGGATGAAAAGAGTATCAAAAGACAATTATAGAGCTTGCGTATAAAATTATGATATATGAAACTCAAGGTGGTAGTGTCCCTAACACAGTCAACTACCTCAAGAAGCCAGGGTGAAAATTTCATATAGGAGACTAATGTATAAGGTGTATGATAGTTATGTTATTATTCTTCCATCAACGTTTTTTTTCAGTTGTGGTTGCTACACCATGACATGGAAGATATAACATGAACTCTCATCTCTGAGATGATTGCAATGAGAAAGAGAAGCAATGATATGAATAAGGTGATGGTTACACCGACATGAGTAAATTGAATGATTATTAATGATATTTAAATGGATCCTTTTCTCATATAATTTTCACAAAATTTCTCAAGTGTTTTTTTATGTTACAAAATGAACAAGTGTGGAATGAACGATTCATTACCAATTTAGGTAAGGTTCTCTTGGATAATAAGAATATAAAATATAAACTCATATTTAATTCTTTTTGTGAATAAATTGAAAGAATATATGAAAAGGCAAAAAGTAAAGTAATTCCAATGGCACATTTGTGAAGTCCTTCAATTAATGATTTATTAACAACGTTTATCTGCATTTCATATTATAAAATAAAACAATTGAAGTTTACATGAAATAATATGATTTTAATATGCATGTTTCTGCATCTACATCATGAATATTCATCAATGTAATTATTCCCTTTTACTACATTTGTATTTAATACTATATTATTTTTACATATGCGTATTTAAATGTAGTTACCATGTATGTATAGAAATATTACTAAAATTTAGGTGTATTCTCCAAGTGGTTGTGAAAGGATGATCTGGACTAGTAGTGAGATGTTCATGACATCTTTCATTTCTAAATGAATGATTAATGTTGAATTATTATTGATTACAGCATCAAAAATTAATGTCATGTGACCTCTGACATAAAGATATGTTCTTCTAGGTTTCAGAATGAATGTTTTTTTTGTGAACTCAGTCACTAGTAAGTGATACATGAATCATAGTCTATGAGCGATGACTATAAATGTAAGACTAATACCCAGTTAGGAAAAGATAATTCATTGCCATCTAGTAATATAAATTGATTTCATGAATACACGATGTATGGTATTTAGGCTCATCATAGATAAATACTATTGGTATTATTGATTTATTTATTTAAGACAAAAGAGCCTTTTAAAATAAAGGTATGTCACATAGATTTAGGAAATAGTTCAACATCTTAGAATGAATTATTCCATGTATATTATAGATGTATAAATACTTCATTAGATTATTTAATGAAATTATAGAATGGTAAAATGATGTAAGTGCATGGTCAGAAGATATGAGTTCATTCGGTTTGGTACACCAGAGAATATCTTGACCAAGAAATCTTCAATCTGGATAATGTAGCATAGAGTAATTCCAAAATTAAAAATTTCATTATCCATATGATGACATTGATGCTAATGAGGAGGATTGATGATGGATTATTATATGTTAACATTTATGAAAAAAAACATGTAGTGTGGAGAAATTCTGATATGGAGATGTTATACATCAAATTTTGATGTATGTAATATCAATGATTTCACTTGACGAAACATCCATTATATTTCCGTGTTTCTTCACAAGTAACGACATTATCCTATAACATTAGGCCAAATATAAATTAAAAATGAATATGATACGTGTTATGTTATGATTTAAATCAATTATTTCATAAGGAAAAGTGTTTCTATGAAAATAGTTTGTTTGGATACAAACAAGCATTCATAAATATAAAAACAATTGCCATCGAAGTTATTAATCATCACGACGGCTTAGGATATTACACAAATCCCTAAGATTGAATGGATATAGTAATGTGATAGAATTCATTATATAAGAGGGTGCACTTATCTATTAGAGATAGTGAGATCTATATTGACCTGGGTTTAGTTAATGTTCAAGATGTACCTATATTTGGAAAAAGAACTAGTTACAAAGTCCATGGGGAACAACGTATGTTCCTGAGACATGTACTATGAAGGAAAGAAAAAACCATGGAGAAGGATTTTATATTCACCATGATCATTTATCTATTATTGAATGTAAATTATAATTTATATAAGTAAATATTATATGGAAATTATCAAAAATTGTTAAGACCAACAAAAATTCAATTTATGGATTACATGTATCGAAATTAAAATGTAGATTATTATTTTGAATATTGCAGTGGGTATTCAAGTTTGTTGATACATGGATGGTACAAGAATGTAACCAGTAACACATGATTGATTTTACCTTGTATTTATGACTAAATACATTCGAAATTTTACATAACACTGCTAGTATATATGATCAAATTAATTAGCATTGGATTTCATGAACACCAATCATGGATGGTGTCTATATGATGAAACCGTAAAGGGATGGACGCATAAGTGATTGCTAATGAAGGTTTTATGTCACTAAAATCCAATTTAGGATTAATGTAAGAAACGTGATCATTGAAAATAAATTTGTATCAAATGATTTCCACCAGAGGTTTATGGGAGCACCAATGTTTTCAACGAAAAAATATGTTCGGCAACATATAGAAAATATACATTGGTCTTACAGTTAGTTAAGACCAAGATGAAATCTGTTCTCCCGTGATTGAATTAGTGAAACAACCTATGTTATAGGGAATTATATCTACTAAAGTAGATTTATAGGTTTCATTTAAATAGTAAATTGTACATATAGTGACATTTTATTGAAATATAACTGTTAGGACAATTTATGAAATGAATTTTTCCTATGTCACATGGCATAGTATCATTATGATGAAATGTTCGATACATGGGAAGAGATAAATGTGGTGAGTGAAATCCATATGTAGATGCTATGTATCAATCACAAATTATATAATATGTAAAAGAAATTGGTATTGTCAATACATACATAATAGTAGGTAAATATCAGTTATATCCAAGTGCACTGCAAGGGATGGAATCAGAAAAATCTAATTGTTCTTTAGATAGAACAAAATATATGTACCTAGTATGTGGAAGAGAAAGGATACTACTTTTTTTGGTATGAAAACTAGTCTTCCATATATCAAAGTAATTTACTATCACATTTGTGCTGAAGATGATGAGTGATTCAAGCTCATATAAGCCATTGGTATTCATGCCTAAAAATACCGAGTATGTTGAAGATTTTAATGATTCTAAGAAGATTCTATTATAAGAAATTATTTTTTCCAGTTAATGGAATCCCA
Organism: Viscum album; assembly: GCA_963277665.1. Lineage (NCBI taxonomy): Eukaryota > Viridiplantae > Streptophyta > Magnoliopsida > Santalales > Viscaceae > Viscum > Viscum album. The sequence goes on from OY728160.1 coordinate 1,925,332,883, forward strand.
CTAGGTAAAGTAAGTATTATCATAATGAAAATTATTATATTCCTACTACCTATGATGACAAATTATAGTAGTGGAAAAATGGGATATACTCAGGATACCATCTCTTAAGAATTTTTAATCTAAGATATGAGGTTTCTATAGAATAATAACCACAAGGATGAACCATGGAAGACCAAATAGCTAAAGTTTTTACTCAAAATAAACATGATGTTCATCATGTGAGTAGCCAACAAGCTTAGTTTTCATGTTGGCTGTAGTGAATGTGGGAGTTTTGAAATAGTGGGTTCCCTGGACACAACTATTCCTTGATTTTGATTACCATATCATGTATAAAATTTTCTATACATTATTTCATCTTACCATTATGGTGTGGGGTTTTCTACATCCATAGTTTTAATGGTAATGTCTATTGGATAATTTTCATATCAATAGGTCATAAGATTTGCAAGGATACAATGAGAACATCGAGATACTCTGATGCTAGTATTAAATATACGTTCTATGGTCTAGTTTCATATTACTGATTATACACAGTAGATGTATGACTATTAGGTGTGGGGGATCATAAAAATTGAGACTTTTCTCATAAATTTCAAATATTGTGATATCTAGTAGTGAGATCATGGGGACTGACCCGCCAATAAGAATTATATATGTTTAGGGTGTCATTGGATGTTCCTATATACAATTATGTGTAATGGTCTACTAATTTGATATCATTACCAATTTATGTCATTTATTTGTGTACATTGATGTAAGATGAAAACATTGGAAATGAAGTTGTGGAGAGGTAGTTTGTGTTGGGTGCGTCATTGGTGGTTTGGAATTGGTTTAATGGTCATGAATGGATTTGTCACTTCACGGTTATGGATGTAATATATCTCTGGATAAGTTGATAAGGATGGTAGTTCCATTATAAGAACATGGGCAAGGAAGTCAAGGGTAAATCTATCCAGTTAAACCAACAAATAATAAAGCAATAAAAGTGTGATGATAAGATAGTGTTACCAACTTTATGAGATATTATAGACAAATAGATTATATTACATAGAACATGTACGTAGGTTGGTTGTTGCTGATGACACAATCCATATATCTTTAAGGGCCATGAATGGTTGCTAGATCATGATCTTGGTTTGTGAATACTATTCATTGTAGTCCAAATAAGGGCCTATAGGTTTAGACATAATAGAATATTCAAGAGTCGGCCCTATTTAGTTGAAAATGTGTTTGATACATGGTGAGCCCCAAAACATCTGTCAATGATTTCTCCATGAAAATGATCACTAATGAAAAAAATATATTAATTTTATTTTAGTTTAGAATACTAAGAATTCAATTTATTTATTAAACGTATTTATGAGTCTGATGTAAATACATGAAAGATATTAATTGACAAATACTAATTTATTCATGGTTCAATTAATATTTATGGGATCAACAGGTCCTGTTTTGGTTTTAATTATTATCACGTAATACATTTTATTATATAACAAGTGAGTGATAATAATATTTATAACCCACATAAGTATTCATAAATGTCATTGATAGTGTATTGATTATTTGGGGGTTGTGTTGGCTTTTCCATTTAATTACATTGCAGTATATATATAACTATAGAGGATATTTCCAATAACTATTCATTATAATTATATGGCCTCACCTTTCTCCCATGATCTTGAGAGGGAGGATCTAGATCGATAGAGTTTGGATCGAGCACACTCTTAGGCATCTCATGTGAAGTGATGTGGTTATCAATGGAGCATTGAAGGAATCATCACAATTCCTCACTTGAACCCACATTATGATGAACAACACTCCCATGGATTACATGAAGTGTGTGTTGATGATATAGAGGTATTCATCTTTTTATTATTCAACTAGATATCTCCAATGATGAGCAGATGACATGCACATATTCAGATTAAAAGCAGTTATTTTACAGTTTATTTTTTTTCTTAAAACCCTTCATGCGAGATCCTTAGGTTTGACCAGGATCTTCGTCACTAACAACACATGTTTACATAAATTATCAGTGGAAACATTTAATTTTCCCACCTATATGGGGTTTCCACTGCACGCTCTATTCCAACTTGAAGTGTCCTTTAGAATGAAGAAGGGAAGTATTCACCCTCTGTGCGAAGGAAACTCGTAGACACATGACTGGTTGAACAAACCCTTATCATGCTTCGTACAAAAACTATATGGTGAAGACATAAGGGAACATTGAATTTAACATTCCTTATTTTTGTGACACATACCTAACCATTAAATGAACATGGATCATGTGTTTTTATATATTAATACCTTGATAAATGTGCATACGCACTGCCTTGTGGGATGGAGAACACACACACATCGTCTACTCATTCGGGATTAGGAACAGGATGATAAGGGACAAAAATATTATCGCATGAAAATGAAATAATAAAAATGGGTGAAAGGAATAAAAGGAAGAGACATTGGGCATTTGGTTTGCACCAAATATAACTAAACATATATGAATCCATGAAGACTCATACACGTGTGAAGAAGAAATTCAGTGTGCATAGTGTAATGTGAGAAGGATCAATAAGTAAGTGCATGAACATGCATAACACAAATATATTGAATCGACATTAAACAAAATGTTCATGTGTTCATAGAACCAAAGAAGAAAAAATTACGTGTGTTCACATAAAGGGATGAAGCTATGTTGACATTTCATGTTTAAATACATGAAACACACTCATTGATCCAAAACTATCGATATAAGAACTGTGTGTGTTTGAGTTGACAAGAAACATATAAAATATGTATGAAATCATGAATAATCACATTTACATGTGAAAATAAATTGAGATATCAAATATAATATGTTTTGGATGACATTAAATTCATGCATGTAGTTAATTCACATTGAAACTGAATTATGTATGATTATTGATGATCCTATAAACGAGTTGATAGTGTTTGGAAATTCAAGATTGAGATGAAAATTGCACAATATCATTGATGCATATTAATATTCTTAAAGATGTTTTGTAAATCATTTTCATACATATAAGTGAGGTTGTGTATTTATTAGAAGAAGAAATAATTACCATAGAATTATTTCACTAGGGAAGCCAATCAATACAGGTTATTAGAATAACTGAGAAAGGCCAAAAGACCTTACCTAAGACTATTGAAAATTATTGAATACATAAATGGGAAATTTTTATTCAACAATCTCATTGGGTAATAACATAAGATTAATCAATAGATAATAAAAAGAGCTTCCAAAGGAGGCAGTCCATCATATGACTCGGAAGAAAAGAGTTTCTTGTGAGCCTCTATAGAAGAAGAAATTAGTGAGACCCTGGAGCCATCCATTGAGACTCTAGTAACACTACAAGATGCAGTATAAAGAACATCATGTATGACTCAGAGAGATATAGTCTAACTCTATATCAACCAATGTAATTTTTAACTTATTATATTGGAGAATCTATTTGGGGAGAACAAACAACATTGGGAGTAGGTCATTGTACCAACCCTTGTAAATCCTTGTATTCAATGCCATTGAATTTACAACATCATTCGAGGTAAGTATGGGAGACATTATAGGATTAGATCGAGGATTTGACAATACATATATTTTTAATTGAAAGTAATAAATTTGAAAAAAAATTAAATGGATCACTGATTCACCCCTCCCACTATCATTGATTCACACTACTCTGGGCACTTCAATTGGTATCAGAGTGATGGGTAGCTCTAAATGATCTATGGGAGTCTTCATGAAGTGAAGATTTGTTAAAATGAGGGTGAAACCCCAAATTGAGATATCGTCCAAGACTCCAAAGAATAGAAAGAAGAAATGTGAAACGAAGATGAAAAGATCTTATTGATAATGGGAAGACTCCATCAACATAATGTAATCTAAATGGTACACCATGTGATAACTATTTTTATTAGTATACTTAAGATGACACATGTTCAATTGGTGATGATGATAGATCAATTAGTGATATTAAATATGTACTAAAATATCATTTGATGAAAATCCCTAGGGATGTGGAATTTAATATTTCTTCAACCATAGTTCTCTTCAAGATGAAAATTTGTAGTAGGAAGAAGACGATGATGCCATGGAAAAAGAATTTGGATAAAAAGGTTGGAATATCCAACTCTCTCACAAAACTAGTGAAGGAAATAGAATAAAAAGAATTCTTTTCAATGAAATACACTATCATGTTACTGAATAATTTCAAGGAAGTATTTGTGAGAAATAATTAATTGATATTGTATTTTTACAATCATTCGATGCATTTGAAAGGATTCATAATGTTTCAATTGTTTTGATAAATGATGAAAATGAAGAAAATGAAAACAAGGTAAGGGAGCTTGACATCACTTTCAAGGAATTATGAAATGTTCAAGAATAACGAATTATAAACCTGAAGGAGAATTGGGAAAGTAATATGTCATCAGTTGAGGATGAGAAAAACTCCCTCAACATTAAGCGTTTAGAGTTGGAGGTGAAATTGAAGAATCTCTAATTCTTCAAAGATGTATCAACCTAAATAGCTGGAAGAAGAGATGTTTCCACTCATGTTTTCATTGAGAACTATGATTCTAAAATTAGTATTGGGCCTTCTTCCAATCTAATGGAAACATCCTACTAGAAGAAGGAATGCCCTAACCTAGTGATTTATATTACTAATAATGCAATTTCATCCAAAAGTACAAGTTCAAATCTAAATGATGGGAAAATATTAATTGATAAAAATGTTGATAAATCCATCAAAGATTAAAAGATCGATAGTAGTCTAATTAAGAAGAATAAAATCCAAATTTATGATCCAAATAAATAATGACAATTCCAAAACCCACAATGCACTAAATCTAGCCAAACTGGTACAACATGAAAAGGTAAGTTATTTATTGGGAATTGTTGGTGATTTTAGAAGATTGAGTATTCGGAAAATTATTTCATGTATATTGTGACACTATATGAAAATTATGTAAGGACTACATTCCAGGGAAGAAGATGTGTAGAAATTATGTAACGTACAAAGATAAAGTAGAATAACTAGATGATGATGAATCAATCTATGATGAACAGATTTTACTGTCTTGAAGACAATTGAGATAATTGAAAATGAAGTGCTCATAGTTATGATGAGTGAAGGTTTATTCAAACCATGTATAATGAATATGTTGATATGGAAAAAAGGATACAAAAAATGAAGAAAAAAGGAACAATAGTTAAAAGGTACTTCATTGGGAATATGAAAAACACTGATTTCAGGAAAACATTGAAACAAAATATTCCTCAGAAGATGTTTAAGATGCTATCCAAGAATGTCGTTTCTAAAAAATGCATCTAGAGTGGAAAAAGGACATACCAAAGATCAATATAAAAAAATAATTTAAATCAATTCAAGTAGGGTGAAATTAAAAACAAGATATATCTTGGAGAAGTTGGTATTGATTGAAGACAATCTTGAAGTTAAAATTTATATGATACCATAGAAAGGTAACTTGAAAACATTGAAGAAGAAATGTGTAAACCCAAAACAAAAATATGTTAATAAGGAATGTCCAGTTATCTTTCCGAATCAACAATAAATTTCTAGATAACTTCAATGAAATGAAGATGGAGTACTGGATAATTGTATGGAAAATGGGAAATAGATCACTCCATATGAAAAAGAATTCAAATTTCATGAGAGTTTTCCACCAAATTACAACCCAAGTGTCTCACAAGTACTATTTTTCGAGTGAATGAAGGTTGGACATCATTAAAATAAATTATAAGGATTTTTCCTTTAACATTACATAATATTGAATTAAATTAATAATTCAAATTGAGGATCTTTTTAGGTTCAGAGTTTTAGAAAAGTAGGTTATTACATTTACATAACAAAATTAACATTACATGTAGAAAATTCTACCCAGTATCCATTTTTTTGATAAAATAATAAATTTTTAAAAAAAGAGTCTTGTATAGTTCCATGTTTTAGATATCATGACTTTTCCTTGATCCCATCCTTGGCCCTATTCCACGTTATTTCCCATGAAAAACATTTCAAAAAAACATGGGATGAGCATAAAAAGATCAGTATGGGTAATAAAACAAATAAAGAAAACATTAGTTCATAAATACATAAAAAAAGAACTCTTTTACTTACATCATGAAATCATAATATTTTATGAATAAAACATAGAAATAATAAATCATAAAGGTAACTTGTGGCATTCATAACATACTTACATTGTAGCAACCACATCTACATATGAAGTTACTTTGGAATTACCCTCACAAAATATTTCCTAAATATATTTGGAGAAATATTCACGTTTTTTCACATTACCCAATGTATTGGAGAGCTATATCGGGCTCAGCCACCCTAGGTTTATCATGAAACCACCCATATACGTAAATAATTCCCAAGAACCATAACATGATCATAACACATAACATAATCATAAAGGAAAGATAAAATTTCCAAATTGCATTAAAAAAATATCATTTCAAGCTATTTAAATAATAAATCCATTATCAAAATCATTTTCAATACCAAAATACGTAAAAAGATTCTATAGTATATAGTTTTCATTTTAAATACATTACTACTTGTTAAAGAAGCCAAATATCATATAATACTCGTGGAGGCGGAAAGGTCGTTTGTCACCCATACATAAAAAACATTCCATTTTTCTATTTAGTAAAATGATTTCCTATAAAAATATTCCGATTTAATGAAATTAAATGTCAAATGGGTTTATACACTATATAAAATAATGTCGTGAATAAAACTAAATATGCCTCAATGAAAGGTGATTGAGACGAAGTCCCTTACCTCGTGTCCGACATGACACGATCATTCCTTAGTCTCCTGAATAATAAACTAAATATAATTACTACTTTCTTAAGAACCTTTTTCAAGTATATAATTCCTCTTATATCACTTATTACCATGTTATAAACATTAAGTAATCATTTAAGTTAATAACGTTCATTTGGTTGATATTTTGTACTTGAGTCCAAAATGAACACCTTAATTTACAAGTTGTCGATGTGGTCAATAGTCCATTATATCCAGAATGACATTGATTATTTAGATATCTTATATATCATATATATACAGTAAATATTTATATATTTATTTATAATAGTAAATATTATTTAAAGGTATGAAATTAAATGGACTGTTCATAGAGATGGTAAGCCGTATGTATGCATGAACGCTCCTTTCATTTATATTTCTTATTTTAATGGAATTAAAACAAAATGATACATAGGTATATTATAATTACATTATAATATTATATATAATATCATTATCTCCATCCTTTATATGTCCCACATATGGAATTAAAGATTCATATCATTTTGAAGTGGTGGTAGTCCACACTTCCTCAAATGAAATTATCGTCTTTACCCAAAATGGAATCCATAAAGGTATGCTATAAAAGAAAAATACAGAAGCATAAAGAATACATAAACATAATATATATCATATATAAGTACAATTCCATCATAATGGCCACCATGAGAGTCGGTAGGAGGTAATTGAACAACCATTGTTCCATGAGGCGTTAGTTTTCCATCCACAAAAACATCATGTTCTTCACCCATTAGATGGAGGTGTGTGTTAGTGTAGTTCAAATACATATCAAAACAAAATCCTAGTATATTGAGGATAATTTTGATGTTATAAAATAAAATAATAAAAAGATTTTAGGGGTTGGAGAAGTAAAATAAAATAAAAAAAATTAATAGAAACAGTTACCTTTAATTTGGGTAACTTCTTTTGGTTTGAACCAAAAGGAATTATTTAAGTTCCTTTCCCTATGTTAAGGATTATAAGTGAAATATTGGTATTTAGGGAGCTTAATTTGGCAGAGTTTGGACTAGCCTAATGTCTTGAGAGGTGTGAGGAATTAGTTAGAAGTGATGGCTTTTTATAAGAGGGAGCAGGGGCTCTTTATGAAAGTGTGAAAATAGTATTTTATTATAAACATATATTCTGTATAAAAATGTCCAAAAATAATTACACTCGAAGATAAAATGACTTATGGCTGAAATAAAATCGTCCAATATGAATTGGACAGGTTTTGGATATTATTTTAATATTTATAATCTTATTTATTTAAATATTTTATTAATGAGGTAAATGATACATCATTATTGTGTCCTAAATAATTTAATTTATGTGATGAATAAAAATTATAAAACAAATATCATGATTTAGGAAATATTTTTATCTTTCCAATTAATATTTATAGTCTAAATGATAATTTAAATATCTCTTTGAAAAAATTATTTTACTAAAAGATAGTTTTTTGACATTTTTTCCTTTACATTAAGTAAATTAATCTAAATTGTCATTATCACTCCCACATGGATCAAATAGGTCCCAAAATAAACCCCAATATTACCTTAGTTGTTAAAGACTCAACCGATAATGTTTGGACAACTGTTAAGATAATTTGGAATTATTATAATATTATTTTTACCTCGAATTACCCTATTTACCTTTAACTATGGTAAATAATAGTCAAAAGTTACAATTCACCAAAATTTATTTTCATTTTATTAAACAAAATTTTACTTACTAATAACAACCATCTATGTCATATTTTAGAAATTCAATTCACAGAGGTGGTAAAATTTCATATAAATGAAAAAGTCGGTTTTTAACTACTACTAAGTGGTTTCACTATTCATTAAAAATTGAAGTTCTTCAGAAAAAGACCAAAAATTCAGCCTAAGATATATTTGATATTCAGAATTCAAAAATGATGTCTATTTTACCAAATTCTAAACAAATAAGTTTCATTAAATAATTTAATATTAATTCCTCTTATCAAAATAAAGAGCGTGATTTTAAGAAACAATAACTATCAAAAGATTGATATTGGTTTATGTCCAATTTCAAATTAAATTTAATTCTAATGACCAACATTTTATTAAATGGTAAGAATATATTCTAATTAAAAATTAAAAAAATTAATAAGATAATCTAACCATATAATAAATTATATTAAAAGGATCTTTTTAATTAAAATACAGTAATTTCCACAATTCATTAAAAAAGAACTTTACCACAGAAATAAAAAAAATTACACAAAGTAAATTTTGATGTCCCAAATATAAATAATAATTCCACTTGGTCTATTAGAACATATAAAAATGAACAAAACCTGAATTAATGAGGGTTCTCCCTTAAAAATTAGAAAATCGGCCTTTTAATGTATATTACGCTTAAAATTAAATTCATTCATATTTTAAGCCTCTAACATTTTATTGGATAAATGTAAATAAACTTAAAAAACATGTATAATAATATTGTATTTATTTTTCTTCATTACCACCAATACAACGGTTAGGAATTAACTACCATTTAAAATAATAATTTTATATTATTAGTGTGCAACGTTAGATTTCAAAGAAACTAGTTGCTGCGTATCAGGTATGGTATCGAATATAGAAACCCCATTAAAGTATAATTAATATTTATTTCACAAATATAAATAAATAGGAAATATGTATTATTATATATTTAACTAGGATGTTACACCCTTCCCATTTTTGGAAATTGCATCCTCACAATTTTACTTATCAAAATAAGTGGGGGTATTTATCCCTCATAGAATTTCCAGATTCTCATGTTGCCTCTTAGACCATATAGTTTTTCCACAAAACCATTACCTAGTGAATTACCTTATTCCTCAACACTTTCTCTCTATGGTCATGATTATGAACTGGTTTTTCTTCATAAGAGATATTCTCTTCCAACTGAACTACCTCTAGCTCAAAACAGGAGATGGATCTGGCATATAATTTATCAACATTGAAACAGGAAAAATCATTGTGTACCTACGACAAACTTGTAGATAAATCCACTATGCATGAAACTAATCCAAATTTCTCCAAGATTTCATAAGGTCAAATGAACCTCAAACTCAACTTTTCCTTCTTAAAAAATCACATCACACTTTTCCCTGGAGAAACATTGAGAAATACATGATCACCTACATCAAAAGAAAGATCCTTCCTTCGGTTATCTTAATAAAATTTCTGTATGTTCTGATTTGTTCTCATGTGCTTCTGAATCAACTGAACTTTCTCTGCCATTTCTTCTACCAATTATGGCCCCATTAGCTTCCATTCACTTACTTCATCCCAAAATGATTGAGTTCGACAACACTTCCCATATAATTCCTCAAATAGAGCCATATGTATACTGGAATGAAAACTATTATTATTTGAAAATTCAACCAAAGAAAGATATTGTTCCCAAAATCACTGATAATCCAGAGAACAAGCACATAACATATTTTCTAATGTCTTAAATTTTCGTTTTGATTTCCCATCTTCATTGAGGATGAAATGCTGTACTAAAATTTAATTCAGTACCCAACGACTTCTGAATGCCTTTCAAAAAGATAGAAGTAAACCTGCTATCACGATCAGATACAATGGTGATTGGAACTCCTTACAACCTGACTATCTCTTTAATATAGAACCGAGGAAGTTGATCTAGAGACAAATTTTCTCGAATATTAAAGAAATGTGAAGATTTATTCAATCTATCAACAATAATCCAGATAGCATTACTACCTTGAGATGTCTTTGGTAATCCCACAATGAAGTCCATGGATATATTTTTCCATTTCTACTCTGGCACCGATAAAGGCTGATGTATCCCTTTTGGTAACTTTAAATCTTATTTAACCTACCAACAAGTCAAACACTTCACAGTTAAATCATCAATATCTCCTTTCATTCCATCTCACTATTAATACTCATGAAGATCTCTACACATATTAGTACTGCCATGATTAACCGAAAATGGGAACAATGAGCTTCACATAACAACTCATTCTTTAACTGTGAATCACAAGGCACAGATAATATCTTTCCAAATATCAAAACAAAATATTTATCAATGTCAAATTCAGGTAATTTAACATTCTGAACCAACTCTACCTTTTTCTATAACTCACTCTCTTCCTTCTGTGATTGATTAATTCTGTCTGGTGTAGATGATATCACGGACACCTGAAACAAAATAGAAGAATTTTATAGACAAAAAACTTTTATGCCAAAGTTTATCAAATAAAAAACCAAAGGATCCTGTTCCAAACATAACATGGTTAATGAAGAACTAACTATTCGACTCAAAGCATCAGCCAATTTATTTTATATTCCTAGATGATAATGGATTATAAAATCATAATCCTTAATTAATTCTATCCCTCTCTTCTGTCTCATGTTCAATTATTTTTGAATTAATATATACTTTAAACTTTTGTAATCAGTATATATTTCAAATTTTACACCATACAAATGGTACCTCCAAATTTTTTAAGCAAAAACAACAGTTTCTAATTCTAAATCATGTGTAGGGTAATTCAACTCATGAGGTTTCACTTGATGTGAAGCACAAGAAATTAACCGATCATTTTTCATTAAGACACAACCATGTCCTTTCAATAAAGCATTACTATAGATAAGAAACTCTCCATTTCTAGATGGTAGTGCCAAAATATGAGCATTCACCAATACTTTTTTCAATTCATGAAAAAAATCATCACTTTCTTTTTTCCAAATGAACTCAACACCTTTTGGAGTTTAATTATTTATTATACTACATAACCATGAAACATTTTCAACAAACCTCTGGTAATAACCAGACAAACCAAGAAAAATATGAATCTAAGTTATATTTGTGGGTCTTGGGAAGTCTTAAAGAAATTTTTTTTGTAGGCACAACCATTATGCCAATTTTTGAAACAATGTGACCATGGATTGAAATTTGTTGCAACCAAAACTCAAACTTACTGAATTTCCCATACATTTTCTTTTCTTTTAAGGTCTGCAAGGAAACCCTTAAATGAATTTCATTTTCCACTTTACTTTTTGAATAAAACAAAACATTATCAATGAACACAACCACCAAATTATCCATGAACTCACAGAAAATTCTTTTCATAAGATCCATGAATACAACAACTGCATTGTTAAACCAAATTGCATAACTACAAATTCATAATTTCTATTAAATGCGGTATTCATAATTTCTGTTTCCTATACTTTCTACTGATGGTACCCCAATCTCAAGTCAATCGTTGAAAAATACTGATCTCCCTAAAGATGATCAAACAAATTATCAATATGAGTAAAATTCGACTTATTCTTAACAGTGATGTTATTAAATGCTCTATAATCAATGAAAAGCCTCATTGAACCATCTTTCTTTTTAACAAAAATACAGGATCTCCCGAACGTGATGTGCTAGGTCGAATGTAACCTTTATCTAATAACTCCTGTAATTTCTTCTTTAACTCTAAATGTTCAATTTGAGCCATTCGATATGTGGGTTTTGAAATTCGCTTAGCATCAAGAAATAAGTCAATAGTAAATTAAACATCTCGATCTCGTATAATACAATGAAACTCATCAGAAAAAACATGAAGATATTAATTTACCACTAGCACATAATTAATATGAACATTTCCTTTATTTTTAACAATATGTGCAAGGTAACATTTATTTCCATCTTTGACTAGTTTCTCAGCTTCTTGATATGTTATCAAAAGGAAGGGATCATTCTTGTACACAGTCATTAAATATTTTAGAGAATACACCTCTCTATCTCTACAGTAAATCTTATCATGATAAACAGAAAGCCAATAAAAACCCAAAAAAACACGAAACTCTACTAGAGGAAAAACAATAAGGTTTGCAGGTAGATTCATTCGCACAAAAGGACATGAATGTTCTTGTGTCATCTTTTTTTGAAACATTTCCTCCAGGTGTTTTTGTCATAAGTATTGTATTCTTCTCTTGAGATGGAATTCTCAATTTATTAGAAAACTTATTAGAAATGAAAGAGTGTGTAGAACCTGAATCAAACAACACATTGGAATATTCTGAACAAACAAACAGTGTACCTGATACTACTTCATTCGATGGCCCAACATCTACTGAAGTAGGTTCAAAAGATTTTACCACCCCTTTCTGGTTGAATTCTGGTTGATTTCCTTCGGTTTAGTTCTTTATTGGACACTAATTTCTATAATGACTAATTTCATTGCACTTAAAACATTTTATGGACTGTAAATCAGATTTTGTCTTACCATTACCCTGATCTTTTTTACTGAAATTATGAGCCTTATGTCCCATTTTAACTCATTCGTAGCACTTACCAGAATTCAAAAGTCATTCCCCAGCATGCTTCTTACCACAATTTTAACTAACTATATACATAATTTTCTGACCAGCAGTCTTTTTTAAAGAGTTCTTCCCTTTCATCAGCCACCTTGACCTCTAGTTCTGTTGTTTTTCAAAGAATAAATGATCATGGGAAAACTCCATTTCCACCATCTCCACACAATGAACAAGTTTATCATAACATTTGAACTCACAAGAACGTAAATCCCTTCGATACACTATCTTTAATCCTGAGTAAAAATGGTTGATTTTACAATTGAGATCTCGTATGAAATTTGGATCAAACCGTTCTAGTAGAGTGATTTTTTCTTTATAAGTAGACACTGAGTCAACATCCTTCGTCTATTCTAGAAATTTTTTTCCATCCTAAGTCAAAACAAGTTAGGAATATATTTCTCAAGAAACATACCTTTGAATTCATCCCAATCGAGAGCATCAATCTCCTCATTATACTTGATATTTTTCACCATCGACCACCACTGATCAAATTCACCTTTAAAACCGTAAACAGCGAGACTAAACTTTTGATGTCTTGAACAACCCATGACATCAATCATATTTTTTAGTGCTTAAATCCACCCTTCTGCAAGCATAGGGTCAGATGATCCTCTGAATGATGGAAGATGTTTCCTCATGAAATAATTGACTACATACATGTTCCTCTGTGGTTGATCTGGCTGATCTCATGCATGTATACAACCACCTTTTATTGAATAAGTAAACTGTGCCATCTCTGCAAAAAATAGTTCAGTTCCGATTCCGACCATCTAAGGTTGCTAATTTGGAAGGTTGTCTTCCTTCTGTTGTCATCCCAACATAGCTTCCATGTTTCCTCTATGGAAAACCATTCTGAACATAGACATATCTTAGGCAATGCAACATGGTATTCTATAAATTCTATATGATATCAATATTAACATAAATTACTTTTTGAATATTAATTTAACATTACCCTATCTCCTAATATTTTTTAAACCGACCTCTGAGACCATATATAAGGACTCGAGCATAAACATTACATAATATTGAATTAAATGGATAATTCACATTGAGGATATTTTCAGTTTTAGAGTTTTAGTGAATTTGGTCATTACATTTAAATAACAACATGAATATTACTTGTAGAAAATTCTACACATTATCCATTTTTTCATAAAATAAAAACATTTGAAAAATGATTCATGCCTAGTTCCATGTTTTAGACCACATGACTTTTCCTTGATCCCATCCTTCACGCTATTCCACATTATCTCCGGTGAAAAGCATTTCAAAAAAACATGGTATGAGCATAAACAGATCACTAAGGGTTATAAAACAAAGAAAGAAAAAATTAGTTCAAAAATACATAAAAAATATGTACTCATTGACTTACCTCATGAAATCATATGATTTTCTAAATAACACATAGAAATCTTAAATCATAAAGGGAAATTGTGGAATCCATAACATACTGACTTTGTAGCAATCATAGCTATATAGGGAGTTGCATTGGAATACCCATCACAACAAATTCCCTAAATCTTTTAGAAGAAACATTCACGTTTTTCTCCATCACATTACCAAATACATTGGATAGCTATCTTGGGTCCACCTACCCTACGATTATCACAGAACCATGCGTATACGTAAATAATGCCCAATAACCATAACATGATCATTACACATAACATAAGCATAAAAGAAAGATAACATTTCCACATTGCAATAAAAAATATCATTTCAATATATTGAAATAATAAATCCATTATCAAAATCATTTTCAATAAAAAAATACATAAAATAGTATATGGTATTTTTTTCTTTTAGAAACATTACAGCTTATTAAGGAAGCCAAAGATAAAATTATACTCACAGAGGTGAAAAAGTCGTTGTTACCGCTTAAAAAAAATATTCCTTTTTTTCATTTTGTAAAATGATTCATACAAAAATATTCCCTTTGAATGAAATGAAAATTTAAATGGGTTTATACACCGTATAAAATAATTTTGTCTATAACACTAAATATGGCTCAATGAAAAGAGATTGAGATGAAGTCCCTTACCTCGTGTCCGACTTGACTCGGTCGTTCTTTATTCTACTGAATAATAAACTAAAGTGAATTTATACTTGATTAAGAACCTTTTTGGTGATTTTAATTCCTATTATATCACTTATTACCATGTTATAAACATTATGTTATCATTCAAGTTAATAATGATCATTTTTTCGATATTTGGTACCTCAGTAAAAAATGAACACCTTATATTTACAAGTTATCGATGTGGTCTATAGTTAATTATATCCAAGATTAAATTAATTATTTATATATAATATATATTATATATAGACAGTATATTAATATATTTATTTATAACAATATATATCATTTTGAGGTAAGAAATGAAATGCAGCGTTCATGGTGACGGTAAGCCATACATACGCATGAACGCCACTTTCCTTTCTATTTATTATTTTAATGGAATTTTAACATAATGATACATCGGTATATTATATATAAAGTATAATATCATATATAATATAATTAACCCCATCCTTTATACATCCCACATACGGTATTAACGAGTCATATCATTTTTAGGGGGCGGTTGTCCGCACTTCCTAAAATGAAATTATCGCATTTACCCATAATTGAAACCATAAAAGAATGATATAAAAGAAAATTATAGAAGTATAAAAAAAACATAAACATAATATATAACATATATAAAATATTGTTCCATCATAATAGACACCATGAGAGGCGATAGGAGGTAATTTAACAACCATCGTTTCGTGAGGTGTTAGTTTTCCATTCAGAGAAACATTATGTTCTTCACCCATTAGACAGAGGTGTGTGTAATTTTAGATCAAATAATTATCCTAAAAACATCATATTATATTGAGGATATATTTTTTGTCATAAAATGATAGAATAAAATTATTTTAGGTGTTGGGGAAGTAAAATAAAAGAAAATAAGTTAAGAGAAACAGTTGCCTATAATTTGGGTAACTTCTTTTGGTTTGAACCAAATTGAATTCTTGAAGTGAATTCGTCCTAAGGTAATGATTCTATGTGGAAGAGAGGGATGTATGGAACTTATATGGGCATAGTTTGGATGAGACTAAAAGTTTTTGAGGTCTGACGAATTCATTATAATTGTGGCCTTTTTATAATGGGGAGGAGGGGCTCTTTAGGAATGTGTGAAAATATTATTTTATTATAAACTTATATTCGGTTTCAATAGGACCAAAAAACATTAGAGTCAATGTTAAGATGATTCATTGTTGAAATAAAATCATCCAATAAGTATTGGAATGGTTTTGAATATTTTTTTAATATTTATAATCTTATATATTTTAATCTTTTTTTAATGAGGTAAATACTGCATCATTAATGTGTTGTTAATAATTTAATTTATGTGATGTCTAAAAATTAAAAAAAATACTAATATATAGGAAATAGTTTTATCATTCCAATTATTATTTAGAGTCAAAAAGATAATTTAGATAACCCTTAGTAAAAATTACTTTACTAAAAGATTTTGTTTTGTCATTTTTGCCTTTACGTTATGTTAATTAATCTTAATTGTCATTATCACACCCAAGTGGCTCAATGTGGTCCCACAATCGACCAAAAGAAGAATATGGTCGTAAATGACTCATACAATAAGGTTTGGACAAATGTTAAGGTAATTTGGAATTATTATAATATTTTTTTAAGTTGAATTACCCTATTTAGCATTAGCCGTGGTAAATAAAAGTCAAAAGTTACTATTTACGAAAAATTATTTTCAATTTATTGAACCAAATTTTTCTTACTAATAACAACCATGTATGTCATATTTTCAAAATTCAATTAACAGAAGTGTTAAAATTTAATTTAAATGAAAAAGAGGGTTTTTTAAGTACTACTAAGTGGTTTCACTATTCATCAAATAATTGATGTTTTTCAGAAAAATACAAAAAATTCATCCAAAGCTATATTTGATATTCTGAATTTAAAAATTATGTCTATTTTACCAAATTCAAATAATAGAAGTTGCATTATTTAATTTAATATTAATATCTGTTATCAAAACAAATAGCGTGTTTTTAAGAAACAATAACTATCAAATGATTGATACTGGTGTATGTCCAATTTGAAGTTGATATAATTTCTAATGACCAAAATTGGATTAAATGATAAATATATATTCTAATTAAACATTAAAACCAATTAAAAAGATAATTTAACCATATAAATAAATTATATTAAACGGCACTTTTGAATTAAAATACAATATTTTTCACTGTTCATAAAATATGGACTTTATTAGAAAAATACCAAAAAATTATCCAAAGTAAATTTTTATGGTCCAAATATAAAGAATAATTTTATTCGGTCAATTAGAACATATAAAAATAACCACAACTAGATTTAAAGAGGTTTCTCTATTAAAAGATGGTAAATCGACCTTTAAAAGTAAATTATGCCTAAAAGTATATTGATTCATATTTTAAGCCTATAAATTTTTATTGGATAAATGTAAATACATTTAAAAAATAGTCATAATCATATTTTTGTTATTTTTGTTATTCCCTCCAATAAAATGGCTAATATTTAACTACCATTTACAAAAATAATATTATATTATTAGGGTGCAATGTAAGATTTCAAAAAAACTAGTTTTTGCGTATCAGGTACGCTATTGAACATAGAAATTCCTTTAAAGTAAAATTAATATTTAAGTCAAAAATTTTAAGAAAATTGAATTATTTCTTTTTATTTATTTACTTGGGATCTTACACAAATGTATATCTATTATACCATATATGATGGAGAGGACAAAAATTGAAATGTATACACCAGTGGAAGCTACTTCAGTACTGGAAGAAGTAAAGAAAAGACCCATAGAAGTTGAATGTGAATGGTAGTAAAGATTTCATGAAGAGAGAGAGAGCTTGAAATTTTAAATGGAGAGGATGGACCATCATGAAGAGTACAGAAACATTATGTCAACAAGGAAAAGAGTTCTTGGGATGTGAGAATATCCTCATCCTTGTTGCTCCAATTAAGATGCTCACATTGGTTCCTTCACATTCCATTATATTTTTGTTATATATGTGTGATTTTAATGTAGGGAACTAAAGGTTAATCTCATTATAAATATGATAATATAATGAACAATGTGGGGAACAACTTTTTAGACTCATTATTCATGATTTGAAAATTTCTTTAAATGTCTGACAATGAGTGATTATCAACATTGTTATCTTGAAAATTATTTTATGATACCTTCCACAAGGGTAAATAAATGGAATTGAACCCCTCGATTGGAAGAAAATATTATGGAGATGATATCAGAAGAAATTCATGACAAATCAGGATATTTATTTCATCTCAAGAATTTGAAACATTAAGAGTTACAATAACACTTTCATACAGTGATCTTAATTGTATTTTTCAGTTCAATTCATGGGGAGTGATTGATTTATGTCAATATGGAATGAAATGGGGATATTTACCTTTGAATTTGTACTCTTTAATATGTTAGTTGAAGTATGTTCTGAATTTAGCAATTCACTAATAAATCAAATTAGTTCATTTCCCTTGGTCATGAATTGAAACATTCTAAGCACGATTTCACATTTATTGTTGTTCATAGAAACAATGTTAAACTTGGTAATATATATCTTGTTTTCTACTCTAGGATATCCCAATTTGACATAGTGTTGATTATCTAAATTCTATTTCCTAAGTGAACCATGTGATATCATCCCTTTGATTCAATTATTCATGAAGATATTCTTTATGGGAAGAGATATTGTTTTTGACAAGACCCCACATTTCCATCTTATATTATTTACAATAAGGGGGATAAACATCATGGAACACATATTGACTCTCTCAGAGTTTTATTAAGAGATATTGACAACAAAATAAAAAGGGGTGATTTTTATGCCTAATGATTGCATATTTTGTCTGTAACATGTTATTATGTGTTTAGTGAGTGGATGGTTGAAGTATTGTTGATTTGAGTGTCCATAATAAATCATAGGGATGATTGAACCGATCAGTGGTTACAAGAGAGGTGTTAATGAATGACACATTCCTAAAACATTTGAATTAGGCCTTGGAATAATTTTTTTCATGATGAGATTTTGAAGATTGTGTTGATAATAAATTCTTAAGAGGTGTTCTAAAAATATTATAAGAATAATGGGGATGATGATTGATAATGAAGATGATTGGAATTATGTATATGAAACATAATTTGTAGAATTACATTATATGAATAATTTAATTTTTATGTGTTTATGGGGTATATAAAATAATGTAGACCTTGGCCTACGATCAAGATTAGAGGATCAAAACATTGAGTTTGTTACGAATCTTGACTCTAACAGGCTAGCTAGAATGGCTAGCTATAGTCGAAAAACCCATGGGGAACAGAAGAGCATGCCCATAGGGGGGTGCATGGAAGTGGAGTTCTACTGTGCAGGGAAGCATGACGGCATTGAATAGTGGGTGGGCGTAACATGCTCCCATAAGAATTTAGTACCAGGTTGTACCCATGGAGGGAGAAGACACTTTGATGACAACTGGATTTGCAACGTGTTATTTAAACTGGGATGAAGCTCCATCTCCAATTCGATGTGGGATAGATTTTCAAAAACATAGATCCAATCATCAAAATCCATCTAATATCTTGTCAGATCACAGAAGCACATTTCATCTAGTGTCTCATGATCCAATCCATGTCTTTCCTATCAAATTTGAGCTATTATAATGTGTAATGGGAGGCCACACAATTATCTTCAACCTTTGATGACCTGTTGAAAACAGGCATGCTAGAGCACAACCGAACCCCCCAAAGCAACTTCTGGACACTATTTAAAATAAAATGAACCACATGTGGATTGTCTAGACAACACGACACCATGTATGAAATTTAATTTCCATTCATTTAATTTATCATGAAGATTGAATGTGTAAAAATCAATTGTAGGAGTGAGTCCACGTCGTGGAACTCAAACATTTCTGAAAATGAGTTGTATGGGACCATTAACACATGCACGTGATGATTAAACCACAAAAAAAATTGGATTCGAAAGAACTATCCCAAGATACATGGATTATCTTTTAACATGTGTTTGAATATTTTGAGGCAACTTTTTTTGGGAGTACAAATCCCTTATCCAATGTTATACCTTACGGGATTTGAATGTGGTGCAACATAGTGATCCTAACATATAAATAATGATCCCTCAACTAAGGGTTTGATGTTGAAGATATTAAAAAATATCATGTTTTCAAAGAAACAGATCACCGTACTGAATAATTCAGCGTAGCATCTACATGCATGAGGAAAAGAGAGGTCACACAGTCCTTCCACATGTTCTGATCACTCTTGACGCATCCTTGCAATGAAATAAGGGAAGTGTTCACCCTCTGTGCAAAGTAAAATCGCATACATATAAATATTTTAAGAAAACATCATCGTGCTTTATGCTAAAACTACTTGGTGACTCCTTACCGGAACAATGTGGTGAACCATACATGTTTGTTTGACACATCCATAACTATGAAACAACCATGTGTCATGTGTTTTTTATTTAGAAATACCTTGCGATAATGAGTGTATACAATTACTTTTTTTTAATAATAACCCAAGAATACCATCTACCCATTCGGGGTTGTGCACAAGAAGAAGAAAGAAATATGTATTTGTGCATGAAATTTATTTTTCAAAAAGATGGTGAAAAATGAAGGAAACAAAAATAAATTATGTCTATATGTTCCTAAAATTATAACTAATCTTATACGAATCCATGCAATACCATGCACTTGTGAAGAGGAGATTGAGTGTGTATAGTTTACTAGGTGAATCATCACGAAATATGTTCATGAACATGAAAAACACACTTATATTGAATCCAAACCAAACAATAAGTGTGTGTTTGGAATGAACCAAAGGAGAAGAAATTGTGTGTGTGTGTGTGTATTGAGGGATGAAAATAAGTTGACATTGCAAGTGTAAATTCATGACACACACTCATTGATCCTAAAATATTGATACATGAATATCTTCGGTTTGAGTTGACAATAGAACTGTCATTCATGAATTAAGTCATGCGTAATCATATTTTCGTGTAAAAATTCACTAAGATATCAAGATAAAAAGTTATTTTCCATGACGTTCATGAATGAAGTGAATTTTCATTGATTAAGAGGTTGGTTAGATTTACAGAAGATCCTATAACTGAGTTGATAGTGTTTTATAATTCAAGACAGAGATGATATTATGCAATATCACTATTTTATATAAATATTATTTAAAATGAATCATGCACCATTTTCACACCAATAAGTGAGTTTGGTTCTTCATCAAAAGTAGAATTAATTTCTTGTGTATTGTTGCACTGAGGAAACTGATCTGTAAAATTGATCAGTATCATTGAGAAAGGCTCTTAAAAGTCACCTAAGTCTGTTGAAGAATTTTTTATAGAAACTGATGAATGATTCATTCAGCTAGATCCAGGTGGAAGAGTGTATGATCAATATAGAGTGAATCATAAGTGAATCAAAAGGAGGTTGGATCTCATGTAACTCATAAGAAATGAGTGTCCTATGAGACTTTGGAGAAGAAGACTTTAGTGAAACTCTAGAGAAGGCCAATGAGACTCTTGTGACACTGTGAGATATAATATAAAGAAGTAATTGTGGGAATCATGAGAGAGACAATGTGACTCTCTATCAACCATTAAAATTATTTATCTGATTATATTGTAGAATTTGTTTTGGGTAGAATAACCAATACTAAAAGTAGTAGGTCTTTATAACGAACCTTGTAAATCCTTGTGTTCAGTGACTTTGAATTTACATGATCATTTGAGGTAAGCCTGGGATACATAATAAGAATGGATCAAGGATTTAATAACACATAGATGTTTAATTGAATATAATGATTTTGTAAAAAGATTAAACGGATCACTGAATCACCCCTCCCCTCATAGAAATTCACACTGATCAAGGAACATTAAATTTTATGAACTAGATCATTCATCTATACAAAGACAAAGTTGTTTTTTTCAATCATTTGAATGTCATTTACTTTTCATTAGAGGATGTAAATGCTTATAATTTAATTATTTTCCTAAAAGTACTTAGGGATCCCCAAAATTTTGGTAATCTATCAATGTATTATTTGTGGAACTGAGAGGTACATTTTCTAGGTCATGACATCACCGAGAATGGGTTTTCAAACTTCCTATAGAATATTTATGCATTTACTCATCGGAAAACTATGAGAATATTTGGGGTTTTAAGTATTCATTGATTTGAATGGTATTATAAAAGGTTCATGAAAGAATTATCTCATATTGTATTTCCATTAACTATAAATCCCTGAAAGGTTCATTCATTTAAATAGACAAATTATTATCCTAACGAATTAATATGCATTATGTTAAGGTTGATAAATGAACCTTTTTTAGAGTAATGAATGAGGTTGTGCATTAAATTGTATTTTCTTATTTCTTTAAATCTTGTGTCACTTGTGTGTTGATACAAAAATAGGAAATTATCACATATGGGTTAATGCAATTGAGACCCACATTAGAAGAACTATGTGATAAATGACCTAGATTGGTAGTGGTAGTCTTCACTCTAAGAATTTGGAGGCACAATATTATGGGACATAATTTTTTTCACTCATCCCACGAAACTCTCAGGTACATTAGTGATTAGAGATACATTAAACTAATATAGTGGTATTGGTTGGATTTACTATTGGACTATGCTTTCATGGTTATCTATACCAATATTAAGGGAAATATTTTGGTAGATTACCTTATAATGAAGCCCAATTTTCTCATGGTGGAGGAGGCATTATCTGGATTCATTACAGGTAACCCTAATGGATTATTGGGGTATATCTTTTATTTAGATGAAGGTTGTCACTACTATGCTTCTTCAGTAAAGAAAAAAGGCTCAATGGGGAGACATAAACTATGAGGTTCTCAATGACCAAATTTCCTAAAGGGATACAAGAGAAATATTTTCTGAATGTGGGGATCATGTTATCATTTTGTATGAATGAATGGTGGTTCTATTAATATTTCATTATTGGATGATGAGGGTGTTTCACACATCCCACTTTTATGTACATCATTCTGTTAAAAAGTTTTTCAAGGATCATCAGTATTAGTTATAGTGGTTGTAGTGAGTAGGAGTTTCACTGAGATTGTCTCTATATGTCTCACATGTCATCACTTAAAGGTTGAAAATAGGTTTTAAAAGGTTTCATGTAGCCTCTTGAGATCCCATAAAAGAAGAGGTTTGGAATATTCCTGGACATTCATATCGATCCTCCACAGATGGAGAGGGGCCAAAATTCTAATATTGTGTGTTTTGACAAACATTTCATGTTGAATGTCTTCCATTATATTATAGAGTAGAGCTCGATTGAGTGATTGGGATAGTTAGAGATATGGGAGATCTTCCGAATTCATGGGGTGTCATTGATGATTTTCTCCAACCATGATTATAGGGTCACACAACTCTTATGAAGCGACATGATGGAGGTTTTTAGGAACCAATTGTGGATGATTATAGATATTCACCCCCAAATGTGTGGGCAGACTAAATGGCTAATTTAGGTGTTTGTTGATATGTTGAGGGCCTATGTGTTGAACTTTTAATAGATGTGGTATGATCAATTTCCATTTGTAGATTATTCTTATAATAATAACATTCAAACTAAAATTATAATGTATCTTTTTTGAGGCTCTTTATGGGAGACCATGAAGGTCACACTTATTATGGATTGAGTTAATTGATCCATCTCTTGTTATGCTAGATAAAAAATATTATGTGCCAATGAACTTTTAGGTGACCCATGAGAACGTGAGGATAGCCTAGAGCAGACATAAATCTTTTGTAAATCGACAACATTAGCCTTATGAGTTTGAGAAGGGTGATAATGATTTCCTGATATTCTACCAATAATGATTATTTTATATTATTTTCTAAGGATCCAAGATATATCAAAGGTTTATTATTCCATTCTAATTATTATACAGAGTTTTTGGGGTTGCATTCTTCTTGACCATTCCCCCACAGTTAGAATGAGTTCTTGAAGTTTTCCATGAGTTGCAGTTGAGGAGATACGTGCACAAACCTATGTACATTATTAACTATGGTGAGCTAGATATTAAGGATGGTGAAACATTCATGTATTATCCAATGGTGACCGCAGATCATTTGAAGAGGATCATTAAAGTATGGACAATCCCATTAGGTCATGTGCTTTGGAATTGTGGGATCATCCATGAGAGATTAGGGGACTATCATAATGACATGTGGTCTCATTACCCCTACCTTCTAGTTTAGAAATTTCTTTTTAGTGAGTAGTGTTAATGGATGGGAGATTGTGATAACTATTTGTTTGATGAACTAGTACTTTTATTATTTCCACATAAATCTATAAAATTTTCAGTTGTGCTGATGTTGTGTTTGGGTGTCTCATGACCCAAGAATTGATATATCGAAAAAATTATTTTAATACACACAACAAAATTGTTTTTGAGTCATATTTTCAATTATCTTAGACCTCATAAGAGATTAATTATACCATGTTGGATTCTTAAATTCATGTTTTACCTTAGGTGTGACCATTGGTTGGTCACCATCAAGTGTTCTATGGGAGGTGACAATTAGAATGTTCATTAAATGAAATAAATCATTTAATTATTTATATTTATTAAATAACCTAACATACCCTAAACCTATATAAATAAATAATCATGAGGTAATTGAAGGGTTACCCATATAACCATTGGAGAATTAGTGGGGAGTGTTCTTCAATAGTGATGGAATGCTCAAGGACGTAGATTAACAATAAAAAAGATTGAGGCAATTCCCTTATTTTAAAATGTGATCATGTCTAATGATTAATAGATATAATATATTGTGGTGAAAGATGGAGGAACAAAATATATTGGATTCAATAGTAAAATTTAAAAATTTGGCCCACATGAAGGATGAGTATTCACATATCAATAAAAAGAATATATTCTAATATATGATTATAAAATCAAAAGGAAGAAAAATAAAAATTACAATACCTAACTCATTTTTGGAAAAAGTGTTGATGAAGAGTGAATCAACAAGTGATTATGAAGATGTATTGAATTTTCTTCAAAACTCTTGATTTTGGATATGGATAAATTGTTCGATATGGTAGAATTTTTGGAAATAGATCAATGATGGGAGGCTCTATGGCTTCACATGAAGAAATGTATTTCCAATTTCCTACCAATATAGACTAATGATCGATTTTTAGTGATATCCCCATTAATTTCATGGTAACAAATGCCATGATTTTCGATAGTGAAGGATGATCTCCGATCCTCAGTAAGAAACATAGTTTTCTAAATACTTTCAAATTTCACAACCTATAGTATTGAAGAACAAAAGTCATGTACTTCAGTTTCTGGTCCGGATAGAGATTTTGATCGATATAAATATCATATATCATGTGACTGAGCCCACATGACATGTAACCCAACACAAGTATCCAATATGGGTGCCAGCTATGTATTCTTTGGGATTTGGGTGGTTAAAAATTACATGTTAGCATAAGGACACACTGAGTGGCTATGTATGGCCAGCCAAGCTATGTTCCAGGTGTACTGAACTATGATCACTAGTAGACATACATGCCATGGTTATATGTGGACTCATTGTTTATTGTTTCATGGTTTCCAAAGACATTTATATGGGAGAACACAAACAGGTAGTGAGGTAATGTCAGATGTCATGTGACCCCATATACACACTGTGCGCTTCTTCTTGGACATTCTACCATCCTTGTAACCTTATATGAATCAAGAATGTTGTCATGAAATTTTATTATAATTGGTATTTATCCATATAGAATTCCATGGTATACATCATAGTGTATATTGAGAAACAAATTATGTTGTTGCGACTGTGACAATTCATCAGGTGAAGCTTCACTATAAAATGGATTGGGCCAGATCATAAAAGATATTTCATGGATAGAAATTCCCATATAAAATTGTGAAATTATTTTTCTATACACTCTACCCATACAAATTTTCACCCCCTATCAGACCCTGATGTGGTTCCTTTACCTACTAAGATGATCCCCAGGTCACATCATGGTGTAGGTATTCTATCGACTGAGTGGAAGCCCCATGTAACACTTCTGCATGGGCACACTATCTTTTGAGAGGAACCCACCCTATCACACAACGACAAGTATCCCCTAAATACTGAGTGGAACCTAACTATCACACTAGGAAATGGGTACCATATTAGATATTGTTCCCCCTCAGGATGTGGAGAAGTAGTGAGGTGCATGTCTTCTACATAGAATTCCTTGATAGACATGAAAGATGTTGGGGATTAGAGATAGTCCTTCAGATATACCAGAAGACACTTCATCCTTTAATGGGTTGTTGATATGAAGATCCCCTATCTCTCTAAAATGGGTTTCATTATGGGAACATATCATGGATTCTGTTGTGCCTCTTTCAATGGGTTTGGCTAATTTGGTTTGTAACTTCCTATTACTCAATTTAAGGTTTTAGGTTTTCATATTAGATGCGTAAGTACTCAACCATACATGGGATTATCTAGAATGTGTCATGAATTACGAATATTAATGATAAATATATTGTAACATAGGTGGATCTTAGTGATTCTTGGGTGTATTGACCATGTTTGGTGGTTGTACTGAGATATCAGGATCCAGGATCTCATTATCTTTCCTTGTTCCATTTTTTGTCAGGTTGGGAGTTCATTTCTATTTGGGTGTTTATTTCTCAATTTTATGATTTGGATTATATTGTATTAGTCAAACATATTCCATATAAGTTATTTTATTCATGGTTATATGACATATTCTATAAGATTTTGTTATTCCTCTATAATTTTTCATCAATATGGATGGGTGAATGTTTACAACTGATTAGGTTAAGGCCTCCAGTTTCTCTTATTCCTTCTCAGAACTTGTCTTCGTACCATTGACAATAATTTGTGGGCATATGGTTTCCACACCTGGCATGACAAATGCTCGGCAAACCCCGATGGGTTGAGTCTTGAATGAAAACACAGACATTATCTCATACTATCCATACCTTGTGTCAGATTGATTTGTGGATTATTCCAACAAATCATAGTTGAAATAAGAATAATTTTCCAAAATTATATAGAAACTCCAAGTGTGTCTCCATAGTGTTCAGTGACTGAAATATTCTTTTATCTACAATTTAATTTTAAACTGAAAACATTCAATTTGATTCATACCTATAACTCTTTATATCAAATTGATATGTGATTAATTACTTCTCATAAGAAAGGAATATTACATTATTTTTTTTTGATTATAAAGATCGTGTAATTTTTTATTGGTTTTCACGGATTAATTCACATTTATAACTAAAATGAATTTTTAAAAGTATAAATAGACATTTCAGGTAACAACAGTTACACTGGGTGATAGATTGGGGTGTATCTAAGCCATACATGTACAAATTGATTTAGGAATCATTAAATTAAGGGGTCCAAACGTTCAGAATTTTTCCTTCTCTATAATGAGTATGTCCCTCTTCTTTTGATCTAAAATTTTCAATTATAAATAAAAACATGCACTTTGAGTAATACTAGACACACCATGAGTATAATTTACATAAAATGTATTTCTATAAATAAATAATGATTACTTGATAATTTTCCAATTTTTTCATGACAATATAAGTGTGTATTCATTTTTTAACTATATGTCACTTTTTTATATATATAATTTCATTTTTAAACAAAAAAGCAAACTCATTGAGTCATACTAGTCATATATTGTTTTATATTAACATGTGTCCTATTTACTCACCACAAAAATGTCTTATGAGTTACTTTCCAAAAGTATCAATGAAATATGAGTGTGTTTTTAGGGTTTTTAATGAGTTTCACTTGTTTATAACTTAATATCCATTTTAATCTAACAAAATTTACATTAATTCACACCGATCATATTCTATATTTTATTCCCATTTGGTATATTACAACACATAGAAAATGATTTATGTCTTTTTTCCAATTGTATAAAAACCATATGAGTCTATTTACTTAGTTTTTAATATTTTTAACATGTTCATTACAAATATGTATTTAAGAAAACAAGCATTTTGAGTCATACTCGAGCCATTTTATATTTGATTAATGTGTTGTTATTTCATACATATCAAAAAAAGAATTTTAGAATTTTTTAATGTATATAATGAATCTAAATGTGTTTTATTAGTATTCTGTTTTTCAGAAGTCCTTTGAACTGAAATTTCAATTTTAAATAAACACATGAATGTTAGGCTATGTCAGCCACAGATTGTGTCGAATTGATATTTTTTTGACACCTACATGTTAAAAATGAAATAAATATCATTTTACTATAATATTTATACAATCTGAATATTTTTATTCATTTTTTAGAGAGTTAAAATATTTCATAAGTAAAAAAGTCATTTTTAACTGAAAACAAGAACATTATGTTATACCTATCACACCACATTTTAGATCAATGCACGGCTAAATAATACTAATAAAAATTACTTATGGTTAATTATATTAATTTATAAAGTAAAAATGACCATTATTTCATTTTTTCAGTGAGTGACACGTGTTTTTAACAAAAATTTTATTTTAAATTGAAAAAACATACTTTGAGTCATATTGGTCATATATAGTATCAGATTGATGTTTTATTAATTCCTACACCTAAAAAATGAAATATGAATCATTTTTCAAATTTATCAAGACCATATTAGTGTTTTTTATTGGTTTTTAGTGAGTTCCACACATTTTTATCTAAAAAGAAAATTTCAAACTAAGAACATCCATTTCAAGTCATACCAATCACACTGAGTAACATATTGAGGTGTACATGATTCATATTTGTAAAAAATGAAACATATATAATTTTAATGTTTTATGAAAATTATATGAATGTTTTTATAGTTTTTATTGTTTCGCATACCATTTTAACCAAAATGTCAATTTTAAATAAAAAGACACAATTTGAGTCATATCGGCCCCACTATAGGTTAAGTTAATGTGATATTGATTGCTTTTCCTAAAAAATGTCATAGTGATTATTTTCCTAATGTACCAAGAAAATAAATGTGTATTTTATTTTGTTTTAAATTAGTGAAATGGTTTTTTAACTAAAATTTTCTTAACTAAAAACACACACATTGAGTCATACCAGTGACGTCATGTGTCAGATTTATGTGTGAATAATTCATAGTTGTAAAAAATGAAATATATATCATTTTATGAAATAATAATGAAAATATTTGTGCATTTTGTATGATTCAATTGAGTGATGCTAAATTTTTTAATTAAATTTCATTTTAAATGGAAAACGAATGCTTTGTGTCATAGAGATCATACCATGTATCACATTGACATGTTATTGATTTCAAAAAATAATAAATGACACAAGGATAGTTTTAATAGTGTACTAAGACTATATAAATTCATATTATCATTTTATTCCAATGAGTGACAAGCCTTTTTTAATATAATTTCAATTTTTTAACTGAATAAACACATTTCAAGTCATACCACTCTCATCGTGTATCAGATAATTGTGAGGGTGATTCATAAATGTGAAAAATGACTTTTGTATTTTTATCCAAAATTATAAAATCCATGAATCCACGGATAAATTCATGTGGTTTTGAGTAATAGATGTTTGTTTCTATGAAAAGTTTTATTTTAAATAAAATCTGGAACATTTAGCAATAAAAACCACATCATCAATCAAAATAAATAAAATATTGATAAAAATGAAGAGAAAATTATTTAAAAAATAATTATACAAAATGATGAGAAAATTAAATAATAAATATTAGAAATTAACCTTTTCTGGAAGTTTATTTACATTCTAATTGTATTCATTTTTCTTACATGTTTTTAGACAAACCTACTCTTGTTTTGAATATGGGGAATATTCATCGGACTATTAGTACAAGAAAAATGTAAACCAAAAAATTATTAATAAATATTTTATATTAAATAATTTTTATTATCGAAAACACCTCTTTTGGGGATTCTATTTTAATGATATAATATAATATCATTCCTAATTTTTGAAATGTATTAACCAAACTATTTTCTATAATATTGTTTTAGACAATACATAATCCTTCAAAATATAAGTAACTTGTTTTGATATATGATTAGATTTGGAAATATTATTATTACAACTCATTAAATATATAATTATAGGATTCATTAGGATTATTATTCTTATGGTAAATACAAATAATACAGATTTTATTATTTTCAAACACAACACTATCATAAATAATATTAAATAAAATATAATTTATAAAGTTTTTCCTGAAGATTAATTGTAAAATATATAATGCACCATATTAAACATTGATAAAAGTAAGCGCACAGGGTAGATTTTTTGTAATCCATTAATGGAATAGAAAAAAAATATTTATAGTGTCAAAATTAATTACAATGAAAAACCAATTCTCCCTACAAATATTAAAAGTAATAAGTAATGAATGAAATGAAAATAATAGTATGTCTTTTATATTTTTCTATTCAAACATTAAATTTAGTTGGTATACTCTTTATAAATATTATATTTATATTAAAAATTTTGTTTAATATCAAACTTTTTAATATTACCATCTATAGACATTTTATCTGTATAATCTCTTGTTATAAGTAAATTTGATTGTTGAAATAGGGGAGTAATGGTTCTATTAAAATTTATTCATGATTGATGGGTTTATCATTTATAATTCTTGATCTATCCTTTTATTTCCAATTCCTTTTCTCTAATAGAAAAAAATTCATTGGTTTTTTATTTTTATAAAAAAAATTAATGGTTTTTCATAGTGATAAATTTGGTAAGGGAATACCACATTGTATGCATATATTTTTACCAGATCAAATGATCATTCTATGAATGCTACAATATAATGTTATACCATGTGAAATTATATATCATCATGTGGGACATGTAGCACGGTGGTTGGCTCATGAGATATGTTAATCCATGATTTATGATGTTATTTTGGATGTTGTTTGTTGTATTGTCTATCTACATTTATATAGTACACTATGACCACCACCCTGAACATGGAAATGGGTGGGTTCATATGGATATAAATAAAAATAAATTTTACATTGTATAATACTAGTATATTAAAGGTATCTGTATATACCTGATTAATGCTCCTCGAAAATAATTATAAAAAAAATTACTATCCTTTATAAAGGTAGACCATTAATGGGAATGTCTCCTCTAAAGGTTTAAGTGATGGATAATAATATTTTGGTATGTATTGTGTTATATATTATGTTTGATTCAATCCCATAACACACTATAACAACGCATAATTTTTATTATGTTTTCTTATAGAACATTTCTATGCATGAATCTCAAATATTTTCTTATACTTATCCCCTTTGGGTATTTATTTTCTCAAAAATATTTTTGAGGATAGACTCAAAATCTCAAACCACTAACAAAACTATATTGTATTGATCGAATCAAGTCCATTGAACATAGTCATTCCTCAGGAATAACCAATGAAGATATTTGGGACCAAACGAGATAAAAAATTGAAAAATAAGTAATCTTTGTCATGTAATACTGATTTAATGTGGGAAAATATTATTATATCATACTAACACAATAATCTCATTGTTATTTAATGTTTTTATTTAATAGTATTCTATATTTATTTTAACTATTCTATTTCCATATAACATGAAGTGGGATATATGTTTTTATTGATTATGATTCATAAATGTGTATATAAACAATGTAATATAATTATGTTATTATTTTATTCCACATAAAATTATTACTGTATATTTAAAATAAATTCCATTTAAAATTTAAAGTGTACCCCATCATTTCTTTACTATAGGGGTACATTAGTTTTTATGGATGTTGTATATTTTTAGAACTCGTATTTATTTCATAAATTAAAAATTATAAATCAAAGTGAAAAATAAATGTATTTATAAGTAATGTTTTATCAATAACAATTTACCAAAAAAAATTCCTCCTCATGATGTATGATAAATGAATTTTGTTTTTTCTTGTTTATCATGTGTTTATATATCCGTAGTGGTTGTTGTTTTATTTTACCTTCATCATCCGTGAGATAAAAAATTATATGAATTTCCTAAAAGGATCTATGAACAATTATAAAATCAATTAATATACATTTCAATTGATAGTAATATAATATAAAATTTCTCTCTGAGAGATAATGAATAGTAAATCAATATTTCATTCTATAAATCTTTTAATAAAAATAGAAGTTCTATCATAATGAAACTCTAATCTCTTCCCATGTTAGTAACATAAAAGATGAAACAACATTTTTTAATTCATCTGCAACAATCAACACATGCATTTGAGTATTGAATCCAATGTTACTAATGAAAATCATATTGTAGGGGTTAACATGTGGTCAATGTACATTCCATGGAACCTAGAATATGATGCCTCTAATTCTCTCAACAATAATTTTTGTTAAGATGGTCACACTAGGACACTATTATTTTTTATTAGACATTCATTATTCACCTTCTACAATTTTCATAGCTTCACCATAATCAATAATTTGTTCTTTCGGACTGTTAGTGTAGCATCCTTCCCCTCGCCATTGGAATTAGGTTTGAAATTGGTGTTTATAGTCCTTTTGTGACATCCCCAAGATACCAATGGGTTTAAATAAATGGAAAGGACCTCAATAACATTTTTTGGATGACATTAACATTGAATGATGAAAAAAATCACCTTATATAAAATCAACCAAAAACCTATTAATGATGATTGAGTATAATATACATCCCAAATATAAACCAAAAACATAAACTATATCAGAGTACATGAAAAATTCCAAAAACATGATTCTCAATAGGGCGCAATGTCTAAATAACCCAAAACTCAAAACTAATATCAACTACTAAAATCAAAACTGCTCCAATAATTAACTCCACATTCCAAAAAACTATACCAAGAAGATTTTCTATTGAATTATTATTTATTTATATTTAATTTTTTCAAATAGATGAAATATTCAAATACAGAATATTTCCCAAAATGGGGGTGAGTCTAAACACAGTAGGATTTTCTTGATGACTTCCCAACTCACACCACATGGAAACTAGTTGTTAGATAAATCTATAAAATAGTTTTTAGAAGTAAAAAATATTCAAAGAAAATCTATAAATTACATTTCCAAGGAATGTATCATCAATCATTTTAACCACATCTCATCTAATATGACATATTCAATTTTTGTGTCCACACACACACACACACAATCTTAGCATCACCATTTATTATATAACATAACATCTATAATCCAAATATTTTTAATGGTGGTAAATCATGATCATTATAGATCCCATTAAACTCAGGACCATCTATTTATGCCAAATTCTTATCAATTCATTTCAATCAAAAAATTTCTTTCTTAAAATAAGTTTAATTAATGATTTATATGCATCAAACCAAGAAATATTTTCAAATTAATAATTTTTTATTTATTAACAATAATGGTTTCAAGAAACAAATTAATTTGTATAATTTCCATGGCATATCAAAACATAGATATTCTTACAAGAATAACATAAAATTTCACCACCATTTCAATGAAATTAATTTATGTAAAACTAGGAATTCATGTTCGAAATCGAGTGAAGTTGAGAGGGAATCCATGTACCTAAAAAACATTTACAAACATAATAAAAAAAGAAAAAAACATAAATATCCAATCACAGCTCATATTTCCCAAACTAGATCCAAAAATAATTTATTGTAAAACCATTAATTACACACATATTTATATATATATGTGCATAATAGAATAGATATATGGTTTTGTGAGAGAGAAGAATCATTTATCTAATAAGGATGATGAATAATATAAGTACATCGATTAATATGGGCCTCCAATGGAATTTTATTCTCCTAATGATCAAAAATTACTAAATTTAGATCATCTATCAATCCTTGATAGAAAATGGAATTTGATTTATATAAGGATTAAATGAAAATGAAGTTCGAATAAGATAATAAATGGGATTACATGAAAAATGTATGGAGTCAAAACTATAAACTTCATGGTCAAGATACGTGGTTTCAAAAATCATAAGTGAACCATGGGGTGCTACTTTTTAAGGCCATACCTCACATGTTTTTCTCACCTGGTTAGATTGACGATTAACAAACCATATTTTTACCTCTGTTTGAAGATGAATGGTTTATCCAGAAGTGTCACATGGTTGGTCTAAATTGTGTACCTACCCAGTTCCCACTAACTAACCTTGTACGATTTAATATAAATGATTATAATTTTCAACTCAATGTTCAATAACTATGACCACTATGACGGGCCACTAAAATATGCTTAAACACCTCGAAACCTCCCGAAGCATAACCTAAACATTATATAGACTCAAAATAAATGAATAAAGGGTCATGCACCTAAAAATGGGGATGCTAAATTCTCCCCAAATTTTTCATTTCCATCCATATAATGTTGAAAACCCATGTTGTCCTGGAATTTTTGGGCCATTTCTCCACAATTCTCTCCTCAGGATCCCACATTTCATCTTAAATCCTACCATGTATCCATAAATCCCACACTTAACTGATTCTTTTCCTATTATTTCTCATCTATTTAAAATCAAAAATTTCATCCCAAATTGGAATAAACATAGAATCCAACTCTAGTTCAACATGATCCCATCAAATTACATAGTCCTAAGCAGGTTGGTACTTTTTTCAACTGAGATACATGAAACTCATTGGGAACTAAACTAAACCTTGCAATAAAATCTAGTATATATTCTACATCACTAACTTGTAAAAGTATCTAAAAAGGTCCTATGTAATAAGGTGAAAAAATTAATTTCTTATCAAAATGACGATTCCCAATACAAGGAAATATTCTAAAGATCACATGATCATTCCACTCAAATGGTAATTGTGAACAAACAAGATAAAAATATGATTTTTGATGACTGTTAGCTATCTTAATTATTTTTTCTAATCAATTTAATATTATCTTATATATATTACACATGTTTTTCTTAAATTAAAGAAGTCTCACCTACTTCCACACAATAAAGTGGAGAATAACAAGGATAAAAAATAAAATTCTTTCAAAGTAGCCATATATGTCGAGGCGAGATAATTTTTATTTTACAAGAACAAAAATAATGGTAAATGATAATCTTATGGGGCACCAAAATCCATTGTATAAGTCATAATCATGTCCTTCAATGTTTCAATTGTCCATTATGACTGTCAAAATTTGTTTGAATGACAATCTCTACTTATATTCAATTGTTTTCCAAGGTCTTCTTGAAAGGATTTCAAAAAATAAGGCATAATCCTAAGGTCCTTATTTGATACAATCGAAACTAGAACACCATGAATCTATAAAATTTTACTATTGTAAATTATTTAATGCTTCTCCATTGAATTTTTCTCATTTATCGATATAAATTGAGATACATTTGTGAGTTGATCCATCTTCACCAATGTAGAATCATGTTTCCAAAATATAAATGGTAAAAATACTACAAAATCCATGGTTATCATCTCTCATTTCCACGTTGAAATCAGTACATAATACAACATACCCATTGTTCATCAATTTTATTCCTTTACCTTTTGATATATGAGGCATCTCAAGACATACTGATGAACACAATATTTCTTAAGAACCCTCAAAAATTTTGTTTTCAATGATTTATGCATTTTATGAATTCCAAGGTGAACAATCCATATCTATAGGTGGGAGAAACTATGCCATTGTTTTTATCAAGACATATGTATTAACATAGGATCTGAAAACTGAAACACTAAATTCATATCCAACTTCCATCCATCAACGGCCTCACCACCATTTTTTTGGCCTCATTTAATTAATATCCTGATCACATGATTGGGGAACTCTAAACTACTTAACCAAATTAGGAACAAATGAAATAATGAATGATACAACACTATCCTTATCCGTGAATTCTTGATTCATATTCATTATTAAGTATATTAGCTTCCGCTTTCCTGAAACCTCTTTATCAAACTGAGTATAAA
Organism: Viscum album; assembly: GCA_963277665.1. Lineage (NCBI taxonomy): Eukaryota > Viridiplantae > Streptophyta > Magnoliopsida > Santalales > Viscaceae > Viscum > Viscum album. The sequence goes on from OY728160.1 coordinate 1,925,369,234, forward strand.
AAATAATTATCAATGCATCCTACATATTGTTCCCTTTACCGTGTGTATACATCAAGGTGAATTCAATCATCATTAAAAACTACATCCATCTATGTTTCCTTAATTACTAATCTCGTTGTGAGAAAAAAAATTTCAAACTCTTATGATCCATTAACACTATGAATTTCTCAACAAAAAGGTAATGTCACAATGTATTCAAACCATAGTCCTCAAAATAAAATTCTGAATCATGTGATTAGAAGTGATTAACATGTAGTCATAACTACCATGAACTGTAAAAAAAATGATCTCCATATATGGGAAAAAAGTCATGTCCCAAAAAACTAATGTGTCATAATAAACTACACAGCCTTTTCTGGATCCAATAAATTTGAGGATATAAGAAGATCTAATTAGATCAATATGTTTTTGAAAGGATTATTTATATTCCACATTCCATTGGAATGGAATACCTTTTTTTAAAAACATTTCATCAATAATTACAAATATGAGAAATGACATAAAAAATGAATGTAGTATCCTAATAATCTAGGGAAACTATATATCAAAAAGACATACTTTGATGGCTTCCAATACATAAAAACTTCTATATTTTCAGGATCTACAAAAAAAACTTTTTCTGAAATTTTATGGATATGGAAAAGTCCCAATTTTATCCAAAAATTTCACATTGATAATAAGAAATACAAATTATTATTTTACAATATACCAAACCGTATACCAAACTGTTTCTCAGAATCCAATTTTATTTCTATATTACAACATTATATAATCAATAAACACCACCAAAAATGAATCTAGATATCATCCAAATATTTTATTCATCAATTCCATAAAGGCATATATTGTATCTGTTGGACCAAAATGCATACCAAAATACATATAATGGCTATATGTTCTTATGGAACCTATCTTCATAATATCCACTATTCAAACTCCTAATAGTTGATTCTGAAACATAAGATTAATTTAGAGAACCAATAGGATCCCATAAATAATAAAATAGATCACCAATTCTTGGAATAAGATATTGATTATTTATCATAACTTGGTTAATCATACAATAATATACCTAAAGCCTAATAGTGTTATTCCTCATCATTTCAAAAATAAATGATGCTACACACAAAGATGTACTGAATTAAATGAACCTTTATATCTATAACTCTTTAAAAATAAAATTCAATTCCATAAATTAAATAGCTTAAATTTTATTGTATAGGATTTAAATCATACAAGTCTCTATTAGTAGATAAATTGTATAATCCACTTCCTTTTTTGGTAGAAAACCTATGTAATTTTCGAAGAAAATATCATGAAATGAATGAAAAGTTGTTTTAAAATAATGATTCCAAATATTATCTTTATATTATGATTTATGAACACACAAATAATATTAGATGGTTTCAACCAAAAATTAATAAATTACTTTGTTATAGGATATAAAAATATTACAACATCTAAAGATATTCTTGATGCCATCTAGTGTTTTGAAGATAACCATTAAATGATCAAAATCAATGTGGCCTTGAATGACTACCCCAAATCCATACATAAAATAATTCATAGACATCCATATCATGCATTATCAAATCCAACAGTAACCTATACTATTATATAGTTATAGAAAAATAATTAAAAATATAGGCTCAATAATATCTTTGGCCTAGAAGAGATTGTAGTTTCAAAATAAAATGCATAAACACAACATGAAAATCCATTATCATCAATAAAATAAGACGAAATAAGTGATATTAATGTTCCCATATCATATTAATATTTTATAAGGGATTAATTTAGAATAATTGTTCCACTCATAGTCAATTTAAAATATTGACCAGACACACTCATTTTATAAGCTCAAAATCATTTGAGAGTCATTGTATTGTTCACATTATTAGAATGTTGATATTATTCTGGTTACGGAGTCATGGTGTTTATATAACCACCTTGGATCTATCTATTATAATTGGGATAGTTATTCTACTACTCTCACCTAATTAAATAATATTATGGTTAAAAATAAGATATATGTATCTGAAACAAAACCTAGTAGCATTGGGACAATAATGCTAAAGATGCACAATCTTATTGAAGTTGTGAAATGCTATATTTCATTCCATAAAAAATTTCATCATGTGATCTAGGGAACCACAATGAAAATATCTAGGAATGATTCTTGATTGAGGTGGAAGATATAGTAATTCTACGGTCTGATTTTGATGTGTTCAACCTCTCTATTGGAAGTTTTCCCTCTTCCAATAATTCTAATCATTAGACTTCCCACATGTTTCCATTGAAATAGACATATTCCCAAAACAGTATCTATAGAGATATAACTTTATTATATAGAATATATATTATCCAACTCTTATAATCTATTATACAATTCCCAATAATCAATATGGAAATATCTTGTCATAATTCAAATTCTATTTTTTTCATTCAAGGATACAGTTATAAGAACAAATTGGGAAAAAAACTCTAAATTCATAAATCTACCAGGATTATCTGTCAATGATATATTTTCTAAATTTTGACTGAAGAAGTTAGTTTTTATTTTTATCAAAACAGTGTTAGTGTAAATCTTATCAATAAAAAAATTATTCAAAATTTTCCCATGTCTAGCCTTTGCCGAAATAATCGTTAACTTCTAATTCCCCAAATTTCCATACTAAAAAATCCAATTCATATGTTTCATACTTTACTTTAAATACCAAATGAGAAATGAATTCATATTATAAAATTATAATATCAATTCATGACATGAAACTCTAATCGACCAAAACAATGATGATTAGTTTAGAACTCTCCTAGATGTGTCCAAATACACCCATATACACAAAATATATAGTAACATGATGTTTATAATAAATAGGTTATATATGACTTTTTAGGACGTACAATTCATATTTCTATGATATTAATCCTTAAAACCATCTTAAGATACAATCTGATATTATTTCTATCTACATGAAAAATCAAAACTAACATCTTTCTTCCTCAAAAGATTGATCGACCAAACGAAGATGATAATATTTTTCTAAAAAACATATTTTGACCAAACAAGACTGATAAAATTTGTAACATCCCTCCCTTTATCATGGAATGGATGAGTGTTATGGGAGAGACAATTCCATAGGTGAAATACGGAGAAAAAACATGGTTGTAAATAAATACAAAGGGCCTTAAGAACATGTGGTTTATAATTTTAACTTCTAATGATGAAACATAAAACTATTTTATGAATTCAAACCAAAAAAATAATTATGATGCATGGGTATGGAAACCCAATCAAATCATATACCATATAATATACCATATATGAGTAAATGTTTAAAAAAATACATACTCAGAAGGACCAATGGACCACACAACTAAAAACTTTAAATTGACATCAACCAGCAACAATGAACCTGCTACAAGCTCTAACACCACATTCATATCCCACATTATCAAGAATTATGACTAAATATCTGTGATTCATTACCATTACATGTTTTTGATAAAATACATCTGAATTTGAAAAAAAATCTTAATAAGGGGTGATTATAAACTCATTTGGATTTTACCAGGGACATCCCCACTCTCACCCTTAGGAAAAAACATGTTATCACATTTTATAAAAAACATTTAACAACTAAAACCATTTCATAAAAAATAATTAAACCAATTTTCCATGTAAATAAAAAAACCTTTAAAAAACATATAATTTGATTTATATTATTATTTTCCATCTCTAGAAACACACAAAAAGGAAGGTTTAACCATTGATGGGTGAACATAACATTAATACTCCATTCCAATTTGATGAATGTACTTCACAACCATTAACCATCTCATCCAAATCATGACCATATATTTATGCCAACATATTTCCAAGTCATTTAATCAAAAAATATATTATATAAATCATTTTAAAATATTAATTACATGAACCAATCCAAACAAAAAATTTAATATTATCATTTTAAAATTATAAACAATTGAGTTTTCCAAAAATCAAATAATTGACACCATTTCTAATCTTTAACAAAAAATGGATTTTATAATTAATATAAGACATGTATTTAACAACTATTTAAATAATGTTTTTACTAATAACTTATACATTAACATCCAAATCATATATATATGATAGAGAATACACCTACATCACAAATATTTGAAATAATGAAGAGCAACAAAATAATACCTTAAGATCATATCAAAACTCATGTTCCCTTCATAGATATAAAAATTTATCATAATGAAATTTATTAGAAATAGTTATATCCATAATGAAATAGAGTTATAGTTCTTAGATAGAGAGAATAACCTTGGATCTAATATGAAGTAAAAATAATGACCACTTCTTGATGAAAATAGGACTCTGACACACAATGATTTGGAAAATGAACACTCCTAAATCAAAGGGTGCATCGATTACACAATGAAATAAATATGAAATCATGTTTTGGAAGGATTAAGAGAAAAAAGGATTAAATGTAATGATTTGTTTTATATTAAAAAATTTTGGATTAATAACTATACGTCTTATTTTTAGGCTTCATGGTTTGGAAAAAATAATTCCAACCATGTGGTCTTACTATCTTAAGGATATACCTAAAAAGGTTGTATTTCAAGGATAAAAAACTATGTGCCCATAAATGTTTCCCTCTATTTCAATATTCATCATTTCGTTAGTGAATTAACACAGTTTTTCCCAACCATGTGCCTATCATTCATCTTCCTTGTGCCTTATTTCGTCTGAAGCAGACTTTCTTGGAGATGGTTTACAATTTATACTAACATTTTTCAAACTATTCCCCTCCATAAATGTTTCCAATGCCTAATAAAAACACTCAAAAACATTCTAAAACATGACATGAAAATTATATAGACTAAACATATATGAACAATGGGTTGTGTATCTAAAACTAGGGGTGATACATTTATAATCAATGTAGGAGAAATATGATGTACCTATGCAATGGGGGCATCGTCATGTTGAGAAACCCATAGATCCTCAAGAATAGGAAAATAAATATATATAAATTTTTTTATATATATGTGTTTGGATGAACATTAAATTTATATTATGTAATTGATTTAGTAAACACATAATAATATAATTTATCCAAATAAATATTTTAAAAAATAGAACTGGATTGTTGAAAACTATTTTTTCTTTAATGTGTGAAGGAATTTTACCCCTCTATTGAGTATCCAAATAAAATTAAATTTCACTTCTATGAATTACCATACCCCAATCAACATTAGAATTGTTCTTAAATGATTTTGATGTCCCAATGAATGTTTTATCATTAGTTTAATTGACATATAACCCTATAGAATATATTCATGTTAAAATAATAATTGTCACTATCCATTTCTTTGGTGAGGGAACTAAGACACCTATACTACCTATGATTCCATTAAGAGTAGTTTATCCTTATAAAAATCTATTCTAAAATCCAAATTCATAGATCTCAAATAATAAATTTAAATAGAAATTTTTTTTCAACCCACTTACATTGAAAAATTAGTACATGTACTATTGTATAATCGATCTCCAATAATATTTTTAATTTTTTCAAATTATCAGAAATTCAAATAAATATTATTTCTATGATTATAAATAGAAACATGATTCAATTTTTTTTGAAGATTAACTACACTATTTTTTAGGGAAATAAATTTATCATGTTCATTTATATAGAACATATAAGCACAAATTACATAATAATTATAAGATAATACATAGAAACTTTTTACTATTTCTATCAATTGATGGCATTCACAAATTGTATTAAAATTCTTATTCGAATATTTAATAATATAGTCTTGAAACCCTCATATATATGGTCTATAATGTGTATTTGAGATCCATATTTCTCCCCTTAATTTATAGAAACTCTTAAGAATTACATTTTGGGTTTTAACATATGGGGGAACCTTAAAAACATTTTATAAAATACAAAGGTGATGTTGTTACTGCTCTATAATTGTAGTTGTGAAAACTTATATTTTGGAAATTACTTCAACTACAAGTATTTATATATAATAATATTTTGGTTGAATAATTCCCTCTATATAATATTGGTAGTAACTATAGAATTAAATGGCTTCCTCAGTAATATATCATTCTGTAATAAAAACTTGTAATTGATTTTGTTATTGAAATACCCATTAAAAATATTATTATATATTTTAGTGGGTGTACATCTATCTATAATTTATATGACCACGAAATAAGATCTATTTAACGATGTGAACAATCATGTGAACTATCTTTTCAATGAATATTGGTTGGAAGAACATCTAAAACTCATAGAATATAGCAAGGATTTTCTTTTCAGTAGTCGGGAATTTCTCGGGATCTATAAACTTACTACACATAAATTTGAAAAAAACTAATTTTTTTTATTAATAAAATAGTTTTTAGATTATATGAAATATAAATATATTGACATTAAATCTTTCATAAAAACGTGGTTTAAATGTAATTTTAGGTCCTTTAACATTTAATTATTCAATTATATTTTTTATTTATATTTGATGAATACCCCTTTGAAATGTTTATATAATCTAGGAGGATAGAAAACCCATATCTCTCTTGAATGAATGGAATATATGTAGATAGAGGAAGAAAAATATAACATTCACCATTATCATGTGACAACTCTTCCCACATACCCATGTTAATGATGGCTAACCTTATCATAATACTATTATTTTATTTAGGTTTATTAATTAAATGTTCAATGACTATCAAATTCATTTTTTGGTAGGAATACCATCACCATAATTTATAGATTACAAACAATTCTAGTATGGTAATTCAGAAATTTGATCTCTTTACCAACCATTATTATAAGGTTTTTTGAAGAAAGATTTCCAAATTCAATGGGCATATCCTATGAAATTATGAAATAGGTGATCACATATTTTTGGAGAAAATGTTATACATTCTTATGAATTCTCAAAATGTAATATCTTATAAGATCATTATTTATGATGTTAGGGTAGAAATTTTCAATAACCTAGAAAGCCAGTCATTGAGGAAGGATTCAACCTAACTAACTATCTAACTTGTTCCGAAATATGACATCGTTAAGTTCCATTAATGTGATATATTGTTAAATTATAATCATTATTATTCCCATAAAAAATGGATGTCAATGTGAAATATATATTTTTAAATGAAATATACAATATAGCACATAAATACCACATTAATTAAATATTATTGATCAGTGGATCTGAATAAACATAAATATCAATAACTTATTTGTTTTCGTCCTCATATCTGTAGAGAAATCCTAATTTTTTTTCTTTCATGCATAACTATAGTGAAATTTCATAATTTTCGAACATAACTATCTATTTAATATAACTACTAAATTAAAAACAAATTTTTATTCACTATATCTTTAGATAGTGAATAATGAAGGTTCATCAGCTATTTTTCTACATTAGGATACACATGATAAAATATCATCCACTACAGAGAGTATTATGGGTGGAAATACTTTCGATAATTTTTTTATATGTGTGCCATATTAATTTCCTTATTTAATCCATATGTTGATATAGATTTCCAAGCCTTGTAATGACAGAAAATTTACCTAACAAATTTAAATGACGTTATTCATAGTTCATTTATCATGACACACCACACATGGGGAATTTTTTATGTGATTCATTATCCTTGGAAAATTGTAGACATTCATTTTGAAATGCATGTATCCTTTGAAATATCATTCCCATTGAATGTAGTATTCATTTTCCCTCATATATTCAGCAAAGAATCCCATTATCTTATAGTAGTATATAATTCAACAGAGAAATTAATATAGTAAACATGGTATCACTCCATCTATTTCTAGATTTTACATTATATAGCTTCAGTATGGTTTTTAAAGTTTTATATATAGTAAGACCAACACACAACGGTGTATTTTTACAACTCCTTAAGTTCTAAAATAGATTTGGGAAATCCTGAATTTAATCTTAAAATGACATTTTCATTTCCTCATTATGATATTAATCATCCTTTTCCCCTATAATAATATCTTTCATATGGTCTTAATAATTGTTCACACTTGTAATCATATCAAAATATTTATAAAAAACACAATAAATTCAGTCATAATCTACATATATTTCTCCACATGTTTAGTGAAACATTTATAAGTTAAATCTGTTACATGAAAGATCACGTTTTCTTAACACTCTTCTAGTATAATGAGTCTTGAATAATAATAATGTAAACACATACAAATTATTTGAGATGGTTCATATGCATGATCCTTTCAAACTCAATGAAATATTTAACCTCATCATCTAACTCTTTTTCCATATGATTTTCATACATATTTTTTTGAATAATATAATCCTTCTTTTATTCAATAATATTTATATTTGAAAAAATAAAGAAAAATTATGAAAATTTGGAGGACTCTACCACGGAAAAACAGAAATATTTTTTTTATTCTTTCATGTATTCATTTAATTATGTGTATTTTCTTTTTCCATGAATAGAACATGGTTATCTATTAATGATATTATTTCAAGAGAATAATAGTAAATTATTTTAATAATCTAAATATTTTATAATCATTTTTTAAACCTTGTTTAACAATTTTTTTTTATCACACCATTACATTATGGAATTTCTACATGAGTGGGTCATGATATGATACCATAAAACAATAAATAGTTTTTGAGCACTTCACTTATGCATTCACTCCCTTGATTTAATTAAAACAATTTAATGGCATTTCATGATTTTTTTATATAGTTATTGGATATTATTGAATATTTTAATGAATAAATATTTATGATTCAGTATAAATAAATATATATACGTACTATAATAACCTATGAAGGAATCAATGTACCAAAATCCACCAATTCCTAGTATACATGTTGATCTTCACAAATATCTGATGATATGATAAATTTTATGTTTTGGAAGGAATTAATTCTACTGTATTGGTGTATAATGTTTTCTATGCATGGAGTAGGATATATCATGCACAATGTGATGATATAATGATAGTGTTACTTTTCATGGATTTTTATGGATTTAAATATAATATAATATAATACACACACATAGAGATATATATATATATATAAACCCCTATATATACAAATACTAAAACAAACACACAAAGATATATATATATATAAATTAATACTTATTCACATAAAAACAACTGAAACAGAGAAAGGCATTGATTTGTATAACAAAAAAAACAACATCTCTCATGCTTTGTTTCAATAAAAAACAACTAATTGTACTCTTTGATCATTCTCATTTCGAATTAAATTACAAGTATGACCTAAACCATAACCCAATGAATAATTTATATTCCATAAATATTTATAAGACTTAATCTTATTTATAACATTATGATGATTTATTTTTTATCAAAAAATTACCCAAGCAATTATTTCTCCACCAAATCGATAAAACCCATTCTCATTGTAGTGCATCCCGTTTAAAATCTATTATATCAAATAAATTATAATCATATAGTCCATCCATATCTATAGTCAATAATTATATATACAAATAAGAATAAAACTTGAAAATCATGAAGATCAAAAATGATAGACTAAAAAATAGAATGAACCCTAAAATGGTCAATTTTTCACAAAAAAACTGGGAAGAACATTCACAAAACTGATTACCGATGAACACGTTTTTAGAAGACCATTACAAATAAACATGGGTGGATAAACTCAAAAAATTCACGAAAAAAGACAAAATATCATCTTTGAATCCTTAAAATCATGTTTGGAATATCATTTATACATGATAGAGGTTCGTTTATTCCAATATAAATGAATTGGATTTCTTCAAATGAACATGGTATGAAAACACAATAAAATCAAGAAAATACTTGAAATATTGATTAAGAATCCTAATAATTTTTTTTCTGAATTTCATACCTACTAGTCTGATGATCAATTTTCAATGAAAACATATAATGAAATATAGTATTTGTTCTGCGATAGCATTAATACATTATAGAGAAGTGATCTGTTAGGGTATATTTTTATAAGGAAAAAGGGTTTAATCCATGTTTTCAGAAAAACACTCCAAAAACACATTTTATCATTGAGAATATTATATGTTCAGGGGAATAACAATATTTTCATCATGCTTAGAGAAATTAAAACTTGTATTATCATTAAAAAACTACTGAAGAATTTTATATTTTTCAGTGTAATGGTTTTAACTCTGATAAAATAAATCCTTATCATCGTAATATCTATAACTAACATAAAAGTAATGAAAATTAATTAAATTGAAAAAATAAATAATATTAATTACAAAATAATAAAAATAATAAAATATATCTATGCTATCAATTTATATTTAAATTATTCTAAAAATGAATGTAATGAAATTAATTATATAACCTATACCAAAATTGAAAATATGAAATCCTAATAATTTTTTATAAATAAATAATAAATGACAATTAATTTCTTAAAATATTAAAAATTAGTAATTTATATTGTTTGAATGAATAATAAAAATGAATAAATAAATTTAAATAAAATAAAAAATATTAAAAATATAAATACATAACATTGATTAGAAAAATTACATGCACATAGAAAGTGAATAAAAATGAAAACATCTAAAAAATATTAAATTTAATTTTTTTAAAAAAAATTTAAAATATAAAATTAAAAAAAATTAAATATATTGTCTCAATAAATTAATTATATAATATTCAAAAATATTAAAAATATTAAAATAGATTTAAAAAAAATTAAAAAATATTTATAATATTAATTATAGACATACTAAAATTTTAATACATAGTAAATTAATATTTATAAATAAATATTACAAAATGAATAAATTATTTAAAAAATATAATATATAATAACAAATAAAAAATAATATTGAATGAAATAATATTAAAAATGTATAAATAAAATTCAATAATTTATAAATATATTTTTAGAATTGATTTCATAAGATTAATTAAATGAACTGTAACATGAATGAAAATAAAAAAAATGAATAAATAAATGATATAAATTATATGAACATGTAAATAAACAAAATTAATTGTATAAATTATTTTAATTGAAAAAATATTAGAAAACTTATTTACTTAAATTTATTATTTAAATTTCAAACATTTCAAAAATATTAAAACATAATAATTAAAAATGAATAAGTATTAATCATATAAATTATAATGAAATTGAATGTATTAAAACATTGCAATTAATAATGTGTAAATAAATATTAATAATTATTAACTTCTAAAAATATTAACAATTATTAAATGAAAAAAATTAAATAATATAATTAAGTAAAAATTATTTAAATTTAATAAAAATATAAAAATATTACAAAAATATTTAAAAAACAAATGTGTAACATTAGTTATAAGAATTATAAACACATAAAAATGTATTAAAATTAATAATTTAATAATATTTATTTATATATATATAAATTAATAAAAATGAATTTTATTCACATTATAAAAATATGAAAAAAATTAAATATATGAATTATATAAATGTGAAAATTTTTAAAAATATTCAATATTAATAAATTAAAATGAATAAATGTTAATCATATAAATTATAATAAATTGAAAATATTAAATCATAGTAAATTAGTATGAATAAATTTTTAAAAATGAATAAATTAATTTTATTTTAAAATTATAAAAGAAGAAGCGAAAACATAATATATTAATGAAAAAAATGAGGAAAAAATTGTATAAATTATAATAATAATATAATAAATTATTGTTAATAAAATTAATTGTATGAATTACGAACACATAAAAATGAATAAAAATAAACAAACAAAGAAATAATTATTGTCAGTTTTTTATGAATATATTTTATTTATTTTGTATATATATATATATTAGCTGATCGGAGGATCAATTACATCGATCCCACACACACCACACACAAACATGATAGAAAGGTAAGTCATCCCCCCTAAGGGATATCCAACCCATCATGCCATATTTATTTATTACATGGACCAAAGGCCCTGTGAGCATGAAACTCGTGACATAGCTAAAATTCACATTAACTCACCTGAAATCCCTCTAAACAAAACATCCATCCATCAATGACTCCCAACTGCCTCTCACCCAACAGTATTATCACCACAAGGCTCAGTGTTGTCAACACTCATCATATCATGCACAGTCCCACCATCATCTACAATAGTCGGATCATCTTCCCACTAGCCACCATTTGCAACCTCTGCGCAATCCATCTGTTTTAACAGACTAACACTATTGAGGTCCACCATCGATGTCCAACTACCAAAAATGGTCCCATCGGGTCCTCCTCAAACTAGCCACTATTTTTCACTATAGTAGTCGACCCATCATTGACCTCCAACACCCACTGGTCGCATCGGTTCATTTCCAATGGAAACCATTATAGCATATTTCTCAATCCTACATCATCTACGTATACCTCCCCCATAGTATGCCAGCCTCCTACCATGTGGACAACCCCCACAGAATAGGCCATCCAAAAATAGTTATCCATTGGTAATTTGTACAGGCTTGGGTTATATCCTCATATGTTTCAGATATCGAGGTTCACTGAGTACCACACAACTACTCCATTGGCCACTATGAAAAAATATAATTGATTATTAACCTTTATAATTTTAACAAAAATAAAATATAATATTATATAATTACATTTTCCAATATTTTAATATTTCTATTTAAAAATCATGGTTGAATATATTTCAAAAATATTAATTGAATCTATATTTAAAATGAATAGATATTAAAACAAATACAAAAAATATTATAAATTGAGAAATATTATAAATAAAAAATTAACATTAAACGAACAAATGGACATAGAAATTATAATCATACATACAAACACATACATATGAATGAACATACACATACACATATATAGACATAGACATACCCATACATATAAAAATACACATACACATACACATACACATTCACAAACACGAACAAAAACAAAAACAAAAACACATACACATACACAAACACATACACATACACATACACATACACATACACATACACATACACATACACATACACATACACATACACATACACATTCACATACACATACACAAACACATACACATACACATACACACACAGATACAAATACGGATACAGATACAGATACACATACACAAACACATACACATTCACATACACATACACATACACAAACACATACAGATACAGATACACATACACATACCTTACACATCCAAATCCACATATAGATACCCATACCCATACACATAAACATACACATACACATATGAATATGAATATACAAACATACATATACACATACACACACATAAATGAATATAAATATACATACACATACAAACATGTATACGGTAACATCATCGTTCATAGTCCAGTGTACTTGTTCCCAAACATGGTTCGCCAAAAGACCTTAGGTGTGCCTCCTCATACTCCAAAGGCTATTGACTAGTAGTGGGGGTCTATATTATTACCATATGAAAACAATACTCACAAACATTTGTGTTCAGTAACAAATAAAATAGTAAATTATAATATATTAACAATAATAATCAGAGTATATAAGATAAATATTACAACCTAATCAGTAATAACATTAAATTCATATGCAGTACAATCATATAAGTTAAATATTCCACTGTGTTCGAAACATATACAAATTAATGTAAAATTAAATAATAAAAGAAATTTATTGAAGGTTAATCTAAATCCTATAGACTCTCATTAATCATAGTATCCAATCTCTCTCAAGTTGATCAACATGATCATAAACATCATACAGGTCCATATTCTACCCATACAAATGAATGTGACAGGTTTTCCTAGGTACCCAAGGTCCATGTCGCTCAAGAAGGGTGAAAATACATATGTTAGTGGGGAACCATCAATGTCGTATCATAAATAGATGTCATTTCAAATTTCTGTGCCAGTGACATATTGAGCTAATATAAACAATCAACTATTGAAAATTAGTAACCACTATACTTCATACATAATCTAGAGTAGGGATGATTCTAAGCACATTACAATTACCATGCCAACCATAACCACATAGGGACATCAAATCCTATCCTTGTACCAGTAACTAGTCGTGATCCACAGGCCTGTGACCTAGATAAATCATACCTTCTAGGACTAGTGTTGGGGTTTCGTAGAGCACATCATTATGATTATTTCATCCATAGAGAAACTAGATCCTACGGTGTAACCCATGAACCCTTGAATATTGGTATAAACAAGTAAAAAATATCATCATTAAAAGACCAAACTATCAAATCCTATTAATCGTAGGAATCTCTTTAGACTCCATGTATTGTGAATGGATCAAGAAAATTATTAGGCATATCTGGAAATAAATGAGTCAGAAATATCAGCCATGTCACCATTCCAAATTTTGGATCCCCAGTATATTGGGTATCCCCAAAAGATAAATACAGTGTCATTGCATTGCCTATTTAGATACATAGGGGTAGCCTTGGAATCCCTTATTAATAATTTTAATCACCAAAAAATCCCCATGCCTAAATAGATGAATGATATGGAAAATAGGCAAATTAATTGTGATTTCTCGGGAATCCCCTAGGGTCCGATGGCCTAATCCCAAAATCATGGGCATCTGAACTGGAAATTATATCCAAATATCAGAAATTACATTTGTGAATCCCCCAAGAACACAATTGGGTCTTTCCATTCCCAAAGGCCGGGTCCCAAGAATCATATCTAGGAATCCATAAATACATCAAAAGTAAATAGGTAAAAGCATAAAAACAAGGTGGGGCTATTTCGAATTCCTAAACCCATCACCTCCAACTACATACCATCAAGAAGACATGATTGGTATGGGTTTTATAGTGACAACTTGTAAAACCTCTAACCAATCCCATATTATCCATATATCTATAGTCACAAGTCACTAGAGGACCCACTAGGGTCCCCTTAGTCCCAAAAATATCCCACTTTTTTTATTAAGAAATAATGAATGTAGAAATGTCCTTAAGCTCATTCCCTTTCGAAGACATCCTTTATTGGCCAAAACACCTGAACTATTTTATAGTATTTGCGAGGTATCTATCATGTCCAACCCATTGGCTATGTTTCCCAAGTTATCTAACCTATTTATCTAGATTAGACTATGTATCATGTGTCTTGATCAACTACATCATATCCATTACAATTTATATCCTTCTCCAGTAGTGGCCTAGATTTTATGATGGAACATGAGTGTCCATCAGGGCCTTGGGGACCATGTTGAATTCAATGGAGAACATCTGTTTTTAATTAAAAGGCTTATAAATTTCAAGAGGACCACCACCTAAATTGTTGATGTCAAGATTATGACATGCATATAAATAAACACATAATACCATATATTTGATACATAATGACAAACTGTAGTTTAAAAATATTTCCCCTTTATTTCCCGAAAGATGGTAGGAGCTTCCCTGGACCATCTAATATGATACAATCACATGCATGTTCAACCATTCTTTTCACAATGAAACGAGCTTCTTACATAACACAAACATTAATAATTAATTTATTATAACATTTATTATTTTTTATTATGTTCAATGTATGATCTTAATATTTGCGAAAAACTCACTTATTCATCACATAACCTCAAAACTATGAGATATAGGGTGTGGTTCACTACCACCATGCACCCAAAACAACACCATGAAGATGGCCAAATTCAATACAACATATTGGATGGCTGAAAAATTTATTTTTTGGTGAATCCCATTTAAATATTCAAAATTGTGAAATACCTCAATAGAATGATGCATAACAGTTGAAGGATATTGTCTTGTATTCCCATATATCAAGCATGAGAAACATCCCAGTCCATTTGAGTCAATTCCACCATTCTATTGTGGAATAAATAGTTAAATCCTAAAATAAATTAGAAGAATTTAGATTCCCATTCTGCTCAGAAGAACAATGGGAGAGGCTAAGAAATTATGACCCTAAAAAACCATTCGATCGCACCCAAAACTGCTAATTATGGTGGAAAATAGTGGGAGGAGTGGTACTACCGATGTCCTCAAATGTGCCTCTCTACTATAATAGGAATGAGGTAAAATACACTTTTACATTAAAAAATCATAAAGCAACTCTCATGGTGTAAAAAATAAGTCACAGTATGAATTTTCATTATTCTCCCCCTTGATAAATTTTTCACATCCTAAATCCCTCGAGCTCTCCCCATGATTTCCATTCAAATGGTGACTCACTGTTCACGATTTGAATGGCCAATTGTAGCTAATTATAGAGTATAAATTCACTTTTTCCTCCTTTGGTAAACACTCTATCCCCCAAGACATTCAATGAAACTTATTCAACATACAAAAAATCATTTCTGGATGTTCAAACTCCCAAAACCATTTTCTAATCCATTTTTTTAAAAATGAATTGTACTATAAATTGAAAATAAAATTCCATATGGAAATATTCACCCATGTAGAGAAACATGGTTTTATAAACATCCAACCATAATAATTCCCATCCTCATGAAGTCTCATTAACATATTTTAAAAACACCCAAACCACTCTAGTCACCAAGCAATTCTAATATCAACGAATCTTGCTTCTGAATATCAAATGATATTCCACAACAAAATTCAAAGCACACAGATCCCAACTCATCAAAATATTTGATACCACAAGACAAAATATAAAAAACTAAAATTTGGTCTTTTCTACCCATCCATATTATTATTCACACTCCCCAATATTGAACTCACCTTCTAATTACAGATTCCGAGTCAATGTACTCCCCACTATTGGAATCACCTACTGTAACACACCATCCAGTGGTCCAATGTCCAGATCGGTTTGGATTATATCCCACCACAAAATATTACACAAGAAACCATCAATCAAAATATGGTATGTCTTCTCATATTAAATATTTAACCAAATTATAGGATTATGATATACCCATACACAAGGTTTGCATGTATGATCCTTCCCTCGAAATATCCTAGCCAATGCATGAAATACCACCATATTACCAAATAGGAAATACCTAAAACACAGTACTAGATTCCCAATATTTTACCCGATTTCATCTAAGAAGACATCTTTATAATGTTTCATCACATGAGTAACCTCTGATCCATGAGTCAAAACGTGGTTTCACCCCACGACACATGCCACGAAATGAGGTTACACCCCATGAAACATGCAATGAATAGTGGACCCCCCACAAAACACTCTTAGGTCAGACCAAGATCACCCCAATCACAAATCAAATTAACTAACTCCATCCAACGTCTCTTCAAATCTCAATTATGGTATTTTAATTGGATTATATATACTATACATTACAACTCACTAACATCCAATCACCACCAAAACCATCCAATGACTAGTCATGACATGCATGAATCACATAATGCATGATGGTAATACTCCAATGTATTATAGAGGTATCCCCACCATAAAAGTTCTCTTAAAATTCTCCTCAAGTGTTCGATCAGTTGGTTCCATCACTATGAATGTTTCAGTCCTCTGGAGCCATTTTCACCTCATTCAGTCAATACTTGATTGGGATTCACCTAGATTGGCCATTACATCACACGTAAAAAAATTATGATTTTTCCCCTCCCTTGGAAGATAACATTACTTTTTATTGAAAACATAGGATCCCATGCTCTCAATTTTGTAATCAACCCTTCATTCCTCGACTAACACCAAGCCGCTCAATGATTGATTATTTAAAAATGGTACCCAACACAACTGGTATGTACCATTCCACCATCATAAAAAATAGCTATTTTACAGTCCAATACCACCAAATCACATCACCTGAATCATGATCATGAGTGTTTCACCCTATTAAATTAGAATGAAGGAATAAATAAATTGACAATCCTCCAGGAAATTTCAGTTTTCTAATGAAACAACACAGTTTCCCAGAACCCAATGATTCTCCATCCACGATTGGACTCCCAAATATCAAAATAATGTTGAAGAAAATCCCATGTTCAATAGTGGTGACCTCAATTGGACCTTCCATAAAAAACCATGTGTTGATATGTGAGGCTCTTGCACTCAAGGTTCACATAACCACAAAAGCCTGGGAAACATTCTTGCATTGGTGTCATACTAAAATTCTCCCACACGGGTTTTCACCTCAATAAAAACCATAATCAAAGGATAAATGCCCTGATGGTTCACCCTAAAAGTCATTAAACACAAGCTCACTACGATACCCTGGTTAAAAAATTAGTCTATAGGTCTACCCACATTGCCTAATCCAAAACCCACAATGTCAAAACTAATAGTGAACCTCATGATCATGTTCCAATCAAAAGGAAACATATGAATCAATTCCCACTCCTATGTCTGACATACACATAGGTTATATAGCTTATGTAAAATCCTCATCCTATCATGGATAATATTCCCATAGTGTTTCCATACACTAGACACCCCCTTGAGAATCATATCCTCACCATAAATCATATATACTCATAATAACATCATTTGAGATGAGCTGTTTCAAACAAATTGTGTGACCTGGTTCTTTTAAGTATAATTCCTTTCCATGATATATGGGAAAGACACCATATAGGCTATTAATGATATTATAATTAATCAAACATATTTTTTATTTTAAAAAGCACCATTATACAAACCTCAATGGAATCACTTGACTATATTGATATATCATGGTCATCTGAAGTGTTTACTTTTAAGGTAATGGATAATTTTCAATAATATGAATCTTTATGCAGATCCACATGACCCTCTATCAAATGTAAATATATACACTATTCATCCATGCTGAGTATAATTCAACTAAGTACCTATATACAAAAATTTCATATGATTAGTTTCTAAAAAACTAAATAATGAATCATCAATAATTAGTGAAAACAATCACACTAGCAGACCTATATGTCATGTGAAACCAACATGATAATAATGATGCATGAAAACTAGTCTCATTACAATGAGACAATATATGAAAAAATATAATATATTATAAAATCCATACCAGACATGTTTTATATTATGTGAAAATAAATACAAACATAAAAATGAAAACCTAATCAACAATATCATATCATTAGTAACCTATAATTCATATTAGAATAGGTGTTCTCAACACAACATCCAAATGTCCATTACATGATCAGACACATATATAAATATCTAGTATATCGAATAAAAAAAATAAGAAAAAATATAAAAATAAATCATCTGATTCCACATTGTAACATACTTATTAATTGGCCACTTAATTAGTGCCGCATCCTATTATTCCAAATTACGTCATGTGTGCCTCCCATACACCATATGTAGATTACTATAAGTGAACGTGAGGATCACATGCTAAATTTGATCATGGAAACAGGTGCACATAAAAGACAATGGGATTAGGTAATTCTTGGGAAATGGATCACTAATTATTTAAACATCATATTGAATGTAATAAGGTTATTGGAAAAAATAACCAAACAACCAAAAAATGAATCTAATAATCATAACATAAAAGAGGTTCTTGAATGTAAATGAGAATTGATAAATCGCTTATATGAGTTTGTGACTCTAAATGCTATGGAGGGGATTCATGAGATATTGTGGAATCTTGGGAGGAATTAGAATATTTTATTTCATGTTAAGGGAATTATCCAAGGAGTTAAAATGTAAAAAATTGTGAGCTTGGGTGGGTTTATGTAAAATAGAAAGGAATTTCATTATTACTTAGTTTTTAGACTCTATATAATAAAATAACCAAAACCAGAAACCTTCCACTATGTGTTGAACATGGATCTCTCAAATTAGAATGTTTTTTATTATTTTATATTTCCATAGGATGAATATAATAAAATAATTTCTTTTCTTATGTGAATGTGAGTTGTACACGTAAATAAATGTTTTTAAAATTGTTTAATATATTAATGGTTTTGGAGGATCTGTAATGGATCTATAAAAATAAAAAAAATAATCATAAAATGACATTTTTTTAAATAAAAACATATATTTTGTTGAAAATTTATTTTATATTATTCAATTCATACCTGTTGGGTCATATTTTTTTCATAATACAGAAAGTATATTTGTACAATATTAAATTTTTACGCGAAAATTCTACTGGCTCAGAAAACCAATAAAAATTAACCCTTTAAAAAATAATATTCATTTTATATAAATATTTTTTCTAAATATATTAATTTCATATTTTAAAAGATAAATCAACATTTTTTTAAAAATGATGGGCTTTTACAATAATAGTTTTCAAACGCTTATAAAAATCACATTTGACTTCATAAGAAAGATACAATAAATTATACTTGAGCTTCCTATGTCTGGTTAGACTCTGAAAAAAATTATTAAAAAAGTAAAAGTATAAGGTTACATAAATAAAGTGTATTTACAAATTATATAATGAAACACTCTTTTCAAGTCATCCTCCATCAAAGTCACACAGAACTCCAGAGTCCTTATGAACCACATGAAAGTCATTTATAGGAGAGCTCTCCTTGACATGGCATGACCACATGGATTATAAAATAATTTATATTTAATAGACATTAATAAATTTTTTTAAAATGTTATTTATTTTATATATCTATATAATGTATAAAATGAATTATTTATTTTATTTTGAATATAATCAATAATACATTATGTATTTTATTATATCAAAATAAAAATCATCTATAAACTAAACATATTACGATGAAAATATATGAATTATTCTATAAATAACAATTTAAATGGTATTAATTATAGGGTTCTGATAAAAATACATTTAATAAATCTATAAACTCTATAAGGGTGAGTTTCATCATGGTGATACATTCATTTGGTGGATCAGCGTATAAGGTTTGAGTTGTGATCTCGATGGGCATGAAATTTTCTTGTAATCAATTGTCATTATGATTAATTGTTGGATCAAAGATTGGGATTTGTCAGGGGAAATCCCTATGAATAAATATTCCTCATCATTTATAATAAATGTGATTAATAGTGTATGATCCTTTTAGTTGAGGCCAACACTTCCTATGCCATATTCATTTGGATTTTTTGAAAAATATATTTGACTTATGATGTGGCCTCTATTCACTGACTATATTTTTAATGGTAATGAAACTTTTATGGTATTTTTAAAAACCCAAAGATGTGATTTCCTGTTCTATTACCATATTACATAATATTGTATTTAATTAAATTAAAATGTCATGTTTATGTATAATATTTTGGTTCAATACAAATACATTAAAAAAACTGGAGTCTCATACCATTCTAGTTGTGTCATAAAGTCATCATCAAGAATGATCCCATCAATAATGGATATTTTGAAAACCATTTACAAAATTTTTAAACATGGAAGGATCATATGGAATGTATAAATAAGATTTATTTCAGAATAATGATTGTTAAAAATGTTTATTCATATTTAATTCTCTTAAATTATTTAATCCCATCAGAAAACCATAATGTCGTATAGGTACTGAATTGTCCATCCATGTACGGTTTTTTTCTTAAATAACCAATTTCACCATATAGTAATTAAATCCACTAGATGATTTGCCAAAATATATGATTTGTTTTTGAATATTGAATACATTTCAAAATTAATTCACATATTTCACACTATTGCTTCTGAGCTACTGACAACCTCCTTTTAAGAGAGAAAGAGTCATTACTATCAACTAGTAATGTGTCACCATCCTCTATGACTATGAATCCATATTTATTATGTTTTCTAACCTCTCTATTACCTCTATGCAGTACTAATGTCTATTTAACATCCCCAAATAAAGGAATTTATGGAATTTATTTATATACCAACTTCTATATATCTTAAAACTCATCTTCATCGAAGCCTATATTTATCCCACTATCGATTTTGGAGATGTTATTTCTCTCCATAATTATGGGTTAATTATTAACCATGATTATTTTATATTATATGTTGTATAAGCAATACCTTTTAGTTTCTTTATGGTTTCTTATAATAATACACATAGTTCCATGAGGTGAAATAATATTTTAAAAGGCATCCTTAACATAATCATCCCAACGCAACACTCATACATGTAACAAAACATGTTTACTTCTATACGAAAGATCATATGAAATACTTATTTCACCTTTAGATGGACCTGAAAATAGTACTTTCACTACTATTTTCAATTTTTAACCCTAAAAGGACAATGAAATTCATTCATGACTCCTCATCTATCTCACTAAGTTCAGCATGGTCTGGTTCCTCATTTAATTTTCACCATTCCATTGTGGTGTATAAGGAGGAGTAATTTGTGATAAAATCAAAATGTCTTACAGATAATTGATGAAATCATGGTTAAGATACTCTCTATCATTATTTTAGTGGAGTTAAATTGTATTTATTCCATTTTTAATCTCATCTTCATTCACACTGCACTTAAAACCCTCAAAGGAATCAGACATATTCCTGTCTATGGTGACATATACATATATACATAGGTAATTACTAAATATCATGAATTATGAGTATACACACCATTATAAAATAAGAAATGATAAAGAACTATATGTATAAGATAATTCAATAGGTTATGAGTCCCATTTAGTATTTTTACCAAATGATCAATTTCTATTTTCCCATGAAAAAAACATGATATTTACCAAGTATTTTTAGTGTTAAATAATCTAAACATACATCTTCATGTATGTTTTTAAAAAACTTTTCATTTACAAGACATGTGTTATGATTCCATAGTTTTTTTATATAAGTCACGATAACTAGGTTAGTTATCAATTACCAAGAACTTATTTCCATATTCTAGAATGTAATAATAATTTTTTACATGTAACACATAATAATATATAACATATTTATATAAGAATCTAGTTTCATATACAAATATGAAAATAAAAATATCCAAACTCTATCTAGATACATATATGATGTTCTTTGTTACATTTGGTATATAGTATATATCCCTCCTATATTGCATAAATCATGTTATAAACCAGATATTTATGTCTCTAAAAGAGATGTAAAACAAGTGATACTTTACTGACCACTCACTTAACAACTGGACCTCATGTTTCAATACAAAATATACATGGGTCTGGAATTTTGGATACAAATGTGAGAACCAAAAGGTATATAATATCCCCAATATGTTATAAAAATATATTTCACTTAATAATTACTCCATCTTATGTTTTTCATTGCTTCCTAGTTGAGATAAAATTCATCTTTCAGTATATCTTTAGGTCACATGAAAAATAGATATAATATTATTCCATTACGTTACACCCAATCTTAAATTTCTTGGAATGGTGTTATGATAAATCCTTGTACATTATGTTATTCTCAGAGATATTTTCCATTCCATTCTTATTCATATTCATAAGGACTAAATGATTTTCTTTTTCATATCTTTAGAATCTTTGAAAATTAGTTTGGGGATATATTGGAGATATTTCAAAAAAAAATTACATATAATAAAATTCATAATAATTTTATGGAATATATGAGGTAGTAAATCATGATTACAATTTTGATATAAATTATACTATGTCTTGAAATTTATGATATAAAGATTCTTATAATAGCGAGTTATCTTCACTACATAGGTTCCTACTAGTCACCCCTCTCGAAGTTGTCACATGTATAGTTCCATGGATATCGCATACCTCTCTTATCTATATTTTTGTTAGTAAATGACACATGGATGGGATCAAATTTAGTATATGTTCATGTCATTCTCCTATTTCATAAGATAAATAAACATGGATTATAACCTCATCAATTTTACATCATATGGTTCATCCACATGTTTCTAAAATATGTTATATTCAATGTTACTAGCTTCCATATAAAACATAGTTGTAATTGGTGACATAAAAAAATATAACATTCTGTCTATCATAGTACAATGTTTAAGAGCATATAACATTCTTATAATATTTTGTCAGTGAGGAGATTTTATTTCACTAAAATCAATTGTAGGGATATCACAAAAATTATCATTTATTTTTATATAACATTATAAAATAATATTTTATGTAATTTATAAAAATAGAATAAAATTTGCCAGACATAAAAATTATGTTTTCTTATTACTCATGAATTATTTAATCACAGGAATTTATCCCTCATAATTTGACATAGATTATACTCTTATTTTAATTACCTAATGGATGTAATCTTTATTTCACTTCTCATATCATAATATATGTCCATTAAAATAAAAATAATGTTTTTCGATAAGTGTTCATTGTAACTGTGGAATTGAAGCTCCTAGATCCGTTGAGTGGACACCCCATTACAAAAATAATTACATATATTTCCTTATTACTAACAGCCAAATATTTATTGAATACAATATAGATTCTAATTTCAATATAATTTTGGTTGGGTTGACCAATTATCTTTTTCATTCCTAAAAATTAACTGAATGATCACTGAATTTGGTCTATCAAAAATTTCAAATATGGATCCATCTTAAATCCAACAATGAAATGAATTACTTACATAATATTTACTTGTGGAATTTTTATTATTCATAAATTCCGAATTCCCATTAATTCCTTGTTAATATTATGTGTATTTTATATAATTAATTAACCATGTCCCCAAGAAATTTTATGCATAATCTATATTTTATATCATCCTATGTGATAATTTTTTTTATTTAATGTGATCACGTTTAAGAATCAAAAAACAATCTAAAAAATAACCATGTATCTGATAAAATACAATAAATAAAATGTCATGATTGTGATCTTTATAATTGTTTATTTGTTGAGGGGATGATAAATAGAACTATGACCCCGGGTAAAAAACTAATCAATCTAGTCTTTTTTCACTTTTTATAATTCCATTATCAAACATTATACATTCTTGGTTGGTTTCACCTCTGTAATAGTAGTGATCCACATCAAATATTTGGAGATCAAATTTTAACATGTTTTTAATCACATATAGACTATGGGAACCATCAGTATTGGATAGATAAAATACACTATTGAAATTCAAATAATATGTAAAAAATATGGTGGGATGATTCTCAAGGCATAAAATTTATTTTAATACATATTTATAAAATAATAAAACATATTGAGTAATATTTAATTAAATAGAAACTAACTCATACACTGGTCAATCTAATATAAGTATTACTGAAATAAATGTAATAGAATCACATTCATACAATTGATAATTCAATTAATGTTTATATTATAATTAGGATAAGAATCTATTGACTTAAGAATCCATCGAATTATTAATTAATTCTAGATTATAATTATTAATTATATTATTCTTGAAGATAGATAAAAATTGTGTCAATAAACACATAATATGTTACATAGGGAATTAATTTATGTGGAAATGAACATAAACATATAAGATTTTACATTCCATAATATAATCACATTATCACATTATCTCTTAATCATGTAGGATACATAAATTACATCATCAACCAATGTGGTAGATTTATAGTTTTTTGGATATCTGGAATGAAAACATAAATAAACAATGTCCATTAATTTAGTTCTATAGTTAAATTCAAATCCAAGGTACTAAGATATAATATTCTACAAACCCAATGTGTTAAATCCTAAATTTACATATTCATTAATAAAATATCACACAAGATGAACCCAATGTGTCCTGCTTCACCATAAACATATGGCATCATTTTTTACTCAACATATCAATGTAAAAAACAAATTATATGAATTAATAATAGCATAATGTATGTGGGTCATTTCATACATTCACATATAAGAATATCGGTTGGCACACAAACATGTGGAATTTATATAGGTGGGTCTATCTAAATAATATCTCACATCATTGTTTTCTATGTAGTAATTCCATGAAATGAGTTGTCAACCACTTATGGGTATTAAGAACCTAATGGTAAAATATACTCTATGTTATCTTATAGAATATTATCATTAAAATAATATTATATTATTGAATATATTCATAAAACATAAAGGAACTCATCATATCATGGGAATATTATGTTCTAGCAATAAAAAATAAAATCCGAGGACATAATCAAATTAATGTGATATAGAAGAACAATAATCATGTGATAATATATTTCATTATTATTCATGACTATAAAAATATTTGTAATATAATGTATAGTTCTTTTGGGTCTAGGGAACCAAATACAATGTAAATATTACTATAGTACCCCCAGTTTTAGTAAGTATCCCATCATTTATGTTCATAATGTATATAATGTTTTTGGGTATAGTTTGGGAGGAATTGGAAAAAATAAGGAATATTTTTGGGGTTTTTATATTTAGGTTATTGGTTTGAGAATGGTTTGTTTTAATCATGATACTCCAATTGGAAACAAATCATTGTGATACATGGGCTATAGGGAAGGCTCATGGGAAGACACATTGTTTTCCCAAACCATATGGACACCTAGGATTAACCATGAAAGGTGGGATATTGAAATTTTTCCTAGTTGGTGCAGAATTTTTATATCATTTTGCGAGAACAATATATGTTCCTCCTTTAGGTGGTGGATGGTGCATAGTGAGAACACATTTTTCATAATCGTACAACTACCCATGAATATTTTAAAAACAATTTCTTAAAAAGTGGATCTCATTTGTGTTTATAGTTTAACCCCTCTTTTTTCTCCAAACCCACCCCAACGTGATATTTTATGCTAAAATGATATAGAACCACTACATATCAAATTATAAGAGATACATAGGCATTTATTGGTGCGTTGAAGCCCAATTCCAATAATAAGTAATCATTTTGGTATTTTTTCACGGTAATTCTTTAATCTAAATGCATCCCATTCTTGGGTTCTTAGATCTATTCCATTTCGGATATATATATGGTTTTTGATTCAAATAATGATCATATTTAATTTTTCTGTTGATATGGGAAGTGATATATGGTGGGGTTTTTGAGATTAAACCCACTATTATGTAATTTTTTGAGTCATTCTTCATTTGTGAAATTATTTCTATGGAAGGTGGGTTCAATCGCAACTCCTCTTCGATGAACATGAATTATCAGTCTCAAATTTGTTAAATTGGTTGAATTTAACTATGAAATGTTTACGAAAAACATTTTAGACGCCCTCTATATTGATGGTTTGAGTGTTTTAGTAATTTTTTTGTATAGTATAGACGGTGAAAAAGTGGATCTAATAAGTGAATTGTTTTCTTGATTATGAAACATGGATTTATAAATTTTTGGTAAATTGATTAGTTGATATTTCTTTTCAAAAAAGAATATTTTTATTGAAATGTATTCAAATTATTTTTTTAATAGATTTGAATAAAAAAAATATTTTATTGAAATTGTTTTAATTGGTTGTTTTAAAAGGGTTTTAGCATACATGGGGTTTTTTAGTGAATGCTTTTGAAGTGACCCTGAATACGAGGCATGTACAATTGGGGAAAAAGGGATGTGACCCTGATGAAGGGGCATTTATCATTATGGAATAAGAATATTGGAGACTTTGTGATCAAATAGTATATGGATGAGAAACTGCTCATATGTATGGAACTATAAGAGAAAAATGAATGTATGGGTTTATGGTAAATCATAGAATGGGTATTCCCAAAAAAATTGAAATTGTTTAAAATATTTTTTGGATTATTAATTTTTAAAATATTTTTTTACGGAAAACTATTTTTCATTTAAAATACTAGGATTATATATTAAATTATTTTGATTCTTTAATATTAATTTTATTATATAAATGTTCCAATCTGTTCTATGCTACTGTATTGAGCATGGTTTTCAATTGGGGAAATCCTACTAATTTTCATTACTCATCCATGCTTTGGAACATTGGTGCTTATATAGATTTCATTTACTATGAAAAAGGAAATGGTTATGTACAACACTTATTTTTTTGTGCATGTTGATTCAAGGGATATTTTGTGGAGTTGGATCATTGTGCATCATGGAGACTTTGAGTTTTGTGGTTTGGCCTTTAGCTTAGTACATTTATGTTTGCCTTCTTCCATAGGGGTATTCTGTTGTAATTTGGTTTTGATATAAATAGTATTTCTTTGAGTTATTTCACATATTTATCATTCATAATATAGTTGGTTTTTTTGGTATTCTGGGTTGGATTATTAATTCATGTAGTGAAATTATTTCACCAATTGAATTAATCCCCTATAATTTATTTTCCTATCTTTGGTGTCATGGATATATCACCCAATCCTGTGTTTGAATTATAAAAAAACTAATGCCAATGAGGAGGGGTGGGATGTTACAAATGTTACCATCTTATTTAATCCTTGACTAATAAGTGACCATTAGTTCTATTGGTATTGTTGTTAAAATACTTTATAGTTTATTTCTCGAGTTAGGATTCTAGAAACGTGTGGTAGTTTTGGTATATGAAATGTAAACCATAAAACACATAGCTATCCTTCTTATTTAGAACATCATGTTTCTAAGGAGCGGGGTAAATATGTTTTTTTGAGACACATCCATTAATTGAGATCTCATTTTCATTGTTTAATCCAATGAGAGTGTCATGACATGAATTTTAGAAATGACTTCATGATAGGTGTGATTATTTAATTTTTGGTAGTGATATATGATTTAGTACAAAAATTTTAATTTTTAATGGTGACAAAAAAAAGAAAATGTTAGAGTTTTATCAAACAGGAAATAGTTATTTTGAAATTTATTATATTCAATTGAATGGTGAAATTTTAAAATAATTATGAATATTATTAAGTATGAATTTTGGAAATATATATTGTGGTAGTAGGATTTGATATAATTTGATATTGTTAATATTTCAGTTAATGGAGTGTGAGTTTTATGGAGTTTGTTTTATTTATAGAAAATGGTAGCTGAAAGGAATTCTAGATAACAACCATATGTAGCTTCTTATAATGAGGTTGAACTTGATCCACATATAATTCAATATTTGGTTTAGAGTATTTGACATGATTTTCAAGGAGTGGACAGAGGGAAACAAATGGATTGAACATGGAATGTGGATCAGTCTATCCAATTCCTGAAGAATAACCCACCCATCATTCAGGGTTATTTGCAACAAGAGATGTTAAAGGTGATGATGATTTTGATGAATCTAATATTCTGTATCCTTTGCACAACAAAATATTGGAATGTCAATATAGTGACATATATTTGGAAGGATATTTCCCACAAATGGTGGGATTTATCAGATTAAGATAAATGAGACCAAGGCCTTTCTTGGGGGGGTTTGAATTAATTTTTTAATAAAAAATTATATCCTCATATTTTTAGTATTATAAGAATAATTTACATAATCACCTTTATGTATCCAATACTCATTGTAAAAGATTATGTGGAAAAAATTATAAAATTATTATTATTTTCACATGATGTTAATGCTAGATAATTTGTGATGGCACAAATCATTTAATATGATATGAGGTAGGAGTTTCGCTCAATGATTTTGTGATCTATATTATGAATTATACATAGATGGTAAATAGAGTAGTGATGGGAGAACAAGGCATCTCAAGAATTATTAGTGGAGGTAGAATATTGATACATATTGTATATGGTGGAAATCTAATTCTAGTATAAATTTGATGTGGGACCCTTATATATGAGGTAGTATAATAAAGCAAAATAAAATGACAGGATCTATCAATATATATACATGAACCAAGAGAAAATATGTATTCTTGATATGTGATTTATTTTACCACATGACGTGAGGGTGTACGACACCCCATATAGCAAGAAACAATTTCCACTAGATGTGGCATCTTCAGTACTCGTGTCATAGTGCTCCATGGTTAGGTGTCTGGGACAGTTCCCATGTGTCTCATACATATTATTCTTTGACACGATGAGTGAAGAAGAATTATCATTCTCAAAAGAATAGAGATATCCATGGTTTTTTATGGAATGTATGAATATTCAGGAGGGAAAATTTCAACAATTAAATAATGAACAATGTTATGTTCATAAGGAATTATATGAAGCTGAGTAGATTTTTGTGGATGATCAATCAAGTCCATCAAAGGATAGAGGCATTATTAATTTTAATTATACTTTTATAAAATAATTGTTTGATATGGTTGTATCCCATACTTTTATTACTTCTTTTTATGTTGATTTATGGAATTTAAATGTTGAGAAGATTAATTAAGAATTGAAACAGAAAACACTTCTTGGTCAAAGAGAATGTTGTGACATTATGTGTAGAGAATATTCTATAACTGTTGATGGATTTTATCTAATATGGTATTTTTTGAATATTGAGATGGATTTTTGTTAGATAGTCCTAGGTATGGAGTGGTTGAAAACATTCATGGGTCACATCAACTGTGATATATAAAGGTTCTGTTTTATGAATGAGGATGGCATAAAACATCTATTTAAAGTGTATCAGAATGTTACAACATGTGAAATTAGATTTCTTGTTTTGGAAATAATAATTCTATTATACTATTAAGTATAAATTACCTTGGAAACATTATATGATATCGAAGGAATAATTCTAGAAGTTTTAGATTAGTTTCCATAGTTCCTTCCTAAAAAGTTATTCACATTTCCACCTATAAGAGAAGTGGAATTTATAGATGATCTTCTCCAATGGACCGGTCCAATTTACATTTAATAATTCGGGATGGAAAAAAAATAATTAATATAATTTAATGTTCTATTGGAAGAGATAGAAATAAAATGGTTCATCTCGCTATGCAAGGCACTCTGGTGAAAAACGGTCTTGATGGTCATAAAGTTAAAACGTACAATTTAACTATATGAGGATTGTCAAACTAATATAAAAGTTATGATAAATAATCATTACTTATATCTATTAATTTATGATCTATTCAATCAAATTGGTAGAGACTTGTGGTTCTCCAAAATTTACATTCACTGAAGATATCACCAATTTTGGGTTCATAAAGAAGACATTCCAAAGGCAAATTTTATGAGTAGAAATTGATATTTTTAATGAGTGGAAATGGATTTTAGACTCAAGAATTCATACAAGGTATTTATGGAATTGATGAATCCGATATTTAAGATATATTTGGATTCATTTATGGTGGTGTATGGATTACAGGCTGGTCTATTCATGGAGAAGGGATGAGGACGCAAAACACATGGTGGAAGTATTGAGAATCTTGCAGGATAATAATCTGTATGAAAAACTATTAATGTGTGAATTTGGGATGTAAGAGGAATTTTTATGTGGCCATTTGATTAATTAAAGGTGTGTTTTTGTGGATCCAGAAAAGATAAAAACTATTTTCTCTTTTAAACTGCCAAAGAATATATTCAAAATACACATTTTTGTCAATGTAGAATAATATTAGTGATGATATTTCCATGATATTTCATGGATGGAATCACATATGAAAACATTGAAAATGAATAATTTTAAATTTCAATGTAATGATGAATTTCATTATTCTTTCCAAGAGCATAATGCATTCATTACATCAATACCAATATTGATTTTTCTAGAATATACATGACAAGGGTATGTTGTGTATTGTCATACTTCATGATATAGGTTGGGATGTTTTCTCATGTAGTTATATAATGTTGTATCTTAAGGCTCATTTATGTTAAGGTTGCAATAGATAAACTACACAACAAATGATTTGGAGTTAATATCTATAGTCCATGCACTGATTACTTGACGTAATTACGTATTTGGTGATACATTTACTATGTTTATGGATACAAATAGACTAAAAAAAAATCTCACAAAAGGATTTTAATTTTTGCCAAAAAATTTGGATGAGGTATCTCAACAAGTTCAAATTTGACATTATTTATACACCATGTAATGAAAATTTTATGGAAGATGCATTAAGAAAAATGTCATATTCTCAGTTGGAGAAAAATATTTAGACCAGTAGAAATTGATGTTGTTTATAGATTAAATGAACATGTAATGTTAAGACTAATGTAATTTTATGGTTTTCATAATAGTTTCATATGTTTCTGATTTGGTGGATATGGTAAAATAGGAACAATCATCTGATTCTGAATGTGTTTGTATGAGGGAAAAGATAAACGGTGGGGACACAATAGTGGGATTAAATATAGATGGGAGTTCGGTGATGAAATTTAGAAATTGGATGGTCATACCTATGTATTGTCATGAACAATTACTCATTCCAACAACCACTGAAAATGGTCTATTCATCGTTGAATTAAAAGTACGTATAATGTGATGAACTTATAGTTTTGGTGGGCCAGTATGAAAAGGAAGGTGGTTGAGTCTATTATGAGATGGTTAAATTGATAATAGGATATCGAAAAACTCTAGTGACTTATAGGTACATTTAGTATTTACCTATATTTTCTTTGAAATTAGAGAAAATAGTAATGTATTTTTTACATGTCACCCTAGAACGATTCAAAAACAATATAACATAAGGGAGATATTGGATCAACTCGTAAATTCATATCATTTAAACTATATTCATATATATGATTTGGTAGAGTACATGTCATTGATATATATATGAGATGTGGTAAAGAGGAGTGGTGTACCAGTTTCAATAGTGTTGACAAATTTTTGATGTTTATATGAAATTTCTAAAAATACATACATAAATACATTTGGAAGCAGTTCATGATGTGTATGACATATACTCCCTAGATAGATGACTAATCACAATGGATGATAAAAATATTAGAAGGCTTGTTTGAGGATTAGGTGTTGGATTTTAGTGGATTTGGGGAGGAAGACATATGGTTAGTGGACTTCCCATATAATAAAATATATAAAAAATTGATATATATGGATCCTTTAGAAAATTTTTTGGGGTTTCTTAGTCATTATCTACATTTTTGGGTGGAAACCTGTAAGTTATCAGTACTTGTTCTGAGCATTGTTAAGGAAACAATGAAGAAGGTTAAATTGTTTAGGAAATTGATGGAGATGGATCTGTGTCATCAGAAATCATATGTGAATCATCATGAATGATCATTGTCATTCGAGGTGAGTGATCATGCTTTTTTGAGAATCTCTACATGGATTTGGAATCGTCATTTTTTGACGTAGAGAAAGGTATCTCTTTGATACATATTCCCTTTTGAGATACATTAACATGTTGTATAGGTTTCATATTGGATGGAATTTCCACCACAGTTTAGTGTTGTATAAAATGTATTCTATTCTTCTCAATTGTGAAATTATCATCATGATCCCAACCATGTGATTTGATTGGATCATGGTAAACTACAGTTGAATTATTTAATGTGGTATATTCTATTGTGGCTTATGGATATGATTGAGAAGTTATTCTATGTGAAAAATAGTTGTCTGTTATGGGTTATAGAGAACCATGTTTGGATATAGGAAGAGACATGGTAATGGGATATTGGAATGGTCAATCAATGGGATGAACTATTTCATGATACCATTAGTTTTATAATTTCTAAGGAAAAAAATTCCAATAGTGGGGATAATTTATCACAACTGATTTCATGTTATTGAACCTTCATTTATGATTTTCATGTATATAATGTGTTTGGGAGATTTGGGGGGGGGGGTTATAAACCTTTTAGAATGTTTTGGGGATTTTATACAGGAAAAATGTATTATCACTATTTGTAGAATCCACGCATCGCATACATGAAATCATGGATAATGAGATATAGGCAAAGGGGAAGGTGCCTGAGCCGGAACACTATTTTCCCAAAACATGTTTCCACCTAAGAGGAAATATGAAAAGTGGTAATATGGGATTTTTCATGGTTGGTACATGGTTTATGTAATTGTCCGAGCCATGCATTTGTGGTCCTCCTTGAGGAAGTGGCTAGTGAAAATTTAGAACATAGTTTTTCCAAACCATTCAAGGTATAAATACAATATCCCAAAAAAGTTGACCCAGTTAATGATCTATCATTAACCCCATTTTTCTCTAAACTAACCTTAACTCAAAATTTTATACTACAAAATGATGTAGAACCTCTACCAATCAAATTGGAAGTGGTACTATGGTGTTTTTTGGTGATTTGAATCCCTATTCCCCTAGAAACTCATCATTTATCGTTTTTAGGGGTTTTTTTAGATTTACATTCCCACCTCTCTCAATTTCTAATATCCAATCCTCTATTGATAGGTCTATGTATATTGATTCCAATCATGGTTTGATTTGGAATTATTAATGATAGGGTAATATATCTATAGTGGTTTTTTTGAGATTCAACCCATTTTTTGGGGGTGTTTTGATGATATTATTCGTGTTCACCTTAATTTTTGAGTTAGATGTCTTCAGTCTCAACTTCTATTATTAGAACATGAAGGGTTTTTTTTAATTTGTAAAATTTAAAGAATAGTTTTTGTAAATTTCTTTTTAAAGAATGGTAAAACCCACCATTAGTGATTGTTTATGTATTTTATAGTTTTTTGGGTAAAATTATGGAATTTGGGAATGTTTGTGTGCAATGTAATTATTTTTATTGGCATTAAAATTTCAATTTTAAATAATTTTTTTCATTATATTTGGTAATTTTCAAAATTGAGATGTTTTTAATAAAAGTATGGTTTTATTGAAAGGTTTTGTTTTAATTCATTAAAAAATTAATGTTTTTATTGAAATGGTTTGAATTTTTTTTTCATAGATGGGTTGTTTGATTCCATGCATTCGACATGAACCTGAATAAGGCGAATTTATAATTTGTGCATAAAGGAATGTGACCTTGTAGAAGGTAGTTTTTTCATTGGGTAACATGGATATGGGCACTTATTGATGACCTATAGTATAGGTGTAAAACAATTTCTGAGTGTGGACTATCATAGAAGCATGCATGGTTTGGTGTGTGGTGAATCCTGGGTTGGGTTTACCAAAAAGGAATATGGAATTACATAATAACTATTTGGTTTCTTTTCATTTTAAATAGTCTTAGTATGGAAAACTTGTTAGTGTTAAACAAAATGTATTTGATATAAAAAAATTTCAATTATTTTTTAAAAATTGTTTATATAAATGATCCCACATGTTCTATTATAGCGGTGTTAGTAGATATGTAATCATAAGAATGCTTGATGAGTTCCATTAATCACCCATACATTGTTACTATGGTGATTTTATGATATCGTTTTTTGGGAAACATGAAATGTTAAAATATCACATTTATTTAGTGGTGCATCGCAATGCTGGGATATTTTGTAGAGTTGGGTCCTATAAAATCGTGGGGTCTTTGTGTTTTGTTGGATTGTCTTCTATTTTTTACTTTGTGGATAGTTATCTTCCACAGTTGTATTCTATTTTATTTTGGTTTTCATATCAACATTATTGCTTTGAGTTGTTTCTAATTGTTATCTTGCACCATATAACGGTTTTTATTATATTATTGGTTATGTTATTATTTATTAGTGGGAAAATATACCCCCAGTTTTACTGAATTCCTTATAATTGTTTTCTATAATTTGACATATTTGGGATGTTTCTTTATTCCATATATAAATTCCACCTCAACTCAAGATAATGTGAAGGGGTGGGATGTTAAAATTACTCATAATTATCCAAGTTTTATTGGGTTTGTTTATGATGATGGGGAATGTTGATTATCCTCAGAAATGATATCGGGAATATAAATAAATTTATTAGATATAGATACATGTTGAATAACCCTATGTAAGGGACCCAAATTAATGGGAATCATCCATGCATAATGTATTTTTTGTTGATTCACAAAAATTGGAATTATAAATAAGTATATTGTGGTAATTGGAACATCTGTGAATGGTTATCATTGTAATCAATGATTTATTTTAGATAATAAGGTCACTTGGTGATGCATTATCATTTATTCTATGTCAAGGGACTTATGTTTACTTTATTCACTGGATTTAATGTTAGTTTTTTTCATTAATAAGATCTCTATATGTCATGTTAAATAGATTCAATTTTGTGAAAAATATTAGGAGTCAATTTGGGATATCTAAAAAAGATTCTATAAGAGTAATGAATATTAAATATCTTTTCATTAAACAATTAATTTCTCTATGAATGGAGTTGGATGAAAAAATGGAAGGTTAATTCCATAATAATCAATAAAAAATTCATAATATTCATCAAGGAAAATAAAAATATCTTCAATATATGATGGTTAATATGGGAAATTTAATGGTTATGGATTTTAAAATCACACACCTAGAGAAGGAATATATACCCCAAATTATACTTGTAAATAATTAATTACCTATAATGACTTAGTGCGCACTCCATGTAAGAAATTTTTTTTTGTGATTATTTAAATGGAATAATAAAAATAAAGGATTTTCGTGATGAGTATCCACCATAATAAATATATAAGGATGTGAATTTAAATTCTTAATGGTTTATATAATTGAAATAGAGTACACACAACGAAGGAATATCCTAGGATGTGACCCTTTATGTAGTTGAAGTATATTGATGAAGAGACTAATATATTATTCCATGAATGAGAGCTTTATTTCCGGATTTTATTTATTCATATAATATGAATAGAATTGAAGATGTGGAAGTTTTATGTTAGTTTGGTGGTTATTTGGGAAAATAATAAAAATCTTCCTAAAAATTGAAGAATTTTTTGAAGGGTGTTGATCTAATTTCTGTATTGAAAATAAAATTATTTAAGAGTTAGTTATTATTTTAATTTAAAATTTGAAATTAAGAAATTTACTTGATGTAAAGGATCAAAATGAGATAGATAATGTTATCACTCATATAGAATAAATAAATGGATCATTATGATCATTGACCATAAAATAAATAGAAACATTAACTAAAAACAACGTACTACAATTTGAAGTGCGGTGAATCATAATTTTAATGAATACATGTGACTCAATTGATAGATAAAGTAGACTAAAAGAGAGGATGATGTAAAATTACATGAATGTGTGTTATGTATTGATTTATTTTATCTTCCTAACGTTAATTAAATTGATGATGTGGATGTTTTATGTTGGTTTAATAGTCATTTGATAACTGAATAACAATCTTTTCAATTTTTAATGAAAAAAATTTGATGAGAGTTGATCCAATGGATGGATTAAAGATAACTAAATATAGAAGATTGTTATTATTTCAATTTACAATTTCAAATTTTAAAAAAATAAAAACATAAATGTTATTTTTTTGATGAATAAGTGTATCAATCATATAGAAGAAATTAATTAATCATTATGATCTTTAAAAATAATATTAATAGAAATAGTCATTGAATACATGGTACTGCAAAGTAAATTATTTTCATTCAAATTTATATTAAAAATAATTTTTAAAATTCCATATAATTTTCATTTCACTAAAAATAAATAATTGAATAATGGATCATCATATATAACACCCTTAATATTTGTTTATTCATTTTATTTATTTGTTCTGACATAGACCTATGTGTCGACAATATTCCTATAGCCCTTCATATAGGGGTGATAGGAATGGTATGTCGACCTCAAATGAGTAATTATCACGTTGAAATGTTTATAATCACAAAATTATGAATTAGTGGTAAATTATAATATTAATATTGCATCGATATTTAATTAATTTTATGTTGCATTCTTTGGGATAACCATGTTAAATAAGTTATCCATGTTCTTTAGTAATTTCATTAATTTTTTAATTACAAAATAGTTTCATGGTAAATTTTATAACATCAATACTAAAATAAATTCGTTTTTTAAAATAATAATAATGTTAATTACACCCAAATTCGCCATTCCCCCACTTTAGGGTGTAGAGGGACTTTAGATTAAACCAGTTGGGGTCAAATCCTGTTTACATCTTGAATTTTGTGAAAGAAATTCACTATCATGGAGAATAATATAAATTAAATGGGTGTTCCATTATTTTATTAGTTAAACTATTTGTTTATAAAGTCACTAATGGAACACGTTTTTTATATTTTGGACAAGAAGTATACAAAATAGTTGTAAATGTAATCGAGTTATTGATTCCGCTAAATAATATATTATGGATGTATATAATAGGATGTTGAATGATGATACGAGAGATCAACAAACATTATCTAGAAAATTTTATAATTAGATACGTAGTACGGTGGTATATTTTTCAATGCATATTGATTTTTTGGATAAACATTATGACATATATGAAGGAGATATAAATGAAAAATAATAAAAATTATATTTTTTCTCAAAAAGGTTTACTGATTTCAATATGAGACCTAATGAAAATTTGGATGTTTTCTTTTATTATGTTGTTAATTTTGTTGGTGTGATATGTAGACATGGTCATTAGATCAATGATTCTGATATCGTAAAAATATTAACATAATTTTGTGACTACTGTATAAACCAAAATTATCAACATATTAAGAAATAATCCCTCGATAATTATCACTTTATAACATATATGGTGTGACTGTAAAATACTAAATTGTGAGTAATGTGGGATTGATCATTAAAATATCCACATAAATAGATAATATTTAAAAATGTTGAGAAATAAGAGGATTAGGTGGGTGAAAATGAATAGGATTTAAGTTATTATTTATTATCACAAGTGGAATGGAAGTTCAAATGTTGTAATAAAATGTTTAATGGTAAATAATCTTAATTTTGATTTTTTATGGAATGATTGGCCACATAATCAATATATTTCAAAAAAATCATAAAGAAGAGAATGGTGAGTATTGAAATCTCACTAATATAGTAAAATAAGATTTCCCATAGAATGATTTTCTATTTTTGAAATTCAAGTGGAGAGATGATTTATAAAATAGTTTTGGTTAGAAAAAAATTAATGGATATTAAGAAAGATAAAATGGAAGTTATTGGGGATAATGTTTTCTCAGATATAGAATACATAATTCAATCTATAGTGAAAAATTATAAAAAAATGTAGAATATAATGATCATAAAAAGGGAGTTATAGACATAAAAGTCGAATGGAGAAGGGTTATTAATGATCATGATAAAAAGATAAATAAAAATATTAATATTGAAGTTTTTTATGGGATATTCCAGTTATGTGGATGGAAATGATGTAGTAGTTGACCATTTTTAAAAAATAGTTGAATAATCTGACATAATCTTGTAAAATCGTAAGAACTAGGAATTTCATATTAAATAATGATATATAGAACACGATAATTGAATATATTAGTATGTCTATCAATGGACAACAGAAAAATATTCCAAACTGGAAGAATAAATTATTTCAATTGTTATTAAGGATAAATTGAATGTGAAACTAAGTGGTTTGATGGAGAATTATTAGTCTTTAAAATTATCAGATGATGTTTTAAAATGATGGTATTATTGTGACAAAAAAATTTTGTTGAGAAAATATTAAGTTCTTAGAGACGATGTTTTGTGGGTAAAACTGGTATTGGTAATGATTGTAAAACATCTAATCAAAATTTCATAAATATGAACATTATGTGAAATTAGGTTATGGGATATATTTTTAAACCATCTATAGCTTAAAATTTCATGATGGTGTTTAAATTTTTATGATTTATATTTATATGTTCAAAACATGATATTTCCATTTAATACATGTAATTTTGGGGGTTTTCATGACCATAAATTATCTTTTTGTTGAATGGTGAAATTTTTTTTACGAGGAGAAGTTAATATTATTTTCAATGGAGTTAAATAAAATAATAATATTATAATACCATAAATTATTTCAATTGTTATAGTTAAAGTAAATCAATCATTGGGCATAAATCTGTATTTTAATGGAAGAGCGCATGTTAATTTTATTTTGGATTTCAAAGGAATATGTATATAAAACAATCAAAATCAATTCATTTAGGAATCATGTCTTATCCACCTCAAAAATATTAATTTTATGTCATTAATTAACATTCAAAAAAATGATAATAGATAAATATAAATCTCAACACATTTAGGAAAAAGGTATAAGCAATCGAAAAAAAGTTGTCTAGGAATATTTTGCTGAAATTTTCTTGAAAACATCATTGAATAGAATAATATAGTTTCTTGATAGTTTTTTTATTGTTATATAATATATTTTATGAATATTTTGATGAATGTAAATGGAATAGTTGATAGAAAAACATGTTTTTGGAAACTATAGAGCATTAAGCATTAATGGAAATAGGTAAGACCTGGTTGGATAGTAACCAATTGGGTAATATTTATGTACGTTATGTATAAGTTATTAATCATAACTTATAGAGTTTCAAAAAATCTTTTGACCTACGTTTGTATGTAAAGACCAATTAAAACAACTATAATATTAATGGAAATACTAGGAATTAAATGGTATCCAACCTTTTTAGTACATAAAACATTCATTACATAGAAAAAACTAAATAGCTGAAATGATACATTATGTTTTAGTATCTTGGAAACTGAAATTTAATACATTATTAAAAAAATATTCTAGTTCAATTATGAGGATTCTTCATAGGTTCATACAATGTTAAATTTATTTTCATCTCATATATTGGGGACAAACATAAAAATAATGTCATGGGAATAAATCCCAGTATATCAATTAAGAAATAATGTATTCAATATATGATCATGTTGAAAAATAATTGGGAATGATCATAAGAACATGAAAAATATCATAATATAAATATCATGAATCATAACATGGAAATGTGGATACAAACTAAAAATGATACATTCATAGGCATATCACCATGGATTATCACAAAGGAATCATGGTCATAATTACAAAGGTGATTCAACAAGGTATCATAAAATATTTCATTTAAAAAGATAAATTACTTAACCAAGGAATTGGGTCACTATCAAGGTTTGTCTGTCATATGTATTAAATCAGTTCTGATACACTAATCATAATAAATAATTTCATTAATAACCCATGGAGTATAAAGAATAGGATTTATATAAAATCATTGCATCTAGTTCTTAAAACAATAAAATTGAATCATTTTTAACTCAAATAAATTGAATGTTGGTATTGTAAATTTAAATCCATGAATCAATAAATTATATTTACATCATGTTGAATACCCATGGAAATGAAAATGGATTAACTGTTTCTAATAAATGAAATTTTCATTTGAAAGAGAGAAATTATAGAAATGAAATAAATAACATAATGGTATTAAATGTGTATTAATGAAATGGAAAAATGGGAGGGAAAAATTGTCTCCCATGGATAAAACAAATTTTTAATGTTATTCGATAAAAAGAGGGTAAGAAACTATTATAAGTTCTTGACACATTGCCCCTTATTACATTGACATGATTTCTTGATGGTATGGTGTGTGATGGTAGTAGTTTCATGGGGTTTCTCAGATAATTTTTACCTCATGGTGATCTCTACCAACCTGATCTTCACCCATAGTTTATTTTATTCAAGCCTCCCATGATGATTCTGTACATGTGATTGTTCAACGTTGAACCCAAATGACACAACCTTCATCCTATGTTCTGAAAAATGGGATTCAAATTGTATGACTCTACTGGTTGAGTCTATAATTTTCCCTTTCAACATCAATTATCATTTTTCATTACCTTTTATAAACACTAAATCTAATAATAAATTTTTAAACAACCATTAATATTCCCAATTTCCATATTGATCAATTTTCATATTACCATTCTGACAGTCAGAGATGATTGTAAATACCCAAATTTTTCCATTCATCATTTCTTATTTCTTATTTTCTGCCCCATTATAATGTTTTTAATTTTCCTTGAATTTTTTGATGATTAATGTAATTTTCTTCACAAATGAAATATAATTTTTCTTCATTTTTAGATATTTATTAAGAATATAATGATATATAATATAAGAAACTATTATTTAGGAAATAATAGTCACTAATAAAGTTTGGTTCATTACATTCGTTTCCCGTTAATAAATTTGAACTCTAAAATTTCCACTCACATAATCAGTTCAGAATAGATGAGGGTACTTCTTCCTCATTGTTTATTAAAGTTAATAGTTTTCCTCTTCATATTTATTTTACTCTTATAACACATAAACATGTTTAGTTTTCCTGTTGCCTATAAATTTTCCTCAATGGGATATGATCTTCATCGACTGATCCTTATAAGAGAAGTCATTTTAAATTTTTACCCCCTAATGATTGAGTAAATGTGAGATTATTGGTATATACTTTATTAGGAGTGATACATGGAACAAATCATCAAATTCATCCTTTTTTGGATGTAATAGATGATAGGCATCTTCACATATGTGACTAAGGAACTTAAAGTGGACAATATACCAAGGGATATGATTTACATTATTGAAAAACTAGATACCTCTCATCGATGGTGATATTCGAAAGAATATATTATATTTAATATAAAACTCCATGTCCCTTTGATAGTTATCAAAATATATATTTTTCTAACTCTAAAGAAATTTTATTTGTTGTTGGATGGATAGAAAATTTTCTATCACCTATTTTACATGATGATGTCCATGTAGATTTCATATGCCATCTTTATCACAATAAGTATGAGTGATTTAATTAATCTCATTTATTTTTTCATATGGAGAAGTTTTAATACATGATTAGAAGACATTTATTTATGAGAACTCAATTAATGGGATTAAATATTCTCATATACCTGTAAATACAATAAAGTAATATTTTTTCATGAATTTTAGTGTTTATTAGGTCCTTTCGGATTGTCTTTTTGTTTAGGCGTGATAGGTCTTACTAGAATTTAATTATATATCGAAATAATGTTTAATAATATTCCCTAATTTTTATGTTTACCTCAGATAATAATAAAACAATTTAAAAGGGATTCCTTATGCAGGAACACCACATACATTATATATATCCTGGAATGTTTTTCAAGAGAATAATATTCTAAAATATTGTTGAAGTTGTTAGCCTTAGTGAGAAGATCAACCACAAACCATATCACATTGTTTATTATAGATGCCTTCAGAGGAACAGTGATGAATTCTATGGTGATTTTATACCATTTCGATGAGAATATGGGAAATGGTTCCATTATAGACTTGGACTTCTGTCATTATTATTTATCTTTCATTCATACCATGTACTTATAGATATGCTCAATGATATCCTACTTATTGTTTCATCAAAAGAAGTGTTGTCGAAGATCATGATACATCATGGTACTAATAGGGTGTATGGATAAAGATGAGCTATGTTCAATATCCAATTGAAATATATTTATCTCAGGTGAAGAAAACAAACAATGTCATGTTTCAAACCGATTGACAACATCTTCATTAATGCACAATTCATCAATATTCCACTCCCTTAATGCTTTCCCTTATATGGAAGATATAGACTATCCCCCTCTGTCTACTTGACTGTCTCTTGAGTAGATTGTTTGATAATAATTTTGGAAAGGTATGATGTATTCCCCATTATTATTATTTCCAGCTCCATAATTTACAAATAAAAAAAGATAGGGTCATTCTTAATCTGCCTCATGGAAACATTATTTTTTCTTTTATACTATGATCATCAGCTAACATATTTACATTTATAGGATTGTAGTGAATTGAGAAATAATATTCCTTGATTTTGACATACCATATACATTGATGCATGATGATCCTATTATATTTTAATATATAATTCAAACATTTGTTGTCTTTGTATTTGTCACATTTTCACCATAAATATAGTGTCACTATATCTTTAGAAAAAATATGGTTGCAAAAAACTATGTGTAATCAGTATGATATTTTTTCATGAGGGTTTAACCAACTATTGGAAAAAGAAATAATTTTTTAATTTTTCATGTGTACACATAAATGTTTTGTTATGAATTCAATTATATAAAT
The DNA here is from genome assembly GCA_963277665.1 of Viscum album. Lineage (NCBI taxonomy): Eukaryota > Viridiplantae > Streptophyta > Magnoliopsida > Santalales > Viscaceae > Viscum > Viscum album. The sequence continues at coordinate 1,925,413,006 of OY728160.1, forward strand.
AACAAATACTTCATTGTTAGAGGGTAAACTGAGAACATGCTCAGTTACCATCTTCCAAATCTATTGATGGAAGCATTCCTCACACACCTTTTTTTAGATAATCATAACACCCTTTAGAGTTAACATGGTTAGTGGATTATAAAAATGAGTAAATGGGTTCAAAAATCATCTACAGTATCCTAAAATACCCTAAAAAATGAATACTGGTTACAATAGTTGGACATGGTCACTCAACCCAGTACTTTTATAGAAACCCTACTTTTTCTTAAATGATTATTACATCATTTTAATGATAAACCACCAAAAAAATGTAAAACAACAAGGATCCAAAAGCATAGTTTCATTGGAAAATTTGGTCCATACCTAAAATTTTATAAATAAAACATAAAAACTTTATAACTTCATCTTCTCTAGTTTCATAGCTATAATTGTGTTTTCCATAGTAAAAGTAATCACTTGAGGATATACATTAAAGAAATGGGGAGATAAATTCCTATTAAGAGACTATATAATGTCATGGATAACAGTAACATGAGTTGTGCATAATAATCATCATCATAACATAGTCCTTTGGTAATAATCACTATCATGAGAGGAATCATTCGATCGATGATTCAAATTAGGAAATGCAAAAAAATGAAACATCATGTCTGAATGGTCAACTGTCGCATATAGTTATGAATAATCATATAATTGTGTTCATGAATATTTCACATTATCTCATTATATTTATCACATTAACCAATGAATTGGAGATATATATAATTCTAGGTGCACCTATGGCAGCAAAACAATTACATGCTCTATATAATTGTGCACACACCTGTCTGGTCATAACATTTACACAATCAATCCTGACACATAGAATGTATATAAATCATAGACATAAAATAACCCATATAATTTATTTATTTTTCATTCCATATAGAATAAATTCTTGAATAAAAATTATGGTATAAGAATCATCAATCATAAGTGAAGAAGAAACAACCTCAAGAGATGTAAAAGATGGTTTTTTTGAAGGAATAGTTCTTTTGTAAAAACTAGTCCACCTGCATAAATTAAGATTACAAAAATGTATATCCCATAAAAATTGATGGGTAATGAAATGAAATTTAAGTATCATTAAATGAATATCTGCACTTAAAATTTAGTGAAATAGGGAAAATCTAATGTAATGAAGTTGAGATTGAGAATCTCAGTACCTTATGTCTGAATTATTTATTCACATTAAAATCTCGGATAATCAAATTGAATTCATTAATTAAAAAATTTTGAAAATTTTATCCATGATTTGGTTTAATTATAGTTTAATTATGTTCATTTATATACTTTTTTATGAGTTATAAAATTTAATTTCATCGTTCGAGGGTGTTCATGTTCTTGGTTTTTAGGATATGTTCCCCTGAATATGAGTATAGAACCTTATATAGAATGTGAATAGTTTAAAAAAAATATAAATTAAAAATTACTAATGAACATAATTTTTTGAATTATTATATATTTAATCTGATTATATTCTATGATGATGAATAAATAGATAAAAGGTTAGTGATAATATTTTATATGTTTAGCAGGTTTTCAAGCATCACAAATTAGTTTTCTTCATTTATTTATTATTGTGTATATATTATAGTTCTAGAGAATAAAAACTGTTATTACATATATTTTATTGTATTTTATATGAATTATATTGATTTTGTGAATATCCTTTATGGCGTTAATATAAAATGAAGATGCATCATCCACGATGTTATTAAATTGACTCATAACTGAAAATGATTTCATTTTTAGAATAAAAGGGGGAAAAAAGAGTCTGATGATAGATATTCCATTAGAATGATAATATTACAATATATAAATTATAATAGAGTTATAATTCACATTTAGATATTTTATTGTATGATAGAACAAAATAATTAGAATAAAATTACATGTAAAAGAAAGGGGAATTTCATTATTGAATTTCTCCTCCTTGAGAACCTCATTACAAAACATATTTCATTCTTTTCATGAGATCAAGGGATCCAATATTTTAGGGATGGTATTGGGAATATATTTTTCTATAATTTGGAAAATTCTAAAATTTTGGATGTTTTGAGGATAAGAGGTGGAGAGGGGATGTATTTATATGTTAGGAGAGGGGTGTTTCCCCATTATTTTATTCATTATTTTATTATTTTGGATCAAGACTATGAATAGGTAAATAATAATTATTATATATATATATATAAATAATGAATTATTATTCTAGATATGGGTATTAAATTATAAATTCCTAATTCATGGCTCAATAATTCATTTATTTAGCTTTTATTGAAAATCGTTGTATTTTCCTGTTCACTAGAAATTCATGTATTCTAGTTATATCATAAAGATCAACCCGAATTTTTTTTGCAACATTTAAGTGTACAAAATCAACTCAATATTATTTAAATTAGTTTCTAAATATGATAAATATAATTTTTTATTAAAATCATCATTGTTTTGAAAAATAACAATTTTAAAATTATAACTGATTTTATGAAACTTGTGAAAATTGATTATAGTCTCATAAAATTATCTTATAATCATAATAAAACAAAATATTAATCTATGATTGAATATTATGAAAATAATTTTTCTATAAAATCATTATATTAATACTAAAATGTTAATAAAAATTTACAAACTCTAAAAATAGAAATACTCTATTTTCATTTTTATAATATATATTTTCATATGAAATGATATAAATATATTACATTTTAATTCATAGGATACAAAAATATTATTTATAATATAAAATTTAATTTTTTTTATTCTATTTGAAGAATTATTATTCGTAGGTTTCATATTTTGTTTCCAATGGTCATGTTTCTACTCTATCTTTATTGGTTCCTTAATTTCTGAAAAAGCATCTTATATAATACATTATCCCTTTCTAAATTTTTTATTTTGGTCTCACTGTAATGTTTTGTGATTCATACTATATGAGATATTTATAAGAATGTACAAATTCAATTGATAAGTTTCTGGGGAATTACATTCTTCGCCCTTTTGAAAATGTTTCCCAAAAATTTCATTTTACATAAACAGGTGATCATACTTTTCCTTCATCTCTCCTCTAGTTCCTAAGTTACATATTCATACATATTTTTCCACCATTACAATTTGACAAGGTGGGTCTTCGCACTATATAGAAACACTTATCACTTCTCCAAAATTCGTAATAACTACTCCACATAAGAGAGATTGTCTTCAAACTAAATTACCTAATATTTTAGTGTATGTGAGTTATATGATATGTACTTTCTCAAGAAATATACATAGAACACATCATGAATTTATGCTATTATGGTGGATGTGAATGCTGATAGGCCAATACATCTATGTGATCAAGGATCTCAAAAGGTCATATTTACCATGGGCTAAGTATCAATTTCTCTGAAAACAACATGAAACTTTTACATGATGATATTTAAAGGAATTCATTATCTAAAACATTGAACTCCAAGTGCCTTTGATAGTTGTTATCGAATATTTTTTTTACTCTGAGCGTCTTTGATATGTTTTTTATGTATTAATAATTATTTATCTTCTATTGCATGAGATCAGGTCCATGTAGCTTTAATTTTCCAACTTCATCATATCATGTGATGTTCTATATCGCTTTCTATACAGAGATTCATATAGAGGAATTTGAATATTAGAGGGTAAGTTTTTGTTGTATGAGAACTCAACCAATGAGGGATTTTGATCCCATAAACCTTTAAAATCCACTCAGAATGATATTATCCTTAACATCAGTGTCAATATAGTCTTTTCATATTATCAATCACTTTAGGGGTGATAGGTCATGCTTAAATAAAATTTAGTAATCAAATATTGTTGCATCACCTCGAAAATATAGATGTCAACCTTGGATAATAATTGGAGAGAATCTATAGTATATCCAGAGGAAGACTCGCCACCCCTTCTCATATATCATAGTAAGTTTTCATGTGATATGTCTTCCTAAGTATTTATAATTTAGGTTGTATTGCTGAGTTGGTCCACCACAACCCATATCACATTATTTCTGATGAATGTCTTTGAGAGACCAATGAAAAATTCCATAGTGACATTATCCCATTTACACATGGTAATTGGAAATGGTTGCATAATCTTGTTGGTGTTATGTCACATTTATTTATCTTTCTAACAGATCATGGACCTTGAGATATGTTCATCAATCTTCTACATCATATTATTCTCCAATTAGTTTTCTTAGTGATCATGGTGCATCTGGGTTCTCCCATGATGGATAGATAATGTTGAGAAATGTTGATTATACAATAGATCAGTATTTATCATAGGTGATGAAGGAATTCCAAGCCTTATTCAAAACGAAATTACACCATAATCATGGAAATGGAACTCTTGCAAATTTTTATTTTTTTACAACAATCTTTTGGTTTTGTAACTCTACGTTATCCCTTTTTGACTTATTAACCTTATCCCGGATATATGGGTCAGAAATAATTTCATAAAGTAAGTATTTCTTCCATGCCCTCATGATTTCCAAATCCATCAATTTCATATCCATTACGATATGTTCTTTCTCAATATGCAACATGGATATAGTAATAGGTTCTTTTATAAAAAGAACATCAGCTACGATGTTCTCCTTCAAGAGATGATTGTGTTTTGAGAAATCATATTCCCTAATTACCTCTAAAAAACTTATTTGAGGAATTATGAGCTCCATTTGGGTGAATATATAGTTTAAGGTCTTCTAATTAGTATATATGTCTCACTTATCGCCATTGCAGTAGTTCCAGAAATGTTTCAGGGAAAAAATAAATGATACTATCTAGATATCATTCATTAGGTAGTTTTTCTCAATGACATTCAAGAATATTAATGAAAATTCTATCAATTAATTATTCTAAATGATTAAACAACTCAACCCTTTCTTAAAATCATCACTATATATCCCAACAAGGTCTCTAATTATTGGTAAAGTAAGTACAAGTGTATTGATCAACCTCTTATTTATCCCAATAATGTTGTCCTCATATTCTTATTTCCATAAATATATTACCTATTTTTTTGTAAACATATTTATAAGGATTAAAATGGTTGATATATATCCAAGAAAATGTCGATATTACCTTGATATTCCATGAAAAATATAGATTTAGGTGACACTATAGGTTCTATGCCAAATCTTATGTTTATTTATAAATGGTCATTGAAATTCTCCCATCTGTGACCATGTGTCCCAATAATGGGACTTTTTGCATCCAAAAATCATGCAATCTAAACATGGAATACAATTTCTCCTTATATATTATTTCATGTAATATCCTCATATGTTATCCATGTTCCTCATTATCTGGGAGTAAAAAAGAATACTATTTATAAACCAAACAAAAACATTATCAAGGTATTTTCTAAAGACTCTACTATTCAAATACATGAGATCATATGGTGATTAGTAAGTCTGAATAGAATTTTTATAAACTCATAGTTCCTATACCATTTACTGAAGAAGTAATAACGAATATCATCATAATTCTTCATTAACTGATGATGTCTAAAATGATGATATACCTTTGAGAAGTACTAATCTCCGCATAGTTGATCGAACAATTCATCATTCATTTGAAGGGGACACGTGTTCTTTATGGTGATCTTGTTGAGTTACCAATACTCAATATATATATTTATGCATTTATCCATTATTCATAATGAATAAGATCTTTTGATATATCCTCTTTTATGAACTAGGGAATATTAATCTTTCTCCAAATGATTATGAATCTACTTCATTAACTCATCCAGTTCGATTGAAGACATCCTATAGTGGAATGCTGAGATAGGAGTCGCTCTGGGTATTCATTTTATTGAGAACAGTATATCATTATATGAGGGATGTCTAGGTAACTATTATATAAATATGTTATTGTATTCTACCAAAATAATTATTTCCTTTAGGTTGATTCTTTCCTTTGAGTCAACCATTTTTTCAAGGTATGCATCTTCATATGGAATCACCACGGAAACCATTGAAGGAATTCACAAAGGAGATTCATGACCTCCCATGAATTTATTGTGGGCCATAGAATATTATAAGATATTTAATTTTGTCAATAGTTGTTGTGTTCTATATTTAATGAGATACAATCAATACCATGTATAGTGTTGAATTCTATAAAGGGATGTATCATGAGATATACTTCAAGAATATTCCCACATATTCCAATAGAAGAAGAGTCCAATACTTGAGTTTCAACGATCTCACCGCAAGGTGATTTTGCAGATATCTCAATGTTATATTTTTGGGGATTTGATTAAATAGTTATAGAAAACATATAAGGTAAACTAGAATGATTATGACCAAAATCAAATAATACTTTTTCAATAGTTGATTGAATAGAAATTGTGCCATATATGAAATTATCTTCTTAATAAACATTAGAAGTAGTGATTGGATAAGCCTTCACATTCTCTTTTTTCAATGGTGGCTGATGAAGATGATTACCCTTGAGGACTCTAGGTTTAGTGCACTATCATACATAGTATCCTTTCTCCCTATAGTTGTAACATTGTACTATGATTGGTGATATCATTTCTTCTACTGTATCACCCAGATTATTTATCTCTCTTCAATAGTCATGAGCATGGTGGCCTTCTATCGCACAATTATATCATTTCCTCATCCAATTGAGGAAGTTCCCGTGAATATTCCATAAAAGCTTTTGACATAATATTGGTCTATATTTCTTACCATATATTTAATGAGATCATTAGTATTGAAACTATATAATTCATTTTTAATCACCATAGCCTTGGGACTATTCTATAGTCTACATATCATTATTTGGATCACAACATACAATATATTAATAACTGCCAATTTCTTAATTTTCAATAGCCTTTCAATGGTGTGGTGTTAACCCACTAAAGAAACTATAATTTATTATAATTGTTGATAAAAAACACAAAGCGTACCTTGTGAGCCTTGTGAATTTTTCCTCATAAGATCTGATAAAACCACCTTCCTTTTTCATCATGTCTATGAATACTCTATATATCTTTGAATTAATTTTTTGAAGAAAATAATAGTTAAGAAACATTATCTTAATGTCCCCCCACTCTTTCCCTTCAATTTTATTTTCTTCAACATGGTGTTCTTAATTTAATCCCACCCTTGATTGGCCTCTCCATCTAGATGATTTATGGCTATAGTCACCTTCATCATCTCATAACAGTGAAGAACATAAATGATATTATCCATTGAGTTGATCCATGGTTCTACGACTATGTGATCAGAAGATGCACTGAATTTTTGTGGTCATTTTTACAAAAAAGACATGATAACTAATTTATCGATATTAGGTGAAAGATGATGTTCCACATTTTTCAGGTTGTTGGTCATAGAATAAGAGAGATGGGTAATAATATCCATTTAATTTTGAACTCCACCAAAATAATTTGTGATTTTTTTCAAAAAATCACTATATTTTCCCACACATACTATTTTTTTAATGTTTCTCTTGGTTGCCACCATTTTCTAAAACAGAAATTATTAGAGGAAAAATTAATTCAAAAATTCATGAATAGATTATTCATTTTTACAATTAAATCTAAATAAAATGTTTTTGGAATCCAAATGTCTTTATATTCTACTTGTTTTTTAATGTATAATTATTCTTATAATAAGGGTTTTTAAAATGGTTCTCTAATACTAATTACCAAATTATTTTAAACATGGACTAAAAAAACTACAATGACCCAAAATATTTATATATGATTATTACATCATTTTAAATATAAAAAATATAATAGTGTTTGAGAACACAGATCAAATGGTTTTGTGTTATTTTAAAAATAAAACCACACATAACATTTAAAAAATAAAATCCTATTTAACTCATTATTCACTAGTTTCTTAGGGTTCATTGTGTTTTCTTTCATACAAGTAAAGTATCACCCTAAAACCTTACAATATTTCTCATTAAGAATAAATTTAATTTTTGATCCTATATTTATTTATATAGATCCAAATTTTAATATTATATAATACAAAAAATAATTCTGAGGGTTATATATCTGGGACCCTAAGGCTAGATTGTGCAACTCTCAAGACTGTCTTTCCTTGATGGCTTGGGTAACTTACAAGATTTAGTATATTCTGAACAATATTATATTATTCAAAATATTATTATTCAAAATAATAAGAAATAAAATTTAAGTTAAATTGAATATTATGAATACGATAAACTAACATATGAATATTTATAGTTTAATTCATTTTTTACCTGTTTAATATATTTGAATATAGAAACCAAATGAATATAATGAGAATAATTTTTTAAAATAATATATTTAAGTTAAAATTGTGATTTATCATAAGAAATTAAATTAATTTCATTTATTAAATTATATTAATTAAATTTTTATATTATATATTCAATAACTTTTGTGGTTATTCAACCAACTGATTTTATATGAGTAAGATGAGAACATACCAAATATTACACAAAAAACAATATTTTTATAAATGTAGTTTTTCCTCCTTTAAATGGAGAACCTATTTTAAATCTCAAATTTTGAGATTTTATTATTTTTATAAGTAATAAATAACATATTCATTGAAATATATACATAAAAATTATTTTCTTGTTATTTTCGCCTAATTTTTTGTATGGTTTCATTTTTTAATTTATAGTGAAAAATATGGAATATTAATACGAAACTGTTTTTTGATTATCATTAATTTATGAAATTATATTTAAATTAATTTATGACACATAGGTTATTGGAAATAGGAAAATTTATTCCATTTTGGTATGATTATAATTTATAATTTATAATGAGGTCAACTATTTGTTACCATAAATATAAGTGAACGTAATTAAAATTAATTACAACGATTATGGTAAAATTAAGTATAACTGGATAATAATCAGTAATCATAGGGGTAAAATACTTATACAGTCTTTAAAAATATATTGGATGCCCTTATTTAGTACATTACACATATAAATTTCATTAATGGTCCATTTTGTCATTATTGGAACAAGTAATAATTGGGAAACAGACTATTCTTTTCAAAAATGCCATGTGTGTCCATTCCTTCCACTAAAGATAGGGACTCATCACTACCAATAAGGACCCAGCCTTAAACATTACATTATATTGAAATAAATGAATAATTCACTTTGAGTATATTTTCATGTTTAGAGTTTTAGAGAATTAAGTCATTACATTTACATAACAACATTAATATTACATATAGACAATTCTACCCAGTATCCATTATTTTCACAAAATGAAATCACTTGAAAAAATAGTCATGTCTAGTTCCAGGTTTTCGATAGCATGACTTTTCCTTGATCCCATCCTTTACCCTATTCATCTTTAAGTCCTGTGAAAACATTTCAAAATGTGGGATGATCATAAAAAGCTCAGTAAGGGTTATAATACAAAGAATGAAAACTTTTGTTCATAAATACATAAAAAAACATGAAATCATTTACTTACCTCAAGAAATCCAAATATATATGAAAGATACATAGAAATATTTAATCATAAAGGTAACTTATGGCATCTATATCATACTTCCATTGTAGCTATCACAGCTACATTGAGAGTTACTTTGGAATAACTATCACAGTATATTCCCTAAATCTCTTAGGAGAAACATTCACATTTACCTTTTTCATGTTACCCAATGCATTTGAGAGCTATCTCGGGCTCACCTGCCATAGGTTTATCACGAAATAACCCATATACATAAATAATTCCCAAGATCCAGAACATGATCATAACACATAACATAAGCAAAATGGAAACATAACATTTCCACATTGGAATAACAAAATATCATTTCAATATACTGAAATAATAAATCCATTCTCAAAATCTTTTTTAATGTCGAATTACATAAAAAGAGTACATGGTCTTTATATTTCATTTTAGAAAAATTACGGCTTGTTAAGAAAGCCAAAGATCAAATAATACTCGCGGTGGCGGAATGGTCATTGTCATTGCTTACGTTAAAAAAACATTTAGTTTTCTCATTTAATATAACAATTCATTTAAAAATATTCCCTTTGAATAAAATTAAATGTCAAGGGGGTTTATACAACGTATAAAATAAAGTCGTGTATAATACTAAAAATGCATCAATGAAAGGAGATTGAGACGAAGTCCCTTACCTCTTGTCTGACATGACTCGATCGTTCTTTAATCTCTTGAATAATAAACTAAAGTTAATTTCTACTTTCTTAAAAACATTTTTCTGGTTTATTATTCCTTTTATATCACTTATTACCATGTTATAAACATTATGCAATCATTTAGGTTAATAAGGTTCATTTTGACGATATTTGGTACTTGAGTAAAAAATGAACACCTTATATTTAAAAGTTGTCCATGTGGTCAAAGGTTAATTATATACAGAATTATATTCATGATTTGGATATCATATATATCATATATATTATGTATATACATGTTATTATAATAATACATAACATTTATAGGTAAGAAATTAAATGCACCGTTCATGGAGACAGTATGTCGTACGTACGCATGAACAGTACTTTCATTTCTATTTCTTATTTTAATGTAAATAAAACATAATGATACATAGGTATATTATAATTCCAGTATAATATCATAGATAATATCACTAACTCTATCCTTTATACATCCCACATAAGGCATTAACTAATCAAATAACATTGAGGGTGTGGTAGTCTGCACTTCCTCAAATGAGATTATCGTATTTACCCACTTTGGAAACCATAAATGCATGCTATAAATGGGAAGTTCAGAAGAATAAGGAAATAATAAAAATAATATATATCATATATAAATACATTTCAATCATAATGGCCACCATGAGAGGCGACAATATGTAATTTAACTATCATCGTTTCGTGAGGCCTCAGTTTTCCATCCACAGAAACATTATGTTTTTCGTCCATTAGATGGAGGTGTGTGTATGTGTAGTTAAAATAATTCACATAACAACATCCTAGTATATTGGGGATACTGGTTTTGTTACAATCAACATTAATAAAATGAGTTTACGGGTTGGAGATGTAAAATAAAAGAAAACAATTTTAGAGAATATGATACCCTTAATTTGGGTAACTCCCTTTGGTTTGAACCAAAAGACTTCTTGAAGTGCCTTTATCCTAAGGTAAGGATTTTAGAAGAAGGAAAAGTATGTTTGGAGGTTAATTGGGAGGAGTTTTTCTGATCCAAATGGCTTGAGAGGTTTGAGGAATTGGTTATAAGTGGTCTCCTTTTATAAGGGAGAGGAGCAGCTCTTTAGAAAAGTTTAAAAACATTATTTTATTATATAATGATTTTCGGTTTCTAATAGACCAAAAATCATTAAGGTCAAGGATAAGATGACTCATATTTGAAATAAAATCATACAATCATAATTGGACATGTTTTGGATAATATTTTAATCAATATAATATTATTTATTTAAATCATTTATTAATGAGGTAAATACTGCATCATTATTGTGTCATGTATAATTTAATTTATTCGATGTCGAAAAATTATAAAAAATACTATCATATTGGAAATATTCATAGCTTAAAAATTAATATTTATATGAAAAAATATAATTTATATAACCCCTTCTAAAAAATAATTTACTTAAAGATATTTTCTTTTGTCATATTTTCCGTTACTATAAGGCAATTAATCTAAAATGTAATTATCACTCCCAACTGGCTCAATCTGGTTCCAAAATCGACCCAAAGATTCTCAAGGTCGTAAATGACTCAACCAATAAGTTTTGGACAAGACTTAAGGTAATTTTGAATTATTATAATATTTTTTTAACCTTGAATTTCCTTATTTACCTTTAATTAATGTAAATAAAAGTCGAAAGTTACTATTCACCAAAAATTATTTTCATCATATTGAACTAAATTTTACATCTTGATAAAAACCATGTAAATCATATTTTCAAATTTCACTTCACAGAAGAGGTAAAATTTCATTGAAATGAAAAAGTCAGTTTTTTAACTACTACTAAGTTGTTTCACGATTCATCTAAAATTGAAGTTCTTCAGAAAAAATATAAAAAATTTAGCCTAATAATTATTTGATATTACGAATTCAAAATTTATGTATATTTTCCCAAATGTGAAACATAGAAGTGGGATTAATTAATTTAAAAATTAAATCCCGTTGTTAAAACAAATAGCGTGTTTTTAAGAAACATAACTATCAAAATATTGATACTTGTTTATGTCAAATTTCAAAGTGAAATTAATTTCAATGACCAACATTGGATTAAATGGTAAAAATATATTTTAATTCCAGTTTAAAACCAACTAAAAATATAATTTTACCATATAAATAAATTTAATTAAAAGGTACTTTAGAATTAAAATGCAGTATTTTTCATTATTCATGAAAAAATGAACTTTATCATAAAAATACCAAAAAATTACCCAAAGTAAAATTTGATGTCCCCATTATAAAGAGGGATTTTATTTGGTCAATTAGAATGTATTAAAATGACCAAAACTATTTTTAACGAGGGTTCTCCATTAAAAGGTGATAAATCGGCCTTTTAATTGAAATTATGCTTAAAATTAGAATCATTCACATTTTAAGCCTATAACTTTTTATTGGATAATGTAAATACATTTAATAAACATGTATAATCATATTGTAGTTAGATTCATTCATTCCCACCAGTACAATGGCTAGGAGTTAACTACCATTTAAAATAATAATATTATATTATTAGTGTGCAACATAAGATTCTCAAGAAACCTATTGTTGCGTATCAGGTACGCTATAGAAAATAGAAACCCATTTAATGTAAAATTAATATTAAACTCACAAATATTAATAAATATGAAATATGTCTTATTCTTCATTTACCTCGGATGTTACATCCTTTCCCCCTTTTGGGAATTGTTTCCTTACATTTTTTATTCACTTACCAAAATAAGTGAGGGTATTTATCCCTCATAGAATTTTCAGATTCCCATGTTTCCTCTTCAATCATATGGGTTTTATACAAAGCCATTACGTGGTGAATCACCTTATTCCGCAACACTTGCTCTCTACGGTCAAGAATCTGGACTGGTTGTTCTTTATAAGAGATATTCTCTTCCAACTGAACTACCTTTGGGCTCAAAACAAGATATGGATCTGGAATATACTTTCTCAACATCAAAACATGAAAAACATTGTTTACCTGTGATAAACTTGGAGGTAAAGACACTCTATATGCAACTGATCCAACATTCTCTAGAATTTCAAAAGGTCAAATGATCCTCAGACTCAACTTTCCCTTCTTACCAAAACGCATCACACTTTCCCATGGAGAATCTTTGAGAAAGACATGATCACCTACCCCAAAGAAAAGATCCTTCCTCCAGTTATCTTCATAACTTTTCTGTCTGATTTGAGCAGTACTCATGTACTTCTGAATCAACTGAACTTTCTCTACCATTTCTTCTACTAATTCTGGTCCCATCAGCTTACTTTAACCTACTTCATCCCAAAATGCTCGAGTTCGACAATTCTTTCCATATAATTCCTCAAATGGAGCCATCTGTATACTTGAATGAAAGCAATTATTATAAGAAAATTCAACCAAAGAAAGATGTTGGTCCCAAATTCCCTGGTAATCCATCGATCAAGCATGTAACATATCTTCCATGGTTTTAATTATTCATTATGACTACCCATTTGATTGAGGATGAAGAGATATTTTAAAATTTAATTAAGTACCCAATGACTTCTGAAGGCCTTTCCAAAAGATAGAAGTGAACCTGGGATCTCGATCAGATACAATGGAGAGGGGAACTCCATGAAACCTGACTATCACTTCAACATACAACCGATCAAGTTAATCTAGAGACAAAGTATCACTAATAGGAAGGAAATGAGCATATTTATTCAATCAGTCAACTATAACTGAGATTGCATTATTACATCGAGATGTCTTTGGTAATCCCACAAAAAAGTCCGTGGATATATTTTCCCATTTCCACTCTGGAGCCGGTATAGGCTGAAGCATTCCTTTCGGTAATTTTCAGTCTACTTCAACCTACAGACAAGTCAAACACTTCATACTAAAATCAGAAATATCTCTTTCCATTCCACCCCACCAGTAATACTCCTGAAGATCTATGTACATCTTAGTACAGCTAGGATGAATTGAAAATGGAGAACAGTGAGCTTCACAGAAAAAATCATTCTTTAATTTGAATCACAACACACACATAATCTCTTTCCAAATCTCAAAACACAATTATTATCAATGATAAAATTAGGAAACATACCCTTCTTAACAAAAAAAACCTTTTTCTGCAACTCACTATCATCCTTCTACGCTTGCTTAATTCTATTTGATAGAGATAATTTCACTGACACCTGAAACAAAATAGCATAATTTAATGAAACAACAACTTCTATGCCAATGTTCACCAAATAAAAAATAAAAGGATCTCATTCCAAACATAACATGGTTAATGAAGTATTACTTTTTCGACTCAAAGCATCAACCACTTTATTTTCTTCCCCCAGATGATAAAGGATCGTGCATTCATAATCCTTGATGAATTCCAAACATCTCCTCTGTCTCATGTTTAATTATTTCTGAGTGAATATATACTTCAAAATCTTTCTATCGATATATATTTCACACTTCACTCCATAAAAATGATGCCTCTAAATTTTTAAATCAAAAAAAACAGCAGCTAATTCGAAATCTTGTGTATGGTAATTTAACTCATGAGGTTTCAACTGACATTAAGAATAAGAAATTACCTAATAATTATTTATTAGGACACATCCAAGTCCTTTCAATGAAGAATCACTATAGATTACAAACTCACTATTTGAGGAAGGTAGTGCCCAAACTGGAGCAATCTCCAATCATCTTTTCAATTCCAGAAAAAAATCATCACAATATTTTGTCAAGATGAACGTAACACCTTTTTCGAGTTAACGTAGTCATTGGACTAGATAACCATGAAATTTTTTCAACAAACCTCCTGTAATAACTTTCCAAACCAAGAAAACTACAAATATAGGTTATATTTGTGGGTCATGGAAATTCTTCAACAACTTTTGTTTTAATAGGATCAACAGTTAAACCTTTTTTTGAAACAAAGTGACCAAGGAAAGAAATTTTTTGTAACCAAAACTCACACTTTGTGAATTTACCAAATATTTTATTTTCTATTAAGGTATGGAAGACAACCCTTAAATGACTTTCATGTTCCTCCTTACTTTTGGAATAAACCAAAATATCATCAATGAACTCAACTAAAAACTTATCTGAGAACTCACGTAAAATTATATTCAGAAGATCCATGAATACAGCAGGTTCATTGGTTAACCCAAAGGGCATAACTACAAATTTATAATGGCCATATCTAGAACCAAACAGAGTCTTTGGAATGTCTTCTTCCTTTACTTTAAACTAATGGTACCCCGACCTCATGTCAATCTTTGAAAAATACTGATCTCCCTGGAGATGTTAAAACAAATCAACGATATGAGGCAAAGAATACTTATTCTTAATAGTGATGTTATTCAATGCTCTATAATCAATGAAAAGTCTCATTGAACCATATTTATTTAAAAAAAACAAGATAGGATCACCCCATGGTGATGTTCTAGGTCGAATTAAACCTTTATCTAATAACTCCTGCAACCGATTCTTTAACTCTAAAAGTTCAATTTGAGCCATTTGAT
The DNA here is from genome assembly GCA_963277665.1 of Viscum album. Lineage (NCBI taxonomy): Eukaryota > Viridiplantae > Streptophyta > Magnoliopsida > Santalales > Viscaceae > Viscum > Viscum album. Next base: position 1,925,428,738 of record OY728160.1, read on the forward strand.
AAGGGGGTTTTGAAATTGGATTAACATTAGGAACTAAGTCAATAGTAAATTCAACTTCCCGATTCGGTATAATACCAGGCCACTCATCAAGAAAAACCTCATGGTACTCATTTACCACTGGTACATCATTAATCTGAACAGTTCCTTGGTTTTCAGCAATATTTGCAAGGTAACATTAATTTCCATCTTTTACTAGTTTCTCAGCTTCCTGATATGTTATCAATAACAAGGTTTCATTTTTGTATAAAAATTAAAAAACATTCTAAAAAGAAACCTATTTTGATCAACAGTCAATCTTAGCATGATAAAAAGAAAACCAATCCATGCCCAATATAACATCAAACTCTAATAGAGGAAAAACAATAAGGTTTGCAGGTATATTCTTTCCACACACAAGGACATGAATGTTCTTATGTTTTCATTTGGTCTCAAAATTTCCTCTAGGTGTTTTTTCCGTATGTTCAGTATTCATATCATGATATGGAATTCCAAATTTATTAGAAAACTTCTCCAAAATGAAAGAGTGTGTAGTCCCTGAATCAAAAAACACATTGGAATAATCTGAACAAACAAACAATGTACCTGACACAACCTCATTTGATGGACAAACATCTGCTGAAGTAGTTGAAAAAGATTTCACCACCCATTTCTGCTTGTAGTCTGGAAACATTCCTTTGGTTGAGTTCTTTGTTGGGCACTCATTTCCATAATGACCCATTTCATTTCACTTAAAACATTTTACTGACTGTAAATCATATTTTTTATTACCATTACCCTGATCATTTTCAGTGCAATTACGATAATTATATCCTATTTTACCACATCGGTATCACTTAATAGAATTCATAATACATTCCCCAGCTTTCTTTTTACCACAATTTTCACAAACTGTAAACATATGTTTCTTACCATCATACTTTTTTGAAGAGTTCTTCCCTTTCTCTGGCCACCTTGACCTCTTATTCTGTTGTTTGTCAAAGAATACATGATCATCAGCAAACTCCATTTCCACCTTCTCCACACAACAAACAAGTTTTTCATTACTTTTGAACGCACGAGAATCTAAATCCCTTCGATATATTGGATTTAATCCAGAGTAAAAATGGATGATTTTACTATCACCATCTCGTATGAAATTTGGAGTATACCTAGCCAGTCAAGTTAATTTTTCTTCACAAGAAGCCACATAGTCATCCTATTATATCAATTCTAGGAATAGTTTCTCCATCCTAAGACGGACCACCTTAGGAAAATATTTCTCAAAAAACATACCTTTGAATTCATCCCAATACAGAGCATCAATCTCCTCACTATTACTGATATTTTTCACCATCAACCACCACTGATCAACTTAACCTTAAAAACAGTAAACATAAACACTATCCTTTTGATGTTCTGAACAACCCATGACATAAAAAATCTTTCCAGTTCTTTAATCCACCCTTCAGCTAGCACAGGTTCAGATGATCCTCTGAATGATGGGGGATGTTGCCTCATGGAATGCTCCACTACTGACATGTTCCTTTATGGTTGATCTAGCTGATCTCGTACATAGAAACCACCACCATTTATAGCCTGATTCAATTGTTCAATCACTATAAGAAACTGTTCAGTTCCGATTCCAACCATCCTAGGTTGCTGATTTGGATGGTTGTCTTCCTCCTGATGTCGTCCCAACATAGCTTCCCTGTTTCCTCTACAGAAAACCATTCTGAACAAAAACATATCTTAGGCGAAGCAACATGGTAATCTGGAAATGCTATATGATGTCAATATTAACATAAATTACTTTATGTATATTATATTAAAAATACCTTATCACCTAATGTTTTCTAAACCGACCTATGATACCAACTATAAGGACCCGACCTTAAATGTTAAATAATATTGAAATAAATGAATAATTCACCTTGTGGATCTTTTCAGGTTTATAGTTTTAGAGAATTAGGTCATTACATTTACATAACAAAATTAATATTACATGTATACAATTCTACCCAGTATCCCTTTTTTCAAAAAATAAAAACTCTGGAAAAAAAGAGTCATGTCTAGTTCTAGGTTTTCGATAGCATGACTTTTCCTTGATCCCATCCTTGACCCTATTCATCATTAAGTCCTGTGAAAACATTTCAAAAGTTGGGATGAGGATAAAAAGCTCAGTAAGGGTTATAAAACAATTAATTAAAACATTTGTTCATAAATACAAACAAAACATGAAATCATTTACTTAAATCATGAAATAATACGATTTATGAAAGACACATAGAAATAATTAATCATAAAGGTATCTTGTGACATCCATATTATACTTACATTGTAGCTATCACAAAAACATAGGGAGTTACATTGGAATACCCATCACAGAATATTCCCTAAATCTCTTAGGATAAACATTCACATTTACCTCTGTCACGTTACCAAATGCATTGGAGAGAGATCTCGGGCACACCTACCCAAGGTTTATCACGGAACCCACTGTATACATAATTAATTCCCAAGATCCATAACATGAACATAACACAAAACATAAGAATAAAGGAAAGATAAAATTTCCACATTGAAATAACAAAATATCATTTCAATATATTGAAATAATAAATACATTCTAAAAATTATTTTCAATACCAATATACATAAAAAGAGTATATGGTATTTAGATTTCCTTTTAAAAAAATTATGGCTTGTTAAGGAAGCCAAAGCACAAATAATACTCGCGGCGGCGAAAAGGTTGTTGTCAACACTTACATTTAAAAAACAGTCCTTTTTTTATTAGTAAAACGATTCGTATAAAAAGACACCCTTTGAATAAAATAAAAATTCAAGGGGTTTTATACATCGTATAAAATAAAGTCGTGTATAAAACTAAAAATGCCTAAATGAAAGAAGATTGAGACGAAGTCCCTTACCTCATGTCCGACTTGACTCAATTGTTCTTTAATATCCTGAATAATAAACTAAAGCTAATTTATACTTTCTTAAGAACCTTTTTAAAGTTTATTATTCCTTTTGTTTCACTTATTACCATGTTATAAACATTATGCAATCATTTAAGTTAATAACGTTGATTTTGTCGATATTTGGAACTTGAGTAAAAAATGAACACATTATATTTACAAGTTGTCCATATGGTAAAAGGTTCATTATATCCAAAATGATATTCATGATTTGGATATCATATATATCATATATATCCAGTACATACGTGTTTCTATAATAGTACATAACATTTAGATGTAAGAAATGAAATTCATTGTTCATGGTGACGGTAAGACGTACTTACGCATTAACGCTACTATCATTTCTATTTTGTATTTTAATGGAAATAAAACATAATGATACATAGGTATATTATAATTTCAATATAATATAATATATTATATCATTAACTCTATCCTTTATATACCCCACATAAGGCATTAACGAATCAAATAACATTGAGGTGGCGGTAGTCCGCACTACCTCAAATGTGATTATCATATTTACCCACTATGGAAACTATAAAGGAATGATATAAATGGGAATTACTGAAGAAAAAGGAAATCATAAACATAATATATATCATATATAAATACAGTTCCATCATAATGGCCACCATGAGAGGCGGTAAGATGTAATTGAACAATCATTGTTTCATGAGGCCTTAGTTTTCCATCCACAGAAACATTATTTTCTACAGCAATTAGATGGATGTGTGAGTAAGTGTAGTTTGAATAATTTTCATAAAAACATTCTAGTATATTTAGGATAATGGTTTTGTTACAAAAGAAAGGAATAAAAAGAGTTTAGGGGTTGGAGATGTAAAATAAAAGAATACAATTTAAGAGAAATTGTTACCTTTAATTTGGGTAACTCCCTTTGGTTTGAACCAAAGGACTTCTTGCAGTGACTTTTCCTAAGGTAAGGATTCTAGGAGGAGGATAGGTATGTGTGTGGAATTGGTTATAAGTGGTCTCATTTTTAAGGGAGAGGAGGGGCTCTTTTGGAAAGTGTAAAAACATTAATTTATTATACAATGACTTTAAGTTTATAATGACCCATAAATCATTAAGGTTGAAGCTAAGATGTCTAATATTCGAAATAAAATAATCCTATTATAATTGGACATGTTTTGGATAATATTTTAATCATTATAATCTTATTTATTTAAATAATTTATTTATGAGGTAAATACTGCATCATTATTGTGTCATAAATAATTTAATTTATTTAATGTAAAAAAATCATAAACAAATAATATCATGTAGGAAATTCTTTTTAGAGTTCCAATAAATATTTATAGGAAAAAATAAAATTTATATTACCCCTTCTAAATATTAATTTACTAAAAGATATTTGTTTTGTCATATATTCCTTTATTATAAGTTAATTAATCTAAATTGTCATTATCACTCCCAACTTGCTCAATGGGGTCCCAAAATTGACTCAAAGATTCCCATGGTCGTAAATGACTCAAACAATATGGTTTGGAAAAGACTTAAGGTAATTTGGAATTATTATAATATTCTTTTAATCTTGAAATACCCTATTTACCGTTAACTGTGGTAATTAAAAGTTAAAACTTATTTTTCAAAAAAAATTATTTTCATCTTATTGAACACCATTTAACATCTTTATAACTATCATCTATGTCGTATTTTCAAAAATTAATTCACAAATGTTGTAAAATTTCATTTAAATGAAAATTTCGGTTTTTAAACTACTTCTAAGTGATTTCACAATTCATCTAAAATTGATGTTTTTCCGAAAAAATACCAAAAATTCAGCCTAAGAATTATTTGATAATCTGAATTCAAAATTGATGTCTATTTTTCCAAATTTTAAAAATATAAGTGGCATTAATAAATTTAAAAAATAAGACCTGTTGTTAAAACAAATAGTGTGTTTTTAAGAAATAATAGCTATCAAAAGATTGATACTTGTTTATGTCCAATTTCCATGTGAAATAAATTTCAATGACCAAAATTAGATTAAATGGTAAAAATATATGTTAATTTCACTTTAAAACCAACTAAAAAGATAATCTAACCAAATAAATAAATTAGATTAGAAGGCAATTTTGATTTAATATGCCATATTTTTCACTCTTCATTAACAAAATTAACTTTATCTAAAAAATACCAAAAAAATACCCAATGTAAAATTTGATGTCCCCATTCTAAAGAATAATTTTATTTGGAAACATAGAATGTATTAAAGCGACCAAAACTATATTTAAAGAGGGTTCTCCACTAAACGGTTATAAATCGGCCTTTTAATGTAAAATATGCTCAAAATTAGATTCATTCAAATATTAAGCAACTAACTTTTTATTTGATAATGTAAATACATTTAAAAAACATGTATAATCCCATAGTAGTTAGTTTCATTCATTCATGCAAATACAATGGCTAGGAGTTAACTACAATTTAAAATAATAATATTATTTTTTTAGTGTGCAATGTCAGATTCCAAAGAAACCTGTTGTTGCATATCGGGTACGCTATCGAACATAGAAACCCCTTTAATGTAAAATTAATATTTAATTCACAAATGAATAAGTTGTCTCATGAGTTGAATAATTTGGAAAAATAAGATGTGTTTCTTCATGAAAAGCTGAACCTTCTTGAGGAAGCTATTGATGATAAAGACACCTTATACCCAGTAAACATAAATTCCAATAATTAATCATTTTCCCTATTGAGAATTACATTATTAAAATTTTATATGATATTTTATATCAATATATCATTGTATTGACTAAATTATAAATTTATTGATTAAATAGATTTTTTTTATTTGTTATTTAAATTTCCATGTTTATTTATTTTTAGTGATTCATTATTTATTATATTGTATATAACATTACTAATAATTTTACATAAAAATTATTATGTTTCATTTCTATAGGTTATAAAGAATAAATTTTAAGGATGAGTAGATTAATTTATTTACCATCCAAATTTAATATGGGAATAATGTTAGTAACCTAATTTTCCACAACCAATAAACTATTTTGTATTATAGTATTTTGAGCTTCTTTCTAGGAAAATATAGAAACAATAATTCCCTGGCTGTTGGATTTGGAGATTGGGGCCATATAGTTGGTATCATAGGAATATTTGAATAAATATTGGAAAATATATTTAGAAAACTAACATCAGGGAACATAACCCAAAGATATATATTGAGTATAAATATAGAAAAACATCCTACAATTTTGGAAAGGTAGAGATTATGAGGGTATACATGGAAAAACATCATTGTATTGACACTAAAAATGGACGTGGTTCTGGCACAGATATATCTACAAGTAACATCTCGGACAAGGTGTGTTATGGTTGACTCGTCTTGTCCTCATATAGAACAATAAGTCATAATAGACACTTGGTTTGAAACACCTATGTTATATTCTTATGATAATTTTCACTTTTTTTCAAACCATTATGATGTATTTTATGGTAAATATATAACAAATGAAATCATTCTTATGATTATGAGAATAGATGAAAATAGAATTTTCTAGTTCTGTTTCGTATTACACTAGTTATAGTATTATACATTCTGTGCCATAATGACATGACCAAATTTAGTGTATTTAATTATTTAAAAATCATTCCTAGATAGGCGAGTTATATCAATAACCATGGAAAATATATATATTCATTAACGAGGTCACCAATATAGCTAGTTATGGAATGGATAAAATTGTTACCATAGAAGGGAATATTAATCAGTTCATGGAAAATGACAAAGTGTGAATGGATAATCATGTTCCACAATGATATTATCTAATTTTGTATCTCTTTAGGAGGAATATAACCCCATCATTTATTGGGACTGCTAGGCCAATCGTAGATATTAAGTGGATTAAGTTTTGGTAGATAATTTTTGTGGCATTTTATTGTGGTTAAATATAAAAATGATACACTCGTTTATTATTATATCATTGTAGATGTGGAACAATGGTGGTTATCGATCTAGAATACTAGGGAGGAATATGAATTTGAACTCAGGGAATGGAGTACTTTTATGAATACATTCTTCAATAAATACATCCCTTGTGATCAAAAAACCGATATGAAGGGAATGTTTTTAGTTTATTGAAAAAGGAAGAAGAAAGTTATTTGGAGTATGATGCTACATTTACATGGTTAGAAAGGTTTTCCACAAATTTCATCCATAACATGGAATTCATAATTGATCACTTCCTTGATGAACTTAGGCCATGTATCTGAATTGCACATGTGTGTCACATCTTTTCCTCATATGATAAAATATTTTAATTCTCTATTAATGTAGGGAAATATTTCTCCAATTTTTATGGATTCAATAGGATGAAAAATAAGAATAGAATGGAGAATAAAATATTAGGTAAAAGGAAAAAGGTGTCAACGAATTTTCCCACATATGATAACTATAGAGAGTATCACATTGAGAAATGCATGAAATGATAGGATGTATGTTAAAAAGTGAGGAGAAAAAGTCAAATTAAAAAAATGAAATGGGAAGATGGAATACCCTATCCTTCACTGTAACAACAACATTGATATGGGAAATTATATAAATTAATTCCCCAAAAGTCATGTTAATATTCCATAGAAAATGCTAAGGGATCATGGTCAAACATATGTTATTGAAAAAACTAATGTCAAATGATTAAAATGATTCTATATTTAGATCTAATAAATATTCTATAAAATAATTTTATATATTATGGTATCATCATATAAATTAGGAAATATTTTTAGTATTGTACAATTATACCTTTTCGTTAGTGATTTGAGATCATATGTTTAATGGTACCAAAAAATTATTTTGTAGAAAATTCAATGATTTAAAAAACAACATGTTGGGGTAAGGATAGACCTAAATATATTCCAAATGATGAGATGATAATGTTGGATAAATTCATGAATTTTAAATAATTCAATTCTTAACTGAAGTATAATATTTTATTCATTATAATGTAACGTACCTCACCCCCAAGCCACTAAAATGGTTCCCCGAGCCGGGTCACCACATAAACGTCTGCATGCCTTCCCATACACAAGAGGTTTCCAACCAACGACGAGGGTATAAGAGTCACATGGAGAGGCTACACACCATTTTTAGATTATTTCATATCATAAAATATGAATAGTCATAGAGGAAATATAAACAAAATGATGGACATGCATTATTATCCAACAACTATCTAGGTACAAACAATATTCATTAGTAAATGTGTGTTCTCAGGCTACAATTTTGGGTGAGCAACCCAAAAAGAATGGAAAATATTGGAATACCAAAACCAGTCCTAGATTTATGGCATGGACCTCCTCCATGCACATACCGAACCTGACTCACTTCTCTAACACAACTCCCTTTCCTCTTTCCTAACATATAACCTTGAAATCTGCTCGGGTACCCATTGGTGGCCCGAGAAAGGTGTGAGTATAACTCAATAGGACACTATAAATAGTTTATACCAAATATCCAGTCAAATATATAGTGCATGAATGTGGTAAAAAATGCGAATTAAAGGAAAGTAGTTAAATAAGACATTGTATATTGTGATCCTTTATGTTATGATACCCTTTATGCTAGGATCACTTCTTAAGCGTCTCAAATTTTATTTCACCCTTTAATTATGTGTTTAATGGATTAGGAATGTTCAATATTCAAAAGGAATATGAAAATAGTCAAGTCAAATATCACTAGGAATCACATCACAATAACCACATTTACATTAAATTGATGACTCATTACAGGTGGAATGAAATAGTTAGTAGAATAGAACTCTATCCCCTTACAAAACCCGTGAATTTAGATGGTAGAGCATAGAACATTATTCAAACTCAATAGAAGGTTGCATAACCACATGTCTTTATCACACTCAATCAATCCATGTCTATGTTATTATTTACCAATTTCTTACCCAACCAAATCTAAACAAATAATATCCAATATCATTGGAAACATCTCAATAGTGTCAAATAATTGGGAAAATTAACATTATGACATAATCCATTAACACATTCATCACTTCTTATCCATAACCAATTATCCCCATTTCCCATATCACATGCCAATCTCATTAAGAATATTTAAGCACAAACATTTTCTCATTACATATTCTCATTAATATCATTTATCCAATTTACACTCAAACTAAATAAACCCATATCCATTATCCACATTGGAATCAACTATCAACACCCCTTCTAACTCATTAAATAACCTAATTGGAACATTCTATAATGCTTTACAAAATCATCTGTCAAAATTATTCCTTGAGTTACTTATTTAGAAGTATCTTCACACACCATGGGTGGCCCAAAAATAAGTCACAATATCCTCCGTGAATCCCACATGGAAAATATGAAACTCATTTGTCTATTTAGACACACAATAGATCACATACATCCAATGGAAGTAAGAACACATCAATAAGTGGGAATGAATATAACCCTACAAGCACAAATCAAAATAAAATCTATGGTGTATAACTTGTTTACCTCTTAATTGAAATTTTTTGGCTTGGTCACCCTTAATCAATGTCTCAGATATAGATATAAACCCCCTTCTAAGAATCACCCTAAATCCCACCGAATAAAGGTTTATAGAACATTGGATATAGATAAGAGAATGGTACAAAACCCAATCAAGAAAAGGAAGCAATGAGTGGATTAGATTTACTCGAATCATCAAACTACAACTAATGGAACAAAAATAGCTTAGGAATGAAGTAGAATCTATTATTGTAAGATCATGGTTCATTGGCTTATAACTAGTGTTTAATGGAGGAAGAAGTAATAAAATACCTTGTAGAACGTAAAACCCCTAATGGTTTTTCTGTAAATATCTCAATGTTACTGTTCTGCAAGGTTTACCCATACCGTATCTCAAACTATGTGTAAATTGTGATGATGCAACTATTCAAAAGTAGAACCTTTTCACAGATACACCGAATTATCATCACTGTCAGCACTAATCATACATAAACTATGCAATAGCCTAAATATTCCTTTTCTGTAACGCCCTGAACCCAGTTACCTAGAGTCGGTGCATTATTACATAACATTGGCATGATCACAAGAATGATCAAATATCATAATCTGATTAGTTTAGTATACTTGGAGACACGAGATATATTCATAAAGTTTTACATTACATCATAAAAATGAAAACTATAACAACATAGTCTCCAATTTCCATACTCTTATCCCCTCATACTATCCCTGCAGGTCATTCATAATTTACTTCTTCACATCCTGGGAAAAATAAACCATAGAAAAGGGGAGATCTCAAATGCCCAGTAAGGATAACAATATAGTGGAAACATTCATAAATAAAAATATACATTTAAGGCAATGTATAACTAAAACAAAAGTCTTTTAAACTTGAACATCAACATAGTATGGAAAAATAAAATGAAATAATTCCATTTACATATTCACATTGATATTCTACTAATCTAATAATCACATGCAATATCAATAACCACTTTCATAATGACGGAATGCATAATTCTAGACTATCATAACCACATAGCCAAGGCCCCATGCCAAGACTACAAATCATATTTTTCCAAGGCCCTATTCCAAGACACTAGATTGTCTCATGAGACCTACCTATGCATCGAGGAGCTATAGTAGGGTCCACCTGTCACTTACTATGTCCAATGCATTCCCATATGAAAAGGTTTAAACATAACATAATCATTCTTATTAAAACTAGTAAACGAAATGTAAATACTTCTTCCATAAACCACGAATGGTTTAAAAATAACACATCCATAGTCAAGCATATCACAAAACCTTCAATATAATATAGAAGTTTTGTATCATAATAAATCAACTTCATAAATCCTAAAATCCATCAAAGGATGTAGAAGTAGATGAAATCAAAAATCTTTTTAGAGAAATATCTCTTTCTATTTTGAAATCATTTATGATTCATATATCTATAATATAAAACATTTTCTTTAAAATATTATTATAAACTTTTAAGGGAAGCTTCGACGATTTTATACTGCGGAAAATAGCCGCACCCGCCATATAAGTTAAAAAAACATTCTTACCTTAATTCTGTCAAAAACGTTAAAAAAGACCTTGTTTGGAAAACGACGAAAAGATTCCTTTAAAAACCACTTATAAATGTAAACAAGGGTATAAATGACTTTAACCCATATTATAGTAAATAGTAAAAAAATGTTTTTGAAATATATTTTTATGAAACATGGATGTGTATGATAAAGAAATACCAGTAGATTATTATGTATAAACAATCTCGGATAATGAAGAGATTGCGAAATAAACCCTTACCTTCTACTTTTCCTTAGTTGATGGTAGGTTAACCTCCTGTATAATGGTGAAATAATTTTTATTAAATTATACAAGAATCATATACATTAATATGATATTATATATTATCTTTTAACATTTTCTGGTTAAAAATATCATAGTATTATCATTGTTTCAGGTGTTAACATACTCATTTTCTTTTATATGTTTTTTTACATAATCTGTTTTTTTCATGGATATTTTGTATCTTATTCATATCCATAATGATATAAATTCCTTAAACAATATTTTTAAATCATAAAATGATAATTATACTTGAATGGATACGATGGAGAATGAATCTCATCGCGTTCGTGGAGACGGTAGTCCGTACGTACGCACGAGGGAAAATATCATTCTTTTGATATTAAAAATATATATAATTTGATGGTAAATAATATATACAGAATCATTGTCATGTTATATTTATTATTTAAATGAATTACAAATCATTATTATACACATCCAAATAATAATATATTGAATAACAATTACACCATGACGGGGAGACGGTAAGTCGTACGTATGCACATATGATGACATGTATTTACAAGAATGGATAGAATACTGAAAATGGTTTTACCATATTTATAATAATATTACATTATATAGGAGATACTTGATTCATTTTTTTTAGAATTGGAATAACAAATAAAGAATATGTTCAAGAAGAAATGAATTTGAAAAAGGGTGGTGAAAACAATACCTCTTCATCGGGTTCTTCCTTATGATTTGATCATAAGGGCTCCTTAGGTTGGCTTTCTGATCAAAATAATACCTCTAGGTTGTAGTGAGGGAAGTTGAGAGAGTATTTGGGAAGGGTTTGGCCGATACAAAAGGATTTGAAGGAGTGAATTAATGATAAGGGGAAGTGCCATTTTATAAGAGGGGTGAGGGGCACCTTTGGAAAAGCTAGAAATATTATTTTATAATTAATTCATATTCGGTTTCTAATGGCTAAAAAGTGGATTATTTAAATTTTAGGTGAGGATGGGTCTAAAACCACTCAAATAATAGAATTTAGACAGGTTTGGAGAATTATATTCACCTTATCATTTATTTTTAACTCTTAGTTAATTAGTTTGACACTTACCATGTCACTTTGTATTTTTATATTATATAGTTAATAAACTTACTATATAACACCAATAGACCCAAAAGTGGTCTATTAATGGTACACCTATCATTATATATGTTTTTTTCCAAACCTTATATTTTTATGAATTTAATATAAATTAATAATATAATATTTGTTTTAAAAACACTTTTAAGTCAATTTTGACAGTATTGGGTATTTTGTTTTTGATAAATTGATAACTACATTATTAATTCGAAATGAATTTATATAATCAATACCAATATTTCATATTAACCTATAAAATTAGTTTAATTCATAAAAAGTCTCGAATTATATTTATTTTGGTATTTATAATATCAATTATTTTAATTTGTCACTATTATGGTAATTACTGCATCATCATTGTGTCATAAATAAATAATATTATTTAATGTCTAAAAATTATAAATAAAATATAGTTATGTAGGAAATCTTATTATCTTTCTAATGAATATTTATAATCGAATTTATCTTATCTGTAACCCTATATTAAATTTTTTTTGTAAATAAAACTTCATTTTAACTCTTTTAACTCTTCTTTGAATTAAATAATAATAAATTTCCTAATCTAATTCAAGTGGACCTAAATGATAATAATTTATTCCTAAGGTTTTTTGTGGTGGAGATAAACTTTTATAATAGAATTATTACATGTTTTATGGTAATATTAATATCATTTTTACCCTTAATTACCCTATTTACTTTTAACCATGGTAAATAAAAGTAAAAAGTAACCATTCAACAAAAATTATTTTCTTCCTATTGAACCAAATTTTAATCCTTGTTATTAACCGTGTGTCTAGTATTTTCGAAATTCCATTCACAGAAGTGGTAAAATTATGTTTTATGAAAAATTCAGTTTTTTTAACTACCACTTAGTGATTTCACTATTCATCAAAAATGATGTTTTTCAGAAAAATACCAAAAATTCACCCTATCCAAATTTTGATATTATGAATCCAAAAATGATGACCATTTTGAAAAATAAAATTTATAAATTTCAAGAAGTGGGTATTACTATTCATACCGGCTAGTTTGATTGGTTGTGGTGTGTTAGAACTCGATGTTGCGTACAACACACGCTATTGCATTATTCAAAGAAAAGTGTACCGTAGAAGCTTGGGGTGTTAAATTCTCCCCTCCTTAAAATAATTATGTCCTCAATATTTCTAGAATACTTCTGCATGAAAAGAATCTGGTGGTTCTTCATCATATGTTCCTCGGGTTCCCACGTTGCCTCTTCCATCTTATGGTTTCTCCACAAGTTTTTTACCAGATGAGTCGTCCGGTTTCTCAGTACTTGTTCTAACGTATCAAGAATCATGACGGGCTCTTCACAATAAGATAGATCTAATTCCAATTCTAATTCCTCATAGGTGAGTACATGTGTTGGTTCAGGCATGTATTTCCTCAACAGAGATACGTGGAACACATTGTGAACTTTGGAGAGACTTGGCGGAATTGCCAATCGGTAAGCTACAGCCCCAATTCGTTCTAGAATTTCGAAAGGTCCGATGTACCTGGGACTCAATTTACCATTCTTACCAAAATGTATGACTCCCTTCAATTGAGATACCTTCAGAAAAACATGATCACCAGCATGAAATTTCAAATCCTTCCTTCGATTATCGGCATAGCTCTTCTGCCTAATTTGAGCTGCTTTGATAAAGTTTTGGATTACCTTTACCTTTTCCATCAATTCCTTACCAGTTCTGGGTCTACAAGTTTTCGTTCAACAAATTCATCCCAACAGGTTGGTGTGCGACATCTCTTTCCATATAACGCTTCATATTATGCCATCTCAATACTCTAATGGAAGCTATTGTTATAGGAAAATTCTACCAGAGGTAAATATTGATCCCACATACCCTGAAAGTCAAGTGATCAGGATCTCAACATGTCTTCTAAGGTCTGAATAGTTCTTTCTGATTGTCCATCTATCTGAGGGTGGTAGGTAGTGCTCAAATTAAGTTCAGTATCCAAGGATTTCTGAAGACTTTTCCAGAATCTTGAAGTAAAATAGGGATCACGATCAGAAATTATTGATAGGGGTACTCAATGAAGTCTCACAACATCATCAATATATTGTCTTGCTAGACGATCCAGTGGTATATCTTCTCATATAGTGAACAAATGTGCTTACATGGTAAGATGATAAACAGTAACCCATATTGCATTGTTCCTTCTAGGAGTCTTCGGTAGTCCCATGACAAAGCCCATCGTGATATTATCCCATTTACACTCAGGTATGGGAAGAGGTTGCAATACTCCACCAGGTTGTTGCCTTCTAGATTTCACTTGTTGACAAACCATACACCTTGAAACAAAATCAGAAATCTCCCTATTCATGTTGTCCCACTAAAAATGTTCCTTCAAATCACTATACATTTTGGTGCTCCCAGGGTGTATAGAAAAATTGGAACTATGAGCATCATCCATCAATTCCCATTTTAGATCAGGTATATTGAGAACACAAAGCCTCTTCCCAAATTTAAAAATTCCTTCTTCATACAAAATTTCTCTCAATATTCCATCATTCATTGCATTAATCTTCTTTTGAAATTTTTCATCATCAGTCTGAGAACTCTTAATCCTTTATAGTAATGAAGTCTTGGAAACCATTTGAAAAAGCATTGATGTTTCACCTTCCCTGGTTATTCCCATGTTTATATTCACTAGATACATTAAAATTGGATCCCTTTTAATTCTCATATTGTTCAAAACTCCATGATCTTTTCTGCTCAAAGCATCTGCCACCTTGTTTGCTTTCCCCGGGTGGTAGTGTATCTTACAATCATAATCCTTGAGTAATTAAAGCCATCTCCTTTGCCTCATGTTGAGTTCTTTTTGTGAGAAAATATACTTCAAACTCTTGTGATCAGTATAAATCTCACATTTTTCACCATACAGGTAGTGCCTCCATATCTTCAAAGCAGATATCATAGCTGCTAACTCGAGATCATGAGTAGGATAGTTTTGTTCATGAATTTTTAACTGTTGTGATGCATAGGAAATAACCCTATCATTCTGCATAAGGACACAACCATGTCCTTTCTTCGATGCATTGCTATAAATAAAGAACCCATCATTCCCCGATGGTAGAGTCAATATAGGAGCTGTGACTAATATTCTCTTCAGTTCGTCAAAACATTCTTCACACTCTTTTGTCCAAAAAAATTTAACTCCTTTACGCGTGAGATTTATTAATGGTTTGCCAACCGGGAAAAATTCTGGACGAAACATCGATAATAACCTTCTAAACCAATAAAACTACATACCTCAGTTATACTCGTAGGTTTTGGCCATTCATGGATTTCCTTGGTCTTATAAGGATAAAAAGAGATTCCATCTTTAGAGACAATATGGACAAGAAAATAAATCTCCTGAAACCAGAATTCACACTTGCTAAACATCCCATATAATTCATGTCTTCTTAGTGTATTCAAGATAATGCGCAAGTGATTTTCATGATCTTCGTATCTTTTGGAGTATACCATGATATCATCAATAAATACCACTAAAAATTCATCGAGATATTCCTTGAAGACTGTATTCATCAGATCCATGAATAAAGAGGGTTCATTAGTCAATCCAAAAGGCATTACTGTAAACTCATAATGCCCGTACCTAGTTCAAAATGTTGTCTTCGGAATGTGTTCCTTCTTCACACATAACTGATGGTATCCAGATCAAATTTCAATCTTTGAAAAGTATTGAGCTCCATGCAGTTGGTCAAATAAATCATCAATGCAAGGTAGGGGATACTTGTTCTTTATTGTAATATCATTGATCTCCCTATAGTCGATAAATAACCTCATAGATCCATCTTTCTTTTTAAAAAAAGAATAGGGACTCCCCATGTAGAAACTCTAGGTTGAATAGATCCCTTATTACTCAATTATTATAGTTGATTCTTTAGTTCAACTAATTCCATAGTGGCCATTCTATAAGGGGTCTTCGATATAGGCCTTGATCCAGTAATTAAATTAATGGAAAAATCAACTTCTCATTCTAGAGGATATCCAGGTAAATCTTTCAGAAACACATCTACATATTCTTTCACAATAGGTACATCCTAAATTTGGACATTCTTTTCCTCACCCACAATATTTTCATCCTCTTCCTCCCAAATAATTTAATTTAGTTGAGCTACTAGGGGTGGATCTAGATAAGAATTAGGTGGTGATGATTCTGCTCTAAAGATAAAGTGTTCCTTATCATCATCATCAAAAATCGTGACCTCCTTATTCTTACAATAAATCTTCACATCATGGTCCAAAATCCAATCTATACCGGGGATTATATCAAACTCAATCATAGGTATGATGATGAGATCAACGGATAAATAACATTTATGTGCTCTAATGGGGACTGATTCACAAAACTATGTTTCAATGATACTTCCCTTAGGAGTTTTAAATGACAACTCTCTTGTTAAATCAAAATGGAAATATCTAATTTTCTTATCAAACTGGGAAGATATGAAACAATGTGATGATCCAAAATCAAATAATGCATTTTCTAAACTTGAGGAAACCATTAAATTACCTACCACCACGTCTTTCAGAGCTTCTACATAAGCATTAGTGATACGATAAGCTTGGCCTTGATCCCTTGGTCTTTTCTGGGGTAATTTCCCCTGATGCATAAGTCATTCATTTTCATAATGTCTGATCTCCCTACAATTGTAGCATTGAGCATCGGTAGCTTCCTTCTTCCCTTTGCAATCAAGAGCATGGTGGCCTTTTTCACCACACTTGTAACAGACACTCATTCCCTTAAAGAAAGTACCGGGGTGTTTCTTCCAACATTGACCACAGGATGGATATTCAACCTTTCCATTCTTCCCCTTATTTCCATTCCCATATTGATCAGCAGATCTCTTCTTCTCTTGCTTTTCTTTAAAGTCATAAGACTTAGAGAATTCCTTTTTAGTCTTGATAGCACATGAGACAATGTCTTTGTACGACGAGAAGGATTGTGAGACTAATGCTTGATGGAGAAATGGTTTTAACCCGTAAAAGAAACGATCAATCTTACTTCTTGGTTTACTTATATATTCTCTAGCATACCTTCCTAAACTTGTAAAGTTAGCCTCATACATAGCGACATTCTCATCCTCCTTTTTTCTATGACCAATAAATTTCCTTTCCATATCTGCTCGATGGTCATGAGGAAAGTATTTTTCTAAAAACAGCTCTTTGAACTCCCTCCATTCCATATTTTATACTTCGTCGTCTTCCTTCGTGTTTTGAATCTATGACCACTATTGATCAGCATCTCCAGTGAGGTGGTAAACTGCCATGATAACATTTTCCCTTTCACTGCTTCCCAAAGCCTGATATATTTTCTATAGGGAACTTATCCATTACTCATCTAAAAATGGATTTTTACTCCCATTTAATTCTGGTGGTGGCTACCTCATGAAGAGATCTAACATTGATCCTCCACGCTGTTGATCAGGGTGTTCTATATGGGTAAGGTTATTATTCATAACCAGAGTGAGTTTTCCTAGTATGGTGATTAGTTGATCAGCACCAGTTGCATCACCAGCTCCACTATAATTATATTGAGCAGGAGGTAAATCCCTACATGTAGTGTGTGAATTGATACGGTTTCCATTTCTTCCACTAGGCTCCATTTCAAAATAATGGAATAAACTAGATCATTTTATGAATCAAAATACATAATTCCATACTTATAAAACACATAACATAAATTGAACTATTTATGGATATAATCCATAATCATAAAAATGTTTTATTTGAAGAAATATATACTCATAAACCATTCATAATGATTTTTAAAAAAATGAGTGTTATTCTAAGCATATCCCTCGGGAGTGTCGTAACCAAGAGTGTAGAAAGGCCCATTGTCATGCACTAGTTCCCGTTCGAGTCTAGCTCAAAGCATAGTTTTCGGGTTTTACCCCAAGGTACATCTGTGCCAGAGCCACCTCTACCTGCTTGTATCTATACAGGGATGTATTTCTTGGAAAACTCACAAAATCTCTACAATACCAAAATTCTAGGAAGTTCTTCTATA
Source organism: Viscum album (assembly GCA_963277665.1). Lineage (NCBI taxonomy): Eukaryota > Viridiplantae > Streptophyta > Magnoliopsida > Santalales > Viscaceae > Viscum > Viscum album. The sequence goes on from OY728160.1 coordinate 1,925,447,203, forward strand.
CTAATCCTCAAAGTCCCTCTTAAATATATGTTCTCTAATCAGATTTTATCTAAATCTAGCTTCCAAAGTTTGTACTAAACATCCTCTGATACCAACTATAATGCCCCGACCCCAGTTACCCAGAGTCGGTGCATTATTACATAACATTGGCATGACCACAATAAAGATCAAATCTCGAAAGACCGATTACTTTAGTAGCCTTGGAAACACTAGATATATTTATAATGTTTTACATTACATCATAAAATTGAAAACTATAACAAAATAGTCTCCAAATTCCACACTCTTATCCCATCATACTATCCCTGCAGGTCATTCATAATTTACTTCTTCACATCCAAGGAAAAATAAAAAATAGAAAAGGGGTGAGCTCAAATGCCCAGTAAGGATAACAATATAGTGGAAACTTTAATAACAAGAATAAACATTTAAGACAATGTATAACCAAAACAAAATCCTTTTAAACTTGAACTTAAAAATAGTTTGGAAAAAATAAAATGAAATAATTCCATTTACTTATTCACATATATATTCTACTAATCGAATAATCACATTCAATATCAATAACCACTTTCATAATGATGGAATGCATAATGCCAGACTATCATAACCACATAGCCAATGCCTCGTTCCAAGAGTACAAATAAGATTTTTCCAAGGCCTTGTGCCGAGACACTAGTTTGTCTCATGAGACCTACCGTTGCATCGAGGAGCTATAGCGGGCTCCACCCATCACTTACTAAGTCCAATGCATTCCTATATGAAAAGTTTTAAACATTATATAATCATTCGTGTTGAAACTAGCATACGAAAAGTAAATACATCATCAATAAACCATGAATGGTATAAAAATAACACATCCACAGTAAAACATATCACAAAACCATCAATACAATATAGATGTTTTGTATCATAATATATCAACTTCAAATAACCTTAAAATCCATCAAAGGATTTTGACATATATGAAATCAAAACTCTTTTTAGAGAAATATCTCTTTATATGTTGAAATCATTTAAGAGTAATATATCTATAAAATAAAAAATTTTGTTTGAAAATATTATTATAATCATGTAAGGGAAGCATCGACGATTTTATACGGTGGAAAATAGCTGCACCCGCCATATAAGTTAAAAAAACATTTTTACCTTAATTCTGTTGAAAAGGATAAAAAATACATTGTTTGGAAAACAACAGAAAGATTCCTTTATAAACCAATTATAAAAGTAAACACAGGTATGAATGTCTTTAACCCATATTCTAGTAAATAGTAAAAAAATGTTTTTGAAATACATTTTTATGAAACACAGATGTGGATGATAAAGAAAACCCAGTAGATTATTATGTATAAACAACCTCGGATAATGAAAAGATTGGGAAATAAAACCTTACCATGTAATTTTCCTTAGTTGAGGGTAGGTTAACCTATTTTATAATGGTGGACTAATTGTTATTAAATTATACAAGAATCATATACATTAATATGATATCATATATGATCTTTTAACATTGATTTGTTAATATATCTTAGTATTATCGTTGTTTTGGGTGTTAACTTACTCGTTTTCATTTATATGTTTTGTTACATAATCCATGTTTTTCATGGATAGTTTGTATCTTATTCATATCCAGAATGATATCATGTCCTTTAACATTATTTATAAATCATCAAATGATAATTATAATTGAATGGATACGATGGAGAATGAATCTCATCGCGTTCGTGGAGACGGTAGTCCGTACGGACGCACGAGCGACAATATCATTCTTTTGATATTAAAATAATATATAATTGGAATGTACATCATATATATAGTATAATTATCATGTTATATTTATTATTTAAATGAATTAAAAAACATTATTATAAACATCCAAATAAAAATATATTGAATAACAATTACACCACGACGTGGAGACGGTAAGCCGTACGTACGCACGTATGGTGACATGTCATTCAAAGGATGGATAGAATACTGAATATGGTTGTACCATATTTAAAATAATATTACAGTATATAGTAGATACTGGATTCATTATTTTAGAATGGTAATACCAAAGAAAGAAGAAGTTGAAACAGAAATGAATTTGAAAAAGGGTGGTGAAAACAATACCTCTTCTTCGGGTTCTTCCTTTTGATTTGATCAAAAGGGCTCCATAGGTTGACTTTATGATCAAACTAAGGCATCTAGGTTGTAGTGAGGGAAGTTGAGAGAGTATTTCGGTAGGGTTTGGCCGAAAATAAGTCTTTGAAGGTGTGAATTAATGAGAAGGGTGAGTGCCCTTTTATAAGAGGGGTGAGGGGCACCTTTGGAAAAGTTAGAAATATTATTTTATAATAAATTCATATTCGGTTTCTAATGGCTTAAAAGAAGATTATTTAATGTTTATGGTGGGGATGGGTCTAAAACCACTCAACCAATAGAATTTATACAGGTTTGGATCATTGTATTAACCTTATCTTTTATTTTTAACTCTTAGTTAATTAGTTTGAAACTTACCATGTCACCTTTTTTTTATATTATATAGTTAATAAACTTACTATATAACTCCAAGAGATCCCCCAAGTGGTCCATTAATGATAAAACTATCATGATATAAGTCTCTTGGATGAACCGTACATTTATAAGAATTTAATATAAATTAATAATATAATATTTCTTTTAAAAACTCTTTTATGTCAATTTTGACACTATTGGGTTTTTTGTTTTTGATACATTCATAACAGAATTATTACATTGAACCAAATTTATATAATCAATAATAAAATGTCATATTAACCTAGAAAATTAGTGTAATTCATTAAAAGTCTCAAATTATATTTATTTGGGTATTTATAATATCAATTATTTTAAATTTTCATTATTATGGTAATTATTGCATCATCATTGTGTCAAAAATAAATTAAATAATATAATGTCTAAAAATTATAAATAAACTATCATTATGTATGAAATCATTTTATCTTTCTAATGAATATTTATAATCTAATTTATGTTATGTGTAAACCTATATTAAAAATATTTTTGTAAATAAACCTTGATTTTAACTCCTTTGACTCTTCTTTGAATTAAATAATAATAAATGTCCTAATCTAATCCAAGTGGACCTAAATGATGATATTTTATTACTAAGGTTGTTTTTGGTAGATATACAAATGTACAATAGAATTAGGACATGTGTTAGGGTAATATTAATATCATTTTTACCCTTAATTACCCTATTTACTTTTAACCGTGGTAAAAAAATAAAAAATTTACTATTCACCAAAAAACATTTTCATCTCATTAAACCACATTTTACTCCTTGATATTAACCGTGTCACTAGGATTTTTTAAATTCCACTCAAATAAGTGGTAAAATTAAGTTTTTTGAAAAATTTAGATTTTTAACTACCACTTAGTGATTTCATTTTTCATCAAAAAATGATGTTTTTCAGAAAAATACCAAAAATTCACCCTAGTCTAATTTCGATATTCTGGATCCAAAAATGAAGTCCATTTTGAAAAATAAAATTTATAAATATAAAAAAATTCGGTGTTAATATTAATAATGGCTACTTTGTTTGGTTGTGGTGTGTTAGAACTTGATGTTGCGTACAGCACACGCTATTGCATTATTCAAAGATAAGCGGACCATAGAAGCTTGGGGTGTTACATTTTCATTAGTTTTTTATGTCATGAACCCCTTGAACAATGACTATTCTTCAAATGAAATTGGAAATACAATTATTTAAATAAAATGAAGGCAACAAAAGTAATCATAATCAAAATATACATTATAGTGAAATTTGGGATCTTAGGACCTCTCTAACTTATAACGGCTCGTCCCCGAACAACTACTTCAAACAATCACTGTGTTACAAAGGAAAAGTGTTTTGAACAGTTTTCCCACATATCTTATTCTCACTCTCAGGATCCCTATTGGATGTTTCCATCATTCTACAGTACATGAATGAATGTCATAACCATTACCCACAATACCTTAACACTATGATCCACAATATGAATTGGATTATCCTCAATGGATGCATCAACCTCATGCTCGACATCATCGGTAGTTAGCACATTATATGGATCAAGGTGATAAAGTAAGATCTGCGAAACATGGAAAACAATATACATCACACTATTAGGCTGTTGAAGAGATAATTGATAACACACTGGTCCAATCCTCCCCATAATCTCTAATGTGCCCCCATACCTCGGTTCCAACATTCCCTTCTTCTGAATTCGATGGTGACCTAACCATGGGGACACTCGATGAAACACACTATAACTCACCCTAAAGATGATAGGTCTATGTAAATGGCATTCATATGACTTCTTCCTACTATAGGCCATTTACAAATGCATTTCAATCAATAAAACCTTCTCTGAAGTATTTTTTATGAGACTCAGTCATGACAGCTCAGACTCTGCAGCCTCCAACCAGCACAATGGAGATCTAGATAGTCTTTCGTAGAGGGCCTCAAATGTGTCATTTTAATTGTTTTCAGATCACTATTGATGTAAGAAAACACAATGAGATACACAAGCTCTTCCCACAAACCATAAAAATCCAACACAGAAGCTATCAAAATGTCCTCAAATACTAAGATTGTATGTTCGGACTACCCGTCAGTCTGTGCGTGATAAGCCATACTCAAAAATAACTAGTACCAAGGGCCTTATGGAATCGCTACCAGAAATAGTAGGTTAAACATGGATAATGATCTTATACAATTATTCTCCACGCACCATGAACCCTTAAAATCTCCCCATCATATAAATCACCCAACTCATCCACTGTATATGTCTCACGGATCTGGAAGAAATTAGATAATTTCATCAACTGTTCCTCAACAACCCAGGTTGCATCATTATGGAAAGGCACCCTCAAAAAACCATATACCAATTATATTATTATTTCATTTCACTTCCACTCTAAAATGGGCCATGACTGTAACAACCCACCTAGACGCTGATGTTTGGACTTCTCCAACTCACATGTAAGTCATCATCCCACAAAACCCACAACATCATTCTTTAATTTTGGACACCAATAATACCTACAAGTGTGACAGTATATCTTAGTCAAACTTGGATGAACCTCTGAAATTGATGTGTGGGACTCATGGATCAACTCCTCCAATACACTTATCAGTACTACAACATGAACATTAACATAAGAAACTCCATCAGCCTCAAAGTCCCAACTAGAATGTGACTCTCCACCTTTATGATTTTCATTCATAACTAAACACTCCTAATCCACTAGTTTAATACCCTTTACCTAAATCAATTTCATAGATTCAACTTCTATGTATGTGACACCCATTTTCCCATGCCTATCTTGTATGTCCAAACACATCTCAGCAAACAAGAAATTCCTCTTCCACTATAAACATGATTTCAGAAGCACCTGATTTAGAGTCTTCCATCTCTGAGCATTAGAAACACAATTTCTATTACATGGTGAATAATCCAACTCAAAATAAAAGGATTTTATGTACTTTACCCACTACAATTGTTGATGATTCAAATCCCAATGAGAGAATGTGTATTTCAGTCTTTTATGGTTGGTAAACACAATGAAGTGTTCTCCCAACAAGTAATTCCTCCAACACATCAATTAATAGACCAAAATATGTATGTCAAGGTCATGAGTAGGTTGATTTCTTACACGTGGTCTCAAATATCGCAAAACATAAGCAACAACCTGATCATCCACCATCAACACTACCCCTAGTACAACATTGGACAAGTCATAGAACCTAGTTTACTTCATATCTGGTTTTGGTAAGATCAAAATATGTGAGTTATTAAACCACTTCTTAAACTCTTGAATAGAATTATACCAAGACTATAATCATTTAAACATAACCCCCTTTTTTAAGCATGTTTTAAGTGTTTAAAAATGACAAAAAACCTTGATGAACTCTGGTAATAACTATTAAAACACAGAAAAAACTGATAATCAGAAATGTTAGTGGGCTACTCTCAAGACAACATATCTTGAACCTTCTCTAGATCCCCTAAAACACCTGAATTAAAAATGATATGTATCAAGAATTGCACTTCATCAATCCAAAACTGACATATTGATAGTGTGGCATAAATAATATTCTTTCTTGGTGTACTCAAGATGATGTTAAGGTGTTTATATTTATTGTCATGTGTATTATATTACACCATGATTTCATCAACAAAAATAACCACAAACTATTCTAGATATGGGTGAAATATCTAGTTCATCAAATCCATGAACAGATCTAGTGCATTGGTTAACCCAAAAGGCATCACCAAAAACTCATACAATCTGTACCTTCATTAGAATGTTGTTCGGGGTATATCATAAGGTATCACCCTAAACTAGTGGTATCATGATATCAAATTGATCATAGAAAACACCAAGGGACCATTGAGATGGTAATATTGATCATCAATATTAGAATAGGGGGTTTCATTTATTCATCATCTTATGGTTCAGCTTAATATAATCAACCAATAACATCGGTGATCTGGTAACATTCCTAGAAAATATCAAAAGAGATCCCTATGGTTATGTACTAGGATGAATAAAACCCCTCTTACAAATCTCCTTTAGCTGAATTTTTTTTGACATTATTTTTGCTATTTGATATTGTGGAATGTGAACTAGATCTGATATCATAAACAACTTAATCGTAACCATGGTGTCCTTATCATGTTGTAGTCGTGAGAAGTCCACCAGAAACACATCCTGAAATAGATTCATAATAATAGGGGAGACTGGTTTCTCGTTCTCCCGATAATCTAACATAATTCCTGACACTTGGGGTGTGAGTTCGCCCAATTGATGGTAGACCATCCTTGTGGATCTTACTCTAATATCCAAATCACAATAGACGACATAAGATTTTCTATCAAGAGATGTGAGCATTACCTGATGATGTTAATAGTCGATATGGGATTGATACAACCTAACCATTCTATACCCAGGATTAGGTCAAAACAAGACATCTTTAGAACAAACCGATCCCATAAAAAATGATATCCACCAACCATTAGTGCACACTGTTTACAAAACCTGACGTACTCGAATCATACCCCCAATTGAGTATTAAGTGACATTACACCACACACACTCTCCAAAGTTAATCCCAACACATCTATGAAATAAGAATAAATAGACGAATATGTAGTACATTTATGAAATATTGATTAGTGAGTATTGAAGGTAGATGGATCATAACTCTAACCATAGACAGTACTATGTCACCACCTTCAAGTGTAGTCTGAACTACATGGAGATGACCTAATCCTCTACACTAGTTTATGACAAGAGTATTGTATAATGCAATGTCTTACTGGTAAGGATGATCTCACCCTGGATGTCTACATCCACTACCCCAACCAATGCAACCCATTTCCCTCTGACTACCTGCCTAATATGTCCTAACATTCCCTACCTACAATCAACATCTGCCTCTGACTTCCATCATTTACCAACTATCGTGTGTTCCAACAGAACCACTTTACATTGCCTGGCCTTCTACAAGATCAAAAATTAATTGGTGATCAGGTACAATGGCCACACTTGTTCCCCATCCTACTAAACAGATAAAAACACGTGATCTCCACCCTGAGTGACTGAACCTCTCTTTTTTATACTCTATATGCATCAACCCTATTGAAATATTTTGAAAACGATACTTCATATTTTTGGAAGTTGCATCACTATCTCTCCCATTTGATACCAAAATTTCACTACCCAAATCCCCATTCATGTTCCCATGTGAGATATGGGCTTGATCCACTAACTCATAAAACCATTCCAAGTAGTATATGTTCACTTGATATATGATATACTGTCTCATCACATCCTGAAAACGTTTCGCCACAATTGTATCATCTTTTATCAATGTTGTAATGAAGCATAAGAAATCATCGATAGAACTAGAATAGTCCATTAATGACACAGTTCATTGGGTCAATCTTATGTTTCTCCGTATAATTTTTTGGAAACCATTTCCTGAAAATCCATCCACATCATTCTTCAGGCATTATTTTTTGTTCCATAATGTTCCAGCAATAATTTAATGGCCTCTCAGTATATATGATGATAACATGACTCACTTATAATGACGAGTCTCTAAATGGTCAAAAATAGTATGGACGAACTCTATCCAGAACTTTGCTGCCTCTATCCCACCCTCTATGAGAAAGGCTAGAGGGTTCTATAGCTTAAACTCCCTAGTCAGCTCAATCATACTCAAATCAACTCTCCCTGGGTCATATTTCATCATCCTCAAGCAATAAGTGATGTTCTCGTAGTACTGCTCTTTCAAATTTTCTTGAACCACTTGGTCCCCTTCATCCACTACCGGGGATGCCTTCTCGGAAACCTCCTCTTATAATCCAACTGGCACACATCTTTGTGGAGTAATTTCTCTAAAATTAAAAACATGACCATTTGATCACATGTTGTAAATAAATCATGAAAATATAAAGTATGGGTCTTCACTATCCCTAAAAAAATCATTTCTCAAACACTACCCAAATGAGCCCGGTCACTACTAAAACACTACCCTTCACCCAGCCAAATGGTCAAGGTTAATTTAACAACTGACTCACACTATTAAAAAACATACAATACACATATTTCAAACCTTTATATTAGAACCATTTTTCATCATTTTCGTTAAATAAAATCTATACTACCCCCTATGCCTCACACACCCATCTCTTGTGTGTGCCTAATACGATGAATGTCACTTATTTATAAAGGTCCCTAGAATGATGCATAAATTCACAACCTAATTCCATTCCAAACATGAGTAAAATTTCATAAAACATTCTCATAACACAACTTGTGCTTCACCCAACTGTGAAATTTCATCAAATGCGTCAACACATAACAAGAACCACAATTTCTGCCCAAGGTGTCTTGGGGTATTCCCAAAATTTTGGTTAGATACTCCCAAGAATGAGCTCATTAAAAAATATTGAAACTATCTTAATCTCATATATACCATCCACAAATATTAATAATGTGAAATTACTCCTATGATACCACTTTGTAATATCCCTGACCACAGAGCCACTAAATCGGTGCCCTGAGACAGGTTTCCACATGTCCTCAAACGCACCTCCCCATACGCCAGAGGTTGTCGACTAGAAGGAAGGGTTTAAGAGTCAAGTGGGGAGAGTATACACTATTTTTTATGATTTTGAAACAATATAATATATAAAAAACAGGAGAATTAATATATAAAAAAAGATGAACATGCACAAATAACCAGCCCCCAACAAGGTACAAACCATATCCAATAATAAATATTCCATGTCTGGCTATAGATCCAAGTTAACAATGAAAATAGAAAATAAAAGAGAAAAAATTCTAAAACGGACCTCGATCGATGTCTCAGACCTCCACCATGCACATACCAACTAGAATCACTTCCCTAGAACAAGTCTCTTAACACATTCTAGACCAACAACTAAGAAATCTGCTCAGCTACACAATGGTATCACGAGAAGGTAGTGAGTACAACATAGTACGCTACCAACAATAGTTTCTACCAAATTATCCAGTGAAAATTTTAGTGCATGTAAGTTGTAAATAATTTGATGTAATGGAAAAAGTTTAATAATCCATTCTATTTGTTGATCGCTTATGTTTTTCTGCCCTTTTAGATAGGTTGACTACTTAAGAATATCAAGGTTTTGTTGACCCTTTTATCATGTGTTCAACAGAATAGGAATGTTTAATATTATCAAGGTATATGGTAATAATCAAGTCATATTTCATTAGGCATAAAATCACAATAAACACATTTACCACACCTCAATGCTTTATTCCATGTCGAACACAACTATTACAGCAATAGAACTATCTCCCCTTCCCTAACACATACCTTTTGAGGCCTAATATTAGAACCTAATTCAATATTGACCAGTGTGTAGAGCCTCATGTTTATAAACAATTATACAAATCCATGTGCATATTCTTATTTATTAGTTTCCATCACATCCACATTACATCCATTGATAACCAATATCATTTGAAATATCACAATAATATCAAATAAAATTGAAAATTAAAATTATGCCACAATCCATTAACACATTCATCATTTATACAACATAACCATTTAACTTCATTTCCCATTTCCCATTCCTATCTTACTTATAATATTCACGAAAAGACATAGTATCATATGATATAATCATTAATCCCATTTATCCCATTTAAATTCCATCCAGAAAAACCCTTAGCCTCTAAACACATTATACAAAACTATCAACAAACCTTCTAACTCAATTAATATACCTATTAGAACATCATCTATGTATTTTCAACATCATGAGTGAAATCCATAAATTACATTTCGGATAGACCATTCAGAGTTGTCCACACACCATCTTGGTGGACGTAAATTAAGTCACAACATCTTCCATGTATCACACGAGGTTCATGAGGAAATCATTATGGTATTTAGACACTCAATACATCACATTAATGAAATGGAACTATGAACAGATCAATAAAAGGTAAAAAACCCAACATGAAAAAATATGAATTGAAACTCTGAGATATAACTTGTAGACCACCTACCTCAAATATATTTCAAAAAATGCCACTTATCAATGGAATATATCCTTATACAAACTCCATTAATTTCTTCACAATAAATATCACCTAAAAATAATGGTTCTATATATTCAAAGATAGATAATATAATGATACAAACCCTAATCAATAATAGAATATGTTGAGGGGATTATCTTTACTCATATCTTCAATCTGAAACCATCAACACTCCAAATAGACTCTGATCAACGGATAATCACCTCTACGATGATCACAAAATCTTGGGTTGTCAGTAGGGTGTGACACTAGAAGATATAGGAAAACCCAAATTGGAACATAAAAAACATGAAATTCCATTTTGGTAAATTTTTCAAGGTTACTAGGCTACACAGTTTACCCATGCATTTTTTCATATCGGGTGAATACCATTTGGATGCTATTGTCTTAAAATATGTCCATTTTTTGTTTTCTACATTGGATTCCCATGATTATCACTAACTCTATGCTAACTATTCAACTACCTAGAAAATTATTTTTCTTCCCTTTTTGATTTATCGAACCCCAATAACATCCCCTAATATTTATATGAACTTGAAAAACACTAATTTAATAAATAGAAGGGACATAAAATGAAAATAAATATATCATTCCATATGGTGAAAAATGATATCTTAAAAAAATGTACACTTTCATATAATATTAGATATTGAAATAACTTAACAAGTCTAGGAAAACCATTCTTAAAAATAATTTTGTCATATTATAATCATTTTTGAATGATATCAATGAAGTTATCACACATATATTTTATGGTTTTGTGGTATATAAGTTTCATCCAACCACGATATCTATCACTATCAAACAAAACATGAATGTTTTATTTCTCTTCCATTCCATGTGTTAACAAATATTCTCTTATTTGAATACTTAGTTTTGTGGTGACCGTGACATTTTCATTTCTTTATTATTTAGAAGATATACTATATACCATATATACGTTGTCTGTTTTTTAGTAATATTTTAATTTCAAATATCATCCCATTTGTAATTGATATCATATTTTAATTTTTAGGATCAAATTTATTTATTGTGGGGAGAATGAAACACCCCAATAAATTAAAATATTTCAATCATATAATAAATTTATTTTTTTCCCTATATGGATTTATATTAAAAACATGATACTTTAATGTTACAGGAAACATAATGTTAAACTTTATATACAAGGAACATCAAGGTTATCTTGCGCTATATTCGAGACTCCCTTTACTCAATGGCTTTCGTAATATGAAACACTTAGTTTCATCAAGCAATAATATATTATAAAACATATTATTCATTAATTTAATAAGATATAAAAATTCCATTAATTTGATGATTATGAATATTATTAACTATATAATTAAAATATATATTTGAATTCATTAGTTACCTATTGATTATATATTTATATAAAAAAACCGAATATAATGAGAACTATTTTAAGAACTATTTTTTATGTACAAAACGTTTTTGATATTAACAAGATAAATTAATTACTATTATTTAATGAAATTAATTAAATATATATAAAAAATATACAATGAAATATTAAATATATTCATTAATTTTATAATATTATAATAATTTGAGAATGGACCTAATATTAAACATAATAAGAAATATTTTTATAAAAGCAGTTTTACCACCATTTAATGGAGAACCTATTTTATATCATAATTTTGGTAATTTTAAAAACTTTTTATCCCCCAATAAATATAAATTTTTAAATATAAACATAAAAATTAGTTTTGGGTGAATTTTAGGTACTTTTATAAAACTTTAATTATTTAAATGAATTGTGAAAAATAATGACTTTTAATTCCAAACTGCTTTTTCGGCTAATTTCGTTATAAGGTTGAATTATATTTTTAATATTTTTAACTATAATTTAAATTAATTTTTTTAATTAATCCAATTTTTCTCCTTTAAATATATTTCAATTTTTAATTGATTATAAAATCATTAAAAACTTTTGAATGTTTTTACATTAAAAACAATAATTACTCTCTTATCTGCGGGATTAAATTTAAATTAATTTCTACTACTTATGTAGTTGGAATGTGTTAATATGAATTCCATATTTTTAATCATAATATTTTTTAATGTTTAACATTTTCATCACAATTTTTGAACAAAAATATTAGTTAACATTGTTAAAATTAATTACATTGATTAAGATAAAATTATGTTTAATATGGGATTAAATCATTATTTTATGGGGACACATGACCTATAAAATTGTCCAGAACATATTTTACACCCATATTAATAAAATGAATTCTCTATTATTCCATAATGGTCCATTTGGAATTCCTTTGAACAATTAATACTTGGATAACACAATTTTTTTCTGAAATACCGTGTGTGTCTCTTCCCAACACTATAGAATGGAACTCACTCCTACAAGTTCTTAACAATTGTAAATCTTTAATCACATGAACAATATCTACATAAATATATCGAATATATACCTACAATAATCTATAATTCTATACTTTGTAAAAATCCCATTCGTGGAACCCCTTTGGTGAAAACCAAAAGTAGTAACCATAATAAGAGGTAACATTCCTCTTCATGCTATTTATGTATTATTTATTTTACCATCTGCTCATTAATTATTATTTCATAATTATATAAAAAACAATATCATAAATATACATATAATTTTATATTACAATTTTTATACCTAAACATACTTACACTTTGTCTAATGGGAATAAATCTTATCATTTATATGTATGGAGAACTACAACCTCACAAAATGATGTTCTTCGTTTTTCAATGACCATTTATCATGGTTGGGATTATTGATGTAATTTATATTTATATGTTATATATTATATATTTATTATTTTATTATACAATACGAATTATTTAAAAAATTCATACCTTTATACTTCCCAATTTGTTTAAATATGATAATTTTGTTTATGGAGGTGTGGCTTACCACCTCCTCAAAGAGACATGATTCATTAACACTATACCTGGAATGTATAAAGGATGTATTTAATAATAAATTATATCATATCAGTCATAAATATGATACTAGTAAACATATATATATATATATATTTATATAATTTTTTATTTTTTAAATACAAAAATGTAAATAATGCATTGTGCCTGTGTACATACGACTTACAGTCCCCATGAATGCGGAATTTCATTTCTTATCTTGTAATATTATTTACTGATATAAATACATATATAATTAAAAAAATATGAAAATTACAACATGTTTTACACTCTGGATATGATGAAATCATTATCTATTTAATATTAATTATACATAACATATCAAAACATACTCAAGAAACTATGAAAATAACACCTGAAAAGGTGAAAGTAATGAAAGACTATTAATAAGTAATTAAATAATATTAGAAGGTCATATATCATTTAATAAAAAATGGTATTATTTAGGTTAATAACATTATAAATAGCATTATATATGTGGTTGAATTACCTTCGAGTAAAGGAAGAATAAGTTATGTGATTTCATCTCAATTTCTTTTTAATGAGGCTTATTGTAATGTTATGCACGTATTTTCTGTTATATTGTGTATATACTATACATTTACATGTTATATCATGAATATAAATATTATCATGATAGTATAAGTTTCATTTATTGTTATTCTTTCATGATTATTACGATTCAAATATTTCAAAGTGGAATGGGAAACATCAATTAAGAAAATAATTTTAAGTAAATTATTTGATATATAATGTATGGTTTGGATTGTTACGGAATTGGTTGGGGACCATTTAATATAATACCCTTGATGAATAAATGGTCTGATTAAATGAATCATTTTTTCAAATCAGATGGGCTTCTACTCGATATGCTAAGATGTCTTGTGAAACGTTTTGACAGTAAATGTACCATGTTCTGATGATACATAACGTACAATGAATAAGAATTTACTCTTTTGGGAATTCAATAATTATTATTATCTATTTGATTTTGTCACCAAATATATAAATTCATTTATTACTCATTTTATTTATTAAATGGCGTGTTTTATGTTCTATTTATCTTTCCATATTGATATATTATCATTGATTCATTATTTTTTCATTGTACATAGCCTTATCGAAAATTTGAGATCACCCTAATTATGTTTCTGTTTCCCCAGGTTATGAAAAGGATATATTTGAAGGAATTTCAGGGATAAAGAGATATAATTTTTTATTCTTTATTTATTTTAAAAATTGAATATTGGAATAATGTATTTAATATAATTTTCCAAAATAGATAATTAATTCATCTCCATAATATTTTATAATTGTATTAATGCAAATATAATTAAATAATTCTCCATCTTCGTGCTTCTTGGGTTAGGGAATTATAAGTAATAACCTGGGGAGATACATAAAATAATTGTGTGAGCTAAAATCATTCTAAGAGGATATATTATAATATTGATCAATATAACATGGAGTGATCATAATCTTCATCATAATAACATAAATATAGTTTCATCATCCTAATAATTAGATGAAGTAATATATAGAGGCATGTAATGAAGAAATGTATAAAAATGAAACATCATGTATCATGTTCAAAAATATTTCACTTCATATAATGAGATTCATTAATTACCCAATACATTGAAGCACAATATAATTCTGAATACACCATTCAATTCATAACATTTACATGCATCATATAATTCAGGGCGCACCCATCATATCATCGCATTTACATAATCGTACATGCCACATAGAATGTATATCAATTATACACATAAAATTTCAAATATAAAATAATTGATATAATTTCAAAAATAATATATTAATTAATACAAATTTTGGTATATGAATCATCAATCTTGAGTGAATAAGAAACAAAAATAATTCCAGTAAAATATGATTGTTTTTTATTGAAGTTTTTTTTAGAAACCCCTAGAATTTTCAATGAAATATTAATAGAAAGATTTATATCCAATAAGATAAAATTTAAGGATAAATATACTATATTTAAAGACCATTAAACGATAACCATACTGAAAATGGAGTTATTGAGTGAAACCCCAAGGAAATGATGTTGTGATCAAGAAACCCCATACCCAATGTATGTATTATTTCTTCACATTAATATAATTTATTACCAAGTAAATTAATAAATTATAAAAAAAAATATACATTAATTTTATTCATTCTAGTTTTATTAATTTCATTTATGGGATTTTTTGTGAGTTATTGATTTTAATTTCACAATTCAAGAGTGTTCGTTCTTTTTCATGACCACATCACATCAAAATGAGTACGAAAGATTATATAGAATGGATATATTTATATTTAAGTGAAATTATATCTTATCAATGATCATAAACATTTTTAAATGGTTATATATATATCATTTTGTTAAATGGTGTGAGAAATAATCATTTAAAAAAAGGTTAGTGATGATCATTTCAATTTTTGGCAGTTTTTCAAACCTCAAAACTAGTTTTCTTCAACTATATATTATTGGCTATTTGTGTTAGTTAAAAAACATAAAATGGTTTTTAAAATACCTTATATATTATGTAAAAACCATATGATTGGTACTATGATCATCTATTATGGAGCTAATGGAAATGGAAAATGAAACGCCCATGATGTCAGTTAATTGACAAATCAATGGTGATGAATTAATTTTATGAATAAATGTGAGATATTCAACGGATTTTGATGATGGATATTACAATAAAAATATATAATTATAGTATATAAATGGTAATTTATTTATCATGAACATTTTTATAGTGGAGGTGAGGATACAATAAGGAAAGAAAAATAAATTTATTGAAAATTAAAAGGAAAAGATAGATGATTTTACATCTTGAAGTTATCCTACTGGAGAACCTCTTTAGAGATATTATTTATAATTATGATAAGACCAAGAGATCCTATACATGGGGGAGTGGATTTAGAAGATATTTTGAATTAATTTTGACATTTATAAATGCTTGTAAGTAGTGAGGCAAAGTTATAATGAGGGGTAATATTTATAGTGAATGAGATGGGTGTTTTCCAAAAATATTATTCATTACATAAATATTTTGGAAGACGACTATGAATAAATTGAAAATTGTAACTAAATATTTTAAATTAAATATGTATACTTCAAAATATTCATCCTACATCAACCACACATCATCTATGACTGAACAATTAACATATTTATCTTTTTTCATAAATCATCATATTTTAATATTCACAAAAAATTCAGGTATTTTAGAAAAATATAAAAATACCAATAACATATTTAAATGATAAGAAATTAAAAATTAACTCCATTTTATGAAAATAATTTTATACATATTATACATTTTGGTTTAATTTAAAATAACTATTTATTTGAAAAATACCAATTTTAAAATTATAACTGATTTTATAACACATTCACAATTTATCATAGGTATAATAAAATTAACTTTTGATCATAATAAAAACAAAGTATTATTTACTAAAAATATTTTATAAAAATAAATTTCCTTTTAAATCATTATTTTAATTATAAAATTGTAAATAAATATTTATGAGTTATAAAAATACCAATACTTAATTTAGTATTTTAGAAACATTTTTTTACATATTTCATGAATTAAATATATTATATTTTCATTCAAAACGTACCAATATTTAATTTTTAGTTTTAAAGTTGAAGTTAAAATTCCATTGGATGAATTACCTTTCCTTAATGCCATGTTACTATTCCAAAGGTCATGTTACTATTCCAAAAGTGAAGTTATTATTCCATTGGTATAGGTTCATTAATTTCAGAAAAACCGTCTTATTTCAATTTTTATACATTTATAATGTTTTTATTATGGTATCTATGTGAATTTATGTTATTTATACTATATTATATTATTATAATAAGGTATAAATTCTATTGATAATGTTTTGGGTCATTAAACCATTATCTTGAAAGGATCGACAATGATTCCATCACTGGGCAAGATGTTCCCTAAGAATGAAACATATTGTAAACAAACCACACATGTATTTAATTTAGAAAATACATTCCACATCTTTAGTTTTTGTAACCTATCTATTAAGATGTATAATTACTCCTCAAAACTTTTGAAATTTATCATAATACCATCAATAATGAACTCCAAAAATTAATCAAGGTAATTATTAATGACTCAATTAATAAAATAAAAAATTATTGAATGAATATTATTCAAGGATAATGGAATAAAAATAAAATAAAAATGACCATGTTTTATTCCAAAGGTGTCCTTTGGTATTTCAACCTTTCTCAAACAAAATGGACGAGGACCTCATCAGAGGTAAATTTCAGAAAATATTTCCATCCTGTGAAGGAGGTTAAGAAAATTAGCAATCCTTGGAAGAGGATATTTCATCTTTAATGTGATATGATTTAGCTATCTATAAACTTTTCATGTATAAATTTATCTAATGTTATTATTTACAATGAGAGTAGCTGATACCCATGGAGATACACTTTGTTGAATAAAAACGTTTTCCAAAAGATCAATATGTTTGATGTTTAATTTATACAACTAAACATATTTCATTTTATATAGGTATTTGGATAGTGTCTTTGATCCCAGATTGAGTTCAATGGATCACTATTCATCTCTTTTTATGGAAGTTCTAGGAATTTTTTTTTAATACAGTAATGTATTTCTAAATAATGGGGAAATTTTTTATCTTTAGACATTCGCATTCTACTTTTTCTCCACCAACCAATTTATAAGGAAGGACATAAAAGGCTATTATTGACATCGTTTTTGAATCTCATTTGAACATAAATCCATGATTTATGTTAAGGTATTCAAATATTTCATTTCATAAGTATTTGATATTAACCGTATACTTTGATAGCTAGTCCATCCCAAATATAGTGTTGAATTCGACCTTGGAAATGAGTATAGATTTGTGATAAGATTATTCTCAATAAAGTTGATACTAAAGTCTATATATACATTTTACACTAGAATAATTCTAAAATATTTTTTAACTACTAACTTTAGTTATATAACTACAGGTTATGATTAAAGATTCTTTATAAACACAAATGAAATTAAGGAATTCATTGAACTGGTTCTAACAAAGTACAAGATAGATTTATGATTTTAAAGTGTTCACCTTCTACAACATCATTTGGACCATATTCTTTTGCTACATTGATTTCAGAAGTCTAACCATTCTCCATTGTCCTAGGTGGAATTTTATGGTGTGTTCCATCCATTATCTTCTAATTTTTAAATTTATATAAACGATCCCAATCCTTCCACAGTGGAATCATTGAATTCAATGATATTCTTAAACCATATTCCCTTTTATATTTTCATGATTATGTTTAGGGTTAACCTCTCTATTATATATCCATGTTATATGGAAATATCTTATTCACTTATAACACTTTTCACTCCCCAAAATTAGTTCCCAAAATTTTTCATCCCACTTTTTTTTTCACACGCGATGTTACATTTTCATTCATAATCATCAATGATGAAAATTATTCATTACGTTTGGATACATTGATATCTTATTTTCATTCATCATATGAGACCATTTTGTCCCTATATAATCCATTTAAAACATCATAGAACTCCTCACTATATCTTCATAAATTTCACAGTATATATTTTCAAGATTCCACCATTGATGGGGTCTCAGTCTACTGATGAACCTACAAACAATTCCCTTTGGATGCATAACAATACTAGATTGTTGTATCAAGAATTTATTTTATTATAAATGTAATAGCATCCCAAAAAGTTATATTACATAATATTAATCACTATAAATTCATTATTTATTTTTGTTCTCATTGAACTGGGAAAATACTTATTCAGTAATACAGAACTTAACTCATCCAAATACATAACATCAACCCCACCCCCTCTATGATTTAGGTTCTCAATTATTGTCCACCACCGACCAGCTTCACGATATAAGCAACATATTACCAACATGAAATTATATAGATATGAAAAATGGGTAATATAATACATTTTACTATAGTTTTAATCCATTATTCTTTAATTAATGAGTCAAAGGGAACATTAAATAAAGGATGGCATTGAATCCTAAAGAACTCAACTATATGTTGTTCCCAATGAGATGAATCATAATTCTCAACATGATTCAATTTGTTATTCATCCCCAAATAATGTTATATTTATCATCCTTGGGAATTTATTGATTCCATAATCCACCATATTAGGTATTTTTTAAATTCAATACTCATTTCACTCATCATTTTCTTCGTTAATCTAATTTCCTGCAGTTTTTTTATCAAAGAAAAAAACATATTGTGAAACAAGATACATTTAAAATCCTATAATTCTAGTGGGATATTAGGTCCTAAAAATATGAGTAAATAATTTATTATTTTATTATCCTCTAACAACAATTATATATTTTATGTTCATATAGAGGGCTCAAAAAAACAATATGTTTAACAAAACATATCCCCTGAGAGTATCAATCCAATTGTTCAAAAAAGCCCATTTATATAAACTAGGTAATGATTGATTCAAAAATCAATGAGACCATATTATTGTTATTACCTATAAGTAAAAATATTCAATATCCAAATATACATGTAATATACAAACATGAATTCATTTCTTGGAAACAACCCACATAATACTTCACCAAAATTTCATGATATTTTCTTATATTTAGAGTTATCTCAATAGTTATTACTAATTTTTTCTTGTCCATATTTCCACTAAAATGTAATCTAATAACAACTATAGAGTGCTGACTTCTAATACATATCCCAATTATTACATAGTATAAAAATTAATAACACACAATATATTTTATTTTTTAGTGTCTTTAAAATTTAGAACATAATTCAGAAATAACATAAAATATATTTTACTCCACATTAAAGGATTATTTATTGGTTCATCCATAGTACATTTTTCTAAATATTATTTTATAGGGAAATACATCAAAATAAATGGATGGGAATGAATTCATGGAAGGGAATAATGATTGGAGATATTTATAATATGCTAATGAGTCATAACAATAGGTAATGATCATAATAATATGATGAATGTCATAATATATTGATCAAAAATAATAACATGGAAATGTGGAAGCAATATAAAATTGATACATTTAAAATCATATCTCCACGTTTTATCATCATGGTTTTATAATTCATAATTACTATGGTTATGAACAAAGGTAATATAAAACATGTCATATGTAGAGATTGATTGTTTTACCAATGAATTAGAGTGCTATGAGGGTGAACTATTTGTATTTCATAAATAATGTGAACCAAATTGTTCAAAATAAATCATTTAATCCATAAATTGTTGGAAGTAATGAATGAGTATCATATAAAATAATTGCTTATATAAGTTATTAAATGCTTGAGAATTACATCATTTTTAATCCACAGAATGTGAATGGGGGTTTTTTACATGATTATATTCAAGCAAATAATGTAAATTTAAATATTTGTAAATAAATATGGAAAAGTAAATGGTTTGTGTATTCAAAATATAATAATTATTCATTTATAGATAGAAATTATATAAATGACTTTGGTTGTATGACGATATAAAATATGGATTGAGAAAATGGTATAATTAGAGTTAAGAGAGGCGATATATTGATAAATAACAATTTTTAAGTAATATTTACTTATGAAATTTTAAAATAATATTGCAACCCAATACATAGATAATATTCCACAAGTGAGTTAGTTGAACAAAAAATTAGAAGTTGGGAATTTTCTTACCATAATAAGTTTCTTCCTAAAAATTTGTTATGAATTATTATGTACTTAATGTCACCTTGGATGGAGTATATGGTTGGTAATATGACAATAAATAAATTTTTTAATATATTTGTAGTTAGAATTTATTGGGTAATTATTGTGTATTTATTCTTAAAATGGTGGAATTTTTTTATGATTTTCAAGTATTGGTCTTAAAATTCATGGTTGTAGAATTTGAAAAACCATGCTCAATACTATATATTTTTATCATGTTGTTATAATTATTATTCATAGATTATATTATTTTAATATATTATAGTCGAAATCAATATATAAATATTACTTTGGCCATAGATAAACTATTTTCCACAATAATATTGTTTTTAAAATGAAAATTTGTATTTTAGAATTTGGGAAGTCATTTTTATGTTTGTAAATTAAATTAAAACCCTTAAAATAACTAATATTAATAATATAAAATAATATTGGACTTGGATTATATTTAGTTTATTATTTAATTTTTATTACTTATGTATTATTTCATAAAACATACTGAAACACAAAACTATATTTTTACTCATCATTTAAATATTATATAGTTTAACAAATTCAAAAAAATTCACCCTAGTACAATTTTCATGCATTGATTTAAAATATAAATTTTATTTTATCAAACTAATTTTCTTTATAAGATAAATTTAAACCATTTATAAAAATTTATTTTTTATTGAAAATATTAGTTTTATGTCATAGTCATATTTCTGACAAATATAAAAAAACATTTACACATTTTAAAATTATATTCTCAATTATATTGAAGAAACCTGTTTTTTAAAATGTTGATTCATAAAAACAATTTTTATATATAATACAATATTTTATTATAAAAGTGTATATATGTTATAAAAATATATTTTTATTTGTATCCAAAAATATTAGTATCAAAATTATCTTCTTTTCAAATATATTTTATTAAACTAATTATTTTAAAAAAAAATATTTTCAAAATAAAAATTTAATCATATAATGGATATTACTCTTTCATGACACTAAGGTCTATAAGCATAGCCCCAAAATACCAAGCCTATTCCCTACGAGATAGGTGTGTGATAATGACGATTTCATTCGATGAAACAACTAACATTAACCTAGTGGTGACTCCCACAAACAATAACATCTCTTATAGTTTATTTAATTTAGGAATTTATTATTTAATCACTTCTTAGGATTGGTCAAGGGAGAATCCTAGTGACGCTACCTATAACACAATGAACTAGGAGACACTAAATGGTTCCTCAAGAAAGTGGGTCATATGGCTTCAAAAACCTACACATAATCCAGTTGATGCCAAATAGAAGTGGCGGAATAGAGAGATTATGGGGGTATATTATTACCACATATTAGTGTTTAGAATAGTAGTTTAAAAAATAATTAAATAGAAAAAGTATAATATAAATCAAGAGATAAGATAAATAATTTAGAAGAATATAATGATAAGTAATCCAAAATCTTTCTTATATGATATTATGATCATGTTATATCACTACAAATCTGGAAAAAAGTTATACTACCATCTTAGTGGAATACATATATAAATATTAAATTATTAAAATGAACTTTTTTATATAGAATCATGAGCACAGATCATCCATATTCTCCCCTTATCCTCTACACAACCAATCAAGAATCATAATTTCAGTGCTTTCATTGATTCTTGCCTATATTCATGAAGACTTTCCAAGTACCCAACAATATATCTATTTGGTTGTGAGATAATACTCTGTAAACCACCATTAATGGTGTCTATAACATGTTTAGTCCTTGCAATATAAATAGAATCAGGGTGTAATTTCTCATGTATAACCAAATTGAAGGTAAAGTATCATATGTGATGGACATCCTATCATGCCCAACATGAATCCATGTGAAACAATAACAGATTTCCCATTAAACATGGATGTTTTAATTCATAAATATTTTAGTAATACTGTTTATTTATGAAAATGTACACTAATATCCAAACCAGGTATTTCTGTATGTCTATAAAAATACCCACACTGGTCTCACAATGTAGTAGAGTATATAAAATCCATATTTTAAAATTCTATGTAGTCCATTATCAGACATTATTGTGCCTATTAAAATTTATAGAAGACAAATTCTTCCCATCTATTCCCATCATAATCATGATCGAAACTCAGTAAATTCATGGGTGGATTAGAATGGGAATTTCATTTGAGTATGCCCAATACAAGTCTATGAAAACTAGTTCTGATGAGCCGAAAGGACTCATGAATCATTCTTAATTAGTATCAAAGGGGTAAACTAGTCCAAGTAATCCCATATCATAATTGAGATCCCTATATTAGAAATTTACATAGCTTTCTTTTGGAATCATGATACTAGGATATCATCTAAGGTATCCACTACCATAATCAATTGTATTCCCATTTCACTAAGCATGAGTTATTCCAACCCATTCAATATTAACCATATTTCGATTTCAATACTAATAAATAACATAATAAAGAGGAAATTCCATTATTATATCAATTTAAATCAATTTATTCATTTCATTTATAATGAACATCAAAAACAAGGTATTCATAACCTTAAACAAGTCATTTAATTATAAAAAATCCTCAAACTAAAATTGGCGATCACACACACACCCAAAAGGGTGGTATAACATATGAAAGATAAAAAGGAACACCCCTAGGAAAAATAGGTTATTTATAATGGCCTCCAATTATGAAAATGGTACTATTGGGAAACAAAAACAGTTTCCAATAAATTAATTCAAGATGGTCCATTAATTTTAGGGGCATTTCAAGAAAAACCTGGCTTTAGGCGCAACAACAACTAGGCTTATAAAATACCAAACCATTAGTAAATGATATAGAAATACTATATAATGTTCATGGTAGAAAAATCATATAGTACTGACCAACAATTTCTTATGGGAAAAGGTAAAAATGAATAATAAACCAAAATCATAGAAATTGTGAAATTAACTGTCACCTATACAACTCTATCAATATTAATAAAAATGAAAAATGAAAGAAGATGGTTTAGGAATGTACCTACATGGATATATTGATAAAAATAGTGTCTGAATCAGGTATCAGATGGTAAAATAAGAGACAAAACTACAATTTCAGCTTAAAAGGGAGCACATAGCATGAAGGGTTTATCTATCAAAGGATGAAATAAAACATTTTTATATTATATGTGACTTTATAGTAAAAAAATATGATTTCCCATATTAATTCTAGGTCACATGGTTTTTCCCCATTTTTGGACAAATCATGTGCCAACTGTGTGCCCTTCTCAACCTCAAGTGGGGCCCCCACATGGCCTTGTTTCATGGTTAGAAAAACCATACACTGACTAATCATTAAGCATCTAACAAAATAATTTTTCATCTCATATGGTCTTCTACATTAGGATAAATGGTTTCCCCAACCCATGTGGCCTCCTGATACCCTCTTCCAAACACTTCATGGTTCACTCAAACCACGCTTCATGGGTCACATGGTTTCTACTAACCATGAATCATTGTTTTCTTTTACATACACCAAGACTACATGCTTCAAACAAGCCCCCAAAATCCCTGAAACTCCCATGATATCATTTGGAACCCACATTTTGTAAGAAAAAAGTAGTAAAATATAAATTAAAATTATCCATACCTCATAAGAAAACTTGTGATTGTAAAATATTCTACCTAAAAGATTGTTTCCCCCAAATTGCAGTTCGAAGAGTGGTCAAGAGGTGCCTAAGAATAATTATAGCCACAGATCATGTACTTTGTTCAAAAACTCTTTTTTCCTTTCATGTAAATGTTTTTTCTTCCATAGATCATGTACTAGTGTAAATGACCGACCTTGGAGAATTTTCATAATCCTATCAATGATACGAATTGGATTCTCCTTCAATGAAAAATCCACATATGACTCCACCTCATCTAGATGCATAGGGTGAAAATTTTCTATTTGAAAATATCTATGATTAGATTCATGGAATACAGCTTCATAGTCTGATAACTAGGATGTAACTGCAATTTAATTGATACTAGATCGACACCCATTAGAATCATTAACTACCCGATATATTATAGTGAAATATTACCGAGTCTCTTAATTTTTATGTGTCCCGACCCTAGTGAGATACATAAAAATAAATGAACCTAGATCTCAAACTATATAGGTCTTAAATGGAAATGAGTGTCTGATTTAGAACTAAATAGTTAAGTACTCATCTACTTTCTAATCATCCAGGCCAACTCTGAAGTCTACTGCATGAGACATGGTCGTGGTAGAACTATCTCTTCTTCCTCTATCAAGCACATGGGTGATCATCATGAAAAATCATATAAAGTATCATAAGGTTCCACGTGACTAGTTATATGATCGCTATTATTATAGGTTAATTCAATAAGGGGTATATTCCTCTCCGAAGATCCCCCAAAACATATGATGTTTGGAAAATGAATGTCCAAAAACACCTCAATCAAGCGTTATGACAGGCCATCAATCTGAGGGTGGTGTCTCGTGGCCAGAAGCACATGTGTACGAAAAATATTTATATTACCTTCCATAAATAATATTTAAAATGTCCATCCATATCCAATATATTATTATGAGGAACACCATGATGGAAAAAAATCTCAATGATATAATGTCCCCCATGATCATTTACTAAGATGTTGTCCCTAATTGGTAATAGATGATAATCCTTCATGAGACATTCCATAATAACCAATACAATATCACTACCTCATGGAATCATTGAATAACCAATCATGAAATCAATTATTATTTTTCCAATTTAAACTCTGTTATAAGTCACTTATTTCAAAGCCCAGCTTTTCACTGGTTTTATGGGTTCACTTGTTGATAGGTGGAACACCTCATGATAAAACATGTTACCTCACATTTCATCTTCAGACACAAATATTGGGGACATCAATTTGGGTACATCTTGGTAAGGACGGTATGCAATGCACAAATTGAATCTATAAAATATCATATAAAATTCATTCATATGTTTATTGGATTCCAAATGTGACCATAAATGTGTATAATTTCATCCACTCCAACTGTTTAACCAGGGTGTGAGTCCTCCCCTTATACTATTTCATGTAGGACTTAGTCCTAGTCATCACCTAACTATCTCATCCCCAAACAATCTAAAATACATTAATTAACATATAAGTATGATATAAAATTCTTCTTATTACTATCTATAACCACTAGGTGAATCTCTAAAGACTATTCTATATGTTTCCACATGCTACTAGCATCTTAAACATCCTATATACAAGTCCTCATACTTATTTCATTGGACACTTCATTTCAATTTCTAGCAGTATAGAAAAGATCGATGTCGTAATACTCTAGGAACTCGACCATATTCCATTGTATTAAATTAAATTCACGTTGTGTAAATAGGTAATTGAGATTTTTTTGGTCTATATAAACCGAAAAAATCTATCCTAGTAAATAATTCCTCCAATAATAAAATTTGTTAACAACAAAATATTACTCAAGATCAGGGGTGGGTAATTTTTATTATGCATCCTCAAATAATGATATCTGTATTCCATGAATCACTCCTCATAAATTATGACTTATCCTTAATAAATACATAATTCATTATTGTAGACATTATTGATTCTTCCCAACTATGGCATAATCAGAATTGGGACTGAATTTAGTATCCCATTAGGCTCATAAACGGTTGTATCATAGGTATCTATCCATAACAACCTCACACAATTCTAAGTCAAAACTGTAAGAGGTGATTCAAAGCATGTTATGTCATATATAAAATTTGTGTAATATAAAACTGTCCCTATGTAATTCCATATGTCATTGACATTCCTAGGATTCTCCCTAAAAAATACAGTTCTCACCATCACTTGGTCAATTGATACTCTTTTTACTAATATTATATGCCCTTGGAAATGAATCGTATCCATATAGAAGAGGTACATTGTGATATTATAATATAATTGATAATATATCAGTGCATAAAAAATTATATCAATTTGTTTTTTATGATTTCTTCAATTTTGGGAATGCACCATTATTTCTTCCACTAATACCACAATAAATGAATTTAGATAAAGATTGGAAACTCATTTCATTAGTTCCATGAACCCTTTTGCATGTTCATGATTTCAATCCATATAACCAGATACACATATAGACCATCACTACAAAATAATTCGATGTGAGGTGTGTCTGAAGGATGAACAGGTACAAAATTATAACCTAACTACAAAACAATCTATAAGAAGACCCATAGTCCTCAGAGCTATTCAATGTGAACCTATATAATTGTTAAGGGATATCAATTCATAACCATCAACTGGTTTAATTTATGATAATAAAGACATATCATATTTGTACCATCCACCTTTTGTAAAATATTATTGGTGAACCTCATAAAGAAGTAATATTTCATATAAACTCCTTTTTCTATTGGACCTCTAGCTGCCTCTTGAGATTATGCAACTCAGTTGTATCCATTTTGTCAGGAGGATATGATATATTTTCATCACCTGGAACAATCTCAATAGATAACTCTAGCTCCATATCACAGGTAAAACCACAAAATTTCACTTATAAAACATCCCTAAAATGAGCTACCACTAGAGGAATGATCACCTGATGTCTTCCTTAATCATACAGATATAATTATGAAAACTGGGTTATCACCCCACCAATAACATGATGTTATGGTCAATATCCACACTCCTTAACATCTAATTTACCCTTTTGAATAAAAACATCTCCCTTTGCTGATTATAAAGTCACCATTAGAAGAAAATAGTTGACATGGGATCGATATGATTCTATCTATTCAATATTGTGAATGGAATCGAAACCTATCAACATAAGGGAAAAAGATCCTATACAAAGTGACACCCTCCAATATCAAGGGGATAACTACTTGTATTGGCGTATACACTACATTCTAATCACCAATAGTGTATCCAAGGCTATAGCACCTTCTATAAACTAAACCACAAGCCCATGGATTTCCTAAAAAGGTGAAGATATTAAACTATATGATTCACTTGCCCCAAAAAGATGAGATACTAAATTATAGACTACTAATATCATACTAATCACCATAGATAACCCCATGATAATCTCCTCAGGTGTAGGATGTATAGAATATATTTATCTTAAACCAAGAACATATGAAACAAAATCAATATATTGAGTATGTGTAAAACCTTGAGATCCTGACAATTATTTTATTTTCAAATTAATATAACATTTCAATATTTTTTATTTCAAATTACACTGAAAATATTTCTATATATATATATAAATCTTGTTGAAGCATTCCATTCACATGCAATACTAACATGGCATGCACAATAAGAAGAACCGCGTTGGCATACATTGAAAGAAACATTGTGTTTCTATGAAAAACCTCTTTTTATTGTGTTTTTATTTATATAAGATAATTAAAACCAATCCATTAATTATAATAATAACTAATTATCATATATTGTTTTTTATATAAATAAAAAAATTATAATCAAATATAATATTTTTAGTAATGTCCTTCTACATTAAAAGTATTGTTTTCTTGAATGGATCAATATTAAAAATAAAATTAATTTTATAAAAATTTATAAATTTAATGGGATAAAATAAACATCATTTTTACATTAATAATATCGAATTTATCCTTCAGATAATTTTTTGGATTTTTCTAAGATACATCAAATTTTGAGGAATAATGAAAAAATGCTACATTTTATTTAAAACTGTTCTTTTTTTTCTAATTAATTTTTAATTATAAATTATGATATATATACTTTCCTGTAAAAATATATTGATATTAAAAATATTAATAAAATTTAATTCATTGGTATAAATTTCACTTTTAAACTGCATATAAAATCTTAATCACTTTTGATCATTTTCCTCTTTGAAACCTCAATATTTCGTCCCATTTGTGGGATTAACACTATTCATAATTTTTTCTCTTAAATAGTTGGAATTTATAAAATCTAACATGAACTATTTTATTCAGTCTAATTTTTAGAGACTAATTACAATATTTTGCTTTTTGGCCAAAATGATTAGTAAAAGTGATTATAATTAATCCCAGTGGTTATGGCCATATTAATCATAATTGGGGACTAAAACATAAAATTAGTGTCCCATATGAACAAGAAACAAATAAAACCTCAATTTTCTTTCCATAGTTATTCCATAAAACTTCCATTATTTTTTTGGATTTATAATAATTTTTTAGGTAATAAGAGGTTCACACCTAATTTTTTTTAAAAAATACATGTGAGTTATTTTCCTTCCCTATTAAAGGCAACCACATCTACCAATTACTCAAACCTCTCAAAATTATTATTTTCATCCAATATATGCCCAATTTTTTCCCCAATAATACTATCTTTGACTTTGAATCCTCCCTTCAGGTAGATACCATCTCTAGGAATCCTTCTGTCACATACCAAGATGTGTTGCCCGATAAAGTTGTAACATTTTCTCTCAATCTCCTTTCGTTTATTTTTATTTTACACCAATGATATCTTTTTAATCAAAAATAGTTTTAGAAAAAATATTATCATCCATATACAATGATTTTTTAGTTAATAAGGATGGACCTACTGTTACACACACCTCAATCCTATGGATTTTGAACATTCTATTTATGTGTATGGTGAACTAATCCTCACAAATAAAATGAATTTTCTTTTCTCCCTTACCACCAATCATATTGTCCATTGTGATGGAAAATATAATTTTATATGTAATATATTATAATTATTATGTATTTATGCATGGTTTTACCTTTTAAAACACATATCTTTTTACCTTAAATTTGGTGTTAAAATGATAATCTCATTTGAGGAAGTGTGGACTTCCACCACCTCAAAGTGATGTGATTCGTTTACATACAACCTGAAATGTATTAAGGATGTGTATGATGAAATTATATGATATATATGATATATTAAATCTATTGGAACAATTATATATATAAATACAAACACACACATATATATATATATACAAATTTAATTCACATACATTCTTTATATATGACAAAAAAACGGATAACAATTCATGTGTATGTAGGGATTACCGTATCTGTGAATAGTATATTACATTTCATAATTCTATATTATATAAATAATTATATTATAATAATACTGGACATACCATATATTTATAAAATTTATTACATTCTTGAATCATTATATAAGTATAAGGACAAACAATATCACAAATTAAGACACTTCTAAAGAACCAAATGAATATTACCAAAAATGGATCATTAATATAAGATAATTAAAAATAGTGTAATATAAGGTCATAATCAAATAATATACAATAATATTTAGAATAATATTACTATATAAATGATTTATAAAAAAATTATAATTTTTATACAGAAATATTTTATAAGTACAATGAAATTCCCAAAATAAGTTTAGGGGATTTTCATTTCACATTTACGTTCTATGAGATACAAGCTATGTTCGCCACTAATTCATTTTCGGTGGTGTATGTACATCCCATGATTTTATTATATCAATCCTTTACATAATTTTATGTGTATTAACTTTCTAGTTTTATTGTCCTTCTTTCATGGGGTTTTAGTTTCAAATGATACCAAATTGGTAAAAATATTTGATCTCAATTTTCATTCTTTGAGGCTAATGTTTTTTTGAAACTAAATCCTTCATCAGGGGGAATATAATTCCATATTAAAATTATTATCATGAATAAATTTTTTTATAATATAATATTATTCATGTAGTTAAATTTCCTTGCATAGAGAGCGCAATCCCAAGATACCACGATATAAGAGTTTATTGAGGCAATTTCATTCCATTTAGAGATTGTTTTTTATACTTAATCTGAAAACATTTTTTGATACATATATAATAAATATTATGAATTTTCCATAACCTATGTTATTTTATGATATAATCATGTATTGGTAACATTTTCTTTTCATTGGTACATATGATAGTTAAGAAGGTGTTTTTAGGAAAGCCCAACATTACCCTCTCTTCGATAAACAATCTGTGTTTTCTAGAAGGAGTTTCCAAGGATATTATTACCTTGAACTATAATATATTAAATAAATATCTACAATTTTTTTCTTTGACCATTCTCTTCAATGGAATATTCTTTTCACCTTCTTAACAAGGAACATTTCTATCCTTTTTTACCTTGAAAAATGAATGTTCTTTATATTGTGTAGGACTTGTATAGATTAACCTGTTGTCATTTATTCGAAGTTCACATTGCATTTTTAAAAAAAGATAATATTTATTAAAATATTTTTAAAATTTAATTTTCGATGAATTTTGTTTTTAAAATTGGTTTCAAAATTATAATATATGTTATAATGGAAAATTGTTTTCACAATTATTTCAAGTCTTATTTAGTAGTTTTTGAAGTTCTTTATTTTGAATGGGGTTCAAAACAGTTTCACATTTCATTATAATTTTTCAATAAAAATGATTTTCAAAACGTATTCAACATTTATATATATGTTTTTAAATTATTTTCAATGAAATTTTATTCAAAAAAATTTAAATATTTTTATAAAAAAAATTACGTGTTTTTAGTTAATATTTTTGAAATGGTTTGAATCTTATTTTAAACATTTTCAACGAAAAATATTTTAAATATGATTTCATGTATTCTTTATATATTTTCATGTTATTTTATAATAAAATGTTATTCAAATGGTTTTATGTGTTAAAAATAATATTTCAAACAAGACATATTATTTTCCTCAAGAAATGTTTTTTAGAGCATATTTCAAAAAAAATTCCATCTAAGATTATATCTATTGATCTTATTGATGCCTTTATTGGAAAATATCAAAAGGTTCCATTCATGTCCGTTATATGAATGAGTTATTTTAAATTCAAAGGTCTTTATGAAACCCTTTTCTCGGTCATTGGTAATATGTTTATGAATGCAATTTCTCTTTCATGGGTTGTATGATTTGGAAACCATCTTCTTTTGTCTTTTAATGTCTCTGGGGAAATGATTATGAAACCTATCTCATTACATATGTTATTATATGTTCACATGTTTATGACACCCATTTAATTTCAAGGGTTTTGATATGGTATTCACGGTATTGTGGAACATGTATGTATGACTTCATTAGGTGATGGGTGGGACTCATATCTACTTCTATTGAATTGGGTAAAAATTTATATCTCATGAGATAATACAGGGATAGAATGAGGGTAACATGATCCCATAATATGGGGCTAAAATTATGGATACTCAGATTAGTAATAAATGGCGAGAATGAGGGTTACTCGGTTTAGTAATTCTGGGATGGAATGGATCTTACTTGGTTCATTAAAGAACATTGTATCGTAATATGGTCTTGAATGTGATTCCATCATTACTATATAAATCCGTATATGCATATTTTTTACATAATTCCTTACCTTTCTTTTATTTTTTCCTTTTATGGATTATGTTCATTACATTGTTTTGATTCATGTCTTATGAACTTCTATGATTTATGATATGATTCATTTATATGATCTTTTATAAGCATGGTATGATCTTCTATTTTCATGATCATGTTCTCATACACTTATTCTCATGTCTATGTTATATGAATCCCTTGTTTTACCGTTACTGAGCATTTGATCTCACCATTGTTTATATTTCCTTCCCCAGATTATGAAACTATGCATTATGTTTGATGTTTCTAAGAAGGGTTCCAGTCACGAAGAACCTAGTGACCGATAATGTAGCTCAAATATGTACAACTATTTATGGTTCCATGATTCCAATGGAACTATACCAACTATGTTCTTTGGGCATATATTTGTATAATTCTACGGTATTCTGCAATTGTAATGTAATGTTTATATTTTTTAATGTGAGGGTCACTATAGTTGGTGTCAAAGCCATGATATGGTTATCATTTTGAAACTAGGATGAGAAAACCTTAATGATATCCCTAGGTTTATTTCAAATAATACTTCTATGTAATGTCCCATCCCCTAAGGCTCGTTCCATGACTACCCCAAGCCCGCCTTCCATAAGCATGGGGTTGTCAACTAGCACTGGAAAGTAGTATCACCAAAATGGGAAGCCACTACCTTTAAACATGTACAAACACACAGCCAAGAATTAAAAAAGATGCATCCACAAAGAAAAACTATAGTAAAACATGTGTGTTCTGAATGTAAGGCAGCCAGAATACAATTACCACATTAAGATACAACTATAACTGATAAACAGAAACATCTCCTACGATTGTTCACCATGGATAATACCTAGAGGGTATGTATAGCCCGTCTTCACTACTTCCCATGTTATCCTGTCTCCTCTTTGTACCTCCTAGTCCTGACTCTCTCATGTCTCAGCCAAGCTACTCTTCGTCTACAAAAGACACAATGAGGTGCAGGAAAAGCATGCAAAAGGGAGAGTATACCAATATCCAATATGGACCCTAAGACCCATTATGTTCTCTTAGATGTCCAAAAGGGAAATAAAAAAAGAATTATATCAATAAAAAATAAAAAAATTCAAAATACACAACTCAAACCAGATATACTCATGTCATACACAATGAAATATAAGGCCCCAGACTCATGGAATTTCCAGGATTTCCAATGAAGGATCATAGCATAATTCAAGGATTTGGAGTAAATTCACCATGAGCTGACCATCCTTGATGGCACCCATCTGAGATATGTACTCAATTAGGTACAACTCAACCATTCAATATTGAAATGTCTGAAAGGGCGTACTCCATCAGGAACTTTATTCTAGAATTACTACTAGTTCCTGACACTAGAGTTCGTTCAATCGCAGTTTTTCACCTAAGGCAAGACGAAGGGAAAGCAAGTGGAGAGGACCACTCCTCAAAAATGTGTCATGCAGTCGAGGGAGCTCAATCGACCTTGATGGACTTGTTCCCTAACCGATAGGGGAGTACAACTCTCGCAGTTTTTTTGGGGGACCCACGCCCTAGTATGTCTTTGGAGAATCAATCCCTTACTAGAGGACCCCCACCCTGGCACAATAGGGGAGTATAGACTCTATATGTGAGGACCCTAACACTACCAGATAAGGGAGTACAACTCTGCTAGTTTTTTTTGTGTGTGGTTCTCGCACCCTAGTACGTCATAGGAGTACCGACCCCAAGCTAGAGGACCTGCACCGTAGAATGGTTTGGGCGTACTAACTCTATTGAAGAACTACATAATGAGGAACCTAACCCTAGTTAGAAAAGGGAGTACCTACCACAAACATAGATGAACCACACTTAACATGGTAGGTGAGTACCTGACTCTATGTGATCTATGTGTGGATTACCCGTGCCCTAGTGGAATAGGGGATTACCGAATCTAATGATAGAAAAACCAATTAGATGGAAAAAAACTTACACTCATGACATGGATGGACTTCGAGATCCATTTCATGGAAATGTTCATCCTTGTGACTCTATGCTCAGTGTGTTTATATGATCTACTACACTTACATTATGAAAGCATGAACATGGCCTAGTACTCGGTGAGGCTCACTAATCTCTCCCTATACTCCACTAACATGTAATGATACCCTATATTCACGGCCTGAATGATTCAGTAGGGTATTTTATGGGAGATCAGAGGATCCATGATATCACTTATCAATTGAACACAATAAGGGGTGCTAGAGTGAGAACTTTTGGTGCAGAGCTTCCTAGCTGGGGAGGCACTAATTGCGAGAGCCACCACCAGGTGAAATGTAGCAGATTCATGTGAATCAAGAAGTAGGTAGTTGACACAGGGGACCAAGGGGGACATACCTTAGGGTGGATGTCCTCGGGATTCTAGGATGGTGGTGAGGGGCTCACAAGACGGAGGAGGACAAATGAGAAGTAGGATGCACTACTCGTGTGGCAGGCAGAGCCACATGGCTCGCGACTACCTGACCTTCCTTATGAATGACCATATTACCGTCAAAGAAATGATGATTTTGGGGCATTGTTAGAGCATGGAGGTCCATAGGGTGGCAGAAATGGAAGTGGAGTTGGTCGTGCTGTAGGCAGTGGGCAGCGATTGAAGGTTCTATCGCCACAACCTCTAAGAGGTCCACCCTGACCCCATGGAGCATGTGGGCAGAGATGATCTCAGCTTTAGGTAGCTAAGGCCTTTGACTACGGTGCTCTGGAGATGATTTGAGGTATAATTTTTGTTTAATCCACCATAATTACAGTATTTATAGACACAGGTTTGAGTTACTCTTTTATTTCCACATCCCCCGTTCTGAGCACAAAAAATCAAGTGGAGCCGTTTGATCGATCATTACAACAAGAGATGCCAATGGTAGGGGATTTGACGATTAAACATTGGTTACGGTAATGTGTGAAAACTCTAGGAGGCATGAGCTTCGGTAGGGATCTTTTAGTAGCGGCGTCGAGGCCTTACGACATTATCTTGGGAATGGACTGGTTATCCACAATCATTACTTAGATCAACTGCTTTAGGAACCAAGTTCGGTGTGTCTGAAAGGATGGGACCAGGATTACCTTCCAAAAATATAAGGGAACATTTCGATCACATGATCGACATTCCATGAGGAGGTGAAACCGATCATTAAACAGTTGGCTAGCCTTACCCTCACAGTAGATGATGCTGAGAGTCTGAGCTATCCTGTAGTGTTGGACCTATTTGTCGATATATGTTCTGATAATGTTCCAGGACTAAATCCACATAGAGAGAAAGAATTTTAAATCGAACAATACCCCATGACGGAACCGATATCTACAACCGTATGTCGGAAGGCTCCGGTGGAGCTTTGTGAGTTACGAGTATAGTTGGAGGATTTTCAAAGGAAGGGGCTTATAAGGCCCAGTGTTTCTCCAAGGGTAGCCCTGATTTTGTTCTCCAAGAAGGCATATGGGAGTTTGTGACTCTGTGTGGACTATCACAACCTGGACCAGGTGACAGTGAAGATTAATTATCCGCTTATGATGACTGATGATCTTTGTGATCATCAAAAGGGAGCTCATTGGTTTTTAAAGATATACATCATATCAGGATATCATCAACTAAGGGTATGAGATGATGATTTACAGAAGAAAACCTTCTAATATCGGAATGTCTACTATGAGTTCTTTGTTATTCCATTCGGCATGACCAATACCCCAATAGTGATCCTAGGACTCATAAAGAGGATCTTATATCCATTCCTCAATAGCTTCATGGGGACTTAATTGATGAGATCCTATTGTACTCAGTGATGGAGGGGGACATTCCTATAATCTAAATATTGTTCTAGATATACACAAAGAGAACCAACTATTCAGTAAGATATTAATTTTTCAGTTCTGGATACGAGAAGTTCACTTTATGGGACACATTATCTCGGAGGCTAGAGTTGCAGTAAATCCATTGAAGAAAAATGATGTGATTTCTTGGAAGCCACCATGAAGTGTGATAGAGGTGCAGAGTTTCATAGGGTTGGATGAATATTATTGGGGATTAATTCAAAACTTTTCTAGAGTTGCAACCCCCTTATCATCAATGACAAAAAAGGGACATCCCTTCGTTTGGACAGAGAGATGCTAGCACGGTTTTTTGGAGCTGAGGTCAGGAGTGAGGGGTTCACCCTTCTTAAGGATACCAGAAGTGGGAATTTTGTATGTAGTTTCCTGTGACACATCTGGAACAGGACACAAATTCACCCTGATGATGGAGAGAGTAGTGATCACATTTGGTTTTTGAAAACTATGATATCATGATAAGAACTATGCAACCCATGACCTAGAGTTAGTGGTTGTGGTCTTCCCCATGAAGATGTGACGACCTTACATTATGGGAGATAGTTTTACAGTTTACTCTGATCACAAGAGTCTAAAGTAAATATTCTCTCAGAAGGACTTGAGCCTGATACAGTTTTTATGGATGTTGTTCCCCTTGGACTATGACATAGGAATAGCTACACCACTAGGAAGGGGCATGGTGTAAGAGGAACTCAACAAGAGGTCTAGTACACAGTTGCAGAGTGAGGTGACTGAGAAGATTGTTGTGTTAAAGATGTCCTTTATTGATATAAATGGAACACAAAATTCTATGAGTGTAACACTCCTAATTCTATAGCGTGTTTAAGAGGCACAACTTGGGTACTTTGACTGTGAGGCTCGATGTGCTCAGATATCCTCAGGACATGCACCATAAAGATTTTCCATGGTGGGGAGCATGAAATACTCTTTAGAAGAAGGAACATGGTACTGGTTGAGCTATGGGGGATGTGTTGAGGTAGTTCCACATGTCCCCACTGGCGGTACATCTTGAAGTGGAGAAGATTTACCAAGACCTCAGGCGTCAGCACTGGTGGCTGGGAATAATGAATGTAGTGGAAGAGTTTGTCTGACAATGCCTCATTTGTCAGCCAGTGAAGGTCGAACATTTGGTTCTAGTAGGAATAGCGTATCCAGGAGAGGGTTTAGAGTGGATGTGGTATGGTATATTCATGGACTTTGTGTCAGGGCTACCACGTATTTCCAGAGGACATGATTCCATCTGGGTGATCATTGACTGACTCACCAAGTCAGCCCACTTCCAACCTATCTAAGAATAGTGATTAGTAGAGTTCATGGGAGGACTGTACGTATAGATGTTTGTATGGATTTATGGGGTTTCATCGACACTTATCTATGATCATGACATAGGTTTTACTTTCGAATTATGGAAGGGATTACAGGAGGCGTTCGGGACTAAGGTATGTAAGAGAACCGGCTTTCATCCATAGAGAGATGTTCAGACGGAGCAGACCATACAAACACTCGAGGGCATGATTTGTGCTTTCATCCTATATTTTGGCCACATTTAGGAGGATTAAATGCCTTTTATGGACTTCAAGTATAAAAAAATATATCACTCCACTATCAGTATGGCACAGTTCAAGGCTTTGTATGGTTGACCATGCAGATCACCTCTATGCTAAACAGACCCATGGGAGTCAGGACTTATGGGTCTAGAGTCAGTACGGGCAACCACATAGAAGGTGAATATCATCTTGATGCAGATGAAGACTGCACAAAGTAGGAAGAAATCTTATGTTGATAGGATTTGGAGACCATAGGAGTTTGATGAGAGATACCATGTCTTTCTACGAGTCTCACCTCGATGAGGTTTGTAGATATTTTGTGGGGGTGACAATCTTTTTTTGAGGTTTATTGGTCCTTCCCTAGTTTTCATCCAAGTTGGCGAGGTGATGTATCATCTAGATCTTCCCCCACAGATGCATCGAGTACCTGATGTTTTCCATGTGTCGCATCTGAAGAGGTATGTTCATGACCTATTTCACGTCATTTACTAGGGCGAGATGGACATAAAAAATGGGGTGACATTTATAGAGTTTCTAGTGGTGATTGAGGATCTACAATAGGGGGACGTTCATTGATGATAGATACCTCTGGTGCATGTTCACTGGCAGCACTGGATCCTCCAATAGATCACTTGGTAGAGGGATTCTCAGATTCATGCTCAATACCCCCATTTTTCCTTATTCTATGTTGTGCCTTTTGAAGATGACAATCCCTAAGGTGGGGAGAATGAAAAGACCCAGATTTACATGTAATTTTTTTTACAATTATATGGAACAATTCTGAGGTTGCAAAATATGATGGAGTTATTTTTCAATTTCTAGTGTTCCTGAAATGTAATTTTAAACATTATTTAAGATGGGTTTTGTAAACATGCGATCATGAAATCCGAACATATGAACAGGTGCTCAGAATAGAAATTTGAAGGCACTGTTGAACTCGTAGTGTCGTGACTCTCTTAAGGGAGGATTAACCTCAACCGAAGTGGGGCAAGAGGAGAAGTAGGTTTCTGTGTTTTTTTATGGTGGATTAAATAAAATAAAGTTATTTAATTTTAGAAATTTCGTCCCACCTGAAATTTAAATTTTTGTGTCGGGACCACAAGAGTGTGGTTAGGCATATAATGTTGGGAATTTATTGGCCAGTTACTCTAAAGTTTTTACCACCAATCCCTTTAATTTATTTGGTTCATTAATTATATATTAATGAACCCCTCTTTTAATGGTTGTGTGATCCTCTTTCCACTTTGTTGAATTTTTTGAAATCGATTGCGAAGGATGATATTTAGAGAGTAGAACTTTGGAGGAACCCTTTGGGGAAGAATTAATCAACCAATCATGGTCAGAGGATCATTGTTCGAGAGGAGTCGTTCGGAGCTTGTTGTAGGAACAACGAACACCGACACACCTTCAATTGTGATCCTTCTCCATTGGATTAACGAGGTAGGGTTTAATTGTGATTTTTTACAAGATTGGAAGAATGTTTTCTAGATTGCCTCTTGTTATCAAGCTAATGTGGATGGTGCCCACAAAATGAATAAGGCCCGGACCCTCTGCTACTCTATTTAATCTATGCATTCTTCTGGTAAATTTTTTTGGGTTGAATGAAATTCATAAAGAAAGGTCATGCAGTGAAGAGGGAATCTCGAGTAGCCTGTAAACATGATAGGATTAAAACATGGGTCACCAGAGCTCACCCGGTAACCTGCCGAATACCACTGGTGACCGACTCCGGGAGGCTATGGCGGCAGCCAGAACCGGCCGGCCACGGTGTTGGCAGTGCACCATCATGGGCTGCTAGAGAATCAGTTCATGGATCTTTAGTTGTGACGGCCAACCGTGGCGGGAAAAGAATGAACGCGGAATGGATGGCGGTGCACCCACGTGTGCCGCCTGAGAAAGAGGTCACCGAATTTTAGCCAAGTTAGATATCAAAAGTGGATGACATCGGCCAACCACAAGATAAGGCAGCAGAGCTAAACAGCATGCCACCAGTGTAGTTGCGGCTTCGATGCAGTGGTGGCTGGATCTGCTCCCTCCGGGCCCCACCAAAGATGAGGCATTGCCACATGGTTACACCGCTTTGGAGGAAACATAACGGCCTCTCCGATGTTAGGGAAAACTGGAGAGACTCCCCTACCCCCCTCCACGTGTCATCTAGGGTGGGCCAGGGGTAGTCACAGAATGGGCTTTGAGGGACGGGTCCTGACAATGTGGTATCTGAGGAGTTGGTTCTCCGAAAAACATGGACCCTGATCATTCCAATTGAGTAATAGTGTAATGTTTTTTTAGTGTGGTTTCTAGTTTTGGGAGTCTATTTCTGGTGTGGCAGCTGACATATCTGTACACCAAGACCCTGAATTCTGATTTCAAACTTTTTGTACAAAAACACTGATTACATGTGTTTTGTAAATGTTATTTATATCTTTTGAGACATCTCACTAGTTATAATTTATTGATCAGGGTTCATCTTGATTACCTTTCTAGATTCCTCCATGTAGATATCCACCTAGAATTCCAATGTGTGACCATGAGGATGGTCCACAGTGTGATGAGGCTTCAGTACAAGGATTATTTCCGGATATGGTACCTTTGGGCGGTGTCCCAGTGATACCACTTCCCATTGGCCCGTAGTTACTACTAGTGCTACCAGTAAATAACACATGTAGGGTTAGTGCCTTACCTGAGTTTCAGTGACTGATATGCCTTTGGTTCCGAGGTGAGCCCGACTCACAGGCAGCTAAGGACTGGCCTAAGGTGTTGACCAGGTTCCCATCTTGCTAGATGTAAGAACCCAGTTCATAGTTTGGACATATGGGTTTCTTCTTTTTCTTTTTACATAATGTTTTTTGATAAAATAATGAAAATGGTGGGGGAATCCCAAAATTTATTGGTACATGCCATGTACCTTTCCACACACAGTGTACTTTGGCTATGTAGGATGACTACATAGGGCGTGTAGGCATGTCGGTGATGAAGGGTGTAAAACCGTCCACACACCGTGTACTGGGTATTAAACATTGTTTAATTAGTCGGCAGGTGAATATTAAGGTGGTGAAGGTGACTTCTAGCTCAGTGATGGTACACGCTGTGTATTCATGTCAATAGATGAATAGTGTTGCGTTGGAAAGAAGCCGCCAGAGGAATAGTTAAAAAAATGAAAATTACACGAAGTGTACTTAATATTACATGTAGTATAGTTTTTTCGATTAAAATGGGCAGTAGCCTTTACTTTTGGAAGAGGAGGTGTTTGGGTTCATTTTGGAGATCAGGATGATGCCAAAGCTTTGGAGATCACCCCGCTCACACACCTGTAATCTGATTCTATATCTGTCAATCATGTTGGGACTAAATGGGTACGCCCTCCCTTCTCGTAGATCTTTTAATACCAATTATTTCCCAAGGGGAAGTTATTTGAGGTTGAGAATGTATTTGTTTAAGATAGATCTACATCTTTCTTTTGCGTTTCAGGAGGCGACGTTCACATATACCGATCAGTGGTGATCGAGGTAGGTGGTCTGGTGTTTATTTCCAACTGTTGAGTTGATTTTGAATACATTTGTGCTACGAACCCATGTTTGGGGTGTCGTAGTGTTGTGGCATTGACTAGAAATTATCTTGAATTGCATAGATAAAATTTTGATAAGTTAAAACTGCTGTTTGGGATCACTTCTTGGATCCAAGGCCACCCAGGGGTGCAATAATCTATTTAGCCATTTGGACGGGATACCTATGGGTATATCGTGAGTTTTACCATGTTTTAAATTTCCTTGAGAGTAATTGTATATAATTTTATTCTTATATGTTGGGCTCCACCAGGTTACTTGTATAGCCTCAGGGAAGTGTCTCGTTTAGCCTACGGGAAAAAAATTTCATTCCTATGGGAAGTAGTTCATGTGCCTGTGGGAAATAGATTATGTTCCTGTGGGTGACTCCTCGTACGCCTATGGGAGATATTTGTTATGTATGTGGTCTTACTCCTGTGGCTTTCGACCTTTATTACCTGAGGGTAAGGTTTGTATGTCTGAGGATAGTGTTATCATGAATGTTCACCATGGTGATTTTCATATGTTGTACCTGTCAAGTTAAATCACCAACTTGGCATGGTTAAATTGAAATTAAAAATGGAAATATAACTGGTAAAGATAGTTAGTTTTGAGTATGACTTTGTTTATTACATTTACTACTGCACACTGTTGTAGCACATTTTCACTAACAATTGGGCATGGGCCTTTGGTGGTTGCCTACTGGGATTTATTTCTCACAAACTAATTAGGTCATGTCTTTGACCCAAAATAACTATATTGTTGTTGGTGTAGATAGGTGCATGGGTCCCTATATAGGTATATGATTGTTGCAGAGGAGTAGGAGAGCATGGGACCAAGCTTAGTCTTGTGATGCTGCTGAGTTCCTGTTGAAATGTTTTGTTTTGTTTTGTTGTACCATATAATTTGCTCTGTATTTTATTATATTGAAGTGTATCATGTTCTTGCTATTTTCAAAGAATAGTGTAATGCTGCATCTTGAGATATATTTGACTATTGGTTCTATTTTACTTCGATTATCCAAATAGTTATATATTGTTTACTACTCCCATTCATGTTTCTTATTTTTCTATTACACTGTGATACACTTCGAAAATTAGGGCATAGATTCCCCACTATCAGTCTTTGTCCCCTGCTGCTTGTCGGCAGCCTCTGGCATTTGGTGAAATGCGCTTGAGGTTGTGTGACCAACTGGGTTCGGGGAACCCATTGACTGGTACACGGATCAGGGACGTTACAAAGTGGTATCATAGGGGTTTCATTTCTTTGACATAATGTTTAGAGCCTTAGTCAAGGATATGAAGGACATGGTAGTTGGTAATAAGTTGTTCTCGGGAGTAGCTAACCTGTGTATAGGGAAAATCCAATCTACCTAGTTATTGCAATTATTCCTAGTTTTGCAAATTTAAAATTGTGTTGATTTTCACCATTGGGTGACACACTTTTGATTATGATGTTTATATGTTATATGTGGGTTCTATTTAGTTGCAACCCGGTGAGATGTGTTTATTCCATTTCATGCATCATTTTGGAACAATCTAGAATCAAATGTCATGCTTTCCTTCCAAGCCATGTAGGTTCATTAGAAATTTCATGTTGTTGTGATAGTTGATGTGCTAGAAAAGTATGTTGTTGTGATAGCTACTTTGATAAAATCCTATTATTTGGTAGGGTATTGTTGTGTGAGGTTGCTGATATAATGAAAACCAAAATATGGTTTTTGGGGAGTATGGGCCCTCAATAACTAAAATTTGGTGGATCATTAATGAGTTTACATTGTTATTACAAGTGTAAGATGCCAAGATTTGATTCATGGGGTGTATGGGCCCTCACGAATCGAAATTTGGAAATTAGGTGTTTGTTCTGTGTTTTTTTTTGGGTTCTGGAGTAGTTTTTGAGGCATACTATCCAGAAAACCAAGCAGGCATGTCGTGTAGTTCTATGGACAGACGTCGTGTGGTCTTCTGTTCGGGAAGAAATGAAAACTTTTTAAGTACACATTGTGTTCCCTCAATACACGCCGTTTACTCTCTCCTCATGTCAAAGACCGTGTGGGCGAGGACACGTGGTAGGGAATGGATTTGGAGAACACTCCTAGTACTAGTTGTACATGCCACATAGTGTTAACGTGGTGTCCTCTCATATAACTAAAAACACGGATGGAGGAAACCATAAGACATACACATCGTGTCTACCTTGAACATGCCGTGTAGTCTGACCTAGGTACCTGGCCCTGTCACGAACCACACGGCTATGTGTTATCATCCTTTGTAAATGTTGTGTCTGCTTGGAACAAGTCGTGTAGTGTCAGCCATGTAACCTTTCATGTAGAGATCAACACAGGTCGGTCCAGGGATTCATTAAACATGTCATGTCCTTTTGAAATATACTGTGTACTGTGACCTGGGTACACATGTCATGTCACGAACAACACAGGCCGGTGAAAGCCTGTAGAGTACACACCATGTACCTGTGGGATATGCCATGTAGTTTTGTTTTAGGAGAGCCATGTGCCTTAGCCATGTAGAAGGTCCTGTGCAGGGAAGGGGGATTCAAGTACATGTTGTGTAGTCCGAGGACACATGTTGTGTGTTTGGGGTGTTACACGACCAGTTTTAGCTGGAGTACATGCCCATGTGAATGGCTTGTGAGAACACATCGTGTAGTATTTATACACGTCATGTAGTCAAGTTTTGTAAATCATGAATGCTTTCTTTCTCCCATTCTCTTATTTATATCCTTGTTTTTAGTCTTTTTTAATCATGATCTATGGTGTGTGTTTGACCTTATAGATTCATGCCATAGAGATGACAACTAGTTTTTTTCCAGGAGAGCGGAAAATATTATAATCATGAGATGGTAGGGCCATGGGCTACCATTGGATCCTCCAGCAGTGCCAGATGTGATGCCACCCATTACACCAGACACAAGTGTGTAGGTGCAGTTCCATGATGGCTTCAAGACGTTAAATCAGACCTTCTAGGGGGAACTACAGGCTGCCACGTCTTCGGCATAGCTGACGCATATAATCTAGCAGCAGCATCCGCCTATGTTCTCAGGAGATGGCGGACCACAGGATACTGAGTTTTGGCTAGATTTAGTGTAGACTATTTTCGAGTATCTTGAAA
Source organism: Viscum album (assembly GCA_963277665.1). NCBI lineage: Eukaryota > Viridiplantae > Streptophyta > Magnoliopsida > Santalales > Viscaceae > Viscum > Viscum album. The sequence goes on from OY728160.1 coordinate 1,925,492,058, forward strand.
CACCTCCAGGGTAGAGGGTCAAGCTCACGACGTATTTCCTACGTGATTCCACAAAAAAGTGGTGTGATGTTACCACCCTGTCTAAGAATCACTGCGACAAGGTGTGGGAAGATTTTTAGGCAGATTTCTATGACTTCTTCTTCCTAGAGGTGATAAGGGAAGATCGAGCTCAGGATTTTATGATTCTGTAGGAAGGCTCCATGTTATTGAGGGACTATTCTGCTCTATTCACCGACCTTAAACGATTTTCACCCGTTCTGGTGGGTGATGAGACGTTGACGGCCAGACGATTTGAGGATGGTCTTCGATATGACATCTGAGCACTGGTGAATGTTTTCAACTTTCCTACAGTGCATGTTATTGTGAACCACACACTGATTGCTGAGCGGAACCTATGGGAATCTAGTGGTGTGGGCCTGGGTAGTTCATCACAGTTTCTGGTACTATTTATCCCTATAATATGAAGAGGTAGATGGATTTTTCTCATGGTGGTAGTACTATCCATAGAAATACTTCTAGTGGCCAAGTCATTTGCTACCAGTGTAGTAAAAAGGGGAACACGAGACCGTAGTGTCCACATTACTCAGTGGAGTGCGGATCTTGCGGCATGATGGGTCTTCATTATCATTTTTTCTAGGTGTTTCCATCGGTGGCTAATGAGAGGGGTTCTGTAAAGACTCTGTGTGTGGGAGAAGGCCCAATAGCTTCTGAATAGTCTAGAAATTGGGGTACGTCAGGGCTTGCATGCCGAGATGGTGGTCGTGGCCTTGGTACCCAGACACCAGGATCTGAGAGGCAGTAGGGTGGGTCAACTCAGGGTAGCCAGGCTGTGTCGTAGGGTCACGACACTGGGTAGGCATATGTAGTGCAACCGACCCAACAAGAGCAAGATATCATACCTTCTACTGTCATAGGTACTATTTTAGTAGCTTCTTTTTTATCTTCTACACATTTTGATACAGGTTCTCCACATAGCTTTAGGGTTGTGCCCATTGTGGAAAGCCTTGGGATCTGTGTTTCTTCTTCTTTTGATATTATAACTCTAGAAACTCATTTGGGAACTTGAATGACTAGTGTGCTTCTGTGCAAGGAGTGGCCCTAGAGGTTAGTGGGTGTCACTTTCTGTGGGACCTCTATGTCTTAGAGATGACATCTTATGTTGTCATTCCTGGGATGGACTAGTTGGTACCATTTTGATCCTTTTTGGATTTCTGTTATCACATGTTGAGTTTCACATCACCAGAGGTTGGAGATTTTATATACATGGGTGAATGGGATGTCCAGGTGAGCCGAGATGGACCCAAGCATCATGTACAATGTGTTGTGATAGCCCATATTGTGAGTTTGTATCTGGATGATAAGGGAACATGTTATAAGGATTTCCCTCCAGAAGTTGATCATTTCCGGGATGTCTTCCTAGATGACATTTCAGATCTACCTCCAGAGAGATAGGTGGAATTTTCTATTGATCTTGTGCCAGGAGCTGCACCGGTGTCCATTCCTCCTTAGAGGATCTTTACACATGAGTTGCAGTAGCTCAAGAGATAGTTAGAGGAGTTGTAGTCAAAGGGTTTCATCTGACCTTGTACTTCTCCTTAGGGTTTGATTGCCCTTTTTATGAAGAAGGTGGACGGTACCCTCAAAATCATTGTAGATTATCGAGACCTAAACCAACTGACAATTTAGAAATGATATCCCATACCAAGGACTGATGATCTTTTTGATCAACTTTTATGAGCACGAGTGTTCTTGAAGAATTACATGGGATCCAGATATCATTAGTTATGTGTTAGAACATCTGGCATAACTCTCACAACCTTCAGAAGAAGGTATGGTCTATATGAGTACATGGTGACGCTGTTCGGACTCACGAACATGCCAGTAGTTTTCATTTCTCTGATGAATCATCTATTCCACCCTTATCTTGATTCTTTTGTGGTAGTCTTCTTGGATGATATATTGGTGTACTATCACACTCGACACGACCATTCCACTCATCTTGAGATCATTTTAAGTACACTAAGAGAGCATCAAGTATATGCAAAGATCACAAGGTGACACTTGTAGATAGACCAGATACACTTCCGGGGTCATATTATCTCAGAGGCAGGAGTTGTGGTAGACCCAAAGAAAGTGAGAGAAGTAGTTTCTTGGGAGTATCCTAATAACGTGTTGGAGATATGATGTTTCATGGGGCTATATGGTTACTAAATGAACATTATTCAAGACTTCTCCCACATAGGAGTGTCGTTGAAAGGTTTGACTAAGAAGGTTGTGAAGTTCGTTTGGTCAGAATCTTGCGAGACTGCCTTTCAGAAGATGAAGTGAAAATTGACCGCAACACCAATCCTAATACTTCATGAAGAATGTAAGAGCTATACAGTCTACTGTGATGCATCATTGATTTGGATGAGATCAGTGTTGATGTAGGGAGATCAAGTAGTTGCGTATGAGTCTCGATAGTTGAGGCCACATGAGAGTAATTTCCTGAAGTATGATCTCGAGATGGCTACAGTTGTTCATGTGTTATGTTATTGGTTACATTATTTCTTGGGAGATCTTTTTGTAGTGTTTACATACCACAAAATTTCATGTATATATTCACCTATATTGACCTGAAATTGAGACAATGAAGGTGGGTTGAATATCTTTATTCATTTGACTTGGAGCTTGTCTATACACCTGGTAAGGTTAAAGAAGTTGCTAATGCCATTAGCAGGAAGACTCAGACAAAGGCAGTACAGGAGGCCATTGGTGAGTGGAATCTTATGGCTCTGTTCCCTAAAATGAATTTGGTGGTGCACGATAGTCAGGGGAAAACCTATCATTCATCCTTAGCTGTGACTTCTACCCTCCTGGATATATTGAGGATGAGACAACTATCTGATTCAGAAGGACTAGTTATACGGGAGTCCATCGAAAGTTCGGACCCTCCTCATGGTGGGATGATAGTAGAAGATGAGGTAATGTGTTTCCATGGATGAGTATGGGTTCTAGGGGATATACGTGAGGAGCTGATATGAGAGTTTCATGCTTCATCTTGGTCAGTGCATCCCGAATATACCAAGACGTACCGTGACATTAGATGTCAGAAATAGTGGACGAGTATGAAGAAAGAAGTAGCTTGTTTTTTACAAGATGTTCCATCTGTCAGTTGGTGAAGGTAGAGCATTATAGGGTAACTGGATTGTTACAGAATTTACCCATTCGGGATAGGAAATGGGATGATGTAGTGATGGAATTCGATACCGGGTTATTAAGGTCACCTTGAGGTAGTGATATCGTGTGGGTTATTGTAGATAGAATTTCCAAGGTATCTCAATTTTTCCAATCAAAGAGACCTTTTGTGTTTATGATCTTGGGAAGTTGTATATCCGCGAGGTTGTACATCTTCATTGGGTCCCATGTTCAATAGTTTCAAATAGGGACACCTGCTTTATGTCTCATTTCGGGAAGGTTTTACAGAGGGCATTGTGTACATAGGTGCTACTGCGCACAGCTTACCACCCTCAGATCGATGGCCAGTCAGAGCATACATTACATGTTCTTGAGGACATGCTGCGTGCATGCGTCCTGAAATTTGGGGGTTTTTGGGATAATCACATACCCCTGGTCGAGTTTTCCTATAATAATAGTTTTCAGGAAACTATTGAGATGGAACCTTACGGGGTTTTATATGGTTGGCCCTGCCGATCACCCTTGTACTAGATGGAGGCAGGTGAGACAGCTTTACTGGGACCACGTCTCGTGCTGGAGACTTTGGAGCAGGTGTAGATAATACAGAAGAGGATGGGTTCTGTGTTGTATCGTCAGAAATCTTATGCTGATCACCGCAAATGACCCTTAGAGTTCATTGTCGGGAATCTAGTTTTCTTATTTGTTTCACAAAGGTTGGGATAGAGGCAGATCATGAGACAAGGTAAAATTTCATTGAGGTATGTAGGGTTGTTTGAGATTCTGGAGTGAGTTAGGTCAGTTGCCTATCTGTGGCAGTTACCATAGAGATATCGGGCCCTGCACGATGTATTCCATGTATCTCAGTTGCACCGTTAACACTCATACCCCACTCACGTTTTCAGCTCGAGAAGGTTTAGCTACATGTCGATGCATCTTTTGAGGGGCATCCAATTCATATTGTTGACAGAATCAAAAAGTTTCTCTGAGGCATGTCAGTTCCTCTCGTATGAGTGCTATGGAAGCATAGCCAAGTGTAGGACGAAACCTAGGAGAGGGAGACCGACATATATGCTCAGTTTCTAGAGTTGTTCACAGCTTATTATTCACCACCCTTGTAAGTGAAATTCAGGGATGAATTGCTTTAAGGGGGAAGTTTGTAAGAACACATTTCATATTTTTTAGGTATGGGTTTCTTATTTTCCTTTTTCCTTACGTGTTTTTGTGAAAAAAAGGAAAATTGTGAGAAACCCCAAATTTTATGGTTACATGCCATGTACATTTCCACACGCCATGTACTTTGGCTGTGTAGGATGGGTACACTGGGCATGTAGTCCTGTTGATGATGAAGGGTGTAAAAACCGACTACTCGCCGTGTACTGGGTATTACACACCGTGTAATCAGTCGGTAATTGAACAGTAAGGTGGCGAAGGCGGCTTCCAGATGAGCGACGGTACATGCCGTGTATTCAAGAATACACGCCATGTATTCATGTTGATGGATGAACAGTGTTGTGGTGGAAAGAAGCCGCCCGAGGAATAGTTTAAAAAAATGAAAATTACACAACATGTACATGATAGTACATGTCGTGTACTTTGTTTTTTTCACATAAAAGGGCAGTAGCCTCCTCTTTTGGATGATGAGGTGTTTCGGTTCGTTTTGGATATCAAGAGGAGGTCGAGGCATTGCAGATCTCCTGCTTGTGCACTGGTAATCCGATTCCGTATCAGTTGATCATGTTGGCACCGCACGTGTAAGAACTCCATTCTCATTAATCCGTTCTTACCAATTATATCTCAAGGGGATGTAATTTGATTTTGAGTGTGTAGTTTTTTTCTCACATAGACATCATTCTCATGGGTTTCGGGAGGCGATGTTCACATATATCGATCTGGGGCGATCGAGGTAGGTGGTTTGGTGTTTATTTCCAACTGTTGAGTTTATTTTGTGTACCGTTGTGCTTACGAACCTATGTTTGGGGTGTCATAGGGTTGTGGCCTTTGCCGGAAATTATCTAGAATTTAATAGATAAACTTTTTATATGTTAAAACTACTGTCTAGGATCACTACATGGATCCCAAACCACCCCAGGGGTGCGTTCATCTGGTTTTCCATTTGGCCAGGATACCAGTGGGTATACCGTGAGTTTTAGCATGATTTAAATCTCCATGAGTCGAATTGTATATAATTTACTGCATATATGTTGTGCTCGGTCCTGTTACTTGTATAACCTGATGACAGTGTCTCGTTTAGCCCACAACCAACCTTTTCACATGCCCATGGACAGTAGTTCATGTGCCTGTGTTCAATAGATTCTATTCCTATGGGCGATGTTCATTATTCTTGTGGACATACACTTGTGGGTTTCGACTCTTCTTACCTGAGGGTGTGGTTTGTTTGTCTGAGGACAGTGTAATCATTAATGTCCATCATGGGGATTTTTATATATTTTACCTGTCAAGTTAAATCAGAGGCCTAGAATGGATAAATGAATTTTAAAAATGGAAATATAACTGGTAAATTTAGTAAATTTTGAGTACTACATAGTTTATTTCATTTATTATTTCACACTGTTGTTGCACATTTCCACTGACAGTTGGGCACGAGCCTTTGTTGGTTCCCAACAGAGATTTATTTCTCACACACTATTTGGGTCATTCTTTGGCCAAAACATACTATATTGTTGCAGGTGTCAATAGGGTAAAGGGTCCTTATAAAGGTACATGATTGTTGTAGTGGAGTAGGAGAGCATGTGACCGATCTTAGGCTTGCGATGCTGCTGAGTTCCTATTGCACTATTTTGTTTTTCCATGTTTTAACTTTTACATTGTGCTGTATTGTAATATATTGGAGTGTATCCTATTCTGTTTTTTTTTCATAGAATAGTGACATGCTACATCTTGAGATATATATGACTAGTGGTTCACATTTACTTCAGTTATCCATGCAGTTATTTTTTTTTTCTACTTCCGATGTTTTTTATATATATATTGTGGTGCGCTACACTTTGAAAAATGAGGGCATAGTTTCCACACTATTATTCCTTGTCTATTGCTACTAGTCGGCAGCCTTTAGTGTTTGGGGAAATTCATTTGAGGTTGTGTCTCTAAATGGGTTCTGGGCACCCATTGAATGGAACCCAGATCCGAGATGTTACACTAGGGCACCATACAATCAGATGGAAGACCTGACAGTGAGGATTCAACATGGCTCAGTAGGGAAATGGCAGGGTTTAGATTACCCATACCATACAATGTGGTGGCTTTTTAGTGGACAGATCTTTGAGAACCATCCTCATATCAGGGGGGCTATTTCCCTAAAAATCTAAGGGGTATGTGTTTCCAAGAGCTTCTACATCATCGACAGGATGAAATGTTGGTTGTTGAGTAATCATCGTGGCATACTGATTATTCATGGTACTTGATGAATATTATAAGACCAGTGCTTCTTGGCTTGGACATATGAGTGTCATTTGTTTAGGGACATCTTAGCTAGAAATATTTTTCTATGAATTACTACATATGTTAGGGTGAAAGAGAGAACATTTATTGTTGAAAATTCATTTAATTATTTGAAACATCCATAGAATGTCAGCTATGGGATAGGAGGAAACTAATGGCAGTCTTAGTGACATGGATGTGAAAAATGATTCGGTAAGGGGATGTTATAGTGAATGATGAATCTGCAGGGTCGCACACATGGAAGAAGATATAGGAGACGAGAAAGAGGTGGTATACATTTTTATATGTTACAACCAGCACCCCAATGCGGCCCCATCTAGGATCATAGAGTTGTAGGATAGGGGAATGAGTAGATGTATGTGATCATAGAGAGTGTCCTAGGGGCTCCATGAATGATTCGAGGTAGGATCTCTGTCTACCACTGGATAACGTATTAATAGAAATAGGTAATAATCATTCCTTTTTTCCATGAATCTTGTTCAAGTCCTAGTGTTTCCGGTTATTAGTTCACTTGACCCTTATGTATGGAGATACAATTGGGAGGATACTTGATAATCACACATATGATGACAATGTGATTTGAATCATGAGGAGCATGTTTTGGGTGGAACCTCTAGGTGGCAACATTAAGGCCTTACAATGTTAATTTGGGTATGGACAAGACTCACTATTCATGCTCTAATTTATTGTTTTGGGAAAAAAGGATGTGGTATATCTATTAAAATAGTATAATGTTTTCCTTAGTTGGAAAAAAATGAAACCTAGGATGCATGGGTAAAAAAACTACATTGGAAGGGTGAAGCCATTCTTTCTTGAGTCCGCCAATCATTCCCTTGTGTTCGCATAAGTTATGAGATTTTTAGTTCAAAATAGTTGTGGTAGCATGGAAGAAAAACTTTTCAAAAGATATTTTTAGAATTACCTCCCCATAGGGAGAGGGACTTATAAATTGGATTGTACCCAGTGACAACACCAATATCTACAACTGCATATTGAGTGGCTCCCACATACCTCCAGGAGAAATGTGTTTATAAGGTGGACGAGGTGGCAGATTCACTGAGTAATTGGTCTTGTTTACAGGTTTTGAGTGTGGTGAGAAAGCATTTTTCCACATTACAGAAACCCTTTGTGGATAGTGATGGAGTAGCTTACCTCGAGTCTATAAATTTCACTCCCACACACCTCGAGCGAGTTAGGGAGGAAAAACTTGGGGACATAGAAAGTGAGTCCCAATGTGCATAGATATCCTTAAAAAAGGATCCTGATGGATTTTATGAAGGAGGGGTGCACTTCATCCTTCTCAAAGAATACACCATGGTATTAGTGACTCCCTGAGAGGAGGTGTTGAAGGATTTCCACACATCCCCATTGTTGGTACATCCCGTTGAGACGAAGATGTTCCAGGACCTCCGACGTCAGTACTGGTGGGTAGGGATGAATACTGAACAAAGCAGGCAGTTGCCTTATTCTGAAAAGTGATAGAGACCCTTAGAGATCAAGGAGGGAGAACATATGTTCTTGCAGGCATCACCCTGGCGATGATTGTGGAGATTCATCTGGGGTATAAAGCTATCACTATGGTTTATCAAATCTTTACAGATTATTAATAGAGATGGTGAGGTGGAGTACCACCTAGCTTTTCCCCCACAGATGCACTGGGTGAATAATGTTTTACAAGTGTCACAGTTGAGGAGATATGTGCAAGATTCATTGCATATTATCAACTAGGGAGATTTGGACTTTTATGATGGGGTACTTTTACATAGTTCCTAATGAAGATAGAGGATCAATAAGAGAGACTCCATCATAGATAGTTGATCCCTCTAGTGTGAGTTCGGTTGTATCATGAGAACCTCTAAGGGATCACATGGGAGCAGAAGGATCAGATTCTTTAGAATTACACTAATTTGTTTGATTTTCCATTGTTTTGGTTTTTGAGGACAAAAATTTCTATAGTGGGGATAATTTAAAGTCCCAGAATTTCTCTATAATTTTTTTAATTTATTTGGGGTTATTTTGAGATCGAAAAATATGATGGTATGCGATTTCAAGGCCTGGAGTTCCCGGAATGGTATGTCATAAAAGTTATAATCTTAAAATAGCGTGTGTTTGAATTTTTCTTGAAAAACTGGAATAATTATTAAACATTCCCCTGGAATAGAAATACAAGGGCACCATTACATTTAGGATGGTGGTTTTACCCTAGGTGTGACTTATTTTTAGTCAGGGCATGCCTCCTATGAGAAAAACCAAAATTAGAATAACCAAAAATAACATAATAAAATAATTTTTTATTATTTTTCGAATTATTATATGTCATGAATGTTGACTTAGATTAAAATTCACATACCAAAACTCTACGTGTTAAAGTATTTTTTTCCTTAGGAAAATCCTTACATTGGATTACACATGCCAACAGTTGAAGTTAATTTTTGGCTGCAAATAAAATAATTATGTAATAATTATACCGAAATTTTGGATCTTTACAGTCAATGGATGTCTCTGAGGATAAGTATATGGATGAATGAACATTTATGTAATTGTACGGTGATTTTTGAAAAAGATAATGTGAGTGGTTCCTTATAAATACATCCCTTCCTAGATACTAAGAGTGGATGTGGATTTAGAAAATATATACCTAGGGGTGACAACTCAGACATGATGTTTCAAGCATGACATAGTGTAATCTGGTACACAACAACGGGCCTTGCTGCACACCTCATTTTGCACTCTTAGTCAATTTCCATTGGGTATTGACATACTCATCACGAACCATCAAAAATGATTTAGATATAAGTTATCTTTGAATAACCATGTATAAATCCATGTTGTCATGGATTATGGAAACTATCATTATTTAGATATAATCTATGTAATTTTGTTTTTGTAACTATGTGGTTTTATTCTATGATATGAAATGATAACTCAATGATTCTGGTTTGAGTCAAGTATAGGAATGAGAAGGAACTGGATTAATGTAGAATGTGATGGATGATTATCTAATGAGCATTCATGTTGGACGATCATTGGAGTGAAATATGTTGTGCCCATTAATAATAATTTTTCCCATAAAATAATTAAAAATGAATATCATAACCAAATATTGGACTCCCGAAGGAAGATAAAGAAGGATTTAACTGAGATTTTAGGTTATAGAGACCATAGATGAAGGAATATTAAGTTTTCTTTTGTGTTGACTATGTCGAATGAATCACCTATGTGAATGTCTTAGGGGATCAAAAAGGAGTTTTGATTATTGAAAAGAAGCACACAAAGAATGTGATTTAATGGGAAAAATGAATAGTTTGGTTAATGAAATGGATGTGAATTTTGGCCACCCTAAGTAATCATCGAATTTTATGTGATTAATGTTTGGAATAAATGATCATTTTTCATCTCAATGTCCAGGATGAATGTTCTTGAAGAGAATCAATAATGCGGTGCAAGTAATGGTTATATTGATTGTGATAAAGAGACTACAAATGAATTGTGAAGGAAAAAAATATTGTGTAGTAGGATGAGGATGCAATTTAAATGGATTAGTAATGATGTAATTGAATTATTTAATTATTTTTATTCGAGAATTAAGAAGGTTGAATTATGCATGGATTGTCGTGTTTTTGTTTTTTCTAAGGATTTACATGAATAATTTGACTTTCCATGATGTACTAAAATAGTTATCTCATTATAGATAAAATTTTTAGTTAAGGAAGGTAACCCTTAACATTTTCATTATATAAATATAATGTTTTATAGATTATGGTACAAGGGATATTAATAGGTAAATTAGACAGTACTGATTTCCTGGGAACTATGTAAGGACTTGTTCAAGTTTTTATTATGCTATCATTGATGAAGATCATTGTCTTTTAGGATTAATGGTGTAAATCCAATAATGTTTGAAATGAATAAGATTGTATTCTTTCCAAGTGGATTTTTGGAAATTCATGTTGTTACCATGTTTTATGAGAATATATGATGCAGTTATTTACATGTTTGGAATTTTATAACCAATAGATAATTTTTTAATACAGGGGAATCAATGTTAATCTGATTTCGTGACACTCTTTCTATGATTTAGGATTTTCATCATTTTGATGGGTTATAAGGTTAACTATCCAAGACAAGCTAATGTTAAAAATCATAGATAGTATTTGTGCAGTGATTTTGTGTTCAAAACCTTTGTTAAAACGATAATCAGTGATTAACCTTATTTCAAGGATGTCCATTATTTATATTTTTTGAAAAGGAAATCATGTATGTTGTGTGACAACAAATCATGTCCAGCCAGGATATAGGTCTTGGACCCATGACTGAAGGATGATAAATGAATCACACCAACCATTGGCCTATTAAATATTCTAGTTAATGTATACTTATTTTTTTGAATAAATAATAATGAATAACCAGTATTGTTACTTTTTATTTTTAGTGAAAGTCAATTTTTTAATAGACAATTTGTAAGGAGTTTTATAATTATTGGGCCTCAAGAAAAATTAAATGATTATTTTCTTTATTTATGAATAAAGTTTAATATCTAGACATCTATTCTATGAGGTAATGAATGTGATATAAATTTTCCAAATCAGAACCCAAGAATTAAATTTTGTTTTTATAAATTTATCAACTATTACACAATGTTCTGAAAGAGATTAAATAAAATGATATCTTAATTACTTAATTTTCATTTGAGATGACGACCCTTTAAATCATCATAGAGTTATGAAATAGAGACCCTCAACTATCCCTAGATGATTAACTTTTTTTTCATTGATGACCTCAATCACTCCCTGTAAATATTTATGAATCTTTTCCATGTCTAATCATGACTCCCATCCTATGATCTCTTATGTGGAAAACCATTTATATATTACATTGGGTAACTTTTATGGTTAAAAAATTTCATTTTTTATTTGATTTTTTAGTATCTCGTTTTATATAATGGGATACTATGAATGAAACAATCATGTATCCAACCATTTATAACATAGATTAATTTTTAGGATGAAATTCATTTTAAGGGGCCTAGAATGTAACTCACTGAGATTTTGATAATTAATTTCTTCAAATTAATTAACATTTAAATATTTCTCATTTCCAATGACCTGTAAATTAGTTATATATATATATAAAAACTAGGTAAATAATTCCTTTTACTTGCAATACCAACTTCGCTTACCCTACAGGAAACACCAAAATTACGTATGACGCACGCAACACAGAGTTTTAATGAAATAGATCTTTTTATTTTTTTTCACTATTTAAATATCATAATTATAACTTATAATTTTAACTTATTAATAAAAACTTTTTAAACATGGGTTTTTATATAAATTTATCGTTTTGATAACCAAAAATAATATTTTTGGCAATGTCCTTTTGTGTTAAATTTTTTTCATGAATAATTCACTATTAGTTACAAAAGAAATGTTAGACACAATTATAAATTGATTTGTATAAAATAAAAAAATTAATTCATAACATCTATATTATCCTATAGTAAGTTTTTTGGGATTTTTCTACGAATCTTCAATTTTGGATGAATAGTGAAAACACTGCATTTTTAGTTAAAAAAGAACATTCTATCTAGTTATTTATTAATGATAATTTGTACAATAAATATTTTTGATGGTAAAATTATATTAATATTAATTCTATTAATTCTATTTAATTCATTTTAATACATTTCACGTTGAAATTGAATATAAATTCTTAACAAACTTTTGATCTTTTTCCAACATTGAAACCCCTTTATTTCATCCAGTCTGCGTGATTAGCACTAAATTTAATTTTTCCTCTTAAATGATTGGAATTTAAAAAATAATACACACTCCATTTTATTCAGTATAATTTTTATTATCTAATAATATCATTTTAATTTTTGACAAAAATGATTTGCGAAAGTGATTAAAATTAATCACAGTGGTTAAGGCCAAATTAAGCTCAATTTGGGACTAAACCATAATATTAAGGGTCCAAATGACATTGAAACATTTCCAAAAAGAAAATAAATGTACATATTTCATACAAAAACATTCCATTAATATGATTTTTTGGTATGTAGTTTTTTATGTAAGACTACGTGCACACAAAATTTGTTTCAAAAAAATTCAATTCAAGTCTATTTGATTCCCAATAAAAGGCCACCACCCTAACCATTCCTAATAAATATAAAACATATTAATTTATCCCAATATCTACCCTAGTTTCCTCCCAAAAATTTTATCTTCTTCATGTAATCCTCTCTTTTGGAAGATACCCTCTCAAAGATGCCTTTTGGAACAAACCAAAAAAGTGTTACCTGATGAAGAGGTAATTTCTTCTCTCATGATCCATTATTTTATTTTCTATATCTACCCCATACATTATATTTATTCAATTATTTATTGATAAAATAGTATCCTACATAAACTATGAAGTTTTTATGTAATTTTCCTTACCTTAACTTACAAAAACCTCAATCTAATGGATATCAAACATACTCTTTCTGTGTTTGGAAAACTATTGCCTCACGAATTAATAATTAATAATTTATCCTTTACCACCAATCATGGTGAAATTTTTGTTATAAAAAATATTTTTATATGGAATATATAATGTTTATTATGTCATTATTCTTTGGAATTCCTTTTATAACACATGAATTTTTAACTTCTATTTGGTGTCAATATGATAATCTTGTTTGAGGAAGTCTGGACGACCGCCGACTCAAAGCGATGTGATTCGTTCACATACCACATGGAATGAACTTAGGATGGGTTTAATGAACTTATATGATATATATGGTATATTAATTATACTTGAATAATTAAATATATATATATATACATATATATATATATACATATTTGTATCTATATACTTTCATTAAATATGACAATAAAAAAGGAAACAACATTCATTCATATGTACGTCTTTACGTCTCCTTGAAAAGTGTATTCCATTCCATAATTATATATTATATAAATTATTATATGTAATTATAGTCTATATTCCTGATATTTATTTCAATTTAATAATTATATAATCATGATATAATTATATGGATAAATGATATAACAAATTAAGACCCATGTGAAAAGAAAATCATTTACTACCCAAAGTGAAACTTTAATATAAGATATTTAACAATAGGATAATAAAAGGTCATTATAAAATAATATATGGAAATATATATATGAATATTCTTCATAAAAATATTTATAAAAAGCGTATATTTATTTTATAGGATGGTTGTTACGAATATAGAGAGAGTCAAGACACAAGGTAAGGTGATTTTAATCTCACTATTAATTTATGTGAGATACAAGTGATGTTCACCACACATTCATTTTGTGTGATGTATTAACATAATGGGAATATATAATATATATCATTTAAATTAATATTTACGTATTCAAAAAATCTTATTCTTCATTAATGTGGTGTATGTTTGAAAAGTTACCAAATTTGTAAAAATGTTTTTTCGCAATATTCCTTATTTGAGACTGATGTTGTGTTATGCAAAAAAACTATTTTTCAGGGGGCATATACATCTATATAACATTCCATAAAATGAATATAAAATTTCTTATGTTGAAATATCCATCATTTAATTACCTTTCCTTACATGGATTTAATGACCCCATGATACAATGATATAATAGTTTGTTGAGTCAATCTCATTGCATGTCTAGATTGTTTATGTTTATGATTACATTGATAAAATATTATGTTCAATATCTCAATAAAATTAATCAGATTAATTATACTTTTTTATTTCATAATATAATTATGTTTTGGTAACATTTAATACTATTTGGTAAATAAATTAGTTAAGAATGTTTTTTCAGGAAAGCCCGACATTACTCTCTCTTTGGACTGAATACCCTATTTTTGAAAAAGAGTTTCAATGGATATTATATCATTCCCCAATAATATATAAAATAAATTTATACCATTTTTTCATATACCAATCTCTTCATAGAAATTTTCTCTTTGATATCATAACAGGGGAATTTTCTATCCTTTTTACTATACAAAATAAATGTTCTTTTCACCGCGTACGACATGTACGGATTTACCGGCATCCATTTCGTCAAAGATCCCTTTACATTTTAAAAAACATTAATCATTATGGTTTTTTAAATGTAATTGTAATGAATTTTTTTTCAAAATGGTTTGAGACCTCTTACATATAATTTAATGGAAAACTATTTTTAAATTTTTTTCATGTCTAATTTACAAGATTCCAATTTTATTTTAATGAAATTGTTTTCAAAACATTTTTATGGCACTTTATAATTTTTCTAGAAAATTTATTTTCAAAATGTTTTAAATATTTCCTTATAATTTTTCAAATTATTTTCACAGAATTTTTTTTAAAACATATTTAATATATCATTAAAAGTATTCAAGTGCTTTCAAAGATGATCTTAAAATGTTGAGAAGCATATTTTAAAAAATATCAAGGAAAAATGTTTTCAAAATTATTTCATGTCTTATTTATGTTATTTCAATGTATTATCTATGAAAAGCATTTTTAAATGGTTTTATGTTTTAAAAATAATTTTTCAAACATGAAAGTATATTTTTTCAAGAAATATTTTTTGAGTATATTTCAAAATTATTTTACATATATGATATCATATATTGATGTTAATCAATCATTTATAAGAAATGATCTAATGGTTCTATTCATATCCTTTCTATGAATGAGTTATGATTAAAGACATGGTCATTATTATAACCATTTCTCCTTCAGGGGTGATGTTTTTAAGATGATCATTTCAATTTTATGGGTTATATGATTTTGGAACACACATTTTTGGAAGGGTTATGATTATGATTTATTGATTATGAAATCAACCGCTATCTAATGTTGATGATATGTTCACTAGTTTAAGTCACCAATTTAAATTCATGGGTTATGATATGTTATTTATGATCATGTAGAACATGTATGTATGATTTCATTATGTGATAAGTGAGTGCTATATATCCCTCCAATGCATTGGGTAATGATTTATATCTCATCAGATAATATAGGTTAGGAACGAGGGTTACTTAGTTTAGTACTGTAGGTATGGAATGAGGGTTAATTAGTTCATTAATACAGGTCTAGAATGATGGTCACTTGGTTTAGTAATACATTGATTGAATGGGGGACCCTATTTGTAAGAATAATTTCTCCACTATTATGGTCTTGGTAATGATGGATTGGTTACTATGGAATTTAGTATATTCTTATGTATTTCAAAAATTCCATTTCTTACTCCTGTATTATCCATTCATAGATTATGTCCTTTACTTCATTCTTATTCATGTCTTATTAACTACCATTATTATTGAAATGATTTATGAAGATGATATTTGATATGAATGGTATAGTAATATATTTTTATGATCATTTTATCATAATCATACGCTCATGTTTATGCTCACATCACTACCATGTTTACCCTTACAAAGTATTTGGTCTCACCCCCTTTTTTGTTTCCTTCCCCTAGTTATGAACATATGTATTTTGATTGATGTGTCTAACAGGGTTATAGTCACATAGAACGTAGTGGGAGTTTATTTATCTCACATATGTACTTGTTTTTATGTTTCCATGATTCCAAAGGAATTATACCATCTAGGGTAATTTGGAAACTGTCATGGGAATGATTAATTATTCCAAAAATGAATGTAATGATAAAATTTGAAAAGAGAGGGTATCAATAATGGGACGACTATTCTATCTGGGAATAAATTGTTCCTAGTTTCCTCAACCAAAACCACCACCTCGAACAGAATGATCTGTACAACTACTCCTCACATCCTAATTCGAAACTATGAATCCCATACCAAAAGCAGGAGTCAGAGTAGAACACCATCCACTAATTTCAAAAGGGAAGATACTAAAGAAACATTTTATGTGGTCCATCCTACTACAAACTCAGCACTAGACTATTTCATTGTCCCAATGATTCCTCATATTTACATATCTCCCACACTCATGAATGATGAAAAACAAAAAATAAAAACAATATCACTAGTACTACTTTATAGAGAAGCCTCAAAATTATGATTCTTTCTACAATAAGATGAAGAACTGGGTGAAGTGGTTGAACTTACGTGCTCTATTACCCAATATTGCCTCAGGTTCAACACAGTAATAAGCACCTAATTCCCTATATCAGTAATATAATATAGATGAAACAAATATACATATGACCAAATGAAATAATTATCTCTTTCCTCAATTTGTCTTTCCCAAGATATTTCACCAACAAGATATATCACCAAGAAATATTGAATATTTGGAAGATATATGGACACTCTACAACATTAATATTTCACTTATATAGATGAATAAACTCACAATACCTTTCAACACTCATTGTATCAGGATAAATGTAGTCCAAAAACATGGTTTACAAATCCCTCCAAAATGCATCTTGGAGTGTATTAGCCTCGTTCAATACATAGCACCTGAAATTAGGTTCCCCACAAATAATATAATAAGATTCAATCCCTTATAATGATGGTTCTCTATATGCTCAAATATTGGAAAACTTTCTCAATACATATATCTTCATCATCTGGACCACCATCCCCTAAAAACATAAGTGTATGATACTACTAGAACACAGACATCAGATCTTCCATAGATGAGGTATTCTATGGGATCCCTAAATGGTATTCATGAGGCACATAAAACTATCATGGAACTATTTCTTCATCACCCATATTATGTACTCCTACTAGTGTCAAAGATGAAACTATAGAATCATATATTGGTGTCCCATGGCCCACAACCTCTAAAGCTTGTTCTTCACCACCCACTTGGTGTACAAGTAGAGGCTTCGTGGTGGAATGCAACAATAATTCAAAGAACAATCCTCATAAAAAACATGGCCATGATAAGATGATAGATAAAATAATATGACATGTCAATTCCTACTTATAAACAAACCAAACACCTCTTCCTACTCATAAATCCATGATTGGAAATAAGAAATTACCATAAAATGGTGTTAAATATTGTTCATACCTTTCACTCGAAATGTATGATAATATCATGTAATCTTTTTTCACAATTTCAATATAATTTAATTCGTAGTTATTTCAAAAATATCATAGAATGGTTAAACGAAATGGGTCACAACATGTGCTCTATATGGTCCCATACACCTCATATAAAATTGTGGTGACCACTTAATCCAAACCACAACACATTCATGTCCTTGAGACCGATGATACACGAATCAATATTCTATAGTTGACTGGTTAATGTGTTTGAAATATCCTACTTTGGAAAAAAAATAGATTATAGAGGGATCTTCATGTTAAAATTGTGTTTCTCATTTACCTTTAAAAATCACTAACCAAATCACAGATATATAACTTATGGAACACGTTATAATGTCATAGGGTCTAGAAATTCATTCTAAATGGAATGGAATATTTTATAAAATTTAAATTCTAATAGGTGCCTAAAATGAAGCATGAGATGTAATTCACTCATTTAATTGGGCTCAATATAAAAATATACAATCACTAGAATCATCAAATAGAATTTGTGTCACAAATATCTAATTAAATCGACTATTGTAGATAAAATATATAAATTCACTTAAATTTTTAGAAATTTATTTATTTTTCCTATATGTGGATTAGCTACTCTTAGGAAAAACATATTACCAAATTCCAATACCTTACTAAACTCTTATATATTTTCTCAAAATAGTAAATACTGAAAATAAAACCCCCTAATAAAAATATGTAACATCCCAACCTAGGTACCACTAAATTTTTAACTTAGCTTGTGGGTCACGTGAACTTAAGCGCACATCCTTATATACCAGAGGCTGGTGACTAGTAGCAAGGGACTTGGGTCTCTATGTGGGGAGATTGTGACCTCATCATAGAGTGCAATATAGTGTAGTAAATATATCATTAAATAGAAGATGAATTATGTAAATATGGATAAATGATAAATCATCCATAAGACTATAATAATAAATAATTATAAAGAAGTCAAATATAATATTATTATACTTTAATATCTCTATAAATAAGGGAAAAAGTATACATGAATCCATGGGTAATGAATGTATCAAACAAAATACCAAATAGAACTATATAAGCTAGAATAATGAGAATAGATTGCTCTTAGTTCCCCTATTACAAAAGACAACAATTCAAGAATCATAAATTGGGTTTTTCCATGGTTCCAACCAGTATCCATGAATTTCATCCAACTACCCAATGGTGTCCTGAATAGGGTTCAAGATAAGACACATTAGGCCACCACTAATGATTTTAATAACATGTCATGTTGGTGTAATATAATCAGAAGTACTGTGAAATATATGTTACATATATAAAATGAAATTAATGTTTCATATATTAGGGTGATATTTTATAGACAATCCTGGAACCTTATAGAATAATAAACATTCTCCATTAATAAGGAATACTGTAAATAAAAATACGTGAGTAATATTGTTATGTCTAAAAATGTACCCAGATACCCATACTGGGGATATTTGTAAGCATAAATTAAATAAACACTGGTCTCCCCATGTAAAAATGTGTATTACATCAACATTATCCTATGTCATGTAATCCACTTTAAAATTAGGAATGATTGATTATGAGGTATAGAAGACCAAAACATCCTCAACATGTCCCATGAGAATCTAGAAAAAAACTTGGTAAATACATGGGTGGATTCCAATGAGCAGTCAATAAATCATATCAAATTCCACTCTAAGATAGCTAAATCCAAGGTGTATAAAGGCCTTTGGAAACATATGAAATTAGGAAACAATGGGTTAATTGTTCCAATGAATCCACTATCTTAATCTTGACCTATAGAGAAAAAAATATCCAAGGTTTACATTAGAATCTATATCCAATGATCTCATCCAATGTATCCACTATAAAAATCAATTAATCAATCTATTCATTCATCATTTCAAAAACCATTAATTCTTCAAACTCATTCATCATTAATGATATAACTATTTAAATCATAAAATTGACATTTTAAGGAGGAAATATTCTTCTCATATCAATTAAATTCAATTCATTAATTTCATTTAAAATGAAAATGTAAAATAATTTATTCATAAACATATATAAGTCATTTAATTTTCAATAAGGATCCCATAAAAACTAGGAAGCTAACAAAGACCAAACATAGTGGTATAACGTATTGGAAGATAAAATAGAACACCACATGTGCGGCATTGGATGAGGATAACAATCTCCAAGAATAAAAAAGGTAACAATGGGAAATACATACAACTTATTATTGATTTATTCATAATACTCAAATAAATTTCGAGGCATCATTCGAATTCCGAATGTGAAAAATAAATAAACCAAGACTTATAAAACACCAAAACCGGAGGAAATGTAATAGACCACCTACCATATACGTATAGTATAACACTCATATTGTATCAACTTCTAATTTGGTCTAGATCGAGGATAAAAATTGAAAGTCAAAAATCATGGGAATTGGGAAAATTATACTGTAATAAAATAACTCAATTTATAATAACCAAAATAAAGCACAACTCATGATTATTTAATAACATATTGTCTTGGACTGAATAAGACAAATGGTGTTCCAACCAAGAATCAGATGATGAAATGGGAGAAAATCCTGTGATTTAGGCTTCATATGTAGCTCCCAACATGAATGGTATGTCTACTTAAGGAATAAATAAAATATATTTGTGACATAATATGTTTTAATTAAGAAAATTCATTTCTTATATTTTAACTAGCTCACATGGCTGGGCAACAAAATTTTCATAATCATGCTCCATTTTGGTTCCCTTCTGTTTCACAAGTGGGGCTTTATACGTATTCAGTGTAGATTTAGTGAAATTTTTTCCTGACTATGCATTATTCCTATACCAATTATCTATATCATCTCACATGGTTGTGTTCATAAAGATTCATGAAATCCCCAAACTATGTGGCCTCCTTCTTCCCTCTGTCCAGCTTCTCCTTTTATTATTCAAAAAGTGCAGCATGGGTCGCATGGTTTCGACTAACCATGTGTCCCAATTTTATTTTAACAAATAAAAAAATAAGAGCATTGATCAACCCCCAAATACCCTCAAATATTACATTATTTCAATATGTAACAATATTAGGTCTAAAAATGATTTATACTAAAATATTACATATTTTAATGTCATAGGAAAAACTATGATGTTATAATCTCTCCCATTCATGTTCTAGAATATGTGTTTCAAAAAGAATGAATATAATGGTTGAGGCCATCATTTCCCATTTCTGTAGAATTGATCATTTTTTACTACCTTTTATAAACACTAAATCTATCTGTAACATTATTAGCAGTGGTCATAATTTACAGTGATCATTTTTACCAACAGTCATATTAACCAAAAGTTGAATTATCCAATATTTATATTTTTATTCTAATATACATATTATGTCTTATATATACCTTTTTATTTACTTATAAATTATTCACTATTATTCTTCTAACGATAATATATCAACTCTTTATAAAAAATTATTACCATTTTACTAATATGACATCTATATTCTAAATAATTATTCATTAGCTTGACAATCCTTACTTGTTAGAAATATCTAAATTTTCATATTCTAATTTTCAAATTTTATATTTTTGTCCCATTTAATTTTTTGAAATTTTTATGGGTTTGGTTAATGAAAAATTTAACATTCTTCATTAATTAAATGTAGTGTTATTTGTATTTATATAAGTTGTATGTGAATAATTCAATATAATATAATATACAATTACTCAAGAAACTAATGTCACTAATAATGTCAGGTTCATTACTAATTATATTATAAATCTATAGAGAAAAAAATATAATCTATATTTGGTATATATAAAATAGAATTCGAGTATTTATACAGTAAAAGTAAAAACAATTTATATAACTAAAGACATGATCAAATTCACCAATTAAGTACATATAATTTTGAAAGATTGAATACCATTATTCATATTTCCATATATAATTGAAACAAAGGTAAAATATTTGACTCATGATTGACAGGAAACGTGGTATGAAATTATTTCCCAAAAAAGAAGAAGATAGAATAGTATTTGTTGAATTTGGAATGAACTTATGTTATTGGTTAAAATTGTCTTGCATGAACATATGGTGAGACCTAATTCCTATTATTTATTAAATATTATTACCAGATGAGATGTTCTTGGATTATTGTATTTTATGGGTAATTCATTAATAGAAAAAAACAAAGAAGAATAAAAATGAAACTGGAATAAGAATATTAATATTCAGATCAGAAATATAATATACTACACATCTAATGATGTTAAAAATTTATGTTAAAATAAGGTTATTATACATTACTAATATTGAATTACAATTCACTGAAAGAATGGGGATTTGGAAATAAAAAACCATTGGGTTAAAATTTTTAAATGTAAATGTTGATCGAATGTGGAATCTCACATAACTACTGGGAATATGTTTTACCAGTGGTTGTGTATTCTTAGAAAAGCGAATTACTAAGTCTAAAAGTTGAGAATATTCTATAACAAATGTTGTAAAAACTAAAACCATAATTTATGTATATATTTTTTAAAATAAAAATATTTTTCTAAAATAAAGAATTATATCAGAAAAAATATAGTTCTGTAGTGGATAAAGGAATTTTTTGTCAGAATATAATCAACGAGTCTGTCTTATTATTTCATTGATAAATGGTTCAACTGGATTATTAAAATGTGTGATGTGGAGGTTTTCAATAATTAATCTAGAAAAATTATTGAAATATATTTTAGGGATACTTGTTTAAAGAATATGAAGATATAAATTTGGATTTGGGAGAATAAAATAATAATATAAATGATGTTGATTTCAAAATTCATTCTATGGAAAAATAAATTGAAGAAGTAGGGAAAAATGTGACTCAATCAATAACGGAATATTTCATGGTTATGTGAGAAATATTGTTGGCATTAAATGTTCTCTACGATAGATTTATAGGATGAAGAAATTAGAGAAGACTTCTCAATTATCCAAGACTAAACAAAATTCATTAAAATAATAAGTAAACGATAAATTATTTACAAAATCCCTGAAAAAATAATTTGATTAAATTGATAAATAAACATGGGATCTTGTTTAATAGAAACAACATAAAAATTGATTGGAATAAAATTTTTCATTATAAACTTGTTTCATGAAGATAGAATAGTAAACTATATTAAACTAAGGCCAGTATGTAAGGGATGTGTTCATGTAGAAGAATTTATTGGAAAGGAGTCATTTTTTCTACGTTAAGTAGAGAATCTATTAGAATTTTCCTAGTTTTCATGGTTAAAATTTTTTTTATAATAAATCAAATACATGCAATGAAATTATTATTTTTTTATTCTTGAATGAAGAAGTGCATATAGAGAAGATGGATGGATTTTTATTTTAAATGATAATAAAATATGTGTAGTTTTAGATTGTTTCTATATATCATAAATGAAACACCTTATTCTTGGTATGCATGGATATATTCCTTTAAATGAATTTTGGAGTTTAAGGGAGTACAGTTTGAACATAACCTATAGGTGAAATTTTTATATGATGAATCATGAATATTTATTGTGTTATTAGATGACAACATATCTAGTGGAAAAAATAATAATTCAACATATATTTCTTTAACATTTAAAAATTTATAAATTGTAGTTTAAATTGATTAGGGAAATTAAAATCTTTATGGGGATATAAATATATAAAATGTATAGTAGTATATTAATATCATTGTTAAAATATGCATGGGAAGTACTATAGAAATTTATATCAGAAGTTTGAATAATTTTTTTATCATCGATTTGTGATTGAACTAAAAATGGATATTATGAGTACGATAAGGGTGCATGATCAATTTTATAAAGATAAATTTTTTATAATTTATGTAATCATATTATGAAAAATATAGTCTTATTTTATGCATCATTATAGCATCCACAAATTTGTAGTTTTATTTATGAAAGAAAATCTCCAAAAAGTGAAGAGAATAATGAGGTATATTCAGCGAATGGTTAATTATGTGTTAGTTTCAAGGTTACAAAATATTTGACATCATTAGAATATTCAGATGCTGATTAGACTAGAGACATTATTTCATCTAGTTTAGAAATATTTTTCTTATTATAATAATATGTATTTATATTTTATAAACCATGTATTGTACAAAACTAATACAGATTTATAAATAATAAAAATGTATTGGTAATGGGGTGAAAGATATATATTAATTACTTTTCATTAAAAAATTCCATATAATTAATGGCCAATAATCTTTATAATTATCACATGAAATATATAGACATCCGATATCATTTCATAAAATTTTAATGTCGAGGGAAAAAAATTAAAATAAAATTAATTGAAATACAACTGTAGGAGGAAGATATCTTTATAAATCCATTGTATTCACATGTATTATAGAATATCCAATTGAACCATGGTGTTCAAATAATTACCTCAATCATAAGGGTTCGATTTATCCTCTACCAATTTTATTTAGATTTATATTTTGATATTTTTTTCTGTTTGAAGGGGTTTATCATTTTGTATTTCGAGTAAGAGATAGAAGAAGTTTTTTACAAGGTACTTGAAAGAAGTTAAAAGTCTTAATCATGTGTTCTATTTTATTTTATAGATAAGTAGTTTACTCTTTCTCTTGTTCCAACAACATTCTTCTACTCATGCTGGCTGAGACAAATTTTTATATTTTGTTTCCTAATTTTAAATAATGAATGTTTAAACATGTAATATTTGGACTAGTACAAACCATTTAATTTTTTTTCAATGAGGGTGTAAATTTATAGAAATTTTCAGGAGAAATGTCATGATTAATCAAATCAGCAAGGCAAGAAAGAGTATGATATTCTACATGGGAATATTATTTCATCCACAAATTATAATGTTATATTTTTGTCTCTAACAAGTTTTCTGAATGTTGTGTATAGGGGAATCATGTTTTAGTGTTTATTATTATTCAAATTGAGATAGTTAAATGATATTTTGGAACTATTAGAAAAATGAAATATCATTTCGATACATCATATGAAGAATCATGAGTAGATTTAGAGGGAAAAAATTTCATTTCCCTAAAATTTAAGTAAACATCATCATTATTTTAATAATATTTGTCTACAGAATGATTAATTATGTTTCAAAATGATGGTTTTTTGGGATAAAATACTTGGTTTTAGAGTTTAATGTTAATAGTTGTGACACAAATTCCCCCCTACATAGGATAGTTGGACAAATATTAGGGTTTCTTTGGATATATTGCCCACATAAAGAAAAAATGACATTCCATGAGTAGTTAACTAAAAAATGTTGACAGGAGGGTTCATTCTATGACCACCTACAATGAAATATCTACATGGGCGTGATTTTGGAATCATCATGAAAGATATCCCTAGAATATAGTAGGAACTATAAATTCACTTGTCATGATTCAACTATTATGACTATTAAAGTGTGTTTTAGTTGATGATGATCTATTATTATATTAAATAATATATGGTACCATGATTTATTTTATCTGTATAATTCATATATTATTGAATTATTGGTTGTATTATGGTTGTCTTCATGTAATTTTATTATATAATAACTACCTATTCGAATTTCATTGATAAATATCTACTGAGAGTTGATCTACTTGAATGATTTAACATAATGGAATTTGGATGTAATTTATTGTTTGAGTTTAAAATTCTAGAATTCTGAGAATATAATTTATCTTTATTTATAGATGAAGGGTATCACACAGAGATAAGATGGAGTTGAATCAATAAAATATAGAAATAGATAATCCATAAAAATTCATTGAATAATTGTTAATTTTAAAGTGGGTCAGATCAATATTTGTTATGTTGATGATAATTCTTGAAAGCAAAATACTATATATACATCAATACAAATATTGAATTGAATATTAATGTGTCATACAAAACACCCTTTCTATTTGGTGTTCATTTCTTTTATTTGTTACATTTTGAGTGCAAATCATGAATTCAAAATAATCATATAACACTATTGAAATAAATTAGTTGAAGTGAGGAAGAGAATGAGGATCTTTGATGAGTATTGAGATCTTTCATATGTTTGTAATCACATAGTAGTGAATTACTGTAATTTTATTTATTAACACATCATCGATATAGGATCCTTATAAATAGAGTATAATAGTTAATACTGGTAAAATCATGTTGTTATTATTTTTAATACATAAAAAAATTCATGGAGTGTCGTACAATGTAAATAAAATATTTAATATTTTTGAAGAAAAAAAAATTTAATGGGACCCAAAATCACCACCTAAGGTGTAGCAGCACCTCAACTCACATTGTATACCAATACATAAATCAAGATTGGATGTCCCCATATTACTTGTAATGTTTTAGAATATGTGTCCCAAAACCTTCCTGGATTTCTCATCTTTAATTTTTCTAATATTTTTTTATAAAATTGATAATCATTTATGGATACAAAAAGTCTCAACATGTTGAATAATGTGAGGCATACCATCAAAGATGTTACCTCTTGTTTTGATTGAAATATTCACTTATAGATGATGGGTTTTAACAAAGATTTATTTTTAGAGGATGTTTATAGATGTTAAATGCTCTTAATATTACAATGAATTTAACTTCCTATGTAGGTGTCCAATACATGTAATCATTTGAATTCTATACATATTTATAGCTAAATTTTGAGCCACACATTACATACAAATACACATGATATGTGAGTCCCCAAAAATTCTGTATATAAATTATTATTTTAAATACCAATGTGTATCATATATTTTAATATATTTAATCAAACATAATTCAACATTATATCTTATGTAAAAGATATTATGTTTATAAGTATATTTCGTTGCATTAAAATGGAATGAAAAAAAATATTTTCATTAGTTTTTTTTAAAATATTTTAAACTAATTTTTATCACTAATATTATTTTAATATTTTAATTTTAAATTAGTATTTTTAATCATTTTTATATGATCCTACTATTAATTTTTGATCATTTTTTTAAAAAACAAATTCTTATATGAATAGTGAAAAATTATTATTTTTCTATAAATGGTGCCTAATTACATTATCAGTATATAAGTGAGTGTTAGAATTTTCTAAAACACGCTAATTTAAAAAATATTTCTTTAAGAAATTATTTTATTCTTGTTAAATATATTGTTTAAAAATTATAAAACCTTTTTTAACCATATAAAATAAAAGCATTAATTATAATATTATAAAAAACTATTCTTTATATTTTCATTTAATAAAAAAAATTATTTCAGTAAAATATGGTTTTGGAATGATCTTAATGAAACATAAAATTTAATTTGTTTATAATAACCGGATTATGTATTAAAAATAAATATATTTTATTATGATATCCCACACATAAATTTAATGATTAAAATTTAATTTTTCTATGAAATGGTGTGTATATGTTATGTTCAGAAATAATAAAATTAATTTCGATTTCTAATAAAATTTTTATTTTTTTAAACTAATTTCATATTTAAAATATACTACTTTAAATTAGTAAATAAATTAAATATAAA
The DNA here is from genome assembly GCA_963277665.1 of Viscum album. NCBI lineage: Eukaryota > Viridiplantae > Streptophyta > Magnoliopsida > Santalales > Viscaceae > Viscum > Viscum album. The sequence goes on from OY728160.1 coordinate 1,925,519,305, forward strand.
TGATTTCAATTAAAATTAGTTATGGAAGGTGAATGTCGAGTTACCATAGAAAAGGTAAATTTGTTTAAAACTGGTTTAACATAGTGAAAATTGGTGGAAATGAAAATAATCAAATATTGGGTGGTTGAGAAAGTCTAACCTTTTTCTCATTCTCCAAATCATTATGGGAAACTCTTGAATCCTTTTTCCTTGATATATGGATTGAAATTTTTGAAAATTAAATAGATTTTACAAAAATGTCACATTATTTTTAAATAAAAGGGACTCACATCTTCCACCACCATCATCCCATTACAAAGATTTGAATAAACCAAAGCACATCCCATGTATATCTGTAATATCCTCCCCACCCAGTTTAATACATGGTGTTAATAAAGGATCAAGGTAAGTGTCCTTTTGTAATTTCCCAGGAGTGAATGTACAACGGAGATATAATACTCTCAACAAGAATTTTCTATGAACTTTTTTTCTTATACAACCCTCAAGATCCCATTATCCATGAAGGTATGAAAACTCTTGAATACTATTGTGATGTTTTATTATACTATTCTAATATCCATTTTATGTTATCCTCTTAAATAATTGTTAAAATGATATTTTCTTCAGGTATATGTGTGGCCTACCACCCCCATGAATGACATGTTCTATTTTCTAGGACAACCTTATATGAAGGAATTTAAAATTTATTTATTTTTAAAAAACAAAATCGTATATATCATTAATATTTTTGAACTATTGTATTGTAAATTCTATATGTATGATTAATATGAAATGATTATAGTAACTTTTACCACCTTAAATGGATTTATCAAGACTCATTAATAAATATGAGCCTATTATGTGATAAACTATGAAATTGATTATTTAGTATTCTAATGGAATAAAAAAGGTCATAATAATCCATAGTTATTGATATCATTTTGATTTATTAATAACACTATCCATGATCATTAAATAATAAGTATTATGAATAAAGTAACTAAACACCCATGAGTAACCTACCTAAAAATAGTCTATATTAAAAATGAATAAAAAAATTTAAAAATTTTAATTATGAAATTATTTGTATATCTGATGTCGATAATTAATTCATAATTTTTTTTCTAGTAGGTTTATTTATTTTCAAGAAAATGTGAATAACTAATGTGAAATACCCATGTTTTATTATTTAATATAATTTTTTAGCATTATTTAAAGTTATCTAAGATGGATTCCATTCTATTTTTTAATCATATATCGCACTGAATTACCCAAAATAATTGAATAATGTTTTTATGACTCCTTATTAAAATTACTAAAACTAACCCAACATGAGAATTGGCTAAGTCTACCATTTAAAGGGCTATATAAACCATAATATATGGCCATCCAAATATATATGGAAAATTAGACCAACCCTGATGATTGGATTTATGAGATAATTAAAGAATCCAATATTTTATGAATCTAATGAATAAGTAAAATTATATCCATATACATCCCCAATATAAAATTTATGCCCCACATAAACAAATAATTATCCCAATTTATAAATTAATTTATATCTTAGTATTCTATCTGGGAATTGAAAATATAAAATATTATGATACATTTATCCTTATATAGACATGTATTTATAACGTAATTTTGTGGTGATAAATTAAATATATATTCTATAAGATCTATAGAATAAATTTTTCTCATATTTGGACATCTTCCTGGGATAAAACCCAATTAAATTTAGGTCATGGAAGTATTATGGTTAATTATGGAGAAAAACACATAGTTTTTGGAAAATAGCCATAAATTTGGATAAAAAACTAAAATGGCATCAAAACTAGAGTTTTTACAATAAAAACACATATATAAAGGTTTTATGAATAATTTATCTCAATATTAAGCTATCAAAATGTTCAAATGGGAGATCCAACATGAATGGATGTTTTGAATGGAAAATAGTCTCCGCCTTTGGATATAAATTCACCCCTCTAATTTCCTTGAAATAGGTTGGAATTCCTGAAAAAAATGAGACGAATTAAAATGAAAATATACATGAAAAATGATTTTATAGACTCTTCATACTCTTTATTCAATAATAGTATCCTCTATTACACATTCCAATTCATGGTTGACTTTGCTTATTTAAAACTCTAATCACTTAGGCTTCACAGTAATTTTATTGGATTTTAATGAAAGTTTCATATTCATTATATCGAATCACCATACTCACTTTATTTCGTAATATTAATGTTCTAAAAATATATTCAATAATGTTTAAAACACATCCCTATTCTTATTTTTCATTCCACCGAAAGTGCATATTTTACTTCTATTCACCATTTTTTTGTATTCAATGCACATCTCTTATTTAGAACCATTATTTTTATTTCTTTTTAAATAATCACAATAAACATAATAAACTATAATATTAACCACCTAAATGGTTGATAAAATATTTAATTAGGTTGATTCATAATTTGGAAATGTTAATTTATTGAAAACTCTAAATCATTTAACATTCTGTGAATTAATATTATCTATTTCCAAGAATAATTTTTTTGTATAAATGACAAGTTTTATTCAGAATGCGAATTCCATAGATTATTGCATCCTAAAATAAAAATTATATCATGTATTATTTAACCTTCCATTAAAATTAAAATTTCAATGAATATAATCGATGTGGAGGCTTGGATTAGATTAAAAATACTATGGAATTCCTATTGAAATCATCTGGTTAATTGGATATTAATTTAATAAAATGATCTTCAATGTTCAAGGATATAAAAAAATTTATACCCAATTATAAAATAACCACAAAAATTCTTAAATTGATAAAATAAATCTACTATGAAATAGTTTCACCTATGATATGTAAACGAAACCCCACCCCCACACAAAAGACCAATAAAAATAATTCAAATTAAAATAGTGTATGTTCATTGATGATTCAACCTGAGTTCCACAATAAAAATTATAGAACAGCACAAAAAATTTGAGTAGTTGATAAGAGAATATCATATTTTCCTATAATGGATCCATTGTCGAAGATGGTGCAACTTGTAGTTAGTTATTTTTGATATATTTCATATATATATATATAATAGAAAAAATAGAAATAAATACCCTCCATCATCCTTTCAAAATTTCTATGAATTCCCTATACCCTCCCAAAAAAATCAATTATATTTTGGGACACCCAAATATAATTAACTATTCAATAACTTTGGGGAAATTAGGGTTAATAAATTCACTCCGTGAATATTCATTTCTTATCCAATTGATCTAGATATAGCCAGTCCAAGGGAAAAACACTTACAAAGCTCAATAAAAAAGACATGAGTTACCAAAACCTTATAATTAAATATAAAAAAATATAGGTTTATTTCAAAGTCAAATCAGGATTGATTCATTTTTTAGTCATTTGCATTGTATAACCAGCATGGATACACATTTTCACCTCAAAGGGTCCAAGTGGTGTCCTCTAATATGAAGCCTAAATTGGTTTGTGAATAAAATATAAAATATATATAATTCCATTTCTCACCATACGAATCCACTATGTCATGGAATGATTACCTCCCACCTAGTTCTGTACACACATGGAAAGACATGGAGTTACTCTTCAAAGGAAATAATACCATTCTTCTCAAACCTCTTCTATTGAGAATTAAATTACCTATATCTATCAATTCTCCAATGAATCACTCCATGAGTATTTGGAAAGGTTTAGAAAGCCTGTATAGTCCTTCCCACACCCCTAAATACCTAAAAAAATATTTATATAACACTTATATGTTGGGTTATAGTCTACGGAGTGATCTCTCATTGATGCCAAAAGTAGTGGTCCTCTTGTTGTTGAAACACATTTAACTACCCAAGATATCAAAAGTAATGTCATTAACCATCTTTGATACCCTAGTACCTAGACACCCAATCCAACATTAACTTGTCATAAATGGTATTCCGGATCCCTATGGGTTCTTTACTAGAAGTAGGAGTCATATCATAGAAAAGAGGGATTTATTTTTACTCATAAATAGTGCAATATATAGAAAGAAGATAGTATGCTCAACGAAAACTCCTTAATGAGAAAGTATCTAAAGACAAAAAAATATTACAGAACCGGACAATACATCAAAAAACACCAGAATGATAAGATAAATAACCCCAGTACCATCCTACATTGCACAGAAAGACCATAAGATCATCAATAATAACCAAATATAAGGGGTGCTTCCCCCCATTTTCAAACAACATAGGTGGAAATCTAAAAACATTTGAACTAAAAAGTAGGGAGAGGCCTAAAATTTCCACAGTTTCTCACATATTGTGCCATAAGAAGATTCCATAACAAATAAATCAAATAATTCTTTCAATATTGTATTATATAGTCATTCCCCTACAAACATGATTTTTCAAAACATACATGTCTTTCATTTTAATGGATTTATTCTTTTATTAATTTTTCCAATATATCCATTATAGAAGAAATAGTTTATATATATTTTTAGAAGTCATGAATAGAGTTATTCATAATCATTATAACATATGTACATATATCAAAACCTCTCAATAATAAATGTGGTAATCCTCCATGATGTATGATTATTTATTGTTATGTTATCCTCATACAATTATATATATGATCTTTCTAATGTTTATATATATCCCTCGGGCTTAGTCTGAATAAGACCCATTAGTATCACACTAGGGATAAAATCCACCAAATTTTGTTTTTGTATGATTTTTAAATCATCAAACCATTTATAGGCCATTTCAATTATAGCGTGTTTATTAAAATTACTTACTAACTACCTAGTCTCATTAGTGATAAATTAGTCAATCAATAATGGGAAAAATATTTGTAAACTATTCATTATAATAATGCATAATTGTTAATTTTAATATATGATCTTACATTTAAAAAACCAAAACATGGGTTTTTAATCAATTAAACAGTTTTGCAGATTAAAACTAATCATAGGTTCTTATAAAATATTTTACGACATTTTTATCAAAATAAATTAAAAAGTCAATATTCGAAAATTCTATCAATTTCCAAATACATCCCAATTTCCAATTCATATTAAATTTGAGGTTTTCCCTTAATTTTGTTACAAAGTAAAATAATATTTCAAATTCCATCAAATTGTATCTTCATTAATTAATTTAAATTAATATAAAAATATTTTAATTGTTATAGAGTTTTCCTTCTTAAACTGAACCGCCTACTTTTTTCATTGAAACACCATACTAGTAAGGAGACTTGCCAAAAAGTAGGAACGAAAAAATGGTCATGGAACTCAACCTAGAAATCATATTAAACAACATGTAATTTAGACCCATCAGTACCTAGATTATATATATCTATCTCCAAGGAGTTAAATAGAAACATATATATATACAGGGATACCGTTTACAGAGAGAGACACATAACAACTGAAACAATGATCAATAGTTGGAAAAAATGATCTGAAAGGGTTGTATGGATCGAAAATTTCCTGGGTATGGATCTAGGTTGAGATAATTGAAACAATAAATAAATGGAATATTATTTTTTATCTAAGATGCCAATTTAAAGATAACACACTGAATTTTACTAGATGTGTAACAAAAATTCCCATAATGTAATTTTCAAGTGCCCTATACGAAGTCAAACCTATCAACTTTTATTGAAAAAATAGTTTTTAATGTATTCAAATCTTGTAAATATTACATGATGTGTATCCTTTAATATATTGTACCATTTTCATGATACATGTTGTTAGACAATTTAAATTCATGTAACAAAATTACAAGATGTGTAAATCCCCAGCATACTGCAGAACCCATATGTTTTATGTTGATAATTCCAAGAAATTACCATCTACTCCATTGCAAGTATGATCATAATTAAATAATGGACGTATCCAAACAACTAAAAAGGAAAATAATGACAAATCTTCAAACAGAACGTGATAATGGTAACATGACATGACAACCTCCCCAATATAAGTACTTTATGTCTATAGATATAATTTCAAGAAGCATTCAAAATAAAAATGGTGAGTTCACTATTATATACTTAGTTCCATGGGATCTCATATATTATGAAAATCAAAACCATGTTATCATAGTACAGAAACAAATTGAATCGTCCTCACATGAAGTACATAGGTCTCAAAATCAACAATCTTGATTAGACACTCAATCATAGATAAATTTGGATTAACATCAGGATTAATCCAGCATAGAATATGAGATGGATCTAAAATATATTTTCATATATGTAATACAAGGATCACCTTAGGTATCGATGTTAGTTGTAGAAGATGTTATTTATGGTAGGCCAAATTCCCCCTCAAAATGTCCCAAAGAATGAAAATTATGCTTCCTATTCCACCTAAGACATCAATGAACCCAATGACGTGAAACTTTTCAGAACACCTGATCACCATCTAAAGATTCCATCAATCTATGGTGAGATGAACATAAGATTTAAAAGATCCTATTCTATCAACAACATTTCAAGAATCAACTAAATATTTTATGTCGACTCATGATCCAAGCTTTGTCTAATAATGGATCATTCATTGATATCCAATAAATACAATGGATATTTACCTAACCTTCAATAAAATGCATAAAATAGTTCTATTTTGATTTTGGGATCATAACTATTATTATAAGAAAACACAACTAGGAACAAATTGTACTCCAAAAACAACCATTTTATAGAATGCATCCTTAAAGCATATCCTTAAGAATCTATATAGTTATCCTTATCTATGCATCGACCTGTAAATTTTATTACGTACTTAACTAAAACTGAGAGCCATCTTACTATTCAATGTGTCTACAAAAGCAAGAAATAAAATTGGGATACCAATTAGAGAATATATGTAATGGAACTCCAGGAATATGAGTAATCAATTTCACATAGTGATTTTCCAGCACATCATATTTTGTTGAATCCAGAATAGGTCATATGTTTTCAAACATAGTCGTAAATAATATCATATCCCATATTGAATTATTATTTATCTTGGTATGTGGAAACTAAAACACAAGTTATATTGAGATATCACCCAATATACTAGTCTGAAATGAAATTAGATTTGGAAAACCTAAAGGTCTTTGGTGCCCATCCATGACCAGTTAACAAGTATAACAATGAGGGAAGAAACCAGAATTTCTTTATGATATACCAAGACTCTTAAATATTAAACTATTTTCAAATAAAATCTTTGTGGTTACCATGTGTCTAGATATCTGGGAATTATGGAAAAATCCCATCACATATTTTCATAATGCTAACTGAACAACAAAGATATAAATGAAAAAAATAGAATACCATCCACAGAGAATTACCACCCAATAATGGTATCCCCATTGATTAGACAATAAAAACACATATGTTAATTACATTTTAATGGTATTAAATTTTCATTTTTTATCTTATTGGACTGAGTTAGTGGATTTAAATTTCGAACATCCATTCTAATCATTTATTCACTTCATGCCTAATGTACACCAATTTAGGCCCAATGATTCATCTTATTTAAAGGAATGCTATTATCAATATTTTAATTTGATATTTTGGGAAATGGATATCAAATTAAATATAAAAATTTTTAATTAAGGGATCAATAAATGACTCATAATGGATTATGGGGATATTTTTAAATGAAACGAAACTATTATAGGGAATGTAGATTGGACACCTACCCACTTATAAGAATGTGGGGCCCGCAATATAGGACCAATGATTCCTAAATATTGTGGGATTCTATAAGATATATAGAAGAACAAATAATTCTATATTTTATAGTTTTAATTTGTCTTCCATGGTTATTATTAAATCATCACAAATATTATATCAAAATCTAGGCTAAAATATGTGGCCCGGATTGTTATCCCACTAAATCGGCCATAACTCCCGATCCACAACTCCAAATATTCCAAAAATTAACATAAATATAGAAGTCATACTAGGACACAGAAGACATTAATTTGGGCCAAATATATTCATTGATATTCTTGCACATACAGGATGGTCTATTCAAGGGGGACAATGAGGGAAAAAATCCATGGATGGAATCAATTTCTCCACCACTTTCCACCACCCTAAGGCCTAAATTAATTTAATAATTTGGCGTACATTAATTGAGGCTCAGACTAAGTCTTCCCAATTTCCTATTTATAGTATTGGTGGTGAGGGGGAAATGATCTCTTATTTTTTGGATGTATTGTCATTTTTCTAATGTTTCTTTGAAAAGTATTTAATTTCCTAGTATGTATTTTTTGTATTTATATGTTATAAATAAACATATTTCTTTTCTATTATTTCCATTTCAATCATTAAAACTATATAATCAATCATAATACTGATAACTCTGTGTTGTGGTGAATTATTTTATACATAGGTGTGAATTTCGTTCTCACACACGAAAGAGTGCTCATTATTTATGCATTTTTAATGTCCTCAATCCTATTCTTGTAAGCCATCTTCCACCCACCATTTAGAGTATACGATCAATGGAAGACTAACCATTTAATGGGTTGGCCATAAGAAGATTCAAAGGTTGGATTGAATGTTTTTTTATGATCGAATTTTGGTTAATTGGATAACTAATTTAAGACTTCCATTCTTCAGTTTTTTTCTGCTCTTCTTCTTCAATGTGTTAGAGGAAGCTCAATCTATGTACTAAAATGACCATATACCATTGGGAGATCATGAATTTGGTTTTCTATGTGTGTAGGATATTATTAATTGATTCTATTTAGCATAAAAATAAATAATGATGAAGTTAGTAATATTTTTATGAATGGATTCGTCCAGAATTAATAAAACCAGAATTTTTTGTAGAAGTAAAATTCATTCAATCTTCTAAGAGCGCAATCTTAAAACCAACCCATTTTTATTTAATTTAATTGACATAGGTTTCTTAGTGTTCTTTTAAACCAACTAAAATAAAAACCATGTTTTCCACTTCACAGACAATAACCCATCTCATAGGTTGTGTATCTTAGGTATCTTTATAGGTCTTAGTGGATTTGACAACCCAATCTTGTCACCAAGGACCATTATACCTTCATCTCATGGATAAATTTTAGCGTGAATAAAATATTGGCACCGTTTCTGGGGACCAAGTAATTAACTTATACCAAAATCTTATTTCCTCTCCCCCATTCATCTATTCTCACCCATGTTCTCTTATCTTTTCCCTTTATTGTTTTTTTCCTCTTGGCACATGTTCGCCTACACCCATGATAATTCAAATAGACTAGTTTGGGTGGAATGTCCTAGGATACGGGAGTAAAGTGAACCTAGTTGATTATTTCCATTTGATCATAATCCTCTTCTTACTCTAGTATTAAAAATTGAATCAATTCTAATGGTTGGTCTTTCGTCAAATCAAATTCTAAATCCTTGGTGAAATCAAATTAGAAAACATAATATAGAAGCTACAATCCTTGGGAATGTAGTCGATCAAACCATGAATGACTACTTCACTCTAGCTTGTACCAATGGCCCATCATGCATTAGGCACAATTCCCAAGGATATAAGAATTAAATCTGTAATCCCCATGTCTTAAAAAACCTTCCATCCTTTCATGTAATGGAGTCTGAGGTGCCCTACCTTCATATTAAAGAGTTCATTGACATTATAGAGACCGTGTGTCCCCCACATCAACTATAATCCCTAATAAGAGTCTCTTTACTTTTTCATTGAATTATCGAGCTAAAAATTGGCTAAAAAAATGAGACAAGCATCAATCCACTCACGGGACAAATTGCAAAAAAAATTCTACAAAAAGTAATTCCTTCTTCACAAAACAATGTCATTTAAATTGCTAATTCAAAATTTTTTTGAAAAATAGGGAGATTCATTCCATGAAACATTGGAGAGGTTCAAGGAAACCCTAAACATCATTCCACATCTGGGTCTTTCAATAACTGAATAGGTAAAAAAAATTGAAGCGTTATGCCCAGGTAACAAACAAATCATCGACATGATATGTAAGGGTAAAAGCCCCAAATGATGCTAACAAGTATCTAGAAAGCCTTATTGAACAAACCCAAACATGGGGAACTTCACCTTATTCTAAAAACCCACAAAGAACTAATGTAATTCATGCAATTATAGAAGAGGAAAGCCTTAGGGATAAACATGATGCACTTTCTAGGAAGGCTGAAGAGATAGACCTTAGAAGAGTCTATAAAATCCAAACTATAGACCAGGTCTATACAATTTGTGAAAAAGATGACCATAAGATAGACAGAATCACAACCATTCCATCCATCAAAGATTTTCTTATAGTAGGACCCTCAGAATATGTAAATTCATTGAACATTCGAATTACTATATACCAAAACACCTTCAACCTAAGGTATAATGACCACTTAGGCTTCAGCTGGAATGATAACCAACAACCTAGCTAACCAGAGGGACAAAATCCTTACCCCCATCAAAAATTCCAAACCCATAACCAGTTCCAAATCCAACATATCCAATACCAACATCTACCAGTACATTTTTAACAGACCATACCTCCTCTAAAATATCCCCCTACGATAAACAAATCTTCTCAATGCACCAACCCAACTATTCCACAAATCCTACAATAACAACTATGAAAACAAATGGGAAGGATGCACTCAAAATCCTCTTTCCTATAACTAGAACCTGAAACTATAAATACTGGAAATGCACCCATGCCTACACAAGCCATTCCACAACAAATATTAAAGGGAGAGTCATGTGGCACTCAAACAAATCATGGACAATTGGTTGTGACTGTTTTAAGAAGTGTGAAATCAATTGGGAAACCTGAACAGCTAATTCAGAACACATATACTAATTTATAATTAGATGAAAATTCAAATGAACTAAATGATCAAACAGAAAAGCACCATAAAATTGTCAAAGAAACAACTCATCAACAAACAACCCCACAACTTTCACTATTTCATTATCGCATGAGGCGGAAAATAGGCTTGAATTAAGTGATACATTGAGGTAAATATTTTCACAATTCATATCGATCATTCCCCTTTTCAATGAAATCAAATCCAGAACTACCTATTAAATGTACCTTATGGAATTTTAAATTTTGAATAGATAATATTCACATAAAAACCAAGTCCTTTTGGCTGTAAATGTGAGTACCACCATTCAAGGGACCATCCTACAAAGTTGAAAGGCCATTGTTTCCCTTACATTATTTTTGAACTAGGAGAGAGAAAAGTTAACATGGCCTTAAGTGATCTAGGTTCTAGTGTCAAATCTCATCCCTAATGGTTTGTATAACTAGTTGGGCCTAGATGAGATCCAACCCACATCGTTCACACTTTAACTTACTAATTGTAGCATTAGGGTTCCAACGGGGATTTTAAATGTCATTTTGGTAAAGGATGAAATCATCATCTACCCTGCTGACTTAATTTCCATTGACAACTATCCAATCATAGGAAATAAGCATCAAACCCCCATCATCCTTGGTCATCCATTCCATGCAACAATCGCCTCTGTTATCTGAGTTCGAAATGGTAACATGACCATCACTTTTGGAAACATGAGTATATATAAGAAGATCTATAATGAAGGCTCAAAAAAAGCGTATGACCATTAAATTCATGATGTAAACATTATAGTAAACATTGATAATGATTCTATAGAATATCAATGAATATTTAATTTTTGTTTGAGTCAGGATGAGATTGATTTCCTTTGTTCACTGAATGAATTTTATCTCCTTACCTTGAATCATTTTCAAATTGTTTTTATGATGAAGTCATAGTTCAAAAAATCAATGAAACCTTTAATGAAACCACTTTTATGGATACCAATCAATCTTATTTCTCTAAATCTATTCAAACCAATCTTTTAGCTAAAATCTCAACACATGGGGATTTGATTATATCCAATACTCTAGGAAACAAGATCAATCTTTATACAATGTCCCAATCCTCTTCTGAAATTCTGAAACAACATGATCTTGAATTGAAGGAGATTCCCACAACACACGTGTATGACATACTAGGGGACAATCCAACAATTTTTTTTTTATTTCTTATCTTCATGAATCCAATCACGAGAGTATTATTCTATATATCATTATGAAAGATGAGAATTCCATTGGTTAGATATTGTCAGATATTCCTGGGATTATCCCACTAATCGTGACATATATGATTGTTATAGAATCTAATTCAAAGCCATGGTGTTAACCTTAATAGATACTCAATCCTAATCTCATAGAGGTAATAAGGAAGGAACATATGATATTGTTAAAAGCTAGTTCCATATATTCCATAGCGGAGAGTAAGTGGGTGATCCCAATCCAAGTGGCTCCCAAGAAGGTAGGAATCACAGTGATAACCCATAAGGATGGAGAGATTATTAAAACTAGGGTGATTATTGGATGGAGGGTCTGCATTTACTATAGGAAGCTAATCTCATTCACCAAAAAAATGACAATTTCCCCTTACCATTCATTGACCAAGTCCTTGAGAGGGTGGAAGGTCATGAGCTATATTATTTCATAGATTATTACTCGGGGTACAATCAGATTGAGGTATCCCTAGAGGATCAAGGGAAGACTACATTCACCTTCCCATTCGGAACCTTTGCATTCAAACTCATGACTTTTGGGTTATGCAATTCCCCTAGAACCTTCCAGAAACATGAAGTTGATGAAGAATTGTGTGAAAATATTTTAGATGATGTTAATAACTTATCAATTATGTGTCCAAGTCATGCTAACAATGTTGAAAAAAATATTTGAATGGGAGGCAACCCGTGGTTATCATGTTTCAATCATCTTATTGTTATAATAAAATTTATATTTCAAATAGGATTAGTGGATCATTTTGATTTAATTTTATTCTACCTTATACTATTGACTTATTATTTTCTTATAAGTATAGATATGTTTGAATGGGGAGCATCGTATACATCTATGTCATGAGGTGTGATCACTTAGTACTACCATACCATGATATTAAAAAGAAGACAAAGTATCATTAGATCAATTTATGAAAAAAATGGAAAACCATAAAAATTATGAGGCATGGTATTAAATAAATTTTGGTTTTGTTTGTTTTCTCTGGTTTTTTATTTTTTGAATGGTTCAGGGAAAATTTTGGGTGATACATATTCAATGAATGAGGAGCCTACATCCACCATAAGAACAAAGAGTGATTTGGGAGAACCATAATCCTCATTATGAAGCCACCATGCGAACTTGTTCTATGACCATTCCAACTCATTCCCCCACCCACATTCTCCTCTCTTTTCGTTTTAAGAAACTATGGATAATTTCATTCTATGATGGGGTGTGTGAAATAAAAATGTTTTTTAAAAGAAACAATGAGAAAAAATGATATAAAATTCCATTATCATTAATAAAATTACATATTTTCTCACATTAAAAGTACATAGAAAATAATTTATATTTCATCAAATATTAAATTATTCATTATTATTTTTATAATCATTGATTTTGGAAATTTTGTTGTCTAATGATAATTTTCATCATTTTTATTTTCATCTCTTAAATCAAAATGCAACAATGCATGTCTGCTAGGATGTGGGGTACTAATACGAATTCATGGGGTCCCATAATAAATAGCATAGGCTGGATTTATTTTTATTAATAATATTAGTATTCAAAAAATTATAATAAAATAAAATAAAAAATTGGGTGTAGGGCAATGGATTTATAAAATGTGATGCTTTCGGTACTTGGGGATCATGACTCCCGGATTTCATAGCCCTAAGTTTTTCATTATATATCTATTCATGGTAATATGAATTTTTTTTATCATGTTAACTCGAGATAATACCCGGGAATTTGGTTTCACATGCTGCCCTAAGGCCATTGAACCTGGGAGTCATCGACAAAGTCTTGCTACATGGGTTAAATTGATTAACTTAATACTCAATTACTATATAATCATTGAAAAAAAATCGAATATAATACTCATATTAGGATAAAATGGGATTCTACCTAGCTCTTCCATGATTTCCCCACTGAATAAATACAACCCCCATATATATTGTGATTCACAACACAAAATTTCACCTTATTGAGTAGGATGAAGTATTATGATGTACCTGATCAATGTAATGGGATATATATTGAAATCTACTTTTAAATTTATCTTTTTTTAAATTATATTTATAGGTTGTAAAGATATATTTGTAAATAGTTAACATTGTGATAATTTTTTTTATTATGTGTTTCAAAAAAAGGAATTCAAATATAATCTTCAAATTAGTTTCTCTGGAATAGAAAATATCAAACTGGGATGTGTTATTATCCAATAAAAACACATATGTTAATAATATTTTAATGTTTTTAATTGTTCATTTTTGATCTTATGGGTCTGAGTTAGTGGATTTTCATTTTGAACATCAAATCTCATCATTTGTGCACATCATTCCAAATGCACAACAATATAGTCCAAATGATTCATCTACTTTTAATGAATGTAATTATCCATATTTTAAATTGATATTTTGGGAAATGTATCTACACTCTAAAAAGAACATTTTTCATTCATGGGTCAATTGAGGATTCATAAATTATGATGGAAATATTTGGCAATGAAAGGGAACAATTCTGGAGAAGGAAGATTTGACATCGACCCACTGATGTGAATGTGGGGACCCCAATACATGACCAATGAAGCCCATATTTCGTTATATTATAGAAAACTTTTAGAGGAACATATAATTATTCATGATACAATTCTAATTCGGCTTCCATGGTTATTTTTAATGTGACCAAATTTGAATATCAAAATTTAGGGTAAAATCTGCATCCCAGAATATTGGCCCCCTAAATCGGCCACAACACCTAATCCACAACTCCAAATGGGACAAAACATTACAAACATCTAGAATAAATTTGGGGACACAAAAGTCTGTTTTATGGCCAAATAATCTTCGACGATATGCTTTCCCATACAGTACGATCTTTCCAGGGGAGACAATGAGGATAAAAAGTCAAGGAGGGAATCAATTTCTCCACTACCTTCCACCACCCAAAGGCATAAATTAATTTAATAATTGGGAATAAATTTATTAAAGCTCAGCCAGAGGATTCCCAATTTCATATTTATTATAGTGGTGGTGAGGGGGGGATGAATATCTTGTTTTTTGGATGTAATTTTATTATGCTAATGTTCCATTGTAATGTTCTCAATTTCCATGTATGTTTCATTTGTATCTCTATGATCTTAATCAACATATTAATCTTATATTATTCCCCTTTCATTCAAAAAAACTCTAAAATCTCAATTAAAAGTGATATCTTTATGTTGTGGTGAATTAGTTCACACATAGGTGTGAATTTATCTCTCACACATGGAGTAGTGTTAGTTATTTTTGGGGATATAATTTCATCAATATAATTCATGTAATCCATCATCTGCCCACCATTGAGAGTATACCATCAATGGAGGGCTACTCCTTTAATGGGTTAATCATAAGAAGATGAAAAGGCTGGATTGATTTTTATTTTATAAACTAATTGTTGTTAATTGGATAACTAATATAAGAATTCCATTATTCAGTTTTTTCCACACATCATCATAACTGTGTCTAAGGAAGCTAAATCCATGTAAAAATTGACCATATACCTAGGAGAGATCACGAAGGTGTTTTTTATGTGTGTATGATATTAGTAATTGTGTTTAGTTAGCATAAAAACAGAAAATGGTGAAGGTAGTGCTATTTTGAAGAATAGATTTCTTATGAATTTATAAACCCAAAATTTTCTAAAGATGTAAAATTCATTCAATACACCCTGAGCATAATCCTAATATGAACCCATTTTGATTGAATTAAATTCACGTAGTCTTCATAGCGTTATTTAAAACCATCTAAAATCAAAACCAGGTTTTCTACTTCATAGCTAAAAATCCATCTCATAGGTTGTGTATCTTAGGTATCTCTTGAGGAATCACTGGATTCGACAACCCAATCTAGAATACTAGGACTGTTCTTCCTTCATCAATTGGGTGAATTTGAGCCTGAATCACCCAACAAAAAGAGAGTGTCTAATTCCAAAAATCTCATCATCAAGATGTTCTTCATGAAGATTAATCTTCAGTAGAGTAGATGAAAATCGAATAATTGAAAGAAACCTCTACCAATATTTCTTGTACTCTAATATAAAACTATCGAAAATGATCCATCAATTTATACTCATCTAGTGATTATTTAACAACATGGGTTATTGTTTCCTACTCAAAGCATCAACGATGAATATCCCATTCCATAAGGTATAGGCCATATCAAAATCAAAGGATGTTGGGTACTCCACCAGATTCCTATGGTCTAGATTCAAATATTTATTGGGAGAAGATATAACAAAATCTCTTATTGTTGGAATACATGGAAATCCATTCTCCAAATATGTAATGAATGCATATATTATGTTCAAGGATAACATCGTTATGTTCTTGATCATGTGTTGGATTATTATTCTCATGTGGCATATGATTCAGAGAGTCAGAGTTAATTGGGTGATTTTTCTACATAAGAAAACAACTCAAACCTAAACATGATGCATCACATAACACCACATAGCCGTAGAAAAAAACTAAAAGATTCAATAGGATGATGGAAATTAAAAAAGATCTACTCTACAATAAAACTATGACACTTCTCATCCCTAGAAAACAACAGTCCATTTAATATTAGAGTACTCATTCATGAAGCCAACATAAATAAATCATTTAAAACCAACTATAAAATATAATTAAACCAAAGAATATCTGAATCATGATAATATTACATGGCTTCTAACATTTCAAAATACATTTGACCATCTTATGATGAACTAAAATAAATTTTTACAAAACCATGTGTCCCAATAAATTGACAATATAATTATAGTAATAACATTTCGATATCTTGAAATAATGTTATTGATTTCTCAACAAATCTAAATCTTCCCCCAAATGAAGAACTTGATCCTCCTAAACATAGAGTAAAACAACATGTCATCCACATAGACTACAAAAAATGTATCATGATACTCATGTAAATTCTTATTCATCAAATACATAAATATTGTAGTGTCATTTTGTAGGGAAAATGTCATGAATAGATAATCATAATGGTCATACCAACTCTATAGGAATTTTTCAAAATGATAGATTCTTTTATTCTCAACCGGTGATAACTAGATCGATGATAAATATTTGAAAACCAATTTTTAAATTACCACTTTTCAAAAAAATCAACAATTAGTGAAAGAAAATAGGTTTTATTTAATTAATGTTGACTACGTTTTCGGTAATCATCCAAATGGAATATGAACCATCTATTTTCTTAGAAAATATAATAGGTGATACCCAAGGTGTGATGCTCAGGCATAAAAATAATTTCACTATTAGATCATCCAACTGAGTCTTAAACACATTAATTTTAGTTTGTGTCGTGATGTATGATTTTTTAGATTCCATATAAGTACTAGTTACTAAATTAATAGAGTAATCTACCTCCCTTATCTATGGAATCCTAGATAGATCAGAAGGAAATACACTGGGAAAATATATGATTACTGGAGGGAGATCATCACTAAAATATTATTTATCTTGATCAAAATAAAAAAAGTATTAATCTCCCCAAATATGGATATTATGGTCCAGCTATACCCGACCTTGTCTCTCAATCTCCTTTAATGATAGGACACACCCATTCAGGATCCATAAAGGACACCCATCAAAGATAATAAACAATTTTGATTTGCTATAATTCATCCATCCTTCTCATATATGGAATTATTTGGGTCAACATTGAGAATGAGAAAATTACAAGAATTATCCATAACCGGTAATTAGAAGACAAAGGAAAGACAACAAAGACCATTCATTGTCATAATTCGGAGGGGTGTAGTAATATCCATCACATATTAAAAATGGTCCAAAGGTTGTTTTTCTAGATTCACAACATGAGTAGAATCAAACTGATGACAAGAAACCGTATCAAATAAATAAATCACCAATTTTTAATCTATAGTGATGGTACATCTCATAGTCTTTGTCCCATTTCTAGATCCCCTAGAGACTCTTTCACTATGTCAAGAATCATTATTCAGGATATCCATGGCTAGAAAACCTTATATATTAACGAATCTGATTTTTCCATTGTACATAATGATGTTGAGGATTCCATGCCATTATATAAAGAGTAATTAAACAAAATAACTTCTATATTCGACCCGAGCACATGTAGGAACAAAATATATTTGGTTCATTAGTGAAAACCTTCTTGGAGTGTCTATGATTTGAACACTGGAAGAAAATCAAAGGGAATCTTACAGGAACTACATGAGTTCTAGAAGAACCATTTTCTTGAGATCCACCATGTGATTCATCACACCTTCAATTACCTTTATTGGAACTCATTGAAATCCCATTAGTTTAAAAAGTAACTCCCCTCAACCCTTAATTATCATGTAGATCAAGATGAACCATCAATGCCCTATATAGAACATCAACATAAGAACATATATTTAGTATGAAAAAATAGTAATTAAAATCATAACAAAGTACCATATCAAACCATCAATACTTTATCTTACTATTAAACGAAATATAATCGGTAAAAAAGAACAATCTTAGTAATGTGATTTTTATATTTTTTCATGGTCATGTCTTCCTAAATTATTTTTAGAAATACTATATACTTATCCAAGACCATAGAAATTGGATAAAACTTTTAAGTAAAAAAAATATAATTTCCCTCCACTCTAAACCATCTTGGTTCTTTTCCATAACCACTGAATTATGCCATCTCCAACTAATTCCCTCTATATTAAATTTCGTTCAGTTCACATTATTATTGGGTGATTCTAAGAAATAAAATTTAGGATCATTATTTATCAACAACTTACCAGACTCATGAGGATAATTATAGTGAATGAATGATGGTGGGTTCTGATAGAAGAAATCATAATCATTATATCTGGACACATCCCTATGACGTTCTGCAATTGGTGCTTTGATGGGAATGTGTGAATGTGACTATCCAATATACAGTACATTACATATGATAAATTTTACCCGATTATAGACCAAAAGAGGATTTGATCATTATGGTTTATCTGAATCTTTCTCATGGATCCTATTATAACATATTATTTTAGGAATGATGCTAAAAAACATTAGTAGAGAATGATGAAAAAAAATCAAAAGATATCTTAGGTCAAAACTGAACAAGAGTTTTAGGGAGATAAATCCCATCAGATAGATTTAAATATTGGTATTTTTATCAATAAATATCTAATGTACGGAATATAATTGGGATAATGCTTGTGGCATATTTCCCAAACCCCCCCATTGTGATGTAAGGCTCATTATGATGAGATATTTCTAGGAACTCATTTAGAACTCCTTCTTCATTCTTAAAAATATTACAAAATTTGTACTAACATCAAGGAAAGGTGAAAACCATTAAACTCTAATAATTTTTTTTTCATGAACCATCCCAAATACCCATTTACCATAGAATTTGAGCCGGAAGTAACATATAAAATTGGGAGTCACTGATCTTTGTGGGATTTCGACAATAACCTATCCTCATATGAGAAAATATGTGTATTATTCATTCCACATAAATATCATAATAAAGAGAAAAAAGTAAGTATGCTGAATGAAAATTCCTTAAATAGAGAGTACAATAATTCAAAATTTTATAACAAAATATCATTATAATGTAAAAGAATGATAAGATAAATCAACCAAGTACTGATGGACATAAGACTCCAAGAATAGAATATCAATAATAATTTCCAAATCCAACTGTCTCATTTCCCTTGCTCGAGCCTGGAATGATAAAATTTGATAATTCTGTAAGGAAAATGTATTGTGTGAGATAAAATAAAAATACGGTCTCTGGTTTATTCTATAATAAGATGAAATAATAAATAAATGAAATCATTATTTCAGTTTCACAAAAATCGGGTCGCATGTATAAATTTCATATTTAAATAAAAACATGCTTATCATTTTAATTGATGGAATAATTTCAAAAAAATCATTATGTAAACAAAATATATAAAAAAATTTATATAAATAGGTAGAACAAATGAATAATGAAGTTCACAATCAGTGAAATATATAAATCAAAACATCTGAATATGACACATGGTCATATATGAAGGGGTGAAACAGCTTTATGTTATGGGATCCTCACATGCGTATGTATCTAATAACAATAATGTAAACACATTTCTATTAATATTACGAAATATATGACCCATTTAATATCCCATGGGGGATATGATCCACACACAAAAATATTTTTTTTGGAAATAATAAATTTTCAATCCACTGAGTGGAAATAATCATTCTTACGTGTTTGATTTATATAACGAACTAACTAACGCTGTTAACATTTCCTCAATAAATCATCCAACAATGAGAAAAATGTTTTTAAACTATTTAAAATACAGTTTCCCCATTTCTAGTTTCTATACGAGAATTTTTATTGAAAAAACAAAAGCACTAGTTTTTAAACAATTCATTCCTTTTTTCATGATATATCCAAACATAGGTCATTATGAAAAAAGATTAAATTTTCTTAAATAATATAAATTAATAAATAATTTTTAAAAATTTCCATTAAATTAAAAACACATCACAATTTCCAATTCCACTGTAGTTTGAGGTCTTCCCAAAATTTTCATACCAAACCAAATGAAATTCCTATTTTCCTCAAATTATAGTTTTAAAATTTAATTGAAAACAAAAAAAAAACATTTAATTGAAGCGATATACAATTGGCCATATGAAATTAATCCACCTACCCCTTTCATGATAATACAACAACTAAAATAGGTATCACTAAAAAGAAGTAAGGTATATATGATCATGGATCTCAACTAAGGAACAAGATGTAGCAATATAGAGTTTAGACCCATAAATTCAATTATAATCAATAAAACTCCAATGTAAGAAAGAAAATAGTCCATTATTTAGGGATATATATTACCCAAAGAGACACATTGTAATCAACAAAAATTATCAATCACTGAAAAAAATGATCCATAGGGGTTGGAAGGCATGAAAATCCATGGGGGTGGCTATAAGTCGAGATTAGGGAAACATTGAGGATATGGAATATGATTTTATAGAAAAAACTCTTATTTAAAACTAAAACATGGGACATTACATTATTTGTAACAAAACATCATGACATTTCATTTTCATGTCCCTAATATACAGAAAATACTATCAAATTTTAGTAAAACCCATTTTTTATTTTTTATATGACTTCTAATATGAAAAAGACATGTATCGTTTCACACTATTTAAAAAATTTAACAACATATGTTGGGGGATAATTACACATTGTGTGACAACATTACAGAATGTGTAAATTTATATAATACTACAAAACCCATAGGTTAATGCATAATATTCTGACAAATAACTAACTTCACCGTCATAGGTATCCTGCCAATTCTTTATCGTCTATAATCAAAGAAGGAGAAAGGAAAGCCATGAAAAAACAAGAAACATATCTATTATTAATGTAATTGTATGTTAAAACCTCTCCACTATATGAAAATTCATTCACCAGAATGTTTTTCAAGAAACCTCCACAATTTAATGGTGTCACCACTACTCTATCATCAGTTTCTCAAGATCAAACTTCTAATGGAAATAATGACCATATTTCCATAGTACATGGACCAATGTTATCATTATCACATGGAGTACATTGGTCTCAGAAAAAACAATTATATATAGACATTATATCATGGATAAAATAGCATCAGCATTAAGATCATTGTATCTTATAACATGAGATGTATCAAAAAGTTATATTCATTGATGCGGTATATAGAACATTTTATGTATTAACACCAACTACGGTGGAAGGGATAAATGGTAATCTATTCTCCCTGCCTACTCAACAACCAAAAAAGATCTCACAAAACAAGTAATAAGATTACCTTTCCTCCCAATCCACCAATAACCCAAATGAGGTGAAACATTCATGAACACCTAATATGCAACATAAAATTCCAATAATCATTAGTGATGATAAAAATAATATTTATATAAAATATGTGTCATAAACAACCTATAATGATTCAACTAAATATTTTTTATCTTATCTTTAACCAAAATCTATCAACACATTAAACATTAACCAATCTCTATGAAACACAACGATAGTTTTCATATCTTTCCATACATGTCCTCAAAATCATCCATTCTGATCATGAACAACTATCTATTGTTATATGAATACATAAATAGCATGAAATGTTCATCCCAAACATTACCAAAGTATTGAATGTACAATTAAGGAATATACACAAGAATATATAAATCTCTCTCTGTCTGTCTATCTTACTATGGATGGTATGCCATACTCAAAAAGATGAGATCCTATTTCCCCCTAAAGGCCTCTACGAAAGGGATAATTAAAATTGGTATCCCTATTAAAAACTATATTATATGGAATTCCATTAAAATACAATCTCTTTCACATATTTATTTCCCAACTCCAAATCATTGGTTATATAATGATTGGGTAGGAAGTGGGATGACATAGTCAACCGATTGATCACAACAGATTTCACATTATTCATTCTATGGGTATGTTGTAACCCAACAAATTTTTCAATTGATATCTAATCCCATTTCCATGATGGAATTGGGGTTGGATGTATCAAACACTAATGTATTTGGTGCTCAGACTTGACCTATTGTAATATATAACAATGATATCAAAAATTTGAAATGTCCCATCTCATATATAGCCTCTAGAATCATCACCACAAGTCATAGAACATAATTGTGGTTCATTAGATCACAACACACTGTTAATTATAAAAATACACCAACATAAATTTACTCACCTCTAATAGGATATCCAAAATATTCAAAAATATAAAAATCAACCATGGAGAATGACCACTAAATAATGGTATTGTCACAATAAAGATTGTCCCAAAATCTATATAACACATCCTCATAATTTTTTTACCCAAACAAGCATCTCGAGTAGAGTGGATGTAAATTGAAAACCAGATAAATCAACTTTGGTCCCTATTTCCTAAACTCCAATATGAAATAGTGAAAAAAGACACATCATGTTCTACTCTTTTGATGATTATTTCATGGCCTAGGTTAGAAGTTTCCTACTCAAAGCATCTACGAAGTCATTCAATTTCACATGAGTATAGGTAGTATCAAAATCAAAGTATTACAGGAGTTCCCACAAACACCTCTGGTGGAGTGTCAAATCCTTTTTAGAGAACAAATAACACAATATATTTTCATAGGAATACACAACAAACCTTTATACTAAAACAGTAATGATGTAGAAGATTATAGGGGTTCATAACTAAGTCATGATCATGATCATGGGTTTGAAAATAGTTTTTATGTGATCTATGCAACTGGGATCCATAGCCAATATCGTTGTCACCTTACATAAGATCACAACAAAATCCCAAACTTGGGGAATCATAGTATATCACATGGCCCTTCCCAACCTGTTGAAGAGTCTAAACCATTGTATATATCAAAATATGTTTTTACATTAAAATTAACTCTTCCATTTCTCATCCTATGAAAAATTCACTCCCTTCTGAGTAAGAGTTTCCATTACAACATATGACTTTGATAAATCTTTTACAAACATTGTATAATAACTATATAAACAATTGAATTTATGAATCTCATAATCATTATGTTGCTTGTAACATTTCATAAAACACTTCATATTATCTGGATCAACTCAAATACCCTATTTTAGTACCACATTTCCCATGAAATTCACACCCAAAATCTAGAAATTTCATTAAGATACATTGGCCTAAATTGAGTGATTTCTACAAAATTTCTAGAAATAATCTCAAATGATTTACAAGACCCTCCTCAGACAAAAATTCCACCATGATTTAATCCGTGAAGACATCCACAAAAATATCAAGATACACTAGGAAAATATTATTCATTATATCGATTAATTTTATAGGAGAATTATTTAGACCAAATTGAATAAAAAGAAACTCATACTTTACCTACCTAATTTGGATGGGTTTTTATGAATTTCATATTCTCTTATTCACTACTGTTGATTACTAGATGAAATATAAATATTTAAAAACAACTTATCACAATTCAAATGGTTATCTAGATCATAAATTTGTGGAAATAGATACTTTTTATTTACTGTGACTCGAATGAGTTATCGGTAATCAACCAAAAGGTTATGTGACCCATCATATTTTTTAGAAAATATATTTGGCACAATCCAATGAGACGCATAAAGGTATACAACACCATTATCAAATTGATCATGTAATAGTTCCTTCAAATCATTCTTTTTGGTTGGATCTATGTGGTAAGATGGTATAGATACTACATTAGTACCAGTTACAAAATCAATAGAATACTCTACCTTTAGTAATGGTGGAAAACTAGATAACTAAGAAAGTAAAATGTTAGGAAACTTAGTTAATTCTAGTGGAGATCATCACTCAACTCCAAATCCATATTTATTGTGTTTTTTTAAAACTGATTTTATGGCATACTAGAAAGCTTGCAAAATAAATTTATGTAATCATAAGAAATAACTCACTCGAAGCTCGCACACCAAAATATTTATCAAAATTAAAACACGACACTTAGATCATCCACCACGTCATCTATGTTTCAATCCCCCAATAAGAAGAAATTGAAAATTCAATTAAAACAAAGCAATGAACATCACCCAAAGGAATCCACAGACTGCATACAGTGGATCCTCCACTATCCATAGATCATGGATCTCGAATTCTCACATTAAATTAATAGAAAATAGTGATATTACTTTCCAAAAATCTAGATAATAATTTCTATCTATAAAGTAACTCGATTCACATTATCATTGAAAGATGATTCACACCCCATCAAGATCTGTAAAGGAGACCCATCAATAATTATAGTAAATTTTGACTATGTTATTAACAATACAGTCCATACAAAATATGAAATCAAGATGATTCGCATTGATAACCATTATTATCCAAGAAAGATTGATTAATTATTAATAGAAGAAACAAGAGAAACAAAAAACTCCATTATCTCTCTTTATTATCAAAGGTGTAGTAATATGCATCCCATTAGAATGAATCATGATAAGAAGATTTAGAATATTCACAATACATGTTGATATAAATACATGATATGAACCAATATCATATAAAGTAGTCATCAATGTTGAAGCTATAGTGGTGGTACCTCCCATAGTAATTGGATCCATATCTTCAAACTCTGGATGGTTTTCCACTATATGAAGATGGCTTGTTATGGAAGAATGTGACTATAAGAACCCAGATCTTGAATTATCTGATTGCCTTAAAATAAGATTTGTTTCTGATGATCGCATGTTACTACATGGAGAATAGTAGACATGGATGATCATTTTAATGTGATATGAGAATCTTCATGAACTAAAAATCCTGGGTTTCACTGTGACCTCCCATTATTAGTTTCTACAATCTCTATACTAGTTTCAAATCAATGGGCCTAGACCAGGAGGTACCTATGGTCTAGAAGAGCCCTACTATTGAGATCTGCCTTGATACTAATCATGATTCCTCTTCTATTTATGGGAATTCTTAGAACTAACACTGAGAGAAAATGAACCTCACATCAACCCTAACATACCATCCAATTCAAATCAGACATCAATGTCATGTCCAACACATCAACATAAGGAGAAATATCCTCCAAGAAAACATGAGAACAATTATTAGATCAATGTCTCATCTCGATCCATCGAGTCTTCATCTTGTCATTATACACAATATCAGGTGAAAAAAACACATGATTTGTAATGATATTTTCATATTCATTCAGGGTCCTATCAGCCTTCTTAGGTTTTAAAAATACAATATCCTTATCCAACCCCATAAAATCCGGATAAAACTGGTTAGTAATAATAAAATTAAATTCCAACCACTTTAAACCATCAATCTTCTTTATCGTAATCATAAAATCACGCAATATCTTGCCAGGTCAATCAATTATAAAGGAAGCACACGAAAACATTATAGATTCATGTGTTTCGAAAAAATCAAAGCGAACATCAATTTTTCTCATCCTTCCCTCAACCTCATAAAGATCATTAGAGTTGTGGAATGATGGTTTTGAAAAAGGAATTAATGAGACTGATTTTGAGACTCATCCCACAAGGTTTCCATTGTTGGGTCCGAAAACAGAATTGGTGAAGGTGCTTATACCAAAGCTTGGACAACACATATGATAACCTCAACAATATTTATATCCTCAAGAGGATTTCCAAAAGATTGTTCACAAATATCTTCCTCATGGAACCCATTCACATGTATTCTCATAGGCATTATTCTACACTAAATTAGAAGAGAATAAATAATTAATATGAATATTACTCAAATAAACTCTCATGCTAGAGTAGTGGGGAAATTAATCCCATAAAATAGGTAATAATAATAGAATTTCTACCTATCCAAACCTTAATCAGCTAATAGTCTAGAAATAATCTTCATGAATAATTCTGCAAACCACCAATTATGAACTTTACTCATTATTATGAGGTAGTTTAGAGGCCTCACTATACACTGCATCCTACATCCCAGAAATATTCCAAACATCGTACTAACATTATGAAAATATGTACAACCTGCAATTTGATACCACCTTTTCATGAACTGGAATGAATTTCCAAGTACTCTGACACCCAATCCAACACTAACATGGCTTGAAGGGCATTCTGGATACCCACAGGTCGGATAGCATAACCTATCATGAAAAGGGATAAAATAGTGAATATTTTTTTCACATTAGAATCAGATAAAATAAAAACATGTTAGTATTCTCTAAAAAACTCCCCAAAGAGATATTAGAAAAAAGAAAAGATAAAAAACCTAACTCACAATGAGTACACAATTCCCAGCAAAAACATATAAGCAAAAACTTCCACCTTTAAGTGGTTCTTTCCCATTTCTCAAACCTTCAAAGATTAAATACACCAATTCCTGAAGGTAAAGGTATGGTAGGAGTTAAAATCCAACTGTAGTCTCACCATGTGATCCATTAAAAGCTGTTATAATAAATAAACAATATCACACATTTAATTACAAATAAACGAGACATGGTTGTACAAATTACATATTAAAAACAAAATATTTTAGTCTTCTCAATTGATTGAAATATTTCAAATAATGGAATAAGTAGACAATTTATATAAAATAGTTTATACAAATTGAAAACAAAAATGAATAATGTAGTTCAAAAAAAATTACACATATATATAAACATCTCAATAAGAAACTCGGTCATCTACCATGAGTTATGATATTTTCATGTTATGATCATCTCACATGATTATATCTGTGACCAAGAAAATGTGCACACATTTCCTTTTAGGTCAGGCCTAACAAGATAGAATAATATCCTACTAGTGGTAAGAGCCTCTGAATTTTTTTTTAACTATTTTAGATAATCATTCCATTATTATATCATTTCAATCTTACTTTGTTTTTCCCAAAAAAAACTAAATAACATCAAGGGTAACATGTAACACCCCAAAACTTTTAAAAGAGTAACTTTTTATTTGACAGTGTGTATGAAAAGAAACACCAAATGTAGAAATGAATATATGCTCTCAAGACACTTGGGGATAATTAATATTTTAAATTTGATACATTTTATACATTTTAAGAATTTGATTATGTGTTAACTTGCATTAAACATAATAATGTATTTCTTTAAAAGGATGCATTACAGGCATAAACATGTTTTACTGAATATTATTAATATTATTTATTATCATAAGTTTTAAAATTTTCATTAATTTACATGTAATGAATATGATAAATTTTTTTGATAAAATAAATAATTTAAACAAATATAAGAATAATAAATTTGTAGTTAGTTTATTAGAAATCAATATAAGAACTAATTGAATATAAATGAAATGTTTTTATGCTTACAAATTTATTTTATTCTAATAAAATAAATTAATTAATATTAGTTAACGAAATAAATTAATTATATATTAAATATTAAATATATAATTTTTTATACTAATCCAATATGTTTTATAATAATATTATATTAATAAATCCAATATTAATCTTATTAAATATTTTCTATCTAAAAAGGAAAATTTACCACATTTTAATAGAGAAACTATTTTAAATACAATATTTTAGAGGCTTTATAAAATATATATGTCACAATAAACATCATCAATATAATAATAATATAAAAACTAGATTAGGGTGATTTTTTTTTCTATTTTTCTATAATGTTTCATTTTTTGATGAATATGAAAAAATACTGAATATCAATTCAAAACTCAATTTTTCATCTAATTTATTTATAATGAAAATATGATGTTTTTAATTAATTTTGATGTTCAATTTGTTAAATTATACATAAATTATTCATAATTACTTCATTATATGTAATTTCACATTGAAAATGGACATACAAACATTTTAATCTTCACTATATATTCACATTGAAAACCTTCTTCATCCCCCGACCTGTGGGATTACATTTATGTATTTTAACCCACAGATATGACTGTAATTAGGATAAATAGATTCCATAATTCTAATCTGACTATTTTATCATGTATAATAATTAAAACATATTTTTTATGGAATTTATTAGTGTATTTATTGAAAATTAATTACAACTATTGAGAGAAAAATTAGTTTAACAAGGGACTAAATCAAGTGCTTATTAGATAAAATTGCCTTAAAACATTTTCAAATGATAATGAATGTGTATAATTCCACCCTATTATCAAATATAGTATATTTGGTCTATTATTATATCCATTTAACAAGGGAAAAATTTTCTTGTAATTTTATTTTCATAAATATAAAATAATATCACTCCTCCCCCACAATAAAAATTCACTCATCCCTTCCACTTAATCACAATATTAAATGACATTGTACCACAAAAAATATTCCCAAATAATATCCCAAATCCCTCACATAATACAAGAATATACACTTTTTTAAAAGGATATCCATGTAAGTCTATTACTTTAAAAATAAGAAGTTACCTAAAAATGAGGTAAAAT
Organism: Viscum album; assembly: GCA_963277665.1. NCBI lineage: Eukaryota > Viridiplantae > Streptophyta > Magnoliopsida > Santalales > Viscaceae > Viscum > Viscum album. The sequence continues at coordinate 1,925,548,380 of OY728160.1, forward strand.
TCATCAACGTGAATTTCTAATTTTACATTTCCTACTCCCCTTAAATACACTAATATTTTTAGGTGTTATTTTTTCAAAATAAACCTACAAAGACTTCTATCAAATGTGTTACTGAATTATTATTCATGTACGATGAACTACAACAATTCGAAATAGTGTCATTCATTTTTCTTTTAACACCTCTCATGGTGGGTAATTATGATGGACATAATTTTTTTGAATGATATTTATGAAATTTATGTTTTCTTCATTATTCTGAAATTTTTACAAAATACATACCTTCATTCATTTCATTTTGTGTGAATACGATAACATCATTTGTGAAAGTGTGGATTATCACCTCCTTAAAGCGATGTGAGTCATTCACACTATACTTGGAATGTATAAAAGATTGTTTTGATAAAACTACCTGAAATATATGAAATAAATATGATAATGTATTTATAATATTAATATGTGTAATTTACTTTTAATTATCTATTATTATTGAAAATAAAGCCAAATAATGTTCCCGAGTACGTACCACCTACCATCTCTATGAACCATACTTTTCCTTTCCCATCACCAAATAATTTTTATTATTATAAATACATATATAATGAATATATATTATATTTTTTTAATTATTACATTTTATATATGATTAAAAAATTAAAAAATTAATTGGAACAACAATTAATAAGTAAAAACATACTAATGCAACTAGTCATTTAACTCCTGAAATTGATAATATTTTGAATGGTTTTTAATAAAATTAAAATTAGATATCATAATCAGATCATATAATATATTATAAATTTAATTATTGTTTTTATAAGTTATTAATATATTTAAAACCCTTATTCAAAAGGATAAAGGATGTTCCCCCAATATGAAATCCTAGGTAAGGGATTCCCATCTCACATTACTCATCCATGTGATAAATGTCATATTCACAACATACATTGTCTTTGTGATGCGTATAATATAAATTGTGATATAATATATCTTTAATAATTTATCTTCATTGGATTTTTAGTTTTAGTTTGATTTTATTATTTTAAGGTGGATTCAATTAAAAGTTAATTCGTGACATGGAAATTTCATAACCCAATTCATTTTCATTAGGTTATATTACTTCCTCATTGTATGTAATATAATATTATTATATGTATAATGAATTTGAATATCAATTTATGTATTTTCAATTATTATTTTTCTATTTATTGTTTTTATACATAATAAATTCATTTATAAATTCTCTCTTAATTTTTATAACCATTTTAACGATTCATTTTATAATTTCATTCTAGAATATATGGAGTATTCATGAAATTGTATTAATAAAATTTATATGAACATTGTTCAATAAACCCTTTTTTATTATATGCTTGTGAGTCATGGTATTTTTCCAGTAATACTACTATTTTTTCTGTTTGTGGTACTCTAAATGTATTAGAAAATGTTTTTAATATAACTTCACTTCATTTATATCATTAGTCAGAGAAGATATATTCTTTTTAGAAAAATATTTTCAAGGGATTAATTTTTTTTAACATTTAAAAATGATTTATTGAAGGTATTTTTTACCTTTTTTATTTTACAAATGTTTTCAATCAAATTTTCTTGTATCTTTCCGAAAATGCACTTTATATGCTTTTAACCATAAAAATTGAATGTTATTTTAACCTTTTATAAAATGTACAGACATATTATCCATCATTTCTTCTATGATTAATTTTAATTTTTAATGGATAATTTTTAACGTAAATTTTTTATATGATTTTCAATGATATGTATTTTCCAAAAATAATACAAAATAATTGGATATTTTCCCCAAAATATTTCTCTAAATATGATTTTATAATATTTCTATTCATCAATGAAAAAAACTAAATATTTTACTCTACTTGGGATATGATGTATTTATACCATCCTAATTCATCCTCTATACAGTTTGTGATTTATTTGGAAAAGGATTGGATTAAAATTATCTTCATTTATTCCCTTTTCATAGACATTATATATTCAATTTCCAATGGCTATTGAACCATAAATTTTTCCTATTTATAAATATCATTTATCATAGAAATATTCATGGACTAGATCATATACCATTTTTATATTTGGTGTTTATTTGAAATTTATTTGATTTTCTTGGGAAATATGGATAAATTTATATCCTTTACCCAGTACAAATTTTTGATTAGGTGTATTTTTCATTAAAAAATCAATTATTAAATATTTGAGGAATGCTTTTGACATGAATGAAATGGTTTAGAGACTATTTCTAGTAACCCCTTTGATGAATCAGTAGTCTCATCAGATTATATTAGTTAGAGAAAAACCCTTCATGGTTGTTTCTATGTAGAAAATATGGGTTTCTAAAAACATATATATACTTTATTTTAAATTTTATTGATAGTAGTATAATAATACATCTTGTTAATGGTCTTAATGATAAATATATCATATCCTAGGGATAAATTACATCAAATAATTATGTATTTCATTTAATGATAATGAATTATTATTATTTATTATTATTATTATTAATCCATGATATTGTTTCATTGATATTATTTATGGATGTAGTTAATTTTATTTTTATTCATTAAATGGAATGTGTTTCATTTATTTAACATTGCTAATTTATCATTCCTTTTATTATTATTTAAATTGATTGTTTTTATAGCTATTTACCATTGAATATTTTTTACACACTTTCATTCTTAGTTTTTTGATTACATGGAATGTGTTTCTATTATATAATTTACAATACTATTTATACACATGATACTAAGTTTAATGATAATATGGAATGTGTTTTTAGTAATTACCTTGTCATCTTTATTATTCTCATTTATTCATTTTTTCTTTCACCACACATAAACTTACAGAGAATTTAATCTCACCCTTATTTTCTTTCACTTCCCTATTATTCCCTTAATTGTACTCATAAATATATTAGAGGAAAATAAAGATATTTTTATCCATGAAATAAACTAAATTAATTTATTGTCATTTTTGTATTAATTTTCCATACAATACTCATGTATGTATCTGGTTATCCAATACTACTATGCTCTTAGGTACATTGGGATTTTATTAAATTTAATCATTACAATTTAATGTTATAAAAAACATTATCCTATATTTTATGGGATGGACTTCTAAATAAAATTTTCTCAATAAATCAATCAACAATGGGAAAAGTATTATAAAAATATTTAGAATAAAAATTCCCCACTTCGAGTTTCAATATTGTAATTTACCTTTAAGAGAATCTAAACAAATGATATTAATCAATTCATTCTTTTTTCAAGATAAAACCAATCATAAGTTCTTATTATAACAATTTAATCTATTTCACTCAAAATCAATTCTCCAATGAATTTTCACAAATTATATCACATTCAAATCACACCAAAATTTTTAATTCCTTTCGAATTTGTGGTTTTCCACAAATTTGAATACATAGTTAAATAAAATTACAAATTTCATCACATTTTTTCACAATTTAATTGAAATAAATTTCAATAATCATGAAATATATGATTAAATAAATTTCCCATATTCAACATAACCACCTACCATTTTTATGGAAACAGAATGCCCACAACGAGATTCATAAAAAATTAAGATGAAAAATAAGATTTAAGAACTAAAACTAGAAATAGTATTAAAACAAATAGATTTTACAACCATCAATAGAAATAGGATTTATCAAGATCTAAAGAGGGAAGGAGACAAAAATATAGAGAAACTTCTTACTGGGAGAGGAGGAATTCAACGACAACAATGATCAATCATTCAATGAAATGTTCAAGGATGGTTGTAGGGATACAAAATCTCCTAGGGATGGTTCTAGGTTGAGATAAAGGAATCCTAGAGGAATTGGAATAATATTTTCTATCTGAGACATCAGTTTAAAGATGATTATTTTTACTTTATGTGACGTGTAACCTAAATTCAGGCTGTTTAATATTCAATTCCTTTATATTCCCTAAAAACCTAAAATTTTATTAGAAATAAATATCTATTTATAATTGAAATTTACACTATATAAAATGTATATCCTTTCACATGGTGTAATAATTTTTTATTATATTGTGGGATATTATTACACATCATGTATTAATATTACAGGGTGTAAAAATCCTTATATGACTGAAAACACATTGGTATTATGATATAAATTCCAACAAATATATGACCTCACCATTACAAGTATCTTCTCAATAACATATCATCCCTACCCAAAAATTAAAAATTAAAAAAAATTACAAAAACCTAAAACCTAACATTAAAATAAGTATCGGGTTGTACCAAGTAACAAGGATGAAAACCCAAGGTATTTTTATATTTGATCACATTATAATGTCAAAGAAGACAAATATAATCAATCAAAAAAGCAAAAAAAGATGACTGATTAGATGACTGAGGTTTTAGGTCTTATGTGAAAACTATATGTGTCCTCTAAATCCATTACCACATCTTCTCCACAATCATTATTCTTTGGTCCTATAAAAAACTAATGAATTTATTGCTCACTAGCTGATCTAACTGACACATTTCCACAACTACAAGTGGATTCATCAGATTCTTTTGCTCTAATATATCTCAATGTGGCATATTCACCATTTAACAACTTCCCTAAACAATTAAATTGGTGTATTTGAAACATTATCCAACCCCACATCGATCCATCCTCCTCTACTTATATCTGATGTTTTAGTTAGGGTAATCCAATCTATCATCCTCCTATATTCCCACCTCAAAATCCAAAAAAATTAAAATATATTCAATCTGGTGTAAAATTCCAATAACATTATCATTTTTTCAAAAAAAACAGAGGAGAAATAATCCTCTTACACATCAAGGTTTCCATAATCCTATTGAGCCCTCTCAATTCCCAACCCAAAATAAGAACATTTAAATGAACTCAAATCATGGAAATCTCAATCTAGTATATACCTATTATTCAAATAATCCCTTGTATGGTAACAAGAATGATATATCCTCCACATATTCTATATTTAAAAACATTGAAAAAAAATTGGTTAACATTTGTCCCACCCGACTTGTCAAAAAATATCTAATTCTATAATATTCTCATCTAATCCATTTCCCAAAAAAATGGTAATGTATATGTAATATCACTTTTATCTAGAAAAAAATTTCACTGAATCATGGTGAATCCACTTAATACCCATAAAATGTTGAGATTGAAAAATAACTGATAAAAATTATGTAAAATTTATATGAAACAACTCTCTCACCACCTTTGATTCCTCTAAGGAACACGATTCAATTATTCAAGCCAACTCTATGACTAGTAATCCATTTTGGCCTCATATTTATTTTTTATTTTTTTTAGATAGTATGATGTCAAAATTAAACAATTAGATTCCCTAAAAAATCACAAAGTATGAAATTTTTCTTATGGTATTTTTCACCCATATGGGAAAAAATAAGACAATTAAAAATGATTCAATCCAACAGTCTACACCTTTTATCTAAAATGATCTGGGTATGATTATAGTATTATACCCTATATGGATGTCCATATTTGAGTATGCACTCACTGACAATGTATCCTTGATTAATTTCATTCCCAAATCTAACATCTCAAAACATGGTTTTGGGGTATTTCACCCATCATGTATTGGCATCAAATTCACCAATCAAATCACTACATGTTTTGAAGGAATACTCATGGATGACCAAGTATGAGTTTGTGATCTTATCTTCCAAGATTATTTCATTATCCTTGACTTGGAAGGTGAGATATTGTATTCATGATCTCCGTAGATTCTATGATTTTCATTTATTATGACAGATATAACTAATATTAATTTCTATATAGTCAACATAACCATGGAATTTGAGGACAAACAAATCATGTTAAATATTTTTTAAACCATGTGATACCTATTATAGGATCACTATGCATTTTATATCCATACATCAAAATAGAATTTAGTGATTTGATTGAATCACATTTCACCCTTTGCTTCCTCCTATAATGATATAGGATTTTATGAAATTTTAATCATGATTAACCAAGTAATAAATAGAGGACACAATTTTTTTATTTCATTTATAGACACCACCAATCTTATTGGTCTTGAAAAATATTTAGAATTGTATTTCACATATTATATTTACCTTTAAACCATGGAAAAAAATGAGTAAAATTAATCAAAACCATGTAGAATCCCTCCCTATATTCCTAATATTTTTTATCAATAAATAAAGGATGGAATTGATATGAAATCCCTACCTAGATACCTAAATTTTTCATTCCTTTTGAATGACCACTACTATCATGTCATTTTCTCGAATGCACGTACTCAATATAATTAGTACAAGCTTGATCATGTTTTAGATTAAAATGAAATGGCCTTAGTTGGACCCTACATGAATATAAGAAATCAAATATTCTCATTGAATGCATCTTATCTATATAGAATAATCTTCCAAACCAATCAAACAACATCAAATTATACTCGATCAACACATACATGAGGTTTTTGTGGAATAAATCACCAATATATTTCAATACAGTTTATGTATCCTGTTTTTATTAGTGAATGGGCTAGTCAAATTAAAATGTCACCTAAGAATGGTGGGATAACTATTTACACAAATTCACATAGAGAGGTGGTTACAACTGTCACATCCCAGGTAAATAAAGAAAAATATTTTTTCATATTTATTAATTTTTTAATTAAATATTAATTTTACTTTAAAAGGGTTCATATGTTCGATAGCTTACACGATACACAACAATGTGATTCTTTAAAATCTTACGTTGCACACTAATAATATATTATTATTTTAAATGGTTGTTAACTCCTAGCAGTTGTATTAGCAGGAATGAATGAAACTAACTACAATATTATTATACATATTTTTTAAATGTATTTTCACGTATTCAAAAAAAGTTAGAGGCTTAAAATGTGAATGAATCTAATTTTAAGCATAATTTATGACAAAAGGCTGATTTATCACCTTTTAATGGAGACACATTTTTAAATTTAGTTTTGGTCACATTAATTCATTTTATATGACCAAATAAAATCCTTTTTTAGAATTGGGACATCAAAATTTACTTTGTGTAAATTTTTTAAATTTTTCTGATAAAGTTCATTTTTTAATGAATAGTGAAAATATTGTATTTTAATTCAATAGTGCCTTTTAATCTAATTTATTTATATGGTTATATTATATTTTTAATTGGTTTTAAAGTTATATTAAAATATATTTTTACCATTTAATCCAATTTTGGTCATTGGAATTATTTTCACTTTGAAATTGGACATAAATTAGTATGAATCTTTTGATAGATATTGTTTCTTAAAAACACGCTTTTTGTTTTGATAACGGGAATTAATTTCAAAATTATTTAATTCCCCTACTCTGTTTTGAATTTTTAAAAATAGATATCATTTTTGAATTTGGAATATAAACTGTATCTTAGGCTGAATTTTTTGTATTTTCTTAAAAACATCAATTTTGATGAATAGTGAAACCACTTAGTTGTAGTTAGAAAAATATATTTTTCATTTAAATGAAATTTTACCACTTCTGTGAATTGAATTTTGAAAATCCAAAATACATGGTTTTCATCTAGAAGTAAAATTTGGTTCAATAAGATGAAAATAATTTTCGGTAAATAGTAACTTTTGACTTTTATTTACCGCGGTTAAAGGTAAATAAGGTAATTCAAGGTAAAAGAATAATATAATAATTCCAAATTACCTTAACATTTGTCCAAAACTTATTGGTTGAGTCATTTAATTCCATGGGAATCTTTGGGTAGATTTTGGGACCCCATTGACCCACTTGGGAGTGATAATGACAATTTAGATTAATTAACATAAAGTAAAGGCAATAATGAGAAAAGCCAATATCATTTAGAAATTTAATTTTTATATGGTGTTATAAAAGTCATATTTTAGACTATAAATATTATTTAGAAAGATAAATATATTTCATACATGATATTAGTTTTTAATAATTGTTAGACATCAAATAAGTTAAATTATTTATGAAACAATAATGATGCAGTGTTTACATCATTAATAAATCATGTAAATAAATAGGATTATAATGATTAAAATATTATCCAAAACCTGCCCAATTCTTATTTTATGATTTTATTTAGACCTTGAGTCATCGTATCTTCAACTATAATGATTTTTGGGCCATTTGTAACAGAATATCAGTATATAATAAAATAGTGTTTTCACACTTTCCTAAAGAGCTCATCCCCCCCCCTTATAAAAAGAAACCATTTCTAACCAATTCCTCACACCTCTAAATTCATTTTTATCCTCTAAACTGTTCCCAATTAATCTACCTATATCCCAATCCTCCTCCTAGAAGACTTACCTCGGGAAGAAGGCACTTCAAGAAGTCCTTTTGTTAAAACCAAAGAGAGTTACCCAAATTATAGTTGACAATTTCTCTTAAATTGTTTTCTTATTTTACTTATCCAACCCATAAACTCTTTTATTACATTATTTTGTAACAAAAACAATATACTAAATATACTATGATTTTTTATTAGAATTATTTGAACTACACTTACACACACCTCCATCTAATGGATGAAGAACATAGTGTTTCGGTGGATGGCAAACCAACACCTCATGATATGATGATTGTTCAAATATCTCCAACCACCTCTCATGGTGGCCATTATGATGGAACTTTGTTTATATATGATATATATTATGTTTATGTATTCTTTATGATTCTGTATTTTCCATTTATAGCATGCCATTATGGTTTCAATAGTGGGTAAATACGATAATCTCATTTGAGGAAACGTGGACTACCGTACCCTCAAAGTGATGTGACTCATTAATTCCTTATGTGGGATATATAATGTATAGAGTTAATGATATTATATATGATTTCACACTGGAATTATAATATTCCTTTGTATCATTATGTTTTAATTCCATTAAAATAAGAAATAGAAATGAAGGTAGCAGTCATGCATACGTACGACTTACCATCTTCATGAATAGTGCATTTCATTTCTTACCTCTAAATGTTATGTGATATTATAAATACATGTATATAATGGATATATATGATATATATAATATCTAAATCACGAATATAATTCTGGATATAATGAAACATTGACCACATGATCAACATGTAATTATAAGAAGTCCATTTTTGACTCAACTACCAAATATCAGCAAAATGATCAGTATTAACATAAATGATTACATAATGTTTATAATATGGTAATATGTGATATAAAAGGAATAATAAACTCTAAAAATGTTCTAAATCTAGTGGAAATTTACTTTTGTTTATTATTCAGAAGATTAAAGAATGATCGAGCCAAGTCATACATGAGGTAAGGGATTTTATTATCTCATTTTTAATTCCGTGAAATTTCTATTTTTTGCCACTTATTCATTGTATGTGGTGTATTGTGTGTTGCCATTTGATATATATTTTCATGATTCCGATTATATTCATTTTATTCTGTGATTCATTTGATGGTTATTAACTTTTGGTTATACGACTCAGTTGATTACAACATGGTAAAGGGTTACGTCTCACATTTTATTCTCATGATATTCATGCTATATTTTCCACTATTTCCATTTCTGTGGTGTATTTTCTTCCAATGATTGTACTATTTATGTAATATAATTTAAATTATGAGTATTTAAATCTTCATTTTATGATCATTCTTTCATGTGACATATGTTTTGTAAGTTACCAAATCGGTAAGGGAACTGTTCACCATCCTCTTTATAAAAGACTTCTTTTTGTTATGTCTTTAAATTTACATCTTATTATTTTTGGATATGTTATTTTATATCCTCATTGATGTAAAATTTATTTCCAAGTGATGAGATATCATTTTTATCTTATCAACTAATTTTCTGAATTTTGAAGTGACGCCGTTAGGATGTCGAATTTCTACAAGGGAACTTTTTAACCCAATTTCAATTCTTTGAGTTCAACATGTACATATTGAATATGTCATCCAATGAATATGTGTGAGTGACCTATGATTGTTTCACCCTTAATATCCACTTATATTTTCTGTATTTATATTTTTCACACATAATTATGTGATTGATTTATCTTTAATTTAAGGATACCATATTTATAAGGGATTTCATCTCAATTTACATTTCGATTGGGACTTCATTTATTTTATACACCAAATCACTCTTATATGGTGTATATATTGTACATTGACATATTATATCATGAATCCCATTATTCTCATAATATTATAATGTTTTGATTAAATTTTATTCATCAATTATTTGTATTCAAGTGTCTCTCTTTTTGTTAAAAAAATCATTTACTAAAATATCTTTTTAAATGTTTTAATGATTTATTATAATAAATATTTATCATTAATGACCATTTTTTCAAAATGGGTTTTACGATTTCTTTATATGGAAATTAATTTATTCAAATGATAATTAATTTAAAAACATCAAGGTGGTATGGGACACTTTGTTTCAAAAATGACTTTTTAAATGGTTTTGAAAATGATTTGATAAAACATTGTTTATTTCAATATCATGGTTTGAAATATTGGAATGTGGAACTTTTATCTTTTCTTCATACATGTGTTATATGTTATAATTATGTTATTGTCATTGGGCATTGTTTATGTATATGGGTGGTTCCTTGATAAAAATAGGCCAGGTGAGCCAGAGATAGCTCTCCAATGCATTAGGTAATGTGACGGAGGTGAACGTGATGTTTCTCCTAATAGATTTAGGGAATATACCATGATGGGTATTCCATGTTTAAATCCCTATGTAGTTGTGATATCTACAATGTATATTTGATATGGATGCCATAAGTAACCTTTATGATTTATGATTTTTTTGTGTTATTCATAAATCATATGATTTCATAAGGTATGTTATGAATGAAAATTATTGTTTCATTGATTTGTATTTATTGATGGGCTAATGTTTTCCTTCCTTATTTTATAACCCTTTCTGAGCTTTTTATGCACATCTCATGTTATTGAATGGTTTACCACAGGACATAAAGATGAATAGGGTTAGGGATGGAATCAAGGAAAATTCATGAGATCTAAAACATGGAACTAAACATGTTTCTTTTTAAGAGTTTTTGTTTTATGAAAAAAAATGGATACTAAGTAGTAGTGTCTACCTGTAATATTCAAGTTATAATGTAATAGTTATGGCCTAATTCTTTAAAACACTGAACCTGAAAATATCCTCAATGTGAATTATTAATTTAATTCAAGATTATGTAATTCTTAAAGTCAAGTCATTATAGTTTGTATCAAAGGTCGGTTTAGATAACTTTTGAGGCTAGGGAATTCCTTAAGCATAAGTGACAGTACCATAATGCTTATGATTTTAGAAAGAGTCTTAGTTTTTTTAGATAAAGTAAATGAATTTAAGATAACATGAATAAGTTTATCTTTCTGATTACCTTCCTCATAAGATATTATATGATGATTTTACTGATATACTCACACTAAACTTTTTGGTTTTATTAAATCATTGTATCTAGAAAGCACAAAAGTAATAGTGGATGTGAAGAAAACTGTGACGGTTTTTTGGATGAGAACTGAATGATATGGGAGATGAAATGATAAATCTTGTGGGTATTCTCAACCAACTATCTGAAGTCATGATTGTCCACCTGAACCTTAGTGATTTTTATAAGACATCATGTATGACAGAAACAAATCCCTACAGATGTTGAGCTAATAATCATAAAGGTACATATATTTAAAAACCTATGAGTCAATGATGTGGAAAGAAATAAATAGGAAAATGTTTCAAAGTTACAGATAGATGCTATAGATGTGGAAATGAAGGTCATAAAGCAATAACCTTCCATGGAAAAAGAATCATCTAGTTGACTCTAGTCACGGAATGAAGTTCCTTCTGAATGATCAATCGATTGTTTTAAATGTGGTGAGCATGGAAATTATGAAAACACATGTCCTATGAAGACGTTTCGGTAGTGGGATCACCAGGATCATACAAATATTCATTTACTAATATGTAATGCCATTCTGATTGAGGATGAAGAAATCGACAATGACCCACGAAAGGTGTGGATTATTTCATAACATACGTTTTCCTATTATTGAAATGTTAGCATATGATTCATGATTTTGTTTGTAGGAAAGAATTATTTCCCACTAAGATGGAACGGAATGGTTAATGGATCAATAAGAATGTTTAATGAGTATGAATTCAACTTATAAAGTATTCAAGAGTTATTATAGAATTTAAGATGGTGAAATGCTTAAAAGTTTTAAGGCTCTTTTGATGATGGGATTACATTAGAATACATTTTATAGTATGTGTAACCCTAATGTTTAATATATGAAAGGTTTATTCAAGGAATAATTATCTCTTATTTTGTGGATATAGTTATAAAGAGCCATTTGGGTTAATATGATCCTTGAATTTGATGAAATTACATGTTAATACATTCTGGGATGAAAAAAGAAAGTTATTAGATAACCATTGTGGTTAAAATATGTTATGGTTATTTTTGATGAATTTATCTCTTTTTGGGAATGTTATAAAATTGTGTAGTTTTTTAAATGGGACAACACGCAAACCATGTGAAAACCCGCCGCATCGGACGAAGCTATGGGAATCAAACCCACAACCAAAGTACGACTGGTATTTATCGCCTACCACTGGACTATGTAATGTCCCTAGTTACTGTGACTAATTATTATTATTTAGAAGATTCTATGAATCAGTAATAAGTTGATTTTGGGATATCAATGGAAATGATTAACCTGTCATGGAAGATATGTGATTAGGTTAATTACTTTTCAGTATGATACTTTAAGAGTAACTGATGTTATTTGGAGATAAATGTTATCATTTAATTTGGAAGACTATGAGATTAAATCCTTTAGAGATTTGGTTTTCAATCTTAGTTTGGATTACATTGAATAATTTTAAGGATAACTGTTTATTGAATTGTCTTTTTATAACCTTGGGTTCTTTTTGGTTAATTTTGGAGATTAAGAGTAGTATTACTTTTTATAAAGGATTATCCGTTTGGTGATTATCTTATCTTGTACTAAAAGCTTTGGTTTTTGGTTGATGTATAAATACAATGGAAATAGATATTTCACCTTTTCTAGATTATGTGATTGTCTAGAAGATGATTCGTGTTCTTTTGATGTGACCAATTCTTTTTGAATGCTCTTCATTTATAGAAATGGTTAGTTATGGTAGAAACTTATTAAAACATGAAACTCTACTTAAAGGTAAGTATATTTCCCTATGTTTTTATTCTATGTAGAATATGAATTCCTCAAAAATATTAAAAGGAATGTAAATCAAAAAATTTGTTGGTTTACATTTCCTACTGCGTAATCAAATACCATTTGCACACATCATACGTTTGTGATTTTCTTGTGGTTAACATTCTCCTAATCACGTTTCCTATCATTCTCCATCAGAACAAGACAATTTGATATCTCTTTTATATCCATGATTTCAAGGAATTTTAGTATGGGTTAACTCAAGTGACCATTGTACTTTTCTTTCTGTCTTTTAAAGTGATAGTTTTAGTAACTCTTTTTTCCGATATTGGACTTTCAATAAAGTTTTCGAGAGAAAATTTTAAAATTACGAGGTCACAATTACCAAAAGGGGAGAAGGATGTCACATCACAGGTAAATAAAGAATATGAATTTTTCATATTTATAAATTTTTAAAATAAATATTAATTTTACTTTAAAATGCTTTCTATGTTTGATAGCGTACCTAATACGCAACAATGGGTTTCTTTGAAATCTTACATTGCACACTAATACTATATTGTTATTGTAAATAGTAGTCAAATCCTAGCCGTTGTATTGGCCAGAATGAATGAAACTGACTATAATATGATTATACATGTTTGTTAACTGTATTTACATTTATTCAATAAACGTCAGAGGCTTGAAAAGTGAATGAATCTAATTTTAAGCATAATTTACATTAAAACACTGATTTATCCCCTTTTAATGGAGAAACCTTTTTAAATTTAGTTTTGGTCACTTTAATAGATTCTATATGGCCAAATAAAATCATTCTTTAGAATGGGGACATAAAAATTTACTTTGTGTTAATTTTTGGAATTTTTCCGATAATGTTCATTTTTTAATTAATAGTGAAAGATGCTGTATTTTAATTCATAAGTGAATTTTAATATAATTTATTTATATAGTTGGATTATATTTTTAATTGGTTTTAAAGTTAAATTATAATTTATTTTTACCATTTAATCCAATTTTAGTCATTGTAATTAATTTTAATTTGAAATTGGACATAAACAAGTATCAATCATTTGATAGTTATTGTTTCTTAAAAACACGCTATTTGTTTTGATAACGAGAATTAATTTTAAAATTAATTAATTCCACTACTATTTTTTGAATTTTGAAACATAAATATCATTTTTTTAATTTGGAATATCAAATAAATATTCGGCTGAATTTTTGGTATTTTTCTATAAAACATCAATTTTTGATTAATAGTGAAACCACTTAGTGGTAGTTAAAAAATGGAATTTTTCATTTAAATGAATTTTTACCACTTATGTGAATTGAATTTGGAAAATCCAACAAAAATGGTTGTTATCAAGAAGGAAAATGTGGTTCAATACGATAAAAATTATTTTTGGTGAATAGTAACTTTGTCTTTTATTTACCGTTGTTAAATGTTAATAATGTAATTCAAGGTAATAATAATATTATAATACTTCCAAATTACCTTAACACCTATCCAAACCTTATTGGTTGAGTAATTTACCACCATGGGAATCTTTGGGTGGATTTTGGGATGCAATTTAGTCACATGGGAGTGATAATGACAATTTAGATTAATTAACTTAAAGTCATGGCTAAAATGACAAAAGCAAATATCTTTTAGTAAATTAATTTTTATATGGTGTTATATAAGTCATATTTTCGACTATAAATTTTATTTAGAAATATAAAAATATTTCCTACGTTATATTAGTTTTTTTATAATTTTTAGACATCAAATAATTTAAATTATTTATGACACAATAATGATGCAGTGTTTCCTCATTAATAAATCATTTAAATAATTAAGAATATAATGATTAAAATATTATCCAAAACCTGTCCATTTCCAATTGGATTATATTATTTAGACCTTGAGTCATCGTATTGTTGACTATAAGGATTTTTGGGAAATTATAAACTGAATATCAATAAATAATAAAATAATGTTTTTACACTTTCTTAAAGAGCCCCTCCTCCCCCTAATAAAAGGAGACCATTTCTAACCAATTCCTCACACCTCTCAATCCTTTTTAATCGTCCAAACTCTACCCAATTAATCTCCCTACATCCCTATCCTCCTCCTAGAATCATTACCTTAGGCAGAAGGCACTTCAAGAAGTCATTTGGTTCAAACCAAAGGGAGTTACCCAAATTAAAGGTAATCATTTCTCTTAAATTATTTTCTTTTATTTTACTTCTCCAACCCCTAAACTCTTTTTATTCCTTTATTTTGTTACAACAACAGTTTCCTAAATATACTAGGATTTTTTTATGAGTAATATTCCAACTACACTTACATACACCTCCATCTAATGGATGGAGAACATAATGTTTCTATGGATGGAAAACTAACACCTCATGAAATGATTATTGTTCAAATATCTCCAACCTCCTCTCATGGTGGCCATGATGATGGAACTATATTTATATATGATATATATTATGTTTATTTTTTCTTTATTATTCTGTATTTTCCATTTATTTCATGACTTTATGGTTTCTATAATTGTTAAATACAACAATCTCATTTGAGAAAGCGCGGACTACCGCCCTCTCAAAGTGAGGTTACTCGTTAATTCCTTATGTCGGATCTATAAAGGATAGGGATAATGATAATATATATGATATCATTATGTAATTATAATATACTTATGTATCATTATGTTTCAAATCCATTAAAATAATAAATATAAATGAATGTAGCATTCATTCGTAAGTACGACTTACCATCACAATGAATGGTGCATTTCATTTCTTACCTCTAAATGTTATGTACTATTATAAATACATTTATATACTAAATATATATGATATATATGATATCTAAATAATGAATATAATTCTTTATATAATGAACCTTTGACCACATGAACAACATGTAATTATAAGAAGTCCATTTTTGACTCAAGTATCAAATATCGACAAAAGGAACATTATTATCTTAAATGATAACATAATGTTTGTAACATGGTAATAAGTGATATAAAAGGAATAATAAAATTTAAAAATTTTTCTATGAAATTTTAAATTATCTTTAGTTTATTATTCAAAAGATTAGTGAACGATCGAGTCAAGTCGGACACGAGGTAAGGGATTTTTTATCTAATTTTTAATTCCATGACATTTCCATTGTTCGCCACTTATTCAATTCATGTGGTGTATTGTGTACTGCAATTTGATATATATTATCATGATTATGATTATATTCATGGAATTCTGTGATTCATTTGGTTGTTATTAACTTTTGGTTATACGACTCAGTTGATTACAATATAGAAAAGGGTTTCATCTCACTTTTTATTCCCATGAGATTCATTCTATATTAGACACTATTTTTTTGTGTGGTTTATGTACTTCCAATGATTGTACTCTCTATGTAATATACTTTAATTTATGAGTATTTATATCATAATTTTATGATCCTTCTTTCATGTGTCTTATGTTTTGTAATTTACCAAATCGATAAGGGAACTGTTCACCATCCTCTTTATATAAGACTTCTTTTTGTTATATCATTTAATTTAAATCTTATTTTGTTTGGATATGTTATTTTATATCCTCATTGATGTAAACATTATGTCCATGTGATGAGATACTCTTTTTATCTTATCAACTAATTTTCACAATTTTAAAGCGACTTCGTTAGGCTGTAGAATATTTACAAGGGAACTTCTTAACCTACATTCAATTCTTTGGGTTCAACTTGTACTTATTGAATATGTCATCCAATGAATATGTGTGAATGTACTCTGATTGTTTTACAATTAATATCTACTTATATTAGGTGTATTTATATTTTTCACACATAATTATGTGATTGGTTTATCCTTAATTTAAGGATACCATCTTTATTAGGGATTTCATCTCAATTTACATTTCCATTGAGACTTGATTGTTGTTATGCATCAATTAACTCTTATATGGTGTATATACTGTACTTTGACGTATTATATCTTGAATACCTTTATTATCACGACATTATAATGTTCTAATTATAATTTATTAATCAATTATTTGTATTCAAGTGTCTCTCATTTTGTTAAAAAACACTTTAACTAAAATATCATTTTAAATGTTTTAAATATTTATTATTATAAATATTTCTCATTAATGTCTATGTTTTCAAAACAGGTTTTAGGATTTACTTATATGGTAATTAATGTTTTCAAATGATAATTCATTTAAAAGCTTCAAAGGGGAATGGGACACTTTGTTTCTAAAATCTCTTTTTAAATGGTTTTGAAAATGATTCGATAAAACATTTTTTATTTCAATATCTTGATTTGATATATTGGAATTATGAATTGTTATCTTTACTTTATAAATGTGTTATATTTTATGACTATGTTATGGTTATTGAGAATGGTTTACATATACGGCTGGTTCTATGATAATCCTGGTGCAGGTGAGCCCAAGATAGCTCTCCAATTCATTGGGTAACGTGACGGAGGTGAACATGATGTTTCTCCTAAGAGATTTAGGGAATATACTGTGATTGGTATTCCCAGTGTAACTCCCTATGTAGTTGTGATAGCTACAATGTATGTTTTTTATGGATTCCATAATTAACCTTTATGATTTATGATTTGTGTGTGTTATTCATAAATCTTATGATTTCATAAGGTATGTTATGATAGAAAAGCATGGTTTTATAGATTTCTATTTATTGATGGGCTAATGTTTTCCATCCTTATTTTATAACCCTTACTGAGATTTTTATGCTCATCCCATGTTTTTGAAATGTTTTCCACGTGACTTGAAGATGAATTAGGTCAAAGATGGAATCATGTAAAAGTCACGCTATCTAAAACATGGAACTAAACATGTTTCTTTTTAATAGTTTTTATTTTATGAAAAAATAGATATTGAGTAGTAGTGTCTACTTGTAATATTCAAGTTGTAATATAATAGTTATTCCTCAATTCTCTAAAATTCTAAACCTGAAAATATCCTCAATGTGAATTATTCATTTAATTCAATATTATGTAATGTTTAAAGTCGGGTTCTTATAACAACATGAGTGAAGAAAATCGCATGCTTCCATCGATTATCGAATATTCAATGCATAAACATGAAAATAACACTCCAAACTTCTATTCCTAGACAATAATCTTGAATTATTCGTTAGAAAGTCATATTATTACTTTTATTATGGATAGAATATCTAATTGTAAATACCAATCATACCGCATGACCAATATAATACTACATTCACTTTCGCCATTAAAAGTTTCATATAGATGATTTCCTTATGTAATTTTAAATGTCACTACATCATTCCTTAGGTGTATAATCAGTATTTTTTTGAGAATTAATTTACATTATCATTGATTTATTAATTGATGACATTACTATTTATGGTGATTCATTTTAATTCTTCTTGTTTTCAATATCTCTAGTACTACAGATGTTTTTCAAATGTTACTTTATTATATATATAAAATAAAACATCGTGGTTTTTAATGGGAATGTTGACAGACACATAATTAATCAAGAGGGTATTCAATTTGATCCCACTAAGATAGAGTTGATCCAATCACTTCTGGAAGTCGAATCACTTCTAAACATCAATTTTTTATTTTACCGTCTTTGTTTCCATGAGTAATTAATCTAGAATAATAGATGGATTTCTGTCCCACTCACTCTTCTAGTCTAGGATGATGTAATGTAACATTTAGATGAGTTTTGAAAGAGACCCTTCATTTAAATATAATATTATCTTACATATTACATAATAATATGGTCCCCATATTTTTCATTAACCTTTTAATTGATGTGTAATTCTTTTGATAGAGACATTGAGGCTCTACTTCTGCAATAGTGATAAAAATTCATCATTCCATACATTATGCAAAAAAATATTGTATGAAACTCAATATCATTACCCTATCAAAAAAAATTAGTTTTTTTCAATTCGTTTTTCCTTGTGTAAATTTAGTACCTATCTCTTAGCTTCCAAAAACATCATCTTCACTGACCATTAATATATAATGTTCTCACTCAACAAAAAAATTCCAATATAAGGATAATAAGTTTGATAATAATTCTTTATGAATTTGACATTGAGATCATTGATAAACCATTAAAAAATACAATATATCTAATAACCTAAGTATAATTTCTAAATCATATAATTCTAAATTTTTTATCAATAATTTTCCACTGAAAACCTTTCATCTATCATTGCAAATTTACCATGGTATTCTACAATTTTTAATAACTAGGTTTCTAGTTTCTTATGAATTTATTTACAAAGAACAAAAAATGAAGTAGAAATGTGATTGAAAATAGATTTTTAGAATGATAATAAAAATTGGATTATTAGGACTATCATGGTTATTAGGGTTTGTTTTTATAAAGATTAAAATTACATCATCTTGTAATTTTACCTCTCAAAGCATAGAGGTGGAAACTTTGGATTGAAATGGAACTCATGAAAGGTCACTACCACCAGATTATTTTTAAATTCACTCTTTACGGACTCACATGAGTTCTTCCAACCATATTATCCTTCCAAAATATTAATACAATTCCTCAAAGAAATGAGATTACCCTATGTCCCCTAAACATCTGTGTGATAACTGATGTTTGGGGAGTCTATTTTATGGGACCTTCCCTATTAATGAGTAATTTACAACATCCTTCTTGTAGAAAACTATAATTCTTGGTGGATCTAAGCCGAGACCAATAGTTATGATGGATAATTTATTATTAGTGAGTTCCAAAAACAAATGTATTCCATTGATTAGGAGTCCATGTTCCTGGTTATGTGACTTAAGAATCCATTTTTGTAATCAAAACATGGAATATATATTGAAAAACAATTGTATTGTACAAAAATCATGAAATTCATATCTCCCAAAAACTAATAGAATGGTGTATCTTTATATTAATGAAATAAAAAGAGTTTTTTGATAATTTTTATGACCATAAGAAATTTACAGTCTAACAAATTTAGTGATGTGCATTGGGATGTCTCCATTCAGGATAGCCTTTGGTGAGGCATGTAATTTTCCAATTGAAATCTAACATTGGTTGTTTTTGGTTATGAGAAAATATAATTTTGATTTTTAAAAATTTATGGAAGAGGTATTGTTGTAGTTTAATAAAATAGGGGTGTTTCGACTTGATTCATATAAGAACATACATATCCAAAAAAAATTCTATAGAACTACATGAAAAAACACATTATAGAAAAGGTGATTCATGAATATGAAAAGGTAATGATCATAAATTCCCAATTTGGTATTAAACGAGGTATCCATATTTATCATTGGGACGGTCCATTTATTTTGACCAATGTTTACTAATTTGGTGTAGTGCAAGTCAAATTACAAAATTCCAAAAGGACATTCATGATCAATGGACATCAATTAAAGAATCTCCATGAGACTACACAATCTATTGTAACCACATCCACTACCATGGGGTCCCCAAATAATAGATGTATATCCACCTATGGAATGAGGAAAGGAACTTACAAGTAAAAAATAACGGGATCCTATTCACTTTAACTCCCTCTCCCTCACATTATAATCCCATATTCATATCTCTCTATTTCTCTACCTTTATCATCATTTATTATTATTACTCTATCATTCATAAACTCTATCTCAATTATCATACATTCTTATTAATTCAAATTTTCATTTCTTTTTCTCTCTTTCAGGTGGGTGTTTTTTTTAGAAAAAAAATTAACATGAAAACCTTGAAGAAAAAACATAAAATGTGCTATAATTAATCAGCCATAATTTTTTGAATTTTTTCCAATGATTTCCAAGATCTAGAACAGTTTTTTTCATCTCAATCATTTTGAATTATCAATATAAACATGGATAACTTTTTTTCATTAATAATAAGTTTTGAATGTCTATTTTTATGTTGGAAAATATTTTTCTCCATTATATGATGAATAATATCATATTTAATTAATATTTAACCTAAGGCTATCTTTTCATATTGTGTGTTTTTTACCTATTGTCACTATTATTTATTTTTTAGACATTAGAACAAATTTTTTTAATTTTGTTTGCATTAATATGATATTGGAATTATATAAACCATATGAGAATCAAAATATCATAATATACTCCAATTGTAATAATGTTGACCCACCATTTGAAATCCACATCAGCCATTTGAATTTATTTTTCATAATAACATTACAATACCAAAATCATGTCTACCCCAAAATCTACATGGATTTTCAAAACATGATTATTTAAAAATTAAGTGTGGAGGGGAATGAATATCATTTTGGGTATCATTTTATTGATTTTCAATGTTCCACCAAATATTTTTGGGAAAACATCCATTTATATATGGGGATAGGTTGTCATTCCATGAGGATTTAAAATTTATATAACTTTTAATAATTTCATTCAAATTTTATGGAAATGTTATCAAAAATTTAAATAAGGTAATCAAAAAATTAAAACTGTAAAGATTTATTAATTGTATCTTGGGATGTTCTAATATTAGTCTTCCTAACCCTTTGATCTTGTTATATCTGTAAAGAATAAATTGCAGGAACAGAAAAAAAAATATGGTTGAGAGATGAGAATTAGATTATATCGATGTAAAAATTTCAAAAAAAATTGACACTTTAATAATCAATTCTTGTGTTACTGGGATATATTATATATATAGTATATATTAAATATTTTCACACTCTTCTAGTTTTTTCTCTTTGGATTCTTACTTCACACTATCGTTCCCTTGTAAATATGAGTTTCCATAACATTCCATGACTTATTTAAGACCATTGAATTTTTTTTTGATTGTTGGTGTTTACCCATATTTTCCTCTCTTTGGGAAATTATATTTCTACCATCCTATATAAATTTAAAATCCTCTAAAAATACTTCTGATTTGTGGTAGCTTTAGAAGATGAAATGGAATCATATATCACTTACCACTCTATAATTATTATTCTTGGTTTGTGAATGAGTTTAATTCCTTGAATACATTTACATCATCTTGGGTGGAACATGTTTTGAGTGACTGCATTTTCCAATTAAAATATTGAGAATAAAAAATTCATTTTATTGACACATCATTATAGTAAAAAATATGGTGGATTTAATTTCTAATGAATGAATTAATCGTGTCCTCCCTAAATTGGTAAAAAAATGTTAATATTTTTCCTGAGTGGAAATGATCCTATTATTCTTTAATATTTTTGGTACAAGTGGAAACAAAAAATACCTTGTTTTGGGTGACTATTTTATTCATTTATTAAAAAATTTATCTACTTACATTACTTATTTTCAAGGAAAAGTTAAAAATTTGTTTTAAATTCCAATGTTTTAATATTAATTATTATTTTTTATCATTATATGAATTAATAAATATTTAAATTCCTTTACTATATTAATCATAAATCTGACACTACAATTAAGAATTTAATGATTCTTGTTCTTTGTGATTTACAATTAAAATTAAAACAAATCCTCAAATAGGAGTGTTAGATAATTCAGCCATTTGAAGGGACATATAGACATTAAAATCAGACATAATTAATTGTTGATGAAAACATAACCAACCATGATGATTGATTTTATAAGATAAATCCAAAATCAAAAATTTGAGGAAATCTATAATATTTTCTAGGATAACCATATACATATTGGATAACTTTTTGAATTTTGAAATCAACAAATATGTGGTCTTGTTGTTTCATTAAATTTCAGAGGACAATTTTATTTTTATTTTGATACATCTAATAATTCTATAATTTTTCCCCATTCTATAATCTCAATAGAGCTATAATTCTAGTGGGAAAAATTAATAATATAGGTTCCTAGCATTATCGAATAAATTATCTATATTTTATTTCACATTCCTGGATAAAAACACATTAACAATTAGGTCGTTTAAGAATCATAGATATTTGTGGGGAATATCATATAGTTTGTAAAAATAGGAATAACATTGTATTGATATCTACAATGGCTACAAAATTTGGGGAATGAATATAAAAAATGATATCTAAATCATTAAAAAACAAGATATCTCAATATTCATCACTCGATATGGTCAAATTTGATATCCAACATGAAGGGATATTTTAGACGGAAAATTGTCCACCACCATTGTCTATAAATTTGTGTCCTCTTATCATTATATTAGGGTTTAATTTTAGAACAAAACGAGTAGAATTAGAATGACCTTCACCTTTCCAGTGGTCTGGATGGAATTTCTATACTCCTGTTTCAATAATATAAAAACCACCTCCACTTTATATTTCATTTTTATCTCTGGTATCCCAATGTGATCATGAATTTTTCATGGAAATATCATTGTAATTCGAATGTGTGTTTCCTCTTCATTATCACTTACCCTCACAAAAATTATTTTTTTAATATTATTTTTCTTGAAATTATTTATGTTAATTTGAGAAAACTTTTGTAATCCTCTTCCTCTCTCAATACAATGTTTGTATTTTACTTCACGTCACCATTAATGTGTGTTTTCGGAGCCCTAATCATTTCCCATACAGTTAATTTTGTTCACTTATTCAATCATCCCCATAACAGTAATATAATATTTTTTTGAACACTAAAATATAAGATTGAACTTCTCATATCTATAGAAATAATTTTTTTGATGTTAAGGGATTGAGAGGTTTAAATCCTTTATTATTATTTGAATTAAAAATTTTCATAATTAGAACGCTTATTATGTATTTTATTAATGTGAAAAAAATATATTTTTGATAGAATTCATCTTTTAAAGTGGATATTAATTTAATATAATTTTTTGTAAAGATAATGTATGTAATAAGAATATATAACAAATGATAAAATAATCCTAGTAATTATGAAATTGTGGATCTATGTCCATTAATCAATCATTTCACCATTTCTCAATAAGTAACCTTCACACTGAAAAGAAAAAAATAATTCACTATAAATTATAGTACCACCACGAATGATTAAACCTAAATTAGATTATACACATAATTGTAGAGAATGATTCCATTGAACATTTGATAGGAAAAATTTAGTTTCACTAAAAATTGCCCTGCTTTTGTGGATTGTGAAACTAGTAATTTGGGTTTTTTATAATTGTATAAAAATAACAAAATATTTTAAAAATATCATAAAAAATTGAAAACAAAAACAAAAAAAAGATTCCCCACTCATCCTTTTAAAATTAATGTGAATTCCCCATATCCTCCAAAACAACCAATAAAATTTTTTTGACCTAATATATTATGAATACTATTCACCAATATTGAAGGAACATTAGGGATAAACAAATTTTTCTAGAGACATTCATTTGATATAAAATGGATTTGGATATCACCAATTGAGGGAGAGAACCCTTAAAGAAATTGATTCCCCTAAAATGAGTTACTAACCACTTGCTATTAAATAAAAAAACATAAAGTATTATTTAAATATCAAATCGAGTTTCTATTATTTTTTTCATTTTATAAATTATTAATTAGTGATGATCCCCAAGATGACCACAATGAGTTCCAGGTGGTGTTCAATTCAATGAGAAATCAAGCAGTTTCCAATGAAAAACTAAAACATTGAGATATACAATTTCAATTAGTTTGATACTCTAAATAATTGATCTATTACAACATAAATGATTATATAAAAACCATGAATGATATAATGTGACTCTTCTTTGAGAAATTATTCTCTGCTTCTCAAACTACATAAATTTGGATGGAAACTAGTGGTAGCAATCAGTTCCCTAATGAAGCACTCCTTGGGTACTATGAGATGATCTATAATCTTATGAAAACATTTACACACCACCAAATCCTTTATCATCACTTGACTCAAAACTTATTCGATGGGTTATTTTCCTTGTAAATGACTCTCATCAATGATGAATGTGGTGGTGATCTTGGTGGAAGATATAAAAAACTTCATGAGATCTCATAAAAACATGGAAATGAGTAGGCAACAATTCAATATTTGATAACATTATTCAATAAAACTATTCAAAGATAGTTTATCCTTATAGGCCAAAAATATTACCAAGTTTATTATCGATCACTTAGGTCTTATGCAACAACTAGATCTAGAATTTATAACCCAAAATTAATTTTCTCTATAATCAATGTTCCTTGGACCAATAAAAAAATATGAAATTTGTAGCTGAATAGATCACCCAATAAAATCATGTCCAAAAGTACAATATGATCAATCATATTCTTCTCATTCCATGGAGATCAACATATCATATGATTAGCAGAAAACCAATCCTCAATAATCAGGTTAGTAAATTTGAATCTCTAACCAAACCCACTTTGATCCCTTCTAATATACAATAACTTAGGATTAATATATGATAACCACATATCATATAACCCTCCTTTCAATCCTCATATTCCAATCCAATTAAAATATTTTTAATGTGGTTATAACATCCAAAAAAATTATCATGTTTTCCCTCAATATGAAAGGAGCATCCGTCCAATGATCCTCCATGTTTCCATTATCCAAGTGAGCCTTCTCAATTACCAACCAAATATAATCACTTTTATAGGAACCCAAATCATGAATATTCAAATAAAGAACATGCCACTTCTTCTAAGAGACCATGGGAGTGAACCATGGATCATCATTCCTCTATCACCTACTCTAGAATTTGTAACATTAAAATTTATATTTGATAACCTGTAACCGACCTAATTCAATAAAAATATATATTTCTCCCCAGCACCAAAATCAACCATTTTTTAACCCATAGTGTAATGTATGTTAAATTCCACTTATATATGGGAAAAATATTCGAATCTATCTTTTGAATCATCTAAATATGCTATAAATTATGAGATGGAAAAAACAAAAACAAAAAATCCATAAACAAAAATGAGTCAACTCCCTCATTACTTTCCAATCCCTTATGGGAAAAAATTCCTTTTCATCAAGCCATATCTAAGCCTATGAAGCAGTTGAAGCCCAATTATGAAATTCATGACATCTTAAGACATGTTGATGTCAAAATTCCCCCCATTTTTTCTACCAAGAAAATCCAAAAATATGAAACAATTATTTAGGATTTGTTCACCCATAAGAGATGACATAGGATAATAAAAAATGATTCAACCCAACAGTACATTCCCATGAATTTCAATGATTCCGAGGCCTTTATGGTTCCATACCTAATAGGTATTTACAACATTGATGATGTTCTCATTGACCTATGATCCTTGATAAATGATATCCCCAAATCCATCTACACTAACTTAAGTCTATGTTTCATTCACCCATTGAGGGTTTTAATCCAATTATAAAATTATAGAACAGAGAGAATTGAAGTAATAGATGAGGATTTTCTTATTCTATTCATTAATTTTATCATTCCAGATCATTTCGATCTCTTTTCCATTTTAGGTGATATATAATAATCTAAATATCCCTCTATATTAGGAAAATCATTCACCATGATACCTAATACTAATATTGATGTCTATAGAGGAATCTTATCCATTTAATATTGTGAAAAATTGGTCACATTCAATATTATTCAATCCATGCAATACCTATTAGAGGATCACTCAATGATATGTATATATTATTCTAAAGACACTTCTATGAGTCTATTAAATCTCATTACATCTTGTTTTTAGTATTCTCATTATAGATGATTTTGTGAAATTTGCACCATGATTATCCTAGTTGTAAATGGGGATATTGATGTTCACTTTTCATTTAAAGACTGCATCAATCAAAAGGATATTGGAAACTATTTAGAATCCCATATAACCAATGATATATTTTGTTCCAACTTTTATACTAATGAGAAAAATTAATCAAAACAATCATTAAGTATATCCTCTATTCCTCTATTATATGGAACAAAAATGAAGGATTAAACTAATCTAAAACCCATTATTTGAGACCTAATGTTTGTATTCCTTTTCCATGATCACTCTTATCCTGTGATTTTTTTCTACATATACTGAAACTATAGAGTCCAAACATGTTCACTTTTTATAAAAATATACAATTCATTATGTTAGACACTAGATGATATACTGGGAATCATCTCATCCTTTTGAATTCATCAAATTCAACAAAATGAATTATCCTAAATAATTACAAATTAGTAAATTAGAAAAAATCAACTCATACCTGAGGTAATTAGGTAAGTGATCACCTTGATTCCTCAAGATGGAATTATTTATCAAATTTATGATTGTTTAAGGTCTATTCTGATTAATTATCTACATAAAATTTGTAGAATAATTGTTTTTTAAAATGACCACAAATAGGTGGTCACAAATCAAGTGAAAGACTAATGGTGTGCATGCATTGATTATAAAAAATTTAAATTTGACACAAAATACCATCACTAAAAATTTTAATTTCATTGATAATATGAATGAAATATTATCTATAAAGTCAATATATTTCATTCTTGATGGATTCAAAATATACTTCCAAATATCATTCTTAGCTCAAGGCTAAGAAAATACTACATTTACCATCCCATATGAAATAAATGTCGATAAGGGAATACCATTTGGCATTTTCATATTTTATTCATTATTAAAATGTTTTATGATGAATATCTTTTCTAAATTAATTGATTATTTCATGGTAGTATCAAATTATGAGATTACCATTTATGGAGATTAATTTTATTCATTGTTTCATTAACATTATCTAGTCTGAAAAAAGTGTCTCAAATGTGACCATGGGATAAATATTGAGTAATATCACATAATAGATGAAAATTATATTTCACTAGGATACATTATTTTTATAGAGGGTTTTCATGTTGATATTGCTAAGATTAATGTGATACAATCACTTTCTATGCCAACATCAGTTTGGGACAACAATTAATTCCTTGTTCCTAATAGTTTGAATAAAAATGTATCCATAAAATATGTAGGATTTCCTTACCACTCACTCATCTACTCTTGAGTAAAGTTAAATTCAATTTGGATGAGGCTTGAAAGATAAACCTCATTGAAATTGAATATAATATTACATCATCCCCAATAATTAAAACACATATTGGTCTTTACCCATCTAATTGAAATGTGACACTTCTAATAAGTCCATTAAGGAAGTATGTGTTCAAAAAAGATAAAAATGCCCCATGTTATCTATTATTCATAAAAATGATGGATGAAAATAAATATCACTATAATATCACTGAAAATAATATTATATATGTGATTATTTCCTTATATAAATTCTAGAACTATCCCACAGGTTCAAAAATAATCATCTTTATATGACATTCAACCTTAATGTTATTAATCAAGAAAAGTGGTTACAAACCATGGCTAAAAATATTGATAAAATTATACTACAGTTTAACCATTAGATAAAAGATACACTTAAATGTTTAAATCCTATATTTTATCACCATAGAATAATTCTTGATACTTATCATTCTAAAAATTATTATTCATTAATTTCCCACAAAACACCTCACATCTCTTACAACAGAGTTACAATGGCATAACCCAAATGTCAATTACATGGTTACTGGTTACATTGTAGAGTTTTTCCCAATAGTGATGTTGAAAATTGATTCAAAATTTTTTTTTATGATAATAATATTTAGAAAATTGCGACTGACATGGTTATTAGGATATGTCATCAAGAAAATGAACATTTTCCCTTTGAATTCTACCGCTAAATGCATGTATGTGGCCAAATAGGATACAAAGTACCTATTAATAGGTCCTTGACTCTAGATTTTTCAATTATTTACTAATTAAAAACTCATATGAGGTCTATAATTCATGTCCCATTTTCAAGAAGTCTGGATAAATTTCTAAAAAAGGAAAATTCCAAAAAATACCATAATCCTCACTAAGATATTTATTGTTTTTTAGATCAATTTTATTGGACCTTCCCACTACAAATGGAGTCTCTAGCATATATACTATGGTCAAATATGTTTCTATGTAGATATAGTACAACCCCACTAAGAATGATGATGCATATCCTATTGAATTTTAAATATCTAGAAGGGCTTACATTTTTATTCATTATTGATAATCCCCCCTTTTTGTTTTTAAGGGGATACATAACATGGCATGTATGCATCATAAAATTACATGTCTCGAAGGTCTTATTGGAGTTCATCCTAGACTATGATAACATTGAACTTCCCCACCACTGTGTCTATATCATGATCATCACTCTACTATCATGTAGATGTTCATCTAGAAGTCCAATGTAGAGATTCTGAAGCCATGTACCTGGGGGAAATTACCGTACCCTCTCAAACATACTAATATTCTAGCTCTTCTATAGTTAATAATTCCTCTATGAATCCACCTAGGATTCTTGTTCTTTATATAATATTTCTGGTTTCTATCTTCACATAATGTGGCCAAAAGTGTCTGAGGTGGAGCTATGTCCTTGAGGTGGCATAAAGGCCTTGTAGTGGCTCTAAATCCTTTGGGAACCAAAGGCCTTGGTGGACCAAAGGTCTTGAAGGACTCAATGACCAAATCGGTCTCCTAAAGGTGAATACTTCCAACTACTATAGTACCGAACAATACATTCTATTCTACCCAATAAATAATCCTTCACCTTGATTTGATACTGGGTATCATGGATGAACTTATAGAGTCCCCAACAACTGGGATGAGGATCAACTACATGCACATTTTATTAGTCTTTTCTTTATGTCCAACATTTTACATCGATTTTTAGCTCAATGTTACTTGTCTTGTGACATAATTCTCATCTCAATAATTTAAAAATGGAATATATTTTGAAAAAATAGTATGGTATATATGAACCAAAAATTAATATCACCCTTAAACAAATGTAATTTATGAATATTCTAATAGAAAATTGAGAAGTTTTTCCTAGTGAATTGTTATGCATATTAAAAAAGACTAATATGAATGAATTGGTGAATCCTTTTGGGATTATTGAACATCCTATAAAACAACCATAGGTATTCCAATATTTAGAATGCTTTTTGTATCTCTTGTTAAGCATTATGTTATTTAAAAAACCCAAAATATTAAATGAATAAAAAAATAAAATGTTTCACAATTTCTGATTATTAAATTTTTTAATTTCTTCCAAACATTTTTTTAAGTCAAAATACATGTTTTCTTCACAAACATCCATATTTTTCATAATAATAATGAATAAGAAATTTTGTTTCAAGGATAATTACTTTTTTTTTTTAAAAAAAATTCTTATTAGAAGACTTTATCAAAACCAATGAGGAATAAATTCAAATTCCATGCCATGGTGTCACATTACCATTATGAAATATTGTGTGTGTCTCAAGCCCCCAATTTTGAGTTTTGTGTTTATCGATATTCAAACTAAATTTTCGACCTTGTTGTGCATTAATATGGTAGACTCATTTTACGAACTACATGAGAATAAGAATTTACAAATATCCTCCCATTACGCTTACATTCATCCTCTATATTATATCTAAATTTATGTGACTAAAAAAAATTTTATAGACACATTATGACCCCAAAACAATGTCCCACCCAACATCTAAATGGGTTTTCATTTTTTGATTTAATGAAATTTAAGTGGGGGGAGAATGTATTTAATTTTTTG
The DNA here is from genome assembly GCA_963277665.1 of Viscum album. Taxonomy (NCBI): domain Eukaryota; kingdom Viridiplantae; phylum Streptophyta; class Magnoliopsida; order Santalales; family Viscaceae; genus Viscum; species Viscum album. The sequence continues at coordinate 1,925,579,223 of OY728160.1, forward strand.
TTTCCATTCCCTTATATTCATTATGACTCCATAATCATGATGGTAGGAATATATTTAATATTTGAGGAGAGGTTTTTATTCAGTGTTGTTTGGAAATTTATATTTTTTATTTTTATTCTATAAAACGTTATTAATGAGTGTTCAATAAAATTGATAAAGTGAAAAAAAAATTACAAAATGTAAAAAAGATAGTGTTTTACCTTTGGAAGGTAAAAATTACTCTTCATAAACCATTTATTATATTAAAAATGTTAAAATAGGTGGCGTTAGGTGGTCAAACAAGGTTTGTTTAATGAGTGTGATATTTTCCCCAAGTGGAAATTTTGAAAAAAAAGATCCCTTACCATAGCTTTACTTGTGTCCATGGGAGATGTTTTCTGTTTTTTAAATATTTAATCCTTTCATCCACATCCAATTTTTATCACTTTTGAGTCTACTTTGACACATTAATTCCATAGTAAATATATGTTTCCATAACCTTCCTTGTATTATTTAAAAAATTGTGCACTATTATTCCCATGATGTTGTTTCCAACATATATTACATTTTTTTGAAATAATATACCTTCCTTCACATAACATCAAATCCAACACTAAAAAACTCCTCTTGAATCTTTTTCACTTTATACTATGTAATTTAACTGTAGATATCTTAAATTCACTTTGATTTTCACTTTTGGATGGTGAATTTGTGAACTTCCTTAAATAAATTTACTTCATCTTGAGGGGAGTATGTTTTGTGTCCCCAAAAAATCCAGTTCAAAATTTGAACATGAAAATGAAAATTTATTGACACACAATTTTAGTAAATATTTTGAAGGAATTATATTGGAATGAACATACTATCATTGTCCTCCCCTATTTGGTTGGAAAAAATATAATTTTTTTTAGAGTGAAAATGATTTTGTAATGATTTTTAATTTTTTCCATGAGGATATTCATAAGACAATGTGTGTGGGATTTTATATTATTCAATTATTATTTACATTTTATTGACTAGATTTACTTATTTTTATGTAAATGTACATAATTGGTGTGAAATACCAATTTCTAATAATAAATATAATTTGCGAGCATTTTTTCAAATAATATATATTCAAATATATTTAATATTTTAATCATCACTCTCACTCTAAAAATAAATATTTTATTATTATTTTTTTTATTCCAGACTCAACATACTACCAACCATCTAACTGGATCATTGGACAGTCCAACAATTTTTAGGTCCTTATATACCACAAAAGAAGGCACACTGAATATGTGATCAAACCTGAACTAACCATGTTGATTGAAATTATTGGATCAATACAGAATAATATTTTTAGAAAAATTTATAATATTTAATAGGATATCAATATATATCTTGGATAAACATTATATGGCCAAAATAAACCCATAATTTCCACAATGGATGGATGCAAATCCAGCCCACAATTCTATTCGGGATTCAAAAACAACTGACAATTCATGACTTTTATTCCCAATATATAATTACAATTGAGTAAAAATTTAGTGGAGAATAACTTATGGATATAAAAATACATATTTTAAGAATAAATATTTATTTTTATTTCATATTACTGGATTAAAACACATTCACTTTTTTTCCATGAAATAATTCTAGATATTTATAGACAACAACACAATGTTTGAAAAAAAAACCATAACTTTTTATCAAAATGATCAATTGTCAGAGAAATTATTGTTTAAACTATAAACATCCCTGTATATAAATTTGAAAAATAATATATCTCAATAACCATCTTTCTAAATGGTCAAATTTGCGGACAACATGATGGGTAAATTTTTAAAGAAAATAGTCCACCACCTCTGGATATAAATTCATCCCACACTTTTCATTAAAAGTCGATGGAATTTAAAAACTAGATGAGTATCAATTACATGACCATATACATAAAATTTTCCAAGTAATATTTTCCATAATCTTCATTCATCAAGATAAACTTCTCCTCTATATTTTATTTCATGTTTAATTTCACTTGTTTTCAATTGTAATCTCGTATGTTTCACTAAAATTTAATTTATATTTTAGGGTATTTCTAATATTAAAAACATTTATCCTCATACACCTTATGTTATCTAATGTCAATTGTATAAAAATATTTCAATTTAATTTAAAAAACCTACCCTATTACACATTTTTGTTCAAACCAATGTGTGTATTTTACTTATCTTCATCCTTTGTGTGTGTGTTCGACACATTACTCTCTTCATGGAAGATTAGTTTTCTTCAAAAATTAAATAATAAAACTAAACATAATAAATCAGATTATTATAAAACAAATAGGATGAGTAAATATATCATTTTTAAGGGGCATAATTTAGAGATGTTAATTGATAGAGATCTTTCCCTCATTTAGTGTTCTTCAAATTAAATTATGAATGCCAAATAAGATTTTTCATCCACTAATGACATGTTTTTATTGACATGTGGAATCTATAGATTATTGGAATAAAAAATAAAAACCATTTAATATATTATTAAACATTACATTAAAATTAGATGAGGATTATAAACTATTTTAATGTATATAATAATGCCAAATAAATTGGTAATTCCGATAGAATTCGTCTTGTGAAGTGGATATTAATTCAATGAAATTTTTTGAAATGATACAGGATATAATTACCTTACTTACCTAGTTAAATTAATATTAATATAATTAAAAAATTCTAAACTAAATTATTTAATCAGTCATTTAACCTATTTTATATAACCCACCACACTCAAAAGGCCAAAAAACAACTAACTATAAAATATAGTGCCATCATTGTGGATTTGACCTGAGTTCCAATGTTCAAATTATAGAAGATAACCTGAAATTTGAATGGTTAACATGAATAAAATTTCAATGTATTAATATTAATAAAATTATTTGGTATAAACATAATGATCATTCTTTTATTATGAAGGAAGTTATATGGAATTGCATTGGGTATTTAGAGATATTGTAAGAGATATATTGTACCACAATTAATACTTGTTGGTTACACATTATTGTTATTTTCCCCCATTTACACAATCTTATTCTCTTGAAATTGTTAATATTTATGTATATCATCCATATATATGTATGTAGTTATAGATTATTATCATTTATTGGATTGTACATGTTTTTAATTTCTTATGAAATTCAAACTTAAAAATAATCTTGATTTAAGGTAAATTTCATATTTCTTTTCCTATTTCAAGAATCTTCACCATAAAATATTTTTTCACCATTATTATATTCTAAAAATCCTAATTATTTAATTTTAAAACATCATTAGTCAATTATTGTTCTATATAAAATAATATTTTCATTACTTTTTTAAATAGTCATTTAGTTAATTCGTCAAAGCTCGTCATAAGGAGTTAATTTTTAATTTTTTCATACATATAAATTTCTCATGATTTATAAATAATGGTAATCCATATTCAATACTTATATCCCTATTTTATGGAATTTCAAGAAAAATTAATTCTTTATTCTTTTTACAATCGATATGATTTGTACTTTTTTTATTCTTGGAATTGGAATTGTGAAACACACTTCCTTATACATGGGTTTTATAATGTTTTTTGTTTATGTATTTGTCACAACCCATCCTACTGGCGCCCACGCCATGACTCCACAAGCCCAACTCCAATAGGCTAGGTGTTGGTGACTTTCACGGAGTAGGGATATTACTAAAATGGGAGGCATTTCCCATGTACCTGTACACACACACACATCTCCAAGCCCACAAAACTGAAATGAAAAAACCACTAAGGAACCAAAAATACATGCATACAACTACACTCAACCAACAGAGTACGTCAAAAGGTAGAGTTCTAAATAGTAAACTCTTCCAGAATACAAGCCCACCAAAAAAAAGAGTCTGAACACTAAAATGTCCAACCTGTGAACACAAAATATACTGGGACTATTACACGTAGTCATAGGAACTCCTCATCCTGTAGGGAACTCAGAAATTTGGGTCATGTCCTGGTCCACCCTGGACACTGTCAAAAGATCACTCATCTTCACAAGACACTAGATGAGCGGGTAAAGCCCGTGTAGGGGTGAGTATAATAATACTCAGTAGAGGACCCCGAAATTACAAAAGAGTACACAATGTAAAGGTACAGTCAGCTATGCTCAGTGTATGTCTACAGAACATATAGAACAAACTAGATATACTAAAAACCCAGACCCATAGTCTAATGACAAGTCACACAACCACATACCCCCGTTAGGGATACCGTTCAAGGATTTCGTGATGCACTCATTCCGGGAGAACATAGTCCATGAGTCTTATAACTCTGATGATGTCCGTCCGAAAAGTACTGTTCTTCGGGAACTGTCACGAGAGGTAGTCACACTCATTATGGGAGACACACTCTTGAGTGGGAAGGATCACGATTGAGAGAATAAATCATAAAGGGAGACAAACTCTTGAGTGGGAAGGATAACGATACACAGATGAGGATCACAGCCAGGGCCATGGCGGATACCATGACTCATCCAGATTCACCAGTTAGGTGATACACTATCTAGGTAGAGGGTCAACGCCTGGTAGAGTTGGTCATGTCGATGCCTGAATCTACCTAGGGTCAGGAACGGATAGAGGATCTCAGTTCAAGACTATCGGATGGATTCCATACTCAATCACAAAAAGTCATGCTGAAGGGATCATACTCTAGTGTGAGGAAATGTTGCCTGAACTACTAAAGAATGAGAATAAGGGTCACTATCCCAAACTAAATATTTCCAAGATACAGTGAACAATAAAACCATGCAGTTTTCCAAAAAGTACACTGCATGTAGAAAAGTTACAGACCTTGTTTTCTGACCCTGGGTACAACAGGTGTACAACGACCCATGTCATAAGGCTAGTCATGTAGAAAAACTGAGTACAGTGCATGTAGTATGATGTACACTCCGTGTTCGAGTGAATGGGGTTGACCCTATGTCACTGACCATGTAACCATACACGGTCATCAACCCGTGTACAACAACCTGTGTCCTTGTACCCCTAGATACACGCCATGTTCCACGTAGGTGCCTCTGCCATGTTGTACACGCCATGTCTCCTGAAGCTGTGTAGATCATCCTGTGTCTATGTATTTCCCAAGATACACAGTGAGCATCAGGGAATTTTTGACATGCCATGTGACCAGGGTCACATGCCTTATGATTCTGCTCTGACCCTCGAACCCTAGCCACCGCCGAACTACACGGCGTGTTCTTAGGAAGTACACACCGTGTATTCTGGAAATTTCCAAGAACATCACTCTTCACCAGCGTGCCTCCCGTGATGCTCCGATCATCGATCTAGCCGTCCATTCACCACGAAAACTTCAGGTTTTGGTCACCCTGCGCCATGAAGACTCTTTCGGTGTTTTCAGGCCTCAGATAGGCTCTGAAACCATATTTTGATCTTCTCACGTGAAGAATGCTCAAAGAACGTCCTTTTCAGATCCGATCTGATCCGTCCTCTACCATCTTCATTGCAACTATGCGAGGTTGTTGCGGTGTTGAACCTTTGATATGGGATCATTGCATCGCAGAACATTTGTGTAGTGATCTGTTGTTCATCACCCCGTGAAGAAAATGAAGAACGAGCAAGAAATAAAAGGGGAAATAAATACAATAAAACAACATGAGGAAGGAACCTCTGTCGTCGTTCTTCATAGAGTTGATCAGCTCTCGTCAGTAGTATTAAATGGATAATGATCAAATAGTAAAACAAAACATAGATCAAATCCAAGAGATCGTCCCAAAGAAAAAAAAATCCCTCCTGTAAGAACATATGAATCTGCGGATCAACTTGTTCGTGGCTGATCCGTGTTCGTCGTTTTAAATAAAGAATAGTGAAAGAGGTAATTAAATAACAAACCCCTACCTCAACTGGGATCGATCACTGATGAAGGTGTTATGCTGCCACCATCATCGAGATCCTTCAACATCGTTGGCATATTGATTCACAACATTGATCCATCGTCGTTCATCATTGAGGGTTTTCCCTAGTGCTCTGCGGATCCTCCAGTGATTTCCCCCAAAAGTTCGCCAATGACCTCCAATCACTTAACCCATTAAAAGGGGAAACATGATTGGAATTTATGATACTTTGTGGTATTAATGACTCCAACATTCAATTTTTTGAGTCATTATGATGTGTCATTAATTAAGGAATCATATTTCTCATCGCTGCGTTGTAGCAGATGTTTCCATAAAATAAAATAAACATTTAGAATTTTATTTTATTTTTTTATTTTACTAAAAATGTCCGAAAATTAACATTTTACGTCAACCTATGATGGTCAAGGTTAGGCTAGTTCGTAGGTAAAGTCAATATCCTGGACAAAATGGTTCCCTATTTTTAATCTGTCCATCCGTTTAGAAACTGCAATAACCGCGCAAAAGTGCTGACTCACTTAACATAAAAAGTGAAAACCACTGTTCCGGGCAAATCGGGCCTTGAAATGATGTGATTTTTTCGTGCCTGGTCTTGAAATAATTCCATATAATATTTAAAATAAAATAATACATGGAAAATCAATGAAATTACATTCTCCCCACCTTGGGGCTTTACGTCCTTGAAAAGCCCAAACAAAGGATACCCAAAAAGATGGGTGTACAAGGTACGAATTTAGGCCTCCCGCTCCCACGTGCTTCCATCGGACATGCACCAGGGGAATCGATTTCCCAAGAAGTATCCTCTCCGACTGATCCTTGATCTTAATCGGGTACTCAACATTGTTCACTCCATCCTCGATGTTCATCTCTCCCTAGTCGATGATGTGTGACGGGTCATGCAAGTACCTCCTCAACTGCGACACATGGAAGACATCATGTACCCGATGAAACTGTAGCGGTAGAGCTAGGTGGTACGCCACCTTTACAACTCTGCACAGTATCTGGAAGGGTTCGATGATCCTCGGAGATATATTTCCACCTCATCCAAATCTCTATAACCCTCATCGAGGTGAGACCCGAAGAAATATGTGGTATCCCTCTTTGAACTCCAGAGGCCACCGTTTTCGGTCAGCATAGGACTTCTTTCAGCTCTGTGCAGTATTCATCCACTCTCGGATGGTTTACACCTTCTCTGTGGTAGCTCGCACCAACTCTGGACCAATGAGTGCTGACTCTCTAGGGTCGTTCTAGCAATGTGGTGACCGGAAGGATCACCCGTAAAAGGCCTCAAACGGTGCCATGACAATAGTGGAGTGGTAGCTATTGTTGTACGCAAACTCCAATAGTGGTAATTGGTCCTTCCAACTGCTAACAAAGTCCAAGATACAAGCTCACAGCATATCCTCTAGAACCTAAATGGTCTTATCCATCTGACCATCTATCTGGGGATGAAATGCTGCGCTAAAGTGTAGCTGAGTCCCAAAAGCCTCCTGCAATCCCTTCCAGAACCGGGATGTGAACTGGGAGTCTCGTTCTGAGACTATAGTCAAGGGTATGCCATGAAGCCGAACTATCTCCTACATGTAGAGGCATCCCATGCTCTCTACAGAACTCTGCTCCCTGATAGATAATAAGTGGGCTGACTTGGTGAGTTAGCCAACTATCACTCAGATGGAATCATGCCCCTTGGATGTCCATGGTAAACCTGTCACGAAATCCATTGATATTACAACCCACTTCCACTCTGGAACTTCTTGGGGGTGAGCTAATCTCATTGGAACATTGTACTCATCCTTCACCTGCTAGCATGTGAGGCATCGAGAAAAGAACTATGCTACTGATTTATTCATGCCTGACCACCAATACTGTCGTTTAAGATCATGGTACATCTTTTCCACCCCATGATGTACTACTAAAGGGGATGTATGAAACTCCCTCAGGACCTCCTCCTGTAACATTACTGGTACTGTAGTGCGTCCTCTGAAAAGAAGTATGTGCACCCCACCTTTTGAATATCCATTATGATCATGTCATGTGGATAAATGAGCATGTAAATACACAAAGTTGGCATCCCCAAGATGTGACTTCCTAACTCACTGTAAGAGTGGAGGGGTGACAACTATCGACTGCTGGTAAGATATATCCTCTCCATCCATGAAGGATAAATGCAATGTGGCTAACTGTTGTGTCACCTCACTCAACAGTTGTGAGCTCAACCTTCTGATAAAAGAATCTTCCACATTGTTCCCCATTCCAATACTATAAATGATCTAAAAATCCTTGTCTTGGAAGAACTCTAGCCATCGTCTCTATCACAAATTCCGATATTTCAACGAAAAGATGTACCTGAGTCTCTTGTGGTCAGAGTGGATGATAAACCACTCGCCCATCAGGTATTGTTGCCACATCTTCAAATATAAGACCACCGCTGCAAACATGAGATCATGGGTCACATAGTTCATCTCATGTGCCCTTTGTAGGCGTGGACCATAAGCAATCGCTGAATGCTGCTGCATCACAAAACAGTTGTGCCCAATCCCAGATGCGTCGCAGAGAACTACGTACTCGACACCCTCCTCTATAAATCTCAAGACTGGGGATCTCGTCAATCATTGTCTAAACTTCCCAAAATCTTTCTGGAACATATCCATCCAAATGAAGGGTTTCCCCATCCTCTTCCCGGCCATCATTGGTGCTGATATCTGGGAGAAATCCCGAATGAATCTCCGGTAATATCCTTCCATCCTAAGGAAGATACGCACCTCCATCGCGCTCTGAGGTGGCTCCCATGCTAACACATCATCTACCATGGATGGGTCCACAGGTAATCTATCTGCTAAGATGACATGTCCGAGAAAGTGGACCTCTTGAATTCAGAACTGGCACTTCGAGAGCTTCCCATAAAGATGGTTCTCCAGAAGTACGTCCAGAACCATCTGCAGGTGTCTTGTGTGCTCCTCCTCTAACGCTGAGTACACAAGGATTTCATCGATGAAATCCACTACGAACCGGTCCAAGTATGGCTGGAACATCCAGTTCATCAATCTCATGAACACTGCGGGGGTGTTCGTCACGCCAAAAGGCATCACCAAGTACACATAGTGACCGTAGTGGAATCTGAAAGCTGTATTTGGTATATCCATGTCCCTCACTCATAGTTTTTGATAGCCTCATTGAAGGTCAACCATTAAGAACCATTGTTCCCCTCTGAGCTGATCGAAGTGGTCATCAATTCTCAGCATTGGAAGCATGTTCTTCACTATTACCTGCTTCAAGTTCCGGTAATCCACACACAACCTCAGACTCTCGTATACCTTCTTGGAAAACAAGACTGGGGCCACCTTGGGTTAGATGATGGGTCTCCCAAAACCCTTTCCTTGAAAATCCTCCAACTGCACCCTCAGCTCACGAAGCTCTGTGGGATAATTCCGATATGAAGATGATGAAATTGGTGCCATCCTAGGGTGTAAGTCGATGCAGAGGTTGATCTCCCGGTGGGGAGGTATTCATGGAACATCTTCGGGAAAGATGTCCTTGTACTTCGCCACCACTTCTAGGAACTGGGACATCACAACATCCACTGGTCTGAAGGCAAGGCTATCCAACACATGAGTGATTGGTTGCACCCTCCTATGCATAAGTCCATTTTGTGCTACTAGGGTTTCCTTTTCTCAGACAAAGGAAAACCTCGTTCCATCACGGCAGACACACCACACTCTTTGCCTAAAACAGTAAATCTGGGAATGGACTGAAGATAACCAATCCATACCGAGAATGATGTCATAAGGCCTCGATGCTACCACTAAGAGGATCCAATCGAAACTCTCGCCTCCAAGGGTAAGACCACACTGTCTGCAAAGGTGTGTGATCATCAAGTTTCCTCCCATAGTTGTCTCCAAACGTAAGGATCGAGTCAACGGTTCTACTGGAATCTCAAGGTTTCATGAAAGACATGTGGATATGAAGGAATGACTGGCTCATGTGTCTACAAGCACAAAAGATAAGGTTGTAAAGACATAGATCGCACCTCAAATAATCCCTGGAGTCTCTGGGTCGTATGACTCGACCGTAGGCAGCTGTCAACGCCCATGTCCCCCAACTCCCTGAGCCCGGTGCGGACCTCCTGGGGGTGGTGTTGGAATTAAGTCGAAGCGTCAGCCACCACCTATGGCTCAACCTACTCCTCTGCCACGTCCGCCACCTGGTGAGTCTGCATGTTCAATTCTCTACCTCTACTCTACTAAGATGCTCTTGATCACCAAGGCCTGCTCGAGCACTCTAGTATAGGAGGGTATGCATAGAGGCACGAAACTAGCTCAAATGTCCTATCGTAGACCTCACTAGATGGTCCGAGCTCTGATGTACTTATATTTGACCATATTCATCGATTACTTGGAGAGGTTGATGAACCTCGATGAATATATTCAGCTACTGTAATACTGACCTGCTGGAGCTGAAGAAGCTCTAGGATGCGTACAACTCTCAGTGTAATCAGAGAGAACTCCTCCCTGAAGAGTCGCTCAAACTCCGTCCATGAAAGAGTCTCCTCTTCATGATTTTGTGTGGTCAGACTCCACCATCTTCCCACCCAAATCTGAAGTAGGCTCACTCCTAGGATCACCATATGGTCTTCTGGTGTCCTCACAAGACAGAAAACTCTAGTCACCACCTTATGCCAGTCCTCAGCCACTTGAGGGTCGAGCTCTCCTCGGAACCTAAGTGGTCTCTATCTTTGGAACTCATGGAGCACGCTAAGCCAGCGCTCCTCGCCCATCGGTACTACAGGTACCACTGGCTGCTCTACTGGTGGTGGCATAACTGGTTCACCACCTGGTGGAAACACATGGGGAACTGGTCCTGATTAGTCACTGAAATTGGATAATATTAATTGTTAATATCTTTATATTCATTGTTCCAAAGTCCATAAACATTTTTTTAGTGCATTACATAAATAGAACTTAATTTCTAATCAATAATGCAATTCATGTTTAAAATGAAAATTTGGGCCCAATCATTCATTTTTTTTGTGGACACCATTATATTCCTTTTATGAATTCTAAATTCAGGTATATTATTGATCAAATTTTTTGGAACATTTTATCTTTTAGGTCCGATGGATGAATCCAAAAGGATGATGGAGAATTTTGCGCCTGAAGGCAGAAACTTGCTGGAAAAAGCATAATGGGCCTAAGACCCATCAAAAAATGTGGGGCCTGGAAACCAAGCCCAATTAAGCTCAAATTTATAAAGTAGAAAGATATAAACATGAGGATCATTTTATTCAACTGTGTCTAGAGCTAATTCTGATGTTTTCATGATTATAAAGGGATCTGAAGTTGAGATTTAAATGGTGGACCTAACATTACTGCACAGAAATCCGTCCCACCATTTTGACTATAACATCCTAACGGCTGAGCCAAATTTCCTGAAATTTGGATAGCTTCTAGAAGACACATGGATGAAGATATGATTTATTTATGACACCTTCGGATTAAGCCGTATGTAGTGTCAAACGCACACGTCAAAATGGAGGATGAATCTGGCTGGTTTTGTGGTCAACTTTGTAGCGTTAATTTCCTTTTGATTCTTCACCCTCCTTTTGACTCTCTTAATTGTTGGGGGTGAATTTATTGTTGGGAGTGGAACTAAGGCTAATAATATACCTATATATGGAGCTGGTGGTGAAAGTAATAATCATCTAACATTTTTCATTGAATCCATGTTTTTCTTTCATTCATTGTATTTCTTTCAATGGTAATTTTCTGCTTTCAATTTGTAATCGCATCGTCAAGCTTTCCAATGTATGTTTTTCATTCATGTTTATTATTTTAATAAAATTTCTTCTTCTTCGTCACTTTTTATTTTCCTTTTCTTCACACGTTGATACCGTTGAATCATGGTTTGATATTATTCACACCAACATTTGTGATTTCAATCACACAACGATGGAGTGTTTGTTCTTTTAATAATTTTCTTCTTCTTCAATTCTGCCCCCATAAGTCTACATCTCGCTTCCATTGGTAGAATATCATCAATGGAGGGCTATCCTCTTATGGTTTGATCCAAGGGAGTAGCAAGGTCATGGATTGAATGTTATTTCATGTACTTAATATTTAAATCTATTCGTTATTTTAGGATTTCCATTTGATGAGTTACATTCTTTCTCATCTTTTCCAACTTTAACGATGACACATTTTGAGTGCTAGTACGATCTATTTCCTTTGAGTGATCATTAAATTGATCCTAAAAGTGAATTATTGATTGGCCTTGGAATTGTGTAGGGATTATATTGGTGAATTATTTGGAAGAATTATCTCATTGTTTGGATATGTCTTGAATTAATGACATGAAATTTTCTAAGAAAAAAAATTTATCCAATCCACCCCAATCAAAACACTAAGATCAACCCACCATCAATAATTGTTTAGTTCACATCATTTTTTATTATATCTTATTTAAATTACATCTTCATTTATCCAATTAAAATATACCTCAAAGTTGGCCACTTCATAGACAATCCATCAATAAATCATAGCGTCTCAAGGTTACTTCTTCGGTCCCTGTGGATTCAATCCCTACTTGTACTTCAACGACCGCTTTTACCAGTAGGGTAAATTTGGGCGCATCCAAATTTTGGAGCCGTTGCCGGGGACCCTAGTAAGTTTTCTTCGACACCCACCTTCTATTCTCACCTAACTTCTCTTTTCTCACCTCTATTTCTCTTTTCTTTTCCCCTTTCTGTTTTTCCAAAAAAAAACAATTCCAAATCCAAATTTCATTAAAATCCAATGGAGTATCATCAACAATTTCATTTCATAAAATCGGGCTGGAATCAAATATAAAATAAACATTGGGAATCCCCTCACATAGGAAATTACTTTGATCAACCTTTAAATGAATACCCCACACCCGATAACATGAACGATCAATGGGATGCTGATTTTTTAAAGGATCGATTTCCATACCTCTCAAGGATGATTGATGAGATCAAACTTATTGATGATGATGATGTACAAACAAAAATCAATCCTAATTATGAAAAAATTCTTGAACATTTGTTTGAAAAAATGGTTAAAATGAATTCAGAAGTTTCATCACTGAGATTAGAAATACAAAACATTGAGACTTATGAAGAACCCATTCCCACTCAGGATGTCCTTTCCACATCACTTATAGAAGAATCTTGTTTCCCACATAACTCATGTGAATTTAGTAAAGAACCCACTTTAAAATTTTGGAATACAGAGTTGGATAATGAAGAGATTTGGTCAGGTAATGTTGAAATTCAAGATAAATAACATGAAGGAATTTTTAATGAGTATTTAAATCAGGATGAAATTGATTTCATTAATTCACAAGAGGAAAATTATTCTTCAAGGATTGAATGTCCAGAATATTGCACGAAAAATGATTCTTTAGAATCACCAATCATTGAACCATTGGGAGAGTTAATAAATATTGAGTTTATACCCACTCCCGACATTCAAAAGGAAAATTTTTGGGAGGAATAAAAATTTCAAAAGGAACCAATTATTTCTAAATTTCATGGAGAAAAAACTGTTTTTGATTCAAATTTCCATTCTTCTTTTGTAAATTATTATGAACCTGAACTCAAAATGTTTCTCCTTTCTTCCCCACTCTTAAATGTGGATAACCAATACCATCAAATTTCAATTTATTATCCTCTTGAAACTAAAAAATTGGGAATGTTTATTGATGTCTTAGGCAATACTAGATATTCAATTCAATCAACCATTTCTGATATTACATGGATTTTACCGCTCATTATAGAACAAATGATTTCACATGAAACATATTTCAAACAAATAATCAATCTCAATCTTGTTGAAGTGCAGAAAGATGGGTTAATTAAAATTTTGAAAGTTGGAATTGGATAAGTTGGGGGGTTCAAGTCGAGCTAACGACGTTAAAAAAAAGCGTTGCATGGGAGGCAACCCATGGTTTTCATGTTTTCAAATAATATTGAATCATTTTCTTTTTCATATAATAAGTTACCATAGACTGTTGACCTGTTCTTATTTTATGAGTAACGATGGGTATGAAAGGGGAGCGCCATATTCATCCGTGTCACGTGGCGTGATCTCTGAGTAATACCTTACCCATAAATCTAAAAAGAAGACAATGTATCATCAGTTTATTTTGTTTTGTTTATTATTATGTTTTTATAGGTTAAAAAAATAAAAGGACATGTTGTAAGTCATATAGAGAATCCATTCACCACCATCCAAGCCGCTGAGACTCAAATCCTGGAGTGAAGGGAGACTGTGGCATACATTATCATCATCAACCACCAGGTGACTTCATTCCATGATTATCATTTACTCATTGAAATCCTACACCCCCATCTAAGTTTTCTTTTCATTAAACACTAGGGACAGTGTCATTCTAATTTGGGGGGAGATAAGAAATGATTTTTTTTATTTTTTGAATAAAAACATGCATGAAAAGAAAAATTACATTAACCATAAACATGATAAACACACATTTCAAACTCTAAAATTGGATATCAAATAAATTTTTCATGCCTTGATTCTGATTTTATCGCAAGTTTAAGTTAATGATCATAGTTTTTGGAAAGTGCGGTTGTCCGATGTGATTTTTCAATGTTTACAATTCCATCCTCTTAATAAAAATTCCACAATGCACGTCTACTGGATCGTCTGTGTAAATTTGAGTTCTTGGGTCCCTTTCGTTATAGCATAGGGTTATGGGGTCAGTTTTAGTTTAATTTGAGTGTCAAAAATAAAAAAACAAAAAAAAAACAAAAAAAGACCACATCGAGCAATGTTTTGTCCAAATGTGTGGCGTCCGGCACTTGGGGATTGTGACTCCATTGTTGTCTTGCCCAGAGTTAGGCTTTAAATCTCTATTGTAGAGCATGAAATTGAAAATATGTGTGGCATCCGGCACTTGGGGATAGTGACTCCATAGTTGTCTTACCCAGAGTTAGTATTTTCATATCTATTGTGGTTAAAAAAATAAAACCAAAAATAAAATAAAAAAAAGGGTACTCATCTTAAGGTTTAATGTGATTCCCACCAAGCACTTCCATTTTTCCCTTTGAACAATAAAATGGGCCCCATATCTGTTATGATGCACAACACTTTATCATGCTTAATTGGAATTGGATGAAATGTGGCAATGAATTTGAACAAAGGAATGGGCTTGGGCTTGGGATATGATTATGGAACATGCTTGTTTTTAATAATTTTGAAGGGTTTTCATAATTTTTATTGGAATTAGATATTTGGGTGAGCAATGTGTATTAAAATGTTTTTGTAAAAGAGGATTTGAATTTCATATTTGTAATTTATTTTGCACGGGACTAGCAAAACTCAAGATGAGGGGTGTGATTATTCACTGAAATTGGCTAATATTAATTGTTAATATCTTTATATTCATTTTTCCAAAGTCCATAAACATTGTTTTTAGTGCATTACATAAATAGAACTTCATTTCTCATCAAAAATGCAAATTTGGGACCAATAATTAATTTGTTTGTGGAAAAAATTATTTTCATTTTATGAATTTGAAATTTTGGGATATGATTTATCACTTTGTTTGGAACATTTTATCTTTTAGGTCTGATGGATGAATCCCAAAGGAAGATGCAGAATTTTGCGCTTGAAGGCAGAAACATGCTGGAAAAAGCATAATGGGCCTAAGACCCATCAAACAAATGTGGGGCCTAGACACCAAGCCCAATGAAGCTCAAATTTATAAAGTAGAAATATAAAAACATGAGGATCATTTTATTCAACTGTGGCCGGAGCTTATTCTGATTTTTTCATGATGATAAAGGGATCTGAAGTTGAGGTTTAAATGGTGGACCCGACATTAATGAACAGAAATACGTCCCACTATGTTGACAATAACATCCATGCGGCTGAGCGAAATTTTCTGAAATTTTGATATCTTTTAGAAGACACACGGACGAAGATATGTTCTATTTATGAAACCTTCAGATTCGGCCGTATGTAGTGTCAAAATCACACGTCCAAATGGAGGATGAATATGGATGGGTTTGTGGTCAACTTTGTAACGTTAATTTCATTTTGATTCTTCACCATCCTTTTGACTATCTTAATTGTTGGGGGGTGAATTTATTGTTGGGAGTGGATCTAAGGCTACTAATATACCTATATAAGGATCTGGTGGTGAATGGAATAATCATCTCAAATTTTTCTTTGAATCCATGTTTTTCTTTCATCCATTGTATTTCATACAATTGTAATTTTCTGCTTTCAATTTGTAATCGCATCGTCAGGTTTTCCCATGTAAGTTTTTCTTTCACGTTTGTTATTTTAATAAAATTTCTTCTTCTTATTCACTTTTTATTTTCCTTTTCTTCACACGTTGATACCGTTGAATCATGGTTTGATATTATTCACACCAACACTTGTGATTTCAATCACACAACGGTGGAGTCTTCGTTCTTCTAATAATTTTCTTCTTCTTCAATTCCGCCCCCTTAAGTCTAAATATCACTTCCATTGGTAGAATAGCATCAATGGAGGGCTAAACTCTTAAGGGTTGATCCAAGGGAGTAGCAAGGTCATGGATTGAATGTTATTTCATGTACTTAATATTTAAATCTATTCATTATTTTAGGATTTCCATTTGATGAGTTACATTCTATCTCATCTTTTCCAACTTTAATGATGACACATTTTGAGTGCTAGTACGATCTATTTCCTTTGAGTTCTCATTAAAGTGATCCTAAAAATGAATTAGTGACTGGCCTTGGAATTGTGTAGGGATTAAATTGGTGAATGATTTGGAAGAATTATCTCATTGTTTGGATATGTCTTGAATTAATAACTTGAACTTTTCTAAGAAAAGAAATTCATCCAATCCACCCCAATAAAAACCCTAAGATCAACCCACCATCAATAATTGTTTAGTTCACATCAATTTTTATTATATATTATATAAATTATATATTTAGTTATCCAATTGAAATCTACCTCAAAGTTGGCCACTTCATAGCCAATCCATCAATAAATCATAGCGTCTCAAGGTTACTTCTTCGGTCCCTGTGGATTCGATCCTACTTCAACGACCGCTTTTACCAGTAGGGTAAATTTGGGCGCAACCAGGTCCATGTATCAAAGCCTCATCACTGATGGGGTCATCCTCGTGATATTTCTACTGAATCCTAGCGGGTCTGCGTCGCGGAGGCATCATGTATGGAAAAAATATATATCATGGTCAAAGAGTATATCTGGATAGCTGACACAAAGGACATTGAAAACAAAAACGATTCCTATATGATTCATGATCCTTTTTTTCCCAACAACCATTTTTTTGTGTACCTATTCGAATACTTGGTTTTCAGAGTCCTGGTGTATGGATATGTCGGCCGGCACACCAACACTGGAGTCTCTAGCCGGAATGTCTTACCCAAAACACCCAACACTGTTCCCCCAAACCAAACTCAAAGACTCATTGTCCTAAGGTACAACCGAGCACCTCTGATACCACTCATTCTCGACCCATCCCAGGGGGCTGGCACCATGTCTCCCAAATCCTACCACCAATAGGCTAGGGGATGGTTCTTAGCACCAGGTAGGCATATTTCTAACATGGTTGGCATTGCTTATGTACCTGTACACATGCACACATCTCCAAGCCCACAATGTTGAACTGTAAAAACCACCAAGGGAAAAAAAATGCATGCATACAACTAAACCCAACCAACATAGTATGATGAAAGGTAGAGTACTAAAATGTAAAATGGGCCAGAATACAAGCCAACAGAAAACAAGAGTCTGGAAACTGCAATGTCCAACTTGTAAACACAAAAGGTACTAGGACTACTACTCGTAGCTGTAGGAACGCCTATGCTTGTAGGTAACTTAGAAAGCTCGGTCCTGTCAGGGTCTACCCTGGACTCTTTCGAAAGGCTACTCGTCTGCACAAGACACCAGACGTGCAGGAAAAGCCCTTGTAGGGGTCAGTATAACAATAACCAGTAGAGGATCCAAAAATCCAAAAACAATACACAAAGTAAAGGTACAGTCAGCTATGCTCAGTGTATGTCAAAAACATATAGAACAAACTACATATAATAAAAACCATGACTCGTAGTCTAGAGACAAGTAGGACAACCACATACCCCTATTAGGGATACAGTTCAAATATTCCATGATGCACTCATTCCAGGAGAACACACTCCACAAGTCTTATAGCTCTGATGACGGTCGTCTGAGAAGTACTATTCATCAGTAACCATCACGATAGGTAGTCACACTCATTACGAGAGACACACTATTGAGTGGGGAGGATCACGATAGATAGATGAACTCATAATGGGAGACATACTCTTGAGTGGGAAGGATCATGATACACAGATGAGGATCACTTACAGGGCCATGGAAGATACCACGACTCATCCGAATTCACAAGTTAGGTGATACACCAGCTAGGTAGAGGATCAAAGCTCGTTATAGTTGGTCAGGTCGATTCCAAAATCTACCTAGGGTCAGTAATGGATAGAGGATCACGATCCGGGCCTCTCGGATGGATTTTTGACTCTATCACAGAAATTCCTGCTAACGGGATCATACTTCTGTGTGAGGAAATAATGCCTGACCTTCAGGGGAACGAGAAGAATGGGAACTAACACAAACGAAAGATATCCAAGATATGGTGTCCAAGAGGACGATGCCCTTTTCCAAAAGTATATTTCATGTAGAAAAGTTACAAGTCGTGTTGTCTGACCTCAGGTACTGCCTGTATACAACGTCATGTGTCGTAAGGCAGGTCGTGTAGAAAAACTGAGTACACGACATGTAGTATGATGTACACGCCGTGTCCGAGTGACTGGGGTTGGCCCCATGTAACATACCATGTGGTCTTATACGGTCATCAACCCGTGTAATACAACCCATGTCTATGTACCCCCTAGATACACTCCGAGTTCCACATAGTCGCCTCTGCCATGCTATACACGTCGTGTCTCTTGAAGCTGTGTAGATCATCCCGGGTTTGTGTATTTCCCAAGATACACATCGAGATTCGGGGAAAGTCTAACACGCTGTCGGACAAGGGTCACATTCCATGTGATTCTGATCTGACCATCGAACCATATCCATCGATGAACTACACGGCGTGTTATTAATAAGTGAACACCGTGTAATCTGGAAATTTCTAGACACGGCACACTTCGCTGGTGCGCCTCCCGTGCTGCTCCGATCGTCGATCCGGCTGTCCGATTTCCACAAATCCTTCAGGTTTTGGACACCCTGACACCACAAAGACTCTTCCGGTGTTTTTGGGCCTCTGATCAGATCCGAAAACATATTTTTATCTTCCCACGTGAAGAAAACTTGAAGAATTCACTTTTCGGATCCAGTCTGATCCATCTTCTGCCATTGTCTTCGCACCTCTACGAGGTCAGTGCGATGCCGAACGTTCAATTTGGGATAGTTGCGTCACAGAACAATGTGAAACCATCTATTGTTTGTCGCCTAATGAAGATCATGAAGACCGCGCGAGAAAGAAAAGGGGAAAGTAATCGAACAAAACAACATGAGGAATGAACCTCCGCCATTGTTCGGCATGGCATTGATCCACTCCCGTCAGTAGGATTAAATAGAGAATGATCATAAAATAAAAGAAAACATGGATCAATTCCCTGAGATCATCCCAAAGATAAAAAATCCCACCCATAAGATTGTATGAATCTGCAGATCAACTTGTTCGTGGTTGATCTGCAGTTGTCGTTTTAAATCAAGAACGGGGAAAGAGGGAATTAAATAACAAACCCATACCTCAACTGGGATCGATCGCTGATAAAGGTGTCACACTACCATCTTCATCAAGATCTTTCAACATCATTGGTGCAATGATTATTAACATTGACCTATAGTCATTCGTTGTTCAGGGATTGCTCCAGCGTTCTGCGGATCCGCTAGTGATTTCTCCCAAAAGTTCGCCAATGACCACCAATCGCTTAACCCATTAAAAAGGGAAGCATGATTGGTATTAAAGATACGCTGGTGTATTAATGACTCCATCTTGCCATTTTTAGTCATTATGAAGCATCATTAATTAAGGAAACTAATGTCCCATCGTTGCGCTGCAGCGGATGTTTCCATAATATAAAATAAAAATATAGAAATTTATTTTATTTTTTTATTTTACTAAAAACGTTGGGAAATTAACTATTTCCCTCAACCTACGCTTGTCTAGGTTAGGCTTGTTCGTAGGTAAAGTCACAGTCCTGGACTCAATGGTGCCCTCATATATTTAATCTGGGCATCTTTTTGGAAACTAAAAAAACCACTCACATGTGCCGACTCACTAAACATAAAAAGTGCAAACCATCGTTCTGGGCTCACCGGGCCTCAGAATGATGTGTCGTTTTCACGCCCTGTCTTGAAATAATTTCATATAATATTTTTCAAAAAAATTCACAAAAAATAAAAGACATTACAGTATTGTTTTATTAATGCATACATTGCATATATGAATATTCATATTAATATTTTCATTCTGTGATGATTTTTACTAAAATTATATATCTCTTTAATTAATTAGATTATGTTCGTATCCCATTGGATACAATGTTTGGTGAATGGGAGGTTAGCCTAAGCCCACAATGTTATGTGATGTGTGGGCCCAAAATTATTTTCCTCTCTAATAAATTTGGTAATGATTTATATCTCATGAGATATTATGTATGAGATTATGGATTTAACTAAATATTCCATACAAAATATTCTTCTATGTTTATGGTAATGTGTTACGAATTTAATCCATAGTTAGACTATTCCCACAATGTTTATGGGTATATAGACTAATCCTAATCATCTATAAAAAATTGTATACTTTGTTTAAGTGAGTGGAATGTAATCCTAGTGCACTATAACAATTTTTACACCATGTGTATTGGAATGGAGATTGAACCTATTATATTATGGTAAATTTTAAACTGTGTTTATGGGAATGATAAGTGAACACAATTCATTGTTGGAATTATTCTACCATAAGATGAGGGTCTTGGGAATGACCCTCAAATTTTGTTTATAATTTCATGTAACATGTTGTTTCAACAAATTCCATGATTCCATGATCTTATTATTTCATTTAAATATTCAATTATTCCATTATTATTATCATTATACTTATGATATCATGTTATTCTTCATGAATCTCTTTTTATACTTTTTATACAGGTTTATTCCCATTCTAGGATTTCTAAATCACACACCTCTATATGTACTTTCCCTTGAGTATTCAAGAAAATTTTATAATATCTTTATATTTTTAAATCAATATGTGGATTTTTAAATACAAATCATTTTTTGTTTGATATGATATATTTATTTATATTAAATTTAAAAAACAATTCACCTCTAGATCCTCAATTTTAATTTTTATGATATCTATGTGAAAAAATTAGGGAATAAATTATATTAATGGATTGGGTATCCATTTGATGTACATTGATATCTGAACTTATATAGACCCATGTACACATAGATCCATAATAAGAGTCATTATATTTTCTAGAGAGTTTTATATAACAACATGATTTATGATCATAGTGTTACGTTCTCATCACATAAATAAATTTACTTCAATACATTCATGAACTAATTTTTAACCATTATGTTTATTTATTAAAATATTTTTCAATATAAATAGATACCCACTATATTTATATCCATTCATTAAAAAATTTATATAACTAAAATAAATATTTTATGAATTTCATTCCTAATTTAACTTTCAGATGTGAATTGAATTAAAATGATCACTTCAACTACTCTATATTTGCGTGTTTATACCTATATGTATGTCCTCATTCGTTAGTGAATCCTTGAATTAAAAAATTATATATCTATGAATATTAGATTACAGTAATTGGTTATTTTCACAAATAAAACACAATAACCCACATGTTCATCAATTTGTGGATAAATTTCCTTTATCAAAATACTAGTTTGAATAATAATATCTCGTTTTGAATTAAAAAATTCACTCACAATACCATGACTTAAATTCTTCTCCATCCACAGTCATATTTTTACCAATTCAATAAATATTACACTTTCTTAATTATATAATTTTATCAATTTTTTTAAAATAGAATATTGTAATTTTTTGCAAATTACATCTTGGATGAGTCATTGATATGATGAATTACTTTGATGAAAATTTTAATTCACTAATAAACCAAATAAAGTAAACCCAACATTATAAACTATCATATATATATAGACAAGAAATTTTAGATTACATTTTATTAGTATGTATTCACTTATATAAATTCAATGTTATGACTTATGTGTTTATTCTTATTCCTGGAAAAATTATTACATTCCTATGGTACAAACCCTCATCAATCAATGGGCATGTGAAAATTATATTTTTTAGAAAACTACCATTGATGGAAATAAATTTTATATATGTTTTTTTATTTTATTCTATGTTCGAAAAAAAATCAATCATGGACCCTCTTTAATCTATTACTCATAATACTGTTTCGATTAACAACATATTAACGGAATTATTGGAGTCTATAATATGTTCAGTTACCATGGGAAATCATTATAGACAAATGATCATTGATTTTAATATCTCATGTAACTACTAAAAGTTTAAATAATATATAAAAGTAAAGGATAGTATAATGAGGATTATATAGAGAAATTCTATATCTTATACTACAATAATGTCATCCTCGAACCGATCATTCACTAGTGCCCCAAACCCATATTGTCCATTTTAAAAATTCTGAACTGGGAATCAGTCTCTTTTGGGTCTACAAGATTTGGGGTGTTTTCATATATGGTGTGTTCCATGATTCGTACCCCTAATTGTTGAATATTTTATCAAATTTTGAAAAAACTAAAATTATTTAAGAGGATCTATGGTTAACAACCATGTTCAAACTGGAGAATGTAGATTAAATCTATATAAATAATAAATCCAAGGATTTTATGTATATATTTCTAGAGCCTATTGAGACAACTATAAATGGGATAATTTAAATGTGTGTCCAAATTCATAAAACATTATAAATGAGGAATACATATTAGAAACTCCTAGAAGAAGGGAGGTTCATGTAGTGGGGGTTCTGATTTAGGTCAACGGTGATTCTAAATATTAATCAAGGAGGATTATTGGCTATTTTATTCATTGGATATAATAGTGTTCCATGGTAATCACACATGGGAATCAGAACCATAGAAATTATCATGGATGTATAATTTCCAAGTGACAGAATGTTCAATATGGTCATTACATACCTATCTAAACTCTACCATGCATTTCCCCCTATAATTTTATTGGAAACCATTCAATATAGATATATATATTTTTTGAATCATGTACCATAATGTTAATTGGTTTCACACCATAGAGGATATGTGTTTTGAAAAACTATCGTAGTTCTATTGTTCTATGTTATGGCCACAATTACATAACCTAGTTAGCATCATACCAATGTTGATGAAATATATAGGGTTTTTAATATTTTATGGGTACCATAATATATTTTCATTCATATATAAAAATATCTTAAAATAATTATAACAAATATTTGGAAATAATATTATATGACAATGTCCTCTATGATAATATTTTATGAAATATCTATTTTATCACATATCAACATAGAGATTATTTGTGAACAGTATAAGAAAATCAATTTTGTATCAATATTTTAGTTTTATATTAAAAAAACATGTGCCAACATATTTTATTAGGTAATAAAACAAATCAAATTGTTTCATGCAAGTTGTAGAAGACAATATATTTTGAGGATATGAATGATAAAATATACTTGGAATCTACTCTAAATAAATTGAATTGTTCCATAACTATTAAATTACCTAGAGGATGTTATATATTAATTAAATTAGAGAGGAAAATATTATTAAGATAAAAGGTTTATCTCTTTCATATGAAACAACAATTTATAAATTCTTAGTGGAAAATGAAGCATGGAAGTTGTGACATTCATTATACTATGTAGTCGTAGAGGGATTAGGTTTTCCTAAAAAGAAAAATGAAATAGGGAAAGTATCCCAGGTGTGGAATGAGGAACATTCTTGGAAAATAGCTTTATTATGTGGGGAACAGCCCATATCATAATTAAGTTAAAGGTTGGTAAAAGGGGTATCATTTGGAATATCTTGTGGCTAATAAAGAATATTGTAATATGAGTTCTCTTCAATTTTCCTGAGGATGAACAATTCCACACATATTCCATCTATTCCTAGTGGTAAAATATTTCAAGCTCCAAGTAAGTAGTATAATATTATGGAAAAAAATGATTCACATAGTCTTCTCTAGGATCTCCTTCAAATAAGAGTCTACATTATATGAATCATGGGTGTGGTAGTAATAATGATGATCAATTATATCAATCATTGTGTGGTTGAGAAATTTATTTTATAAAAATATAATATCCCATATTTTGAATTGATTGTGATGCTATCAACATTTATAGGGTCATTAAACACAATTAGATGGATTTGGTTTCAATTTTTTTGTTGGTGTTGTAGTAGAGGCTAAATTTGATTTAAGAGATGAAGAAGTAGAGGAAAATCATTTAGAATAAAAGAATTAATAGTGATGGAGTTTGAAGAATCCTTGGAAAACTATTTGATGATGTATAGAAATCGTGTTTTTCATAACAAAATGACTGAAAATATATATTTTTCTCTACTTTTCATAGTATAAGATCAATACAGCCTCAATCCATTATTATCATGAGCATTAAATATTTGAAGAGTTTTTAATGAAATTTCTATATTTTAAGGATTATGGATGAAATTTTCAAGGGTAGTTTTAAAATTCATCCCTTGGTGGCTTCTAAGAATCTATCATTAGTGATTGATGGTAACTAAAAATTGTTAGAGAATATAATTATTATTTTCTATTGGATTTGATTTCATAGATTATCGAAAAAACATAATTTATTCTCTATAAATATATTAAACATTAACATATTTTGAAATGTAGAACAATTATGTGTCATTAGTTAATCATCATTTCTAGTGTGGTGAACTCCAAACTGATCAACAAGAAACTCTAATTATTGATGTTGTGGAAATATAAGAGGGTTCAAACCAAAGTTGGAAATTATGAATTTCATTTATATGTAGTAGAGAATTTTGATTTATAACTCACATATGAGTTAGTCATTGTGAAATTGGATTTCATAAAGTTGAGGAAATGGTCCCTTTAGTAACTAAAGAGGACCTCATGGATCAGTGATCTCCTTCTTCCAACTAATGGATATCAGTAATAGAGTAAATATTTGAGGATTCATAGTAAGGTTACATAAAAAGTGTCCTCTTTTTTAGGTGACATAGGGATAACAATATTCTTGTTGTAAACATAATGACACATATTGAGATAGGTAACTAAATGAACCATGATTTTAATATTTTTGGAATAAATCTTATGGATTTTTAGTAATTTATATTGATCTATATTTCTATAAAATTATAAATTTGTCTTTTTTAGGGGTAATTATGTTGTAAATGATGGTAATTATTAATAGTTTTTATTTTTTAGTATGAAAATACAAATTTCACTCACTCATTGAATAATGTTATAGTATATTTATATGACATATATCCTATTATTTAATGATGGGAGAATTTTTATTTATAATCTATGAAAAATAGTGGAGGTCTCATAAATTTACAAGGAATTTTTTCAGAAGTATAGGTTGTGATAGAGAAGGTTTTAGTGTTCCTCACTAACTATACCGAATGTGATGAAGAATCATTATGAACATGTAGAAATATAATATTTTTTAAAACTATTATTTTTAGGATCCATTCAAAATTTATTATACTATTTAATAATTTTGATGAATATCCTCTTGAAAAGACATCAAATGACATTTCTCATTCTATTTCGATTTAATACCGAACCCCATAAACATTGTATGTTATGATTAATACTTCCATGAGTGATAATTTTCATAAATAGGTTACTCTTATAAAAAATAAATCATATCGATGCATTGATCCTAAAATAAAAATTAGTTTTTAAGGAGAAGGTCATAGAGAATTATACACACACTGGTAACCCAAACTCATTTAAGTGGGATGATAAATAATATATATTTCTATTTTATTATTTTTTCATGTTCGGTATTTTTTATGTTCAATTAAAGGTTATCAGATTATAATATAAACAATTTCATCAATGATTAGAATAATTTTGAGGGTAATTTAACTAATGTTATTTAATGGGGATTTAAGAGATGATACACTAACCACTTGAAAGATCCATATAGAATATGGATTAGATGAATGACGGGGAATCAAGACTCTAAACATTTATAGTTAATAAAAAACTTCTATAGAGAATTTTGGCTATTATTTTGTTGTTTTCTTAGTGGGGTGAGTGGTGATGGGTGACCAGATTGAGTTTTAATAAAGTGTAAATCAAAATAAAATTGAAGACAATCCAATTACATAAATATATGATGTCTAAATATTTATGAATAATTAAAATATAGTAAATGATCTACAACTCTATGTAATAAGTATAAAATATAAAATAATCAATGTGTTAATATTTTTCACAGCCTCAATCTATGATAGATATATATATTTTTTAATATATTAACCAAATTAATAGTTTCCCACTTTTTTATATAAGATCAATTAAATGATCCTTTTTATATATATTTGAATTTGAGGGGAAAAATAAACATAGATATGTTTGTTTTAGTGGGACAAATCTAGATATTTCATTGTTTTATTTAATCTTAATCATAATTCATAGGAGAATAACATTTAGTGTAATTATGTTCATATAAACATTATAAATATTTATATATATTAATAAATTTTTAATGATTTCTCATGTAAAATATTTGAGATTATGGATGTTTTTCCTTTAAGACATATATACCATTTGTTTTATTTATGTTATTGTTCATACCATATATTTTAGTGGATAAAATTAGAAATATAGTATATGTACTCTTAGAAATATACCCTATATGGGTATTTTATTGTCTATATATAATTAAACCTTTTCCATATCAATGGAAGCATATTTAGAACCAATATTTTTATGTTTCAATCTTCTATGGAATATTCTTGGTATTTCTATTATCTATTCAAATTAAATTTATTTTTTTAATAGGGGTAGTTAACTTTGAATAATTGATATTTTTTATGGGTAATGTTCCATGAATGTTTGTTGTATGGTTATACTTGATTAAATCAAAATTGTGTTGAGGATATCGTATTTAGACATGTGATTGTGAGGTTTGTTGACTTATTCTATTAATAATATGATTTTTGACTCATAAAGGAGAAATATCCAAGGAGTATTTGTATAACCTGAATTTGATGAAACCATTCATTCGTGACATTCTCACTGTGAACATATATGTTGTATTGATTATTGGGATAATGGATATATTTGGGTCAATACATTGGAAGATAACCAATAGATTTTATTAGCTGGGAAAAGTACTAGAATGAACACCATTCTAATATATACAATAACATATAATACAAGTCACACATAAGATAGTTTATTAAAATTATAACCATTAATCATATTTAAAAAAGATTTTTGGAAGAAAATTATTTAATGAAAACAATTAATGTAGATTAATACATGTATACCTTTTTTCAATGTTTCTCCTCATCCATGGAGGAGATTACTACAAAGATTATATTACGGTATCTGAAGAAGATTAAAATTAATTTATATAAAAACATATAAAATAACTAAAAAAATATATTAGAGTCAAGATAGTGTATCCAGTCACCAAAACCATCCAATCCCAATGCAGTGAACTACATAAGATCATATATCTATATAATACCCAAAATTTAGTAAAATACCACATCCACCTCAACTATACCTTTTAGTAGGTATTGATTACATCTAAAATCCCTGGAGATTGAGTCTTAGGTATGCTCATTGAAGAAGTAAACATTCCCTTTTCTATAAGTTTGAAATCCAAAAAAACCTATGTATTCATATAAAGGGATTAAATTAAAAAATAGTTTTTCATTTCCCCACCACCTTGAGGAGAAGTTATCAAGGTGGAAACATCCATTTTGATCATTTGGCTATCATCATTGAAATATTATCATCTACTTATTATAGATTCAATATTTTTGATCTTTATTTCTACTAATACACCACCTTTATAATATGATTCAGAGTAAGTCATTAATTATAATTCTTCTATTGAATTCAATCTTGGAAAGAAATTTTTTTCCATAATACTAGAACAAAAAAAATCACTCACTTTAGAATAATTTACCATGCTTCACCACCGAGTACTCTATAAACATCATAAAATATCCTTTTATTCCACAATTACATTGCAATTTTATGGTTCCCCCACCGTGCTTCTGGTCATCCTAGCCTAACTGAGTCACATCACCACATCAAAAAATCTCATCATATGGACCTTTTTATAATTTCCATCATATTCAGTTCTTTAAATATCTTTTATAGATCCACCAATCATCTGAAAAAAAATATTTATGAATTTATATTTTAGATGAGTATTATTTTTCTTAGAATAAAACAACCAATTTTTTGGTTTGTTAATATCATTCTGAATTAAAAAATATCATCCCATCAAATTCCATTATTATAAGATCATTCGACAACCCCTTCATCCAAATAAGCTTCTACAAGGAATTAGATAAACAAATATATTTTTATTTCTTTTTGTAAACTATTACTAATGGTTGAATCTTGTACATAAAACTAATATCCATCTCTTAAAAAGTGAATACAAGTATGACGGTTCTCTTTCGAGTGTTTTAATCTACAGAAAATTCATATTTTGGAGACCCCTAAAATTACTTGCCTATCCTGATGAAAAAAGTACAATATCTGAGAACCATTTTACTCCCAGAAACATCTATCCATAGCTTCTTAATGTTCTCTAATGTAATTTTGAATTACGTTGTTAACAATTTACACTACATTTAAAATTTATTCTCAAGTACAAACAATATCATACATTTATACATCAGTTATTAATGTATAGTAATCCCTTACCATATACACAATATTAGTTTTTTTCAGGGATCCTTCATCCTTTTCAATATCAACAATCCAACTATGGAATTAGTTACATTTTTATCATATCTAATATCAAATCCCTCCATCAACATTTGGATATATTCAAAAAGGGTTTGGTATTAATTACCAAATCCTAATCCCCATTCAAATATGTACAAAACATGCATTTATTTTGTCCAAGAAACTTCTTATCAAGTTTTATAGACAATTCTCCCTTCATCATTTTCCTCATTTCCCTCAATTTATTAAATATAATCATTTTTTCAAAATAGAGTATGAATTTGATGAAAATAACATCATTGAAAAACTTTTTCAAAAATATTGGTACAAATTTGTGTGAATTAACCACTTCTCTGCTAATAAGGCTTTGAACTTCACATTCCACTACCTTAGAGTCTACTTCAAACCATAAATGATCCAAGAGGGTTTTACACAACTTCCTAATTCTAATACACTATGATTCCATCTAGTTACTCCATGTATATCTCATAATCTAAGTCTCCATGAAATAAATCTATCAACATTACAAACTATTTTTTTGAGACATACTCCATGGAAACCACACTATGTACCATCCATAATATCTTATGTTTAACAACCAATGAAAATAATATAGAGAAATTTAATTCAAATATCTATTGAAATGATTGCATGACTATAAGTGTTTTATACATTTGTCTACAATATTATTTATACTACTTCTGATAAATTTTATTCTGAATAATTGTCCTCCTTGTATGACTCTTTATAGCTCACTTGTTTGAAAAACATAGAGTTAAAAAATTTCATCTCATATGGATATCTCCCTTAAGTTCAAGTATTTTACCATTTTATCATTTTAGGGAATTTTTTGTTCTTTTTTTATATTAGAAGAAAATAATGAAGATCAACTTTGTACCACTTCACATGGGTCCAAAATCTTATAGTTCACTACAAAACCCTATGTGGATTTTCTCTATGTAATAATGTCGCTTTTAGGGATTTAACCCCGAAAGGTGTCAATTAAAAATTATCCGGTGATATTAAACAATAATAGATATTTATAGTACATATATCATTGGAAACTATATTTCTCTTGAATACTTTTTTAAATAAATACAATACTTTCTATCATTTACATTACTGGTGTAAATCCTAAATTATTTAGAAAAACTATAATTTTTTAATTTCCATTTTTATAAACATTAGTACGTCGAGAAAATTTTTTCTCATCAAGAATATCTGTTGATTTTTGATCCATATATATATATATATTATCACTTCAATAAAGTGACCATTCCATCTTTTAAAATCCTTCTAAAAACATAATTTATATATTTACATCAAAACATTTTATCTATAAACAAAAAAGTAGCATACATGGGATTTAAAAACAATTTTTACCTTTATTAAGAATCTTCATTTATATAAGTGAGTGAAGCCTTGTATTTGAGATAGGTAAATTCAACCATATTTCAAGTCAAATAGACTACCAAAATTTCATTCCTATTGGATTTGAGGGACTGATATTGATAAAGTATGTCATACAATTCACTAATAAAACCCAAAAAACATGGGGAACATAAGAATAGCTATTATAATAATATATTTTTCAAAAAATGTTTTATTAATCCTATTTGAGAATCCATTATACTCTGTTATACATATTATTGTATTTTCAAATAAATTTAATTTTTTCTATAAGACCCTTCATAAAACTTTTCTATTTCACACCCAACCATTATCAGAAATTTAGCATTTTATCATGAACCAATCCCTATTTTTATCATATCTCACTGTTAGATGAATGAATCAATACACCTTGGAATTTATCTTCTGAAAAATGAAACACACTTTCTATGTCACAATATCTATGAATTTGACATAGAACATTAATCTGCTAAGAGAAAAAACTAGAGCAATCCATCATACAAATATATAAACGGACTCTAAAAACTATATTTTTGGATTCATACCTTCTTCTTAGAATTACATATTTAATATCATTCAAAAGATAAAATATCTATATTTCCTAATCTCCATGCTGACAATAATTAGTATAAATTTAATAATATGAATCTATATCACTTTCTTACTCATGTAAATCATATGGTTATGCATTAATTTGGTGGAAGTTACTTCACATACATTCATTATACATTTTATTACACCCATGAAATACAATGTTCCTTCAACCATACCATTATCCACTACTATAGAATGTGGTTGAATTTTCAATGAACTTTGCATTAATTTAGTTCAAATAAATGAATCAATGATTTATCCAACACAAACTATGTTCTTAAATAACCTAATGATTTATAACACTACTTACAAATTTTAATATTCTATTTCAATTATGGATAGAAAATTTTCCCCTTACCATAATCTCAAGAGCCTCATAATCCAAAAGATTCTCCTTTCCAAATCATCCAGAAGTATAGTTCCATAACCTCATCCTTGAACTCTTATATATTGAATGAAATTATGATCCATATATAATAATATATGACTCAAGTGAACTTAAATCACTTAAAATAATACTCTCATTTCATCCATTATTGGATGAAAATATCCAAAATCAGAGGTCTTTCTTCTATAATTCACTCTCCACTGATTAAAATTTTTATTTATTTGACAATTTTCCTCATCTTGCCAAAACATTAGACCAACTTCCATCAGGCTACTCCAATTAATGATTATACTTCCTTTACACATCTTATGGCCATTCCATGATATGGAATTTCCTCTTTATTAGCTACTATAGGAATTTTTAAAAGACACAAAAATATAAATTTTATTATGTTGTCGATTTAGGATCTAGTCTCTAATAGGAATAAATATATGATTAGACTTATAGGATTAATTTCACATGATGTAACCCATTATATCCCATGAATCAATATGTGATTAAAATAATAATAATTACCACTCTATATAATCTAATTTCACCTTAACTATTATTATTTATCTTATTTTACTTTTGAAGACATTAATATTATCTGCTATTGGTTTACCTTTCAATATCCCCATGTTAAAATAACTATCCCATAGAAATACCTTGTTCTTTAAAAAAATATCCTCAATTATATCCATTAGGATCATAATATGTCTCAAGTTATGTTTTACATCTTATATTTCATAATTCACATTTTGGGATAACATAATATTATTTAACCACATAGATTTCTTATATATCCATTATCATTTTTCCATATTCATTACTTTATGATTGTTACCCCTCAATGGAAGATCAATTTAATTTTTTAGTACACAATACTCCATATATATTCTCTAGAACCAAAAAATGCATGTCA
This sequence comes from Viscum album, assembly GCA_963277665.1. NCBI lineage: Eukaryota > Viridiplantae > Streptophyta > Magnoliopsida > Santalales > Viscaceae > Viscum > Viscum album. Next base: position 1,925,611,494 of record OY728160.1, read on the forward strand.
TCAATCATCTCCACAATTATCATACCCTCATCTAATTCTATCACTTCGGTTGTGTATCTTACTCCTACTAAATTAAAAAATATATTAGGGATCACAAATTAATTATAAAAAATCCATCAAGGAAAAAAATATACATATGCTACTAAACCAAAATATGAATCAAATTTTCCATAAAATAGTTATCTAAAACACTCCAACATAAGATTTAAAACAACTTTTGGGCTAGTGATTATCTCTTAAACAAACCATTAAAAGATATCCATCAGAACATATGAGGTAGAATCAATGTATCTGAATGATACCCATACAATGATGTATGAGAACATATAATACATGTCATACCTAAGACATTTTACTACAATGATAACGTTTTTAAGATCCTAGTTCTTTTGTTTTGGTACGGTTTCTTCTTTTCTTTTTCGTTTAAGTTGTTTATGAGAAAACTAGGGAAATTAAGGTAATGTACATGAATCAGGGGTTACACACTGAATACACCAAAGAACATATTGTATTTTATGTCCATGTGTTAAGTGATTACATGGTGTGTGGGAATGTCCGCATGAATAGGGGAAAAACAATATGTCGTTCACATTACAAAATAGGCCATGTAGTCATGTTGGAAGGACATGGAATGTAAGTCGGCAGAATTCAGTAGCAAAATGAAAAGTAAATGATTTAAATGTCATGTATAAGGACTTACAAAGTGTTTTTTTTTTGTTTTTCTATGAAAAAAGGAAGTAGAATCTTTTTTCAGATGATTGGAACATGGGCTAGCTGGAAGAACTCAAGGGGAGAAATGGAACATCAATCCCTTTCTAGTATATCATTCAAACTCCAAATCAATCGATGTCTGTCTAATTTGAAACCAATAGATAAGCGATCAGTCACTCCGGATCCATTAATGATTATTTTTTTTCATGACTATGTTATCAATGATTGAGTTAATATCCTTATTTCATAGATATATTTAGTTCTGTCTTGAATTAAAAGTCGAGGATGGAGAAGGAGAGTCAAACTACAACATGGTAGGTTGTCTCCTTCATATTGCTCAATGTCAGGATATTCAAATATTTTGTTATGTTGTTCACCCTTGTTTGGGGTGGCTTTATGTTTATAACCTGACCTATGGTAATTCCTAATGATGTTAAAGAGATTAATTTCATAAATTGACGCATGTTAAGGCATATTTTTTTTATCATGGGACACCACGCAGGTACATTTCCCATGGATTATAGTAGTTGGGACATTTGGATTCGGATAACTGTGGTTGTGCCTCATTTTTCCATGTTTTGTGTTGTTTGACATGAATTGGTTAATCCAATGATTATAGATATTGAATTTTTCATTGTTAATCATTTAATAGTGTAATGATTGCATGTGTTTCCTTATGCTGAAATGCTTATATGTCGAGCTTTTCCCGGTTGAATTATTCTTCATGTGGGATGATATTTTTCAAGAACGTGGGAATGTTCTGGTGTTTCTATGGGCTACATTATGTTATGCCTATGGTAAATTTCATAAGGGATATGATTTTTTAATTTTTTTATACTTCCATGTGGTAATGTTTTGAAATGAGGTTTGAATATTGTAATGTAGTATGATGTGAATACCATGATAAAGCACCCGAATGGATTGGATTTCCATTTTAATTGATAGGATTCTTGCTGAGGAATCATTTCTATTTTCTTGAATTATGTATTGATGGCTGGGGTAGGATACCTAGAACATATGATTTTAGGTAATTGAAATTTCTTGATGAACATAAACAATATAAATGACTCAATAACTGTAGGTTTGTTTAATTTTGACTACTTCCTTGTTTAATGCATTCATTATTATACACTACTATGACATATACACAATGACATATTGGAACAGACCCTTGGTTGTTTCCTACATGGATATATTTTTGACACCATGTCTCAGTTATATTTTTGGGACCAAAGAGACTATATGTCAATAGGTGTTGATAGAGGAACATTTCATTATTTAGGTACACGATTTCTTCTTAGGATCAAGAGAGCATGGGACCAATCCAAGGATTGAAATGATGATTTGGTTCATTTTGTATTGTTGTTCCTTAGTATTTTATTATTATTGATAATAAGGTATCTTGTTTTTCCTGATTTCATAGAAAATGTAACATGCTGCACCATTATGATATAATTTTCTATCTGGTTATCTTTATCGTTCATTCTTCCTTTGCTTACTTCAGTTGAATGATGTTTACTACTTCTGGTATTGTTATTTTTTATTTCGATATGTTACACTCTTTCAATTTGGGAATATTATCACTACTATAAAACTGTATACTCTAACTACTATTTGGAAGACTTTAGTGTTTCTGTAAATGCACTTGAGGCCATGTGGCCAATCGGGTAAAAGGCTCCTTTTAGTGGCATCTGGATCCATGAATTTACAAAGTGGTATCCAAGGGGTTTCTATTATAGTTTATTATACTATTTTTCGACAATATAAATGATATGGAATTTGTTAATTTTATATTCCCAAGAGTAGCCACCAAATATACAAGGAAAATCCTAATTGCATTGAATTAAATTATGCTTTTAGATTTTGATCTATTATAGTTGATTTTATTTCACCATTGGGTGATGCACATGATTGGTGTTGTCATTATAGATGATATTGTGGTTCTAAATTCTTTCAACCCGATGATATGAAGGAATTTCATATCATGAACCATATAGGAACTTGTTAAAAATCACATGCCATTCATTCTTTCCATGCCATTTAGGGAGAATTACTAATTATTGTTCATATGATAGTACCTTGGTAGATATAACTTCTGTTGTGATACGTGTATTGGTACATTCTATGGTTTGGATTGAAGGGGTGCCAAAATTTGATTCATGGGTTGTATGGTCCCTCTTGGACTAGAATTTGGTAGATCATGATTCATGCTTTTATATTGAATTGTGATTTGTTAAGTTTGGTATGGGTTCCAAACATTGATTCACGTCGAGTATGTTACCTCAATGATTGTAATTTTGAATAACATAGATTATTTTTCAAAAAAGGGGTTGTGGGGATGTTTTCGAGGCCTACTATCCCAAAAACCATGCAACACAAGTTGTGGTTTACGAACACATGCCATGTGCTCTTGCTATTCGGGTAAGAAAGACTTTTCTAAAATACCTGATGAGTACTTTTTATACACGATGTGTAGTATATGATCGTGTAATAGGCCGTGTGAGATAAAAATGCTATTGAGTTTTTATCAATATACACCATGTACATTCACTACACACCGTATAGATTAACCAGTGAGAAACCATGTGGACCTATCCAGGTAAGAGTACATGGATACCTAGATAAACCTATGTACACACCTTGTGATGGTGGGAAATTTCATGTACCTAGGGCAGATACACACCAAAGACGGTGGTAAAAAATTACCATGTGACAAAATAATGGTATAGACCGATTATTATTTCTACATGCTAGGTAGTCCATTTTTTCTAATCATTGGCGGACTATTCCTATTTTATTTTAAAACTCCTAAACATAAGACCATGATGATGAACTTGAACTAAGAAATGTTCTTGATCTTTTAGATTCATGCCTTCATGATGACCATGAGCTATACGCTAGGAGAGCGGTGATGATCATACTCTAGAAATTATAGGCCATGTGCTACCAATGGATCCAACAGTTGTGTCATTTGCAGAATCAGCTGTTATACCGTACATTGGGGAAGATGCACATTTCCTTAATGGTTTTTTGAGGTTCATTTTGAACTTTTAGGGAGCACTTCAGGCTGCCACATATATGGAAGAGCTAACGCGTATTTTCCAGTATCATCATCCACATAATTTTTCCACGGATGGAGGACCATAGCTTGTTGAATCATGTTTGAGATAAGTTAAGACTATATTCAATAATTTTATGATGCCTCTCTAGTGGAGGGTTAATCTCGAGATATATATGCAGTGTGATTGTGCCATGTGATACTGGAATGTTATCACTCAGGAAGGGCATCATCAGGATATGAAATTCCAAGGCTTTTAAGGGGCCTTCTATGGTTATTATTTTCCCAAGATGTTGAGGGATGACCATGTCAGATAGTTCATGAACATAGATTAGGCCGCACAATTTGTTATGGAAAATTCATCCAGATTTAATGAGCTTCAGTGATTCCCAAATATTTTGATTGGATATTATGTATCGAAGGATATTGTATTAGATTGTTGTCTTAGGGTTGATATCCAATCAAATTTGAATTTCATTAGGTTTCATTTGGTCTATGATATTCTAAATCAAAAACTGATCACCGAGTGAAGTCTTCGAGAATCTAGGGGTGCGAACTAGGGTGGATCGACCCCCAGTTTCTGGTGCTATCTCAACAAGCAAGAGGAAAAATTAGGTGGAATTATCTCACAGTGATTGTCATAGCTAGAACCTGTCATCTGGTGGCCTGGTGACATGCTACTAGTGCCGAAAGGATGGGAAAAAGAGACCTCAATGGCCAAGGGACCCAGTTGAGTGTCTAGATTGTGGATGGATCAGTCATCTATAGTACTAATACAAAGAATTTCCATCAGTGGTTAGTGAGAGAGGTTATGTACAGACTCCATGTGCCAAAGCAGGGTTATTAGCTTTTGACCAGACTAAAAACTAGAATATTTTGGGGTTTTTTAGACAAGGTGGTGATCATAGCCAGTGTAGTTAGACCCTAGGATCTCAAATAATGTAGGGTGGGTCAGATCCTGGTAGAATAGAGGTCTCCCAGGGCCACGGTGAAAGTAAAACTTATACACTTCAATAAACAGAGTTGTAGTAGGATCTTGGACCTTCTACAATCAGATTTATTATCCTAGATTCTGTTGTAATATCTTCTCTACATTTTGATACTGGTGCTACACATATTTTTATTTCTATGGCCATTGTGAAAAGCCATGGACTATGTGTTTATAATTATTATAATGTTTTTTCACCTGATACTTTGTTAGAGATTAGAATGGAATTTGTGCATTAGTGCATCGAGTTTCCCCTTGATATGGGTGGGTTTCACATTCTATATGAAGTCTATTTCAATATGATGACATAATTATATTTCATTCTCGGAATGGACTGGTTTGTTACTTTTGGATCCTATGTTGATTGTTATCCCTATAGGGTGAGTTTCACGTCACCAAATGGTAGAGAGTATCTACATAAGGAAGAATGTGATGTCCTACTGAGCAGAGCTGGACCAGAGCATCGTGGGGTGGGTGGGATGACAGCCCAGATTGAGAATTTATTTCTAAATAACTGGGGAACATGTTAGGTATATTTTAATCCACTGGTTGACCATTTCAAGGATGTTTTCCCAAATGAATTATTAGTCTAACCGCCAGGCAGAGAGGCGGATTTCACTATTCAGCTAGTGCCAAGATCTACACCAGTTTCCATTACCCCATAAAGGATGGATATGATATAGTTGAATGAGTCCAAGAGGTAGTTGGAAGATATTGTAGCTAAGGGTTTCATTTGTCCCAGTTCTTGTCATTGTGTTTTTCTAGTCATTTTCGGGAGAAAGGCAGAAAATACCCTTTGGAAATTGTGGACTATTGTAAACTAAACCAGTTGACGGTTAAAAACTGATATCCCTTCACACCGAAATATGACCTGTTTGATCAAATTTGGATACAATTAATGTTTTCAATGAATGAAATAAAATCATGATATCATCATGTAAATGTTTGACCTACTTACATAGTTTTTACAACATTTGTTAGGGTGTGTGGACTATATGACTACATGGTTATACTCTTTGGTATCACAAACACGCTAGAAGTTTTCAATGATCTAATTAATCAAGTGTTCCATCCTAACCTACATTTTTTGGAATCTTTCATAGATGATATCGTGGTGTATTATCACAATCTATATGAACATACCATGAATTGTTATATTTTTTGGAATACACTAAGAGATCCTCAGTTTTATGGTCTGCACAAAAAATTCCACTTATGGATGGATCAAATTCACATCCCACATCACATCATCTAAAAGACAAGATTATTAGTGCACCCATAAAAGGTGAAAGCAGTAGATACCTACGAGAAGATCAAGAACATTTTTTAGGTGGAGAGTTTATTAGGGTTGGATGGTTCAAAACGGATTTTATACATGAATTTTCATGATTGGCACTGTCGTTGATAGGCTTGACTAAGTAGGGTGTGGTTATTTTTATGTTATGATTCTTTTGATGTAGCGTTTCAGGATATGAAGGGGAATTTTACTTCAACATCACCATTTATTTTTCTAGAGTTGGGAAGAGTTACACTATATACTATGATGCATAATTCATTGAGTTGAGTAGTACTTTTGCAGGGGGTCATGTTTGTGCATACGAGTCTCAGTAGTTGAGGCCACATGTGGGGAATAACCTGACGCATGATCTCATGTTACCTACAGTTGTTCATGCTTTTGATATTGGAGACATTATTTATTGGTAGATAATTTTTTGGTTTAAACAGAAAAAATCATCAAATAAATATTTACATAGTGTTATCTTAATCTTAGATAGCGATGGTGGGTTAAATACCATCAGCATTTAGATTTTGACCTTGAATATATGTCTGGAAATGGAAATGTAGTGGCTGACACACTAAGTTGGAGGACATTGATACATGAAGTGAAGGAGGCCACTGGTGAGTGCTATCTGATGGATTTGTTCTCTAAATTAAATTTTGAGGTACACTATAGTTAGGGACAAACTTATATTTCATCATCGGCTATTACGACTACCAAATTTGATAGGGTGAGGATGAGTTATCTATCAGATTCTGAAAGCTTAGTTCTAGATGAGAGTGTGGAATGTGGGGACCATCCTCCTCAATGGAAGATAGGAAAGGATGATTTTATAAATATGGACATATGTGTGTGGGTTCTAGTGGATATATTCGAGGAGCTGTTGCAAGAGTTTCAGGCATCATCGTGGGTAGTGAATCCCAAAATCACCAAGATATATCGTGAATTGCATTGTCTGTACTAGTGGCCAGGTATGAGGAGGGAAGTAGCCAGCTTTGTTATGAGATGTTCCACCTTTCAACAGGTGAAGGTGGAACATCAGAAACCATATATGAATTTAAAGAAATCACCTATTCTGGAGTGGAAATGGGATGGTGTCATGATGCATTTCATGATGGGGTTGTCGAGGTCCCTTAGACACAATAATGATGTGTGGGTCATAGTTGACAGACTTATGATGGTCACTCACTTCTTTCTAATCAAAGAGTCCTTCAGTGTTTATGATCATAGAAAGGTATTTATCTAGGAGGTGGCACGAAATCAGGGGGTCCTCATTCTATTGATTCTGATAGGGACACTCGCTTTTTATCTCAACTATGGAAACGTTTTTAGAGGGTGATGGTTATATTTTTCCCTATTAGCACATAATATAATCCCCACAATGATGGCTAGTTAGAGTGTATGATATTGGTTCTAGAGGATATGTTGTGTTCATATTTCATAGACATTGGGGTATCTTGGGAGAAGCATGTTACACTAGTAGTGTTCTTTTACAATTACTATATTCAAATGACTATAAAGAAGGAACTATATGAATATTTATATGTTAGGTCATATTGTTATCCCCTATGCTAGATAGAGGCGGGTGAGGCAGCATTACTGTGATCACATCTTATACTGGAGACATCATATCAAGTCCACTGAATTCCTAGATGGATGGCTACAGTAAAATATTAAGGAATTTCTTATGTCTATCTCCATAAAAGACTATTGATGTTAGAGGTTGGGGATTAAGTTTTTATACATATCACACTGAGGATCAGAAACATGAGAATAAGCAGACAGGGTAAGCCTTCACTGAGATATGGAGGTTTTTTATTATATTCTAGATCAAGTAGGGTTAGTTTTCAATCAGTTATGGTTACTTAAAAGGTATCATGTAATGATCTATGTCATCCATGTATCTCAGATATGCCATTATAAGTCAAACCCTTATCATTTTTTTCAAACTAAAGATTTTAATAGTCAGGTTGATGCTTTTTTTGAGTAGTGTTTTAACCATATACATGATAGGATCACAAAGGTTCACTGATGTTGGTCAGTTCCTCTTGTACCGGTTTTATGGAAGCATTTTCGAGTATAGGACATGACCTGCGAGAGAGAGGCCGACGTACATGCTCACTGTCTAGAGTTACTCTCAGATATTCATTCATAGTCCTTATATGGGCAATTCAAGGATGAGATTCATTAAGAGGGGATTTTTTGTAAGAATCGCGTTCTTCATTTGATGTATGTCTTCTTCATTTTTTCCATTGAGTTTTTTCAAGAAAACAAGGGATATTTGGGAAATTACATGAATTAGGGGTTACATGTCATGTACCCCCAAGAACATGTTGTGGAATATGTATGTGTATGAAAGTAATGCATGGATTTTGGCCATGTGGGTGATAAAATTTGGAAAACCCAACTACACGGCGTGTACTTCCTATAACATGCCATGTAGTCATGTCGGTAAGACCATGAAAGTATGTTGGAAGAATTTATCCACCAAATTATCAGTAACATGACATACACGCCATATATATGGACTTACACACTATGTGTTTTTTGGTTCTCACTTAAAATGGGATGTAGCCTCTCCTTCATCATATTGGACTGTGTCCTCACTAGGAGAACTCAAGAGGAGCACTAAAACATAAATCAATTTTAGGATAAACATCCGAACAACCATAATTTCATTGATGATTTTGTTTAAACCCCATCAGTAAGCTACAAATTACACTTGATTTTGTCTTGGTGATTTTTATTCTTGACTATGTGATTTACGGGTGAGTAAAAATCCACTCATATTAGATCAATACCATTCTAGCTGGAATTGGAAGTCAAGGCTGGATGAGGAGAGTCAAACTATAATGAGGTAGGTGGTCTAGTTTTTGCTGCTCAATGTCAAGTTGTTTATATGGATCGATGTGTCACACAACCCTATATGGGGTGTGTATTTGTTGATTCATTGACCTATAGTAATGCCTATGGATGTTTAGGTGGTAAATTAAATGAAATGAATGATGTTGAGACTTCTTGTTTTGATCAATGGCCCCCCATAGCTGTGTTTCCCTTGGATAATTTTTTCTGGGCCTTTTGGATTTGGATAACTGGGGTTATGCTTCTATTTTCCCTATAATGGGTTGTTTGAAATGAATTGGTTAATTAAATTACTAAAAATGTGAATTTTTTCCCTCTTAATGTTGCAATAGTGTAAAGATTTCATGGGTTTCCTTATGTTGAATAGATTATATTTATGTCATAGCCCTATTGCAATATTCTTCACGTGTGAAGTAATGTTTCAAGACTATGTGAAATGTTTGGTCTGCATGTGGGCTTTGTTTTGGTGTGCATGTTGGAAATTTATTATGGGAAATGATTTTTTATGTCTGTGTTCTAACCAAGGGAATGATTTTGAACAACAGTTTGACTATTTTAATATATTATGACGTGTCTTCCATGATAAATCACATGATTGGATTTGATGGTCATTTTACGTGATAGATTTCTTACAGAGTTATCTTCTATGTTTCCTGAAATAGTGGATTGACTAGTTGTGGTTGAATTACAAGAACTTTTGATTTGATGTAACTGAAATTTATTAATGAACATGTACAATATAAATGGAATAAGAATTATAGAATTATTATCTATTGAGTACATCATAGTTAAATGATTTCATTATTATACAATACTACTGCATATACTCACTAACTTATTGGCATAGACCTTCAGTGGCTTTTTACTGGGTTTTACTTCTCAAACCTTGTTTGGATCATGTTTTTTGGCCCAAACATTCTACATTTCCACATGTTTATATTGGCTATAGGCTCTTTATACAGGCACGCGATTAAGGCTTAGGAGCAGAAGATCATTAGACCATGTCATGTCTTGCGATGATGATGTGAATCATTTTTTATTATGGTACCATAGTATTGTATTGTACCTGATAAATGATAATCTTTTTTCAATTCATTCTTAGAATATGTGACACGATACATCATTTTGATTTGATATGCCATCTTTTTATCTCTCCCTTTCAGTATTCAAATATTTACATGAGTTTCATGATATTTACTACTTCCACTATTGTTTTTATTTATGCCATTTTGTTACAGTCTACAACTGGGGATATAGATTCCCCAATATCACGTCACAAGCCCACACTGCAACTCAGAAGCATCTGGCGTTTGAGGAAATGTGCTTGAGGCCATGTGGCCAACCGGGTACGGGGAAACTTTTAGTGTCATCCTCATCATGGATGTAAATACATTAAAACTAACACAAACAATATTTCTAAAAGGAAATTATAGAATAAAAGAACCAAATAAGTTTATATGGTTCAGATGTTGGTCTTAATATATGTTGGGAATGGTGAAATTTTCTTATTAAAGGATCACACTATGTTTACAATTTCATCCTCCTCAAATTATTTCTTTAATCTATATATATAGTATCATCCAATTAGTTTATCTTGTTTCCATCACCATCCAATATTAATGTAGATAATTCCACTCGAGCTAATCTCCATGGAAATACCTATGTTTGATAAAATTACTCCATTTACTCAACTCTATCTTTTAATACTTAGATTCCTCTTAAAAAAACTATTGAATGATTATTTTTCCCCAGGGAATATTCTTATATATTCCTTTTCTAAAAAAATACATGAAATAAAACTTATCAATTCTTACAATAGAAAAATTACATACTTTCTTTTTGTTTTCATAATACCGCTAAAATAAGTTATCAAGGTCATAATTTTAAATGATAGTTTTTGGTTTGCATCATATATTTTCCAATATATGTTCTATATTAAATTTTAATTCCTAGAATTAATCACTTCCACTTCTCCATCACTATGTGATTATTGAAAGATAGTCATTTTGTGTCACTCCATCCACCAGGTTAATTACACAGTCTAAGAATTATTTTCACAAGGAAAACCACATGAAGAAACCACTATAAATATGTTCATAAGTAATGATTATATATATGGTCTTATTTTGTAAATGAATGGTGGTAATGAAAAATTTGGTTTGACTTTACAAAAATGGAGGCTTGCGGGCATGGAAAATTGTCCCCAATTTTAATTTTTTTAGTCAATAATATTTTATAGTAATCACTAACATAAATATGTCTTATAAACCGGATGGAAAGTATTTCGCATATTTTTTTCCCTATTCAATATTATTAACATGAATTTTAATGTAACGACTGGATATATCAATATTTATATATTTGTATATATTAAAATTGATAAATTTCATCAAACGCATTAAAAAAAATGCCCTGATACTTTAGAAAATTAAATTATTCATATTTAAAATATAATTATGATAAAATATTAGATACCTATTTCAGATAAAAAAATATTAAATTTATTCAAATTAAAAATAATTGTATGAAAAAATAATAGAAACATGTATTTTTTAATAATTTTTTTTTAATAAATGAAGGGTATAATTATAGTTTATTTTTTGTTTTAATATATAAATATAAAATATATACAAATTATATTATGTAAAAACTATTTTTATTATAAATTTAGAACATAAATATTTATATATTATTTGTTAGAGTTCATTTTTTGAAAATATTAATTTTTAAGAAAAAATGTGGTTTTTGTCAAATTTATAATTTTCATGACTTGTTCAATATATAAGAATTACATATATGGTGATAATTCCAATAAATGGATCAAATATGAAAATAATTAATTATAATATGAAATTAAATATAATATTTTAGTTAGATATATCGTGGGTGACTTTTTAGAGCTAATATAAAAGTGTGATTTAATAAATATACCTATTTTATGCATTTTTTAATTTATTAAAATTTTCATAGAATCAAATTCTATGTGTATTTTAATTTCACATAATCCTCTTTTTTTATAATAAATAAATTTCTATATTTATATTTAGTATCCTTCAAAAATATTTCTTAGAATTTTATTTTAAATTTCATAACACCAATTTATTATACCAATTATTTGTGTTTTTAATTCAAAAATAATATTTTATCATACTAATATAATTTATTAAATAAAATAGAGGTTAAATATGAATTTATAACATTGATACTGTTTTTTTGTTTTCCTTTAATATTTTTTAATTATCAGGATTAATATTTATTAAAGAAAACTATGGTTTTAAATGACTAATCTAAAGTGGATATAATTTCCTCAATATTAAATTAACATTATAAATTCTTGAAACAAATTATAGGTTAGAAATAATTTCCCACACATATCATAACTAAAACAAACTTAAATCTCATAAACTTCATTCTCATCTATTATTACCACTTACATAACATTCCTTTCGATCGAAAGTTCCCTTTTCTTTACATATAAAAAGACACCACTTCCACCCCTTCCTTACATAAAATAACATTTTAATTAATCTTGAAACTCTACAATAGTTATATCATCCCTAGTTATATTACACTAAATAAATCCTTTTTTAACCATATGTTATCCTAAATATTCCATTTTCAACAATACTTTTTTGATAAAGATCAAAATCTCAATGCAAGTATAACAATATTAATAACCTTATTTCTTATTCTTTATTTATTATACAACCTATAATATCTTAATTAATTTTCATTTGGTAAAGTAATTATTAATTATTTTATGTTATGATAAAATACTAATGAAACCCCTCATTTATTTCTTCTTCCAAAACCATTCAAAAAAGAAAAAATGTCATTATACCTATGTGCGAACAACCTTCTCCATGCACTATGTATTTTTGTTTCTTAATCCAATTACATGGATCATAATGAATGTTAATTAATATATATATATTTCATTAATAACATAATTATTATTATAATATCATAATTCATTTTAATTTCTATGTACGTCCCATTTTATGGAATAGAAATTTCTAGATCGTCTGTATTTTAACATTAGTACCCCATATAGTGATGTAATTGTTTTCCATTAACTAAAAACATTTATGAAAAAATTATGTAAATGTATAAAAATTATATTTAAAAAAATATTAATGTTATTTATATTATGAATCTATTTTAATATTAAACATAACCATGGTCAATATGGCACCAGATTCAAATAAAATATATTGAACAACCTCTTGTAAACAACATAAGTGGAAACACTACTGGAAATCGGATCTTTCCCAACACTTATATACACCCTTTCCCAACGGTTCTCCCAAACCGTTGGGAAAGACACCCCATTTCCCAACGGTTTGGGAGAACCATTGGGAAAGACCCCCTCAAAACACCCCTTTCCCAACGGTTCTCCCAAACCGTTGGGAAAGACCCCCCCTTTCCCAACGGTTTGGGAGAACCGTTGGGAAAGACCCCCTCAAAACACCCCTTTCCCAACGGTTCTCCCAAACCGTTGGGAAAGACCCCCCCTTTCCCAACGGTTTGGGAGAACCGTTGGGAAAACTCACTCCAAATTCCAGCATTCACCCCTGGAAATTATCACCTATTCCAACGGTTTTGAAAACCGTTGGGATAGGTCTATCCCAACGGTTTTGAGAACCGTTGGGATAGGTTCTTTGATTTCTTCCAGGTCTACTACCCGAGAATATTATATAAATATAAATTTTAAATAATTTTGATAATACATATATAAATTTATGAAGTTATGTTTATAAAAGTTATGTTAGGTTAGTGGTTATGGCGTTTAATTATAAACGGGCGGTTGTGGGATCAAATCCCAAAACATGTATTTTTTTGAAATACATATACCAACGGTTTTATAACCATTGGAATAGATTTTCATATTACTTATACCAACGGTTTTGAAAACCGTTGGGATAGGTCTATACCAACGGTTTTCCCAAAACCGTTGGTATAGCCCTATCCCAACGGCTTACTTCGCAACGGTTCTCCAAACCGTTGGTATAGGCTATACCAATGGTTTGGAGGCCTATACCAACGGTTTGGAACCGTTGGTATAGGTTAGTATTCAACTGGTGAAATGATTTGAAAAATTAGTAAATTATAATAAAAATTAGAAAATTTTAAATTATGATTATATGAATAAGGTTATAACTGAGTCTATTAATATACATATCATAATTAATCAAGAATTTATGTACAAGTTGAGAATAATTTTAGACATAATGGTACAAGATCTATGTCAGTTCCACATCATTGAGACATGTTTTAATGTTATACATCAATTTCGTATTTTTATGGTGTATATACTACCCAATAATATATTTTTACATAATACATGATTTAAGTAATTTTAGTTACCAAATCTTATGAATTTAATTGTTTTAATAACATTTTATTGAAAAATTACTAAATTTGTAAGGGTTGCATCTCAAAACCTCATTCGTTGACACACGTGTTATTTTATACACAAAATTTATTTTAAATGGAGTATATAATTATAATTATATATTAAATATAATTTATTATTACTATTCATTTTATTTTATCTTTAATATCATGTTCTTTTTCATTCAATGGGTTTTTATAATAATGTTCTCAAGCCATCGGGGTTTTTTGTCTGAATCATCCTATGTTGAAATAGGTTTTACTTTATGTACCAATTTATTTCATTTTGGTGTATATTTTTTCAGATTTTTATAATATAATGAAATATATTTTATTCATTGTATTTTGAGATAATTCTTAAGCTCTTTATCATTTAATGGTTTTTAGGAAAATTGTACTACCTTAATAATTGTTTCCCAAACTCATGTTCATTTCTCGTGAATCATGAAATACAACATTGAATTTAAACATTGAAGTATATTCATCTTTTAATTATCTAATAAAATGTATTATTTTATTTATATATTGTGATATTCCCTATGTTCATTAATATCCTTCACTTTTATGATACACATCAAAAATATTTATCTTGAAATGAATAACTCTTACACATTCAAATAAACATTTCCCTTCCATGTATATGTTTCACCTATATAAAGTGTGATATATAATGATAATATGTTTCATATAATGTTTCCTTAATTATTACCATAAGTTATTATCAAATGGAGGTTTTAACAACTTTTTTATTATTTTGGATTCACTAAATGTTTTTAATGGGATTGAATCGTTTTTCGCGTGATTATTTTTTGAAATATGTTTTCTTCTAATGTATTAAAATTTTAAAAAGTCCATATTTCAATGAAATATAATAATATTATTATCCTATTAATTTTAATCATTTATAAATTATTAAAAAATAAATCATTAAAATGTTCTCTGTATAGATTATTTACAAAGGATGAAATCTGTTTTACATGTTTCATGTGTGAATGTGTGTTTCCTCTAAATTTTTCATTTTCTAAGATAATTAACATATAAGTTATAATATATTAAAAATTTATATTTTTACTCTAAATATTTAGAAAATTATTCATCTTTAAATATTTTCGATTGAAAAGTGAAATTGTTATTATAAATGTAATTTTTTAGTTCTTATATAGAGTTCATTATCAATGCCATATACATGATAAAATGAATTATTCAAATGATAACACAAATTTTTTTATCTAGATAGATTATGAAATAAAATTTTACATATATTGGATAATTAAATAGGGATTTAGTTTTTTATAATCATCCACTATAATTGGAATTTTTTACTTCTAATTCTCTTCCTGTTCTTCTTTGAATTATCTATATTTTCTTACATGATCCTAGAGTGTCCACATAGAAGCCGAAAACATCGATCCATATTGAAATTTGTTGTTAAAATTTATGTTATTTTATTAAATGGGGTATGGAAAAAATTATTAATAATTTATATTGAATGGAATTTACCTAAAATATCTATTAATGTAATTAGATACACATTTATTTTCCCAGGGTTTAACATGATATTTATATTGAAAACATTAGGAATTTTATCCTCAGGGATCCAATTCAAAAGGATATAATACTCATTTTATTTTCTATGGTTTTTATGATATTTTGATTTCATCTATGTGGTACACATATTTATGATTATCATTATTGTGATAAGTGGGATTAAAATTATATAATAATTAAATTAATTTTGTAATGCTTCAACATCACGTGGTGTCATGGGTTAGGGTTAGTTAGCATTTATAACATTGGTGAATGAGTAATTATCCATGAAATAATATTCATGTTTAATATATAGGGAGCCAGGAATTATTCTTTTAATATAATTTTAATTTAGTTTCTACATTTCTAATGAGGCCATATTCTTATGTTATGATAATTATTTAATTCATGATTATAGGAAAAAATCTATTTATTCAATTCTTCCTTAATATTAATAATTGTGATTAAGATATCATATATTTCCATATGGATCTCTTTTTATTGTAATTTATATTTATCCTTACTGAGTATTTGAACGTACCACTTCTTTTATTTTTCCTCACGTAGGATATGAGGGAAATTACTATGAATTATAATTTTATACAAGTATCTTGTGTGGAGAATTTATGGATGAGTTAGGGAATAGTAATGGATTTGTTAGTATACATTATAATGGGAGAAAATAAACATTTTATGAGAATTATTGAGATTAATGAGTTAATTATTTGTAATAATTCCATAAAACTAAAGACTAAAAGCACCTAGAGATGAAATTAAGAGAAATATATTGTAATAATAGATGTGTGTCAAATCTAATGTTGTAATTTATTTATTTTCAGTATCGAATCTAGGATCACAAGCAAGAGGGTCTCTACAGTTGGAATCAATATATTGTTCAGATAAAATTTTAGGTTTGGATGTCATTGGTTTTTACCATTAATTATTTAATAATTAAATCAAGGGTTGATGACTAAAGGATGATATTATTTACAATGGTATAAAAACCCCTCAGGCATGATGTGTAGAATATCCTATATTGTTTTGGAATAAGGATTATATAATTATAGTGAAAACCTTATACATAAGAGTAATTATAGGGGAACTTCCTAGAAATTGGGTATGGTACAGTTTTTTTAGTTTTCTTATAAATATCATCCTTATTTGGAATATAGCAAGGAAAATAGTTTTTGGAACAGATGCGTCGAGGGGAAACAATCTCAATTTTTTTTTCATATATCTCAATAATAATTTTAGTATATTATAATTTAAGCCTAACTATTATCCCAAACCAAAACTCCATTGGGATATGAATAGGTTTTTTAATATTCTCTTTACAAACCGTTATGAAGGATATGAATATATAGAATTTAAAAACAAGTTTGGATAGAGACACTAATTGAAATATTAGAATGGATAACTTTTATCGATCATATTAAATTATTATGTACAATATAAAATTCAATTATGAGTCACTTGTTTGATGTTAAAAGATTTCATTGCATGAGTTCAATAATATGATGAGATTAAAGTGTTTCAAAAAAAGATATATTTGGATTGATTTTTCACATTCTTAAAATAATTTACAGTTATTTTTTTGGATATTATCAAAATAATTTTTCAATTTATCTTTGGTTGAAAATAGTGTTTTGAAATTGATGATATGATAGGTATGTATCAAGAATCATTTTGACATATGGTCACCTAATGAATCATACATGATATGAATGGTTGAGAATATATGTATATATTTATGTAATACGTGAACTTCATAGTGTTACCAATGATAGTGATAATATTATTTCAGAATGAACTATATCTTGAGTATATATTATCTTATACCCATTTGTAATTTCAACTTTATAGAATAAATATAAATTGTTATGTTGTTAATATTTTAAGGTGGAATTTAATAACATAATATTTCAATATATATATATATATATATTCTTAATAGTTATTATTAAATTTGATAACAT
Source organism: Viscum album (assembly GCA_963277665.1). Taxonomy (NCBI): domain Eukaryota; kingdom Viridiplantae; phylum Streptophyta; class Magnoliopsida; order Santalales; family Viscaceae; genus Viscum; species Viscum album. The sequence goes on from OY728160.1 coordinate 1,925,629,289, forward strand.
TCATCGCACGAAGAAAAATGAATGTCATGATAAACTAGAAAATGAAATTAATAATATTTAAATATTATTATAATATCATATTATATATCTATATGTGATATAAAATATTAAATTTATTTCAATTAAAAAAATTTGGATCTACTGATATTAGAAACACATAAATGTTAAGAAACTATTTTTAAAAAAAATTATTCTATCATTCTACTTTTTCCATATAATAGTATAATATATAATATATTATAATCAAATTAGATAAAATTAAATTTATTATTGAAAATATAATATCAAGATTTACATAGTAAGAAACATTGATCATTTTCAAAAAATATTGATTTTTAGTTGAAATTTAATTTGATGAAAATTATCTTTTTCATGAATTTATAAATTTATAAAATTGACCTATAATTACCTAAAAGAATTCAAGGGGTCATATATAAAATAAAGAAACAAAACTTCATATTTGGAAGAAAAAATATTTTTAGAACTTCACTAAACCCATTTACATCATTTTTAGAACTAATGTAAAAGGTCACTTTAATAAAAAAAATATTTTATGTCTTTTATTTTAATTGATTAATATTTTCATGAAATATAGTTATTTATTTATATTAATGTCACATGATGTTAATTTTATTGATAATAAATATATCTATATTATAAAAACAAGTTACCTTAAAAAACATATCTTATGAAAAATTTTAATGTTTAAAAACAATCTTTTATAGAATAAATTAGTTGGTTTAAATAAGAATAAAATTAAATGACATTTTTTAATTGAATTATGTTAAATTGAGTAAAAATTTATATTTCACATCAAACATCATTGGTATGGGTCTAATTATATTTTTTAATTTTGATGATTAATATTTAACTAAGAGACATCAGTTTTTAAATTATTAATATAATGTTTCACTTAATTACATATGTTTACATAACCTTTCTTACATTTATAAAACATTTTTTTGACTTATAGTGGTATGAAATTATCTCTCTAATAATTACAATCCTAACTCCTCAAACTTTCATGTACTTCTATTCATAAACCTTAACATTATTTTCCATGAGAGATGACATTTTCTTCACATATAAATGGAAACCACTTCCAACCCTTCCATAATTGAACTCCCATTATAATTAATAATGAAAATAAACAAAATTTAACTCTTCTAGAATTACAATACATGGTCTCAAGGATATAGTCAGTATAATATATCCCAAATCCTTAATTTTCAATAAGTTATTCGAGATAATGTTCAATGTCTCAATGATGGTATGGTGTCTTTTATAACCTTTCATTCTTAATATTTTTTTATTCTATAACAAATAATATATTTTATGCATGAGAGTATAATATAATTATTATTAATGATATAGAATAATATTATTCTACTAATATATTAATACTTTTATAACATCATCTAAAACCATTTATAAAATAAAAAGACTATTATCTGAATGTGTGAAATACCGCCTGAATAGACAACGTGTCCTATTATGATTAAATGTGTTTATTGGATGGTCAAAAAAACAATGTATAAATGTTATATTTATAATATAATTATAATTCTAAAATGATAAATAATTTTACTTTCCACCTTCCTCCCATTTTATAGAGAATAAAATTATTGGTTGTGTGTTTCTATGGATTATCGTTGCCGCATAGTGACTAGATTTTATCAATTAACTCAAAACATGGATGTATTTAAAAATTATTTTTATTTTAAAAAATAATATTTAAAATTATATAAATATTTTTTTGGATCTGAATCTATTATAAAAATAAATATAACCATGATCAACATGATAAGAAAGTAACATAAAATCAATCAAACCACTATGATTAAATGACATAATTGGAATCAATTCAATAAATGATAATTCTTTGATGATAAGAAAACATTGAGAAACTAATGATAGATTAATAAGATTATTATTAATGTCTTTATTGAATTTAATTTTATATATTTGGAACATATGTACAAATTACGTACACATTGACAAACAATGGTAAAGATTTTGTCTCAATTCCTATACTTTGAGATATGTTATAATGTTATAGATCAATATATTATTTATATGGTACATATACTACAAAAGATTATATTTTTTAATGATAAAGGATTTAATTAATTTTAATTATAAAAACCATATTAAATTTAATAATCTGATAATTTAAGATTTAAAAATTGATAAATCCATAAGGGTTTCATCTCAACACATCCTTATTAAAGACAAATGTTATTTTATTCACCTTCATTATTTAAAATGCTGTAAATTATTACAAATGGATAATTAATATCATTTATTATCCATATTCATATAATTTTCACTTCAAATAAATTCTCCACTTTATTCTTTGGGTTATTTTTTGTGTCTCATGAATCTTTAAAATTTCTTTCTCTCAAACTTCCTTACTTGAGATGCTTTTTTAGTGGACCAATTTTCTATTATATAGTGTATATTATAAGGCCCCTTACTTAAAACTTACTTAATCTTGAGTTAATACAAGATTACACATTGAGGATATTTTCAGGTTTAGAGTTTGAGACAATTAGATCATAAAATTTTCATTATATTCCACATTTAAACAAAGTGGATACATAAATATAGTATTCATTTATTCCCATCAATGGAAAAATATTTAAAATAAAACATGGATTATTTCTTGAAACATCCTTGACACTATCATCATATCATGTACCTTTCCCTTGACCTGTGAAAAATATTTAAAAAAAACTAGGATGAGCATAGAAAGCTCAGTAAGGGATATAAAAATATGGAAAGGAAACATGAGTACGTGTACATATAAGAATCAATGAAATCATAATTTACTAATAAAACATAATCACTTTAACATACCTCATCAAATCATGAATAAATCATTGAAATCATAAGACAGAAAGGTAACTTGAGGCATTCATAACATTCTTACGTAGGGACTAACCCTCTTGGTTGCGTTTGGAATAACCACCACAGTATATTCCCTAAATCTCTTCGGGGAAACCTTAACGTTTCACTCCTTCTCATTACCCAATTCATTGGAGAGCTATATCGGGCTCACCCGCCCTTAGTTTATCACAGAACCACCTGTCTTCCAAACAATTCCCAAGAACCATAACTTAATCGTAACAGATAATACATGCATAAAGGAAACATAACATTTCCACAGTTCAATCACAAGATATCAACAAAACACATTGATATAAAAAACCTTATGAAAACCATTTTGAATTACAAAATAAAAGAAAAGTAAAACATGGTATTTATTTTTCTTTTAAAAATAAGGTATGGCTTGTAGAGGAAGCCGAAACTCAAATAATGGTCACGGCGGTGGAGAACTCGTTGACGCCACATACGTACGACAAAAACATTCACTTTTGTACATTAGTAAAACGCTTTGTATAAAAAGATTCCTTTTTGGATAAACTAATAATTCAAAGGGGTTTATACATCCTATAAAATAAGGTTGTGTATAAAACAAAATATTCCTCAATGAATGGAGATTGAGACGAAGTTCCTTACAAAGATGGTATCCTTGGTTTATGGATAAATCAATTACATAATTATGTGTGACAAACGAATACACCAAATATAAGTGGATATTAAGTGTAAAACAATCAGAGGTTATTCACACATATTTATAGAATGAGATATTCAAGGAGTACATGTTTATCCCAAAGAATCAAATTTTGGTTAAGAAGTTCCCTTGCAAAAACTTGACAGCCTAACGATGCCACTTCTAAATTCAGAAAATGACTTGATGAGAGAAAAAAAGGGTATCTCATCACATGGAAATAAAATTTAAATAAATAAGGATATAGAAGAACATATCCCAATATAATAGTATGTGAATTAATAGACATAACAAAAAAAGTCTTTTAAAAATAGGAGGGTGAAAGGTTCCCTTAACGACATGGGTATCTTTAGAGACATGCACCCCGTGAAAGAAGGACAATACAACATTGATGTAAATAATCATAAATGAAATAATATTACATAATGAGTAAATTAATGGGCAGTACATACACCACTCAAAGGAAATTGTGGCAAATGTAGCATAAATATCACGGGAATAAAAGTGAGAAGAAAAATCCCTTACAAAAACTCAGCAGCCTAACGACACCACTTAAAACATCCAAAAATGGATTGATGAGTTAAAATAGGATATCTCATCATATTAACATAAAGTTTACAGAAATAGGAATATAAAAGAACATCCCCCAACATAACAAAGAGGAGCTTAAAAGAAGTGACATAATGGAGAGTACTTAAAAAGAAAGAGAGAGGATAGATCTCTTACGAAAATTCGGTAGCCTAACGCCACTCAAAACTTCCAAAATGGGTTGAGGAGAGAGAATAGGGTCTCTCATCATATGAACATAAAAATTATAGTTATAGTAATATAAAATAATATCCCAATAACAAAAAATATTATCTTTAAAAGGAATGACATAAAAGAGTGTACTTAAAAAGAAGGAGAGGAGTAGGATCCCATACGAAAATTCGGCAGCCTAAGAGTGCCACTCAAAACTTCCATAATGGATTGATGAGAGAAAATAGGGTCTCTCATCATATTAACATAAAAATTAAGGTATTATTAATATAAAATCACATCCCAATAATAAGAAATATGAGCTTAAAATTAATGACATAAAAGAGTGTACTTAAAAAGAAAGAGAGAGGTTGGATCCCTTACCTCAAGTCCGACTTGTCTTGTTCATTTTTTTATATTCCTGAATAATAAAAATTGGTCAGTTTATAATTTCCTAAGGACCTCATTTATAGATTATTATTCAGTTCATATCACATATTATAATGTTATAATAATTGTTTAGTAATGTTAGTTCATATCAGATGTTTTCGCCGATGTTTGGTACATGAGTAAAAAATGAACTTGTTTGAAAAATGATTGTCCATGTAGTTATAAGTAAATAATTTCCAGAATATTATTAATGATTAAAATATCATATATATCCAGTACATATTCATTTTATACTATTCCATATCATTTGGAGATAAAAACGAAAAGCACCCTTCATGGAGACGGTAGGCCGTACGTACGAATGAACGCTACTTTCATTTTTTTGTCATATTAATGGAATTAAAAATAAATGATATATATATATATTATAATTCCAGTAAAATATATATGTTATATAGGTCACATATTTTTATTAATTTAATTCTTTATACATTCGATGTATTGCATGTACGAGTCACATCACTTGAGGGGGATGTGGTCCACACTTCCTCATATGAAATTATTGCATTTACACAACATGAAAAGAATAATGGTATGCTTTATATATAAAATAAAGAAGCATATAATAAACATAAATACCATATATATCATATATAAAATACAGTGACATCATAATGTCCACCTTTAAAGCTGTTAAAAGAATATTGAACAATCATCGTTTCGTGAGGCAGAAAATCGCCAACCACAGAAACAGTATGTTCTTTAACAATTAGATGAAGGTGTGTGTAAGTGTAGCAAGAATATTTATATAACAACATACTAGTATATTTAATATATTGGAGTTGTTACAAAAGAAATGAATAAAAATAGTTTAGGGGTTTGGAGAAGCAAAATAAAACAAAAGGACACAACTGAAGACATTACCTTAAAATCGGGTATCACCCTTTGGTTTGAGCTCAAAGGATTCCTTGGGAAGATTTCTGCCCAAATTAAGGCTTCAAAGAGTTAGCGATTTATGTGGAGAGACAAAATGGTCAGGTTTTGTCCAAGCCAAAGTCTTTGGTAGTGTGGGTAAGGAGGTAGAGGTGGGGGCCTTTTATTATAGGAGAGGAGGGGAACCCTTGGAAAAGTAAAGAAATGTTCCTTTATTTTAAAATGCTTTTTGGATTTAAAAGGTCTCACATTGATATAATTCGAGGATAAGGTGATAAGGGTTCGAAATATACCCATAAAATAGGTTTTGGACATGTGTAGGTCATATATTTTACATTATCTTTTCATTTTATTTAAATCCTTTATTAATGAGGTAATCGATGCATCATCATGATGTCATAAATAATTTACTATATTTAATGTATAAAAATAATAAAAAACTATCATGATGTTTTAAATCTATTTATCGTTCTAATGAATATTTATAGTCAAAAATATGACTTTTATAACTCCATGTAAAAATGGTTTTAGTAAAACATCTCATGTTTAAGTCATTTTTACTTTAACATTAAATAAAAAGGTATTTATGTCATTTTCCAACCTAAGTGGCTCCATGGGGTCCCCAAGATGACCCATGGATTTTCATGGTCGGCCATGAAACATAAAATGAGGTTAGTACATGTTTCTAGGTCATTTCATTTTATTAAAACATTATTTTTGCCTTAAACTACACTAATAACCTCTAATCGCGATTAAAAACATAAAAATTACTATTCACCAAAAAATTATTTTAATCCCATTGAACCATATCTTACTTCTTAATGAAAACCATGTATGTATTATTTTTTGAAATTCCAAACACATAGGTGGTAAAATTTCATTTAAACGGAAAATCTGTTTTTATAAGTACCACTTAGTGGTTTCACTATTCATCAAAAATTAAAGTTTTTCAGAAAAATACCAAAACATAACCCTAAGCTATATTTGATATTATGAATTAAAAAATTATTCCTATTTTAAAAAATTAAAACATATTATTTTCATTAATTAATTTAATAATTAATTCCCGTTGTCAGAGCAAATAGCGTGTTTTTATGAAACAATAAGTATCAAAAGTTTGACACTTGTTTAAGTCCAATTTCAATGTGAAATTAATTCCCATGACCACTATTGGATTAAATGGTAAAAATATATTCCAATTTCACTTTAAAAAAAATCAAAAGATAATCTAATAATATAAATAAAATATATTAAAAGGAGTTTTTGAATTAAAATACATCATTTTTCACTATTCATTAAAAATTGAACTTTTTCGAAAAAAATACCAAAAATTTACACAAAGTAAATTTTGATGTCCTGATTCTAAAGAAGTATTTTATTTTTTCAAATATAACACATAAAATTGTCAAAAAGTGGATTTAAAAGTGGTTCTCCTTCAAAAGGCGGTTAATCAAACTTTTAAAGAATATTAGAATGCCTACGCATAAAATTGGATTCATTTGCATTTTTAATCCTCTAACATATATAATAATTTTTTAGTTAGTTATATTCATTCCCTCCATTACAACGGCTAGGCATTAACTACTATTTAAAATAATATTATTTTATTAATAGATTACAACGTAAGATTTCCAAAAAAACTCGTTGTTGCGTATTGGGTACGCCATCGAGCATAACATCCCCATTAAAGTAATATTAATATTTTATTCGCAAATATGGATAAATATAAAAATGTCATATTCTTTATTTACCTGGGGTGTTACATCCTTCCCCCCTTTTGGGAATTGTGTCCTTGCAATTTTAAAATTTGGCTTGGAAACATCATTGAAAATCCCACATCAGAACATGAGTAAGTAAAAAAATCGCTTTAAAATAAAGAAAGATAAGTACAGAGGACACCTGAGTTAACCCATACTAGGATTCCATGTAGGAAAACATGGACATGGAGGAGAAAACATTGGGTCATGTTATAATGGAGAGTGATAGAAAACATGACTTGGAGAAAGTTAACCATAAGAAAATCACAAACTTGTGATGGGTTAAACGCTATTAAATTCCCCAGTAGGAAATGTTAATAGACAACATTTTTTTAAGTTACTTTTTATTATGTAATTTATTCATAAGGAAACATAATCACTTATCATGTTTACTTTCTAATTTTATTATATTCCATACACAAACTCATATTTTCTCCAAAAGACTAGTATTTAGGATGACTTGTTCACATTAAGAGTACTATAATCAACTTCTAGAGAATCACCTAATCCACAAAAGAGAAATATATACTTCCCATTTCTTTAGTCTTTATCCAAAACCAAAACAAAAAAGGTTAGTACAAGATCAGATAATCTAGAAAAGGATAGCCCTTTATAAGATGAAAATCTATTCTTAATCTCCAAAATTTGTCCAACAAAACCCAAAGTTCAACGAAGACCATTCGATAAACAATTTGTCCATAAAATTCTTCAAAGTAAACCAAACTAGGATTGAAACCCAAATATTTTAAGGATTTAGTCACATAAACTTCCTTGTTAAATCGTAACATTTATCTCCAAACCACATCAGTTGCTCTTAACGTCTCGTATTGAAAATTAATTAACCTAATCTCATATCCTCCATGATAGGTAAATAAATTTCCAAAAATAACCCAAAATCAACTTAATCATAATTCATAAAATCATCTAACTAAAAAGACTCAGTCAAACTAACTAGGGACTTCACGTAGTCATTTGGTAGGTGATAAATACCAGTCTCACTTCGGTTGTGGGTTCGATTCCCGCAGCTTTGACCGACGTGATGGGTTGTCACACGGTCTGCGTGTTGTCCTTTTTATAAAACTCCAAAAATAACCCTAATATGTTTTAACCTCAATAGTTTCCTTATACCTCTCAATTTCATCCAAATTCATTACGATCTCAACATCTTAATTCTTGAAGTCTTATTTCACCACCATAAGATAAAATAAAATGATTCCCAAAATGAATAACATCATACCTTGATCATGGCATCCACTCAGTTTCATCATCATCTTTCTCACGTAGGTAGAAGTCCCATGAATTAAAATAATGATTTAGAGATCTTTCAAAATCATTTTCTTCCTCCATCCAAATACACCTTGTACAACATGGGTCATATGGGTGTTCACAGAAAAACAGTTTTGGAAAATAATCATGTGTGACATATAATTCCAAAACATCTGATAAAACATGATTTCTATAAAATAGTCGGATAGAATTTGAGTTGATACTTTCTATTATTGGTCCTTTTAAAATACCATAAGTATGTGCTGAGAGACTATATTTTAAAAGAAAATATAAATAGGTTACGCAAGGGTCTCCTTCCTCAGCAGCATTTTTAAAATCATAATATGCTTCAAATTCTTGTGATAAGGTAAAATATTTGAAAATACCTTGATAGTATTTATCTTTCTTGAAATTATGAGAATATTGTGAAAATAGTATTTGTCTAAAAACAACCCATTATCCACGATGATAACGAGGTATTGTGGAGGTGTTTGATATCTCAAACAACTGCTTTCAAGTGAGTTGTATGCTAGAAAAAGTTTCACAATAATCCGAACATGACATTGCAATAATTATTGCAATCATGTAATCTGGAAGAGATAGGAATGTAATTTGAAATCCTTCTCCTTCCATTCGTAACTGACTTTACTTGACCTGAAAAAAGTTATAAATCAAGGATTTAACTGAAATAATAGATATAGGGACTAATCATGTGTCTAACAAAAACTCCTAATCCCTAAAGTAGTCTAAACATACCTTTTATAGAAAATATTAGGCCCCAACCATAAACCATACGTAATATTGAGTTAATACAAGATTACACATCGAGGATCTTTTCAGGTTCAGAGTTTTAGAGAATTAGATCATAAAACTTGCATTACATTCGACATTTAAAAAAAGCGGTTACATAAAGATAGTATTCATTTTTTCCCATCAAAGGAAAAATATTTACAATAAAACATGGATTCTTTCTTTACACTTCCTTAACAATATCATCATATCATGTACCTTTCCCTTGACCTGGGAAAAACGTTTCGAAAAAACTTGGGATGAGCATAAAAATCTCAGTAAGGGATATAAAAATATGGAAAGGAAACATGAGTACATGTACACATAATAATAAATGAAATCTTACTTTACTCCTAAAACATAAGCACTTTAACATACCTCATCAAATCATGAATAAATCATAGAAATCATAAGACATAAAGGTAACTTTAGGCACTCATAACATTCTTACGTAGGGAGTAACCCTCTTGGTTACGTTTGGAATACCCACCACATTATATTCCCCAAATCTCATCAGAGAAACCTTAACATTTCACTCCTTCGCGTTACCCAATGCATTGGAGAGATATATCAGGCTCACCCGCCCATAGTTTATCAGGGAACCATCTGTCTTCATAACAATTCCCAAGAACCATAACATAATCGTACCAGATAGTACATGAAAAAAGGAAACATAACATTTCCAAATTTCAATCACAAGATATCAATAAAACACATTGATATAAAAAACCATACGAAAACAATTTTCAATACCAAAATAAATGAAAAGTAAAACATGGTATTTATTTTTCTTTTAAAAAGAGGGTATGGGTTGTAGAGGAATCTGAAACTAAAATAATGGTCACGGCTTGGAGAAGTCGTTGTCGCCGCATACGTACGACAAAAACATTCCCTTTTGTCCTTCAGTAAAACGGTCCGTATAAAAAAGATTCCTTTTTGGATAAACGTAACAGTCAAAGGGGTTTATACACCGTATAAAAGAAGGTTGTGTATAAAACAAAATATTCCTCAATGAATGGAGATTTAGACGAAGTCCCTTACAAAGGCGGTATCCTTGGTTTAAGGATAAATCAATTACATAATTATATATGACAAACGAATACACCAAATATATGTGGATATTAAGTGTAAATCAATCAGAGGTTATTCACACGTATTCATAGAACGAAATATTCAAGGAGTACAAGTTTATCCCAAAGAATCATATTTGCGTTCAGAAGTTCCCTTGAAAAAATTTGACAGCGTAACGGCGTCACTACAAAATTCAGAAAATGAGTTGATGAGAGATAAAAAGTGTATCTCATCACATGGACATAAAAATTAAATCAATAAGGATATATAAGAACATATCCCAACATAATAGTATGTGAATTAAAAGACATAACAAATGATGTCTTTTAAAAATAGAAGGGTGAAAGGTTCCCTTACCGACATGGGTATCTTCCGAGACATGCACCCCGTGAAAGAAGAAAAATACAACATTAATGTAAATACTCATAAATGAAATTATATTACACAATGATTAAAATAATGGGCATTAATTACATCACTGAAAGTAAATTGTGTCAAATGTATCATTAATCTCACAGGAATAAAAGTGAGATGAAAAATCCCTTACGAAAACTCGACAGCCTAATGGCGCCACTTAAAACTTCCAAAAATTGATTGATGAGATAAAATAGGGCCTCTCGTCATATTAACATAAAGTTTATAGAAAGAGGAATATAAAATAACATCCCCCAACATAACAAATAGGATCTTTAAAGAAGTGACACAAAGGAGAGTACTTAAAAAAATAGAGAGGATAGATCTCTTACGAAAATTCGGCAGCCTAACGGCGCCACTCAAAACATCCAAAATGGATTGATGAGAGAGAATAGGGTCTATCATCATATGAACATAAAAATTACAGTAAGAGTAATATAAAAGAACATCCCAATAAAAAGAAAAATGAGCTTTAAAAGGAATTACATAAAAGAGTGTACTTAAAAAGAAAGAGAGGAGTACGATCCCTTACGAAAATTAGGCAGCCTAACGGCGCCACCCAAAACATCCAAAATGGATTGATGAGAGAAAATAGGGTATCTAATCATATGAACATTAAAATTACAGTATGATTAATAAAAAATAACATCCGAATCATAAGAATATATGAGCTTAAAATGAATGACATAAAAGGGTGTACTTAAAATGAATGAGAGGTTGGATCCCTTACCTCAAGTCCGACTTGTCTTCTTCATTTCATTATATTCCTGAATAATAATCTTTGGTCAATTTATAATTGCCTATGTTCCTCCTCTATAGATTATTATTCAGTTCATATCACATATTATAATGTTATAATAATTTATTAGTAAAGTTAGTTCATATCAGATGTTTTTGTCGATGTTTGGTACATGAGTCAAAAATGAAATTGTTTGAAAAATGGTTGCCCATGTAGTTATAAGTAAATAATTTCCAGAATATTATTAATGATTAAAATATCATATATATCCATTACATATTTATTTTATACTATCCCATATCATTAGGAGATAAAAACGAAAAGCACCGTTCATGGAGACGATAGGCCGTACATACGCATGAACGCTACTTTCATTTTTTTGTCATATCAATGGAATTAAAAATAAAAAGATATATATATATATATTATAATTCCAGTATAATATATATGTTATATAGGTAACATATGTTCATTAATTTCATTCTTTATACATTCCATGCATTGCGTGTACGAGTCACATCACTTGAGGGGGCGGTAGTCCACAATTCCTCATATGAAATTATCGCAATTACACAACATGAAAAGAATAAAGGTATCATTTAAATATAAAGTACAGAAGCATATAGTAAACATAAATAACATATATATAATATATAAAATACAGTGACATCGTAATGGCCACCATTAAAGGTGTTAAAAGAAAATTTAACAATCATCGTTTCGTGAGGCAGAAAATCGCCGACCACAGAAACAGTATGTTCTTTGACCATTAGACGAAGGTGTGAGGAAGTGTAGCTCGAATAATTCATATAAAAACTTCCTAGTATATAGAAGATACTGAATTTGTTACATATTAAATGAATAAAAAGAGATTATGGGGTTGGAGAAGCAAAATAAAACAATAGGATACAAGTGAAGTCATTACGTTAAAATCGTGTAACTCCCTTTGGTTTGAGGTCAAAGGCTTCCTTGGGAAAACTTCTGTCCAAATTGAGGCTTCAAGGAGTAATAGACGGATGTGGAGAGACAAAATTGGCAGTGTTTCGCCGAGGAAAAGGCTTTGGAAGTGTGGGTATGGAGGTAGAGCTGGGGGCCTTTTATAAGAGAAGAGGAGGGGCACCCTTGGAAAGTAATGAAAGGTTCCTTTATTTTAAAAATTGTTTCAGATTTAAAAGGTCTTAAATTGATATAATTCGAGGATAAGGTAATAAGGGTTCGAAATATACCCTTCAAATAGGTTTTCGACATTTGTAGATCATAGATTTTAAATTATCTTTTCATTTTATTTAAATCCTTTCTTAAAGAGGTAATTGTTGCATCATCATAATGTCATAAATAATTTAATATATTTAATGTCTAAAAATTATAAAAAAATATCATGATTTAGTAAATCATTTTAGCTTTATAATTAATATTTATAGTAAAAAATCTGACGTGTATAACCCCATGTAAAAATTGTTTTAGTAAAACATCTCATGTTTGTGTCATTTTTTACATTAACATTAAATAAAAAGGTATTTATGTAATTTTCCAACCAAAGTGGCTCCATGGGGTCCCCAAGTTGACCCATGGATTTTATAGGTCTTCCATGACACATAAAATGAGTTTAGGACATGTTTCTAGGTCATTTTATTTTATTAGAACATTATTCTTACCTTAAACTACACTAATAACCTCTAATCGTGATTAAAAACATAAAAGTTACTATTCGCCAAAAAATTATTTTAATCCCATTGAACCACATTTTACTACTTAATGACAACCATGTATGTTGGATTTTTCTAAATTCAAAACATAGAGGTGGTAAAATTACATTTAAACGGAAAATCAGTTTTTATAAGTACCACTTAGTGGTTTCACTATTCATCAAAAATTAATGTTTTTCAGAAAAATACCAAAACATCACCCTAAGATATATTTGATATTAATAATTCAAAAAAAATGATGTCTATTTTAGACAATTCAAAACATATTAGTTAAATTAATTAATTCTTGATTTCAGAGCAAATAGCGTGTTTTTATGAAACAATAAGTATCAAAAGATTGACACTAGTTTAAGTCCAATTTCAAAGTTAAATTAATTCCAATGACCACTATTGGATTAGATTATAAAACTATATTCTAATTTTACGTTAAAACCAATTAAAAATATAATCTAATCTTATAAATAAAATATATTAAAAAGGGGTTTTGAATTAAAATACAACATTTTTCACTATTCATTAAAAATTTAACTTTTTTGGAAAACTACCAAAAATTTACAGAAAATAAATTTTGATGTCCCGATTCTAAAGAAGAATGTTATTTTGTCAAATATAACACATAAAATTGTCAAAAAGTGGATTTAAAAGTGGTTTTCCTTCAAAAGGCGGTTAATCGACCTTTTGATGAATATTAGAATGTCTACGCTTAAAATTGGATTCATTCACATTTTCAATCCTCTAAAATATATAATAATTTTGTAGTTAGTTCTGTTCATTCCTGCCATTACAATGGAAATGCGTTAACTACTATTTAAAATAATATTTTGTTATTATTAGAGTGCAACGTAAGATTCCCAAGAGACTTGTTTTTGCGTATTTGGTACGCCATCGAGCATAGCATCCCCTTTAAAGTAATATTAATATTTTATTAACAAATATGGATAAATATAAAAATTTCATATTCATTATTTACCTGGGGTGTTGTATATATGCAGCCCAATTTTTCTATTTACTTGGAAAGTATTTTTGTAATGATATTTTTGGATCATTTTTTATATCATTCCCTTTCTATGGATTTGATAAAAAAATTACCCAAATCATAATTGTTTTCTCTACACACATTTATTTCCCAAGAGTTATGAAATACCTCGGTGAATTTGATCTTCCATGAATTTTTACATATTCATAATCTCTTAAAATGGGGTATTTTATTTTTATAGGTGGATATTAATTCTCTTCATCAATATCCAACCCATTTATGGAATTCCTACTGAAATAAAATAATTATTTCTTAAAGAATAACGACTATATATTACAATTTATATTTATACTCCATGCCTATGTTTTATCGATTAATCTATGAGTTGAAACCCAAATCTATTTTTTATCAAGATAGATTAATGTACCTATTGACATATTATAAAATGAATATGTGAACAACCATTTTATTATTTGGGTATCACAAATATATTTTAATTGGATTTAAACACTTTCCCCGTTATTAGTATTCCAAATATTCTTTCTTATAATATAATGATTCAAAATGTACCAACATTCCTAATTAAATTATTTAAGGATATTTTACACCACATTGATTCTATTTAGAAAATAATTTAAATGAAATAATTTAAATGTTATCCACATTAGTTGTTTTTATTGATGTATTATATTTTACACGTCTCTATGTGAACATATTTTTCTACCACACTTACCTTCTTCTATGAGTCGTCCTCTGTATAAATTTTAGTTTTCAAAAATGAAATTGTTATTATAATTTTTAAAAAATATTCCTTTCAAAATATTTTTAAATGGAAAGGGAAAATTGAATCTTAAAATTAATTTTCTTAATGATTTTAATAGTGTTCATCTATGTCATGTGCTTGATATATGGTATTATTTAAATTGTAACATATAACTTTTTTATCTGAATTTACTATTAAATTCCCTTTTCCATTTATGGGATGATTCATCATTACATACTTATTTTTTAATGATATACTTGTATAAGAATTATTTCCTTCCAAATTCATTACTTTATGAATTATCTATGTTTTATTACATTATTTAATGGTATATAAATTCCTGAAACATTGATAGATTAGGGAATTTTAATTGAAACTATATATCGTTTATTTATAAGGCATATGTATCATATTCATAATCATATAAATTTAGTATTATTTACTTAGAATGATTATTAATTACATTGTATACATATTTATTTTCAATGGGTTTTTCATGATGTGAATATGGATAGATTTGTTAATTATTCCTTGGGTATCCACTATAAAATCATATAAAACCAACATTAATTCATTATGTTTTTAATATATATTGATTAAAACACTTTGAAGAAGCTATGTATGATTTTAGTTATTGTGAAAAATCTGACATGAATTATATAACATTCCTATGCATTGGGTAATATTTCCTTCAAATGAGATATCCTACTATGTGGGTGGTGAGCCTAGACTATTTTGTTTGTGGGTAATTATCCTAGCCAACTATGACATTTTAACGAGTTATGGAGCTTAAATTATATCTATGATATCATTTTTATATTGATTCCACATTTATTCGTATTCTATGAACATATTTTTTTATCATTGTTTAATCTATAATCGTTTCTTATCATCTATTTATTCTACCATTCCATTATTATGATCATATTTTTTATGATGTCACTTTATTCTTCAAGGATCTCATGTTAGGATTTATTATGTTTACCCTAACTGGGAATATGAACTCACCCATTCTTATGCTTCTATCCTCATTTTATGAAGGATATTGTTTGGTTTTCAAAACCTAGAAGTTTATATTTTGTTTATAATTTATGAGAGACATTGAAGACCCATGTTGTATTGTATATCATCTTGTATAGTTTAATAATTAAATGTCTATTTAATGATAATACATAATATTTTATAGTTAATGTTTTTATAATTCTATAAAACTATGAACATGAATAAAATAATATTTTAAATATGATAATGATATTGTAATCATATATATGAATCATATCCATTACTATAGATTATGCTTTTTCAAATTTTGATACAGGAGCACAGGTCCAAGAGGCCCTACAATATAATTGTATCCCAAATTATTTTTCTATATTGGTGTATCAAAAATTATATATTATTCTTTAAAGAGAATTTTAACATCCCACCCTCGGATCCAGAAATTGTCTCCCAGATTTGTTAAGTTGTGATAGATCATGTGGGGCTCCCCATATCCCAAATATTTCTAACTAGAAGTGATGGTCCAACATCAAACAAGGGAAGACAATACAAAATTTTTCAAAGTAGCACAATGGTGAAAAAAAATAAGAGTAACTTAATGGAAATAACCATTACCCTAATAATACATGTATCACATGATGACCAAAATAATAATAGAATATAAAAAAGAAAATCATTACATATGGCATTCCATATATGTGTCAGTTGTTTAGATTTAAAAAAATGACACAATGAAAGCACCCCAAGCAGGTCCTTCCATGATGTATATTTCTGTAATCCAAGATCTATCCCAACATAGTCGTATAACCTAGGTATCCTTCACTTATCAAGTACTTCGAACATGATGTCTATTCAGGTACAGATCTGGAATCCAGAGTTGGGTTTGAATACAAATCAGTATGCAACCACTAATGACATCTAATAAAATATCGAGTAAATAACAATGTCTGTAGTTTTATATGTAATATAGAAAAATGAATAAATAAACTAGTTTCCACATTTCATTATTATTTAATTAACAAAATATTTTCCTAGGTTCACAAAGGCACCCAACCCATAAATAACATCTTCGGACAATGGTAGAGTCTGAACTATCACCAATGGATATCACATATCTCACAATGAATCTGAAATCATTATCACATGCTCTTTCATTATCTATTTCTTTTCAATTCATGTCACATAAATTTTTAATCATAGTTTAATGACAATATTATTGGCATAGAAAATAATTTCTATCACCCCATTGGTATTTAGAGCTCGAGTCCCTGTCCAACACCCAATTGGTATTTGAAAAATTATTCCTTTCCTCAAACAATAATAGTCACTTGGTTCTATTTGGGCATAAAACATCATGGATAGTACCCCCATAAATATTTGGAGCATCAGTCTATGTCAAACACCCCATTTCCCAATTATTCAAATTTATCACATATATTACATTAAATAAGATAAATAAACTTTTACCCTCCAATCAATCATTCAAATCATGGTATACAATTTCAACTATCAAATAAACCATAATTCATTACATTAATCACATTGAATAATATGAATAATTAACCATTAAACCATGTATAAAACATTTATTAAAACTATTTAACTCTTCAATTATATTTCAAAAATCCCACAATTCCAATCATCTAGAAAATAAATATTCCATCAATTAACCAATTAAGAAATTCCATTAACCCATCAATTTCATGATCAAAATTCAACAAATTTCGAATTCTCTATGTTTTCCCCAATTTATTATCCCTTATAAATTCTAATTAATAAATTAAATATCTAATGAGATTCCCAAAACATAGATATTGAAAATTTCGAAACTACATACATGTAATAAAAATTGGTCCATGAGATTTTAAATTTAGACCACCTACCTCATGATCGTTGATGCATGCTCACCAATGGAAATCCCCGAATTTGAGTGAAATTTAAAATTTCACAATAAAGAATAATTTCTTCATCAAAAACATATATCCTTGATAAAAAATAATAGATACATGAAAACCTATATATAAACTATCACCAATTTTGGAAATCATTGCTTAAAAATTAGAGATAATGATTGGAGATATGTGGGAAACTAATCGAAAGAAGAATCTCTTACAAAGAGAGGTGATGATTCTTAAATATTATCTTCAATTCATTAGGAATGGAGTTTTTATGGCTATGGAAGTGCTTCAAAGGCCTTCATAATTCATATATAACCTCTAGTGTGGATATAGGCTCAATGAGGGTGAATTTATTGTTCATTAATAATTTATAAATAATTTTCTAGGGGATTAATTTTTGATTTGATGGTTTCCTAGGCTAGGCCGAATGATTTTTCATAATATGTTCCATAACCATTGACCTCACTCAAGGTTCATATGGTTACAACTAATAGGGAACACAGTTATCCATAAAATTCAGCAATAATGAAATCCATCTCGATGTGGGGTGACATTGTTTGATGGGGAAACACACCTAGTTTGGGCAAATCATGCGTAAACCATGCACTTCAAAAGGTACCTTTATAAGAACCCAAATTCACCAAAAAGATCTAAAATGTAATCATCAAACAAGATATAGCAAAAATAAGGTAAAATAATACCTTAAAATGTGCTTGATACATATCTATAAATATTTGGGATCTTGAAATCTCCCCACATTTTAACATCTCATCATTGAGTTGTACTCCAAAGCATCTATATGATTCTAAGGCAAAAATATCATTCCAATAAGATAGAATATATTATTCTCTATCCACTGTATCTTCTGGAACATGTCCACATTTCCACAATACATGATCTATATACACTATCTTTCCTAGAAACACATTATCACATTGAGCCACAATATGTATTGGATGATCATCAAAGGTTGTATCGGTCTTGAGCTCAAAATCATTTATATCGATCAAATTAGAAGGGTTGGGGTGATACCATTGATGTTGTTACACATTAAAAGCATCATTCATAGAACCATACCTCTATGGAATAGAAACTAGTACACCTCCATTTAAATTCTATACACAACCTCCAAATATAAAACATAACTGGGCACCATGCTTCCTTGCCTTCGAATCCTATGGTTACTCAATCAAGGTTGGACCTGAAGGAACACTCGATCACCCACTATAGAATTATGGGTTCATGGATGTTTACCATTGTAAAACATCTATCTATATTGATTTGTAACCATATGATTAATGTTATCTAAACATTCTCCAAAGTCTCCTACATAAGACTATGTCCTCACAGCTCTAACTCACCTAGATCCATCCAACATCATTGTGACCTTCATGTACAATGATATAGAACCTCATATAGTGTCGTCTGTATCATGTCCTGATAACTATTGTTATAGGTGAACCCCAAATATAATCATTCATTCTCTTAAGACCCACCAATGTTCTGGGGACTCACCTAAAGCATATTTAAAAGCACATGTACAGTACGTACTAACTACACATCTATTTGTGGGTCGATTTTCGTACCTAGGGAAAAATATTTACCATGATCCTTATGAAATTACTTCCATAAGAATTATGTAAATCCCATAGAACAATCTATTTAATACTTTATGTAACCCCATGTAGTATTACTATCTCCTGAATGTACAGGTTTCCCAACTATTATAATGAAGAAGCCTCTTGTCTAGGCATGATTTGTGATAAACTCATTTTTCAGTCAAAAAACACATAGAGAATCATTCTTCTGAGGAATCCTTAAGAGAACCACCAAAATTCCCTGGCAACGTCATCCTATTCCATTCCATAATGGAAAATGGATATAGTAATCCAAAAGTTGGTTAATGAACCATCTTCACGTATTTAGAGGTGTAACATCATGTAACAAACCCTCTATTTCCTTTTTCATGTCTCACCACCAATATTTTCAATATAGGTTATAATACATTGTGGTAAAAACTAGATGTATTTTCCACATTGAGGAATGAAATTCACATATCTTCTCCTCAAACATACAAGTAAGCGAAACTACACATCCCCAGACATAGATTATCTCATATTCATTTATAGTCCAATATGATGGTGTCTCCCCAAAGTGATGTCATTCCCTTAAGGTGAAACACTCTTGATCCTCATACAACCTCTCACTTATCTAGCTCATACGTTTGGATTAAACTATAATAGAGACAATGGTCATCTTCTAGTGTACTTTTTCAAACTACAACATGTATTTCATCCTATAAGTTAGTCTTGTTCAATTTAGATATAGACTCCATAACTATTTGAGTCTTATTTTTCCTCGTCAAATTATCAGAAACACTTTTTCATTCTACATCGTACATTATAGCTCAAAAAATATGAATATGTATATCAACCCTCATCCACCATAGGTGGTTAAAATGACATTTAAAAAAGATATTTATTATGATATTCTGATTAGTATACACAAAAAACATGTCAACAAATAGAGGGGCATGAAAATTGATGGTCTTATATCATTGTATAAAGGGTAGTTTGTATTCTCAGTTTATGAAACTAATATAATCATTGTTCTCATAGATTAGGATCTTATAGATAATTCCAAATGGATTCATTTAGTTATGTGTCATTCAACTTAAATAAAAGGGATTGTATAGTTTAGGGTCCTACAAATCATAAGGATGTGTTTCATTAGATTACAGTTATGAAACATGTTCCAAAGGGTAGATCAATAGTATAAGGTACTAGAGATTAGACCAAGATGTCATGTAGTTTATATTTTAACATCAATGATAATCTTTCAATGGGGAGTTGAACATTACAATTATGTGGTAGCTTTCTCTTGGTGATTGAATTTTAATCAACATGATTGGGGAAAATAACATTGCTGAAAAATATAGAATTTGGACTTTAGAGTTCTATGAAAATAGATATTGGCTATATCTTTTTTCTAATTTGACAGTCCTTGAAAAAATGTACCTGATGTACATGTAGAGTGAATGTGAGGCGAATACAGTTGAATACTCATAAAAAGGATAAAGGTTAAATTGATCCCTCTATAGGAATTCATTTATGAATACTGATTATAGATTTGAAATGATTTTAATTTTTATTCAACACCATGTAGAGTACAAAATGGTATTAAATCCAAAGATATTTTAAATACATTTAGACATGATAATGTTAGATGATGTAAATCATGACATAAAATATTTTTACAAGGAATAAATATATAATATTGAATAAAATAGGATGAATTCTAAACATATTCCAATGATTTTTTTACCATACATATAGATATGTAAAATTAGGATGAAAATTGAAAATGTTTTAAATTCAGATTAAATTTCATTTTTTTAAGTCATATGGGATTAGGGTGTATTCTTTTAAAGAAAAAATCACTCAATTAAATTGGTATTGTTGACATAAATTGTTTTAAAATATTCCATAACCATGAAAAATATGGATTTTTTGAAGAGAAGAAATCCCCATATAAGAGTTTGAATTAATCATGATGTGAAATGAGTAGTAGTAAAACCCTAGGATATGGTAATAGAGTAAATGGATTATGCCTATTATTTAGATATGTGTCTTGGTAGTCAATATATCTTCTATGAGAATAATAGTCAATGAATAAATAAATCTGACAATTCTCTAGAACGACATGAATAAGACAAACCCCGTGTAAACATCATAAAACAAATTTACAAAACAGTATTAGGAAATAGACACCCAATAATAAAAACCATAATGTATAACCAAATGAATAATAAATTGTCAATATAGGGAAATGTGGTCCCAGTTATATTGGTATGAAAATCCATTCTATTTTTATATATGGGATACCTTTTTGTAACCAAGGTTAAAATTGATGTGAATGGAAAAATGGTTTTCCTGAAATGTACTATGGATAAATTGAATGAAAAGTGGAATTGTTTCAAGATCTATGATATGAAATATATTAAATATTTTATATTTTATATGAATATGAATCAATATAATCATTTTTATATGAAATGTTCATTTTCTCTGAAGGATGGGTGAACCTTGATATTGATGGGAGAGAAGATAGATGAAAACATGGGCATCATATTTATTGAATATCAATCTTGTATAAATCAATATAGTATGTATGGATTTTAAACAATTTAATGGTTATGAATAATGTATCTGTTAATATAATATATAATCATTTTGAGTGTATAATAAACTATAAATTGTATTATCTTAATTATAGGATATAGTGCCATGTAGTCTAAATTCATATGATAAGGACCAAAATGATGGTTGATGTTTCGGGTTATAAAACTTGTAAAAAAATAGAGTCTCTTAGTTTAAGGACGTTGAATGCATAATATGATATTATATTGTTTATAAAAAATTTACCTGTATTATTATTCCATTTATTTTATTATCATATAGAACAGATGATGAATCATGAAACGAATAATGGATGTAATATTTTAATAATTTTTTGGCGATCACAAAAATAATTTTATTGGGGATAGACACTATTCTAAAAAATATTTGGCCCTCTTTTTTTATTCTCTAAATTTTCTTAAAGTAATTAGGTCATCAATCTAAATTTCTAAAAATTTTACTCACACAACAATTTTACATATATAGAACTAAAAAATGTTATGTTTCATTAATCACTCATAAAAAAATTCATGACAAGGAATGTGAGGTATCAAGAATTTTACGGAATTTCATCACCCATCCCCCAGGGCATGTGTCGTGACTACCAAAATCCCACCATCCATTGGCCAGGGGCTCAGGACTAGCACGAGAAAGTCATATCCCTACAACCGAGAAGGCATTGCCTTTTAACATGCAAACTCAAAAAATCCAAACACACAACAAGATAAAATAACAAATTAACAATATTGTAAATAAGTTTAGTATAGTAAGTAAAGAGGATGGAATACCAACCCCAACTGGAAGTACAAGTAAATCTGAATACCGCTCAAGTGAACACCCACCAAGGACCCTACCTGATGGGTGGGTATAGCTCTCTAATAAACATATGTATGGTACATCTCGTCTAATGGTCTATCTCTGAGCAGCATCGGGTCCTCGAACCCTCAGCATCGATCAATTTTGTCTGTCGTCTAAACATGACATGGAAATGTGTAGGCATAGCTCGTGTAGTGGTGAGTATAACAATACTCATTAGGGAACATGAGACCCATGAACGTCTCTCAGAATCCACAAAAGATATACCACAAAGTAATATTGGAATCACAATGCATGAAAACAATAGACAAAATTACATTAGAATATGCCCATACATATACCAATGTTATCATGTATACACATCTCATTCATGAGGAAACACAAGGCCCAACTCTCTATCCCAAATTGAAACTATTCCACGATAGAAAAAATACCATGAATGTAACACCACAAAGGTAATTGAAAAAAAGGTAATGACCCAAAGAAGAAAACCATGAAGGTATCACCACAGAAAAGTTTACCACAATGATAAATCCACAGAGAAGAATACCAAGAAGGTATCACCACACAGACGTGTACCACAAAGGTAAAGACTCACCTCACACCTTGTATAACTTAAGTATGAAAGTATAGATGAATAGATGAATTTGATGGTCATCTTACTTCGTCTTGAAGCTCTGCTGTTGACCGACACAGAATCCTAGATTACCCACATATGATCTGATGATGACCGACACAAGATCTGAAGATGATGACCCACACATGATCTAATGATGTCCCATACAGGATCTAACGATGATCAACATAGGTTCTAAATATAACCCACACTGGATCTGTAGAATCTTCACATACATCCAGCCAAAGGGATCCCAAAATAAGCATGATTGATTCCAGGATGATCCACTCCTAAAGAAATCGGCTGATACTTCAACTTCCACGAAGTCCCATGAAGAAGTATCATGAGGCTCCATCATGTCATATATGACACAATGTGACTGATGGCCTGTTAATCAGATCACGGTTATTAAGTTATTATTGTTTCTGTTCTTAGGGACCAGATGGATTTGGTTTCGATTCAACCCATCAATACTCTAACTTTATCCGAAACTCAAGAGGATTATACCAAAAGGACAATCTCAATTGATTTTTTTTGGTACAGTAGATGGTTCATCAAATGGATGCCTTATTCTCATGATATGGCCAAAAATGCGTTTAATGGGTCCAAATGGCCCCTGGGAAAATCCAACCCAGCCTTGGATGACTCGACCTGGTTTGGGTGGACCTGGCCTAGTCCTTGTATAACCCATATGTGCAGACTATAGTGGGCCCGACCCACTAGCCTGAGTTTTGGCCTGGCCCACAAAGAGGCGATCTGGCACGTGCTGCGTGTGGTCCGCTGGTCGTGGCCCACTCGGTTGGGTGAGGTCTGGTCGGCTGGGTTTGGTCTGCCATTCTGTGGCCCAACCTAGACGCCACTTGGGGGACCCCCCCCCCCCCCCCCAGATTCTCAAACTGCCTAAGGGCTGTTTGGTTTCGGACAACCCGACAGTGCCTTGTGGGGACGCCTGATGGCAGGCAGGACCCGCCGGTGCGAGTCCTGCTCAGCGTGATACGGCTGGCCCGAAATGTAGTCCGCTCCTCTTCCAACACTGCAATGGTGCCACTATATACCTATGGTCGGATGGTTTCTAGTTGCCCTGGTTCACTGCTACAGCCCGATAGCCGCGACCTCCTCCCCTACCGGCAGCCCGGATGCGAGCCGCCCTGCCTCCATGCGGCCGACCAGTGAGCTGGCCTCTATCCTCCTCTCCTGCAGCCGATGAGCCACGACCTCTTCCAGTGTACCAGTTGTGCTGCTATAACTATTTTAGTAGACCGCTGTTTAGGTTGTCTCCTTTTTTCCTACCAATGCCGGTATCCAGCACCAATCCCCATTGGTCTTCATCGGATCAATGAGTGAACTGTGGTGGCCTATTCATCAATCTGAATTGATCAAACATCTTCTCGTATGTCATTGTTGTATCTATCCAAAATGTGTTTGGGTTCTTCTCAACATGACTTCCCAACCTCGTGAACACATCAATCAATGAGGTTCCTAAGTTATCAGGTCGTGTTCGTTTAGTCATCACCCACGACGTTGGACCGATATAATGCCTCATAGTAGAAGATATTAAATGAAAATTAATGAAGAACAGTCATAAACAATCCCTACCTAAAATGTTATTTGGAGACGGCGTGGGGAAGAAGATGAAGACGATGAAAGAGACACCACCATTCTTCACTCTTGCAACACGCTATCGATCCGAGATCGAGCGTCGGTTCCTCAATCTTGATTCGGGGTTTGTTCTTCATTGGAGGAAGATCTTCCCCCATGATTTCTCAAAAGGCTCTCCCAAGTTCTCTCCTCCCCAAATCATTTCATTCCAACTATATCCCCCATCCCAATAGGTGAGTAGAAAACATAATTATGTTCATGTTTATTAGATCAATTAATGTTGGATCATTAATTGGGGTGGTTCCATGAGTTACATCACATTAAAAAGGGGTTAATGTTAGGATGGTCCCCACCACCAATATTTAAATGATATGATTAAAATAAATAAAATAAAATTTAATTGTTTTATTTAATTATTATTTTTAACCTACCCACAATATACCAAAAATCCAACTTCCACCATCGACCTACTGCTGTCAAGGTGAAGGCCCCATTAAGAAAATATCGGTTTTGCGAGCTCAACGGGGCCCAAAAATTTCAATTCCGAGCATTGGTTCAAAAGTTACAAATTCCCGCAATCATGTTAACTAAACATACCCCTAAAAAGGTTCAGAAATTCATTTCGGAAACTCTTTCCTTGGAATTGAGTGCCATCAATTTTTTCAAAGTCGTAATATTTCTATATTATTAAAAAAATTACATGGAAAATTCTGTGTCTTTACTTTATCCCCACCTCAGGGATTTGAATCCGCGAAAGTCACAACAAAAATATGAGAAACAAGTGGGGATACTGAGCATGAATCCTAGCTTCTCGCTCCCATGTTCTCTCCTGAATGTTTCTGTGATACAAATGTACACACACAAGATGTATTTATTTCCAATTAAATACTCTCTCATATCGAGACTCAATCTCCACTGGAAGTTCCAAAAATGTCTCCCAATCCTCGTTGTTTAGCTCACCCCAGTGAATGATGTGTGATGGATCATGCATGTACCTCCTCAGCTGGGATATGTTGAAAACATCATTCACCCAATACAACTGTGGGGGAAGGGCTAGACAGTATGCCACATCCCCAAATCTGCTGAGGACCTGAAAGGGTCCTATGAACCTCAAAGATAACTTTTTGACCCACCTAATCTCTTCAAACATCATTGAGGAGATACTCATAGGAAGACATGGTAACCATTATCGATCTCAAGAGGTATCTGTATCCTGTCAGCATACAACTTCTGCGTAATCTGTGCAGTCTTCATCTTCTACTATATGATCTATATCATCTTCCTGGTAGTCCATACCATTTCTGGTCCCATGAATGCTAACTCCCTTGGTTCTATCCAACACAGGGGAAATTTTTATGGTTTACTATACAATTCCTCAAATGGTTCAATACCGATAGTGGAGTGGGAATTGTTTCTGTATACAAAATCCTCCATGGAAAAGTGATCCCCCAACAACAGCAGAAATTGAGGAGGCAAGCACACAACATGTCTTCACGGGTTTGAATGGACCACATTGTCTAATCATTCTTCTAAGGATGGAAGGCAGTTCTTAATCGTTGATGATTCCCTAATGCCTCATTCAACCCCTTCCATAGCCGGGAAGTAAAATGTCCATCACGATCGGATAAAATCATATAGGTACCCCATGAAGCTGCAACGAGTACTTGGTGGTGATGTTCAGCTTCACAAATAACCCATATGTATTCATGGGACTCATGAATAGGATCATCTATCCTTACCCAAAATGGTTTGTAGTGTTATCTGAATGATGGAATCCTAGTGTACTTGGCATCCGAGGAGGAGCACATGATCAACATGAGAATTGTATTGGACATACTATAATAGCACCATCTTTATGGGATGCTCGAGAAGTGTCAGTTATAGATATGATAGGTCCACATTGCGGGACAAGTCATTTCAAAGGATGGATTTGTTGTAGATCCATTGAAGATAGAAGTTGTACTTTCTTTGGAGCCACCTAATATCATTTCTAAGGTATAGAGATTCCTTGGGTTGGATTGGTTCTATTGGAGGTTTATTCCTAAATTTTATGGAGTTGATGAATTTTTGACAACCATGACATGAAATTTGAATACTTTAATGTGCATAGAAATGTTCTAGGTGAGTTTACAGCAGCTATGAAAGAGTTTGATAGCACACCCAACATGAGATTGGAAGAGGTGGGTGTCATGTATGTGGTATTTTTTGACACATCAGGAACTAGTATTTGATGTTTCCTTATGTAGGGGAAAGTAGTGATTGACTATGCTTCATAATAGTTCAGAACACCCAAGTAGAACTACGTGACACACAATTTGGACCCAGCTGCAGAAGTATTTTCATTGAAGAAGTGGTGAAACCACCTTATTGGTGTGTTGTTTATCATCTACTTAGACCACTTAGTCTCAAATATATTTTCTCTCAGAATGATCTTAACTAGAGATAGGGGAATTGAATAGAGTTCCCCTTGGAATATGACATTGATACATTCTGTAAAACCAGTATGGGGAACATGGTTGCAGAAGATCTTAGCAAGAGATCAAGTTCACATCTACTGAATGAGGCCTCTAAGTAGTTAGCATCAATATAGATGTCCTTCATATATGGACCTAGATCAGAATATCTCCAATCGATGGTAGTTAAACATCATGTTTCATAGCATTTTTTGAAGTAATATCTTGGAGATATCAGGTATGAGACTACATGTGTTCGAATTTCCAAAGGGCATGCCCATAATGGATATTCAAAAGGTAGAAATAACATCACCATTTTGTTTGGATTAATAGTTGTACTATTTATTATACAAGATGATGTGTTAGAGGAGTTCCATACATCCCCTTTGGCGGTGCATCCATGTGTTCCAATGATGTACCCAGACCTCTATTATTCAGTTTTGGTGGTCAAGGGTAAAGAAGGTAGTATAAGATTTTGTTTCTATATGCCTCACTCGTCAAAAAATAATGGTTGAGCCCCAAGTTCCAACAGGTTTCACACAACTCCCTTAGGTGAAAAAATCGAAGTGGTACAGAAATATGAATGAAAATTTGGTGGTTTTACCACATAAATAAAAGGGTCATGAAACTATTTGAGTGATCGTTGACAAACTCACCATGTCAGCCAACTTACTATTTATTCGGGAATCGGGTTCAGTAGTTAGATTGGGATGCCTCTACATAAAAGAGATAGTTGTACTCCAAAGAGTACCGTAAATGATTATCTTAGATCATGATACATACATTACATCCTGATTTTGGAATTGATTACATGTTAAATTTGGGACACAACAGGGAATGAGAATATCATTTCACCCACATATATATGGATAGATGGAGAAGACCATTTTGGTCATAGAGGACATGATATTTGCTAGGATCCTTGATTTTTTTCATGGTATAGAGGACCACCTGACATAGCTAGAACATTCACACAATAATATCTATCACTCCACCATTGGTGTGGAACCATTCTAGGCCTCTTACGGTCATCTTTGAATATCAACTTTATGATGGACTGACCCAAGGGAGTCAGCACATAGGGGCCTAGGATTGGTACGGGCTACCATTGAGAATGTGTAGATCATCCAGGAGTGGAAAATAACTATGCAAAGTATGTTGATATATTATGTGGACAAAAGACAGTGGACCATATAGTTCATGTTGGGATACAATGTTTTCCTTCAAGTCTCACTTCAATGGGGTTTGTAGAGATTTGGAAGGGGTGAAAAGTTGACTTTGAGGTTAATCAGACCCTTTTAGATTCGAAGGAGAGTTGGCGAGGTGGTGTAACGGCTATATCAGACCCCACAATTGAACCAGGTTCATGATATCTTACATGTTTCTTAGCTGAGAACATACACGCATGATCAATCAAAAGTGATAATGTGGGGAGCACTTTACATTGACGATGGGGTGCCGTTTGTGGAGTACCTCATGGAGATAAAGGATTGATTGGAGAAGACATTGAAGGGGTGATTTATTCATATATTGTGCATTACGAGGCATCAATATAACCTCTAGGAGATCCACAATGAATGGGGGTTCATATTGACACTCTAAACCATCATTTTTTGTTAAGTATCCCTTGTTTTGGATTTTTGTGATGTAAAGAACTAATATGGGAAGAATGTAATCACTCTGATTTTTATCTGATTATTTGATTAAATTAATTTGGAAAATACTGAGACCTAGCGATGAGAATACACGATATTCCAACGCTCAATTTCCCCAGAACAATTTATTAATTAATGATCTGTTTCTATATATAAATAAATCATTGTCCCACATTGAACATTAGTAACATCTAAATGGGTTCCCCAATTGAAAATATTATTTAACCGTTTCATCTAAAATAGTGGCCTCAAACTAGGCGGGGTCTAACCTCAATTGGTACGGTTTGAGGATGGATGTAATGTTTTGGACATAAAT
This sequence comes from Viscum album, assembly GCA_963277665.1. Taxonomy (NCBI): domain Eukaryota; kingdom Viridiplantae; phylum Streptophyta; class Magnoliopsida; order Santalales; family Viscaceae; genus Viscum; species Viscum album. Next base: position 1,925,658,935 of record OY728160.1, read on the forward strand.
GTCATGAAATATTTTACGTATATTATTTAAATGATGCAAAATATTTTTTTTCCTTTTTAACAAAATCATTATTATGGAATTCAAAGGTACCACCACTACCTTGGAAATTCCCTATGAGTTATGGAGAGAAGAAATATCTAGAGAATACATTTCAAAATGACGACGGATTAATGCTATCTCGAATCAAGTATCGAGGATCGAGATCATTATTCAGTAGATCATCAATGATGACCAATTATATATACTTCCATGAGTGATTTGATCCCATGTAAAGAATTATATCCTTTGTGATTTATTCCTCATTCTTGATTTCCTATGTTGAACATGAGTCAATTGATGAACGAATTGATTTTCGGATCATGTGTGATTTATGGGATTGGTTCTAGATAGGGATGTCATTTGGGAATTGAATCCATGTTGGAATTCTATTAGAATTTTATTTTTTTTGAAGACTTGTTCAGTAATTATAAAATGTGTGGTTCATGGTTGACACGAACAAGTACTAGATCCATCAACATCAAGAGTTGTTATGATTTGATTTTACCCCCAAATTCATTATTGTTCTTCCACACCACAACAATATTTAGAGGGACCCAAAATCTCCAAAACATGTATGTTATTATATCACCATGAGGAAAATCAACCAATGAGATAAGGCTAGAAGAGGAGGTGTCACTGGCCTGGTGGCATGGTTGGTCTGGGAGGACCTAAATACAGGTGAACCCGGTAGCGGTAATGATCAGTATTCTATGCGGACTGCCACAGTGAGTGAGATTCGTGGCCAAGATATCCATAGTGGATGACTAGTACAAGAGGATGTTGAGGAGGGATGCAACTCACTAGAACAACATTGGAAGGGGGTTCCCATAGCGGCATCGAATGAAGGGGTAACCCACAATGGAATCAACCATGGTCGGAAGTGACATGATGTGGCTGGAGGATGCAGTGTCGACTGGACGCTGCCAGCCATAGCCGTGTTGGATGGAGGAAGGACCCGCACCATAGATGTGGTATCTGAAGGTCATGTGTATAAGACTCACCATGTTTTCCTTCCTCATTGATAAGCTAGCACGTGGCTAAGATATATTCAGGAGTCAATGTAGCCATGGCCAAATTGGAATGTGACTGGCTGAGCAATCCTGCCCCCCACATGCAGGCTGAACCAAAATGGTTTACCAACCCTAGCTACCTTGGGGGCCGGACACGTGATGCAGAGGGACGATTCCAGTCGGCTAGTGGTATATACCCATGGCCTAATGGGTTGGGCCAGTTTTGGCTGACCTAGAACCATAGGGTTGGGTCAGGTCGGTCGGACCATGCAGGGTCGATAGGACCGGCTCTGATCAGACCCAAGCTCATCCAGACACATTTACACTAAATGATCTAGAACATTCAAACCAAAAAGTCTGTTTGAGGACCCATATATATCATTTTGACCCACATTATGAGACGCTCATTTTGGTATGTCCTTGGGAGCTTTCAGTAAGGACAAATATAGGACGATGTTTCGTCTGGTTTGTTCCAAAAGGGTTCAACATAATCACATTGCAATCCCATCAAGAGACCCATTCTCAAATAATGCAATGAAATCCCCCTTGGTAATGTATTAATACTATATCACACCTGATGGAGTGTTTTTGTATTTATGTGACCACTGAGATAAATGCATCATTCATCAACCAAGTGGGCCATATCTATAGGGTTCATAGTATTCTTCGAATTCCCCTATATTATGAGCCACCTTAGTAGGGTTAATATGTTTCTCTAAGAATACCCTACGTTGAAGAGAAAAATAGATTGGGTTCATGGTATTCTCTTAGAATCCCCTCTCTGTATTGCATGATCGGGACCTGTGATGACATGAAGGCTCGAGGAGCGAGGTCTCCTGGGAAAATCATGCTTTTAGTGGAATCATATGATGGTATATTTGTTGTGACTTATCCATTCTACCTAGTAGCTGGTAATGATTATATCTAGAGATTCATGATATATTTATGGGAATATAACTTTTTATAGATGAATTCGAATTCATTTGTAGGTTTTCCATAGTGGTTTCGGGCTGCCCTACTGAGTATTTTTTACTACCATCTATACGAGATTATCATGCACATGTTGTGTCTTCTATAGTTGATCGATGCTTTGACGAAGTCCTAGCCAGAGAAAGACCAATAACAGGACCATACGGTTCCTTGTGATATCATACAGGTTGAGGCATTTCAAATAGCTTTCTACAGTAGCTTCTATACCCTTTCTTGCATGCCAACATTTATATTTGTCTTTATTTTGGTGGGATTATATTCTATCCTTGTTTACGTTATTAAAAATTAATTTCCAATTTTACTTTATGGTTGGTTATTAGTGTATACAAGAATAGTGGTTGGTGTTTTCCCTTTTAGATTTGTGGGTGTGAATATGTGTCTGTTCATACAGGTACATAGGAAAATTCCTCTAATTAGTGAGATATGCCTACTCTGTGCTAGTTTCATACCCTTGGCTAATTGGATACAGGACATTTGTAGTTATGGCATGGGTCCCATTGGAATGAGTTGTGATATATTCTGTAAGGGTATGTGAGATATTTCATAATTGTATTCCGATATGTGTAATAATATTTCATCATTCATGCATTAATGTAGAAGCTATTAAATAAATTTTAGTGATCCATTCCAAAGTATTTATAAATTTAAATGTGGAACTGTTAAAGTTAACTCCACATTCCCAAAGGTTGTGTAATGGAACATCATGAGCTTTTTAATGGTAATTCAGTACTTTATAAGGGTACCTTATACAATGTAAGGTTAACCTCATGTATTTGTGAGCTTTTTCATGGTAGTCCATATATTTCAAGTGTTGTGAATGGGGAACCCATTAATATCATAGGATGTGAAAGAGATACCAAATACATGGATGAATTACATGAGCATATCTAAAAGGGTTCTAGATTGAGAAAAAATCCACTGTTAATGGTTGGGATCACCCTGGTCGATCATGGAAGCTTATAGCGAGGCCCTGTGAGCATGAGTCAATGTATAAGAATCCAAATTTTGAAATAATTTTGAGTACTACCAATACCTGAGATTTCATTAAACAGTTTAACCCTATGTTACTATAGCCTGTTATTTATACCAAATTTAAAACCAATATGACAACTAAAATATATTAATGCCACCAAATAAACCACCATTCTATAGTTTCCCACTATGACCATTGTGGCATTCCATAGATAATATGAGCTACCGTCATATTGTCCCTAATTCTACCACCATTTGCTTTCCAAAATTCACCAAAAAAATATGCAAGATAACTGAAGTCAGCATTAAATCCATTTCCCTACATCAGTTTGAGATTTATTTCTACATTAATATAACATAGGCACATTGGAAAAGGCCATGGAGAATTGATGACTTCCAAAAAACATAAAATTATGGAAATAAATTCCCACATGAAATGAGGCATGTTATTCCAAAGTCTATTATGGCAGAAAAATGATCTATGAGGGAACCAAGATCAGCTATAAATACAATATGACATACTGCGTAGAACATTGCATGAATGGTTAGAAACATGAATAGCTTGAAAATGCTAGAAAATGGATTCCCATGATCGAGAACCCAATTAAAGGGCGTGATATTATTTATTGAAGCCCATAGTGCACACCAGAGTTCGGTTATTTTGTTAGAGGAAAAAACATGGATTGAGACATCAACTCCCCTGCATGTAAGCTTCATTGAAACTATTAATTTTATATACATAGGGATATTACATTACATTTATGATTCCACATGGGATTGAAGGATTATGGGATTTCAATGTATGAAGAAGATAGGATCTAGCATTTATGATATAAAAATATTTCATGTCAAAAATACATTTTCTCTCATATAATTAAAGGATAATTATTATGGATATATTTTAATGGAATTAAAAAAATTAACATTGAACCAATTCATGGAGAATATAAATTAGTGGATTTGAAGAGAATATTCAATGATTCAAATAGAAGACCTTGACGATACACGTGTCTATAAATTAAGAGTCATCCAAGGATAAAAATACACACTCACATAGAAATATCATGAAGACTCATCCTAATAAACTGGATTGCTAATATTTTTTGTATTTTATATTTAATTTTAATATGACTTATAATTCTCAAAAATATTTTATTTCTTATATAACAGTGGGGTAGAATTAAATATAGATTGAGAAAGGGATGGTGACATATTTTTAATGCTTTAGTCTAGGAACCTAGTTTTAATAAATTTACCTATTTTCATTGTTCATGGATTTAAAATTTTCTACTCATAATTTATTTATTTTTTTAAAAAAAATGTTTTTAATTATTTCATTTATTAAGGAATTATTTTATTGATATAACTATTTTTTGATAATGTTGATTGATTGGTCCAAAGAAAAGTTGAGATTGTTTGGTGAATATAAAACTTGTGAGGAAGAGGAATTTAACAGCCTTTAATTCTGAGGAATAAAAAGAACTCAATGGGCATTGCTTAGGCAATTAAAGGAAGATTCATTGGGGATATGACACATGGGATGGAGAGTAGTGAAAACTATGGAAATAATTTTGACTTTAAACATCATAAAATACCATAATTAATTGTGAAAAATGGAAATTTATTGTGAAACAATTCATTAAACCAAAAAATAAGTGAATGATATTCAATTTTAATGAAATACTAAGTTAAAATTTATAAATGGGAATGCAAACCTTAACATGAAATTTTGTCTCACATATTGATTTAAAAAAGTAATTTATTATTTGTTAGATATTCCTAAAAATAAAATCTACTTATTTAAATTTTCACCTATTAGAATTATATTATAGAATTAGTCTATCGAATTGATTTAGGATAAAACAAAACCCTACATCCAAAAGGAAAATTAAATAAATTATTCCACTCCCAATGAGAGGTTTGCGTCATGATAACATCACATATCTATATATATTTGATGTGTGTCCACACTAATCCCTTTCTAACCCTCCCTCATGAGGTCTTATATCTTTTTCAGTAATTAGTAATAATAAACACATCACAACCTCATAACATAGTTATGTATCATGTTCAGGGGAGTAGTGTATCATAAATATGATGGACATAAACCTATTTTCATATTTTTTATATGAATTGGCCCAAATATATATCATATCCTCCTCATCACCATGTTATCTCCAACACCAAGCCGTCATCACCTAGGACGTAACTAGAAACAACCCATGATATCATTTTTACTAGTAAAGGAAGAGAATGGAAGAGGGTGTATCCATACATTCAATTCACCACCAACCTAATTTTGGATGATACACCCATAACCCCAAAATTTTGGGTGTTGATAAGGTTACCCTTCTTGGGTGGGATGTGTATGAAAATGTAATTAAAATAAAATATAGGTTGATTTAAAAAAATACCCAACATATGGGTTAACATAAACAGAACTCGTGTACTCCAAACCACCACCACTATATCTGAAAACATATATAAAAAAATCTTCCACCACAAAATTCAACACACCACACGAACACCACACATAAAAAAACAATATATTTAGTTACACTTTTAAATATTTCATGAAATTTTAATATTACAATCCAAAACAAGTTCAACAATATTGAAATTAGTTAATCCAATGAACACATATAAATTTCACCCCAAGATTATTTAATTACAATCATGTAATTTCCGATTCATTATTCATAATTTAATCTATTTATGACTAGGAAAGTAAAATAAACATATGATATATCATTCATCTCATATCAAACACCAACACTAAAAAAATTATAAGTAATTATCACAACCCGACCAGTTTATCACAACAACCATAATCTCCCCACCCACCCCACATCTCATCGCACTGTATTCCATCTGACCATCACTTCACTACGCAATATATTCTACATAGAACATTGTTTCCACAATCTCTCGTAAAAACTGACAACAAGTTCAAAAAATCTCAAAAAATTCCCAACAATCACATTTAAACATTGAATAAATTCCCACTTTCTCAACACCACATTTCTTGTTCAACAAAAATATATTTTTTAAAATTACTTCATTATATAGCCTATTTATTATCACATAATTCCATATTTCCATGGGATCCCCATTAATTATCATAAATGAGTTATTATCCTTCACTTTTTAGAAATATAATATAATTTACACAATTATTGTTTTAAAATAATAATAAATAGAATATTTTAAAGGATACAAACAACTATGATTTTCATAAATATCATCAGGTAAGCACAATTCTGTTAATATTTCCTTAAAAAGGAAAAAAATACTTGTGAATACTCAAAATTACATTAAATTTCAGTTAATATAATTTTTTATCTTATTATGAGGACCCATAATATTCCCCCAAAGGAATAAAAATGAATATAATCCACACACATGAACATACAATGGAGAGAAAAATAATCCAATACATCCAGGAATATTTCTAATTCACCACACAAAATAGGGAGAATAAAAAACAACCAGAATACCTAAACCACACATGGAATCCATACATCAATATAAATCAAAACCATTGCTCATCAAAATAATTTCATGAAGGTACACCAATAAAGAAACCTCACCAATGAGAATTCCCTAAATATGAATTGGATGTATTTAATGAGAAGTAATATGAAATCACTATTTATTTTTAATATCAAACATCAAGAATACAATCATAAAAGACAAGGAAAATAAATGAATGGTACTCTAAAATAACCTATAATTCTCCCAAAACTCAATACTTATAATAGAAGAATGGTTAAAATATGATGGATTACAAAATTTATAAATATGATAGAACTCAACACATTAAAAAAATTACATAATACATCACAATGTTAGGTTTTATGATTCCGTCCAATTATATTTGTGGATATTAGTTCAAGCGGTGATTTCAATTAATTCAAATACCTAGGAAAATAAACTAAACATCATGAAACCTCTTGATATAACTCATTCACATTATATATACTGTTTTTATATCATGAGTCAATTATTCATATATATTATGTTTTAAAAATCATGCAGTGAATCATAATCCCCCATGCTATGAACAACCATTCACATAGTGGATAATGGTTCACACTGTGAACGACCCTTTGTAGTATAAATCGTGCATCAACCCCCATTAGACCATAATTTACCTCCCTTTAAACAACTTCACCAATTAAACGAACTATTAAAGGGAATAAGAATAAATTAAATACTATATAATAAATAATGATCAATAACTATATTATATATATGGGATGGTATTTTAAAATCCTTCCTAAACCATCCCTTAATTGAATGGTTGAGTAGCCCCATGATAATTCCCAAGGAGATTCTCATTCCTCACAGGATAGAACCATAACCTGTAACATTATAAATCTCGACTTTAAATGATTTATCAGAATAAATATTAATTAAATAATCATTGGAAAATAAATAAAATTTTGGCATTACCTATCCATACATCACACATCCTCTCGATTAAAAAAATTAATATGGAAAAAACATAATGTAAAACATTGGATATCTATAAAGAACATCGAGTAACAAAAACAACCCTCAACCTCTAATATCCCTCTCCTATAAGTAAAATTACACCTCTAATGGACTTTTTTCACCTACCAATATCCATAGCTACTCTCTATTTAGAGAATGAAGTTAAAGCCTATGTGGCCAATGTAATAAAAAGAAACAGAACAAAAACTAAACCCCAAACACATTCAATTCATCTCCTCACATATAATAAAAATAATTAACCATGGGAGAGATTAAAATATGCTGGAACCTACTACTCAAAAAAGATAATGTTATAGGTGTGTAAATAAGCGTAGTAGTGATTTGAAAAGTGAAAAATTCCAGCATGAATTATCATTAAATAGAAAACCATTTCATTATATATTTAAATACATATATATATAAAATATGTTTTTAATATCCTATTAAATTAACTAATAAAATAATAATTTCAACGGATCAATTTTCCATTCGTTTTTTCAAAATATTTTTCAAATAATAAAATATATTATAAAAATCCCATAATAATAATGAATATTAATTCAAATAAACACCTGAACGAAATCTAAAAAGATAAAAATAACATCAAAAGGTACTACCAAAATGATTAAAATTGGAATCCAAGTAAATAAGTTGTGATATAAAAGTTTCAATAATAGATTAACTATTGTTATGGTTTTATAAAACCATAACAAAGTATAAAACTTATAAAATAATTACCACAGGATTTCCCAATACATTAATTTATGATACCCTATATGTACTCGCTAAATAATCATCATTGATACTATCAATGTGATTTTTAGACATAAACTAGTCAGCTGATCTCAACTAGCCTCAGAGGTGGCATGTTCACTATGGGCATTAATTAAAATGGGGATCTATTCCATCTAATCATGTTGAAATAGTATCTCCCTCTCTACTATCACTGAAATTACCAGGATCTCATATATATATATATATATAATGATAGAGGTGATTATGTAATTCTAAATACAATATGTCAATCATGAATGTTCATCAGGTTTCCTAAGCCCGCATCTCAACACCATCCAAACAAATTACTGTTTGAAAGGGTAATATCCATGGAGGAATTCACATTTTAAAAAACAAAATCAATGGTTCCAACCATGCCTCATCATTTTATTTCAATACTTGTAATTTGAAAACACATTGTAGATCCAAAGCCTTTCTATTTTCCTAGGTCACCCATTAATGTTATACACAAACAGACAAATATATATATATATATATTCCCCAATTTAAAAAAACCCAACATAGCATTCATGAATTTCATTAAAGATAATAACTATAAATATTAACCTATATGTTTTTATGTGTATAATCCAGATTTTAAAATGAGGAAAAATTTATAAAAAATGACGATGCAGTTTGAAAATAAAATGTACCATTAAACATTTATGGAAAACCATTTGAAAGTACAAAACATCATCAATATCTTTGACATTCATAAGTAAAAATGTGTTGAAAATAAACCAAGCACATGGTGTTCTCAAATTTTAAAAAAAATTAAAACATGTTCCAAAGAGGAAAAACCATCACCAATTCTCAATAAAACATAGATAACATGAAGGATGGAAATTTCATGCATCAAAAAATTCAAAAATTTCTGTACATTAAAATATAATGAAAAAACACAATAAAACACTCATTAAATTATAGATTTAAATTTAAGGGATGGAATATGTGTAACATATACAAAAGATTTCAATTTTTCCAATGGGGGACTAAATATACATCAAGATGTCCATGATACTTTTGAAAATTATAATAAAACCAACGACCACATAACGCATTATTAAAAATATTTTTAATATGTAAATTGGATAAAAACATACCTAAATTCACTAGAAAACACATCACCAATGAAAACCATGGCTGGAACTATTTTTGAATGATCCCATGTAAACGTTAAGAAAAAAGAATCACAAAAAATCATATTCAGTTTAGGGGAATTCCATTTTTCACAAACCAAATAAAATATAATTAAATAATCAAATAAGAGTAAATATAAATGAATATAAGACCATGAGAAGTTATCTTGGGATTATTTCACCATGATTCTAAGAATAAATTATTAAGGAGAAGAGGTTTCTAGAAGGGGTGGTGTACACCCAATGGGATGCCCCATAGGGTTTCAATCATGTGGAATAGGGGGTAGTGGTAGATTAGATTTTATTTCATAAAATTTATATTTTAATTATTATTTTTTTAACTTAGTTAAATGGAATATTTTGGCATGGCTTACCCAAACCTATCATCGATAGTGTGAAAAGACTAGGTAAATCCGACCACACACACGATTGATCTGAATGATTATTATAATATTGTTACAAACCTGATAAATAGATCTATTAAAAATTTTAGGTCCCTCAAATCGTCGATTCATAGTCATATTTACCATACTCTCTCTACTAGATTCAAAAAACATAAAACGTTTCATGTGGGCTCCACACAGAACTCATCAGAGATACAAAAATACAGTAACTAATTTTAATATTAATAAAAATTAAGATCAATTTTTGAAAATTCCCAATACCATTAATTCATTTCCATCCGAAACTTCACTAATTCCATAATAGAATGAAAACAATAACCTTTGAACAAATGAAAAATAAATATCAGAAGTAAACCTCCTAAATCTATCCTAAAACCAAATGAAACAACTCATCATCAATGTTAAATCTATCTAAAACAATCATACCTAATTAAACCATGATACCAAAAGATGGATTAAAAATGTTGATCTCACCACAGTATAAAAGATTTCAAATTATGGTTTCTTGAATAGAGGATGAAAATTACAAAATCCCACTACTACAAATCATAACACTAGAGACATCAGTGATGAATCCAAACAATATAACATTCATAAATTAATCAAAAAGACATTAAATATCCAAATGAATACATAAAAAGTGATATACCTAGAAAAGTAGTAAAAGAAAATGTAAAAATACATTAATATCACATTATCCATTATTCAGATCATGTAGCTGTAGAAGATCACTTTACCAAAAATACACTTCTTAATAAAAAACAGGTGTCCCAACTAAAGACAGTGACAAATGATCTTTGTAAAATATAATCAATAGGGAACAAAGTTTCTAAAACAACCTCATTTGAATCACATAGGGAAATTATTTTATTATAAATAATTATAAAATGAAGATTTATCACTGAAGACATGATCTTATAGTTTTCACATATTATTAGAAGGGTAACCTTCAGAAAATATGAAATTAATATAGAATCAACTCAATAATTATTTTCCCATTATAATGAACACAGATAGATTACCCATATTTACAAAATACTCAAAATAACCAACCAAAATGAATGGTATTGATATCTTAGATCCACCTGAAGATTGTTCATGAACTAATTGGCCTTCATAACATTTCATGGAAAAACCTTCATAAAAATGGAATATGATTGTTTAAATTTGTGATGTACACCTTCACCATATGATTACCATTTATTATGCTTAAAATATTTCCCACATTATCTTACATGAAATATTCATGATGGAACTACATTAAAAATGTGGTCATAAAGAGCTCCCATTAAATCCAAACATTCAACAGAGATGGGAAAATGAAATTAAATTGATCTAAACTCGATCCACTAAAAAAATATCTAAATTAACATTAATATTTCCTTGAGGTATTAATAATAATAATATTCCATCAACATCCCCAAGAAACATTTTCACCTAAATTGATCCAAGATCACATTTATAAAGAGTAAAACCACATAAGGGGATCGATCCCACCACACTTTAATGATTTTGGGTGGTGTCGTCAACTGAGCAAGCAACTATTGAATATATATGATCCCTCAAATAATTTCTATGAGGAATAATATAAATAATAATAAAACACAAATCCTTATCAGTAACAATATCATTTTATTTCCCAGACATATATAATTAAGTCTCAAATTAAAATGATAGTTCTAAAAAATAAATCAATGAAATCCCTAAATTCAGTTTGGAAATTTAACCATTTAGAAACATTAAAGTATTTACATATACCATTTTAAAAATGAGAAATTTCACATTATAATTTAGAATGACTTTAAATTCAAATGTTTAATTTGAAACAGTTTTCCTCACATATGCCAATTTCAAAACTGCACATGATATATATTCAAAACATTCACATGTAATTTATCATAAACTCAATTTTAATGTGAATCATATTTTTATTTTCCACAATATAAAATAATACCAAAGTCCCCTTACGTGGCTTACATCATTCAATCCATCCATTCAACAACCAACCCATTTCTAGAATCAGGGATTCCCATTAGGAGGTTTCTTTCATTTCTATTGGAAACAATCAAAGATCCAAAGGATCCTCATATATTCCAAGATAACAATGTTTATTGGAAAACACACATTCATTGAAAATTCATTCCAAAAATAATCTCAAAATACATATAAAATCATACCAATAAAGTTTTTTATAAATATAACATTTTAGAACAAAAATATTATTTAAATATCAATAATTTAAAATTAATATTCACATTTAATCTAAAAACATTAAAGAATACAAAATTCAAAGAAAAAGTAAATGATAATGACTCTAAAATATCCTTTCAAGATGGTACTTGTGTCAGTGTGAAACATGACCACGTGGCTTGGTGGACCATGTTCCAAATACAAAACCAACATTTGGATTCATCATGAAACATGAAATCAGGATCCACATGGCTTCACAGAGCCTACAAAATCACCAAATTCCACTACTTCACTCCCCTTTATCATCACTATAATACCAAAATATTAAAAAAATTCCAAAAAAAAAGAGAATCAAATCCAAACATCCCATGGTTACTAATGGAATGGGATGAGTATGATCTCATGAAACTCATCCAAATCCCACTATACAGGTTTTGAAAATCTTATTATCTAAAATACATGTCACCCCAAAAGGTATCCTTTGAAAGAACTTTTTCCCAAACCATCCCGATCCATCCCTCTATCAGATGATCGAGATAGTACGTGACAAGGCCCAATGGGAGTTCTTGATACTGACAAGATGGCATAAGTTCCTGGGCATCATTGAATAACCACTTGGGAATGATTTTACAAAGTAAACATAATTAAAAAAGATATTAAAATAAAATCTAAGCTTGACATGACCTTCATGTACATTTTAAGTCATCACTAGATAAAAATAAACAAAAATAAACTACATATCATACAAAAGAAATAAGAAAACAATAGTGCGAATTAAAAACTACCTCACCCTATGATCTCCATCTTCTGCAGAGAAAATATGACATTCTAAAGGATTTTACTCTCTATCATGTTTCTATATATATCATATGTCCATAGAAATAACAAAAGAAAATGTGAAGAAGGTGATGGAAAAAACAGAAATAAAACTAAACCGCAATTATAGCTGTCTTATTATGACAATATAAGTCACCTCTGAACATATAAGAACTACAACGCCATAAGGGAGAGAATAAAATAAATTGGAAAACTACCAAAAAATGATAAATATATTGGCGTGAGAAAAAATACCATTTGGTAAACCAAAAGAGAAACACATCCAGTTAATTACATATAAATTGAAGACAATTTAATTCTTTTTTAAAATATATGTATTTTAAATCTGGGTTTAATTTCCTTTTAATACAATTTAAATGTAATATTTTAAAAAGTACAAATTTTATATTCCATTTTCTAAATCTATTTTTAATGTATGACATACATTCCAGAAATTCATTCATAAGAAATAAAATTTCATTAAATAAATATCACAATGAAAATTAATAAGGGGAAAGTATATTACAAGTAACTACCAAAAAAAAGTAACGTAGAATGAATGTAAATAGGTCGTAATTTAAGAGATTCCAAAAAAAATTAACAATTAAAATGATCTTATAAAAATATCACAAAATAAGTGGAAATTATATTACCTATAGAATGGTTAAAATTGGATAGTATTAAATATCTAGTAGTGTGACCCATATACACTCCCTTTGGAACCATATATATCATTTCGAAGTGATCCATAGTCTATAAAAAACCAGATTCTATCAACTAGTAGCACTAGTGGCACAACCCACCATATCGTTATCCTACCAGGGGAACCTAGTTCACAAAATCAAGTGTCAATAAAAACTATATGTTTAATATCACTAAAATTCACAGTTTATCATAGTTATATAAATATTCAATGGTGAGGAAGCAAGTAAAAATACAATATCTAAATCATAGAAAGTGACCATATGTGTTATTAACATATCTCAGCACCATCAATGAAAATTTATACTAGAATAGGCAGTATCCATTGAGGAGTCTTCCTTTTAATAAAAACATCTAATGGTAGCAACTAGGATTGATTATTTGAAAATGATCCTTTAAAATTTTACAACCCATTTTGAAAACCAATTCCTTTCGATTGTTCAAAGTAAAACATTAACCATATACACATATGAATTCACACACAGAGACATATATATAAATAGTGTGATAATATAGATATATAAAAAACATGAATTATTTTTTACAAAGATTATATCTATAAATATACCGGCTCATGTTTATGTTTATAATCCATATTTTAATAAGATGCAGAATTTAGATACTATTTTGATTCCATTTAGAAATAAAATGTTCTTCAAGGCCCTTATGTCAAACTTGAAAAATGGACAAAACATCATAAATATCACAATCATACCAAAATATAATAGTTCAAAAAGTAAACAAAGATCTCAGTGTGCTAAAATTTACAAAATATATTTTTAAAACATGTTCCACCAAGGAAATACCATGGCCAAATATTAATAAAACACATTGAATAATTAAGAGGATGAACTCATCTATTATATACATTTTTTATATTTTATTTTACTTTAAATATAATGAAAAAACCCAATAAAACACATAGGAATCTAATGTTTTCAATTAAATTTCTTCGACATTCATTAACTTACATAAAAATTTTCACTTTCTCTAATGGTGACCATAACATACCTCAATAATTTCCACGGAACTCAATAAAAATAAAGAAAATAAAACGGTCACAAAATAACAAAATTAAAAAAATACATGAAATAGAAATCATATGAAATAGTACCAATATTTTAAAGAGAATATATCGAATTTGATAACCACATTATGAATGGGCCTCAATTCAATCCTATTGAATCCGAAGAACAATGAATCTCCAATAAATCACTCAATCTGGTTTTAGGGGTTGAATAAGGTGATTACACCATATTATAGACACATAAAATAAAAAAATGAAAAAAATACAGAAGAAATTAATATGAGATGTTATCATGGGATACTCACACTATGAAAATGATAAGAAATCAACGATGAGAATATGGTATTGGAAGTGGGTTGTATACACATGAGGGGAAGCCCCCTAGGGCTAGGAAACATGGTAAGAATATGGAGGGGTATATTATAGTTTTCTAAAAAAATATAACTATTATATTTATTATTTTAAAATACAGAAAAACAAAATTTTCACTTTGTTTACCCAAACGATGCATCGAAAGTGTTCCCTTACTAGGAAAAACTATGGATATGCATGGATGGTTTTCAAGATTAACCTTTCCATGATCCAAACATGAATAGTTGTCCCACAAAGAATTTATTGTCTCTTGAATAATTTTAATCATGGTAGAATAACCATTATCCCTATACATAATTCAAAAAACAAATCATTTTAATGTTGGCTCCACCCTAAACTCATCTCCTAGACCAAAACTCAAAAAATAATTAGAATGATAATAAAAATAATGTTTGTGGTACGAAATGCGAGTCTTAAAGGATATGAACAGTTTTTTAACATAATATGACCAAACAATTAAATAAAATATACCACAAATGAAGCAACCCATTATCATGTCACATGAGTTCCAAACTCACATCATGTTGTCGATTTCACCCAACCTCTAAGAACTAGAGTAATAACCATCCCAATGTGATTTCTTAATCAAACATGAGCATGAAATTATTTATCTAGATACACCAATTTGTTGTATTCATTTTTTGATTAAAATATTCTAGTAGGATTTAATAAATCATTCAATGAATAGTCATTTTTTATAAAGATAAAAATTCTATTTTGAACATTGTTAAATTAGAAATTTCCTTTTACATTTATAATAAACAGAGGATTAACTATAAGACTATGTAAACAAGAACCTTGGGGTCCTTAGGGTAACTATCATTGGGTCATCATCCTATGATTTTATAAAACTTTATGATCAATACAACACAATTCTTACATGTGCGATAACTAGGGAGAGAATTGTAACGTTTTTACATGCTCAGTGACAATTTAATGTGGAATAACAACCAATTTCCATATGATTTGTTATTTTTGTAACATTGACTAAAGTATAATGATGTTTGATCTCTCCTAGTGATAATTATTCTAGTCACCACCTTGGAATGATGGGTTCCCATATTCTATCCCCATTTACAAACAATTCAATTTCCCATTTATCAATTCATATTATAAACAAAACCTACCGCAATAAATTATATTCTATTTAAATATAAAGGAAAACAATTTAATGTCAACCAACGCACCATGGTAGTCCCTAAAAACCATTTTTTTAATATGAAAACAAAATTTAAATTATTTTGAAAATTAGTGGAGTACATTTAAAAAATCAAGATATGGCATAACATGAAACCTCCTAAAATTAACACTTGATGTCATTGGAAATTGGATGGAATCAGAAATTATCTAGGAAGGGAGACACTATGGATAAAATATAAATGTATAAAAATCAATGTTCAACCTCATATTTTCAAATTAAACAAGACATGTGTATTCATGACCTTAGAGAACAAAAAAATTATGAATAAAGGAAAGATGTAGAAAACATTGTAAAGAGGAGAGCTTTATGGGAAGTAATTTTAATGAAAATATGGGTTATCACAATATGAATACATCAATGAATTGGAGGAGAGAGATATGTTAAGTTCTTATAGATGAAGCATTTAGTGGGGAGGGGGGAATAATAGAAAAAATGATTTATTTAAAATATGGAATGAATTTTTTTTATCAAAAAAAATAGATAGGCCATATTGTACGGCCACATTATTTTTCATACCATGAACCAACCATACAAATAAAAACTTCCTTATGCAGGCACTCAAATGGGAATTCAATATTGTTTGGTAAATCATGATCAAATCTAAAAAACTCATCTATTAAAAATTATGTACATTAAATATTGTTTACATATGGTTTCCATGAACTACGCACCAACTATGTGGCAGCTCAATATTTATTAAATTTCACATTTTAAAATAACAATGTTAAAAAAATTATAGATAAGGATAAAATAAATAAAATAACAAATATGTTTTAGTAAAAAAGAATTACAAGAGTGATAGGGATTATCCTTACTCCTTTTATGACTTCCCACAAAAATATTATAGTTCTCTTACCCATATTCACTATTCTAAACTAGTGTGACATTCTTTTTCTTCACAAAATGACACATTATTGAAGATCATAAAAAACAACTATGTAATATTATTCTTATTATACAATCAGTACATGAATTTTTTTTTCTATACACAATACACAATATATAGATAACAAAAATTCTATTTTATTTTGAATTATCTTCATGATATGTCCAGCTCTCTCTATCATTATATCTCTACATAGAAAAATTTGTAAATTATTTTTTAGTATATATAATACTCTCAATCAATACATAATGTATTATTCATATATGTCTCATTGTATTATCCACCTCATTACATTTAAATTTTAATTTCAAATTAAAACACAAAATACCAACTATATTTCATCACTTCTAAAGATTCCTCTCATATTTTGTTATTCTTCTTCTATATTATTTTAATGTATTCATGTGGAATCATATATAAATCTCATTTAAAAATAAAGTTTTTTTCATGAAGAACCAGTTACCCTCAACAAATTTAAAATTTATTCTTCCTTTTTTACAAAATAAACTCCCCCATACTGTGAGTCTTCACTGTTACACTGAATATTATGAAGCATAATATTCATCGCAACAAATAGATGTGTTTTTATCCTCTTCTATTGTCCTAAAATATTCATCATCATTGAGGAATAATATTTTCATAGAATAAAAAATATTTTTCAAAAACATTTTTCTTTATTTTTGTTCATGATGTTTTACAAATTAAATACTATCTTCAAAATCATCTAGTATAAAAACATATGAATTTTTTGATTAATTTCCAAAAAAAAATTTTAAAAAAAAATCACTCTTAAATTATGATCATGTTTGTTAGATTCCATAAAATATTCTCATAATCCTCAAAAAACAACAAAAAAAGTTTTAAGTATAGGACCCAATACATACTAAAGGAATGACTCTTAGATAATCTTTAAATGACTCTTAGGATTAAAGAGTTTTACACAATTATAGTATATGTACATAAAATTAACTCTTATGAATACTTTCTTTTCAAAATATCCAATGTTCCTCTATAGTGGATTTTATATATTTTTATAATTAAATATATTTATTGATGGTTTAATCTATTTCCCAATGGTTTAATCAACATTACTATTACAAATCAGTAAGATTAATATTATTAATTATAGAATTTTCTAAACATTTTAATGTATAATACTATTTATCAATGAACATATAGGGATGTTGTAATGGCCCAGACCTCTCCGTCCCATTCCTTTGTAAAAAAGAAGTCTACGAAGTGTTCTGGAGGGTAAAATGGACTTTTCCCACACCTTCCAGAATTTTGAAACTACACGCCGTGTAGATTGAGAACACGTCGTGTACCCCCTTTCCAGGTATACCCCGTGCTAATGGCCGTGTCCTTGCCATGTGAAGTCAATGGGTACATGCCGTGTACCCTAAATTACACACCATGTAGTCCCTCCCCGCGTACGCATTCCCAGTCAACAATTGTGTGTCATGTTAAGGTCGTGTCCTTGCCACGTGAAAAAATGAGTAAACATCGTGTGTCCAAACTACATGTCATGTAGTCCTTCCCCGTGTATGTGTTACCCTAAAACCGTCTGTTGACCAGTCAACGGTCGCGGAGCTGTGTTGGAAGCCACAGGGAGACTGTGTGAAAGAACCAAGTACATGCAGTGTACCATAAAGTACATGTCATGTAATTTTCCTTTCATGCCTATAAAAGGAGGGGGCCCCTCCTACTTTTCAACACACACCTCTCCTCCCCTATCCTTTGAGCAGAGTTCTCCCAAGAGACTTGAAGGCTCTTTCTTCAATAACTTCTTTGTCCGAGCTCCGATTTATGATCCGTTATCAGAAACAGGATCGTAACAACGAGGTGGAACTTCTGAGATTTGATCCGTTGAATTTCCATCGTCCTTTTCATTCTGAATTCCACCTGAGGAGGTTTTTCCGAGACCAGAAAGATGTGACGGACGTCGACAGACGTCTTCTAAGGTTGATCCGGGGGAGCATTGCGATCAGAACCTATTGAGGTAGGGATCTTACCTTTTTCTCTCTAATTTGTGAATCTTGCAGGGTGGGTATCCTCTTATTTTAATGAGAAACAGTTGAACTATTAAATAAAGATAATAACTGGTTAAAGAATGGGGTTGGGATGTTTTTGATTGCTGTTACTTTTCTTTTTATATCCTGTGATTATATTGTTAAATGAATAGGCTTATTCCTACTGAAAATAACGGTCGTTGGGGGCCTTTGCTTGCGCAATTAAATGTTTCCCTATCATTCTAGACCATTTAAGTTAATGAACCTTCGTGGAATATGGAAATTGGTTAATCACGTAAAGTTGGATGATTAAATGAAAATATGGAACCATTGTGTGATCACCCCGGTTGAACAAATTGGAACAATGAACATGTGGGCGTTGTCTTGGTTACGTGGCATGTTATGGGGGTGTTTTGTGGGTTGTTGTTGATCGAGAGAGTAGTGGTACTATGGTTGACTTGGTTGTGGGGTGGTGTGAATGATATAATAGTGATGGGAAGTGAGGTTTCAATAAATGGTATTAAAGGGATAATAATGATAAACGGGCTTTGTTGTGGTTGAGGTTATGGTGGTTGGCAGTGGGGCTACAGGGATAAGATTAAATGTGAACGGGTTATGGTTGTGAATAATAAATAAACAGTGTAAAGGTTAATAAATGGTGGGTCGTGGTAATGGAACATGAATAATAATCAATGGGTTGGTTGGTTGTTAAGAAGGTACTTGGTTGTGTTGCTTGTGTTTTCCTAACTTGATTTGTGGATGGAAGGGATTTGTCATGCGAATGATCATCGTGGTTGGTTGTGGATAGTTTCCCAGTAGTTAAGGAACTAATAAACTGATTCTGTTGAAATGTAAAAACCTAAATGTGGTTGGGGTTGTTTGTTGTTTGCATGCTTCGTGGTAGCAGTGCCGAGGAACGCGCTCAGTTTCTCTATTTAGAATCCATAGGTTGGGCTGAGTGGTTGCTATATATATATATATATATATATATATCTTTTGTGTTTTATCACACCCCACCCATGTTGAGCACTTAGTGCCGAACACTCCAATTTCATGGGAGAGGGTGTTTTCCCATTAGTTACTAGCTCCTTCCTGATCTTTTTTCCCTAGGCTGTGATGGCTTGAGGCGAACTTACACCCAAGACACTTCAGGTAGGTTTTGATTGGGGTTGTTTTAGCCCAAGACTCTTCAGGCATTCTTATAGACTATGATGTCTTGAGGCGACCTTACACCCAAGACTCCTCGGGTAGGTTTCGATTGAGACCCAGGTGTGTGCGGGCGAGATACGTGGTTTTGAGGAACATGTGTGTGTGTGTGGGATACGTGGTTGTGAGGCTCATGTGTGTGTGGGCAGGATATGTGGTTGTGAGGCCCAGGTGTGTGCGGGCAGGATACATGGTTGTGAGGCCCAGGTCTGTGCTGGTGGGGAGAGTGTGGCAGCGTCATGATGTTCGCCGTTAGGAAGAGAAGCTAACTAATGGGGAATGGTGCGGGGTATCAAATACTCTTGTTCTTATATACTACTACCTATTGTGTTGTGTTTTTGGTGAGTGTGGCTGGTGAATTTTGGTGGATATAATTCCTTCCTAGGTTCCTCTGTTGTTCTCACGGGACATTAGGATGTCTCCCCACTTGTGCACGAGAGCTTTAGGTTTCCCTACTGATAATACTTGTATGCTCACCCTACGTTTAATTTTAGGTTTCCAGGAGGACTACCAAGGCCATGTGGGACTGTACTAGTCAAACATTTGGAGTTCTTGCTATTTTTGTACTCTTGTTTTCTTTTGGTATTGTACTTTTGAGCTTTCTTGTACTTGTACCATGTTATACAATTGTTTAAACATGCATGTGGGCTCGGTTTGGGTTTACTTCTATACACTTGTTATTTTTATTTTTGGTGGTTGACATGTCATATTTCCCGATCCTAAATAATAAAAATGGTAATGCCTCCCATATTTTGTGAAAACTCATACCATTGGTGGTAGTCGCCACACCGGGGCCTACTGGAGGCGGGACTCGGGGGTCATTATCTCTCTTTCACCATTGCCAGCTCAGGAGGGGCATCATTAGTGGGAGGGGGTCATGATAGAATGGAATCAGAGGTGATGGTTGGGAGATAAGATGGAGTCTGGAGTGAGGCCCAGTGAGGATTTCATGGGATGGTAGGGAAAAAATGTTAGTTAATCATGGTTCATGGCATTGGCCAGCGAAGACTGGCTAGGACACAGGATTTTAGCCCCCCCCCCCCCCCCCCGTGATCCGATGTAAGGACTCTGAGCCTACCGAACAACCAAGTGAAACCACATTGATTGCAGGGTAGAGACCTTAGGGAAGGTACATGCATCACCATGATTGTGTTTTACTTGATTTGGGTGTTCTAGGAAAGAAATTGATATAATTTGATAAAATAAAACCTTGAGAAATTTCCTTACTAATTGGGCTTAGGCAATCCTTGTTTACCGAACAGCTATGGAACCTGGACGTCATCCCCGGGTGGCTCAGACGGTCGAGACCCAGCAGATCTAGGTGGTCGATCAGTTGAGGATTGACCGAGAGGAGGAAGATAACCAGTGGCAGAAGACTCTCCATTAATTCTAGTGGAAGAAACTAAAGAAGTATAAGGGTAGTACATCAGATGCGGATATGGGGGTGGCTTGAGGAGCTAAGGATCGGTTTTACCTTGATCCATTATCTGAGGGTGTATTGGTTTCCCCTAGTAGTTAGTCAGCTGAGAGGTGCGGCATGACAATGGTGGATGCTCTACCTCGGAAAGAGGATAGAGGTAGATGTTCTGTGGGCTGACTTTGAGAAGGAATTACTTTCTTCCATGATCAAGGTGGAGAAGCAGCAGAAGTTACTCTCCCTTCAGCAAGGGAGTATGTCTGTACGAGAGTTAGGGACCATGTTTAAGGATCTCTTGCGCTTTTCTCCAGATCTCTTTCTAGATGAGGAGTCTCGAGAGAGACGTTTGGAGGAGGCGCTTCGTCCTTCGCTCCAGTATGTTGTCACCCCCTTCACCCTTCTGACGTACTTAGCGATACAGAAGAAGGCATAGGTTGTAGAGAGGATGTACTCGCTGGGAGGTTCACCACGTGAGGGGTTTCAGCCAGGTTCATCTAATGGGAAGGAAGTTAGCAGCAGGTCTCCTGCGACGGGACCTTCTAGGTTCAGGCCACTGGGGAGCAGGCCCCAGTAGTTCCAGTTCAGATCTTCAGGTCCTCGTCCCTTTTTCACATTCCCAGGACCGAAGTGTTTTTCTTGTGGAGATTTTGGGAACGTTCAGAGTCGGTGCCCAACCCGAGCTCAGTACGGTGGAGGTGGGATGGTTCAGCGCCCACCTCAGCAGCACCAGTTTCCGGCGAGGCCCTTCCAGCAGCAGTAGGACCATGCTCCTCTGAGGGCAGACTTGGCGGGAGGAGGCTGACCTTAGGGCCCTCCTCTGGGACATCGACTAGGGCGTGGTCGGGGAGGTGGACGACCTCAGAGAGGCATGGGAGCTCAGCGTGGAAAGTTGCACGCAGCAGAGTTGACAGCTCCAGCAGGACCATAGGTGGTGTGAGGTAAGAATTTTTTGTTCAACACTCTTGTTTATGCTTTGTTCGATTCGGGACCATCGCACTCCTTTTTTGCACGGGGTCTAGAACATGCTTTGGGACTATAGGTAGAGAGAATTTCTATACCACTACATCTGAGTACACCAGTTGGAGGCGAGACCAGCGTATCTGTTGTTTTCTGGGGATGTGGGATGACGTTGGGACCACATCGTTCTAGAGGGGACCTTCTTCTGTTACAGATTCATCCATACGATGTCATCCTTGGCATCGACTGGTTGTTTTCTATTAGTTCCGTTATCGACTGCTTCTGGAGAAGAGTCGTGTTCTCCGATGTGGATGGGCAACGTGTAGCATTTGTTGCCGAGAGGAGGTATTAGGTGGGAAGCCGGCATGTGGAGCCTCTCATTTCCTTGTTAGGCGGTTTATTAGTGGTTCCAGCTGATACAGAGATGATGGATGTCCCAGAGTTTTTGGGGGCGTTCCTCGATGTTTTTCCCGAGGAGTTCGTGACTCTACCCCCCCCCCCCCCCCCCCCCCCCGACGTGATGTTGAGTTCAGGATAGACTTACAGCCTGGGGACCGTCTGATTTCGATGGCCCCTGATCAAATATAACCTTCGGAGTTGTGGGAGTTGCGGATTCAGATTGATGATCTGATGGAGAAGGGTTTTGTTTGACCCAGTGTGTCTCCATGGGGTGATCCAGTTTTGTTCGTGAAGAAGGCATATGGTGGTCTCAGGATATGTATAGACTACTAATGTTTGAACCAGGTAACAGTCAAAAACCATTACCCCCTCCCAAGGATAGATGATCTCATCGACCAACTGAGGGGAGAAGGTTGGTTTTCTAAGATTGATTTACGATCTGGATATCATCAGCTGAGGGTGAAGGATAGTGACATCTCGAAGATGGCTTTCAGGTGCAGGTATGAGCACTTCGAGTTTTTAGTGATGCCGTTTGGAGTTACGAATGCACCAGCAGTGTTCATGGGACTTATGAACTTTGTCTTCTGAGAGTTTCTGGACCTGTTCGTCGTTGTGTTTATCAACGACATCCTGATCTACTCAAGATC
This sequence comes from Viscum album, assembly GCA_963277665.1. NCBI lineage: Eukaryota > Viridiplantae > Streptophyta > Magnoliopsida > Santalales > Viscaceae > Viscum > Viscum album. Next base: position 1,925,682,589 of record OY728160.1, read on the forward strand.
AGAGGAGTAGCACGTTGAGAATCTCAGGACAGTCTTGGATGTCCTTCGACACGACCAGCTTTATGGGAAATTGTCGAAGTGTAAGTTCTTGGCGCAAGATGTACACTTCCTTGGGCACGTAGTTTCTCAGCAAGGAGTGTCAGTGGACCTGTCAAAGGTGGAGGAAGTTGTTTCTTGGGCAGCACCCAAGAGCTTGGCAGAAGTTCGTAGTTTCCTGGGGTTAGCAAGTCACTATCGGAGGTTCGTTTCAGACTTCTCTCGAGTTACTGCTCCATTGATAGCTTTGACTATGAAGAACCAATTATTCATATGGATCGAGAAATGTCAGAAGGCTTTTGACTACGTGAATGAGAAGTTGGTCAGTGCTCCCATACTCAGGTTTCTAGAGGAAGGGTTGTTGTGATAGGTGTTTTGTGATGGTTCTGGCCTTGGTCTGGGGTGTGTGCTGATGCATAATAAGGGTTTAATTTTTTATGGGTCTAGGCAGTTGCACCCTCACGAGCGTAACTATGCCAGCCTTGACCTGGAGCATGTAGAAGTAGTGTTCGCATTGAAGTTGTGGAAGCATTACCTCTTTGGGGAGCTCTTTTTGGTCTTCTCAGATTAAAAGAGCCTGCGTTATATCTTCTCCCAGCTTGACCTGAACTTGCGGCAGTGGAGATGGGTCAAGTTTTTCCAAGACTATGACATTGTTATCTCTTACACATAAGGTAAGGGCAACGTTTTTTCTGATTCCTTGAGCAGAAAGTCACACAAGGAAGTGGTTTGGGAATCCACTAATGCTTGGAAAGCGATGGTAGAGTTGGCCGCCTTGCACATGGATGCAGGGGTAGAAGGTGTTAGAGGTTGTTTGTTTCAGATGATGGTGTAGTCCTCCATAATTCAGTTGGTGGAAGAGTCTCAGTGGGGGGACTCAAAGGCGGAGGTGATGCGGGATTGTGTCGATCAGGGGAACGCTCCAGAAGGATGGTCAGAGGACAACTGACATCGGATGATTTTCCCTGGAAGGTTGTTTGATCTGGAGGCGATGCATGAGCGAGTTCTCCGTGAGTTCCATAGCTCATAATTGGTGGTATATCCAGGAGTACCAAAAATGTACTAAGGACTAAGGGAATAGTTTTGGTGGCCTGGGATGAAATGGGCAGTGGTGGAGTTCGTGGCTAAGTGCCTAGTGTATCTGCAAGTGATGGTTGAACACTGTGTTCCCTGTGGTTTGTTGAATCCTTTAGATGACCCTGAGTGGAAGTGGGATGACATCTATATGCACTTAGTCACAAGACTACCCAGAGCTGAGGGTGGTTATGATGCTATCTGGGTAGTGGTGGATCATCTGATAAAATCAGCTCACTTCTTAGCAATCAAGGTGTCGGGCCCGGTGAGTACCTTAGAACATAGGTTTGTAGACGAGGTGGTGCATTTGCAAGGAGTTCCGAGGACTATCATCTCATTCCAGGATACTCGGTTTACCTCACGAGTCCAGAAGGGGTTACAACATGCTTTTGACACCCAGCTACACCTTAGCGCTGCTTTCCACCCCCAGACCGACGGGCAGATAGAGCGGACTATCCAAATGCTGGAGGACATGATGCGAGCATACGTTCTGGATTTCGGAGGATCATGGGTATGACACATTCCTTAGTAGAGTTTTACCAATACAATATCTTCCACTCTACCATTGGCATGGCACCGTTTGAGGCTCTGTATGGAAGGCCATGTCGTTCACCCATTTGCTGGGAAGGGGTTGGTGAGACGGGTGCTCTTGGGCCCGAGGTAGTGTAGAGCACCACGGAAAAAGTCCACCTTGAACATGAGAGGATGAAGGCAGCTCAGGACCAACAAAAGTCGTATGGTGATCTTCGGAGGAGGCCCTTGGTGTTTGAGGTGGGAGATCATGTGTTCTTGAAGGTTTACCGTCGATGGGGGAAGCAGAGGTTTGGGAAAGGGAGAAATCTCTCACCCAGAATCATCGGACCTTTTGAGGTGTTGAGGCGAGTCGGCGAGGAGGGATATCAGTTGGCCCTGCCACCTCATTTGGAGAAAGTTCATGATGTCTTCCACGTCTCCCAGATTTTTCGGTACATACACGATGACTCTCACATTATCGACTGGAGAAAGTTATATATGGGAGACGACGCGACCATCGAGGAACAACTAGCCAGAATCGAGGATCGTAAAGAGAAGGTGCTCCATGGAAGAACCATTCCCTTGGTTCGTGTGTTGTGGATGCATGGAGGCCTCGAGGAGAGCACTTGGGAGTAGGAGACCCAGATGCACGCTCAGTACCCGGAGTTGTTTTGACATGTGTTTTACCTTTTTCATTTGAGCTTGTTTTTGTACCTTGTACCTTTGTTATATGGAATTCTTGGCTTGTCAGTTGTGAGACCTTTTGTTTCCTTATTCCCTAGTAATGTGTAACATGTCCGGATATGTTGGGAAAGGGAAAAACCTGAAACCCAATCGTGACACATTAATGCGGTTGCGATTGAACCCATGCGGGTGAGTTAGTGCCTCCTAAAGAGGATAATATCTCGACATTGGAAAATGAATTTTCCCCAAAACATGTGTTTGGGAAGTGTGTGGGTTGTACGGTGTTGGGGGCAGTGTGATTTGAAAAATACTAATGTATGGAAGTGGGATGACCCGATTCTTAATCGAGACCCATTAATGAGGATGCGATTAAACCCGTACAGGTGAGTCGGTGCCGCCTAAAGTGGATAATATCTCAACATAGGAGAGGGAATTCCTAACACCTATAATTAGGGTTTTTGGTTGGGTTCCTGTTATAACGAGAACCCTAAGAGGTATCTTCTTGGGTTCCCCTGGGTTGGTTTTTGAATTCTCGGGGATGAGAATGTTTTAAGAGGTATCTGATGTAATGGCCCGGACCTCTCCGGACCATTCTATTGTCAAAAAGATGGGTACGAAGTGTTCTAGAGGGTAAAATGGACTTTTCCCACACTTTACAGAATTTTGAAACTACACGACGTGTAGTTTGAGTACACGCCTTGTACCCCCTTTCCGGGAATACCTCGTGCTGAAGGTCATGTCCTTGTCGTGTAAATTAAATGGGTACACACCGTGTACCGTAAATTACATGTCGTGTAGTCCCTCAGCGTGTACACATTCCCAGTCAACGACCGTGTACCATGTTGAGTCCATGTCCATTCCGCATGAAATAAATGAGTACACGCCGTGTAGTCCTTCCCCACGTATGTGTTACGCTCAAACCATGTGTTGACCAGTCAATGGCCATAGAGCCGTGTTGGAAGCCACGTGGAGACCGTGTGAAAGAAACAAGTACATGTCGTGTACAATAATGTACACGCCGTGTACTTTTTCTTTTCACGCCTATAAAAGGAGGGGTCCCCTCCTCCTTTTCAACACACACCTCTCCTCCCCTCTCCTCTGAGAAGAGTTCTCCCAAGAGACTGGAAGGCTCTTTCTTCCATAACATATTCATCTGAGCTCCAATTTATGATCCATCAGTGGCCACGAGATCGTAACGACGAGGTGAAACTTCCAAGCTTGGATCTGTTGACTTTCCATTGGAATTTTCTTTCCAACTTCCACCTGGGGAGGTTTTTTCCGAAACCTGACAAAAGTGACGGATGCCGACAAACATCTTCTTAGGTTGATCCGGGGGAGAAATGCGATCAGAACCTGTTGAGGTAGGGATCATACCTTGGTCTCTCTAATTTGTGCATCTTGCGGGATGGGTATCCTCTTGTTTTATTGAGAAACAGTTGAACTATTAAATAAAGATAATAACTGGTTGAAGAACGGGGTTGGGAAGTTTTTGATTGCTGTTACTTTACTTTTTATATCCAGTGATTATGTTGTGAAATGAATAGGCTTATGCCTACTGAAAATAACGGTCATTGGGGGCCTTTGCTTGCGCAATTAAATGTTTCCCTATCTTTCTAGACCATTTAAGTGAATGAATCTTTGTGGAATGTGGAAATTGGTTAATCACGTAAAGTTGGATGATTAAATGAAAATCTGGAACCCTTGTGTGATCACCCCGGTTGAAAAGAATGGAATAATGAACATGTGGGCGTTGGCTTGGTTATGTGGCATGTGATGGGGGTGTTTTATGGGTTTTTGTGGATCGGGAGAGAAGCGGGGCTGCGGTTGACTTGGTTGTGGGTTGGTGTGAATGCTGTAATGTTGATGGGAAACAGGGCTACAATAAATGGAATTAAAGGAATAATAATGATAAATGGGATTTGTGGTGGTTCTGGTTATGGTGGTTGGAAGTGGGACTGCAGGGATAGGATTAAATGTGAATGGGCTATGGTTGTGAATAATAAATAAAAGGTGGAAGGATTAATAAATGGTGGGTCGTGGTAATGGAACGGAAATAATAATCAATGGGTTGGTTGGTTGTTAAGAAGGGACTTGGTTGTGTTTCTTGTGGTTTCCTAAATTTATTTGTGGATGGCAGGGATTTGTTATGAGAATGTTCATCGTGGTTGGTTGTGGATAGTTTCCCAGTAGTTATGGAACTGATAAACTAATTCTGTTGAAATGTGAAAAACTAAATGGGGTTGGGGTTGTTTGTTGTTTGTATGCTTCATGGTAGCAGTGCCAAGGCACATGCTCAGTTTCTCTGTTTAGAAGCCATAGGTTGTGCTGAGTGGTTCCTATAAATATATATATCTGTTGTGTTTTATCGCACCCCACCCATGTTGAGCAATTAGTGCTGAACACTCCCATTTCATGTGAGAGGGTGTTTTCCCCTTTGTTAGTAGCTCCATCCTGCTCCTTCCCTAGGCTCTGATGGCTTGAGGCGACCATACACCCAAGACTCTTCGGATAGGTTTCGATTGGGGTGGTTTTATCCCAAGACTCTTCGGGCATGCTTATAGGCTATGATTGCTTGAGGTGACCTTACACCCAGGACTCCTCGGGTAGGTTTCGATTGAGACCTAGGTGTGTGCGAGCGAGATACGTGGTTGTGATGCCTAGGTGTGTACGGGCGTGATTCGTGGTTGTGAGGCCGAGGTGTGTGCAGGTGGGATAAGTGGTTGTGAGGCCCAGGTGTGTGCGGACAAGATACATGGTTGTGAGGCCCAGGTGTGTGCGGGACGGGAGAGTGTGGCAGCGTCAGGACGTTCGCCATTTGGAAGAGCTTCTAACTAATGAGGAATGGTGCGGGGTACCCAATACTCTTGTTCTTATATACTACTACGTGTTGTGTTGTGTTTTTTGTGAGTGTGGCTGGTGATGTTTTGTGGATAGAATTCCTTGATATGGTCCTTCTGTTGTTCTGACAGGACATTAGGATGTCTCCCCACTTGTGCACGAGAGCTTTAGGTTTCCCTACAGAGTATACCTGTATGCTCCCACTACGTTTACATTCAAGTTTCCAGGAGAACTACCAAGGCCGTGCGGGACCCTACTAGTCGGATAGTTAGAGTTTTTGCAGTTGTTTTACTCTTGTTTTCATTTGGTATGGTACTTTTGAGCTTTCTTCTACTTGTACCTTGTTATAAAATTGTTTAAACATGCATGTGGGCTTGGTTTGGGTTTACTTCTATACACTTGTTCTTTTTCCATTTGGTGGTTGACCTATCCTATTTCCCAATCCTAAATAATAAAAAGGGTAGTCCCTCCCATATTTTTTGAAAACTCATACCCTTGGTGCTAGTCGCCACCACGGGGCCTATTGGAGGCGGGACTCGGGGGACATTATCTCTCTTTCACCATTGCCATCTCAGGAGGGGCATCTTTGGTGGGATGGGGTCGTGACAGATGCTCTATAAATTATACATTTCATTGATAACAAAATATGTCAATCCTTTGATATTGATCAAGATGAATTTGATGTATTAGATACATATTTCAATTTCAACCAGTCTATTCAGAGTTTTCATTTCACATACAACAATTGTTCTTTCCTTTATAACTTTTTTATCATGTTTTTAGAACCTGAGAGACTCTAACATATAGTGTAAAGGACACTTAGGTCTATAGAACATACTAACTATTCATATCCACATTTAATCAGCCAAAAAATACTTCCAAATAACAGTAAACATATCCAATAACAAATTAATCTATTTTAAACATTCCAAACTCTTATAATGTTCTTTAAACTCACATAACAAACATCATTTTATGCAATTTTAAATATGATTTATATATAGAAAATTATCAAACACAATAAAATTTATACTTCTTATTCAATTATATTTATTCTCTAAAAAAATAAAAAATGTAGGAGGATAATTATACATGTTTAAATATTAGTAGCATATTCATTCCTAAGATAAAAAACATCACAAAATATCACGTGGCCTTAACCCCCACCCCCTCATTGGATTGTTTTCCAACCGAGGAACAAAAATATATTTCCATTTCATCAAACTTATAAGTCAATAAAAATTCAACGATTTTATGTATACATGAGGGAACATGGTGTATTAAACAATATTATTGAATAATAAAATCATGTTTCCTATTATAGTTACTTATGACCACTTCTTTATAACAATTGAAATAACTTGATTCCAATACCACCTGATACCAACTAATAAACCACTCTAATATTTATTTCACCGCTCAATAATTTTCATTACAACCGTGATTAAAATGTTCATGCATTCATGCTCCCTGAAACTATTAGTGTAATTCATAAGATAATAGTACATCATTCCCCTTTAAAAATCAATATATGATAATATTCTATCCTTAATTAATATTTCTCTCCCACATTGGGTAAATCTATATATTTTTACTATTAACAATATTAATGTTCTCTCACTTTTAATATAAATTACAGAATAAATGTAAAGAAATATTAATTTTTTCTTTCTCTCTATTAGACAACAATAATCCAAAGAACAATTGAGAGTGGGTACTAGTTTCAACAAAGCATATATTTTGATGAATGGTGCCTATTAATTCTTCATCCACATCCATGTATTGTTATTTGAATCCCCATTTTCCTTAATACCTCTTTGATTGGATAGATTCTTCATTAACTATAATTTAAGGGGGTGGGAGTCCTCTTAGATTTGTAAAAATTAAAAAGTAAATATTTCTTTTTCATTTATATTATAACATGATTCATTTCATAATATTTAAATAGTATACCTAAAATGGAATCAACATATTCAAAATTCACCTGATGCAACCTTATACACAATTTAAATGTTTTTGTATTCTTTTTTTTATTAGTATCTTCTCCTTTCAGTTTGGAATCACTATATCTATTGGCATCAATTTATCATTCTTATTCCTCGTACTAAACATCATCTTCAATACTATTTTCGTAACAATAAAAATTTTACCTATTTTTAATTATATTACCATCACAACAAATATATTTTTAAACATAATTGAAAAATATTCATTCTTCTAAAATACCACCTCATTTTCTTCCTTACATATCCACAACACACCTCTAAATTTTTTCCATATCCCAATATCAAATAATGAATTTATGAATTCTAGCTGGTCATATGTAATTATTTTTGAACCAATTCTAATAAATATATGTAAAAACCCATTTTTTATGGTTAAAAATGGTTTATTTTTGTTCTTAACGTCCTTTAAGGGACTCAAATATCCCATTATTTGATATGAGATTATATAAATCTCAATCCATGGATTTTTTCATGATGATTTTTTCTATCAAATTTGAATAATCAATGACTTTTAATTTCCATTCAATTTCAACCTCTCATTATTTTGAGTATGATAATTAATACTCAATTGGGTAAGTAATATGATGATACATTATTTTGAAGTTTGAAAAACCAGTCTCATCTTCTATAAACCTAATTCAATGGTTGAAACATATTCACATCATTCTGTCATGAACTTTCAGAAAACTTTTATTTTTTTATTTTAAATGGATAACACTAACTAAGAAATTGTCTACCATGATATGTATAATATTAGTAATTCTGATTGTTAATCCAACATCTATTTCACATCTTACAACGGCCTTACAGTACAAACAATACATATTAAAAAACCATTCCTCTAATAATAGCTCATTTTCTAAATGCTTACACATAGTATTATTTCAATTTATTGACCATAAACAAATTCATTTTTTGATTCAACATTATGGAATACTCCAAAAACCGTACACTCCAATATATTATTTTATCAAAAAAAAATTTATGTCTCCATTTTTATCACTTTTCAATAATAATATGTGTCATTCTGTAATTTTAATATTTTTTGAGAATCATCTTGTTTTTCATTAAATATTGCCTTTTCCACCAATGAATTTGAATTAGTATTTCCAAAAACACATACATGATATTTTTCACCAATTATTTGTGATACTGAGTTTCTTAATAAAATATCATCATTATATTATACTTTAACTCCTTCCACAATTTATTTCTTTGAACACTCCCTAATTAAATGAGTAGGATTTTGAAAATAGGTTTTCTCCTTGTCGATTTTTTTTCAAAGTAAATTTTTTTTTGAAAAAACAATCACCATATTATTAATATATATATTAATTTCTAAGTTAATATTTATCATTTTATCTTCATCAATAATTTTCATCAACATCTCTATTAATTTTTTCACAATTGACACTTTTTCAATATGAGAGGATCCATTACAGATTGATAAAGGAAAATCAATATTAAAAGAATTATTACATTTTCCAATACTATAACCAATATAAAAAACATTTTTAGTTCCGAATTTTGAATGAAATATATTTATTTATCCTTAAGAATTTTATCATTAATTCCCTTATCACATTTAAAATTTTATTTATTCACCTTTTCAAATAACAACATAACACCATCTTTACGGAATGACTTTACCTCTTCATAAACATCAATAAAATCACTATCTGAAACCTTATATATATTAATCACATTTATAAATTTATCAAATTTTTACATTTGATCATTAAAGAGCACTTGGATGATTTTTCTTAAAGGAACTCATTGAATAATAATAATTATCCTCACTATCTCCATCCTCATCTAGTTTTTGGAATTTTTTTCTAAATATTTTTGCACCACAACAATTGAAATACATTAAATTTTACATTCCACTATATATAAATTTTCATTTTTTAGAATTTCATGATATTTTTTACATGCGTTTTTTGAAATTCACATTAAAAATTTATCAGAATATGAATCTTTATCATCAACATCCACCACTTTTCGAATCATATCTTTCTAAAATGATTTTAATGATATCTCTTTATCATTCATAGAGTTATTCTTTTAAAATTTATAAATAACATTTTATAATAAATAAAAAAATATGTGGATTACATAATAGAAATTTACCTATATCACCATATTGATTCATTTAGATCCTCATATCAATACAATTGTAAAAAATACATTGTATCTGCATGGAAACCATATTCTCCTCAAACTGCTCACAAAAACCATTGATGATGCTAAAAATTTCATTTACTATAGTATATATTTCGTGCACTATTTCATCAATTTTCACCCTAGGATTTTTATATGACAATTTCCAAATTTATAGCTAAAATATTTCAATTTATGCATTTTCCTTTTTAAATAAATTATAATTTTTTAAAATTGGATTTTAATATTTTGATCAACTTAAACTTCAGGAATTCCTTCACAAAAAAAAAGATAATTAAAATGATATTGAACATAACCATAATTTTATAAATTCTTATTTTCTACAACTTTTATTATAATACCATTAATAAGAGTAATAAAACCATATATTATAGATATAAAAATCATAAAATTTGAAAAAAGATATGATATAATCCCAAAATTATATGTGTAGTATTTCTAATTTTTAAAATATGGAATATTCTATCAATTCAATGAATTTCAGTTGACCATATTAACAAATAAAACACAAATAAATTACCTACAAATAGATACTTTTTTATAACAAAATAGGGAGAAAACAATCATAAACAGAGTAAAAAACATTCAAATAAAAAAACATTAAAATTTATGATCTTCAGAGGGAAGATAGTTCTCTAATACAAATATCAGAGGGCCCCAAGCATGGTGAGATTCCCTATGAACGAGGAGATCATTGATTAATAATATGATTCAATCATTTTATGATTTCTTATGAAATAATCAGCTATCACTTATTATAGTGATATTTATCTCAACTTAACTCACACAAACTATGGAATTTAATTAAACAGGGAACCCAATGTACAAGGTTCGCTACTCAAAATTAGTATCTAGTCCACAGAAAGATCTGGACTCACACGAGACCATAAGATCCAATAAAATTAATGTTAGTGATGCCAAAATAATTTTACAACATTCACATTAAAATATAAAAATGTTGCATCCTAATAGAATTAATCATTTTCTTGTTATAATGAGGTAGATATTATTCACCTTCCTTGAATTATTGAATTCCAAAAACATTATAGTTCTTCCAAACATCTTCTCTATTAAGAACATGTGTGACTACCCACTTCTTCACCACATCATACTATTGTGATGATCACAGTAAAAATGTTGTTTATTATTATTCTTATTTCACTTTATATTCATTCCATTCTTATTATTATACTTTCACAACATGAAATTATCTTATTTCTATACCCACTAAACCAAAAAATATCTCACATTACATTAATTCTCCATTATATTATCCCTAAAATAACTCACTCAATATATATATATATATGTTCTACACTTGATAAATATATTCATCTATGTATACTACTTTATTTATTCATAAAATACCCCATTCATGTATCTTTAAAATCTACATCCTCATCTTGACATTTTTATTTTAATTTAAATTTATAATTAAAACTACCAACTACATTAAATTTACACTCAACCTTCTTATCATGTTTTATTCATATTATTTAGTCATTATATCTCTATAAGTGGACTTCAACCTATATCATAATGTGATAGCGTGCATTAATGTATGAAATACTGGTTATCCTAAATCAATTCAAAAATAATTCTTCCATCATGTTGAAAAAAATCCTTTATATTAAGAGTCTTCCTACTTAAATAAATTAGATAAAATATTATTGTTAGTATTTACTAATTTTATTGAAATTATCATATTATATTCTCCTTAAATATTCTAATATAATAATAAAATATTCTAGCTACGAACATTTTTTTCCATCACCTTTATTGTTGAATTCCAATTGTAATTTTTTATACATGAAATAAGAACAATAAAATCATCTGATAGAAAAACTTATGAAATACAATTTCGAGAAGATAAGTTTTTATGTAAAACTCAATGTTAATTTCCATGAATCCCAATTCACCTATGGAAAATATCTACATAATATTATGAAATCTTATCACATTTTTATATATTTATAAACTTATCCATATTATGGGTATAATGCTCACATAATCTTATAATGATTCTAAATCATACTAGAAATGAATCTTACATTTTAGGAATATTCTATAACTCATGTCCATTTACATCAAATTATGTTTTACAAAAGTAAAATTATCCAACATTCTAAATTTCCTCCCATGATACATTAATCAACTGTTGGAAAAACAATGATATATTGATGGAATTAAGAACATTTATAATGGACATCTCAAATTTACTTTTATACATCAGTAAGATCACTCTTACAGGCATCAATGTTTCCCAATCATTTTAATGTATACTTGGATTTAAATTTACAAAAACATGGAAACTAAAGTATATTTACATTGATATTATAACTAAATAAGGTGACCATTACATATTTATCAAGATGAGTTTTATATATGAAAAATTTGTAGGATTTTAAATTGGAAATTTCACTTCTTCCTTAACATATATATAATTTTTTCCTTTTAAAATTTACTATAATACAAACAACTCTGTAGTGACTCTCTTATGCTGATTAAAATGAAAACATTAAAAAGATGACTTAAGAAGATTTTATATCTAGCTATGCTCAAATAAAAAAAACTTACAAATATCTTTAATACTCACTAAAATCATTCCAAAAAACTTCAATAACTCCAAATCATTGAAATATACTTCAAACCATATAAGAAATTATTTAATTTGAGTTTTCATATAATTTTTCTTTTGAAAAATTGTTGAAATAATAAACATATATTTTTTATTATGAAGACAAATAAAAAATCCTATAGTAAACCTATTGAAATTAATCTCTTGGTGACTTCTTCATTCATTGGATCAAGTATCTCCCAAAACATCTCGTTATTAAAATATAATCCAATGAATTTATTTGACATGTTTTGAACACCTACTTCAATGGATTGAACTATAGGATGTGTTTTAATAACATGAGAATCACATATTAGATGTTATTTATATAGAAAAATATTGGAATAAGTTAAATATAATATTATCTACATATTACTCTATGAAATTTCAATAAATTCTCTCAAATATAAGGGTAATCACATGATTTTAGGTACCTTAATTATTTTCCAGGTTTGGGGGAATCACAATTTTTCAATAAAAATACTTATGTACACAAAATCGATAGATTATTTATCATTATGATACTTATATATATTTATATTTGAAATATACATCCATGAATAAGAAGGATTGATGCATGTTTATTTAATTTATTAATAATTTCCTTTTGATACTATAAATTATTTTATTTTTAAATAATGATGGACATTATAAATGTTAATATAGAATCTAATATGTATATTTATTTTTATTAAAAATAAAATATAATATACCAATTTAAGGTATTGAAACTTATAAATGAATCCCCTTTATTATCTTATGTAATGTTCCCTCTACCTTAGTATTATGGGATGGTTCCATCTTCCTTTATCTCTATTTATATGTAGTGTTTGGATGATAGACCTAGGCGGTGAACAAAAATATGATTGTATAGTTCTATAATATCTATATGATTCCAACTAATAAGACATAGTTATTATTAATTAATGTGATTTTATAATGAACCTTTCCTTGATATCCTCTAAAAATAATACCCACCTAAAATTTCCACATACCTGAAGGGCGTTTTTGATCACCGTGGTCTATTATCTAGCACCTCTGATACAAAAAATTGAATTAATTAGGTCTCCCAACCTAAAAAACACAAATTTACCTATATATTCATATCTATAAGGTAATTTGAAAGAAAAAATCAATACATATATATCATCATAGAATGAGTTCAACATATGTGATATAACTGAAATGTCGATCGAAATTATAAAAGAGACAATTCTAATTAAAACTGAACAAAAAATAAAAACATTTTCTCCAACAGTCTCCATTTTAAAATGAAATAGAAACCCCCCACTATCTCACCATCAAGCAACCCATAACCAGCTGACAGAAAAACCAGAGGCCCCACAATGAGACCTTTCCTTTAACGACAAAAAATATCTAAAAATGTCTAAACCTATCAAAGGGGAGTGCATGTTGTGGGATAATATGATCATTATGGTCTATCTGAGGGTTTCTATATAAAATTTCTAAAAATTAATAAAAAACATGATAAAACATATATAAAACAATTCATAACATATGGTTTAGTAGTATTTATCAAAATCATGGAAAAACAATTTAATTTCTCCTTTTTAAAAATTTAAAAACATATAAGTTCAACCAGTTTAAATTCATTAAATATATATATATATATCAAAAATAATATATAAAATCAAACCAACCCATGTATCACATAGCATATCAAATCTATGGTTGTGCAACAAAAATATTACATGCGAAAACAACCCAAAATGACCCAAAATCATATGTAACATCATGGAAAGGATCAAAATAAGTCAAAATATCTTGAAAAAACATTCCAAATATATACAATTATAAATGAATCTGGACTCTATATATATTCATTTTTTCCAAATGTTAGAGGTATAACCTAGAATGTGAACCCCCCAATGTGTCTAACAAGTCCCTAGACAATAAGATTTGGAATCATAGGAAATCCCTATTAGAAAACCACCAGATATTGGAGGGCTGATGTTACAATACCTTCAACTTAATTACCAATGCCATATTCTATAATATTTTACCCTAAACATTTCATTAAACAATTTCATCATGTCATGCATTGAAAATAATTTCATGAATGCATTTATCAATTCATTGAAAACCCTTTTCATTTACAAAAACCAAGGGGAAATTATATTTTACAAAAACAATAAATTCAACACACACAAATCATAATATTCTATCAATACATTTCATTTATAAAATAGTATATCAAAAATAGGAGTGATTCAGTTCAACTACAATGTCTAGATATGGAACCACAACCCTCAATACTCATTACTCACATACCCATAATTTTCTCCGAAAAATGGAAGAAGACAAAAAAAATAACAATAGAGTCCTTATAATCAATCTACCCATCAATGAATTGAATAAATTTAACAAAAGGATTGATAGAGAAGAAAAAATAAGACATACATGAATAATGTACACCTTTATGCCATGATGAAGATGGAATTTATCAACAAAACAAGATCCCATAACAGATCATGTAAATAATATAAACAATCATCATAGTGATTAAATGGATCTATGAAAAAAAATAACAATGATACCTTGATCAAAGTTAATGATGAATAAAAAAGTATTACATGCATGTGGATACATATTGTAACTACAACAATTATCAATCATCTAACAATGTGTTTTTTAAGGGTTGGAGGCCTCCAAAATATCCAAATAGGTGCAAGAGATTGAGAGAAAGGGGATTCAAGTTTAAGGAATATATAAATATCACTTATACAGTGCCTTAAAATCCCAGTGTACATCACTTCATGATGTGTAATCTATCTACACATTGTGTAATCCATTTACACATCGTGTAATCCATTTACACATTGTGTAATCCATAGGGATAATATATGCAATTAAACTCATTTATTTTATATTAAAACCCTAATTTTTATCACTATAAAATGTGTAATACTTACATGGAATGTAATATTTCATGTTTTCTACTCATTTAGTACATGATCCTATCCGACATTACACATCATCTACAACCTTTAGATAGAATGTATATTTATATTAAATAATGAAATCTAGATATTCATAAATGAAAACCCAAACTACTCTGCAAGTTCTCTAAAGTCGAGGAGAAACCCTATAATCCATTACATAATTTATACACAGACTACATTAATTGAAATAACCATACATCCAAAAACCTTAGGTAATTTTTCACATTAAACATTCTCCATCGTCAATTTCCCCAAGACACACAAAATTCATGAGTAAAACATTTAACGAAGAGGGAATATCCATAAAGGGAGTAATTGGATATTAAAAACTCTTCACCATAATAATATATAACTCTGAGAAAGAACGTGGAAGAATGAATTCTATTAGATAGGTGATGTCATGTCTCTGTCATCAATAAATTGAACTCCCAGGTCTCATGAAAATATGACATGTGTCTCTATAACAATCTGACCAACAAAATAATCTTTCCATGAAATAATCTAACTTAAGGGTCGATGATCTATACTGGCTACTCAACAACAAAAGAATTTGTAATTTACTCAACATCTTACCAACTAATAATGTGTGAGGTATCATGATAATATATCTGAAGAAACGTTTTTTGGCACACATCATGAATTTATACGAACAGAAACAATAATTTTACTTGATAATCAACCATACCAAGCCACTCAGTGACCTCAAACTATTCAACATGTCTTAAAGAAATGTTTCATTTTTTTATCTGAGAGGGATAAAATCACTGAGAAAATATTAAGAAAAACTGATCATCACTGGAAAACTCCAATGGAAAACTGTATTGATCCACATAAGTGTTTGTTCGACTTAGTGTCATAACAACAGGATGACCTATATCCAAAATTCTTTTTGATATATACTGAAGGAGATTTAGTCCATCCAAAAAAATATTTTCCTACCTCAAGACAATAAATAAGTGATAATTTTAGTCAACCATTTAATTTCTGAAAAGGATCTATTCTAATAGAAAACTTCCTTATATTATTTTTAGAAAACATAACCACATATAGATTTTTATTTCATAATCCCCAAAAATCCAAGATATATTTTCCTATTAAATACTATAAAGCCTAAATAAATTTCTTTGTATGGATGTATGCTGGTGTATGTTAATATATACTCAATATGTTCTGATTCCACATCAACTTATTGAGAATCCTCTATAACAAAAATAAATCATATGATCCCTACCTAAAATAATGGTGTAAGGAGCCCCATTTGACCTCACGATTTCCAATTAATACATATCACCATGAACATAAACATTAATGGTGTCTATATTTGTAAATAAAGGAGTAAAACTTTTCAATTAATCAATTAACTCACAGATATAATTCCTACCTTACTAAATTTGTGTAAATTTAATTTCAATGTCCACAGATACCATGTACCATTTCTAAAAAATCACCAGAAGAGGATACAATAAACATTAAGGTTTCTGATTCTCTACCCTTATCTTTCGTCAAGTGTTATAGTGAGACACATAATTTGCAATGTGATTCCTTATACTCAAACATGAAAATCACCATATCATGTCATAATACATTTTCATAGTTCTCAAATGATCAAAGTGTGAGGAATTATGATAATGTAATCAAGCTAAGATACTCGTAGATAGTGTAAATAAAAAAATGGCAATAAATAATAATACCATCTGAAGAAAGATACCAACAATAAATGTTATCTCCACCATATAGGGTGTCCTGAATTACCTAAAACAGATCATCATACTAATGAATCTATAGAATATACTCAAGGAGAGATGATGATAGTTGAACATTGGTCAAAAACATATCTGAATCATCCTTTTATTCATCTATATTAAATTGAGAAAAAATACCCATAAGTTTTCCCTCTTCCTCCAATTCATGTATATCCACTAATGGCACATTCCCCCTTGATAATCTACAATTAAATTCCCCTACCTTGGGGTGTATGTGATATCATAGTCAAATAGATAAATATATTACACTAATTATCTCTATATGAGATTAATGTATTTTTTTAAATGATATAGTTCATACTCATATGGCATGAAAATTTTGTGAACCCATCCACAAAGAGATAGTGTTGAAAACCCTTAATCTTATAAATAACTACATAAATCTCTAAATCATGAATGGGGTAATTATATTAATGAGTTTGATTCTAAAGAGGGTTGTAAGATACCACATGATAATCATGATTTAGAAAAAAATGTAACCTATAACAAAAGCACCACCAAAAATAACATACCTCTTACCAGTCTATGGTATGATCAAAATAAAAGTCTATGTTAGATCTCAATTCAGCTCATCAAGATATGACTGACTTTTTGGGTCCCATATGAATTTCACACATTTCCAAATAAGAGGATTTAAATGTGACACCAAATTTTATAAATCCTTGAATAACTATTGATATTATCTAGAAATACCAAGGAAGATCGAAATATTAATGATGTTATTTGGTACATCTCATGAAAAATAGCCATTAAATTATCATAGTCAACTAATAATATATGCAAAAAAATCATGTTCCCTAAGAATATCTCATATGTAATTCAGAAATATCATTTCAAAAGAATTACATAAAAAAGAAGGCTCCTCATGATTTATAATACCAAACACAAATGTCTATCATTCTGACACCTAGATCTCAAATAAACAATATATCATCCTAAACAGTACAAAAAATTTGTCAAGATACTAATTTCATATCATATTCATTAAATACATTAAACTTGTAGGAGTATTAGCATGAAAAACTATAGCACGTGTAATTTTTGATGACTATAGATGTTATTTAATGTATTAATTGATATATAATACTCCCAAACACTAATAATATGAAACTAAAATAAAAAATAATATTCAAAGGAAATTTTCTTAATTAAAAGTTTAAATAAATTATCCACATAAGGAAAAAGGATACATATTCTTAACCGTCCCCCTGTTCAACTTCAAATAGTCCATTAACAATATAATTGAACCATATTCCATATTTGGAAACAGAACTGGGGTAACCCAAGATAAAATTATTGGGAGAGAAAATTGGTTTTTTATAAGGGGAACCTATTGTATTTTTTTCTTCTTCAGATCTATGGATTCCATACGATTGTTAGTTACAAAAAATAAGCTGCAGAAATGGAACTAGGGTAATCAAAAATTCCACCACCTTTACTAGAGGAATCCATTATAAATCATCAATGAAAACCTGGGTAATGTCCTAAAAATCTAATAAAAACCAACAATAGATAAATTTCATCAGGTTCAACTTCAATAGATGAAAAAAATCATGGTCTCCTAGATGGAAGGTACCCCACAACCAGAATATAAATAAAACTCTTCCTAAAACACCAACGATCTCCCACTGGCCGTAAGATACAAGACAAGATGATGATATAAATAAACATTAAAAAAATGAGAAACAAGAAAATCCATCACAATGATGATGTCATACATACCCATATGAAAAATGAGAAAGGATCAGACTAATTTATAATCA
The DNA here is from genome assembly GCA_963277665.1 of Viscum album. Classification (NCBI taxonomy): domain Eukaryota; kingdom Viridiplantae; phylum Streptophyta; class Magnoliopsida; order Santalales; family Viscaceae; genus Viscum; species Viscum album. The sequence continues at coordinate 1,925,701,027 of OY728160.1, forward strand.
TTTATCATTATCATACATGGACAATAAAACAACAACTATTTCCTCATCCCAATTGGTGTCTCTAACTCAATAGAAAAAGATATGATATCTTTTGGATGATTATGTTTTTAAAAAAATTGGTTGATTTATATTAGTGGGAAGAACTTTTTTTAAATAATGAAATATCAATTGAAAATGAAATAGATATGGTACCTATATCATTCACTATACTACCATATAAATCTATTATAAACTTATCTACGTTGTGATGGTTCTTTTCTTATGAGGCCTATGGATGGAGCTATATTGTCATATAACCATTTTAATACACCCAGGTATCCTTTGGATCTGATGATCCTTGAATATATAGAGGAGTGGATATAGTATTACAGAAATGTTATAGATTACAATAACACCCAAAACTATTTCATAACATTGTTTGTGAAGGAAGAAAACATTGTAGGTTCCCAACTATTCCATGATAATATCAAGTCACATTCCCACTACTTGACACAATTGATGATTTTAAAGAGTCCTAATACTGAAAACCACAAATTTCTATCATGTGATGATCATCCCACTTTCTATTTTTACATATTATGCTACTAAATATGCCTCTAATAGGAAGAGACGACGAATAATATCGAACAATGATTTAAAAACACATTTCTACCATCGTAGCCCTATCCACTATCTCTACATAGGATAAATTATATATCATCAATAACTATGAATTGATATTTGATCAAAAACCCTTCCTGTACTTCTGCACATTCATCTAGTCATTCATTAAAACCTATGGAGCAAGATGACCAATCTCTGTATACCAATTAGTGAAATTTGACACCAAATTCTCAACTTTATACAAATATGGGAACTCAATATACTTCTCCAACATCAGTGAATCTATAAAAATCTATATGAAGAGTAGAGTGCTGAAACCCTTCCAATCCTAGCCTACATTCCAATATTCTGATACCATATAATCCCTCTATAACTTTTTGGGACCTTCAAGTATAAATTCCATGCACTTCACTATGATAATCTCAGTTGTATACATTAATTAAAAAATTTGATCAATATTGTAAATCCAGTCCTTTACATCTCGATGTTCACTCTTACTGTTTAATGATTATGGCTTCATAAGAAAAACTCACATGATCGATCACTATCTCCTCCATTTCTTAAATTTATCTCAACATGTGTGTTCTAATATTAGGATACATTTTTATTGAAATCACAATCACCCCATATAGAGGCTTATATAATATTGGGATCTGTAGGTGGATAACCTCAATGATCATTAGTTTCACCCTCCTAAGGAACTCCAAGAACATGTCTCAGGGTGCACTATTTCAAACCAAATCAAATGAACTGATTTGAAAACATAATATTGTTATATCAAAATAGAAAATACATAATAAAAAATGATATTAACATCCTAAAATCAATAATATAGCCACACAAACCAATATAAATCTATAACATGACTCTCATCACTGAAAGATCTATCTCGGAACATACAGTAATATACCTCCCATGTACAAATAAATCTTTACCCAGTCTACAAAACACCACAATACAAGGAATCTGTATGAAGAAACTACCTCTAATAGTAAACTATGAGGAACCTGACCCCAATACCCTCTCAAACATGTACATTACCTTAATTTAAACATAATCTAATGATGTTACCAGTTCCCACAGTCAGAATCCTATAACATGATAAAAAAGTAAAAGGATTTATTTTTCCCAACATGAAGTGGAAAATATTGGAAATATATACATGTAAAATTGAAACAATGTATTAAAACAGCAATACATATATGTCATAATATAAAGCGAACAGTGTATGTGATACAATAGAAATGGAAGCAAGAAAATATCTAGGAGAAAATTCTAACTACAATGGATGAAGTAAACTAATCATATACTCCAACTGTCTCCATGTTATATTGTGGGAAAACCGCCCACCGTCTCATTATCAAGAAACCAAATCTCAACTAAAATAATACCTTTCTACCTCACTAGGAAATATTTCTTTTACCTATATCGAAAGACATCACATGGTCTACACGCTATTGAAGGGTTATGATGGTTGTGAGTCAATAGGATTATTAGGGCCTTTAATAGGGCATCCATATTAATTCATATAACAATAATCCATGTATTCTATACATTAATAAAAATAAGGCATTATATACGATTTGAAAATTTCATCTATATCATGGAAAAATAATTTATTTTCCCCATTATCACAACTTCTTAATAAGTAAGGAAAATATATTTCAAATAATTTCATATAAATATAAAAATTAAAATATATCAAATAAAACTAAATAATGAATCATATATCATATCATATCCATTACAGTACAACCACAATAGTACAAGATAATATATCACAAAAGTAGTTGTAACATCATGCCAAGTATCACATTAGGTCATGATAGCTAGGAAACCCATCCCTATTTTAACTAATATTGTGGGAAGAAAGCATATAGATATATGCATCAATTCTAGAGAGTAGAGGAACACCCTAGAATGTGAACCATCAAACAAGTTAAATAGTCCAGAGAATAATAGGTCTTAGGAGTAGAGGAAATCCAAGTTCGAAAACCCCTATAAAGTGGATGATACATATTACTATACCCTCCACCTATTAACCCAAGGATTCCCATTTGATCTATATTAAAAATATTCAATAATCCATTTCATCATATAATCCATTGAATACAGATTCATAAAAACCTTTCATAATTCTTTAAAAACCCTCATAATTTTCCAATGCTCTGGGAAATAAATATTTATTCAAAAACCCATTTCCAAAAACACTTAAAAAAATTTAGTGATTCATGCTATTTAATTTATAATATATTTTATGAAATTATGGATCAATTATTTTCAGTAACATAGGCTAGATATCGAACCCCTTAATTTGAAACGTGGGTCTCATATGCCTGTAATGGTATCCACCAACAGGAAGAACAGAACAATACAAATGGTGGACCTAGAATCAATATAAACATCATATAATATATTATGTTTAAAAAAACATTATGTAATAGTCCATTCCTTCCTGGTCTGTTATTCTTCCAATTTTGGTTAATGGATTTGTTCTAAGGAATTATAAACAAGGTTTTTTTCATAGAGCTGGGAGTAGGGACCTTTAACAACAATAATGTGGGATTCAGGCCTTGTAAAAAAAGATTCACAATGGGAAGTTTTGTGTCAGGATATAAATTGATTTGAGATTCAAAAAATAAAATCGAATAGACTAGAGACCCATTTTTCAGTGGATTTGATCCTTAAGGATTACCTGATTTAAATGGGTACTTCACATCATGTAATCCCCAATATAGTGAATAATTAAAATAATTTTCATCCAAATTATCATTCATTTAGAAATGCATTTTTCTTCCTATAATTTTCGAAAAACCCTAAGATCATTGAGGTGTCCATCCAGCATCATTCCCCTATATTTTATTTTTTCATCCTAGTGGTTGTTCATTGGAAATTTATTATCGATCCATTCTGTGTTCCCTTCATGTTCTCATTTATTTTTTTGTTCTTTTCCAAGGGACCTATTGTGTTGGTGTTTTTTTTGTTTGGTGTGAATTTTGGGTTCCAAATTTTTAAATCCTTTATGCATTATATGTTGATCTATAGTTAATATTGTGTGGTTGTGGTTCACATGCATTCTTCTTCACCTAGCGGTGCTCAACGAGTTTGAAAGATTCATCAAGGGAAGGATTCCCACGTTTCACATTATTTTTGTATCATGTGGATGGGTTTTATTTTTTATTAATCTATGTATTATGGAATTTCGAATTTAATTGAAGATAATTAATGGGTTAAATTTAAATTGAATGGTAAAGGGGAATGTTTCATAGGTTTTTATATCCTTAATATTATTTTGATATTTTAGATTGTATGGTCTTCATGCCCCACTAAAAATGATGATCGTTGGTGGTACTGTTTCTGCTGGATATATCTGTTTTGTCTATTGTGACTATTATGATTGTTGTTATATCACCAAGATTGGAAGTTTGTTAGTTACATATATTTTTCTAACGAAATGGTTTCCCTATGATTTTTTTTTTGTGATAAGACCCCTAAAATTTTGTGTAATATCTTAAAAATTCCATTTGTAAATATATAAAAATGGCTCTTGTATGTTGTGATTAATGGTTATTAATTTGGGATAGTGGTGTGTTGTTGTAATGTGGTGTGGGTTGAAAGATTTTGGGCCATTCATTAGGGGTGGTGAGGTGATAGTTTGGGTTTCGTTGTTTTAGGGAAACAAGGTGACAATTTTGGGATATGATTTTGGTAGGCAAGGTGATGGTGATATTGAGATTTTTTTGTTATGTTGTTTCCATACGCTAGATGTCTATGTAGTAATGGAAAGTACAAATAGTATATTAAAAATTATTGAAACGGATTGTGTTGATTTCACTAATAGAACATACATTTATTAATGATAATGTTAATGATGGGTTCTATGATTAAAATTGGTTGATGTTAAATACTGAAATGAATGGGCATTAAACAATGTAGAAATGTGAAGCTGTATTTGATTATCAAAACTATTCACCTTCAAAAATTACAGTTGTAGATACTAATAAATATGGGTAGAGGTGGAAGCAATTATGATAGTGTTGTCAAATGGTTGTTTTTTTATAACCTTTGTATTTTGATATAGTGTTTGACACTATATATAAATACTTCTAAATTAAATTTATTACTATCTGCACCCCACCCATGTTGAGACCTATATGTCCAACACCTTCGTAGTCACATAGCGTGTCATTCCTAACATCATGGTGGGAGGATGATTAGTGATATAGGACATAGGGTGCTTTCCAGCGGATGTATTTAAGGAAGTATAAGGGAACTGTTTCCAATGTGAAGATAAAGAGATAGCTGAAGGATCTCAAGATTTCTTTTTGTTGGATTTTGGCACTAACTGAGTTCTAGGTCTATTAAAAAGTTATCCAGATATAGGGATCTAAACCTTTGTGGTCAATGATATATCTGGGAGAGCGGAAGGGGGGATAATTTTTGCTCGAATTCATGATGGAATTCCTAGTAGAGTTCCCTTCATTGTCCATGAATGTAATAAATTGGACAGAGATTTATTATCTTCAGTGTAGGAACATATTAGTGGGGGAACCAGGAATGAGGATCTTGAACCTTCTTTGAGTTACCCTAGATATTTTTCTAGATGTGGGTAATCATATGAGACATCTTGAGGAGGGCCTTCATCCTTCTATCAAGAATGATGTTAACCATTGTACATTTCCAACATATCTGGAGGTTCTGAAGAAGGAATATAGGATAGAGTTAATGTAAAAATGAGGAGGATTGATGTGGAAAGGTAACCAATAGGGTAATTTGAGGGAGATAGTTTTCAGTGTTAGTCATTAGGTTCTAGGATCACTGAAATTTCAACTCACAGGTATTTGACCTCAATAGCTTAGTTTGTGGCCTTCTAGTGCTAGTGGTTTGTGTGATTTTCTAGGGAGATTTGAGAAAGTGTGTCTTGGTTGTGGGGTTCATGGCCATCGCTAAATCTAGTAACTAGTGTTTCCTCAATCTTAGTTTGTTATATGTGTATAGGTTCATCATTAGCCTCTACCGTAGTTACCTATGATGCTTTTTTAGCAGTAGGGGAAGCGTGTTTTTTATCCACCAAGGGAAGATGGGGAATGTAGAGGTCAGTCTCATGTTGATACTCATGTATAATGATCGTGAACCGAGTGTGGTTATAAATGTAGACGTCAAAAAATGGGCAACGAAGCTGTGCGTGGTTAGTTGCACATAGTGGGAGAAGTAACTCCAGATAGGCTATAGATCATCAAAGGTACAATCAATTTGATTAGACCCTTGTTTGAGCATTTACTGATACAAGATCTTTTTACTACTTTCTTTCACCCTCAATATCCCATTCTATTGGATATCATGTAGAAATCCTTACCTTGGACATGGTGTTGAGTTAGCCAATTAAATGTCATAACATCTGGTTTGATTTGTGCCTAGAGTGTTGAATTATAATTGGGCCATATAAGTCATGTGGGTATATATTCATTCTATAGATTCAATAATATGATATAATGATTGGTATTAACTAGTTATATTCCTATGTTCTATTTTTTTCTAACTTTGGAGGAGAGTCTTGTTTTTTTGTGGATCACCAGCACGTGGATTTCATTATTGAGAGGTGTTATCAAGTGGTAAGTCGGTGTGTGGATACCATTATTTCATTATTGAATGTGTTGTTAGTGGAATTAGTGGATGTGGTGAAAGTGGAGGTTCCTATGGTTTTTATGGATTTCAGTGTTGTTTTCCTTGAGGATGTTGTTTACTACCCCTCGACATGTTGTAGAGATTGTGATTGACTTGTAGCATAGTTATTATCCAATTACGATGGATCCTTATCGAATGAAACAATTTGTTTTGAGGGAGTTGATATGTCAGATAGATGAAATAATTTAGAAGGCTTTTATCCTACCTAGTGTTCCTCCAAGGGGTTCTCCTTTTTTGTTCTATTAGATGAAGGATAATAGTCTATGGTTGTGTATAGACTACCAGAAGTTGATTTGGGTGAAGTTAAGAAACCATTACCTAATTTACAGAATATAGAATCTTTTCAATCATCTGGGATGGAGGATTTTTTTCTATGATATATCTATAATCTGGATATCACTAGTTGTGGGTGAAAGTGGGGAGATATCCTAAATAATGATTTAAAATGAAGTTTTGTGGATTTTGATTTTGTATCCATGTCATTCGTTGATACGAACACAACATCAATGTTCATGGGTATTATGTATTATATTTTTTATGAATTCTTGGATTAGTTTGTCATCGTATTCATCGATGATATGTTAATCTACATAAATTCTGAAGAGGATAATGTTTAGCATCTCTGATATGTCTTCCATGTTCATTTATGCCACCAGAACTATGAAAGATTCTCTATGAGTTTGTTCTGGATATGAGAAGTTAATTTCCTTGGGACTTTTGTGTCTTATAATGGTGTGGTAGTAGGCCTACTGATGGTTGAAGCTGTTTTTTCATAGTAAACACCCATGAACAAGGAATATGTTCATTTTTTATTTGTGTCACAAGATATTTTTAGAGGTTTGCATCTAATTGATCTCGAGTAGCATCCCCATCGATATATTTGACTAGGAATGACCTATATTTTTTTGTGATCAGTTCTAGGTAGCATTCCATTGATTGATGTGAATATTTGTTAGTGATCTAGTGCTTCTACACCGGGAGGAGGGTGCTTTGTCTGAGGTGTTTTGTGATGCTTCCAATTTTGGATTCACGTTCCTCTTGATGAATTAGTGTGTAATGATCTTTTATGGGGCTATGATGTAATGCTATAATGAAGATAATAATTCCACTCATGATATGGAGCTATATGTGGTTGTGGCTACGCTAAATTTGTTGTGACATTACCTCATTAGGGTGCGATTTGTGGTCATTACAGACTATAAGTGCATGAGGTATGTCTTTTTTAAGCGTTATGTAAACTTAGGTCTATATAGGTGAATAGAATTTTATCATTATTTTTATTTTCTGTTCTCCTACACAATAATAAAGGGGAATTTTTGGTCGATGATTTGAGTAGGAAGTCATGGAAGGTTTTTCTATGGGAGTCTGTTGTGGCTTGGAGAGAGATAGGATAGTTGGATGCATTGAACATAGATTCAAGAGTGAATAGTAGTACAGTTTGTCTATTTGAGATGATGCTATAATATTTTCAAATGTAGTAGGTGGAGGAGTTTCATTTGGTGGACTCATAAGTAAAGGAGATTTTTAATCATGGTGGCCACGGTGAGGCTCTAAGGGGATGGTTATAACCCTATGTTATTTCAAGTAAGGCTATTTTTTCGATATCAATGCACAATGGATTAATTATTAAGATTAATATTCACCTTTGGTGGTACACCCATGAATTTATAAGATGTTCCATAACTTGATGATGATGTTTCGAGGACCCAATAAGAATGGGGATAGGGTAGAGATTGGGGAAATGTGCTTAGTTTTCTAGTATGTAAAAGCTGATCATCATGTTCATGTTGGTTTATTAAAGCACATGGATGTTGTTGAGTGGAAATTCGATGACATATAAATGGATTTCATCATATGGTTACCCTGATATCAGAGATGTTGTGATTTTATATGGGTGATCTTGAATTGGATGAAAAAATGAGACCACTTTATCGCAATCAAAGTGTCGGCCGTAGTTGATGCATTTGTTAAGAGGTACATGGATGAGATAGTTGCTACCTCATGGAGTTCCTAGGAACATTGTATTCGATTAGGATATATGTTTTACCTAAAGTTTATGTAAGTGATTTTATCATGCTTCTAGGATATAGGTACTGTTATTCAGTACTTTCTACCGACTTAAATAGGAGAATTGGAATAGACTATCTAGACATTGAAGGATATGTTACAGGTATGCATCTTAGTAATTTTTGGATCATGGGTATGAAAAATTCATTTGGTATAGTTTTCTTATAATATAGATATAAAGTTTCTATTTTCATTAATCTATTTCATTATTTTTATGGAAGACCATGTCATTCACTATTGTTATGGAAGGAGGTTGGGGAGACAACTTTTCTTGGTCCGAATGTGGTGGAGAGAATGATAGTAAAATTTAAGCTCCTTAGTGAGAGGATGAAATTAGAAAAAGGCATGAATAACTATTATATTGATAGTAGGAAGAGGCATTGGAGTTAGAGTTTGGGGACCACTTGTTATTTAAGGATTCCCCTCGATGTGGTAAATAATCATTTGGATGTGTTGGTTAGATTTCTCCAAGGTTTTTTGGGACACTTGAGGTGTTGGGTAGTGATGGAAATGTGGTATACCAATTGTAATTTCCATCGTGGTAGGAGATTATCCATGAAGTATCCCACATCTCCTAAATTATTATGTATCTTCATGACCTCTCCCGTGTCATTTATTATAGAGAGTTAGATATCAGTGATGACATGACGTTTGTGGAGTGGCCAGTGAATATCTAGGATCATCTGGAGAAGGTTCTGCATGGATGAACTTTTTATTTTGGTTGTGTGTTGTTTACTCATGGTGTATAGGAGGAAAATACTTGTGAGAAAAAGAAAAAAGAAGATTCCATTAACTTGTAGAAATTTTTTTTTACATTCCTCTATTTTTTCTCTCTAATGTGAGGTTTGAGAACATATTATTTAATTATATGAGATATTTCCCTTGTTTTGTGATGTGTGTGGTGTGATGTGTGATAATTTCCTAACATATAAAAAATCTGATTAACAAATTCTTAATCACTACACATTAAATGTGATGTGATTAAACCTGCGAGGCAAAATCTGTTACTCCTAGAGTAGATAGTATTCTGAAACAAAGGATGGAAATATCATTACTAGGTTTTAAAAATAGTTTATTCTCTTTGTTTTAGAGGCAGTGGGTTTGGGATTCATGTAGGATGAGATAGTTGTGAAGTGGTCATGTGAGAGATGTCAATTTTAAATTTTGGATTCACGGTGATGTGCTGGTTTGGGATGTTGTCTTCATTTGTTTAAGCATGCTTGGATGGTGGTAGTGTTTGAGGTATGATGAGATCATTGGGAGGTATCTCATGGAGTTTTTGTTTGGACACCATTTTATTGTTGTATTGGATTGGATTATAAAGTGTTAGAATAATTTTATAGGTATCTAATTTAACCATCCATGAATTGATGATTCATTAATTTTCAATTTTTGGTTGTTGGAGGTGTTTAGAGGAAATTTATAGAAGTTCTATTGCTAAGAGCTGGGAGTAGGGATCTTTAAGGACATATAAGTGGGATTCAAATTGTGTAAATAATTAATTATTTGAAATATGGGGTCAGGATATGTACTAAATTTGGGTTATAGAAATAAAAATATATTGATAAGAAATGTCTCTTCATGTGGAACTGAACCCTGACATTTACCCGATGTGAAAATTAATTACTTGTCATGTAATCTCCCAATACAGGGTTGACTCAGAATTTTTCTCTTCCAAATTATCTATCATTCATCCCTAGATTCTTATTTCTCATATTTTGGGTGCACCCTAGATTCCTCGATGTGTCATTCAATAACCATTCCTCCAACATTGACATGTTGATTGATGTGGTTGTTCATTTTTTGTCTGTGGTTGATCTATGGTGAGCCATCTTCTTGTTTTCCTTGATTTTATTCCATTCATCTCATGGGGATCAATTGTATTGGTGTTTCTTTGGTTTTGAGTGCTTATGGGTTTCATTTTTAAGGATATTTGGTGAGGTATGGTAGATCTATGGTTCTCATGTTGTGTTTATGATTTGCAGGAATTCTTCTTTACCATGTTGTGTGCAATGAGTTGGAAAGGTTATTCTGATGTAGGTATTCAGTCATTTAGAATATTTTGTATATAATAATGATGGTATTTTATTTTTTTATCTATGTAGTTTAGTTTTATTTGGATTAATTAATGTTTGATAATTTGTTAAACTCAAATTAAAGGGTAAAGGGGTATTATTTGAATGCTTTTACTTACATGATATGATTGTTATATTTTGGATTGCATAGGCATGATTCCCCAATGGAAATTATGGTTTTTGGTGAATTTATTTCACTGAATATTTGAATTTTTTGAATTTTTATTTTTTTGGATTATTATCAAATAACCAAATGAAGAGATTCGCTAATTATTTATACATTTCCTATGAAACATGTTCCCTAGGATTTAGTTTGTGTGATAACACCCCATAAATGACTAGAAATGTGATAAAATGACACTTTATAAATATGAAAAATGACTCTTTATATGTTGTGATGTGTGTACATGTATTTGTAAAGTTGGTGTGTTGTTTCAACGGTGTGTGGTTACGATATTTTTTTGGTAGTCATTTTGGGGTAGCAAGGTGATGATTATTAGGACTTCCTTTTTGGGTGGTGAGGTTATTGTCATCGGTTGTGCTTTTGGGGCAGGGAGGTGCTGGGGATATTGAGGTATATTTGATATGTGGTTTCATTGTTCTAGATTCATGAGTATTTATGGAATGAATAAATAATTTTTTATTAATTCATGTAATTTCATGTGTTGGTTTGTCTAATTGGAAGGAAATTTGTTAATTGAAAATCTTATGATGGGTTGGGTTAAAAAACTGGGGATTGTGTAAAAATGAAATTTATTGTTGTTAAACAGAGATGAAATTTGAATTTGTATTAGATCATATAGATAATTTACCTTCTAGAATGACCTTTGAAAATACTATTAAACAAATTTAGAGGTGGAAGAAAATTTGAATGTGTAGTGAGTTGGTTTTTTGGTTGCCAAGACCAAGGTTGGGGTTGAGTGTTTGATACTACATATTTATATACTTGTACATTTTTGAAATTTCGATATAAAACCCACCCATGTTGAGAACAGTCTCACAAACACCCACATAGTCACGTGGTAGAATCATCTGCAACATCCTGGAGGGATGATGAATGAAAGAACACCATCACTTCCCAAATACCTCATCTATATGATGTATGTGTTCTACATTATATGATGGTTGAATGTATTTTAGTGCATTAGATTATGAGACTTGGTAACCAAGGTGTCCTTATGATGATTGTTTATGTGGTTTCCAAGGTTTCATCAGTATGAGTTGTGATGTGGTGTCCTTTGTGTCTTCTGGATGATTTTTGATGTGTTAGCCAAGTTACTTCAAAATGAGATGTGATGTGTTGTGACACCCATGTATGTTTCATGGAGATTAGTTCTGAAGACCAGGTGTGTGGGCGTGGGATGTGTTATCTGGCTTAGGTTTCTCTGGGTGGTTTGTGCTTCGGGGACAATGTGTGTGTGAGACAGGTGTGTTATGGTATATTTGGAAGAGGTTGAAGTGGCCAAATGTTTTCTATTATGGTGTGAGAAAGGATAATTAGTGGGAAACTGGTGTGGGATACCCTATAATCGAGGTTCAATACTTATATAATTTTACTTCATTTGCGCTATTAGGTGGTTGTGACTTGGCGAGGATGGGATTGATAGAATGCATGTTTAGGTGTTGTTTGGTTCTTCTATTTTCTCATAGTTTCATTAGTATACTTCTTTAAAATGTTAATATGGATTTTGGGTTTCCCACAAACAATACATGTATTCTCACACTACATATATAAAACTATTTTCATGTTTCCAAGATAATTTATTTTACTTTGTTGTACCTTAAATTCTCAAAGCCTTGACCATTTTTGGGCCGCTACTTTAGCTTTACATTTGGGTATAGACTTTGGATAAATTTATTTGTATCAGTTATATTTATACAATCATGTGGGATTTTTTGTGTTGAGAATTAATATTATGTCTTTTAGTTGTTGTGGATGATTCAATCTATCTAGTAATCCTTTTTTATTATAAACGTTAATGCCTCCTATATTGTGAGAATTATGCACCCATGGTGTTAGTCGCCTATCAGAGGCCTATAGGTGGGGAGAATGAGGTTCATTATCTCTCATACTTCAGAGTAGTATCATTGGAAGTAGTTAGTCATGCCGGGTTTAGAATATAATATTAAACGACACATACCCCAAGAGTTGTAACACCCCAAGCTTCAATGGAATTCTTCTATATGAATAATACAATAGTGTGCAATGTACGCAACACTTAGTTCAAGCACAACAAAACCTTTCAAACTAGTCGTTTAGAAAGCTGTTATGAATAGTAATAACCACAATTTAAATTTTATATACATAACCTATAATTTTAACATTCATAATTTGTGTTTCTTAGACATAATATAATTTCAATTTCAATTTTTTACATAGAAGAAGTATTTTAAAAAAATGTTGTTTTTCCGCTTTTTAAGGATGAACCCCTTATAAATCCAATATTTGAAACTTTTATATATTCAATTTCATTTAATTAAATTATTCATTATATGTCAGACATAAATATTTAGTTTTGATATATGTTTTGTGCTTTTCTAATATCTTTCATATTTTGATGAATAGTGAATGATAATAGTTTTGAATTGAAAACAATTTTTTTAATAAAAATAATATATAGTGATAAATTATGCATTTGAATGGTTTTAAATAATAATTTGATTATATTTTTATTATATAATAAAATTTTGGTAATTGTATGTAATTTCATTTTTAATCCTCACAATAACACATATCAACCATTTGATATTTTTTACTTCTCAAAAACCCGCATTCTGGTTTTGACTACGAGAATTAATTCAAAATTAAATAATGCAACATTAATGTTTTTAATTTTTTAAAATCTACATCATTTTTGGATATTGAATATCAAAATTATCTTAGGGTTAATTTTTGGTATTTTTCAGAAAACGATCAATTTTTTAGGAATAGTGAAATACACAGTTTTATTATTTAAAAACTTAATATTTATTTAAATAATAGTTTATTTTATTTTATTTTTTTATGTCTAAATAGATACCTAATACCTATATTATTTAAATGTAATTCATCAAAGTCATTTTATAATAAATTATATGTATAAATGTTTATAGAATTTTTTTATGTTTTTTACCCACCATCAAGGAACATTAACAAATTTTCATAAAACATAATTTTACCACTTCTATAAATTGAATTTAAAAAATCAGAGAGACATGGTTTATATTATTTAGTAAAATTTGGTTCAGTAATATTAAAATAACTTTTTGTGAATAGTAAATTCTGACTTTTATTTACCACGGTTAAAAGTAAATTGGGTAATTAAAGGTAAAATTCATATTATAATTACCCTAACACATGATCTAATTCTATTGGATAAGTGTTTTTCAAACAAAGTCAACCTTACAAATAAAATATAATCTCCTTTGTTCCACTTGTATTAGATTAGGACCTTTATTATTTTTTTATTTAAAAAAAGAGTTAGATGTGTTAAATTCAAATTTCCATAACTAAAACATAGTTGACATAGGGTTATGCATAATATAAATTTCACTAGAAATATTCAATAGAAATATAAAATTATTTCATACATCATGGTATGTTATTTATAATTTTTCAACATTAACAAAATTAAAAAATTTATGACACAATGTTGATGCAGAAATTACCTTATTAATGAAATATTAAAAGAATTGATATTATAAATATCAAAATAAATGTAAATTTGTAATTTTGATGAATTCCACTAATTTTATAATTTAATATGAAATGTTACAGTTGATTCAATTTTTTTTGAAGAAATCATATTTTTTGACATTGACGAAAACCAAATAATAAAAATGACATAAATGAGTTTTAAAACAAATAGTCTATATTTAAATGATATAATACTCTTAAAAATCTATGGTTCAGCCAAAGGACATATATAATTATATTAATGTCATTAATTAACCATTTTTGGGTTCCTTTTTCCTTTTATAGAAAGTTTATTTGTCATATAATATAAAAATACAAGGAGACATGGTAAATGTTAAATTATTTAATCAACAGTTAAATCTAAAAAATAATGTGAATATTGTGACATAATCCAGTCTAAAACCTATTGGTTGAGAGATATTCGACCCATCTCCACCTTATCCTCAAAATAAATCCTTTTTGAGCCATTACAAACATAATATGATTATATAAAAAATTAATATATCAGGGTTTTCCTAAAGTGAACCTCACCACTCTTATAAAAGGGTACATCCCCTTATCTCAATATCACACTTCCTATACCATTTTTCTTGGCCAACCACTACACAAATCTCATACCAAAAAACCCTCAATTTAATCTGGAAATATATCATTGATCAGAAATCCAACATAATAAGCCCTTTTGATCAAGTCAAAAGGAATCACCCGAAGAAAAGGTAATTATTTCATTATCTCTTTCAATGTTCTTTTCTTCTTCTATATCCTCTTTAATTGTTGTTTCCATAAAATAATAATAAATCCAGTACCTTATATATACATTGATTTTATTATAAATATAAATCTTCTATATTCATTACTCTATTGATCTTACGAATGACATAGTCACCATACGTGCGTACCTACGGCTTACCGTCTCCACGTCATGGAGTAGTTTGTTATTCAACACTTAATTATATGGATGGGTATAATAAATAGAATAATTTATTTAAATAATAAATATAACATGTTAATTATTATTTATATATGAAATACCATCCAATTACATACGATTTCATCATTAATAGAATGGTATTATCGCTCGTGCGTACATACGAATCACAATCTCCAGGAACGAGATGAGATTCATTCCCCGTCAAACCCATTCAAAATTAAATTTCCTTTTATGATTAAAAAAATAAATTTTAGGAACATAATATAATTCTGGATATGAATAAAATACATTTTATCCAAAATATAGATGACTTAGATAACTAAACATATAAAGAAAAATGAATCAGTTAACACCTGAAATAATGATACTACTGAATTATTATTAACAATGAAATATTAAAAATCATATATTGTATCATATTTATTTATATGGTTCCTATATAATTTAATAACAATTTTCTCACCATTATACCAGTTTTTAATGTACCCTCAACTATGGGAAAGTACAATATAAGGGTTTTTCATCTCACTTTTTATTCCTGTGAGATCCATGCTGTAATTCCACTATTTCCTTTTGTGTGGTGTATATACTATCCATGATTTTATTCATTGTGTAATATAAGTTAGTTTATGGGTTTTAAAATCATCTTTGAATGATCCCTCTTTCATGGGGTATATATTTGGTATGTTACCAATTCAGTAAGGGAATTTCTAATTTCAATTTCCACTCTTTGGGTATTATGAAAACTCCATTGATTTTGTTACTTCAAGATTATGTGTGAAATATCTATTTATTTATTTATGTAGTAATTTACACTCCCCTTTGTGTGTATAATCTTTTGGTACATATAATCACTCCATTGATAAACTCTCAATTCATCGATATGATCTTCATAAAAGTAATCTTAACTCAATTTTCATTCACGGATTTAAACATCTAAGTCATTGATGTTGTTTTTAAAAGAATATGTGTGAATGTAATTTGATTGATTAGAGTTAATATCCAATAATATTTATTTTATTTATATTTTTCATACATAATTATTTCATTGATTTATCCTAATCTTAAGGATACTATCTTTATAAGGGATTTCATCTCAATTTACATTCCATTGATACTTCTTTGTTGTTATGCACGAATTAACTTTTATATGTTTTATATATTATACATTGACAAATTATGTCATGAATCCAATTATTCTCATGATATTAGAAAGTCTTGATTACTTAAATTACTTTTATTCAAGCATCTATAATTTATTTAGAAAATCTAACTAAAATATCATTTTAAATGTTTTAAAGATTTATTCTACTGAATCGTTCCCATTAATTTCCATGTTTCAAAAATGGGTTTAAGGATTTATTAATATATATATTAATTTTTCAAAATTAAAATTCATTTTAAGAGTTTCAATGTGGTATGGAACAATTTGATTCAAAAATATATTTTAAATAGCTTCGTAATAAATAGTGAGACTTTCAAATGTTTTCTAGTAAAGGAGGATATTTCTCTTATATAGTTTTCATGATTATTTTCGTCTATGTCAATATCCTTCATTATTCTAGATTGAGGATAATTTATTATAATACAATATTTCATGTTATTTTCAATGAATTATGTTTGACGGTGGATGTGCTATTTTTTTTTACAATTCATGGTTTATGGTTAAAATTTTGAATTTTTGTATGATAGTTTTAAATCGAATGATTAGATTACATTTCAACATTTTCATATGAAGAATGAATTGGACATAGTATGTGAATGGTGGAGCCTGCTTTATCTCTTCAATACATCATTAGTTCTCATGAGACAAACTAGTGTCGTTTCATAATGCCTTAACAAAAACATTTTGTATAGTTTGGCATGAGGCCTTGAATATGTTGTTGTGATGTCCGAAATTATATATTACATCAATATGTAATTAGCTATTGATATTACATGGGATTATTCTACTAGTAGGATATACATGTGAATAAGTAAATGGAATTATTTGATTTATATTTTCTATATTATGCTAATGATTTTTTTTAAAGGCATGTGTTTTATTCTTAGACATTTACTTAAATGTTTATGATTATTTATGATAGTTTCCAACATATTGTTGTCCTTTTTGAGAATCTGAGATCACCCCTTTCTTATCTTTTATTTTTATCATGATCTAGAGAAGTATATTATGACTTACCTATAGGAATAGGCTAAGGGATATAAGAGTGTTCAAAGGAGACACAATGTTGTTATATTTCATTTTCTAATATAATGTAAAATTTTTGTATGTATCTAGTACATGCATGGATACTAGACTAACCGATCTTTTGAGAATTGGTCTATTGTGATCAGGCCAATGTTATGTAATAATCCACCAAGTCAGTGTAACTATGGTAGAGGCATTACAAGATTGGATGCCCCCACACCACACCAAACACAAAATATTCCCCTAGAACAAGATCCCATAAGGGATCT
This sequence comes from Viscum album, assembly GCA_963277665.1. Taxonomy (NCBI): domain Eukaryota; kingdom Viridiplantae; phylum Streptophyta; class Magnoliopsida; order Santalales; family Viscaceae; genus Viscum; species Viscum album. Next base: position 1,925,718,524 of record OY728160.1, read on the forward strand.
AAGAAAGAATCCAAAGATTGATCAGCACTGATCAAAATGCCTGATCACGCAATACAATGGTGCTACCATGATCCAAGTAATTGAATATGTATAAAATATTACTCACAGAGAGTGGAGCGCCAAAATGACAACAACAATAAATTTACAAAAGATTTAATATAGAAGGGCTTGAGGTCTCCAAATTGCAAAAGAGGAGATCTAGGTTCAGTGTCTGGGTGTTACACGTTGAATGTGTAACCATTTAACTTGTTTGAAATTCTAAAATCAATATCTTTGATACTTTCAAAGCATTTAATTCTTTTACCCATCCTGTAATCCATAGGGATCATATACACATAAAAACCCACATACTTTTTATTAAAATCCATTTTTTACAAATACATGGAAGGAAGTATTTGCATGATGTGTAATCTTTATGTTTCTGTTGTCAACTCATAACATGATCTTTTTGAATAGTATATGTCATTTTCGTCTAATATTCAATATTTAAATTTCAAAAAGATAGGGAAAACTATAAATTCATACATGAAACAAAACACCATCGGTATTCTTCATACTCATTTTTAACCCCAATATGACATTAAACATTTATAACCAAAATCCATTAATTCAAATAAACATGAATCTTTGAACATTAAGTCATTTTTTCAATAAAATTTTCTCCTTCCTTTGATGTACTTAGAAACAGCCAATTAAAGTGAAAAATATCTAAAGAGGAAGGAACTAAATGAAAGATGGTAACATGATGTTATATAAATACTACTCCAGATAATAAATATTTGTATATATTTTTTTCATTCTAGTTAATGAATCCTCTCTAGTACCTATATTGAAATTCATATGCTCATTAATTATAGATAATATTCTTTATTCAAAGGTTATATGAGGGTATCATCAGGTTCATGGATGTCACACTCCCCTATGTTATAATACCTGTATGATAGAACCTTATGATTATAGGATAAACAATTCTCCAATATTTTAATCAAGGTTTTACTATTCACTATCATTCTCTTGGAACCCAACCAAACATGACATGGATTAGTTTCTCACATATAAGATGAACCTCGTAAAAACACCTTTGTGTTTCATCATTATTTTTATTCATTCTTAAGGGGGAGCTAAATATTATAATAGAGGATCACGAATCTAAATGTTCATATGGGATTAATTTATAAAATAAAATATCTTTTAAAAATTGAAACCTTAGATTCACCCCTTCTTAGATGTTTACTATGAAATAATGAAACATCAAAATTAATCAACATTTTATAAAAAATAATATTTTGTGTTCCTATAAAATTAAAAAAAATCCTATAAAATATCTAATAGTGTTACAATTAGTTATTATTTCCTATTGAATAATTTAATATAGAGGTATTATATTGTTTTTATTTATATATGTTTGTATTCTATAAATCATTCCCCTCTACGGATCATGTCATCCATTGTTTTTCTTATTATAAATTATATTAATTTTTATGATATATATATATATATTATAAGTTCTCTTCTAGTAGTAATTTTTTACAGTGGTCAAAAAATATTCAATTCTATTTTGTTAATTTAATTTTTACCCAGTGTTTATTTTTATCATGTGAATACCAGTTTCTCTTTTGTCAATTACTATAATAACTATAATGGTCTAAATTTTCCATTACTCTAAATGCTTTATTGACTAATCATTCTTGAAATAATTGTTTAATTCTTATTTTAATAATACTATTATAAATTCCAATATTAAATTTATTTGAAATACTTTTCAATGTAGTGGATGAGATATATAAATAATTTGGATGATTTCAAAATTAATGAATTTTTTTTTGAAAATATAAATTTTAAATTGGAATGGTTTTAAAAATTGTTGATTATATGGAAATAAGATATTTATTCTATTTTAAAAATAGTGATATTTTGTCACAAAATTAATTTATAAATTGTTATGATTTCATAAAATTTAATTATTTATGTATATATTTGATGTGTGATTTAAAATGGGGGTTTGTTTTCAATAAAACCATTTTATGAAGGTTTTATTTTTATTAATGATATTTAGTGTAAGGGAAAGGGTATTAGTACTTAACTGAATTTTATAGTCGAGAGTATCATAAGATCTTATAGATATTGAAGAGATATTTTAGGATTATTTGTTAAAGAGATTTTCTTTTATCTTATTGATAATTTCTAGAATTGCAGATTTAAAATGGTATTAGAAATAACATAATGGAAAAATAGTGATACAATGGGATGGGTAATTGTGTTTGATTAGGAATTGATATTTCCCAGATGAATGGGATTTTAGTATGAAAATTAGTTTCTATAGTGTTAGATGTTATATTCATATTTTAATTAGATACATATATTAAGTCTAGTTATTCCAGATGTGTATTAGTTTGAAATATTTAGTATGGACTCATGGATTTTAGTGAACCGTGGTATTCTTGAATTTAGATTCATAATTTGAATTGTGTAGCTGTAGTAGGTTGGATGCCTTGGACTAATCTTTGGAGAAGATATGGTGGACTATGTTTAATGAGAAATAGTGATTATTTATATTGACAATATATTATGAATTATTATTTACAATATGTCATATAGAGGGAATATTGTCAAAACATCTATCCATGATGATTTAAATATAAATGAAAATTTGATTTTCCTTATGTATTTAGTTTGGTGAAAACCTAATAAATTTGAAATTTATGTTTCCAAATGATATGATATTGTTCATTTGGTATTTTTTATTTATTTTCAACACTGATGATGTAATTATTTGTGTATTAGGAGTGGTATGGGTTATAGTTTGTGGTATGGAGGTTTTGGTCTAGTTGAAGTTGTAGGACAAGTAATTTTAAAACTGTAGTGGTTTTAGGTAACCAATATGGTAGTATCAGGTACCTGCTAAACCTGATAAAGGTGAGGGATTCCAAGTGGTTCAACTGGGTACTTGATGGCCCCATACTCGAAACCTCATATCTCATAATAATTTATTTTAATGAAGGAAGTTTAATTTTTTAATTTTCACCCATATACCCCATTTTAGTTCATCCATCAATTCAATCCAAGGGCATATAAACTCCCTTTATTTGGATCCCCTTAGATTACATCACGGTACAATTTGATCTGAATCATTGAGAAAATTCAAATCATGGTTTCACATATTGGATCAAAGATAATACAACCTCCCTTGTTTACCATTATTCACTACTTATTTTCATTTTCCCTTAATATAGATAAGGATTTAATGTCATTATTTTAACCATGGAAAGGTGAAACTAAAATTTCATTTATGGATAAATTTTTTTTGGCTCATGGATGATTTGACGAATCATTTTCCTCTAATTTATATCTATTTTTTTGTGGAAGTGATCATGTAATGTAATGTTCTATAGTATTAATTATTTTGTGACTAATTTTTTGATTCAATACTTTTGTTAACTAGGGATTTGGGGTTTCTTTAAATTTGATAAATTTTACAAATTTTTTACTTTGTTTTTTGGATTTCTTGGTTTTAATATATAGGGATTTATTTATTACTTTTTATTGTTTAAGAAATATTTTATTATAGTCCTGAAGATATATTTTTTAGTTATATGAGCTTAATTTGGATATTTTTATATTGTAAACTCTAATTAATGGTTATATTTTGGGGTATCAACTATTTAGAGTAATTTCTAGAAAATATCTATGGATTTCATGTCATTTAATTTCCAAAAGGTCAATAAATATTGGATATATATATTTTAAAAAAATATTAATTGTTGGATTTAAAATATGTGTTTTTAACTTGTTAGTGGTCTCTCTTAAAAAGATATTAGTTTGATTCATATGATGGATTAATTGTATACTTAATTTACATAGGACATTCATTTAAAATATTTAGGATGATGGTTTAGATAAGTCAATGGTTCAATAAACATAGTCAATATACATCAGATGTTATACCTATATTCTTATATAATGTTGGAGAAGAATGGCCTTTTCGTTTATTACTATAATTTCTATGACAACATAACTTTTCACAATATTATTAAACACTCAAGGACTCTATTTTAGATAATTCAATGTCTTTCCCTCATGTTTTTTAGTGTGTATGAAATTAATTATATAATATGAATCATTGGATTGTGTCATTTTTTAACGAAACTTTCTCTCATGTTCCATTATCATGTTTCCTAATATATGTAAATTATTCCCACTTTAACATATATGTGTAATATTTCTATGATTGAAAAAATAGTGGTTATGATAAAAAAAATTGGCCTTGATTTAATAACTATGATACTCTAGTGGGAAGGAAAAATTTAGATTATATTTTTTTTGGATTTTTTATTACATACCCCTCCTGGGAATTTTCAAATAAATTTCATGTATACATGTTTTTTTGACCTGCACCAATGTCTCTATAATGTTACTTGTATATTGAAACATATTCTTTGTTAGATTTAAATGTAATTGATGTTTTGAAGAAAATCCATGTGTATTTTTTTAAGATGTAAACTAGTGATATTAAAAGTTTTCTTTTATAAAAAAATATCATTCTATTAAATAAATTTTTTCTATAAATGTAGGTTTAAATTTTAAATAATTCTCATGCCTACTAACTTTTCTCTATTGTGGAAAACTGAATGTGTACACCAAACTAATTTCATCATTTGGATTAGGAGGGTGGTTTTAAACTATTAATTGGGGATTGTTTTATATTTCAAGTGAATAATTATACTAATAATTGATGTTAAAAATAATGAAATTCATTATAATATATATGACATTATTTTCTTTACATAATTGTTAAAAAGTGATAATGCCTACATTGTTTAGTTTTCTAGAATGTTTTATTATTTGAGGCCTTTCCAGAAAAAATATTAATGGTTGATAGTATTTCTTGTTGAATCATATTTTTTAGCATCTTTTTCTCAGAATTAAAAATTGTGTCCTTGGTGTAGAAAACTAGGAACACTAAACATACCATGTCACCCAAACAAATATGCCCCATTCCCGAGTCATGTTCTGGATCACCATTGACTGACAATAAAAACTCGGGTTCAAAAATAGTTACTTATGTTAATTGTTTCACAATAAAATAAATAATAAACAACTAATAAAAAAACCATGAATACAACATGTTTCATTAATACATTCGATTTCCATGCATATAAAGTTAACAATCATTGAAAAATTAACACACCAAACATTGAATAATCCTATTTAACAAACCAATTGAGTTATAATGATTGGAGGTGAATAATCACACTTTATATATATAAAATAATTGCAATAAATAACATTAATGAAAATAGGAGAAAACTAAAATTGAGTTAAATAATACAAATTGGATAAAATATAAGCTTCATAGAAATTAAAAATGACAAACCCCTAGGTAATCCACTCCATGTGAGCCACGATCACTCCCAATATCCCAAAATTCTCTTCATTGAACTAAAATGGTCAAACACCATGAGGGAATCTTGTATTCAAATCTAAAGAAAATATTTGATCTATATAAACATAAATGTATATATATAGGATGTGATATAAACATTCCTATTATGATTTATCAAAAGGGTTTATGATACATCTATTATAAAACATTTCATTAATTCTAGTTTGAATATCATCTAGTAAATATGTTTTTATATTTGAATGTTTGATGAAAACAAGTATCAAAATTATAAATTTTATATAATGTATTATCACTTTTTATAAAATATTGTATATGGATATAAGTAAATAAATAATATATTTAGATCATTAATATGATTACTTTTGTGGTTATGAAAAAAAACATCCCAATTTTCAAAATCCCTCTCAAATCCTGTACTAAAATCAGTAATTAAATTTATTATTTTTATCCTTATTTTGAATTCATATTTTAAAACCATTTTCAAATTAAAAAAATGAATTAATGAAAATAAAAATAAATAATTCATTACAACATCAATGAATATTAACATGATTTATAAATAAAAAAACCAAGATGAGAATAAGGGGTTGAAATAAGGAGGTGGGAATCCTCATTATTCCATAAACATCAAGTGAGTTGGAATCATTGAAAACTCACATGTTATTAACATCAGAAGTTCCTAGAAAAACATATGTGGAACCAAGTATCGACTTATGTTGTATTTATAAAAAAATCTCCCAACTCACTTATAATGATCCAATATGGGACATCCATCCACTAGATTATCGATCCGACAAACCAAATACCCACAATGATTTCCGAATCCTCATAACTGTTGAAAATAGTCTAGGGTAACAATATTATCTATAGGTGATGGTTTAACCCTAATATATAAGAAAACATCCCAATGTGGAATAAAAAAAAGAGATGAGAAATATGCCAAGAGAAATAAAATACTAATAAAAATTTAAATCAGAGAAACATAACTACAATGGAAGATAATAGAAATATAATGGATTATAAAATAAACTAAAATATAATATATCTAGCTGGTTCTCAAAACCGAAGAATCCATAACTAACTCCTTGTGACTTTCAAGCCACCATTATCACCGAATAAACACCCAATTCATAATGTAGAGAAGTCATAAGGCAAATTAAGATACCTGAGTGAGAAAAAAAGACTGTATTACCACTATTTTGAGTATGTAGTATGGTATCCAAAGCTAATATTGTAACTCAATGAGTCCATTTAATTTCATTAATTTGAGAAAATTTGTCCAATTAAAAACACAGAATTGTAACACATGTTTTCATTTTTAAACCACAAAAGATGAATAAAACTATTATAAATAATAAACATCATCAATGTATCCCATTTTTAAACCCATTTCACAAATATGGTGCTTTTCCCAAACAATTCCAATTTCAATGGAAACCCATACACTTTTCCATAAAGACAACACACATTTAGAATCAAACACTCATAAGGATTAAAACATTTTAGAATAATTTTCACTTATGAATAGAAATATGAGAACAACTTACCCCATTATTCATTTAAAATCTCTCAAAAAACAACATCATAGGATAGAAATGAAACAATGTTACGTAATCAAGAAGAATCATTGTAAATAAATTGATGGGATAAAACAATCCAAAACAATTATAAACCATATGATAATTAATGAAGAAATAAAAATCCATCGAGGTAACAAGAAAAACACATGCCAATGATATAAATAGAAAATAATAATCTATATTATATATCATGTGGAAACACCATGGGGACTAATGGGGAACCACAAGACATGTGTATGTGGACATACAAGTAGATGGCTAACGGTCACACTTCCATCTTCCAAGTCATTCTAAGTAGTATCCTCTATTAAATCCTCCATATCCATGTGTTTTAGAAAACAATGGGATCTAGAAAAACTAACCACAAAATAACCTAATAATTCCTCACTACATCCGACTTTTTAGCCACTCTTTTCTCATATAATAGTAATGGATGTGTGATTGGAAAACAAATGCCATCACATAAAAATAAAAATTCACTAGGGATAAAACAAAAATTAAATCCTAAAAACCTCCCACACTTCCCTTACAATGATCCCAAAATTATAAGAACATCATAAATCATAACATAAAATTAATTTTATGTATATTCATAAACATCACTACAAAATAAGGGGTTTAACCTAGGAACAACCAAAATAAATTCATAATGTGCCAATTGGGCCTTCACTAATATCATATATAGAATATATAGTTGGAAGTCCCTCTGAAATCTGGATATAAAATTTAAAACCAATGGAAAACACAACTAACCATCATGGCGCACCAAAACTAAAAAAATCGAAGAACCATTTTATTTTATAAAGAAATAAATCAATAAAACATGATTCCAATCTCAAATATCGAGGACACATTTTCAGTTGAAATGAAAATCACCCTTGAATTGTTGGTTTATTAAAACCTAAAAAAACAAATGATTTAATCACATAAAACCAACATTGGAATTTTCTCAAAAATATATATTTTATAAAAAAGAATTTCACCTCATTGAATCATTTTAAACAGGAAGGTCAAAAGTAATTCCACTTGATAACAATGCCATGTTAATGAAAAAATTAAAAAATATCACCTAGATAACCCAACACTATATTATATTGTGTAAACCTGAATTTATAAAGGCAAAAAAATCATGTAACTCATTAATAAAATTAAATTTCACTGAAAAACATACGTCATGTAGTGGAATATTGTCACCTTTGATGAAATACAGTGGAAATGATTTGTTCAGAATGATCAAAACCATTAAAAATTAAAAGAATAAATTTAAAACAACCCTAACAATGAAAACAATACAATAATGACAAGAGTGTAAGATTTAAATAGTATAAAATTATAAATCCAAATAATAAGAAAAGGGAACAGAAAACCTCTTAAACTATGTGATGTTTCAGCAAGAATGCATGGCGAAATCCCACTTTGAGAAACTCTGAGGATAAATAAAAGGATATAAAATTCATCCAAGTAATGGGAATATTTTTGTGGGTCGTAATAGAATATAACAATATTATAAATAAGGTAAAAAGAAAAAATTCCACTTCTTTATTGGGGTGTAAATTTTACGCAAACAGTAATATAATTTGTACGGTAACCATAATGATCACCAATAAAAGAGGCTGCACACATTGGTATCAAGGTTAGTTTAATCATCCTCCTTGAATGTGATACTGATAAATGTTCCCAAATATTCCCATTTCCTTACCAAAACAACTTAAGCTCAATGGTAATATCATCCATCCAATACCCTCACATAAAAGTGACACTAGGGGGGTCTCAAACTCTTAACCATGCTAGTTTATTCCCTTAGAATATAATTGAAAACATAGTAAATGCAAGAATTCCCAGAATACACTATCCATAAAAAGGAATCAATTGATAAGGAACATCTAATACCTTAGATAAAGGATACAAGGAATGTACAACCCAACCGATAGAATAAAAACAACTATGTGATTCAAAATTTAACAACATCAAATGCACTGGGAGTCTTATAAAGAAGATTCGCCATAAAATAAAAGTGGTAAAAGAAAAAATTATATAGAATTTAGAAATACACTATTGATATGTTATTTGATGTTTGAATCATCCATATCTTCACCACTTCTCCTAAGAGCCTCACAAATCCCAAACAATATCTCATGGAAGAACTAAATCACCACATCTAGGACCTCTAAGGTAAGTAGATGCAAGTGAATAACCACATAAACTAATTTCACCCAAAATTATTACTCTCAAATAGTATGATTAACTAATGGAAACATTTAATAAGTATTTCCACCATTTAGAATTACTCTAGTATTATGAAACATTTGACAAGAAGAACCAAAATGAGATACCTTCTCCCAAGAGACATAGATAAAAAAACTAGAACCAACTCAAATATCCATACAAGTGATCATACCCATGAACATCCAAAAGGTTTACTAAATCCAATCACAAGGTTAATCAATCCATGTAACATTAATGAAACTATAATATGGGAATTCCATAACTTGGAATGGCATAGTTATAGTCTTAGGTTCACATAACTTCATGAAGTCAATTTTGTACTAACATGCGGAATACCCAAAATTAGTAATTAAAAAAAGCGATTTTATCTCAGAATCACTCAGACTATAAAAGGAAACCAATATCATATACAAATTAATAAATCTTTTACAATATTCATTACCATATTATCCATCATGAAAACCACCAGTTAGGGTCCACACCAATAATAATGTACAACAAGAATCATAGATAAATGAGGCATGTCCATTTCAAAAGATACCAAGGGAGGGTTAAAATCAAATAAATTCATTCTAAATTAATGAAATAGGAACAAAAAATATTGGATACATCACATAAAAAGAATATTTACAGAAGTGGATTTTCCAAAAAATCAATTCCCATCTTCTAACTCTCCATTAGATGAGAAAACAAAAATCACATTATATATTTAAGCTATGTACAAGTATGTTTCTTCTAAGATCCAGCCATATTACAAAACATTCAAATGTGACCAAGAAAAACACATATATGATAGGTATTAAAAGGTAATGGATATTAATACTTAATTTTCATTGACTTCCAAAATTAGTAACACCCCCAATTAATTATTCTCAACTAAAATGTGAATAGTGGGTTTCGGAGAGATCTTACCATCTTCATCACCTTCAAATATCCCCCTTTTTCTTGATAGACTATCTATACTAACTTCTATCATAAGTTTCCTAGACAAATTGGGAAACTGAAAATGACCATTGAAACCACTTCAAAATAAATATTCAATTCATAATGAAGCATAGATGAAAAATAAACTATGTGAAGGCCACAAATGAACAATAATGCCTACTTTGAATCATAATAAAACTAATCTATAGTGAAAGGAACTGTGGATGAAAAATAATAATCTAGTCCATCAACAACTAGTCACCCTTAATAATATAAAAAAATTTCATCTCCATCTTAACCCTCACTTAATATGGGTAAAATAATTGAATGACATTGACCATGAAGTATTATAAATAGATAGAAAATAATTTTTGGGCATGAATAGAGAGTTTCCACCACTCTAAGACGAAACTAAAAAAAATAGGTAACCTCAGTCTAGATATTTCATAAATGTATGATAAGTCTAAAATCTATTCCACCCTATCTAGCCAAACTATCCTCTCATGGGATCCTAGATCACAATAGAATGATGGAGGATAAAATAATAAGAAATCTCACACATGACCCTCTAGCTAAACGATAATTTAACTTCTACTCCAATATGAGTCTAGAAAAATTTAGATACTCGACGAAAAATTCCACATTCACTAGGATAAATTATCAATTCATTCTCTGGTTGAAATTAAAGTTCATTTCTAAGGGACCTCTTTCAAAAATGACACAAAACAAAACATTGTTCTATCCAAATTGAAATGTATTATAATGATTACAACTAATACAATCTGAAAAAGAAACAAATTTCAATTCATTCTAAAAAAAATCCACATAAGAGAAGAAAAATTTCAAGGAAACCAAATCAAATAAATAAAAACCATATTTTAAATGGAGATAAAAAGTTCATAAAAAACCCCAACTCACTCAAAACATTTCAAGAATTAAATCACCATGAAACATTGAGACTCACATATTTAAATAAAAAAACATTAAAAATTTCAAGACTTCAACATAATTTCTCCCCAAAATAACTCATGAAATGAAAACATGGTTTTAAAAATAAATTAAATTACTAAGTCAAAATAAATTATTTTTAGAAAAATATAAATAAAAAAAATATGATATTAATATCCACAAAATATAAAAAAAAATATAAAGTTATAAAACAATAAAAGGTTCTAAAACGGCTGAAATTCCCCTCCATCAATACATTTTACAATTTGACCACACTGTTTGTTATACCACTCAACAATGATGAGAGTTATACTGGATTATGTCTAAAGTGGGTTTCATGGGATTTTCATGGATTGAGAGACCTTGCACTTTTACTATTCACTCCTATATTTTTTCCTAAATAAATTTCAAATGAGTAATTTCATAAGACAAGTCATATGGTCTTCCTACATATAAGATTGATAGAACTCCACAATAAAATATATCATATAATGCCCATGAAAACCACAAAAATACTTAATATAACTCCTTAATACCCTTGGAATGTATGGATATGACTCAATGAAGAAGGGTCCAAGAACATCCCTTAACCGACATCCTGAGTATTGAATGTCTTTTGTTCTTTCTATCACTGACCCCTAATAATAAGATTGTGATTCTCAAGAAACTATGACACTTACAAGAACATATTTTCTATGATAAAATTTTGTGACATACTAAACAGGGTCATTGATCCATTAGATTCCTGATTCATCCTACCACATACCTGAGGAGCATCCCTAATCCACTTGGTTATACGACATTCATCAAGGTTATCAAACATAAGCATTGGGGATGGTTTCACCCTAAATATTAAAAATATAAAAATAGGTAATAATAATAAATATAGATGAAAAATATGATTATACATATCATATAAACAATAATATAATGTATAGTTCCACAACTACAAAAAAACTAAAAGAAACAAAATGGAAGACTAGAGAAGCCAACATGAACTTCAGTTGTCATGTTTGTAGAAAGTAAAGGATTGATCACCAAATCTTTATGACTCTCTAGTAACCACCATAACCCAAACAAAACATGTTCCCCAACAAATTTGGGTCAAAATCGAACCTAAATATAACTTCATATGTCATTAAGACTGCATACCCCCAATATTAGAATGTATGTTGTTAGGTGATTCATGTTGGGTACCACTATGAGTCCATTTGATTTCTTTAATTACTTAAATCAATTATGCTTGTTTGAAATAATTAATGGTAATGTATATTTTAATTATCAACCAAAAAATAGAGTAATGATACTATTATTAACATAGACATCCAAAAAGTGTCCCATTTTTATAACTATTCCATAAATATTGTATTTTTTTAAGAAAATTTCTTATTTAAAACAAATCCAAGAAACTATTCCATAAAAGCCACACACTTATAAAATAAAATCATCCTAATATTTTAATCAGTTCAAAATTAAATTCATAAAATAATAGAACATTGAAAATAAATTATCACTTTTTTAAAATTTCTCACACAGAGAAATCAATTGAAAATCCAAAAAAGAAGGGTAAATAATCAAGAGCAATATGATAAAAAAATAGACAGAACAGAAGAAGAAAAATGATAAATATCATGAAAGTCAATGAATCAAGAAAATACCATCATGATAGTATCTAATAGGCATGCTAACACATTTAAAAATAAAATAATTACATATTATACATTACATTAAGGAAAAATGATGAGTTGTATTAGGAAAAATGAATTCACGTATTAGTGCACCTACTATAGGAAGGATAAAAGTCACACATCCTTCAACCAAATAACTAAAAGTAGTGTCCTTAGTGAAACACCCCCCCCCCATTAAATTTATTACATTCTTAAAGGGGGACTAGATTACACTAAAATTAAATTATCCTAAAAATATTACACTACATCCCACTTATTAGCCCTTATTTCCTCATGGAATATTAATAGAGGTGATCTATGAAAAAAAACATCATCACATGAAAATTACAATTCAATATGGTTAAAAACATAATCACATCCTTACTCCCTCCCGCACTAAACTAAAAATAAGACACAATATATAAGCACATTGTGATTCACATCATAATATAAATTGCGTTTTTAAGAATAAAACTCAACAATAATAAATGTTTCCCAATAAGCACACTATAAGTATGACTTCACAAAGTGCCAACTGATAATTTACCTATTTCATATATATAACATATAAATTTGGGAATACATATAAAAAATTTGGAATCCAAATTTAAAACCATGTTAAAGGCACAAAAAACCCCAAAAAGGGAAGCACCATTTTTTTCTTATCAAAGTTATCCATTAAAACATGAAAACCCCATTCAATAATGGAAACCCCATTTTATACTAAATTGGAAAAATAAATTTAAAAATAACGTTTTAAAAAATTAAATGTTATGGATTTGTTAATATATTTTATTAAACCATTGAAATTTATCAAACTGTTACAATTTAAAAAATACCATTTTATATAATTTAAAATTATAAAACATGGATTTTATGCAATTTTCGACTTCAAAACCAAAATATTTATGGAAAATTTCACAAACAACATAATGATAACCTTTGAAAAATCATATCGGATAAAAATTAATTTATTAACATCAATGAGCATTGGAAATAATTTAAAAAATAAAATGAATGAGAGACACATACCTAATCATTGGTAACATTGTTGCCTTTGATGAAATCCATCAGAAAAGAACACCTCAGATGTCTCACAACTGTTACAAAATAAAATCACCAATTTCCAAAAAACCAAACCAATAATATCAAAAAAGAAATTATATTTGGATAAAATGATATGTTTAAAATTTTAAAAATCCAATGAATAAGAATAAATAATCTCTATCCTCTTATATGGGGTGATGATTAACCAAGAGAGAACCCTAAAATTCACATTAGAAAAGCATATTATAGAAATTATTGTGGGGGAATTCATCTAGGATGGGTGGATTAATGTCAGAAACCTAATATGAGATACACCATTTAGAGAAGAAAGAGATGAAAAAACTCACACTCTCAAGTGAGACATGTGGTTAAATAAATCATGCAACATCATTACATATCCCAACAATAAGATGATGCACACTTGGGCTGCACAGTTTTCTTAACTAGAATTATTAGTTGTGAGACATATAAAAATTATTCAAATTTTCTTATTTATAGCCTAAAACACCTTGAACTCTATATAAGAAACCATATATCAAATAACCCCTCCTATAATTGATACAGCTGGTGAAACTTCACTCTTATAATATCATCAAGGAAATCCCCTTGATAGGGTGTAATTAGTACAAGGGGAAAAAAGAATATGGTGTAATATAATCTACTGTAGAATAAACATATATCTATGAGTTATCCTCATAGATTCCTCATGAATTTAATCTTGTGGAGGTGAATAAAAAAATGTAACATTTAATCAACAAATATGTGAAGAATAAATGATAAAGAGTAAACTATTGGATCGAATATGTAGATGTATATGTATATTAGATGGAGAAATACAATAGGGGTGAAATTTATGTTTAAAAATTTGTGTTTAAACACATAAGAAATTAGTTTAAATGATGTTAAACTAATACAAATACAAACACCCATTTTTTATTGAGTATAAAGGTATTATGTAATGTAATACAATTAGAAAAGTAGAGTAATTGTATTCAATATGAATACAATAATCAGAGTAAAACAATAGTGAATGATTCTACCTTAAAGCGTATTGAAACAATCGATACAATATGTAATAGTATAATTGTAATTGAAACAATTACAATTGAAAGTGTAGTGATGAAAGGAAATAATACACATTCCTTTCTAATACATGCAGCAGCGGAAATGTAAAAGTATTACAATTCTTTTGACCCAAAGAGAAGGGTTATAATTTCACCAAGGATTTGAGTTATGTCTTACCACCACCTTTGTAAGCCCTAGAAACAATGATCAGAACGTCTGTCTGCCTATCCCCAGCAGCCCTCGATACGATGATCGGAACGTCCGTCTACCTATCCCTGGAAGACCTCGATACGATGATCAGAACATCTGTCAGCTTATTCCCGACAGCCATAGATTTTGTAGTTAATCAACACCTCTATCATTCAATCACTTAAAATCCCTCGATTTGAAGATCGTTCACACAAAGCATTAAGCATGAGAGAATTCAAAGTTTCTCTCTCTAGAACATGATAGGAGAAAAGTATCAAAGTTTTTTATCAGCATCCTTCCTCTTGGTTTCAAATGAACTCCTATTTACAGGCCTCATGTTCCAACGGTCACATTTGCTCCAACAGTCATATTTCTCCAAAAAACTCAGAGGTACTTGGACACCTGGCATTGTAATGGTCATATTGAAACTGAAAGCATGACATCATTTTGATTAGTTTGTAACTAACTCAGGGACATCGTATTGGTTAAACAAAAGACATATTAAGATGATAAACATGTGTAAGATTAATATGAAACATTTGTTTTTGACTAAGTAACAAATCAAGAAAGTAATGAAAGTATGAGTAGCCGAGTCAGTACGATATGATTGACAGAGTCTGTGTGATATTATTGACAAAGTCAGTACGATACGATTGACAGAGCCAGTACGATACAATTGACAGAGTCAGTACAATACGATTGATAGAGTCAGTAAGATACAATTGACAAGATAAAAGACATTTGTGATTTCCAAAACATGATATAGAAGTCAAAAGAAAACTTTTGACTAAACATAAACCTCATATACATATCATCCCCATTCCAAGAAACATACGAATTAAAATTCATCAAATAATAAAATAATAATTTGATTCAACAAGAAAAGGAAAATTTATATACTATAAAAAACAAACCAATGAACTAAAATTGAGTGCATCACAAAACACAAGTAAAGATGTATTCAAATACCAAATAGGCTTTTGAAACTAACTAGTAATGCCAGTAATTTTAGATACCTTTGAAAAATAAATATACGAAACATATATTAAAACCAAATTTTCAATCAAAACATACCTTTGAATCATAATAAAACACCACTCTATCCTATAAAATTAATAATTTAATTCCATTAAAATATATTTATAAATAAAACACATATTTAGATGAAAAAACATATTGATGTCACGAAATTATGCATTTGGAAATTGATAATCATGATAAAAACATATTTATCAAAAAAAATTAATTATCCTCTCGTTCATTTTTATAAACAATTAATAGACATAGAAATTTGTTTTTTTTATTAAAAATTCTCTAAAAAAATATGAAAATACCCATATTCTATGTGTAAAATACATTAAAAATGTTTAGAAACCCCTAAAATGTTCTATATATGGGTATAAAAATATAGAAAAATAATTTATTGAATCAAATAAACTCATTATATTTCAAATAAATGGAAAATCAAAAAAAACCTACGTTAATTTTGAAAATTATCTCTGCATTAACGATAGAAGAAAAATTATGTAAAAGAGATTTCCACTATAATCCTTGTATAATAAAATACCACAAATTATACAAACGCAAACCTAATATTCAACTAAAATGTCTATTCTATTTCACGGGAGAAAATAAATCAAGGGGAAGGAAAAAATAATGAATAATGAAGAGTAAAAATCAAATTCCCCTTCCAAATTAAATATAAATATATGGAAGATATGGACCTAGAATATTAAAAAATGGATGTGGTAAGTTCCCATGAGCTCTCAAACATCAAAACATGAAACAATGTATGAAATTGATGTAAATGAGGTAAAATTTCTAATAGGGGTATAAGAGTAATGTTGGAAAAAATCCAAATCTGGGAAGATGAAATGTTTTGGCCACACAGTTGACCAATACATGTTCTATCCTTTTATGCTCCACTAAATCTATCTACACTACTCACACATATTCTTCATATGGTTATTTGAACCATGCATAATATATGACATATACAATGAAGAAAACATCCCATGTGTAATGGTAACTCACACAATTACTTCTAAAATTCTCATAGATTACTTAATATATTATGTTAACCATGCCTCATAATAGAAAAACATATGTAATAACCGCACACACATTTTATCAGAAAATAAAAATTTATTAAAATAGTTCTCATCAAACCATGTTCAGTAACATTATGACACCAAAAATAACTATAATTCTCATAAGTAGTTATTTCTAAAAATTTTTCCAAAAGTTTACACTACCTAAATTTAATTCATTTGATAAAATCTTTATATATGAAAATTCCATTACCTTTACTTCACAGCATGTGATAACCATGAATAATTGAAAAAACATCAAAAAAATTCAATGCTAAGATTAAAAAAAGACCCAAAAAATAAAAATAACAGAAAAATATATAATATTTTTTTTAAAAAATGACATTGGGTATTTCAATTATCATCCCCCTTCCATGTTTCCAATCTATAATCTCATTGGTAATTGTATAAATAAATAGGAAGATAAAAACTCCTAAAAAATACATAATAGGTGGGAGGGTTAGAGAAAATCTAATGAATTTCCAAATTAATGGGATTAAATGAGAAAAAATAACTCATCATGGTCAAGGACTATAATCCCCAAACATCACGTGATAATCCACAGAATAACCAAAATCATGATTAAGAACCACAGTGACCAAATAATACAGTGTCTTGAAAAAGGTCTACCGATCATATATAATTCATCTAAATTGTTAAGATAAAAATAAAAATCCGATGAAAAATATATCAACTAATATAGCACTTTTCATTGAAACGCAATAAAAAATTTTAATCCTATATCTAACATAATCAACCCCTCAAGAAACTAGTTTATAATCCCAATAGGTATGCGTAGACTCAATGGACTTATAATGGACCATAGGCTACGATCAAAATATTTATCAACATCTAAAAATATATAATCATTAAATATGAATAAATGAAAACATGCATCCAAATAAAAAACCATTGATATAAACGTAAGTTATGAATCAAAATGAAGGTAACATGTCCTCTCTCTCATGAACAATTGGCCAAAGGTGAACATAAAATAATATGAAACCATGAAAAACATAGTGCGTAATCTAAAGTAGTAAGGAATATACCTTAATTATCTAAACATGGATCCAAGGATTCCCATGACAAAATCATTGCAGTCCATCCATCATCACATAAATATACTAATACATGAACCTCTATGAGTAAAATCAAATCAATAAATCATTATTAAACAATAAAAACCATCCCCTCATAAAAATAGAGGATATTCAAAAAGAGTAAAACAAATAATTATTACCCCTAAATCATAATTATTTTCTAAACTCTATCCTCATGATTCCCATAACCACTCATAATCAAAGACAAGATTACACTTGAAAATTCCTAGTCAAATAACTCAATTTATATAATTTAGAAATATTACATAGAAAATATTTTCATATATGAGCCTCCATTGCATTCATGAATGATGGACTAGTGTGACTAGGTATCGCACACTAAAAACACACAAGTGATACAGGTTTATTACATGAATAAAAATGCTCTAACAAGACTGACCCTCATCAACTTGACATCCAAATTCATGATCATTTTATTTTTTATAATTAACATATAATAACATATAACTTTTGACAATTTACATAAAATATATCCTTATAGAATTAAAAAACTAATCTGAGGTTTGGAGGAAGTACTATTTTAAATAACATAGATTTTAATGCTTCAATGTTTACCCACTTATGAGGGACTAACACCAACCCTAAGAAATAATCGACATATTATTTGATTTTTTTCATACCCTTGTGAAGGAACATGAGTTTAATGTTTTAATCTTCATGATATTTCTAAGAAATACATCATTAAATTGAAACTGTCATTATGAATCACATGGGCATTATATAATGAATATAAGATATGATGGTTTTATCCCACTACACACTTCTCGATCCATGAGACATTCTCATAAAATAATTAACCATGATGATTTAGTTCATTTTGTTTAAATAATTAATCCTAGTATCTTCCCTAACCACTGTTTTGACCCAAGAAGGCAGCTATATTTCTGAAATGAATGAAAAATTTGAATTTAAAATTCCTATATTTGATAAAAATGTAGAGAAAATTATATCTCAATAAATATATTTTGAGTTTGGTAAGGGTTTTCAATTGGATTATTCAATCCAAAATGAATAGAGGAATCACCTAGAGAATCATTTCTTATGAATAAATTTCAATGCTTCATCAATATATTTCTAAAAGGAGCACTATAAATAAAATGAATCATGAACCAAATCAATTCATGTTCCATAATTGAAATCACAATCTCCCACTAAATCAATTGAATGAACTCAAATGCAAAAATTAAAAAAACAATATAAAAACATACTTTTAAAACCACAAAAATTTGACTAGGATTCTAAAAACTAATTTAATAAGTGTGTCCACAAATTGAAAAATAGACTTTTATAACACTTTACCTCATTAAGAAAACTAAATGAAATCAATTTCACCACCTTAAAAAAAATTGAAAGACCACTTAAATACTATAGAATTTATAAAATTTATACTAGTTTATAAAACAATAAATAGTATTTCAAAAAATGATATAAAGTAATATGTTTCCCATAAAATTTATCATTATTTTAAAAATATTACATAAATATCCAATCCATTTTCAAAATGACACCAAAATTTACTTATAGAGTCAACCAATTTTTAATACACTCCATAAATTTTTTTTTAATATATCATAAGACCCCTTTATAGAATAAAAATTTCTATGATATCTCTAATACTTTACACAAAATATACCCTTATAAGATAGTAATAAATAAAACAATTCAATAAATATAAATCATAATTAAACCCATAATAAAAAATTAAAATAAAAACCTAATTGAATTAAAATGAAAGAAACATGGGTAATTAATAGATTAATTTGGGAATTTTTGCAGTTCAATTGTAATACTATATAGTGGCATAGAGTTATACATGGTTCACCCACATGTTTTGGAAGATTATTAACTAACCATGTGACCATATTTGTAAATATCTTAGAACCATGAACATATGCTCAACATATATTTCTAGAATGTTATAGATATATTTTAACATCTTACTGTCAATATTTCTTACACCCTAATACTTTTAAAACAAAGAAAATCTCATGAAGTACCCATGAGGAACAAAATAAATTCTATGCCGATTAAACCATATAAAATATCATTGAAAACTAAAACTAAATTCAGTATTCAAATCATGATGAAAAATATAAACTCATGTTTTTTCCTCAAATTTGGTGGTTAGGTACATACATATTATAACATCATGGTATTTTAAAATAAAAAAATTACGGTTGATAAACTATGTGACATGAAACCCCGAATCAAAATGAACGATATAGCATTATGACATGTCCTTTAAATTGGAAGATATGAATAGTAAAAACTAAAATATGAAACATACATGGTTTACACATGTATAAAATAAATTCAATGGATATCTTTTAATTATAAAGAAAAATACCATTTCAAAGAAAAATATATTTTTTTCTAAAAAACTATATTTTTCTAAAAGGCAGTTTCATCAAACATTGTGCATGTACAATAAAATTAATTTTTACTATTTTAAAAAAAAATTCTTTTTAAAAACTAAATAAATATTTTAAATCATGATGTAGAAAAAGAACTTATAGTGAATTTTTAACAATTTTATGAAAACATTAATTTTTAATGAGCCACAAAAAATAAAATGTTTTTAATTTAAAAAATCAATTTAGTAAAAGAATTAAAAAATTATATTTGGATTTTAAACATCAAAAAAAGTAAATTTAGTACTATTATTTTATAATAAATTCAATTTATATTATTTTAATCAAAATAATTATGATTTTTGATATTTAATCATTCTATATCTTGGATTATTTTATCTCTAGAAAACCACTTTTTCATCCCGTCTACATGTTTCATTTTAAATTAAAAATTTACCCTTCAATGAATTAAATTTGGAAGGTTATATTCAATATTTTCAATAATAATAATTAATATTATATAATAATTCCAACATATTTTTTATCATAATGAATAATAAAATTAGTAAGAAAAATAAACAGGTTAAGGTTAAAAAAATTTATCAGGGAGGATAAAATAACATATAAATTGATCAAATTTTATTTTTTTTGGACATTTTTTAATCTTTTGACATATATTGTTCTATTATTATACATTTAATATATTATTTGAATATTAGAAAAGTGGGTATAACATTTTCATTTAAAAAATTCAAATTTTATCCTCTCCCCCACTAACAAAAGCCCCCCCCCCCCCCGCTCCTCTCTTCTCCACACTCACAGAGAATATTGTTTCCACAAATACGTACTGAAATATTTTTCTTAAATACCTTACATATTTTAATAGAGTTTTGTTTTTTATAAATCCAGCATATATAGTATCTCAGTATAAACATAAAGAGGATGTCTAATGAAGAGGTAAAGTTCATTACAATGCATTTTTTTAGCATTTCATAACACCCTAAAATATTATTAAAACCAGATAAAATAATAAAACATGTATCTCTTATATTATTATATTATATAATGTTAATATAATAACCTATATTCATCTTCACTTTCCTAAAATGGGAATGAAAATCGTTAATCATGTTTATGGCAGACTACCACCCCACGAACCAATATTATTCATTTTCCATTACTACCTATCATGGGTAGATATAATGATGAATTTATAATTTTAATATTATATTTATGACATTAATTTTCATAACTAATTATAATTTAACATCTAAATTCTTACCAACCAACCTATTAGAAAATAGAAATTTAATTCATGTGTACAGGTTGACTACCATCTCTATATAGTGAAGTGACATTTTATTCATTTATTTATCATAGATGGTAGTGATGATATATTGATTGATTATAAATTAAATATATTATATGATAATGTTTCTAGAAATATGAATATTAATTAACTTCATTGTGATCCTTCTGTTGGATATGTAAAAAAAACAATGTTTATTTGTACGTATGATCGACCACATCTGTTAATGGTGTAACTCATTTTTCGATCTCAAAATTCTATGTACATTTACATATACTTATATAATGTTGTATATAATATATTTATATCATTATTAAAATTAATGATATTATTTATCATTATAAATGTAAAATAACATAAACCACTGAATGAAAACATTCATAAAATCATAGTAATTATAACCCAAAATGTGATTATTTATATGGTATTATTTTATCATCATATATTCCACCCATATTATGATAAAATAATTTCATGAATGTCAGGTGTTTCAGTTATTTGCCGTTTCATATTGATAATTTCTTATTTACTCATGATACCTTCCACTGAACATATAACCTTAATGATAATTAGAACAATATCTTTCTTGTATTTCGTTTTCCCATGATTCCAAGATGTATTTTATGTCTAACATAAATTGAATTAATAAAGGGAATAGTGTTGTTCTCAAAGAAAATACAATGTTTCTTGTATTGATTTCAAGTGTAATATTATATTCTAGTATGTATCTTATTTTAAAATAAAATTAAACTTTTACGACCATTAGAATGTTATTCCTTGTATATTGAGAAAATTTAATAATGTTACAATGAAATCTCAGCTAATAGGGTTGGGGTATTTACACATGGTATAAGAGAATGTTTTTTAGAGAACCTGAGAAATATATTTATGAAAATATATATTAAACGACGTAAAACTTTGAATGAATTTGAGCATAACTCTACATATAGGATAACATATAAAGGTTTTGGTAAGTTAGAGATTATATATCATTCCATGAAATATATATCATTATGTATACTATAAGTGGAATTGGTTATTATATTTTTGTACCTATGGGTAGTAACTCAAAAAAGGGTTCATTGGTATTTGACTTAATTAACCTCTAGTCCATAACATTAAGCCTCATTTTTCACATGGTTTGACACACTCAATGAATATTGTTAGATGATTTCTAATTTCTTTAAAATCCAAAAAGAAACTCCTCTGAAATAATTTTATGGTTAGGAAAAATTTTCTAAAGAAAACCTGTTTATTATTATGAAATTATTATTGCATAATATTTTCAATTTATGTTAGGTGTTTCTCTAGTTTTTAGTTTATACATTGTATTTCTTAATGTTATGATCTAATTTAGTGTATTATATTGTTTATAAATGGATACAATAGGATGTTATGTAAATTATATAAATATACATAACCCTTATAGGGATTTACTTCATTGAAAAGATAATGAATCTGGAGATAGAGATGTGGCTTGAACTGATCAAATTACAACGAATTTGGATAATTTGACTTAGGTTATGAGTAGTATATTTTACTATATTAAAAAACCTATAGATATACTATGTGATAACAAAATTTTAGAATGATTTATGCATCAACATCCTCCATCATATAATGGTACAAAAATCCATTTTTTCTACAATATTGATATATTATTTTTAGAATATATTTTTATCTATGGGAATTAATGAATGGGAGAATGTTTTCCTAGAAATTTATCATCACTCAATATATTTTGACCAATGGTGATCATTGATTCACGTGGGCTTAGAGTAAGAATTGACCATGACATCCTCTTATGGACCTCCTTAGAGTGTAAGCCCCAATCCATTTCCATAGGCCTCCATAGAGGGTAAGCCCCAATTCCTCGCCCTGGGTCTCCTCAAAGTGTAAGCCCCAGTCCACACCATGGGCCTCCAAAGAGTGTAAACCCGAATCAATTTCAATGGTCCTTCTCAGAGTGTAAGCCTCAATTTAACACCCAGGCTATATTAGGGCATTAAAATACAATGTGTGAATGTGGACCCGGGGCATTCATTTGCCTGGGTCTCCATGGAGAGATGACGTGAATGTGGACCCGAGGGTCCGATGGTGATCAGGCTTGATCTTCGGGGAGTCTTCCTACGTACCATACCTTGACATGGATAAAATTTCTCATAGTTCCCAATGGGTTGGGGCTTACACTTTGAGGAGGCCTGTAGTGTGGACTGGGGCTTACACTCTAAGAAGGTCCAGGGTGATGAATTGGGGCTTACACTCTGAGGAGGCCCATGGCAATGGATTGTGGCTTACACTATGTGGAGGCCCTTGATGTGGACTAGGGCTTACACTCTGAGGAGGCCCAGGGCAATGAATTTGGGCATACACTCTGAGGAGGCCCATGGAAATGAATTGTGGCATACACTCTGAGGAGGCCTATAAGAGGATGTCATGGTCGATTCTTACTCTAAGCCCACGTGTGTAATGATCGGTATGAGAAGCAAGAGGCAGCAGGGACCAGACGATCACGTCGCGAAAGGTGCGTCTATGGGAAGTGGAGTGGGTCTTAAGCATAGGGCGGCCCATATGGTCGGGGCTTACTCCGAGATGGATGCCCATTGTGAAAAGGAGCAGTAGGAGGGGGAAAGAGGTGTTCCTATGCCTCGGAGAGAAATAGGTGCTACTGTTCCACTTTACAAGAGAGGTGACGGGAACAGGAGCACCTCTTTCCCTCTCCCGCTGCACTTTGTTGCAATTGGAATCCATCTCGGAGTATGGACCGACCTTATGGGCCACCATATGCGTAAGCCCCATTCCACTTCCCATGGATGCACCTTTCGCGATGTGATCATCTTGTCCCTGGTGCCTCTTGTTTCTCACACCAAGCATGACACACGTGGGCTTAGAGTAAGCATCGACCATGACATCCTCTTATGGGCCTCCTCGGAGTGTATTACCCACTCCATTTCAATGATCCTCCTCAGAGTGTAATCCCTAATTCATCACCCTGGGCTTCCTCATAGTGTAATCCCCAGTCCACACCATGGCCTTCCAGAGATTGTAAGCCCAAATCCATTGTCGTGGGCCTCCTCAGTGTGTAAGCCCCAATTCATTACCCTAGGCCTCCTCAGAGTGTAAGACTGAGTCTACATTATGGGCCTCCACAGAGTATAAGCCCCAATTCATCACCGTGTGCATCCTCAGAGTTTAATCCCCAGTCCACACCATGGGCCTACTCTGAGTGTAAGCCCCAATCCATTGCGAACTACGAGGACTTTGATCCATGTAAAGGCATGATACGTAGAAATCCTCCCCGAGGATCAAGGCCGATCACCGTCAGATCCCCGGGTCCACATTCACGTCGACATGTTGCTATCTCCAACAGTTTCAGGAGTCTATCCCTAGAACGGGACAATGCGTACCTCCCATATCTTAGGGAGGCAGATGAGGTCAACTTTGAGGACTTCATCCCTGCTAAACGGGGGATCTTCTCCAAGGCCCCTGTAGGCATATTTCATCGCAGTTACGATTCGACTCAACATCCTCATGCCCAGGAGGATATAGACCTGAGGATCCAGGCCCATGAACCTCGATCTCTGGCCCCTCGAACCGCCCGATGAGGGCGGAAAACATACCACTGGTGACCAGTCATCACCCATGTCCCTGAGGAGGAGCTCTGCTACCTAGTCACGAAGACACATCACGAATAGGAACATACACCAGTTCGCTCCTCCAAAGCCCTCCATCCATACTTGGCAGCCTGTCATCTAGACATGGCAGGTCTATACAGGCAGACTTGCATCTCTTCCATGCTCCATCAAGCTCGTCGCTCATACAAGAAGCCACCTACCCGGCAGACACCTCTCCCTGCCCATGGTCGTGAATCCCTGCAACCCGACATGGTGGCGACCCAGTGCCTATAGGACCAACTTCTAGTAGATGCTCGTGATGCCTACTATCCCGATATGGTGGCGATCAATAAAGCCTGCAACCCAGATGTATCGACATTTAATAGGTGGGCACATCTCCCTGCCAACAAAGTCCACCGACTCGATATAGTGGGAAACCAACATATGCAGGGCCAGCTCCCTGTGGATGCAAGTAAAGTCAGCCACCCCGATGTGGCGGAAAACGGAGAGAGAAAATGGCATATCCCGACCCAGGGGTAGATTCGTCCACCTACCCCGACACAAGAAAATTGTCAGTACACACTGACCACCATAGATCTGAAGCAGGATATTCCTACTCCGATACCAGAATGGGCCTTCATACCCATTCAAGCCAAAGACGTCTCTCCGTATATCCTGGAAATGATGGAGGAGCATGTATCGATCCCTGATCATATCTTACAGACTTTCTAGAGTGTAATTGAATCATAGGCAACATAAAGTACTCAAGCCCATGAGCTCGTCTCCCTAATTGGGGAAACTCATCTAAGAAACGAGATAGCTAACTCGGAGCAGATCTGTATCCCTGCTTCTGTCCAATAGGGTCACCGGCTATATTCCACGACGCAAGGGAAACCAGATCAAGCAGCTTCAGTCATTCCAATTGGGGGACACCCGTCCGTCCTGGTGGATGCACCAGAGAAGGTATATATCCATGATAAAAGTCACGATGTTCGTCAGCAAATCCCGAAAACATCAAGTCAACCAATTAGATAGGGACCCTAAGGTGAAGGCTGTTGTCAATAGAAGACTGTCCCTACTACCCTTAAGAAATCAACCCAAACGTGCCGAAGGCAGTGGGAAACTAAAGAGCGGGTTCATGAATCCGCTCTGCTAGAAGCTGGGGTTCCTGATGTCGCTAAGCACATGTAAAAGGCTTCGAACCCTACCCACCCATTACCACATTATGGGAGCAGTAATAGCAGTTGTGAAGGTCCTCCCCATAATGTTGCTACAAGCATCTCTGGAGGTCCTCCCCAGAGCACCCGGGGGGGCCTCCCCCACGGGCATATAATGATCGATCACGAGAGATCCTCTTTTGATGTGATTCACGGAAACCCTCCACGTGACCAGATGATAGAGCAACAAGACGACCCTCCACTTGTTGCGGTCCACCCTAAAGGTCTTCCCCGGGGTATATGCTACAAACACTCTCTATGTAGTGGGACCACATATTATGATAGTAGTCCTCACTATCATAGTCACAACTACGGAGGCCCTCCCCACAGTGACGTCTCATCACGAAAAGAAGGTACTCCCCTTGTCGTGGCCTACCCTGAAGGTCATCCCCAAGGGTTACGTTGTAACAACACTCAGTGCAGTCGGGAATCAGATCACAGTGGTATTCCTCGCCACCCTTATAACGGAGGTCCTCCCCGTAGAGACATCAAGCAATGAGAAGGCCCTCCCCTTGTTGCGGTACATTGTGAAGGCCCTCCCCAGGGTGTATCCCACAGATATTCTCCCTATGGAAGCTGTAATAGTATTCCTCACCATTATAGCAGCTGTTACGGTAGTCCTCACCACCACGACCGCCATTGCAAAGGTCCTCCCCACAGTGGCCCCAAGAAACAAGAAGGTCCACACCTTGTCGCAGTGTGTCTTGAAGGTCCTCCCCAGGATACACGTCAAACATAAAACCATGATGGTCATCCTCACCATAATGGAATTTTTTACGAAGGCCCTCCCCGTAACAATGCTACACAGCCAGAAGGTCCTCCCCTTTCTGTGACATGCCTAAGAGGTCCTCCCCAGGGTGTGCACTGCAAAGGTACTCTATGGAGTGAGGCGTCAAGCAGTAATGGTTGTCCTCGCCATTATAGACGTCATTGTGATGGTCCTCCCCACAATGACATATCATATCGACATGATGGTCCTCCCTCTGTCGAATCAAGCAAAGAAAAGAACTCGTATGCCGAGGCACTCAGAAGGATGGGATCAATAATGTAATATTCCCAGTTAATCTCCAACAATTTCTTTCTTCAATCGGGAGATGTTCCGGGGACACGTTAATCTTCGAAACCGCCTCGTAATTTCCCACATAATAATTCAACACCTACTGGTCCCACTGCCTCTAACTGCACTGACTACGAGCATCTCAGTTGGGCTGACTAAGTAGAGGAATCACTAGTGGAGGAGTATGTTGACATGTTTCACCTGAGGAAAAGACTGGCCATGGATGATATACCAATTATGTTTTGGCCCAGGACCACCTCTATGTTCTACATACCCATAGATTTGTCCAAATAATGCATGAATGGCATCGACCATAATATATGGACAACCCTCTACTGACTGAAATCAAGCTTCCTGCCATATGACAGGTATATAGACCATGTCAAGAAAGTAGGAGACCTCTTGTGTCACATCAACTTGGAAGCTCTTCTCTCAGCACGACAACAGCGACCCGAGAGGTGTAAAGGAAACATGGAGATAACTTGCCTCTGTGTGCTGCACCAGTTGCATCGCCACATCTGTGACGCCCTGACAGGAGTCCATATCAGAATATGGGGAGAACATGGAGTTCGGTATTTCACTCTGCACCCCACCCAGAAGAACCCGTATGGTATGCTGTCTTGCAATATCATCACGTCAAGACATCAATCGTGTGGTCTCCCAGTTCGCGAAAGGCAACACACCCAATAGTGTTAGGCCATGAGTAAGTCCCAGAAGCGTCAGTCCCGACGTGAACAATCCATTAAAGAACTTTTTAATCAGGCCACTGAGAGCATACAACTAGCCTCTCGCCTAAGAGAGGCTAATTAGTGGTCATTTCCTGCCTCCCCAGAAGGGATTTACTCACAAAAGAACTCAGCACCAAACCTAGTTCACCCCAGAATGGGGGCACGGAAGATCAGGTAGGTAACGATGGTCGCATCCACCATCGCAATCCAAGGTCAACCCCATCCTATAGGTATAAGGGAATTTTTAAAACCAAATGCCCCTATAAGGCTAATAAAAATGCGAAGAGACTCAACTTCCAAGGAATGGAGCCAACCCCAACCCTTAGGGCTCGAGGCATTATTACCTCCTCAACAATAACCACCCCCACTAGAATTAGTATTCTCTCATCAAGGGAGGACAGTAAGAAGAGGTGGTTCCTGCCCTATCCCGTCATTTGAATCATCATCCCCTCTGAAAGGGAGGCATACCATAAGGTCACATCAAATAATTCTCCGTGTCACCCTTCGTCAGGGAGCCTGAAAGCAATCCCAGGATAGGAGAGGGAAGGCTAGTAAAAGACGTGGGTGATCCTCTACCTATTTGGAAGATTATGTCTTCTCAACCCCGCGATACGCATCCATCAACTCCATAGAGGATAACCCCATGGGTATCACCGAAGATCATAAAAATCTGGATGGATTAGGAGACGATGGTTCCAGTCAGGCTATGACTCACAACAAACCACCAAGTGTGCACACCCGGAACTAGAGGGCCGCTCTAAATATGGTCTCCCCTTTAGCTAACCTTCCTCTGCTCACCTTGCGAGCTCCCAAAAAGGATAAGAATAAGGGACTAGTTAACCTTAACCAGCCTCCTTCTCTTGATAAAAAAGATCCACTTATGCTCAAAGAGGTATTCGCTCGACAGGAAGAGGAAATGAATGAATTAAGGAGGCTTAATGCCGATCTACTCCAGAGGAACCGTCTTATTGAAAGCGCGTCCCAAGAATAGCCACACCATGCACTCCTAGTAAGTGCATCTGAAAGACGATGGTTTTCCCCGCCAAACGAAGTGCGGTCAGGTCTCCTGCCCAACGAGGCGCTCGGGCCATCCAACTACATAAATGTGGATCCAGATGAATACCAAAACATCCCTCCACTCAGGAAGAAACCAGGGCGAGTATGCTTGAACCCTACAAAGGTGTCACAAACGGCACATGGACCCCTGGTTCCAACCGAGATGGATCCTGAAGAAATGCCTCAGGCTACACCTACCCAGGACCGGGCCCAACAGGATGTAAACCAGGGTCTCAACAACACCATCGAAGCACTAACAGCTCGAATGGAAGTGATGGAAGGTCGAACCGCTCCGATATAGCCAGAGAAGAAGCCCTACCCAGATTGGGTGAGAAACAAACCACCTCCACAAAATTTTGGGAGCCCTATATTCCCTATCTCCAATGGATCAGGAGATCCAGAACAGAAGTTGATGCACTATGAATCTTATTCTGACCCTATTATGGGAACTCCAGAACAACAAGAAGCAGTGAAACTCAGATTCTTCTTACGGACCATGCAAGGACCTGACTTTCTCTGGTATAAGAGCCTTCCATCCTACTCATTAAAAATATGAGATGATCTTTGGCAGTAGTTCCTGTTCCATTTCAGCTCAACGCTCCCTAGAACAACTGTCATCAACCTCATGAACATCATGCAAAGGTAGAACGAGAGGGTCTCAGATTTCATCTCTATATGGAAAGGTCTGACCTGCTCTCTGAACAGGAAAATTCCTCAAGATGAACTTCTCTCCATATGCATCAATAATCTTCGATATGAGCTACGAACTACACTCATACCAGTGGAGTGCACCACTAGCATCTTCTATCTCTCGGCTATTGCCCATAGAATCGAGGACTCCCTGCAGCGGACCAATTTGAAGTCCCGAATAGCCTCGCATGCTCCTCCAAAGAGAGAAGCTAGATCTGAATCATCCTCTGTCACGCTCAAGCAAGCCCCTATGTCTGCTCCACCACTAAGGCCTCCACCAAATCATCAAGGTCCCCCTTGTATATCAGTAGCCACCTCCGCCTAGGCGGGAAGATCAGAGAGGGGTGAATCAGAACCAATTTGACTTATGAAGACATACGGTAAACTCATTCCGAGAGGAACAAGTCCGCGACTACTTCATCGCCGCCATGAATTGTAACTTGCTCCGCCTCCCGGAGCCAAGGAAACTCGAATATGTCGACTGCGATGATAGGCCAAATTACTATCCCTACCATCGAATGTTGGGGCACAATATTAGATAATGCATTATTTTCAAGCACCTACTGCAAAGGATGGTAGACTCCGAGAAAGTCGAGCTGGAACCACCCCCAGCATATGTAACATATATTTCTACCACAGGCTCCGATGATGTGGAGGGGTGGCAGGAAGTCACCAGTAAGAAGTGGAAAAAATTTGATAACTGTATGACTCAGAAGACTATCAATCGAGCCTAGGGCATACTCCGAGCTAAAATATAGCATCCAGTGTTGCCACCAACTGCCCCTGATGCCATACATCCAATAGTATCGGACTCACAATACTCCACAAACCGGTTATCTAGGCGTAATAAAAAAGGGAGGGGACAAGCACAAGAGGAGCAATCCAGATCAAGGACGAAGATAGCCCCAACACTGTCAGATTTCATGCCCTCGAAATTGGAGCCATGAGCGCTGACCCACCAAACAGAACCATCTGAGACAACCGACCAGGGTGACCTGTCAGAGGATGAGGATCCAATATTTGGTTCCATCAACTTCATCCATCTAATGAAATCATTTCCTAATGAAGGGTATTGTTATTGACCCGAGCTCCCAATACGAGGAGTCAGGATGAGGAATCGTAGAGGCAGGGGATATCAGGGAAGGCGCAGTCGAGGCCGAAACAAACCCTACGTTTGGAAGTTGTCCCAAACCGTTAATATCGCAGAAACCCATGGGAGAGTCCTTCAACATACTTAGTAGGAGAAAGAACATCCCTCCCCCTCCACAAGCGACCACTCTGCCCCCATCATTCTTCGGTACCCATCAGAGGAGGAACAAGGGTCTAGCCACCTAGTAAGCACAAACAGAATGTCAAGGGCGAGTCCCCAGTACTTAGGGACATCATTGGCATCATGTATTCTGACTCCCAAGCTGCCCTCTAAAGTTCCTCCACCAATAAAGAAGCATTGGTCGTTGGAACAAAAATATGACATACTTAAGCAGTTGGCGTCGGTGCAAGCCAAACTGTTGATCCTGGACGCCGTGAGTTTGTCAGCCAACCTCAGGGAGGCACTGATAGAAGCCTTGCTCAGCCCCTAGGAGATTCATTCCAAGGTATTTGCCGCCGAGATTTACTAGAAGGAGACTGGCTCGACTAAATGCAATGCAGGTATTTCCTTCACCGATCTAGATGAAGATGCCATAATGCATGGACACATCAAACAACTATATGTGTCTGGCACACTAGATGATGTACATATCCGCAATGTCTTTATTGACAATTGCTCTAGAGTTAACCTCCTTCCCCTACAGACACTCTGCAAGTTGGTCTACTGTGAGTTTGATTTAATACCCTTGGCCACGACTCTGCTAGGTTACAAAAAGAGCGATCAGAAGCTGATGGGACAAATTAAGGTAAAGACCCATTTTGGCATCCTCGTGGCCTACTAAGAATTCTTGGTGGTTCGACAGAACACAACATTCAATGCCCTGCTGGGAAGTTCATGGCTCCATAAGCACATTGTAATTTCTTCATCCTACACCTAGTGTACTAGATAATGTATCAATGGGAAAAGTGGGACATTACACGCTGACGAGGCCTCTTTTGATCTCTCCGAGTCAAACTACATTGACGTCAGGTTCAATGTGAAAAAGTGGAAGAAGCCTTTGTCTGATGGTGTGGACTAGATCCTCACTCCAAATGGTTTGGAAGTGGTTCTTAATAACCCCCTCAGGTAGCTTGGAATATACTAAGTACTACCCATCAACCACGTTGAAAGAAGGGATTCAAGTTCGGACACACACTCATCTATCTTCATGACTTCAGCCATAACAGTCAAGCGTAACAATGTGGGAATGTCCGCCAACCACAATATGGGGACGAATACTCGAGTGGGGATGCCCACGATTCCTCCCCCTCAAACCCATGAGATCACAGGTCGGAAACTCTCCCACCGTTGGATCAATAAGATGATGATTTGGGAGAAGAAGAGGATGAAGATCTCAATGGTTCACCTCTGGCATTTGAGGAAGGTATCTCCACCACTGTGGACGAGCTCAGGGAAATAAACATGGGTTCCGAGGAGGACCCGAGGCCCACACTTGTTAGTGCTGCCATATCTCTCGAGGAACATGAGGTATATACCTCTTTCATGAGGAAATATCACAATGTATTTTCTTGGAATTACATGGAAATTCTGAAACTCGATCCCGAAGTGGAAACACACAACATATGACTTCTAGAAGATCACCAGGGCTATAAACAAGGCACCAGAAAGACACACACCTCGCATGATGCCAAAATAGAGGCTGAAGTTGATAAACTTATTTAATCAGGCTTCATTCAGGAGGTCCAATACACCATATGGTTTCCCAACATCATCCCTGTCAAGAAAAAGAATGGGAAAATCCAAATCTGCATTAACTTCAGACATCTTAATCAGCACTTCCTGAAAAATGATTTTGTGGTCCCGATCACCAAGTTATTAATTTATGCAACAGCCAGGTATGAGGCTCTATCCTTCATGGATTGCTATTATGGGTATAATAAAATTAGTATGGCATGAGAAGACGAAGAAGTCACTGCCTTCCGGGATCCTAAGGAGTAATCTATTATAGGGTCATTCCATTTGGTCTCAAGAACGCTGGCGCCATATATCAACGCGCCATGCATCGTATCTTTAAAACATTCCTGGGGAAATTCTTCGAATGTTACGTAGATGACTTGGTGTTCAAATAAATTGAGTGCAAATATCACCTATCATACCTTGAGACCGTCTACAAAAAAATCCGACAACATAGCTTGAAGATGAACCCCTTGAAGTGTGCCTCCAGGGTTACCTCTGGGAAATTCCTTGGCTTCGTTGTACACCATTGCAACATCGAAATCGGCCCTGAAAAGACAGAGGATATCCTTGGCCTGCCACCTCCCTGCTCCCTCATTGATTTGAGAGAATTCCAAGGGCACTTGGACTATATCAGGCCATTCATAACCAACCTAGCAGGAAAATGTTTTCCCGTTACCAGGTTAATGAATAAGGGAGTCACGTACCAATGGACAAATGACTTCCAAGAGGCGTTTGAAATCCTAAAGAGGTACCTCTTAATCCCACCAGTGCTCATGCACTCAGTCGAAGGAATACCTCTCATTCTATATGTGACGGCCCTAGAGTGGTCACTGGGAGCCTTCCTCGCCAAAAAGAATGACGTCGGAAGTAAAAACAATTTCTATTACCTCAGTCGAACCATGATCGATGCTAAGACTTGATACTCAAACATTGAGAAGTTTTTTTTGGCCTTGGTCTTCGCAGTTCAAAATTTGATACATTATATGTAGCATCATGAAGTCCAGTTGTTCTTGTGTAATAACCCGCTCAAGAACATCCTCAGCCGCCTGATGCTTACCGGGGGCATATCCTGAAGGGCAGTCATCCTGCAACAGTTTGACATCATGTTTGTGCCTCAGAAGGCCATCAAGGGCTACACATTAGCAGAACTTCTAGTGGTGCACCCTTCAATAGGTACTACCACACCGGATGTCGAGCTACCCGATGAAGACATCTTCGCAGTTCAAGAGGAGCTCCCAACATGGTAAATGTACTTCAACAGCGCCTCCTGAATCCCAACCGAGAAAAAGATGGAAGATCTAAAATTTAAAAAGGTGGGTCTGGGGATAATACTCATGTCTACAGAAAAGGTAGTCTTTCCATATTCCATTCTCATTTCAGAAGGATGTACGAAAAATGATGCGGAATATCAAGCCCTCATTGCAGGCCCAGAGCTCGCACTCCAACCACAAGTACAACACCATAAGGCCCAAGGTGACTCAGAACTGGTCATCAAGAAAGTCAACAGTGATTATGAAACAAAAACGGAGGAGATGATTCCCATGTTTGACCATATCTGAGAGCTAATGTTAGAATTATACACGGAATAGACATTGACCTATATTCCCTGGTCTCAGAATGCACAGACTGATGCATTAGCCAATGTGGCCACAGCCCTAGCCGACCCAGACTGGGATGAAATAGTCATCAGTATCACTCACCGTTTAATGGTATTGCCATTTTTCCAGACTAAGACAGAAGAAATCAATGATGTCAGTCCTGTCTCTGAGCCATATCCTCCCACCACTGGCTGGATAAGCCCCATTTTATACTATCTTCAAAGTGGAGAACTTCCATCATACAGGACTGAACGAGAGAAAAAACTGAGAAGGTCAATAATCTTTTTCCTATATGGCAGCACGGGCCAGCAAGTGGTCCTTTACAAATGAGGCCTAGATGGGATCCTCCTCAGGTGTGTTGATGGAGAGGAAACCACTTTCGTCATGACTTAAGTGCATTACGAAGTATGTGGGTCACATCAGCCAGGATCCAAGATTTCCCATCAGGTCTGAGGGATTGGGTAATATTGGCCCATCATGGCACGAGATTGCGAGCACTTTAGCACAAAATTCCACTCATGCCAGATTCATGCCAACTTCATACACCAACCCCCGGAGTTACTTCATTAGGCCAAGTACTCCTGGCCATTTTTCGTTTGGGGAATGGACGTCATGGGACTATATCCCCCTTCCATAGCCAAACAGCTGGAGTATATCCTCACGACAATCGACTTATTTTCCAAATGGGTAGAGGTTGTACCCCTTAATTAATTCAGGGCGAAAAATATTGTGAGCTTTGTTAAAACCAATATAATCACCAGATTTGGTGTCCCTCATACCATAATGATGGATAATGAAACCAACATATGCTCTTCTTAATTGTAGAAACTATACCAAGAATATGGTATTATGGCTAACCACTCATCCCGCTACCATGCGGCGGCCAACAGACAGATAGAGTCTTTCAACAATACCCTGTCCAACATTCTCTAGAAAATGGTGAAAAAAGACAAGAAGTCATGGCCGAACTAACTCCTCCAAGCGTTGTGGGCTTATCGAACCACAATCTGCACCACTACTCGGGCTACCCCATACTCATTAGTATACGGAAAGGAAGCGGTCATTCCCATGGAGCTCCAATTATCCTCACTCAGTGTTTCCATTTGTGATCAGTTATCTGATGATGACCAATCAAAAAAGAATCTAGGTGAATTGGAACAACTAGATGAGAAGCGGCTTCACACTTTGCACCATTTGGAAGTATAACGGAACCGAATTACATGAGCCATCAATAAAAAGTCATGTCGTCGGTCTTTCATGGATGATGAATTGGTGTCGGTCCTCCGGACCCCAATGATACCCGAAAGGGAACCTCCAAAGATGGAGCCTAAATGGGAGGGACCTTATGTTATACATAAGGTTAATCCAACAGATCATATTCCCTGATCACCATGGACGGGAAATTCACCACCGATCTTACAAATGCGAGATCCCTTAAGAAGCATTTCTCATAAAAACCAAAAATTTGACGTCCTAACCACATGATGTTAAACTGCATGGATGTTTTCCTTAACATACAATGTTAAACTACATGGATTTCAGTAGAAACTTATGTGCTGCTTGATTCCTACCTTCACAAGATACATAGCGATGCTAGGACCTCCAATCCTTAACCAACCACCCTCTAAAATAAAAAAATATAATAGAAGGAATAAATAAAAATGCTCCCTCCCCCCATGTACGGACCAGACCTCCACGGGGTGTATTTTTTGTCCTTACCACATGACGTTAAACTGCACGAATTTCGTCCTTACCGCATGACATTAAACTACATGGATTTTAGAGAACTATGTATGGCATGATTCTTTCCCTTATAGGATACGTAGTGATTCCAGGGTTCCCCGTCCTGGCCCAGCCACCCCACAAATAAGTGTTAAAAACAATGCCCCCTTCCCCCGTGTACGGACCAGAACTGCATGAGGAGTGCTTCTTTCATAGAACTACGTGCGACTTTATTTCTTCCCTTGCAGGATACATAGAGATGTCAGGGATCCCCATCTTGGCCCAACCACCCCTGAATAAATGTTAAAAACTACCCTTTTCCCCCCGTGCACGGACCAGAACTGCACGGGGTGTATTTTTGAGTCCTTATGGCACGATGTAAATCTGCATGGATAATAAAAAAACTCCCTTCCCCCCCCCCCATGTGCAGACTAGACCTGCACTGGGTGTATTCCTTCTCCTAACAGCACGACATTAAACTGCACAGATAATAAGATTTAAAAACGCCCCCTTTCCCCCGTGTATGGACAAGACCTGCACGGGGTGTATTTTTACATCCTCACTATATGAAGTTAAACAACATGTATAATGAAAATTAAAAATTCCCCTTTCCCCCATATATGGACCAGACCTGCACAGGGGGTATTTTTCATCCTCACCGCACGACATTAAACAGCATAGACCGCATCCACACCACATGACGTTAAACTATACGAATTTCATCACAAAGCACCTAATATGTATGGCTAAATGAGGTGGAAATACTCCTTGTGCATTTGGATTCATCCTCCACATAGATCAAACTCCACAGCCTGGATAATCATGGATCTTCATAACCATTCATGGCCATCAGAAGTGGAAAGTCATCAACTCGTGGACACCTTTTCATGACTATTCTTACCATGGCCTTAGCAGATTTGCATATTGATAGCCCATAGACCATATCCCAAAGGCATTATTTCCATAGGTGACACTCTTCCTAGCTCTATACGCAGACCGGCCTAAGAGCCCACATACCATATCTCATGATCCAGAAATTTATGGCACAATGGTTTACAATCCCGTCCCCTTTTCACATCCAAACGTCACCAGGGTATCCCTACCCAGTTAGCCTATTTATCCACCTGTGGTTCATATGAAGACCTGCATCTACGAACATCAAGCCATGACTAGGCTACTTTGACACAACAAATAATTGTAGTGAAGATGTTTCTTGTATGCTCGAACACCATTATCCTGACATGTCGATCACTGTACTGGGAGCAATCTCGGATTTTCATAATCATTCATGGCCATCGAAAGAGGAAAGTATTAGACTTGTAGACACCTTTTCATGACTATGCATACCATTCCCTCATCGGCTCTGCATATTGATATTCCCTCGGCCCATCTACCAAAGGCAATATTTCCTCGGGCGGTATTCTTCCTAGCTCTGTACGCTTACTTGCCTCAAAGCCCCCACACTAAACCTCCTGATCCGTCAAACCTTAGAGTTACAGTTTAAAAGCTTCACCCCCACCCTATTCAGAGTATATTAGAGCATGGTAACTCAATTATCCTTTGAGTGACTGCAGCAATAGTCACCCAATGGTCAAACCTCTATGATCGCTAAACTAGGGGTACTTCCTCATTACTGCACGATGTTAAACTGCATAGAGTAATGGTACACCCTTGTGCGCAAGATAAATTAGCACAAGGAGTTCTCTATGATTTAACAGTAACTAGGGAAGAACATCCCCGACATGTCCATACATTTCCTTAACAAAAAAAAGGACTTCGTCGCCCGATCAATTGGGGATACTCATAACCACTCATGGCCATCGGAAGTGGAAATTTATAGACCCGGGGACACCTTTTCATGACTATGCATACCATGCCCTCAGTGGCTCTGCATATTGATATCACCTGGCGCATCTACCAAAGGCAAGATTTCCTCCGGCGGCACTCTTCCTAGCTTTGTACGATTGCCGGTCTTAGAGCCCTCATATCATTTCCCCAAATCCAAGAATCCCCAAGACCACGATTTACACCATCAACCCCTCTCAATGTCTTGGGCATGACAAGACATTCATGCCCAGTTACATTCTGATGGAGAGAATCATATGAAACTACATCCTTACTACATGTCGTTAAACTACACAGAACATCTTGGCCGCTTGGTATAAAGCTGCAAAGACCGATCATTAAACATCGAGGGAAATTCCTCTAACCACAGGCATTTTCACTAGTTTAAAAATTCCCCCATCCTCACTACATGATGTTAAATTGCGCAGCATCCTTTAAAAATACCCCTGTACTTACTGCATGATGTTAAACTGCGCGGAAGTGATCCTTATCACATTACGTTAAACTGCATGGACAAAGCCGTCATGGGTTCTGTAAGGAACAAAGGCTTTTCCCTCTCCCCTAGTGCATGGAACAGACCTGCACAAACCACCATCTCACACCATCATGAGAAGGAATGACTTCACCCATTCTCAGGATATTTAGCCGAGACGCTCCTCCCATATCTAGGCACCCTCTCCTCATAAAACATACTCCGTACTCAGAAAAAGCTGAAATCTCAGAAGCCACCACTGGTGGTCCCAAATCTCAACTTACCTTAAGTTGCTCGGCTATTGGGAGAATACAATCATTGACCCAAGGACATCGTTTCACGACTATCCATATCATTCCCTCAGCGGCTCTGTATATTGATATCCCCTAGCCCATCTACCAAAGGCAGTATTTCCTCAGGCAATGCTTCTCTCCGTACGCCTCTTGGCCCTTGAGCCCCCATGTTAGTCTTAGGATTCGGAAACCCTCTGAGATACAGTTTACCAGCCTCATTCACAACCCTGCCAGAATATGGTGGAATGCCTCTGACGAGATTACATAGGACCAGGAGAAGCTATTCCATTTTAGATTGTGTCCCAGCTGCATGACGTTAAACTGCACCAAGATCCAACCGTCCTTTACTCTAGATAAATGCGTAGGACAGGGACCCTGATACCACACTTCTGATTGATGCAGATGTTCTCAAAACCTTTCAGAGGTCACATACCCTTTCCAAGCCACCCTTAGTGGTTTTTATAATTCTCCAAGCCACCCATGGTGGTTTCCATAAGCCGGACTTTCATGAAGTCCTATGGCCATCATAAATGGAGAGTCATTAACATAAGGACACCTTTTCATGACTATTCATACCATTCCCTCAGCGGCTCTGCATATTGATCCCTCCTGGCCCGTCTACCAAAGGAATGATTTCTTTAGGCGATGCTCTTCACACCTCGGCACGCCGATACAGCTAACATGCCTTGAGACATGCCATGTATGTCATTCAAATCTAAATACACTCTTTCCACATGCATCTGAAGGAAATTGAGACACCGTTCAACCAACCAATCCTCATTGGGGCCCTCTCCCCCACCATACATTTTCAAAGCTGTTCGACCTAAAACATTAGTAATGATAGTCTTGATGACAGGTCATTAAACCGCTCACAAAAAGAGGCACAAAGCCTGTTAGGCCGAAAACATGAAAAGGGAGACCTAAAAAAAGTTGGGCCATACCCGCTGGGTCCACACTAAATGGGCCTAGGAAAAATTATGTCATTAAACAAAATTTCCAAATTGTTGTGGGGTTTTTCTATAAAATCCTAGCAATAGTCGGATTGTGCTCACTGAGTCCCTTGGCTCCTAAAATATTTAGAGTGTTGTCCAATCGCTCATCGATTTTTCGAACCACTCTAAATCGGAATAGCCTCCTCTTCACTCTGATCGGACCCCATTTCGATGGGGAAAATTTTTAGGGTCAAAAAAATCCGAAAAGGTGGTTCTAACCAATTACCCCCAAAAAATTGGTGGAGTGTATCGAAATTTTAGAGAAAATTCAAAGGATGGGCCAAGGCAAATCGGTCTGCAGATTGGTCCCATGAAAATGCTACGCAGCCAGTTCTAGGAAGCTCCCCCTCCGCAGACTAGTGTCATTCATGGAATGAATGCAGATATCCACCACGGGGATGAGGTAGGACGAGCACCATGTCGGTCCACCATCACGAACCGCCCCCGACCATGGACCATGTTGACCAGCCTGAACCGCTTCAGCTGTCGTTCGTGGAATGGTGGTGGAATATTCTGCGGCTGCAAAGAACTCTCCGAGTAGGATTGGTTTGCAGGGGGGAAGGTATGTTCAATGCACCTGTGAGTCACCGATTGACCAAGTCATCCATGAACCAGGTCTCTGATCATGGGCCTCTACAAAAGGTGCTGCATGACCATAGATACATATCTTTTCCAACTCTATATAAGGAGATAGAGGGGGATGAGACAAAGGAGT
The DNA here is from genome assembly GCA_963277665.1 of Viscum album. Classification (NCBI taxonomy): domain Eukaryota; kingdom Viridiplantae; phylum Streptophyta; class Magnoliopsida; order Santalales; family Viscaceae; genus Viscum; species Viscum album. The sequence goes on from OY728160.1 coordinate 1,925,759,271, forward strand.
TGAAAAGGAAGTTTTAGAAGGTGGATTCAGAGAGATCGACCTGATTCCTGTAGAAATATTTCGAAGGAAAAAGCTTAGGATTTTGCAAATAGCAAAGATCCAGTTCAAGAACCAAAACAGTAATGAACCTGGATGCAAATTAATAAGGAACTGAAAACGCATAATAACTTGGTGATCCGCGAACATAAAATAATAAGGAAAAGAAAAACACAAACCATGGTCCCTCCGTGGATTAACTCCCCATGGACCATGGTGTTTTGGCCAATTTTTATGACCTTCTGCAACGCGTAGCACCCTACTATGTGGGCGATTCCCCAACCGATGATCCCACTACCGGCGTCGCCCTTGGATTTTGCTACTCGCATGGATCCCACCACCTACCAACCAGGTGCGCGGGCCGAACCCGAAGCCGCGAACAACCCTGGTTCGCGGGGTTCCCATCAATCTGTGGACCACCCTGGTTTGCGGACGGCCTCTCCAGCCACATAGCACCTCCCTCCACAACTCCCTCATTGGCCCATTCACCGGCCCTGAGCCAATGCCACCACCAAGGCCACCAGACCCATGTGATTTAACATTCAGGCGCATTAGCTCACCATCTTAAGTTCACATACCCACGGTAATCAGGGTTATGGGGTTTCTCCGACACTTGGGAAGATTTCTGAAGCATTCCTGGGTTCACATTCCCCCAGAAAGGTGGAGTCTGAGCTCGGGAGCCCATTTTCTATCCCTCCACTTGTAGGCGCTTAGGCACTTATCCCTTCTTCAAGGGTAGTAAAATACCCATCAGAAAGAAGCCCCCATGAACTTCCGTAAATCCCCGGGGAACAAGAGAGGTGACGGGCACAGGAGCACCTCTTTCCCTCTCTCAATGTGCTTTGTCACAATAGGGATCCATCTAGGAGTAATCCCCAACCTTATGGGCCGCCCAATGCGTAAGCCCCACTCCACTTCCCACGGACGCACCTTTCGCGACGTGATCATCTTGTCCCTACTGCCTCTTGTTTCTCACACCAAGCATGACACACATGGTCTTAGAGTAAGCATCGACCATGACATCCTCTTATGGGCCTCCTCAGAGTGTAAGACCCAATCCATTTCCATGGGCCTCATCAGAGTGTAATCCCTAATTCATCGCCCTGGGCCTCCTCAGAGTGTAAGCTCTAGGCCACACCATGGGCCTCCTCAGAGTGTAAGACCCAATTCATTTCCATAGGCCTCCTCAGAGTGTAAGCCCCAATTCATCACCCTGGGCCTCCTCAGAGTGTAAGCCCTTGTCCACACTATGGGCCTCCTCAGATTTTAAGCCCCAATTCATCGCTCAGGGCCTCCTCAGATTGTAAGCCCCAGTCCACACCATGGGACTCCTCAGAGTGTAAGCCCCAATCTATTGCGAACTATGAGGACTTTGATCCATGTCAAGGCATGGTACATTAGAAGCCTCCCCAAGGATCGAGACCGATCACCGTCGGACCCCCGGGTCCACATTCACATCATCTCTCTAACACTCCTATTCAAACTACGTGGACTTTGATTCCTGTCTCCCAGGCAGGGTATGTATGAAGCCTCCGTGAGGTTCAAGCCAAATGACTAGTCGATCTGAATATCATCACATCATTTCACCGCGCAACTCCTAGTGCCACCTCAATGAGTACAGACTCCTCGGGGTCATTAATCCAACGATGGATGGTAAAACTCAGGCATAAATGATTCTGAACCCCTGTGTCTAGCTGAACATTTCCAACCAGGAGTAATCTGTGGATACTATGCCTGGGTATAAACGAAAGATTTAAAAACATATGAATATCTATTAAATCTTTTAGAGAGTCTCAGAATATGAAATAATTCCCTGCAAAAGGGTGCGATGAGCCTGAATTCCCATCATCTCGATAAATGTGAGTTCATAAGGGTCACTGGTCAAACGAACCGGCGAACGACTGAATTTGGAAAGCATGTCCACATGTCATTGGATACAGAACCGTTGGGAATTTCGAGACTGACCCGAAATAGATACATATATATAAGTTTATATATTAATAGAAATATATATTTTCTGTGTTTAATTTTCAATTTAATTATATATATATATATACGTTTGAATGTATATGTATGTTTATATTTTAGGTATATGTTTATATTTTTTATGTTATATATATTTATATATGTATATATTTTAGATATATATATGTGTATATCTCTATATGATTATATTTTATATTTTTATTATATATGCTTTTATTTTAGGATTATATATATGTGTTACTGTACATCATATATATAAATATGTTTATATATATATATATATATATTTACAAAATATATATATGTGTGTGTGTGTGTTTATATATATGTGTGTATTTTTGTATATATGTTTATGTGTAAATATATATGTGTATGTATACATATATATATATATAATTAGAATTATATATGTATAATTCATTATGATTGGAAAAAACAACTAAAATTTCACAAAAATATCCACATCTTCAAAAAAACGGGATTAAATTTAAGATATATTTGTGTTTATATATAAAACATTATTTACGTATATATATATATATATATATATATATATATATATTAAACTATATATATGTGTGTGTGTGTATATATGTGTCTGTTTCAAGAAATGTTTCTGTGTTTATATATATTATTATTTATTTCAAAATATATATTGACATCAATGCAGGTAAATAACCTATATAAATGTTTAAATATTTATATATATTTATAGAACGAATTATTAAATTAGAGAACATTTTTTGGAATCATCACTAATATAGAAATATTTTTATGAAATATTGTTAATTTTTCCGCATTGCGTATGAAGTGATTTTAAATTATTGACATTTTTAAGGAATTGTGGTGAATTTAGCCCTATTTTTCATGGAACGTCGATAAAATAACGATTATTTTCTAGAAACATCATTATATTAGAAATGTTTTTTCGTAAACAAAGATAAATTAATGACGTTTCTACAAAATCATAACTATAATTAAATAACAGTCAAAATTATAAAAAAATCACTTTAAAATTAGCAAAATTTAAATTTTTTTAGTGTCCTACGCAAATTGTGCAGGTGAGCTCACCCCATCATTCATCAAAAGCTCTTAACACATGTGTTTACATTATAATATAATGAATTATACCATTATAAGTAATTAAATGATTATAATGAAACTCACACCCAACGGAGAAAGTCATAAATATATAATAAATCATTGGGTTGCATCACCTAGCCCAAACTACAACCCACTTACCATGGAAGATTTTTATTACTATTATGGAAACATCTTGTGAAAAATCCACATTGTGTGGAAGTAATTATATGTAAAATTTTACTAAATTAAATTATAAATACTATGATAAATAAAATAGGTCATGTTACCATGATTTAATGTTATGCAACCTAATTCAGGCCTCCTCCATCACACTCCAAAACCAAAGACATGTAAAATTCCGAAATATATTCTATGATAAAATGGATAGTTAAATTTAATTATACCAAAATTACTTTTTTAATTCACCATGGGGAATGCCTTTAAAAAAATTCCATCAATGGTTTTTAGTCATAATCTCTAGAAATATTCTTTCCAGTATAATCAAAATCCCCATTGTTCTTGGACAATTAAACTAATATCTAGTGGAATTTCTGTATGATTTCTTAATGTGGATCAAGACTAGGATAAATATATAGTCGAGATGTCCAATAATTCAGTGAATTAAGAGATAATTGGGATATCAATGGATTAACAAGGAAAATATTTTTTATATTAGTCATCTGCGTCAAAAAAATCCATCAAACACCACATGTAGAAGAGGGAGTGAGAACATATGGAGAAGAGAGGATCATTCAAAAAAATTCCCTTCATTTTCTTCTAGATTTATCCAAGATAAAAGAGATATAGTAAAGGTGGTACTAGAGGATTGAATAAATTTATTAACCCTTATAGTTCATTTGATGATGTAAAACCAATAGGGGTTCATAAGAAAAGTTATTAAATTAATCTTTCTTAGAATACACTTCAACATCATTGGTTGCTAGTCTGTGGAAGCAGCAACAATAGCTTTATTTCATCATACTTTCATCACTAATTTCTCAAGAACGTTATTTTCAGATGAATAATTAAATTATTCAAGAAAACACAACTTATGATGTTCTAACACATATAATATTAGTTAACAATAGAGTTCTCCAAAGTAACCATCCATCAAATGAAATGTTCAAATTCGTTCCAAAACACATTACTCATAAATACTTAGGTTCATTCATAGCTTGAATACTAACACAAACACACTCCTATCAATATAATTATTATTTAATCATAAACATTAATATATATTTAACAATAATATCTCATTATTTTATACCCTTATCTATAAGAATAAGTCTAAATCACTCATTTACAGGAGGATCTGTAAGGGGAGTTCAAGTCTTCATTACATGTGTCATCTTCTCATTAATCAATCTAATAAAAATATTTCACCAAGATATTGTTGAATATATTTTCCCAAATTTATAAAAAAAATTAAAAAAATTATAATTTGGGGATAGTGAAATTATTAATATACAATAACATGTTCTTACTCATCCAATCCTTATAACACATTCTTTTTCATATAGGTTATACCAATTACCTGTGAAATATTTTGATGTCTACCACATGAATGACTTATTAAATATAAATATTAGAAATAATATTTAATAATGAATAATTTAATTTTATTCACAATGAATTAATTTTAACATATATAATTATATACTTTAATAAAATCAATTATATTCTTTGAATCATACTTTACAAAAAAATAATATTATTAAGCAACGAAAATAAATAATTACAATATATACCATGAAATTATTATGAAAATATATTACTATATATAATAGATAAATTCAATCTTCACTGAAATATAGGATTGTTTTAACCCATATAAAAGGATCTAGGACTTGAAACTCCAAACGGGAGCATTTTTTGAAAAATGATTAGTTACCACTCAGATATAAATATTAACAGTAAAAAGTTAATATATGGGTAAAAAGGAATACTAATTTTATTTTATTTATTATAATAACAATGAATAATGTTCGTATTCAATTGAATAATGAACCAAAATCATAACATTAATATTTAGAATGGTTTTATCCATGTGGATTTTTATGTAAGGATATCTTTTCTAATATCACGTTGAAATAGTTATTCTCCATATATAAATTACAATTTAATAAAATTATATGATCCTTGTCTCTAAAACAACAAATATTTTATTATAATCTTGTTAAATTGTGGGTTTAATTTTTTCCTACTATTTCACTTCATTTGGAATATAATTTTTTTTACAAAAATCTAATATGCAGAGTCGACCTTTTCTTTTAATTTTTTAGGAATCTTTCTTCCATATGTATATATTCATTACTCCATATTATAAATGTATTTATATATTATTTTATTATTTATTAACTCTAATATTATATTTTCATTTGAAATATTTCAAAAATAATGAATGAAATATCATTTTAAAATTTTATTTACATGTCATTATTGAATTATAGTGAATTTATCAATCGAAATGTGGAAACAATATTTTTTAAAACCTTATGTTTGAACATATTCTCCAAAAATAATATATAATTTTATTTTTAAATAATAATTTAAAATATTTCTTATTTTTATAATGTAAATTTTATTCTCATTATACTATAAAATATTTCCATTGATATAATTGTTATTAAAAAAAGGTATTTTTCTTATTTTTCAAATTAATTTTTTAATTCTCTTATTAAAGAGGTTTTTGTTATTATAAAAATCATTTAATGTATCTAATAAATAATTTATGCTATTATCTAATATTAAAATCTTATTTATTACTTTTTCATTTTTTCAATTTATCAAGGATATTTTAATAGATCCCATTTTCATTGGGAAGATTTAATTAAACTATGATGGAATTATGAGGATTTTTATTTTCAATTGGTAGGGATATGTATGTTTTTTATAATGAGATAAAGGGAAAAATTTATATCTCTCCAATGAATTGTTTAATTATTTATATCACATTATTTAACATTAATGGTACTAGGGATTAAACCAAATACACTAATATTTAATGGAAAATGGGGTGATTCCAATCCGCCAAGGCACACTATACACAATGTGATGATGGTATTTGTTATAAGACTTCAGAGAGGAAAATATTTTCAATTTTTATGTTATAGCCAGACTCATATGCCAAATTATTATTCCTATGATATATTTTCTTGGATCATGATTATTTAATCAGGTTTCCACAATCATGTGAATCATAAATCATATTTATTCAAATTTTGTTTTGAATTAATCATAATTTATGATATATTGTTTAATAGGTAATATTATCAAATGTTTTTACAATAATTATGATTATATTATTTTACCGATATGATTATCTTATTCATACTTATTGTCTTCAGTTGATATACCATATGTTTACTTGTACTGGTGATTTATGATTACCCTTTATTATGTTTTATATTTCTAGTTTTTGAAGAAGGTTATTATGCACAAAATGTCAACAAGTGTTTCAAGTGTAACAAACATATATAGGATATGTTGAATATGATTTAAAATAACATATTTATATATATAGGCTCCATATACACTAAATATATAGTTTATGGGGTGATATTTATAATGAGATATAATAGATATACATCTAAAATGATAAAATAAGTATGTATGTTATGGTCGGGTCATCTCATTTGGTATTAAACTGAGGTTTATTAAATTTTGAGGATTTATTTTTGAATATTAATAAGAAAGAAACTAAATTAGACTATTTTAACTGAATTTGATGTTGCATGAACCTAATATGTCATACGTTGAAATTACTATTAAATAATTTTTAGAATCTTAGGATTTTTTACCTTTTCATATTAAAAATTACTCCTATAATCATTTACTGATAATAATAAAAAACCATTTTGTTTTATTCAAAGGATGGGACTAGGAATAATATAGGTAAAAATGTAAATATTAAAACATGGAATGATTATGCCAATGAGAATCCAAATGACATGGGAGATGGAAAATAAAATGTCCATTTTATACTCGCAAAAATCTCTCAAGCTATAAACAATAACGAAAATCATGATGAACTCTAAAGGACACAAAGGAGGGAAAATCTCCATTTATTTTATTATACAGAAAAATTCACCCCCATTTTTTCTTTCTTCTAATGAAATAAAATATATGAAATCTTTCGATAAATTATAAAATATATTTTCCACTAAATAGTTCTTGGATCAAGAGATGTTTATTTTATTAATTAATCATTTGGTATGTGATACTATTCTGTAGTGGATTATCCTTAAGAATATGTCTTCAAGGGAAGAAATCAAATCCCTATCCTTGGATGGATTTAAAAAGGTATTTTTTCAATAAATTTTTTCCAAAAACACATCATAATAAAAGATATAGGTGTATTCTATAGATCTAAATCATAGGGTATGAATCCATTGGTACAAATAAAGAAACCCTCACCTAACTCACAAGGTTTTATTTTGTATTACCATTTACCATGAATGAAGATTTATTCATTTCATTCCTGGGTTGAAACAAACTCATTGAATGTAATTTCATAAAAGGGCCTTTGGTAGCTAAGAAAAAATTTATCAATGCTCTATAAATTTGTAAATAAGATTGGATACTATCATTATTCTTATGGTTTTGGGGAAAACCATAAAAAAACTAATTACATGGAAAATATAATAATAAAAGATATGGAGGGAATAAGATACATTTTATTGCATGATAAAAATGTTTTGAAACACATAGAGGGAATTTCCTCAAAAGAATAAATTTATTCTATATGAATGTATGATATGTCAATTAAACTTGTGAATTCTAAATGGATTAGAAATGGCCAACTAATGAAGTGGATTGAAGGAAATTTCATACCATTGGACCACCCACGATATAATTCTTAAATTTTAATGTGTATGAGCATTATGCATACTAGGGTAATAATCCAATGGTTAACTCTGAATTTCACCATCAAAAACCTTCAAATAAATTGGATAAATGGAAATTATATCCAATCAAAACAATAGATGTGGGTCATGAAAATAATTTGGTGAAAGGTATACTCATAATTCACTAAATAACCTCAAAAACCTTATTTTATTCATGTTATACCGAAATCTTATTAACTGGAATGTTTTCAAAGATGTAAAATGGACCCCCCATCTACTATATATCAATTTTTCAATGGAAACTCCCAATGGTTCGATGATTTCATCCAATGTGTGAAACTCTTTTTTTTCTATTTTTGAGAATGTGCTTCCATTTTAAATATATTTTTTATATTTATTTAATTGGATGTGATTTTAAGAATAGACTATCTGAACCATCATAGATCATATATAAATTGACAATATAAGTAAATAACATTCCTTATTCCAAATAAAGCCACGATTTAATATTTATTCAAGGATTATTAGGGAATCTAATAGAAAATTAATTCTATAATATCTGTCTTCTTACCTATAAAGGAGTTATATACTCTATGAGTAAGGAAGTTCATTAATATCATTTTAGGATTAATATATAGAGTTTGAGAAAGGGGAATCTATTTTACAAGTTTGGGATGTATGAATTCATGTTATATATAGTATCTAGGGTCATAAAATCGAAAGAGAGGTTATATATATGTATCCTATTAAGGTAGAGGTAATTTAAGAATTTTCCATTATAACCATTGTAATGGAGATCCATAGATTCTTTATAGTGGTTAGATACTATTAATTATTACATTGAAATTTCATTGAATGTTAGATCCACTAAACATGTTATCAAGGATGGGATTCATGTTCCTTATGATTTATTAATGTGAGGATGATTGGAATGATCTGACAGAAAGATTTGTTGTTATACCTATATTAATGACACCATATATTGGATAAGGGTTTTTGATATGCAACGATGTAGTAATGAAGTGTTTTGGATGCGTCTTAATGGAAAATGATAGGGTGGTAGGTTATGAAAAAAAATTAAAATTACATTAAAAAATTTTAATGAATCATTTGGAGCTGGAGAATTTATTTTTGGAAGAAAAACATATTGGTTAATTAACTCATGGTTGAAATGATATATATAAATAATGATGTAATGTTTTAATGTACATATTCCCATTGTTGGAGTTAAACATGCACCAAATGAAATTGATCTGGCACATTTTATACTCCCAAAATTTCCACCCCAATGAAATAGAAAAGTGGTTCCAATGCTAAAAGTATAAATGATAATCCTACCTTTTCAGTTTTTAGGATTTAAAGTGACCTAATACTCTTTTATTTGTGATTTATATGCCTTGAAATATATAAAACCCATGTTGTGTTATATTTATTCGATGGGGGGGGGGTTAATCAGTGATCATTTTTTACAAATTCTTCAGTTTAATTCATCATCCTATAATAGTTAATTTCTCATTTCAATCTACAAGTTTATCATACACTTAACCGAATTATTTAGTAATTAAATGTATATAGAATGTGAATTTTCACGATTTCCATCCTAAATATAGGATCCTAAACATTCCCATGATCATATATATTTCATTATAACATTTTATTTCAATGTATATGAAAGTATTTATAAAGAGTTGGATTTACATTAGACCCTATTATTCATGAAAAACTAACAATTGACTCACACAATACATTTATAATATTTCACCATGTTCAACCTAACCCCCCTAGAATATCTTTATAACATAGTGCACAACAGATATCTCTCAGTAGTTAAACATTCCTTACATAGCTTATACCTAATGACTATTTTTAACCACCTCACATAGATCATGATTGGATCCACTCACAATATGGGGAGTAGGACTTCAACAACTCCTTCTTATTAGTGTTGATGGATGTAAACCATGCTCCATATTCTCTATCTTATCCATCTGTTTTTATTTACTCACCATGAAAAATTGAAAAATATTATAGGCCTTCTTCACCGTTTACATAACTTTATTCAATAAAATTTTATTGTACTTTCATTATTAGTATTTGGTTCCCTTGTATCGTCCTTGATGGTTTAGAGATTATTTGGAATAATGTTGTGTTAATGGTATCCTATTTTATACATTTCTACTTAATAGAACATTAATGTTTTATACACTGAAATTCGCCTTACTATATTTCTCAATAATAAAATTATTAAAACTCTATAAAGAAATGATACATGAGATCGCTTCATTTATAGTAGTAAATAATATGTGTTTCAATTATACCTCATAATCCTCATTTAAATTTTATTTCAAGGTCTAAATTAAAATTATTTTTATGGATTGTGATATTTAAATTTCGAAAAACACTATAAATTATACAAAACTAATAATTTTATGTTTTTAAATGTCTTTATAGACCATAAATTTTTTTACAGTACATAAATCGTCATGAAACCTACAATGTATTGATACTTTTTCTCAGTATAAATCATATTTTTTTGAATGATTGTGATGTCTATTGACCTGAAGGTCAATACTATTATTTTTCAGATACAACTTCTCCTGGTTTCATATAAGAAGTCATAACCTTATATGATTTGGGATAACTATAATATCATTCATAATATAATTATTAATTTTTCATATCTTTGAGCACTTTAATTTTAAAAAATTTTGTATTCCACAACACCAACTACATATGTTTTCTATTAATAATCCTACAAAAATATTTTCATATTTTTTCTTCACAAAAACATTATATAATTTATTATTATAAAATAGTTTCATTCCAGCAAAATTTTACTCATTTTTATGATTTATCATACACACCAATCCATTTTTATGTTTCTTTATTATTTTCTGGATAAAAGTATTTTTCAAGCCTTCCCTAAATTTTAAATATCTTAATAAAACTTTTATGCATAAATGTTTAATGAAATTATATTAGGGATCATTTAAATCATGTTATATATGATATGTATCAAACTATTATTGAAATTTTAGTTATGTTTGATTTTAATGGTCATATTGTCACCAAAAAATTGATATATCATCCACCTTTAAAATATTTCTGCACTTCTCTAGAGAATATCATATATATTCGAGTCTTCCGCTAATTAATATTTTATATATGATGGACTTTCTAGATTTTTAATGATATTATCATTAGAATATGTTACGTATGTACCATACATAATAGTTACTTCCCAGAACATTATATATTCATTATAGAGTTCATAATAAAAGCTCATAGAATCATATAATAAACTATGTACCCTGTCAAATAATTTAAAGCATCTCAACTAACATTAGGAATAATGAGAATAATTATAGGATTCTTCATCTCCATTCGAAATGTTTCATATAGCATGTGAAAACTCATCTAAATTAATTAGTGTATCTTATATGACATTAATATTAGTGAAAAATCTAACTCATCAAACTATTACTACATATTTAATATCTCATTATGCAAATTACCTAAAAATCTTGTTTCATCAATTCTAATAAGTGCATTGAAATTTTATTAGAAGTTATAATTAAATAATTCTAAATATCTCAGAAATCATCACATTTGAATTAATTCTTCAATAAAACCTATTTTTGTAGTTATCCTAATAGAAAAACAACTTCCATTCCTATTAAAAAATGTTCTAGTTTCATCCCTATATTTAAATGCATTCAATTTCTCATCTGTATTTGTGATGAACCATATAAATATACATAAAACTTAAAAAATGAGTAATGACAGAATATACAATTTTATATTAATAAATCCATTTGGGAATTTCAATCTCCCTCTTTGGATTGGTTTTAAATTCCCAATTTACTTCAAAGTTAATGTTTTCCTTATCCCCCTTATTGAATATAAATGAAACATCAATATAGGGAAAGAAATACTCATCCTAAACCATATCATATGTTTTTAAAAGTATTTTACCCTCTCTTTCATTCACACCACAACGATCATATCTGATTCACTAAGAGATAGTTGATATCATAGGTTTTCATAGCAAGGATACATCATCCATTCATCTCGATGTATATGTGTGATTACCAAATATATAAAGTAAGACTATTTTAACCAACAAATTATGATCTTCCATTAAATATTCCAACATCTGATACCATCTCATGTTTCTCATTTTAATAGTTTTTAGATATAAATAATAATAAATATGACATGAACTCATCTCAAAAAACAAATTTACTAATATTCTTTTAAAATTCATACAACATATATATATTATAGTCAACATGTCCCTCCCCTTGATAAAGTAATTTTTATGGTTCAAAAATAATTATGGGTGATTTTTTTCATTACCTCATCATATTAATATATTTTATATTATCAAGAGTCTATATTAATATGAAAAATTAATATTAACATGTTACAACTAATATGTGATTCCTTTGAAAGGGTACACTTCATTCCTATTTCTCCTGGAAATTAAAATGTGCCTTATTAGGATGTATAATTAATTATATATAGATTCATTCCTTCACCTAGTTCTCCCTTTCTATTTAACCTTCAATGATATGAATTAAAATATATATAAATAAAATCATGAAAATAAAGTGAGTTATTAAATAAATCCATTTTTGAAGGAGTAAGGCTGATACATAGAAATCATCCCATATGATTTCTTCATTACAACTCTACTTTGTTGAGAATGCCTCATGCTGGCAATAATTTTATTTTCATTATTCTATACTTCCTTATGTACATCATGCATTTCGTTGTGTTAAAATCCATTCTTCATTATTTTCCCAAAATATCAAGGAGTTACTATTCATTTTATTTTTTATTCAATCAACTACACATATCCTTCAACTCTTAATATAATTATATGATTTATATGTATCATAGATCGTTACATGAACATTTTATTCATAGTTTAGTTTATTACAATATATTCAGGGTGTTTATTTTCATCTTCAATTTTTTATAACTTCCCCATAATAATGAAATGGTCAAGGACTATATATTATCAAATTTTATACTTCCCCTAGGTTCACATTTATATTCACAAAAAATATAATGAATATAATTCGAGATATTTTTTTTTTTGAAACACCATAAATCTCAGTGACATGGGATATCTTCCTTCATGTTCGTAAATAATTCTTTTTTGAATTTTTCTATAGAGCCCTCATTTATGTTCCCATTTAGTGTATTTATTCTAATACTATATAAGAAACTAGAATAATATTATCCTGAGAAAAGAACAATATCCACAACTTTAATCTTATTCCATGATGAAACACCTTCATAGTGTGGAAAAATACTTTTTGGAATGGTACTGTTTTCAAAAGTAACAATTTCAAGATATCGTTTTCTTACCAATATTCATTATTATTTTGAATGATTTTTATAATTATACATTTGATGGTTAACACCATGAATCATTTGAGTTTACATATAATTATTTATTATAAAAAACATTCTAAATTTTCAATTTTGACTAATAGGTATATCATATATACTATAATAAATATATTATGTATCCCATTAATCGCTTTCTTTTATTAAATCTCGGTTTCCTACAATACCAATTTCATACATAGTATTTTACCTCATGATGCTCAGAGAGAGGATGGAGAAATCTGGGTATCATATTTTTATTTTGATATAGGTGGATCTTGTCCCAATATTTATAGGAACACGTTAAACCTATCTGATTGTATTTCATATTCACCAAATACCCAAATATGGAAATAAAAATACAACACAACTATTTTAAATTGGTGAGTCACTAAGTGGTATTAAAAGGATCGTATGTAGGCAATGATTCAATAGTACAACAATCCACTATTCTTCATAAGATATTATGGATTAAAATAATTTATCCATGATCACTCTATGCAAGAATCACTAACATTACAATGTAATTGAGAAAAGAAAATTACCTCACTCAGACCACCACCATTGACTCTATCTTTATCATTACATTCGATGAATTCGTACATTGTTTAAAAATGTGAGGGATATTTCATATCATTGTGAATGTATTATTGAATTAGTACCTTGGTAACCAGTGTATCATTCAACATTACACTCATTATTCCCCTGATTAGCCACCAGAAAATGATACGTGTGAATTAAATAAAAAAATATTATATGTATGTAATTGGTGAAGAATTATTCATCCTCACCTACCATTATACAACTATCCACCAAGAATAAATTGAATAAACTCTTCATGAACATAACATATCCATTCACTTAAAATATGTTACTCCCCCACAGTCATCCTTCCATGAGACTCTCTACACCACCTTATCATGTGATTTTATGTAATTAATTTTTTATGAAAAAACCAAATGAAACTATTATACACAGAGATCATCCATTCAATTCCTTCACAAAAAAAATATCTATGTACATATTTAATAAACTCTAATATATACATAATAAATATGTGCTATGTTTCCTAATATTTTGAATTTCTACTTATATTATTATCTTAAATTCAATGATGTGATTAGTGGGGTAATTTAAAAAATTCTTCAAAAATGGCACTAGGTATCAATATCACATATAAACCATTTTTATCATATAGGGACTGGCTACATAGAACTCATACTGAAAAACCACCACATGATCTATCTGTGATGTAGGTCACTTAAAATCACTCCTTCAAACAACAAGTTTTTTGTATCATCTACATTATCCATAAATAGATGCCAAAATTATACACAAAACACACATCAATATCACTTTTTAACCAACAATATCATATGAAATCTATGTACACCCTATGTAGTTTCAAAACCCCTATATAGGATACCCATCGCATACTACTTCCATGCACATACCATTAATACCATAGGTATACTATGTGAGTTTGATTCCAATTGTGCATGAAACTTCTCCTTCCTTGAGAATTATTAGAAACATCAATAGAAACAAAAATATCTGATGAGATTTTGTTGCTAAAACATTAATAATAATTGTGAAATAATGTTATAATAAAAAAAATTCACATACACTTTTGTTCCGATATCCAGTAAAAAGCAAAATTACTAGACATAAATAACCTTCATTAAAATGGATGATGATTGTCAATAAACATAAAAAATCATCCTACACTAGCTTAGATAATGTTGGGTACAAAATTCTCCCCTGTTTTGATTATTATAAATAATCTGTTAAATTAAAAACCATAAACATTATACATTTCTACTAGAAATTAGTAGAAAAACAAATCCATACCTCTAATACCACATGGAAAATACTCAATAATGAAAATGTGGTCTTAAGATAGAATATCATGACTTATTTCATTCCACTTTATACAGATCCTGTTGTATTGGTTCTCATTCAACTTGCACTCTTTTCAAAATGTGAGTTTTCATATTGATTGTATATCCCCATAAAATTCATCCCAAAAACACCATATAAATGAGAGCATGAAATTGGCACAAAATGGTTTAATGATCTATTATATTTTATACAATTTTTACCTCCTTTTATAATAAACATTGTGATATAGATAATCTAAAAATGAAAAAAACACATATGTCATCAAATCTGGTATAGTGGAATTATACACCTCCTAAAACCAAGGTATTGATTGTATACCAAGGTTTCATAAATGATTTTTGAACATAGAATAAACTTAGGGATTGGTCACAATTAATCCAACTATCACATTACTTCCAATATACACAAATTATATCCTTCCTTTCATCACTTTATCTTTCATAAAGTGATACCACACCACTATATTTTTTATAATATAGTGATGCACTAGATTTTTCCTTGTATTAATTATTCTATTATTATCATAACAGATCACCATACCTTGTTTCATGTACACACTGATATGCTAAAACTCTTACTTCAACCAAAGAGGATAAGTACATTCCTCAGTAACAAATATATTTTTTTCTTTAGATGTGGTAATATTTTTTCAATATTTATTCAATCTGAAACATCCAATTCATTTATCAATAACATATAATACACCACCACTTTTGGATGTATGATCCTCCATATTAATGGGATATTCTACATCAAAATATTTTTATAATTCCAGATCCTTTTATATACTTTCAATTAGACTAAAGTATATAGTTTCTATGATTTACCTCCAGGTTTGTCTCTCCATTGAAATTATCTTCCATTTTATTATTCTAGAAATGATATATTAATCAAGTCGGAAATAAAATATATAACCATATTATAATATAATATTAAAGAATTACAATTATCTTCCTATATAATGTTGGATCCGCATATTTCCCATCATTATACATCCCTTTCATTATTTTAATAATAATTAGTATTGATTTTACATTGGAATAGTTCATGTTTAACTTATTTAGTATTTTTATTCAAAATAATTCCCGAAAGATAACTGAATATTACCTATTTTCATATATATACCTAGATGATATATGAGTTCACCAATCAATGAAATTTCAAATTCTTTTACATATGTTATGAAAATTTTCCATTTATTTATTCTTTCTTCCAAAAAAGATGATATCATCCATATACACAAGAACAATTTATTGTTATTCCTTAGATTTCCTTAAATAGATACTATGGAAAAAACAACCCTTCTCAATTTTGGCCACTTCTAATATTAATGAATTATAAAATACATTTCTCTTAGTTCTGATTTTAAAAATATAAAGACTTATTAAATATCTATATTTTTGTCTCATCATTTATAATAAAAAATCATAATGGGTTTCCAATCTAAAATTATTCATTAATAATATAAAACTAGATAACATTTTAGGGAGTGAAGTCTTGAGGGAATTATAATATTTGATTGGTGATAAATCATTTTAAAAAAAAATTAAAATTGAATTATAAGGGATATTACACCTCAAGTGATGACTTTTGGATATGGGTCATGACCATTTTAGTGGTAAGGGAGCTCTAGTGATCATTAAAGAAGCATCAGTTGGATCATGGGGGATAAATTTTTAGTTGTTATAGTCATTCATTCTTTACAAAAAGTGGTTATAATCATGAATATAGTTATACCTTGGTGATTCCCTCTTTCATGAGGATGTGATGTCATGAATTCTGGTTCATTCCATGAATGAAGTTTAGATGTAAGGGGTACCTTTATACGTGATTATTTTACGACATGAACCACTTATTTTTACTATGAATGGATCTCGTGACAGTTTTTGATGGGGAAAACCTATATTTAAATATTTCATACCCCATTTTGCCAACTCCTCACCAAATAATCCTATGTTTTATCCCCCTTCAATACCGAATGATTTTTTGGACATCATTCAATGATTATGCGTAATATAATTTCATTATTTCATTTCTGGACCCTTTTTGAAATATATAATTTTATATAAATTTTTTATATGTATTTGATAAATATATCATCTTATCATAATAATATCATTTTATATTTATGGTGAGTCTCCACAGTTACGGTATATACTATCTCGAGATGCCGCCATTATGTCATTGGTCACTACTTTGAGGAAAGAATGTCATATAGATTTTCAAGGGGTTTGGATTAAATTAAATAAATTTTCCTATAAAATTGGTTCTTAATTATTAGTTATTTTTATCAATATGGTGTTGAGTGGATGTTACAAACCATATGACGGTCTTCAATTGTAGTTTTGGTTCATCATGTGAACCCTGTGATTTTTTCTGCATTATACCTATTCATATTAATTATGAAATTAATTAATATTTGTGAAATTAATTAATTGGATATGGTGATATAGCTCTAATTGTGTATTAAAAGTGTACATCACCCCATGCCATGAGGTATTGGGTGAAATTGAGGATTTTCGAGGTTCATACTATTTTATTTGTGGATTAAATGGAAATCAAATTTGTAGATTAATAGAATGAATGAAATAATCTTTTGTAATTTTTTGAAAATTATCTATTTGATTTAATGGTCTTAAAATGGTATTAGGTATTTTATAGAAAGATTTTTCTAATCATAAAGAGGACAGTGAAGCATTATTTTAATGAATAAATGGCTTGTTTTAGGTTGGCGGTCCCCTATACCTTAGTACATTTATTAATATCATTTCATGTGATAATTGGTGTCACCAATGAGGGGTGTCGAACCTCAAATGAAGTGAATTTTTTAATAAAAATGAAATACCCATGAAATGAATTAAATAATTATCCTTTGTCTTGATGAAACATACACTTTAGGGTGATTTACTCAACCTTCTCTGGTTGAGGCCTTGATGGAAAATATGTAGTGTAAGAAGCCATAAACCCATTAGGATATTTTAGATGAGCTTGGGGTGAGAGTCCCTACCCCACTAAAATTGATGCATATTTTTTTCCTTTTTCAATATTTGGATATTTTTGGTGATTTAGGGATGATCCATGATGATCATGGAAAATATGAATTGATTATGTCATTCATCTAGATAAATTCTATTCTTCCTTGTGTTGTGAGGTTGTAAGATGTTTATGATGTCACTGAGGGGTGTGATTACCTATAAGTGATAACTAATTACCAAAATAATTAGTTTTTTATAAATGAGAACTAGAAGGGTGTCTCAGATACTATGTGACCTAAGGGATCTCAATGCATTGTGATGATAGTTTGACCCTTTAGAAGGTCTGTATGGGAAATGGGTTGTGATAAATTTTTGTTTCACATTAGAAATTGAGTCAATTATTATATTGACACTATCAAGATTTTGTTGATATGTCCTTTGGATTTGTTATGGTTTGTTTCCAATGTATTTCATAGGACCAAACCCATATGAATTAATTTATAATCTTAATGACACCACTAAATATTCTAGGTCCAGCCCACTTTGAATTTGTAGTTATGTTTAATTATAACACTATATTTCCATGTTTTATCCCCATTGAAAAAAACAGTTATATTCATTTTATAGATTACCTAGGACCACCACTGTTGAATTGGAGGTAATGCATGATGGTTTCAATGACTTCCACATGTCAACCCCCTAGTATTTTATGATAATTTTTATTGGTTCACAAGAATTAATATTACCCCCGTATAGGAGTTATTTATGACAATTGATTATCACTATGACAACATGAGGTTTTTCCCATCAGAGGTTGTGATGTTGATTGATGACTATTTGATTTCCTACCATTACTTCTGAGGGGTTGTCTATGAGAATGATAACTATTTGGTCCTCCAATATTATGTATTAGGGGTCTAAAATGGAACTAGATGATTATTGAACCACATAATGATATATAATGGGAGTTATCATTATGCAAGATATTATTAATAACCTCTGATAACCGCATAGGTATTCAATTCAAGCTGTAAGAATAGCTTATAGATTATTATTACCTCTGGAGGGACATTTTATAATTGATACTCTAGAATGCCTATGATTTCCTCTTCGTTATTTGCGGTTTTTGAATTATATTATTCAAAATGGATTAATGATTTTACAAAAGACATTATAGCACCATGTAATGAAAGACCGGGTCAATCTGGGTTCCATATTTGCAAAAAGGAATCTGTGGGTTTTTATTTATTCTTTCATATTTTATTACTCATTTAGAGAAGTTTATCACATGTCAATATTGCATTTTATCATTTTTATCACATGAAAATAGTACATTCAAATTTTGTTTTAAGGAACCATGCTTGTACATTGATAAAACTAGGGTACCATATAAGTCTTTACATAATATAGTTCATGTATAAAGTGTCCAAATACATAATAATTAAACTAGATAACATAGACATGATCATTGATTTTGATTATTTATGGCTTATTTATGGAATTACATCCCATTATTATTTATTTTTACATTTATTTTTTATGTGAACATTTCCATATATGATCATTTTTTTATTCTTTCACACCATGAATAGGTTTCTTCTATTAGTCAACTTTTTTCTTGGAAACCTAGTCATTATAAAACATCCATCAAAACACCCTATAAAACCCCTAAACCAAAAACACCATCTAAAAATTTATATGCTCAAACTCTTGATACTTAATTATTATTACTATATCTCAAGTTGAACCTACCTCTAAATGATAAATTCAAATCCTATCTTACAAAATAACCTTAAAATCCATATGTAATTTAATACTCCCAAAAAATAATGTTTTCATCCCTAATACAAGAACCCAGATCTTCTTTTTCAGGTATGTTTTCCATTTTCTGTTTGTTTTTTAGGAAAAAGGAAATTCTGAAAATTTTCTAATTACACATTGTGTACATCATGAGTATATGCCGTGCCCATCCTTACTGTAGTAGGTCACGTGCTAGCCGTGTTGTAGCCACACACACGGCCATGTGGGACTGACTTGGAGGCCACTAAATATAGTGTACGGAAACAGTAAGGACACACCATGTACTTCAAAAGTACACACAATGTAATTTTTTTATTAAACGCATTGGGGCCAGGTCTAATCGATAGATACAGCCCCTTCTTCGCCTATCTCATCCAGGAGCTCTGTACAACCACATATCTCCGATGGACCTCCAAGCTTGAATCGGTCCTAAAAATTGAATACTGTTGGTTTCGTTGGAATTACTTCGGTGAGTTCTCTCTTCTCTTAGGGCACCATCATATGATTTCTCCTTTTTCGTGAGTTATCATGGGTTGAACGTTTTAGACATTTTTGTAGATCATCCATTTTCTAAGGAAATTTACACTTCTTGGTTCACATATAGCAATATCCTAAACTCGAGGTAGGTGTTTTTTTTCTTTATGTTCAAATTCTTTGAGTATTATGTAAAAATTCAACCAATACCCTTGGATGGGGTATTTCTTGTTTACCATTTTAACCCTATTGATTTCCTTCCATTATTGTATTCTTTTGTAGAGTTTATTTGGATATTAAAAGGGATTATTGATATTCTTTTGATGTGTTTTACCCATGCATGTTTTGTTTATGATCGTTTGGTCATGTTTAGCCTTTGGCTACTTTACCTATTTTTCATTCCTATTGTAGTGGGATGGAGAGTTTGATTTACGATGTGCTTGATATGTCGTAGACTGATTACCCATGTAGATTTGTAGGTTTACTTTTCCCATATTACACTAATATGCTCATTTACCTACACCGGGCCATGAGAACCTAGTGTAGTAGACTACCATGGGAATTGATCGAGTGAGCTTCCATAGAAAATATTTGAGCACATTAGGCTATAAAGGGAATTAACCGAGTGAGATTCCACAGAGATCCTAGGAACACATGGTCCAATAAGATAAATTGACCGAGAAAGATTCCTTAGAGATTCCTTGTCTGCTTTAGACTATAAGGGGAATTGACCGAGTGATCTTCCTTGGAGATTCTTTGATTCTATTCCTGAACTATTTAAACTATAACGGGAATTGAAAGTGAGTTCTTCCTTAGAGAGTCTATGAACAACCAGGGCTATAAGGGGAATTGACCGAGTGAGTTTCCTCAGAGATTCCTTGACCTTGGGGATATAAGGGGAATTGGCAACATGAGCTTCTTTAGAGTGTTCTTAACTACCTTAGACAATAAGGGGAATTGACTGAGAGTGCTTACTCAGAGAGTATTCATATGAAAAACCAGAGTGGTTAGACAGAGGGTGTTTCCCAGAGGTTTTTTTTTACTTCTTAGGTAGGACCAGAGGGGTTGGTTGTGAGTACATCCTAGAGGGTTACCTATTGGGTTTAGCTGTTTGTGGAAGTTTATTGATGTTGAAACTATGGATTGTTTACTGTTTATTAATTTCCAATTTACTATTTTTTGTACTTTTACCTGCCATATATTACCTGACTGTTAGGCATTGATCTTTATGTGGTTTCCTACTGGTATTTTTTTCACACCCTTTTTGGGTCATTCTTTTTTTCCCAAACAAATTATATTGCTGCAGGTATAGATAAGGCCAATATCCCTTCTACTTCAAGTACTTGATTTTATATGGAGCTGGAGAGCATTGGACCATGCTATGGCTTGCGATGTAGAGAAGTTTATAATATTTCTTTCACACTTTGTTTTATCACTATTTTATTTGTACATTGTGACATGTTTAGATTTTTTTTTCTTAGACCTATGTATCGAGCATCATTTTATATATGTGTGTGCTCCAGTTGTTTATTATTCTAGTCTTCCGCTGTATACTATTGTTGGATATTTACTTCTTACGCTATTGTATGTATTTGTTTACTTAGGATGTGTACTCATCCAATGATGGCATAGTTTCCCCACTATCACAATCAAGGCCCTCACTACTTGTATGCAACCTCTTGCATTTGGGGAAATGCACTTGAGGCCATGTGACCAACTGGGTACGGGTCGCTTCTAGGTGGCTTCTGGAATCGGGATGTTACAAAGTGGTATCAGAGGCCTCAATTCTCTTGATATTCTATTTGGAGACTCTAAGCAGGTATAGGAAGGAATAGGTACTTGGTAACAAGCTATGCCCGGGAGTATCTAACTTGTGTATAGGGAAAATCCAATATACATCATTTATTGAAATTTTTTATATATTTTCAATTTTAAAGTTGATATTAATTTCATCGTTGGTTGACTCAAATGTTTTGTGGTATTAATTTCGACTTTATTGAAGTATTATTTCGGTCGCAACCTCATGAGACGAGGATATGAAACCTCTTTCATCATAGAGTCATTTTCTAGAAATCACATGTCATGCATTCTTTCCATGTCATCTAGGATGTATTAGCCATTGCATATTTTTGTGATAGACGTTGTGTAAAATATGCATACTGTTGTGATGAATTCCTTAATAAGAATGCCTGCTATTTTTATTGGGTAGTATTGTGTAAGATTTTTTTGAGTGAACGCCAAACATTGGTTCTTGAGGTCTTATAGGCCCTCATGGACCAGAATTTAGAGGATCATTACTTTTTTTCATTGTTGTACCATGTAGAAGAAGTCAGGCTTTGATTCGTGGGGATTATGGTCTCTCACAAATCGTAATTTGGCACATTATTTGTTTGTTTCAGTGTTTTCTGGGTTCTAGAGTAGTTTTTGTGGCTTACTTTCTAGAAAAAACCGAGAATACACATTCTGTAGTGTTAAGTACACTACATGTGTTCTTCTGTTAGAGAAGAAAATGTTTTTCTTATGTATACTCTGTGTACTTTATGTACACACCGTGTAGTCTCTAATTGTGTCGTAGTCCATGTGGGAAAGGACACGGGATGAGGGAAAGTCTGGTGGGAACAAATTTATTAATTGTATAACATGCCTTGTAGTGTTGACCATGTGTCTTCCTGTGTAACTAACAACACGGTCGGATAAAACCTTAAGTTATATATTTCATGTCAGTATTGAACATGACATGTAGTCGGACCCATGTACCTGGTCATATCACGAACAACACATGTTGGTTTTACCCCTTCACATACACACCATGTCCATCCAGAACACGCCATGTAGTGTGAGCCGTGTGTCAGGATGTGTCACTAACAACACAGGCCAGGTGAGGCTTGTCTAGTACACATCGTGTCTACCATGAACACACAGTGTATTCTTGTCTTAGGAGATGCATGTGGCTTAACTGTGTTGAAGGACATAGGAAGGGGAAGAGGATTCAAGTACACGTTGAGTGTTAAGAAAACCCACTTTGTGTTTGGGGTGTTACACTGCCAGTTTAGGCAGGAGTGTACACCCATGTAAATGACATAATGGGACACGCCGTGTATGAAATGTACATGTTGTGTAGTCATATTTTGTAAAACATGAATGCTTTATTTCTCCTTTTCCCTTCTTACACTGCTTTTTTCACTCATTGATAACCTTGATCTGAGGTGTGTGCTTGACCTTGTAGAGACATGCCACTAAGATGTCCTCCCGTTGTGCGCAAGATTCTAGACATTGGTCAGACACCAGACATGGATGATCAGGGACAACCTCCAGATCCTCTAGTTGTTCCATCCTTGGCACTAGCCGTTTTACCTGAAATAGGTGCAGATGCATAGTTCAGGGAGGGCTTTCTGAGGATGATGCAGACCTTTTAGGGAGCGCCACCTCCTGCCTCCTCGATGGTTTATTTGACACGGGCCTTCAAGCAGCAACATCCTCCTACTTTCTTAGTGTATTGAGGACCTCATGCTATAGATTAATGGATAGAATCTACGCTGTTGATTTTAAAGAATCTGGAGATACCCTTAGAGAAGAGGGTGAAGCTCGCTACCTACATGCTCTGAGACTCTGCCAAGAGGTGGTGCGATGCGATCTCACCAGCAGGCTGCCACCAGAATATGTCTTGGGAAGATTTTTGGTTCATCTTCTAAGATTACTTCTATCTGGATTCCTTGTGGGCCGATCAAACCTGAGAGTTCATGAGTCTGGAGGAGGGTACTCTAACTGTTATGGGGTAATCCTCTTGCTTCACAAAGTTTCAGCACTACACACATATTCCAGGATGTTATGAGTTGTTCCTTGAACGGAAGATTTTGGAAGGTCTAAGGCACAACCTCCGATCACAGGTGAACATCTTCAGGTTAACCTCGATATCTTCTATCATCTACCCGGAGCTGATCACAGAGTGAAATTTGAGGGATTCTGGAGCTGTGAGCTAGGGCAGTTCGGTATCCATAGTTAGTGCTCGACTAGATGATAGTATGAAGTGTTGTAGGGAGGCAACACGAGTAGATCAGAGCAGGTGGGATGAAAATTCCGGTATCCAGGTGGTGTGCTACCAGTATGGGAGAAACAGGCATATGAGGCCACATTTCCCAAAAGACCCAGTGGAGTTACGATCTTGATACACGATGGGCTATCTTCAGTGATTTTGTCAGTTCTTTTCACATATATTTTGTCACATGGGTTCTTCTATGACTCTTCATTTAGGCGCAACACCACCAGTTTCTCACCAATTTGGAAACTGGAGTTCTTCTATCCATTCATGTCAAGGTGGATGTCATGGCCGTGGTGTCCAGTTACAGTATTTTAGAGACAGTAGATTCGATATGCTCACAGTGGTCAGGTTGGGTCTTAGGGTTGTGGAGCAGGCCATACCATTGCAGTGGAGCATACCCAGCAGGAGTGGGATCTCGAACCATCTACAGTTCGAGGTACGATCCTAGTTGCCTCATTTTTATGTTCATCTCTTTTCGATATAGGGGCCTCCCATATCATTATATTTTTTGCTGTTGTAGAGAGACTTAGCCTCGACATCTTTTCTTCAGCTGATATCATGATGCTAGACACTATGTTGGGTACTAGAAGGGCTAGTGTACATCAGTTCAAAGTGTTCCCTCTAGAGTTTGGTGGGTGTCACATTCTATGGGCCCTCTATGTCCTACAAATTATAAGCTATGATGTCATTCTCGAAATGGACTAGATTGTTCCATTCTAGGAAGTCGTCGATTGTTATCGCCATTGGTTGAGTTCCATATCACCAGAGGGTGGATCTTTTCATCATAATGTTGAATGAGATGTTCTGTAATTCCCCAACCCAATATTTCCAGAGTTGGTGCATTATTTTAATACATTGGCATGATTATATGGAATTTAGTCCTGAAAGACCAATCAATTTAGTAGTCTTGGAAAATAGATTAAATTCATGAACATTACATTACACATTCTAACATTAAACACAAAAAAATCCTTTGAGAATGCCATTGTTCCCTTAGATTAACCCTACATCTCAAACATAAAACACTTCTTGGGATCCTGGGAAAATAAAACATAAGAAATAGGTGATCTCCAATTCTTATTAAAGATAATTCCATTTACTTACTCAAAAGTTTGTCTCATGATACCTACTGATGCATCGACGAGCTATAGCGTGCTCCACCCGTCACTTACTAAGTACAACACATTCCTTATATGAAAAGGTTTAATCATATCATAAACATTTCTATCAAAAATAGAATATGAAATATCAATAATTTATCCATAAACCATGAATGGTATAAAAATAAAACATCCGTAGTCAGACATATCACCAAAACTTCAATATAATATGGATGATTTGTATCATAATAAACCAACTTCAATCATGTTTAATATCCATCAAAGTATGTTGACCTAGAAGAAAATAATTTGTAAAACTCTTTGGGAGAAATATCCATTTTTCATGAAGACATTTCAAATTTTACACAATTTAGAAAGGAATCAATAAAAAGAAATTTTCGAATCAATGTGTCTTATACCACTTTTAAACTTTTTAAAGAAATTAAAATTATAAAAACATTCATGTCCATAGAGAAAAATCTGTAATCAAACCATTTTGAAAACGTCAACATTAATACAAATGATTTACAGGAATAAATATTTAAACAATTTAAAATAATGTCTTAGTAAAAAGTACATTAAAATAATCCCTTTGGAAACTCTTTAATGAAACATGGACATGGATAATAAATATTTCCCAGTAGATATTTATGTAAAAACCACCTCGGATAATAAAAGGATTGTGAAATTAACCTTTACTTTACACATTCTTTTGGTTGAGGGTAAGTTTAACCTCTTGTATAATGACCATAGTATGTTATTATATTATAAAAAAACCATATTCATATTTATTATATTATAAATGATTCATTTATAACTTTATACTACCCATTTAATAATGATTAACATTTTAAATTTACATTTCATTTAATAATCGCTTTCATTATTGTATGTGTTTTAACGTGTTATTATTGATCATATCATTTAGATAATTATATAAATACTTCAAGAATATAATAAATGAGTTATATATCATATATATTTAGAATATTAATATTTATAATATATAGATATATGAAATAGAAAACACCGTTTATGGAGATGGTAGGTCGTACGTACGCATAAACGTTGTTTCTGTTATCATATCGTATTGAACAGAAATTAGTTAATAAGATATATATATATACATATATACATATATATATCTCTAGTAACAATTTTATATCATATATTAAATACTTATTAGTAATATATATTTTTATAATCTTCAATGAATGTTGAACGTTGAAATGAATCCCATCATGTCGTGGAGATGGTAATCTGTACGTATGCACGAGCGATGATATCATTTCCTTCAATGTGTAGAATTCGATGGTATATTAATTTTACAGAGAAATTATCATTTTGTTTTCATTATTTATATACATATTACTCATCCTTATATCCATCCAAATAACATAGTGTTGAATAAAAAATTACAGCATGACATGGAGACGGTAAGCCGTACGTACGCCTGCATGGTGACATTATCATTCATAGGATGGATAGAATAATGTATATAGTTGTGCCATATTTATAATAACATCACAGTATATATAAGGTATATTATTTATTATTTTGGTATGGTAATAACAAATAATGAGTATGTGGAAGAATAAAAGAACTCGAAAGAGGGTGGTGAAATCATTACCTCTTCTTCGGGTTCTCCCTTTTGATTTGATCAGAATGGCTCCATATATTGGATTTCTGATAAATTAAAGTAATCTAGGATGAAGGTAGGATAGTTGGGTGGATATTTGAAAAGGATTTGTCCAAGCCAAATGGCATTGGAGTGTGAATTTTATAGAAGGGAATGTTCCCATTTATAAGAGTGGTGAGGGGAACTTTCGGAAAAACATAAAATATTATTTTAAAATAAAATAACTTTTGGTTTATAATGGCTCTAAAATGAATTATTTAAAGTCTAAGGCGGTTATGGGTAGAAAAACACTCATCCAATAGGTTTTAGATAGGTTTGGTTCACTATATTAACCTTCTTAATTTATATTTAAATCTTACCTTAATAGTTTGAAATTTACCATGTCTCTTTGTATTTTTAGGAATAGAATACCAATTAATAATATAATACTAGTTTTAAAAACTCTTTTATGTCAATTTTGAAACAATTTGGTATTTTGTTTTTTCTAAATTCATAATAGCATTAATACTTCAAAAAAATAATTTATTCAACCCTAACATGTCATATTAATCTAAATAAATTACTGTAATTCATAAAATGTCTTAAATTACATTTATATGTGTATTTATAATATCGATTGTTTTAATATTTCATTAACATGGTAATTACTACATCATCATTGTGTAATAAATAAATTAAAGTATTTAATGTCTAAAAATTATAAATAAATTACCATTATGTCGGAAATCATTTTATCTTTATAAGTAATATTTATAGTTTAATTTATATAATTTGCAACCTTGTATTAAAAATGGTTTAGTTATTAAACTTGGAATTTAACACTTTTAACTCATCTTTGAATTAAATAATAATAAATGTCCTAATCTAATCCAAGTGGACCTAAAGGATAATATTTTATTTTTAAGGTTTTTTTGGTCAAATTACACTTATCTAATTAATTTAGGAAATGTGTTATGGTAATTATGATCTCATTTTTACCCTTAATTACCCTATTTACTTTTAACCATGGTAAATAAAAGTCAAAATTACTATTCAAAAAAATTATTTTATCGAACCACATTTTACTTTCTGATATCAACCGCGTATATCATATTTTTTAAATTCTACTCACAGAAGTGGAAAAATTATATTTTATGCAAATTCGCAAATGCTCATAGGAGGTGGGTAAAAGACGGTAAAACATTCCACAAAATTTTATATATATACTTTTTTTAGAAAATAAAATAAATTAATTACATTGAACTTATATAGGTATTATATATATATTTTAAATAAAATAAAATGAAATAAAATAAATAATTATTTAAATAAAAAGTCGGTTTTGAATAAAAACAAAGTGTTTTTCACTATTCATAAAAAATTGAATGTTTTCAAAAAAATACCAAAACATTACCCTAAGATAATTTTAATATTATAAATTAAAAAATGAATTCAATTTCACCATATTAAAAACATATAGGCTTAATTTATTAATTTAAAATTAATTCTTCTTTTCAAAATCAAAAACGGTATTTTTATGAAATAATTACTATCAAAAGATTGACATTTGTTTATGTCCAATTTCAATGTGAAATTACCTACAATGAACATAATTGGTTTAATGGTTAAACTAAAATCTATTTATTCTTCCAAACCATTAAAATTTATAATTTTACACTATAAATTATTTTGATTAAAAAAGTTGTTTTCAGTTAAAATATATTATTTTTCACAATTCACCCAAATATGAATGTTATCAGAAAAAAAATTTAAAAATAAATTATTTTTTCCTACTTCTAATGTAGATGTATAATTTGTCAAATTGAATTTATGAAAGTTTCAAATATTAGATTTAAAGTGGGTTTTCCATTAAAAAGTGGTAAAATTGCATTTTTTTTAGAATACTTCTTTTATCTGAAAAAGCAATATGTTCTAACATTATGTTTAAAAAACTCAAAATATGGATTCTAAAACAATAATGATTATATAATGTTCCAAATTCTATTAATACAATTCATAACTGCTTTTGAACTGCTAGTTTGATATGTTATGGTGCGCCAGAACGTAGTGTTGTGTGTTGTGCAAGTTATTGAATTACATTGTTGAAATAACGTACTATGAAATCTTGGGGTGTTACCTTCTTCCCTCCATCAATAAATGGCATCCTCACAATTTTAAAATGTTATTCGAAAATAAAAGGTAGAAAATAGAAAATACCTTTGTGGGAAAACCCAACTAAGAAATTGGGTTAATAAAATTTTGTCTTAATAAGAGGAAAAGTGAAATGAAAGCATCACTGCAAAATTATGATCTCAATTAGGAGAACATTGTTGGAAATTAGATACACATAATTAGATGAAAAATTTAAATATTTATAGGGATTTATTGAGGCCATCAATCCCATAAAAGTGTAAAATTTATGGCCTCATATCCTTCAATCTATGATGATTTAAAATAACATTGGATAAACAAAACATAAGTTATTATGATAACAAATTTATGGTTTTAATATCCATTCCCTAAGGTATAAGAATTAATTTATCCATAAAATAATAAGAATATATATATATATACTTGACATGTAGAGTTTCATCTTTCAACTAATTCCTACCAGAAATTCATCTTACACTCCAAAAGATTTCAAAAAATATATATTCTATTTATCCTAATCATATAGGGTTAAAAAATAAGGAATTTGTAATTCACCTATCAGAACCTTTAAAAAACTAGATTATACAATTCTGGGACTTCACATTGTCTAGTGGCAGACGATAAATCATTCTCGCAATATGGTTGTGGGTTTTATTCCTGCAGCTTTGTCTGACATGAAGGATTGTCACACAGTCTGTGTGTTGTCCTTTTTATAACAATCCGAAAATAACCATAACAATATTATTAAATTTCCAACTTAATCCATTCCAACCATTATACTAATGTAAAATACTTTTATCCAAACTCACAGTCCAAAATATATAAGGATGTTAAACAAAATGATGATCTTTTTACCATGTAACAACATGTGAACACCTTTCTCATGTATTATTTTGAAACATGGTAACACCTTGAATTACCATAAAACCATATTGATTACATTCATTCTCTCTTATCGGTAATATAATACTGGACATATTGCTCTTATCCAATAATATAGAATATTCCAACAGTGGTGAAATAAACAAACTATTAATCAGTTCCAAGGAAGTTAATAATATCCTATATAATTTATACAAATCAACCATCTCTTATTCAAAAAGAACTGCCTCATTATCGGGGCCATATTAAGGATTACATTTCATTCAACCATGTATTTTTCCAAAAAGTGTATATTTTATATTAAGTCACTTTTCTTAGAACTATATAATCTCAGATCCTCAATAAAATAGTACTACAGTACAATCCTTATTTATCTCCATAATTCATATAAGCAATATATTATTAATACAACACCCAAATGAAACAATTATATAATAAAAACATAAATACACTAGTCATTCATATTCATCTAAGGTAGTATCATAACATGATTATTATCCAATAGAATCATTTGAGGTATACTCTGATGACTGGGACATTGATTTGCATAGTGTCCCAATGCCTTATAGATTAAGCATTACACATTTGAATCCTTTTTCTTACCCTTCCAATCACGTGCTTGGTGTCATTTTTCTCCACAATTATAGCAAAATCCAATTACATTCAAGCATTTACCAAGTTGATTATTTCCAAATTCATCACATATGGGAAAATCCTTCATTCCCTCTTCCTATTATTCATCTTTCTCTCTACCATCCTTTTATTATCTTGCTTTCCTTAAAATCTATAGGACTCAAAGAATTATTTACGTATCATATTAACACATGATACTATTTCTTCGTATGTTGAGAATACGTGGGAGTTTATTTCCCTTCTAAATATTGGCTTAATACTAGGAAATATGTGATCCCTTTTTACTTTTTGGATCATACTTACTGTTGGAGTTTTCATTCCTTCTACTAGGCGCCATTTCATAACAATGGAATATGATAGGCCATTTTATGAATCGTAATTCATAATTAAAAACTTGTAAAATAACTAATGTAAATTGAACAGTTTATAGATATAATCTATAATCATAAAAATGATATCTTTGAGGAAGTATTTACTCCTAAATTATTCATAATTCCTTATAATGAAAATATGAATTATCCTAGGAATATCCCCTAGTAGTGTCGTAACCAATAGTGCAGCAAGGCCCATTGTTGTGCACCAATTCACATTCGAGTCAAGCTCAAATTAGTGTTTTCGGGTTTTACCTCTAGATACATATGTTCCAGAGCCACCTCTAACTGCTCGTATCTAGATAGGGATGTATTTCATGGAAAACTCACAAAATATATTCCTTACCAAAATTTTTGACATTCTTATATACTAATCCTTCATGTAAATCTTAGGGTAATGTTCTCTAATCACAGTTTATCTAAATCTGGTTTCCAAGGTTATTTCTAAACCTCATCTGATACCAACTGTAACACCCCAACCTTAGATTCCCAGAGTTGGTTCTTTATATTAATACATTGGTATGATTACAAGGAATCATGTCCCGAAAGATCGATCAGTTTAGCATTCTTGGAAAATAGATTAAATGCATGAATGCTAAATTACTCTTTATAACATACAACACAAAAAAAATACTTTGATAATTCCATTGTTACCATAGTTTAACCTTGAATATCAAACATAAAACACTTCTTGGGATCCAGGGAAAATAAAATATAAGAATGGGGTGAGCTCAAATGCTCAGTAAAGATACCAATATATCAGAAACTTTTAAAAATAAGCATAAACATTTAAATCAATGTATAAAACTAAAACAAAATCCTTTTCAACATAAACGTAATCATAATATGGAAAATATAAATCAAAATATTTCAAATTACTTACTCAAATAGATATTATACTATTCTAATAAAAAGATGAAATATCTATAGACACTTTTGTAATGATGGAATGCATAATGCCTTACTATCATAAACACAAATTCAAGGCCTTGTGCCAAGACAACAAATAATATTTTTTCACGGCCTTATTCCAAGACACTAGTTTGTATCATGAGAGCTATCGATGCATCGATGAGCTATAGCGGGCTCCACCAATCACTTACTAAGTCCAATGCATAACTCATTTGAAATGGTTTAAACATAACATAAACATTTGTATTAAAACTAGCATACTAAATGTAAACACTTTATCCGTAAACCATTAATGATATAAAAATAACACATCCAAAGTAAAAAATATCACAAAACCTTCAATACAATATGTAATATTTGAATCATAATAAATCAACTTCAATCATGTTTAAAATCCATTAAAGGATGTTGAGAGAGAAGAAAATGTTTTGTAAAACTCTTTGAGAGAAATATCCCATTTTCATGAAACCATTTAAAAGTTACACAGTTTAGAAAGGAAGAAATTTAAAGAAATTTTTGAATAAATGTTTCCCATACCACATTGAAACAATTTAAAGGATTTAAAATGATAAACACATTCATGTCCATATGGATGAATCTTTAAAAACCATTTTGAAAACATGGACATTATTGAGAATTATTTAAGGGAATAAATATTTAAAACATTTAAAATGATTTTTTAGTAAAAATTACCTTAAAATAATGTGATCGAAAACTCCTTCATAAATCATGTACATGAGTAATAAATATTTCCCAATAGATACATACATAAAAATAACCTCTGATAATAAAGAGATTGAAAAATTAACCCTTACTTTGCACTTTCCTTTGGATGAGGGTATGTTTAACCTCCTGTATAATGACAATAGTTTTCTATTAAATTATACCATATCCATATTCATATTTATTATATCATATATGATTTATTTATGACTTTATAATACCCATTTAACAATGATTTCCATGTTAAATTAACATTTCTGGTAATAATCGCTTTCTTTATCGTACGTGTTTTAATTTTTTATTCTTGATCATATCATTTACATAATGATTTAAATACATACAGAATATAAAAATGGATTTATATATCATTTATATTTAGAATATAAATATTTACAATAGATAGATATATGAAATGGAAAACACCATTTATAGAGATTATAGGTCATACGTACACACAAACGCCGTTTCTATTTTCATATCGTATTGAACGGAACTAAGTGAATAAGATATATGTAAGTACATAAATACACACAAACACACACACACACATATATATATATATCTCAAGTATAATAATTAGGTCATATATTACATAATTGTTAGTAATAAATATTTTTATAATCATCGATGAATGGTGAACGTGGAAAAGAATCTTATCGCGTCGTGGAGACGGTAATCCGTACGTACGCACGAGCGACAATATAATTTCTTTAATGGTGAGGAATTGGATGGTATATAAATTTTACAGAGACATTAACATGTTATTTTTATTATTTATATACATATTACTCATCATTATATCCATCCTAATAACATAGTTTTGAATAAAAAATTACACCATGACGTGGAGACGGTAAGCGGTACGTACACATGCATGGTGAAATTATCATTTATAGGATGGATAAAATAATGAATATGGTTGTTACATATATATAATAACATTACGGTATATATAAGGTACTGGATTTATTTATTTGGTATTGTAATAACAAATAAAGTGTAAGTGGAAGAAGAAAATAACTTGAAAGAGGGTGGTGAAATCATTACCTCTTCTTCGAGTTATTCATTTTGATTTGGAAAAAAGGGCTATTTATATAGGCTCTCTTAACAAAGGAAGGCCTCTAATAATGAAGGTATGATATTTTGGAGGATATTTAGGTTGGTTTGGGCCAATCAAAATGGCTTTGGAGTTGTTAATTTGAGAGAAGTGGATGTTCCCTTTTATAAGAGTGATGAGGGGAACCTTCTGAAAAAAACACTTTTATTTAAATTTTGACTCTATTTGGTATTTTGTTTTTTCTAAATACATAACAGCATTATTACTTTGAAGAAAATTCATTTATTCAACTCTAACATGTCATATTAACCTATAAAATTACAGGAAATCATAAAAAGTCAAAAATTACATTTATTTATGTTTTTATAATATCAAATATTTTAATATTTCATTAATGAGACAATTAATCCATCGTCAATGTTTCATATATAAATGAAATTATTTAATGCCTAAAAATTATAAATAAAATACCATTATGTAGGAAATGTTTTTATCTTTTTAATTAATATTTATAGTTTTATTTATATAATGTGTAACCCTATATTAAAAATGGATTAGTAATTAAACATTTAATATAACAAATTTAACTCTTCTTTGCATTAAATAATAATAAATGCCATAATCTAATCCAAGTGGACCTAAAGGAAAATATTTTATTACTAAGGTTGTTTCTATTCGTATTAAATGTATTCAATAGAATTAGGATATGTGTTTGGTAATTATGATATATTTTTTACCCTTAATTAACCTATTTATTTTTAACCGTGATAAATAAAATTAAAAAGTTATTATTCAACAAAAATTATTTTCATCCTATTGAACTAAATTTTGCATACTGATATAATCTGTGTCTCTCAAATTTTTGAAATTCTACTTACAGAAGTTGCAAAATTATGTCTTATGCAAATTGGAAAATGCTCATAGGATGTTGGTAAAAGACAGTAAAACGTTTGATAAATTTTAATACATCTATTTTTTTATAAAATGACTTCAATGAATTAAATTGATCATATATAGGTATTATATGGATTTATTCACTTCAAATGTTGAAATAATGTAAATAATTATTTAAAAAATAAATCGATTTTAAATAATAACACAGTGTTTTTCACAATTCATAAAAAATGGAATGTTTTTAGAAAAATAACAAAATTCTACGATAAGCTAATTATGATTTTCTGAATCCAAAAATGAATTCAATTTTACCAAATTATAAACATAGAATATTAATTTATTAATTTAAAACTAATTCCCATTGTCAAAACTGAAAAGCGTATTTTTAAGAAATAAAAACTATCAAAATATTGACACTTGTTTATGTCCAATTTCAAAGTAAAATTATTTACAATGACCAGAATTGGATTGAATAGTAAAAATATAATTTATTTATTCTTCTAAACCATTAAAATGTATAATTTAACACTATAAATTATTTTTATTAAAAATGTTTTTTAGTAAAAATATAGTATTTCTCACTGTTCACCCCAATATAAATGTTTTCAGAGAAACACCGAAAATTTGTTGAATCGAAATTTTTATGTCCCGATTATAAAGAGGAAGTTTATTTTTTCATATTGAATATATGAAAGTATTAAATATTTGATCTAATTAGGGTTCTCCATTAAAAGGTAGTAAAATTGCATTTTTTTGAAAAATACTTCTTTTATCTGAAAAAAATTAATTTGTTCTTACATTATGTATATGAAACTCACAATATGGATTCTAAAATTATAAGGATTATATAAAGTTAAAAATTCTATTAATACTATTCACAACTACTTTTGAATGGCTAGTTTGGTTTGTCATGGAGCGCTAACCTCGATGTAGCGTGTAGTGAATGATATTGATTACATTGAAGAAATAATGTACTATGAAATATTGTTGTGTTACATGTCCAAGAATACAGAGGGGGTCCATAGAATCATGGGTTAGGTGGAGTTATAGCCCAGATTGCTATACTGTATCTGGATGACTAGGGGACTTCACAAATAGACATTCCTAAAGTGGCGGATCGTTTCAGAGATGTTTTTTCAGAGGAATTTTTAGGTTTGCCTCTTGAGTGAAAGGTAAAATTTTTTATTCATCTTGTTCTAGGAGCGACACCGGTGTCCATTCCTCCTTATAGGATGGCTAAACCAATGTTACAAGAGTAAAAGAAGAAGTTAGAGGAGTAACAAGCAAAGGGTTTCATCCGACCGAGTAGTTCTCCTTGGGGTTCGCATGTCCTGTTTGCAACGAAGGCAGACGACACCACTAGGCAATGTGTGGACTATCAGAAGCTGAAGCAGTTGATAGTCATGAACCGATATCCCTTGCTAAGGATTGATGACCTCTTTGATGAGCTTCAAGGAGCCCGAGTGTTCTCGATGATTGACTTGAGGTCTGGTTATCATCTGTTGCACATTATATAATCTGATATACCTCTTATAGCCATCTTGAGCAGTTTTTCTCTATACGAGTATATTGTTATTCCATTTGGTCTCATGAATGTGCCTGTAGTTTTCATGGCACTGATGAACTGATTGTTCCATCTATACTAGTATTCCTTCGTGGTTTTTTTGGGGACGATATCATGGGGTACTCTAACACTCGATGCGACCATAATACCCATCATAAGGTTGTTTTGAGTACATTGAGGGAGAATAAATTATATGCTAAGATCTCAAAGTGACACTTTTGGATGGATTAGATTCACTTCCTGGGTCATATTATCATAGAGGAAGGAGTATCAGTTGACCTAGAGAAACTGAGAGCTGTAGTTTCCTAGGAGCAGCCGAAGAACATCATTGAGGTGTGGAGTATACTAGGTCTATCTGGAAACTACAGACGTTTAATAAAGGACTTTTCACGCTTAGCAGCACTGCTGACAGGTCTAACTAATAAGGGTGCAAAGTTCTCATGGTCAGATTCTAGGGAGTCAGCATTTCAGGAGTTGAAAGGGATGATGGCATCAGCACTGATACTCATCTTCACATTTCTAGGAAAGAGCTATATTGTTTACTATGATGCATCTGGTATCGGGCTAGGAGTTTTTCTTATGCTAGGAGATGGAGTCATTGCGTATGGGTCCCGACAGTTGAGGACACATGAGTGGAATTACCCAACACACGACTTGGAGGTGGAATCTGTTGTTTATTCCCTACACTGTTGGAGAAATTACCTTACGGTAGATCATTTTTTGGTTTTCTCCAACCACAAAAGTCTCAATTACTTCTTCACTCGGTGTGATCTGAATTTGAGACAGAATCGATGGGTTGTGTAACTATAGTCCTTCGACATTGAGCTTGCCTATACGCCTAGGAAGGGAAATGCGGTGGCTGATTTGTCGGGAAGGAGGACTCAATTACAGGCATTTCTAAAGGCCAACAGTGAGTGTAAGCTTATAACTCTTTTCTCTAAGATGCATTTGGAGGTGCATGACATACACGGACAAACTTTTCTATCTTCTGTAGCTGTTATCTCTACTCTTATAAATCAAGTTTTAATGGGTCCTCTATTATATTCTAAAGGCCCAGTCTTAATGGAGATTGTGTTAGGAGAAAATTGGCTCATGGTGGGACTGTAGATGAGGATGAGATCATGCATTTCGAGTGGAACTTATGGGTTCCAGAAGACATACACGAGGAGCCGATGTGGGAATTTCATTCCTATATTTGGGTAGTTCATCCTGGAGTCACTAAACTGTATCGTGATCTACACCGTCAGTATTGGTGGCCAGGTATGAAGAGGGATATTGCTAGTTTCATCATGAAGTGTTCCACTTGTCAGTAGGTGAAGGCAGAGCATTAGTGACCAGAATGTATTTGGGTACAAAAGTACTTTTTATGAGCTGTGATAGTTGTACATACGAGAGATTTTACGTCTGCATGGTGTTTCACACTCTATTGTTTCAGTCAGGGATGCACGTTTTAGTTCTCGGGTCTGGCAGGGGCTTCAGAAAACTTTGGGTACACAGGTTCTTTTGAGTACATCTTACCACCCCCAGATAGATTGCTAATCTGAGCATATAATTTTGGTAATTGAGGACATGCTCCGATCATGCATTTCGGATTTTGGAATTTCTTGGGAGAAGCATATACGTCTTGTGGATTTTTCCTACAATAATAGATTTCAAGAAACTATTCAGATAGACCATTATGAAGATCTATACTGTAGGCCATGTCGATCACCCTTATGTTGGCTGGAGGTTGGAGAGGCAGCTTTTCTAGGACCTCATCTTGTTCAAGAGACCACCGAGCAGATAGAGTTGATTCAGAGGAGGATGGCTACTGCGCAGTCTTGACCGAAGTCTTATGCTGGTCAGAGGAGACAACCTCTAGAGATCGAGTTTGGGGATCAAGTTTTCCTGCATGTCACACCAAGGATGGGAAACAAGGGGATTAGGAAATAGGGTAAGCTTCCACCGATGTATGTTAGGCCATTTGAGTTGTTGGAGAGATTTGGGCTGGTTTCCTATCAGTTGCAGATACATAAAAGGTACCGAGATATGCACGATATCTTCCATGCTTCTCAGCTTCGATGTTACTTCTCAAACCCATCTCACGTTTCCCAACCCATGGAGGTTAAATTATAAGTGTATGAATCCTTAGTGGAGCATCCTATCCAGATCGTAGATCATAGTGCGAAGGTTCTCTATGGTTGGCATGTTACCTTCCTATGGGTGCTTTGGCAGCATGGTTGAGTACAGGATGAGACTTGGGATAGGGAGGCAGACCTGTGATCAAAGTGGTCGGAGATGTTCGAGGTTTCTTCTTCTACACCATGCTAGTGAAATTCGGGGATAAATTTCATTAATGGGGGATGTTTGTAAGAACCCAGAATTTCTTTTTAGGTATGTTTTTTCTTTTTTGGTCGTTTTTTCGGAAAAAAGTAAATTCTGGAAATTTTCTATGTGCACGCCATGTACATTATGAGTACATGTCATGTACATAATTATCGTAGGAGGTCGGGTGCTGGCCGTGTAGTATCCACACACCTTGTTGTGTGGTAGTGAATTGGATTCCGCTTAAAGTGGAGTACGGAAAAGGCCAGTACACACCATGTAATTCAAAATTACACACCATGTACTTTCTTTTTTTTTCATTAAAAGCACTGGGGTGGCATCTAATCTACAGAAACACCCCCTTAATCCTTCATCTCATCCTGGAGCACCGTACGATCGTGGATCTTTGACAAACCTCTTAGCCTGTTTCTGTCCTCCAAATCGAACGTTGTGGGTTGTGTTGGAATCACATCTGTGAGTTCTCTCTTCTCATTGAGCGCCATCTTCCTGATTTCTCCGTTTTCGTGAGATATCTTGGGTTGAATGTTTTAGAATTTTTTGTATATCTTCGACGTTCTAAGGAGAATCAGGCTTCGAGGTTCATATATAGCAATATCCTAACCCCGAGGTAGGTGGTTTGTGCCTTTTCATTCAAACCCTTTGAGTATTACGTGAAAATTTTACCAATATCCTTGGATAGGGTATTGCGTGCTTACCATTTTACCCATGTTGACATTCTTCCATGATTGTATGCTTGTGTAGAGAATATTTGGATATTAATAGGGTTCATTTCTATGCTTTGGATGTGTTTCTCCCATACGTGTTCCATTTATGACCATTTGGTCATGTTTAGCCTTTGGCTGCTTTACCTGTTTTCCATGCCAGTTGCAATGGGATGGAATGTTTTTGTTCTGAAATTCTTGATATTCCATAGAATGATTAGCCAGGTTGTTCTATGGGTTTACATTGGCCATAATACACTACTATACTCGTTGACCTACATAGGGTTGTGAGAACTTGGTGTAGTAGACCATAAGGGTAATTGACCGAGTGAGCTTCCTCAGAGAATCTTTGAGAACATTAAGCTATAAGAGGGATTGATTGAATGAGGATCCTCAGAGATCCTAGTACCAAATGCTGATATTTGGTTAATTGACTGAGCAATCTTCATGAGAGAGTCCATGTGTACTTTAGACTATAAGAGGAATTGACCGAGTGAGCTTCCTCAGAGAGTCTATGATTTTATTCCTGAACTATTTTGACTATAAGTTAAATTGATAGTGAGTGCTTCCTCAAAGAGTCTATGAATGACCTTGGTTATAAAGGGAATTCACCGAGTGAGCTTTGTCAGAGAGTCCTTCACCTTGGGGATATAAGTGGAATTAACCACGTGAGCTTCCTTAGAGAGTTCCTGACCACCTTTGACTATAAGGGAAATTGACTGTGAGTGCTTTTTCAGAGAGCCTTCATATACCGAACAATAGGGGTTAGACCGAGTGTGTTGGCCAGAGGGTTGGTTTTACATCTTAGGTAGGACCAGAGGGGTTGGCTATGAGTACTTCCCAGAGGGTTACCAGTTGGGATTAGGTGTTTGTTGATGTTGCTAGATTTTGAAACTGTGGATTGTTTAATGCTGAGTACTTTCCAATTTACTGTTTGTTGTACTTTTTCCTGCCAAATATTCACTTACAGTTAGGAACATATAATCATGTGGTTTCCTACTGGTATTTAGTCTCACACCCTTTTTGGGTTATTCTTTTGGGCCAAAACTGATTATATTGTTGCAGGTGTAGATTACGGCAAGCACCATTCTACATCAAGTACTTAATTTGATGTAGAGCTGGAGAGCATGGGACCAAGCTATGGCTTGCGTTGCTGATGAGTTTTTCTTCTATCTTTTTTACCTTGGATTAGGAATTTTGTATTCCATCATTGTAACTTGTTTCTATATTTTCCTAGAACTATGTATCATGCATCATTATATATATATATATATATATATGCTCCAGTTGTTTATTAATCTACTATTCCACTATTTAATGTTGTTGGATATTTACAGATTCCCCAATTATTTGTATTTGTCTACTTCCACTATGTAATTTTCCAATGAGGGCATAGTTTCCCCAATATCACACTCGAAGCCCTCGCTACTAGTCGGCAGCCTCTCGCGTTCAGGGAAATGCTCCTGAGGCCATGTGACCAACTAGGTACGGGGTGCCTCTGTATGGCTACTTGAACCATGATGTTACACCTAATATGTAGTAGTAGTTTAAAAACCGTATACCTTGACATATTATTGACATAAAATTGATTATAACCCACTATATTCTAGATTCAAACACCAAAAGTGATTCTACTATGAAATTACACCCCCTAATCCAAAATAAATAAACCTATCTAAAAAAGAACTTGTGTAATCCCTAGACAACTCTACCACATAATAGATAATTCCCACATCATTATTATATCCTCACTATATCCCATTCTGTGAGAACTAGTAGTTATAGCTCCTCTGTTTGACATTGCAAATAACTCAGTCACACTCAATACTTCCATAAGGAAATTTCATCCTTAAATTCAGTTGTTTCACTAATAAACCAAACAAATAGGTCACCATTAATACCCTAAACCATGTTCCATCATCCCTTCAACTAAAAAAATTCCATAATTGAGGATACCATAACTTAATTTATTCACTAAATTCACCACCTAAATCATGTGATGAATCAGGTTCATTCCCTAAAACATGTGATAAAACATGATTCACTATAAGAATCATATCCCAAATCATCATTCACCATAGGAATCACACCATGAACACACTATCTCCTATAATAGATATAGTTAATAGATAATTTCATGTCCCGAACCAGATAACCCACCAAGATATGCTACAAAATGAACCATAATAAGACTTGAGGGGTGTTCTTGGTCACTATGAGCTAGAAAATAGCACAAATGAAATCAACAAAAATAGGGAACAATATTAGCAAACCTAAAATAAGATAAATGTAATATATATATATATATGGTAAAAACATATACAATAATAAAAGAGTTACTTCAGTAG
The DNA here is from genome assembly GCA_963277665.1 of Viscum album. Taxonomy (NCBI): domain Eukaryota; kingdom Viridiplantae; phylum Streptophyta; class Magnoliopsida; order Santalales; family Viscaceae; genus Viscum; species Viscum album. Next base: position 1,925,801,095 of record OY728160.1, read on the forward strand.
CAGTACAACAAAATCTAGCGTGATAAAAACAAAATGCACTTGTCCAAAAAAACAAAAATGAAAAAAAATAAATTACTTTATGTGATATATTAGAATACTCCCACCATCTCCTTATTTTTCACGCATACCTAATAGATAAAAAATCATTACATCACTGCAATTCATTTCCTTTTCCTATATCAGAAAAAATATGGTCTATACAACTCCAATGGCGTATACAAGGTGTGATTTAAACAAGATCAGTAGGATCAATCATAGGTGTTGAATATTATGTAGCTATAAAATAATATCTATATTTTCAATTAACAAAAAATATATAATGATAAATATTTATCAAGTTTTTATCAATGTTATAGTTTTCAATTCCCTTTTTTATAGTTATAAAAGAAAATCCATGTAATAAATTTTCATGGAAAAATCACAAATAATCATTTACTATTATCATTGAATATATTAGATCCTAACAAATCCAAATTTTAAAAGCCATAAAGAATAGAAAAAACCTTGAGGGTAACAATTTACTTGATCGATTAGTCACATGAACTACAATATAAACCAAAATCTATTTCCCACTCATGTTCCTAGAGCTAATCTATTCATAACTCATGATAGAAGAACACTCAATAACATAAACCCCTTTAAAATGAAAACAAAATGCTTCTAGAGAAATAGGTTACTGATCTTAGAAAAGATGTGTCAGGTTTCTATGGGGATTAAAAACATTTTTTAATCAAGTGTAACTGATTAAACACATCATTGATGATACCCAATGAATGATAAACGAAACATTCAATAATACTAAAATTATGAACAACTATAACATTTTAGTGTATCATACCTTGAAGAATAAATTGCAACATATTTTATCTTCATATTCATATCAATTTGATAAAGTTCCATTGATGGGAAAAAAGTATCCCACCATTATGGTGTAACCATGGGATAAATTAATGACATGTTATATATACATGAATCTCCATCCTCTATGATAGTCTATAAACTCATGATAAAAAAGAGGATAAAGATACATAGCTGTAGTGGACAAGGAGTCCTAAACAAGGGTGAATCTTATCCATACACCACAACCATCATGTGGATGATATATTTATATATTTTGATGACCCTCCTTGGGATATTTCATATATTCATGAACTAATATGAATGTATAAATTCTCTAACCAATATATATATATATATTCCTTCTTCATAAGAATTTATCTACTCCCATATGTCACATCACATGAAACAATAGCATAAATGATAGATAATTTATGAGAAAAATAAATGATAACATTATTTCATTTTTTTATATGGTCATAAAATGAATGGGAATGGAAATCAAATTTTCATGAAATAAAATATTTCACACACACACACATATATATATAATATACATATAAGAAAATAGGAAATATTCCAATCAATATCCCACACACACTAAATCACAAAATATGTGGTGTCAATTCACCTAATATTGTATTGTATACATTAAATTGGGAAACCATATCTGAAAAAAAAAATTGGATATATTCGAAATCATTTTTGGAAATCCATCATTAACTACACCTTGTATCACATAATATGAAAAAATTTCTAAACACCCATCTAACTCACATAAGGATTAACTATAAAATTCCATTGTAGTTTCTCTCTAAGTCATATAATTCCCCATTCAGTCAACCACAAAGTGTAAACCAATAGGTATTTATATCTATTAAAATAAATATGAAAATATATCATTCATACCAGTAAATCTCCAAAGGGATATAGAATTATCAATATAAAACACATGTGTCAAACATTTTTCATCATATGAAAATATTATTTCTAATATTTTCCATTTTTCTATGACTTCTCGTGACATAGGACATGAAACATGTCAATCCCAAAAATTCAACTCATCTATTCTTGATTCTCACAGTGTAAAATGATCTAATTGATGAATTTATCACATATCATTCATTCTTACTGATAATGGAATTACATTTACCTTATCTTGATTTTTTATATAATATCTAGGTGTAGATTCACACTACAATAGTCTATCTAAATTAAGGTCATAGATTTCATTATTGTGATATAATAGGAAAAATCTCTTCTTTGTTAAGATGAAACCATTTACATAATCAGAAACATACCCATACACCCATGTATTACCTATGTAAATATTTTTGTTTTCATAAGTTAGGTATTAATTAATAAGGGTTCTAAATCATGGTATCTCTCTAACATCATGTGCTGGGAACTAAAATATGATAAAAAAAACTCCTAGTGTTCCAAATACATCTATATGAAACACATTGTGGTATGCTTTAGTGGGACATCCAAAGAACAAAAATAATATATTATTCTTTGCATTTTCCTCATTAGCATTTAATATATTTCTATAAAAGAATCTAACTCATGTCAACCTTATAATATTACGATAACCTATAATAATCCTAAATGAACATTGGTTATTAATGAACTAAAATTCATACTTGGAGTGGTTAATTATCATAACAATTAATGAAATTAATATCTATATATACATTTATATATACAATGTAAAAGATTGAAAATATATATGTTTCCTTTTAATATAATAAATATAATTATTCCTAATCTATTAAGAATATTTTACCATATTAAAAAAATAAATGGTTTATTATATAATATATGAAATTTATCTAGACCATCCTTTTGATTACTATGTTTTCTAAATTTTTTAACACATTAGATTTCATGTAATCCCTATGACATGTCTTTGTTTCTATGTAACTAAACAATCCCACTAACCCTTTTTTTAGAATCCTATATAGATAAATGTAGTTTGAATAATGGTTAGATTTGGGTAATTAATTATTTACATTTCAATTTACTATATATATTAATATTTATTTAATCAAAAACATTTAATGTTTTGATTTAATCTTATTATATCAATATAAAATTATTTCTATGTGCATCATCATCATCCTTTTAACCCAATCAATATCTAATGTTCCGTGAAATAATGTAAATACTTATATTATTATTAATTGGTCCCCAAATCTCATTTAGGAAAAAGGAAAAAACAAATTTCTATGGAAACTAATGTAAATGTTTTTCATTTATCATTAACACCATAACCTAAATATTGTTAGTTTGAAAAGAATGATTAGTAGTTCATTTTTACTTGAATAACCCTTTTACAGATAGTTTCATTCATTTATATGATAAATAAATGTAAATAATCACATTTTTATTTATCGTCACCTATTGAAAACACTTTTAGGAAATTGTTTGAAAAACATATTAATCATAAATTGGTTTAACAGAGATATCAACATTCAAAATGATAATTAAAATTAACACTTTATATTTTTTATTATCATAACATGTCTTCTAAATTTTAGGATATTAAGATGAAGAAAATAAATAATCTAATTTTTATTATCATTTATTTTTTATTTATTAACTTTTTTGTGTTAAAAAATACTCCCACTATCCTCTTCCTCAATTTATTATTTTCAAAAAAACTTATTAAAAATGAAAAATAATTTTTTTTGGAAATAGCCAGTGAAACCCCAATATTTTAGAAGAAGAACATTGTTTTCGATAACATATGCCACAAAAAACATCAACATTAAATGGGAAAAGAAAAATATTAATTTAAAATTAATACCTTTCATAAATTGAGTGATGGGAATACTGAGTTTATATGAATAACAATATACTATTAAGTAAATATTATTTACAATGATTGTTGTACCCATATAATAAATTTTCGTGTAACGATATGAGTAACTAAATTATGAAATTTACATGGTCTACAAATGAATATAATAAATTTTATCATAATATGTTGAATACAAATAAAATAATAATCATTTTAACGATAATGAAATTTTTTTTAAGAAATTTTATTTATGTAAAAGGCAATCTCATCAGGATGTTTACACATATATTAAAATTAATGTTCACCTATTTTAGAAATTTTATTCTAAAAAATAACATATATTTTTTGAATCAAAATTTCATAATTATCTTCATTTTAATTTTTAGTATTTTCTAAAAGGATTAATATTTTGACAAATAATAAAAAATTCTAGTTTTTATTAAAAACTGAATTTTTTTAATAATTTAAAAGATATATAATTATATAAAATTATAATAAAACTAAAATTATTTCAATAATATTATAATAAATCAAATTTATATTATTTAAATTATATTAATTTTGATATTTTATATTTATATTTTTTGATCTTATGGGAATTTTCAATTTGGAAAACTGATTTTTTATCACCTCTGTGTGAATAATTTATATTAAAATTTTTCACTTTCATGAATTGAATTTATAAAAATGGTTAAAATATTTTTTAACATTATAATTAATTTTATAAAAATTTAACTTATTTTTTGATAATAATCAACTATAAAAAATAAATATTTATTATAGTGGTTAATGTTAAAATTGGTTTACTCTATGGATAAAATAAAATAATAAGAGTTAAAATGACATTGAAACGTGTAAAATATATAATGTATAAATATATTTGTACCCTTTTAAAAAAATGGCTCTATTATGACCCATTTTGAGGAATTTTGTCTTGTAAAAAAATTAGGGTACCAATTTTATTTTAAGAGTCCAAATTGTGTCCTCTTCCACAGTTATAAAAGGACAGCCCTATAATATCCTTTTCACATTAATAAATCCTTTTTTGAAAAGACCCTGTTAAAATATATTCCTTAAATATCTACCCATATCATAGAGTAATTTTTTGGAACATAAATATAATGTAGGAATGCTTTAGGTATACACCTAATGATGTTGTCCAAAGAAGAGGAAGTGTTCTAAAACATTTGATTTCAATTTATTTTTTATCTCCCTAAAAAATATAAATATTTTATAAAAAAAAAATATATTTTATAAAAAAAAATTATATTTCATTATGATAATTTAAAATCCAAGATACATAACCTCACATATAAAATTGGATATGAATTCTTCGATCATGTGTACAGATAACTACTACCTCCCGAACTGATGTAATTTTTTTTCCAAAAACACATATTATGGATTGATATAATGATGTATTGAACATATTTACTTGATATTTTTGAAATTGAAATACTTCAGGAATTATAATATCACATATATCATCTTATATTAAAATGTTTTGGAAAATAATAATGACCCTCATGCGTATGTGTCTACTACAGCCTCCACATAGTGATATGAAAAGATTATCATTTTATTTTAAAATGGATGTTAATATGGATATAATTAATAAATATAAATAAATATCTGTTTTAATAATGATTATCTAAATTTAAAACACTTTCTATAATTGTATGTTCCATCTATTGAAAAAATAGAAACAACATGCATGTGTGTGTACGACCTACCGTCTCCATGAACAACATAACCCGTTTTCCCTTTTATAAATTTCATTGAATAGTTTTAATATATATATATATATAAGAATTATATATTAAATTTATTTTATCATTCACAACACTATTCAAATTATTTAATAATGACAAAATTAAATTAATAAAAAATAAATAATCAAAAATACAAGGAAAATGAATCAATTATCCTGGGAAATAGTGATTTTAACAAAGAATTGTTAATAAATGGGACACAAAATACTATATAGAAATAATATAATATGTAAAATATATTATTATGGGTTTCTAATAGATATATAAAATATATATATTTATTATACAAGAGGTAATTCTAAATATGATTGAAATTATACCTGAGATAATGGTTTCTTGTCTCACTTTTACTTCTATTAGGCATATTCCATATTCACAAAATATTTATTTTATGTGGTGTATATACTAAAGATTTTATATCTTATGTCATAAATAAATTATTATTCCTTATATATTAATTTAAATTTTATGTTATTTATTTTATGTGCTTTATGATTGGAAATTTACCAAAGCGATAAGGGTTGATTTCACAATGTCAAAATTATTCATGATTGTTTATAGTTATGTATCTCTTCAAATAATTATTTGGTATTACAATATTAAAACCTAAATATTTTACACTCCCTGGTTATTCATGATAATTTCAATAGTTTTTAAAATGGCTAAAAAAATCTTTTGATAAAATATGACTTTATCTCTCTATTAGTTTAAAATCCATTTTCATTAAAATAATTTTCCTCCTAAAAAAAGTGTTTAATTTTTTTCAAAATTATACAAATTATTTACTAATGTAATTTTTATCCATTTTTTACAATTAAAAAGAATAAAATGAAAATTCCTGACATTTTCAATAAGAGATAATTTTTAATGTTCTTTTAATTGTGTAAATTTAATTTTTTTTTCTTTTACTACATGTATGGAATTACACATATCCCTTTTTTAATTTATCAATTATATTTTTATAATATAATTTTCAAAGAATTTTGTTTACTTATATTATGGAATCTTATAGTTTTTAAATGTGATTTTGTAATTCAAAATTATATTTTACTCAGGAATACCATTAATGTAATTTTTTGTGTATTTCTATTCATTTATGATAATAAACCTCGTTTAAAATATTATCATTTAGAAATATATTATAATGATACCATTCTTATTATTTTTATAGTTTTTTTTATAATTTTGATTAGGTATTTACAATTCTGATACCATTATATATATTACTCTAGATGGTCTTTGATTAGGTTTATTTGTAGTTGAAATTATTAACATTTTATGTGATAGTTCCAATAAGAATGCTTAAATTTATTATGTTTATTGATTTGGAAAATTAATAAAATTTCAAAATCTATTTTTCATTAAAAAATATGTGGATTTATTTCACCCCTTTCATATTAGGAATGCATTAAATATAGTTAGTGATTGGTGGGGCCTAATAAATCCACTCGAAGCATCAGTAGTTCACATAATACAATCTAGTATGGGTATTTGGTTGAGGACTTGACAATTTACATAATATGTCTTGGAATTAGGACATTAAGGTATAGTTTGGATGTTGGATATTATGAATTTCCTAGTTAAGAGGTTTGTTATTGAAGTCCATTTGACTATTTAGTTAGTTATAATATTCATGGATTTGTTTCAAGATCATGTTATTTTTTATATAGAACTATTTGGTTATCTTATATTATGTCCAAATTATTCTCTTGTAATTGGATAAATTGAATAATTCTTATCTATCTACCTTCAGATATTGATTATGCATTATTTATTCATGATATATTTAATTATATTAATACCCATACTTTGCATTATGGACCACCCCTTTCATATTCTTCAATTACCCAAGATGATAGAAATAGTTTTTTTATTTATTTTCAAGGATATGATAATGTGAATAAGGGAATAAGCAATGAAAATACAATGTTTTATGTTATTTCATCAATTATAATTTGAGATTCAAGTATGTATTTATTTTACTAATACTACTAATCTATTTGGTCCACTGAGAAATTATTCATTATATCTTATGCCATTGTAATAATTTATCAGCTGACTCTTGGCTAATTGGGTCATTATATTGACAGTTGGTATCAACGGATATTTAGGAGAGAACATGGGAACTATATTAGGGATGAAAAAGAATAAGGAATATAACCCTTTTATAAAATTTTAGGATATGTATAGAATAAAATCCTAATGTTTTAGTAAGGAAGTTATTATATGTGTTTTCTGAAAAATACAACCCACTGTAGTTACAATAAGTGTATATTGATCTCGAAGAGAAGTTGTAATGTTTAAAAACCCCATAAGGGTGAAGTTTTCATTGAGACAATCATCACCGGGTTCAGGGGAACAAGACTTGCTGCAAACCCAGTTTATGAAACTCGGAGGATATTATTGGATTAACTAAAATTTTCTTTACATATCATTATGAAGGATTTTGAAATATTTTTATGATTTTATGATGTTTCTCATGAAACCCAATTTTTGATTATTATAATATTTATGAATAAATTCCTCAATTTATTTTAAAGGTATCACTAGATCTGGAATTATAAATTATGATTCATAATGTTATGATCTAATATTTTTTGAGAAATTATTTATAAATGGATCCATTTTAAGAACTGGAAACCATATATATTAATGTAATCTGTATAGGGATTACCATTATTTTAATGAAACTGATGGAGGATATAGAATTATTATTATAACCTATAAAATTATAAAAATGTTGGGGATGCCGACTATGGATACGACCCTCAAATTTCGTGTATAGATCAAACTACAGATCCACAATATGGATTAATATGGTTATAATACTTCATGAATCCAAATCCTCTATCATTCAAGTGTAATGCCGATATATTTTTATTTGAGAAACAAAAAAGTCCCTTAATGAATATATTTCTCATTCTAGAATGTAGTGAATTTGGTAATGTTTCCTTTGATGTTTATTGACTCATAAGACATCCAGATCAATGGTGGCAGTTGATTTAAAAACTATGGATGAGTAAGAAAAACAAAACATGGAGTAGAAGGATTTTATGGTAAAATTATTTGAAAACATTATTAAATGTGATTAATGAGTTTATATATAGAGACAACTATTTAGTTTTAAATAGGAGGAATAAAAAAATTGTTCTATGCTAGAATTTAACTTTTCAAGGTTAGCAGTTCAATCTATGGACTATACAAACAATCTAAAGTGTAATATTAACAATTTTTAAGATACGTATAAGGGAATATTTTTAAGGTAACTAGTCTCTCAAACATTCTCATTATATGAAGAAATAATATCATGTTCTATGAAGATAGAGAAATAATTAAAAAACTATTATATATTTTAAGGAAATAATTATATGATGTGGGAAAAAATTTTAACAACTGCTAAGGGAAATTAGGTAAAGAATTATTTTCCCATGAATGATAATTGTGGAATGAAAATTTAGTACATAAATGAAGGGAATTGTATTTTTCATCAACTTTGTAGTTAAATGCAATCGAGAATGTGAATTAAAGGGTAATAAAGAAACCATTAATGTTCATTTATTTCATCTTTATGCAGATTAGACATTACAAAAATTAATTCCAAAAGAAAAAAATAATTATACCTTAGAAGAAGATAAGGGATAATTGTAACTATAATTTTATTAATATATATGATGTTCAATTATTAATGAAAATTTTTATTTTAATTGAAGAATTAAATTGTAGATGTTGTTTTGCCACTATTATTTTGGTAATATGAATCATGAAATTTATATAGATTGTGTATATTTTTGTAGCATATATGACTTCATTAATATATGATATTTGTATTTCTTCATGGGTTTATTAGTTTAAGGTTTATCATGATTTCATGGTATTAAAAACACATATTGAGGAATTATGTGATGGGATTTTATCATGATTAATGATATTTTCAACGAACACTATGGAAATACATCTCATTATTTCAGTATATGTCTTTTTAGAAAAATTATATTAAGAATATTGCATTTTAATTTTTTGGAAGTACATTTAATGGTACTAATAACCTTTAGGTTTTATATATTTTTAAATTTTGTTGTAATTGTGGGATATTTCAATTTTCATAATGTTATGTGGATTATGTTAATACAATTTTGGAAAAAATAACTTCCACATGTTAGGTGACAACTCATCGCATTCAGTAGGGCCATGCGGCCAGATCCCACAAATGATTACCAACCAGGGTGAACGCCTACCACTGGCCGACACTACGTTTTTCTTAATTTGAAATTTTTTTTAATTAAAATATATTTTAGATAAATACTTATGGAATGTTTTATATTGAACATATTGTGTTACTTTTTAGGGTTGTAAAATAATTTATCTTATTGGGTAACTCATTATAACTATTTTTGTTTTCGATAACATTTTGGGACATGTAGAAGGACGTTACACTATTTAATGGATCTCATAATCCCTTAATAGTTAATTGTAGTGCTTCATGAATACTAATGATATCTTGGATATTCATTTCATAGAGTCAAAAATCAAGTGGAAATTGATTGAATCATAATAAAGTGAAACAATTATGATTGTGTATTTAAAAATATGTCATGTAAGTATATTTTTTAGTGTTCTCTATCTTGATAATAAAATAGTCTCTCAAATCAATGAAAAGAATCATGAAACAAAAAATTCATCATACTAGCTTCATTTTTAGGAACTGGTGACCTTTTCACAACTCATTAATTTATAGTTTTGACATCATTAACATTATCCCAAAAATTCACATTATTGTTTTCAATGATCTCAAAAAATCTCAATATTTATTATCATTTTTCATTTTTGTCCATAATTTAAATTCCCACCAATATTCCTAATATTGAAACTTATTTAGGACTTATACTAACAGATAATTCGTATTTACCTTTCCATAATTTAGAGGATGTTTTGATACATTATTTATGATGTAGTTTTTTAACAATGGTATTTTATAATGAAAACCCCTTGATTTTTTTGGGAATGTACAAAAGTCATGGAAAAAAAATTTTGATGGTGGGGAGAATGTTAAACCATAATATTTTAAAAGAAGAAAATTGTGTTTGTTATAATATGTGAAATAGAGAGAAAATCCTAAAAATACTATGAAAATTATTTATTTAAATTTTATCTCTTCAATATATTGTGTCACAAGAAACAATGAGTTTATGTGAACTATACTATAGTATTAAAATATTATTACTTAAATGTACTATCATAACCTATGTTTTAAATTGTTGGTCAAGAATTAGAAAAAAAAATTTAAAAATATCATATGGTTTACAAACATAAATATATAATTTAACTAATAAATATTTATTATAAATAAAATATGAATCATTTTAATGAAACATATTTGTTAACTGAAAAAAGTATTAATCTAAATAATGATCGTTGTGATATCAACACATATATTAAAATTAATTTTTACTAAGTTTAGAAATTTTATATTAATAATTTAACATATTTTTTTCAAAATAACATTGTTAAAATGATAATATAGTTATTTTATTAAAATTTTCTAAAAATATAATTTATTGATGTATAGGGAAATATACATATTTTGTTGAAAACAACCATTTTTTAAAAGAATTTAATATTAAAAACGTTTTATAAAATTTATTTAATAAATTTTAGTTCAATTATATTACAATAAATAAATTTTCATTTAGTTTATTAAAATTTAATTTAATTTTTTAATTTAAAACATTCTATACATGTGATAATATTCTCATTGGAAAACCAATTTTTCATTGTGTTTGTGGGTTTAATATTAAAATAAACTTTACCACTTATATAAATAGATTTTGGAAAATTTTATTCCATTATTTGAATATGATGAATTAATATTATATAATTATTTCAACTTAACATTCTCCATAATAAATAGTAAAAAGTGTGGAAATTAATTATCATGGTTTAAGATGAAACAACATTACCAGGGGTTAAAAAAATTAGTTTTAAAACGTCCTATAAAATATCCTAAAATATTATTTGTAGACATTAACCACGAAAAGTTTAGTTAATGGAAATTACCTTATTATAATTAAGTCATAAATTTTAATAAAATGAAATCTCAATGTAGTGAACAGCTAATAACTATGTAACCTTTTATCATAATATATTTCACTTCCATGATTTGAATTTCTAGAAACTGTTATACACGGTGACGATCAGTAAGATGTTTTGAGACCGATAAAACAATCTTAATCTTTGGTGAATAGTAACTAACGCTTATGAATAGTAATGTTACCGTTATTAATATTAATGAGACCAATATTAATTGTAAATCTTCTTAAGGAATAAATAACCTTACTAATGAATGTTTAAATTAAATTTTTTCTATATTATATGTGAAAATATGAAATTATCATAGTGTTGGTATTTTTAGATTAATATATATTTCATTAAAATATTATGACTAAATTAATAATTTTAAAAAAAATTATTTCCATAAAATTTATTTATAAATATTTATATTTATGACTTATTATTATATGATAATATTAAAAGACTTTAATTATGTTTTAAATGTGTTGGAAAAGAAGTTATAATTTTAAAATTTATATTTTTTCAAATAAATTATGAATTTAATTAAAAATAAAAATAAAATTATTTATAAAATTATTTTCATAAAATGGACTTCATTTTTGAATTCTACACAAAAAAAAAATTGGAGAGATTTTTTTTGGATTTTTCTAAAATTCAAGAATTTTTTTTAATTATGAAATATTGTAGTCTACTTTATATATAAATTAAATGTTAAAATCAAAATTTATTGAGTCATGGATGATGTAATCACCATGGGTTAGAAATAACATGAACATATCACTATATTATTTCAAAAGAAACATTATAAATATATTTTTCAAGAAAAACTATAAAATAATGAATAAATTATTGAGGAAACCTTCCTCTCCTCGACTATAATATCCACCGCAACCCATCTTCTCTTCAGTCCTCTCAATCCTTATACCTAGTCCAAATTCTAATCAAATATATCTCTATACCCCTAACCACATCAAAAATCCCTTAATATCTTTAAAATACCATATCCTCTCCCTTAAATAGGTTCTTAAGGATGTCATATTGAAGAGGAAAATCCCTCTTTTCATTCTTTTATTGTTATTCATGTTCCATTATTTTCTTTTTCATTCCTCATCTCCTTTTATCCAAATGTTATTATTAATAAAGTAACATACATTTATATAAATTGTTTTATGATAATGGTATAATTTATTATCATCCCTCCTTTATACTCCTTTTATTATAAAAATAAAAACACCAATCGAGATGTGTTAATTTATCACAAATAAGGATGATTGGTTATTAATTTTTATTTCAGTATTGAATTCATTTCATGAAACCATTTTTATTATTGAACCAGAATCTAATATTTTTATAATTTTAAACATAATGTCGTTGAATCTTATTTACACATTATATTAATTTATAAAGAAAAATGTGTTCGATGTGGTCAAAAAACCTATAATTAACCAAAATAGTTATCATTACTGTCTTATATAATTATTCATCTTCACTAGAAATAAAAAAAATTAATATTAAGAACAATTAATCTAATTTATGATCACAAATAACATATAACTCCAATTCTATTCCACCATTCTCATCTTACATGTTTATCCTTGCATGTATATAAGTTAACCAATCATGAAAACCAATGAAACAAACATTTAAATTGATCTTATTAACCCACAAAAACGTTCATGAATGAACTTAATAAGGATAAAATAAATAAATGACATAGTTAATAGGTTTTGGAAATATTAATTAATAAATTTAATTTTGTTAACTGAGACATTTAAAACAATTGAATGGCCCATTCAAATATAAGGTAAGGGATACTACCTGAACCTCCATTATTCCTTCAGGTTGTTCTACCAATATTTTTACCCAAATTATGTTATTTTTTCTTTTCATGTATAAATTATAAATGATATTTATATTATCAAATATCATGTATCATGGTCCATTCATCATTCTCTTTCGGGGACATACATGTTTTCAAATGATTCCCTACTCATTTTTTCCAATAAGAAAGCTCGTATCAATGGAACTTTCTAAATTATTACCCAATTTCATGTACACTCTATCATCCATTTTATGGCATATTTTTTTCTATGAAATAATTATTTTCTATTAAAAACATCTTGGTTCACTTCGGGTTTTATAGAAATGATTATTCCATTTCCTATTTTAAATAGCCTTTAGTATTTTTCTTTAAACACGGTAAAATGTTTACAAAGACAATTTTTTTAAATAATTTTTTTATATGTTATCACATATTTTGTAAATAACATACCATGATATATGAATATGAATGTCAATGTATGTTTTAATCCAATTCTTTCACCAACAATTGTATGATAAACCCATTTATTATGCTTTATGACATGATTATGATACACATTTATTTCCATGGGTACCCTTGTGATTATGTATGATTGACTATATATGAGTGATTATGTGGAAAGAAGATTAATGAACATATAAATAGGGTTATTCCTAGATATCACTCTAATGAATTGGGTAAAGATGATTCTCATGAGATTTTATGTGCAATGGTCATGGCAGGTAGGGTTGACTCGTGCTACCATGTCAACGGTCATAGTGGTTAACCATGACATGTTATCCTCTATGTTAATAAATACTTGAATCATTGTAAAGTCATGTTTTATATTGTGGAAATATTACTAGGAATCCATGATATTATAATACAATGTTTATATATTATGATTCCAAATGATCCATGCCTTATTATATGATTATGTCATTCTGTATAAGACAAGTGGTAAAACATTTTTCTTATGTTTGTTACATTAAAAGTTTTTTAGCTCTTCCATTTTTATCATGTTTTCCCCAGGTTATCCTATAATGATGTAAGAGAACAATGGATGTTAATAGATCTCTATGATGACTAATTAAATAAATGTTATATTTAGTCCCATGTTTCATGTTCTTTGTACCTAGTCTTCCAAGACATTAGAATTTTGGATTAGTGTATTATAATATGATTGATTACTATACTTAAAATCATGTAATGAAATGTGTAAAAGGATTTGGTCTCTATACTTGATATCGTAGGATATTCTAGTTTGGTTAGAGATTAGTAATAGGTGACATTAGTAAGAACATTATAAATGATACATTTTTTAAGAAAATATCTATAAATTTTGATATGTATAGTGTAAGTGTTTTATCAATAAAATACACAACTGTATGTATATGAACTAGTGGATCTGGATCTAGAACAGATGTATCTAGGGGTAAGACCTGAAAACACTACTTTGAGCAGGTCTCGAATGGGAAATGTTACATTGAAACAGGCCTTGATGCACTCTTGGTGAAACCCAATATATTGATATTATTGGGTAAATTCATAAGATTAGTAAAAACCATTTTAAGGGAATAATAAAATATCCCATAATAATATATTTTATGTAACATATCAAGGATAACCAGCATTTAAGCATAGGAAATAACAAGTTATGATATACTTTTACTTCACGAGTCTATCACTTTTTTATTAACATTTCTTTTTTATGCTTAATAGATATGTTATCATTCCCACCAGTTGTATAATGCTTTTCATAGTTAATGATGGAAATATAAGAAAAAATTACAACAATCAATGTGATTGGTAATGTGATGATTTTCTTAATGATATGAAAATAATGATGGGAATGGGTGCTCAAAAAGTCATGATAGTTCTTACTCAGATGGGACAAGTTATTAATAATAAATTGAATCATGTGGAATTCCATCCTAATACTTGGAAAGAGATAGTTAATGTATAATCCTTCATGTGGTAATGGACTTCCATTTTAGTAGATCATTCAATCCCCTCCTCAAAAAATACTATATTAACTCAACTAAAAAGATATTGTCTATCCTCCGGTGCTCTAAAAAAGAAAATGACATGCTGGCGGTCTATATTTTTTCGGGGGAGCTGATCAGTGGTGGAAACTTATCAAGAATACGATGTCCTAGGTGGAATTTGATTCCCTATTTTGGAAGGAATACAAAAAGTATTTTTCGATAAATAATTTTTCCAAACCCTCTATCTCAATATAGAAAGATAGTTACATGGTCTTATTTAGAAGGATGCAGAGTCCATCGGGGTGTATGAAGAAAAACTCACAAGGCTTTCAATATTCACCTATGGCTTTGTCATGAACACCAAAATAAATGTGGATTTATTATTTAGTAGTCTAAAGCCGAGTCTATTAAAAGTGTTGGATATTCGTGTCATTTAAAATAAGGAGGAGATTTCTCACTATTCCCACAAAGTAGAAAAGGAGATCAGAGACTCTCAATGGTCTCATGGGCCTATTGAATGAAAGAAAAATATGGAGTCTTATATGGGTGGTTTGAAAATAAAATACCATGATGTAAAGAAGATCAAACATTTCACCTGTCAAAACTATTGGATATAACATCCTAGAAACTGTCTAAAGGGAACCTGGTATTTCATCAAATGTGGATGATGGGGAATCTAGATAAGAACTATTGATGATATATAATGAATTCCACTAATGTGGAAGAAGAAATAATGATTCATATCAAAGCTCGGATTATGGGGAACTGTTACAACTACAAGGTTCTTTGACATTATGAAAACAATTTTTCTATACCGAATGTTGTCATAAGAAATAAACAACAACCTCCAAGGAATCAAGGAAGGGATTATGCTATCCCAATTGCTAAGTATGAGTTGGACAACATTGTGGTGATAAGTACACTAGTTATTCATTCAATAATAGAAAAAATAATATTTGATGTGGTTCTACACATTATTTCTTATCATGAATGTTTTGTAAAACTATTCAAACGCCACCTCAATATTTGGTGGTTGAGATATCTATAAGAACAGAAAATGGGGAAATTACTGCATCCAATGTATATAACTCCTCCCTGATTAATATTCTTAGACTGAACCTCCCAAAAAATCTTATCATACTTCCTTTATAAGATTCTAATGTTATCTTGGGAATTTATTTGCTATAAATATACAAATACAACATCAACATTCAATAAAGGGAGATCAATCTTCACATCTTGAAGCATCCTACAATTATTTACATGTGTACGGTAAAAGATAAATCCACTTTTGAGTCATTTTCCTAGTTTTGAATATTTATTCGTTATAAAAAAACATGTCTATTTCAAAATATTGAATCAAAGGAGATGATACTTCTCAGTGATAGCCCCACCATGAGAGATTAAAATGATGTATTCCTTGAAGAATTTTGTGGTCTCCCTCCACGTTAAGATGTTGAGTTCTCAGTTTAAATTATGTATTGATCTCTAAATATATCAAAAACAACATATTTCATAGACACTGTAGATGTTGAAGAGCTGAATAAACAATTTCAAGCGAATATGGGAATGTTTTTATATGCTTGAGTACTTCACTATGGGGTACACTAGTCATCTTGATCCCAAATAAGGATGGATCAATTCGCATCTGCGTTGATTATCTTGAGCATATTAAAATCCTGATATATAACATGTATACCCTGCTGTTAATAGATGTCTTGTCTGATAAGCTACATGGGGCCCGTTGTTTCACTAAGATGGACCTTCGATCAGGATATCACCAATTAAAGGTGATGAATGAATATATTCCCATGGATGTATTTTGAATGAGTCATGAACATTATGTGTTCCTAGTGTTTCCCTTCAGACTCACTAATTATCTAGAAATATTTATGGATTTAATAAATATAAAATATAGATATTACCTCGAAAAATTTGTGGGAGTCATTGTCTATGACATTATAATATACCCCAATAGAAAATAGGAACATGAGGAGCATTTGAATACTATTCTGATGACTATGTGAAAGGAGAAAAATTATGCCACCTACCATAAATGTGACTTCTAGATGGATGAAGTGTCACTCGTGGGACATGTTATCACAAGAAAATGGATATCTATGGACCCTTAAATGTCAACGAAGGTTGAAGACTATCCCAGGAAAATATCTGTAATGGAGATCCACAACATTTTAGGTCAATCTTGGTTATATCAATGATTTGTGAAGAACATTCCATAGTTTTCAAACTCAATTACAAATCTGACATGGAAGGGGGTAATGTTTTTCAAGACTCAACAATGTGATGAAAACATCAAGGAGATCAAAATGAGTCTTATCTCTGTGCATGTACCAAAACTCCCAACATGTTGACAACTCTTTGTGGTGTATAGTAATGATTCAAAGAAGGGCTTAGGGTATGTGCTAATGAAAAATGATAGTGATATTCTACACCTCAATGAAGCATAAAATACATGAAAAAAACTATCCCACACATGATTGAGAGTTGGCAGATGCGATCATTGAATTGAAAATATGTAATAATTAACTCCATAGGGAGAATTGTGAGACATATACTGATCACAATAGTCCCAAATATTTATTCACATAAAAAGATCTTAACATGTGCAGAAAAATATGGTCAGATCTCATCATGGATTTTGACTACTCAATCTACTACCATTCTTATAGGGCGTCTAAGGTGGATGATTCTCTATGTATAAAGGATCATGTGTGTATATATAAATGATGAGAGATGAGAAGGATACAACGTTCTAATATTTTAAGAGCATAGACATGAGAATCATTATGGGAGGAACATCATCAATCCTTTTTATAATGGATTCTCAACCATCCCAAATAGTAAAAATAAAGGATTCTCAATGAAAATATATTCATATTCTGAAAAGGATGGAAGATATCAGAAAAGGGAAATCTTATGAGTTCAACATTAATGAGAAATGAGTTTTATGATTTGGGTCACGATATTTTGTAAAAACCAATAAAGAGCTAAAGAATGGGCATTTGAATGACATGCAAATATCACCCATCTCTATTCAGATAGGAAGCACAATGATGTATTGATATCTTCGAGAGAGCATTTATTGGGGAAATATGAAGAAGGAGATTTATGAATATACATCCATGTTCCTTTTATGTCAAAAAGTGAAGGCTAAAAGTAAGAATTCTAAGTGGATTATGCAACCAATATGCATACCAACATGGAAGCAGGAGAACATTACCCTAGACACTATCAATGGACTACCAAGGACATCCATAAAAAATAATACTATATGGGACACTGTGGATCATTTTAAATAGACATTTTATATTATCGCAAATCAATAGGACTTCTCACTAGATCAAATTTCATAGATATATATAAATTTTGTTGTAAGGCTTTATGGAGTTCCACTATCTATTTTATCCAATAGAGATCCACTATTCACCTTGATGTTCTAGAGAAGTCTTCAAAATTCTCTAAGCAAAAAATTGAACTTCAATAAATCATATCATCCTCAAAATGATGGCCAATATGAGATAACTATTCAAATACTAGAAGACATGTTGAGTGAGTGTTATAGAGACTTCATAGGAGGGTGGGAAGAACATCCTCCACTATTAAAATTCTCTAAAAACAATATTTTCCACTCGAGCATCCAAATGGAACCATATGAATCCATTTATAGAAAAATATACATAACACTGATGTGAAAGGATGAAAATTGTGAGAATTATCTTCTGAGACATGAAATGGTTGTATAAATTTCTGAAAAGGTGAAAACCATTCAAAATAACATTAACACAACCCAATGTTGACAGAAGAGTTATTCAGACAATTTTCGACAAGACAATTAGTTCAAAGTTGGATACACGGTATTCCCTTAAAGATCATCATGGAATAAGGTTATGATATTTTGGAAGAATGGGATACTAAGAAGATGGTAGATCATCACCATGGAGATTCTTCATCATATTAGAGTTTTGGCCTATAGACTACAACATAATCCTACCATGTATAATGTAAATGATGTCTTCTGCGCACCTCTCTTAAATAAGTACATAATAGATCATTCGCATTTACTATCTTCATAGGTGGTATAGTTAGAGAATGATCATTTTTACGATGAGAATCCAGTGAAGATCTGGTATCCTAAAAAGAATCTCAATGAAATAAGACAACTCAACTTGTAAAAGTGATCTAGAGGAACCATTAGTATGAAGATTCAATAGGGTAACTGGAGGAGGAAATGAAAGAGAATTTCTCGCACTTATTTATAGCCTAGAATGTTTAAAAAATTGGGGAATAAATTTCATAAGGGGGAATAATATATGTATATAAAGTTCAATAAATATAAATTCCCTTCAAAAAAGTATTTCATATATTATAATCACATGATATCACAATAAAATGACCAATTATGTATTATGTGACCTTTAAAGAGAATATTTTCACTTCTGTAATTTGAATATCAATAATCTAACATAGATGATGGTGATCAATAAGATGTTTGGAGTCTAATAAGACAAACAAAATATTCGGTGAATATTAACTAACCATTATGAATATCAATATTACCCTTATGAAAAATAATATAACCCATATGAATTGTACTTATTTCAAGACAATAATTAACCTTTCCAATCAAAGCATAAATAAAATATTTCCATCTCATAAATGAAAATATTATATTATCATAGTGTTGGAATATTTGTGAGTCATGTATATTTCAATACAATTTTATGATTAATATAATAATTAAAAAACAATGTTTATTTTCATTATATTTATTCATAAAAAATTAATTTCTTGACTTATGATTATATGATAATTTTAAAAGACCTTAATTATTTATTCAAAGTGTTAGAAGAGTAGTTCTAATTATAAATTTTTTAATATTCAAGTAAATTATGATTTCATATAAATATTAAATTTTACATAATTAAATTTTTTTCATAAAATTGTATTCATTTATGAATTCTACATGACAAAAAATGGGTTTGGATAATTTTTTTTAATTTTTCGTGAATACATCGATTTTTGGTGAATAGTAAAATTCTGTAATTTTCTGTACATATAAACTATATTATAAATAGATTATTTGTTAGATCATAGATTTAGTAAGAACCTTGGGTACTAACTCACAAGGAAATATTAATGTTTTTTGTCACATTAATTAATAATATTGTTTTTCTTGCATAGAATAATAAAATAATAAATAAAATATTCAGAAAACCCACCTCCCATGCACTATAAAAACCACTGTCACCCCCACCCTCTTCTCATTACTCCTCTCAAGCTTTGTGCCTAGTCAAATTTATGTTGAAATACCTCCCTAATCCCATATTCGATGTTCATAAGGCCTTGGTATCTTTCAAATACCAAATAATCTCCCTTAAAAATGTTCACAAGGATGATATATTCAGGATGTAAATTCCAATTTCCATTCTTTTATTTTATTTCATGTTCCATTATTTTCTTTTTTTCCTCACATACATTCATCCAAATGTGATGATAACTCTGGTACATTAAATTTACTATAATTTTTATATGATAATGGTATAAACAATCATCATTGTTCCCTTCAATTCCATTAATATTAGAAATGAAAATCCCATCTGAGACGTGTTAATTTCTTACATTCAATGTCGAAGGGTTTTCAATTTATACTACCATATAAAATTATGCTCAGGATACCATTTTTATGGTTAGGAAAAAGATTAATGAATGTATTATGACCAATTTAAGGTTTTTTAATCTTCTTAAATAAATTATTTTATTTTATTAAGACAAATGTGTCTCATGTGATAAAAAAACCTCCAATTAACAAAAATAGTTATCATTAAAAAATTATTTAATGATTCATCTTCAGTCCAAATAACCAAATGAATTTTATAACCAAGTATTATACTAGATGATAAATAATTACATATAACTCCAATTCAGGACATCCATTCTCATCTTACATTTTTATCCTTACATGTATATAAGTAAACTAATATTCAAAATCAATGAAAAAACAGTGAAATTGAACATCTTAAACCATCAACAAGGTCGTGAATGAACTTAATAAGGTTATACCAAAAAAATTACATAATAAAGAGAGTTTATAACTCTTAACTAATGAATTTAATTTTTTTCAGGAAATTAAGTGTAACACCCCGAGATTTTATGAAAAATATTCTTTTAATTTCATTAATGTCTTCTATTGTATTCTACACCAAGATTACCTTTCTCTATACGCAACACCGTATCAGCTTGTAGTATACGCAACACTATTCTTGGATCATGTTACACAAAATTTTGATAATAGTTATTCTACACAACATTGAGTATATATATATATATTCAATGTATAAACGAAATATGGTTGGATTCTGTTATACGAAACAAAAAAGGATTCTTTCAAAACACACAATCCTGACTTGGCTTGCATTCCACGCAATCGCGACCTTCCTCGATAGCGTGTGTTGTACGCAATACCCAGTTTTAATAAACAACGATATATTATTATAATATTGTCATCAACTAGCCATTATGAATATTTTTAAATAAATTTTTAATTTTATAACATTATTATTCATCTTACACATTTTCTAGAACATGGTATAAGAACAAAATAAATATTTCGGGTAAAATAATTATTTTTCTAAAAAATGCACTTTTGCCGCCTTTTGATGGCGCACCCACTTTAAATATAGTTTTTTACATGTTTATAAGTTCAATTTGACAAAATAAAATCATTCTTTTGAATCAGGAGATAAAAATTTACATTAGATAAAGTTTTGATATTTTTCCGATAACTTTCATATTTTAATGAATAATAAAAACACGCTATATTTTAATTAAAAACAACTTTTTTCATAGTAATATCTTATGTGGTTAAATTATAATATTGAATGGTTCTAAAGTATAAATAGAATATATTTTTACCATTTAATATAATGTATGTCATTAGCATTGATTTTACCTTGAATTCATAGGTGAAATAAATTCAATCTTTTGAAATGTTTTAAAGAAAACCCCGTTTTCTTTCGACAATGGGATTAATTTTAATTTAATTTCTGCATATTTTGTGTATTGAATTTGGAAAAATGGATTCCATATTTGGAATAATTGGGTCCAAATTATATTAATAAGCTATTTTTTATTTTTGGTCATTGTGAATAGTAACTACGGTAAATTTTATTTACTATAGTTAAAGGTAAATCGGGTAATTAAGGGTAAATATAAGATTATAAAATTACCCTAACACATGTAAAAATCCTATTGGATGGATAAAAGTAGACCCATATAACCTAAGGGTCGGATTAGATTAATTTTATGGACTTTTGTCTATGAAAATAATTTAATTATTATTAAAACCATAGAATGTGACAACATATCACTTTCTTAAATCTTATAAGTATAATAATTTTAATTTATTGATAAACTTCATGAAACTTCTAACATGAATAGTCTAAAAGAATATAATAAAATTATCTACATCATAGGAATTTATTTATAATTTTTAGGGATTAAATAATTATCATTTATTATGACACGAAGATGATGCAGCAATTGTCTTATTAAAGAAATATTGACATAATTGATGTTATAAATGCCCAAATAAATGTAATTTGAGACTTTTTATGACTTAAAATAATTTTATAGGTTAATATGACACTTTATTGTTGATTTAAGTAACTTGGGTCGAACTTATCATTCTGTTATGAATTTCATAAAAATCATGTACCAAATAGAGTCAAAATTGACATAAATTAGTTTTTAAAATAAATATTATATTATTAATTGTTATTTTATTCCTAAAAATCTAATATTCTTCCAAATGACTTAGATACTATTATAAATATTAATACTAAACAACTTGGGGTTCATTTGGCTTGATATAGTAAGTTTATTTATCATATAGTGTAAGAAAACAAAAAGACACGGTAAAAGTTAAATTATTTAAATTAGAGTTAAATCTAATTGATAAGGTTAAAATAATACCCTAAACATGTCTAAATCCTATTTGATGAGAGGATTTAGACCCATCCCCGCTTTAGCTTCGAAATAAGACCCTTTGGAACCATTATAAACCGAATTTGACCTTAATATAAAATAATATTTTGAGATTTTCCAAAGGTGCCCCTCTCCTCCCATATAAAAGGGCACCTCCTCCCTCTCCTCCTCACAACAATTTGAACATTCAAGCTCGGCCAACCCAAGCCTAAATCTCTTATCCACTTCCCTAGTATCATCCTATAGGTCCTGGTCTTCTTCAAATACCATCCTTAGTTTTTTAAGTGGAGGTTAAGAAAAGTCACGTTAAAAAGAGGTAATATCCATTACCGATATTTTTCAATTTTTTTCTTCTTCAACTTCTTCTTCTTTAGTTGTTTCATGATAAAGTAATAACATCAGTATTTCTTATATACTGATATATTATTATAAATATGAAACAACTCTATTTAACCTTCTATCCATCCTACAGAAAAAGGAAATCACCGCACGTGCGTACGTACGGAATACCGTCTCCACGCCGTGGTGTAATATATTTTCCGCCACCACCTTAATTGGATGGGTATAATGGTGTAAGGAGTAACTATATATGATTATTATAGAGTGATATTGATACTGAAATAGTATACATACACTTCAACACAATTCCATGACCATGGGAACAATATCATCGTTCGTGCGTACGTACGGACTACCGTCTCCACGACGCGATGAGATTCATTCTCCATGTTAACCATTTAAGAATGATTATAAAGTATATATAAGAAATAATAATGAAATATATGACGTTATAAGGCTACTAGATTTATGTATATATGTATTTCATCTACTTACTTCCATTCAAGACAATAAGGAAAGGAAAACAGCGTTCATGCGTTCGTACGGACTACCTTCTCCATGAACGGTGTGTTTCATTTAATTTATATATTTATTGTATATATATATATATACTGAATATATATGATATATAAATAATGTTTTATATTCTTGAAGTAAGTAAATCATGATATAAGTAATAATAATGTCAAGAACAACAAGTCCAAACACCCACGATAAATGAAACGATTTTACCCAAAACACTTCTTTAACATGGAATTTACAAAAGAACGGGTAATATAAAGTCGTAAGTGAACCATATATGATATCATAACAATTAATATGATTCTGTAATAAGTTAATGACATTATTTAAATCATTATACAGGAGGTTCGGACACTTACGAAGGAAATCGGACTTAAGGTAAGGGAAATATCACAATCACATTTATATCCGAGATTGTTTATACTTTGGCATTTACTGGGGTGTATTTTATCATCCACATCCATGTTTCCTCAATATGTAATATTGTTTCCATCCACCAACAATTTTTTAAATCCAATTGTTCCCTTTGGTGAGTTTTTAGTAAAATATATGAAAGGAATATTTTGTCGTTTTACGTACGAGGTACTTTTTGACTTTTCCGACAAAAGTACCAGAAGAGTGTATTTTTAACTTATATGGCATGAATGGATTTTTAAAACATTATTTCAAAAAATATTCCTTTAATAGTTTTCAAGTTTATTTTTAATCAACTTATTTTATTTTAGAATTTTATGACATGTTATGAAAGGAAAAGTATTTTTTGAACTAGAAAGGATATTTTCTTCAAGAATGGAGTTCAAGTGTATCATAAAAATTATTTTCCATATAAGATAATAAAGGGTTTTGTTTCTATACCTATTATTAAATTGATTTGATTATGTTATGATGGAATTATTTTTATGAATTCCTTTATCTTATATGAATTGTTTTATGATGTCACAATTTTTAAGATTCCCATTTTTATTACATGGGTTATGTTATGATGTATGGTTTATGATTTTGTGTCACACATAAGAATGGTATCATTATGAGATGGGTGGGACCTATATCTCCCTCCAATGCATTGGGTAAAAATTTTATATCTCATAAGATAGACATGGCTGGAATGGTAGGTTATACCGGTTCAGTAAAACAGGACGGAAACGAGGGTGACTCGGTTCAGAAATGGACTTTGTCCACTAAGATAGGCTTGGCAATGAGTCTTGACTAACAAGAAATGATTCTCTATGTTTATGTGTTTATGCCACAAAGTTTCATGTTTTATGTTATGTTTATTGGGATTTCATTTCACTACTATGATTTATCACATGTTATGAAATTATGCTTTCTTTTGCAGGTTAAGATTTCCAAAATATTATGTTCTTATGAGTATGATGTGATTGATATTTCTTTTGTTTAACCTTACTGAGCATTTGAGCTCACCCTTTTATGTTTTCTTTTCCCCAGGATATAATGAATGGTTTTAGGTTAAAAAAAAGGAAGATCTTTATGGGAGATATTGAAGATCGTTCACCACGATTAGAAGATTATATTCTGAGTTTGCAAAGACACTAAACTATTAAGGTCCTTGTGTGTGTGTTTTTATTATGTATTAAGTATTCCGAAAAAGTAATGTAATGTTCATGTACATTAAGCTTCAGGTCTCTACAGTTGGTATTAGCGGAAATGTTTAGTCAACCTTTGGAAACTAGGATGCGAAAACGTTAGTGATATCCCTAGAGATATTTCTAAGGTATATCTAGGGATGTCCCTAAGGATAAGTATATGTATAGGATATAGTCCTAGATCTATGGTAATGATATTAGATTAAACCAAATATGTTAGATATTGAAGTTACTCCCCCTTTATTATGATTTTTTTCTCTCACACTATTCTTTTTGGGTTTTAGAAAATGGTTGGAAACAAGGTGATTCACGATAATGGAGGATATGATGGACAATGTAATGATATTCTTCATGAGCAACCAAATGAACTGGGATTTGGAAGTCCAAACAACATTATTATGTCGAATTAGCAATCTCATAATATAATCAATAAAGTAAAATTTGGTATGTTTCCTGACTCGGCTAATAAGAGAAATATGGAGTTTCATGATGATCATAGAGGAAAGAAAGTTCAATTTCCCCTATGTAAATCATTTGGGAAGAGGCATCAAGGAGAATGTTTCAAAGGAACTTGAAGATGTTTTGGGTGTGGAAAAGAAGGACACAAAGCAAGTAATTTCTAAGGAAAAGGTTCAGTTAACACCAGGGATGAGGATAATGGTATTGCTACGACATCAACAATGGTTAAATGTTTTAAATGTGGAATGTACGGGCATTATGCAAACCAATGCCCTAAGGGAAAGTCTCGTGAAGAGAATCAGTACGGCCATATGGGTAGTATTTATGTTGATGATGATGAAGAGACTACAAATGATATGTGAGATGAAATAATTGTTGAAGCTCGGTCAATGGTTTAAGAAAGTAGTGGAATGATTACATGTTTATCATGTGTAATGTTGTATAAAGAATCTCATGGTACTATGGAATAAAGAGAAATCTAAGGATTGTTACATTGTTTTCTTTCCTTGAGTTTTGAAAGTGTGTGATTAATTCTACCAGTATCCATGAAAGGTTATTCATATATTTTTGGAATGAAGATGATATGCGCATAATGAAGGGATAAGGAGAAAATTAAATGTTTAATAGTATTCATGAGCTCATGACTGATATAAGGAGAAGTTTATATCATGGATTGAGTATATATAATTTTTGGATTTTGGTATGTGGTAAGAGTTAACTTTTGACAGCATTTATGTTTTCACTAAGGTTTAATAGGTATTCATTTTTCAAGAGAATACATGATTAAGGTATTCACATGATTGGAATGTGACCAACAAGATATCTGGGGGATAAATGATGGTATTCACATGCTTGGTTGAGGACATCTCAAGTAATCATTTTCTTTATACAATGAGATTGGAGCGAAATATTTTAGATAATCCTAAAGATTGGAATAGATTATGTTGGACATAAGTTAGGATAGAACTTTTTTCTATATTATTGATGGGATGTTATAGTAATATAGATTTATAAAAAGGACAACCTGCAGGACGGGCGATAGCCCATCGCTTCGGACAAGGCTATGGGAATCGAACCCATAACCGAAGTGCGACTGGCCTTTATCTCCTACCACTGGCCTACAGGAAGTCCATGTTTAGTAGAAACTAGTTTTATTATATTAAGCAGTACGATATATGAAGTATAAGTCCATTTTAGGAACCATATATGATTAATCTCACTATAGATCGACTTATGTATATATCTTTTGCTAACCTTTTGTTTGAGACAGATGGAATGACCCGTCATTCTATCACATGATCTGCTAACACTTAACGAATAACAAAAGTCAACTTCATTTATTTAAGAGATGAAGTGGAAATTGTTCAAGGCACGAAAAACAGTGAGATTGTACCAAAATAAAGTAAGTATTTATTCTAATTCAAATTATTCAACACTAGGGAAATGACCTTGAAAACCAAAAATGTTGTCCTAGTGCCCTTATATCCGATGAATCAGATGGTACCCTAGATCATCACAAATTTATGGCTTTGTGATTTCTGGGTTTTCCATAGCGATGTTCTCTACCACTCTCCATCATAACATGATGGTTAGATTTCACTTCAATATCCATATTTTCACCTATGTGGAAACCCAGTGATTAGTTTATTTGGGTAACCGTTAAGTCTAATACTTTTGTTTTTAATGATTGGTTTTGGTATTCCTTTTTACGATGTGGGTTTCTATTAAAGAAATTTTCATGTAGCAAACCATTTATAACCCCAATGAATTTCGAGGGAGAAATTCATTTTAAGGGGGCTAGAATGTAACACACCAAGATTTTATGAAAAATATTCTTTTAATTTCATTAATTTCTTGTGTTGTATTCTACACCAAGATTACCTTTCTTTATACGCAACACCGTATCAGCTTGTAGTATACACAACACTATTCTTGGATCGTGTTACACACAATTTTGATAATAGTTATTCTACACAACATTGTGTATATATATATATATATATTCAATGTATAAATGAAATATGGTTGGATTCTGTTATACGAAAAAACGAAGGATTCTTTCTCAACACGCAACCCTGACTTGGCTTTCATTACACGCAATCGCGACCTTCCTCGATAGCGTGTGTTGTACGCAATGCCCGGTTTTAATAAACAACGATATATTATTATAATATTGTAAGAAACTAGCCGTTATGAATAGTATTAACTAAATTTTGAATTTTATAACATTATTATTCATCTTACACATTTTATAGAACATGGTATAAGAACAAAATAAATTTTTCGGGTAAAATAAGTATTTTTCAAAAAAATGCACTTTTGCCGCCTTTTGATGGAACACCCACATTAAATCTAGTTTTTGACATGGTTATAAGTTCAATTTGACAAAATAAAATTCTTCATTTGAATCAGGATAAAAAAATTTACATTAGATAAAGTTTTGATATTTTTCTGATAACATTCATATTTTAATGAATAGTAAAAACACGCTATATTTTAATTAAAAACAAATTTTTTCATCGTAATATATTATGTGGTTAAACTATAATACTTAATGGTTTTAAAGTATAAATAGAATATAATTTTACCATTTAATATGATGTATGTCATTATCGTTGATTTTACCTTAAATTCATATGTTAAATCAATTCAAACTTTTGCAATGTTTTAAAGAAAAACTTGTTTTCTTTCAACAACGGGATTAATTTTAATTTTATTTCTGTATATTTTATGTATTGAATTTGGAAAAATGGATTCCATATTTGGAATCAGTGGGTCCAAATTATATTAATAAGCTACTTTTTTGGGCATTGTGAATAGTAACTATGGTAAATTTTATTTACTATAGTTAAAGGTAAATCGGGTAATTAATGGTAAATATAAGATTACAAAATTACCCTAAAACTTGGAAAAATCCTATAGTATGGCTAAAAGTAGACCCATATAACCTAAGGGTTGTATTAGATTAATTTTATGGACTTTTTTCCATGAAAATAATTTAATTATTTTTAAAACCAAAGAATGTGACAACATGTCACTTTCTTAAATCTTATAAGTATAATAATTTTAATTTAGTGATAAACTTCATGAAACATAGAACATGAATAGTATCCAGAAAGATAATAAAATTATCTACATCATAGTAATTTATTTAGAGTTTTTAGGGACTAAATAGTTATCATTTATTATGACAAAAATATGATGCAGTAATTGTCTTATTAATGAAATATTTACATAATTAATGTTATAAATGCCCAAATAAATGTAATTTGAGACTTTTTATGACTTAAACTAATTTTATAGGTTAATATGACATGATATTGTTGATTTAAGTAACTTGGTTCTAAATTATCATTCTGTTATTAATTTCATAAAAAACATGTACCAAATAGTGTCAAAATTGACATAAATTAGTTTTTAAAATAAATATTATATTATTAATTGTTATTTTATTACTAAAAATATAATATTCTACCAAATGACTTAGATACAATTATATATATTAATAATAGAAAACTTGGGGTTCGTTTGGCTTGATATAGTATGTTTATTAATCATATAGTGTAAGAAAACAAAAATACACGGTAAAAGTTAAATTATTTATCTTAGAGTCAAATCTAATTGATAAGGTTAAAATAATACCCTAAACTTGTATAAATCCTATTGGATGAGAGGGTTTCGACCCATACCCACTTTATCTTCGAAATAAAACCCTTTTTAACCATTATAAACCGAATTTGACCACAATATAAAATAATATTTTGAGATTTTCCTAAGGTGCCCCTCTCCTCCCTTATAAAAGGGCACCTCCTCCCTCTCCTCCTCACACCAATTTCAGCATTCATGCTCGTCCATCCCCTGCCAAAAGCTCTTCTCCACTTCCCTAGTATCATCCTAGAGGTCCTGGTCTTATTCAAAGACCATCCTTAGTTCTTTAAGTGGAGGTTAAGAGAAGGCGCGTCAAAAAGAGGTAATATCCATTACCGATCTTTTTCAATTTCTTTCTTCTTCAACTTCTTCTTATTTAGTTATTTCATGATAAAGTAATATCATCAGTATTTATTATATACTGATATGTTATTATAAATTTGAAACAACTATAATTAACCTTCTATCCATCCTACGGAAAAAGGAAATCACCGCGTGTGCGTACGTACAGAATACCATCTCCACGCCGTGGTGTAATCTATTTTCCGCCACCACCTTAATTGGATGGGTATAAGGGTTCAAGGAGTCACTATATATGATTATGATAGAGTGATATTGAGACTGAAATAGTATACATACACTTCAACACTATTCCACGACAATGGGAACGATATCATCGCTCGTGCGTACGTACGGACTACCGTCTCCACGACGCGATGAGATTCATTCTCCATGTTAACCATTTAAGAATGATTATAAAGTATATATAAGAAATAATAATGAAATATATGAAATTATAAGGCTACTGTATTTATGTATATATGTATTTCATCTACTTACTTCCATTCAAAACAATAAGGAAAGGAAAACAGCGTTCATGCGTACGTACGGACTACCGTCTCCATGAACGGTGTGTTTCATTTCATTTATATATTTATTATATATATATATACTGAATATATATGATATATAAATCATGTTTTATATTCTGGAATTACGTAAATCATGATATAAGTAATAATAATGTCAGGAACAACAAGTCCAAACACCTACGTTAAATGAAACTATTTTACCCAAAATGCTTCTTTAACATGGAATTTACAAAAGAACAGGTAATATAAAGTCATAAGTGAACCCTATACGATATCAAACCAATGAATATGATTTTGTAATAAGTTAATGAAATTATTTAAATCATTATACAGAAGTTTCGGACACTTACAAAGAAAATCGGACTTAAGGTAAGGGAAATATCACAATCTCATTTTTATCCGAGATTGTTTATACTTTGGCATTTAATGGGGTGTATTTTATCATCCACATCCATGTTTCCTCAATATGTAATATTATTTTCATCCACATACAATTTTTTTAATCCAATTTTTCCCTTCGGTGAGTTTTTAGTAAAGTTGATGAAAGGAATATTTTGTCGTTTTACGTACGAGGTACTTTTTGACATTTCTGACAAATGTACGAGAAGAATTTTTTTTTAACTTATAAGGCATGAATGGATTTTTAAAACATTATTTAAAAAAATATTACATTAAATGTTTTCATGTTTATTTTTAATCAACTTGTTTTATTTTAAAATTTTATGACATGTTAAGAAAGGAAAAGTGTTTTTTGAAGTAGAAATGATATTTTCCTCAAGAATGGAGTTCAAGTGTTTTATCAAAATTATTTTCCATATAAGATAATAAAGGGTTCTGTTTCTATCCCTATTATTACATTGATTTGATTATGTTACGATGGAATTATTTTTATGAATTCCTTTATCTTATATGAATTGTGTTATGATGTTATAATGTTTAAGATTCCCATTTTTATTACGTGGGTTATGTTATGATGTATGGTTTATGATTTTGTGGAACACATAAGAATGGTATCATTATGAGATGGGTGGGACCTATATCTCCCTCTAATGCATTGGGTAAAGATTTTATATCTCATAAGATAGAAATGTCTAGAATGGTAGGTTATACCGCTTCAGTAAAACAGGACTGAAACGAGGGTGACTCGGTTCAGAAATGGACTTTTTCCACTAAGATAGTATTGGAAATGAGTCTTGACTAACAATAAATTATTCTCTATGTTTATGTGTGTATGCCACAAAGTTTCATGTCTTATGTTATGTTTATTGGGATTTCATTTCACTACTATGATTTATCACATGTTACGAAATTATGCTTTCTTTTGCAGGTAAAGATTTCCAAAATTTTAGGTTCTTATGAATATGATGTGATTGATATTTCTTTTGTTTACCCTTATTGAGCATTTGAGCTCACCCTTTTATGTTTTCTTTTCCCCAGGATATAAAGAAAGGTTTCAGGTTAAAAAAAGGAAGATCTTTATGAGAGATGTTGAAGATCATTCACCATGATTAGAAGATTATATTCCGAGTTTCTAAAGACACTAAACTATTACGGTCCTTGTGTCTGTGTTTTTGTTATGTATTATGTATTACGCAATAGTAATGTAATGTTTATGTACGTTAAGATTCGGGTCTCTACATTAAGATCATGTGAACGACTCCTTCGGACTTCAGGTAAGGGATTCTGCCCAAACCTCCATTATTCCTTTGGGTTGTACTATCTCTAAGGGAGATAGATATTTTTATATGGCACCCTCCTCAATTATTCCAGATAATCAAGCCCGTTTCATGGGAACATCTTGAATTATTACACAATTTAATGTGCACTCTATCATATTCTTTAATCAACCATTTTTTTTATAAAATCAATATTTTTTTATGAAAACCATATTTATTCACTTATAGTTTTATATAAAATATTTTTTATTTTTATATTTTAAATTCCCATTAGTATTTTCCGTTAAACCACACTAAAATTTTTTAAATTCCAAAAAATTATTAAATACTCATCTAACATTTTCTAAATTTTTATTATCATAAAATACCATGATATTTTACTGTTAATTTCCATGTATGTTGTAATCCCTTTCTTTCAAAATCTCTTCTATGATATGCCCATTCATTAAGATTTATGACATGATTTTGATATCCATTTCTTTATAAGAGCACCATTACATTTATGTATGATTGATTATGTAAGATTAATTATTTGGCAAGAATATTATTGAAAATTTTAAGATGGATTTAAACAAATATCCCTCTAATGCATTTAGTAAATTTGAGTCTCCTAAGACATTATGTGAAATGGTCTTGGTTGTTATCATTGAATCATGCTACCTTATTCTACAGTCTTGGGTGTCATCCGTTACTTGTTCTCCTTTATGTCTAACGATCCTTGACTCATGTTAATCTAATGTTTTATGTTGTAGCCATATTACTATAATTGCATGTTTATTTGATCCCAAGTGTATATTCTATTATTCCATATGTTCGATGCCTCATTATATCATTATTTCATTCCTTCTAACCAATTTTCTAAACATTAATCTTATTTTGATTCCATTACTGGGATTTTAAGATCATTCCTTTGGTCATGTTATCCCCACGATATCCTATAAATATGTATGATATAGTGTAAGGTAGGATTTCTTTATGAATACTCAATAATGAAATGTTATATTTTGTCCCATGTTTTATGTTTTATGTACCTATTATTTCAAGAAACTAGACTTTACAATCCTTGGACTGTTTTATGATGCTTTACTATTCATAAATCATGTAATGAAATGTGTAAAAGGCTAGGGTCCATATATAGGTATATTTAGAACATGTCTCATGCAGTTGGCGATGTGAAATTTTATTCATTTTATATTGATAGGGATCATAATGAGGGTTTGTTTAATTAATATATATAAAATAGATGACATAATAGTTGTTCATTGATGGTGAATAACTATTTACATTTTTTTACATTCCATCTGTTGGATAAATAGAAACATCACTTCTGAGTAGTTACAACATATAATTTCCAATAATGGTGTAACTCTTTTTCCCATATATAAATTTTATGGACTAGTATAAATACTTATATAATGATTATATATGATATTTATTTCTTGGGTGATGTTCCATATATGATATTACAGTGATCAATGTAAAAGAATAGAAACTACCAAACCAAATGTTATCAAAGAGGTAAACATCAATATCATAATCTCTTAATTATTCAGGATTAGTTATGTTTATTTCCCCCACTAGTATAAAAGTGATCAACAACCATGGACATCTTCCAATAGTATTCTATAAATATTAGAATTGGTTTCCCTATTCCTACAGTTCAGT
The DNA here is from genome assembly GCA_963277665.1 of Viscum album. Taxonomy (NCBI): domain Eukaryota; kingdom Viridiplantae; phylum Streptophyta; class Magnoliopsida; order Santalales; family Viscaceae; genus Viscum; species Viscum album. The sequence continues at coordinate 1,925,835,154 of OY728160.1, forward strand.
ATAATTGTTCATACATTCATTTAATCTCAGGGATATACCAACAGTTTTAAAAATGGTGGGGATTGATATGTGTATACCAATAATTCTAAAGAACCATTTATATAGATCTAGATAAAACAATATTTTTAGAAAACCATTGGCATAACCTTTATTTGTCTACCCAGGGAATGAGATCTCCTCCCACCATCTCAATCACATCAATAATATCCTATCAGTTTTCATCATTCCATTCTTTTCCCAACCTGGGAAGATCTATCCTCAATTCTTATTTTAATTCAATTATTCTTAAATATTAAATTCATGACGTTCAAATCAATCTTCTCATATATTAACCATCAATTTCATTTTTATTCTTTCTCTAAAATATCACAATAGATTCCTTTTTCCTACATTTAATTTATTTTGTTATGTATATATATTCTTATATTATATTGATAGAATGGATTTCCATAATTATATATTAGGAAAATTTAATATTTTTTTCGATGATATTTTTTTATTTCATTTTATTTTTACATTTAATACTACGGTATAAATAATTTTTGTTTTTTAGTAGATTATTTTCATTGATTAATATCTGAAGGGGAATTTATTATCGATGGGTTGCTTACAATAATTAATAGACATGAATTTATTATATCTGGAACCTAATTTGAATCTCATGGGATATTTTTTCAGTCATAATTTTTTATTTTCTGTTTTGGCCTGACATATATTTTGTTAAAAAATCAGTATTTAAATGTATCTAAATTTTTTCTTCATAAGTAATAAATTGAGATGTTGACCAATACTGCATTGTTGAGTCATATTATAGTAATTTATTATATAACCAAATTTTACTCAAAAGGGGTGTTTTTTCAGTCCTAATTTTTTATTGTAAAATTTTCAATGACATATTGTGTGTGATAAAATGAATATTTCCAAAAGTATAATTTTTTTATCTTGATTAATAAATTTGAAATTAGAAAAAAGTTCCCTATTGAATTGATCTACAATAATATCATATGAAAATGTAAACTTTTGCAGGCCTTTGAATTTTTTATAAATTATTATAACAAGTTTTTCTTTTATTTTTTTTGAAAATAAAATTTCCATGTTAGGTATTTTTTTACAACATCAAATGGTAATCCCTAACATATTAGAAGATGATAAATTACCAAATAAAAAATAATTTCTATAAAAACATTTCATGAAACCTAAACTAGTATATCCCCATTATAATAATTTAATTGTATTCAGTTTTATTTTCATTTATACTTTCACTTTCATAATGTTTTATCTCATAAATGTTTTTCATGCATTACCATTTCCTCAAATTCATTGCATCACAAAAAATATTTATTTAGTGTTACACTATTTTGGAATTATCATCTATTTTATCAACAATATCTCACTTCCTCTTAACATTATACAGACATCCACCAATATCTTATGTTACCATACTTATCTTGAATCGTTTATCACATTTTAATATTCCAATTAAGGTTATAAAAATGTGTGGGGCATTATATTGTAAAACATCATAGTTAAATGTAAGAATATTAAAACTAACCATTAAAAAGCCTACAGATTTCATTGTATAATGATGAAAGAATATTGAAAATGAATATTAAAATTAAGTATTAATATTATTTGACTATAACATAATATTACATTTGAACATTAATTATTTACATAAACTAGTTTTAAAAATTACCATAGAATCATCAGAAACAATTAAATAGAAAATTATATTTTATAAAATCGGGTGTCTACCAAATTATAGATATCCAACACTACATTAAATGGGTTTGATTTTTAAATCTCAAGAAGAATCACATTAACATTCCTCAATAAGAGAAACAAATAATTATTGATTTATCTAACCTAACATATTTATTTATGTGCACTGTAGAAAATTCTAACCAAAAGATAGTAAACATTTTTACATGAATTCATTGAATATTAATACTATAACTTCAAAATAGAATAAAATAAGAGAACAAATAATAAAAACAACAATAAACATAATTCTTTGTAGTATTACACACATTTATTACCCATTGATATAATGCCATTTTATATCATTATTATATATATATATTATTTTTTTAATATATATATATTGGATGATTAGTTTATGTTTATTCATCATCAGGAGAAAGAATGATTTTCACCAAAAAAGACATAAACTAAAGCACACAATATTCATGTAATGGAAATGATAATATTGAAATGGTATAAAAATTAAACGATTCTTCCATGGAAATAGTAAACTTGCATTGGGGTAAAATTAAAAGTTATAAATTTTCAATCATATATTACCATGGGAAAACCATGTATGTGATTTCTAATACATTCATTGATTATATTCATAAACTTTTCAAGTAATTTCATCAATATGATTCTGATATTCACTTAAACCATCATATGACGTGTAATTTTGTTTACAAACAAGTTTTTTTCTAAAACAATCAATGCATACCCAATTTATAATAACTTATTATAGGATTAAAATGCTAAATGAAATTATTGTGTAAAATTTTTCACATTTTAATGGGTGTAAAATAGGATAAAATACAATGTATTGTGCCATATGATGTAATGTGGAACTCTAGATTGATTCCCAGAATCCAAAACCATTTCATGTATGGTGAAATATCAATAAATATGCAATGAAATTATACGTTGTGAGAGAAGGATAATTATGAGTTCATTCATCATGTAGGTATATTTCCATGGATGAAATTTTAAGATCGATATCTTCAATTTTCAACTAACATTTCAAATATGAGGTTTGGTCTATCATGTGATGGTTTTAGTCCATTTCGGTAGATTCTTAAATTGCACATCACATGGTCAGTTTTCATTAAAAATTATAACCTTAATCCATGGATATATACAAAAAATTTAACATTCATTCTTATAATAATATCAAAACCCTCTAATCCTATAAATGATATTGATGTATACATGGTTCCTTTACTAAATGTGTTTTAAAATATTTGGAATGTGTGTGTGCATGTATATGATGATTATTTAAAAGATAAATTTTAGATGTCTTATATTCCAATGTATATGATAATATATTTTCATCCTTATGAAATGATGTCTATCTAGAGGGTTATGTGAAAAATTTGATGTTTTATTCTTAAAAACAATGCACGATCCTGAAGAATTAAATATTTATATGGGAAATTGATAAATCTTTATAGGGTATTATCTATATATAATTAATCATTGAATTTTTTAAACTACTATAGAGGTGTAAAATCCTCCTCATCATATGCTTATAACTAATGTTATAAATGAATTGAAATATGTAAAGTTTTAATATAGGAAGGGTTTGAAAAAATCTATAAATATAGATAATCTTTCTGCATAATTAAATTACAATCGGACGAAGAAAATTATATTAATTGAGATTTCTAATTTTTTATTCAATTGTATATGTTATTTAGTTGAGTAAATTCTCATTGAAATGAATATATGTGGAATTTTTCTATCAATTCATCTAATTGGAAAGGGAAATAAAATAGTGATTTATTATCATCGTGTGAGTCTATCGATTGGGATATCATACCATAAATGCCTCATATGTATATTGATGAAAATAAATATAATGATACATGTGCATCATATCTGATTACCTCTTAAAAAACAATTCGAAGATGTAATAGAGACTATCAAATATATGAATGGTTATTCAAGTATCATATCAAAATAGGTTCATTGAATAGTTTTGAAGATTAAATCTTTGACAAAACCTAATTATCACACCCTTCTAAATGTGTTTATTCAACTTTTAATTCATCGTCTATTTTTCAATAATGTAAAGGTGTAAGTCATTCAGTTTTTCCATTTTAAAAGATACAATTGTTCTTTGAATTTATCAATGATATTATTGTAAATAAATGTTTGAAGTGGCAACATTAATTTTTACGATTTTTACCAAAAGAATTATATCATTTTGTACTTTTATGTTACAAATAATTATTCATATTCAAACTATAATACATTGTGGATGAACATTTTCTGTTTCATGGATGTATCAAAGTTAATGGAATATGTATATATTGTATTCTAATTATTGTATCATTTTTTATCCCAATGTTTCAATCATGAATGTTTTCATGTATAATAAATTTAAGGATTTATGTTTAATGGATTTTTTTGATTTAACTGTGATATGGAACAAACCAAGGAAAAATAGAGAATATTGGAATGAGAAAATTGAACCCATTATCCATCTATTCCCCAAATAGGGGTAATTATTGGATCAAATAAATTTAGTACATTAGGCCTCGTAGTGAAGAAGAAGGAACATTGTAATGTTTTTTTTAAAAAAATTATTTGTTCGATGAATAAATAAATTATGTGAATTGAATGTGTGTATTTTATATCTTATCGGGTAATTATATATATATATATTATTAAATTTTAATTTTTTCTTGTAGGTAACATAATCATATAATAAATTGAAATCATCATTCATTATCATTGATAATGTGAGAGACTTATAATAAAAAATACTTTTCTTATTTGCTGAACATGAATGTATAATTATTACGATAATAAATTATTGAAATTGTTTTTTAATTCTAATATTCATTTAAATTTTATATATTGTGATTGCGTACTAAATCTATATCTATAGAAATTAGAACATTTGATTTTGGTCCATATTCTAGGGATTGAAATTGAAAATTAGATGTGATCAATGGGTAAAAATTTATTACAGAGAACTAGTGTTAAACATGAGAACAAAACATATTCATGTTATGGTAATAACCACAACCAATTTTTATTCCAATGCATCAAAAATTAATCCATGATTTAAAATTCAACTTATTATGTAGTCATTGAAAAAATAATACCATTGGATCATTTATCTCATGGTTGAGTCACTATGATGAAATGTTAATGGGTTGCTAAGATAATGATACGTAGAATAACGATCAATTATTTTAGATTTATATTTATTATCATGAAATTCAATATTTCTATATATGAGCCATATATATTGGATTCATTAGAGAAACACATTTTTAATCTAGAATATCATCTATGACTAGAATTTTGTGTCATTATTAAAGTAATTCCAATATATATTTTTGAAGACGATTAGGATGAAATTGACCACATCACTACTTCCATTAGACATAATTAATTTATTACTAATGTTGACTCAAATGGTTTAATTTTTAATGTTTATTGGGAACCTGATTATGTGGTGGGAAATATATAGACTCATCCATTTTTGAACTATAAAATATAATACTAATTATAATGAAAATAAAAACCACAGAAAAGAATAACCTGACCAAATAAACAGAAAAATTACCTAACATAATATATGAACCAAATAACCTAACCCAAATAAATGAAACATTGCTTAAAAATATTGAAAAAATGATCCAAATTACCAATCAAAAATATAATTTGGTGAAATTCATAATAGAAGAAGAAAACAATATCATATCCATGAGATACGTGTCTTTAAAACATATATCTTTTGGTTTTTTAATACTTTTATTGTTATATATAAATTATTTATCATACTGATTATTGGTATTTCTCAATTGTTTTTTTGTTTTATGGCAGGATACAACCAACATTTTAAATTGGAACCTAAAGAAACATCATCGTACAAGATTTTCTTATAGTGAAATATAATATATCTAATACTGAATGACAATACTACATAAAGGTAGAGCATACCGCAAATTATATAGTAAAACATTTAACAGATTTGTTACCAAATTATATGATTTGATGTCACCAAGGGAGATGTTTCCACTATTCATTCAATTTCATTATATAATAGAAATTGTGTAAATCAATTTAATAAATTTTTTAAAATACATATAGTGAATGTTTGAGAGAGAGACAGATTCGGGAAATCCCACTAACACTTCACATTACACACAGTGTAAACTTACATGTTGTGAATCAACTAAGAAAATATGACTGCAGATGATGATATGATGCACTGAATTATTTATTCAGGATTCATTCAACATTTTATGGATAAATTTATTGATTAACATTATAATATTATAAAGGAACAACGGGTGGTCCATATTGTTACTTGTCTTAATGTTTTTTCATTAATTTATACACCCTCTCATGGCTTGAATGAGGGGATGATTTCATCATTCATTGGTGTGTGTGGTGAATGTATAATGAATGAATTTGGTAATTTTTTAAATACTATTAATATTGGGATTTCATATTAGTTCTTCAATTCTATCCCTTTTTGGATTCTTTTTTTTCTTAACCATTGTGAGTATAGTTATGAAATGGTTTTAATTTCTTTATTTCCTTAAGAAATACTATATCTTGAGTTGATCAAATTCCTTTTTTTAATATGAGGTCAATATTTTAGATTTATACCATGACCATTGGTTTTTTAATCCATATAATTACATATGGTTTCTAGTTACCCATCCTTTTAAATCTAAAGTAATTAACCATGAGAAAAGAGTTATTTAGATAGTGAACATTTACCATTACAATTTTAATCATTGGGGCCTAATTCTTAAAAATGCATGATTTTTAATTAGTTTTTAATATCTTGTTAGGAAATGAACCTGTATTCATTTATGAACATCACCTGTTTTATATTTTCTTCCATTCTCCACACCAATCACATACTCAGTATTATAGATTCAATTTCTACAAATCGTAATTTTTTAGGTCATTATAACTTAATTAATATTTTATCCAAACCAATCTCTATGGGTTTTACATCAGAAATTTATCATATATACTACCTTGTAGTTTATTGTTTTGTTTGATTCGTGTAATAAATTTCTAAATTCAGAAACTCTATGAGATATATGGATGCACATTGGGATATAACCTTGCTAATATTTCTTATTTTAATGTATTGTTTTTTTCTTATTACTTCCCTTTTAGGAATTTATATTCTTCCTACAAAATATAATTTGATTTTTTTATTTCACTTCGTATTCTTTATTTAAATGTTATTACATAATTATTTTTGGCCATATATTTTTTCTTATTTTTCTTTAATGTTAGTTATGAATTTATAGTTAAATTCATTTTTATCAAATTCAAGAAGATAATAAAATTGAATTGGTAATGGAAGGGGATGTCATAAAATAATCTCCACAAGAGAGAACTACAAATTCCTTCTATGGTTCCTTTTGTGAGTATAATATTTCTTGTAGATATATATTTATTTATTTCTTTATAACATATAATTTCTTAGAAATATTTAAAAAAATTAATATGGATCCACCACCCATGACATAATTTTTATTCGATGAACCTAGTGGAATCAAAGCTCAACTACATGATGTGAGGTGGGTAATAGATAAACATACACCACTCACTATACATTATCATACCCAGTCACTTTATTAGATATACCATAAAGCACTCTTTATTATTTCAAAACGTCATTAGAGGAATACAAGATATTTTGGCGTCCAATATATTTCCCACTATTTATATTTGATACTCCTAATCATTATTTTTCCTATATGATGATGTCTCTCGCTACCAATTCTTAATATACATTTAAATTAACATACATGTAAGATTATATCCCTTCTATTTTTTTCTCCCAAAACAACATTGTTAATGACTATTAATATTCTACACTGAAACATTCTGAGCAACAAAAGTAGAAACTGGATATGATAGAATTTGTACAGGTCAATGATCCTTCTGATCCAAGGGTTCAATGTGTACCCACTAATCATCCGGGATAAGGTATATTTAAAAAACCAAAGTAAATATTTTTAGCCCAAAATTTATTTTTATTATAAGATTTATTAATATAATATTTTATCGCAAATAGAATTTCTACTAGGAAATATGGGTATACACATTTTTGTGAGGAGTGAAAGTGCCACACAAATATGAGATTTGACTAAAACAATTAAAATATAATGATTAAAAATACTATGAATAAATGTATGTGTTTTTTGGGGGTGGATTTCTAAATCCTCTTATATCTTTTTATCTAGACAAATCTCTTAGAGACACCATCAAAATGAAGTAATACATAAGTATTGTAGGGGAATATGTGTAAAAATTTTAAAAATATTTAATTTTATTTCTTTATTTTATTTATGTTAATTAATAATTTGGAAACAATTTCATAATAATTTTCTGAATGGTGAAGATATAAGGACTATATATCTCATGTATTTAGGTGACATCTGGAGAAAATATATAAATGAGTTGCATAGTGACTGGTTTTCAAGATTTGTATTTTATTTATAGGTCGCACCTCTAATTATATTGTATCCAACATCACATTATCATGAATTGTTAATTTTTTTAAGAGTATAAATTTTAAGGTATTAACAAATTTTGTGTTTTTTTAATTAAATTTATAATTATTTATATCAATAATCTATTTTATATTAATTTTGTTTTTAGGATGCATTAGATTGATGTAAAAAAATAAAGATGCTATGAAATACCTCAACATATTTGGTGTACTATGATGCTAGAACATTGGAGAAAGAATCTATTTTTCATTAGGAACCATTTATAAATTATCAATTTAAATAAATTATAGAAATAAAATCTAGTTTGTTTGGCCAAATTAGGTTAATTAAAATTTTATTTGGTGTTTCATAATAATTTTCTATTCCATGTGGCTTCGTTCTAAAAACATAATTTTCTTCTGATACGTTTTTTAATTTTTTATGGAAAATAATTTTTTTTACTATATAATAGTTTTTGTGTTTAATAATATTTGGTGAAAATTAAGTTTAACTATTTATTTAGAGGAGTTTCATTGAAAACAAAGTGATGTGTTTAAAATAATGAGCTTATTTCTAGTACCATTCTATTGCTAATAAATAGGATTTGAAGTTTTATATTCTATAAATAATCTAATCTATGGATCCTTCTGGGCCATTTTTCATGTTGGAAAAAAGATATTAAAAATATAACATGGAGTGTGTTCAATTAAATACATCATGGTCAGGATAAGAAAATTGTAGATTTAAAATAGATGATTATTCTTACCATGTTTAACATTTAACACATAGTTTTTTTTCCATTAAAAATGTTAATATTTATAGAAATCAGATTCCAAGTAGATTCATAACAAGATGGTGGTGAGACATTAATAGGATTTAAGATACATTCCCATGATGCCAAGGGCTAGAAATATGTTCTGAAGGTCTTCAATACATGTGGGGGGAAATTTTTCCATTTTGAATAAAAAAAACCAAACAGACCATGACCAAAAAATATTATATGATTTATGATCACAATAAAAGACAACTAAAAATTTTATTAATCAAAATCATACCAGATAATTGGGTCACAGTGGAAGACTACAATATTAAAGAAAATAGTGGAAGAAAAACTAATAAAACTCTATGTTAATGACAAGAGCCCAATTTCCCGATTCTCTATTCTCTAACATCATCATACATCTAATACATAACCAAATATTGCTAAAGACATGTGATAATTTACCATTAACTTTGTCCTGGTAGAAGACATATGAAAAATCACCAAAGTGACAATGAAGGGGTGCGTACAAAAACTCAATTGGTTTTGTACCATTACTTCCCTACTCATGCCAATATGATAGAAAAGTTAGAAACAATTATATAGAAATATTTATTTAAAACAATTTTAAAACAAGTTTATAACTACTTTTAATCAAATGCCATAACAACCAATTTTTCCAAAAAAATACATTATCAATAAAACCATCAAAAAAAGTATTTACATCCATTTCACAACATCCCATTGGCATAACCATTTACATTTTCACATCACCAAAACCAACCACGCATGATTATTTAACATATTTCCATACTAATGTGTGATTTATCTTTGATATACCATGTCATCATAGGGTAATTATATCCCATGTTCAAGTACATCTTTTTCACTAAGAACACGTCCATATTTCACCCAAACCTATTAAAAGCAACTAGAAAACACACATCATGTACACCTAATAGCCATGCCAAATACATTTCAATAAATAATTGTTTTAATTAATTTTTTTCCATCAAATCATTTCAATTCCAACAAATTTAAATAAAAAACACTTTTATTGAAAAAAAAATTCCATAAACCTAATCATGATTTTTTAAATCATTTTTTTTAAAATAATTATAAAATCACATTAATAAAAAAACCACCATTTCTAAAATTTCACAAAAAATCATTAAATCATCACTAAGTGGATTTAAAACATGATTTTCACACCTATTTAATGACCAATTTCAGGAAATTATTTCATTTTGAAACAAATACAGTAATTTCTAGCAAGAGGAGTTGAGATTGAAGCCACATACCTTAAGAGTTTGGCATAAAATGATAAATTCCACCAAAAATCTCAAATCCTAGATAAATCTTCACGTACCCCCAATATATATCCTCCCCTATCATAAAAAATGTCAAATATAAACATATTTGGAATCTAAAACCTTAGATATACCCACAAAGATCATAGATCTGAAACCTTAACGAATCATCAAGAATTATTCAGAACAATCAAATACCATAATAAAACACCTTATAATCACTAAGGGAAGCCATCAGATCACCTATAGATCGATGGAAGAACCCCCCCCCCCATTAATATTAATGGAGAAATATCCGGATTTAGGGACACATAAGAGGAAAATGAGGTGATAAAACATTAATCTGACCTATATCCAGTTCATAAGGACTTTATTTTTAGCCGTCAAAGGTTTAGTCGCACGATAATGCAAATTGTACTCCAACAATGTGTTATACACTGCCTTAAGGATAAACCTTGAATGGTCATCTCACACAATCCCCAAGATACACTCCAATTGTGCTGAAGCGCATGCCTCAAAATTAACAAATCATTTTTTTAAAATGCACTATTTCTCATTAGTGGATGCATAGTTTAGGAAAATTGTAAATTGCCAGTGTGCCATCCCTTTCCCCCCTGTATCACTATGAAACGATTCCAACAAGTGGTGCATGGTTTTCCTATACCATGGACTAACATTGAACATATTTTGAATCACCAATGACTATCCAAATGTTCTCCACACTCTCACAAACCACACCCACATATTTTATATCCATATAATGCATATCATATAGTAACATATTTCAAAATCATTGTATAATAGTGGTTTTCTCACATTCAAAATGATTATATATATATATATATTAAAATATTCATGATGGTGATGTGGGATTTACTCAGGATTACAAATTCAGTTAATATGGCATAAATTATTACCACTATATGATTTTAGGAAGATATATAAATATGAAGGGATATGAAAATCATGTTGTGGTAACTTTATAAATGATATATAAATATATATCTAATTATGTTTTTATGTTTTTACATCTTTAATTTTTTAATTATTACTTATAATATCATTAAATACTTTTGGAAATAAAAAAGTATTTATGGTGGTTTTGAATTGTAATTTCAATGATGTAATATTTTGACATGTTTTCTCACTTATTCTTTTAACAATCATTATACATACACATTCACATCCCAATAATAAAACTAATATATATATTATTTATTCTATATAAATTAATAGAGTTTAATTGTAATAAGGGATATGAAATTAATATTAGAATGAGTCATGCCTAATTATACCATTTAGATCACTTATAAAATTCTTATTTTGTCAATTAATATAACTCAAATAATTTTTATATTTTATTTTTATTAAATCAATAAGAATACAGTTAATAAAGGTAGAAAATGAAGATATTAAATAAGTATTTAATTATGAGTGTAATTTTTATTTCTTTAAATATTATATAGGATTTTAATTTATGTTTATAAATATTAATTATTTTCATTATAGTGTTTTCCAAGCCAAGTTAGGTCAATTTTAGGTCTATGATATATTCTATGGTATTTAGATTAAAAAATAACTAGTTATGACTTTAATTTCTTTAATAATATTAAAAACAGCCAACTTTTACATCAAATAAATCATAGCTTATTCATATCCAGATATGCATTTAAAAACATCTTAGAATAATCCATTTCCATTAAATTCTAAAAAACACGCAATTTCAATAATCTTTGTGAGTTTAAACACAAGTAGAAAAAAACATTTTAGTATAAATCTTCAATATGGGGACACACCTATTACTTCATAAATATCCATCAAAATAACATATTGATTGATTTAGATTTATAATAATATATACATATATTTCAATAGCTTAATAAAAATAAAAGAATCAACTGAATTATTTTAAATTTCAATTATTTTCAATTTCAATTTCAATTATCATTTTGAATGAAATATTTTAACACAACCAATTATTATTATTTTTTCTTTTGAATTCCAAAAAATAACCATCCCCGCCACAATGAAAATGAATATTTTATTTCTATAAATATAGTTCCTTTTGATATCTATATTTAGATCACCTCATCTGAAATCAACACTTGATTCTAAATGTAGTCAATCATACCCCTAGTGCATTTCCAATCAATCTTTTATAGCTCTAGTATGAATTAGACAATAAAAAATTATGTTAAGTAGTAATTCTTATTAAATCATTATAAAGTTAGTGTCATGCTTATGAATCTTGGGAAATCCCATGGAAGATCATAAATAATGAATAGGAAAAATGGTTACTCTAACATGTACATAAAATTCATAGAGTTGTTAATATATATTATATAGTTTCATATAGACTCATAATTTTAAAGGTAATCTTATATACATTGCATTGATTTAAAATAAAACTTATATATAGAATCTATATTAAATTAAAGTGTATCTTGAAACTCCCAGAACCAAGAAAACTAATCTCTATAGATATCAAATCACTTCCAATCATTCTCAACCTGATCCAATTAATATCCCCATGTATTAATAATTAATAAAACATCATCTAAAAAATGTTCAACTATAGACAAATTAAAAAAAATATCCCTTGATATAATTCATTATTTGATTAATAATGTGATATGTTAGGCTTATTTTTATTACTCTTGTTTATATAATATATAATTTTATTTTCAAAATGATCTAAATATCTCTATTAAAAATTATTTCCACAAATGGAATACCATATCTTATCATAATCCATTAACATAATTTTTATATATCTTGTAACATTACAATCCATGTCAAATATTTATGAATACCAATTTTGAACTTGTTCAGTCTACATTAGATAAATATAAACCCATAATATAGAAATAATTATGATACTTAGAATCCATTTTATAATTCTTGTCCATGACCCATATTTATAATATTTTTCTATTTATTGCTTCAAGTTATGATAGTGAATTATTATTATATATGAATATTATGATTCATAACTTATTGATTATAAACCATCAGCCATTCATTTTAAAAAATTTTATTTAATTTATATCCTTATACAATTCCTTAAAATGAATTCTTATAAAACATTCCATTTTTACCCAAATATTTTCTAGATGAGAATTTAATTTATCCTATAAGAACATCCAAAGGATTAGGTTCAATATGTTTATCATGGGGATATTCACAATTGGTAGATCTATAATGCAATATTTTGCACAAATAATCCCTTAGAAAATGATGGAAAATAACCAAAAATGATTCAATTATAATTTTTATTAAGAACTAATCGACACAACAACCTCTTAGGCCCTAAACTACTACATAGATGAAAATATAGATACTTTCTTATTAAACATTATAATGATGATAAATTTGATTGAATAATTATACCATCATATATATGATTATACATCGACCATTACCCCATTTCCTGTAAAAACCATTAAAATATGGTAAATTATTATCACTTATAAAATTCTATCAAAAGATTCCTCAGTACTGACATACCATTTTGTGAGATTATAAAATTAGTAATATCTAAATAATATATAAAAAATATCTATAAAATATATTTTAAAATGTTAATAAATTATTTAATAGTTGAATTTTATAAGAGGGGAATCCTTGAATAATACCATAGTACATGTTATAATAAAGTCAAAGTAATTTAATTCAAATGTAAATTTATTTCTCAATGGAAACACAAAGGAATTAATTAGTATCTCAGAGGAGATTTATTTTCTCCCAAATTCTATATTAGATTTTATATCTCTTAAAACTATTTCATGCTACCATTGAAATTGGAATTTAATCTATATTAAAATCACCAAATTGGTAATGAAAATTATGGGGGGGATTATAATCAATTTTATCATGTTACGTGATGGTTCCAATTTTTATTTTATTTAAAATTCATTGTTTAGTGTTTGTACTTATTATATGATACTGTACAAATTGATGAACACCAAAATATGTAATTGAAGAGGGAGATATTGAATAATAAAGGATGTGTGAAATGAGAAAAAATTCTTTTCTAGATTTGAATGACTAAATATAGAATCACATTAAATAAATAAAAAAATAGATTATAAGATTTACATTGTTCATTTGATATATTAATATCAATTTTATTAATAAATAATACATTTATATTTGTAATAGTGTGGTTGGGAGGCCGTTTATGAGTAAGAAGATGAAAAAATTGGTCCTAATGATAATTTTCATCATATATTAGAATATAAACACATTGGTTTTTTATGCTTTATAATATAGAATATTTTTGTCACCTTTATATATTTTCCCACTACATGATTCAGTTCTAGATACAGTAAGTGGGAAACATCTCATGCAGATCAAGAATAGCCTTGCATTGATGTAGATGAGGGAATAAAAATGGCCATTCATATTCATGAAAAAAATAAACAGTCCAATGATGATTTTATATAATTTTTGGAATACCTACTTCCATCCCGTACACTAGATACCACCACATATTAAGATACGTATATGTCAACCATGTCTGTTTTATATGGTAAACTAGAAGATACTCCCATAGGAGGTTTTTACCATGATGTTTAAGACATTGGAGATGATGAGTGTGATGGTTGTGTAGATGGTGATTTAAATAGTGAGTATGATGATGAGTATTATGATGGTAATGGTGATGGTGTTCATATTGGGTAAGATGACAGGTAGATTGATCATTTACAATTTTTTTGAATATTTATGACACATGATGTCAGATTATTAGTGTTGAATGAATATTTGTGATCTTTTAAATGTTTTTTCTCAGCTATTGAATTAATTAGTTTTTTTTAATTATTTATATTTTAATGTATCATATTTACTAGTTATTCTTTTTAGTTTTTTTCATGTGATAGTGTATTTTTTTTAACATTTTTCAGGTGTAAGTGCTAGTGTTTAGAAAAAATATGATGGGGTGATGGATATAAATTTCAGAGTACCCTAAAACAATAGTTTATCATCCATTGTAATTTTTTAATGGGGTATGACCTATACATGTAGTTTTTAAAAAAATTGCTATTGTATAATGGTATATGGTTTATTCCAATGGTTTCTAAACAATCGGTATAGGTGTATAACAAAGGATTCATTAAACCATTGTTATAGTGTATATCAATGTGGAAAATAAAAAAGGATTATAAAAAAACAATGGTATCATCTTATACTAATTTACATACTCTCAATGGGTAAGGTAACTATTGGTATAGGCTATTCTAATTGGTTTTAATATTACACCAATTCATTAAAATAATTTTTATTACTATAATTTCTAGTTGTGTCCCTTGGGGGAAATAATTGGAATTTCAATTTTAAACCCAAAATTTTTTCTTATCCTTTACTAACTCCTGATTATTTTAGGTAATGTTTACATTTACACTATTTTGGTACAAAAAATGACTAATGAAATATTTTTTAAGAAATTTTAAATTAATATATATATATTCGATCATAAATCTTCTTTATTCCAAATATATTTTTTAAAAAATATTTTCAAAAATATTTTTCACATCCCCCAAATGATTTGTTGAATACATTTGGACTCATGGTAAAATTTTAAAATAATTGTTTCAAAGGAATCTACTTGTCATTTTTAGAATGTGTAAAAGTTTAACTTTTTTAAAACATTCTGAAAAAATGTTCTTTTAACCTATAATATGTGAATAGAATTACCCTCCACCGTTTTTTTATGCTTTAAAATGTTACGAAGCTATTTTAATAGAATTTTGTTACTAATAATTTGGAACTTTTATACTTTTATAAGTTATTTTCAATATGAAATGATAATTTTTTTAAGAATTTTTTATTTCATTTTTACAATATTTGAATTTTTCAACTAAAACAACATTCATTTCACTTATCATCCTCTGGGAATATGTTCTAATGATACCACCCATATTATTTATCTATATTGTTATCAGTTTAATTATAGATGTCCTATTTTTATTCTATTCCCTAAAAAACAGTAGGTAATTTTTTTATATTTATTGACTGCGGAATTCAGTAAGATTTTGTATGCTAGTTTCCAATATGATTATTTACCTTGATTACATTCCATGATTGGGGAAAGTGTTAACTGTTAGTTTTCTAGTTTACAATGTGAATGTATTTTTAGAAAATATTTTACGAAATTTATATCAAAAATTAATTTGAATTATTAAGTGATATTAGGGTCCATCTATAGCATGTGTATTCATAAATTAGTATCATTATACAACATAGATGAGTATTTTGGTAAGGCCTTACCCATTAATGTAATATGTCTCGGAACGAGGTTTTGATGGTATATTTATGATGAATGACATTATTTATTCCCTAATCATTATATTAACTGTTGGTTTCTATGTTATTTTTCAAATAGTTATCATATTTTAGGATATGTTTCAATGTTATGTGATTATATTTATGTCCTTATTTTATCATCATTTATTCATGTCACATTATGATCAAGTAATTGGTTTATGGAATTTTTTTAAATATTTTTCCTTGAAAAATTATTATTCCATATTTATTCATGATATCATCCATGGTAAAAATACCCTTACTTTGAATTATATACCCACATTTCTTATGTGTCCTTTCCCTAGGATTCTAGGAAGTTTTATATTATTGATAAATACAGATACACAAAGAGGAATAATGGTGTACTTAATGAAAATACGATTTTATTTTTATATTTTCAACTCTAATTTGATATTTATATATGTGTATAGTCTACCAAGACAACTAAACATTCCTTTTCTTTTGGGATGTGGTTCCTTTTATCGTATTCCAATTCAATAATGTATCCTCTAACTCTGGTCTACAAGGTTTTGGATTTTTATATAAAATTTATTTCATTTAAGTGATAATATTTAACAAATAAATTTTTTCCCATAAAATAAATGGTATTTTATGAGTTTAGAACATTTAAATTTGAGAAGAAGAACATTTAAAATATATCACTGATGGGTGTTTGGAATAAATTCCTATATATTTTAACTAATTTTTTAAGCACATTTATCCGGGATAAAATCCTCTATCCTTATCTTCTTATGAAAATATGATATGGAAGTTGATGATTCAAAATCAATGTGTATGTAATTAATCATATCATACAACTTCACAAAAAAATATTTGTTATGAAAATTAATTTCTTATCAAATAATATAAATGATATGAAGATACACATTTTTTAAATAGATTCATTTCAGATTTATAAAAATCATTAAATTAAAATTAATGATGTAAAAATAGTTTCCACAACTCGTGAATATAAAACACATGTGTAATAAATTATTCCATCAATTTTAAAATCCAATATATTCAAAAATACATTATAAAATATACATTCATCATCATATACCATTAAAAATAAAATAATTAAATTCTATAACATTCATAGCTAACATGTAAATTTTATGGAGTTACAGAAACTCCATTAGTTATTTGTTGGATAATATAATAATATTAAATTATTAATATTCCTAAGACAATATTTCATTTTCCATGATTTGATTCTTGATGAAACATTCTATAAATTTTCAATAATATTTTCATCCTTTAGTTTGAACATTTATGCAGTCATATTGTGTATATAGTTCCTAAATTTAATCATAATATGCCTAGTTCGTCCATTATCAACGCTTTGAGAATATTTGATAAAAAATTATAAAATTGAATCATATTGTTATATAATTTCACATATTTAAATAGAATATATTCCTTAACTAGAACAAGTAATTTTTCACCTAATTCAATTGACATCAAAGATTAATCACCCTATGCTACGATAATTATCTAGATTGATTTGTTGAACAATTTCATCACTTTGTTACTATGAACATAATTGTTCGGACATATACAATTTATCTATAGTACTTTTCAAAGATCACTAATATTATTTATGATCCTTTTTTAAGTAACTATATATAGGGGTGAGTTATATTAAGCATCTCTTTTTAATGGACTAATTACAAAGAATACCTTGATGATGATTATGTTTTTATCTAAAAGAAATCTTATATCAAATGATTATAATGTATTTTCATCCATTTCATAAGTCCTTTTATTAAATTTGACCCCACAAAAAATAATTAACCCCATTAAATTTTGATCACATACATTGGTGGGCAAGGATCAATATATAACTAAGAAAATATCCCCTCTATGGTGTGAAGTTTACTAATTATCTATTTAGGAAGTGATTCTACCCCATCATGTTGAATATAATTCTTAGAAAGTTGAGTGGAAATAACCATACCAAATACAGCTTATTGAAAAGCCAAACTCTATTCCTATAGAATCCCAACTCATTGGGATTCCTATATTTAGTATCCCAATGATAAAAAAGCTAATCATAAGGAAATATTGGGTCACACCTCTATAGAGATTTACTACCCATTGATGATCAATGATCACCCATTAATTGATTTCCTTACATAGGATGATCTGGGTCCACCCATATAGCGACCTGACCTTTTCTTACATTAATATTAAATAATACCAAAGATAAAAAAATTAACAGTATTACACATAGTGGATCCAATGGATTAGTGTCTTGGGAAAACTAGGACCATACAAAACAATTACGACATCAAGCTTCAACATTTATTTAATTTCTTTTTCTCTAGCTTCTTATTGGAACTTTTCCTCTCCTTAGTACAAGTAGCCAGATGAAGATATACATAGAAATGGGTGAGATAAAAGGCCAGTAAGAGGATAGATAAGAATAACATAACATGGGGTGAGCATAATCATGACATAGGAAAAATATCATGAACATGAGTGGAGCATAAATAAAAGACTTGGAATGTGGTAATGCATAAAAATGAAACAACATGTCTTAGTTCTTACCAAACACAGATACTTGTGAACCAAGCTAGAATCTTGTTCACACATCATTTCACATTTAATAATGACATTAATCACTTTACCCAATGCATTGTAGTGCTATATAATTCCTGGATCACCCGTCACTTTGAAACATTCATAATGTGTAATATAATTCCGGGTGCACCTGTCACCTCATAATATTATCATTATCATGCATCCCACATTGAAAATATATCAATAATGAATGTAACTACCCAATGGAAATGAATGTGTTTAATCTCATAAGAATACATTCATCATCTTTGGGTTCCCCAAAAGAAAGAGGGAACAACATACTTGATACAAGAACCATCAACCATGAATTAGAGGTAAAAGTTGAGTTCATAAAAGAAAAGTTCGTTTGAAAAACATTTGAACTAACATAAAAATTATTAAAAACATTTATATATCATAAAAGTAAATACAATTAGGAAAAAATGATATTTAATGAGTGACCATATCAAAAATGGAGTGAAATAGGTAAAACCTGATGGATTAAAGTTGGGTTCGAGAATTTCCGCTTACCTTGTATAAGAATGCTTTATTCTCTTTAATTTTCTGTATAATTACATTAAATTATTTAATTAGAAATTAAATAACCTTTTATACATTAATAGGGTTCATTATATTTTCATTATGTAATTTTTTGTTCCTTTGGATGACTTATAGGGTTTAAAAACATTGTTCGGGGATGTTTGTGTTTTTGGTTTTTCTTTGGTTTTCCACTTGAATTCATAAATTGAAGTTCGGGTAGAACGTGGGTAAACATCCATAACTAATATTACATGTTATTAATAACATTACCGAATTTAAAATGATCTTATAATGAGTTATATAATATACTGGGTGGATGAATCATTAGATATAAATTAAATGAAGATTGTTTGGGTTAATTTGGGCAGTTTTTTGATCACAGTGAACTTGTTTTAATTTATCACTTAGTAATATGTTCATAAGTCAGTTTTAGAACATCAAATAGGACATAATAAATTTAAAATATTCTGTTTCAACCATAAAAATGTTATCATGATCAGATCTGAAGGTAGAAATGGAATAAGAAAGCATGTTGTTCTCGAAGGTGACAAATTAACACCTCACAAACAACATTTTCATTAATAAAATAAAAGGAAGAGGGAAATGGGGTTGGGTGATATAATATCCCATTAGAATAATAAAATTATATTATATGTATAATAATATATTTACAATACCATTTGGATGAAGATAGGTGGGGAGATATCATGAAATGAACATGGACTTGAAAGGAAATTAAAGGAGGAGTGGGAGAGAAACTACCTCTTAAATCCTCATATTGAGATCCTTCGTAAAGAAGATATGCATGGTCTTTTAAAGAGACAAGAAGCTCTTGGACGTGGAAGAGAGTATAGGTAAGATGTTTGGGTAGAGTTTAGAGGAGGCCTGGAGCTTGAGAGGTGTGAGGAAATGAGGGTGTGAAGGGTGGATTTAATAGTGTATGGGAGAGGGGTTCCCATAAAATAAAATTCATTAGTTTATTATTTCTT
The DNA here is from genome assembly GCA_963277665.1 of Viscum album. NCBI lineage: Eukaryota > Viridiplantae > Streptophyta > Magnoliopsida > Santalales > Viscaceae > Viscum > Viscum album. Next base: position 1,925,855,849 of record OY728160.1, read on the forward strand.
CAAAATACATGGAATAGTGAGTATTACATGACCAAGAATAGTAATTTTATCATGTGATCCCGAACCAAGTGGGATTACATCAGAATAACATCACACATGACTCAATAATTGGCTTATTTAGCATATTTTAGTAAATTACGGTATTTCACTATTCATAAAAAATTCATGTTTTTCATAAAAATCCCAAACATTTACCCCAACCATTTTTTGACGTGTAGAATCAAAAAATGAATTCAATTTTTTAAAAATAATTCTCTAAATATTATTAATTTAATATTTAATTAAAATCATAATTTACTTAAAAAGGTTTTTAAAAATGAAAACTAAATATAGAGTGCTTTCAAAATTTATGTAGGGTCTTATAAAATTATCTAAAGCTATAATACATTGAATAAATAATTTATGAATACATTTTAGAGAAATAATGTTTCTTTAAAATAAATTAATTAATTATAATTAATTATTTATGACTTACAAAATACCAGAACGATTACTAAGGTCAAATTGTCACTTTCTAAGATATCTAAATTTTATTTAATTATTCATGGATAATTTTACTCTTATTTTAAATGATTTAATATTCATAAGTGTCAAAATAATATTGATAAGGGCATGTTACTATTCACAATGGTACGTTAATATTCACCAAAAATTATTTTTTGTTTTATTAGACTCCAAAAATCATCTTGAACACAACTGTGTATGTCAGATTTTCAGAATTCAAAACTCTGAAGTGAAAAATTTATGTTTAATTGTCACTTATCACTTAGTAGTTCATTATGTTTTGCTTTAATGACATAAATATTAGGAGGTAATTTCCATTTAAAAACTTTGGGTCGTTACATTCTTCCCCACTTAAGAAATTTCACCCCCGAAGTTTCACATTACACAAATAGGTGAGGGTGTTTCTCCTTCATTGACTCTACTGGTTCCCAAATTGCTTCTTCAAACTTATAGTTACTCCGCAGAACATTGACATGATGGGTTTTCTTGTTGCGTAGAACCTTATCTCTCAGATCAAGAATCTTTACTGGCTACTCCTCATAGGAGAGATCATCTTCCAACTGCACCACCTCTGAGTTTAATACATGGGAGGGATCTGGTATGTACTTCCTCAGTTGTGATACATGAAACACATCATGAACTTGAGCCTTATTTGGTTGAAGCTCAAGACGATAGTCCAGGGCTTGTATGCGGTCAATGATCTCAAAGGGGCCAATATACCTTGGTATTTTCTTCTTTTTCTTCTAAAATCGCATTATTCTATTCTATGGAGATATTCGAAGTAAGGATTTATCTCCAACATTGAACTCCATGTCCCTTCGACTGTTGTCAGTATAGCTCTTTTTCCAACTTTGAGTTGCTAAGATGTGTTTCTGGATGACTTGAACCTTCTATGTCATCTCTTGAACAAGATCAGGTCCTTGTATCTTTCCTTCTCCAACTACATCTCAACAGGTTGGAGTTATACATCACTTTCCATATAGAGCTTCATATGGAGCCATCTGAATACTCGAATGGATGTTATTGTTGTATGTGAACTCAACCAATGGGAGATGCTGATCCCAACATTCGTTGAATTAAAGAGAGCAGGCTCTTAGCTTATCTTCAAGCTTCTGAATACTCCTTCTAGACATGCCATCAGTTTCGGCGTAATAGGTAATGATGAAATTTAATTCAGTACTCAAATCATGTTAAAGTCTCCTCCAAAATTTAGATGCGAACTTTGGATCATGGTCAGAGACAATTGAGTGTGGAAAAACGTGCAGTCTAACCAGTTCCATCACATATATCCTTGCAAGTTGTTCAAGAAAGAGATCTTCCTGAATAGCGATTAAATGGGTAATCATGGTGAGTCGGTCAACCACAACCCATATCGCATTATTTCCCTTTGAAGTCTTTGGGAGATAGGTGACAAAGTCCATAGTAACATTTTCCCATTTCCACATTGGTATAATAAAATGATGCATCACACCGTTGTACATTTGTCACTCAATGTTAACTTAATTACATACCATGCACCTTGATATATATTCCACATTCTCTTTCTTTATGTTATCCCACCAAAAGTGTTCTCAGAGATAACGGTACATCATGGTACTTCAAGGATGGATAGAGAAATATGAGCTATGTGCATTGTCCAATAGCTCCTTCTTTATCTCGGGTGATGAAGTCACACAAAGCCATGTTCGAAAGCAAATCATACCATCATCATTGATATGGAACTCTTGCACCTTTTTTTCCTTTACTACATTCACACTCTTTTGTATCTCCCCATCATCCCTCTATGCTTCCTTAATCTTCTCCTGGATTGATGGTTGTGCAATCATTTTGGAAAGGTAGGATGTATCCCCTACCATTATTATTTCCAAATCCATCCTTTGCATATCTAAGAAGATAGGGTCTTTCTCAATCTGTAACATGGATTTAGTAGCAGGTTCTTTTCTGCTAAGAGCATCAGCTTCCTTGTTCGCCTTTTGAGGATGATAGTGAATAAAGAATTCACAATCCATGATTAGCTCTAATCATCTCCTTCGACCAATGTTTAGCTCCTTTTTTGTGAATATATACATTAGGATCTTGTGGTCGGTGTATATATCATAGTTCTCACCATAAAGGTAGTTCCGCCAGAATTTCAAGGAAAAAATCATAGCTTCGAGCTCTATATCATGTGTCGGGTAGTTCTGCTCATGGATCTTCAACTGTCCTGATGAGTAGGCTATCACATTATCATTTTTCATGTGTACACAACCAAAGAATTTCTTTGAATATTCACTGTATATAAAAAAACATTATCCACTTTTCAGTAGTGTGAGTAAAGGTGCAGTGACCACTCTTCTCTTTAGCTCTTTAAAGCTTCCCTCACATTCTTTCATTCATACATACTTTACCCCTTTCCTTGTAAACTTAGTTAGCGGGCTTCACAATCGTGAGAAGTTTCTTACAAAATTTCGCTAGTACCCAGCTAATCCAACAAAAAATGTATTTTGATGACACTAGAGGGCTTGGGCGAATCCTCAATCAAATTTTTTTATTAAGGATCCATAGAAATTCCCTCACTTGTGATCACATGAACCAAGAATGTGACTTGTTTTATCCAAAAGTCACACTTGCTGAACATGGTGTACATCTTCTCCTTTCTCAATGTTTCCAAAACCAGTCTTATATGTTCTTCATGTTTCTCTTTTCTCATATAGTATAGGAGAATATCATTAATAAACACTACCACAAATTTGTCGAGATAATGTCTAAAGACTCTATTTATCAAATCCATAAAGATTGATGGGGAATTAGTAAGTTCAAAGGGCATCAACAAAAACTCATAGTGCCCATACCTTTTACGTAAGGCAGTTTTCGGAATATCTTCCTACTTTACATTTACCTGATGATATATAGAACAAAGATCCACCTATGAGAAGTATTAACCTCCTCTTAAATGGACGAACAAGTCAACAAACCATGGAAGATGATACTTGTTCTTTAGGGTTATTTTGTTGAGTTCCCTATAATCTATACAAAGCCACATTGTTCCAACCTTCTTCTTCATAAAGAGAATGGGTGAACCCCAAGTTGATGCACTAGGATGTATGATTCCTCTGTCCAGATGTTCTTGCAGTTGCTTCTTTAACTCCACCAGTTAGATTGGATCTATCATATAGGGACACTTTGAGATAGGAGTTGCTCCTGGTATGAGTTCAATTGAGAACTCTACCTCATGATCCGTGGGAATTCTGGGTAACTCTGTGGGAAATACATCTCTATATTCCCTCATGATGGAAATTTCCTCAAGGTTTGCACTTTTCTTCCACTCATCCATTTGTGCGAGGTATGCTTATTCATAGGGAATCAACACCCACACCATTGAAGGATTTTTCAAAGGAGATTCATGATCTTCCTAGCATTTGTAGAGGACTATGAGATTGTTTGGAATATGAAATGATATTTCCTTTTCCCGATAGTTGATATGTGCTCTATATAACGTGAGCCAATCCATTCTCATTATAGAATCAAATTCAACCAAGGGAAGTATTACAATATTTTCTGGAAGAATCTTCCCACATACGCCAACAGGAGAATAGTCATACACTTGGGTAACAATGATTGCACCACATGCTGTTTTTATAGATATCCCTACTTCAAAGTTTCGATTCATCAATTATATAGTTCTAGAAATCTTGAAAGATATAATGGAATTTATAGAACAAAAATAAAATAATACTTTTTCCATTCTTGAGTGAATAGGAATTGTACCTTATACATCTTCATTATCATGATCCATCTCCATAGTAGTGCCGGAATAAACCTTCCCTTGTTCCTTTGGCTTTGGTGGATGTTGAAAGTGATTACCCTCGAGAACTCGAGGTTTAGTTCATTGGTATGCATAGTGACCTAGCTCTCTACAGTTGTAGCATTGAACCATGAGTGGTTCTCTCCTTTCATCAGCTACATTATCCTTCCTTTTCTTGTATATTTGAAACTCTTTAGCATGGTGTCCTTATTTCCTAAACTTGAAGCACGTTTGCATCACTTTGAGGCAGTTCCCATTGTGAAACTTCCCACATTTTTGGCATGTCAGTCGTTGATTTTTCTTCCCACCTTTTTCGTTAGATCCACTAGCTTGAAACTCCATCATTCCTTTTTTATCACCATTTTCATGGGACCATTCTCCAAACTCAATCTCTACTTTGAGATCACACTGAACAACATCTTCATATCTCCTAAAGTCTCTAATTTCAACATCCCTTTGAATTTGTGGTTTTAATCCACTAATGAATATATAAATTTTTATATCATTGTTGATAACAAACCCCGAAGCGTACCTTGAAAGCCTTGTGAAATTAACTTCATAGGTTGTGACATATTCTCCTTCTTTTTTTATTGAAATCTATGAATTCTCTCTCCATATATGTGTGAAGAGTTCTTGGAAAATAATTGTTAAGAAACATAAACTTAAAGTCTTCCCATTCCATCTCTTCAATTTCCTCCCTTGGCTTGGTGTTCTTAATAAAATCCCACCATTGATCAGATTCTCCATCTAGAGGATAAACGGCTAGGGTCACCTTCTCCGTCTCAGAATAGTGAAGAAAACAAAAGATCTTCTCCATGGAGTAAACCCATTGTTCCGCAACTAGTGGATCAGAAGATCCAGTAAATGTCGGTGGTTTTTGCTGTATAAAACATTCGATAGACAGTTTCTCCCTATTTGGTGAAGGAGGATGTTCCCCATTATTGTGTTTATTTTTCATAACCTGAGATAATTGGGTGATAATTACCATGAAGTTCTGAACTCAACCTCCCAAATCATTGGCGATGTTGTTCGGGAAATCATTTCATTTTCCCTCGTATGAGTTGTTGGTCTGATTTCTCATGGTTCCCACCATTTTCTAAAATAGGAAAGGATAGAACAAAAAATAAGTAAACAAGTCATGAATAACTTATTCATTTAAAAACATTATACCTAAAACATAACATATGGGATCCCTATGTAAATATTCTTGTGTTGAGATTTTTACTTAGTCTCATGCTATAGGTTTTCTCTAGGGTTCACAAATCCTATTTCCCAAATTAACTATACCTTTCCTCTGATACCAACATTAGTGACCTGGACTTTTCTTACATTAAAATTACATAATTCCAAAGATAAAAAAACATAATAGTATATCACATAAGAAGAGCCAAAGGTTTAGTGTATTGGGTAATCTAGGAACATACAAAACAATTACAACATCATGCTTAAACATTTATTTAATTTCTTCTTCTCTGGCTTCTTGTTGGCAATTTTCCTCTCCATAGTACAATGTAGCCACCTGAGGATATACATAAAAAGGGGTTAGATAAAATTACAGAAAGTGGATATAAAATAATTATATATCATGGGGTGACCATAATCATGACATAGGCCAAAGATCATGAACATGAGAGGAGCATAAATAAAAGACATGAAATATGGCAATGCATAAAAATGAAACATCATGTCTTAGTGGTTACCTACCACACATACTTTTGAACCAAGATATCATCTTTCTCATGCATCATTTCACATTTACTCATGAGATTTATCAATTTAACCAATGCATTGGAGTTCTATGTACTTCTGGGCGCACACGTCACTTTGAAACATTCATATTGTGCTACATAATTCCGGACGCAACCATCATCTAATAATATTATCATTATCATGCATGATACATAGATCATATAACAATAATGAAAAAAATAATCCATGGTAAGTAATGGGTTTCATCTCATAAAAATACATTCATCGGCTTTGGGTTCCCCAAAATAATGATGGAACAACATAGATGATACAAGAACTATCAACCATGAATGAGAGATAAAAGTTGATTTCTTAAAAGAAGATTTATTTTTGGAAAACATTTGGATTGACATAAAAATCATTATAAAAAATTTATATCCTAGAAAATTAAATAGAATAATTAAATAATGATCTTTAATGAGTGAACATATCAAAATTGGAGTTAAAGAGGTAAAACCCGAAGGATGGAAGTTGGGTTCGAGAATTTCCCCTTACCTTGTATCTAAATGCTTCCTTCTCTATAATGACCTATATAATGACATTATATTCATTAATTCGAAATTCTAGAACATTTTATACATTAATTAAATTCATTCTGGTTTCATTATGTCATTTTATGTTCCTTTAAATGACGTATAGAGTTTAAAAACATTGTTCGGGGATGTTTGTTTTTATGGTTTTTCTTGTGTGGTTCACTTGAATTCATAAATTGAAGTTTGGGTAAACATGGGAAAACTTCCAGAACTTATATTACATGTTATTAATGAAATTAAATAATTTAAAATGATCTTATAATGATTTATATCATATACCGTGTGGATGAATCATTAGATAAAAATTAAATGAAGATTGTTTAGGTTAATTTTTGCAGTTTTTCGATCATAATGAACTTGTTTTATTTTATCAATTAGTAATATGTTCATAAGTAAGTTACAGAACGTTAAATAGGACATAATACATATAAAATATTCTTTTTCAACAATAAAAATAGTTTCATGACCAGATATGAAGGTAAAAATGGAAGAAGAAAGCCTGACTTTCTTGAAGGTGATAAATTATCACCTCATGAACAACTTTCTCTTTAATAAAATAAAAGGAAGAGGGAAAGGGGGTTGGATGATATAATATCCCATTATAATCATAAAATTACATTATATGTATAAAAATAGAGTTATAATAACATTTGGATGAAGATAGGTGGGGAGAGATCAAGAAATCAACATGAACTTGAAAGGAAATTAAAGGAGAAGTGGGAGAGAAATTACCTCTTAAATTCTTCTCTTGAGATCCTCCTTAATTGATCTAGTCATTGTATTTTGATGATACTAGAAGCTCTTGGACGTGGTAGATTGGCTAGGGAATATGTTTTGGAAGATTTTAGAGGAGTCTTGGAGCTTGAGTGGTGTGAGGAAATGAGGGTGTGAAGGGTGGATTTTATAGTGGAGGGGAGAGTGGTTCCCTTAATATAAAATTCATTAGTTTATTATTTCTTCAAAAGACAAGGAATAGTGAGTATTCCATGACCAATAAAATTAATTTTATCATTTGATCTTGAACCATGTGGGCTTACATCAGTAGAAATTCACACATGACTCAATAATTATCTTATTTAGCTTCTTTTTGTAAATTACGGTATTTCACTATTCATAAAAAATTCAAGTATTTCAGAAAAATACCAAACATTTAACCCAACCATTTTTGACGTGTAGAATCCAAAAATTAAGTACATGTTTTAAAAATAATATTCTAAATACTATTAATATAATATTTATTTTAAATTATACTGAAAGAACAATTTCTAAAAATTAGAACTGATTTTATTGTGCTTTCAGAAATTACGTAGGGTCTTATAAAATTATCTAAAACTATAATACATTGAATCTAAAATTTATGACTAAATTTTAGGGAAAAAAGTTTCTTTTAAATTAATTAATTAATTATAATTATTAATTTATGACTTACAAAATAACAAACCATTTACTAAGGTTAAATTGTCACTTTCTAAGATGTGTAAATTTTATTTAATTATTAATGGGTAAGGTTAATATTATGATGGATGATTAACTATTCATAATGGTCATAATACTATTAGTAAGGGTATGTTACTATTCACAAGGGTACGTTACTATTCACTGAAAATTATTTTTGTTTCATTAAATTCCAAAAATCATCTTGAACACAACTGCGTATGTCATATTTTCAGAATTCAAAACCTAGAAGTAAAAAACTTATGTTTAAAGGTCACATATCACATAGTAGTTCATTATGTTGTGTTTTCATGACATAAATATAATAAGGGAATTTCCATTGAAAAAATTTGGTCATTAAAACCCTTCTCTAGTGTGAAACTACCCAGTTTCATGTCTGAGGCATTGAAAAGTAATGCTTTAAAATGAATGTCACAATTAGTATTTGAATTTTATATTTACATCTTTATATTATCTCTTGTTATTAAATTTAAAGGTATTCATGCTTCTATTTATTTGTTCTGGAATCTTATTCCCTCTACCAAATAAATATGTTTAAACCATATTGATTTCTAACCCAATATAAAACCCCCATTCTTGAGTTACACATCCAATAATAGAATCCAATAATATTCATAAATATATATATTAATCATATGTATAAGGTAAATGAAAACATCATTTAATGTCATATAATTATATAATTTTGAAAATATCCACACAATTAAGACTTCGGTGATAAATAGCTTGTAAAAATCACCTTATTAAACATGGAATACGCCTCCGTGTAAGTATGTAGTTCGATCCCAATTCCATCACCAAATGTAACTTTACACAAGTGAGAATCCCATTCATTATAACTTTAATTACAACTGTAACATCCACTAATCTGACCCTCTCTCTCTTGGAAAAATGAGATGGTAACGGTACCTAAAGTGTGCCCTCCCATATTCTAAAGGCTTACAAATATTAGTAGGAGAATTTATTTTTATATTAGTGAGACCATGACTCTTTATTATAAAGTTAAAACACAAAATAATTGTCTAAAAATAGTAAATAAAAATTTTATTTTAGAAGAAATGGAAAAAATGATACCGTAGAAACAAACTAATAAGTGAACTAAATAAGTCAATAAATAATAATAGAATAATATAATTATGTGATAGAATGTAACAAAATATATGTTATAGATAATAAAAATTTAAAGACTAGAATACTCACTAAAAGACTCAAAATTATAAGGTCCCAAACCTCATCTTGGCCCCACATCCAAACTCCATCCCATCTAGTATGAAAAAAATCATCAACTTTGTACGTTTAAAATTTCCAAAATTATATCCATATAATATTCTAGAGTACCAAATAGAGTCCCAAATAGGGTGTGTGTATAAATTAGTAGTTCTACACCACCGTGTCTACTCAAAACCAGTCTAATAAGAAGTGTGTACAATAATAGAATAAACCAAAGAATTAGTCAGTTAAAAAATTAAGTTAACACCACTCCAACCTACTTCTAGACCATTCCAGAAGGTCTCTGGTAATTCTCAAAAACAATCATTCAATAAACATATAACTTTGGTAAAATCTAACCTTCCCTAGAGAAATGCTGAATTATCTCTAAGAATGTCTTACATTAATTCCAAATAGAACCTTATAACCACATAATATATCACAAAAATCATGTTCAAAACCCAGTACATAATAACTTCATCATTTAATTAGGGTTGATATCATTATATAATAATTTTACCATATTTCATTAGTCACACCCCACTATATAAAAATTTCAGCATGTCAATTGGGCATAGCCCACTATATAATCATTTTAGCATGTTTCACAGGTTGTATCACACTAAAAAATAATTTTAGAATAATTCACAAGGAATAGGGTTCTATATATGAATTTTATCATGATTCACTCAGCCAATCCAACCACATAATCATTTCAGAATGAGTAACTTGTCCAAAACCATATATAATATTTTCCTCATTTTATCAGAACACAAGTCATAAAAACAAGGATATCCAAATATCAAATCATACGACCCAATGGTTGATTATAAAATTAAGTTTTTCTTCCAAATACATATTTTATATACGAATTGGTCATAATAAATAACATGCCAATTATCTCAATAAATAATCCATGTCAAGGTGGATCTATATCATGTAATAATCCATAATATATGTCATGCTAAACAAACATTAATTCATTAAAAATCCTTTATATTAAAGGGTTCAGTAACCCAAATGAAATCCATAATAAAGATCAAAAATATATTTCTTCCTAATGAAATCCAAGGAAAAATATTATTCATAATTTAAAATTATTTAAAAAAATGGTATGTTTTCACGATTTCTCTATTTCACATACTTGGAAATTATTTAAGTATAGGGTTATGGTTTATACTCCATACCTTTATCTATTGATCAAAAAATAAGTTCAAACACAAAATACACTGAGGAAGAAGTTTCAGATTATTACAAGAAGGATCCTGGATCAAAACTAATCAAGATAAAAACCAAAAACAAACATGGTCTAGATATTACACTCCAATGTTTGGAGAAAAAGGGGGAGGAAGGTAAAACTAGACCAAAACCACTTTTTGGGATCGATTTCACATGTGGGTCATCCAAAGAGTGATTACCTCCGCAAAATATCCTATAGGTTCCCTAGGGTCAAGAGGAGGATGATAAACATGAAATAAAATAAAAAAACAATAACAAACAATCAAAAAAACAAATGTTTGGTTAATGACACGTCGTGTAATATATTTACACATTGTGTAAATATTTTTAATGGGTTTCACCAAAAAACTGATCACCTCATATGAGTATTCAAATCACCTAAACACTAAATTATGTGCAATACAATTAAATTATGTGTAAATGTTATGTAGAACTATTTTAATCCCAATTTTGTTTTTAAATATACCACCCCAATCCCCTTTAAAACATCACAACATACAAAAAACCCATTTTTACACATAACAGATTTACCCAAACAACATTAATTAAAACAAGAATACATCTCTATAATTTATATTGTTTTCCCCAAAAAATACTCTCAATCACCAAATATGACTCGGAAATTAAGGATCAAAATAAAATCTAAAATACTAAAATTCTTAGAAAATTATGGGATATTAAAAATTTACCAGCATATAATTGCCCATCTCTATGATTCTCCAATCATCTATATGGGGTATTATTGAATAATTATATAAGCTATGCTCACATATCAAACTCCCTCTCCCAGGTATCCTCTTTAACACTACCATAAATCCACTAAAATAGAACCAATGGTATAGTCCATCACTATATATACTTATCAATACATGTCACAATTCATATTAGATGCCCCTCAAAAGATTCATTGTCACTAAGCTCAATGTCAATTACTTCTATCACGTGAGAGGGGTCTAAAAAATATCTAAAATGTTATGACACTTGTAACACGTCAAATATTTAATTATAGAGAAATTGAAGGACTAAACAGTATGCCACTTGAAAAAACCTATCCACTTTATAAAATGTCTTGATAGTCCTAAGTGCTAGTTTTCCCAGTTTCATGACAGGGTATTTTTCTAACCTAGGAGAAACCAGAAGGAAAATGTGATGTCCAACCATGATCTCTATAGGTCGTCTCCAATGTTCATTGTTTTATGGATGCCTACATATCATTCTCACTAACCAATGTTGTAACGCCCCGACCCTAGTTACCTAGAGTAAGTGCATTATTACATAACATTGGTATGATCACAAGAAAGATCAAATCTCGAAAGACCGATTAGTTTAGTATCCTTGGAAACACTAGATACATTCATAAAACTTTACATTACTTCATAAAAAAACATCTTGTCTTCATATCCCCTCATACTATCCCTGCAGGTCATTCGTAAATTACTTCTTCATAATCCTGGGAAAAATAAAACATTGAAAGGGGTGAGCTCAGATGCTCAGTAAGGATAACATTATAGCAGAATCTTTCATAGATAAGCATAAACACTTAAGGTAATTTATAACTAAAACAAAAGCCTTTTAAACATGAACTTCAGCATAATATGGAAAAGGTAAAATGAAATAATGCCCTTTACATACTCACATGGATATTCTACTAGTCGAATGATCACATGCAATATCAATAACCACTTTCATAATTATGGAATGCATAATGCCAGACTATCATAACCACATAGCCAAGGCCTCGTGCCAAGACTACAAATAAGATTTTTCCAAGGCCTTGTGCCAAGACACTAGTCTGTCTCATGAGACCTACCGATGCATCGAGGAGCTATAGCGGGCTCCACCCGTCACTTATTAAGTCCAATGCATTCCTCATATGAACAGGTTTAAACATAACATAAACATTTGTATTACAACTAGCATACGAATTCTCAATACTTCTACCACAAACCATGAATGGTATAAAAATAGAACATCCACAGTCAAACATAACTCATTCGATACAATATGGAATATTTTATTGTATCACATTAACCTCAATCAAGAATAATGAAGGATGTTGACATATATGAAAATAATCATCAAAACTATTTGAGAGAAATATCTCCCTTTTCTTGAAAACATTTAAAAGTCACACTATTTGTCAAGAATCCATTTAAAAGTAGATTTTTTAATCAATGTGTCCCATACCACTTTGAAACATTTTAAAAGGAGTTTTAATTTCTAAAAATTAATGTCCATATAAATAAATCCTTAAAACAATTTTTAAAACATGGACATTAATGAGAAAGATTTAGATGAATTAGTATTTAAAACATTTAAAAAATGATATTTTAGTTAGAGATTCCAACCAAAAGAGACACTTGAATACAAATAATTGTGGTAATCAAAACTTTGTAATATCACGAGAATAAAGGGATTCATGATATACTATGACAAAGTACATTATATACACCACATAAAAGTGATTTGGTGTATATCAACAAAGAAGCCTCAATGGAATGTAAATTCAGATGAAATCTATCATAAAGGCCGTATCCTTAGGATAAGGATAATTCAACGACATAATTATGTGTGAAAAATATAAATACACTAAATATGATTGGATATTCAGTGTAAAACAATCAAAGGATATTCACAAATATTCTTGTAAAAACAACACCAACGAATTGGATGTTTAACTCAACAAATGGTGAATGAGTTAAAATTACTCTTATCAAATTCATATCAATGACTCGAGAATTACCAATGGAGTGATTATGTGTATCAAACTTATATCCATAGGAAGGGGAGGGAAAATTATGACATAATCAAATGAATAGTGATTCCACACATAATCATGGAGTAATATAATCAATGAAATATGCGTAAATCCAAATGAGTGGGAATTGAAATCTCAAATTCCCTTATCGATTAGGTAACATACGAAACAAACACCCATGAAAGAATTATCATACCATGATGATGTAAATAACCATAAATTAATGTATATTACACAATGAATACAATCATGGGAAGTACACATACACCACATGCAATAATTAAGTGGTGATCAATTGAAATCTCACAAAATTAAAAGTGAGATAAGAAACCCCTTACCACGTTAATCAACTGAGTCATATGGCCAAAAGTTAATAACCACCAAATTATTTACAGAATAACATGAATATAAGGATAATCATGATAATATATATCAAATGGCAATACACAATACACCACTTTCAATAATTTAGTGGCGAACAATGGAAATCTCACGGAATTGAAAGTGAGATAATAAAATCCATTACTTTGTACTTTTACCTTGGTCGACGGTAGGTTAACCTCCGGTATAATGGTGAAATAATTTTAATTGAATTATAAAAGAATAATTTAATTTAATATGATATCATATATGATCTTTTAACATTGATTTGTTAATAATATCTTAGAATTATCGTCATTTCGGGTGTTAACGGGTTCATTTTACTTTATATTCTTTATTATGTGAGCCATATTCATTATTAATGGGATGTATATTATTCATATACAGAATGATATCAAGTCCTTAGATACTATTTTTAAATCATCAAATTATAATTATACTTGAATGACTATGATGGAGAATGAATCTCATCGCGTTCGTGGAGACGGTAGTCCGTACGTACGCACGAGCGACAATATCATTCTTTTGATATTAAAATAATATATAATTGGATGGTATATCATATATACAGAATCATTATCATGTTATATTTTTTATTTAAATGAGTTACACATCATTATTATACCCATCCAAATAATAATAAATTGAATAACAATTACACCACGACGTGGAGACGGTAAGCCGTACGTACGCACGTATGGTGACATGTTATTCAAAGGATGTATAGAATACTGAATATGGTTGTACCATATTTATAATAACATCACAGTATATATATGATACTGGAGTTATTATTTTATAATGGTAATAACAAATAAAGAGGAAGTGGAAGAAGAAAGAAACTTGAAAAGGGGTGGTGAAAACATTACCTCTTCTGCGGGTTCTTCCTTTTGATTTGATCAAAAGGGATCCTTAGGATCGCTTTTTGATCAAACTAAGGACTCTAGGTTGTAGTGAGGGATGTTGAGAGAGTATTTGGGTAGGTTTTGTCCGATCCAAAAGGATTTAATGGTGTGAAGAAATGATAAGGAGGAGTTCCCTTTTATAAGAGGGGTGAGGGGCACCTTTGGAAAAGCTAGAAATATTAATTTATAATAAATTCATATTCGGTTTCTAAAGGATAAAAAGTTGATTATTTAAAGGATAATGTGGGGATAGGTCTAAAACCATTCAGCCAATAGAATTTAGACAGGTTTTGGTAATTATATTAAACTTATCTTTAAGTATTAACTCTAAGTTAATTAGTTTCACTTTTACAATGTCTCTTTGTATGTTTATATTATATGGTTTATAAACATACCATATAAATCCAAGAGACCCCCAAGTGGTCCATTAATGATGAACCTATCATGATATATGTCTTTTGGCCGAACCTTAGATTTTTAGGAATTTAATATCAATTAATAATATAATATTTGTTTTAAGAACTCTTTTATGTAAATTTTGACACTATTCAATAGTTGATTTTTGTGAAAATCATAAAAGATTTATTACTTCAATAAAAGTCAATTAAATCAATCCTAATATATCATATTATCCTATAAAGTTATTTTAATTCATTAAAAGTTTCATATTATATTTATTTGGGTATTTATAATATCAATTATTCTAATTTTTCACTATTATGGTAATTACTGCATCACCATTGTATCATAAATAAATTAACTTATATAATGTCTAAAAATTATAAATAAAATATCATTACGGAAGAAATCTTTTTATATTTCTAATGATTATTTATAATCTAAAATCTAACATATATAACCCTATGTAGAAATTGTTTTGTTAAAAGATATATGCTTGTGTCATTTTTGTATTTATTTTAACTTAATTAAAATAAAGTGTCATTATCACTTACAAATGGATCCATGGGGTCCCGAAATCGACCCAAATATGCCCATGGTCGACCATGTATCATCCAATAGGGTTAAGACACGTTTTAGGGTAATTTATTATTATTATAATATCATTTTTTAACCCTTATTTACCGGATTTACCCTTAACCGTGGTAAATAAAATATTTACCGCAGTAATTATTCAAAATGTCTAAAAATAAAAGTTACCTATTTACACAATTTGAAAATCCTGATTCCAAATATGGAATCCATTTTTCCAAATTCAAAACACCGAAGTGGCAGAAATTAATTTAAAATTAATTTCCGTTGTTTAAACAAAAAGCGTGTTTTTAAGAGATAATAACTATCAAAAGATTGGCACATGTTTATGTCTGTTTAAATGTGAAATTATGTTCAATGACACACATTGTATTACATGGTAAAAATATATTCTAAATATACTTTAAAACCACTCATATTCATAATTTATCACTATTAATTATTTTGATTAAAAAAGTTGTTTTTAATTAAAATTTAGTAATTTTCACTATTCATCAAAATATGAATGTTATCCGAAAAGTACCAAAATTTCACCCTAGGCTAATTTTGATATTCCGAATCCAAAAATGAAGTCAATTTTGAGAGATAGAATTTAAAAAATTTCAAAATGTAGGTATTACTATTCATAACGGCTTGTTTGATTGGTTGTGGTGTGTTAAAATCTTGAAGTTGCGTACAATGCACGCCATTGCATTATTCGACGGGAAACGTACCGTGGAAGCTTGGGGTGTTACAAATGTCTAATCAAATTGAGCTACTCAAAGGTATCTTGTATGATATTATTCCCATCAAGCAGTGGCTCGCCTACCTCCAACCAATAAATAAGAGAATGACATGGCCTTCCATATAATCCCAAATAATTATCCATGTAGATATATTCATGGAATATTATTTTATATGGATACTCAATGACTTCCATAAGTTTCTCCCATTAACCACCATAGTCCAGAACAAAGGATTCTAACATTTCCCTCAAAACCAAAATTTTCCTCCCAGATTAACCATAAATTTGACAATGATATGCCATACCTAAAAGAACATATGATCCTATATCATTTTAAAGACCCTCCCTGAAACAAGATGTGAAATGAGGATCTCTCTTTGAAAGGATACGCCTCAGAACAATAATCAAATGAACTACCATGAACATATAAAGAATGCCCAGGTCATAAACAGTGAAAATATCTCTAGTAGGAATGAAGTGGGACACCTTTATTAGGTGATCCAAAATCACCCATAAAATATCATTCTTATATGTTTTCCTTGGTAATACTCTCATAAAATCCATAGTTGTATCATCCCATTTCAAATTTGAAATTGGAAAGGGCTAAACAGTCCTAGAATTCTTATGATGGTCAAATTCTACTTACTGAAAATGGAAATATCATTCCCCAAGTCCTTCTACATGCATATTTATTGATGAACACTAGTAATATCTATGTCTATTATGATGCATCTTTTTGAAACAGATATGTACTTCACATCTATAATCATGAAACTCTCTCGTCATCTCCACATGCAAGACCATGGGAACCTATATTCAACCTCTGAAAAGAAGAGAATTTCCACTTCTAAGATACCATCACATTGTTTTCTTCCCACCATATAGCCATCTGTCGGATATATTCCCTCCAGATCATATAAATTCTTGGTTTTATTTATGTCCAAATGAATGGGTATAAAATATTTCAAAGACATATTTACTCGTCCCCATGACTCCTAAAATCAAGATTCAAGTCTACAAAGAGGTAAATTACCGACCACTCATCTCAAGACTCTCATATTACCTCTACTGAGTTATTTTAGATATTTCATTAACAAGAAAGTTTCTCTTTCCTGGTGTATAAGATAACTTTTTTTGTCAAAAACTATCGATACTCATTCCACCTTATATGTCGAACCCTCCAGTCCCACTGATAAAATATGTACCTAAGGATCTCATAGTCGATATATTTAACAAACCTCTCACCCAATAGATATTATATCTAGAATCATAGGGTTTGTACCACTACTCTTATATCCAAATAGAGATTAGGGTAATTTCACTCATGTCATCTTATCTAACTAGATCTATATGAAAAAAAAATCATACTCTTTTGATAGAACAGATTTGAGTCAAACTATTGATGCACCGCAGGACAAAATATATTCATTAGCTCGAATAGGTAAAGTGAGGATAGTTTTTGTGGTCATATTTACATTATAATCCTAAATATACATCTTGTAATAATCTAACCAAACAAACAATACCCCTTCTATTGTCATCCTTGACACTAGTGCTGCAAAATAGATACAATTTTTGGATAAAGTGCTGATGAAAACCTTCTAAACCTAGAAAAATGACATCAGAATGTTTTACCTAGGTATTCCAAAGGTATCAATGATGTAAATTACTATTCTCCCATTAAAAATCAATCATATTAGATGAAAACTAGTAAGATGTTATGAATATAACATAAGAAAAGAAATTATTTTTCATAAAGTAAATCCAATGCTCTATTGATTCACTCAAGTTGATTCAAGATGTTGGCCATGATCTTCTACAAACTGGAAGTACCCTAAGATGTCATAGATGAAAACCACCACAAACTGATTATGAAATTGATAAAAATATTTGATTCATCAAGGGTATAAATATAACTAGTGAATCGATCAAAACAAATGGCATCATAATGAACTCATACAAGCCATACATTCTCTTAAAATCTATCTAAGGTATGTTATATAGTATTACCCTCAACTTATGGTATATTTATATCAATTAAATCTGATATAATATATTAGCACCACTAATTTTATCAAATATATCATGAATTCAAGGAAGTGGATATTGGTTCTTGAACATCATCTAGTCAAACATTCGATAATCCACACACAAGTGAAAAGTCCCATCAGAATTATTTGTGAAGAAAAGGAAGAACCTCAAAGAGATGTACTATACTATATGACACCATTATCTTCATTATCTTCTTAGTGGAAAATAATATTCTGAATCACTTTTGGTGGAATTCTTAAAGCAAGATAGAAATTGGTTATACTCCTAGAAAAAACTCATTTGTGAACTCAATCCCTCACTCGGGTGGTATGATGTAGATAATTTTATAAATGACATCCAAAAAATTGTCTAACACATAGAGGAAAATAATTTCTCTACATTCCACCATCATCGAGAGCTAGACTAACTATTTGGGCTATGAGACAATCTAATCTGTACTGAATTGATCTGGTATGAGCTTCTTGAATATCATTCTCTCCATGGTGAGAATAGCTACCTATATCTAGATATAGAAAGGTAAATATATTGTGATAACGGTTGATTTTGGACTAGTATTTATGTAACAATTCCATACGTAGAATCAATCAAAACCTAACATTTCTAGCATGAATACTTCCTTAAGAAATGCTTGCCACCAATCTCTATAGAATACACTTTTCATCATTTGACATTTTCCAATATCACTACCAATGGCCTATCAATGGTTAAAACACCAAAAAATATTTCCACATACAGTCCAAATCAATTTGAAAAAATATCATACAAAACAGAATGAGAGGGTATTTTATAAAAACCTTGAATGGATGGATGATACAGGAATCATACCACTAATAGTAGATTGTATGGTATATAAAATATTCGATGTAGTCTTCATGATGTTCAACAAAACAAAACCTATGTCTAGGGCTCTAGCCTGACTCCCCTAAGATGTACCCTCTAAGTGGTACATTCATTCCTACGCTAGGGTACCATGTCCCCAACCTCGACTATATCATCCCATGTAACACCATATATCTATCTTCGAAGGCTTGGCTAATTCATTCCCAGATTTTGGTACCTATATTATTCACCTATCATTGATCTGTTTTAATATTACCCTACTAATTCTCTTTTAGTGGCCCGATCTAACTCAAGAACGACACTCCAATGTTAGGTATTGAAATTGAGGTAGTTTGTGGAATATCATTCCACACTAATAGCAATAAAATTGAATACATATCTTTGATGGATTCCCACTAACCTAATTATATGACCTCTACATCCCTAGTTAAAACTCTCAAAGTAATTCCAATTTTTCATAGAAGATGAGTTTATATCATTCCATGCAGAAACAACTTGACCCCTTGTTTGGACCTTTATTATATTCCATTCAATGATGAGTACTTAATCCATCTTGTCTACGAAACTGCTCATATGAAACAAGTTTACCTTTGACATGTTCTCATAGAAAAGTTAATGTAAAAAATGTATCAACCTATAGATCTCATATGCTTCTAAAGATTGCATAAATTACTATAGGTCAGTGAAACATCAAATATATTATAGCACATACATTCTTTAATGGTTTAAGTGTATATACTCACAAGCCTTCTTATCACTCAAAATCTAAAGATATAAATTGATCATGAAATTGAACTTAAATTCCTTCCATGGTAACTCCTCATGCTGCCCTTACTACTCCATAATGTCCCACCAATTCTTCGCTAGTCCATAAAGCATATAAACAACAAGATTGACCCTCCTATCTATAAGTATCAATAGATAATTAAAGATATTCTATACTTATTTTTTCTAGATGCCATCTATATTTTGGTCCCCTCCCCTATGAATGTTGGCAGAGTCTATATTTGAATATCTCTAAACTGCTCAGTCATTAAAGGAATGATGCAAACAGTCTCTCTTTCCATAGATCTCAATACACTTAGGAATTTTTCACAAATAAGGGCATCCATATTACCTCGTGAAGTAGAAAAAATCTATGGTGATACTACATAAAAAGCATGATAATTATGACTCTCATGATTCTCAACATGAAGATGGTGATGATGCATTTTATCTAGATGAAAAACACACTACATAGAACACTAGAAATAAAAAAGTCAACCTCAATAGGGGAAAACAACAGAGAGACACTGGCTCCTTATCTCTCTAAACATTACATGAATATTTTTTCAACGCATAATAAATCATTTATTTTATTTCCCAATTATAACATATATATCATATTTGACTTTAACTGAAAAAGATATATCACATTAAAAAATATGTCCCTAATTTAAACAATGTATGCCAATATATATCCCAATGTCCCTTTTCTTATCCATTCATTCACATCTCATCCTATATCGGGCTATAATTTTATTTCTATATGTCCGTTAACATCATGAAATAATAAGCTTACCCCACATACGAATTTCTATGGTGAAATGACAAAAAACTGTAACAAGAAAACAGTATAAACACAAAACCAACCCCATGCATTTTGATTTTCTCTAATGCATCAGATAGACACTTCAATGAAAAATCACATTACCTTTTCTTGAAAAAGTATAGTATCATTTATACCATTCCTAAATAGTATTGAAATTGATAATCAACAAGAAATTTTGATACAACTTTGGAGGTCACCCGATCTGGCACTCTCTCGCATGGACATAATGGGATGGTTACAGGTCCTCATGAACACCACCCCAAATTTTGGATGATTCCACCTTGTAATGGGGGTGTGATATTTATATTTTATATATTATACCCCCTTTTCTTAAGAGTTAAAACAAAAAAAGAATAATACAATAACAAAAAATAAATATCAGAGTGAAGAAATATTGGAAACCAAATGATACAGTGGAAACCAACTAATAATCCAAATGAACAATCAATTAAATAACAAATAAATAATGTAATATAATTATGGAATATAAATAAATGTAATTATAGATGTTATAAAAACTAAAATACTAGTATAATCAATAAAAGACTCAAATGTCCCCAGTCTGGAATCCCATATAAGTTCCATATCAAAAATCCTTCCCATATTGTATTCAAAAAACCAATAACAATATCATTTTCCCTTGTCAAAACCTATATCCATATATTCTACACGGGTACCAAATAATGGTAAAATTGTTTGTTAGTATAACCTAGTAGATTGACACCATTGTTTCTAATAATAACCAAACTGATAAGAAGTGTATTCCATAATACAATATGAAATGCCTTAATTAATTACACAAGTAAATTAATACCACATCAACTGCATTTAGAACCATGTTTGAATGCCTCTGAGCATGTCTCACATCCATGCCAACCATAACCATAAACAAATGGTAAAAAATAATCTACCTTAGTGCTATATCGTAATGCATCTGGTCATGTCTCACAACTAAGAAAACCATAACCATATAATCAAGCAATAAATCACCCAAATCTTGATCAAATTCATTATATAATAATTCGATCATTTAATTTAGTTTGATCCAACTATATAATCAATCTATCTTGTGTCACTATTCTGGTCATGACCCCTCTCCTGAGGCCCATGCCATGACTACCCCATTCCCACCTTCCATAGGCTAGGGGATAGTGACTAGAGCCGAAAGTCATCACTTATAAAACTGGGAAGGAATTGCATTTATAACATGCAAACTCATGAAACAAATCACACAGCAAGATACGAACACAAGAAAACTGTATAACCAAAAGGTGATGAATAGAAAAGGGGGCTGGAATACAAGCCCAATAATAAAGAGAAAAGTACAACTGAAATACAATACAACTAATAGAAGAGAAAAAAATAGTTACTGGATCATCCTCTCGGGTTCCTACTGAAAGGTAGGTACAGATCGCCTCATCTGCACTCCACGTCCACACTTTTCCTTTGTGTACCGACACGTCGTATGGTCCACCGCCAAGCACAGTCCAGTCCAGGTACTTCAAACCTCAGTCTACATGGTCCGTCATCTTCATCCAACACAACAAGGTGTGGGCATATCCCATGCATGAATCATTATAATGATATTTAGTAGGTACCCCGAGACCCTCAAGGTCTCACAAAATCCACCAAGGATATACCAAAATGTATGAAATTATAAGATAACCATTCCTAGTTATATGACCATACATATACCTATGTTATCATGTAATTAATCACAATCTTGAGGAAAAAACGGGGATACTGACTCCGCTCAGACCAGGATTTGTTCTATGGGTAGTAACACGTAACATCTCAAGTCACATCGGCGAACACCTCGGCTACTGGATATCCCCACCTCTATCGAGTATTGTGGGCCTGTCACGTCACACATAGGTGCTTCCCACAAACCTTGGACTCTATGGTGCTCCTCCTATCATGTACTGTGGGTATGCCGCATCACATAGAGGCTCTCCCCACCATGGGTCTACCACAGCACAGGGAGGCACTCCGCCTCGTGACATGTTGTGGTACTATTTCTATTGAGTACCATGGGTCTGTCGTGTCACACAGAGGCACTCCGCACCATGGACAATTGAGGAACTCCTCTTGTAATGTACCGTGGGTCTACCGCATCCCATAGAGGAACTCCCCACCATGGGTCTTCAACGTCACACAGAGGCACTCCCCACCATGGCCTGCTGAGGTACTCCTCTTGTCATGTACCTTGGGTCTACTGCATCACACAGAGGCACTTCCCACCATGGGTCTATAACATCACACAGAGGCACTCCCCACTTGGCCTGTCAAGTCACTACAAGTCAAAACGATCAGCAGTCGTCAAGTCTCAGCAAGCTACCGTGTTCCCGAACTATGCTAACCCATTTCTAGGAGGATCCACTCCATATGCTACTGGTCGATACTCCAACTACAAAAAAGTCCCATAAATAAAGCATCTAAAAGGCCCTCTGCATCATAGGGGTCTCAACGAAATAGACAGCGTGTCTATCAGATGCTCGGTCTATGAGTTATTTTCCTTTTAGTCTCAGGGGCGCATTTGGATTCGAGCTTGATCCAACAAAAATGTTCCCCATTATATTATAAAACTCTAGTGGGTTATACCAAAGAGGTTTTCTCACTCCATGAATTCCAGCACCACTGATGGTTCATCAAATGGACATCCAGTGCCAAAGTTATGGCCAAAAGAGTGTAAATGGGTTGTAGTGGGCCCAGGTCTGATCCGACCCAGTCTGACCAACCATGCCTCTAGCGACCCATTTCGGGTCTACCCGGCCTGGCCCACTATGTCCGTCCTGGCCCGATCCGAGGCGTATTAGAGAGGTCGTAGGTGGCACAGCCAGGGCGTCTCAGAGGGCTATGGGTAGAGCGCCCGGGGTGGCTCGGAGGTCTGTGGCCGACTCAGTCGGGTTGGCTTGGAAGACCATGGGTGGCATAGCCGGGGGGGCTTTGAAGCCCACAGCTTCGCGTAGCCAAGGTGGCTCAGGGCCATGAGCGGATTGGCCAGAGTGGTCGGGGGCCACGGGGGGGTTAGCTAGAGCGGTGTAGAAGATTGTCGGTGGCTCGGCCAGAGCGGCTCGGCCCATGGGACTTAGCCGAAGTGGCTCAAAGGGCCGCAACAGCATGGCACAGCCATAGGGTTCAGCTACGGAGGGAGTCTCGGACATTGGGAAGTTTGGCCGCGGATCGGCAGCCCAACCGTAAGGCGGCGGCTCGACCACGGGGCGCGGAGGTTGTGCGGTGGTTGGGGCTGCGTGGCGGTGTCGTTGCGTCATTTCCATCATCGCGATAGGCAGTGTTGTCGGTGGCCATTCTCGTGCCTCTTCTATGTCCAAAATCCCACTCTGGTTTCCATCACCAAGAAAGTCTTCTACCATCACAAAGGGTAAACCATTCATGATGAATGGAAGAGGGGTTCTTCCATGTTTGTTTGGCTCACGCAATCCGTGTTAGAGTGGTAGAAAGCGGCTCCTCAAGAAAATGAACATTGGACATCAAATCCTATCCCCCCCCCCCACCCCGTAATGATTTTACTCATCCCACAAAAGAAATAATCCACTTTGTTTTTTTTAAAAGGGATAAACTTAGGAATATAATCATACACAAATTAAACCCCTACATTGGATTGTTCATCGCCAGAGATCATGAAGGAGGAGAAGATGTTGTTGGGGAGGGAACAATTATCATCCATTGAAGAAGTCCCATGTTGGTGAATGTCCAAAGGAATAAAGTCGATGTCATGCGTTGTTGTTCTTCGTTTGAGAGCTTTCCCCCAATTCCCCAATGCTCTCCCCTCCGCCAACCCATTTCCCCAATTCCACCGAAATGAAAATATAGAAAACTTCTTAATTTATGTTTTCAAATTAAATTATGTTGGCAATATTTAAGAATGGTTTAATTAATTAATTGATGGGTGGTAAATTAAAAAAAGGGGAGGGTGGGAATAATTATGTGGAGAGCTCATGAGGATTCTCCCCAAATAAAAGGGATTTCAAGAGGTTTCAAATTTTGGGTGGTCCCCACCACCATAACCTCTCATGGGATGATAGGCTTGGTGGTCCCCACTACCATAACCTCTCATGGGATGCTTTAGTGACGGTGTTCCCCACCTATGAAATATCCACATGGCTGGTTACAAAAAATAAAATAAAATGTGTGATTATTTTATTTTATTGTTTCCACAATAATCCCAAAAATTAACTTCCACCATCGACGAACTGCCGTTGAGGTGAAAATAATATTTAGTGAATACCGGTGCTGTGAGTTCGATGGTGCCATCAGAGTTCAATTCCGTGCACCGGTTCACAAGTTAGAAAAACCCACTAGCACGTTTGTTGAACGTACCCGAATGAATGTTCAGAAATTTATTCAGGGCAATCTGGGCATCGGAATCACGCGCTGTCAAATTTCGAATACTTATAAAATTTCCATATATTTAAAAAAAATTAATGTAAATTTCAGGTCTTTACATTCTACCCACCTCAGGGCTTTACATCCCAATAAGCCACAACTCTAAGTAATGGAACAAGTGGGGGTACTGAGAATGCATATGAGCCTCCCGCTCCCATGTTCTCTCCTAGAGGTTCTTGTACTATCAGCAAACGTGCACCAGAGGTATCGACCATCTGCGAAGGACCGGCTTCTGTGGGTCCTCAATCTCTATTGGAACCTCTGTAAATGTCGCCCCATCGTCGATGTCCAGCTCCCCAAGTTCGACGATGTGAGAAGGGTCCTCCACGTATCTCCATAGCTGTGATACATGGAAGACGTCATTCACCCTATGCAACTGAGGAAGAAGAGATAGGTAGTATTCCACCCTGAAAACTCTGATTTGGACTTGAAAAGGGATGATGAATCTCAGAGATAATAGGCCACCTCAGCTAAATCTCCACAAACCTCGTCGGGGTGTGACAGGTAGAAATATGTGGTCACCGTCCTCGAACTCCAGAGGTCTCCATCTCCTGTCAGCCTACAACGTCTGCCTGCTCTTTACAGTCTTCATCTGCTCTTGGATGATATGCACCTTCTCTGTGGTATCTCATACCATCTCTAGTCTCACGATTGATGACTCCCCTAGGTCAGTCCAGCACAAAGGTGATTTGAAAGGTCGCATGTACAATGCCTCAATAGGTTCTATCCCTGTGGTTGAGTGATAAATATTTTTGTATGAAAACTCCAACAATGGAATGTGATCCTCCTAGCTGTGACCAAAGTTGTGGACACCAGCACGTAGCATGTCCTTGAGGGTCTGAATAGTCTACTCAGTCTGGCCATCCATCGGAGGATGGAAGGCAGTACACAAATGATGTTGTGTCCTAAAAGCCTCCTACAAACCCTTCCATAGTTGGGAATTAAAACTTGCATCACGATCAAGGATAATCGTCGAGGGTAGTCTATGTAACTGTAAAATCTCCTCCACATAGAGACGTCTAATGATTTCTACTGATCCTTACTCTCTCATCGGTTGGATGTGGGCCAACATGGTGAATTGATCGATGATCACCAAGATAGAATCATGACCTCTGGATGTACGTGGAATTCATGTCATGAAGTCCATTAATAACCAATCCCACTTCCAATCTGGGACCTCCGATGTTTTAATCAAGCCTTGTGGTACCTAATTATGTACCTTCACTTGCTGACAACGGAGTCACCGAGAAACAAACTATTCTACTACTTTCTTCATTTTCAGCCACTAGTGATGTCGTCAGAGATCCTGGTACATCTTTTCCCCTCCTGCATGTACCGACAGAGATGAAGTGTGGAACCTCCTCAACACTTCCTATGAATGTGACACTATTACCATGGTACGTCCTCTGAAGAGAATGATGTGCTCCCCACCATCAGAAAATTTTTCAAGTTCATGTCCTATGGATATCTGAGCACATCGTGTCTCACAGTCAGCATCCCCACACTGTGCCTCCCTGACTCAGTGAAGGATTGGGGGAGTGACTATAAGAGACTGAAGAAAATCTACTCCATCTCTATCCACAAAGGATATCTGAAATGAAGATAGTTGTTCTGTCATCTTTCCTATAATCTATATACCAGACCTCCTACTGAGTGCATCTGCTACAACATTCCCATTCCTAGGAGTATAGACTATCTCTACATCATAGTCCTGGAGGAACTCAAGCCAATGTCACTGTTTTAGGTACATGTCCTTCTAGGAGAAGATATACCTGAGACTCTTGTGATCAGAGTACACGGTTAAATTCTCACCCATTCGATAGTGTATCCACATGTTACAGGGATAACACCACTACTCCTAACTCCAGGTCATGTGATGTGTAGTTTTTCTCAAGCTGTCTCATATTTCAAGAACCATATGAGATCACTGCTCGCTCCTGCATTAGGACACATCCGAGTCTGGTCCCTGTTGTGTCGCAGTAAAATACATACACTACACCCTCCTCTGGATGCCTCATGATAGGGGCACTAGTCAGCCTCTTCCTCATCTCTTGAAAACTCCACTATAATTTCTACGACCAAATGAATGGTAGCCCCTTATTCATAAATGATGATAGTGGTGCAGTATCCTTAGAGAAGTCTAGAACAACCATTTGGTAATACCTAGCCAAACCCAGGAAACTCCTTACATCTGTCACACTCCTAGGTGGATCACAAGGATGTATCGCCTCTATCATCACTGGATCCACTTCAACTCCAACCTCCAATATGACATGCCTTAGAAATTGAACCTCTCGGATCAAAAACCGGCATTTAGAGAGATTACCATAAAGATGGTGTTCTGAGAGTGTGTCCAATACTATCTAAAAATTATAGGCATGCTCCTCCTCATGTGATCAAAGATGTTGTCAACCCTTGGGAGTGGGTATTTTTTCTTCACGGTCACTTGGTTCGGGTGCTGATAGTCAACACAGAGTCTCAAGCTCCCATCCAACTTCCTGGCGATCAAAATCGAGGCTATCCATAGAGAAGCACTGGGCCAAATGAATCCCTTCCCCTGCAAGTCCTACGGCTATACCCGCAGCTCATGAAGCTCAGTAGGATCCATCCGATATGCTGGTGTAGATATTGGTGTCATCCCAGGGTAAAATTCAATGTAAATGTCTACCTCTCTATGTAGAGGTAGACCCGGAACATCATCAGGGAAAAAATCAGTGTAGTATTCCACCACTACAGGATAGCTCAGACTCTCCACATTAACAACTTTGAGGGTAAGACTAGCCAACTGATGAGTGATCATTTGCACTCTCCATCGGGTAAGTACATCCGACATTTCAAAGGATATCTTATCACTGGTGAAGGTAAACCTAGTACCATCTATGCGGACACATAACACATTGTTCTTAATACAGTATATCTGGCCATGGATGGTAGATAACGATTCCACACCCACAATGACATTATAAGGCCTTGACGCTGATACTAGGAGATCTCAGACAATACTCTCTCCTCCTAGAGTAAGCTCACACAGCTTGAACCAGTGAATAATCATCGAATCCACTCCCATACGAGTCTCTAGAAATAAAGATCGAGCGAACAAATCTGTCAGAATCTCTGAGCTCCGAACGAGGGAAGTGGCAATAAAAGAATGGATAGGACTAGTGTCTATAAGTACTACAAATAAGGTGTAGTAGACACATATCCTACCTTGTATCATCTCTAGAGAACCATGATTCTATGCCTCAATTTCCTGGAGCTGATCTCTCCCTTTCCCACCTGCTCCCTATAGTTGGGGTGGACCACCTGGTGGTGGTGGAGGTAACATCTTGAATCGTCTCCCACCACCAGCTGCATGTCCAGCTCCTCTACCGCATCTGCCTGCTCCTTGCGGACCTCCTCGGTTGAACCTATGTCTCATTCTAGGTGGTCCTTCGATCTCTTTTTGATCATCCGTACAACGGGTCGGACATTCACAAGCCATGTGACCCTGCCCGCCGCATGAGTAACAGTACAAGATCCTTTCTTTACTAATCATCCTTGGGTGCCTCGCACAACCAATCATAACTCATGTTGTCTTCAACCTGTAGGTCTGGTCCTCTTTGACCTCTGTGGCATTCGTTTGCTACCAGCTGTAGAGAATTCCACTACGTGATTACTAGTGGTGGGTCTTGTTGCTATTGAGTTCTCAACAAGGAAACTCTCCACTAAGAGGGCTCTCTCTATCACCCCCACCTGCGTCGGTATGTTGAGTGAGATCATCGAATCCATGATCTCCTGCCTGAGCTTCTACTCAAAGGTCTGGGCCCTGAAGAATGGGTCTCATACCATATCTGTGGAGTAGTGTTTGAGGTCAGAGAACCTCATTGAGTACTGAGCATCAAGCATACTTCCCTACTACAGATGGTGAGGCTCCTGCATGTGCATTTCCCAAAGAGTCGCTGGGAAACAATCTGTGCCAACCAGGCTCTCAAAGTTACCAAGAGAAGCATCACCTCTTCGTAAACCTAGACCATCAAGGTCCACCATCTGCCTGTTTCTTCCTGTAGAATACTAGAGGCAAGGATCACCCTGATATCGGCTTGTGTCCCTATGAGTTGGAAAACTCTCATAACAGCATCTAGTAATTCCTCAGCCACCTGTGGGTTTGCCTCTCCGCTGATCTTGGGTGGCCCCTAGCGCTGGAACACATGAAATGCACTCATGCGGTATGCACTCTCTACTGCTGGGCTAGGTGGCCTCGGTGGCCCAATGGTTAATGGTACCATTGGTTCCTCCACTATTTCATCTATTGGAAAAGGTCCATACACCAAGGCCTCGTCTCTTGGTGGGCTATCTATGTGTACAACTCTCAGAACCTTTTCTAGCTGTCTGCATAGAGGCATCCTGAAAAGAAACAGGTGCACCAAGGTCAATAAGTTATACCTGGAGATTTGACTCAAGAGATAACAATGAAAACTCGTAGCAACACCCACACAATCAGTGTATTCGTGCACTGAGTCGGAAATCAGAAGTCAGGGTCCTGGTGTATGGATATGTCGGTCGCTGTAAAAATACTGAACTCCCTGAACTAAAAATTTTACACATTACCCTTAACACTATTGCTTTATAGAAAATATAAGAGTTTTAGTTCTTCAGTAGAACTGAATCCAATGATACCAATTTGTCATGACCCGTCGCCCGGGGCCCTTGCCGTGACTACCCCAAGCCTGCATTCCATAGGCCAGGGGCTAGCGACTAGCAACGAAAGGTGTATTCCCAAAAACTAGCAAGGTGTTTCCTTCATAACCTGTAAACTCACAAAACCTAGAAAACAGCAAGATATGAACACAAGTAAATAGTATAACCAAAAGTGTGTTGAAAGTAAAAGAGGGTCGGAATACAAGCCCAACAGTAAAGGTACATGTACAACATAACTATAATAAAACTAAAGGAAGAAAAAACCAACTACAGGATCGTACTCCGATGTTCCTACCAGATGTGTAGGTATAGATTGCCTCTTCAGTAAACCATGTCCACCCATCACTTCTCCATACCGACACGCCATATGGTCCACCTCTGGGCATGGTCCAGTCTTGGTACTCCCAACTTCAGTCAGTGATGTCCGTCTCTATCCAACACAACAAGGTGCGGGTGTAACCCATGCAGGGGTGAGTATAATGATACTCAGTAGAGATCCCGTGACCCTTAAGGTCTCACAAAATCCAACAAGGATAGACCACAAAGTATGAAATCAACAGATAACCCTACCTAGTTATATGACCATACAAATACCTAAGTTATCAAAAACCCATCTCAATAATGAGGAAAACACAGAGATACAAACTCAGCTCACACCATGATTTATTCTAGGGGTAGTAAAAAGTAACATCTCTAGTCACATCATCGAACACCTCGGCTTCTGGACATCCCCTCCTCTATCGAGTATATTGGGCCTACCGCATCACACAAAGGCATTTCCCAAAATCATTGTACTACTGAGGTACTCCTCCTTTCGAGTACTGTGGATCTACCTTATCACATAGATGTGACCCCCACCATTGGTCTTCCGTTTTCGCACAGTGGTGCTCCTGCTTGTGACTTGATGAGGTACTCCACCTGTCAAGTCCCGTGGGTCTGCCACATCACATAGAGGCAGTCCCCAATGTGGCCTGCTTTGGTACTCCTCCTGTCGTGTATCGTGGGTCTGCCGCATCACATAGAGGTGCTCCCCACCATGGGTCTGGTGCATAACACAGAGGTGCTCCCCACTATGGATTTTAAGGTACTCTTCATGTCTTGTACTATGGGTCTGCTACATCTCAAAGACGTGCTCCACACCGTGGGTCTACCGAGTCACACAGAGGTGCTCCCCACAGGGCCTGTCAAGTCACTCTATGTCGAAAAGGTCAGCAATCATCATGTCACATCAAGCTACTGGGATCCCGAACTATGCTAGCTTGTCTCCAAGAGAATACGCACCATGAGCTACTAGTAAATACTCCATCTTCAACGAAGTCCAAAAAAAAAATAATCTCAATGGTTTTCCACGTCATAAGGGTTTAAACGCAACAAACCACGCATCAATCAGATGCTCGGTATGTGAGTTATTAGTCTTTTAGTCCAGGGGGTCGGTTGGATTCTTGCTCGATCCAACCTGATTATTCCCCATCTTAATCAAAAACATTAGTGGGGTATACTCAATGGGACATTATCGCTCCATGATTTACAGGTCTGCTGATGATTCAAAAAACGGACGTCTGATGGCAACGATATGGCTAAATGAGTGTAAATTGTTCCTACTGGGCCCCGGTCCAACCTGAACCAGCCAGGACTGACCCTTCTAGGGTCATCCCGGCATGACCTGCTAGGTCTGGACCAGCCCGCTGGGTGGCCCATCCTATTGGATTTGACATGGTCATAAGTGTCTCGGAGAGGCCGAGGGAGATGCTTTCGGGGCATCACGGAGGGCCATAGGCATCTATGACGGGGAGGCTCGGAAGACTGCGGGCGGCGCGAAAGTCCATGGCATGGCATGGCTAGGGAGGCTCGGGGCCGTGGGAGGTTTGGTCGGAGTGGCTCGGGGTCACTGGGGGTTCGGCCAGAGCATCTCGGTCACGGTGGGCTTGGCCGCAGGGGGCTCGTCTAGAGCGGCGTAGAGGGCCACAGGTGGCTCGGCCGGAGCGGCTAAACCATGGGAGCCTTAGCCAAAGCAGCTCGGTTTAAGCGGCTCAGAGGACCACGGCGATGTGGCCCGATAGCGGGGTTCGGCTGCGGATGGCGGCTTGGCCACGGGGCGGTTCGGCCGTAGAGCGGTGGCACGGCCGCGGGGTGGCAGTTCGGCCACTAGGCATAGAGGTCGCACGATAGTGGTGGCCGCGGGGAAGTTCTGTTGCGATGCCACCTTCGTCGTGGACAGCGAGGCTGTTAGCCGCCTTTCGCATCCCCCCTCGGTGTCGAAAATCCCGTTCTGTTTTCCATCACCAAGGTCATATACCTTCATCATGAAGGGTACACCATTCAAGAATAATGGCGGAGGGGTCAGGCCATGTTTGTTTGGCCCGCTCCCTTAGTGATTGAGTGGTAGCCAGCGGCCTATCAGGAATGGGAACATTGAATGTCAAATCCTATCCCCCCCACCCACCCCCCCCCACAATGATTGTTCCCAACCCACAAAAGAAATCATCTGCATTCTTTGTTTTAAAAAGGAATGAACATTGGAATATAATCATACACATGATAAACCCCTAACATGGATTTCCTGTTGACGGAGATCGTGAGGGAGGAGACAACATCGTTGGGGAGGACAAGGAGATCATCGATTGAATACGTCCCATGCTATAGGATGTAGTGAGGAAGAAATTCGAGGTCGTACATCGACATTCTTCATTGGAGAGCTTTCCCCAAAATCTCCAATGATCTCCCCTTTTCCAACTGTTTTCCCCAATTCCACCAAAATGAAAATATATCCAACTTTTGAATTTAAGTTTTCAAATAAAATTATGTTTTCACAATTTCAAAATGGTTTAATTAATTAATTGATGGGACACAAAATAAATTATGGGGAGGGTTGGCCTAATTAAGTGTGGAGGTCATTGGGATTATCCACACTTTATAGCAAGTTCAAGAGGTTTCAAACCTTGGATGGTCCCCACCACCATAACCTCTCAGGGTAGGATCAGATCGGTGGTCCCCACATCCATAACATCTCATTGGTGATTTTAGACCAGGTGGTCC
Organism: Viscum album; assembly: GCA_963277665.1. Lineage (NCBI taxonomy): Eukaryota > Viridiplantae > Streptophyta > Magnoliopsida > Santalales > Viscaceae > Viscum > Viscum album. The sequence goes on from OY728160.1 coordinate 1,925,888,683, forward strand.
CCACCTATGAAATATTCACAAGGATGGTTACAAAATATAAAATAGAATGATTGATTATTTTATTTTATTATTTCAATGAAAAACCATAAAAATAAACTTTCACCCTCAAACAACTGTCGTCGAGGTGAAAGTCTTCTGAAGCGAATACTGGTGCTGTGAGTTCAACGGTTCACTCATATTTCAATTCCATGCACCGGTTCAAATGTTAGAAAAACCCGCTCACACATTTACTGAACCTACCCAAACAAAAGTTTAGAAATTCACTTTGGGCACTCTAGGATTTGGAATCATGTGCCTTCAATTTTGGAGGACTCATAAATTTCCCATTAATTTATAAAAAATTACATCGACATTTCGGGTCTTTACTGTGCTTACCTTTCTATATAAAAAAATTATCATGTAAACATGTCATGGAACACTATATCAACATTTAATATGTTTCCCTGGAAATACCTCACTATGTAAAATTTTATTCATGTATCAATGGACATATCCATTTATATAAGAATTTCAACATGAGTGATTGGGAGAAAAACTCTATATATGCATTTTATAATGATTCACTATTCCAATGCCAAATATAGTCATTTTCCCATGAAATCGCAACACATGTCAAAGCAATAAGGATATCAAAATATCTCATCATATAGACCAACAGTTAATTATGAAAATCATAATTTATCTTCCAACTACCCTTATCAAATATCAATTTCTAATAACAAATCACATTCTAGACATCTCAAAACACAATCCAATTCTAGGTGAATCTATATCAGTAAATCACATCCAATACATTTAGTGCTAAACACACATTATTCATTAATCTGTACATTTATATTCAATGGACTTCTCACCCAAACAGAAGCCATAATCTACGGTAACACTATGTGGGATCCTAATGGACTCTAAAAAATAATTGAATTCATTATTTCAATATATTTATTCGATAATATGTTTGGAAATATTTAGTATTTCAAATACGTAACATTTATCAAAGCATTGGGTTAGTGTTTAGACCCCCAACCTCTAACAAAAATTCAAACAATGCATAAAATGGAAAACTCCCATGAGTAAAAATGTACAGATTATCCCATGAATGATATTAGATCAAAACTGATCATGATCCAAACCAATCAATCACATTGTAATGATATTACACTTCACCATTTAGAGAAACAAGTGTGTAAAGGGAAAATCAGACCAAAACCACTTATGAGAGATTGATCTAAAAAGTGGAATGTTTGGAAGGGAGGTAGGCACTCCAAAATTTCATGGATAGTTCCCTAAGGTCTAGAGGAAAAATATGCATTCTAGATGAAATAAAAATAAATTCCACAAGATACAACAAAACTAATGGTATTAAAATTATGAATTGATTAATATAGCTACGTGGAGTTTAATTTTTTTTAATTACATAAACCACAAAACTTGTTACATTGGATGAATAAAATAATCTCTAACACATTACATGATAAGTAATCTAGTTGCACAACGTGTAAATGAAATTTAGATAGTTTTTAAGCTTATTAAACTTTTAAAAAAAACCCAAACACCCTTTATGGGTTCCCAAAAAATGAAAAATTATGGTAATAGTTAACCCATTTACCCAAACACCATTAATTGATACATTTAGACAATAATTGTCTTAAAGTAATTTTCCCCAACAAATTCACACAATCTATGAACAAGACTCGACTATTAAGGCTCCAACAAAAAAACAGAATGAGGGATACACCAGGAAAATACTAGATCATGCACCAAATATTTACAATCACCATTAAATGCCATCAAACAAGCTGATAACATTAATTAAAAACCATGTTCAAGGTTGATGAAAAAAATTAATCTATTATAGTTTCAATCCTTACATTTAATTCAAGTATCTATCCTAAAATTAATATAAAATTGTAAACTAAATAATACAAAATAATAATTTTTCCTAAACAATTTATTGATCTAAAATATTAAAGATAGTAACCTTTAAATTAATTAATAATTCATCTGTTTGAGTATGAGATAAAAAATTTTAAACAACTCACAAATAAAAAATAATTATAAATACATTTATAATTTTTCATCTTTCTCGTTATTAATATTTTATAATTTTAAATAAATAATTTTTGTATTAATTCTAATATTAAATATTTTTTATTAAATATTAGATATAATTTCAATTTTAAATATATGGTATTATACGAATTTAAAACTATTTATAATCTTTAATATATTATATAAAAAATTTACATAATATAAGTATCATATACTTCATTATTATTTAATCATTGATAGTATAAATCATTAAAAGGTATTTATTTTTTCTTAAATAATATCAAAATATATACCCTTTTTATTTTCAATAATTCAAATTAATTAATTATGAACCATTAATAATTTTAATATAGACATTTTATCTTTTGGAATCATCTCATTATTTATAACCCATTTTAAATTATTTCTTATCATTGTTAAATAATTTTTTATATATATCATATTAATTTTCTTATAATTTGGTAAAAAGTATTCAGATATTAAATTTTATTATTTTAGAACATAGTATTTCATAAACATTTATTTAATTAACTATAAATCATTTATATTTAACTAATTCATATAAAAGAATTGATAAATTATATATTACTATAATAACAATTATATTCATTTATAAAAAGTTTATAAACCATTGAAAGTGTGTTATATCTTATAAAAATTAAAAGTATTTCTATTTATACAAGAATAGACACTCTGCATATGGGTAAACTGATTCTGTAGCCCTAGTTTAAAAGTATGAAATTTCATACCATTAAACATAAAAAAATAAAGTATTGTTTTTGGGTAAAATACTAACATGGATCACTCTACATAATGTTATATTAGGTCTTTACTTTATATATACATGTTTTGAGAAAAGGAAGGTGCCTAGTTACACTTATGTGGCTTTTAGAAAAACCCAACTACCCTTATGCAACACCTTTATGTTTGCTCCCTTGTTTATGTGATAAATGGATACCTTTACATAGCCACCATATACCTATATTCACGATTGTTAAACTGAACTATGCCTTTACGTGCTAGGGTAATCATTATTATGCTAACCATTTCAAAAGAGTAAGAATTGGGAATCCTTTCTCACATAAGGGTAATTTCTAGATACCCATACACATCTCAGTTATGTAAGGGTATGGTTTTGGGTACAGTTACACTTCCTTGTTGTGTAAGGGTAAATCCTTAGGATACCTTTACATATCCCCACTAACATAGTGTAAAACCATTTTATCATATTTTCAAAAAAGAACCTGATAAACATTACTATATATTTACGATTCATTATCAGTTCAAAGAAATGATTCATAGATCTTAAGAAATGATGGATCTGATACAACTTTTAGATTTTGATATAGATGAAACAATAGATTATTAATCATGAGGACCTAATTAAACACATGTTTGATGATATACCAGGAAAGATAAATGAAGTATACAACAATACTGGAATGATTAAATACTACAAAATACTGGAATACAAAACACTGAAGATAAAGCTACATCACCCTTGATCTTCATATTAATATGAATTAGATAATGATCATTGTGTTGAAAACAAAAATCATTCCACCCTTTTCATGTATCCATTGTACAACAAAATCACATATACTCTATGTCGGACTCTTTATCCTCCATGATTTTCTAGAAACTTATAATGCAATTTAGTTAGAAGAATGAGTTTTATTGGTTGTATGGAGTCTCAACTAAGGATGAACTATATCCACACATCATAGCTATCATATGGTCTAAACATTGATAAGAATCAAGTATTATACTTAAGATTTATCATTTATTTATGAATTAAAATGCATGAATATATTATCTTAATAATATATATTCATTAATAATATGAATGATTCCACTCCCATAGGTTTCTAATCATAGAATTATAAAATTATTGATATCTAATATGGGAGAATAATATATGATAAAAAAATTTCATTTAACCTGAAATAGTAAAATAGATGTCAATGAAAATCAAAATTTATATTAATATGATATATATTTTATATATATCATATATACATAAAATTCTTTAGGGTGTATCCCCATTAAAAAGAACACCCTAGAATGTAAAATCTCTTATAATTGAAATGGAAAAGGAATAATACTACACTCTCCACCTAGGTACCCAAGGATCCCATTTCTTCAACATAACAAATTAATATCATATGGATTATCACATATCACAAATAATTCCAAACAATCCCTTCTTCGTCAAAACATTCTATGAGAACCCATTTCATAATCAATTTGACACTAATTTTAATAGAACATTTATTATACCAAAACAAGGTTAAACCCATCTCTTCTTAGAAACCTTTTTTAAACATGAATAAAAAAATTCAACGACCATTTTTATTCATTTAAAACCCCATTTTTATAATGAATATCATTAAAAATATGAATAAAATTATCAAGAGATAGTACCACATACCTCTAACATGGGTTTCATGGTAACTACTAAGTAAACAACCCCAACAAGATGTAATGAAGCATAATAAAAAATATCAGAGGCCTAAGAAATAATTATCAAATCATATAATCAGGTTTCTATAAGAAATAGGGTTGGAATAGAAGTTATATAATCACATACAAGAAGATTATGGAACCCCCGTTACCAAAACTAATGAGAGAACAGTCCTCTTTAATATAAGAGTACAATGGATCTATGATAAGGAGAAAAAGAAAAATCAAATTATTGATAAATCCAATAAATATAGAGTATAACCATGACCAAAATCTAAAATTATTTGAGTAATAAGAGGATAATGTTAGAGAATCGATCAAACATGCCAAACGATGAGTAAACAACCAACTATGGATCAATGATCTAACAAAATTTGGTTTAATAATCTTATAACTCCATGGGAGAGCCTCTCTTGGAGAACTAGTCAAATTAAGTTCAATAATGAGGGATTGGTGTGTTAATTATGTGTTTTATCCATTCCTAACTCCCCCAGTTACTCGATGAAATATGGAATAATGTAGTGGCTATGGTTCGATCTATTGGATGGTCGAATAAAGTAAGAACCTTGTATGGTTCTACCTATATTAATTAGTTAACCACTAGCTCCATTTAGTAACTGTTTATAAAAATCTATTTCCTGAAAATTTAGAAAACCTTAGATACCTCTCAAACATAAATAACCATATTAAACATACAAAATAAAACATTCCTAATTCTGTATGTTATAACTCTCTCTACAAAAGGACATTCTTTACCCATAATTTCATATAGATGAATGATGCACTAAAATTTGGGAGGTTATTTCTTCTTTCATGACATTTCACCATCCCATGACTCATGATAATCCAATAATTTCCTCTACAATTCATTTACTATTGGAATCATCTTCAGAAAAAATTATTTCATATAAGGATAAAAAATCTCTACTTGTTACTCTATAATAGAAACATCTTTATCCAACTCAATATCCCCAAAACTAGTACAGATAATGGATTGTGGTGGTACTTATTAAGAAAATATATGCGTTGAAAATCATTTATAACTATCAAAATATCCAAATTCACCAATTTAAATGTAACATTCACAACCTTCTCAGTGATCTCAAATGGACTAATATATATTGGATCCATCTTCACATGTTTCCCATGAAAAATGTGACCCAAACTAAGAGGGACTGTCAATAATGCCTATTAACCAATAGAAAACTAAAAATTATGATTAAATTTATCCACTTATAATTTTGTAAAACAATAAGATATTAAAAATAATCTACTTATACACAGTATCCTTACTATATTCTCCTAAATGTGACTCAGTCCCATAATAGAGGCCCCACCAACATCTAACCAATAAAAATATTTCCTGCATGAGTGACCATTCTAAACCTCAAATGAATCCACTATAATAATAAAATATAAATTTTCATTATATGTAAAATTAACCAATCCCAGATTTATTTCTATATCCACCAAAATCCATGATTTTTTCATATAGAATATCCTCCAGAGTCAATATTGCATGCTCCACCTAACAATCCTTCTGTTGAGGGAACATTATTCTAAATAGGATAACAGTCCATATAGAATCATAGATACTATTCTATAATTGAATTTATAAATGGGGTCCATGTCAAAAATAATGTAATTGGGGTACCCATGGAAAATCATAATCATCTACACACACATCTTAACAATAACATCATTCCTGGTGGTGCCCCCGATCGAATAAAAATGAGATTATTTTTTCTGCTTATCAATCCACTAATAAATATAATTACTTCATCTAGGAGTCTAGATAAAGCCAATAATGATTTTCGTGAACACCTCATCCCATTTTCAATCAAAACCCATGAAAGGCTTGATAAAATTAGAAGGATTTAGGTTCTTGATCATTATCTTCAGGAAGATATAATACTGGAATAGGAAATCAAAAATTTCATACATCATAACCAACAACCATAATTTTTGTCTCATATTAAAATACATCTTCAGGGTTCTGTGTGGAACATCCCATGAAAAACTATTCCAATCACATGGAATTTAGTTTTTAATAGATAATGGGTTAACAATATGATTCCCAAAGTAATGAATCACATTAGAAGGGAGAGAGAAAAATTAAATGGTATACACACTATATAACGATTATCTTATTCGTATTTACTCTCCATCCTATTCTGTGACATTTAGAATAGACTCATGGAGAGATGATGATAAATGAACACTGTTCAGAACTAAACTGTAATCATCCTCATGCATGATGAGAAGAAACTAGGTAAAAATAACAATTTGGTTCTACTTGTCATTCCTTCCCAAGAAAACATGATATGGGTATTTCCAATTGATATAATATTCCACAACATCACCCTTCACTAGTGTCTATGATATGCTGATGTTGAAATTATGGATGTATTCCACCCATTTCCTTGGCCTGAGGTTCTTGTCCTTCTAAAAAAAGATATTTCTCATAATTTTATGATCCTTAATGGCATAGAATGTTTTCCCGAAGTGATATTGTTTCCAAAACATAACTGTATGAATTTCATTGGTGTGTTCAGATTCATGGGTTGTTTAATGTTACTCATGAGTCCAAACAGGGAGAGACATATGAAACAATTAGATTATCATACATAATCAAACAACCCATAACAAAAAAAAATCAAAATATAAAATATATCTCTTATTAGGTTCTCGGAAGATCATAATAGGAGTTGAGTTAAGAATATTCTTTAACTCTTCAAAATAAGTCTAACACTTATCTTCCCATGTGAATTTCAATCACCACTTTTTTCATAGAAGTAAATGGGTATACTAGCATTGGTAAATAATTCATTTATAGATAATAGAGTCTAGATAGAACTAGTAAGTGATATATCTTGAAGATGAACCCTGACACCACCCATGAAAATACATGCTTCACCCTCTTAACATTGACTAAATGACCAGGTTCTAAACTCACATTTCCTAATAAATTCACATCTTAGATCCATAAATTGAATTTTGATAGCTTCCCATAAAGGTAGTGACACTACATGATTTTAAAAACCAAATGTAGATGGTTTTCATAAAAAAATATCATATAAACCAAGAAATTTTACCATAAAAACATCAAATATGTGGCCCGATATTCATGTAATATATGGTTCACCATGTATGTATATATTGATGGATAATTAGTTTTACCAAAAGGAATTATAGGATATTCATAGATTCTATACCTAAATCTAAAAGATGTCTTTAGCATATCTAATCCAAAACCCTAATTTGATGATAGCTTAATCAAACAACAATTTTCGAAAACCATGTATCCCCTATAGCAGATCAAAAAATCATCAACACATGGAAAAGAGTTTTTATATTTAATATTCCCTCAGTTAATCACTCAGTACATCACATAAATATTCAAGGAACCATCCACATTCTAATGGAAGTAGACATGGGATTATCATTAATAAACATTTTGATGAATTAATACCAACTCAATAAAATCATATAATTGAATATTGATCACCTTTATATTATTAGGATCCATATAAAAAGAGGGTATAAAAATCCGATTTGTTCCCAACAATAGATTGATTGATTACTCTACCTCCCTCTCTAGAGGAAGTCTAAATATGTATTTTATGAAGTACATGGGAATATACTAACCAACCAAGAGATTAACAATAATATATTATACATTATAAATTTTAATTGAAAAATAATTAAATAGACTCTTGAGATCTTGGAGGGAAGGTCCAACGTGACTGGTCTTTGGACTCCACTTTCCCTAAATCACTAAAGAGAACTCATCAGCATCAAAAAACATGACATGCTTATGATAACAATAAATATCAATTTTATGAGTGGAAAACCAATCCATCCAAATGATAATGTCAAAGATTTCAAAATCAAGAACTCGTAAATCCCATACCTTCTATGCATCAATGATTAAAATAAAACATGATAAAAAATGAAACACTTACTCTTTCTAAATTATAAGAGTATCGTTGAGAACTATAAGAAAAAAATATGATCCATAATTAAATTACTCACATAAAAAATGGTTAGATATAAATGTGGGAGACGCACCAACATAAAATAAAGTATCACCAATAGAATATGAAAAAATATGATACCTATCATTGTTGCTAGGCCTTTATCAAACAACATCTGACACTCATGCACTGCATGAAGGTGCTTCAATGCTAAGTTATTTGTTTGGTTCCCTATAAAATTTGAATAGTATAACTATAATGTAGTGGAATTTTGAGCTAATTATCACAAACCAAACAATAGATCAGGAAAACCCTGAAAGAACATATATAGTTTACCATTGTGCGCGCAACAATACAAATCATTGTGGGTGTGGGAAAAAACCTCCATGTGTGATCAATATTTTTATACCACTATCAAGTTAGCAGAAAACAATTGACTAGTAATGATGGTATTCAGGAGGACAACCATTGAGAACCACCTCCACTTTCCTTGTGATAATCATTCAAATTTCTCCCCTTTATTTAGGCATTATTGAAACTACTTGTGGGAGGATGGGATGTTCTAGATAATCCAATATTTTCTTCTTGTAATGAACATTGTTGAACATGTTAAAATGTAATATATATATATATATATACATATATATATATCATAATTACTAATTTTGTAGTAGTATAAATGATCTCAAATGATATGGATGGACATATTGTCTTCTTGAGAGCTAAAAATATGTCAAAATAAGAACTACAAAACATAATGAAACAGGTGGATAATGGTGTTGAAATTGTGATGTGAATGAAATTGTGTGTTTAAAGATGTGAATAAATGTTCAGATAGGTGGGAAGGTAAGAAAAACAACACGACTATTGAAAATAATAATATGATTGAATGGTGAAATCATTTTGTTGGTTCCTAAAATGTTTTTATTATGTTCATGAATTTAATTGACAAATCATGAATAGATTCAAAGAGGTTGACTTAATGTATCATTAGATCATGGTATAACTAAATTACCATTACAGTTTATCAATAGGAGAAATCATTCTATCACCAAGTGAGATCCAATCATGAATCACTATGTTCAAATTTTATATTTTCGTATTAAAAATTTTACATACCTAAATAGAAAAAATTATATTGATTTTTTCATGTATATATTTAATAATAGAACTAAATTAATTAAAAAACGTGATTTTATTATATATGTAACAAATTGTTACATACTAGTATATATATATATATATTTAACTATTAATCAATGTATATTTATTTAATAATTTTTATAATTGAATAATATATTTTATATTTTATATTATAAGAAATAAAAAAATTAGGGGTGGTGGTTCGGGTAGCATAGAGGGAGGCTCCCATATGTGTGAGAAGGGGGTTATTGAAGAGCAACAATAGGTAGAGGAACAAGAGGGGTAATTCTCATGGGTAGTTTTCTTGGAATTTAGGTTGTGGTCTTCTTGATTTATAGATCATGCATGGCACATGATACTAGAGAAGGTGAGGGAGGATCATGGATTATCTAGAATCAGGTGTCTTGAGTATTAGGGTAGGGTGGCTCATGGCAGTGAGCCTGGATGGTTCTGACTTCATAAAAAGGTGGATTGATGAATGGGACTTCAATAGTAGTGGCTAGATTCCTCATATGTGGTGGTTATTTGGTGGGTTCTTATTTTCATCTTGTAAAATAGTGTATTTGGTTTGGTATTTTGAGTTTCATTATGTTCATCAATATGTGTTGATGTTGAGTTGCTATTTTGTTGAAATTTTATCATATGTGGGATCTTTAAATTTTCTTCCATAGAATTCAGTCTATGATGTAATTGTATTTCTGGGATTCTATAGTTTTTTTTAGTATCTAGGGGAAGTGGTGGAAACTTATACTGTTGCATATGATGTTTTTGGAGCTAGATGTGACTCCCTGGGTCATTATGGGGTGGATACCAGTGTCCCATTGAGTCACTATTAGGGTCGCTAGAAGTGAATCCCTAAGTCACCATTGGTGTTTTTGGTGGGGGGAAGGATGAATGGTAGAAAGTGAGGAGGGAAGATGCTGGTGGGTGTTGTGAAATAATTAGTGGCTAGTGGTGATCGTGGAAAATGATCCACCATCGAGTGAAGATATGACAATGACTCAAGGAGCCACTATTTGAATAGAAACATTTCCAGTGGCTATGGATATTGGTCCAATGGTGAATTGGGTGGAACATGGTAAGATGAAAGGGATAGAATGTGATGGTTGGTGAGGAGAATGTGAGAAAATTAGGGGCTGACAGAAGGTGGGTATAGCGATTACTAGCCATTAGTGGGTTGGGAGTAACCATTGGGTCCAACGGTGGGTTGGTGGTAGTGGTCCGCTAGGTAACTGCATTTGTTTTCTTGAGGGTGGGTAAGAGAGGTAGGGGATTGGAGATGAAATTGGCTGAATGAGATGGAGTGGATGAGGGTTTCCTTGATGCTCCACCATTGGATTTCAAATGACTTGTGGACCTGATAGTGACTCAGAAGAATCACTATTGGGGGAATGGCTAACAGTGGCTTCCAGAGTCACTATTGGATTGTTTTTCTACCGATAACACCTGAGCTAGTGGAAGGTGGATCCAACAGTCACTGATAATGGAGAAACTGGGTTAGATAGTGGGAGGTCACCTAGAAGAAGTAAAATGGGTCTCAAGAAAATAATTATGTTAGAAAAAAATAAATGCCAAAAATTACAATAGAATAAAATTAAAATAATAAAATTTTAATTATTTAAAACAAAACAAAAAATAAATTAATTATGTGAAATATTAAAATAATATATCAAAATAAAAAAATTAATAAATTAAAAAATAGAAATAATTAAAAAGTAAATTTTTTTAAGTGGAAAAAATTGGAAATTATTATTAAGAAAAATTATTGAAAATAAAATAATGAATGAAAATTAATATAGATAATATATATATATTTTTAAAAAATTAAAATTTTTAAAATTTTTAACTATGAAAAATACTTCAATTTCAACAAAAAAATAAAATTCAAAAAATTAAATATTATTAATTTTAATAAAAATTATAAATAAAATCAATTAAAAACAGAAAAATAATAAAATTAATTGTTTAATAATTAAATGAATTAATTAATTAAACATATGAATAAATGAAAAAAGCAGATAAAATAATCCCAAAAAATAATAATTAAATGATTAATTAAATAACATATGAATTATTAACATGGAAAAATATATATTACTAAAATAATTAAATAAATAAAATAATAAATGAATGATATATTTAAAAAATAAATAAGGCAATGTAAAAATTAATGGATTGGAAGAATGAAAGTAAAAAATGATAAGTTAAATAAATGGATAATTAATTAAAATAAAAACCATTTTTCTTGCATAATTTGAAAATATTCAAAAATATGAAAAATGATAAATAAATCCACTAATTTTTCAAAAAAACATTTTTTTTTAAAATTTAATAAAAAAGAGAAAAAAAAGTAAGAGATACTAAAAAAATACATTATTTTATTAATAAAATGTGATTAAAAAGTGAAACACTACGTGAAAAGGTGCCAAAAAATAGCCACATCACCAACCATATATATTTATTCAATGATAGTCAAGTTAACTATATTAACATAGGGTGTATTATTTACAATGTATACCTATGATTATATATCTTTTTGTATTCCCTACAGGTACTTCTGATGTTTATTCTATTCATTCATCACCACCTCTAGGGAAAAACGAACTGGCCCCCCAATATTATTAGTGAACTCAAACACTAAACAATCATTCATATACACTAAGTGGAAACCTATAGACATATATTAAAGATTTTATTCTAGGAAGAACTTTTTAAAGAAAATCATCTTAATTCCCTTCCACTCAAAACCTAGATTCTAGTTTTCCTAAACCATGGAATACCACCATCGTTTACTAGGACAATCGATCTGGAATGGTGAATGTTTTACTTTGAAAGACGTTGGTGAGTAATGGTATGCAATGAAATGAACAATATTTATATCTAGTCAATTGCCTCTTAAGGTTTATTCATACCCTTAATGTATGTGGTATTATAACATAAGAACTCACATGCTCGTTCCTTGTCTCCTCCATATCCTAGTTGTTACCCAATTGCCTAGTTTTGAACATTATGTAAACTCTAGACCACAGAACAAGAATTTTATATGATATCTTATAAGCTATTTTGATTAATAGGAGTATTCCCTTGAGTATTATATCCAATTTCTACCTCTTATATAACCCTTAGAATATGTCTGATATGCATGTTTCTACATGGAAAAACAATAAATAAAAGATAAAAAACGAAACAATATCAGTTTGAACAAGAAAAACATATGAAGAAACAAATATCTAGGTTTAAACCCAACACATGAGGGACACAACACAAAATACATTGGTGATTTAAGGCTTATCATGAAATGAAGATGACTGAAAGTAACTGTAACCTACCCCTTATGTCCTCATAGTCCTACCTATAGCCAACCAACATCCTAAGATTGACATGAACCAAGTTTTGATATGAAATTTTCATCAATCAGCCAATATAACTCATCCAAATAGGCTTTGTCCCATTCCATTGAATGACTTGAAGGGTGCTCTCAATCCACATGGCCTGATGACTAGAACCTAAGAAATCGACAACAACCCGAGATAATTATTATCCCAAAAATAAAACAAGATACATGGAATATATATATATATATATATATATATTGAAACCATAAGTGAAATATTCCATATGAAAAGAGTTCCGATTATAGTCATACAAGAAAATGTAGACTGATATAAACCCAATTCATATTTCAAAAAATGGCCATGTAAAATTCTAAGAAACTATTCAATTTAAAATGTTTGAAACATTCTTCCATCTGTGTACTAGTTTACCATACCCTTATGACATAATCCTCACCACCAAATTGCTGTGCCTTTACCTTTCCTATAGTAGATAAAACATGTATTAAACACCCAAGGGGGAGTTTGAAGGGTTTGATATAAACTACATCAGTAGGATCCCACCTAGTTTTTTTATTTCAAGTCAAAATATAATAAAAAAAATAGTCAATTTAAAGAAAAAATTTCATTATAAATAGTTACAATGTATTGTATCGAAACCATGGTATACAATTTCCCTTTTTCATAGTTCTAAAATAAAATCTGTGTAATATAATTTCAAGGATTTTTTTCAATCAATCATTTAAATTTATCAAAGAATATATGAAATCATATCAATTAAAAAATATTTAAATAAAAATAAAAATCTTAAACTATAGTATGATTAAAAATTCCCTGTTATGTAGTACACTTCCACATCAACATCTACCACTGAGACGTGCAAACACAATTCCCTAGTTCTAAATCATATAGAACTATGGTTGGAAGAACAACCCATAAATTGAACCCCCTTTTAATGTCATGATGAATTTTCCTCAGTAAAATACATCTACTATCCTAGAATAGAATAAAACCCCAAAAAGTAAACTATCTTATAATTTTATTGGACATATCCCAATACTAAGCCATCAACCCATGTACACAAGTGTCCAATGTGTGGAATATTTCCAATTAATTTCGAAGCTATTATCATGATTTGAATATAATTCAGAACTATCCCCTTTCAGAAAAAACATTATTGAAATCCAATTTCACAATTCATTTGAAAATTCAATAATAATCACCATTCCTTTAATGAAATAAGATGAAAACACATATTCACGTAAATAACTTTTTAACAAATTTATAAAATTTATTTCATGGAAAAAGATGATTCCATTATAAAACCATTAATAAAAAAATAATTTATGGTTTATAGAATAAAACCCAGTGACAGAATCCCCACGCTCCGATAAGGGTCTCTTGATAACCATAATGGGATCTACCGGTGGATTCGAAAGAAATGAATACCAAAACAATAAATGGAGTCCCTATAATGGATATATACATCATGGAATCATTTTTGTATAAGAAATGTGTTTTATGATGAAGTTATAACATCCCATACCTCAAGATAATCAAGATCCACTCCAAAATTTATGAGAAAACTAGTATTAGGAAGACATAAACACAATATATCTATGATAATAAGTGAAAAAAACATCAAAGGATTAGTATATCTAGTGAATAATGTATGGAACCACTACCAATATTGAACATAATTAATGGATTAAGAAGATAAAAAATAGAATCAATCAATCCTACCAAAATATGGGAGACTGTACAATAAAAGATTAAATCACTAAGTGAAGGAGGATCCTGAAGCCTATAATACAATGGGATAGCCTCTCATGGAGCACTGATTGAATTATTATTCACAAAGAGAGACTATAGTGTTAATTAAGTGTTTAAGAGGAAATAATTTTAAAATTATTCCCATCCTCTTATGGCCCATTCTTATATAAATAGCTACCTATCTACCACTACAACCAGGATGTGGCAACTATTTTGTCGATGAACAGAGATGTGGAATCCCATGGGCTAGATAGTGGTAGTAGAAACCATATATGGTTTTTCCAAATGTTACCCTTTAGTTGGGGGCTCCCTTTAGCCACTGTTCGACCCAAGATATCTTTATAACATATTAAAATGCTTTCCAAACCACCAAAAATAGAACACAAATCTCCTAAACAAAAAAACTAAATCTAATTGAACTAGTATGTTATTACTCTAGCCCTATCCAATGGACCTTTTCCAAATAATTTCCATTGTTACAACTTACATCTCACCAAATTTCCTTATCATAATGCCTCAGATCATAAGGATATACCTTGATTGTTTGATTCAAATAATTTTTTATCAACCAAACTATGAGTGTAATTATATTTTCTCATCAGAAACTACACTAACCACCACGATTTAACCTAAAGAATCATCACACCTTTGATCTGAAACATTCTTTGGCCACAGAAACAAAAAATGAATCTCGATGCTTGGTAACCATCTCAAATGAACCCCACAACCAAAAATCTTGTATTAATAAATGGACTACATCATATAATATCCACCCACACATTGTATAATGGTTTCACCTCGACCACCTCTTTAACAAGTCTCGCCTTTCCCATTACTAGTCCAACAAAAGGATCTTTCACCTATTAATGATACGATGCTCTCCACAAAAGTAGTATTATTACCATAACCCTACTAAGCCTAGAATCTAATATCTAAGGCCCGTTTCTCATCCATCACAATAGGTAATGAAATTAAGTGACCAACCCACTCATACCTATGTGATAAAAAACCAATATTACATGTTCTAGGAACTCAAAAACATTATCCACCAATAAAAAATGGTGTGACCCCTACTATATGTATTTCCTTAATCTACTCCTCAAGAATAAAGTATAAATGGGACTGAAAATTTCATGTGTGTCACTCCTTGAAATTCATGATCAAAACTCCTGGATGACACACATGATTATAACTAAAACCATGTTCCATAAAACTCATGATAATCTTATGACATCACTTCCATCAAAAAGATAATCGAATGCATCCAAAACCTGAGAAATCTGAACAGACCCACACACTACCCATTCAATGATATTTTCCTCAAATATTCACTACACATAAACACCATGAACCACTCCTCATTCACCATACAATTTAACAAAAACCCCTGCTAAGTATCACTCTCCTTTGTATAAGGTAGAGCATCCCACTAAGAAATATCTCATAGCATAATGATCTGAAAGCTACTTGGTCACACATGAATCTAATGATTGAATTATACAATGAAATCTAATTACACAGCCAAAGTCTTACTCTCATTAGTCACATTCCATTTAACAAATCCTATTTTCTAAACACACAAACTATTTTTAAACTATGTTTCAATCCCAACCCATATCACAAGGCTTCTCTTGCATTCTATGAAAAACCACATGATAACCCTTTACTTGGGTATCACTTTTGAATTATGAGTGTCAAACCATTCTGCCATAACGCTACCTAAAGTAAATAATATGAACCAAAAATTGAAAGAATAAAATTGATATTGCTCTCAAATCCCAAATCTGTACTAAAAAATTCTGATTTCTTTATATCCCACAAGCCCATGGAATTGTAGATTCCTTTCCACAAATGATTTGTTCTGCTAAGTATAATTCCACTAAGAAACAATATGGTAGAATTAAATTTAGATTATTTTTTTCACTCTATGTAACATAACAGGAATCCATTGATATAATTTTTCCAATCCTTAGATCACTCCTTTGGCATCACATGCACATATCAAACATTTCAGGGTATATTACTGGAGCATCAAATGGCCACACAGACCCCATTAAGGTCCCAATGCATCATATGATAAAAATGAAACATTCCATCACTAAATAACATTCTTCAACGAAATCCACATGATCTTCCAACATATAATATACCATGATTTGACTTATTATAATTCCACCAAATAGCTGTATGGGAAAAGACCATATAATTTTTTCTTAACACATAGAAAAAAGAATGACTTCACCAATAAGAAACAACACACAAGTAAAAATGTGTCTGTCTTGTGAATACAATATACCATATAATTATTCATGAAAACAAACCAATTACCAATTATCCATAATTTAGAAACACAAAAAACATCTTGGGTAAACATATCATATTAAATAAAAATTTCATCCATCAAAAATAAATCCGTGAATAACTTCCTCATTCCCAAAGTAACTATGACGAATCCCTATAAAACTGTTCAATAATCACTTGTATATAGACCATAATAGGATCTTACACATTCATAAAACATCTATCTACCATGTCCTTAAATAATAATAAAATATCTAATAACACTTTTTAACTCCCTTCTCCATGCCACTCAATGGTACTCATGTCGTTGACATCACAGGTTATCAATCACGCAATTCCATAAATCAGAGGATTTTAACAAGTTGTGAAGTACTAATACATATATTGGGGAGATTATTCCGACAAAACAAAATTATAGAAGAATAATTTAATAACCAAAATAGTAAAAACAAATAATTATAGTATGTATAAATAAAAATTTCAAAATGATGTAACAAATATCATGTGAATAACATATAGTCATTCATAAACCGATAACCCACAAGACCATTTTCAAATCCAAAATAAATAAATATATATATATATATAGGACACACAAATTGTCCCTACTACTATCCCCTGCCCTTATACAAATCATTCACTCAAACAGAATAAAGAAAAAAATTATAAACATTCACAATGTTTCCACTGTAAGGGGTGAGAAATAAATCTTTTTATGGCTTCTCAATGTGACCCTAGTATACAAGATCATAATGGTATATGCTGGAAGATGAAAAAATTGTCAAATAAGATCTTTGGATTTCAAGTGTTTTCCTGGACACCACAACTCTATAAGCATCTAGTCAATGTATGATAACCAAGGCACAATATAACTGAATTAATACTAATTTTGGTCCATGAAATATAAACCATATCATTGTTATATCTTCTTATGTCACTCTACTAATTCCACACCCATAACTGAGAAATCCTTGTAGTTTGGATTCCAAATCATAACTGACTACCCAATTAAACAAGCATAGTCATACATCAACACATTAACCCACTTTCTGATCACTCTAATAGGGTTACGTTAGTCTCATAACATCACACCATGACCTATACACTAGGAAGATACTAGACCCAAGTCTATTCAAGGAAATCTCTAATTCATTTACACCATTCCAATCCAGTCATGGAATGGACCATGAACTAATAACTGAAGGAATGAGTCGTGGTCACACAACCAACCCATCCCCACTTGATCAATAGAGGTCTCATCACCTAAAAACTGCCTCCGAAGGCATTGGGGTGGTCACAAGTACATTAAAACATCCCCAAAATCACTTGATTGGTCACTAGAAAAAAGACCAAACAATTTATTCTTTGGGGAAGTTATATAAATAACATGAAACAATAAGGACTCATAGGGCATCACACAACTCCCTGGATGATCTCATGTTGGAAACTACTCAAGATCTACCCCCTCACTACATCACATCTCACCTCACATGCCTATGAATCCACTGATACCTCCATATCTATCAATATGTCATTTACCTAGTTCTATTTCACATCAATATCCCATTACTGATAACATCACCCAATTTCAGTTCCTGACCATGAACACGCGGCTTTATTCAAATATTGTGAAATACCATATCACTCTTATTCCCAATTCCCATTGAAAATCCAAGAGATAGTGCTCTAATCCCCTTATTCTCCTAATTGAATTTATAGAATAATTCCAATGAATTGAAGCTAGGTATATTATCACATCACTTAAATGATATGTATTATCACATCACATAAATGTAAATCAGTGTTTTATACACTATCTATTCCTAGATGAATCCTTATACTCAAAATTTTCACCAATATACCTCTATACCCTCATGAGGGTATTCCCAATCTCAAATGAGTAATACAACCATCTTGACCATCATACAAGTTCCCGAGGCCTCTCTCCCCTTATCACTACCCCGATAAGAAACCACTTTGTCCCATTCCATCATTTCTGACATCCCTAGACCACCTATGGCCTGCTGTCAACTCCTCCATCACCCTCTACCCTTCATTACGTAGTCTTCAGGTAATTTATACAAACTAAAGTGCTATAGAAAACTTAGTCATAATATATAATTCCCAACATTGTCATATCTATTCTACTATGATTCACTATGTCCCTATGCATCTACATTTTCCTATAAAACATGCATGAAAGAATGAATTCAAGTATGAAACCAGAATATCTTCGTATTAATGGGTCAAAATCCCTTTATTAATGAGTTACCAACTTGAAAGAGATCCTATAATCCACAACCAAACCTGTCCATGCTTTTTCTGAGACTGTACCACCACTCGTGATAAAATCTAACATCCCATAACATCAAAAATATAAATAAAATTTTAAAATAAACTAAAAGAATCATCAATCATGAAAAAATCATTGGTCACTATCATCACATAGAAATAGTGACCATACTCTCACAGAGGTTATACTGGAACAACCGTGACACCATCCTGAGAAAGTTCCATATCAATTTTCAACTGACCAATAATCAAATTCATTTGATTTTACAAATAATACTAAATAAAATATATTGATGGATTAAATCATCTAAATTTATGGAAAATTACATGAAGAATAGCTCATGGGTCAGCCTCTAACTACCATGCAAGAAATCCATTTTTATTTTTACTCATTCCACCATGAAATTTTTGAGTCACTATAAAACATTCCAAAAATCATATTGTAATTATTGATAAAAAAAAAACAAAATCAAAGATAAGTATAGTGAGATAAAAAAAATCCCCCAAATACACTCTGAGGACAATGGGTGGAATAAAGAAGGAGTTTCCAATATAATGAGACACTCAAAATGGGATGGTCAACCAAAAATTTTTTTGGTCCATAAAAAACATAAAAAATTAATGAAAATTGAAAATACATTCATTATATGAAAAATGTATTCCTTTATCCATTAGAGGTAGATACCTGATCCCTATGTCTTAAACAACCGTCTCTTAAACCAGGGATTAATTTTTTATAGGGGATGGTTCTATAATTCTTCATTATCTATGCCATTGAATAGATCCGTGAAATCAAACTAGACACCACTGGCATCCACCGAACATTAAAACCCTTCTAAAAACACATTGTAGAGACACTTACACTCTCAAAGACTGATTTTGAGTCTCAATCAGAAAAAAATAATTTCAACTAAATGATACATTCAATCATTGTCTCAAATAAATTACAAAAATACTTACGTTTTTACACATAACGTTTCTAAAACAACATATATAGTACATTCCCAAATATTTTTATGGAGGTTTTCTAATTAAAAAAATAATCTGTCTATTGGATAGTCAATATAAATCATTGTGGGGAGATGAATTTAAATGTATGTTTTAACAGAGATGGGATTGATATTATCAATAGGGTTGTCTCAAATTTGTGTTCCCTATGCTGATTATATACCAAATAGGTTGATGACATGGAATGTGATTCCTGAAATAGGATTGTAATAATCTAGAGTGGGTAGTTTTGTATGTGACTTACTTGGTGATTTTTTATATGATAATGGAGAGTCTTTTTAATGCGCTGTTACATTTATGGGATATAAAATTTGTGTTAGGTGGGAGAATACATCACTTTATGATAAGTCTATATCGGGTGGTGAGCAAAGAATTATTATTTAGAAGTTGGAATTTTTTCCCTGTTGTTGAGAGGTGATATGGGAAAGTAACACAAGGGTGGTTGTATAAAATATTATTTGTTCATTATAAGAGATATTTATAGGTATATTATTTATGTTAGGTGGCTGATTTGAGGGATTTGTTATTTGTTATGTGTTATAGGCACAAATATGCCATATTTTTTTTGTAAAAAATATCATTAAGTGTTAGTTCAAGTGTATTGATGACTCTTATTTGAGGATTATATTAGTAGGATACCATAAAATATTGATAGTATATATTTTTAATGGTCATGATGATGGTTTAGGTAAAACATTAGTCAGTTGTGGTATTAGTTTGATGGTGATCGTGTGGCAGGTCTTAGCATATAAGATATTCTTAATTTTAACGGGGGGGTACTTAAGGTTATTCTAACATGATTATTTTTTCATGGTGTGAGCATGGGAAGGGATTTTGTATAATGACACTAAGGTTTATAACACATGAATTATGGGATAAAGTTTAATTTTATGTGATTAATTAGATGAGTGTGTACACCTGATGATTTTAGGTGAGATCAAAATAGCACAGGATGGTTTTGTGTGGTACTATTTGAGTAGTATATAGGTGAACGGTTTTTTTGTGGTAAGATAATCAATGAAAGTTGGAGATATATAATATTGTTTCCTAAGGTTTATTAAATAATAAATTTCCCATGGAGTAAGGGTATTTTTTGGAAATGGACTGGGTGAAGCTGTATGGTCGATCTGGTAATTGATCATAGGCAGGTGCTTCCAATAGATGAGTGTGGATCAAGTGGAGAGATAAAAATCTGATATTGTATCCTTTTGAGGTTTCTCTAGAGGAGTGTTACAGGATAATGCCTATGGTGGAGAGTAAATGATTCAATATTTGTAGGCGATAACCTTGTTATAGATAAAATTTCAGCAGTTGTGAAGGATGTGATTCTTAGTGATCCAAGGACTGGTTGAGATTAGTGTTTCATGGTGGAACATAGGTGTGAGGGGGATGGTCAAAACTAGTCATAAAATACACTATTGTATGTGTCATGTGTTTTATAAGAACAACCACAGGTGGCTAGGGTCATGGATTATTGAGACCGGTCATTGGGAGGTTGTGGTTGTGCTTGGATTTCTGTGTATAGGTGGATCTGATTTATCTAGTTCCATGGAAAATTCCAGATTTGGTATTTTTTTGAGACTCTATTTTTATTTTTATGACATTTATATATATTAATGAATATATTCAGAGTATCTAAATAAATCAACATGACATTTCAAGGATCCGTGTGCCGCTAAATTTATTTTATAAAAATATATAATATAGTTTATATCGTGATATATAGTTTTTTTAGAAAAAAATTCAATATATCTGGAATGCATTCTCAGATAAAAACTATTCCACCATGTTTAAATTTGTAGAGAAATATCACCCATAGGAAAAACAAAATTTTTTATAGCACCAGATGCTCGATTGATGCATTCATTGGCAGGTACATTAAGAGGACTAATTTATAAATTAATTTAATTCATTAATTTAATATATATAACCTATATCCTCCGATAAGTATATATCTATAGAAATTCTCCATGGTTATCCACATTACCATGTGATTATATTGAGGATTTCTTCAAATCATTCATCATTGGCTAAATTGAAATCTAAAAATGAATGATGACTAGATCAAGATGGAATTCTTGAAACCGAACATAATTGATCTTCCCCATCACTAGAGAATGCATTATTCACAAATACTCAGTTCATAATTGGTGTAGTAATATTCAATTCTAGTTTTATCCCTTTAAATTAAAATTTTAAATATGTATTTTATCAACTTATCTCTTGTTAGAGATTGTACGCCCTTCACATGATACCCTTTGTCGAATTAAAATTGATCACTAAATTTATTACCTTTTTTAATGACATGATCTCTCCATTTTTTCTCTGTATAGAAAATTTTGAATGAAGATGTTTTTAAAATGATGTTGTCACCATTTATTGGGAGTTTCCTCAATAGTTCATTTATATCATCCCTAACTGTCCTATAAAATTATGGTTCAAAATTTCAGGGCACATTATAGTACGATCTAACCCATGGATGTGTGGAATATTCACATGCAACAAATGGACTGGTGATTCTTGGATAGATAGAGATATATAATTGGATTGAAGAGATTGATCCTATGGATATTGGATCTGAGAGAGAGTTTAAGTGTTGGGAGGTGCATTGGGAAGCATGTGGGTTTTGTACAGATCAATGGAATCCAATATTTGGCAACCATAACATCAGAATAGATTGTAAGAGGTCATTAGAAAAATTATTAGAGGTTGACAAGATGAAATCTCGGAATGAGAAAAATTTCTGAAAATTAAGTGAAAAAACTTATCTTTCTCAAATAAATATTAATTGAACCACGTTTATTGAGACGATCACATACCTTGTAGTACCCTGGATATAGTGTCTAGGTTTTATGAGCAGATATATGTATCAAACACCATGTGATACCCCACATGTTATGTGACCTATTGATGGAGGCACAATATGTACTTTTGGGGGTAAATGGGCACAAAAAAAGGCAATACCCAAAGACACTACTTAAATAAATGGTCTAAGACATTACCAAGTACCCAGGTTGGGTCATGACCAGATACTTGAGCATGGACAAAAGGACACAATCATGGATATGAGAACATGATTAGGACCATTTAAGATGAAACATGCCATGAGTTTCCAATAAACACCATTTACTATGATATGTACATTGAGATTTTCAAATAAGAGACTTGTCTTGGTTATGAGATGGGGTCATAGGCTTTCTGGGCCCCTTATTTTTCTATTCATCCTAAATTCTGAAAAGGCATTTCTCGTTTAAGACTTGGATCTGGAGCGAGATGAGGCTACACATAGTGTGGACCCATAAAAAAACATGTACTTTTTTATGAAATACATAACTCTCATATCACTTCCATTTGAAGTGGATTTTTTCTTCTAAGAAGACTATCATGATTGTCATTCTATGTCGAATGTGAGGTGGCCTTTATAGAGGTTTGTGAGATATTGTGAGAGATGTTCCAAGCCTAACTCTTCATTAGGTGACACTCAATGATGGAACTAATAATTATGGATCATCAGATTGAATCTAGAAAGAGGTAGTAATACCCGGTCATACAAGGTATGGGTACTATATACTTGTAGATGGTACACCCCTACTGCACTAGAGTGTGGACCCCATTTGGTTTTTACATAGAGATACAAAAATCCCATTTCTTTCCATGTTTTATGTCCTCTATCTGTGGAGATGGTACTCCGCTATCACACTAGGGAGTCGGTCCTCCTAACTCACTGTGCATATAGAGTCAGTACTCCCCTATTGTACCTGGGTGTCGGACCTCTATCAATTAAGAGGGCACTCCTCTATTTCACCAGGGTTTGGTTCCTCCATAACCATTTTTTAGATAGGGATGGATCTTTGATGCCACATAAGGGTGTAGGTCTTCTATCCACTGATATGTAAATCCCATGTCGAATGAGGGAATGTGTCTTCTATCCATAGAGATGGTAGTTCCCTATCGTACCATATCTTGGTTACTCCATATTTTATACAGTGATATAATATGGTACACCCTATCATACTAGGGAGTGGGTCCTCTATATTTTAAGGATTACACTCCCAAGGTTTGTGGATTAGTAGAATAGTGTGATCACTCATTATCACCTCATTATAAATAAATGTGAGATGTTAGGAAACGATGATAGACCTTTAGAGAAGTCAGAAGACGCTTCATCCTAGGTGGGGATATGGGATGGATATCTGATTTCTCTATCAACTGGGCTTCTTACATAAGAATATATATGTCTATGTCATTGGGTTACTTTTTCTCTTGCTTTGGGATGAGATGACTAATTCGATCCTGTATTTTATTTCTATCTCTTCTGATTTTTTGGGCTCCCTACTAAATATGTATATACCCACCCATGCATAGGATTTTCCAAATATTTTATGCCATTTGTAGATGAAGGATATGTCACGGGAGAAATTTTTGGAGATTAGGTATACATAGGTGAATTTCACCACATACATTGGTTATGGTTTGGAGATCAATAGTCATTACATCACATCTTTCTTTATATTATACTTATTGGTAGTTTGGGACATCTTTTCTTCGTGGGAATGAATTTTTCAATTTCTAATTTCACATTAGGTTTCTCAACACTTTTCTATTCCCTAGTGTTTATTACATGCAGGGTTTTTACTCTAGAGGACTTTTTTACTTCATGTTGCTTGATGATGGCCATTGGATTATAGAGGAAGGCTTGGGGTTGCTACATCTCCTCATTCAGTTATCCTAGAAGGCCATGATGGGTGGGGTTTTGACATATAGGTGTTATAGTTGGTTTAACCAACCAGGATACATTGTGTTTTCAGTTTTGTTCAATTTTTGAGCTTCTGATAAGAATATTGGGCAATAATATCATATTATATCTACGAAAAACTTCAATCTAGGGAACCTAGTTTTTTTCCTAGATCAATGTATCCATTCACAAGAACTCTGATTTTTTACTTGTTGACTCATTATACATATACATTGGTTGTAAGGAACATTAGTACATGAATGATATAAGATTTATTTCTTTGACTATACTTATTCAATTATCTCCCCATAGATGTATATATTCCCAAATGACCATGGTACATCTTAATTAAATATTTAGTATTCCTATGTGAAAAAAACTTCAATGGTTACCAGTTTCGGATTGTGATAAATATGTGATGAGTTATAAGCTATAATATCATGAGTTTTTCAATGAGGTATGGATTATTTTAATTTTAATTGATCATTTTTTATGTTACCTTTTTCACATAAACCATAAATTATAGACCATGGGCTAGTTGCGATGTTTTGGAAGGAAGATAGATGGGAAATAAAGGAAGGATGGATGCCAAGTACCAAACTTATAATAGGAATATTAAACATATACTGAATACACAATGTGTATGGACCACAGTAGTCTAGTTAAGTACCTAGAAAGATCATTCTCCCATATTTAATTCCTAATCAAAACATGATTTTTATTTTATTGGCATTCCATTTAAATGCCAGCAGTTTTTATTAAATAATTATAGAACCTCTTTATTTTGAAGAAATCTCACCCTCCATTATCATTCAATAAGAAGAGTCCCTTGAATCTTAACACTATGATTTAGGTCAATTTAATCATCTGAAATCCATTTCAAGAGTCGTTTATCTCATTGGCCCATTCCATGTGTTCCAGATTCCTCTTGAACTTTTTTCTATTTCACTTTCCCTCATCATAATTATTTTGGCGTGGGATTTTATTCCCTATTTTCAGGGATTCTTTCCATTTTTATTTTTTTCAACTAATTTGGTATAAATCAATGTCTAATACAAGATGAGTGTTCTAACATGGGTATAAGGTAAGTGGTCTATAATTTTTACCACAATTTATAGATGAAAAATAGATAATTGTTGGTGTGTCGCACACTAGAACTTATAGGCATCACTGAAAAATTAATTAAATTCCATGATTAAATTGATGTTGCTATAACAGCTTTCCCACATAGTACTATGATATCATTAGAGGTTTTCAAGCTCAACCGTAACCACTAGTTAGTGGTGATTAAGTATCCTCCCCATGAATTACCACCCTGTTGGGTTTGTGTGTGTGTGAACTCTCTATCAGTGTAAAAAATATATAATTAAAAGGTATTATTAGAATATGGTTTATGCCTACTTTTCCATGTGACTACATGATATTAGACTAATTAAATAGATTATATGAAATGAGATAAAAAACTCATGTCTTATGAATGATTATACAATTGGTTATGAAATGAGTTATGAATGGGTTCAATGATAAATGGAATAGATAATTATTGAATCGTATGTGATCATATTAATTTCATGGGAACTTATCCTCCATGGACATTGAAATACATTGAATGGAATGGAAATTTATACTCCATAGATTAAGAATTATATTGGATTCCATTGAAATTTATACTCCATGGATTCAGAATACTTGGGATGCCTTGGACATTAATACTCATTGTATTTTATCGTTGAGTCAAACACTAGATTATACGAGAGAGGCTGTCAAGGATACCTTGGTTACAAATACCTTGGATCTTACCCATATAGGTAGGGTGTACTGAGGATTCCTTTTCTTTTATTCCTTTGATCCATACCATGGGGTCTGACATAGGATCACACAGAATAAGATGAAGTGGATGTTTATTATTCTTTATAAATAGATATGGTATGGGTATTCCATTACAATTGTTAGAATTGATAGTATCACACCCATTTTATCATGATTTACAGTTATCTCATGTTGTAGTTTATAGTTTACATGGATCCTTATTGTCTAGACATTATTACATTTTATTATTATTATATATTGCTATTATATAATTTTCAAACATGTTTTTCCTATATAACACAAACTATACATGTTATTGAAAATCATGGTGGTGGCCTACTAAATTTTATCTCAAAACCTATTCTTACCGACATTGGGTCTCTGGAAAGACTTAAAAAATTCTTGTTGGGACTGGGGAATGCATTACGTTACGATGGTTGACTTATATTATAGGAGTAGTGGATCATAGGACCGATCTATGATCATGATTTTCTCTAGAGATGGTTATTTTTTATTTTTTATTCTGTGTTACACGTATTATACTTGATGGATGTTTCCATTTATTTCCTTCCATATTTTGTAGATACAATACATGTTCCTCATAATGTGTATGAATCTTCTTCGGATTGGATTATTTTTATTATTTTTATTGTATTTGTGTTGAACTACTTTTACTAATGTATTTGTTATGGTTATGCTCTTAATTGATGTGATTAAAACACTTTGTTACACATTGATTAGGAGGTTATAGTCTTTTCACTATAACACCATAGACCCTCACTACTAGATAGAATCATCTTACATACCTGGGGGCACACATAAGGCCATTTGACCCATAGGCTTGAGCCACTATTTAGGGGCTCCTAGTTCAGGATGTTATAGAGTGGTTTCAAAATCGTTTTTCTTTTTCTTTTATTTTATGCCTTACTTTTTGGATGGTATAAAGAAGAAATAGGAGTGTGTTCGAATTTGGTAATGAGTTGTCTTAAGAAATACCTAACCCAGATACCGAAAAAAATTCAAATTTCTTTGTATGGGATATGATTATATAAGATTTCCCTATTACAATTGATTGTATTAGACCATTGGGTGATGCACATTATTTGTGATGTTATTATTTCTATGATTATGGAATTTTATTTTATGATTGGATCGATATGGAAAAGAATAATCGACCATGAAACATTTTAGGAACCTTACAAACTTCACATGGAATGCATATTCCATGGTATATATGACGAATTTCTTTACTGAATGGCATCAATGATGCGTTCCTTCTGTTATATAATTATTATGAGCTATCTTTCTTATCAGATATTGAGAATCATAATTGGGAGTGTATGAGTTAACTAAAACGGAGTTTTCCTACATGGGATACAACAGACACCTTAAGAAGTCAATTAGGGAACATTGAGTCATGGACCATTGGTCACATAGACTGGAATGTGTTATGATTTTTTAAATGATCTCTATATATTGATTTATAAGGGTTTTGTTCCCATATATATTGCAAGTGGTGATTCATTTGGTTAAACTATATAAATATTATTGTAAAAAATATAAATTTAAATAATATAAAAATTCTAAAATGGGAATGTCACCAATGAATGGATTTCTCAATTATAATGGACAATCAAAAAACATAAACAAATGTTGTGAAATTGATATCTTGATCCTTACCTGACTATAGATTGGGAAGTAGGAAGTGTGCCTAGTGTTCATTTCAAACATTCCTTTTACATTGTTGTAGATTTAGGTGCATGTATAGGGATATGGTTTGTTTATAAAATACATTGTCCCTATAATATACTTATAACAATGATCTACTAGGCACTGAATGTAACATCCCAAGTAAGTAATGAATAATAAGTATTTTTATCTATGTCTATTAATGATTAAGATAGTGTTATAGAGGCTTAAAATGAAAATAAATACAATCTTATGCATGGAATACACTAATATTCTTAAAAGATTGTTTTAGTGCTTTTTGATTGAAAACCATTTTTGAATCTATATTTTGAAAATTTTATAAACAATGTTTGTCAAAATAAAATTATTCTTTATGATTGGGACATCAAAATTTACTTTTTGTGAATTTTTTGTATTTTTCTGACAAGGTTCATTTTTTAATGAATAGTGAAAAATACTACATTTTACATCAAAACTGCTTTTTAATCTAATTTATTTATATGATTAGATTATCTTTTGAATTTGTATTAATGTGTAATATGAATATATTTTTACCATTTAATCCAATGGTGGTCATTGGAGTCAATTTCACTTTGAAATTGGACTTAAACTGGTGTCAATCTTTTGATACTTATTGTTTCATAAAAACACGCTATTTGCTCTGACAGAGGGAATTAATTATTAAATTAATTAATGTGACCTATATGTTTTGAATTTTGTAAAATAGACTTCATTTTTGAATTCGGAATATCAAATATAGCTTAGGGTGAATTTTTGGTAATTTTCTGAAAAACTTCAATTTTTGATGAATAGTGAAACCACTAAGTGATAATCAAGCAAACTGATTTTTCAGTTAAATGAATGTTTACCACTAATGTGTATTGAATTTTGAAAATCCGACATACATGGTTGTTATTAAGAAGTAAAATGTGGTTCAATGAGATTATAATAATTTTTTGGTGAATAGTAACTTATTAAGTTCTTAATCGCGATTAGTGGTAATTAGTGTAGTTTAAGGTATAAATAATACATTAATAAAATGAAATGACCTAGACACATGTCCCAACCTCATTGGTTGTGTCATGGCCGACCATGACATGCCATGGGTCAACTGGGGGACCCCATGGATCCACTTTTGTTGGGAAATGACATAAATTACTTTTTATTTAATGTTAAAGTGAAAATGACACAAACATAATATGTTTTACAAAAACAATTTTTAAGTGGGGTTATACAAGTCCAAATTTTGATTATAAATAGTCATTGGAAATCTAAAAGGATTTCATATATCATAGGATTTATTTTATAATTTTTATACATTACATAAATTTAATTATTTATGACATAATAATGATGCAGCGATGACATCATTATTTGACGATTTAAATAAAATAGAAAGATAATGTAAAATATATGAACTAAACATGTCCAAAACCAATTGGATGAGTGGATTTAGAACCCTTATCACCTTATACACTAATTATATCAATGTGGGACCTTTTGAAACCGAAACACATTTTCAAATAAAGTAATGTTTCTTTACTTTCCAAAAGTGCCCCTCCTCCGCTCGTATAAAAGGCCCCCTCCTCTACCTCATTTCACACACTACTCAAGCCTTTGGCTCGGCCAACCCCTGACCATTTACTCTCTCCACATCCCTCTCCTCATCATAGAGGATTCCCTTTGGGCAAAATCCTTTCAAAGGAAGCCTTTAGGCTCAAATCAAAAGGAGATACACTTTTAAAGGTAATTCATTCTCTCATGTTCATTTGTTTTATTTTGCTTTTCCAACCCACTAAACTTTTTTTATTTACTTCTTTTTTAACAACACCAGTATCTTAAATATACTAGGATGTTGTTATATGATTTATTTGAGCTACAATCTCACACAACTACATCAAATGGTTAAAGAACATACGGTTTCTGTGGATGGTGAAATTCTGCCTCCCGAAACGATGATTGTTCAACACTCATTTAACACCTTCAAAGGTGGCCATTATGATGTCACTATTTTTATTTATGATATATAATATGTTTATGTTTTCCTTAAGCTTCTGTTTTTTTTCATTTTGGGCATACCTTTATGGTTTCCATTATGGGTAAACACGATATCTTCATTTTAGGAAGTGCGGACTACCACCCCCTAAAAGTGATTTGATTCGTTAACACCATATGTGGGATGTGTAAAGGATAAAGTTAATGATGTTATATATGTTATTATACTGGAATTATAATATACTCTTATATCATTATGATTCCATTCCAGAAAATACGAAATAGAAATGAAAGTAGCGTTCATGCGTACGTACGGCTTACCGTCTCCATGAACGGTGCATTTCATTTCTTACCTCTAAATGATTATGTAATATTATAAATGCATGTATGTACTGGATATATATGACATATATCATATCTACATCATGAATACCATTCTGGATATAATGAACCTTTGACCAAATTAACAACATATAAGTGTAAGAAGTCTATTTTTGACTTAAGAACCAAATACCGACAAAATGAACATTATTAACTTAACTGATTACATGATGTTCATAACATGGTATAAAATGAATAATGAACTTGAAAAAGATTCATAAGCAAGTAGAGATTAACTCAAGTTTATTATTCAGGAGATTAAAGAACGGTCGGGTCAAGTCGGATACGAGGTATGGGACTTCGTCTCAATCTCCTTTCGTTGAGGCATATTATATTTTATACACAACTTTCTTTTATACGGTGTATAAACCACTTTGAATTTTACGTTTATTCAAAAGGAATATTTTTTATACGAATCATTTACTAAACGACAAAAGGGAATGTTTTTGTCGTACGTATGCGGCGACAACGACTTCTCCGCCGTCGTGACCGTTATTTGAGTTTCGGATTCCTCTACAAGCCATACCTTCTTTTTTAAAAGAAAAATAAATACCATGTTTTACTTTTCTTTTATTTTGGTATGGAAAATGGTTTTCACAATGTTTTTGTGTTGTATTGATGTCTTGTGATTGAAATGTGGAAATGTTATGTTTCCTTTAAGCATGTTTTATGTGATATGATTATGTTATGGTTCTTGTGAATTATTATGAAGACGGGTGGTTCCGTGACAAACTAAGGGCGGGTGAGCCCGTTATAGCTCTCCAATTCATTGGGTAATGTGAAGGAGTGAAACGTTAAGATTTCTCTGAAGAGATTTTAGGGAATATACTGTGATGGGTATTCCAAACGTAACCAAGAGGGTTACTCCCTACGTAAGAATGTTATGAATGCCTCAAGTTACCTTTATGTCTTATGATTTCTATGATTTATTCATGATTTTATGAGCTATGTTAAAGTGCCTATGTTTTATGGGTAAAGTATGATTTCATTCTTATATATATGTGAACTCATGTTTCCTTTCCATGTTTTTTTATATAACCCATACTGAGTTTTTATGCTCATCCCATGTTTTTGAAATGTTTTTCACAGGTCAAGGGAAAGGTACATGATAAGATGATAGAGTCAAGGATGTGTCAAGAAATAATCCATGTTTTATTTTAAATATGTTTCAATTGATGGGAATGAAGAATACTATCTTTATGTAACCACTTTGTTTATATGTGGATTGTAATGCAAGTTTTATGATCTAATTCTCTAAAACTCTAAACCCAAAAATATCCTCAATGTGTAATCTTGTAATAACTCAAGATTAAGTAAGGTTTAAGGCTGGGGCATTATAGTTGGTATCAAAGGTCGGTTTAGATAACTTTAGGAGTTAGAATTCTATTGAATGATTATCCAAAAATATTTTTTCGAAATGATATAGCATTTAAAGATTACCATGTTGCTTCATCTAAGACATGTTTGTTCAGAATGGTTTTCCACAGAGGAAACAGGGAAGCAGTGCTAGGAAGGCATACAGAAGGAAATAACCTTTCGAATCAGCATCCAGAAATGGTCGGAATTGGAACTGAACAGTTTGTTGCAGTAATGGCGCAGTTGACTCAAGCGATAAATGGCGGTGGTATCCATGCACGAGATCAGCCAGATCAACCGCAGAGGAACATGTCAGTGGTGGAACATTTCATGAGGCAACATCCACCATCATTCAGAGGATCATCTGACCCTGTGCTAGCTGAAGGGTGGATTAACGCACTGGAGATGATTTTTTATGTCATGGGGTGTTCAGACAATCAAAAGGTTAGTCTTGCTATTTACCGTTTGGAGGGTGAAGCAGATCAGTGGTGGTCTATGGTTAAGAATATCAGGGACGCCGATGAGATTGATGCTCTTGACTGGGATGAATTCAAAGGTATGTTTCTTGAGAAGTATTTTCCTAAGGCAGTTCGACTTAGGATGGAAAAGCAATTCTTGGAATTGAGGCAAGAGGAAGACTCAGTGGATGCCTATGAAGAAAGGTTCACTCGATTGGCAAGGTATGCTCCAAATTTTATCCGGGACCTTGATTGTAAAATCAATCGTTTTTACTCAGGATTAAAGCCAAAATATCGAAAGGCATTAGCTTCTCGTGAGTTTAAAAGTTTTGAAAAGCTTGTTCGATGTGTTGAGAAGGTGGAAATGGAGTTTTCCGATGACCAAGTGTTCTATAACAACCAGCAGAAGAAGAGACCGAGGTGGCAGGAGAAAGGTAAGAATTCTTCAAAAAAGTCTGATGGTAAGAGAACTAAGTTTCCAGTTTGTGATAAATGTGGCAAAAGGCATGCTAGGGAATGTCTTCTGAATTCTGGGAAGTGCTACCGATGTGGTAAGATGGGACATAAGGCTCGTGATTGCACTGAAAAGGATCAAGGTGAAGGTAAGAACAAATTTGATTTACAGTTAGTGAAATGTTATAAGTGCAATGAGATGGGTCACTATGAAAACGAGTGTCCGACAAAGAGCTTGAGTGATGGGAAGCAGTTAGACTACAAGCAGAAAGGGGTGGTGAAATCCTTTGCAACTACTTCAGCAGATGTCGGGCCATCAAATGAATTTGTATCAGCTCCAGGGAGCTCAGTTTTTTTCAAAGATTGACTTGAGATCGGGGTACCATCAGCTGAAGGTAAAGGAGGCAGATATTCCGAAGACCCCGTTTCATACGAGATATGGCCATTATGAATTTGTAGTAATGCCTTTTGGGCTAACCAATGCACCTCCTGTATTCATGGACTTAATGAATAGAATTTTCCATGAGTTCTTGGATAAGTTTGTGGTGGTTTTCATTGATGATATTTTGGTGTTTTCTAAAAGTAAAGAGGAGCATGAAAAACATTTAAGGGTTATCTTGCAAACCTTAAAAGAAAAGAAACTGTATGGGAAATTCAGCAAGTGTGAGTTTTGGTTGCAACAAATTTCTTTCCTTGGTCACATTGTTTCTAAAGATGGAATAACTGTTGATCCTGCAAAAACAAAAGTTGTGGAAGAATGGCCAAGACCCACAAATGTAACCGAGATTTGTAGCTTCCTTGGTTTGGCGGGCTATTACTGAAGGTTTGTTAGAAATTTTTCGCGGTTATCTAGTCCAATAACTAAGCTAACTCGGAAGGGTGTTAAGTTTATCTGGACAAAAGAATGTGATGATTGTTTTCAGGAATTGAAAAGAAGATTGGTGAATGCTCCAGTTTTGGCACTACCTTCCAGGAAAGGTGAGTTTGTTATATATAGTGATGCTTCATTGAAAGGACTTGGTTGCGTCCTAATGCAGAATGATCGGGTAATTTCTTATGCTTCACGACAGTTGAAAACTCATGAGGTAAATTACCCTACACATGATTTGGAATTAGCTGCTGTTGTTTTTTCTTTAAAAATTTGGAGGCATCATTTGTATGGAGTAAAGTGTGAAATATATACCGATCACAAAAGTTTAAAGTATATATTCACTCAGAAAGAGTTAAACATGAGACAAAGGAGATGGCTGGAATTAATCAAGGATTATGATTGTACAATTCATTACCATCCGGGAAAAGCAAATAAAGTGGCTGATGCTTTGAGCCGAAAAAGTAATGCTTCATTAGAAATGTTGCGTTTGGAACGTGATCCTTTGGTCAAGGATTTAATGAACTTTGGCATAGAAGTTGTTGGTGTAGGATGTCCTTCTGTTTTGTTTCAGGTATCAGTGAGATCTTCTCTATCAGATAGAATCAAGCAATCACATAAGCAAGACAGTGAGTTGCAGAAAAAGGTAGAGCTGGTTCAGAAAGGTATGTTTCCTGAATTCAACATTGATAATGATTGCGTTTTGAGATTTGGGAAGAGATTGTGTGTGCCTTGTGTTTCACAGTTGAAGAGAGAGTTGTTATGTGAAGCTCATAGTTCTCTGTTTTTAGTTCATCCAGGTAGTACTAAGATGTATAGAGATCTGCGGGAGTATTACTGGTGGGATGGAATGAAAAGAGATATTTCTGATTTTACTGTGAAGTGTTTGACATGTCAACAGGTTAAAGCAGAGCGGCAGTTACCGAAAGGGATGCTTCAACCTTTACCAGTGCCAGAGTGGAAATGGGAGAATATATCCATGGACTTTGTTGTTGGATTACCGAAGACATCTCGAGGTAATAATGCAATCGGGGTTATTGTTGATCGCTTGACCAAATCTGCTCATTTCCTTTCTATACGAGATACTTTCTCTCTTGATCAACTTTCCCGTTTGTATCTTAAAGAGAGAGTCAGGTTACAAGGAGTTCCTCTCTCCATTGTATCGGATCGTGATCCCAGGTTTACTTCTATCTTTGGGAAAGGCCTTCAGAAGTCGTTGGGTACTGAATTAAATTTTAGTACAGCTTTTCATTCTCAATCAGATGGACAGTCAGAACGAATAATTCAGACATTGGAGGATATACTACGAGCTTGTTCTATGGATTATCAGGGAAGTTGGGACCAACATCTTTCTTTGGTTGAATTTTCATATAATAACAGTTTCCATTCCAGTATACAAATGGCACCATTTCAGGCACAATATGGGAAGAGGTGTCGAACTCCAGCTTTCTGGGATGAAGTGGGTGAAAGGAAGTTGATGGGACCAGAATTGGTAGAAGAGATGGCAGAAAAAGTTCAGTTGATTCAGAAACACATGAGAACAGCTCAGAGCAGGCAGAAGAGTTATGCGGATAACCGGAGGAAGGATCTATCTTTCTAGGTAGGTGATCATGTTTTTCTCAAGGTTTCTCCTTGGAAAAGTGTGATGAGATTTGGTAAGAAAGGAAAGTTGAGTCCAAGGTTCATTGGGCCATACGAAATTCTGGAGAGAGTTGGATCAGTTGCATACCGAGTGGCTTTACCTTCGAGTTTATCTCAGGTACACAATGTTTTTCACGTTTCGATGTTGAGAAAGTACATGCCAGATCCATCTCATGTTTTGAGTCCAGAGGTAGTTCAGCTGGAAGAGAACCTATCTTATGAGGAACAACCGGTCCAGATTCTTGACCACAGGGAGAAAGTGTTACGGAATAAGGTGATTCATTAGGTAAAGGTTTTGTGAAAAAACCACATGATTGAAGATGTAACATGGGAATCTGAAAATGCAATGAGGGATAAGTACCCCCATTTATTCGATAAGTAAATAAATTGCGGGGACGCAATTTTCTAAAGGGGGAAGGATGTAACATCCCAAGTAAGTAATGAATAATATATATTTTTATTTATGTCTATTAATGATTAAGATAGTGTTATAGAGGCTTAAAATGAAAATAAATACAATCTTATGCATGGAATACACTAATATTCTTAAAAGATTGTTTTAGTGCTTTTTGATGGAAAACCATTTTTGAATCTATATTTTGACAATTTTATAAACTATGTTTGTCAAAATAAAATTATTCTTTATGATTGGGACATCAAAATTTACTTTGTGTGAATTTTTGGTATTTTTCTGACAAGGTTCATTTTTTAATGAATAGTGAAAAATACTGCATTTTACATCAAAACTGCTTTTTAATCTAATTTATTTATATGATTAGATTATCTTTTGAATTGGTATTAATGTGTAATATTAATATATTTTTACCATTTAATCCAATGGTGGTCATTGGAGTCAATTTCACTTTGAAATTGGACTTAAACTGGTGTCAATCTTTTGATACTTATTGTTTCATAAAAACACGCTATTTGCTCTGATTGCGGGAATTAATTATTAAATTAATTAATGTGACCTATATGTTTTGAATTTTGTAAAATAGACTTTATTTTTGAATTCGGAATATCAAATATAGCTTAGGGTGAATTTTTGGTAATTTTCTGAAAAACTTCAATTTTTGATGAATAGTGAAACCACTAAGTGATAATCAAGCAAACTGATTTTTCAGTTAAATGAATGTTTACCACTAATGTGTATTTAATTTTGAAAATCCGACATACATGGTTGTCATTAAGAAGTAAAATGTGGTTCAATGAGATTATAATAATTTTTGGTGAATAGTAACTTATTAAGTTCTTAATCGCGATTAGTGGTAATTAGTGTAGTTTAAGGTATAAATAATACTTTAATAAACTGAAATGACCTAGACACATGTCCCAACCTCATTGGTTGTGTCATGGCCGACCATGACATGCCATGGGTCAACTTGGGGACCCCATGGATCCACTTTTGTTGGGAAATGACATAAATTACTTTTTATTTAATGTTAAAGTGAAAATGACACAAACATAATATGTTTTACGAAAACAATTTTTAAGTGGGGTTATACAAGTCCAAATTTTGATTATAAATAGTCATTGGAAATCTAAAAAGATTTCCGATATCATAGTATTTTTTTTATAATTTTTAGACATTAAATAAATTTAATTATTTATGACATAATAATGATGCAGCGATGACATCATTATTTGACGATTTAAATAAAATAGAAAGATAATGTAAAATCTATGAACTAAACATGTCCAAAACCAATTGGATTAGTGGATTTCGAACCCTTATCACCTTATCCACGAATTATATCAATGTGAGACCTTTTGAAACCGAAACACATTTTCAAATAAAGTAATGTTTCTTTACTTTCCAAAAGTGCCCCTCCTCTCCTCTTATAAAAGGCCCCCACCTCTACCTCATTTCACACACTACTCAAGCTTTTGGCTCTGCCAACCCCTGACCATTTACTCTCTCCACATCCCTCTCCTCATCCTAGAGGATTCCCTTTGGGAAAAATCCTTTCAAAGGAAGCCTTTAGGCTCAAATCAAAAGGAGATACACTTTTAAAGGTAATTCATTCTCTCATGTTCATTTGTTTTATTTTGTTTCTCCAACCCCCTAAACTCTTTTTATTTACTTATTTTGTAACAACACCAGTATCTTCAATATACTAGGATGTTTTTATATGATTTATTTGAGCTACACTCTCACACAACTACATCAAATGGTTAAAGAACATACGGTTTCCGTGGATGGCGAAATTCTGCCTCCCGAAACGATGATTGTTCAACACTCATTTAACAACTTCAAAGGTGGCCATTATGATGTCACTATTTTTATTTATGATATATAATATGTTTATGTTTTTCTTTAAGCTTCTGTTTTTTTTCATTTTGGGCATACCTTTATGGTTTCCATTATGGGTAAACACGATATCTTCATTTTAGGAAGTGCGGACTACCGCCCCCTAAAAGTGATTTGATTCGTTAACACCATATGTGGGATGTGTAAAGGATAAAGTTAATGATGTTATATATGTTATTATACTGGAATTATAATATACTCTTATATCATTATGATTCCATTCCAGAAAATACGAAATAGAAATGAAAGTAGCGTTCATGCGTACGTACGGCTTACCGTCTCCATGAACGGTGCATTTAATTTCTTACCTCTAAATGATTATGTAATATTATAAATGCATGTATGTACTGGATATATATTACATATATGATATCTACATCATTAATACCATTCTGGATATAATGAACCTTTGACCAAATTAACAACATATAAGTGTAAGAAGTCTATTTTTGACTTAAGAACCAAATACCGACAAAATGAACATTATTAACTTAACTGATTACATGATGTTCATAACATGGTATAAAAGGAATAATGAACTTGAAAAAGATTCATAAGAAAGTAGATATTAACTCAAGTTTATTATTCAGGAGATTAAATAACGGTCGGGTCAAGTCGGATACGAGGTATGGGACTTCGTCTCAATCTCCTTTCGTTGAGGCATATTTTATTTTATACACAACTTTCTTTTATACGGTGTATAAACCCCTTTGACTTTTACGTTTATTAAAAAGGAATATTTTTTATACGAAGCATTTACTAAACGACAAAAGGGAATGTTTTTGTCGTACGTATGTAGTGACAATGACATCTCCGCCGTCATGACCGTTATTTGAGTTTCGGCTTCCTCTACAAGCCATACCTTCTTTTTTAAAAGAAAAATAAATACCATGTTTTACTTTTCTTTTATTTTGGTATGGAAAATGGTTTTCACAATGTTTTTGTGTTGTATTGATGTCTTGTGATTGAAATGTGGAAATTTTATGTTTCCTTTAAGCATGTTTTATGTGATATGATTATGTTATGGTTCTTGGGCATTATTATGAAGACGGGTGGTTCCGTGATAAACTAAGGGCGGGTGAGCCCGTTATAGCTCTCTAATGCATTGGGTAACGTGAAGGAGTGAAACGTTAAGGTTTCTCCGAACAGATTTTAGGGAATATACTGTGATGGATATTCCAAACATAACCAAGAGGGTTACTCCCTACGTAAGAATGGTATGAATGCCTCAAGTTACCTTTATGTCTTATGATTTCTATGATTTATTCATGATTTTATGAGGTATGTTAAAGTGCCTATGTTTTATGGGTAAAGTATGATTTCATTCTTACATATATATGAACTCATGTTTCCTTTCCATGTTTTTTTATATAACCCATACTGAGTTTTTATGCTCATCCCATGTTTTTGAAATGTTTTTCACAGGTCAAGGGAAAGGTACATGATGAGATGATAGAGTCAAGGATGTGTCAAGAAATAATCCATGTTTTATTTTAAATATGTTTCCATTGATGGGAATGAAGAATACTATCTTTATGTAACCACTTTGTTTATATGTGGATTGTAATGAATGTTTTATGATCTAATTCTCTAAAACTCTAAACCCGAAAAGATCCTCAATGTGTAATCTTGTAATAAGTCAAGATTAAGTAAGGTTTAAGGCTGGGGCCTTATACTGAATCCTTTTTTAGGAATTTTCTTGGAAATTGTAGATATATTCCATTATGATTCTCTCTTTTTGAGCTCAAGGAGGGTAGCGACAACTGTAATCTGTTGGTGGTATACCATGGGCTTCCAGTAGAACCTCAAGTATTTCCCCTTGAGGAACCACCTAGTGTTCTTGATATGGGAGTAGATTCCATGTCCTAAGAGGTTTTTTGATGCATTATGAAAACCTTTCTAGGTTCTATGTGCCATATCATCCCTATAGAAGCCTTGGAACATTTTTTCCAGAAGCAGCATCCGCCCATATTTTCATGGGATGGTTGTCCAAAATATGTTGAGCTATAACTTGAGACTACATTATCAATATTCAAGAATCTTTAGACACCTCTAGAGTGGAGAGTAATTCTCATGGAATATATTCTTTGGGGATCCACTAAATGCTGGTGAGTTGTTCAAAACCTAGCTTATAGACATTGAGGTATGTTTTGTATAGATATACAATCCATGTTTTCTAATTACTTATTTTATGAGACCATGAGATATAAATAGACCATTTATTTTATGAATCTTGAGTAGGGTGTGATTAGAGTTACGGATTATTCATCTATATTTAATGAGATTTAGTGCTTTGTGCCTCTCTATCATGCTGATGATCCTTCTAGTGAGAGACACTTTTTAAAAGGTCTAAAGGATTTCATTAAGTAAGAGGTGAATGTGTTTATATTGAATACTATATCTAAGATACATAATCATATGCTAATTAACGATAAAAAATTTTGGGATGGCGGAGGCCCCAAGTAAAGTTCTGTTTATTCTTGACCGAATGTTTTAGTTACTAGTTCATGGAAGCACTGTTTTGCGATTTCACATTTGGGGAATACTATCCAGGGTGTGATCTCTATAAGTTCAATATTATATCATCATTATGGAAGTATTTTAAACATGATGAGTTAGTGAGATTGAGACTCTTCCAGGTGGAGATCTTATATATGGATGATCCATCTATAATATTCTATTATGACATTTAATCTAGTAGTTAGTGGGAGGGTGTCGACAACGAATCTAGATTCAGTAGAAGTACTCCTAGCTTCGGGTCAGGATGGAAGTTAGATTAAATCTCCTTGTTTATGGAAATTAGTTTTTCAGGGTTGACACTATTTTCACCATGAAAATTAAGTGAACAAACTCTGGGAATCCATGTTCTTTCTCAAGAATGCAGTTTATGCTTGATATATTCAGCACAACCTATACATGATGAGTAGAGTGTCAAGAATTATATTGTGAGAGGTATGATCATAGTAGCCTATACAATAGTATTTTATATTTTGATTTGATTTTTTCTCATAGTATCAAATCTGTACCTCTAGTGGGGAACCCCGTGATCATCTTTCATCTTTTTAACAACTTTATGGCCCTTGATACACTTTTGGAGATCAAATTGATGAGTGTATTCTAGTCTAGGGTGATCATCCTTGAGATATGTGGGTCTCACATAATAGTTTATTTATTCATCATCAAGATTATATTATTTGGAATCATACATTGGATATAATGGGATGTTTATAATCTTTCCCATGTAATTTTCAAGCACTGGGCGGGGACTTTCACATCACTAGAGTGTGCAATTTTTATTCACAAGGATGTATATGATGTCAATGAAGGTAGAGATAGACTATAGCATCTTGTGATAAGATCGATGATAGCCCAAATTTCTATATTATATTTTGATGATCAAGGTATGTTACTTGCATATTTTCTTCTAGTAGTAGATCATTATTGGTATTTCTACATATATTAATATTCTACTCTACCTCTAGAGATAGTGAGGTGGAATTATCTATCAATATAGTTCTGATATATGAAACATTATCCATTCATCCTTATAGGATGGCTCTTTATTTTTTAGGATCTCAAAATATAGGTAGAGGAAATAAGGGAAAAGGGGATTTTATAACATAGTACATCTCAATGGGGTTTCCAATTTCCTTTTGAAAAAAATTCAGATCAAAAAATTAAGATATGTGTCGATTAACAAAAAATAAACCTTTTGATAGTTAAGAACTGGTATCCCTTTCCATGGATATATGATCTCTCTGAATATATATGAAGATATTGGGTGTTTTGAATGATTGAGCTGAGATCAGGTTGTCATCATCCATCTGTTAATCCTATAGACATACAATTTACATATTCTCTTACCATGTATGGTTAATATGAATATCTGGTTAGGTAATTTGGTGTAATGAATGTGTTAAAAGTTATCATGGAACTGATTAAATGGGGTTTCTGTCCATATCAGGATTCATTTGTGGTGGTATTCATGGATGATAAATTTGTGTATTCTCACATTCAATATGATGATGCCAAACATCATGAGGTCATATTGGATAAACTGATATAGTATAAATTAAATTTTATAAAAACTATGTTCCACACCTAGATGCATAATATTCACAACATGGGTCATATTATATTTGTGAAATGAGTATAAGTTGACCCAAAAAAGCTGATATCTGTAATTTCATGGGAGAATACCAAAACCATATTTGACATATAATGTTTTTTATGGATATTTATATATTACTGGTGTTTTATGAAGGACTAATCATTCTAATAAGATCCTATAACAGTCATAAATATGAACGAAACGAAGTTTATATAGTTACATACTATCAAGACAACCTTTAAAGAGATAAAAAAGAAAGCTTAATTTTGCATTGGTCCTAATTATACTAGAGAGGGGCAGAAGCTATATTGTATTTTGTGATGCATAATGCCACATTATAGGAGTTGATTAGATATAGGAGTGAGTCATGATGTACATGGTTTGCCAACTGATTCCACGTGAGAGTAGCTACTCGATGTATAGTCTCGAGTTATCAACTATTGTACATTCTTTGCATTGTTTGAGTCGTTATTTATTATGAGAATATTTTACGTTTTAGAGTGGCTAAAAAATATATAAGAACGTATTTATCTAATGAGACTTGTGTATTAGGAAATGAATTTTGGTTGAGTATCTATAGTATTTTCACTTTGAGCATTTTTATACATCTGAAAAGGTTAATTTATTTGTGGATGCATTATGCAGAAGGACTTACATATAGGTAGGTCAGGAGGCTAGTAGTGTGTTTCAGTTTATGTACATATTCATCGAGATGTACTTGGTGGTGTAGGATTGTCTTCAGAGGACTTTTATCTCATCCTCAGTAGTAAAATAAAATCTTTTTAGATAGTGAGTATGAGATAGTTATTAAATTCTAAGTTCATACTCCTATGAGAGAGTGTGGAAGGTGGTGTATTAATTCATGGATTTACCATTGGTGAGGATGAAATTATATGAAAAAAAGTTCATGCTTGGGTCCCTATAGACAAATGATAGTTGTTGTTCTGATACTTTATGCCTCTTCTTGGGTAATACATCATAGAATGACCAAGACGTAATAGGATTTATACTTCCAGTATAGGTGGACATCTATGAATTTAGGGTTCACTTGTTTTTTCTTTAGGTGTTCCACTTGTTAGAAGGTGAAGGAAGAACAAAAAAAATAGAAAGGATTTTATAGATGCTTTCAATTCCTGGGTGGAATTGGGAAGATGTTGTAATTAATTACATGAACGTCTTTCCTTGTTCACCTAGATGTAGTGATTTTTTATGTGTTATTGTGGATAGGTTCATGAGGATCAACCATTTCTTACTAATTAGGGATACCTTCTCAGTTGATGATTTTGGGATAAATTATATCCCTGAAGTTGTAAATGTTCACAGGGTTCCTCATACATTTGTTTCTGGTAGTGATTCATTGTTTAAATCACTATTTGTAAAGGATTATAGTGTGTCATGGGTATATAAGTGATTTTTAGAATGTAATACCACGCTCAGACCGATGGATATTCAAATCACACTATATAGGTTCTAACATATATTCTTAGAGAATAAACTCTTGATATTAGGGGCCCTTGGGATAGGCATATACCTATAGTAGAGTTGTCCAACAATAATATATAATAGGGATCAATACATATAGAACCTTATGATCCTTTTTAATGTAGAAAATAAAAATCACCTCAACGATGGTTAAAGCTAGAAGAGGTAGTGCCACTCAAAATGCATCATATATAAAAGACTTCAGAGTATGTACACTTGATTAGAATGTGGATGGGTACTACACGGTCTAGGAAAAAAATTTGTTTTCATCATCATCGGTGTCCTCTAGATTCAATGGTCGGGGATCAATTATTTTTACATATCTCCTCAATGATGGGGCCTTGAAAATTTAAGTGATGGGGTAATATTTCACTAATATATATCAAGGATTTTGATATTCTAT
Organism: Viscum album; assembly: GCA_963277665.1. Taxonomy (NCBI): domain Eukaryota; kingdom Viridiplantae; phylum Streptophyta; class Magnoliopsida; order Santalales; family Viscaceae; genus Viscum; species Viscum album. The sequence goes on from OY728160.1 coordinate 1,925,932,713, forward strand.
AGAGAGTTACCCCAGTATCCTATCATTTGTTGTTACCTCGAAGGTAACAATCCATGCTTGTTTTTTTTAAAGTATCTCCAAAGTGACTGTATCACCAAGACCCATCTCTTAAAATTAATCTATATAATATTGAGTTATAGTTAGATGTGTACTTTATGGACCATCTTATATGTATCATTGATTAGATCAAGAAAGCTCCCCATGGTCTAACATTTCCTCTAGTATTGGTGTTATTGTAGCACACCGATGTACAAGAAAAAATGTGGGTTACAAAAAATTATATATTTTCATAGTAGAAAATATTATTCTCAAACAATGCATGGCCACATTTTTAAGGAAGATTCTAGTATGAAATTTTTTAAAGGGTAAACATTGTAAGATTTGTATTTTTTCTATAAGGTACATATCCGTTTATTTCAGATCAAACTCTTTTTTATGTTGTATTTTTGGTTTATACCCTATAGATGTGGTTGTGGGTAGGATAGGGTGTTTTGGAATGAAGTGAGCAGGGGACTGAACGAATGTTGAATTCCATATAAATGACATTTATTTGGAATAAATGGTGTTTAACAAATAAATTATTTGTAATTTATTTACACACAAGGTAAATTCCTCGATTCATTTCATAAAATAAGAAGTAGGGCCTTATTATTTTTATATAATCTTACCCCCTAAATTCTTTGGGATTTAAAATAATTCCTTAAATCATAACACAATGCTGGGGACTCATTTTACAACATAAATTCTATTTTGGTATTCATTCATCTCAATTTATTTTGGATTTTTGGTTACCTAATCCTATTGCGACATTCATTTTTTCTCTACACCTAATTGGAGTTATTTTGGTATAGGCTCTTATGCCCTATTTTTAGGAATTTTTTATTTTATTCATTATTCTTCTAATCTAGATTCATTCTGAGATTGATAAACGTAACTTTTTCTACAATTGAAATGTGGTAATTGTTCTATAACTTTTATTGAAGATTCAATTTGTTTTGTATCTATTTTTTGATGTTCTTCAGGACATACCATATAGTAAATTATCCTAAATTAATTAAAGTACTTGATTAAATTGTTGTATCCTTGATAACATTCCCAATCAGTATGATTATATGATATGATATTTTCATCCTCAACCCAGAAAACATGTTTGGTATGCTTATCTATCTTCCTAATGAGTTACCACCCCATTAGGTTTTTGTGTATGAGACCTCCACTAGTGGGATCCTTAATGAATGAAATGATATTATTAAAAGTGGGTACATGCCTCTTCTTTCGAGTGACTACATGATATTATACTAATTTAATTTTTTAAATGGATTTTATGGAATGAGTTGGATTAAGTCATGGATTGTGAATGGTTATGAAATGGTTGAAGAAATACATTTTGAAATGGGTTAAATTATAAAGTGAATAACTAATGAATGAACCTTATTTGAGTGTATTAAATGAAATAGTCATTTATAATCAATTGTTTCACAACTACATTGAATTACATGGAAATTTCTACTACATTGAATTACAATTATATTGGATTGCATAGACATTTCGACTCCATGGATCCTAATTACCTGGGATTGCTTCAGAATTACTACTTCATTGATCTAATTATAGGGTATGACACTTTATTACATGGTATAATACATTGAGGATTATTTTATTATTTATTACTTTGATCTAGAGCACGTATTCTTAACATGAGGTGGAAGGCTTGGTCTTTATACCTTTTTTTCAACCCATAGGGCCTGACACTAGATTACTCAGAACGGGATGAAATGGATGATTACCGATCTATATAGAAAGACCTAGTTTGGTATTAGATGAAAATTTTCAGACTAGAAATTATAAAAAATACATTATCATTATATCTAGCTAGCTCATGTTATAGTTTTTGGATTATAGTGAGACTTTTTTGATGGACATTATTACTACTTCTTAATAATTTTTATTATTATTATATGTATTTCAAAATTATTTGTCATGTATTACATAGACTATAATTGTTATTGACTCCATTAATGGTTGCCTAATTAGTGTTATCTCACACCATGTTTGGGAGGTAATTGTGAAACCCAGATATAATTCATTGATGAAGGTAGGGACCAAGGAATGATCCCTCTTTATGATGGTATATTTACTCAATTGAAGGGGTGAATAGGATTGAGCTATAACTGTGATTCTATTAGGAGATAAGAACTTTTTATGTTTTTTGATTCTTCTTCCATGTAATATAATTCATGCATGTTTCCATGTAATTTCGGTGATTTTGTATAGAGACACTAATTTATCATCATATTGAATATGACACTACTTTTGGTTTCATTATTATTACGTTCATATTGACGTTAATCTGCAGTTGTTCTGTTATTTGATATGATTTCTCATTTTGATTGAAAAGATTCCATTTTGTTGATACACATTGGATATAGGTGTATAGTCTCCTCACCAAACCACATTATACTTTCTTTTATAGTCAACTAACATTGTCATATGTGGAGGCATGCCTAAGGCCATGTGACCCATCAGTGCGGGTCATTGTTTAGTGGCTCCAATATCATGAAGATACATGATGTCTCAGTTTGGGGGATATCTCACATTATCTTTCCTCATTGAGGGAAGGTAGTATAACCCTCACCTATCAAGTAGTTAAATACAGTAGTAGAGAAGTATATGAATGCACACAATATTAGTGAAATCCATTAGTTCCTGGGAATGAGGTTTCTAATGTTCCCTGGTGATCTAGATCCCTAGTAAAAAAGGATAGTATTCAATCAGTGATCATAGTTTTCAAATATTTTCACACCCTAACTGATCAGATGGATCCAATGGAAGATAGTCTTATCTTTGGAGTAGTTAGGCTCTGGTGGAGTCTAGTTAAGAAGACACTAGACTAGTCAGTACTATAATTTTACAACTTCATGAATCTATTTCTAGAGTACAACTACTCCTCATGTTTGGGTTCGTTTTTGATTTATCTAATCTTACAACCACATCATGGAGGGATGAATGATTTTCAATATACTATGAGTTTCAATGCACATAAATGGGACCCCCTCAACATGATACAGAATGGTCCATGCGTGGAATTTTCAGTAGGGTCTTAACCTATACATATATTCCAATGTGGATCCCTTGTGTTTTCCCAAATATATTATAGTTCTAGAGAAAAATCTAGTGAGTTAGAGATTAATTATAAGTGGCACCATACATATTGAGACATTGGAAAGAATACCATGGCTTATTCATCTACAGTGGCTCAAAGATGACAGGTGTCAAGGCATATGAGCTGTACCCATGTTCGGTTTGAGGCTCCTAGTCATGCAGCATAGAGGAAATTATAATAGACTGGGGTATCCATGTTAGGGAATGTGTTATGCCAGTTAGGGTATTGGTTATATTTAACATGATTTACCAAAACACAATGATGATAATGGTAGGAAGGAAGTGCATAGATAGCCACAATAAAGGCAACATTATGATCAATGATCTCCAATGAAAGGATTGCGCATCTCCCAGGGGAGGAAAAGCTAGAAGACAATCTGGAGGGGATCTTAGACAAGGATCTAGTGGTGGTGGAAGATGTGATGACATACGTCCACTCCAAAAAATATCCCCATTATATAAAATGGAATTTTTTGTTTGGGCCTTGGGTAGATACATGTTTTAGAGTATTTTAAACAACAATCTCATGATATGATTATCAGTTTATTAATTATTTATTTTACTATTTCTTCAGCATTATTAGACATATGTGTGTGTTATTCCTTTGTCTCCTTACTCATAGTATGAGATTTGGGTATTCCAATTGAGTCATTATCCAAAAATAATTGTATTATGGTTTATATATGGAATGATTCTCTAATATCACCAATCTTCCTTGATAGAGAGAGAGTTAATCATGGGATATATTGGTCATAATGACGAATTATTATTAAATCCAATTGGGCATGGAATGGAGTTCCACGATCTGATCCTATATTGAAAATCACCATAGATGAGTCAAATGCCAATAGACTAATGGGGAATGATGTTACATTTTCTGTGAGACAGATCTCCTGGTAATGTATGAGGGCCTTGTGTGTAGAAATCCATAACTAATCAACCGTGAATTTGAGACTTTCTCCCTCATCACACTAGGATCCTTATGAATTTAGTTTCCTTTAGTCATGAAGGATTATATGGAAATCATCCTTGAGTACATTCTAAGCCTACTTTTGAGGCGGGATATGGATTTTTTCATCTAATTGCACCTAGGGACTACTCTGATACATTTTTCATAATATCATATGGCCGCAACTAATTCCTAAAAGATGAGGTTGTAGTTAAAGGACTATTAAGAGATGTATTTTATTAGTCATGGTGTGTCCCCCTGGGATGTACCTTTTTTATTGAAAATTTTTTATGTGAGGTTACATATTTTTGTTGATTATAATTTATTGAACTATGATATTATAATTAATATTTGTCCCTTATAAAGGGCTGACAATCACTTCGATCAATTAAGATGCACGATATGGTTCATAAAGACTGATCTCAGGTTCAGATTCCATGAGTTGGGGGTTCTCATGTATGATATTCCAATGATTTCTTTTTCATGTACCTATAGACACTTTGTATTGTTTGTATAATATTAGGTGAGATGAATTCAGACAACATGTTTACTAGTCTGATTAACTAGATATTCCATCCATACTTGAATATAAATTTTTTTTGACTTCATTGATGACACACTCATCTACTATGTAACATAGGAAGAGATTATAGAGCACCTAAGTGTGGTCTTGAAATTTATTCGAGAGAACCATCATTACGGTAAGATCTCATAGATTGAGTTCTAGATCCATGAGGTACAATTTCTAAGAAATTTCCATTATGATCATGGATTTGTTTTAGATCTAGAATTGATCGATTAAATTATTGATTTGGAGACACCAAAAAGGGTATCAGCGGTGCATGGGTTTCTTGGTTTTTGTGGGAAAATATAGGAGTTTCATGGAAGAATGATTAATTAATTAATCCATTTTTTATAATATAACATAGAGATGGAATATTTTAACAGTGTTTCATCAAATTTAGATATCCATTGAATAGCTGATGATGAGGATAACTAGTGGCCCCATTTTTAGACTACTGATGGAGGGAATAGAGTACGTTGTGTAGTGGGATTCCTCAATTGAAAGTATTAGCTACATGTGAATAAACAGTTAGGTAGTGTTCACATATGGAAAGAGGTTGTTGAGACTCAATGATTATAAGTACACAAATCATTACTTGTATTTATAACTAGAAGTCCTTTCTCGAAGCATGTGGAGGAACTATCTTATGTTATGCCACATTTTTTTACTCCGGACATATGTTTCATACGGATTTCTTCAAACATAAATACATAAACCATAGAAATAGGTGCTTATAACGACCCATACTTTACATACATTGGAATTACTTCAGAATTTAAGCACACTTATTACAACATATAACAAAACTAGGAAAGAACCGTATAGGTATAGAGTCTTTAGAATCTGGGAAACATAAACAGCTGGTTCATAAAACATCTACTTTTCCTCCCATTTATTTCATCATATCTAGATTCCCTTATTGGACTATCATACTTAATAACCTTCTTCCTGACCTGGGAAAATAAAACATACAAAAGGGTGAGCTCAAATACTTAGTAAGGTTAAACAAAAGAAATATCAATCACATAATATACATAAGAACATAACTTTTGGAAATCATAACCTGCAAAAGAAATCATAATATCATAACATGGGATAAATCATAGTAATGAAATGTAATACCAATAATCATAACATAAAACATGAAACTTTTTGGAATACACACATTATCATAGAGAATCATTTCTTATTAGTCAAGACTCATTTCTAAGACTATCTTAGTGGACAAAGTCCATTTCTGAACTGAGTTCACTCCTTGTTTCAGTCCTGTTTCACTGAACCGGTTTAACCTGCCGTTCCAGCCATGTCTATCTCATGAGATATAAAATCTTTACCCAATGCATTGGAGGGATATATAGGTCCCACCCATCTCATAATGAATCCATTTTTATGTGTACCACAAAATCATAAATGATACATCTTTGCATAACCCATGTAATAAAAATGGGATTCTTAAACATCATGACATCATAAAACAATTCATATAAGATAAAGGAATTCATTAAAATAATTCCATCTCAACATATTCAAATCAATGTAATAATAGGGATAGAAACAGAACCCTATATTATCTTAGATGGAAAATAATTTTGATAAAACACTTGAACTCCATTCTTGAAGAAAATATCCTTTAGACTTCAAAAACATTTTCCTTTCTTAACATGTCATACAATTTAAAACTAAAAGAAGTTGATTAAAAATAAACATGAAAACATGTAAAGGAATATTCTTGGAAATAATGTTTTAAAAATCCATTCATGTTGTATAAGTTTTAAAAAAACATTCTTCTTGAACTTTTGTCGGAAAAGTCAAAAAGTATCTCGTACGAAAAATGACAAAATATTCCTTTCATATATTTTACTAAAAACACACCGAAGGGTAAAATTGGATATAAAAATTTATAGGTTTATGGAAATAATATTTAATATTGAGGAAACATGGATGTGGATGATAAAATACACCCCAGTAAATACCAAAGTATAAACAATCTCAGATAAAAATGAGATTGTGATATTTTACCTTACCTTAGATCCGATTTGCTTTGTAAGTGTCTGAACCTCCTGTATAATGATTTTAATAATGTTATTGACTTATTCCAGAATCATACATATTTTTATGATGTCATATATGGTCATATTCATAGCTTCTTGTTAGTAATATTTCATTAATACTTGTTTATTCTGGTGTTTATTACTTTTTATTCTTATGTGTGTTTTGTCAAATAGATTCTTATCCTTATTTTTAGGATATAGATACCGCATTTCCAGAATGTTATTAGTGTAATATATATCATATTTATTCACTCAATTCATTTATATAATCATTATTCAATGAAGATCATGTAGAACGAGTCGCATCACATCGTGGAGATGGTATTCCGTACGTACGCACGAGCGATGATATCGTTCCCATGATCGTGGAATTGTATTGGAGTGTATGTATACTATTTTAGAATCACTATCACTCTACAATAGTCATATATAGTCATTATTTACACCATTATACCCATCCAAGTAAGGTGGTGGTGGAAAATAAATTACACCACGGCGTGGAGACGGTATTTCGTACGTACGCACGTGCGGTGATTTCATTCTCCGTAGGATGGATATATGTTGAAATAGGGTTGTTTCATACTTATAATAACATATCAGTATATGAGTTATACTGATGTTATTACTTTATAATGAAACAACTAAATAAGAAGAAGTAGAAGAAGAAATAAAGTTGAAATAATTGGTAACAGACATTACCTCTTCTTTGAAGAGCCTCTTTGAGACCTCCTTTTAGACCACTAAAATTGGTCTTTGAAGAATACCAGGACCTCTAAGATGTCTATAGAGAAGTGGATAGGAGAAATTGGCAGGGGTTGGCTGAGCTTGAAGGCTCAATGTGGTGTGAGGAAGAGGGAGAGGAGGTGCCCTTTTATAAGGGAGGAGAGGAGCTCCTTTGGAAAAACTAAATATATTATTTTATTATAAAGCCAAATTCGGTTTTAAATAGATCCAAATTGATTTATTTCGAATCTAAGCTGTTTATGGGTCGAAATACTCTCATCCAATAGAATTTAGACTTGTTTAGGTTCCTATTTTAACATTATCATTTAGATTTAACATTAAGTTAAATAATTTTACTTTTACCGTGTCTTCTTGTGTTCTTATACTATAAGGTTAATAAACTTACTATAAGCAGCCAAAAGAACCCCAAGATGTTTAATATTAATATATATATCCTTATCTAAGTCATTTTGTAGAACCATAGATTTTTAGGAATAAAATAACAATTAATAAAATAATATTTTTTTAAAAAACTATTTTCTGTCAATTTTGACACTATTTAGTAATTTATTTTTGTGAAACTCAAAACAGAATTATTAGTTAGAAAAAAGTTACTTAAATCAATACTAACATGTCATATTAACCTATAAATTAGTTTAATTCATAAAAAGTCTCAAATTATATTTATTTGGGTATTTATAAGATCAATTATGTCAATATTTCATTAATAAGATAATTACTACATCATCTTTGTGTCATAAATAAATTAAATTATATAAAGTATAAAAATTAAAAATAAAAGATAATTATGTAGGAAATATTTTTATCTTTCTAATGAATATTTATAGTCGAATATATCTTATGTATAACCCTATATTAAAAATTATTTTCTTATTAATCTTTGATTTTAACTATTTTAACCCTTCTTTATATAAATTAATAATAAATGTCCTAATCTAATCCAAGTGGGCCTAAATTGTAATATTTTATTCCTAAGGTTGTTTTTGGTCGAATTTCACTTATACAATATAATTAGGACATGTGTTAGGAAAAAATAAGGGCATTTTTACCCTTAATTACCCTATTTACTTTTAACCGTGTTAAATAAAAGTAAAAAGTTACAATTCATCAAAAATTATTTTCATCTCATTGAACCACATTTTAATTAATGACATCAACCGTGTCTCTAGGATTTTTGACATTAAACTCACATAAGAGGTAAAATTATGTTTTATGAAAAATTCAGTTTTTTTAACTACCACTTAGTGGTTTCACTATTCATCAAAAATTAAAAGTTTTTAGAAAAATACCAAAATTTCACCCTAGGCTAACTTAGATATTCCGAATTAAAAAATGAAGTCAATTTTGAAAAATAAAATTTCAAAAATTTCAAAAAGTGGTTATTACTATTCATAACGGCTAGTTTTAATAATATTTTAATAGCATATCGTTGTTTAGTGAAACTCGGTATTGCGTACGATGCAAGCTATCGAGGAAGGTCGTGATTGCGTGTAAAGAAAGCCAAGAAAGTGTTGTGTATGTGAATGATTCCTTTGATGATTTATATGACATAAAAGTCTCGGGTGTTACATTCTACCCCCCGTAAAATTAATTTCACCCTCGAAATTCGTCACTTTGTAACAAACAGATGAGGATACCTCTCCCTCATCATATCCTCATGCTCCCATGTAGCTTCTTCTAATTGGTGGATCCTCCATAAAACATTCACCAATCGAGTAGTCTTGTTTCGTAGGACTTTTTTGCTACGATCCAGAATCTCTATCGGCTGTTCTTCATAAGAACGATCTTGCTCCAGCAGTTCAACTTCTGAGATGAGTACATGTGAAGGATCAGGTATGTACTTTCTCAGGAGAGATACATGGAACACATCGTAAAATTGAGAGAGATTCGGTGGAAGCGCCAATTGGTAAGCTACCTTCCCAACACGATCCTGTATTTTGAAAGGACCGATATATCTAGGCCTCAACTTCCCCTTCTTTCCAAATCTCATGACCCTCTTCGAGGGAGATATTCGTAAGAACACTTTATCACCCACTTCAAACATTAGGTCTTTTCTTCGGTTGTTGGCATTACTTTTCTATCGACTCTGAGATGCTCTTATGTGTTGTTGAATAGATCGGACCTTTTCTGCCATCTAATCAACAAGATCAGGTCCTAATAGATTTATTTCCCCAACTTCATCCCAGCAAGTTCGAGTCCTGCATTTCTTTCCATAGAGAGCTTTATAAGGAGCCATCTGAATACTGGAGTGAAACTTATTATTATAAGAAAATTCCACCAAAGGTAGCTATTGATCCCAACCACCTTTGAAATCCATAGAGCAAGCTCTCAACATATCTTCTAGAGTTTTAATTGTTCTCTCAGACTGACCGTCTGTCTGAGGATGATAAGCAGTGCTGAAACTCAACTCTATATTCAGAGTATGCTGAAGACTTCGCCAGAACTTTGAGGTAATCCTCGGATCCCGATCAGATATAATAGAAAGTGGTACTCCATGCAATCTTACCAATTCCTTCACATATATCATGGAAAGATGATCCAGAGAGAAATCCTCTCTAATAGAGATGAAGTGTGCATACTTTGTAAGATGGTCAACTATGACCCAGATATCATTATTGCCTTTGGATGTTTTAGGAAGTCTGGTGACAAAGTCCATAGTAACGTTTTCCCATTTCCATTCGGGTATGGGTAATGGTTGTAACAGCCCCTTAGAATTCTGTCTCTCAGCTTTAACTTGCTGACAAACCAAGCATCGAGAGACATATTCAGGAACATCTCTTTTCATGCCATCCCACCAAAATTACTCTTTCAGGTCCCTATACATCTTCATGTTTCCAGGATGAATAGAGAATGAAGAACAATGAGCCTCATCCAGCAGCTCCTTCTTTAATTCAGGGATGAGAGGAACACAAACCCGATTCCGGAACTTTATTATCTCATCACAATCAAGGTTGAATTCAGGAACATTTCTCATCTTCTTTTGTAACTCGACATATTCTTTCTATGCCTCTTTAATCTTCACATATATAGATGGTTGAACATTCTTTTGAGAAAGATATGATTTTCCCCTTTCATTATAATTCCAATATCCATCCTTTGTAAATCCATAAATATTGGATCTTTTGTGATCCTCATCATTGATAAACTGGCATGGTCTTGTCGACTTAATGCATCTGCCACCTTGTTTGCTTTCCCAGGGTGGTAATGGATTGAGAAGTCGTAATACTTAATCAGCTCCAACCATCTTCTTTGGCACATATTCAGCTACTTTTGTGTGAAAATATACATTAAACATTTATGATTAGTATAAATGTGACACCATTCTCCATAAAGATAATGCCTCCAAATCATTAATGCAAAGATTACCGCAGCTAACTCCAAATCATGAGTTGGGTAATTTTGCTCATGGATTTTCAACTGTCGTGAGGCATAATCTATCACCATATCATTTTTCATAAAAACACAACCCAATCTCTTCTTGGATGAATCACTGTAGATCGCAAACCTTCCTCCACTACAAGGCAGTGTGAGTACAGGTGAACTGGATAAACTTCTTTTCAACTCCTTGAAATTCTATTCACATTCCTCTGTCCAGACAAACTTAACTGCTTTCCGAGTCAACATGGTGAGTGGATTAGATAAACATGAAAATTCTTTCACAAAACGTCAATAATATCCAGCCAAACCAAGAAAACTTCAGATCTCAGTTACTGTTGTTGGTCTCGACCATCTTTCGATAACCTCTGTTTTTTCTAGATCCACAGGTATCCCCTCTTTTGAGATTATGTGACCCAAAAATGAAATTTTTTGAAGCCAAAATTCACACTTGGTAAATTTGGCATAAATCATCTCCTTTCTCAGGGTCTTCAATATAATTCTCAAGTGATCTTCATGTTCTTCCTTTCTCTTTGAATAGACAAGAATATCTTCTATAAAGACTACCACAAACTGATCAAGATAGTCTCTAAATACTCTATTCATCAGATCCATGAATATAGAAGGGGCATTAGTAAGACCAAATGGAATCACTATAAATTCATAGTGTCCATACCTTGTACGGAAAGCAGTCTTTGGAATATCCTCCCTTTTGACCCTAATTGATGATACCCTGAATGAAGAACAATCTTGGAAAAGTATTGAGCTCCGCGTAGTTGGTCAAATAAGTCATCAATGTGTGGGAGAGGATATTTGTTCTTGATAGTGATCCTGTTAAGTTTTCGATAATCAATGCAGAGTCTCATTGATTCATCTGTCTTCTTAACAAACCAAATAGGTGCTCCCTAAGGTGACGCACTTGGGCGCATGACCCCCTTCTCAAGATTCTCTTGGTGTTTCTTCTTCAATTCCTGCAACTCAATTGGTGTCATTCTATAAGGTGTCTTTGAAATAGGCAAAGCACCCGGTACGAGTTCTATTGAAAACCCAACTTCACGATTTGGTGGAAGACCCGGTAATTCCTATAAAAATACATCATAAAACTCCCGTACAATGGGAATATTCTTAATCGTGAGTTTCTCTCCAACCATTTGAGATAAATAACGTTCATTTAGTGGAATCAAGACCCATAAGATGGAATAAATTTCCACTGGAAGGTTATGTTCATCCTTGCATCGATAGACGATCATATATTGATCTGGAATATGAAATTTGACTTCCCTTCATTGGAAATTGATATGATTTCCATGTAGAGAAAGCCAATCCATGCCAAGAATCGCATCAAATTCCACTATAGGAAGGATCACAAGATTTGCAGAAAGCACTTTCCCACAAACTTCAATCAGAGAAGAATTATAAACTTTTGAGCGACTGTTGGGCCATTGGGGGTTGTCATAGCTAACTCAACATCTAATTGTTGAGGTAATACGGTGATACGCTTAGAGAATTATTCAGAAATAAAGGAGTGGGTGGATCCAGAATCAAATAAAACATTTTCTACTTTAGAGTGGATGGTAAGTGTACCTTTCACCACATCGTTATCATACTCCACATTGTTGATAGAAATTTCATGTGACTTTACTTTCTCTTTAGCCTTGAGAGTTTGTTTACGTCGACCATTATAATCAACCCTTGGATTTGGGCATTGATTGGAATAATGCCCCATCTCCTTGCACTTGAAACATTGAAGTGTAGTAGGATCATTCTGTGTATCCCTTCCTTTTTTGCATCATTAGACATCTTCTTCCCATCATTGCAGCATTCAAATTCCCTATGACCTTCCTTTCCACATTTGAAACATTTACTTGTCCCTTTAAGACAACTACCTCCATGTTCCTTTCCACACTTTGAGCATAAGGGAAATCTCATCTTCTTTTCAGTGTTCTCTTTATATTTTCCTTTGAATTCCATTTTCCTCTTCTTATCAAACCCATATGACTGATGGGTTACTCCAATATCCATATCAACTTTGAGAGCACATCGAATGATTTCCTCGTAGCTATTGAAGTCCCTTATGGATAACGCCCTTCGAAGGCTTGGTTTTAAGCCACTAAAGAATCGATCGATCTTACTCTCAGGTTGGATAATAATACCAGAAGTGTACCTTACAAGTCTTGTAAAATTTGCTTCATAGGTACCAACAGATTCATCAACCTTTTTCTTTAGTTCAAGAAACTCCTTCTCCATATTTGATAGGAGAATATGAGGGAAGTACTTATTGAAAAATAAGTTCTTGAAATTGTCCCATTCCATGGACTCAATTTCATCTCTTGGCCTTGTATTCTTGATAAGATTCAACCATTGATCTGCATCACCTTCCAAATGATACACTACTAAGATGAATTTATCATGTTCAGAACATTGAAGAACTAAAAATATCTTTTCAGTAGTACTGATCCATTGTTCAGCAACTAATGGATCAGTAGACCCACTGAATGAGGGTGGACGCTACCTCATGAAGGATTCAACGAAATGTTGCTCCTTCCATTGATTGTTTGGAAGTCCTTCATGATTTATAGCTTGAGAAAGTTGTATGAGCATGGCTAAAATATTATTCATTCCTGCTCCCATAAAGTTTGGTTGCTCAGGGGGACAATCATTGCATTTCCCATCGCATTCCGCATTAACACGGTTCCTTCGGGTTCCCGCCATTGACTAAAACCAAGAATAATATTTTCAGAAACACTAATTATAATAGGAAAACCACATAATCAAGAATAAAATTTCACACTTAAGGTCTCATCCTAGGTTATTAATGGCCATTTCTAAAACACTAAGATTGTGTTCTATTCTTAGACAAATCCTTAGGGTTCTTACTAAGGCTTTCACATCCTAGTTTCCAATTGTTGATTATATCTTTCCTCTCATACCAACTATAACGACCCATACTTTACATACATTGTCATTACATCAGAATTTAAGCACACTTATTACACCATATAAAAAAACCAGGAAATGACCATATAGGTATAGAGTCTTTAGAAACTGGGAAACATAAACAACTAGTTCATAAAACATCTACTTTGCCTCCCATTTATTTCATCATATCTAGAGTCCATTTTTGGCATATCCAACTTAATAACCTTCTTCCTAACCTGGGGAAATAAAACATACAAAAGGGTGAGCTCAAATTCTCAATAAGGGTAAACAAAAGAAATATCAATCACATCATATACATAAGATCATATCTTTTTGAATTCATAACCTGCAAAAGAAATCATAATTTCATAACATGGGATAAATCATAGTAGTGAAATGTAATCCCAATGGAAATAACATAAAACATGAAACTTTGTGGAATACACACATAATCATTGAGAATCATTTCTTATTAGTCAAGACTAATTTCCAAGACTATCATAGTGGACCAAGTCCATTTCTGAACTGAGTTCACTCTTCGTTTCAGTCCTGTTTCGCTGAACCGGTTTAACCTCCCGTTCCAACCATGTCTATCTCATGAGATATAAAATCTTTACTCAATGCATTGGAGGGAGATATAGATCCCACCCATCTCATAATGATACAATTCTTATGTGTGCCACAAAATCATAAATCATACATCACTGCATAACCCATGTAATAAAAATAGGATTATTAAACATCATGACATCATAAAACAATTCATATAATATAAAGGAATTCATAAAAATAATTCCATCACAACATATTCAAATCAATGTAATAATAGGGATATAAACAGAACCCTATATTATCTTAGATGAAAAATAATTTTGATAAAACACTTGATCTCCATTCTTGAAGAAAATATCCTTTCTACTTCAAAAACATTTTCCTTTATTAACATGTCATACAATTTAAAACTAAAACAAGTTGATTAAAAATAAACATTAAAACTTGTAAATTAATCTTCTTGGAAATAAGGTTTTAAAAATCCATTCATGCCGTATAAGTTTAAAAAAACATTCTTCTCGTACTTTTGCGGAAAAGTCAAAAAGTACCTCGTACGAAAAACGACAAAAGATTCCTTTATTATCTTTTACTAAAAACTCACCGAAGGGTAAAATTGGATTTAAAAAATTATAGGTGGATGGAAATAATATTAAATATTGAGAAAACATGGATGTGGATGATAAAACACACCCCAGTAAAAACCAAAGTATAAACAATCTCGGATAAAAATTAGATTGTGATATTTTCCATTACCTTAGGTCCGATTTGCTTCGTAAGTGTCTGATCCTCCTATATAATGATTTAAATAATGTTATTGACTTATTCTAGAATCATAATTATTTTTATGATATCATATATGGTCATATTCTTAGCTTCATATTAGTAATATTTCATTACTACTTGTTTATTCGAGTGTTTATTAATTTTTGTTCTTATGCGTGTTTTGTCGAATAAATTTTTATCCTTATTTTTAAGTTATAGATACTAATTTCAAGAATGGTATTAGTGTAATATATATCATATTTATTCACTCAATTCATTTATATAATAATTATGCAATGAAGATCATGTAGAACGAGTCGCATCACATCGTCGAGATGGTATTCCGTACGTACGCACGAGCGATGATATCGTTCCCATGATCGTGGAATTGTATTGGAGTGTATGTATACTATTTTAGAATAAATATCACTTTACAGTAGTCATATTTAGACTTTATTTACACCATTATACCCGTCCAATTAAGGTGGTGGTGGAAAACAGATCACCCCACAGCGTGGAGACGGTATTCCGTACGTACGCACGCGCGATGATTTCATTTTCTGTTGGATGGATAGATGTTGAAATAGGGTTTTTTCATACTTATAATAACATATCATTATATGAGTGATACTGATGTTATTAATTCATAATGAAACAACTAAATAAAAATAAGTGGAAGAAGAAATAAAGTTGAAAGAATTGGTAACAGACATTACCTCTTCTTTGAAGCGCCTCGTTGAGACCTCCTTTTAGGGCACTAAAATTGGTATTTTAAGAAGACCAGGACCTCTAGGTTGTTTCTAGGGAATTGGAGAGGAGAAATTGGTAGGGTTTGGACGAGCATGAAGGATCAATGTGGTGTGAGGAAGAGGGGGAGAAGGTTCCCTTTTATAAGGGAGGAGAGGGGCTCCTTTGGAAAAACTAAAAATATTATTTTATTATGAAGCCAAATTCGGTTTTAAATAGCTCCAAATTGATTTATTTCAAAGATAAGGTGGGTATGGGTCGCAATCCGCTCATAAAATAGAATTTTGAGATGTTTAGGTTCCTATTTTAACCTTATCATTTATATTTAACATTAAGTTAAATAATTTTACTTTTACTGTGTCTTGTAATGTTCTTATACTATAAGGTTAATAAACTTACTATAAACATCCAAACAAACCCGAAGTTTTTTATTATTAATATATATAACCTTATATAAGTCTTTTTTTCGAACCTTAGATTTTTAGGTATAAACTAACAATTAATAATATAATATTTTTTTAAAAAAATATTTTATGTCAATTTTGACACTATTTAGTAATTGATTTTTGTGAAACTCATAACAGAATGATTAGTTCTAAAAAAGTTAATTAAATAAATACTAACATTTCATATTATCCTATAAAATTTTTTGAATTCATAAAAAAGCTCAAATTATATTTATTTGGGTATTTATAACATCAATTATGTCAATATTTCATTAATAAGTTAATTACTGCATCATCTTTGTGTCATAAATAAATTAGATTATTTAAAGTCTAAAAATTACAAATAAAATATAATTATGTAGAAAATATTTTTATCTTCATAATGAATATTTATAGTCGAATTTATTTTATGTATAACTCTATATGAAAAATGATATTCTTATTATACTTTGATTTTAACTATTTTAACCCTTCTTTAAATAAATTAATAATAAATGTCCTAATCGAATCCATGTGGGCCTAAATGGTCCTATTTTATTCCTAAGGTTGTTTTTGGTCAAATTACACTTATCCAATATAATTAGTACATGTGTTAGAGTAATAATAATATCATTTTTACCCTTAATTACCCTATTTACTTTTAACCGTGGTAAATAAAAGTAAAAAGTTATTATTCACCAAAAATTATTTTCATCTCATTGAACCACATTTTACTTAATAACATCAACCGTGTCTCTCGGACTTTTGAAATTCCACTCATAGAAGCGGTAAAATTAAGTTTTATGAAAAATTCATTTTTTTAACAACCACTTAGTGATTTCACTATTCATCAAAAATTTAATGTTTTCAGAAAAATAACAAAATTTCACCCTAGGCTAACTTCGATATTCCGAATCCAAAAATGAAGTAAACTTTGAAAAATATAATTTATAAATTTTCAAAAAGTGGTTATTACTATTCATAACGTCTAGTTTTAATAATATTTTAATAGCATGTCATTGTTTAGTCAAACTCGGTATTGCGTACGATGCAAGTTATCAAAGAAGGTCATGATTACGTGTAAAGCAATCCAAGAAAGTGATGTGTGTAGTGAAATGTTCCTTTGATGATTTATATAACATAAAAGTCTCGGGTGTTACAGTGTTGGTGTGAGTTACTAGAAGAATATGTATATGAGATAGTATATATTCCTAATAAGGTAATCTTGGTGGAATATTTCTTCAATATCATGTTTCATTACCATATGTTAGAGTATTCATCTTATTATTTCACATATTAAATGTTTTCCATATAAAAGGTTAAGATTTTATCTTATATTTAGTCCACAGTGTTGAATCCAAATCTTCTTTAGTGTGTGACGGATTCATAGTTAGAGGACATCAACTATGAGTTATTACATGACTTGATATCCATTGTTGATTAATTATATTGATTGTATAATGGAATGAATCATTCTATCTTTTTTCAGGGATGGATGGTGGTTTAGATCACACTATGAGATAAGGTGTTGTGGTATTTTTCCACCAATATTTTGGATATGTATCCCAATGTAGGTATGATGTATAGGGACCATTCATGGTATTTTATATGGACAGGTAGGAGTTATAGAATTTTTTATTTCATCTAATAGTATCTCACATATCAGTAGGTAAAGGTTTAGAATTAGGTTTCGCAAGGTTTGTTGTAGCCTATTGAGATCGAAGAGTGAAAATAATATGGAATATCCATTGAATTTGTGATTGGACATTCATATAATGTGATCGGACACAATTCCATATAATTGATATTTGTCCAACATACCACTTCATTGTGATTCCTTACTATCAGGGGGATGAGTTTGGTAGAGATTTTGGGTATGTTTTACATGTAGAAGATCATCTACCATCTTGGGTTTCCAACATTTATTATCTTTGAACATGATGTATAGTATACATCATGTATATGGAGAGGAATGTATGAGGAATTTCGGACCAAGTTGAGGATGAGTACAACTAATCACCCCTAGATGAATGGTCCAATCAAACACACAATCCTAGTGTTGGAGGATACACTGATGGATTGTGTGTCAGAATTGGGGTCGAGTTGGGATGATCACTTATATATGGTAGAGTGAATTATAATAATATTTATAACACAAATTTTAGAATGGAACCATTTAAGGCCCTGTATGAGATACCTTAATGGTCACCCTTATGTTTGATTAAGATAGGTAAGGAATCTCTTATTAGGATAGAGATATTTCAAATGATAACCAAGAGTGTCTAGATGATTCATGAGAGATTGAGGAATGACCTAAGCCAATATAAATCATATGTTGATCAACATCAATGGCCCTTGGAGTCTAATTAGGGATTCGAGGCATTCTTGAGAGTCTCCAAAAAATAATTATTATAGATATTCATCTAGGTATTCAAGATATCTTTGATTTTTATCAAGAAATTTGAGATATTATACGTTGGTGAGGATTTTTAACACCTAGTCTTACCCCTACAATTGTTGGGAGTATTGGATGCCTTCCATATGTCATAATCGAGGACATTCATGCATAATTCTATGCACATTTTTGATAGGGGAGAGATGGACAATGAGAATGGGGCCTCTTTCTCGGATTACCTAGTAGATATCTAGGATTAGTTGTAGAGAATCTCATGAGGATGGACTATTCTCTTTGTGTTTGTGTTGTGGAAGCATGGGAGCATGTAGGATAGCTCCTATGAGCTGGATATCCAGATGTGGGCTCAGTATCAACACCATATTTCACAACTTGTTCTCTTTAGGGATGAAAATCTTTGAAAGTGGGAATAATGTTGAGATTCTAATTTTCCTTTTAATACATTGATATTTATAAAAAAATACTTTCAACATTAGAAGCATAAAGGGAATGAAATTGAGAGGTCCAGTGACCCCATAAATAAATTTAAAAAAAATATATATATTTATTTTATATCATGCATGATATCGTTTTCACAATTTGGGGAATTTATACTGAATTAAATCTACGATAAAAAAATTTAAGACAACTATTGAATCTAGATCA
Organism: Viscum album; assembly: GCA_963277665.1. Taxonomy (NCBI): domain Eukaryota; kingdom Viridiplantae; phylum Streptophyta; class Magnoliopsida; order Santalales; family Viscaceae; genus Viscum; species Viscum album. Next base: position 1,925,952,022 of record OY728160.1, read on the forward strand.
TGAGGTTTACCAAAGACCCAATCTATAGTGGGCTAGTGTCAGATGTTCAGATGACATAACCATTGGCGGGTACATAATATAGATAAATTCATTCATTCATTTTTTTAATTACCATAACATATTTCCCTATATATATATATTATACAAGTTAAAATCAACATGGTCATATTCATAACCATGAGATCATTAATATTTGGTTTTAGAGCATTATTCATTGTTGACTCAAAATCAGATGATGTAGGTTGGCTGGATTGAGATGGATTGATAGAAAATGAATGAAACAGATCTTCCAAATCCCTAAAAATCATGGACTTCATCATCAATAGATCCATAATCAGTGTAGTAAAAATTAATTTTGGTTTCCACCATGTTGATTTAATTTTATATTCATGAATTTTATCTTCTAATATTTTATTGGTGATTACATTCCCATCACATGATCCCCATTGTTGAATTAAATTTTTTTACTCAATATATTATCATTTTTATTTCAAAATAATACTATTGTTTCCCCAAATTGAAATCATTGAAAAATAATAATTGTAAAAGTATTTTTATTACACTTTAATTGATCTTTTCGACCATCAATCGTCTATTTCATTGTTGTTCTCCTACAGGGTTGTGGTTCGAGCTTTCAGGGTGTGTTCTTCACTAATCAAACACTTAGATTCACTACAGATCTACATGAGATGAATTGATTGATGAAATTATAATTGATTAGGATATACTATTTTATAAGGGTGATGAATCTTATGGATCTAGGATCTAGGTTTGAGAGGTAATGATGGGTGGTACATCATGCAGTGTGTGGGATTCGTGAAGATCAATGGAATCTTATTTTCAGCAACTAGAATTTCATAATGAATGGGTGGATTTGAATGAATCAAATTTTAAGTGGATAATTTTTTGAGATCAGAGTAAAAGATATGTATCTATTAAAAACATGACAAAACATATCTTTCTATGAAAATATCAACTACATAACATTTACTAGGATGAACACACATCACGTAGTACCCTGGTTGTGGTGCCTAGGATTTCAAGGTGGAGATAAGTATCACATGCTATGTTCGACCTCCACTAACTATTGACCTAGTGTTGGTTTTCAGGTACGTACTGTAGTAGTACAAACTCACATACAAAGCTAGACAAGAATAAATAACCTTACTACACAGGCTTGAACATGACCAGGTGTGCGGGCAAGTACATGACCAGATACTAGACTAGGTATACGGTCTTGGACCAAAGTACACGGACATGGTCTATAGCATGTGGGAAAGCCTTAGGTGTTTGAGAAACATGGTGTGTCTTTCATTCAAAATTTGTGTGGAGACATGGCCAATGATCCATGTCTTGAGGAGGAATGACCAGGTGACAATAAAGAATCACACATAATGTGTACCTCTTAAATGTCGTGCAGTCCAACATGGCAAGTGAGTTGTTTGCTGGTGAGTATATAGATATGATTTCAGGTCTAGTCACATGTTATGTGGACCCCCGAACACACTATATACTTCTTTATGAAAATTTTACCCCTCATATCTCCTCTATTATAACTCATATTTTGGCCAGTTAGTGACATATCCAAAGTCTTTCTCCATATTGAAATTGATGGTCGCCTTCAGAGAATCTTATGAGATATGATGTAAGATTTTCTAAAAATTAATCTTCTTTAGGAGATACTTGACAATGGATGTGACCATGTAGGATCAACAGATATATTCTATGAATATTTTGTACACTCCCATCATACTAGTGTATGAATCATCTGTCCATGCAGACAGTACTCCCCTTTCATACCAAGACATGGGTCCCCTATAATATTTTTATAAATAGATATTGTAACCCCACAATCACTATAGGGAATGGGACCTCTAACCTTATAGATGCTACTCCCCTATCACACTTGGAAATGAGTCCTCCATACTATTTTTCATACATAGAATATACTACCCTGCAACACCAGGGAGTCGCTCCACTATCCATGATGATTGTACTCCTCTATAATAAAAGATCACAACTCCACCATATTCATTTTGAAGATAGAGATGATGCTCTAATATCAAACAAGATCACATGTACTCTAATGAACATTAAGATAATGCCCTGTTTCACAATTCCATGGTTACTCTATTATCATTATATAGATAAAGATAGTACTCCCATATCCCTCTTGGTATTTGGTTCTCCATCTATTGAGATGGTACTCAATTATTGTACCAGGGTCTGGGACCTTCATTTTTACATAGATAAAGAGACGTTAGTACCTATCCTACTAGAGTGTGGGCCATCTATATGGTGGATATTACATCATACATTGGAGAAATGGTGAGTTTTGGGAGCTCCTTGTGAATTATTTGGATTGATACACAATATACAGGGCATCGATGATGGACATTTTGAGCTACAGGAAGACACATCTTCTTGGTCGATATTTGGAGATGGAGATCCCATTTCTCCCTAATATGGGTTTGTTATATGAGAATATATATACAATAGTGTCATTGTGTTTCATTTCCAATATTCTTCTAGATCAATTTAGTACATCTATTATGTCTTATATATCTCCCTCTTTTGTTTTTGGGCATCCTACATGGTATGTATATACTCAAACCTATATTGGATTTTCCCACATGTTTTGAATCTTCTGTTGATGTAGAATATGTTGGTGGTGTAATTGGAACATCATAGGGATTCTTGGGTGATTTTGACCGCATATGGTGGGATGAGTGTGGATATGATGATTCAGTCTGTAAATTTTATTTCATTCGTAATATGTGTTAGGTTGGGACATATTTAATAGGTCAGATTATATTATTCCTTTTTCCTATTATTCTATCTTATGATTTTTTATTCCCTAAATGTAATTATATGCATGGTTTTTACTCTTCTTGTTATTTTCCTTTATTAATATTCCACTACACATATGAATGGATATGTGTAGGTGAATTCATACAGGTATATTAGGGAAATCCTTCCCATATTATTTATGACTTCTCGATGCTTTTTGACATCCCATGGCCTATGGAGGAAAGATGGGGTTATTTTTTGCTCAGACTTCCACTAACCAGGAAGACCAAATGGTTCAGGTTGTGACATCAATGTACAAAATTGTTTGGATTCTTTTCATTGTTATTTGGATCTAGGAGAGATTGATATGATCTAATCGTGGTACATATCAGAGGTTTTCTATTGATCATGGGAAAAGAACAATGGATGTTGTGAAAATTTAGTGACCCCAACATGGAATTACACTTAAATTCTTGTTAAGCCATTATTTTTTGTGTTTTTATGATCATGTGATAACTTTAGGTATTTTAGCATCATGATCGAGTATCAGGATATTGTGTTTTTGTTTTTGGTTGGGTTTTCTTAATAACCATCTTCTAAAGGATGACTATTCAATGATTTTATGTGAAATTAGGTGCGGTGTGATGGAGATTATTGTTAGAATGTAATTAGAAAAATTAAAACATGTTTTAGAAGGTGTTTTCAATGGTGGGGAAAACTATTGATTAAAATCATCCATTATATGTGTAGGTATGGAGTGAATCATTGGATAATTAATTAATTTATTGAAGACACTCTGATGTATTGAGTTAAAAAACAATGTTTATTCATTTTGTCAATTTTTTGAGGACAGTGATGAGTATTTGCTCATATTTGGATATGTATTACACCTCATATTTGGAGTTTCCCATTAGAATCTCATTTCAAATTATGACATAGAAATCATAGATGTTAATAATAATTTATGGCTGAGGTAGTTTTTGATTAAGTATTGACTTGTTAACTATACATCTGGAGATGAGAAATGTTTTGTTGGAATATTGATAAAACCCCATACATTTTTAATCAGTAAATTTATAATGGAATTTTAATTTTTGGTATATTGGAATTGATTTTTAAAATTAATATACAAAATTGAATTTTGATCGTTTGAAAAATAAAGATATTTCTATTGGACATGGTTTAAGACATGTTATGTGGTTTGAGTTCTCAGGGGAGATTTATATTAAGGTCATGTGGATGGAGGCTAAATTTTCAGATCCTGATTCCCTTCATTCAATGAACAATGTCCTTCATGGTCGGAATTGGGATATTTGATGGGTGTGTTCATCTATCTTGAGGAATTTAGGGCATAAAATGTGTTTCAGACATTCAATATAGGTAGCCTAAGGGGGAGCTATTTTCATTAGTATTTCTAGGTTTAATCCTCTAGTTCAAAATCAAAAGCATTGCATAGGTGGTTTTCTTAAACATGGAAAACCAATATTTATTTAGTCATTACCTCTATGATTTCAAGGGGTAAGGGCATCAGGGAGAGACATTTTTTATCATATACTCCTCCACTAATCCTCTATTCACCCCCCACCCCCTTAAGGGATGATGATTTTTTTACGGTTAGTTTTTTATTCAACGTAAGATTACCCATTTTATTATATTATTGGTTTATATTTTTTAGACCTAAAAATTGATATGAGTTTGTTCATGTATTCAGTGATGATTTCACTAAGGCATGGGGAAATAAAATAGGAAAGATGGGGATTTTCTTAAGTATCAGTTGGGAGAATCATGAGACAAAATCCACATGTCATAGCTAATCATTTCAGTAATTATACATCACTATATGGATTTTTCATGTCTTTTGGTATAAATAAAATGAATTTTACTATTTATTTAGTTCTAACTGTTTGGGATTTTCCTTGGATATTGATGGTGGAATTCTATAGACCATCCATGGGAGTTCAGTTTTAGTTTTTATGTGGTGTGAGCTCAGGGTGCGTTTTCTAGAATTTTTAATATTTGGATTCATTATGAAATTAATTAATTTTGTTATAGTAATTTAATAGGATGTGATGATCTAGGTGTTAATTTTCGTTTGGAGTGGAACACTCCATGTGGATTGATGTTTGGGTGAGAAATTGAGACTTAGTGCATTTTTATGCCTTTTTGATTCTTTATTAAATTGAAATTAATATTTAAGATTATAAAGATGAATTAAATAATTTATTATTAGTTTTTTATAATTACCACATGGATGTTATGGTTTAAGTTAGATTCATAATTTTTAGGTGAGTTTTGTTAGGTCTTATTCTGAATGATAGAGTTTTCTTTTAAGGTTTATATTGTTGGTTTGAGCTAGATAGTCATTTTAAAGGAATTTATGATATTATACTTATTTATATGGAATGTGATATGTGGTTTAAAAATTAAGAAAGGATGGAAATTATTTAAAATGAATTTTTTTAATTTTTATGAATTTCCAATGATCCAAATTGATCAAATTTCCTAGGTAATGAGGAACCTTGTAAATTGAAATAATATCCTCGGTCATTGATAGTAAACGAACTTTTATAATTATGTTTCCTTATATTATATAAATCCTTTAGGGGAGTTAATATGAGCATGGGGATAGTGTTTCTCCAAAAATTATATGTGAATTACCAAATAAGTGTGGGTTAAGTATGATTTAGATAAGTTGGTTGTTTGAGAGTCAACCATAGACGACCTTGGAAAATGGGATGTTTTGGTTCCATCCCTCAATAGAAATTCTAGTGTGGCTTATCTTGTGAGTCTAGTGAGGTCTTTAATCAATTATAATATCTTCATGTTATGTGATTCCCTCTGAGTTATTGGTGATGATTAGAGTAATGAGTTTCATATGGACGAAACCATTAAGGGTGTCATATATATAGTGTGGACTAGGGAATACATATTAGTGAACTAAAGAGTGTTTGACCCCTCAGAGGATGATTATGGTAAATGGGTAGTGATGAATATCAGTTTCAATTTAGATCCTAAGTCGAAAATGATCAGGACATTATTATAATTCCATGGAAATGTTCCTTGAATTCAACTATTGTCCTACTACAATGGTATTTCCATCCTTCATCTCCTAAAGAATCAATAGATATTTTTTTATTCTACAATATAATTTTCTAGGTTGATCCCTCTAGAAATTGAATATTAGAACAAATTTTATTATTATACAATCTAGTGTCAATCCCTTGGAGTAGTAATTGATTATGATTCTACAAAACAACTAGAATCGTATAGCAATGATCGGTTATGATGCTTGATGATTCTTGTAACTACCTAGATTCAACCCTATAATATTCAATACTGATTCTTGATGATTCATGGGACTAACCTGGGTCACACCTCTGAGAGTTAGTGATGAATCCTGATGATCATTTTCACTTCCATAGTGTAACACAATGAGATTTTATAAAATATTCCATTAAAAATGTAATTAAGTTTTTAGATAGATTATGATGCATGTAATAGAGTGTATAAATGAATCATAATATAGTATATCATTATAATGTAGCTATTAATTTTAAGTGTCTGATTAGAAATAACTAAACTGTAAAAAATTAGATTTTCATATGTATAAAATGAATTCATTGGTTATAAATAAAAATAATATATAATTTAAAAATAATAAACATTTTTATTCTTAAATTTTTTTATTTGTGTAATTTATTTTTTGCCTTAATAAATTAAATTATTTTTTATTGGTGAAATATTTTAATCAAATTTAAATATTATTTATTTTAAGAAAATATATTTGACATTATTTTTTTCTATTTATAAGATATGAATAAACTAATCTTCATGTGTAAAATGTATATTTCTAAAATGTGGTTTTTATCATGTTTTGTCTACAAATTTATAAAATTAATCTCTATAATTTATTTAAATTAAATCTGGAAAAATAGATTCATTTTTTGAAATTATGTTGTTCAAATTTGTAAAATAGACCCTTCTTATTTTTTATTAATATGAACAGTAATTGTGGTAAAATTTATCACTTTATTAAACGGTAAATCAGTTTAATCTCTTTTAAAACATGGTGATAAGACCATAAATTTTCATACAAATTATTTTTATTATAGAGGTAACAATACATTATTCACATTTGGCTCAAAAAGGATTGTTTTTAATTGAGACATGCCCATGAATATTACCTCTATAAAATTTAAATTTATGAAAATAAAAAATTTCACTCCCTTACTTTTAAATATCTTTTATGTGTACACATAAGGGAAAATAAATGTATGAGTTAATATAAATGAATAATTTGATAATAAGAAAATTATTTTCTTTAAGGAAATTTATTTATAATTTTTATAAATCATATAATTACATTAAATTCTAATGCATCACCGACAACGCATGTCATAAATGAAAGGAAAATCAAAATAAATCATCTTGAAGATAATAAAAGTAATATAATTGGAGTTAGTTATTATGTTACAAGATTTTTTAAAATAAATATATGAAATTATTTATGTTAATTAATATTATATTATAATTCAACCCCAATATATATTATATTTAATTCATATTAATTGAACTTTTTCAAAAATGACATTAATGATATTTTACCAAAGTAATATTTTTTTAAATTATAAAAAAATTAAAAAAATTAGAAATAGGGAAAATGTGTGTAAGTTATGGTCTAAATTATCATTACATTTCAATTCATGAACCAATTTTTATCTTATAAGTAATATGATCACCCTTTTATAGTGAAAAAGACATTATTGTAGTTAATGTTAAAATATGTTGACTAATGTGTTAAACCGAATGTTATGTTCTACAATGCCACATAAACTTATTAGAAAATTATTAGTTTATGTTATACTAAAAAAATAATATATTTTTATTTAATACATGGCCATTTGGAATACTTATTATTAACTGTTATTTTATTAAAATTTAATCTTTTATGAAATTCCAAAAGTACCCCTCATCCCAATTATAAAAAGGGATCCCCTACTATGTCTTATTCACACTAATTTGAGATATCTAAATCAATAGTAACCTAAAAATCCCTTATAAACATCCTTTGAAAAATTATATATATCTTTCTATTGTAATAATACTAACCCAATGTAATGGCCCGGACCACGCTGGTCCATTCCTTTGTGAAAATTTAGAGCTAGAGGTGTTTCGCGAGGTCAAGGCGACTTGGTGAGCATTTGGGTGGACTTAAGGAAATATAAATGGTTATGGCCTTCGCACAGGAGGCACACAGTTTACATAAACCGTGCCGCCAAACCATACAAGGCTGGTCTTGGAGGCAGCGGCTAATGCACGTTTAGCAGACATTTTCTCTAACTGTGTGAACTAGTCGTGCGAGGAGGGGTTGTGGAGGCAGAAGCTAACACACATATAGCACACGGTTTGTTAAACCGCGTGGAAAAACCGCGCTGGCACTTATAGTTAGATCCTAATATTGTGGATCTAACTGTTTTTTCCTTTAGTCACCTCGTTTAAGCCCCTAATCAGCCATAACATGGGATTACCTTTCCTGGGAGGTAGGATAATATCTCCCAAGTGTTTTGGAGGCAATCTGGAGGCTTACCTTGGAAAAGCGAAGCCGGTTTCTTGAGGTATGTGGTCGTTCCTGCTTGTTTTTCTTAGATCCACTTAGATCAACTTCTCCCCTTCTCTCAGTTTCGTAGATCCAGGCCTGTTACGGGTAGATAAAAGTGTGTGGATGTCCTTTATGGTGATTTTTGGTCTTGGTTGTGTTAGGAGAGGAGATCTAAGGAGGATTCATGGAGAATCGACCCTTTTTCTTGGGTGTTCATCGAACGTTGTGGTTTTCTTCAAAAATCATTGATGTAGGGGATTCGTTGATTCTCTTTTGTATGTGTAACCGTGTCGATAGCATGTTTAATCCCACTGGATGATAATTTAATTGACCTAATAAATATATTTGAACCGGAAAAATAAATTGACTTGATCGTTTGTTATTTCCTCTTGTTTCCTAGATTGTGTAATATATATTCCTTGCTTGTTAAGCATGGTGTTCTTGAGGAAATTGAAAAAGAACATAAAGCCAAAATCAATTGATAATTGGTTGGATAAATATAAATAGTCATGAAAACAAACCTGGTTCTTGTTGTAATTTTAAATTGGTTAAATTTGGTATAGTATGTATGTTTAATATTCGGTGATAGATTAATAAATTGGTTCATGTTGTTTGAACCCACTAATTGAATTTGTTAATTCAAGATGGTTTAAAAAACATGATTGAATTCCATGAAGGTTTCTGAGTTACCCTCTTGTTGTTATTTATGGATAAAATCTCATTTGATGTGGTGTTTTTTTCCTGCTTCTTGTGTTGTGATGTGACCCTAGAGGGGTGTTGTGATATGTGGAAGCTGGGAGGCCTTGTGTTTGTCGTAGTATATGGTGCCCAGAGTGGTGAGATGCATCAATATATGCATGTGGGTGTTAGGGAGGACATTGGGGATGATGGAATAGGATGGATGTGGTTTTTTGATGCATGGTGCTTTGTTTGGTTGTTTATCTATTTTACTTTTCCCCAGTGCTCAAGGCAACTGGTCTTTCTAACCCTCCTTACGAAGGAGGTGAATACACGCTCGATATGCCATGTGGTTTCCATGTTGTGCCTCTCACGGGAGAATGGGAATATGCTCTTTCTATAGGCGGTGAAGACTCGACTGGTAGTACGTCTACTCATCGTGTTGATCCCCCTTGTGTTTAGTAGCATAGGTTGCATTTCTAGAATTCCTGGGAAAATGGGAATGTAATTCTATAATGAATGTTTGAATAAATGATGTTTACTAATGGGGTAAGAGTTTAATGAAACAAAATGATGAGGTCAAGAACTTTGAAGTGACAGTGGTTTTTAGATGTGATGTTAATAGAACATAATGTGAAATTTTTCTTGGTTAATTAATGTTTGAAGAATTAATTAATGTACAATGAAATTGATAAAAAAGGGATGGGGTAATCTAATAAATCCTTTTAAATGGTTGTGTGCTTATAGGATACAAAATATTAGAAGTGGCGGATCGGAGTCCTAGAGACGTTAGATGGAGTTGTTCCTAAGATTAGGTTATGACCATAGTGTGGTTGTGAGTTATATATATTCTATACTTTTGTGTTCTATATGCTACTCCACCCTATCAATAAGGGAAAAAGACACCCCGGTGATTATGATCCCTGGGGGGTGTCTTCCCCAACATTCTAATGGTTGGTTGAATGGCTGACTACCCCCCTTTAGACCTACTATCTTCTCTTGGTATATACTAGTTCCATTGGCACAATGATTAGTTTCCCCCATATGTGTTTGTAGATGGTTGTAATGTCTTGTGGTTATTTAACACACATATAGTCTAGATATAGTATCCTATAGACTACTATAGGTGTAACGTGTATAGGATTTGATGGCTTGAGGATCATTACTCGGTGTATGTGCTGTAATGTATTGAGATATAATACCTGACGTATGATACATGTTATGCAAGCTGTGGTGGCTCACAGAAACTACCTGTTTACTTTTTGTTGTGAGGATAGTGTGGTGATTATCCCAGGTGTCTATGGGCAAGCCTTTGTGGTGGTCGTGGTGAATATTGTGGTGCTTAGCCCATGTTTATATGGGAATGCATTTTGAGAGAGATGCACATGACATATGTTGTTGGGGAAAAGCGGCAGACCAGTGGGGAAGTAGTGGTTGGGTACCATTGATATTCTTTACTATGTGATATATTAATGTATGCGTTACTTGGTGAGAGTATCCATTATGATTTTGGGAATATAGTATACCTGTTTATGTGACGAGTTATTTTCACAGTTGTTCACTATGATTTAGAATGATTTCTTTACATTTTCACGAGATGCTTCAGGGAGGATCCAACTGAGTATACTGTTATAATAAACCTACGTATATATATACTAGTTTTTTCAGGCCACATAGAGAAAGTTGGAGATCAAGTTGGTTGCTACTAGCATGGGGTTGCAGGAGCAGTTTGGGCTTGTGGTCATTGATGTTTTCACTTTCTTTTGGGTACTTGTGATTTTCCATTTCTATTGTGGTACTTTTGCATGGAATTCGATATATGTACCTGGGTTTATTTTATATTTCAGTTTTGAATTGGAGTTGGTTGGTGTCTATTTTATCTTTATCTTCCTCTTGTGTTCTCATAGAGGGTAATGCCTCCCATATGTGTGATTATTATACCCTTGGTTCTAGTCACCCACCCGGGGCTTACTGGAGGCGGGACTCGGGGGTCATTATCTCCCTTTTTACATTACCGGAACAGGAGGGGTACACTTTGTGGGGAGGGGTTCATGACAGAGTGGTATCAAAGTTCTGGTTGAGGGATAAGATGGAGTTAGGTGTTAGGAACATGTGAGGTTGTATGGGTTGGTGGGGAAACATGGTCATTCATGTTTAGCAAGTGAGGTAAACACTGGAGACTATATTAGACATAGGAATTTAGGGCCCCTATGATCTGATCTACGGACCATTATGTTTAAAATGGATGGTAAATTGGGTGATACTGGTTGCGGGGTAGAGACCAAGGAAAGGATCATGAATCATTCTTCTTTGTGACTGTGTTTGATTTGGTTGACCTTGGGATAGGTGAACCTAAAATGAATGAAAGAAAAAAATTATTTTATTACTATTGAGTCTTCTATTTACCAAGCATAGGAGTTCTAATTGTTTGTTATTTTCCAAGTATGGCTACAGGTCAACGTCCTCGTCAAAGTTTCATAGAAGATGTCCAACAGGATATTCCAGCAGGTCACCGTAGGGTAGAGGTTGAAGACAAAGACACATGTAGAAAGACACTCCGAGAGTTTCAGCGCCGGAGTCTGCAGTAGTACAAGTGATGCTTTTCCGATGTAGTCATGGAAGACTGGTTAGAGGAGGTCGAGATAGGTTTCATTTTGATCCATGCAAGGAAGGAGCACTAGGTGTCCTTGGCTGTGACGATGCTATGTGGAGCAGCAAAGAAGTGGTGGTTCATGTTCCTCGGGGATCGTGAGGAATCATCAATCACATGGGAGGAGTTCCGAGACATGTTTAGAGCCATGTTCGTTTCTTCGACTACGAAGGAGTATAGTCACCAGGACCTACATACCATTCGACAGGGGGGGGGGGCTCTAAATTCGAGAGTTTGTAATCCGTTTCAGGAACCTTTTATTATGCTTCAGACTTGTTACCAGATAAAGAGGCCAGGCCGAGGCATTTCGAGGAGGTTTTGCATCCATAGATCCAGCGCTAGGTCACACCATTTATGTTAAACACATATCTTGAGGTGCTGGTGAGGGAATAGGTTGTTGAGAGTACTTTGTCCAGGGCCGGATCATCACAAGGGGGAATCAACATGATCCCTCAAGAATCAAGGCTGTGGTCCGGGGTTCCCAGTTTTCAGGGCAGAAGTGTTTCCATTCACCCGGGGGTAGGTCCCATCCCTTCACAACTCGTTGCTCCAGAGGCAGTGACATGTACTGTCATTGATGTAACACCCCGAGATTTTATGAAAAATATTCTTTTAATTTCATTAATGTCTTGTGTTTTATTCTACACCAAGATTACCTTTCTCTATACGCAACACCGTATCATCTTGTAGTATACGCAACGCTATTCTTGGATCGTGTTACACACATTTTTTATAATTGTTATTCTACACAACATTGAGTATATATATATATATATTCAATGTATAAATGAAATATTTTTGGATTCTGTTATACGAAACAACGAAGGATTCTTTCACAACACGCAACCCTGACTTGGCGTGCATTACACGCAATCACGACCTTCCTCGATAGTGTGTGTTGTATGCAATACCCGGTTTTAATAAACAAAGATATATTATTATAATATTGTCATAAACTAGCCATTATGAATAGTATTAACTAAATTTTGAATTTTATAAAATTATTATTAATCTTAAACATTTTCTAGAACATGGTATAAGTACAAAATAAATTTTTCGGGTAAAATAAGTATTTTTCAAAAAAATGCACTTTTGCCGCCTTTTGATGGTGCACCCACTTTAAATCTAGTTTTTTACATGTTTATAAGTTCAATTTGACAATATAAAATTCTTCTTTTTAATCAGGATATAAAAATTTTCATTAGATAAAGTTTTGATATTTTTCCGATAACTTTCATATTTTAATTAATAGTAAAAACACGCTATATTTTAATTAAAAACAAATTTTTTCATCGTAATATCTTATGTGGTTAAATTATAATATTTAATGGTTTTAAATATTAATAGAATATATTTTTACCATTTAATATAATGTATGTCATTAGCATTGTTTTGACCTTGAATTCAAAGGTTAAATCAATTCAATCTTTTGCAAAGTTTTAAAGAAAAACCCATTTTCTTTCGACAACGGGATTATTTTTAATTTAATTTCTGAATCTTTTTTGTATTGAATTTGGAAAAATGGATTCCATATTTGGAATTAGTGGGACCAAATTATATTAATAAGCTACTTTTTATTTTTGGGAAATGTGAATAGTAACTACGGTAAATTTTATTTACTATCGTTAAAGGTAAATCGGGTAATTAAGGGTAAATATAAGATTATAAAGTTATCCTAAAACTTGGAAAAATATTATTGGATGGCTAAAAGTAGACCCATATAACCTAATGGTCGGATTAGATTAATTTTATGGACTTTTTTCCATGACAATAATTTAATTATTATTAAAACCAAAGAATGTGACAACATGTCACTTTCTTAAATCTTATAAGTATAATAATTTTAATTTAGTGATAAAATTCATGAAACTTCGAAAATGAATAGTCTCCAGAAATCTAATAAAATTATCTACATCATAGGAATTTATTTAGAATTTTTAGGGATTAAATAATTATCATTTATTATGACACAATGATGATGCAGTAATTGTCTTATTAATGAAATATTGACATAATTGATGTTATAAATGCCCAAATAAATGTAATTTGAGACTTTTTATGACTTACACTAATTTTATAGATTAATATGACATGTTATTGTTGATTTAAGTAACTTGGTTCTAACTTATCATTCTGTTATAAATTTCATAAAAATCATGTACCAAATAGTGTCAAAATTGACATAAATTAGTTTTTAAAATAAATATTATATTATTAATTGTTATTTTATTCCTAAAAATCTATTATTCTGCCAAATGACTTAGATATGATTATATATATTAATAATATACAACTTGGGGTTCGTTTGTCTTGATATAGTATGTTGTTTAATCATATAGTGTAAGAAAATAAAAAGACACGGTAAAAGTTAAATTATTTATCTTAGAGTTAAATCTAATTGATAAGGTTAAAAAAATACCCTAAACTTGTCTAAATCATATTGTATGAGATTATTGCGACCCAACCCCTCTTTAGCTTCGAAATAAGACCATTTTTAACCATTATAAACCGAATTTGACCTTAATATAAAATAATATTTTGAGATTTTCCTAAGGTGCTCCTCTCCTCCCTTATAAAAGGGCACCTCCTCCCTCTACTCCTCACACCAATTTGAGAATTCAAACTCGTCCAAGCCCTGCCAAAATCTCTTTTACACTTCCCTAGTATCATCCTAGAGGTCCTTGTCTTCTTCAAATACCATCCTTAGTTCTTTAAGTGGAGGTTAAGAAAATGCGCGTCAAAAAGAGGTAATATCCATTACCGATCTTTTTCAATTTCCTTCTTCTTAAACTTCTTCTTCTTTAGTTGTTTCATGATAAAGTAATAACATCAGTATTTCTTATATACTTATATGTTATTATAAATATGAAACAACTCTAATTAACCTTCTATCCATCCTATGGAAAAAGTACATCAACGCGCCTGCGTACGTACGGAATACCGTCTCCACGTCGTGGTGTAATGTATTTTCCGCCACCACCTTAATTGGATGGTTATAATGGTGTAAGGAGTAACTATATATGATTATTATAGAGTGATATTGATATTGATACTGAAATAGTATACATACACTTAAACACAATTCCACGACCATGGGAACGATATCATCGCTCGTGCGTACGTACGGACTACCGTCTCCACGACGCGATGAGATTCATTCTCCATGTTAACCATTTAAGAATAATTATAAAGTATATATAAGCAATAATAATGAAATATATGACATTATAAGGATACTGGATTTATGTATATATGTATGTCATCTACTTACTTCCATTCAAGACAATAAGGAAAGGCAAACAACGTTCATGCGTACGTACGGACTACCGTCTCCATGAACGGTGTGTTTCATTTCATTTATATATTTATTATATATATATATATATATACTTAATATATATGATATATAAATCATGTTTTATATTCTGGAAGTAAGTAAATCATGATATAAGTAATAATAATGTCAAGAACAACAAGTCCAAACACCTTCAATAAATGAAACGATTTTACCCAAAACGCTTCTTTAACATGGAATTTACAAAAGAACGGGTAATATATTGTCATAAGAGAACAATATATGATATCATAAAAATGAATATGATTCTGTAATAAGTTAATGACAATATTTAAATAATTATACTGGAGGTTCGGACACTTACGAAGCAAATCAGACTTAAGGTAAGGGAAATATCACAATCTCATTTTTATCAGAGATTGTTTAAACATTGGCATTTACTGGGGTGTATTTTATCATCCACATCCATGTTTCCTCAATATGTAATATTATTTCCATCCACCTACAATTTTTTAAATCCAATTTTTCCCTTCGGCGAGTTTTTAGTAAAGGATATGAAAGGAATATTTTGTCGTTTTACGTACGAGGTACTTTTTTATTTTTCCGACAAAAGTACGAGAAGAATGTTTTTTTAACTTATACGGCATGAATGGATTTTTAAAACATTTTTTCCAAAAATATTCCTTTAAAAGTTTTCAAGTTTATTTTTAATCAACTTCTTTTATTTTAGAATTTTATGACATGTTAATAAAGGAAAAGTGTTTTTTGAAGTAGAAAGGATATTTTACTCAAGAATGGAGTTCAAGTGTTTTATCAAAATTATTTTCCATATAAGATAATAAAGGGTTATGTTTCTATCCCTATTATTACATTTATTTGATTATGTTATGATGGAATTATTTTTATGAATTCCTTTATCTTATATGAATTGTTTTATGATGTCACAATGTTTAAGATTCCCATTTTTATTACATGGGTTATGTTATGATGTATGGTTTATGATTTTGTGGCACACATAAGAATGGTATCATTATGAGATGGGTGGGACCTATATCTCCCTCCAATGCATTGGGTAAAGATTTAATATCTCATAAGATAGACATGGATGGAATGGTAGGTTATACCGGTTCAGTAAAACAGGACTGAAACGAGGGTGACTCGGTTCAGAAATGGACTTTGTCCACTAAGATAGTCTTTGAAATGAGTCTTGACTAACAAGAAATGATTCTCTATATTTATGTGTGTATGCCACAAAGTTTCATGTCTTATGTTATGTTTATTGGGATTTCATTTCACAAATATGATTTATCATATGTTATGAAATTGTGCTTTCTTTTGCAAGTTAAGATTTCCAAAATGTTATGTTCTTATGAATATGATGTGATTGATATTTCTTTTGTTTACCCTTACTGAGCATTTGAGCTCACCCTTTTATGTTTTCTTTTCCCCAGGATATAAAGAAAGGTTTTAGGTTAAAAAAATGAAGATCTTTATGGGAGATGTTGAAGATCTTTCACCACGATTAGAAGATTATATTCCGAGTTTCCAAAGACACTAAACTATTACGGTCCATGTGTGTGTGTTTTTGTTATGTATTAAGTATTCCGCAAAAGTAATCTAATGTTCATGTACGTTAAGCTTTGGGTCTCTACAGTTGGTATCGGATGGAGGTTTAGTCAACCTTTGGAAACTAGGATGTGAAAATGTTAGTGAGATCCCTAGAGATATTTCCAGGGTATATCTAGGGATGTCCCTAAGGATAAGTATACGTATAGGATATAGTCTTAGAACTATGGTAACGATATTAGATTAAACCAAATATGTTAGATATTGAAGTTAATCCCCCTTTATTATGATTTTTTCCTCTCACACTATTCATTTTGGGTTTTAGAAAATGGCTGGAAACAAGTTGATTCACCATAATGGATGATATGATAGACAATGGAATGATATTCTTCATGAGAAACCAATTGAAAAGGGATTTTGAAGTCCAAACATTATTATTATTCCGAATCAGAAATCTCATAATATGATCACTAAAGTAAAATTTGATAAGTTTCCTGACTCGGCTAATAAGAGAAAGATGGAGTTTAATGATGATCATAGAGGAAAGAAAGTTCAATTTCCCCTATGTAAATCATGTGGGAAGAGGCATTAAGGATACTGTTTCAAAGGAAATGGAAGATGCTTTGGGTGTGGAAAAGAAGGACACAAAGCCAGTAAGTGCAAAGGAAAAGGTTCAGTTAACACCAGGGAAGAGGATAATGGTATTGCTACGACATCAAAAATGGTTAAATGTTTTAAATGTGGAATGTACGGGCATTATGCAAACCAATGCCCTAAGGGAAAGTCTCATGAAGGGAATCAGTACGGCCATATGGGTTGTATTTATGCTGATGATGATGAAGAGACTACAAATGACATGTGAGATGAAAGAATTGTTGAAGCTCTTTCAATGGTTTAAGAAGGTAGTGGAATGATTACATGTTTATCATGTGTAATGTTGTATAAAAAATCTCATGGTACTATGGAATAAAGAGACATCTAAGGATTGTTACATTGTTGTCTTTCCTTGAGTTTTGAATGTGTGTGATTAATGCTACCAGTATCCATGAACGGTTATTCATATATTTTTGGAATGAAGATGATATGCGCATAATGAAGGGATAAGGAGAAAATTAAATGTTTGATAGTATTCATGAGCTCATGACTGATATAAGGAGAATTTATATCATGGATTGAGTATATAGAATTTTTGGATTTTGGTATGTGGTAAGAGTTAACTTTTGACAGCATTCATGTTTTCACTAAGGTTTAATAGGTATTCATTTTTCAAGAGAATACATGATTAATGTATTCACATGATTGGAATGTGACCAACAAGATATATGGGGGATAAATGATGGTATTCACATGCTTGGTTGAGGACATTTCAAGTAATCATTTTCTTTATACTATGAGCTTGGACCGAAGTATTTTAGATAATCCTAAAGATTGGAATAGATTATGTTGGACATAAGTTAGGATAGAAATTTTTTCAATATTATTGATGGGATGTTATAGTAATATAGCTTTATAAAAAGGACAACCTACAGGACGGGCGATAGCCCATCGCTTCGGACAAGGCTGTCGGAATCGAACGCACAACCGAAGTGAGACTGGCCTTTATCGCCTAACACTGGCCTACAGGAAGTCCTTGTTTAGTAGAAACTAGTTTTATTATATTAAGCAGAATGATATATGAAGTATAAGTCCATTTTAGGAACCATATATGATTAATCTCACTATAGACCGACTTATGTATATAACTTTTTCTAACCTTTTGTTTGAGACAGATGGAATGACCCATCATTCTATCACATGATCTTGTAACACTTAACGAATAACAAATTCAACTTCATTTATTTAAGAGATGAAGTGGAAATTGTTCAAGGCACGAACAACAGTGAGATTGTACCAAAATAAAGTAAGTATTTACTCTAATTCAAATTCGTCAACTTTAGGGAAATGATCATGAAAACCAAAAATGTTGTCCTAGTGCCCTTATATCCGATGAATCTGATGGTACCCTAGATCATCACAAATTTATGTCTTTGTGATTTCTGGATTTTCCATAGCCATGTTCTCTACCACTCTCCATCATAACATGATGGTTAGATTTCTCTTCCATATCCATATTTTCACCTATGTGGAAACCCAGTGATTATTTTATTTGGGTAACCGTTACGTCTCATACATTTGTTTTTAATGATTGGTTTCAGTACTCCTTTTTACAATGTGGGTTTCTATTAAAGTAATTTTCAAGTAGCAAACCATTTATAACCCCAACGAATTTCGAGGGAGAAATTCATTTTAAGGGGGGTAGAATGTAACACCCCGAGATTTTATGAAAAATATTCTTTTAATTTCGTTAAAGTCTTGTGTTGTATTCTACACCAAGATTACCTTTCTCTATACGCAACACCGTATCAGCTTGTAGTATACGCAACACTATTCTTGGATCGTTTTACACACAATTTTGATAATTGTTATTCTACACAAAATTGAGAATATATATATATATATATTCAATGTATAAATGAAATATGGTTGGATTCTATTATACGAAACAACAAAGGATTCTTTCACAACACGCTACCCTGACTTGGCTTGCATTACACGCAATCACGACCTTCCTCGATAGCATGTGTTGTATGCAATACCCAGTTTTAATAAACAATGATATATTATTATAATATTGTCATCAACTAGCCGTTATGAATAGTATTAACTAAATTTTGAATTTTATAACATTATTATTCATCTTACACATTTTCTAGAACATGGTATAAGAACAATATAAATTTTTCAGGTAAAATAAGTATTTTTCAAAAAAATGCACTTTTTCCGCCTTTTGATGGCGCACCCACTTTAAATCTAGTTTTTGACATGTTTATAAGTTCAATTTGACAAAATAAAATTCTTATTTTGAATCAGGATATAAAAATTTACATTAGATAATGTTTTGATATTTTTCCGATAACTTTCATATTTTAATGAATAGTAAAAACACGGTATATTTTAATTAAAAACAACTTTTTAATCGTAATATATTATGTGGTTAAATTATAATATTTAATGGTTTTAAAGTGTAAATGGAATATATTTTTACAATTTAATATAATTTATGTCATTAGAATTGATTTTACCTTGAATTGATAGGTTATATCAATTCAATCTTTTGCAATGTTTTAAGGAAAAACCCGTTTTCTTTCGACAACGAGATTAATTTTAATTTAATTTATGCATCTTTTGTGTATTGAATTTGGAAAAATTGATTCCATATTTTGAATCAGTGGGTCCAAATTATATTAATAAGCTACTTCTTATTTTTGGGCATTGTGAATAGTAACTACGGTAAATTTTATTTACTATAGTTAAATGTAAATCAGGTAATTAAGGGTAAATATAAGATTATAAAATTACCCTAACACTTTGAAAAATCCTATTGGATGGCTAAAAGTAGACCCATATAACCTAAGGGTCGGATTAGATTAATTTTATGGACTTTTTTCCAAGAAATTAATTTAATTATTATTAAAACCAAAGAATGTGACAACATGTCACTTTCTTAAATCTTATAAGTATAATAATTTTAATTTAGTGATAAACTTCATGAAACTTCGAAAATTAATAGTCTCTCTAAATCTAATAAAATTATCTACATCATATGAATTTATTTATAATTTTTAGGGATTAAATAATTATCATTTATTATGACACAATGATGATGCAGTAATTGTCTTATTAATGAAATATTGACATAATTGATGTTATAAATGCCCAAATAAATGTAATTTGAGACTTTTTATGACTTACACTAATTTTATATGTTAATATGACATGTTATTGTTGATTTAAGTAACTTGGTTCTAAATTATCATTCTGTTATGAATTTCATAAAAATCACGTAACAAATAGTGTCAAAATTGACATAAATTAGTGTTTAAAATAAATATTATATTATTAATTGTTATTTTATTCCTAAAAATCTATGATTCTTCCAAATGACTTAGATATGATTATATATATTAATAATAAACAACCTGGGGTTCTTTTTTCTTGATATAGTAAGTTTTTTAATCATATAGTGTAAGAAAACAAAAAGACACGGTAAAAGTTAAATTATTTATCATAGAGTTAAATCTAATTGATAAGGTTAAAATAATACCCTAAACTTGTCTAAATCCTATTGTATGAGATTATTTAGACCCATCCCCTTTTTAACTTCGAAATGAGACCCTTTGGAACCAATATAAACCTAATTTGACCTTAATATAAAATAATATTTTGAGATTTTCCTAAGGTGCCCCTCTCCTCTCTTATAAAAGGGCACCTCCTCCCTCTCCTCCTCACACCAATTTAAAAATTCAAGCTCGGACAAACCCTACCAAAATCTCTTCTCCACTTCCCTAGTATCATCTTAGAGGTCCTGGTCTTCTTCAAATACCATCCTCAGTTCTTTATGTGGAGGTTAAGAAAAGGCGAGCCAAAAAGAGGTAATATCCATTACCGATCATTTTCAATTTCTTTCTTCTTCAACTTCTTCTTCTTTAGTTGTATCATGATAAAGTAATAACATAAGTATTTATTATATAATGATATGTTATTATAAATATGAAACAACTCTAATTAACCTTCTATCCATCCTACGGAAAAAGGAAATCACTGCGCGTGCGTACGTACGAAATACCATCTCCACGCCGTGGTGTAATCTATTTTCCGCCACCACCTTAATTGGATGGGTATAATGGTGTAAGGAGTAACTATATATGATTATTATAGATTGATATTAATACTGAAATAGTATACATACATTTCAACACAATTCCACAACCATGGGAATGATATCATCGCTCGTGCGGACGTACGGACTACCGTCTCCATGACGCGATGAGATTCATTTTACATGTTTACCATTTAAGAATGATTATAAAGTGTATATATGAAATAATAATGAAATATATGACATTATAAGGCTACTGGATCTATTTATATATGTATGTCATCTACTTACTTCCATTCAAGACAATAAGGAAAGAAAAAATAGCGTTCATGCGTACGTACGGACTACCGTCTCCATGAATAGTGTGTTTCATTTCATTTATATATTTATTATATATATATATATATACTGAATATATATGATATATAAATAATGTTTTATATTCTGTAAGTAAGTAAATCATGATATAAGTAATGATAATGTCAAGAACAACAAGTCCAAACACCTACGATAAATGAAACGATTTTACCCAAAACGCTTCTTTAACATGGAATTTACAAAAGAACGGGTAATATAAAGTCATAAGTTAACCATATATGATATCATAACAATTAATATGATTCTTTAATAAGTTAATGACATTATTTAAATCATTATAAAGGAGTTTCAGACACTTACGAAGCAAATCAGACTTAAGGTAAGGGAAATATCACAATCTCATTTTTATCCGAGATTGTTTATACTTTGGTATTTACTGGGGTGTATTTTATCATCCACATCCATGTTTCCTCAATATGTAATATTATTTCCATCCACCTACAATTGTTTAAAGAAAATTTTTCCCTTCGGTGAGTATTTAGTAAAGGATATGAAAGTAATATTTTTTCGTTTTACGTACGACGTACTTTTTGACTTTTCCGACAAATGTACGAGAAGAATGTTTTTTTAACTTATACGACATGAATGGATTTTTAAAACATTATTTCCAAAAATAATCCTTTAAATTTTCCATGTTTGTTTTTAATCAACTTCTTTTATTTTATAATTTCATGACATGTTAAGAAAGGAAAAGTATTTTTTGAAGTAGAAAGGATATTTTCCTCAAGAATGGAGTTCAAGTGTTTTATCAAAATTATTTTCCATATAAGATTATAAAGGGTTCTGTTTCTATCCCTATTATTACATTGATTTGATTATGTTATGATGGAATTATTTTTATGAATTGCTTTATCTTATATGAATTGTTTTATGATGTCACAATGTTTAAGATTCCCATTTTTATTACATGGGTTATGTTATGATGTATGGTTTATGATTTTGTGGCACAAATAAGAATGGTATCATTATGAGATGGGTGGGACCTATATCTCCCTCCAATGCATTGGGTAAAGATTTTATATCTCATAATATAGACATGGCTAGAATGGTAGGTTATACCGGTTCAGTAAAACAGGACTGAAACGAGGGTGACTCGGTTCAGAAATGGACTTTGTCCACTAAGATAGTCTTGGCAATGAGTCTTGACTAACAAGAAGTGATTCTCTATGTTTATGTGTGTATGCCACAAAGTTTCATGACTTATGTTATGTTTATTGGGATTTCATTTCACTACTATGATTTATCACATGTTATGAAATTATGATTTCTTTTGCAGGTTAAGATTTCCAAAATGTTATATTCTTATGAATATGATGTGATTGATATTTCTTTTGTTTACCCTTACTAAGAATTTGAGCTCACCCTTTTATGTTTTCTTTTCCCCTGGATATAAAGAAAGGTTTTAGGTTAAAAAAAAGGAAGATCTTTATGGGAGATGTTGAAGATCTCTCATCACGATTAGAATATTATATTCTGAGTTTCTAAAGACACTAAACTATTAGGGTCCTTGTGTGTGTGTTTTTATTATGTATTAAGTATTCCGCAAAAGTAATGTAATGTTCATGTAAGTTAAGCTTCGGGTCTCTACAATTGAAGCTGGTCAAAGTTTAATATTTAAATTCCTACTAACTATAGTAAATGTGGCGAGCATGGTCAAACACACACGGAAGGTAAATTTGGCCACTACTAAACTAAAAACATGGAAGACTCCACTGTTTTCAACAGCGGAGTGGTTTTTCTAATTTTCACTTTTTATAATTTTTTATCATTTAATTATTTTAAGTTTTTATAAACTGTAAGTAAAACCACACATATTTTTTTGTATTTTTTTTTCTAACCAATAATGAAATAGAGAACAACTGAAAATAAGATGCAACAAAGAAAATAAAATGTTGATACAAGACAAACAGAAAAGTACGCCTGGGGATTTCTCTAGTCTACTGGTTTGAACTGTCTCTCCTAAACATGAACAATTAAGACTTCATACCACTGAATAAGGTGAATTACATCCTTCGCCAGGAGTTATGCCATGAAAATTTCTCAACTTAGAGTTCTCTACTCCAAGAAATACAACTCGAGAAAGAATTTTTTAAAAGGCCAACAGTACAAACTCACTGTAAGTACTAAGGTTTTTATTACAATTTGATTATTTTAATGATGAATCTATAATCAAACTCGCCGAGTGATTACTGAATTTTGAAAATTTAGTTCTTGTGGTATGAATCAGAAAAGTGTAATTAAAATTGATCTCACCGATCAATTCTAATCATAGAAGAATTGTTTAATGAAAAGGATGATATAGGTAACCAGTAGAACTAGAGTTCTCCCCAAACAAGAAATTTAGCTAACTAATATATTGTTCATTAACAATATAGAAATGAAAAACAAAATCAAAGGAACAGAGAACAATAGTTAAAACAATAGGGAGAAAGAAGTCCTTGAAGATGCTCTACTCCTCTGATCCTTCGACTCGAGGAATACAACGCTCCAGATGAGAGGGAAGCTCTCGAATCTTCAATTAGTCACCAGGTGTGCAAATCAGAATGAGTATCCCCCTCCAATTCTACTTCTTTCTTTTCTTTAATAAATCATGCAGTCTTCTGCTGCTTGTCACTACTTGATCTCCACCGACTTGGAAGGTTCTTCACCCACGCACTGCAAAATGTCCATTTTTTCGCGACCGGCACGTCACGCTATCTTTTCTCACATAACTAACTTCCAAAATTAGTTGTATGTATATGGATGCTTTTCCACCTCTTGAATGAGCCTTCACATGATAAATAAAAAATTAAATAATTAACACTTGACAAAAGAAAATAAAATGTTTTAGTTATTATTTTAGTTTACCATTATAATACTTATATATTGTTAAATAATAAATATATTAAATGGATAATTGTTATCTACATTTATATTATTTATAAAACTAAACATTTAATACTACTATAGTATTACATAAATTATTAAAAAGTTATTAATTAAATTAAATTAATAGAAAAATTACTAAGTTATTAACTTTATTATTTTTAACCAAATCATTAAAATTGACAAAATAAATAAATAAATAATATAATATAATATTTAAGATTGTATTAATAATTTAATAATTAATATTAAAGAAATTAAATTTTTATGTTAATTAATTAATTAGTTAATTTTGAATTATGTAATTAAAATTACTACTTAAGTTATAAAAATATTTATATTAATAAGTATATTTTATAGTTTATTTATAATTATTCTTAATTATTTATTTATACTATAAATAGTGTATTAATTTATTATTTATATTTATTATTAATTTTAGTTTTATAATTTAATTTAGAATCTATCATTTCATTAATATTTTAAATTTATAACTATTATACATTACATTATATTTATTTGACTTTATGAAGTTTAAATTTTACTTTTACTTTTGATTTTGCTTTTCATCTTTTTCTTTTGTCTTACTATACTTTTATTATTATATTTACAATTATATATTTTGATTAATTATTTTATTTATTATTTTTTTAAATATGTTTTTATCTTCCCCTCCCCCATTTCTGCACGACACATCAAACAGGGGAGGGTTTATGCTGGCTCTTCTTCAGCCTGAAGACAGGAACCCTCTTCCTTCTCCAAATCGACAGTGGCGGCTCCACCTCCACTAACAGCGGTGCGACTGATCTCGGGTTTCAGATCAAAAAACACGGCTCCTCCACTTGAAGCGGCTTCGAACCTGTGGCGACCTCCTCTACCCAGCGCAACATGGGGCTGTGTGAAAATACTTCGAAAAGCTTCAGCGACCACAGCCGGGTGGATTCTTCAAAGAAGACCTGAGGGCGGTCAACAGAGGTGAACCCCCCCCCCCCCTTCACCAGGCCCGTAGAGAGTTTGGTTTAAAATTTGGTTCCATGCATCTTAGGGTTAAAAAGGTTCCCATTCGGAAATTAGCATTGATCATCTTCACTAGAGCCTCCTACTTATAGACCTCACAGTATGAGGCCAAGGAAAACAAAGTAGCAGCTTCACTTCCACGAGCAGCGACTTGGTTCATCACGATTAGCGATGAAGGGTTTATTTGTTTGAAACTACGAATGGTTTTTTTAGTGATAGTCTGATTTTGAGAAAATTTGTGACAAAAGATGGTAGGTTTGCAGACTTTCGGTGAGGCAAATCATCAGTACCAGCATGAAGAAGAAATTATGTGGTTTGTGGATGAGTATTGAGTCTGGAATTTTGAAATTACAGGTGATTAGGATGAATAGTGATGGAAAAGGGATTGGAGAAAAGCAGAATCAATGGGTGCATGAATGTTGAGGGTGGCACCGATAGAGTAAAAAGATCGGTGAGTGAAGAAGACACCGATAGTTAAAAAAAGTAAGAGACGCCGATATTTAAAAAAAGTATCGGGGAGTAAAGATAACAGAGGCTTCGAGGTTTCGGTGGTTGGAAAGGATGGAGTAAAGAAACTGATGTTGTATCGGAAGCTGAACTCAGGAGCAACGCATATGAGGATCGATTAGAAATCATGGAAGTGAAACAGGGGTGGCACCGATAGTTTAAAAAAATGAACTAACAGAGTCTGGATGAAACCAATGGTGAGTTAATAAAGAATTGGGGTAATGGTGAGACCAATGAGGATCGGTAGCAGAAAAGAAAAAGGAAAAAGTAATGGTAGTAGGGGAGAAAAAATAAATATGGGTGAGTGAAAAGACAATTGGTAGGAGGGTAAAACGGTGCAACCGATGCTGAGAAAAAAGGGAGTCATCGATGGGTTATTGAGAAGCTGTGACACTGATAGAAAAACAAATTCAATCAGTGAGTCATTGAATCACTGATGAAAGTAATAATGATCGGTTGCAGCAGAACATAATACAAAGAAATGATCAGTGAGTCATGAGAGACCAAAACTGATAGTTGAAATAAAAAAACATATCGGTGTCTGACAAACCAATGGAATAAAATAACGACTCACCGAAACAAAAAACACAGACAATTAAAATTGAAATGAAATCGGTGTGACATGAAACTGGTCATGATGTAATGGATAGGTGAGTTAATGACTCACCGATAGTTCAAAATTAATGAGACCGAAACTGATGGAAGGATCGGTGCACCACAACAACGGTGCATCCCAAGAGACCGACAGTGTTTCAAAGTAATCGGTGCATCACGACTCACCGATTGTTATAAAAAACTTCGGTGAGACAAAAAATCGGTGCGACACTCACTGAAAATTAAATATTAAACAACAAAAATTAATTTACAACAAATATTAGAATGAATAAAACATTAATTAACTAAATTAAAAATCAAATAACTAAATTATTAAAGACTAATTAATTGACTGTAATTACAAACTATCCAAATTATTTAGAAAACTAAAAGTAAATGGTAAATCCTTAGATTAAAAACTTGATTAAATTAATGTGAATAAAATAACAATTAATTAATTAATATACAATTAAAATTATTAACCAGATTAATATTATTAAACAAAAAAGTAATTTAATATATTTAGAATAATTAAAATGACTATAAAAAAGGACTAAAATGCTAATTTAATTGTAAAAACGGTTAATTAACAAATGTAGTGATAAAATTACAAAAGTTCCATTATTTATTAAAAAGTGTCATAATAATTAATTAAATTAATAAAAAATTAAATAAAAGATGTGGCAAAACTATGTAAAAATAGTGCCACATCAAATTCTACCACAATTAAGCATAGTTTTTCCTCAAATAATCTCATGTTTTATTCTCTTTAAAATATATTAAATTGAGTTTGATTTAAATCAAAATGTAACATGTCCAGCACTCAAAATAGAGGAAATATCATAATAGAAGGCCTTTTGAAAATGATTTAATCTAATGAATCGTGCCTATATCAAATACTCAAGGGTAATCAAGAAAGCTATGAATCATCAAAAAATGAATATGGCATGCCTCATATTTGATACTACATAGTGAATCACTTAAATCCAATCTCATGTTCTATGTCTAAGAATTATAGGAGATAAAACATCTATGGAATTGAGATCTCAACCATAGAACTTTTTACTTTGACTTTTTCTCCTAGATTCCAAAAATAATTAATTTTTTTTGTGAATCACCTCAAATATAAAACCTAAATGATTACCATATTAACCATTTGATCCCTTCTTCATCTGGCGTCCATCATTCCCCTCACCTTAATGAGCTCATTTTTGACCCAAGACACTTTATTTATTTATTCCCAAGCCATGTATCATGTGATGAGAACTTTCCAATGCACTTATTCAATGTGAACAGAGGGCTTATAGTAAACAAACACACACCCAGCATCTAGGGTCTCAGAGAGTCACCATGGGATCCCAGATGCCCAAATTACTCAAGCTTCAAAAGATTTATATAAAATTCATTTACATTGGATCATTAAATAAATTACTATTAATAATTAATAAAATAGAATGAGGCCCCTAGAAATAGAATCAAACATCTAGATCCAAAGGTTATGATCATAGCTTCCCAAACATGTAACCTATATCACATTCAGAAGTAGTTCCTAAACTGAATTTCAATTAAATTACTATGTTGGACCACTCAGCAATCATCCATTATAATTAATTTTAGACTCAAAGTAGTACTCAACTACCATCAGGGAACTTATCCTAAGTCAAGACCCAATTGAGAAAAATTTAAAGCATTAAATTATGAAAATTGTTTGAAATTTATACAATTTTTAACAAAAAATATGATGTTATAGTGGGAATTGATGGGCATTCATTAAATCACAGTTTCGCATAGTCAAGAATTGACCCCCTCCCCCATACTTAAAATCCAACTATGTCCCCTAAGTTTGCTTCTAGATATGGAGATGAACAATTATTCAATTAAGGTTCAAAAATATAATTTCAATTAAGAAGATATATAACATGTATAAAGGGTCTCAATGGAGTTCAAAGATATTTTTGTTTTCCACAATAAATAAATAATCATCATGTTCATTAACAATTTTATGCATTAACATTTAAGTCTAGTAAATATTTTTTTATTAAATTTCAAATAAGGAATGAAACTTATGGATGGAGAATTGAGAGGCTGTAGCATTTTAGCAACGTATAATTCAAATGGATGATCAATAGAGCATTAAGATACATGCTAACACCCCTTAGATAAACCACTTAATGAAAACAAAACTAACCACCAAGCATGTACCCCCCCACCCCCCACTTGATTTCAAAAAGTGGGAAGATTTTAAACAGTGAATTTAAGTTATTTTCAGGAAAAGGCACATGAAAAATTTATGCATGGCATGATAACATGTAGCATGATTTCTTAATACAAGAATGATTTTTTAAATCCGATTTTTCTATGCAAGACAAGAAGCATATTCTTTTTTTGAAGTGGTAATGAGAAGAATTTTAATAACATAAACAGGAGTATAAAATAAATGTAAAAAAGTCAGAATATTTCCCTGACTAGTTCTTGTCCAAATATGATCATAGGAACTCAAATATGTTATTACAAAGAAGCAACATCCTAAAAGCACAGAGAATGAGAACCAGGAACAAAAAATCAAGCATAGACAGTATATACAAATGCAGCACAACATCACTTTATTCAGTAAAAAGATGTACATAAATGTAAACAAAAGAGCATGGGTTGACTCCCATGAAGCACTTATTTTAAAGTCATCAGTTAGAATTTATTTAGTTACAAATTGTTTATTTATTAACAAGACAAAATCCATGTTTTTCCTCCCAAGAAGCATTATGTTTAAATTCCCTAGCCAGACTTCATTCAAGAATAATTTTCCAGCACTGTGAAGGCAGCCAAGCCCTTTGGCTATCCCTCAAAATAAAGTTTTACTCTTTGCCCAATGACCAAAATGGGTTTATTTTCTTCACCAAAAATTTCCACAGAACTATTCTTCAATACTCTCACAATAGAAAAAGGTCCAAACCCCTTGGACATCAGCTTCCTAGGAAAGAGTTTTAGTCTAAAATTAAAGAGAATGACCTTCTGTCCAAGTTTAAATTCCTTGTTTTGAATGATATAATTGTGAAAGATCATAGTCCTCTATTTATAAATTCTTGAATTATCATAACTCTATCTTCTAATATCATCGAGTTCACTCAACTCAAGTAACCTCCTCTCACCAGCAATCTTAAAATCAAAGTTTAGAGCCTTAACTGCCCAATATGACTTATGTTGCAACTCCACAAGTAAATGACAGTATTTCCCAAAAAACATCATATAGGGAGACATACCTATTGGGGACTTGGAAGCAGTTCTATATGCCCATAAAGCTTCATCTAGTTTAAGTGACAAGTCTTTCCTAGAGTTTGACACAGTTTTCTAAAGAATTTGTTTTAGACCCCTATTTGAAATTTCCACCTGTCCACTAGACTGTGTGTGATAATAAGTACCATTTTTGTGAACACAACCATATTTACCCATCAAATATTTAAATTTATAGTTTTTGAAATGTGTTCCATTATCAGTGATAAAAGATCTTGGTACTCCAAATCTTGTAAAAATATTTTTTTAACAAATTTTATTACACTATTTGCTTGATTATTGGGAAAAGATACTACCTCAAACCACTTTGACACATAGTCAACAACAACTAGAATGTACTCATTCCCATGAGATGATGGAAATGGACCCATGAAATCTAACCCCCAAACATCAAAATTTTCAACCTCCAAAATACCCTTTTGGGGTTACTCCTACTTCCTACCCACATTACCCCGCCTCTGGCACCTATCATAGCTAATCACAAATCTCCTAGAATCCATAAAAAAGGTAGGCCAACAGAAACCAGACTGTAGGGCTTTTTGAGCAGTTCTCTCACCCCCATGGTGACCACCCCAAGATGATGAATGAAAACATTCCAAAATAGGCAACATTTCTTCCTCAGGTACACATCTCCTATGTATACCATCAACACACCTCCAAAACTGTCGAGGATCATCCCAAAGGTAGTATTTATGTTCAAAAATGAATTTATTTCATTGATTATTAAACAGATTTTTGGGAAAGACACCTACTTTCAAAAAGTTGGCAAAATCTGCAAACCATGAAGAATGCCAGACTGAGACAGTGAGAAGAATCTCATCAGGAAAGGAAGAGTTTATCTCCCTATGATTTTCAGAATCAGATTGGGTAATAGGAATCCTAGAAAGGTGATCAACAACTAAATTTTCAATTCCCTGGTTATCCCTAATGACAAAATCGAACTCTTGTAACAAAATAATCCATCTAATCAGTCTGGGTTTAGTTTCTTTCTTAGACAACAAGTATTTTAAGGAATAATGAGCAGTGAAAATGATGACTTTAGAACCTAATAGATACTGTCTAAACTTTTCCAAAGAAAACACAACAGCTAACAACTCTTTTTCAGTGGTGGTATAATTATTTTGGGCATCATCTAGCATTCTACTAGCATATTACACCACATGAGACTTTTTATCTCTCCTCTCTCCAAGGATAGCACCAACAGCCATGTCACTAGCATCACGCATAAGCTCAAATGGTAATTTCCAATCAGGTGCAATAATGATAGGTGACAAAGTGAGTTTTTCCTTCACCAGATTAAATGATTTCAAAAAATTCTCATCAAAAATGAACGGTGCTTCCTTGACCAGCATTGAACAGAAGGGATTAGTTATTTTAGAAAAATCTTTTATGAACCTTCGGTAAAAACCAACATGCCCTAAGAAACTTCTAACACCATTAACATTAACTGGAGGGGGAAATTTCTGAATAACCTCAATCATAGCAGAATCAAATTATAGACCTCTCTTAAACACCATACGGCCAAGAACAATACCTTCAGTAACCAAGAATTGACATTTCTCCCAATTAAGAACAAGGATGGTTTCAATTCATCTCTCCAAAACTAACTCATTATTTCCAAGACAGGTATCAAAAGTACAACCCACAATGGAAAATTCATCCATGAAACCCACAATGATTATTTAAATCATATCTGAAAAGATAGCCATCATATACCGTTGAAAGGTGGCTAGAGCTCCACACAACCCAAAGGCCATCCACTGGTAAGCAAATGTCCCAAAGGGGCATGTGAAAGTGGTCTTCTCCTAATCCTATAGAGCAACAAGTATCTGTTTGCAACAAGAATATCCATTCAGAAAATAGAAAAACTCATTTCCAGCAATCCTCTCAAGAATTTGATCCAAGAAGGGAATTGGAAAATGGTCTTTCCTAGTGGTTGCATTCAGCTTCCTATAATCAATACAGACTCTCCATTTTGTGGCTTTCCTAACATGGACTTCTTCATGCTTTTAATTTTTAAAAACAGTGAAACCTTCTTTCATGGGGACAACCTGGATAGGGCTGACCCAAGAAATATCAGAAATGTGATATATCATTCTAGTGTCCAATAGATTTATCACTTCATCTCTGAAAACTTCATTCATATTTGGATTTAATCTTCATTGACATTATACCCTAGGCTTATCACCAGGCTCCATAGGAATATTGTGCATACACAATGAGGGACTAATACCCTCAATATGATCTATTGTCCAGCTTATGGAAGATTTAAAATTCTTTAAAATATTCAACAATATTTCCTATGGGTTTTTATTATGTTCAGCATAGATTATTATAGGAAAAGTGGAGTTCTCACCTAGAAACAAATATTTGAGATGAGCAGGGATGGGCTTCAGTTCAAGAACAGGGGGTTCTACACTCGAAGGAAGACTCTTAGGCCTGGGAGGTCCATGATCTTCAACATATTTCTAGTAAGGAGTATTGAAAGATGAAAGGTTTTCAATTTCATGTTCAGATTCAGAGAAAACAGTCCTACTGTCCAAGGTGGACAACTCAATGTCTAAACATTCCATATCAGATTTCAACATCTCCATGAAAGAAGAATCATCATGTTGTCTTAAAAATTCTACCTCAATAAAATAAAGGTTATTAGAACTGTTGCTGCTAACAGAATCACCCTCAATTTCACACAGAATGTTCCTAAGTTCAGAAACAAAATACTCTCCTAAGTCAGAAACTGGAAAGTTTTCCAGTTCTGGAAGATTTTCCATTTTTTGTATTACAGCAGAATTTTGAACTTCATAAACAGATTCACAAATATTTTCATCTTCACAAATGTTTTCTTCAGAAGTGGATTGCTTTTCAAATTTTTCAATAAGATCATGTTGATTTTTATAAGAACATTCAGCTTCAAGGATCTTTATTTTTTAGAAGTTTGCAGAATATGTTCGATCCATAATGGTTTTTAAAAAATTGAACTATTCTTCTTGTTCACAAATTTTGAAAATCAGCTGACCCTTTGAAACATCAATAACAGAACCACTTGTGGCCAAGAATGTCCTACCCATGATGATGGGCACCTCTAGACCACACTCCATATTCAAAACTAAAAAGTCAGCAGGCAGA
Source organism: Viscum album (assembly GCA_963277665.1). Classification (NCBI taxonomy): domain Eukaryota; kingdom Viridiplantae; phylum Streptophyta; class Magnoliopsida; order Santalales; family Viscaceae; genus Viscum; species Viscum album. The sequence goes on from OY728160.1 coordinate 1,925,985,074, forward strand.
AACAGCTTCCCAGGCCAACTAGAAAGTCATCTACCCTACCCATAGGATGAGTGAAAGATCTATCAGCTGACTAAAGAATGACCATGGTGGGATGAAGATAACCCAGTCTAAACTCTCGAAACAGTGAGTATGGGAGTAGATTAATACTTGCACCTAGATCGCACAGATAGTTGAGCTGACCATAATTACCTAATGTGCAATGGATAACAAAGCATCCTGGGTCTTTCAGTTTAGGTGGGATTTTCTTTTGAAGCATTGAACTGCACTCTTCAGTGAGGCTGTAAGTAGCAAATTATTCAAAGGTATTTTGGTTTGAAATAATTTTCTAAAGAGATTTTAGATATGATGGGATTTGAATTAAAGCTTGGATAAATGGTATTTTCACTTGTATCTTGGAAAGAAGTTCAATGAACTAAAGAAGTTCTGCCCTGGTATTACATTGTGGTTTTAACTTCTCAAGGAATGGGATGGGTGGGGAAAAATTTCTCTGAACAGTAGGTATATCCCTCACCTCTTCCACATCTTTTTATTTTCCTTTATTCATTTGATTTTTAAGAGAAGTTTCAGTTTGAAATCCAGGTGATAGGTTCAGCTTCTCATGTTTTCCAACATTTTTTTGTGAATTTGCAGATTGTGAAAAAATCATATTTTTATTTCCAGACTGAAACAGAATTTCAGTTTGAGCATTTTCAATGAGTTTTTCAGCAACTGTTTGAGTATTAAGGCCACTTCTAGTGACAACAACCATGGCATTCTCTCTAGGGTTATGTTTAGTGGTACATGGAAGTCTACCTTTTCCCTAGACGAAAAATCCCTAGAAAGTTGGCCTAACTGTGTTTCCTTATTCTACATTCTCACATCATTTTTCATTTTATCAGAATCGTATTGATTTTGATTCTTGCTTAGCTAATTTAAGATTAGATCAAGATTAGAAGACATTTGACTATCATTGTTTCCTTATGTATTTGAAGACTCACCCCTTTGTTGATTTTGAATATACGGTCTTGGTTGGTTCTAATAATTGTGGGCAGTTTTTTGCTTAATAATACCTTGATCCTTCCATGATAGATTTGGATGGTTTCTATAGCCTTGGTTGTAATTGTTTGAAAGGGTATCTTCTTTAGGTGGCATTCTTGAACCATAGTTAACAAAGTTTGAATTTTATTGTTGTTGGGATGGCATATCAATGTTAAGAAAAAAAATTTCGTTATGCCCAAACATACCACACATGACACACTGTTCCCTTAAATATTGATTGGTATTTTGATATCCATGTTGATTAATGGTTTGTTTAGAATTCCGTTTCATTAAAGATTGAAGTTGGTTGGTGATTTTAGCCAGTTGAGATTGAGTTTCATTCATTTAACCAGTGTTAGCACTCCTATTCACTCTCTTTCTTCTGGAATTCTTGTGTTGAGAATTAAGAGCCAGATATGTTCTTCATCAGTATTATCATTGTAATTACCCCCAGCAGCTTGGTCAACTTGATTCTATCCAGAGGAAGACATCCCTTTATAGAAAGTATCCATAATAAGATGAGATGAGATTTGATGATGGGGACACTGCCTAAGTAGATCCCTAAATCTATCACATGCTTCATGGAAGGATTCTCCATCCTCTTGGTAAAAACTAGAAATCTTAGTTCTCAATTCACCTTTTATTAGTTGGGGATAAATTTTCATAATAAAAGAGTTGTAAACTTGATCACAATTATCAAAAATGTTCTCATCTAAGCTCAAAACCCAATTTATTGCCTTCCATTTAATACAAAAAGTAAAACTATTATACTAAGATCATTCTCTATAAGTCCTAACAGAGGAAGTTTCTACACAGTGTTGTAGATATCTCTAATGAAGGCTAAAGAGTCCTCATTAGAGAGCCCATTGAATGCAGGAAGTAGTGAAATGTGTGACTGTTTCACTTCATTGTTGCGAGCTCTAGGACTACGCCTAATCGAAGATGGGTTACTTGAAACTTGTGGGATTTGTAACTTCCTCATCCAAGGCCTTTTAATTTCATCTAAGAGTTCAGGTTGGTTTTGGAAATTATTATTAGGAACTCTATTATCATGATTCTCCATTTCAATTTTGTTCATCTTTCTTAGAGCAGCTAAATGTTTATCTGGTTCAAAGTTTAAGGGATCTAATCTAAGAGCATAGTGTCTTCTAATAATGCAAAGAACAGTAGAAATTACCAATAGTAACAGTTCAGATTGACAAGACACCGTTTTTTTTAACAGTTTTCAAATTTTCCAATTTTTTTAAAGATTTTTATATTTGTGTTTTTTTAAATGTTTTTTAGTAATGGCTCATTCCTTCCCCAACAATGGTGCCAAAAACATGACATGTACTATCATTGAAGGCTATCAAAGTTTAATATTTATATTCCTACTAACTACATTAAATGTGGAAAGCAAGGTCGAACCCACGGCGATGGTGAACTTTTCCACTACTAAACTAATAAATTGGAAAACTCCACTGTTGTCAGTAGTGGAGTTGTTTTTCTAATTTTCACATTTTATAATTTTTTATCTTTTAATTATTTTATGATTTTATAAATTGTATGTAAAACAACCCATATTTTTTTTGTAATTTTTTTCCTAACCAATACTGAAATAGAGAACAACTGCAAATAAGATGCAAAAATGAAAATAAAATGCAGATACAAGACAAATAGAAAAGTACGCCCGGGGATTGATCTAGTCTACTGGTTTGAACTATCTCTCCTAAACATGTAAAAGTACTGCTCCGTACCACTAAATAAGGTGAATTACCTCCTTCACCAGGAGTAAAGCCACAAAAATTTCACAACGTAGAGTTGGCCACTCCAAGAAGTACAACTCGAGAAAGATTTTTTTAAAAGGTCAACATTATAAACTCACCATAAGTACTGATGATTTAAATAAAAGATGATTATTTTAATAATAAATAAATAATCAAACTCGCCGAATGATTACAAAATTTTGAAAATTTTGTGCTTGTGGTTCGAATCAGTAATGTGTAATTAAAACTGATCTCACCGATCAATTCTAATCACAGAAGAAATGTTTAATGAAAAGGATGAAATAGGTAACCATTAGAACTAGAATTCTCCCCAAACTAGAACTTTAGCTGACTAATATATTGTTCATTAACACTATAAAAATGAAAAAAAAATTAAAAGGAACATAGTACAAGAGTTAAAACAAAAGGAAGAAAGAACTCCCCGAAGATGCTCTTCTCCTCTACTCCTTCGAATCCATGACTGCAACGCTCCAGATGAGAGGGAAGCTCTTGAATATTCAATTAGTCACCAAGTGTTAGAATCAAAATGAGTATCCCCCTCCAATTCTGCTGCTTTCTTTTCTTTAATAAATCATGCTGTCTTCTGCTTCATATCACTGCTTGATCTCCACCGACTTGGAAAGTTCTTCACCCACGAACTGCAAAATGTCCATTTTTTATGACCGGCACGTTACACTAACTTTTCTCACGTAACTAACTTCAATTAGTTAGTTGTATGTATCTGGTTTCATTTACGCCTCTTGAATGAACTTGCACACTATAAATACAAAATGAAATAATTAACACTTGACAAAATCAATTAAAACGTTACTGTTATTATTTTAGATTACTATTATAATACTTATTTATAGTTAAATAATAATTATCTTAAATTTTTAATTATTATCTACTTTTATATTAATTATAAAACTATCCATTTAATACTAATATAGTATTACATAAATTATTAAAAAGTTATTAATGTAATTATGTTAATAGAAAAATTACTAGGTTATTAACTTTATTATTTTTAACCAAATTATTAAAATTGACAACCTGAATAAATAAATAATTGTGATAATATTTAAGATATTATTAATAATTTAATTAATTATATTAAATAAATTAAATTTTTAGGTTGATTAATTAATTAGTTAAATTTTATTTAAGTAATTAAAATTATTACGTAAGTTATAAAAATATTTATATTAATAAGTATATTTTATAGTATATTTATAATTATTCTAAATTATTTATTTATACTATAAATAGTGTATTATGTTATTATTTACATTTATTATTAATTTTAGTTTTATAATTTAATTTAGAATCTATGTTTTCATTAATATTTTAAATTTATTACTCTTATAAATTACTTTATATTTATTTGACTTTATAAAGAATAACTTTTACTTTTACTTTTGATTTTTATTTTCATCTTTTTCTTTTGTCTTAATTTACTGTTATTATTATATTTTCTATTATATCTTTTAATTAATTATTTTATTTATTATTATTTTTTTAAATTTTTTTTATCTTCCCCTCCCCAATTTATCCATGACACAGCAAAGAGGGGAGGGTTTATGTTGGCTCTTCTTCATCCCGACGACAGGCGCCCTCTTCCTTATCCAAATCCACAGCGGCGGTTCTACCTCCACTAACAGCAGCGTGATGGATCTCTGGTTTCAGATCAAAAAACAACATCTCCTCCACTTGAAGTATCTTCAAACCAGTGGCGACCTCCTCTATGCAGCGCAACATGGGGAGTCGGGAAACTTCTTCGGAAAGCTTCATCAACCACAGTCGGGTGGATTCTTCGAAGCTTACCTGAGGGTAGTCAAAAGATGTGAACCCCATCCTTTACTATGCCTATAGATGGTTTTTTTTGAAAATCTAGTTCCACACAGCTTATGGTTCAAGAGGTTCCCATTCTGAAATCATCTTTGATCATCTTCTCGAGCGACTCCTACGTATCGACCTCATAGTGTGAGGCAAAAGAAAACAGAGCAGAAGATTCACTTCCACGAGCAGCGAATTTGTTCATCCTAAATGGAAATGAAGGGTTGATTTGTTTGAAAATTTATTTTTGAACTGCGAATGGTTTTTTTAGTGATAGTCTGATTTTGAAAAGAGTTGTGAAAAAAGATGGTATTTTTGCAGACTTTCGGTGAGACAAATCGTCTGTATCAGCATGAAGAAGAGATTATTTGGTTGTTGGATGAGTATTGAGTCTGGAATTTGAAATTGTAGGTGTTGTGGAGGAACATTTATGGAAAATGGTTTGGAGAAAATAATAATCCATGGGTGCGTGAAAGTTGAGGGTGGCACCGATAGAGAAAATGGATCGGTGAGTGAAGAAGACACCGAGAGTTAAAAAAAGTAAGAGACACCAATAGTTAAAAAAAGTATCGGTGTGTGAAGATAACAGAGGCTTTTAGGACGTCACTGGTTGGAAAGGATGGAGTAAAGAAACCGATGGTGTATCGGAAGCTAAACAGGGGAGCAATGCATAAGAGGATCAGTGAGACATCAAGTAAGTGAAACATGGGTGGCACTGATAGATTAAAAAAAATTAACTAACGGTGTCTAGATGAAACCGATGGTGAGGTAATAAAGAATTGGGGTAATGGTGAGACCAATGAGGATTAGTAGCAGAATAGAAAAAGGAAAAAGTAATGGTAGCAGGGGAGAAAAAATAAATATGTGTGACTGAAAAGACAATTGGTTGGAGTGTAAAACGGTGCCACCTATGCTAAGAAAATAGGGAGTCACCAATGGGGTAATGAGAAGGTATGAAACTGATAGAAAAAAAATTCAATCGGTGATTCATTGAATCAACGATAAAAGTAATAAATATCGGTCACAACGGCACATAACAAAAAAATATCAGTGAGTCGCGAGAGACCGAAATAGATAGTTGAAATAAAAAAACTTATCGGTGTCTGACAAACCGATGGAATAAAATAATGACTCACCGAAACATAAACCACGAATAATTAAAATTGAAATGAAATAAGCATGACCTAAAACTGTTAATGATGTAATGGCACAGTGAGGCGATGACTCACCGATAGTTCAAAATTAATGAGACCGAAACCAATGGAAGGATCGGTGCGTCGCAACAACGTTGGGTCTCAAGAGACTGATGGTGTTTCAAAGTAATCAGTGAGTCACGACTAACCGATAGTTATAAACAACTTTAGTTAGATAAAACATCGGTGTGACACTCACCGATAGTTAAAAATTAAAAACGAAAACAACCAAAATTAATTTACAACAAATATTAGAAAGAATAAAAGAATAATTAACTAAATTAAAAATCAAATTAACTAAATTGTTAAAGACTAATTAATTTACTGTAATTACAAACTAACCAAATTACTTAGCAAACTAAAACATAATGGTACAGTGTTATATTATAAACTGGATTAAATTAATGCCTATAAAAAAACAATTAATTAATTAATAAACAATTAACATTATTAATCAGATTAAGATTATTAAACTAAAGAGTAATTTAATATATTTAGCATAATTAGAAAGACTATAAAAAGGGATAAAAACTCTTATTTAATTATAAAAAATAGTTAATTGAAAAATTTAATGATAAAATTAAAAAAAGTGCATTAATTTATTAAAAAGTGTCATAATTATTAATTAAATTAATAAAAAATTAAATAAAAGATGTTAAAAACTATGTAATAATAGAGACACATCAGGCAGCAACTCTCAGGCCTATGCTAAGGGATCAGTTGCTTGTTTTTATTATGGTGGTTGTGATCCTCAGCAGCGGGAGTGCCCGACCTTTCATAGTAGTCATTGTGCACCATGCACTCCTCTACAGGTTCTTCGGTTGAGGCAATTTCAGCCATGGCAGCAGAAGGCGGATGCCCCAACAATCGATCAGTAGAGGGTTGATGGGGCAGGCAGAGGAAAACCCAATGACACTCCCCGTCCTCATATAGCGGAGTACGACCATGGTGGTGGTCTTCATGAGGTTCAGAGAGGTCGTGGATGGGGTCGTGATCAGCTTCATGCTCTAGTGTTGCTAGCTCCAGATGATCTAGACGCCGTTCGAGGTACCCTTTTCTTGTTTTCTACCTTGGTGTATGCCTTGATTGATTCAGGAGATACACACTCCTTCATATCACCTACACTTTTCCATTCCTTGGGACTTTCGGTAGAGACACTTCTAGTTCCCTTGGCGTTGACTACGCTAGTTAGCGGTCAAGCTGACTTGTTTGAAGAATGTAGAGATTGTGAGCTAGTGTTGGGGCAGCACCACTCTGGGGGAAATTTCATATCTTTACGAATACAACCATATGATTTCATCCTCGACATTGAATGGTTGTATTCAGTGTAGTCTATCTTTGATTGAGTCAGGATGAAGGTCATCTTCATTTGTGTAGATGGAGGGAAAGTGGTGTTTTCTAGTGAGTGAGATCCTCAGATGGGTCATAGGCGAGTTCCATCCTTATCAACCATAGCAACTGAGATGATGCGGAGTTCTTCAGAGGTACGATAGTTAGTGTTTCTCAGGGTCATAGAGGAGTACCCTAATGTCTTTCCAGAAGAGGTTGTAGCATTAACCCCTCGATGAGAGATCGAGTTTGGGATCAAGCTACAGCCAGGAGAATCTCCAATATCTATGTCTCCATATAGGATAGCCCCATCCGAGTTACGAGAGCTACGTATACAGCTTGATGGTCTGTTGCAGTGTGGTTTTGTTCGACAAAGTGTGTCACCATGGGGTGCACCAGTTATGTTCATGAATATGGCCAATGATACTTTTTGGTTATGTGTCAATTATCGTCGCTTAAACAAAGTGACAATTAACATTCGCTATCTTCTTCCATGGATCGATGACTTATTCGATAAACAGAGGAGTTCAAGTTGGTTCTAAAATATCGACTTGCGGTTAGGATATCATCAGATGTGTGTGAAGGATAAAGATATCCCGAAGACTGATTTCCGTTGTCGTCATGGTCATTATGAGTTTGTTGTATTTTCGTTTGGTGGGACGAATGCTCCAGTTGTATTCATGGGATTGATGAATGCTTTGTTCAATGAGTTCCTGTACAAATTTATTGTTGTTTTCATCAGCAATATACTTGTGTACTCCACATCTGAAGAGGAGCATACAGAGCACCTACTAGCTGTTTTGGGAGTTCTTCGTCGACATCTGCTATTCAGAAAGTTGTCAAAGTGTGAGTTTTGGGATCGAGAAGTCTGTTTCTTGTGGAATTTTGTGTCCCAACAGAGAGTAGTTGTATATCCATCAAAGATGGAAGCTTTTGTGTCATGGGAATCCCCATGACAGTGTCAGAGGTGCGAAGTTTCCTTCGTCTCTTAGGCTACTACAGGATGTTCGTAGACAAGTTCTACCTAGTTGAAACTCCTTTGCAACTTTGACCAGGAATGATCAGGCTTTCATATCAGCTGATCAGTGTCAGGAAGCTTTTGAGTATCTAAAATAGATGTTAGTAAGTGCTCCAGTCCTTTGTTTTCCAGCTGAGGGAGTTCAGTTTGATGATTTTTCGTGATGCTTCACATCTGGGGCTAGGTTGTGTTCTGATGAAATAGAGGTCATTTGTTTCTTATGGTTCTCGACAGTTTCACCCCATGAATGCAACTATTCCACTCATGACATTTAGATGGCAGCTGTAGTGTTTTCTCTGATTTTGTGGAGACATTACCTCATTGGTGAATTCTTTGTGGTTTTCACTGATCATAAGAGTTTGAGGTATGTTTTCTCCCAGTGTGACTTAAACATACGACAGCATCGGTGGATGGAGTTCTTACAGGAATATGACATTGAAATATCATATACACCTGGAAAAGGGAATGTTTTAGCTGATGCGCTGAGCCAAATGTCACGTAGTGATGCTCTACGTGAATCCATCGATTCCTGGAGGGTAATAGAAGAACTGTCAGCATTAAATCTTGATATGGGAGAATTCATAGGTATAGGTTGTATTTTTCAGATGAAGGTGTAGTCATCCCTGATGCAGAAGGTGGAAGAGTCCCAGTTGGGGGATCTTGAGGTGGAGGTCTGGAGAGACCTAGTTATTTGGGGTGATGCCCCTAATGGTTGGTTTGAGGATGAACAACACAGAGTCTTTTATCATGGATGGCTTTGTGTTCCCTTGGAAATGTGAAAGATAGTCCTCATAGAGTTCCATGGTTATCCTTCAGCGGTGCATCCTGGTGTGATGAAGATGTATCGATCCTTGAGGAGTCAGTTTTGGTGTCCTGGGCTGAAGCGTGCAATTGAAGAGGTTGGGTCTCGATGTTTAGTCTGATAGAAGGTGAAGGCCGAACACCGTGTTCCTGGTGGTCTTCTCTAGCCATTAGATATTCCTCAGTGGAATAGGGAGTACATATCAATGGACATTGTTACAGGTTTACCTCGAGCTTCGGGAGGACATCATTCTATTTGGGTGGTTCTGGATATTTTAATGTGGTCGGCCTACTTTATAGAAATCAGGGAGTCAAGCTCATTGGATGTTTTGTCGAGGCAGTATCTATAAGAGGTAGTGAGACTTCATGGAGTCCCTAGGAACATCATTTCTGATCGAGATCCTTGTTTTACCTCCTGGGTGTGGAGAGGTGTCCAACATGCTTTTGGTTGTCAACTTTTCCTTAGTACTGCTTTTCATCCTCAAATAGATGGTTAGACAGAGCAAACTATCTAGACACTTGAAGACATGTTGCGCTCTTGTGTTCTTGATTTTAGAGGCTCATGGATGAGGCAATTACCCTTGCTGGAGTTCGCATAAAATAATAATTTTCACTCCACCACCGGTATGGCTCTATTTGAAGCCTTGTATGGCAGGACTTTCCATTCTCTGTTGTGCTGGACTGGGGTCGGAGAGTCAGCAATTCTCAGACCGGAACTATTTCAGAATACAAAAGAGATGGTTCAGGTGATTCTTGAGAGGATAAAGGCCGCGCAAGATCGTCAGAAATACTATGTCCATCAAATAAGGAGACCCTTATAGTTTAATGTTGGGGATAATGTGTTTCTGATGGTGACTCCCCATCGTGGGCATCGAAGGTTTGGCCATGGAAGTAAGATTTATCCCTTGTTTTTTTGGTCCTTTTGAGGTTTTATCTCGTGTTGGAGTTGTGGTGTATCGAGGGGCACTTTCCCCACAGATGAGATGGGTACATGATGTTTTCCATGTATCAAAACTACATCATTATCTTTAGTATGACTCCCACATCATCGAATGGGGATAGATCGTTGCTGATTATGATGCCACCTTTTAGGAGAAACCTGTGGAGATCCAAGAACACAAGGAGAAGGTGTTGAGCGAGCGTTCCATCCCTTTAGTTCATGTCTTATGGGGACACAGTCACATGGAGGAGAGTACTTGGGAACGTTAGTCATAGATACGTGCTGAGTACCCAGAGGTGTATGATGTTTGAATCTTTTCGTGTGTCTTTGTAAATTTTGTGGTTATGAAACTTTCATGTTTATGAGATGGATCCCATTGCTTATTTGGTGGCTTTCTGTCTTTTGAGAGGTTTGTCGGTGGGTGGTTTTTCAGACCATATTTCATTTTCTCTTTTTGTGGGGTTTGGATGCTCGTGGAAGAGAATGTTTTGAGAGGTATCTGATGTACTGGCACGGACCTCTTTGGTCTATTCCTTTGGTAAAATGTGGAGCTAGAGGTTTTATGGTAGGTTAAGGAAACTTGGAGTGCATTTGGGTGGACTTTTAAGAAAATCTAAAGAGTTATGGACTTTGCACGGGAGGTGAATAGTTTGCCTAAACCATGTGGCCAAACCATGCAAGGATGGTCTGGGAGGTAGTGGCTAACAGATGGTTAGCACACAGTTTGTCTAATCGTGCAAGGAGTGGTTGTCGAGGAAGAAACTAAAGCACGGTTAGTACACGTTTTATTAAACCATGGGGAATAACCAAGCAGGCACTTAATGTTAGATCCTAAAATTGTGGATCTAACTCTTTTTGCCTTTTATCACCTCCTTTAAGCCCCTAATTGGAAATAACTCGGTATTACATTTCCTGGGAGGTAGGTGAATCTCTCCCAAGCGTTTTAAAGGTGATCTGAAGGCTTCCCATGGAAAATCTGAAGCGGTTTTTTGATGTATGTGGTCGTTCCTACTTGATTTTCATAGTTCTACTTAGATCTACATCTCCCCTTCTCTCGGTTTCTTATATCCACACCCGTTATGGGTAGATCTAAGTGTATGGATGTTAGTTATGATGATTTTTTATATTGGTTGTGTTAGGAGAGGAGATATAAAGAGGATTCGTGGGGAATCGTCCCGGTTTCTTGGGCGTTCATCGACCGTTGTGGTTTTCCTTGAAAACCATTGAGGTAGGGGATTCGTTTCTTCTCTTTTGTATCTTTAACGGTGTCGATATCATGTTGAATCCCACTAGATGATAATAGAATTGACCTAATAAATATATTTGAACTGGATAAAGAAATTTCTTTGATCATTTGTTATTTCCTATTGTTTACTAGATATTGTAATATATATGCCTTGATTGTTAATCATGTTGTTCTTGAGGAAATTGACAAAGAACATAAAGCCAGAATCAATTGATAATTGGTTGGATAAATATAAAGATTCATGAAAACAGACTTGTTTCTTGTTTTAATTTGATATTGATCAAATTTGGCCTAGTAATCATATTTAATCTTCTTTGATAGCTTTCTGAATCGTTTCATGATGTTCGAACCAATGAATTGAATTTTTTAATTCAATATGGATTAAATAATTTGATTGAATTCCATAAAGGGTTCTCAGTTACCCCCTTATTGTGAATTAGGGATAAAATCCCATTTGATGTGGTTTTGTTTTCCTTCTTCTTGTGTTGTGATGTGACCCTAGAGGGGTGTTGTGATATGTGGAGGCTGGGAGGCCTTGTGGTTGTGGCAGCAGATGGCGTTCAGAGTGGTGAGATGCATCGGATTATGCATTTGGGTGTTAGGGAGGGCACCAGGGATGATGGTATAGGATGGATGTGGTTGTTGGATGCATGGTGATTTGTTTGGTTGTTTATCTGTTTTACTTTTCCCCACTGCTCAAGGCAGCTGGTATTGCTTACCCTTCTTCTGAAGGAGGTGAAGACACGCGGGGTATTCCATGTGCTTTCGGTGTTTAGCCTCTCAAGGGAGAATGGGACAACTCTCTTGCTATAGGAGGCAAAGACTCGATGGGTAATACGTCTACTCACCATGTTGAGCCCCCTTGTGTTTAGTCACATAGGTTGAATTTCTAGAATTACAGGGAAAATGGGAATGTAATTCTGTATTGAATTTTTGAATAAATGATGTTAACCCATGGGGTTGGAGTTTGATGAATCTTAATGATGAGGTCGAGAACTTTTGAAGGGAATATGGTTTTTGGATGTTATGTTAATGGAACTTAATTTGGAAATGTTCTTGGTTAATTATTGTTCAATGAATTAAATAACATACAGTGAAATTGATAAAAATTGATGAGGTAATCTAATAAGGCCATTTAAATGGTTGTGTGCTTATAGGATACCTGTTATTAGAAGTGGTGGCTTAGATTCTGAGAGACGTTAGCTGAAGTTGTGTCTAGGACTAGGTTATCCCCATAGTGTGGTTGTGAGTTATATATATTCTGTACTTTTTGTGTTCTATATGATACTCCACCCTGTCGGTAAGGGAAACTGATACCCCGGGGATTCTGAGCCTTGGGGGTGTTTTCCACAGCATTCTAATGGGAGGTTGAATGGATGACTACCCCCTTTAGCCTCTCTCTCTTCTCTTGGTAGATACTAGTGCCATTGGCGCAACAGTTAGTTTTCCCCATATATGTGTGTAGAGGGCTGTTATAGATTTTGGTTATTTCAAACACATATATTCTCGATATAGTATCCTATGGACTACTATATGTGTAACGTGTATAGGCTATGATGGAATGAGGATCCTTACTCGGTGTATGGGTTGTAAGGGCTTGTGGTATAATACCCGACGTATGATAAACTTTATGAGAGCTGTGGTGGATCCCATAAACTACCTGGTAACTTTTGGTTGTGAGGATGGTGTGGTGCTTAGCCTAGGTTTCTACAGGCAATCCTTTGTGGTACACGTGGTGCAGATTGTGGGGGTTATCCTAAGTTTATACGAGCAAGCCAATGGAGAAAGATGCACATGACATATGTCATTGAGGAAAAGTTGAAAACTAGTGGGGAAGTAGTTGAGGGGTACCCTTGATATTCTTCAATATACGATATATCATTATATGCATTACTTGGTGATAGTAGCCATGGTGAGGTTGGGAACATTGTATTCCTGTTTAAGTGATGAGTTAGTTTCATTATTGTTCACTGTGCTTTATCATGATATCTTTAATTTTTCACGAGATGATTCGGGGAGGATCCTACTGAGTATACTACATAACTAACCTTACGTATATATAAACTGTTTTTTTCAGGTCACATTCGAGCAGGATGGAGATCAAGCTGGTTTCTACGAGCTTGGGGTTGCAGGAGCCGTTCGGGCTTGTGGTCGCTTCTTTTTTTACTTTATTTTGGGTACTTGTAGTTTTCCCTTTCAGTTGTTGTACTTTTTCAGGGCATTCCATATATGTACTTGGGTTTATTTTGTATTTCAGTTTTGAGTTCGATTTGGTTGGTGTCTATCTTATCTCTCTCTTCACATGTGTTCTCTTAGAGGGTAAGGCCTCCCATTTGTGTGATAATTATACCCTCGGTTCTAGTCACCATCCCAGGGCCTACTGGAGGCGGGACTCGGGGGGTCATTATCTCCTTTTTTACATTCCTGGCCTAGGAGGGGTACACTTTTTGGGGAGGGGGTTGAGACACCCTATGATCATTAGGAGGATATCTAATAGATTCCTTTCAGAGAATATGTAATCACCATACTGTTGAGTATATTTTTTACTTCTACTTTACCTCCTTTAAATATATGGAATCTATCATAAAATAATAAATTAGGTATTATAAATATACAAAAATGTTATTATTATTATTAGATAACCATTATTTTCCATCGTTCCCATCAAATGGGAAATGAAAGTATCACATGTGCTTATGTACAACTTACCATATCCACATATTGATATAATGGATTTTCCACCACCATATTTCAGGGATGGTTATTATTATGAGTTTAAATTTTTTATGTGTTATTTTATAGATAATTATACTTCTTTAATAATGTTATAATAAATATCTTCTTTCCTTCCAAACCGTTGGAAAAGAATAACGTCGCTTGTGCTTATGTGTGGACCACCACCGTCATGAAGTGATATGATTCATTTCATCTTTCCATTTTCATTGATGGTAATAATAATGGATGTAATGAATATATTATATATAAATATATTATATAATAATAATGATAAAATTTTTAATTCATATTTTTCTTTCTTTCATTCCACCTTTGGAAATGTGAAAACAATATTCATGCATGCATACAACCTACTGTCTCCATGAATGGTGAAATTAGTTTTTATACCTATAACTTCAATGAATCAATATCTCTATATATAATTAATATATATTATATCTATATAATGATTAATATTCGAGATATTATGGAACTATGATCACGGAACTAGTACAAGAACTACAAAACCAAAATTCTTATGAAATAACTACATAGTTATCACCCAAAAAGATGATTTCATTGAGTAATTATTGATAATGGGTGTTGAAATCCCATAAAGATATAATATATAATATTATATGTGTACAAATATTATTATATAATTAGAATAAATTTAAATTTATTATATATTAGGATAGATCACTTTTGAAGCAAGTCAAACGAGATATAAGGGATCGTCATCTCAAATTTTCTTCTTTGGGACAAATGACATGGAATTCACATATATTACATTAAGGGTCATTAATACATCAAATTCGACATGTTATATCCTGAATATCCATATTATTTTTAAAATCAACATGTCAATTTAATTTATTCATTGTTTTTTATTATTATTCTAAAGTTAACAAAGCGGTATGGGTCTTCTATTGTAATCTCATTATTTTATTATGATTGTTTATGATTATGATTCCAATGATGAAATAATATCATCTTCATATCAATAAACTAATTATTTTTCTTTTAATTAGTTAATTATATAAGAATAAATATTTTCATTACATTTTCCCCACCTTAATTACTCAAGAGGCCAAAAATATTTTTTTAGGGAATATCAGTTTTATTACACTCTTCAGTCAAAAGATCATTTTCTTCCTTATCAATATTTTATAATAATTATTTAAAAAAAATATTAAATATTAACCAATAATTAATTAATTTAATTATTTAAAATGGTTTTAATTTGAAAATAGGGTCCAAAATTGATCGTCTCTTAATTGTAGGAATGAGTTACTTTTTTACTTTTGTTAATAAATGTATGAAATTAAAGACTTCTATGAACATATATGACATGAAAATAAATTCTCTACTTCATAAAAATTCAATACTCTAAAGATCAATTTAAAATTTTACAATTTTATTTTCAAATAAAATTATTCCCATAATTTTTTTATAATTTTTATAATTTAAAGAAGTAATTTTTACTTGAAAATGATATTTTACTAATGGAATATTCCAACTGATCAATAAATATATTTTCTTCTAAGATGTAATCTTTGATGTCACTAATAATTTATTCGGGATATTATCCAATGATTCCATAATTATTCTTTTTCTAGATGGTTTATATTTTTGATGGAAGTATATTTATGAGACTCATTCCTTCTACATGGGTTACTCTATGATGAAATATTGATTTTTTATGAAATTATTTTATTTTCGGTTGGTAATGAAAAGATGAAATGTTTAGGAAAACCATTTATTTTAATGGGTTAATTATGATTAAAGATTATAGATCTTATGGAAAACATATGTATTATTTTTAATGTGTTAATAATGTGAAAAAATCTATATATCCTGCCAATGTATTTGTTAAATATGGATATCTTAGGAGAGAAACTGGACTAGAATAGTGTGTAAACCCAGTTTAGTAAAGGACTCTATCCACATTGATATTTACAGGATTTTACTATTACTACAACAATTGTTTTTAGAGTGAACTAAATTAGTTATGATTTTATTGGTAGTAATAATTGAATATAAGTGAAATGACTTTTCATTCTGATGAGAATAGCACAATTTATTGTCTTATTCTAATGTTATTCTATCAAGGATCATATTAGTCGATTAATTTGTGATTCTTTTATTATAAAATGTAATGTTTTATTCCACTGATCATGATTGTGATCCATGATATGTAGGGTACAGATTTCAAATATTATTCCAAGTTATCATACCCTTATACTCACATTGTGACTATGTCTTCATTGATATCTCCCAAATTTACCCTTACTAAGTATCTAATATCACCAATTATTATATTTCCTTTACCCTTGTTATAAAAAAATATTTTATGTCTGATATGTATAAGATGAATGATAATTATGAAGAACAATGTGGTATATAACGTAGTTCATTTATAAACCATTTGAATATGTGTCCATGTTACCAAATATACTAATGTTCTATGAATCTAGTCTGGATAATTATATTATATTATGAATATTTATATAATAAGATGTAATATCATTGTAGTAAATGTAATTATCCTAGTATTTATAGAAGTTTTATTTATATATATGAATATAAGATATTAATTTTATGTTAAAGAAGAAAATTTTTATGATAGCATACTCAACATGCAACAACAGTTTTATTTGAAATCGTTTTTCTCAGAAAACATTGGTTTATTGGAAAAAATAATATAATAATAGTATTATATTAAATGGTATTTAATGCATAGCCCTTGAATTTTTGGCAATAAACATAACTAACTACATTATTATTACACATATTTTGTAAATGTCTTGACAAATATCAAATATATTTAACAGGCTAAAATTAATAATGAATCTAATTTTAAGGATGAAATAAAATAATATTCATTAAAAGGTTGATTTACGGCCTTTTGATCGATATGAATTTTTAAATATTATTTTTTCACATTTAAATGTTCAATTTGAAAAAATATACTTCGACATTAGAAGAGGGACATCAAATTTTACATTGGGTAAATTTTTGATATTTTTCTGATAATGTTCATTTTCATCAAAAATTGGAAAAAATACAGCATTTTAAGTCAAAAACTGTCTTTCTATCTCATTTATTAATAAAAATATATTATACTTTTAATTGTTTTTAATGTATAATAAGATTATATTTTTCTAATTTTATCTAATTTTGGTCATTTTTAGTAATTTTACATAAAAATTTGAACTAAACACATGTCAACCTTTTGGTAGTTTTTACTTCTTAAAAACACGTTTTTTTATAAGAAGAATTAATTTGAAATTAATTTCTGAAAATTATGTATTATGAATTTAGAAAATTTGATTCCATATTTAGAATCAACAGTTCCAAATTTTGTAAATATATAAATTTTATTTTTATACAATATGAATAATAACATTAGAAAATATTTTAACGTCCCATTGATAGAGGTTAAATATGGTAAATAAGTGTAAAAAATAAAATTATAATAATATTAAATTACTATAACACATATCGTAACCCTATTAGATGATACAATTCTGACCATGGATTTCCATGGGTCTATTTTGGGACCCCATGGAAGAACTTGTAAGTGAAAAATGACATTTTATAAAAATTAATATTAAAGATAAGGAAAATGTAATATAAACATTTATCTTTTAGTAGAATAGATTTTTTATAGAGGTTTTATAAGAAATATTTTAGACTATAAATATTAATAATAAATCGAAAACTATTTCCTACATCATGTTTTTTTATTTATAATTTTTAGAGTATAAATTAATAAAACTATTTATGACACTATAGTGATGTAGTGATTACCTTATTAATGAAAGATTTAAATAAATGAAATTATAAATATTAAACTAAATTTATTTTGAAACATTTTATTCCATAAAAAATTAAATTTGTTTTTACTAATTTTTATATTTTCAGAATAATGTTTTTTTAATTAATCATGTTTTTATATATTTCTAAAAAGGAATGATATCAATAGTATAAAAATTGACATAAATGTGTTTTTAAATAAATTAATATATTACTAAATGGTATAGTAGTCTGTAAAATCTTATATTCATCCAACTGACATATATGATTTTCAAAATTTCATTAATGATACATTTTGGGTTTCATGGAATTTTATAGTAACTATAGTAACCAAATTTTATAAAAATACAAGAATACATGGTAAGATTTAATTTGTTTAACTAACTGTTATAGCTAAAATATAAGGTTAATTTTATGATCTAAACTTTTCTAAAACCCATTTTATGAGAATTTTTCGACCCATACTCATCTTAAATTCTAAATATATCACGTTTTTATTATTATAATTCGAAAATCAATTTATAATAAAATAATACTTTCAATCATTCCTATAGTTCCCCTATTCTCACATATAAAAAGAACACTACCAATAACCCTTCTCACACATATCAATCACCATTGGCTTATCCAAAATCTACCAAAATGAGCTCCAAAAAATTATCCCTTTCTACTAGTTCCATTCCCCTGTTCATAATGCAATCCAATAGAGCCCTTTGAAAAAAATCAAAAGAAGTCACCTGATTAGAGATAACATATTCTCTCAAGTTCCTTTCCATTATTTATCCTTCTCCACTTCCTATGCCTTTTATTCATCGATTACATTAAAACACTAGTATCCTTAGTGTAATAGATT
Organism: Viscum album; assembly: GCA_963277665.1. NCBI lineage: Eukaryota > Viridiplantae > Streptophyta > Magnoliopsida > Santalales > Viscaceae > Viscum > Viscum album. The sequence goes on from OY728160.1 coordinate 1,926,003,589, forward strand.
TTTGTTATGATAAGGAGTCTAATTACACTTACACACACCTCAATCTAACAGATATAGAACATACTGTTTTAGTGGACGGTGGATTACTACCTCAAAAAACGATGATTGTTCAATCTTCTCTTACAACCTATTATGGTGGAAATTTTCAAGGAACCATAATTATAAATAATATTTAAGATACTTATTTTATATCTATACTTCTGTAATTTTCATTTGGAACATACCTTTATGATTTTAATTTTGTATAAATACTATTATTTAATTTGAGGTTGTGAGGACTATCACCCCCTCAAAGTGACATGACTCATTAATTCTATATGTGGAACATATAAAGGGTGGAATTAATGAACATATGAAAAATATATAACATATATATTTCACTTTATTTATAATATACCTATGAATCATTTTGTTTTATTTCCTTTAAATATGAAAAAGAAATAAACTTAGTGCTCATGTGTAGGTACGGCTCACCGTCTTAGTGAATGGTGCATTTCATTTCTTAAATAAAAATTTTATGGAATATTATTACTACATATATAACTGACATATATAATATATAAGTTATTTAAATCAGGAATATAATTCTGGAGATTTTGTAATTTTGACCACACAGACAATTTATAATTATAACAAGTTCATTTTTTACTCATCTTTCGAACATCGACAAAATGTCTGGTTTGAAATCAAATAATTTTATAATTTTTATTTCTAGGTAGTAAATATATTAAAATAATAATAAAAATAAAAATGGTTTTGAATTAATTATAAGCTAACTTACGTTTATTATTCATGAAATTAAGGAACAAACAATTAATGTCAGACAAGAGGTAAGGGGACCATTCACACTCCTCTTTTAGTCAAAGACTTATTTTATGATATGTCATGTAATTTTACTTTTATTATATTGTGATATGTTCTTCTATATCCTTATTTATGTATAATTTATGTCCAAGTGACTAGAGACCCTATTCTATCCAATCAACTATTTTTCTAAATTTTAAAATGATGTTGTAAGAATGCCAGATTTTCTTAAGAGACACTGTCTCAATCTCCTTTCATTGGGGAATTTTTTTATTTATACAAAAATTTATTTTATATGGTGTATAAAACCCATTTAATTTTAATTTAATTCAAAGGGGATATATTTCTAAGTAGATCATTTCTAAATGATATAACTAATGTTTCTTTTTAAGGTACGCAGTGACAATGAATTTTCCACCACCGCAAGCATTATTTGATATTTGGATTCCATGAATAGCAGTGATGTTTATAAAATGAAAATAAATTCAATATAACATTTTTAATTAGTTTGGTTTTGAAAATTGTTTTGAATGTTCATTTACACATTTAAAAATATTGAAATTAATTCTTGTGATTGAAAATTATATTTTTATGAATGACATGTGGATATTTCCAATCTTTTATGTGTGATTATTATATAGTGGTACGTGGAAATTGATGTGTGGTTAAATGACATACCAAATTATGGGTCATCTCATGATAAACCAAGGTTGGGTGGTTTCGTTTTAATCTCAAATTCATTGGGTATGGAAGTTGGCCGTATGATTATTCAATTTAGTGATATGTATGGAAGTCGACCATATGGTTATTTCATTTAAGTATTTTTATTTCCCAAGTAACGTTTATATTCTATACATGGTTTTTTATGGGATTTATGGTAATATTTTGGTAATAAAAAGGGTAAGAAATTATCTGAAATTTAGTGTCGTTTTTTTAAATATTTGATGTTAAAAGTATTACTTTATGATAATGTATTCTTGTTTTACATGTTGTTTTGAAAAAATAACGGTTTTCCTTCCTTATGTATCCTTTACCGATATTTTTATGCACAACCCATATTTTTGAAATGATTTCTACATGACCAAACGATGAATAGGGTCAATGATGTGATCAATGAAATGTCTTGTAGTCTGAAACAAAGAACTAAACCTGTTTCTTTTTTCTAAAGAGACTTTGTTTTATGAAAAAATGGATATTGAGTATAAATGTCTATTTGTAAAATTTATGTTCTTATGTATAAGTTATGACCTAATTCTCTAAAGTTATAATCCTTAAAATATTCTCAATGTTAATTAATAACATAATTCAATATTTTTTAATGTTTATGGCTTGATCTATATAGTAAATGGGTTGGTGTCTATAATAGATTCATTACACTAGATGTTGGTGATGATTCTTGATGACTACTAGATTACCAAGAAATATATATTTTGGATCTTTATAGAGCCTTATGACTAAATATGACATTGGGAAACCTATTATGGGTTGGAAATGATTACTTGTGATTACTAAATCACCTAGAATTGCTTCATAGGGATTATATTTATGCATGATATTGTTAATCACATAGGATACACTTATAGGGGTTGGTTTTATATATAATGACCATTGGATCACCTAGTATTAATTCATAATGGTTAACATTATGCCTAATACTTTTTACCACCCATGATAACTAAATTGCGGTTTTTGTTTTCACATTATATTTTATAAAATGGTTTAATAATGTCTTTAATACATTTCATCTCTTTCCAAAGTAGTTTTGGGTCAATCTATGTTTCAATTTCAATACCATTGATAGAATATAGTAATATACATACACATATATATTTTATTTATATTTTAATTTGTGCTTAGAATATATCTATACTACATTTATTGGTTATGTTCATGAGAACATTAGTGAATATCCAAGACTTTTACTCACACAACACTCGGGTGGCCATTATAGTTTGGAAATTTGATTAGGCTTTATTTTATCTAGGATTTGATTGGGGGTAGTCCCATTATTTAATCATTGAGCTAGATTTCAATGTTTGGATTAGAAATTGTTATGATTTGATGCTCAGTGATGGTAGTAGATCCGGAACATATTTTTTTCCTTTATTAATTTTGATTATGTGATCAACATGTTTGGAAATTAGTTTTTTTATTGTGGCATGATCTTGATTCTATGAATGGTACACCATTAATATTTTAATATAACAATTTCATTAAATAATTATAGTTCTAGATATATTTCTCTACACACAATAGTAAACTTAAACAATATATCGTTATACAAAGATATATTATAAATATTTAAGTATAAACATTAATAACAAGCTATTGAATTTTTAGTAATGAATGTTTCTTACACATTATTAAATATTTTTAGACAAAAGGTAATATTAATATGAATGGAATTAAATTAGTATTGCCAAAATAAATAATAAGATCATTTTGATCATAGAATAGAATTTTCTAAAAAAAGTAATCTGATTTTGTCTTATTTTTTAAAATAAAAAATTTATGATTAATTTATTATAATATATATTTAAATTAAATTTTTGTTAACACTAATTGTTGAATGATATAAATTGATAAGATGAAAATATTGTTTTTTATTGAGTTGTTTTCCATATTAAAATTGATTACCATTATATTTTATAATTTTGTTAAACAGTTATATTTTTTAATTTTGAAGTTTTATTTTGAAAAACTGAATATTATTTTTATATTCATCAAATTAATATTTTATTAAGATGATTTATTTTATTTTTTCAAAAATATCAAATTTTTGGTAAATACTATAATTTAATGTTTTTTACAAATATCATGTTTTACTGACATTTTTAGCCTGTAAGTATTTCATAAATATTGGTGAAATTATTTTATAAAAAATGGATTTTATATGTTTCATAATCATGAAAAAAATATTGATTCCAATTTAGAAACCAGTATTTGATATTTTATAACATATGTAAAATTTCATAGTATATTTTTTTAATAAACTATTCAATTATTAATATAAAAATAATTTTAAACACTAATAAAATTTTAATAATAGAAAATGGATTTAATATTTGGATTCATTATGACAACAAAATTAATTAGGGCCATTTATATTAATAATGAATAATATACATACGTAAAACTAGATAATTTTGTTTGAGTAAATTAAGGTTTAAATGATTTATACTAGTTCTAAGGGATATAATGTTAAAAGTAGTTTTATAATGGGTTTTGGATTACATTATCTATCTTATATTCGACTCAAAATACTATTTCTCAATTTTGGATAAAATTTCTTAATACTGACTTCCCATTTTTAACTTTTTTTGGGTATTTTCAAAAATTCCAACACTTGTAACACATTAACGGGACCTATCACCCCCCATATACCCAAAAAATCAATTCCAAAAATTATGTTTCCTCTTAATAATATTCCATTATTACACCCTCTAGTATATGATTCATCCTCCTTGATTTTTAGAAACAATTTACTATCAAAACCACTCATTTTTCAAGGAAATATCAATGGAAAGAACAATGTTCTTGATGCGATTAATAATTTTTCCTTAACATATTTCCTTTATACCATACATTTAAAATTACAATTTTATCACCCCTATATGTTTACATATGTATTTCTTATATTATTAATTTTATTGTGTAAATGTGAAAATCAGTATACACCTTTCACATCTTTCCATAAAAAATAACAAAATGTGCTTCATGCATATCCGTGGAATACCACCTACATGAAGAAACATGTTCTTTATCTTTCACTATCGATCATGGATGATATATAATTTGATTTTAATATACAGTTATGATATTTATAATTTTTATAGGATTGGGGAATTATGAACTATATTATATCTTTCTTCTATTCTATGAAAATGAAATCATTATTCATGCATATACAAAGTCTACCACCTCCATGAAAATATGCATTATTATTTTCATTTCTGAAATTCATGGATAACATTAGAAATGGTTTTAAGGGTTTAATATTAATTTTATGACTCCATTAAGGTTCTTCTTTTAAAAATATTATAATATATTTATTTTTTTTATCAATAGAAGATCATAGATAATTCATTAGTTTAAAACATTCTTACTTAGAAAAAATAATTTTACTCATATTATGTAATATTTTAAAATCCATTAATTATTATTCTAATTAAAAATTATTATGATATATCACAGTAATAAAAATTGGAAAATATATTTATTCTTCACATAAATTGACATTACACTTGAACAACAACATAATCAACCATTAATATTAGTTTATTCATGTTTGGGTCAGTTTAACCACCTACATGAACAATGAAATAAATTTATATCATGAATATCTATGTGAAAATAATTAAAGGTAAAATACAATAAAATATTTATTTAGTTTTTTTTTGTTTCTAAATCTTAACTTCATTATTAAAGTCTTTAATTAAGAATACATTTCTCATTTAGAATCACTAAAACATAGTCATTTTGGATTTTATCTTCTTGGATTATAACCACAACTAAAATGGAATGAAATTATAAATTTATAAATATCAGGGAAAATCTATTCTATTTCCCTATATTATCTCATGATTATGAAAATTTTAACAGTAATTAAAAACAACACTATTTTTTCAAAAAAATTATAATGAATCAGGATTACGTACATCTAATATTGAAGATATGTAATAACTAACTAGAAATAATATAGATAATTATTATAAATGAATTTTATAATTGAAAATATAGGTCTATGGCTGTGAAATATGGTATTAAGATAAAATTGTTTGTTATTGATGATTTTATAGTGCATTCATGGATTCTTGGTTAAATAATAAGTGTTTTATTGGTCATAATTCTAATTATTTGAGACATGATACATTTTGTTCCACATGTTTTTGTTATTTGGTGTATTTATGAATGATAAATGTATTTTTATCATAATTTATTGTAGTGCGTGGGATATAATAATTCAAATAAAATTTAATTCTTCAACTGGAAATTATTTCTATTGATACAATAGTAGTAAGTATTTTTTGTTGTAAACATTCACTTATCGATTTATAATTATTCACTTGAAAATATTTTTTATTTTTTGGAACATTATACCCTTGATTTTAATATATTATATATATATATATTTTAATTTACACTCCTACAACATAAATCCTTGTCAAGTATATATTACATTATAGAGTTTGTTTAACATATGGTATATTTATAGATCAAATCTACTTTATTTTAATTATAATATTTTATCATAAAAATTGTTCATCCATTCATGGTTTCTACCAAGATAATATTAGATTGGATATAATTTTATAATAATATTTTTAAAATAGTACATAAAATAAAAAATATATTTCATTAATATTTTAACAACATGGTTTTTTTATAAATGTAATTTCATTATTTTTACAAGGATCCTTTCATAATTAAATGTTTTATATTTTGAAGCCACAATTCATATAGAAAAATTAATGAAATTTTAAAGGATCCAATATTTTATATTCTTTTTAAAGTAATTTTTTTCTACATCATTCACTTTACATTTTAGAATTTTAATTTGGAAGGTCACAGTAATGTTTGGATTTTACACCAATGTTGGAAATGTTTTCTAAAAGTTCCATTACAATTTCATGTCATATTTCATTTTTATATTAAAAAATACTTACTCTCATGTGATTTAAATTGCATGGTTTATTCTCAAATAAAAAAATATATACGTATATATAACATAGAGGATTAAACACATTAAATAAAAAATATGATTCTTAAACCCCTTTGGTGTGATATTTCTTGAATAATTCTATTGAATATAATTTTTCAATTATTTTAGTATCCTTATAAATTTACAATGTAACACTGAGGATGTGTTCTTTTTTAACTAACCCCATTCATTATTTGTTTGGATTATTAAATTATCATTTATATTAAATTAATGATTCATCAAATAATTTTTTCCTTTATATCTTTCAATTATATATACTCACAATTTCCCCACAACTGAATTTCCTGAGTAAAAACAATATATTTTATATATTTTATTCAAGTTTGTTCATCAAGATTCCATTCATTAAATTATTGTGAAATTTATTGAATAAACCATATACCACTTCCCCTATACATTCTTAGTATTACTGATGATCAAAATGAAATATATTAATATTATTTATTATGGAACAACTGAAAATATGAATATTTATTATTCTAATAAGAATATTTTTTAATTACATAGGAATTTTAAATATTTATTATTCAAATATCCAACTAAATTATCTATATGTGTTATGATCATGTTATTACTTTTATTGACATCAGGAAATTTATTGGAATTATGTATGTTATTATTCTAATATTAATGATTATTAGAAAAATTTATTATTTTTCTAACTCATTATATCATATGATAAATGATTTTGACGTAAAAAAGTGATTTGTGTTGATTAAAATTATATAGGACCTCTATGAATTGGTTGGCCTCATGACACATACATTTTTAGGTAGATGGTGTACGCCTTCCCAATTTAGCAACATGCATTGACTACATTCTTGAAAACACACATTATTTTGTGGATATAAACTTGATTGAAAAAATCATATCTTGGATGATACCCTGATGGAAATATCAATATGTCCATATTTTTGTAATACATCACCTTGAATTTAGTTATTTTTCCCATTTGATCTATTTACTTTTATTTATATCCTTAAATATATTATAATCTTGGTATAATATTGTTGTGGTATTTTATTTGGATATTTGTTAATGACAGATAATTCATTGTCATTTTCTTGTCAATTATGATTGTTGATTATTATTACTTTTTTCTCTTATTGAGTGTTTGATCTCACCCATTTTTATATTTTGATTTCCCAAAGTTATCAGTAAATGTTTTATAAATTCAATGTTTAATGTAATTTCCAATAGGAAAATTTATTGGTTATTTGGAAAAATTATTATGGATTAAGTATTTCTTATATTGGGGGTGTTTGTTAGTTGATAAATACAAGAGATTTATTAGTTTAATATTTTTTCTTTATTCTATAAATCACAAAACCTAAAAGGCCATGGAATAAAATTTAAGGAAATATTTTTTTTTGGTCCAGAAATAATGTGATAGTTATGTTTTAGAATCTACATATGGTATCTAATATAGTATATAAAAAATGTGTTTTAGGAACCAGATCTAGGATTGTTGATATGGCGAGGCAAAACTAGTATTTGAGAAGGTTTTAGATAACATTGTGGATTAGAATGTTTTTACGGATAATTTACAGATTTATAATATAAGGTTTCTCATAATTTCAAAGTAATAGGTAACCCTTTGGGATAATATATGAATTTTTGTTAAGTTACTAATGCATATTTTATTTGTATATTAGGATAAAATAACATTATTAAAAATAATATGAAGAAGTCTACATGAACAATGTTGTCATAAAATGTCGATAAATTATGGAATTTGTGGTTTTACAATTAATTATATACTTGTATAGATATTAGACAGTGGATTCAGTTTTGGAAAAAATGAATCTTCGGGAAATCACCCCAAAAATAGTGGATTGATAATTTACTAGATATTCACTTTGGTGAACGGTTTATGGTAATAATATTGATCCCATGGATAAGAAATACTAGGATATATTTTTTTGTTTATTATATGTTATTTATGAACCACCTTGAATGTTTTATTATCAAATTAGATCAAGGGATAGGGTTAATAAGTATGATAGAACGCAGCTCAATATTACCTATGATTAATCATGAATAATACAAGATTATCTATGAATAATATAGGTTAGACTAAGAATTATATATGATGGATCAGAAGAACTATATGATAACGTGACAGTGTGATATATATTGATATATCTAAGAAAAAATTTATTAATTATCTTTTTCAGTGAATTTTTAATAACTCCTATTATCACCTTTCAGTTTTAGTAATGGATGAATATGGGAGGAACCAATTTGAAAATGGGTTTGAGGGAAATATAGTAATGTGTTCAATAATCAACACATACATATAAGAGTTTCATAGAAAAATATATTGAATATTCTAAAACAATGTCCATTAAATGGGATTAACCACATGAGCATAGTTAAATTATAAAAATACAAAATAAGAGAAGGATGAAGCCTGTAACGCCCCGACCCCAGCTACCCAGAGTCGGTGCATTACTTCGTAACATTGGCATGATCACAAAAGATCAAGTCTAGAAAGACCAATTAGTTTAGTAGCCTTTGGAAACACTAGATACATTCATAAACGTTACATTACGTCATAAAGTGAAAATCTAATAACAAAGTCTTCATAGTCCACACTCATATCCCCTTCTGACTATCCCTGCAGGTCATTCATAATATAATTCTTCACATCCTGGAAAATATTAAAACATTGATCGGGGTGAGCTCAGATGCTCAGTAAGTATAACAATATTGCGGAAGCTTTCATAAATAAACATTAACATTTAAGGCAATGTACAACTAAAACAAAAGCCTTTTAAACTTGAACTTCAACATAACATGGAAAAAGTAAAATGAGATAATGCCATTCACTTCTTCACATGGATATTCTATTGGTCGAATAATCACATGCAATATCAATAACCACTTTCATAATGATGGAATGCATAATGCCAAACTATCATAACCACATAGCCAAGGCCTCGTGCCAAGACTACAAATAATATTTTGTCAAGGCCTTGTGCCAAGACACTAGTTTATCTCATGAGACCTGCCGATTCATCGAGGGGCTATAGCGGGCTCCACCCGTCACTTATTAAGTCCAATGCATTCCTCATATGAATAGGTTTAAACATATCATAAATCATAACATAATCGTATCACATAAAACATGCATAAAGGAAACATAACATTTCCACAATTCAATCAAAAGATATAAATACAACACATTGATATAATAAAAACGCTTTCAAAACCATTTTCAATACCAAAATAAAAGAAAGTTAAAACTTTGTATTTATTTATCATTAAAAAAAATGATGGCTTGTAGAGGAAGCCGAAACTCAAATAATGGTCACGGAGGCGGAGAAGTCGTTGTCGCCACATAAGTACAGAAATAAAAACATTCCCTTTTTGTCGTTTAGTAAAACGCTTCGTATAAAAAAGATTCCTTTTGAATAAACATAAAAGTCAAAGGGGTTTATACACCGTATAAAAGAAATTTGTGTATAAAACAAAATATGCCTCAATGAAAGGAGATTGAGATGAAGTCCTTAAAATGATCATTTTTAAAATAAAATAGATCTATTATGTGTATTCACAATAGGTACACATAAAGAAAGTAAAAATACAAAATAATACATAATAATATCATGACATAATTTTAAAGTAGGAGATTAACCCAAAGAATGGAAATTGGGGGAAGAAGATCCCTTACCTTGTGTCCGACTTGACTCAATCGTTCTTTAACCTCCTGAATAATAAACTAGAGTTAATATCTACCTTATTAAGAACCATTTTCAATTTCATTATCCTTTTTATATCACTTATTACAATGTTATGAACATTATGTAATTATTTAAGTTAATAATGGTCGTTTTGTCGATCTTTGGTACTTGAGTCAACAATAAACTTCTTATAATTACAAGTTGTTCATGTGGTAGAATATCCATTATATCCAGAATTATATTCATGATTTATATGTCATATATATCTTATATATCCAGTATATACATTCATTTATAATATTATGTAACATTTAGAGGTAAGAAATGAAATGCACCGTTCATGGAGACGGTAAGCCGTACGTACGCATGAATGCTACTTTCATTTCAATTTCATATTTAATGGAACTAAATCATAATTATATAAATTTATAATATAATTCCAGTATAATATAGTGTATAATACCATTTACTCCATCCTTTATACATCCCACATATGGCATTAACGATTCAAATCACTTTGAGGGGGCGGTAGTCCGCACTTCCTAAAATGAAATTATCGCGTTTTACCCATAATGGAAATCATAAAGTATGCCATAAATGAGAAATACAGAAGCATAAGTAAAACATAAACATATTCAATATAATATATAAAAATAGTGACATCTTAATGGCCACCTTCGAAGGTGTTATATGAGTGTTGAACAATCATCGTTTCGTGAGGCAGAAATTCGCCATCCACAGAAACCGTATGTTCTTTAACCATTAGATGTATGTGTGTGTAAGTGTAGCTAGAATACTTATTATAACAACATCCTAGTATATTGAGGATACTGGTGTTGTTACAAAATAAATGAATAAAAAGAGTTTAGGGGGTTGGAGAAGAAAAATAAAACAAAACAACATTAGAAAAGACATTACCTCAAAATCGGGTAACTCTTTTTGATTTGAGCCAAAGGCTTCCTTGGGAAGAGTTCTGCCCAAATTAAGGCTTCTAGGAGTAAGAGGGGGAAGTTGGGAGAGTATTTGGGCAGAGGTTGGCTGAGACAAATGGCTTGAAAGTGTAAATGAGGTGGGAGAGGTGGGGGCCTTTTATAAGTTGAGAGGAGGGGCACTTTTGGAAAGATTGAAATGTTACATTATTTCACAATGATTTTCGGATTATAAAGGTCCCACACTTATATAATTCTAGGCTAAGGTGATACGGTTTCGAAATCTCCTCATCCAATAGGCTTTGGACAAGTGTAAGCCTTGGATTTTGCATTATCTTCTCATTTTATTTAAATCGTTAAATAATGAGGTCATCGATGCACCATAATGATGTCATAAATAATATAATTTATTTAATGTATAAAAATTATAAAAAAAATACTATGATGTAGGAAATATTTTTAGCTTTCTAATTAATATTTATAGTCAAAATTTGGACTTGTGTAACCTCACTTAAAAATTGTTTTAGTAAAATAACTCATGTTTGTGTCAATTTAATTTTAACATTAAATAAATATATATTAATGTCATTTTCCAACTAAAGTGGATCCATGGGGTCCCCAAGTTGACCCATGGGTTGTCTTGGTCGGCCATGACTCATCCAATAGGATTAGGACAAGTTTCATGCTCATCTCATATTATTAAAACATTATTTGTACCTTAAACTACACTAATTACCTCTAATCGCGATTAAGAACTTAAAAGTTACTATTCACCAAAAAATTATTTTAATCTCATTGAACCAGATTTTACTTCTTAATGACAACCATGTATGTGGGATTTTTGAAAATCAAATCACAGAAGTGGTAATATTTCATTTAAACGAAAAATCAGTTATTTAACTACCACTTAGTGGTTTCACTATTCATCAAAAATTGATGTTTTTCAGAACAAGGCCAAAATTTCACCCTAAGATATAATTGATATTCCAAATTCAAAAATGATGTCTATTTTACAAAATTCCAAACATATAAGTTGAATTAATTAATTTTATAATTAATTCCCGCTGTTACAACAAATAGCGTGTTTTTAAGAAACAATTTATATCAAAAGATTGGCAATTGTTTATGTCCAATTTCAATGTTAAATTAATTCTAATGACCACCATTGGATAAAATGGTAAAAATATATTCTAATTATACCTTAAAACCACTAAATAGTAAAATTTATCACAATAAATTATTTTGATTAAAAAGTTGTTTTAAAGTATTTTTCACTATTCATAAAAAATTAGAAGTTCTCAGAAAAATACCAAAAATTCATCATAGGCTAATTTCGATATTCCGAATCCAAAAATGAAGTACATTTTAAAATATAAAATTTCTATAATTTTAAAAAGTGGTTATTACTATTCATAACGGCTACTTTGATTAGTCGCGGTGTTTTAGAACTCGAAGTTGCGTACAATGAAAGCTATTGCATTATTGAATGAGAAGCGTATCGTGGAAGCTCGGGGTGTTACATTCTCCACTCCTTCAATAAATTGTGTCCTCGCAATTTGAAATTTTTATTTCAAAATAAAAGGTTGAAAAGAGAAAATACCTTTGAGGAAAACCCACATCGGAAATAAGGTTAATAAAATTTATCCTTAATAAGTGGGAAATGGAAATAAGAAAGTCACCACCAAATTATGATCTCGATAAGGAGAACATTGGTGGCAATTAGAGACATACAATTGGAGGAAAAACGTAAATATTTGTAGGGAGTGATTGAGGTCATCAATCACAATCAACTGTTAAATTGAGGGCCTCAAAGCCTTCAATCTATGTTGATTTAAAATTTCATCAGTTCAACAAGACATAAGGTATTAGGGTAACACATTTTTTTGTTTTAATATCCCTTTACTAAAGTTTAAGAATTAATTTATTCATTGAATAACAGATAGGTATATATATATATTTATGCTTGACAATTTAGAGTTTCAACCTTCAACTCACCTTTCACTCAAAAAGATAATAGAACCCAAAAATATTATACTTATCCTAATTGTATAAGGTTCCAAATATTAACACATACCATTTAGATTAGTAAAATTATTTTGTAATAACCAGGGACTTCCTCTAGGCTAGTGGTAGTAAATAAAGGCTTGTCGCACTATGGTTGTGGGTTCGATTCCTGCAGCTTTGTCCGACGCGTCAGGTAATGCCCCACCCTACAGGTTGTCCTTTTCCTAAAACTATAGTATTATAATATTCCAAAAATAATCTTCATAATTTTTTTTAACCTTAAACAATACTATCCAAAGATCAACTTAATCCATTCCAACCTTTATAGTTATCCAAAATACTTATGTCCAACTCACAGTCCAAATTTTATAAGGAAGGTAAACATAATGAAGATCCTTTTTTCCATGTAACAACATGTGAACACCTTCATCATGTATTCTTTTTAAACATACTGAATTACCATGATCCCTTATTCCTTATAGAATACTAGATATACTCCTCCTATAAAAAAAAAATGTATACAAATCATCAATCAGTTTTAAGGAAGTTAAGAATATCCAATATAATTTATCCAAATCAATCACGTCTTATTCCAAAATCACTATCTCGGTATCAGAACCATATTATGGTTTATCTTTCTCTCAACCATATATTTTCCAAAAATTTAACCTACTGTGGAGTCACTTTTCTTGGTTCCACACAATCTCAAGTCCTTGATGAAATAGTACTGCAGTACAATCCTTATATACTCCATAATTATTATAACCAGTACATCATTGATACAACACTCAAATTACAAAATTCATTAATAACAACATAAGAACTCTAATCATTACTCCTCATATGTGGTAGTATCATAACTTGATTATTATCCAATAACATCATTTGGGGCATACTCTGATGATTTTGACATTGGTTTGCGTAGTGTCCCCAATCCTTGCAGAAGAAGCATTGTACATTTGAAACCATTTTCTTACCCTTGCTGTCACGCACTTTGTGTCCTTTTCCTCTACACTTATAACAAACTCCCATTCACTTTAGGCAAGTTCCATGATGTTTATTCCCACAATTACCACATATTGGAAAATTCTTATTTCCCCTCATCCCTTTATCCATCATTCTCTCTTCCATCCCTTTCGTCTCTTGCTTCTCTTCAAAGCCATAGGACTCAGAAATTCTTTACTTATCTTATTAACACATGATATTATTTCTTCATATGTTGATAACACATGGGAGACTATTTCCCTTCGAAATGTTGGCTTAATACCGTGAAAGATACGATCCTCCTTACTCTTTGGATCATACATATTACTAGAGTTCACAGTCCTTCTACTAGGCACCATTTCTATACAATGGCATAAACTAGGTTAGTTTATGAATCAAAATACATAATCCCATACTTATAAAATACTTAACATAAATTGAACTATTTATGGATATAATCCATAATCATAAAAAAAATTTATTTGAGGAAGTATATACTCATAACTGTTCATAGTGGTTTGTAAAGAAAATGAGAATTATCCTAAGCATATCCCCCGGGAGTGTCGTAACCAAGAGTGCAGCAAGGCCCGTTGTCGTGCACCAGTTCCCGTTCGAGTCTAGCTCAAAGCGGTGTTTTTGGGTTTTACCCCTAGGTACATCTGTGCCCGAGCCGCCTCTACCTGCTCGTATCCAGACAGGGATGTATTACTCGGAAAACTCACAAAATCTCTACAATACCAAAATTTTAGGAAGTTCTTCTATACTAATCCTCAAAGTTCATCTTAGGTCTACGTGCTCTTATCAGAGTTTATCTAAATCTAGCTTCCAAGGTTTGTACTAAACTTCCTCTGATACCAACTATAACGCCCCGACCCCAGCTACCCAGAGTCGGTGCATTACTTCGTAACATTGGCATGATCACAAAAGATCAAGTCTCGAAAGACAGATTAGTTTAGTAGCCTTGGAAACACTAGATACATTCATAAACATTACATTACGTCATAAAGTGAAAAACTAATAACAAAGTCTTCATAGTCCACACTCATATCCCCTTATGACTATCCCTGCAGGTCATTCATAAAATAATTCTTCACATCCTGGAAAATATTAAAACATTGAAAGGGGTGAGCTCATATGCTCAGTAAGGATAACAATATTGCAGAAGCTTTCATAAATAAACATTAACATTTAAGGCAATGTACAACTAAAACAAAAGCCTTTTAAACTTGAACTTCAACATAACATGGCAAAAGTAAAATGAGATAATGCCATTCACTTCTTCACATGGATATTCTATTGGTCGAATAATCACATGCAATATCAATAACCACTTTCATAATGATGGAATTCATAATGCCAGACTATCATAACCACATAGCCAAGGCCTCGTGCCAAGACTACAAATAAGATTTTGTCAAGGCCTTGTGCCAAGACACTAGTTTGTCTCATGAGACCTGCCGATGCATCGAGGAGCTATAGCGGGCTCCACCCGTCACTTATTAAGTCCAATACATTCCTCATATGAATAGGTTTAAACATATCATAAATCATAACATAATCGTATCACATAAAACATGGATAAAGGAAACATAACATTTCCACATTTCAATCACATGATATAAATATAACACATTGATATATTAAAAATGCTTTCAAAACCATTTTCAATACCAAAATAAAAGAAAGTTAAAACTTTGTATTTATTTATCATTAAAAAAAATGATGGCTTGTAGAGGAAGCCGAAACTCAAATAATGGTCACGGTGGCGGAGAAGTCGTTGTCTCCGCATAAGTACAGAAAGAAAAACATTCCCTTTTTGTCGTTTTGTAAAACGCTTCATATAAAAAGATTCCTTTTGAATAAACGTAAAAGTCAAAGGGGTTTATACACCGTATAAAAGAAATTTGTGTATAAAACAAAATATGCCTCAATGAAAGGAGATTGAGATGATGTCCTTAAAAAGATCATTTTTAAAATAAAATAGATCTATTATGTGTATTCACAACAGTTACACATAAAGAAAGTAAAAATACAAAATAATACATAATAATATCACGGCATAATTTGAAAGTAGGAGATTAACCCAAAGAATGGAAATTGGGTGAAGAAGATCCCTTACCTTGTGTCCGACTTGACTCAACCGTTCTTTAACCTCCTGAATAATAAACTAGAGTTAATATCTACCTTATTAAGAACCATTTTCAATTTCATTATCCTTTTTATATCACTTATTACAATTTTATGAACATTATGTAATTATTTAAGTTAATAACGGTCGTTTTGTCGATCTTTGGTACTTGAGTCAACAATAAACTTCTTATAATTACAAGTTGTTCATGTGGAAGAATATCCATTATATCCAGAATTATATTCATGATTTAGATGTCATATATATCTTATATATCCCGTATATACATTCATTTATAATATTACGTAACATTTAGAGGTAAGAAATGAAATGCACCGTTCATGGAGACGGTAAGCTGTACGAACGCATGAACGCTACTTTCATTTCAATTTCATATTTAATGGAACTAAATCATAATGATATAAATGTATAATATAATTCCAGTATAATATAGTGTATAATACCATTTACTCCATCCTTTATACATCCCACATATGGCATTAACGATTCAAATCACTTTGAGGGGGCGGTAGTCCGCACTTCCTAAAATGAAATTATCGCGTTTTACCCATAATGGAAATCATAAAGTATGCCATAAATGAGAAATACAGAAACATAAGTAAAACATAAACATATTCTATATCATATATAAAAATAGTGACATCTTAATGGCCACCTTCGAAGGTGTTATATGAGTGTTGAACAATCATCGTTTCGTGAGGCAGAAATTCGCCATCCACAGAAACCGTATGTTCTTTAACCATTAGATGTAGGTGTGTGTAGGTGTAGCTAGAATACTTATTATAACAACATCCTAGTATATTGAGGATACTGGTGTTGTTACAAAAGAAATGAATAAAAAGAGTTTAGGGGGTTGGAGAAGAAAAATAAAATAAAACAACATTAGAAAAGACATTACCTCAAAATCGGGTAACTCTTTTTGATTTGAGCCAAAGGCTTCCTTGGGAAGAGTTATGCCCAAAGTAAGGCTTCTAGGAGTAATAGGGGGAAGTTGGGAGAGTATTTGGGCAGAGTTTGGCCGAGACAAATGGCTTGAAAGTGTAAATGAGGTGGGAGAGGTGGGGGCCTTTTATAAGTTGAGAGGAGGGGCACTTTTGGAAAGATTGAAATGTTACATTATTTCACAATGCTTTTCGCATTCTAAAGGTCCCACACTTATATAATTCGAGGCTAAGGTGATTCGGTTTCGAAATCTCCTCATCCAATAGGCTTTGGACAAGTGTAAGCCTTGGATTTTGCATTATCTTCTCATTTTATTTAAATCGTTAATTAATGAGGTCATCGATGCATCATAATGATGTCATAAATAATATAATTTATTTAATGTCTAAAAATTATAAAAAAACTACTATGATGTAGGAAATCTTTTTATCATTCTAATGAATATTTATAGTCAAAATTTGGACTTGTGTAACCTCACTTAAAAACTATTTTAGTAAAATAACTCATGTTTGTGTCAATTTAATTTTAACATTAAATAAATATATATTAATGTCATTTTCCAACTAAAGTGGCTCCATGGGGTCCCCAAGTTGAACCATGGGTTGTCTTGGTCAGCCATGACTCATCCAATAGGATTAGGACAAGTGTCATGCTCATATCATATTATTAAATCATTATTTGTACCTTAAACTACACTAATTACCTCTAATCGCGATTAAGAACTTAAAAGTTACTATTCACCAAAAAATTATTTTATTCCCATTGAACCAGATTTTACTTCTTAATGACAACCATGTATGTCGGATTTTTGAAAATCAAATCACAGAAGTGGTAATATTTTATTTAAACGAAAAATCAGTTATTTAACTACCACTTAGTGGTTTCACTATTCATCAAAAATTGAAGTTTTTCAGAACAAGGCCAAAATTTCACCCTAAGCTATAATTGATATTCCAAATTCAAAAATGATGTCTATTTTACAAAATTCCAAACATATAAGTTGCATTAATTAATTTTATAATTAATTCCCACTGTTACGACAAATAGCTTGTTTTTAAGAAACAATTTATATCAAAAGATTGGCAATTGTTTATGTCCAATTTCAATGTTAAATTAATTCTAATGACCACCATTGGATAAAATGGTAAAAATATATTCTAATTATACCTTAAAACCACTAAATAGTATAATTTATCACAATAAATTATTTTTATTAAAAAAGTTGTTTTAAAGTATTTTTCACTATTTATAAAAAATTAGAAGTTCTCAGAAAAATACAAAAAATTCAACATAGGCTAATTTCAATATTCCGAATCCAAAAATGAAGTCCATTTTGAAATATAAAATTTCTATAATTTTAAAAAGTGGTTATTACTATTCATAACAGATAATTTGATTAGTCGCGGTGTTTTAGAACTCGAAGTTGCGTACAATGCAAGCTATTGCATTATTGAATGAGAAGCGTATCGTGGAAGCTCGGGGTGTTACAAAGCCTCATGGATTTTCAGGGGAAAAAGATGGTAAATGAAAGAAGATTCAATTTTTTCATGTCAAATACATTGAAATAAAACTATGTGAAATTTCCTAAATGGTGTAGATATAAGTTTTATGTATGGATATGAAAGTAGTTTGACTCTCAAATATATGCAAAAGAGATATCCTGAATAATTTTATTTCATCAATAGAAAGGGATTTTGATATTTTGTGACTTTATGTCTCAATCGAAGGGGAGAATAGGGAAATAATCACTACCGACCATACAAATAAGAAAAAATATAAAACTAAAAATAATATATTAGAAGGTGAGTTTGCTCTCTTGTTTTAATGTTGTATTATGCCATGAATTTTTTTACTAACTAATAGATATTCTAATAAAAAACACATGGTAGAATATTATTTTTAGTAAAGATTCATGTATTGTTGAAATTTATTAATTATTGAACTAGATCTTATTCCAATATAAGATTTCTATATGATATTAGGAATGTATTAGGTCCCTTTATAAAGATATTATAACAATTTTCATGTATATCAATACTATTCAACATCATAAATAAACCCATGATTATCTAACAGTGTAAGGATGATTATGAGTTTCATATATAAATAAATCTATTATTATTTGTAAAATTTTGAGTAAATATTTTATTTATCAGCAAAGAATGTAACAACATGAATTTTAAGATATCATTACATTTAATTTGGAAAAAGTGTGTGATATTATTCTTAATACACAGCACCGAACATAAATTAAAATTAATATATTTAGATAAAATAATAATTTTTTATTGTATCTATTAAAACTTATCCATCGAATTTGTGTTAATTAATATGATAATATAATTTAAAAAATAATTTTATAAACAAAATAATTGATTCATTTTATATGAATGAAATTTTTGTGGTTAAAAAATTGATAAATATGACCATTATTAAATTTGAATTGATTTTTTCTAAAAAAATCACTTTTTCAGTATGATTTTTTATCACAAAAAAATTATATATTTATGGAAATACATAAGGAAAACAATAATTGATTAAATCAAATTAGTAAATTATATGATATAAAAAGGGTAAAAAAATTTGTTCTAAAGAGTCGTTTTCCTTATAAAATTGATTTTTTCATTATAGTTTATATTTTTATTTCAGAGTTATGTTTATAAAATATATAATTTTAGTTGAAAAAATATGATTATGTTTTGATTAATAATCATAATATTTTATTAAGATTAATTTTTATGATTTTTCTGAAATAATTAACTTTAAGGTCAATAGTGAGATATATCTTTTTTGAAATTTTATGATTTAATGACATTGTTTGTTTGTAACTATCTCATTGAAATTTTAAAAAAAAATTTATAAAAAAAATTCATTTTAAAAGAAAATTTTTAAATTTAAGGTTATTTATTTTAATTTACCTACCTATATCTAATATTTTATCACTTCAGTGAAAAATTTTATAAAGTTATTTTTAATATAGCATGCATTTATTATATAAAAAATAATTTTTATCAAATTATTAATTTTTAAAAAATAATATAGATGTAAAATTTTGATTATGTGGGCCCAAATTATTTAATTAGGACCATTTAATTTTTATACAAAATGGTTAAATTGCCTACAAAAAAAAGTAATTGTGGTAAGAGTAAAATATGGTTAAATGTGTTAAAAATAGTTAAAAAGGACATATAATTTTTCAAACATGTATTATATTTTGCTTCTAGATACGTCATCAACCTTTTCTTTTCCAATATTTGTTTTTTCCCATGATTAAGATCAATTTTCCTAGATAGTGACATCCCATTATTCAAAAAAGTATATGTATTTGTAAAAATGTCATCCTTTATCACTTATAAAAGCGGTATATCACCGCCCCTTAAATAACACTCCAAAAATTAATTTTCCTACTAAAATCATTCGTCTAGAATATTATTCCTCTTACGTGATCTAATGGTAATAATAAATGAACATAATTCCTCATTTTCCAAGTAATTGTTCATGGAAATCTAAACGTTCTCAATGTGAGTAATCATTTTTCCTTAACATATTTCTTTTCTATATTATCTTGAAAAATAAAATATTATCAAAAATATATGGTAACATAAATATTGTCTATATACTAGATGTAATTATTTTAAGGTAATAATCATTAACCACATTTCTCCTCTTCCTTTCAGAAAAACAAAAAATGTGATTCATATATATTTTTAAATTATAACCTCAATGAAGTAACATGTTCATTTTCCATTATTTCCTATTATATGTTCATAAAATTAATTTAATAAATTATTATTTATTTCTAATTTATTTAATGTTATTAATTGGAAAACCTAATTTCACATTTCCCACATTCTATGAAAATGAAGTCATAATCCATTTGTATACCCAGACTACCACCTCAATGGAATGATGTATTATTTTTTTCATTAACAACATAAATATATGGTCTTTTGAGTCGGTTTAATGGAGAAATATTATTTTTATGATATCATTATTTTTTCAGTGTATTAAATTAGATATCTTATTAATTTTATGACCAAAAAATGATCATTCTTAATTTAATCATATAAAGATAGAGTACTAAGGGGAAAATATTTTTATTCATATTATGCAATATTTTATTATCTATTATATTTTATTAGAATTCCTAAAAATTATTGTATATACCAAAAAAATAAGGTAATTATATTTATATAATTATGACATTACATCTTAACCACCATATAATCATCCATTAATTATGGTATTCTGATTTTTGGGTCGGTTTTCCCACCACCTAGAATAGTTCTTGGAATTTATATCATGGATGATTATAGGAACATAATTAATGGTATAATATGATATATATATTTAAATATTGATTTATTTTTTGTGCTAGAAATGTGAGATTATAATATTACTAATTAATTCGGAAAATACATTTCATTCAGAATCATTGAAACATGATCATTATTGATTTGATGTTCCTATATTGTAACAAAAATTAAAATTGAATGAAATTATACAATTATAAATATCATGTAACGTCTCTAAAATTACAATAAATTATCTCAAAATAATGATATTTTTTAAACTACTGAAGACCAACACTATTTTTTTACAAAACAAGTTTCAAAAAATCAAGATTACTTACACCTGATACTGAAAATAACTATTAAACAACTACATTTTATATTGATAACAATTATTAATAAATATTATAAATGGAAAATATATTTTTATGTTTTTAAATAATTTATTTATATGGATATATTTATTATACATGAGGCAATAGTGCATTCTATGATGCCTAGATATTATGTTAGGGTTTACATAGTCTTAATTCTTATTCATTGAGAATAAATACATTTTATGCTCCATGTTTTCTATGTATGGGCTATTTAACACCCATGTTTGTGTTTTTTTCCAAAAAAAAGTTACATTTCATTGGATTTAATAATAAAAATAATATTCCCATCTTCAAATTTTCGTTGTTTCAGTTGTTACACCGACAATTAGGAGTTCTAGTAACTCGACATTTTATCACTGTGTTATGATCACTCTCCTTTTATTATTTCATACAAGTCAGATAAATTATAACTTTTGTTTTTTTTGGAAGATTTTTATAATTTTTTATATATATACATATTCAAACATTAAAAATCCTTGTTGATAATTTTTTTTCTTATTGAGTATGTTACCCATAAAGGTAATTCATAGCACAGATCTCCTTTCATTAAATTATAATTAATTTTATTGAACATTATTATTCAATATTTGGTTTGTTCCACCCTAATATATGATTATATTATATTTTATAATCCACTTTTAATAAATTATTTTTTTACAAAGAAATGTTTTTATATATTTTTTTACAATTTGGGTTTTCAACAATATTAAATTCAATGTATGAAAAATATTCCTTTCATAATAAAATGTTTTTTTATTCCTTCCCATTTCATAAAAAAATATTTATTTCATTTTTAGTGATACATTATTGGAGGTTATTTTAAAAATTATATTTTTAAAAAATATTTTACTTCACCATTATAATTCTTTTTTATATTAAAATGTAACTATTTATTTTATGTGAATGTTAAAAATGTTTTATAAAATATCTTATTAGTTTTATACTCATTTTTTTATTCATATTCAAAAGGATTTATACATAAGATATTTATTCTATATGATTTATTATTTAATAAAAATATATATATTTATAATTTTATGGATTTTAATTGTGTTTTCATTCAATTTTATTATTGACCCATTCGTGTGTGATGTTATTTGAAACATTCATTTCAAATTATGGGTTCTATCAATATTAACGTAATTATTAGTTTCCATTGTTACATTGGGGATATTTTTTTTCAACCTTCCACCTTATTACTATAGATTCCTTATGAAATATTAATGTCTATAATAATAATATTATATCTCTACTTTTTCATATGAATCCATCCATTTTGTATACCAATATGTTTCCTTCCATTATCATTCTTCTATGAACACTCTGTATTACATTCCAATAATTAAATGGTATCCAACTAGAGTTAATAGATCATTTAATTGGAAAAATTATTGGCTTAACTATATACCCATTTTCCTATATGGTGTAATGTTGATTAATTATTACCTATAAAACTATTAAATTGATTTATTGGAGAATTATATAAAATAATTATATTTATTATATGGATAGATATGTTTATTGATTTCCCAAGAAAATAGATTATATATTGTTTAACCACTCATATTCTTCCTTTAGATGGGTTATGGTCATGCTAACCATTTTATTAACATGGGTAAAACTAGTGTTTTTCTATATAATGTTTTCTAATATGGATGATGATTTGAAGAGTTTATTGCGTATTATTTACTCATTATCTCATATGATAAATTCTTTGGGATAAAAAAGTGATTATTGGGTCTGACATTAAATATCTCCTCGATGCATCGGTAGGACTCATGTGACAAATATTTATGTGTATTTTGTGTATGCCCTTCCAATTAATTAATATTTCATGATTATAGTGTTGAAAACAATAATGATATATTTGTTATTTTAATGATGGAAAGAATCATGTCTCTTTTGATGCCATGACAGTATGATCAAGATGTTTAGAATTATGCATTCCATTAGTATGAATTCACTAATTATTATCTATGTAATCACATTATTTGTATTTACGTCCATGGTTATATTTTTATCCTCAATTTCAGTTGATTATAGAAATATTTTTTGTTATCTATTCCCATCATATAATTTATGTTCATCTAAAGCTAACATAGAATCATCAATTATGATCATGTATGTTTACCATTATATATTTTGTGTCTCACCCATAATCATGATCCCATTTATCTATATAATAAATAAAAGTATTATACATTATATTTATAATATACACACTTGTATCAAGAATTTTTTGGGTGATATTGAATACATATTTGGGATTCTGTAGTTTTTTTATAATGCTTGAGAATATGTCCATTACATATGAAAGCATTGTGATTTATTAATTTTTTATTTTAATTAATAATCTAAATATATAAACCTAAAAGGTATTAGGAATGTATGTAATGAAATTATATCTTTAAATTATGTAATTATGGGATAGTTATATATGAGAATCTATAATTAGTTTCAATACTATTATGTATAGTCTGTGTCTTAGGAATCAGATCCGATTATGGAAGACTGAGGTTCAATAGTATGACTACATTCCATGTTAAATTTATTATATTTTTCAGTTTCAAAATTTAATTTTTAGAATTGATTATTTTAGGATATTTTTCTATAAATTTTCACTCAGATATAGGGGTATAGTCACTGCGTGATATCACTAAAACCCGATACTACATGTTGGTAGAATATGGAATATGAGTAAGCAGAAATGAGGTATCAGTTGCAACATCTTTCTAGAAAATTATTACCGTTAAATTTCTAGGAAAATTATAATGTAGTGTTAGATATTTAATGTGACTGATATCATAAGGTGTATCATATTTAATTCTTTTCTCACATTATAAAGATATGGAGAATGATTGATATAGAAATTTGTCATTTCATTGAATGGGTATTGGACTAGTGTGTCATGTACACCATTATGGGAAATAAATCTCAGATAATATGGGATTGGAATTTCTACTTATGGATTTCAATTTTATGGATATATGATTTCCCCTCCTGTTATGCACAAGGGTTTTCTGAATTTATTATTTATTGTATGGGTTTTAGCTCTAGGCAAGGTGGAAAGTGTTCATGTACATTTATCATATTTGGCATGTAGGATTCACATGAAATTATCTTTATCAGGTGAGACTGATATCATTCTTGATATGATTTTTATTTTTTCATATATATATTATTTTCAATTTTTTCTTTATAACATGTGGTGGAATTTTACTTAACCGAATGAAAATTTATAGTCTAATGATGATATGTTATGTGAATCTATGGGAGGATTATACTTTAGGGAAACTATGCATTCCTACTATGTAATGGATTAATACTAACCCAAGTATGTCATTAAAAGAGTATGACGACATAGGGACACACCCATATTGGGTTTTATTAGTAATAGTTCTGGTGGGGAAGTATATCTGAATACACAAAGTGTCGACAACATCCTATATGGGGCTTTCCCAAATATAATCTTGGTGGAATTCTACATACCAGATGTATTAATCTGTGGGATACTCAACATTTATCTTATTGGGGTTGTGTCATTATATATTTGTGTTTATAGATATGAGATTCTTATTTTCAATGGTTAGACTAGTATGTGTGTCCTTGATGATGATTAGTGTAAAAAAACGATGATGAATTGACATTTGATGCTAGATATGGATATGAAAGACCCTATAGTCGGTGGTTGAGCATGTATGTTATCAGATGTTGTTTGAGATAAGAACATAGAGGTGTTTCTATGATCTTTATCTTCATTTTATATGACCCGTGGGTTTTGTGGGAGTGTATAGATATTTGGTATATGGAATATCACAGTTGGGATCCAATAACTATAATTGAGAAGTGAGTTGTTTTCACCTACTATTATTTATATGAAATGTGATTGGGTAACCTGAGAGGGGTCATCTTGAATATTATTAGTGACTAGGAAGAAATAATTATCGGAATATTCTTATGGTTATGATGTGGATTCATGGTATTTGTTATTAGGTATGTAGTATAGGTACAAATATTCATTGTTTTTGTTATGGACAATGCTCTCTAGCTGAAATTGTTTGGGTATTGACACTAACTTTTCTGGGGTTAGGATCTGTATAGTCTCTGAACATATTGATTTATTATATTTTTATGGTAGTGTGGTTAGTGGATTAGAAAGAAATTAATAAATAATGATTTCTATTGGTGTTTTATCATGTTGTATACCATGGAAGAAGAGAGATTCCAAATCTTGAAAAGGACCATTGACGGTGTTTTTGGATTAATGATTTTGAAATTCCATGTTAATGATTAATGTTTTAGGTGTGAGAGACAATAATAAGTGATACATGAATTATGGTTTTTAGATTTTTGTTATGTGATTAGGTGTTATGGGGTAATACATCTTATGACTTTGGGTGAGATCAATGTGTCACATGCTTATTATACAGAGTTCCATTTGAGTGGAAGATTGGAAACAGGTTGATGTAGGGTGAGCACTAATTGATATTGTGTGATTTTTATGGGATTTATTTACTAATTTATATAAAATTAGAAATTCCATTTATGGTGAGGGTTTTTTTGAAACCTATTTGAAGCAATTTCATGGTAAACTCATGAATATATCACATATAGGTGTTTCTAGTGGATAATCGTGAATTGGGTGGGGTTGTATTCATTTGATATCGGAACCTATAGTGGTTGATATCATGGAGAGGTATATGGGAATCCATATGATGGGGATTAACCATTAGGTACTATTGTGTGAGAACATTTTTATTGATGAAATTTTATAGGAATTTAAGGATGGCATGATTTTTGAGTGGGGAATAGGAGGTGATTGATGTTATCTAAAGGAGTTAGGTATGAGTGGGATGGTCACTCTTGGTTATTAAATGCGGTAATGGGTGAATCTTTGGCCATATAGGAATGAACCATATGGGTAGGGTTATAGATACTAAAGAGATTTCATTAGATGGTAGATATGGAATTTGGATACCAATTTATAGTTGTATCTATTTTAACTTTTTTGTCAAATATTGGAATTTGGATTCTATTTTGTTATTTCATGGATTTTATGCATTGGTATTATAATTGAGATGAATTTGATATGATCATAACATGGGTAATATTAAAGGTTTGTTAGTGATCATGATTATATAATTTTTTCTAGTCAAATTAGTTTGTGATATATCCTAGTAATTACATTGAATATCAGGTAAGGGATTTAGTTCTGGTGTTTTGGTGATCAAAGGATTAATCAGTGTGTTTTTTTAATCATGATCAAGTATTAGGTATACACTTTAGTGGAAATAACTTAGTGTTTTCTTGAATACACTACCAGTGTTGGACTAAATTTTCCAGTTAGGTATATTTGGGTGTAGTGATATAGATGTCACATTGATTTAGTTGTTGTTACATTGAAATTGTGTGTCTGCATGTGATTTTGATCGTAGAGAGTGTCATGTCTCTGAATCATCAATTATGAATGGATGATTATGGTATAGGTAACTATATGATCGTGGGTGTATTAAATGATTAAATTTTTTGTATCAGGTTATATGGATGTCAGTTATATTTTTCTCAATATTTCTGTGACACTTACATGTATTGGCTATTTTTTTAATGATTAGTGTGCCTCATTTTTTGAGTTACGTAGTGGTTATTTTTTACATTATTGGGTAGAAAATGGTGAATTAAATATGAATTTATGAATTTTATAAGTGATGATTAATTATTGAATATTTTCAGAGACTTTTCAAGGATGGGAAGTGTTATGGTGGGATGCTTGTAAAATCTCATACAATGTTTTTTTGTGAATTAATGATGGCTTTTTTAAATTTTGATTATTGAGAAAGACATTCTGTAAATTGAAAATTGAAATTAAATTATAAGGATTAAAACTAATGAATAAATTTCTATTGGTTGTGGATCAAGGCCATGTTTTTGGTATGAGTTCTCATGTTAGTATCCGAGAAATATTGTGTGTCCATAAGCTTCATTTTCAACTAATACAACCATTCGGGCTGGGAAACATTGGATTCACATCATGAATAGGACTGAATTAATGATAATGCCCTCTTTCTTTAGGATTTCATGGTCTAAACATTGATTATGTTTGTGAACTGATTTTTAAGGGGGGATACCACATCTTAGAATTTCTTGGCATGAACCTATAGTTCACATATAGAATAATGACCATATTGGTTTTTAGTAGAGAAAAATTAATATTTATCTTGTTCTTGACCTCAACAATTTTCTAGTGGAATAGGTGTCACGGATAGAAATATTCATCTAGATCCTCCATTATTCATCCTCTCATCAATTATTCTTCAAGATTGAATGATTTTTTATTAGTATTTTGATTATTCTAGGTAGTATATTTTGTTTTTATTATCTATGGGTCCCCCTTTTCTATCCCTCTATTATGTTATGATTTTGGTTAGTTATTTTCCATTGATTTCACAAGAGCATTGTGAAATCATCGATATTGAGGTATATTTTTTTGATATAAATAGTGGGTCTTCTAGGACATCATCAGCATGAAATTTCACATCATTTTGGTGATATTACATCAATATATGAATTTTTAAAGGAATTTGGATTAAATGAAATAAATTTTTTATTTATTAGGTTATTATTTTTAGATATTTATATTATTAGGGTTTCGTGGTCCTGTTATAGACCATATGTTGGTGTTTGATTACAGTTTAGGTGTAAGGAGACCACCTAGTGATTTTATGGAATATTTCCAAATTGGAGTAATAGGGAAATAATAATATAATATTATAATAAAATAACAGAATGTCTTAAACTAGGATTGGGTTCTTGTTGGGAGTGGTCTAAAACTGAAGTCTTCATGTTTTGTGGGACATTGATGCTCAAGGATATTTTAGGGAATTTTCATTTATTTAATAAATGGAAATTGAAATGATATATTATTTTAATAAAATATATAATTAACTATAAATTTCTTATTATTAAATATTTTATGTTATGGTTTGAGAAAGGTGATCAAGATGTTGAGAGGATATTGGTTGGGTATTAGTGAGGATAATAAACAATGATTTATAGAGGAAATGAAGTGTTTGAGTTAGGTGGTACCCTATACAAGACCCTATGGAATTAAAATTATTTAAATGGCTTGTTGTAAGTAGTTTCACCATGAATTTGGGATTACCATTAAATAATATAAATATTTTTGTTTGAATAATATAACAAGAATTGAATTGAATAATGTGCCAATGTAACCAGTGACTTTGTGCACTAGCTTGATTTCCTAAAATACTATTTATTAGGGAAATGATTATAATTGTGTACCTTAAAATATCTGAAATAATGTGGGAATGTTTTTATGAGCATGGGGTAACTATTCCTTCTCAACATAAATGTGAATAATAGAGTATACAATAAATAGGTATGATTTAGATTAGTTGGTCTCGTGAGGACAGTCCTAAGAAAAGATTTGAAATTATTATGGGCTTATTTATCACCTCTAATGAAATGTTAGTCCGGATTATCTATTAAGGATAGTTAGTTTATATGTCATTTTTGTTCGTTTAAAGGATTGTGATCCCTTCTAAGTGACACTTGATGACTTGAGTGATGGGGTTATTTGTAAAAAACCCGGGAAAAGTATCCTAGATTTGGTTTGAACTAGTGGACCCATGTGGGTGTACCAGTGAGAGTTTGAAAACTGTGAATGTGCATATGGAAAATTCTTAAAGATAAATGTGGGTATTAGTATAGATAAAAATTAAATAATTAGTGTGATACTATTGTAATTCCATGTACGTGTTCCTCATTTTATACCAAGGGCCTAGTTCAACAAGATATCTCATGCACATCTCATGAGGAATAAATAGAAATTCTTGATGCTACTATTGGATTTCAAATGGTCATCTCCCAAAGAAAATATAGATAGTTTGGATGACATTATAAGAATTTATAGGATTATACCCCATTGAACCATATTTGAGCCTGATTATAGAGATTACCTAATCTCATGTACTCGAGATCGACTATAATGCTTGATAATTGAAGATAATTCATAGAGTCTCCCCCTAAGTGTTTTTAATGATTACTTATGACTAATGTGGATACCTAGTATTACCCCCAGGGGTAGGTGAGGATGTATAATAGTACATGTCACATCATAAAATAAATATCCTAGGACATATTGATAACACATGGTTACTACCTCATCGCCTAGGATTTCCTCGTATGGATCATCCTGTAGAATAATGATTATTCGTATCCCATGATTACCTTTAATGGATTTCATGATATAACATGATCATTATTTTAACACATAGGATTTCCTCGTAAGGAAAAAAATAAAACTTGGTATTATTGATTACCAAGGATAACCTCCTATGGGTTATATTTACTCCCTGTTACTATTAGACTTTTACCTATGGATCAAATTTATGCCTTATACTATATAACACCCAGGATAAACATTCAAGATTTTTATTTTCATCTTATATTGTTTGGAATTGTTCTATTAAATGATCAAAGTCATTATGGTATTGGTCAAATAATGTTTTGGTCTATCTAGGATTCATATTTGAACCTGAGTATTATTGATGAGAAATTATTGTTGATACCAAATTTTATTTATTTATTCAACTAAGTTTATCACATGTATATGCTGAATATATAATAGTAATATATGGACCACATTTGTGGTTCCATAATATGTTGTACTTGCACCCGGATTGAGAAGCCATGAAACTTGGGTACTCAAGAATACGTCACTAATTATGGGCTCAGGTTTGGAAAAGTCACAAGATTTTATCATTTAGTTCGATAGAATGGATATAATTGAATATTAAAATCAGGTGATGCTTATGGATTTTCCTGAGGATACAGTATATTTTAAATTAAATAAAATTATTTTTGGTCATGGTGTGATGAAATTAAAAATAACATCATTCTAGAATGAAATTATCCAGTTGGTTTACTGGGGGAAGAATTTCTTTAACATCAACACCTTCAATTTTTGAATAATCCTTACACCCTATGCATTCCCAATTTCCGAGAACATTTTCACTACCATGAATTTTTTTCTCCAAGATCTTCTTAGTTCTGATCTTATTATAATGTTATGAACATTCAGTATTATATAATGTCTAGTATTTATTAATATAATCTAATTCTTAATTTTTGAATTTAACACGTGATTCATTTTTCATCACTTCATCAAATTTTATTAGCACTAACCTTGATAGCATAACCACATGTTCTATATTTCTAAATCTCCCTGTATGGGTTGCTGCAGATATACCTATAATTATGTTGGATAGATCAACCTCTATATTCCTATTACACTTTTGAGGTGAATATTTTTCCTTTTCACTAATTACTTCCACTTATAACATGGAATTAGAGTTTTTATCACCCGCACAACTCTCTACAGTAATTGAAATTATGTCATCCACAATTTTTCAACATATTCTTCACCAAAAACAACATATTGTGTACTTATTTGATTTTTAAAGTTATTATCATCAATGAATATTATTTCATTACTCTAAAAATATTTATCCACGAAATACTCATAATGTTTCATTTATAAATTTACTTATAAAGATAAATTAATCATTGAGTTCATGGTGTATTGGATTAACATTTAAAAAAATAGAATTTTTTCTAGGGAATCATTGTTTGAAACATGATTTGATAAACCATGTACAGTAAAATATCTTTCCTCTAGTATTTTAATATTTTATTTTCCATGATTAACAAATGGTTTCATAAAACCTAGGATTATGCCATTTTACCTACTCATGTTTGGGAAATTTGGTCATTTTGCATTCTTTTTCTGTGGTTCTCCTCCTTTGTCTTCCCCATTTCTATCAAAACACCCCCAAGAACCTATCCCATCTAGTTCACTATTTCTTATATCATCACTCTGTTTTTTATTACTTTTTGGTGAATTATCTGTAAAATCTCAATGAGAGCGTGTTCTTCTCTATCTAATTCATCTTTCACTTGATTTTATCTATGTTTCACTCTACTTGTACAACCCATGAATACATGGGGATAAATATCAATATAATTGGTATTTAAATTTGGTTTTTTGTTTTTTAATGTTTATATTGGTTGTATCATTACTTATTTGGGTATTCTCCGTTGAAGGAATCTTTTTTTATTTTATCATAGCTTTATTCCTCTATGATTGATGTAGGTGTTTTTGTGTTATTTGGTGGAATGGAATTTAATTTTCTTCATAATGTTATTAAATCATCAAGTTACTATATTATATATATATATATAATGTATATTGAGTTTACAATGTTTTTTAAAATCATGTCACTTGGACTAAATTTATTTAATTTATATTTCATGGGGTTGGGTGGTTTATAGTTTCATATGTCTGTGTAGTTTCCAAGTTAAGTTAATGGTTTTAGTCATATGTTTTGGGAATATAATTAATATTTATTGTAATTTAAACCCACTGGGTTACAAATTGGTTGATGTATCCCTTTTTATAGAAAAAGTAATTTGAATGTGTTAAGATTCAATTTTTAAACATTTTTAGGGAAATGATGTTTTGAAATATATTTTTAATGATTATCTTCTATTTTGAAATCTAAGGCCACATTTATAGTAAGTAATGTTATCAACATTTAAATTTAACATCATGGGGTGGGTGGGAGACCCTATATTGTTACCCATTATACTTTTTTGTGTGATTTTTATTTTCACCCAATGGGCATGCATTATATTTCACATAATATGACTGATGTGAAAAGGGTGGTTTCTTCGGAGGGTGTAGGTGTTGATATGAGATTTTAGATTATGGTTATGAATTATATAATTGATTAATGTTTAGTATAATTGAATTTGGGTTTATTACATGTATTGGGTTTCACAATGGGCTCTTGGTAACAAAGTTGTAGATATAAATGTTTGTTTCCCTAGTCTAGTGTCATTTAGATGGCTTGTACAGTGGGGGATTGTATCTTCAGAGGTGTAGGTATTATTTGGTCTCCAAAACACATTGAGGTAGATTGAAGGTGGGAAATATTGTTAGTTAACACATATGGTCCTTTTTTAAATGAGAACTTGGTCTATTATTGATCATGTTAGAACATAGAGTGATGTCTATGATATTAGATAATGTTAGAGACAGTATTTCCCTTCCTTATATTTCTTAATTCGATTAATTATTATTATCCTCATATTTTTCTTTGACCTATATCATTTTTATTTATCTCATCATTTCCATAGTTTAATTATAGTTATTTATTTATTCATGTTTATTTTTTCTAATTTATAATGAAATTTTTTTAAATATTTCATGGAATGTTTTTATCAATTATATTTGAGAAAAAGTTTTGGATGGGTTTTTTCTAAAGAAAATATTTTAAAAAATATTTTTAGAAAGGTTTTACTATCATGGAAATTTGTGTTTTTCTTATGAAAAAACAAAAAGTTTAATATTATTTTGAAATTTTAATTTATTGAAATTTATTTTCCAACTACAATTCAAATTAGAATAAAATTAAATTTCATTTTAATGGTGTGTACAATATACATGGTGTCATCCTACGAATTTTGGATAATCAAACACCATAAATAAACTACTGGATATATTCATTTCATATGGTATATTTTTTTGGTTCCCCATGTTGGTTTTCTCCTTCTTGTAATGTTCCCCATTTGGATTAGTATGTGGAGAGTATCCATAGAGTCACACATAGATGGTATCCTATGGTTTTATTTTTTTTTAGATTTTTTTATCCTTGTATTAGTATACATCTCTATAAATTGTTTTAACATTCCTATGTTTCCCAACATGAAACACCATTTTTAAACAAACAGTGATATGTTATTGAAATGTTATTATTTACTGTGATAGTTATTGTCAAGTAATAGGATTGGTGGGTATGAATTTAGAATAACTAAAGTATGAAACATGTATTATTTAAACCTATATATAATTAATTCAATGGTTATCAATTGATGATAAATGACAACAAAATTTTGTTAATATAAAAGCGATATTTTTAAAACTGTTTTTTTCACACATTTCATTTTTATATTAATAAATTAAATTAATCAATATTCTTAATTTATTTCAAAGAAATATATATAATATATTATATTATATATTTTAATATTAATGTAATTATATTTGTCGGTCAGATATAAGAATAAATAGACTTTTATTCAAAGGAAACACATTTTTAAATAAATATTTTCATTTCATTTTTCATGATTATTTTAAAATGGATTTTTCTGAATTATAAAAAATAAAACATGAATAATTTGTTATATATTTTTAAAAATATAGTTTAAAAAATTTCAATTGTTTCCTTTATTTTTTTCATTGTGAATAATAGACAGAGAAAAATAAATTTCACCTTGATAAGGGAAAAATAGTTAAAACATGTTAAAGACATTTGGATAATTATTAAAAATATCACTAACACACTCCTTTATCATATTGGATGTGTTTAGGTTGACAATTACTTTAAAAAAATAGAAAATTTGTTCATTTTGTGTCATTTGATTTCAAATATTAAATTTAGGTCATTTTTAGAAATGGATAAATACAAAATTTCACTCTATTGACATTAATGCCTCTAATTTTCATTCATAAGGATGATATGATGATAAAAAATTTTCTAAAACGTAATTTGAATTTTGAATTTAATTTTTATCATAAAACCCTATTTTTATGTTTTAGTGATGTGATAATTACCTAAATGGTTACCCAATATGATCAAAATAATTGTGCGAATATAATTAAAATTATAAAACTTATTTGAAGATATTTAAAATAATATAATATGAATTAATTATTATTTTAATTAAAGATTCTAGATAAATATAGAATATTTATAATGTTCTTGATTTTTAGATTCAAATTCAATACTTATCTTGATGACAATATTGTAAAAGTAAATGAAATCTTCTCAAAATGAAAATAATGATATTATATAATTAAAATTATTTTATTAAATTATTTAAAATTGATAAAAACAATACATCCAAAAAAGTGAATGGGATATGGCTAAATATATCATCCATGTTTCATTTATGGTTTTCATTTATTTTTTCTAGTAACATTATTGAATAGTAAAATCTATAAAACATTAACAATGTGGTAATTTTAAAAAGGGTAAAATGGGGGATAAATTAAAAAGATATGGGCTGATAAAATCAAATATAATTTTGAAAATTTTATTATATGAGAAAATATCGACTGATACTAAACTTATATTTTAAATATATATAAATTTTAACTTCTTCAAAATCGAAACTAATTTTTATTAATTTAATACATATCGTAATACTATGAGTGCCCCCCCTAAATTATAAAAGGGAACCTCTTTCCCTCTCTTACTCGCACCATTTGAGCCTTATATCTCTAAAAGTACTATCCATAATTCCATCCTATACTCATTACCCACCTCATATAGACTATATTATTTCCAAAATACCATATTTTCAAGGCTTGAATTTTTTCCAATAGTTGTTTCCATATAAATAGTTGTAAATTTTATCTAACTATGCTCAATAATATTTATTAATTTATCACATACATATATATGGTATCCATTGAAAAAAAAATCCCCAGTATCTTTAAAATTTCAAGTTATTTATTTGGATTATGTAACAATAATTATACACCTAATTTTCCTTATATAGAAAATGAAATCATCACTCATGCATATGTATGGACTACAGCCTCTATAAAGAGATGTGTTTTGTTTCTTATCACCACATCACGTTTATGTTTATGAATAAGGATTTATTTAATATTTAATTTACCTATTATATTATAACATGTCAATTAATTTGAATTTTCTTACCTTTATTTTGTTCTATCCATCAAAAAAATAAAACATCACTAGTGTGTCGATATAGACAACCAAACCCATGAAGTCATATAATTAATTTTTCATCACCACATTATATGAATATTTATAAACTTTTATATAGTAAGTAAATTTTATATTCAATATATTATTAAAATTTTGTAGATGAGCGAACGATGATAAATATATAACGACCGGAGTAATCCAACTGAAACATGCATGAAAAAAAAATTATAGCAAGTAATAATGATTTTAAAAATATTTGTTAATTAATGGCTGATAAGATGTTATAAGTAAATCATATTTGTTATGATATATATTATTAAGGTTATACAATACCTATATATTAATTATATATTTATTATATATAATTTTTATACGAGTATGAATAAATATGAGACATGAGGAATGATATTTACACATCAATCCCATTTTAATTTGGACAATTTATTCTTATATTTACATTAATGAATTTAAATGATCATTATTTTATAAATAAATTTCATATTTTTTCCAATATATTTAATTCAATTATTTTTATTTGTTAGTACCATATTCATCACTTTGTTCCTCAAAATTATTCACAAAGAGTTTTTATGAAAATTCAGCCCTATTTATCCTCTTTTGGATAAAAAACCTTTTTCACCAATATCCATGTTTTCTAAAATGTTTCCATGATCGATTTTGAATATTATTTTATTGTTTTTTAACGTATTTTTTTTAATGTTTTATATTTAATTAAAAATATAAGAAATCGTATTATTTTTTTAATGAGATTATTTTTACCAACATTTTTTATATAATATTTATTTTTAAAAATTATGACATGAAAATAATTTCAACCGTAATGAAAACTGAATACATTGAAAATTATTTTTCACGTATACTTGATTTATTTCAGTGAAAAAAAATCTTCATATTTTTAAAATATTTACATTTTAAATAAGTGGTTTCAAAATGAAAAGGGTATTTTTCTTATGAAATGTTCCATGTAATTTTTACAATGAATTTTCATCTATGTTGACAACCTTTTTTGTTTATTATGTTCTAATCGAGATATATTTCTATGATTCGATCTATTTTCTACTTATGGATTATGATAGTGATGATGAGATTTTTAAGAAACCTATTCCTTTTCCATGGGATATTCTTTGACGAAATAATGAAATATTTATGAAACCCAATTACTTTATAGGGTATATACCTTCATAGAAACCCATAATTTTCATTCATTGATATTATATCTTTTTAGATTAATATTTATTATATTAAAAATAATCCATAATAAAATCGTATTGGTCTGTTATCTTTGAAAATGTTGAAAAATAAGCATTTGGTTCATAAATGAACTACATTGTTACACACTTAATTATTCCTAAATATCACCCTTATTATACATATCATACTAATAATCTACCTCCATAACATGTGGAATGGATATTTAGGAAAGGGTGAGTTAAGATTCTTAATAAGGGTAATAAGGGATATATCATTCATTAATAAACAGTAACATGATCATAACAGTATGATAACATGATATTATCATTTGAGAACCATATTTTTAATATCATTGATCATAATATTGAGTCATGGAATGATGAATTGTAGTTCAAAACCCAGGAATTGTGAAGAAATCAAAGAACATGATCTTTGAGACCATAACATTGCCACAAGACATTGAATTATTGAATAAATGGAAGTATATAAAATCATTTCCTTAGTAGTCATGGATCACTACCAAGAATATTATAGGATATTGGTATTACTCTCTAAACCATTATATTGCTCATTTTTTCACTCAGAATACTATCATAGTATATAGATTCCCTTAGTAAAAAGGGGTTCAATCCTCATTATAGTTCTATTTATCTCATAAGATATCAGCCTTCACTAAATGAATTGGAGGGATATATAATATCAGGACCACCCATCACATTATTAAAAATAAAAATATGTATTCCAAAATATTATAAAAAATTAACCATATCAGAATCTATGAAAATAAATGGGTTTTATAAAAAATTTATTATGGTAAAGACCATGGAAAAGAAAACATATTCCTATAAATTTCACCATTTCATTATAGTATAACCCATGTAAAAGGAAAAAGATTCATAAACATTATTTCATCATAAACTTAAATCATTCAGAGATATAATAGGTATGGTATCATTGAATTATATCCCTAGTAAATAGTTGACAACAACTAATGATGTCACCATAGATGAAAACGCCTTTATAGATCACTTAGAGTATATTTTGAAGAAAATTTCCTTTTCACATTGAAATAAATTATTTAAAATTAAAAAAAACCATATAAAAATTATTTTATTTGAAAATAAATATGTATAATATAAAAGAGATTTAAATTATTTATTGGTCATGAAAATATGAAATTTTATTTATGTTGTATAAGATAAAATAAAACATTCATTCCATACCATTGTGAAAAATTAAAAACTAACTCATTAATTAAATGACATGATGATTCATTTTAGGTTATTTTTTACTAATATAAAACTTCTTAGAAATGTCATTATATAATCATAGAGTCACATTAAAAATATTCTTGGAAAAAACTTCAAATACAAAGATGTGAAATAAAATGTTTTTCTAAGTGAAAAGAAAAAAATCTTCAAATTTTATTAAATACTTTTTTGCCTATTTAGTACATAGGGTGGGGAAAATAACGTGAATAAGTGCATTATAATTTTATAACGATGTGAAAAAAAATTAATGTGTTAATTGATATGTATAAGATAATATTTCATCATTGGAAACATAATTATAAATAATCCCATTATGAAATGTTATCTTAACAAAAAACATTTACCACTATCATAAATTTTGAATCATAAACCAATGTAAGAATAACATGAAATGAAAGATTAAATTTAAATATTATGAGAATATTAATTGTATAAAATGTCGATGTGGGTGTATACACCCTTTATAAAACAAGATAGTTTCATAACATAACATGTCTACTAAAAAAGATTATTTGGGATGATAAACCCTTGCCTTGTGTTTAACTTTCTTATAAAGTGTTATAAAATATAGTATATATATTTAAATTTATTATAATTGAATAAAATAACCATTAATATAATAATAATTTCATATATGATCTCATTATTACATTTCAACATCCAATTATTTACATTCCCTTATTAAAATCGTTGTTTCAAGTGGTTATCCATTTTTATCATTCATGATAATTTTGTATTTGTATTTATAGTCCTTATAATTTTATCATATTTCCATAATATTTATAATACTAAAAATTATATAGATATCATTTATATTCGTTTTATATATTTCTATTTTCATCCAAAAAAAATTAGAGATAGAAAAACTAATTACAACATTCATGGAGACGAAAAATTATATGTATACATGAATATTTTATTCCCTTTTAAATAGATGGAATGAATGAAGGGTAAATAAAAATTAACATTTAAATAGTTATTATTATATCATATATATTTATTAAATATATCATTAAAACCATCCATTTAAAATGGACCAAAAATCAACACATCATTTCATGGAGGTGGTTGTCCATACATACAAATGAGCGATGTTATTATTTTTTCAACATTTTGTATGGAAAGAAGGTAGATTTTATATTCTAATTATTGAAAATAATTATTCCATAAATAACATATATAAATATTTTACCCATCATAATAACCATCTACGAGAATGGTGGTGTAAACTTAATTTCATCGTTATGTGGAGATAGTAAGGCATACTTATGCAAGAACGATACTTTCACTTCCCATTAAATTAGAAAGAGGGTCAATAATGATGATTTAAAAAATTTAATAATTATTTTTATTATGAATAATTAGGTTATTATTTTATGAAAAATACAAATGATTTAGTGAATTTAAAAATGATTTGAAAAGAATGTGATTGGTTATGATGATTATCTATTATTTGAAACAACTCATATAGATATCCTCTAATGATACTAGGATGGGAATTTTGGGAATTCCATAACTAAAATAATGTGAATAGAGAATTTTTTGAGATATTTTGGAATGATATATTTTAGTTAGAAGGCGCAATTTTGTTTGAAGAAGAGAAACATGGGGTGCCCTCTTATAATTGATTTGAGGGGCACTGTTGAAATTTCTTAAACAATTGAATTATAATAATGTAATTTTTGAGGAAAATTATTCCAAATGAACAAATATTGGCATATAATATTTGATATAGTTTTAATACTATGAACCAATAAATTTTTTAAATTTTTATGAGGTTATTAAATCCTTATATTTTGATTTGACTTCATAGATAACTTAATTTACCATCAATAGTGGTAACTTATTTTTCACCCTTGAGGGGTTATAATTTTACTTATAAATTAAAAATATATCCATTCATGTCCATGGGATGTAATTTTAAATAATTTAATATCCATCATTTCATATTTTACTATTTTTAATAATTATAATTAATTTAACAAAATAATATTTTCATAAAATATCATTATGCCAATTTTGAAACTATTCAATTATTTTGACTAAAAATTTTATGTGTTTAAATTAAAATATAAAAAATTTAAAAATAACTAATTTGTTATATTTATCCTAATAATTCATGGGAAACTATAAATTATTAAAATTATTAAACTTAATATTTTAAAAATCATTTAATTTATTTCTCTTTTAATTGAACTAATACTTTTCAAGTGTTTTAGAAGAATTTATGCTAAATATATAATTACAAGAAATATAACAATATTTTAATAATGAACTAAAAAACTATTCATAAAATATATATTTATAATTATTCATAACTCCATTTTTTCCCTATTTGGACACATAATAGATATTTAATAGATCTATAGTGGCATTTTGAATTTTCTCTACCTTAAATATTATATAGGTGATTTCCATGGGAAAATGTCCATTAAAAATCAATTTTAAAACTCATGGGATTAGGGTGAAATTTCATTCATCTAATTAGAATTAGTATGTAAAATTATTGACATATCACATAGTATTTATCTAGATTAACTTGATTTACCATTAACTAAGGTGATAAATATTACGACATTTAATATTAGTATTATCCAAAAATAAAAGGTGTTTATTAAAAAAATATGAACTTCATGGTTCCAAATCGGGAATCCATTTTTCAGGATTCAATTATTATGAATGGAATAAATTTAATTATAATTATAAATTTGTAAAATTTGATGAAAACTATAGTAAAAAATAATTTGTTAAATATAAATCATGGTTTATTCTTATCCCCTTTAAAGAAAAAATATTAAATACATATTAAATTTTCTGAATGAATATTTAATATATTTATTTCATTGATATCATTCACTAATAGTTACTTTTTTAATTAATTATACTAATTCATACATTTCACTGTAAAAAAACCACAATTTTTTTTGATTTCAAAATGATTTTGTATATTTTTTGATAACCGATGATATAATTGTGTATATATTTGAAAATATGATTTCTTATAATTTATTTATATTTATTATACCATTCAATTTAATATCTATATGATAATGGTATACTATATTGAGTATTAATTGGACTCGAGGTTTTATGTAACACAAGCCATTGAAAAAAAATTATTTTAAAAGAAATAATTCATAAAATATCGTGGTGTCACACTATACCACCCATGAAAATTTATTTTCCCCTGAAATTATGTCTCTATGCTATGAAAAATGGGGATATTTTGGTATCATTGCATCCTTAGGTTCCTATGTTGATTCATAAAATTTAAAATTTCTCCAAAGAAGATTAATCGTGGATATAGGAATGATCTATAGAAATTTATCTCTGTGATTGAAGATTTATAAAATATATTCCTCATAGGAAAAATCATTCTCTAACGGTGAAACCTTTTAGTTGAGTACATCTGAATTTTGTGGCTTGTACATATTTATGAGAGATATAAGAAACATGTTTTAAAAATGATAGAGATTTGGTGTAAGCACCATGTGATAAGACATTATCACCACATAATCAAAAATATATAATGAGGAAATATAAAAATTGAACAAAAATTACATTATTTTCAAATCTCAGGTCCTTTTCCTATTGATAAATTAATTTGAGAAACTTTTCACCAAATTCAAATTCTATATCATAATGATAATTTTCCACATAATTTTTCTATTGACTTTTAGTTTTATGGATGTGATGTTGAATTAATCTAACATTCTTTTCCATTTCCCCCACTTGATAAGGTAATAATATCATTTTTTTCTCTAACCACATCCATTTATTTTTTAGTTTCACTCTTACTTCCATAGAGGAGTTCATAAAGATACCTATAAATTCTCCAATTAAAGCTATTGTTGCTAGAATACTCGACTAGATGGTGATGTTGATACCAAAAACATTTTAAATCCATTAAAAAAGATATCAAAATATCCTCTAGGGTATGAGTGGTCATTTACCACTAAACATATCTATAAGGATAATTCTTTATATTTAAACTCAATTGTTTATCAATATACTTCTGAATACTTCACTATAACATTATGGTAAAATTCATATCCTCATAAAATATAATAGAATGTTTCACCCCTTAAAATCTTACCCCTTATATTTTTTATATTCTAGAAAGATAATCATGAGATAAATATTCCCTAATATTAATGTTTTTTTCTTTATTAATAATTAAATAATTTCCAAACCGAATAACATTATGTCATGTATATTTTTTTGGGAGATCAATGATAAAGTCCAAAGTTATGTTTTCCCATTTCAATTCTAGTATAGGTAATGTTTTTAAAATTCTATAAAATTTTTGTCTCTTATCCTTAACATGATAACATAAAAAGAACTAAGATACATATTCTATAAAATCAATCTTCATGAAATCCCACTATAAACACTCTTCCATATCTCTATATGTATTGTATCTTTTAGAATGAACATATATTGATGAACTATAAGCCTCGTCCAATAGATCATTATTTAAATATGTTCTTGATGAGACAAATAGAAATTTCATAAAACATGTTGTTCCATAATAATCATGATTGATCTCATGGACATTTCTGAACATATTCTTTAATTCCACATCATCCTTATACACCTTCTTAATCCTCTCCTAGAATGATAGTTTAACACCAATATGATAAAGATAAGTTCTCTACCCTATATTTATTATATCTAGATCAATAATTTGAAAATATTGAAATATTGGTTGATTTTTCATCCACATCATAGAAAATCTATCATGATCGTTTTGACTCAGAGAATATGCCTCCTTGTTCACTTTCCAATGAGGGTAATATATTGAGTAATCATAATAATTAATAAACTACAACCATATTATCTAGTGAATATTGGGTGAATATATTATTAACCCTTTTATGGTGAGTGTATAAATCACACAGTTCACCACAAAAATAATTCATAAATATCCTAAAAGAAATTTTTTTTTCATATCTAACTCCAAATCATAAGTTAGTAATTTTTTCACAATTTCCATTAATTAGATTTAGTTATAAGCTACCAACATATCATTATGCATGAGAACACATCTTTGTACCATCAGTGACATGTCACTGTGTATTACAACCACTTCTCCACAACAGGGTAACAGAAGTACTAGAGTTTTGACTAATATTCCATTTAGTTCAATAAAAATTATATCACATTGATCATTCTAATAGAACATAGATCCCTTCCATGTTAACATGCAGATTGGATTTGGAAGTCATGATAAATTCTCCACAATGTCTCGATAATACCTATCATAACCACGAAAAATATGGATACCAGTAAAAATGGTTTGTCAAGTCCAACATTAGATAACTTCTATCTTTAATAGATCCACTAATAAACCCTCTCTTGATATTTTATGACAAAATAATGAAACGTTAGATACACAAAATTTATACAACATGAATTTTTCATATAGCTTATCTTTAATCAAGGTATATAGAAAAATATACAAGTGATATTTATTCTTTTTCTTTACCTTTGAATATATAACAATGAAATCTATAATGACTAACAAAAACAGATCATGTAAATATCTAAGACTTTATTCATTAAATACTTTAAGATAGCAAGGGAATTGGTATGATCAAATGATGTCACTTTAAATTCATAGTGTTCATACATTATACCAAAAAATATATTTAGAATTCCACCTTCTTGGACCTCAATTGATGACATCTATAATAAATTTAAATCTAGAAAAAAAACTAATATCTAATAATTTGAACAACAAATCATCAATACAGGATTGATGATACTTTTCCATGATAGTTGTGTTTTTATGTTATTGATAATCAATGTATTGTTACATTAATTCATGTTTCATATTAAAAAGTAGAATATCATTATACAATTATTACAAACCTGGATGAATGAATCCCTTGTAATGATATTCCTAGAGATTAAAATTCAATTCCATCAACTCATTTGGGTTTATTCTATATGGAGTCTTTGAAAAGGGTGTAGCACTCCGTATAAGTTCTACTATAAACCCTAGTTCATTATTTTGTGGAAGACTGAGAAATTATAATATAAACCTTTAATTAACACTCATTTAATATGAATATATTCAATGATGAGCCTATCCACAAATATATGAGAAAATTCACCCTTTTGAATTTTAATAATAACTCATACAATGAATGAAATATCTATATAAATTTCAAATTTATTGTCTCTATAATAGATGATAATAGGTTGGCTTAAAATATCAAACATTATTTCCCTTCATTAGTAATTGATATGGTGTTTATGTGAAGAAATTAAATCCATGTCCAAAATAAAGTTTAATTATACTATAGGTAGAATAAAAATATTTGTAGGAATAACATTCCCAAAAACATCAACCTGAGAAGAATCATAGGCATGTGCTGGGATCATCACACCATTAATGGTTTCAATGCTAACT
The DNA here is from genome assembly GCA_963277665.1 of Viscum album. Classification (NCBI taxonomy): domain Eukaryota; kingdom Viridiplantae; phylum Streptophyta; class Magnoliopsida; order Santalales; family Viscaceae; genus Viscum; species Viscum album. Next base: position 1,926,048,199 of record OY728160.1, read on the forward strand.
CAACATCTAATCATAGTTGTGGAATAGTGATACCATGGGGAAATAATTTATATATAAAAGACTAGGAATATCTATAATTATATAATACATTATCAGTTCTAGATTAAATAGTAAGTGTACCATTCACCACATCATTATTTTAATTCACATCACTAATTGTGATAGAATGTGATTTACCTTTTTATCTGGGATTCAGATCCTGTTGACATCTATCATCATCATTATCCATCATATAGGAACACTGGTTAACATAATTCCCTTACTCTTTTCATCTCAAACATAGAAATATGGGTGGTTCGTTTTTTTGGTACCTTTTCATCATTCATTTCATTGACTGGCCTCTTTACATCACATCGATATATGATTTGATGATAGATTTTATTTCCCCAAATAAGGTATTTATCATTCCAAAAGAAAAACATTTTCCAACAATTTTCCTCCCACACATTAAACACATTGTAAATCTCATATTCTCAATAGATAAATTTTATATTTTCCTTGGAATTAAATTTTCTTTTCATAAAAAATATTAGAGAAACATTGGTATATAAAATCTATGTTTTAACCTTTATAGTAAATCAAATGATATCTTCATAGCTACAAAACTAAATTTTGGATACTTCCATAAGAAATAATTTAATTAATACACAAGATAATTAAACATCATAAATTTCATGTTGGATGATATTACCAGAAGTGTTCCTCATATGTATTTTAAAAAATTCCCAATATAAACTAACAGATTCATTATTGTTATGATTTATATCAATTAAATCCTTATCAATTTTCATATGAATAATATATTCATTTTACTAATTGAGTAATATGATCATAAACTCATCACAAAACATACATTCGATTTTTTACCTTTTTCTCATGTTCATAATAAAATCCTACCACTGATATGAATCACCTTCCAAATGATAAATATCTAAAATAAAATAGTCATGTTATGAATAATGGAGAATTGAAAATATCATTTCATTTGTACTGATCTATTTATTAGTAACTATATAATCAAAATAACCACTAAAATAAGGGTGTTTCTTAATGAATGAATCAAAAGAATTATGTCCCCTCCCTTGATCATTTTAAATGACGGAATGATTCATATCTTGAGATAGTTATATAACAATATAAATGATATTTTTCATTATGGGGTTCATAATGATTGGTTTTCCAGGAGTAAATTCATTTCATTTTCTATCACATAAAGCATTGACTCAATCTTATTAGGTTCAACCCATTGACTAAAATAAATAATAATAATATGAGTGACAATAGTTATAGTAGAAAACCACATAACCATGAACAATCATTTATTGGATATCTAAATTAAGAAAATTATTTTCAAAATATGACACAGTTGGTTTAACATAGGTAATCCATGATAATTACCAAAACATTAGGATTCCATCCAATACTTATACTTATCCCCAGGTATTTCAAAAATGATTTCACATCCCTAAATTGAATGAAAAATAATCCTTGATTGGTAATAACTATAACAATCTGAATATATTACCTGTGGGATATGACTAATACTAATGATATCACTCCAAGGGTGGATACACCTTTTATGTGGGACTCTTACCACCAACCCATTGGTAGTAAATTGATCATGAAACCATTAACAAGAGATACAGTCTTCTCTAAACATTCCACATGAGTGGTCATGTGGATTAGATACCATTCTCTTCTTTGACACCAACTATTGAGAAACACATTTTTCATATATAGACATCAAATATTATTATATCAATATTTATAGCATAATATAAAAATACACACCACAATATTATAGAACTAGTATCTTTTAAATCAAGAACACACAAACAACATGTTCATAAAATAACTACATCATCTCCCACTTAGTTCTAAAAAACTATCACCCATAAAAAATATATCATAATTGAAATACTTATTTATAAGAATGGGAATAGAAATATAAGAATGGGTGATCAAAGATACTATGTGATGGTAAATAAGAGACATATCAATAATCACATGAGAATAATGTGAGAGTAACATACTAATCACAAAAGAAAAATATTTGAAAACCATAACATAGATTTCCTAGATTATAATACAGATTAATAGAATTATTCATGTAATTTCAAAGACATGAATAATAAATGAATTATATAACATGATACCTCAAACCATTACATTGAAAAGAGACATATAATTGTGGTATAAAAATAATCATATAAAATAAATTCTTATGTATTCAAGGTTCATTTCGTAGACTATCATAGTAGATAGTCATCACTCCCAAAACCATTATGTATTCAAGGTTCACTCCAAATTTTATCTTAGTGGAAAAATTCCATTAAATAAATGATTTAAATCCCCCTTTGGAGTACTATTTATATCTTGAGATATCCATCATAACCCAATATATTAGAGGGAAAAATAATTCTCTTCCACATGTCACATTTTGAAAATGATACATATGTGTTCCAAAATATTGTACAACATTTATTATATCATAATTCTTGAATATAATGTAATTTTAAAAACATTTCATTATTGTATAAATAATTAAAATGAATGGAGTTTCATAATAATTTCGTCAGTTAATCATGTTGTATCCTATGGAAATGGAATGGGTTTCATAAACAACATTTCCTCCAAAAAAACCATATAGAGAAATAATATGGATGGTATAATTGGATTATATCCCTAGTAAACACTTGGTAACATGAAATTATATCATCTTATATGAAATATCCATTAAATATCAAATGGAATATTTTTTGAGGAAAATATACATTCACTTTAGAATCAATAATTTATAATCTAAAAACTTCTAAAATATTACGAAAAAATTTTATTTTAAATTAACCTTTAAAAATAGTAAAATATATTTCCAATTATTGAATTTCCATGATTGTGGAAAATTCATTCATGTTGTAAATGTTAAAAAAATCATTTCATTCATAAAATTATAAAAAGTCAAAATACCTTGTTTATAAATAATAAGTTTATTAATTTTAGACATCTATTTTGAAATTTAATCATGGGAAAAAATTAATTTTGAAAAATAGTAGGTAAATATTAAAAATTCACCATAAATTTTTATTAGAAAAAATGTATACAAAAAATTGTTTTTTACTAAAGATAAAAATATAGTTAATTTTCTCGAAACAAATTTGGCATCTAAAGTACATAAATGGATGATAATGAAGTGAAAATGTATATTATATAAATAAATAGAGGATTAAAATTTAATTTGTTTCTTTATATTTGGATCATAGAATTTCATTATTAGAGACATAATATAAAACAATCATGCCAAAATCAGATATTGTAACATAAAACATTTACCACTTTGGTATCTTTTGAATTATAAACAAAATGAATGTATAGGATAAAATTAAACATTATATTTCATTATTATAAGGAGGTTCATTATAGAACATGTAAAGTGGGATTTATAAACACCTCAAATAATAATATATGTGTATAATATGACATGTTTCCAAAATAATTCAATTAATAATGATATACCCATAAATTAACATTGACATACTTTAGATGTTCTCTAGCCTCTGATATAATACATTTGAATTTACCTTAATTATGAAAATTTATAAGCTTTTGTAAATATCGTATATAATCCCATAATGAAATTTCAATATACAATTATTAAAAATACCTTATTAAAATCATCATTTCGAAGTGTTAACAATTTTATTCTTTCATAATAATTTTGGTTTGATAGTACTAATCCTTGAACCTTGATCATATTTCTATCATCTATAGAATGTTAATAATGATATAAATATCTTATATAATCAATATATATATATATAGTTTTCTATTAAAATTATACATTGCGAAATCAATTACACAATTCGTAGAGATGGTAGGCCCTAGGCACACATGACTGCTTCTTTTCAATTTTTTGATGGATGGAACCAAAGAAGGATAAATAATAAGTCACCATTATATAAGTACTATTGTATCATATATATAAATTAAATTCATCCCAATTTCAATACTATTTAATCTTTAATGGAAAATGGTTCACATCGCTTCATGGAGCTGATTGTCAACACGTACGCATTAGCAACATTATCATTGTCCCGCTATTTGGAAGGGAAAAATGTAGGGATAGTATTATGACTAAATAAACATAATTATTTCATGAATATAATGTATAAAAATTATACCCATCATAACAAACATTAATGAAATATAGTGGTGGGTAATGATATGTATCGCAACACGGAGACAACATGTCGTATGTACACACGAGTGATAGATTCACTTCCCATTTGATAAGAAAGGTGGTATATTATTTTGAATTCATAATTATAATAAAATTTTAGTTTACATATAATAATTTAGTTTTTATGTTATAATTAACATAATATATTCAATGGAGGTATAGAAGAATTGAAAAATATAGTGGTTTGCTTTGGAGATTACCTCTTCTTTGAAAGGACAGTTCTAGATCTACTCTTACAGATCACATGGTTCTTATTTTTGTATGATCAATAACTCTAAAATTTATTTAAGTTACCTTTAAAGGTACATATTATATTTATTTTTGATATATAAGGCTAATATTTTTCAAGATGATAACGGAGGGGTTCCCTTTTTTATTGAGGGGATGAACTTTTTTATTTTCATAGAAGATTAAATCATAATAAAGTAATTCTAAAGGAAAATTATTTTGAATTGATATATATTAAATTATAATAACGTAATAGGTTGTGATCCTATAAAATAGTAAAATATATATAGGTTTATGTGGTGGTTAAAACATATTCCTTTCCCCACTTAGTTAACTTATTTTAAGATTAACCATGATAAAAAAATATTCACTCTTAATGGGTTATAATTTTTCAAAATTGGAAAAAATTCATTCATAAATGGAAAATCTATGACATTTTAAGGCAACAAAATTTCCACTTTTTACACTTTTAATACTTTAATGATTCTGAAATAATTATAAAAAATGTTATTTTTATAATTTATCATTAATTCCAATTTTTACCATGTACATTCAATTTGACATAAGACATAAATAAGATGTTTTAATTTAAATATAATACTTTTAAACATCACTAATATATTATATTTATTTTAAAAGTTCATGTAATAATATAAATTACTGAAATTATATTACTATTAAAACTATTAAAATAATTTATTTATTTTTTCATTGAATTGATGAAATATTGTCTCGGAGTTGAAAAAGAATTTAATTTAATTGTAAAATTACTAAAAAATATAAATAAATTAAAATCATTAATTAAAATCATTATTATAAAAATATATATATTTAAAAGTTTTTATAACATTATTTTTCCTAACATAGATTGATAATATATATTTAAATGTAATAGAGTGATTTTTGTTTATTTTTCATTACATAAAATATTTTATTAGTAACTATTATAGAAAATTTTACATATAAAAAACAAATTTTGATCCTAGGATTATAATGGTATAATTATCTTCATCAAATAATATTTAATAGGAAAAATTGTGGCTTTACCACAATGTTTTATCCTAGATTGACATGATTTACCTTATACTGAGATGATAAATTTTACCAATGTTACTATTAGTATTGATGAAAAATAGAAGGGGGATATTAACTAAATTTGAACACTACTAATTACTAATATGGAATAAATTTTTCAATATTCAACTCTATAAGATATTGAAATTATGTTTATAAATAATCTATCAAAACTCAACCAAATCCCTCTTTTTCAAAAAATAACAAATTTAATCAGAAAACCTTACTCATTCTTATACCAAGAATATAAATAATTCAAATTAATGTTAAAATATTTTATGTAATATATAATATAATTATTTTATTAAAATAATTCACCAGTACTGATTAATTTTATTTAATAAAAAATCATTTATTTTAAAAAACATATTTTTTCAAATAAACTGTGTTTTTTTATTTTCCTTATTTTTTTATTTTTTTAATAAATAATGAATTAATTAAATCTAATAGAATCATATTTTATTATAATTTAGTCATCCATATTCATACTCATCATTTTAAAAACAATATTATAATGATATACTATATTATGGTTCATTTAGACTCATGTTTTTTTGTGTCACAATGTATCAAAAAATAGAAGGGAATTATTTCATAAAATCTCGTGGCATTAAAGATATGATGATAAGTTGAATGTTTTATTATATTATATAACACATATGTATTTTTATAATTATGTTATGCATGTTCAAAAAATTATGAATCCCTCCAATGCATTTGGTGATGATTTATATCTCATTTTGTAATTATGGGGAATGAGTTGATGTGCTTGATCCCCTATGATAAGTATGATTTTATTTTAGATCCAATATATAATATAGGTGGTTATTCTTAATCTGTTATGATATAGAAAATAGTAATTGATGACGATTTAATTTAATTTTTATTGTGTTGGTAGTAATCCATGACTTAATAAATGTTTTTTATTCTTTTGATTATGACACACTCATATGAATTTATTTTATGATTATGACCTGAACCTATGGTTCGTGTTTGATTAGTGATGGTTTACTAATCTTATGATTCTTGACTTTCAAATGATAAATATTTACATCATGATTCATAATTGTAATACTTGATACATTGGTTATGAACATTTTTTGTTTTCATTATAATCTTATATACATATTCTCATCTTATTGTTTTATATGATCATCAATTGATATCTACCATGTTTAACCTTATTGAGTATCTGATCTCAACCTTTCTTTTGTATCCTTTACCCTGGTTATAATGAAATTTTTTTCATATGATATTTTAAGAAGATTTAAATGGAAGAAGTGACTTAGTATAGATGACACATAATGTACATAAATAATATGTTTATGTATTTAGTCTCCAATGAAACTAAACCATTAAAATTTTAGAAAGGATTATAATATTATGTATTCAATATTCAATAAAAATGGAGTAATATTTTTTCATATAAATATTGGGATACCTTAATTTTCTTTAAAGCAGTTATTATAAAATATTCAAATATAAGGATTATAGATTTGGTGATAACACTAGGGGTAAGTCATTGTATATGATAACATTAACTTTTTGGTAATATATTGATTAGCTTGTTTTTATCACATTAAATATTTGTTTGTATACTACAAGTTGACATGATTTTGGAACAGATACATCTTGGTTTAATAATCCAAATATGATTTGGTTGAAATATATCTAATATATCATTCCATTGAATGGGCAATGTGACTTTAATTCTCACCTGGTTTTCACTCCTGGTGGATATGCTTGGGTCAAACCACATTTTATATATATACAATTATAAGGGATATAAATTGATGTTGGTAAATAATGGACTAGGATAAACATAATTTAACATAGATTGAAATTAATGTTTTATTAACATGACATTCTATAAATTATTGTTTTATAATTTGGTGTTTTCTCACTATGAATATTATTTATCACACTATGGTTTTTGGTTTAACTCAATAGATAGAAACTAAAGGAACCATGTTAATACAATATGTCCATAGAAATATACTGATCTTCCTCTTGATAATCCAAATTATTTTAGAACTCGAATGAAAAATATTTTTTCAATTCTTCTATGAGGTTCTTAAGTAATAATCATTTTGATCATCCAAAAAAGAAAAGGATATTACAATGTATAGTTTAGTGATTCATGAGGGAAAATCCACCTTCATTTGTTGTGTCATCTAATCAACTAGTGGTTGAGAAATGGATTAGTAATACTGATAAAATTACTTCTCTTCTTAAGTGCTAAGAACATGAAATTTTCTCCAATCCATTTATTTTTAGAAAGGTGAAACTAATCAATTCTGGAATCATTTTAATAGTATGATGAAAGAGAAACAAACTGACACCAATTAATGGGAGGAGTTTAGGGGATATTTTTATTCTTTAATTAGAATATATTATAGAAAAAATTGAATAGGTATTCCTTGAGATTTCATAGAAGGATGATGAATCCACTGGTTCCTATGTGGAAAAGTTAACGATAATTATAATGTATGATTTTTTTAATCATTATCCATGAAATAAAAATGGATCGATTCATTGGTAGTTTAAAACCAAGTTTCTAAAATTAATTATCTATAAGAGTAATTAGTGGAAATGAGTAAATAATAAAATATACACATTATTTAGAAAGGGATATTAAATAATATTAACACAAAAAGATTTTATGAAATATAATTTTCAAATAAAATTAATTTTTTATAGCTTGTGTTACACAAAACACCAAGTTCTAATAAATAATGATGAAATATTATTATTATAATTTCAATAAGACCAATATTACGAAAAAATTAAAATCATAAGAATGAAAAGATATATAATAATTTAAATAAGTTAGTACAATGGTTTTATATAACAAAACTATATTGAAAATTTACTTACTTTTTATTAAATAATTTATATGCATCAAAAAATACTTTTCATCCCTTGAAAATTATTGTTAATGCTTTTGTGAAAAAATAACAAAATTAATTTTTTAAAAATTTAGAAAATGAATTTTTAAAAAATGAACATAATTTTTTGAATCAAAATATTAAAAAAATACTACTCCTTTATTGTGATTTCTATGAAAGGATTACATAAATGATGAATAATTAAAAAGGGGGAAGTGACTGCAGCGGGTAGCGTTGGTCCTACTTCTTTCAAAGATGCACTCATTTCTGGAAAGGGGGAGTTGACTTAAATACTGCCCCCTCGAAGCGCAGGGTATGGAAGGACTACTCTAATACACCTCACACTGTGTGTATGCGCTCTTCTAAGCAATCAGGTATGTTTAATTCTGATATTCTTAAGATTCTCAATAGGGGTAATTCTAACTCTGAATGGGAAACTGATGATGATTCTGATTATGGGAATGATATGTCTTATTATGATATAAACATTGTGTTTTGACGAATGAGGGCAAGCCCCTGTGTTTGACCCCTCCTGTCTCCTCTGTACTCTTTTCCTTTTTTTAATAAATATTCAGAAGCATCGTTTCTGGATGGTCTTGCTGTTAAAGTTTCCATTTTTCATTAAAATCGTTTAAAAAGTAAATTTAGCTCTATTATGTAAATTTTTCCCAATATATGTCAGTTTAATCAATTATGATTTGAATTTAGATATAAATTTTTCTAAAAAACTCGAAATTGATACTTTGGAAAACTGCTTTTTCATCGCATCTCCTGGTTAAATAATAAATTAATATTATCCACCTCTATCAAAATAATTTATAAAAATTTATTCATTATTTTTAGTCATAATAATAAATAATTTATAATACATTCAGTGTCATTTTTTAAAAATGAATAGTAATGATAGAAAAAATTAATTATCGTTGTTATGGTTTAAACAGACATACAAGAGGTTAAACTAAAAATATAAGTGAAACAATGAGCCATAAAGATGTAAAACACCCATTATAAGTCCACATTTAAACCTTAAAACCTATAATTATTTATATTTACCCATTTTGAGACTTTTTTAAAGTGAAAAACATTGGTACACATTATTCTTTTGAAAATATTCATATCATTCCTCTCTCCCACTAAAAAAAGACCACCCCATATCCTCTAAACATCACAAATCATAACCCATTTTTATCTTCCAGACCATACCAACATATATTTCATATTTCCTTCTATACCTACTAGAGTACTTTTTTATTATGAAACCATCCTATGCAGGATTTAGTCATAAACCAAAAGAAGTTGTCCAAATAAGAGGTAAAATTCTTAAAATTTACTTTGGTTTTATTTATTATAACAAAAATTTAAAATATTCCAAAATTTTGATGAAATATTAAAAAAATTATCTCCAATATATTGATATTTTATTATTTTAATGTAATAACCTATATCTATATCCCCATTAATCAAATTTATAACAAAATAGTCCTTCCTGTGTATAATGGACTACAACCATGTAAACCGATGTTATTCATTTTACATCACCACCCATCATAGATGGATTTAATTTTTATATATGATAGTTCTGATATTATTATACATACATAATTATAATACCACAAGTAAAATCCTACCACCAATCACATTGGAAATAAATATCATCACTCACATGTACGATGGATTACCGCCTCACGAACCTTGGTTATGTGTTTTTCGTTTATTACATTGATGGTAATAATTATATAATAAATGAATTTATATGATATTAGTAACATAATTATAATTATAAAAATATGATATCACATATTCCTTCTTATATTCGACTCTTTGGGGGCTCTAACATTGTTGTTCATGTGTACAATGAACTAAAACCATGAGAAGCAATATGATTTCTTTCTCACAAACACTTTGCAAGGATGGTAATAAGGTTAACTTTAATGATTATATATGACATATATATAATAAAATGGTTCTGTAAAGTTAATATTTTATTTACCTTTCTTTATTTTCATACATAAATTAAAGGGAAACAACGATCATGTGTATGTATGAACTAATGTCTCTTTGGAGAGTGTAATTTATTTTCTATCTCTAACTATAATGGATTAATATAAATAATTATATAAAGAATAGAATGTATATATATATATATATCAAGGTTAACATTATTTATATGATGGAACCATGAAAAAAATTAATGGTCTAAAAGAACCAAACTCATATATTATTGAAAAAAAGAAGCAGTTTTTACCCAAAATGTGATTTTAACATGTAATTATAAATAAATAAGAAATAAAAGGTCATATTTGGGTCATATATGGTATTATAAACATGATTGTGTTTATTTAATATATTTATAACAAACCTATATTTTTTTATACAGGATGTTTGAATGTTTATGAAGCAATTCAAGACATATAGTAACGGGTATTGGCTCAAATTTCCCACATTGAGACATATGTTTTGTTATGTACATATCATCATTTATGAGGTGTATAATATTCCCCTCTTACATATTATATCTTGAAACTAATTCAATTTTTGTATAGTTATTTTTTTTATGTTATTATAGAATGGGGAATATGATGCGAAAGATTCTAATGTGGTAAGGGTTTGATGTTACAATCTCATTATTTATCAAAATTGTTTATTATTATGATTTTTATGAAAAAAATATTATGTTTAATTTCTCCTAAAATTTTTATTCACATATTTTCTGTTTACTTCTTGATAATACATTCTTTTTCATCATTTTACTATCTATATACAATGAAGACAACTGAAAACTATTTTTAAAAACCCTACATTATTTATTTTATTGGATTAAAACCAAATTTCATCTATGTACATGTTATTTAAAAATAATTTAAGGAAAAATATACTAACCTACAATGATGTTTTATCACCATCTTTTCCCATGTTTAACATTTTTAAAATCAATAAAAATTATTTTTAAATTCATTTTCCAAATAATATCCCTTTGGAATTTACTGAAATTCGTAAAGGATTGTTTGTTTTACCATTTATGTTGTGAATGAAATATTCATCCGTCATGAATAATCAATGTTTTATAGATACCGTTATATGTTTCAATGTTTATTTTAATATATATGGATTCCCAAATATATTAGATTTTTTTTGTTTTAAAATGTTTCTTAAAGAATGGGTATTTTTATCATTAAATGATTCAAGTGATCCTTCAAAAACATATCCATATAAGATGAAATCATTCGGTGATACTATGTTTTTATTATGGATATTATCCCAAAACACCATCTTTATTATTACTCTATTTGGTATAGTTTCATGATGTCAATATGTTTATGAGATGCCTTCCTTTTCCATGGGTTATGCAATGATGAAATGCTTATGAAACCCATTTCATTTCATGGTTTCTAATATGATGATTTTTTATAATCCTCTAGAAAAACTATTTATGAGTTTTGTGGTATTATTTTTATTATCTTATAACCAATAATGGTGGTTATGTTATTACCATGTTTGGTGGTCATGATATAACCAATGATAGTGGTTTCGTTTTAACCAATGATGGTGGTCATGTTCTACCCATGGATTGGTGGGACCAATATCTTCCTCTGATGAATTGGTTAGTGATATTTTATATAAAGACCCGTATTTTCCATGTAATTTTTTAATTATGTGTAATTTTTACGATTCTATGGAAATTGATTTCTTGTGATTCTGAGACCCGATGTGCCCGAAATGAATTTCTGAACTTTTTTAAGGTACGTTAAATAAACATGTGTGCTGCATTTTCTATATTTTGAACCATTGCTCATTTTAAAAATCTGAGGGCACCGTTGAATCAACAGCACTGGGATTCTCTTACGTGAGGCTTCACATGAAGAATAGTACGTCTGGAGAAAAAGATAGATTTTGGACGTTTTAAATAAACAATGAAATAACTTTTTTATTTCATTTATTTATTTATTTTCCTCTAACAGTCAAGAGGAATTGTGGGGCCAACAACGTTTCAGGCCATTAAATGGATTGACTCCTCAAATCCATTGTAAAATTTCCATTTTTACTAGGATGGTCCCAGTTGAATTATCCAATATTAATTCCACGGGAATTACTCACCCTCCCCCTATAAAATTTATATTGAGCTTGGGGAGACGTATTGGCATGGCTTTACCAGGAGATGAAGTTTTGATAAAGTTCAGTAAAGAAAATCACTTAGAGGATGGATCTAGTTCCAGAGGGTGGTCAAGATAAACAAAAAATCATGAACCGAAGAATGACTTTTGAGTGGGAACTTTGGTGGTTTGTTGTGGGGAGGTTGAACACCGACTCTTCCTCAATCGCGGGAGTTCTCCAATGATCTTAAGGTATAGGGTTTGTTTAAAGTTCATCATTGTTCATTTAATTTCTTCCATTCATTATCATATTAATGAAAATAGTAAGGTCCAAACGATCAAGGCCCGGACCCCCCCACTACTGCATTTATGTTGCATTCTTTAGGGAAATTTTCCTCAGGGTGATGGAAGAAAGAAGACGACAACAGTGCAGAAGAATCCGTCGAACTTCTGGCGCACCATTTCTGTGATGACCGGAAGTGGCCGGTGGAGACATGTGGCATCCAGCCATGGGTGGTAAAAGTTAGCGTGCGAGGGTGCTCCGTGGAGGCTAGAGGAGGCAGGCACGAGCCGGCCATGTGGAACAATGGGTGGTGCCCACATGACCCTCCGACAGCTACTACCATGCAAAACGGGCCGCGACAAGAGGATAGTGGCGTGGCCCCACGCTGTGTTGGGTTCGCAGACCCCCAGTCTGCCAAAATAGCCAACCATTATGTGGTGGGGAAGCACCCCACCCAATGTCCAAAATAGACCAAACCCATGGGGATAGTTGGGATGACGGATCTGCCTTCTGGCGGACCGGGCCGGACATGGGTGGCCTAGCAGGCTGAACCTACATAGCGGGCAAAAACAGCCCACCGAACCATTCCGGACACACGACCCAGTGGTCCAACGTGGGTGGAATAAGCCCCACTCGTTGGGGAAAGCCAACCTCGGATCAGGCCCACAAATAGAACTTGGTTGAGCCCCACATGGCAGGACGTACCAACCGCGGCCCGGTCCAGTGAATCGAACCGTACCGACCCTGATGGGACAGACCCAGAAAACCAGTTCAACCCATAGAGTTCTGAACCCAATATGGGTTAGGTAGACCCTAAAACTCGTGGAATCAGGCCAGCTTGAACGAGTTGGACTGGGCCCATACACAACCTATCCCCGAATGAATACAATCTCGTAACTAATGAATCAGATGTACATTCTACACGTCGTCAGTGGAATTAAGATCCCTTTTAAGAAGTAGACCCTTTGGAATATTCCAGTTGGTCCGACTGAGTCAGGCTACACCAAGGTGTGATCACTCCCTGTTTAACAAAAAGGGGTGTTACTAACAGACCAGACATCCATTTCACAAACCATATCTAGTGGTGGAACCCATAGGATGAGGTGGTATTTTTAGATTACTCCACCTGAGCTTTAGATAATGTTAGAGTGTGGCCGAGTTTGATCGAACATGAATCCAACTAGGCCCTTGAAACTAAAACTCCTATAAGTCACAGACCTGGCATCTAATTGACACGTCGTCTCTCTAGTTGGAACCCCTAAAACATGGCAGTCCTTTGGGACAATTCATTGTGAAACATCATGATGGTTGAGGTATGACTGATGGCTTAAGGAGTGGTTATCCCAGAATAATGTTTTCTTTGATCAGGAATCCAGTGGGTGGCTGTGAGGCGGTGGTTGGAGATTGATCATACAGACATTGTTACTGAGCGATCTTGTGTGGGTCAACATTGATCTTATGTGGGTCAGATCCTATGTGGGACATCTCTCAGCGATCCAATGTGGGTCAGCTCATATAGATCTTGTATGGGTCAGATCTTGTGTGGATCATCAGGGGTTAGTACATGTCAAACATGTATAGTTCAGACGCTCTATAGTCATCAGTAATGCCTCATGAAAGAATATGATGATCTAGCTTCTCGACTAATAATTTTTACTTATGTGCCTTACTTTTATACCTGGTGTGAGTTTAGTCTTTTACCTTCATGGTGTTAGCATTATGGTACCTTTAGCTTCATGGTGTTACCTTCATGGTTATACATGTGTGGTACTTTCACCTTCATGGTGTTATCATCATGGTGATACATCTGTGGTACTTTTACTTTCATGGTGTTGTCTTCATGGGGTTACTTGTGTGGTACTTTAACCTTCATGGTGTTACCTTTATGGTGTTACCATTTTTGTATTATTCCTTCATGTTTGAGATGTGTATTTCGTGATAACATAGGTATATGTATGGGCCTATACCTAAGTAGTGTATTTCACTAATTCATGCCTTGTTATTGGGGTCTTGTTTTGTGGTTTTTCTTTGTGGAATTCTTTGAGACAATGGGGGTCTCATGGTACATACTGAGTATTCTTATACTCACCCTTTCAGGGGATTTTCCCACACATTTTTGTGTCTTGTGAAGATGATGAGTAGAATTGATAAAGGCTGAGACAGCCAAAACCAAATGATGCTTAGAGGTGGACCATTTTATGTGACATAGTGCAAGTGTACTGATTGTGAGCTATACCTACTTTTTACGTAGGATCCTCGGTGGACATTCTAGGAGTTTTTTTTCACTTTTGAGTTGTACTATTACTTTTCAGTTGGGATTTTAATCTTTCCCCTATACATTCAAAATAATTTTTACAATAGCATTTTACATCGTAGTTGCTTCTTTTTGTGTTCTTGGATTGTGTTTTTATATAGGTTTAAAGGCAATTCTGTCATGTTATAGGGATATGCCTTTCCAGTTCTTGTTTCCAGCCTCTGGCCTAAGGAAGGCAAGATTTGGGTAGTCATGGCATGGACCCTCGGAGAAGGGTCTTCACATAGTGGTATAAGAATGAGTCAGTTCAACCGATGAACTAGGAAACTAATCTTTTCAATTTGGAAATAGTGTTAAGTGTTATATGTGTGGTTTTAGTTTGAGGAATCCATTACTGGTTCGGTGGCTGCCATATCCATATACTGGGAACCTGAATTCTGATTTCTGACTTAGTGCACGAAAACACTGAATGAAAGTGTTTTTGAAAAAAAACCACTTTTTATTTCATTAATTCAACTCAACAGGTAAAACTTATTAACCATGGAACACCTGTTTTATTATAGGATACCGCCACATAGACATCCATCCATGATTCCTGAGAGAATACATGATGACGGCCCACCAAGTGGTGAGGCTTTAGTGTAGGTCCCTCTTATAGTGTTAGCACCTTCAGGTAGTATCCTAGCAGCGCCACTACCCATTGGGATGTATATTCCACCTTCCCTACTAATAGAGGGTGCACACTAACTAAGCACATTTCACCATTTTCTCCGGTTGAGAGATTCGAGTTTCTGATGTGAGATGGATCCATATGCGGCTGAGGACTGGCTAGAGGTTGTTGTCAAAGTTTATTTCTTAGTGGGGACACCAGCTGATCTGATTATGATCCCAACTTCTAGTCTCTTCCATGGAGCAGCTGGGAGATAGTGGTGTCTGAAATTCTAGTTACATGAAGAGGTGACCCTCACATGAGAAATCATCTAGGGCCTTTTTAGGGAATATTTTTTTCTAGACAATCTATCATCAGTGCGTATACAAGAGTTGTTGCACTTATATTACGATAGCAAGATCGTGGCCCAGTACTCAGTGAGGTTTACTGATAACACCTACTACTCCACTGACATGGCACGAGACACTTTCATCAGGACCCGAACCATCGAGAAGGGTCTTCTATGGGATATCAGAGTATCGATGATATCGCTCAGCTTTCCAACACAAGATGGGGTGCAAGACATACCGCTTGGGGTGGAGACCTTTTGAGCTGAGCAGAAACCGACAACAAGAGACACCACCAGACATTAGGTAGAGGATTCAACCATATAGGGTAATCGACGGATGATGTAGGGTCCCAAGTGGGCCAAACGTTCTGGTGGACAACCTCAGGTTATAGGGTAGGTGGTGAGGTTCTCACTGGATAGAGGAGGATAGTATAAGATCAAGCAGTGATTCTCTTGTGGTGGGCAGGGTCACTTGGCTCACGACTTCCCGACCCATCATACCAACGATTAGCAGACGGTTGAGAAAACACCAAGTAATTGGTAGAGGATTGAGTGAGGAGGTCTGCAGGTCGGCATATATGGATGAGGATCTGTCCATACAGCAAGCGGTGGGCAGTGATTTCATGTTCTACCGCTGCCACCTCTTGGTGGTCCACCCCAACCATAGGGAGAGAGTGGAAATGGACGAGCTCAACTCCAAGAAGGTGAGGGATATGACCAAAGTTCTCTAGAGATGATTAGAGGTATGATCTATGCCTACTGCACCGTAGAAATAGTACTCATAGAAATAGGTCGAGGTCACATTATTATTGCCACAACCCTCATTCAGAGCTCGGAGATTCTTCAAGAGCCGTTGGATCGATTCATATGGCTAGAGACTCCATTGGGAGGGTATTCAATGACTAAACACTAGTTCCAAAAGTGTGACTATACTCTAGGAGGTGAGAGCATCGGCTGAGATCTCTTAATAGCAACATCGAGGCCTTATAGTGTCATTTGGAGTATGAACAGTTTATCCACAGTCCATGCTCATATTGACTGTATTTGGCACAAAGTTTGGTGTGTCTATGAGGGTGGGACCAGATTTCCATCATTAGTTAGAAGGGAACCATTTCAGCATAGGATTGACTTTCTCAGAAGAGGGTGTATCCAATCACACATCAGTTGTCTATCCTTACCCTTGGGGGAGTTGGTGTTGAGAGTTCGAGCTATCCTGTAGTGGTGGACCTGATTACCAATACCTTTTCTGATGATGTTATGGGACTGGCTCCGCACAGAGAGGTAGAATTTTATATCGACATGTTCCCTAGTATTGCACCGATATCTACACCGGCATATCTGATGGCTCCTATTGAGCTTTGTGAGTTATAGGTATAGTTAAAGGACTTATAGAGGAAGGGGTTCATAAGGCCCAATGTGTCTCCATGGGCATCCCTATTTTTGATTGACAAGAAAGAAGAGGGGAGTATGAGACTCTATGTAGATTATCGATTCCAGAAATTGGTGACCATGAAGAACAAGTATTCACTTTTTATGAATGATGATATTTTCGATTAGTTGAAGGGATCTCTATGGTTTTCGATGATAGACCTCAGATTAGGCCATCATCAGTTAAAGGTGCGAGATGAGGATGTGCATAAGATTGACATTAGATGTCGTAATGGCAACTATGTGTTCTGGGTTATGTCATTTGGGGTGTCCAACGACCCTACAGTGTTCATGGGACTAATGAATATGAAATTCTATCCAAACATCAATCAATTTTTGGTGGTCTTAATTGATGATATCAAGGTGTAATCCGCATCGGAGGAGGAACATGAATATCATCTGTAGATAGTTTTGGAAACATTCCGAGAGCCCCAGCATTATGGTACGCCCTCAAAGTGTCATTTATAGATACAAGAGGTTCACTTTCTAGGACACAATATCTCAAAGGCTGGATTTGCAACAAATCCGGTGAAGATAGAGGTTGTGCTCTCTTGAGAGCCACCTAGGAGTTCGACTGAGGTGTGGAGTTTCCTGGTGTTGGCTAGGTACTACCAGATATTCGTACCCAACTTTTCCAGAGTTTCAGAACCCTTTTTAGCATTAACGAAGAAGGGTAATCCCTTTGTGTGGTGGAGTCATGCAAGTAGAGTTTTCAGAAGATGAGGTAGAGACTCATGATTTCACCCATCTTGAGGCTACGAAAATAAGGTGTTGGGTATGTAGTCTACTACGACACATTTGGGGCCGGACATGGATGTTTCCTAATATAGGATCGATAAATGATCATGTATGGCTCTCAGAAGCTGAGGCTACATGAGAAAAACTATGTAACCAATGACTAGGACTTAGCAGCAATGGTATTTTTCATGAAGATGTTGAAACATTACTTGATGGGAGAAAATTTTATAGTCTAATTTGATCAAAAGAGTATCAGGTATATCTTCTCACTGAAGTACCTGAACCCGAGACATCAACGATGGCTAGTGTTTCTCCAAGACTATGACTTTGTGATAATCTATAATCTTTGGAAGGGGAACATAGTCGTAGACATAATCAGCATGAGGTATGGTCTATTGTTGCTGAGTGAAGTGGAAGAGCGGCTAGCCGCATTGCATATATATTTTTTGGATAGAAATAGAGAATCTTACCTCTAGTATATGGCTATCACACCCCTACATCATCATCATGTTCAGGAGGCACAACTTGGGGAAATTGACTTCAAGGCTCGATGTGCTCAGATGTACTCAAGACATGAACCTGACAGATTTTCTGATTGTTTGTATCATTCCATCTTCTTTAGAAGACATACCATGGTCCCAATGGAACTATGGGAAGATGTTTTGAGGGAGTTCCATATGTCCCCTCTGGTTGTACATCCTGGTGTGGTGAAGATGTACTAGGACCTCTTGCATTAGAACTGGTGGGTAGGGATGAAGAAGGCAGTGGTAGATTTTGTTTCACAATGCCTCACTTTTTAGAAAGTGAAGGCTGAGCATCTGGTTCCAGGAGGATTAGAAGAGACAGTAGTGGTACCGAAGTGGAAGTGGGATGGTATCTCTATAGAATTTTTTTCATGGAGACCACATACGTCCAGGGGACATGATTCTATCTGGGTGATCATTGAACGACTCACCAAGTCAGCCCACTTCCTAACCATCCAAGAGTAGGGATCTATAGAGGGCTTGGGACGCCTCTATGTACAAGAGAATGTATAGCTCCATGGGGTTCCATTGATGATAACATCTGACCATAACGTACATTTTACATCCCGGTTGTGGAAGGGATTACACGAGGCATTCAAGACTCAGCATTGTTTGAGCACCGCCATTCATCCACATATGGATGGTCAGATAGAGCAGACCATTCATATACTAGAGGACATTAAAAGTTCTTGTGTCCTAGATGTTGGTTGTAGTTGGGATAACCACTTTCCTATGGTAGAGTTTTTGTACAACAACATCTATGACTTCACAATCAGTATGGAACCATTCAAGAACTTATACAGTTGACCATGAAGGTCACATATATGCTGGAAAGACCATTGGGAGTCAGTACTTATGGGTACAAAGTTGGTATGGGCTACCACTGAGAAGGGGCTGACCATTTAGCGGTGGATGAAGACTACACAGAGCATACAAAAGCCCTTTCTCATAGGAGACGAAGACCCTTGTAGTTCGTGGAGGGAGACCACGTCTTCCCGCAGGTCTAACCTCAACAATGTTTTTGGAGATTTGGCCGAGGCGGAAAACTCTCCCTGAGGTTTATCGTACCTTTTCTGATACATCGAACGATTGAAAAGGTAGCCTACCACTTGGCACTACCAACGTAGATGGAGAGGGTGAATGACATCTTCTATGTATCCCAAATGTGGATATACATGCATGACCCATCTCAATTCATTGACCATGGTGATCTGGACATTGATGATGAAGAAACATTTTCCGATGTTCTTGTGGAGATTGAGGATTGATAGGAGTGGGTCCTTTGTGGATGATCAAAACCTCTGGTGCACATTCCCTGGCAGCACGGGAACCTCCAAGAGAGAATATGGGAGAAGGAGACTCAGATTCATACTCAGTACCCCCATTTGTTTCCATAGTCTATGTTGTGGCTTTCAGGGGATGGGTGGTGACATGTTATGTATGAACCTGACATCTTTTTCACAAGTTTATGCTTAGGCCTGCATTCATTTCTATATTATTATATTATGGTCTAATTTAATGTCCTTAATGAAATGAGTGTACCCAGTTCTATTTATACATATTCCCAATGTTAGAATTTTCTAAATATGAGACAAATATATGAATTATTCCAATATTACTCTCTCAAGGTTTATGTAATTTGATTCCTAAATGAATTTTCTCTTATTATTTTCATAGATTACTCCATGACACTTGTTTATGGTCTACGATATTCATGAAGTGGGTTTCCAATGTTAAACTCATGTTATCATACCCTTTTGTTCACGTTATTTTTTTGTGATCATTGGTATATACCTTGTTTATCCTTATTAAGAATCTGAATTCATCATTTTTTAGGTTTCCTTTACTAGGTTATGAATACATTTTTTATGTATGCTAATTTAAGAATTTTTATAAATTTGAATATCTTAGTGGGAGAATATATATTTCCTCAATGAACCAGTTATTTATGTTTCCCTGTTTCCAAATACACTACACATATACTATTTTTGGAATCAATAAATATGATATGTAATGAATATTAATTTATTATAATGTGATATATATTTATGATAATTAAAGGTCTATACAGTTAGAATCATATAAATTTTAATTAACCTTTGTAAACTAGAATGAGAACAGTTTAGGGAGATACATAGATATATGTATAAGAATAAAAATTATGATAATTATAAATCTATTAAAATATCTTGGAATATTGTTGAGGGGTATATCAAGTGGTTTCTAAAAAATTAAATTATTGTCTAAATAAAAAAGGATGATTTGGTTCCAGTACAGATGTACATTGGTGTTATTACTCTGATAAATGAGTATTGGTCTTGACATGATCATTACATGGTACCTAAAAATGGGCATTAATTCCTAATAGGTTTAACAAACCTAAGGGTTTTTCTTCAGAAATTCAACAAATCATTATGAACCCAAAATAAGTTTTTTATTAAATACCATGAATAACCTATATTAAACCTAATGTTTCATAGGTTGAAAAAAAGGTTTCATGATTAAGACATCCAATAAAAAAATTCCTGATTATGTCATTTCCCCACAATGATTTGTGTTCAAACACTATTATTTTATGTTTTTGTTAAAATATAGAATGAAAATGAACCATGTTAATACTGAATTTTATGGATAATGAAATTATTTTCCTCTGGGAGAACCATATTTTAGGGGATATTCAATGAAATATATCAATATTATGATCACACAACTTTCTCAAGATATGTATCTTGTAAAAAATATAAATGGTAAAAAGAGGGAAAAATGTTCTATTGTGTCCTTCATGATGAAACATCAACCTTATTTTAGTGGTTAATCTAATCCACTAGTTTCTAAAAAATTGATTTGTACCATTGAAAATATATTTTTCATTCTTCGATGTTAGGAGCTTAAAAAAATAATTTATTTTTTTTATCATTTAGAAGGAATAGAAGATTAATAGTAAACTTCTATAATTGATATGAGTCAAGAGAATTGAATTGTAACCATGTGATGTGATGTGTATCAAATTATATATATAAACATGTAATACTCGAGAATTCTGTGCACCTAGAAAGAGGGAAATTTTCTCAAACATAAGTTGAAGGATAATTAATCTATTGGTACAAATGAAGATATTTTTATAGAACTATCAAGGTGTGATTCTAGTTTACTCATCATCTTTTAATGAAAAGACAGTTGATTCATTGGTGGATTAAGAATGATACATTTATTAGAAAATAAAACAAAAATAATGAAAAATATTATAGTGTGGAAATAATTACTAAATAAGATAACAAGAATTTGAGAATTTAGATATCTTCAATCCAATAGAATGACCACAATCATGAAAAAAAATTAATAATAAAACATTATGTTAATAAATTAATATTCATTTTGAATATTAAATAACTTTAAGATAAAATATAAGTGACTAATTAATGAATCAAATAAGAGGTATTTATAAATATTATGGAACGTATACCATTGGAATAGTAACCTAGCCGTTGGAAAAATAATCTAACTTTATGGAATAGTAATCTGCTTGTTAAAATAGTAACCTCACTATTCAAATTAAATATAACATTTATTCAACGTAAAAATGATAACATGACATATTTATATCATGGGATAAGAAAATAAAATTATTAAAAATGATAATGTAAGTGTTTTTATTTTTGGGAAACATAAATGTTTATTACAAATTTGATAATAAATATAATTATTTAAAATAAAATTTATTTTAATAAAATAGATTCATATGTTAATATTAATTTTGTATAATAATTATAAGATAATTTTATGACACCTTAATTAATTTTTCCAATGGCCATAAAATCAATTATAATATTAAAATCAGTAATTTTAGAATAAATGATGATTTTATGTAAAAATTTAATTTCTCATATTATAAAAGGGTCTCAAATTTAAGAATTAAATTTCCCACTATTAGTTATTAGTAAAATACTATAATTTTTAGCAATTAACATTATAAGAATTTATGAGTCTTGAATGATTAAATAATAAAGTAAGAACCCAATTATTTGAACTATATTGAACTATTAACTACATTTATTCATAGTAGTCAATGATATTTATAGTCTACATCCAAAATAACAAACCAATGAATATAATAATCCAAAACAACACAGTCTTCTCCAAATAAATACAAACCCTTATATTCAAACATTATAAACCTTGTACCTTGTCAGTAATCATACATATTACGTTAAGAATACTATTACCCACATTTAGGATCATTTTGTCTCTATAAAATACCAAAACCATTTTATTTAAAAAGGTTCTCAAGGAGACAATATTCAAGAGGAAAAATCCTTAATCATTATTTTTTAGTTTCTTTTTATTTCTTATCCTCCACTAACTCCCCTACAAAAAAATCATAATAACTCAAGTATCATATATATATACTATAATGTTATTTTGTTAATGGAATATCCATAATCAAAACTATTCTCTTTTTCATCATTCTAAAAATGAAAACATCGTTTCTGATATATTGGTTCACTATCTTAGTGTATGATGAGAATTTTGTTTCCATTACCAAATTCAATGATTGTAATAAAACCATTATTATGGTTAAAAAATATTATAATATATATATTTATTATAACAATTTTTATGTTTGGGAACTAATATATAGACATAATATTTAATTAAATGAAACTAGTTCGTGGTGATCATAAAAACAATCAAAAATAAAATGAACAATTATCATTAATGGTTTTTCAAATGAATCATCCTCACACAAAAATAAATAAAATGATATATATAAAAACATAAAGATCTATAAATTGATTAATACCATCTAATTTCACATGGGTAAAATTAATCTCATTTGGTAGGAACTTCTATAATTTTTCCCAAGAAAAATAACCCTGAAACCAGGAAAAGAATGCTCCTAAAAATTAAATATTTAATTCTATAACTCATACAAATGGAGATAAATGAAGTTAATAAAACTATAATAAGTAAAATTAATGTATAATTGGTTATGCATTAATTAAATAATGGATCACATTAAATTATCAATGATATTATGTGCAGGTGAATAATGCATTTAGACATAAGGTAATGGATCTCTTCGAACCTCCATATTTTGCATCAAGTTAATATTTCTCTCTATTTAACTTAATTTTTCACATCATTATATTTATATACATCTCTCAATTTATTCTTATCTGTACCAACATATTTATATGGATAAATTTATCTTTCTTTTATAGAAGAATACATGTTTTATAAGGTTCCCATGACAATTCATCTTGATAAGAAACCCCGATTAAGGGGAACATATATTTTTCTTACCCATTTTCAAATACACTCCATAAACTATTTTAATATTATACAATTTTATTATAAAACCATTAAATCTATCCTAAATAACTATTTTAGTTTTCTTTTTTATTAATTTAATTTTATATTTCCCCTATTTACATACACATTATTCTTTTCCAAAAAAACATACTTAATTGGAACAATTTTAATGTTACCAAACTACTCATGTTATTTTATTTTCTTCAGTTAGATATAATTATTCATTATATATTAAAATATTTCCATTTTTAATTTCGAATAATTATTTCAATCCTTTTTTTCAGTGAAACCATTATTATATGCCCTTTTGTTATGCTTTATAACATGATTATGATACTCATTTATTTAAATGGGTAACCAATATGTTTATTCATAATTCATGAATCTTTATATTGAACTCACATGAATTAAAATTTAATGAAGGGTGTTCATATATTGCACTATAATTAATTTGGTAATTTTATTCCCATGAGCCATCATGTATGGGATGATGGAGTAAACCTAATGCATTATCGGGATTTTTTCACCATGTGATTCCATCTTGGATGTTATCGTTGATTCATGTTTATGTCATGTTATTTGTTACTAACACTTTACTATATTTTCTTGATCAAATGATTCCATTTTATGTATGAAATTCCTCTACATTTTTTCTCTTGTTCCATTCTTTTTATGTTGTTATGTCATGTATTTTACTCAAGGGTTATACTAAATTTTCTTATATATATCCTTACATGGAGTTTTAGATAATATCTTTTGTTTATGATTTCCAAAGGTTATCCTATGTAGATGTAGGAGCACAAATGAAGTTAGGATATCATTATAAAATATTAATTAAAACATTTTTTTATTTATAGTTCCTTTTTTTAGTTTTACGTATCTATTATTAAAAATACAATTAACATTATGATCCTTGTATTTTTTATGGTTAATTATTCCTAAAATTAATTAATAATATCTATAAAAGGATATGGTTTCTATAGATGGTATAAGATAATGATCTGGTAATTTTTGGCATTAGGAACTGAAATATGTAGTTAGAAGTCGGGGGATAAATATATCTCCATGGATATCCTAGATTAAAACATAGGTAATTTCAAGAAAAGATATACTTTTCATATAAAAGTTTATCTTTTTATGTTAAAATTTTCATTTTTATATTCTCATTGTATAATTATTTAATCCCCCATAATTGATATTTTATTTTTTTCTATTAGTAATTAATTCAAAATAAGAGAACCCATTCTAAAAATCAATTTGATAGCAAGGGTGAAGATTGTGCTATTCAGATTCTAAAACTGATTGAAATTAGAGATATAAACATTATGATAGTACAATCTCAACTACTTAATCTAATGAATAATAACATGAATAATGTTTAATGAAATCCTTCACTTAATAAATAAAAATTTAAAGTCAAAACTATAATATAATAAAGTCATATTGTCTTTTATTGATATTTTGATCCCCTAATCAAGGAATAAAGGATTGACTCCATTGAGAATATATTCTATACACTTCCATCCTCATAAGAAGATATATTTTTACTCATACTCTAACATTTTGATGGGGAAGTTGATTGATGGTGGACTATAATAAAAAAACAAAAATTATATCAGGGGAATTAAAACTATAAATTTTTATGGATCCTATAAAATAATAGTAAATATATATTTTACTCGAACACACCATCTTAAGATAGAGAGGGAGTTCCTTTGGATAATGAAAAAGGTATATGAATAAATAATGGTGTATAAGAAAAATAGTAAATTTCCTACATGATTTTCATCGATATTTTCCCTGAGTATTGAACTCATGGTGGATCTCTTCCTTAGTTTACTAAAGACGAGTGTATGAAATTATTTCACAATTCGGGACATTGATAGATAAGACGAGATTGTCCAATGTGACCTTAAGGATGAGATGGGGATCAAATAAACTAAATTGTATCATGGGATCAGATATAAAATGATAAAAATGGAGTTTAAAATGGAAAAATCCACAAATAAATCCCATGAATGAAATAAAAAACAACATCCCACTTGACAAAAGTGTGGGAAGAAGCATTTCAAGAACTACTTAATGAGAACCATGAGATACTAATAATATGGAAGATAAGGGCATCACGCTATTTTTCTAAAGGGATTTTATGAATCCCACTAATTTGGTAGAAGAAATGAATTCTTGGATTATAGATACCATTTCTTTTCATACATTAACATTATATAACTTTTTTCGAACAGTGTTAACATTACCAAAAAATAAACTCAAAGATTGTACTAGATTAGTGCCTTTGTAAGCCAAGAAACATAAACACCATGGCATAAGTGATCTAAGTTATCTCTCACTATCTTCTTCATGAATATTACCCTTCATAAGCACAACATACTAAATACATATCCATATAACATCGGGAAGGAATAATAAAAATGGGTGAGCTCAAATGCTCTATATGGGAAATCAAGGAAGACATTTAAGCCTAAAAATGAGCATAGGACTATGAGAATGTGTTAAAAAAATTTAATAGCTCACCCTATATATCCAATAACATAAAATAGAATCATATTAAACATCATAAAAAAACACGAGGCTTGAATCATAAGGAAATAAATAACATAAGCCATGAAAGCTTAACATATGAATAAAACATGGAATTTTGGGAAACATGTTAGAATATAATATAATTTAAAATGTATTCAAGGTATCACTAATCCATAAATTTTAGTGTAAAAATTCCATTATTGAACTGATTTTACTCTTTACCCCATTGATATATTAATAAACAGTGTTCACTCATCATTTTTCCCCTGTAATATTGAACTGAGTTCACTCCTCATTCCATACATTTCTATATCATTCAATATTAATAAATAACCAACGCATTAGAGAGAGATATACTTCCCATTGATCTCATAATTAAATCTTACATAAATGTCCAATAAGGTCATAAATAATAATATCATATCTGATGAAATGAAACAGGTATTATAAACAAGTAATCATATCATAACCTATAGAAGTTAAAATAATTAATTATCATATCATCATAAAAATAAACCATTAAAATATTTGGGTTTACAAATCATATAAACAATGAAATAGAAAAGGGTTTCATAGAGCTCATTCCATCAAAACCTAATCCATTCGGAGAAGTTATTTTATTAGAATCATTGAATAATTTTTTAATAAATGGATGAGTAACAATAATTGATGATATCTTATATGGGAAATAAATTTGAATGGTTTTTTTAAAAAATCATTAGAAAAATATCCTTATTCTTTGAAAAATTCATTTTAAAACCTAAAACCTTCTAAAAACTATTTTCATTGAAAATAGACAAGAAAAATCAAAAATTATGGTTGAAAAAAAAATGATACCCTTTTTACTTGAAAACTATTAGAGGTTCTTTAAAATTTTTGAATTCTATTTCATTAAAATTCATTTTTAATAACATTTTCTGAAAAATTAATCTTTAGAAATTTCAATTTAATAATTAAGGAAATAAAGGTGGTAAATTTGTGTATGTCATACGAGGTGAAAAAATAATTCATTTTGCACAGTAAAAAGTATAAAAGGGTTCCTAGAATTGAAAAAAACAAGAAGTAATCCCTTTTTTTAATGGTAAAAGGGTAAAAATATCTTTTATTGATTGATGAATAATATTAGAATATTCTTGGAATTATTTTTGAAAATATGGTTATGAAGGAACCCAAATTCCTAACTGATGAGATAGGTAGGGTTAAATTTTATAAAAAACATTATCATAAATATATTTTGTACCATAGAGTGGGAAAATGGTACAAACAAATGAAGAAATAATAAATAACTGTGTATAATAAAATTCATGAATTTTATTAAAATATTTATCAAAATATTTCATTAATAAAAATGTGATCACAAAAAATCTTGATAAAATTTGTGATTGTTTCAATAAATTCTTACCACATAGAAACATTATATCATACTCCCCATTTTTGAAAAATTAATTACATGGATATTTAAAATATAATTAAAATAAGGATATTTATTTTATAAATTTTTCAAATCTAGTTTATACACTTTATACAAATATATAGGTGTATAACATTTCATGTGTCTCCGAGAAAGAAGAATGAGACAAAAAAACATTACCAATTTGTTAACTTTTGAAAAATAATCCCCATGAAAGAAACATCATAAAGTGGTTTTGTAAATTCCCACTATATTTAATTATATGATAAATATAATACATTCATGCATAATATATACACCACAAAAAATTATGTGAGTGGTTAATATGTCACGTATCTCATGGAAAAAAGAGTGAGATTAAATTATCTTACCCTGAGACTCACTTGACTCATGTGTACTTAAATTCCTAAATAATAAACATATTGTTATTTATTAATTTATTAAAAAAAATAAATTTTATTAATACTTTAACTACACTTATTATCATGTTTCATACGACTACTTAAATAATTATGTTAAAGTGAGGTGTTTTGACCAAATTTGGTTCACATGTTAAAAACGACTATTGTAGGTCGACTGTGGTCATAGGGTCATCATATAAACATATCAAGAATAATAATGGCATAATTATGATCTTAATGAATTAATTATACCTTCATAAATAACCATTAAATATGGTTGTGATAATTTAATCAATGTTACAATCATGGTGATGGTTGGTCATACATACTCATGAAAAACATTTTATTTCTCATTGATCGATATGGATATAAGTTAATTAACATTAATCTTTAAATAATTATATTTATATAATAAATAAAATATAATATAATTATATATACATATATATAGATTTTTTTATGTAAAAGTAATCAAATCATGTCCAGGAGGTAGTAGCTCATAGGTTCACAAATGATGTTATCACATTAGTAGTGTGTGAAAGGGTAATAATGAAAATTTTATATGATATATTTATATAAATTTAATTATTTTATTAATATTATATAGTAATTTTTTGTCACATATTTTTAATTAAAACCATCCCTTGTACATTCTATGTATTGTGTAAACGAATCACATCGCTTTGAGGGGTAGGTAGTCCATATTTCCTCAAACAAACTTATCATATATTACACCAAATGAAATATATAAAGATATTTTTTAAAATTTATTAAGGAAGATTAAATATATAATAATTTTAATATATAAAATATATAAACAAGTTTTCATTCATTAATTAAACCATGAGAGGCGGTAAAAGAAAAATGAACAATCATCATTTCGTGAGGCACTAGTTCTCCTTAAACATATACACTATGTTTTTTGTCTATCTAATGGATGTGTATGTAAGTATAGGTGAAAAAATTATCATAGAAACATCCTAGTATATTGATGATACTATTTTGGTTATACAATCATGCAATATAAACAGTTTGGGGAGTTGAGAAAAAAATAAAAGAAAGGATCTCGATGATGGGTGGTACCTCTTAATTGGGTAAATCATTTTGGTTTGCACCAAAGGGATTCCTTGGAAAGATTTCATAAAAAATTAATTATTGAATGAGTAATGTAATTATTTTTGAGATCTAGTTTTTTTAGATTTTATCAAAACATGAGTGTCTTGAGAGGTGTGTGGAAGTTAGAGGATAAGGGGCCTTTTATAGTTGAGGAAGAGTGGCACTCTAGAAATATTTTTGAAAAGGGAAACCACATATGCCTTCTTTTAATTGGAAGAATAACCAATAATGGTCTAAAGTGGATAACCAGGACTATTGGAACAAGATATTTTAATAAAATGTATTTTGGACATGTTTTGTGTCGTTTTGGTCTTTATGGGTATGGTTTAGTGTCTTATTAAACTTAATTTATCCTCAATCATTATAATTAATTTTATTTACCTTCACTAATGATTTTCATAAAAAATGATCACCTTATTATATGTTGTTAATTGTGATTATTCCAAATATAGAATCCATTTTTCCAAATTCTTATCACAGAATTGGCAGATATTAATTTAAATTTAATCCTACATAAGGGATGACAATGCGAGTTTTTAACGTAAAATCGTTCAAAATATTTCTTGGATTTTATTGTCAATTTCATAGTGAGATTGAATAAAATGGGCTCAATTGGTATTATTGATAACAAATTAATCTAATTTAACTTTAAAATAAACATAAATTATAAATATATTATAATAATTACTTATATGATAAAAAAAATTTAATTAAAATTCCAAATTTTTAACAATTCAATAAAATATAAAATTTATAGAAAAAGACAAAAAAATATACATAGACTAATTTTTATCATTCTCTATCAAACATAAAGTTTATTTATATTTATATTCTTAATAAAATTCCAAAAAAAATTATTTAAAATAACTTCCTTAATAAAAGGTACTAAAATGTCCTTAAAAAATAATTGGGTTTTATGTGTAAAATTTGATGTATTATTGTCTTAATCCTAATAAATAAATTGGATGAATATAAAAAATATTTTCTTATATATATAACATAAATTTTATATTAAAATTTCATTCCAATTTTATATAATTTAAATTATTTTTATTCAAACAACATTATTATTATAAGAACGGTTTTTTATAAAAAATTTCACGTTATATTCATTTTTTCATATATACATTTCATAAAAAATTTAACTAATTAATTAATATTATATTTTCTCAAAACCACATTTCCTCATAATATATTTGTTATGATTCATAAAATAAAATATAACTTCTATGTTATATATTATTATATTATGTAGTAATATTTTTAACAATATATCATTATTCTATACCACTTTTCCCTGTGTGAAACATATGCTTACCATGGTGTTTCGTCTAGATAAAGAAAAAATGAATGTTGTGTGTAGTGAAAAATTAAATTAGTGTTGCGTATAATGAAAGAAAAACATAATTATTAAAAATAAACACTTTTTATTATTGAATTAAATGAAAAATATCAAAAAAAAACATAAATTAATTCGAAAAAATATATCACCAATTCTCATGTTGTTATATTTTAACCCCATCAATGTAAATTTAAACATCAAAATTCTTATGGTTTTGTCACGACCTGTCCATGGGGCGCATGTCGTGACTACCTGAATCCTACCTTCCATAGGCCAGGGGCTAGAAACTAGCACCAAAGGCATAGATCCATAAGTTGGGAAGGAATTTCCTTTATAAAAGTAAACAAACACAACAGAGTGCAAAATAGGAAGTAAACACTAAGTAAAACTAAATACAAAAGAGTGTGCGGGAAATTAAATGGGCCAGTATACAAACCAAACTGAACAAAAAGTACAAGTAAAAAGGTAAAAACAGCTAAAAGTAAAGGGAAGATCATGGATCGTCCTCCAGGGTTACTACCTAAAGGGTAGGTATAGATGGCCACCTTAGCACTCACGTTCGTCAGTCTCCTCCCTGTGCCGACTTGTCACAACGTCCACCTCCAGGTACCGTCTAGTCGTGGCGCTCTCGGCCTTCGTCAGCGTTGTTTATCATCTGCATCCAACACAACGATGTGTGGGCATAGACCGTGCAGGGGTGAGTATAACGATACTCAGTATCGACCCTGAGACTAGCATAGTCTCACAATATCCACTAAGGATAAACAAAAGAAAAAAGATACAAACACTAAGTATCAACCAACCATACATAGTTATATGTCAATACATATACCTAAGATACCAATCTCTGTTTTCTCCAACTCTCGATCCCAAGAATACACCAATTTCTCAAATAATGTAAAGTCAATAACCATGATGATAATGGTTGCAAGACATGACTCAGTTCACACAGGTATACATCTTTTGTAGAGTGATAGAGATGATCAGATGTAGCCACTGGATCATCTAAGCTGTCGGACCCACACAGGATACAGGAGCAGCTAAGCTGTCGGACCAACTTAGGATACATAACTAGCTATCTCGTCTATACTGTCAGAACCACATAGGAAACAAGACTAGATATCTCATCTAAGCTGTCGGACCCACATAGGATACAAGACCATCTATAAATCATCTAAGCTTTCAGACCCACATAGGATACAAGACCAGCTATTCTATTGGACACACATAGGATACAGGAACAGAAGTCAGAACTATCGAACCCACACAGGATTTTGGTACAGCAGTCATCGTCGTCAAACCCACGGAGGATTCGAGTACTGTAGTCGTCACAGTTGCGGCCAACTCTAGGGTTCCGGCACACAACATTCTCGCTTCCGGGAGTGCCCGCTCCTCGAGAAAAGGGGTTCGATACATCAACTACCACTATGTCCGGAGTTTATGTATCATGAGGCTCCGTCTATTAAGAAAACCCAACACGATAGACGATGCATCAATCGGACACCCGGTCTGAGAGTTATTGGATTTTCCGTTCCAGGGGCCCGGTTGAGTTTACGCTCGATCGAAACCTGGGAATTTTCCAAAATCGTCCAAATAAGACTTAGATTATTGTAAAAGGACTACCTCGTTGTGAGGGTCCCTGTTCTGTAGATGGCACGTCGATCGGGTGAGCTGTCAAAGAGATATTTACGTTTAAGCGAAGATGGGTCCAGCCCATCAAGCCCAATGGGTTGGTGGGTTAACCTGACCTGGTTCGGCAGGTCTAACCAGGATGTGGGTCGGCCCAGCCGGGTGGAGCGCGACCCACACGTGGACCCGGGCCGCGTTGCGGGCATATTCGTTTCTCGAGGCGTCACCTCCACTCCTCTACCCGGCTGGTTCTTCACGGCAAGTGCGGCTAGATGTGTGGGCCACGGTTCTTCCCACATGGCAGCATGCATCCCAATGGTTCATTAGCCTAGCTGGTAGGCAGCCGGCAAGTTCACCCGCCGAGCGGCCCACGGTTTCTAGCCATCTCTCCTTCACGCGGCACCTACGGGTGTCGCGGTCCTCCAACCCGGCCAGCAACAGCTATCCGGTTCTTATAGTCGAGCGTCCCGTGAATGTGTGTCGTGGTTTTCCTCCATGCGGCTGGCGTGACGGCACCGCTCCACCACCACTACGGCCCGGCCTGGCCGTGGCCTTCGGTTGCTGCTGCCTTCAGTCTCCGCCAACTCATGGTTGTGTCCTCCTTCCTCCAGCGCTATGCGATGGCACCATTCCCTTCCGGCTCTGCCTCCATTGTTAAACCAATCAAGAATCAATGGAGGGTCATCGGGCCGTGTTTGTTCGGTCCGCACCCTCCGCATTAGGTGATAACAAAACTTGGCCACCATCAACAGAATTATAATCGCCAAATTTTCAGGGTATGATTCACACGATTAAATAAATAATCCAAATTCAACCTACATTGCAATTGACGTTGCACGTTGAGGAGCCGCAGAAGATGGGTGTCACAGAAGTTGGGCATCGCGGAAGACGATCGTCATTCCTTCAACTCCATTGGTAGTAGATTTTGGTGAAGTTACGTTGTTATGATTCCCTCGCTGAATTTCATGGGTGGCGGTGCTTCCCTTATTTTCCCCAGTTGAAGAAGGTTGAAGATAATGCTCCACATTCTTCGGAGATGAGGAATGTTCTTCGTCAAGAGGATGGCTTCTTCACGTTCTTGTGGGAAGAATGCTCTCCCTATTCTCTAAGGCTCCAACAAAATAAAATGTGCCAACCCAAAATAATAGCTTTGGCTATTATTTTTATCCTTGACATGAATTTGAAAGTAATCCAAAAAGATGTGCCAAATAATTAATTCTAAATTAATTGAAAGAGTGTTGGCATCTTTATGAGGGAGTGTGGAAGGTGGAGGGTTTAAATTAAAAGAGAAGAGGTGGAGAGTTTAAGAGTTAAAGGGGGGTTTCAACGGGAGATGAGGGGTTTGGTGTTTGTGTGAGCCCCACCACTCAATATCCTCCAATGGGAGGTTATGTGGGGGGTTGGCCCCACATCCAACTTCCCTTCAGAGATAATAACCACAAACTAAATTAAACTACGTCACACATTATTTTATTTTATTTATTAAGAATCCCCAAAATTAACTTCTTCTCTCGACGAAATGCAACTATGGTAATGTTCTCCAAAACTAATTACTGGCACTGTGAGTTCATTGGTGTCCTTGGATTTCAATTCTATGAATCAGTTAAAAATATATAAAATCCCTTTCATACGTTCACTGAATGTACCCAAACAAAACATCAGAAATTGATTTCGGGCACCCCGTGTCTCGGAATTAGGCACCGTCAGAAACTACAAACTCGTAAAATTCAAAATAATGTAAGAAAAAATTTTCCATGAAATTTCTGGGTTTTACATTACCCCCACCTTAGAGATTTATGTACCCGTAAAGCTACAACGCACACTAGGGAAACAAATGGGGGTACAGAGCACGCATCTGAGCCTCCCGCTACCATGTGCTCTCGTGGAGGTTGTCGTGATGCCAGTGAACTTGCACCAGAGGAATAGAACGTCCATGCAGGACCCGATTCTTTCGATCCTCAATCTCCACTGGAACATCCATGAAATTCTCCCTACCATCGATGTCCAAATCACCATGGTCGATGATGTGGGACAGGTCGTGCACGTATCTCCTCAGCTGATATACGTGGAAGACATCGTGCACCTGGTGTAACTGAGGTGCAAGGACCAGGCGGTAAGCCACCTCGCCTACTCTGCTGAGGACCTGGAACGGCACGATAAATCATGGAGATAACTTTCCGCCTCGACCAAATCTTTATATTCCTCATCAAGGTGAGACCCTTAGGAAGACATGGTTTCCATCCTCGAACTCTAGTGTTCTCCATCTCTTATCAGCATAGAACTTATATTTTCTTTGTGTAGTCATCATCCACTCCTGAATGATTTGCACATTCCCTATCATAACATGCACCATCTCTAGTCCAACAACTACTGACTCCCCTAGGTGAGTCTAGCACAGAGGTGATCTGCAAGGTCGGTCGTAGAGTACCTCGTAAGGGGTCATCCCGATGGTGGAGTGGAAGTTGTTTTTGAACACAAACTCCACCAAGGGTAAGTGATCCTCCCATCATTGGCCAATGTTGAGGAGACGTGAATGGAGCATGTCTTTGAGAGTCTGAATGGTTCTCTTAGTCTGACAATCCGTCTGAGGATGGAAGGCGGTTCTCAAGAGAAGCTACGTCCCAAAAGCCCCCTATAACCCCTTCCATATCTTGGAAGTGAAACAAGCATCTCGATCGGATATGATAGTCAATGAAACATCATGAAGTCGTACGATCTCCTGAACAAAGAGACGTCCCATGCTCTCTACTGATCCCTGCCCTCTGATCGGTAATAATTGGGCCGACTTGGGGATTCGGTCTAAGATCACCAAGATAGAGTCATGTCCTCTAGATGTATGTGGAAGTCCCATCACGAAATCCATGGATATCTGATAAAACACTATTTTATTGAATATTTTATTGATAATAAATGATATAATCTCCTCACATTGTGTTAAATATGTTTAATTAGAAATTATTTGGGATTAGATCATTCATTTGAATATTTTATGAAAATTCCAGTTTTACCCTTTATAGTTCACTGTAGTATTTCGAAGATAAATATTTTTATATTTATTATTTGAATTTTAAATTTTGTAAAAGTGTTCCTAACGTAATTATCTACAACATTTATTCAGGACACCAGAGCCAAAGAGTTCATTTGGTTGTTGAAATAGGGCTATGATGTCAAAGTTGGGCTGGGCTCGCCAGAATGGAAAAGCTTCGGTATTTTGGCCATAACGCCTTCAAATGGGCCTTTATTGAGCCAAAATTTGGAGAGGATATAGAGGACCCATATACGCACATTTTATCCTTCTGTAAGGCCGGCCAATGCACGCTCTTCTGTGGTAAAATGGGCGGTTCAAGTTGGAATAAAATATTTGGACGAATTTCCACATTCACACTTGAAACCACTTGTAACCTATCCTCCCCTCCCCTCTATAAATTGGATTTTTTCTCATTTGGAGGGGTTGGGACGTGCATTAGGAGATTTGAGGCAGAGGATAATTTGTTTCACCCAAATTCTCCAACCATTGTTACAGGTGTAGCCTTTTGAAGCAAGGATCCCCTCATCGAAGCCTCCTTCTCTTCTTCATTTTGTAATGTTTTCATATGTGTAATAAACTTCTTTGTTCTTCTTTTATTTCTTCTATTTTCTTCTGTTTTGTTTAAATTTATTATTCTATTAATCTTACTCTTTGGGCTGGAATTCTTTATTAGAAGCGTTATTGGGTTATACCCATTATAAACTTTTGCACATGCAAAACGCTTCTACGATGATTACGCCACCCATGGAAGAGTAGTATTTTAGTAATCGATCTATCTTCTACCCTCTTCATTTAATTATTTTGAATCATTGAGCTACTTTAATTTATTTAATATGATCCATGAATTGTGTTTTTAAATTGTATGAAAATAAGCAAGAAATTGATCAATTAACACAAAAACACGCGAGGTCGGGATTTTGTGTAAATTGTGAGAGCGCGATATTAATCGGTAATACAAGACCACACAGGATAAATTTGTAGAGTTCAAATATAATCCCTAAACACAATTCATCCTTATTTCTAGAATGGATATGTGCCTTAATTTACCACTGACCATAATCTAATCTTAGAACATCAATCAAAGCAGAGTGTTGCGATTGCATGTTCCGAAGTTAGCCTAGGGTTAAATTCACATCATCTTCATGGTAAAGTTAATTCTCGTAAGGTTTGGGATTTAAAAAATTTAGGGATCATAATTAAGTGAATGTTAATTTAAATTATAATGATTAATAATAAAGTGAATAGGTAGAGTTAGATCGATTATGCCTTTTAAATATATTTCTAAAAAAACATCTTCTTGTTGTGTCATTTTAATCAAAATTCATTTCAAAACTAAAAAAAAAATATCCATTCTTCTTCCAACAAACTTCTTATCGATTCATAAAATACAAAAAAACCCAATCCTTTAAAGTAGTGTTTTTATTCTATTCTATTTTATTTTATTTTTTAGAATACCTCTAATAAGTTGTTAAATTCACTTCCTCCTTTGAGAGACGACCTTGGTTAGCCACTCTGTTGCACCTAAGTACCCCAAATTACACTAATCATTTGAGGGCGCCCACGACAGCACTCTTTCAAATTTGCGTCATTACCAAAGAGGCAAGTAATTATTTCAACCAATTTGAGGTATTTATTTTATTTTACATTTTATTCTCTTCCTCTCTTCTTTCTTCCTTCTTTACCCAATATGATTTTTTCTTCTTCTTATTTTATTTTCTTCTACTTCTTTTTGGACCATCAACTCAAACTTCTCATTTTTATTTTACTATGGCCCACTTTATTTCTTTTCATTTTTATTTGATCTATGACATGAACTAATCCCAAAGATCTCTTAGATCTTGACCCTGAGATTGAATGCAACCTTAGGGATCGAATCAGAAATTCTCAGTCTACGGGAAGTTTCAATATTCAACCAGTTAGTGAATTCCTCTCTTCTGGAAACATTGAAATTAGAAGCTATTCAAATTCAAACATAAAAGAGGAACCAATGGCTTTAAACAATGGAAATGAACTTAATAGAACCATTCGATAATTGGCTGCACCTGATGTTAACTATCAACAAAATTGGATTGCATACCCAAATCTCGAATCGAACTTTGAACTAAAATATGGGTTAATTCACTTACTTCCAAAGTTTCATGGCCTCTCTAGTGAGGATCCCAATAAACATTCGAAAGAATTAAATGTGGTTTTCTCAACCCTTAAACCACGAAATGTTTCTAAAGATCAAATCAAATTAAGAGCATTCCCATTCTCACCTGATGGAGCTGCAAAAGATTGGATGTATTATTTGCAACCTGAAGAGGTA
Organism: Viscum album; assembly: GCA_963277665.1. Taxonomy (NCBI): domain Eukaryota; kingdom Viridiplantae; phylum Streptophyta; class Magnoliopsida; order Santalales; family Viscaceae; genus Viscum; species Viscum album. Next base: position 1,926,086,031 of record OY728160.1, read on the forward strand.
ACATGTTGGAATGATTTGAAATTTCTTTTCTTGCAATGATTTTTTCCAGCATCAAGGACCACATCCATTCGAAAGGAGATATCGGGGATCAATCAAGCACAAGGGGAGTCAATGTATGAGTACTGGGAGCGATTCAAGAAGTTGTGTGCAAGCTGCCCACATCACCAAATCAGTGAGCAACTACTCGTCCAATAATTCTATGAAGGACTCACACCCATGGAGAGGAGAATGGTGGATGTTGCAGCTGGAGGAGCATTGGTGGAAAAGACACCAGTAGCTGCACGAGCATTGATCGACAAAATGGCCCAAAACTCTCAACAATTCGGTGATAGAGGTACACCACATGTTCGAGGAGTACATCAAGTAAGTCCTTCTTCTCTTGAAAGTCATTTGATTGATACTATGTTAGAATAATTGACAACTATGGTGAGGCAGATTGCATTGGCTCAAAAGACATCCCAACCCCCTCCTTCAAGGCCATGTGGCATTTTCACTGAGACAAGCCACCCAACTGACTATTGCCCACAACTACAAGAGATAGAAGATTGTGCAGCAGTGTTCCCTGGGAGACCATTTCAGCAGCAACAACAACAACCATATCCCAAAAGGAAGTTTGATACAATATACAACCAAGGGTGGAAAGATCAATCAAACATGAGGTATGGCTATGGACAACAACAAATGCCCCCTTTTCAACCAAACTTCCATCAGCCTCCACCTTACCAACAGGGTTTCCAACAACCCCAATGGAGAATCGAATCTCAAACATCAACGAGTCAGCAACAAGGGAATATCCAACACAAGGTAGACTCTAACACTGATGATATTTTGAAACAAATTATTCTTAATCAAAAGAATGAGCTGAAGAGTCAAGGTTCGGAGCTGAGAGAGTTGAGGACTCAAATGAGTCAGATTTCCACCACCCTCCATGAACTTGTGAGTAAGAATTCTGGAAATCTACCTTCCCAACCCACTCCAAATCCAAAGGGGAATGTTAGTGCCATCACATTGAGAAGTGGGAAGCAAATGAATGATACATCTGGACCTACCATTCCACTGGGATTCACCTCTACTTTAGAGAAGCCGCATTCCATACCAACTAATGAGAAATCCAAGGACAAAGATAAAGGTAAGAAAAAGACTGATGGTGTACCTCCTAAACCCCTTCCTTTTCCAAACAGAGTTGTTCAAACCAAGAAGATGGCTGAAGAAGAAATGAAAAACGAGGTTTTAGACACATTGAAGCGTGTGGAGATCAACATTCCTCTACATTAAGTCATTAAGCAAATCCCAAGGTATACCAAATTCTTAAAAGAACTCTGCACCAATCGAAGAGGGCTCAAGGGGAATGAGAGGATCAACCTTGGAAGGAATTTATCGGCACTCATTAGACCAACTCTAAAAATGCCAACAAAGTGCAAGGATCCCGGGACATTCACCATCCCATGTAACATAGAGGAGTTTCACTTCTCTGATTCTCTTTTTGATTTGGGAGCTTCCATAAATGTGATGCCTCACTCTGTATTCTCTTCCTTGCAGGTTGGTGAGTTGAAGCCGACAAGTGTAGTGGTGCAGTTGGCAAATAGAGCTACGGCATATCCAGCGGGAGTTCTTGAGGATGTACTTTTTCGGGTAAGAGACATGATCTTTCCAGCGGATTTCTATGTTCTTAACATGGAGGATGATCAGGTAAGTTCTCATTCCCCAATTATCTTAGGTAGGTCCTTCATCAAAACTTCAAAAACTATCATAAATGTCAATGAGGGTACACTTTCCATGGAGTTTGGAGATGACATTGTGATATTTAATGTTATGGATTCCATGAAGTACCCCTCAGAGGACCATTCTGCTTTTGTTATCTCCCATTTCGAACCACCATGTAAAAACATCGTGGAATTGGATTGTCCTATACTTAGGGAGATTATGAGTATTGGTTCTAGTTTGATTTCTAAGAGTACTTCTACACCCGTTTTTAAGGAACAAGACTCTCTAAGATTTGATTTTCAAATGGAATCATATTCTGATTTTGATCATGTGAACTCTGATTATGACATGGCTATTGAGTATGCAGATGGATTTGGTGCTTTATTCTCTGATTGTGATGATTTTTATTCTGATACTGATGTTCATTGTGCAGATATGTTTGTTGCATCAATTTCTCCATCCATACTACACCCTCCATCATTAGAACTCAAGCCATTTCCACCAAATCTGAAATACTCGTACTTGTTGAATGGTGAGAGATTACCTGTTATCATTGCTAACAATCTCCCTTTTGAACATGAAGAAAAGATTTTGAATATTTTGTGGGAGAATATCAGGGCGATTGGGTGGACCTTGGCTGAAATATCAGGTATTAGCCACTCCATTTGCATGCATAGGATTCTCTTGGAGGATGGGGCTAAACCGGTGAGACAACCACAAAGGAGACTCAATCCCACCCTCTTGAAAGTTGTTAAAAAAGAAATTTAGAAATTGCTCGAGGCAGGTATAATCTTTCCAATTTCATATTCTCAGTGGGTAAGTCCAATTCAGGTTGTGCCTAAGAAAACTGGTGTTACTGTTGTTAAAAATGAGAAAGATGATTTAGTTCCAATGAGGGTGCAAAACAGTTGGCGTGTGTGTATTGATTATAGGAAACTAAATCAGTCCACTCGCAAAGACCATTTCCCCCTCCCATTTATTGATCAGATGCTTGAGAGACTAGCTGGGAAGACACACTATTGTTTCTTGGATGGATTTTCTGGATATTTTCTGGATCCTATAGCTCCATAGGACCAGGAGAAGACAACATTCACCTGCCCATTTGGTAACTTTGCCTACCGAAGGATGCCATTTGGACTTTGCAACGCCCCAGGTACCTTCCAGAGATGCATGGTGAGTATTTTTTATGATTTTATTGAGACATGCATGGAGGTATTTATGGTTGATTTTACAGTTTATGGATTCTCATTTGATGAATGTCTAAAGAGTTTGGGAAAGGTATTGAATTGTTGTATTGAGAAGAATCTGGTCCTGAACTTTGAAAAGTGTCATTTTATGTTAGAGCATGGCATTGTCTTAGTACATGTAGTGTCCAAACATGGGATAAAGGTTGATAAATCTAAGATAGACATTATTTCATCCTTACCATATCCTTCATGTGTGCGTGATGTTAGATCTTTCCTAGGGCATGTAGGATTTTATCGGCGCTTCATCAATGATTTTAGTAAGATTGCTCTTCCTATGTCAAGATTACTTCAAAAGGATTCTGATTTTGTGTTTGATATTTCTTGCAGGAATTCTTTTGATGAGCTAAAACAACGTCTAACCACTCCACCTATCATACAGCCCCCACGGTGGGAGATTCTTTTTGAGCTTATGTGTGACACCTCCAACTTCGCGGTTGGAGCTATCTTTTCTCAGAGGGTGGAAGGACGTTCACATGTGATCGCCTATGCATCGAGGACATTGGATTCCGCCCAATCATACTACACTACCATAGAAAAGGAGTTTCTTGCTGTCATATTTGCTTTAGATAAATTTCCTTCTTATTTATTGGGCTCTAAAGTAGTTTTTTTTTCTGACCATGCAGCTTTGAGGTACCTCTTGAAGAAGCCAGATGCAAAGCCACGACTTATCCGTTGGATTCTCCTTCTTCAAGAGTTTTTCCTTGATATAATGGACAAGAAGGGGTCATAGAATTTGGTGGAGGACCACATGAGTAGGATTACTCACACACTAGAGGATGACACCTTGGACCAGGTACCACTTCGGGACACTTTTCCCGATGAGCATCTTTATTCCATCTCAGGTATGCATCCTTGGTATGCTGATTTAGTGAACTACATTGTTTCCTCTGAAATCCCTGCAAATTTAAAGAAACATCAAGTCCAAAAATTAAAAAGTGAGTCTAGGTTTTATGTGTGGGATGATCCTTACCTAGGGCACATGTGTAGTGACCAAGTCATTAGGAGGTGTGTTCCCGATCATGAGTTTGAGTCTGTTTAGCATTTCTGTCATACACATGCTTGTGGTGGACACTTTGGACCCCAACGGACAGCTTGGAAGGTTTTGGACTCTGGATTATATTGGCCTAGATTATTCCATGATGCCCATGTGTTTTGTAAGTCATGCTCTCGTTGCCAACACACTAGGAACATTTCTAAGAGACATGAGATGCCCCAACAACCCATACTATTCTGTGAAATTTTTGATGTATGGGGCATTGATTTTATGGGTCATTTTCCTAGTTCATTTGGATTTTTGTATATTTTGGTTGCTGTTGATTATGTGATTAAATGGGTGGATGCCAAGGCCACCAGGACTGACGATTCTCATGTTGTAGTGGATTTTGTCAAGGCTCAATTTTCTGCAGGTTTGGAGTACTAAAGGCCATCATTAGTGACCAAGGGACCCACTTCTGCAATAGGAATTTGACTTCCCTCCTTTGAAAGTATGGGGTGACACACAAAACGTCAACACCATACCACCCCCAAACAAATGGCCAGGCTGAGGTTTCAAATCGTGAGTTGAAAAAAATCTTGGAGAAAACTGTGCAGCCAAATAGGAAGGATTGGAGGAAGCGCTTGGATGATGCATTTTGGGCTTATAGGACAGCATACAAGACCCCCATTGGCATGTCCACATTTCGGATAGTTTTTGGGAAAGTGTGTAATCTCCCCGTGGTAGTCGAGCATCGGGCATATTGGTCTATAAAGAAATACAACATGGATTTGGCCCAAGCTGGAATTCAAAGGAAGTTGCAAATTCAAGAGCTTGAGGAGATTCGACTGTCATCATATGAGAACTCAAGGCTCTACAAGGAAAGATTAAAAGAAGCTCATGATAAAATGATCCAACAAAGAGAGTTTCATGTTGCATAGAAAGTCCTTCTCTATAGTTCCTGACTGAAGTTGATGTCTGGTAAGTTGCATTCCAGATGGTTAGGTCCTTATATTGTGTCTAATGTTTTTCCTTATGGTCCAGTGGAGATCACACAAGAGGACACTGGAAGGAGCTTTACAGTCAATGTGCAACATTTGAAGAGATACATTGAGGGACATCCTACTGATGCAGTGGATTTTATCACACTGCATGACCCCATCATCACTTGATCACATCAGGCTGTTCCTAACCCTTTCACTTTTATATTATTTGTCCTATTTAAAAATTCTGCATTTCATGTGCATATATCATATCACGGGTTCACATTGAGGAAAATGAAATATTTTATGTGTGGGGGAGGGATCCTTTTAGTTTAGCGATTTCAATTGTTTTCCCATTTAAAAAAAACTAAAAAAATAGCGTGTTTTTCAAAAAAAAATTGTGTGTTTTTCCAAATTTTGTGTGTTATTTTACAATTTTATGTGTTTTTTTTGAAACATTTTGAGCTGAAATGATTCTCATCACCATTTTTAAATCCATATCAATAAGTGAAAAAATTTACCCCTTGAAACTAAGCTTAAATGAATGCTGAAATGAGTTTGTTTCATGTTCAAATATTTAGTAATTTCATGAAAAGTGACCTGAATTTTGAATCCCATGCCAATCTCACTGTCTTTATATTTGAAATCACTTTCCTACGAGGCTTCTAAACAATTATTATCATATTATTTACATACACCTCACTTATTGAGAGAACCAAACCATACTTGATTTAACCAGAATTTGATCTATTCCTGTCAAAACATGAGGGTTTGAGGTACATATGTTTAAATGATTGAGGCATTTGTTTGGTATTAAATCCCCTATTTCAAAGAATCCTTTTTTATAATGGACTACCATGAATATTTAATCCTTGTATCCCTTAGAAGCCATGCACAACCTGTTAGGTTAAGCCACATTACAAGCCAATTTTCCCTATCCAACCAACTCTTGATGTGAAATTGCATAATCTAGTTGAGCTTAAGTGCGGGGGAAGCTGTCTTGTGTTGTGCCAACACATTATGTGATACTTTGGGTGGAAAATTAAATTCTGAAGAGATGTGTTTTCTGCTAAAGAAATTCATTATATTGAAAGTTGTGCCTTTTCTGGAGCTTTCATATCAAGTGAAGTTGTGCCTTTTCTGGAGCTTCTAATTGAGGTGGAAAGTTGTGCCCATCTGGAGCTTTCAAGAAAATCATGATTGAGAAGATTGACATTTTTTATGCTGAAATGATGAATGGTGGAAACATTTCATGACTTTTCATGATGATGGAGCTCAATTGATAACATGGGGATTGAAGAGAAGACCATATTTAGGTCAAAATTAGATTAATGCAATTTTGCTTCAAAAGAGTCAAGCCCTCCTCATTCAGCCTCAGAGTTTTTCACATCTTAATCCTACCAACCGAAAGCCACAGAACAACCCTGAAAAGTCCTCATGATAAACATATGTCCTTGACTCACATCGGGTAGCGATGTAGGAATCTATCAAGCCTATGGTGACCCTTGTATGAGTTTGGATGACAAAGACATTGCAAAACAATTGATATTTGAGTGATGAGAGAAAATTCAAGCGAGGTAAGTGTTTTGTGCGTGGGAGGATAAATGAAGTGGAAATATATTGAATGATATAAATGTGGAACATGAAATAATGTTTTTAATGAAGCATGATATCTTTTGATTCTTGTGGGGAAATTGATTGATCTCAAGGATATGTGTTTTAAAATTGGTTTTGATTTGATATTGATGTTTACTTGACATGAGGTTTTGCCCAGGAGTGAAAAAGGGTAAGTGTGGAGGAGTTGATAAAACACTATTTTATTGAATATTTTATTGAAAATAAATGATATAATTTCCTCACATTGTGTTAAATATGTTTAATTAGAAAGTATTTGGGGTTATATCATTCATTTGAATATTTGAGGAAAATTCCAGTTTTACCCTTTATAGTTCACTGTAGTATTTCAAAGATAAATATTTCTATATTAATTAATTGAATATTAAATTTTTTAAACCTTTTCATAACTTAATTATCTACAACTTTTATTCAGGACACTAGAGCTAAAGAGTTCATTTGGTTGTTGAAATTGGGCTATGAAGTCAATGTTGGGCTGGGATCTCCAGAATGGAAAATCTTCTGTATTTCGGCCATAACGCCTTCATAAGGGCCTGTATTGATCCCCAATTTTGAGATCAGATAGAGGACCCATATCCTCACATTGTATCCTTCTGGAAAGCCAGCCAATTCACGCGTTTTGGTGGTCAAATGGGCGGTGCAAGTTGGAATAAAATATTTGGCCGAATTTCCACATTCACACTGGAAACCACTTGTAACCTCTCCTCCCCTCCCCTCTATAAATTGATGTTTTTCTTTTTGGAGGGGTTGGGACGTGCATTGGGAGATTGGAAGAAGAGGAGAATTTGTTTCACCCAAATTCTACAAACATTGTAAGAGGGGTAGCTCTTGAAACAAGGATCCCCTCATCGAAGCCTCCTTCTCTTCTTCATTTTGTAACATTTTCATTTGTGTAATAAACATCATTGTTCTTCTTTTATTTCTTCTTTTTTCTTCTGTTTTTTTTAAATTTTTTATTCTCGTAATCTTCCTCTTTGGGATGTAATTCTTGAGTAGAAGTGTTATTGGGTTATACCCATTATAAAACTTTGCACATGCAAAACGCTTCTACGATGATTACGCCACTCATAGAAGAGTAGTCTTTTAGTAATCGATCTATCTTCTAACCTTTTTATTTAATTACTTTGAATCATTGAGCTAATTTAATTCATTTAATATGATCCATGAATTGTGTTTTTAAATTTTAAGAAACTAAGCAAGCAATTGAACATTTAACACAAAAACACGCGAGGTAGGGATTTTGTGTAAATTGTGAGAGCGCGATCTTAATCAGTAATACAAGACCACATGGGATAAATTTTTAGGCTTCAAATATAATCTCTAAACAAAATTCATCCTCATTTATAGAATGGATATGTGCCTTAATTTACCACTGACCATAAGCTAATCTTAGAACATCAATCAAATCAGAGTGCTGCGATTGCATGTTCCGAAGTTAGCCTAGGGTTAAATTCACATCATCTTCGTGGTAAAGTTAATTCTCGTAGGGTTCGGTATTTTACAAATTAAGGGATCATAATTAAGTGAATGTTAATTTAAATGATAATGATTAATAATAAAGTGAATAGGTAGAGTTAGATCGATTACTCCTTTTAAATAGATTTCTAAATAAACATCTTCTTGTTGTGTCATTTTATTCAAAATTCATTTCAAAACTAAATAAAAAATTATACAATCTTCTTCCAGCAAACTTCTTCTAGATTCATAAACTACAAAAAAACCCAATCCTTTAAAGTAGTGTTTTTTTCTATTCTATTTTATTTTATTTTTTAGAATACCACTAATAAGTTGTTAAATTCACTTCCTCCTTTGAGAGACGACCTTGGTCAGCCACTATGCTGCACCTAAGTACCCCAAATTACACTAACCATTTGAGGGCACCCACGACAGAGCTCTTTTAATATCCCATCCAACGTCCACTCTGGGACATCTAAGGGCTGAACCATGCCTACTAAAACCTAGTTCTCCCCCTTCACTTGCTGACAAGTGAGCTATGGTGAGACAAACTCTACTAACGCCTTCTTCATACCCGGCCACTATTGTTGTCGTCTAAGGTCCTGATACACCTTCTCCCCTCCTAGATGTACTTCTAGAGGGGATATGTGGAACTCCCTCAACACCACCTCCTATAGTGTAACAGGTACCATCGTACGTCCTCTGAAGAGGATAAAATGATCCACACCTTCAAGAAACCCATCAGGTGCCTGCCCTGTGGATATCTGAGCATGTCGCGTCTCATAGTCAGTGTCCCCACGCTATGCCTCTCGGAGTTGCTGAAGAAGTTGAGGAGTGACTATGAGAGATTGTAGAAAGGCTGATCTATCTCTATCAACAAAGGATATCTGCAACGTGGCCATCTGCTATTTCACCTCTCCTAGCAGCTAAATGCCCGATCTCATATTGAGAGCATCTGATACAATGTTCCCCTTCCCAATAGTATATACTATCTTGAAGTCATAGTCATGGAGGAAATCGATCCAGAGTCGCTTCTCAGGATGAGGTCCTTATACGAGAAGATGTACCTAAGACTCTGGTGGTCAGAATAGGCTATAAAACGCTAATCCATCTGATAGTGTCGCCATATCTTCAAAGAGAAGACCAATGCTTCTAACACCAAGACATGGGTATCGTAGTTCTTCTCATGTCATCTAAACTTCCATGAACCATACGTGATCACTTATCGATCCTACATCAGGAAACACCCGTGTCCAGTTCCTAATGTGTCGTAGTAAATTACATACCCAACGTCCTCCTCTGGTAGCCTCAAGATGGGTGCACTAGACAACCTATGCCTCAGCTTCTGAAAGATCTGCTGGCATCCCTCTAACCACACGAAGGGTTTCCCTTTCTTCATCAATGCTGAAAGCGATGCTAGAACTCTGGAGAAGTCTAGAACAAATCTCTGATAGTATCCATCCAGTCCCAGAAAACTATGCACCTCTGTCACACACCTGGGTGGATCCCGAGAAAGCACTGCCTCGATCTTTGCTAGACCAACTACAACTCTAGCCTCCGAGATGATGTGTCCCAAAATGTAAACCTCTCGAATCTAGAACTGACACTTCGAGAGTTTACCATATATATGGTGCTCTCGGAGAGTATCCAATACTACACACAAATGGTAGGCATGCTCCTCCTCAGTAGTCGAGTAAATCAGTATGTCTTCGACGAAGACTATGACAAAATGATCGAGGTAAGGCTGGAAGATCATGTTTATGAGATTCATGAACATTGCTGGTGCAATGGTTACACCAAAGTGCATAACCATGAACTCTTAGTGGCCATACCGACACCTAAAGGTCGTCCTCTACACATCCTCATCTCGAACTCTAAGCTGGTGATAGCTTGACCCAAGGTCTATCATCAAGAACCATAGTGGTCCCTTGAGCTGATCAAAGAGGTATTCAATCCTCGGGAGTATGTCCTTGTACTTCATGGTCACCAGATTCAGGCGACGATAGTTGACACATTGTCACAAGCTCCCATATGCCTTCATGGAGAACAAAATCGGTGAAGCCCAGGGTGAAACACTGGGTTGGATAAATCCCTTCCCCTGCAAGTCCTCTAGATGTACCCACAGCTCACAAAGCTCAGTGGTAGACATCCGATATGCTGGAGTAGATATCGGTGTTTTCCTGGGGTACAGGTTGATGTAAAAGTCTACCTCTCTGCGAGGAGGTAGCCCTGGAACTTTGTTAGGGAAAAAATCTGGGTATTGATCCACCACAAAAAGATTACTCGGACTCCTCACATTAATATCTCCAAGGATGAGACTAGCCAACTGACGTGTGATCGGTTGCCCCCTCCTCTGCATAAGTCCATCCTGTGCTGCAAAGTCTCGCTTCTCTCTGGTGAAGGTGAACCTGGCCCCATCCATGCGGATACACCGCACTTTGCGCCTAATACGGTAAATCTAAGCATAAACTGTGGATAACCAGTCCATACCCAAAATGATGTCGTAAGGCCTCAACACCACTACAAGAAGATCCAAGTTGTAGCTCTCACCTCCTACAGTAAGCTCACTCATCTAGAACCAGTGCATAATCGTCAATTCTGCTCCCATAGGAGTTTCTAGCTGTAAGGATCGAGCCAACAGCTATGTCAGAATCTCCGAGCTCCGAACGATGGCAGTGGAAATAAAAGAATGACTCATACCTATGTCTATAAGTACTGCAACAAAGATGGAGTAGACATAGATAGTACCTAGAATCAACTCAAGTGCACCGTGGTCATAGGCCTCGACTGCCTGGATCTTAGCCTGCCTCTAACCGCCAGTTCAATGTGGTCAGGGTGGACCTCCTTTTGGTGGTGGTGGTAGAGCCGTGAAACGTTACCCACCACCCGCTGCTCGACCAACTCCTCTGTCACATCCACCTACTCCTGGCAGACCACCATGGTCTAACCTCTGCCTCTTTCTGGGAGGTCCCTATACTATCTGCTTCTCATCTGCATGGCAGGTCGGGCAGTCACAAGCCATGTGGCCCTACCCGCTGCATGCATAGAACTGCCTACTCTTCGTATAGCTGACTTTGTCTCATGTTCCCTGCACGACCGAACCTATATCCTAGGATTTCCCACCTGGTGGCCTGGTCCGCTTGGACCTCTACGACATCTTTCTACTGTCGTCTACATAAGACACTTCTATGTGTCCCCCTGTGGTGGGTCTCGCTACTGGTGACTACTCAGCTTGAAAACTCTCCACTGGAAGGGCTTGCTCCAACACCCCCGCCTGCGTTGGAATGCTGAGGGGAATCGTCGAAGCCCTAATCTCATGCCTGAGTGCCTGATCAAAGGTCCAGGCCTGAAAGAACAGGTCCTGCACCATATCCATGGAGTGGAGGGAGAGGTAATTGAACCTCACTAAGTACTGAGCTACTGTCATGCTGCCTTACTACAGATGTAATAACTCTTTAATCTGCACCACATGAAGGGTGGATGGAAAAAAATCTGCTCGGAACGGGCTATTGATATCTTCCTGGAGTAGTGATGTCTTGTCATGCACTTGGAGCATCAGGATCCACCATCTTCCTACTGCAGCATGCAGGTGAATCGCGGTAAGGATCACCCAGAGGATGGATGATGTCTCTACCATTCTAAAAACACTCACGGTAGCCTCTATCCAATCCTCAGCTGCATGTGGGTCCGTCTCTCCCCAGAACCCGAGCGGCCTCTAGCACTGGAACTCGTGCAACACACTCCGGCGGCGTGCACTCTCTCCTCCTAGAGCTGGTGGTATCGGTGGCCCAGTGGGTAGTGGTACTACTGGTACATCTGCTGTGATGGGGCCCTGCACTGAGGCCTTGTTGCTCAGTGGGCTACCATATTGTACGAAACTCGGACCCCTAGTTGGCTGCCTTCGTGGGGCCATCTTGAAAATAAACAGGTGTGTCGCGGTTAAAATAGTATACCTGGTGAGTTGACTCAAATCATACACGATGAAAACTTTTTCAAAGGAAACACACCCGCAATCAGTGTTTTTGTGCACTGAGTCGGATATCATAAGTCAGGGTCCTAGTGTATGGATATGTCGGCAGCCGCACCAACACAGGTTTCCCTGAACTGAAAACCACACTCAAAACACTTAACACTATTGCTATTATAAGAATCCCAGTCCATGTTCTGAGGTAGAACTGACTCCTCTGATACCAGTTTTTCATGACCCGTCCTCGGGGCCCGTGACGTGACTAACCCAAGCCCGCCATCCATAGGCCATGGGCTTGTTACTAGCACCAATGGCATAAATCCCTAAGCTGGGAAGGCATTGTATTTATAAAAGTAAATAAACACAAAAGATTACACAACATGAATAAACATTAAGTAAAACTGAATACAAAAGAGTGTGCTGAAAAGTAAATACGCCAGTATACAAACCCAACTAAACACCAAGTACAAGTAGAACGGTACAAACAACTGAATGTAAAGAAAATCTCCTAGAACATCCTCTAGGGTACCCACATGAAGAATAGGTACATATGGACACCTCAGAACTAACGTCCGTCAATCTCCTTTGTGTGCCGACTCATTGCAAGGTCCACCTCCGGGTACCATCCAGTCGTGGCACTCTCGGCCTCCGTCAGCGATGTTTTCCGTCTGCATCCAACACAACGAGGTGCGGGCATAGCCCGTGTAAGAGTGAGTATAATGATACTCATTAGGGATCCTTTGAACTGAAAGGTATCACAATATCCACTATGGATAAACAAAATAATAAATATTCAAGCACGAAGTATCAACCAACCCTACATAGGTATATGACCATACATATACCTAAGATACCAATCTCTTTTCGGCTCCAACTCTCGAGCCCAATCACAAACCAATTACACTATGGAAGTAAAGTCAATCGCCATGATGATAATGGTTGAAATACATGACTTAGCTCACACAGGTATAAATCTTTCGTAGAGTGATATAGGTTATTAGATAAAGCCACTGGATCATCGATGTTGTCGGACCCACATAGGATACAACACCAGCTAAGCTGTCAGAACCACACAAGATAAAGGACCAGTTATATCGTGTAAGCTGTGGGATCCACACTGGATACAGGACCAGCTATAATTCATCTGAGCTGTCAGACCCACATAGGATACAGGACCAGCTATTCTATCAGACCCAGATAGGATACAGGAATAGAATCCCGAACTATCAAACCCACATAGGATTCTAGTACAGAAGTCAGCCTCGGCAAACCCACCGAGGATTCCAATACAATAGTCGTCGCAGTCGCAGCCAGCTCTAGGGTTCGCGTACATATCATGCTAGATTATGGGAGGGTCCCCTCCTCGAGAAGAGGGGGTCGATACATCAACTATCATAATGTCCTGATTTGATGTAACCCAAAGTTCTGTCTCATCAAAAGAAACCCAACGCGACAGACAACGCGTCAATCTGATGCCCAATCGGAGAGTTATTGGCTTTTCTTTTCCAAGGGCCCAGTTGGATTTACGCTCGATCCAAACCCGTCCATTCTTCAAAGTCGTCAAAATCTCACTTAGATTATTTCAAAAGGACCTCCCCATCAGTAGGGTCCAAGTTCCACAGACAACGCATCGATCGAATGCACGGTCTAGGATATATTCACGTGCAAGCGATGATGGGCCCAGCCCGTCAAGCCCGCTGGGCTTGCAGGTCGGCCTGACCCAGTTTGGGGGATCTGACTAGGCTGGGGGTAGGCCTGGCCAGGTGGATTGTGGTCCACCTGTGGACCCGGCCCGCATTGCGGGTTGGTTCGGTTCGCCCAGCGGCGCCGAGCGGTGACACCCCTCCTCTTCCCGGCCGACCGTAGTCGGCCGGTTCTACCGGGTGCGGGCGGCCCACTGTACGGGCCGTGGTTCTTCAGCCCGGCTGGTAGGCTGTCGAACGGTTCTTCCAGTTGAGGGGCTCGTGGATGCGGGCCATGTCTTTCCTCCACATGGTCGGCGCAACGGCGCCGGTCCACCACCGTCGCGGTCCGGCATGACCGCGGCCTTCGGTTGTTGCCGCCTTCGGTCACCTCCGCCTCATGGTTTTGGCCTCCTTCCTCTGTCGAGGTTCTATGACACTGTGCCCTTTCGGATCTTCCTACATTGTTAACATAATCAAGAATCAACGGAGGGTCGTCAATCCATGATTGTTCGGCCCACGCCCTCCACGTTATGTGATAACAAAAATTGTCCACCGTCAATCCAATTATAATCTCCAAAGTACGAGGGTATAATTCACACATTTAAATAAATAATCCAAATTCCCCTACCTCGTAATTGACATTGCACATTGATGAGCTACGGAATACGGGAATCACAAATGTTGGGAATCATGAAAGAGGGTCGTCGTTCTGTCAATGCTGGAGGGAGTAGAGTTTAGTGAAGTTATGTTGAGACGACACCCTCAGTGTATTTCACGGGTGGCGGTGCTTCCCTTCCATTCCCCGGTTGAAGAAGGTAGAAGATGTTTCTCCACATTCTTCAGAGATGAGGAATGTTCTTCATCGAGAGGATGGTGTTCTTCATGTTCTTCTTTGGAAGAAGGCTCTTCCTGTTCTCCAAGGCTCCACCAAAACAAAATTTGCCAACCCAAAATAATAGCTTTGGTTGTTATTTTTATCCTCGACATTAATTTTAAAATAATTCAAAAAGATGAGCCAATTAATTAATTTTTTATTAATTGACAGAGTGTTGGAATATTTATGAGGGAGCGTGGAAGGTGGAGGGTTTAAATTAAAAGAGGAGAGATGGAGAGTTTAAGAGTTAAAGGGGGGTTTCAAGTGGAGTTGTGGGGTTTGGTGTTCGTGTGGGCCCCACCACACAATATCCTCCCATGGGATGTTATGTGGGGGGGTGGGCCCCACCTCCAACAACACTTTGGATATAATAACCACTAACTATATAAAATTATGTCACACATTATTTTATTTTATATATTAAGAATCCCCAAAATTAACTTCCGCTCTCAACCAAAAAAAACTACAGTAAAGGTCTCCTTAAGTGATTACTGGCACTACGAGTTCATCGGTGTCCTCGGATTTAAATTTTGTGCATCGGTTTAAAAGATATAAAATCCCGCTCAGACGTTCACTGAAAGTACCCAATCAAAAATTCATTAATTGATTCCGAGCACACTGGGTCTCAGAATCATGCACCGTCAGAAACTGCGAACTCGTAAATTCCAAAGATTTTTTAAAAAAATTTCCTTAAAATTTCTCAGTCTTTAATAGTTTATCTAAGGATTTATACTTGATATTTCCTTTAACATAAACCCACATCAAAAAAAGAAACACTAAAACAGCCTTTAAAAAGTAATGATGTAATCATAATGGTTAACGAAAGAAACTCATAACTAGGCTTCCATATAGCAGAACACAAGTGGAATGAGAAAAAATAGACTTTTAGGAAAATGATAAATATTTAAAGGGATTCATTAAGGTCATCAAAAATATACATGTGAATGGTCAATGAATATTTTATTCCCTAAAATTCAAAAATTTGTGTTCTTTTAAAAGGACATAGACTCAACAAAAATAAAGGGATTATGACAACATTTTTTGAGAATTTCCCTAACATTGATCATTTATTTTATTTACTATGAATATATAAAAATATATCTAATTTATGTGTTTATTGAAACAAAATTTTACTCTTTGGTTATAATTTTATCAATTTCTAATTCATCCATTACTTTATGTATTGGATGTCCAGAAATTTTCATTGATGCTTGAAATAATAAAATACACTTTTAGTTGATATTAAGGCCTATAAATGAAATAATTGTCTAAATATTTATCTCTTACTATTCCTAAAAACAATAATTGTTATTAAATTAAACATAAATTGTAACACTACATTTCAATCATAATTATTAAAAAATTACTTATTAACTAGGACATTGTGTAGGCCAGTGGTAGGTGTGAAACAATTATCATCCTTCAGTCATGGGTTCATAGCCAATTGCCTTAATAGACATAATTATTTGTCACATGAAATATAATATTTCCTTTTCTAAAACCATGCTAATATAATTAGAAAAATAGAAATGGTAGATATCTTTAAAATAAGGTTAGTCATTAAATATCCATTTAACTAATATTTTAAATATAACCTCAATACATAAGTCATTTATCTGATGTTTAAATTAAAATTTCAATAAATGATAAACCTTATATCCCATATAAAAGATAATAACCCAAAACATTAAAATGGTAGTCTTGAATTCATTTTAACATTGATCTCATGTATATTAAAGAGTGTCTCTTGGTGGTTATATTTCGTACCAATTAATGGATTTATCATATATTATGTTAAAACACAGTAATAACTGGAATAAACCCAAATCCATACTGTAAAAATTAATGTCTACTTATTTCAAAGTATATTGGATATATTCCATAAACCCAAAAATGCAGTAAAAAATATATCATAAACCAGTTTTTAACAAGTCCTTAATTAGTTCCAATGTAATATGGATTCTCTATTCACTTATTCCTGTCCAAAAAACATTATCAAAACAACACAATCCTAACATAAAGAACATATTAAGGGTTATATTCCCTTAGTCAAAGTATCACCTATTTATTAGATCACTTTTCTGCTCCCTCAGAAAATCTCACCATAATCTTTTATATCATTAGTTAAAAACATAAACTAAACATTCATTTCATATTTAAGTATTTATACTACGAAATTATTGAATCGAAATGCATATAAACTTTTATTATTCCAATTATTTCATAATCTATAAGACGGAAACCTCTTTAAATTCACATTTCCTAGGTATTCTAATCATTATTATAAATATAACCATTACTAATACTACATTAATGATTCTCTTTGGTTGGTTTCCAATTTTGACACCTATTTTTATAATGACCATTCATTATACATAGAAATAATTTAAAAAATTTCGGTAAAATAGGCATGTCAATGTTCTTATCAATTTGTTTTGTTGAACCAAGCATTCTTCTAATGAAGTAACCTTCTTTGTTTCATCATTTTCCACAATCAAAACACCTTATTTTTATTCTAAGACATCCACTTAGGTGATTATTTCCACATTATTAACAGAAATGAAACACAATATTCTTTCCTCCATGGTCTCATATACCTAAAAACTAAGTGAACTCATTCTTTATCTTCATTGGTGAGTCTTTGGGAAGGTTAACATACACATTATTGATCATGTTCCTTGAAAATGGATTTGGAATTATGACAACATCCTTCAATCCAGTGCTCATCCCATTTGAATTCTCACACTACTACAAAAACTCAAGTTTATTAGCCCTTGTATTTATCTAATCTAGAAACAATGTTGATAAAAGGAATATTTATCATCTTTGTTAAATTTAACCTTTTATCAATACTTATTTTCCACTACGGATCAAGGTTATCCTTTACCAGTGCTTCATTTCAATCGCTGATAAAGGGTGCCATTTATTAGTGCTTTATTTTCATCACTGCTAAATATTTCATTCATCAGTGTTTTTTATTACTTATAAAGGATCAAATAAATAAAATAGAATAATTAAATCAATTAAAATTTAAAAATTTGAATATATTAAAAAATATATAATTTTATTAATTAAATAATTGCTGTTATAAATTAATAAATTATTTTTACATTATTTAATATTAATAATTTTATTATTTAGATAATAATAATATTTAATGTTATTAAATTTTATATGTTAAATACATAGATATATATCAATTTATATAAATATTATTTATATATAACAAAATATTTATGCATAATACATAAAATAATCATATATTTATTAAGTAATGAATTATTATTAAAAATTCTTATGAACTAAAAATATTGAAGAATTTCATTATACTTGACATACTACAACAGTTTATGGAGGGGGATTACTAAGAAACAATGAAACTATTGTAGCTATAAGTACTCGATGAGACTCGATCCCAAGACCTCCCATGAGACCACTAAATGTTGTAACAACTAGGATACACCCCTAGGGGTACACAGTACATAACAAACAATTGAATTTTGTTGGATTTTTTAATTTCACTTATATATATCTTATATTTGATTTATTGGTTACACATATACATAATTAAGGGATATTTATAGACAATGAGCACACAACTTATCCATTTGTTTATATTTGTAAAGTGTACATATTCTTAATTTATTC
This sequence comes from Viscum album, assembly GCA_963277665.1. Lineage (NCBI taxonomy): Eukaryota > Viridiplantae > Streptophyta > Magnoliopsida > Santalales > Viscaceae > Viscum > Viscum album. The sequence goes on from OY728160.1 coordinate 1,926,104,202, forward strand.
AATTTGAGTCATTTTCAACATATATTTCTACACTAAAATTAGATATTCATTAATAATGTTAAAAATATATCTATAAACAAGTATTTATAAATTAATAAATTTATAATTGTACATTTACTATATTTATTAAATAATATATTTATAAATATATATTAAAAAATATTTTTAATATATTTATATAATTATAAATAAATAATTATATATATTTAAATAATAATTAAATTTACAATAAACTTACATAAATAATGAATATATTTAATTTATTTATACATATTTATTAAATATAAATTTGTATTATTTTATAAAAATATATAATGATATACATATTATTTTATTAAAATAATTCTATAATTATAAGTAAATAATTATATAATTATAGTAAATATATTTAAAAAGTAATATATTTACTACGTCTATATTTGTTTAAGTTTATTAATTATATATATTTAAAAAAGAATTTTTATATTTATAATTTTAAATTTTTTGTCAGTGAATATGTAATAAGCACTCATAAAACCATCTTCATCAACGTTTTTTGCACTGATACAAACATAACCTTTATTAATGCTAAAAAGTCACTGATAAAGAGTCCTTTTATTAGTGATCAAATAATAAGCACTGATAAAAGTAGTGTTTATCAGTGCTTATTTTTATGCACTAATAAAAGTGTCCATATCTATTTAAAAATCCTTACCCATCTCTGTTCTCATCTTGATATAATAAGCTTTCCATGGAATCCACCCACTTTCAACACTCCTCCTCGATGAATCAAACCTCGAATCACACCACTCAACTACCCCTCAAACATCTCATCTAACATTTAGTGTTCAATTTATGTTAGGGATTCCATAGATGTTTTTGGATTTTATTCAACCTAGTGATGTAGGAATTACTATTTTTTTATTTGTATTTTTGGTTTGGTTTTTAATTTATTCTTCGATGATGTCATTATGTATGGTCCAGTGATTATTTAGTATTGAGGTAGGACTTCTGATTTTATCAGTTAGAAATTTTGATTCAACACTTGATCTCTCATGGAAAGATTATTTTTTATGGACCTGATGGTGACAGATGGAGTTTATTTTCTTGTTTTATTTTCATTAAACATCCATAATTGATCACCCAATTCCATCATAAATATTTTTCATTTGTTATTTTATCAGTGGTATTCAATACATGTGAAGTTATTGAAATTTATCCTAGGTATTCTGTGGAAAGGAAGTTGACAGATGGTTTGGGTATTTCATTTATATTATATTAATTCATATCTAATTTTTTTACTTATATGGGATGGTGTAGCAATCCAATGTATGGATGTATTGTGGCAGTTTTTTTTAAATTTTCTTTCTACTAGTTATATTTACATTTTGCACCAATTCATTCCAACTATATTGTTTTTCATGACTTGTTTTTATTTTAAACCTCAAGGAGATAATGAAAGTCTCTTGGACACTATCATAAACTAGATTAGGTTCTTTATATAAGGGTGTCTTGGTTTTTATGCTAAATAAATCTACTATTAAATTTTTTATAACTTTTCTCAATAATCGAACTTCGTATATCTCTACAATATTAACAAATCAATTTTATTTTTCTCTATTTTTAGATTGATCCAATATAATTTATAAATACATTTAATAATAATATATGAAATATTTTACCATGATGTTACATACTATTTTACAACTACATTATATTTTTTAATCATCATTCTACAGCCCCTCTCTCAATATTTTAGAAAAAACCTTTTGACATGACCCCTTTCTATTTATACCACTTTTTTATACATATATACCACTATAATACATTATAATTTCTTTCTCATAAATGTATATTTCCAAGAAATTTTCCCTCTTTTGAGTATATATATAAATAATAACAAGTGTATTTCCTGGGAATCACATTAATACCAAGCTATATAACATAAATAAAAATAGTATTTCATTATTTTCTATCATTAAAATTGGTATATAAAAATTTCCCACCACCCATGATATAATTGGAAATTTCTTCCATATATTTTAAAAAAATTATTCAATTTTCAATGGGTGTTAGATGGGGGTGTCAATACTTATTTTTAAATCTCTAAATCACTTCCCTCACATACATCGATTGGGAAATAAATATCCCATAAATTCCATGAGTTTCCTATAAACTAAGGAAAATGAAAAATATATTATCTTCAATAATTAAGAATTTGTCATTTTTATTATATAAAATTATTATCAATATTCATCTATTGGAACTATAAATATTATTTCATCCACATAGTCAAACACTATCAATATATCTGCGAAATTAATATTTTTGAAATTATTATGATCAATTGCTTGTTTTTTTAATTAATGTTGTTTTAATAATTTATATGACCTTCAATGCCAAGATATTACATCTTCATTCAATTAATACATCTCCTTTGTAAATTTGAAAAAAATTATTCTCAAAACATATAATGATAATACTATTTTTTTCGTTGAGGTAAACATTTTATTCATGTAAGCCATTAGTAAATGCTAATTTTACATCTTATTGTATGACCTTAAATTTTTTTGGGTTGGTTTGTTGTAGTGATACAACATCCAAAAAGTCTTAAGATGTTTTAAAATTTTTAAATGTAATATTTATTTAGGATGTAGCATCTTTTCTTCCAATATAGTTTTGTGTCATCTAGTTGATTCAATGGCAGTTTATTATTATTTTTTATCAAAATTGAGTTTCTTATTCCACCTCAATTGCCTATATTATTTTTTTATTTTTATGGTATTTATGAAATATTTTATATGCAGTAATTATTTTCATAAATTGAATTACCCATTTCCTTCAACATACTAATATTCTTTGAAACAATCAAATGTTGAATTTCCGTTATTAGAAATGTCTATAACATTCAATTTTGATGATGAATGTCCAATCTGTATTTTTTCATATTATATAAAATTTATTATTTATGAACCCCATCATATGTATATGAACTGAAAATGGAATCATCCTAATCATTTGAAAAATGAATGCAAATATATAGTTAATGTGTTCATCTAATTTGTAAGACAACATTCAGAAAACCCTGCTAAAATCCATTGTATGTGTTTACATTGGTTTTATTCAAGAAAAATTACTCCTGAAGAGTTGGTAGAATATTTTATTTTCATGGAATAGATAAAAGATATAAATGTTCAACAAAGAACAAGTATAAAAAAAATGTTGACATAATTTAGGATGATAGTATGGTTTATGAATCATTTGATAAGAAGATGTTTGTAAAAGATGATGGAGATCACAGGGAAGAAGTGACAACGGCAATTGAAGATGGCCTTTAAGATTTTCCAATATTGTTGGAGGAGTTTAACAGCTATTCTATGAAAAAAATTATACAATTGTTTTACTAAATACACAACATTATCAACTATATTGAAGTCATAAAATTTGAAAGCTAGCAGTGGATGGAGTGACACCAGATTTATTAAAATACATGGTCTTCTAAAAGATATGTTACAAGAAGAAAGTTAACTACCATGCCAAACATATGATGATAAATGAATTTTATTTTAAATGGGAATGTTCTCTAAAAAATACATGATTGTAAAAATGATTTCATATATTTTTTTTGCAATGACAATGAATCACTCATAAAATTCCCTAATTCGGGTGTAGATCATTACATGAAAAATGAATCAAATCCTCTAAAATTTGATTGGTAATTTCCTATAATTTAATGATTTGGAAGACTATATTGAATTTAGGAAACAAAAAACATTTAACATGTCTTTTAGATACAATAATTAAAAATAGTAACCAACGTTATCCAGCAGATTCTCCACCCTAGAATAAAATTTATTACGACTTTCCTAAATTTGGAGTTGATCTGAGAAACATTCAGCTTCAGTTTTCTATATATGAAAGAAATCATTTTGGTGTGTATATGATTAATTACATTACATGTTATATCATGTTGGTAAATTATAATATTCCACCCTGGTTATACATGAAACACAAATACATCTTCTTGTTTCTTTTTATATCTGAACCAACGAAACCTGATTATGATATTGATATCAATTTTCTTGCATTGATATAAAATATGAAATTGTTATGGGATATATGTATTATAATTAAGGATACTCATATAAGTAAGTAATTTACATTGATGTCTATATTGTATGGAATGATAAACTACTCCTCCCTAAGGGAAATTTATCAGGCTATAACATTAAGGTAATGTTGGGGTGTCCTATTTTTGAAAAATTCACACACTCAGTTCAGTTGAAACATTTCTCAATGTCTTTACTTTTAGGAAATTGGAAATTTTTACCTTGAAAATGTAAATACAAATCACGGATGACAACATTCCATTGGAATATTTAACTTGGTTAAACATTTTTCCAATAACGAGAGACCAAAAATAAAAAAAAAGTAAAAAATATTGAAACTAGTTTATGTAAATCTTTTCTGAAAAACCTTAAAAATATCTATAGACTACATGTTAAATTTTAATTTAATTATAATTTAGTAATTTTTTGTATGTCAGACCTTTTCGTGATGTCATTCAAGTAAAAAAATTATAATTTCAATTTTTATTATCATGTTACTAAATGTTTCTAAAAGAAATAAATATAGGGTCCAGGCTAGGTTCAACATGATTGAAATGTGGTAAGGGAAGAGTAGGCACCAGTTAAGGGTAGAAGGTTTAATTTCTTTCCTATATCATCTTACACTCATTCTAGATAGGAAAAATTCAAATTTTTTCCTTTTCATTACAAGTGAAAAAGTTCTATAGATTTATTCATCAAATACCAAAAATGTTATTTTGATGACTAATTTGAAGTTTGAAAGACTAAAATTACAAAAATGTCATGTGTTGATGCAATATTTAATTCATATTAATTTCTAATGCCTTATGCCTCAAAATGTATGACATAAATTTTCCTGAATCGGTATCTTTTTCAAATCCATGTGTAGTAATGTTGTAGACCCACTGAGGTTTCCCATCATTAATAAAGATATTACAGTCATTTTATGTGAATTATTGATGTTTTACCAATCAAAATTCTTTGACATACTGGTCCAAATAATGGTTCACCTTTTCATCGAGGTTCAACTATGTGTTCATGTCCATTATAGATCAATGTACTCAATTGAATGGTATATAATGACTTTGAAAGGTTATGTCACAAATTAAAGTGGGCTAGATGTTTGTATTGCAGAACGATTTATTGTTGAATAAGTTGTTGAATTTTGTACTGATTACCTTTCATATGATGAAATCATTGGTCTCCCAAATTCTTATCATAGTGAAATCATTATGGGAGAAGTTATTTTGGGTGGTGATGTTTTTAAAATTACCATGACAGAGCGGGAGAAATAATATCTTAACATATCATATAATAGTGATGATGTTGATCCATACATTGAATCCCACAAACAAATTCATAGAGATATGAATCCCTTAAGGGCTAAAGGATATAAATCAAATACACATTAACAATACTTATAAGATGGTTTAAACATAAAATATATAAGGAGTTATATGAACATCTAAATCCAATTTTTGAACGAATTTATTTTCTCACTTGAGGACCAAATTTAAATGATTTACATTACAATATTTTTGTAAACAATTGTTACACATTCTATAAAAAAGAACAATATGACTTCAAAACAATGGAAAATAGTGGTTTCACACTTCTGGATGAAGTAATTCACATACCTGGTTCCAAGGGTAAGAATCAAATTTATGAAAATATTTCATATTTGGTCATTGTTGAACAGATATCTATGTTTTATTATATAAAATCTCAACTGATACATTTCCGTTGCAAGTTGGTTGATAGTTTCAAAGGAGTAAAATTTGTACAAATGGGACAGGAAAAAGGTGAATTTCAAAGTGGAAGAGTAAAAAGATGATCCATTGATAATAGAATCTCATGTCGTTAAATTATTTTATGTCTCTGATCAAAAAAATAAGAACTGATCAATTGTATTACTGGTGACTAAAAAAATGTTGAGTCAGATGAAAATTCATTTGAGGATGAAACTTTCACTGGGACATCACAATTAGTTCATGTTAGTCCCTATATAGAAAATGTCTAGTGCATTAGAGGTGACCGCAAAGATGTGATTTGGATTCTCGATTGAGGAACCAAATCATTTAATCCTTTAAAAAACAAATATGGTTCACTAAAAAGTTAAAAGTGTGTTTTAATATATTTTGTTTCCCTCATAATATTATCTGTTCTATACTTCACTTATATAATTTAAATTTAATTTTTTTTTCTAATAATGAATAAAATTTCATCTTCACATTATGGAAGAAGAAACTATAATAAAGGAACCCAATTAAAAAGATATAAAGGTAATGGTTTGAAATAATTTGTATATTTTTAAAAAAATATTTAATGAAATGTTGAGTTAATTTTAATTAATTTCTGAAGAGTTTTTTTATTTTATAATATTTTGGTCCATGTGTCATGCCTTTGTCGGAAAAGAAAAGATGTTGTCTTTTCTTTATCAAGTAGTTAATCTTTATTTTTTCATAGTAAAATAATTTTCCATAGAATTAATTTATTGTATTATATTTATATTTAATTTATTTATCATTAGTATTAATCTCATAATAAATGTTTTCTTATACATTTGGATTATTTTTTTTTGAGTTGGGGTGGTCTATCTAAATTTCATTCTTCTTCTCCCATAAATTATTCTCACCCCTATAGTGGTGCATTTATAACATTATTTCATGTTACCTCTACTACCTTAGCATGAAGATAAATGTTACTTCATATGCTCAATTACAATGCCAATTGTTATATTTTCACAGTAAACTAATGTTCTATAGAATTAATGTATTAATTTATATTTATTTGTAATTTTTTTAGTATTACTCATATAAAAATTGTTTTCTTAAATAGGTGGATTATTTTTTTATGTTGGGGTTCATTTTTCAAATTCCATGCCTCTTCTCCTGAAAAACATTCATACCCCTATATTGGTTCATTTATAAATTTCCATAAAGTTACATCCACCAAACATGTAGAAATAGAATTGACACTACCTATGCTTAACTACCGAGGTAATCATGATGTATTCACAAAAAAGAATTTTCTATAAATTTAATGTGTTATATCATATTTGTGTTTAATTAGTTTTTTTAGTATTATACACATAATAAATGTTTTCATATATTGTTGGATTATTTTGTTTGAGTTGGGATGCCCTATCTAATTTTCACGCTACTTATCCCTTAAACCCATTTCACAACGAAATCATACATTTATCAATTTCTTTCAAGTTACCTACAAATCCATTATAGGAAGAGAAATGAAATTTCCTAGGATCAATTACAGAGTTAATATTGATGTATTCATAGTAAAATTATTTTCCATAGTATTAATTCTATATTTAATAGTTATGTTTAAATTATCTCTTTTTAGTATTAATCACATAATCATTGTTTTCATATAAATTTTTATTTTTTTTAGGTGGGATACATTGTCCAACTTTCTTGTTTCTTCTCCCCTAAATCATTTTCACACCTTCATTGGTTTATTTATCGGATTCTTCCATGTAACCTCAAATACCATTCCTTGAATATAAACAATGCATCATCTTCTCAACTACTAAGGTAATCATGTTGTTTTCTCAATAAAATGATCGTATGTAGAATTTATGAATCGTTTTAAATTTATTATTAATTTAATTTTTTTTAGAATTAATCTTATAATAATTGTCTTGTTGTATAGTGGTATTCTTTTCTCCGAGATGACGTGGTCTATTTAGTGATTCTCGTACATTGTTGCAAGATCAACAAAAAAAGTAAACAAAAATCATGGAAACATCGATAATTTGGATTTTGGAAACATTTGGACTTGTTGGATTTAGTATCACAACAATATAACGAATGTTGTTATCAGTTTGTTTCCAAGTACTTATTTCTATTTCAAAATGACAATAAGCTTTGAAAAAAATTAAACTAAATCAATGTCTCTATAATGAGATCAAAATTGGAATTTTACATTAAAATGGTTCACTAACTAGAAACCATGATAACTCAGTTGTATTTTCTTGATAATTTAGGTCATCAATTTTTAAATTATTTTTGACATGTAGGAATTAGTCTTATGTCAAACGGATGAAAGATGTGATCTATATGAGTCAATGTGTGCATTTCAAATTTAAAATAAGATTTTTTTTAAAAAATAAAAGGGTTTTAATAAAAACCAAGAAAACACATTTATATTCTTTTTGATACATTAGGAAAAAAATCCATATGTGATTTAGAATGTGTAGGAATTAGTCGCATCTCAATCTGATGTACGGTGTGACCAGTATGGCTCTAAGTGCATAATTATTTAAAACTGACATCAATTTTATTAACATAAAACTAATCAAATAAAAATAAAATTAACCCATTCATATTGTTTTGATAATTTATAATAATGATACATAATTGATTTGAGACTTGCATGAATTAGTTGTTCTTCAATCCGAGGCATAGTGTGACCGATATGACTCCAATTGTGTGTTTTTATTGAAAATTGACATCAACTTTAGTAAAAAGGCCGATAGACTTCCTCAAAAAATAGTACTCATTTAGAATGGTTTAACTACATTAGAAAAATGATTTATAAGTCATTTTTTATGTGTAGGAAATGTCCACACCCTAATCCAATGCACGGTGAGATAGGTATGACTCCAAGTGAGTATTTTTATTTAATATTGGCATCAATTTTAGTAAAATTAACCCTCACTATTAATTTATTTTTATATTATTAATAACGTACGATTTTTTTTCTTATATAGGTGCATTAACTTTCTCGATAAGTTTTGGTTTGTTCAGAAATAAAATTAGTCGGGTTAGGATTAAAATGAATATTAAATTTTTTTTAAATATGTACCAATTTTTATATATTTAATTGTATGAACCAATTTGAAAAATGACTATAATATGTTAATTTTTTATTATGTTTCTTTTATATATTTCCTTAATTTAAATCATATAGTTGGACTCTTTTTTTATATCTGGTGTGTCTGGTGTTGTGGTGTGCTGTTATAGCATATTGTAGTGGTGTTTTAGTGTGCTGTAAAGGTGCACTGCCATACGTCCCTTTATCAACGCTTTTAAAAGTACTGATAAAAATAACATTTATTAATTCTTATAAAAGCATTAATAAATGTCTACATTGTCAGTGCATATAAAATAATTGATAAGGGTTTTTGTTATTAGTGCGTCCATAAAAACTAATGGAAGTCTATTTTAATAGTGGTCAAAGAAGTGATGATAAATGACCATTTATGAGTGCTTTTATAAGCAATGATAAATGGTTCCTATAGGAGTGCTAAATTAAAGCACTGATAAATGTCCCCTTTATCAGATATTTTTTAGTGCCGATAACAGACCGATCTATTATAACATTTTCAACACTGATAAAATACTAGGGCTTTTAATCTCACACATGTTATTTGTTCTTTTATAGCACAAATAAATATATTTTCTAGTACTATGAAAGGATAGTTTTCTATTAGGGTCATCATCAGATTTCCCATCACATTGTATGCTAATATTTTTTTTCTGATTCCCTATATTTTCTAAAACTAGAAATAATTGAATAAGAATTTATTATCATAGTGAGTAACCACATAATAATGAATAGTTACATATAGGATGTCTATGGTAGGAAACCTTTCTTTAATATAAGACACTTTAGTTTAACCATGGGTTATTATTATCCAAATAATTTTTAAATCCATTGTAATGGTTCATGAATAGTTTTTCAATTCCAAAAGCATGTCCCCTAGGAGTTTCATTCCATGTGTCCAACAAATCCCATTGTTCAATACCAGATTTCCAAGAGTGGGGACTATGACATCTTGTTGGAGTTGTTATCTATAGGTAAATTTGTGCCAGATCCAAAAACACTTTTAACATCAATAAAGGGATTTACTTCTAGGAAACCACTCACTCTATCCTTTACCAAATTTTGATGACATTTTAATATTCTTTTCAGTATCCTTAATCATTTATTAGACATTTCATTTGATTTATCAACAAGGTTATCTCATCATATTCTTTAAAGGTTTACTAAACAATTTCCTTGATACCAACTATAGTGACCATATGGTTTCATATATTAACATTAAATATCATTTTTAGAAAAAATAAAACATTTTAAAAATACATTCTAAAATACCTTATAAGTCTAGGGACATTAGAAATATGGAAACCTAAAAACCGGTTCATAAGTGAGCTAGATTATATCCCACTAGGCTACTCCTGACTAGAAACCTTCTTAGCCACGTCATACATAATATATATCATCATAACCTAGGGAAGAAAAATTAAAAAGGGGTGATCTTAGATTCTCAATAAGGTTAAACAGGGGAACATGTAAGCATAAACAAGAGAATTAGAGTTTGATATCATGTTCAAAACATTTTAAAATTATACCATGCATATCAAAGATCATAAACCTGAATCATGACACAAATCTTGATATTTCATATTTCATTAATGATAAGGAAATAAAGAACATAATCCATGAAATCATAAACAAGGAATAAAACATGGAATTATTGAAAATATATTAGAATATAATATGATTTATATTTTAGAAAAGGCAAGGATAAGAAGGTTATATTGGAGGAAAACTTACTTTAGTGAACTTGCTTCACTCCCTGTTCCAGCACTGTATTACTGAATAGAGGTCACTCCTCATTCCATCCCTACAATACTGTCCCAATTTCACACCTTGTTCCATGCATATATATCTCATGAGATATAATTATTAACCAAATTCATTGGATGGAGATAAAGGTCCCACACATCTCATAATAAAATAAACCATACATGTTCCACAAGATTATAAATTATCATATCACAGCCTATTAAATTAAATGGGTATTATAATCATGTAATAATATCATCACCTATGGAAAAGGTTAGGTTTGATAATAATTTCATCATAAATATAACATGTTAAAATAAGTCGGTTTCAAAAGTATATAACCTATGAATGAAAATGAGGTTTTATAAACATTTTTCCATCAAAATATAACCTATTTAGAGAAATAATAATAATATAAACATTGAATCATTCCCCTAAAAGGAATAAGTATCACCAATGTATGTGATCCTCTGTGAGGATTAATTTTGAATGATATTTTAAAAACATTTATTATGAATAATATAATTATTCTTAATAAACTCATTTTTAAAACATAAAACATTTTGAAAGCTATTTTATTTCAGAAAATAGTTGAAATTTTTTAAATGAATCTAAAAAACATTTTGAAACCCTTTCATTATGAAAACGTGTTAAGGATCTTGAAAAACATTTGAAAACAATTTCATTGATAATCGCTTTTCAAATCATTTTTCCAAAAAATATCCTTTCAAAAATGTAATGCAAACTTCAATGAAAATATGGTGGGTAAATTTTTACATTTTTTATATTGTAAAATATAACATTCTTTTTATATGTTAATAAGTATAGAAAAATTTCCTTGAATAGAAAACAACAGAACGATTATTATATAACACTTTTTTTAAAATGTTAAAAACTATTAAAAAATCATTTTAATATCTTAGTAATATATTATAATATTTTTTAAACCGTTTTTAGAAAACATGTTTTTAGAGGAACGTATATTTCTGACTGAAGAAATAGGTAGGGTTGAATTTTATTTAAAAAATTTTTAATTATTAAATTTAACATTGAGTTGAATAATGGTAATAAAACATTACTGAAATATGAAGAAACATAGAGGAATAAAATTTATGAGTGTTCTTGAAAAATGGATCCTTATATTTCAATAATTAATTATTAGTCATACACAACTTTGATAAACTATTATATAGTTTTAATATACTCTTATCGTATGGTAGCCTTAAATCATACTCTACATATATGAAAAATAAATTACAAGAAGCATTAAAATTTCATGAAAATAAAAATATTCATGTTATAACATTTCAACATCATTTTATAAACCTCATATAAAAATATAGTTGTATAACATGGCAAGAATCTCAAAGGAAACTAATTGATAAAAAATTACATTACTCATTTGGTAACTTTTGAAACAAAACTGCCCTTATAGAAATATCATTGAAATTTTATTTAAATACCCAAATATTTAGTTATAATAGGTATAAAATACATTCATGGTGTAAGAACCTAGTTCTTATTTTTGAGGTACATGTTTCTCCTTTTCCTTTTTCCTTATGTGTTTTTGAGAAAATATGGAAAATGTGGAAAAATACAAAAAATTTGTGGGTACACCCCGTGTACCTTTCCGCACTCCATGTACATTTCCAATGTGAGATGAGTATATAAGGTGTAAAAATGACTACACGCTGTGTACATAGTAATACACATCGTTTAACCAGTCAGCAAGTGATTAGTAAGGCGGTGGAAGTAGCCACTAGTTGAATGACAGTACACCCCATGTACATAGAAATACACGTTGTGTAACCAAGACGACTGATTAATAGTGAGGCGGTGGAAAGTAATCATCAAAGGAACAATTTAAAAATGGAAATTACATGCCATGTACTTGAGAGTACACACTGTGTTGATGTTTTTTTTCTTAAAACAGGAAGTAGCCTCCTCTTTCGATTGAGGAAGCTTAGAACTCCCGAGATCCGCGGGAGAGAAGGTTGGATCTTAAATGAGGTCACGACCGCACGTCGGGACTCTGATTCCTTCGCCAATGATCTCATAAGAACCGCATGGGTGAGTTCTTCTCTCTTCTTGAACAAATATTTTCAATTATTTTTTGATGGGATGTTATTTATATTTGATCTAGTGAATGTTTATCCCATATATACGCTGTTCTCTGTTGAATCGGGAGGCATCGTTCATGTAAATTGATCAAAGTAGATCGAGGATGGTGGTCTGGTGTTTATTTCCAACTATTAAGTTTATTTTCTGTAACGATGTGCTACACACCCATGTTTGGAGTGTCGTATGTCTGAGGCCTTAGATATTAAGATATCTAAAAATGCATAGATAATATAATGAACATGTAAAAACTATTTTTTGGGATCATTTCCTTGATCCAGGGACTCCTCGTAGGTGTGATTCCCTTGTTTAGCCATATGGCCAGGATACCCATGGGTATTCTTTGATTATAGGATTCTATGAGTTTTCTTGAGAGAAAATGTATATAAATTCCTTTTTATGTGTTGGGATCAGCTCGGTTAATTGCTATCATGAGCCCAGCATTTCGCTTAGCCCGAGGGTGGTGTTCTGTTTTTCCTGAGGGAAACGTTTCTTATGCCTGTGGGCAGTAGCTTCCATGCCTGAGGGAAATATCTTGTCTGCCTATGGGATAAATTCATTATGCCTATAGGCAGTTACCAATGGGTTTCGATTCAATATACCTGAGGGTAAATATTTTCTTGTCTAAGGACACTATTTACATAGAATAATTATTGTGGTGATTACCTATGTTGTACCTGCCAAGTGAGAGCACAAGATTAGAATTGAAAAATAATTAATAAAATGGCATGTTAACTATGGAGATAGTTACTTTTGAGTACTACCTAATTTTCAACATTATATTATTGTACACTTCTCTTGCACATGTTCACGGACATTTTTGTATGGGCCTTTGGTTGTTGCGTACTAGTATTTATTTCTCACACACGGTTTGGGTCACATCTTGGGCCCATGCAGATTATATTGCTATAGGTGTTGATAAGGGTAAGGGACCCTATAAAGGTACTTGATTGTTTCAGAGGAGTATAAGAGAATGGTACTGACCTTAGGCTTGTGATGATGTTGAGTTCCTGTTGCACTGTTTTAATTTGTTTTGCTATACTTGGTACTTTGTACCGTACAGTATTTGATTTTAGTGTAGCTTGTATTGACTGATTTCTTAGAAATATGACATACCGCATCATGATATATATATATATATATATATATATATTTAAGACTACTAGTTATCTTTTCCTTCTATTGTCCATTTCTGGTTTATTTTTTCTACTGCTTCCATTGTTTCATGTTTATATTTTATTCTCCTGCACTACAATTTGACGAATAAGGTCATAGTTATCCCTCTATTAGTCCATGGCCCTCATTGCTAGTCGGTAGCATCTGGCGTTTAGGGAAATGCTCTTGAGGTAATGTGACCAACCGGGTTTGGGGCACCTGTTCTGTGGCACCCAGATTCGAGTCATTACAATGTGGTATCAGAGAAATTTCATTTCTTTGACTTACATTTTGGAGCCTACAGTTAGGGATAGGATGAAATTGGTATTTGGTAATAAGATGTGCCCGAGAGTAGTTAACTCGTGTACCAGTAAAAGACCATCTACATCGTTTAATTGCGATTTATCTGGTATTTCAATTTTATAGTTGATTGGATTTTCATCATTGGGTGACACACTTGTGGTGTGCTATTTATATTTTATACATTTTTTCTATTTAGTTGCAACCCGATGAGATGAGGGTATGCCAACTAATACATCATTAGGAACATGTTAGAATCACATGCCATGCATAGTTTCAATTCCATGTAGTTGCCTTAGAAATTTCATGTTGGGGTGATAGATGATGTGCTTGAAAATTCCTGATGTTATGATTGGTACCTTGTTTGATACTCATATTATTTATAAGGTATTGGAACATGTTACGATTGGGTTTATGGAAGCTAAAATTTGGTTCCTGAGATGTATGGGCTCTCTTGGGATGGAATTTAGAGGATCATGATTTAGAATTTTGTTGTGTTTTGCACTATAAAGCAAATGGATGGGTGTTAAACTTTGATTATTGGGGAGTTTGGGCCCCCATAGATCAGAACTGGGAATACTGACGCATGAAATTAATGAAAAACGGGCTCCGGAGTAGTTTCTAAGGTGTACTATCAAGAAACCCAGACAACACAGCATGTGGTTCATTGATCACATGCCCTATAGTCTTCTGTTCTAGAATAAATGAATGAAATAATAATTACACACTTTGTACCATAGGTACACGTTGTGTATTTTCTAACCGTGTCATAGGTCATGTAGGCAGAAACACGGGAGGGGAAAACTCTAGAGGGAACACACCGGGTATCGGTTGTACATTCCATGTCGTGTTGACCCTGTGTCCACCCATGTGACTAACAACATGGATGGAAAATTCTTTGCTTAAAGAAGTTGTGTCACTTCTGAACACGCCATGTAGTGTAATCTGGGAATCTAGCCGTGTAACTAACAAAATGGGTCAGTTTTATACTTTCTAGTACATGTCGTGTCCATCTAGAACATGCCTTGTAGTGTGAGCCTTGTATCAGACCGTGTCTCAAATAACATGGTCGGCAAAGATCGTTTAGTACACGCCATGTACCTATGTGACATTCCATGTAGTCTTCACCGATAAGAGGACATTTAGACTTGGTCATGTGGGTGGGGAGATGGAGTGGTGTAGACGATGTGTGTGGGTGTAACACGCCGTATACCGAGGGTTGAGACACGCCTAGGGTAGCATCATAACATGACCATATAAGGGATTAAGGGTACACACCATGTAGACCTTATGCATGCCGTGTAGTAACTTTTTCCTTGTTTTTGGGGTTTTTTTCTCTTTTTCAATGTCACTCTAAACCGAGAAAAAGAATCCTTAGAAGTAAATTAAATTAAGGCTCGTGTTTGACCTTGTAGAGTCACAACATCGAGAAGACCACCTGTTGTTCACCAATAGAGAGACAATGATTACACTCTATACATGGTTGGACATGGGCTACCGATGGATCCTATAGTAGTGCCAGATGTGGCGCCAACTGTTATACCAGATGCAGGTGCAGATGTGCAGTTCTGTGAAGGCTTCATGTGGTTTATGCAGACCTTCCATGGAGCACTGTTGGCTACCACATCTATGGAAGAGCTGACACGTATATTCCTACTGCAGTATACACCTATGTTTTCAGGGTATGGCGAACCACAGGTTGCAGAGTCATGGCTGGATTCATTTCATACTATCTTCAAGGATCTTGAGACGCCTCTAGAGAGGAGGGTCATTCTCTCTAAGTATATGTTGCATGATTCCTCCAAGAGGTGGTGGGATGTTACCACCAAAACTGAGCATCACTGAGACATGGAATGGGAATATTTTCAGGTGGTATTCTATGAATTTTAATTTATAGAGATTATAAGGACAGATCAAGCTCGAGAGTTCGTGAATCTGAAGCAGCGTTCCATTTCAATGATCTATTATTCTTCCCACTTCACTGAACTAAAACGTTTTGTACCTATACTATTGGTTTATGAGACTTTGAGGGCTAGAATCCTTGAGGATAGTCTTTAATATGACATTATTGCACTGGTTAATGTTTTCAGGTTTCCTACAGTGCATTCTATTGTGAACTAAGCATTGATTACAGAGCGGAACATGCAGGAAACTAGTGGTGTCGGTAAGGGCAGTTCGACACCTGTTTTTGGTACTATTTCTACCGATAAAAGGAAGATGCAGATGGATTTATCTCATAGTGTCAACAATGACTAGAGTGATTCTTTAGGTGGACAGGTCATGTGCTACCATTGTGGTAAAGAGGGTCACAAGAGGCCTCAGTATCCATGTGACCAAGTGGGGTGTCGCGCTTGTGGTAGGACAGGTTATCTTTAGCATCTTTGCTGGGCATTTCCACCAGTGACTAGTGATAGGGGTTCTGTGCAGACTACCTATACAAAAGAATTTCCAAGAGCTTCTTAATAGTCAGGGAATTGGAATACATCTGGACGTTCAGGCCGAGGTGGTGGTCATGGCCTTGGTATCCAGACATCAGGAACTCAGAGATAGTAGGGTGGGCCAGCTCAGGGTAGCCATTCTGTGTCGTAGGGTCGCAACAATGGGCAGGCATATCCGGTGAAAAATAATCAATAGAAGAAGGATCTCAGAGCTTCCACTGTCAAAGATACTCTTCTAATTGCTTCTATTTTATATTCAGTACTCTTCAATACTTGTGCTACACATAGCTTTATATATGTGCCTGTTATGGAAAGCCTTGGGCTCTTTGTTTTTTCTTTTCCTGATATCTTGATGTTAGACACTCTGTTGGAATTTAGAACGGTAGTTGTGAATCAGTGCAAGGAGTTCCCCCTTGAGGATGGTGGGTGTCACTTTATATGGGACCTCTCAGTCTTAGAGATGACAACCTATGATGTCATACTCATGATAGAATGGTCGGTACCCTTTTCAACCTTTTTGGATTGGTATTGTCATAGGGTGAGTTTTACATAACCAGAGGGTGGAGATTTTCTATACAAGGGAGAATGGGATGTACAGGAGAGCCGAGATGGACCTGAGAATTGTGAGCGAGATGGAGTGACAAACCCAATTATGAGTTTATATCTTGATGACCAGTGAACTTGTTAGAAGGATTTCCCTCTAGTGGTTAATCGTTTCTGGGATGTCTTCCCGAATGAAATTTCAGGTCTACCTCCAGAGCGAGATGTGGATTTCTATATTGATCTTGTTCTAGGATTAGCAATGGTGTCCAATACTCCTTACAGGATAGCTACACCAGAGTTTTAGCAACTCACGAGAGAGTTAGAGGAGTTGTAGGCAAAGGGTTTCATCCGACCCAGTACTTCTCCTTGGGGTTCGTCTGTCCTGTTTTGGAATAAGGCGGATGGTGTCCTTGGACATTACATGGATTATCGAAATCTAATCTAGTTGATGGTAATGAACTGATATCCCTTACTAATGATTTATGATCTTTTTGATCAACTTCGAGGAGCATGAGTGTTTTCAACAATTTAATTGAGATTGGGATGTCATCAGTTTCATGTTAGACCATCATACATACCACTTACAACATTTCTAAGCATATATGGTCTATATGAGTACCTGGTCATGTCATTCGGACTCACAAACATGCCCACAATTTTCATGCCTCTGAGGAATCGTGTCTTCCACCCTTATCTGGACACTTTTGGGGTAGTCTAAGTGGATGATATCTTAGTTTACTCTCACACTCAACACGACCATTCCACCCATCTTGAGATCATACTGGGTACACTGAGAGAGCATAATCTATATGCTATGCTCTCAAAGTGACACTTTTGGATGGACCAGATTCACTTCCTCGGTCATATTATCTATAAGTCAAGAGTTGTGTTCGACCCATAGAAAGTGAGAGTAGTATTTACCAGTGAGAAGCCTAAGATCGTGTTTCAAACACTGAGTTTTTGGGGGCTGGCTAGTTACTACAGACACTTTATACAGGACTTCTCCCACATAGAAGTGTTGTTGATGGGTTTGACTATGATGGATGTAAAGTTATCTTGGTCAAAAGCTTGCGAGAGAGCCTTTCTGGAGCTGAAGGGAAGGTGGACATCATCACCAGTCCTGATACTTCCAGAGTAAGGGAAGATATATACTGTATACTGTGGTGTATTAGGTATTTGGCTAGGAGTAGTGTTGATGCAGGGCAATTGATTAGTTGCATACTGGTCTCTATAGTTGATG
Source organism: Viscum album (assembly GCA_963277665.1). Classification (NCBI taxonomy): domain Eukaryota; kingdom Viridiplantae; phylum Streptophyta; class Magnoliopsida; order Santalales; family Viscaceae; genus Viscum; species Viscum album. The sequence continues at coordinate 1,926,122,654 of OY728160.1, forward strand.
CCTCATGAGAGGAATTATCCGACCCATGATCTCGATTTGGCTTCATTTGTTCATGTGGTAAGCTATTGGAGAAATTATCTATTGGGAGAACATTTTGTGGTGTTTATGGACCAAGATAGTCTTAAATACATATTTACATAGCATTAAATGAATTTGAGATAGCTATGATGGGCTGAATACCTTTAGTCCTTCGACATTGAGATTTCCTATACACCTGGTAAAGGTAATGCAGTAGTTGATGCACTGAGTAGGAGGACTCAGATACAGGCAGTGAAGGAGGCCAGTGGTGAGTAAGAGCTTATGAATTTGTTCCCTGAGATGCATTTGGAGGTGCACGATAGTCTGGGGAGAACCCATCATTCTTCCACAGCTATGACTTCTACCCTCCTGGATAGAGTGACAATGAGGCAGCTATCAGATTCGGAAGGCCTAGTTCTACAGGAGTCCGTGGAAAGTGGGGTCCCTCCTCCAAGTTGTACGATAGGCGATGACAAGGTATTGCATATCCAAGGACGTGTCTGGGTTCCATGGGATATACATGAGGAGTTGATGCGAGAGTTTCATGATTCAACATGGGAAGTACATACAAGAGTTAAAAAAATGTTTCATGACTTGAGACATTAATATTGGTTGTCGGGTATGAAAAGAGAGGTAGTTCGTTTTGTTATGAGATATTCCACCTATCAGCCAGTGAAGGCAGAGCATCAGAGGCCAGCTGGACTGTTACAACAGATACCCATTGCGGAGTAGAAATGGGATGATGTCACAATGGACTTCGTGACTGGCTTTCTGGGGTCACCTTGAGGCAATTATGTCACACGGGTTGTTTTGGACAGACATACGAAGGTTTCTCACTTTTTTCCGATCATGGAGACCTTCGGTGTTGACGATCTAGAGAAGTTGTATATCCGAGAGGTGGTACTTCTTCATGGGGTCCCGAGTTCTATAATTTCAGATAGGGACGCCCATTTTACATCTCATTTCTTGCAATGTTTTCAATGGGCACTGGGTACATATGTCCTTCTGAGCACAACTTACCACCATCAGTACAATGTCCAATCAGAGTGTATGATACAAGTGCTTGAGGACATTCTGCGTGCATGCGTTCTGGACTTTGGGGGTTCTTGGTACAAGCACATACCCCTGGTCGAGTTCACCTAAAAAAGTAGTTTTCAGGAAACTATAGATATGGAACCTTATGAGGCATTATATGGTAGTCCATGTTAATAACCTTTGTGCTGGTTGGAGGCAGGTGAGGCATCTTTACAAGGACCACGTCCCATGCAGGAGACTTCAGAGCAGGTCCAGTTGATAAAGAAGTGGATGGTTGTTGCACAATCTCGTCAGAAATCTTATACAGATCGCCGCAGACGACCCTTGGAGTTCATGGTCAGGGATCAAGTTTTCTTTCATGTTTCACTGAGGTTGGGACACATGCGGATCAGGAGACATGGTATACCTTCACCAAGGTATGTGGGGTTGTTTGATATTCTGGAGAGAGTTGGGTTTATTGCCTATTGATTTTAGTTTCTACATAGGTATCAAGCCATGCACAATGTCTTCCATGTTTCTTCGCTATGTCATTATCACTCAGACTCGTCTCATGTTTTCCAGCACGAGGAGGTTTAACATCAGGTCGACGCATCCTTTGAGGAGTATCGAATTCCTATTGTTGATAGGGGCACAAAGGTTCTCCGAGGATGGTCTATTCCTCTCGTATGGCTGCTATGGTAGCATGACTGACTGAAAGACGAAACCTAGGAGTGGGATACCGATGTACATGCTCAGTTTCCTAAGTTTTCCATAGCTTTATCTTCAACACCCTTGGAAGTGAAATTTGGGGACAAACATGATTAAGAGTGGAAGTTTATAAGAACTAGGTTATTATTTTTAAGGTAAGGGTTTCTTCTATTCCTTTTTCCCTAATTGTTTTTGAGAAAATAAGGAAAATGGAGAAAAATCCCAAAATTTGTGGGTACATGTTGTGTTCTTTTCCACATGTCATGTGCTTTGGCCATGTGAGATGAGTATACATGGTGTGTTGGACTATCGGTGATGAAGTGTATAAAAACTGATTTCAGGCTGTGTACTTAGTAATACACGTCGTGTAATCAGTTGGAAGGTGAACAGTTAGGTGGTGGGAGTGGACACCAGCGGATTTATAGTACATGCTATGTACTTAAAAATAAACATCGTGTAACCAAGTAGACTGATGAACAGTGCTGCAGTGGAATGTTTTTGTTAGAGTAATAGTTAAAAAATTAAATGTGCACACTGTTTAATTGAGAGTACACACCGTGTAGTAATGTTTTTTTTCTTAAAACAGGCAGTAGCCTCCTCTTTCGACATAGAAATCTTAAATTTCCCAAGATCCATGGAAGAGAAGGCTAGATCTTGGAAGAGCTCCCGACCGCACACTGGGACACAGATTCCTTCACCGGTGATCTTGTTGGAACAGTGCGAGTTCGTTCTTCTCTCTTCCTTAACATTTCCTGCCAATTCTTGCCCTAGGGGAATTTATTTCCATTTGAAAGGGTGAACGTTTATCCTAGATCTATGCCATTCTTGGTTGATTCAGGAGGAATCATTCATTTATATCGATCAGAGGAGATCAAGATTGCTGCTCTGGTATTTATATACAACTATTGAGTTGATTTTGTGTACCAATGTGCTACGCACCCACGTTTGGGGTGTCGTATGGCAGATGCCTTAGCTGTAAAGATATCTATAATTGCATATATAATCTAATGAACATGATTAAATTGTTGTTTGGGATTTTTGTCTTGATCTAGGGCCACCCTTTGAGGGTGTTTCCCTTATTTATCCATTTGGTCAGGATACCTGTGGATATGCCATGATTATAACATTATTTGAGTTTTATTGAGATAAAATGTATATAAATTGCTTTTTTATATATTGGGATCATTCCGGTTACTTGATAGCCTGAGGGAATTATTTCTCACAGCCCGAGGACAATGTTTCCTTTAGCCTGAGGGAAAATTTTCTTATTCCTATGGGTAGTAGCTTCCATCCCTGAGGTAAATATCTCGTGTACCTGTGGGCTAAATTGGTTATTCCTGTGGGCAGTCACCGGTGGGTTTTGATTCTATTTACCTAAGGGTAAATATTTTCTTGTCTGAGGTCACTATTTACATTCAATAATCGATGTTTTGATTTCTTTTGTTGTACATACCAAGCTAAAGCACAAGATTGGAATTGATAAATAATTAATAAAATGGAAATGTAACTGATGATGATAGTTACTTTTGAGTACACCCTAGTTTACTGAATTTTTTTATTTCACACTATTGTTTGACATGTTCACTGATAGTTGGGTACGGGCCTTTGGTGGTTGCCTACTGAGATTTATTTTTCACGCCCAGTTTGGGTCATGTCTTGGGCCCAAATAGATTATATTTCTGCAGGTGTTGACAAAGGAAAGAGACCCTATACATGTACTTGATTGTGGAAGAGGAGTATGAGAGAATGGGACCGATCTTAGGATTGTGATGCTGCTAAGTTCCTGTTGCTCTATTTTAGTTTTTTTGTTGTTGTACTTGGTACTTGGTACCAAATTGTATTTGATTGTAGTGTATCCAATTTTGACTGCTTTCATAGAAATAGGACATATCGCATCATCATATATAAATTAATGATAGTTATATTATCCTTTTGTTGTTTATTTTTGGTTTATTGTTTCTATTTCATCCGTTGTTTAATGTTTATAGTTTATTCCGCTGTGCTACACTTTGACGAATGAGGGCATAGTTTCCCCACTATCTGTCCTTGGCCTTCGCTGCTAGTCGAGAGCCTCTGGCGTTTGAGGAAATGTACTTGAGGTCATGTGCCCAACTAGGTTCGGGGCACCCGTTGTGTGGCACTTGGATCCGAGATGTTACACATGGGAAGTATATACACCACACAAAAGATGATAGTGGTGAAGATGGTGTGTATCTCATGGAAATGAATAGTACAATGAAATTAAATTTTCCTGAGTCTGACTCGTCTCATGTGTCTTCATAATCATCAATAAAAATCTTATGTTAATTAATTAAACTCATAAAATCATTTTTCCTATTTATTATTAATTTTAATTCACTTATTTTAATGTAGTATACAAATACGTAAAAATTTATGTTGAAGTTGGGTGTTTGGACCACATTCGGTTCATGTGATATAAATGACTTTTGTTGGTGGACTATGGTAAAAGGGGTCATTATATAAAAATATATTGATTAATAATAATGAAATAATTATAATATTTATACCCTCTAAATACATTTAAAACCAATAATTAAATATGGATCTGAAATATGAATCGACGTTACAATCATGGAGATGATAGTTCGTAAGTAAGTGATGTTCCCATTTCTCCATGACCATTATGGAATGAAGGTAAGTAACATTAATCATTATATAATAATAATTATATAGTAAATACCATATTATTTAATAATTTATACTTATATATCTAATTCTAATGATTTTAAAGGAATCAAATCGTGTCAAGGAGGTGGTATTCAACCCATCCATGAACGATATTTTCACATTATAAGTGTGTGAAAGGATACAAATAAAATGTTATATATTATATTTATGGAAATTCATTATTGTCCTAAAAATCCTAAATATATTCTATAAAACATATATTTAATTTAAACTATCCTTTATATACTCCATGTAGTGTTTGAAAAAATCACATCGTTTTGAGGAGAAGGTAGTCCACGCATCCTGAAACAAAATTATCGTTTTTACACCAACTGAAAAGTATAAATATATGGGTTGTAAAATGATTAAATAATCCTAAAAAATAATATTTATAATATATAACTTATATAAAAATATTTTCCATCATAATTTCTAGTATTATATTTGGTAAATGAAAAGTGATCAATCATTGTATTATGAGGCAATAGTTGGTTGCACATATACACACTATTTCTGTTTCCCCTTAGATAAATGTCTATGTGTTTGTAGATTTAATATATAGCATCAATATAACCTTGTATTTTTTTTATACAAGTTATATAATAAAATAAGTTAATATTAATTGTTTAGGGAGTAAGGAAATAAAACAATAGAATGGAGCTTGAAGGAGGGTGTTACCTCTTTATCTCGTAAAACCTTTTGGGTTGCACCAACATGATTCCTTGGGAGAATTTATTCAATAATTTAATATTAAATAAGTAAGTGTGGAATTTTGGGGAGATATTTTTTAGTGTAATGAAAAACATAATTGGATTGATATGTGTATGGAAGTGGGAGGATAGGAGGACATTTATAGTGGAGGAGTGGAACACTTGTAATATTCTGGAAAAGGGAAAACCCCAAACATGTTTTTTTATTGCATTTGGATACAATAATGGTCCAATGCAGATACAAGTGAGCATAAGGTCTAAATATTTCGATGAAATGTATTTTGGAAGGTGTATAAGTAGTATTGGCATGTAAGGTTATGGTTTCTTCCCTTATTATGATTAATTTAACATTAATCGTAGTAATTAATTTTAATTAATTTAACTAATATTTTTGGTAAAAAACATGGTAAAAATTATTATACAACATAAATAATTCTGATTCCAAATATGGGATCCATTTTTCCAAATTACCATCACAGTTGTGGTGTAAATTAATTTAAATTTAATCGCACAGATGGGATGACATTGTGGGTTTTTAAAGTAATAAGTTTCAAATGTTTTCCATATTTTTGTTGTCAATTTCAAAGTGAAATTGATTACGATGAAAGTTGGTTTTAATGATAAAAAATTAAATTAATTGAATGTTATAACCGACTTAAATTAAAATTTAATAATAAAAAAATTAAATGAAAAATATTTTTTGAATTAAAATTTAGTATTTTTAATTATTCATTAAAAATTAAACAACATAGAAATATACCAAAAATTCCCCCTACAAAAATTTTTATAATTTTTTTTTAAATAATCAGTTTATATTGACATATATTATTTAATAATTTTTGATAATGTAAATTTAAAATAGGCTCTCGATTAAAATGCAGTAAAATTGCCTTAAAAATTATTGTGTTTTTTGTGTTAAATTTTTTGTATTCATATATTTTTCTTATAAAATATATTGGATGAATATTAAAAAAATTCATTGGATATGTTACATAATTTTAAATAAAAATTAATTTATAATGATAATTAATTTAATTTATTTGTATTAAAAATAACTTTGTAATAATTAGAATAGTTTTCTCTAAAAGTTACACCCTATTATTTAAAATAGTTCTTATATACATTTATAAACAATTTGAAACTATTTAATTAATTTTATATTTTACAAAACCCATATTTTTTATAAGTTTGTTAATTATATTCATAAAACATAATTTATGGGATATATTATATAGTATTATTTTAAATAATGATATTTTTAATATCATGTTAATGTTCGGTAACACATGGTCTTCCGTGTTATGAAAGACATCATGGAAGGTCAGTCTTGTATGAAAATTATGATAATCTTAATGTTACATGTAGATAAAAGTAAAATGTATTATTTGTTTTGTTCACAATTAACATGGTATTTCATAAAATGTAATCCAAACAAAATGATTAAAAATAAACTGTTTTCAACATTTCATTAGATGAAAAACTATCAAAAAGAATTCATTAACATAAAAAATATATTTAAAATAATATTATATTGTTACACATATCATACAATAGAAAATTTGGCCAAAGGGTTTTTTAATGGGTTTAGGGTGAAATTTATTAGGGTAATGGGTCAGCTGAGGCCCACTTCCTGTGGCTCTCAACATTTCCAGTGGCGCTTTGCCACCCATTTTTTTTTTATTTTTTTGTTTTTCACACCTCCCTTTTATTGTTATTTTGTTTTCACCCCTCTTTTATGTTTTTTGTTGTTTTTTTCCACCCCCTTCCTTTTTTAATAAATAATTACAAAATAAATAATTAAAATTTTCAAAATATGCTTATAAATATGTATTTAATAATGTTAACTTATTTATAATTATATCAATAAATATATTTGTCCTTATATAATTATAAATTTATATTTATATAGTTATAAACATTATTTAATTATATAATAAAATAATGAAATAAACCTTATATATAATTATTTATATAAATTTATATAATTATATAAAATTTTATAAATAAAAAATATGTATTAAATTAAAAATATATGGTTTATTTATATTTATATATTTATATTATATAAAATATAGGGGTGTTTCCAGATTTGTGAGTATTATTTATATATTTACATATAAATATTATAAATATTATAATTACAAATAGTTATATATATATGTGTGTGTAAATATAATTATATGTATATATTTAATTAAAAGTATATATTTATAAATATAAATCTATTTAAATATATTTTTTAAATAAAAAATATATTTTTAATTATATAATTATAAAATATTCTTTATAAATAAATATTTATAATTATAAAAATATGAATTTGTTTATAAATATATAATTATGAAATTATTGTTAAATATATATTAAAAATTTATTTATAAATATATTTAATATTCATATATAAATATATATATATATATATATATGTATAATTATATTTAGAATTATATTTAGAATTATATTGTAATTATATTTATACTTATATATTTATAATTATATATTTTTACATATATATATATATATAATTTTATATCTATAATTATTAATCTATGTTTATATAGTTATAAATAATTAATTATAAATATATTTGAAATATTGTAAAATATATAATAAATTGGTAATAAGAACAGTATTATTAATGACTATAAAATTTAAACTATATGACCAATATAAATAAAACATAACACGTGGATTAAACATAAAATAATTAGATGGAATTAAAAAAATTACGTAAACAATGTCGATAAAAAATATTTTATAGTCTTTCAATACCACATACTTGAAACTAAATAATGTTTCAATTATGAGAATTTGAAAGCTTATAAAATATAAACTATATGACCAATTTAAATGAAACTTAAAACATGGATTAATATTATACTAAATAGATGAAATTAAAAAAATTACATAAATAATGTCGATAAAAAATATTTTATAGGCTTTCAAAACCACCTAGTTGAAATATAAAAATGTTTCTAGTAAGTAACTTTGAAAGCCTATAAAATTTAATCTATTTTACCAATATGAATGAATATTAAAACATGTATTAACCATATACTAAATAGATAAAAATAAAAAAAAATTACGTAAAAAATGTCAATAAAAATAATTTCAGTCTTTCAAAACCACCTAGTTGAAACTAAAATAAGATTCAAGTATGTGACTTTGAAAGCATATAAAATATAAACTATAAGACCAATATATATGAAACTTAAAACATGGATTAAACATATACTAAATAGATGAAAATAAACAAATTACGTAAAAAATGTCGACATAAAATAATTTATTGTCTTTAAAAACCACCTACTTGAAACATATAAATGTTTCATGTATAAGAATTTGAAAGCCTATAAAATATAAACTACATGAAAAATATAAGTGAAACTTAAAACATGGATTAAACATATACTAAATAGATGAAAATAAAAAAAATTACCTAAAAAAGATGATATAAAATAACTTACAGTCCTTCAAAACCACCTAGTTGAAACTTCAAAATGTTTCATGTATGTGAATTTGAAGGCCTATAAAAGATAATAAATATGACCAATATGAAGGAAACATAAAACAAGGGTTAAACATATAATAAATAGATGAAAATAAAAAAATAATGTAAAATTTTTGATAAAAAATAATTTATAGTCTTTCAAAACCACCATGTTGAAACTTAAAAATGTTTCAAGTATGCGACTTTGAAATCCTATAAAATATAAACTATATGACCAATATAAATGAAACATAAAACATAGATTAAAAATAGTCTAAATAAATGAAAATAAAGAAATTACATCAAAAATTTTGATATAAAATAATTTATAGTCTTTCAAAACCACCTACATGAAACATAAAAATGTATAAAGTATGTGACTATGAAAGCCTATAAAATATAAACTATATGACCAAAATAAATGAAACATTAAACATGGATTAAACATATACTAAAGAGATGAAATTAAAAAATTTATGTAAACAGTGTCGATATAAAATAATTTATAGTCTTTCAAAACCACCTTGTTGAAACAAAAAAAATGTTTCAAGTATGTGACACTGAAAGACTATAAAATATACACTATATGACCAATATTAATGAAACATAAAACATGGATTAGACATGTACTAAAAAGATTAAAATAAACAAATTATGTAAAAAATTGTTGTTAAAAAATAATTTATATTCTTTCAAAACCAACTACTTGAAACTTAAAAATGTTTCAAGTATATAACTTGGGAAGCCTATAACTTTTGGTGCCTCCCCATGGTGCTGTGTAGAGGACTGACCAAAACCATGTGAGGAAGATGCATCAAAGTCATATGGGGTTCCATATGGCTCTAAAGCTCTTATAAATGGTAGAAATGGGTTACCGAAGAAGGCCTCATCAGGAGTAGAGGGGGCCACCATAAGATGTGTGAGTGAACCCGGATCAAAGTCCATAACAGTCTGCGGAGACGCCATATGTGGTATATAAGCATCTCCCTGTTGTGAAAAATCATCAGTCGACTGGGCCGAATCGTCTCTCTGTGGTTCGGCGACATCTGTAAGAGCAACTCTCGGATGTCGATGTCGTCGCCTCTACCCCTTCGGATGTTCTTGTCTCTATCATCCAGCTGGAATCAGCGGTGGTGGTGCATCCTCCTCAGCAGGCATAGTTGGGACATCGTCATCCTCAGGTGCTTCAGCCTGAAGATATGGATCATGATATATATGTGGATCCTCATCAAAAAAATGTCATGTATCAACCAGAGATGATCTAATAGAGCCACGACATCCCGATTAACCACATCCCTCATAATATATGAATTCTCTTAAGGATATGTGGAATGTGAAAGATGGACAATCTCATCTTCCTGCAAAATAAATAACATTCAAATTAATATAAAAAATGTGTAAAAAAATTAAATCTTTTTTAAAATACCAACTGTTGAATGACAATTCCCTGATGTGTAAGGTGCATGATGTTGTGATGTCGATACCAGTGTGCATAATCCCCCTGATCAGTTAACTGAGAGTGTGTTGCGGTATATCCATGTGGAAAGATAATGAATTAGGAATGCCTGTCCCAATGCTCGATATAAGATGCATGATGTTGCCGCTAGTCTGTCATTTATCTACCAATAAGCACAATCGAATGTACCTCGGGAGACTGTCATGGTTCCATGGGGATATGTTGTATAAAACTGAACTAGTGCATGACCTAGTATTGTTGGTGCCACTCAATGATGTGGAAGCGAATGAGTGGCACCATTACAGCACAATCTCCAACCATAGCTGTGCAGTATAGTCGAAGTGATGCATAGAAATAACATGAATAAGGAGTCCATGAAACTTGAAATGTAAACTAAAAAAATAAGTCATATAGTAGCATGATAATGTTACAGAGATTATATTTAAATAACATAAAATATTGATAAAAAACAAATTTTCCTATAAAAAAATATTGTTTAACTTACATCAGTTGGAACTATGGTGTCGAATATCTATCAGAAGTTGGACACACTATGTCTCGGAGTGTGTGCAAACATCTAAGACTGACTACATGTGGTGAAAAAAAGTAATATACGGTAAGTTTATAAAAAACAATAACAAATGTACTAAATAACTGAATGTAATGACGTAGACATACCATCATCCTCGAGGACAGTCCTGAAGTAGCTCTGGTGCAAGAGCAGAGACAACTCGGGGGGGAAATGTGTGGAAAACACTCCCAGACCCACATCTGTACTAACACCATGCAACATGCAATCTGATGTGAATCAGCCTAACAACTAGTGAAGAGTGGCATGTACATATGTTCTAATACAGTGGACCCCCAACTATTTGTATCCATCTGATCCAGATCCTCAAGAAATGGGAGGTACATAATTTGTACCAAAGTGGTGGAGTAGTCGACGCACAACATGCCTCTGAGGAGCCACAAAATATATGCATGTGTGTCCTGAAGAAGCGTCTCCTCATCTGCATCATCATGAAAGACGTCAAAATTCTGATCAGGCCACCTCATGTGCAAGCGCGAAACCTGGAGGACACCACATGCGCCGATGACATCAATGCCTAGTAGCCTCTGTAAGAGTGCTACCCAATTTATAGTACTGGCACCCGTAACTACATGTCCATGGATAGGTTACCCTGATATGTAGGTGACTTCCTCTTATGTAATAGTCACCCCCCCTCTGGGAGATGAAATGTGTGTGTCTCTGGTCGTCATCTCTCAACCAACGTAGATATCAAATGATGGTCAATAGTATTGAAGTCGCACATAGAAACCCCATAAAGGCCCACACATCTAAGGTACAGAAAATAGCTACTGGAAGTGCCTCATGATAGAGAAGATGCACTCTCTGAACATGAATATGTCTAACAGTCTTTCATGCCAAAACATCACACGACACATGCGTCTTCTGGCCAGATAAAAGTGGCTTCTCCATCTGAATGTGCAAACAGTAAAACATTAATGTCATGTAAGATATGACATTTATAATGTAAGATATGAAATTTATCATTTAATGATTGAAATAAACATAAAAACATCGGGTCAGTTGTTGTCACCGGTGATGGGGTGTTGGGGTGAAGATGTTCAAAGATTCCTCATTTTTGTTTTGTGGCCATTGTAAGTTCATCTTTCATAATAAAAAACTAATGTCTTTTTCATTTAATAGTTCAAATGGTTTAGTTTTTTTGAATGTGGACCTTTATATTGATAGCACTGCATGAGAAGATTTAATCAAACAACACAAACTCAAAAAAAAAAGGATGTACCTATATAAGAAAACATTTATGCGTCATGTGTAGGTGCATTTAAATGATGTATTTTGGTTATTTCTATTTTTGTTTCTACTGATGTTGTCTGTTGGAAGAATACCGATGTTTATCTGGATTCATTGATCAATGAATTGAAAACATGGATTGGTTGTGCATCACTCCCAAATTTAATAAACAACTAAAGATTCTCGGTGCACTTCACTACTCGTAGTTAACTATCGCTTAGAAATCTATCATAAGTGATATTTAACCGCCAATAGTGAAATGAAAAGAGATTCTGTAGTTTGTTTATTCAATTTGGGAGTGATGCACGACTAATCCATGTTTTTTATTCATTGATCAATGAATCCAAATAAACATTAGTATTCATCGAATACACTACATCAGTATAATAAATAATAGAAATAACCATCATACATCATTTAAAGGAACCCACACATGATGAATAAATGTTTTCTTATACAGATACATTCCTTTTTTTAGTTGGTGTTGTTTGTTTAAAGATACTCATGTAACATTGACAGTTCTACAAATAATGTCATGTGAAATTGTGGTACATTTTCCAAAAGTTACCCTATATACAAGTAAAAAAAATATAATTAATAATGGTGATAATGATAAAAATGATTACATGTACAATGTTTTAAAGTAACTGATAGAGTACATAAACACATGTAGCAATCATGTGGCCACAAGGATATCTCATTGCCTTAAAGTTCCCACAATTCACAATAACTCTTCTCTAGGAAAACAAATCACACATGACCATTGCTAAATGACACAGTAACACCAGGCTCAGCGACCTCAAATCGTTGCTCTGGATGATTAAATTCAGTTACACGGTAAGTTGCATCCTCTTGAAGAACTGTATCTAGCTCGCATTGAAAATGGTGTCCATAGCACATCCCTCTGTTCAAGACCTCTTCAACCTGCTTTCCTCATTCCAGAAGATAATTTACACTATGATAGAAGGTATCTTGTACCAACCCTGAAATTTAGATTTATGAAATTATACAAAAAGTATATTATAATTGTAGCTCTTATGAGTAACATATATTCAAATATTCATATTTACCTGTGATGGGTAGTTTTCGAACTCCCTTCAAAATTCCGTTTATACATTCTACGATGTTGGTCTTCATATGACAACATCTCCTCCCATTATCATATGCCAATGACCATTTATGATTTCGAATTTGCATCATGTAATCATACACTTATGGATTCACTCTGTGAATATATTCAAGACACTCCTCCATCCTTTGTTGTTGAGGCTCATATGCTATCATACAAGCGGTCATCTGAACTGTTATGAAAATAACTGTTACAAAAAAAAATTAATATAGGTAAGGATGTTCATACCAATTTTTAAGATTCCCTTCTTCATCGACTCATTATTGAACTTCTATCACAAATTTCAAGAAATGTGTCAAATACAGTATCGATTATGGGCATAGGGTGGTCTCCACGAATGACCCTCAAACTGTATCACCTCCTTGATTGCACCGTGGCAATCAAAAAGAAGACAAATCCCTTCAGCATCTGTAACAAACACTCTGAGACATGCTAGAAACTAGCCCCATGATGAGAAGTTCGCTTTCTCCACAATTTAAAATGCTATAGGTAGAGGGTCTTGATTTCCATATAGTGTGGCGGCAATAAATAAATTTCAAATATAATTTCCATTCAGAAATGTGACATTACACTATATGAACTGCTTGCAATGTCTAAAAGCATCCACACATGGTAAAAATGTCTAAAATAATGTATCGAACACAACCATTGAGCAATCAAGTTGGTTTTTTTGGTTAACATATTCAACAATATGTAACTGATACACTATTTGATTATTGTGTCTTAGAAGCTCCAACAGGTGTAGTAAAACTGGATAAGAACATCCTGACATGATCTAATCATTTAAAATATAATAGATGAAACAAAATAAACATCTAATAAAGAGTGTTCCTATGAAAATCATGGGTTACCACAGTTGTGTGGATTAAATCTATTGATGCGCCATCTGTGAAAAGTCTTATCAATAATAGCACGCAGTGGAATTTGACAGTTAGATTCATATTTGTCACAATGGATCAAATAGTAATACCTCTTTGAATCTTCTACAACATATGAGTAATGTTTTTCAATTTGATATTGTGTTATCACATTTTTCATTGATTCTTTTCTCTCAAACTCTCTTCCAATATACAGAACACCATTATCTGACCCTCTATTTATGCCACCAATGATTCCTAGAAATTCTGAACTGGGAGTAATAACTGGAAAATAAAATTATGGAAAGTGATTCATGCCTTCAGTCGACCATGAAGCCATTAGTGGATGATGGTTCAATGGTCGGTTGAACCTCCCATGAGTTGGCACAGACTGATCTTATGCCCGATCTTCTTCTTCTTCAGCTTCCTCTTCATCTTCTTCTTCCAAATTGTCATCATCCTCAAATTCATCAACCAATGAATCTAAATTATGTGGAGGAATATCCATTGAAACTATGGCTGATGGAAATGATGGAACAACTACCGATGTTGATGGAACTTCTTGATGTGAATAGGCATATGACATAGTCTCGTGATTTTGATATTGGCCACCATCCAATGTCGATGGAACCTCCATTGTAGCTATAGTGACATAAAACTCCATCATTTGATTCTCAGGTATATACATAACCAATGGAAGTATATATTCCGAATCATCATCATCATTTAACGGATAGGGCACATGCCAAAACCTATATAAAAATTACAGATGTCTGAATGTGATGGATTCTATCACTTGATTCCTCCCAGTTTTAACTTCCGATGAATTTCCTTTGAACTACATCCAAAGTAGTACATCCTCCAAGCATCACAACAGGTTCTGGATGTATACTATAATTACATCCTTGTTTTGTCTCAATTATTTGACCGTTGAAATTAATATAGGAGGCATCCATCTTTTAAATCTAAAAAAACCATTGTTATTAATTAAGTCTGATTAAAGAATCAATTTATGTATGCATACCTCTAGTAATTTAGGATGGAATCCTATTCCCTCCACCAAATCAATATGTTAAAACCATATTGATGTGCAACTATTTGCAAAACCCACAAGTTTGTGTTACTTACCCAAAAATAGATGTCAAACATATTAATACATATCCACATTCATTATATGCATGAGGTACATGAACATTCCATGTAAAAGAATAGAGTTATATGAAATTCAAAATCTCCACAGGAGTAAGCCCGATCCGACAGATAGCCAACCCCATTCACTTTCTTAGACAAGCCTAGCCTCTAGGAAAGTAGGTGGTCCGACCCAAAGCCCCTCTACCTGGGGATACATTACTCAAGAGAGAAATTATTTCATGATAACTCTAACACATAATATGTAAAAATATAATCAACTACTAAATTCAAGTTCATAACGTCAATTACAAACCAAGGATAAGGTAGATTGCCAACTAAATTTATTATCATACCTAGAATGTAATGTAAAATTATATTGAAGGATCAATTTACAACTACTTCGCTAATTAATATAACTACTTCGCTAATTAATATAACTACTTCGCTGATTAATATAACTACTTCGCTGATTAATATAACTACTTCGATGATCAAAATAACTACTTTTCTGATTAATATAACTACTTCGCTGATTAAAATAACTAATTATAATTAATTAATAACCTAATTATAATTAATTAATTACCTATTTAAAATTAATTAATTACCTAAATATAATTAATTAATAACCTAATCATAATTAATTAATAACCTTATTATAATTAATTAATTACTTAATTAGAATTAATTAATTACCTGATTATAATTAATTAATTACCTAATTATAATTATTTAAATACCTAATTTGAATTAATTAATTACCAAATTAGAATTAATTAATTACCTAAATAGAATTAATTAATTACCTAATTAGAATTAATTATTAACTTAATTAAAAATAATTATTAACCTAATTCAAATTAATTAATTACCTAATTATAATTAATTAGTTATCAAATTAGATTTAATTAATTACCTAATTATAATTAATTAAATACATATTTACAATTAATTAATTACCTAAATAAAATTAATTTATTACCTAATTATAATTAATTAATTACCTAATTGGATTTAATTATTACCTTATTAAAAATAATTTTTAACCTAATTATAATTAATTAATTATCTAATTATAATTAATTAATTACCTAATTAGAATTAATTATTTACCTAACTAGAAGTAGGGAATTACCTAATTATAATTAATTAGTTACCTAGTTAGAATTAATTATTCACCTAATTAGAATTAATTAATAACCCAATTAGAATTAATTATTAACCTAATTATAATTAATTATTAACTTAATTAGAATTAATTATTATCCTAATTATAATTAATTAATTATTTAATTAGAAGTAATTATTAACCTAATTAGAATTAATTATTAACCTAATTAGAAATTATTATTAACGTAATTAGAATTAATTTATTAGCTAATTATAAATAATTAATAACCTAATTATAATTAATTAATTACCTAATTATAATTAATTAATTACCTAATTAAAATTAATTAATAACCTAATTATAATTAATTAATTACCTATTTAGAATTATTTAATTACCTATTTAGATTAAATTAATTACCAAATTATAATTATTTAATTACCTAATTAGAATTAATTAATTAACTAATTAGAATTAATTAATTACCTAATTAGAATTTATTAGTTACCTAATTATAATTAATAAATTAATTAAATATAATTAATTAATTACCTACTTATAATTCATTAGTTACCTAATTATAATTACTAAATTAATTAACTAACTATAATCATTTCATTACCTAATTACATTTAAAAAACTAAACTATTTATATAATACAAATATTATAAACTAATTCTATAAATTAAATAACTAAATTATTAAATCAAAATATTAAATAAATTTAATGAAAGATTTACATCAAATTTTTGGAGACGTAGCTACACATGAAGAGCAACTGGAGAGGCAAAGCGTAGAGCAACCAGATATTTTTAGAGAGATAATAACTTTGAGAGGGGGGAAGTGATGAGGTGGGAAATGGGGAGGGCGAGCTGCCTTATTTATAGGCATGGGTAATGTTTTGGATCCAGTTTAAGTGGCGTCGAATGGAGAAGGAACAAAGGAGCAACCCCATTTCTCTAAATGTTTTTCACCCTAAACCCATTAAAATAAAAAAACACCCCTCACTCCAAAATATACATCATACAACAGGTTAGAATTTCAACTTCATGTAACATGGGAATTACGTGAGCCAAATCCCTAAGACAATGGTTGTCAGACGAAATCCACAAAAATAACCTCCAATGAAGAAAGGAAGCGAATATATTATCGCTACTGCTAATGTGGATCCCTACATTGATGTGGGGACAAGAATGTTGGTTATTTATTATAGAATAAAGAAAATAATATTCTATTCTAGTTCTAAGTATTAATTAATATATATTATGTTTGTTTTAACAATTCAAAAACCATCTCAGAATATGAAGGTCGAGTTATCCGTGAGAGTTGTCAATCGGGAAATTATAACATTTAATGAATATAACTTGTCACCATTAACTATTTTTGGTATAAACATCCATGAAAATTTTATATAACTTATTTTGGTGGAGTTAAATGCAATATTGTTAATGAATTGTACATATTATTATAAATCAAATATTAATTTACAAGAAATTATAATCACTCATAACATCAAGAAGAATCCTCCAATACATAAAAAGTGAAAGGAGGAGGATGAATATAATTTATATTCATTGTCTCGATTATGGATATTTTTCCTTATGAGAGATAATATCTATCTAAACTAATATAGTCAGAAGAGAGGATCATTCTCCAAGACAATCCCATTATCAGGAAATACACTAATGTTTTCCCAAATAATTTCATGGTCTTCCTCTGGATAGATAGGTAGAGTTCTTAATTCATCATATACAAAGATCTCTACACATTTCAAAGACTCCTTACATAGTATACACCATTGATTTATAATAAATAAAAAATTTATTATTAGAGAATCTTGAAAATTTATTAATACTTTTGAGTGCTTCACTATGTGGTACACAAGTCCTTATCATAAAAAAAAGATAGATCAATTCACCTCTGCATAGAATATCATGAGCTCAAAAATAATTATAACGAAAAACATATCCCCTACCAAAGATGGATTAATTGTTTGATCAACTACATTGGTCCATGGATTTCCCATAGGAGGAACATTAGTCAGGTTTTCTCTAATTAAAGGTGAGTAATGAAGATATCCCTCAAACTGTCTTTTGAATGATGTATGGACACTATTGGTTCATAGTTATTCCATTTATACTACCTAATGGACACTAAGTTTTTAGGGGATAATGAATATAGTATTTAGAAATTACTTACACAAATTGTTAGTAGTCGTCATAGATTAAATACAGATATAATCCTAGAACAATGAGGAACATTATAAGAATATGAATATAGTTATAAAGAATATGATATGATAGAAACTATATTAAAAGTACACTATCGTTTAGTTATTGATGGGGTAGGTGTCATTATTGGGGAATTTATCACCACTAAAGCAATATTTTTAGACAATTCTATAATAAATACAATTCAAAAATGCCCCAGGATAACATACTTAATAGAGATCCATTGTTTCCTTGGACTGGATGAGTATTATAGAAAATTTCTGAGGAACTAATCATGATTTTCTAACCAATTAAAAATGATGGCTCAAAAGTGAATAAGGTTTTCTAGGACCAGTTAGTGTAGAGACTCCTTCAAATAATTTTGATATAAGATTATCACTATGCTAGAATATACACTACCAAACAGTGGGGAAACCTTTATGGTATAAAATGATTATTCAATAATGTTTTCCGGTTGTGTGTTAATGAACAATTATAAATTTATAGCGTACACCACAAGGAATATTAAATTTCATGTGAAAAAAATATCCCACGCATGATGTAGAGTTGTAAGTTGTAATCTTTTGGTTAAAAATATTTTGGTATTATCTCTATATGAAGAATTGTTAGATTTATACAGATTAAAAGATCATAAAATATATATTCCCTTATAAGGATCTTAATATTCTCTAGAAAATATGGTTAGAGTTCATAAAAAATAGGAATTCTCAATCACTTTTCATCCTATTAAAGCAAATAAAGTGACATATCCTTATGTGTAAAGTATCATGTTACTTCATTAATTATGACAATTGAAAAGGATATAATCATTATGAGAATTTAAAAGCATATAATGTGTCTAGTATGTTATAAATTAAAGGGTGAAATGAAAAATTTTAAGTGAATTACACAACCATTACCCATACCTATATGGATATAGAAAAATATAACCATGGAAATTTTCACTGGACTACTGAAGATATCTAAAGGAAATATTTCTATATGGGTTGTTGTGGATCATCAATAAAATGAATACTCAATTTATTGTAATTCGAGAGGAATTATCACCTGACCAACAAGAATAGATATATCATAGGAAAGTTGTTAGGCTTCATGGAGTACCATTATCGATTATATCTAATCATAATCCATGATTTTCCATTATGTTCTATAATGGTCTCTAAAATTCAATAACCACTTAGTTGTACTTAATTACATTTTATCATCCTCCAACTATTGGAAAATATGATTGGACTATTTAGACACAATAATAAATGTTTAGAGTATGTTCAATAATATTAATTGAGTATGGGATCAACACCTTCCACCGATGAAGTTCTCTAATAATAATAGCGTCCACTCAAGATTCAAAATGACCTCATATGAAGCCCTTTTTGGGAAAATAGGATGAAAACTTGCATTCAAGGATGATTTTGGTGAACAAAAGCAAGAAGACCCTAAAATGATCGATGAAATGAATAAAAAGTGTAATATCATCCAATAGCACATTTGGGATACCCCATGATGATAAAATATTTATATAGATAATCATCAACATCATATAGATTTAGAGGTTCCTGTGAAGGTATTCCTCCACATATGTTCATGGATGAGGGTCGTGAGATTTTAGATTAATGGAAAGCTGGTTCAGAAGCATATTAGCGCCTCTGAGTTTCTTTGTTATATCGAAGTTGTGGATTATATACTAGAACATCTACCAACCATGTTTCATGTATATGATTTGTTCCATGTATCCATATTAAGGAATTACATACTCTATCCTTTACATGTATATAATTCATATGTGGTACAACTATAAAAAGATCTGTCTTATGTGGTGTAGCTGATGATATAATTTGACCGTGGAGACATGTTTCTACATAACAATACCACTAACCTAGTCAATGTAGTATAGAGAAACATAACTATAAATATTTGACATAGGAACTAGTGGAATTAATTAAATTGATATACCCTCACACGTTTTCACCATAGTATGTAAAATAAAATTTTGTGAGTGAAATTTCATAAGGTGGTAAAAATGTAATGGCCGAGAATTTTATAAATTGAATTTCCCTTTGTATATTATTTTATAAAACACATTCATAAAATGTTGTACCCAAAAAACATTATTCTCATAAATTAATAATTCTACATTAGTTATAATGTTAAGTAGCATGAAATCAAAATAATCTAGTGTGACAATAAATGGAAAATAAGATAACATGAATAGAAAAATTTGGATCTTCTTGATCCAATAGAATAACCACACTCATGAACGAATATGCAGAAATATAAACATTATGTTTACAAAATAATATTTCTTTTTAATATAAAATAACCATAATGAAAAATATTAGTGAAATAATAATGAATGAAATAATTTGTATTTATTGAAATTAATGAACCTATACCACTGAAATAGTAACCTAACTGTTAGATTAGTAATTTCACCATTAAGAATATAAATCTAGAAATTTGTACAATAACCTCACTTATGAAGGTAAATATAAAATTTATCAACATTATAAATTCAAATATGACATATTTATATAATGGTATAAGTAAATAAATGTTTCAGAAATGATAATGTATATGTTGGTATTTTTGAGAAATGTGAATGTTTATTTACAATTTATAATTAATATAATTATTTAAAAGAAATTTATTTACATAAAATGTATTTAAAAATTTATATTATGTTATATAATAATTATAATGTAATTTTATGATACCTAATGTAATTTTTAAAAGCATCATAAAATTGATTATAATTTTAAAACAAGTATTTTTCAAATAAATGATGATTTTATTTAAAAATTAAATTTCTCATATATATATGATTATTTTTAAAAAAAATGTTTCAGTTTTTATATATAATCATTTAAAAAATATTAGTGTTAATTTTTTGGATTTTTCTAAGGTAATATATTTTGATTAATAGTGAAACACGGTAATTTTAAGTAATTAGATTTATAAGAATATTTGAGACATGGATAATGTAAAAAATTATGTAATTACCCATTTTTTGAAAATATCTTGAATTATTTGTCATATTTATTCATATTAATCAAAAATATTAATAGTTTTTATCCAAAATAATAAACTAATTCATAGAATATTCTATCACAACCATCCCCTCCCTCTATAAATATGACTCCTCAACACCCCTTCTGCCCACACCGTCTATCTCTCTTATCATGACTGTATTCTGCTGAATTCCCTTACTTGGAATCTCAGCCTTCTCATTGAGCTTCTTCTCTCCAGAAAATTTATAACCCTTGTTCCTTAAGTTTGTTATGATGGTGGAAACATTCAAGAGGTGAACTCCACAATCCTTTTCTTTTAATTTCTTTTCATTTTTATCCACCTATCACCTCCACTATAAATAACTGCATGATAACTCAAGAATCATATATATATACTATAATAATAATTTTATAATTTAATATCAATCATCAAAAATATTCTCTTCTACATTTATTCGAGCAATGAAAATAAAATCCCCGATATGTCGGTCCATCACCATCATGGACAATGAGTTTTCATTTTTCATTTCCACATTCCAAGGTGGTCACAAAACCATTATTATGGATAACTTTTTTAATATATAAATATATTATAAATTTTTTCATTTTTTGGAAGTAATATGTTGTAAAAATATTAAATAAAACAACACAACTTCATGGTGATCATAAAAGCTGCCAAAAAAACTAAACAATCATCATTGACATTTAATGAAATGAATATTTCTCATACCCAAAAATAAATGTTATGTTGGAAAAATAAAACATATTTATGTACATTAATACAACATAATTTCATATTTAGTGAATTATTCCTATTTTTCAAGAACATATATAATATTATAAAAGAGAAACGACTAAGAACCCATAAAATGGATTCTCCTAGTACAATATAATTGATCTTTGTAACTCATTGAAACTATCATTAATGAATTTAATTAAACTATATTAAATAAAATAACCTTATAAATGGTTATGAATTAATTAATTAATGGATCTAATTTTATTATCCAAAAATTAATTAAATGTGTTGAACGCATTCAAACACAAGGTATGAGATCTCTTTGAATGTGTATATTTTCCTTCGAGTTATGCTTCGTCTCTCGTTACATCAATTTATGTATTCATTATTTTTATAATAATTTGATAAATTCTGTTTATATGTACCAAAAATATGTGTATAGCACAATCAATATTTACTTTATTAGTACAAACATATTTTATAGTCTCCCCTTCTCAATTTCCCTCAATAATAAAATCCAATTAAAGGGAACATTAATAATTATTACGCATTTTAAATAACACTCTATAAACTATTTTAAGGCTCCAGTAATTTTTTCTAATGTAAATAAAATAATCATGAAAAAACTATTTTACATCATTTATGGTTTTATGAAAATAATTATTCATTTACCCTCTTTAAGAACTCTTAATTCTCTTCATTAAAATTGTGCATATGTGGTACAATTTTATTGTTTTCTGAAAACTCTTTTTAATATTTTCAGTTTAGTTGGACTACATTAATTGTGATATATTAATATATATTTACTTTATTATCGACCAAGTATGATATAAATCCTTCCTATCATACACTACATTGTTATCTGTACATTGGTTATTCCTTATAATAGGATTACAATTCCCATTTTATTCTATGAGTAACCCTTTTGTTTATTCATTATGTTTCATTCATTATTGGGAATAATGTGCATGATCATGATAGGATGGGTTCATCCAGATAGTTTCTTAATGTATTAGGTGATTTTTTTTCTCAAGATATATAGTGTATGGGATTGTGGTGGAAGTATAATCCATTATGGTACATTATCTACCATTTGATATTTTCTTGTGGGTAATCCTTGACAAATGTTTATTCCATGTTATATGTTTCATCCACATTACTATATTTCCATTATCATTTGATTTAATGTTTTTTATGATATTATTCAATATGATTATTCATGTTTCATTCCTGTAATTTTATCATGTTCTTTCTTTGACTCGTGTTCTACTATTATTTTCCATGCTTATTACCATAAATAGTTTTTTAGCTCATACATTTTGTATATGTAATTTATAGGTTATCTTATATAGATATCAGATCACAAATGTAGTTTGGATCTCAGTGAAAAAGAATAATATATTTTTAATTTCTAGTTTACTGTTTTTAACTTCATGTCACTAATATACCAAATACAGTAGAATTTATGATCCTTTGTTTTTATTTAATGTATAAATGCATAAAATCATGTAATAATATGTGTCAAAGAATAGTGTCACTGTACATAATGGAAATTTCTTGAGTGTAACTATAAATATTTTTAAATGTTGGAAGACTGGTTATATAGCCCATGAATGTTGAAAGGTAATGAATTCTCATGTTGACATAATGAGAGAGAAGAGTACATCCACTAATGTATCACCCACACTCCATTTCATCAAATGTTATGTTCATGGTAATTATGTGAATAAATTCCCAAATCCAAGGGATAATGAGGATAATAATACACAAAAACATTTGAAGATAAAGAAGGGGAAAGATTAGGAAATCATAGTGGTTGATGTGAATCATGATAATTAGGGAATATTTATCCTCTAGTAATTAGTTTGGAATTTCACATTTGATTTTTTATTAATGGGTCCTATGAATATATTATTGAAATTTTATATGATTTTGAGAATTTATTATCTCCTTCGTCATATATTCTGGAGTAATGAAATCACTTTTGATATTTTATTGGTGCAGGATGAACCCAATATTCTTCTAAAAATGTTTTTAAGCATTAAATGGGGAATTATCTTATGGTTGTGAATTTGTATCTATGAATGGTTAAAATTTTTGTTATAGACCTCATCATTATAGTGTTCTATTTGTGCGTTTAAGGTTGATCATAATTTTTAACACATAGGCACGCCTTAAAAGTTTTTATATGGTGGGATTTTATCAATATTAGGAATATGTTTGTAGAAATTTATGGCAATTAAATACATTATTTTTTATATGGTTTATTACAATATATTACATGAGAAATAATTTCTTTTTTTGTGGGCATATGATTAATGGTAATTGTAACATTATGGGTTTCTATTATTTTGTATTTTAAAGTAGTTAGGGGTTATTGAAATTTAATAATACCTTAGTAACTATATTAATATAGATTTGGAAAATTGATAACCTATAGGTATAGTGAAAAAGTCTTCACATCCAGAAATGATGATAGGCATGAAACTAAAACATAATAGTTACAAGAGTATCTTTCCCACCACTAGACTTTTTTAATGAATATTTCTACTGGGACAAAACATAGAGATATTTTTTTTGACTATGTATCTAGGTGATTAGTATTTAATCATATTAATGAAGAGAGATAATTTTTTACATGGATTATACAAACATTATCAATACTATAAAGAAAATGTGATAACAACACTATGGGGTTTTTAATTGTATGCTAAAAAAATATAAAGAGGTTATTGATAAATGGGTTGTAGTAAATTTTCTTATTATGTTAAAAAATCTCATTACTATTAGAAAATATTTATCTATATATCATCTTTCCATGATATAAATTAAGGACATGGTAAGTATTCATGGTGTGAAACAATCTATTTTTTATGATCAGGATCTGATGATTACCTCAAAGTTTTAGAGAAGTCTTTAGTAAGCTCATGATAATGGGTTTAGTATTATAATTATGTTTCATTCTCATATAGATACTCATGCGAAGAAAAAAATTAAAACCATATATGATATGTTGAGAACTTTTTTTATTTTAATTGGTATTTTGATCAATAACTTATTATTTTATCTTTTTCAAACACCAATAGTTTCCACTTGAGAATCAGAAGTCTCCTTATGAATCCATCTAAAGTAATAAGTGTCTAATACAACATAATATAATTTATTTAGGAAAATAAATATATTGGTACCATATTTTGCTAAATAAATTTTAGATAAGGTTATGTTCAATTATCAACACATTACGACATCAGAATGTTGGTAGAAAAACTATTTTAACAATCATGGGTGTGAACTATAATTTGAAGATTGTTATAAAGTGTTTAAAAAATTTATCTATGTTATTATGTAATAAGATTTTTAAAGAGTTAAAAACTAATATTTATATATATTAATCCCTTTTTAATTCATGATTTCATCAATATTGTATCTTATCTTTTGATGCTTCTTCCAAATCTCTCGTTGGTTCGTGGTGCATTTCATGTATCTCTCTAGTGGATGTACAAACCAAAAATAAAATTTATTTACTGATAGGCCATTAAAATAAATAATAATTATTATTAATAGAATTATATGATGTGTATTCTATATCATACGTAAAAAATTTGATAAAAGATGACCAATCGCATAGTCACCATTTTATATAGAAACCAACTATTTGAGAAAGTAAAGTGGGAACCTATGGATGCAATGAAAAAAAATTTTCCACACTTGTTTTTATCAACATTATAGAATTTAAATATAGAAATAAATTCTAATTAAGGGATTATTTAACCCATATAGATTTTTTGAAATATATTTATTTTTTATAAATTTATTTTCTACGGTAGATTTTATTACATGTAACCACTAATTTTAACAAACCATAAATAATTATTAATATTAAAATTTAAACAATACCATTATTAAATAGAAAATAAACTTAAATGAATGATTAGTAATAAGAACATTTTAAAAATTATATATAATTTTTTTATATAATGATATTTTTTTATAAAAGAGTACTTAATTTTTAGTAAAGTCAATGTGGGCGTTGAAAAATAATTTTCTTTTTAAAAAAGATATTTCTCTTACATTGTTTGAAAAAATAGTATCATTAATTTTCTAAAAACTCAAAAAAAATTATTTGAAATAAATAAAATTCTTATATGGGAAAAAATATAAATTATATTATTTTGATATTTTGATATATTTTTAAAATTTTAAATTTTTTGATTAATACTGAAAAATACTGATTCTTATTGAAAAATTCCTTTTCATTAATAGAATTTATAAGGTAAATTTATTTTTTAAGATGGATTAAAATATATAATTAGAAAAAATATACTATAATTAATCTAATATGTGTAAATTTAATCAATTTTATATTTTATTTTTATATAAAAATATTTGAATCGTTTGGGATTTTCTCATTGGATACCCAATTTTCATCACATCTGGGGGATTAATATTAAAATAAAATTTTAAAATTCTTAGAATGGAATTTGGAAAAGTTGATTTTATATTTTAAATAATTATTATATTTAATACTCTATATTATTTAATACTTAATATGTTCTTCAAAATAAATAGTAAAAAAAGTAAAAATTATTTCTTTTAATTAAAGATAAAATGGGTTTTGATGGGGTTAAACCTAAAATATAAGGTGTTAAATAACCTATAAAAATGTAAAAAACATATTTTCATTTCCATATTATTACCATATCACATCTAATTATTTATAATGACCCATTTTGGAGCATTTTTCGTGTGAAAAACTTTGGTACACTTTTATTTTCAAATATTCCTTGTGTGTCCTCTCCCACACCTATAAATGGCCACCCACTTTCTTATCTTATTCACACATACAAAACAAATTGAATCAGAAAGTACCTAATCAAATAGATATTATACTTTTCATTCCATTTTATATTGTCCTTGGTTTGATTATTAAACTCCATTATGATGGATGTAGGTATAAACATCAAAAGGTTTTCCAAAGAAGAGATAAAATTCATAACCATTAATTTTGTTTCATTAATCACTCCTAATCCATTAAATATTTTTCAATTATTATGATATAATAACACAAGTATGTATCAAATATATATATCTTATTATTTTGATGTAATAATGAATATCCATCTACTCTTCAATCAAATGGGAAACAAACTATTGATCATGTGTACGATGGACTACCGCCTTGTTAACCAATGCTATGTTTTTTCCATCACTAACTCTAAAGGTTGGATATAATGGTGAATTTAATGTTTATATATTTTATTAATGTATTTATTATTAATATAGAATTATAAAAACATATCATAAAATTTCCCTCTCAACCCATTGGAAAATAATAATGCTGCTTGTGTGTACGGTGGACCACCGTCACACGAAACTATGTTATGAATTTTTCACTTATAATTTAGTAGAATGTTAATGAAGAAAATTTTATTTAATATATTAGATATTATTAAAATAATAATACTTAAGTAATTATCATATACCATATAACATCATATATTCCATTCATTTTTGGATTTTATAATGTCTGTCGGGTGTATGAGAGACCGCTATCTCACGAAGCGATGTGTTTCGTTTTTATCTAATGCATTGAATAAAAGGTAATGAGGATAAATTTTTTAATATATGTGATATATATTAAATAAAAATTATTCATAAAATTAGTTATAATATTTTCTATCTTTTCATTTTATCCGTTAAGAAAATGGATATTGGGTTCATGCATAGGTATAACCTACCTTCTCCTTGGGGAGTGTAATTAATTTTCTATCTATAAGATTAATGGGTTAATATAAATACATATGTAATGAATAAAAATGATATTTATATAATTTTTCACATTCAATAGATATTTAAATCATGATCATAATCAATGGACTGAAGATACCAAAACCAAGCACACCTGAAAAAATGAAGCAATTATTACTAAAAATGTTATTTTAATAAGGACTTGTTTATAAACTTGTAATAAAATTCATAAGTAGATCATATATGGTATGATAAAAATTGTTTTTGTTATTTAATTGATTTATAATAACCATGTATTTCTTATACATGTGGATTGAATGTGCATAAATGATGTTGATAGTTAATGTTTGATATTATGTCTAGATTTATTTTCTATGATAGATATGTTTTGTTGAAAACCATTATGTTATTATGAGGTGTATGTACATTAAATATTGAAATTTTATATCATTAATACCAGTATATTCATGAAATATATAGTTTCATTTTTATTATTTAATTTGGATCACGATTCAAAAGTTACCAAAGTGGTAAGGGTTTGATGTTAAAATTTCGTTGTTTATCGATATTTTTTAATATTATGATATAGATGATGAAATATTAAGATATATTTCTCAATAACATAATGAATTTTATTTTAATATTGTAATTTCATTAGAATACATGATTTTATCTTATTTTCCGCTCTTTATACACTCAATTTTCTATATATATTTTCTAAATAAAAATAACATTATTTATCTTTTCAGTCGATGCCCTTTTACATAAATTTCCATCTGTTATAAAAATAATTTAAAGAATATATTAATATTATTAATGGTTTTTAATATTTCATTTTTCCCATATTTTACTTTTTGAAAATGTTTTTAAAATGAATCCCTATGTCATTTCCCATATAAGGATACTTTTGATTTTACAAAAAATTTGAAAGGAATCATTATTTTAACATGTATAGAATAAAAACAATTTCCCACTTTAATGAACACTAAATTTTATAATGATTAATTTTTATTTTTCAAAGTTTATTTACAAATAATGGGACCCCATAAATATTTTATGAATATTTAGTTTAGAAATTCTATTTTCTATGAATGGTTATTTTCCTCAAGAAATATTTCAAGTGATCTTTCAAATTCATTTGAACATAACACTGTAACATCTAGTTACTAGTTTTTACTAACTCATAGATCCTGCTTTTGATCATTAATTTCTTTTTTATTTTTTAGGCTATTTTTGGGGAAATTTGGAAATATTTGGTGGCTCTTTGGGTTGTGCGTGGTTGAGGCGCGGTTCTCAATAAACCATACACTCTTCGAGTGCACACTATAAAAATATTGATAGTGGGGGTTTGAATGGTTAGTTCAGGGTCTGAATAACCATGGACAGACTAGTAGAAACCATGTATTTTAGTTTATGAGCACATTGTTAGGGAACATGGTTTTTCTATTTGTTTGGCCCTTCCTTAATGACCATGCATGGGGGATAATTTCATTCGGAAAAAATGTTAAAAATTTCATAAACCATTAGTTTACACAATGCGTGACCATAAAATTTCTTAATTTATATCATAATACTTTAAGCCTCTCGAGAACAGATTTTCCCACTCAATAAACCAATCCTTTTCATATAGAGTCATGGTGTATCGTATTCCATATTTTTTAGGTTTGTGAATCTCCTCTCATGTGTGTTCTCCAACTCTATATTTATATTTTCTGATGAGAGTTTTATATCATCATGTTATTATTGGATATAAAATCTATTTTTAACTAGATTATAGATTTTATTTTTTTTTATCTTTGTCAACTTAATTCTTTATTTAAAAATCTATTCGAGGGTGTTAATCAATTTGATTCATTGATAAAATGTTTGTGGTTCAATTGAGATTAGAAATTTTGTTAAACCTAGAATTTTTTGGGTTTCAATAATAATTCAATTGATTTATTTAAATGAAATTCTAGATAAATTTTAATTGGAATTTTTAACCCCATTTACTATGTTGAAAACCCCAAATTCTAATGGAATTGTAATTTGGGGCATATTTTATAAATTGATGGAATCGATGTATAGATTTGATAATTATTTTGAGAAAAATGGATTAAATTGATATGCTTAAAATATATGATTTTTTGTAATAAGATTTAATCAAATTATGAAAATCCCATTTATAATTTTGAAAATTAATATTAATTTTGAAAAATAAAATTAGGAAATTCAATTCTGAAGAATGATTTATTTAAATTAAATGATATTCATTTTTTTAATTTGTTGATTATTAATTTTCAACACTGGGTAATTATTGGATTTTTTGGGACTAAAATGTTATGATGAAATTTCTTTGGAAATATAGTCACAATTAAAACACTAATAAAACCCTATATAAGAAGAGAATATCCCCAATTAGATATTTATGATTTATATTTTGTTTGATCCAGAGGGATTTGTTTAGAAAAATTCCCATGATCACTGATATGAAATTTGTGGGGATTATAATACTAGAAACCCTTATATGTCATGGTTGATAACCATGGAACTTATTTATTTTAGTTTTCTATATATTCCAATGATTATAGAACTATTTAATTCACACCAACAAATTTATATACACTAATATATATAAGTAAAAATTTTATCCATCAATAAAATATTTTACATCATTTTAAATTGAAATCATCTTTTTTTTTTGTAATTATGATTTGTACTTCCATTCCATATATTAATTAAATTGAAAGAATAATTTTTTTTATTATAGAAAATTATATAGGAAAACATGGTGATACACTATAGTGATTTATATCTCACATTATAAAATATCCTTCTGGCGTTTGTAGATTTCCTTCTTTTACGTCCGAGCAATAGAATAGTTCCTCTTAGTGGAGTTTAATGTTTTTAAACATTTTATAATGTAGTGTTGTCCCCATTTATATTTTTGAGATTTCATTTCCATATTATTAGTGCCTTTATAATGATGTATTTTGGGTTTTGGTAAACCCATTTGGTTTCCGATCCATTCTCATTGTAGAGTTTGGAAGAATAGTTACTGGATTCCATTATATCCCATTGTTTATGTGGAAAATTCATTTTTTATTTTATCTTTTATGATTCCAAGTGACAGACTTTAACCTATAAGGGTAATGATCACCATTTGGTCAATGTTAGTGTTTTCTAATGTATTTGGTTACCTGGTTATCTTGGTTTTTTTTGAAATAAGTGGTATCAAAGTTGAAAGTTAATCATCATTCTCTGATGTAAGTAAGAATTTTAGATTATATTTACATAACAATGGAAGTATTTTCAAATGATTTCATGTACATCCCTAACTATAATGAGCCTTAAAATACCATAGGTGATTTTGGAAAGGTGTCTCAAGAAATAATTTGATCTAATAATAGTCTTCTACCGTCTATTGTTTTTTATTAGTTTAAATCTGAATGTTGTTTTCTTATCTGAAGTGATTAATTTTCCCTTTTCTCTATTTTCAGATGTTGATCTAAGTAATCATATAATGCTTTCAATTTTTTTAATAATGTTTTTTATCATTATTCATATGAGAATACATGTGATTATACCTTTGGATAATGATGATTGTGAACCATAATTATTGAATTTTCTAATAGACCAAAATCTGGTTTAGGTTATTGTGTTCTTCGTCTAATATCTAGGGAAAGAACATGCACCCATTCCCATTCAGGATCTAGTTATGGAAACTATGTTAGATGAATCTAACAGTAATCCATATATGTTCTATCTCTAAAATCCACTATCATTCCAAGTCTTAAATGACTTTCAATAGGCTTAGGATTGGATGAGTAATATATATATTTTTCAATTCATGTAAATTACTGATTCAATTAAAGTGAAAATTGTAACCTTCAATCTAGAAGGACCTAAAAAAATATATTGGAACTAGATGGTGACGATAAATAAGAATGAGTCTTTAGAGTGGAAGGACATAAAGATTATTTTCACTACCATGTTCTATACATATTATATGGTGCTAGCTAACGCTATGAAATTTTTCAAACTCATACTGGAAGACATGACCATGATGAAGAATGAAAAAAATCTAATATTATGATGTTTTTACATGAGATTATATTTTATGAGAAGATGAATTAATCATAGTTGTATATATGCTTGATATCTGATATTCATTATTATATTTTATTATTTATGTTATCTTCTTATACATATTTTTTGGATAGGGATATGATGGTTGAACTGGACCATGATGGAATGTCAAAGTTGGTTGGGTAAAGGCCCTTTGAGTTATTTCTAGTGTAGAAATAATAAGTATTTGAAAAAAAAAATTCACTAGGAACCCAAAAATAAAATTCTCTTGTGGGTATTCAACTAATTGGTAGAAATTCTATTTTGTATTTTTTTCCACATAGTGGATGATTCTAATCATCATCCAAAATTATTTTCAGGAAATTATTTGCATTATAGATAATGGGTTTCTAGCCACATGAATCTGGATCAAAGCTTCTTCTTGGAATAAAAGAGTTTCCAGAGAAAGAATATATGGGTCCAATTACTATAAGTGGAACCATCACTATATATTTATCATTATTGGAAAATTTAATTTTTATTGGTTCATCTCATCCGATCATTTAAAATTTTATTATGAACTTTTTAAATTATTAAATGGTAGTTTCATCTTATGTGAGGGTTATTACTACACCACTTGGAACGAAGAGAGGGCATGGAATGTATATTATGTCTTGTGATTTATCTTTATCAGTGATTGGTCTTTCTTGGGATTTTATTTTTCTCCAAATTAAAACTCTTTATGTAATTTTTTGAATAGATAGTATCATTCCTAATAAAGACAGAATATATTTTTCTCTTCAATGGGTCTCCATTACGAGTCTCAGTGGAGTTTGGCGTATCTCTTTTTGAGAATTGGACATGCGGTCGATGAGATAAAAACCTTCTTATCCCGAGTTAGGGAAAGAAATATCAGTGTTTTATTTAGATTTGGACTTCGAATCGTTGTGTTGTGATCTCCCTCTTATTTTCATTGAGTCTCATTATTTTTATCCTTCTGACATATCTGGTTTTCAATTGGTAATAGAGGTATATTTTTTTATTGATGTGGTGTCTGGTAATGAATTGGTATCTATACATTCCTACCATATCTGACCAGTAATAATGAAGGATTTGAAGACTTTGTTGGATGACCAATAAGAGAAAGTATTTACACGCCTGGGCATGTCACCTTGGGTGGCGCTTGTTATATTTTCTACTAATTCCAATGGATCACATTGAATATGTGTTGATTTTCAAAAAAACAATCGAGTAATAGAAAAGAACAAGTATCTATTTCCATGGACTGGTGAATGCTTTTCCTATATGAAAAAATCCTAGTTGTTCTCAAATATTTATCTTAGACCTAGTTATCACCAATTGAGATGAAAATAAAATAACATTTATAAAACCCCCTTTTTTGAACTTCTATACATTATGAGTATATTTTCAGCCAATTTTATCTAACCAATTCTTCTAATGTCATTATAGAATTTATTTATAGTATATTAATTGATAATATTGATATGTTCATGTAGGTACTTATGGATAACATGATCTTTTAATCTAAGTCTATGGAGGATCATGTGTTTTATCTGATAGTAGTTCTAGAACTATTGAGAAATCCCTGACATTATTCCAAGCTATCGAAATGTGATTTCTGGATTCAGTATTTGAACATCATAGGAAACATTTTCAGAAAACATGGTATCTTAGTTTATCCCAAGACTCTGAATTATGTTATAAAATATATGTATATATGTAATTTTGTTTTATATTGGATCATCTTGGGTTTTGCGGGTTATTTTTTCATTTCATAAAGGATTTCTCAAAGTTGGTATCCCAAATGATTATTCTCATTCAGAATGGGGTAATCCTCATTTGGGGTGAGAAATGATAGAGTTATTTCATTGAACAAAAATTCTTTTTGACATATACACCTATGTTGAATGATCTAGAGGTATGGAAGGTCTATGTTGACTTCTATAATGCATTCAATTCAGTTTTGGAATGTTTTCGCATTCATGATGGGAAATTAGTTTCAAAGGTCACTGGAAAACATTAGACACAAGGTAATATTTATTTAACCCATGACATTGAACTTTTATCCATGATGCATGTTCTTAATAGTTTTTAGCATTAATTTTTCAGAAAATGGTTTACAATGTATTTTGACCACAAGAGCATGAGATATATCCTTACACCGTATAATTTAAATTACTAGTAGAGGCATTGGGATGATTACAAACAATATTTTTATATAAACATCACCAATACCCTATTGAGATGGAATTTCATTGTTGATTATTTGAGTAGGAATATTCTGACCCATTCCATGAATAAATCCTCAGGAGTGTGTAAAATGTTTTATCTATTTTCATAGTGTAATATACGAGTTTGGGAATTAGATGCTGAGTTAATCATTGATATTGTTCAGTTTACCGACATGCTTTTCAGATGATTCTTTGGGAACAATATGTTGATGTTGAATTTCATAACAATAGGAAATATCATTATGGTTGGGACACCATTTTTGAGTGATCATTCTCTACTAAATGAAATTTAATTATTTTGGAGTGGTTTTGTTAATTTTTTTATCTTTGAGGAATGATGTGATAATGGATTTTCATTATTCCCAGTGGGGTGTGCACTGAGGACCAAAAAATATGTACTATTACATGTTGCGATAATTCCGTTATATAGGTATGATATGGGTCATTAATGATATAGTCCCTCATTTATAAAAAATCCAACAGGTCAACCCAAAGCATCTGAGACCATTGAGTTTGATTCATCCACTTCCCATGATGACTTGAATGTTAGATAACATGTCTGTTGATTTTTTAGTTGTGCTTCCACATAACAAGGGAAAGAAAATTTTCATATGTGTATGCTTGATATGATGAATAAATCAACTCATTTTATACACATTCTTTGTATGGTCAAATTTTAATAGTTAGGAAATCCATATGTGTTAGAAATTGTTCATTTTTTGGACCTCCAATAGATATAGTCTCTAATAGAGATCCATGTTTAACTCTCACTTATGGATAGGCCTTCCGGCGGATCTGGGACCCCATGATTATTTGATGATAGCATACCATCAAAAAATATAAGGCCATAAAAAGAGGTATATACATATTCTAGAGAATATTCTACATTCCTATATCGTGGATTTTGGTGGAGATTGGGATGAATATATCTGACTGGATATATTTCCTAATGGAATAATTACCAGCCAGTTATCAGAATGACTCCTTTTTATGACATGTATAATAGGGATCCTAAATCCCTATTGTGTTGGTTCAATATCAGTGAGTATTATTTGGATCAACTAAGCTTGGTCCAAGAGATGTCAAAAAAGATTCTATTGATTCGTTATAGAATTTTGATCAATAATATATAGTATAAATTTTATTTTGGTCATTAGTTAAGTCTATTTGAGTTTTTATTTACTGACTAGTTGTTCTTGAATGTTTAATGATTTTAAGATAATTGACATATTTTTAGGAAAGGTAAGCTTACTCATCATTTGATATGACCTTTCATATTTGTTTAGTTTTTTGTTATGGTGAATTATCATTTATAACTAATTCCATTATCGAAATAGATACATAATATGTCTCTTATACCTCAACTTTAGAAGTATCATTCTGACCCATATCGTGTTTACAGATAGAGTGATCTTGATGTTTAGTCTAATTTTTCAATGATAGTGCATCTAGTCAAGACTATTGATTCTGAGACAATAATAATCCATGGGAGGAAGTTACCTTCAGTTTAAGTTCTATGGAAACATTATTTTGATTTTTATTGGACATGGGTGCATGAGAAACTAATGAGATATTTGTGGCCTCATATTTTTTATATAGAAACTTCTTGATTATATTTCTAGGGAAAAATATTATTTTGTGGGGTGTTTTATCACCATGTCACTATATTTTTAGTTACTCATAAAACCCCACTTTTTATCATGATTTGGTTGGGGGTTTTTCGTGGTTCTTGGTGTGAAATTTTGAAAAAAAATTTGCCTCTCTCGGTTGTTCATGGTTGCTGCACCATTTTCCCAAATTGTGTGCCTTCCCAATAATAACCACTAATCCTTGTACAGTGGCGGTTTTCAGGGTTCAATCAAGGATTGAAAAATTATGTCCCCACCAAGTAGAAACCATTCACCTTGATATAAGAGTTGCATGGTTTTTCTATCCATGCATACCTTCACACAAAAACATGTAATAATGTTAATTTTATTCTGAAAAATTATTTTAAATATCTAAAATACTTGATTTAAAACTCATCCATAACTATCATGACCTGAATAGTTTTCCATGGATTTTGAGGCTCTTAAAAACTAATTTTGGATTCTCCAGCCCCATTTCATGGATAATTGAATCATGGAAGATAATTCCCAATATCCTCTCGGTAATTGAATATCTTATCATGTTT
Organism: Viscum album; assembly: GCA_963277665.1. NCBI lineage: Eukaryota > Viridiplantae > Streptophyta > Magnoliopsida > Santalales > Viscaceae > Viscum > Viscum album. Next base: position 1,926,158,983 of record OY728160.1, read on the forward strand.
CTTCAAATCCTCTCTCTTCCTATTATACATATAAAGTGTTAAATCATCATGTTGTTGATGAATATAAACTTTTTGGTTTTGGATTTTGATACCTAGTTCTATTTTTATTTTCTATTATCGTCTTTCTTCACTAGAAAATCCCATTACGGTTTTTGTTCATTGTGATTCCATGATAAAGGGTAGGATGGTAAATTGATATTTACCATTTAATTAAATATTGAATTTCTGGATTTATTTGACCAATTTTTTAATTAATTTATTATAACCCAATTCATGATGAATTGGAAATGGAAATTTAAATGGACATTATTTGGGGAAAACCCCCAATTCTAATGGTATTCATATTTGGTGAATATTTTTGAGTTTGATGGAATATATTAATTTATTTGAAAATTTATTAGTGAAAATGGATTAAATTTAAATGACTATACCTAATGATTTATTTTGTACTGAAAAGGGTGGTAATTATGAATACCCTAGGTTTTGATTTTGAAAGTATATAAAAATTTTTTAAAAGGATAAGTGGGAAATTAAATTGTGAATGGTAATTTGTTTGAAATGAAATTATTATCCTTTATTCTAATTTTTTATTGCATATATGAAATCATAGTTAGTAAGAGGGATATTTAGGCACTTTCACGCTAGGATAAAAATTTCCTACATACTAAATGATGATGAAATCCCTAAAAAAACTGGGCGAGGTGGATTTTATGCATAATTAGATATTGATGAGTCATATATATCATGATCATGAGGGACATGTGTGGAAATATTTCTATGATAACTAATATTATGTATGTGAGGATCCTATAAATAGAAAATATTGTACTATAGAGAAGTTGAACGTGGGGCTTGGTTTGAATTTTTTTATATATATTACATTTATTATTGAACTCATTTATTCATTATTGTTTTTTTATATAAATAGATTTACAAAATATGTTTATCTAAACCATGTTAAAATTTTTTCCTTCATTTGAAAATGAAATAAGGTTTTGTTTTAAATATGAAATTGTATTTTTATGTCTCATTTAAATTGAATTTAAGGAATTATTTGGTTTAATAATATGGAATATTATTAAAGAACACTTGGTGTGACCCTATTGGGAATTACATCTGACACCTTACCTTTACCTTTGAGTTCTTATCGATTTCCCTATACCAAGTCTAAGAAAATGGAATGTGCCATATAGGGGAGTTGGATATTCGTGATCCTTTTGGCTTGGAATGATTTATCCTCTGTAATGTTTTACTTTTCCTTTTTATATTATGAGTACTTGGATGATTTTATTTTCAATTTTTTGATAAGCCAATTTGGTTTCATGTACATTCTATATGTGAAGATTTTAAGCACACAGACTAGTTTCTCATATCTTTTGAGTTTTTATCACATATTTGTTCCCTATTCTATCTTCAATGATTCTATGTTCTACTATACAACCTTTGGGGATCAGGAATTCCATTCATTCTATGCTATTTTTGGCTCAGGTATCATGGTACCAAGGTATTCTGGTGGGTTTAGGACGTAAATGAAATCATTTTATGTTACGAAAGGTTTACTGGGTAAAATATCCAACGTAACCATCTATATTCATCCATAAAAAGATTTATCGTAATAATCAAAATATGTTTATGAAACCTATTTCTATTACATGGTTTTTTATATGATGAAATTTTTATGAAACTCATTTCCCTTCATGGGGTTTGATATCATGAATTTTTTATGATATTTTGGAAAACATTTGTATAGTTTTCATTATGTTATATTGTTAACAATATAAATAGGTTGGTGGTTTTTTTATAACAAATAATGGTGGTCACGTTATAACCAGGGATAGTAATTTTTTTCTATCCATGGATGGTGGTAAATTTATAAACCAGGGAATTTGGAACCAATATATCCCTCCAATGCATTAGGTATTTAAATTTTTTGTGTGAAACTAAGCTCGTGTTCACAAGTTTATATGTTGACCTTATTTCTTTTTAGTAGAATTATATAAGGTCATTATTTAATTTTCTTAACAAAATGAGTGAACATGTTTATTTTTATACATGTTCACAATGTTATATATTTATGTTTATTTTGAATATATATATATATATAATACCAACATTATTATCAAATGTATTGTGTACTTTTATTCCTTTATGATTTATGTTTTATGAACTGCTAATATTTATGTCATGACCCATGTTTATGATCTATGATATGAATTGTATGGGTTTCAAATTATAATATCATATTTGTATTCCCACAATATCATTTATAATGATGTGATAGACATGTATGAGATGTTACAATATTTACAAGAATCCTTCCCTTCCCATGGTTTTGATCCGAAATGAAATATTTAGTCTCATGAAAACATGAATAAATTACTTTGTTGAAAGAAATTTCATCTATCTATGTTCCAAAAATGTTGTAAGAAACCTCAAGGAAATTTATCAAATAGAATTAAGAGTTTCATTAAATGTGAAAAGTGAGGACATATGTCCAATTAATTTCAAAAGAATATGAATAATTATGTTAATGAAATGAAGGAAAATAAAATTTCAACTAATGCACTACCCACACTCAAATGATTCAAAATCAAGGATTACGTTAATTATACTAGCTAGTGATTGAATATAATTTTTTAAGATAATTATCGATTTCAAAAACATATTATAACCAATAAAAAAGTGAAATCTCCTACAATTACAACTGTTGAAGGGGTTAAGAGAATGATGTAGTGGAATGAACACTTATCATCCACTCTATAATAACTAATATAGTATATTTTATAGATCTATCCACATTTATATTTAAGAATATTATTATGGGAATGAATTAGATTTATTTATACGGTTCCTATATTAATTTATAATTAATGGTGGTCACATTTCATATTCGAAATGAAATTTTTTTCATATATTAGTGCAAGGATGAATACAATCATCCAAATGAATTTACATTAATCTTATGGGACATAAATCCTATATATAATGGGTATTTATCTCATATGGTTGGGGATAAACTCATAATTCAGGATATTATTTTTCTATGTGAGTATTTTTCGTATATTTATGGAATGATTTATTAGTCTTACACTAAATTATTATGATGAGTTTTCTATAGAACCTCTATATGGTGAAACCCCTATTTCAAAAAATCCTTATAAATAAACCTAAATTTTGTACAGGTATTGATGTAGATACTCCATAAGAATCTTGATAAAGGTTTTATATGCCTATTTTTTTCGCCTTGGGATCACCTATTAGTTTTTATTAAGAAGAAAGATTTGATAATGTTTTTTGGAATTGATTATTCAGTGCTTAACCAGATCACTATTTAGAAAAATTATGTTATTCCTCATATCGATGATTTATTTAATCAATTATTATATGATCAAGATATTTCCAAGATATTAATTCATTCTATATATCATCAATTAAGTGTTAATAAATATAATATACCTAATAGAGCATTATGTATGAGGTTTCACTATTATGAATTTATAGTGACTCCATTTGGATTTACTAATTCATATGTTATCTTGATGTATTTAATGAATATGGTCTATACATATATTTCCATAAAAAGTTGTTGGTAGAATTTATATATGATAAAATTTTATAGTTAATAAGAAAGGGATAAAATAAACATCATTTGATAATTTTTGGGAAGACCTAGATGAAAGATATGTTGTATGAAATATTTACTCTGTGTGATTTTCATGATTTTAAAAGTTTCATTATTGGGTAGTAAACTATCAAGTGGAAAAGTATGAATAGACCAATCAATGATATATGTTATTAATAATTGTCCTTGTCAAGACCTGATAACTAACATCCATTGTTTCCTTCAGTTCTCTAGTTACTATTGATATATTTTTTCTGAAATTTCTCAAGAAAGTCTTATAATCTCATCATGTTATGTTCAAAAAGGGTTAGATTAGTATTGATAGATGAATGCGAGGAGAATATCAAGGGGAAGAAGAGAAGATTGGTCAGTCCACCAAGGCTGACAATACAAATTTTTGGAAGGGTTTGTGATATTTAGTGTTTCATCAAATATGGGACTGGGATGTGTCCTCGTGTGTAATGGTATTTCGATAGAATATTCTTCAATTCAATTTATAATAAAGAAGAGTTTATTTTTTCAACGAATATTCCTTATAATTATCAGTACGGTGGAAGGTGTGACATATATAAGGATCATAAAATCATAATGTATATATTCATAAATAAAGAGTATAATATGATCCATTGATTATTGTTGTAATTGATTAAATATTATGAGTGTTTAATGAATTACCACCCTTGGATGAGAACAAGCCAGTATATACTCCTAATTGAATGGACAATGCTAGTTTTTCCATTATAATGATAAAAAAGAGATCCAACACTTATGAATTTACAAGAAATTGGAACATGAAATATCATGTAAATTGAAAATTTATATCTTTCATATATATAGTTTCATCGATTAATCAATGTGAGGATTACAGATGTGCATAATTAATATTTGGAACTACAAAAAAGGTTCAATATTTTACTACATTTAACAAATATTTGGATATAATTATATGGTTCTAAAACCATGTATGTGTCATTCATATATGAGATTTTAGAAAGGAACTGTTGGATAAATATCCTAGAACATAATTCTCTATTCATTATATAATATTGAAGATGAATATATATTTAAAAGAGTATTACTAGTAGGATAACATGAAAATTGATATTACAGACTATACACCTCATGAAATGGTTTACCAGAATATTATGGCTAAGAGAATACAGTCTACGGGGATGTTATAATGATTACCTATACTAGAATTGAAATGGGAAAACATCAATATCAATTATATCAATGGACTACCCAAAACATCCAAAAGGATCAATTTTATTTATGTTATAGTTAGTCTCCATATGAAATCGTCACACTTCCTTTATATTAGAATGATTTATCACTAGATTATCATTGAAGAATATATATATTTATGTAGTGGTAAGGATTAATTTAGTACCACATTCTATAATATTTATCCATTTTCAAGATTTACATCTGGGTTTTAGCAAATTATTTAGAAAGATAGGTATTTAGATTCATTCTTTAGTAATATTTATTATCCTTTTAAAAATGGGAAATCTGATAAAACCAATAAAATGATAGATTATATGTTCATATATTTTTCTCTAGAATTTAAATATTTTTCGGATCAATACTATCCTCTAGTCATGTTTTTATACTATAATAACTTTCACTTGATCATTCATGTGGATCCATATGAATCTTTATTTGGAAATAAGTGTAGAACTCCAATGTGATGGGTTAAATTTTGATAAATAAATATACTGGGACCTATGTTTTTTATGATATTGGAGATGACTTTGTATCTATTCTACCGCACATATGTGTATCTCATAGTCAACAAAAATGTTATGCTGAATTTCATTGTTGAGATAAAGAGTTAAAAGTTGTTGAAATTGTGTTCCTATTAATGTATCATTTGTAAAATGTTATGGTATTTTAAATAAATTCAATGTTAATACATAGACTTATTAATCTCTTAAATATTATTGAGCGCATCGTGATGGTATCATATCAGTAAGAACTTCATTCTAATCTCTATCCAGTTCATGATGTGTTTTATGTATCTCTCTTGGGGAAGTAAAAACATTATACTTCAATTGTAATGAAATTATAGGCTCCAATTCTGTACCATGAACTTCCCAAAATATAAAAACTAATGAAAATTATGTATTCTAGAGATAATATTCTATAGAAAAGAATATATACCCACATATATTTATTTGGAGGATTCATTAATTTGAAGAACCTACTTGGGATCTCGAAGATTTTATAAAATAGATGTAATGTAATTTTTCATATTATAGTGATGGAATTTCAAGATAAAATTAAATTTTAAGGGGGAATAATCTGACAACCAGATATTTTATGATGTACCTAACTATAAGTAATTTTTTTATTTGATGTATTTTCTTATAAAAAACACTAAGTTCAAATAAACCAAGATATGCTCCTGAAATATTATAATATATGGAGACAATTATTAACTTTCAATTGGATTGGTGGGAATAAATATGAATAAATAATTTCTAAAAAAATTAATTTTCAAATAAGTATAAAATGAATTTTTCATTACCAATATATGATAAATGAATCTAAAATCAATTGAATTTGATGGTTTTTTGACCAATTAAAAACTTTTTGTGTTAAATGTCTTTTAAATTTAATAAATTAAATTAATCACTCTAATTATATTATATTAATGAAAATTATATATTATATACTCAATGAAATTTTTGAAATTTATTTGTTTTAGTGAATTAGATAATAAGTCAAATTTTATGATACAAAATTATATTTTCTATATTATTTTTTTGTTTGAAACACTAATATTAAAATGTATTTTTTAAACATATAGAATTTGAATCATGAAAAAAAATCTATATTTATAGTTAGGAGTTTAAATTTTTTCTAAAGAGGTCTGGTTTATTTTATTCATTGTTAATAGTAACAAAGGAAAATATTTGTCACCTTGGATAGGGTAAAATGTGAAAAACATAGTTAAAATTTTTGGATAAGGATTTAAATTTCTTATGAAGCATTACATTATTCTATTAGATTAATTCAGTTTTAAAATTATCTGTCATTGTTTCAAAATCTCTCACTTTCTTCCATTTTTCATTGATTATGACCTTTATATTATTTTATGAAAAGGAAAAATACAAAAAAACACTCTCCTGACTTTAATATCTTGAAATATTTTTTCTAAGGATAAAAAAGGATATGCTCATTTATAACTGTTAATTTAAAATAATGCTTAAATATTTTAACCATGGTAAATTATTTTTAACTTTTATTTATCAAATAATAACTTAAAAGTCTTATGCAACACCAACACCAAAAATTCAAGAACTAAAAAAATAATGTAATTGATTTTATAGATGATAAATTTAAAACAATTTGGATGAATTATTTTCTATAATGATTTTTTTTTGATAAATATACTATATTCTGGACATTTCATATGTTTATATTCTTATTACATAACTAACTTGAGGACTTATGAATCTATGTAAATGTATTCTTCCACAAATGACATTGGTAATATTTTATATTAAACTACACATCATTAAATGAATTAAAATTCATAAAAAATTATATTCAACCATGTTAATGGGATATAGTTGAATAAATCAGAAATATTATACTTATAAGTCACATGTATTTTTTATTTTATCATTATTTACCCTTAATGAGTATAAAAATGAAATTTTGGTAATTTTCAAAAGGGTTAAAAAGAGGATAAAACAACGATATAATTGTGAAAACATCACATAAAATTTTAATTAATTTATTTTTAAAATTTGACTTAGATTAAAAAAATAATATATTATAAAAATTTTTTGGGCCACCTAGAATATGAGATAATTTATATTAATTTAATACATCGAGTAGTTCCAAGAGTGCCCCTACCATTACTTATAAAAGGTCGCCTATTCTAATATCTTCCTCACACCCTAATTGACTTCTATATATAAAAATAACATACAAAATACCTTCAGAAATTAGTTCATCATGTTCTATATCTACTAATATTTCCAAAATAACAACTTCCAATGATTAAGGTTTAATAAAAAATAGTTTTCTCAATGAAGAGGTATATCTCTTTAACAACTATATTTAATTTTATTTCCTCTTTTTAGAATTTTTATAATATGGTATCCCTTAAAAATAATTAATTTAGTTTATTAAATATAAATAAATTTTATTATAATGATTTATATCCCATTATCCACTTTATTTCCATCATATGAGAGAATAAAATATCACTTGAGCTAATGTGTCAACTACCACATCAAAGAAGCGGTGTGTTAGGTTTCTTATGAAACATCATATTGGTGGTCATGATGATGGAATTAATAAATATATATGATATCTATTATATCATTATTGTTTTAAAATGGTATATTTTATTTTATTTTCTTCTGTTACATCATTCAAAAAATTGAAACATCACTTGTGTGTGTGTATGGACTATCACCTCTACAAAGTGATGCAATTAATTATCTATAATCAAATTATAGAAATAGCTATAAAATTGAATACATTTATTAAATATGATATTCAAAAATTTATTAAAATTATTGTGATAATGTATCCTTGATAAATGTTTCGTAACAGGGACTACTAAGCCAAAACCGACATGATATACAATGGAGTTATCACCGAGAATAGTGATTTTAATAAATATTTACTAATGAAAAGGGTATAATATGTTATACATTAATATTATTTTCTAATATATATTATTACTCTGTAATACATTTCTAATAATTCTAGATTTATTATATTAGTGTTTAGAATGAGTATGAATAATGTAGAGAATTGGGGTAATAGATTTCTACTTAAATTCCTTTTTAATCAGGATTGTTTATACTTGCTTTTCTATCATAAAAATTATCATATCATTATTTAAAAAATACCTTAATATTTTCTTATAATTTTTCTATTTAGCAAAATTTAATTTTTTTAGTAACCATCTTCTTTTCATTGTTTATCAAAATAACTCAGAATTTTTTTTAAGAAAACCATCATTGTTCCTTCTCTTTTACCAAATAAAAAATTTCGTCCATGTCCATGTATTATAAAATGATTTCATGGTTTATGTTGGCTATTATTCAATGAATTATTAAATTCATTTTTACACATTTTTTATTTTTTAGAAATGTTTTATACATCATATTATTATTGTCTCATAAATGAGGTGATGTTATTGAAGGTTAGTGCATAATATTTTCTTTTTTAAAGATTATGGAATAAAAAAAGATTTTCCAAACATTTATAACAATAAATTTTTTGAAGATTCTGTTACATGTCACTATGGTTAATTTCAATGAAAATGTTTTCCATAACATTTTGGAAGTATATTTATTTTAAATATCTTATTTCAAAATGAAATGGATATTTTTATAAAGAAATGTTTCCAATGATATTTTATAGGAATTTTTTATATGATGAAAACTTTTGATGTTACTCATATTACTATATGAATATGATTATATGATATCATCCTTATTCATTCTCTATATGTTTAATGATTATGATAATGTGATATTTAGGATACCTTTTATTTTCCACTAGTTATTCTTTGATAAAATTATGAAATTTTAACGAAACACATTTCCATCCCGCATGTTATGGTGTGATGATAAGATATTTTTTAAATTATGTGACAGGTGGGATCTAATTTATATAACCCTCATAATAATTGAGTAAAAATTAATATCTCATTAGGTAATTATGGGATATGAGTTGATGTGCTTGGTCCACTGTGTGATACATGTAGGGAATCCTATACCACTTTATGAAATAGATGGTGACACCTGATTAGTTATGAAATGGGAAACATGTGTTTATGCATGATTCAAGATAGTTTAATGGTCTTGGTCGTTAACATTTATATATGAAATGGTTTATATTCCTATGAGGGTTCTAGGATCATATGAAATGAATTAATGATTATGATTTGAATTTATTGTGAATGAATTAGTTTTGATGATTTCACACTCATATGATTCATGAATTAAAAATAATAAATATCTATGATATTATTATTAATTAGGAACCATAATAAATAGGGTATGAAAAATCTATGTTATTAACATAATATCATACACATATGATTATATTTTTTGTGAAAATAACCATCAAATAGTGTCTACTTTATTTACCATTAATGAGTATCTAAGCTCAACCTTTATTTTGTTTCCTTTCCCCATTTTAGAAAAAAATGTTTTAAGGAGGGTATTTCTCGAAGGGTGCAATGTGAAAAGAATATTTTGAGAAATGAAACAGATTGTACATAAATAAGATACTTAGGTTTCATGTATCCAATGATACTATATAATTATTTTATTTATGTGGATCATAATATTAGGTATTTAATATTCATCTAAAATTATGTACTATTTGTATATAATAATATTTGGTAACCTTGGGATCCAAATTGTGTTTTTCGCATCTGAGGTTGATATCATTCCCAATGTGTGTTCCATCATTCCCAAAATTTGTTTCCAGCCTGTGGGGATTGGGAATGGTAATCCGTACTTGTGTTGAGTTGAGTAAGGAGTTGGTTCATTTGGAAAAGTAGGTAGATTAATTATAAATGGTATAAATTACATGTGTCTTGGAAGCAGCCAGGGTTATTGAAATGTCATACTATTTTTTAGGATGAGTCTTGTCTAACCAAAGACAATGATTTTCATTGGTACATGACTAGTATATCATTAATAGATACTTGACAATGAACTTTTGAGATGAAACTCATTTCACCAAGGGATATTGGGATTTATGCCTTTATTTTGTGTTTTTTAGAATCTTAAGTGTAGTTTTTACATTATAATTAAATTTTTTCCCTGATTGATTATATTCACGATTTTAGTGGTCAATTTAAACATCTTGGGTGAATTTAGTGAAAAAATTTGAGTCATATAGTTTTCCCACGTTGTCTAGTAAATAATAAGTGCATATGGGAAATGGGATAGACCCATTATATATCTAATCACATGGTTGACGCATAATTTACCAGGCTATGCGGCCAAACTATGTATATTCTTTTACCAGTCATATTTTTTATTCATTATAACATTTTAATAAATTTATTATAATGGTTTTAACAACTAACATGATAGTAATTAAGGTAGTTTTCAATGAGAAATAGGGTTTATAATTTTCTTTTTTTAATGATGTTGTGATTTTTTATTGAATTTTCCCATTTAAGGCCTTTTTTATATGATCAAAATTTTGTTGTCAGAGTGTATATGATACTTTATAGAGTGTTACATTTCTGAAACATGTTTTGAAGTAATTATTATAAGATTTTTAATCCTTTGGAATATTCTTAAGATCCACAGTTTTAAAATTAATGTTGTACATTTTGTTGTTATGGTATTGATATTTAAGAAAACTACTAGTCTTACGATGAAGTTAAGGAATGTTTTGGTTTTAAAGATGGATTATTTGGAATAATTTTAGTGATCAAATTGAATTTGGATAAAAATGTTAAATATGTGTGATTTTATAATGGATTCAAGATAGTTTTTTGGAAATGAGATTTTCATAGTGATTTGAAATGAAAAAATTTGTTTTGAGAGATGTATTATTTTTATGTATTGTGTAGTTTTTTTAAAAGTAGGTTTTGGGTTTTCTTGTTTAACTGTACATAATTTTGGCCTTGTTTTAGATTTTTTTGGAATTTTTTAGTTTGACATTTTTGAAGATGAACCGGTTTAAGTTCATTTTTTCTATTATATAAATAAATACTCCAAGGTAATTCTATATAGGAAAGTAGAAAGTTTATTTTTCAAAATGGCCTTTAGGATAGACTTTCTTAACAGTTAAGTTTTGTTCTATTATTATTCAAATCTATCTAGAAATAATACCTTGTAGTGAATATGATTTTTTATTTTATTTATTTCCCATATATTTTCCTTGTAGAGGATTATTTATAGTTTTTCTTATTTAGGTGAGGATTCATTTCTATAATATTTTACTAGGCAAAATCATTCTAGAGAATTTGGGGTTCTTCAACTATGGAGGAAAGGGTTATTCTAATCCATTTCATTTAAATTTCTGATAAATCTTATTTGGTATGGATTCTTGGATTGCTTTCATATGATCCATAACAAGAGTTAGAAAATTAGGAAATATCATGTGTCACGTAGGTTCAGATGGGTGGATATTTTGTTAATTTTTCGGATTTTTTTGTATTTTAAGTTTTTTACAATATTATTGATTTTTAATGATAGTATTATATGTTTAATTACTTGGTTTTTACTTAAATTTGATTGTATGTTTTGTTTAAAATGTTTTTAGGTTTGATTCATATTAAATTATCAAATATAACTTTGGGTTCATACCCGAGTGACTAGGAAGTCAATTTACTCTATGATGTTGAGTGCCTGGTGGTGCCAATGTTTTCAAGGAAAGATTACTATGAGTTCTTTTAAAAAAATTGGAGGTATTTTTTCAATTTAATAGTCATATGACCCTGTTATGGACCCTATATTTGGTTTTGATAAGGTATTTGGATAATTTATATTGTTTTGGGATCATGTTACTATATGTGGTGATATTTGTTTTCTGTATATGGGTTATCTTTGTGTTTTTTACTTTGGAATTAGAATCAATTGGTAAATAATTACATATGGTTTATAGAAATTAGGAAATTCATGTAAACAAGTTCATATGATGGGTGTATATTGTGATGGTGTGTCATCCCTTTCTATCAATATTTTAGATAATTTATAAATGGTGGGGAGACCCATGATCGGAATTTAACTTATCATATTTTTCAAAATTTAGTAGTCATGGTTGCTGTATATTTAGTGATATGTAATTACATTATTTATGTTTTCCATGGGATTAAAGTATTATTTATGTTTATATGACTTTCATCCTTAGGTCATTCTCTAATAGAAATTTTCCATCCCATTACAGGATATTTTGTGTCTTGGTAGTCCAAATTCAATTGATCCCACATTTTCTAAAAACATTTAGAGAGGGTAAAAGGTATTGGTGTGGATAATTTTGACACCCCTAATGTAACATTCAAATATCTATTTATATGGTTAACTTCACCCTGGTGTTTAAGGGTGTTTGAAGGGGATATTTTGGATATTTTTATGCTTTTCTAGGGCTTCATGATTTGATGTGTCCTTTTATAAACTATATATAGTAAACAATAAAACTACTAAATTTTTTGGTAGTAATGATCACATGATTATTCCAAATCTTGGGAAATTTTATTATTATACCAAGTTACCAAAATAGGTTTGGGTATTTTTTTCATATTGAGTTATTTTATTTTGGGATATATTCCGTTTTGATCCCCATTTTGAACCCAACACATTAGGTACCTCTCCCACCCAATCATCACATTCTTCACACCCACATTTGATGATTAGCATTGGTTTCTTTCTTACCTCTACATCAAATATATAGATAACTATCTTTTCCCCGTCTATTTCCACTTTTTTTATTTTCCCTATTTTACCCTCTCACTTTCTAACCCCCTCGTCCATAGGGTTACATATCATGAATATGATTGTATTTATTGGTGTCTATTGTTGTTTAATGGTTGTTGGGGTTGACTCCTAATCACAATTTAAGAAAAAATGTTTTGGATTTTTTTTAGACTCAATCCCACCATGCTCGAGGAAGGTGTTTCCTTATTAGATCATTAAATTTTATATCATTATGTGTCTGATGATTTTAAAATCTTTAATTTCAAGATTAAATGTATATGTGAAAAAAATATTGAGTTTTCAAAGTGTGCGGAAGTATTTGTCACTTAACATAATGGTTTTTAGTGTTGATTTCATGGGGGTTCAGTTTCAATAAAAATTTATGGTTTCTAAGGGACATTAAATGATTTAGTGTTAGGTTTTGGGAATGGAAAAGCATGTTTAATGGAATTTGACCCAGTTTTGGTAAAAACAATTGGGTGAGGTGTGGGTTTTTATGATAAATGTGATTTGTATGATATTGAATGTGATCTATAAATTTTTTTCTATTATAAATGTTTTAAATAAAATTTTCATGGTAGAGAAATTGATAGGAATTTTGAGCCATAGTTTTAGTAAGGCTTGTTCAATACTTTTATATTGAATTTTATAATTTCTAGGTGAGACCCTATTTTGATTCATTTTGTTATTAGGGTTTTGATGTTGATTATAGAATTATTTTCATTTACTAGACTTCACTTGATATAACCAATGTAAAAGTACTAGTTTTCATCAAGTGTATAGTAGTTGATATAAAATTTATGATTATCATGTTGTTTGATATTGTTGATGATTGTTTGTTATGATTGAATTTTTTTTCTCAACTAAAATTATTTTTACCATGGGTCCCTAGTTAGATAGGAAAATATTTTGGGGATTATTGAGTTAGTCTAGTGTGTTCTAGCTTACTAGTTCCCTTCGAGAATTTCACCAACATATGGGTTATTAATGGTAGGTTCTTGACACTCCCCATCAGATATGCTAGATGGGAATTGTTGTTATGAAAAGTAAGGTCTTAATAAATCTGAATATTGGGTCTAGTATTGATAATGGAAAACCTAATATATTTCCCTTGAAATTACATGATGTTGGATAGGGGATTTCAAAACTATTAATCCCCTAGTTAGATTGATTTGTAATAGATCTCTATTTTTATTGGCTACTTGTCATTTTTCTTTATATCTTTATTAGCATTGCACATTTAAAGTTTTTTATTATTAATGCTTATTTATTATTGTTTAAAAATAAAGAGTTTTCAATGTACATTATAATGAGTCTTTAAAATGGATTTGAAATGTGGTTTTGGAATAGGAATGTATAATGTAATGAAATGGATGTAAATAAGTTTTATCAAAAGGAATGATTTCGTTAAAAATGGAAGGTTTTTTATAAAAACACTTATGGTTTAATTTTATTTTCTGTAAATGTGAAGTGTATTAAATTATTTTCTAAATATACTTTTAACTAGTATAAAATTACATTACCATTGAAAGAAGTGTAGAAAATCCTTGGTGAGATCCTACTGAGCTTATTTTTTCTCACACCCTATATACACAACTCAATGTATACAGTATACATGGATTATTTTTCATCTCCCATGGGTGTGTTTTCTCCTTTTGGTTATATTATTGAATTTTATTTAGATGTGTAGAGTTTCCATATAGTGACACAAATATTTTTTTTCCTGTAGTTTTTTTTATTTTTATTTCGGGATATCCATGTATTAGTTTTGAAAACTGAGACCATATTAAGATTATTTATTATTTCCATTTTTTATTATACAATTCTATTTTGGGATGATTTGATTTTATTAATTCAGGTTTATTACTCTATTTAGATGTTTTTTACTTCGTCACACGAATTTATAATCTTGGGTTCTCATCTTATAGATATGACATGTCAGATTTCTAGGTAGTGATATATTTCATCATTTTGGTTCTCTATTGGTGCAATTATTACCAAAAAAATTTATATTCCTATGAAATATTTTCCACCCCAAGAATATTATGAACTCCCTTACAGCCTTATAATGAGTTGCGTTTGGTGATTGTTCAGGTGGAATTCAAATTTGATTTGTTACTATCGATCCTATTATTATAGAATTTATATGAATTAATAATTTTTGTTAGCCTAGAAATTATCATTAATCTATAACATCACCATAATTACCCAAATTTAATTATTTATTTTAAATATAGAACATATTACCAAAGAAACTATAAGGTTTTAATAAAGGATTCCTTCTATACCGCATCTCATATGGGATCATATTTTCCATAAGACTTTACAATTGCTAATTTTGATTGTATACTATGAATTGAACATCCACATTTCATTTTTATAAGGAGTTCTCATAAATTAATCATCATTAATTATACCATATTTTATGATATATTTATCAAACTAAATGAATGTAATTTTTTTCAATTATTATATTGGAGTGTTTTAATTTTTTTAAGATTACATTTTCTGATTCTTTTAAGATACCTCTTGATTCATTATAAGAATTCTATCTTTCATTGAATAATCATGAAATGATCCATAATTCTATATTTATCAAAGAAAATCATGAAATTTTTTCCTCCATATGATTCAAAAATATTTATTGGAACACTAATTTTAGTATAGGCTAAATCAATATAATTAAATTCCCCATGTATTCTAGTAGATATGGATTTCATATGTTTCTTCCCATCATACATGAATATCATGCATTTTCAAGGACTCTATTAAGACATGGTATATCCATTGTATCTAATAGATTAGTTAAAATTTCTATTCTCTATTATTGTATATGACCCAACCTCTGGTGCCACATGTTTTTTCTACCACCATAAGAAGAAGTATATTTTCATGACTCTCCACATAGTATAAATTTTCATTCATTCTTCTTTCTATCAGAATAGTTATTCCAACCCTTCCTTATGTAAAAAAACCCTTTATAATTAAATGTCAACTCATTATGTGATTCATACGTGTTTCAATCTCATAAAAAATGCAACAATAGCCTCCTATAACTTATCTTCTATAAAATGGTATTTTTATTCCCTTTTATTTTCAAATATTCATTATTTCCAAAATAGATGGCTCTATAAATGCTACCATTAATATATTTCAATAAGTTACATTTTTTATACTGTGAGATGAAAAATCCTTCTAAAAAATCTAAGTGATGTTGTTCTTTGTAGATTTTAGAGAAATTTCATCAATATCTTCCTTCCGTTTAATCATATTTTTTATCCATGTGATTCAATGATCAATTGAAATATAAGGTGGTGTTTCCTACTATTCATAATATTTATGGAAATTATATTCTTATTCCTATAATAAGGAAGATAATATGATTTTTAATTCCAATTTATTTGTTTTTGTTGTATCTTCTTGATTTGAATTATATGGTGGTAATTAAGACTTCACTTTTCTTTAAAATCAACAATTTCTTCCAAAATATAAAGAAATTTAAAATATCCATAAAAGGAGTTTCTACGTTTTCTTGGTGGATATGGTCTCATATTCCTTTTTTGACTTCCAATTTATCATCCATTAAAATATCTTATTTCATTAATATAATTGAACATTGCATTTTCAATATATCCCCAAAACTAACATTTCGTAATAATAATGTTCTTACCACCTTTTAATATCCATATTTATTTGGCCTTCATAATACTCCCTAGTTGTTGATTAGTAATTATTTATTAAGTGTTTATTTTAGACCATTCATTTCATAAAAAAAATTATACCATTGCTCATATATCTTTGTTTTTTTGATTTAATAATAGAATCACAAAAATAAGGAATGTTATTTCAAGTTTAGGTTGTTTTTTTTCTTTTGATGTTTTATCCTCAAAGTTCATTCCTATTTCAACCCTTTATTTGGTTATTTGTTGATTAAAAATTTCCAAACATAGTCTAAGCCTCACAAGACCCTTTCTAGAAATTATGTATCCATAAAACTCCCAAATTTTAATTACTTAACTTGATCACCTAGTCTCAGTACTTATTTAAATTATCTTGTTAGCGGGATGAAATAATCTACAAGAGGAACAACTTTATTTTCTCTCTCCACAAGACTATAATTAAAGTCACTAGACACTTTATATTTCTCATCAATTGTTAGTTTGAGTTATATAATATATCTTGACCATTACATAAAATTTAAATGTTTATCTAACTCTTCTTATAGATGATCTACTTCATCTTCAATATAACCCACATATTAATAGTATTCATTTAGAAAAAAATTAATCCTTTTAATGATCATCCTTTGGATGTCGATATCCTCAAGATCTATATTGAATCCAAAAACACTTTTTTGGTTCTTATCATCTTCCTTTATTGTTTAATATTTTAAATAGAACACATTAAATAATATTCCTCATCTAACATGAATTCTAGTTCAAATTATACCACATAATCTTCTACACTATATTATTCTCTCAAAATTATTTTTATTTGAATCGTTATTATAGATAAACTAACTATTTTTTTGGTATCTTATGGGAGGGAAACTCTTATTAGGATTCAGTGTTATTTATTCTTCTCTTTCATCATCATGATATAATATCAAGAACCTTAAAACAATTTTACCACCCACACCACATCTAAGGTATTCTAAAAAAATATTTCCTCTAAATAAACATTTTTCTATCTTGATTTTTTTTAATGTAATTGATCATTTATATCAACTGTTTCATAAACCCCAATAGATATGTCACGTTTGTTCATATAATTGAAGGTTATTTCCTTATTTACATGAATTGATACCCCGTCCACCTTGACTCTCATTTAATAAGCTATAAGGTTGTTTAAAAAATTATCAATAGATAATATATCCAACTCCACTCCTTCCAAAGGTGATAATTATAGTGTTATGAACCATAATATTTTCTTTAAAATATAAATATCCTTAATTTATTTACCTATTCCTCAAATATTTCAAAAAACATTAGTTCTTAATTGGATTAATACATTAAAAAATTTCACTGTGGAACATTTTCAAGTCATGAAATATGTTTTGGAGGACATTTATCTTGGCCTATATCAACTTTCTTTCTCCATTTTATATTTTTTTGGAAATATTATAACATGTAATTATCAATCATGAAACACACAACCATCATATAGATATGATCTGATAGAGCTCCTCAAAAACAATTCCATTTTTTTACATAAGTACCCATATATTTCATTTCATATTCAATCATATATTTTGACATGAAATGTTTTACATTAATCCCATGGATAATGGATAAAAGCACATCCATCCCTATAGATCAAAGATAGGATAACATTATGTTATTCTTACTATAGTAGGTTCATCCATAAAATAAATGGAAATATATTTATTTACTAAATTCTTAACCTCAAATTATATTTATTAAAATATTTAACTCACATTGCTATTTCTATTATACCACTTGATGAACCTGTGATGTCTCGAAAAGTATAGTGTCAATGTAGATGTCAATTATTTATTTTTTACTTTAATGAATACAACCCCATGTATATTGGAACTTATTAAACTTGTGTGATTGTATTGAACATTCACCAAACACAAAAATATATAAATTAAAATATAGCACACTAATATTTTATTTGTTCACCGCTAAGGCCTAGTCTAAGGATAATAAGCCAATGATGTATCATTCATACCAAAATCAAACAAGGGTCACCAGATATATGGGATTAAAAAAATTTAACCACATTCACTCGTTTCTTGGATCACTTCTTTTATATTGAATTATGGAATAGTTCACTTCCACACTAATATCACTTATGTCGACTCCTCCTTTGTCACAAAATTTTATTTAAACATCCTTGGTTTAATGACTTGAATTTATCTTCCATATCATTAGAAATGCATTCTTTGATTAATATCATTGCATCTAAATAAAGGTGCTTATATATTCCCACCAGTCTCAAGAATACTAAACAGAAATTATAATTTGAGAGCTACCTACTAAAACTCTATTTTTCATGCATACTCCATGAAATATTGTTCATTGTGAACATTTTTAACTAACCATTTTCAAACACACCCATATACTGTGAAATACCAATGCACACAGCTCCTTTGAACACTTTGTGTGGATGAATCCCATATTGAATACCATATACATGACTCCCAACAATTCCTTATTATTCAAATCCATGTAATTATATTACCATGTAGTTAACCCCATAATTTTCCAATATCTGTTACTCTTCCATGAAATACCTTTGGAAATTATGGATCAACATTCTTTCTATGTATACCCTCATTACTTCTCATTTCCATGTGGAAACACCTTCAGGCAATGCTTAATATCATAGAAATAATCTCATGTTTTTCACTACTATATAATGATGTGATCAATGGGGTATTACAATAAAAAACATCTAAAAATATTTCTAATCAATGAGATTATAAATAATCCCTTTGTTAGTTATGCACAAAGCCACTTCATGCTCATCCTATCATAAAATTACCTTAGGAATTATCCATCACAAAGGAAACTTGGAATCATCACTTTCTAACTAGAATTTTCTTTCATGATCTATATACTCAACGTGAGGTCACACAAATTCTACATAGGCCACTCAGTAATAAAAAATTTCAAACAACAACATCCATCATAATTTGTGATCTCTATATACAGTTTCTAGAAACCTATTTTGGATTTCGTATATGAACTATTATTATACACTTACCACTTATACCACATTCCAACTACATGATCAATGTACCTTCAACAACTTTGTCTCTTTTCACACACCTCATCTACTCCCACCTATGTTTTATATTTTATACGTTGGTCACCAGAATAATTTTAGTAATATATTTCTTGAATTTATAAAATACCAAAAACCACATTTACCAAGATTTAAAATTAACATTATCACCATATTTTTAGTATGAGGGTTCTCTCATGATCATCTTAATAATTTTTCATCCTTAATGGTTATCTCTAGTATATTTAATTGTGTACAAATTCTTAATATTTCTTAATTATTTTATCATTTCTTTTCATCGAATATAGTCTTCTATAATCATTCAATAGGCTTAAAATCTTGACTTCTTAATTATCTGGGAATATCATTCTCTTTAATCATCGTGAAACTACTCGATCATATTTTCCTCTATATGTATCATGAAGGACTGATCTCTATTAACATACATAGAAACTCATCTCTTATATACTTGGATCATCATTAGTACAAGAATAATTTGAAATTATTTCTATAAAAATAGATATCATGTCAGTAGAAGCTTCTTCTATATATATTGAATTGTATTCACATGTTAAGTTGAAAATTAATTTTGACCAGCACTAGTATCAACAAATTGTTCATCAATAGAATAAAAAATTTATAGAAAAATAATTTTTCATACATAAAATCTTCTCAAAATATCTCTTTTCTTAGATTATCATCTCCCTCAATTATTTGTACCTCCAAAATTCATTTGTTTTTTCATGTTTGTTTTTTTATGTTTTCATCCATTAAGAAACACTAATGCATCATACAAATAAGTTTTATTTTTCGAAAATAAAATCTTGAGACACCAATTTTATTATATAATAATCATAGGATTTTTCTATATATATAATGCCACATATTCAGTCCACATAATATACATATAGAAAAATAATTAACACACATACTATGTCATCTTGACACATAATTAGTTTACAATGGCACATATAAATTTCATATTGAAACATATGATACATTTAATGAAACATACACAACATATTGGATGACATATAAAAAGGTCATATTGATACATATGTGACTTCAGTTCACCATACATATCTCATTTATTTTAAAAATTATCACATATTAATAATGAATTAATGCTTACACCAACTATTGGGATCAACTAATTTTAATCATAATTCATAGAGGTTTTTTAATTATTTTAAAATAATTATAGGATTCTTTAAATTTTCTATAGTCTTCCTCAAACTATCCTCAAAGAGTGTATAAACATTATTCCACTAGAAAATAATAGTATCATAATAGGATATAATTTCTAATAACTCATCACTTCATATCTCTATTTTAGAAATCATTTTAAATTTAAAATGCATATATTATATAATTTATTTTCCAAACCAGCACCAAAATTCTTGCAGAAATTTTTTGGACATCACGTGAGAAAAACATAGAACATTTATTTAATATATTATCATGTTAAAAAATCATATAATTTTAGGATACTTACAAAATATACCTATCTGGATGATTAAGTAGTAGAAACACATTTTACATTACCTAATATGTATGGGTAGTCTATTAACATTTTTTTCCAACATGAAACTACTTCTTTATTGAATCTAATGGGAGATGCTCCACTCTTCTCGAGAACACATTAACTATAATTATATTGAAATAAATTTAAAAATCCATTGTAAAATTCATGGGAACTTCAATATCCACCTATTTTATTTTTTTTAATCTCTAAATGATTCTCAAATAAATGTAATATTTCTCTCTATAATTGATAATAAGAGAAAATATTGGAAATTTATTCCCCCTCTTCATCAAATTTTTAGGCTTGGGGGAGGGTGTTCTCGTGTTCAAATTTATCTTCTAATTTTATGAAATCTATCTTCTCCCCTTTTTTGTTCCAAATTCAACAATACTTTAATAAAAAAAGGAAGATTAGTGGAACCACAATTTTTATTTATAAGTGTTCCATAAACGAACTAACCAAATGTCATCATGGGCTTGTTGGTGGCAAAAAAATATTTATTAATTTAAATAAAAAATCAATACCTTTACTCAAATTGATGTGGCTCCATCTCTACCATTCACAGCTTTGGGACTTTGGGAACAAATATTAAGTAAATTATGTGAAACTTCACTTAACTAAAAAAACACATAAGAAAATTCAAGGTCATGTTTTTCAACCCTTTTTTATTAACTATAATTCCCCCATGATTATTATAAAATTTATAAACTATAACCTGTATAGAAGAGTGAGTATCATACCTCAAAAATTATTTTTTTGGAGTTTTAATATATTATATATTCATTTAAATGTGATATATATCTAAAATAATTGACTTCTTCAATAGATCCCACACATGGGATGGAATCCCTACTTCAACACTATGATTGTTTTTATGGAGGATGTCTTCTTATAATAGTATTTTCATGACATCCATAATCACTTTTCCTTTTCATGATTCTCCTTCAGTTATAATTATTCTCAAGATTAATATCCAAAAATATATTGGAATAAGGAGGGTCTTATTTATCACCTTATTTATGGAAATATTTTTGAGTTTTCTTCCACAACTGATTATCATTTATTTTTAATGTTTTGAAATGAGTATTATTTTTCATTCATTCATCCTATATAGGTTTCAGTATATTTTTCCACTAAAAAACTATTAAGTATTCATGTTTTTAGAATTCTTTTATATTGGGAAAGGGCATAATAAGTTGAAAAACTACATCACATTTCATGTATTTAGTTTTCTCTATTTATTACCATTTTAAAACCAGAGAATCTATATAATAAGAGCCTCTTTCTTCACAAGATCGTATTTTATTTTATGTGAGGACTCAATCTTTATAACCACTTTCTTATTGTATGCGTAATATGTTCTCTATCATTATTATTAATTATAATTTCTTGTTTTGGAATCCATGTCCATCACTTAATATAGATACTTTCTACCATCTTTTACCTTCCTTGGACATCTTTTTCAGATTTTGAGAATCCAACATTTAAAATCATTTAAAAATGTTTGTTAATAATGTATACAATCATACCAATACAACTATCTATTTTGTGAAATGATTCCATTTTTATTTTCATATATCTACATTTATTATTGAGTTTCATATCTATCTTTCAATGATACATGATGTGAGATCTCTTTAGGATGTAATTAGAAATAATTTCACAAAAAAAATTTGTCATCATAATGAAATTTAAAGGTTGAAATTATTTTAAGGAGTTTAATGTGACACCCAATTAATTTAGTATATGATCATCATTAAATAAATTTTTTTTATTTAATAGTTTAAATATACACATCACAAATACTAAATTAACCATGTTATATTTTATTGATAAATAAAATTTAAATTAAATATAATCATTAATATTTTATAATAATTCAATATGAAACATCATTAATAAAATTACATGACAAATAAAAATAATATAAATAAAAATATCAAGACCACGAAATCCATATCCTCCGGAAATACAATAAATATTATACCTATGATTATAGCTAGGGATAGAGGGTAATGGTTTAGAAATTAAATTATCATTTTAAGAATGAATTAAATGAATTTGATGAATGATTTTGGTGATGTATGTAAGGATATATATAAAAATGTAATAAAAAAATTATATATATAGTGATTATATATATTTTCATATTATATATATCAATTGGATATATAACTATTGGATATATATTTAATGATATACATATATCCAATAGTAATTTGGAAAATTTAATAAAATTGAAATTATTTTTTAAAAATTTAAACACATATATTCCTATTCATCTAGTGAATATTTTTTGGATATATATATAAATAAATATTTTTTTCAAAAAAATATATTTTACTAAAGTAATTTTTAAATATTAAACATTTATTATTTTAAATTTTCTTTTTAACACATTAACAAATTGAATCAGGGAAAATGGATTTCATATTTGGAATCATCATATTGAAATTACTTATTATGTTCAATTTTATTTTTAGGCATCAAAACATTTACCAATGTTAAAGTTAGTCAACTTTTTAAATGAAAAAAGAAGGCAAATAAGTTTGAATATGGGGAATGATCCTAAATATAAAAAAATCTTATCTATAAGTGGATTAATAAGAGAATTATTAACCTAATCTTATCCCTTGTCAATTATTTTATTCTTTTTTCCACTTTTCTATTTTAAAATGACAACCTTATACATTAAGTAATGATTATTTTCAAAAATGTCACTCAATATCAATTATAATGGACCACTACTACACTAAGTTGAACCCATACATTTTTTTCCAAATTTATATTTTATAAATAACTATATTCTCTCATAAAAGTCCTATGTCAAATTTTTGTTCCCCAGAAAGCATAATTATCCCAAAATTCCCCCATTTTATATGGGCTCTTTGATAAGAGAATTAGGACTTAAACGTAACTATCATCTTCAACATAATAATTATTCATTTTATTATTCTTCCAAATATCATTTAAAATATATTATAAATTTTAGAAAAAAACTATATCTCATTATCATGTGTAAATAATATATTATTATACAATAATATTTTTTTACTCATTTAATATTTATATCATATTTTTGTTTCAGTGGGCTTTACCCAATATATGAAAGATAAAAAAACCTTTACAACATGAATCAATAAGAAAACCAAAATACTGTTAACAATATATAAAAATGATTCATTTAATATGTTTTCATCATCATTTAATTTCAATATATATATAAGTATATTCATTTATAAATTGAATTCCTTTTTTTAAATTGATGTTCACAGGAAAAGAGAATTCAAGAATTCTACACAAAGCATCACAACAAATTCCATGAAATAGATAAGGGACTCTTTAACCATATCAATAAAATATATTATATATTGATGAATATTTTTTAGGTGATTAACCAATGAAAAAGGGGAAGAATTGAACCTCTAAACTGAATAAGAAGCCCATGGTAAGGGTTTCTATTTTTATATCACTTAGAAATGGTATTTTATAAGGTAAATTTTTTATTTAAGAAAATTATATATTATTTATATATAGAAACACAAATATTTTTTTGTCATATTTTTATATATTGGGTTTAAACTACATTCTACTATTTCACTTTCTTTAATAGAAAATTCATGTGAAAAAATATAAGTTAGTACATTTGACAATATCTAATATTTGGGGCAAAAACATCCTCTCATCCATGATCATATTCATTAATTTGTTTTATAATTTTATTTATCAATAAATATATTATTTATTGTACTCGTTTTCTATTTTCCATGACATTATTAAATAAAAATTGAAATAAATCACTTTTTAATTTTTTTATCACATTTCATATTCTACTTACTTTAACATTATTTATAATAGTTTGAAAGGAATGTTTTTTAAAAACATACACAAGAATGATGTTTCCCACTAACTTAATTAGATTCATTATAAAGATTCCATTCCATGTTTTTCTTATTTTCTAAAGTAAATTCTATTCTCATTGTATTATAAAATATATCCTTTGATATAAATATTATTAAAATCAGAATGGATATTTCTTCTTCTTGTGGAATTTAATTATTTAATGCTATTATAAATCATTTTTCATTTATGTATCTATCCTATAATGTTTTTTTATGATTAACTAAGAATATTATATATTGATACCATCCAACTTATTACACTTCCTGTCTAGGGATCATGTATTATTAATGTTTTCCAGAAATTTATGTCATTCCCATGGGTTAATTAAGATATGATGGAATAATTAATGGTCTCATGTTAATTTTGAAAACATAATTAAGGTTTCATTATGTGATATATGAGACTATAATTATATATCTGTTTAATGCACAGGGTAAATATTAATATATCAAGATATTACATGAATGATACTTAGGAGTGATCCTAATTTACTATATTTTAGTTGAAATTTGGAGTGAACTCAATATACCATAGGTGGATGTCCACAATGTAAAATGGTCCTGGAAGTGAGCCATTAATATGATATTGATTTTATATGCCAATTTCAATGAAAAAAATTATTCAATTATCTTATTAATTTCTTATTTTTTCATGAATCTTTATTAATGACTCAAATTCCTACACTCCATGGATTCATGAATTATATTAGGGGAAAAAACATATTCCATGACTCATTTTTTATGTAAAAATTTTATTGGGAATTATTCTATAATTTTATTTCCAAGAATGGTTTTTATATTCACCTAAACATTTCTCATCTTATGCTCACTTGTGATCACTAGTTTATATTTCCAATGATTACCCATACTGGTAATTTGAGCTCTCCCTTTCTTATGATTCCATTCCCCATGTTATGAATAAAGGTATTATTTATAATTTTCCTATAAGGGTTTCAAAAGTGATGAATATTTATGGGATATATTGAAGATGTTTTTTAATAAATTTTTTATGTGTCTCTAAATAAAATAATCTTTTAGGTTTTGGGATGCGATTTGTTATGATATATAATGAATATTAATATAAAATCAGGATATATGTATGTTTCATATGATTGGGTCTTCTTAGATGGAATTATAGTGGGATTTAGATATTTTTATAAATTCAAGGCGCAATGTAGCTCTTGGGAGAGATTTCTAAGGAGGCTAGGTTTTCCGCCGCCACATTACACCACATACCCCTATCGTTGTTGGTTCCTATGTCAGTTCCTTCATGATTAAGAGACATGTTAATGAATCATCTCCATTTCTCATCCTCCTCGGACGACATCCACAACCACCATCTTGTCTCTGCCATGATCCACTCTTTTCCTGATCTACTGCTTCGTGTTTCGTCAGTCCGCATCTCCGAATTGGCATCGGTGTCGAGGGATCCGACGAGCATCGACAATTAGAAGCGATGTGTTAATATCAATTCTGTATTACCCGGGATTTCTTCTGGATTTGGAATTTTTGGGGTTTTATTGGTTTATGTGTAGTATATTTGGTGCCCTTTGGAATGCACAGGATTGTGTCTAGGATGTTTATGTGCAACCATGATGTGAAACACTCACTGGTTCATACAAATATGACAACGGTTTGACCAAGGCTGATTTCCTAGCACTGGATTGTTATGCTCTTCTATGGTATTCCTAAGATTTGTTGCAGTGTGTAAATTTAGGTTGCGTGTGAGTCGGAATATGACAGGGCCATCATTGACAACTGGGCCAGTCCGTAGACGTGGATTGTGAAGGAAAGAATGTTCAGTGCCCGTGGTGCTTTTCCTCGCCAGTTTTCTTCTCCTTCCCATCGGCTAGTTCTGTGGTTCTAACTTTTTTTTGTTCCCAGATAACCCTGCTTGGCCTTGGTTTCCCCTTCCATTTCCTCATCCTCAATCATGCATGACCCCATCTTGGTTGGGTATGATGGACTTAATGATGTTTTGGATCATTTTGGTGGGTTCAGTGATATTGGATCTATTGGGGTGTTGTTTTGGCAGAGTGGAATGTGTCTTTGTGGTGTGACATTTCTGTGGGGTGCAGTTCAGCAGGTTTGGTAATGAGTGTTATGTCTATGGTAGTTTGGAAGGTCGGTTTGGCCATCCATTTTCCGTGGTTCCCACATTTCCACAAAGTGAATTTTGTTATTGTTTTCTGGTTTCTCTTTTGTGTAGTTCTGGACAAGGGAATGGTTCCATGACTGACTCACTCATTGTTCTCTTTTCTTGTTTGGTTCTCACTAACCCAAAAAAGTTACTTTTCTTAAAAATCAAAAAAGAGGTTTCAGTCAGGGGCTAGGTTATGAATAATTAGTTAAATGAAACAAAAAACCCCTGTATTGAACTAAAATTGATGAACGGTGAACCTAAAATATCTTAGTTTGAAATAAATATTTTATAATAAAGGATTTAATACGATTTAGTTTCCTTAACATGTTGTTTTTTATTCTGAATATTATTTCCTGATTCTCCCAGTAATCCTTTTCATTTTGGTATGTGGATGGAACCAGGATGAATTCAAATAATAGTGGGTGTGATGCACAAATAAATGATCATCTCAAAGAGTAACAAAATGGGATGGGAGTTGTAATGAAAAATATTTATAAATTATCACCTAATTTTATTAATCTATTTACATTAAAATGAATCACTTCAAACTCCCTTCAAGGAATAACATTTATCCTCTTTTAGTGGCTCTTTTAATCTGGTATTTATTGAGTGATGGATCAATACAATATAAAAGGTATTTAACATTCTCTAGTCCTTAGATTAAGAATAGGTTTTGTAATACATTTATCAATTTGATTTTTAATATGATCAATTGTGGACTCTTAATAACAATATGTGTTAGGGGAAGAAAGTTTCTATATGGAATGGTAGGAGTTTGGTAACATATTTTTCAATAAATGTTTTCCATAAATTTATTACAATAAAATGAAGAGATATTTATTTTTTTCAAATAAATATGTGGATAAATACATTGGTACCTATAATGGAAGCCTCATGACATATAAAAGGTATACTATTGTTATTTTCAATAACCCAAAAAAAGATAAATTCCCTAGTTCCATAAAACCATGTATTTAAAAGAAATTATATAAAAGGAAAATTGATAGATATTAAAAAAATATTTAAGGATATATAATGGTGGAAATAGAAATTGGAAACTCCAATTATTCATATTATTGTTTGGATAATAAGAGTAATAGTTAATTTTTTGGAAACTCTAATAATTTATCCAATGGAGGAAGGAATGTTTATATTATTTCATGCCAATTTTTTTGGAAGTATAAGTCGAATTTTATAAAATATTAAATAAGATGATTTATATGTGGAAGTGAATGATATAGATCTCAGTAAATTATACGATATATAAATGGGTTAATGAATCAGTTGAAAAAAAAAAGAAATATTATCCAAATTCACCACCCACACTCTGATGATTTAATTGTAACATGTATGTAAATTGTGGAAACCAGTTCCCTAATCCATGAACTAAAGATGAAATTAAAGGTCAATAACATCTATAGAAATAGTTTAAATAAGAACCCTTTACAATCTCAACGGTATTAGTTGTTCATGAAAATGAAGTGGTTAAAGGAACACTCATCTTCCACCAAATAACTACAAATTTCTTATTTGATTATTCTTCTTCCCATTCCATAATATCAAGAATGATATCAATGATTACTAAATGACAACC
Organism: Viscum album; assembly: GCA_963277665.1. Taxonomy (NCBI): domain Eukaryota; kingdom Viridiplantae; phylum Streptophyta; class Magnoliopsida; order Santalales; family Viscaceae; genus Viscum; species Viscum album. The sequence goes on from OY728160.1 coordinate 1,926,187,941, forward strand.
TAAATCTCTTGTTATCTAATTATTCATCAAAATTTGTAATATAATTTTTTTATCCCAAATATAGAACTCTAATTTTTTAAAATTCTGTGGGAATTTTCATCCCAAAATCTTTTTATTTCGACATTTATAAAATTTGATGTGATTTTTTGCATGGATTATCACTCCTTACATATATACGATAACAATTATTGATATAGGGAAATAAAATTTCATTTTAAAAATCAAATCACTATTTTTTATATAAATCTGGCTTACTATGAAATCCTTTAAAAAGTAACATCCCATGTATGGGTTATGTTCCCTAGTAATGAATGATACATATCTCTAATTATTTGAGGAAAACATAATATGATACATGCCTACTGTTTTGGTTTATATTGATATATTTTTCATGAGGTTCTTTGAATCAACCTGGCTAATCATGTCGAATTTTACAAAGAACTCATACCCAATGATATTCCTATTTCAACGGTTCATTATTGAATTTCCCTAATTGAATGGAAAGAACTAATGATATAATAACTATGAAATCCTAGGGTTCAAATGCTAGGATCTCAATACTTCTCAAATATTGACATCCGATTAGGATAACATCATCTAATAGTGATAAATTAAGGATATTTATAATATGAACAACCATTAATGATATAATAACTAATAATTCCTAGTCTTTCCATTCCAACATAAAAATTAAACTTCTCTCTTTATATGTCTAATTGATAAATTCTTCAGAGACTAAACCAATAAATTTTTTGGTGGTATTTATATATGATATTATTATATATTCTATGACCATGAAAAATAATAAAGATAAATTGACTATTTTACTAAAAACATACTTAAATTAGAACATGTATGATAAATTTAGAAAGAGTCAGTTATTGTTAAATAAATTACCTTATTGGTTCGTGTAAAAATAATAATGTGTATATTTTTAGATCCTTCAAATATAGATGTGACTAAATAATATACCAAATTAACCGATATAACTAAGATCCATAATTTTATTTTATTTTATAAAAAGAATCAATGTTTACTGATAAATTTCATATAAAATTTAGATACAATTCCCATGTTCACTCAGAAGGTAGTCAAGTTCCTTTAAAAATATTAGTATGACAAAATCTTTATGGAACATTAGATAAGTTTAGTCGACTCACCTATACTCAATAACCCTATAATTATTATGATATATGGTGATGTATAAGATAAGGGGTTTGGATGTGTCCTCATATAAAATTACATAGAGGTAGCATATGCCTCATGTTAATTTAGATTACATGATCAAAATTACCCTACACATTATTTTTTGCAAGAAATGAAAATATTTTCAATAGATATGTAGAGGTATTATCATTATGGTGAAATGTTTGAAATATATACTAATTATAAGATCATAATTTATATATGTAAACACAAGGATATTAACATTACCAAATGTACATGGTTGGAGTTCATTTAGGGTTTTGACTATTCATGACACTACCACCTTAGAAACGAAATCAAGGTGTCTAATAATTTGAGTAGAAAGGATGATATTACATTTTCTAGGATGAGTATTGGAGGATGCCCAATACTCATGAATTTTATAATTATGGAACATTAAATAATAATATAATTTGGGTAAACCTATCCTTCCTTCATGATTTCTCACCCATCCATCCATGGGAAAATCATGTTGGTGAAGAAGGAGGATACAGAGCTACAGAAGAAGGTAATGAATATTCTATAATTCCACCTTGATAATTAATGAAGTATAAGATTTAGGAAATGAATATATATTTAATAAATATTATAATTGAACAATGTTCTACTATGTGATACACATTTCTCAACATTCTCAATACATCCGGGATGTACAAATATGTAAAGAGATCTCAAAAATAATTTCAAGTGGGAAAATAAAAATACATAGATATATAACTAAATCTCTTGATTCTTTGTGTTATAATGTGTCATTTAAACTTGATCTATGTATAAGGGTATGTTGAAACCATTACCCATACCTGAATAGTAATTGGGGATACCAAGAAAGGATTTTATCTTATAACTTATGAATGAATATAAATTTCATAATTCAACTTGGGTTGTAGTATTTCTCATTATGAATTCAAGTATTTTCATTTTTATTCGAGAATATTTATCTCATGGAAAAATTCACATAATATACACAATAAAAGTTGTAATTTTTTATGAATTACCACTTTCTATTGAATCAAATTGATATATGAGGTTCACCATGAAATTTTGGAGATTTGTTCTATAATAATTTAATACAATGGTTAGATTTATCCCTTTATGTAATCCTTTGATATTTGATCAATAAAAATAGACTATTATACTTTAAAATATATGTTTAGATCCTATTAAATGGATTTCAAAGGATTTTGGGATGAAAACTTTCCCTGGTAATGTTCTTATATAATAAAAAATTATATTATGGAAATCAAGTAAAAATATATGAAGAAATTAATGGGAATATTTGAAACACAGTAACAAAATTGTTTTAGGATATATGGTGTATGTTATTGAGACGTGATCAACCAAAAGATATGTTATATAAGATTCAAACCACACAGTAAAAAAATTAATCTTTGAATATTTTATAGAAGATATATGACAATAATCATCGATGAGATTTAGAGTATGATGTCAGGGATAAGGCATGCATTTCAATATCATTCAGTTGGTGGTTTATGAAATTTGGGACCAAAAGAAATTTAATCCCTATATATATTTTTCTATTTGATATACATGATTATGCTGAGATGAAAGCTCATTTTCTTACCATTTCTTTAGAACTCTATCGTGTACGTGATGTGTTTTATATATCACTTTAGGGAAGTACATTCTTGATTCATCACATGTATTCGACTAAGTGTTTGTCCAGAAATAGAATGACCTCTATTATGGGGGAAAATGAGTATAAATATTTTATGATTGGGATAATATAATATGTGACAATACCACTTACCATTTTATTACTCAATGAAGGAATTAAAAAATTTTGTATTAAATTTGGGAAATGTAATGAGGTATAATTACTCTAATTTTCTATCATCATAGAAATGAAATTTTTATGATGAAATTTTATTTGTGGGTAGAACGTAACAGCCCTTGGTTTTAGTATGTGTTTCCCTTTAAATATATCTATTGGATCTAATAGATTATAAAACATACATCACTAATCTAAAAAAACCAATATATTTTTATTGATCATAAAAATTATTTTGAAAAATAAATATTAATAGGTTATGATAGTGCATATAATGAATCCTTGTGAAAATTATAAGAGGAATAAAACCATATATAAATAAAAAGATCATGAACATGATATCAATATCCTTGTGGATTTCATTATTTTTCATATGTCTGATTATAATGAAAAAAAATTTAAAAATTTATAATAATAGAATTAATATAGATATATTCATAATGGTGTAAAATGGTAGGATGAATGATTTTAGGGATGTATGTGATTATATGTATATAAAAATGTAATATGATTTTTATTTTCACTATATTTTTGGTTTGTGGTTCTAGGGTGATTCATTTGGAATCAGATGAGTGTCTAGATAACATTTACGTAAATATGTTACTTGACAACATCTTAATAGTTGATAATTTTATCATAATATCAAAGGTATATATAACCCTTTATGTTAGATGAGGAAATATTAAATATTTTAGGGAATGGGATAAGAAATATTTAGTAAAACCCAAATAGATAAGTATAATGATTTACATTATGTGCAGGATAACATCCATAAAATTTAATAATGCAGAGGTTGTGTGGTTATCTAAAAAATTACGTACCTGTATTGATATGGGAAATTTGATGTGGCTATAGAATAGATGATAAAATGGGTAATCACCTCAAAAAATCCAGATGAATTGTGAACCAATATTCATATGGGTTCCCAATGAGCGGACCTAAGATTGGCCACCAAGCTACAAATCCCACAAAATATTATTCGGTTAATGAAATTCTCTTTATGTTATATTATAAATGATTTTCTATGTTATGGAATATGATAGAACGCAACCTATGAAATCTAAGATTTCACTATGTGTGATTTAGGTTGAAATAAAAATTAATTTAATAATTTCAGAGAGTTAGAAATTTTGATATTTATTTTAATTATCTTATAATAACAATATTGTGGTGTTGATAACTCATGTTAACTAATTATGGACTTAGTAATGGTTGGAGCTTAAAGTATCTAAGTTAAAAAAAAATGGATAATGCGGAGATTGTCCGAATGACCAACATAACATGCTAAGAGATGTTTGTAGAAATCATGTGATTATAAACTATTAATTATAATGAATTATGATTAACAACAAGAAAATTTTTCAATACCAGAATAAAAAAAGCAAGGAATGGTAGAGCCACATAAAAATTCAGTTTACGAAGACAATGAAGGGAAGATGATTTAGTTTCCTTCATATCAAAAATATAAGAATAAAAACCTTATGTCCATTTTGAAGGGAATGTGAATTTTATTTATGTGTGAAAATAAATGTCATCTATATCACATGTGTATGGGAAATAGTGAATAAAAGAAATAAATTTGAAAAATTATATGTTAATTCGAAACTATACAAATCATTTTTCTAATCTATTAGACAATGTAGAAAATAATAACCAGTAATGACCTAGAATATTGGGAAAAGGAAAAACCTACCAAATGACTAGTATTGAATATGATTGTGATTCCTCACTCTATATTTTCCAATTACTTATAAAATTAATATTTTAACGAACTATTGGATGTTGATTTATAAATAAAAATATCAATTGGAATGAATATAATTAAATGTTATTCAATGTTTGGGGAAAGATTCTTTCATATAAATGATGTTATTACATTTGATTTGATTTGTTATTATGATTTTATTAGATTTATTTTCAAAGGAATCATATTAATTTTTTATTAAGATATATCAATATATTTCCTAAATCCAGCCTTGATTTTTTATCAATACTGGCTATTAACTTCCTATAGATATAAATTTTATCATTTAGGTCATGATAACCAATCATGATTTTATGTCTATGTAAAAGTGTATTTTTGGTACCTAATTAGAAATTAAAACTTTAGTCTTGTCTATATTTTTGATACACTGAATAGTTTTCCATACAGATGTAGAATAAAAATTATGATGAATAAATTTATTTAAAGGGGTATAATGTAAAATTTGGACATGAAATATTATATATCTTGTTTCCCATAGAACATAATGTGTTCAATATCTACTTTTCCATGTTACAATAAACTAAAAATGAACCACACAATAAAATATGACTCGTAAAATTCATCAATTTAATTTCTAGGTATAAATTGATGCAAATAATTTATGAGATATATGTATAAAACAAATTATGATCATTATCAATGTTAATGCATTGATAAATTTAATTAGTGTTGATATGTAACTAATAAGATGGATTTATATTTTTAAATTTCAAATTTCTAATAATTTAAGTTTTATTTGTTTTTTATAAAATAAATAAACTATATATCAAATATAATTTTTATATACATAACATATTAACACAAATTTGATGATAAATTGATAGGAAAAAATAATAATAAATGTTTATATATAAAAAAGATATTTTCATATATAAACAATTTTTATATATATTTTTATCCTATCATTTAAAAGGTAAATTCAAAAAAAAATTATTTTTAATTTTATAAAATAAATATCATTTTTATTTTCCACATTTCAATGTTATAATATGATTATTTTTTTGTATTTTTCTAAAATATTTAGTTTTCAAGTGAGTTATGAAAAATATAGTTTTTATAGGATCCCCTTTTTTTAACATTATATAATCAATTCATAAAAGATTAAAAAAAATTGAACTATTGTTTACAAAAAGGGAAATAATATATATTTTCATATACCATTATATATTTATTAAACCTATATTTAACATTTTTTGAATATTAGTCTTATTTTTCTCTAAAAACTATTTTTACATGCTTATATTAAAAATCGATGTTCATAACATTTAAATGTTAATAACAAAAAAATTTATTTAGTATTTTTTATCTATATGATAATATTATGTAAAAAGATTAATAACATTCATTTTCATAAAAGTATGATTACTAAGATAAAATAAAATAAACATCATAATTGAAAAAGTTTTATTTCCAAATAATTATTTTATTAATGTTGTGTATTTTTTATAATAAATTAAATAGATATATATTAGAAAATGAATCCAATATTATATATGAATTCATATTTAATTATATTAAAAAAATTAATTGTTACTAAATTATAAATAATATTAATAACATATAATGGTTAATAATAATTTTTCTAAAAAATAAATGGTTTCTCAATATGTAAAATGATGTATATTTAATGTTGACTTACAATTAATTATGAATTTACATTAATTATATTTATATAAAATTAATGTTCTGTACACCCAAGATTTTTCAATATTTGTTATTTCATATGTTTATTAAAACAATAGTAATTTGGCTAAAAACAAGTTACCAATGTAAAATTCAAAAAAAAGGTTAAAATAAAAAAAATAAGAACAAATAACTTTCAAAATGTTTAAAGCATGTGTTAAAATAATCATTTCAGTATCTAACAACCCAATATCACCACGAACACCATTATGTTTCTTTTTTGGAATCATTGACCCTAGAATTGAGACATTCAATTATTGAAAATTAAGGGGTGTTCACAAAAGTACACCTTTTCACATTTTTAGAGGAGAGACTTACACCGTCTAATACCATCACATTATCTAGAATTTGTTCCTTAAAATCTATCCTTTTTACCCTACTAAATATCAATTTCAATATCATATTTATATGGTCTAAAAAATTTAACCAATCCATTAATTTCCATTTTGAATTATAAGTGGATGTTTAAGGTCCTAAAGTGTAAATTATATAATTCTTATATTTTTATCAAATTTTTATGATTAAAACCCTATCCTTACAATATTTATATAATTGAATCAATTTATTTTTTTATTTAAATTTTTTATATTAATGTAACTACCCTTTTATATTCATTTCCACCAATATAGAAAAATAAAAGAATGTTGATCAGTAGTTGTGTGAACTATCTCCTTTAAGAAATGACATATTCTATTATTCACTACCAACTTTCTTATCATGTTATATGGGTGAAATTTAATAATAAATTATAAATATGTAATATAATTATTATGAAGAGAATAATTATAATCCACATTCTCTCCCTCTCATTTTTTGTGAATGAAAACTTTAATCATTCACTGTGCGGACTACCGCCTCCATGAAATAATGTATCACATTTTTAGTTCTGTTTCATTATTATTTTTTAAAACCAGTAAAAATATAATTCACCGCCTTTAATTTATATATATATGATTATTATTTTTTTTATCAATTATATTATGTCTAGAAAAATTACATTCATGTTCACAATCATCCACTAATTATGGTATGTTTGTTCTTGTCATTTTACATGTATTCTCCCAATTTCATTTACCCCCTAGGAATATTACATAACTATTATAAGGACACCAACCCTACATTTTTTTTAGTGAGGGACCTACTTTTCCCATGTTTGTATTCATTGGATACTATTGTGAATGTCCTCATCCATGCCAAGATATTTTATTAAGTCCATAATCTACTACATGACCTTAATTTAAAATTTTAAATAATATTTTACCATTTCTCATATGCCTCATTTTTATTAATGTGTGACAAGTGTATATTTTTATTGTTTTTTCATTGAACTCATTTTTCAACCACATTTCCATTTTATATGAAAATATATCACAATGGTAAAATATATTATAAAACAAATTTTCACTCCTAGTTTTATAAAATATTTTATTTAAATGATTTTAAAACACAAAGGATGTTTGTTATATCCAATTGTATTTTTTATAAATATCCTAAAAATGGTTTTCATTTAACTAATTTTCCTTTGACTTATCTTTTTCTTAAACAAGGATATTATTAGAATTTATAATTCACCTTATTTCACTTAGTTTACTATATAGTGTTATTTTCTGTCAAATTATCTCTCCCTTTGTCATTACAACTCATCCTAATTCATGATTTGTTTTCAAATTTCCTTCAACTTTGAAAACATTATATTTAATTCCTATGATTGAGGGGAGTTCATCTAGATTAAAACCATCAATTTATTAAGGATGTTATTAAATTTATATATGAATTTTTGTTATGTATTTTATTGTATATTCAATCCTTATTTTGATGAATTTATTAGATTTAATTATAAATATGTTAGGACTGGTACATATTTCCCCTAGATGCATTTATAGGACTCATGAAAAAAGCCACCATGGTTATTTGGGTGTATTACTTACCAAAAAATTTATTTTATTGCTAATAGCCCTTGGTTATTTTATCATGATGTCTTAGATTAGGTGATAAATTTATATATACACTATTATACATTTCATCACTAAAGAATAAATTATTATTTTCCAGGTCATAATTTAAATTTCATTGTTATTTATTATTAAATTATACTTTCAGTTTCATTATACAATAAAATTCATTTTAGAAATCTACTCCTTTCATATTACCTATTCTTTTTTAATTATCACATATTATTATTGATTTTTATTTCTTATGTTGACCCTTACTAAGAATTCAGCCACATTCCTTCTTATGATTCCTTTTTTCTGGGATATGAATAAAATTATTACACATGATGTGAATAAAGATATAGAATGCGTAGAGAATTTTTGAGATATTTTGAAGGTTTTTTTATGTTATGTAGTTTATTATATTGTAAAAAAATATAAATCTGATGATAAAGATATGTGATTTTTTAGTTAAAAGTTTTTATTAATTATAGTAAAATATAATCCTAAATTGTATTTTTAGTGTATGTGAGACAATATGTTTTAGTGATATCATAATTATTGATGGTTAAAATTGGGTCACATTAGTTCATTTCAAAGATGGTAATTTGAGAAGGTCGTTATTCACATCATATTATGGGAGTGAAAGTCTATGAAACCACACCACCTACCACCATATTATAGTTACCATCATTTAAAATCATTGATCATACAATTCTAAGACCATCCACACCACATCTGAGATCATGTCAACTCCCAATCCTCTTTCTCAAGCCTGAACATCCTAATAATTAATTAAAACTACTTATAATTAGTTATCCAATTTAAATCAAAAATTAAAATTGGGAAAAATCTCAGTGATAGACTCATAATTTTTGAAAATTTATGAAACAAAATTTCATCTAACCATGTAATACTCCAAGTATCCATGAAAACCAGATTTCATTCATTAGGTTCCCAAATAGTTATTAATTTTGGCCAAACATAGTGAAAAAACTACAAATATACATTGAGTATCAAACAACTAACAAATATTGATAGACATGAAGAATTCATAATCTTGTGATATCCTTTATCCACCACACATAAAATTCCCTTTGTTCAAGATTATTTCACCACGAACTAATAGAATAAACATCATAAACTACTGTAAAATCATCACAAACTATAAGGTATTTGAAGGGAAGAATAATAATGGGGTTATACTGAATAACATAAAAAAAGTGAAATTATAATACATAATATAGATATACCACATAAAAGGGGAAGAAAATAGTAAATATAATGTGAATATTGGACTAAATGGTCCTCTCTTAATGACCAACTTCTATAAAATTTAGTTGGTTTTGTCCAAAAATTGAAAATTATACACATTTTCTTAAAAAGTAAAAAATACCTCATTAGGACATGACATAATGACTCATGGAATGAGTCACAACCCTACTCCTTCATATCATTACCCTTTGGTTCATATCATTACACATATCTGATATCTATGACCACAATGGAGTGGCTCCCTCCCTTCACATAGTGTCATTTTCCCCTCACAATCTAGCAATTGGGCTTCACAACAGGACACCTATTTATGGGAAATCCTCTATAATAAATACCAAGATCAATGATATGAACAGATTTCTAAAGAATGTTTTCAAATTAATACATAATATTTTCAAAATAATACATATGTATTTCCAAATTCTTGCCATGGTTCCCCCCACCACATCACGAACATTATAAAAATTAATTTTACCTTATTAAAACGCCATGAAATATATCACACATTGTGAAACCCACTAGCCATAGTGTGACATATTTACATCTTTTCATGGTAACCCTCCTATTCATAGTATGATTGATCATCAACCCCTCATAATGGTATTACATAGAATCATCATTGTGTAATGATCCTTCCGTTAAAAATTCTGTGATTGTTTCACCTCAACACTATACCAACACATCAGCCAAGAACACAAAATAATTCACAAACCTAAAGAACATCAAAAAATTATTTCTTTGTTATGATAAAACCATTAAAATAATAATTTCACTTCCAATTATCAAAAAATATCTTCCTCTAAAACCAAACATCAAATTTCCTCGAAAAATAGCAACCAATAAAATGAAAGATCATTATAAAATCCCTACAACAATTCTTCATATCCTCATGAAGAACCCAAGAATATTTCACAAATCTGATCCATTTATCATAGTCTAATATCACTCATTTTTCCTAATTTTAAGCTAAATTAGTTATGTTTCCTATATCCTTGCACCAAGCCTAAATGCATCAATATTTCCATGGAGATCCCCAATTAATCCTACAGACACATCAGTCATTCCAAATATGACATACATTATGAATTATATATATCATTTCATGAAGTTATAAAAAACACCACCCATTTATTATAGACAAAAATATTCCTGAAAATGGTCATCTATACCTTTCAACGCATCAACACATCAGTCAATTATGATTCCTTAGCTTTTGGTGGTATCACAAAATCATAAAAACACATACATTAATGTCTAAAACCAAAATTTGAAGTATTTATATGGTTTATTCTGAATGAAATATATCCATTATACTACTCCACCATGAGCACCAATGAATCAATGATCTAACTCACTATAGTATCACACCAGATTCTATCCCGAGAATAATTGCAATATATAGACTCCATTCAAAAATATATATAAAACCCACTTATGGAATTAAATAAGGAACCATATAAAATTAGATTTAACTTCTCACAAAATTTATAATACAATCCTAATCAACCACTAACTAGTATCCCTTTTTACACCATTGTCACATACCCATAACTAATTCAAGGTTTCCCACTATACGAGTATACTAAACATCTCCCCAATAATTTAAAACATGAAATATAAAAATCTCAATTCCTATCCTTTAACAACCCCAATGACTATACATTACATCCTAACTCATATCCATGTACCAGCATGAAACACAAATTTATTCCCATCCTCATCATATAAAGAATTCGATCCTTATTTTTCACCATAATTATTCTAAAAATTTGGCCACATCACAAATTAAAAAAGGTAATCCCTCACTATATGTACTCTCTTACACTAGACCTCGATAATAATTTAATATAGGTTCCATGATCACATGCATGTCACTATTTTCATGCCAAAATATTCCCATTAGTAACAACACTTGTCAAGGACAATGATCAATTCAACTACACCACAATACAATAATCCATAATTGATGTCCCATATCACTACATAGGAAACCTATAACCCTCATATAAATCCCTAAGATTACATATTAATATGTATTCCATCAATCACAACAGTTCTTGTTCTTCAACTAGATAAAAGCCTAAAACTCATCCCAAATCACACCAGAAGTGTCATATCATAATGAACCCCACAAAGGCCCTATGACATTCTTCTATGAAGTTAGATTCTCAAAAATATATTATCATCATTAATAAAAATATAATATTTTAATGTAAGTTTTAAATTTATAATTATCTATTACATAAAAATTTCAACTGGTCCATGAGCATAACCCTCGCTATAAGTAACTAGTAAACACATTCCATCACACATAAGGAAATTCAAATAAAATACTTTGTAATCCATAGTTTCGTCCTCCAAGATAGAATGAAACTCTATAAAACCCTATCATGGATTCCTAGATGCTATATATATCTATAACATTCAAATCCAATGGGTTTTAAACAACTTTATACACAATTGAATGACCAATTTAATTCTCTGTTGATTCTCAGTCCAAAAAAAATCATAGATACCTAAAATATAACGGTGACTCCCTTGTATATAAATCATTTCTAGAAAAAATAACTTTAAACGATTCCTTTGCTACAAGTCCAAATCATATCACTCATTCCAAGGCCTTCAAAACATCCACCAAGGTACATTAAAACTTCACACAAAAACATATTAATGGAATCAAACTGATCATACCCATCAACCCAAATTCAATACCAAAATAACACTAAGTGACATGAATCCATTAAGAATAAGAAATCTCACATAATTTTTCTTTAATACCTAAAGTGTACATAACTCATCAGGGAATCTAATTTCCATTCAAATCCATCTCTCAGTAATATCATACTAGCATGAATCATCAATGAGAAATAAAATTCCTATACTATCCCAACAAGTGTTGTTATATACCCCTTAAATCCAGGGAATGAATAGTAATTTTTAGAGGATATATTGATCTTGTTTTATCTTTAAATGGTGATTCCATATTGAAAATAACTATGAAAAAAATTATATTAAAAATATATAAATAGTTAGAAAAGTCTAAATGTGGGAATTTTATTAAAACCATTTTCATAAAGTGGAATAAGATCTGTTGAAAGGCTATCCATCAACATGATGTTTTTACTCCTTTGAATATAAGGCCATCTGCTACCATGTTTTCCTCACTATAAAATTTTTTAATTATATAATTGATCATAGAAAGGTGTTGGAGGAAATCCATCCATCTGGCCGTTAGAGGACACACAAGTTGCACCACTCCATTCTGAAGCACTTGAACGATGGTAATGGAATCTCCTTCAATCTAAATTTCATTCCAACCACTTTTCTTGATATGATCATATGTAATAAAAATAGAATACCTAAATACATTAAAATATGAGGAAATACCACACATACCAAGGAAGCATCCAAAATTATATCCATTAGGGTCTCCTTACACTACTCCTCCACCTCAGGGCTGGGTTTTCATTTTTAGGCCTCATCCACATTTATTTTGATCTATCCAGGAGAGGAGGTTTTTGGAAAACCTCCGACATACCTTTTGACCAGTTAAACCTATAATCATAAAAATTATCATTAATAGACATAATTTTCTATCTAAGTGAAATGAAACCAATGACATATATAGCAGAAAATAATTACTATTTTAATTGATACATTAAAAAAATGAACCCACTTCCTTAATTAAATAAATAAACTCATAAGAAAACATATTCCATGAGAATCCTGTATAAAACAATGATGCACATACACAAGTATCTTGTCACTACGGTCTATTATCTAGTACTATAATTAAGGATCTCAAATAAATGAATACCCGAATATTATTCTAGAATAAAAATATCAAGTATAACAGTGATAAAAAATAATAGAAATCAAATAGCCCTAGTGATCTAGACATCCTACAAAAATGGTTCTCATAAAGTAGGTGTTTGAGGTCTATCACAGGCTCTGATGCATTAATATATCCATATTTGAGTCTTAAAATAGTAAGATAAGTGAAAAGATTTTATAATAACACCTTTTAAATTTTTAACAAAAATATCACAGTTGTATCGTATCTAGAGCACCATCTGGCCTAAAGAATGTGTCATTGTATACAAGAGGCTACTGAATATGGGTGAAGACCTAAATCATTCATTATGGGAACTATTAAGCTAATATTAAACCACTAATATATGATAAATTACTAATATTCATTTATTATATCAAATTATTTTACTCATAAAAAATCAATATATCTATTCTATTAAAAATTAACATGATAAAATTCAATCATACATCCTAATTGATATCTCATTATTCCAATCACAAATTAAAAATATAAAAATGAATAAAATATATAGGGAGGATATTATACAATCACTAAGCCTTGCCTCTATCTTTGGTCCATTTGTAGATGCTCCATCCCAATCCACTTCACAACCCATGGTAAAATTTGTGTTACAGTCATAAGGTCCCCCTGAAAAACATGGTGTCCATGAAATGTGTGGTAAATATATCATAATATTTTTTTAACAATATCCTATGTTGTATTAAATCATATATGTGTGTGTTTTAATTAGGAAGGTAAATATCATAAACATATTAACACATACAAGCACATCAATTAATTATGTACATACCAAATAACCTTAACTCTTTCCATTAATGATTTAGCCTATATGAAAGAATATTCACTTTCAATCATAAATCTCAACCCAAACCTTAAGATTAAGGATAATATATCATATCGTACTATGAATTCCACACACATACTTAGGGAAGTCTCTATGTCAAACCTTGATCTAACTTGCAATCTTATGACAAATATGGACCACTTCTATCTTTCTTGGGGTTTGATCCCACAACCATATATAGGAATAGTAACCTCTCAGTTAGGGTAATACATTTTAATACCATTTAACATAAGGTGAATCCCAGAATTACTTCATATAAAACATTGAATTGACCAATACCCACTCCCAAAGTTGTTATCTCAAGAACAATCAGGACCAATACACTTTCACTCAGGGTAGTACCTGCCACTACCCTCCTACTCATGGAAATTGCAATATCTACATTGCACTGACCACTCAAATATATTAGAATGGGTCTCTTAAGAATAAATGGGAACAATACACACTCACATAGGGTGATTCATAACCCTACCCTATCCCTGAATGAAAGGATAATATCCACATTAGTTCTGTATCACACTAAGCACTTCTCTATCATAAGGTTCATTTCACAATAACCTAGTACCATATTTGTTAACTGAGGGTGGTCCCTCTAAATACAAACTTTCTCTAGAAAATTATAATATCCACATCAGTACCGTATCATAGAAACCACTCCCTATACATATGGTGGGCCTCAAAATCCAAACCAAGTCACTTCTTTCCCACTCTATGTAGGATTATTTTCTACATTCTCGCTAAAGTTGAATCTACCTATCTATTCACATCACCAATATAAACACATTCCACACAAATATACAAAATAAAATATAAAATAAAATATCATCCTTTATGCATGAAAACTCACATAGAAATTACCTTTCTATTTGAAAGTTTCTTATACCATAATCACAACACATTCCCGGTTATCGCTACATGATAATCACCTCAAGATAAATTTTTTCATAAACACAACATATCAAACTCATCTACATCCTCATATCACCCGTAAAGTTATCCTGGGGTTCCCAAAACCTAGTCTGGTCTCTTCTCGAAAAAACATATCTACACACATCACCCTATTTTTAGATATTAGATTATACGACTAAACTGAAACTATCGTAAAAAGGATAGTAAAATTACTCTATAATGTCTTATTCAAAATCCAGTCGCACAATCCAAGGACTCTTCCTATGCAATCTCACTTTAATCACCTTGGAAATCTTTTGCAAATTCATCAAAACAATTTCCATAACTCATTCATGGGTTTTATCTCACATATCCCTTAGATATCTATCAATCCCATAGTAGATATGAAACTATTGTAAACGCACCATTTCTAGACTCAATCGTATTATCCCACTCATATCACTTTTCAAGAGTCCAATCCACACTCAATAGTGTTTCCCCACTGATGACTAATATTTATTACCATATCACATCTCACTTCTCTTAACAATCCTCTCATGCCTTCCTGACTACAGCTTAGAAACTAAAATGTCCTATTTGCATCTCATCTCAAATACCATGCCCAAAGTGGGTCTCTCATAACATTTTCTCCTACTTAGAGACATAGTCATTAGGTGATTCTAAATTACATAAGTTCAAAGGTGTTAGGTACCGACATGATATTTGACTAAAGGGTAACATGGAGGTTCATTTATACATATAAATAAATTTAATAAATTTATATCAATATTAATAATTAATAACGGATAAATTAAAATTAAAATAACATACTATATTTTATAGTAGTTAGATCTAAATGATTTTGTGTTTACTCTTCACCCCTATCACACGTAGAGGGAAACCTCAACCACCAACTATTAAATCTCTAAATTTTTATTTTAGTCACAACCCTTTAAAATTAATTTTGAAAACTATAAATACAAAACAAAAATATATTTTCTCACTTGTTTCCACAAACTACAAACAAGGTTTTCCAAATTGATGTCACAACCCAATTATCATTCACATATTAGACCTGAGGAAAAACCCATAACCGAGTTTTTATATGGTTATGTTTTTCATGAATCATACCATTTAATGGATGTTAATCCTATGTATGATTATGTATATAGAATATAGAACAAATTGAAAACCATAGAAACTAGATGAATAATAAATCATCTGATTGTCAAGGAAAAAACATTCTCTTTAAAAGTAAGGAACAAATGATTGAAGTTAAATCGTGAGTAGTATCTGATTTATAATGTTTATTTCATATTATAGTTCAATAATATCCTTATCTTCTATGTAAAATTGGTTCTTTCAAACACAGTATATAAATTTAATTCATGAAAACTAGATTCAATGAATGAAAACCATTTCATTTTTTTCATCCAAATGACACATGGGATTTCGTCATTGATGGTTCATAAAAAATACACCCACATCATTCCCTACAATATTATTTAAAATATATAATATTTTAAATTCCAAAATATTTTAAAACATTAGTTCAAAACTAACATTCCATATTAAAAATTTTAATTTCATTTAAAACATTCCAATAATGAATGTGAGAAAAAGTATTCAAATTCTAAACATTTTGAAATTGAAACTATTGTTTTTCTTAAAAATAAGATTGATTATTAATCCTATGAGATGATCATTTAATCCTATATAGATTTGTTACGTGTAAATATACATAGAATTGAAATTATTATTGTGTATTTAGAAATAATTAGGTTAAAAAACAATTCACAAATAATTGAAGTAAATAAAAATGTGTAAAATATATAAAAAACAAAAAATTAATCATATATTATAATACCATTTAGGTAAGGTTGATTTATCATGAATTTTTCGTAATAAAGGTTTTTGAAGTTACATGATCATCTAGGACTCACAGTATTTCATAACTTATGGAAGGACATAATCAACATGTTGTTGATTGGCCTTAATGGTTGGTCGATCCGTTTTCTTTATGATTGATCATTTACTCTTATGGTTGACCAATTACATTGATAAATTTCTAGTTATAGTGTATAATATTATTCTTTTAGCTTATTGAATATCTTAAAATTTATAAAATATCTACAATTGTATGGTTCAATAGTTACTAAATAATTTACACTATTTGAATTGCATTCAATCCATAGAAAGGTGGTAGATACTTTTTTTCAAACGTACAATTAATTTAGTACATGGGGTGGATGGATTTTAAACATAATTGGGACTTGAATCTTACAGTCACTTTACTATCTTGGTCACTTCACTTAGATGACCACTTGACTCTCATGGTCACATGACTCTTAAAATCACTTGATTATCACCGTCACATGACTATCAAGGTATTGTTGAATGTGACAATAAATTTAAATTTTTTCATGTGTTTGATCAAAAAAATAGACATTTTTTACCAACATAGAACTGTAATATTAATACTAGATACAAAATTAATTCACACATATGAGGATTTATACCCAAATTAAGTTCATAAAATTCATTACAAACACAACCCATAAAATAGTATGTAATATTAAAAAATAATTCAACATATATGAGTGTGAATAAAAGATCAAATAAATTTTTTGATAAATGATATTTATATTATATAGATATATTTTTATATTTCAAAAACTTAAAAAATTAATTTGGTCATTAGACACTTCAACATTCTCCCCCATTTTGACAACAAAAAAATAAATGTAAAATCCAACATTCATCATCATTTTTGAAGTTGATATAATAGATTAATGTAAAAAATTATTCAATTTTTAATGTATAAATAGATTTAAGAGAAAAATATTCTCTTCAAATTTAGAAAATCATTTTTTGGAAGGAAAGTTATTCTTTAAAAATCAATATTGAATATTTTAATCTACCCTAAATTTATATGTTTAATCTCATATAAAGTAGTCCAAACTCCTTTTGAAAAAATATTTATGAATCCTCAAGGATCTATGAAAACATTTAATAATATAAATGTAATGATATATAATGATATTAAATTAATCAATTAGAAATTTATTCATAAATCGGATGGCAATGAGATATAAAAGATTAATAATCACTCTAGAATATATGAAATGTAAAATACAAAATTAGCACCGAAACATTATTTAACATTCCCTAAAAAATAATATGACTTTTAATTTCCATCATAACACATTCAAATTTGATTTTATCAATCTTAGAAATATCCATGGGTTTTGTAAAAATTTGTGCATAGTGCAATTTTATAAAAATATATTCCAAAATATTATTTCATTTTGAACATGAGCTCTAAAAAATTGACATTTGAAATTAAAATGGTTAGTAATATAGTACATAAATTTATTTTTAGTGATATAAATTATTAAATAATTATCACAATAAGAAATTATATTTTCAAAATATGTACCAAAATTTGAAATTGTTTGTTTAATCAATAAATACTGTGAACTACCAGAAGCATCATTAACATGATCACTCTCAGTATTTGATAAGTCTAGAAAATTCTTTATCTTAAAACCAAATGAAACATAGAATTTACAATAAAATAACCAATGATAATTGTTATTTATTCTCTACCTTACAACCACTAAAATCAGAATTCCAAAATCGATACATTTTAAATATATGTTCTCGATATAATAATTCATGATTCACATATTATTTAATAAACGTAAATACACTTTAAAATATAGTTAAATGACTTTCATTTCGATTATATTATGGTTGATAAATAGAAAATAAATTTGGTTCCACAATATGTCAAATAAATTAATGTACCATGCATATCTCTAAGCATATTATTAACAAAAAAATTCTCCTTTTATTATAATATAGCATAAAAGAATAAATAATTAATATAATAGATATTACAATAATCTAGATCAATTCTTTTAACCATTTATTTTTTATTTTTTGATTGATTATGAAAAATAATAAAAAATTCCATTGAATTTTTTTTCAATCCTAAGATGAAACTATCTTCACACATAAAAGTTGTATCAACCAGTGACACATTAATTATGAAAATTCATTATAAATTAAATAACATAATAAACCTAATAGAATACCATCAACATATATTTAATAAATAAAATAAATTATTGAATAATTTTAAATAAATAAAGTTAGATTGACCTTTCCCTTTTTAGAACCAATATTAAAAATAAACAAATAAAATCTCTCATTCTAGTATAAACAATCTTATTCCAACCATACATATCTTTAGAATGATTTAAAATATCTTTATGTTCTGTGTTTTTATCAAACCATCAAGGTTGTTTACCATAATCATTTTCAGAAAAAAAAATACACATTGAGAAATTCATTAATAATATCCATTTGAAAAAAGTTAAA
Source organism: Viscum album (assembly GCA_963277665.1). Taxonomy (NCBI): domain Eukaryota; kingdom Viridiplantae; phylum Streptophyta; class Magnoliopsida; order Santalales; family Viscaceae; genus Viscum; species Viscum album. Next base: position 1,926,207,543 of record OY728160.1, read on the forward strand.
TTTCACAATGAGTTAAATATTCCAAATTAATTATTGTAGATTCTAATCATGAAATCTGGGAATATTATTCTAAAAATATATATTAAATCTTCCAAATTGTGACCTCTATCCACTAATTTAGATTTTTTTTATTATTCCATATTTATCTAAATAAGTTCAAAAGATATATATATATAGTAAAAAATATTTTAATCTTTATAGGGTTCAACTATATTCCAAAATTTATTATTACAAAAATTATTTATTTCATCATAATTTTATATAAGCTAGTTTTATTTTAAATAAGCATCATCCATTATTTTAGATTCTGAATTATAAATAAAATATTAATATGCATGAAAATTTCATATATAATATCTTGTTTTAACACCGGCATTTATATATCAGATTATTTAAAAAATCATAGGGTCTATATTAAATTTTATATTTTTTTCATGAGAGATAATCTCCCCACAAATTGATGCATCCTATTCATAAATTCCATGTTTGAAATTCTTAAAATATATTAATTATTCCTCAAATACATCTAAATTATATTTCCTTTCCTTAAAATGGTTTTCACATTATTTAAAATAGGATCCTTCTTTAACAAATGATTATTTTTGTTTTAAATTCTATTGTATCTACTACAATTATGATAACAAATAAAAATTCATTCATATGATTTTGAGTCAATTATTTCCAATTTACCTTTATTATTAATATTTTATAATTTGTGTCCCAATACTCAAATGTAATCAAATTTATTCTTCCTCTATTTCTATAAATGTGTCTTTTCCATGTGAGTTAAGAGAAAACCTAATACTACCAACATCACATTTATCAAATTATTTAAATTTGGTGATATGACCAGTCATATATTCATAATATCCACTATCCACAAACACAACATCATTTTTATGCTTCCAGAAACAATTCCTAAAAGAACAATTCAATATTTCTTTTGTGCCCATGGAGGACTATGTAATATTGGATTGGGATATGAATTCCTAGAAACCCATAACAATTTCAAACTTTTATTAAAAAGAAATTAATATAATAAGTTTTTTATGATAAAATCTTTATTGTGACCAATATATTTTTTAAATCACAAGAAATATTTATTTTTTTAATGTCCCTCCATTTGAAATTTAAAACATCTAACAGTAGATACACTTAAATTTTACTTATTAAAAAAAGGTTTTAAACATGTTTTGGGTAAAATGTTATCAAAACTAAGATAATTTGCCTATTCTCATGTTATTTAAACATGTTGTTTTATAAATACTTCCCATTATAAGAAAAAATTATATAAATATCCTTCTTTCAATTATATTTCTTTTTAAATTACTTTATTCTAAAATAGAATGAAATTTAGTTATTTTAGCAAATTCTAATTTAAGATGAAAGTATTTATGTTTAAAATCATAAACTTGAACACATTTAAAATCATTATATAATTTATCAGTTTTTATTGGGGGAGTATTTTTCAAAATTTCATTTTCATAAAACTAATCTTATGTTTTATTTTAAAATTTTTTAGTATTGTAGTAATATTTTTTACTATATTAGTATGTCTTTCAATAACATTATAAAAAAATATTTTGAAGTATTTGATTTATAATTAGGAGTGTAAGAACAATAAAATTCAATTATATGTCTTGATGAATACAATATAAATATTTTTTTTAATACTTTTACTACACTAGATTCATCACTCGATTCTAAGCCTGAACTATTACGCTAAACAAATTCACTCCTTTTCTTTTTTATACGATTATCTCTTCTTCTTATTTTAAATTAGTCTTTGGTTGTTATTCTTAATGTTCCCTATTTTACTAAATTCATTGTAGATAATATAATCATCATCAATATCTTTTTTTACTTCATTATTTCTAAGCCAATTATTTCTTCTTCATCTTAAGAAACCATTTTTTCACTTTTCAACATTTACAACTAGGCCTCTTTTATTTCTTAATAATTAAAAATAAAAAGAGTTAGAGGTAACAAGTATTTTTAATTCCAAATCCTTTCCTTTCCTATTTTAAATCACTTATTGAGAAAAACAATCAATTCTAACTCATATTGTATTAAAGATCCAATAATCTCATCTAATGTATATTCCCTGAAATTTTTTATCTAAAAAATTAATATATTTTGGCATGCCATTTATTCATTAATACTATTAAAACTATTTCTAGTAGAATCATGTTATCTAAAATTTCATCCAATCCACTAATATGAATCAAAATACATATAAATATATGAAACATTTGATTGGTTGTTTCTTCTTATATCATTTTTTCTATTGATACTTATCATTTAGTAGGTCTTTTCTAGTTCTTATAAGCTTATCTGATACTAAATTATTAACCTGAGGAATATATTATATCACGTGTTTTTTACATGATGATACATGTCTATAAACATTAATACTAATTGAATAAACGTAAATTATTCATAACATTGTAATTCAAGAAATATCTAACAACATCAATACTGGATATTTATTTAGTATTGAATTTATATAGTTTTTATGATTTCACTGTGATTTTTAACTATAAATTCTATGGTACATAAGAAAAGAATCCATGTGAGACTACCAATTACTATAATAAATTCTATAATAAATTCCCAGTCATTGAGATGGTCAAAAATCATTATCATTCACTTATACAATTGAAAAATAAAACATTTCCCCTATAATTATTATGTCAAAACTTGAACAGAAAATGTAAAAAATAGATATTAAAAATATATGTTATTTTCATTGATACCCATTTTTAGGTCCTAAGGATAGAGTGGATAAATAGATTAGAGGGGATTAATTGATCATTTAAACCTAATTTAAAGTATTATTTTCAAAGATAATAATTAATTCAATGGAAATAAATATAAAATGCACATAATGACATTTATAGTGGTTCAAATCACAATGATTATACATTAACTCTTCATCCATCATAAATATAAAAGGAAATTGAAATTTATAACTAACTAAAATTGATATATTTTTAAAAGAGTCTCTACTATTTACAAAATAATTTTTAAACCCTAGACGTAAAACCCAGAGTAAATTTTTCCTACATAGATTCACAACCCACAAATAAATTTTTCTAACCTAGAGTCGTAACAAATTTATTATAACTTTTTCCAACCTCTAGGTAGAACCTGAAACCTTCTTATTCTTGGGAGTAGTATAAAAATATTTTTTCCTATTTTTGAGAGCATAACCCTAAGATGACTAAACACATGTATGTATATAGAATCAAGAACCACATAAACTATATCAAAAAGAAAGGATATGAGTGTCTTGAAAAACATTTCTCTTTATCAATAAAGGGTAAAACCATCAACATTTTCCCATGATAATTATATGATTTCAATGGATTATTGAATATTAAAGAACAAGAATACATTCAATCCCTATTTTTAATGGGTTCTATCAAAATCTATATATAGACTTTTTTATAAACAGAATATTCAATGTATGAGGCGTGTTATATTTCATACTTCCCAAAGAAAGATTTGGTTTCGTCATTGAATGTTCTTTGAAAATATTACCATGTGTTTTAATTTTATAATCTATCAAATTTAAATTAGTTTGTACAAAAAAATCTATTTAATAATTAAAGAATCACTAAAATACATAATCAACAATATTATTTACCATTATAACATTCCCATAATTCATGGCATACAAAATATTCAAATTCTAAATGATTTTAATTTAAACCTAATGTTTTTTCAAGAAATAATTTTGATTCATCAACCCATGATATGAATATTTAATCATGAATTACAATATTCCATGTAATATTCCACAATATCAAAATGATTAACAAATATTTATGAAATAACTATAAAAATAAAAATAATTATAGATATATATATATAGTAAATTGAAATTTCTAAAATAAAAAAAATCATGAAATTAGATAATTTTATAGTAGCATTACATTTAGTCATGTTAAATTTCTCATTATAAATAATTTTCATAGTAGGTCAACAATAACATTCGGTAAGAAATGTTTGAATGACATAACTTCTTCTAGGTCCAAATCAATGTATCTTATATTAACATGAACATACAATTGATCCACTATCCTTGTAGTGAATCCCTTATGGTACATCTTTTACTCATTTAGTCAATTATATGCATATAAATTTTAAATTAGGATCAATCCTTTTATTCATATAATTGATTTAATATAATATATTTGATAAAATATATTCAGGAGGTTAGTTTAATGATTAGAATAAATTCTAATTTTCTAACTTTTGGTTGATACATATTCGTAGGCATGATCCTTTTGTTCATATAGTCAATATAATTATTGAATATCGTCGATGAATTTTTTTCCTCATAGTCACTTCACTCATATATCCAATTGAATCTTACAGTCACATGGCTCTTATAATCAATTGACACTAATTAATAGTTTCCTCTCATGTCCAATAAAATCTCTTGATTACTTGACTGTCATGGTCACTTGACATTCATGATCACTTTAACTCTCATGGTCACATGACTATTATTCATATGTCCAATCAAGACTTATTCTTGTTTTGTAATATAGAAAAATAATATACTTGTGAAACAAATGACATTGCTTCTTATAGAGCTGAATTATTTATTTAAAATCAGTTCACAAAAAATATAACTAATACAACCATAAAAATGAAAAAAAAAATAACAACAAACAATAATACCTATGTTCAGTGGATTAAAGTAATATAATAAATTATGAGATAAATTATAATTATGTAACAAAGATATAAATTTAATCGTGAAAACATTAATAAACAAATTGGATGCGATCAATGTCAATAAATGGTCCATCACTCCATTTCGTGGAGGCCCATTGAATCCCAATCTCTTAACCTAGTAAAATTTCGGTCCTCATCACAATTATACAAACTCATATTGTCATGGAAAATTCAATAAAATGAATCAAAACCCATATCATTTAGTATTATAGTTACCTCCATCTTTAATATAGGAGTTACCATCCATTTTATGATCTTCTCATCATTGGTTAATAATATACCTTCCATAAATAGGCTCATATAAATTAATAACACCCTATCTAAAGACACATTAAACAAATAATTAATTACATTGACTTATAATTGAAAATTCAATTGAAAATGAAAAGGTATATAAGGTATAAATAATTGAGTATCCCCTCATGCCAAAAATCATTTGAAATAATACACCAACAACCCATTTCATGTTAACAGCATCCCAACAAAAAAATTATTTTCATTGGATACCCAATTAGACACCAATATTAAACCAACTAAAAGGAAACTTGAAAAAAATACATCTATTGGTGTACATCAAACAAACAATAAGAGTGGTGTGTGTATATTCTCCTTGGACATTGTTATTCCACTAGACAAAAAACCCAATTTTAAGGATTATTAAAACATGATCCATTGAAATCATCATAAAACCATATCCTCAAAATCATCACATACCTATGTGCCACGAAATATTTTAATAATATAATAGATTATATATTAGGATGTACCTAGAATCACTATGGAATTACCACCAATTAATCCAAACATCAAAGAGGGTGAGAGGAAGGAGTGTGGGAAGATTCGATTGAATGGACCTATCTCGATTTCCACATTCTCCAAAATTCTAAAGGATATAACCAAGAAATTATTAGAATACCCCTATTTTTTAAAATAAAATAGGAAACTTACAAGTAATGATGTGACCCATAAGGATAATTGCATGATTCCCTCATCTTCTTATCCCTCATAATAGATGCCCTTGTTTAATGGAGTGACACAACTCCGCCTACCAGAACCAAAATCTGAAGCATAAGCCTTAATGGTGTGGCCAACTCCATAACATATCGATCTACCCTCATAGTATATCCTTCATTAATTACACTTATGTTAATATTCAAATAAAAATGGAATTGTTTGGTTCTATCCCAATAATGTTATTCCTCTGGTTTCATGTGGAACTTCCCAATGAACATGATGAATAGAACCCAATTAGTCCTCTAAGAGAAAATCATTTAGTAATAATTTATATTTAATTAATTAAAATAATAATTACCTAAGAAACAATTTTTTTCATTCATTAATTACTTGACTAATATTTTTATATCGGTGTTGAGATAAAGGATACAAGTATAAAATCGCTCTATGGAGAATCCACATGAGAATTACAAAACACAGAATGTTATTGGTGGATCTTTATGAGTTTTCACTAAAGACTGATCACCTTGTATTGTTCTTATTGATAGCCACAACAAACCATTAAAGGCATGAAATATTCTTCTTTTTCTATCAATGATGTGATTGGGTCGATGAGTATGGGGTTACATTAATGTAGACAGTATTCTAAGGATTTTTCTCTCAAGGGTTGAGTAAATTCATTAGATTTTTTGGTGTGCAACAGAAATTCTATCTCAAAAATTGATATACCCAGATATATATACTCTCATCTCCCGACCAACATGGTAACGATTGGTTGGAGGAATTCTTATTGTGAAACACCAATAAAACCACTAATAGGATATTGGAATTAAAAAAGAAATGAGAATGAACAAATTGAAATGGGAGACCTTATTTTACTATACTTGTATACATAGACACAACTATCTCCATGAATAAGTGTAGAGGAATAATAAAAGACTTCAATATCTAGTGAAAAAAATTATTGAAATAACCTCTATGTAATTCATCATAGCATGGTAATATTAAAAAAGCATAAAATGTTAAAAATACATGAATAATTAGAGATGAAGTCCCAACTAGAAAAAAATGGAAAAAGGAAAACTAAAGTGATATCATGCATCTTGATCTCCATGTCGGACCATTGAACGTAGTCAATGCACCAATGTATTGTTAGGCTCCACCATATCCTAGTGCACAAAGGTCACTACCAATATGTCTATCATATATATAAGACATTACATTTTTAGGAAATATCCATTTTGTGGTGAGTATATATATATCCATTAATATTTCTTGAAAAAAAGGGGTAATTGAATGAAATGATAGAAGTATGCTTAACCCATATAAAGTGGGAACAAAACCAAACATATATTCTCATAAAGAAACACTAAAGGGGTATAAATTGTATCTTCATATCTACAACATATAAAATTTTATTGGGACTTCATACATATCTAATGTTCCATCTCTAATTCCCATTATCATGTGAAACCTCAAATAATCTTTTTGTAGTAGCCCACACCTTGACACTACACTCGAATGTTAAGGGAGCCACAACTTCACTAGAGGACCCACTTCCAAACAGATATTGAACGTTGTAGAGTACCAATTTGTATATTGAGTACCCTTATACTACAATATCATGGTTGAGTACCATATTTACCTATATAAATACTATGGGAACCTATGCCCTGGTGTGTTAGGGGTGTAACAACCACGACATATCTCTGACAATCCTTCTCGGCCGATCCCATCGATCAACCATTTCCTGAATAAGCATCATTCTTATAACATATCAAATTGCATCTCCAGTGACACAAAAAAATATTCCATTATTTAATTTTTGAAAACCCACCTAGGATAAGGTACTAATGGGAAAAAATAAGATTTATGAAGAACATTAAAATGTAAGAAGATCTTATAGGAGTTGCATGACATGTTCATGGGTTCACATGGTGTGTGACCACTATTAAACTAATATTTTTATCCTTGAATACAAAGGGCTTGTCTATCCATGTGGTACTGCACAATGTGTATAGGTGGTACGTAATGTGTCGTCACCACCAACGGCCTTCCGATGTGCTTCCGGACTAGGACTGTGTACTTCATCTTGTGGTTGTGTACATTATCCATGTCTAAGTTCCCTTTATATGTTCTTGTACAAGACTATGACAATTTATTTTAATTATTCATGTGCTATTGTTTGGATCAGTGAACTTTTATTCCTAGAGTATAAATTGATCCAATCATACTTGATATCACAATGTGTATACACCAAACACAATGTGTGATATTTATCTACACCCAATACCCTGACATCAATAGTCGATGTACTACACAATATGTGTTAATTTTAATGACACATTATGTTGTCTCGTTTTTATCAATTAGTAAATATGGGTCTGTATATATCTTTTTTATCTTCTATTTCTTCAATAATCCTCAATGATTAACAACATGAATTCAAAGGGAACATCACCCAAAATTTATTTTCAGACTCTGACGGTCAAAAATCTAAAATCCAATTACCCTTGTGAATCCATCAATCCTCTCATCAGTCCTCTGGATCCTAAATTCAAGAATTTATCACTCGCATCCCACATTAGTCCCCAATCCATCTGTAAACTGTCGACATATATGTTGTTTTTACAACCACCACAAATCTATGGGTTCGATCCAGCTTAAACCAACCCTTGAAATGTTGAACAGCAACCCTATGATCCAATAGTGACGTATGTAAATATTGGTGGTGAAAAATAACATGAAAAATGTGAATTCATCGTTGACCAATTTTTTCTTATCAAACGATCACATAAAAATGAACCAACATGAAGTAAAATGCATAACGATAATAAACGGGGATCAAACACTATTTTTTATCATACTCATGTGATGAAATTTATTCTAATGAAGAAGATGAAATCCATAAATTACAAATGTAAAGAATGGGGTAGAAACAAAAAATAACAATTCAAACTTTGGTTATGGATTGATCATTGGTGATGAACATGACTTCTGGAGATGTAAAATAATATTTGATGCATTTTCCATTAGAATCTTAGTCCACCTCAAAATATCCATCTATCTATGTCCTCAATTTTTCCAATGCCAATGATTAGTGATCCTCATGATCTCAAATACACCCAGGGTTATAAGGATCACAATGTAAATTTTCTGTAACATTTTATTTAAAAGGGAGAATTATGTCATGGGTCATTTAATAAAAAAAATGAATTGTTTATTTACTTTATTAAACTCACTGGCCAATGGTCACCTCCCACAAAACATCTTATGTCACAAATATTATGTCACACCTAAAAAACATGTTCTAAAATCATCCATTGAATCAAGTTGGTCATTTGAGGTCCCAAACAATGTAAAAACCATTTATATCAACACAATTTTTTATAATTCATTAAAATATATTAATATTTTTGGACAATAATTATTGGGGTCTCAAAACACCTAAAAAACATTCTGATGGCCAAGAAAAATATAGTTATATGTATAGAAATATTCTAAAGAATAATTCAATAAAAACAAAGTCATTACATTATCTCCTCCCTTATGACTTTTCACCCCAAAAATCATAGTCTATAAAAAGGGGGGCTGATAAAACTGAATCTATCTCTCAAACACAATATAGATCTCCTAAAATCTTCAGTTTTATTAATGAATAAAAACAAATGTAATTTCCTAACCTTTTAGGATCATATCTTGTCAATACTCAATCACTATTTGAGACTCCACGAAGTTGGATTTATCCTCGACATCCATCTCAACCTATTAAATAACATTCATTATATTTTTCACATATTGTCTCATCCATGACACATGGAAGATTTTTTTAACCGTTCCATCTATGGGGGAAGTGGTGAGGGATACAAATCATCAACAACAGTCTAAAATATCTAGAATGACCTCATGAAAAATAAAGATAACTTGTTTCCCTAATAAAATCATTATAATCCTCATCATGGGGTGAATCTTAGGAAAATATTTTCTCCCTTTTCAAAATATAAATAACTATGATGTTTGTTATCATAGGATTTACCTCATCCCTAGGTTGTCCTAATATACTCATGGATCACATGAGAATTATCTATCATCAACTGCATAAAATAAGGACAAACAATGTAAGTATCTCCAACCTCATTCCAGCATAAAAGTGACCTGTAGGGTCTCCCATATAGGGCGTCAAAAAGATTAATTCATTTTTTAGTGTGATATTTTTTAATATAATAAAACTCTACCAATGATATTTTGTCCCCAAAACTCTAGAATAAGTCCAATACATAGGCCCTCAACATATCCTCCAGCACCTAGATGGTCTACATGGTATGCATGACCTTCTATAGATGAAATATCATTCTCATCTATAATTATGCCTCAAGATACTATTGAAAGTGTCTCTATAACCATGATGTAAATCAAGAATCACTGTTAGAGACAATTATTGAGGGTACCTATGAAGTCAAAAGATCTCCCACAAATATAAATTCCCCAGAATCTCAACCAAACTCTAGTACTTTACGGAAAGGAAGGCTATTGTCATGGTAAGTCCTTAAACTATCACCAATATTGAATCATGAAATATCACTATCTATCAAATCCCTATCACAAATTACATAGATATTTCATCCCATTTCCACTATGGTGTCTCAATTGGATATGTAAATCCATTGACAACCTAATGCTCAACCATTACATATTGACATGTGAGACACTAAGAGATGAATAAAATGACACTTCTCCTCAATTAGTCCACTAAAAATGATAATTAAGTTACTTGTAAATATTTTCCCTATCAGGATGAAATGATAGCTGGGAAGTTTGAAATTACTTTAACACTTCCTCAGGAAATGTGACCATGAATAAAAAAGTATGACATGCTACCCTCTTTCATATAGTTCATCTATTGCATCTCATATGGATAACTGATCACATAGAACCTCATAGTCATTCTCTACTAAATGAGCCTCTCTTACGTGCTGAAGAAGTAGAGTATTCACCACCATCAAATGAATAAAAACTATACCCCTATCCTCAATTAGGATTAGTTAAAAAAACTAACTTCTTAGACAACTTCTCCACTAAATGAAAATGGGACTTTCTAATCAAGGAATCTGCCACCATGTTTCCCTTATTAAGAGTATAAACTATCTCAATTTCATTGTCCCACAAGAATACCAACAAATGAATTTTTTCTAGTTATGAAATCTTTATGTGAAGATTTACCAAAGACTCTATTGTTCTATGAAAATAGAAAACCACTCACCATTATTATAGTGCCTCCACATCTTCTATGTGTTGAATAAAACTTCCAAATCTCATTCATGAGTGGTATAGTTCTTCCTAAATGGTATCAACTTATGTGGCCCATAAGTGACCACTTATGACCTCTTCACCAACAGCAAATTGAGACCAACTCCGAAGGAATAAAATAAATTACACTTACTCAACTCCCTCCTCTGGTAATCTCTAAATAGGAGCACTAGTCAACCATTGCATCAACTCCTCAAAGGATCTCTAACACTTCTTAGTCTAGGTAAATGACATATAATTCTATCTCAAATAATTTAATTGTTCTGCTAACTATGATAATTCTGCCTAAAACCTCATGTAGTACCCCTCCAATCCAATTGAACTAAACACCTTCATCATTATTTTCGGTAGATTTAAAGAAATCACTACATACAATGTCATCATATTCACAACTAAACCAAGAATAGGTATAACATTCCCCTATAAGTGAACATCATGTATAAAAAACAAGAACATTAAGAGACTACCATAAACCTCGTTCTAACCTTTTGGTTGTAGGACCATCCTAAAAATATCTTCATGCTCCATCTATTACAGAGTAAGTGAGTATATCATCAATAAAAATAATGATGAATTTGTCCAATTAAATATATATTATCTAGTTCTTAAGATCCTTAAACATAATATGGGAGTTTTTCACAATAATATGTATTCCCAATAACTCATCTTGTCTATTGACACATCAGAAGGTCATATTTATAATGTCATCTTCATGAACCACACACTTGTGTTAGCAAAACCTAAGATATATATTTAAGAAATAACTCACACCACTAAACTATTCAAAGAGGTTATCAATAATTGATAAGGGATAATATTTCTATATCGTTACCTAATTCAAAAATAGATCATCTTTAAAAACATTCAAAATAACTATTGGTTTTTTCATGATCAAAACTGGAGATTCCTTGGGGAACACATGGTCTAATTAAAATGTTATCTAAATATTCCTCTAACTCCAATGTCAGTTCATGAATCTCGGTGTACACCATCTGATTTGTTCCAGAATATATTGGTGTGGTATTTGGGAGATGGTTCATATTGAATCATATCTATCTCTTTTGAGATAGTATTCAAACATCTAAATAAATGATTTCAATATAGTACTCAATTAGTAAGGTAATAAATATTCCTAAAGTTACTACTTCACCAAGGTATAACCTCTCAAACTGATGGGTTATGGGTGGTAGATCCCTACTCATAAGGCCCACTTTCTCATCCATGATATCTCTCTTTCCCGCAAAGGAGAATATCATACTTTTGTCTGAAGAAATATTACTCCCCAAAGATGAATGTAAATATAGTCAGGAACAATGGAAAACTACTCCATATCTATGATAGTGTCATAAGGATTCATCATGATAATGATGCGGTATAATGAGAAACTATATCGACAAATCACAATCTTGAATTGGAGAAAGGTGTTTTATATTGATGAATTTCTCCAAATACGAGCCTCTAGCCATATCATTTGGGATAAAGTATTAATTGGGATATCTTGAACTCATATGAAGGTTGTGTATATGAAGTAACGAGTCATGAATATTTCCACCTGCACAGGTGAAAGGGTAGAAAATTATTGATCATACATCAAATCTTATCATGAGCAACCTGATCATATCCCTCCATAGTTTACATCTGCATATGGCCCCAACCATTAGAAACCTGATCCTGGAATGGGTCACCTGATGTTGTTGGTGTGAGTTTCTTACAACATAATCTACCAAACTAAACTCCTCAATCCAAATCTACACCTGATTATCTAATAGCACTACCTCCCTATAGTCCACCCGGACCATGCCTTAGAGATTATAGATCATGGTGTTGCATATACCATAGTTGTCAATCAATTTTCATCCTACTATCATCAAAATTTCTTGTCTATAAATAATGATCCACATGACCAAACTCACTAATATTGTATCACCATCCCTCATAGGGATAACATGGTCCTCTGTGTAATCCATTAGTCATGGATCCATGCATCACAGTCTGTGTATGAGTATGAATCTTGTGTCAAGACCTCGATTTATAACCCCTTCTAGCTACTATAGATGACTCAACCAAAATATTTATGCTATTGTCCAAAGATTTTTAGTGTCCATATAATATGAAACTCATGGTTACCAGGTTCCAATCCCGCACTATGTCATAAGAAAAAGGCACAAGGAGACTATGATGGCTTGAATGTCCCTAAAAAGGCCCAACTCAATATTTTGTGTATGTAAGAAACCATATTGAACCATATTAAGGGAGTACCCCATGAGGTTAATTAACCTCATATAAAACTCAGTAACTTTCATTTCACCCTACTGTAGCTAGATAATATTCTATATCTAAACAGAGTTCAAATATGAAGGGTAATACAAATTGAAAAACAACCATTTGAAATCTAAAAATTAGATAGTTGTCTCACCATGGGTCTACATCATCAGAATTCACTAGTTCCACTGTACCCCATGAATAAGTATGGATTAATGAACAACCATTTTATATATTTGGTTTCAAATTATCCTAAAGACTTTGATCATTTAATCCATCCAATCCCCTGCCACCTATGGGTTTAGATCATAATGAAACATCAGTGGTATCTATTGCTGGAACTCACAAAGTGTTCTAATACAACATAAATCATCATCCAGGCCAGGTGGAACATTCCATTAATAAAAGTTATGTGCAACAAATCTCCACCCACTGATAGGAGACACCTCATGAGATATTCCCCAAACAAATTCCACATCACTCAAATAATCATCGTCGTGATCATGTATCGGAAACAAGGCTGGATTACCTCATGGAGGCATCTTGAAGTCATCAAGGCATAACATGGTTAGATTAAAATATATGTTGTTCTAAATTGGAAAGGATTTTGAATGTAATTAATACTATTTAATTGAACTTTTTTCCCTACAACTACTGTCTTGATATGCTATGTTGACTGACATGTAGGGAGAGTCCTTGTGAATTGATAAATTGATTGTCACTCCATTACATAGTTTTATAGTCTAGAATATTAGCTAGAGACACTATGATACTATTTAACTATGTTTACATATTAATAATTACCATTGATCCAACTCCAACAATATCCCAATGATGAACTCATTTGATACCACTTCTTCACAACTTAACTTATCAGGCCCCTCCTGGATGGCAGCATTCCTTGTGTGACACCACAACCCCACATATAAGAGGATAGGGTCTAGATATAAGAATCAATAATGGATAAAATGAACATTGAGGACATAGCCTAACATACATATATGCTCAAATACAATAATCTTCATTAAAAAATTTATATGAAAAATAAAAACATAAACATATATAGTAACACCATGCATGAAATAACTTTTATGGATTACATTAGAATATAACAATATAAATCAAAGTTTAAAATTGAATAAGGTACATCCCAACTAAATATTATGTAAAAACTAAAAAATTACTATATGAAGGAAAACTAAATATATGGTCTTACTCTTGATCTCTATGTCTGACCACTAAATGTAGTCATTAGACACAAATACTCTTATAATCCATCCTGGTTCACCAAGGTCACTGATGATCTTTCTATAATACTCATAATAAATGCAATTTATATTAAAATACCATAAAGGTTTGATTAAATACATACCAATAATTATTCTATAAAAAACAAAAATGGAGAAATAGAAAAATACAAAAAAAGTCAACTCAACCCATAGCAAGAGGGAAAAAACAAAGAATATGCTCTCATAAAAAATCTCAAGCAAGATAGATAGTGGTTATACATATATATATATATCCTAGTTATGTACAATGAGTCTTATTACTACACTAATGTTCCATCTATGATGTCCAGTGTCGCACATAAACTCACAAGAATCTATGTGGAGGGACCCACATCTCGTATTTATGCTCCACAGTTGAGGAATACACAAATCCAGTGGAGGACCCTCTCACTATCAAATATCAAATATTGGGGTTTAAAAACATATAGGTCATTTACTATAATTCGTCAATATTAAGGGGGAGTACCAACTCTACCTATGTAAAGAGTATGGGGAATCTATTCTCTGGTGTGACAAGGGAGTACAAGCCCAAGCATCTCTCTAATGATCCTACCCATTAATTTCCATTTTTAAATAATTGAATGATGAATATCATGATTTAACCCCCCCCCCCAAATCACATATCACATGACACAAATAAGGCTTCCATCGCATCCTATATAGAAAACAATTCTTGATAGGATACTGATAGTCTGAAATTTTAATCTTAATGAAGGATATACCAAAGGTAGATTATCTCAAAGGTGGCACATGGTGTGTCCCTAGGATCTCACTAGGTGTGGCCTCCCCTTGAATTTTGGTAATTTCATCATAATCACAAGGGATAGTTGGAAATGTGGTACCACCTAGTTTGTGAAAGATGTATTGTATGTGTCTTGGACACTCAAGAACATTTCATGTCCATCCTATTGGTTCTCATGTACTTTATCCCGTTCCAATGTAAACTTTTCATGTCCAGGTTACCGAGATGTGTCAATGTACATGGTGGTTCTATTTTACTTTGACTAATCCTATGTTCATGTATGTATTCAATCCTACGAACACTCGGAGTACACACCAAGCCACTATCCTATGTTAAAGAGTGTGAATAGTCCAAAAATTAATTTTTATATTTATATATTCTCCAAACCCTACCTATTATGGCCACAAAATAGTTTGTGCTATTTCAAACCAGAAAGTGTTTCATTATGATTTTCCCAGGTTGTGAAACCTTATCTTAATGTGGCATCACGATCATAATTTTTAACCACACACCTTGGTTTTTTACCAACCAAATTAAATGGGGTCTCTATAGAACAAAAATATCTGGCCTCTAGTGGCTAGACATTTCAATAATGATCACACCTGTGAGGCCATCTTGCACCAATTTTCATTCTAGATCCCAAGTCCATGATGTCATCACCAACATCTAGCTTCTATCCTCGATCCTTCCAATAAAATATTATCCATTCATGTTCTTTGAAGCTACCATAAATTGTTTGGTTTGATCATGCTTGAACTCACCACAACAATGTCGAATGGTAAACATGTGGACCAATAATGTTTCACTGATTAAATATTAAGGTAAATGAAAACAAAAATGAGTTGAAACATCCTTTGGTCGATGTGGTATTGGAAAAAATAACATAACTAGGAATTAAGGTGAAATAAAATTCAGGATGATAATAAATTGGGTTTTATATCAATTAATTATTAGGCTCCTAAAAAACATAAATAAAAAATGAAAATAAATTACAAAATTTAGAATTTTAATATAGGGGGATAAAATCATAAAAATTGATTCCTACCATGATTAAAGATTTATTATTGGTTAAGAAAACATCCTCTAGAGATATATAAGGAGGGCCATTATGTTTTCCATTTGTATATCCATTAACCTTGATCTCATTGTCAATCCACATTCTATATTTTTCCAGTACCAAAGAAGAATGCTCCTCCTCCTCTAATATCACCCCATGGTAATGTAGAAAACCCAGTTGATTTTCTATAAATAGGTATTTATAATGGATGAATATGATATTGGTAATATATTAAAAATAATTAAATTATTTATTTATTTTATTAAATGTACCTTCCAACATCACCCTCCGTAGAAACATCCACTGTCAACCAACTTTATATAACTCTTATTGTAAACCATCTGTTCCAAAAAAACTCTCAATGTCTTAGATTTCTCTTATAGGGTCTAAAAAATGGGAAAACCATTTGTATTATGATAATGAGTGATCCTTATATAAAATATATTAGTATTTTTTATACTAATTTCTAGAGTTTCGAGTCACCCAAACACTATGCCGACTCAAAGGAAAAAATTTATATATATGAATATAATTATTCAATGAATTCATCCAATGAAACGTGACTCATTAAATATAAATGATGGTTAATAATTAGTAATTGTGTATAGTCTAACTATTGATATCATAAACCATATGAAACCAATGTCTAATAAAAATATATTTATTATTATTATTTCCTTAACATTTCATTGTCTCAATGATGATATAATTATGAATAAATAAATATATACTTATTTAAATGATATTTATTATATAATTCCACATGGAACCTTATCTCGATATAATAAAATCATCAATCCTCCTCAACATTTATCAAAATCAAAGTACATTCTATTAATTTAAATAAATAAATATTTCTGAATTATTCGTTCAATAAATAAATATTATATTCAATAATAGTCTCTAAAAATATTTATTTAATGTTAAAATAACATCTATATTCTTTTGAATAACTCATAATTGAATATTAGCGATCAAAACTAATAAAATAATTATTATCCCTCAGAACATGAGAGTAAAAATTATTTTAATGTTAAATTCTTATAGAATTTAAATGTGTATTTAGTTACACTTTTTGTGTATCCTACTTGGCCTCTTTCTCAATGGTATTATGATGACTCGACTAAAGTGCTTTATTAGTGTTTAGTAACACATAATGGAAACCATAGAAAAATAAGTTAACATCACAAAAAACAACCACTACAAATATTAACAATTTAATATAATACATTTTATAGATACCTAATCAGGTAGGTTACATCACATGTTTCATCAATCTTAATGCATGATATTTTCTATTTTAATTTACTGTAATTAATGTCATAATAACACAACAATGGAAATGGAATTTAATAATGTAGTCAAATTCTGATCATAGAGCTCAAGATATATTCTTATATTAACAAGGAAGGGATAAATCCTTTATAACTTATTCAGTAATATCATATCACTCATGACATGCCCCACATTCCCTATATAGTTATGAGAATATTACATAATAGATTTAATGAATATATTTATGTATGGAACTCATGAAATTAATTAATAGTATTCACAATTTTAATAACCAATAAACATGTCCACAGATAAGAATATGCAATGAAATAAAACATTTGAAGTTTCTATGGGTGAGTTTGTTCTCATTGTAACAATACAAGATTTTGGAAACCTTAAATTAATATTGTCTTCAATATCTTGTGTCACATACCACAGCAAACTAATGAAACATAAGAAATAAATCCACTCCAGGTTAAAATTATATTAATAACGTAATAATTTTTATATAATGTATAATAATCAATTGAAATAACTATTTATTATTATTTTATTTGATTAATATATTTAAAATCGTTGCTTAAAAATCCCATTTCAAAATTGATGTACAGTATTTTACCTTAATAAATAAAATTGAAAATTATTAATAGTTTATTATAAATGGTAATTTTTAGACTTTTGAAATATAAATATTCAATTATTAATAAATCAGTATTAAATAATAATAAACTACTAGATGTTTAAAATTCTTACATTTTTAACAATTGATGTCTTTTTATATGTTTTATTTTCATTCAAAATATGATTTTAAAATTTTAAAATTTTAAACATAAATAAAAATTTTCTTCATTGTATTAAATAAGTCATTATTATCATAGGATTAATATTTTATATTTTCTAGAAAATGATTTTTTGGTAATCAATGTAATATAATATTTATAAAAATTTCATGACTTTTTTGAATTATTAGTTTATAATAATGGTTTGGAATTTTAGGAAACCCATTTTATAGAAAAAATATGTAATTTTTGAGTTATATTATAAATTTAATGAATATTTATTTGAGTATAAAAACTTTAATATAATTATTTCTAACTTCAATAATATTGTTCTCAAAAAAATAGTTGTTAATACATAATATTATTATAATATTAAAATAAATAATTATAAATTATATAAATTGAATTAATTTTAATTAATTTTAAAATTGTAATAATTATGTATAAATTTTATATGAAAATATATTTTATTTTTTAATTATTGAGGAAAATTTATTTAAGTAAATTTTATTTAGCGTAGTTAAAGATAAAAGAATAAATGTAAAAATTATGAGAGTAATTGACTTAAATCGTGTTTTAAGCATGTTGTTGAATGTTTAGTAAGGTCTTTTACATCCTTATATCTTCTACTCACCATTTTCTCTCAATTATTTATCCAATTTCTCTCAAATTGACTTCCCATTATTAGCATTCTATGGGTATTTACAAATATTTCATTCCTTTTCAATTAAAAATGGTCTCTCCAGTTCTCCTTTCCACTCACATAACCACCATAATAGTTTGGAAAAAAATATTAAAAAATATTATATTAAAACTTATATACATCTTAAAAATATTATATTTTATAGAAATACCACCCCTCAAATTTTTAACCCCCTTCTCCAAGGATATAATTCTAAAAGGGGAGTATAAATTCCTAACCCTTATTTTCTTGTCTCTATTTATGTGAAGTTATTCATCATCATATTCAATTAAAATATATTAAATTTATAAAATAAAAAACATAATTTTAAATGTCTAATATTATAATGATGTCAAAATAATTAACCACCTTTTACTTTTTCCATTAAAAAAATGAAAATGTTAAACAAGTGTATGTGTGAACTACATCCTGCATGAAGTAAAGTGTCTATTTTCCTTCACCAAATAACATAGATTTTTAAGAATTTATTTTAATTTATAATTATTGTGTATATTAATTAATTATAAATATTAAATGATATTCCATAATACATATATCTCATGTTCTATGAAAATTAAATAATTATCCCTGTGTTTGTACGGAGAACCTCCTCCATGAATCAATGTATTCTATTTTTCAATATTGCCTTTCATAAATATTTATAAGAATAGTTTT
This sequence comes from Viscum album, assembly GCA_963277665.1. NCBI lineage: Eukaryota > Viridiplantae > Streptophyta > Magnoliopsida > Santalales > Viscaceae > Viscum > Viscum album. The sequence continues at coordinate 1,926,227,314 of OY728160.1, forward strand.
TATTGATAAATATTTTTTTATGATATTAATAATTTTATATTTATATAAATTTAATATCATATTAACTATATTAATGATTGACAATCGTTATAAAATTTACAATCTTAAACAAGTGTACTAAAAACGAAAAACAATTTATTTATACTATGTAATTGTTTTGTATCCATAAATTATTCTCCAAATAATATATAATTATGATATATCACACTAATAAATACTAAATTATATCAATATTTTACTAGTATAATTATTTTGAAACTAAATCACAAAAAATCATACATTAATTATGGTATGTTCCTGATTGGGTCGGTTTGACCAACAACATCAATAATTCTGTGAACTTATATCATCGATGACTAAAAAACAAAATTAATTGTATAATATGATATTAATACATAAAAACCCATTTTAAATTTTTTTTTAAAGGATACATCAATATTTAAATAAATAATTATGAAAAACATCTTTTAATAGTTAAGAAAATCACTGAAGTGTGTTTATTATGGATTAAATATTCAAGTATATAGATTGAAACAATCATAAAATGAAATTGAAAAGTAATAAATTATTATAATTAATCCATTTTAGTATCTTTAATGATCCATTAATGTTGAAATTATTATGAATAATGAATATAGACGCTGCTCTTATGAAACTAATACAAACAATCAAAACTATAAACACTTGATGTGGTAAATAGGTAAAAATGATTTAATATAAATGTAAATCATGATTATAAATATGAAATTTAAATACTTTTATTTATGAATTTAGTTAAAATAAAATTTACTAATACATTTATGTTTTTTAAATAGTAGGTTATAGTTGATTTGTAGAAGACAATATCAAGGAAAATGTTCTTTTTCTCACATTTGAATTCCACGATATATGTTTATGTTATACACCATGATTTATTTTTCATACTTAATATGATTACCTGTTTTTATTTTCTTACATCAATACCATATATTTCATGATTTTCTATGTTTTATTCCATTTTCATTCTATCATGAGGTTTGGACTCAAAAATTGCACACATTGTTAGAGTTTCTTTCTCTTATTTCCAACTCTATTAGATATGTTTGATAATATTAGACATAATTTATTTTTTTGGGGTATTCATTACCCAGTTTAACTCAAGTGTAAATAATATTATTAATATGAGGATATTTTAAAATATATTTATAGGTTACACTCTCATGTTCATTTAATTCTTATGTCACCTTTACCATAATGGTTTCTGATAACTGAACTACATTAATTGAGTTAAAATTCTTCTTATAGAACTTTTTTCTTCCAAGATTGGTTTATTACAAAATTATATTCTATTTAATTTTACTTTATCTTAAAATTTATTAAAAAAATATATTTTAAATCAATTTAGTGGAAAAATTTGTTTTAAAAAAATAAATAATAGTTGAGATTAATTTCCATCCTCTTTAATGAAATTTTCTTATATTTGTTCACATTTTACTTCTCCTCTAAGGTTCTATTTTATAATTGAAAAAATAATTTTTTTATCACATGATAACTCAATATTTTCCTAATATAATTTTAAAAATGATATTTTCTTACACTTTTTATGATTTTTATTTTCAAAAAATATATCTCTTAATACTTAAAAAGATTTTCCACCCTTTCAAATTAAATTCTTAATCCCCCCCCCACTTTTCATTTGAATTAGTCCATATCATTCATGGATCTATTATTAATGTTTATTTTTCAAGATTAAATTTTTTTTAATGTTTTCACTTTACCTTTTTTAAAATAACATCTTAAATGGTATTTATCTTTTTATTTTTCTATTAAATTTAAAATTATATTATAAAATCACTTTTAAGTATTTATTTAATGTAAACACATGTTTTTTCAGATTTTTCATTTTATAAGAAACATTTACTCAATATTTTCATGGTTTCTAAAATAATTTAATACTTTACTAGTTTTATGATACATTTATTTTAAATTATTTTTAAAACATCAAATACATTACTTTTTTCCACTTTTTGTTTTTCTCAAACTACAAAAAAAGTATTTTTTCTATAAAATTAATTATTATTTTCATATCTCGTGATTTTTCTATGGTATTATTTAAATTATATTATTAAACTTATTTATGAGGATGTATTTTGTTATTCCCCTCTCTTTTAATAGGAATGGTCCTTCACTACCTTTATCTTACCTAATTTTCATTTGTTTATAACCATGCGAGTTCATCCATTTTATTCACTTTGTGAATACCCTTATTTTGATACAATTAATTTCAATGTTTTTACCTAGATTTTCTACATTGATTGACTGGAGAAATTATTGAATTACCTATATTCCAATTATCTAAATATTGTAAATATTTTATGTATTTTTATCTGGATTGAATTGTATTTACCTTGAATGTCACTCAATATCATTTGATACCTTTTTATCTTCTATGGCCATATCATGTTATAATTATTGATGGAGTTATGAATGTTTTTTTTATAATTCCTTTTCAAATAGATATGAAACGAAATTTAATTTTTATGGAATTTTTTTATATGATTTTATGTGGCGCATATATGTATGGACAATGATGGGTGGGGTCTTATATCCTCCAAAAATTTATTGGTTAAGGTTTTATATCTCATTAAATAAATAGAAATGAGTTGTGAGGACTAGGTCCACCAAAGGAGATATATGTGTAACACTTGATACACTAAGGGATACATGTGAGTGATGCTCGATCCACTAAGGAAACCAAGTGAATAAATCCTAATCTACTAAGGGAAACAGGTTATGATACCTGATTCATTCTGTTATGATTTTTATACTTATTGTTGTGTCAAAATTTCTATTATTTTTACATGATATATTTAACTTTTGTGATTATTATTATGCTTATGTTATTATATTATTTAATATCATTTTTTTGGAATATATTTTCACACACATTTGATTCATTCTATATATTATTCCATGTTTTATTCCAAGACTCATTCCTTATGATCTGTTATTTATTAGTTATGATATTCTTATGTATTCTTGATTATACACATACATCCATTCTATGATCACCTATGATAATTTATTTTAATTTCCCATGTTTACCCTAATAAAGAGTTTCAACTCACTGCTTTATTATGTTTCAAAATCCCTAGGTTATATAGTTAATAAATGTATATATTAAATGAAGATTTTATTCTCTGTAAAATGTTTTGGATATGTGGGAGACTAGTTATAGATTAATTAATTTCTCAAATAATGAAAAAAATATGTTATTTAAATGGTATTATTTTTTTAGTTAATTATTTTTCAAAAATATAAAAAAATAGTCTTCTTAAAATATCATGGAAATTTATAGTAATAAAAACAGTCATTATGAAATGTAATTAGATCATCACATCTGAGAGATGTTATAGTTAGTTTCATGTATTGTTTAATAAAATATGGGGATTCATATGTTATCAGTTGAGGATAATTTATGTGTTAAAATTTTTGTCAATGTTTTATATGTTATATGAGATCATTGTTTAGAATATATAGATAAAACTTTAGGATATATGAGGGAATATTAATGATTTTGTGGATTATTATATGATATATTTAGTAAAAACCAACGGAAAAAGTATAAGTATATGATGAAATCCTAAAATTTTGGTAATGTATATATTTTATGGTTCTCCTAAAAATTAAATTCCAGTCCCAATTATACAAAGTCGATACGATTGTTGAAGAGATACATCTAGAGGTAATCACCCTAAAAAAGGCTCGTTGAGCATGGAGTCAATTATCACTATGGTGCATCTTGATCGAGACTAAAATTGTAAAGCTGTCTAGAAAATCCATTGGGAAATAATTTAGTGAATAAAATTCTATTTAGGAACCATTATTAAAGATTTACATAATAATTACATTAATTTAATAGGTTACGAAATATGATTGAACAAATCATAGTCTAACCTAGGTAGAACCAATTGAGTTGTTGGAAAAACAAAGTGTGACTGTTAAAATTAATGTTTTATAGCTTCGAAAGAATGTTTATTAGAGAATACATCTTTTGATTGATCTATAATATTCATATGATCATTTACACTTATTTTATTTCATAATATAATACAAATGTTTTGGATTTAGTATTTTGTTTTATGAGGATCAAAAAATGAAGTGGAGAAAAGTATGTATCTCAAAACCACAATGCATTAAAACAGAATAAGGGAGCATTTATTAATGGTAGTGAATTTTAATATATTATTTTTATGGTGGTAAAATTTTTATATTATTATCATAACTAAGGTATTCAGGTTGTTATCTTAATTGAAATTTTATCTTGACACTCTTAGTTATTTTTAATGTTTATTTATATTTATCAATGAAATTATAGTTTATTTTAAATTTAATGATGATTATGTGAAATATATAAGAATTATTTGTCATTTATTTTTCTTTTAATTTATATAAATAAATCTTAAATGTTGTAAATATCCTTGAAAAAATATTTTATGAAAATGATATATTTTTTAGGATAACTATTGGAAAACACATGATTGAGGTGTAGGTAACTCTGAGATTTGAAATATATTTGATTATAATGTAATAAAGGATTGATTGATTTTAATAAAATTGAGTTTGGTAGAATAATTATCCTTGTAATAGATTATTTTTATAGATAAAGAGTCATCCTTGAAATATTTTGAGATTCTTATCAAATTTTTATGATCTTGGTATATATAGACTATTATGTGACTTTATGAAATGGGAGTCAATGATTAATGTAAATTTTTAATATACATTATGATTTATAAATGGTTTAATGTATTAGTGGTTCAACTTGTATTAAGAAAGGTATTTAATGGAGAATATATTATTGGAGTATATACATACTAATGTACATAGTTGTATAAATGAGTGATGTTGTTTAAGATATTCTATGTAACATGGTATAACCAATGAGAGTAAGTTGGATGTAATATTATAAGTTATATCATAATTTATGGATATTTTAAGATTACCCTCATATAACGTAATCTATGTGAAATAATTAAAATTGTGGTGATTCAATTAATTAAGTGGTGGAATGTAATTACTTTAGATTTTACAATGTTTACATTAATATTATATTCAGTAGTTTATGTCACGTGAAACACTAAAATAACACAACACACAACAAAAAATAATTACAAAATATTATAAATAAATAAATAAATAAATTATCTATTGATAAAAGCATACTAATTAATTAAAATAATTCTATGTTATTATTTTATATTTCAATATTTTATAGAGGATAACTTTTGAAGAACCATTTAAAAATAGGCTTTTTATTTTACTATAAAAAAATAAATTGATCACAGTTCCTATATTATTATAATATGTAATATTTATATTTAAAAACTAATATATTGATGTTAAATTATTTATAAATCTATAAGAAAAAATATTTAAAAATCATGAATTTTAAAAAAACCCATTTTTTATGAAAATTATTTTAAAAATTTATAAAAGAAAATTCTAAAAAAATATCATATTTATCAGTTATATTGTAAAATTAAAAAATATATTATATTTTACAAACATAAATATAAATTTTTAGTACTGAAATGATATTTTCCTGAAGAATTTTTTTCAATACATTATAAACAAATTATTTTAAAATTAATCTTTATAACATTAAGAGATATAATTAAATTAAATTAATTTCATATGTGGAATAATTTATTTCAAATTATATAAAAATAACTCATTTTAGAAATCATATAAGACATTTTATTTAGGAAATGATTAGTTTTCACATAAAAAGATGAAATGTAAAATGTAAAAAAACAATGAGTAAATAACATACATCATGTTCTAAAAATGAATGGGAATGTGTGGTTTCTGAATTTATCAGAATTATCTCTTTCCATATAAAATATTTCCCAATTTTTTGCAATATTCCTAGATAGTGATTTCCAATTATAAATAAATATAGGGGTATTTACCAAAATATCATCTCTTTTCAATTATAAATTGGGACCACCTCTTCTCACTTACCCTAACCCCATAACCCACATAGATGGGCCCAAAATATACCAAAAACTCTCCTAAGAACATGTGTGCGGACTACTGCTACCATGGATTAATTTGTTTTATTTTTCATTAATGTATTTCATGGTAGGTAATAAGAGTGTTTATAAATTAATAATTTTTTTTTAATATTAATAATGTTCTGGACAAAATAATTTAATAACCAATTAATGATATGAATGATAAAAATTCATTGTAAAATAACTGTTTTAAAATATTGAACTAAGAAGGAAAACAACTATCCACACAATTTAATTGATTCATATCTATAACATATTTTCCTAATTAAGTAAAATTATAATATATGAAACTAATATAAGCTAAATTATATTATTACTATATTGGTAAAATAATTTTGAATGTAAATCACTTCACAAACATCTATTAATCATAGTATAATAATGATTGGGTTGGATTGACCAGCTACAACAACAATGACACAAATTTATATCAATGATGACTATGAAAACATAAATTATTGTTTAATATGAAAAAAATTAAATAATTATCTTTTTTGTAAAAGATACTATGATATTTAACATAATAATTATAAAAACTTCATTCATTGCGTAAGAAAATCTCAAAAATGTGCTTATTTTCAATTTCATCATCCAGGATAAAAAATGGAATGATCATCAAAAGAAATTAAAAATTAATAAGATATTATAATTTATCTATTATAGTGACATATATGATCATTTAATTATAAACTGTAAAATAATAATAGATAAAAAATCTTGTCTAACAAAACTTCAACAAACAGTCAAAACTATCAATTGTCAATGTGGGATTTAAGGTAAAAAATAATTAATATAAATTTATAAATGATTATAAATAAAACATATAAATATTTATTGGTATTAGTATAGTTATTAAAGAAGTTAAAAATATATATTAATTCTTTCATCTGGTTATAGTCAATTTGTCGAAGGAATGATTAATGTAACTTTTCTTTGCATCAAATATTATTTTCTTGATCCATGTTTTTTTTTCTGTTGTGTTTTATTTTTCATGAATAAAATTATACTCCATTATAATTTTTTATCATGATTTTTAATTTTCCATTCCATTTCTTATTATCTGATGGTGATTTGAATCAAAAAATTTATAATAAATAAGGGTTTATTTGTCTCATTTCTAACCCCATTAGACCAATTTGATATTATTTACAATCAGTTCATATATATGGTTTATTAACTACCCTATTACTCTCAAATATAATGAATAAATTTCATATTATAATATTTCATTTTCTATTTAATGGTACCTCTCTCGTATTCTTTTAGTTCATAGGTTGCCATTACTATATATTTTTTATTAACTCAGCTCCTTTTATTGAGTTAAAATAATTATTTTCCTACTTATTTCTTATAATATTGGAATATTCCACCTTACAAGTTTATTATTTGTTCATTATCCTCATATATGTTGTACAATTACCTTATACATTAAATATTATACATTTAAAAAATTTCTTTCTCAAATGTATATCATTGTAGAGAATACCTATAATACTCTTCAATAAATGTTCCATGGATAGTAAATATTTCACTTTCCTACCAATATTTTCTTTTATTTTTTGTAATTATAAGTACTTATTATCTCATTTGACCATCATATATCCCTTTACATCTTTTAAATGGGATGTTGTTTACTTTTTTTATGATGTGGTCTTTCGAGAAGGGTATTTAAATGTGTTTAAAAAATCTATCTTTTCAAATAATATGTTTTATCATCCACCCCACATTTATTTTGATAACATTCAGTTCATTCAAGGATCAATTATTGATTTATTATATTTTTAAGTAACTCTTTTTCAAAGTGATGATATTAGCTTTTTGAAAATGAAATTTCTAAGGACTTAAAACTTTTTCTTTTATGATAATTTTAAAAATTCATTTTAAAATATATTTTATGTTTTTCAGCCATGTAAACACATATTTAATCTTCCTTTTTCATATTATATAGAAATTTAGCACTATGTTTTCCAATATTCAAAAAGAAATTATTTATGACCTATTTTTTATAAAATATTTATTTAAAAATATTTTCAAAATATCAAGGTCATTTCTTATTTCTATAGAGTTTTTTTAATAAACTACTAAATAAATTCTTATAAAATTCATTTTACTTTAGATAAAATTATACTTTATTTAGGATATTCTTATAATTATACCATTTATATTTCTTATTTGCATGGATTATGTAATATAAATCCCTTTTAGAGGAATGATTTATCACTACCATTGCGTTTCCTAATCAATTTTTATGTATAATCGTAGACTTCCTTATAATGTCTTTTCTCTATGAATATCCATTATTGATTCAATTTATTTTTTATTGTTCACCTAGATACCATACATTGATTCATTGGGGAAAATATTGAATTAACCATAAAACATTTATCTATATTTCATAAATATCAAATTATTTATTACCACGAGTAATTGGTTTTTGACATGAATGTTACTGGTTGTCTTTAGAAACTCAATTATTTTACATTTTTTTATCATGTTATGTTTTTGATAGAATTATAATTGTTTTATTTATATGATAATAATTGAAAGGTAAATGAAACACATTTTTAATTCATGGGGTTTTTATGATTTTATATTATGCAAGAACACATATGTATAGATTTTGATGTGTCACATCCCTCTCGACATCCATTTACATATTAAGAGGGACTGGTTCTACTGTACTTTGGTGGAATCCTCAAGACACCAAAGGTTGGGAATAAATCTATGGGATTAATAGAATGTTAGCATTGATTTTCACTATAGAAAAAAACATTACCAGAATATTTAAAATATAAATAACCAAAAAACTATATGATTCGTGATGTATAAATAAAAAAACACAAAAGTGAAACCAAATCTAGTAATATTAGAGTAGTAGTGACTAAATAATAAATTATAGAAAAAGGTTACTATAGGATGTCCTAAAAATGAAACATAGATATGGCCTCACTCCAATGACTTCAAATGAGAAACTCCCAAATGAAACTCTATTTTAAGGATCATGAATCAAGATAAAACAATTCAAAAAGAAAGGTACCTTTCATTTTCTTCTGACATGAAGAATAATTTTCTACATAAATTCAATGTTCATTTGTAAGGGGTGTGTAATTATACCTAATACCCATTTTTTCAATAGTCTTACCAACTCATTATAATAGTAAAAGAACAATGTATCCCACAGTTGAAAATATATTTTATAATAAAAAAAGTAACAACAAAAAAAATTGTCAATTTAAAATAATTTATATTTGAATGAAGAAAATTTATCCATTAAAATTGATGTATTCCTTTAAATAAATCAATTCCAAGATTTCTATTTATTCCATTTGGCATATCCATACCATATCCATCCACTCACACATACATGTATGATAGGTGACAGTATCATACTCCTGAGTGGTTACTTACTGCTTCACAAAGTAATCATAAAGTGACCAACATCCTTGTCCTCCAATATGCACACATGCAATGTATAGTGTCACATTCACTGAAAATAAACTCACACAATAAATACATTCCAATTTCATATATCAATTTAATACCCATAAAAATATTTATTATCTTTAAAAATTCAATCTAATATCCTACTTATTCTAAACCAAAAACGTAATTTTATAACCATAATATAAAATTACATAAAATAGTGTTCCCTAAAAGCCAATAAAAATTCCATTTTCCAAATAATAAAACAAAAGAGGTTCTATTCAAGAAATAATTCAATATTTTATTTTAAAATCCAATAAAAACCTTAAAATAAAATAAAGGCTTCAAGTTCCAGATGTGGATACATAACGGAAGCCACCTACCACTCAATGGGTAATGTCAATAAATAATGAAAAAAACTAGACATATATTTGAATCATCTTAAATTTACTATAGCCCTATAATAACTCATCGAAATACACATCGTGGGGTATATATATATATAATAGATTGGATCTATAGTGTTGCAGGATATAAGAAGATAATATCTAGATATAAAATGTATGAACAAGATATTTCCATTTATTCTAGAGATCTAATGTACCCTGATTAATCAAAATCATCATCCATGTGAATGTAAATCCCTAAATATTACCATGATAGGATAAGAGTTTTATATCCTAACAGAATATATTAATAATGATATTTTAGTGTGAAAATCAAGTAAAAGCCTAATTTCATAATAATCTATTTCACATTGCACTATTATGCCATGTGGTTTTTAAAAACATTGTTCAAACCACATGTATACTACTGGACAATACCTAAGGTGTGATATGGTTATGATAAATGGTTTGGAAAATCGTGTATCAAGCATGTGACTATACTCTATCCTAGCCATCCAGTCTCATGATTCATTCACATGGTTGGAAAAATTGTTCTTCTCAAACTATCTCCTCAGAATTATTTTCTCATGTAATGATCAAGGGTTCTCAGGGAATGTGAATAGTTTTGAAAAAACCTGAAACAATACTTCACCTACCCATAACTTCTAGAAGGACTTCCTATACCTGTTTCATGGTTTTCCATAACCATGCTCAAACCACGAACCTTCACAAACATTTCCAAACCACTCCAAAACAATCTCTAAACTCATAAAAATTAATCAATGTATTATATAAAATAAAAATAGAAGATAAAATTAAAAAGAAACTAATACTAGGGGTGTTACCTTCTAACCACAATTAGTCTTTCTAAACTCAAAAATTCCGAGATTGAATTTTCTTTGAGAACTCTACCAATGGTATATGATCCTCCCATAAACTAATAAAATCTATCACATAAACTCTAGGAATGTTTTATAATATTTCTATAATCCATTTGTATTGTCCATCTATTTGTGGATGATAATCTTTTATAATATAAAAGTATGTTTTATGGGATCCTTGAGAGGATTTACAAAATTGATATGTAATCCTGTGTCCCTAAGAGACAAAATAAAAACACATACATCATGATTCTGTAAAACCTCCCAAATGTAATGTTTTTAAAAGTAATCGACAGTATTAGATTCATGAATAAGAATTAAGTTATCCAACATTGGGAGTCAGTCAACAATCACCCATATGAAATTGTGTATCTGAATCATTGTTGGTTATCCTATGATAGAATCTATAGATATATGATCTTATTTACAAACAATTATAAGTAAATATCACAATATACTAGAAGGTTATTGGTGCGCCACTATAACCTACTAGAGGGTGAGCCTTATTTTTTCATAGTCTACCACTTTCTGATTAATTCCATCCCATTAAAAATCTACACTCATCGCTCAATACATATTATGAATACTAGGATGAATAGTCATAATAGAGTAGTGATATATGGAATTGAGTTTTTCTAAATAAGTCACAGGAACAAAAAAATAAACACTAAAATGTGACAGAGATCTCCCACCTAGAATCCGTAACAAAAATGGTCTCCCCACAGTTGAGTTTGGAACTCGTGGTTAGAGATGCATGATCAGAAGTTTGAGAATAGTTATCTATATTAATAAAATCATGGACAGGAAAAATAGGAAATAAAACCACAACATCACATTTATTATCACAATCTAGATGCATATAATCGATGACAATCATCATTTAATATTAATGTTAAGACTCTTTAATGAAATGAATATAATAATTACTACAAAATGCATCAACCTGTTAATTTCTATTAACTGGTGTATACATCAATTCATATTAAAACATATGAAGTTATTTTATTAATCTTCATTTCTATAGATTAAATTGTATCTATTATTATATGTGTTTCTAGATATTTATTCCATTAAAATAGTAAATTTATCACCAGGGAGAAAATAGAACAAAAATTTCAAGGGATGGGCTATATTTGCTAATAGAAAATCATTAGTTAATTCTTCTTATGAATGTGTAACTATCATGAACCCTAAGATACAACATGATGTCTCTATATGGTAAAAAATCCAAAACTAGATCCATATGCATCATAATATACCATGTATTTTCATCCGGACTCTGGAAACATAATGGTGGGTTCTGTTGATAGTTGAACCTTATGTTCTTAAAAATATTCATATCACATGTAGCTCCATTGGAAAGGATCCATTTTCCTTTTCAAAACTATCATTGGAGAGGAAATTGATGAATGTTGTGAAAAAATTATTGGTATTACTCTATTAAAATAATGAAACTGTGTATCTCAAAAATGTTATTTGATGGTTTCTAATAGATAATAGCTTCCCCTTTTCAAAATCTACAAAGACTCCTCTATCATAGATGACATATCTCAAGAAACGTACCTCTTGTATCCATAAATCAAAATTACATACTTATTCATATAAATTATGTTCTCAAAAAAATTATTGAAAAAATTCTAAATGTTTCATATGCTATTTGTGATTTTGACAATACACATGGATTTCATCCAAAAATACCATAATGAATGAGTATATGTATTAATAAAATAAAGTATTTTTTAATTCCATGAAAACTATTAATGAATTTTTAATTCTAAAGTGAATGAAAACATATTCATAATTATTGTAATGACTCATGGAATATATTATTATATATCCTATTTCCCAACACAGAGTTGGTGACACCCAGAGCATAGATCATTTTTAGAGAATAATTTGGATACCTTTAATTAATCTAAATGTTCATCAATATGAGGATGAAGATATATATTGTTTATCATAAATTGATTCACCTTATGATAATAAATACAATGTCTTGAAAAACAATTATCGATTCTAATGGTTATATATTCGGTCTTATAATCCCTTTCAATTCAAATTATTAAAATTTTAGGATAAAAACCTTCAATCTAATTGGTGACATTTTATATGATGGAAGTGAATTTGGATTCATCCCCATAAAGAGGTCAATTAAAAACTCCACTTCCAGTTAAGGTGGAATGTTAGTGAATCTATGTAGAAACATGTACTGATATCGATTATAAATGATAGGAGTATTTTTAATATCAATTATTTCATTAGTTTCCTAAGTGATTTGTTTCTAACTGATTATATATAGTTTCCACCATTGGTGATAAAGGCTCTACTTTTCTAGGATATCCCATTATCCCAATATCCCTATATTAACCATCTTTGTATAATCAATAATACATATCATGACTATCATATAATGAATATTTGGTTGTATTCTAGACTAAAATATGTGTACCTTAAAGTATTCACAAGTAGTTACTTTTTTAGATATAGAAACTAATTTCATAAACAATGTCACAAATTCTATCACTGATTTCTTCTATTGATTTTGGATAAATAAATAAATCATTATGGTTATTGTGAATGTGTAAGGAAATAATTTATCATTGAAAAATTCTCAAAATTACTTACATATAAGGCCTTGGTCAACATTATCTTGTACTGATAAATATCTCTATTGGAAGGCAAGATCCTCCTACATGTATATTGCTAAATTTACCTTTAACACAATTAGGGTGCCAATGAAATCAAAAATCTGATTCATTCTATTTAACCACACTTGTTTATTTCAATATTTTGAATCCCACCCCCACTAAAATATTGGTGGATTATGTTTCTAAAATTGCACAAAAATCATCACCTGTCATGAAATTTCATTTTGATTTCCCTTATCAACATCTTGGAAATCCTAAACAATTATTTTAACATATTGTTGGTTCACCTGTAACTTAAGTGCTACCATGTTAAATGTGGATTTTTCTAATATATTTCTACGATTTATAAACATTTCCATTTCATTCTACATAAAAACAAAACCAAATATTCATCACTTATTAACAAACTAATGAATTATAACATTCCAAATCACCACAAGAGACACTTCTTAAAATCAATTTCTAAAAATCATCAAACCCAACATGAGAAATGTATTCCTATTGGTAACTCTCATTAGTAATGAATGAAATGATTCACTCGTATTATAAACCAATAATGATGAGATGAAAACACACCTACATGTGTCTTAAAATATTTTATAACCCAAACTACCCTATTAATTTGAATTTCAATATAAAGAGATTATTTTTTACATTTTATGTAATAATGTTTAGAGGATTATAATTTTATCTCCATAATGTTGTCCCATGATGATAGAACAACCAAGAATGATACAATTTAGGACATCCCACCCCTCATCCATTGTCCAAAAATAGGCAGTTATAAAACTGACCTTACGTGACATCCGCAAGATCCCAAAAGATGGAAAAAAATTCCAATGTATTAGTAATATATTTTTGGATGGAATTACCTTGGGAAAAACAATAACATAAATAGATAAAATACAAAAAACTAAGTCAAACATTATGATTCATGAACTATAACTAATACAACTCACGGCTGAATCCAAAACAAACAATATTATTCTACCAATAAGTAAAATACAAACTACAACACAAGGTAACCATACGATATCATGATATAGAAACACCAATTTGGAATTAATCTAATTAAACTAAAATGGAAACTCTAATATATGACTCCATACTAAATTACTAATTCAATATGCTACCCTACTAAAAAACAATACTATTTTTTTTACCAGTGACCAGAAGAATAACATATTCAAATGCACCAAAGTGCAAATACAAAGGGTAAGTAACTATTCTTTGAAATATTTCCCAAAAAAACCATCCAAATAACACCAATAAGACAAGATCCCATTAGATCATAGCTCAATGTAATATTTCATACAAAAATAGAAACACTAAAATTATTTACCAATTCCAAAAAAATAAATAATTAAATTTTATTCCTTAAAATCATTGCATTCCTATAAATCAATTAATATCATGATTTAAATTAACTCTATTTTTCCTATATAAACCACATTAATTCACTCATATCCACATTTATTCCCTGTTAAAATTCCATAATCATGAAAAGATACTCACTAATTCACTTTTTCATCGCAAGGTGACTAATCTCTAGGAGCCTCCAATATACAAAAGCCATGCATTCAGGGTCATGTCTAATAAAAATGAACTCACACAACCCATGTATTCTGAATTCCTACATAAAATTATTCCATATAAAAACTTTTTACCATAAAACAATTTTGTGAATGTCTTACTTATATTAAACCAAAACAAAAACTTTAAAAACATAATTTAAAAATATAATAAAGAGGCCATTTAGAAAAAAACAAATTTCCATATTCCAAAATAATAAAACAAATGGTGTTTCTTACAAGAATTAATTACATGTTTTCATAAAAATAGAGGAAAATGTTCAAATAAAACTAAGCCCTTATGATATGGAATATTCATATAATAAATTGAATCCACTTACATCTTAATGGGTGGTGATAAAGAAGAACAACAAACTAAACATCTTGATATAGACTTCATAATTCTTACATTCATTCGATCTCAACAAGATCTCATCAAAATAAACATCATATGATATAGATCAACCTATAAAATATTAGATTTGTAGAACTATGATATAGAACATGAGAAGGTCTAGAGATAAAAATAAAGAATGTGGACTTACTATCCATTCTGGAGATCTAACACACCATGATTCATTAAAACCAACTTCTTGAACAAAGGAAAATTATATGTATTCAGATGTGTTGAAATGAGTTCAAGATCTGACGAGAATATGATAATAACAAGAGTTTCTTAAAGAAAATATGAGATAAGATATTATTTTCATATCATTTAATTCATATCACGTGGTTAGGCCATACATTTGGTGAAACTATGTTCCAACCAATATCATGGTATAGGAAATATACCAGGGGCATGCACAATTGTTCTTTATGGTTTAGAAATTTTTTTTATAACTATGTGATGTTACTCTCTCAAGACCATCACAACATATGGTTGCTTTTTATTTTTTTCCAAATACATGTTTTTCCCATGAACAATTAATTTATGATATGTTTTATGATATTATATGGTATTCTTGATTATACATATCTGAACATATTATGATCACTTTTCATCATTGTTCGATGTAGATTATGTTGACACTTACTAAGATTCTATGATCACCCCTTTCATTTAATTTTATTTTCATGGGTTATAAATATAATAAAACAACCCAATACTAGAATGGTTTCTTATATAGATATGTTTTGGGAGATTTTGACGAATTTTTATATATTAATCAATTACACATATAGTAGAAAATGTAAATTAGTTAAAAATAAATGTGTTTTGCAAGTAAATGTTTTATCCATATTTTTTCAAATAATAATCTAAAAAGAACATTGAATTGTATAGTTATTAAATTTTTTCTTTATTTAATTTAATTAGATGGTCACATCTACTGTCCATTGCACCTATAAACCCATATCCTATAGATTACGGAGGGAAAACATCATTTAAATAAGATTAAATGTATTAGGATCGTCTAGAACCTAATGGTATATATCATATGTTTCTAGTTATTTGGTTTAACATAACCATAGAACACATATTTATGAATATATTCATTGTATTTCATGGATCCCATCACAATGGAGAACTATTATGTCCTTTTGATGAGATAGGTTATCTAAGGAATTTA
This sequence comes from Viscum album, assembly GCA_963277665.1. Lineage (NCBI taxonomy): Eukaryota > Viridiplantae > Streptophyta > Magnoliopsida > Santalales > Viscaceae > Viscum > Viscum album. Next base: position 1,926,243,850 of record OY728160.1, read on the forward strand.
CCATAATAAACATTATATAGATGAATAATCACGGTTTGATAAAATATTTTTTAATATTCAAAAACATGAATAAAAATGTAATAAAAAGCATAAAGAAGTTTTTTATAATTCACTCACTCAAAAAGACTCCCACTTACACTAGATTCATCATGTAATGAATTTCAGTCTCCTAGATCTCGCATTATGTATATTATTCTACTAATATAAAACTTTAGAAAAATGGGTTTTTCACATTCTCTTATGTGGAAACCCTACTTACTAAGACCACACCCCATTAAGATAAATAACTCTAGAGGTGAAGCTTCCAAAGAATATGAATTATCTATTGATATGACCTAGGATCATTGGTGAGGTCCACAATTATAGTATTATCAAAAAATAATATGTTTGCTTCTTTAATACAAAGAACCACATCAAGTTCATAAAAAACTGATTGTACCAAAACTACTACATTAGCTACATAAAAAGATGCAACAGAATTTGATTATACTATACATTGGTAGAAATAGTTCATTCAATGTCGATTTTTTTATATAGGTTTTTTAGAAATTCATGTAAAAAGGTGATGTAGTGTTCTCTTAACATCCATTTTTTATGAAAATAAATGTTAAAATACAATCTAAATAAAATTTCACAGTATTTTTAAAAAAATGGTTAAATGTAATAAAACATCTATTGACATTGTATTTACATAAAACATAATTTAAAACCATCATACAAGAAGGTTTTTAAATATAGTTATAAATTTACTAGATGTAAACAGTAAAATTTCAAAGACACGGCTTCATTATTCATCTTTCTCACATTTCATGTTTCAATGTTTAAAATCCTACAAAAATTTTAATTAAATGATTCCACAAAAATTTACTTTTGAACTATATAAATACTCATTCACTTTATTTCAACATGTTTTACCAGTTAAAACAAAATAAATTCAAAACACTTTTTCAATAAAATATTTAAAAAATGTATTCATTATCATAATTAATTATATTTATCATTGATTTTATTCATCAATAAATGTCTTCTTTATTTTTCTCATGATGATGAAGATGTATTCAGATTATGTGAGAAGATTAAACAATCACATAAATTCACCATCCAAAGTGAAAAAATCATTATTGGTCGCTATTTTATTTTTTTCTTGAGTTAATCCAAAAATTGGATATAAATAAAAAAAAGAAATTATAGATTCAAATGAAACCCCCATAAGCCTTGAAATAATGTTTAATCTTTTTGTTTAGATTTTTTATGTTGGAGTCTACCAATTGCAATTCATGATTCCTCTATTTTCATTGAAGAAGGTAGTATCTATCAATTTTTTAAAAACATCTTTCACTTTAAATGCTTTTTATTTTAAAATAAAATATTTAATGAGAGTTTCAATGTTTTTTTCTAAAAACAGTTGTGTCAAATGTTTATTATTTTACTTTTGAGGTTAATTATTTTAATAGTCAGCATTAAAATCATCATGGAATGATACTTTTTCAAATTTTTATCCAAAAAACCGATATCCAAACTTCAACACATTAATTTTTGACATTGGATTATAATGATCCCATTAAAGAGTAACACTGTTAACATTATTGTAATCTACATCAGTTAAAAACCAATTTTCAAATAAAAAAATGATGTTAAAAAACCTTTTTTACTAAAAATTGAATCAATAACTAGTTATTTCTTTGAGCTCAATTGGCTCAAATATCCTCCATTTTGGGTGAATAAATATCTTAAATATGATTTTATATTATCCTAATCTACCTAGAAACAATATTCTCTATACCCCCTGATGACTAACTCTTCATCTCCTTCATAAACACGGAAAAAATACATAGTTTTCCTTATATAATATACGATATTCTCGAATACCATCAAAGGGAAAAGTCATGGGACTACTATATGTCTTCATACTAAGTTAAGGCATTGAAAAAATCATTCCTATTGCATATTATGGTATACATGACCAGTCTTATTGTTGATGTATAAGTAATGATAGCCATTCTCTATCACTACTTTTATATCTAGGGGAACATTTTAATTAATACATATATACTATTAGATATTGGAAAAATCCCCTCTAAGATTTTTCTATACTAAATATCTTTATTATATTATCAATATATGTACCTTGAATTAGTCCAAGAAACATCTAGGGTATTTTTAGATAAATATTTACCCCATGAATATAGGATTCTTCACCAATGTCCTTCATAATGAAGTATGTGTGTAACTAGGTATTGACTACCTATCAGACTGTAATCATTTTCCAATAATTAATATTTCGTCAATATATACTACGAATAAAACAATTTCACTCTTTATAAATCATCTATAGACACAAGGATCACATTTATTCATTATGAATCCAAATTCAATTATACATTTATGAAAATTTATATTATATGATATAGATTTTTCATTCAATAAATAAATACTTATCTAGAGTTTTTTATAACTTATTATTATATTTTGTATTTATAAAACCCTATATTTTTCACATATCGACATATTCCATGATGATTCTGTTTATGAAAGTGGTTTAGACAACCATCTTTAAATTCTCATAATCAAGGAAATTTATTAGGGTAAGTTGAATTATGATGGATTCAAATATGGAAAAAAATGAAAATATGTTTCCATTCGGTATAAAATTATTTAGATTAATCCATTTTTCAGATATCCTTTCCTTTTAATTATAAATAATACCTTTATTACCCTATTTCTTCTTAAATACCGGTTTTAATCAAATGGTGTTTACACCTACATGTGGGTCAACTGAAACCCATACATGGTTTTGATACATGGAATATCTCTTATATTTTATTTATTCAATAAATATTTCAACTTATGAGATGTTTAATTCCTCCTTGTTAGATATAGTTTATTTATTGTTAAATAATAATGAGTAACCATCCTTAGTAACTAAAAAAATAAATCTCCCAGGATTTTTATCCACACTAATGATCTTACATAGTAATTAGATATCCCAAATAACCTCTTCCATAGGTTCCCTTAGAATATGTTCTAGGACAAAATCTAGGGTATCATGACCATAAACTTCATCAAATTATTGCTTCCTCCCACTATCATAATTGGATATGGTGTCCCTCTTAGAAAACATTTCATGTATTTACACTATAACCTTCTTATCTAATGGGTTTTATGGATAATATTTCCTTGTTTTCTTGGTATATCTTATAATGATACACTTTATTCCATGGGTAACTAGTTTGTTTTCATAGGTGACCTTAACAAACAAATTGTAAAATCATATATGAGAATGTAAAAAATTGGATTTCATTCCATATATTTACCCATATGGTAATCAATTTTTTGTTTTACTGGGAACTCGGTTAAGTATGTGTGGACGAGTCTATAATTAATATACCCAAATGGATAATATAAAATCATCATGACTCATCATCAACTTCACCATAATTAATAAGGTGTGGTTCCTCCAATAACTAACTCAATTCCACAGTAGTTCATATGGAGGAGTTAGTTGAGATAAGATCAAAAACTCCCATAGGTTGTCTTTGAACTCGTTGTTCATATAATCTCCACCTTAGTCTGATCAATGTATCATTATATTTATACCAATATATTTCTCTACTATATTTTGAGCACCTTAAATTTCCCAAAAGATTTATAATTATAACTCATTATGAAGAAATATCCATGTCTACCCATTTTTTCGGTAAAATTAATGTCCTGGCCTGAAAATTACTTTTTATTATTAAAACACTATTTAATGGGAAAGTGAGAAACCACATACAACCAAAACAAAAAATTGGAACGCTCCAACCCAGCAAGTGTGCCAATAAAAAGTCTTCACCAACACAGGACCCCTCAGCAAGTAGTCCCATCCAGAATTAAGGGCATGAAACCAATTGCGAAGCCACACCCTCTCAAGCATCCAATTCCAAGAAACCTGCATCAATGAAGAATATCATTGGATATTTTACCTTTACCCTAATATTATGGTTTGGTTATTTTTTCATATAAACAATTTTGAAATCGTTCAAGTGTCTTCAGTTAAAAATAATCTAAATACCTATATTGGTATATCTTTATCAATTTCTTTTAATTTACATAACCATGTCATTGATTCCACAATTATATGTTATATGATTAATGTCAACTAGATTCATTATTTATTTACAACACTGAATTTTCATATTCTAGTACACAATGTATGTCATTGATGTGTTTCGTACCATAAATATGCTACACATATATATATTAGATGTAAATTTTATATCCAAATTTGAATACAAATCCATCCATTTATAATTTTTATGCTTAAATAATGATTTAGGTAACTATATGAAAATATTAACACTTCTCCAAAACCATAATATTTTCTATTTTCAACGTAAGCTGGTAGTATTCTATAACTTAGACATTGAAATTTATTGAATTCATAGCTCAATGATAAAACTCACCTTTTTAAACATTTAAGTATCTACTTATTTTATATATTTAGATAATAAAGATACAACCACAAGTTGTATCTAATCACCAACTAGTAGATACGGATATGTTACATTCAATAAATATTTCACTAGAAGCTTTCCATTGCTTCATCATAGTGATTTTTTTATCTTCCAATGGAACATTTTATCACTTGTAAAACATTATACATCTTATTAATTTTCATAAATATATATATTTCTCTTCCTATAATGGAATTTCTCAATATCCTCATACTCTGAGTGAGTCTTTTGGACCTTTCCTTTCTCTTCCTCTTATTTTTTATAAATACTTCAGGTTTTTCATTTCATAGGTCCCTATCAACATAGAGAATAAGTTTATGAAAATAATGAAGAAACTTTTCAATATTTTTCTAATTATAATTAACTATAAATTTAGATAATCCTTTATAGTGTGTTGAAATTAAAATATTAGTGGGTAACTCATTTATAATCTTGAATCCCATGATACATTGGTTCTCATTTTAGATTATCATATTAACCATATGATTCCCAAATACAGACCCTTCTCCAAGATTTCACATGAAATGTTACCTAGAAATTTCATTCCACTCCTATAAATCCTTACATAGACAAATATCCTGGAATTTATATAACATCATGTGTTAATCCATGTTTTTTTCTAGCTTAAATAGAATATTTTACATGAATGAAAGCAACAGACAATGGAGGTGTAACGTTACGATTTCGGAAGCCTCCCAGAGATGCCCCATACCCAGTTGGTCACATGGCCTTAAGCGCATTTCCCCGAATTCCAGAGGCTTCTGACTAGTAGTGAGGGTATTGGGTGTTATGGTGGGGAAACTATGCCATCATTGGCAGAGTACACGTCGGAAGTAAACAAATACATACAAGAGCGGAAGAAATAAAAATATCATACCAAAATAAACAGTAGAAAAACTAATAGAAATAACTGGAGCACATATATATATATATAATGATGCATGATACATATGTCTATGAATGCAGTGAAACAAAGAAAAATGATAAAATACAATATTAAACCAAGTACAAAAGAAAGACAATAATTAGCTCTATAGAATCGCAATCCTAAGCTTGGTCTCGTGCTCTCCAACTCCACAGCATGTCACATAGCTGAAGTAGAAGGACGATATCCATTGTCTGTACTTACAACAATATAATCTATTTGGGCCCAAAATTATAGCCCAAACAGTGTGTTAGACTAATCCCAGTAGCAAACCACCATGATATATGTGCCTAATAGTCAATGATTATATGGTAGATAAAAGAACAAGAAACAGTAAACAGGGGAGTACTCAATAGTAAACAATCAATACTTTCAATATCAATTAACAACAAAAAAACAGTTAAACACAACAGGTAACCCTCTAGGAATAACACTCATTCTAACCCCTCTGATCCTACCTAACATGTACAAGAAACCCTTTAGGCTATACAATCAGTCTAACCCCTCTAGTTCAGCTTATGCATAGACTCTCTGAGTAAGCACTCGCTGTCAATTCCTCCTATAGTATCATTTCGTAACTAAAAGCGCTCTAGGGATGAACTTACATCACATTCCCTCTATGGACTACATCTATGAACTACATACACTCTGAGGAAGCAATCAACGTCAATTCATCATGTGGTCTCACATCATAACCAGAATATAAAGACACTTTAGAGAATCTCCCAATGTCCATTCTCTTTATGGTATATACACTAAGTTCCCACAGTCCTGTGTAAGTCAAGAAAGTTTAGTAGCACGTATTAGCCAAGTTAAACCTCTAGAACTACTTGGTTAGAATTCTACAGCATAACATCATAATAGAACAACATTCACACCAACCTCTAATACTTGGCATGTGAAAGTAAAGGTCAAACAGGAAAAAATGCATGGGAAACACAAACTAAGCACAAAAATTCTCTCTATTCACAATCAATTATCATCTACTCAAGCATAAAATAATAGCATCAAAAAATAGGGTTAAAACGGTTAACGTGCAATACCCTGTTAATGCGTGTTGTGAAATTTTGCACATAAAACGCAAGTAATTTAAAAAAAAGGCACTAACCACCTACCTCGACATTATGAGATCGATATAGGTGAACCTCGTTGCTTCAATCTCTTTATAACGTCGAAGATATACAAAAAGGTCTAAAACATTCAACCCCTGATATCTCATGATAGAGGATAAAACAGAAGATGGTGCTCTAGGAGATGAGATATCTCACTGATGTAATTCCAACCTAATAGATGGTGTTCGACTTGGAGAACGGGCGCATGATCGGGGGTTCGTCAAAGATCTGTGGTCGTACAGAGCTCTTAATTGAATGAGACCTAAAAGAATATCTTTCTTGAAATTAGACGTGACCCCGGTATATTTAATGAAAATAAAAAAGTACACAACGTGTACTTTTTAAGTACAGGGCGTGGACTCACAATTTCTGTACTCCGCTTTAAGTAACCTCCACGTCACTCCCACATGGCTATGTGTGTGGCTACTACACAGCCGACACATGACCTCCTACGACAAATATATAGATGACGTGTAATCATAAAGTACACAGCGTCCACATAGAATATTTCCATAATTTAATCTTTTTATAAAAAAATAACCAGAAAAGGAAAAACATACCTAAATAGAAGATCCTGGTTCTTGCAAATTTCCCCCGTAAAAGATATCCATCCCCGAATTTCCCTAGCATGGAATAGATGAGGAAACCCCAAACAGCTCCAGCCATTAGGCTCATACATTGGCCTCCCTCTCTCAAGTATCGTCCTATACCCGCTTGCGCTACCATAGAACTCATACCAGAGGAACAGACCTGCCATAGAGAACCTTTTTACTACGATCAACAATCCATATAGTATTCTCCTCGAACGATGCATCCACTTTGAGATCAACCTCCTCAGGTTGAAAGACATGAGATGGGTCTGAAAAGTAACGTCGGAGCTGAGAAACATAAAAAATTTCGTGCATAGACTAGTACCTCTGAGGTAACCGCAACAGATAGTCATATATCCCATCTCTCTCTAACAACTCAAACGGCCTGACATACCTTGGTGAAAGCTTACCCTGTCTCCTAGTCCTCCTGTGTCTCAACCTCGGTGGGACACGTAGGAGAACCTGATCACCAACCACGAACATTGGAGGTCGTCTCCGCTGATCAGCATAAGACTACTTTTTAGACTGTGCAGAAGTCATCCTCTTCTAAATCAACTCTATCTGATTGGTGGTCTCCTAGACAAGATAAGTTTCCAGCATAGATTCCTCTCCTACCTCCATCCAACATAAGGTTTATCAGCATGGCCTACCATAAAATGTTGTAAAAGGTGCCATCTGAAGAGTTGATTGAATAATATTGTTGTAGAAAAACTCTATAAGAGTTATATTATTCTCCCAAGAACCTCCAAAATCCAAAATGCTTTCTCGGAGCCTATCCTCAAGCACCAGAATCATATGCTCGGATTGTCCATCTATCTAATGATGGTAGGCTATACTCAAAAGTACCTGTGTACCCAAAACCTTCTAAAGCCCCTTCCAGACACAAGAAGTAAAAAGAGAATCCTTGTATAAAACAATGAAGTGTGGAACTTTATGATGGCATACAATCTCTCGATTTTACAACCATCCAAGCTCATCAACAATAAATTTATCCTCAATCGGCAAGAATTGATCAACCTTTGTGAGTCTATCAATGAAAACCCATACTGCATCATTCCCTCAAGATGACCTTGGAAAATAGATCATGAAATCCATTGATACATCATTCCACTTCCACTCAGAAATGGGTAACTACTGTAAAATCTCTGGTGGTCACTGATGTTATGCCTTCACCTGCTGAAAAATGGAACACCTCATGACGAAACCAGAAACATCTCTCTTCATACCTGGCCACCAATACAGATGTTTTAGATCATGATACATCTTGGTGACACTAGGATGAGCCGCCCAAACTAAGTAATGATTGTCCTACATCTGCTCCTCGTGTATGTCTGTTGGCACCCACACTTGCCCCTGGAAATGCAATATCTCATCCTCTCCCATGGTCCATCCAGTAATAGGGTCCTTTCCTGAAACGTTCTCACATAGGAATAGGATTTTATAATATAATAGCTACCTCATTCTTACTTGATCAAGAACGGTATAGGTGATAGTAATAGAGGAAAGGAAATTCTTCCCCTATCTGTCATGCACCTCCAAATGCATCTTAGAGAACATATCCATAAGATTACAATCAATGTTGTCCTCTAGAACTACCTGTATCTGAGTCCTCCTTCTCAACGCATCAGCCACTGTGTTTCCATTCCCAGGCGTATAGGAAATCTCAAAGTCAAAAGACTGAAGGAACTCAACCCACCTTCGCTGTCTCAAATTCAGATCATGCCGAGTGAAGATGTACTTGAGACTCTTGTGGTTGATGAAACCCACAAAATTCTACCCCATATGATAATGTCTCCAATAGCGTAAGGCATGAACAACCACAACCATCTCAAGATCATGCGTCAGGTAGTTCTTCTCATATTGCCTCAACAGTCGAGACTCGTACGCAACGACTCCATCTCCCTTCATAAGCATATCTCCCAGCTTGAATCCTGAAGCATCACAATACACAGTATAGATCTTTCCCAGCTCTCAAAATACTAGTATCATTTCTAATTTCAACCTCCCCTTAAACTCTTGAAAGGCGAACTCACAAGAATCTGACCACAAAAACATCACACCCTTCTTAATCAGACCCATCAGTGGTGATTCTAAGCATGAAATGTCATATATAAAGTGTCTGTAGTATCCATCCAGCCATAGAAAAGTCTTCACCTCAAAGACATTCTTTGGCTGCTCTTAGGAGACTACTACTCTCACTTTCTATGGGTCTACTGACACTCCTGTCTCTGAGATGACATGAACCAATAATTGATTTTGATCCATCGAGAAGTTTTTTTTAAGATCTTAGAATATAATTGATGCTCTCTTAGTGTACTCAAATTGATATCGAGATGGGTAGCATGGTTGTTTCGAGTGTGAGAGTACACTAAGATATCATCCACGAAGACCACCACGAAGGAACACAAGTATGGATGGAAAAATCGGTTCATCAGTGCCATGAAAACTGTAGGCACGTTCGTGAGACCAAATGGAATAACCATATACTCGTATAGAACATACCTTCTCTGGAAGGAATCGAGAGGTATATCAGATGGTCTAACACACACCTGATGATAACAGGACCTCAAGTCAATCTTTGAGAATATCTGGGATCCTTGAATATGATCCAAGAGGTCAATAATCCATGGTAAATGATATCAGTTCTTTATTGTCAACTGGTTCAACATTCGATAATAGACACAATGCCTGAGGGTACCATCTGCCTTCTTCGCAAACAGGACAGGCGAACCCCAATGAGAAAAACTAGGTCAGATGAAACCCATTGCTTGAAAATCCTCCATCTGCTTCTTGAGCTCTTGATAATATTGGGTAGCCATCCTATAAGGACGACTGGACAATGTTTTTTCTCCTATACCAAGATCTATAGAAATGTCTACCTCGTACTCTGGAAGAAAAAATGAAAATTCTTCTGGAAAGACGTCCCTAAAACAATCCACCACTGGAGGAATATCTAACTGAGAAGTCCCCCGATCATCCAGATATAAACTAGCAATCTGGGATATAACTCCTCCTAAGCCATGATGCTCTGGACCCTCTCTGTTCGCCAGGACATCCCTCTCTCCCTTATGAAGAAACAATACACCCTCTGGTGATATGAAACTCACCCTACAATGATAACAGTTAATGACTTCCTAGAAGGGAACTAGCCAGTCCATTCCAAAAATGGAATCATAGCCTGTCATCTCTAGGACATAGAGGTACCATAGAAATTGGCACGCAAAATCTTATAGAGGGAACTCCTTACACTGACGTACACTCACTGTTCTAGTCCCCAACAGAATTTCTAATGTCAAGATATCAATGAAGAAAAGATGCAGAGCCCAAGGCCCTCCACAACCGTAACAGATATAAAGCTATGTGAACCCCCTATATCGAAAAGGTCATAAGATAAAACTGGGGAAACTAAGATCGTACTAAGAACTATAGATGTTTAAGGATCCTTTTCCTGCTGGGTCTTCTCCACTACAATGGTCTGGCCTACTCCATGGCCCTGTGACCCTGCCTGACCACTCTGAGCTGATCCACTCTCCTATCCCAAAAAGAACGATGACTGGCCTCCACGGCCACGACCTCCACCTCAGCCTAAAAGGCCAGAAGAACTACAGTTCCCTGACTGGTGAGAAACTGGAGGTGCTGCTCCCGAACATGGAGTCATAGAAGATACCTTGTCACCAGCTGCTGGTGACATGATCTGACAGAAGCACTAAAGGTGACCCAACTTGTTGCATGATAGGCACTCCAATGGGTCTCTCGGGCAGTGTGGCCTCATATGCCCACTCTTCCCACACTAGTGGAACACCACCAGGATACCGGAAGAAGTTTCTCGCCTCCTTGGATCGCCGTGAAAAGACTCCATGTGATGCTTCCTACTGTTTAGTAGGAGTAATGCTAACTCCATATGCCGAGCTGCCCTAGATCAAAACTCCATAATTCCTCAGATTAATCTCTATGATATGTTCCTAGTTGACAATAGAAGTGATGGAAGTCAACCAGAATATGTTCGCCTACAATTGGATGTCGTAACTCAGACCATCCTCGAACATCATTTACATGAATAACAAATCTCCTCATGAAATAGGCATGAAGCGCTGCAACTCAGTAAATCGGGAGGAATACTCCATAATAGAAATAATACCCTGCTCTAGGCTCATAAACTCTCAGGCTCGATCAGCCCTCACGGTCATTGGATAGATGTAGTCCTAGAAGATGTGCTGGTACTAATCCCATGCCATAACATACTGGAGTCCTGCCTATGATATCACATCCCACCACCTCTTCACAAATTCCCAAAGTATATAGGTAGCAAGTTTGACCCTCCTCTCTAGAGGCTTCTCTAGATGCTCAAAGATTATCAGCATGGCTTTTATTCATGACTCTATAGCCTAGGGTCCTCTATCACATTATAAAGTTGGAGGATGCTACTACTGGAAAACCCGCGTCAAATTAGCCATCGATGGGGTAGGAACCAGTGTTCCCTAAAAATTCAGCATCATCCTCATGAAGCATTCCCTGAACTATGCACAGCACCAGTATCAGGTATAACTGTTGGTTCCAAGATAAGAATTAGAGGAGGATATGCGGGAAGTCCCTATTCAGCCATATCTGGCATCTGATCACAGCCTGATAACTGGCAGACAACCGGAGGTCATCCTAGTGGCATGACTCTTCATGGTCAAACGCACACCTTATATCAGGATTAATAGGGACCTAAATATATAAGTTTAATAATTGAACAAGAGAAATAAAACAATCATGTTTTAAAAAATAGGATTACACGACGTGTATGTGCCCTACACTATGTGTTCTCATAAGTCATTCACTTGGCCGTGTACTTCTGACAAAACTGGTCATCTAACACCCAAACCACATGGCATGTAGTCTTAACACACAGTGTGTAATTGAATACTATTTCTCTACCTCATTCCTTCTACAAGGCTAAGCCACACAGCTTTCTATAGACAAGACTACACGGCGTGTTCACGGTAGACATGGCATGTACTAGACAAGCCTCACCTGGCCCGTGTTGTTAGTGACACGGACTAACACACAACTCACACTGCACAACGTGTTCCAGATGGACACGACATGTACAAAAAGGGATAACTCCGACCCATGTTGTTAGTGACACGGTCGGGTACCTGTGTTAGACTACATGGCGTGCTCAAGGCTGTCATAGTGTTTACAGCTTAAGACTTATCTTTCTGTGTTGTTAATCACATGACGAACATAAGGTCAACACTACATGGCATGTGCAACTGGTACACAGCATGTTCCCACCAAAATTTTCATATTCTGTGTCTCTACTCACATGGAATATGAAACGGTTAGAGACTACATGGCATGTACATATGGTACACGGTGTGTACTTAAGAAAAATTGTTTCTTCCCGATCAGAAGAACACATGGGGTGTAGTCAAAACTACACAACGTGTATTCTGGTTTTTATCAAACAGTATGCCTGAGAAACTACTCTGAAACACAGAAAGACACTGAAACGAACATTGAGGGTGCTAAATTCGGATCTGTGAGGGACCATACTCCCCGCTAATCAAAGCTTGGAATCTTAAACATGTTATAACAATGTAAAAAAGTTAATGATCCATCAAATTCTGGTCCATGAGGGCCCATAACACCTCAAGAACCAATGTTTGGAATTTATTCATAAAAACATTACACAACCAATACCCTATCAAACCCCATGTATTTTTATCAAGGAATTTATCACAAAAGCATGCATATTCTTCACAACATCTATCAGAAAAACATTCAATTCCTAATGCATCCTAAATGGAAAGGAAAGAATGCATGACATGTGATTTCTAACAAGTTCTTATATGATTCTTGAGATGGAATACCCTCATCTCATCGGGTTTTAATAGAAATAGAACCTCAATAACATAAACAGTAATAACATAAATCATGTGAAACTACTGAAAAAATGACCTATACCCACGGTTCAAAACTATGGGTATAGCCCCAATAACCGTGGGTATAGGCTATACCCACGGTTTTGGGAAGTATGGGCTGGAAAGGAGTCGGTATAGGGGTCTCAACCTATACCCACGGTTTTGAAGAATTGTGTGTATAGATATATTTACACTGTTTAATAAGTTTGTCCATGTGACAATGGCTTATACCCATGGTTTTTAAAACCGTGTGTAGTTAATAAAACTATAAAATCGCACATGGGTTTCGAACCCAGGCCATGTTCAGTTTATCTAACCTAACCCACCACTCAAGCTACGACTTATATATGTTTATATATTTACATTTTAATTAATATAACAAATTTGGAAACTTAATTCAAAAAATATAAACGCAGAGTCTCGAACCAGCGACCAGCCGAATAGAGTACCTGTGCCGAACCAACCAAACTGCATCGACTACACAGATATATATCTTAATTTATAATAATATATTTATCATTGTCTCTGTATTCAAAAAAAATTAGTGGGATTCGATCCTGCGTCATACTCGGTAACCATCCAACGCTAAACCAACCAACCTGCATTGGCTACACCTATATATATCTAGATTCATAATAATATATTAATCCTTGTCTATATTAGAAAAAATGAAACTGGCAGGATTCGATACCTAAACAGTTGAATCATATATTCAATGCCTCGCCAACCAAGCTACATAATGAATGTGATTATAAATTTATATAAACCTAAATATATAAATTCAACCCGTGGGTATAGGATGGAAAACAGTTTGTATAGGTTTTCCAACCAAATTTGTTTTGTTTCCCGCGCATTTTTTTGGCTGTGGGGAATGCAATCCCCATGTTTTTAAAAAAATGTGGGTATAAGCCTTCGAAAAAAATATCTATCCCCACGGTTTTTCTAAAACCTTGGGAATTGGACTTCAAATAAACACCAATACCGACGGTTTTACAAAACCTTGGGTATAGGCTTCCGAAAAACACTCTATCCCCATGGTTTTGACGAAACACTGGTGATAGGACTTGAATTAAACTATTATACCCAGGTTTTTGAAAAAACGATTGTATAGGTTCTTACACTATACATATACCCACGGTTTTCCAAAACCGTGGGTATAGGGCACTCCTATACCCTCGGGTTTTTCCAAAACTGTGTGTATAGGTCTATTTTCCAGTAGTGTGAGTCACCCAATTATGAAAATAATATCAACCATAAACTTTCAAAACTAGAATAAATTGCAATAAATGAGGTAGATTTCTTTCCCCAGTACATGGGTTAGCTACTCCTAGGAACATATTATTACCAATTACATATTTATTCCTATCCCTGGCAAGAGGATCCAAACAGTAAATCAAGAGAAAAGAATCCTCTGATACAACTTTGTAATGTCCAAGTTTCAGAAGCCACCCGGAGGTTCCCCATACCCAGTTGGTCACATTGCATTAAGCACATTTCCCCATGCGCGAGGGGCTACCAACTAGTAGTGAGGGCCTTGGGTGTGATGGTGCAAGAATTGTGCCCCCATTGGTAGAGTACACAGTGGATGTAAAAAAATAAATACAAGAGTGGAAGCAGTAATAATTTCATACAAAAATAAATAGCAGAAAAACTGATAGAAATAACTGGAGAACATACATATATATATAATGATGCATGATACATATTTCTACGAAAGTAGAGAAACAAAGAACAATGAATAAATATTTTACAAAAGCATGTACAAAAGAAAAACAGTAATCAGCTCCACAGCATCGCAAACCTAAGCTTGGTCTCATGATATCCAGCTCCACATCATGTCAGTTACCTGAAGTAGAATGGCGCTAGCCCTTGTCTATACCTGCAATAATATAATCTTTTTTGAACCAAAAGCATGGACCAAACGGGGTGTGAAACTAATCCTAGTAGGAAACCACCACGAGATCTTTTCCTAACTTACATTGAGTATATGGAAGGTAAAAGTATAGGAAACAGTAAACAGGAGAGTACTAAACAGTAAACAATCCACAGTTTCAATATTAAGCATCAACTAAACAAGATGATAAACAAAACAGGTAACCCTATGGGAAGCACAATTAGTCTAACCCCTATGGTACTACCTAATACATACAAGCAACCCCCTGGCAGTACACTCAGTCTAACCCCTCTAGTTCAGCTAAAGCATAGACTCTCTGAGGAATAACTCGCCATCAATTCCTCTTATTGTCTCATATCATATATAAAGGCGCTCTAGGGAAGCACTTACGTCACATTCCCTCCATGGCCCGTGTCAAGGAACTACATAAACTATAAGGAAGAACTCAACATTGATTCCTCCTATGGTCTCACATCGTAAAAAATATATAAAGACACTCTAGAGAAGCCCTCAATGTCAATCCTTCATGTGGTCTTTATAATAGGTTCCCACCACCCTGTTTAAGTCAAGCATGTGTACCATCTCATATCAGCCAAGGTAATCCTCTAGAACTACTTTCCTACCATTCTACAACATTACAGCATAATAGAACAATAGTCACACCATCCTACAATACTAGGCATGGGAACGTAAACAACCGCCTATCAGGAAAACTAGACCCAATGGTCAAATAGGAAAACCATGAATGGGAAACACATCCAAAGCACAATAATTATCCCTATTCACAATTAATTATCATCTACTCAAGAATATAAGCATATCATCCCACCAATAGGGAAAAAACGGTAAATGCGCAATACCCCCTTCAAGGGTATTGGGAAATTTTACACATAAAACTCATGGAAATTCAATAGAAAGACACAAACCACCTACCTCTGCGTTTGGAGATCGATATAGGTGAACCTCAGAGCTTCAATATCCTTAGAATGTCAATGATATAAAAAAACTTCTAAAACATTCAACCCATGATATTTCATGAGAGAGGGGAAAATAGAAGATGGAGCTCTATGAAGAGAGAGAACTCACTGATGTGATTCCAACGCAACTGAATATGTTCGATTTGGAGAAGGAGCGCATGCTCGGGGGTTTGTTGAAGAACTGCAACAGTACAAAGCTCTCGGTGAAACGAAACCTAAAAGAAGAGTGTTCTATGATTTCATGTCACCCCGGTGCATTTAATGAAAAAAATTACACGGAGTGTACTTTTGAAGTACACAGTGTGTACTTTCCATTTCTGTACTCCCCTTTTAGCAGCCTCCAAGTGACTCCCACACGGCCGTGTGTGTGTCTAATACAAGACCAACACACGACCTCCTAGGGAAATGAAGACAATGACGTGTACTCATAATGTACATGGTATGTACATAGAAAATTTCTAGAATTTACTCTTTTTCTCATAAATGTCCAGAAAAGGAAAAACATACTTGAAAAAAAGATTCGGGTTCTTACAGGAGGTCCAGTGTATCAACCTAGTGTGTCACCTAAAAAGAGGTCTTCTCCACATTATCCTCTATAGTAGGCACCTCAAGTGGTTCAGACTCCATCACTAATAACTCTCTTTCATATTATAGTACTATGCGCTAGTTATTATACTACACTAGTAATTTGCAACTAGTAAATAGAATGTAATTCTAAAAAATTAAACACTGAGAAAATTTCATCATCGATTGATTTTTCATTTTCAATAAAAAATAATATAATTTTTACTGCATTATTTTATTACCAATTTTTTTATAAAAATATTTTATTTATTATTCTCCCATTAATTAATTTGATCCCAATATCCCTCACTAATGGATTAAAAATTTATTTGCACATTGATATTGCAATTGAAAAGATCCATATCATCCCTTTTATAGCTCATATGGAGGCCTGATAAGCTTTTCAGAGTTATTTTGGTTGGAAATTCATCCCATCATCATTATCTAACATCTCCATGATCTGTTTAGTGGAATCCCTAATTCTTGAAATCCAAGATTTGGATTTCAGCAACATTTCCATCGAAGATGGACCAAGAATCAGATAGATGATCAACCCAAAATTTTATCTATGATATATAAATACAAACTCTTTTTTAGAACTCTCGAATAATTGAAATCAATATGATAGAGGCCAGACTAGAACAGTGAACAATGGTTCCATTTTGATTTTAGAAATGCAAGGGTTCTATGATATAATATTATTTTAGGGATTTTTTACTTTATGAATATATATTCTATGTTATATACATTACATTATTATTATTATTATGTGGATTTTATATAAGCGGTTAATAATGTATGAATAAAATAGTTTACATATAATTCATTTATTTTATTCCATATTTTGTTATGGATATATCATTAATTTTATGTGATCTGATAAAGAATCCAATAAAAATAAATAATTTACCATGAGAATGAAAAAAAATGTTAATTGATCTTGGAATTATGTATTGGCATGTTAATTGAGAAAATAATAAACATACCATTGACCATAGAGGAATAAATCCTAGAACTAAAATAATGTTTGAGTAACAGTTTTCCACCTATTGACTTATGTATCTCCATCATAAGTTTCCCCTTAACTCCAAATATTAACTACCCCCTCATTCCTAGAAGCTAAATCCATTACATATGATTTACACCCATCTAGTTGAGGGGGGCTATGGGTATGTGTTTATTTAAAATAAATCAGAGACAAATTGGTCCATTCATAATAAGTGGAATATATGACACACTGACCATCATTTTAATTGATTAGTAATTATTACAAATACCCATGTAAAAATAATTAATTTAAAATAAAACAAACATCTAAAAATTTCTATCATTCTCTTATTCATCCACACATCTAACAAAGATTAATTTTATGCTAGTTTTAATGAAATTCAATTCACTATTTTAATAATTTAAATCCCTGAATTAATAAATTAATTATATTATTAATTAATTCAATCATTTATATTAATTGTATATCCATACATTCATGATGATACCAATAATAAATAATTTAAAATTAACTAATTTTAATTTAAAATTACTTATTTAAACGGGGTTTACAAATAGGAAATAGGCATATAATCTTAAAAAATATAGTGTCATATATTTTCATTGATGTGTACTATGTACATACCAAACAAGTATAATACCTAACATTCCATTTATTTTCATGTATAGTAGTTCCATGAGTCAAGAGAAGTTATAAGTTTGGCACCTTCGACACACAACAAGCATTAATATAAGAGGAATGTATCAATTTTAATTTGTGCATAATAAACATTGTATAAACATAGACCATACATGACATGTAATTCCAAAATTACACAAAAAATAATTAGTCATTGAATTTTATATAAAATCTTATCACATGGTGTTCACCCCACCTACATGGTGTGTAGTTAAATTTAATATCATAGTTTACGTTTATTCTATTTAATAAATTCTGAAGGTGTACAACCAAGCATGGAACAAATTTCATGTCAATGTGTACTTATTAAAATTCATGCACAACAAATTACATATCATGATGTCTCATCTCTTGAAATCCAAAATACATGAATAACAACTTGGTGTGTTTCTTGTGAAACCATTTTAGAGTTATAGGATATGTACATTTTCTATATTCCATGTAAGCTCATATGCCCCATGATTCTAATCTGGTTGCCAATACATGGTATGTAATAAACACATGTTGTTTACATTGACCACACAACGACCACATTTCTTGTTGGGAAAATCCATGTGAGTTACACAACATGTACACCATCTTGACACCATGTAACTCATCAACATTTACTCCATATTTTCTTGTAAATTGGTTTAATTTGATGATATTTCATACTCTCCTCCATTAAAATGATCTACGTTTTAAGTGAACATACCACAACTGAAGTGAAAAGGGGTCAAAAACATGTACAATTTTGATAAATTTAATGTATTTGTATTATTTATCTATATTATCTGCAACCACTCTATAAGATCTTTGAGAATTATTCAACTATTATTAACAATATAATATTCATGTGAAAGTGAATGAATTTGATATCATTATTTTCATTTAAAGAAAAAATTAATATCAAAATAAAAAAACTAACAAAAAATTTGAATATTGATCAATGATTAATAGATAATTATTAATTAATATGGGATGACTTTGATAAAACATAAAGGTTTCAGTGTGAAGTGGGAGCAGTTGGGAAAATTCATAATAATTTTTTTCCATCAGTTTATTTATATTTCCCCTCCAAACTAGATAAATGGATAGCTTATAATCCCTTAAGATGTGATCTTTCACAGAGAATTTATAATTAATTTATTTAAATAAGAATCACCATAGCTATAAATACACTCTCCATTAATAAATTGATTTACGTATCATTTCATACAATCATTATAACAGAGGATCAAAATGTAGAACACCATTAATTGTAATCCACAAAAGATCCACAGACCGCATAACATGCTCGATGGAATTTTTTGTTCTATCTCAGAATATCGATAGAATTGTGTGGTTCTCATTGATCACTACAATAAACCCTTTGAGGCTTGAATGATTTTAATTGTTCCTCAAAGACAAGGGGGAGTATGAGGAATTGAGATCCTCCTTATTCCGTGAATTTTAGAGATATTTATCTTTTTGGTTGATAGAATTATCTATAGGGGTTTTCAACCACAATTTCAAACCATATAAATGATATAAACAGGTATACATAGAAATAGGATATGATTCTAAAATATCACATACACCCTTATCCGATAAATTAATCCATTGAAAACACCATGTAAAATAGTAACAGCATTATTATTATTATTATTATTATTATTATTATTATTATTATTATTATTATTTCATTGACGCATTACTGTCTCAGGTATAACATACTTATCAATAAATAAATATTTATTTATTTAAATGATACTTATTATTCACTCTTACTGGGGCCTTCCCTCGGTAAAACAAACCCTTAAGTCCTCTAGGGAATTAATTAGACTAAAAATAATGATAATTTATAAAAATAAATAAATATCACTACAATATTTTTTCAATAAATAAATATTATTTTCACTAATCTCAATAATAAATGTTTATTTAATATTAAACTCATATGTAAAATCTTTTAAAAAACTCATGGTTTGATATTAATGATAAATATAAATAAATTATTTATTCTTCCTAGACACTTGGAAATTATATTTATTGTAATATTAAATTTCTATAAAATTTAACTGAGGTTCTTGATACACTTATTATGAGACCCTCTTTGCCTCTATCTCAATGGCATGAGTTCACATTCATAATGTCTAAGATCAACATTTAATAACATGTAATGGAACCCATCGATAAATAAGTTAATATCCTAATAACAACGACCTCCTATGATTGTTTGCAATGTCATATAATTTTTTGGCTTTCTACCTCATCAAGGATCTCATCATAGTAGGGAACCAATATATCCCATTGATAATATGGACACCCTAAGGAAATTAAAAAATTAAATTTTATATTTATCACAAATAATCATGTGATAATAAATTTGATAATATTCAAAAACAAGAATATATCAATAATTAAAAGTGAAAAAAAGTTAGTTTTAGGGAACCAACTCCAACATGTGACAACTCCTCATTGGAAGTCCTTAACAGCATGGCCATATTTCTCATAGAAGTTTTAATAGTAATATGTATGATTATATTAATAATATATAATTATTTCCATATTCAATACACGATTCCCTCTTCCATGATGTGATGTTCATACATAAGATTTGTTCCTTGCAAAAAAAACCAATAAAAATACACCTTTTAGTCACACACACTGGTCAACAAGTGGCTTAAAATATTCATTTTGTGGTTCCCCTTTTTGATATGGAAAGATTTCTCACCAATCCATTATTATGGAGTTACCCTTACCTACCATGTGATTGTGAGCATTTTTAAAAAAAATCATAAATTTAGTCTGGATGAACCTAATCCAACACTTCAATTGAGAAACCAAAACACATCTCAAGCCTCTAAACAAAACCAAAAATATCTCCTTAAGATGTTATAAACCCAAAATCCTAATCAAATTCACAATTTTGAATTTATTAAGTCATGAAGGATTGACATGAAAGAATAGGGTAAGATGGAAAATCATATATTCATATCAATTCATTCATTGGAATTCCTATTTAAAATGATTATATATATATCTGTGTGTGTGTGTTTCAAAAGAAATTATTTAAAATTAGAATAACAATAGATAAACAATTTTTAGTTTTCTAATACAATATCGATAATATTTTAATTTTTCAAACAATCCAATGTCCAGAAATAAACTACAAAGCATGAATATCAACTAATTATTAAAAAATATATGAACATATATGAACAAGGTATTAATTAAAATAGGGATATAACTATAATAAATTCATGCTATATTATTTATTAATAAATCTTTTTAAGAAATATGGTCTTCACATTATGAAAATCTCAAAAAATTTATATAAACCAAAAACATAACTTTTAAAATATTACTATTAATTTGAAAAAACAAAATCTATGGATGATAAATGTTGGAAAATAAGAAAATGATAATTGGTTATAGCAAAAATATTTACTTGTAATGATGAAATATTATCTCTTTTCTAAATGAATGTTTTATTGAAAAAAATGTTAGAACTAAACAAAAATTCTATTTGATATGTAAATAAATAGATAAAAATGATTGGTATTACCCTATATATGAATTAATATTGTAAAATTACAATCATCACATCTTCCTAAAATATCTCAAAAGGAATTTCCTAAAATCAAAAATGGGGTATAAGTTATATAAAAAATAGAAACTAAAACATGAATTTTTTATGAAAACACATTTTACATAATGATGCCTAAAAATATAAACAAATTATTAATGTAATGAGTTTCAAATATTTTTAACTATTATTTTTTCATAAATATTCATTACCTATTTATTCATTTTTAAACTATTCATTTAGTAAAAAAATATGCACCTTTATTTTCGTATTAAATATATTGATATAAATATTTTTGGACTAACAAATATTTAAAAAATATAAACCTTTAACTTGTAGGGATAAAAAATATTCTCTCTAAATAAATTATAAAGGATATTAAAAAATTAAGCAAGAAAGGAAGAATATGTATATTTACATACTATATAATGAAGATAAATTATACTGACATTGATATGAGAACTTCAAGAGCCCAACTACCTAGGGTTAAATATCAGAAAAAAAAACTAATCAGAAAAAGTATTTGATATACTTTTCAATATTGGAAAATACTGGTAATATATAATATTTTTAATAGAAAAATCCATTGTACTTATTAAAACATCTAAAATATATAAAAATATTTCAATAAAATGTTGAATATTGAATAAACCCGTATTCATGAACATGAAAACAAAATTAAAACACCCATCCAATATTTAAGAGTTTTGGATTGGATAATTCTTATCCTGAGATAGTGGAAATGATTATGATCAGGGATTTTTCTGGAGATATATCGGAAACATATAAAGGTACACATTTTCCTTATTTAGGCTACCTTCGTTTTGGTGTTTATCTTAGGTGTGTTTATTTGTAAATTTGAGAAATTTGGAAAGAGGATCGGCAGTGCATAGTTATCTCACAGTTTTCCCAAACTATGTACCCTTCCCAAAAACGATGTTAACCAAAAAAATAGAGGATCCACATGGTTGGTGCACATATTACAAAATAGAGTGCCTAATTTGCAGTAATTGTGTACCAACCCACCCCACCCCCCCCCCACTAAAAGAGGTGCACAGTTTAAGTGCATGGTTTATTAAACCATGTCCCCCTTCCCATGAAACCATGTGTGTGGATTTAATTAACCTGAAAATGAGATTCTAAAATATCAAAACCAGCAAAAATATACCTAATTTCACTCAACAGAACCTTTTCTCATTCCTATCTTTTTTGGAGGTTCCTAGACAAATTCATATGGCCTCTAATCTCTATTCATGATGATTTGATACTCATATTGATAATAGACACCTATCATAGAAATTTAATTTCATCATGATTGGTTTCCTCTATCTCTTATGTTCTTATCCCATGCACTAATCAGATGTCTTCCCCTATTGGTATTTGATATATATATTGGATTGCTGGAACATGATTTTTTTTATCTTATATTTAGGTTTTATATTATGATCTTTATCCTTGTCATGTTTTTTATCATTCCACATAAATTTGTGATTTTTATTAGTAAGGTTTTATCAAAAAAAATTAGGTAGGTGTTGTAAATTCAATTCCCATAGTCATGAATTCCAATTATGTGTATGTGTAGTGAAATTTCCAAGGGCACAATTGACAATTGCATCTTGATTTGCGTAAATTTATTGGTTAATTAATTTATGGATGCATGGAATTATTTTAATGTAATTTCCATGTAAAGATGAATTGGGGTAACTTTGGTACAATGGAATCGATTGAATGGGATTGATTTTGAATAAATAATTTTTTAATTAATTAATGGAAATTTTTTTGATTATGAATCTATAATTGGACTAATTAATTGTGAATTTAGTAATGAGATATTGGGATTGTGAAATTGGATTAATTAACTAATAAATTAATTAATGGGATATTGTAATTTTGGAATTTAATTTATTAATTATTGAATTAATTGGTAGATGGTTGTGGTCTATGAATTGACTTATTAAATGAATGTTGATTAGATTAATAAATTGTATTTTTTGTAATAGGTCAACTGATGTGATTTTAAATTAATTCACAATGTAATTTATGAGTTTTTTGACTTGGCCCTTAATGGTGTATTGTGTTATATGATTAAATAATGATTAATGTATTAATGGTGATTTGTAAAATTATTCCATGTGAATTAATGTGTTGAACCATGATTGTTTGATTGATTGAAATGGTTCACTTTAATAAAAATGTTTGATATGAGGGTTAATGTTGATTAAACATGACTGATATTATATGGGTGATACTATGGTATTGGGATATTGTGATATTGTGGAATATCTGATATACGTGTGTGGGATATGATCTATTACAAAAAAAAATTTGATAGTGTTAAATGAGTGTGGGATATGGTCTTCTACATTTAAATCAGAATTTTTTGATTGTATGATATTCATGTGTGGGACATGGTCTACTACATCAAAATATAATTCTAATAAATGGGTGTCGGACATCGAATGCTTCTTAAAAATACAAATTTTGTGATTATTTAGTAAATGAGTTGTAGATCATGGATTACTACTTCAAATTCGCATAGGGTTCTAGGTAAGGCGATCTAGGTCCAATATGTTAGGATTGGACTATGGTTCCAAATGGAAGTGAAACTGCATTGAAATGAAGGGGTAATGAAATTCTATGTTATTTATTGATTTGAGAATTAAAATTGAGATACTATTCAGACTCTTGCATAGGCCAATGTAGGTATTGATTGGTTTGGGTATCCTCGGGAACCCATGAGTTACATGGTTAAACAAATTATATTGGAATAAATGTAAATTTTTTACCTTATCACTCATATTTTATTCTACATACAACGAAAAAAATACTATTAAATGGATATTATTTTAGATTTCATTAGTGGTGGCCTAATATGTTATACACACACACTACTAAGACATTCTATTCAGTAGCTGAATATATTATGAGGTTGTAAGAATGGATAATGGTAGGAGACAAATGTTATATGGACGAATTAGTATGGCACGTGGATTGGGGGACTGGACGTGATTCATGACATTATTTGGAGTTATCAATTTTATTATTATTTGGGGATTTTTATACTAACAATTGATATGTATTTTGAATTTCATATCTCCTCTTTAGTTTTAGATAATAATTTCTTATTATGTCATCATCAGATACTAGTTATTTTGTATATCATTTGGTTGTTATAATTTATTTTTTCTAGTGTTCAACTTTGATAAAGAGGGTATAGTCTCCCCATGATGATATATCATGCCCTCAATATTGTTCAAAAGCCTCTTTTATATATGAAGGTGTACCTAATGTCATGTGACCGACTGGCTCTAGGCACCAGTGTGTGGCACCCTGGTGGGAACGTTATGAAGTGGTGTCAGAGGAGAATTTTTTATTTTATTTTTTGTTACTATTTGTGAAAGTTATAGATGGGAATATGATGATTCGGGCCGTGGAAAATAGCTTTTTCATGAGAGTAGTTTTCCAATGTATGAGGGTAAATTACAACTAACCATGGTTAGAATTTTGCTATTGATGTGTATTGTTAAAGATGGATGTTATTTCAACTTGACTGATTAACATGTTTGGTGTTGTTATTTCTTAAGATATTTAATTATATTTGAATCTTTTCCTATTATGTAATGATAGTTGAGAATACATGAATCATTCTATCCACTCATGAATATATTTTGACATGAATTATTTGTAAGCACACCTGGAAAAACTAGTTTTGTGTATGTTTTTTAACTTGATACTTTTTTACTTACCTATCTATGTGAACTAAAAACGGTCCCCAATAAGAGGATGAAAGTTATAAAATAATGTGAGATGTGAATAAATGGGTGTATAATGAGAAATGGAAAAATGAGATTTTTTACCCCCTATTAACCATGACTTATATGTATGATGGTTATGGGTAGTGATACAGTACTAGAAAATCTATCCATATCAATTGATCTACAACCACAGTTTTAGAGAACCGTGGGGGTAATATTTCATTTTAAGGATAGGCGAAAAAAAATTTATAAACTATTGGAATATTGTTTTCTATACCAACAGTTTTTATAAACTGTTGGTATATTAGTCTAGTTATTTCTAGGCCTCTCAGGATTCTCCTCCCCTACTACTCATTTGATCCCTTAGCCTCCTGAAGATTCTCTCATGTGTTTATTATTCCATCTCCCCTCAGTCGATTTTGGCCTCATCACTCCCCAACTAAACTGAAGTTAGCATCCTCTCTCATCTTCTCAGTTGATTTTGGCATCCCCCCACCCACCTATGACATAATTGGTATCCACCAGGTGAAGCTCCACCCATCTGATTCCTTTTTTGTTCAAATTTTTTTTGTCAGGATCTTCATGGGGTAAGAGATTCTTCCCAACCCTCGGTCCTATAGTTATTTCATATTGGATATCTACATATATATATTTTGATTCATTAATAGGGAATATTATTTATTTTATGTCGGTGATTTATAGTTCATGAGAGAACCATGTAGAGAGTGTAGGACATTAAGCACTGAAATCAATCATAATGTGATGCAAAGAATTCATCTAAAATTTTATCGAGGACATTTTGCATTTTGCATTTTTATAATTAGAATGGTATTATTATGATTCAGATTCTTTGATAAATTAAAAGATATTATACTAAAAATATAAATTATTTTTATATCCTCATTATGGAGTAATTATATTTTGATATATGTGATATTGAATTTTCTCATTTTAGAAAATTGATTATTTATAGGAACATATTTACTATACTTCTATGATAACCCCTAATTCTATATATTATTTATATAATTTTTAAAATGGTTTTTAAGATTTTTCTGATTATACAATTGCTTAATATTGTAGATTAGTAGAAATTTGAGGATTTATGATTTGTTACGTGTAGTTTTAATCTACTATTTTCAGCATTGATTTTTTTGGTTGAATGATATTATGTGGATATATATATTTTGATTAAGATAATTGGTCTATTTATTCTATGTTCTTTTGTGTTGACTAGTTTATTTTCTTCTTTTTCTAGTGATTAATGTTGTTTTTTTCTTATATTACATTTTTTTATAACCTCATTTCCAGTATCCAACCAATAACTAATTAATAGAAATCTTTAGTGGACACACCAGACTTCAATATTGAATTATAATGGGTTCTAGTGAAGATGGGTTTTGATAGTAGAAAAATGAGATTAGAAAATAAATTGATTGGAGTCTAAATTGGAATGTCAAAGAAGGTATTGGAATCTATACCATTGTTAAATAAATTCCTTAAAAATGAATAGGAGGAAGATCACCTTACTTTACATGATGAAAATAATGATTAAAACCCTACTGATATCATAACTAAACCAAAAATTTCATTGATGGAAATAAATAATAATGGGAAGGATATATTGTCCCTAGTTATACTCAGATAATGAATAAATAAAATAATTACATGTTTATAATAAAATTCTAAATATAATTTATTTTCTTGATGATTTTATTTAATTTCAAATTCTATTGATGATAATCCATTGACCTTTTCCATGGAATGTTTTACCAAATGAAATAGTAATTGAATATGTAATTGATTTCAGTAAAATGAATATTGGTTAAAAATTTTGTTTTAAATTACCAAGAAACTTATAAAGAAATTAATAAATATAAATGAAGATGATGAAATCATATAAGGTATGACTATTACATTCAATAAAATATTGACTAATTGGACTCAAAATTGTTATTGGTTATATAGACTCAAAAAAATGACGAAATTATTATTAAATTAAAATAATTTTATTGTTCTAATTTTTTTTAATAAATATATATCTCTAAGTTCCTAAAATTATCAAATATTTTCCAATGAAAGTGGATCATCTTAGTATAGGATCTTTAATTATTTTCATAAAATTTGGGATTATATTTATGAATTAAATTCAATAAATACGTTTTATAGTTTTCCTAAAATAGTTTTCCTCTCTTCTACATTATTAATAAAATAACACAAAAACGATATGATGGGTTTCTAAATCAATTTTATCTAACATTGTTGTACTTAAAAACTTTTGTTTAATAATATATTTAGATTAAAATTTTTATTATATCAATGATACCCTAATATTGATTTTCATGATTTTACTCCATATATGGAAATTATTTGTATGAAGTATAGCTCAGTGAATTATAGATGTTCAACCACCTATAAAAGATTGAAGATGGACATGCCACATTTATAATAATGAAATAATAAAACATGTCTATGTATACATCACTATAATTATATATTATTATATTATATTTTAAAATATAATATATTGTGTTTTACCTATGTATAATTTTAAAAATATTATTCAATAGTGATATTTTGGTTCTAATGTTTCCTTTTAATATGAAATAATAAAAGAAATCAACTCCAAAGGGAAAAAATAAATTTTTAATATATAATTTTCAATGTGTATATGTTATTGATATAAACAAATTTATTAATGACATTTTAGATGATTGATTAAAATTTATATTTTCTATTTTATTTTCCACATACATTATAATGATTATCACACCTAGATATCCTCTTTGGTTCATTATTTGTAGTCATCTTCTATAGCATATGTTATTTCTATTATTATTATTATTTATAGCTACTAGTATGATCTGATGACTTTAATATTAAAATTGGTTGGAATGGATTTTTTAATTTTGGTTTAAATTTTTTGTTGTAATATAACATCTTTCCTTGTAATAGAATGGATAGAAGTTAGATGTAACATACTGATCATATTTCAACTGAGTTTCAAAATAATTTGGAATTTTTTTTAAATTTTTCATTTAACAATGCTTAAAATGGAGTATGTATATAGTTTCAATGATGTAATTGTGTTGAAAGATCAGGGTCATACCGAGAACAAGCTATATAAAATAAAATTAAATCTTGATTTTAAATAAACTATTTTTTTTATCACCATAGAAAGACGAAACAATCTTCGACTATTCATGAACTAAAACAAGGAATTGGTATAGAGAATTAGATATATTTTTTTCATATTGTGCTTAATCATGAGTGAGATAGTATTCCAGTACAAGAATACAATTATTTCAATACACATGAGGAAAATACTAAGGATTATGACGTTGACAGAATGAAAACATTAATGGATGATGCCAGAACACTAGTATATCAAGAATGTAAAAAAATGACTAATTTGGAATTTTTAATGCTGTTATATCTTTGAAAACTCAGGTATTGAATTTATTATACTTCCATTTATTATATTCATACCTTATTGAATTAATTTCTTCATGAGGGTCCATATATTCCATAAAATAATTAAATGACATGGTTGCTAATTAATTATCTAGGATTTACTACCAATAAATTTCATGCTTGTCTGAAGAACAGTAGTTCACTTTCAATGGAAACAACTGACCGTAATGACTGTAAAAAATGTGTCACATTTTTATGGTTACAAAATGTTGATGTAACACCATCTCATGTTCTGTATAAAGTCATGTGGAACTTTCCATTAATTCCAAGACTACAAAATATATTTCTGTCAGAAGAAATCTCAACTAATAAGTGATGGCATGATGCTGAGTTAATTAAAGGTTATGATGAGTTTGTTCATCCGACAGATGGATTAGCATGGAGAGAATTTTATTGATAGCATTCTGATTTTGTATCTGAGGTGTCTAATTATAGGTTGGATCTATCGAATGATGGCTTTAATCAGTTTCCTCATATGCTTGTTGCTCACAATATGTAGATAGTTTTTATTCATGTATGTAAGCTTCCTCCAGGGATCTCTATGAAACAACATTTCACATTCTTGAGTATATTTTTATCTAGAGCTTCTGATCCTAGTAATGATATAGATGTCAACATAAATCCTTTAATAAGAGATTTGAATTAACATTGGGATATGGGTGTGTGGACCATCCATACTACTTCAATAAATAATATTTTAGACACATGATTCCCTTCTACGGAGTATAAATTATGTCCCTACATATGTAATGATGACTGATTGGAGCATGAAGTAAAAACTATTTTTTTGTAGCTATAAAGAATATATGATCAAGAAGGCTCAAATATCATTATAGATTCAGTTTCATATGGAATCATCGATTCTTTCCAAAAACTCATCAATAGAGGAAGAATGATTAGGGGATTGATAATATTGTTGAAATTGAATAGCCACATAAACTTCTGTTAGGTAGTGATATGACTAACTAAATTAAATTACTATAGTTTTTCATTAAGTAAATTTTCACATAAATCTAAAAAGTGGATAAATGTTGGCAGTAAAAAAATATAGAACAACAAAACAAGTAGTTTCATTCTTGAGTTTCCGTATTGGTCTACCAATTTTTTATTTTATTTTTTATAAATAATTCACATTGATGAAAATATATGTGAAATGTTGCTTCAAATAATTCTAAATGTCATGGAAAATACCAAAGATTACTTCTGATCTCATCAGGACTTGCTAGATTAGGCTATTCGACCAGAACATCATCATTTTTTTATCGGTGAAAACAAAAATGAAATTCCCATGTGCTTCTTATGTGATGACACCATCAATGAATGGTCAATTTAAAGAAGTATTGGAGAGAATTAAGGTTCCTTAAGTTTAGTCTAGCAAGATATCTTGATATGTCAACCTAAGTGGTTTGAAACTAAAATCCCTAAAAACTCAGGATTGTCACATCATTCTTCATGAATTGATTCCAATAGAAATTCTTCATTTTTTATAAAATAGTGTATGTTTGACAGTGATTAAATTTTAATATTTTTTAGATACCATTTTGAAAAAAAGTTTTCCAATAAATATTTGAAAAAATGCAACAATAGGCACCATTAATTTAGTTTGAAATGGGAAAAATATTCCTCCATCATTTTTCCCCTATATGCTACATTTAACCATCCTTCTTCCAACTGAGACATGTAATTGGTGGCCATTCACTTCATAGTGGATTTATCCTACTAAAATAAATATTTACCCAATGAAAACATATGTTTGAAATAAGAATTATCCTAATGATTCGATTCTGAGAGGTTTTATGGCTTAATAATGTCTGTATTTTTGTTTGATGTATTTTCCTAATTTGAGAACATCCCATAAACGGATATTGAGAAATGAGGATGACCAGTAAGTAGAAATATACCCCTTATTTCCGTCTATTTCTAAATAGGAATAATTTTTTGGTCTTATACATTTGCTACATTTATCCCTGAAGAGCATGATAGGGTAAATTGAACAATCTTGTTTAATTATGGATTGTTAAATATCTATATCATGAATCTTATTTGGATATTTATATGTTACCTAATATTTGAAATTACACCTATACCATAAAATGTTATTGTAATTTTATGTAGGAAACATAAACAAATTAAATGTATAGTTAATCTATCATTGATTTTGAGAAGGAGAGAGGATTTTCATATTCTATACTTTCCTACTTAGTTAAAATCAAACGTATGACCATTACTTTAATAAGATTAAATTATAGATGTCAATTTAATTGTATTATTCATAAATATTTTTGGTTAGGATTTTACCTGGTGACTCTGTTTCTCAAGAATAAAGGGCATTGGCATTTGGTCACAATAATTTGGATTGTGAATGAAAATTTTTAATAATCGATGGATAGATATTTGTTACAAGTAATTTAGAAGTGAAAATGGGAACATAGCACGATGGAATTATGTTAACTACTTGAAAAAAATTTCATGTTAGTGCATTTGATAGTTGGCCTTGATATGAATATGTTTATTATTATGGAAATTTTGAGAATATATTGTGATTGTATTACTACTCTTAGGGTCCATTAACTATGATGAAATGTAAATGGTTTGATTCTATGAAATGAAAGGCTACATTTATTGATGATAGTGTATTCCGAGTTATTCAAATGAGTTGATTCTTGGACACTGATGAACCAAACATTTTGGAATAAATGGAAAAATATGTGGTTTAAGTGAAAGATCACCAAAGACCTAATTACTGTGTCATTAATGTTGTAATCCAAAGACATATTTTTCATTATGTAAGTGTTAAAATATTCACCAATGATGCCACCATTGGTTTTGACAAAAATATTGAGTTATATAATTCAAATTTTCCAATTCTGAGAGTTGATGTAGAACCTAACGTAGTGGTGGGTAATATATTTAATCAACCATATATGTTAACTATTTATTCACTTTACCTTCAAATGAGTTTCTCAAGTTATTATTACTATAATTTCATTAATTTAGTCTATGTTTGGAATGATATGTTTTTTATTATTGTCTGGTTTAATTTCATTTAAGTATATTAGTTAAAATTTCAATAACTGGGTCTGAAATTAGTTTCAATGAAATGTATAACTTGGTTTTATATTGTTGTTACTGAAAGATGTCAGGACATTTCTTGTTCCTTCTTTAACTTCTATGTTGTATCCATGAATAATAAAATCTATTTATAAAAAATGTGCATTTAAGTCTTATGAAGATTATGCCAAAAACATCAGAACATTTAAGGAAGTTACTATTTGATCCTGATGAACAAGTGTGTGAGCCTGCTTTCCATCCTTCACTTCCCTCAGTGAGTATAATAACTTTAAGGAATTTATTTTATATTATATATAATTTCACGATAATATTATTTATCGAATGTTTTTTTAGGAAGATTCATCTTCATCATAGTTGAATCCTCATCCTCCTATCATGGGTCCAAGTGGGGATACACATAGACCATGATGGAGTACCCATCATACTCTCTCGTACATTGACCCACCAATTAAAACCCCATCTACCACACCATTTCATCCTCCTCTTGAGTATCTGGGGATGTAATGACCCAAAATGTTATGAATAAAACTGTTTTTATTTTAATTAAATGTCTTATGGATATAAAAAACATTTGAAATCATATTGTTTTATTATATCCAATTAAATTTAAATGACTATTATGTATCCTTACCATTGTTAATATAGTCATTTAACAGTGATCACATGACTAGTATAAATATAGGGTTTTAAACAAATCCTTATGGCATAAACAAAGGAAGTGATGGCCTCAAGCAGTAGGATTGTGCCTTATGAATCCCATTTATCGGAGCATCCTAGAGAGATAGTATTTCTGGGATTTTCTCAACACAAAAACAATGTTTAGATATAACAACTTATGTAATAGAAAAATCATTTATGGTAGAAGTTCAACCTCATCTAGATCATGAACAAAACCATGTTCACCGCACAGCCCCATGAAATCCCCATTATCGCACACCTCACTCTTAGGGAATAAGATTGTTTAGTAAAGGTATATGTAATAGAACCCTATCTTTATGAATGTGAGAATTATTTTTTATAGAATAATGAATATAATTTCATTTTATTATTGTTACATTATAAATGATTTTTAATGTGAAAATAGTATTTTTTGTTAATTCTAAAATTTAATTAAGAAATCTATTTTGATGAAATAATGAATTTTTTAATTCAATAATTGATTAATAAAACATTATTATTAAATTACATTTACTGAATATAAGTGATATTATAATTTATAACAAATCAATTTTAATTTTTATTGTGGTTTGAAAACTATTTTTGTCAAAATCCATCAATTTTCAAAAAATGTCACTTTTTATTTTCAAAGATAAAATTCAAATATTTAGAAAATTATTTATATAAAATGAATATTATTTTTAGAATTAGGATCTATAAATTATCAAATAGTAAATTTTTCATTATTTTAAGATATAGTTGAATTTATAGGTAAAAATTAAATATCGTATAAATATATAATTTGTCTTATGACATCATCATGACCCAATAGTTAAGTAATAAAATACTGTAAAGGGTATATTCACCCAAATTTATGATTTTATTTTAAAATAATTTAATTTTAGTGTCCTCCCAAGATGCCTCAAGGTGTCCCATGCTCCCCCCCCCCAATGCCTTTGGTGTAATACACACAGGTAAGGGATCTCCCTCTCCACTTTTTCATCAAGAACCTCTTTTAGGTCATGCCTTTTTATTTCCATTTTCTTAATTTGTGATATGTTAATCCATAACCCCTATCTGTCCATTTGATTTATACATTGTTTGATCTTCCTTTCACTCCAATTAATCCCTACTATGATCCCTTAATCGCACCCCTTACTAGGAGAAAATTCCCAAAATGATTTCCCTCTTCTCATTTCCATTCAAGAATTTATTTTATATTTGGAATTTAAATTTAATTTAATATATTGGATAATTATGTTAAAGGATCCAATTAATGTAAATTTCAAGTGTAAATTATTATAGACCCATTTGTCTCACATTAACCCATTTTATTAACTTCTATTTGATGTTGTTATGCTACTGAAATTGCACCGTGATTTTCCATGCCAAAATCATCGTGTAGTGAATATCATAACCATTTTTCAATCAAGGGTATTTACCTTTATACTATGGTGATTATTTATGGGGAATTAATTTTTTAACTCCACATTTTTGATCGTGTAATAACTTATTATTTCGAATGATTCCATGTTATATGATCTATCTGGAACACTTTTGCAAGAAATGAAATGTTTATGAAGGGTGTGCCCTGATAGTTCTCCAATTCATTAGGTAATGTTTCGTATCATGATACACCTTATCAAATTAGGGTTTACTCATGATAATATATGTTTAATGAGGGTTTACTCATTCTAATACAAGTGCAACAATCCTCGACTCCTACGAATATCTTGTTTTAGGTTTCTGCCACATTTCCATGTTATTAATATCATGTTATATCTTGCCTTTGTGTTCATGTTTATTTTTCTATGACTTCATATGACTATTGATTTCATGTATTTTATTCTTCATTTTATTCCATTTTTATTCCCCCGCTGGGTTTTATAGCTATCCATTTTCTTATGTATTCCATCGAGTTATCCCATGCAATATTAAGTATGAATGAATGTAGTGGTCATGTAAAAGTATTCTTCAATAAAGATGTGTATTTCAGTTTTTAAGTTGTAATTTATTGTTACTAATCCCCAAAGACTCTATACCTCTTGATCATATGAGTTATATTAAGTGAATTTTTATTTAACAAATCATCTTTAAATAGGAAATAAAGATTAGGGTTGATATAACTGGTATCAAAGGATATGTTTAGTCATTTTTGGGATTAGGATTTGAAAACTCTATTGAATATCATAGGGATATGAATAAGTAATGAAAAGAACAACCTAAATTTTGGTGAGTATAAATTAAGTGGTTTATTAATAAAATCCATCCCTGACTAGATATGAAAAAGTTGATGTGGCTCTAGTACAAATGTTTCTAGTGGTAAAACACAAAAACATCGCATTGAGCAATTCTCAAAGGGGGTCTAGTGGATGGAAAAGAGAATTTATACACTCTTCAATCGACACTCCCATGAGATTTTATTTATTATATTGAAAATCATTGTATGAACCATTATTAATGGAGAAAAAAATACCACAAATATAATACGTTATTGAATATATCATGGATAACATAGATCGATCATTAGAAAGTCATATCTTAAGAATATAAATGTAATTTATAAGTTATCCATTTTTTGTCATTGGATTACCCTTTATTATTTTAATAGTTGAAAATATTTACCTCTAATTTCCCTTTTATTCTAGAAAATTATTGTTAATAGCATTAATCGTGCTAACAACCGATGCGGAGATCATTGTTATGAATGGTAAAATTAGATTCCTTATCTTATGGGAGTGGGAATCACAAATATTTTCTTGATAATCGTTTAGTTAAATAATGTTTTGAATAGAAAATTTGATCAAGAGGACCACCCCCCCCCATGAAGTAATATGTTAGAATCGAGAGCCTACAAAAAAAGCCTCCAACATTCATTGGATCATATGATCCCTCAATCATCGAATAATTGATCAACTCCATGGAATAGATCTTCTCCATCCTTCAATGTTATGAAAAGAGGAGGTTCTTATTTTTTTTCTTATCGTATGGAGGGTGTACCTGATCAGTGGTGTAAGTTGACCAAAAATATGAAGAATAATGAAGTGGTCAAGGTGATGGGATGGAAGGATTTCCAAAAATGGTTTTTTTTGATAAATATTTTCCATCCACTCTATGCCTTATGATAGAACATGATTTTATGGCACTCAAGAAAAAGGACTACGAATATGTTCAGATGTATGAGTCAAACCTCATAGGACATGAATGATACGCCTTTGGTCTTTTTGTAGCCCCTGAATGCATGGTTGGCCACTTCTTTGGTGGGATAAAACCTAGTCTACAAAAATCCCAAGAGATTTGTGACTTTGATAGTTATGATGAGATATTTTGGATGTTCCCTCAATGTCGAGATAGAGATCAGTGAATCATAGTGGTATCATGGGGAAAAGAAGAAAATAATGGAATTAAATTATGTGAGTTTGATGGATAAATCCAACAGTTCTTACAAATTCTATCACCCCGGTTGTCGAAAGTGTGGAATGAAGCACCAAGGAAATTTCATGAAGGGTGAGGAAATTATTTAGGTGGGGAAATGAAGGGAATCTAGCTAGAAATTTCTGACAAGTAAAACACACTAATACGACAGAGGAATGGAATGCTCTATTCGATCCTCGAATCATTGTTCATTGCTATAACTACAAAGAACAAGGTAACATTGTGAATATGTTCCATAATCTAAGTGTTTTTTGAGGAAACCAACAACCATCAAGGCAACAAGTGGGGCTTTCAATCACAACCACTGAATTTAATCTCAACAAAGAAGTGGTGATATGTACACTAGTTATTCATTCAATTGTAGTGAACCTAATTTTTTCCCTAGTTCTTGGAATTCTTTTATTTCACAAAGGACTAGTATAATAATATAAACATCACCACAAACAATGGATGTAGAGATATTGGGGAAAAACAAAAATGGGAAAATTATTCCATCGTATGTATATAACTCCTCCCCTGTCACAATTTTTAGATTGAACATCCTAAAAAACCTCATCTTACTCCCTCTAGTATAATTTGATGCAATTTTTTGTGATGTATTGTTTTTCTCTATAAATATCTAACATAAATTATTGTGAGAGGAAATCACTATCTATATGGTAAATTGACCCCCAATTCTATAAAATTTCATGGAAGAAGATGAATCTTATTTACCACCATCACCTCTTGCATGGAAATTAATTTTCTATGAGCACATGTATCTTTCTTATATGATTGATTCTAAGGAAGGAACCATCCTTGAAGACATACCTATTTTGAGGGGATTATCTGATGTTTTTTCCAAGGAATTGGTTGTTCTTACTCCTAGAAGAGATGTTTGTTTTCTTGATTGATCTTATAACTAGGTCATTTCAAATATACAAGACTCCACATTGAATAACTATTGTGGACATTGAGGATCTAATGAAACAACTACAAAATAATTAGGATAAAAGGTTTATACACCCAAGTGCTTCACTATGGGATGCAACCGTCCTATTTGTCAATATGAAGGGTAGGTAAATTTTACTTTTCATTGATTATTGTGGGCTCAAAAAATCATGATAAATAAAATGTATCCTTTTTCCACAAATTGATGAATTCTTAGATCAACTATTTATATTACAATGCTTATCCAAGGTGGATATGTGGTCCAGATATTACCATGTAAGGGTGAAGAAGAGGGACCTCCCCAAGACATATTTTTATTCAAGGTACGAGCACTACGAATTCATAGTATGGACTTTAAGACTCACTAATTCTCCAGAAATCTTCATGAAACTGTTGAATAGAGTCTTTAGATAATACCTAGAAAAAAAAGTGGTGGTCTTTATATATGATAATCTAATATTCTCCAAAACCATGGAGGATCATATGGAGAATCTCATAATTATACTAAAGACCTTGTGAAAATAGAAGATCTATGAAAGGTATATCAATTGGGAGTTTTGATTGAAGGAATTCTCAATCATGGATAATATCATCGCAATCAATGGGATATCTGTGTATACTTTCAAAAAAATTAAATGGAGCGATGTTTGAAGCAAAAATATGTGATGGATATCCATAGCTTCCTGGGGTTGGCTATATATTATCACTGATTGGTGAGAAATTTTTCCTGATTGTAAAACACTCTTACCAAGCTAACTCAGAAGGGAGTCAAGATTTCTTGGAATGATGAATGTGAATAATTTTTCATGGAGTTAAAGAATAGACTTATAACTTCCCATGTGATCACACTACCCAAAAGTGGGAAAGTTTTATTAGCCTATAGTGATGCTTCAAAAAAGGTCCCTAGTTGTTTTTTGATGCAGAATGAGAATGTATTTGCATATGCATCAATGTTGTTAACAATTGATGAGCCAAACTATCCCACACATGATCTGCAGTTGGATGTGGTGAACATTACATTGATAATATGGTGTAATTATCTCTTTTGGGAAAAGTTTGAAATATATATATATATATATCATAAAACTCTCAAATATATATTCACATAGAATTAGATGAATATATACCAATGAATATGGTTAGATTTCATCAAGGACAATTACTACAAAATCAATTACAACCCTTGGAATGCGAAAAAGGTGGAAGATGATCTATATATAAAGGAAATAGAAATTATATCATTGATGACAATTTAAAATGATGAAATATTTATATATTTTATGAAGAAGGAAATGGAAATCATAAAGAAGGAAACTTCATCAATCCTATCACAAATTATTTCTCAACCATCTATTTTGGTAAGGTTAAAGGATTATCGAAAAGATGATGTTGGAATTCAGAAGAAAGAGGAAAATATTTAAAAATGGTAATCCTTGGAGTTCAATGTTAAGTGAGAAGGAATTATTAGATTTTGGTCCAGACTGTGTCTTCCATCAAATTTGGAATTGAAAAAATACTTTTGGATAATTCACATAAATCAAATTTTTCCATTCACCCACGAAACACGAAGATGTACGTAGATATCTAAGAGATCAATTGTTGGGATAACATATAGAAGGAGATCTCTAAATATAAATCAATGTGTATTTATGTAAGAAATTTAAGGACGAGTGGATGAATTATAAGGAATGATACAGCCATTACCCATACCAACATGGAAATGGTAGTTCATCACTATGGAATTTGTCATTGGAAATCTGAATATATCCATAGGAAACAATGTTTTTTGGATTGTTTTGGATAGTCTTAAAAAGAAAACACACTTCAATTCAATTTGATAGGATTTTACCATTAGATCAACTAGCATAGATCTACATCAAGGAAGTGGTAAGGCTATATGAAGAACCACTATTAAATTTGTTGGCCGAGATCCATGATTCACCTCTATGTTATCTAAAATTCTCCAATACACATTTAACACTGAGATAAAATTAGTCCCAGCCTATCACCCACAAACTAATGGACAATTTAAATAGACTATCAAAACACTTGAAGACATGTTGAGAGCTTTCTCAGTGGAAATCAAAGGTAGATGGGACACAAATCTTCCTTTGGTGGAGTTATCTTAAAATACAAATTTCTACTCAAGAATCCTAATGGCTCTTTATGAATCCCATTATGGGAAGAAGTTAAGAATATAGACATGTTAGGATGAATTTGGGGAATGAAAACTTATAGTTCTGTAAATGGTGAAACAAATGGTGGAGAATGTTAAGACCATCCAATAGCACATCAAATCTTCTTAGAGTCCATAAAAGAGTTTTGTTTACAATCTTTGATGAGACCTGGATATTGAGGTTGGAGAAATGGTATTCCTTTACTTATCTCTATAGAAGAGAGTTATGAGATTTTGGAAGAGGGGAAATCCTAGTCCTTGGTGCATCATCCCTTTTGAGATCCCTCATCTCATCGGGAACTAGCCTATAGACTAGAACCCCCACTGAACCAATCTCATGTCTATGATGTATTCTATGTATCACTCTTATGGAAGTACATACCAGGTCCATCACAATTACTCAATCCAGAGGCGGTCCCATTAGAAATTATATCTCCTTCAAAGATAAGCTTATGAAGATCTTATATCATAGAGAAACATTTTTACAAAACAAAACTTTGTCCATTGTCAATGTTTTGTGGAGAAACTACAAGTTTGAAGAAGCGGCATGGGAATCGATGGAAGTGCTGTAAAAAACATACCGTCATTTTTTTAATTTGGGAAAATTATATTTCAAGGGAACATTTTCTTATGTGGGGAAGGTTGTAATGACCCCAACTGTTATGAATAAAATTCAATTTCATTTCACTAAATGTATTATGGATGTAGAAATCACATTCAAAACAATTATTATATTATATCCAATTGAATTTAAATGATCCTTAAGTATCCATATCATTTATAATATAGTCGTTGAACAGTAACCACATGACTAAAATAAATATATGGTTTTAACAAATCCTTTAGGCACAGATAAAGGATGTGATAACCTCAACCAATAGGATCATACCCTTTCAATCCCATTTATTAGAGCTTATGAGGGAGATAGCATTTCTAGGATTTTCCCTATATCAAACCCAAGACTTGATCCAGCAAATTAAGCATTAGAAAAAACAGTTATGGGTGATTTTCAAGATCATCGAGATCATGGCCCAAATATCATTCACATGGAGGCCCAATGAAATCCCCACCATCACCCACCATAATATTAGGTATATGTTGGTGTAATAATTGGATATGTAACAAAACCCCAGTATTATGATTTTTTTCATTATTTATTTCTAGAATAATAAATATAGTTCTATTTTATTATTGTCTCACTGTAAGTGATTTTTAAAGAAAAAATATTATTTTGGGTTAATATTCAAATTCAATTAAGAAATATATTTTTATGAATTAATGTATACTGGAATTAAATAATATTTTAAAAAATATTAATATTAATATACTTTTGTTAAATTTAAATGATCATATAATTTTTATTAATTCTTGAAAACTTTTTTTGTAAAAACATGAAAATTTACAATAAATGTAGATTTTCAACATAAAAGGGAAAATTAAAAATGTTAGATAATTATTTCGACAGTATTAATATTATTTTTGGAACCAAGCGGTTGAAATTATCCAACAATGTGTTTTTTATAAATCTCTGATACAGTCAATTTTTTTGGTAGAAATTAAATTCCATATAAATATATAATGTGTTTATGACATTATAATGACCCAATAGTGACTTAATAAAATATTATAATGGTTATATTTGCCCAAATATATTTATAAGTTGAAAATAATTTAATTTTATGTCTCTTTTTTTATTTTATAAATACTTATTGAATCTTCCAGGACATATAAAATATTTTGTGATTTTAAAATCATTTCCATGAAAGTGTGAATCACCTCCTCATAATCAAGGGAAATATTTTAATATCTTTAGAACTAATACCTTTCAAATAATTTATACAACTCCTCTTTTATAGAAATCATGGTATGGTTTGTGGTTTCGAATATTTTAGTGTGTAGGGTCCAAAACAAAAAATAATAATTCCCCCACCTTTCCTATATAAACCATCCCAAACACCCATTTCACTTCACTCAAGATATTTTAAACTATATCACCTTCATAAACCTTATCCATAAATTCCACCCTATTCTCCCTAATCTACCAACAATACCTCCCCTCAATCCTTTGGAGTCACATATCCATGTAAGGGATCTACCTCTCACCTTTTTCTCAAAGCTCCTCTTTTATGTCATGACTTTTAATTTCCATTTTTTTTATTAGGGATATTTTATTATATAAACCCTGGATTTATATTTGATGTATACATGATGGGATATTACATTCACTCCCATTTATCACCCTGATTGTCCCTTCATCTCATATATTACTATGCCAAAATTCTATAATAAATTTCTCTCTTTAAATTTTCATTCAAGAATTTATTTTTTATTAGGCTTCTATATTGCATTTAAAATGTTGTGATATTAAGTTCCATGATCACATTACTTTTATTTTAATATATAAATGATGGGATACCCATTTATCTCTCATCAACCAATATTATGAACAATAATTTGACATTGTTATGATGTTGAAATTGCATAACGATTTCCCATACCAAAATCATCATGTAGTGAATACCATACCCATTTCCTAATCAACGATTTTACCTTCTAGGGTCATGTAATTATTGAATGGAGAAATAAATGTATTTATTCCACATTCATTTATTGTGTAATAACTTATCATGTTGAATGATTCTATGTTATATGATTTGTGTGGTACACTTATGCATGAAATGAAATGTTTATGAAGGGTGTACCCCGATAATGCTCCAATGCATTGGGTAATGTGTAGTATCATGATACACCATGTGAAATGAGGGTTTAATCATGATAATTTAGGTGAAATAAAGGATTTCTCATTAAAATTCATGTGAAATGAGGGTTTAACCATTCTAATTCATGTGCAATGTGGGTTTACTGATGCTAATCCATGTGCAATGAGCCTTGGATTATTATAAAATATTGTTATACGTTGTTTCCACATTTCAATATTATGAATATAATCTAATATCATGACTTTATGATATTGTT
The DNA here is from genome assembly GCA_963277665.1 of Viscum album. Classification (NCBI taxonomy): domain Eukaryota; kingdom Viridiplantae; phylum Streptophyta; class Magnoliopsida; order Santalales; family Viscaceae; genus Viscum; species Viscum album. Next base: position 1,926,286,029 of record OY728160.1, read on the forward strand.
TATTTTTCACCCCATTTATATTCCTATTGATGAACATATACTGGCTTCCTCAAGTTATGCCATGTTTATTCCCTTACTGGGATTTAAAGATCACCCTTTAATTATGTATATCCATAGGTTATCCCATGAAATGATATGTATGAAAGAATGTGTGGTAATTTTAAATAATTTTATTAATAAGGATGTGTATTTTTTGTTTTATATTATTATTTAATGTTCTTATGCCGCCAATAAATACTGGACCTCTCAAACTTATAAGTTGTAATATCTGGAATTGTATGAAATAAATTAAGTTTAAACTAGAAATATAGAGTACGGTTATTATAAGGGACGTTTATATCTGTGACTCCATCATCATCTTAGATACCCTTTTATTTAAATACCATGTCTATACAACTTCCATGAATGATCTGACTAATTCCAACATCATATCATTAACCCTCTTCTTCCCATTCCACATCTACACCACCACCATATTTGTTCCCACCTTTACCATATCAATATCCTATTATGTATCTCCTTTTCTACTACCAATATTATTCCTTTTCAATTCTGCCTCAAACTCTAAAAATCCATAAAAAATCTAAATATTCTATTAATTTAGCTTCCACCCCAGTGCATGAATACCTCCTAGAGAATGCATTGGAAAAGACACATCATTCAGAGGATGCTAATCTAGGATAGCACACAGATCCATCATAGACTATTGAGTAGCCTACAATATGTTCTTTTTATCATAACTAGATAAAATTATATCACTTTATTTTTATTATATTGTATCATGAAATAGTTATTCTTTTTTCCTCTACATTCTTATTCAGTGGGATATTATTCTAAGTGATGTGGGCGCACATATATGCGGAAACATGAGAATCCCAAGACCTAGGAATGGTTGATTATTGTAAATAAAATAGATAGTGGGTAAAAATTAAAGATAGTGTGGAAGTTTGTTGGACACAATATCCAAACACCATGATATCATTCTGGTGGAACCGCGTTTATGGAGACAAATTTGTAAAGACATTAGGGACAAAGCATGGGATCATATATTGGAAATAATGTTTTTTAAATTTATATCAATATTGATTTTGTGACTATATGAAATAACATGTTCATTATATATTTTGTTTAATATTATTGATTAAGAAGTCTGTAAGACTACAGGGCTTTTGGATGTTGGGGTTTTATTGAAATCATACAGGAATGAGATGTTTTTTGGTTGGAAGAGAAGTGTGGGTTTTAATTTAGAATGTGTACCCACATTTCTTGACTATAAAAAAAGCACAATATCGAAAAATGATTTCACATTGGAAGACTAATAAGATATATTATTTAAAATGTATAACGGTTTTTATAAAAAAAGTTAATTATTATATCGTGTATTGAAATTTTTTTAGGAATCATCGGGGAAATAAGAAAAGGGATTCAATGACATATATAAACACATTGGGGTGCACTACAAAGCTCAAGCAGGAGAAGCACTAGTTATATTAATCTGAATTAAAATAATGTCAAACCCAATGTCATATGATTTATTTACAACAAATAATTTTTCCCCTTATATAATCAAAATAATAGAATTCCACTTATTAATATAAATATTAACAATTATTTCACCTTAAAAGTAAGTTTCACTTGATGAAGATCACCAATAATTGTAATCACAGACCCATTAAACATCTATGAAACCCAACATATTCAGTTATGAAATAAATTAATAAGAAATACCATAACTCTGTGTTTTTAAGACACCTGAGAATTTTTTTCTATTACATAAAATGTTTCAATTTTGGATCACACTGATATCTTTCATAATTAGAAATTGCATATAGTATATAGGGATTTTAAAAAAAATTATTCTTCAAAATATTCATTAAATTTTATTCTGATGATATGTATTTCTTATAGAATCCTTTATCAATCTCATTCAAATTTTAAATACCTACTATGTTGTATATGATCATTGGAGTCGAAACAGTATATATTTTGGACGTAAGCTATTCTAGATGATATCAGGATGTCAAATTTTTATGAATCCAATAAACTGATTTTTCTATGTTCAAAATGTAGAATCAAATAGTGACAAAGTTCCAATAACATATTCTTGACAAAATTTTAGTGGTTATGGATCTTAGGAATATAATATGGAGAAGAACTTTTTGATGCTAAATATTTCAGAACTTATGTTTTAATCTACTTCAAAATTCATTGAATGAAAAAACATGTGTACTCTAATCAATGAAATTATTAAGAGAACAGGTATTGAATATATTATTCTTCAATTCATTCTTCAATAATTCAGTACATCACATAATCCCAAAGGCGATTCATGTACAACCTCTCTATGTAGTATCATGATCCATTGTTAGACATGTCCCTAGTTAGCTATGCTCTGTAGATCCATTGACTGAATTGCATGAATAGTGTGTTGAAGTATGAGAGTTATATTTTAGAACTCATAGTAATTTTTTTCACATATATCCATAACTAAAATTTTTACAATAGGATAATGTTGTGACATTAGCAATACCATTAAATTTTCTCATGTAATTAGTAAATTCGATACAGTAACACTAACTAATATGGATCATGAATTATTATAATGTTACTACATAACCACATTGTATGGAGGCAATCCACCTGTAATTGTATATATACACTATACATTCATCTCCACCATAATTCTTTATAGTTGTTTCTCATAATAGAGAGCCCAAATTCTCTTGTAATTCCAATATTATTATTGTTTGGGAATCCTCTTGATCCCTTTACAACTCTATCCCTCTAACCACATTCCAAATAAAATTATCACATGGGTTTTCAATGATATATAATCATTTATATGGGATTAATTCACCATTGTGTTACGATGAATTATTGATATAATGGATTATGGGTCTTTTCTTTATCCATAAGGATCTCATTGCATATACCCACAAACAAAGGGATATACTGGTTTTCTAAACGTCTTGTGTTTTATTGTGATCCTCCCCATATAGAATCTATAATGTATTCACCATGGGTTCTATTGTCATATTATACCATGAATGATACTTCCAAAACTCTATGTAATGTTATGAAAGACTCAGATCGCTTCATAAATCCCCTAGCTTTCAGTTAATTATTTAATCTCATAGAATTTCAATATTCTAATTATCATTCACAACCAAGGCTATGGTAGAATGAGTACAACAAAAATGGTGTGTTTTCACATTTTATGATACTCTATGTTCCCTTCATGATTGTAATTCATTACTATTTTTTGACATATAATTTTTCTTCCAAATATGAGTTTTTCAAAAAATGTGGAAATTATATAATGTGATTCATTTTTCCTTATAATTCCACCCTTTACACCCCAAAATATCTAATTTTTTTGTCTTAGTTGGGAAAGATTCAATATATATATATTTATTTATTTATTTATTTGATCCCTAGACACTTATTCCAAGACGTGTTCTGAGTTTTTTTAGCAGACAATATTTTTTTTAATATCCAAACACATGTTAATCACAAGATATATGGTAGGTTTCTGTATTTACTGTACCAATTAATTATATGTATCCCATTATAAATTCAATATTTGATTTATCCTATAAATATGTTGTGTAATATAATGTTTTTGAGGTTTATAACTTACAATTTCAAGTCAAAGTCTCATTCTTTCTACATGAATCACGTACACCATTTAAGGATGTCCCATAAACATATAGGTAAAACAATGGAACCAAAAAGAAATTATTATACTAGTTTTTTTCTCATGAACCTTAAATATTTTACCCACATGACATTTATACTGGGTAACCCCTAACATGAAATTTAGATAATGGTTACATGGACACTCCATATTGGGGCAAACTCATGTAGATCCACCAAGAACTTTGAAATGTCGGATTGTGTATTATCTTAAAAAAGATATTACCCAGGGTTTTAATCTTAATCTTTATGTCCACAATGCATTTACAATCATATACTACCTTGAAAATAAGGATATTTAATTTTAATATTCCAATGGAATCCCAACAAGTCCATGATTTAATATGTGGTTATTGAAGTGGATTTCAATTTTCATGGGTTTCCATCTACACCTATAAATAGATATATTTTATATTTTTATATAGGTCAGGCATGACACCTGTTATCATTCTATTGAGATCCAATTATTCATAGAACTCATTATACTACCTTCAAATCAATTATTGATCTTTCCTAACTAGACCTTTATGTGATTAATTCCTGAAATCATTCCATTTCAATGATTCTTTTACCTAGTGATCTTTAACTTATGAAGTAAAAATTTGAGACAAAAGTATCCATATATTTTTTACTTAATGAATGAAAGAAGTCATCATCACAAAGATATAAATTTTATGAAAATTTTCACGGTTAATTAACATTAAATTTAATGATAATTTTCCATCACTCGTGACCTTAAACTATACTGATGGGTCCTAAATGAATAACCTAAGAATACATATCCCATCATCATTTTAACATGACATTAAACTTCTAGGAACGATCACATACATTGACTCAAACTATGAGAATCATAATAAATTATTGCTTTATTCCCATCATCATATAGATTTATAGTACATGTTATTCTATATTGATTTGTTAGTATTTTAAGCCTTATTTTTAAATTATGTCTATCACTCCTTGACATATTGATTTAAACCATGAAATAAATGGATGAAATTTTATTTTCCTAAATTAGGATATATATATATATATATATATATATATATATATATACCTCTCCTGGTGTAATCACAACACTGTTTGTCATCCCAGTTCTATATTAATTTAACAACATCATGCAAAGAATAAAAATCGAACATAATTAATTTATGTTCATTGATTGATTAAAACTATAGTGTAAATCATTATAATTCAAAGATGGTATAAATATATAACATAAACTCTAGAATTATATGATAGAAGAGAAATCTAACATAATTATATTCCTTGTCCAAAAAAAATTATATCATAAACCTTTAACATACCTTGATGATATAGAAATATACTGTAAACCATTTTCCTTCCAAGATGACAAATATTTAACAGTATACACCTCACTCCTTCCTAGATAGAAATAAAAATCATTATTGTATACAATATACCTTCCTAAATGGTACTAAACACCATCCAAATCAATTTAACTTTCACGATAGTGCAAAAATATAGTGTAAAAAAATCACATTCATGGATGGAACTAGACTCAAGTGTAAAAAATTATAATATTTAGATGGAATATAATTCTATATATACCTTTCACCTTCCCAAATAACACAAAACTCTTTTATAGTTATCCATAATTCCAAGATAAAACTAAATATGAGATTTACTACCAATATGAAATTAGACTATCGTGAAATCTCTCTTCCTCATTTATAATCATTATATTTCAAGTTTCCTAAAGATCAGATTTTTATATTTTATTTAATATTCATTAAAATGCATCTGATTCATTTGACACATTTTATTAAAAGTAATTAGCATGTTTACATGGAATATTTTGATGAACTATACATAATTCTATAAATGGTTCCCAAACTAAAAAATAATTTTATTTTTCTAATGATTAAACCTCTCATTCTCTTAGTGTTTATTTTTCCACAGAATTCCGATCATGAATACACATATTAGATACAAATTTATATAGGAGGATCTTAGGCTTACACAAATTTATTTTTATTAATTTTTAATTTATATTAATTTTTTTCCATTTTATTATTTTTCAATATTATAAAATTTTTACATTGTTAATATGTGTATACTAATCCAAGTCATTTGTGACGAGCTATTTTGGGAATTTTTGGTCTTGTACGTGGAGCTATATTATTTTCTTCTAGTAAGAAGAAAAAAATATGGAAGTGTAGTAAATGCACAAACATAAATAAATATTTCATTTTTTCCAAATATTTATACAAAAATCCTAATAAAATATCTTGTTTATATTTTCAACAGACTGCACTAGAGTCCCTTGATGACAAAAAAGATGCAAACATCAGGATGGATGATCGTTTGAGTCATGTTTTAGGTGATCCGATCTTGGGAATATTCCAATGTTGACATGAAAAAAACATCATCCATTCCAGGTCTTGGTCCTCATCGAGCACCTCTCAAGTATCTCAGACCGTCGAGTTTCATGGTGGTCATGTTGAAGCATCTAATGGAAAAATATTAGTTTAGATGAATGTGAAAAAGTAAACAGGATAATTTTTTAACTAAGATGATCACTGAACTATTCCTGAAAAATTTTCTATTATAAATCAATCACATCAATCAAAGGTTGTTACTACTATTTATTCATTTATAGTAATGATGCATTCTTTAAATTATGCCTCTAGTTATTCCAATGACAGTCCTACTGTAAATCCAGGTGAAGAAAGTATAGATGATGTTGTTGTTGATGTTTCTACTCAATATGGTTCTATTGAAGATGATTGTACAGATACTTCTGATGGAGATTATGTTTTTTTGGATGGTAAGGATGAGGATGTAGGTGATGGGAGAGATATTTATCCCCTTATTTTTTTGACATAGTAGAAAGGTGACTTGTGTAGTTCTGTAATGATATAAATTTATTTTATTTTATGGATTTATATGTATATTTTAGAATTATATATTGTTTGAAATTTATTGAAACTGATTTATTATATTCTAAATGATGAAAATCTATATATCATTGAAATTTGATTTATAATTTCATGCATTTTGGGAAGAAGGTGGTGAGACTACTAAAAATTTCAGTCCGCTACCTATACCTATGGTTTGTAGACCCATGGGATTAGGTTCTCTGATGGGTATACATAGACCAAAAGTTTTTATACAGTCAGTGTAGATCTACACCAACGTTTTATTGAATCAATGGGTATTATAAAATCAATGTGACCTATACCCATAGTTTTACACAAACATTGGGTATAGTACTATACCAATTCCTAACCTCCCCATGGTTCCCAAAACCTTGGGAATAGCCTATAACCATGGTTCAAAACAATAGGTGTAGGTTCCTTTTCCATTAGTGATGTTGACTTGGTTTTGACCGTGTGGTGTGGTTTGGGGAAATTACTTTCAATGTATTTATATGAATTATCATAAATGTGTTAATGTTTTGTTATGTGTATTGAGATGTATGTCTAGAATTTTAGAGATATTCCTCCATGAAGATTATTTTTGAGAGGATGATGGTTGTTTATGGATGGAAATGATCTTCCATAAGTGGAACCCAAGGAACTGGTGGTTCTAAATGGATAGGAAATAGAGAAGTTACAAGGGATCATTAATCAATTAACGAATTTTTTGGAGAGAGATATGTAGAGAAGGTTGTGTGATTATGTCTGACCTAACATGGTTGATTTAGTTGTAGCATGCTACTCTATTTACTGGAGAGTGTGGACCTAAGGTAGTTGAGTTCTTGATTGAGTCAATCTCGATTATACTTGACCCCTTAGAGACTCCGGTTGAGAATGGACTAAAATTGGATACATACATGTTATGTGGTCATGTGAAGCATTTGTTGGACATCTAGACATGGGATAGACAGTTGGAGAACATGGTTTGTAAGTACATTCAAGAAAAGTTCATGGATCACTTTTACCCAGATACGCTGAGGTGGGAGAGAGAGGCTGATTTTATAAGGATGAACCATGGAAGTATGTTCATAATGAACTATGATAGTACCTTTATGTATTTAAAAAGTTGTTCTCCAGTGTTGGAAATAGATGAGGCCAAATTGTTAACATTGTTTTAGGATGCGATTAAATGTTAAATCAGGTCCTAGTTGAACATATAAATGAAAAATAATGTTTAAAGTGGAAAATCATGCAATCATATAAGAAGGAAACCTAAAATAGGCTTCTATTTTAGGATATGTGGTTTCTGCTGAATGTTTACGAGGAACAACTTCTAAGAGAAGGAAGCATCATTATGAGAATTTATTCTAGATAAGTGCAATGAAAAGTCGCTAAGGGGAAAGGGTCAGTCACACAGGACCATACCCATATTATCTATCACTAGAGTGGCAGGTCTGGACACTTTCATAGACAGTGTGCAAGACCACTAGTAGAGTGCTGAGGATATGTAAATACGCAATATATATAGTGGTTCTTCATTAACCCATGGTAGAGGGGTTTAGAGGGAGTAGTTATGCAGAACCAGAGTATAGAAAGGGGATATTCAACACCATACCAATCAGGAAGTTATATTTCTACTAGTTTTGGTAGTATAGGATGTGGGCATGGTGCTTCTTGGAAAGAGACCCATATCAGTAGAGTGGTACAACTTAGGGGACTCAGACTGCATCATGAGGAAGATGGAAGGATGGTTACACATCATTCAACCTTCAGTGGGGGATAGCAAGATTGGACCATCAATAGTTAGAGGTGCTATCGTTGTTTATGATATTCCTTCTAGTTCTTTATTTGATATGGGTTCATTTTATTCTCTTATATATGAACATATTGTAAATAGTTTGAGACTAAGAATGAAGTTTCTGAGCTGTTTGATGATGATGGTATGATTGGGAGAGATTTGATTGTGAAATCGGTGTTCTCTTGAGGTTATGGAGTATAATTCATTTTAGGATAATTATATACATGACATTCCAGGCATAGACTTAATTATATGTATGGACATTATAGTAGAATACACAACCCATATAGATTATTTCTATATGAGATTAATGTTTACATATCCTAAGGGTTATCGTTATATACATTGTGAAGAGTGTGATATCCAGGCCACCAATGCAAAGAATTCTCTTCAACAACTATTTGATCTCACCATCAATGTTTCTAGTCTATTACCATATGATAGAGGTATAAATCTGAATGTATTTATCCCCATAAGGGATAGGTTTCTAGACAATTTTCCTCAGGAATCCTCAAGAATTTCACCTAATTGAGATGTGTAATTTACAATTGAGATCATATAAGGGGTTGAGACAATTTATAATCAAAAATACAAAATGGGTCCCAAAGAGATTAATGATATTAAGAATATACTATAAGAGTTATAGGATAATGGATTTGTCTATCTGAGTATGTCACCTTGGGGGTCTCCAGTCTTGTTTTCTAAGAAGGCATATGGGACTCTACGCCTTTTGTTGATTATCAAAAGTTGAACTGAATGAATATGAAGAACCAAAATCCTATTCTTTATATTTATGACCTATTTGACCAGTTTATGAGAACTTTTGTCTTCCCAATGATTTTCTTAAGATCATGGTCTCATCAGTTGAGATTTCAACCTTCTGAGATGACAAGGACTACTTTTAAAAGCAAGTATAGCCGATTTGAGTTCTTCATGATTCAATTTGGGTTGATGAATGCATCAGCAATGTTTATGGCCTTGATGAGATCAGTCTTAGTTTTGTACCAAGATTAGTTTCCAGTTGTTTTTTGAATTACATCCTTTTGTACTCCAAGACTCATGACTATCATGCACAACCACATGAAATTTTCTAAGTAAAATTATGGAGCACCAGCTATATGCCAAGATATCAAGGTGTCATCTCTGCATCGATTAGGAACACTTCTTGGGTCCCATAATCTCAATGAAAGGTCTATTGGTGGATATAGAGAACGTACTAGTATTTTTATCATGGGGGAAGGCCAAGAACATTTTTGATAACCGTAGAATTATAGGGTAAGTATACTATTTTTAGATGTTCATCCAGGATGTTTCTCATTTGGAAACACCTATTTTGAGCATGAAAAATAGTGGAGTAATGTTAAAATGGTCTATATCACATAGTAATATGTTCTAGCAGTTGAATAAATTATTGCAAATGGCACAAATTTTGATCATATCCAATCTAAGAAAATATTATATGGTGTTTTGTGACACATATTGGGTTTTTCTTGGAGAAAATTTGATACACATAGGTCGATTTGTGGAATATAGGTCTCGATAGATGATGCCACATGAACATAATTACCCTATACACGACCTCATATTTGATGCAGTGGTTTATGCTTTGAATTGGTAGTGGTATTGTCCATTGGGAGAAACAATTATATATATACTACTCATAGGATACTAAATTATGTCTTTTCACATCATAATTTAAATCATTATAAGTGTAATTGGGTTGATTATGTACAATCATATGATTTTGAGCTCGAATACATTCCTAGGAAATAAAATTGTGTTTCTAACATTATATGATGGAAAACGTGGAACTAGAAAGTTCAAGAGTCTAGTGTTGAATGAATGATGATGAATTTCCAAGATGAGATACATATTGTGGTTCAAGATTTCCAGGATCAGATGAATCGTGTATCTGTTTTAGAGGACTATACACTTTTGGTCCAGATTAATAAAATTTAGTATGAGGATATAAAATTTTTTGTCTTGAGGGAAATCCTTGATGGTGGGAGTCAACTTCTGATTGGATCCTAGATAATGATTATATCATCTATATCAAGAATCGTTTTGTTGTTCATACAAGCATGTGGGAAGAGGTAATGATGAATTTCATACCTCAATGTGGGTGGTATAGTGACAAAAAATGTATCATGACCAATGATTATAGTATTGGTGGTTGGGCATGAAAAAATAGAAATCATGGTCTATGTCATTATGTTACAGCAGTCAATAGGTGAAGGAAAAGAAACATTGACCCGGTGGTTTACTATAGTCATTTACCATTTCAAAATGGAAGTGGGACAACATTAGCCTGGATATTGTGGTGGGTCTCTGGAGAAATCCTCATAAGAATGAAACCATTTTGGTGGTTTTGGATTGACTGAAGAAATTAATTCATTTCATACCAATGCGGTAGACATTCTAAGTGGATCAGTTTTTATATATATACATTCAGAGGGATATTCTATCATCATGGGGTTCAATGGAGTATTATTTTAGGGCATTATTAATGCTTTACATTGTGTTTCTTGTATGTTTTTCTGAAGGAGGCTGGTATATAGGTTTTTTTAGTATATAATCCCACCAACAGATAGATGGGCAGTAAAATTGTACAATATAGGTTCATTAGGATTGATTTTATCATGTTTAATAGACATCAGTGTGTGTTGGGAGAAGAACCTGTCAATTTTGGATTTTTCATATAACAATAGGGATCAAGAACAATTTAATATGACACCATATGTGGATATTTATGGTAATCCATGTATATCAAATATATTCTGGAGAGTGGCAGGTGAGTTTGACTAGTTGTGATTTTGTCTCATGTAGGAGACATCACAGAATGTTCAGCAGATTCAAAAACATATTACTATGACTCAGAGTAGACAGAAGTCATATGTTTATAGATGTTGACGAACCCAATATTTTTTATACAGTTATCTTGTATTACTTCAGGTGTCAGCCGTATTGGTTCACTGCAAGATAAGGATATAGGGGAAGCTAGCACCATAGTTTTTTTGTGCTTTTGAGGTTGTGGAGAGAATTGTTCAGGTTTCATACTAATTTTCTCTTCCATAAAAGTACATTTATATGGATTAAATATTTCATGTGTGATAGCTCTGGTGGTTTCACCCCAAACCTTCTCATGTGTTCATTTTGGATGATGTTGATATTGAGACTAATGCATCCTTTGTGAAGCATCTATGTAGCACCCCCATTTTGAGGTATGTAGATTTTTTATGTTTTTTATATGTTTAATGTGCATGGGATGAGTTAAGAAGAGGTTGGGAAAGTCTGGAATTGTTTTGTTTAAGTTTTGAGTCTTTTTTAGGGAGCACAGTTTGAGCACGGTTATGGTAAACCCTGAGGGTTCTCCCGGAAACCGTGCAGGGGAAAGGCAACATGCTTCATAGGGCATGTGCACAGTTTTCCAAACTGTTCGAGGAAACTGTACCGACCCCTCCCCTCGAGACAATGGTGTGTGCACAGTTAGCACACATTTTGTCAAACCGTGTATACTAACTGTGTTACCACTTAAAGCAAGGGTTTTTAAATTTGGGCTCCATTAGGACTGACCTATTTCACTCCCAATCTTCTCCCAATCGCGCCTCACTCTGGATTTTGGGTTCTCATAGTTTTAAGGTTCTCTCCCAATCTTTATGGATGTGATTCAAAGGGGTTTTGTTTTTTGGAAGGTGGTATCTCCCGGTTTTGTCTATCCTATTGTTTTCTTTGGGTTTTCCTCTATATTTACATCCCTCTCTCCCACTCTCTTGGTTTTATTGATATACACTCATTGTGTGTAAATCTTGGGTTGTGTTTGCGTTGGGTGTTGATTTTAAGGATTTTCGATGTTAGTGAAGGGGATATAGAGAAATTTCGGTGGTGTGTTCTTCAGATTTGAGGACGTGTGGTAGCTTGTGGATTGTTTACATTGGAACCCTAAAGGTAGGAGGCTTCATTATCAACAACACATAGTATAAATAATTGTATTTTGTTAAACTAGGATGTGTGTTGTTGAGTTGATTGTGTTTTTTTTGTTAAACAATTGTTGGAAATCATCTTGAGTTATGGTTGTGAAATCTGGAATATTTTGGATTTTGAATGACTGCTTTGGTTCATCATTTTTAAAATAGAGATTTTAAAATGGGGATTTTCTGTAGTTTTGACACATGGTTTGTATTAGATGTTTTCAATAAAAGGGAACGTATTATTAAAGTGAATTGGTTGTGTTGAAATTGTATTATTTGTTGGTTTTCAATAAAAGTCTAGTTTTATTGAAATGGTTTGAATTAGTTGAACACAGTTGGTTTTTGACATGATGGTTGTGTGTGTTCATGGGCATGTGGGATGGATAAGGGTTAGGGGTTTCCCACATCACTAGTGGGATGTATAAAGGTTTGGGTTCTCTCACATCAACGGGTGCATGTGGGATGGATAAGGGTTAGGGGTATCCCCCATCATTAATGGGATGGATAAGGGTTAGGGCTCTCCCCCGTCAAAGGGTGCATGTGGGACGGATAAGGGATAGGGGTCTCGCCCATCATTAATTGGATGGATATGGGTTAGGGCTCTCCCCCATCAATTGGTTCACTAAGGGCGACATTATGAAAGGATGAATCCCCACTCGCGAGTATAGGGATATCCAAGTTACAGGTAGGGTTGGTTGTGTGGATGTATGGAATGAATTGGGTATGTCAATTGAATATTTAGAAATGGTTTTAAAGCTTGTATAGTTATTTTTATGAAAAAATAATTTGGAGGAAAAATTGGTTTCAATTGCACTTGTTTATATTTGGTTATAAACTGTTTTGGTAAATTTTTTTATATAAACTATTTTATATAAATGTGGTTAATATTTTTATCCTAGTGGAATTTGTATGGATGTCATTTTGGGGAAACCTACTAAGTATTAGTACTCACCCCCTGCTTTGGCACTTTGGTGGTTTTGCATATGTTGTATTCCGGGATATAGGTAAAGGTAAAACATCTCATTGCAAGTGGTTCATGGTGATTCTTGGGATATGTGGTGGTTCTTGGAGCATGGAGCTTGGGGTGGAACTATAGAGTGAGTATAGGATTATTTTGGGTCTTTTGTTTAGTCCTTTTCATAGTAATCTAATATTGTGTTTATTGTATTGGTTTCTGGGTTGTATTGTGGAATAGTGTAGTTCCCTTTGGGTAATGTATGAGTTTGTTGTTTTGTTGAAATGCATCATTTAGTTTTTTGATAGTGGATTGTGTGGTTGGTTGGTTTTTTCTCCAGGGAAAATCATTCCCTAATCGTTTCTCAAAGCCCTCGGAATTTATTACCAGACTTTGGTGCCTTGGGAACATTGCTTAAAGCCAAGTAACCCTCACTGCCTCCTCAAGCCAATGAGGTAGGGGAACGGTGTTACAAGAGGTATCATCTTGTTTGGTCCTTTGGAGTTGATTCTTGGATTTTTATTTGATATTCATTGTTGTATATTCCTTGAGTTCGGATGGTTTCATGGAATAGTAATGTCGGAACAGGGAATGTATAGCATAAAATGACGTAGCTAACCCTTTTATGCATAAATTATTGTTACCAGGGAGTTGGGTAAATAAGTGTTGGAAACACATATAGGATTTTAAAATCTCATTGTCATGGGTTTATCCAGTGATATGATCATGACATTCATTATAGGGGAATGACTTCCCACTTGGATAGAATACATTATTTCTAGAAATTATTCATGATGTTAAAAAAATGTTCATTTTTCAAAAGTATGGAATTGGTTTTCAAATAAAAGATTTTGAAAAAGTGAATGATTATCGTGTTTTGAAAGTGGTTTAATTTTCAAAAGCATTTGAAGTGGTTTCAAAAAGAGTTGAACATGGGAAAAAGGATGTTTTGGAAAACAATGTCGTGATAGTTGATGTGATAGAATTTTAAATGCTTAGCATTCAGTTTCTAGAGAGTGAGATTGATGGAGTTTGTTCTTGGTTTAGAAAATGGAACCGGGTAGGTTTCATACAGACCAACCAAAAGTGGCAGATGATAATGTGGATTCAACTTAGTTCTAGGTGAACCAACAGCTGGTCTAGAGAATAGTGAAATCTTTCCAAGCTATAGGAAGCGTGAATCGAGCATCGATGGTTGAGAGGGATCTGTTGGGAGCTTCGGGTGGAGGAAGCATGGTGGTACCCATAGGGAATAGTTAAAACTCTAACACTGGGTTCAAGCAGAGGAGGGACACTTATTCCTAGGACTGGAGTATGGAACATAATCCGACGGTTGAATCGGTAAATCTTCCTCTGAATCCACAGAGTAAAACAAGATGTTTTTAGTGTGGATCTATGGTACACATCAAGCAGGATAACACGGAACATCCCAGATCATGTCATAATTGTAACAATATGGCATATCTTCAATGCTATTGTCACAGTGCTCCAAGGTCAGGTGCGCATGACACTCATTAGGGATCACAGACATCATACGCTTTGACGGGATGGGGACAGCAGCATACCCCTCATCAGTAGACAAAAGTCAGTCATGGTGATTCACGAAACACCACAACTACTCAACAGGGAAATAAAGATTATAGTGTGGCAACCAAGGCATTATTCAAGCCAGATAGGTTGTGGTGGATGATCAGTTGGGACCATCCATGGTGAGAGGTAATATTCTTTTAAATTATACCTTGATTAAAGTACTATTTTATATGGGTGCTTCACACTCTTTTATTGATGCATGTGTGGTTGAGTTGCTGGGTTTAAGGGTGGAAATGATGCCTTCGGTTTTGAAACATAAAACACCTCTGGTTCAAAGAGATTGTCGAGCCTTCTTGCGTAGATAATGTTGTATTGTTGTGGTCGAGGCTGAGCTAATGTGTAAATTCTCAGGGCTTGAGATGGATTGGTATAATGTAATCCTGGGAATGGATTTTCTGGTGGCGTTTAAGGCCCACATCGACTGTAACACACGAAATGTGGATTCTATGACACACGATGGTGTTAGACATATCTTTAAAAGAGAGAGGCATGAAAGGAAGGGTGCAATAGGTTTTTGGGAACCAGCATTGGGCACGTTATTATATCAGTTGGCGTTGTTGTCATTGGAATTGGTAGAGGGTGTTGAGAAGAGTGTTCTTTCAGAAGTGGTGGATTAGTTCATGGATGTTTTTCCTGATGAATTCTTTGAGTTAACTCCTGTAAGAGAAGTTGATTTTAAGATTGATCTCCTTCCAAGGGCCAGTCATATCTCACATCCGTCTTACCGAATGGAACATACTAAATTGCGATAATTGAACTTCTAGTTGGATGATTTAGAAAAAAAGGGTTTATTGAGCCTAGCATGTCTCTGTGGACAGTGCTTTTGTTGTTTTTGAAAAATTCACATGAAAAATTAAGGCTCTTGTTTATTATCGTAGACTTAACCAAGTTATAATAAAGAACAGATATCAGCTTCCATGAATTGGGGATTTGTTCGACCAGTTGAGGGGAGCCCAGTGGTTCTCCAAGATCGACCTGAGGTTGGGATATCAGCAATTGCGGGTGAGGAAGGACAATATTCCTAAAATAGCATTCAGAAGTAGATATGGACATTGTGAATATGTGGTTATTCCCTTTGGTCTAAAAAATTCACCAGTGGTCTTAAGTTCATTAATGAATCTGATATTTCAAAGATATCTGGTTCATTTTTTGTGGTTTTTGTTGATGATATATTGGTGTATTCGAGAACAAGGGTAGAGCATGATCATCACTTGATGATCATGTTAGGGATCTTGAAGGACTATCGGCTGTATTCCAAATTGTCAAAGTGTGACTTTTGGATTGAATAAGTCCATTTTCTTGGACATGTGAGTTTTGAAAGGGGTTTTTCAGTGGATCTGGGGAAGATAGAGGTTGTTATCTTATGGAAACTTCCAAAGAATGTTTTTGGGGTACGGAGTTTCCTCGATATAGCTCGGTATTATCGGTGTTTTTTCGTGATTTTTCACATTTGGAATTACTGATGACAGCTTTGACAATAATGAATGTTCCATTCTAGTGGAATGAATAGCTTCAGCTGTGTATCGAATAGCTAAAGGGTCACCTTACATCAGCACCAACCTTGGTTTTTCAATAACCAGGAAAAGGGTACGTGGTGTATTGCGATGCATTAGGATTAGGTTCGGGGTGAGTTCTCATGTAATAGAATCATGTGGTTGTGTATGGCTCACGATAGTTGAGGGTTCATGAGAAGAACTGCCCAACTCATGATTTGGAACTAGAAGTAGAGGTCCATGCCTTGAAAGTGTGGTGTCATTATCTCTTCGGTGAGAAATTGATGGTATATATAGATCATTAGAGCTTGAAGCACATTTTCTCACAAAGTGATTTGAAAATGAGGCAAAGGAGATGGATGAAATATCTCAATATGTTTAATTTTGACTTTATGTACACACCGGGTAAAGGAAATTCAGTAACGGATGCATTATTTAGAAAATCATATGCACATGTGGTGAAACAAGCATCCAACCTGTGGCAGTTGGTGTTGTTTATAACTGACATGTGGTTGGAATATGAGGACCATGACGATAGAGAAATCTTTATTCCGGTTTGGTTGATTCCTTACTTGGTTTTCCTAGTTTAAGAGGCATTGATATCTGCTTCTGAGTGTGTGAACATGAGGTCAAAAATCAATAGTGGTGTGATCATAGAGGTTTGGAAACTGAATGGAGATTCAGTTTTGTGATTTCGGAATCGTATTTTTGTACCAATTGCTTGTGAGGAGGATCTTCTCAGGCAGTATCATCATTCTATGTGGTCTATTCATCCTGAAATTCAGAAAATGTAAAAATAGTTGAAAGCGAAGTTCTAGTGGGATCGTATGTAAAGAAGAGTGGATTAGTTTGTTTGAATATGCTTGACCTGCCAGTAGGTCAAGGTAGAGAATTTGAGGTTAGCTGGAATGTTGAAGTCTTTACCAACCCATGTTTGTAAGGGGGAGAAAATAGAAATGGATTATTTCACATGTCACCCAAGAATGATAAGAATGAACGATGACATTTGGGTGATAGTGGATTAGTTAACGAAGTCGACCAATTTCATTCCAATTTGTGAATCTCATACGGTGGAAGATCTATCCAATATATATATCTCGGATATGGTAAAGAGTCATGGTGTTCTAGTTTCAACTATATCCGATAGAGTTCCGATCTTTACATCTCATTTCTGGAAATACTTATAGCATAACCTTGGATCTAATTTTACCATGATTTCGGCGTATCACCCTCAGACGGATGGTCAATCCGAGAGGACAGTGAAAACATTTGATGATATGTTGTAGGCTTCTGTCATGGATTTTGGTGGCTTGTGGGAGGAGCACTTTTCATTGGTTGATTTCTTGTACAATAACAGTTATCAAGAATCCATACAAATGGATCTATTTGAAGCGTTGTTTGGGCGGTGGTGTCGTTATCCACTATGCTGGGTGGATACAGATAATTCCTCAATGGTTTGACCGATCCTTTTCTAGGAGAATATGGAGAAAATCCAGTTAATCATGAATAGAATTAAGATGGCTGATAGTAGTCAGAAATCATATGTGGATCATCATCGAAGGTCGTTGTCGTTCGAGGTGAGTGATCATGTTTTCTTAAGGATCACTCCTAGGATGGGACATCATCGGTTTTGGAAGTAGGGAATGTTATCTCCGAGGTATATTGTAACTTTTAAGATTCTTGAGCGGGTTGGTGAGGTGGCTTATCATTTTTCATTTCCACCTAGGTTCAGTGTGGTGCACATTGTGTTTCATGTGTCGTAGGTGAAAAAGTATCAGCCAGATCTAGGCTATGTTATTAAATGGGACCATGTTCAGTTAGAGTTGGATGCTTTTTTGGGGCACGTGCTAGTTCGGATTATGGATAGGCAAGAGAAAGTCCTGCAGGGTAAAATCATCGGTCTAATTTGGGTTTTGTGACAGCATGGCCAAATCCAAGAAGAGACTTGTGAGCGGGAGAAATAGATGGTCGAACAATGACCCGAGCTCTTTTGTAGAAGGGTGGGTTCATTACTTTCTGACGACAGAAAGTCCAATGGTGGAGAGAATGTATCTCCTCCTCTCGAGACAGTGTCATGTGCACGGTTAGCGCACGATTTATTAAACCATGCAGACTAACCATGCAACCACTTAAAGGAAGAGTTTTTAAATTTTTGCTCCTTTGGGATTGACCTATTTCACTCCCAATCTTCTCCCACTCAAACCTCACTCTGGATTTTGGGTTCTCATAGGTTGAAGGTGCTCTCCCACTCATTTTGTAAGCGATTCAAAGGGTTTTCTTAGTGTTTTGAAGGTTCTTTCTCTGAGGTAAGTCTCTCCTCTAGGTTTCTTTGTGTTTTCCTGCATATCTATATATATATCTCTCTCTCTCTCGGTTTTCTAGATCCACACACTTTGGGTGTATATATAGGGTTTTGGTTGCCTTGGGTGTTGTTTTTTAGACTAGTAGATGTTAGGTAAGGAGATACAGAGAGATTTCAGTGGTGTTTTCTCCGGATTCGAGGAGTTTTGGTAGCTTGTGGGTCATTTTCATCAGAACCCTAAAGGTAGGAGGCTTCTTTTTCGACTCTCCATGGTAGAACTAATTGACATTCATTCAAATAGGATGTGTGGTGTTGAGTTGATTTTTTTTTGGTTGTTTAACACTTGTTGGAAACCATCTTGAATGATGGTTGTGAAATCTAGAAAATTGTTGATTTTGAATCAGTGCTTTGGTTCTTAGTTTTTAAAATAGAGATTTTAAAATGGGGATTTTATGGATTTCTGACACATTTTTTGTATTAGATGTTTTTAATAAAAGAGAATGTTTTATTGAAGTGTAGTTCCTCTATTGAAATTTATTTATTCTTTGGTTTTCAATAAAAGTATAGTTTTATTGAAATGGTATGAATTAGTTGAACACACTAGGTTTTTGACATGATGGTTGTGTGTGTTTATGGTCATGTGGGATGGATAAGGGTTAGGGGTCTACCCCTAATTAATGTGATGGATAAGGGTTAAGGATCTCCCCCCATCAAATGGTGCATGTTAGATAGATAAGTGTTTGGGGTCTCCCCCATCACTAATGGGATGGATAAGGGTTAGGGATCGCCCCCTTCAAAGGGTGCATGTGGGAAGGATAAGGGTTAAGGGTCTCCGCCTTAATTAATGGGATAGAAGAGGGTTTGGGCTCTCCCATGTCAGTTGGTTCACTAAAGATGATATATTGAAAGTATGAATCACCCCTCGTGAGTATAGGGAGATCTAGGTTACATGTAGGGTTGGTTCTGTGGATGTATAGATTGAATTGGCTATGTCAAAGGAATATTGAGAATTGGGTTTAAATCATGTTTAGTTATTTTTATGAAAAGATAACTTGGAGGAAAAATTGGTTTCAATTGAACTTGTTTATATTTGGTTATAAAATGATTTGGTAAATTGTTTTATATAAACAGTTTTATATAAATGTGGCTAATAGTTTAATCCTAGTGGAGTGTGTAGGGAAGTCATTTGGGGAAAACCTACTGAGTATTAGTACTCACCAACTTTGTTGGCACTTAGGTGCTTTTGCAAATGTTGTATTCTGGGATACAAGTAAAGGTAAAACATCTCATTTCTAGTGTTTCTTGGTGATGCTTATGATATGTTGTGGTTCTTAGAGCATGGAGCTTGGTGTGGAATCATGGAGCATGTCTTGGATTATTTTGGGTCATTTTTTATTCTTCTGTATAGTACTCTAATATTTTGTTGGTTGTATTGGTTTGTGCATTGTATTGTTGAATATTGTAGTTCCTTTTTTTTAATGTATGAGTTGGTTATTTTGTTGACATGCATCATGTAGTTTGTGGACAATGGAATGTTTGTTTGTTCAGTTGTGTCTCAAGGGAAAATCATTCCCCAATCGTTTCTTGATGCCCTTGACATTTATTTCCAGCCTTTGGCTCCTTAGGAACGTCACTTAAGGCCAATTAACCCTCATCGCATCCTCAAGTAAATGAGGTAAGGTTGGGGTGTTACAATATAATACATGAGACGAATCAATGTCATAAGGTGTTGAGGGGAAATACTTTGTAAATTGTTTGTTTATTCTGGTAACATGGTTCTATGAAAGAGGAAACATAGAAAAGATAAGAACATTTGTGGGATAAGTGCCTAATCCTTTTTGGCATGAAATATTAGAGATGATTGGTAGTATATCATGAGGATAAATTTTTATCTGGCGGGAAATTATAAGATCTTGACTAATTTTAGATATTCATCGTGCTCTTATATAGTTACTATTTTATCTTGATATTTGTTCATTTTGTTTGGGATGTTTCTTATAAATGTTGGCATGGTTTCCCAAACTGTTTATCCTTTCCAACAACCCATGTAAAACCAAACTGAGGGAAAATTCGTGGATGGGTAGTGGTTTTTGAAACCTTAACCCTCTAAGGATTAACCATGCACATCACCCTTCCCTAAAAAAAGAGCACAGTTTATGCGTACAGTTTGGAAAAATCGGTGCCCCTTCCTATTAAACTATACAAGTGTCTTTAATGAACCTGAAATTTAGATTTCAAAATCCAAAAATCCCAAAAATCAGCCCAATTTGACCCTACATGACTCTGATCAAATCCTCTCATTTTTTATGTTCATTAAATAACTACTATGGCCTCAGACATCCATTCTTATCAATTCGAATCCCATATTAAAGATCTTCACCTCTCCCGGTAAGTGAATCTCATATTGATTGGTTTCCAATATCTCTTCCTTTTCTTCACCAATCCATTAAAGGGATTTTCCCCCAAGTGGTATTATATATATATCTAGGTTTTATAGATCATGATTCATTTGATCTTGTATTTAGTTTTCAGATCTAGATCCCATTCCTCATCATGTTCTTGACCGATCTTCTTAAATTGTGGATTTCTATTGGCAAATGTTTATCATAAATTTTTAGTGAGGTGATCTAAATTACATTAAAATAGTCATATATTCCAATTTCTTGTTTGTTTTTGTAAATTATTAATTGTCAGGATTGAAAATTTAGTCTTTATTTGAGTAAATTAATTGGTTACTTAATTTATAGAAGCATGGAATTCTTTTAGAGTAAGTTACATGTAATGATTAATCAGTTCAACTTTGGGGTAATTGAATTGGTTGAATTGGGATGATTTGGATTAACTATTTTCTGAATTAATTAATTGAAATTGTTGATATTATAAAATTGTAATTAGATTAATTAATTTTATTAATTAATTAGATAATTAATGGTATTAATAAATTGGATTAATTAATTATTTTATTAATTAATTGGATATTGGGATTGTGGAATTGGATAAATTACTTGATAAGTTGATTAATGGATTTTTTGTGATTTTGAGATTGATTTATTAATCAAATTTTGATTTTATTAATTAATTTTATTTTGATTAATGGTTCTATTAATTAGATTTTAAATTAAATAAAAATGGAATTTGTTATATGTTTTACTTTTCCATCAATCGGTTAATGTGTTATATGATTAAATAATGGAAAATAATTCCATGGTGATTTTTCATATTATTCCATGTGAAATAAAGTGTTGAACAATGATTGTTTGATTGATTGAAATGGTACACATTAATGAGAGTGTTTTTCTATTAGAGTTAAAATTGATAAACCTTGATTGAAATGATAAATATGATACTGTGATATTGTAATTTATGATATATAAAAGTGAGAGAAATGGTCTTATAATAAAAATCCCATAGTGATAAATGAGTGTTTGATAGCATGTTGCATCGAAATCCCACTTATGTGATTGTTTGACATTCATGTGTCTGATGTGGTCTGCCGCATGAAAATACCATACTGATAAATGAGTTTGGGACATACACTACTGATTCAAAATCCCACTTATGTGATTGTTTATTAAAGGACCTATGGGTCACGGAATAATACATCAAATACTCACGGGGTCCTAAGCACGGAGACCTAGGACTAAAAATTTGGCATTAGACTATGGTTCCAATTGGAATTGATAATGAATTTAAATGAATGGATAGTGAAATATCATGTGATATAAGGAATCATAAATAGAATAGTTATATGTTTCAAACTATAGCAAGGACCAAAGAAGTTATTGATTGGTTTGAGTGTCCAAAGTAACCTACGATTTTTGGGGTTATGAAAATAAAAATTTAATAGATGAAAAGTGTTTCATTTGATTAATTGATTTTTATTCATTTTTCAACTATATACACTATTACTGACTAAATATAGTTTTATACGCCATTGGTGGTGGCCTACATTATTGCAATCACACCCTACAAGGGCTACCTGATTGATACTTGAATAGATATCATGGGAGTTTGAAAGAATAAGTGAAAGAGCTATATGTTATATGGCTGAGTTGAGATGGATCATGGATGAGGGAACTATGTGTGATTCAGAATCCTCTTGGGAGTTATCAGTATATTTTTTTAATTTTTTGTTTTTCATATTAACACATTAAAAGTATTTATCATGACATACTTACTATTTGGTTTGGGATATTGTATTTCTTATTTTGGTCATCATGAGATACTAGTTATTGGGTATATCATTTGTTTATTATTATTTGTTTTCATTATTTAGATACGTTGATAAAGATGGTACGGTCTTCCCATAGCTATATATCATACTCTCAATACATGTTACTAGCCTCTTCCATATAAGGAGTCGCTCCTGAGTTCATTTGATCGATCAGCTCAGGGAACTTGTGTGAAGAACCTACATTGTGACATTACAAAATGATCATCCAAAACCAATTTTTTCAATAGGATCTCTCAATTTTTATTGGGATAAATTAATTAAATGAAATATGTGGCAATTTTCCACATGAACACGATCTATCTAATATCTTTGAGATTATCATGACATGGATCACTATGAAAAATCCCATGAACTCATTCCTCTAATGGAATCCATTGCCTTTATGGATCTCCCAATACATTGGAAGGACATTCATCTAGTTGTGTTCTACTGGAACCTTCAGCGTAATACTTCAAATAAAAGAGGTTCTAAAGAGGGATTTGGAAATAGATTCTCAAGGAACTGTATGTAAACTTACCTATGTTTATGACCAATTAATATATTCATAAAATATTCTATTATAATACAAAATGTTTCATAAACATTCATGAAATTACCATTACCAAAAATTAAAACATTTTTAATTTTGTAACATTATGTCTTAATTAAAGAATTATTGAACTCTATAAATTTTTCTTATTTTATGATAAAAAATTAGTTAAATAGTCATCCTATGATGATAGCCTAATCATTATAGATAATGGTAAGAGGGGGTGGTTTAGTCTCATTTTATTTCATAACATATACACTACTATTCACTAAACATTATTTAGCGAAATTTACAATGATGTGGTTCATCCAATCATAAACAATGACATGCAAAATACCACTACATAATGGTTTTATATTTATTTCATATTTGAAAAAATTACCTATATTCACTAAATCCTCATAGACTTAGTTCACTTTCACTAAATGTCATGTTAGATTTTGAAAATTGTGAAACTATATCCCAAACTAATTTTAGATATCACCAAAAAAACTATTTAAAAATGATGTCCTTAATTTCAATCACATGATACACCATATATAACAAATTGTGAAAATCGATTCCAAACTTCAATTCAATATCATTCGAAAAACTTTAAAATCATTATAGTGTTATGAAAAATCATTTTGAAACAAAACATAATTTTATCTATTAAACCACTAAGTGTGACACAATATTTTATTATATAATTGATAGAAATTTTGAATTCTATAATCCATAAATTTAATAATATTGTAACCTCTAGTAATGAATCAATGTTATATAAGATACCAAGTCATATTATTTGATTTATATATAAAACATGTTTCTCGATATCTGTTTCCACTATTTTGATCATATAAAATTATATAGAATCATATAATCCATTGTTCCAAGACACTTAGTGACTACAGGAAATAATGTATGTCAATGTTTTAGTGTCTACTCAAAAATTTTTAATTCACAAATTATAGACGTGTGGTAAAAATGAACATATCATATCTGATTCTCCAAAATGGATGGGAACATGACAAACCCATCATATGAATATATAAGCCCAACACATTTACTATATCTAGGAATATCCATAATGTTCATAAATAAATCAAAATAAATAACGCAAATGTCATACTCATCATAAGACTGGATAAATAATATTAGGTATAAACCTTAATTGATGACATGATAAACCTCAAACCTAACAACCACATGATTAGGTAATCCTCTATTATATTATAATAATGGTAATAAGGAATGAAATAATAATGAGTTTTCCACATTAGGATTGGGGATTAAATATGAATGATTCAACCCAAGTATAATAAATGAACAATGTGTGACACTCTATGTGATTTACATAGTCGTTTATCCAGAACCTAAAACAACTTTTGTATAATATGAGTGAATTTGTACTCAATATACAAAACCAAACCCATGATAATACACACATGACATCATAATTGATCATATAGACAGTATACATTCTAACACTATAGGAATTTGAAGTAATCTAATATATCCATATCTTTAATGTATCAACCCGATGCTTTATCACTCGAATGCATAGGTCATGGTTGATCTATTAACCCCTTCTTATATTTGATATTTTACACAAATCTACATCATTCATGTAATAAATATATGGTATTATATATCCTTAAAAATATAATAATTGATTTCAGTACCATTAATTCCTATTATAGGCTCTACATGGAGTTTCTTTCACCCATTTTGTAATTCTAGTAAGTTTTACCTATAATTTATAGACTTTCCAAAATGAAAACATTATCCTTCCTTAAAGGAGTAATTAATTGATTCAAAAAATTTGTGGACTCTCCTAAAACCCACATATTTTATTTCAGGAAAAAACATATTCCCTTAACATTATATATCGTAAACATGGAACATGATATAGGTCAAACTATGTATTACTCACTAACCCTTAGCGTAATAAGAATATCAAGTAAAATATTATTTTACACATTCATGATATAATTTATAATAAACTATCAAAAAAATTTAAAATTAATTTAAAAATGATGTATTTGGATATTTCAATCCTAATTGATGACCCTAGTCTCTTAGACTCATTTACATATGAAATAACATTGAGTACAAGTGTTTTTAATAAAGTAACATCTTCTATCTTATATTAGTACATTAGAAACCAAATATCTCTCATGTATATCATTATCCTTATAGGTAACTTTAAATTTTTTCTATTATACAAAAATTATTCATATTATCATATTTTATCTGGATCATAGGATCCATAGAAATATGTGTCAGCGAAGAGGCATCAAGACAATATTTTATATCCTTAATCATGGAATCTTTTTCTTCTTGCATAGCTTTATTGGTTGTAGGATTCATGGGCTATTGTTTTCTCAATCACATAAAATTTTTCCCTTTAAATGAGAACTATTCTTAAGTTCATATACTAGTCTTGGATGATTCTTACATTAAGATCTTCTTTGTTAATTCATCTCAAAGTCAAGTATGATAATGATGATTTTATTTTTAACTATAACAGAAGTTTTAATTAGATTTTTCTCATATTTTATAATGACTTAATAAGGACTTCAATTAAATTATATCCAATTAAAATTAACCCAAATATTATACAAAATATGGGATCATAATCCATATGGACACCCATATCATTCTTTCCTCACACAACAAAATCCATGGGAACCCTAATTTAGAAGAACCTCCATTTTAGATTATTAGGGTCTTAAAACTGTTTTATTTTGAATAAATATAACGCTAATTATTTCTTTGGGGTTTTAATTTCACCATATTATCACATGTATTCCATTTATGATGTATGATTCTAATTATTATTTTTTAATAGCCTATTAAATTAAAAAATATGCCCAAAAAATATTCATGTACTACTCTATATATAACTCATTATTTGTGTTAATTCCCCCAAAAATAAAATCCAATTATATTCACACATAAAAAATTGTATCCCATGAAAATATTACATTAAACACTTTAATATAAAGGTTTTTAATCATTTGAAACCAGAATACCTAAATGATAAAGCATGGTTTGAAAATTAGTTATCTCCCATTATTCTGAAGAGATCTTAAACTCGTAGGATAGTGACAAGTTCAACCCAAAGTCCCACTGTCTATGGATCACTACTCAATAGATATAAGTGTTCCAAAATAATCCCAATACCTAATATATATAAAACAATCATCAATTACTATTAAATTCATAATCCAAAAAATTGTTGTTATAATTGAAATGAAAAATTCATATCTCATACCTAGTATATAAGTCCTTATGTTCATGATTTGAAATTTATAAGAATAAGTTTAAAATTTAAAACTTAATAATACATTCATATAATATATATAAATTATATATTAAGAAAAATAAATAGATAATAAATTAAAAAATTAATATTTCATAAATTTTTAAAAGAGATAAACAATTTAAAAATATTTTAAAATGAAAATTTTTATAATTTTTATAATTAAACATGAGTTATGGACAATCCATAATTTATATATAAACCTAAAACTCTCATATTTTTACAATATGAGATTCTATATTTTAATATTTTACATGTAAATTAATATTAAATCCTTCACATTTTCAAATATTTAATATTTACTGATCATTTTATAATCATATAAACATTTCAAATTTTTATATAAAGACTTTATATAAACTAATGATGATGTACGTAAAAATTTTATAGACCAGTTAAAAAGTCAATAAAACACATCATAACATCACTTAAATAAATTTTCAAAATAATTTCATTAAATCTAAAATTTTATAATCTCATTTAGAATAATTTCATAAAATAATATAAGAACATTTATATTTTTTTCAGTTTAATTATAAACATTATAAATTAAACCCCCATGTAAATTTTTTTAAACATATATTCCATGTAAAAATTGTTTTTATTGTGGATTAAAGGCCAACATTAATTATATAAGGGACTATAATTCCTATAACAACACATTTTTTTGAAAATTTTAACAAAAAATTACTATTAATATATAAAAATAATGAATTTTTTTATTTGAATCATGACATTATTTTTTTCAATTGTAAAACAAATCCATGGAAAATCATAATCATTTATATAAGGTGATATAAATTCATCCCAATCCATTAAAATTCCATTTTCTGAAACCATGATATGGTTTCACCCAGTTATTTCATGGATATCTAAAAAAATCATTTCCATATCATCCATGATCATTTTTTTACAATTTTATCATTCAATTATTTTGTGGATCTTTCTTATGGTTTTTTTAAGAAAAAATTATAAAATTTATAATCCATGAACATTTTCTCCTTAAAGAAATATAATTTCAAAAAAACATCCTAAACAACATTCATTTTTTGAAAATAAAATTGTGGTTCTAGAAGAACCAATTTTCAAGTTTTAATATCTATATGAAAATAAATTTTAATGATATAGAATTTTCTCTAGCACATGTAAATTATTTATGAAGGAAAAATTATAATCCAACCACACCAATAATGACCAACCAAAATATATTTATTCCAAAATGTAGTTTCATTCCAATTAGAATGGATAAAATAAATGACGAATGTTTACTATTACATTGTTGATTTGATTTTTCTAAAATCCTTCCCATGAGATTCATCGTGATTGTTGAGATTAAATAAATGGACTTGTTCCTATTAAGATATCCATGGTCTATATGAATCATTGATTTATTGGTAAATAACCCCCCAAGTCATTATTGAAAAAAAAAGAATTAGTTAATATTTTAGAAAAAAACATGTGCTATATAGAGCTTCATCCCCATTGTTTTTTATTAATCATTTATATATCATCCCATGGTCAAGGTATATTTATATATGATTATAGGATACTCTATGAAGACTAAATATTCCTTAATGTTTAATTCTTTATCATTCAAACATTTCTAATACATTTTAAATATGTTACATTCATTCCTAAAAACGTAAACTTTTATATCCTTAAATGATTTATATTATATAATAAAAACTCCTCAAATTATTATCATACTATGATCTACCTATCATGAAAGATAATTATTTGGAGACGGAGTCCAAATTCCGTTTTATAATATAATTTATACATTTTTATGTAGTATACCAAAAAATAGTGACATTCACCACAATTTAGTTTATACAAACAAAAACCCTAATATGGTTAAGACCACCGCATCATGGTTTTTTCTATACTTCATATTTCTCAAGTAGATTTTTCATCCCAAATAAATCAAAAAAAATAGAACCATATATTAAAATTTATATTTATTGGAAGGAATCATTTATCAGACCAAATACTAATATAATAAATCAATTAGATAATACAGGATATAGACAACAGTTACTTGATTAAAAGGAATTGATTTTTTATTTATTTCTATGTTACATGTTTATAATTGTAAAGTGGATTCTTGAGGATTCATGCATTTTTAATGGTGGTGACATAGTTATATTGAAATTATTAGTTAAAAAAATTTAGTTAAAAAAATTTAATTAAAAATTTTAAAACTACAATGGGAAATATTAATTGTATACAAATCTCTCTTTTGTGGGATTGAAAGAGTGAGAAAATATTAAACTAGAAACATATTTATGTGTGGATGAATTTTTACATAACAAAATTCAAAACTAACCATAAAATATCCTTTAAAATTTATTATTGTTGGTTTTATCCTTGTAGAAAAAAACCCCATTTCATATAAACATCATAATAGAAAATAGAAAATATTAATTTTTTTATTTTTCATAAACATTTTTATGGTTGATTTGGAACCACATAATTTAAAATACTATTTTCCAAACACAAAAGAAACACATAAAAATTTCCAAAAAAATGTTTACATGATAACTATTTTATATTCACCAAATTAAAAAATCAAAAAAATGTCCCATGCTACAACCCCGGGTCACAAATCGCGGCTTGATGCCTCGAGCTGTGAACCCTAATGAAACGCCCTGACCCTAGTTACCCAGAGTCGGTGCATTATTACATAACATTGGCATGATCACAAGAAAGATCAAATCTCAAAAGACTGATTGATTTAGTAGCCTTGGAAACACTAGATATATTCATAAGTTTTACATTACATCATAAAATGAAAAACTACTACAACAACATAATGTCTCCACAGTCCACACTATTATCCTCTCATAATATCCCTGTAGGTCATTCATAACTTACTTCTTCACATCCTGGGAAAAATAAAACATAGAAAAGGGGTGAGCTCAAATGCCCAGTAAGGATAACGATATAGCAGAACATTCAAAATAAGCATAAACATTTAAGGCAATGCATTACTAAA
This sequence comes from Viscum album, assembly GCA_963277665.1. Taxonomy (NCBI): domain Eukaryota; kingdom Viridiplantae; phylum Streptophyta; class Magnoliopsida; order Santalales; family Viscaceae; genus Viscum; species Viscum album. Next base: position 1,926,315,781 of record OY728160.1, read on the forward strand.
ACAAAAGCCTTTTAAACTTGAACTTCAACATAGTATGGAAAAAATAAAATGAAATAATGCCATTTACTTGTTCACGTGGATATTCTACTAATCGAATAATCACATGCAATATCAATAACCACTTTCATAATGTTGGAATGAATAATGTCAGACTATCATAACCACATAGCCAAGGCCTCGTGCCAAGACTACAAATATGATTTTTCCAAGGCCTTGTGGCAAGACACTAGTTTGTCTCATGAGACCTACCAATGCATCGAGGAGCTATAGCGGGCACCACCCGTCACATATTAAGTCCAATGCATTCCCATATGAAAAGGTTGAAACATAACATAAACATTCGTATCAAAACTAGCATACTAAATGTCAATAATTTCACCATAAAATATGAATGGTATAAAAATATCACATCCATGGTCAAACATATCACAAAACCTTCAATACAATATAGAAGTTTTGTATCATAATAAATCAACTTCAAATAAGCGTAAACTCCATCAAAGGATGTCGACATAGATGAAATCAAAACACTTTTTAGAGAAATATCTCTTTCTATTTTTGAAATCATTTAAGATCCATATAAAATAAAAAATTTTCTTTGAAAATATTCTTATAAGCTTGTAAGTAAAGCTTTGAAGATTTTATAACGGCAGAAAATAACCACACCCGCCGTATAAGTTAAAAAAACATTCTTACCTTAATTCTGTCGAAAAGGTTAAAAAGGACCTTGTTTTGAAAATAACAGAAAAATTCCTCTTATAAAAAGTAAAACAAGGGTATAAATTACTTTATCCCATATTCTTGTAAATAATAAAAATGTTTTGAAATACATTTTTAAGAAAACATGGATGTGGATGGTAAAGAGATCCCAGTATATTATTACACATAAACAACCTCGGATAATGAAGAGATTGTGAAATAACCCTTACCTTGTACTTTTCCTTGGTTGGGGTAGGTTAACCTCCTGTATAATAGTGAAATAACTGTTATTAAATTATACAATATTCATATACATTAATATGATATCATATATGATCTTTTAATATTGATTTGATAATAATATCTTAGTATTATCGTTGTTTCGGGTGTTAACTTACTTGTTTTATTTTATATGTTTTCTTACGTAAGACATGTTTGTAAAGGATAGGTTGTATATTATTAATATCCATAATGATATCAAGTCCTTAAACATACTTTTTTAAATCATCAAATGATAATTATACTTGAATGGATACGATGGAGAATGAATCTCATCGCGTTCGTGGAGACGGTAGTCCGTACGTACGCACAAGCGTCAATATCATTTTTTTTGATATTAAAATAATATATAAATGGATGTTATATCATATATACAGAATCATTAAGATGTTATATTTATTATTTACATGAGTTACACATCATTATTATACCCATACAAATAATATTATATTGAATAACAATTACACCACGACGTGGAGACGGTAAGCCGTACGTACGCACGTATGGTGACATGTTATTCAAATAGTGGATAGAATACTGAATATTGTTGTACAATATTTATAATAACATCACAATATATGTGAGATACATGAGTTATTATTTTATAATGGTAATAACAAAGAAAGAAGAAGTGGAAGAAGAAAGGAACTTGAAAAGGGGTGGTGAAAACATTACCTCTTCTTCGGGTTCTTCATTTTGATTTGATCAAAAGGGCTCCTTATGATGGCTTTATGATAAAACTAAGGCCTCTAGGTTGTAGTGAGGGAAGTTGGGAGAGTATTTGGGTAGAGTTTGGACGAACCAAAAGGCTTTGAAGGTGTGAAGAAATGAGAAGGAGGAGTGCCCTTTTATAAGAGGGGTGAGGGGTACCTTTGGAAAAGCTAGAGATATTAGTTTATAATAAATTCATATTCGGTTTCCAATGACTCCAAAGTTGATTATTCAAAGGTTAAGGTGGATATGGGTCTAAAACAACTCAAAAAATATAATTTATATAGTTTTGGGTACTTATATTAACCTTATCTTTAAGTATTAACTCTAAGTTAATTAGTTTCACTTTTACAATGTCTCTTTGTATTTTTATATAATATGGTAAATAATCTTACTATATATTTACAAGAGACCCCCAAGTGGTCCATTAATGATTAAACTATTATGAAATAAGTCTCTTGGCCGATCCTTAGATTTTTAGAAATTTAATATCAATTAATAATATAATATTTGTTTTAAGAACTCTTTTATGTCGATTTTGACACTATTCAATAGTTGATTTTTGTGAAACTCATAACAGATTGATTACTTCGAAAAAAGTCAATTAAATAAATCCTAATATATCATATTATCCTATACAATTAGTTTAATTCAATAAAAGTTTCATATTATATTTATTTGGGTATTTATAATATCAATTATTTTATTTATTCACAATTATAGTAATTAATTCATCATCATTGTGTCATAAATAAATTAAATTATTTAATATCTAAAAATTATAAATAAAATATCATTATGTAAAAAATATTCTTATATTTCTAATGAATATTTATAATCTAAAATCCAACATATATAACCCTATGTACAAATTTTGTCTCTAAATGATATATGCTTGTGTCATTTTTGTATTCATTTTAACTTAATTAAAAAAAAGTGTCCCTATCACCTACAAGTGGCACCATGGGGTCCCAAAATCGACTCAAAGATGCCTATGGTCGAACATGTATCAACCGAATAGGCTAGGACACGTTTTAGGGTAATTTAGTATTATTATAATATTATTGTTTAACCCTTATTTACAGGATTTACCCTTAACCATGGTAAATAAAATATTTACTGCAGTAATTATTCAAAATGTATAAAAATAAAATTTACCTATTTACACAATTTGGACATCCTGATTCCAAATATGGAATCCATTTTTCTAAATTCAAAACACAGAAGTGTCAGAAATTAATTTAAAATTAATTCCAGCTGTCAAAACAAAAAGCGTGTTTTTAAGAGATAATAACTATCAAAAGATTGACACTTGTTTATGTTCGGTTTAATTGTAAAATTATGTCCAATGAACAACATTATGTTAAATGGTAAAAATATATTCTAAATATACTTTAAAACCACTCAAATTCATAATTTATCACTATTAATTATTTTGATTAAAAAGTTGTTTTTAATTAAAATTTAGTAATTTTCACTATTCATCAAAATATTAAAGTTATCCGAAAAGTGCCAAAATTTCACCTTAGGATAAATTCGATATTCCGAATCCAAAAATGAAGTCCATTTTGAAATATAAAATATATATAATTTCAAAAATTAGGTATTACTATTCATAACGGCTAGTTTGATTGGTTATGGTGTGTTAGAACTCGGTGTTGCGTACAACACACGCTATCACATTATTCAAAGAGAAGCGTACCGTAGAAGCTTGGGGTGTTACATTCTCCCCTCCTTCAAATAATTTCATCCTTGAAATTTCTAGAATACTTATCACATGAAAAGACTCAGGTGGTTCTTCATCATAAGTTCCTCGGGTTCCCACGTTGCCTCTTCCATCTTATGGTTTCTCCACAAAACTTTTACCAGACGCGTCGTCCGGTTTCTCAGTACTTGTTCTCTCGTATCAAGAATCCTGATGGGCTCTTCACAATAGGAATGATCGGGTTCCAATTCTAATTCCTCATAGGTGAGTACATGCGTTGGGTCAGGCATGTATTTCCTCAACAGAGATACTTGGAACACATCGTGAACTTTGGAGAGACTTGGCGGCATTGCCAATCGGTAAGCTACAGCCCCAATTTTTTCTAGAATTTCGAAAGGTCCGATGTACGTGGGACTCAATTTACCTTTCTTACCAAAACCTATAACTCCATTCCTTGGATATACCTTCAGGAAAACATGACCACCGACTTGAAATTCCAAATCCTTCCTTCGATTATCGGCATAGCTCTTCTGCCTACTTTGAGCTGCTTTGATGTGATTTTGGATCACCTTCACCTTTTCCATCGTTTCCTCCACCAGTTATGGGCCTACAAGTTTTCTTTCACCAACTTCATCCCAAAAGGTTGGTGTACGACATCGCTTTCCGTATAACGCTTCATATGGTGCCATCTGAATACACGAATGGAAGCTATTCTTATAGGAAAATTCTACCAGAGGTAAATATTGATCCCACATACCCTGAAATTCAAGTGAGCAAGATCTCAACATTTCTTCTAAGGTTTGAATAGTCCGTTCTGATTGTCTGTCTGTCTGAGGGTGGTAAGAAGTGCTCAAATGAAGTTCAGTATCTAGGGATTTCTGAAGACTTTTCCAGAATCTTGAAGTAAAACGGGGATCACGATCAGAAACAATCGATAGGGGTACTCCATGAAGTCTAACAACTTCATTAATATATAGTCTTGCAAGATGTTCCAGGGGTAGTTCTTCTATTTTAGCAAGAAAATGTGCTGACTTGGTAAGACGATCAACAATAACCCATATTGCATCATTCCTTCTAGGAGTCTTTGGTAGACCCATGACAAAGTCCATCGTAATATTGTCCCATTTCCACTCCGATATGGGAAGAGGTTGCATGACTCCTCCAGGTTGTTGCCTTCCAGCTTTCACTTGTTGAAAAACCATATATCTTGACACAAAATCAGCAATCTCCCTCTTCATGTTTTCCCACCAAAAATGTTCCTTCAAATCTCTATACATTTTGGTGCTCCCAGGGTGTATAGAGAAATTGGAACTATGAGCATCATCCAGAAATTCCATTTTTAGATCAGGTATATCGGGAACACAAAGTCTCTTCCCAAATTTCAAAATTCCATCTTCATATACAAAGTCTCTCAATCTCCCATCATTCATAGCTTTAATATTCTTTTTAAATTCTTCATCATCGGTCTGAGAACTCTTAATCCTTTCTAGTAAAGATGGTTTGGAAACCATTTGAAAAAGAAATGATGTTTCGCCTTCCCTGGTTATTCCCATGTCCATCTTCACTAGATCCATGAAAATTGGATCCCTTTCAATTCTCATATTGTTCAAAACTCCACGGTATTTTCTGCAAAAGCATCTGCCACCTTGTTTTCTTTCCCCGGGTGGTAGTGTATCGTACAATCATAATCCTTGAGTAATTCAAGCCATCTCCTTTGCCTCATGTTGAGTTCTTTTTGTGAGAAAATATACTTCAAACTCTTGTGATCAGTATAAATCCCACATTTTTCACCATAGAGGTAGTGCCTCTATATCTTCAAAGAAAAGATCACAACTTCTAACTCGAGATCATGAGTAGGATAGTTTTGTTCATGAATTTTCAACTGTCGTGATGCATAGGCAATAACTCTATCATTCTGCATAAGGACACAACCAAGTCCTTTCTTTGATGCATCACTATAAATAATGAACCCATCATTCCCCGATGGTAGAGTCAATATAGGAGCATTGACTAATCTTCTCTTCAGTTCTTCGAAACATTCTTCACACTCTTTTTTCCAAACAAATTTAACCCCTTTACGTGTGAGCTTCGTTAATGGGTTAGCCAATCGGGAAAAATTCTGGATGAAACGTCGATAATAACCTGCCAAACCAATAAAACTACGTACCTCAGTTACAATCGTAGGTGCTGGCCATTCTTGGATTGCCTTGGTCTTAGAAGGATCAACAGAGATTCCATCTTTAGAGAAAATATGGCAAAGAAGAGAAATCTCATGAAGCCAGAATTCACACTTGCTAATATTTCCATATAATTCATGCCTCTTCAGAGTCTTCAAGATAATGCGCAAGTGATTTTCATGATCTTCGTAGGTTTTGGAGTATGCCAAGATATCATCAATAAATACCACCACACTTGTAACAGACTCACATTCCCTTCAAGCAAGTATCGGGGTGTTTCTTCCCACATTTACCACAGGATGGATTTTCAACCTTTCCCTTCTTCCCCTTATTTCAATTCCCAGATTGATCAGCAGGTCTCTTCTTCTCTTTCTTTTCTTTAATGTCATAAGACGTAGATAATTCCTTTTCGGTCTTGATAGCACATGAGACAATGTCTTCGTACGACGAAAAGGATTGTGAGACTAATGCCCGACGAAGAAATGGTATTAACCCATAAAAGAAACGATCAATCTTACTTCTTGGGTTACGTATATAATCTCCAGCATACCTTTCTAACCTTGTAAAGTTAGCCTCATACTTTGCGACATTCTCATCCTCCTTCTGTCTCAAACTCAGAAATTGCCTTTCCATATCTGCTCGATGGTCGCGAGGAAATTATTTTTCTAAAAATAGATCTTTGAACTCCCTCCATTCCATATTTGATACTTCATCATCTTCCTTCATGTTTTGAATCAATGACCACCATTGATCAGTATCTCCAGTGAGGCGGTAAACTTCCATGATAACTTTTTCCCTTTCACTGCTCGCCAAAGCCTGAAATATTTTCTCTAGGGAATTTATCCATTGCTCACCTACTAAGGGATTTGTACTCCCATTGAACGTTGGTGTTTGTTGCCTCATGAATCGATCTAACATTGATCCTCCACGCTGTGGATCAGGGTGCTCCATACGGGAAAGGTTATTATTCATAACCTGAGTAAGTTGTCCCAGTATGGTGATTAGCTGATCGGCACCAGTTGCATCACCAGCTCCACTATCATTATCTTGAGCAGGAGGGAAATCCCTACATGGAGTGCGTGCATTGATACGGTTTCCATTTCTTCCACTAGGCGCCATTTCTAAACAATGTCATAAACTAGATCAGTTTGTGAATCAAAATACATAATCCCATACTTATAAAACACTTAACATAAATTGAACTATTTATGGATATAATCCATAATCATAAAAAAAATTCTTTGAGTAAGTATATAATCATAAACCCTTTATAATGATTTGTAAAGAAAATGAGAGTTATCCTAAGCATATCCCCCGAGAGTGTCGTAACCAAGAGTGCAGCAAGGCCAGTTGTCGTGCACCAGTTCCCGTTCGAGTCTAGCTCAAAGCGGTGTTTTCGAGTTTTACCCCTAGGTACATCTGTGCCAGAGCCGCCTCTACCTGCTCGTATCCAAACAGGGATGTATTGCTCGGAAAACTCAAAAAATCTCTACAATACCAAAATTCTAGGAAGTTCTTCTATACTAATCGTCAATGTTCGTCTTAGGTCTACGTGCTCTAATCAGAGTTTATCTAAATCTAGCTTACAAGGTTTGTACTAAACTTCCTATGATACCAACTGTAACGCCCCGACCCCAGTTACCCAGAGTCGGTGCATTATTACATAACATTGGCATGATCACAAGAAATATCAAATCTCAAAAGACCGATTGGTTTAGTAGCCTTGGAAACACTAGATATATTCATAAGTTTTACATTACATCATAAAATGAAAAAATACTACAACAATATAATGTCTCCACAGTCAACACTATTATCCCCTCATAAAATCCCTACAGGTCATTCATAACTTACTTCTTCACATCCTGGGAAAAATAAAACATAGAAAAGGGGTGAGCTCAAATGCCCAGTAAGGATAACAATATAGCGGAACATTCAAAATAAGCATAAACATTTAAGGCAATGAATTACTAAAACAAAAGCCTTTTAAACTTGAACTTCAACATAGCATGGAAAAAGTAAAATTAAATAATGACATTTACTTGTTCACATGGATATTCTACTAATCGAATAATCACATGCAATATCAATAACCACTTTCACAATGTTGGAATGCATAATGCCAGACTATCATAACCACATAGCGAAGGCCTCGTGCCAAGACTACAAATAAGATTTTTCCAAGGCCTTGTGCCAAGACACTAGTTTGTCTCATGAGACCTACCGATGCATCGAAGAGCTATAGCGGGCTCCACCCATCACATATTAAGTCCAATGCATTCCCATATGAAAAGGTTTAAACAAAACATAAACATTCGTATTAAAACTAGCATACGAAATGTCAATAATTTCACCATAAAATATGAATGGTATAAAAATAGCACATCCACAGTCAAACATATCACAAATCCTTCAATACAATATAGAAGTTTTTTATCATAATAAATCAACTTCAAATAAGCGTAAATTCCATCAAAGGATGTTGACATAGATGAAATCAAAACACTTTTTAGAGAAAAATCTCTTTCTATTTTTGAAATCATTTAAGAGCCATATAAAATAAAACATTTTCTTTGAAAATATTCTTATAAGCTTGTAAGGAAAGATTTGAAGATTTTATAATGGTGGAAAATAACTTCACCCGCCGTATATGTTAAAAAAACATTCTTACCTTAATTCTGTCAAAAAGGTTAAAAAGGACCTTGTTTTGAAAACGACGGAAAGATTCCTCTTATAAAAAGTCAAACAAGGGTATAAATGACTTTAACCCATATTCTTGTAAATAATAAAAATGTTTTGAAATACAATTTTAAGAAAATATGGACGTGGATGGTAAAGAGATCCCAGTATATTATTACATATAAACAACCTCGGATAATAAAGAGATTGTGAAATAACCCTTACCTTGTACTTTTCTTTGGTTGGGGTAGGTTAACCTCCTGTATAATGGTGAAATAATTGTTATTAAATTATTCAAGAATCATATACATTAATATGATATCATATATGATCTTTTAATATTGATTTGATAATAATATCTTAGTATTATTGTTGTTTCGGGTGTTAACTTACTTGTTTTCTTTTATATTTTTTTTTTTAAGGGTAAAAGGCATTTTATTGATAAGAAAAAAAGTTACAAGAGGCGGAAGGATGGAATTCTTTTACAATCTCTATCAAGCAAAGATGAGAACTCCGCAGGTAAAGAGGTCAGCCAAGTCAAGGACTGATGAATGCCTTTGTTGGCAAGAGCATCTGCAACATAGTTCGCTTCCCGATAGGTGTGAGTGGCTATGTAGTCTATCCCTTGGAGAGCGTTGAGACAATTCGTCCAAAGAGAGGTGAGAGACCAAGCCAGATGAAGGGTACCGTTCCAGATGGCCCGAATGATAGTAGTAGAGTCACTTTCAATCCAGAGTTTTCTTTTATATGTTTTGTTACGTAAGACATATTTTTAAAGGATACGTTGTATATTATTCATATCCAGAATTATATCAAGTTCTTAAACATCATTTTTTAAATCATAAAATGATAATTATACTTGAATGGCTACGATGGAGAATGAATCTCATCGCGTTCGTGGAGATGGTAGTCCATACGTACGCACGAGCGTCAATATCATTTTTTGATATTAAAATAATATATAAATGGATGGTATATCATATATACAGAATCATTAACATGTTATATTTATTATTTACATGAGTTACACATCATTATTATACCCATCCAAATAATATTATATTGAATAACAATTACACCACGACGTGGAGACGGTAAGCCGTACGTACTCACGTATGGTGACATGTTATTCAAAGAGTGGATAGAATACTGAATATGGTTGTACCATATTTATAATAACATCACAGTATATGTGATATACTGGAGTTATTATTTTATAATGGTAATAACAAAGAAAGAAGAAGTGGAAGAAGAAAGGAACTTGAAAAGGGGTGGTCAAAACATTACCTCTTCTTCGGGTTCTTCCTTTTGATTTGATCAAAAGGGATCCTTAGTTTGTCTTTCTGATCAAACTAAGGCCTCTAGGTTGTATTGAGGGAAGTTTGGAGAGTATTTGGGCAGAGTTTGGCCTATCCAAAAGGCTTTGATGGTGTGATGAAATGAGAAGGAGGAGTGCCCTTTTATAAGAGGGGTGAGGGGCACCTTTGGAAAAGATAGATATATTAGTTTATAATAAATTCATATTCGGTTTCAAATGGATGAAAAGTTGATTATTCAAATGTTAAGGTGGGGATGGGTCTCAAACAAATCAACCAATAGAATTTAGACAGGTTTGGGTAGTTATATTAACCTTATCTTTAAGTATTAACTCTAAGTTAATTAGTTTCAATTTTGCAATGTCTCTTTGTAGTTTTATATAATATGGTTAAAAAACATACTATATACATCCAAGAGATGCCCAAGTGGTCCATTAATGATGAACCTATCATTATATAAGTCTCTTGGCCGAACCTTAGATTTTTAGAAATTTAATATCAGTTAATAATATAATATTTGTTTTAAGAACTCTTTTATGTCAATTTTGACACTATTCAATAGTTGATTTTTGTGAAACACATAACAGATTGATTACTTCGAAAAAATTCAATTAAATCAATACTAATATATAATATTATCCAAAAAAATATATTAATTCATTAAAAGATTCATATTATTTTCATTTGGGTATTTATAATATCAATTATTTTAATTTTTCACTATTATAGTAATTAATTCATCATCATTATGACATAAATAAATTTAATTATTTAATGTCTAAAAATTATAAATAAAATATCATTATGTAGGAAATCTTTTTATCTTTCTAATGAATATTTATAATCTGAAATCCAACATATATAACCATATGTACAAATTTCTTCGCTAAAAGATATATGCTTGTGTCATTTTTGTATTCATTTTAACTTAATTAAAAAAAAGTGTCCCTATCACCTACAAGTGGAACCATGGGGTCTTCAAATCGACCCAAATATGTCTATGGTCGAACATGTATCAACCAATAATTCTAGGACACGTTTTAGGGTAACTTAGTATTATTATAATATTATTTTTTAACCATTATTTACCGGATTTAACCTTAACCATGGTAAATAAAATATTTACCGCAGTAATTATTCAAAATGTATAAATATAAAATTTACCTATTTACACAATTTGGACATCCTGATTCCAAATATTGAATACATTTTTCTAAATTCAAAACACAGAAGTGGAAAAAATTAATTTAAAATTAATTCCCGCTGTCAAAACAAAAATCGTGTTTTTAAGAGATAATTACTATCAATAGATTGACACTTGTTTATGTTCGGTTTAATTGTAAAATTATGTCCAATGACCAAAATTATATTAAATGGTAAAAATATATTCTAAATATACTTTAAAACAACTCAAATTTATAATTTATCACTATTAATTATTTTGATTAAAAAAGTTGTTTTTAATTAAAATTTAGTAATTTTCACTATTTATCAAAATATTAAAGTTATCCGAAAAGTACCAAAATTTCACCTTATGCTAAATTTGATATTCTGAATCCAAAAATGAAGTCCATTTTGAAATATAAAATATATATAATTTCAAAAATTAGGTATTACTATTCATAACAGCTAGTTTGATTGGTTATGGTGTGTTAGAACTCGGTGTTGCGTACAACACACGCTATCACATTATTCAAAGAGAAGCGTACCGTAGAAGCTTGGGGTGTTACACCTAAAGCACGTGATCACCCATTTTCATCAAAAACACCAGTGAAAACCACTAGCTGGAGACCTTTCATTACTCATCTCTTGAATAGATGCATCCAAGCCCACAAAAAACATTAGTAGAGAACCAAAAAGGATCCAAACAAAGCTGGAATCCATTGGCAACAGTGACAAGAACATCCAAATATGGAAGGAACATCTAGTTTTTGAAAACCCTGTAAAACCAATACCTACATTACACACCCAAAATCAATTAAGGATTGCACCATCTTTTCAGTCACCGAAACCAACTTCATCCATAAAAAATAGAACAATTGAAACTAAAAATCATTGGATTCGAGAAAAAAATCATCATTGAACCCATAATCCAAAAGAAATATTCATAAGTCCAAACAACATTCAAGACTAAACCACACCACAAAGATCTAAGGACCATATGTAATGTGATAAGGCCCAAATGAAAACCATAAATGAAATATGAAACCCAAAAATAGTAGAGAACCAGAATGAGCCGCGACATCCATGATCGGGCACCATAACCACACTGCCTAGATAATCCCTTGATGATGAATTTCATCATTTACACCATCATAAATCCAACACAAAAAATTGATATAATAAAAAAATGGGTCTAGTATAATGAGAAAGGATGAGAGAGAAGATATGAAAAATACTGCCAATAGAACATCTACCACGCATCTGTACTAATAGATCCCAAACCACCAGAGCATATTTGGGTCAACAAAAGTTGAATTTCTACATAAAGATTCAGGTGATAAGAGCATGTAAGTGACATTTATAGAAAAAAATTCTACAAAAAACATATGAGCCTCACAGAACAATAATGGAAAGTAGAACCGAAAGTAATGTGAAGAAAGAAATCCATATTGAAAGTAATCCATTTGAAACAGGAGATGAAGAAGGTAGATAAATTCATTTCACGTACAATATAAGGCATTAATAGGAGAACGATACGCCAAAATGATGAGGCGGAGAGAGGAGACATCAACCTAAAAAATCCCAATCCCGAAAAGTGAACGAAACTCCGAGGGATTGAGGTGGAATCTAATCGAACTATAAACATCATAAACAATTTATATTGATCTAGTATATATAATAATGTAGTAATTGAATATATAATTTTTATTTTTTTGTCAATGGACTAATTTTTGATCATAAGTATGAGTTTAAATTTATTTTCGTGAATTTGATAAATTATAAAATCATAAAAAATTCTAAAATAATATTAACGAATAACGAATTTAAGGTAGAAAATTTTTAAAATTATTTAAATATATAAAAAAGTTATATTATTGGAATATTTCACAACCATCCATAAAAAGGAAAAACAATAAAGAATAATTTTAAATTAAAAATTAGGAGAACATAAAATTTATTTTTTAAAATAACTGAAAAAAATTGAAAAAAATATATATAAGAAAAGGGCTATTATATAAGTAATTTTTAAGAAATATTAAACGAATTTATTAAAGTCCTTACCATGTATGTGATATTGATATTCATATCAAAACATTGACACTTTCATAAAAAAATATGAATATGTAAAAAAATTTAAAAAATAAATCAATTAATAGAAATAAATAAATAAATTTATAATTATAAAATCTAAAAAAACTAACATATAAGATCTAATAATTATTGATAATATTTGGATTGAAAATTATTGAGGATTTTTAGAGAAAACATATCATGTATGAAATTTAATTTGATAAAATAAGTATCAGTTATTTTTCGTCTAAAAAATAGTAATAATAAAACTATAGAAGAAAAATTTATAAATAATTAGTAGATAAATATTTTATCAATATTAAATTTGGATAAATTCATATAGAAGAAATCAAAAATATTAATATGTGTTAACTAACTATATATATATATTTTCAAACACATCCTAAGTGTAATATATTGTTTTCAATGTGTTTTGAGACTTAGATTATTCTAAAAACAGTTGTGTGAGCAACATATGATAAACATGATTAAGAAAAATGGTGTCCTTATTATTTTAATATTTTATTTCATCCTTTTAAAAGAGACTTTGATATTTCATTAAAATTATTCTATGGTGTTTCAATTAAGAAAATAGTTTAATTTTTTCATTTAAAAAACTATTGAATAAAGAATAAATATTATAATTTCTTACTTCCTTAATAATTTTATTAGATACTTTCAATTTCTAAATTCTATAAATGAAATATATATATTTTGTGTAATCCTCTATGTGATAAATTTAAACACTATGTGAGTATCTGATAGTAGTGAAAATATCATTAATGTACATAAGGGATTAATTCACATATAGAATATAGAAATTTCTATTAGGAAAATATATAAAACCTTGATTTATAATTTCATTCCGAATTCCTTAGGAAAAATGAATATGTGAAAATAATTTTATGATAAATAAAGAAATGAAAGAATTGGGAATTAAAATTACTTTAATAAAATGGCCTTGTCTAAAATAAATCTGGATTTAAATAACATTAATAATAAATGGAGAATGAAAATGGTGTTAAAATAATTATGAAAATGTAAATGTAGAGCGAAATTTATTTCATGTTACAATCATAAAAATTATGAATTTTAAGTTATAATAATATATAAATAATTGTAAAAGCTTTCTCTATTAAATAAACATGGAAAAATTGGTTTTAATACTCTAATAGGTGTTGTGATGATTTTATAATGATGAATACGATAAAAATTGTGTGTTAAATTAAAATTTCTTACATATATATATATATATATATATATATTATGAAATTTTTTTATTAATAATAAAATAACATTAAAATCAATATACAAAAAATCAAAATGAACACTATTAATGAAAGTATATTCAATTTTAAAAAAATATTTTTATTCTGTTTTGTTATATATATAAATATATAAACATTATTTTGAATAGTATTTTTCATTTATTGTATTCAGTATTACCTTTATTAAGGTAATCAGAATATATTACATAAAATATCCCTAAAGCTTCAATTCCTTGACATATTTTACATATTTTTGATGTGATATTTAGGATAGACTTTTTTAGTTTTATAATTATATATATGAAAAATAATAACACATATTTAATGATATGTGACCAATAATGAGATATTATTTTTGATAATTCATTAATAATAATGAATACTAATATTAAATAATGTGGTTATTAATAATTATTAATAATGAAATAACCAATATTAATTCATATTAATAAATAATAATAATAGTAATAATGAAATTAATGATAACAAATAATTAAATTAATCACAATTGATAGTGAAATTACTAAATATAGTGATAATTATTAATCTATTTATTTATAATAGATTAAAGGGGTTTCAAATCAAACCAAATACATAAATACACCCAAGGACCCATCATTCTCAAACCTCATCCCACCCTATAATGATCAACTGACACCTACAAGGGCCAATTCTATTTATATTATACATATAGGTGTTGTGATTTTTTTTTACCAATCATTTGTGCTTTGAATTTTTTGTATTACCATACTGTTCATAAAAATCCCTACAAGATTTTCCAATCATATTGATGAAAATCTATGAAAAACATGTTACCCATGTGTCTACCAATATAATCGAAGGATTGTGTCCTCATGAGGATCAAATGTCTCATGTCTTCTCCAATTACAAGTCTCTCACCATAAGTCACCACAATATAATGTCTATAAATTAATCAACATCGATGCATACTTTAAATAAAGTCACCTACATGTTAATTTTTATATTTCTAAGGTCAAAGAGACACCATAGTTTTCCACCATCAAATATTAGGTAGAGACACAGTTAGGGGTTCAACCTCCAATGATCAACATAAAAAATAGCATGTTTAACTAATAAATTATAGACTAATTAAAATTAGTAATTAATAATAATTAATAAATCTATTGATATTTGTTGTTATTTTGACTAAAAATAATTCATTTTGTAAATAATTTGTAATATAATAATTATTAATTTTATCAAAATGATGATGATTATTATTTTATAATTTTGATTGACAATAATTAATAATATAAATAATTATGATAATTATTATTAAACGTAATTATAATTTTAATTAAAAATAATCAATTTTTTTAATTTTTAATAAAAATTGAATAATTAATTATTAATATTACTATTTATTGTAATTAATAAAATTTAATAGTGTAATTAAAAATTGAAAACATTAATATAATAGTCTTTACTACTAGGCACCAGATTGGTTACCAATAAACAAACAAGAACACACCCAATAAACCCATGATTGGACAAGCCACCCCATTATAGAAAGCTTTTTCAGGAAGATTGGTTAAATGAATTTTTAGTTACCTAAGCATATAGTATAGTGCAATCTCAGGATCGTTCTCATAATTTGTCCTGTCACAAACCCTATTCTTATATTATGAGTATTTTTGTTAAACTAAAATATACTACCTCTATGAAATATAAAATAGTGGGTTTTTTAAAAAAACATATGATATATATATATATGAAGATAAAAAATGAAACATATTATGTAATGTAGAATTTAGTTAGTAAGAAATAGTTGTTTTCCATAGGATTTCATAGTGCTGTTAATTATTGTTATTTTGGAATAAATACAATCTCATTACCGCATTAAATGTACATACAAAGACTAACACTCTACACTATCTTACTAAAATTTTGATTGTCTTACACCAAGACCTTGGGATGTTGGAATATGTCTCTTAAACTCTGACTTTACAATAGTAACACCACACATCGTGGAAATAATTTTGATCCATCGTGATTTCATTAATATTATTAATGACTGTAAAATTGATGAACAAGAAGAATAAAACAATAGTAGGGATAGTGAGGTGACTAATAATTTCTATCAGTTTTACTACAACTGAATATTTATGAACCATCTGTTGGGGCCCCCACCGTGAATACCCCAAGCACACATTCCATAGTAAATGGGTTGGTTACTAGCACCAGAAAGTCAAGTCCCTAACATAGGAAAGCATTTCCTCTAATGTAGTACAATCACATAGTACAAAAACACAAAAATTTGCAAGAATAATTTAAAACATCAGTAGTAAAAGTGTGTACAAAAAGTATATGGGGCAGAATACAATCCCAAATTAAAATGTACAACTACAACTGAAAATAGAAACCAAATTATGCGATCGTCCACCAAGGATCCTACCTAAATGTTAGGTACAGCACATCAGGAGGTTCTCCTCATCCACCAGTCACATCCGTCCACATCATGTCATGGCACCCCAAACATTTTTCAAGGATTCTCTTCGTCTACATAAGACATAATAAGGTGTGGGTGAGGCCCATGCAGGGGTGAGTATAACAAAACCCAGTATGGATCCTGAGACCCCCAATGGTCTCTCATAATTCCACAGAAGAAAACAACAAAACATGATCTCGATCTCAAGAACAAAGAAAAATACTCATCTCAAACCAGATATATTTGTCTCATACACAAAGAAACATAAAGCCCCAACCTCAATCCATTTCCATGATTTCCAAAGAAGGATCAAAGAGTAACTCTAGGATCGAGAGTAAACACTCCACGAGCTGCCAATCCCTAATGGAAACTATTTGAGAGATGTACTCCATCAGGTATGACTCAACCATTCTTAATGGAGCATCCAAAAGGACATGCTCCATCGGGAAATTTCTTCTAGAACTACCTCTAGGGCCATCCACTAGAGGTCACACCATCACAGTCTTGTGCCCAAAGAAAGACCAAGGGAAACAAAGTGAATAGGCCCACTATTCAACATTGTGTCCTACAACCTAGGGAACTCCAACTCCCCAAAAGGACCCACTCTACATCGCTACATGGAGACGGGGGAGTACTACTCCAAATGTGAGAAAATGGACCCTACTCGGTTGGGGAGTAAAACTCTGATATTTTGTTTGTTGTGGGGGACTCATTCCTTAGTATGTTAGAGGAGTACAAACTCAATGCTAGAGGACCCTCACCCAGTCACAATAGGGGAGTACTAACTCTATATTTGAGGACTCACACCCTACCAAGTAGGGGAGTACAACTTTGTTATTTTTCCCACTATGGGGGACCCACACCCTAGTACGTCATGGGAGTACCGACCTAGGCTAGAGGACCTGCACCATGGAATGGAAGGGGAGAACCGACTCTATTTGTGAGGATTCTCTCCCTAACTAGTTGTGGAGTTCAACTCTGGTAGTTTGTTTTATGTAGGGGACCTGCACCCTAGTAGATAAGGGGAGTACCGACCCCAGGATAGAGGACCCACACCATGGAATGATAGGGGAGTGTCGACTCTGCTGTAGCACTTCATAAAGAGGACCCACACCCTAGGTAGATAGGGGATTACCTACTCCTAACACAGAGGACCATCATCCTACCCAGTAGGGGAGTACCTGACTCTCTGTGAGTTATGTATAGAGGAAATGTGCCCTAGTCCAATAGGGGATTACCAACTCCAATGATAGAAAAATAAATCAAGGGTAAATGAACTCGCACTCATGACATGGGGAGTACCGTCTCCACTGGAGCAGTAGATTAGGTAATACCCACACCTTGAGTCATCAAGGGAGTATGCATCCTAACACTCACTACAAGATACACCCTAGTTCTTCTTCTAAAGTTATCTTCCATACTTCAACCTCAATAAATTTCCACATGGAAAATACCTATTGATAAACCCTATTATATGGGTTCCAAATCAATAGATGGAACATCAATCGGACACATGGTATTTTAGCTATATGAATTTTAGTATCGATGTCCCAGTTGGATTTGCGTACGATCCAAAATGGAGAAACTCCAACATTATCTGATAGCCACACCGATTATCCCTAAAATTGTCTTACTCCATGGATCTCAGTTCCATAAACAGTTTTTCAAACAGACTTCAGATTCGCATGATACAACCATTTAAGAATATTGGAGTCTGAGAGGGGTACGGGCCTGGTAAGACTCGGTCAGACTAACCCGACCTGACCCGGCCTGGGCAGACCTGACCTGTTCTAGGCCTGGCTTGGCCCATCCCTATTGCGATGGACTGTGTTGGGCGTGGCCTACTGACGAGCGTGACCCACATATGTTCATGCGGTTTTCTACTCCCGAATGGCTCAAACGAGTCGTTCGGCTCCTTTATTGGCAGTTCCAGGTGGTGCCGCCTCATCACCCATAGGACCCGTATTGAGTGGGTCCCATGATTCACTACAAATTCGACCTTTGGATTCCTTTAGTGCGGTGTGCCAACCCCACCTCGGCAGTCAGCCGTCGTTGGCCTCATATCCATCCATCACGGCGCCGAGTGGCACTGCCCTTCCCCCATGACCTGCAGTTGCTGGCTGCATCCCTCATCTGCTGGCGTCGGTGCCACACATGCACTTCTTCCACTGGCAACCGGGTGATATCTTGTGGTCCTTTCTTATTTTTCACACATCTACGGTCTTATCATAATGTCAATGTCATTACCCTCCTCTCTGATTCAAGGTTCTGTCATGTTAGAACAACCCACCTCTGAAGAATGCTCTGAAAAAAAGTGGGGGAGGGTTTGGGCCTTATTCATTTGGCCCACACCCTCTTCATTAGCATTATAATAAGTGGGGGTAATTTATACATCACTTTTAAAATAATTATAAACCCCATTCAAATCCCCTACAACGACCGCCTGAAAATTTACGAACGAGGGGGAAAATGTGGGAATTTCTTGAATTAAAAGACAACCCTTACCTCGAGATTATTTGGAGACATATCGGTGGTGGATGAATATTCTGCATTAGATGAAGTCGTCGACATTCATCAATCCTAGTTCATTTTCACTCGAGCTTCTATCTCTATCAGTGGAAGGTGTCGCATCACTTATCCAGGCGTTGTGAGTTTAATGGTTCCCTCGGATTTCAATTTTGAGCACCGGTCCAAAAGATATAAACTTTTTCCCACACATTTATTGAACATGCATTAAAAAAGTTAAAAAATTAATAACAGTCACCCTCGACCCGCACCAGTCATGGTTAGGCTCTTTCTAAGGGAAAAAATCCCTCACGAGATCAACCATACACTCATATTTACAATTCGAGTTATGATTTAGGAGTTATATAATTTAACAATAATATAATTGTTACTAAATTGTTTTATTTGTGGCCAAAAACCAACTTCCACTATTGGTCGGTGATGACCAAAGTTACGATCTAGCTAAGGAAAGTATACGCTCAAGAGTTTATATGTGTTATCATATTTTTAATCTGAGTCTCCATTCATGATTTATAAGAATTTGAAAAATAAAATAATTTTATTTAATTATTTAATTTACAATTATGCCATTTTTGGGTTCTCTCACTAGAGGCTTACACCGACTAAACTTAAGTCGTTCCTTGGGTTAACCAGCCATCTTGAACGCAACAGTGCCCTCATATTTCTGATCTGGGGAACCTGTTTAAGAGTTATTCCAATTTTTTTATTAAAACCCCTCACGCGCACTATTTTAAATGTGGCATTTTTTGATAGATCTTTCTAGGCACTCCGGGCCTTAGAATTATGCATCGTTAGATTTTTTGGACTCGTAATCATTCCATATAATAATAATAAATTAAATGGAAATTATAAGACAATAAGTTCTCCCCACCTTAGGGTTTTACATCCCCGAAATCAAAAAAAAATCAAACGAATGAGGGTACTGAGCATAAATCTAAGCCTTCCACTCCCATTACTCTCTGAGATGCTTCCATGCTTCCACTGAACTCGCACCATAGGGATCAACCATCTATGATGGACTCACTCCTGGGAATCCTCTATCTCTATTGGGAACTCCGTAAATGTATCCCTGTCATCAAATTCCAACTCTCCCTATTAAATAATGTGTGATGGATTATGCATGCATCTCCTTAGCTGCAACACTTGGAAACATTATGCACCTAGTGAATCTATTTGGGGGAAACTAGGGGGTACTCCACCTCACCAACTCTACTGAGAATCTGGAAAGGTTTGATGAAACTCTGAGATAGCTTTCTTCCCCGGCCAAATCCTCTCAATCCTAATCAGGGTGAGACCCATTGGAATACATGGTATCCCTCCTAGAACCCCAAGTCTCTTCATCTATTAATGGCATATGACTTCTGATGGCTCTGTTCAGACATCATCCCTAGCCACTGGTATTGATGCTAAAGGTCCTAGTACATCTAGGCCACACAATGATTTACTGCCAAAGTGGATGTGTGGAACTCCATAAACTCCTCCTTTGGTAGATTCACTGGCACCATGTTGTGTCCTATAAAATGGATGGAGTGCTCCCCACTTTCAGAAAATCTTTCAAGAGCCAGTCCGGAGTATATCTGAGCACATCGGGCCTCACAGTCCCTGTCCCAAAGCTAAGCCTCCCAAACTCGCTGAAGGTGTGTGGGAGTCACAATTTTAGAAAGGATGTAAGCCTCTCCATCACTATCCATGAAGGATTTCTATAACACGGATAAACTCTCTTATTCCTCACATAGTAGCTATAAACCAGACCTCTTGCTGAGTGCATCGGCCACCACGTCACCATCTAAACTCACCACCCCCGGAGCTATGTGGGAGCCATATAATATGGAGTTGTAGATATCGGTGTCGTTGTTTGTTACAAAACAATACAGAATTCCCTCTCTCTCTATGGAGGTAATTCTGGAATCATCTTTTGAAAAGATGTTCCCACACTCTACCAATACTATTGAGAAATGAAAACCCAAAACACAAGCTGTCACGAGGGTAAGGCTGGTCGACTCAAGAGTGATCGGCTGCACCCACCAATGAATGAGTTTATACTGTGCTTCCTGGGTTCCCCTTTTCACCAACAAGTAAAAACCAATTCTAATACTCTAGATATACCACAACCTTTTTTTCCTAAAATAGTCAATATGAGTATGAACAGAGGATGACCAGTCCATGCCCAAACTAACGTCGTAAGGTCTCGATGCTACCACCAAGAGGTTCCAACATAAACTCTAACCTCAAGGGAAAAATCCCACCATCATCATAAGTGTGATTATGGAGTATCCTCCCAAATGTATCTGCAGACGTAAGGTCCAAGACAATAGCTTAATCTGAAACATTAGGACTTGAACAAGATTTGTGACATAAAGGAATAATTAATACCTTTGTTTATAAATACGGTAGATAGTAGTAGACACATATCGTACCCCGAATCATTCCCGGAGCCCTTGGGTCACACTCTTTAAGCTTGCTGCTACTCCATTCCCCAGTCCTCCAGCTCCCTAAGCCTAGTGTGGACCACATTGGGGTGCTGGTTGTAACATGAAAAAATGTATACCACCTCATACAACTCTCCTAGCTCTTATTCCACATCTTCATCCCTATATATTAACTTGTCCCTATCACTTCCTCTTACCAAAATATTTTTACACATCAAAGTCTCCAAGACGGTCGTTGGTTTCCTCCTTTCCCACTGTTGACATTCACTGGCTGAATCTGCTCAACCATGGAATTTTCAACCATATAGGTTCTCTCAAGCACCCTAAAATATTTATGATTTCATAGAATAATATTTATAGATTGGATGTCCCTATACACATCTTGCCCGGTGGTCAGAGACTTGAATCACTGGTCGTATCATATTCACCGAGTACCTATAATGGTCAATACGCCTTGATGAATACTCAGCTACCGACATGTCGTCCTTCCAAAGCTGTAGAGGCTCTTGGGAACAAATACCCCTTAGCTATTAATGGAATGATACCCCCCTTCTCTAAGGAAGGTTATCAAGCTATGTCTTTGGAAAATGTAACTTTGTCGAATGATAGGGTTAATCTAAACCCTTCTATCACCCTACTGAACCCCATTTAATGCTCACTGTAAGGACCACCATCTAATCTAATGGTGCCCTAGATAGATGGAAACTCAGTCACCACCTCATGCCGGTATTTAGCCCCCTCTGAGTGAGGATTTACTCGAAACATGAGGGGTATATGTCATTGAAATTTTTGTAAGCCACTTAGCTTGTATGTGTCCTCTAACGGTAGCTTCGGTAGTAACTTCTGACCAACGGGCAGTTGTATTGATGGGACACCGCCTGAAGGTACCTACCTTGGGCAACAGTCCTTGTGCTAAACCCTCATCCCACAGTGGTCCATCTTTATAGTCACACATTGGAATCGTGGTTGGATGTCTGTGTAGAGGCATCTTAAAAGAGAATCATGATGAACCATGGTCAATAAGTTATAACTGGTGAGATGACTCAAAAAGAGATCAAAAGTAAAGCATTTCCAAAACACACGCAATTAGTGTTTTCATACTCTGAGTCAGAATTTATAATTAATGGTCCTAGTGTTTGGATATGTCATTTTCCGAACCAACATAGGACTCACCGAACTGAAAACCACACTCAAAACACTTAACACTATTTCTCCTTATGAAAGATTTGAGTCCTAGTTCTTTATTATAATTGACTCCTCTGATACCACTTTGTCATGACCCATCCCCTGCGGCCCATTCAATGACTACCCCATACCCGACATCCATAGGCCAGAGGTTGGTGTCTAGCACTGGAATGATGTATCACTAAAATGTGAAGGCATTTACTTTAAACCTATACAATAACACAATCCATGAACACAACAAGATACTAGAACAATGTTAAACTACAGTAGTAAAAGTGTGTACAAAAAGTAGAGGGGGAAAAAATAAAAGTCCAAATAAAAAGGTATAAGTACAACTGAAAATAGAAAATGACTCCTATGATTATCCACTAAGGATCCTACCTGAAGGGTAGGTAGAGCTGATCACA
Organism: Viscum album; assembly: GCA_963277665.1. Taxonomy (NCBI): domain Eukaryota; kingdom Viridiplantae; phylum Streptophyta; class Magnoliopsida; order Santalales; family Viscaceae; genus Viscum; species Viscum album. The sequence continues at coordinate 1,926,338,845 of OY728160.1, forward strand.
CAGCTCTCCTCATCCACTGGTCGCCTCCATCCACATCAAGTCCTAGCTCCCCAAGTCTCAATCAAGGCTGGCCACTATTTTCACAATACAAAACAAGGTGCGGCGAATCCCTTGCAGGGTTGAGTATAACAATAACCAGTAGGGACCTTGAGACCCTAGAAGGTCTCTCAAAATTCCACAAAGGAAACCAAAAGACATGATCTCTATAACAAGAACAAAGAAAAAGACTCACCTCAAACTAGATATACTCATCTCATCCTCAAATAAACATAAGCCCCCCAACCTCAAGCCATTTTTGGGATTTCTAAATAAGGCTCAAAGCATAACTCAAGGATCAGGAGTACATGCTCCATGAACTGGCCATCCCAGATGGCACCCGTGTGAGAGATGCACTCCATCAGGTACAACTAAACCATTCAAAATGAAAATTCTGAAAGGACCTTCTCCATTGGGATATTTTTTCTAGAACAGCTTCTACTTCCCACCACTAGGGGTCTCACAGTCATAGTCATGTGCTAGAAGAATGACCAAGGGAAGCCAGGTGAAGAGGCCCACTCCTTGACACTGTGTCCTGCATTCAAGGGAGCTCCAACTCCACCGAAGGACCTTCTCCTTGTCCCTACTAAGAGACAAGGGTGTACTACTCAAAATGTGAGGACCCGCACCCTACCTGGTAGGGGAGTAAAAATCTGTTATTTTTTTTGTTTTGGGCGACCTACACCCTTGTATGTCAGGGGATTACCAACCCCAGGCTAGAGGACCTATACACTAGCATGGTAGGTGAGTACCAACTCTATATGTGAGGACTCACACCCTACCCGGTAGGGAGTAAAAAAATGGTAATTTGTTTGTTGTGGGGGAACCACACCAATGTATGTCAAGGGAGTACAAACCCTAGGAATGAGGACCCAAAACCTGCCATCGTAGGGGAGTAAAAACTCTATATGTGAGAACCCACAACCTACTTGGTAGGGGAGTACAACTCTAGTACTGTGTTCATTGTGGGGGACCCATGCCCTAGTACATCAGGGGAGTACTGACCCTAGGCTAGAGGACTCGCACCCTAGCATGGCAGGGGAGTACCGACACTGTTGAATCATAGAATAAGTAGAACTTTCACCCTAGGTTGATAGGGGAGTACCCACTCCTAACATAGAGGACCCACACCCTACCCGGTAGGGGAGTACCTAACTCTATGCAAGTTAGGTATGGAGGACCTCCACCCTAGTCCAATAGGGGAGTACCGACTCCAAAGATAGAAATCCTAATTAGAGGGAAAAGAACCCACACTCGTGATGTGGGGAGTCCCATCACTATCAGATTTAAGGAGTAAGGAATACGCGCACCTTGAGTCTTCAAGGGAGTAGCCATCCAGAGTCTCACTACAAGAAACACCCTAGTTCTGCTCCTCTAGTTATCGTCTATACCTCTACCACCATAGAGTTCACCAAGGAAATAACCTGATGATATGTAATATCATAAGTGTTCCAACATAATAGACGGAGAATCAGTCGGACACCCAGTCTATTAGTTATATGCATTTTAGTGGCGAGGGCTCGGTAGGATTCGAGTATGATACACGTGGTCCACTACACCTGAATGGCTGAAATGATCTGTTCGTCTCCTTTATTGGAAGCTCCAAGTGGAACTACCTCATCCCTCATAGAGCCCACAGGGACCAAGTCCCCGACATCACCATGACATCAAGCTATGGCTTCCTTCAATGCGGCACGTGATGACGGGCCGCCTCCAACTCCATGGCCAGCTGCTGTCAGCCGCCACTTCAACCACTGCGGTGCCGAGCGGGGCCGCTCTTCCATTGTGGCCAGCAGTTTTTCACCACCACCCTCATGAACCTACTCTAGTTTCCCTCATCCTCTAGTGTTGGTCTCTCCCATCCACCAGCGTCGGATAGCGATTCTTCTTCCACGGGCCACCAGGTGATCTCTGGTGGTCAGTTCATCCTTCAAGAACGCCTACAAAAAATGCAATGAAAAACAAGTGGCGGAGGGTCTGGGCCTTCTTCGTTTGGCATGCTTTCCCTATATTAGAAATATAACAATTGGGGGGTAATTTATAAATCACATTAAAAATAATGATAAACCCCATTCAAATCCCTCATAATGAACGCCCCAAAAATCAAGAATAAGGAGAAGAAACGTGGGAATTTCTTGAATTAAAAGACAACCCCTACCTTGAGAATCATTGGAGATGTAGCGGTGGTTGATGAAGATTCCACATTCGATGAAGCCTCCATCGTTTATTGATCTAGTTTCATTATCGCTCGAGCTTCCATCTCCGTGGTGGAAGGTGTCGCGTCACTTCACCAGAGGTTCCTCGCTTGAGAAAGTCATGCCAAAAACTCTTCCCTGAGCCCAATTTTAACAGAGGGGGGAAATGGATAGTAACGCACCGAGAAATTAATGAGGATCAATAATTAATATAATTAATGTGACACATTAATCGCATGAGGGGTGGTTACATATCCAAAGTGTAACTAAGCATTTAATATACCATATTAAATGTTTGACTACCTTGATTGTCCCCACCACTGTTACTCAAGAGGTGGTAGGATAAAATTAAATAACAATTTTGTTTTTTATTAATTCTTAAGAGTTACAGAAACTAAAATTTTCACCCGACCTACTATGGTCGAAGTGAAGCATCCCTTTAGCAAATCCCAGGGCTGTGAGTTCAACAGTGTGCTCAAGTTTCTATTCTAAGCACTGGTTCAAAAGATAGAAATATTCTCCCACACGTTTACTATATATACCTTTAAAAAGTTCAAAAATTATTAACAGTCACGTTCGACCCGCGCCGGTCAAAGATAGGCTCTGCCTAAGGGAAACACTCCAACACGATATCAACGACGCTCTTGGATTTCCAATCTGTGTTACCTTTTAGGAGTTATATAATTTATGAATAAAATAATAGTTACATAATAATTTTATTTGCGGCCAAAAACTAACTTCCAATGTTGGCCCGCGCCAGCCAATATTTGCAGCTTCCTAATAAATGAATACCCTCACGAGTTCAAAAGTGGTCTCAAATTTTTAATCTGAGTCACCATTCCTAAGTTATAATCATTTTAAAAATGAAATAATTTTATTTAATTATTATCTTTTCAGTTATGCCATTTTTAGGTTTTCTCACTAGAAGCTCATGATAACTAAACTTTAGTCACACATAGAGTAAACCCACCATCTTGAACACAAAGGTCCCTCAAATTTTCGATCTGGGCACCCGTTTAAGAGTTATTTAATATTTTTAGGAAAACCAAGCACTTGCGCTATTTTAAACTTAGCATTTTTCGATGGGTCATTCCAGGAATTCCAGGCCTCAGAATTATTTGTCGTTAGATTTCGTGGTCTCATAATAATTCAATATAATAATAATAATAATATACAGAAATTACAAGACAGGATATGAATTCCCATAATATAATAATGAGAACCATTATTGTGAAACAAGAACTCAAAGCATTGTTTTTTTTCACCATTAGTTCAATTTAAATAGTAATATATCCATTACATTGGATTTTGGAGTATCATAGTGGAGAAACATGAAGAAAAATGAAAGGTTGATAAAATAGATAACTAAAATATATATGTGGCACTATTACTAAAGAGATAAAAAAACCAAATTATTTACAAGGTCAATGGAAAGGTTTCAAACTATAAAAAACCAGTCCTTTTAAAGTAGATGAAAAATTATTTAAATACATAGTAGTAGGATTTGATAGGCTCGATTGTGAATGTGTAATGGCCTTCACACATGCATAATTATCCTATATAATTCTTCTAAATGGAATATATATTTTAGTAAACAATTAAATCATATCATGTTTATTATTATTTCATATTCTCGTTTAAATGATTGTATGTGTTACATAGAAGATATAGAAATATCATAATGAAACAACCATGGGATACATTCAATGTCATAGAATATATACATGGATTTTCTTTAAATATCATCATTTTCCACTAGTCATCAATGTAAAAACACTTAGGTATAAATCATAGATAAATTTATCTAAGTTTATGACCATTAAATATCCTTCACTAAAAAGAACCAACCTTTACACATAATCAAATTTTACTCTCATTTATTCCATGGGAGTTAAAAAAGACTCTAACATATAACATGTATCATTACTTCAGTAAATTCATAGATCATTTTGACGTACATGGATATGGGATTACACATGCACCCTAGTGACCTTTATGTTTGTTTCAAATTACACTACAGTATAAAAGGGTTTTACTTCTATGTATTTGTTGTAGAATCTTACGTATTATGCTAGTTACTTTTATGTATCCCTATAATTAGAAATATATATCTCTTATCTATTTAGCTACCTTTAGTATTTGGACCCAACAAATTTTACACACACTATCACATTATCAAATACTAATCACTTTATATATCTTTTGGAAGATAAAACAATGGATTAATATTTCTTAAAAAACTTCCATAAATTCTTCTTTCTTTTCTTTTTTAAATTTCTTATTTTATTTAGAAATACTATTATGTAAGTGTAAATTACACTTAAGTACTCTAGTGAGTTTTCCCTTTTCTTGTTTTCAAGTCCAAATCATCTTCCAAACTTGTCTACATATAAAATTTTTCATAACTTCAAGACTAACGACTAACCATATGGTATTCTTCAAATAAAATAAAAAAATAAATAGTCATTATAATATTTATTAAAATACATTGAAAAATAATAGAAAATATTAAAAAATACTTTACACATTTTCACATTAAATCCCTATATATGTCTATAATATAGATATGTGATAATTAAATATAAAATATCAAAATGGTGGTTATTAATTCAGTTAATTGAAAGTAATATTTATAAAATACTTATCTATATCGATACCCAACATAAAAACATTGTATTCATAAGAAATCATCCCATACCAAGGACAAAATAGGTTGCTCAATGAAAAGTTGGCAGAATTTTCTATTATCCAATCATTGGAAATATCATGCTTCCAACAAGGACCTCAAATTCCTTATTCTTCATTCCCTAGAAAAATAAATTAAATCTTCTTCTAATATCCATGTTCTTTTTTCTCATACCTTTCTAAAAATATATCTCTCTTCACCCAATTCTTATTAAATAGATTCTTCACCATTCTCTATTGCAACATTGATAAACATTTAATTTCTTCCTCTCTAATATCTCCACCTGAATAATTCATAAAATTATACCAATAATAAAGAATTTTCGTGTTTTTATATGTGGGTAAGTGTTAGAAAGTTTTAGATTTTTAAATTTCAATGTAATAATAAGGAGATTTTGGATCTAAAATGAAGTAATGTGCATGATGTCCAATTATCACTCAAGAAATTTATCCTCACTCACATTAATTTGAAATGATAAACCTAAAATGAAATTTGATTCTTGTGGGAAGTTCACACAAGAAGCTTTTCACATCCACCAAAAAATTATTTCTTTTCTTCTTCTTATTTTTCTTTATATGCCTAAACAATATCATTTACTTTCCCAATTTTAGCTTTTTGTTATCATTTTTAAGGTAATAAGGAGTATTTAGTATTTAAATAGTTGTGTAAACATAGATTAATTTTTTTGGAATTTATATTCCCTCCACCATTATATATTTTATTATTTTTATGACATTGCAATAATTAAATTCAAATTATGAATAATCTATAAGTTAGTTCCCAAAAAATTTCTCTAAATAAGTACACAGAATAGTTTTGGTCCCACACCATCCCCTTAGTTCCACAGTAATCATTATTTTACTTCTAGGGTGTATTGGTTAGGGATTCATTATTTTAATGTAACTACATAATAACCTAATTCATGGATGGTAAGGTCTAACGAGTGTAATATGTAAAGGAAATCTCAAATAGAAGTTTATTATGAAAAAAATGATTTTTAATCAAAGAACACCTTAGTTGTTCTAAATATAAGTTAATGAACTCTAATATCATTGATAAATATAAAATATAAAATTCTAGAACGCATCACATTCTTTGAGACTCTCAATAGAAATAAAACTTTAAAGAAGATATCAAAAAAATTAGAAAACAAGCATGTCAGAAAAGAAAAACATTTGAAAAAATTTGGGCACATGGGATTCATATTTAGTTAAACTTCTTAAAATAGTCATATTGTAAATACAATAACAAAGACAATTTTAATTATCATTTGAAACCTTATATTTTAAAATCATGTAAATTTTTCAAAAATACCAAGATGATATAAATATCCCAAAGGATTCAGTTAAGCTCAAGGTTTCTAAATAAACTCTAAAACCAAAAAATGGTTGAAAAAATATGTTGTTATAAATATATTGGTATCAAATCTCTCACAATTAGATAAAATAACCCTTCATTTCAACTTAGGATGATTTTAATGTATAATGAATCTAAAATAAATACAATAGTAAATAAATCTTAATTTTTTTTATAGTGGTGGTTTATATATAAACTCCTAATTTTTTCCTTATATAAACCTATAATAACAAAAAAATGTTAAAATAAAATTAAAATATAGAATAAAATACCAAAAATATGAAATTTAATATTAGGATGACCACCCAACCCCACCCATGTGATATTATATCTTTATTATCCTTAAGTGTATAGTTTTATTATTTCATCCGAAATATTTTAAAATATTAATATTTTTGTTGTATGATCTACTAAAAGTTATTTCACTTGATATCCATAGGTTGATACCATGATTGGTAACCCCCAATTGAAAGGATAAGAAATTATACAAGACCAATAAAATAATAAAGTCATAAATAGAATTGAAAGGTGTGTATGTAGAGAAATTATATGGGCTTCCTCTATAATTTTTTGGTTTTCTCCTCCATGTGACATTCATGTTAATGTGGACGAGGTAGTTATATAATAACTAGCTCATAAAACTATTATTCTTCTTTTACAGCCACATCATCAATGGTTTATTTGGTATTATCCATAACTAGTTTCAAAACATCCAATTCTACATGAACGACATGTGTAATTTATTATAATAAATTTATTAAATAAATATTAAAATTAAATAAAATATATTTATTTTATCCCCATTATTTTAATTGGATTCCATGTCTATTTCTTCTTTTATAGTATTTGGAACATTTTCAACATATTATCCTAGGAAAATATTTTCCTCAGCAATGGCCACATAATTTTCATAATCACAATCACTCACAATGAATAGTATTGGAGTTGGTTATATTAAATAAAATGATGGTAGTATATTATATTTGATAATAGTGTAAAGTAAAAAAAATATGAGAATTTAATGTTAAGTATACTCTCTTTATATAATTAGCTTGAAACTCATTTTCCTCAAGCATAGTCACTAGAAATTTATCTCATGGTATGGGTAGTGGTAATTCCATCATCTAATAAAATTAAATAATCTCAAAATTAGTTTCATTTTCATCTATAAAAGGGATAAAATGTACTAATTAATCATAATAAAAGTAATGGATATCACTATTAATTTCAATTTATATTAAATTAGGGAAAACATTATCCAAGGATTCTTGGTCTCCTATAATAAAATAAAATTTTAATTCTATGGTAATTACTACTTTGATTATGAAATGTAAAAAAATCATCCTAAATAATAAATCACCACATCCTCATTAATTTTCTCAATAGAAAAAGTGGATGGGATAATGTTTTCCTTTTCTTGATAATTATTTCAATTCCATTATAGAAGTAGAATGAATTTTCATTTGTTTTCTCACATTCGGAATTATTATAATTTATTAAAATTATATCGTAAATATATTCCTTACTAGGAACATTATATTTTTATTCAAGAGACCTAGTATATGACTAATAACTTTCAAAATTAATCATTACACTAATTAAACACTTTTAAAAAATAATTTAAATATTTTATTGAATGGTATGTAAATGATATTCAATGTTTCTTATTTATTATTGTTTTTATATTTTTATAAAAAAAATAGTTCATAAATTCTTGTGTCCTCTCCAATAATGACACGGAATTTATAAAAATATTTATCACAAATATCATTACAATAAATTATAATTTACCTAATCATTAAATATAGTACACAATCACGGATCAAAAACAAGAGGAGGCCACTCACATGCACTATTCTTTTATTATCACTATTAATATTTACTAAAATATATTAAAAATTTGAAAGAATAAATACTATGAAGTTTATATAATTCATGTGCCACATAAATATTTATGTATGTGTGAGATCAGATGAAAAATCAATTAATTGACCCAAAATAGAGACTAGTTAGTAAGAAATAGTTGTAATCCCAAGGAGTTCATAATGGTAAAAATAATTTTTATTTAAAAATAAATTAATTCTTTTTACACTACTCAACAAAGATATCATAGCATGGAAAACTATACACTCCTACTCAAATGGTGATAATGATATGCTAATACATCTTAATACATGAATATCCCTCTCAAACAATTGATTTACATATGTATTTGCAAACATCATCACCATAATTATTCTTCACTATATAAAACATCATGATTATTATAGAGAGTAAAATATATAAATAGTGAGAAGAAAAAATAGAAATGAAAAAAGGTGATACCATAATTATATCATTTTAACCACCATTAAATTCATAGAATAAAGTAATGATAAACATTTGATCAAAAAAACTCAAATAGTCAATGTTTATCTCTTGTGGAACATCAATAATAGATAGTCCTCTATCAAAATGGATTTTTTAGGATCATATTTTATAGAAACAAAGAGAAAATATAGGAGACAGAAATCATAATACTATTATTAAAATTAAATATAGTCAAAATGAAATAAAATATAAATATAAACTTATCATAATTTCATAGTCTGGGTTGCGAAAAGAAATACTCAATAACATTTATAATGGGGGGAATATTTAAATGGATATAAGCATCCTCAATCAAGCTCCATTATGCCTAGGAAATTTCCTTCCGACATGAAATGTTCTTCTAGATAATTATTCTAAATGGAAGAAAATATTTTATTAATCATCTAAATCATCCAATGATATTCAGTCTTTTATATTGTCATGCAAATAAATGCATAAGGTGCACAAAAGATGTGAAAATATATTAATTAAATGAATATGGTTTGAAAGCCAGACCGCAAAAACTACCCATGGATGGTCATTATATATATTTGGTTTCCTATTCTTTGAAAACGTAATAGATGTAACACCCCAATCTTCCATGGTATACTTCTCCTTGAATAATACAATAGTGTGTGTTGTACGCAACACTGAGTTTAAGTACACCACGACTTACCAAACTAGCCGTTCAAAAGAGGTTATGAATAGTATTAACTAAATTTTAAATATTATATTATCCTTATAATTTTAATCCATATTATGAGTTTCTAAGACATGATTTATAAACAAATTCATTTTTTTCAAATAAAAGAAGTATTTTTCAAAAAATGAAATTTTACCGCCTTTTAATGGTGAATCCTTTTTAAAACCAATATTTGAAGCTTTTTTATATTCAATTTGACAAAATTAAATTCTTCTTCAGAATCGGGACATAATAATTTAGTATCAATAATGTTTTGGTGTCTTTCTGATAACTTTCATATTTGGGTGAATAGTGAAAAATACTATATTTTAACTGAAAATAACTTTTTTAATCAAAATAATTTATATTGTTAAATTATAAATTTTAATGGTTTGTAAGTATAAATAGATTATATTTTTACTATTTAATCCAATGATGGTCATTTTATGTAATTTCACCTTGAAATTGGACATAAACAAGTGTCAAACTTTTGATAGTTATTATTTCTTAAAAATACGCCTTTTGGTTTCGAAAGTGGGAATCAATTTTAAATTAATAAATGCAACTTTTATGTTTTGAATTTGGTAAAATATAATTCATTTTTTGATTCGGAATAATGAAATTGGCCTAGGGTGAAATTTTGGTACTTTTCGGATAACTTTTATATTTTGATGAATAGTAAAAATTACTAAATTTTAATTAAAAACAACTTTTTTAATAGAAATAATTAATAGTGATAAATTATGAATTTGAGTAGTTTTAAATTATATTTAAAATATATTTTTAGGATGTAATACAATGTGGGTCATTGAACATAATTTCACATTTAAACCGAACATAAACAACTGTCAATCTTTTGATAGTTATTATTTCTTAAAAACACACTTTTTGTTTTAACAACGGGAATTAATTTAAAATTAATTTCTGCCACTTCTGTGTATTGAATTTGGAAAAATGGATTCCATATTTGGAATCAGGATGTTCATATTGTGTGAATAGATAACTTTTATTTTTAGACATTTTGAATAATTACTGTGGTAAATATTTTATTTACCATGGTTAAGGGTAAATCCTGTAAATAAGGGTTAAAAAATAATATTATAATAATACTAAATTACCCTAAAACGTGTCCTAAACTTTTTGGTTGATACATGTTCGACCATATGCATCTTTTGGTAGATTTTTGGAACCCATGGAGGCACTTGTAGGTGATAGGGACACTTTATTTTAATTAAGTTAAAATGAATACAAAAAAGACAAAAGCATATATCTTTTAGCAAAACAATTTTTACATAGGGTTATATATGTTGGACTTTCGACTATAAATATTAATTAGATAGATAAAAATATTTCCTACATAATTATATTTTATTTTTAATTTTTGGAGATTACATAATTTAATTTATTTATGACACAATGATGATGCAGTTATTACCATAGTAGTGAAAATTTAAAATAATTGATATTATAAATACCCAAATAAATATAATTTGAGACTTTTAATGAATTAAAATACTTTTCTAGGATAATATGACATATTAGTATTGATTTAATTAACTTTATAAAAAGTAATTATTCTGTTATGAGTTTCACAAAAATCAACTATTGAATAGTGTCAAAATTGAAAAAAAGAGTTTTTAAAACAAATATTATATTATTAATTGATATTAAATTCCTAAAAATATAAGGTTCGGCCAAGAGACTTATATCATGATAGTTATGTCATTAATGGACCACTTGGGGGTCACTTGGATTTATATAGTAAGTTTAGTAACTATATAATATAAAAATACAAAGTGACATGGTAAATGTCAAACTAATTAACTAAGAGTTAAAACTAAAATATAAGGTTAATATAGTGCCCAAAACCTGTCTAAATTCTATTGGATGAATTTTTCTAGACCTAGACTCACCTTAAACTTTGAATAATAAACATTGGAGCCATTAGAAACCGAATATGAATTTATTATAAATTAATATACTTAGTTTTTCCAAAGGTTCCCATCACCCCTCTTATAAAAGGGCACTCCTCCTTCTCATTTCTTCACACCTTAAAAGCCTTTTGGTTTGGCCAACCCCTGCCAAAATAATCTCTAAACTTACTTCAATACATCCTAGATGCCTTAGTTTGATCATAAATCCAACCCAAGGAGCCCATTTGATCAAATCAAAAGGAAGAACCCGAAGAAGAGGTAATGTTTTCACCACCCCTTTTCATGTTCCTTTCTTCTTCCACTTCTTATTTCTTTGTTATTACCATTATAAAATAATAAATCCAGTATCCTATATATACTGTGATGTTATTATAAATATGGTACAACCATATTCAGTATTCTATCCACCCTTTGAATAACATGTCACCATACGTGCGTACGTACGGCTTACCGTCTCCACGTCGTGGTGTAATTGTTATTCAATATATTATTATATGGGTGGGTATAATAATGATGTGTAACTCATGAAAATAATAAATATAACATGATAAATATTCTTTATATATTATATAACATCCAATTATAAATTATTTTAATATCAAAATAATGATATTTTCACTCGGGCGTACGTACGGACTACCGTCTCCACAGATGCGATGAGATTCATTCTCAATCATATCCATTCAAGTATAATTATAATTTTATGATTTAAAAATAATTTTTTAGAACTTTATATAATTCTGGATATGAATAAGATACAATCTATCCATGACAAACCTGGATTACTTAACAATACATATAAAAGAAAATGAGTAAGTTAACACCCGAAACGACGATAATTCTAAGATATTATTAACAAAGCAATGTTAACAGATCATATATGATATAATATTAATGTATATGATTCCTGAATAATTTAAAAACAATTATTTCAACATTATACAGGAGGTTAACCTACCGTTGACCAAGCAAAAAGTACAATGTAAGGGGTTTCTTAACTCACTCTTAATTTCGTGAGAATTCCATTGTTCACCACCTAATTATTGCATGTGGTGTATGTGTACTGCCCATGATTGTATTAATTGTGTAATATACTTTAATTTATGGGTATTTACATCATCATGGTATGATACTTCTTTCATGGGTTTATGTTTCGTAAGTTACCTAATCGATAAGGGAATTTGAGATTTCAATTTCCACTCATTTGCCTTTACGCGTATTTCTTTGGTTATATTACCCCAAGATTATGTGTGGAATCACTATTCATTTGATTATGCCATAATTTCCACTCCCCTTATTGTGGATATACTTTTGATACACATAATCACTCCATTGATAATTCTCAAGTCATTGATATGAATTTGATAAGAGTAATTTTAACTCATTCACGATTTGTTGAGTTAAACATCCAATTCGTTGGTGTTGTTTTTACAAGAATATGTGTGAATATCCTTTGATTGTTTTACACTGAATATCCAATCACATTTAGTGTATTTATATTTTTTACACATAATTATGTCCTTTATTTATCCTTAACCTAAGGATACAGCCTTTATGAGAGATTTCATCTCAATTTACATTCCATTGAGACTTCTTTGTTGATATACACCAAATCACTTTTATGTGGTGTATATAATGTACTTTGACATTGTATATCATGAATCCCTTTATTCTCAGGATATTACAATGTTTTTATTACCTCAAATATTTGTATTCAAGTGTCTCTCATTTGTTTAGAATCTCTAACTAAAATACCATTTTTAAATGTTTTAAAGACTTATTCATCTAAATCATTCTCATTAATGTCCATGTTTTAAAAATGGTTTTAAGGATTTATTTATATGGACATTAAAGTTTAGAGATTAAAACTCCTTTTAAAAAGTTTCAAAGTGGTACGGGACACTTTGATTCAAAAATCTATTTTAAAATGGCTTCTTGAAAAATAGTGTGGCTTTTAAATGATTTCAAGAAAAAAGGGGGATATTTCTCTCAAATAGTTCGGATTATTATTATCATCTATGTCAACATCCTTCATTATTCTTGATTGAGGTTAATGTGATACAATAAAATCTTCCATATTTTATCTAATTAGTGATTTTTGACTGTGGATGTACTATTTTTATACCATTTATGGTTTGTGGTTAAAGTATTGACATTTCGTATGCTAGTTTTAATACTAATGTTTATGTTATGTTTAAACCTGTTCATATGAGGAATGAATTGGACTTAATAAGTGATGGGTGGAGCACGCTATATGTCCTCGATGCATCGGTTGGTCTCATGAGACAAAATAGTGTCTTGGCACAAGGCCTTGGAAAAATCTTATTTGTAGTCATGGCACGAGGCCTTGGCTATGTGGTTATGATAGTCTGGCATTATGCATTCCATCATTATGAATGTGGTTATTGATATTGCATGTGATCATTCGACAAGTAGAATATCCACGTGAGTAACTAAATGGCATTATTCTATTTTATCTTTTCCATTTTATGCTGAAGTTCAAGTTCAAAAGACTTTTGTTTTAGTTATAATCTGCCTTAAGTGTTTATGCTTATCTATGAAAGCTTCTGCTATAATGTCATCCTTACTGAGCATCTGAGCTCACCCCTTTCAATGTTTTATTTTTCTCAAGATTATGAAGAAGTAATTTATGAATGACCTGCAGAGATAGTATGAGTGGATATGAAGACAAGATGTTTTTTTTATGTAATGTAAAACTTTTTGAATGTATCTAGTATTTCCAAGGCTACTAAACCAATCGGCCTTTCGATATTTGATCATTCTTGTGATCATGCCAATATTATGTAATAATGAACCGACTCTGGGTAACTGGGGTCGGGGCCTTAGAGTTGGTATCAGACGAAGTTTAGTAAAAACCTTGGAAGCTAGATTTAGATAAACTCTGATTAGAGCACGTAGACCTAAGATTAACATTGAGGATTAGTATAGAATAACTTCCTATAATTTTGGTATTGTAGAGATTTTGTGAGTTTTCCAAGAAATACATCCCTGTCTGGATACGAGCAGGTAGAGGCGGCTCTGGCACAGATGTACCTAGGGGTAAAACCCGAAAACACCGCTTTGAGCTGGACTCGAACGGGTACGGGTGAACGACAACTGGCCTTGCTGCACTCTTGGTTATGACACTCCAGGGGGATATACTTAGGATAATTTATATTTTCTTTAAAAAGTGATTTGAAGTATTATATATATAAGATGAGAGTAAATGACCTTGGATAATCCTAATGTGTTTTTCAAATTGAGAATATGGTGACATGTTAATCTCTAAATGATTTTATTACTACTGTTACTCACACAATGCTTTCTGGTTTTAGTCAATGGATAGATTCCAAGGAAGTCATGGTGACTTTGGGAATGATGTACAAGGTTGGAATGGTGGTGGAAATGAGCAAAAAAATGGAATGTTGATAGGAGTAAAAGATATTGTCTTTATTCCAAATCAGTTTTCCAAAAATATGATCAACAACATATATATTAACCAACTCCCGGACTCAACAAGGAAGAGAAAGGTGATGAATGATAAGAGCTACAGCAGTGGAGACCATGGAGAAAGGAATCCTCAATTTCCATCATGCAGGAAATGTGGAAGGAGACCCCCGGGAAAGTGACTCAATGGGACCAATAAATGCTTTACATGTGGGAAGGAAGGACATAAAGTGAATAATTGCCGAAAAAAATGAAGATTACTATGGAAGAAGATAAAAATGGTCCGAAGAGTCCATTTACAGTCATTTTCCATAAATGTAGGGGACCTGGCCATTACCCGGGTGAATGCCCTATTCTATACGATATTTTCTTGGTCAAAGAAGAAGATATGTGGAAATAAATGGTTAGAGAAATGTTTAAAAAGTTTTAGTGCTCCTTGTTGATGTGTTTACTTTGGTATAATTTTCTCTTGTATTTGTAACCCTAC
The DNA here is from genome assembly GCA_963277665.1 of Viscum album. Lineage (NCBI taxonomy): Eukaryota > Viridiplantae > Streptophyta > Magnoliopsida > Santalales > Viscaceae > Viscum > Viscum album. The sequence goes on from OY728160.1 coordinate 1,926,354,017, forward strand.
AGTTTGACATGTGATAATGATATTTGAGGAAGAATTACCTCTTCTCGTGTGGATATAGTTATAAATAACAATTTGGTTTTATATGATCATTGGGTTTGAGACAATTATAAGTTATTATAATTTGGGATGAAAATTCAAGGTATGAGATAAGATTTCTGGTTAAATTATGTTATGGTTATTTTGAAGAATTTATCTCATTTTGGTAATGTTATAAAGCATAGTTTTTGAAAAGGACAACACGTAGACAGTGTGATAACCCGTCGCGTCGGACAAAGTTGTGGGAATTGAACCCACAACCAAAATGTGATTGGGATTTATCGCCTACCACTGGACTACGTGATGTCCCTGGTTATTTTGACTGTTATTTTTAGTTAAATTATTTTATTGGTCAATAATAATTTGATTTGGGATATTATGTCTTATCAAATGATTACCCTAAGTATAGGAAAATGATTTGGTGATTAAGTGATAGATGTTATTTTGGATGTTGTTCGCTTTTTTGTGAACACTATATGCCCAAGGAAAATAGAATAGTATGGGATTTCATTTGAGGAGTAATGGTGCATTTTTATCTATGTTTTTATTATGGATTGATAGTGATTTGGGTTGTTTATGGAAATAATTAGGTTAATTACTTTTATGTATGTGACTTTAAGAGTATTTCATGTCATTTGGAGATACAATTTAACGTGGAAGACTAAATTCTTATAAGTTTTGAGTTTGAATATTAGTTTGGATTATATTGAGGGATTTTAAGGACAATTGATTATTGAATGGTATTTATTTAACTTTGGGGTATTTTTGGTTTAATTTTGGAAATTAAGATTAGTGTTTATTTCTCTCAAGGAATATCCTTTTTGGGGATCATTAGATCTTTTACTAACCATTTTGGTTTTGATTAATCTCTAAAGACAATGTAAATATATAGTTCATCCTGCATGGATCATTTGATTCTATAGAAGTTTATTCTAGCTCTTCCAGTGTGACCAAGTCTTCTTGATTACTCATCGTTTAAAAAAAATGAGTTAGTGGTGGAAATTTATTAAAGGATGAAACTCTACATAAAATGTAAGTATATATCTTTATATTCTTAGTCAATATCATAAATGAATTCCTCATCCTTATGTAAGGTAACTTAAAACAAAAAAATGTTGTCCATTTACTTTCCTACTTGGAGACTAATGGTCGTTTGTCCCAACACAAGTGTGTGGTTTTCTTATTGTTAACTTTCTCATGATCATGATTTCTATCCCTCTCTATCAGAATATGACACTTAGTTTATCATCCATATCCATGTTTTCCTACATGGAATCCGAGTATGGGTTATCATGGTTGACCTGTATACCTCTCTTTATTTCATTTAAAGTGATAGTTTTGTTGACTCTTTTTCTGTTGTGGGACTTTCCATTCTCAAGCCGAATTTTTAAAATTGTGAGGATGCAATTTATTGAAGGAGGGGTGAATTTAACACCCCAATCTTCCACGGTATACTTCTCCTTGAATAATACAATAGTGTGTGTTGTACAGAACACTGAGATTAAGTACACCACGACATACCAAACTAGTCGTTCAAAAGAGGTTATGAATAGTTTTAACTAAATTTTAAATATTATATTATCTTTATAATTTTAATCCATATTATGAGTTTCTAAGACATGATTTATAAACAAATTCATTTTTTCAGATAAAATAAGTATTTTTTAAAAAACGAAATTTTACCGCCTTTTAATGGCGAAGCCTTTTTAAAACCAATATTTGAAACTTTTATATATTAAAATTGACAAATTTAAATTCTTCTTTAGAATCGGGACATAATAATTTAGTATCAATAATGTTTTGGTGTCTTTCTGATAACATTCATATTTGGGTGAATAGTGAAAAATTCTATATCTTAACTGAAAATAACTTTTTTAATCAAAATAATTTATATTGTTAAATTATATATTTTAATGGTTTGGAAGTATAAATAGATTATATTGTTACTATTTAATCCAATTATGGTCATTTTATGTAATTTCACCTTGAAATTGGACATAAACAAGTGTCAAACTTTTGATAGTTATTATTTCATAAAAATACGCCTTTTGGTTTCGAAAGCGTGAATCAATTTTAAATTAATAAATGAAACTTTTATGTTTTGAATTTGGTAAAACATACTTCAATTTTTTATTCGGAATAACGAAATTATCCTAGGGTGAAATTTTGGTACATTTTGGATAACTTTTATATTTTGATGAATAGTAAAAATTACTAAATTTTAATTAAACAAAACATCTTTAATTGAAATAATTAATAGTGATAAATTATGAATTTGAGTAGTTTTAAATTATATTTAAAATATATTTTTACCATGTAATAAAGTGTGGGAAATTGAACATAATTTCACATTTAAATCGAACATAAACAACTGTCAATCTTTTGATAGTTATTATTTCTTAAAAACACGCTTTTTGTTTTAACAACGGAAATTAATTTTAAATTAATTTCTTCCACTTCTTTGTATTGAATTTAGAAAAATGGTTCCATTTTTGAAATCAGTATTTTCATATTGTGTGAATAGGTAACTTTTATTTTTAGACATTTTGAATAATTACTGCGGTAAATATTTTATTTACCATGGTTAAGGGTAAATCCGGTAAATAAGGGTTAAACAAATAATATTATAATAATACTAAATTACTCTAAAACGTGTCCTAACCTTATTGGTTGATACATGTTAGACCATATGCATCTTTGGGTCGATTTTGGGACCCCATGGAGCCACTTGTAGGTGATAGGGACACTTTATTTTAATTAAGTTAAAATGAATACAAAAATGACAAAGGCATATATCTTTTAGAAAAACAATTTTTACATAGGGTTATATATGTTGGATTTTAGACTATAAATATTCATTAGCAAGATAAAACTATTTCCTACATAATGATAGTTTATTTATAATTTTTTGAGATTAAAAAATTTAATTTATTTATGACACAATGATGATGCAGTAATTACCATAATAGTGAAAATTTAAAATAATTGATATTATAAATACACAAATAAATATAATTTGAGAATTTTAATGAATTAAAATAATTTTCTAGGATAACAGGACATATTAGGATTTATTTAATTAACTTTTTTTAAATTAATCATTCTGTTATGAGTTTCACAAAAATCAACTATTGAATAGTGTCAAAATTGACATAATAGAGTTTTAAAAACAAATATTATATTATTAATTGATATTAAATTTCTAAAAATATAAGGTTCTCCCAAGAGACTTATATCATGATATTTTAATCATTAATGGATCACATGGTGTTCTATGGGATGTATATAGTATGTTTATTAACTATATATTATAAAAATACAAAGTGACATGGTAAATGTCAAACTAATTAACTTAGAGTTAAAAATAAAAGATAAGGTTAATATAGTGACCCAAACCTTTCTAAATTCTATTTTATTAATGTTTTTCGACCTATACCCACCTTAACCTTTTAATAATCAACTTTGGAGCCATTATAAACCGAATATTAATTTATTATAAATTAATATTTTTAGTTTTTCCAAAGTTGCCCCTCACCCCTCTTATAAAAGGGCACTCCTCATTCTCATTTCTTCACTCCTTCAAAGCCTTTTGGTTCTGCCAAACCCAGACCAAATACTCTCTAAACATCCCTCACTACAAAATAGAGGCCTTAGTTTGATCCGAAAGCCAACCTAAGGAGCCCTTTTGATCAAATCAAAAGGAAGAACCCGAAGAAGATGTAATGTTTTCACCACACCTTTTCAAGTTCCTTTGTTCTTCCACTTCTTCTTTCTTTGTTATTACCATTATAAAATAATAACTCTAGTATATTATATATATTTTGATGTTTTTATAAATATGGTACAACCATATTCAGTATTCTATCTACCCTTTGAATAACATGTCACCATACGTGTGTACGTATGGCTTACCGTCTCCACATCGTGGTGTAATTGTTATTCAATATATTATTATTTTGGTGGGTATAATAATGATGTGTAACTCATGAAAATAATAAATATAACATGATAAATATTCTGTATATATTATATACCATCAAATTATATATTATTTTAATATCAAAAAAATGATATTGTCGCTCGTGCGTACGTACGGACTACCGTCTCCACAGACGCAACGAGATTCATTCTCCATCATATCCATTCAAGTATAATTATAATTTTATGATTTAAAAATAATTTTTAAGAACTTTATATCATTCAGGATATGAATAAGATACAACCTATCCATGAAAAACATGGCTTACCTAACAATAAATATAAAAGAAAAAAAGTAAGTTAACACCCGAAACGACGATAATTCTAAGATGTTATTAACAAAGCAATGTTAAAAGATCAGATATAATATCATATTAATGTATATAATTCCTGAATAATTTAATAAAACTTATTTCAACATTATAAATGAGGTTAACCTACCGTCGACCAAGGAAAAAGTAAAAAGTAATGTGTTTTTTAACTCACTCTTAATTTCATGAGAATTACATTGTTCACCACTTAATTATTGCATGTGGTGTATGTGTACTTCCCATGATTGATTTAATTATGTAATATACTTTAATTTATGGGTATTTTCATCATCATGGTATGATACTTCTTTCATGGGTGTATGTTTCGTAAGTTACCTAATCGATAAGGGAATTTGAGATTTCAATTTCCACTCATTTGGATTTACGCATATTTCATTGATTATATTACCCCAAGATAATGTGTGAAATCACTATTCATTTGATTATGTCATAATTTACAATCCCCTTCATATGTATATACTTTTGATACACATAATCACTCCATTGATAATTCTCAAGTCATTGATATGAATTTGATAAGAGTAATTTTAACTCATTCACCATTTGTTGAGTTAAACATCCAATTCGTTGGTGTTGTTTTTACAAGAATATGTGTGAATATCCTTTTATTGTTTTAACCTGAATAACCAATCATATTTACTGTATTTATATTTGTCACGCATAATTATTTCGTTGATTTATCCTTAACCTAAGGATACGGCCTTTATGAGAGATTTCATCTCAATTTACATTCCATTGAGACTTCTTTGTTGATATACACCAAATCACTTTTATGTGGTGTATATAATGTACTTCGACATAGTACATCATGAATCACTTTATTCTCATGATATTACAAAGTTTTTATTACCTAAATTATTTTTATTCAAGTGTCTCTCTTTTGGTTAGAATCTCTAACTAAAATACCATAATTAAAAATTTTAAAGACTTATTCATCTGAATCTTTCTCATTAATGTCCATGTTTTAAAAATGGTTTTAAGGATTTATTAATATGGAAATTAATGTTTAGAAATTAAAACACCTTTTAAAAAGTTTCAAAGTGGTATGGGACACTTTGATTCAAAAACTTATTTTTAAATGGATTCTTGAAAAATAGTGTGACTTTTAAATGATTTCAAGAAAAAGTGGATATTTCTCTCAAATAGTTTTGATGATTATTTTCATCTATATCAACATCCTTCATTATTCTTGATTGGGGTTAATTTGATACAGTACAATCTTCCATATTGTATCGAATGAGTTATTTTTGACTGTGGATGTACTATTTTTATACCATTCATGGTTTGTGGTTAATTTATTGAAATTTCGTATGGTAGTTTTAATACGAATATTTATGTTATGTTTAAACCTGTTCATATGAGGAATGAATTGGACTTAATAAGTGACGGGTGGAGCCCGATATAGCTCCTCGATGCATCGGTAGGTCTCATGAGACAAACTAGTGTCTTGGCACAAGGCCTTGGAAAAATCTTATTTGTAGTCTTGGCACGAGGCCTTGGATATGTGGTTATGATAGTCTGGCATTATGCATTTCATCATTATGAAAGTGGTTATTGATATTGCATGTGATCATTCGACTAGTATAATATCCATGTGAGTAAGTAAATGGCATTATTTTATTTTGTCTTTTCCATTTTATGCTGAAGTTCATGTTTAAAAGGCATTTTTTTTAGTTATAAACTGCCTTAAGTGTTTAAGATTATCTATGAAAGCTTCTGCTATAATGTCATCCTTACTAAGCATCTGAGTTCACCCCTTTCAATGTTTTATTTTTCCTAGGATTATTAAGAAGTAATTTATGAATGACCTATAGGGATAGTATGAGGGGATATGAAGACAAGATGTTTTTTTTTGATGTAATGTAAAACTTTTTGAATGTATCTAGTATTTCCAAGGCTACTAAACCAATCGGTCTTTCGAGATTTTATCTTTCTTGTGATCATGCCAATGTTATGTAATAATGCACCGACTCTGGGTAACTGGGGTCAGGGCGTTACAATAGACTCTTAGTTATGAATAGTAGATTATTTTTTCTATGTCCATGAAACATAGATATCCTTATCAAAACCATAGAAAACTGTTTGAATCATAAAATTTAACTCTTATGTATTCTAGGGTAGTTTATAAAGACTCATACATATCACATGTATCATTCTCATGGAAACTCAAGATACCTTTACATATCAATAAGTTTTGGTTTCACCCTTAAATTTGTATCTTGGTAACTATTAAATCAATAGAATATTTCCCTCTTGAGAAACATTCATTTGCACTTATACATTATCAAAGGATTATTAGGTATTATGATTCTTAATTTTACACTTACCTATATTGTGAAAAATTTAAAACTTTTATTTTTTTGTATCATTTTATGTATGGACTCAGGGAATACTATACATCCTATTTCTTTGTCAAATTCTACTCACTTAATCTATTTTAAAATTTTAATATTCTTGGTTTTTATTCCTTAGAAAACATCCAGAAGTTGGTATTTATTTACTTTTCATGATTTCTACATTAAATTCGACTGAATCATATATAAAAGTATAGGAATTGTACATTTTCTAGTGAGTTATCTTATTTCTAATTTTTATGTACAAATCAACATCTATAACTTGTTGTATCTGACTATTTTCTTAACATTCAAATTAACATGTTAAAGGTAAACCTAATAACCCCATACCTTACATATAAACATTTTCTAATCATTCCAAGTCACTTTTCCATAAAAACCTACCTAATATGCCTCCTAAAATTCCATCAGAAATTGAAAATTAAATGAATTACACTTGATTCAAACATTGTTTCTCTAAGATGTTATACAACAACCAGAAACCGACTAACCTTGTATATTTAGACTATAATAATGTAATAATAATTGAAAGTGAAATTAATAATAATTCATAATGTAATTAAATAATAATCATATTAAAGGTATTTATTAATTTGATTATTAATAATTAATATTCCAATTTGTAATAATAATCATTAAAATTAATAGTATGTATAATTTCTATTATTAATGAAAAAATGAAAAAAAAATGTAAATAAAAAATCATTAATAATTTAAATAATAACAACTAACAATGTAATTAATAAATAATTTCATAATATTTCTTGTAAGTTAATATTAAACAATAATAAAATTCATTGTTTTAAAATATAATAACTTTTAGTAATAATTAATAATATAATTGATTTATTTTTTCATGAATTCCACACAAACAATTTAGTACACGCACTCTAGTTACATCTATCTTACCATTGAAACATGTATTAGACTGTGGGTTTAGAGTGCGCTTCTTAATCTGAAAAGAAAAAAATAACATCCCATATGCTAGCGCACACTATCATCCAAGTTAAATCATTTTACAAAAAATATAATTCACATGAACATCCAATGGAATTCTAACCCCAAACTCCAAGGTCCAATGTCTCTAACCCTTCCAATGGACTAACCCAACACATGGAATAATATAATTAATATTATTCATATTATTAATCATAATAATGAATATTGAAATTAAAATTCAATACATCATTTATTATCGATAATTAAATTTCAATTAATAATTCAATTGAGAAATTAATAATGTTTTAGTTATTATTTTAAAACAATAACAATTATTATGATAATTGATAATTATTATATTTTTATTATTAATTGACATTATTTCCAATATTAATTAATTAATATTTTATTAATTATTATGAAATAATGAAATATTAATTTATTATTTACTATTTATTTTTTATTATATTCTTAATTACTACTAAATACATTATTAATCATGTATTATCAATTACATGATATTATTAAAAATATATTATTAAATTAACACTAGATTAGTGGGACCTAAATCCCATATCACAAATCCTTAAAAAATAGTAGTGACCACTCCTTTATAAAATAGAGAGTTTAGTGAAATTTTATGTAAAAATTAATTACCTATATGAAAATATTATCAAAAATAATAATGGTTAAATATTTTTTAATATTATACACACACATATATACATGTATATATAAATATATAATTAAATATTAATATAAAAAATATATAAATAAATAAATGTTCCTTACAATCATGGTTGATTGTTAAAAAAAATTAATAAAAATAAAAAGCATTGGGGGATATCAACCATGAAATCTTAATTAATTATTTTTATGAATGGTGTAGACATAAGTTGTGTTGTAAAGTCTTGAACCTTCTCAAACTATTGAATTTTTTATTTTTGTGTTGGTTGTTTCAGGGGAATATATGAGGATGGAATGTGGTGTCAGAGATAAGAATTCTGTTGGAGAGGTTTATTATGATGTAATTGTATGTGTTGTACCATGAGTGGCATTTTGAATAGTTGGGATGAAACATGAAAGGTGTTGGTTGTGATGTGAATAATTTTTAGTTCACCTTGCATCAATTAGGTTATAATGTGGAGTATTTTAATGTGGAATGATGTGACTTTAGGATTTTTTGTTAAATATTACCTGAGTATTTTTCATGGAACAGTTTGTATCGATTGTGCTATGAATGTATATGGGTAATTCTTATATAAAGATAGTTCTCTGTTTAATATTGCCTGAGGTTTTCAGTTCACCTTACTTGTGTTTCCCTTAAATAATGAATTTATATAATTCATCAAAGAGTATTGTGTGTCTTTTTTTGTTAAGTCATTTGAGTAACGTTATGATATGGTTCCAATGTTTCATCATGGTTTTGACCAAGTTGTGTCAGGTATTAGATGAGAAGGATAGGGATTTAGCTATGCTTTTAATGAATATGGGTGGTGTAACATGATTTTTATATATTCATAAGATCCCCATTATGGCATTAGCATGACCGATTACATTGTAATCCATTAAATTTATAGTTTTAGTATAAATTCATAATCACATTCAAATTATTAAAAATCCCATAATATATTCTTAAAACCAAGGTTAATATATGCGTTTCCATATAGAACATTTAGTTCCCCTCGGTTGGCTTTAGCCCTCAACTTCAACATATCACCCAATTTATAGTATAAATTGATTCTTCTTCTCTTATCCTTAACTCTCTTCTCATACATTATTTATATAAGGGATTATGATAGTAATTTTTATTTTCTTTGTCAGCATTTTTATTTTAGTCTCGAGTTGAATGATCAAGGATAAGAATTATGGTAGACAATTGTGTATTTGGTGGACTATGATTAGTGTTTTTTCATCATTTCTTGTTACGACTCTGATTCTTCGGTTAATGTGGGGTATTCCCTACAACTACTTATTTTTTATAAACTGTTCAATTATTTTGTTTTTTTTTTGATTTTTGGCGTGTATATTAAGGATTAGATTAATAAATATAATGAATTATACAAAATGAAATTTATGTTCAAGGGTTAATTCATGTGTGTATTATGTAATTCACTGAAACTAGTATTTGTTGACTGTCTTGTGGATGTTTCTACTTGATATTTGTCTTTACTGATGACATATTCTTTTATTGTTGTTTTTTATATGCTATAATCTTCTTTCATGAGGGTTTAAACAATTTAAATTTTATTATAAACCGACTATATAGAAATATTTGTTTTTTATGATGTTTGATCATGAAATTGTAACATAATATGTAGGAAATATCGGGGTGGATATCATCAAAGATATTTGTCTTTACAATTTCTTTTTGTTTTATGTTATATGGGAGTTTTTTCATTTCAACAAATAGAAGTGTTGTTTTATATTGGGAGTTTGAGTTATGGTTTAGTTGTCGGGGAAGTTTATCGGTTGTCAAGTAATTTTAGTGGTGGTGGTATGGACAGTCATGCCGAAAGGATTTGTTTTATATGGCTTCTGTTTTTTGTTTGAATCTATTGTGGGGTGGTAGTTATGCTGATAGGTTTTGTTATTATGAGAAGGTGTTATAGTTTCTAGTTGGCATGGAATATTGTTGGAAAAGGTGAATTCATTAATTAGTAATGGGGTGAAACTATTAAATGATGATCTATAAAATGAATATTGGTTATGGCTAGGATATTTTTTATCAAGGAATTGTAAATGGTGGGATAAATGCAAAATATGAATAATAAATTTATTGTGAATGAGGAAATTGTATTATGAAATATATCTAGAGAGAAAAATAATAGTCACTTTTAATACTAATTCACTAATAAAATTTACATAGTATAACTAAATAACTAATAAGATCATTTTATTCGTAAAATATAGTTCTGTAAAAGTTATCTAATTAGTATAACTAAATAACTAATAATATTATTTTATTCTTAAAATATTTTTTTCTAAAAATGGATTTATATGCACTATGAATTCTTATTTTATAAAATTAAAAATATTTCCCTTAAATGATGACAAAAAAAATTATATGAATAATAGATTAATCCAAATAAAATTAGTAATTTATAGGAAATATTAATAACAAAGTTTAATAATTAAAAACACATTTTCATATCATAACCATTTTTCATTATTTTTTATACTTAAAATTGAAAGTTAAACTACTAAAATTTATAATTTCAATTGTTTAAAATGAACACTATTTTCTTATTTGTAATAATAATAATATATTAATATAAAATTATGGTATTTTTAAGAGATTTATTTTGATGTGAATTGTACAAACAAACATTGCTTTACACATATCATGACCTTTAAAAATTATCGGGTTATAAAAATGAAATCAAAAATTATGAAACCATTATCATGATAAAATATGTATTTAATAATTTTAATTCAATGTTTATAATTTTAATTTTAATTTATTTACCTATAAATATCATTTTATAACTTATGTATTATTTTTCAAAAAAAAATTATGCATTATACATTTTTTAGAATTATTTTTAATCTCTATATGCAATTTAATATTATAAATTTTTTTGAAATTTATAATCATAATAACCAAATTAGTTAATAGTAATAATTTCAGTTTTAGTAATAAAAATAATTTACCATGGTCAAAAAATGAGTTTCCATTTTAAAAGTACATTATAGTGAAATATTAAATTAATGGGGGAATGTACTAAAATATCTCAAACCATATCCCTTATTTTTATAGATTAGAGGTTGATCGACCAATAATCATCCATTATAAATTATTTTTTACATTTCGAGACACATTTTTTATCAACGTGACATTATTCTTTAACATAATGATATGGGTATTTAAAAAAGTTTAACCCACTCACTTATAAAAGGATCCCTTCACCATACCACTTTTCCTCACAATCAAAGCCTCATAGATCTACCAAATTATTCCCCCAATCCATCCCCATGTCTATCTCAATATATATTTTGAGTTTTATTTTCTCTTTTATCAATAAATTATCATCCTAATAAGGCTTAATTATAATCCATTGTAGCATACCCAAGGAAGATATAATTATCCTAACTGAGTTCTTTCTTGTTTATTTTTTGGTCCACCCCAAAAACATCTATTATACCCCTTATAAATTAATTAAATATATTTTATAAATGAATTTATTAATTTATGATTATATTATAACAATTTTCAATCTCATATCAATATAATAGAAAATTAAATATCACTCATGTGTATATGTGTACTACCGCCTCCAAAAAGATATGTAGTTCGTTTTTCATCATAACCACACATAGGTTTATTAATATGGATCTATTCTATTTTTCATCATCACCATAAATGGATGGATTTAAAAGTGCATATAAAAAATAAATAAATTATTATATATGTTATTAATTTCATGCAGGTGACGAAACAAGGACTAAGGTGCAATGACCCAAATCACTAGAATGGAATAGTTGACACCTAAATATTCAATGTAATGTTGAATTATAAAAATTTGTTAATTAAAAATATAATGGAATTATATATAGTAATATAAGTTTTAATATGGTTTTATAAATTTTTTATAATAACTTTAAATTTTTTACATAGAAGGTTAGAGCACAAATGAAGAAAGTTAGGACCGGAGGTATGGCTTTTTGTTAAAATCTCACATTTTATCAAGATTGTTTATGCATCAATTTTCATTATACGAATTTCATGTTATATTTATATTAAACACAAACAATTGTCTTATAATATAGTTATTTTTTACATTGTAAATTATTATTTCCTTTTTCCCATATTTGTTACTGAAAAATTTAGAAAGAGTTTTTTAACAAAAATTTATACTTATTTCTTCTTTTTGTCAACAATATTTCTCCTCTATATCCATGTTCTTAAAATATTTATGAGAGATTTAATCTAATTATAAATTAATAATAATGTTTTTTTATACTACCTTTTACATTATTTAAAAATTATTAAAATGAATCTTTTCAAACAATTTTCATATGACTCAGAATTTACTTTCTTAAAAATAGTGTGAAAATAATTTTTTTAAAACATATACTGAGTGAATGGATATTACAATATCTATATAAATTATTCATAATTTAAAATAATTTACAACTTCACATGGTTTCTAAAATGAATCCCAATTTCACTTATTCTATAATTTTTTAGTTTTTTTAATTATAAAAAGAAAAGGGTTTTCTTATTTCTTTTTAGATAATATTTTATTTATTATACAAAAGTATTTTTTATATATGTCAAAATAAATTATTTATTATTATAATTTAATAGGGATAAAATATTATGATACTATCAAATTTAATTCATTATTGTGGTTATGATGAGATTTTATGAAATTTTTATGACACAAATTTAATTCCCATCGGTTAATTAAGATATGAGGAAATAATGAATGTTGTTATGATCTTTTACTACAAATATTTATTGTTTTCCATATATTAAGTATAGGATAATAATTATATATCCCTCCAAATCATTTCGCAACTCTTAGTATCTTATGAGATAATATGAAAGGTAATAGAGAGTGAACATAATCCACTATAGGTCTCTATCCACTATTATAAAGGTCTTAGTAGTTAGCCTTGAATAAAGAAAAACATCTATATTCATATGTATATACCATATACTTATTTCTTATTTTTATGAATTTTTCTCATGCTACATGATTAAGTAGGGATGATTCTGAAAACTTGTGGCTCATGTCCTTTTTCATGACAATTATTTAATCCATGACTCGTGATTTTGAATTTATGTATTTGGGTAAGAACTTCATGAATGTTGATTTATTTCCATTCCCTTATTTTTATTTTATTCTTGTTTATTATCATCGATTGACATCACTCATGTTTACCCTTTCTATGAATCAAATATCAACCCTTCATAGGTTTCCTTTTCTCGGGGTTTTGATGAAGTGTATTAATTATAATCAGTCTTGAGTGGTATAAAATTTTGATATTGGTATCACCTCAACAATGGAGTTACCCTATTTCCCTTGTATCTGGAGTTATTGAATAAAAAAGAGGTAATGGAGAAGATTCATGGGAAATTGGTATCACCTCAACAATGGAGTCATTATAACATACCACGTTATAGACCGACTAGTAGAGGATCTTGGATGATTAGTAAGTTGAGTATTCATCCCATAGGGATTCAACCTTAGTAATCATCTTATCATATCTCTAGAGATATTAGTTATCTTACCTCTATTATGATCTCAATTATTATTTTATTTTATTTTTCATGTCATCGTAATCATTGATTTCAGGGTCCTGTAGTTCATAGGTTCTATCTTTGAAAAGGTGTATAGTTTATTGGTTATCCCCAGAAGTTGTTGCCTTAGATGTCATATCTTGAGAAGGATTGGCATGCTTTTGTTTAGACAAGGGGGGTATAGTAGGTAAAGGATAATCAGGTGATGTCTCCCAATATTATGGTCACAATTCTATGTATGTAAATAGAGTTTTTCATCAGTAGGTTCAATGAGGCAGAGGAGAAAGGGGTGAAAAGTTTCAATCCATGGATTTATTGGTGCTACATCTATCAGAAATCAATTGAGTATCCACCTTATCTTCTACCTTTGATTTTTATTTTATAATTATATATATTCTCATTAATTTTTTTAGATTTCTTTTTTCCATTCCATGGGACTTAACATAATGGTATATCTAGTGACGTGCGTGTTGAAAACAATAATGGGAGTTTAGGATTGTTTTCCCAGTTTGTGTTAATGTTCTGATTTAATGATGGGTTAGCATCAGTAATGTCCCATTTATTCAAGTGTATTAATTGAAGTCAGATCACTGAGCATCCATATGAATTTGGACATTGTTGAGGTATTATGGGGTTTCATTATAGGTCATAAGTCTTGTACAAAAAGTTTTCATAGACTTAGGGGCTGAAATTTTATTGCACACAGAAAACCACATGATAATTCATGGAATCAATCTATAGTGAGGAGCTGTATGATGGATGAATTTTTGGGTTTATTTAATATCATGTTATAGCCAAGGGATACTATTGATGAATTTTGGTGGTTAATTTTTAATTTTTATCATTGTAAATTTGTTTTATGTTCATGTTTAGAGATGGATGGTATGGAATTGGGAAAAAATTTATCTGTTTCATATGTAAAGGCTATATATGGATGATATGTGTGGGTTTTTTGTATGTTGTGGAAATATGGTAAAGTATCGAATGATATCTAACTATTTCATTTTTATAAACCATATGGTCTATACATAGATAATTTGTAAGTGTTTTTTTGGAATATTTTTAGGGGTCAGTATGGTTTGATATGTAAAGGATAATGTGTTGAAATTTAAATGTTGATAGGTAAGGGTGTATCAGTAAGGGTTGATCTCAAAATTGCAAAAAATGGTTTTGAGGGTTTGAAGGGGTTATAACACCATGATATAGGGGCATAATATTATGTCCTGAATAGGTAATCATGTTGTGACCTAGGGGCCACTTCTTGTGGTTTCAATATCTAGTTTTTCAAAATAATTAATTAATTGGTGAAATCAAAATTATGATTATATTTCCCTATTTCATTCAAGAGTATAGTGGGTAAACCCTGATCTTTTTTAGAACCTATACCTCTCTCAAAATTATATTCCTTCCCTATTGATATATATTTATCTATTATTTATCAATGTTCTTGTTTTTAATTAAATAAAAATATGTGGGTAATTCTTACTATCCTTGGGTGTATAATATCTGTTTGTTCCATCATTTACATTTTATCTATTAGTCGTTCCTTAAATTTTTTATTCTTTATATGATCTAGTTTCTTATAATTATAGTTAGGTTGGTCAAATATTAAACCTATTAAGTCATGGTAAGTGGTTCCTATTTATTTTCATTATAATATATTTGATAAGTGTTCTATGATAAATGGGAAAAGGGTATGATCTTGTGAGAAATTGGGAACAAACCCACTTATGGGTTTATTTAATAAGATATATTTAGTGGTAGACACGTGTAGAACAATATGGGTTTTCCATGATAATTATTGAATTTTTTAGCTATTTGGTTTTAGGGTTTAATGGGTATAATAGCACATGTTGTAGATTAATTTTCATTGTATATAGTGATTGATGTGTCTCCTTAGAAACATTATGGGTGTAACCTATATGACAGTGGGTGATGATGATCATTAATAATAGGGGATTTTTTTATCGATTCTATTTGGATAGTATCAAACATTATCATAGGTGGTGACCATTATTTTCTTGTTTCTGCTGGTTGATGTTTACCATCACTATGGAGGAATATGTGTCATAGAAGTCAATGAGGTATTTGTGGTGAGTGAGGTCACCACATTAAAGTATGGTTCTTTATTTATATATGAGATATGTTTTTTTTATGGGAAGAACAAAGTAATAGATGGGTGTTATTGTGCCTTCTGTTACATTGGTATGTTGACTCAATGGATAGTAAAATAGATTTTAGGTCCAAGAGACTTGTGATATGGTTTGTGGCTTATTTTTTCGGGTATTTTAGTTGTCTCAGGATTGTTATCTTGTTATGGGATGGAATTTAAAATTGTTTGATATGAAACGAGTTAAAAGTTATAGTTAATTTCTAGTATAATAGTGTATGTATAAATCATTTCACTCAGGCACTAAACATGGTTGATAAATGTCAAATCAATGATGGTCAAGCACGTTTATATTAGGTTAAGTTGTGTGCTTTGGTGGTTTTCTATAATAGGTTGTGTAGACTTATATAAATATGTATATTATCTAGAGAAAAGATAGGCAGGGTCCTACTCAGTTCATACTCACACCTGCATTGACCCTATTAGATGTGTGAGAACTTTATTTTTCTTGGAATTGATAATGGTAATAGATTTCCATTACAATTATAGTATAGATGTATGTTTTGGATTATTCATTGGAAGTAAATTGGGGTTTTGTATATAAGTAATGTGGTTCCTTGGTTCTGGGTTGATATTGGTTTTGGATGCTTTGGTTTATGTACATGTATGATTATCCTATGATAAATCCTTTCACAAAATTTAGGAGTTGTTTAACATTGTCCGTGTCGATTTTATATATTCTATAATAAGTTATCGTCAATTATATTATTTATTCTCTTTTATGTCTTAGATTTTATTTCTATTATTTGTTTTTTATTTATTATTTATCGTTATAAGTTATATTCTCTCCATTATCACCCCTTGTACCCTCACTATAATTTGTAATCTTCTACCATATATGGATCCATGTATGAGGTCTAGTGGTTCCTAAATTTGGATACAATAGAGTGAGCTAATTAAGGCCATTATAAATTAGTATTAAATAATCTTGAGATAAAATGATACCAATTTAGACTTGTTTTGTTATTTTGGTAATGCGTAATGGAGTTTTAAGGAACTTTCAGATCTGGGTATTGATTTCATGTTTTGTCCCTATATAGAACAAGAATAGATAGAAGTCTAAGTTTCCAGTAAAACATGAATTTTTCTTTGGGTTTTATGATTACAATTGAGATATTTTATTTAGATAAAACCCATTTTATTTAAAATATTTTATTTCTGGAATCTTATCTATAATAGAAATTAGGTGGAACTCATGCATCATTTTGGGATTGTAGAGCTCACATGAAATTCTTGTTCCTATTTGTGATTTTCATTTTATTCATATATCAAAAAGGGGTTTCGGTGTTAAAATTTTTATTTATAACACCCTAAAATAATAAAAGATTAAAATTATACTCTATATAATATGAAACATTAAACACTGATCTTAAATAACAAATCAAATATAATTCATATCATTTAATATATTTGATATCTTGCAAAAAACACAACCGCCTAAGTCTAAATGAACTCTAATATATTATATAATCATAACCTAGCCATTAAATTGGATGTTATGAATAGTATTAATAAAACAATAAAAACTATTATTATATATTTATTAGAAACAAAATAATAATCATCTAAAGTGGAAATTTGTTGACTAAAAAATGTATTTTTCTAAAATATGGTTTACTCATGCATTGCATAGATATTTTATTTAAAATTTTTACCAATTTTAGAAACATTATTTTATTTAATGATATGAATTTTTTAAATATTCTTATAAAAATTATCACATGGATTATTTTAGGGATTTTTTTGAAAGGATTCATTTTCTGATAAATAGTAAAAAAAATACAGATTTTTTTGAAAACATACTTTTAATTTAAAAAAAATTAATGGTTGTATTACATTTTAAATTAGTTTTAAAGTAAAATTAGTAAAATTATATAACAATATAACTAATTTAGGTCATTGTAATAAATTGCATGTTTAATTTTGTTATTAAATACTTTTGTATTTAATAGAAATTTTTCATTGGAAACGGGATTTTTTTCACATTTGTGGAAATAATTTAATATTAGATTCTACCACTTTTGTGAATTGAAATTACAAAATTGATTCCATATTTGGAATTATAATAATTATTATTGTATTATAAGGTGAAGATAATTTTTAACTGTTATAAATATTAAATGTAGTAAAAAATAATTCCATTAGTTAAGGTAAAAAATATTTATCAAGGTTTAAACTAAAATGTAAGGGTTAAAATGACCTATCAATTTTTAAAACACCTCATAGATTGAAATATTTAAACCACATAAACTCTAATGGTTGAGAATGATACATTTTGGAGTCTTTTGGAATTATAAAAACATGGTTGTAATTTACTCTTTTTAAAAAAATCCATGTATGTCTGGTCCCCCACTTATAATATCATATATACCTTAATACTTTCCACTCTTTTAAAAATATGATAACATCACTCATATGAAAGGTGGAATACCACCTTTCAAAGGGATGTGATTTATTATTCAATTATTATTTATAGGGATGGTAATAAGGATAAATTTGATAAATATCTGTGATATATATGAGATGGAATTTATTTTATATGATAAAATTTTCACCCACTTCTTTTTCAGGTCACATGTTATGGTAATGATAGCATAATTCAGGTGAACCTATGGCCTACCATATCCCCAAAGTGATGTGATTCATTCTCCATATTCAAATTTTATTAATAATTATAAAAAGTCTATAATGAAACAAAAATTTAATATTTATAACATTAAAATAATCTTGGAGATGTTGGATATATATCGTATACACTAGAACCATAACATTCATATCCAATATTGAATGAGAAAACAAGGAAACTAACACTAAAAAAATGAAAATAATGAATGATTAATAGTGAACATGTCATAATATGTTATAAGAGGATAATATAAGGTATTATAAATATGAATATCATACTAGTATAAATTAATAAATTTCATAAAACCATTATATAAAAGGTTAATTAAGGTTCAACTAAAAAACACTGGGAAAGGGACTTCGTGTCAATTTCCACTAATTGTGACATTATTTATTTTTGTACACATAATGTTTTTCTTATTTTATACATGCTTTCCTTTTTAGTGAATATGATAGATAATTCATAATTAATTTTATTTTAAGATGCAATGTTAATTATATCATCCAAGGTAATTTTTCTGTAATGCTACCAATTAGTAATTGATTTTGTCTTAATTTCCCATCATTAAGGTATATTGTATGGTTATACACATAATTTGTCTTTTATGATTTATAAACTACCCCATTTTCATGTAATATCTGGAATAAATCAAAATTAAATGTATTTTAAGTATCATTTTCAATTATTTCATCCAAGAAAATTTTTTATTAAATGTTCCCAAATGGTATGGTATTTCGTCTCAATTTCCCTTCATTGAGTAATATTGTGATGTTATAAACCTAATTTCTTTTCTATGTTTTATATACTGTCCCATTTATATGAAATATCATGAATCATTCATATTTCACTGTATGTGGGGTTCCAATTTTAGTTATTTCACCCAAGTGGGTTTCACTTGAAAATTACCAAGTGGTAAATATTTGATAACTCATTTTCTTTTCATTCTACTATATTACATCTTTATTTACATTGATATCCTTAGATTAGGTTTTTAATGACTTTTAAATATCTTAGGTTTTATTTCCACTTTTTAAATGTGGATCTATAGTTTATACACATATTTTATTCTTTGATTAATTCTCTCTTCAACATTTTGATATTTGTAAAGGTCTATTTCACTATCCAATTTTAATCGGGATTGTTTACCCCTGAATTTACATTGAAGAAACTATTTGACCATTATAAAATAAAACCATTTAATTTTTCTTCAAATATGGATATTTAGGATTTTTTAAATTAACAGTACCATTTTTTCACTCTTTGGTACATAAAATTATTGGGAACATGATTTTAATAAAATTGGTATATATTTCTCTCTTCAATCAAAAATAGTTTTCTTCTAAATCCATGTTTTCCGAAAAAGTATTCAAATTTCTTTTAGAGGTTTTACAAATTATTTACTAAATAAATTTTCTGTAATGTTTTAATATTCTAAAAAAATTTAAATGAATCTTTTTATTGCTTTCTAAATAAGGTGATTTTTACCCTTTTATTCAAGTGTGAATGTAATTTTTTTAAACTTATATAGAATTTATAGAATTTATTTACCTATGGACCACTAATTTATGTAAATCGTCATTGAAATTATTAAACATTATTTTTTATTTAATACTATTTTCAAAATATTCTATCACGTTTTAGTCTTAAAATGTGATTTTAAGAGTAAAAAGTTTTTTTTCTCAACAATGTTTTTATGATCTTTTTTTCATTTTTGTATTCGTCAACAACAAGAACAACGTTCTTATGATCATTGGACATCCAATTTCTCCTATATATCTATATTATTATTATTGAACATTTATTTCTTAAATTAACATGACATAACTTTTGTGGAATACATCAAACATTATACAAACAGACGCACAAAGACCATACTAGTCTAATGCCTTTGGAAACATTGAAACATAATAACTGGTACATAAATAAGCTACCTTTTCTCCCACTATGTCCTTCTTAACTATCACCATTATTATACACATCAAACATAATATATATCTTCATAACCTAGGGGATGGTAAATGAAATGTGTTGATCTAAAATGCATAGTAATGGTAATAAAGGGATATATATAAGAATAATCCTGATCATAAGGGTATGAAAAAATTATCATGAGAGTAAAATCTCAAACCCTTCATAACAAAGATTATATACCTGAATCATCGTCTAAACCATGGTAGTTCATATGACTTGAACCATATGGAAATCAAGGACATTATCCCTGAAAGCATCACATTAGAACAAAACATAGAATTATTGAAAATAGATAATTATATAGAAGTATTTCTATATAATCCAAGCCATCAATTCCAAGAACATCTTAGTGGTATTTATTCACTCACCATAGAATCATGGTAGCCAGGGTTCACTCTCATAGAAAAATTAATAGCATGAGTTCAATCATCATAACATCTTGGTATTTATTTTTCAATCCTATAGCCATATTAGTATTCAAGGATAATTCCCAAGACCATTTTTTTCCTCATCAGATATAAATATTTAACCAATGCATTGGAGGGATATATAGGGTCCACCTATCTCATACTGAAATAATACTTACATGTTCCATAGGATGACTAAAAATAATATGAAAAACAATTAATCATATCATAACCTATAGAAAATGATATAAGTTTCATAATCAGTTCATCAAATCTGTAACCCATGAAAGAGAAATGAAATTCAAAAACATATTTCCCATGGTGGAGGAACATGAATCATAAATTTTATGACATTAAGAATAACCCATTATAAAAATGAATTTTAATGGAACGTTGTAGATAATTTACTAGAAAATCTTGAGTAACATCAACAGATGTCCTTTTAGATGGAAAATAATTTTGGATATCTTTCCAAAAAAAGTTCCTGAGGAAAATATCCATTATTATTTGTAAAATTATTGTTAATTACAAAACCATTTGAAAATAAGTTTCTTATAAAATACCTTGAAAATTAATAGAGAATTCCTGAAATAATTTTGGAAAAAATACATTATGACTTATAGAATAATAATCAAGACATTTTAAATACATTTTTCATTGACATTGTATTGAAAACATTTATATAAAGCTTAAAAAAAATTTAAAACTCATTTTTTTGAATATACTCTAAAAATTGGTCAATAAAACCTGAAAATGTTTTAAAAACTATTTCATTAAAAATAAATTTTTAAACATGTAATGAATGATTGAAAAAATTACTAAAACTATGTCTATGGAAATAACATTCAAAACATATTAAAAAAGCTTGGAAACATTTTAAAACCCATTTTCCTTAAATACATATAAAATAAACGTCAAAACATTTTAGGAAATATTCTTTGAAAACAAATTTAATATTTGTAAATAATTCTTTAAAATGTTTTGAAAACCTTTTTAGAAATCATGGTTTTAAACGAACACAGATTTCCTATCAAAGAGATGGTAAAGTCTGGCTTTCTTAAAAACACATTCTTAAATATATTATGTTTCAAAGAGTGGAAAAATAGTTTCAATTCAATAATATATTTGGAATAAACCAAATAGAATAAAATTAATTCGTTTTCTTGAGATATGGATAATATTTTCTCATCAAAGGAATCATTAACATAAAAAATCTTGATCATATATGAGATTGTCTCAATAATATATTATAACTTGGTTACTTTTGATCATACATTCCATGTAAGAAAAGGAAATTAACTGAGCTTAAAATATCATGAAAATAAGGATATTAATTATATAACTTCTAAAATTTAATTATATACACCTCAAAAATGATTTAGGTTCATAATAAAACATCAGTCTTAGAGAAGGAAAATTGAGACAAAACAATTTTCCGATTTGGTATCTTTTGAAACATAAACCCGAGGAAGTAAATATAAAAGAAATTATTTGTAAATACCCATGAATTTAATTATAATATTAATTTAATACATCCATGTATAGTATACACAGCATACAAAAGTAATGGGTGGTGAATAAATCATGTATCTCGTGAAAATAAAATGTGAGATGAAATACCCAAACCGTGTGTCTTGATACTCATTATACTCTTACAAGATTTTGATAAAATAAAATTAATTGTATTATACATATTCTAAATAATAATATTATAATATATATTCTCTTTTATGGTTTTATTTTTACCCTATATTACACTCTTTTTAACAATCCTCTATTTTGGTTTCACTTCCGGAAATAGTCCCTTGGTTCATCGCATGTGTCTTATTTTATAATATCTTTAGCCTTTATTCTTATATTCTGATTTCCATAATGTCAATAATAATATAAATATTACTTATATTAATTATATTTTTATTATTATATTTAATAAAATATATAATTATGAAATGGAATACCCCATTCATGGAGACGGTAAGTCGTACATATGTAAGAATGATGTTTCGGATTTTTTTTCATATATAAAGAAATAAGGTAAATAAAATATGTTTATATATATTTATATATATATATAATTATTTTAGTAGAATTATTATATCATATATATATATTATAATTTTAGTAAACTCATCCTTAATACATTCCATGTAGTGTGTGATGAAATACATCGCTTTCACGGGGAAAGAGTCCACACTCCCTCAAATGAAATTGTCATATTTACACCAAATAGGAATTATAAAGTTATGTTTTATATAAATTATTAAATAATATTTTATAAACAATAAATATAATATAAAACAAATATAAATTGATTTTCCATCCTAATTTCTACAATGAGAGGTGGAATGGAAAAATGATCAATAATCATTTAGTGAGAAGGTAGTTCGTCGTACACATAAACAATATGGTTAGTACCCATTATATGGAGGTGTTATTAACTTTAGGAAGAACCATTAGCCTAAAAAAATAATATAATATTTTGGAAAAATTTATTTTTATACAGTCATGTAATAAGGCGAGTTTATGGGGTGGAGAAATAAAATAAAAGGAACGATCCTGAGAGAAGTTGTAACCTCTTAATAGGGTAACTCATTTTTTGTTTGTTCCAAAAATCTTCCTTGGATTAATTTATGCCCTAGTGGAGGATTATAGTAGGAATGGAGGGATATTTAGAATTTTATTGGATATATATTGGTTGAACTTATCTAGATTGATATACTGGAATAAGAGTGTGTGGGCGTGTCATTTTATAGGAAAGGGAAAGAACACACATGGAATTTTTGAAAACAAGTTAAGTGTTCCCACATTTTTTTCAAAAATGTCATCAAACCCCAACCCACCTAAATAATTTATAGTTATTTTCTAATTAATGGAAAATAAATGGGTGTTGGATAGGTGTCTATGTCATTTGGGGTCTTAAATTTATGGTCTAGTACTTGGTTAACATAATTTTTCTCTTATTCATTTTAATTAATCTTAATCTCATTCACTGATATTTTTTGTAAAAATATTGAGCTAATTATACAATTGAAATTATTCTGATTCAAAAATATAAAATCTATTTTCCCAAATTATAATCACATAAGTTTTTTAAATTTATTTAAAAATAATCTTGCTGACAGGACGACATTGTGGGTTTTTTAACTTAAAACAACCAGAAGTTTGGTATGTTTTTATACATAATTTAAAATAAAAAATAATTCCAATTACCTAAATTTAATTCATATATAGAATAATTTTCAAATTAAACTTTCAAATTAAATTAAAAAATTATTTATCCTTATTAATAAATTAGATAAAAAGCAGTTTTGGAATAAAATTTAGTATTTTTAACTATTAATTAAAAAATTAAAACAAAAAAAACCCTAGACTAATTTTAGTCTTTTTATTTCAAATATGAAGTTCATTTTCACTTACTAAATTTATAAAATTGGGAAATTGGATTTTAAATTGGTTTTCTATTAAAATGCTATAAAACTACCATTATAAAAATATTGGTTTTTACACAAAAAATTGGCTTTGTTATTATCTTATTTCTATAAAATATATTAGATAATTAACAAAAAAAACTTAATATATAACATAAAATTTATTGAATATAGTTCACTATTAGTAATTAATTTAAATTATTAATATTTATTATCTTTTTCAAAAAAAATATATACTTTTGTAAAACCAGTCCATTTATATTCATATGGTTTCTATATTCTTTTCTAATTATTAGGTAACCAATGAATTCAACTATATATATTTATAAGTTATTTAATCCTATAATCTTAAATTTAATATCCATTTTATATCCTAAAAATAATAATATTATACTAATGAAATATTTGTTGGTTACACTTGGTCTGGCGTGTCACATAAGCCGTTAAGGAAAGTTAGTCTTGTGTGTAACATAAGAAAAACAAGGTATTCTATGTTGAGAAAGAGAAAACTTATGGCTTATGTAACACATTATTTACTTTTTGTTACATATAATGCAATCCATACATAGTTATTTAGTATAAAAAACTTTTTCCAGTTTGGCATGAAATGAAACATAATAAAGAGATTAAACTAATTTGAAAAAATATATTCCTAAAATATTAAGGTTTTACATTATTTATCATTGATATATGTGTTTATTAAATGATGAATAAATCATTTATATGAAGCTTCATGTTTAATGTTGTTTTATTGACTATGTAAAATATTTAAAAGTTATATTTTTTTCTCAATATGGATATTCTTTGATAATCCATATTATTCTAGAATTAAATCGATTATCTGATATGTGATGAATTATTTGGACATGAAGAAATGGAGGGGTCTTGGTTATAGATATCCCGTTGATGAATTGGTAGTTTCATGAAACAAATGTTTTATATATCCTCAGTCAAATGATTTTTTGATATAACATACCCATCCATCACTTTTAAACTATCTTAGGAAAGGTCTTCATGAAATCCAAAAATTAATCATTTCCATCATTGATAATTAAGTTATTATTATACATGATATTATCTTGGATGAATTTCATTCCCATTTTATTTATTAAATGGAATATTTTTTTAGTTATTTATCATTCCATATTGATTATTCCCTGTTCAGATATGATTGTCATGTTATTGATTAAATGGAATGTGGATTAAGTTATTTACATTTCTATATTTATTGTTCTAGTTAAATAATTTAAATGGAATATTTTTTCTATTATTAACCTTTCAATGCATATGTTTATTGATTCATGATAGATTCTATTGTACTTAACCCTTAGTGATCATTTGATCTCCCCTTTATTTTTTAACTTTCCTAGAAATCTATGATATGTACTATGAATGATATATAAGGATTTGTAGAGGTAGTAATTACATTCTTGAGAAAAAAATCATTTCTATTTTAAAATGTAATATTGGAATCATTTATGTATCTAGTCTACCAATACAACAAAACTATTTGTTTATTTGGAATGTAATTCATTGTATCTTTAAATAATGTAATAAAGTCAGACACCAACACTAGGATACTGGAGTCATGGTTCATAAAGTTATTATCAATGGAATTTTAGTAGAAATATTTGATGATATATTATGGAAAATATATTTTATGGAATATTAATATATGAAATACATTGAGTACTATAATAGAAGAACATCTAAAAGTTTTTGTAAGGTAGAGATTGTGTGGTTTTTCCTAGAAATACATCCCATTATCGATAATAACAGTAGATGTGGTTATATAATAGATGTACCTAAGGGTCATAAGTCCAATAATAGAAAATCGGGATTGACCTAATCATTACCTCGTGCACAACAACAAACCTTACTACACACCTAGTTTGATAATCTCGGGATATATTCTTAGGATAATTAAAATATTCTATACAAACTATTATGTAGGATTTTATTAGATGTTGAAAATTAATTACCTAGTTTAAAACTATGGTGTCTTATATTGAAAAAAATGACTCATTATTAATAAATACTATAAATTAATATATGTTTTTCCCAATATAATTGTTTTTCCCACAAAATTCTTGTTGGTTTTAGTCAAAGAATGGATATTAAGGGAATCATGTTAATATTTAATATGAAATACAATGTTGTGACTATAAGAACACAAATGGGATGGTTATAAGAGTGAAATATTTAATGATTATGAATAGTAAGTTATCCAGAAATATGATTAATAACATATACTATAACCAAATCTCAGACTCACTAATAAGAAAATGATGGATTTCATAAAGAGATCGAGTAATAGAGACCTTGGAGGAAAGAATACTAAATTTACTTAATGTACGAAATGTGGAAAGAGACACCAATGAAAGAGTCTGAAAGGATTGGAAAAAAGTTTTATGTGAGGAAAGAACTTCATAAAGGGATAATTTTTTTATGAAAATGAATATTTTGATGGAAATAAAGAAATCTCATCCTATGGATACATTATAGTTCATTGTTTTAAATTTTTGGAACCACTATTTTATATTTGTCAATGAAATATTATAAAGGATATACCCTGGAAAGAAAATGGTATTTTTTTTAAATAAAATGGATGTAGTATTTATGAATTTAGATTCAATAATTATATTATAGAAGTATTTTTACCAATGGTATATTGGTGAGAGAAATTATGAACCATCTATATAATGTGTTAAATTTTAGAATCATACAAGGCTTCATTAATATAAGAGATATAGATACCATCATGTGTTTATGAGTTTAAGGTTGATCATAAGATAAAATTCTTAAACACCCCCTTTTTAAAAAAATTAGTTGGAATTTCACATGATTAAAGATATTTCTAGAAGTTGATTATGGGAATACAATTTGGTTAAGTATATATTTAATTAAGAATATTTTTTAAATAATAATTCCTTACCTTTTTGGGAATAATTTTAAAGGTATTTGTAACCTTTACAGTTTATCATATCTTTGATATTGAAGTAATTACTATTATTTCATTTGGCCATGTAATAGTAATTATATTAGTACGGTTTTAGAAAATGTACAACCCACATTCCACTTGATACTCTATCACCTTTTAGAGGACAAATGATCTTGAACCCACAATTGAAAGATGATATTGGTTTAGCACCAACCACTAGCCTATGTGATGTTATTATGAGAATATAATTTTTATTAATTAAATTATTTAAAAAATAATGTTTAATGATCAACCGGTGTTTCTTACAGTTGACATTTATAGATTACTATATTATATTGGATAACCTATTCTAATCATATTTTTTTTCAAAATAGATACAAATATACAGAAAGACTAGTCACCCTTTTATAGTTCATATAATTCATTAAATGTGGATTTTAGTTTGTTAGGTATAAAAGACATTTTTCGATATTCATTACATGGATTAAATAATGAATTCTAAATTTATTAATGAATAACTAAAGGGTAAAACGTTTCTTCTGAAGTATAAGATTATCTTGTGAGTATATTTCTATATATTAGTATAGAGTAAAATAATTCCTTGAACGTAGGTAGAAGATCTTGAAATTGAAATGATATCATGTTACCTTTTATATAATGAATCAAATGGTGATTTAAATACTCAAATATTTATGGTTTAGAGGTCTTTATATTTACATTGGATTTTCATTTTTTGTGATCAATGACCATTATCACTCTCTATAATAATTTACACTTTTCATCTGTGTCCATATAATCACATTACAAAAACATAAACCTACAAATAAAACTAGTTATGTGTTATTCTAAATGACTAATTTACTTCCATATTTCACTTATTATGAGGATATTTTATTAATCACTTTTACAGTGTGGTATTTCAATAAATAAGTATTCAAATATCAAACTCTAGATTTCTGAACACGAGATAAAATATTGAGAATGAAATTTATTTAATGTGGGGATAATGTAAAACACAAATTTATAAAATAATATCATTGTATTTTATAGTGTATGTGAAATGAAACAACGATATTGAACAACCCATGAAATATATTTCATTAAATTAATCTATTCAATAGCTTGCAGGGCATGAAACGTCATATCTAAATGAACCGTAATATAGTATATTGTTATAACCTAGATGTTAAATATTTAGATATGAATAGAAATAAATAAATTATTATAGTTATTTGTATCTTTTTATTTTAAATAAAATAATAACTTT
Organism: Viscum album; assembly: GCA_963277665.1. Lineage (NCBI taxonomy): Eukaryota > Viridiplantae > Streptophyta > Magnoliopsida > Santalales > Viscaceae > Viscum > Viscum album. The sequence goes on from OY728160.1 coordinate 1,926,382,716, forward strand.
TCATAGGGAAAAAAGAAAGTTTTTCGGAAAAAAACTGTATTTTTTCTAAAATACGGCTTAGTCGTGCATTGCACACATAATGTAAAACTAATTTTTTACACTTTTAGAAATTTTATTTTATAAAATGAAATTTATTTTTTAAATCAACATATCATAATTAAATTTCAGTGACTTTTTCAGATTTTTCTTAGATGTTATATTTTTCAATGAATAGTGGAAAATACAAATTTTATATAAAATTATCTTTCATTTAAATTATTCATAAGGATAAATTACATTTTAAATTATTTATAAAGAAAAATTACACAAATTATATTAATATTTAACTATTTAAGGTCTTTTTAGTTTTTTTAATACTGAATTTTGATATTAAAACATTCTATACTTATGAGAATTTTCAAATTCAAAACCATTTTTTCGTCACACCAACTGGTATAATTTTAAATTTCATTATACCACTTATAAGAATTAAATTTTGAAAAATTTATTCCATATTTTTAAGTATATTATTTTATAATATATAATATTTAAAAATTTGTGATTGACCATTTTAAATTATAAAACAAGTGGAAATTAATTACTGTGATTACAGTAGAAACAAATTTACAAGGGGATAAACTAGAAATATAATGGTAAAAGTGACCTACAATTGGCCTAAAAACACATAGGTGCTAATATATCAATCTTATCACCAATAAGGGATGATAATTACCTATTTTATATGCTTTTTCAGGATAAAAACATGGGTTCAATTGACTCTTATCTTACATTCCTTATGTATCCTCTCCCCCCACTTCTAAATGGTCACCCCCTATCTTCCCCTATTAAAAATTAAAAATCCATTTTTCTCATCAAAAATAAACCGAAATAACATAATTACTCTCCTACCAACATATTATAGACATTTTTTTCATAAATAAATTATAGTAATGATATTGGTAAAAATCAAAACCGGTTCCCAAAATAAGAGGTAATGTTATTATACGATCATTTTCATTTTATCCATTCTTCCACATAAAAAATATTATTTAATAAAGATAATATAATAACATGAGTATATATCATATACTAACATGATATTATTTTATTTTTAGGACCTATATACATCTCATCATCCAACAAACAAGAAATGACATTGTCAATCGTGTGTGATGTGGATTACTACCACATGAACCAATGTAATTTGTTTTCCATCACCACCATTAATGGATAGATATAATGATATATTTTACACATCAATATGATATTTTTGATAATATAATACTTATTTAATAATAATATAACATATACCTTCTTGATTTTCATGCCATTTAAAATACAATAATGTCACTCATGTGTACGCTGGACTACTGTATCGTGAAGCGATGTGATTAATTTTTTAATTAATATTTAAATAAAAAGTAATAAGTATAAATTTAAATGATAAATGTGATATATATTAGATTATATTTATTTTTTATTATTAATATATCTTCTAATTACTTACCAGTTCACCTTTTTATGATAATTATAATATCGCTCATGCATATAAGTATGGCTGACCGTCTCCCCAAAGTGATGTGATTATTTCTTCATGTTCAAATTAAAATAAATATTATTAAAAATTATCTAATGGAAGAATTTATAGTTATAAAATTAATATATTTCTATATATTGTGGATATAAAAAAATCCAGTAACTCGATCATTCAGGACAAAGTATGAATGAGAAAACAATAGAATTATCACCTAAAAATGAAAATCATGAAATATTAATAACAAACAGGTCATAAGAAGTTATAAGAGGATCATATATGAAATTATATATATATGATTATTTTTATTTTATAATTTAATGACTTTATTAAAACCATTAAAAAGGATTTTCAAGATTGTTCAACTAAAAAGAATCATGAGGTAAGGGACGTCATCACAATTTCCCTTAATTAATACATATTTTTTTTTACTCATATAATATGTATAATTTGGTGTAAATATTACCCATTTTTCATTTAATATTATAAATAATTTATAATTAATATTATTTTAAGTTTTAATATGAATTATTTCATCCAAGGTGATTTTTCATTAACATTACCAAGTGGTAAGGTATTTCGTCTCAATTTAACATCATTGAGGCATATTATAATGTAGTGAATTTAATTTATTTTATATGGTGTATGTACTATCACTTTTCATATAATATAATTAATAACTCAAAATTAATTATATTTTCAATTTAAATTTGTATTATTTAATCCATATATATGTTACATGATTGTTTTCAAGTGGTAATGGATTTTATATCAATTTCCCATCATTGAGGAATATTGAAATTCAATGTAACAATTTTATTTAATATAGTTTATATACTATCCATTTAAAATATCATAAATACTTAATAATTCATGTTATTTGGAGTTTCAATATTAATTATTTCATCTGAGTGGATTTGACTTCAAAATTACCAAGTGGTAGATAATTTCTTAACTCAATTCCTTCTCATTGGGTTATATTACTTATCGATTGCCTTTAACATTCATAGATTATTTGTGTGACTAATTTTGAATATATATTTCTTCTATTTCCAATTTTTTTATTTATATATACATTTGGTTCCATATAATAAATTCATGTATTAATTCTAACTTTAAAATTATGATCTTTGAAAGGGGTTATTTCCCAACCTCTTTTTAATTATATCTTTTAGGATAGATTTTTCATTGAAGAAAATTACTTGATCCATGAAAAATAAAACCCTTTCATGTTTCTAATCCATGGGTTATTTATGATATTTTCATTTATTAATTTTCTATTTTACACTCATTTGTACTTAAAATTATTGATAAATGTTTTTTAATAAAATATGAATATATTTCTCTCCTTTGTCAAATATATGTTTCTACGAAATACGTTCTTTTAGAAAATGTTTTCAAAAATGTTTTAACATTTTCATATTGACTTATCAAATAAATTATTGACCATTTTTTAATTTCTAGAAAATGGTTTTTAAGAATTCTTCTTGTAACATTATGAATGATTATCTTTTTACCCTTTTTACAACAGTGTTAAAGGAATGTTTTTTTACTTATACAGAATATTTGGAATTTCTTGTCGTCAAGGACTCTTATTTATTTAAATACTCCATTAAAATTTAAAAAATATATTTTTAAAGGAAAATGTTTTTCTTAATTTTGTGGAAATTTAATATTTTTAAAAAGTTAGTTTCAAATTTAAATGGAAATTTTCTTCAAGAGTTTTTTAAAGATATTTTTATTGTAACATTATTCATAAACAACAACACTAAATTATTTTACATATACTACACATGTAATATGTTTAATTATTAATATCTATATTCTTTATATAGATGATTTATGACCATTTTGACTTCAGAAAGTATTGACATTCACTTTCTTTATTGAATTTTGTATACATTAATCCTTACCTTGAAATATCAATTTTCCTCTATTCACTTGACCATTAAATTACCATAAATATTGATATTAGTTATCAAGGATATACTTATTTCTTAAACTATGTATCATTTATAGATGTGGTACTTTTCACAAAAATTTATTTTATTAACTAGGGAAATATTCATAAATATATATTCTTTACTCAATAAAAATATTGGTCGATAAGGCATATAGTTCATGAATTGAATCAATTATTAGACTTGTGTTGAATGATTTAGATATGTTGATATGGGTGGGGACTGGTTATATATATATCCTTGTTGCATCATTATTCTTATGAATCTAAGAAATTTACTAGCCTTAGTAAAATGGGTTTATGTTGCATACCTTCCAATCATTTTTAAACTATATAAAAAAAGTCTTCATAATAAATATATCATGATTTATGGGATCATGAACTCCAATAATTAATAATTTTCTACATTAATAATTAACTTATTTTTATCTAGGTGATGTTTGCAAGGATTATATTTCTGGATGCATTTTTTTCTCCGTTTATTGATTAAATGTCATGTCTTTTTAGTTATTTTCCTCCCTATATTTATTATACCTTATCCAGATATTATAGTCATATTTTTGGTAAATTGGAATGTGTTTATAGTTATTTACCATTCCTTATTGGTTATTGAAGTCAAATTATTTAAATGTAATGTATGTTTAACCTTTTACCTTTCCATGATTATGATTATTGGATCCTCATATCATTGGACGTACTTAACCCTTACTGGGAATTGGAACACATCGTTATATTTTTACAATCCTAGGAATCATGGATGTATTATAAGGATTATATGAATGGATGTAACACCCCATAATTGCATGGTACCTTTCCCTTTAAATAATGAAATAGCGTGCATTGTACGCAACTCTGTGATACTAACACACCGCGACCAATCAAACTAGCCATTATGAATAGTAATACCAACTTTTTGAAATTTTATAAATTTTATTTTTAAAAATTGTCTTCATTTTTGAGATCCAAATATCCATATTATCTAAGGGTGAATTCTTGGTATCTTTCTGAAAACTTTCAATTTTTGATGAATAGTGGAAAACAATGCATTATTAGTTAGAACTGACATTTTATTAAAATAATTATTTATTTTATTTAAATTTCTTTTAGGTAAAAAGAGATACATAATAGCTATATAAATTCAATATAATTAATTTGATTCATTTTATAATAAGTTTAGATATATAAGAATTTTATTAAACTTTAACCATCTTTTACCCACCTTCTATGTGCAATTGAAAATTTGAAAAAAAACATAATTTTACCGCTTTTGTGAGTTAAATTTATAAAATAAGAGATAAACGGTTAATATAAGTAAGTAAAATTTGGTTCAATAAGATGAAAATTATTTTTGGTGATTAGTAACTTTTGACTTTTATTTACCACGATTAAAAGTAAATTGGGTAATTAAGGGTAAAAATGATATCATAATTACCCTAAAACTTGTCCTCATTATATTGAATAATTATAAATCTATAAAAAACAACCTTAGGAATAAAATATGATCCTCTTGGGTCCACTTGGATTATATTAGGAAATTTATTATTATTTTATTTTAAGAAAAGTTAAAAGAGTTAAATTCAACATTTAATAACTAAACCATATTTAATATATGTTTATACATAAGTTAAATTATACTATAAATATTAATTAGAAAGATAGAAAGATTTACTACATTATTTTATTTTATTTATAATTTTTAGACATTAAATAATTTTTTTTAATAATGACACAATTATGATGCAGTAAATACCTTTTAGTTAAATATTAAAATAATTAATATTATAAATATCTAAATAAATGTAAATTCAGATTTCTGATGAATTCCACTAATTTTATAGGTTAATATGACATTATATTGTTGGTTAAATAAATTTTATTTTAATTGAAAATGTTTTTTGGGCTTTCAAAAAAATCAGACACCAAATAGTGTCAAAATTGACATAATTGAGTTTTTAAAACAAATATTATATTATTAATTGATATAATATTCTTAACATCTATGGATTGGAAAAACGTATTAGATAAGGTTATATATATTAATAATAAACCATATTTGGTTCACTTTGTGTTTTATTGTATGTTTATTGACCATATAATTTAAAAATAATAAGAGACATGGTAATTGTGAAACTATTTAACTAAGAGTTAAATCTAAAAGATAAGGTTAATATAATGACATAAACTTGTCTACAACCTATTTTATTGAACTTTTTTCTACCCATACCCACCTTAGCCTATAAATAATTCATTTCTAATCCATTATAAACTGAAAATGATTTTATTATAAAATAATATTTCAATCTTTTCCGAAAGTGACCCTCACGGCTCTTATAAAAGGGCACTTCACCTTATCTTAATTTCACACCTCTAAATCCATTTGGATTGGAAAACCCCTGCCCAAATATCCTCAAAACTTTAATAACTTCTTCTTAGAGGCTATCCTTCAAAAATAAATCCAACCTAAAGAGCCCTTTTTATCAAATCAATAAGAAGAACCCTAAGAAGAGATAAATATTTCATCAACTCTTTCAGGTTCTTTTCTTATTCCACTTCTTCTTCCTTTGTTGTTTCCATTAAAAAATAATAAATCCTTAATATTATATACACTGTGATGTTATTATAAAAATGTTACAACTATATTCATTATTCAATCCGTCCAATAAAAGACAGATCCACCATACGTGCGTACGTTCTGATTACCGTCTCCACATCGTGGTGTGGTTTGTTATTCAAACACTTAATTATTTGGATGGGTATAATAATGAGTATACCTGATATAAGTAAAAAATATAACATGTTAGTGATTCTTTATATGTGATATACCATCCAATTACATATGATTTATCCATCAATATAATGATATTTTTACTCTTGTGTACGTACAGATTATTGTCTCCATAAACGCGATGAGATTCATTCCCCATTGTAATAATTCAAGAATAATTTTCATTTTATGATTAAAAATAATGTTTATGAACATAATATAATTCTGTATATGAATCAAATCCATCCTATCCATGACAAAAATGGCTTCCATAACCAAGCATTTAATGGAAAACTAATCAGTTAACACCCGAAATGACGGTATAACTAAAATATTATAAACAAAGAAATATTATAAGATCATATATAATATTTTATTTATGTATATATTTCATATATAATTTGATAATAATGTCTTAACTATTATAAAGGAGGTTAACATATCACCAACTAAGTAAAAGTACAAGGTAAGGGTTAATTTCACAATCTCTTTATTATCCGAGCTTGTTTTTACATAAGTATCTACTAGGACCTCTTTATCATCCAAATCCATGTTTTCTTAAAAAATTATCTCAACACATTTATACTATTTACTAGACTATGGGTTAAATTAATTTATATCCTTATTTGACTTTTTATATTTTGAAAGGAATCTTTTTGTCGTCTTCCGAACAATGTACTTTATGATCTCTTTGACAAAATTAAGGTAAAAATGTTTTTTTAACTTATACGGCGGGTGCGGAAATTTTCTTCCTTATAACATCATCAAAGCTTCCCTTAAAATATTATAAGAATATTTTCAAAATAAATTTTTTATTTTATAATTTTTTTACTCTTAAATGGTTTCAAAAAATAAAGAGGTATTTCTTTCAAATAGTTTTCATTTCATCTATGTCAACATCCATTGATGGATTTTAAACTTGTTTGAAGTTGATTTATTATGATAAAAATCATCCATATTGTATTGAAGGTTTTTTGATATGATTGACTGCGGATGTGATATTCTTATACCATTTATGGTTTATGGTTAAAGTATTGACATTTCGTAAGCTAGTTTTAATATGAATGTTTATGTTGTGTTTCAACCATTTCATATGAGGGATGTATTGTACTTATTATGTGATAGGTGGAGCCCGCTACAGCTCCCTTGTGCATCGGTAGGTCTCATGAGACAATTATACATGGAGTTGGCTAAGGCCTTTCCCAATTTGATATATGGTTTTGGTTAAGGCCTTAATAATTTTTAGACGTCTTGCCCGAGGCCTTGACAAAATGTTTCAGAATGTCCGATATTATACATTCCACCTTGATGAAAATAATAAAGATGGTCGATGTGGTTATTCGACTAGGAGAATACCCATGACTATGTTTTGTTATGGAATTATTTACTCAGCTCATATTTGTGTTATAAAGTTTTCATATTTATTATTTTTAAAGGCATGTGTTTTAGATTATTCATCAGGCCTAATGTTTATGTTATCTTCTGTTTTATGGATTACCCTTAATGAGCATTTGAGCGCACCCCTTTCTTATGTTTCATTTTCCTGGGATAAGAAAAAGTTATTTATGAGTGACTTGCAGGCATAATCAAGGAGTCTTGGATGTTTCTAATGGAATAAATTCGCGTTTCATTTCTTTTCAAGTTGTAATGTTGAACTTATGAATGTATCTTGTTTCCAATAATACAAAACTAATCGGTCTCTCGGGACATGATTCCTTGTATCATGCCAATGTTATATAATAAAGTACCAACAATGGGTAACTAGGTTCGGGGATTTTTAGTTGGTATTAGATGAAGTTTAGTACAATCCTTCGAAACTAGATTTAGAATAACTCTTATTAGAGAACATTACCCTAAGATGGACATTGAGTATTAGAATTGAAGAACGTCCTAGAATTTTGGTACTATATAGATTTTGTGAGTTTTCCAAGCAATAAATCCTTGTTTGGATGTGAGCATGTAGAGGCTGTTCTGGAATAAATGTACCTAGAGGGAAAAACCAGAAAACAACACTTTGAACTAGACTCGAATTGGAACTAGTGCATGACAATGGGCCTCGTTGCACTCTTGGTTACGACACTATCGGGGGATATGCTTAGGATAATTCTCATTTTATTTACAAACCATTATGAAGGATTTTTGAGTATATACATCTTTGATGAAAATATTTTTATAATTATGGATTATATCCATAAACATTTCTATTTATGTTAAGTGTTTTACAATTATGGAATTATGTATTGTGGTTCATAAAAAAATCTATTGTATGACATTTTTTAGAAATGGCACCTTATGGAAGGAATGGAAAACATATCAATTCACGTAATCTAGGTAAGTATTTCCCTCATTTTCAATATAATTATAGTAGAGTTGGTGATGCAATTGGTGCTGGTCAGCTTATCACCATACTAGGACAACTCACAGATGATATTAATAATAACCTTACCTGTATGGAGTACCCTAATGCTCAACGTGGAGGATCAATATCAGAATGTGTAATGAACAAACAACAACCATCATTAAATGATTCTAAAAATCCATTTTTAGATAAACAATGGATAATTTCCTTAGAGAAAATATTCCATGATTTGGGGAGTAGCGAAAGGGAAAAAGTTGTCATGGCAGTTTATCGCCTAACCAGATATGCAGATCAATAGTGGTCATTAATTCAAAACCCAAAGGATGATGAAGTAGTATCAAGTATGGAGTGGTGAGAGTATAAAGATATTTTCATAGAAAAATATTTTCCCCGTGACAAGTGAGTGGATATGGAATGGTAGTTTCTGAGTCTAAGACAAAAGGAGGATAAAAATGTGGCAAAGTATGAAGTTCACTTTAAAATGTTATCAACGCATGTTGAAAATTATATGTGTAAACCTAGAAGTAATATTGATCATTTCCATGATGGGTTAAAACCATTTCTCCATCGATCATTAGTCTCGCGATCCTTCTCATTGTTTGAATATATTGTCTTTTGTGCTATCAAGAAAGAAAAGGAATTCTTTATGCCTTATGACTTTAAAGAAAAGAAAGAGAAGAAGAGATCCGTTAAACACTCTGGGAAAGGAAATGAGGAAATAGGGAAGATGGGAAGAGTTGAATTTCTACTCTTTGATAATTTTAGATGGTAGCACCTTGGTTCTTGACTAAAGGGAAAAGATGTATGCTACAATTGTGGATAGAAAGGCCATATTACTAGTGATTGTAAGGGGAAGAAAAATGCTAACAATATTCCATGATACAATTAGAGAGAGATGGGACATTATGAAAATGAATTTCCTAAGAGTCAGGGAAACCTACCTTAGAAATGTACATGGGATCAAGGCCAGGCTTATTCGATCACTACTGTTGAGGTTGAGGCTCGGAAAGATGTGGTGGTAGGTAATTTAATTGTTTCCTCAGGTTTATCCAATGCTTTCTTTGATTTTGGATCATCACATTATTTCATATCTTCCTAGTTTTCTATGAAAATTAGATATTTCCAATTTGATTTAACAAGGGAGTTTTTAGTCAGAAATCTTATGGGAAGTATCATTACAAGAATGTTTTTTGAATTAATCACCATTAAGGCATATAAACAATATTTATCTGATGATCTAATCACTATACCCATGATTGAATTTGATATAATATTTATAATGGATTGGCTTTTGGACTATGATTCGAAACATTATTATGAGAAGAAGGAGGTTACAATTCTCGATTATGATAAGGAGTACCTTATCATTAGAGCAGAAACGTCACCATGCAATTCTTATCTAGATCCACCGCCAGTAGATCTTCTAAATTCAATTATTGGGGAGGATGAGAAAGAAATAATTATAGGTGAGGAAAAGAATTTTCAAATAGAGGACATACCTATTTTGAAATAATATAATCATGTGTTTCCAGAGGATTTACCTGGATATCCTATAGAATGAGAAATTGAGTTTTTCTTTGATTTAATTCATGGTTCCAGGATGATATGGAAGACCCCTTATAGAATGGCCACAGTGGAATTAGTGAAACTAAAGAAAAAACTAGACGAATTGAGTAATGAGGTATTTATTCCCCCTAGTGTTTCTCCCTGGGGATCCCTTGTCCTTTTTGTTAAGAAGAAAGATGGATCTATGATATTGTGCATTGACTACCAGGAGATCAATGTTATAACAATAAAGAACAAGTATCCCCTACCTCACATTGATGATTTCTTCGACCAACTTTATGGAGCTCAATATTTTTCAAAGATTGACCTTCGATATGGATATCATCAGTTGTGTGTGATGACGGAATAAATTTCAAAAACAGCATTTCGATCCAGGTACGGGCATTATAAGTTTATAGTAATTCCATTTCGATTGACTAATGCACCCTCAGTCTTCATAGATTTAATGAATAGTGTTTTCAAGGAATATCTTGATAAACATATAGTGGTATTTATTGATGATATCTTGGTATAATCATCTATGAAGATAATGAAAATCACTTGCACATTATTCTGATAACACTTAGAGTAAATGAATTATATGGGATGTTTAGCATGTATGAGTTCAAGCTTCCGGAGATTTCTTTTTTTGGCCATATTTCCTCTATGGATGGAATCTCATTTGATCCTTCAAATACCAAGGTAATACAAAAATGGTTAGCACCAGCGATTATAACTGAGGTGTGCTTTTTTATTGGTTTAGCAAGATTTTATCGGTGTTTTTCCATTATTTTTCCCGATTGGCTAACCCATTAAACAAGCTCACTTGTAAAGGGGTTAAATTTGTTTGGAAAAAAGAGTGTGAATAATAATTTTGAAGAAATTGAGAGAATATTAGTGAATTCTACTATTTTGGCTCTATCATCATGAAATGATGGGTTTGTTTTTTATAGTGATGCTTCAAAGGAAGGACTTGGTTGTGTCCTCATGTAGAATAATTGAGTTATTGCCTATTCCTCATGGTAGCTAAACATTCATAAGAAAAACTATCCCACTCATGATATTGAGTTAGAAACTGTAATGTTCACTCTGAAGATATTGAGACACTATCTCTTTGGTGAAATTTTTTTGATTTATACTGATCACAAGAGTTTGAAGTATATTTTCTCCTAGAAAGAACTCAACATGAGGCAAAGATGATTGTTTGAAATACTCCAAGATTAGGATTGCACTATACACTACCACCCTGGGAAGACAGATAAGGTAGAAATTTCATTGAGTAGAAAGGATCATGGAGTTTTGAACAAGATGAGAGTTGAAAGGGATCATATTTTCATAGATCTAGTAAATATAGATATGTGAATAACCATGGAAGGTGAAACATCAATACATTTTCAAATGGTTTCCAAACCATATTTACTAGAAAGGATAAAGAGTTATCAAAATGGTGATGAGGAGTTTCAAAAGAAGAATAAAGCTGTGAATGATGGGAGTTTGAGTGACTTCGTATATGAAGATGGAATTTTGATATTTGGGATGCGACTTTGTGTACCCGATATACCTTATATAAAAGGGGAAATTTTTTGATGATACTCATAGCTCCAATTTCTCTATACCCCCTAGGAGCACCAATATGTATAGAGAATTGAAAGAACATTTTTTGTGGGACAACATGAAAAGAGAGATTGCTGATTTTTTGTCAAGATATATGGTTTTCCAACAAGAGAAATTTGTAAGACAACATTCTAGAGGAGTCATGAAACCTCTTCCCATACCTGAGTGGTAATGAAATGATATTACGATGAACTTTTTCATGGGGCTACCAAAGACTCCTAGATGAAATGATACATTATGGGTCATTATTATCTTCTTACCAAGTCATTCCATTTTCATTATATTAGAGAAGATTTAACACTTGAACATTTGGAAAGACTGTATATTAATGAAATTGTAAGACTTCATGGATTACCCCTATTGATTGTTTCTGATCGTGATCCCCATTTTACATCAAGATTTTGGAAAAGAAATCAGATAGCTCTGAATACTAAACTTAGTTTTAGCACTTCCTACCACCCTCAAACTGATAGAAAATCGGAACGGACTCTTCAAACCATAGAAGACATGTTGATATCTTGATCACTTGACATTCAAGGTATGTGGGATCAATATTTACCTCTAGTAGAATTTTCCAATAACTATAGCCTCAATTCAAGTATTCAGATGGCACCATATGAAGCGTTATATAGAAAGAGATATCGCACACCATCTTGTTGGGTTGATTTTGGTGAAAACTCATTGGTAAATAACTTGTTGAGGAAACAATAGAAAAAGAAAAGATTATCAAAACCCACATCAAAGAAACTCAAATTAGGTAGAAGATCTATTCCCATAAACGAAGGAAGGATTTAGTATTTCAGGTAGGAGATCATGTTTTCTTGAAGGTATCTTCATGTAAGGGAGTTATATGATTCGGTAAGAAGGGCAAGTTAAGTCCCAATTACATCATACCATTCGAAATTTTAGAACGAATTGGGGTTGTAGCTTACAGTTTGGAAATTACACCAAGTTTCTCCAATGTTCATGATGTGTTCCACATATCACTATTGAGAAAATACATGCCTGGACGAATGCATGTACTCACCTCTGAGAAAACTGAACTGGAACCTGATCTGTCTTATTGTGAAGAGCCTATCAAAACTCTTGATACAAGAGAACAAGTTCTGAGAAACCGGACGACTCTTCTGGTAAAATTTATAAGGAGAACCCATTTGATGGAAGAGGCAACGTGGGAACCAGAAGAACTTATGATGAAGGACCACCCAAATCATTTTGTGAGGTATTATTATTGAAATTTTTAGGAATAAATTATTTGAAGAAGGGAATAATGTAACACCCCAAGCTTCCATGGTACGTTTCCCTTTGAATAATGGAATATCTTGCATTGTATGCAACTTCGTGATTCTAACACACCATGACCAATCAAACTAGCTATTATGAATAGTAATTCCCACCTTTTGAAATTTATTAAATTTTATTTTTCAAAATGGACATCATTTTTGAATTCAGAATATTGAAATTTTATTAGGTTTAATTGTTGGTATTTTTTTGAAAACATTCATTTTTTTCTATATAGTGAAAAACACTGCATTATTTTTTAAAACTGACTTTTTATTTAAATAATTTATTGTTTTATTTATATTTAGTTTAGGTAAAAATATATTCATAATAACTATATTTGTTCTATATAATTCATTGTATTCATTTTATAATAATTTTAGATATATAAAAACTTTATTGAACTTTCATTTTCTTTTATGCACCTCCTATGACCATTTGCAAATTTGCATAAAACATAATTTTACTGCTTCTGTGAGTTTAATTTCAAAAATAGAAGAGACACAGTTAATATCAGTATGTAAAATGTGGTTAAATAAAATTAAAATTATTTTTTGGGGAATAGTAACAATTGACTTTTATTAACCGCGGTTAAAAGTAAATTGGGTAATTAAGGGTAAAATTGATATCATAATTACCCTAACACATGTTCTGATTCTATTTTATAAGTATAATTAGACCAAAAACATAATTAGGAATATAATATGATCCTCTTGGGTCTACTTGTATTAGATTTGGACATTTGTAATTATTTTATTTAAAGAAATTTTTAAAGAGTTAAATTTAATGTTTAATAAATAAACCATTTTTATTATTGTGTTATGCATAAGATAAATTTGACTATAAATATTCATTAGAAAGATAAAAATATTTCATACATAACGGTTTTTTATTTATAATTTTAAAACATTAAATAATTTAATTTATTTATGACATAATTAGGATGCATTAATTACCTTATTAACGAAATATTAAAATAATTGATATTATAAATATCCACATAAATTTAAATTGAGACTTCTTAAGAATTAAACTAATGTTATAGATTAATATAACATGTGATGGTTGGTTAAATAAATTTTATTTGACATGATAATGTTTATATGGCTTTCAAAAAAATAAAACACTATACAGTGTCAAAACTGGCATAATTGAGCTTTAAAACAAATATTATATTATTAATTAATATAATATTCCAAAAAATATAAGGTTTTACCAAAATACTTATATAATGTTATATATATTAATAATTAACCACATGAGGTTCTCATGTCTTGTAATAGTATGTTTATTAACCATATAATATAAAAATACATAGAGACATGGTAAATGCCAATCTGTTTAACTAAGAGTTAAATCAAAAAAATAAGTTCAATATGATGAAATAAACCCATCCAAATCCAATTGGGTGAGATTTTTTAATCCCATACCCACTTTATAATTTATATATTTCATTTTTGAGACATTATAACCCGAAAATTAATTTCTTATAAAATAATATTTCAAGCTTTTACTAAAGTGACCCTCCCCTCTCTTATAAAGGGAACTTCTTCTTCTCTTAATTTAACGCCTCCAAAGCAATTTGGCTCCAAAAACCCCACAAAAATATACTCCCAACATTCCTAACTTCATCCCAAAGGTATTGATTGGGTCATAAAGCCAACCTAAAGAGCCCTTTTGATCAAATCAAAAGGAAGAACCCAAAGAAGAGGTAAATATTCCATCACCTCTTTCAAGATTTTTATTCTTCCACTTCCTTTTTCATTGTTGTTTCCATTATAAAATAATATTTTCAATATATTATATATACTGTGATTTTTTTATAAAAATGTTTCATCCATATTCATTATTCTATCAATCCTATAAATGACAAATTCACCACACGTGTGTATGTACGGATTACAGTCTCCACGTTGTGATGTAGTTTGTTATTCAAACACTTCATTATTTGGATGGGTGTAATAATGAATATAACTAATATAAATAATAAATATAAAATTTTAATCATTCTATATATATGATATACAATCCAATTACATATGATTTCACCATCAATATAATGAGATTGTCACTCGTGCGTACGTACGGATTACCGTCTCCACAAACGCAATGAGATTCATTCCCCATCGTAATTATTCATGAATAATTTACATTTTATCATTAATAAAATTTTTATGATCATAATATAATTCTATATATGAATCAAATACATTCTATCCATTATAAACATTCCATACAAAACCAAGAATATAAAGGAAAACGAATCAGTTAACACCCGAAATGATGACACTACTAGAATATTATTAAAAATGAAATATTATAAGATAATATATGATATCATATTTATGTATATAGTCCTTGTATAATTTAATAACAATGATTTAACTATTATACAGGAGGTTAACAGACTATCTAATAAAGAAAATTACAAGGTAATGATTAATTTCACAATCTCTCTATTATCTGAGGTGGTTTTTACGTAAGTATCTACTGCGACCTCTTTATCTTCCACATCCATGTTTTCTTAAAAATGTATTTCAATACATTTTTACTATTTTCTAGAATATGGGTTAAAGTCATTTATAACCTTATTTGACCTTATATGTTTTCAAAGGAATCTTTCCGTCATTTTCCAAACAAGTAACTTTATGACCTTTTTGATAAAATTAAGGTAATAATGTTTTTTAACTTATACAGCGAGTGCAGCTATTTTCCACCATTATAGAATCATCAACGCTTCCCTTACAATATTATAAGAATATTTTCAAATTAAAAGTCTTATTTTATAATTATGTGACTCTTAAATGGTTTCAAAATAGAAAGAGGTATTTCTTTGAAATAGTGTTCATTTCATCTATGTCAACAACCATCTAAGGACTTTAAACATGCTTGAAGTTGATTTATTATGATACAAATCTGCCATACTGTATTGAAGGATTTGTGAAATTTTTCACTGTGGATGTGTTATTTTTATTCAATTCATGGTTTATGGTTAATGTATTTATATATTGTATGCTTTTTTTATTATGAATGTTTATGTAATGTTTCAACCATTTCATATGAGGAATGTATTGGACTTAGTATGTGATGAGTGAAGCCCTCTATAGCTCCTCACTGCATCGGTAGGTCTCATGAGACAATTAGATGTGTAATTGGCCGAGGCATATCCAAATTTGATATATGGTTTTGGCTAAGGCCTTAATAATTTTTAGACATCATGGTTGAGGCCTTGACAGTATGTTTTAGAATCTCTGGCATTATACATTACCTCGTTATAAAAATAATAATGATGTTTCATGTGCTTATTCAACTAGTAGAATACCCATGACTATGTTTTATTATGGAATTATTTACTCCGCTCGTATTCCTTCTATAAAGTGTTAATGTTTATTATTTTAAAGGCATGTGTTTTGAATTATTCATCATGAATAATGTTTATGTTATATTTCACTGTATTTTTTACCCTTTCTGAGAATTTGAGAACACCCCTTTCTTATGTTTCATTTTCCCCAGATATGAAGAAGTTTTTTATGAGTGACTTTCATGCATATTCTAGGAGTCTTGTTTGTTTCTAAGGGAATAAATTAGTGTTTTATTTCATTTCAAGTAGTAATTTTTAACATATGTATGTATCCTGTTTCCAATAATACTAAACTAATCTGTCTTTCAGGACATGATTCCTTGTATCTTGCCAATGTTATGTAATAAAGCAGCGACTCTGGGTAACTAAGGTCAACGCATTACAATGGATATTCTGAAAGGAATAATGAGATTTTAGAAAAAAATGATTTAATTTTGGTTTTGAAATTAAATATTTCAATAATGTATATATCTAATTTACTAAGACTTCTAAACTATTAAGTCATTTACTATGTGATAACCTATATCTTATGAAAATGTGATAAATCCGGAAAATGGATTTGAGTTACTGAAGATAGGTTGTTACATCATCCATAGTCAATAGAGTGTTTTATTATATATATTCATGGTGGAATTGTTATCAGTCAGACTGCGGATGTGATTAGATATGTATATCCTATGTGTATATGGGATGTGTGGTGCATGTCCCTTACATGGGTAAATAGGGCCATAAGTCTGAATGATATGGGATATTAGAGTGATAGGTTAATGTAAAATATTATTGAATGTGATTCCTCTTATAGTATTTGTTATTTGAAATAAATTAATTGTTGTATATGTATTCAGTACAATATTTAGTTCTGAAAGAGATGCCAACTATATAAAATTTTATAAAAAACCGGTCCTTTTAAAGTAGATTAATAATTATTTAAATACATAGTAGTAGGATTTGATAGGCTCGATTGTGAAGGTTTAATGTCCTTCACACATGCATCATTATCCTATATAATTCTTCTAAATTGAATCTATATTTTAGTAAACATTGAAATCATATCATGTTTATTTTTATTTCATATTCTCGTTTAAATGATTGTATGTGTTACACTGAAGATATGGAAATATCATAATGAAACAACCAAGGGATACATTCAATGTCATAGAATATATACATGGTTGTCCTTTATATATCATCATTTTCCACTAGTCATCAATGTAAAAACACTTAGGTATAAATCATAGATAAATTTATCTAAGATTATGACCATTAAATATCCTTCACTAAACAAAACCAACCTTTACAAATAATCAAAATTTACTCTCATTTATTCCAAGTGATTTAAGAAAGACTCTAACATATAACATGTATCATTACTTCAGTAAATTCATAGATCATTTTGACATACATGGATATGAGATTACATATGCACCCTAGTGGCCTTTATGTTTGTTTCAAATTAAACTAGAGTATAAAAGGGTTTTACTTCTATGTATTTGTTGTAGACTCTTAAATATTATGCTAGTTACTTTTATGTATCCCTATAATTATAAATATATATCACTTATCTATTTAGCTACCTTTAGTATTTAGACCCAACAAATTTTACACATACTATCACATTATCAAATACTAACCACTTTATATATCTTTTGGAAGATAAAACAATGGATTAATATTTCTTAAAAAACATCCATAAATTCTTCTTTCTTTTCTTTTCTAAATTTCTTATTTTATTTATAAATACTCTTATGTAAGTGTAAATTACAATTATGTACTCTAGTGAGTTTTCCTGTTTCTTTTTTTAAAGTCCAAATCATCTTTCAAACTTTTCTACATATAAAATTTTTCATAACTTCAAGACTAACGACTAACCATATGGAATTCTTCAAATAAAATAAAAAAAATTAAATACTCATTATAATATTTATTCAAATAAATTGAAAAATAATAGAAAATATTAAAAAAATACTTTACACAGTTTCACATTAAATCCCTATATATGTCTATATTATAGATATGTGATAATTAAATATAAAATATGAAAATGGTGGTGATTAATTCAGTTAATTAAAAGTAATATTTATAAAATACTTATCTATATCAAAACCCAACATGAAAACATTTTATTCATAAGAAATCATCCAATACCAAGGACAAAATAGGTTGCTCAATGAAAAGTTGGTAGAATTTTTTATTATCCAATCATTGGAAATATCATGCTTCCTACATGGACCTAAAATTCCTAATTCATCATTCCTTATAAAAATAAATTAAATCTTCTTCTAATATCCATGTTCTTTTTTCTCATACATTTCTAAAAATATATCTCTCCTTACCCAATTCATATTAAATAGAGACTTCGCCATTCTCTATTACAACAATGATAAAAATTTAATTTCTTCCTCTCTAGTATCTCCACCAGAATAATTCATAAAATTATACCAATCATGAAGAATTTTCGTGTTTTTATATGTGGGTAAGTGTAAGAAAGTTTTAGATTTTAAAAATTCAATGTAATAATAAGGATATTTTGGATCTAAAATGAAGTAATGTGCATGATGTCCAATTATCACTCAAGAAATTTATCCTCACTCGCATTAATTTGAAATGATAAACATAAAATTTAATTTGATTCTTGTGGGAAGTTCACACAAGAAGCTTTTCACATCCACCAAAAAATTATTTCTTTTATTCTTCTTATTGTTCTTTATACGCCTAAACAATATCATTTATTTTCCTAATTTTAGTTTTTTGTTATCATTTTTATGGTAATATGGAGTCTTTAGTATTTAAATAGTTTTTTAAACATAGATTGAATTTTTTTTGGAATTTATATTCCCTCCACCATTATATATTTTATTATTTTTATGACATTTCAAGAATTAAATTCAAATTATGAATAATCTATAAGTTAATTCCCAAACAATTTCTCTAGATAAGTACACAGAAAAGTTTTGGACCCACACCATCCCCTTAGTTCCACAATAATCATTATTTTACGTCTAGGGTGTATTGGTTAGGGATTAATTATTTTAATGTAACTACATAATAAGCTCATTCATGGATGGTAAGGTCTAACGAGTGTAATATGTAAAGGAAATCTCAAATAGAAGTTTATTATGAAAAAAATGATTTTTAATCAAAGAACACCTTAGTCATTCTAAATAAAAGTTAATGAACTCTAATATCATTGATAAATATAAAATAGAAAATTCTAGAACTCATCACATGCCTTGAGACTCTCAATAGAAATAAAAATGTAAAGAAGATATCAAAAAAATTTAGAAAACATGCATGTCAGAAAAGAAATACATTTGGAAAAATTTGGGCACATGGGATTCATATTTAGTTAAACATCTTAAAATAGTCATATTGTAAATACAAGAACAAAGACAATTTTAATTATCATTTGAAACCTTATATTTTAAAATCATGTAAATTTTTCAAAAATACCAAGATGATGTAATTTTCCCAAAGGATTCAGTTAAGCTCAAGGTTTCTAAATAAACTCTAAAACAAAAAAATGGTTGAAAAAATATGTTGTTTAAATATATTGGTATCAAATCTCTCACAATTAGATCAAATAGCCCTTCATTTCAACTTAGGATGATTTTAATGTATAATTAATCTAAAATAAATATAATAGTAAATAAATCTTAATTTTTTTATAGTGGTGGTTTATATTTAAAGTCCTAATTTTTTCCTTATATAAACCTATAATAAAAAAAATATTAAAATAAAATTAAAATAAAGAATAAATTACCAAATATATGAAATTTAATATTAGGATGTCCACCCACCCCCACCCAAGGGATATTATATCTATATTATCCTTAAGTGTATAGTTTAAGTATTTCATCCAAAATATTTTAAAATATTAATATTTTTGTTGTATGATCTACTAAAAGTTATTTCACTTGATATCCATAGGTTGATACCAAGATTGGTAACCCCCAATTAAAAGGATAAGAAATTATACAAGACAAATAAAATAATAAAGGCATAAATGGAAGTGAAAGGTGTGTATGAAGAGAAAGTTTATGGGCTTCCTCTATAATTTTTTGGTTTTCTGCTCCACATGACATACATGTTAATGTGGATGAGGTAGTTGTATAACAATTAGCTCCTAATACTATTATTTTTATTTTACAGCCACATCATCAGTGGTTTATTTGGTATTATCCATAACTAGTTTCAAAACATCCAATTATACATGAACGACATGTGTAATTTATTATAATAAATTTATTAAATAAATATTAAAATTAAATAAAATATATTTATTTTATCCCCCTTATTTTAATTGGATTCTATGTCTATTTCTTCTCTTATAGTATTTAGAACATTTTCAACATAGGAACCTATGAAAATATTTTCCTCGGCGATGGCCACTTAATTTTCATAATCACAATCACTCAAAACGAATAGTATTGGAGTTGGTTATATTAAATAAAATGATGGTAGTATATTATATTTGATAATAGTGTAAAGTAAAAAAAATATTAGAATTTAATGTTAAGCCTAATCTCTTTATATAATTAGCTTGAAACTCATTTTCCTCAAGCATAGCCACTACAAATTTATCTCATGGTATGGGTAGTGGTAATTCCATCATCTAATAAAATTAAATACTCGCAAAATTAGTTTCATTTTTATCTATAAAAGGGATAAAATGTACTAATTAATCATAATAAAAGTAATGGATATCACTATTCATTTAAATTTATATAAAATTTTGGAAAACATTATCCAAGGATTCTTGGTCTCCTATAATAAAATAAAATTTTAATTCTATGGTAATTACTAATTTGATTATGAAATGTAAAAAAACCATCCTAAATAATAAATCATCACATCCTCATTAATTTTCCCAATAGAAAAATTGGATGGGATAATGTTTTCCTATTCTTGATAATTATTTCAATTCCATTATTGAAGTGGAGTGAATTCTCATTTGTTTTCTCACTTTCGAAATTATTATAATTTATTAAAATTATATCTTAAATATATTCCTTACGAGGAACATTATATTTTTATTCAAGAGACCTATTATAAGACTAATAACTTTAAAAATTAATCATTAGACTAATTAAACACTTTTAAAAAATAAAATAAATATTTTATTAAATGGTATGTAAATGATATTCAATGTTTTTTATTTATTATTGTTTTTATATTTATATAAAAAAATAGTTCATAGATTATTGGGTCCTCTCCAATAATGACACCAAATTTATAAAAATATTTATCACAAATATCATTACAATAAATTCTAATTTACCTAATCATAAAATATAGTACACAATCATGGATCAAAAATAAGAGGAGGCCACTCATAGACACTTTTCTTTTATTTTCACTATTTATATTTACTAAAATATATTAAAAATTTGAAAGAAGAAATACTATAAAGTTTATATAATTCATGTTCCACATAAATATTTATGTATGTGTGAGTTCAGATGAAAAATAGATTAATTGACCCAAAATAGAGACTAGTTAGTAAGAAATATTTGTAATCCCAAGGAGTTCATAATGGTAAAAATAATTTTTATTTAAAATTAAATTAATTCTTTTTACACTACTCAACAAAGATATCATAGCATGAAAAACTATACACTCCAACTCAAATGGTGATAATGATACGCTAAGACATCTTAATACATGAATATCCTTCTCAAACAAATGATTTACATATATATATCTGAAAATATCATCACATTAATTATTCTTCCCTATATAAAACATCATAATTATTATAGAGAGTAAAATATATAAATAGTGAGAAGAAAAAAATAGAAAGGAAAAAAGGTGATAGTGTAATTATATCATTTTAACCACCATTAAATTCATAGAATAAATCAATGATAAACATTTGATCAAAAAAACTCAAATAATCAATGTTTATCTCTTGTGGAACATCAATAATAGATAGTCCTCTATCAAAATGGATTTTTTAGGATCATATTTTATAGAAAATAAGAGAAAATATAGGAGAGAGAAATCATACTACTATTATTAAAATTAAATATAGTAAAAAAGAAATAAAATATAAATATAGACTTATCATAATTTCATAGTCTGGGTTGCAAATAGAAAAACTCAATAACATTTATAATGGGGAAAATATTTAAATGGATATAAGCATCCTCAATCAAGCTCCATTATGCCTAGGAAATTTCCTTCCGACATGAAATGTTCTTCTAGATAATTATTCTAAATAGAAGAAAATATTTTATTAATCATCAAAATCATCCAATGATATTCAATCTTTTATATTATCATGCAAATAAATGCATAAGGTGCAAAAAATATGTGAAAATATATTAATGAAATGACAATGGGTTGAAAGCCTGACCGCAACAACTACCCATGGATGACCATTATATATATTTGGTTTCCTATTCTTTGAAAACACAATAGACACTTGGTTATGAAGAGTAGATTATTTTTTTCTATGTCCATGAAACATATATATCCTTATCAAAACCATAGATAACATTTTGAATCATAAAAATTAACTCTTATGTATTCTAGGGTAGTTTATAAAGATTCATACATATCACATGTATCATTCTCATGGAAACTTAAGATACCTTTACATATCAATAAGTTATGGTTTCACCCTTAAATTTTTATCTTGGTAACTGTTAAATCAATAAAATATTTCACTCTAGAGAAAAATTCATTTGCTCTTTTACATTATCAAAGGATTCTTAGGTATTATGATTCTTACTTTTACACTTACCTATATTGTGAAAAATTTCAATCTTCTATTTTTTGGTATCATTTTATGTATGGAATCAGGGAATACTATACATCCTATTTAATTGTCAAATTCTTCTCACATAATCTATTTTAATATGTTAATATTCTTGGTTTTTATTCCTTTAAAAACATCCAGAAGTTGTTCTTTATTTACTTCTCATGTTTTCTAAATATAATTCGACTGAATCATATATAAAAGTACAGGAATTGTACATTTTCTAGTGATTTATCTTATTTCTTATTTTTATGTACAAATCAACATCTAGAACTTGTTGTATCTGAATATTTTCTTAACATTAAAATTAACATATAAAAGGTAAACCTAATAACCCCATACCTTACATATAAACATTTCTTAATCATTCCAAGTCACTTTTCCATAAAAACCAACCTAATATGCCTCCTAAAATTCTATCAGAAATTGAAAATTAAATGAATTACACTTGATTCAAACATTGTTTCTCTAAGATGTTATACAACAACCAGAAACCAACTAACCTTGTATATTTAGACTATAATAATGTAATAATAATTTAAAGTGAAATTTATAATAATTCATAATGTAATTAAATAATAATCATATTAAAAGTATTTATTAATTTTATTATTAATAATTAATATTCCAATTTTAATAATAATTATTAAAATTAATAGTATGTATAATTTCTATTATTAATGAAAAAATGAAGAAAATGTAAATAAAAACTCATTAATAATTTAAATAATAACACATAACAATGTAATTAATTAATAATTTCATAATATTTCTTGTAATTTAATATTAAACAATAATAAAATTCATTATTTTAAAATATAATAATTGTTAGTAATAATTAAAAATATAATTTATTTATTTTTTCATGAATTCCACACAAAAAATTTAGTACATGCACTCTAGTTACATCTATCTTACCATTGAAATGTGTATTAGACTGTGGGTTTAGAGTGCGCTTCTTAATCTGAAAAGAAAAAAATAACATCCCATATACTAGCGCACACTATCATCCAAGTTAATTCATTTTACAAAAAATATAATTCCCAAGAACATCCAATGGAATTCTAACCCCAAACTCCAAGGTCCAATGTCTCGAACCCTTCCAATGGACTAACCCAACACATGAAATAATATAATTAATATTATTAATATTATTAATCATAACAATGAATATTGAAATTAAAATTCAATACATCATTAATTATCAATAATTAAATTTCAATTAATAATTCAATTGAGAAATTAATAATGTTTTTGATATTATTTTAAAATAATAACAATTATTATGATAATTGATATTTATTATATTTTTATTATTAATTGACATTATTTCTAATATTAATTAATTAATATTTTATTAATAATTATGAAATAATGAAATATTAATTTATTATCTACTATTTATTTTTTATTATATTCTTAATTACTACTAAATACATTATTAATCATGTATTATCAATTACATGTTATTATTAAAAATATTTTATTAAATTAACACTAGATTAGTGGGACCTAAATCCCATATCACAAATCCTTAAAAAATAGTACTCACCACTCCTTTATAAAACAGAGAGTTTAGTGAAATTTTATGTAAAAAATTTATTACCTTTACAAAAATATTATCAAAAATAATAACGGTTAAATACTGTTTAATATTATACACACACATATATACAAGTATATATATATATAATTAAAAATTAATTTAAAAAATATATAAATAAATAAATGTTCCTTACAATCATGTTTGATTGTTAAAAATAAAAATTAAGAAAAATAAAAAGCATTAGGGGATATCAACCATGAAATCTTAATTAATGATTTTTATGAATGGTGTAAACATAAGTTCTGTTGTAAAGTCTTGAACCTTCTCAAAATATTGAATTCTGTATTTTTGGTGTTGGTTGTTTTAGGGGAATATATGAGGATGGAATGTGGTGTCAGAGATAAGAATTCGGTTGGAGAGGTTTATTATGATGTAATTGTATGTGTTGTACCATGAGTGGTATTTTGAATAGTTGGTATGCAACATGAAAGGTGTTTGTTGTGATGGTAATGCTTTTTAGTTCACCTTGCATCAATTCGGTTATAATGTGGAGTATTCTAATGTGGAATGAAGTGTATTTGAGATTTTTTGTTAAATATTCCCTGAGTATTTGTCATGGGACAGTTGGTATAGATTGTGATATGAATGTATATGGTTTATTCTTATATAATGTTAGTTCTCTGGTTAATATTTCCGGAGGTTTTGAGTTCACCTTACTTGTGTTTCCCTCAAATAATGAATTTATATAATTCATCAAAGAGTATTGTGTGTCTTTTTTTTTGTTAAGTCATTAGAGTAACGTTATGTTATGGTTCCAATGTTTCATCATGGTTATGACCAAGTTGTGTCAGGGTTTAGATGAGAAGGATAGGGATTTATCTATGCTTTTAAAGAATATGGGCAGTGTAACATGATTTTTATATGTGCATTACATCCCCATTATGGCATTAGAATGACTGATTACATTGTAATCCATTAAATTTATAGTTTTAGTATAAATTCATAATCCCATTCAAATTATTAAAAATCCCATAATATATTCTTAAACCTAAGGTTAATATATGTGTTTCCATATAGAACATTTAGTTCTCCTCGGTTGTCTTTAGCCCTCAAATTCAACATATCACCCAATTTATAGTATAAATTGATTCTTATTCTCTTATCCTTAACTCTCTTCTCATACATTATTTATATAAGGGATTATGATAGTAATTTTTATTTTCTTTGTCGGCATTTTTATTTCAATCTCATGGTTGAATGATCAAGGATAAGAATTATAGTAGATAACTGTGTATTTGGTGGACTATGATTAGTGTTTTTTCATCATTTCTTGTCACGACTCTGATGCTTCGGTTAATGTTGGGTATTCTCTACAACTACTTATTTTTCTTATAAACTGTTCAATTATTTTGTTTTTTGATTTTTGGGGTGTATATTAAGGATTAGATTAATAAATATAATGAATTATAAAAAATGAAATTTATGGGCAAGGGTTAATTCATGTGTGAATTATGTAATTCATTGAAACTAGTATATGTTGATGGTCTTGTGGATGTTTCTACTTGATATTTGTCTTTGATGATGACCTATTCTTTTATTGTTGTTTTTTATATGCTATAATCTTTTTTCATGAGGGTTTAAACAATTAAATTTTATTATAAACCTACTATATAGAAATATTTGTTTTTTATGTTGTTTGATCATGAAATTGTAACATAATATGTAGGAAATATCGGGGTGGATATCATCAAAGATATTTGTCTTTACAATTGCTTTTTGTTTTCTGTTATATGGGATTTTTTTCATTTCAACAAATATAAGTGTTGTTTTATATTGGGAGTTTGAGTTATGGTTTAGTTGTCGGGGAAGTTTATGGGTTGTCAAGTAATTTTAGGGGTGGTGGTATGGATGTTCATGCCAAAAGGATTTGTTTTATATGGCTTCTGTTTTTTGTTTGAATCTATTGTGGGGTGGTAGTTGTGCTGATAGGTTTTGTTATTATGAGAAGGTGTTATAGTTTCTAGTTGGCATGGAATATTGTTGGAAAAGGTGAATTCATTAATTAGTAATGGGGTGAAACTATTAAATGATGATCCATAAAATGAATATTGGTTATGGCTAGGATATTTTTTATCAAGGAATTGTAAATGGTGGGATAAATGCAAAATATGAATAATAAATTTATTGTGAATGAGGAAAATGTATTATGAAATATATCTAGAGAGAAAAATAACAGTCACTTTTAATACTAATTCACTAATAAAATTCACATAGTATAACTAAAAAACTAATAAGATCATTTTATTCTTAAAAAATATTTCTTTAAAAGTTAGCTAATTAGTATAACTAAATAACGAATAAGATTATATTATTCTTAAAATATTCTCTCTAAAAATGGATTTATATGCACTATGAATTATTATTTTATAAAATTAAAAATATTTCCTTTAAATGATGACAAAAAAAATTATATGAATAATAGATTAATCCAAATTTAATTAGTAATTTATAGGAAATATTAATAAAAAAGATTAATAATTAAAAACCCATTTTCATATCATAACCATTTTTAATTATTTTTTATACTTACAATTGAAAGTTAAACTGCTAAAATTTATAATTTCAATTTTAAAAAATGAACACTATTTTCATATTTTTAATAATAATAATATATTAATATAAAATTCTGGTATTTTTTAAGAGATTTATTTTGATGTGAATTGTACAAACAAACATTGCTTTATACATATCATGACCTTTAAAAATTACCGGGTTATAAAAATGAATTCAAAAATTATGAAACCATTATCATGATAAAATATGTTTTTAATAATTGTAATTCAATGTTTATAATTTTAATTTTAATTTATTTACCTATAAATATAATTTTCTAACCTATGTATTATTTTTCAAAAAAAATTCTGCATTATACATTTTTTAGAATTATTTTTAATCTATATAAGAAATTTAATATTATAAATTTTTTTGAAATTATTAATCATAATAACCAAATTAGTTAATAGTAATAATTTCATTTTTAGTAATAAAAATAATTTACCATGGTCAAAAAATGAGTTTCCATTTTAAAAGTACATTATAGTGATAAGTTAAATTAATGGGGGAAAGTACGAAAATATCTCAAACCATATCCCTTATTTTTATAGATTAGAGGTTGATCGACCAATAATCATCCATTATAAATTATTTTTTACATTTCCAGACACATTTTTTATCAACGTGACATTCTTCTTTAACATAATGATATGGGTATTTAAAAAAGTTCAACCCACTCACTTATAAAAGGATCCCTTCACCATACCACTTTTCCTCACAATCAAAGCCTTATAGATCTACCAAATTATTCCCCCAATCCAAACCCATGTCTAACTCAATATCTATTTTGAGTTTTATTTTCTCTTTTATCAATAAATTATCATCCTAATAAGGCTTAATTATAATCCATTGTAGCATACCCAAGGAAGATATAATTATCTTAACTGAGTTCTTTCTTGTTTATTTTTTGGTCCACCCCACAAACATCTATTATACCCCTTATAAATTAATTAAATATATTTTATAAATGCATTTATTTTTTTACGATTATATTATAACCATTTTCAATCTCATATCAATATAATAGAAAATTAAATATCGCTCATGTGTATATGTATACTACCACCTCCAAGAAGAGATGTAGTTCGTTTTTCATCATAACCTCACATAGGTTTATTAATAAGGATTTATTCTATTTTTCATCATCACCATAAATGGATGGATTTAAAAGTGTATATAAAAAATAAATAAATTATTATATAAGTTATTAATTTCATGCAGGTGACGAAACAAGGACTAAGGTGCAATGTCCCAAATCACTTGAATGAAATAGTTGACACCTAAATATTGAATGTAATGTGGAATTATTATAATTGGTTAATTAAAAATATAGTGGAATTATATATAGTAATATAAGTTTTAATATGGTTTTATAAGTTTTTTATAATAACTTTAAATTTATTACATAGAAGGTTAGAGCACAAATTAAGAAAGTTAGGACATGAGGTATGGCTTTTTGTTAAAATCTCACATTTTATCAAGATTATTTATGCATCAATTTTCATTATATGAATTCCATGTTATATTTATATTAACCAAAAACTATTATCTTATAATATAGTTATTTTTTACATTGTAAATTATTATTTCCATTTTCCCATATTTGTTTCTGAAAAATTCAGAAAGAATTTTTCAACAAACATTTATACTTATTTCTTCTTTTTTTCCAACAATACTTCTCCTCTATATCCATGTTCTTAAAATATTTATGAGAGATTTAATATAATTATAAATTAATAATAATGGTTTTTTTTAATACCTTTTACATTATTAAAAAATGATTAAAATAAATCTTTTCAAACAATTTTCATATGACTCATTATTTACTTTCTTAAAAATAGTGTGAAGATAAATTTTCTAAAACATATACTGAGTGAATGGATATAACAATATCTATATAAATTATTCATAATTTAAACTACTTTACAACTTCACATGGTTTCTAAAAGGAATCCCAATTTCACTTATTCTATAATTTTTTAGTTTTTTTAATTATAAAAATAAAAGGGTTTTCTTATTTCTTTTAAGAGAATATTTTATTTCTTATACAAAAGTATTTTTTATATATGTAAAAATAAATTATTTATTATTAAAATTTAAAAGGTATAAAACATTATGATACTATCAAATTTATTTCATTATTGTGGTTATGATGATATTTTAAGAATTTTTTATGACACAAATTTAATTCCCATGGGTTAATTAAGATATGAGGAAAAAATGAATGTTGTTATGATCTTTTACTACAAATATTTATGGTTTTCCATATATTATGTATAGGATAATAATTATATATACCTCCAAATCATTGTGAAAATCTTAGTATCTTATGAGATAATATGAAAGGTAATAGAGAGTGAACATAATCCACTATAGGTCTCTATCCACTATTATAAAGGTCTTAGTAGTTAGCCTTGTATAAAGAAAAACTTCTATATTCATATGTATATACCATATACTTATGTCTTATTTTTATGACTTTTTCTCATGCTACATGATTAATTAGGGATGATTCTGAAAAATTGGGCCTCATTTCCTTTTTCATAACAATTATTTAATCCATGACTCGTGATTTTGAATTTAAGTATTTGGGTAAGAACATCATGAATGTTGATTTATTTCCATTCCCTTATTTTTATTTTATTCTTGATTATTATCATCTATTGATATCACTCATGTTTACCCTTTCTATGAATCAAATATCAACCCTTCATAGGTTTCCTTTTCTCGGGGTTTTGATGAAGTGTATTAATTATAATTAGTCTAGAGTGGTATAAAATTTTGATATTGTTTATGGTATATATTTTATATCATTCGTAAGTAAAGTTATTATAAAAAGAGTATATAAATTAACTAATACTTTATAGTTATCATGAATATATTATTTTGATATTTATTGAATTTAAATCTAAAATGATGACTTTTTTATATATGAGATACCTGGGTCACCACCGGTGAGAAATTAGGATTCATTTCAAGGATATTATCAAATTTTACCATGATATTTTTCTATATATTGGGGGAAATATCATTTCATTTTGAAGAGTTTTTATTCCCAACTATATAGTATGCAGTTACCCTATTTACATTTCCCTTGTATATGGAGTTATTAAATAAAAAAGAGGAAGTGGTGAAGATTCATGGGAAATTGGTATCACCTCAACAATGGAGTCATTATAACATACCAAGTTATAGACCTACTAATAGAGTATCTTGGATGTTTAGTATGTTGAGTATTCATCCCATAGGGATTCAACCTTAGTAATCATCTTAACATATATCTTTAGATATTAGTTATCTTACCACTATTATAATCTCAATTATTATTTTATTTTATTTGTTAAGTCATGGTAATAATTTATTTCAGTGTCTAGTAGTTCATAGGTTCTATCATTGAAACGGTGTATAGTTTATGGATTATCCACAGAATTTGTTGCCTTAGAGGTCATATCTTGAAAAGGATTGGAATGATTTTGTTTAGACAATGGGGGTATAGTAGGTAAAGGATAACCGGGTGATGTCTCCCAACATTAGGGTCACAATTCTATGTATTTAAATAGAGTTTTTCATCAGTAGGTTCAATGAGGTAGAGGAGAAAGGGTTGAAAAGTTTCAATCCATGGATTTATTGGCACTACATATATCAGAAATCAATTGAGTATCCACCTTATCTTCTACCTTTGATTATTATTTTATGATTATAGATATTCTCATTAATTGTTTTAGATTTATTTTTCCATTCCTTGGGACTTAACATAATGGTACATCTAGTGACGCGCGTGTTGAATACAATAATGGGAGTTTAGGATTATTTTCCCAGTTTGTGTAAAATTTGTGATTTAATGATGGGTTAGCATCAGTAATGTCCCATTTATTTAAGAGTATTAATTGAAGTCAGATCACTGAGAATCCATATGAATTTGGAAATTGTTGAGGTATTAGGTGTTTCATTATAGGTAATGAGTCTTGTGTAAAAAGATTTCATAGACTTAGGGGCTGAAATTTTATTGCACACAGAAAACCACATGATAATTCATTGAATCAATTTATAGTTAGGATCTGTATTATGGATGAATTTTTGGGTTTATTTAAGATCATGTTATAGCCAAGGGATAATATTGATGAATTTTGGTGGTTAATTTTTTTTATCATTGTAAATTTGATTTACGGACATGTTTGGAGATGGATGGTATGTAATTGGGAAAAATTTATCTGTTTCATATGTAAAGTCTATATATGGATGATATGTGTAGGTTTTTTTGTATGTTTTGGAAAGATGGTAAACTATTGAATGATATGTGACGGTTTCATTTTTATAAACCATATTGTCTATACATAGATAATTTATATGTGTTTTTTTTGAATATTTTTAGGGGTTAGTATGGTTTGATATGTAAAGGATAATGTGTTGAAATTTAAATGTTGATAAGTAAGGGTGTATCAGTAAGGGTTGATCTCAAAATCGCAAAAAATGGTTTTGAGGGTTTGAAGGGGGTATAACACCATGATATAGGGGAATAATATTTTGTCCTGAATAGGTAATAATGTTGTGAGCTAGGGGCCACTTCTTGAGGTTTCAATATCTAGTTTTTCAAAATAATTAATTAATTGGTGAAATTAAAATTATGATTATATTTCCCTATTTCATTCAACAGTATAGTGGGTAAACCCTGATCTTTTTCAGAACCTCAATCTCTCTCAAAACTATATTCCTTACCTATTGAGATATATTTATCTATTATTTATCAATGTTCTTGTTTTTAATTAAATAAAGAATATGTGGGTAATTCTTACTATCCTTGGGTTTATAATGTCTTTTTCTTCCATCATTTACATTTTATCTATTGGTTGTTCCTTAATGTTTTTATTCTTTATATCATCTAGTTTATTATAATTATAGTTATGTTGGTCAAATATTAAACCTATTAAATCATGGTAAGTGGTTCCTATTTATTTTCATTATAATATATTTGATAAGTGTTCTATGATAAATGGGAAAAGGGTATGATCTTGTGAAAAATTGGGAACAAACCCACTTATGGATTTATTTAATAAGATAAATTTAGTGGTAGACACGTGTAGAACAATATGGGTTTTCCATGATAATTATTGGATTTGTTGGATATTTGGATTTAGGGTTTAATGGGTATAATAGCACATGTTGTAGATTAATTTTCATTGAATATAGTGATTTATGTGTCTCCTTAGAAACATTATGGGTGTAACCTATATGACTGTGGGTGATGATGATCATCAATAATAATGGATTTTTTTATTGATTCTATGTGGATAGTATCAAACATTATCATAGGTGGTGACCATTATTTTATTGTTTCTACTGGTTGATGTTTACTATCACTATAGTGGAATATGTGTCATAGATGTCAATGAGGTATTGGTGGTGAGTGAGGTCACCACATTAATGTATGGTTCTTTATTTATATATGAGATATGTTATTTTTATGGGAAGAACAAAGTAATAGACGGGTGTCACTGTGCCTTCTGTTACATTGGTATGTTGATTCCAAGGATAGTGAAATCGATTGTAGGACCAAGAGACTTCTGATATGGTTTGTGGCTTATTTTTTGGGGTATTATAGTTGTCTCAGGATTGTTATCTCATTATGGGTTGGAATGTGAAATTGATTGATATGAAACGAGTTAAAAGTTATAGTGAATTTCTAGTATAATAGGGTATGTATACATCATTTCACTCGGGCACCAAACATGGTAGATAAATGTCAAATCAATGATGGTCAATCACGTGTACAAGAGGTTAAGTTGTGTGCTTTGGTGGTTTTTGATAATAGGTTGTGTAGACTTATATAAATATGTATATTATCTAGAGAAAAGATAGGTGGGGTCCTACTCAGTTCATACTCACACCGGCATTGACCCTATTTGATGTGTGAGAACTTTATAGTTCTTGGAATTGGTAATGGTAAAGGCTTTCCATTAGAATTCTAGTATAGATGTATGTTTTGGATTATTCATTGGAACTAAATAGGGGTTTTGTATATAAATAATGTGGTTCCTTGGTTCTGGGTTGATATTGGTTTTGGATGATTTGGTTTATGTACATGTATGATTATCCTATGATAAATCATTTCACAAAATTTAGGAGTTGTTTAACATTTTCCGAGTCGATTTTATATATTTTGTAATAAGTTATAGTCACTTATATTATTTATTCTCTTTTAAGTCTTAGTTTTTATTTCTATTATTTGTTTTTTATTTATTATATATCGTTATAAGTTATATTCTCTTCGTTATCACCCCTTGTACCCTCACTATAATTTGTAATCATCTACCATATAAGGCTCCATGTATGAGGTCTAGTGGTTCTTAAATTTGGTTACAATAAAGTGAGCTAATTACAGCCATTATAAATTAGTATTAAATAATCTTCAGATAAAATGATACCAATTTAGACTTGTTTTGTTATTTTGGTAATGGGTAATGGAGTTTTAAGGAACTTTCATATCTTGGTATTGATTTCATGTTTTGTCCCTATATAGCACAAGAATAGACAGAAGTCTAAGTTTCCAGTAAAACATGAATTTTTCTTTGGGTTTTATGGTTACAATTGAGATATTTTATTTAGATAAAACCCATTTTATTTAAAATATTTTATTTTTGGAATCTTTTCTATAATAGAAATTAAGTGTAACTCATGCATCATTTTGGGATTTTAGAGCTCACATGAAATTCTTGTTCCTATTTGTGATTTTCATTTTATTCATATATCAAAAAGGGGTTTCGGTGTTAAAATTTGTATTTATAACACCCTAAAATAATAAAATAATAAAATTATACTCTATATAATATGAAACATTAAACACTGATCTTAAAAAACAAATCAAATATACTTCATATCATTTAATATATTAGATATCCTGCAAAAACACAACAGACTAAGTCTAAAGGAACTCTAATATATTATATAATCATAACCTAGCCCTTAAATTGGATGTTGTGAATAGTATTAATAAAACAATAAAAACTGTTATTATATATTTATTAGAAAACAAATAATAATAATCTAAAGTGGAAAATTGTTGTCCAAAAAATGTATTTTTCTAAAATATGGTTTAGTCATGCATTGCACAGATATTTTATTTAAAATTTTTACCAATTTTAGAAACATTATTTCATTGAATGATATTAATTTTTTAAATATTCATATAAAAATTATCACAGAGATTATTTTAGGGATATTTTTGAAAGGATTCATTTTCTGATAAATAGTAAAAAAATACTGATTTTTCTGAAAACATACTTTTAATTTAAAACAATTTAATGGTTTTATTACATTTTAAAATGGTTTTAAAGTAAAATTAGTAAAATTATATAAAAATACAACTCCTT
Source organism: Viscum album (assembly GCA_963277665.1). Taxonomy (NCBI): domain Eukaryota; kingdom Viridiplantae; phylum Streptophyta; class Magnoliopsida; order Santalales; family Viscaceae; genus Viscum; species Viscum album. Next base: position 1,926,417,399 of record OY728160.1, read on the forward strand.
TAGGTAATTGGAATAAATTTCATATTGAATTTTTTTGTTAAATACTTTTGTTTTTAATAGTAATTTTTCATTGGAAACTAGCTTTTTGTCACATTTGTGGCAATAATTTAATATTAGATTCTACCACTTTTGTGAATTGAAATTACAAATTTGATTCCGTATTTGGAATTATAATAATTTTTATTGTATAATAAGGTGAAGATAATTTTTAGCTGTTATAAATTTTAAATGTAGTAAAAAAAATCCATTAGTTAAGGTGAAACATATTTAGCAAGGTTTAAACTAAAATGTAAGGGTTAAAATGAATTATCCATTTTTAAAACACCGCATAGATTGAAATATTTAAACCATATAAACTCTAATGGTTGAGAATGATATATTTTGGAGTCTTCTGTAATTATACAAACATGGTTGTAATTTACTCTTTTAAAAAAAATCAATGTATGTCCAGTCCCCCACTTATAATATCATATATACCTTAATACTTTCCACTCTTTTTAAAATATGATAACATCACTCATATGAAAGGTGGAATACCACATTTCAAAGGGATGTGATTTATTATTCACTTATTATTTATAGGGAAGGTAATAAGGATAAATTTAATAAATATCTGTGATATATATTAGATGGAATTGATTTTATATGATAAAATTTTCACCCACTTATTTTTCAGGTCACATGTTATGGGAATGATAGCATCATTTAAGTGTACCTATGGCCTACCATATCCCCAAAGTGATGTGATTAATTCTCCCTATTAAAATTTTAATAATAATTACTAAAAGTCTATAATGATACAAAAATTTAATATTTATAAAATAATCTTGGAGATGTTGGATATATATCATATACACTAGAACCGTGACATTCATATCCAATATTGAATGAGAAAACAAGGCAACTAACACTAAAAACAATGAAAATAATGAATGATTAATAGTTAACATCTCATAATATGTTATAATAGTATAATATAAGGTATTATAAATATGAATATCATACTAGTATAAATTAATAACTTTCATAAAACCATTATATAAAAGGTTAATTAATGTTCAACTAAAACAAAACACTGGGAAAGCGACTTCGCGTCAATTTCCACACATTGTGACATAATTTATTTTTGTACACATAATTTTATTCTTATTTTATACATTCTTTCCTTTTTAGTGAATATGATAGATAATTCATAATTAATTTTATTTTAGGATTCAATTTTAATTATATCATCCAAGGTAATTTTTCTGTAATGCTACCAATTGGTAATTGATTTTGTCTTAATTTCCCATCATTAAGGTATATTGTAAAGTTATGCGCATAATTTGTTTTTTATGATTTATATACTACCCCATTTTCACGTAATATATGGAATAAATCATAATTAAATGTATTTTATGTATCATTTTCAATTATTTCATCCAAGGAAATTTTTTATTCAATGTTCCCAAATGGTATGGTATTTCGTCTCAATTTCAATTCATTGAGTAATATTGTAATGTTATAAACCTAATTTATTTTATTTGTTTTATATATTGTCCCATTTATATAAAATATCATGAATCATTCATATTTCACCATATTTGGAGTTCCAATTTTAGTTATTTCACCCAAGTGGGTTTGAATTGAAAATTACCGAGTGGTGAATAATTTGATAACTCGTTTTCTTTTTATTCTACTATATTACATCTTTATTTACATTGATATCCTTAGATTAGGTTTTTAATGACTTTTAACTATCTTAGGTTTTATTTCCACTTTTTAAATGTGGATCTATAGTTTATACACATATTTTATTCTTTGATTAATTCTCTCTTCAACATTTTGATCTTTGTAAATGTTTATTTCACTATCCAATTTTAATCAGGATTGTTTACCCCTGAATTTACATTAAAGAAACTATTTGATCATTCTAAAATAAAACCATTTAATTTTTCTTCTACTATGGATATTTATGATTTTTTAAATTAACAGTACCATTTTTTCACTCTTTGGTACATAAAATTATTGGGAACATGATTTTAATAAAATTGGTCTATATTCCTCTCTTCAATCAAAAAACGTTTTCATCTAAATCCATGTTTTCAGAAAACGTATTCAAATTTATTTTAGAGGTTTTACAAATTATTTACTAAATAAATTTTCTCTAATGTTTTAATATTCTAAAAAAATTTAAAGGAATCTTTTTATTGCTTTCTAAATAAGGATATTTTTACTCTTTTTTTCTAATGTGAATGTAATTTTTTAAACTTATATGGAATATATGAAATTTATTTACCTATGGAAATCTAATTTATGTAAAGATTCATTGAAATTATAAAACATTATTTTTTATTTGAAATTATTTTCAAAATATTCTATCACGTTTTAGTCTTAAAAAGTGATTTTCAGAGTAAAAAGTTTTTTTCGCAAGAATGTTTTTTATGATCTTTTTTTCATTTTTGTATTCATCAACAACAAGAACAATGTTCTTATGATCATTGGACATCCAATTTCTCCTATATATCTATATTATTAATATTGAACATTTATTTTTTTAAGTTAACATGACATAAATTTTGTGGAATACATCAAACATTATACAAACAGACGCACAAAGACCATACTAGTCTAATTCCTTTGGAAACATGGAAACATAAAAACTGGTACATAAATGAGCTAAATTTTCTCCCACTAGGTCCTTCTTAACTATCACCATTATTACACACATCAAAAATAATATATATCTTCATAACCTAGGGAATGGTACATGAAATGTGGTGATCTAAAATGCATAGTAAGGGTAATAAAGGGATATATGTAAGAATAATCATGATCATAAGGGTATGAAAAAATTATCATGAGAGTAAAATATCATACCCTTTATAACGAAGATTATATACATGAATCATCTTCTGAACCATGGTAGTTCATATGACTTGAACCATATGGAAATCAAGGACATTATCCCTGAAAGCATCACATTAGAACAAAACATAGAATTATTCAAAATAGATAATTATATAGAAGGATTTCTATATAATCCAAGCCATCAATTCCAAGAACATATTAGTGGTATTTGTTCACTCACCATAGAATCTTGGTACCCAGGGTTCACTCTCATAGAAAGATTAATAGAATGAGTTCAATCATCATACCATCTTGGTATTTATTTTTCAACCCTATAGCCATATTATTATTCAAAGATAATTCCCAAGACCATTTTTGTTTGCCTCATTAGATAAAAATATTTAACCAATGCATTGGAGGGATATATAGGGTCCACCTATCTCATACTGAAATCATACTTACATGTTCCATAATATGACTAAAAATAACATCAAAAACAATAAATCATATCATAACCTATAGAAAATGATATAAGTTTCATAATCAGTTCATCAAAACTGTTACCCATGAAAGAGAAACGAAATTCATAAACATATTACCCATGGTGGAGGAACATGAATCATAAATTTTATGACATTAATAATAACCCATTCAAAAAATGAATTTTAATGGAACGTTGTAGATAATTTACTAGAAAATCGTGAGTAACATCAACAGATGTCCTTTTAGATGGAAAATAATTTTGGATATCTTTCCAAAAAAAGTTCCTGAATAAAATATCTATTATTATTTTTAAAATTAGTGTTAATTACAAAAACATTTGAAAATAAGTTTCTTATAAAATACCTGAAAAAATAATAAAGAATTCCTGAAATAATTTTGAAAAAAAATACATTTTGACTTGTAGAATAATAATCAAGACATTTTAAATACATTTTTCTTTGAAATTACTTTGAAATCTTTTATATAAATCTTGAAAACATTTTAAAACTTGTTTCATTGAATATAATTTAAAATTTGGTAAATAAAACCTGAAAATGATTTAAAAACTATTTCATTAAAAATAAATTTTTAAACATGTAATGAATGATTGAAAACATTACTAAAACCATGTCTATGGAAATAACTTTCAAAACATATTAAAAAAGCTTAGAAACATTTTAAAAACCATTTTCCTTAAAAACATATAAAATAAGCTTCAAAACATTTTTGGAAATATTATTTGAAAACACATTGAATATTTTTAAATAATTCTTTAAAATGTTTTGAAAACCTTTTTAGAAATCATGGTTTTAAACGAACACATATTTCCTATCAAAGAGAGGGTAAAGTCTGGCTTTCTTAAAAACACATTCTTAAATATATTATGTTCTAAAGAGTGGAAAAATAGTTTCAATTCATTAATATATTAGGAATAAACCAAATAGAATAAAATTAATTAGTTTTCTTGAGATATGGATAATATTTTCTCATCAAAAGAAACATTAACATAAACAGTCTAGAACATATATGAGATTGTCTCAATAATATCTTATAACTTGGTTGCTTTTGATCATATATCCCATGTAAGAAAAGGAAATTAACTGAGCTTAAAATATCATGAAAATAAGGATATTAATTATATAACTTCTATAATTTAATTATATACACCTCAAAAATAATTTTGATGCATAATAAAACATCAGTATCAGAGAAGGAAAATTGAGACAAAACTATTTTACCGATTTGGTATCTTTTGAAACATAAACCCGAGGAAGTAAAAATCCAAGAAATTGTTGGTAAATAACCATGAATTTAATTATAATATTAATTTAATACATCCATGTGTAGTATACACAGCATACATAAGTAATGGGTGGTGAATAAATCATGTATCTCGTGAAAATAAAATGTCAGATGAAATCCCCTTACCGTGTGTATTGACACTCATTATACTCTTACAATATTTTGGTAAAATAAAATTAATTTTATTATACATATACAAAATAATAATATTATAATATATAATCTATTTTATGGTTTTATTTTGACCCTATATTATACTCTTTTTAACAATCCTGTATTTTGGTTTCACTTCCGGAAATAGTCCCTTGGTTCATCGCATGTGTCTTATTTTATAATATCTTTAGCCTTTATTCTTATATTATGATTTCCATAATGTCAATAATAATATAAATATTACTTATATTAATTATATTTTTATTATTATATTTATTGAAATATATAATTATGAAATGGAATACCCCATTCATGGAGACGGTATGTAACGAACCCGACGGGCCTAAAGCCCAACCAAACTCGGCAACGCCCGAGCCCAGCCCTCTGGAAGATAGCAGACCCCCACCCCACAGGCAGATAACAGGCCCCCACCTCAGACCGGCCCAGATAACATGTGGCAGGAAGGGGACAGTTAATGCCACGTGTTATCTCGGTCGCTCTGAGGTGGGGGCCTATTATCTGCCCGTGGGGTGGGGGTCTGCTATCTTCCAGAGGGCTGGGCTCGGGCGTGGCCGAGTTTGGTTGGGCTTTAGTCCCACCGGGTTCATTACACGGTAAGTCTTACGTACGTAAGAATGAGGATTCAGATTTTTTTTCAAACATAAATAAATAAGGTAAATAAAATATGTTTATATATATTTATATATATATATATATATAATTATTTTAGTAGAATTATTATATCATTTATATATATTATAATTATAGTAAACTCATCCTTAATACATTCCATGAAGTGTGTGATGAAACACATCGCTTTCATGAGGATAGAGTCCACACTCCCTCAAATGAAATTATCATATTTACACCAAATAGGAATTATAAAGTTATGTGTTATATAAATTATTAAATAATATTTTATAAATAATAAATAAATATAAAACAAATATAAATTGATTTTCCATCCTAATTTCTACAATGAGAGGTGGGATGGAAAAATGATCAATAATCATTTAGTGAGAAGGTAGTTCGTCGTACACATAAATAAAATGGTCAGTACCCATTATATGGAGGTGTTATTAACTTTAGGAAGAACAATTAGCCTAAAAAAATTAATATTATATTTTGGATAATATTATTTTTATACAATCATGGAATAAAGCGAGTTTATGGGGTGGAGAAATAAAATAAAAGAAATGATCCTGAGAGAAGTTGTAACCTCTTAATAGGGTTACTCATTTTTTGTTTGTGCCAAAAATCTTCCTTGGATTAATTTATGCCCCAGTGGAGGATTATAGTATGAATGGAGGTATATTTAGAAGTTTATTGGATATATATTGGTTGAACTTATGTGGATTGATATGTGTGAATAAGAGGGTGTGGGGGTGTCATTTTATAGGGATGGGAAAGAACCCACTTGGAATGTTTGAAAACAAGTTAAGTATTCCCACATTTTTTCCAAAAATGTCATAAAAACCCAACCCAACTAAATAATTGACAGTTATTTTCTGATTAATGGACAATAAATGGGTGTTGTACATGTGTCTATGTCATTTTGGGTCTTAAATTTATGGTCTAGTACTTGGTTAACATAATTTTTCTCTTAATCATTTTAATTAATCTTAATCTCATTCACTGATATTTTTTGTAATAAAATTGATCTAATTATAAAATTTAAATTATTCTGATTCAAAAATATAAAATCTATTTTCCCAAATTGTAATCACATAAGTTTTTTAAAATTATTTAAAAATAATCTTGCTGACGGGATGGCATTGTGGGTTTTTTAACATAAAACAACCAAAAATTTGGTATGTTTTTCTACATAAGTTCAAATAAAAAATAATTCCAATGACCTAAATTTAATTCATATATAGAATAATTTTCAAGTTAAACTTTGAAATTTATTTGAAAAATTATTTATCCTTATAAATAAATTAGATAAAAAGCATTTTTGAAAAAAAATCAGTATTTGTAACTATTAATTAAAAATTTAAAACTAAAAAAAATCCTAAACTAATTTTGGTCTTTTTATTTCAAATATGAAGTTCATTTTCACTTATTATGTTTATAAAGTTGGGAAATTGGATTTTAAATTGGTTTTCCATTAAAATGCTATAAAACTACCTTTATAAAAATATTGGTTTTTACACATAAAATTGGCTTTGTTATTATCTAATTTCTATAAAATTTATTGGATAATTTACAAAAAAAACTAAATATATAACATAAAATTTATTGAATACAGTTCACAATTAGTAATTAATTTAACTTATTAATAGTTATTATCTTTTTCACAAAAAAAATATATACTTTTATAAAACCAGTCCCTTTATATTCATATGGTTTCTATATTCTTTTTTAATTATTTAGTAACCAATGAATTCAACTATATATATTTATAAGTTATTTAATCCTATAATCTTAAATTTAATAACCATTTTATATCCTAAAAATAATAATATTATAATAATTAAATATTTGTTGGTCACACTTGGTCGGGTGTGTCACATAAGCCATTAAGGAAAGTTAGTCTTGTGTGTAACGTAAAAAAAACAAGGTATTCTATGTATAGTAGGAGAAAATTTATGGCTTATGTAGCACATTATTGAATTTTTATAACATATAATGCATTCCATACATAGTTGATTAGTATAAAAAACTTTTTCCAGTTTGGCATGAAATGAAACCTAACAAAGAGATTAAACTAATTTAAAAAAATATATTCCTAAAATATTAAGGTTTTACATTATTTATCATTTATATACGTGTTTATTAAATGATGAATAATTCATTTATATGATGCTTCATGTTTAATGTTGTTTTATTGACTATGGAAAACATTTAACAATTTATATTCTTTTCTCATTATGGATATTCTTTGATAATCCATATTATTCTAGAATTAAATCGATTATCTGATATGTGATGAATTATTTGGACATGAAGAAATGGAGGGCTCTTGGTTATAGATATCCCCTTGATGAATTGGTAGTTTCATGAGACAAATTATTTATATATCCTTAGTCAAATGGTTGTTTGATATAACATACCCATCACTTTTAAAGTATCTTAGGAAAGGTCTTCATAGTAGAGGTATCATGATGTCTGAGATCGTGACATCCAAAAATTAATCATTTCCATCATTTATAAATCAGTTATTATTATATATGATATTCTCTTGGATGAATTTCATTCTCATTTTATTTATTAAATGGAATATTTTTTTAGTTATTTATCATTCCATATTGAACATTCCCTATTCAGATATGATTGTCATTTTATTGATTAAATGGAATGTGGATTAAGTTATTTACATTTCTAAATTTATTATTCTAGTTAAATAATTTAAATGGAATATTTTTTCCATTATTAACCTTTCCCTGCATATGTTTATTGATTCATGATAGATTCAATTGTACATAACCCTTAGTGATAATTTGATCTCCCCTTTATTTTTTCCCTTCCCTAGAAATCTATGATATGTACTATGAATGATATGAAAGGATTTTTAGAGGTAGTAATTACATTCATGAGAAAAAAATCATTTCTATTTTAAAATGTAATATTGTAATCATTTATGTATCTAGTCTACCAATACAACAAATCTATTTGTTTATTTGGAATGTAATTCATTGTATCTTTTAATAATGTAATAAAGTCAGACACCAACACTAGGATACTCGATTCAGGGTTCCTAAAGTTATTATAAATGGAATTTTAGGAGAAATATTTGATGATATATTATGGAAAATACATTTTAGGGAATATAAATATATGAAATACATTGAATACTATAATAGAAGAACATCTAAAAGTTTTGGTAAGGTAGAGATTGTGTGGTTTTTCTAAGAAATACATCCCAGTATGGATAATAAAAGTAGACGTGGTTATAGAATAGATGTACCTAGGGGTCATAAATCCAATAATAGAGAATCGGGATTTTCCTAATCATTACCTCGTGCACAAAAACAAACCTTACTACACACCTAGTTTGATAGTCTCGGGGGATATTCTTAGGATAATTAAAATATTCTATACAAACTATTATGTAGGATTTTATTAGATGATGAAAATGAATTACCTAGTTTAAAACTATTGTGTCTTATATTGAAAAAAAATAACTCATTATTAATAAATACTAAAAATTAATATATGTTTTTCCTAATATAATTGTTTTTCCCACCAAATTTTTGTTGGTTTTAGTCAAAGGTTGGATCTTAAGGGAATCATGTTAATATTTAATATGAAATACAATGTTGTGACTATAAGAACCCAAATGGGATTGTTATAAGAGTAAAATATTTAATGATTATGAATAGTAAGTTATCCAGAAATATGATTAATAACATATACTATAACCAACTCTCAGACTCACTAATAAGAAAATGATGGAGTTCATAAAGTGATCGATTAATAGAGACCATGGAGGATAGAATACTAAATTTACTTAATGTACAAAATGTGGAAAGAGACACCAATGAAAGAGTCTGAAAGGATTGGGAAAATGTTTTATGTGAGGAAAAGAACTTCATAAAGGGATAATTTTTTTATGAAAATGAATATTTTGATGGAAATAAAGAAATCTCATCGTATGGATACATTATAGTTCATTGTTATAAATATTTGGAACCACTATTTTATATTTGTCAATGAAATATTATAAAAGATATACCCTAGACCAAAAATGGTATTTTTTTTAAATAAAATGGATGTAGTATTTATGAATTTAGATTTAATAATTACATTATAGATGTATTTTTACCAATGGTATATTGGTGAGAGTAATTATGAACCATCTATAGATTTTGTTAAATTTTAGAATCATACATGGCTTCATTAATATAAGAGATATAGATACCATCATGTGTTTATGAGTTTAAGATTGATCATAAGATAAAATTCTTAAAAACCCCCTTTTTAAAAAAAATTAGTTGGAATGTCACATGATTAAAGATATATCTGGAAGTTGATTATGAGAATACAATTTGGTTAAGTATATATTTAATTAAGAATTTTTTTTAAATAAAAATTCTTTACCTTTTGGGAATAATTTTAAAGGTATTGGTAACCTTTACAGTTTATCATATCTTTGATATTGAAGTAATTACTGCTTATTTCATTTGGCAATGTAATAGTAATTATATTAATACGGTTTTAGAAAATGTACAACCCACATTCCACTTGATAATCTATTGCCTTTGAAAGGACAAATGATTTTGAACCCACAATTGAAAGATGATATTGGTTTAGCACCAACCACTAGCCTATGTGATGTTATTATGAGAATATAATTTTTATTAATTAAATTATTTAAAAAATAAAGTTTAATGATCAACTGGTTTTTCTTACTATTGACATTTATAGATTACGGTATTATATTGGATAACCTATTCTAATCATATTGGTTTTTCAAAATAGATACAAACATACAGAAAGACTAGTCACCCTTTTATAGTTCATAGAATTCATTAAATGTGGATTTTAGTTTGTTAGGTATAAAAAACATTTTTTGATATTAATTACATGGATTAAATAATGAATTTTAAATTTATTAATGAATAACTAAAGGGTAAAACTGTTCTTCTGAAGTATAAATTTATTTTGTGAGTATATTTCTATATATTAGTATATAGTAAAATAATTCCTTGAACGTAGGTAAAAGATCTTGAAACTGAAATGATATCATGTTACCTTTTATATAATGAATCAAATGGTGCTTTAAATACTCAAATATTTATGGTTTGGAGGTCTTTAAATTTACATTGGGCTTTCAATTTTTTATGATCAATGACCTTTATCACTCTCTATAATAATTTCCGCTTTTCATCTGTGTCCATATCATCACATTACAAAAACATCAACCTAAAAATAAAACTAGTTATGTGTTATTCTAAATGACCAATTTACTTCCCTATTTCACTTATTATGAGGATATTTTATTAATCACTTTTACAGTGTGGTATTTCAATAAATAATTATTCAAATATCAAACTCTTGATTTCTGAACACGAGATAAAATATTGAGAATGAAATTTATTTAATGTGGGGATAATATAAAATACAAATTTATAAAATAATAACATTTTATTTTATAGTGTATGTGAAATGAAACATCGATATTGAACAACCCATGAAATATATTTCATTAAATTAATCTATTCAATAGCTTTCAAGGCATGAAACATCATATCTAAATGAATCGTAATATAGTATATTGTTATAACCTAGATGTTAAATATTTAGGTATGAATAGAAATAACTAAATTATTATAGTTATTCGTATCTTTTTTATTTTAAATGAAATAATAACTGTTCAAAGGGAAAAAAGAAATTTTTTCAGAAAACTGTATTTTTTATAAAAGACGTCTTAGTCGTGCATTGCACACATAATTTAAAACTATTTTTTTACACTTTTAAAAATTTTATTTTATAAAATGAAATTTATTTTTTAATTCACCATATCATAATTAAATTTCAGTGACTTTTTCAGATTTTTCTTAGATGTTATATTTTTTAATGAATAGTGGAAAATACATATTTTATTTAAAATTATCTTTCATTTAAATAATTCATAAGGATAAATTACATTTTAAATTATTTTTAAAGGAAAATTACATAAATTATATTAAAATTTAACTATTTAAGGTCTTTTTAGTTTTTTTAATACTGAATTTTGATATTAAAACATTTTATACTTATGAGAATTTTCAACTTGAAAACCCTTTTTTTATCACACTAGCTGGTATAATTTTAAATTTCATTCTACCACTTATAAGAATTAAATTTTGAAAAATTTAATCCATATTTTTAAGTATATTATTTTATAATATTTAATATTTAAAAATTAGTGATTGGGAATTTTAAATTGTAAAAGAAGTGGAAATTAATTACTGTGATTACAGTAGAAACAAATTTACAAGGGGTTAAACTGGAAATATAATGGTAAACATGACCTAAAATTTTCCTAAAAACACATAGGTTCTAATATATCATTCTTATCACCAATAAGGGACGATAATTACCTATTTTATAGGATTTTTCAGGATAAAAACATGGGTTCAATTGACTCTTTTCATACATTCCTTATGTATCCTCTCCCCCCACTTCTAAATGGTCACCCCCTATCCTCCCCAATTAAAAATTAAAAATCCATTTTTCTCATCAAAAATAAACCCAAATAACATAATTAATCTCCTACCAACATATTATAGACATTGTTTCATAAATATATCATAGTAATGATTTTGGTAAAAATCAAAATAGGTTCCCAAAATAAGAGGTAATGTTATTATACAAGCATTTTCATTTTATCCATTATTCCACATAAAAAATATTATTTAATAAAGATAATATAATAACATGAGTATATATCATATACTAACATGATATTATTTTATTTTTAGGACCTATATATATCTCATCATCCAACAAACAAGAAATGACATTGTCAATTGTGTGTGATGTGGATTACTACCTCATGAACCAATGTAATGTGTTTTCCATCACCACTATTAATGGATAGATATAATGATATATTTTACACATCTATATGATATTTATGATATTATAATAATTATTTAATTATAATATAACATATACCTTCTTGATTTTCATGCCATTTAAAATACAATAATGTCGCTCATGTGTACGTTGGACTACTGTATCGTGAAGCGATGTGATTAATTTTTTTATTATTATTTAAATAAAAAGTAATAAGTATAAATTTAAATGATAAATGTGATACATATTAGATTATATCTACTTTTTATTATTAATATATCCTCTAATTACTTACCAATTCATCTTTTTATGATAATTATAATATAGCTCATGCATAAGTATGGTCGACCGTCTCCCCAAAGGGATGTTGTAACGACCCAAAATTTTAAATAAATATTGTTTCCTAATTTTATGTGTTATTTTATTTTATTTTTATACTCAAAAAAATGTTTCATTTGATAACATGAGTATAATTAAAATGAGACTGTTGGGTTTTGACTGTTATTTGACCATTGGTCAATATGACCGCTGGAAACTAAACGTTTTGACTATTATCTCTAAATACAAGCAATCTTGGTTAATTAATATAGAAAGAAGATTTGATGGCCTCACCCAGTAGTCGTGGACCGATCGAAGTCCATCTAACAGAACATGGGAAGGAGGTAGCAACACTGGGCTTTGCTCTGGACCAAACCCAAGCTAAACTTCATCGTATGAAGCTAGAACGGGATCGCCTTCGCGAGAAGTTCAAACTGATAGAAATTACTACTCGTGCGATGTTGGCCGAGCCTCCCTCGGATTCTCTCACCTTAGCACACCTTACACTTAGGTCCTATGCTGGTGTGATAAGGGGATATGTAAGGAGCCAGTAACTGTCTTGTGTAATCCTTTGTTTTAAATAAAAATTCGATTTCTTTTATGAATTTTCAAATGACCGGATAAATATAGTATGCATATTTTTGATGAATTTTAGAAAAAGGATATTTTAAAAATGTTTATGGAATCCTTAAATAATTAAAAATGTGTAATGATTTTCAAAAAATGGTCTTCTACAATTATGTTCAGTATGAAATTTAGAGTCTAATAAGATCAACTTTATTTTCGATGAATAGTAAATTATGAATAGTGATTTTATGATTAGGATTAATAATGTTTCCAAATGGATTAGTAATCTCACATAAAGAAAGTATTAAAATAAGCTAGGCACTTTGATTAAGTAATGTGATTCAATAAAATGGTTAAATAACGGTTTCATAAATTATTATTCAAGTATTAGTTTTTTTGGATGAATAGTGTTTTTTAATTAATATTTTAATTTAAAATATTTAGAAAATTATTTTTATAAAATGGACTTCATTTTTTAACTCAGAGCATCGATATTATGTTAAGGTAATTTTTGGGGATTTTTCTGAAAAAAATAAATTTTTGATGAATATTGTTTTTAATTAAAAATTTAATTAAAAATATTTAGAAAATTATTTTTTTAAAATGGATTTCATTTTTGAAATCAGAGCATTGATATTTGGTTAAGGTGAAATTTTGGGACTATTCTGAGAAAGTTGAATTTTTGATGAATAGTGAAAATACAGTTTTTAATTTATGGGTGTTTAATGACATCATTAAGTGATGTATTAAGTATTTAATCAATATGGTCGACTTATGAATAGTAATATAAGGTATGAGGTGTCCCATATTGCCAATACCATGGGAAAATACCATGGGCAAGCCCATGGTTTTTCCAAAACCACTAATGAGGTGTCCCTTAGCCATTAATGCCTTGTCCCCTCACTTTCCCTATAAATACCAAGACATCCTCTCATCCATTCGACTCCCCACTCTCCCCCAACGAAGTTCTGGTCTCCTTACCTCCCAATGAGTCCTCCCAAGGTTCCCCAAAGCCCTCAAGGTCCAAAACATTGAGTTTTAAGAGTTACGTGTTAAGGTAAGGGATCCAACCTCTCTCTTTCATTTCAAGTAATCTCTTTTATGTCATTCCTTTTATGCTCAATGTTATTATGTTGGAGGATGTTCTTTTATACTCCTCTTACTGAAATTTTCATGTTCATGTAATTAGATATCCCCTCTTACTCTCATTATTTCGTTTTATGAAGTTTTAAGTGGCGCCGTTAGGCTGCCGAATTTTTGTAACGGATTCTTTCTCCCTTCTCATTTTTCAAGATCTATTTTTAGGTAAAGTATTTCAAGTTCCTTTTTGTTATGTTGGGGTATGATATCTATATTTATCATACTGATCTTTTATGATCATATGATTAGATACCTCATTTTATCTCTTCAATTCAGTATTTTGAAGTTTTAAGTGGCGTCGTTAGCCTGCCGAATTTTTAAGTGGTTCTTCACCCTTCTCGTTTTGAAGTTCTACATTCATGTCAATTCTTTCATGTTCCTTTTTGTTATGTTGGGGTATGAACTCTATATCTATCATACTGATATTTTATGACCATATTATGAGAGACCCCAGTTGATCTCTTTAATTCAGTATTTTAAAGTTTTATGTGGCGCAGTTAGGCTGCCGAATTTTTAAGTGGTTCTTCACCCTTCTCGTTTTGAAGTTCTAATTTCAAGTAAATTATTTCAAGTTCCTTTTTTTATGTTGGGGTATGATATATATATCTATCATACTTATCTTTTATGCTCATATTATGAGAGACCCCATTTTATCTCTTCAATTCAGTATTTTGAAGTTTTAAGTGGCGTCGTTAGGCTGCCGAATTTTTAAGTGGTTCTTCACCCTTCTCGTTTTGAAGTTCTACTTTCATGTCAATTCTTTAAAGTTACTTTTTAATTATTTTGGGGAATTATCTCTATATCTATCATACTTAACTCTTATTTTAACATGATTAGAGACCCTATTTGATCTTTTCAAATCATTTTTGTTGAAGTTTAAGTAAGGTCGTTAGGCTGCCGAACTTTCATAAGATAAATCTAATTTTTGTCTTCCTTCCATGTTTTTCATTTCAAATGGTATGTCCTTGAAATTTCATTACCATGATAATGTATCCTTCTAATTCTGTCCATATACTGTTTTATGGGTCATTTATGAATGTTTGACCCATTTTCCTTCTCTTTATAATGTCTTCTTAAAACCTCGTAACATAGCCGTTATGCTGCAGAATTTCCGTCTCAAAATGTCTCTCTCTTTTTCTAAAGTTATTTTATATTATTAAGTGAATACTCAAAGCTATTTCTTCTAAAGTGGTATTCACATATATACCAAAATGTTCTATTTTAAATTATGTTATTTACATACATGAGACCCACCTTTCTTTTCTGTGGGTTTTAAAGTGACGTAAAGATCATGTCTTTAAAGCAGTTTTTAAAACGTTGTGATTATGAAATGAAACCCATTTATTTTATGTTATATGGGTTATTTATTAAATGTTTGATGATGATATATGTGGCTCACATGATAATAAAGGTAAA
The DNA here is from genome assembly GCA_963277665.1 of Viscum album. Lineage (NCBI taxonomy): Eukaryota > Viridiplantae > Streptophyta > Magnoliopsida > Santalales > Viscaceae > Viscum > Viscum album. Next base: position 1,926,433,110 of record OY728160.1, read on the forward strand.
TTTAAGGGTGCTCCCTGATAGCGCTCCAATGCATTGGGTAATGATGTAACCACTAGAGATTACAATTTTCACGATACCTTGGTGAGTAACCTTGGTAATTTTAAAATGACACCTTGGGGATGGACCTTGGTGATATGTTAATGATTGTCTATGTTAAATCATGTAGCCACATCTTCAAGTTATGAAAAAGTTTAATTTGTATTATGATATGCCTCATGATTTTATTTTCATGCCTTAAAGTTCTTTTCAAGACTTTATTGATGTATCTCAAGTTCATATATAAAATGTTTCACTTGTTTCCCTTGCTGGGCCTTCTGCTCACCCTTTCTTTTGATGTATGTCCCTGGGTTATGAGATGCAGTAATGAGCCTAGGGTGAACTTGAGGAGAAGCCTTTCATGTGTTTAAGAAGAATGTTTTTTTTTGTTTCATGTTTTACGTTCCTTGTTTCCAAGACACTAAAACTTAAAGATCCTCAGTTCCGTGTAATGGAATGAAAGTTATGTTATAAAAAGATGGGATGCTATAGTTGGTATGAAAGGATGGTTTAGTTATTTGTGGAAATTAGGATATGAAAACTCTAGGAAGAACCCTATAGAAAAGTTTAAATATAAGAAATATTCCTGGTATTTTGGTGAGTATTGAGTAAGGGTTTGCCAAGCAAATACATCCCTGTCTGGATACGAGCAGGTAGAGGTGGCTCTGGCACAGATGTATATAGGGGTAAAACCTGAAAACACCGCTTTGAGCTAGACTCAAACGGGAACTGGTACATGACAATGGGCCTTGCTGCACTCTTGGTTACGACACTCCCGGGGGATATGCTTTGGTAAATTCATAAGCTTGGTATGATCCATTGTTAAAGGAACAAAGATAAAATAAAATAAAGATTCACATCAGAATATATGATCATGGATAACCTAGATGGGAACCTAGGGGATCACAAGTTAGGGTATAATTTTCTTCTACAAGTTATCTGTATATGCTTTAAGTTCCTTTTCATGATTATTGGTTAAGTATTTAAGCCACTAATTATACTTTCTCTTCTTAGTTAATGGTGGGAAATGGAATAACGTGTCCCAACAACCAATGTGATAGGAAATGCGACAATTTCCGTATTAATATGACAGAGATGATTAGGGGATTCAAAGATGACTATTATTTTGGAAGACGTTCACTATTTAGGGGACCCTATATGATCGAGGTAAATAGATTACTATAGTATTTTCATTGAGGAGTAAGGTTGACTTATATTTTGAAGAATTGATGAATTTAAGGTGGACTTATAGGAATTTAGGTTACTTATGGGAATGATTAACCTATCTTGGGTAAAATATGTTTAGGTTAGCTACTTTGGTTATAAGATGTTATGAGTGGTTGATGTTGTCTGGGGATGAACAATGAAGTTGTTTTGGAAGACTATGTTATCAAATCCTTCTTGTATTTGGGATTCAATCTTAGTTTGGTTTATTTTGAGGAATTTTAAGGACCGTTATTTATGGAATGGTATATGATGAACTTTGGGTAGTACCATGGAACTTTGGAGATTTAAAAGTAGTTTCCATTCCTATGGGATTCTTTCTTTTTGAAGAGTTGTTTTACCTTAACCTTTCTGTTTTTGGGATAATTTTTAAAGATAGGAGAAATAGATAGTTAATATTTTGTAGATTATGTGATTCTATAGAAGATGATTCTTGTTCTTTTATGAGACCAAGTGTTTTTGAAGTCTCATCATTTGGATAAAAGATTAGTTTTGGTAGGGAGCTATTAAAGGATGAAACTCTACTTGAAGGTAGGTATATTTTCTTATGTTTTTGTTCTATGTAGTAAATGAATTCTTCAAAATTATGAAAAGAAATGTAAAAAAAATGTTTTTTGTTTATGTTTCCTACTAGGTAATAAAAGACCGTTTACACACATCCTAAGTTTGGGATTTTCTTATGGTTAACTTTCTACTAATCATGTTCTCTATCACTCTCCCTCAGAACATGACCCTTGGTTTTCTCCTCCATGTCCATGTTTTCCTACATGGAATCCTAGTGTGGGTTAACTCGGGTGACCTTTGTACTTCCCTTTCTTTCATTTAAAGTAATAGTTTTACAGACTCATTTTCCGATGTGGGACTTTCAATGAAATTTCAAAACCCAATTTTAAGAAATTGTGAGGACGCAATTTCTTAAGGGGGGAAGATTGTAACGACCCGAAATTTTAAATAAATATTGTTTCCTAATTTTATGTGTTATTTTATTTTATTTTTATACTCAATAAAAATGTTTCATTTGATAACATGAGTATAATTAAAATGAGAATGTTGGGTATTGACTGTTATTTGACCATTGGTCAATATGACTGCTGGAAACTAAAAGTTTTGACTATTGTCTCTAAATATAAGCAATCTTGGTTAATTAATATAGAAAGAAGATTCGATGGCCTCACCCAGTACTCTTGGACCGATCGAAGCCCATCTAAGAGAACTTTGGAAGGAGGTAGCACCACTGGGCTTTACTCTGGACCACACCCAAGCTAAACTTCATCGTATAAAGCTAGAACAGGATCACCGTCGCGAGAAGTTCAAACTGATAGAAATTACTACTCGTGCGATGTTGGTCGAGCCTCCCTCGGATTCTCTCACCTTAGCACACCTTACACTTAGGTCCTATGCAGGTGTGATAAGAGGCTATGTAAGGAGACCGTAACTGTCTTGTGTAATCCTTTGTTTTAAATAAAAATTCGATTTCTTTTATGAATTTCAAAATGACCGGATAAATATAGTATGCATATTTTTGATGAATTTTAGAAAAAGGATATTTTAAAAATGTTTAAGTAATCCTTAAATAATTAAAAATGTGTAATGATTTTCTAAAAATGGTCTTCTACAATTATGTTCAATACGAAATTTAGAGTCTAATAAGATCAACTTTATTTTTGATGAATAGTAAATTATGAATAGTGATTTTATGATTAGGATTAATAATGTGTCCAAATGGATTAGTAATCTCACTTAAAGAAAGTATTAAAATAATCTAGGCACTTTGATTAAGTAATGTGATTCAATAAAATGGTTAAATAACGGTTTCATAAATTATTATTCAAGTATTAGTTTTTTTGGATGAATAGTGTTTTTTAATTAAAATTTTAATTAAAAATATTTAGAAAATTATTTTTATAAAATGGACTTCATTTTTGAACTCAGAGCATCGATATTATGTTAAGGTAATTTTTGGGGATTTTTCTGAAAAAAATAAATTTTCGATGAATAGTGTTTTTAATTAAAAATTTAATTAAAAATATTTCGGAATTTATTTTTATAAAATTGATTTCATTTTTGAAATTAGAGCATTGATATTTGGTTACGGTGAAATTTTGGGACTATTCTGAGAAAGTTGATTTTTCGATGAATGGTGAAAATACTGTTTTTTAAGATACGGATGTTTAATGACATCATTAAATGATGTATTAAGTATTTAATCAATATGGTAGACTAATGAATAGTAAGATAAGGTATGAGGTGTCCCATTTGGCCAATACCATTGGCAAATACCATGGGAAAGCCCATGGTTTTGCCAAAACCACTAATGAGGTGTCCCTTGGCCATTAATGCCTTGTCCCCTCACTTTCCCTATAAATACCAAGCCATCCTCTCATCCATTAGACTCCCCACTCTCCCCCAACGAAGTTCAGGTCTCCTTACCTACCAAGGAGTCCTCCCAAGTTTCCCCCAAGCCCTCAAGGTCCAAACCATTGAGTTTTAAGAGTTACGTTTTAAGGAAAGGGATCCGACCTCTCTCTTTCATTTCAAGTAATCTCTTTTATGTCATTCCTTTTATTCTCCATGTTCATATGTTGGAGGATGTTCTTTTATACTCCTCTTACTTCCATTTTCATTTTAATATAATGAGAGATCCCCTCTTACCCTCATTATTTCGATTTATGATGTTTTAAGTGGCGCCGTTAGGCTGCCGAAATTTTTGTAACGGATTCTTTCTCCCTTCTCATTTTTCAAGATCTATTTTCATGTAAAGTATTTCAAGTTCCTTTTTGTTATGTTGGGGTATGATCTCAATATTTATCATACTGATATTTTATGATCATATTATGAGAGACCCCATTTGATCTCTTCAATTCAGTATTTTGATGTTTTAAGTGGCGCCGTTAGGCTGCCGAATTTTTAAGTGGTTCTTCACCCTTCTCGTTTTGAAGTTCTACTTTCATGTCAATTCATTCAGGTTCCTTTTTGTTATGTTGGGGTATTATCTCTATATCTATCATACTGATATTTTATGACCATATGATGAGAGACCCCATTTTATCTCTTTAATTCAGTATTTTGATGTTTTAAGTGGCACCGTTAGGCTGCCGAATTTTTAAGTGGTTCTTCACCCTTCTCGTTTTGAAGTTCTACTTTCATGTCAATTCTTTCAAGTTCCTTTTTATATGTTGGGGTATGATCTATATATCTATCATACTGATCTTTTATGATCATATGATGAGAGACCCTATTTGATCTCTTCAATTCAGTATTTTGAAGTTTTAAGTGGCGTCGTTAGGCTGCTGAATTTTTAAGTGGTTGTTCACCCTTCTCGTTTCGAAGTTCTACTTTAATGTCAATTATTTAAAGTTCGTTTTTAATTATGTTGGGGAATTATCTCTATATATATCATACATAAATTTTATTTTCACATGATGAGAGACCCTATTTGATCTTTTCAAATCATTTTTGTTGAAGTTTATGTAAGGTCGTTAGGCTGCCGAACTTTCATAAGAGAAATCTAATTTTTGTCTTCCTTCCATGTTTTTCATTTCAAATGGTATGTCATTGAAATTTCATTACCATGATCATGTATCCTTCTCATTCTGTCCATATACTGTTTTATTGGTCATTTATGAATGTTTTACCCATTTTCCTTCTCTTTTTAATGTCTTCTAAAACCTCGTAACATAGCCGTTATGCTGCAGAATTTCCGTCTCAAAATGTCTCTCTCTTTTTCTAAAGTTCTTTTATATTATTAAGTGAATACTCAAAGATCTTTATTATAAAGGGGTATTCACATATATACAAAAAATTTCTATTCTAAATTATGGGATTTACATACATGAGACCCACCTTCCTTTTCTGTGGGTTTTAAAGTGACGTAATGATCATGTCTTTAAAGCAGTTTTTAAAACGTTGTGATTATGAAATGAAACCCACTTATTTTATTCTATATGGGTTATTTATGAAATGTTTGATGATTATATTTGTGGATCACATGATAATAAAGGAAAATTTAAGGGTGCACCCTGATAGCGCTCCAATGCATTGGGTAATGATGTAACCACTAGAGATTACAATTTTCATGATACCTTGGTGAGTAACCTTGGTAATTTTCAAATGACACCTTGGGGATGAACCTTGGTGATATGTTCATGATTTTCTATGTTAAATCATGTAGCCACATCTTCAAGTTATGAAAAAGTTTTATTTTTATTATGATATGCCTCATGATTTCATTTCCATGCCTTAAAGTTCTTTTCGTGACTTTATTGATGTATCTCAAGTTCATATGTAAAATGTTTCACTTGTTTCCCTTGCTGGGCCTTCTTCTCACCCTTTCTTTTGATGTATGTCGCTAGGTTATGAGATGCAGTAATGAGCCTAGGGTGAACTTGACGAGAAGCCTTTCAAGTGTTTAAGAAGAATTTTTTTTTTGTTTCATGTTTTATGTTCCTTGTTTCCAAGACACTAAACCATAAAGATCCTCAGTTCTGTGTAATGGAATGAAAGTTATGTTATAAAAAGACGGGATGCTATAGATGTGATATCTTATTCATGTTGAAATTAAAATAAATATTATTAAAAATTATCTAATGGAAAAATTTATAGTTATAAAATTAATATAATTCTATATATTATGGATCTAAAAAAATCCTATACCTAGATCATTGAGGACATAGTATGAATGAGAAAACAAGAGAATTATCACCTAAAAATTAAAATCATGAAATATTAATAACAAACAGGTCATAAGAAGTTATAAGAGGATCATATATGATATTATATATATATATATGATTATTTTTATTTTATAATTTAATGACTTTCTTAAAACCATTAAAAAGGATTTTCAAGATTGTTCAACTAAAAGGAATCATGAGGTAAGGGATGTCATCACAATTTCCCTTCAATAAGACATATTTTATTATTACCCATATAATATGTATAATATGGTGTAAATATTACCCATTTTTCATTTAATATTATAAATAATTTATAATTAATATTATTTTAAGTTTTAATACGAATTATTTCATCCAAGGTGATTTTTCATTAACATTACCAAGTGGTAAGGTATTTCGTCTCAATTTAACATCATTGAGGAATATTATAATGTAGTGCATTTAATTTATTTTATATTATGTATGTACTATCACTTTTCATATAATATAATAAATAACTCAAAATTAATTATATTTTCAATTTAAATTTTTATTATTTAATCCATATATATGTTACTTGATTGTTACCAAGTGGTAATAGATTTTATATCAATTTCCCATCATTGAGTAATATTGAAATGCAATGTAACAATTTTATTTAATAGAGTTTATATACTCTCCATTTAAAATTTCATATCATAAATACTTAATAATTCATTTTATTTGGAGTTTCAATATTAATTATTTCATCCGAGTGGATTTGACTTCAAAATTACCAAGTGGTAAATAATTTCTTAACTCAATTTCTTCTCATTGGGTTATATTACTTATCCATTGCCTTTAACATTCATAGATTATTTGTGTGACTAATTTTGAATATATATTTCTTCTATTTCCAATTTTTTTATATATATACATTTGGTTCCACATAATAAATTCATGTATTAATTATAACTTTAAAATTATGATCTTTGAAAGGGGTTATTTCCCAACCTCTTTTTACTTATATCTTTTAGGCTATAATTTTCATTGAATAAAATTATTTGATCCATGAAAAATAAAACCCTTTCATGTTTCTAATCCTTGCGTTATTTATGATATTTTCATTTATTAATTTTCTATTTTACACTCATTTGTACTTAAAATGATTGATAAATTTTTTTTAATAAAATATGAATTTATTTCTCTCCTTAGTCAAATATATGTTTCTATGAAATACGTGCTTTTAGAAAATGTTTTCAAAATGTTTTTAAAATTTTCATATTGACTTATCAAATAAATTATTGACCATTTTTTAATTTCTATAAAATGGTTTTTAAGAATTCTTCTTGTAACATTATGAATGATTATGTTTCTTCCATTTTAACAAGAGTGTTAAAGGAATGTTTTTTTACTTATACGGAATATTTGGAATTTCTTGTCGTCAAGGACTCTTATTTATTTAAATACTCCATTAAAATTTAAAAAATATATTTTCAAAGGAAAATTTTTTTCTTAATTTTGTGGAAATTTTTATTTTTAAAAAGTTAGTTTCAAATTTAATTGGAAATTTTCTTCAAGAATTTTTTAAAGATATTTTTATTGTAAGTTTACTCATAAACATCAAAAATAAATTATTTTACATATAATAATCATGTAATATGTTTAATTATTAATATCTCTATTCTTTATATAGAGGATTTATGACCATTTTGACTTCAGAAAGTATTGACATTCACTTTCTTCATTGAATTTTGTATACATTAATCTTTACATTGAAATATCAATTTTCCTCTATTCATTTGACCATTCAATTACCATAAATATTGATATTAGTTATCAAAGATATACTTATTTATTAAACTATTTATCATTTATAGATGTGGTACTTTACACAAAAATTTATTTTATTAACTAGTGAAATATTCATAAATATATATTCTTTACTCAATAAAAATATTGGTCGATAAGGCATATATTTCATGAATTGAATAAATTATTAGACTTATTTGGAATTATTTAGATATGTTGATATGGGTGGGGACTGGTTATATATATACCCTTGTTGCATCATTATTCTTATGAATCCAATCAATTTACTAGCCTAGTAAAATGGGTTTCTGGTGCATACCTTCCAATCATTTTTAAACTATATCAAAGAGGTCTTCATATTAAATATATCATTATTAATGGGATCATGAACTCAAATAATTAATGATTTTCTACATTAATAATTATCTTATTTTTATCTAGGTGATATTTGCAATGATTATATTTCTGGATTCATTTTATTCTCCGCTTATTGATTAAATTTCTTATCTTTTTAGTTATTTTCCTCCCTATATTTATTATAACTTATCCAGATATTATAGTCATATTTTTGGTAAATTGGAATGTTTTTATAGTTATTTACCATTCCCTATTGGTTATTCAAGTCAAATTATTTAAATGGAATGTATGTTTAACTTTTTACCTTTCCATGATTATGATTATTGATTCCTCATATCATTGGACGTGCTTAACCCTTACTGGGAATTGGAATTCATCGTTATTTTTTTAAAATCCTAGGAATCCTAGATGTATTATAAGGATTATATTAATGGATGTAACACCCCATCATTGAATGGTACCTTTCACTTTAAATAATGAAATAGTGTGCATTGTACGCAACTCTGTGATACTAACACACCACGACCAATCAAACTAGCCATTATGAATATTAATACCAACTTTTTGAAATTTTATAAATTTTATTTTTAAAAATGGTCTTCATTTTTGAGTTCCAAATATCCAAATTATCGGAGGGTGGATTCTTGGTATCATTCTGAAAAGTTTCAATTTTTGATGAATAGTGAAAAACACTTCATTATTAGTTAGAACTGACATTTTATTAAAATAATTATTTATATTATTTTAATTTCTTTTAGGTAAAAAGAGATAAATAATAGCTATATAAATTCAATGTAATTAATTTGATTAATTTTATAATAAGTTTAGATATATAAGAATTTTATTAAACTTTAACCGTCTTTTACCCACCTTCTATGTGCAATTGAAAATTTGAAAAAAACATAATTTTACCACTTATGTGAGTTAAATTTAAAAAATAATAGAGAAACAGTTAATATAAGTAAGTAAAATTTGGTTCAATAAGATCAAAATGATTTTTGGTGATTAGTAACTTTTGACTTTTATTTACCACGATTAAAAGTAAATTGGGTAATTAAGGGTAAAAATGATATCATAATTACCCAAACACTTGTCCTAATTCTATTGAATAATTATAAATCTATCAAAAACAACCTTAGGAATAAAATATTATCCTCTTGGGTCCACTTGGATTATATTAGGAAATTTATTATTATTTTATTTTAATAAAAGTTAAAAGAGTTAAATTCAACGTTTAATAACTAATCCATTTTTAATATAGGTTTATACATAAGATAAATTATACTATAAATATTAATTAGAAAGATAAAAATATTTACTACATAAATTTTTTTTTATAATTTTTAGACATTAAATAATTTATTTTAATAATGACACAATTATGATGCAGTAAATACCTTTTAGTGAAATATTAAAATAAATGATATTATAAATATCTAAATAAATGTAAATTCAGAGTTCTGATGAATTCCACTAATTTTATAGGTTAATATGACATTATAGTGTTTGTTAAATAAATTTTATTTTAAGTAAAAATGTTTTTTGGGCTTTCAAAAAAATGAGACACCAAATAGTGTCAAAATTGACATAATTGAGTTTTTAAAACAAATATTATATTATTAATTGATATAATATTCCTAAACATCTATGGATTGGAAAAACGAATTAGATAAGGTTATATATATTAATAATAAACCATATTTGGTTCACATTGAGTTTTATAGTATGTTTATTAAACATATAATTTAAAAATAATAAGAGACATGGTAAATGTGAAACTATTTAACTAAGAGTTAAATCTAAAAAATAAGGTTAATATAATGACCTAAACTTGTCTAAAACCTATTTTCTTGAACTTTTTTCTAATCATACCCACCTTAGCTTATAAATAATTCATTTCTTATCCATTATAAACCGAAAATGATTTTATTATAAAATAATATTTCAATCTTTTCCGAAAGTGAACCTCACCGCTCTAATAAAAGGGCACTTCACCTTATCTTAATTTCACACATCCAAAGCCATTTGTATTGGACAAACCCAGAACAAATATCCTTAAAACATTAATAACTTCTTCCTAGAGGCCATCCTTTTATAATAAATCCAACCTAAAGAGCCCTATTTATCAAATCAATAGGAAGAACCCTAAGAAGAGATAAATATTTCATCAACCCTTTCAGGTTCTTTTCTTATTCCACTTCCTCTTATTTTGTTTTTTCCATTATAAAATAATAAATCCATAATATTATATATACTATGATGTTATTATAAAAATTTTACAACTATATTCATTATTCAATCCATCCAATAAAAGACAAAGTCACCATATGTGCGTACGTACGGATTACCATCTCCACATCGTGGTGTAGTTTGTTATTCAAACACATCATTATTTGGATGGATATAATAACGAGTATAACTGATATAAGTAAAAAATATAACATGTTAATGATTCTTTATATATGACATACCATCCAATTACATATGATTTCTCCATTAATATAATGATATTTTTACTCTTGCGTACGTACAGATTATTGTCTCCATAAACGCGATGAGATTCATTCCTCATCGTAATAATTCAAGAATAATTTTCATTTTATGATTAAAAATAATGTTTATGAACATATAATAATTCTCTATATGAATCAAATACATCCTATCCATAACAAAAATGTCTTCCATAACCAATAATTTAATGTAAAACTAATTAGTTAACACCTGAAATGAAGGTATAACTAAAATATTATAAACAAAGCAATATTATAAGATCATATATAATATTTTATTTATGTATATAGTTCATGTATAATTTGATAATAATTTTTTAACTATTATAAAAGAGGTTAACATATCACCAACTAAGTAAAAGTACAAGGTAAGGGTTAATTTCACAATCTCTTTATTATCTGAGCTTGTTTTTACATAAGTATCTACTAGGACCTCCTTATCATCCAAATCCATGTTTTCTTAAAAACATACTTCAACACATTTTTACTATTTACTAGACTATGGGTTAAATTAATTTATATCCTTATTTGACTTTTTATATTTTGAAAGGAATCTTTTTGTCGTTTTCCAAACAACGTACTTTATGATCTCTTTCACAAAATTAAGGTAAAAATGTTTTTTTAACTTATACGGTGGGTGTAGCAATTTTCTTCCTTATAACATCATCAATGATTCCCTTACAATCTTATAAGAATATTTTCAAAATAAATTTTTTCTTTTATAATTATTTTACTCTTAAATGGTTTCAAAAAAGAAAGAGGTATTTCTTTAAAATAGTTTCCATTTCATCTATGTCAACATCCTTTGATGAATTTTAAACTTGTTTGAAGTTGATTTATTATGATAAAAATCATCCATATTGTATTGAAGTTTTTTTGATATGATTAACTATGGATGTGTTATTCTTATTCCATTTATGGTTTATGGTTAAAGTATTGACATTTCGTAAGCCAGTTTTAATATGAATTTTTATGTTATGTTTCAACCATTTCATATGAGGGATGTATTGTACTTATTATGTGATAGCTGGAGCCCACTACAGCTCCCTAGTGCATCGGTAGGTCTCATGAGACTATTAGACACGGAATTAGAAAAGGCCTTTCCCAATTTTATATATGGTTTTGGTTAAGGCCTTAATAATTTTTATACGTCTTTCCCGAGGCCTTGACAAAATTTTTCAGAATGTCCGAAATTATACATTCCACCTTGATGAAAATAATAAAGATGGTCCATGTGGTTATTAGACTAGGAGAATACCCATTACTATGTTTTATTATGGAATTATTTACTCAACTCATATTTTTGTTATAATGTTTTCATATTTATTATTTGTAAAGGCATGTGTTTTAGATTATTCATCATGCCTAATGTTTATGTTATCTTCTGTTGTATGGATTACCCTTAATGAGAATTTCATCTCACCCCTTTTTTATGTTTCATTTTCCTATGATATGAAAAAGTTAGTTATGAGTGTCTTGCAGGAATAATCAACGAGTCTTGGATGTTTCTAATGGAATAAATTAGAGTTTCATTTCTTTTGACGTTGTAATGTTGAACTTATGAATGTATCTTGTTTCCAATAATACAAAACTAATCGGTCTTTCGGGACATGATTCCTTGTATCATGCCAATGTTATGTAATAAAGTACGAACAATGGTTAACTAGGTTTGGGGAATTATAGTTGGTATTAGAGGAAGTTTAGTACAATCCTTCGAAACTAGATTTAGAAAAACTCTTATTAGAGAACATTACCCTAAGATGGACATTGAGTATTAGTATAGAAGAACTTCCTAGAATTTTGGTACTATATATATTTTGTGAGTTTTCCATGTAATAAATCCATGTTTGGATATGAGCATGTAGAGGCAGCTCTGGCACAAATGTACATAGAGGGAAAAACCTGAAAACACCACTTTGAGCTAGACTCGAATGGGAACTGGTGCATGACAACGGGCCTCATTGCACTCTTGGTTACGACACTATCGGGGGATATGCTTAGGATAATTATAATTTTCATTACAAACCATTATGAACGATTTATGAGTATATACGTTCTCGATGAAAACATTTTTATAATTATGGATTATATCCATAAACATTTCAATTTATGTTAAGTGTTTTACAATTATGGAATTATGTATTGTGGTTCATAAAAAAATCTATTGTATGTCATTTTTTATAAATGGAACCTTGTGTAAGGAATGGAAAACTTATCAATGCACGTAATCTAGGTAGGTATTTCCCTCCTTTTCAAGATAATTATAGTAGAGCTGGTGATGCAATTGGTGTTGGTCATCTTATCACCATACTAGGACAGCTCACATGTGATATGAATAATAACCTTACCTATATGGAGTACCCTAATGCTCAACGTGGAGGATCAATGTCATAACGTGTAATGAGTAAACAACAACCATCATTAAATGATTCTAAAAATACATTTGTAGATAAACAATGGATAATTTCCTTAGAGAAAATATTTCAAGATTTGGGGAGTAGCGAAATGGAAAAAGTTGTCATGGTAGTTTATCACCTAACCGGAGATGCAGATCAACAGTGGTCATTATTTCAAAACACAAAGGATGATGAAGAAGTATCATGTATGGAATGGTGAGAGTTTATAGATATTTTCATAGAAAAATACATTCCCCGTGAAAAGTGAGTGGATATGGAATGGTAGTTACTGAGTCTAAGACAAAAGGAAGATAAAAATGTCGCAAAGTATGAAGATCGCTTTAAAATGATAGCAAGGCATGATGAAAATTATATGTGTAACCCAAGAAGTAATATTGATCATTTCCTTGATGGGTTATAACCCTTTCTCCATCGAGCATTAGTCCTGCGATCCTTCTCATTGTATGAATATATTTCCTTTTGTTCTATCAAGAAAGAAAATGAATTCTTTATGCCTTATGACTTTAAAGAAAAGCAAGAGAAGAAGAGATCCGCTGAAAACTCTGGGAAATGAAATAAGGAAATAGGGAAGATGGGAAGAGTTGAATTTCTACTCATTGATAATTGTAGAAGGTAGCACCTTGGTGCTTGTCTAAAAGGAAAAGATGTATGCTACAATTGTGGATAGAAAGGCCATATTACTAGTGATTGTAAGGGGAAGAAAAATGCTAACAATATTCCATGATACAATTAGAGAGAGATCGGACATTATGAAAATGAATTTCCTAAGAGTCAGGGAAACTTACCTCAGAAAAGTACATGGGATCAAGGCTAGGCTTATGCGATCACTACTGCTGAGGTTGAGGCTTCTAAAGACGTGGTGGTAGGTAATTTAATTGTTTCCTCAGGATTATCCAATGCTTTATTTGATTCTAGTTCATCACATTGTTTCATATCTTCCCAGTTTTCTATGAAAGTTAGATATTCCCAATTTAATTTAACACGGGAGTTTTTAGTCAAAACTCTTATTGGAAGTATCATTGCAAGAAAGTTTTGTGAATTAATCACCATTAAGGCATATAAACAATATTTATCTGCTGATCTAATCCCTATACCCATGATTGAATTTTATATAATCCTTAGAATGGATTGGATTTTGGATTATGATGCAAAACTTTATTATGAGAAGAACGAGGTTACAATTCTCGATTATGATAAGGAGTACCTTATCTGTAGAGCAGAAACATCACCATGCAATTCTTATCTAGATCCACTGCCAGTAGATCTTCTAAATTCAATTATTGGAGAGGATCATAATGAAATAATTATGGGTGAGGAAAAGAATTTTTGAATAGAGGACATACCTATTTTAAGATAATATGATGATGAGTTTCTAGAGGATTTACCTGGATATCCTCCAGAATGAGAAATTTAGTTTTGCCTTGATTTTATTCATGGTTCCAGGATGATATGGAAGACCCCTTATAGAATGTCCATAGTTGAATTAGTGAAACTAAATAAAAAACTAGACGAATTGAGTAATAAGGGATTTATTCTCCCTAGTGTTTCTCTCTGGGGAGCCCTTGTCTTTTTTGTTAAGAAATAATATGGATCTATGATATTGTGCATTGACTACCGAGAGATCAATGTTATAACAAAAAAGAACAAGTATCCCCTACCTTACATTGATGATTTCTTCGACCAACTTTATGGAGGTCAATATTTTTCAAAGATTTACCTTCGATATGGATATCATCAGTTGTGTGTGATGAAGGAATACATTTGGAAAACAGCATTTTGATCTAGGTACGGGCATTATGAGTTTATAGTAATGCAATTTGGATTGACTAATGCACCCTCAGTCTTCATAGATCTAATGAATAGTGATTTCAATGAATATCTTGATAAATTTATAGTGGTATTTATTGATGGAATCTTGGTATAATCATCTATGAAGATAATTAAAATCACTTGCACATTATTCTGATGACTCTTAGAATAAATGAATTATATGGTATGTTTAGCATGTATGAGTTCAAGCTTCCGGATATTTCTTTTTTTGGCCATATTTCCTCTAAGGATGGAATCTCATTTGATCCTTCAAATACCAAGGCAATCCAAAAATGGTTAGCACCAGCGAGTATAACTGTGGTATGCTGTTTTATTGGTTTAGCAGGATTTTATCGGCATTTTTCCATTATTTTGCCCGATTGGCTAACCCATTAACCAAGCTCACTCGTAAAGGGGTTAAAGTTGTTTGGACAAAAGAGTGTGAATAATTTTTTGAATAAATGGAGAGAATATTAGTGAATGCTTCTATTTTGCCTCTATCATCATGAAATGAGGGGTTTGTTTTTTATAGTGATGCTTCAAAGGAAGGACTGGGTTGTGTCCTCATGCAGAATAATTGAGTTATTTCTTATGCCTCATGGTAGATAAAAATTCATAAGAAAAACTATCCCACTAATGATATTGAGTTAGAAACTGTAATATTAACTCTGAAGATATGGAGACACTATCTCTTTGGTGAAAAATGTTTGATCTATACTGATCACAAGAGTTTGAAGTATATTTTCTCCTAGCAAGAACTCAACATGAGGCAAAGATGATTGCTTGAAATACTCCAGGATTAGGATTCCAATATACACTACCACCCAGGGAAGGCAGATAAGGTAGCAGATTCTTTGAGTAGAAAGGATCATGGAGTCTTGAACAAGATGAGAGTTGAAAGGGATCATATTTTCATAGATCTAGTAAAGATAGATATGTGATTAACCATGGAAGGTGAAACATCAATACTTTTTCAAATGGTTTCCAAACCATATTTACTAGAAAGGATAAAGAGTTCTCAAAATGGTGATGAGGAGTTTCAAAAGAAGAATAAAGCTGTGAATGATGGGAGTTTGAGTGACTTCGTATATGAAGATGGAATTTTGAAATTTGGGACGAGACATTGTGTACCCGATATACCTTATATAAAAGGGGGATTTTTGGATGATACTCATAGCTCCAATTTCTCTATACACCCTAGGAGGACCAAGATGTATAGATATTTGAAAGAAAATTTTTGGTGGGACAACATGAAAAGAGAGATTGCTGATTTTTTGTCAAGATGTATGGTTTTCCAACAAGTGAAAGTTGTAAGACATCATTCTAGAGGAGTCATGAAACCTCTTCCCATACCTGAGTGGTAATGAAATTATATTACAATGAACTTTGTCATGGGGCTACCAAAGACTCCTTGATGAAATGATACATTATGGGTCATTATTATCATCTTACCAAGTCATTCCATTTTCTTTCTATTAGATAAGATTTAACACTTGAACGTTTGGAAAGACTGTATATTAATGAAGTTGTAAGACTTCATGGATTACCCCTATTGATTTTTTCTGATCGGGATCCCCATTTTACATCAAGATTTTGGAAAAGACTTCAGATACCTCTAAATAATAAACTTAGTTTGAGCACTGCCTACCACCAGCCAACTGATAGAAAATCAGAACGGACTTTTCAAACCTTAGAAGACATGTTGATATCTTGATCTCTTGACATTCAAGGTATTTGGGATCAATATTTACCTCTAGTAGAATTTTCCAATAACAATATCCTCAATTAAAGTATTCAGATGGCACCATATGAAGCGTTATATAGAATGAGATATCGCACACCATCTTGTTGGGTTGATTTTGGTGAAAACTCATAGGTAAATAACTTTTTGAGGAAACAATAGAAAAAGAAAAGATTATCAAAACCCACATCAAAGAAACTCAAAGTAGGCAGAAGATCTATGCCGATAAACGAAGGAAGGATTTAGTATTTCAGGCAGGAGATCATGTTTTATTGAAGGTATCTTCATGTAAGGGAGTTATATGATTCGGTAAGAAGGGTAAGTTAAGTCCCAAGTACATCAGACCATTCGAAATTCTAGAACGAATTGGGGTTGTAGCTTACAGTTTGGAAATGACACAAAGTCTCTCCAATGTTCACGATGTGTTCCACATATCACTATTGAGAAAATAAATGCCTGGCCCAATGCATGTACCCACCTATGAGAAAACTGAACTAGAACCTGATGTGTCTTATTGTGAAGAGCCTATCAAAATTCTTGATACAAGAGAACAAGTTCTGAGAAACCGGACGACTCTTCTGGTAAAATTTATAAGGAGAACCCATATGATGGAAGAGGCAACGTGGGAATAAGAAGAACTTATGATGAAGAACCACCCAAATCATTTTTTGAGGTATTATTATTGAAATTATTAGGAAGAAATTATTTGAAGAAGGGAATAATGTAACACCCCAAGCTTCCATGGTACGTTTCCCTTTGAATAATGGAATAGCTTGCATTGTATGCAACTTCGTGATTCTAACACACCACGACCAATCAAACTAGCTGTTATGAATAGTAATGGCCACCTTTTAAAATTTATTAAATTTTATTTTTCAAAATTGACTTCATTTTTGAATTCAAAATATTGAAATTTTATTAGGTTGAATTGTTGGTATTTTTTTGAAAACATTCATTTTTTGCTATATAGTGAAAAACACTGCATTATGTTTTGAAAATGAATTTTTATTTAGAAAATTGATTGTTCTATTTATATTTAGTTTAGGTAAAAATAGATGCATAATAAATATATTTGTTCAATATAATTCATTTGATTCATTTTATAATAATTTTAGATATATGAAAACTTTATTGAACTTTCATTGTCTTTTATCCACCTCCTATACCATTTGCAAATTTGCATAAAACATAATTTTACAGCTTCTGTGAGTTTAATTTCAAAAATACAAGAGACACGGTTAATATCAGTATGTAAAATGTGGTTAAATAAAATTAAAATTATTTTTTGGGGAATAGTAACAATTGACTTTTATTAACCGTGGTTAAAAGTAAATTGGGTAATTAAGGGTAAAATTGATATCATAAATGCCCTAACACATGTTCTGATTCTATTTGATAAGTATAATTCAGCCAAAAACATAATTAGGAATAAAATATGATCCTCTTTGGTCTACTTTTATTATATTTTGACATTTGTAATTATTTTATTTAAAGAAATGTTAAAAGAGTTAAATTCAATGTTTAATAAATAAATCATTTTTATTATTGTGTTATGCATAAGATAAATCTGACTATAAATATTCATTATAAAGATAACAATATTTCATACATAACAGTTTTTTATTTATAATTTTAAGACATTAAATAATTTAATTTATTTATGAAATAATTAGGATGCATTAATTTCCTTATTAACGAAATATTAAAATAATTGATATTATAAATATCCACATAAATGTAAATTGAGACTTTTGAAGAATTAAACTAATGTTATAGATTAATATAACATGTTATGGTTGCTTAAATAAATTTTATTTGACATGATAATGTTTATATGGCTTTCAAAAAAATAAAACACTATACAGTGTCAAAACTGACATAATTGAGTTTTAAAACAAATATTATATTATTAATTAATATAATACTCCAAAAAATATAAGGTTTTACCAAAATACTTATATAATGTTATATATATTAATAATTAACCACATGGGGTTCTTATGGCTTGTAATAGTATGTTTATTAACCATATAATATTAAAATACACAGAGACGTGGTAAATGCTAATCTATTTAACTAAGAGTTAAATCAAAGAGATAAGTTTAATATAATGACATAAACCTATCCAAATCCAATTTTTTATAGTTTTTAATCCCATACCTACTTTATAATTTAAATAATTAATTTTTGAGACATTATAAACAGAAAATTATTTTATTATAAAATAATATTTCATGCTTTTACTAAAGTGACCCTCCCCTCTCTTATAAAAGGGAACTTCATCTTCTCTTAATTTAATGCCTCAAAAGAAATTTGGCTCCACAAACCCAGAACAAATATCCTCCCAACATTCCTAACTTCATCCCAAAGGTCTTACTTGGGTCATAAAGCCAACCTAAAGAGCCCTTTTGTTCAAATCAAAAGGAAGAACCCAAAGAAGAGGTAAATATTTCATCACCTCTTTCAAGTTTTTTATTCTTCCACTTCCTTTTTCATTTTTTTTCCATTATAAAATAATATTTACAATATATTCTATATACTGTGATTTTATTATAAAAATGTTACAACCATATTCGTTATTCTATCCATCCTATAAATGAAAAAGTCACCATACGTGTGTAAGTAAGGATTACAGTCTCCACGTTGTGATGTAGTTTGTTATTCAAACACTTCATTATTTGGATGGGTATAATAATGAATATAACTGATCTAAATAATAAATATAACATTTTAATCATTCTATATATATGATATACAATCCAATTACATATTATTTCACCATCAATATAAGGATATTGTCACCCGTGCGTACGTACGGATTACCGTCTCCACAAACGCAATGAGATTCATTCCCCATCGTAATTATTCATGAATAATTTTCATTTTATGATTAAAAAATGTTTATGATCATAATATAATTCTATATATGAATCAAATACATTCTATCCATTATAAACATTGCATTCAAAACCAAGCATATAAAGGAAAATGAATCATTCAACACCCGAAATGATGACACTACTAGAATATTATTAAAAAAGAAATATTATAAGATCATACATGATATAATATTTATGTATATAGTCCTTGTATAATTTAATAAAAATGATTTAACTGTTATACAGTAGATTAACAGACCATCTAATAAAGAAAATTACAAGGTAAGGATTAATTTCACAATCTCTTTATTATCTGAGGTGGTTTTTACGTAAGTATCTACTGCGACCTCTTTATCTTCCACATCCATGTTTTCTTAAAAATGTATTTCAATACATTTTTACTATTTTATAGAATATGGGTTCAAGTAATTTATAACCTTATTTGACCTTATATGTTTTCAAAGGAATCTTTTCGTCATTTTCCAAACAAGTAACTTTATGACCTTTTTGATAAAATTAAGGTAATAATGTTGTTTAACTTATACAGCGGGTGCGGCTATTTTCCGCCATTATAGAATCATCAACGCTTCCCTTACAATATTATAAGAATATTTTAAAAATAAAAGTTCTATTTTATAATTATGTGACTCTTAAATGGTTTCAAAATATAAAGAGGTATTTCTTTGAAATAGTTTTCATTTCATCAATTTAAACAACAATTTAAGGATTTTAAACATTTTTGAAGTTGATTTATTATGATACAAATATACCATACTGTATTGAAGGTTTTTTGAAATGTTTCACTATGTATGTGTTATTTTTATTCAATTCATGGATTATGGTTAAAGGATTTACATATTGTATGCTTTTTTTATTATGAATGTTTATGTAATGATTCAACTATTTCATATGAGGAATGTATTGGACTTAGTCTGTGATGAGTGGGGCCCTCTATAGCTCCTCACTGCATCGGTAGGTCTCATGAGACAATTAGATGTGTAATTGGTTGAGGCATATCCAAATTCGATATATGGTTTTGGCTGAGGCCTTAATCATTTTTAGACGTCATGGTTGAGGCCTTGACAATATGTTTTAGAATGTCAGGCATTATACATTACCTCATTAGGAAAATAATAATCATGTTACATGTGGTTATTCAACTAGTAGAATACCCATGACTATGTTTTATTATGGAATTATTTAGTCCGTTCGTATTCCTCTTATAAAGTGTTCATGTTTATTATTTTAAAGGTATGTGTTTTGAATTATTCATCATGCATAATGTTTATGTTATATTCCACTTTATTTTTTCCCTTTCTGAGCATTTGAGCACACCCCTTTCTTATGTTTCATTTTCCCCAGATATGAGGAAGTTTTTTATGAGTGACTTTCATGCATATTCTAGGAGTCTTGGATGTTTCTAAGGGAATAAATTGGTGTTTTATTTCATTTCAAGTAGTAATGTTTAACATATGTATGTATCTTGTTTCCCATAATACTAAACTAATCGGTCTTTCAGGACATGATTCCTTGTATCTTGCCAATGTTATGTAATAAAGCACCGAATCTGGGTAACTAAGGTCAGCGCATTACACTGGATATTTTGGAAGGAATAATGATATTTTAGAAAAAATGATTTAATTTTGGTTTTCAAATTTAATATTGGAATAATGTATGTATCTAATTTAACAAGACATCTAAACTATAAATTCATTTACTATGTGATAACTTATATCTTATAAAAATGTGGTAAATCAGGAAAATGGATTTGAGTTACTGAAGATAGGTTGTTACATCATCCATAGTCAATAGAGTGTTTTATTATATATATTCATGGTGGAATTGTTATCAGTCATACTGCGGATGTGATTAGATATGTATATACTATGTGTATATGGGATGTGTGGTGCATGTCCCTTATATGGGTAAATAGGTCCATAAGACTGAATGATATGGGATATTAGAGTGATAGGTTAATGTAAACTATTATTGAATGTGATCCCTCTTATAGTATTTGTTATTTGAAATATCTTAATTGTTGTATATGTATTCAGTACAATATTCAGTTCCCAAAGAGATTCCAACTATATAAAATTTGTTAAAAAAATTGGATGTTAGAGATGTGGTATCGTTTAGACATAAAATTAAAGAGTCCCATGAGGTTTAATTTTGGTATAATCCATATTGATAGGTTATGTGGTAGGTAGGTTAGCTATGGAGGATAGAGGATTTGGAGTAGTGGTCAGATTAGTAGATAAGGGTGATCCTAGTGCATGTTATACAAGTCATGGATCTAAGTGATTAAGGATTTGATTTATCCATAAAATATCTAACATATGGGTTATTGCATAAGGTGAAAGGAGAGACTTCAGACACAAAAAATTCCATAAGGTTTGTAGATTTGTTTTCTTTTTTGCATTGAAGGTGGTGGGATATGATATCACCAAAGTACATACAGTCAAGGAATGTTTATGGTATGTTATTAGAGTGGGATGACTAATTTTGGTAGACCCACTACCCATAGGTAGTAAAATCAAAACATGTATTATGGTACTATGTCAATCTTGAAAGTTTTTTTGGGTGATATTGGTCTAAAAGCTCTATGAAACTCGAAGTAAGAGTCCTTTTAATGTACCCAATCGGGTTACTAGAGTACAAGTTTGATGATTCCACTATATAGTGGGTCATTGCCGAGGTGGTACTGGTGTAGGATTATAGGTCATTTTAGAGCCTAGTGTGATTGAAAAAATTTGAGTCTTAAGTATTCTTCTATATGGGGCATCTGGAATTCCAATGTTCCTCCGGATTTTTTAGTTTGGATAGCCATATTTTTTAATATTTGATCAAATTTTAACGTCATTTAAGTCAGTATTCAGGTATTTCTAAGGGGAGACTAAATTTATTCCTAGGGATTAATTTCATATTGATTTTATTTTGTTCATAATTAATCATTTATCATAATATAGTTTTATTTATAATTAATTATATACATATGACTATATATTTACATATGAAAACATTATTTTAAAGTAAAAAATTTAAATATAGTAACATTTAAAATATAATTGTAAATATATCAATTAGTTGTAACTAATTATTATCCATTTAAAAAATATAACAATTTTATTTACCTTATAAAAATGTAATAATATATATTTATAAACCTATATAAATGTATGCATAATTTTATATATATTGACCAGTAGGGTTTGTGTAGTAATAAATAGGTATATGTTTATATATATATATATATTATAATATATGTAAATGGATATTAATATATAATACATTTTAATAAATAGAAATATTTATTATATATTTATACACACACAAACATATGTATCAATATACACACACCCACACATAAATACACACATACAAAAACATATATTTTTGTAATTACATTTATCAATAATTATATAAATTTAGTAAAATAAATATAAATATCATAAAATAAAGAATAAACAACATAGAGTGGTGGTAAAGGTATTCACTTTTCACATTGAAGTCCGAGGATTAAATCCAAGAGTGCACTAATCAGTAGCGAGGGTGGAAGTGAATAATCACTAACAATGGGGGTAAAAAGAAATAATGGTGGATAGTAGGTAGGTAAATAATATAGTTAGGATTACTAAAAAGTAGGGGAGGAAGAACTTTAAAGGGGGATACAGTGTGAGAAATAATACCTAAATATTTGAAAAATATATTTTTCATGTTTTGTCGAATCTTTTTTCTGTACAAATAAACCCAACAATTTTCATCACTAAGAACTCTAATAAAGACCCCCATTATATGTTCTAAAATATGATGAAGGGGTGTTTATCAGTGGTAAAAAATAATTCATAAATGATTCCACTATCAATTCTGTTTTAGTGCCTATAAAAGTTATTGGATTCTAAAGGATCATAGAATTTCACTTTTTTTAGCACTAACAAAGCCTGTTTTGAGCTATGATAAATAGATATTCTATAATAATTTTATGAAGTGATGCCTTCTAAATCAATATATCAGCCTAATCCTATGTTTTTTTACATGCGATGAATTAACCAAGTATTTCATTATAAATTCTCACTATTTGGAGTCACTCATGCTTTTAACATACATAGTGATTAGAAGCTCTCCACTATTTTTTATAAGAAAGTAGTTCGTGTTTGATTCAAAAATCTATACATTTTTAAGCCAAGTTGTACCTATTGATTTACCATGAAACTCAACTACTAAATTTTGGAAACCCATACGTACTTTAGTAGTTCTTAAAAAGTATAGTTCATTTATATTTGTTGATACCTTCAAAACATGATGAACTACCAGTCATTCAAAACAACTGGGTACCTTTGGATAGCCAGTGCTCCTTGAACATACATGTATTTCCAAACAACTACTAGTTCAACTTGGTTATTCTATGTTGATTAATTATTCTCAAAATCATCTTATATTAATTAATGATCTCTGTAAAAGAATCCTTCATTCAATAAAATTCCCTAACATCTAATAAAATCTCACTTATCATCATCCCGCATCCAAAGTCCTCATCACCATACCCTTTAGATAAACATTTCTTGGACTATGAAACTATATTTTACCTCTCACTAACATCAACATGGAATTATGTGTTAAAAAAATACTTTTTACTATGAGACATCCACTCACTTGTTGATCTTAACTTTAGAGGGTGTATCATTCCCCCATTGGTATGAATGGACTCTTTTTTATCATATATATATATATATAATGAAACATTTACTAATTATATCTAAAAAATCATTTGAAAACTAGAATATAACTAGATTATCCGTGATATCATATTGGTTATCTCGTCCACCCATTCTGCTACACTATTCAATTACAATGTACTTGGTTTTATCTTCTCAAACCTAATCCTCTCCTCTCAGTAAAATTTATTTAATTATTAACAGTTTTACTCAACACCATTATCATAAATCAGAACTTTCATATTTAAACTAGAATAATTTTCCACCATGAATCTCCATCTGATGAACATTATAAAGGGTTTTCAATTATTCTTCATTAAAACCTCACAAATTTTCTACATAACATAATATACGAAGGTAACATTGTATAATAATTCACCATGAGAATGTATCTAATATGTTCTATATATATATATGTGTGTGAATAATATCTATCTTTTTAGATATGTTTTGTCTAAATTGTGTATAAAATGAAAAAGAATTAATTTTTTAAGGATACACACATTAGTTGTCTCTTACTCTATGTGCTTGAGTTAAAATACTCCTTTATCAGTCAAGACTCACATCCCCTTGTTACATATGTGACCAGTAAGGTAATTATGCAACTATGAATCCTATATAGACATAATATCAACCAATTTTATATCTAACCTCCTCATTATATACAATTTTGTGTCTTTCACACCTTTGTACATCACTTTGGAAACTCATGTGATTTTCCAGACACTATCCAAAAATGTGGTATAAAACTAAGCATCATCATGTTGGCCTACCAAAATTCTAATCTTCCTCAATTCTAATATGTTTCTAACCCCGTAAAACATAATAAATCATTTATTATTTTTCTATTAATCAATTTAAAATTATATTATTATTTCAAAACACTCATCTAATAAACTATGTACCTTACTGAACATTCCAAACACATAATTTTCTTTGTATCCTCTCTCTAATGTAGAGTGAAATGATGCTCTAGGGTTAATAATCAACTACTCTTATGGTAATTTAACAGTCAATTGAAAAATATTATTACCATTATTATATATATATATTATTTTCAATTAATCTTCTTGATTTTGTACCATACCTCATGAAATATTTCATTAATTGTCCATTATTCACACACTTCTAGCTTGTTAGACTAACATGTCAAGCCATTTTCATCAAATATCCAATTCATGAATTTTTTTTTTGTTTTAATGAGTCACAATAAACACCTTTTTTACTTATACTTAGGTGAAGTTTTTTTAGTTTTATTATATAATATTAACTTCTGATACACATTTTCTAGTTATAATATTCCAATCCATGTAATTTCTAGATCTTTAGCAAGACACCTGATTTCTATTAAATGATTGATAGAGAAGAAACTTCTGATTTTTTACAATTCGGCTTGAATAACTTGATTTTTACCATTGTAAGTATGTTACCCTAATTCATAAAAAACTATGGATTTTAGGAATGGAATATGGAATACCATTAATCATGAGTGGTTTATTAACATAGTATTTTATATTTTCTGATTGTATGGGTTTTTATATTTGTTCTTAGAGATTTTATATGTTGGTTTTATTATTATTAAAGGTTTTGGTGTTGTAATGTTTTACTTCTAATGTTTTTTGATTGATGAGATTATAGTAATATAAATTTGGTTTCTTTTAAATGTTTTTTTTGGTGAAGTTTCGGGTCATTGATTATTTTCATTGAGGTCGATTGAAGAGACAGACGAGGGTAGCATTATTAATACTAAGATCTGTCAAAGAATATTAGTTCTGGGTTTGTATATTTTAATTAGTTAGATCGATGAAGTTATAGAGTATTTAAACTTTTATTCTTTAGTTATAGGCGGTTATCCTCATACTGCTTTTGATTAAAAGTTAATAGTTACGTTAGAATTTGTAATATCCTTTATAATGTATTATAATATAGTTTACATACTGTTATCTAAAAAAACATTCCACTATTATCATTTTTATTGTTATTATTCAAGATATTTTTTTACCTAGGAAATTTAGTAAAATATAAGTGATTTAATTTCCACTACTTTTATTAAATATTGTACTCAAACTAGTTCAAAAACAACAAGTTTTATATTTTTTATATTTTTTTGTGGGAAGTTTTTTAAATTTTTATACAACTTTTATTCACCCCTCTCTTGAAAATAACAAAAAAATACTTTGGTATTAGTTTCCTTATATAAATTTCAGATCATGTCTCCTATCCTTTTGGTTTTTGGGATTTTTTTCATACACTAATGTGTAGTAGAGGTTAGTTCTTTTTATTATAGATGGTTTATCAATTGGAACATTGGAGAACATAAATCTAATTCATCCAACATTTTTCAATGGTGTTGATTATGAGTATTAGAGGTATAAAATATATAATTTTGGGATAAAATTGGATTAGATCATTATTAGATGATGATTTTGAAATTTCAGATTCGATGGAGAGAAATTTCTATTTTTACCCAGCAGAAGATGCTTGACTATCAATATTACAATAATGTTCAAAATTATTTTCATTATTCAATGATATAAAACATTTACAATCAAATATCTCCTTCTAACACTAATACAAAAAATTACAGAAATTTATAGATTATTCACATTGTTACTTCTAGAGTCTTGGAGACTAGAAGTGTTATGTTATACAAGGATTATCAATCTGTTTATTTTCATTAGTGGAAGTCTACAGCTCAGATGACACTACTAGAAATCTGACTTTTCCCAACGTTTCTATACCAACGGTTTTTAAAAACAGTTGGTATAGGTTACCTTTCCCACCGGTTTGGCCAAACCATTGGGAAAGCCCACTTTGAGGCCACTTTTCCCAATGGTTTGGCCAAACCGTTGGGAAAGGGTATGTCTTTCCCAACAGTTTGGCCAAACCGTTGGGAAAAGTCCCCTCTATGGCCACCTTTCCCAATGGTTTGGCCAAACCGTTGGGATAGGTATACCCTAAACTGTTGGGAAAGGGTATACCTATCCCAACGGTTTGGCCAAACCGTTGGGAAAGGTCCCCCATGGATCAACCTTCACCCAGAATCAAAATCCATGCTCAAAATCTATTCCAACAGTTGTCAAAACCAATGATATAGACCTATACCTACGGTTTTCACAACTGTTGGTATAGATCCTTTGATTTTTTATCAGTTCTTCTTACCAAGAACATTATATAAATCAAAATTTAAAATAATTATGAGAATACATATATTCATTAATGTAATTATGTTCACAAAAGTCATGTTAGGTTAGTGGTTAAGTCATTCAATGATAAACTAGGGGTCCTGGGATCCAATCCCAGCAAATGTTTTTTTTTAAATACATATACCAACGGTTCCATAACCGTTGGTATATATTTCCATATTACTTATACCAACGGTTTCCAAAACCGTCGGTATAGACCTATCCCAATATCTTACTTGGCTACGGTTCTCCAAACTGTTGGTATAGCCTATACCAACGGTTTGGAGGCCTATACCAACGGTTCCAAACCGTTGGTATAGGTTAGTTTTCCAGTAGTGTGAATAAAGGTTTTAGGGATATTGTGAATGGTTTTCAATCTCATGGTTATTGGTATATTATTTATTACTAGTTAATGAATAAAATTATAGATATAATTCTAAAAAAGTGGGTGTTTTAATGGAAAACAATTGATGAAATGAACCATCATACTAAGATAAGTCTTGATGACCATATCAGAACTTTGTTGAAGTATGAGAATAAACTAAAGTTTTATGTTGAGGAGAAACTAAATAATGGAGGATTTATGTTTTCTTATATTTCTCAGGAATTTTATAACTCTATTTATTATACTTCAAAAAAGGTATCTTAAATGTTTTTCTTGGATTGTAGTATATTGAAACACTGGGAAGATGGATTTTATGTAATTTTGAGGAATAATAATAGGATGATCAAATATTATAATTTCTAAAATGATTATTGAAATGATAGAAGAGATAGATATGATAATTCTAATAGAATGAATGAGTAGAAATATTTTCATCTATTCCCATCGTCTGATTAACCCAGCATAAGATAATCTAAAAATATATTTCCTGGAAACAAAAGATCTATAATAATCCTCATCAAAAGATATCTAGAACTAGTAACACGTCCATAACCAAGTCAACCCACAGATACAAAAAACCCTCTAGAGAAAGTGTATAAAATAATTGTTAGATACAATGATCCTAAATTAAAAAAATTAAAAAGAACAACAAAGATATTTTTTTTGATTTATACGTATGTCCTACTCTTTAGGGGAATACTATTTTACCTTTATTTGAGAAAAAAATAAATGATTATAATAAATCAAATTACCATAAAATGTGATCACACGCTACATATATAGTAGATCAGAACTATAACATTGGGTCACCACTACCTTCACATATTCCTATTTTTTAATCCACCTCAACCTATATTTATAGAAAACCCATACCCTAGGTCAAATACTCCATCACCTCACCCTATAAATATGTTTCACTATCCCCTATTTTGAGATATCTCCATATACACATTATAGTGTATCAATTTGTGGGGAACATTTAGTGTAATTAACCACTTCACCCACCAGCTAACCCTTCCACCTATAACATTTGATGACCAAAACCTTTTCCTATTCTACTACATTATTGAATTATGGTTATCCCAGGTTGGATATTAGTGATTCCTCGTGTCATTTGAATTAATTTTCAATTCATATAAAAAATGATTCTCAAAACCTTCCAAAATAATAACCCAATTATTATTTATTGCGGATTCATGATTTATTCTTACTAACAATAACCACAAACATCATTCATCATCTTGAATTATTTTTTGGAAGCTTCATGGTTCCCCAACTATAATATTTGGTAATCTAAGTCCAACTAAGGCATAACTCTTACCTAGTACTTTCTTAAATACATCCTTTGTCAATTTTTAGTCATATTTTATGCTCTTCTAATATTTTTTCTGTCCCACATTCCATATTATAAGAAATTAATCATGAATAAATTCTTCATGAAAATATAATTCATCTGAGAATGAATCATCATATTTCTTTCATAGTGAATGAGGATTTGAGAGTCACTAAAAACATTCTAACTTTTGATATTCATAAAATATCATCTAGTAACCCTTTAACCCAAACCAACTCCTTTTCATATTTTATTAGTGAATTGTAATAAAATTTTATTTTTCTGAGTGAAACCACTAGAAAATGATTTGATATACTACTCATATTCATTCAGGAAAAAGAAAAAAATTCTAGAAGTCCTCTTGCACATATGTGAATTGACATTGAAGTCAGCGTCTTAGAAACCGTAAAACATCTTGACTATTTCAATTTAAAGTTATATGATTTTAAAAACATATAAGTACTAATGAATCTACTACATATCCTCTCAATTATCACTTCTTGGGTTCAACATAATCTTATTAGAAAGTCCCACTACTTGTACAATGTATTAAAATGTAAAAAACATGGTGCATATCAATCAAACGGAAAATGCATAATGACCCTTCACTATGTACTCGACATCAAATTTCATTCACATGTAATTATTTTTATTAAACATAATGTTTCCATCTACATGTGAGGAAATAGAATTTTCTTCTAACATAAAAAATCACTCAAGAATCTTTGGGATGTAGTCAACTTTTTTAGGTATGAAGCCTTGGAACATATTTTTAAAATGATCTTTGTACCTAAAATCTTCTTCCTTATCCCAAGATCATTCCTTTTAAAACAACCATACCATTCATCTTTCCTCTCATCAGTTCTTCCTTTTTCAGTTATAAAATCAATTTTTCATATATATCGATAAGTGGGATGATAAAACTCACATTATCCATCTTTTCCACATAACATCAATGGTAGGAGTTTCTATATATTAATTTCTTCTCTTTTATGATGTAATTGAACTTATTATTCCAATTCCTCATTGCATACTTAAAACCATAATGTTCATGTTTTAGTAAGTACACAAATCCCAAATTCTAGAAAATATTTCAACCAACCAGTTTCTCTGTATGCATATATTCATCTAATCCCTTAGGACGTAATGATATCTTCATATCTTTGTATTCCCAATGAAATCATTTCGATGTAACCAAACAAGAAATCATTTTAATAGTCGTTTTTTTAATTACCAATGTAAATTAATCAAATAAATAAAAACCTTCCATTCACTTAAACATTTTTATAACTATCATGGACAAGGTACTCCTAATACCATCTATATCATTCTTTAGTTAATATAGTCATTTATTTTGTAAAAAATTCCTTGTAGTATTCCATTTTATTAGTTTACATGTTTTGAATAAATTGACTGGATCAATTCCATAATCTATGGTCAAATCACACCATTGTAACTCTTCTAAACTCTCTACCTCTTATAAGATCTCATGATCTCCATAGTCCATTAAAAGTAAATAATGAAAACCATAACCATACCTTTTCATATGGCATCACACTCGGGTATATCTTGGTATTTGTCCCATTCAATGAGTTTTTTATAGTATTGAATCTTTTGATGTCATGAACCAATCTAGGTGACCCATCAACTAGGCTCATGATATAGACTATGGAATGGTCTAAAGGGTTCTTTTGATCCACATTGTTCAAAAATTAGTTCTTGGAATTCAATAATTTCATTTCGGAATGTTTTTCCAAATGAAAATAATTAATCATATTCAACCCAACGATCTGAAATGACTTTTCCATATCATGGAAAGTCATGACCCAGAATAGATGGAACTAAAAAAATAAACAAATATATAACCACTAGAACTATAAATGAAATCTTAATGGGTAATAAATAAATCAATGAAAGAAATAATAATACCATAAAAAATAGGTTGATTCTACTATACACATATACAAAAGGATGATATGAGAGGCAGATTCTAAAAGATATAAATAGGATATAAACATGGAACTGATAGTGAAATAAATATTTCTACCCATTTCTATTTGAAAATTGGGTTTTTCCTCACCATATCACAACCACCAACCCAAGATCTACAAATTGACTGAGCCACCATGACCACACAGTTGTTTTCCTATACCTATTTCTATAAAATAAAAGAATAGAAACACCCATTAGGTAGTTGTATGGTGTGATCATAATAACACAATAGGGTACCACCAAATGTTTCATAAGAATCCTTTATTAAATTAAACCAAGCATGGATTTTTTGAAAAATTACATGAAAATAAGATTTTAACATTTGAATACAATTAGTAAATGAATTTTTTATTTCATTTTCATATATATAAGTTATGTAAATAAAAAAATATTATCAATATATAAAATTTCACCACAAGGAAGCCCTATGGTATTTAGGGTCTTGTAAATTTTGGATCAAAACATAACTCAACGATCAAACCAAAAAAAGTCAATTGTTCCCATCATCACAAGGGTGTGTAATCTCAAGTCCTAGAGATAATGGTTCACCACAATTTTTCACTCATAATTATTTTCATTAAGGTATTTATTTAGTGTATCAATATGAATCCAAGAACTAGGTAGGGAATATCATGCATAGTCATTCTTTTCATAGTCCTCCCACCAAAATACATAATCTCCCACATGTTTCTCCCAAAAAAGGTGGTTTAATTTTTTATTTAACAACTTATCTAGGGTATTTCATCAAATAAAAAACAAGTATACCCTAAACCCATGTCTTTTTAAAAAAAATTATCCTCAAAATCATAGGGGATCATTTCCATCAATTTATAAAAATTATATTATTTTTCAATTGTGATAAAACAAGATAAAATATTAAAGTTATTTACAAAGAAGAAATAAATTATGTTTCATGAAATAAAGATAATATATGAAACCACCTACCTTAATCAAGTAAAACCACATTTAATCATGTTGAATCCACTAGAAAAATATGTTAAAGACCTTATAGAGGCATGTGGAGATCCTAAAAACCCAAACCCAAGTCATTATGTTTGTCTAAAATTAACCATAATTCACCATGACCTTAGGGTAAAAAAGAAAACCAATATATAAGGGGTAATAGATCAAGGAAAATGGATAGGAATCTCTTACCAATAAGTACATTGAATAATAACAGAAAAAAACTTAAATTTTATCCATAAGGATGAGGAGTGGAGGGATTAATATTTAGAGACTAGATGGGTCCAAATTGGGAGGAATATAGGGTAGAGTATGTTACAAATATACGGGTTCAGTATGGTAAATTAAGTTTTTCTAAATACTAATAATCATGCCTCACGTCTTATCCATTATGGTTATGGATTTGTATCGCTCTTATAATGTCACTTAATGGATATGGTGTGTGGGTGTTTAAAATGATAGGGTAGGGAGTCTTCCCAATACACGACCTGGCCTTGATGTCTATGGAACAGTTCCCCTATTATTCACCCATTTAGAAAAGCCTATTTGTTATGGAATGGGGTGATCAAAAGGGTAGGATGGGGGATTTTACACCCATGGCCTCCATGGTGCAGTGTTGATGGGCTATAAAATAGTGTCAGCCCCTGAACCAACACCATAATGAAAACTATAGGTCTAGGGAATGGTGACATAGAAAATTCCATCCCAACCACCATAACATCAGAACTCAAAAAGTAAAATGAGATTAAGTCTTGTTATAAATAATGTAAATAATACATTTTTGTAAATAATATGATTTGTACCTGAAAATGGAATAGTCGGTGTAAAAATTCTCAACACCATTTCACTTTATTCTAAAATAAATTAATCTTGAATAAAGTTCATTATAAAATTTGTGATGAAATATCTCCCTTATAAAGTATTCTACCTCTCAAGTATCATTTGAATATCTCTCATGTTTCCATTACACTCAATCCAATGATATATATTTCCTCCAAATAAAGTTCACTCGAGTGTTAATGATCTAAACTGGTTGTTCGGTCTCTGATAATTCTAGTACAGTTATATCTCCTCCAAATTCAAAATATGGTAAGGGTTATAGTGGTACTTCTACATCTATGAAAAATAGAACAAATTATGAATTAATTTTATCTTGGGTGGTACAATTGACCAATAATACACCTTTCCAATTCTTAGGGTAATCTCAAATGGTCCCACCTTTCCCAAATTCAACCAAGATGATTATTTCAAGAAAACTTACTCACCGAAAGAAAATTAAAAGGGTAGATTGAGGTGATTAGAATAATACTTATAGAATCGTTGAATTTTTAGAAATCATTTTTGACTAGTCTAAGCTATACATGTTGTCTCTGGTAAAATGCTTGCACATACCAAATAATTTTCACCCACTTTGGTCTAATAGAGGGGATTCCAATAAGGCCAACTGTACAAATATCTAAAGTATCAAATTTGATGAATGACTGGTAATTATTATTATAGGAAAACACATCTAGTCCCAGATTTTTGTCCTAGGAACCAATAAAATCCAAGATGTAGGAATAAACCATATTTTACCAGATCATTAATGTTCTTTCCACTTTTTCATTCATGTGTGGATGATAGGACATGATAAGATTCACCTACAATCCCATCACCTCTAAGTGGCTTCTCTAAAACTTATAGGTAAACTAGGGGTATCAATCAAAAATGAAATTTGATAGAACCCCCTAAAACCTAACAGTATCTAAGAAATTCATGCTCTCAATCTCTTCCACCATCATGGAATATTAGACCAGAATCAAATGAGCGGACATTTTTAGTTAGTCCATGATGACCTATATATCATAATTTTATCATGTGTTATAAGGTAGATAGATGATAAAATACATAAATATCTCATACTTCATTAAAGTGGGGTGAAAATTGGCTGATGTAGAATCGAGGTATTCTAATGCAAAACATTAACATTTGATGGGTATAACATCGAGAAACATGTTCAGAAATATCCCACCACATTCTTTGCCACCATAGTTCATGTCTCACATTAAAATACATCACGGTAGAACTAGGGTGGAATACTCACTATGAATCATTACAGTGTAACATAACTACCTTCTTCATGGATAAAGGGACCACATAGTTATTTCCAAAGAAAATAACTCCCACTAAAGGTAGATACCACTCATCAGTATACTCCCTAAAATTTAATACTCACATAATCCACCAGTATTCCTTGTATTCTAGTAGTTCATGGTGAATGATCCAATGAATATATGGTGTAATATAATTATAGGTAGTAAAACCTCCTTTTTTTCTCTTTCCGTTCTTAATGCAAGTTATAAAAGTTCACCAAGAGGTTTCACTCCCCGCTAGACTCTATCAAAGCCTAAGAAGGTAACATCCTATAAATGTCATTAATTTCCATATTACCCTTACCTGACATATAGGTGATTTCAAAATTGAATTCATTGTGTTACTACACCCATATTCTTTGCATGATATTCCATGTCATTTTGAGAGAAAATATATATCCATATTCTATGACCAAAAAAGGCTATGAATATCTCACTATATTGGTAGTTTCTATAACTATTAAGGGAATGAATGATAGATACAAGCTCAATGTCATAGTTTGGTTGGTAATTGATTCGGATTAAATATGGAAATATCAATATTTTACGACATGACCATTCTTCATGAGCACACATCCCAAATCCATTCTTAAATAATCACTGAAAATAATTTATCCCTTATCAGCCTCTGCTAAAATCAAATTAGGCTCTGAAAAAAGAGACCCAATTTGGGGTGATAATATAACCTAGAATAATCATTACAAATAACCCAATATCAAATAATAATGATAGTACGTGGGGTTATTTGTCATGAAGGCATCATGTGACTCACCTAACCACACTGGTAATAAGTGGGAGACCAAATTCTTATGGTTATAGTTCTAAAGACTATGATAAAGTCCAAGAGAAAACACTACCTCCCTCTATAGCCTCATCTAACTTACTTTTATTCTATGAAGAACACTCTTCACTTTCACTATATACTGGTGGAACCTTAATCATCTTTAACAATCAATCTTAAAAAAATCACACCATTTTGAACCAATCAACTACCTCAAAATATGTTTTTAGCTTAAGATAGAAATAATGGGACCAATAATCAGTCTGAAATTCCATTTTTGTGTCATAAGTACTTAAACACGTCATTATATATAACATTTGGAGGAAACAAAACAATTTTTATGAACTAGTTTTTATATTGCATCATAGTTTGGATGCCTTACTAATGGGTCATAAGATATAGGACTTCACCAGTGCTAAGGTATCAGGATATAGTCACTGATTAGAAATAACCTTAATTTCTTTCTACTCTAGGTTATCAATCTTATTTTATATCCCCATATAATTACACTAAATATGATTAGGGCCTTCAATCATAAAGGCAGTACACTTCACCTTGAAAGCATTTGAAGTCCAAAGAAATTCAAAGATTCTTTTAGTCTTCTCCAACCACTCTTTGGATTCTTTATGAGAATTTGTGACATGGAATGATGGACTCTTATTAAAAAGGAATTCTTAGGAATTATCCTCACAAAAACTCATCTCTGACTCCCCTTCCATCACCTGATCTGAGATAATACATGCTCCATCATCCATATCTCAAACTATTCAAACTACTACCTCAATTATATTTTGATCAATCATGGGAATAGATCATGGAAAACAGATTGAAAAATCATCTTGATCCCTTTTAGGAAGTCTTTATGGGGTCATAGTACTACATAAAACCAATCAAAATTAAAAAAAAACAAATAGAGAATCAATAGTAAATCAAAATGATAAAAATATATGAAATATTCAAACATGTCATAATTAAAGAATCGCATCAAACCCTAGCCATCAATAAAACATATCCTAAGTATATGATATGTATTTTATGAACCATAACTAATAAAAAGGTTAAATTTAAATCTATAACTGCAATATCAGCCCTATATTCCCCTATGAACTCAATGTAGAACACTAAGATTATTGTATAGATGCTTCGTTGAACCTCTTTCTTATGAACTGGTAATCTTATCTTTGGCCTACCTGACACTCTAAATAACATAAAAAATAGGGTTCTCTAATACCATCTTATCATGAAACAAATATGGTCACCCCTAAAATAGGCACTTGATCAAGCTTGTGACAAGAATGAAGGATAATTCTTGATCCCCATGGGCTAAAAAATAGTTCCTATATGTCAATAATTTACATTGTGAATTGTGTTCCCAATGAAAATCATTAAACAAATCCAACCTGAGATTATATAATGGATTTTCCATATCATGGAAACTCATTCTCCCAAATAGATACAAATAGTGAAATAAAAAAATACATAACCATTAGTATAATAAGTGAAATCTCAAAGGATGATAATAATAAAAAATCTCAATATAAGAAATAAACATATAATAAAAAGAGGATGATTAGAATATGACCATGTAAAAAATAACATAATGGAATGATTTCTAGACGATGAATGAATAAGATACAAAAAATAAATCCACAAGTGAATAAAATACCACTACCCATATCTTTGGGACATAATGGCCCAGTCCACATCATGTCACCAGAATCTACCCACACTACAATAAAAGAAGGTGACACAACAATCAAGTTTATCTTTTCCTAGACCTATGTCATTAAAAATAATTTCTATATAAACCCATTAGGTTTATTCTAGTTTGAATAAAAACAACCATGTAGGGTCCCACCATGTGTTTCATAAGTATTCTTTAATGAAGGAAACCATGCATTCTATATTGGAAATAAATTTTCAGGAAAATAAGATTTTAACATTTTAACACTATAAGAAAGTAATTTTTTACATCAATTTCAAATATAAAATTAATACATGTAAATAAAAAATTTATATCATCCTAAATATTGTCACCATGGGGAATCCTTATGGTATTTAAGGTTTATAAAATCTAATATCATAACATGACTCGATGATTAATCCAAACAAAATCAAATGTGTGTGTTATTTTTTGAGTGAGGAACCTCAAGGCCCAGTGGGAAGAGCACACCCAAACAAGTGACTACTAAAGCATATCATCAAGGTATTTAGTTAGTGTTTCAATGTGATTACATTAATAGTGAGTTCATACCTCTCTGAGTCATTCCATCCCTAGTATTCCAACATAAATACCTAGGCTTCCAAGTGTTTTCCCTCACTCAAGGAGGAATTATATTATCATTTAAATCACTTATACAAATAATTTTATAAAATACTAAATAATTCACCAGTATACCCATTCCTATTTGGAAACATTAAACACCAATACCAAAGGGGAATAATTATAAAAAATTACATATATATCAAATTTCAGAATACATAAAATATGTTTTAAACTAATTTAACATTATTTATAAAGAATCATCCAATTGTGGTATTTGAAATAATGATAAAATATGATGTCACCTTCCACAATCTAGTCACACCAATTTTAACATTGGGGAGTCCAATATAAGTGGAGGAAAAATACCATATAAAGGTGATGGAAGTCACTAAAAACATAACCCCTATCATTATATTTGTACAACAAGAACCCTAGGTCTCCATGAACTTAGGGTAAAAATTAAACTAACATGAAATAGTGAATATGATCAAGATAAGGGAAAATAATCACTTACAATGAAGTAACTTGATGAGTTAAAGACAAACACCCCATTTGGATGTGAGACACAAGGTAGGGGACAGGATGGATCAAAAAGGTAGAGAATATGATCAAGCCCCTTGAGGGTAGTTTGGGTGAAAAATAAACTTGTTTTGATTATAAATTGAATATTTGTAATATTTTGGGATGAATGAAATATGTTGTATCCCTAAAAGATATGTCATAATTCACCTGATATGTTATATCACAAATGAAATGGTTTGGAGTTGGTAAAATTTGTAGGGGTGGAGGGAAATCCCCTCCATGATGTAGCATGTATTGCTTTGACATGGTAACCCCTATTGAACCCTGAAGGAATTTTCTATTAGGGTATGGTGCAGGGTTTCTCAAAATGATAGGGCTGATATTTTTGGACACCAAGACACTATGGTGTGTTTCTTACACCTAAACTATCATTATGGTGCATCCTATAGAGGTGTGGCATGGTTACCTAGAAAATTCCATCCAATCCTACATAACTCTATTATTATGAAAAAATAAGATATATAAACTTCCCATTAATGAAATAGAATAATAAAACATATAAAATAATTTCATTAATACATGGAAATAGTAATGTGGGTGTGATATCCAATTTTATAACTTATGTCACTTGAGCTTCTAAAACCCTTGAACTATCAGATACAACTAGACTAATAAACACCATCCGAACTAGAAATTTTTATTTAGGTAACTCCATAAGATGGTATAGTGTTTTGATCATCCTTTCATGATGTATTCTTCATATCGTCAGTAAATTATATGATTATATCTAGTAGAACCTTATCACTTGATGATACCTTTTCTTCATCGAAAATTTTAACTAAGTTATAATACATCCATAGTATCTCTTTAATAAATATCACTTTTTTAATTATAATGACTTTATTATATTGATTTTACCATAGAATAAATCCAAACTCTTCCTCATCATAGATAATTAATTAACATGAATGATACTTATCCTTCATCTTATATAAATCCTTAGAATAATCATGGACACAATAGATCACTCCAACAACTTTTAAGTGCATGAAATAAACCATCCTTTTGAGCTAAAAAATCTTCAGAAATTGTTGTCTGATTATACATTATGGACCCCAGTTGACTATGTATACTACACAATTCATATCTTTGACTTGAAAAAACCTGTGGAACCCACTATGAATTCTCATACTTATAGAAATCGCAACCATTGTCTAGTTCTTACTCTCTGTAACTCTATTATAATAAAAATATCATGGTCTCCTAAAATAAAATATGATTATTTTCATAGAATATTTTGAAATACATACTTCCATACTCACCACTATTATATGACAAAAATAATCACCTTACGGCTAAACTCCACTACCAGAGTACTCTATTGAAGAACTGCATCGAACACCTCGTCCTTGTGCATTTAATATTACACTAACACTTTGGGAGTGTAATTATTGAAAAAAGTGCCATAGAGAGTGATCCTATATGAGATCAAACTAGGGTAACCCCCCAAACATATGAGGGAACCAACTCCTACTTCTGGTTCTTTGGTTTTTTTCCTCCATCTAGAAATAAACCTTCCACTAATTTCTAAAGATGAAATCATCACACATTTCATACTCCATATGTTTATCCATTAGTAGTTATGTTCTTCATAAATTTTTTCCTAAGATAACTCATATGTTTATTCCATAATATTACAAAATTTAACTCTTTGTTATTCATCACTCTTTGTGGTGAACCAATAATGTGTAGCGCCCCATCCTTCACTTCTATTCTAATGATCGTAGATTCATATAATATTTTACATGAAAAATATATAAAATAAGTACTAAAACCTACATAATAATGTATTATAATCAATATTTGGTTTCTCATTAATTTCAATATGGGTCGCATGTCCTTTAACTCCCGCAGCCTTCTATTCCTCTTCAATTCTGTAACATCATGTTTCCCACTTTCTTGATAGCTTTTCCATCCAATACATGATAAATACCATAAATTATATAAGTTTATTTATTCATACTTCTCTTCTAGTATATTGAGTGGAATAAAGAAATAGATTATTCAATTAAGTCTCTAATGAACTAGTGGTAATTATAATCAATTTACTCATATCATTCAGTACTTGATTCACTGGACCAATTTTGAAGGATTACATTTTTGTAGTTCTAACATAATTCCCAAAAAACTTCATTTAGGTGGAATTTTTTCCAATAATGTCAACATAAGGTAGAAACATACATTTAGATACTTATGTTACAATATCTTCTACTTTTATCCATCTGATAGCTCTTCCATCGAATTTTGTATCATCTTCCTTCAACATTGTATGCATTTTTGGAAGATTCATGGATCCACTTCTGATGAATCAAAATATTCAAGATCATGCATCCAAAATCCATGGACATTTTGTTTAAAAAAAATTTTAAGTTACTCATAGTGGTCACCATCATTTCGCATGATTCTGGGAGAATAGAGAGTAAAAAAATTTCCAAAACTGGGTCTCTAAAGGTTACATTCACTGAGTCTAACAAACATATAAAAAAATGAATTCATTGATATAATCAGTAGCCTAGTTACCACCAAATATTCACCTGGAAAATATTCTTCATAGTAAGAATCCCTTATTAATTATCATGGTCTTATCATACTATTAATCAAGGGTCTTCATGAGTTCTAATTTTGTTTTCACTTCCTATATAATGTATGCAACATTTTGGGAAAGTGTAATTCACATCAACTTGAATCCATTATCTCTCATTTTTACACTATCATCAATAATGGTATGGAACCATTCAATAGAAAATCAAAGTCCTTAAGAAGAATTAAATCCTCTATCTACATATTCTGAAACCCAAAATATATTTCATCAAACATATCTACCGAGACCTTACTCAACTCCAACATTGTTCCTCCATAACTTATAAAATCTCAAGACTTATGAACAATATAACCAAGGGTGATCATGTAAAACTCGCTAATATTATTCTATAAGAATAATAGGACAATTATGAAATGATACGAGCTCTGAAACACTTTCTCTATGGATAACTCACATGGAAACACTCCAATGAAGAGCTTCGATACAACTTTTTTGGTCTACAACCATTGTCCTATTAAATAGTTGTAAGTTATTCCTCGGAAACATAATGTTTGGAAACAAATATTTAAAATGAACCCTATATAAAAAAACTAGGAAAATTAAAGATAATATCACCTAGAAAACAATATCATAATGTAGAAAAACGTTTAATAAGAATATAAAAGAACTGTTGAATCAAAATATCATAAATGAGAAACAAAGGACAATAAAAACATATAGACTGTGTGGTTATAACTTTCATCCAAAGACAAGGGGGTTGATACTTTAGTTTTATGAGAGAAAAATAAAAGAATGAAATAAACTATATTGAATCACAATGTGAGTATACTATATATATATATAATATATTTCACCCAGTTCATTCAACCACTTCAAAATTTTAATCGTCCTGAGGTTAAAATCCACCCCATCTTATATTTGAACATAAACCCTCTAATTGGTTAAATAATCCAACCACCTAAACATGATCATCTAGTGAACTATTTTGACTTGCAAAAGAAATTCTAGATACACATTTTAGCATATTATCATATTGATGGAATTCTATTCTATTTAACAATTTCACCCTCTAGTTGACCCATTAACCTATGACATCCAAGGACCTGAAACATAGTTTTTATCACTATTTTCATCACTTTATAAGAATTAATCATGAGATATTTAGCATTCCTCCTTCTTTTGGTCTTAATTTTTCTATTCCAATGAAAAAATAATTTGTATGTCCATATTCAACAAAGGATTCTTCATATATTATTTGATATAAGTGTAACAAAATTGGTCATATTAAAAATGATTATATATATTTTACTAATAAATATAAGTAATTTGAAATATGATCAAATCTAAAAGAAAAAAAATTATTAAACGTTATGTACATATACTAAGAAGGAGAAGATAAAACATCTAAATGTTGATCAGAGAGTAGTGATGACTGCCAAAAGGTATCATCTTTATCTATTTATGTGATAGATACACGGAGTGAATAATTCTTCATGTAAAGGATACTATCATTACAGAAGATAGATCAATTGAAAATAAAAATTAGATATATGAGAAAAAGTTTCATTTTTACCTAGAAAATAGATGATCTTAAAAAAATATCCCATTAATAATATCATTACTATTGTAGATCAACCAGTTAAAATAAGAAGTTATTTAGTAATATATTATGAACAACTTATATTGTTATATCATTTTGAATGTGAAAAGATAGATGGTTCCTTTTGTAATCACAGTATGATAACATATATATAATATTATCTTAATCAGTTCAAATGGAATAAGTTTTAAACTAATGTTGATCATTCAAATGAACATCCAATAATAGGAGTTGATGGGCCTTCTAAAATAAGTGTGATTACTATAGAGAAATTGTTAATTATAATTTCATAAAAGATTTTATGGATAATAATGTGAAACTATAGTAAAGTTATTTTCTCCAAAATCTATATTTGAATCCATATATATTCTATAGTCCTTTGTAGTTCATATGAATTATACTCTATTTAAAATATAGGTATTGAGTTTTTTTCTTAAGTATTATGTGTAGGAGGTGGTTTTTGTTGAACAACCATTTTGTTTTAAGGATATTAATTTTTTAGAACATGTTTTTATACTTACTATGCCACTTTGTTGAATTATTTTTGCAATGAGATCCTGATATCATAATTTTTAGGTTTCTTTACTTTTAATGATTTTTTATATGTAATGTAAGTTCCTACTATATTTACAAATAAATTTTCTAATGACACTGTAATCATGAAAATATTCATTGATAAAGTATTTTTGGTTAAACATGAAAAATACTTGTGGATCATTTTTCAGAAATTATGAAAAATGAATTTTTGATGAGTGTGATGGTTGAACTTGAAAATTTTATTGGATGAAAAATAACTCAAATATGAAGAGGAACTATATAACTCAATATAAGTATATAATAGATTTAAATAAATATTTATATTCTTATAATGATTCCATTATAATTACTCTTTTTGGTATAACATGGCAACCAAACATTGATGAATCAAGGAAAACAATATATAATGAAATTAATGGTATGATCATATATTTACTTTCATTAAAAAAATATTAGTTCAGATATTATATACTCTATATTCATGTGTTATATATTCCAATTTAATTCAAAAGATTCATTCCTTAAGGAATTTGAAAATGATCTTATGCTATCTGAAAGGAATTTCAGAACATATACTATTTAATATATTCAAATGTGAAATTATTATTAAGATTTATTAAGATAAAATCTTCATAGATTTTATAATATATTAGTAAATTCATACTATATATTTTCATTTCATTATCGATTCTTTAGTTTATTGGTCTTCTAATAGGAAACATTCAGTTGAATTTTCCACTTCATTAGGTAAATCTATTTCATGTGGAAGTCATTGAACTCACATTTTATGAACACAGAAAAAACTCGCTTATTTATTAATTATTTTTACTTGTAATCTGATTATTTATGATAATACCAGTGTTAATTATTTATCTATGAATACATAACATCAATCTTGTACTAAACACGTTGATATGATACATCATTTTCTCTTGGGATCACACATAGAAAGAAATTATTTTTGTTTGGTTTTTCAAAACTATAGAATGTATTACTGATATATTTACTAAATATTTAAATTAATATTTAAATATATTAAACATAATACGGGTATAATTAATGTCAATTATTTTTATACCTCTTCCTATTTTCCATTCTCCTAATAGTAAAAAAACTCTTTGGGAACGTTATGGACATTATTTATTTATATATTACAATAAAAACTCTTCATATAGGTACTTTTTATATTCTAGAATAAATATAAATTGAAGTTAATATATATATATATATTAGTGTTAGGTGATCACTTTCCATCTATTTTTTCAAAAGGTGTCTTTTTGACTACATGCGTTTTTTATCATGTGATTTTTCATGGAGAATCCCTTTATGTCATTTGATTTAATCCTATATTTTATTAATGATTTATTATTTGTTGTAGATTTTGGAGAGAGGTTAGTTGAGTTTACCTTTAAAAATTTAATGAGAAACATATTACTGGCCTAAAATTTTGTCATATTTGAAATACTAAAAAATAAATCAGATACATGATAGTAGATAACATACTTTTGGATTTATAAATATTATATAAAACTAATTAAATCAGAAGAATATTTGAATCTAAATTATTGAATTATGCCAGATAATGATTAATGATGAAATTAAAGAAATTTAAATATGCTAACAACAAAATTGAAACAAAGTTTGGAGATTGATTTATGTGAGCCACTATGTCTCTAACCCCAGACTCAAGAGGTCAATTATATAACTCACTTAGTCTCAATGTTGACCTATAACATTTCATCATAATTATTTATAAAGATCATCCTCATGAACTTCACCAGTAATCAATTAAATTTTCATTAACTTTTATGGAGTGTGAACCATTGGTGAATAGTGGTTGTAGAATGGGAGGATCACTTTAAGCAAACCCTTTAATAAGAAGCCCACAAATCTATTCATGGAAGATGATACAAATAAATATGAAGAGATTATGAATAAGATAAAGGTCCTTTATAGGATATATATAAATGGAAGGATTTTGAGAGGAAATGTAAACTAATTACCATTACCTTTGATTCGATCTTGGGATAATGTTGTTGGGAGCTTGAATTCAAAGTTATCAGGATGAGTATTCAATGATCCAAGGGGGTCATTTTATATAATCTAAAGAGGAATAAGAAACATATAGAATAACTAGTAGAATTGAACCTAGAATGTTCCATCTTAATATAAATTTTAATATAATAAAGTCTTATTTTAAAGGAAGTTATCAGCACCACCAGGTAGCTTGTGGGCTTCCTAGAAATTAGAGTGCAACTAGAAATAGCACCGAGTAGCTGGTACACACCCATTGGCTAGCCGATGGAATTTATAGAGAATATATTCTCATACATTTACAATAATACAAAAAATGGTACTCCCACATCTATCTAGTGGGTATTCTAGAAAACTTATGCTTTTGGAAAACTGGAAC
Organism: Viscum album; assembly: GCA_963277665.1. Taxonomy (NCBI): domain Eukaryota; kingdom Viridiplantae; phylum Streptophyta; class Magnoliopsida; order Santalales; family Viscaceae; genus Viscum; species Viscum album. The sequence continues at coordinate 1,926,477,952 of OY728160.1, forward strand.
TGGTTACCTGGTTCCCAGCATTGAGTAGTTAGTGTTGTCTGCAACTCTTCACCTTCAATAATGAACACATAAACATCACTCTAAGTTATTATTTGGAATATAATAGAGTTTTATACAAATTTAATCATGAATATAGATATTTATTATCCTTCATAGAGGCCTAAACCAAACCTAAAGTTACCATATAATTCCATCACATAGAATATTATAAAAATATTGAAACTTGAATAAATGATTGTGTTAGAAAGATAAGGGAGTTTTTTTATTCATGAAAACCTCATCAGATAGAGATGTAAAATATTTATGATATAATCATACCTATATATAATTAATAATTGGGAATTTTAGATTTATTCGTACACATTTTCTTTGATCTTAATATTGAACAAAACTTATGGTGTCTCATTATTCAACAAATGTTTAATAATTATTATTCTTTCATAGATTATAAATATTTCATAACACTCATAGTTTTATTTTTTATTTTCTATTTTATTCTTTTCTATAATCCTAGTGGGGAATAAATTATTGTATTCCATGAATCCTAAAGTTAGAAGTTTATCCAATGGGGATAAGTGATGTAAATGTTATTTTATGGGGGAAATTTCAATAAAGAAAAAAAGGAATTAATTAAGGGGTAAATTTCTTAAATTATTTCATTAATTATCTCCATATATAAATGGGTATTATGTTTTTTGAATTATCTAGTGTGATATATTCTTTTAATTTTATTTTAATAATTATTATTTATTATGTTTTATGAGTATCAAAAAGGAAGATATTGTTCCGTCATTTTTTTAAAATAAATTCTAATAGATATATTGTTTTGATAAATCACAACACCAAACTTATTTTAAAAATAATTACTAGAAATATTGTTACTTGTATTTTTTTAAACATATTTAACTTCATATTTATAAGTTCTAATGATATAATTCACATATATATTTTTTTATCTTTGTAAAGATGCCAAATTTATATCAAATAGATCATAGAAATGATACTTTCAATGTTTTTAAAATAATTATTTGAGAAAAAATAGATTACCATTGGTTGTTTATTACAAAAATACTTATATATTTAGACTAATACTATGAGGAACATAGTATACAATCCCAATAATAAATATTTTTTCATTACCTTATTACTTGAGATCTTTTGATTATATGTGTTTTTAGTGTATATTTAGAGCTTCCATGTGTTATGTTTTTCATAGTAAATTATATATGTTTAATTATTATATTTATTTACATTCAATACAATGTGATCAGTTAAATTTAATGGATAGAAATTGGGTTGATTCGGAATATTCAGTTTTAGGAAGTCTAAGGAGAGTGCACATTTCAAATCTGGTTGATTGAAGAGGATCTCAAGGATAGGGTGGATACAACCTTAAACTGTGAATTAAGTTAGGGTTTGTACTTTTATATTTTTGTCAGTTTTATGTATAAAATTACAAGTTATTATAACTTTTATCCCATGTATTTGGGTAATGATCCTTCTACTACTTTCACTTCAAAGTGAAGAGTTCCTTTTATTAGAACTGATATTATATATAATAATATCTTCTTAAGGAGTCTATGAGTTTTTATTCATAACTCTATTACATTTTTTTCATTTTTATTTTTCTTATTATAAATTATTATTTATCTTATATAGTTAATAACTATTGAGTGATTTAATTTAAACTTATTTTATTTACCATTGTAATCTAATTAGTTTTTGAAACTATATCCTTCAAAATGTTTATCATTTTGGGTGGGGAAAATTATAGGATTTCTTTTAAAATTTACCCCCACTCCCTTTAAGATTTCATAACATGGAAAATTCTAGGCCTACTAATTTATATATTCTTCATTCCAAAATCCACTTCTCTCTGTATGGATTATTTATTGGGCTATTCATCCTATACCATCCATAAAATATATTGTTCTAATATAACATAATAATTCCTTCTAAGTGTTTTCTTTATTCATAATCACATCCCATATATCCTCTAATAGTATTCTTATTGTGAAACCTCAAGTATTTTGGGTTAATAAATCTTGATTGTGTTTTATTGTTTTATTTTATGGAGGGTTTTTTTTGAGAACTATTATTCATAATAGGAATATTAATGTTAAAACTTTTATAAATGATGTTTTGGGAAGAAGAATAAAGTTTGGTAGATGATTTGGGTTCTTGTTCATATGTCAGAGAAGGGTTTTAGTAGTTCGGATAGTAAAATAAATTGGAGTAGGTCATTCACTATGTAAATTTTCATTCACATCATGAAAGAGTTTCATTGAGAGACTTTAAACCATGAAAGTGGGGTGGGCCAAGTGAGAGGGCCACTACATAACATTTTATAGTGTTACCCACATGTTCACAAAATTGAAGTGTTATGGGAGTGGTTTTTAAATGGTCGAAAACAGGTATATTCCCATGTTTGTTCCCCCTTAATGTTAGGAGAATAGGGGAAATATGAGGTTCAATTTTTGGTCAGATCTCCTCCCCAACATCTCCTCCAATTTCCCCATTAGTGTGAGATGGTCTATTAATTTTTTTTATTACTATTAAGGTATTTATTCTCAAAAAATTCTTCCATTCATCCCTTCCTCATGTTTACACTATTTTTTACTTCCAATGGTTACTGTTTTGGTGTTGATTCCACCATATTTTGGATGAATTTACTATTTTTTGTTGGGATTTCATGAATCCTAGTGATATTACATCCTAGGAATATATATTTATGTCATAACATGTTGTTTTGAGGATTTATTTCATCATAGTAATGTTTCTATGTTTTTTAGGATACATTAAATTATTTTTCATGTGTAATTAGTTCAATGTGTTAGGGATTTGGCCTAGAATTATTTCAAGTGTATATCATAGGCCTTATAGGTTTTATTGGTTATTGTTTTGGTGCATGTAATTTGACCAATGAGTATTTTGGAAATTATGACTATTTAAATTAAACTATTAATTAATTATTAATTCTTCAAATAAATTTCATAATTAATTATAAAATTTTCAGAATAAATTATTAGCCAGAATATTGTGGTATAGGTGATCATATTATGATGCGGGGATTAAAATGATAAAGGAAGGAGCTTTTGGTTGGTTAAATAAAAAAGGAAATGTATTGTGTTAGAGGTATGTGGTCCCTTATACACGAACCTTGGTATTATTCGTTTTATTTGTCGAATATGGTTTGGTGTCTCTCCAATGAGGGATTTTGACCCTATAAATTAACTAAATTTCTTTTTTTAGTTAAATTTTCTAAAAATGTACAAGTTCCCAGGCTTACGAGGGACCACGTATATTGTCTTAATGCCTCAATCAATGATTTGTTAGGCCCTGATTGTGAATTAATTATTTATGATATATAGAACCATAGGGATGAGACTAAAATGAACTTATTGTTATCGAAACCCTAGTGATGGATTCCCTAGTGACCTTTGTGTATAGGTGAGTGATTTCATTGGATAAATGGACAAGGTATTTCTCATATGAGAAACATATGACTCCTTTATCCTTTGGGCTAGTTGAGATGACCATGGGGAGAGTGTTCCTCCCCCACTGAGATAAGAGTACATGGGTGGGTGTTCCCTAGAATACATTGGACTTGATGGGTGTATAAAGATCGAATTAGTGATGAAATGGTTATTGAGAATGGATTGAAGAAATATACCTTGTAAAACTTACATAAGAGGGTATTAAATCATAAATGAGGCTTTGATGATGTGTAGGGATGTTGTTAGCTCTGAGTAGTGAGTGGTAACCCAAGAGATGTGTTTAGGATAATAGGAGCCAAAGTGAGGTGTTTGAGATAATATGGGACCTCGGGGACACTAGTGTATGCCCTAGTTAAATTTTAACCCTAGTTTGGGAACATATGGGAAATGGTTAGTGTCTATTTTGAGTGTAACCTCAGAAATTGAATTAATTATTTGAACCTATTATGGCTATGACAATGGAATGTCATGAACTAGAGAGGCCAATGAAAATTTTTAGGACAAGATCAAGAAGATGAACAACCCATTGGGATGGTACTAATGAGATTATTTGGGATTGGAATATTTTCCAACATAGATGTATATAAGAAATGTTTTGGTTTTCTATGGACATGAACCTTGTATTTGTCTGTTCGAAAGCATAGTCATTCAAGAGGTGATGTCAGATTGAAAGTTTCACAACTATTGACTTAGATGAGGTGATGTATTATTGGTAGATTCAAAACTATTGACTCATATGAGATGATATTAAATAAGAGGTACCACACCCATGGACTCATATAATGTGATTCATAACATGGGGAAGATATACCCATTGATCTAGGTGATTGATTCAAAATAAGGTACCCCATGAGTCTATGGGTAAAGTTTACTAGGTTGGGGATAGAGAAATATCTGAATCTAAGAGATTTTTCTTTTAATGGAATCCCATGAGATACCATATGTTATCGAACTATTAGAGGAGGGACACACCCTAAGCTCCATGAAATGGATTCAAAGAAGATATTCTTTCTAAGTTTCTATATAGAGTGTCATTCGTAGAGTATTTCTTAGATCTAGATAATGTGGTACCTAGTAGGTAGAGGAACATCCATGGATATAGGTGATGGGTAGGCTATGGATGAGGTTAGGATTTCACAAAATGAGCTCCTAGAAATAAAAAATTGGGCAATATATTGGTAGGAACAATCTCATAACATGCTCAGAGATATCCCTTCATTGAATAAAGCTATTTTGGGTCTATACCAAGTTTCTTGGAAGAACCTAAAAATTTAAAGTGGTTATATTTTACACTTATATAATTGTCCAATTTATTTTTTATCAGCATATCATATGATTGAACTACATTTATTATTTATGAAAAAAGCCTCATTTTTTGTGCCGAAATGAGTTTCACTCATATATGACACAGGAATACATGGAACTAGGGCACCTGAGAAGACCTCCCAAACTATAGGTTTTTGTTGGGATAAATCCCGAGAGTGGATCATTCCTCTATATTCCTTGGATGGGATTGGATATTGGGGTGGGGTAAGGTTCGGTGATATATTAGAGCCTCTTGTATATTAGTATCTGCATGAAACTAGATACATAAAATAGTTTTACATTACATTGAATACTAAAAATATATCATATCAATGTTATTATTATATTTTCTGTCCATTTATCATATAGAGTAATCCCTTTGATTTCTTGGGGAAACTGGGAAACAACATAAACGATGGTCTTGGATGCTCATTATGGAAATTGAGTACAACAGACATTAGTGTAGAGAGAATAAATAAACATACTTGTTCCATAAAAAATGAAATTGAGAGAATAAATAAATCCCTTGAAAACATAGAAATGAATAGAATCTAGGATATCAATAATGAAACATGTGTTGAATTGATTCATGAATAAATAAACAAAATAATACCATATCAAATGAATATGGGAGCATAAGTAAATCCATGGACAACTTAACAAGGAATAGATGTCATGATATAAATAATTGGACAAATATTGATGGGATTAATGCATAAATAAATTGATTTATTTCATATCAAATGAAAATGAGAGCATAAATAAATCCATGGCCACCAAAACACTGAATAGATTCCAGGATATCAATAACTATTCATATAGTGATGGGATTTATAAATAAATAAACTGATTTATTCCATGTCAAATGAAAATGGAAGCATAAATAAATTCATGTCCACCAAAAAAATGAACAGATTCAATAATATCAATAAATGATATTTTATTAATTGAAATGTATAATTTCTGACATCTTAGACATACTATTTAGGCCATAAGGCATCTCATATTAAACATATTTTCAAGGCCTTATGCCAAAAAATCTTAAATCAAAGGTACTACGGCTCTTAATCATATATCTTATATGTCTCATGGGACCTACAAAGGTACTAATGTTCTACATAATTATGGGTCCCACTCATAAAATAAAATTCCTATTCACTCCATCATATAATTAAATATTTCAATCCATAGTGTTCAAGAAATAAACAACAAAAATTCTTAGAAAAAAATTCTCAATGAGGCATATTTTAACAAGATTTTATCATATAGAAAAAAATATTATATAGATGAAGTTATTTTAAATAATAAAAGAATCAATAAATATATTCATGTTAAATCCCTTAATGAAATAAGTTTGGATTTCACAATATAGAAATAAATACCCATAACAAATTAAGGATAAAATATTATAGTTATTTGGTGTTTATAAAGACAAGGATGATTTCTGAGTCTAGATAGAAGAATATGTGTATTTTAATATCTAGGAGGCAAAATAAATGATATATAAATTATTTAAAATGGTTTTAAAAAGTGTATATTAAATATCCAAATCATATCCCTTTGAAGTATCAAACAATGTGTGTTGTAAGGGCTCCCTCACCATGCACCATAATAGTGGATGAGATATACCCGAACAACAATTTTTAAGGTTATTACCTTGAGATTCATATATTATAAAACTACATCCAAATTTCAAATCCATAAAGGTATTTATTAACTAGTAAAACCACACACACTTTAGTTCATTATAATTTTTGGATGTATTTATTATTGAGTGATAGTTTAAGCATTATAATGGCTTTGAAAAAGGATAAAATAAGATGAAGTAAGAAATATATAATTATAAATACATCAAATTGATGATAATAGCATGAAATATATAGAATTTATGAATCTTAAAATAAAATTTATAATAAAATATAACAAATTAATTGTAATTTATAATTTAATAGTTGGATTAGGGAAAACCCTTACTTTGGCATAGTAACATCTTAGGAAAATATTATAATGAGAACGAATAAATAAGTTATCATTTAAAAAATGTCAACTATAAAAAAATACAATGAAATAACAGGAATGGTAGTATATTAAAATGAAATTGAAGAATAATATATATCAAAGGTAATGAAATTGAAAAGTAAAGAGGAGGATTGAGGACACTTTTTCATATTAATGGATTATAAAAAGGCTATAATGATAGTGAATAAATAAGTATCACTTAAAAAATATCAATTATAATATAATACCATGGAATAAAATGAATTTATGTTTATGAAAAGGTAATTTTAAAAAACAATACAACAAATATAAGTACCTTGAAAAGGAAAGAGGGGGATTGAGGACCGTTACCATGGGAGGAATCCACTTAAAACTATATAGAGACTCTATAGAACCATAGAACTAACTTTTAGAGACTATTGAGTGGGATATTGAGATATGATTCATGACAAGTATGTTTATTTCGGGGAATTTTGATGTAAATAGTAGTTTTATACATAAGGATGGGTGTCTTTAAGGGATTTAATAATGATTATATTGTATTTAAGGATGAACAGTTTTTTGTGGAATTAATTTCAATGAATTTGTTTTGTAATTAATGTTTTATTTTTTTGATTGAGGATGTTAAAACCCTCAACCACCCATTTAAAGTTTTCATTTTTAGTTTTCTTATGACATTACCTTTTAATTTTAACCGTTTACACTATTTTACATATACTGTGGTAACTCAATTTTACCTCAGCAACATTTTGGTGTCTAAAAATAAAATTACACTTATTACATAATTTTGAAATCATAATTTGAAATATTTAATCCATTTCAAATTACTTAATTTATAAATTTAATAGAAAATAATTCTAATATAATACATGTATAACACCTAAAAGAAATATATTATAGAGGATAAAGTCATGGCTCTAAACTACTAAGCATGTGTTTCCAAAAGTAATGAATTTTTCAGTATGTTGTTTCTAAGAAAAATTTTTCATCCCGAATAAGAATTAATAAAAAATCATGATAATATCAATATTTCATTATAAAATTTATAGTATTTTTAAAAATGGTAATTTCACTTTTTACCCATGTCATCAACATTTTCATTAAATTCTCAAAAATTAATCCTAAGTTAATTTTCATTTTCTTAATCCAAAAAAGAAATTTAATTCTAAAAAATTATTCCCTAGTATTGCTAATTTTATATTTTCAATAAAAAATTTATTCATAGAAAAGAACACATTTTTTGGAATAATAAACCTCCTCACCACTATAAAAGTTACATAATATTTTGTTATATTATATCATGATTTTTAAATTAGTTCATATGATTATATAATGGAAATAACATTTATATAAAACTTAAAAGGTTTTTATAAAACATATTTTTAATTAAATTTAGATTTATTTATCCCAAAAACAATTTTGGATTCAAAAACAGTCCCAACTGACACTTTATTATACCTATATAACCAACAACAGAAAATCTCAACTATCTTATACCAACGGTCATAATTTCCATTTCCCATATTGTTTGATCTTCATAATTTCAAATGATTATATGTCTCTATTATTATTACATAATTCTTACTTCATCACTTACTTCGTTTCTTTCATATTTTCACACATATACATTGATAAAGTATATCATTTTACTGAATCTTCTCTTTTTTTATTATGGTTTGAGTGATATTTATGGGGAGATCCAACCCTTTGGAGTTCCTTTTAGTGAATATATTTTTATTCTCTTCTTATATCCCTTTACTATTTCTCATTTTAATAGTCCATATCAACACATGATGTGAAAATATTACTCCGAAATAATTATTTTTTGTAACTGTATAATTATTTTAGTAGTGGGTATTTTTGGGCTATGGTGGTTCAGTAAGTGTGTTATTATAAATTAATGAAATAAATAATTATTCAATTTTTATTAATTCATGTGATACTTGAAAATTTAAAAGGAAATTTTTAAATTAATAAAACCAATTAATAAAATAAGATAAAATAAAAAAAATGTACTATAATGTAAATAATAAATGAATAAAATCATATTATTAAAATTTGTCCATTTATTTTATTATTTTTCACAAACAAATTAATATGAAAATAAATTCAACGTATAAATGCTGTAATTTTAGGATAATGAAAACATGAATCATTGTTTTTTAACATTTAAATTACAATGACTTAACCTTCAAGATGATGTGAAAATAAAACTATTAGTAAAAGCAATGTAGTTTTCAAATATAAAAATATATTTAAAAATAATTTTTATTTAATAAAATATATTTAAATATAAAATGTATGGATGATGAAAATATAAATTAATTAGGATGGAAGTAGGCATTTTATTCTTATTACCCATCAGTCATTGGTACAAGCTCTATAGTCATTCGAGATGTGATTTTTTTTTCTCAACTAACAAGCATCCCTGTTTTATAAAACCATTTTAATAAATAAATGTTAATTTTACTTAATAAAAATGTATATATAAATCTCATTTGTGATAAATAATTGTATAAATATTTGATTTATTAAAAAAATACATTTAGCATTTATATTTATATTTCTAAATAGATTTATTGTAAATTAGGGGTAATAATAGTGGTGAAAAGTTTCATGGGTTTTGATAAATATCACACCTCTTGTATATAGTTAAAAATAAGAAGAGTGGCTCGGTATTTTAAGGAATAACTCAGTGAATAGTTAATTATTTAAAGATAAGTTATGTTTAGATTAATCAAAAAAATAACACCTAGGAATCTTGGGGATGATATGTCTTTTGGTGGGGAGGTTATAAAAACCCTCTGCCATTTTAGTTTAAGAATTTATTATTGAATTTTATTTTTTTTATTTTATGGTGGGTTTTTTCAAAACATGGATTCAGAGTGGGAATATAAATTATTATAAATATATAAAATTTGTTTTGGGATGTGTTTTGAACTTTTGTAGATTCCAATGGTACTATGGGAGTTGTTAGATAATATTCATAGTGGTTGGGAGTGTAAAAAACATCAAACCTTTCAGGGCCTAAATCGACAATATCACTATTAATTTCTATTCATTAGGAGCCTTCAGGTCTGTAAAACGGAGCTGGATAAGTGAGAGGTTAGCTACCTAAAATTTCACAGTTTAAACCCCATGTTCACCCCATGAATGCATAATTGGAGTGTTTTTATGATAGGGTAAAATCCATATTTTCCTTGGTTTATTCCCCAATCAGTTAAGGAAAATAAGGAAGGAAAAAAGGAACTATTTTTGGTTGGAACTCTTACCACCTCTTCCCCCTCATTTCCCCATTAGTAAGGGGTGATTTCATAGCCTTCATATAGTGATTAAGTTATGTTTTTTCCTTATTATTACTCCATTAATACCATCCTCTCTTTTACACTAATTTACATTTTATTTGGTAAGGGTGTCAGTTATGATTCCATCAGAACATTGTGGAATCCACTATTTTTTAGGGAATTTATTTATCCTAGTGATATGATGTCCTACAGAGGTATATAGATTCCTCCACACATCATTTTTATGAGAAAGGTTTTCATAAGTAATTGTTAAATATTTTTGGGTTAAATTAACGTATTTTGGTGGTTGAATTGGTTCTAAATGTTATCAATTAGGTTCTGGATGATTTAATATGTTCATAACAGACCTTATGAGTGTGGTTGGTTGTTGTTTTTGTGAAGTGTGACAAACTGTTAAATGATTTATTACTAGTTTTTAATTATATTGGTTTGTTCTATGATATCATTTTGTGAAGTTAGTCTTTGATGATATTTGGAAAGAGATATTGGTTGTAGAAATAAAATGTGACCATTATTTATTTTATGTTATGATTTCCCTTTAGATTACCTTTGGTATTATGAATTTTATTTATGGTATGTGATGTGTGGTCTCACCACCGAAAGAGATAGAACATTTTAATTGAAATGAATTTTATGACAATGGGAATGTTTCAAGGACTATAAGGGGCCTTAGGTACCGTCTTGATTCCATGGTCATTGATGGTCAGGTCCCAAACTATGATTTAAGTCCTTAGGATATACAAACCTAGAGGGTTGTGGCTTTAATGAATGTGGTGATTTAGATTCCCTAATTATAGGATCCCTAGTGACCTCTAGGTAGTGGTGAGAGATGACATGGAATTAATGGACAATTTATTTTACATCTCAGAACATTATGATTACTTCAACCTTTGGGATTGTCAAAATGAGCACGGGTTAGTACCCCCCCCCCACCCATTGAGATGAAATTACCAAACTGGGGGTTCCCTATGAAGACTTTAAACATATTGGGTGTGTCAGGACCAACCATGGGATGAATTGGATATTGAGAAGGTATTGATACCATATTTCTTTTTAGTCTTTCCACTGAGGCAAAAATACTTGACGAGTCTTTGACAATATTTACGGATAGCGTGACATATGAGTGATGATTTTTGGCCTGATAGAAATGTTTGACATAATAGGAGACCATATGGGGTGTCCTGGATAATATGAGATCTTAGGGACATTAGTGGGTTTCTTAATGAGTTGTTAACCCTGGAAAGGGAACATATGATAAATTGTTTTCATGATTGTGAGTTTAAATATATTACTCGAATCGATGGTTTGATCTTATCAGGGATGTGATTATAAAAGGTTGTGCACCAGTGATTATAACCTCATTTTTTGGGATAGGATCTGGAAAATGGATAATTTTCAAGATGGTACTAGTGATATGATTTTGGGAGAGATTATTTTCCCCCTGAGATGTATATTAGATATGGTTTGGTATTGATTATACACACTTCTTAGGTTTTTATGGTGGGATACACAGTCCATCAAGAGGTGATGTCCATCAGGGGGGTCATGAACCCAGACTCAGATGAGATCATATCTGATAAGGGGGGCCACACCCATGGAATTGGATAATTTTATGCTTTAATGTAGAGAGACAAACCCCTATATCTAGGTGATGGATTCCCAATAGGTAAATCTATTTACTCTCTAGATTTGTGTTATCTGGTAGCGGAGAGACACACCCCTCGATCAAGGTGATGGTTTCCCAAAAGCGATAATAACACCTTCGGAATGTAAAAATCAATAATTATGAGTTTAATATCAATTTTTTCACAATATCAAATTCCCATGATATTTTTGTATTATAGTTCTATAGAATTTGGAAATTCATTTCATAAAAAAATTTATATTACCTCTTCATGTAAACATTTTTCCACAAATAGGTTTTATGTTCACAATCATAATTTACTCATGACACTTTTCTTTAGTCCAATATGTTTTACTATGGGCCTTACTATAATTCTTAAACATACTAAGGTCCTATTAAAATATAATTAAAATTTGTGATCAGAAAATCAAACCCTGTTAAGATATATAAAAAAATTAAACTTGTTATTCTATTTTAAATTCATGAAAATCAGTCATATTTTTTCCCTTTTTAAATAATAAACTTTTGGATGAAATATTCATTTAATTATTCATGAAATAAACATAAAATACCTATGTAATCATAAAAATTTAAAAAGAAGAGAGTCAAAATCATAATCATGGGAGATACTTGGGAAAATATGAGAACTCGTGAAAAAAATATCCTTTAAAAACAATCCATTCAAATTTAATTGGACAAAACCATTCATAAACCCGTTCACATACATCATAAAATTATCATATTTCCATTAAAACTAATATAAATCATAAAAAAACTTAAATTAATCTTGATACATAATACATTCATCATATAATCACCAAAATTATGATTCCAATATAATATTAATAGTAATTATTATCAATTAATGCCATCACTTCATAGGATAAACATATTAGTTTACCCTTTCCACAATATCTTAGGAGTATATTTAATTTGTTACCTTCATAAACTCTTATATTTTACTTATATTAAAAAATATATATCTTATCTCAGAATTAACATATATCATGTTAGCTCCACAACATTATCTAATGAATTGGAGAGCTCTATCAGACTCACCCAATCATTAGATATATCAAGGTCACCCACAATCATGCACTATATCAGCCTATACCATCATCATCAATATTTTACTAGTACCATATCATGAAAAAAAATTAATATTTCACATTCATCCTAAATACATATAAACTTAGTTGAAACCATAATCAAAGTCACTTTCCATTTACATAAAAAATAAGTGGGGATATCCTTTTAATTTAAAAATATATTTAAAACATAAAAATTCCAGAATAATGGGAAAAATACATTCTCTAAAAACCCATAGAAACATGTAAATTAATACTGATAATAAATAAGTTACATCATGACAGTAAAATACATTCTTTTCATATCTGTTAAAAAATATTATTTTCGCCCCTTTTGTGAATAATGTCAAAAATTACTTGATTAGAAAATGTTCAAGAGATTCCATTTAAAATAAATTAAAAGAAAGTTTAAATAAGTTTAATTTTTCATTCAAAATAAATTAAATAAAAATTAATATAATTAATGATAAATTTAAAATAATAAGGATGTTGTAGAGAAAGAGTTTAAAACATTTAAAAATGTTATAAATAGAAATAACTTATTAATTTAGTAACTTTTAAATCAAAAGAACATTTAGAAAGATAATATTAAAAGGATTATTAAACCAATTTAATTCAATTAAGTAAATGATAAGATAAAAACATATAGATGTTTATAAAAAACAAAAAACAATACATTTTTTCAAAATTACATGATATGGAAAGAAATGAAATTGATATGATAAACCCCTTACCTTGTCTCATAACTCTCAATGTATGAATTTAACTTTCTTAAATAATAAAATTTTATTAATTTTATAATTTATTAAGAACCATTTTAAAGTTATTTACATTATTCATATTCAATTTATTTCATTTATTTTTGTGACATATTTATTTAATAAGTTAGTTATGTTAAAGTCAGATATTATTAGGTTATTTAGTCCATAACCTTTAGAAAAGCTTTAATACGTTGACCAATGTCAATGGGGTCATTATTATATCATGTAGATAATTTTAAACATGTTATAATTATAATTATTATAATATAATATAAATTAATATCTATCCATCTAAAGCAGTCAAAAAAATGTATCACAAATTTTCCAGGAGATTGTTTTTCATATGTACGCATGAACAACATTTTAATAATTCTACAATGTCGGATAGAAATAAAGTCGGTTGTATTTTATATTTCTAGAATTATAACTATATTTTGTATTTTGTATTTATCCACTATTTTGATATTCATATTTAAAAAAATATTTTTATATTATTAAATAAAATTTATAAAATTGTTAATATTTAACTTATATATTTGTTCCAAAAATGAAATAAAAAATATTTTTTGAAAAAAAAAATTTAAATTATAAAATAAAATTATATTCACTAAATATCTAGTAACAAATTTATATGAATTTTAATTTATTTTACTAAATATATGGTCTATAAAATTCATTATATTTGTTTATATATAGTGATTAACATCACTTACTATAATAAAAATACATTACACACTTAAATCAGTTTTATAAAGGTTATATCTTTTAATCTTATATTATTTTATTTAAAATTGAGTTATTATTTCCCAAGAATTAATTGGTACAATTTTATTGATGAAAACTTCTATAGGTAAATTTCATAAAATGGTTACTCATTTTCATTCAAGTCAATCCAACCATATGGTTATAACATCAATATTAAAATAATATTATCCTAATAGTATATATCATTTCATTTTAGGCTTGGTATTGCATATGGTACATGAAATTGAATATAGTATTATTTTTAAAAGAATATAAACTAATATCTTGGGATGATATATTGTAACCTCATTAAATAAATTATGTCATCGCAATTGTATCTTGTGACTGATAAAATGGGTTTATAACATTTTCAAAATCAATTATATGGAGTGGAAGATAAATATATATAAGTGAAAGGAAATAAATTTTATCCATTTTTAATGGATTTAAAGAAACTACATCAAAAAAAATTATTTTTGAAAGGAACATTAATGTCCATGCGGATACTTTAAAGCTAATAATTTTCTAAATGATACATTAATAAATTTTCCTCAAATCATGTATATACCATTATAAGACACATAAATTTGAATGAGTTTGAAAATTCTTAAATAAAAAGTTTAGTGTTACCTTCTACATAATACTCAATAGATTTTAGAAATAAATTTTCAACATGAAATATATTTTATTAAAATATATATACTTGATATATTTTCACTTCATAATTGTAATTTCATCCTTCATTTTTCCTTTAATCATTTTTCACTTATATCTCATCTCTTACTCCAAAAAATTAATATTAATGATGAGTTTTTCATTATTTAAGCACTAACATAAATATCAAATACATCATCAGATTGATAAAAAATATGGAAAGTTATTTCACTTATTTATATATATTAATGATAACAAAATAATTCTAGCACACATTAATATACTTTCAAATATTTAATAACCAACGTATGAGGGAATACTATATTAGTCTCCGAAGCCTAAAAAATAACACGTAAAGTTTATCTCAAATCATTCCAAAATTAATTAACCTCAAAACTATTCTAAATATTTTTGACCAAGTTTAAAACCCCAAAATAAGAAATATTTGATCACATATTCTTCTGAGATAAATTTAATATTTATCTCCAAACAATATTAATCAATCATATAGTAACATTCTAAAAATTTATATGACCTAGTAATATATTATCCAAAATATAGTTATATTTTCAATAAACCACCATAAAACATCACAAAAAATCATGTATGCTTCCAACGGTTAACTCAATCGTTATCCTCCAAATAATATCAATAAATATTGTAATGACCCAGGTTTTAATAAAATATTATTCCATGAATAAAAACTAGGTTTGATATCATGCTCCACCTACAACACTAAATCCAAAAATTACAAACCATTTTTTGGTGGATGAAAAATTTTAAATTATAAATAGCTGTAATGGAATTATAAAATATACAAAAATATATAAGAATGGAACAATACAAAACGATGTACGCTTTAAATTTTAACTCAATTAGTGAAATTAAAAAACTAATAAAAAATTTTGTAAAATTTTATTTATTCAAGTATAATATAATCTTTTATGAATAAAGGATTAAAAATAGTTTAATTTTTAATATATATAACTTTGAAAGAATATTAAATAATATACAAAAATCCTTTTTACTCGAAGAAATAGTTGTTCCCTATATTTTAGGTTTTTAATTAATAAAAAAGTTTACAAATATTAGAATGTAAATTTGAAAGTATTGGATGTATTTATTGGTTTATCTGGGAAATATAAACATAATATGAAGTTCTTATATTTTTATAAATAAAATTGATTTTTTTAGGTGAATAGCGCAATATACACATTTTATAAATAAGTTACTTTTATATAATTTTTGGAATATAATAATTATTCATAAATTTATGAAACACATATATTGAAATTTTTTTAATTTTTTGATTTATATTATAAATTTTAAAATATGACTACTCTATTTAATGTTTTAGATCTTAAGAAATATATTTATCAATATTTTTTTAATGCATTTTATACATATTATTTTAAAATTACTTTTTGTCAATTTTTGAAAGTGAATCAAATTAAATGTATTTAAAATTTGGAATCAGCGTTTCTAAATATTCTAATATGGACTATTTTATTTTTTGAGTATAAATCATAAGCAACTTAGGTAAAAATTAGTTAATTTGGTAAAAGATAAAATGGTAAAACTGGTAAAATTAAGAGTAAAGGATATCATAATAGTTTAAAACAATTGTGGAAATGTGTGTTTTAGGCCTTAAATTACCTTATCACTTCTTATATCCATTATTTCACAATTTTGGAACCCCTTTCCCTGAGATTGAATTCCCATTACATAAAACTTTATGGGTTTTTACAAAAATATCATCACATTTTCCTTATAAAAGGGTATCCCTTCTCCACACTTCCCCTCAGAAAAAAAACCCCAAATATTAAACCAAACATGGACCTTACCTCTCTTAAAAACTCTTATCCCCCTTAAATAGGTTCTGTTCTTCTCAAAATAAAATACATCAAAGGATTATGCCTCTTTGAAAATGAAATAATCCAAAAAGTGAGGAGGTGATAGCACATTCATGGAAGGAAAAAAACAAATTTAAGGGATAATTTCCTCTATCTTACATTCGAGGAGACATGTTTAATTTTTTCAACTAGGTTATATTTTATATTTTGTATTCACTGCCCAATTTATTTCCCATTATTTCATTATCATACGTTTCATGAGATTTGAAGTATCATTTTAGGAACTCCCTATCATATTATTTTGACACAAACATTCCTTGAGTAGTAAGGTACTTTGGTAACTCCAGTATGTTTTTTGAGTTATATACTATCTTTTCTACTTCATGAAAAAAGGTTAATTAAATTAAATTAACACATTTTACATATGATTTAAATATTTTTCTATCTAGGGAAAATAATTTCTTAATTCATTTTTCCATTAATGAATTATTTTCTTTTTGATAGATTTATAATATGTATTGAATAATTATCAACCTCTTAAGTAGTGATATCTCCTAAATTGATCTTTCTAGAAGTTTGTCATTTCTCTAAAAACTATTGTTCTCCTTTATTATTTTAAAATCAAAATACAAATCAATTCATATGATCAGAATACTTTCACAATTAAATATAATACTTATTTCTCTCTTTTTTTATTTGCCTTAGGTTTTCCTCTTTATCTCCAAAGGGATCTATTTTTCATAATGTTATATTGTATAAAGTTGTATGTAAAATATTTTATGATGTTTTAATTTTTGGAGATTTAATTTGGTATAAATTGGTCTAGATTAGGTGGTTATTTATGTAATACCTTTTTATAGTAATGCGAAACACATTCTTATTCCAAATTTTTATTTACGTGATTGTTAGATTACTTTTCTTATGGAACACACATGTGAGGTTAATAATTAAGTGATATTTGGTTCCTATGTATCCCACCAATTAATTATAAAAATATTTATATCTCAATAGATAGTGGTGAAACAAGTAGTGATACTCTATCTAGAATGATAAATTGGGTTCTGATGCCTGATCTTCTATATCAATGTTATTTTAATAAGATATTTAAATCTAAATTTTTTTTCTCATATAATTCTAGTATCACCATAGGTAACATGTTGATATGATTTTTCTCCCTTATTTGGTATTTGAGCTCACCATTTTCTTCTGTTTCTATTCCAAGAGCATGTGGATGATTTTAACCTGAGAAATACTTAGAATTTGACCATGTATGATGAAATTATAGGGAAAGATTCATAAGAATTGTAAAATAATTTGCTTTTGTAGATTGTCTCCAATGACAATAAACCTCTCATTTTTCATGATGATGAGTTTACTATGTAATTCAATATTTTAAGTATTGAAATGATGTACAATAAATGAATGTTTATCTAAGGTCACCTTAGATGGTATGAGAGGAAAGGATTAATTATTTTATAAAATTAGTTTAGGTAAATTTTGTATTAACATCAGATAACTTTTGTGAAAACCCTATAGATGAGTCTATGTATATTTGGTTATCCTAAAATAATTTTAATGTCTTGAGTATACAGTTTTTATAACAAACAATATCTATCTAGATACTTGAAGTTAGATTCAGGTGTAATAAAGATTCACCTTGGGGTAATCATCCTGAAAAGGGTTGGTTGGGCATTTAATTGATCATCACTCAAATTCACAATGAGTGGTTGAAATACAACACACTTATACAGACACTCCTAAGGTGTATTATTTTATTTATCATATTCTATTTTTGATCCAATATAACGGATTTATTTTCTGATTACATAGAGGCATAGGTTTAAGAATAATGATAGAACTGAACATAATAAAACCTATGTTATACTAAGAATGATATAGATTAAACTGCAGAAATTATAGTACAACGTTATAATAATAAATTTTTATATATATTTACATTTATTATTATGATAATTATCACATATTTTTCATTTTTCATTACTCATGTTAACCGTTTTAGTTTTAGTTATGGCTGAAAACCAAAAGTAACTTAGTTAGAAATGGGTGAGATGGACAATACAGTGACTATATCAATGATCAACCCATTATAATGGGAGACGGAGTGATTAACATGGGGATTATTCTAAACCAACTATCATGAAATATGATTTACAATGTAACCATAGTTTAAATCCTAAGAGCACTAAATAAGACAAAAATGGAGACTGGTAAAAATTTAATCAATGTTGATAATGAAGGAATGATTATTCAACCACCTATATATCAAAAATGATGGAATAATATCTAATGGAATTACATTGAGGGGAATGGGATATTATTTTCTTATGGAAGAGAGGGGCATAAATTCTTAAAATATAGTAGTAAAATGAATAGTTCAGTTGGAAAAATGGTAATGGAAAATGACCATTTAAAAACACCATTAATAATCCAAGTCCCTAATTGTGGAAAATTGTACATTATCTAAGTTAGCATCATAATACAAGGTATGATAAGGATGAAAGGAGTGAATAACAACCAATTCCAAGGGAATAGGGTAGATCACATTCAATGGATATTTATGTGATAGATTGTGATAAATAAATCCATTACATTGGAATAATTAATATGGGTTCTTAATTATACACACTCTAAGTTGATAAATGTTTTTCTCAGTGTACCACCTTGATTTTTTTTCAAATAAAATATCTAGTTATATGACTAATTCATTTTTATATTTAATCTTATAGAAATATAAATCATAGTATGGTACTTGTACATTTATTTCACAAGATTCTAGAAATGGATTAACTATTTCAACATAGACAACACGTCCCATGATCTTCGTTTGATTACCCAAAACAACTTTTTTATTGAACAAAAATGAATGGGGTATAAAAAACAACCAGAAATAATCATGGAGTGACCCAATTGTCAATAAAATAGAAGAAAACATGAATATATTATCTTTTTCATCATCCATCAATACACTACCACCATGTGTAGGTACTAATGTTTTTGAAGAAGATGAATGTACCATTCAAATGGTAGATATAGAATAAAAACCATCACCACTTCCACTACTAAAATAAGACACTGTGTTTTTGTGAAAAAGGATGAGGTCAGCTGGTGATGTCAGGGTAAGGAGTAGTTTAAGAATTAGGTTTCATTTCTCAGAGCAAATGTGCACATGAATTGCATGCAGGAAATAGTTCTCGTCTTGGTAGTCCCTAATTGGGAACATTAATAAAAATTTAGGAATAGGTGGTAGGAAGTTCATCCCCCACCAATCATTATCTAGGATTAATTTATATAGTATGAAGTGCAGGGACAGGTGCAACATGCAAGTTCTGTGAGGGGTTGTTATCTGTTGAGGCTGGAGATATGGGGGATTGATAATATGGAGAGGGTGAAAGTTGGTATTGTGGATATTTCTTCTTGAAAAAGGAATGGGGTGATTTGAGCATGGATCTCAATGAGAATTATAATGAGTATAAGTATTCTTTGTCAGCTTCATCATCCAGCCTCAACTTTCTCAAAGCACAATAATTTTTAAGAAGTGTGGGTGATGATAGATTAATGTGTATGGAGTATCTATTATGAAAATAGGGAATCTTGTTTCATACTTCAAATGAATTTATTATAATCTATCACTACCATTGTAAATATAAACACATTGAAAAATAAATTAGTTCTTACCACCAAACCTTGAGAGGTATTTGTAACAACAATTGTTTTCATAGTTTGATCCCTCAAATATTTATTTTTGTAGCTCAAGTTTCTTCTTCAGAGTTGGCAAAGTATTTTGGGTGTCGGAGGATGACATAATTAATATATTAAAACTATTAAATAATTTTAATCGCAAAAATGAATATTTTTGAAATAAATGGAATTCTTATTCATCAGATTCCTAGATAGAAAATCTAAGACTGTGATTGTTTCTAAAATGTGGGAATTTTTCTAGATGCAACATAACTTTGGTTAGCATCAGATGTTCCATAGATCAAATTCATTGGTGGGCACATTAAATATATTTAAAATTATTGTTGTCTATTTTATTTAATAAAAGACCTTTCCTTATCTTATATTTATACACCACTATGGAAAACCGCAATGTTTGGTAGCATAACCCTGGGAGAATAAAAATGAGGAGGAATAGACACCATTATAATTGATTAAATTTGGAATCCCGGACAACAAAAATTGATCAATAATATAATGGGGAAAATTAATAATGTCATGTAATCTTCAACCACATCACTAGTGATTATGTTAATTACCAATGATCTGTCCATTATTGAGGTAGGTCTCATTACATTAAGGATTCCTACTCATATGTTCTAGATTATTGTGCATGGATTGATTATCTACTTAATTCCTTGATTTTCATTCTTTTTGAAAAAAATATTTAATTAATATTCATGAATCTAATTATGTATTTTCATTACACTACTATGTTACACAACTTTTGGTTTCTTTTACAATGATCATTTTTTGGAAATCATAATGGCCTATTATAATCTCACTTTTCTATTGTGCATTTCCCATATTCATTCTCATTTCTCTTCATCATCGGTCCATTGGGTTAGCCATTTGACATTTCCATACTAGATTAAGTGTGAAAACCCCCTAAAATTATTATTCTTACATGAACGAAATTGGCATCGATGTTATACTAATGGATTGATGTGGAGAAATGGATCTGAGATGTTGTTTTTATGTATTTAGGACCTACTTTGTATATGGGAGGAAAAAATGATTCTTCTTGGGTGACTAAAATCCATATTTCCATCCACCAAAGGTCAATATTAAATGATAGATGTTCCCTTTGATTTTGGATGATTTGGTTGATTAAATAGTGACCACAAAAGTGGTTTTGGAGGATCTGGTAGATGTGTGAAGATTGGTAGAATAGGTACTCGACTACACACCTTGTATTTTGAAAGAACACTTTTCGTTTTTCTCATATTCTCATGAGAGGTAGGGTTTAAAGACTAGTTAAATATCACACATCATGGGGCTAGGATTAGATTCTTCTTAATATTACCCTTATTACTGATCTGTGTACAAATAGCACACACCCATGGCCCCAGGTGATTAAACTCACCATGTCCCGGTAGGAAAACACCATGTGAAGGTTCATAGATAGTTGAGTAGTATCAAGGGAAGATCATGATTTGTATATCAAGTGATTCCTCATATCATATTCCTTGATGCACACACCATGGTATTTTCCTAGAACCTTATAGATTTGTATCAACTTCTTAAAGAACTAGATTTGGGACCCCATGTTATCTATCTGGAGTGGAATCTCTACGTCGGACGTGATGGTGGATTTTTTGCATCTATGATACATCATGAGATGATACAAGTTGTAATATTCTTTTGGAAATTTATTATCTAGTGACAGTGATCAGGTTCGAATAAAAAAATTAGGTTGAGGTTAGTACTCCACTAACTCACCAAGGTGTGGGTTCCTAGTAAACTATATACAAGTAGAGTTGGTACTCACCCCACATTAAACTATTTTATTGTATTTTTTAAACTTATTCTAAAATTAATTTATGTAACTTATCGGATTTGAATGTTGAAAAATTCATCACATATTTGGAAATGGGATGCTAAAATTTGGTAAATAGGTCCCCTTAATGTTTTTTCAATATCATTAGGAAAAATGTTTCACCTTAGTAAGAATAAAACCAGGAAATAATATTAGGATAATGCTTAAAATTTTCTATAACACATTCATTTATCATATTATATGATTGTAGATGAAAAATTATCATGTATGACTCTAAAATATTGCTACTTTATGTAATTTTTTGATTATGAATTATATATTATTCTATGAAAAGGATCATTAAAAATTTTTACCCTTGAATTTAATATAACTAAAACTTTTTCAAAAGTATAAAATGAGGATAAATTCATTTATAAATTATTATTTAAAATATTAATAAATTTTTTTATCAAGTTAATTTATTTTAATATTTTAGTGATGGAATAATTACCAAAAATGTTAACGTGACACCGACACAATACCTATTTATGTAAATGAAAAATAAAATAAACGATTTTAAAAATATCAAAAGTAGTAAAATTTTGAAGAGTTATTGTTTTCCATGATTTTAATAGATAAATATAACATATTAGGTATATCCTAAATTTTTATATTATAATTCCATAGTAATATTGATGAATTTCAGCTCCAAGTAATTGAATACTTCAAGTAATGACATTAATGATATTTTTTAACAAAAATATTTTATTAAGTGATTAAAATTAATAAAAATAAATTATTCATCCATGTTAACAAGATATGGTTTAATGTATCAAAAATCATCTATTTATGGGTCACATATATTTTTATAGTAACATTATTGACCTTTAAATATTCAAAAGAACATTGATATTATAGTAGTTGTCAAAATTGTTCGCGAGTGTTAAAACAAAAAGATAAGGGTTAAAACATCACCAAAGCATGTAAAATTTTTATTTTATGTGAGAGTATCATGTCATAATCATATTATATTTTATATACATAAAATTATATCCACTTTAACCATAATATTAATTTATATTAATTTAATACTTTAAGAAATTTCAAGAGTGCCCCCCCCCCCATTACTTATAAAAAGTAACCACTTATCCTCTATTCCTCACAAGTTTGGAGACTTATATCTAATAAAATAACTTCCATAATAACTTACTAGATTCATTACACACATACTAGATGTTTTTTCTGTCAAAAATACTATCCTTTCCTGTATTAAGTTTTAATCTGAAATCAGTTTCTCAATGAAAAGGCATACCTCTTAACCGAGTACATTCGATTTTATTTATTCATGTACCGACTATAAATTCATGGAATACATTATAAAATAATTAATTATGTATACTTAATAAAATTATTTGTTATTTTTATGATTTAACAACCATTATGCCCAAAATTTTCATTTAATGGGAAAGGAAAACATCACTCATGCATACATGGGGACTACCACTTCCACAAAGTGTTGTTTTTTATTTTTCATCACCACTACACATAGATGGTTGTAATTATGGAATTAAAAATTATATATGATATATATTATAATAATTTTCGTCTATGATGATGAATTATTATTTAACTTTTTTTTATTTCCATCTATCAAAAAATAGAAACATCACTCATGTGTATGTTTGGCCTATCGTCTCTAAGAAGTGATTTGAATCATTTTTCATCATAATGTTATATGAATAGTTATAGAATTTTATATTATTATTAAATATTATAAACATTAATGGATATAAATTATAGAGATTATGAAATCATTAAAAATGTATAATGATTGGTATAACTGAATTGAAACATGCATGAAAAACGAAGTTCTTATCTCCCAGAAAAGTGATTTTATTAAAGAATTGTTAATAAATGGGTTAAAAATACTACATTTAAATCATACATGGTAGGATAAAAATTAATAAGGTTTTTTAATACATTTAAAATAATTATATATTAATTATAGTATATTTTTTAATGCATATTAAGAAATATGATACTTCAGGTAAGGGATTTATGTTTTAATCCCATTTAAATCGAGATTCTATATTCTTGAATATTCCTTGAGAAAATTATATGATCCTCATATAGTAAATCCATTTAATTTTCTTATCCTAGATTTATTCACTTAATATTCATTTAATATTACCATTTCCATTGATGTGTTACTTGCAATGATCGGGAAAATGTTTTTAATAAAAAAAAGAATTTATTTCCACTTTGGTTAGGATTATTTTTCTTCCTTGTTTATTTTTCCTTTAAAAAGTTTTCAATATTGTTTTAAGATTATTATTTCAATGATTAAATTAATTTTTTACCATGTTTTAATAATTTATAAAATTGTCTCAAAGGATTTTTATATTCTTTTTTCAAATGAGGTACTTTTGAATTTTACTGAAAATATAAAGGGAATATTTTTTAAAAAACACATCCTAAATATAATTTACCACCATAATTGTAACTAAAATATTTTAAGATTACTTTAAAAGTATCCATGGTTCATTTCAAATAAAAATAATTCCACATATTTTTTTAAAATTTTAAATATTAGGTAAATTTTTTTAAAAAATGAATGTGGTATTATCGTCAATAAAAATTCGTGTCATATTTTAAATGAATTTTAATTTATAATAATTCCCTTTATATTAATTAGTAATTCATCAGGATATGATATAATTATACAATCCTTACTCTTTATTTGTATATTTTATGGTTATAATGATGAGATTGTTATGAAACTCGTTTACATTCTATGAGATATTCATGGATGAAATGATGAAATGTTTATAAAACACATTTCCTTTACATTATTTATATTCTAATGGTATAATGAATGTCTAATGATATTTTGGAATACATATTTTTGGTTTCATTTTGTGATGTTTTGGATCATAATTATATATCCGTCAAACGCATTCATCAAATATTTATATCTCATGATATAATTATGGGGAATTAGTTAATTTTATCGATCCACCTCGGAAAATAAGTAGCTATTCCTAATAAACTATAATAAGTAGTGGTTTATTTAAGATCCATTATGATATGGGAAATATTTTTTGATGCATGATCCAATAATATTTAATGTTATTAGCATTCATTGTCTAAATGTTAAATGGTTTTTATGCCTATAATGGTGCCACACCTTTATGACATGATTCTATGCTTATGGTTTGAACAAATAGTTCCTGATTGATTTTTAATGATCCATAAATCTCATGATTCATGTATTTAAAATAATAATTATTTATATCAAGGATCATGAATATGATCAAAAATAAATTAGGTATGAACTTTAAATTTATGATCAAATTCTCCTACCCTTATCATTATCTTATACTTTCATCTGAACATCAATTGATATCTCACTAGTTTAACTCTAGTTAGAAAATAATCTCACCCACTCTTATCTTTCATTTCACTATGTTATAAACAGAGGTTTTATGTAAGGTGTGTCAAGAAGGGTACAAAGTGATGAAAATTTATGAGAGATCATACAGAATGTACCTATATAAAATATCTCCAAATAATCTAAACCATTATGGTTCTAGAACAAGTCAAAATTTTATATATTGAATATTTATGTTAAATGATATGTTATATATGTACAAAAGCATGGGTCACTTTAGTAGGTATCAGATCATGATTTAATCAATACTTTGATATTATGATTAGTGACCCATGACATGGTATCAGAGAATAATTTAGTGAAAATTTTGACTCCCTTTCATGGTATGAGTTTAAGATATTATATTTCAATAATTACTTCCCTAGTATTATTTTTATAAAAATTGATAATGGATTCCTTGAGCCTAATAAAAAGGAATAAGAATTCATTGGAAAATAAGACGTAAATTTTACAATAACTTTAGGGTATGTTCCTAGTTTAATTATCAGTTCTGAAAAACAAATATTGATCCTTTAGTGTCTTAGAACCATGTCTCTTATAGGTATAGTATATAATATTCTATGGTAGTTATAAATAAATTATTCACCATACACTCAAGGTAGATTTGTAAATTTTGTATTCCCATTATTCTTAGGATTTTTATAAGAAAAGGAAGTTGGAGTCTCATGAAAACTCAAATAAATCTCTTTTTGTATAGAAATTTTATCCATATACATGGTTAAAATGTGGGAATAAATATTAAGGAAATTTATTAAACGGAACTGGGAGATATGTTAAATTTTTAAAGGCTTGTCATAATGCCCGTGAAAATTGAAACATTGTCAATAGAATGATCAATGCAATAGAGGAAAAGAATATGTCGAAAAATGCAACATCAATGCTTCAATGGTGAAAATATAGGGATTATGGGTATTAAACTTACCAGTGTATGAATAGTATGGTTCATGAATATTATCAATGTTAGAAAATCTCTTAAACCCCTAGATAAAGGGAAATATCATGTGATCACAACATCCAAAGTGGTTAACGGGATTGAAGTGTTTAAAGGTACACTTATCATCCATTCTATAATTTCTAATAAATTATTTTATTCATTCTATACCCACTTTTTTATATCTAAGTATTTTTATAACGGTATCAAATTACCGCCTGAAAAATTATATGTTGAGTTAGCAGTGAAAATATTAATGGTATGGTGATCGCATAATATGGTTATAGTTACTCTCTAATTGAAATATGTTGTTATTAGTTTCCAGAAAATATTATGATTTTACCATTAGTTGAATTTTATATGATTATAGTCATAGATTGTCCTTATTTATATACAACCCATCTCAATTTATTAGGAATGGAAGCCACGTTTTACTTTTCGAATAAACATATGATTCATTATTAGTGTGAGAATGAATATGAACATTAAATGGAAATTAATTCTATTTTGTGGGTTTTAATTGATCTAAATTAATGGTATATATCTCAGATGGTTGGGGAGAAACTCAATAGTGAAGATATATCTATTCTATGAGAGTTTTTTATGCCTTTTCAAAATAATTACCTATTATACCTATGAATAATGAATTTTTTTTTATAATTGAACTTATACTAGGTTCCATAGTTATTTTAAAAAAAACCTATAGAATGTCCCTTGTTGAGTATTAGGAATTGAAGAAGCTTCTCTAAGAGATTCTTGATAAGGTATTCTTATGCCTGAGTGTGTGACCTTAGGGTGAACATATACTTTCTTTTTATAGTAATGTTTTTTTAATTCATATTTTAATTTATTATCCAGAACGTAACAATATCACTATCAAGAACAAGTATCATATACTCTATATCAATGATCTTTTTGATCCATTGTGGGGATACCAATACATTTCCAATATTTATCTTCATTTTGGATATAATTATTTGAGTGTTATAATGAATTATATACCAAATAAAGCTTCCCATACAATGTATGAGAATTATAAATGTATAGTGATTCCATTTGGACTTAATAATTCCCCTGTTATGTTTATAGATTTAATAAAGAAAGTATGTAGATATTTCCTTGATCTATTTTTAGTAGTATTTCTAGATGTTGTTTTTTTATATTAAAATATAATGGAGGATAAATATTATTATTTGAGAATTATAATGAAATATATATAGAAGGAGAAGTTTTATTTAAAATTTACTAAGTGTTAATTTTGGATTCAAAAAGATTCATTAATACGTAACACAATATCAATTGCAGGTTTGTAAGTAGATCCTTCAAATAAAAAAGTTATTAAGAAATGGACTTGACCAAATGTGGTATCCAAAATACATAGTTTTCATAGGTTAGTTGGATACTAAAAATTTTTTGTGATATATTTACCATAATAGTTTAATCTACTTTCCATGTTGACTCTAAATGGGGTTAAGTTATTATGGATGAATTATTATGATGAAGATTTTAAGGATCTAAAGAGAAATTTGTTCAGTGAACCTATGCTCACACTACCCTATATTGGAGAAGGGTTATAGATCTATAGTGATTCATTAAATAATATAATGGGATGTTTCTTTATGGAGAATAATAATATAGTGATAGCACATGCCTAATTCCAATTCAAAATACATGTGAACAAATTATCCAACTCAAGATTAAGATCTGGAAGTGGTAATTTTTGTACTGATGATATAAAGGCATTTTATTTATAGTGATAGGTGTGAAATATATAAAGATAATAAAATATTTATGTTTATATTCACAAATAAAGATATTAATATATTCTTGATAAGATATTTAGAAGTGATTAATGATTATGACTATTCAATTCATTATGAGCCTGTGTAAGTGAACAAGGGGTGATTCTCTGAGTTGAAAGTACCATTCCATATTTTCCAAGATGAGGATAAAAAGAGATAAAAGGCTTATAGATTTTTAGAATATTTCACTTTAAATCTACTGGAAAGGAAACAAATAATGTATTTCCCATATAAATTCTCAGTCATCTTTCCATTTGAGGATTAAATAGAAACAAAAAAATAAGATGTCGAATTGAAAAGGAAGATTAGAAGTATTCTTAAGTTCACCATGATTTTTATGGAATGATAAGGTTAAGTAACCATGTATATGTCCCATAAATACCGTAATTGTAGAAGGAACGGTAATATGAAGATCATAGTTTTTCATTCTCTATTCATCTTGAAAGTATAAAAATGTATATAGATTTGAAATAATTTTTTTTGTGGGAAAACAATAAAAGGGATATTATAGGTTATTTATCATGATTCGTGGTACTTTAAAAATTTAATGATAAGAGGTAGGAGTATAATTTTATGTTATAACCATTACCCATACCATAATATAAATGGGAAAACATTACCATATATTTTTTCATTATAATCCTAAAAAATGTAAAATTAATAATGTTATTTTTGATTTAGTAAACATAATTATGAAGTCTCATTACCTTAAAATAATATTTATCTCTTGATAATATTTCTATTATATACATTAAGGAATCTGTAAGGTTTCTTGGGTAACCACATTATATTGTTTCTCACTAAGATATAAGGTTTAACTTCATGTTTGGTCAAGTCTTCAATAAGCCCTAGATTCAGTTTTGTGTTGTGGTACTTCATATAATTCTCAAATAGATTGTTGTTCGAGAGAACCATACAAATACTAGAGGATATGTTGAGATATTTTATTATATATTTTATAGGTTTTTGGCATCAACACCATCCTCTACTCGGGTTTTCTTACAATAATACCTTTCACCCAAGTATTTAGATGGATCCTTTTGAATACCCCTATATAAATTAGTATAGATCACCAAAATTCTCAAATGAATTTGGATAAATAAAGATATTAGAAATTGAGATTATTGATGTGATGGAATACAATGTTAAAACCATTCGGTAGCATGTAATAGAAGCTCTAAATCAATAAAAAACATTATACTGAAAATCATTGGTTAGATTTATATATTAATGTTGGTGAAAATGTATTTCTATGAATATCTCGTTGGAAAAAGGTTATGATATTTATAAAAAAATGTAAAGTTAAGCCCAATATATATCCTTCCATTTTATATTATTGATCACATTTAAATGGTATATTATCTTTGGGAAATTCTTCTAAATCTCTATCACGCTCATGATTTGTTCCACGTATAAGTACATAATTGATCCTTCATATATACTGAACAAAAATTTTGTACTACAGGAACATGATCTTTCATATATATAACAACATGTATAAATCATGTATTATAATGACAAGGTTTTACAGAACAAGACTACTCAACTGGTTAATGTTTTGAGGGATGAATCATAAATTTTAAGAAGTTACTTGGGATCGTTTGGATGTGATGAAAAAGAGATATCCCAAGTTATTTGTATTATAGTGACAAAATTTGGAAGCCAAAATTCATTTTAAAGGGGTATAATATAACACCTTGAGATTTTAAGATATATTTATCTATAATTAAATATTATTTCTTTAATATTTTTCATTACATGTAACACCGTGTTTAAAGGAACTCTGATATACTATTAAAATATTATTTTTTTAATGTTACAATTATTTTTTATTTGTTGGATTATAGGGTATGAATATTAATAAATCAATTATGAGAACATTATGGTATAAAATTAAATAAATAATCATTTGTTTTTAATTTTTTAGAAATTAGAAGGAAAGTGTTTGAAGGTAAATAGATTTTTTTTTCTCAAAAACAATTTTTATGCACACAATATGTTATTATATAAAAAATTTGATTAATATAAATTAATGAAATATTTTAATGAAATTAAAATATAAATTGTTAATTAAAATGTTTCAATATTAATATAATAAATCATACTAATAAAGACATAATAATGAATATAGTTTTATGTTCAAATGTACATTTTTTATAAAACGGTTTTGTTGTGCTTTGCATACTTATTGTAAAATGAATTTTTACCACATAAAGAAATTTAATATAAAAAAATGGATTTATTATTTCTAATATTAATTTTTAAATTTGGTATGCAGGTTCTTTTTATTTTTTTCATTATGAATATTATATTTGGTAAAATTATTCACCTTAAATATTCTAAAATGGGTAAAATATGGCTAAAATGTTGGGAGAAAGCTTTAAAAAATTTCTAAAACACGGATTTATTATATTGGATGAGTATATTTCAATAATTTACATAAATTTATTGAAAATATGGTAACATTGTGAAAAATTTAATTGACTTTTACCTTTATATTATATTAAGAAATGGAAAAAAATCTCACTATCTTGACTTTAATATCTCAAAAAAATTACATACAAGAAAAAAGAAGAAAATTTTGGTTTTAAATGATTATTTAAAATAAAATTTAATTATTTTATCTTGGTAATTTATTTTTAATTTTAATTGATGTAATAATTACCTAAAATTCATAAACAACTTCAACACAATATTTATTCATGTAATAGAAGAAAAATAAATGATTTTAGGAATAAAACAATAAAAACAATTATTATGAATTATTATGTTCCACAAAATTTTCATATAAATATAACATCTTAGATATGTTTTAAATATTTATATTTTATTTCCATATGATCTTTTATTTAATTAATTTTAAAGTAAATGAATATTTCCAAAAATGACATTAAAGATATTTTATGATAAACAATATTTTATTAAATGATTCTAAATTTGAAAAATTATTATGTTTAGTGAATTGAATTGGATGTGGTTTAACATATCAACCATGTTATATTTAGGGTTCAATAATATTTCTAGGGTAACATATTTTACCCTTAAATATTAAAAAAAACTTTGTCATTTTGTAATTATCAAAAGAGTTAACAAGGGTAAAAATAAATAGATAAGGGTAAAAACATCACCCTAACTTATCTAAATTTTATTTTATGAGATTATTTTGACTCATAATAATCCTATATTATAAATATATAAAATTTTAGACAATTTAAACTAGAAAATTTATTATAATTAATTTAATACTTTATGTATTTCGAAGAGCATTAATCCCCCCCTTATCAAAAGGCACCTCTTCTCCCCTCTTCATCACACCATTTAAAAAATCTAACTCTGAAAATAGTTACCATAATACCTTCCAAGATTTTTTCCCCACATCATATATATTATTTACTTTCCAAATACCATCATTTTAGGGATTATGGTGCAATCCCAATGTGGTTTCTTAATTAAGAGGCAAAACCCTTAACAAAGTAATTTCAATTTTATTTTATATTTTACCCCCTAAAAATATATGCTATCAATTATAAAATAATTAATTCATTATCATAAATATAATTAATATTTATTAGGATTATGGAAAAACCATTATCCGCATCCTCTCCATCATTTGGGAAAATAAAACTCCGCTCGTGTGTTCGTGTGGAATAGCACCTCCACAAAGTAATGTGTATCATTTTTCATCACCACTTTATAGTGATTGTTATAACTATTAAAATACATAATATATATTAAATATATTATATTATTTTTATTCAAGAAAGGTGAATAATTATAACCCTTCCTTTCATTCCTTCCATCGAAAAAAAAACATCACTCATGCATACGTATGCTCTACCTTCCCCACAAAGTAATATAATTACTTTTTCATCAGTAATTTATATGAATAGTCATTTAATTTTATATTAAAATTATATATTATACTCATTATAAAGTTTTCTTTCATTATATGATTAAACCATGATCAATTTATTAGCATAATGACATCTGAACTAAAGTATGCATGAAAAATGAAGCTTATCACTAGGAATATAGATTTTAACAAACAATTATTAATAAAATGGTGATAAGATATTATAGGTAAATAATATATGGTAGTATATATATGATTAAGGTTATATAATAAAATTATAAAAAATATAAATTTATTTTAAATTAGTTTTAAATGCAAACGATGAAATATGTGACCTCATGTAAGGGATATATATTTGAGTCCCATTTTATTCAGTATTGTTAATAATTTAATTTACCATGAGGAAATGTCCTGATAATTATCGAATAAATTCCAATAATTTTCATATCCTCTAGTTATTAGTTAAATTTTAATGTAATATCACCACTTTCCTCTCTATGGTAAATAAATTTATTCGTAATTGTTTTGAAAAAAACAAACTTTATTTCCTCTTTGGTTGAGAATATTTTTCTTCCATGTCTATATTTTCTTTAAAATATTTTCAATAATGATCTAATAATATATTATGAATTTTTTAAGTCATTTTACACATGTCTTATGTTTTATATTTAAAACTAAAAGAATACTATTTTTGTTTTTTGAATGAGTTACTTTTGAATCGTTATCAATTATGTGAGAGAAATATTTTTTAAACTTACATGAAATAAACCAAATTTTCCCTACTAATTCCCAATTAAATATTTTAATCTTACTTCAATAGTTTCCATTTTTATTTTTAAATATGATTTATCTATAATATTTATTAAAAAATTGATTTTAAATCTGTGTTTTCAAAATAAAAAATGTATTTACCTCAAGAAATATTCTAGTGACCATTTAAATTAATTTATTTACATGATAACATCCTTGATATTGATTATTTTTTATCATGGATATGATCCAATGATATCATAATTATAATTTATCTATATTTTCTTTGATTATAGTAATAATATTTTTATTCAACATTTATATTTTCTAAGAGTTTTGAAATTAATAAATCATTAAATGTTTATAAGACTACTTTCATATCAATAGGTTATGTTATGAGGATATGATGGATTTTTTATGATATTTTATCACATATATGTATGGTTTTATTCATTTTATGGGTGGGAATTATGTATATATCCCTCCAATGCATTTTGGGAATCCTTACAACTCGTGTGATAATTATGGGAAATGATTTGATGGGCTCAATCAACTATAAGAAACAAGTTGAAATTAATTATCCAATATGGGAAATAGGTGGTGATTCATGACATGTTATGATATGGGAAATTGGTTTTGATGCCTAATATACTATGATGTTATGGTTTCAGTAGTTAACCATGACATATAAAATTGATTTTATTCTTATGCTAGTGTACAATTTTTGGAATTTTTTTATTTTTATGATTATAAATCATGGTATAAGATTGAATATTTAATATTTCTCACTCCTATGATTCATGTATTTTATATACAAGAAATTTAGATATGGATTAATTACTATGATCTGTGATAAATTGGGTATGAACATTGTAAGTTGTGATCATAATCTTATACACTTATGATTTTCTTATTCATGCATACTATAATCGATTGATGTCTCCCATTTTAACCCTTACTAATCATCTAATCTAACCCTATAAGTTCCTGGGTTTTCTGAAGAGTTATGGATCCTTTTTTTGTTTACCATTGGTTTATATTCTCAATTATCTTAGACCCTAGAGTTAGGTTGTGGAATGGTAGGGCTGTTTTTTTGGGACCAAGTTGGATGGAATTTTGTTATTAAGTGATGAAAGAAGTCTATGTGAATTTTTTTTATTTTTTTTAATTACAAAAAATCATGTAACATCATAAGTTTTGGAATTTTAGTGATTAGATGAAGAGGTTTTGGACTTA
The DNA here is from genome assembly GCA_963277665.1 of Viscum album. Classification (NCBI taxonomy): domain Eukaryota; kingdom Viridiplantae; phylum Streptophyta; class Magnoliopsida; order Santalales; family Viscaceae; genus Viscum; species Viscum album. Next base: position 1,926,512,301 of record OY728160.1, read on the forward strand.
TAATAGTGGATTCTTATATGATAAAAAAAATCAATATTCATTGGTTTGTTTATGAAAATATGTGGGAGTGAAGTTGTGCATCGAACTCATACTATTTCTGGATTTTTGTTTCTAATCAATGTGAGAAGTGGTTACAAAGGCTTAATATATTTCAAGATATTATAAAATGAATCTGGTGATTATTTTATTTGTGCATTTCTCATAATCATTAGTTAGCGAAAACATGTGATGAAAAATTTTTGAAATAAATAGAGAAAATTTTTTGATTAATTCCATGTGGTGAGAATCAGATTTATCTTTTGATGGAAAGAAAGAAGATTAAAAAAATATGGGATATAATAAAATCTTGCAAATAAATTTTTATGATCACCTGTCGAACCTATTGTTCTCAAATTCATAAAGAAGTAACGAATATAGGATGAAGTTTATAGATGAATAATCTATATGAAGTTAACATATTTGGGTCTAAGTTCATCAATATCAGTGGTATAGGATGCAGAAATATTTAAGTGATCTAGAATTTTGAATTTTCTGAAGCACTGATTGATTGATCATTGAATTAGGTGTTTTATTAGACTATCTAACCCACTGAACAAGTAGTTCTAAATGTTCAATTGTTAGCTGCAAAGAAATATTTTTCTACTAACACCAATCCATCAGAGGAAAACATGAGTGATTAAAATTTTGGGGACTGATGAAATTAATTGAATCACATACTAATCAACATAATAAAGTTCAAAAATATAGTCAACCATTTTAATAGAACAGAATATATTTTAGTTCTATTCAATTGGATCAAGAGAAAATAAATTCATAATTTTCTTTCATTCATGTAGTTCAAGGAAAAAAGTATCCTTTGAGTTTTCTAGTGGGTCATCAGCAAATAATTCATGAATTTTATTAAAATTGGGTCAAGATTCATCAGAAAAGTAGGTACCCTAATCCAATATAGTGTATCATATAACTATTAATCAAAGACATACTGACACAGATAAGTCATCAAACACTAAACATCATAAAATGAAGTAAAATTAACTTAAGACATTTTTTGAACTATTGAAGAAAATAATTATATTGGGAATATTTTTTTTAAAATTGAATTCAAGGGGCTGGAGAAGGAAAAAAATGTGTCATTGATGTTTATGGAAAAAAAATTCCAAATTTTAGTTAGTACGAATCTATTAAATGAGAATTCGTTCATTTTTTCATATGGTATGGAGAATCTGAATGATAAATCTATAGTTTTCATCCATTTTCAAGTGGTAAAAGAACATATTAGTTGTCACTTGTTTTCATTATAAGGTATAAAATCGGAAAGAAAATGGTATCAGAGAGAAGACTGATTAGAAATCTAGTTTTTGGATTATGTTGTAAAAATATTCGAGATATTGTGAGGAGAATCAAAAAGAGTTGAGAAGTGATGAAAGAGTCAAATATAGAGTCTAAATTAAGTCAAATTCATTTTTAACAAAATTTGGTTGAGTGGGAAAAAAATTTCTGACTCCTGCCCAATCCACTTTTTCCCAACTATAAATTGATGGAAGTAAATTGTAATTTATAATAATGGAACATTGTTCTTATTCTAAGTGAGAGATAGAGTGTTGAAAATTTTTGAAGATTGAAGATGTTTATAAATATATTTTTTCACATGTATTTTTTTAGACAGAAGGAAAAGAAGGAAGTGTTTACCAGATCAGATTGACCAATCAGACTAATATTTTTGGGAAAAGAATAATTGGTTCATAATTGTTTCCATAGTATTATTTAATTTTTTCAAGACATATTAATCAAACTAAGCCATCAGACTGTGTATTTGAGCATGTTCCAAAAGTGATGTTCTTACCAGCTATTTCATATGAATGTGAAGATTTTTTTAAACTAAATAATTGGAGGTTAATACAGTAGTATAATAACATATTTTGAACCAACTGGTGAATGTTTCTTCATAATTTACAAAAACATTTTTTACATGATTCTTACTATAAGAAGCACAAGCACTATTGTATTAATCATATTGCTACACAACTGTAAGGGTTCTATATAATTGTTGAATCCAACTAAATGGATTTTTTTTCTACTGGATTTTATGTTATTGGATTATTTACAAGTAATTATATGGAATATATATTCGTATTGAGTAGTAATCCTTGTAAATACTTTTGTTCTTATGGTTGTGGGAATTTATTATTTTCAGAAACTGATAAATCTGTAATAGGAGTTAATGTTTGATAAAAAATAATGATAAGATTAAAGAAAATGATTTTAGATATTCACCCCCTCTCCCTCTCAATGATACATTGATCATAGTTTGGAATTTAAAAGTAGAATCAGGGGAAAGATTCCCTTTATTTACACTTTACTCAGTTTTTGAAGAATGGTTGTTATAGAGAATCTGAATTTTGTGCACATTAAGGGGATTCTGGAATTCTATAGAAAGAACTATTATATATGGAATGATATAATGTTTATTTTTCTTATGACCCTTTAATATGATGCTATGGAAGATACTATAGATGGATTTCCTCCCCTTGTTGAGAATTTTCCACTTATATTAGTAGATAAAAAAGAAACAAAATAATGATTAAATGGACAAGAATGCTTTATCTTGTCACTTTTTGAAAGTGAGTTTCTAAGAGTAATGAGATTTTCTACTACAAATAGTATCTGGAAAAGATTTAAGAAAAATTTAGAAGGAAATAAATAGGTAAATAAATACATGTTACAAATCTTGAGGCTTAAGTATGAAGATAAAAAAATTGGTGAGTTTGAATCTATTGGTGACTTCTTTAGAAGGATGAATTATATTTTAAAAAATATAATTTGTCTTGATGAGATGTTTAAATATATAATATTTGTTGAAAACATATTTGTAATTCTTCCAAATATGTTTGATGTCAACTTTTCATCTTCGGAAGATAGAGATCCTAATTCTCTATCTTTGGATTATTTTAATAGTACTCTCATTACTAATTAAATGAGAAGAGATAAATTTATGAAATCAAAAAAATAAAAAGTTGATTTATAAATTTCCTTCGAAGATTCTTAGAAAGCCTAAATATATTCTCATACAAGAATAAAGTGTTGATTCGAAATAAAAAATGTGGTATGTAACAATCTTGATGAATTCTTATCCTTGCTTTCTAAAAATTTTAAAATAAATACAAGAATGTACAAAGGGAAGTTACCTATGAAATTTTTTGAATGTGGAGTTATTGGGAACTCAACTACTTATTAAACCTTAATAATGAATGGAAAACTTTTTGATTATGATACAAAAGGCTAATAAGATCTTGGAAGAAGCATGGTGATAAATAAAAATCTTATTATAAGGGAAAATATATAAAGTTATCTAAATCAAAAAGGTGAATATTTTTACTAAATAAGATGAAGAAGAAGTCATTAAAGTTGAGGCAGAAAATTTTACAAATGTTTCTTGAGAAAATACATTTATCACAGAAGTTAATGAAGAAGTGTTTGGGAATAGTAGTTTTGAAAAAGAAGATATTGGGTTATATTTTCATCAGAAGATAGGATTTAACGAATATATAAAAAATATTGTTAGAGATGAAAAATAAATAAAGAAGTTGATAAAATAATTCTTCACAACAAAAAATCATTAGTGTATTTTAGAAGTGAAAATTATATTGCTAGAATATTTTTTATGTATGAAAAATAATCTTGGGAAGGAAAAGAATTGGAATGAATATATTGAAGTAATGTTAGAAACAAAGTATGAAGAAATGGAAATTGTTTAAAAAAACTTTCTATAGATGAGTAGGCTATGATGAGAATTAATAACTTTATATCTGAAGTTATAAGAAGTTCAATAAAGGGTAAACTAGAGAAGGATAAAATAAATATTCCTTTAATGGTTGAAAAGAATTTGGAAGTAGTTCTAAAGAAGAAAAATGTTGTGAATATCATATTTGTTTACAAAACCATCAAAATTTAGAATTCAAAAATTTTAGAAAAAGCAGAGTCTGATAAAACAAATTATTGTTTCTAGTTTCGATATGGTTAGGAAGAAATAGAAATTGAAGAATAATATTTGGGGTGATAACAATTAGTTGTAACCTCAAAAAATTTCTCATGTGAAATATGAGAAATCTTCTATGAATCATGTTCCTAATTTTGGGTAGTATGAATATTATAGATTAATATACTTCTTTTATGAATACTGCTGATATTGTGGGGTATTTGGTTATATAAAATGTATCTGTCGGTTTAACCCACAATATTGAAATTATCCCAAGGGTTATAGAAAGAATAGTTTGAGGATAAGTCCATCCTCTCAAGTAAATACTTCTATAAACCATGTGTTGATGGTTTAAAATAGATACCAAAATAAAGACAATAATTGTGAAATATGTGAACTACCATTAACTCTTATAAAAATATGTCTTGTTTTGTTGTCGGTGCAAAAAAAGGTGTATAACATTTCATAGAATCTAGATATGACGAATGATAAAGAGTAAAAAAATCACTAGTTGTAGAAACTACCCTCAAATTAACTAAAAGAGAACAGCCCTAGATTTTTTGTTGTGGGTGCTTATCTCATATGATAGGAGATATGATGTTTTTTAATAATTTCAATGATTTCAAAGAAGTATCAATAATATTTTAAAATGACGACTCTCTCATAATTAAATTTCTTTTTTAATATTATTAGGTAATAAAAGTCTAAATCCATGAAAGGGTTATTTTTTAATGGGTTGGAACAAAACTTGTTGATAGTTTCAAAACATTCTAATGAAGGAAATATTTTTTTAAATATGGTTTTTTTGGTGAATATAGGGGAAGATGGAAATGTTATTACAAGAGGAATGTATATGATATAAAACTTGTTTCAATTTGGTAAATCATAGAACTCATGTTACTAAAGCATGATGGAAGAAAATAATTGTGGAAAAAAAGGTTGGGACATATATTTTAGAGAAACTTGTGTGTGTTATCAAAGTGAGGCAGTGTCTGTGGTATTCTTGATATGTCAAGAAGAATTTATGGGTGTTGAGAAATTTTTCAAAATGGGATGATAAAAAACTTTATACATAAGAATGTTGTTATTATTTCAAATCAACCCCTGGAACTTTTTCATTTTGATATCAGGGGGGCAATGGGAAAATAATCAACTTTTATAGATAAGTACATCATTTCTTTCATTGATTATATTACTTGTATTACTAGTGTTATATATTTTGAACATAATTCAGATTCTCGAATTATGTATAAAATTTTTATGGGAAAATATGAGGAGGAATTTTGGTATTCTATGAAGTATTTGATAATTTAAAATTAATTTTAATTAAACATTAATGATTTCAAAAGTTATCCAGAAATAAATGGAATTTGGCATTAGTTTAGTACACCATATAGGCCAAAAAATGGTGTTATTGAATGAAATAATATAATTTTGGTTTAAATGGGTCATACTATGTTACTTGAACACTGTTATTCTCATTAAATTTATAGAAAATTTATGATCATGTCTATTTATTTTAATAAATGATTTTTCTGTAATCTATGTTTAAACATGACCCCATATAAAATATTTTATGACAGAACACTATGTTTTAAATACTTAATATTTTTTGGGAGTCTCTTCATCAGAACCAAGAAAGATTTAATCCTTTTAAATGTTGACCAAATATGTAAATATGGAATATTTATTGGTTATTATTTAGATGTAAGAGGATATATATGTTTCGATAATAAAAATGGGAGAATTTTTTATTTATTTGATGTAAATGTTCTTGAAAAATATGGGGAAGATACTTTACAAACACATGTAGATTTGGAAGATTAAGAGGAAGAATAAAATTTTTTTAATAAGAATTAGAAGGATTCTAAAAATTTTGGTGGAACATTGGTGAAAGAATCATACTCATCTATTTTCAGTGATGATGAATAATTTCGAACATCTCATCCAAGGATGAGGAAGAATTTAGAAGCTAAAAACATAATTTTTTATCAACATAAAAAGTTTCAAATAATATTAAAATATAAATTTATTACACATACTTATTTATATTAAAAGGTTTAGTTGAAATATGTGAATAAGGATTTTGAGAATCCGGAGTGTATAAATGCTATAAATGAAGATTTGGATCAGATTGAGGAAAATGATACTTGGGAACTTTTACCCAAACCAAAAAAATTATGGTTAAAAGAGGGTGTTCCAATAAATTTTGAATGAAGATGATGAAGTGATAAGAAACAAAGAAATATTATTGTGAAAATGTTACTCTAAAATTAAAGTCACTGATTTTGATGTGAGTTTTGATCCATTTTCAGGGTTTCAAAAATTAGAATATTAATTTCTATCACTACACAAAGAAGTTATAAATTTTATAAAATGGATGTGAATTCATCATTTCTAAATTGATTACATGATAAAGATGTTTATATTGAACAACTGTTTGGTTTTGTTATTGAGAAGGATGAAATTTATGTGTGAAAGTTGAATAAATCATTATATGGGATAAAATGAGCTCTGAGGTAATGGTATTAAAAATTGGATACCATCTAAATAAAGGTAAATTTTAATAATGGAATGGTAAATAGTAATATGTATATCAATTAAATCAAAGAGAGTTTCCTCATTTTTATTGTAGATCTTGATGACATTATATTTGTAGGGAATGATGAAAAAACGTGTGAAAGGTTTTCTCAATAAATGTAAAATTCGATTGAAATGTTCATTCTTGGAGAAATGAAAAAAATTCCCAAGTTACAAAACACAAAAAAGAAGAATCAAATATTTCATTGTCAAGAAATGTATTATAACAAACTTCATAAAAATTTTGACATTGAAAATTAAAAACCCATTTCCAAAATAATTTTAGTCGAAATAAAATCGAATAAAGATGGATAAGTTAACGATGTTGACTTTAAAGAGTTTTGGAATCTGATTGGAGGATTTTTTTTACTTGAATTCCTCTAGACCAGACATTTTTTAAAATGTAACCCTATATTCAAGACTCAAAATTACTATAAAAGTATTGAATTTATTGGATAGAAAAATCATTCACAGATATGTCAAAGGCACAATAGATTTTGAATTCTGGTATAATATTTTGGAGATTATTATTTTTGTTCATATAGATTTTGATTGGGCAGGAAGTGAAGATAATATAATATATGTATTAGGTGGAGTTTTCTTTTGGATAAAATGTTGTGTAATTTGGATTACTAAGAAATAAAATTCAGAAACTTTTAGCATGGCTGAACATAGTATATTTCTTTTTCTCAAGACACATCATGATTTAAGTAGATGAAGACTCAGTTGGTATAATTATTTACAGAAGTAAAGTTACTCTACTCTTAGGTTGTGATAATTAAACTACTAATAACCTTAAAATAAATCTAGTGAAATATTATTATTCAAAATTTATTTATATCAAACATCATTTCATAAAATAGAATATAGAGAATAGTTAACTCAAGAAGGAGTATGTTCCTACATCATAAAAAGTTGCTATCATTTTCACAAAACCTTTACCAAATGAGGAATTGTTCAAATTGAGGTTCAAAATGGGTGTCCAAATTCCTTATCACAATGTTTTAGGTATGCATTCCAATCCCATATCTCATATAGTCTTTGGATATTTTTTCAAGGTGGGGGAAATTATGTTTCACAAATATATGCATTGATATGTAATAAACATTATAAGGAATCATGTATATTGGGGGAGTTGTAGGTAAGCTGTGAACTCATCATGTAAGTGTGTAGACTATTCAAATAGTTTTTTTAAGATTTGTAGGAATATTTATACTGGAATAATGAAGTTTTGAATATGTGGAATGATTGGATGCTGAATATGTTCATTAAGTCACTAATTATGGACAATATTGTTTTCAATAAATGATTCTTATGTCTTATGATGATTATTCTCATGAAGGATAAGAACTGTTGATAATTGATCCATATCTTGAGATTATGTGGTTCAGTTCTTGATGAACCTTGGTTGATAAGAAAAGAGAAATATGTGGGTTTTTAGGACCCATTTAACTAAATGTTTGTTTCCAGATACTGAAATAGGTATGTGTTGATTATTTTTTATTTTTTCCTTATAAAAACTCATGAAAAATTTTATTTTTTTGAGTTTTGGTGACCAGAAATTGGAGTCTCAATCATTTAATATCAGACATTTGTTTGATAAGAAATCCAACTGCTTTAATTTTATGTTCTAAAAAGTTTTATGAGTGATGTTGTTTGTCGAACTCACACTATGTCTAGAATGTTTTTTCCAGTCAGAATGAGAAGTCACTAAAAAGGAATAAATTATTTAGACATATTAAAAAAATTCTAATTACAATGTTCTATTTTTCATGTTTTAAAAAATAATTAGTTGATCAAAACTTGGGATTCTGGATTTTTGATTGAAATAAATAGAAGGTGGTCAAGTAATTCCAAGAGGTTCCTATTAGATTGAGGTTTGGATGAAAGAATGAATACGTTAGAAGGATGGAAATCCATAGTACATTAAAATGTAAGTCAAATGATTCTTTTCATGTCCTAATTTTCCCAAATTATTAAGTAATTCATAGATACAAGTATAATTTTTTGGAAGAAAAATATCTTCAAACATAATGTCTTATGGTCTTAGTTTATTGGTATGAGTGGTACCGGACATTTAATTTGTTAAGTGATTTGGATGTTTGAATTTTTTGAAGAACTTGTAGACAGATCCATCAGATGATTTGATCCATCAGACTGTCTAACCCACCAAATTAATAGGTCCAATGGATAAATTGTCACATGTAGAGGTAGTTCCTGATTCTGAAACTGATCCATGACAGGAAAACCGATGTGGTAAGACTTCTTGGTGCTGATTAAAATAATGGAATCATATCCCAATCAACCTAATTAAGATTAAAATTTTAGTCCACCATTTTCATAAGAAAAAGATATTTTGGTTGTCTTCAATTAAATCAAGATCAAATGAAGTCCTATTTATCTTTCATTCATTTATGTCAAGAAAAAAATATCATTTGTGTTTTTAAGTTGTTCAATTGAAAATAAATCATGGAATTATTTTCAAATTGGGCCAACATTAATTGGATAAAGAGTGGAACTAATCCACTAGAAAGAATCATTGATCGAATCATAAGAAACATGTCGACACTGGTATGTCATCAAACACACAGCTTCATCATACATAGTAAAATTGGTTGAATGAATTTTTAAATGATTGATGAAAAGAATAATTGCCTGAATAGTTTTAATAGAGTATTTTCTAGGGGATCCTGAAGGCTGCAGAAGTTGAAATGATGTTTATACAAGAATAGTTTTTAAATTTTAGTTGGTTTAGAGAATTCAAATGAAAATTTATTAGTATGTTTTAAAATGTTATAGAGAATAATAATGATAAGTATATAGTTATTATGATTATTAATGTTGGTAAAGAAAATAATATTTGTCACGTTTTCTCATTGTAATGAAGAAATCAATAATGAAAATTAGTATCAGACTGATAATGATTATAATGACAGATTATGGATGAAGTTGTGAGATGATTATAGAAGTTTCAATAAGAATAAAGAAGATTTTATAAGTGTTTAATTATTGAAATATGTAGTATAAATGAAAGTAAAATTGATTTTAAGGAAATTTGGTTGAGTAAAAAAAATATTTTCAGACTCCTTCCCATTACACTTTCACTAACAGATAAATGGAAGGAAGTACATTGTACTTTCTGATGACTAACATTGTTCAGTTGTGAAAAGAGAGATATATTGGTGAATGTTTTTGAAGATATAAGTATTTTCTAGAAAGAGTTTTACGTATGATGTTTTTTGGATAGAATAAAAAGAAGAAAGTTGTTTCCGGATTTGACCAAGAAATCAGACTAGGATTTCTGGGAAAAGAAAAAGTGATTCAAAATTGTTTCGAGAGTATCACATCTAATTTACTTTTTAGAATGAGGAATCATATTGGAGAGTCACACTGAGCCATCAGACAGATTATTTATAGAAATTCCAAAAGAGATGTTCTTACCTGCTACTATATAATAAAGTGAATAATTTTATTTTAAATAACTACATAAGTGGATGTTTATAAGGTAGCATAGTAACATGTTTTAACCAACTAGTGAAGGTTTCTTAACATGTTAAACAAACTTGTTTTACAACATTCAATCTAGAAAAATTGCATGCATTGTTGAAATAATCATAGTGCAACACAAATGTAAGGGTATATCCTACTTGTTTTATCCACAGACAAAAAATGAATCTTTTCTTGTGGATTATGTGTTTTTGGATCATTTCCAAACCATTTTAAGGACCGTATAATATTATTGAATAGTGAAACATGTAAATAATTTTGTTCTTGGGGATGTGTGAATGTTTTTTTCATAAACTGATAAATCTTTAATCGAAGGGGAGTTTTGTTACAAAATATTGATAACATAAAAGAAACATTTACCACTAGTTCACCCCCTTCCCCTATCAGTGATACATTGATCAGGGATGGGCATTTACATGTTTATGGAAATAATAATGGATGTGAGGGCTAGAAATAGGTCGCAGGCCAAGTAAATGATGTGTAATGGGGGTACACACCATGTACTTATTACACGACATGTATTGGACTAGTTAGGCCTTTTAAATATATGAAAAGGGTTTTTCCAATGGGAACACCCTAAAATTTACACAACATGTAAATAATTTAAACTCCATTTAAATTACAAATGTTTGTTTCAAAAAAACAGAGGCAGGGCCTCCATTTCCGACAGAAGGATAGCCTCCCTCATTTCTCTTCCCTCACGCAAAGTATGTATGCTGGCGAGCTTCCCCTTTGATCCTAAACCTAAGATTTATTTTTCATTATGATCTAAACTCTCTTTCTTCCACTGTCGGTCTTGTTGGATATGCATTGGTGATTCCTTCATTCCTCTTATTCAATACATTATTTATGTTTGTATCGAAAGTGACATTTCGGTGTATGGTAATATACCCAATTTCAAATATATTCATCAATTCCTTATTTTTATCTTAATATGGATTGAATCAGAGAATTACACTAGATGAGTTCTCTATTATGGACCTTTGATAGGTGGTATGTACCTTTTCCAGTAAGTTTGGTGTCTTGTATAGATAGATGTCATTGTTCCATGCACCAAACATTCTAGTGTCACACATAAAATTAATATAATGAATGAATGAAATATTTCTGAGCATGTTTAGGTTTCCCACAAGTACCTTTGATATTTTGGATGGTTTTTATCCCCATGTAATGCCACCCAGGGAGTGTGCCTTTATATCTTCCTTACATTATAACACCACACCGGGTGTGTGTGTGTGTGTGTTTTCATTATTAGAGGGATCTATGTATAGTTTTTTCAGAATTAAAATGAGATGTTAGGAGAAGTTTATACCTCTTTTCCATTTGATAAAAAGATGTTTATTTTCTTAATTTTATAAATGGAAACCATTATATGTATTGGATGAACACAATAAATGTTAATTATTATGATATTATGAATGAATGGATTGATGAGTTAACTATGGTAGTGGATTCCTTAGTCAGTATACGTTGGATCCTAGTTTTATATGACACCATGAAAGTGTCCACTCCATTGGTTTTGATTATGGTGCTAGATTCATTATACCTACTTACTCCTTAGATCTTGATTTTGTAGGATGCCTTGGGCCTTGCTACCGCTTAGATCTAGATTTCATGGAATCATAGTGATCATGGTATATTGATGTCGTCCATGGACTCCTCCCAAGTATTTATCAAACTTCCATCAAGATTCTCTTAGGACTCGACATGGATTCCTTGTCCTTCTATACCTTGGATCTATCCCATCAAGGTTTGACACTTTTGATTACATGGTGTTTACATTGTGGATAACTCTGATTTTAAGTAATGGTTGTGATGGTTTTCATATACTTCATTACATAGTGAGTACATTTTAGATATTTTTTCATGTTTTAATGTTATCCCTATTAATGGTATCAGGTTCTAGTTTTTGGAAAAGATAGCATCACACTTGTTTATTTATTATTAGAGATGTCCTTGTTAATGGGAGCTTGACTATTTTTGAAAAACCTGACAGTATAACATTTTAGTTATTACTCTGACCATGGGAGCTTCACTTGCATTATTGGCATACCTATTATATACTTTTCAAACTATTTACCTTGAATACACAAACTGGATTTGTTATAGTCACTATTGGTGGTGACCTATAGAATTTTATCTCATACCCTATTTGGAACTATATTGGTTACCCAGATAGAGTTCATATATGAAGGTAGAGACCGGGAATATCACCCAATATATGATGCTAAATTTTCATGTTTCATAGGAGCAGGGGAGCATGGGACTGAGATAGGCTCATGATGCTAGTTGGGATAGTTCTTTCTGGTCTTTTTTACCTTTTAAAACATGTATTGTACTAGATGTTTGTACACCAATTTTCCTACATTTTAGAGACATCTCATGATCATCATATTTAATATGACTACTTTTTAAATATTTATTATTTCTGTTTTTTGGATGTTTATATTTTATCTTGGTTTATATTTTGCTTCAGAAAATTATTGATATGGATACTGAAACTATGATACACTCTAAAATGTGGTCATAGTCTCCCCCACTGAAACACCCTAGCCCCTCACTAATATTCATAAGCCACTAGAATTCTAGGGGATGGGGCATTCTTGAGTCCATGTGACCCTCTAGCTTGGGGAACCAAATAGTTTCTTCCGAGTCAGGGCGTTACAAAGTGGTATAAAAGGCATTTTATTTTTTGCCTTACTATTTTGAGATAATTGATAGGGGATTAGAAAGGTATTGGAATTTGGTAATTAGTTATGCCTAGGAGTTTCTAACCTATATACAATGAAAAGTCAAATTACCATGGATGGAAATTTATTTTTTCTAGATTTTTATTATATAATTTGATTTGATTCAACCATTGGGTCATGCACTTGAATTTTGGAGTTATTATTGATATTATTTATGATATTGTTTTCCACTATCCTATTAAATGAGGGTATTAATCTCATGAATCATTTTAGGAACCTATTAAGATTCAAATTTCATTTATTATTTCATGCCATAAAGGGTGCATTTCTTGACTTTATGGCTTGGATCTTAGTGACTTGTGTGATATATCTATGATTATGTTAACTCTTTGTGAATCTAATTAAGGTACCTGATCTGTAATTAGAGTGTCTTTTGTAACCTAAAATGTGTATTCCTATGTAGGCTATAGTATACATGTTAATCATAATTTTTTATAATATAGAGTTATGAACCATTGGTAGCATGGATTGGAAAGTGTTATGGTATGGATTAAGTGGACTCAAAAATTTGGTTCATGAGGTGTACGGAACCTTATGGATCTAAAGGGTTGAATTATTTAATTCATCCATTTAAATAGAGTTTTGAATAAATCTAAATTTGAAATGAAGTGGAAATTGTAAAAATAGGGAACTTACCTAGACCTGGAATTAGAGTGGGAATTAGGAAGTCTATTTTGTGGTGTTTATGACTATTTATTTTTAACTAGTCTTGGATTTAGGATTTATAAAATAGGTATGATCTGTTTATAGGAGTCCTTCGACCTATCCTATGACCATATCTATGATCCCTTCATTATCAATGTTTTATACAGTGTTTTTTTGTCATTGTAGACACAACCCACCATGATGACCTCTAGTCATGTGCCAGGAGGGTGGCAACAACCATGCTTTATGTAAGAACCCAGTTCTTATTTTTGAGTTATGGGTTTCTTCTTTTCGCTCTTCCTTAAGTGTTTTTGAGAAAATAAGGAAAATTGGGAAAAATCCAAAATTTTGAACGTATATGCTGTGTACTTTTCCACACGCTGTGTACTTTTGGCCATGTGGGATGTGTACACGGGGCGTGTGGCCATGTCGGTGATGAAGGGTGTAGAAACCGACTACATGCGGTGTAGTGGTCCTTTACATGGCGTGTAGTCATTAGGTAGGAAAATAGTAAGGAGGTGGACAGTTGTGCGACAGAACATGTTGTGTACTCAAGAAGACACGTCGTGTAGTCATGTCGGCAGATGAACAGTGCCACGCTAGCGGGAAACCGCCAGATGAACAGTTAAATGAAATAAGTACACGCTGTGTACTCGGAAGTGCACACCGTGTACTTTGTTGTTTTTGTTAAAAAAAAGCAGTAGCCCCCCCTGTTCACAGGGAAGGCTTAGAACAGGAATAATGAGTGTAAGAGGGAGGCTAGAGCTATGGAGATCCGCCGAGTGCACGTTGGGAATCCATTTTCTGCACTGTCGATCTCCATGGAACCGCACAGGTGAGTTCTCCCTTTTCCTAGAGTAGTACTTACCAATTCTTTTCCGTAGGGAAGTTACTTAACTTTGAACTATGTTTTATTTTACCTCAGATCTATATCGTTCTAGGACGAATCAAGGATCTTTGTTCGCGTATATCGTTCATGGGTGATAAAGGTAGGTGGCTTGGTGTTAATTCTCAAACTAATGTGCGTTTGTGTGAATTATTGTGCCACAAACCCATGTTGGGGTGTCGTTTGGCTGAGGTCGAAGTTGTTTCAATACCTAGAATTGTATAGTTTATTAAATGTGATATTAAAATGCTGTTTGGGATCACTGCTTGGATCCAGGACCACCCTGGGGGTACGTTCTTCTGTTTAGCCATTTATCCAGGATACCCGAGGGTATGCCATGTTAATTTTGTGCATTACTTTTTCCTTGAGAGGAATTGTATGTGTAATGCTTATTTACATGTTGGGCATGGCCCTGTTACCTTTTTAGCCCAAGGGTGTTGTTTTACTTAGCCTGAGGGCAGTGCATCTTTTAGCCTGAGGGAAACTTCTTCTGTGCCTATGGGCAATAGACTCTGTGCCTGAGGGAAACACTTTGTACGCATGAGGGAAATATCTGTTATGCCTGTGGGTAATTACCTACAGGTTATGTTTCTAATTACCTGAGGTTAAGGGTTTTCATGTCTGAGGACATTGGTTTTTTACTTAGAATATTCAATGTGGTGGTATTTTAAATTAAATGATTAAATGGATATTTAAATGGCAATATAACTTGTTAAGTTAGTTACTTTTCAGTATTTCTTACCTTATTACGTTTTACTACTGCACACTATTGTTGCATATTAACACACAGCTGGGCACGGGCCTTTGGTGGATGCCTACAGGGATTTATTTCTCACAACCTATTTGGTTCATACTTTTTGGCCCAAATAGATTATATAATTTTAGGTGTGGATGGGGGGAAAGAGTCCCCATATAGGTACTTGATTGTTGCTGAGGAGTAGGAGGGCATGGGACGGAGCCTAGTCTCGTGATACCGTTGGCTATTCTGTTTTTCATTTCTATACTTGTACTTCAGTTGTAATGTACTGTATTGCAGTATAACATGTTCTAGCTATTTTATATAATAGTGACATGTTGTATCTTCATATATGTATGACTGCTGGTTTCCTTTTTTATCAATTATCCATTTCAGTTACATGTATTGTTACTACTTCCGCTGTTGTTGTAAGTTTATATTATAATCCGCTGCACTACACTTTGACAAATGAGGGCATAGTTTCCCCAATATCTGATATGGTCCCTCGCTGCTAGTCGACAGCCTCTGGTGTTTTGGGAAATGTGCTTGAGGTCATGTGGTGAATCGGGTTCGGGGCACCCGTTGGTTGGCACCTGGAGCCGGGATGTTACCAAGTGGTATCAAAGGGGTTCTTTCCTTTGACTTACTATTTGGATCCTTAGTCAGGGATAGGACAGGAACGGTAGTTGGTAATAAGTTGTGCCTGGGAGTATCTAACACGTGTACAGGGAAAAGCCAATTTACTTCGTATTGCAATTTTACTGATTTTGCAATTTTGCAGTTGATTTTTTTTCACCGAAGGGTGACGCACTTGTGATTTTGATGTTTATATTTTATTCATGGGTTCTATTTAGTTGCAACCCGATGAGATGAGGGTATTCCATATCATGCATCAATTAGGAACATGCTAGAAATCACATGCCATTCATAGTTTCCATGACATGTAGGTGAATTAGAAATCTCATGTTGTTGTGATAGATGTTGTGCTAGTAAAAGCATGTTGTTGTGATGGATGCTTGGATAGATACCTACGGTTTGATAGGGTATTATTTTCTGAGCCTGTTTATTGAATGGATGCCAAACATTGGTTTTTGGGGAGTATGGGCCCTCATTCACGGGGAGTATGGGCCCTCACGGATCAGAATTTGACACTTAGGTGTTGTTTTTCAGTATTTTCTTGGTTCTGGGGAAGTTTCTGAGGCATACTGTCTAGAAGCCCAGTATACACACCGTGTAGTACCTTAACACGTCGTGTATGTTCTTTTGTTCAGGAAGAAAATGAAACTTTTCGAGTACACGTCGTGTAGTTTCTTCCCGTGTCAGAAACTGTGTGGGCGGCGACACGGGGAAGGAAAGAACAGGGGTAAAACACGTCGTGTACCTGATGTACACACTATATAGGGTGACCTGGGGACCCGGCCGTGTAACTAACAACACGGGTTGGGGTAATCTTTTTTTGTCCACGCCATGTGTATATAGAACACGCTATGTAGGTTGATCCATGTATTCGGCCATGTAACTAACAACACGGGTCAGAAAAGCTCTACTAGAACACGTCGTGTACATGTGGGACATGTCGTGTAGTCTTGTATGATGACAGACCGTGTGGACTTAGCTGTGTGGCTGGGGAACAGGGTAGTGTACACGCTGTGTGCGGGTGTAACACGTCGTGTAGATCAAGCCGAGTAGTCATCTGTGTCACAAATGACCCGGGTAGTTGGAAATTACATCGTACATGCCGTGTAGATGATATACATGCCGTGTATTTTTGTTCAGATGGGGATGTGTGGCTTAGCCATGTAGAAGGACCTGGGCATGGGAATAGAATTCAAGTACACGCCGTGTAGTCTTGTTTTGAAAATCTTGAATACCTTCTTCCTCCTATTCCCTTTAGGGTTTCTTCATTTTTGGTCTTTGATAATCTTGTTCTAAGGTGTGCATTGACCTTGTAGATTCATGCCACTGAGACGACTGTGTGTTGTTCTCCAGGAGAGCGGAAACGACTATAATCTAGAAATGGTGGGCCATGGGCTACTAGTTGATCCTCCAGCAAAGCCAAATGTGGCACCAGTCGTTATACCAGACACTGTCACGGTGGCGCAGTTCTGTGAAGGCTTTATGCGGTTCTTGCAGACCTTTCTGGGAGCAACGTAGGCTGTCACATCTATGGACAAGCTGACCCGTATATTCAATCAGCACCATCTGCCTACGTTTTCTATGGATGGCAGATCACAGGATGCAGAATCTTGGCTAGGGTCAATGCAGACTATTTTCGAGCATCCTGAGATGCCTCTCAGGCGGAGGGTCAAACTCGTGACTTATATGCTGCATGATTCCACCAAGAGGTGGTGGGATGTTACCACCCAGACAGAGCATCACATAGACAAGGTGTGGGAAGATTTCCAGATAGCCTTCTATGACTTCTTCTTCCCAGAGACGCTGAGGGCACATAGAGCTCGAGAGTTCATGAATCTGCAGCAGGGCGCTATGTCGGTGATGGATTATTCTACTTGTTTCACTAATATTCAGCATTTTTCACCCGTTCTGGTGGGTGATGAGACATTGAGGGCTATACACTTCGGGGATGGTCTTCGGAATGACATCTGAGAGCTGGTGAATGTTTTCAGGTTGCCTTCAGTATATGCTACTGTGAACTAGGTGATGATTATAGAGAGGAACCTGCGGGAAGCTGGTGGTGTGGGCCAGGGTGGTTCAGCACCAATTTCTGGTACTATTTCTACTGGTAAGAGGAAGAGATATATGTACTTCTCCCAGGGTGGCAGTACCATCCAGAAGAATGCTCAGGTGGCCTGGTCATGTGCCACTAGTGTGGTAGAGAGGGGAACAAGAGGCCATAGTGTCCACGAGACCAATCGGAGTGCCGAGTTTGTAGAAAACTGGGTCATCTTCAGTGATTTTGCAGGGTGTTTCCACTAGTGGCTAGTGAGAGGGGTTCTATGCAGACTCTTCATGCGAGGGTAGGACCAGTAACATCTTACCAGTCTTGGAACTGGAATATGTAAGGGCATGCAGGCAGAGATGGTGGTCATGGTCGTGGTAGCCATACACCAGGATCTCAGAGGCAGTAGGGCGGGACAGCTCAGGGTAGCTAGGTTGTGTCATAGGGTCGCGGCACTGGGCAGGCATATGCAGTGCAAAAGACCCAGCAGGAGCAGGATCCCGGACCTTCTACTGTCAAAGGTACTATTCTAGTAGCTTCTATATTATCTTCAGTACTTTTCGATACGGGTGCTACACATAGTTTCATATATATTCCCGTTGTGGAGAGCATTGGGCTCTGTGTTTCTTCTTCTTCTGATATCATGACTCTAAGCTCTCCGTTGGGAAATAGAATCGCTAGTGTGCGTCTGTGCAAGGATTTCCCCCTTGAGGTTGGTGGGTGTCAGTTTTTTTGGGACCTCTATTTCATAGAGAGGACAACTTATGATGTCATTCTCAGGATGGACTGGTTGGTTCCCTTTCGAGTGCTTTTAGAATGATATCATCACAGATTTCATTTCACGTCACCAGAGGGTGGAGAGTTTCTATACAAGGGAGAATGGGATGTTCAGGTGAGTCGAGCTAGACCAGAGCATCGTGGGCGAGGAGGAGTCATTGCCCAAATTGCGATCTTATATCTGGATGATCAGGGGACTTGTCATATGGATTTCCCTCTAGTTTTTTATCATTTCATGGATGTCTTCCCGGACAACTTTCCAGGTCTACCTCTGGAGTGTGAGGTGTATTTCACTATTTTTCTTGTTCCAAGAGCGGCACTGGTGTCCATTCCTCCTTATAGGATGGCCACACCTGAGTTGCAGGAGCTCAAGAAGCAGTTAGAGGAGTTACAGTCAAATGGTTTTATCTGACCCAGTACTTCTCCTTGGGGTTCTCTGGTCCTCTTTGAAAAGAAGGCGGATGGTACCCTCATAATCTGTGTGGAATATTGTATGTTGAACCAGTTGACAATCAAGAACCGATATCCCTTGCCGTGGATAGATTATCTTTTTGATCAACTTCATAGAGCACAATTGTTCTGAAAGATTTATTTGAGATCATGATATCATTAGTTGCATGTTAAACCATCTGATATACCCATCACTTCTTTCAGGAATAGGTATGGTCTATATGATTATACGGTTATGCCGGTCGGACTCATGAATGCTCCTACAAATTTCATGGCTCTGATGAATCGTGTCTTCCATCCCTATATGGATTCTTTTGTGGTAGTATTCATGGAAGATATCTTAGTGTACTCTAACACTTGACACCACCATGCCACCCATCTTGAGATCTTATTGAGTACACTGAGAGAGCATCAGCTATATGCTAATATCTCCAAGTGCCACTTTTGGATGGACTAGATCCACTTCCTGGGTCATATCATCTTAGAGGCAGTAGTTGTAGTAGACCTAGAGAAGGTGACGGTCGTAGTTTCCTAGGATCATCCTAAGAACGTGTTTGAGATACAAAGTTTCTTAGGGATGGATGGTTACTACAGAGGCTTCATCCATGACTTCTCCCGCTTAGTAGCGCAGTTGATGGGTTTGACTAAGAAGGGTGTGAAGTTCGTTTGGTCGGAATCATGCGAGACAGCCTTTCAGGACCTGAAAGGAAAGATGACATCAGCACCAATCCTGATACTCCTAGAGCAGGGGAAGAGCTATAAAAATTATTGTGATGCATCAGGTATTGGGCTGGGAGCAGTGTTGATGCAGGGCGATCAATTTGTTGCGTAAGGGTCTAAACATTTGAGGCCACATGAGAGGAATTACTAGACGCATGATCTTGAGTTAGCTGCATTTGTGCATGTGTTGCGCTGTTGGAGACATTATCTATTGGGGGAACGATTTATTGTTTTCACTGACCATAAAAGTATCAAGTATATCTTTACTCAGCGTGACTTGAATCTGAGACAGCGAAGGTAGGTCGAATACATTCAGTCCTTCAATTTTGAGCTTGCCTATACACCTGGAAAAGGTAATGTAGTAGCTGATGCCCTGAGCAGGAAGTCTCGGATACAGGCAGTGCAGGAGGCCAGTGGTGAATGGAAGCTGATGGCTTTGTTCATGTAGATTCATCTGGAGCTTCATGACAGTCATGGGAAAACTTATCTTTCAACTTTAGCTGTGACTTATACCTTCCTGGATAGAGTGAGGATGAGACAGCTATCTGATTTAGAATCGGATGGATACCGCACAGTCTCGTCAGAAGTCTTATGCTGATCGCTACAGATGACCTTTAGAGTTCGTGGTTGGGGATCAGGTTTTCTTGCGGGTTTCACCGAGGTTGGGACACAGGCAGATCAGAAGATCGGGTAAGCTTTCACCGAGGTATGTCGGTCCATTTGAAATTCTGGAGAGAGTCGGTCCGGTTTCTTATCGTTTTCAGTTACCTCAGAGGTATCGGGCCATACACGATGACTTCGATGTATCATAGTTGTGTGGCTATCATTCAGACCCATCTCACATCTTTTAGCCATAGGAGGTTGATCTGGTAGAGGATGTATCCTTTGAGGAGCATCCGATCCATATCATTGATAGGAGCACGAAGGTTCTCCGAGGCCAGTCAGTTCCTCTTGTACGAGTGCTATGTCAGCATGGCCGAGTGCAGGATGAAACCTAGGAGCGGGAGACCAATGTACGTGCTCAGTGGCTGGAGTTATTCACGGCTATATATTCACCACCCTTGGAAGGGTAATTCAGGGATGAATTGATTTAAGGTGGGAAGTTTGTAAGAACCTGGTTCTTATTTTTGAGGTATGGGTTTCTTATTTTTGCTCTTCCTTAAGTGTTTTTGAGAAAATAATGAAAATGGAGAAAAATCCTAAATTTTTAACATACACGCCGTGTACTTTTCCATACGCCATGTACTTTTGGCCATGTAGGATGGGTACATGGGGCGTGTGGCCATGTCAGCGATAAAGGGTGTAGAAACCGACTACACACGGTGTAGTGGTCCTTCACACGCCATGTAGTCGGTCAGCATGAAAATAGTAATGCAGTGGCTAGCTGTATGATAGATCATGCTATGTACTCAAAAATACATGTCGTGTAGTCATGTCGGAAGATGAACAGCGCCATGCTGGTGGGAAACCACCAGATGAATAGTTAAATGAAGGAAATACATGTCGTGTACTCGGAATTACACACCGTGTACTTTGTTTTTTTCACATAAAATGGGAGGTAGCCTCCCCTATTCACAAGTAAGGCTTAGAACGGGAAGGAGTGGAAGAGGGAGGCTGGATCTGTGGAGATCCGTCGAGCGCATATCGGGAATCTGTTTTCTGCACTGTCGATCTCCCTGGAACTACACGGGTGAGTTCTCCCTTCTCCTAGAGTAGTTCTTACCAATTCTTTTCTGTATGGAAGTTACATAACTTTGAATGAGGTTTTCTTTCACCTCAGATCTACATAGTTCTAGGATGAATTGAGGATCGTCGTTCGCATATATCATTAATGGGTGACAAAGGTAGGTGGCTCGGTGTTAATTCTCCAACTATTGTGTGTTTATGTGAATTATTGTTCCATGAACCCATGTTGGGGTGTCGTGTGGCTAAGGCCATAGTTTTTTCAATACCTAGAATCGTATAGGTAATTAAATGTGATATTAAAATGTTTTTTGGGATCACTACTTGGATCCAGGACCACCCCGGGGGTGTGTTCCTCTGTTTAGCCGTTTGGCCCAGATACCTGAGGGTAGGCCATGTTAATTTTGCGCATTACTTTTTCCTTGAGCAGTATTGTATGTGTACTGCTTAGTTACATGTTGGGCATGACCCGGTTACCTATTTAGCTCGAGGGAATTATTTTACTTAGCCTGAGGGCAGTGCATCATTTAGCCTGAGGAAAACTTCTTCTGTCCATGTGGGAAATAGAATCTGTGCCTGTGGGTAACACTTTGTACGCCTGAGGAAAATTTCTATTATGCCTGTGGACAATTACCTATGGGTTACATTTCTGATTACCTGAGGGTAAGGGTTTGTGTGTCTGAGGACATTGGATGTTTAATTAGAATATACAATGTGGTGATATTTTAAATTAAATTATTAAATGGATATTTAAATGGAAATATAACCAGTTAAGTTAGTTACTTTTCAGTATTCCTTACCTTATTGAATTTGATTACTGCACACTGTTGTTCCATATTGACACACATTTGGGCACGGGCCTTTGGCGGATGCCTACTAGGATTTATTTCTCACACCCTGTTTAGGTCATGTTTTTCAGCCCAAACAGATTATATTTTTGTAGGTGTGGATAGGGGCAAGAGTCCCTATACAGGTACTTGATTGTTGCGGAGGAGTAGGAGGGCATAGGACTGAGCCTAGGCTCGTGATGCCTCTAGATATTCTATTTTGTTTTTCTGTACTTGTACTTCAGTTGTAATGTATTTTATTGCAGTGTAATATGTTCTGGCTATTTTATAGAATAGTGACATGTTGCATCTTCATATATGTATGACGGTTGGTTTCCTTTTTTATCAGTTACCCATTTCAGCTACGTGTATTGTTACTGCTTCCGCTATTTTTGTGTGATTATATTATATTTCGTTGTGTATCACTTTGAAAAATGAGGGCATAGTTTCCCCACTATCATACCAGGTCCCTCACTGCTAGTCGGCAGCCTCTGGCATTTGGGGAAAGTGTGCTTGAGGTCATGTAGCAAACCGGGTTCGGGGCACCCGTTGGTTGGCACCCAGAGCCGGGATGTTACACTTTATAGGTGTTTTCCCCATGGATACTAGTAGATCATATTGTAAAAAATCTATTGAACTAGTGGTTATACCATATATGGGTGAAGATGCATAGTTCTGTGAGAATAATATTTTCTTCATACAGACCATTTAAGAAACCCTATAGTGTACCTCATTTATAGAAGAGCTGATGAGGGTGTTCCAAGATTAGTGTCACACCACATTTTCAGGGGATGGTCTAGAGGTTATTAAGATTTGGCATGAGAATAATTTTTTTTTATCTTTATGAATCTGGGGACACATTCTGAGATAATTTTTAATCTCATGAAATATATTCTCTAGGGAGAAACTAAGCAATGGTGGGATGTTTTAAACCAGGAAGATACACATCGAGATATGTTTTTTATAGACTTCTAATCTAGGATTTAGGATTAAATTTTCCCTGATAATCTGAGAGAATAATGGGCTTATGATTTTATTCATTTAGATCATGGCATCATGACTTTTGTTGAATAATTGTAATCCATTATAGAGCATCTGAATTTTTTGTTTATTAACCTTCTTGATGAGTTATCATGGGAAAAATGCTTCTAGGAAGGTCTCAAACTTGCTATTCAATCACAGGTCATTGTGTTTTGGTTGACAACTATTTCTAAAATAGGGTGTTGGGCCCTTATTACAGAGCAGAACCTAAGGTTATATAGGGGGTAGAGAAGGGTAGTGTAGTCTCTCAACCTAGTGGATCATCTTCTAGTGGTAGGAAGTTCTGTTTTGGCGCCTCTCGTGAGGAGATTAATATCAAGGTATTTAGAGTTGGTAGTTCTATTTTCTTTCATAATTGTGGGAGATGGGAACACATGACAAACCAATGTAATTGAGACCTATTTAAGTATTGAGCTTGTGGTAGAATGTTTTTTTATAGAATTTTTATATAACCATACTTCTAGTAGTCAGTGGAAGGGGATTCAATCTAACTATATGTTCAAGAGCTTGATTCATAGCACTAAATTAGGAAGGGAGTTGGAGTAGTACTGATTAATCTGGCTGAGGTGGTGTTCATGGCCAAGTTAACCAAGAACAAGTTGTACCTAGACAATAGAGTGGGATTAATATGAGTAGTGAGGTTTTTTATAGGGTTCTAGTTCATGAAAGATATATTCTATATAGACTACACCAAGGTAGTAGAGCATGAGAACATCTATGGTGATAGTTCTGATCTTAGTAGCCCCTCTGTTAGAATCATATCATTTTGACATAATTTCATCATAATGTTTCATATTTTTACCTGTTCTAGAGATCTAAAGTCTCATTGTTCAATTTTGTAAGGGTTTTATGACACTTAACACTTATTTGGGGATCATAGTGGAGGGTTAATGTAAGTGCATAGAGTTCCTTCTTGAGATACATCAGTTTCACTTTATATGAAATATTTTTTTCCCAAAGATACCAAGGTTTGACTATATTCTTGGGGTACAATGGATAGTTTCTTATAGATACTTCACTGAATTTTATCATCTAAGGGCGACAATCACATCACCATAGGGAGGCATTTTCATTCACAAGGGTGAATGGTGTTTCCAGATGAGTTGATATGGACCAAAGAATCATGGGTTGGGAAAGATGACAGCCCAAATATCTAACTTATATTTGGATTATCTGGGAACACTTCAAGAATACTTTCCTTAAATGGTTTATTGTTTCATGTATGTTTTCACAAATGAATATTATGGTTTTCTTCTTGAGATAGAGGTGGATTTCTCTATTGATCTAATGCTAAGATCTGCACCAGTATCTATTCCTATATATATGATGGCTACTACTATGTTGAAGAAGTTCAATTGGTAGCTAGAGTACATAGAGTTAAAGTGTTTTATATTACCTGGAACTTCCCTATTGATTTTGTTAGTCCTTTTTTCTAAAAATTTATATTATTTCCTTAATATATATCTAGATTATCAGAAATTTAACCAATTGATATTTAATAATCAATATCTTATTCCATGGATAGAAGACTTTTATATCATCTATGAGGATCTTAGGTATTCCTGAAAATTTATTTGAGATTGGGTTATCATCATGTGTGTGTTCAAACATAAAATATACCTCATATATCTATTCATAATTGGTATATTCTATATGAGTATTTGGTTATGTCGTTCGGTCTCATGAACACACCATCAATTTTATTGGATCTAATGATCAGGGTTTTCCATCCTTATCTGGATTTGTTTTCAGTGGTTTTCATGGGTCATATCATGGTGTATTATAAAAATAGACATGACCATTCCAAACATCTTAATATCTTTTTGGATACATAGATCTAGAATTAGTTATATTTTAATCTCACATAGTTCCTCTTCTTGATGGATGGGATTCATTTCTTGGGTCATATTATTTCAAAGATAGAAGTACCAGTTGACCCATAGAAGGTGAGAGTTGTAGTTT
Organism: Viscum album; assembly: GCA_963277665.1. Classification (NCBI taxonomy): domain Eukaryota; kingdom Viridiplantae; phylum Streptophyta; class Magnoliopsida; order Santalales; family Viscaceae; genus Viscum; species Viscum album. Next base: position 1,926,537,521 of record OY728160.1, read on the forward strand.
CCTAGGAGTATCCCATGAATTTATTTGATATATATTTAACTAGTGCTTTATTTATATTACAGAAGTTTAATATAGGACTTATTAGGCTTAGTAGAACCTCCTACATGATTGAATAATAAGGGTGTAATGTTTTTATAGACAGATTAATACGAGATATCCTTTCAAGAGTTGAAAGGGATTCTAACTTAAGCGTTAATACCAATTATACCAGATCCAAGTAGGATCTACACAGTATGTTTTATTTCATCACGTATCGATCAAGGGGAAGTTATGATGTAGGGATAGTGATTTTTGGCATATGGGTCTCACCAGCTGAGGCTGTATGAAATAAACTTCCCAATGTATGATCTCAAATTACCCATTGTAGTACAGGACTTGTGTTGTAAGAGGAATTATTTTCTAGGAGAGAATTTTGTTGTGTACACAGAATACAAAAGTCTCAAGTATATATTTACACAGTGTGATCTGAATCTGAGGCGGTGAAGGTGGGTTTATTACCATAATTCCATCGACTTTAAGCTTTCTTATATGCCAGGAGAGGGAATTGTATTTATCGAATCACTGAGTAGGGAACTGGTGGAAATGGGAGCTTTCCCAACACTTTTATGCCAACATTTTTAAAAAACCGTTAGTATTTTGGTTTTAGATCAACCTTTCCAAATGTTTTACACAAAATTTTGGTATAATATATTTAGAATAAACCATTCCCAGTGGTCTGAGAACCCATTTGGAAAGCTTTAACTTTTATAATTTATACCAATGATCTATTAAAACTATTGGTAAAGATTATATTTCCCATTTTTTTTAAAATCATTTGGAATGTTTTCCCCAAAATACAATCTAGATTCATTCCCTCGTCCACGCAATTACAAAGCTAAACTGAAGCTCACCTGAAGCTCTTTCGTTATCTTAGGCTGCGAATATCCTTCCACCCGATATATCCATCTTCACTCAAGAAATTATATATTTATACACTTTGAATATGTAAGTTTTACTGTATTTTTATTGTTCTTCATCATTTTTTTCTATTTTTATTTGGCCTAAACCTGATGTCAGTACGGTCTGTGGAATGGTATACCCAATAAGTCTACTTTGATTTGTTTTCTATTTTTATTCTACACATCAAGCGTTATGATTGTGTGAATCATTTTTATTTAATGTCATCATATCCACTCCTTAATTGTAGAGTTAGTGAACCATATGAACGAATAGAGGTTCTGGTGAGATGTATCCCCACCCAATGATGGTAAAGTGTTTGTTTTTTCATATTGCATCGAGGTGGGTAGTGGACATAAGGATGGTTCATGTAAAGGGATTGGGGATGGATGGGGTAGTGTTGTAGGTGGTTTTCCATTTTTTAGTTGAGTGATATGGTAAATTCTATGGACATTAGTCTAGTTGAAAATTGGATATGGATTTTATATTTATAGTTTTTGTTCAAGGAATAATGGGAAGGGTAGTTATATTGAGGATAATTGGTTGTTATTTGGGTGATTGATTGAAATTGTGATGTTGGTTGGATTGGTCATAGGTAATTTTCAAGGTATTATATGGTTATTGCCTCCAAAGAACTCCCGCATCCCCCGGGACACCTGCCAACCCCCTAGACCCCCTACCCACCCACAACCCTGGACACCCCCCCCACCCACCCCCCACCCCCCATAAGAAAGTCCTCCCCCATGGACACCCCCCCCCCACACCCCTAGATAGTCCCCCACCCTACCCACCTGGACACACCTCACCCCACTGGACACCACCACCCCCCTAGACACCCCTCAACCCCATGGACACCCCCCTATACACCCACCCCCTTAGGCAGCCTCTCCCCCTTGGACACCCCCACCACCTTGGGCCCCCACCCACTGGACACCCCCACCGCCATAGACAACACCCCCCGGCCCCCTCCGAGACACCGCCACCCTCATGGACACCCCCCCCCCCCCCCCAAGGACACCACCCCACCCCCTGGACATATATGTGGGTTTGTTCATTCCATTTTTTAAAAAATTTATAGGGTTTCGTTAATCTATATCTAGATTATCGAAAATTGAACCAGTTGATAGTTGAGAAATGGTATGTTATTGCATGGATATATGACCTTTTTTTATCATCTCTGAGGAGCTCAAATATTCCGGAAAATTTATTTGAGTTTGAATTGTCATCATGTGCATGTTCGACCTCAAAATATACCTCATATATCATTTCGTAACAGGTATGGTTTATAATAGTATTCTATAATGTCGTACAGTCTCACCAACACACCATAAGTTTTCATGGAGATGATGAACTGGGTTTTCCATCCTTATCTGGATTTTTTTTTGTGGTTTCCATGGGTGATATTTTGGAGTATTATAAAAATAGACATGACCATTCCGTACAACTTGATATCATTTTGGATACACTAATGGAGAATCAGTTTTATTCTAATCTCACAAAGTTCTATATTTATATGGATGAGATTCATTTCTTGGGTCATATTATTTCAAAGATAAGAGTATCACTTTAACTAAAGACGGTGAGAGTTGTAGTTTCCTAGGATTATCCCAATAATTTATTTGGTATATATTTTTTTGGTGCATTTTGAATATTAAAAAGGTTTAATATAGGTCTTATATTTCTTAGTATCCCCTCTCACAAGATTGAATAACAAGGGTGTAAAGTTTTTATGAGTAGATACATGCGAGATATCCTTTCAAGAGCTGAAAGGGAGACAAAATTCAGCATCAATCACTACACTACCATATCCATGTAGGATCTATATAGTATATTTTAATTCATCGGGTATCAATCTAAGAGAAGTTATGATGCAGGGAGAGATATTTTTGGGAAATTGGTCTCACCAGTTGAGGCCACAAAAAATAAACAATCTGATGTTTTATCTCGAATTGCATATTGTAGTACATGCCTTGAATTGTTTGAAGAATTATTTAATAGGAAATAATTTTGTGGGGTACACAAACCACAAAAGCCTCAATTATATATTTACATAGATTGATTTGAATATTAAGTAGTGAAGGTGGGTTGATTACCATCAGTGCTTCGAATTCAAGTCTGTCAATATGCTCAGAAAGGGGAATGTAGTTATCGATGCACACAGTAGGACGCTGGTGGAAATTGAGGCCTTCCCAACACTTTTATAACAAAATTTTGAAAAAACCGTTTGTATATAGGTTTTAGATCAAACTTTCCCAATAACCTTAACAAACTATTGGTACACTGTATTTAGAATCATGCTTTCCCAATGGTTTGAGTAAATCACTAGGAAAGCTTTAATTTTTCAAATGTATACCAATGTTTTTGTAAAAACATTGGTAAATATTATATTTCCCAATGGTGTTTTAAATATTTTTGAAAATGTTTCCCCCAAATACACAGTATATTCATTCCCCTGTCCATGTGATTGCATCCCTAAATCAAATCACTCCTGAATCTCTCTCTTTACCATAGGCTATGAAACTCCTTCCACCCGATAGATCAATATTCAATAATAAAAAATTTTTGTTCCAAACTTTAAATATATAATTTCTTCTTTAGTTTTAATGTTTTTCATATATTTTTATGTTTTTTGTTTTGATTTGGCTTCATCCAGAGGTCTATGCGGTCTGTGGCATGGTATAACCAATAAGTGCACTTTGATTTTTTTCATGTTTTTCTTATACAATTAAGGTGTAATGATTGTATGCATCACCATTATTTGAAGTCTTCATAACCACTCCTTTTGTGTAGAGTTTGTGAACCATATGATCTAATGAAGGTGCTAGTGAGATGTATCCCCCACTCAAAGATGGTAAAGGGTGTGTTTTGTTATATTGTCTTGAGGTAAGTAATGGATATAAATATAGTCCATGTAAAGGGATTGGAGATAGTTGGGGTAGTGGTGTAGGTGGTTTCCCATTTTTTTAGTGGGTGATATGGTAGTTTCTATTGACATTAGTTTAGTTGAAAATTTGATTTGGATTTAGTATTTATAGTTTTTTTCAAGGAATAATGGGATGGTTAGTGATGTTGAGGATGAATTGGTTGTTGGTTGGGTGATGTATTGAAATTGTGATGTTGGTTGGATTGGGTATAGGTAATTTTCAAGGTATTATATGGGTATTGCCTCCCCTAAATAACCACCACCCCCACCCACTAGGACCCCCCCCCACACACACACACACCACCTCCCCCCCCCTAGACACCCCCACCACCCTAGACACCCCCCTATTGGACAGCCCCCCACCTGCTCCACCCCCCCTGACAACCCCCATTGTAAATCCCTCCCCCATCCCTCTATACACCCCACCCCCTGGACATCCCCCCACCCCTGAACACCCTCACCTCCTGGACACCACCACCCCCGGGACACCCCATATGTACAACCGCCCTTAGACACCCCCACCCCAAGACACCCCACCCCACTGGACACCCCCCCACCCCTCAGACACCCCCCACCCCACGAATAAGACCCCCCCCCCCCACACACACACACACAAGACACCCCCACCCCCAGACACTCCCACCCCCTAGACACCCCCCACCCCCATGGATATCCCACCCACCCCCTTAACACCCCCTCCCACATGGACACCCCCCAGACACCACCCCACCCCTTGGACAACCCCCCCCCCCCCCCCAACCCCATCCCTAGACACCCCCCACCCACCCCCTTGGACAGTCCCCACCCCCTAGACACCCCCCCCCCCACCCACCCACCAACCCACCACACCCCCCCGAGACACCACCCCCTAGATAGCCCCCACCCCCTGGGCATCCCCCCAGGACTCCACCCCTACCCCTAGACACCCCTACCCCCTGGACAACCACCACACCCTTGGACAGCCCCCATCCCCTAGACATCCCCCCCAGGACACCCCCACCCCCTTGGACACCCCCCCCCCCCCCACACACACACACAAAAACACCACTCCACCCCCTGGACACCCCCCAACCCCGTTAGAGAGCCCCCACCCCACCCCCTACATACCCCCCACCCCAGACCCCACCCCACCCCCTGGATACCCCTCCCACCCACTGGACATCCCCACACCCGTGGATATCCTACACTCCCACTAGACACCCCCACCCCCTAGACACCCCCACCCCCTGGACTCCCCCCCCCAACCTACCACCACCCATGGACACACCCCTACCCCCTTGGACCCTTCCCCCCACCCCTTGAACACCCCCACCACCTTGGACAGTCCCCTGGAAACCACCCCACCACTAGGACCCCACCCCTCACCCCCACCCCCCTAGACACTCTCACCCCCTTGTACACCCCCCTGAAAACCACACCACCCCCTAGGCACCCCACACCACCAACCCTCCTAGACACCCCTCCCCCTTGGACCCCCCCCCCCCACCCCCACCCCCGGACACCCCCACATAGTGAATAATTTGACTTTAGTTATTGGGTGTTATGAAATCTCCTACCTTTTCAAAATATTTCCATTTTTAGCATCAATAACTTATTTAAAAAACTCTCTTTACACATTCTACATCTTTGATTAAAAGAAATAACTTTATAATATCTTGTATAATGTTCTATCAAGCCAATGGGGTCCTCTTTTATGTGATAAATGAGAAGAATCAAGAACACATTTCACCTCATATTTAGGCACACATATTTGAATTAATATATCTTCACATTGCTTTAATAATATGGCATTAACCCGAGAATAGTTCAATACATCAACTAGAAACCCCTTCCTTTATGGATATCTAAAATGGGGATATATTATCCCATTTGGAAAAAAATTCATTCTGGTCATTCTAAATCTCCCTATACATGGAAGAATTATTCTTTTCTCCATGGAACCTTCTTCTAATGACATCAGGCTCTTCTTAGTTACATTTAATCTTTATTGGATCATGATTCACATGAATGACCATGAGGTTCAATCCCTGAGGAACTTTATACAATATTTTTCAGATTAAACATCAATATTATTGAATTGATATTGAATAAATAACTTATATCAAACTTTTTACAAAATGGATAGAAGTGGCATGTATGAAACTGGTTGGGTCTCAAGAGATTTTTAAAACAACTTGGAGAGATTTTTAGATTTTTCATTTCAAAATTCTCCAAATAGTGGTCTCATACACTACCCATGTTAAAATTGTGTTGGAAGACCTTGGTTGATCCATGAATAATTTAGCTACCAGATAACCAAATATGGGTTTTTCAAGAAAACAAATACGTTTGGTATCACAATGGGGAGAAAATGAAATCTCAAAATGTTGATGATCCAAATGAGAGGATTGGATTGGAGAATTTCTTATATGATAGGTTTCCATTTATTTATCATCATGAAAAAGAAAAGGATCATAAACCAAAAAGACTTCGATATGAGCACACATGATGCGTCTAATAAAAATGATGATGTTGTCAGAGTGAAAAAAATTGAATGATGCTGCCACAACTCCAGTATATCGATAATGAGGTAAAATGAAAAAAAAAGGAATTTTTAATCTGATTTTTTCATATGAAAACTTTGTATGGTATATCTAATACTGCCATTGATTACATTCTTACATTCTTGTAGGCCTTACTTCCAGATGATGCAGATATTCCCAAAAACCACTATATGTCATTAAATCTAGTTGAGAAACTTGAATTTTCAAGAAAAAAAATCCATGCTTTCCTGAAATATTTCAGTTTATTCTAGGAGTAAACTTCCCAATGAAATGATTGTATAAAATGTGGCACATCCCATAGGAAGATGAAAGCTACTGGAACACCATCCCATGTTACATAGAAAGTAATGTGGCACTTTCCATTTATCCCCAGACACTAGAATATTTTTATTTCTAGTGAAATATCATTAAAAATGTGATCGAATGATACCTAGAGAAAGAAGACTAATGATGAGTTGGTTCACCCTACTGATAGATTTTAATTGGAGGGATTTGATTCTCGATATCCTGATTTTGCAGCTAATGTGTGTAATGTGAGGCTGGGTGTTTCATATGATGGTTTTAATCCATTGGTAAAGATTCTTAATTCTCATCACATGCCCAATTTTTATACACATTTATAACCTTCCCACATGGTTTTGTATGAAAATACCTTTAACATTCATGAGTATACTATTATATGGACCTTCTGATCCTAGAAAACATATAGACGTATACATGAAACCTTTAATAAAAGGTTTTAAACTTCTTTCAGATATGGGTTTGTGCACAATTGATACTTGTTTGAAAGATATATTTTAGATGCGTGATGCACTTATGTGGATGATCAATGGTTTTCTGGATTCTGAAATAATGTATACATGGAGAACGAAGGGAAAACAATCATGTCCTATTAGTATGATGAATACATGATCCAGAAGACTAATACATCATTTTAGTTTATTTTTTATGGGACATAAAAGATTATTCCCAATAGACCATCAATATAGAAATAATCGTCAAATATTTGACAATACAATGGAGACTGATGATCCACCTCCGCATATATCCAGAACTGCTGTGCTTAATGAATTGAAAGATTTTATTTTTTCATTCATGAAGGGTCAAATGAAATTTGGAAAGAGAAATAATTCTTCCACTGAAATGTGTTACAATTGAAAGAAGTGGTTTATCTTTTTTGATTTTCCTTATTGGTCAATCAATTTGTTACATCATTGCTTAGACATAATGCACATTGAAAATAATATATGTGAAATTTTGATTTTGATTCTTCTAAATTTCAAGGTAAGTACAAATAATGATTTACAGTTATGGTGTGACTTGGTGGATTAGGGCATCACACCAAAATTGCATCCTTTGCATATCAGTGAAAATAAAAGGAATGTTCCATGTGCTTCTTATGTGATGAAACCTGCATAAAAAAGAAATTTATGGAATTATGAGAGACTATTAATGTTTATAATGGTTATTCAAGCAACATATCTAAATGGGTCAACAGAAGAGAGTTGAAGCTAAAATATTTGAAGACTCATGATTATCATGTCCTTCTACATGATTTGAATCCAATAGCAATCTATCATCTTTTGTCCAATAATTTAATTTTGTATGTTATTCGGTTGTTCCATTTGTAAGGATATCTATGATAAGAATTTGTCTAAGTATTTATTGAAAAAAATGTTGGCAGATGACCCATTAATTTTTTTGGGGTTAGAGAAAATATTTCCTCCGTCTTTTTTCACATGCATGCTGCATTAGACTATCCATATTCCAACTGAAATACTTTCCAGATGACATATTTATTTTCATTGGATGTATCCAACTGAAATAAATATGTACACATTAAAGTATAATGTCCAAAATAAGAAGCATCTGGAAGGTTATATTGTGAACGGTTACTTCGTTCAAGAATTTATGGATATATACTCTATGTATTTGTCTGATCTTACTAAAAGAAAGAATAGACCAATGTGAAACGAAGAAGAATAGTATGAGGATATTGAACCCAGTTTTCCATCACATCTTCAAATAGGAGTAATTCATGGATAATATACATTCACGACATTAATCCTTGAAGAGCGAGAGATTCCACATCCCACAGTTTTGTTCAACTATGATTTTTTCAATGGCTTTATCAAGTATGTAAATTGAATATGTAATTATTATATAAATATATTTTAAACTATTCATATTTTTATCTATAGGGAATGTAATGAATTTCTAATTAGAAATCATCATTTTTTATCTTTAAGAATGAGGGAGACTTTTCATAACAAATAGTTTTCTATATTGTTAGAATTGAAGGTAAAAATATTACTATTTCAAATAATTAAATCAATATTTAATTAAGTTTAATATTATTTTATATTTTAGGTGTTTTGTTTTCGTGGTGACTCTATCTATGAGTAAATAAGATATTTGGATTTTGGTCTGAATAACATGGTTTGTGACTATAAATAAATTGTTATCAATGGGTACAGATTTATTATCAATGAACGAGAAAAGAACACTTGAACAAAACATGATGGGGTTATGGTTACTACCACAACATACTATTATGCGAGTTCATCAAATAATAAACAGTGATTTGAAAATGTTGGTTATTATGGAGTCTTTGAAAATGTAATAATATTTGATTAATTCTCTCATGGATGACTCATGATGATGAAATTCATGTGGTTGGATTTGATGGCAAGGCAGGGTACATTTATTGATGATTGTGTATTTTGAGTAATTGATATGACTCACACCCCATAAACACCCCAACCCCCTAGACACTGCCACCCTGGTGGACACCCCCCCCCTCAGACACCACCCCACACACTAGAAACCCTAACCCCTTGGATAGACTCCCACCAACCACACACCACCCTAGACCCACCCAGCCACCCCCCCCCACCCCACCCCCTGGACACCCCCACCCCCCTTCACATCCCCACCACATTGGACATCCCCCCACCCCATGGATAGCCCGCACCCCCTTAGACACCCCCATATTATAAATTTCATTTTTATGCAATATTCTATATGTGTTATACATAATTAAATTCTGTATGTAATGAATTATAAATTGAATACACTGTCACAATTCTGTATGTAATTCATAATTCATTTTTATGTTTTATTCATTGAAAATTCAGAAGTATTCAAATGAAAATTAAATTTTTAACTATGTATTTCATATGGTAATGGGGTTCTCAATATAATTCTCAATTGCTAGGTTCATAGGGGATTGTAGAAGGGGAGGCAGGTCAGCCTACTCCTCAAATTATATTAAGTTTATACCAATGGTTGTAGACTGTTAGTATTTATACCAATGGTTTAAAAAAACATTGGTAAAACTATATACCAATGGTTTGTAAACTATTTTTATAGACACTGTAATCAGTATTTACCCAAATTTTTACAAAAACCATTGGTAAAGCATTATTCCAATTGTTTTGAAACCTTTGTAATAAATCAGAAATTCCCTAATCACCAATTGGTATCAATAATTGGTATAAATATATACCAACTTTTAGCTAAAACCATTGGTATATTGTTCATTCAAGATCCATATACATATGGTTATTCAATAATTGTTGTTATATGTATATCCCCATAACTAACTAGCCAACAGTTTGAGAAACCATCGTTATAGTTTATAACAACGGTTTCTAGGTCTTTCCCAACAGTTTGAAACTGTTGAAATAAGTCATGTTTCTAGAAGTGGGAGGACATAGATACAGGCTATTCAGGAGGCCAATAGCAATTTTTAGCTTATGTATTTATCTTTATAGACACGCATAAAGGTGAACGATATGTATGGACATACATTTATCGCATTGTTAGTGGTGACTTCCACTCTTTAGGGTAGAGTGTGGATAAGATAGTTATATTTTGTTGAGGTTCTAGTAATATGGGAGAGTGTGTAAGTTGAGGAACCACCTTCTCATTGGACTATATGTAAGGATGAAATTATATGTACTCATGGTCATGTATGGGTTATAAAATATATACATGAGATTATGATGTAGGTTTTTCATGCCTTAATTTGGGCATTGCATCCAAGAATTACAAAGATGTATCGTGATTTATGTCACCAGTACTTATGATCAGGGATGAAACATGAGGTAACTAGTTTCATTAAGAGGTGTTTCACCTTTCATCGGAAGAAGTTAGAACACAGGTGTCCTTATAAGATTTTATGGTAGTTACCCATTCTGTAGTGGAAATGAGATGATGTTGTGATGGATTTTTTGACCAAGTTACTGGGGTCACCACAAGGCATTGATGTTGTTATGGTTTTTATTAACATGATCACGATTTTTTCCCTTTTCATATCAATAAGGAAGACCTTATTATTATATGATCATTCTAGGTTATATATTTGTGAGATTGTATGACTTCATGGGGTTCCTCATACAATTTTATTGGATAGATACACCCAATTCATATCTTATTTTTTAGAATATTTTTCATTGGGTGTTGTGTACATAGGTTCTTCAAAGCACATAACACCACCCTCGAAAGAATGGCCTATAACAAACCATACTTTACCTACATTGATATTACATAAAATTTTAAGTATATTCAGTTTAAAATATAATATATCCATGATAGGACCGTTTAGGGATAGTATCTTTAGAAACTGCAATATATAAACAACTGGTTTATAAAATATCTTTGTTGTCTCTCGTTTATATCTTCATAACTAGACTCCTTTTTGACATATCATTCTTAATACCATCCTAAATGACCTAGGGAAAAGAAACATATGAAAGGGTGATCTCAAATTCTTAGTAAGAGTAAACAAGGAAAATATCAATCATATCATAATCATAAGACATAAGAACAAAAAATTTGGAAGTATTATCTCGTATATGGAAGATCGCGATATCATCTTATGGGATAAAAGTTCATAATATTTAATAAACATAATCCCACAATACATAACATAAGAAATGATTTTTTTGTGACATAAAAATAATCATATAGAATTATTTCTTTGTAGTCGAGGATCATTTCCAAGACCATCATAGTTGATAATGTCCATTACTGAATCAGGTTTACTTTTCGTTCCAGTCCTATATTACTAAACAAGATTTACATTCCATTACAGTCATGTATATCTCATGAGATATTACTATTTAACTAGTTAATTGGAGGGAGATACCGGTCCCACCCATCTCATAAATAAATCATTCTTACATATTCCACAAAAACATAAATCATTCCATATAGCATAACCAATGAAATTAAATGGGTTTCTTAAACATAATTCCATCGTTACATAATCCATATAAAATATCATTCTATAATTAACACAATTAAATCATAGAAATAATAGGGATAGAAACATACCCATATTTATAGAGTTTCATCATATATGGAAAATAATTTTGAAAAAACATGTGAAATTAACTCTTGAGGAAAATATCCTTTCTTCTTCAATTTTTTTTTTATTTTCTCAAAATGCCTTGAAATTTTAAAATAAAAGAATCTATTTGAAAATAAAAAATAAGTAATGTAAAGTAAGCTTCATTGATATAAGTTGTTATGAATATGTAATAATCCAATCATGTGGTATAAGTTACAAAATTATTATCCTCGTACTTATGCCGAAAAAGTCCAAAAGTACCTAGTATCGTATAACAAAAAAAAGATTCATTTCATACCTTTTACTAAAAAATAACCAAAGGCTAAAATAAAATTTTGAAAATTTTATAATAATATAAATAATGTTATAAACTTAGGAGATATGGATATGGATGGTAAATATAACCCAGTAAATACTTACATATAAACAATATCGTATAATAATGAGATTGCAAAATTATCCCCTACCTTAGGTTTGATATGCTTCATATGTTTCTAAACCTACTCTATAATTATTTAAATAATTTTATTTAATTATTATAGAATCATATTCATTCTTATGATATCTTTTATGATCATATTATCAGCAATTTTTTAGTACCATTTTCTTGTCACTCGTTATTCGAATATTAACTACATTATGTTCTTATATATGTTTTGTTGGATAAGTTCATCTTACACTTCTTTGGTTATAGTTATATAATTTATATAATTATATTATTATAATATTTACCATATTTAGCCATTCTATTGATGTATATAATTGTGTTTTAATGAAGATCATGTAAAATGAATCGCATTGCGTCGTGGAGACCGCAGGTAGTACGTATGCACGAGCGACGATATCATTCCAATAATTGTTTAATAGTACTGAAGTGGGTGGTGTATAACATTTTAGAATCATTATAATGTTATAATAATAATATATAGTTATTATTTCTATCATTATAACCATCCTTGTAAGGTAGTAGTGAAAAACAGATTACCCCACAGCGTGGGGATGGTATATCGTACGTACGCACACGTGGTGATTTCATTTCTCATAGGATGTATAAAAGGTGAAATATAAATTTTTCATAATTATAATAACATATAATTATTTTATTGGTAATGATTTCATTAATTTATAATTAAACAATTAATGAAGAGGATTTTGAAGGAAAAACAAGTTTGAAATAATTGGTAGAAGACATAATATCTTCCTCGGTGTGCTTCCTCTAAATCTATTTCTTAGAGCACTAGAGACGGTCTTTAAAGATGACCAGAACCTATAGAATGTAAATAGTGAATTTTAAAATTAAAAATGGTAGGTTATGGTTGATATTGAAGGCTCAAAGTGAATTGAAGAGGTGTTGGAGGATGTTCCCTTTTATAATTGTGGGGATGGGACCTTTTGGAAACTCCATAAATAAGAATTTATAAAAAGATAAAAACCAAGCCACAAACCACAAAAATTTCCCAATTTTTAAGATGATATGATATAGGGTTGTAATATAATCATCAAATAAATTTTTGAAATTTAATTCTATCAATTTAAACCTTACATTTTTTATTAACACTTAGTTATTCTTTTTAAATTTTAACTAGGGTAACAAGTATTTCAATATTAAATGTGTAAAAAAATTACTTATTTTATGAAAAATAGACTATAAATAAATTTATAATATCATTTTATACAATATAGTAATTATTATATATTTTAAAAACATGTTAAATGAAATTTAAACAAGTTAATAAAACAGTATTTTGATAAAAAATCAATACTCTCCATATTGACACTATTCAAGTCATTTATTTTTTAAAAATATTAATATAAAAAAATCTATTCTAAAAAACAATATTATTATATTTATTTGAGGTCTAGGTAATCTATATAAATTATTAGACATATTCATTAGCCAAAATTATAGTTACTTTAATATTTTCAATAACATTAATTTAATTTTCAATTCAAAAAATAATTACTAAAATAGTTCTGAGTAACTATTTAATATACTTATTTTTTGAATAAAAATTAAAAAATAATATGATAAATATAAATATACTATATTTTTTAATAATTATTTTAGTCTAATTTATATTCTAAAAAATCCCATATTCCAAATTTTATACTTATTAAATTATGAAAGTGACAACTTTAACATCACTTTAAAAACAAATAAGTGTCATAATCCCTTCTATGAGGCTCCAAATGGTCTATAATTTTTCCCATGGATGATCTTGGTTGTTATATACTCAAAAAATATGATTTATTCATGTTTTTTGATTTTTTAATGGGTTTTATTATTTTAATAATAACCATATTATTTATTTTTCATCAATTTAATAATTTTTTCATCATTAATGTATAACCAATTATGGTAATTATTTATTTCCTAAAAATTTCTGATAAATAACCATGATAAAGGAAAATATTTTTTTCTTTTAAATAAGTTTTTATAATATAAATTATCTATATTTTAACCTTATATTTAAAATTATTTATTTATTAAAATTTGAGTGGGACATATTTAACTTTTATTTCAATAAAATAAATTAAATATCCTAATTTCATCCAAGTGGATTCAGATGGATACCATTTTGAGCCAATGATTATTTTTGTTGGAACACACTCATAAAATGATATTAAGACAAGTGTTTGAGTAATTTTATAATAGTATTCTTACCCTTAATTACCTGGTTTACCCTTTTATTGTATTAATAATATTTAACAAAGTTACTATCCATAATTCCAAAAAATATAGTAAATATATTAAAATAGATTGTACCTACTGATTGAAAATATGGAGTCAATTTTTTAAAATTTAAAACATAGGTGCTTCAGTAAATAATTTAAAACTAATTTTGTTATCTGAAAGGGAGAATGGGTTTTGAATACGACAACATTGCAAAAGATTGAAATATTTTTACAACTGAATTCAATGTAAAATTAATTATAATTACATATATTATATTGAATGATAAAATATATATTTTATTTAATCTTTAAAACCAATAAATACTATAATCTAACCATATAAATTATTTCGAAGAAAAAAAATTGTTTTCAAAAAAAATTATTGTATTTTTACTATTCATCAGAATCAAAAAGTTATCAGAAATTCACCCAATGTAAATTTTTATATACTAAATAAAAAAAAATTATGCTGTCATATAAAAATTATTAATATTTCAAATTATTAATTTAAAATTGGTACACCATTCATAGGCTTAAAATTACCCTTTTATAAAATATTGGTTTTTATACATCAAATACAGTTTATTCATACCCTATCAAAAAAATATCCATTGGATGAATATAGAAAATATTTTCTTAATTATGTAACACATATATCTCATAAATTTCATTACCAATAAAAATTCACTAAAAAATAAATATATCTACCTGAATTATATTTTTCATAAATAATTGACAGCTAATGAATTCACGATGCATTTTCATAAGTTATTTAAACTTATTCCTACTAACATAACGGCTAAGATATAACATTAATTTTATTCTAAGGGCCTCTCATGGTTAATTTAAACTCATGATTCTGTGTAATAAATGCTACTGAAGAAATAAAGTTATTTAAGGAAAAACATTCATAAACACGTCTGGGTTTTACATAGCCAGTCGAAGCGCACGATTCCGGGGCTTGAGGATAGGCTAAGAGCATTCCTCTTAGATTTCTGTGGCTCTTAGTGGAATAATATTCCCCTAGTTTATTATTAAAAAAATACTAGTTATTTGGTGACTATAAATATGTAAACTTAGAAGGATTTGTATCATAGGCCATTTTGATTTTCCTATGCTGGTTATAAGTAGCTAAGGTAGTGTTTCTTGGACCACATCTCATGAAAGATAATTCTGAGTTAGTTTATTTGATTTTAAAGTGGATGTCTATAGTACAGTCTAAAAAAATTCACACGGATCATTGTTGATGATCTATAGTGTTTGAGGTTGAGTATCAGGTTTTTTTATATATCTCAACGAGGTCGGGACGCATAAGTGTCAGAAGACTGGGTAATCTATCTGTGATATATGTCAGGTAATTTGAGATTTTAGAGAGATTCAATCTGGTATCCTATCAATTATGGTTACCACATATGTACTGATCCATATATGACATCTTCTATGTACTTCAGTCATGCTGTTATCACTCAAACCCGTCACACACTCTACAGCCGAATGAGGTGGAGATACAGGTAGATTAAAACATTGAGGAGCATCATATTCAGGTTGTTGACAATAGAACAAAGGTTATCTGAGGCCATTCGGTTCCTCTACTATTGGTGTTGGTGAATAATGGTAATTTATTGTACGATACTTCAAATTGTAAGGTCAATGTACATCCTCTTTGTCTGGTGTTATTCTCGAGTGATTCTCAACCACCCATGGATGGGAAACTCTAGAATGAATTGATTTGAAGGGGTATTATTGTAAGATCATGGGTTTTTTGATGAGGTATGGATAATTTTACTTCCAATTCAACAATTTTTTACATTCTCTTTTTGGGTTAGACCCTAAATCAACAATGTTGGTTGGTTGGGTCATTTTTGGAAATAATAAAGGATGTGGGGGCTGGAAACTAGTTGTAGGCCAAGTACACAATGTGAAATGGGAGTACATACAATGAATTTATTTCATGGCATGTATTGTTATGGGAATGCCTTCTCACAACATGTGAACGGTTTTTTCCAAGGGGAAGACCCTATTCTTTACACAACGTGTAAAGAATTTACACAATGAGTAAATTTCAAAGGATAGTTTTAAAAAAATAGAGCCAAGGCTTAAATTATTGGTAGAAGGCCACCCTCCCCCATTACTCTTACCTCAAACACAAGAGGTCAGCCTAAGACCTTCACATTTTATCCTAAATCTAAGATTTTGTTTTTCTTCTTGATCTAGAATATCTTACTTCAATTATTAGTCTCATTGGATCCATGTAATTTTTTTCTTCATTCCTCTTGTGACATTATTTATTTTCATTCGTTTTGATGGAATTATTTAACGGATAGCTAATATGACTTATTTCTTTTATTTTTATCCATTTTTCATTTTTCTCTTGATCTATACCAAATCATAGGTCGATACTGAAAGTTTTATCTACTATGGACCAATGGTATGTGTTCTATACCTTTTCCCACAATTTTGGTGTTTTTTATTGAAATATTTCATTTTTTTATGCAGGAACATTATGGTTTCACCCCTAAAATTAATGGAATGCTTGAAGGAAATGTTTCAGAACCTGTTTAGGTTTTTCCACTAGTACCTTTGATATTTTTGGAGGTTGTTAGCCCTAATAAAGGCCACCAATGGTGTGAACCTTTGTATATTCATAACATTATACCCCCTTATTGGGTGTGTGTCTTCTCTCCTTGTTATAGGGTTACCTTTATAGTTTATAGGGAATTAAATTGAAATGTTGGGAAAATTTTATTACTCTTTACCATGTGATAACATGATTTTGAATTATTTCAATTTTTTAAATAGAAATTGTTATATGATTTTGATGAACTGGTGATATGTGAATGATTTTGAAATGATGAATGAATGTATTAATGAGTTGATTATGGTAGTGGATGCCTTAGTTGGAATACCTTGGATCTTGATTACATATATCATCATGGATATTTCTATTCCATTTTTCATTATTACGGTATTATATTCCTTGGACATATTTCTTCCATGGATCCAAATTCTATATGATTCCTCATACCTTGATACCCCTGGGATCTAACTTTCTTGGACCCGCAATAGACATGGTCTCTTGAAATTATCTTTAGTCTCCTCTAATGTATTTATCGATTTTCCATCAAGATGCTCCTGGGAATCAATGTAGATACTCTGGTCTTTTATACCTTGGATCTGGACCTTCATGGTATAACACTTTTGATTGCATGGAATGGCCGTTTTGGATGAATTTGATTATATGGTGTGTTCATGAAGGTTTTTATGTACTTGGTTACAAGGTAAGGTCGTTGTGTATATTTTGGAATGTTTTAAAGATATCCCTAGTAAGGGTATCATCATACAGTGGTTATACTAGGAGACATTGCACTTTTTTATTTATTTTATAGATTTCGATGTCATTATGAGATTGACTATTATTGATAGCCTTGACAGTATCATTTAAGAGTTATTTATTTTTCCATGGGGAATTTCACTTGTATTATTTTCATACCTATTATATAATTTTCACACTTTTTATCTTGAAAATGTATACTAGATTTGTTATAGACACCGCTAGTTGTATCCTACTAGTGTTATGTCACACCCTGTTCAGGTTGCTGATGGGTACAAGGATAGACTTCTTGGATGCAAGTAGGGACTGAGGAATGAACCCACTATATGATGCCTAATTTTCTTATTTCTTAGGAGTAAGGGAGAATAGGACTAAGAATGTATTGTGATGCTATAAGGGATAGTTATATTTTTTTTTACCTTTAAATACTGGTATTGTACTGGATGTTTCTATACCTATTTTCTTACATTGTAGATACATAAAATGATCATCATATTGAATAAGAATTCTTATTGTTTATTTATTATCATATTATTCTGTATTTTTATCTTCTATAATTATATATATTATTAGTTCTCTATTTAATGTTATGGTTACTATCATTATGCAACACTCTAACATTTGGGCATAGTTTCCCCATAAACACACCCTATTCCCTCATTACTAGTCGGAAGCCTCTAGAGTATGGGGATATACTTTTGAGGCCATGGGACCCACCATCATGGGGAATTAGATAGTGGATTCCAGGTTAGGGTGTTACACACACATTCTTATAAATCCTTTCTCTATGTTATGAAGAAAGGATTTTTGTAGGGTATTTCAAGAAGGGTATAAAGTGATAATAACTTTATCAAAAATGATATAGAATGTATCTAAATAATATTTTTATGTATCTAGTATCCAAATAGACTAATCCTTTATGGTTCGGGTATGTATCTTAATGTTATGTATTAAATATTTATCCAAAATTATGTAATATTTATGTAAGAAATTATCGGGTCACCTCAAACACCTATATTTGTTTTCCTATAATTTTTTGGTATTATGTATATGATGGGTAGGTCTATGGGGAAATTTTAGGCTAGGATTCAAAGGAGAATAGCAGAATTTGGAGATGAAAATTTTATTCACTGGTGAGACATGGATATTGTGAGTATTGATCTCCACCTCATTTCCTTTTTCAAGTTTTTATCAACTTTGGACTTCTTTATCTCTGTCTAGGAATGTATTTTTCCCCACAATAAATTGGTTTTACCTATCTATACTTTGATGTATTTTCTTAAGGATTTTTCATGCATTGATTACTCTCTAAGAGTTTCAGTTTTATTATATATCTACATTTTTTATGGATACTAGTTTTTTCATGTGTATAGGTACTTTAGCCTAAGGCCTCTCATTTCTGTGATATTCCTACTTAGCAGTAGTTTCCATCCCATATCCTATTAGAGATAGGGGTGGGGTGTCACTCATGGATTTCTTTCAGCTCTTATGAGACCCCAAAGGGTTGGGACATGATAGATTGGTATCAAAGGTGTTCTTTACTAGGAAAATTTTCTTTTAGTTATAAATATTGTGAAAATTGGTTTAGGAACTGGAGGAAATAGTGTTGAAGTGTCTTGAATTTTTCTCTCAGGATGAGGAACCAGGTGATGTTGTGGTGGCCAATGTATTCATACATTATTATCATCACAAACTACTTGTTGACTCATCATATTATGGAATCAATTATGTATAAACAAGTGGAACATGTATCATATAGTATTTGATCTTTTGACTTTCATGTCCTTGAGTAAGCTCCTCAAATATGTATATCTGACTGTGGTACATCTTGTTAATTCTCAGGATTCCATTACAATAAAAATTATCTAGAATTATCAAATAAGGTCTTGAAGATGGTCATTTGAGTGATCATTCCTAATTATAAGGATGGATTCTAGTAGTTTTCCTTCCAGGAGGTCATAGATCATAGCTTTCACCGGATGGGAAGCACATTGAACAAATTTACAGTTGTCCAAATAGATTATAACTTGTACATTTTGTAGTCTATAACTCCATTAAATCATGATAATGATGTGTGTAGTTTTATTTCATTTTGTGAGTTTCTATGATATATAATTCTCCAATTTCATGGGGAGTCTTACCGTCAGGTAGTAAAGGATTGGATTTATTCAATAGTTTTTTTCCAACATGTACATAACCCAACCAATCAGATGGTTTTCCTAGAAACCAATATTCCTCTCAGAGAAGAAGATCACTAGTTGGATATGATCACCTGGGCTCATGATGAAATGACTCTCTCATGGAAAAACATTTAGTAGTTGTTCTACGATGAGTAGTATCTTTAAACCCTAAAACATTTTTAGATCCAAGAGCTTCTTGAGCTGTGAAAGTGAGATCTATTAGTTACTGGGTATATTTCGAGGTTTACTAAATTCTAATGTTACACTATCAATATGGTGAGAGATAAAAACATATATGAATGGAAGTATGAGAATGGCCTCTACAAAAACATTTGGTCTACCTTGGTCTCTTTATGTATTCAGACTTATGTTGTAGTGTAAGAGTGTGACTTGGTGAAATAGAGTTTTCTAGATGAGGGGTAATGGGAAATTGGAGAAAAACTGCATATTATAGGGATTATTACTCTAAAGAAACTATAAATTTTCAACTATCAGTGTCTCATTGTAGGAGGAATACTCATTCATGAACTCAAATGTAGAGTTTTCTAGTGAAGGGTCACACAAAGAGTCTTGTCACCCTGAATATGAATGATGTTATGCTTGTGATGAACAAGGTCACATGGATCATTATTTCCTAACCTGAAATTATATAAATAGTAGAAAAATGTTTTAACTCCATGGAATTAAAATTTTAGGATTAGGGAACTGCCAAACATGGTCAGCGTATCCCTTGGGAGGTGCTACAGATAGAGGGTTAGGTAGATCCCCAAAGGGAGGAGCTACTAGTGGAGGATGACATTATGACCTACTCCAACCTGTAACACCACCAAGTGACCCATTATTAGTTTATATTTTTAGATCTAGAAGGTTTTTATAGTTTTATTATTTGAAAGTATATGAGTGGGACTCACATGAGATGATTTGATGTATGATCTTTGTCTTGTCTACTTTAAATCTAGTACTTGTAGACATGGGAACAATTCATTCTTTTATCACTATATTCCTTGAATGAAAGCATGATAATATTGTGGATTATTTTTCCTATCAGTATTCTCTAAAGTTTATTAGAGGGATTAATTCTTGTATATCTCACATCAACCAAAAGATCCATTTCACACTCAGTAGAGTGAGTTTCGCGTGGGTCTTCTTGGTCATTGTGAATAATCCTTATGACATCATCATATGTTTCAAGTAGCTGAGTATAGTCTATACCTAGATACACTACTAATAAACGGGAGTTACATGCCTTCATGATGATGTAATCTGTTTCCCATTCTTAGGAGAGAAGTAACTTTTTTCTAATAAAGTCTGGATATTTAGTTGGAAACTACAATAAATCACACATATGTTAGTTAGTTTTCACCTTGGTGCTACAAGATCCTCAGAAATCTTCCTTCCAGTTATAGTGGGGGACTATAGATAATTCTTCTGCGAAGATTTTCTAGGCATACCTCTAAGTTTTTATGAATAATTAAATATTGATACACGCACTAGGAAAGAACTAATAGCTTTTGGGCCATATTGGATGGACCATACTAAGCTCCTAGAGATGGGGGTTCAATTGGGGGTCATCTATGAGAATGGATTTATAAAAACTGGTGTGCCCCCATAGGTAGAAATATTATTGTTTTTGACAAAGGAATAGAGGATCTTGAGGTTTTATGTTCATTACCATTTCCTAAATTAGGTGAAAATAATGAAAAATATACCCCTTTCTAATTATCAATGACCTCTTCGACCTGTTGAAATGGATGTGACAGTTCTCAAAGCTTAATATCTGGTCTAGACACCACCTATATAGAGTTCATGAGAATGATATAATGAATATATAATTTCAAAATTTCTATTGGAATAATATGTTTCAAGGGATTTCTTTTGGTCTGATGAATGGCCCCACCATGGTTAGAGAACTTGTGAACCAGATCATTTAGCCTTTCTTAGACATATTTTTGGTCTTCTTCATCAATTTATTTATCATTAACTTTATCTATAGGGGGGGTCATATAGATAATTTAATTTTGGTACTATAAATTCACTAGGAGATCCTATTATATAATAATCTATCGATGTTCTCTTTTTAGATCTTTTAGTTAAATTTTTTGGGAGTGTTATCTCTAAGCATGGTGTAGTTGTGGACCTGTAAAAGATTCATATGTTTCTTGAATGGAAAAAGGCCCTTAGGAATTCCCTGAAATATATATGGTATCCTTTTTCTTAGATTGAGTAATCTTATATAACCTTTGAGGGGTCGAGGTAGAGGTTGACCAATGATACTATTTTGATAAATCCAAAGGAAGGATTAGAGTACATGCTGTTATGTGATAACTCTAGAACTGGGCTCAGATTCATCTTGATACATAAGTAGGTAGTTATATCCTAAAGGTTGAGGAAAGTGACACCCCATAAATATAACTACATGACCCACAACATATACATGGAAACAAAATTTTTTATCTTGAACATATGGAGGAATTATCTTATGTGCAAGAATTTTTCAGTTTACTCAACCCATCATAGTATTAAGAACAACTTTAAGAATAGTGGCCTCAACCTAATATATAGGAATTGGTATGAGTTCTTCAAGACTACTACATTGAGATAGTCTATTCTCTAGAAAAAGGAGATTTATTGGAATATACCCTTAGTTGGAAAACTAATTATTTACTGGGGTGGAGGTGTTAGAGGACATGGCCTCATTTGAACAGACCCTAGTGGAAGAGATAGGTGCATCCTATATTCAAATAATGGTGGTGGATCTGAAAATTATTCATCATATGAGTGACTCTCATTTGGGTTATGTCGACTGTATAGTTTTACATGAACAAATATCGTTAGGAGATACACTGTATGGATTTTTTGATGGAGACAGAACATCCTTTTGTTATGGATTGGTGGTTGTTCCATTCTCTCTGGTTGAAGAGGGGATGATGTATTTTCATACCCCACCCCCACCTTGGTGGTACATACATGGTTGTAAAATATATAAAAATACCATAAGATTCATTTTTTTATGAGCTGGTAGGAGGTGGATTGTTTTTGAGTTTATTTATTGATTTCTCATGTGTTATAAATTAAAGGATGAACATTAGGTTCCATAAAATCTCACTCAACCTATTGAAATCCAATAACAGAATTTGGATTCCATATAAATGGATTTTACTATGGGGATTCCATTGACAGTGAGACCCCACAATGCGATCTGGGTGATTTTTGACTAAATTACCAAGTCAAAACACTTACTTTCTATTTTAGAGTATAGTGTGTTTGAGATTTTGAGGTGTGTGATCATGGAAGAAATTGACCATATTTATGGGGTCACATAATGATCATATCTTGATATTATATATATTTCGTGGTTGTAGACCAGTTTTTAAGGGGATTTTAGGACCCAGTTATGAATGGTCATGGAATTTAACACCCATATGGATATACAGAGAGAGTGAACCATCTATGTTTTGGAATTTATGCCAAGAGTCTACCTTTTAGACTTATACAAGAGATAGGAGTATCACTTAACATAAGTGGAGTTTGCTAATAGTAATAATTATCACCCCATTATTAGAATATAACCTTTTGAGGCACAATACAAGATAGCCTTCAGGGCACACTTATGATATTCTGATTTTCGAGAGACATCTCTTATTGGAAAAGAGTTTATGTAGGTGATGGGAGAGAAGGTATAGTTTATCCGTGTACATTTGAGGATAGCTAAGATTTTATATTAATTTTATATTTATCAACATCATAGACCTTTGGAGTTTAAGAAGGTAGATCGTGTATTCCTTAGATTCTCTCCATAATGAGGATTGGGGATATTTAGTGGGCATAGAAAGATGTTTTTAAGGTTCATTATATTGTTATAAATTATGTGTACGGTTGGAAGGGTTTCATACCATTAGACTTACCCCCACAGTTTGAACAATTTCATGAAAAATTCTATGTGTTGAAGATCAAGAGATGCATGTATGACCCATAATATGTTATCAAAGGGGGAGAGATAGATGTTGAGGATGTAGTCCATTTTTTGAGAACCTAGTGGAAATCTAGGACCATCAGGAGAGGATACTATGTGAGGGGAAAATTCTGTTATTTCAAATTATTTGGAAAAATAGGATTGTGTTGAATAACTCCTAGGAGAGTGGGAGCTAGGTGTGGGATAAATACCATCATATTTTAGTGTTTCATGTGATTTTCAGGGAGAAAATAATTGAAGTTATGGAGAATGTGACAAATTTTCTATTTATGGTTTAATCCTTCTAATATTTATTTAATTATTGATGGATTTTTCTTCAGAGTTGGCATGGAATTTTAGGTGTTGCAGAAATGTAATGGACTAGACCGTATTATTCCAGTAAATTTCCAAAATCTTGATCCCATCAAATGGTTCCACAGAAACAGTGGCACCGTGATGGTGGAACTGGTCACGGCAGTACCGTGACAGTGGCACCATGGTGGTCGCACTGCAACGGTCGCTCAACGAAACGATGGCATCGTGATGATGGAACCATGAGGGTGGCACCATGACGGTGGCACCAAGACGGTGAAACCGTGATGGTGGAACCATGAGGGTCATATCATGAAGGTGGCACCGTGAGTGTGGCACCATGAGGGTGGCACCATCATTCTGGCATTGTGATGGTGTCTCACCAAACAGTGTCCCACCCCTGTTCTTTTTTTTCCAGTTTATGAAATTTTCCTCACCCACAATGTATCTTTTGATGTAAAAGTGTTTTTATACAACTTTCAAAGCCATTAAAATCCCATAAATGATATCTAAAATCCTCTAAGAGTCGAGTGACCCCTAACATACCAAAACATGTGGTTTTTTCAATTTGTTCCACACCCTTTGCCCATACATTTCAGTTCTTCCCCTATTATGCATTTTCCACTAATTAAAGGAAATCCTTTAACGCACAACTATTACGGCCACCTATCTAATAAGAATTGTTAAATAAAAATTAATTCCATCATGTGTAATCCTCCAACTGCATGGTGAAACCACAATCTGCCTTTAAATACATTAAAGATTTCATATCCTGTAACTCCAGGATCTCACCTTTTTATCACATGGGAATTCCTTCTTCTTCCTAGATGGTCTCTTTTCATTTCCTTAGTGCATTTCGAGTCCCCCTTCTCGAGGATAGTTTTGTACCTATGATCGATCCTTTCATGCCACTCTTGGAACCCTCGGAGTTCCTCCCCTACAAGTCATGCATCCCCATTTCTTGGCACATGAAGAAAATCATCAATCGTTGATCATCTAGGTAGGGTCCTTCCTTCATCTCTATTTATTATTTATCATGTGGGGTGGGTATGATAATGTTCATATGGGAATGGATGAAACCAAACATTAAAAAAGATAATAAATAGACTTTTAAAGAGTTAAGGGGTGTTTTTGATGATTTTTTTGTACTCTTATACCCTTTCTTATATGTTGTGAATTTTGTGGGCTTCTGTCCACTAAAAATCTTGGTTGTTGGTGGTCTTTCCTTGCGCACAAATGGACCCATATTTTCTATGATGATTGAATGGTTGTAACTTGGAAATTAGTTAATCTTTTAAGCTTGATTGATTAAATGGATGTCTGTTGAACAATAATTATTGTGTGATTACCCCGGTTAACCAAATAGAAAAGAAGGAACTCATTGAATTCTATTTTTAAATATGTAACTCCCTGGATTTGTCTTGGTAATATGTGTGGTTCTTCTGTTTTATTTCTTGTGGGGTGACATGGATGGGGATGCGATCCCCTATTATGGTGCAGTTGTTGTTTGGTGGATATAAGGTCCTGTGGGGTTGTATGGTGGGGCTTAGATTGGTTCCATTACATTGAGGGATCTCGCAGATCCCTTTGTTATTGTGACTTACAAGAGAACTAGGTGTGAATGCTTAAATTTCTTCTTGGTTGTTTTTTCTTCCCTGGCTTTTGGCTATGCATGTTAGTTTTTCGGTAGTGAATAATTATTTAAATATAATCACTTGAACATGAAAACAAGAATGGGTTCAATGGGGTATGTTTTCTAGGAATGATTTGTCACATGTTTGTGGATATTTTATGAATGAATAGTAATGAGGGTTTTTTATGGGCTAGTGTTGGAACACCTATTTGGGATGAGTGATTATTTACCTATATGTGTAATTTAGTTCTTAGGATTCTTATTCGTGCCCCCACCCAAGTTGAGCACTTCATGTCAAACACCCACATTTCATAGGGGAGGGTGTTTTTCCAAACACTCCTATGAGTTGCTGATTGTTATATCCTTTTCAACTCCCTTTCCCAAGTATCCCAAGACTCTTTGGGTAGGTTGTGACAGCTTGAGGTCCATTATATCCCAAGATTCTTTGAGCATGGTAGTTGTGGTGGTTGTCCCCGGTATGTGCGGGAAGGTTATTTCCCAAGTTCCTTTTGGGATGAGGCCCAAGAGTCTTTGGGTGTGGCAGTAGTTGTTTGGGCCCAGGTGTTTGTGAGCATGGTTACGGTTGTTGATCTTGCCAAGGTTTCTACGGGCATGGTGATGTGTGGTTGTCGTAGCCCAGCTGTGTACGATTGGGGGATGGTTGTGGGACTGCTGTGATAATGGTGGGGGAGGTCTGACACATATAATGTCATCAATAACTAGTGGTAAAGTTGTGTGGGGTACCCAAACATCGATATATTATTACCATTACTTTACATGACTTGCGTTATTTCGGGAGTGTTACTTGGTGAGTTTTGGGTTGATACTTTCATTACTAGGTGCTTTGGTAATCTCCTTTTTCTCACAGGGCATTAGAATGCCTCCCCAATTGTGCATGAGAGCTTTTGGTTTTCCCTACAAATTATAGTTCTATACTCACCCTATGTATATAAAACAGCTTTTAGGTTTTAAAAATGACTTCTAGGACCGTGTCGGACCCTATTATCTCAGACATCGGGACCATTGACATAGTTTTTTTTTCATTTCTTTGGGTAGTTACTTTTGGATTTTTTATTGTACTTTGTAGCACTTTATTATTAAAACATGTGTATGGGAATGGATTGTTTTGGATTCACTTTTACTTCCATATTTGGTTTTTTTTGGGATTTTCTATCTCATCTTCTAATCCTACTAAAGAAAAAGGGTAATTCCTTCCATTTTGCGTGTGATTTTATTCCCTCTGTGCTAGTCGCCAAATGGGGACCTATTGAAGGTAGGACTCAGGGGTCATTGTCTCTCCTTAAACTTTAAGAATGAATGGTTTGGAAAATTGGTGTCCCTCCCTCATCTTGGTGAAGTTAGGTCGTTACAAGGACCCATTATTAATTTATTAAAATTATTAAATGCATTAAAGCATATGTGCGAATCATATAGTAATAAATAAAAATTATGTTGAACAAAAACGTAGATGGAAAATATGATACCTCAATTATTTTTGAAATGTTGTTAACCTTAGGTGTGACATAAGGTTAATCAGTATTTGACACTCTCTATATGGCATCCATTGGAAGTTGTTTTTAATAGATTAAAAAAATAATTTTACTTATTCATTTAAGGATAAACCTATCCGCTCCTCTATTTATAAAGCACTTTGGAAAACCCCTATAGTTAATTGGAAAACATTAGGTTAATATAAAAAAGGAGGAGGATCTATTGTTGGTGTTAATGAACTCGATAACATTGATCAATAAATAATGATCAAGATTTCATTGGAAAAATAATTAACATAGAATAATATTCAAAAAAATCATAGGATAATGAGTTCTTAACTAATGATTTATCTATTTTCAAGGTAAGGATCATTATTTTTAGGATTTATATGCTTTGATTATTGATTGTCGAACATGGATTAAGTATTTTCGGCATTCCTTGATTTTCATTATTCACGTGAGAGAATAATTTAATATATGTTTTTGAACCTAATTATTTATTTTCAATATTCCCTTATTTGACACTACTTTTAGTTTTAATTAATATGAACATTGTAATGAAATATCAAAGTAAAAAATATAATATAGATTTGTTTTCCCTCTCCCACCTCTTTTCATTGCATTCTTCCTTGTTGGTCCATGAGGTTAGTGATTCAACATTTTCATACTAGTACAAACATGTTCAAACTCCTAGAATTATAATAGTTAAGCAAACGATCTCGGTATTAATTATATGTCAATGGGTCAAGGTGCAACATTGGATTGTGGATAAATTTTGGGTGTTTCTTTTATTCCTCTCACACTTATCTTCTATTCATTATTCATCATTTCCCCAAGGGTTTATCAATTCAAATTTTTCATACCAGTTCATATGTGAACGAAACCCCAGAATCATGATGGTTATGCGAATTTCCTTGGGATCAATGTTATGTGGATGGATTGAAATGTAATAATGGATCATGAATGTTGGTTTTGGGTATTGAGACCCTTCTTTGGTGATGGGATGCATGATAGATCATGCTCAGTTGATTAGAATCCCAATTTTAAACCACCAGAAGATGGGAATCGATGATTGGAGGTCCCATCCTTTGATTTCAGGGGATTTTGGTGAGTCAAATGTCAGTATATTGGAAATAATGGAATATTTAGTAGATACATTATGATTGGGAAACTAGTCTATACTGAATCCAAAAATTCCAACTACACACCATGTATTCTGAAATAACACATTCCATATTTATCTTATTCTGATGGTGTCTAGGGTTTTTCTGTGAGATAAATATCACACATTGGGTGTCTAGGACTACATTCCATTTGACACTACTGTTGTTGGTGATCCTAATGCTGAGACCACATAACTAGGGCCTCATGTGATTAAACATGCCATTTCCCTATTGGTACATGCCTTATAAAGGGACATGTCTTACTTATCAATATCTATGGTAGAACATGATCAGGATCTCAAGCAGAACCACATGTCGTGTCACCTAATGTACACACCTTTTTTGATTTCCTTGAACCTTCTACCTTGCATATATTCTTCTTCAAGACTCAGATTTTGGCCCATGAGTCTCTAATCTTGAATAGAATTTTCATATAGGATGTGATGGTTGAATTTTCTTTGGCTTAAAAAACAATAAAAATTTTATAAAAATGGGACACTTCTTCTAGAGATTCATAGTCGATAGTAGTGATTAGTTTTGATCAATAGGGTGATTCCAGGGTCGGTACTCCCCTAAGACAATAGAGAGTGGGTCTTTTAAATCTTATATCTGGGTATAGTCGGTACCCCCCACCCCCCCCCCCCCCACCCACACACTCACACATGTTATAGAGTGTATGGATCCTCTATCTATGGTGTGGTATTCCCCCATCATTGATCACTTGTGGAGAGTGGATCCTCCACTAGATATATTTCTCACTTATCTATAGAGAATAGTAGTGAGGAGTGCACCCTCCACTATGATTCTTATGAGGTTTTGTGTGGTGTTTGGCATTAATGATGGTACCTTTAAAGATACTAGTAGACTCTTCATTATTATCTGGTTGTGTAGTTTGAGATTCCACTCCATTTTCAACATGAGTTTTAATATAATTATATCTGATTTTGGGTTTCTTTTCCCTCTATGACTTATGGGTTCATCTAATTTATTTATTCAATTTATTCCCCCTAAGTTTCTAGGTAATCTTTCTAATTATGTTCATACTCATCCCCTCATGGACTTTTCCCACACATGTTATGACTTAGGAAGACAAAATTCATATCAGTGGTGAATTATTTGGACTATGTTTCAGATGATAAAAGCATTGTTTTTAGGTACTAACCCTATTTTGCGGTCAAATATGGGTATTGTGATCTGGTCTCTCTATAGTATTTCCATTTTCCTAATATTATAAGGTTTTATGCTTCATTATCTCCGATTGGTCATGTATTTTTCCCTAACACTTTTATTTTACCAATCTTCACTTTGATGTACTTCCTATTGTTACATAAAATGATTACCCTCTAAATTTTTCAATTTTACAATACCCTGAAACTATTTCATGCAGTTAGGTGTGTGCATGTATAAAGGTATTTTAGGCTAAGGCCTCCCATTTCAGTGATATTCTTACTCAATGTTATTCTATATCCCATATCCTATTAGAGGTAGGCTTGGGATACTAATATTGTAATTTTTCTTTCCCCATTAGCTCGATTCATGATAGTATCTTAAATCAAATTGGTGGGAATAAAAACACAATATTGGTATTATACTTATTATAAGTGAATAAATTTTATTAACACCGCATTAAAAATTTATATCTTGAGTTATATTATATAGACCCATAGCTAAATTCCTTTGTAAGTGATGAATAAAATTGTGAGGTGGAAATTTATTTTAGAGGATAGAATGTAAAAACCTGAGTTTTAATAAAATATTCCTATATAAATAAATATTGTGTTTGATATATTTCTCCACACACAATGTCGAAACCAAACAATATATAGACCTTTGTAAAGTATCTTTCACATCCATGTCCTTCTTTTCAGGTATCTTTTCTCTTATATTATAATTCCCCGAACCGAGAGGTCGGGAGGCAGTTCATTATTTTAACACATTGGCATGATTATGAGGAATCAATTCTAAAAGGACCAATCTATTTTGTAGTCTTTAATAATATATATACATACTTGGAACCCATTTTACATTTTTAAATGAATAATATATGATACATTAAAAAAGATAATAAACTACATCCTTGAAAACTCAATAAATGATCTCTTCTTCATAACTTTGGGAAGGAAAAACAAATGAAAGGGGTGAGATCAAATTCTCAGTAAGTTATAGGAAATACAGTGGAATATAAAATAAACATAAACATTAGTCATGGTGAATAACTAAAACACACGCCTTTAAAAATAATCATGAACTCATTATGGAATGAATAAGAGATGAATAAATAATATCATAACAAAAGATAATAATTGATATTATACTTGTCAAATAACCACATGAACTATCAATAATATTTTCATAATGAGGTAAATGAATATGTTGGATATCATAACCATATTTTCGAGGCCTTGTGTCAAGACCATAAATAACCACTTTAGAAAGGCATCATGTCATGACCTAGTTTGTCGCATGAGACCTACCGATGCACTGTGGGGAATAGTGGGCCCCATCCAGCACATAAAAATTTCCAATAAAGTTTTCATATGAATGGGTATAAACATAAATAACATACAAATTCATTTTTAAACCAACATATTAAATGTAAATAACTTTCCACTAACATTAAGGACAAACAATAACCATTTTCATTAAATTGGTTAATGGTTTTAAGATAGAACATCCATAGTCAAACTAATCATAAAAAAATAAATTAAATATGGTTTATGATATCATAGGAGATAAACTTCAATGAAGTACAATATTCAAAAAAGGATTTTCATATATATAAAGACACTTTTAAATGATACCATTCAAAAATACTTGAGAATATAATCCTTAAAAATTCCTAAGTGTCTCATAGCACCTTGAAACATTCAAATAATAGTCCCTTAGAATATCATGAGAATAAGGAGACTCATAATATGATGTAACAAATGGATGTACATACACCATAAGAATAAACAAGTGGTGAACAAGTCGTAGATCTCAATTAACTTAAAGTGAGATGAGAAAAATCATTTTCACATTGGAAAGAAGAGTTCTTTTGAAAAATTATTTGTATTTGACATGAAATAATATTTTTAACATGTTTATCCTAGAAAATAAAAGGTAATGACATTGAAATTATATTTTAGGAATAAATGATGTCAATATGAAGTGAAATCATGTAAAAAGAGTTCTTATGAACCATAAGAAAAAAACATTTTAGAGCATTTTATGAAAACTATTAATGAGAATTTTAAAGTGGAAAGTAATGTTTGATTTCATAAAACCAGAAATAAAGCTAGATAATTTACAATTATAATATGATTGATTTTATATAAATATTTTTGTCTTAAAATTAAATTATTTTGTGCACTTGGATATGGGTAATAATTCGAGAAGTTCCCTTGAATTGGGTTTTTTAATCGGGATGAAATTTTGAATGATCCCTTTAAAACATGAAAATTCCCATAATAAAGGAAGGATCAAATTTGGTAAAAATATATAGAACATTCCCACAAAATTTATTATGAGTACATAATAATAAATAATAATTTTATTGAGGTGAGTAGATAATAAGAGCCACAAAATGGAAAATAGAGGTTTGGGTGGAAAATACTTACAACTTTGTAACCAATTGAATTGTTTGAACCAAAATTGATTATCACAAAATGATAAATTTAATATCATTAAAATAATTTTATTCATGATATTATATATATGTGGTCATATTACATACACCATAAATAAGTAATAGTACTGAATATGAAATATCTCGCAAAAATGGAAGTGAGTTGAAGAAACACCTTACCTTAAGTCTAATGGTGTTCTTCACTTGATCTTAGTGTCCTGGATACCAAAATTAAATTCATTAATTAATATTTCTAGAACTTATTCCTTATTTATTTTATTTATTAAGACCTTATTAGGTTAATTCATTTATTTTTTTATGGGTTTAAGAGGTTCAATTTTATTGTTTTGGAAGCATTTTCTTCCTTGGTTTTCATGACCGGTTTACTTTTATTCATGAAAGGAAGGTCATTTTAAATGAGTTAAAGAATCCAGAATTATTAACATATATTATTAGTGAAATTAAAGGGATATAAATTATCTTATGATAAATTTTTTATATACCATGAGTATGAATTGTCTGATAAAATATAATGATAAATTCTTTGTTTAACATGGTGGTTTTGCGCATAATGAATTTTTTTTGGATTGTTATTTTATTTTATGAGAGTGTAAGTATAATATAACATTAAATAGGATAAAATAAATATATTATGATATTTTTGAACCATAAAAATGGTTTCATTACCAGAATTTGTTATGGTAATAAAAATTGAGAACCCATCATCCTGGAATGTGATCAATTAACACATCTCGGACAATGTTTTCAAATTATGTATAGGAGTGATGAAAAATAGAGATGATGATGAAACATTCCATTATCGTAATAAAATTACAGTTCATGTAAGCTAATAGAATTATCATATAATTTTTATGAGGGGATATAAAAAAGAAAAGAAGGGAACTCAAGATAAAATAAAAGTTCAGAAATCCCTCAGGAAAACTCGGAAGCCTAACGGCGTCGCAGAATATTTCATAAAATATTTATAAGAGATAATAAGGGTATATAATTATTAATAAATAATATGGGAATTAAGGGGGATATGGAATGGAATATCCCAGCATAAACCCATTTATATTAAATGAGAATAGCATAATAAGAGTGCTTGAAAAACAGAGAGATTTTGAGATTAAAATTCTACAGTATAATGGCTATGAAACATAGTTCTAGAAAACATTAAAAAGAGAGGGGAAGAAGGTAAAACATTCATAAAAGACTCATAAAATAGTATAGGGATGAATAATACGTAAATAATAACAAGATATGAAAACTAGAAATACATACCACATAGAAGAGAACTTGGATGGAAAAGAGATGTTGGGAATTCTCTTACCTTGTAAAGTGAATCCTAAGACATGAGGGTTGGGACCTTGGGAGATTGAGGACACCTTGGGAGGACTCATAGGGAGGTAAAACAACCAGAGATTATAAGATTATGAGTTTTGAGTTAATGAAAACGAAGTGATGAGTGGGTATTTATAGTGAATGAGAGGGAGTTTTTTATTCATTTAAAGGGACACCTCATTAGTGGTTGTTGTGAAACCATGGGATTACTCATGGTATATGCCCATAGTATTATCCAATTTGAACACCTAACATCATAATTTAATATAAAAGAGTTTACCAGGATTTTATATTAATTATTATATCCTTATAATGTCATTAAACATGCCTATAACTCAAAACTGTATTTTGACTATTCACCAAAAATTCAAGTATATTATAAAAATCCCAAAAATTCACCCTAAACATTTTTCAACGTGAAGAATTAAAAAATGAAATCCATTTTTTTATAGTAATTTTCTATATATTAATTATTAATTTTTTAAATAAAATCATAACTTATTCCCATTAACAACTTTAAAACAATTACCAGTTTTATAATACCTTGAAAAATTAATCAAGGTCCCATAAAATTATCTTATAATTATAATAAAATAAATTAACAATTTATGATTAAATTTTATGAAAATTCATTTCCATTTTAAATATTTAAATTAATTATAAAATTGTAAATAAAATATTTATGAGATAAAAAAATACCATTACATATACTATGATCATTTTTTCACTTTTAAGATGTCTAGTTTGTATTCATACACTCATGGGTGAAGTTTCCATTTTTTGGGAAATTTATTATTCATTAATATTCATTAATATTTATAAGGGAATGTTGTTGTTGATAAGGGTATGTTAATATTCATCAAAAATTAGGTTTGTCTTATGAAACTCTAAATATATTACTAATCGCACCCCTATATTTGAGTTTTTCAAAATTCAAATTATAGAAGTGAAAAAATTGTGTTTATTGGTTAGGTTATAATAATGTGTTATTTTTTAGAGTATCAGTTTTTCAATTATTCGATATTAAATTGATTTATAAATTCTGGGGATGTTACATTAGTCACTCTTCAATAGAAATGTGTCATCGTAATTTGATACTACACTTCTAAAGTTAAAGGTTGGTGTTTGAAAATTCCCTTGTAGAAACCCACATCAGAAATATGGTTACTAAAATATCCTCCAAAAAAGGGTTAAGGGAAATTAGGTCATCACCAAAAAAACTTTTCTTTCAAATGGGGTGACATTAGTTGGAAGTAAAATCTTGAACATGAAAGTAAAATCAAACTATGTAGTTCTGATGAAATGTGATATAGAGAATATGTTCAGATGAAAGATTGCTACCAAAAAACTAAAAACTATTGTAAAAAATCATTGATATCATCAATGATTTTGATAATAGTACTAAAATTTATTTAAGACACTTTTTCTTGAGTTGAGGAATCATTCCACTTGATAAGAGTATATATATGAATTTCTATTTGCAAAATCATCCTTTAATTATACCATGAACTATCTATATTTCATCACTTAGCACAGGTTATGCGTTATGGTGATGTAATACATTAACCTGTAAAATCTCCTACAATGATCAACTTAAACAATTTTATTAATGGTTACAAATTCCAAAATATAAAGATTCAAAAATTTAGAATAAAGGTCCCCGAATTTCGAATATGAACTTATCATTAACCCTTAATCAACATGAAGGAGCTATAAATTTTGACATTACAAACATGAAAAAAACTTCATCATGTATCCTCTTGAAATATGGTAATAACTTGATTTACACTAAAAACCATATTGTAAACATTCATACTTCTGTATTATTTATATAAGTTACATGTTATTGGATATATTCCTTAAATACAAAAGTGTTGTAAACTCCATAGATGATAGCATAGACCACTTCTCTACAGGTCAAAAATAAGTTCCAAGGTAGGCAGTACTTATCTGAATCAATCATTTCTTCATCATCATCTCAACATCAGATATTTATTAAGGGTTTTCTTTCCCTCAATATTTTTTTCTAAAAATTTTAACTTTATACTAAATCACTTTTCCGTTATACCATTCATCATATAACCTCAAATCCGTAATGACATAGTACTACAATACAATCCTTATAAATCTCATAATTCTTATAACTAGTACATTAATGACAACATATTCAAATTACATGATTCGTGACTAGGAATATTAATCTTTCTACTTCATCTATGTTATCATCATAAATTTATCATTATACCAAATCATCATTTTTTTATATTTCTTTTGATGCTTGCGAAACTGATTCGCATAGTGTCCCATCTCCCTTCATTTGAATAATCGAATATAGTAAAACTCTTTACTTGTCTTGAAATTATAATCATGGTGGCCTCTTTATCAATAAATTAAGAAAAGTCCATTTTCTCTCAATCATATACCAAGATGTTTCTTTCCATGGTTATCACATGTTGGAAAACCCTTCTTTCCCTTCTTCCTTTTATCTCCATATTTATCTTCCATATTATTATTATTATTATTCCATTCAATGTCATAGACTCAGATAAGTCTTTACCTACCTTTTAAACAAATGATATTATTTCCTCATATGATGAAGATATTTGGGAGACAATCTTCCTCTGAAAATAGGACTTCAGACCATTAGATTTATGATCCTTATTACTCTTGGAATAACATGCATTGGTGAAGTTCTCATTCCTTCTACAAGATTCCATTTCTAATCAATTCCATATTATAAATTATCTCATAAAATTATGAACTCTCTATGTCTCTAAACACGGTATAACACACAAGCTAAATTTATGAATCATAAATCCTAGAACCATATTCTTTTCTTACTTTGGGGACATAAATCATTCATAATGGTGGGTAAAAAAATGTGAATTATCCTAAGCATATCCCCTAGGAGTGTCAAACCAGGTGCACAGCAGGGCCCATTTTTGTGCACCTGTTCATTTTTGAGTCTAGCTCATAGCGGTGTTTTTGAGTTTTACCCCTAGATACATCTGTGCCAGATCAACCTCTACATGTTCTTATCCAGAAAGGGATTTATTTTCTGGATAAACCACATAATATACTCCTTACCAGGATTCTAGGTTTTTATTATATGTTTATACTCAATGTCTACCTTATGGTTTTTTTCTTAGCTGCGTTTTCTAAATCTAGTTTACAAGTAATCTAATAAACTACCATTGATACCAAATTTAACACCCCGAACCCAGAAAGCTAAAGCTGGTGAATCATTTTAACACATTATAATGACTTAAAGGAATCAATTCATAAAGGACTGATTATTTTAGTAGTCTTGAAGAAACTACATACATATATAGAACCTATTTTACATTTATAAAGGAAAAAAAATATGATACAAAACAAAAGATAATAAACTGCATCTTTGAAAAGTCAATAAAGGATCTCTTCTTCATATCCTAGGGAAGGAAAAACAAATGAATGGGGTGATCTCAAATGATCAGTAAGGGTTAGGAATTACAGTGTAAAATAACATAAACATAAACTTTAGGCATGGTGAATAACTAAAACACATGCCTTTAAAAATAATCATGAACACATTATGATAGGAATAAGAGATGAATTAATAATGTTATTATAAAACATAATCATTAGTATTATACTGTTCAAATAACCACATAAACTCTCAATACTATTTTCAAAATGAGGGAAATTCATATTACAGACATTATAACCATATTTTCAAGGCCTCTTGTGAAGACCATAAATAACCATTTTTCAAGGCCTCGTGCCATGACCTAGTTTGTCTCATGAGACCTGCCGATGCACCGAGGGGCAATAAAGGGCCCCACCCGACACTTTGTCAAATTCAGTCCTAATATGAATGGATATAAACATAACCAATATACACATTCATATTGAAACCAACATATTAAATTAAATAACTATCCCATAACATTATGCGTAATCATTAACTATTCGGAGTAAATTGGTGAATGGTTTTAAGATAGCACATCCACAGTCAAATTAATCATAAAAAAAATTAAATATGGTATATGATATCATAAGATATAATCCTAAATGAATTAAAAGATTAAATGAAGGACTTTGACATAGATGAAGACACTTTTAAATGAGACCATTGAAAAATCCATGAGGAAATATTCCATAAACATTCCAAAGTGCCTCATACGACCTTGAAAAATTCAAATAATAATACTTGAAAATATCTTGATAATAAGGAGACTCTTTATATGATATAACAAAGGGATGTACATACACCACAAGAAGAAATAAGTGGTGAAAAAGGAATATATCTCCAAAAAGTAAAAGTGTGAAGAGAAAAATCATTTTTACTTTCGAAAGAAGTGTTCTTTTGGAAAATCAATTGTATTCGATATGAAATAAAATTGTGAACATATATATCCCAAAAATTAAAACATAAGGACATTGAAATTATATTTTACTCGTAAATTATTTCCCAGTGAAGTGAAATCATGAAAAAATAGTTCTTAAGAATATTTAGAAAAAAACATTTTAGTGTATTTTAAGAAAAATATTAAAGATAATTTTAAAGTGGAAAGAAATGTTTGATTTCATAAAACCTAAAATAAACCAAGATCATTTTTCATGTTAAAATGAGTGGTTTTATAAAAATAATTTTTTCTTGAAATACATTATTTTGTGAATTTGAAAGTGGTTAAGAATTCGAGAAGTTCCCTTGAATGGGTTTGTTTGTCGGGATGAAATTTAGGATAATCCCTTTAAAACATGTAAATTCACATAAAAAATGACCCATGTTGGTAGATATATATAGAAAATTCACACATAATTTATTATTATTACATAATAGTAAATAATAATTTCATTAAGGTGACAAGAGAATAATAGCAACCCAAATAGTAGTAGAGGTTTGGGTAGAAAATACTAACAACTTTGTAACCAATTGAATTGTGTGACACAATATTAATAATCATCTAATGATAAATCTAAAATCATGAAATTAATTATATTAAAGTTATTATACAATAATGGGCAGTATATATACACCATACACAAATAAGAGTAATTAATATGGAATATCTCCCAAAAATGGATGTGAGATGAAGCAACCCATACCATAAGTCTGATGGTTTTCTTCACTTGATCTTAGTATCCTAGATTACAAAATTAAATACATTATATAATATATTCATAACCTCTTCCTTATTTAATTGAATTATTATAACCTTATTAGGTTCATCTATTTATTTTTTTATGGGTTTGAGAGGTTCAATTTTATTGTTTTGGACGGATTTTCTTCTTTGGTTTTCATGATCGGTTTCCTTGTATACATGAATAGAAGTTCATTTTAAATGTGATCAAACATCTATAATTGTTAATATATATTCTAAATGACATTACAGGTTAATAAATTATCATATAATGAATTTGGTTATATACTGTGAGGATGAATTTTCTGATAAAAGAAAATGACAAATGCATGGATTAGCATGGTGGTTTTGTGCATAATGAACTTTTTTTTATTTTCTTATATTATGAGGTTGTAAGGATTGTAGAATATTATATAAGACTAAATACATATATTCTGATCTATTTCAACCATTAAAATTTTTTCATGACTATAATTGATGATGGTAATAAAAATTGAGAACTCATCGTCATTGAATACGATAAATTAACACATCTCGGATGGTGTTTTCATTTTTAGTATAATACTGAGGAAAAAGATAAATGATGATGAAAAAATACATTAGAATACTAAAATTAAATTTCTTATAAGGTACTATAATTTTCATAGAATTTTGATGAGGGGAGATAAAAAATAAAAGAATGGAACTAAAAATAAAATAAAATTTGAGAAACCCCTCATGAAACTGCGGCAGCCTAACAGCATTGCATAATATTTCATAAAATATTTTAATGAGATAAAAATGGTAGATCATAATTAATAAATAATATGGTAAGTAAGGGGGATATGTAATGACATATCCCAGCATAAACCAATTAATACTAAAATATAATAACATAATAAGAGTTCTTCAAAAAGACGGAGATTTTGAGATCAAACTTCTGCAGTATAACGTCTATGCAACATGGTTTTAGAAAACATTAAAAACAGATGGGATATGGTTTAACCCTTAATAAAAGTATTTTAAAATAGTATAGGGATTGAATAATACAGAAATAAGAACATTTTATGAAAACATTAAATACATACCACATAAAAAGGAATTTGGAAGGAAAAGAGAAGTTATGAATTGTCTTACCTTGTAGAGTAAGTCATAAGACATGGTGGATGGGACCTTGGGGGAATTAAGACGCCTTCTTAGGACTCCTAGGGAGGTAAATGTACCATAGAGTTGAGTATTATGAGTTTGGAGTGAATGAAAATGAATAAATAAGTGGGTATTTAAAGTAAATCAGGGGGAGTTTTTTATTAATTTAAAGGGACCTCTCATTAGTGGTTTTTGCAAAACTATGGAGTTTCCCAAGGTATTTTCCACTTGGGACAAATCAGATCATATTTTACTGTTCAAAAGTTGACAAAAATTTCATATTAATTATTACATCATTATGATGTCATCAAACATATTGAAAACTCAAAACTGTATTTTTACTAATCACAGAAAATTCATGTATTTTAGAAAAATCCAAAAAAAATCCCTTACCATTTTTTGATATGTAGAATTATATAATGAAATCCATTTTTTGAAAATAATTTTATAAATATTTTTAATTAAATTTTTAAATAAAATCATAATTTATTCCAAAAAACATCTTCAAAACTATTACTCATTTTATAACACCTTGAGAAATTTATCAATGTCCCATAATATTATCTTATAACCATAATAAAATAAACTAAAAATTTATGATCACATTTTATGAAAATACATTTCCATTTTAAATAATTAAATTAATTATAAAATTGTAAATAAAATTTTTAGGGCATACAAAAAAATACATATACTATGATTCTTTTTTCACTTTAAAGATATCCAAATTGTATTTATACTCTCATGGGTGAAGTTTCTATTTTTTGTCCAATTTACTATCCCTTATAATTCATAAGGGTGTGTTACTATTCATATGGGTATTTTAATATTCATAAAAATTATGTTTCTCTTATTAGACATTAAATATCTTTCTGAATGCAACTGTGTATCTATATCCAACCGCTGACCCACTCAGAGTCGATAGGTAACTAACCTTTGTATAATCCGTCTCCAACCCCTGCCTCCCTGCCAGCCACTGGATTCCTCACACCCGGTGTGCTCGAGTTCCATAAAATATATCCCTCAAGAAATCATTAATACCTAAACTGCCACTAGGTTCCGCAAAGAAGTAACCCAAAGGTCTATCACATCATAAGAAACCCAACGCAACAGACGGCGCGCCAATCAGATGAACGGTCTGTATATTGTTATCATTTCCAATATAGGGGCCCTATTAGATTCATGTTTGATCCTACCAGGCCATACTCAAACTGTACACAAAACTTAATTGGAGTATACTAAAAGGATCATCTCTATCCAAGGATTATGGTTCTGTAGATGGTTTGTCAAATGGATGCTCGGTTCTCATTCTACGGCCAAAAAGGCATATCTCGGTCAAATTGGGCCTAGGTCTGGTCAGACCCAGCCCGACCCAGCATGGGCCGACCCTACCTAGTTTGCCTGGCCTACAGACTAGCCAGTCCCATGAAGCAGCGGCATAGCCTGCTCGGCGCGGCCAGTTCGGCAAGGTGTGGGGTATTCCCTAGACGACACCCAGTCAGAATCCCCCCCTGTTTCCCCGAATAGTCCAACAGACCGTTCGGTCACCCAGCTGGCCCACAGGACCGCTTGGCAGTCTCTCTTGGTGTGACATGGCTAGTCAAAATAACCAGTTGATTCTCCTCCCAGTGGCGGGGTCATGCGCCACTGCTCCACCCATGGTCGGATGGGTGTCAGCTGCCCTACAGCCTCTATCATGGCCAACCTTCCATGGCCTCATACTCCGGTGGCGCAGACGCGTGCCGGCGCTCTACCACATAGCCGGCCGGATTCAGGCAACCACCCTACTCCACTGTGGCTGATGGGTCTCATCCTTCTTCTCAACCGGCGGTGCAGTTACGTGATGTCCTATCTCCATGCGGCCAGCCGGTGTGCCGACCACCCTCCTCTTCTGTGGGGCACCGCAACTTTGATCTAAGCCCAAAAAAATATGACGACCACATATTCAAAATCCTTGGGCAAAGGTCTCCATGTCCATACGCCGGGCTCATCACATCTCAATATGTGTCAAACCTATATTAAATCTTCAAATGGATGGGATATTTATAGGCAAAGGTTCCAACAGTCATCTCCTTCCTCCAATGGTCATATTTTTCCGTTAAACTCGGAGAGAACTCTTGACATGTCACTCAGCCAATAGTTTGTTAAAAACAGATTATAGGATATCATTTCATGTAAAAAAATATGGGAACCATTATCATGCTTAAGAAATATTATCACTTTTATAATCTGGTAAAATGTAACATTACATTATGGAAATGAGGTAAATGTAAGAAAAAAAATTATTTAGATTACTTAGAATGTGGGAATTGGAGTCTTAAAATATGAAAAATCTGATTCTGAAATAAAAGAGAACCAGAGATTGAATTCAGATGAATTCATAATCTAATTTCTAAACAATTCAGAATATTATTTTTGAAGATTTTGGAATCACATTTTTAAATAATTTGGAATCTAATTTCTAAAGAATTTGGAATATAATTTTTAAAGAATTTGAAATTTTACTTTTGAATAATTGGAAGTCTGATTTTAGAAAAAAAAATAGATTCTGATTCTAGAAGATGTCAAAGTATGATTTTAGAAGAAATCAGATTCTTATTTTATGAGAAATCTATGTCCGGATTTTGGAGAAATCGAAGACCAATTTGTAGATAAATCAGATTCTGATTTCTAGATAAATCAAAGTAAGGTTTCAGAATAAATCAGAGTCAGATTTTAGAATAAATCAAAGTCTAATTTCAGAATAAATGGTTGTCTGATTTCAGAAAATATCTGAGTTTGATTTAAGAAGAAATTGATTTCCTATGTTAGAAGAAATTAGAGTTTAGTTTCAGGATAAATTGGAGTCTAATTTTAGGAGAAATTGGCATCTGATTTTAGAAAAAATTAGATTCTGATTTCTAAAGAAATCATATTCTGATTTTAGAAGAAATTGAATTGATAATTCAAGAGAAATCGGATTCTAAAAAATTGTAAGGTTCCATGTTAGGTAAGAATTTTAGTATTTTACTCAAGAAAAATATGGGTATTCTAGGTTTAGGAAAGCAATACATAAGATAATGAAAATCATAGGTAAAGTCAAAAACATTTTTAGGGAAAGTAAATTTTCCTTAATAATAAATTTCTTAGA
Organism: Viscum album; assembly: GCA_963277665.1. Classification (NCBI taxonomy): domain Eukaryota; kingdom Viridiplantae; phylum Streptophyta; class Magnoliopsida; order Santalales; family Viscaceae; genus Viscum; species Viscum album. The sequence goes on from OY728160.1 coordinate 1,926,580,348, forward strand.
GAAAGAAAATTTTCCTTAAAATGTGTTCAAGATTTTCAAAACATAAAGGAATAGAAAAGTCATAAGGGAACATTTTTAATCAACAATATCCCCCTTTTATAAAGCACAAGCAACCTGTTGTAAAATAATATAAATACAATGGTTTTCATTTTGAGATCTAAATAAATACTTATCTCCCAGTAGTTATGACCCCTGATGAATACGACTAACTCCTCCTTAGGTTATGTAATCTAAGAATCATATTCTTGTCTTTTTAAAAGAAATAACCCTTCCTTAAATAATAATTTATTCCATAAGTAATCTCCCCCTTACATAGACATTATCTTTCTTAATATTATTTTGATCATTCCTTCCTCCCTCTTTGTGACGTTCAAAAAGGAATGGAGGGAAAGAAAAAAATTGTACCTGACATGTTAGGAATATACAATGAAAATAATGGAAATATAAAAAAATTCATTATGAAGTAAAAATTTGTTACAAATAAAATACAAAAATAGATTAGATTTTAGAAATCATTCATCCTTTTTATCGTTCGGAATTATCATTTTCAGATTTTCCTTCATCTTCTTCAACTCTTTATGCTCATATTCATACTTATTGATCAAATGTTAATAGTCTTGATTTTTCTTTTTGATATATTTTATTCTCTCCTCCTGGGATTTAAGGAATTCACCTTGAGATTTTATCACCTCTTCTTGCTCATTGAATTTTTCTTCCATATATTCCTTTATTTCGCTTTCACTTTTCATATTTAGATAAACTAAATTAGTCATTCCATTCAGGTCTTTATCCACTTCAATTTGATAATCTCACTCTTTATTTATCTTCTCTGAAATACATGTTGAAATGTTTATGAGTGTACCATCTGACTTATCAAAGGAATCCTTTACTAAATCATTTTAATCATCCAAAAATTTTAGATCCTAAATCACTGACATTGACCAACTGGTTATTTCTTTTGTAGATCTCCTATGAGTATCATAACCAATGTGACGAGTTTTTAACTCTGATTCAATTTTCATAACGTTTTCCATGATAATTCTTATTGAATCGGACTTTACAATGATTGTTTGTGGATGTATTTAGCACCTTGAATCAATAATTGGAAATAAGGGAATAGTATTCAGAAACTTCTTCAGGGTCTGAATAACAATATCTATCCTAAGTAAGATAATTATTCTAATGCAGATTCATTTTTTTGTGAGGAAACTTTATCTTTCACATATTTTTAATCTTTGAAAGTCCAACAATATCCTTATTTGATTTTGAAACTGAATATTTCTTTTTTGTTTCAACAATAACGTCCTTAACTTTATCTTCTTTAGATATTTCTTTCCCAACTTTTTGGGTCTCATTCTCACTATCAGAATATGGAATAATTCTACCATCATCAACTTCTTTCATAGTTACATTTTCCTGAATTTCCTTATCAACATTAGGATGAATAAAATAATTATTACTACTTTCATCATCTGTAGGTTTATCAACCTCATCCTGAGCATCTTCATTTATTGGAATAGATTGAGATTCTGAAATGATCTTAGTGGATTCAACATTGGATGTTCTGATAGACTAAAGTCCAAAAGGGCTCCCCTTCTCCTTATTTTCATCCAAAATTGTGATTACATCATAATATTCTTCTTCCTCTTCTTCTTTTTATTCATCTTATTGAACTTTTACTTCTTCGATAATGAGTTCTAGAATTGATATAACATTCATTCTCTTATCTGCACCAAATGTCTAAATTTACACAATTTCTTGTAAGAAGGATTCTGATAACTTAACTTGTTCATATGCCTTTTTTTATCTCCAAGAAAAAAATTGAACAATTTTTTCTTCTAACATCTTCTTCTTTAAATTTTTCTATTTTTCTTACTTCTCAAGATCCTCATCTTCTTTAATATTTAAGTCCATAGCCTCAGCATGGTCTTACAAAAAAACCACATATCCCTCCTTCTTTTTCTTCTTATTCTCCCTCTATTTAGTTAACACTTCATAATAAAATGTTTTTTCTTTTTCTTATTGGGTAGAGCATATACTGACTCAGGTGCTGGTACTTTATCTTTTAGTTATGGTTCTTTTTCTTTTATTTTCTTTGGGGTTTTCTAGGAACTTTCTCCTACTTCACCTTTCTTGCTGATAGATTGATCATACTTATCTGGAATATCAACCCCCCGGACATAATACTATAACCAGTTTTCTTCTTTCTTAGAGAATCATTACTTACCAAAATTATATTGAAAACTCTATCCTTTGAGATGTAGGGAATGGTGAAGGATCTTAAACAAAGAACAATGATCTTCAACAAGATCATATAATACATTCTGATCTTAGACTTGAGGGTTCCATTGTTGATATTTCAATTTGTCTTGATAATGTATGAGATGAGTTTTATCTTCTTTAAAGAAATCCATCATGAAGATATTGCATTTCTTATGGGAATCCATATATCCCTTTATTGAATGAGAAAACCTTGTATCCACAAATATATATATCTATAATTGGTTAAATGATGAGAAATCTTTGGTGATTTTACTCCTTTAATTCCATCACACTCAATTTCCTTAACCTTCTCAAAAGATCCTTCATTATTTGGTAATTTTTGAGAGAAAAATATAGAATCTCCTTCACAAGGTATATCCAAGAGGCTAGAGACCTTATTAAAATATAGGGAATAAGTCTTCCTATAACTCTTGAAAGAAAACAACTCTCTTCCCCTTTGTTTATAAAACAGAACTGTATCATAATATTCTATAACAAGATCAAGATAAATCAGATCCTGCTTCTTCAATTTGGTAACTCAAATACTTTCCCAAATATTTTTTTTTTATTTTTGAAATCATAGAATCATACTTCACAATGAAATTTCGGTCCACATTCTATTGTTTTAAAATTTTCCAATCCTTGAGTTCTTTGTTGGAGGGCATTAGTGTTTGTGAGGAATCTTCAATAGACATTCAGATCTTAAGGAAACACAAAAAAATGAATGATGGCTTCGAAGGGCGATATATATTTGGCACATAAAAACTAAAATGACTAATATGGGATGCGAATAGAGTGTCCATTATATAGGCATCACAAGGACGGTTTGTATTTCCAAAATAATTATATATTTGATATTTTTTTGATCTAATCTAACAGTTGATATCAATTTTGAAGAAGTATTTACAGATTTTGATCTTTTGATTTTTTATAAAAAATGGAATTAAGGAAAGTGAATTTGATAAATTTTTCTTAAAACAAGACAGAAATAACAACAAGTAAATAAATAATTTTGATGATTTAATTAAAGAAACATACCTTCCACATTTCTCAGAAATAATTTTCAATATTGATAAAGTTCTTCTTGAATAAATTAGGTTTCAAAAAAAATTATTATGAAAAAAAACATTTTATGTTTTGATAGTTTAGGTTCTAAAATAAAATTTTAAAAAAATAAATATAAAAGAATAAACATCTGTACTCCCACTGAGAAAAGAAATATCTTAATGTAAGGATATATGTTTCAAAAAAAGTTAATATACATGATTAAATTAAGGTTATCATTCCTCAATTTTGTTTAATGTATTAAAATATATTGGAGTGTAATGATTTTGTAAAAAATTTAGAAATTTGGTCTTTCATTCCAATAAATTTAAGAATAATATCTCTTTTTAGGGTGTAATCTCTAAGAAAGTGATGTATGATGTCTATGTGTTTTTCATGAGAGTGATGTGCAGAGTTTTTTCTTAGGGAAATTTCAATATAATTATAACACATTATTTTTGTTTTGGTAAAACTCATGCCATATTCTATGAGTGTGTGTTACATCCACAACACTTCAACACAACAACATCCAACTACTACATATTCAGCTTCAGCAGTGGAAAGTTCAATATATTATTTCATCTTTATTGACCAAGAAACCAATTAATCACCTATAAAATGGCATGTTTTCGAATTTTCTTTCCTTATCCATTCTACATCCACCAAAATCTTTAACTAAAAAACTTTTTAAAACAAAAACATTTCCAGGAGAATAAAAAAAATTTAAATCCATGGTTCCCTTTAAATAGAAAAAAATTATTTTCACTACTTTTAAATGATATTCCTTTGGATTAAATTGATATCTTGCACATACACATACTAAATAAATTATTCATGGATGACTAGTTGTTAATTATAACAAACTTCCTATCATAACTCTAAAAGTTGTTTGATCTAATGCTTTCCTAGCTTCATCATGATCAAGAGAATTTGAGGTATCGATTGGATTACTTATACTTTTAGCGTTTTCATATACATACTTCTTAAGAAGATATTTAATATACTTATGTTGAGATATATAGGTTTCATTTAGTTTTTAAGAAATTTAAAAACTCTGGAAAAAGTTTTCTCACCCTTTATACTCATTTCAAATTTAGATTTCTAAATATTCACAAATGAATGTTAAACATTTCTGATTTGATCTGAATATAACATCATCCACATAGATTTGAACAATAAAAATATTTTTCTTATCTTTTTTTATAAAAATGGATTGATCAGCAGTTCCCTTAACATAGTTTTTTTTAAAGAAAATTTATCATTCTTATAAATTGATTCAAATAAAATTGATTTAAATTTTGGTATTAGTAGTTCCAAATTATATACTAATCATTAATTTATTTTTTATGCATAAAGGATAAGTTACTAAGGTAAAAACTAGTTTCTATGGTAAAATATAAAATGGTAAAATTAAAAAAAAATGACCTAAAACATGTTTAAAACATGTGTGGAAATGTGTTTTTAAGGACATTATTATTGAATAAAAATTAATGTGTATATGCTGAGTTACAATAAGGGTGAATTCTATGGTTAAAAACATTCGTTTTTATTCTTAATAAAATATATGTTTAATAAATTTAAACAAGATTGATTCAAAAACCCTCTTTAGTTCTTATCTAGGAAACTAACTTGCTTAGGATCTGATAATATGGATCAGAGAAACTTAATACAATTTAACTTAGAGAATAATTCTACCTTAAATCATATAGAATATTTCTTGTCAATGTATACAAGTATAATAAAGTATAATAAAATTATATTTTCTTTCATTAAGAAAAGTGGAGTGGAATTAAAAACATGTATAAAGAAAATTAAACAAGTATTGGAAATTGTCTAACCCCAAGATAAGGGTGTCTAACAAACTCAGATAATGGTCACTTGATTTATACTTCCAAAAAATTCTTTCTTACCCACACTAGGTTAAGCCCTCGATAGGAATATCAGAATCTGTGTTGTTATCACCAGAAGCCCTAAATATTTAAGGTGATCAGCACCACAGTCTTCATATCTACAGAATCCCTTGATTGATCAGAAAAAATCTGATTCACTCTAGGTAGGATGAGAAAGTTGTTCACAACTTGAAAAATCTATTCACAGCATTTACACAACGTAGGTTTGAGTACAACTATTCTTAGAAAAAGTCTCTCTCAAGAATTTAATCCATCCAGCATGTCTCAATGTGTGTCAACCCTACTATAAATATTCAAATGGTTGGGTTATTTATAGGAAAATTTTCTAATGGTAGGATCCCTCCTCCAACATTCATATTTTTCCTTAAATCTCAGAGGGGCTTGTACACATGTCACTCAGAAAATGGTATATCAAAAATAGATTGTTTGAAATTTTTTCATGTAGGAAAACATGAGAAACATTTTTATGATTAAGAAACATTATCACTTTTAGGATTTGATAAAATGAAACGTTACTTTTATGAAATTAGGTAAATCCAAGAAAGAAAATTATTGGATTCTTATGAAAGTGATAATTGGATTTTAAATATATGATAAATCGGATTCTAAAATAAAATAGAATCAGAGTATGAATTTGGAAGAATTTAGAATTTGATTTCTGAAGAATTTATAATATGATTTTGGGAGAATTTAGAATCTGATTTCTGAAGGATTCATAATCCTATTTCTAATGAATTTGGAATTTGGTTTTGGAAGAATTTGTAATCAGATTTTGGAATAATTTGGAATCATATTTTTGAAGAATTTAGAGTCTCATTTAAAAAAACATATTCTGATTTCAAAGGAAATTGGATTTTGATTTTAGAGAAGATTGGATTCTCATTTCTAAAAAAATTAGAGTCTGATTTTAGAATAAATTGGAATCTTGTTTCAAAATAAATCAGAGTCTTATTTCAAAAGAAATTGGGATTTGATTTTAGATGAAATTGGTGTCCTGTTTGAGAAGAAAGTGAAGTATGATTTTTAAAGAAATCTATGTCTGGTTTTTGGATAAATCGGGGTCTAATTTCATGATAAATTGGAGTATGATTTCAGAAAAAATAAGTGTATTATTTCAGAAGAAATCAGAGTGTGATTTTTGAAAAAATCAGATTCATAATTCTGGGTAAATTAGATTGTAAGAAAATTTAAGGTTCTATGTTTCTCAAGGATATGATTATTTGACTTAAGAAAAATATTGTTAATCTTGGTTTAGGAAAACACAAGATAAGATAATGAAAACCATAGGTAAAGTCAAAAATGTTATAAGAGAAATTAAAATTTCCTTAGTAAAATATTTTGTAGAGAAAGATAATTTTCTATAGGAAAATTAGCTTGTGATTTTCAAAAGATAAAAGAATAGAAATGTCATTAGGTAACTTATTGACTCAACATTTATTAACTTTATCAATTATCTTCACCATTATTTTTCAATTTTGGTGTCACTTTACATGATAGTGATTTCCCATTATTAACTTTTTTTTGGTATTTACAAAAATGTCATCCATTTTTCACCAATAAAAGGGGATCTTGTATCCACACATACCCTAAAACTAAAACCCCATAATTTTAGACCAAAATTTTTTCAAATATCTTTTAAACTCTACTATCCACATTAAATAGGTTCTAATATTCTCAAAATACAATACCAAAAAGTCTTAAACCCTTCTCATAGGAGATAATCCAAGAAGTAAGGAGGTTAGAGTGAAATCAGGGAAGACAAGATAAAAGGTAAGGATTATTTGCCTATATTTTACATTCTGTGAGACATTTTTAGTGTTGCATTCCATATTTTATTTTATATAGTTTATTCACTACCATATTCATTTGATATGGTATCAGTTTTTTAGTATTATATATTTGATCCTATGGGATTTCTTATTATCCTATAATTCCACATGAATATTTTTATGATTCCAATTTCTTTTAACTATATAATTATCTCTTTCTTATGATTTCTAATATGCTTATGATCTCATCTAGATAACATGCTGATATGTTTGTTTCTCCCTTACTAGGTGTTTGAGATCAACCCTTTCTTATGCTTTTATTCCACAGGGCATGAGGATGATTTCTACTTGGGAGGTGTTTAAAAAAAGTCCAAGTAAGATGAAATTATAAGGAAATGTTTAAAATCATATTAAAATAGGTTTCTTATGTATCTAGTGCCCAAAGACACCAAACCTAATCATTTTGGTGATTTTTAGTTTATTGAGTAATTTATGGTTTTAGTTATGGAAATGATATACAATAAAGGCATGTTTAGCTTGTGTTTCATCATCTATGATATAAAATACCATGTAATCCCAATGTTTTACATTCACCATAATCATAGAGTTTTTCAAAAAATATGATAACCTTCTATGATAATTAACAATAATTTCCTCAATATTTGAGAATTTATTAACCTTAAAGATATCTATATCTCTTAAATTATGTCCCCAAAATATAATAGTATTTTTTTCCCAAATAACCATAACATTAATTAAGATATTAAACCTAGTGTTAATTCTACGTCAATAATATATTAAAAAATACAATATAGAACTTATACAAAAATAACTCAAATCTTCAAGTAATGAATTCAATTTTTAATATCCATGGTTATCTCAAATTACATTCACAAAATTAATTCACTCATTGTCCCAATTACCTCAAAATAAAATCACATACCTTTCTAAATAGTTATCTAAACCTAAATCATGTATTGTTTCTAAAACCCTGTCACATCTAACAAAATATCATAAATCACATTTGAATACAATCACATAAGTCCTAAAACAGGTATTTATATTTTTGATCTTATAACCATTATTAAATCTTATCAATCCTTTTATAATGTATCACTACATTATAACTCCAAAAACCCTATATATATACTTTAATCATTCCACTACCTTCTTAGAACATTAAATAAAGATTTTTGTCTTTTTCTTTAATAATTACATCATATGATCAGAAATATAAATCATTCCCTAAGATCCATAAATCTCAATCTAATCAAATTTCATACATTAAACATAATAAAAATAATTCATATTGTTTCCTTTTATAAACCGTTATTTGTATAACTTTACTAATCCCCTTCATGAGATTTCCTCTAAGTAAATTGATGTGTATAATTCATATACTCTCCACATTTTAAATATCTTAATGTTCCTTTTAGATATTTCTCAGGGAGTTTTTTCCTATGTTCTTGACATGTAAGAATCTGAATATGTTTAAATCTATGATATTTATCACATCAACCTTCATGAAACTCTATTTTTCTCTTATTTGTTTTATTAAGAAACTCACCAAGGTTCATGTTGTTAATCATGATTAGAGAAAACATTTATGAATAACCACGTGATTTTTTTCCATCTCTTATCTCATTTATTTACTCATTTATACAACCACCACATTTTCCTTCAAACCCATTAGTAACTTATTTCCAACAGGTTCTATCAATTTACTAAAACCAAAAATAGTTCATGTGAGTATATCAAATAAAATCATAATAAACAATCAATTGAAAAGGTTAAATATTATGATAACTGTAAGAATGAAATTTTCTATTCAATCCTTTTGATTCATAAAAAATTAACCAAAATTCATAAAAAAAAAATTATCTTCAACATTATATAATAATTCTATCTTATGATCTACATTAAAGTTATTAACCCACGGGGATATCTAAAATTATTAAATTATACTCATTTGATAACATCCTAACATATAATTTTATCTTAACCCTTTATCTTATACCAACTATAAAAAATTACAAACTTATCAATCTATAATTATGTGTCTAAGAAAAATATTTCAAATTCTTCCATTCTCATGATTTTCTGGGTTTAATGTTTTAGAGAATTTAGAAAACCATTACAGTGAAAAGTAAACATTTCCATATACTGAACATTTTTTCCACAAACTGTTTCTTATCATTACACTCCAATTTCAGTCATGAAAATTTTACTTCATTAATGACATATCATGAATTAATTTACAATAATTCTTACACATCCTTAGGCCTTGTGAAAAACATTTTAAAATTTGGGATGACGAAAACAAATCTTGGATAAAGGAAACTCTTTGGCCTTTTTTTATATTCATTAAAACATATAAGGAAATTTTACTTTTTACATCACTAAATTTTATCACAAATAATCCTTTAATTACTCATAAAAAAATTTCAAATACCTATTTCTTCATTAAAATTTTGTAATCATGCCTAATGGAAAAAAAATCATGATATTTTCATTAAAAAACGTGAGAACTCATGAAAAATCATACCTATTAAAAAGAATGTTTTTACATTTTGAATGTAAAAATATCTCTCAAACAATTTCAATTACCTCATAAAATTAAAATATTTCCACTAAAACTCATATAAGTCACAAAAAACCATGAAGGCCTCTTATTACATGATAATTTTTTCATGGAATCCCCTAAATAGATATTTCATACATTCTCTAAGGAGTAATTTATATCAGTTAACCCCATCACTTCAAAAGAGTAAAATATTATTTAACTCTATAGAAATTATATTATGATTAAATTAAATAATTTAAATAATAAATCTATTTGTAGTTACTTATTTTCAATAAAATCTGACATATCTTAATATTATCTTTTATCCAGTTAACTCTGTCACTTTACCCAATTCATTGGAGACTTATATCGGGTTCACCCATTATTATGAGTTATATTAGGATCACTCGTAATCACCAATAATGTACCAATATCTTATCATGAGTAAAATAAATTTATCTTTAAATTTTTATCATAAATCCATTAAAACTAATTTGATACCAAAAGTAAAAGAACTTTTCATTTTCACATAAAAATGAATAGAAATATCCTTTTCTTCAGAATAAATTTTAAAAACTAAAAATTTCTAGAACATTGGGAAAATGTATTCTTTGAAAACCCATAGAAACTTCTAAAGTAATATTTATATTGAATAATGTACATGATTTTTGGAAAACTCATTCATGTTTTTTACATTTAAAAAACATTTTTCACACCTATTTTATATAAAGTCAATAATGACTTGATTGAAAAAAGATTGAGAGATTCCTTTAAACACAATTTATAATCAGGTAAAAATTCGTTTAAAATAGCATTTAACAATATTTTAATTACAGTTAATAACATTTTATAATAGTTTAAATAACATGGACCTGGAGGAAAAATATAATAAAACAATGTTTTAATGAAAAATCCCTCTTGACTTTTGTAAATTTTGAATCAAAATAACATTGAAGGAGATAAATTGAAAATCATTTATAAGACACTAAAATTGCAATAAATGAATAATAAAATAAATACATATGGAACAATTTACACCACAAAAAATAAAACATGCATTGAAAATGGAAGGAGTCCCAAATAAAAGAAAATTGAGATGAAAAATCACTTACAACATCTCATAAATCGCCATCTAAATCCTTTACCTTCCAGAATAATAAATTTATATTAATTTTATAACTTATTAAGAAACTTTTTAAAGTTCACTACCTTATTAATATACCTTTTATTTAACTTATTACCATTAATTATTTATTTACTAAATCATTTTATTTAATATAGGATGTTTTGAGTTTGTTCGGTCCTTAGCCTTTAAAATAACTTTACTAGGTTTTCTGAAGACAATGGGGTCATTTTTTCCATCATATATAAAATATTAACCATGTTATAATTATAATTTTTATACACTATATGTACTTTTATAACCATAAATTTAAGGAATTCATGAAAAAAGAAGTGCATTATTTCATAGAGATGGTAGTTTTATCATAATCATGAACGATGTTTTCATTTCTATATAGGTTGGAAAATAATTAAAGTTAATAATATTTTAATTTTATAGAATCATAAATATGTTATAAATATAACATTTATTCATTATTTATGTAATTTCATAGATTTTTTGTGTGTTATTTTTAAATATTATATCGTATTATTACGAGACCAAGCTTTTTGACGGCATAATATTCCGAGTCCCGGAGTTCGCGGAATAAATGTTCAAAAATAACATAAACTTTTATACAGTGGGTGTGAGTGGTTTTCATAAAAAAGTTGAATTGATTTTAAATGGGTTCCCGGATCATAAATCTGAGGGAATCATTGCACTTAAAGCAATAACTTTACCTTAGGCAGGGCCTAACATCAACCGGTGCGAGTCAACTAGAAAAGTTTGTTTTTAGAAATTTTAATGGAAATAAAATAAATTAATAATTTATTTTATTTTAAATTTTCATTAAATTCAGATACATAATACTCCCCTATTAATACCTTCTTATGGAATGTTTATTGGGTTTCCACATAACCCTATGAATTGAGGATTTTCCATTAGAGCTTTGGGGGAGAACCTGTTGGTGGACGACGGCGATGCAATCGATTGACGCATCTCGGATTTGACGAACCTCAGTAAGGAACATGACATGACGATTGTAATTCAATAGAATCGAGGTAGGGGTTTGTTATTTTGATTTATTCCTTCCCCATTATTTAATTAAACGATGAAAATAGATCAACTCACAAACAAGTTCATCTGCAAATCTTGTGTTCTTATAGGATGGCATTATTTTTTTCATTTCTTTTGGGGTTTCATTTGGGAAATTTATTTGTGATAATTGTTGGATTATCTTTTGATTCACCCTGTTTAATCATTCTAATGGGATCGAATTGACATTGTGACGAATGATGACGGAGGTGTGTTCCACTTTTTTTAATTGATTATCTTCCTCATTTTAACCCCACATTCTTCACATTCTTCATGGGGTTATGAACAACTGATTGTTTCATATCCATTTCTCAAATCAATGATCCCAAATTGGAGATCAGACAATTTTAAGATTCAATGGAGGTGATATCGGGACGGTGGAAAATGAATCAATGCTATTTAGAACTAATATTTCTTTGATCGTTCATCGCACGGAGGATCGAATCGAGTTTTTAAGGTGGATCAGAACCATAAAACCTTTCGAAACATTGATTTTATAGTAGGGTGACCACAGATCTTAAGTATCATGATGATTAGATGGCCGGATCGATGATTAGAATAACCCCAAGGCGCTGTGAAGAATAACGATAGTTTCAATAAATTTCTGATCAACACGGCATGTAACCCGAAGAACACTCCATGTAGGGTTGTCCTAGTGACGGCTAGGGATTCCGTGTTGTGCATAATGAATAACATGTCATTCTACTCGAAAGAAATGGTGTGTGGACCCCACCTAGGGGTGGTTGGTGTTTCAGCTGACAAGAATCCCAAACACGAATTGAGACCATCACCACACGGTGTGTGGGTCCCTACGCAGACTCGGCATGTGTCTCAGAAGATACACATACATGGGTGGAGTACACGCCATTTACTCCACCACATGGCCAGACAAAGCCAGTTACGTAGGTCACCATAAGTACTGGGTAAACGGGATGGAACATAGGGGTTGAAGTCATGTACAGGCACACAGTTGCGTTGACAGAAGGAACCCCAGTTACTCTGACTCGGCGTGTTGTATGTCCTAAAAGTCGTGTACTTAATTTTCTCAATGGCTTGATCTTCTTACTCAGGTCATTTTATAGGGGTAGTACCCAATGTTGAGAGACATGGTGTGTGACCCATAAACATGCCATGTATATCCTGGAACATGGCTTGAACCTCTAGTCCTCCGTATATTGGACATGTTTCAATTGGATTAGTACCCCTTTTTCTCATTCTTCTGAAGGTCAAGTTTTATTGCCCTTTACCGGAATATGATCCCTTCCATAGGACTTCCCAAGATAGAGTTAGGTATCCCTTCGTGAGGCCTAGAGAAAGATCCCTTATCCATTCTTGACCCTAGGTAGAGTCAGGTATCGATGTGAATAATCATATAGGATGTTGATCCTCTACATAGCATGTGAATCTGGATGAGTTGTGGTATCCTCCAAGGCCCTTGAAGTCATCCTCATTTTTATATCGCCCTCTTTCCCCACTCAGGAGTGTGTTCTCCAAGAATGATTGTTTCTATCTCTTGTTACCTTTCCCAACAAACATTACTTATCAGACAAGCATTATCAGAACAATCAGACTTGTGATGTGAGTTCTTCTAGATGAGTGCTTCGTGGAACCATTGAATAAAATCCCTAGTGGTGGTATATGGTTGTGTGACTTGTCTCTAGACTACAAGTCTATGTTTTGAGTATATATTGATTTTGTTTCTCCTTTAATATGTTCAGAAGACATATATTGTGTAGAGATGACTGTACATTTATTTGGTGTATTGCTTTGTGGTTTTCGGGGTCCTCTACTTATTATTATTATACTCACCCTTGCATAAAATTTTCCCACACGTGTCATGTCTTCTATAGATGAGAGGCATTTTGATGGAGTCTTGGGTGGACAAGGACTAGAATGAGATTTCTGAATTCCCTACAGGCTGAGTTGTTTTTATGTCTATGAGCAGTAGTCCCAGTACCTCTTTGTGCTTAAAGGTTGGACTTTGTTGTTTGGAGACTCTTGTTTTTGGTGGGGTTATATTCTATCCCTTTTTTACTTTCTTCGCATTACTTATGTTATACTCCATTGGTTGGGTTTTGTTTTATGCATGCCTTTTTTCCTTTGTGGTTTTTAAATTTCAGTATTTATGGCCTTGGAGATGTGTTCATGTGTACAGGGACTTGGAAAATGCTTACCATGTTAGTGATATGCATACTCGGTGCTAGTCACCAACCCCAGGCCTATTGGTGGTAGTATTGGGTAGTTCAGGCATGGGCCCCACTAGGATGGGTTGTGATAGAGTGGTATCAGAGGTGGTTGGTACTAAATTATGCCCATGAGTCTCTGAGTTTGGTTTGGGGCAATAGTGTTAAGTGTTTTGATCTCGGAATTTAGGCCAAAGACTCCAGTGATGGTGCGAGCGGCCGATGTATCCATACACCAGGACTCTCATAACCTACTTATTGACTCGGTACATGAAAAAACTAGTTACATCGAAATAAAATAATAGTACATGCATCATATAAGAATGGGTTGTGTTTTCTGTGTCCTTGGTGTCTGCTATCCAGATATACTCGTTGACCATGATACATCTTGTTTCCTTACAGGATGCCTCTGCGATGCATACCCACTTGGATTCAGCATCTCGATCATGAGGATTCCCCCTAAGTTATGAGGCTCCGATATAGGAACCAGTTACCTAGGAATTACCTCTAGATGGTGACCTTGTGATACCACCACCAGTAGAGCATCCCATGGTACCTGTAGTACCAACAGATGAGGGATGCAGGCTGAGCGTGCTCCATGAGTTCTAGAAACAATGACCCCTCAGGTTACAAGGCGAGCACGACCCTCAGGTGGCTGAGGACTGGCTAGAGGTGGTGACCAAATATTTTTGTCTAGTGAGGACACTGGCGGACCAGATGGTGATCTTAGGAGTAAGCCTTCTTCAGGGATTAGTGGGATAGTGGTGGAGTTTGACCACATAGACCTATAATGAGGAGACTCTTTCTTGGATGGAGTTTGAGTGACTCATTAGGGAGTATTTCACTCAAGTTATGTTGAGAGTAGTATGTATCCAGGAGCTTCTTTAGCTCTAGCGGGGCAGTCTGACGGTAGTTGACTATTCAATGAGGTCCACCAACCTCACTAGGTACTTAATAGATATGGTTAGGTATCAGTACCTCAGAGCTCGCACCTTCAAGAAGGGTCTATGTTGGTATATACAAGCTAGTGTCATGCCTCTATGAATTTCAACTTATGCTGGAGTGCTTGAGCGGGCCTTGGTGATTGAGGGCTTCTTGGCAGATCAGAGATAACTGACGACAGACAGCAGTAGATAGATAGGTGCAGAGACCTCAACAGCTGGTAACTGACATCAGGCATAGTTATCAGGATGTGGGATACTATCCATTAGGACCCATGTTTGGGGATCGATAGTCCAGGGTACTCAAGCTTGACCCATTCAGCCTGGGGAGAGGCGATTCTACTCATGGGATGGTAGGGGACATCTCGCTATAGGTTGTGTGACCTATTGAAAAGCTAACCGAGAGGTGGTGGATGGACCACCTAGGAATAGGTAGAGAGTGAAACAAAAAAATTCTCCAGGCGGAAGACATGGCAGAGGAAAAGGGAGAGCTAAAGGTTGTGTTTGAAAAATCAATATACATCCCCCCAGGAGGTCTACACCAGGCTAAGGGAGCTAAGGTATAGGGTCGGGGATAGCTGCATGCGGTCGAGGCATATGACCTAGGGACTATACAGATGATCCAAGGTATGATCTATGTCTTTTCTATAGTAGAAGTCGTACTTATAGACATGGGTTCTAGTCATTCCTTCCTCACCACATGTCTTATGGGAAACCATGAGATTTCAGTAGATCCATTGACTCGACCCTTATGCTTGGAGACACCTATGGGAGGAGACTCGATGATCACACACATTTTTAGACAGTGTGATCTTACCCTTTGAGTCCGGAGTTTCGATTAGAACCTCTTGGTGGTAGCATCGAGGCCTTACAATATCATTCGTGGGATGGATTGGTTATCATTGTTCCATGCCCAGATTGACAGCTTCATGCGAAGAGTACGGTGTGTCTGCAGTGATGGGACGAGGTTTCCCTTTGTCAGTGAAAAGGATACCCAGGAAGAACAAGATGGGCCACTGTAAAGAAGGGTGTAGCCAATCTCTCATGAATTTCCTGGCCTTAACCTCGGAGAAGTAGATGTTTTCAACTTTATCTTCCCATTAGTTTTGGCAGAGTTTGAAGAATTATTTCACAAAGATGTTCTAGGACTAACTCCCCATCGAGAGATCGACTTCTACATTGAATTACAGCCTGGGATGACACTGATATCCTCACCACCATATCGTATGGCCCTTGCAATGCTGTATGAGCTGAGGGTGCATCAAGAGGATTTACATAGAAGGTGTTCGTGAGACCCAACGTTTCACCCAGGGTGGCCACAGTTTTATTTCCTAAGAAAGCATATGGCAGTTTGAGATTGGGAGTGGATTATCAGCACCAGAACCAGTTGACGGTGAAGAACAAGTATCCACTGCCGAGTATTGACGACCTCTTAGATTATTTGATAGGGGAACATTGGTTCTAGAAGGTTGACCTTTGGTCAGATTACCACCAGTTATGAGTACGTGACTAGGATATACGGAAGACGGCATTCAGATGTCGCTATGGTCACTATGAGTAATTGGTGATGCCTTTCGGTGTAACTAGAATACCTATAGTGTTCATAGGACTTATAAACTAGATGTTCCAACTATTTTCAAATTGTTTCATAGAAGTCTTCATCAAAGAAATCCTTGTGTACTCTACATCAGAGGATGATCATTCGAGACACATACAGATGGTTCTTCATGTACTCCGAGAGAACCATCATTATGGGAATCTCTCAAAGTGATTGTACTTGATTTAAAGGGTCTACTTTCTAGGACATGTCATCTCAGCAGATGGTGTAGTTGTGGACCCAGCTAAGGTGGAGGCAGTGTTAGCATGGGAGCCACCGTGGAGTGTAACAGAGGTGTGGATATTCCTTGGGTTAGTAGGATATTACCAGAGATTCATTCCTGCTTCTCATGGATTTTATCACTGATGACATCCTTGATAAGCAAGACGTAACCCCTCATGTCGATAGAGAAGTTCCAGTAGGATTTCAAGTAGTTCATACAGAGTTTGATGAGCACCCTAGTAATGAGTTTACCGGAGTAGGGTGTTGAGTATGTAGTTTTCTATGACGCATTGAGGACCAGAATTAGTTGTGTCCTGATGCAGAGACAGGAAGTGATCCCCTATGGTTTTCACTAGGTTAGGCCACATGAGAAAGACTATGTGACCCATGATCTCAAGTTGGCATTGATAGTCTTCGTGTTGAAGAGGTGGTGACACTACCTTATGAGAAATAGGTTTATCATCTACTCTGACCACAAGAGGCTCAAATACCTCTTTTCACAGAAGGGTTAAAATATGAGACAAAGGCATTGCCTAGAGTTCCTCTAGGACTATGATTTTGAGATCATATATACTCTTGGGAAGTGGAACAAGGTGGAAGATCCTCTTTGTATAAGATCTATCTAGAAGCTATTGTGTGAGACAACAAAAAAGTTGGACTCGTTACTATTATCCTTCATGGATAGAGTGGATGAAGCTTACCTTCTGTAAATGGTTGTCACCCCTTACAGTGAGGTAGGGAGGCATATCTTAGGTATGTCTACTCTAAGGTTTTACCTGCTCAGTTATTCACAGGACATGCTCCTGATGGATATTCTCAAGGTGGGGAGCATGTATTTATTTTCAGAGGACACACTATTGTACTAGTAGCATTGTTGGAGGAATTCTCGAGGTAGTTTCATTCATCCCCCTTGGCAGTACATCCTAGAGTGTAAATGATGCACCAAGATCTCTGATGATAGTTCTGGTGATCAGGCATGAAGAAGGTAGTAGCATAGTTTGTTTCTCGATGCCTTACATGCCAGCAGGTGAAGGCAGAGCACCAGGTTTCAGTGGGATTAGCTTACACCCTGGAAGTTCTAGAGTGTAAGTGGGATATAATATCTATGGACTTCGTTATGGGCTTACCACAGATGTCCAACGGGCATGATTCCACCCGGGTGATCGTTGACTGACTCACCAAGTCGGACCACTTCCTAGCTGTAAGGGAGAAAATTTCTGTTGAGAGATTGGGACGAATCTACATGCAGGAAATAGTTCGGCTTCATGGAATCCCTAAGACAATAGTATTAAATCACGATGCGTGTTTCACATCTTGTTTTTAGAATGGATTGCGGGAGACATTTGGGACTCAGTTATGCTTGAGCACAGCATTCCATCCCTAGACCGATGGTCAGACAAAGAGGACCTTTTAGGTTCTGGATGATATGTTGCATGCCTATATCATGGAATTTGGCCATATTTGGGAGGACCAACTACCACTAGTGGAGTTTTCGTACAATAATATATACCACTCCACCATTGTCATGGCACTGTACAAGGATTTATATGGGATTCCCTTTCGGTCACTGCTTTTCTGGACTGACCCCATAGAATCAGAGCTCATGGGTCCAAAGTAGGTGTGATCTACCACCAAGAAGGTGAAGGTCACTCAACAGTGGAAGAAGAATTCCAAAAGGTGGCAGAATTCTTATACAACCAGACAACAGAGACCTCTAGAATTCGAGGATGGAGACCATGTGTTCCTTCGGGTCTCACCTCAATGGGGTTTATTGATATAAGGTCAGGGAGAAAAGATATCTTTGAGGTTCATTAGGACTTTATAGGTATTGAACAGAGTTGGCTAGGTGGCATACCGCCTAGATCTACCACCGCTGTTGCACTAGGTACATGATGTCATCCATGTGTCGAAGCTAAAGTGGTACATGCATGACCCATCGCGCGTCATCAACTGGGGTGAGATGGACATCGAGGATGGATTGAACTTTATTGAGTACCCAGTATAGATTGATTATTGGTAGGAAAGGATCATTTTTGGGAGATCGATTCCCATGGTGGGAATCTAGTGGAATCATGGGAATCTTCCAGAAAGCATGTGGGAGCAGGAGGCTAAAATTCATTCTCAGTACCCACATGTATTTGACTAGACTTTTGTTTTTGCTTTCAGAGGATGCAATGACACAAGGTGGGTAGAACGTAATGTCTCTTATTTTCCATGTATTATTTTTAAATATTATATGTGATTATTATGAGATCAGAATTTTCTAAGGCGTATGATTCCGAGTCATAGAGTTCCAAGAATAAATTTTTGGAAATAAAATAATATTTTAAACAGGGCGTGCAATATGTCTTCCAAAAAAATAAAATAAATTATAAATGGGTGACTGGATCAGAAATCTAAGGGCACTATTGAGTTCATAGCAATGACTTTACCTTAGGTGGGGCCTAACATTGACTGGTGCAAGTCAGCAGCAAAATTTATTTTTTAGACGTTTTAATGGAAAAAAATAAAATAATATTTTATTTTATTTTAAATTTTTTCATAAATAAAGTGACCTAATCCTCCTCTATTAATGTCTATTTATGGAAAGTTCGCAGTTTTAGCTGCATAACCCTATGAATTGGAGATTTTCCATTGGAGATTTGGGGGAGAACTCGTTGGCGGATGACGACGATGAAATCGATCGACGCATCATGGATTCGATGAACCTCACCAACAAATGTGACTCGGTGATCATTCATCAACCTAATCAGGGTAGGGGTTTTATAGATTTATTTATTCCTTCCCCGTTCTCCGATTAAACGTTGAACATGGATCAACCCATGAACAGGTTGATCCGTGGATCATGTGTTCTTGTGGGAGGGCGTTATTTTTTTTATTTGTTTTGGGTATTGTTTCAAGAAATTTATTTGAGATATTTTTTGGATTATCTATTAATTCAACCAATTTAATCCTTATAATGGGATAGAATCGACATACTGTCAAATCCCGAAGGAGGTGTGTTCATCTTTTTTTATAGATTATCTTCCTCCTAACCCTACACTCTCCACATTTTTCATGAGGTTATGAACAACGGATCATTTTGCATCTGTTATACAACACAAAAATACCTAATTAGAGATCTGACATCGTGAAGACTCAATGAATGTGAGACGAGGATGGTGGAAGACAAATCGACAAGGTTCATAAGATATCATTCATCAACTTTTCTTTGTGTGGAGGATTGATTCGAGTTTCCGGGGTGGATTGGACCCCCAAAACCTTATGAAATATTGATGTTATAGTAGAGAAACCTTGGATCTTTAGTATCAGTCAGATGGCCAGATTAAGGATCACATGATCCCCATGGTGTGGCGAAGAAGAATGATGGTTTTTGGAAATTTCTGATCAACACAGTGTGTGTACCGAAAAACATGAAATATAGGTTTGGTCTGGTGGATGCTAGGGCTTCCGTACTGTGCATGGAGAAGAACTTGGCGTCCTCCTTGAAAGAAACATCATGTGGGCCCCACCCCGTGGCGTCTAGAGTTCTGGGCAACAGGAAGCACAAACAAGTCATTTGACCATCATCACATGGTATCTGGGTCACTAAGTGGATTCGGCATGTATCATAGAAGATACACGGACACTGGTGGAGTAAACTCCATGTACTCCACCACACGACGACACAAGTCTAGTTATGTAGGTCACCCCATGTAATAGTTACACGGGATGGAAGACATGGGTTGAATCTATGTATGGGAACATATCCACATATACGGAGGGAACCCTAGTTACTCAGACAAGGCATGTGGTCCATCCTATATGATGTATACTTTCTTTTCTCTTCGACATGTTCTTCTGGCTCAGATTGTTTGAAACAGGTAGTACCCAGAGTAAAGATACATGGAAGGTGACCCATATACACACTGTTTATATCCTAGAATATGGCTTAAACCTCTTTTCCACCGTATAGTGGACATTTTTTGTTTGGGTTAGTGCCCATTTTTCTCATTCCTCTAATGTTAAGGTATCGTTTCCATTTATAATAGTATGATCAATTTCATAGGGCTTCCCTAGATAGAGTCAGGTATCCCTCCAAGAGGCTCGGAGTGAGATCCTCTATCTGTTCTTGAACCTATGAAGATCATGTATTGATGTGACTAATCTTATAGGACGATGATCCACTACATATAAGTTGAATTTGTATGAGTCGTGGTATCCTCCAACGCCTTGGTAGTGATCCTCGTCTATGTGTCGTGATCTTTCCCCACTATGGAGTGTGTTCTACTTAAATATGTGTAACTATCTCTGAAGACCTTTCCTAATGAATAGTAATTCTTGGACGGACATCATCAGAACCATTAGACTCATGAAGTGAGTTCCCCTAGACAAGTGCTTCATGGAACCATCGAACTGAATCCCTATAAGCGGTATGCAGTTGTGTGACTTGTCTCTAGATAACAGGTCTGAGTTTTGTGTATATATGGATTTTTTTTCACTTTTTATATGTTCTATAGACATATATTGATTAGAACTGATTGTACCTTTACATTCTATAGTTATTTGTGGTTTTCAGGGTCCTCTATTGAGTGTTCTTATACTCACACCTTCACAAGATTTGTCTTCACGTGTCATGTATTGTGCAGAAGTGCAGCCTTTTGATGGATTCCAGAGAGGAAAAGGACCAGACCGAGCTTTCTGAGTTCCCTAGAGGCAGAGGTTCTCCTACGGTTACGATCAGTAGTCCAAGTACCTCTTTGTGCATACAGGTTAGATTTTGTAGTTTGTAGACTCCTGTTTTTGGTGGGCTTGTATTCTATCCCAGTTTTTCTTTTTTCAATTTACTTCCATTGTACACTATTGGTTGTGTTTAGTTTTATGCATTCATTGTTTTCCTTTCAAGTTTTTACATTTCAGCATTTTTGTGCTTAGATATGTGTGTGTGTGTACGGGGATATAGGCAATGCCTTCCATGTTAGTGATATGACTACTCGGTGCTAGTCACCAGCCCCTGGACTATTGGAGTTGGGCTTGTACAGTCGCCGAATGGGCCCAACTGGGATAGTTAACAACAATTTACATCCTTATTACTATCCATGGGAGGTAGTAATAAAAAATGAATCATGTCAATTCGTGGATGTGGTAGTCCACACGTACGCATGAGCGATGTTATCATTTTCCAACAGATGGGAGGGTAAGAAGGTAAGCAATATATAATCTTTCCAGAATCTAAATTATTATTTAAATAACAAATATATTTATTTTATCCATGATTTTAACCATCCATTAGAGGCAATGATAAAAAATTAAATACATCACTCATGGAGAGGGAATTCCATACGTATGCACTGAATCTATTTTCATTTCCCATTGGATGGAAAAGAACACAAAAATGGTCTATATCATAAAGAAAATAAAAACATAGTATATTTGAGATACTTATTTTATTATATATTAATGGTTATGATAGGTTTTAATGAGGTGGAAGAAGAAATAAACTAGAAAATATCAGTTAAAAGTTATACATTTTCTTTGGAAAACCTCATTTAGCTTACAACATAAGTCTTCTAAGGTATGTATTTTGGTAAAAAATACATATATGATGTGTAAATGGATTTTAGGAATGTATTTGGTAATTAATTGTATCACCCAGTGTTCTAAATGTTTTTGAATAATTGAGGTGGTAAAGTATCCATTTGTAAGTGAGAGGAGTGGCACACTTGATATTATTAAAATATTTAAAATAATATTAATTATTTTTAATTGTTAAGTGGCACTAAATAAATTTAATATCTAATATATAGCGATAAAGGTTAAAATAAACTCATCTTATAATATTTAATATGATATTTGGTGACCTTAACGTAATTTTTTAACCCCAATTAAGATGTTTTAACCATTACTATGGTGATAACAATTTACCATTATAACTATTCATCGCAACTAAAAATGAAATATACCTCAAAAAAAATATGATCCTCATAATTAAAAACACGATAACCATTTTTGAAGATTCAAATTTTTTAGTTTGAATAAATTAATTTTAATATAATAACTCAAAATGCAATGAAACCCCATTTTCAGAAAAATGTCTACTTTAAGAATAAAAATTGGTTTACACCAAAATAATGTATAATGTTGATTTTATTTAAATTAATTTAATTATATTTAATAAATTTATACTTATTTAACATTTTAAAAAATTTAAAACTGATTGAATACTTTTATAAATATGATTAAAAGAGATGTACAAAAAATAGTTTTATTTAAATTAAAAACCATACATAGATTACCATAATGTCAAAAATAGATTTCTATGTTAAAATTTATGTTTTTAAATGAATTATATTACTTATTAAATATATATTTGATCCATAGAAAAGGTTTTATAATATTTCAATTCATTCGTATATCATGATAATTTCATAAAGGTGACCATATTTGTAAAATTTGTATTTTTCCTTATTCACAAAAAAACAACCATTTTTTAAAATTTCCAAAAAAAATTATCTTAAGATTATTTTTTATATAATGATTTCAAAAATTAAGTCCATTATATAAAATATAATTTCTAAAATGCTCATAAATTGACCCTAACATCTATGAAAAATAAAACTAGTTTTTTTAATAAAACGAATTTTTGAAGTATAAAATGAATTTGTACTCATCCCTTATCTAGAAACCACTATTATATTAATGCTAATTTATTTTAATAAAAATATTATACATAAATTTCATTAAAATCATTACTATATAGTGATTAAATTATTTTAATATGATAAAAATATATTGTGAACTTAAAAAAGTTTTCCAAAAAATATCTCCATTAATTATATATGATTTTATTTAAAACTATGTTCTTATTTCCTAAGAATTTATCAGTATATTTTTATTATATAAAAAATATATATATTCATTTCATAATGTGGTTAATCTTGTTCATATTTTTAAGTCCAATTCCTAGGTTATAATGATTATTTTTAAATAATTATATTTTAATGGTATATCATATATTGGTTTAAGCTTGGTATTGCATATGGTACTTGAAATCAAACCTAGTATTACTTTTAAAATAATATAAACTAAAATCTCAAGGTGTTATTGGGAAGCACTAGGATTTTACGAATGTGGTTTACCTAGAAGGGGAGAGACACTCCTTGAGCACTAGGTGATGGATTCCCAATAGAGAACCCCCCCCCCCCCAATGTTTTTAGATATAGTTTTTATAGTAGTGTACACCCTGACTCAAAATAATGTGATGCTTGAAAGGGAGTGGAATAGCCCAAGATCTAGGTGAGAGGTAGATTATGTGGATTATTTGGATTTACTAGTAAAATATCTTAGGAATAATTTTGGTAGGCATGATTGTGTGACGTGCTCAGAAACACCCAGCACTGGCCGAATCAGGATTGGTTTGATCCCTAGTTTCGTGGTAGAAGACAAGGTTGAATAGTGGTTATTTATTTATACTTCCTAAGTTATCATATTTATTTAATCTAATCATATTAAATGTGCTCAAAGAATTTAATGGTTATGTATGGGACCTTTATTCTAGTTCTCTACTTGTTTTTTACCATTCCCAACTAGGATAGCGATGGAACATAGGTACCCGAGAAGACATTACTCATTGAATGTTCAAGTTAGCCAGAGGCCTAGGATTAGATCATTAAGCTACATAGGTTGTACAGGATTTTAGATTAGTATAAGGTGATCCAATGGGATATTTAATTTCCCCATGTACATTTATTTTGTTCTTATATTTATTCTATATATATGGTTGGCTCAGTGGGAAGCAAGAGGTTCTATATAAATTGTACATTGGAATTCATGTATTATAAATGGATATGTTTATTTCTTATGTTTTCTATTATTATTTACAATTTTGGATGTTCCTTAATCAATTTTTCCAATTATTGAACACTCTTTTATGGGGATATAGTCTTCTCACATTGCTACCCTAGACCCTTAATGCTAGTCTATAGTCTATGGCATACGGGGAGACATGCCTAAGGACATTTGGAAACCTCCAATCCCTGAATTATCTATTATGCTGATAAGCGAGATATTACATTATTCATAGAATATGAGATGATAGAAAAGGTAACCATCACATTCCAAGATTCTAAAAATGAAAATAATAGGATTAGTACCCACAATCCACTCCCAAAATTTATAAACATAAACTTTAATATTTTATTTATAATATTGAAATCACTCACATGATCAAAAATTTACTGTCCTTCATCTATATTTTGAATAAGGAATCTACTTATAAGGAACACCATTATTATTATTATATTCTAACACATGACTGCACATGTAGAAAACAACTAATAAATTTAATTTATCTCTAAAATATTAAGAGGGAACTTTTTTTGTAAATAATCATTTATATGACTATATGATCCTAATATTCAAGCTTCTTTTATTCACTTTTCTCTATCATTACCCACTACAAATACTTTAACGATATTTTTGATTCAATATTATAAAATTAATCCATTATTTTCATCTTTGAAAAACCAAAATATGACCCATAAAACCGGCTAATCCTTTAAATTTCATCTTTTAATGTTATATCATATAAATAGAACACATAAAATAAAACTTTGGATGTAAAATTTAAAAGTAGAGACACCTACCAGAAGTCATTAATACAAAAAAAATATGAATAAATTTATAGAACCAGCATCTCCAATACCAATTGTTGTTCCTAAAACATGAATCATCCCTATAAACATCATGTATAGAAGAAATGTTGGATATTTTAAGTCACACAATAATAGTGTTTCTAAGAATGAAGCTACAAGTTGTATTAATAAATTTTCAAAATGAAGTGAAAAGTGGATCGGACATTGAAATATAGTGGGGGTGAATAATTGTAAGAAATATTAACCAATACATAATTGGTTTCTTTAGTTATCCCCTCTTATTAATCAAACATATATCTTTGTTAAATGATATAGATCATTTTATGTGAATTAAACCCTTACCATAGTATTCACTGAAAATTTTACAAGAATAGTAGTAGATGAGGAATTTTATAAGGTTGAAATTCAATAAGGAAACATGCCATTTCCATGTTCAACTCTCATTGATACATGAATTATCACTATTATGGTGTAGTAATTCAAAGTTACTAATCAAGAGGTTCAAAAGGGCTAAAAAGGTATCATCCACACTCACTAAGAAATTTATCATCCATATCCGTAGTCTTTACAATAAATTCATGTGAAGAGATATTTATAATGCATCATAATGTTTTTTGTGAATCATTAGTAAGTCCTCTCACTAATGTTGACTATATCCCATAGATATTGAATAGCATCCTTAATGAACGATAGAGTTGGTCGTCAAAATTTTCCTCATCCATGGTTTATAAGCTCGTTTTTCTCTATCTTCCACTATGTATTGTCTAGTACATTCCTTAGTCATAACATAAAATAAGGGAATATCATAGGGTAGGTACTTATCCTTCTTCTCAATTATTCATGGGTTTAAATACAGTAATAATGGTGTCAAAATCCATTTCCTTATGATCACATTCTTTGATACAGATGTAATGCAGACCTTATTTTATTTCTTCGTAGATGCTCATAGTGC
Organism: Viscum album; assembly: GCA_963277665.1. Classification (NCBI taxonomy): domain Eukaryota; kingdom Viridiplantae; phylum Streptophyta; class Magnoliopsida; order Santalales; family Viscaceae; genus Viscum; species Viscum album. The sequence continues at coordinate 1,926,606,621 of OY728160.1, forward strand.
TCTTGAAGTACATCGAGTTCCCCTATTTCAAAGTTCATATTATTCTATGATCCTATTAGTATTTGGGTCTATATATTCTTCAACCAAGTGCACTTATTCAGGATAATGGATTTTAAAGATCTCTCTCTTAGTTCGTATCTTTATAATTCTATATCTTCTCTTTTATATTAATAGAAAATCCCATAATCATTTTTTCATATTTAATTTTTGAAGCATCCCAAATATTCATAAATATGTTATATTTGTTATTTAAATAACTATATTTTTTCATTTTGAATTTCTCTCACTATCCACATCCAGTTTTAGAGTAAAATAATTCATTAAAATATTCCTTAAGACTCATGTTCTTATTTCTATATTTTATAATTAAATATCATTGTATTCTTATATTCCAAAATATATATACTTTTAAATCCTTTTAGATCTCCAACCAAATATTCAAGTCCCCATTCATTGTGATCAGGGATTGTGGCTCACATAATGGAACTTATCTCATCACTACAACATGAATCCCAAATATTTCGGAAATATTTCGTGTATTTACCTATATAAAGTATAACACCATGCATCATAAAATTCAGTTTTCATCAAAAAAATTATTCTGAAATTTATAATAATAAATTCATTCTAGATTCTCATCAATTGTTCAAATGATTTTATCAATAAAAAATAAGAATTTATCCTTATTAAATTTATGTTTATAAATGTATAAGTTATCCTAAAAAATATTTAATCCCCTTTGAATTTTCTCAATGTTCCATGTGTTGATACTTAACCTGGTGTAAATAAACCTTATGATGCCCAAAATGATCCCAACATACTTGGTTAATGATCCTTACAGAGTAATAGTCCATCCTTAAGAAGCACACTACTAAAAACATACACTATACCCATACATCAGATAAATTGGAATACCCATAGAATATTCAGTGTAGGATATACCAATGGTTCTATGAATCATGGGTGTTTAAGTCATCGATATAGATTTATACACATAGATTCAATATAAACCATAGATATTTCCTATAAATTATTCATAATACACATGGTTTCCATTGAAATGTGGCTATATATCTATACCCATGATTAAGAGAACTTTGGGTATAGATTTCCCCTGAGGTAGGATATACCAACAGTTCATTGAATGGTTGGTATAGCTTCTTGTCACTAAAAAGCAGCAGCATCCAATCCATCCCCACCACACAAAAAATTCTAGAACCTATAAACAAAATACAAACCATAGTACACATTCAATGCAATACATATATTGTATATTTATCCTTCAAACAATTGCTTGTAATAGTTTTAAAAGTAATTATAATACTTTAACATACATATACATTCACAAAATCGATAAATTCATTTCATTTAATAACACCCACATTTCTCTTTACTACTAACTCAAAAATGGAGTGTATCAATATCTCTAACATCACCAACATACACATACTCATCAACATCACTAACATTATCAACTCCACCATCACCAACATCGTCCTCTAGAGTACCATCATCATCATCATCATCATCACCACCACCACCACCACCAAATGTAGCAGTATCATCACCTCATCCACCACTAGGTACCTCAATTTCATAACTTAGTGCATCATATATAGTTATTATTGTTTCTATAAATGAATAAAAAATAATAACTTCCTCTAATGGAATTTTATGGACATATAACTTACATAGCATTGAAGAACTATTGTATTTCAATTGTACCACTTGCATGCTCTTATACTAAATTTTTTTCCCACATCATCTTCCATACAAATGTTTTGAAACTCGATAGTGTTATAGGATTCATAGGCACTCAATGAGGGCCCATACCTAGTGGGGATGATTATTTTTCTGGGTTTACATCAGACTCTCCCCTAGTGCTCCTCACATAATACTTTTCTCAAATAATCTTTTGGAAAAATGTTTTAATATTACTTATCATCTAGGGACATCCATGAATCATTATTGTTAATATAAAAAAGATCTTTAATTATTAATTAAAAATCAAAATTTTCAATATAAATAAAAATACTTATAATATATTTTGTTAGTGAATTTATAACACTTATCTTATTTTTCCTACTTCTTGAGAATAAAAATTTTTATCAAGGAACACAGACTTTGATGCTCAATGATACATTCTGCAAATGATATTGATTAATATTATAGTACGTTATTGAAAAATAGGAATTGATAAACCTATAATTAATTGACATTTTATTTTTTGAAGAAATCCAAAAAATGCAAAAGTTTCTAAATATACATTTAATTATAAATTTAATACTAGTGGTATGGAATAATAAATTCATGATAATTATCATGATAAACATGGGTATGATATAGATTATTATTATATTTTCATTTTGTTACAATTCTATTTTTGTTATAATATATAGTTATTTTTTCAGTTGATAATTTTTATCATTTGGTCATTAGGATCATTTTTTTGTTAGGTTTTTTGGTAACTTGGTCACCTAGTCATTTATTTAATCAGTTAGAGTGTTTTTCTTTTTTTCTTTTTTTGTTCATTTGATTAATTTTCGGTGTGGGTGTTTATTTAATCAATGAGTTATATCAATTGGTTAATTTTTTGGGTTATATCTTTCATCATATTTGGTTATAAGCTGATTTGGATGGATCACTTCGTTCATTTTAAGTTATTTCATTTTGGTTGATTTTGTTTAGGCTATTGGCAAATCTTTTGGGTTAAGTCATTTTTGAGTTATATAATTTGGTTTATTATGGGAAATTTTATTTTGTAAACTTTGGTTTTGGTAATTTTGGGTTTATTCATTTGGTTCATATTTGGGTTATATAATATTTTACTTCTTTCATTTTGTTTATTTTGGGTTATTTCATTCAGTTCGTTTCAATGTTATGTAATATTTAGTTAGTTAATTTCATCATTTGTTCATTTTTTTGTTAGAAAAATTGGGTTACTTAGTTTTAGGTTATTTGGTTTATTTTGGGTTATATCATTTAGTTCATTTTGGGTTAGTTATTTTTAGGTTATGTTATTTTATTCATTTTTGGTTTATCTATTTTTTATGTTTTGTTATTTGGTTTATTTTGGGTTATTTATTTGGTTTATTTTTGGGTAATGTATTTTTTGGTTAATTTCATTTGGTTCACTTTGGTCGTTTTCTCATTAGTTTTTTTTGGATTAGTTCATGTAATCATTCATTCATTATTATGTTTGGATATTTTGTTTATTTGGGTTAGTATATTTATATTCCTTGGGATAGGTTATTTTGATAATTTTATATTAGGGTACTTTCTACATCTTGGGTTTTGTCAGTTAGTTTTTTTTCCCTTGTTTGTTTAGTTAATATTTGAGTTATGTCATATTTTAGTTAGGTCATTTTTTCATTTGGGTTACCTCATTTGGTTAATTTCAAGGTTATTTAATTTATTTTTAGTTAATTTGCTCACTTGTTCATTTTTTTTATAGAATAGTTGGTTTACATGGGTTTTGTTATTTTGGTTTTTGTTGGGTTATGTTATTTTGTTCATTTTGGGTTAGGTATTTCAAGATTTAGTTATTTTTTCATTTTTTTGGTTATTTGTTTTTTATGTTAGGTTATTTAGTTTATTTTGGGTTAGGTCATTTGGTTCATTTTTGGGTTATGTATTTTTTCGGTTACGTAATTTGGTTCATTTTGGTCATTTGATAATTGTTTTTTTTGTATTAGTTCATTTGATCAACCGTTCATCTTTTGGAAAGGTTAATTAGCTCATTTTGGGTTACATTATTTATTTTTCTTTGGGCTGGGTTATTTAGTACATTTTTTGTTATGGTATTAGCTTCATATTGGTCTACTTCAGTTGGTTGATTTTGGGTTTAGTTATTTTTTTCATCTTTGGCTTATGTCATTTTAGAGTTAGGTCATTTGGTTTATTTTAGGTTATATAATTTTGTTAATTTTGGGGTTATGTAATTTTTGGTCAGTTCATTTGTTCATTTAACCATTTCTTTGTTATAACAATTAGTTTAATTAGGTTTAGGTAATTTGGTTAATTTGGGGTTTTGATATTTTTTCATTTTGGGTTAGGTATTGTTTGGTGATGTTATTTCTTTTATTTTTGGGTTATATTATTTTAGGTTCGACGGAATTCTACATTTACCCTTATCCACTATGATAAGGGTTTTTAAAAACTATATACAAAAAAAATTATCATACAAAAAAATATGAACCAATTCCACATCTAATATCTAAAGCATACTTGAATTATAAATACTTAATTAAAACACTAGAACATATCACTAATATACACCATTATTCTGATATGTAACTTCAAAAATTTAATTCAAACAAAAAATACTGAATCCTTAAGTACTAAGAGATAACTAATATCCAAAAAACAATTACATAATAGAAAAAAATTACATCCTTCTATATCATAAATTCCAAGATATCAAACAGAATATCTATGTCTTCACCTTTTCTTTCCTTCCATTGAATTTTATTTATATCCAATTTTACACTTCAAAATAGTTTCAGAAAAGCAGCATTACTGTTTAAAATTCCAAAAAAATATTTCAAATATATATTATACCTTAAAATAAACTTAATTTAAAATAAAAAATGAAAAATAACTCTCCCAAATTACATTATAGAATGTAATCATTTCAATATACCCATCACTTTACCAAAATAATTCTAATTTAATGAATAATTTTAGAAAACTAGTTTCTTTCTTAAAAAGTAACTTTTTAAATGTATTAAACTTATGTCAATACCATTTTCCCATTTTAAGAAAAAAAAATCACCAAATATCCCCTTAAATTAAAGGGGTATTTTTATCCTTATATTAAATGGATTCATTATAAAAAAACTTATATTTGAGTTTGAATATATAACTAAATAGGGAATTTCCAACCATCATTATTAATGAGGGGTTATCACCTTAAATTCATAGGATGGTGTGAGTTTGTCCTAAGACTATTTAAATATTTGTTTATTGAAATTTAAATCATTTTTTTAACTATTTATGTTATTATAATTCTAGAAAATCCCCATAAAATGAATAGAAAACTTTAGTATGAATATAAAAATATATATTATTTCTATTCATATTAATGTACCTAGAACCTCTTACACTCGTGAATTGTAGTTCACCCAAATGAGTGAAAATATGTCAAACCATATTTTTTCTTATTTTCTAGTGCTTTATAAAAAGAAAAATTCATTACAATTAATAATAATTAAATTTTCAATGAAGATCATTAAAGATTAAGAATACCTTAAACTCATTACCCTTGCAATATACGATCATTTATTAATATTTTTTATTGAACAGTAGGTGTATATGGGTACACCCTCTAAATAATAATTGAATCTACACTTCCAACCAATATATCACTAGTGGTTATATAATCTCCACAACACCCCAAGATCCATCATCTATGTGACCTTAATAGCTTAAACGTCAAGAAAGTTAAACTGATACTGCAATAAACGTGTTAATTCATATAAATACAAAAATAATATAGATATAAATTTAACAAATTTTATAACCCATATGTCTGCACATGCTTTCTCCTTGATTTTATTACTGACATGACTCCATGATAATAGTTTCATCGGAATGATATCATTGTTCTTGGCTAAATTTTCCATAAAAATTTTCCACTACCTAACATTTTTACCTATCATTTTATATTCTTCATTATAATCAACAATTATTTGTATTTGATGATTCTAGGTTTCACACATATAGGTGCATCCACATATCCTATTTGTATATCCCACTAAATATGACAAAAAAAGAATAATTAATTCACAGTACAATAGTAAAAAAAGTTGTGATATAATTAGAAACACTTATAAAAAACCAGATGAAGGCTTCCCATTAGGCTCTGATAGATCTATGAGATATCCTGGATTAGAAGCCTCTAAAAGTTATTCCTATTACAATGTATGCATCGGGTCATCTTCATGCATTAGAGTTGAAGATAATGGAACAAAATCATCAGATCCTGGATGGATAATAAAAAATAGAGGCAGTTTAGGCATGATAGGATAAGGATAAAAGGGATAGGGATTCATTATACGATATGGATATTGAATAGGTGTGAACATACTTAGAGGATGATTAGACATGGTATTAGAATTAGATGATAAATATGATGATTATGGGGGCATGGGTGGGAACATCGCTAGAGGCTCAAGTGGCGGATGAAAAGTTGTTATAGATGGGGTGTCCACTAACATGTAATAGTGTGAATAGGTATGACTAGTGATTTATGTAGCTCCAGAAGAACCCATTATTGGACCTATACTAGTAGGGTTAAGATAATTAACCTCCAGTTTAGATGAATTAACCTAAAAATGAAAAAATAATTAGAACATGGAATTAAATGTAATGTAGAATAAAAATATTACAATTGTTATACTCACTATGGGAACCATAGGAGGAAACCCTAGATCATGCATTATTTGATCATTATCAAATAATATCTTCCTTGGAACTTCTTCATTATATTTCAAAATATTTATAATAATGAAATGTAAATTTTTTAGAAATATTTTTTGAAAAAAAATTCCTGCAACATAGAAATCAAAGAATCCATACAAAATATCATAAATTTTTTTTAAACTATAATTTAAAATCAAGTTATACATTATTTAAAACCCCATTTTAAACAAGGTTTTTTGAATAGAAATATATATAATTAAATGAAATTAAAAAAAACAATATTAAAAAACATATCATTCCAATTTCAAACTAATTTAACGTAATTGTAGTAGTTCCAACCTGAGAAACCCATGTCAAGGTAAAATAAATGAAATGTGAACATATATGGTTTCTTCTATATATTACCCACCAACACTTCAGGTATAACATCAATTCTCAAAATGGGACAATTTGATTCATGAAATAAAATATTTTAATTAACACCAATGGGGGTGTCAATGGTGTCAATTTCATCCCCACCACCATGAAAATATGTCTTGGGATTACTTTGACAATAACATGGAAATCTGGTCTGAAATGATCTTTCACATAATACACTTTTTTCCGAATTATGCAAAAATATGTGGTTCATTGGTATCCTATAAGTGATTCATGTTAATAACTCTATATCCATAATCATTAATAAATGTACTATTTTAAAATCATTGAATCAAACTATTTACATTTCCTTATAGTGGATTGACCATGAGAGTCATTAACTAATAATAATATTTAATCAACAAGTCCGAAATAAGACACATGTTCTTATTGAGCCATAATATATAATGCACTAGTGTAATAATATGTTATTGCAATTAAGATAACTCCGTAATATTTTGTTCTCATATTTACTACTCGATCAGTTTTAAAAAATTTATACCCTTTGATTATTAAATATTTTCATTCACAAACAAAATAATTGGGACCAAAATCCAATGCTCTTGATTCTTGAGAGATGGGGAAAAAAGATAAAATCAATTTCTAAATTATATATGAATAATAAAATTAAATAAATATATTTATATATATTAATTTAATTAAAATAACAGTTATAACATTCATTTCAACCAATAAAGAAACAATTTTCTATGGAAATCCACTATCCTTCTCGAAGGAAAATATTGATGATATCTACTTATAAATTGTTTATGTTCCCTATATAAAATGATAAAAAAAATTTAAGGTATAAGTGAAATGACATAGTGTGAGATAACATATAAATCCTCAAATTAAATTCTTGATATATTCCTAAAAACCCACATTTAAAAAAGAATGTGCATTTTTTCATATCTCTCTATTAAATGATAAATGTATTAAATGTGTATGTATCATTAATTCCTCATATTTGGGGAAGATATAGAAATGAGGGATCAATTTCCTCATACTACTCAGCTTCATTTCTCATAGGACTGTTATTAATTGTGCTGACATCATACAGAAATATATTGAACAAAAATCCAAACATTATTGATCTAGATAACCTCTCATAATGGAACCCTTAGGATGATTCTTATTTTAGAAATAATATTTCATTGTACACATATTTATTTTAGTATGGTAAATCCACTAAAAAGAATTGGGTTCCCCAAGAGGTGTTTTATTTAGAAGATGAATTGATAAATTCTTCATGAATGTGAAAAATTATGGAGGAAATTGTTTTCCAACTCAAAAAAAATTAATGTCCCCAGTTACTTCATTTATATTAATAAATACTAGGTTAACCTTTTATTACAAAGGTATCTATAAAAATACAACAAGAGAATCAATGTTTCCCTTTAATTATTGGATATTAAATGTTGATTTGAAATAGAAATAAATTCAAGAAGAAAGATGTGATAATCATGTTTTTTAGTGATTTTATGTTCAACTCCCTTATATTGAATAATTTAGAAATGTTTTAAAAATAGATATTAGGAATCATGATATTCTCTAATTATTATGCAAATTTATTCTTATCTATAGGTGTTATCACATAATAAGAACAAGGAACATTCCAATTTTTTCACTCATAGACAGAGGACACAGTTTTGGTCGAATACCACAATCTAACAAGTCCCAGGGAGAACGCACTTCATTTTGGTATTACCCTAAATATATTAAGAATAATTTAAATCCATATTTTAGAGATATTTTTCTCAATGTTAATTATATTTAAATAATGATTTAAAAACATGGTAGACCAATATAGAAACTCAAGAAATATAATTTTTTTATCTAATTTTAAGTGGTGTTAGTGTCAAAAATGTTTCCTCTTTTTTGATATCATCTAACCTTTACCTAATGAAAAACTAAAATCTTTCAATTCATTAAGCACTTTAGTTCCTAGAATATACTGATGTGGTTATTAAGTTTCAACAGTGTTATCAAACCATTGATTATTCATCCTATATTGATGATCCACCATCAATAATCATTTATGCCTCGTGAAATTGAATCTATGATGATATTTAAGTATTCTCAATCGTGTATTCTTCATAAAAAAGGAAATAATAGTTTCCCCTCCATGGTATAACCATAAATAATTTCATAATATAGGATATAATTTATAGTACATATTAGGGAAACACACATTTGAAATATGTTTTTTAAATGATCCATGCATGTGTGCACACCCATATCCCAAAAGTGCTTAAACTTTCTTATTAATTTTGTTAAGTATACATCTATATCATTTATGAAATCAGTAAGAATTGATTTTAGTATACTAAATAAATAGAAATTTTTTTCATACAAATCCATGGAGGAAGAGTATAAATATGAATAAAAACCATCCATGGGTTTTGAGTAGTAAGCATCTGACCAAACAGATTAAGACCATCACAAGATAGACCAAACATAACATTTCATAGCTTAGCTAGAAAATCTGGATGTTGTGCATCGAATTCCATGTATCCTAATAAATTCACAAGATAAACCAACTCATAATTATCTTTCATTCGCTCAACATCATTACATATCATTTAGGATGATAATTCAATATACGTGAATAGATTTTTAATCCTGGGAATCAATGGAATGTTCCACATGATTTTTTTAGAACATAAGATGGTGTTCAATCTTTATTTACCTTACATCGATATGTGAAACATTATTTATAGTCATTAGGTACTTTTTCTCCTACCAAAATAAATTGAAATATTTCAGATAATCATGAATTTTATTATTAGAATATCCAAGCAGCTTAATTAACTTCCATTACTTATAATTATTTCAGGGAATATCCACACCATCGAGAAGAAATTCCTTCAAAATGTAGTATATAATCAATAGTGGTATTAGAAATTATATACGTGTTTTTTCTATGATGTAACTACATTAAAAATTAATAAATTTTCTTTTTATTACACTCATGGTATATATGAGTTCTGGAAACATCCATTAATTTTTTCATTCTCTCGATATCATCATCTTCATTATTTTCCACATCTGTATTGATATCATTTCCTTATATCACTAGAATACTATATCTCTCTTGATTATGCACAAATGGAAACTAATAAAATATCAAATTCTTTATAACACTTATTTCTTTATATTCATGAACAGTAAAATATTATCACGTCTCTCCATTGTGATACTTACAATAATAGTTTGTTATAAATAAAACTTTTTTTATATGGAAGATAACTTCTTCCCAACATAAACATTGTATTTTAACACAATTATAAAATGAAAACTATATAATATTTCTATCTGAAGCACTATTAAATTAAAAATCTAAAAAAATGTCCAATATCTTTTTAAATTCAGATAAAATATGATCAGTATAATAGATCCAGATTATATCCATTCTATTACAACTGACAAAGGTTATATTCAAATCAACAATGTCAATCATAATTAAAAATTTATTACAACCAATTTTAATATAAAAACTCATCAAATCATAATAGTAGTTATAAAAACAAATAATAAGAGAAAAAATATAAAATATAAGTGATTCCTATAAATAAGGAACAAGAAAAATTATAAGATATTGAATGGGAAAAAATATTACAAAATCCAATTAAATACATATGTCTTTATGAAAAAATTGTTTTTAAAACATCCATTTTTTTAATATGACATTAATCAAATTAAATAAAAAAAATTATAATGGAATACATTCACTAAATAATAAGAAAAATGTTTTACCCAATATCAATACCATAAAAATGGTAAAATAATATCATAGAAATTCTGCCATAATTGATATAAATATAAAAAATCATACAACACTGATTTCAAAGTAAATAATATTTATAAAATAAAAAATATATATCGAAAATGTAATAAAGGAGATGAAATCCCAAAAGTTTCATGATATATAAAACGCAATAAAACGTTTTTCAGAAAAAATTACTCATCCTTTATTGGAAAGGAAAAATGTATCACTTTTCACCTCCCATAAGCCCGAATAATATCCAATGATCATCCACTAACACAAATAGTAACTTTTTTTTTATGAATATCAATGTCAATTTGTTCTGAATACATAGAGAGTCTGCATAAATTGTGGAGGAAGTGCCCTTAAATAAAGATTCAATAAGGAAGAGTCGGTCTAAGGTTATCCAAATGGATATCAAATAATAAGAAAAGGAAAAAAGTATTCCTTAATGATCTCACATGTCACTTTATAATGAAAGAGTTCAAAGTTGGTGGATGATCCCTCCATTGGTAGAGGAATAGTGTTGAATGGTTAAATAAATATTTATCAAAATAATAGACAATTATTAGTGATATTATTCAAATAATGTTTAAGGGTCCCAAGAAAATATGGATAAAGAATCACATAGAGAAAATATGAAATGGAATCATCACAAGTGGGTTTTCAAAAAAACACCCATAGGAAATTCTTGGAGGAATAGCATAAGAAAAGAGTTGGCTCATCATGAACATCCACAATAATTAACATGAGGATATCATAGGTACCCCTATCCCTTTTTACATTATTTTTAAATATGATAAATTGAGTGATGTTAGATGATGGATTTGATAAAATAAATGGTGGGTATTCATCATGTGTGCATTAAAATAAGTATTAAAAATAGTATAGTGCATGGTGATAATTCTAAAATTTCACAAATAATGAGTTAAGTGTAGAACATTTTGAATTTGACCATACATGTTGTCATATATATGAATCTATAGAAATATTAATGATACAGTGGATTCTAAGCCTATGTTGGAGTGATTCATGTTTCAAATCCATGTTTTAGTTTTACTAATGTAGTTATGCTATTTTTATATAATTTCAAGTGATTTATTATAAAAAAACAAGTTGGTATCAACTAAGTGTTTTTTTAGAATACTTATAATTTTCAGGGAAAAATAATTCTATCAAAAAAGTACTTTCAATAAGGGGTGTATAGAGGTTAAAAAAATAAGGGGTAGATAAATATTGGATAACAAAATCTACTTACCCTCATTTCAAGGAATAACTCATTATAGACAATTTGGAAGAAATGTATTGTTAGTGGTGTCAAATAGGTTGTCAATTGGTAAGTTTCTCCCCAATGTGAATTAATGATTATGTACTAACAGTTTTTATGAGAATTTATTTAAGATCATAGATATATTTAACTACTTATGTTTCAATATGGTTTATATATTTAGGGTAAAATATGGACTATGTTGACATTGTTAACATTGACCCTTGTTTCCTACACTAAGATCCAACCCAATAGTCTTTGAGGTTTTGTGTACATGTCATTTCCATGTGGTGAACTTGCTCATTCGGATCTAAAAAAATGAATTTAGATGATATATGAAAGTTTTATTATATTTTAAGTTTCAATGGAGTGTGAATTATATTATTTCAAAATGATATTTGTCCTATAAAGCTGAATTGAATGTGGAGATAGGTATTAAAGGGAACATTTAAATATTTAAATATTTAAATCTTTAAATCTTGTATGATTGTTGAGATGATGAGTTAACATGTCAATACATGTCATGAAATGCATGAGGTATGCCTGATGAAGGTTAAAAAAACTGTGTAAGACTCATTGAAAAACTATTTAAATGTACTTAAAGAAAGGCTTAGAGGATGCATAAGGGTAAGATAAGTCCATTAAAGAATCTACATAAGGGAAATCCAATATCTTAAATACCTGAGTAGGGATTAGACATACTTTCTAAAACATTTAAGGGTACACTGACCCTTGTAATGGAAAGTATAAAAATTTTGAGGCTACTCAAGGGTATACTAATCTAGGTAGAGGTAACACGTGAATTATTCTATATAATCACATGACATAAAATAAACCCTAAAACATTAATAAAACAAAAAAATTACTACATTAATTAATTACATAAGCAAGTAATATATATTAAAAAATATATTAGATTTATGTTAAAGTATAAAATCACTAAATTAAAATAAAAACTATACCTATTACAATGAAATATATTATGCAATACTATAACAAAAAATTTAGGTTATAAATAGGCCTAGATACCCTGATAGGGGAGTGAATCAGGGTGTTTATATTATTTTCTAAATTATTCCTAACCCACTTGATCTAGAACTCTATATTATAAGGGACACTTAGTTTTATCCTTCGTGTTTATATTACTCTTATCCATTCCATATTTATATGATGATGATGTATATAAAGTAAAGAAGGAAATAAAACACAAGGAATGTAGATTTTTACTTGTTTCACCCTCACTATGCTATATCCAAGGAGAATATAATCGAAAATATGTCTATGTACCAAATAAACTAAGGCTCAATGCCAATACATGGTTCTGGTTAGGTCACTTATATTTCCACAATCACTACCTTTAAAATTTTTAGGGCTATCTCACTACTTCCCAGGGGACACATCCCCAATATTTCATTCTATGGGTCACTACTGGTGGAAAAGATCACCTACTTAGTTTTTCTCCACTAAATTAGAAAGGATTCACACATAGTTTATGGACATGAAATTCAATTTATTATTAACGACAAATTCATCCTCAATTGTAGGTAGGTGCTCTCTTGAATTTCTTTCTAGGATGCTCCTTTACTATTGTGAAAACACATGCATACAGCACTTACACGTTACATTGAACTATAATAGACTTATCTATACTGTAGAAAAAATAATTTCCTCATCTTTGGAAAGATCTAATAGATATTCCATGTCTTACTTTTACTTCCTTGAATATATAAGTGCACAAACACATTTTTCAAATATTTTCTGATGATCCATACGCTATATTTCCATCTTCTTCTTTAGAATTTAGATATGATAATGATATTTTTCACTAGGTAATCATGGAATGTATCTCCTACGCATGACCCAAATAATATATTCACATGTATGTTTATCATGAATTCATGTTTTCACATAGAATATAAAATACACTTCTCCATCTATTGATTACCTTTCAGAAAGTTCATTCAGGAACTACCATTTCCCTTTATAGGAACCACTATCTTATACTACCTACTTCACAAACCACATGATTTTTGAACCACCTTGAACTGCTTACTACGATTGCTTTGTGAAAAAACCCTATTTCAAGGATGGCCTTTTTTAAAATGGATAACACCTCATAGATCAATTTTCCTATAATAAATATAGTTCACTTCAATTAAATCTCCTTCATGAACATTTCCTTCATGAAATCCTCCCTTTTGAACCACTTTCTATTCTATGGAATTCCTCCTTCACAAACCACTACCCTCCCTACGGATAACTTTTGGACCCTGCTTATTTCATCCAATGATGATCTTATCTAATGAATTTCACTTGAACTTATTATGTTATTAGGGTTATTTATATAGAAAAATAAATACCACAAAACCCATAAATCACAAATACCCAAAACTTGGATGTGGTAAAGCCACCACCGTGAACTTTTTATACAGTCCAAATATCCCCTTTATCTTTTTGGTGGGTGAATTATTCCTTAAATGAAACCCCTTTGTGGAAGCCTTAAATCACTACCTCAATCCAATAATTGTGATCCTTTTACAGAAGAATAAATTCACCACCTTCAATCTACAAACGACAAGCACCCAGTGAACTAATCTTGATATATGGTTTGCATAGCGCATGACCCTATACGAAAACATTAAATCACCACCCTCTTTAACAAGACATCAAAATAATTTGTGGTTCCCATAGCATGCTATGTAGAAATATTTTCTTTTCTAATTTTTCTTCACCATTCTACATACCCCCTTTATGGTTTGCATACTGCATCTCGCTACAATGTGGTCTGCGAACACTATACTTCACGATCTATATACTGTAATCCATGAAATCATTTATATTAACTATGGGTCTCTACAAATTCTATGAGGAAATATTTCCATTGAAAAAAAAATCTGGATTTTAAGGAACCAAAATTGGGAAAACATTGGAAAACTATGTCATCGTAAACGTGTTTGCTTCGGAAACACCAACCATACAGAAATGGTGGCATCTGGATTTCTCAAAAAACATGATCACCACATACATATCGAGGCAACACATTGAGGTATTTTTTCCCAAAAATATAACCATTTGGGTTTGTTTATGATTCTTAACATTTTGGAACCACTTTAAAGTTTCTTCTATCTTCTACTGAAATTTTGTTATTGCAATTCAGATTGCGATCAAGGGATTACTCAAAATACACTCTAATCCCACATGAGCCATGCTTGGTTTGAGAAATGAGAATATCATGAATATTCCATCAATGAATCACTTCATTCCAAAACCACTTAACTACTTTCATTATGGTCTACATTTTTCAGGATATATAACTTTTTATCGATTGTATTTAGCATCATCATATTTAAAACACAATATATTTCCCTTCTCCACTATCAAATTGTCCCCATGACTTGATTCATACATATTCTCCCCTTTTATAGCCATTATTTCTCCCACTTTATCAATGAATTCAAAGGTCACTCTATTCTAGTATACAATGGCGTAAAGAACATAGATCAGCGGTTAAAGGAAAACACATCAGCCCTCAAAGAGAAGGGTTCTCACATCAACACAATCTAACTGTGGGGAATCGAATGAAATACAAGAGATAGTAAATGCTACTAAAACACATATTTTTAAAGACCATAATCATAATTTATGTAACCATTAGTTTTTTAGACCCATAATTCAACTTATGAAGACTATACTCCACATTTATCTTGATAATGTGGTATTGGTATTCAAAGTGTTTTTTCCTTGAGTTATGGACTGAATTTTTTCTAAGATTTATAGTACTTGAATTATCACAATAAATACCAATCATAAACTTCACTTCAATCTCCCCATTCTCGTAGAATTAAATATTCAATTAATAATTACTCCCCCTTAGTCAATGATATCTATTTATTATATTTTTGATAATATTTAAAATAATGATAGGAACAAATTATTATTTTATCTCCTAAAATCCATATAAATAGAAACTACTCTCCCTCTCTGTTCATGGAATTATGCATTGCTCATGGAGAACTATAGGTAGTCATTCGAACATCAAAAGTCTATGTAAACTATATAAAATTTCACCTTTGACTCCATTTCTCAACTTCGAATTGAAACATTTATTCATTTAGGACTTTTAATGGTCTGATCTATATTATTCTTTTACAAATGCACTCTCCTATAACATTTTCAGAAAGTAAAATTGCAACTTGGAACTGATTCATTGGCATAAACTCTAAGCCTATTGAGTAAGAACTATTTTTAAGAAACAAGAGTTTAAGACAATAAACATCCATGTCATCCATGTCACTCACATACTTCAATAGATTCTGGAATCATGACTTTCCTCAATTCATCATAGGACTCTTTTATAAAGTGAGGTTATATCACTTAGTTTGTTTTACACTATATCTCCCTATAAACCTTTAATCTCCCCTAATAAGTCTTGTCTCGGTGGAAAAGTGACACATTGATTAGAGGAATGATACCAAATATGGAATATTCAATAAGACCTAGAACCACTAGATCATTCAAGTATAGATTTGAAAACTCTTTAGTTTCACATTAGTCTCTTCATCAAATAACATCATTTATTCCCAAAACACAACCATCAGATACATATTTGAAAAATATGGTTATTTTTTAATGGAACTTGTTGAATATAATACCATGTGTGAATTTCAAGAGTTAAAATTCATCCCATTGCATATTTTTTATTCAAATATTGCACTTGTTCCCTTTCATCACACACACCCCCTGTATTATATCTCCCCTATAGTCCTATACTACATCCAGCAGATATAAAAAATAGTTAACATATATGGATAGGGGTACTTTTAGAATCTCCAAGAAGAGTACTATGGTTGGTCCTAATAGATCAATATTTTGATACAATCTTGCAAAGAATTGAATTTTTTATCTTATTTAAACTACCTATCAAACTTCAATTGTCATGTTCATATGACAAAACATTCTTTACCCACTTTTTGATTCTTCATTTGATATTTAATTATTATAGGCTTGGAAGTTTCCTGATTTCATGTTTAAAATAAATGGTATAAATTTCCTTCTATGATGCTCCACCAATATTCCAGTTTTCAGGAATCCTTCTTTGAGTAAAAATCTTTCCACTGGTCATCTGCTCTTGCTTCTTCCTTCATTGGATGACTCTTTCTCTTTACTTCACTTCTCACCTTGTGGAATGACATGCTAATTTTTATGGTAAATCTATATTCAATTTGATTTTATCAGTTATCCAAGTCATGTAACCCCTTCTTGTTGGGGTTGAGTCTTTAAATAAATTTTTATTCTTCTCAATCACAACTCAAGCATCTCCTCTATTCTTATTCCAGGTTTGATCACATTATTTAAAAGATATTTGTTGGGATTATCATTGATGAGTTGATTGATACACCTTTTGCTGAGCTCCTTATAATTCCCTTACATTTGTAAAGCAGTTTTTCAACTTATTATGTTGTCTTCAAATATAGTCTTTTTAATTATACCCTACTAGAGTTGCAGATCTCATTATGTGATCCTTTTTCTTCCCTTATTTCTTCCTACTATAATGTCATTCCAAATAACCTTGATTAGAATATATAAACATATTACATTAAACACATACCTTTTTTCATCATTTCTCAAGTGAGATGTTGATACAACCAGAGATCTTCTTCTAACATTGATCACTCGAGCTTCTTGACTCATACTTATAGAGTTTCCTTATATTTGACAATAATAGAATTTGAAAGCTAATTTCTAATGAAAAATTTTATTGCATAATTTTAAAGAATCTTATTCTTCTTACCATATTTAGAAATATTTATGTCTTCCCAATGTGAAATATATTCCAATAATTCGAAAAAACATGAAATATGACCATAAATCTCATAGAAATAGTACATGTTTTAATTAATTCCTATAAAATACTCATTAGGTAAGTTTATAGTATCTATAAGATTTTGCCTTTTCGTAGAACTATTCATGTCTATCTTCTACCGTGTATGAGATAGAGTTCATCATATATCTAATTCCATATTTTCCAAAACTGCATGGCCTTTGGGTGGATATAATACTTTCATGTTTTTTCTTAGATGTTGAATTTTTTTCATTTCATTATCACTATTAGAAGGATAATCAAATAGTAATTGAAGAGAATAATTTAATTTGTTTATGACTTCAGAATTAGATTGCTCCACTTTTTTCATGATTGTTTCTACCTCTTCTCCCAATTAATGAATCTCTATTTCTCTTGATTCAAGTAGAACATTATGTTATCCTTTTAGATTATTCCCTCTAGTCACCTCATATTCCAATTCCAGGGTGATATTATCCATCATGTCAGATTTATCCTTTATTTTAGAATTCATTTTAGCTACAAAATCATAAGGAATGAATTCTACTATAATAGAATTTTATTCTCCTAAACTAGTATAGACAATTGTATAGTAATGTCATCTTTTTTTCTTTCAAATTTTTAATTTTATCTAAGTCCAGATTCTTCCCTATTTAATTATCTTTTAGTTTTTTGTAGTTTTTCAACATGGTAATAATTCTTCTCTCTTAGTTCTATAGGAACTTAAAAAAATATTTTATTTTATCATATTTTTATTTTTAATTGAATTTACTTCTCTTGGATCTGGTTATATTAGGATTTAATTTCATCATCCAATTTCTAATACAATTCTATTGATTCAAGGAAAACATCTAATTTTTACTTCTTGAAGTTTCTTCATCATCAATTGTATCAGAATCACTTAGAATATCAGGTTCTTCACTCATTATAGGAATATCATTGAGAGATTATATATTTTCAATGTCTCATTAATCCAAAACATTCTTCAGTATATTATTGGTTTACTTATACTAAACCATACTTTATCTATAGACATGTCCACACTAAGTATAGCCACTTCACTTATATTTATTCTTCATAGTTATTACCATTTTCATGAAACATATAGATAAAAGAAAACTAAAACTTTAACTCATAAATTAGAGTAAACCTTATCAAAGAAAAGAAACAAAAAATGTAACTTATCCTTTGATACAAATTGTTTTGTTCTAAAAGGGACTAAATACCCATATAAGGGGAAGAATTAAGGTATGGATATTCATTCCAAAATTCTTCCTATCCCAATTGTTTTTGGCATCTTTATTATAAGGGTCACTTTTTTTCTCTTTAGTGTTTATATTTCTCTCATCCTTTCTAACTTTATCTGATGATAATGCATAGAAATTACAGCATAAAAGAAAACACAAGGACACGTATATTTCTACTTGGTTCACCCTCACTAGGATATGTCTATGGATCATACTATATGCAATATATTGATGTACGAAATTCACTAAGGATTATTTAAAATATGTTGTTTAGTCTAGATAAATTTTATGACTAGGATCACAACCATTACAAATTTCAAGGATATATCATTACTTCCCAAGGGTCACTCCTTCAACCATTCCTTTACTGGATCACTATCGATCAAAAGGATGACCTTTTTCATTTTCTTTAGCTCAATAATCTAGAAAGGATTTTCCCATAATTTATTCGCATGTAGGTCCCTTCATTATAAATAATGTATGCTTCCTTAATTATAGGTATATGATCTGTTGAAGTTATTTTTGGGATGCTCCATCAATTTTTTTAAAACACCCAGATGCAGCACTTCTACATTTTGGTCAACTATAATGGACTTCCCTTTACTTTAGAAACAAAAATTACCTCAACATTAACAATATCTTCAAGAGATTTCAAATCTTTCTTTTACTTCCTTTGATGTATCATTGCATAAAATATTTCTACAAATATAGTTTTATGATGCAGATTTTATATCCTCTTCTTCTTATTTAGAATTCACATATGATAATGATGTTGTTCCCTAGTTGATTTTGGCACACATATTATAATGTGTGATCCTCAAAATAGTTTTACATGTAAGTTTGTAATAAATACCTATTTTCACAATGAAGATTAAATACACTTATCCACCTACAGATTTGGATGATGAAATTACTTTTGTGAACTACATTTTCCCTTTGTGGAAACCTCCTTCGTGAAATACCTAATTTCTGAACCACCTTCTTTGCAAACCACCATGCACCACATACTTTGAGTGCTTTATGAGATGCCTCTACTTCATGGATTCCCATTTATTTTCATATGGATAACTCGTCGTGGATCAACTTTACTTTGAAAACTACTTTACCCCATAAATAATCTTCCTTCACAAACTATTCCATTATAGAATCCTCCCTCACGAACCACTTTCTATTTCATATAATTCCTCCTTCATGAGCCACTTCATTCATGGAATCATTACCTCACGAACCACTTTCATCATGAAATTGTTCCCTTGAAAACCACTTCCTTCTCCACAGACCACTTTTGGAATCAGCTAAATTCATCAAGTGATGATCTCTTCAAATGAATATTTCTCAACCTAATGATCTGATTAGGGCCCTTTACATAAGAAACTAAATCCCACAAAACCTATTAATCAAAAATACCCAAATCTCTGAAATGGTAAATCCTCCACCATGAACTCACTATGTGGTCAACATAGCATATTTATCCTATGTGGTGGTTGATGTCTTCCACAAACAAAAACCCTTTACAAAATCCTTAAATCACTTCCTCAATCTGAAAACTATGAGCCTTTTATAATGAAATAAAATAGCATCCTTCACTCCATAAATAACAAGCACCCTATGAATTGGTCATGTTATGCAGCTTCCATACTGCATGACATAATGTGGTGTCTTTAAATCACTACGCTCATCTACAAAATTTCATATTACATTGTTTTTTTATAGAAAACAATGTGTTCTTCATATCACTTATATGTTGAAAGATTTCCTTTTCTGATATTCCATCTTCATTCGGCATACCTCATTTGATGTCTGCATAGCACAGCTCTGCTACTATGCTATCAACTAAGTCCATGCTCCACAGTCCACAAGCTATGGTCTTTGAGCAACTTGATATGATTTATGTTCTGCCAAAAATTCTATGTGTAAATACTTCATTTTCTATAAAAAAATCCCCATTTTGAGGCCCCAAAATTTGGCAAGCACTGGGAAACTACACCACTTTAAGTTCATTTTCTTTGGAAACACCAAGAATATTGAAACACTATCATCTTACTTTTCAATAGACAAAATCTCCCCAAAAATATTTTGATGAAACCTTGATGTATTTTTTTCCAAAATAAATAATCAAAAAAATATTATTTAAAATAATACTAAAGAATTGTCAAATAATTTTATATTAGTCAGGTTCTCATGAATAGATAAAAATGAAAACAATTGTTAGCAGATGAGTAGAAGGATTCATAACTCACTAATATAATGTAGAATAATATTAGCATCAAATAATCCTTGAATTAGGGGAGAACACTAGAGGAGAAGGGAAACCAACTATCGTTCGAGTGAGGGGAGAGTAGAGCTTGTGAGTAATGGGGGAGGGTCAGAGGTTGGGGGATATAAGTGATCTATATCCCAATGGAGTTTAAAAAACATTATTATATCTCAACCTATACCAATTTTTTTTTTAAAACCATTACAATATATTTATTTTGTCCAATATATTCCCACGTTTTCGGTAAACCGTTGGCATATATGTGTGGGGGTAGCCCCATTTTCCATTAGTTACTCGAAGATGATCTTTAGAGTGTATAGAATGATCCTTATGAAGTGTAAATAAATATTATAAAGTTTAAAATTGTCCTTACACAATCATGAATCATCCTTAAAATCTCATTATACACCTTTATTATCTTAGAATTCATCCTTACAAACATATAGAATGGATCTTATAAAGTCATGGATGATCCTTATAAAGCATCGATTCTTTTTCTAATTGATCGAACTTAGTAAAAAATAACTCTTACACATATAGGGATTGCACAACACCGTTGTAGATCTTACCTTATAAAAAATCATAAAAACTATTATTAAATTTTCATTTTCTAAACTCACCTTCTTAGCCTACAAAATTCCCCTTAAGCATTTGGTTCCTTCCAAACATATACTTTCTAAAATAATTCAAGTATATATCAAACCACATCCAATGATATCAATTAAAATTAAGGAATTGTTATGTATTTAAAATACACATAAAATTATTTTTAGAAAACATAATAATACTTCTAATGTTCTCAAATATAATTCCAAATTATATCAAATTAATTCCCAGAACATGTGGAATATTGGATACTAAATTTAGATTATTTCATGTACCATCATTAGCTCAAAA
Source organism: Viscum album (assembly GCA_963277665.1). Lineage (NCBI taxonomy): Eukaryota > Viridiplantae > Streptophyta > Magnoliopsida > Santalales > Viscaceae > Viscum > Viscum album. The sequence continues at coordinate 1,926,628,734 of OY728160.1, forward strand.
CCTTCAGATTCATTCAAACCCTCTCTAATATTCATATAAAATATAATATTAATTTAATTCAATATCCTCTATGCTAAATAAATATTTGGATGGTTTCAAAAAATTCATCCATCTTTTACAAGTTGGACATCAGCAGCCAACATTTTCTCCAAATCTAGAATTTCTTATAACCTTTCTTTTAATTATATTTATTCAAACATTCTCATAACTAGTTCATTTTGTAGTTCTTCCAAGTCCACTAGAAATTTTTGTAGAAAATATATATTGCTCAATAAATGTCTTTAAATTTAATAACAACTCACCAATCCTAATATGTTAGGGATGATATATTAAATCTATTTTTCTAAGGATTCAATGTAGAATATTTATTCTTCAAGTAGGATAAACAACTTTACTGAGACATCTAAAAAAATTAAAATGGTACATAGATGATTATAATGTCCCTTTCTCAAGGATGGAATGAAAAAATCGAGAAATCATTAAGCAATAGAAACACACTTCATCTTCTATTTCCATTAAATAGTAATGGCAGAAACTCACCTTACACCTTTTTCTCAATTGTGTATTAGTATTACCTCACCATAATATGTTGACATTACAAAAATCATATTAACAATAAATATAACATAAAATTCATAAATCCAAATGGTAACTTTACAAACAAAAATAGGAAAAAAATAATGAATGAAAATAAAATAATAAAAGAGATCATAAAAAAATTAAATTGAAACAATTTAAATTTATCATAGATTAAGAAATTACCTATATCCATGGAAAACACTACAATAAACAATAAGGTAGAGGAGATAGAAACTACTGAGTTAAAAGTGATTACTAATTATTATACGACTTAAGAAACTATATTTCATGAAAATATTTGTAGGGACCACTTATTTGTAGGGGTAAAATCAAAAAATCATTATAATCACTATATAGAATGTGGACCAAATATTCTATGAATATTCTTTCATAATTGGTTATTATTCAACCTGATTTAACCAAATAAACTATCGATACTATGGAAACCAAAATTCCACAACCCAATTGCATACAATTATTAATTGGATCTTTCTCCATTTCTGAATAGTGCTCCAACTGAATCCACTAATGCTCCCTAGACATTTCTTGATCCAGGAAATGATCTTCACACCTTAACACACCCAACCTCCTTTCCCTTACTATATATTTTATTTTTATAAGATTTATTTATTATTAAAAATGGATCTCCTGAATCCTCCTTCTAAGAGAATTATATTCCTAAATTAATTCTTAATATAAAAGTGGAAACATATAAATATAAAATCCCAAGAACTACATGTTCTTGAAACTGAAAATATAGAAACTATAAATTCAAGATAAATGTTAACATGTTGTTTTCCATTCACCAAGAAACATTATCATCAACTTTATATAAGTTTTGAATGGATCAGTGATGATGATGAAGCCGTATAAAAATTCATCCCACCTCTAAAGGTATCCATGGGCTGACTAGATCACAAATCATACATGCGGGTATCTCACACATCTGAAATAGTCAAAAAAGAATAAGAGATAACTTTAGGTTTAGGTGATTTTTTAGATTAGAAAAAAGAATCATATACACTCCTTCAAATTCAATATTTTATTTTCTAGATAACATGCATGTAAGGGTATTGTGTGTAGACCCAAAAAATACCCAAAGAATACAATAAAATAATGTTTTATAAGAAAACATGAGGCCATTCTAGGAGAATTTTAAAATAATTGATCCATGCACTTTGTGTAGGTTCCCTTTAGTTGATATTTCCTTTGGATTCAAATCATCATTTTGAAAAACTTCATCAGAAAAGGTCATCTTTTCGTAGTTCATGATGAATTCTTCGACATTGACATTTCCTTCATTGAGTCTGTGAGTCAAAATAACCTATTTTATAGTGGTCCATACATCTTGATCATTATTTACATAAACATTTACAACTATATATTTTAATTCAACCATGAAATGGGACGGAGAATTCCAGTGGAAGATTATTGATAAAGAAGATAACCAATGAAATTTAAGGACTTGTAGAGATGTGGGTGTCTAACAAAAAAGTGGTTATGAAGTGGATGCTAAACTAATTGAAGGTTGATCTTCATCAGGATGTTCGGCCGTTGAATATGTAAAATGGATTTCATCCGGAATCTGTGATGGGGCATACTAAAGAATTTGAATTTGAGGAAGAAGTGAGCAGAGACGATGTCGACCTAAAATCAAAGAATCTACAACAGATGTTAGATGAAGATGATACTGAGATCAAAGTAACCTTTGAAGATGCAAGAAGAAGTCAACCGACTAAATTCAAGTCACCCTTTCGAATCATCCAAACCCTATTAAAAATTAAAACCAAAGGGATTAATAAACAAGGGGTGCAATTCCATGGAAATTAAATTCATTTCTTGATTAATTGATGTAACATAAATACTAGTGATAGAGATTCAACATTTTAGGGAAGCCATAAAAACCATTACTATATATGTATAGGATAAAAACATCACAAAGGTATATTGGTTGGGAATTGACTTAATAAATATGTTGATGAGCACCATTGGAGCTTAGTGGGGATGGAGCTCTCCAACTGTGAACTTTTTTTCACAACCAGTTTCTTTTTTTTCCTCTGTTATAATGTTTGTTTTGAACATATTAAACTATTTTGATAATATAAGCATTATCCTTGGTTAAAAATAAAATTGGGGAATGAGATTGTGTATATTATTAGTATAACTCCATTCATATGCAACATTTTTCCGGATACTTCCTTCATTTCCATTATTTTAGTAGTAAAAAAAATTAATTTTCATAACAAGTAAATATTATTCTTGAATGAATTTTTTAAACTACTTAGTCATATGAGAATAAATTTTAAAAGAGGATAGATCATCAACGGTAGCATATTGAGATTTACCTAGATGTTGATCTTGGTTTAAAATCGGTATCATCTGTATTCATATTAGAAGATATTGTAGTTGAAATACTGTTGGATTCATTCACCATTAGGTTTCTCATTCGGGAGAATGTGTCAGCCTCTTTTTACCATATCTAGAAATACATGTTCAAAGATTAATAAATAAAAATAAATAATAAACAAAAAAACAGCCAATAAAATTTCACTATTTCACATTTGGATTGTTCCCTATAATTGTATGCTTTTCCTCTTTCTTGTGTTGTTGCTTGTTAGTCTCTTGATTTTCAGTTGTTTCCACTCACGATCACCATTTTCTTCCAAAACTATTCTTCTTCTTTTTCTAGTACTGTGTTCTTGATAATTTTTGTTTGTTTACATTATCACACACACCTCTGGGAAGTAATTCCCAATGAATTGACACCAATTCATTACTTTACTAGTTTTTAATATGGTTTATAAATAATTAATTTTCCTTGAAGCTAGTTAATGGCCTAGGTATATAATCAAATTTTGAGGTTATTACCAAAGAGGAAACGTGTGACCAAATTGATATATATATATATATATATAATAAAAAACAAAACTCACACACACAGACACATAGAGATATATATATATATATATTCTAAAATAAATTGAATCTGCTAATGAACACAAGGTCTTCTAGGAAAAATATATAGACATTAATATGTGAAATAAAAAAATATTTAAGTGATCTAAAACTAAAAAAGAAACATGATATGGAATATATTCAGAAAAATAGAGAGAATTTGAATAACTAACCCAATGAAAATCTCAATCCACCTCAACTTACAAATGAGATAATGGATGGAATTAGACATATGGAATTTCAAGTGCTAACTATTTCAAGAAACTCATCCTAAAATAGGAAAACCCCTTGGTCATAAAATTATGAAATAAAGAATTATCACTTTTCCATGTTTCCATTATTCTATATAATTCTCAATGAGGATTCTCTTGAATTCAATAGGGACTTCTATTTTTGGTGCAACAGCTTCTACTGAGTGGGTTGAGTGAGGAGGAGTTAAAACATAGGGTATTACAATTCTATTTGAAGGTAAGTGCTAGGAGTTCATTTGAAAAAATGTTTAATTAACTTTTGATACTTGGGACCAACAATAAAATACTTTTTCATCAAATTGTTTCCAATAAGAATGACAACTAAAATTAATCATGAAATTATAGGATTTATTCCAAATAAGGGTGAACTATTCCATGAAACATGGGAATAATTATAGGGTATACTTTCTTAGTTCTTGGGCCACCAATTTTCTCCATAGATTATTATTGACATATTATAAAATAGTCTTACCCCATAACACTAGACATTAGACGATCAAAATTCAGGATGGAATTTTATTAAAAAAACTATTCATGATCTAAAATAAATTTTCTACCCTCTCAGATAAAATTTACAACATAAGGGTTATAGGAGGAGAACCATTACTTTGAAGGAAACAACACTTTCCCCCAAGGTGAAGTTCAAACTACTGGATTTTATAATAAAATTACTTAAAACATTTAAGGAGAAACTTCAACATTGTGGTATGTTGGGGTACTCACAATCCTATTATTCCAACTTTGATATGTCAACACAAGCTCCAAAAAATGAAATTTTTCTTGGGTATTTTCCATGGATTCACCCTATGGATGACCCATTATCAAATACCTACAATCTGGGATGTAGAAAAACATAAAAATATCTCTTGTATAGATTAAGGAGTACATAGACCTATTGCACCCCTATATTCCAACAATAATATTGTCCACAATTCCAACACAAACCAAGGGATGAAACATCTAGTTCTCCAGATGAAATAATTGTTATGTTTTAACAGTTTATAGGATGATTTTATGAACAAAAAACAAAAATGATTTTTATAGATAAAAAAATATTGATAGGTTTAAAAGTATACGGCTATAAATGGCGTACCTAGCTAGATATATTGGAGGTATTGAAAAGGGTAAATTTATGAGCACCACTAAAATGAATCCTATTAAGAATGTTATGGATGTCATAACTTTTACTGGTCTTCAAACCCAACAAGAATCTTGGAAACATCCGAAAACTTCCCAAAATGAACATCTGGATGAAGCTAAAACCCAAAATCAAGAAAATGAAGAACTTGGGAATGTAGATATCCTCATAGGAATCTCATTAACACTACACTTACCTCCTAAAAATCCACAAGAAATAGACTTTAAAAAAATATAATAACGGAAAAAGAAGCTTGAAGATGAAATTAAAGGAGTTTCAAAAATTGTGAACAATTTATCTTCGGTCATTCCTTTCTGATAATGAATAAAAAAGTGGAATCTTGAAACCTAAATTCTTAAATTTCTTGAACTTATTAACAAACTTCATATTACTATCCCTTTCTTGGAATCCTCAATTCAATGTGAATATTATCCAGAATCACTTAGGAAAATCAGATCCAATAAAATAAAATTGGAATAATTTTCTCAATGAGGAGTGAATAACTATCATGGAAAATAGGATACCTCCTAAGCTCAAAGATCTTGGAGGATTTGTCATCCTTTAAACACTATGTGATATTTTTCTAATTAGATATATTTTTACCATGTTGAATGTATCAACATGATTCCCTTATTATGTTCCAACAATTTAGATTAGGAGAACCATAACCCACTATTGTACTCCTGTAGTTAGCTTATAGGTCCATTACTCACCCAATTAAGAGTGTTGAGGATTTCTTTGTGTGCGTTGGAAATTATTACTTTTCAAATGATTTTTTCATTATATATGTTGAGTTTAACATGGAAGTGCATATTATTCAATGTGGGCCTTTCTTATAAAACTGAAGAGTTTCCATTAACATTTCTAAGATAAAACATAGTTTTAATTTTGAGATAAAATAGATGAGTTTAATATCTTCCAAAATCATTAGGTAACTCATTCAGGAGAGAGCTATTCGAAAGTTGATTTTCTTAAAATGTAGTATTAATTTGATCATCTAACATAGTTGGATAATAAATATATTGGTAAGGAAATACCTTTGAAATATTATATTAAGTCTTCCTGACATGTTTAGAATGTTCCAAATGAGTTTTTAAACACTTTTCTAGAGAAAGATAACAAATTTGACCCTACGTTCATGAGCCCCATGGATGATAAATTCTATATTACTAAGGTTAGAGAATTTATGTGATAATATAATGAACCTATAGCTACACTAAATAAAGAGTAACTCACTAGAAAGTCTGAGATAGATATTTAGAAATGAATTTATGAGTTAGTTGGAGATACTATTTCAATATAAGGTCAAACTTTTTAGAATAGTGAGTTGTCGACATGGGATAGTATTGAAAAAAAATATTGATTATGGTCTAAAAATAAATATCATTAAAACATTTAAATAGACTTTAAGAAACACAATTAATACCTTGGACCTCCTAGACCCAAGCATCTACCATCTTGTGAAGAACACCTAATCTAGATCTAAAACCTCTTCCTTCTCATTTGAAATATTATTTCATGGGTGAGAGATCCACACTTCTATTTTTCATTTCTAATGGTTTAGTGGATTGTTTATTGTAAATTATTCTATATGTCTTGAGTTTGATTAATTCTTCTAGGGTCATATTTATTACTACAATTAAGGGTATAATTTAATATTTATAATCGCATACATTTTCCATGGAACTAAATCATAAACCTATATTTATAGCATAAAAAATATTGAATCCCAACATGAACAAAGTGGTCAGATAAAATTTATTAGATTTTTGGATGATAGGATCATTTACCACATTTTAGATAGTCCATGGGTGATCCATGTCTAATTTTTTCAAAATAAGATTGGAGTTATAGTTGTTACAAATGATAAAAATGAACAAGTTCTAGTTAGGATAGCAAATAAATAGATATATTGTTTTTATTATAGGAAACTGAATGTTTCCACTAAAAAATATCATTCCCCAATTCCATCATGGGATGAAATATTAGATATTTTTCTAGGAATTAATTTTTTTACATTCTTTATGGATATTCTGGTTACAGCCAATTTCTGTATCTCCTGAGGTTTTGGAGAAGGCCACTTTCACTTGTCCATTTTGTACATTTTCCTATTGGTAAATTCCGTTTGACTTAAGTGGTTCCCCAAACACTTTTCAAAGTTACATGATAAGTACTTTCATGGAAATTATAGAAAGTATAAATGTGTTTTTTATTAATTATTTCTCCATTGTTGGAATTAATTTTGATATATTCTTAAAAATATAGAAGTTGTTTTGGATAGATTACAAGAAAAAATCATATTCCAAACAGGGAAAAGTACCAATTCAAGGTCACTGGAGAATATTTTTGGGGTTATATGGTTTCCAAGGGATGTATTTAGGTTTATAATACTAAAATTAAAGTGATCCAAAAGCTTACCCTCCTAAAACATGAAAGGAATTAGAGTATTTATAGGCCATGTTGGATTCTACAGGTAATTCATTATAGATTTTTTAAAAATAATAAACACTTTATTCTCACTACTAGTTAAGGGTCTCCCCTTTTATATTGATGAAAAAAATTTGTGTCATTTAACCCACCTTATTAGTAACTCAAAACAACACCCAATTCATGTAACCTGATTGGAATTTTCATTTTAAGGTGTTTTGTGATTCTACTGATGTTATTGTAAGTAATATTTTAGGTAAAATAAAGGAAAAGAGGTTGAATGTTATTTATTAATATAGAAAGTTTTTTAATGTTTCCTAAAATAATTACTCAATAAATGAAAAGGAATTAGATGTTGTGATGTTTTATCTTTACAAGTTTAGAAAATACTTGATTTGGTATAAAGTAATCATTTTCCTTAATAACTCTACTCTCATATATCATATGGATAACAAGGATTCGAAAACATTGAATATTTGATGGAATCATCAACTATAGTAGTTTTATTTGGAAATAAAAAATAAGAAAGGAGATGATAATTTGGTTGTTAACCACCTATCTAGGTTAAAAAATACCCAAGAGGAAGAACCCAAAGAAATTAACTACTCTATCTTATATGGGAAACACTTTGTTTTATTCAGTGATTCAATCTTGTTAGTATACAAACATTGAAATAATTATTTTTATATGTGTTATTCCTAAATAATTTTCACACAACCAAAGAAAGAAATTATTTTTCGAGATGAAATATCATTTTTAAGATGATATTATACTATTTATATAATGTGATGATGGAATTATTAGGTGATGTATCATTGAGGAATAAATGCATATCATTCTTGAGATATGCCACTCATCACCTTGGGGTGAACATCATAGGGGAAGGATAATTTCCCAAAATTTTATGTACGCTAGATTCTACAATCCGACTCTAATCACAGATTCTAAGAGTTTAGTTGTAAGATATAACAAATTTCAGATGGGGGGAGATTTTGGTATAAGTAAGGAGCTTCCAAAATAGGGATTTTAGAGGTAGAACATTTTTATATAAGGGGTTTGGATATTATGGGACCACTTTTATCCAATTATAGTAATGATTACATACTTTTGGTTCTAGATTACATTTCTAAGTGGGTTAAGGCTATTTCTCTTCCCAATAATCTTGCTTCTGGTGGTATTTAGGTCATAAATAAAAATATATTTTCAAGATTTAGGGTTCCAAAAGAATTCATCATAGATAATGGCACTCATATTATGAATTATAAGTTCATGTATTTTATATAGAATCATGGGTGTTCTCACAGGACTGAAAAAAACTGTCTCTCAATGTCTAGTGGTGAGGATGAAATTTCAAATAGTGATATTAAACAAATTCTTGAGAAGATGGTCTCAAACTATTGTGTAGACTGGTCAATAATATTGGATGAGGATTTATAGTAGTACAAGAAAACCTAAAATACCATTATAGAGATATATCCCTATAGGATGCTCTTTTTAAATAAATTTAATATTCTTGTCTAGTTGCATCATAAGTCATTCTAGGCAGTGAAGACCCTATAATATGATTTTCAGTTGGTTGGAGAGAGTTGGTTTCTAAAGCTTAGTGATGTGGAGGAAATTAGAAGTGAATAATATGAGAATTATAAATTTTAAAAATAAAGAACCAAATATAATAATTAATCTATCATTTAGATTATGTAATTTTAGTTTGGATAAAAAATTTTACTATTTAACTCAAGGTTGAATATTTTTCTTGGGAAATAAAAAACAAATTCATTTGACCTGTTCATAATTCCGAGTGTACTAGTCAATGGTTTTTTTGACTTGGTTGGGGAGGATAATATTTCATTTATGTTCAATGGGTATATAACAAATCATTAATTGAAGGGGTACAAAAGGTCTTGGATTATATCTCCTTTTATGAAAGATAAACCATTACTTATGTCTTACTAAATATTATAAACCTAATTCTTTATAGGAGTCAACCATTTATTCATTATGTTGTTTTCATTATTTTATTTTGATTTGAATAGCTATGAGACTTATTCTTTTCAATATTCTTCTAATAAAATATTCTCTTGTGTTTAAAGAAGGTAAACCTATCATTTAATTTACCAGAACAAAATTCCAACAGCTCTTGAAGTCCAAAGTGGGGATACATATAGGGAATATCTAGAAAAAAACACTTCTAAATTCAATATGTGGTTAATTTAATTCTAAAGTGTTTATTACATCATATGAATGCAAATATATTTTAGTTTTTTATAATTTAGAACATGATATTGAGGAATATATTTTCAAAGGGAAAAGGGAGATTATAATTGAATAAATCCATATCATAAGAAACTCCACATTTAGGTGATTATTATTTTAAATTATGAAAATGTCAATTCTGAACATTCATGTTGCATGATTCTATGAATTGTGTTTGGGGGAATTTCTCATAATTTTTAAAATTTTTGGATCTATTTTATTGTTTGGTTTCTAATCTTACTCATATCTATAATGTTGAAAATCAATTTGAGATAAAATTTCAAAATATACTTACACCCCAAACTAAATGGAATTAAAATATTATTATTTAATTACATATCATGATTCTATTTGAAGTGAATTATGAATTATTTTTTTACAATGAATCAAATTAATAAAATATTGAAGAAAAATGAACTTTTATTCTACTCTTCTTGTTTTAAATGTGATGTTTTAACATATATTTGACCCCTTAAACAATCTATAAAAAACTAAATTATCAATAAAAATGGAATTAAAATTTTCTCTGACATTAGGATTCAATATTCAAGACAATTTTTAGATTTAAGTTTGTGTGGATGGGAATTTCTTTGTTATTAAATATGATTCAATTTTATAGACCTAAAAACCCCCTAAAGTTTCTTTAAAACCGCCTCCCTTTCTAGCATCATTACATGATTTATATAAATAAAATTAGTGTTTTGATGTGTTTTTAGTTTAAGAAAATAAAAAATTCAATGTTTCATGTGTAGTTAAAAATTTTATTCTTGATTAAAGGATTCCATTGATTTTGATTCGTCTAGATTTACATGAATTATGAGTGATTTTTTCTATTGTTTTTGTGAAAATACCAGTTGAGAACTAGAAAAGGTTGTCTGATTGGTTTTATTTTTAATAAATTTTAATTTAAACATGAGGAAACTTGAAATTTTAACTTGAAACTTGTAACTTATCCTTGGATTAATAGAACACCTCAAGGATCGAACTCAATATAGATTATTATAATTACTTTGAAACTGTTGTGAAAAATGGAAATTGGGATATCATGGTTAATCTATGTGACAACAGAATTGGTGTGTGTTATTTAAATAAATAAAATATAATTCAAAAAGTTATTTTCATTATGCTAAGAAAAAAATTATGACTGCAAAAAATTCAAATAAATTTTTATTGTAAAAAAATAGTTCATTAAGGTCAGGTTGATATTGATGCCAAATAAATAATTGAATAATTGATTTATAAGAAAATTTTTTTAGTTATATCAATAAAGAAAAAAATTAAAACTTTGGTTGAGGAATTTTGGGATAGAGTGAAATTTGGTAGTGCATTGTATTATAGATTTAATTCCACTTGAATCTCACTAGTATTCCCTTCTAGAACTAGAGCATGATTTGGGCTAAAGAAGGGTAGTGAGATTAATTGACATAGCAGGAATTAATATTTTTCGAAATGAATTTTTTGGTTATTTTTTCAATTTTGGCATGTATTTTAACTTTTGAAAGAACATCATTTTTTAAGAAAATTTATAAATAAATTAAATAGAAAAATTTAATGGGTAAAGATTAAAATCGATTAATTGTGGGGGTAGTTATGTGCCATTATTTTATTAGAGTTTTTCACATAAGTTTTGATGAAATAATGGAATATTAAATGAGAAAATGTCATTATAAGGGGAAATTGTGACTGTTTGATTACATAGGTCTAAATTTTTCATTCACTATGAAAATTTTAAATAAGTGATTTTTAGTGTGAAATATTTCAGTAGTTCCCCCTGTGAATTCCCAAATTTTAGGAACAACATTTTGAAAAAAAAAATTACTTTCTATTCATTTAATACATTAGTGTTGATGATTTATTCTATTTTTGGAACGAAATTTATTTAATGAGAGTATAAATTTTTTGATGTAAAATTTTTTTTATGATTTTTTTATGATTCCTAATTTTTTAAAATTAATAATTTCAAAATTATATGGTCCAAATTTAAACATTTTTTAATGGAATAACTTTTTCTAATTGAAAATTTAAATGATTAATCCTCAATCAAATTTGATGGATTTTTTCCAATTTTTAATTAATTCTGATATCATTACTTTTTTAGGACATGTGATGAAAAAAATGAAAAATTGATGCATTGAAAACATTACATATCTTAATAGAATGTATGTTAAGATACTTGACCGCATGGGAAAATTTACCAAGTCCAAAATTGACCCTTAATTCTAATTGAAGTAACCATGCTTATTAAAATATTGGAAAACTATTAAAGCTTTGATGACTCAAATTTTAGATTTCTCTTCGATCAACTGTGCCAATCCTTGACTAGTCACGCAACAAGATGTGGGGATTTATATTCTACCATGAAATAGAGGGAGATTGACTATTAAGTATGATTACTGTAGAAGATAACCAAATAAAACATAAGATAATGTAGAGATGGGGGAAATTAAAAACTGGGTTTTGATGATTCAAATACTATAACAATTAAAGTTCGAGATTCAAAGGGATGTACTACCATTGAAGATGGAAACATGATTTCTTTAAGAAGCTGGGATAGGGCATGTCGGAGAAGACAAAACCAGAGAAAATTTGATAAAAGCCAATGTGATCTAAAAATAATAAAATCCACCACAGATGTTGAAGTAAGAAGATTCTGATATGCAATGAATCGACCGAGATGAAAGAATAAGTCAAATTAGTGAAGAAAATTCCCCATATTTAATCACTCAAACTATAATGACAAGTAAAAATTAAGAGATTAACAAATTAGGGGTGCAATTCCATGAAAATGAATCCCTCTGCATGATGAATCAAGGTTAGAAAAATATTGTTGATGGAGATTGAACAATTCATGGATGTCAATCAAACCAGAACTATAGAGTACATATAATGAATTTTTGAAGACTACAATGAGCTTCACGAGGCCCTTAGAGGGATGTCAATCCAATCTCAATCAATCGATAATAGGAAGACAACTGAGTTTCTGAATTTTGAATATGACTCTATTAGATATCCATCATGATTAAAGGTTAACGGATCTATTTGCAGCAAGCATAAGGGTACGTATATGGATGGAGTAAGGGAATGTTTGTTCATCACATTATTTTGATCCAAAATGAGGTTATTTTGATCAATAAGAAACAATTATTATGTATGTATTTAATAACGGAGGGGTATCGGTTGCATCCTTGATGGTAAAACTGGGTGTTTAAAGGAGAATTCATACTAGTTTATTGAGGAAATTTTCATGAGAATTTAACCTATTAAAGATTATGGTCTCAAGATATTAATAAACTGTGATCCTAGGTTATTTGAGGAATATGATAACTTTCTAGGAGTTTTCTAAAGGTTAAGTAAAATGACTTATTGATGAAAATTATTGTTGTGGAAGGATCACTTTGTTGATTCAAATATGAAGAAAGTTTAAAACCCATGAAATTTTAGCCAAAGAAAGGTACCTAGGCCAGGTTAAAATGGTCTAGAAAAATGGAATTGCACAAGTCAGCCAAAAATTATGTCAAATCCTAGAAATAAATAAGTCTTATTGAATAGGTACACTAAATTTCAGAAATCAAAAAATTGAAGCTGAGATGAGGAGATAGAGTAACATGGGAAATTTCTTGATCTGAGAAGATTGTGTCAATATAAATATTTTTAATTTTTCTCTTTGTATGCCTCGATCACAAAAATACTGAGGATAAGGTGATTATGGTAAAAGATTTAAGATTCAATCTACCCTATTATTAATCCCAACCATTTAACATTCCAGGTGTTGATCATCCATAATCAAGATCGTGGTAACTGTTGGCAAGGAATTATAAGGACAAACACATTCAGTTATGGAGCTCCGATGGCATCATCATAAGAGAGGCTTTTCTAAAGTGAAAGTAAAACAAGGATAACATCAGTAATTTTAGGGGATGTAATAGTTTTCTAGAATAATGGTTTTGGAACATATACTATAATATGCATAAAATAATAACTAGGAACAAAAAAATGATTTACATGATTTGAAGGAGGATGCTGAAAACAATGGAGAGTGAGATTGATCAGAGATTAAATAATGTAATGGGCTTCAGAACACCAATGGGACTTGGGAGGGGTTAGATCTCTCCTTTTGAGAACTTTTTTTCTCTCCTTATTTATTTATTTTCCTCTATTTCAATTTTTGTTTTTAAATTATTAAAAAAATTGAAAATCAAACCACAATCATTGACTAAAATTTTAATAGGATAATGAGATAATGTTTTTATTAATATATCTACATTAATATGCAATTTTCTGTTTAAAGATACCTTCATTTCCATTATTTGTGTTGTAACCTTTTCTTAAACATCAAAAATGGTGAAAAATAATCATATTTTTATTTTTATAACTAATTGGTCATCTGAGAATCCAACAGAAAAGATAACAGCTTATCAATGATAGCACGTTAGGATTAACTAAGAAGTTGAGCTTGGGGTAAATCAAGTATTATTATTTTATGGATTAGTGGATGTTAAAATTGAAGGACTCTAGGAACCATTCATCCATAGTTTGTTCATTTGATAGAATGTGTTAGCTTATTTTCACAATATTTAGCAACACTTGTGCATGGATGATGAAAGGAAACTAAATATATAAAAAAATCCAATTTAATTCCCCTGCTTCACTTAGGGATTTTTTCCCTATATATCTATGCATGTTTTATTTCATGTGTTATTTCTTGACAATCTCCTGGTTTCTACTTATTTTCACACACTATCATTGTTTATTTCCTTCACTTTTCTAACACTTTGGTTGTCACTATTTTCTTGATTATTGTTTCTTGACTATATGGTCACACGCACCTCTTGGAAGATCTTCCCTATAGATCGAACCATATACACTATATTACTAGTTATTAAAAGGGTTTATATATAATTAATTTTCCTTTGACCTAGTTTAAAACCAATGTATCTAGTCATACCTTCAAAATATGAAAGTCTCCTAAGAACAATTTCTCTTTTTCATGGAGAACTTCCTTGCATACCTACGCTGATCACCTTACCCACTCACCTAGTGTTATTTGTGATGTATACATTTATTCACAAATATTTGGTAAATAAATACATTTCTATGAATGGCCTAAATTCCTTCTTGTTATTTTTATTTTTTATAATCCTTATTTCAAGGGATGAGCAGGAACCCTTACAAGGCTTGTAGGCTCAGTAGATCACATGACCTGAAGTTCTTAGAGTAATTGATCCTAGACAAGACTATATGGAAATTCCTCTCCCCAGCATAAATATCATGAATTCAACTTTCCACCTTTGAAATGATTTTTCTTCTAGAAATACTTGTCCATAGGTGCACCGTCTTGGTACTAATGGAAATTGGCATACCCTCTCATTCTTCAAAATCAAGATATAATTGTTTTGGTGAAACTACCTACTCTAAGTCTTCATTTAGAGCTAGATCCTTTGGTCAGTTTGGTTCCATATACACTGTAGACACCCTAAGCTTAACGTACATGAACATTACATTACTTTTGCGGAATACTTAATACATAACAAAAACACACACACAAGGACCGTAATAGTTTAGTGTCTTTGGAAACTCGGAATATAATCTTCTAATCGTGGTGAAAGATCTTCAACATCTCTCATAAAGATCTTCCTTTTTTTAACCTAAAACCTTTCTTTATATCCTGGGGAAAAGAAAACATAAAAGGGTGAGCTCAAATTCTCAGTAAGGGTAAACAAAAGAAATATCAATCACATCATATTCATAAGAACATAACATTTTGGAAATCTTAACCTGCAAAAGAAAGCATAATTTCATAACATGTGATAAATCATAGTAGTGAAATGAAATCCCAATAAACATAAAATAAGAGATGAAACTTTGTGGCATACACACATAAACATAGAGAATAATTTCTTGTTAGTCAAGACTCATTGCCAAGACTATCTTAGTGGACAAATTCAATTTCTGAACCGAGTCACCCTCGTTTCAGTCATGTTTTACTGAACTAGTATAACCTACCATTCCATCCATGTCAATCTTTTGAGATATAAAATCATTAACCAATGCATTGGAGGTAGATATAGGTCCCACCCATCTCATAATGATACCATTCTTATGTGTGCCACAAAATCATAAACCATACATCATAACATAACCCATGTAATAAAAATGGGAATCTTAAACATTGTGACATCATACAACAATTCATATAAGATAAATAAATTCATAAAAATAATTCCATCATAACATAATCAAATCAATGTAATAATAGGGATAGAAACAGAACCCTTTATTATCTTATATGGAAAATAATTTTGATAAAACACTTGAACTCCATTCCTGAGGAAAATATCCTTTCTACTTCAAAAAACACTTTTCCTTTCTTAACATGTCATAAAATTATAAAATAAAAGAAGTTGATTAAAAATAAACTTGAAAACTTTTAAAGGAATATTTTTGGAAACAATGTTTTAAAAATCCATTCATGCCATATAAGTTAAAAAAAACATTCTTCTCGTACTTTTGTCGGAGAAGTCAAAAAGTACCTCGTACGTAAAACAACAAAATATTCCTTTCATATCCTTTACTAAAAACTCAAAAAAGGGAAAAATTGGATTTAAAAAATTGTAGGTGGATGGAAATAATATTTCAAATTTAGGATACATGGATGTGGATGATAAAATACACCCCAGTAAATGCCAAAGTATAAACAATCTCGGATAAAAATGGGATTGTGATATTTCCCTTACCTTAAGTCCGATTTGCTTCGTAAGTGTCCGAACCTCCTGTATAATGATTTAAATAATGTCATTAACTTATTAAAGAATTATATTCATTGTTATGATATCATATATGGTTCACTTATGACTTTATAATACCCGTTCTTTTGTAAATTCCATGTTAAAGAAGCGTTTTGGGTAAAATCGTTTCATTTATCGTAGGTGTTTGGACTTGTTGTTCTTGACATTATTATTACTTATATCATGATTTAATTACTTCCAGAATATAAAACAAGATTTATATATCATATATATTCAGTATATATATATATAATAAATATATAAATGAAATGAAACACACCATTCATGGAGACGGTAGTCCGTACGTACGCATGAACGCTGTTTTCCTTTCCTCATTGTCTTGAATGGATGTAAGTAGATGAAATAAATATATAAATAAATAAAGTAGCCTTATAATGTAATATATTTCATTATTATTTCTTATATATACTTTATAATCATTCTTAAATGGTTAACATGGAGAATGAATCTCATCGCGTCGTGGAGATGGTAGTCTGTACGTACGCACGAGCGATGATATCGTTCCCATGGTCGTGGAATTGTGTTGAAGTGTATGTATACTATTTCAGTATCAATATCACTCTATAATAATCATATATTGTTACTCCTTACACCATTATACCCATCCAATTAATGTGGTGGCGGAAAATAGATTACACCACGGCGTGGAGACGGTATTCCGTACGTACGCACGCGCGGTGATTTCCTTTTTCCGTAGGATGGATAGAAGGTTAATTAGAGTTGTTTCATATTTATAATAACATATCAGTATATAAGAAATACTTATGTTATTACTTTATCATGAAACAACTAAAGAAGAAGAAGTTTAAGAAGAAAGAAATTGAAAAAGATCGGTAATGGATATTACCTCTTTTTGACGCGCCTTTTCTTAACCTCCACTTAAAGAACTAAGGATAGTCTTTTAAGAAGACCAGGACCTCTAGGATGATACTAGGGAAGTGTAGAAGATATTTTTTCAGGGTTTGGCCGAGATTGAATGCTCAAATTGGTGTGAGGATGAGAGGGAGGAGGTTCCCTTTTATAAGGGAGGAGAGGGGCACCTTAGGAAAATCTCAAAATATTATTTTATATTAAGGTCAAATTCGTTTTATAATGGTTCCAAAGGGTCTTATTTCGAATCTAAAGTGGGGATGGGTCTAAATACTCTCATCCAATAGGATTTAGACAAGTTTAGGGTATTATTTTAACCTTATCAATTAGATTTAACTCTAAGTTAAATAATTTAACTTTTGCCGTGTCTTTTTGTTTTCTTACACTATACGATTAATAAACTTACTATATCAAGCCAAACGAACCCAAAGTTGTTTATTATTAATATATATAATCTTATCTATGTCATTTGGAAGAATCCTAGATTTTTAGGAATAAAATAACAATTAACACTATAATATTTATTTTAAAAACTAATTTATGTCAATTTTGACACTATTTGGTACATGATTTTTTTGAAATTCATAACAGAATGATAAGTTCGAACCAATTTACTTAAATCAACAATAACATGTCATATTAACCTATAAAATTACTTTAAGTCATAAAAAGTCTCAAATTACATTTATTTGGGCATTTATAACATCAAATATGTCAATATTTCATTAATAAGACAATTACTACATCATCTTCGTGTCATAATAAATGATAATTATTTAATCCCAAAAATTATAAATAAATTCCTATGATGTAGATAATTTTATTATATTTATGGAGACTATTCATGTTCGAAGTTTCATGAAGTTTATCACTAAATTAAAATTATTATACTTATAAGATTTAAGAAAGTGACATGTTGTCACATTCTTTGGTTTTAATAATAATTAAATTATTTTCATGGACAAAAGTCCATAAAATTAATCTAATCCGACCCTTAAGTTATATGGGTATACTTTTATCCATCAAATAGGATTTTTCCAAGTGTTAGGGTAATTTTATAAGCTTATATTTACCCTTAATTACCCGATTTACCTTTATCTTTAGTAAATAAAATTTACCGTAGTTACTATTCACAATGCCCAAAAATAAAAAGTAGCTTATTAATATAATTTGGACCCACTGATTCCAAATATTGAATCCATTTTTCCAAATTCAATACAAAAAAGATGCATAAATTAAATTAAAATTAATCTCGTTGTCGAAAGAAAACGGGTTTTTCATTAAAACATTGCAAAAGATTGAATTGATTTAACCTATGGATTCAAGGTAAAATCAATGCTAATGACATACATTATATTAAATGGAAAAAATATATTCTATTTATACTTTAAAACCATTCAATATTATAATTTAACCACATAATATATTACGATGAAAAAAGTTGTTTTTAATTAAAATATAGCGTGTTTTTACTATTCATTAAAATATGAAAGTTATCGGAAAAAAATCAAAACTTTATCTAATGTAAATTTTTATATCCTGATTCAAAATAAGAATTTTATTTTGTCAAATTGAACTTATAAACATGTAAATAACTATATTTAAAGTGGGTACGCCATCAAAAGGTGGAAAAAGTGCATTTTTTTAAAAATACTTATTTTACCCGAAAAATTTATTTTGTTCTTATACCATGTTCTAGAAAATGTGTAAGATGAATAATAATGTTATAAAATTCAAAACTTAGTTAATACTATTCATAACGGCTATTTGATGACAATATTATAATAATATATCGTTGTTTATTAAAACCGGGTATTGCGTACAACACACGCTATCGAGGAAGGTCGCGATTGCGTGTAATGCAAGCCAAGTCAGGGTTGAGTGTTGTGAAAAAATCCTTCATTGTTTCATATAAAATAATCCAACCATATTTCATTTATACATTGAACATATATATATATATACTCAATGTTTTGTAGAATAACTATTATCAAAATTTTGTGTAACACGGTCCAAGAATAGTGTTGCATGTACTACAAGCTGATACGGTGTTGTGTATAGAGAAAGGTAATATTGGTGTAGAATACAACACAATACATTAATGAATTCAAAGGAATATTTTTCATAAAATCTCGGGGTGTTACATTCTACCCCCCTTAAAATGAATTTCGCCCTCGAAATTCGTTGGGGTTATAAATGGTTTGCTACTTGAAAATTTATTTAATAGAAACCCACATCGTAAAAAGGAATACCAAAACCAATCTTTAAAAACAAATGTATGAGACGTAACGGTTACCCAAATAAACTAATCACTGGGTTTCCACATAGGTGAAAATATGGATATGGAAGAGAAATCTAACCATCATGTTATGATGGAGAGTGGTAGAGAACATGGCTATGCAAAAGCCAGAAATCACAAAGCCGTAAATTTGTGAGGATCTAGGGTACCATCTGATTCATCGAATATAAGGGCACTAGGATAACATTTTTGTTTTTCAAAATCATTTCCCTAAATTTGAAGAATTTGAATTAGAATAAATACTTACTTTATTTTGGTACAATCTCACTGTTGTTCGTGCCTTGAACAATTTCCACTTCATCTCTTAAATAAATGAAGTTGAATTTGTTATTATTTAAGTGTTTGCAGATCATGTGATAGAATGACAGGTCATTCCATCCGTCTCAAACAAAAGGTTAGGAAAAGTTATATACATAAGTCGATCTATAGTGAGATTAATCATATATGGTTCCTAAAATGGACTTATACTTCATATATCATACTGCTTAATATAATAAAACTAGTTTCTACTAAACAGGGACTTCCTGTAGGCCAGTGGTAGGCGATAAAGGCCAGTCGCACTTCGGTTGTGGGTTCGATTCCCACAGCCTTGTCCGAAGCGATGGGTTGTCGCCCATCCTACAGGTTTTCCTTTTCATAAAGCTATATTACTATAACATCCCATCAATAATATCGAAAAAAGTTCTATCCTAACTTATGTCCAACATAATCTATTCCAATCTTTAGGATTATCTAAAATACTTCGGTCAAAGCTCATAGTATAAAGAAAATGATTACTTGAAATTTCCTCAACCAGGCATGTAAATAACATCATTTATCCCCCATATATCTTGTTGGTCACATTCCAATCATGTGAATACCTTAATCATGTATTCTCTTGAAAAATGAAAACCTATTAAACCTTAGTGAAAACATGAATGCTGTCAAAAGTTAACTCTTACCACATACCAAAATCCAAAAATTCTATATACTCAATCCATGATATAAACTTCTCCTTATATCAGTCATGAGCTCATGAATACTATCAAACATTTAATTTTCTCCTTATCCCTTCATTATGCGCATATCATCTTCATTCCAAAAAATATATGAATAACCTTTCATGGATACTGGTAGCATTAATCACACACTTTCAAAACTCAAGGAAAGACAACAATGTAACAATCCTTAGATGTCTCTTTATTCCATTGTACCATGAGATTATTTATACAACATTACACATGATAAACATGTAATCATTCCACTACCTTATTATACTATTGACCGAGCATCAACAATTCTTTCATCACACATATCATTTGTAGTATCTTCATCATCATAAACATAAATACTACCCATATGACCGTACTGATTCTCTTCATGAGACATTCCCTTAGGGAATTGGTTTGCATAATTCTCGTACATTCCACATTTAAAACATTTAACCATTGTTGATGTCGTAGAAATACCATTATCCTCATCTCTGGTGTTAACTGAACCTTTTCCTTTGCACTTACTGGCTTTGTGTCCTTCTTTTCCACACCCAAAGCATCTTCCAGTTCCTTTGAAACATTCTCCTTGATGCCTCTTCCCACATGATTTACATAGGGGAAATTGAACTTTCTTTCCTCTATGATCATCATGAAACTCCATCTTTCTCTTATTATCCGAGTCAGGAAACTTACCAAATTTTACTTTATTGATCATATTATGAGATTGATGATTCGGTATAATAATGATGTTTGGACTTCCAAATCCCATTTTATTTGGTTTCTCATGAAGAATATCAATCCATTGTCCATCATATCCTCCATTATCGTGAATCACCTTGTTTCCAGCCATTTTCTAAAACCCAAAAAGAATAGTGTGAGAGGTAAAAATCATAATAAAGGGGGAGTAACTTCAATATCTAACATATTTGGTTTAATCTAATATCGTTACCATAGTTCTATGACTATATCCTATACGTATACTTATCCTTAGGGACATCCCTAGATGTACCTTAGAAATATCTCTAGGGATCTCACTAATGATTTCGCATCCTAGTTTCCAAAGGATGACTAAAATTTTCCTCTGATACCAACTGTAGATACCCGAAGCTTAACATACACGAAAATTACATTACTTTTGTGGAATACTTTACATAACAAAAACACACACACAAGGACCGTAATAGTTTAGTGTCTTTGGTAACTCGGAATATAATCTTCTAATCGTGGTGAAAGATCTTCAACATCTCCCATAAATATCTTCTTTTTTTTTAACCTAAAACCTTTATTTATATCCTGGGGAAAAGAAAACATAAAAGGGTGAGCTCAAATTCTCAGTAAGGGTAAACAAAAGAAATATCAATCACATCATATTCATAAGAACATAACATTTTGGAAATCTTAACCTGCAAATGAAAGAATAATTCCACAACATGTGATAAATCATAGTAATGAAATGAAATCCCAATAAACATAACATAAGACATGAAACTTTGTGGAATACACACATAAACATATAGAATCATTTCTTGTTAGTCAAGACTCATTGCCAAGACTATCTTAGTGGACAAAGTCCATTTCTGAACCGAGTCACCCTCGTTTCAGTCCTGTTTTACTGAAGCGGTATAACCTACCATTCCAGCCATGTCTATCTTATGAGATATAAAATCTTTACCCAATGCATTGGAGGGAGATATAGGTCTCACCCATCTCATAATGATACCATTCTTATGTGTGCCACAAAATCATAAACCATACATCATAACATAACCCATGTAATAAAAATGGGAATCTTAAACATTGTGACATCATAAAACAATTCATATAAGATAAAGGAATTCATAAAAATAATTCCATCATAACATAATCAAATCAATGTAATAATAGGGATAGAAACAGAACCCTTTATTTTCTTATATGGAAAATAATTTTGATAAAACACTTGAACTCCATTCTTGAGGAAAATATCATTTCTACTTCAAAAAACACTTTTCCTTTCTTAACATGTCGTAAAATTCTAAAATAAAAGAAGTTGATTAAAAATAAAATTGAAAAATTTTAAAGGAATAATTTTGGAAATAATGTTTTAAAAATCCATTTATGTCGTATAAGTTAAAAAAACATTCTTCTCGTACTTTTGTCGGAAAAGTCAAAAAGTACCTCGTACGTAAAACAACAAAATATTCCTTTCATATCCTTTACTAAAAACTCACCGAAGGGAAAAATTGGATTTAAACAATTGTAGGTGGATGGAAATAGTATTACATATTGAGGAAACATGGATGTGGATGATGAAATACACCCCAGTAAATGCCAAAGTATAAACAATCTCGGATAAAAATGAGATCGTGATATTTCCCTTACCCTAAGTCCGATTTGCTTCGTAAGTGTCCGAACCTCCTGTATAATGATTTAAATAATTTAATTAACTTATTATAGAATCATATTCATTGTTATGATATCATATATGGTTCACTTATGACATTATATTACCCGTTCGTTTGTAAATTCCATGTTAAAGAAGCGTTTTGGGTAAAATCGTTTCATTTATCGTAGGTGTTTGGACTTGTTGTTATTGACATTATTATTACTTATATAAATATTTAATTACTTCAAGAATATAAAACATGATTTATATATCATATATATTCAGTATATATATATATAATAAATATATAAATGAAATGAAACACACCGTTCATGGAGACAGTAGTCCGTACGTACGCATGAACGCTGTTTTCCTTTCCTTATTGTCTTGAATGGAAGTAATTAGATGACATACATATATACATAAATACAGTAGCCTTATAATGTCATATATTTCATTATTATTGCTTATATAAACTTTATAATCATTCTTAAATGGTTAACATGGAGAATGAATCTCATCGCGTCATGGAGACGGTAGTCCGTACGTACGCACGAGCGATGATATCATTCCCATGGTCGTGGAATTGTGTTGAAGTGTATGTATACTATTTCAGTATCAATATCACTCTATAATAATCATATATAGTTACTCCTTACACCATTATACCCATCCAATTAAGGTGGTGGTGTAAAATAGATTACACCACGGCGTGGAGACGGTATTCCGTACGTACGCACGCGCGGTGATTTCCGTTTTCCGTAGGATGGATAGAAGGTTAATTAGAGTTGTTTAATATTTATAATAACATATCAGTATATATTAAATACTGATGTTATTACTTTATCATGAAACAACTAAAGAATAAGAAGTTGAAGAAGAAAGAAATTGAAAAAGATCGGTAATGGATATTACCTCTTTTTGACGCGCCTTTTTTTAACCTCCACAAAAAGAACTAAGGATGGTCTTTGAAGAAGACCAGGACCTCTAGGATGATACTAGGGAAGTGTAGAAGAGATTTTGGCAGGGGTTGTCCGAGCTTGAATGCTCAAATTGGTGTGAGGAGGAGAGGGAGGAGGTGCCCTTTTATAAGGGAGGAGAGGGGCACCTTATGAAAATCTCAAAATATTATTTTATATTATAGTCAAATTCGGTTTATAATGGTTACAAAGGGTCTTATTTCGAAGCTAAAGTGGGTATGGGTCGAAATCCTCTCATCCAATAGTATTTAGACAAGTTTAGGGTATTATTTTAACCTTATCAATTAGATTTAACTCTAAGTTAAATAATTTAACTTTTACCGTGTTTTTTTGTTTTCTTACACTATATGATTAATAAACTTACTATATCAAGACAAACGAACCCAACGTTGTTTATTATTAATATATATAATCTTATCTAAGTCATTTGGCAGAATCTTAGATTTTTAGGAATAAAATAACAATTAATAATATAATATTTATTTTGAAAACTAATTTATGTCAATTTTGACACTATTTGGTACATGATTTTTATGAAATTCATAACAGAATGATAAGTTCGAACCAAGTTACTAAAATCAAATATAACATGGAATAGTAACCTATAAAATTAGTTTAAGTCATAAAAAGTCTCAAATTACTTTTATTTGGGCATTTATAACATCAATTATGTCAATATTTCATTAATAAGACAATTACTGCATCATCTTTGTGTCATAATAAATGATATTTATTTAATCCCTAAAAATTCTAAATAAATTCCTATGATGTAGATAATTTTATTATATTTCTGTAGACTATTCAGGTTCTAAGTTTCATGAAGTTTATCACTAAATTAAAATTATTATACTTATAAGATTTAAGAAAGTGACATGTTGTCACATTCTTTGGTTTTAATAATAATTAAATTATTTTCATGGACAAAAGTCCATAAAATTAATCTAATCCGAGC
The DNA here is from genome assembly GCA_963277665.1 of Viscum album. Lineage (NCBI taxonomy): Eukaryota > Viridiplantae > Streptophyta > Magnoliopsida > Santalales > Viscaceae > Viscum > Viscum album. The sequence goes on from OY728160.1 coordinate 1,926,653,580, forward strand.
CTTAGGTTATGTGGGTCTACTTTTAGCCATCCAATAGGATTTTTCCAAGTGTTAGGGTAATTTTATAATCTTATATTTACCCTTAATTACCCGATTTACCTTTAACTATAGTAAATAAAATTTACCGTAGTTACTATTCACAATGCCCAAAAATAAAAAGTAGCTTATTTATATAATTTGGACCCACTGATTCCAAATATGGAATCCATTTTTCCAAATTCAATACACAAAATATTCAGAAATTAAATTAAAATTAATCCCGTTGTCGAAAGAAAACGGTTTTTTCTTTAAAACATTGCAAAAGATTGAATTGATTTAACCTATGAATTCAAGGTAAAATCAATGCTAATGACATAAATTATATTAAATGTTAAAAATATATTCTATTTATACTTTAAAACCATTCAATATTATAATTTAACCACATAATATATTACGATGAAAAAAATTGTTTTTAATTAAAATATAGCGTGTTTTTACTATTCATTAAAATATGAAAGTCATCGGAAAAATATCAAAACTTTATCTAATGTAAATTTTTATATCCTGATTTAAAAGAAGAATTTTATTTTGTCAAATTTAACTTATAAAAATGTCAAAAACTAGATTTAAAGTGGGTGCGCCATCAAAAGGCGGTAAAAGTGCATTTTTTGAAAAATACTTATTTTACCCGAAAAATTTATTTTGTTCTTATACCATGTTCTAGAAAATGTGTAAGATGAATAATAATGTTATAAAATTCAAAATTTAGTTAATACTATTCATAACGGCTAGTTGATGACAATATTATAATAATATATCGTTGTTTATTAAAACCGGGTATTGCGTACAACACATGCTATCGAGGAAGGTCGTGATTGCGTGTAATGCAAGCCAAGTCAGGGTTGCGTGTTGTGAAAGAATCCTTCATTGTTTCGTATAACAGAATCCAACCATATTTCATTTATACATTTAATATATATATATATATATACTCAATGTTGTGTAGAATAACTATTATCAGAATTGTGTGTAACACGATCCAAGAATAGTGTTGTGTATACTACAAGCTGATACAGTGTTGGGTATGGAGAAAGGTAATCTTGGTGTAGACTACAACACAAGACATTAATGAAATCAAAAGAATATTTTTCATAAAATCGCGGGGTGTTACATACACTTCATTTTCTAAATGAGTTGGCTCAAAGGCCATGAGGTGGCCCAAAGGCCTTGAAGTGGCTTCAAATCCTTAACTTCTCGGAAAGCCTTGGTTGGCCAGAAGGCCTTAAGTACCCCAGACCCAAACCGATGGCCCAAAGGGGAATAGTTATAGCTACTATAATACTGAATAGAACCTCATATAGTACCTATTATAGTAATTTCTATAGTACTTACCATGTTCCTTCTATAGTTCCCAGAAATATTCCTCCACCCAGATTCGAACTAGGGTCTCATGGATATACTTAAAGTGTCCTTACCATCCAAACTGAGGCTCATGTGTAAAAATAAATACATCAATTTTGATAATTAAATAAGTTATTATTTCATATGCATTTAATTATTTGTTTAGGTTAGTAATTGTACAAAAATGCAAAGAGTGTGAGAAAAATAGGCAAAACAGACCAAGTTTTCCACTCAAAGATGGCCTCCCAAGATGCTGCATGCCTATAGGAATCTTCTGAGGTTTAAAAGTGATGAAACATGATGAAAATAATCTTCCAGTGCTGTAAAATGTCAATTAACATCATGGAAAATTTTAAATATGTGAAGACATTATAGATCATGAAGTGAAGAAAAAACAAAGAAAACGTGGGTTTGTACATTTCTCATTATGACACCAACTTTAATGTCCTGAATGTTTCCAGGAAAACCCAATAATTTTCTTTTGATGGCATTTTGATGTGACACCCAAAATAATGGCCTAAAATAGCCATTTAATGTTGGGGTAAGACCCAGACCTCCATTATTAGTCACATTAATGATAACCTAAATCAAACATAATCCATTGAGAATTCTATAAATAGAGTTTCTGCTACTGTTTTCATAGATAGATTCTAGAGACCAAATCTTGGGGAGAGAAGCTATGTTGTTTAGGATCTTCACTAGTTTTCAAATTCTCCTTCTATTATTATTTATTTCTCATTCCTTCTTTCTCTTTACTCCCTCAACACTTGGATAAGGTGGGTAATTACCACCTTGTTCTAGGTTAATTCAGACAAAGGGATGAAGATTGTTTTGGATTATATTTCTTTATTTTCATTCATGTATTAGCTTTACTAAAATTTTGAACATAAAATCCTACCTATTTATTTTCCCACCATCATGACCATTGATATATTAATTTGAAATAAATTTTCAATTGAAACACTAATTTCCCTAATTAAATAATGGCTATTATCTAATTTAGGTCAATCATGTTTAATATATGTATCGAGATAAACTTTATTCAACAATTCCCTAAATTACCTGACCATATGAAAGAGTAATTACAACATTGAGGAGGGGATCTCCTACCCATTAAAAATACTTCATCTCTATTGTGACACTAACACTAAATAAACTATTTTATTTATGAATTAAACTACATCAAAACACAAAAACTAATAAAACCTAGCATGCCTTCAAACAATATTTTAAAACACCAATATTCCTTCATTTCATTCTTTCTTCAAAATACATTCAAACCCGAATATGATTCTTTCCCCTTTCTTAAAACTAATTAAATAAAACTTTTATCATTTTAAAACCTAAATAAACTAAAAAATCATCTTGTGGGTTTGAACACAATCTTTCCACATACAAAATTTTAATTAATTAGAATCATAGTTTTAATCTTTTCTATAAATTTTTATTTCGATTAACCTCATAATGAATTAACAACACCCTCTTGGGACTCTCAAAACTATAACAAGTGGAGATCGACGTGCAAAAAGGTAAATTTTTGGAACAATTTAAATAATTTCATATTAATATCTCTTTTGAATAGTCTCCCACAAACATTCTTTCTTATAAATAATTCATGAGATAGATAGTGACCAATAAGAAGAAAGAAGAGAAAATTTTAATTATTCCACTCACATGAAATTTTCCAGTGGTGGTATCAATGGACCTACCTATGAAGCAACAAGACCCATGTAGTTTTTTTATTCCAATCAGTACTGTAGTTAATAAATTTGGAAAATATTGGTTTAGGTTTGAGTGTCAACATCATATCATACACCACATTCAAGAGTCTAGTGCTAGAAATACAAAAGACAAAAATACATTCACGTCAATTGGAATATTCAACAATGAATTACTCATAAGGGGTCATTGAATATATTTTTTTCAAAGTAGAAAAATTATACTTCCCCATATACCTCTTATAATTTTATATAGGTGAGGAGAAAACACCACTAATTAGGGTAAGACTATTTTTATCCATTGGGTGAGCATTTATTTATGTAAAAAAGTGAATAAACATTCACATAGTTGGTTATGAACAACGAATTTTCAATATCCACCAGTCAATGAAAAACTATGATGTTAGAGAAGATGAGGAGCTTAGAGATGACAAAATAACTTATATTTAGAAGGTTACTGATCTTAAATAAGTTCACAAGGTAGATACTAAGGTATATAAGGATACTCAAAATACAGTTACTAATATAAAGAAAGAAAAGATGAGAGGTCATACCACTTACACTGTAAGAGTGACCGACTCCACCAATATTAAAAAGGGAAAATAATTATGTATATTACATGACCATCAATTTAATTTTTAATTTTTATGGAATATATGGTGTATTGGACCAATCGAAATCAAGAAATTGTTTCTATCAAGAAGAGTAAATCTTTTAATAGAGGGAGGAAAATGACAGACCTATATGGAAAGGTCACAACTAAGAACATTTATATATCATAACTAGGTAAAATATCTCCATTAATCATTCACATGATCCAAATCTAAAAGAGGTATGTTATATCAAATTATGTTAAAGAAAAGTGATTCTTGGAGGCAAATTGATTTTCAAGGATTTTTCTTTATTAATTTTTAGGCACACACTCACTCCCCCAAATATTTCGAATTTCATTGATTATGATCAGTGATTTCACATATTTGTTGTTATTTTATAGTACCATCAAGAAATAGGTAGCATGTAGCATAAAGAAGAAACAACATGACCAATAAAAGTTGTGAAATCTAATCATGACATGGAATCTGGAAAATACATGTATGAAAACTATAATATTATGAATCTGGGGTAGGTAGAACCTGAGCAGCTAAGTTTAAATCATCATTCAAAGGAGAGTGAGAATTTTAATTATGAATTTTTATATTATATTCTCCACATTTAATTTTTTAATGCTTTGAACTACCAATTTCATTACCATATTTACTTTTTTCATTATCCAACTGAACTAATAGATATAAATTATCTAGGATTCATACCATTCATTGAATTTAAAATTCTCTATTAATAAATTTAAATGTGAAAAAAGAGAAAGTAATTTTTAGAAACAACCATGTGGATTTGGATTTAAAAAATTAGTATTTAGGGGAGCATATTTATTTTTCAAATGAAATTTTTCTACGATCTGGTCGTGCTTTGAATTTTAGATATTTTCATTAATTGATTTAATTATTAGTAGGTAATTCCATGGGTAGTTTTACTTACCATTAATATTATCCCTGATACATTTTCTAATCCAAATATTTTTCACTAATTATATAGTATATTTCTTGTGAGACTTGATCATGTTCTCTTCTAAAAATTTATTGGAATCTTATCAAAGATATGACTGAATATAATCACATTTTATATAATTATGGAATATTCAGTTTAACTCTTCATCCATATACCCACATTATATTAATTATTTTTAATCCCATGAAAGCCATAAATAGCCTTGTAAAGAAATGGGTCGAGTTACATTCGTATTTTATCAATTCCTAAATTCATAAAAATATATTGCATGATATTTAAAATAATAAGTGTGGGGGAGATGTTATCCATTGTGGATAGAGATGTACTATATTGTTTAGAAATTTATGGGGTTTTAATTTTGATTTTGGGGGAGTCCATGATATCATTCATTATACATTATCATTATTCACCTCTATTTGTATATATATACTTATATATTGGTTGTATTTTAGAAGGATAAAAAATGACCTTTACCACACTGATGATATTTTTATTGTATGTGGTATAGTGATGGGTGTGAGATTTGTCTTAAACATGACTTCCAAAAAAAAGAAAAATGAAATATAGGGTGATTCATTCATATGTCTTACTCGTATCATGTTCCCCTTTGAGTTTTTTGGGGGGAATGATAAATAGAAATCTATAAGGGGATATTCTCTTTGAGATTATCTTTTGATATCGTGAATTATGATTTATATTCAAACCTTATTTTTTAGATTACTATTTTTCAACTACAATAATGGTCAAGAAACATTTTAACCTAACTAAAAACCATCAATATTAACTATGATTTCTATCTTTATATAGTGGAGATTATACCTGCCTTACAAGCCTATGGTTAGTGACATGTTCTTAAGGTATGTGATGAAATCTATTAATAATTATACCCAAATGATGAGTGTAAAAAAATAAAGTGAGGTAAATTTAATATAGAATGATTACTAATAATGAATTGAAAAATAAAAATATATGAATGAGTAGGTGTGGTTATTTCAAAATAGAAAAAGTAAAATAATGTATTGTTTTGTTTCTTTGATAAATGAGGCATTGATAAATTTTCTTAGGTGGTGCTTGAAAATTTAAGTTCACTTTTTATCAATTATTTTTGTTATAATTTAATTTAAATAAGGGCAAGTAAAGCTTCAATTTAAGAATTTTGAGATCTCATCCTTAGGTAAAACTTTGAAATCATGTGTAGAGGATTATAATGTGTACATTTCTTCAAAAAATATTTGATACCTAAATACATTGATTTTGATATTTTAATTTTTTTATTATTGGATGTACTATTAATTATTTTTTTATGTCTAGAAGAGTAAAAATTACTCCAATAATACAAGAAAATGAGGCCAAATAGGCCAAGATTACACTCAAATATGGCCTCTCATGATGTTGGATTTGCATGAGACACTTATAGGGGTCAAAATTGAATAACTAGGGAAACCAAAGCTTCCGGAACTAGAAAATGTCAATTCACATCATGAGAAAATTACACTCCATGAACATATTACAATCTATGAAAAAATTCTAAATCTTAAAGTGATGAAAATGTAAAAAATTGGGTCCATACCTTTCATAGCATGACAGCAACTTTCATGCCATGAAAGTGTTCATGCAGACCAAGTAATGATCTTTTGATAGGATTTCGATGGTGACTCCCAAAATAATTTCCGAAATAGACATTTGTTGCTAAGAAAGATCCAGGACTTTATTATTAGCCACATTAATGATGAAACAAATTCATAATGAGCCACCATGTAGTTATATAAAAAGTTATATATGATACTATTTTCAAATACAGATTCCAGGGACCAAATATTGGGTCGACAAGCTACGTTGTGCAGTGTGCTAACAAGTTTTCATCTTAGGATTTTATTATTCTTTTTCCATTCTCCCTCCGTCCACTTTAATCCCACATCACTGTGATTATGTGTAATTCATTCCTTGTTGTAGGGTGATGTACCCAAAGGGGGGAGGTGTCTTGGGATTTAATTCATTATTTTAGTTCATGTATTGGGGTTAGTGAGATTTTGAATAAAAATTAAAATATATTTCATGATATGAATTAGTTTTTCTATTTAGTAATGTGAAATATTTCCAATAATATTTTCAGAGCTAGGATCTTATATGACATGAGATTCTGTGTTTCAATGAACCTAGTATGTATATTAAAAAAAATTAAATATATTAATGTCATGTGCATATAGTTTTTCTAAAATTACTAAATAACCCCTAAAAATGTCTTGAATCATAATTATGAGACCGTTTTTAATTATGGAATATGATATTTTCCATATGTGTGACATAAATTTGTTCTACGTTGAACATTCAGTTGAGGGAGACCATTGGAAGGTACGCTAAGTGAATTAATTAATTAATTAACTTAAATCATTTAATGGGTAAACCTAATTTTCTCAAACTATTTAAGTGTTTCTATAGAAAATCACTATATTTAGACACATAAAACTAGGAGGGTAGATAAGAGTAGGATATCAAAGACATTGGGGGATTGGGAATGAGGATTGATGATGAACTGGTTGAGGAAAATTTTGAGATAAGTGAAGAACATAATGGGATCATCACATTCATCACTAGTGGACACGTTACTCACCAAAAAATGATATAATATTGAGGTAGGGTGTTTTATTTATTGTTTTATCCTTTTTAAAGTTTTAGATGAATGAATATTAATCATTTTTCCAATTAATTCATAGATAAATCTATATTGGGTTGTCCAACATTTGATTTCTCTTCTAAGATCTAGGAATTTGATATTTATTTATTCTCATTGATTCATATTGGTCTGATAAAAGTAATTCATTGGATTCCATTAACGATGGAAAAATAAATATATGCATTTATTGATACCCTCATTTTTCTATGCGTCTTTGTTTCACCATTCTTGGCATTATTAATTGGTCGTCAGTTGACTAATGATTTGATGATATCTAGGAATACCAATCATTACAGCATCATTCTTTGGAATAACTAATCAACATCACGAGTTCATATTTATATTTTTTGGACACATGATATAGGTTTTGTGGTGAAAATGGAAAATTGATATTAGATCGGGTATTAGGGGTTTGTAAGCCAGATTGAGGGGATCCCTCCAGAGGAGAAGTAGTTAATGTTTGCAAGAAATGGGTGGTCAGAAGCCAGCCACTGGTGACGATGGTGTAAGGTGTTGGCCTGGATGGTAGGATCTCCATGAAATAGGATATTTGGCTGCTATGGAGGGATATTATGGATGGTTTTCCGATAAATAATAACAGGAATATGATTTTTGTCCAGCCATGGTGGGTGGTGAGTGTTACAATTATTTCAAAAAAAAAAATAACATTACAAAAAAATGTGAGTTATGGTAATCATGGTCCTTATTAATAATAACAAATAGTATATATTGATAAGAACTAAGTCTCCTATATGAGTGACTTGGGAATTATAAGAGGTGTTTTCCCTTTATTTTAAACTATTATTATTATATTAAATAATAATATTAATAATAATAAAATTATAAATTTAAAACAAGAGTAATCCACCAGGAGTGGCACTGTCTCTAGTGTGATGGGGTGGGGGATAATAATTCTCCATACTTTTATATATAATAATAAAAATAATAATAATAATAATAATAAATTATTATTTTTTGTGAAGACCTTGATTTGGTCGTAACATCTTTTTGTGACATCATATTGGAGATCTCACTACATCGTTGTGATCGTGGTACTAAGGTGGAAAATTTAAGACCAATTTGGATATTTTATTCCATCTCTTGTCTTGGTCCCATTAATCAAAATATGTGTGTGTTATGACAAAATTAAATTTTATCTTTTTGTGTACATTTTTGAAAAATTGAATAGACTATATTGCGTATTTTTCGATGATGATAGCAATGATAAGTTCTTTTAGGTATTCTATACACATTTTTTGTTTCAAATCAATGGATTTATATTTTATCTCACTAGATTGATGAGGAGCCTCATGAATTCTTTAGTATTTTTCCAAACTAGGATTTTGGCAAATGAGAAGCCTATCTTAAGCAGTTTTCCATGTAGAATGTGATAGTGTCCTACATTTTGGCATCAGAGGTATGGAACTAGGTCATATGATTGTGATGTTTTTTTATGGATCATTGGATGAATTCAGTGGTCAGTTTTGGATCACCTAATATGTTAGGTTCGAATCTCCCATGTCACTCCATGGTGTGGGTCCCCCATACTCTCTACACTGGCAGCTGTGATTGAGTGTGTTCCACAGAGTGTCACTGAGGTTAGAAACCTCCTATAAAATTAAGGTGGGGGCCCTTCATATTGTCTATAGGTAGGGTTAGAAACCCTTTTACCATATGGGTTGTGGGTCCTATATCTACAATACCAGGGCTGAAAACCCACCAATCACACCAGGTCGTGTTTCCCCCATGTTCTTTACATAGGTAGAGTCAAAACACCCCTATACCTCATATGGTGTGGTTCCTCTATCTACATGAGTTAAAATCTATCATCATTGAGCTCTGATGGGGAATGGGTCCTCCATGGGAGTTGTGGATCTTTTGGTTGTGAAGCGTAATAGGGATTAGAATACTCCAACACAAAGATTTCATTGAGGTTACAAAAGATGCATGGATAGAAGATAGTAGATCCCTCGACTATAGAGTGTAGTGGAGTGGTTCAGGACCCTCTATATGGTTTATTTTGTGCTGGTTCATGATGATGGGAATTAGAGATAGACTATTGAAGCTGTCAGAATGGTCATTACTCTTAACTGATCAATGGATATAGACATCCACTTTCTCTCTCTTTCGGTATTATGTTTTATCATAACTAGATTTCCCTTATATTTTTTGCCTCATATACTGATTGAATTTAATTCATTGTGATGAGATGACAACTCTTTATTGATGCTTTTTGTATGGTGATTTTTGAGTTCACTACTGGTAATGTATACACCTTCTACTACATGGTATTTTTCCACTAGTGTTTTATCTTATTGAGAAAAAATATAGATTATCAGTTAGTATGGAGAACCTAGTATCAGTGGAACATAGAAATACATGTTGATGGTGACTATGTTCAATGGTCTAACTCTAGGATATGGAGTCAAGATCTCCCCCACTCCACTCTTTACCATAGATGTCATTTTGGGCTTCCCCCTATATTTATAGTTAGGAATATATTTTTTCCTTATATAACTTTCATTACATTATTTTACTCTAATATATATTTTCTATAGGCCATTGCATGAAATTTTTACACTATAAATGTTCCAAAAAAATTATACATCTTCACTATTTAGTAGAGATGATTTTTTGTGTGTGTAAAGGTACTTAAGGATAATTCCTTCCATTTATTTTATTCATTATCAGTGCTTTTCTCCCACCACTGGCCTATTAAAATTTTTCTTAGGGTTGTAGCGGACTAGCTCATCACCAACCAGGTGGTCCCTAGTGGGTTACGTCATTATAGAGTCGTATCAAAGGTGGTATACCCCCCATTTGGTGTTTAGAGTTTTGACATTATTGTAAGGACTGTTTTGGGAACTTAGGTAAATGGTGTGTGTGTATCTTAAGTGTAGATATCATGCCAGGGAACCCAGTGTTGGTTTGTCAGCCAATGTATCCATACACTAGGAATATGAATTCAAATTTCTAGACTCAAAATATTGATATATATGTTGTAGGGAATCCAATGGTATATGTATCATATAATACAATGTCACTTGACTTCTATGTCCTTGAGTTAGGTCCCTGGATATTCTATTTAACCATGGTACATCTTGATAACTTTAAATATGCCTCCACAGGGATAGCTAGATAGAGTTTCAGGATAGTTTCAAGATGATGACTAGTTGAGAAATGAGGCTGAAGTTCAAGGACAATTTCATGATTTGTTTTCTACAGGTGGAAACCAAGCAGTGTTACCACCTATTGAGCATCATATGGACCCACCTCCAGTTGTCTAAGTGGATGGACATCCATGTGTTGAGTAGTAGATGGATCTAATAGTACGTGATGACAGTATACATAGGCATAGTTAATTACACAGGATCCAATGATAGATAAAACTAATGATTCATGACAATATAGACCCTCCAATGGTGGAGGATTAGCTTGAGGTAGTGATTGTGTTTTTCATATTGTGCATACCCCAACCAACCAGATGTTTTTACTTGCGACCAGTCTTCTTCATAAAGAATAAGTACATTCTGATAGTACCAATGTCTGACACACTTAGGTCATTTCACATCATGAGTTCCAAATATATAGATTCTAAGGGTTTCATGGTGAGCCAATACCCATTTTTCGGAGGTGGTAGAGGACTAGCATGATCCTACAGTGAGAAATTCCCTCTTGTATAAGACACCTCTTAATGGTTGTCCTGATGGTAAGACATATCTAGGGTGACTCGAGGTGTCAGTAGAACCATGTGATGGTGATGTTAGATGTAAATTGAAGAATTCATAGAAAATGTTCACTTCCTTCATTGAGACACATCTATTTGATTTGATTTTAAACCATGTCAATGAATCAATGTCACCCAAAGAGGATAGTGTCGAGGTGTGACGGTTAGGTTCCTTTTACTTGTATGTTTTTGGATGTTTCAATATGAGAAGGTTTCAAACCAATCCATAGTTAAGCAGTATATGTGGGTAAGGGAAAATATATATTTAAGTATAGTAGGTCTGTAACCTTGACATACTGAGTATTATTTAGGAACAACTTGTGCCTTATTTTCTCCCATTTCAATCTGGGTATGTGGTCGCAAGCCACTTTTCCATGGATGAATCCCCAGATTGAGACAGAGAGATACCAGTAGAGACTTTTATATTTCCCTTGTATTCTGAGGCGCTTATAAAGAGAATTAGTGGTCACACTATTCTAGCATTGTAAACTGGCTCTTGGAGGATAGAGAGCCTCATTTGGAATCTTTTTGTAGCCAAAAGAGACGTCGTATGTTTTCCAATGCATTGACTAGTTTCCTACTTTCTATGCCTAGATAACTATCACTAGTGAGGGTTATAGTGTACCTGATGCAGTATTATGGGATTATACTTCTTGGGTGAGAATGAATCTTAGGAAAAGTATGATGATCACAGGTGTAGGAGGATACAACCAATTTTATTAATTTCACTGAATTACCCTTATATTAGTGGATGTGATGAGATTTATGTTTACTATAATTGTGGTGGAGTATGAGTATGTCCTTCTTGAGGATGTGATAGGTTGAACTACCATAAGAATTTTGTTTCTTGTATAGCCCTTCACGTAGTTATGGCTTGGTATTTACACCAACATATCATATGGACTAATAGATTTGGGAGAGTTAAAGGTGTGGTTGGAGGATCTATAGAGGTGGGGCTTCGAAAGACCACATGTGTTTTCATGGGTAGTACAGTTTTGTTTTCCTTGGAGGTGGATAAGAGCTTTATTTTAGGGGTTGATTTGCATCACCTACACTCGGTGAATTTTAGGGAAGAGTATCCAACCCCAAGAATATATTACTTCTTTGACCAGTGGTTAGAGGAGAGTGTGATCTCATATTTTGACCTCATGATGGTTAGTCACTAGCTCTGTGTTCTTGAGGAGGTTATGTGTAAAGTGGATTTCTAAAGACACTATGGTTTCTTTGGGTTCATGGTGACACCATTCAGAATGTTAAATTCCCCTATAGAGTTTGTGGGACTTATATACTAGATCCTTCACTTCTTGGATCTATTCATGGTGATATTGTTTAGTGAAATCCTTTTGTAATCTAATTTTGAGGTGGGTCATGCGATAGTGTTGATGATAGTTTGGGACATCTCTTGAGAGTACCTACTCTATAGAGATCTCTCAAGGATTCTATCCTAGATTTGGGAGCTTCAATATTTGAGATATGTATTCTCAAACATTGGAGTGATAGTGGATCCTACAATGGTTGAGTAAGTGATATCTTGAGTTCCACCCAATAGTAAGGCAATGGTAGTATATTCTCATAGTGAATTTTTTAAAATGTTTTTGTTGAGAGAGGTGACAATGTACTTGACCTATTATAGTTGACCCTTAAGGATGAGGATAGTGCAGTGGACCTCCAGTTGATGGTGTTTTCCCCACCTCTTCATCAATGATCCATGGAGGAAAACATGGTATTATTTATTAAAATGCCTTGTATAAGGAGAAATACATTGTACATATACCACAGAGATTTTAAAAATGTGGGGATCCCCATGTCCTCCAAGGATAGAAGATGATATCAGTCACACTCTGAGAGGTGTAGTGGAATGTCGTTGATTTATACTTTTGATGCCTCACCAATTATTAGGAGAAGACGAGTAGATCATAGTTGATAGTTTGGGATGTCATTTTATGCTAGAGGGTGTCTAGATTCATGGAATTATCTTTATGATCATTTAAAATGTCACGACCCATCCTCGGGGCCCGTGCCGTGACTACCCCAAGCCCGCCTTCCATAGGCCAGGGGCTGGCGACTAGAACCAAAGGCAAAAATCCCGATAACTGGGAAGACATTGCCTTTATAAAAGTAAACAAAACACCACAGAGTACAAGTGGAAGCAAAACACTAAGTACAAAATAAAGTGATGAAAAGTAAATGGGCCAGAATACAAACCCAACTGAAAGTGCAGCTACAACTGAACGAAAGTACAACAGAAAAAGACAAATAGCTGGAAGAAGGAAGCTGCTCCTGGTTCATCCTCCTCGGATCCTACCTGAAGGGTAGGTACAGATAGCGCAGCTCCTGGATCGTCCCCCACGGATCCTACCTGAATGGTAGGTACAGATTGCCTCCTCAATGCTCTCGCCCGTCAACCTCCTCCGGATACTGACTCGTCGTGTAGTCCACCTCCGGGTACTGACTCGTCGTGTAGTCCACCTTCGGGTACCGTCCAGTCCTCAAACACTCGGTCTCTGTCAGCACTGCCCATTGTCTGCAACCAACACAACGAGGTATGGGCATAGCCCGTGCAGGGGTGAGTATAACGATACTCAGTAGGGACCCTGAGACCCTCAAGGTCTCACTAAAACCAACAAGGATAACCACAGAGGATCTCAACAGATAACCTCTACTTAGGTATATGCCCATACATATACCTAAGTTATCAAGTAACCCATCTCAATCATGAGGAAACACAAGGATCATGAAATCAACGGATAACCACTACCCATGTATATGCCCATACATATACCTAAGTTATCAAGTGACTCATCTCAATCATGAGGTAAACACAAAAGTCAAAAGTCTCAGCTCAAACCAGGATTTTCATTATCGAAACCGTAACTGCTGAAGAGCTCCGTCTCTGGAGTGTACAGTGGTCCTGTCACGACTCCGAAGTACTACTCACTAACCTAAGACTGCTGAGGTACTCCTCCTGTCGAGTGCCGCGGGCCAGCCACCCAAACACAGTAGTGCTTCCCGCCGAGGTATGTCACCCAAACACAATAGTGCACACCCCCTAGTAGCCTGCTGAGGTACTCTCTGGACGAGTACCGCGGGTCTACACTGTCACATAGGTAGTGCTCCGTCCGCCATGGGTCTGCACCCAATCAAGTAGTGCTCCGTCCACTATGCTAGTCGACTCACTCCAAGTCAATTCGGTCAAGCAGTCGTCAGGTCTCAGTCGGCTACACGGTCTCCGTACTCTGCACGCTCGTCTCTGGGAGGGTCCGCTCCACGAGCTACAGGTCGATACTCCAAGTATCTCAAAGTCCAACGAAGAAGTATCTCAAAGGACTGCCTCGTCATAGGGGTCTCACGCAACAGACGGCGTGTCAATCGGACGCCCGGTCTATGAGTTACTAGCCTTTTCATCCCAGGGGCCCGGTTGGTTTCGTGTGCGAACCAACCCAGCCGTATCTCAACTGTTCCCAAAACTCTCATAGGGTATACTCATTGGGACAGTTTCTCAATGTGATCAACAACGCTGCTGACAGTTCGTCAAATGGACGTCCTGTCTGAAAGATATCAACTTTCCCGATCCAGGGGCCTGGTTGGATTTCGGTTACAATCCAACCCGGACACTATCCAACTGTATCCAAAACTCGGGCGAAGTATGCCAAAAGTTCAATCTCATCAAGAGGAATACAACGAGACAGACGGCGCATCAATCGGACGCTCGGTCTGTGAGTTATTGGCTTTTTCGTTCCAGGGGCTCGGTTGGTTTCGTGAGCGAACCAACCCGACCGCACTCCGACGACATCCAAACCTCAAGTGGAGTAAACCAAAAGATCCATCTCACTTATAGGAATTCAAAAAAGTCGACGGCACGTCATTCGGACGTCTGGAACTCAAGTTACGAGCATTTCCGCTCCGAGGACCCGGTTGGTTTCGTGTACGAACCAACCCGGCTGAACACAAAGTATTCCGAAACCTTGATTGCGATATACCGAAACTACCTTCTCTTTCCAAGGATCTCTACGCAACTGACGGTGTGTCGATCGGAGGTCCGTACCCCGAGATATGGGCGTTTGAACCATCTCAGTCCGAAAATAGGGGTTTCGGGCCCGGACCGACCCGGCCCAAGACCCCCCGGTTGGCCCGAACCGGGTCAACCCGCCCCGTGTCCAGGTCGGCCCGGCACGGATGGGCGCGGACCGGCCCGGCGTGGCCCGGCCCAGCCGGCGTGGCCCGGCCCGGCGGCCCGGTTCGGCGACCCGCGCGCTGGGCGCGCGGTCGTTGCTCGGCCAAAACGGCTGAGCTGTTTGTCGGCTCGCACGGGGGGGCGCTGCCCCTCCCGTTTCACGAAACTGCGGCCCCTTACTTGGTGCCGCTTTGATCCGTCCGGGGGAATTGATTCCCCCCCGGCTCCTCCCTTTCTGTCCGGCCCGACCTGGCCGACCGGCTCCTTCTCAACGGGACCGGCGGTGGCCGGTCCCCTTCCAGCCCCATCACCGACGGCCCGGTCCGGCTGCCGGTCACCTTGCTCCGTCGTGGCCCGGAACCAGCTGCGGCCCTTGTCATCCGGCGCGGTGCGACGGCACCGCACCCCTCCGCCACGGCCCCGCTCCGGCCGCGGCGCCTTCGATTTCCTTCGACGCGGTGCGAC
Source organism: Viscum album (assembly GCA_963277665.1). Classification (NCBI taxonomy): domain Eukaryota; kingdom Viridiplantae; phylum Streptophyta; class Magnoliopsida; order Santalales; family Viscaceae; genus Viscum; species Viscum album. The sequence continues at coordinate 1,926,669,287 of OY728160.1, forward strand.
GACGTCGCGTTCTTGTTCGACTTCTCGGCGTGGCGCAACGGCGTCACGTAATACTTGCTGAGCGATTCTTGCATGGTGCGACGGCACCATGCCATCCCGTTCCATTCACAAAGAAATAATCATGATCATATGAGGGGGTTAGGCCGTGTTTGTGCGGTCCGAACCCCTCTCGTTAAACGATAACATTCAGTCGATTAACCACGAAATTCGACATGCTAGAATCAAGAACGGAAATAATTTAATAAAATAATAATAATTGCCTACCTCGGTTCAGGAATGGTGCACGTTAATCGATCCGCGGAAGACGAGCGTTGCGGAAGTCGGGCGTCGTGGAAAACGAACGTCGACTTCGCGAAGCGAGGATTCGAAGTCGTTGAGGGAGATTTTGTCACGGGAAAACCATCGCGGAAGAGACGACGCGGAAGAAGGACGTCGCGTCGTGGATACGGCGTTGCGGAAGAACCATGTTCTTCGGCGGAGAAGTTCTTCGTTGAAGAACGGTGTTCTTCGTGTTCTTAATCGAGGAAGAAGGTGTTCCCTTAGCTTTTTCTCCAAAAAGCTCTCAAACAACCCAACACCAACCCCTAATAAAATAAGTTCTAAACTTATTTTGTTAACACAACAAAGCATTTGAAATTCAATTGTTTGAATTTCAAAAACCTACATGTAACTCACCAAATTAATTACAACAAGTTTTCAAATATTAATGAAGGTGAGTTAATGGGGAGTTAGGAATGTGAGGGGATAAGAGGGGTTAGGGAGTTAGGGGAAAATTGAAAAGGTGGGGGGTTCGTATAGGCCCCACCCTTTTAATTATCCACACATGGGAAGTTGGGTGGATGTGGTCCCCACCACCAACTTCCCATGGGAGAAACTAACCACCGTGAAAAGGAAATAAAATTGATTTAACAATTTTATTTACTTTTTAACTAAACCCCATTAATTAACATCTTCTCCCGCAAAAACGCAACTATGGTAAAGGTTCCCTTAAGCGATTACCGGCGTTGCGTGTTCATCGGTGCCATCAGATTTCAATTCCGAGCACCGGTTCAAAAGTTAGGAAAACCCGCTCGTTCGTTCTCTGAACGTACCAGAGCCAAACTTCGAAAAATGATTCCGGGCACACCGGGCCTCGGAATCAGGTGCCGTCAGAAACTGCGTTCTTGTAAAATCCCAATGAAAATTTAAAAAAAATTCCCTTGAATTTTACGGGTCTTTACATTACTCCCACCTCAGGGCTTTACGTCCTCGTAAAGCTTTAACACAAACTAAGGTTAAAAAAGCGGTACAGAGAACGCCTATGAGCCTTCCGCTCCCATGTGCTCACCTGGAGGTTCTCGTACTGCCAGAGAAAGTGCACTCGAGGAATCGATCGTCCTCGTAGGATCCGCTCCAGTCGATCCTCGATCCCCACTGTAACCTCCGTGAAAGACACCCCATCGCCATCGTCCTGCTCATCATGGTCGATGATAAGTGAATGGTCGAGCATGTATCTCTTCAGTGGAGATACGTGGAAGTCGCCGTGCACCTGGTGCAACTGAGGTGGATGGGTCAAGCGGTAAACCACAATGCCTACCCAGGTGAGGACCTAGAAAGATCCGTTGAACCTCGGAGATAACTTGTCGCCTTGGCCACATCTCCATAAACTTCGTCGAGGTGAGACCCGTATAAGGACGTGATCATCATCATCGAACTCTAGAGGTCTCCAATTCCTGTTATAACTGGAACTCAAAACGACAACTGCCACGAGGGTAAGGTTGACCGACTCAAGAGTGATCGGTCGCACCCTCTTGTGAAAGATTTTATCCTGTACTGTCTGGGGTTTCCTTTTCACCGACCAAGGAAAACCCATCCCGACGTTTGCCTAAAACCTTCAATTTGAGTATGAACATTTATTGCCCATTCCATACTCAAACTAACGTCGTAAGGCCTCGATGCTTCCACCAAGAGATTTCCAACCAGAACTCTCGCCTTGAGGGTCTGACCACATCGTCGGCGTAAGTGTGATTATCGAGTCTCCTCCCAAGGTATCTCCAGACGTAAGGGTCAAGTCCATGGCTTACCGGAAACTCTAGGTCTGGAATAAGATTTGTGAAAGCAAGGAATGATTCATATCGACGTCTGTTACTACAGCAGCTAGTAGTGTACACAGACTGTCCCTTGAATCATTTCTAGAGCCATTGGGTCACACTCCTTGACCACATGCAGCCACACTCTTCCTCCGCCCTCCAGCTCCCTGAGCCTGGCGGGAATAACTAAGGCGGGTGGTTGTACAATGTTAAGATGTACACCACCTCATGCTGCTTTCCTAGCTCTGCCTCCACGTCTACTGCTTCGTAGACTCATCTCTCCCTTGAGATTCCTCTTCTTTAACATTTAACACACTCGAGTCTCTAAGACTGGACCTGGTTTTCAGTTTCTTACCGCACTGTGCAGTCTTCATCTGCTCCTGGATGATCTGTAGCTTCTTTGCATAAGATCTGAAAGAGCTGCTAAAATTTCTCCTTTGCCGAAAAGAGAAACTCGGTCTCATCCCCTGGATGAACCACGCCCATTGCCTAATACAGTCAATCCTGACATGAATGACGCATTCATGCCATGGATGACGTTGTAAGGCCTCGACGTAACTACTAAGAGATCCAACAGTCACTCTCGCCTCCAAGAGTCGAGTCACACTGTCGGCATTAGTGTGAGGTCACTGGGTCTCCTCCAGTAGAAATCTCGAAAGTGAGGGTCAAGTCAACAGTTTAACCGGAACCACTCAGTATCAACCAAACAAAAGGATAGGAAAGCAAACAAAGATAAGTTTCTTTTTTATTATTGCAGCTCCTTGTACAAAGACACGAAGACAACAACAACATGGAACTAGAAGTACAAGGTACGTATCCACTAGTTATGCTCCTGTCCTCCTGCTCCCAGAGCTCTACTGCCTTGTCCACTGCTCAGTTGTTTCTCAAGCACTCGTCGTTGCTTCTGCCTCGGTGGCTCCTCCAAAGCCTGCAGATCAACTATACGAGGAGTCGGACAGTCACGTGCTAGGTGACCCTTCCCGCCGCATGAGTAACACTGTCTGTTTCTGGAACGCCTGGCTCTGACCCCACCCCGGGTGCCCCACACCACCGGTCCTAAAACCCGAGATCATCCAACTACTGGTCTGGTCCTCCTGGACCTCTGCATCATCTGTCTACCGCCCACAGATGACTCGGCTACTGATCGAAAAACACGCGGCAAAGGCAGAAGCTCTTTTACACGCTCGGGGTGTAGAGCTACTGGCACAAACTCCACCCTGAAGAAGGTCTCGAATTCTTCCCATGCGAAGGTCATCCCGTCGCAAAACTGAAACAAGTGGCTCCACCACCTACCTGCTGCTGCCTGAAGGAGGCTGGCAGCAAAGATCACCATGAAGTCTGTCGGCATCCCCACTAGCCTGAAGACTCTCACCACAACCTCCAGCCAATCCTCAGCCGCCTGCGGGTCCGTCCCTCCCTGGAACCTGGGTGGCCTCTGGCGTTGGAACTCGAGTAGTGCGCTCAAGCGACGTGCACCCTCTGCTGCTGGGGCTGGTGACATCGGTTTCCCAACGGGTAGTAGTACCGCTGGTGCCTCCGCTGGTGTCTCAACTGCAAGAGGGCCCTGTACCGAAGCCTCGTCGCTCGGCAGGCTGTCAGTACGAACATCCCTCTGGGCTGTAGCTGTTCGTTCGAGAAAAGGCATCCTGAAAGAAACAACGTGACACGGTCAAAAGATTATACCTGGTGAGCTGACCTGGTTTGAGCTGATATTTAAAAAAACTTCTGGAAACACACACGCAATCCGTGTTTTCGTGCACAAAGTCGGAAATCAGTTGTCAGGGTCCTGGTGTATGGATATGTCAGTCGCCCGCACCAACACTGGACTACCTGAACTGAAAACCACACTCGGTACTCTTAACACTATTGCTTCACAGAAAGAAAATATCAGAGTTATATGTTATGTGGTAGAACCGACTCCTCTGATACCAATTTGTCACGACCCGTCCTCGGGGCCCGTGCCGTGACTACCCCAAGCCCACCTTCTATAGGCCAGGGGCTGGCGACTAGCACCAAAGGCGAAAATCCCGATAACTGGGAAGACATTGTCTTTATAAAAGTAAACAAAACACCACAGAGTACAGGCGGAAGCAAAACACTAAGTACAAAAGAAAGTGCTGAAAAGTAAATGGGCCAGAATACAAACCAAACTGAAAGTGCAGATACAACTGAACGATAGTACAACAGAAAAAGACAAACAGCTGGAAGAAGGAAGCAGCTCCTAGGTTGTCCTCCTCGGATCCAACTTGAAGGGTAGGTACAGATAGCGCAGCTCTTGGATCGTCCACCACGGATCCTACCTGAAGGGTAGGTACAGATAGCCTCCGCAACGCTCTCGCCCGTCAACCTCCTCCGGATACTGACTCGTCGTGTAGTCCACCTCCGGGTACTGACTCGTCATGTAGTCCACCTCCGGGTACCATCCAGTCCTCGAACACTCGGCCTCTATCAGCACTGCCCGTCGTCTGCAACCAACACAACGAGGTGCGGGCATAGCCCGTGCAGGGGTGAGTATAACGATACTCAGTAGGGACCCCGAGACCCTCAAGGTCTCACTAAAACCAACAAAGATAACCACAAATAGGATCTCAACAGATAACCTCAACTTATGTATATGCCAATACATATACCTAAGTTATCAAGTAACCCATCTCAATCATGAGGAAACACAAGGATCATGAAATCAACAGAAAACCACTACCCAGGTATATGCCCATACATATACCTAAGTTATCAAGTAATCCATCTCAATTATGAGGTAAACACAAAGGTCAAAAGTCTGAGCTCAAACCATGATTTTCATTATTGAAACCGTAACTGCTGAAGAGCTCCGTCTCTGGAGTGTACAGTGGTCCTGTCACGACTCTGAGGTACTTCTCACTAACCTAAGACTGCTGAGGTACTCGTCCTGTCGAGTACCGCGGTCCAGCCACCCAAACACAGTAGTGCTTCCCTCCGAGGTATGCCACCCAAACACAGTAGTGCACACCCCCTAGTAGCCTGCTGAGGTACTCTCCGGACGAGTACCGCGGGTCTGCACTGTCACACAGGTAGTCCTCCGTCCGCCATGGGTCTGCACCCAAACAAGTAGTGCTCCGTCCACTGGGCTAGTCGAATCACTCCAAGTCAAGTCGGTCAAGCAGTCGTCAGGTCTCAGTCGGCTACACGGTCTCCGTGATCCGCACGCCCGTCTCTGGGAGGGTCCGCTCCACGAGCTACAGGTCGATACTCCAAGTTTCTCAAAGTCCCACGATGAAGTATCTCAAAGGACCGCCTCATCATAGGGGTCTCAATGCAACCGACGGCGCGTTAATCGGATGCCCGGTCTGTGAGTTACTAGCCTTTTCATCCCAGGGGCCCGGTTGGTTTCGTGTGCGAACCAACCTGGCTGTATCTCAACTGTTCCCAGAACTCTCATAAGGTATACTCATTGGGACCGTTTCTCAACGTGATCAACAACGCTGCTGACAGTTCGTCAAACGGACGTCCTGTCTGAAAGATATCAGCTTTCCCGATCCAGGGACCCGGTTGGATTCCGGGTACAATCCAACCCGGCCACTATCCAATTGTATCCAAAACTCGGGCGAAGTATGCCAAAAGTTCCATCTTATCAAGAGGAATACAACGAGACAGACGGCGCATCAATCGGACGCCTGGTCTGTGAGTTATTGTCTTTTTCATTCCAGGGGCCCAGTTGGTTTCGTGAGAAAACCAATCCGGCCGCACTCTGACGACATCCAAACCTCGAGCGGAGTAATCCAAAAGATCCGTCTCACTTAGAGGAATTCAACAAAGTCGACGGCACATCATCCGGACGTCTGGAACTCAAGTTATGAGCGTTTCCGCTCTGAGGACCCGGTTGGTTTCATGTACGAACCAACCCGGCTGAACTCAAAGTATTCTGAAACCTTGAGTTCGATATACCGAAACGACTGTATCGTTCCAAGGATCGTTACGCAACTGACGGTGCGTCGATCGGAGGTCCGTAACCCGAGATATGGGTGTTTGAACCAACTTAGTCTGAAAATAGGGGTTTCGGGCCCGGACCGACCCGGCCCGAGACCCCCCCGGTTGGCCCGAACCAGGTCGACCCGCCCCGGGTCCGGGTCGGCTCGGCGCGGCTGGGCGCGGCCCGGCCCGGCGGCCCAGTTCGGCGACCCGCGCGCTGGGCGCGCGGTCGGTGCTCGGCCAAAACGGCTGAGCCGTTTGTCGGCTCGCACAGGGGGGCACTGCCCCTCCCGTTTCACGAAACTGCGGCCCCTTAATTGGGGCCGCTTTGATCCGGCAAGGGGAATTGATGCCCCCCCCCGGCTCCTCCCTTTCCGTTCGGCCCAACCTGGCCGGCCGGCTCCTTCTCAACGGGACCGGCGTTGGCCGGTCCCCTTCCAGCCCCATCACCAGCGGCCCGGTCCAGCCGCCGGTCACCTTGCTCCACTGCGGCTCGGAACCGGCCGCGGCCCTTATCGTCCGACACGGTGCGACGGCACCGCGCCGCTCCACCGCGGCCCGGCTCTGGCCGCAGCGCCTTCAATTTCCTTCGACGCGGCGCGACGGCATCGCGTTCTTGTTCGACTTCTCGGCATGGCGTGATGGCGTCACGTAATACTTGCAGAGCAATTCTCGCGTGGTGCGACGACACCACGCCATCCCGTTCCATTCACAAAGAAACAATCATGATCATAGGAGGGGGTTAAGACGTGTTTGTGCGGTTCGGCCCCCTCTCGTTAAACGATAAAATTCAGTCGATTAACCACGAAATTCGACATGCTAGAATCAAGAATGGAAATAATTTAATAAAATAATAATAATTCCCTACCTCGGTTCAGGAACGGTGCACGTTAATCGAGCCGCGGAAGACGAGCGTTGCGGAAGTCGGGCGTCGTGGAAAACGAACGTCGACGTCGCGAAGCGAGGATTCGAAGTCATTGACGGAGATTTCGTCGCGGGAAAACCGTCGCGGAAGAGACGAAGCGGAAGAAGGACGTCGCGTCGTGGATACGGCGTCGCGGAAGAACTGTGTTCTTCGGCGGATAAGTTCTTCGTTGAAGAAAGGTGTTCTTCGTGTTCTTCGTCGAGGAAGAAGTTGTTCCCTTAGCTTTTTCTCCAAAAAGCTCTCAAACAACCCAACACCAACCCCTAATAAAATAAGTTCTAAACTTATTTTATTAACACAACAAAGCATTTGAAATTCAATTGTTTGAATTTCAAAAACCTACAAGTAACTCACCAAATTAATTACAACAAGTTGTCAAATATTAATGATGGTGAGTTAATGGGGATTTAGGAATGTGAGGGGTTAAGAAGGGTTAGGGAGTTAGGGGAAAATTGAAAAGGTGGGGGGTTTGTGTAGGCCCCACCCTTTTAATTATCCACACATGGGAAGTTGGGTGGATGCGGGCCCCACCACCAACTTCCCATGGGAGAATCTAACCACCTTGAAAAGGAAATAAAATTGATTTAACAATTTTATTTACTTTTTAACTAAACCCCATTAATTAACTTCTTCTCCCACACAAACGCAACTATGGTAAAGGTTCCCTTAAGCGATTACCAGTGTTGCGAGTTCATCGGTGCCATCGGATTTCAATTCCGAGCACCAGTTAAAAAGTTAGGAAAACCCGCTCGTTCGTTCGCTGAACGTACCCGAGCCAAACTTTGGAAAATGATTCCGGGCACACCGGGCCTCGGAATCAGGTGCCGTCAGAAACCGCATTCTTGTAAAATCCAAAATAAAATTTAGAAAAAAATTCCCTTGAATTTTACGGGTCTTTACATAAAACCTTGATAATTAGTTTATATCATGTTTAGGAAGAGGATGTAGGAGGCTTCAAGAATTAGTTGTTATTGGGTATGTAATTTCTACCAAAAATAGTTTTCCAAGTAAAAAATTTTTGTTCAAGTTTTAGATATCATGCTTCGATATTGAATGTTAGCTTTGGGTCGAAGCTGGGAGATCATCTACCATCCATGGAGCTTTCATATGACAACAATTACCACTCCATCATCGGCATAGAACTATTTGAGTCCATGTACGAGAGACCTTGTGAGCCCCCACTTTACTTGTGAGAGCTAGTGGAAGACAACTCTTATGGTCCTAGAGTTGGAGATTGTGGTGTTTGTGAAAGGTTCAGTCCATATAGGGGTAGGTGTGGATTTATAAATTTCATTAGGGTCCTATGTGGACTAATGATAGAAGACTTTAAAGTTCAACAAGGATATCCTGTATAGCAAGATATCTCATCGCGATGTGGATTATGGAGTATGTGATGGGATAACAGACTATCTCTGAGGCTCATAGTCTATTTAACTAGTTATAGTGTTGGGTTAGGGAGGTAGTGTACCACTTGACCCTACAGCTCCAAAAATACCATGTGCTAGGTGTTTTCCACATGTCACTGCTAAATATATATGTTAATGAATCATTACAAGATATTGAACACAATGAGAAGGAAATAGAAGATGGAGTTACCTCTTTAAGGTGTATGGGTTATTTGAGACCCGATAGAGAATACCCTCTATGGGAAAGTGTTTCCATCAGGTGTTCATCTTTTAATATCATGGGAACCTTATGGAGAGCTCGTTGTAGTGGTAGGACCAGTTGAGAGCTCATTTTTCCCCTATGAGTAGGCTTTCTCTTTTTAGAACAAAAATATGTGAAGGTGTGGAGAGTGTAATGACACTTTTTCATGTAAGACTTCAGAATATTTCTAAGGATATTTTTGGATCCAAAAGATGAGTTGGTCGGAGATTTTGAGTCTCAGTGAGCCCAATATTGATATTATAAAAATTTTAAATATATTAATAACATGTGTTCATATATTTTATGAAATAATGAATTTACTCCCAAATAGAGTCTTGGGTCAGAAATCTAAGACCACTGTTAAGTCTATAATTTGGGATTTACACTAGGCATGACATAAAGTTTCCCGATGTCAGATTTTTGATTAAGGGAAACCGTTGGTGGGTATGATAAGTAAATTGATTAATTATTTTAATTTATTTATTTAATAGATAAACATAATTATCTCCCTCTATATAAGTCTCACTATGGAAAATCCCCAAAGATATCCAAATAAACCTAAGAGTGTAGAGAGGATAAGTAAAGAGATGATGTTGGAGGATCATGAATGAGGGTCGATGAAAAACCGATCGAGGATAATTGTGAGATGATCAAAAAACACAGCAGGATCATCACCTTCATAATTAGAGGAAATTTTATTTTCCATATATTGATTTAATATTAATGTAGTAAATTTTATTTGTGGTTTTTTCGCTATTAAAAGTTTAGATAAATATGAATTTATCATTTTTATGATTAATTTGTTAATCAATCTTATTTGGGTTATCTAATATTTTATTTCTGTAACTAGATCTAGAAATTTTATATTTATTTTTTCTCAATGATTATTTTTTATTTGATAGACTTTTTTCATTATAATTCATCAATGATGGAAAAATGAACACAACCATTCATTGATACTCACATTTTTTTTGTGTGTTTTTTTCCTCCGTTATTTGCATTCTTCATCAGTAATCAGTTGACTAGTGATTAAATGGTATTCATGATTATTGAAAATTTTGTGTTAATTATTTAGCATAATGGATTTCAGTTATGAGTCTGTATTTGGAATTTTGGAGAGACTACAGATGTGTGGTAGTGATGACCAGAACCCAACTTTGGACCAAGTATTGGTGGATTGCAAATTGGATTGAGTGGAACTCTTCATAGGATTAGTTATTCATTTTTCCAGGAAATGGGTGGCTAGAATCCAGTCATTGGAGATAATGGAGTCCGATGTTGGTGCGAATTATAGGATTACTATGATCCAGGATGTGAAGTTTTTACATATGGATATAATATATGGTTTTAAATGAATTATGTCCTGAATATGATTTACATATAGCCATCAAGGGAAGTTTTTGTTATTATTATTACTATTAATAATATAAATAGTATAAAAAATTTGAGTTGTGATAATTAAAAATAATAAAAATAATAAAGAATAGATAATAAGGGGTGAGAGGTCCCCTCTACGAGAAAAATGGGCATGATAAGAAGTGATTCCATTTTGTTTTAAACTATTATTATTATATATAATAATAATAACAATAATAATAATATGAATTAAAAAAAAGGAATCCACTAAGGCTAGTGTGATCTCCAATGTGAAGGGGAGGGGTAGAATACTTCTCATTACTTTTATATATTATATAAATTCTTAAATTCTAAATATTATTTCTATGAAAACCTCGATTCAATCATAACTTCTTTGTGAGATATCAGATTCTCCATCCATCTATTGCATCACAATCGTGGATGGAGGTGGAATATTCATGAACAATTTTGTATATTTTATTCTGAATCATAGCTTGGGCCCATGAAGTGATGTACGTGTTTCATATGATGAAATGCATTTTTTCACTGGGTTTCCATTTTGGGAAAGTGAATAGTCTATCAAAAGTTTTTTTCTATAAAGATCACAACTATGTGATCCATTTGTCTATCCACGTCTATTTGGTGTGAAATATTAGTAGATATATGTTTTAGCCTTTTAGACTGACGATGAGCCTCGTACGTTCATCAGGATTTTTCTAGACTCGAAGTTTGGTCTATGATATGCCTATAATGAGTAGTTTTCTATTTATACCAAGATGGTGGAATTCCTTTTGGAAATAGATATAGAAATGTAGGTGATATGACTTTGAAAATTTCATCAATGACTCTTGGCTGAAAATAGTGGTTGAAGTGGACTACCAGAGATGTTGGGGTCAGAAAACCCATAGAGCACAAGGGTAAGGACCCCACACACTCTCTACACTGGTAGCACTAATCGAGTTTTTTCTAGAGAGGGTTACTAGGGTTAGAAACCCCCATTTCACACCAAGGTGTGGGTGCCTTATATTATTTATAGGTAGGTCTGCAACCCCCTTAAAACCTGGGGTGAAGGTCCTCAATCTATGGTAGTAAGGGTTGTCAAACCCCTGTCATACTAGGGTGTGGATCCCTGATGCACTTTACACTGGTAGAGTTGCAACTCCCTCTTTCTATTTATGGTGTAGGGACTCTATCTATAGAAATTTTACTCCCTAATCTTCAAGCTCTAGCAGGGATAATTTATTCTATGGGAATTGTGGCTCCACCATCTATGGAGCTCAGTAGTGAGGAGTGGACCCCACCACAAATATTTTTACAGTTACCCTCAATTTTCATACATTAACACTGCATAAATTCTTCAGACAACCTAAAATATTATACAAATATACACCCAAATACTGTACTAGTCTACTTCCTTTGGAAACTTGGAAACATAAACATGGTTACATAAATGAGATGCATCATCCCCCACTAGGTTCTTCATGACTAAAACCCTTATTAGACACAAGAAACATAATACATATCTTCATAACCTGGGGGAAGAAAATATAAAAATGGGTGATCTCAAATGCTCAGTAATGGTAAACAAGGGAGATACTTAAGGATAATAATGAGAAAAAGTGTATGAAATCATGATCCTAAATATAAAACATCATACCATTAATATCAAATATCATAAATGTGAATCATGGCCCAAATCTTGGCTGTTTATAAGATAGGAATCATAATGAAAAAAAATAACATAAACCATGAAAGCATAAAATAGGATTAAAATGTGGAATTATGGTAGACACATAAGATTATAAAATGATTTCTATAGTAACCAAGGCATCATTATTAAGACCATCTTGGAAGTATGGGTTCACTCCTCATACCATCTTCGTAGTCATGGTTCACTCCCATGAACATATTAATAGCATGAGTTCACTCCTCATACCATACTGGTATCCATGGTTCACTCTCATGGTTATATTAGTAGTCAAGGTTCATTCCCATGACCATATTATTCAATCCCAATAGATATAAATCTTTACCTTATGCATTGGAGGGAGATATATGTCTCAAACATCTCATAGTGAAATCAGACATACATTTTCGACAATATCATAAATAACCATATCATAACCCATGAAATGAAATGGGTATTATAAACATTTAATCATATCATAACCTATGGAAAAAATATAGGTTTCCTAATCATTTCATCCTAAACATAACCCATGAAAATATGGGGGTTTCAAAATCATATCCCTCGTGAAAGTGAAATGACTTTCATAAACTTAATGCCATTAAAACATAATCCATTAAGAGAAATAATATGAATAGAATACTTTAATAATTTCTTTATAAACAATATAGTAACACTAATGGATGTTATCATAGATGGGAAAGGAATTTAAAATATTTTTTAAAAACATTTCTTGAGTAAAATATACTTTCTTCATTAAAAACTCATTCTAAGACATAAAACATTTTTGAAAACATTTTTCATGGAAAATAGATTTCAAAACTTATAAAGAAATATTTGAAACAAATAAAACATTTCTAAAATCATATTTTACTTGAAAATATTATCCAAGTACCATTTTAAAACATTTTTGAAAACATTTTTGAAAACATGGTTTTCTAATACAACATATTTCTTACCGAAGAGAGAAATACAGTTATATTTTCATAAAAAAACATTTTATTAAATATCATAAGTACCAAAGAGTGGTGAAATGGTAATAAAACATGAATATATAATTAATAAAAATATGATAAGAAAATTCATGAGTTTTCTTAATATATTGCTCATAATATTTCATCAAACGGATCATAAACATAAACAATCTCAAAAAGAGATGATATTTTTTCAATAATGTCTTATAACATGGTAAATTTGGATCATAAACCTTATGTAATAAATGTAAATTACATTAATTTTGATATTAATGATATAAAATGTAAAATGAAATTGTATACACCAGAAAAAATAATTTATGTGCATAATAAAACATGTTTCTCAAAAAAGGAAAATAGAGAAAAAACTATCTTATCGATTTGGTAGATTTTATAGAATTAACCCCAAGAAACAAATATAATACAATTGATTTATAAATAACCATAAATTTATTTATAATAATCATTTAATAAATCCATGGGAATATTGAACACCCCAGAAAAGTAATTGGTGGTGAATAAATCATGTATCTCACAAAAATAAAAAGTGAGATGAAATCCCCTTACCTTGTGTCTTGACTCTCATCGTACTCAATAAAAATGACTATATAATAAATATATGTATATTAAATATCATTTAAATAACCATTTTATTATATATAATACCATATATGGTTTTATTATGACCTTATATTACTCATTGTTTAACAATCCTATGTTAAGGTTTCACTTCGGGTAATATTCACTGTGTTCTTTGCATGTGTATAAATTTGTTATATATTTGGTACTTATACTTATAACATGATCTAAAGAACATAAATAATGATTAAAAATTCATTTATATTAATTATATCTATGTCATAATAATATTTAGAGTATAAAATTATGAAATTCAAAACATCATTCATGGAGACGGTAAGTGGTACGTATGCTTAAATGTTGTTTCTATTTTTACTGTCATAATGATTTAAAGAAGGTAAATGACATATGTGTATATATAATTATATATATATAATTATTCTATTTGATGTATTATACCATATATATCATATAAGTTTACTATACCCCTCATTAATACATTTCATGTAGTGTGTAAACGAATCACATCGCTTGAGTGGGTGGTAGTCCACACTTCCTCAAACAAAATTACCGTATTTACATCAACTGTAAAGTCAAAAGATATGTGTTGTAAAATTATTAAATAATATTAAATAAATAATAAATATAATATATATATATATATAAACATAGTTTCCATCATAATTTCCACCATGAGATGTGGTAAGGAAAAAATTAGCAATCATCATTTTGTTAGGCAGTAGTTCGTCGTACACATAAACTGTATGTTTGTTACCCATAAAATGAAGGTGTGTGCAAGTGTAGGTCAAACCATTACCATAAAAATTATATTATAATTAATATATTTTTTTATACAATAATGGAATAATTATATTGGAGGGGGGTGAAATAAAATTGAAGAAAGGATCTTAAGAGAAGTTGTTACCTCCAAATAGGGTAACTCCTTTTGGTTAGTGCCAAAAGTATTCATTAGATTGGTTTCTTACCAAGTTGAGGCTTCTATAATGAATGTAAAGATTTTATAATATTTATTGGGTAGATATTTTCCAATCCAAAGTGTCTTGAGAGGTGAGAGGAAGTGGTATGAGAGGAGGCCTTTTTATAGGGGTGGAGGAGTGGAACACTTATAAATATTTAAAGAGAAAATTTCACCTACATTTTTCTTGTTTAAAGTGGATAAAATATTGGAAAAAATTAGATACAAGGGATTATAGAGTTTCATTATTCCGATAAAGTGTCTCTTTAACTAATCGCTAGTCCATTTTGGGTCTTTAATTTAAGGTTTAGTACTTAGTTAACCAAATGTTTATCTTAATCGATGTAATTAATTTTAATCACATTCACTATTTTTTGGTAAAACTATAAGTTAAAATTATTTGAAATTATAAATTTTTTTATTCCAAATATGGAAGTAATTTTTAAAAATTATAATCACATAAGTGGATGAAATTAATTTAAAACAAATCTTGTTGATGGGATGACATTGTGGGTTTTTAAAGTAAAAACGTCCAAAAGATTGTTAATCCTTTATACCCAATTTCAATGTGAAATTGGTTCCAATTACCTAAATTATATTAATTGATAATAATTTTATCTAATTAAACTTTTCAACCAGTTTAAAATATAATTTAAACATATAAATAAATTAAATGAAAAAGTAGTCTTGAATTAAAATTAATTATTTTTCATTATTCATCCAAAAATGAAGTTTCTCAGAAAAAAACCCAAAAAAACACTCAAATTTAATTTAAAAATTATGAATTCAAAATAAATCATATTTTATCAAATTAAATATTTTAATGTGTTTAAAATTTATTTTATTATTTTTCCCACAAGGACATTAAAAGCATATCATTTGAGAAAATAGTATTTCTAAATAAACAAAGACTTTACCAAAAATTATATCATTCATTATGAATATATTTTATTTATATAAAACAATTATAAAAAATATTTGAATTTTTTTATTATTATTCATATTAATATGTTTAATGTCTAGGTTATAATTATCTCATTTAAATAATTATAAAAATAAAATTATGTTATGTAGAAACATAGGTGTTTTGAGTAATATATGCCAAGTTGGTGTTGCATATAACATATTCCAAGTTGATGTTCCATGTAAATTATTCCACTTTGGTCCCCTAATAAAGAAAGTTTTTACTTATTTCATTACAATACATTGATGAAAATTTAAATTATTTGAAAAAAAAAAGTCTATAAAAACTCGGGTTGTTCCATTCTATAACCCTTAAAATGAATTTCATCCCCAAAATTCATCAGTCGGGTAAAGAAATGAGTTTAATTCTACTTCATTATAGCCATAAGTTCCCACATATATTTTTATAACCGATTATTCATCTAAAAAACATTGACCATAGGAGTGGTCTTGTTTCATATAACTTTATTTGATCGATTCCTAATTTAATTGGGTTTTTCTTTATAAAACACATCCTCCTCAATATGATATATGAGTTTACTACATGTGAAGGGTCAGGTATATACTTCCACAGGAGAGATATATGGAACACATCCTATACTTGAGAGATATTTGGAGAAATTTACAAGATATATGATATCATCTTGATACGATCAATAATCTCAATTAGACCGATATACCTTGGGTTTATTTTCCATTTTTTTAACCTCTTTACTTTATTCTAGGGTGATATTCATATAAGAAATTTTTCAGTAACTTCAAATTCTTATTAATGATATAGGTTTTATGTATAACATTTTGGTAGACTTTGAGCTACCTTGATATGCTTCTGAATGGTTATAACATTCTCGACCATTTCTTCATTAATCTCATGTCCCAATAGATTTTATTCTCCAACCTCATCCCAATATGTTGGAGCTCTACATTTATTCCCTTAAAGGGATTCATAAGGTTCCATCTGAATTACTGAGTGAAATCTATTTTTTTAAGAAAACTCAACTTGATGAATGTTTTGATCCCAAGCACATGTGAAATCCAAAGAATAAGATATCAACATATCCTCTAGGGATTGAATTTTTCATTCATATTTTTCATCTGTATAAGGATGAAAATCAATGATGAAACTATATTCAGTATCAAGGGTTTTCTGAAGACTTCTCCATAACTTTGAGATGAACCTCTGAACCTGATTCAACAAATAGTAATGGGTTACTCCATGTATCCTTACCTATTATTTAATGTATATCCAAAAAAAATGATCACGAGAGAATTCTTCACTAAAATTGAAAAAGTGTGATGAATTAGTAAGGTAATCGACTACCACCCATATAGCATTAAACCCTTTATATGTTTTGGGTAGTCTGATGACAAAATTTCTAGTGATGTTCTCCCATTTTTATTATGGTATGGGTAATGTATCCAACATCCCCTTTAAATTTTATCTTTCAGCCTTACCTTGTTGGCATACCTTGCACTGAGTTTTAAAATCTTTGATATCTATCTCTATTATATTCCACTAGAAGTAATCTTTCATACCCCTTTACATCTTCATACTTCGAGGATGAATAGATAATGAAGAACTATGAGCTTCCTCCAATAAATCCTTTTTCAAATTTGGTATGGAAGGAACACATAAATGGTTCCTGAACCTTATCATTCCATCCTGATCAAGTTTAAACTCAAGAAAATTTGTAACATTCTTTTTCAAGTCTACGTCTTTCTTCTGGGCCTCTGTACACTTCACTAAGACAGAGGAATGATGATTCATTTGACAAATATAAGATTTTCCCCTTCCTTCAGGATTTCTAAATCCATCCATTGAAAATCCATAAATATTAAATCTTTTGTGATCATCATCAGGCATAAGCTTGCATGATTCTTATGACTCAAAGCATCAGCAACCTTGTTCAATTTCATAGGGTGATAATGTATTGAGAAATCATAATCCATTAAAAACTCTAACCATATTCTCTAGTGCATGATTATATCCTTCCTTGTGAATATATATTTTAGAATTTTATTACTCATATATATATCACACTTTTCTCCATAAATTTTATTCCACCATATTATTAATGAAAAAATTACCACTTTTATCTCTAAATCATGAGTTGGGTAATTTTTTTCATGAATCTTCATCTGCCATGAGGAAAAAGTGATAACCATGTTTTTATGGATAATAACATATCCCAAACCCTTATTGGATTTATCACTATAGATAACAAACCCTTCTCTTCTATTGGGTAATGTAAGAATAGGTGCACTGACTAACACTCTCTCTACTTCCACGAGTTTTTCCTCACATTCATCTATCCTATGGAACAATAAACCCTTCTTTGTTAACATGGTTAGAGGATTAGATAGACATAGAAAATTCTACACATACCATCAATAATATCTATCTAAACCAATAAGTCTACGCATGGTTGGTCTAGGTTATCATTCAATTTCCTTTATCTTTGATTGATCTACTACTATACCATCTCTTGAGATTATGTGACCAAACAATGAAACCTTTTGCCGAGAAAATTTACACTTAGTAGATTTTTCATATATTTTATCCTTCTTAAGGGTCTTTAATACAATTCTCAAGTGATCTTCATGTTGTTTATTTATTTTGGAAAACATAATAATATTATCTATAAAGACTACTATAAACTGGTTGTGGTTTTCACTAAATACTCTATTAATCAAATCCATAATTATATAAGGGGAATTAGTAAGACTTAAAGTAATTACTATATATTCATAGTGTTCATAACTTGTAAGTAATTTCATCTTTGGTATATCCTCCTTATTTACCCTCAATTGATGATATCCAGAATGAAGGTCAATCTTGAAAAAGTATTGAACTCCACACAGTTGATCAAACAAGTCATCAATATGGGGAAGAGGATACTTATTCTTGATTGTGATCTTGTTCAACTCCCAATAATCTTGGTAGAGTTGCATCGATCCATATTTTTTTTCAAAATAAGAAGTGATGCACCCCAAGGTGTCCAAATTTTCTGAACGTATCCCTTATCAAGGTTTTTTGGGAGTTGTTTCTTCAATTCTTGGATCTCAATTGGGGCCATTATATAAGGAGACTTTGAAATTGGTGTGGAAATCGGTATTAGTTCTATTGAGAAGACACCTTAACGTTTTGGTAGAAGTCTAGGGAAATATTTCAGAAAAACATCCACAAAAGCCCTAATAATAGGCTTATCCTCGATGTCAGTTTTCTACCCAACCATTTGAGATAAATAACCCTTATAAATGGGAACTAATAACCATACACTAGATGTAGTCTCTGCAGGAATTTAATACTTATCTTCAAATGGATGTATGATCATAGGAGAGTTTGAAAAATCAAAATTAACTACCCTTTCCCATCAATTAATGTAGAATTTATACAGATAATTCAAATACATTCCTAAGATAACATCAAATTCATCCAAAGGAAAAATCAGAGGATTTGTAGGAAGCAAACTCCCAGAAAAATCAGCCTGAGAGGAATCATTACATGGGATAAAATCATTTTACTATTAGGGTTTTGCACTACTAATTACACATATATTTATTTTAGTATAATCTTAACACCCTTATAAAATTCATTGTATATGAAAGAGTGGGTTGATCCATAATCAAGTATGAAATTATAAATTTTAGAATATATGGGAAGTGTACATTTCATCACATAGTTAACACACCCCGCATCAAAAATAGAGATTGAATGAAATTTCCCATCATCCCTCTACATAAGAGGTTTCTAACATTGATCATCATCACCAACCCTTGAGTTTGGGAAGTGTTTAGCATAATGACCATTCTTCATACACATGTAGCGTTGAATCATGGGAAGGGAATTATCTTTTTTTTCTCCATTCTCACCATTTTATAAATTATTCACATTACTTTGGAATTCAAATTCCTGATTTCTATCCCTTCGATTCTCAAAACTTTTATTAGACCCCTTAAGGGAATTTCCTCTATTCTTCCTCCCACACTTAGATCATAAATTAAATCCCACCTTCTTCTCATAATGGTTTTTATATTTTCCTATAAACTAGATCTTCCTTTTCTTGTCAAAATCATAGCATTGATACATCACTCTAATCTCTATTTCATCTTTGATTTCACAATTCACAATATCTTTGTAGCTACAAAATTCTCTTATAGACAGTGGACTTATGAGACTTGGATTTAATCTACTAAAGAACCTATCAACTTTACATTAAATTTGGATGAAAATTTTTGAATCATACCTAAAAAGTCTCAGAAAATTATCCCCATAGGTACCAATAGATTCATCATCCCTTTTCATTA
The DNA here is from genome assembly GCA_963277665.1 of Viscum album. Classification (NCBI taxonomy): domain Eukaryota; kingdom Viridiplantae; phylum Streptophyta; class Magnoliopsida; order Santalales; family Viscaceae; genus Viscum; species Viscum album. The sequence continues at coordinate 1,926,688,719 of OY728160.1, forward strand.
ACTCAGTTAACTCTTTATCTATCTTGGAATGAATAATCCAAGGAAAGTACTTATTGAAATATATATTCTTAAACTCGTTTTGATCCATTCATTCAAGATTATCTTTCTGCCTTATATTCTTTATTAGAGTCCATCACTAGTCCACCTCTCATTCTAAATGATAAACAACCAGATTGAACTTCACCTGCTCTAAACACTAGAGAATGGAGAATATCTTTTTATCACTATTGTTTCATTTTTCAGAAACAAGTGGATTAGAATACCCTATAAGAGAAGGGGTATTTTTCCTTTTGAAATACTCAATATTATTTTGTTCCCTCATTCTTAAATTGGTAATTCAACCATGATTCACAGCTTGAGAAAACTGTGTGATCATAGAAATGCAGTTTTTAATTCTAGATCCCATAGAATTTAGTTGATCGGGAGGAAAATGGTTGTATTGTCCATCACAATATCCATTAATGTGGTTCTTTTGGATAATACCCATTGTCTAAAACCAAAATCATAGAGCAAAAAACAATTATCATTTTTGAAAACCACATAATCCTAAAAATTCACTTATATAATGTCTAAATTATGAAATATTCATTAATCGAGGACACATTATGTTTATCCTAGGTTATTCATATCCAAATTATATTTTAAATCGTTCGTGATGGCTTATGAAGAGTTTGTGAAATTTCAAAGCATATCACCTAGGAGTTTCAAACTAGGTGTGCAGCAAGGACCATTGTTGTGTACCAGATTTCCCCTAGTTAGGCATAGAACATCTTTTCAGATTTGATACCCCTAAGTACATCGTTTCCAGAACCACATCCTCTTGTAGAATCTAGATAGGTATGTATTTATAAAAAACCACTCACTATATCCTTTAAAAAATTCCATTAAATTTTCCTATACTTTTCTTTAACCTTAGAAATATACCTAGGAATGTCCTTAGGGTTCTCACTAAGGTTTTCTCATCCTATCTTCCAAAGGTTTACTAAACCTTTTCTTTGATACCAACTATAGAGACCCTTCCTTTTCATACATTAAAACTACATAACTTTTTCGAAAAATATTAAACATTATACAAAACAATTCCCAAATACCATACTAGTATATTGCCTTTGGAAACATAGAAACATAAATCATGGTATATAAATGAGCTACATCATCTCTTAATGGGTTTTGTTCTTCTTGAATAGAACTCTTCTTTTACACATAAAACATATAACATATCATCATAACACAAGGGAAGTGAAAATAAATAGCGGTGAACTCAGATGCTCAGTAAGGGTAAACATGGGAGATATGTAAGCATAATCATGTGCATAAGGGTATGAGAACATGATCATGAAAATAGAATACCATACCCTGCATATAAAATATCTTAAACATGAATCATGACATAATGCTTGGAAGTTCAAAAGATATGAATCATAAATAAATAATTAAAATAATACAGGAAATGATAACATAGGAATAAAATTTGGAATTGTGGAAGACTCGTAAGCATATAATAGGATTTTCAAAGTAGCAAAGACATCACTGCCAAAACCATCTTGGTATTATGGTTTCACTCCCCATACCATCTTGGTATACATGGTTCACTCCCATGTCCAAATTAGTAGGATGATTCCATTACTCATACCATCTTGGTAGTCATGGTTTACTCCCTTGACCATTTTATTAGTCAAGGTTCATTACCAAGACCATCTTAGTCTACCTCATGAGATAAAAATCTTTAACCAATGCATTGGAGGGAGATATAGGGAACACCCATCTCAAAGTAAAATCATACATACATATTCCCAAAGATCATAAATAATCATACCATAAACCATGAAATGAAATGGGTATTATAAACATGTAATCATATCATAACCTTTTTAAAAAAGATAAGTTTCATGATAATTTCATCATATAAATAACCCATGAAAAGAAGTGGGTTTCAAAAGAATATAACACATTAAATATAAATGGGTTTCATAAACACCATTCCATCAAAACATAATCCATTCATATAAAGAATATGAATGGAAAAATTGAATAATTTCCCTAGAAAGACATTAGTAACACCAAACAATGTTATCTTAGATGGGAAATATTTTTTAAATATCTTTTAAAAACATTTATTGATGAAAATAACCTTTCGGTATTGAAAATTCATTTTAAATTATAAAACATTTTTGAAAAAAAAATCCTTGAAAATAGCATTGAAACTTATAAAGAAATATTTAAAAATCAAAAAACATTTTAAAAATAATTTTTTCTAGGAAAATTATCTTCAAGGATCATTAAAAAACATTTTTTAAAATATGTTTTCTATATCAAACATATTTCTGACCGAAAGTAGAAATATGGTCATCTTTTCAAAAAAACATTTTCTTAAATATCTAAAGTAATAAAGAGAGGAAAATGGTACTAAAAAATATATCATGAATAACCAGAGTATAATAAAATTCATGATTTTTCTAGAGAGATATATAATAATATTTCATCAAATCATGCATAAACATAAACAATCTCGAAAAGCGATGAGATTATTTCAATAAAGTCTTATAACTTGGTAACGTGGGATTATACTCTCCATTCATGAAAAGTAAGTTAAATGTATCGTAAAATATCATTAAAAAAAGTATTTTCATGATATATCATGTATAATTGAAGTATATTCACCACAAAAAAATAATTTAGGTGCATAATAACAATTGTGCCTCAAAGAAGGAATATTGAGAAAAAACTATCTTATAGATTTGATAGATTTTGAAACATTAAAACCATGAAATAAATATCATATAATGGATATATAATTAACCATAAATTTAAGTTTAATAATCATTTAATACATACATGGTCAGTATACACACCACAAAAAGGTAATGGGTGCTGAATAAATCATTAATCACTTGGAAAAAAAGAGTGAAATGAAATCCCCTTACCTTGTGTCTTGACCATAACCATACTCATTAAAACCACCTATATAATATATATAAGTTTACTATAAATCTTATAAATAACCATATTATTATATATAATACCATATATTGTTTTATTATGTCATTATATTACCTACTAGTCAGCAATCTAATGTTAAGGTTTCACTTCGGGTAATATTCGATTTGTTCTTTACATGCGTCTTAATTTGTTTTATATTTGTTCCTTATACTTATATTTTGATTTATAAAATTTAAAATCATGATATAAATATCATTTATATTCATTATATTTTGTTTATAATAATCTATAGAATATATAAGTATGAAATTGAATACATCATTCATGTATGTGGTAAGTTGTACAAGCACATTAACGTTGTTTCTGTTTTTATTGCCGCATTGAAAGAAATAAGGTAAATTACATATGTGTATATATTTATATATTTATATATTTATTTATTATATTATCATGGTTTATATCATATATATCATATAAATTTAATAAACCCAACCTTAATTCATTTCATGTAGTGTGTGAACGAATCACATTGCACTGAGAGGCAGTAGTCCACACTTCGTCAACTGAAATTATCATATTTACTAAAAATAAAAGGTACCATGATATGTGTTTTAAAAGGATTATATATGCTTAAATACATAATAAATATAATATATAACATATATAAACATATTTTCCACCATAATTTCCCCCATGATAGGTACTAAGGGGAAATGAGCAATCATCGTTTTGTGTGGTGGTAGTTCGTCATACACATAAAAAGTATGTTCATTTCCGATTATATGGAGGTGTTTATATGTTTATATTCAACCCTTATCATAAAAAAATCCGATTATATTTAAGGAATTTTTTGATACAATAATTGAATAAGGATTTTTGAGGGGTGGATAAATAAAATAAATGAAAGGAGCTTGAGAGAAGTCATTACCTATTAATTAGTAAACTACTATTGGTTTAAGGAAAAAGGTTCCTTGAATTGATTATTAACTAATGGAAGGCTTATAGGAGGAAGTTATTTATGTTATGAAGTGTATTGGGTGGAGATTTTCTATGCAAAAGTGGCTTGATATGTGTGAGGAAGTTGGAGGAGATGAGGCCTTTTTATATTGGTGGAGGAGTGGCACTCTTGTAGATATTGGAAGAGAGAATTCCACCCACGTTTTTCATGTTGAAATTGGATCCAATAATGTTAAATATTTTATAAAATGGATTATACGGTCAAAATATGGCCATAAAATGGATCTTGGATAATTTTTTAGGTCATTTTGGGTCTTAAATTTATGGTTTAGTACTTTGTTAACCTAATTTTTTTTCTTAATCATTATAATTAATTTTTATAAATTTCACTAATATTTTTGTTAAAAAACTAAGTTGAAATTATTATAAATTTTAAATTATACGTATTCCAAATATTTAATCCATTTTCAAAAATTCTAATCCTAGAAGTTCCATAAATTAATATAAAAATAATCCCATTGACGGGACGACACTGCGGGTTTTTAAAGTAAAAACGTCCAAAAGTTACCTATGTTTTTTAACCCAATTTCAAAGTAAAATTGTTTAAAATTAAATTAATTGGATTAACTAAAATAAATATTACCTAATTATTATTTTAAACTAATTTTAAATATAATTTAACCTTATAAATAATTTAGATGAAAAAGAAGTTTTGAATTAAAATTCATTATTTTCACTATTCATCTAAAAATGATGTATCTCAAAAAATATCAAAAATTAATCATAAGATAATTTTGAAACTATAAATTAAAAAATTAATTTTACTTCATAAAATTAAATTTATAAACATGTCTAAAATTAATTTTATTATTTTCCACAGAATGACATTAAAAGCAGTTCAATTGAGAAAATAGTGTCTTTAAACAAAAAAATGACTTTACAAAAAAAGTATATCTTACATTATCAATCTATTATATATATAAAACAATTAAATAATATCTGAAAGTTTTTTATTAATATTTATATTACTAAGTTTAACGGATAGTTTATAATTATCTCATTTAAATAAATAAATCAATAAAATGATTTTTCGAAGAAACACCGATGTTGTGCATAACAGACACGAAGTTGGTGTTGCATGTAACATATGTCAAGTCAATGTTTCATGTAATGTACTCTGATTTAGTGTCATGTGAAAAAAATGTTTGACTTAGTTCATATCAAGACATAAATGAAAATTTAATTTATTCAAGAAAAAGGTCAATAAAAAGATAGGGTATTACTATTCTAGTGAGGTTACATGAGATGCATGACTAGAGGACAGTGAATCTATTGACTATAGAGAAAAGTATCATAGTTTGGGCTCTTCCACATGGTTTGTTATATAGTTTTTTATGATGTCGGGCATCAAGGATGGACCTTTCTAACTATGGGAAGACTCATTATTCTTAGCTGAGCTGTAGAGATGGGGATCCTCTTTCTCTCTCATTTGTGAATCTTGTTGAGAATATATGTGTTTCCATTGTGGTTGTTTTCTCATAAACGTATTGTAATTACATCATTATTATGAGATTACTACTCTCTTTTGATGCTTTGTGTTTGGGTGTTTGAGGGTTTCTCACTGGGTATGTATATACTCACCCACACATGGGATTATATCACATGTATTTTGTATTAGGAAGATAATATATAGATTATAAATGAATATTGTGGACCTCATATCACTGAATAATAGAAGTATATGGTGATGTTGACCATATTCGGTGGCCAGATTCCAGGATCTGGAGATGGGATCTCCCCTACTCTACTCTCTACTGTTGATTTCATATTACTTTTTACCTTTATTTTTTATTTTGGAGGGTATTTTTTCCCATATATCATTTTTTATTACTTTTTTCTACCCTGATATGTATTTCCTAGAAGTTATTTTGTGCATTTTTACACTCTAGGTGTTCATTATTTTGTTATACCATTGAATTATTTCATAGATATGGTTTTTTGTGTGTTTTATTTATAAATCTACTTAAGGTTAATGCCTTCCACTTATTCTATACATTTTTTATGCTTATCACCAGGCCCTAGCCCATTAGAGGTGGTCTTAGGGTTGTAGCGGATCGGGTCATCACTGGCTAGGTATGGCCTATTGGGTAAAGTAATTCCATTTCCTTGCCCTTTATCATGCCTTTTAATATTTTTATATAAAAAACATTTCAACTGCATTACTTATTACCTTAATTGAGGCATAACCATTTTTGAATTTAGGATAATCAGGTTTAAAATTTGTACTGAGACAAACTATATTTGGCAATTCCCTAAATCACATGACCGTTGGAAAGGGGGAATTGTTTTGTCGAGGAGGGTATTTCAGGACTATATAATCTAATTCATCCCAACTAAAGCATAATTACTGAAAAATAAATTTAATTAAAAAATACAACTGCATCTAAAAAAAATACAAAACTATGGATTTACTTGAAACCTGCTTTCAAAACACCAATATTCATATGATTCTTCCTTTCTTTGAACTACTTTTAAAATCAAATTAGATTCTTTACCTTTCTTAAAACCAATTAAATAAAACTGTTTTTTTTACTCCAACTGAACTAAATCACCATCTTATGGTTTCAACATTGATCTTTTTGTATAAAATATTTTAATTAATTAGTATCATAGTTTGATTCTTTTTATAAATTTATATTTTGGTTAGCTATGTAAGGAAATAATTACTCCCTCAAAAGCATGTAACATTGATCTTGATGGATTATTATAATCCTTATTCTTCATGGTTTTTTTCCCTTGTTGACTACATACCCTTTGTGTAAAAACAAACTTTCTTCCTATTTTTATTAAATAATTTCATTAAGTCCCTATCCACTACATGGATATAAGATTCTATATAATTCCTATCATCCCATTTTGAATATTCATTATAACCTTTAGGTATCACTCTTATTAGTTTCTATAGACCCATATCTAGAGAAATTGGACCTAACTTGATTTTGATACCATCTAAGAATAACCTACTTCCATCCATTGGTATCTTCAGGACCCACAACCTATTAATTTATCTCTGAGAAATAATTTTGGAAGAAAAATCCCAAGGAATTAACTTTCCCTATGGATGTTGGATGCCTACCATGTTTGTTATCCATTGAATATAAAAATGAATTGATTGTTGGCATTACCATCAATTAATCCATTCACATAGATATCCTAAGGTAAATTATATATTGACACCTATAGGATCTTCGAGTGAATGGGTTCATCGTGTTGAACATCCTATGTGACAAGATGACCCTCATTATTCATACTAGAAGAAGTTCCACACACACAAAAATTGGTTGGTCCAGGTTAAAATGATTATGTATATTTAAAAAACATATCCATCAAACTCTGGGTAAGAATTCTCCCTCCCAAAACCACCCCATCATTCGAGAGTGGAATCATCTCACCACTAATGGGATTAAAAAACAAATAAGGATCATGAGACGAACCCATATTGTTCTCTATATATACAGAAATAGGTAGTTTAATACCATTATCCTTAATTGGGGGACCTTTCCTTCATCGATGAAAAGCTTGATGTTGGCACCCTAACTGATAAAAAGAGGAGCAGTTTTCATTCTATTATTTAATATTCACTACTTGGTAACTTTATAATTCTTCTTAAACTACAAACCAAATAGCCTCAATTGGGGGTTTGTACATGTCAATTTCAACACAAATATGTTGTTTAATGGGGTTGTATATGGGTTTGGACCAATAGTGAATTCATAATAAGAAAGCTACTAAATTTTCAAGAATTTTAATAATATATATATTTGGGGAAGGAAGAGGTATTTTTGGGAAGCTTACCCAAATCACTGAGGATGGGGGTCCCTTTAAATATGGAAATTTTAGGACCATTTGAAAAAATAGAAATAAAACCCATTGATGAGTTTCTAGGCCTAGGAATAGGGAAAAATGAGGTAATCTTCATATGTGAAGTGTATCAATAGGTTTCAGGAATCAAGCGGGACAACATAAGGGTATTATTTTAAACCCCAAGAAATACTTTTTATCATGTTGAACGTATCTATCAATGTAGGTCTCTAACGAAAATAAGTGACCAAAAAAAAAGGTTCAGTATGTTGAAGACATCAGAAAAATCCCAAAGATAAATAGGGGATATAGGATCCCATATTCAAATGATATTAATTTTGAGATCACTTAAATGGAAGGATAATCTGGTAGGGAAATATGGTTGGTGAAGGGGGATAAATTCTTGGGGTTAGAAGAAGTCCCCCCCCCCACACACACACACCTAAAATGAGTGGGGGAACCTATGGTTTCCATTTCCCCAAGGGAATAAAATACACATTGTTAGAGAATTTACTCATGAATTATAATGAATGTGTAAATGAAACCACCACTTTATAAATCACATTCATGGGTTATCTTATTTGTACTAAAATTCTTGTAATAGTTTTTTGTGACAGCCAAACAAGTAGGAAGATTGGGTGTTAAGATTTCAACACCTTCCTTCTTTAATGAGATTGAATTCATTAATACTTTATGATTGTATGGAAAATACATATCTATACCACCCTTAATATATTCCTAGTTCCATAAAAACTTGTTTCATGATTTTAAGATATAACTTCAATCATAAAATACGATTGTATAGGAATTTCAAGCCATCCTTACAAATTATAATCAATCACGCCTTATGATTTTTTGTGATAGTGCATAACATGGAATCATATTACATACCCTATGGAATATTATAGATCATTAAATATTATTAGTCATATAACATCAAAAATTAATAATATTTCGGTTATATCATCAACTTCAATCTCCCACTTTCACTAAATCCTTATAATCATTATTCTATTTCACCTTATATTGTATCATAAACAATAACCTGTGAAAATCATATTCAAGTAATTATCATATCAATAATAATCTAAAAAATAATATTTTTCAAAACTCTAAGAAATATCTATGTCATAAATCTGTAACAGTAACTAAATTTTTTTTAGCTATTTTAATACCAACATAAATATGTATGTATCATATAAAATAGATTTAGATCAATTAAATTCAACCAAATTGTGATATGGAATTTCTTTCATAACATGAACAACTACATATTGGTAATTAGCTGATTTTATAAAAAACTAGACAATTTTCAAGATATTATCTTGATAATCCCTAGAAAAGTTTCAATGCAACTCAAGATATAAATGGATTTGGTGTGATCTCCATCAAACACATGTATCTCTATACTTGTGTCTAGTATCTTCATCTCAAACAAACAATAATTATTATATATTCCCTTTTTCAATGATATTGAGTGACCGTGGGACATGGAATAGGAAACCCCCTATAGAAAACTCATACATTATGGGATGACTAAGTATAGACTGACCTGATCTATGAATACATTTCATTCTATTCACCTTTATAGATGGACACATCACATGACCCTCACATGAGTTTATAATCACATAATATATATTATCTAGGTGAATTCTCACGCTCCATAGTCTAACTCAATCGAGGGAATATAGTCCATACTCATCATATGAGAGGAAAATATCCTATTAGATGATCTATAACTAATTTCATGATCAACAACATACCTAGTTTCCCCCTAATTATCTAAGTCACAAAGAATTGCATGATAAAAATATCAAATTATGATGGTTCTCATGTTCAGTATCTTATAAAACTCAAGAAGTGGGGACCCAATATGATATGTTCACCCTTATTATACCAAATACAAAGTCTATGACCCTATATGTGTTAAATATTTTGGGTTATCCACTGCATAAAAACACTTTTTCTACCTCATGATCATATTATACATATCATAAAAGAATATTAATCATCATAACTTTGAAATTTTATCACACACTATAATAATACCTTACAAACATCGATAAAGTATAAGGACTCAGCCTTAAAACATTACATAATCTTAAATTAAATGAATAATTCTTATTGAGTATATTTTCAGGTTTAGTGTTTTAGAGAATTAGGCCATAACTATTACATTACATCTCATGAATTTCAAAGTAGACACTTATACTCAGTTTCCATTTTTTCACAAAAATAAAAACTCTTGAAAAAAATAGTCATGTCTAGTTCCATGTTTTAGGCAGAATAACTTTTCCTTGATCCCATCCTTGACCCTATTCATCTTTATGTCTTGTGAAAAAAAATTAAAACTCAGGATGAGCATAAAAAGCTCTGTAAGGGTTATAAAATAAAGAAATAAAACATTATTTCATCATTACATACATAACATAAGCTCTTTAACATACCTCATGAAATCATACGATTTTTGAATAACACATAAAAAACATAAATCATAAAGGTAACTTGTGGCATCCATATCATACATATATTGTAGCTATCAGAGATATGTAGGGAGTTACATTTGGAATACCCATCATAGTATATTCCCTAAATCTCATAGGAGAAACATTCATGTTTACCTCTGTCACGTTAACCAATGAAATGGAGAGCAATCTCCAGCTCACCCGTTTTAGGTTTATCACGGAACCACCCATATTTGTAAACAATTCCCAATAACCATAACATAATCATAACACCTAAAAAAAGATAACATTCCCACATTGCAATCACAATATATCATTTCAAGATATTGAACAAGATATTGAAATAATAAATCCATTCTCAAAACCATTTTCAATACCAAAATACAAAAAAGAGTATATGGTATTTATTTTCCTTTTAAAACATTAGGACTTGTTAAGGGATCCAAAGATCAAATAATAATCACTGTGGAGAAAAGGTAATTGTCACCGTGTATGTCAAAAAACATTAGTTTTGTCATTTAGTAAAATGCCTCATAGAAAAATATTCCCATTGAATAAAATAAAATGTTGTATGTTTTTATACATTGTATAAAATAAATTCGTGTATAAAACAAAATATTCCTCAATGAAAGGAGATTGAGACGAAGTCCCTTACCTCGTGTCTGATTTGACACGTTCATTCTTTAATCTCCTAAATAATAAACTAAAGTTAATTTATACTTGCTTAATATCCATTTTCAAGTTTATTATTCCTTTTATATCACTTATTACAATGTTATAAACATTATGTAATCATTTATGTTAATAACGGTCATTTTGTCAATATTTGGTACTTGAGTCAAAAATGAACTTCTTATAACTAAAAGTTGTTCATGTGGTCAAATATACATTATCTACAAAATTATATTAATGATTTATATATCATATATATCATATATATCCATTATATGTATGTATTTATAAAAGTACATAACATTTGGAGATAAGAAATGAAATGCACCATTCATGGAGACAGTACACCGTACGTACGGATGAATGCTAAATTCATCTCTATTTCATATTTTAAAGGAATTATAACAGAATGATACATAGATATATAATAATTCCACTATAATATCATATATAATATTATTAACTTCATCCTTTATATGTCCCACATATGGCATTAACGAGTCATATCACTTTGAGGAGGCGATAGTCCACACTTCCTCAAATGAAATTATCGCATTTACCTATAATGGAAACCATAAAGGTATTCTATAAATGAAAAATATATAAGCATAAAGAAAACATATAAATAATATATATCATATATAAATACAATTCCATCATAACGGCCACCATGAGAGGCGATAAGAGATAATTGAACAATCATCGTTTTGTGAAGCATTAGTTTGTAGTCCACAAAAACAGTATGTTCTTTACCCATTAGATAGAGGTGTGTGTAAGTGTAGTTCTAATAATTCTCATAAAAACATCCTAGTATGTTGAGAAAACTTTTTTGGTTATAAAATAAAATATTAAAAATATTTTAGGGTTTGGAGAAGTAAAATAACATAAAAGAATTTAAGAGAAAATGTTGCCTTTAATTCGGGTAACTACTCATTGGATTGAACCAAAAGGACTCCTTGAAGTGCCTTATTCTTAAGTTAAGGATTCTTGGAGGATAATAGGGATTAAGGGAGATTAAATGGGTATATTTTGGATGAGCCAAGGGGCCGGATAGGTGTGAGGAATGAGTTAGAGTTGGGGGCTTTTATAAGGGGGAGGAGGGGCTCTTTAAGAAAGTGTGAAAATATTATTTTATTACATAATTATTTTCCATTTCTAAATGTTCAAAACATATTAAAGTATAATATAAGATTACTATTACTTGAAATAAAATTATCCAATAAGAATTGGACAGGTTTTGGATATTATTTTAACCTTTATAATCTTATTTATTTAAATCATTTATTATTGAGGTAAACACTACATCATTATTGTGTCATAAATAATTTAATTTATTTAAAGCCTAAAAATTATTAAAAAAATACCACGATGTAGGAAATATTTTTATCTTTCCAAATAATATTTATACTTTATAATATAACTTATATAAATCTGTGTAAAAATTAATTTACTAAAAGATATTTATTTATGTCATTTTGGTCTTTACTTTAAGTTAATTAAAATAAAGTGTCATTATCACTCCCAAGTGGCCCCATGGGGTCCCAAAATCGATCCAAGGATGCTAATGGTCGTAATTGTATCAAAAAAGAGGATTAGGTTACTTCTTAGGGTAATTTTTTATTATTATATTAATATTTTGTTACCCTTTTTTACGAGATTTACCCTTTAATCATGGTAAATAAAATATTTACAGAAATAAATATTCATAATTTGTAAAAAAAAGTTACCTATTTACACAATTTGGACATCCTGAGTCCAAATATGAACACATTTTTTCAAATTCAAAACACAAAAGTGGTAGAAATTAATTTAAAATTAATTCCCGTTGTCAAAACAAAAGGCGTCTTTTTAAGAAATAATAACTTTCAAAAGATTGACACTTATTTATGTCCAATTTCAAAGTAAAATTAAATCCAATAACCATAATTGGATTAAATGGTAAAAATATCATCTAATTAAAGATTAAAACCAATTAAAAATATAATATAACCATGTAAATAAATTTGATTAAAAGGTAGTATTGAATTAAAATATAGTATTTTTCACTCTTCATCAAAAAATGAATTTTTATCAAAAAATTACAAAAAAAATTTCCAAAGTGAATTTTGATGTCCAGATTATAAATAAGAATTTTATTTTTTCAAATAGAATATATAAAATTGACCAAAACTAGATTTAAATAGGGTTCTCCATTAAAGGGCGGTTAATCGACCTTTTAAAGAATATTAGTATATTTATTCTTAAAATCATATTCTTTCTTATTTTAAGCCTCTAAATTATTATTGGATGAATGTGTAAACATTTAACAAACATGTATAATCATATTGTAGTTAGTTATATTCATTCCCATCAATACAATGTCTATGCGTTAACTACTATTTAAAATAATAATATTATATTATTATTGTGCCATGTAAGATTTCAAATAAACCCATTGTCGCGTATTGGGTACGCCATCGAACATAGAAACCCCTTTTAAAGTAAAATTAATATTTAATTCACAAATTTTAATAAATATGAAATTTTTATATTTCATTATTTACCTGAGATGTTACATCATTCCCCCCTTTTTAAAATTGTGTCCTCGCAATTTTATTAACTTATCAATTAAATGGGTGTATTTATCCCTCATAGCATTCTCATATTCCCACGTTTCCCCTTCAACCATATGGTTTTTCCAAAAAACCATTACCTGTTGAATTACTTTATTCCGCAACACATGCTCTCTTCGGTCAAGAATCTGGACTGGTTGTTCCTTATAAGAGAGATTCTCTTCCTACTGAACTACCATTGGGCTCAAAACATGAGATTGATTTGGAATATAGTTTATCAACATTGAAACATGAAAAACATTGTGTACCTAGGACAAACTTTGAGGTAAAGACACTATGTATGTAACTGATCCAACTTTCTCCAAGATTTCATAAGGTCTAATGAACCTCAAACTCAACTTACTCGTCTTACCATAAGGCATTACACTTATAAATTGAGAAAATTTGAGAAAAGAATGATCACCTACCTCAAAATAAAGATCCTTCCTCTGATTATTCGCATAACTTTTTTGCCTGCTGTGAGCAGTTCTCATGTTCTTATGAATCAAATAAACTATTTCTACCATCTCTTCAAACAATTCTGGTCCCATAAACTTCTTTTCACCTACTTCATCCCAAACAGCTAGAGTTCGACACCACCTCCATTACAATGACTCAAATGGAGCCGCCTGTATAATGGAATTAAAATTGTTATTATAAGAAAATTCATCCGAAGAAATATTTTGGTCCCAACTTCCCTAGTAATCTTCTGAAAAATCATGTAGCATATCCTCTACGGTCTGAATAGTTCATTCTGACTTCCCATCTGATTGCGGATGAAAAGTTGTACTAAAATTTAATCTAGTACCCAAATACTTATGAAGGCCTTTCCAAAAGTTAGAAGTAAACCTGGGATCACGATTAGATACAATTGATAGGGTAACCCCATATAACCTAACTATCTATTTAACATACTACCAAGATATTTGATCTAGAGGTAAAGTATCTCTAATACGAAGGAAATGAGAATATTTATTCAATCGATCAACAATAACCAAGATTTCATTATTACCTCGAGATGTCTTCAGTAATACCACAACGAAGTCCATTGATATATTTCCCCATTTTCACTCTAGCACTGGAAAAGACTAAAGCATCCCTTTCGGTAACTGCCACTCTAATTTAACCTACTGACAAATCAAACACCTCATAGTAAAGTCCGCAATATCTCTATTCACTCCATCCAACCATTAATACTCCCAAAGATCTATGTACATCATAGTACTACCAGGATGAACTAAAAAAGGAGAACTATGAGCTTCACATAAAAACTTATTCTTCGACTATGAATCACAAGGCACACATAATATATTTCCAAAACACAAAACACAATCATTTTCTGCATTAAAATCATGCAACTTACCCTTCTGAACCAACTCTACCTTTTTCTCCAACTCACTGCCTTCCTTCTGCGCTTGATTTATTCTGTCTGATAGAGATGATTTCCATGAAACCTGATACAAAACAAAATAATTTCTTGCACCAACAAATTCTATTCCAAATTTCATCAAATTAGAAACCAAATAATCTCATCCCAAATGTATCATGGTCAATGAAGAATTAATTTTTTGAATCAAATCATCAGCCACATGATTTGATTTTCCCAGATGGTAAAGGATCATGTTATCATAATCCATGATTAATTCCAACCATCTCCCCTGTCTCATGTTCAATTTTGTCTGAGTGAATATAAACTTGAATCATTTTTGGTCAGTATATATTTCACATTTTACTCCATACAAATGATGCCTCCAAATTTTTAATAAAAAACAATAGCATCTAATTCCAAATCATCTGTATGGTAATTTAACTCATGAGGTTCCAACTGACGTGAAGCATGAGAAATTACCTGATCATTCTGCCCAAGGACATAGACAATTCCTTTTAATTAAGCATCACCATAAATACCAAACTCGCCATTTCTAAAAGGTAGTTCCAAAATTGGAGCATTTACCAATCTTCTTTTCGATTCCTGAAAATAATAATCACATTCTTTTATCCAAATGAACTTAACACCTTTTCGAGTTAACTTAGTCATTGGACTAGGTAACCATGAAACATTCTCAAAAAATCTCTGGTAATAACCTACTAAACTAAGAAATCTATAGATCTCAGTTATATTTGGGGGTCTTGGCCATTCTTAAATAAATTTCGTTTTAGCAGGATCAACAGTTATGCCATTTTCTTAAATAATGTGAACAAGGAATGAAATTTTATGTAACTAAAACTCACACTTTCTTTTCTTTTAAGTTTTGAACAAAACCCTTAAATTACTTTCATGCTTCTATTTAATTTTAGAAAAAACCAAAATATCATCAATGAACACATCCAAAAAATTATCCAAGAAATCATGGAAAATTTTATTCATATGATCCAACAATACAACAGGTTCATTGGTTAAAAAAGGCATAACTACAAATTCATAATTTCCATATCTAGTATGAAACGCGGTCTTTAAAATGTCTGCTTCCACTACTTTCAACTGATGGTACCCCGACCTCAAGTCAATATTTTAAAAATACTGATCTCCCTAGATCTGATCAAATAAATCATTGATATGAGGAAAATTATACTTGTTCTTAACAGTGAGGTTATTCAATGCTCTATAATCAATGCAAAGTCTCATCGAACCACCTTTCTTTTTAACAAATAATATAGGAGCACCACATGGTTATGTGATAGCTTGAATGAAACCTATATCTAATAACTCATGAAATTGCTTCTTTAAATATAAAAGTTCAATTTGAGCCATTCAATAAGGGGGTTTTGAAATTGTCTTAGCATCAAGAACTAAGTCAATAGTAAATTCAACTTCCCAATCAGGTATAATACCAAGAAACTCATCAGGAAAAACATCAAGGAACTAATTTACCACTAGCACATCATTAATCTGAATAGTTTTTTTTCAACAATATTTGCAAGGTAACATTCATTTACATCTTTTACTAGTTTCTCATCTTCCTGATATGTTATTAAAAGTAAGGGTTCAGTCTTGTAAACAAACTAAAAATAATTCTGAAAAGAAACCTATTTAGCTCGGCATTCAATCTTATCATGATAAATAGAAAGCCAATACATACCCAAAAAAACATCAAACTCTACTAGAGTAAAAACAATCAGGTGTGCAGGTAGATTCTTTCCACACACAAGGACAGTAAGGTTCTTATGATTTTTTTTATCTCAACATTTCCCCCCAGTGTTTTTTCCATAAGTTCAGGATTCATATCTTTAGATGGAATTCCCAATTTACTATAAATCTTCCCAAAAATAAATGAATGTGTAGACCCAGAATCAAACAACACATTGGAATAATATGAACAAACAAACATTATACCTGATACTACTTCATTTGATGGACCAATATCTACTGAAGTAGTTTCAGAGGATTTCAACACCCCTTTTTGCTTTCATTCTGGTTGCTTTCCCTCAGTTGAGTTCTTCATTTGACACTCATTTTCAAAAATACCCAATTCGTTGCACTTAAATAATTTTACTGATTGTAAATTAGATTTTTTCTTACAATTACCATGATCTTTTTTAATGTAATTACGAGCCTTATGTCCCATTTTACCAAATATTTAGCACTTACCAGAATTCAAAATACATTACCCAGCATTCTTTTTACCACAATTTTCACAAACTATAATCTTAAGTTTCTTACGATCCGACTTTTTTGAAGAGTTCTTCCATTTTGTCAGCCACCTCAACCTCTTATTCTGTTGTTTTTCAAATAACACCTGATCATCGGCAAACCCCATTTCCACCTTCTCCACACATTGAACAAGTTTTTCATAACTTTTGAACTAATGAAGAAGCTAAATACCTTCTATAATGTTTCATTAATTCTGAGTAAAAATGGTTAATTTTACTATCAAGATCTCATATTAAATTTGGAGCATACCTTGCCAGTCGGGTGAATTTTTCTTCATAAGAAGCCACTGAGTCATCCTCTTGCCTCAATTCCTAGAATTTGTTTTCCTTCCTAAGTTGAATCAACTTAAGAAAATATTTCTCAAGAAACATACCTTTGAATTCATCCCAATCAAGAGCATAAATCTCTTCATTATCCCTGATATTTTCCCCATCGACCACCACTGATCAGCTTCACCTTCAAAATGGTAAACAGTGAGACTAACCTTTTGATGTTCTAAACAACCCATAACATCGAAAATCTTCTCCAGTGCTTTAATCCACCATTCTGCTAGCATAGGGTCAGATGATAATATGAATGATGGGGGATGTTGCCTCATGAAATGATCCACTACTGACATGTTTTTTTTTGGTTGATCTAGCTGATCTCATGCATGGATACCACCAACATTTATAGCCTAAGTCAATTGTGCCATCACTACCAAAATTTGTTCAGTTCCTACTCTGACCATCTCTGTTCGCTGATTTGGAAGGTTGTCTTCCTCCTGGTGTTGTCCCAACATATATGCCTTGTTTCCTGTGTGGAAAACCATTCTAAACACAGAAATATCTTAGGCAAAACAACATGGTTATCTATAAATTCTATATCATTTCAATATTAACATAAAATAATTTATAGACACTAATTTAACAATATCCTAACTTCTATAGTTATCTAAACTGACCATTGATACCAACTATAAGGACCTGGCCCTAAAACATTTCATAATCTAGAATTAAATGAATAATTCACATTGATGATCTTTTTAGGTTTAGAGTTTTAGAGAATTAGGCCATAACTATTACATTACATCTCAAGAAATAAAAAGTAGAAACTTCTACTTAGTTTCTATTTTTCAAAAAAATAAAAACAATTGAAAAAGAAGAATCATGTACAGTTCTATTTTTAGACAACATGACTTTTCCTTGATCCCATCATTGACCCTATTCATCTTTAAGTCAAGGAGAAAACATTTCAAAACTTGGGAGGAGGATAAAAAGATCAGTAAGGGTTATAAAACAAATAAAAAAACATTAGTTCATCATTGCATACATAACATATGATCTTTAACATTCCTCATGAAATCATAAGATTTTTGAATAACACTTAGAAATCATAAATCATAAAGGCAACTTGTGGCATCCATATCATACTTATATTGTATCTATCATAGCTGCATAGGGAGTTACATTTGAAATACCCATCATAGTATATTCCCAAAATCCCTTAGAAGAAACATTCACATTTACCTCTATCATGTTACCCAATGCATTGGAGAGTTATCTCATACTCACCCACCCTATGTTTATCATAGAACCTCCCATATACGTAAAAAACATCCAAGAACCATAACATAGTCACAACCCATAAGGAATGAAAACATTCCCACATTACAATCACAATATAGAATTTCAAGATATTGAACAAGGTATTAAAATAATAAATCCATTCTAAAAACCATTTTCAATACCAAAATATGTAAAAGAGTATGTGGTATTTATTTTTCCTTAAAAACATTATGTCTTGTTAAGGAAGCCAAAGATCAAATAATGCTCACGGTGGTGAAAAGGTCGTTTTCACCGCGTACGTTAAAAAACAATTAGCTTTGTCATTTCGTAAAATGCTTCATAGAAAAATATTACCTTTGAATGAAATGAAAATTAAAAGTTTTTTGTACAGTGTATAAAATAAAGTCTTCTATAAAACAAAATATTCCTCAACAAAAGGATATTGAGATGAAGTCACTTACCTCGTGTCCGATTTGACCTATTCATTATTTAATATCTTGAATAATAAACTAAAGTTAATTTCCAATTTCTTAAGATCCTTTTTCAAGTCTATTATTCATTTTATATCACTTATTACAATGTTAAAATCATTATGTAATCATTTATGTTAGTAACAGTCATTTTGTCGATATTTGGTACTTGAGTCAAAACTGAACTTCTTATAATTACAGGTTGTTCATGTGGTCAAATATCCATTATATCCATAATTATATTCATTATTTAGATATCATATATATCCAGTATATGTATGTATTTATAATAGTACATACTGTAGAGACCCGAAGCCTGACATACATGGACATTACATTAATTTTGTGGAATACTTATACATAACAAAAACACACACACAAGGATCGTAATAGTTTAGTGTCTTTGGAAACTCGGAACGTAATCTTCTAATCGTGGTGAAAGATCTTCAATATCTCCCATAAAGATCTTCCCTTTTTTTTTACCTAAAACCTTTATTTATATCCTGGGGAAAAGAAAACATAAAAGGGTGAGCTCAAATGCTCAGTAAGGGTATACAAAAGAAATAAAAATCATATCATATCTTTTTGAAAATCATAACCTGCAAAAGAGATCATAATATCTTAACATGGAACAAATCATAGAAGTGAAAATGAGATCACCATAATCATAACATGAAACTTGAAACTTTGTGGCATGCACACATAATCATGGAAATCATTTCTTGTTAGTCATGACTCATTGCCAAGACTATCTTAGTGGACAAAGTCCCTTTCTGAATCGAGTAATCCTCGTTTCAGTCCTGTTTCACTGAACCGGTATAACCTACCATTCCAGCCATGTCTATCTCATGAGATATAAAATCTTTACCCAATGCATTGGAGGGAGATATAGGTCCCACCCATCTTATAATGAATCCTTTCTTATGTGTGCCACATAATCATAAAACATACATCATCGCATAACACATGTAACAAAAATGGGATTCTTGAAACATCATGACATCATAAAATCATATAAGGCAAATGACTTCATAAAAATAATTCCCTCACAACATAATCAAATCAATGTAATTAAAGGGATAAAAACAGAACCCTTTATTATCTTAGATGGAAAATAATTTTGATAAAACACTTGAACTCCATTCTTGAGGAAAATATCCTTTCTTTTTCAAAAACACTTTTCTTTTCTTAACATGTCATACAATTATAAACTAAAAGAAGTTGATTAAAAATAAACTTGAAAACTTGTAAAGGAAGCTTCTTGGAAATAATGTTTTAAAAATCCATTCATGCCGTATAAGTTAAAAAACATTCTTCGTACTTTTGTCGGAAAAGTCAAAAAGTACCTCGTACGGAAAAACGACAAAAGATTCCTTTCATATTCTTTACTAAAAACTCACCTAAGGGTAAAATTGGATTTAAACTATTGCAAGTGGATGGAAACAATATTTCATATTGAGGGAACATGGATGTGGATGATAAAATACACCCCAGTAAATACTTACGAATAAACAATCTCGGATAAAAATGAGATTGTGATATTTCCCTTACCTTAGGTCCGACTTGCTTTGTAAGTGTCCGAACCTCCTGTATAATGATTTAAATCATGTTATTGACTTATTACAGAATCATATTCATTGTTATGATATCATATATGGTTCACTTATGACATTATATTACCCGTTCTTTTGTAAATTCCATGTTAAAGAAGCGTTTTGGGTAAAATCGTTTCATTTATCGTAGGTGTTTTGACTTGTTGTTCTTGACATCATTATTACTTATATCATGATTTACTTACTTCCAGAATATAAAATATGATTTATATATCATATATATTCAGTATATATATATATATATAATAGATAGATAAATAAAATGAAAAACACCGTTCATGGAGACGGTAGTCCGTACGTACGCATGAACGCTGTTTTCCTTTCCTTATTGTCCTGAAATGGAAGTAAGTAGATGACATACATATGTATATATATACATAAATCCAGTAGCTTTATAATGTCATATATTTCATTATTATTTCTTATATATACATTACAATCATTCTTAAATGGTTAACATGGAGAATGAATCTCATCGCGTCGTGGAGACGGTAGTCCGTACGTACGCACGAGCGATGATATCATTTCTATAAATATTAAATTGAATTGGAGTGGATTATACAATATATCAGAATCAATATGATGTTGTAATAACTATATATAGTTATTCTTTACACCATTATACCCATCCATGTAAGGTGGTGGTGGAAAATAGATTACACCACGGCGTGGAGACGGTATTCCGTACGTACGCACGCGTGGTGATTTCTTTTTCCGTAGGATGGATAGATGGTGAAATAGGGTTGTTTCATACTTATAATAACATATCAGTATATGAGTGATACTGATGTTATTACTTCATAATGAAACAACCTAAGAAGAAGAAGTGGAAGAAGAAATAAAGATGAAAGAATTGGTAACGGTAATTACCTCTTCTTTGAAGTGCCTCTTTGAGACCTCCTCTTAGGGCACTCGAATTGGTCTTTGAGGAAGACCAGAACCTCTAGGATGTTTCTAGGGAAGTGGAGAGGAGAAATTGGCAGGGGTTGGCCTAGCTGGAGTGCTCAAATTGGTGTGAGGAGGAAGGGGAGGAGGTGTCCTTTTATAGGGGAGGAGAGGGGCACCTTAGGAATTCTTAAAAATATTAATTTATAATAAATCTAACCCCACTTAAAAACCTCCAAAAATGACTCATATTCGAAGCTTAGATGAGATAGGGTTGTAATCTCATCAACCAATCAAATTTATACATGTTTGGATCTTATTTTAAACCTTATCAATTAGATTTAACTCTAAGTTAAATAATTTGACTTTTACCGTGTCTTTTTGTTTTCTTTCACTATATGGTTAATACACTTACTATAACATGCCAAACGAACCCCAAACTGTTTATTATTAATATATATATCCTTATCTAAGTCATTTGGCCGAACCTTAGATTTTTAGGAATAAAATAACAATTAATAATATAATATTTGATTTAAAAACTATTTTGTGTCAATTTTGACACTATTTGATATATGATTTTTGTGAAAGTCATAACAGAATTATATGTTCGAACCAAGTTTATTAAATCAACATTAATATATCATAGTAACCTAGAAAATTAGTGGAATTCAATAAAAATCTCAAATTACATTTATTTTGGTGTTTATAACATCAATTATGTCAATATTTCATTAATAAGATAATTACTGCATCATCGTTGTGTCATAAATAAATTAAATTATTTGATATCTAAAAATTACAAATAAAATACCATCATGTAGGAAATCTTTTTAGCTTTCTAATGAATATTTACAATCGAATTTATCTTATGTATAACCCCATATTAAAAATGATTTACTTATTAAACTTTGATTTTAACTATTTTAACCCTTCTTTAAATAAATTAATAATAAATGTCCTAATCTAATCCAAGTGGGCCTAAATGGTCATATTTTATTCCTAAGTTTGTTTTTGGTCGAATTACACTTGTCCAATAGAATTAGGACATGTGTTAGGGTAATAGTAATATCATATTTACCCTTAGTTACCCTATTTACTATTAACCGCGGTAAAAAAAAGTAAAAAGTTACTATTCACCAAAAATTATTTTCATCTCATTGAACCACATTTTAGTCCTTGATATTAACCGTGTCTCTCGGATTTTCGAAATTCCATTCACAGAAGCGGTAAAATTAAGTTTTATGCAAAATTCAGTTTTTAACCTACCACTTAGTAGTTTCACTATTCATCAAAAATTGATGTTTTTCAGAACAATGCCAAAATTTCATCCCAAGCTATATTTCATATTCCGAATTCAAAAATGATGTCTATTTTACCAAATTCATAACATAAAAGTTGCATTAATTAATTTTATAATTAAATCCCGCTGTTAAAACAAATAGCGTGTTTTTTAAGAAACAATATCTATCAAAAGATTGACACTTGTTTATGTCTAGTTTAAATGTGAAATTACATCCAATGACCAACATTGTATTAAATTGTAAAAATATATTCTAAATATACTTTAAAACCACTAAAATTAATGATTTATCACTATTAATTATTTCGATTAAAAAAGTTGCTTTTAATTATAATTTAGTAATTTTCACTATTCATCAAAATATGAAAGTTATCCGAAAATCACCAAAATTTCAACCTAAGCTAATTTCGATATTCTGAATCCAAAAATGAAGTTCATTTTGAAAAATAAGATTTATAGAATTTTAAAAAGTGGTTATTACTATTCATAACGGGTAGTTTTAATAATATTTTAATAGCATATCGTTGTTTAGTGAAACTCATTATTGCGTACTACACACACTATCGAGGAAGGTTGCGATTGCGTGTAATGCAAGGCAAGTCAAGGATGCGTGACGTGCAAGCTCCTTTTGGTGTAGCGTACAACACAAGACATTAATAAAATTAAAAAGAATATTTTTCATAAAATCTTGGGCTGTTACATTCTACCCCCCTTAAAATGAATTTCGCCCTCGAAATTCGTCGGGGTTATAAATGGTTTTCTATTCGAAAGTTTCCCACATCGTAAAAAGGAATACCAAAACTTGGCTTTAAAAACTAAAGTATGAAATGTAACGATTACCCAAATAAACTAATTGTTGGGTTTCCACATAGGTAAAAATATGGATATGGAAGAAAAATCTAACCATCATGTTCTGATGGAGAGTGGTAGAGAACATGGCTATGGAAAAGCCAAAAATCACAAATCCATAAATTTGTGATGATATAAGGTACCATCTGATTCCTCAGGTATAAGATCACTAGGACAACATTTTTGGTTTTCAAGATCATTTCCCTAAAGTTGAAAATTTGAATTAGAATAAATACTTACTTTATTTTGGTACAATCTCACTGTTGTTCGTGCCTTGAACAATTTCCACTTCATCTCTTAAATAAATGAAGTTGAATTTGTTATTCGTGAAGTGTTAGAAGATAATGTGATAGAATGACGGGTCATTCCATCTGTCTCAAACAAAAGGTTAGCAAAAATTATATACATAAGTCGATCTATAGTGAGATTAATCATATATGGTTCCTAAAATGGACTTATACTTCATATATCATACTGCTTAATATAATAAAACTAGTTTCTACTAAACAGGGACTTCCTGTAGGTCAGTGGTAGGCGATAAAGGCCAGTCGCACTTCGGTTGTGGGTTCGATTCCTACAGCCTTGTCCGAAGCGATGGGCTGTCGCCCGTCCTGTAGGTTGTCCCTTTTTCTAAAACTACGTTACTATAACATCCCATCAATAATATCGAAAATCTTCTATCCTAACTTATGTCCAACATAATCCAGTCTAATCTTTAGGCTTATACATAATACTGCAGTCCACTTTCATAATATAGTGACGACGATTACCAGAGATTTAATACTGTCGTTGATCCCCACATATCATAAGATATGTCTTGTTGGTCACATTCCAAACATTCAAAGTCCTTAATCGTGTATTCTCTTGAATACCTTAGTGAAAACATGAGTGTAGTTAAAAGTTAACACTTTCCACATACCAAAATCCTCAAAATTCTATATACTCAAACCATGATATCACTTAGTCCTTATATCAATCATGAGCTCATGCATACAATCAAACATCTCATTATCGTATTATCCCTTCATTATGCGCATATCATATACTTTCCAAAAATACCTCAATCACTTCAAATACCACATTAGACCAATACATAAATATTCCAATACACCATAAAAGTACCTCAACAACATTATTCTTGAATACCAACACTTCAGTCCATCCACTTCAATGACTGTCCTGGAATAATTCCTTCCTTGATTTAGAAGTATCTTTTCAGATCAGGGCATTGAGTTGGGTAATGCCCATGTTCTCCACAAATAAGACATTGAACTCCATAACAATCTGTCACTCTATGACCCTTTTCTCCACACAGATAACATCGGTCCCTCCATTTGAGGTATTCCTCAAGGTTCTTCTTCCCTTCTTTAGAAATCTCAATCTTCCTTTCTTTATGCTCCTCAACATGAGAACATGCATAATAGTTTATCTTCCTCTTCTTTGATGAATTAGTCATACCACTAAATTTCACCTTGTTAATCATATATCGCGATGACTGATTCGGCATAATCAGAATATCTTTATCTCTAGGCATCACACAATTTTGTCGCTCATAGTCACCAATTTGTCCATTGGATTCAATGTTAACCAAATTCCTTCTGGTTCCCTCCATTAACTAAAACACAAAAATAATTTTGTGAGAGGCGAAATCATGCTAGGGAAGACAACATAGTAAAGGGGGAGCACCCTCAATATCTAACATCTTAGGTTAAATTCTATGATCGTTACCGTAGTTCTAGGACTGTATCCTATACGTATACTTAACCTTAGAGACATCTCTAGACATACCTTAGAAATATCTCTAGGGATCTCACTAACGTTTTCGCATCCTAGTTTCCAAAGGTTGACTAAACCTTTCCTCTGATACCAAATGTAGAGACCCGAAGCCTGACATACATGGACATTACATTAATTTTGCGGAATACTTATACATAACAAAAACACACACACAAGGATCGTAATAGTTTAGTGTCTTTGGAAACTCGGAACGTAATCTTCTAATCGTGGTGAAAGATCTTCAATATCTCCCATAAAGATCTTCCCTTTTTTTTTTACCTAAAACCTTTATTTATATCCTGGGGAAAAGAAAACATAAAAGGGTGAGCTCAAATGCTCAGTAAGGGTATACAAAAGAAATAAAAATCATATCATATCTTTTTGAAAATCATAACCTGCAAAAGAGATCATAATATCTTAACATGGAACAAATCATAGAAGTGAAAATGAGATCACCATAATCATAACATGAAACTTGAAACTTTGTGGCATGCACACATAATCATGGAAATCATTTCTTGTTAGTCATGACTCATTGCCAAGACTATCTTAGTGGGCAAAGTCCCTTTCTGAATCGAGTAATCCTCGTTTCAGTCCTGTTTCACTGAACCGGTATAACCTACCATTCCAGCCATGTCTATCTCATGAGATATAAAATCTTTACCCAATGCATTGGAGGGAGATATAGGTCCCACCCATCTTATAATGAATCCTTTCTTATGTGTGCCACATAATCATAAAACATACATCATCGCATAACACGTGTAACAAAAATGGGATTCTTGAAACATCATGACATCATAAAATCATATAAGGCAAATGACTTCATAAAAATAATTCCCTCACAACATAATCAAATCAATGTAATTAAAGGGATAAAAACAGAACCCTTTATTATCTTAGATGGAAAATAATTTTGATAAAACACTTGAACTCCATTCTTGAGGAAAATATCCTTTCTTTTTCAAAAACACTTTTCTTTTCTTAACATGTCATACAATTATAAACTAAAAGAAGTTGATTAAAAATAAACTTGAAATCTTGTAAAGGAAGCTTCTTGGAAATAATGTTTTAAAAATCCATTCATGCCGTATAAGTTAAAAAACATTCTTCGTACTTTTGTCGGAAAAGTCAAAAAGTACCTCGTACGGAAAAACGACAAAAGATTCCTTTCATATTCTTTACTAAAAACTCACCTAAGGGTAAAATTGGATTTAAACTATTGCAAGTGGATGGAAACAATATTTCATATTGAGGGAACATGGATGTGGATGATAAAATACACCCCAGTAAATACTTACGAATAAACAATCTCGGATAAAAATGAGATTGTGATATTTCCCTTACCTTAGGTCCGACTTGCTTTGTAAGTGTCCGAACCTCCTGTATAATGATTTAAATCATGTTATTGACTTATTACAGAATCATATTCATTGTTATGATATCATATATGGTTCACTTATGACATTATATTACCCGTTCTTTTGTAAATTCCATGTTAAAGAAGCGTTTTGGGTAAAATCGTTTCATTTATCGTAGGTGTTTTGACTTGTTGTTCTTGACATCATTATTACTTATATCATGATTTACTTACTTCCAGAATATAAAATATGATTTATATATCATATATATTCAGTATATATATATATATATATAATAGATAGATAAATAAAATGAAAAACACCGTTCATGGAGACGGTAGTCCGTACGTACGCATGAACGCTGTTTTCCTTTCCTTATTGTCCTGAAATGGAAGTAAGTAGATGACATACATATGTATATATATACATAAATCCAGTAGCTTTATAATGTCATATATTTCATTATTATTTCTTATATATACATTACAATCATTCTTAAATGGTTAACATGGAGAATGAATCTCATCGCGTCGTGGAGACGGTAGTCCGTACGTACGCACGAGCGATGATATCATTTCTATAAATATTAAATTGAATTGGAGTGGATTATACAATATATCAGAATCAATATGATGTTGTAATAACTATATATAGTTATTCTTTACACCATTATACCCATCCATGTAAGGTGGTGGTGGAAAATAGATTACACCACGGCGTGGAGACGGTATTCCGTACGTACGCACGCGTGGTGATTTCTTTTTCCGTAGGATGGATAGATGGTGAAATAGGGTTGTTTCATAATTATAATAACATATCAGTATATGAGTGATACTGATGTTATTACTTCATAATGAAACAACCTAAGAAGAAGAAGTGGAAGAAGAAATAAAGATGAAAGAATTGGTAACGGTAATTACCTCTTCTTTGAAGTGCCTCTTTGAGACCTCCTCTTAGGGCACTTGAATTGGTCTTTGAGGAAGACCAGAACCTCTAGGATGTTTCTAGGGAAGTGTAGAGGAGAAATTGGCAGGGGTTGGCCGAGCTTGAGTGCTCAAATTGGTGTGAGGAGGAAGGGGAGGAGGTGTCCTTTTATAGGGGAGGAGAGGGGCACCTTAGGAATTCTTAAAAATATTAATTTATAATAAATATAACCCCACTTAAAAACCTCCAAAAATGACTCATATTCGAAGATTAGATGAGATAGGGTTGTAATCTCATCAAAAAATCAAATTTATACATGTTTGGATCTTATTTTAAACCTTATCAATTAGATTTAACTCTAAGTTAAATAATTTGACTTTTACCGTGTCTTTTTGTTTTCTTTCACTATATGGTTAATACACTTACTATAACATGCCAAACGAACCCCAAACTGTTTATTATTAATATATATATCCTTATCTAAGTCATTTGGCCGAACCTTAGATTTTTAGGAATAAAATAACAATTAATAATATAATATTTGATTTAAAAACTATTTTGTGTCAATTTTGACACTATTTGATATATGATTTTTGTGAAAGTCATAACAGAATTATATGTTCGAACCAAGTTTATTAAATCAACATTAATATATCATAGTAACCTAGAAAATTAGTGTAATTCAATAAAAATCTCAAATTACATTTATTTTGGTGTTTATAACATCAATTATGTCAATATTTCATTAATAAGATAATTACTGCATCATCGTTGTGTCATAAATAAATTAAATTATTTGATATCTAAAAATTACAAATAAAATACCATCATGTAGGAAATCTTTTTAGCTTTCTAATGAATATTTACAATCGAATTTATCTTATGTATAACCCCATATTAAAAATGATTTACTTATTAAACTTTGATTTTAACTATTTTAACCCTTCTTTAAATAAATTAATAATAAATGTCCTAATCTAATCCAAGTGGGCCTAAATGGTCATATTTTATTCCTAAGTTTGTTTTTGGTCGAATTACACTTGTCCAATAGAATTAGGACATGTGTTAGGGTAATAATAATATCATATTTACCCTTAGTTACCCTATTTACTATTAACCGCGGTAAAAAAAAGTAAAAAGTTACTATTCACCAAAAATTATTTTCATCTCATTGAACCACATTTTAGTCCTTGATATTAACCGTGTCTCTCGGATTTTCGAAATTCCATTCACAGAAGCGGTAAAATTAAGTTTTATGCAAAATTCAGTTTTTAACCTACCACTTAGTAGTTTCACTATTCATCAAAAATTGATGTTTTTCAGAACAATGCCAAAATTTCATCCCAAGCTATATTTCATATTCCGAATTCAAAAATGATGTCTATTTTACCAAATTCATAACATAAAAGTTGCATTAATTAATTTTATAATTAAATCCCGCTGTTAAAACAAATAGCGTGTTTTTTAAGAAACAATATCTATCAAAAGATTGACACTTGTTTATGTCTAGTTTAAATGTGAAATTACATCCAATGACCAACATTGTATTAAATTGTAAAAATATATTCTAAATATACTTTAAAACCACTCAAATTAATGATTTATCACTATTAATTATTTCGATTAAAAAATTTGTTTTTAATTATAATTTAGTAATTTTCACTATTCATCAAAATATGAAAGTTATCCGAAAATCACCAAAATTTCAACCTAAGCTAATTTCGATATTCTGAATCCAAAAATGAAGTTCATTTTGAAAAATAAGATTTATAGAATTTTAAAAAGTGGTTATTACTATTCATAACGGGTAGTTTTAATAATATTTTAATAGCATATCGTTGTTTAGTGAAACTCATTATTGCGTACTACACACACTATCGAGGAAGGTTGCGATTGCGTGTAATGCAAGGCAAGTCAAGGATGCGTGACGTGCAAGCTCCTTTTGGTGTAGCGTACAACACAAGACATTAATAAAATTAAAAAGAATATTTTTCATAAAATCTTGGGCTGTTACACATACCATTTGGAGATAAGAAATGAAATGCACCATTCCTTGAGACGGTTAGTCGTACGTACGCATGAACGCTACTTTCATTTATATTTATTTTTTAATGGAATTAAAACATAATGATAAATAGGTATATTATAATTCCATTATAATATCATATATAATATCATTAAATCCATCCTTTATATATCCCACATATGGCATTATCGATTCGTATCACTTTGAGGGGGCGGAAGTCCGCACTTCCTCAAATGAAATTGTCGTGTTTACACATAATGGAAACCATATAGGTATTCTATAAATGGAAAATATAGAAGCATAAAGAAAACATAAAAATATTATATATCATATATAAATACATTACCATCATAATTTCCACCATGAGAGGAGGTAGGAGATAATTGAACAATCATCGTTTCGTGAGGCGTTAGTTTGTCGTCCACAGAAATAGTATGTTCTTTACACATTAGATAAAGGTGTGTGTAAGGGTAGTTATAATAATTCTCATAAAAAAATATTAGTATATTGAGGATACTGGTGTTGTTATAAAAGAGAATAATACAAATATTTTATGGGTTACCGAAGTAAAATAAAAGAATAGAATTTAAGAGAAACTCTTACCTTTAATTCAGGTAACTTCCCTTTGGTTTGAACCAAAATGACTTATTGAAGTGCCTTCTGCCTAAGATAAGGCTTATATGAGTAGGATTGGGATGTAGGGAGATTAATTTGGCAGATCGTGGACGATAAAAAGGGATTTAGACATGTGAGGAATGGGTTAGAGTTGAGGTCTTTTTATAAGGGGGCGGAGGGGCGCTTTAGAAAAGTGTGAAAATATTATTTTATTACATAATGATTTTCAGTTTCTAAATGTCCAAAACATATTAAAGTCTAAGATAAGATGACTCATGGTAGAAATAAAATCATCTAATAATAATTGGATTGGTTTTGGATATTATTTTATACTTTATAATTCTGTTTATTTAAATTATTTATTAATGATGTAAACACTGCATCATTTTTGTGTCATAAATAATTTAATTTATTTAATTTCTAAAAATTATAAAAAAAATACCATGAAGTAGTAAATCCTTTTATCATTTCAAATAATATTTTTATTTGAAATGTTAACTTATATAACCCAATGTAAAAATTAATTTACTAAAATATGTATTTTTTATATCATTTTTGGCTTTACTTTAAGTAAATTAAAATAAAGGGTCATTATCACTCCCAAGTAGCACCATGTGGTCCCAAAATCGACCCAAGGATGCTCATGGTCGGAAGTGTATCAACCAATAAGATTAAAACACATGTTAGGGTAATTTTATATTATAATAGTAATATTTGTTTACCCTAATTTACCGGATTACCCTTTAACAATGGTAAATAAAATATTTAAGAAGTAAATATTCATAATGCATAAAAATAAAAGTTATCTATTTACAAAATTTGGACCACCTGATTCAAAATATGGAATCCTTTTTTCCAAATTCAAAACACAGAAGTGGCAGAAATTAATTTAAAATTAATTCTCACTGTCAAAACAAAATTCATGTTTTTAAGAAAAAATAATTATCAAAAGATTGACAATTGTTTATGTCCAATTTAGAAGTAAACATAATTACGATAACCAACATTGGATTAAATGGTAAAAATATAATATATTACACTTTAAAACCAATTAAAAATATAATCTAGCCATATAAATAAATTAGATTAAAAGGAAGTTTTGAATTAAAATACAGTATTTTCACTATTCATCAAAAAATGAATTTTTATTAGAAAAATACCATAATTTTACCCAAAGTGAATTTTAATGTCCCGATTCTAAAGAAGAATTTGTTTTTGTCAAATATAACATATAAATAAGACCAATACTAGATTTAAAGAGGGCTCTCTATTAAAAGGCAGTAAATCGACCTTTTAAAGAATATTAGAGTATTTATGTTTAAAATCGGATTCTTTACTATTTTAAGACTGTAAATTTTTATTGGATAAATGTAAAAACAATTAACAAACATGTATAATCATATTGTAGTTAGTTATGTTCATTTTTACCAATACAACGGATAGGAATTAACTACCTTTTAAAATAATAATATTATATTATTATGGGGCAACGTAAGATTTCAAAGAAACATGTTGTTGTGTATTGGGTACACCATTGAACATAGAAACCCATTTTAAATTAAAATTAATTTTTGATTCAAAAATATTAATAAATATGAAAATTTCATATTTATTTATTTATATGGGATATTACATTAAGGAGGACTCAAATTTATACATTGAGAGGTAAATTATCATTACACTTCTTAAAATGTATGTCTTTATGAACATTGATACAACCAACATGAAATAATGATAACATAATTTTTTCCTTTTACATGATACATTTTATATTCCTAAAATATTTGAAGAATAATTTACAATATCAGACATATGCATAGGTCTAAGATATCATATATTATAAACTACCTAACCAAACTTATTCTCATTACACTTTGTGGGGTAATGTTAACTCATTACAACTATATGTAATTACCACCACATTTCTATCTAATCATCTAATAAAACCCTCCCATTTGACTATTTATTGAATAAAATCAATGAATATAGAATGTTTGGATAATGGTGAGATTTATGAATCATATTCTTAAAGTTTAACTCCTTAAACATATTTAAACTTATTAACATCTAAATAACTAATCATACAGTGTCAAATTCAGTAACTATTCAATTAAAAAATTCTCGTGAATAATAATGTTACTATTTACATTAATAATCAATGAAATGTCCTAAAATAATTTTGGATAAAGTGACATTAAATTTTTTTACTAGCATACTAATTTATGAAATAGTGATATTTATTTTCTTATGGTTATTATATGTAACATTTACATTTTTTTCATCACATATTCTAAATAATTTAGGATATTGAGTGTAAATACCTTTAACTTTATAATTATATAATCCCTTATTTGTTGAATTAGAGCTTCTCTAAGTCCAAACATACTATCACAAACCTCTTCTACAATATATTCAATTCCTAGTATAATTATAAGATAAAAAATACATTTCTGTATGAAATAACTCATATTTCCTCTTAGAATTAATATTAAATAAATAAAATTTAATTGCATGTCACATGTGGTATTCTATTTGTTTAGATAATTTTCCTCTAAAATAAATATTTTCTAAAAATATTCCACTAATGGGTCATGGGAACATCTTCCCTTATATTTTAACAAACATTTAGACAAACACTTTACCCTATATTAAACAGTTTTATGCTTGTTTCATTTTTAATAATATGTTATAGAGAAAAATGAATCATAAACCGTATGTATAAAATTAACAATCTCATTTTGTTCACAAAAAATCTTAATTAATGAAATATTTCTCTAATCATACAAGAGAAAAGATAAAGCTACACTCTATTTTCATATTCAACTAATCTTGATACATTCATTTACATTTAAATCCTTGATGTGGAAACTCTTTCATCATTAATCAAATAAAAACTACAAGATCTATTAATTATTCAATTTATTTTTATCTCCTATACATTTATAGAACTTATAAAAAATATAGTTGGTGCAACATGCCTTTCAAAACCGAATAATAAAATTCTATAATGTAGATACATGATATGGACACTACTTGTAGTTTCAAAAACCCCATAAGATATCACGCACAATTTCATTATATGAAATCATTATTCCTCCTTCCTAATTTAACCTTCAAGATTCAGTTTCATTTACTGGCTACTTAAAGAAACAATTTTTAGACTCTCCAAGAGACTTTTCTTCTTATAATTTACAATTTTACCCACTTTTACTACTTGCACAACACTAGAATGAATGTATCACATACCTAATTCATCTATTTAGAACTCTTCAAAACATCATGTGAAATTTTATTTAATTCATTCATCTTGTAGAAAAATTTACATAAATAAAAATATGATGATTTCTATAACAAGAACAAGAATTAAGGAAACGTCTAGTCTCACCAAATCATAATCATACTAAAACATATTGATAATCACAGACATACCATCATATTAATTATGTGAGATTATAATTCCTATTTTCATTTAGGATCTAATTCCTCTAAAATCTTATGTGAATAATTTTATACATCTTAAAAATATGTGTTTTCATATTAAACAACATCAACACTTGGTTAGTTAGAAAGAGGTTTCTCTAACACAAGGATACTTTCTTACTTAAGATCATCTCTTAATTTACAAGTATGGAGATTTACTTACATTAAAAACCTAATTTATATAGATTAATAACAATTTTAAGTTTTGAATATGATGTTATTTATCAAAAATGGATTATTTTATTGGATGATTATCATGTTTTCTAACCATTTAATTGGTAATTTTTTTTAAATGGCCCCCACTAAAAAGATAACCCCTTTTGAATAAATCATACCTATTAGTGAGTAAAGATATATACATCAACCTGACTTGTTTATGTAACTAATCCTATACAATATCTGGTTGAAAACACTCTCCAATCATCATTATTATCAACATTATAATTTTATTATTAGGAAAGGAGAGATACAGGGAAAGAAAACATCCAAGATCTATAGAGGCCGAAAGTAATACGGACCAAGGGCATCAGCCCGAATCAAGTTGACCCCCTCGGGTTTAAGTAAGGAAGAATCAGAAACGAAACTAAATAAGGTACCACGAGCTACCAGGGTTTCCAAGTAGTCTACCACTTTGTTCCCCTCCCACCAAGTGTGGGTAACCATAATGTTGTTACTTAGATGGGCCTTGCATTGAATAATGATGTAAGATATTGACCAAGGGATAGAGCCTTTACCAAGAAATGCATTAGAAATAATCATAGATTATGTCTCCACCTAGGAAATATGAATTTCCCATTGCTTGAAGATGGAAAAACCTAAGAGAACAACTCTGGCCTCTGCCTAGATAGAACTACCACACCCGAAGTGAGCTGTGAACGCTTGGACAACACTTCCCCTAGCATCATGAACCACCCCATCTCTATGCATGTCCCCCAAGACACAAGACCCATACGTGTTGAGATTTAGGCCATCCTTAGGAGGAACCCATCAAATCCAATTCCCTATGAAGGTTATATGATGAACTGCAGCCACAGGAACACACAACAAATGAAAAGACGGAGCCTCCTTCTAGTTATCAGAATGTAAAATCAGATCAACTAGCATGTACTGAGATCTTCCTACTATGGACCTACCAGTGGATGTAAACCCCTCGATCCTAGCTTGGTTCCGGACTTTTTATAAGAACCAATATCCCACATTAAAGATTAAGTAGCGTGCCCTTTTTTCCACCTCTGAAACCTTGGATCCCTGAAACCAGTGCTCCAGGAACACATCAATGTTTGCTTCTTGTGGTGAGTAATCGGTAAACACCCCAAAATTACTCCAAACCATGAGATCCCAATCCCTTTCCAAGGAAATAAGGATCGTTCTCTCTTTGATTTTGTCCATAAAACATTGTCAACAAGAAGCCATGCAAATTCCAAGGCATTTGACGTTGAAATCAAATGGAATAACATTGTTCTGAATTCTCCAGGAGAGGAAGATGAGTTTAGCAAGAATTTTTTTGCATGAGATTATCTCATTCCCTCTATTATATTGTCCTTGAGAGTTGATCATCCTTCGATAGTCTTTTGAGATATATTTACCTGAGATAGAGGGAGTGAAAACACACATATCCTGCTCCGAGGTAATGAGAATGGAGTCGAAAATTTCCTGGTGAGATGCATTCAGAACTGATCTAAAAATGTTGGAAGTTGGATCGATTCATTAAAGGAGATCATGGGAGAAGGACACCTGGGATAGGAAAGCATGATGCCTGACCAGTTATGAAACCAGTAGAGGATGTTTCCTTCACCAATGATCCATTGCGAGTTTGGAAGAATGTTCAAGATGATGCTACACACAAAGGACCATAAGAAATAACCATTTTCTAAAGCAGGATAAGAACT
Source organism: Viscum album (assembly GCA_963277665.1). Classification (NCBI taxonomy): domain Eukaryota; kingdom Viridiplantae; phylum Streptophyta; class Magnoliopsida; order Santalales; family Viscaceae; genus Viscum; species Viscum album. The sequence goes on from OY728160.1 coordinate 1,926,724,598, forward strand.
AGTCTGGTTCTTTTGGGACATAAGTTTCCCCCATAGGGTACACTCCTCGAAAATTTCTCAGGCGAGCCCCGCATGCATGGGATAAATTGTGACTGCAAAACATTTAACATTGATCTCTCCCTCACGAATAGGCCTCGCCAACTTCCCTCATGAAACCCTATGTCTCTTCCCCTCAGATTTCATTTCCTAGATAAAACATGTGAGGAGCCTATCAATGTACCTTATGACACCCTTCAATACATTAAAGTAAGTAATATCACGCACTGGGATTGCTGAAAGAATGGTATTCACAAGAGAGATGAGGTCACTGAAGGATAGGAAGTGATTTTTAGAATTAAGAATTCGACCCATTATTTTTTTCACCACTTTTTCAAAGTACATGTTCTAGATTCTACCTTGAGAAAAAGGGGAGCTGAGATACTCCATGGGAAAGACTCCACACTGCATGTTCAAACTAATACCCTGATCAGTCACTCTACTTTCATTGTATGACTTAGAAACATAGCAGTTTCTCTTCTATCTACTGATGATATAGCCACTCAAATAACCATATTCCTCTATTATTTAATTAATTACTTGGGTAGATTTCTTCCATGAATTTTTAAAAATAATCATATCATCGTCAAACATCAATTTCTATGTGGAATAGAGCCTAAACATCCTACGAAAAGGCCGGATTACCCCATTAGAAATAGCCTAGTTGATTAGCCTACTGAGAGTATATTTCATGAGAATAAAGATACTCAGAGACAATGGGTCACCATTCCATAATCCTTGTATGGCCTTATAAAAGTTTTGAGTACTCCCTGCGAACAATATAGTCATCCATGATGAGCTAACACATCTTAAGATGAGGTCGGAATCCCAAGAATAAAAACCCATTATTTTAAGGACCCTGTTGATAAATGTACACTCCATCATATCTTACTCCTTACTCATGTCCAACTTAATGACCATGTTGGAACCTTGGAATTAGAAGTTAATATCTCTCAGAATTTCCTATGCCAACTCCATAGCACCCTGAATGGAACATTCCTTCACATACCCATGTTGCTCCATTGAAATCCACCTAGGAAGGAGTTTGGATAGCTTCTAGTTTAGGACCCTCGACAAGATTTTGTAAGGGAAATTAAACATAATTATAGGACAACAATAGTGATGGGAAGAATGATATTTGATATTTGGAAAAAAAACACGAGATTCATAGCTGAGACGATTAAATGAAGCCCCCCATAGAAAAAATCCTAGATGGAATGGATGATTTCACTCTTCACAACCTCCCAAGAGCCCCTGTTGAAGAAACTAGCGAAACCATCGGGGCCTACTACACTCTCTAGATCCAGGTTCAACATGGCCTCTTGAATATCCACCTCCATGTTAATACCTTTCATCATATCATTGTCCTAGACAGACACGATTCTCAGAATCCCCTCCCATAATGAGGCTTCCCTAGAGGGGTACCCCTAAACCATGGTCGTTGATGAACCTGAAACAATATCCTTAAAATGTGAGAGATCCAAACCCCATACGACCTATCTATCATCAGTCAATGTTTCATCCTCTAGAGCCAGGTTTGGTTTGATAACACGCCTACTCTCCCGAATGCACGCATGAAAAAATGAAGAATTCTTTTCACCATCTTTGTGCCATTTTATCCGCAAGATTTACCTTGCCTTTCTATCCAATGAGATAACCATAATTTCCAGGTTGTTCCTTTTCTCAAAAAGAGCTCCAAATATTGAGTCATCCAAATTTGGCTCAAGTCTTTCCTCGAACAGATCGACTTCAAGTTTGAGCGCATCCAAATCCAGATCCAATGGGGGAGGGACCAAGTCCAGGTTTGAAGTTCCTTCTTGAGATGCCTTTACATGGAATGAATAGAAATCCAGGAGTGGTTGTGAGATGGTTCAGCCCAAATGTTCCTAACCTGCTGGTGATAACCATGGAGACTCAACCACTAGATATAGAATCAGAACCTTTCCTGCAAGACCAACCTCATGCACAGGGACAATAAGATCGGGGAGTGATCAGAGATACTATGAGTCAAGTGGGTCACCTTTGCATTTGGAAACATAGAGATAACATGGACGTTGGAAATACAGTAATCAATTCTACTCTAACTTTGACTGCCACACTTATGGTTGTTACATCAAGTGCAGTGTTCTCCTGAATAGCCCAAGTCCAACATCCCTTTCCTAGAAATGAACTATGATAAGGAAATGCTAGACCTTCTCTAAAAATCCACATGACCCTCCCACCACCTAGGGATGATCCATAGGATTGAACTCATTTAGCTCAGACAACATAAATTCTATTCTCTGTGCGAAGTATCTTCGGTAAATGAAGGATACAAACAAAGAGTCCCCACCAATAGAAATTTTTGTAGTGCTAATATTGGACGCCTGCAAGAACCACATCAACTGTAACGTCCCTGTGTAAGAAAATCCATATATGTTTGTTGATTGGTTAAGCATGCATTGATGCATGATTTTAAATATTTATTCCCTTTATGTATGCTTTCTTATAAATATTCATTTTTTGGAATCTTATTTGATAAACAAAATTAATATATTCAATACATGTTGATGTTTAACACATTACATAACCCAGAATTTTTGTTACTCACCCAAAATTATAATCCAAGAATATTTATATATATCCAAGTAAATCACATGGATAGTTACCTAAACACTTCATGTAAAAGTTTATAATTATATGAGTTTGAAAATCTTCCCATGATTATTCCTAATGTGATAGACAGACAATCCACACCTTTCTAGTACAAGTCATTAGCCTTAAAGCCAGTGGAAAGTCCTACCTAAATTCCCCTTATCTAGAGATACTTTAATTAATAGAGAATAATATTCATAATATATCTAACACCTAATATATATATACTATGTTTCACAACTAAATTAAAGATAATAACTGTAATTATAATTTTAATTTAAGGTATATGAAAGCTACATATTATGTTGGCATAGCTATCTTGTAATGGAGGGATTGAAAATTTATAAGAATAATTTTGAAAACATTAATCTAAAGCATAAATATTTCATAATATATAAACAATTTATAATTATGAATATATAAGGTAATAACCATTAAGTAAATGAACACATTGTAAACTGAAATATGAGATAATAATTCATTAAAAACTCACAAAACAAAGATAAATAATAAAAACATCATAATTTTATCTATATATATTATTTAAATTCCTTAATTCTTGAATATAAACACTTTATATTCCTAATATGAACATTTTCATATTATCATTTTATGGATTTTTTCTATTATATTTTGTATTTCATTAAGTATCTACTATTTATATTTAAATTTATTATTTTGTAAACATTAGAAATAATTTAAATACAAAATATTAATATCTTTCAAACCTTTGATCATATAAATCATTAAAAAATATATTTATATGTTTTAGATAATTTCAAAACAACTCTCTCATTATTTGAATATTTCAAATTAATCATTATGAACATTTCATAATTTTTTAAATATAAAAAGTTTTCATTAATCCGTATTTTATAATTTATAAACTCATTATAATTCACTCTTATGAATTTTCATACAAAAACATTATATTTAAATTTTAAGATATGATGTATAAATTTGAAAAATATTTTTCTAATATTAACTCTTAATATTAGTGGAATATGTATAACAAATGTTTTATAAAATTAAATTAATCATAAAAATGTTATAAATAATTAATTTATAAAACACTTTTATAAAAAAAATATCTCAAATTATATTATTCAATAATTTAAAAATAATTATATTCAGTTCATAATTTCTATTAAAGAAAAGTAAATTTATCTATCGTAATCATATTTTTTGATACAATATGAGTTGTGTGCTATAATACAGATTGAATTCTACGGTCTAGGGAATATCATCAATTATGATCGATAGTCCAGTGTTTCAGTCACTATCAATCAAACTTTATGACTGATAATTGATTCATTGAAGATGATAAACTCATGGTGTATCGATATCATATTTAGTGTTATGTATTGTATTATATTAATGATATGATGCTCTGTTTTTCATATACATAGAAAATAAATCATATTTTATTATTTACTAGATTCATGCACTCCGGCTAGCATAAATCCTTGATTTTACACAATGTTGTGGCTTATGATATCTTATATTGTATTATATGATATAGAATGTACAAAACAAAAACCTTGCCATATTTTATGACTTCCTTTATGATATAAAATTTGATTTCATTTTCTTCATTTTATCATATATTTTCGTGAATCAAGTGAAATATATTTGGATTTGATAATAATGATATAAATCTATTTATAGATTAATAGTTAATATCATGGTAGTGACACATAGAAATATAAAATCTCAAGAAATCCATATGTTTAACATTGAAAATATGTAAAGATTAAAATGAAAAAAAAAATTGTTAAAATGATGCATACCTAACATTGAACAGTTTCAACATTTTCACGAACCAACCCAGGTCGACCTTGAACCGGTCACCTGATCCAATCTATGGCATAGCCCAAGAGGTGATCCCGATCCTCCTGGGTGGGCGTCAAGCACCATGGAATTGACAGAGATGATGGGAAAAAAATTTTCCAATAAAAATAAATAAAAACAAAGTAAATAATAAAGAGTAGTGCATAATAAATAAACCAAACGGAAAACTAGACCATAACTGAAGAAGAGATAAACTAACAATACTCGACAACCGAACTAACTCCATGTGACCCCATGGGTCACTCTCTATCTCAATGATAAAATGTCACCCAAGGTGACACACCCATGTTGTAACCTGCACAAGGACTAAAAAAAGAAAATAACTATAGGTGTGGGTATTAAAACTCAGTAGGCTAGCATGATATCTATTCCCAAAAAACATCTATTAAAATAAAAGATATATATATTTTCAAGATTTAACTACTATCTATAAAAGTAAGGCTTTCTACATGTTACTCAAAACAAAGTAAAAGTCATTGCCCTCATTCATTTCTCAAAAACCCAAGTCATTCCTTTAGTGAGACATTAGAATTTTCAAATGGAAAGTGATGGTTACATTTTTAATCTTCACAAAAAGGATAAAACGCATTTCTTTGAAAACCATTCTCAGAGGCCACATTAAAACCACACATCACCTTCTAGAAAAAACACTACACATGAAAGCGCTATAGTATTTATACAGCAAGGGAACTGAAAAGAAAATATACATACAAGAAACACATTCAACATTATAAGCACTAAGAACAAGTAGACATAGGTGAACCCAGTAGATCAAGAATAATCCAGAAGACACCAGTACATGAGACCTCATCCTCGTTGACATGTCACACACGAAGAAATCAAAACGCTCAAAATGATCGGTCAACCTTTCTCAGGAAGGCTGAGGGAAAATCCCATAGAAATGAACCCACAAATATTATCCTACTATGGGTCACCGGTCGGTACCATAACCTACCAATGCAATCATTCTCAGAATATTCTCTCAATATTCCAGGTTCTTATGTATAATGTATGTAACATGTGCGAGCAAACTGATTCCAGACTAACATCCAATCAAGAATATATATATATTATAAATAAATAATCACAAGCATCCCCCCGAGCTACACCATGGGAAAACCTCTTGCCTTTAAACCATTCGAGAAATCAGGGGCCTCTAAGTGTGGGCCTCCCAAAAAATATTCGCAATGAAGGTAAGAGACTTATCCAAGAAGATTTTTCACAAAAACAATTTTTCACTGATTTCATAAAGGTGTCAAACGGGCCTCAAACACACTTCACAAAACTCCATCCAATTAGGGTCTAAGTTTACTTCCCCAAAAAGAAAAAAACACCATTTTCTATTCTAAAAACTTTTATACAATCCCATTTGGGCATTCACACAACATTTTCAAACCAAAACCACTTTTTTTAAATCCCAAATGGGCTACATGTTTCAATATATTTCAAACCACTTTTAAAATCCAAATTAAATGTTATTTCCTCTTCAATACACTTAAAAAACATATTCAGGAAACGCAAACCATCATTTCAAATGACATTACCCATTTACCCAACCAAACCATTTTAATAAAGTTCCAAAAGTCTATATAAACAGATACTCATTTCTTTATAAAAACTAAAAACACATGAGAAACCACATAAAAATCTCAAAACATTGTTTCTCACTTTGCCGCTACTTTAATAAATTCAAACAAGTTATTTTATATCATATTTAACCTTAAAACGCCAACTGGGCAACTAACCACACATAAGAGATGCAACATCTAAAAAAGAAATTCCAATTTATCACTCAACAGGGTATAAACACCAGTTTGAATGCCATAAGTTTATTTAAATTGCTAAACCGTGTTTGAAATGATGTAACCCGCGTGCGAAGACTGTAAGGACATATTTACAAACACACGATGTGCATACATTTAAGAAATCAATTATAGTTATCACAAATCAGGGCTTAAAACATCATTTTCACAGCAATGAGAAATATTTGGAAGATCAAGTATCTCTAATTATTAGCAAAGGATGGTGCAAAATGCAAAAACAATAATGGTTCTTAAATTAAAAAGGAGTGCATGGGAGAACCTACCTTGGAACCAAGGTGAAAAAAACAACACGTCTCTCAAACCATGTGGTGAGGTTCAACGCGATACATATAAAACACTATTGACTCAAAACATCATAAGATTCTCAAATTGAGTATGCGAAACCAAACGGCGGGAATAAACCCTCACCTTGAAACTGAAGTGTGACGACAACGCTTACCCGACACTACCTCTTCAGGGTTTCAAAAATCCTAAACCTCGGAAAATAATCATTAACTATAAAAAATCACAAACTAACTGAAAGAGCAACGATAAAAAGAATAGGATTATACCGAGGGCGTAGTGTATGCCTGAAAGGGTGTGGTTGCTGGAACGGGGCGATGCCGGTAAGGATAGATCGTCAGAGAAGGGGAACCGCACCATTGGATGGTTTTCGGGGAAAGGGGGCACACTAGAGGCTGGTCGAACGAAGCCCGGAGAAGGCGTGGGCCGCACCGGAGGGTGTCGCGCTGGACTGGAGGGTGGTGGATGCACAGGTGCAAGGAGATGCAGGGGTGGAGGTTGGTGGGAATAGGAGTCACCGGAAGGGGCGTTGGACAGGGGAGGACTGCGTGGCCGGAGGCAGGTCGCGTTGTTGTTGTGTCGCGCTGAGACGAGGGGGTGCGCGCTGGGTAGCAGGGGAGCCAGGGGTGAGGGGATCTGGGGGTCAGATGCCAGCCAGAGCACGGAGGGGAGGGGTTCGACGCTGCCAAGGCGGAGGGCTGCGTGGGACTGGGGTGCGCCGAAAGAGTCGTTGGGACACTGTGCTGGGAAAAGAACAGTGCCACACTGGGGCGTTAGAGCGTACTTCAAGGAGGTTGAGGAGGGTTCGGTCCTGGTGAGTAGGAGGGTCAACGGGAGTTGATGCCAAAATGGTACATGGCTGCTGTGATAGGATCAGAGGGGGGAAGAGGCAACGACTGAGGGTGGGCGGAAGCGCAGAAGGCTGGGACGTGGGACTAGGAGGGTGGGGGCGGGAGAGAGCTGTTGGGCACACCGCACACAAAGGAAGAGGAGGAGAATAGTGAAGCCAGTCGGAAACCCTAAAAAATGATTAAAAAATAATAATAATTAATAATTAATAAAATAAAAATCTCTATATAGATATATATTAAATTACACTTCTAATAACTAATTACAAATATCAAAATAATAATAATAATAATAATAATAATAATAATAATAGTACCTTAATAATAATATTATTATTATTATTATTAAGAGAAATAAGAATACAAATAACATGATGGTAAAAATCAAAAAAAAATAAAAGGGATAATAATAAAAATAATAATAATTATAACAACATGATGATAAGAATAAAAATAATAAAAGAATTTATTTCATTTTAAAAATAATAGAATTATTAAAAATAAAAAATTTAAATGTTGCAATATTTAACATTTATTTTTAATCATAAGAAAAATTACCCGTTTTAACTTTTTGGAGATGAATAGGTCATGCAATTTTTTTTTGCGAGGCTACACGGTATCGCACTCCACTCATGCGCTCGACGATGTCAATGTGAAAAGTGAACTTTCTAACCTAATCTCAAACATTTCATTAGGGACTCAACCCGATCCCAAAAAAAAATTATTTACGACCAATGAAATAATAAAATAAAATAAAGGCCTAGGTTGGGGTGTCACAAACAACACCTTAATCCAAGCATGAAACGGTTTTATGATGATTGAAAAATGGTAGAAAAATATGTCCCATCTCCGAAGGTATCCATGTGTCAGATTTATTGTATATAATACATGTGGGACTCTTCTCTACCCACGGTGTTCTAGTACCCTGGTGTAATAAGAAAGATGAATAGAAACATTTGGGGTTATGAAGTTCATCTTAGCATTAGTAAGCATGGCACACACATTGTCATTACATGAAAATGGTTTTATAAACCCTTCTAGGACACTCCTTGATAGATTGAGAATGTTCTCATGTATTATAAAACAGGAGTAAATGCAACCACAACTTCATGCATCACATGAATGGATTATCTCCCTTTTTTACAAATCCTATAACAGTTATTTGATGATATTGAAAAATGTAAAAAGATTGGGCATTATGTTCTTAACACCACAATGATTTAACCATATCAACATTAGTTGTATTTTATGACTAAATGGAAATGCAGACTAATGCACCCATTTGATATTCCAAGTGTCATGAAAATTATTTTCATGATTTTATAATACACCTTCAATCATACAAAATGATTGTATCAGGAGTTGAAAACAATCTCACAACTTTCACATAATCATACCTTATGAATGAGTAATATAGTGTATAACATGCAATCAAATTCCATACCCTATGAAATGCTTCATATCATTGAATAAGATCTCATGTATATGATCAAATACTAATTTGATTTAGAGAATATTATGTCCTTCACTTAATACCAATGGAAAAAAAATATTCTATCCCCAAAAATCAGTTTAACAAAATTTTAAATTTGATACCATGTATCAAATATTTAAAAAAAAATTAACTATATTTATTTGACCTTCCCCTTTTATTTATATAAAATTTTTAAGACATTATATTTCAAAAACAATGGGAATTATAATGTAAATCTTGTTTTCCCTTTTTCACCCCATGATCTTGTATATAATGTATTTGATGAATCTTATCCCAAAGGATTTTTAGACTTTTTCATCTGTATCTTATTAAGTAATCTCAATCTTTGTAAGTGTTTCACTTGTTTTATATGTAATATTCACTTCATGTATCACAATCATGTAAGTGAATAAAAAAAGGGAAAAAAATTTCTTCCAGTGTTGGCAGTTGTGGTCATCAAAAACAGGAATACCCTTCTAATTCAATTAATTTTATATATTAATCAACAACAACAACAAAACGTAAAAAAAATAGAATTATTTCAAAATTAAAAGTTCAAAAACAATCAAAATACAAAATATATCACTATAAAAAAATCCGAAGAAAATCTCATATTCAGAACGACATTAGGCTTTATTACCTATTATCAATTCTTTTATGAGGGTCTCAATATATGCAGATTATCCAAGATATAAGAAATTAGGAAATAGTTCAATTTAATTCAATTTTTTCTTAACCAAATTTTTTTATCATATAAAAGATATTTTATACGTATTAACAAGAACATGGGATTAATTTCATAATTGATTTTTCATTCCAGATAATGAACAACACCGCAATATCAAGAGTTACGTGTTTTATATCTAATGTGATGGCTAGTTCAATGTGTGTGACCAGTTCACTTTCATCAGACAATGACATTTTTTTCTCTCAATTTTTCTTAAGGAACTTTTGAAAATATTAGACTATACCAATGGTTCCACATTGTTTTTATATATACTATAATAAAATATGTGGTGAGTATCGATCCCAAAACCTCTCTATTATTATTCAATGACTTAACAACTAGCCTATAACCACTTTTATGTTTACAATTAGATATATATATATATGTGTGTGTGTGTGTGTGTGTTTATGTATTTATAATCCCAATTATAAATTTTTAGGTATTTATTATTATTATACATAAAAAAAATATTGTTCTAACCTAGACCAATGGTTTTGGGAATACCATTTTTATATACATTACCAATGTTTCCCATTACTATCAGTATCAGTACTCTAAATTATTGGAAACTTACTAATGGTTTTTAAAATTGTTCTAATAGTTTCATTAGTATTGACAAGATTTCCAAGAATACTGACTCGCACTCCTCTAAGTATTAACAGTTCTTATAAAAAATGGGTTAATGTTGTTGAGTGGTCCAAGGATCACTTCTAACTTCATAAATTAATCAATCAAAAACTACTATAATGAAATAAAAAACCTATCATATTAGTGATTATTTATGGCATTGTAAATTTTCCATCAATTTTATTTAACAGTTTTATTATATCTTACTTATATTATACCCATATTTTTAATTTACCTTCACTGAATTTGTTTAATTATATTTTCAGAATGAACTCCCCAAACCAATCTGTGATACACTAAAATTATTAAATTTGATCTCATAGATCTACCATATCATATTTATGAATAATATTTATTTATTTCTTTTTGGACTCCCTTTTTATCCAATAAAGTTTCTAACATATTAAACCCAATAATTCCCAATTCACATTTGTGATCCATGACCAACATAAAAATAGATAATGACTTACTTCCAGGATTTTTTAATGTTCCCCCCCGAATCTATTACAAGTTCAAGCATCATCACTTCACTAAGATTGAGGTATAAGCCCATAATGAAGAGTTTATTGAGCATATATTTTAATAAAAAATATTTTGACACATAGTGAAAGAACTGAACATAAACAAGACTTGTGTATAAATTGAATTAAATCGTTGATAGAAATGTAAAAGTTTTAGGAAAAAAAATTACATTGATTGTAACATCCCAATTTTTCTTTCTTCGATAGACCACACTTTGACCATTCCTTGATTTCGGTTTTAGATGGATTCTAGGGTTTGTGGATGACCCAAGCTTTATGGGAATGTGTGGAACCGAACCTGAACCCAGAGAAGATACAGGTGGTCCAACCACTACTGATGAGGGCCATCGGCCATTCGATGGGATGGTCCAGGGTTATAGAGATTTTTCATATACATATGTACATACATACATATATACATATATATAAACACATATGTATATAAATATATATATATACATATATATATATATGGTTATAGATACATATATACATACATACATATATATAATACCTTTAAATAACTAATTATATTCATTTTAATTATTTTTAGAATATTGAAATATCTCATTAATTTATTAATGGTTTTTAAATTAAAAAATTGTATATTTTTTTAAATAATAATTTCATATAGAGAATGAATTATATTTTATTAAATAAATAATTATTATTATAGTCATAATTATTAAAAAAATGATCAAAATATAGAATACATGAAAACATATCCTTCACTTAATATTAATCCAAGCAATGTTGAGATTACAAATCATGGGTAAGGAAAAAATAGATAGGAATAAGGCCTATATTTGAATGCACTACGTTAATGTAAGATTTTAGCAATGGGTTTTTTTTTGTTTAGCATCAATTGACAACACTGTTAAATCATTTTGTAGTAGTTTTGAAAACCAATATTAAATTGTGTGTTGGAAATCATTTATCGAAGGTTTTTCAAAACCATTATGGAAAAATTCACCAACGACTTTAAAAAACCAAGCAATTCATTTAGCAGCCATTTTCTATTTTTTAAATTTTTTATTTTTAAATTTATTTATTTTTTATTATTTATGTTTTATTCATTATTTATTTATTATTTCTTATTTACTACTTATTACTTACCAGGCACATGTCATGTCATGCATGCATTTTTCATATATGGCATGAAGAAATTGAACATATATATGTGTTGGGTGAGGTTTGAACTTATTACCTCTTGGATATTCTGCAAAGACATTACTGCTCCTATAAGATATTCATGTGGTGAGTAAACAAGAATTTAATATACATATATATAACTATATTGATAAAAAATAAAAAAATAAAAAATTATATATAAAAAATAATAAATAAATAATCAACAAATAATTAAAAATAGAAAAATAAAAAATGATAAGTTATAAATGGTGAGTAATAAATAATAAATAATAAATAATAAACAATAAATAAATAAATAATAAATAATATTTATAATAAATAATAAATAACTAATAATAAATAACAAATAACAAATAGATAAGAAATAAATAAATACAAATAAATAAATAAATAATGAATAATAATTTATAATTAATTAATAATAAATAATTAATAATAAATAAATAACTAGTAACAAATAAATAATAAATAAATAACAATTATTAAATATTAAATATCAAATAAGTAATAAATAACAAATATATAATATAAAATAACAAATATATATTAATTAAATTATAAATAAATTATAAATTATAAATAACAACTAAATAAATAATAAATTATATGTCAATTATAAATTAATCAAAAATAATAATTAAATACAGAATTAAAAATAACTAAAAAATTAGTACTAAATTAAAAAAAATATGTAAAAATATATAATAAATAATACCTAAATATTAAATTATAACATATCAATAAATTGATAATAAATTAATAATAAATAAATAATAAAATATTATATAATATATAATATCTAATATGTCAATTATATAATAATAATAAATTAATACAAAATAATAATTTAATAATAAAAAATAAAAAATCAATAAAAATTAAATTTTTGATAAATAAATAATAATTTATTTAATAATAATTGAATAGATAATAAATATAAAATAATAAATATCAAATAAAAATGGATATAAATATCTATATATATATACCAAAATTTACATAAATATATATGAACACAAATTTATATTTCAAAAATATATAAGAACACACACATATATAGAATTACATGTTAATATTAATGTATATATTTAAACACGTGTAAATATTAATATCTATATATATACCCATATAAGATATAAAAATATATAAAAATAAGTATGTGTAAATATTTACAAATGTATATAAATATAGACAAATATTCATAAATACATACACATATATATATATAATAGACAATAAATCACCAAAATAAGGAAAAACATAAAAATTTAAATACCATTAAATCTATAGGAATATAAATCCATGGAATAAAATCATAGACAACCCACCAATCATTTGAAGACACTCCAAAACAAAGATGAAATCTCATCAAATGTTCCAAAATATAGGTATTTGAACAAAAAATCAGTTTTAGAGGCCTTTGAGTTCTTTTCTAACCTCTAAAAAAGTGACCAAGGAATCCATGTCAACTTGACATAGAGATCATCACAAACTTCTATTAGATATACGGTCGAGCTTAAAATAACACTCGGGTCAATAGTTATGGAAAGTTGAGGTTGACATTTGATTTTCAAGATCTCTTAAAACTTTAATAAATTTTATTCTATTTATTGTTACCATATTATTATCTAATTTCATTCTATCTCATTTCATAATCTTCAATGTTGATGGTTTGGAGCAAAAACGGACATCTTGATAAAAAATTATGGTGATTTGATGTTGAAGTCTGGTTTTTAACTTCTCTAAAAATTAATTTATGTTTCCAATAACTATTAACTAATAATTATAAATAATTAATACTTAACACGTTTAAGTTAATTAGAATTGAAAATAATAATAAATAAATTATTATAAATAGTAAATAATAATTAATCATATTGAATCATAATTAAATATGTAATATTTAAAACGAAATCATTAATTTAGATGCAGTGTTTCAAAAACCACCACTAATTCAAAGTTGTTTTAATAAACTGGTACTAAAAATTATTTATTCATGTTTTTAAATAAGAAATATTATTCAGAATTAGTTTTCAAAAAAAAACCTCCCCTAAAATAAATTAAAAAAAACACATTTACTGGGAGTTTTACAAACTGAAGTGAATTTTTTTTCAAAAATTATTTAGCAGCAGTTTTTCCAACCACCACTAAATCCAATATTTTCTATAGTGGTGGTAAAAATCATAGAATTCAGATAGATTGATGTGGATGTGGGGAGATAAGTGAACCTCACCTTCATATAGGTAAATGGTGAGGGTGACAACATCGTGGACCATAATGCCACCTTTGATGGGGATGTCCTGGGTGGTTTTGAGGAGGGGTCGACATCAGTGAAGTTGAGGGTGTTGTGGTGGTATGTTGAGTTTAAGAAGATGTAAAATCCATTATAAGTGCTTAAGGGTACCCACTAGTCATATATTTAGACACCCTGGGCCCACCCCACTAGGATGGAGCTAAGGTTGGAATACATGGTGATGGGGTCGTCGAAGACGATTTAGCTATAGAAGTGCCTGCCAGGAGTGAGGTGGATCCTGTTTCCCTAGGATAGCTCCCCAATGATTGATGAGGTGTCATTGTGGAAGTTGGGTTCATCATAGAGGATGTCTTGGAAGAATAAGGTGAGGGTTCTATATGGGTATATGGGCTTCCCAAAGGAAGTGTAGGAGGAGGAGTAGGATCCCCTTTAAGAAGAGGTGAATCAGTTGTTTTCTCATAAGATATGGCCATTGGGGATTTGAAAGAGTTGGGTGTGGGTATTTGTGTATATGTAGTGTATGGGATAGTTGTAGCAGGTTTGTTGGATGGGTTGTTGGGTGGGATGGTGTTCCGTCATAAGGAAAATAAATTGTCTTTAGACTCTCTAAGGACTTGTGTTTGATCAATGATTATATAGTAGTTGTTGGTAATCGTTATCTTGCATGGTATTATTATTAAATATTAATAATATCATTTTATAATATAGAAAAAATATAACTAAAATATATATATTCTAGTTATATTTTAACATATTATTATTAATATATATAATATATCAACACAAATATTTTATTTTTTTATTTATTACATATAAAAATATACATATTATGGATGTTTATTCATATAGAATTAACAAAATAACGACATAAAAATGTTTATTTTTTTAGAATTATTTTTAACCTGTGTTTTTCTATAAATAACCTTTATAACCTATAATAGTACACATATAAATATATAGTTTATATTATTTGGTTAAAAACCATTTATATTATAGCACCTTCCATTTATGAATGAACTATTTAAATATATTATCTATTAAAAAATAAATCATTTATGTAAAACTATATAATAGTTACCAAAATAATATACTGATAACCAAGTTTTTATGTTCTTTGGGTTAAAATAATTAACTTTATATATATTTATAACTATTTAGTCCAATAAATTAGTCATCAAATATAAGGGGGGTTTTCAAAAAAAATACATGTTTCACCACGTTCTATTGTAACTTCATTATGATTCAGTGTGAAACATTGAAGTTGATATCCACATATGTAAAATAGATTCCTTTTAAAAAATGAGTCATTATATTTTTGATAAAATATAATGTAGAAAATTTCATTGAATATTTGAGAATACAAACATAGAACAAATGTGATCAATGTTTTTTTTATAAAGTTGGTAACCGTAATATTCCATAGAGTTTCTATCAGTGTAGTTGAAAGGATTTTTCAGCTATAATGATAGGATATCTCATTACATCATTGGGTCTAAAACCCATGGAGGGTTGATGAAAATGTTTTGAGTTATATATTGCATAAAATGATATATGTGTAAATCACACAAATCCCTCAAGTTTTATGTAGTTGCCTCATAGTTTTGATCCATTTTCATTGTTATCATCATAGAAAATCTATCATCATATATTCTTAAAACATGGATGTTTTTTGTAAAAAAAATATTTTATTTTTTTATTTCTTATTAAGTGAAGTGATATCTAAGACCCAATGCTATCAAGTAAATATATAATGTCATTCATCCAAAATTACATGTTTCCCAAAAATGAATTCATGTTCAACATAGTAATCCCTTGGGACATGGACATGTATTTTATACCAGAGATCATTGATAATATTCATTTCATTGTAATTTTAAAGTCATTGGGCCTAGTCAATGATAACTAGAGTAAATTTTTTGTCGATAATTTTGGGGCCATTGAATAATGTAATGTTCAAGACCTTATTGGGTTTTCACTTTGTGTGATTCAAGCATTATAGGTGTTAGGATAGGGTTAGAGGAAGATAGGTGGAGTTTCATATGAGTTTTTAGCTCAAAATAGTACACTATGATGTGGCCTCAAGTGTCACAATGTGAAGTGATGGATATATGGTATTTGAGTTGTGCATTATAGTATTTCATGACATGAGGGAGATTCAAGGCCTTGGGATCCAATTTGTGAGAGTTAATATTAATTTTGTTTAAAGGGAGGAATTATGGTTATGTAACTGTGTTGTTGGTCACAATGTTAAGGATTTTATGGAGGATTTTGGTAATGTGTGAAATTTCTATGGGATTTGATATTCTAGAAGCAACTATTTGTTATTTAGACTATATGTATATTCCAAAAAGTGAATATTAATTATATATATTATTACATATTGTTCATTTTTATAAATTAATTTAATGTAATAATTTCCTAAAGTATCTTTCACATCAAAAATGGAATAATAGTTTCCCATTGTGATGAGAACCTTAAAATACCATGATGATATTCTTTAACAAAGTTCTATGGTCGATAACATTGTATGAAGAGGCATATAGTATGTTGATTGTCAGTTACAAGTAATTATAATTATGTGAGACTTCATCTCAGGAATTTTCCACTTAGTGATCTTCAAGATGGGAGATTATTAAAACAGACCCACCGGTAGGAATTCCACATGTTTATGTGTCATTGGATATTCATGTTTGTGAGTGCAAGTAATGAACTGTGGACATTAACATTATTTTCAATACATGCGATGAATCACACACATATATTTACTGACCAAAACCATGACATATTATTTTAATATGATGTTGGTAATGTTGGTTTCATTACAAATGACATGTTATTAATGAATATGTTGAGGAGTGATTCGTCCCTTCCATATTAATTAAAGTTGATAACTCTGACATTTAATTGAAATAGAACTGTTGCATTAAATTCTATAGTCATGGTAAAATGATGAGTTTTTTTAGATAGTTAATGAAATAAGTATAAAGAATATATGTTTATGACATGGGTGTATAACCCACTTAATGAGATATTGTGACAAAAAGTGTATATTACACAATGAGAACACATATATGGTTGTTTAAATTATGACATTAACTAATTTATATCATGTGACATGACGCATTTATGGATAGTAATATTGGAATTCAGGAAGGGCTACCTAATACCAATAAGAAATAATCTTAGAGGTCAACATACTATGTGTTTTTGTTTATCTCAATTAAATTATATTTGAATTTAATTATTGGAATAAATATTATTCTCAAGACTGAGGAATGATTTTATTTAGAATTAAGGATCTTATCAATTAAATTTATATTTAATAAAAAGGTAATTTTAATATTACAAGTGTCACGACCCATCTCTCGGGGCCCGTATCGTGACTACCCCAAGCCTGCCTTCCATAGGCCAGGGGCTGGTGACTAGCACCAAAGGCGTAACTCCCTAAAAACATGGAAGACATTGCCTTTATAAAACGTAAACACACACAACCAGAGTACAAGCATAAGAAAACACTAAGTAAAGCAGTAACAAGTGTGCTGAAAGTTCAAAGGGGCCAGAAACACATGCCCAAAAGAAAGGTACAGCTACAACTGAAATAATGTACAACTGAAAAGATAATAGCTGAATGATGAAGCAGATCCTGGATCGTCCTCCAGATTCCTACCTGAAGGGTAGGTACAAATGTCATCATCAGCACTCTACGTCTATCGGTCCACTCCGTGTGCCGTCACGCCGAGTGTCCACCTCCGGGTACCGTCCAGTCCTTGTACACTCTACCTCAGTTAGTGTTGTCTGTCATCTGCATCCAACACAAGGAGGTGCGGGCATAGCCCGTGCAGGGGTGAGTATAACGATATTCAGTCGGGACCCCGAGACCCTCAAGGTCTCACTAAATCCAAAAAGGATAAACTACAAAGAAAGATCTCAATAGATAACAATTACTTGGGTATATGCCCATAAATATACCTAAGTTATCAAGTAACCCATCTCAATCATGAGGAAAAACACAAAGGTCATTAACTCAGCTCCAGCCAGGATTTTTATTCACGATGACGAAAACACGGCTACTAGATAACTCCTCCTCTATCGAGCGCAGTAGTCCTGGCATGACTCTGAGGTTCCACTCACTAACCATATACTGCTGAGGTACTCCTCTATCGAGTACCGCGGGTATGTCACCCCAACAGAGTAGCAATCCCCGCCATGGGTCTGACGCCCAAACACAGTAGCGCTCCCCCTAATAGACTACAGAGGTACTCCTCCTGTCGTGTACCGCAGGTCTGCCGCCGCAACATAGTAGCGCTCCTCCACTATGGGTATGTCGCCCAAACACAGTAGTGATCCCCACTGGGCTAGTCAAGTCACTCCGAATCGAATTAGACAAGCAGTCATCAGGTCTCAGCCAGCTACAAGGTCACTGTACTTTGTATGCTCATCTCCAGGAGGATCCGCTCCACGAGATACTGATCGACACTCCAAGTGTCACGAAGTCCCACGAAGAAGTCTCTCAAAGGACCACCTCGTCATAGGGGTCTCAACGCAACAGACTTCACGTCAATTAGACGTTCGTTATGTGAGTTATTAGCCTTTTAATCACGGGGGCCCAATTGGTTTTGTGTACGAACCAACCCGAACGTATCTCAACTGTATCCCGAAATCCCATGGGGTATACTCAAAGGAACCGTTTCTCAACGAGATTACCAACACTGCTGACGGTTCGTCAAACGGACTTCTGGTCTAAGAGTTATTGGCTTTTCCGTTCTAGGGGCCCGATTGGTTTTTAGGCTAAAACCTGCCCAACTGTTTTCCAACTGCGTCCAAACCTCAATTTGAGTAATCCAGAATAACCTTCTAATCAAAACGAAACCAAATTAGTTGACGGAACGTCAATCAGATGTCCGGTCCTTAAGTTATAAGTGTTTCCGCTCTGAGGGCCCAGTTGGTTTCAGGTTCAAACCAACCCGGCCATAACCAAACTTCGCCGAAACTGTGAGTGTAATATACTGAAATGACCGTCTCGATCCAAGGAATCCTACACAACTGATGGTTCATTGATCTAAGGTCTGTAGCTCAAGTTATGGTCGTTTAACAAAAAATGGTCTGAAAAAGGGGGACAGGGCCTGGTCCGACCCGGCCCAACCCACCCTGGGTCGGCCCGAACTGGGTCAACCCAACTCAGGTCCGGGTCCGGCCCGGATGGTGTGGACTGTTCGGGGGAGGCTATCTCGGCTAGATGGCCGAGCGAAGGCGCGACCTCCCTTAGCTGGCGCGGCTTAATGTCGCGGCCATCCATCTCCGGAACGACAAAGTCGTTCTGGTCTTCAACCGCCGTCGTGGCTCAGCCGCGGCGGACTGCACCGGCGGCGCGCTGGCAGCATCTTCTGCAGACCACCGAACGCGCTCCGGTGGTTTGATTTTCCCAATGTCTGTGCTCGTGGCTCTCCCAGGACCTGCTCTTCACTGTGATGACTTCAAATTACCATTGCGGCCCAATTTCATCTTTTCCCATCATCCCATGCACAAACGAACAACCAGTGGAGGGTCTATGGGCCGTGTTTGTTCGGCTCGCACCCTCTGCGTTAGGCATTATCAATTGGAAATAATCAAACACTAGCTTTCAACTATGACATGGGTATAATTTATTCGAGAATAAATTATACAAGAATCTTATAAATAAACGGTCATGCTCGAGAGTATAAACCACTTAAATGGGAATTATACAATATTCCCCTACCTCGCAAAGATGTCGCACGTCATCAAACCGTGGAAGACGAACGTCGCGGTGGTCAGATGTCACGGAACAATGGTGTCGATTCCGTTGACGTCGAAGGAAGATCCATCGTCATTGGCGACGTTCCCCGCAGTGGTGTCTCCTCCCTTGACGCGGAGGAAGAAGAAGATAAGGCACATCGTTGGTGTCTTCACGTTCTTCGTCAGAGGAAGAACACCTCTCTTTCTAATCCTCCAGAGGATCCCCACCAAAATATTTACTATCTCAAGTATTACAAAAGACTTATCCCATTTAAAGAAGTTCCATGCAATAAAAAATAATTCAAATGAATTCATGACACACAAGTAATTAATTATTTCTGGGTGATTAATTAACTTTTAGTGTTGGAATATTAAATGAGAGAGAGGAAGGTGAAAGGGTTCCAATAATTAATGGAATATTTGGCAAAGAAATAAATGTAAGTGGCGTTTAAGGGGGGTTTCGGGGGAGATGAACGGTTGGGGCTCGTGTGGGTCCCACCTCTCATATATCCACACATGGGTAGTTAGGTGGTTGTGGCTTCCACCCTTAACTCCCCTTTGTAGGATAAAACTACAATAGATATAAATAAAATTGTACACTATCTATTTTATTTATTTTATTCTATATTCCCAAATAATCATTCTCAACCCGCTTAAAACGCAACTGCGGTAAAGGTCCCCTTAAGCAATTATAGGCACTGCGAGTCCATCGGTGCCCTAAGATTTCAATTCTGAGCAACGGTTCTAAAGATAAAAAAACTCGCACATTCGTTTACTTAACGTACCCGAGCTAAACTTCAGAAATTGATTTCGGGCACACCGGGCCTCGGAATCAAGTGTCGTCAGAAGCCACTGACTCGTAAAATTCCAAAGAAATTAAGTAAAAAATTTCCTTGAAATTTTCGGGTCTTTACATTACTCCCACCTCAGGGCACTACATACCCATAAAGTTACAACACACACTAGGGAAACTAAAGGAGTACTGAGCATGCATCTGAGCCTCTTTCTCCCATGTGCTTCCCTGGAGGTTCCTATGCTGCCAGCGAATGCGCACTAGAAGAATCAATCATCCACATAGGACACATTCCTGTCAATCGTCAATCTCCATCAGAACCTTCGTGAATGCAGCCCCGTCATCGATTTCCATCTCCCCATGATCAATGATGTGGGTCGGGTCTTGCACGTATCTCCTCAGCTAAGATACATGGAAGACGGCGTTCACCCGGTGCAACTAAAGTGGAAGGGTCAGACGGTAAGCCACCTCGCCTACTCTACTGAGGACCTGGAAAGGTATGAAGAAACGCAGAGATAACTTTCCACCCTAGCCAAATCTCCATAGACCTCGTCGAGTAGAGACCCGTAAGAAAACGTCATCTCCATCCTCAAACTCTAGTGGTCTCTGTCTCTAATCCGCATAGGTCTTCCGTCTGCTCTGTGCAGTCTTCATCCTCTCCTAGATGATCTGCACCTTCTCTGGTAGCCTCAAGATGAGCGCATTGGTCAACCTCTGCCTCATCTCAGGAAATGATCTGGTGGTATCTCTCTGACCACACGAAGGGTTTTCCCCTTCTTGATCAATGCTAAAAGTCGTTCAGTAACTCTGGAGAAGTCTGGCTCAAATCTATGTCTGGCCGACTCATGAGTGATTGACTGCACCCACTTATGAATGATTCCATCCTGTGCTGCTTGGGGTTTCCTTTTTACTGACCAAGTAAAATCCATCCGAACATTGTAGGTAAACCACAACCTTTTTGCCTAATACAGTAAATCTGTGTATGAAATGTGGTTGCCTAGTCCATACCCAAAATAATGTTGTAAGGCCTCGACGCAGCCACCAAGAGTTTCCAACTGAAACTCTCACCTCATGGGTCAGATCACACCATCAGCGTAAGCATGATTATCGAGTATCCTTCCAAAGGTATCTCCAGACATGAGGGTCAAGTAAATGGCTTAGCCGGAAACTCTAGGTCTGGGAAAAGATTCATGGAAGGAATGATTTTTATCAAAGTATGTTGTTACGGCAGCCAATAGTAGACACAAACCGTTCCTCGAATCATTCATAAAGCCCTTGGTTCACACTCCTTGACCGCATGTTGCTACTCTCTTCCCCTGCCCTCCTGCTCCCTGAGCCTAGTAGGGACTACAAAGGCTGGTGGTTATAACATGTCGATATGTACACCACCACATGCTACTCTACTAGCTCTGATTCCATGTCTGCTTCTCTGTAGATTCATCTTTCCTTAACACTTCCTCTTCTAGAAACATTTTACTTGCCCAAGTCTCTGAGACTAGCGTCATTTCCCTACTTTCCCACTGCTAGCATTCTACAACTGTATCCATTCAGCCAAAGAACATTCAACCATAAAGGTTCTCTCTAACACCCTAGCATAAGTAGGAATGCATAGAGGAAAATTTTTGGCTCAGTTTTCCTTTAAACACACCTCGCTCTGAGGTCCGAGCTCTAAATCACTGATCGTGTTGTATTCATCGAGTACCCAGAACGATCGGTGTGCCTCGATGAATACTCAGCTACCGACATGTCATCCTGTCGAAGCTGTATAAGCTCTAGAAAACTCCCAGCCACCTCCTCAAGTCAGTCCTCAGCCTCCGGTGAGTCAGGCTCGCCTCGGAACCTGAGGTGTATCTGTCGTTGAAACACATGTAAGGCACTAGGCCTACAAGTGTCCTCCACCGATACCACCAGTCGTAACTGCAGACCAACAGGTAGTGATATAGCTGGCACACTACCCGAAGGTACTATCTTAGGAATCACTCCATGTACCGAAGCCTCTTCACTATGCGGACCAACCTCATGGTCACTCACTGGGAAACACTAGTAGCTAAGATCACCATCTACTCTACTAGTGTTTAAACTAGGTGTAGAACTCTAGAAATCGCCTCTCCCTAGTCCACTGCTTCCTGGGAATCTGTCTCACCTCGTAACCTCGGAGGCCTCTACTACTAGAACTCGTGCAATGCGCTCTGTTAGTGTGCATCGTCCGCTAGTACGGATGGTGGCATCTACTGTCCAACAGGTGGTGGTGATACTGGTACACCACCCGAAGGTGCCAGTATAGAAGAGGTCCATACACCAGAGCCTTGTCGCTTGGTGGGCCGTCATCGTGTACTCTATCGGAACTCCAACTGACTATCTGCGTGGAGGCATCCTAAATAGATGCGACACGGTCAGACGATTTATACCTGGTGAGCTGACCTGGTTGAGTTGACTTAAAGAAAATTTTGAAAACACACACACAATAAGTGTTTTCATGAACTGAGTTGGAAATCAGAAGTCAGGGTCGTGGTGTATGGAAACGTCGGTCGCCGCACCAACACTACACTCCCTGAACTAAAAACCACACTTGGTACCCTTAACACTATTACTTCACAGAAAGAAAAAATCAGAGTTCTATGTTCTGCAGTAGAACCAACTTCCCTTTGATTCCAATTTGTCATGACTCGTCCCCCAGGGCCCGTATTGTGACTACCCTAAGCCCGTCTTCCATAAGCTAGGGGCTGGCGACTAACACCAAATGCATAACTCCCTAAAAATTGGGAAGGCATTGCCTTTATAAAACATAAACACAGACACAACCAGAGTATAAGCGTAATCAAACACTAAGTAAAGTAGTAACCAGTGTGCTAAAAGTACAATGGGTCCGAAAATACAAGCCCAGTGGAAAGGTACAACTACAACTGAAGGAAAGTACAACTGAAAAGACAACTGCTGAATGGTGAAGTAGGTCCTGGATCGTCCTCTGGGTTCCTACCTGAAGGGTAGGTACAGATGTCCTCCTCAGCACTCCGTATCTATCAGTCCGCTCCGTGTGCTGTCACGCCGAGTGTCCACCTATAGGTACCGTCCAGTCCTCAAACACTCTACCTCGGTCAGCGTTGTCCGTCATCTGTATCCAACACAACGAGGTGCAGTCATAACCTATGCAGGGGTGAGTATAATGATACTCAGTAGGGACCCTGAGACCCTCAAGGTCTCACCAAATCTAATAAGTATAAACCACAAAGAAAGATCTCAACATATAACCATTACTTAGGTATATTCCAACACATATACCTAAGTTATCAAGTAACTCATCTCAATCATTAGGAAAATACAAAGGTCATTGACTCAACTCAAACCAGGATTTTTATTCATGATGACGAAAACACGACTTCTGGAGAACTCCTCCTCTGTTTAGCGCAATAGTCCTGTCACGACTCCGAGGATCCACTCACTAACCTTAGAATTCTGAGGTACTCCTCCTCTATCGAGTACTGTGGGTTTGTCGCCCCAACAAAGTAGTGATCCCCGCCATGGGTCTGCCGCCCCTACACAGTAGAGCTCCCCCTAATAGCCTTCAGAGGTACTCCTCCTATAGAGTACCGTGGTTCTTCCACCCCAACACAGTAGCTATCCTCCGCCATGGGTCTGTCGCCCCAACATAGTAGCGATCCCCACTGGGCTTTTCAAGTCACTCTGAATCGAATCAGACAAGCAGTCATCAGGTCTCAGCCAGCTACAAGGTCACCATACTCTGTATGCTCATCTCCGGGGGATCCCCTCCATGAGTTACTAGTTGACACTCCAAGTGTCAAGAAATACCATCAATAAGTATCTCAAAGGATTTCCTCGTCATAGGGGTATCAACGCAACAAACGGTGCGTCAATCGGACACCCGGTCTGTGAGTTATTAGCCTTTTTATCCCGGGGACCCAGTTGGTTTCATGTACGAACCAACCCAACCGTATCTCAATTGTACCTAGAACTCCCATGGGGTATACTCAAAGGAACCGTTTCTCAATGAGATTACCAACGCCGCTGACGGTTCGTCAAATGAACGTTCCGTCTGAGAGTTATTGGCTTTTCTGTTCGAGGGGCCCGGTTGGTTTTTAGGTTAAAACCTACCAGACCATTTTCAAAAAGCATCCAGACCTCAAGTGGAGTAAGCCGAAATAACTGTCTCATCCAAAATAAACCAACTTAGTTGATAGCATGTCAATCGGACGTCCGATCCTTAAGTTATAAGTGTTTCCGCTCCGAGGGCCCGGTTGGTTTCGGGTTCGAACCGACTCGGCCATACCCAAAATTTGTTGAAACTTTGAGTTTAATATACTGAAACGACCGTCTTGATCCAAGGAATCCTACGCAACTAACAGTGCATCAATAGTATGTCCGTAGCTCACGTTATGGCCATTTAAACGAAAATGGTCTGAAAAAAGGGGACTGGGGACGGTTTGACCCGGCCCAACCCACCCTGGGTCAGCCAAAACCGTGTCGACCAAACTTGGGTCCGGGTCCGGCCCGGTTGGGTGTGGCCTGGCCCGACCAGCGTGGCCCGGTCTGTATGGCCTGCCCAATCCCGGCCGGGGGAGGCTGGCTCGGCCAGCTGGCCGAGTGGAGGCACAGCCTCCCTTAGCTGGCGCAGCTTAATGTCGCGCCACTCCATATCCGGAATGGTAAAGTCATTCTGGTCTTCAACCGTCGCCGCGGCTTAGCCGCGACAGACTGCTCTGGCGTCGCACAGCCACCGCCGGATGCTGGCGCTGTTGTGCCGGCGTGGCGCACCGGCAGCATCTTTCGCATACCACCAGACACGCTCCGGTGGTCTGATTTGCCCACCGTCTGTGGTCGCGGATCTCCCAAGACCTTATCTTCACTGCAACGGCTTAAATTTTCTTTTGTGGCCCTGTTTCATCTTTTCCCATCATCCCGCACACAAACGAACAACAAGCAGAAGGTCGTTAGGCCGTGTTTGTTCGGCCCGCGCCCTCCGCGTTAGGTGTTATCATTTAGCAATAATCAAACACTTGATTTCAACTACGACATGGGTATAATTTATTCAAGAATAAATTATAAAAAAATACTATAAATAAACACTCATGCTTGAGAGTATAAACCACTTAAATATGAATTATACAATATTCCCCTACCTCGTAAAGACATCGCACGTCGTCAAACCATGGAAGACGAACATCACGGTGGTCGGACATCGCGGAAGAATGGTGTCGATTCCATTGATGTTGGAGGAAGAACCGTCGTCGTTGGTGACGTTACCCATAGTGGTGTATCCTCCCTTGATTTGGAGGAAGAAGAATAGATGGCACGCCATCGGTGACTTCTTATTCTTCATCAGAGGAAGAACACCTCACTTTCTAATCCTCCAGAGGTTCCCCACCGAAATATTTTCTATCTCAAATATTACAAAAGACTTCTGCTATTTAAATAAGTGCCATGAAACACAAAATAATTCAAAAGAATTCATGACACACAAGTAATTAATTAATTTTGGGTGATTAATTAACTTGTAGTGTTGGCATATTAAATGAGAGAGAGGAAGGTGAAAGGGTTCACATAATTAATGGAAGAGTTGGCAAAGAAATAAATGAAAGGGGAGTTTAAGGGGGGTTTGAAGGGAGATGAAGGGTTGGGGCTCGTGTGGGTCCCACCTCTCATATATCCACACATGGGTAGTTAGGTGGTTGTGGGTTCCACCCTTAACTCCCCTTTGTAGGATAAAACTATGATAGATATATATAAAATTCCACACTACCAATTTTATTTATTTTATTCTAGATTCCCAAATAATAATTCTCAACTCGCTTAAAATGCAATTGCGGTAAAGGTCCCCATAATCAATTACTGGCACTTTGAGTTCATCAGTGCCCTCAGATTTCAATTTCGAGCACCGGTTCTAAAGATAGAAAAACTCGCTCATTCGTTTACTGAATGTACCCAAGCTAAACTTCGGAAATTGATTCCAGGCACACCAAGACTCGGAATCAAGTGCAGTCAGAAGCCACAGACTCATAAAATTCCAAATAAATTAATAAAAAACTTTCCTTGAGATTTCCAGGTCTTTACAACAAGGATATATAATATTTATTAATTTATGGATCAATTAATAATTATTTATTTTCCAAACAATGAATAGAATATTTATTTTATGAGTAAATAATTAATTAAATATGTATTTAGGTATTCAATAATTGTTATAAATTATGAGTAGATCCGGATTTTTTTGGTAATAAATATTAGTTTAAAAGCCACTAAAATAATATTTATCATTGTGCGAGTTAGCATGAGCCATGGAATAGAAACAATATATTTTTATTAATATGTGTAATGTGGTCACGCATGGGTTTAACATTTTAGTAAGGGAACTTGTCTAATTGATTAAGTTACAAAATCTATCCTTATATATAAAAATAGACCACTAATAAATTCTTAGAGAGGTTAATTGAGAATCAATGTGCACAATGGATAGATATCTTGAATCCTTCTATTCCTTCTCATATCATCTCAAGAATGATAAGTTCAAGAGAATTTCTTTAAGGAAAAAAGAAACATGAAGTGATAGAGATGAAAGATGAAAGATGATCAATCGATTGGGCTAACACCTGCTGATTCATGAGGGTCATTATGAGATCATAAGAAAATATGTAGATCACCGCTAGAGGTATTATAAACATGGATACTAAAAGCATAATAAAGGATTTCCAAAACATTTTTTGGATAATAAACATATTCTATAAATAATTATCTCAATAATAAGGTAATATTTATTCTAATTTAATTTAATTAATTATAAATTGTAAGGAGTCGACCCCAGAAGCCCGAATTCGGTGCCTAAAACGTGGTGTGTAAGTTGTTTTTATAAAAACATGCGGATAAAATTATACTACACATTCCATCATAGAGAATCTTCCAGGATTAGGTTCGAGAAAACCAGACACAGCTGATACATTTCTTCAAAATATTGGCAAGGATAAGCTTCATAATGTCTCCATCCCATATGAGTACTCAAAGATTAAAAAAATCAACTAAACGTGTAAAAATAAATTGAAAACGTAGGGTTATAATTTAAAACTCTATGTAAGGGATTATAAAACTAATTAATGAAATTCATTATCAAAACAACCTTTTAAATAATTACAAAATATTTTTTTAAAATGAAAATAACATTTCTTAAAGTACATCATCAACATTTTTAAAATGTTACTTGAAAACAATTTTAGGTAAATCTTTTAAAAAATAATCTATATATTTATTTAAAATATATATATAAAACACCTTTTAGAATAATAATACTAGTACAAAAATGCACAAAATGATGCATAATAACCAGAAGTTGATCAAACTAATTTAATGGTGGCATGTAAGGGTGTAGGAAAAAAATTTTACACATGTAATAGTACTTGCTTAAAATTTCACAAGTAAAAAAATTATTATTCACTTAACACATAAATTACAATTCATTAAATGATAGATGTCAGATTAACTTCTGTATAAGAATTCTAAAAATTGATGCTACACTTTCTTTATAAATAACTTTCCAATTACATACCCCATTATGCCATGTGCATTTATTACAATTATCATAAGTAAGATAATCTTAACCAAGGATAGTCTACAAGTAGAATAACCACGTGGTTGGTAAAATATTAATCACCTGTTGAGGAAATGAATAATTCCAAACAATAATAACATTCTCTTGGGGCCTCGTTCCAAGACAATAAATAATCATTCTATCAAGGCCTCATCCCATGACCTAGTTTGTCTCATCATACGCGTCGATGCATCGAGAGACTATAGTGGGCCTCACCCATCACATAATCAGTCCAATGCATTACTCATATGTCTAAATGTCTTTAAATAAAAGTGAATCATAACACTTTGATTTATTAATTTATTTCATTTATTCAAAGTATCCCATTCCTCTTCGAATAATTAAATTATTAATCCATTAGTTATCATAAGAGATAAATTACATGTTTACATATATGTCCAAATTCATAATTAAAATGAATCATGCATTAAATGTAAACATTAATGAACACATAGACATAAATTTGTAAAAGTGATGAAAACTAGTGCACATAAAATAATAGTTTGTTTGGAATTTTCACAAAAAATAATAACACTTAAATTAAAAACCCATGTTTCATGAATTTAAATATTTTATATAAATAAATACATGTTTTTTATTTTAAGATTTATATTTTCTATACCCTAAAAAATAGTAGAGTTAAATAGATTAAATCATAACCGTTAATAACCAATAGCATTCATTTTGGCAGATTCATCATGAATTGAAATATAATAAGTATAAATGTAAAACAATTATTTCATATGAGGTATTCATGCATAAGAAAATAGTTAAACACATACCACTACATGTGTTTATTCATGTATATATGATCATGTGTATAGAACAATAGAATTTTCCGACCCTCTATTCCTAATATTTTTAAATTGGGAATTCATGTATGTAATATCATGGTGATTACTTCTTAAATATTTTAGGCACACAATAAAAAAACAAGGTTTGGTTATTGTTTTCCAATAAAAAATTATATCTTGTTTGTTGTATAAAATATTTTGAGCAAGTAAAAATATAACTTTCAAACATTAAATCATCACCAGGTTAAAACCATTAAATCTTCTTAAAATAAATCAAGACACACATTTATGTAATTGTGGTTCTTTTATGTATATACATGTGGGTTTGAAAATAGTATAAAACAATATATACACAAAGTGTATACCTAGAATATTTATAATAAAAAAAAGGTTTGATAAATCCTTATAAGTTTCATACCCTTCCAAAAACATAATTTAATAACCAAAATCAGTTTTATGAAAACCTAAATCCAATTATAATTAAAATCTATATGTGTGTATATATATAACTGTATATACAAAAAAGTGTATATATGGGTTTTACATATCAAATTTAAAACTAAAATAACCCTTACAAGTATTACAAGAGTATATAACATCATACCAATACTCATCATTTGAAAAAATATATAAAACTGAATAGGTTTTTTTATAAATAAACATATACACACATATATGTATATAAGGGTTAATCAAACCAAACACAAAACTAAATAAAAACCCATACATGGTTTACATGCATTAAGAACTTCACTAAAAAACATAATATCATCATTCAAAGATTATAAAAACCCGAGTAGGTTTTTTTATAAGTGAATGAATATACATATATAAATATATATATGTATGTAAATGGTTTAATCGAACACAAAGAAAAAACAAGCCCTTATATAACTTGAAAAGCAGGGTGGAGTCATGCAGTGATTGAAGGAAAGTTGAGGAGAGGAAAACTCGTAGGGTTTTGGTGCAAATGAAGGTGGTTTATGTAAATGGGTTATATAAAATGTATATACATAGTTTATATAAACAACGGTTTAATCATAAAAACATAAATAATAAAACATCATGAAAAATGAATCTGAAAATTTGAAAAAAAAAACAAAAAATGTGTTTAACCCAAATCTCAAATGGACCAGTTTTATAATAATATATATATATATATATATATATTATGGGATGCTTTAATGGAAAATGTTAGGGTTAGTATAAAAATAAACTACCCTTGAAGACTTTTGGAAAGTAGAAAGGTGGACAACCAACTGTAGAGAGGGATAAGAGGACTCATAGGAGAGGAAGGAGTAGTGGAGATGAGATAGAGATTGGAACACCATGAAGAAGATGAAGAAGAAAAGGGGAAGATGTGGAATGAAATGGATGATCGTGATTAGGCGTCGATCGATCAAATGAATGAGGAGTGTTCTATGGGTATAAAAATGGATGGGAGGCTGTGATCAGACACAGATTGATCGAACGGTCATGGGAAACCATAGGGCTTAAAAAATGTTGAGTGCTTGAGATCAGTCATGTACTGAACTAACATCTAGAGAAAAACAAGGAGAAAGGGAGTGGTCGGTGGAATTTGAAGGATAGATGGGATCAGACCGTAGATATCTCGCTTGGAAAAATTGAAAGTCCTAGATTTGATCCCCCATAAAAAACCGCATCCCACATCGAAAAGGGGGGATATTTGGGACTTCCTTATATACCTCAGCACCTCACGATATGGAAATGAACTTGTTCCCCTTCCCCAGTATTTCCTCATACTGGTTCACTTGGGGGCGTGCTCTGCACCTACCCTATGTCATCATGCAACCCCGCACGGTGGTGCATCGTCGGTTCCTCCTGACATCCCCTATGGGGGTGAATTGGTGCCCCACATGGTCGGCCTATGCTAGCTGGCTGGAGGTTCAAGGCTCAACCACCACACTCATAGTGGTGTGTGTAGCCTCCCCAGGCTGGCTAGTCTGTTTGGTTGGCCAAAGACCATTTTTTAGTAGAAACCCAAAAAAAACATAACTTATATATTAATGAATATGTATATGTATATATTCTTTATTTTCCCAAATTCCATTATTTTAATATGTTTGCATTAAATTTTAGTTTCAAAACATTCAATTTCAAAATATAAATTTCAACTTTAATTAAAACATTTATATTCATCTTAACTCATTTTAAAAGAAACACCATGGTTATTAGTGTTATATTTTTTAAATACAAATATGAGATACATTTATAGATAACAAAATAATATATTTAAAACATTTAAAAAAATTTAAAATATATATATATATTTATTTATAAAATAATTGATTACATTTCGTTTCTATTAAAAGATAAATAAGTATACACTTTTAATACATCGGGAAGTATCCTTTCAAACCATTATATTTTCTTAAAAACATACATTTATTAACTAAAATATTACTTTCAAACATTAAAAAAACTTATTGCTCATAAAGTATATAATATAATTAAGATACTTTAAATAATTTGTATATTTAAAATACTTATATACTTAGAATACATAAAATAATAAAAATTCTTAAAATACCTAACGGTTATAAAATTTTATGACCATTAAAAAACCAATGGTCATATAAAGGCCTCAACGGAAAAAAACAGTCATATTTAACTTAAAGGACTTATAAATACTTGTTTAAGGGTGTTCCATACTTCAAAAAACAATTCAATGAAGATGGTTCTTTATATCCCCCTAATTAATAGTACGGTTTCCATTGCACTTTCCATAATGTTCTTCATTGTGATAGATCTGAAGGACATTCACTATTTTCTTGGTATGTTTGTTGTGTTTGGTGGTCTCCTAGTGATTCTTATAGGTCTCCTAGTTGGTATTCTAGGTTAGTCAGGATCTTTGACCTTATAGAAATGTAAGGTTTAATCATTTTTATTTAATAAAACATGTCTTATTTTTATTCTGCAAGTATTTATTTTGGATGGTATAAATTTTAAACAAAACAAAGTAACAATAATACTAATAATTACAAAAAATATTATTATTACAAAAAATAAATATGTTCAGGGAGTCACAATATTCCCCCTCAAAATAATTATGTCCTTGCAATTCCATTATACTCCTAGACCTCCGTAGCACCAACTTCTAAAATTAACGCAGATGCCACTACAAGATGTGATTTAATTATTCTTGATTAACATAATTAATTGAAAAAAAAAATAGTTTATTCCTTCACCAGGTCCACCACTATTGATAATTCGGTAATGAACTCAAGTGGATTCCCAGGGTAGTTTTCAGTTCCTCGGTATCCCTAGCCCAGATACACCTCGAGCATTTAGGGTCAAACATATGCATGAGACACTCGAGTTTCTAGAGAGAGACATGGGAGGGATATCAGAGATTTTTTCATGGAATAGTTCCTTATAAATCGTCTGAACTATGTCATGTTTTATAGTTTTGATGTCATAGTGTCTCACATATAAGCTAAAACTCAGAACCTGGAATAGATAAGCTGCTTGAAGGTCACCTTCCAATGAAGCTTCCTAGAACTTCCCTAAGCCTAGGAAATTTTAGAATAGAGTGAAATAGAGGAAGATGCCTTCATGATACTTTCCCCTATGCCTATACTCAGAATATTGTGCATTTTTTATATAGTTATAAACATAACTATCTCTCTGATTGGACTGAAGGACACTTGGGCTGATAGACACTTGATAGAGGTGTTTGTAGGTTAGATGAGGGTTCATGAAAGGCTAGTATGATTTTGAACATGAAATTACAAGTATGTTATCTAGTAACATTGTAGGTAGATACAAGAGGTTTAATAGAGAACCTTTTCTTTCCATTTTAAAATTTTAAGAAAAATTTATACTCAGTGAAACTTAGAAAAAAAATGTTTTTTTTCTCTGTTCTAATTTTCCAGTATTGTCTAAATCGTTCCTCAGATACCAATTGTGAGGAATTGACCCAAAATTCCCTGATTTTGTGCCTAAAACATGGTGAGTTATTTTTTTAATAAAAACATACTGATAAAATTACACATCACATTCCAACATAAAGAATCTTCCCGATTTAGGTTCTAGAAAACCAGACACAACTGATACATTTCTTCAGAATATTGACAAGGATATGCTTCATATTGTTTCCATCACATATGAGTAATCAAAAATTGATAAATCTAATAACACTGTAAAAAAATTGAAAATTAAGGGTGAGCATTTAAAACTCTCAATAAGAGGTTTTAAATCTAATTAATGAAATTAATTTTCAAAAAATCCATTTAAATAATTAAAGAATATTTTATTAAAAGGAAAACAATATTTATTGAAGTATTTCATAATAATTTTTCAAAGGATACTTGAATTTTTTTTAGGTAAATCTATTACCAAATAATCTATATATTTATTTAAAAGAAACAAATAAAAGACCTTTCGAAATAATCATACTAGTACAGAAATGCATGGAATGTGGCATAATAACCAGAGGATGATCAAACTAATTTAAGGGTTATATGAAAGGTATAAAGTAAAAAATATAACACATTTAATAATACTCTATTAAAATTTCACAAGTAATAAAATTATTATTCACTTAACACATAAATTTCAATTCATGAAATGATAGATGTAATGTTAACTTATGTATCAGAATTCTGAAAATGGAAACTACACTTTCATTATAAATTACTTTCCATTAACATACCCTATTATGAAATGTGCATTTATTACCATTATCATAAGTAATATATTCTTAACCAATAATATTCTACTAGTTGAGTAATCACATGGTTGGTTAAATATTAATCACATATTTAGGAAATGCATAATGTCAAACAATCATAACATTCTTTTGAGGCCTCATGCCAAGACCATACATACTCATTCTACCAAGGCCTCGTGACATGACCTAGTTTCTCTCATGAGACCTATCAATGCATTGAAAGGCTATAGTGGGCCTCAACTATCACATAATTAGTCGAATGTATTCCTTATATTTCTAAATTTATTTAAATCAAAGTGTCTGAACCACTATGATTTATTAATTTATGTCATTTATTCGAAGGGACTCATACCACTTTGAATAATTAATTTATATATTTTATTTTAAGTATCCCATACCACTTCGAATAATAAAATTCTTAATCCAAAAGTTATCATAATAGATATATTACATGTTCTAATATATGTAAATATTAATAAATAAAATGAATCATGCATTAACTATAAACATTAATGAACACATAGACATAGATTTTAACAAGTGATGATAACTAGTGCACATAAAATAATAGTTTTTTTTTGGATTTGTCACATAAAATAATAACTCTTCAATTAGAAACCCTTGTTTTTTGAATTTAAACATTTTGTAAAAAAATACATGTTTTTAAATTTAAGACTCATATTTTCCACACACTGATAAATAGTAGAGTTAAAAAAATTAGATCACAACCTTTAATAACCAATTTTATTCATTATGGATGATTAATCATTAATTGAAATATATTAATTATTAATGTAAAACAATTATTTCATGTGAGGTATTCATGCATAAGAAAATTATTAAACACATATCACTACATGTGTTTATGCATGTATATATAATCATGTGTACTGAACAAAAGATTATTCCAACCCTCTATTCCAAATATTTAAAAATTGTTAATGCATGCATGTAATATCAACGTGATTACTTCTTAGAACTTTTAGGTACACAATGACAAAACAAGTTTTTCTAATCATTAGTAAATAAAAAAATGTTTCTTATGTATTGTATAAAACATTTTGAACAAATCAAAATATAACCTTCAAACAAAAAATCATCACTGGCTTAAAACTATAAAAACATATTAAAATAAATCAAGACATGCATATTTACAATTTTGGTTCTTTCATGTATATACATGTGGGTATGAAAATTGTATAAAACCACATATGCAGAAAGTGTATACATGGAATTTTCATAATCAAAACTTGGTTTGATAAATCCTTATAAGTTTGATACACTTCCAAAAACATTATTTAATCACTAAAATCAGTTTTATGAAAACCAAATTTTGGCTATAATTAAAATCTATGTGTGTGTATATATATAAATAACCTTATATACTCAAAGTGTATATATAGGTTTTACATATCAAATTTAAAACTAAAATAACCATTACATGTATTACATGAGTATAGAATATCAAACTAATAATCATCATTTGAAAAAAAATATATAAAACAAAATAGGTTTGTTATATATATAAACATATATACACATATATGTATATAAGGGTTAAAAAACAAACACAAAACTAAATAAAAACCCCTACATGTTTCACAGGAATTAAGAACATCATTTAAAGATAGAATATAATCATTCCAATATTATAAATTCCATAACATTTTTGTTTTAAAAATGAATGCATATACATATCTAGGTATATATATGTATATAAATGGTTTAATTAAACATAAATCAAAAACAATTCCTTAATTGAATTCAAAAGTGGGGTAGATTTGTGCAATGATTGTAAGGAAAGTTGATAAGAGGAAAACACCTAGGGTTATGGTGAAAATGAAGTTGGTTTATATAAAAAGTTTATATAAATTGTATATATATAGTTATTTTAAAAAATGGTTCAATCATAAAAACATAAAAAATAAAACTTAATGAAAACTAAATAAAAAAATTAAGGAAAAAACATGATTAAACCAAATCTCAAATGGATCAGCTTTATAATAATATATATATATATATATATATTATGGAAATCTAGAATGGAAACAGTTCAGGTCAATATAAAAATAAACCACCCTTGAAGACTTTTTGATATGAGAAAGGTGGACAACAGGTTGCGGAGAAAGATAGAAAGACTCACCAGATAGGAAGGAGCAGTGGAAAAGAGATGGGGACTGTAGTGGAATGGGGAATAAGAGGAAGAAAAGGGGAATATGTAGAATAAAATGGATGATCATGATTAGGAATGGATCAATTAGATGACTAAGGAGAGTTCCACGGGTATAAAAATGGATGGGTAGTCATGATCAGTAACGGATTGATCGGAAAGACGTGGGAAACTACGGGGTTAAAAAAAGTTGAGTGGCTGAAGTTAGACATGTATTGATCAGATAGCTAAAGAAAAACATGAAGAAATAGAGTGGTTAGTGGAGTTCTAAAGTAGACTGGATCAGACAGTCAATATCTAGCGCGGTGAGATTGAACGACCTTGATCAGATCCCCCAAAACAATTGTGTCCCACATCAAAATGGGGAGCGATTTGGGACCATTTTATATACATCGACACCTTAGCAACATGGAAATGAACTCTCTTCCCCCTCCCCGGTACCGCCCCGTACCGGTTCTCTTCGGGTGCGCTCTGCGCCCACCCTATGTCGTCGTTCCGCCCCTTATGGTGGAGCCTCCTCAGTTCCTCCCTACACTGCCCGTCGGAATGCACTAGTGCCCCACACGGCTGGCTTATACTGGCTGGATGGGGAGTAAAGGCTTGTCTACCCCACTCATAGTGGTGCGTGCGACCTCCCCTGGCTGGCAAGTTATCTTGTCCAGCCAAAGGCCATCTTTTGGTAGAAACCGAAAACAATCATAACTTATATATTAATGAATATGTATACATATATTCTTTCTTTTCCCATATTCTATTATTTTAATATGTTTTTATTCATTTTTAGTTTCAAAAAAATAAATTTAAACATCTATATTTCTACTTCAATTAAAACATTTATATTCAGCTTTACTCATTTTAAAAGAAAAACCTTGGTTATTAATGTTATATTTTTAAAATCCAAATATATGATACATATAAAGATAATACATGAATAAATTTAAAACATTTACATACGTTTGAAATATATATATATATATATATATCTTCATAAAATAATTTATTACATTTCATTTTTATTAAAAGCTAAATAAGTATACGCTTTTAATAAAAGGGTTTATTCTTTCAAAACATTAAATTTACTTAAAAACATACATTTATTAACTAAAATATTACTTTCAAACTTTCAAAACACTTAATGTTATTAAATTACATAAAATAATTAAGATAATTTAAATACATAGAATATTTAAAATACTTATATACTTATAATACTTAAAATAATAAAAATTCTTAAAATACCTAACGGTTGTAAACTTTTATGACAGTTACAAAACCAATGGTCATGTAAAGACTTCAACGGCCAAAAACATTCACATTTAACTTCAAGGGTTTATAAATAATTTTTTAAGGGTGTTCCATAATTTAAAAACCAATTCGGTGAAGATGGTGCTCTACATCCCCTGATGCTTTGTATGGTTTCCATTGCACTTGCCATAATGTTCTTCATTATGATAGATCCGAAGGACTTTCAGTATTTTATTGGTATGTTCGTTGTGTTTGGTGGTCTCCTGGTGATTCAGATAGGTCCACTAGTAGGTATTATAGGTTTTTGAGGGTCTTTTGGCATTAAATAAATGTAAGGTTTCAGCATTTCAATTTAATAAAAAATGTATTATTTTTATTCTGCAAGTATTCATTTTGGATGGAACCAATTTTAAACAAAACAAAGTAATAATAATACTAATAATTAACAATATATTATTATTAAAAAAATAAATATGATTGGGGAATCGCAATATTCTCCCCTAAAAAGAATTGTATCCTCGCAATTTCATTATACTCCTACACCTCCATAGCACCGACTTATGACATTAACTTCGATGTCCCTAGAAGATATTTTTTAATTATTATTGATTAAAAAATTGATTTAAAAAATTATTTTATACCTTCACTAGGTGAACCACCATGGATAATCCGCTGGTGACCTCATGTGGATTACCAGGGTAGTTTTCAGTTCCTCAATCTCCCTAGCCCAAATACACCTCAAAAAGTTATGGTCAATCTTATGCAGGAGACACCCAAGTTTCCAGAGAGATTCATGGGAGGTATAGAGCTCAAAGATTTTGGCATGGAATTTTTTCTTTATAGATCTGCTAAACTAGTTCTTTTTTGAGAGTTCTAATGTCATAGAGTCTCCCATGCATGCTAAAACTTAGAACTTGGAATAGATAAGCTGCTTGAAGTTCACCCTCCAATGCAGCTTCTCGGAACATCCCGAAGGCTAGGAAATTTTTGGATGGAGTGAAATAGAGTAAGAGACCATCATGATACTTTCCCCTAAGCCTATACCCAAAAAATTTTGCATTTTCTATATAGTGATAAACATAACAATCTCTCTAATAAGATCAAAGGGCATTTCGGCTGATGGAAACTTGATAGAGGTGTTTGAATGTTAGACACAAGATCGCAAAAGGTAGGTATGATTCTAAAAATGACTTGACAAGTATATTCTATAGTAACTCGGTAGGGAGAGGCAAGAGGTTTGTTGGTGAACCTTTACCTTCCATTTAAAAATTTTCTGAAAAAGTTCTACTCAGAAAAATTTAGTAAAAAAACTTGTTTGTGCTCTGTTCTAATTTTCCAAAATTGTCCAAACCGTTCCTCTGATACCAACTGTGAGGACCCGACACCAGAAGCCTACAGTCGGTGCCTAAAACATGGTGTGTAATTTTTTTATAAATTTTTTTTGATAAAATTACACATCACACTCCATCACATAGAATCTTCCCAATATAAGTTCTGGAATACCAGACATTGCTGATACATTTCATCAAAAGCTTGACAAGGATAAGCCTCATATTGTTTCAATTACATATGAGTACTCAAATCTTGACAAATATACTAACCCTATAAAAATAAATTGAAAACATAGGGTAAGAATTTAAAATTATCATTAAGGGTTTTAAAAACTAATTAATTAAATTCCTTTTCAAAACATCTTTTTAAATAGTTTGAAAATATTTTGAAAAAATGAAAACAATATTTCCTGAAGTACATCAACAAAAAATTTCAATAGTTACTAGAAAACATATTTAGGGAAATATATTAAACATAAATCTATATATTTATTTAAAATCTATAATTTAACACATTTCAAAATAAGAATAAAAGTAAAATAATTCATAAAATAATGCATAATAACCAGAAGTTTATCAAACTAGTTTATGGGTGACATGTAAGGGTGTAGGTACAAAATTTAACACATGTTATAGTACTTTCTTAAAATTGAACGTGTAACAAAATTATTATTCACTTAACACATAAATTTAAATTCATCAAATGAAATATGTAATTTTGACTTCTGTATCAAAATTCTGAAAATCGAAGCTATGCTTTTTTATAAATAACATTCCAATTACATACCCCATTATGCCATGGGAATTTATTACCATTATCATAAGTAAGAGATTTGTAAACAAGGATATTCTAAATGCCAAATAATCACATGTTTGGTTAAATATTAATCATGTTTTGATAAAATACATAATGTCTTACAATCATAACATTATTTTTAGGACTCATGCCAAGACCATACATACTCATTCTGTCAAGGCCTCCTTCCATGACCTAGTTTGTCTCAAAAGACCTGATGATGCATCGAGAGGCTATAACAGTCCTCACCCATCACATAATCAGTCCATTTCATTCCTCATATGTCTAAATTTCTTTAAATAAAAGTGTCCCATAAAAATTCGATTTATTAAATTATGTCATTTATTCGAAGTGTCCCATACCTTTTCAAAAAATTAATTAATTTATTTTATTCAAAGTGTCCCATACCACTTAGAATAATTAAATTCCTAGTCCATAAGTTGTCATAATAGATAAATTACATGTTTTCATATATGTCCATATTCATAAATAAAATGAATCATGCCTTAACTGTAACATTAATGAACATATTGGAATATATTTGTACAAGTGATGATAACTAGTGAAAATAAAATAATAGTTTTTTTTGTATTTGTCACAGAAAATAATAACACTTAAATTCAAAACCATTGTTTCATGAATTTAAACATTTTACATACAAAAAATACATGTTTTTGAATTTATGATTCATATTTTCCATACTCTGATAAATAGTAGAGTTAAAAATATTTGATCATAACCTTTAATAACGAATAAAATTAACTGTGGAACATTCATCATGAATTGAAATATAATAAGTATAAATGTGAAAAAAATCATTTCATGTGAGGTATTCATGCATAAGAAAATAATTAAACACATATCACTACATGTATTTATGCATGTATATATAATTATGTGTATTGAACAAAATATAACTCCAAACCTCTATTCCAAATATTTATGAATTGGGAATACATGCATGTAATATCAAGGTGATGAATTCTTAAAACTTTTAGGAACACAATAATAAAACAAGATTTTGTTATTGTTAGAAAATAAAAAATTGTATCATGTTTATTTTATAAAACATTTTGAACAAATCAAAATATAAATTTCAAACATAAAATCATAACCAGTTTAAAACCACCAAAACTACATAAAAAATCAAGACATGCATATTTCAAATTTTAGTTCTTTTATGTATATACATGTG
This sequence comes from Viscum album, assembly GCA_963277665.1. Lineage (NCBI taxonomy): Eukaryota > Viridiplantae > Streptophyta > Magnoliopsida > Santalales > Viscaceae > Viscum > Viscum album. The sequence goes on from OY728160.1 coordinate 1,926,765,189, forward strand.
GGGTTGATAATTGTATAAAACCATATATACACTAATTGTATACATGGATGTTGCATAATCAAAACAAGGTTTGATAATCCTTATAAGTTTCATGACCTTCCAAGAACATAATTTAATCACTAAAATCAGTTTTATTAAAAACTAATTCCGATTATAATTAAAATATATATGTATATATATATATATAAGCGTATATACACAAAGTGTATATATGGGTTTTACATATCAAATTCGAAATAAAAATAACCCTTACATGTATTACATGAGTATATAACATCATACTAATACTCATCATCCGAGAAAAGAAATAAAATGTAATAGATGTGTAATATATATAAAAATATATACACATATATGTATATAAGGGTTAATCAAACAAAACAAAAAACTAAATAAAACCCACAACATGTTTCACATACATTAAAAACATCATTTAAAAACATAAGTTCATCATTCGAATATTATAAATACCAGAATAGGTTTGTTTTATAAATGAATGAATTTAAAAATATAGGTATATATATGTATATAAATGTTTTATTCAAACAAAAAGAAAAAAAATCCCTTACATAAAAAGTTGGGTTAAGATGTGCAGTGATTGAAGGAAAGTTTAGGAGAGGAAAACCCGTAGGGTTTTGGTGTAAATAATGGTGGTTTATATAAATGGGTTATATAAACTGTATATTTATATAGTTTTTATGGAAAATGGTTCAATCATAGAAACATAAAAAATTAAACTTAATAAAAACTGAATCTAACAATTTAGAAAAAAAACAAAAACCACGATTAACCCAAATCTTAAATGAATCAGTTTTCTAATAATATATATATATATATATATATATATTATGGAAATATTTCATGGAAATAGTTTGAGTCCGTATAAAATTAAACCACCCTTGAAGACATTTGGAATGGAAAAATGTGGACTAAGAGTCGCACAGAGGGATATGAGGACTCATGGGAGAGAAAGGATTTTTGTAGAGGATTTGGTGACTAGTGCGGTGCGAGGAAGAAGAAGAAGAAAAGGGGAAGATGTGGAATGAAATGGATGGTCATGATTAGGCATCGATTGATCAGATGGCTGAGGAGAGTTTCGCAGGTATAAAAATAGATGGGTAGTCATGCTCAGTGAAGGATTGATAGGATGGTTGTGGGAGACCACGAGGTTTATCAAAAATTTAGTGACTGAAATTAGTCTTGTCCCGATCAGATGGTTGAAGAAAAACATAGAGAAAGGGAGCAGTTGGTGGAGTTAGAAGGTGAGACCAGATCGGACGGTCGATATCTCATGTAGTGAGATTGAACGGCCCCGATACATCACCCGTAAAAAAAACTGTGTCCCCCATAGAAATGGGGAGCGATTTTGGACGGCCTTATATACCTCGATCCCACAACGACATGGAAATGAACTCCCTTCCCCCTTCTTGGTATTGACCCATACTGATTCTCTTGTAGGTGCGCTCTGTGCCCACCCAATGCTATCGTGCTGCCCCATACGGTGGCGTCTCCTCAGTTCCTCCCTATGCCCCCAGTGGGTGTGCACTAGCGCCCCACACGGCCAACCTATACTGGCTGGTAGGTAAGTTAAGTCTTTGCCACCCCACTCATAATGGTGTGTGTTACCTCCCCTAGTTGGCTAGTTGGCATGGCTGGCCAAAGGGATTTTTTTTGTAGTAACCCAAAAAAACATAACTTATATATTAATGAATATGAATACATATATTCTTTATTTTTACAAATTCCATTATTTTAATATGTTTGTATTTATTTTTAGTTTCAAAACATTAAAATTAAAAATCAAAATTTCAAATTTAATTAAAAAAATATATTCATCTTAACTCGTTTTAAAAGAAACACCATGGTTATTAGTGTTATATTTTTAAAATCCAAGTATTATTTGCATCTAACGATAACTCTTTAATAAATTTAAAACATCTAGAAACATTTAAATTTATATTTATATATTTATTTATAAAATAATTTAATACATTTTATTTTTATTAAAAGATAAATAAGTATAAACTTTTAATACATAGGGAGGTATTCTTTCAACACATTACATTTACTTAAAAACATGCATTTATTAACTAAAACCTCACTTTAAAACTTTCAAAAATCTTTATGTTTTTAAAGTACTTAAAATAATTAAGATAATTTATTTTCTTTGATTATTTAAAATACTTATATACGTAGAATACATGAAATAATAAAAATAATAAAAATACCAAACGGTTGTTAAATTTTAGGACCGTTACAAAACCAACAGTCATATAAAGAACTCAAAGGCCAAAAGTAGTAATATTTAACTTCAAGGCCTTATAAATACTTGTTTAAGGTTGTTCCGTACTTCAAAAATCAATTCGGTGAAGATGGTTCTCTACATCCCCCTGATGCCTAGTATGGTATCCATTTTTCTTTCTAAAATATTCTTTATTGTGATAGATTCAAAGGAATTTCACTATTTTTTGGTCTATTTATTGTGTTTGGTGGTCTATTAATTTTTCTAATAGGTATCCTAGTAGGTATTCTACTTTAGTGAGGGTCTTTTGGCCTTATGTAAATGTAAGGCTTCAGCATTTCTATTGAATAAAACATGTCTTATTTTTGTTCTGCTAGTATTTATTTTGGATGACACCAATTTTAAACAAAAAAAGTAATAATAATACTAAAAAATAACAAAATATTATTATTTCAAAAATAAATATGTTTGGGGAATCAAAAAATTTAACAGGAAAAAGATCTCTTATTGGTTTCAATGTATTTTTTACCAATATTCACTTAGAATATTTTCATTGGTCGTGACGTTTATATCTTGTACAATATATGAATGATCCATTAAATTTGACATTTGTTGAGTCTTTATAGACTCTCATATGAACTTACACTATACTCAGAACCATCAAGTGATATTAGAGTAGTCACATTCAAATTTAGAATTATTTATTTGATTACTGATCAGTACGCATTTCAAAGTTAACAATCCATTTCAAATTTTAATTCATTCAAGATTCTTCATTATAATATATTATTCTTCTTTATTTCACACTAATATTATCTGGATCTATTAAAAATTAAATAATATCGCATATGAAGATCTGATTTTGAAGTTCCAGGAATTCGAGCTAGATAATACAAGACTACATGGCATGTAATCCTTTGTTACATGTTGTGTATCCTTGTTCATTACACAAGGATGTGTGTGTGGGTTACAGGGCATCATGTAATTAGTACACATGGTGTAAAATAAATTCAACATGTGTATACAAGCTAGGGTGTAAAATGTATTTTCCGTCATACACACCATGTATATTGACTATACTTCATGTACCATATGTTCCCTCAAGGTGAAAAACATGGGTCCAAACCATGTCATGTAATTAATACATTGTGTGTATTCAATAGAAAATGAATACAGACTGGTAATCATCTAACATGAAATACATGTAGTGTACTTCATAAATGTACTGGAAAAGTACACGAGTCCCTAAACATGTACCGAGGATATCAAATGAAGAGAAGAACACATCATGTGGATGGACGGAACATGTTGTGTACTTTATCTGGTTATGTGGAAATATAAATTAAAATTAATTACTCAATTAAACCCCGTCGACCTAAGTTTTGGGGGTCATTATGTTGGAAATACATGTCATTCCATAGATTTTGTATTATATTAAATGATTAATTAATACCATATAATATTATAAACTATGAACCATGCATAGTTATTGTATATTAAAGACCCATCACAATAAATTTTACATATTATATAATTTTAATGTGTTCTATGTGAAATTTAATTCGCAGTACACACTGTGAAGTTATGACTCATTCCTCATGTACAATATAATGTATGAGTGTATTGTTTATAATTAAAACTATAATGGGTGGTTCATATAGGTAACAAATGATTTTCATCCAAGTAAAAAGATGTATAACATTTTATTGAATTTAATATAAAAAATTATTTCTTTCATTTAAAATTATAGAGGATGGGAATTTCAGGACGATTGGATAGAATAAGATAAAATGAATTAATTGATTAATGAAATAATTGGTTGGTTTAATTCATTCATTTTTTATCTTATTAAAGAAAAACATTGAAACTAATGTGAGCCAGTTGATTTGAATACACAGTCATTGCATGTGTATGACCAATCATGAACTCTGACTAGACCTGTGTATGTGCTGGATTTATTTAATTTAGTTACATTACATGGTTTTGTAATTATTTATTATTAAATTAAATATGATGGCCTATGATTCAACCCTACCTCTTTTATTATGTAGGTCATCTATGTCCAGTGTTGTTTTATTTAATTTTGTTTACCTAATGATTTGGTTCCCCTCGTCTATTTCTGAGTTATAAAACTTATTTGATAAAAGGATTATTTGAAATCACATGGAGTCTATTCAAGATAGAGCTATAGTGGTGGAAGTTTAATATGGAACTGAGAAAAAACTAGCATGGGAGATACATAGGTGTACAGGTGGGAGGCTAGAACTCACACCAATAAGTATATAAAGAGTTTATCAGTAGGTTAGTATGTTTATTTATTATCTTCCCACTAAATAAATATTTATATAAGATCATTATCTGTTCATTTCTTTATTTATTTTATTTCTATCTTTTTCATGATTAATTTTATGGATGCAAGTCAGAGAACAAATAAATTAATTAAATAATATGTAAATATAGTATTAAAATTAATGGTTTATGTATGAATTCTTTATTATAACATGGTTAATCCCTCAATCCAAATAAAATTTTGAATTAAAATTACATGTAAAGGATAAAACAAGAATATTTTATGCATAATAAATAAATTCCTTCAATATAATATTCAGAAAAAACTAAACCTTCCATTGCATGTTTCAGAAAGAAACCAATAGAATGATGTGTTTGACTAACCCTTGTTGGGAATCTCAATTTTATTAGGGTAGTTCTTATGAAATTTGTTGGTTGAATTAACCATTTTACATCAACATGAGTAGGAACTACTAGACTTGGTATAATTTGAAGGTAAAATTTGAGGAAATTATAATTAGGATTTCTAGATTATAGATTCCACTAAATGTATCAAGAAACTATAATCCCGTAGTTGGAAAATACATTACTACCTAAATACCATCGAGTAATTGATCAAGCCCTTAGAAGGTGAATATGGATCCTTTACTCTAGAATTTATGAGAAACTAGACATTTTGAGTTGATTAGTGAGGGATATTACAGCATTATAAAATAGTGAAAGACTTAATTAAATTAAAATTATAATAGTCTTAGAATAATTATAAACAAGTGGAGCACTAATAATATTCTCTTTTATAATTTTAGTCTAATTTAAGTTCAATCAAACACTTTAACCCTGGTACCAACTTTGGAAAAAAAACATCTTCTCACTAGCAATAAATTCCAAGAATGGTTCAAACACCTATGGGTAGTGTTTCACCATAAAGAGAAATATTATGTTCTATAATCATTACTATCTAATATAACTTATAAGAAGGTGTGTGATTAAGAGTTCATTATGGTCATCATTTATTTTTTAATGATTTAATCCATGTCTAATGAACCCATGAAGTCCCATGAAGACATAGAGGCTTCTATCATACTCTATCTTTATTCTATCTATTTAAAGGGATATCCAGATGGTAATGGTTTGAGATATATAGGGTTATATTTCATAGAAAACTTAGAGAAGTTTTTTCAGTTGGGCCACATGTAGTCAAACTCATTGGATACATTGAGTGTCTAGAGGATACAGGGTTAAAACTACCTAATGAATTATGCACTGATCTCATTCTTTAATCACTCCCTCAGAGCCTCTCTTTATTGTTATTTTCAATATGAACAACATATATAAGTATTTCCTAGATATTCTCACTATACTTCACTTTGATAACATTGATATGAATCACGAAAATCCTTCCATCCTTATGGTGAAAAAATGAAAGTCCATGAGAAGATCTCAATGTCCAAAGCTTCTTTGAAACTCTCTTCTAAGAAGAGAAAAATCAGGGGGAAGTCCAAGGAACATGATGATATATATTTTTTATATGGTAAGAAGGGACACTGGAAGAGAAATTATACCTAGGGAAATAATAAAGGGAAATCTTGGGGTATATTTGTTATCCTGTGTAATTTATCTATTTCTCAAAATTTGGTATTATATATAGGATGTCATGCCCACATATGTATTCATATATAAGACAAGATTATATTTAGGATGGTTTCTTGGGGTGAGGTAGACCTAGAATTATTCAACGGATCTAGTCTTTCTATTATATCTATTGAGGACTATTATCTTAGGCCACCAATGAGAATGATCTTTCTTTTAAATATTGTCATTACGTGTCCTCTATTACCAAAAACATTATTTTTGCATCAAGAATTGATACAGATGGATTTCCTTTCAAATTTGGGAATAAATTATTCTTATTTTATAAATTAATCATATGTTATGGTAAGGAGTGTTTAAATAATGGTCTTTACATGTTGTATTAATTGGATAAAGTAACGGTAATCGATAATGAAATTAGTTTAAATGACTCATACCACACACAACTATGGAATCACTGGCTATGTCATGTAAATGAAAATCATTTGACCAAATTACACCAAGATTGATATTTTCATTCTTTTTAACTAAATAAACTTGGTGGATGTATTCATATTTATAAGGAAAATTTACTAAATCCTTATTTAAAGGAAAAGATAAAAGGTCCAAGATGATTATTGAATTAGTAAATACTGATGTGTGTGGACCATTTCCAGTTGAAGTAGGGGCTGGTACTTCTAATTTATAAATTTTATTCTTTATTTTAGTAGATATGTATATTTATACTTAATGAGTTATAAATTTGATTATTTTAATGGATTTAAATAATATAATAATAAATTTAAGAACCGTCTTGGTAAGAATATTGGGAAACATCATTCAAACTGTGGTGGGGATATCTTAATCAAAACTCCATTGATTATTTAAAAGATTTTTGTATTATATCCTAACACACTCCACCCAATATAACATAATTTAATAAAGTAAGTGAAAGTATTAACCACAAACTATGATATGTGGTTAGACCAATGATGAGTTATGTGAGTCTTCCATTATACTTTTAGCAATACGTGTTTCCAATAGTAGCTTATATACTAAACCAAGTACCAAATAAAATGAAAAATAATACTCCCAATGAAATTTGGAATGAAATAAAATCCATTTTCTCAAATTTACATTTGTTGGATCATGAATTGTTTGTTAAGGATTATTTTGTTAAAAAAATCACCTCGAGATATAGAGTGTACATGTATAGGATAACCTAGGGAAATAAAGTGATACTAACTGTGATACCCCTCATAAAAAATATAATTATGGAAAGATATGAAATATTACTTGAGGGGAGAACATATGTGGAATAGATTGTGGGAATTATATAGTGTTTGATTAATTCCAGGCACATGGTTCACAAGAGTCAGTATAGGAATAGATTCCCCAAATCCTTGTTGAAGAAGTTTTGTAGATATAAGTAATGTATAAAAGTACAAGAGAGGTTAGATAATCTGAAAGATATCATTTTCTAATCATTGAGGGTGTAGAAACATTATTAGTTTATAATAATGATCTTATAACCAACAATTAGGAAATAAGTGGAATAGTTGTTTCTAAGTGGCAAGATGCTATGAATTCTATAATTTATTCCATGTATTAAATCGATGTTTGGACTTTGGTAAACCATCTAGGGGATGTAAATCCTATTGGATGAAAATGGTTATTCAAGAATAAATTTAACATGGATAGATAATTCAGTACATATAATGCATGAGTGGTTATAAAAGGTCTCAAACAGTGACAAGGAATATGATATAATGAAACCACTTCACAAGTTAAAATGCCAAAATCCATCAGAATTCTACTAGCCATAGAGATTTTCCATTATTATGATATTTAGAAAATGGATTTCAAAAAAACCAACCTTAATGGTAACCTTAATGAAGATGTATATTTGACATAACTATAAGGGACTGTTACTCTAAAGGATTCCAAAAATTCTTGAAAATTGTAAATATCCATTTATGGATTAAATTAAGAATAGAGGTCATTGAACATTTGATGTGATGAATCCATAATAGATTTTTTTTTTCTTAAAGAAAAAATATGATCCTTGAATTTATAAGTGGTTTACTAGGAGTGATGTTGTTTTATTAATAGTATATAATAGTGACATACTACTTATTAGAAATAAAATACCAGTATTACAGTCTCCTAAGGCTAGGTTAAATATGTGCTTCTCCATAAAGGACTTAGGCGAATTATCATATATTATTGGGATAAATATCCATCATGATAGATTCAAGAGATTTATTGATCGAATTCAAGTTACTTATATTTAAAATATATCGAAGTAATTTAGTATGGAACAATCCAATAGGATATTGTTGCATGTGTCACATGGAATCCATATTTTTAAGAAAATGTGTCTTAAGACACGTGAGGAAATACATAGGATGTTTAGAATATCCTAAGTTCCAGTGGTTGGGTCAGTCATGTGTGATATTATATGTATTATGGTTGATGTCTTCTATGCCTCAAGTGAAGTATAAAGATATCCAGTTAACCCATGTGATGGCCATTTAATGGCAGTCAAGACTATCCTTAAGTATCTGAGATGAACTAAGGATATATTCCATTTTTATAGAGGATATAAAAAACTATTCATCAGAGGATACAAATGTGTTAGTTTCTAATCAGACAAAGATGATCTAAAATTGTATTCATGATTCATATTCACCCTTAATATAGGTGTTTTGAGCTGTAAGTTCTCAAAGCAATCTACGGTCAAAGATTCTAGACTAGTGTCCAAGAATATTGTAGCTTATGGGAAATATTAAGAGTTATTTTGGATATGTAACTTTTTTATAGAGTTGAACATGGTACCTAGTAATAAAGACCCTATCACGCTCAATTATGATTGCACTAAAATATTGACTCTTTCAATGGAGATAAAGTAACATTATAGGATGAATCCCATAATTCATAAGTATCATCACTTGAGGGATTTTTCTTGGAGAGGTGAAGTTTTTGTGAGAAAATTCTCTATGGAAGACAACAAATTAGACCCCTTGACTAAAGCCTTAACATATATGAAACATGGTCATTATGGAAGGCCAAGTGTATGGTATGTCATTACAATTTAGCTCCATTCCAAGTGAGATTTTATTGGAGTATGTGATATAGAGCAAAATGTTTTTACTTTTGATTACATGTATATTCAAAGAAGTGAATATTAATTAAATTTATTATATATATTGTTCATTATTCTTCATAACTATATTTTATTAATGTTTTATAGTATATTTCATAATGAAAATGTTATTGTATTTCCCCACTAATATGGGAAACTAAAAATTCCATGAAAATATTCTTAAACCTAGTTATATGGTCAGATAACATTATATGATGAGGAATATTGTATATTGACTATCAAGTGTGGTTACTCTTATGTATATGAGATTTCATCTTAGGAATTTTGATCTTGGTAATATCTAAGATAGAAGATTATGAGAATAGATGCACCAATACTAATTAATCATGATTTTGTGCCATCAGACATTCCTTTCTGCAAGTGTGTGTAATGTCATTGGACTTTAATATTTTTATTAAAACATTTAATGACTTGAACACTTAAATTTATTGACCAAAACCATGAAAAAATATATTCATAGGAAGTGGGGTATGTTGGGTGTGTCGTGAATGACATGTTATTAATGAATAATTTAAGTAATGATTTTTCCCTTCCATGTTTATAGAAGTTGATATCTCATCACTTTGATGGAAATAGAATTGTCACATTAAATCCCATGGTCAGGGTGTAACGATGAGTTTATTTTAGATAGTAAAAGAAAGATATATCAAGCATATAGGATGATGACATAGGTGTGAAACCTTCTTGATGAGATATTTTGAAAAAAGGATTATATTACACAATGAATGCTCACATATTTTTTCAAACTTTTTATATTAACTTATTTCTCTTGGGTGCTTCAACCCATCACTAGATAGTAATATTGGAATTTTTTCAAGGCCACCTAATTCCAATGAGAAAAAATCCTAGAGGGTAAAACACTAAGTTTTTATTTTGATCTCAATTAAATTCTATTTGAATTTAATTATTGGAATAAATATTATTCTCAAGACAGAATAATAATTTTATTTTGAATTAATGATTTCATAAATTAAATAAATATTTATTCACAAGTTAATAGTTAAATTACATGAATATATAATATTTATTTATTTATTTAATATTTAATAAATATTTTTTCTCCAAACTATGAATAGAAATTTAATTTTATGAATAAATATTAAATTAAATATTTACTTAGGTATTAAATAATTTTCAAGGAGGAAAATCATATAAATATTTTTTTTGGTGATAGATATTAATTTTCAAGATAGTAAATTAATATTTATCATTTCTCCAGTTAGTACATGAAATTTTATGAAAATAAAATATTATTATTAATACATATAATGTGGTTAGACATGAGTTTAACATTTTAGTAAGGGTACCTGTGCAATTAAATTAAATTAAAAAATAAAACCTTATGTCCAAAAAGAGACCAATAATAAATGTTAAGAGAGGATAAATGTGATTCATTGTGCATCACCAATTGCTCTTTATAATCATCCTATTCCTTCCAACATCATCTCAATAATGAGAATATCAAGAGAGTTCCTTCAAGAACAAATAAACATTAAGCAATCAATATTAACAACACTAGATGATCAATAGACTATTCTTGAACCCAATGTTTCATCATTTTTGTTTGGATATCATAGGTGTACATGTGGATCACTTATAGATGGATTATACACTTGTATCATTCAGGTGTAGTGATGGATTAACATAAACGTTTTTCGATAACTAATAATTTATATAAATAAAGATGTCAATAATGAGGTAATATTTCTTTTGATTTAATTAAATTAATTATTAATTTAATATGAATAAGATCTTCTCTTATCTCCAATGTATTTATTTTTAATATTTGATTAGAAAAAATTTGTTGATCATGAGATTTACATCCTGTACAAAAAGTGATTGATCCATCAAATATTACATTTTATGAGTTAGTATTAGCCTCGATAAGCACCTACAGTACATCCAAAACCATCACTTTTTTAGTCTCAACTTGGAAATATATCTATCATGGAATAAATACTCAATTAGTATGTTTCCATTTTTTACATTTTGGGTGTCGACACACAATTGTTCTTTTGTCTTGGCATAACCTGCCTTTGACTATATTGAATTTGTTGTTTGAATTTGAGTTAAATGGGATGGATAAAAGGGATTCATGAAGTAATTTCAAATGTTTTATTATAACTATCACCATTAAAATTTAACCATTATCATTCATGTTATGACACCTTAAATTCCAATGTTAGTGTAAATTTGGAATCTCATTTGAGTTATTTTATTTTTCTTCATTTTCCAGAGTCATAGGTGGGTAGGTGTGAATCTATACATACCATTGAACCCCCATTGATTGGATTTAGAACATTTCTTCAATATATCAATTTATGATGATCTAAGTTGAGTTTTCTTTCTCTTACTCATGGGGTTTCCCATGTTCTTTATCCAAGATGGTTGTGGAAATGGTTGGGTTTTGGTTTTTATAGACTTGATTCTTGGTTTTGATGGATAATTGTTGCCATATTCGTTAGTTGGGGTGTTTTCACATGGTTTTAGATTTTTTATCATTTCCTTATTCTTATGCAATGGTTTTGACAGTATCTATTGAGGTAGGTGATTTGATAACTCTATTTATTTTTTGTATAATATAGAAGAAACATGTTTTTATTAAATTGGCGGATACTAAAGATTAACCTAAAAACATAATAAAATGGGCTAAAAATATATTTTTAGGGAAGGTAAATTTGTATGTGTTTATATGATTATATAATGTTTGTTTTGATTGAATACATGTTATTTTTGCAGCCAATAATTTCTATTGTTACAGCGATATTTTTATTATTACTATAATTTAAATGATGGAATATTATTTTTTCAAAGTTAATCACATAAAGAGGGTAATAAACTAGTTATATATAATTTGGTAATTAATTGTTGTTTCTTGTTTAACACATAATGAATCAACATGAAATCATTATTTTAAGAGGGGTCTATGGAATTTTTTTTATTATTAAAAAAATATTTTTTAATGGGTTTCTTGTTTGTATTTTTGCGATTGGTGCAGTTTTGATGGTAGATTTTATGGCTAAAATTTGGTATTGGAATGTTTTGGGAATTAATTTGTGTATTTTCCTTGCCATGGTTAGTAATATAATATGTGGGTTTGGAGATGAAATAGTTATCTGGTTAGTTTCACACAAAAGGGATGGTTTGTGGTAATTGTGGAGGTTGTTTTCTATGTTATGAGGCAGTTATGCTATGGTTGGTTGATTATTGTGTGGATGTGTTATAGTTTCCCAATACTATGTAATTTATGATTTTTAATAATGAAAATGATAATTGATATGGGTTGAAATGGAAAAAACTATAGGTTTTTTATGACTTTTTAATAATTGAAATACATTTATAATAGTTCAAATAATTTGGTTGGTGAATAATGAGTGAGTTTTATTTAAATATAAAATTTAATTAATTAATTAAGGTAACATATTTGTAAATGTTAAGTCTTAAAAATGTTAAATAATTTTATTAAATGAAAAATTTGGAATGATTTTTTTGTCTATTTTTTATGGAAAGTGGGGATGGTTTATGGTATAATAGTTGGTAGTGTTTTGTAGTGATAGTGTGGTGGTAGTAATGGATATGGTAGTGTTATTTTAGTTTGAACAAATTAGGTAAGACTTTTTTATGGATATATTATAATTTTATTTTCTTATGATTTCATATGCACCCCAGTTGTATCAGATCACCTTACCAGCACCCAAATATTTTAGGTTTTGGGTGTTTTCCCCGAAACATCTAGGTTGGCGAGGGATGGTATGGTTGGATACTACCTCTCTATCGATCTATATTATTTGTGTGGTATGTGTTATGATGGATCACCTTATATATAATAATATGGGTTGTAATGGATTAAGGATAGGATATGTGATATACTAGTTGACTTGGTTATGGATACATGTGTTGAGGATCCATGATGGGGCTCATGCATGGTAGGAGGAGAGTCCAAGGTTTATTTTCTTCATATTCATGATACCCAACTGTGATTAATATATGTTATGTGGTTGTGATGTATTTATAGGATACGGAATGTAGTGGTAGATATGTGATGGTGATGATAGTTTGGAATTAATAAGTGACATAATTACGATATGGAATGTGGCATGTTGTTGAATAGTCATGAAAGGTATTGGGAGCACTGGGATGTTTTCTTTGGGTTGATCGAGTGAAAAAAATAGTGGGTAAGTGGTTTTAGGCAAACTATTTGATGTATTATTTTGATATTATATGTTTTTACTTGGATGAAACATTTTGTGAGAGATCCCCAGTGAGGTTGTAAGGTAGTTGGCCTTATAGGTGCCTATTGGTTTTATTGTTTATTCACTAAAGAATTAGTATTCTTAATCAAAATTTTCATCAAGGCCTTTCATAGGGTCAAACTAATTATAAATTCATGCTCACCCCTATAAATAAAAATCTATTTTCCATAATAATAGGATGAATTTAGTGATTGTTAGGGACATTGATGGCATGGATATGTACTTTGGTTTGCTACCATAGGACCCACCTTTTGGTATTTTATTTTGGATATTTGTATTTTTATAATATTTTCATGCATTTTGGGTATTATGGGATGTTTTTTATATTAATATGATGGATTTAATTAATGGTTTTATATATGTGATCCAATTATTTGTGAGGGAAACACCACCCATTTGCATGATTATATCATTGATGCCTATCACCAACTTGGGGCCTATTTATAGTGGACTTCAAGGGTTACTCTTATCTTCCATGTAGACCCCGAAAGCATTCTCAAAGGGATCAGGTCAAGACATAGTAATATTACAGCTATGGATTAGTAACAATATAGTTCTTGGAGTTATGAAATGCTAATAATTATGTTGGACAGGTATAGAAAGATTTTTATCAAACCTTGTGAGTGATGTATCAAGGGAGATCATCTAGGACATATGTGTAACAAACTATGTTGTTACGAGTTCTAAAATCTTTAAGGATTATCAATTTTTGTCTCAGAGTGGGGGAGTTCTTGGGGTTGTGACTCAAATTAGGATTTCAATCATTGGGAAATATCAATGAATTTTTTCTCTTCACGTATTGAGTTCTAATATGTGTTTTGGGTTCTTGAGTGAATGTCGAAGTGGGGTCTAGATGAACCCCCTTCTCTATTTTCAGATTCAAGTGTCCCATCACATTATGATGGGTGAAAGTTACTTAATGATGGATTAGAGTAAGGTATATCATGGTGTGGAGTATAGAGGCAGAATTACACAAGGTGGGGAGTCAATTCCATGTAATCTTGGGCATCTCCTGGGTTAGATGCATCATGTTGAAACCCATAAAGGACACCCCTTGATGGTTTCTTTTTGTAGTATCATTACGACCCATTGGGGGTGCACCATGATAGTGGTATGTCAGGGTTCAATACCTATTCCTTAGGGTGGTTGTGCTATTCTCTAGAGGGTTTACATCATGACATGGTACTAAGACTAATTTTTCATGTGGATAGACTGGTATTTTTACAACTGGTCCTCTTCACAATTTAGGTTCTGAGAGGCACACAAGGACAGACATTTGAAAGACTCAACCCCTAAACTTCCCCCATTTGATTATCCCACTGATAAGGGTAATTTTTAGTGGTTCTATGATAAATTTTAGTTGATTTATCCCCATAATTGTCCTTTTTTTGGGTTCCAAATTCTTAGTTTCTGAATTGGTGTGATTTCATGCAATGGTTTTGGCTAAGATCCCACTGGATAATGCTGTAATTGAGTGGTAATGATGGGAATTTTTCTTGAATTATCTAGATGATGTCTTGAGAATATAAAAACATGAGGCTTATTTTTTTTGTTGATTATTAAATTCATGGTGAGTTTTTAGGATATTTTGACTCATTGATTTAATTTTAATAATTAATTATAAAATGTTATAATTAATTATTTGGGAATTGTGGCTTGAGATGGGAGCTCTAGTGTTAGAATAATCTTGGATGAGGCATGTATAGCCTTGTATGAGATTGTGTAGAGAATCATGACTATGGTAAATCCTTTGGAACTCTATATTATATCCAAAATTTTCCTAGGATACCCATTAATCTTTCCGCCAAAACATGACCGACTTCTCAAGTGTGTGTGTCTAGATGATCCTTCTTTTGTATTCCCATACTAGGTCACCATATTTTTCTTTATTCAACTAAATAATTTCAATTTAACTACATAAAATAAAATATTTATATTTAAATAGTTTTGGTTAATTAGTTCCAATGAACTGAATCTAGATTCCCAGGGTGAAGGTGTATTGTATTCATCTAGTTCATCAGTTTGTATATTCTAGAGAGTTAACATCATAAAATCCTAAAACATAACCTATAAAATAGTTCACACACTAAAATACAACAATGTTAACTTCGTATCTTACGTGGTAAGGTGTAATTGAAAAAAATAAAATATAAATGGATGTGTAAAATGATAAATTAGTTGTTTTTTATGAAAAAAATCCATATTCATGGAATGAATTTCTGCAAAAAAATGGTGGATTTTTTTAACATCATGAACCATGAAATTCTATCAATTTCATTAAATTGCGAACTATTTTATAAATTTTTAAATAAAAATATAATTAAAATTAAAATTAAAATTATGGATTTAACTAAAAATATATAGCATTTTTTATAAGTTATCATTTATCCCTAGAAAATCATGGAGTGTAACTTTATACCACCTTCCTTAATTGACCATCTGGTGGTGATCTTCCATTTTATGACTTGGATATCAATTACCATAGGCCCTTTTTATTACTTATTTTTATTTTTATTTTTATGTATTTTTGTGAATTAATATACATATACATATATATACACACACAAATACATACATATATCATTTAGGATGTTATATCAATGAGAGACAGAGTACTAATCATAGAGCATGATGTTCATACAATGGTATAAATACACCTTTCTTTCATATAGGTCAGCGGCGAGGGTCGGGATATCATGGTCCATGGAGAACTCCATGATTCCTCCCATAACAAAGATTTCATGGGATGTGTTAGGGATCTAGTCAATGCTGGCAATGTTGAGTGTGTTATAGTGGTAGGTGGAGTTTAATAAGAATGTTAAGATGATCCAGTTGCTGAAGGGCTATTATTGGTCATACTTGTAAACACCCTAGGGCCACCCCATTAGGAGGATCTGAGGTGGACATTCATGGTGATGGGTTCATTGAAGATGAAAAGTATTTTGAAGTTGTGGTCAAGTGTGAAATGGAACTTGTTTCCAAATACGGATCCCTTTTAATAGTGGAGGTGGCGTTGTGAAAATTGGTGCCATCATATAGGATGTTATTGATAAAGAGGGTGATGGAGGAGCAAGGGTGATGGAGGAGCATGGGTGGGGGATTGTCAGAGTAAGTGGATAAGAGGAGGAGGAGGAGGATCCCTATTATGAGAGGTGAATTATAGGTAATCTAATTATATATTAAAATAGTTAGTGAACATTATATACAGTGAAGGATTAGATAATTGAGATAGATGGGTGATGCGGTAAATATAATTGGTTTTCATGTATATATAGTGTGTGGGATAACTATATCAATGTTTTTGGATACGTTGGTGGGTGGGTTGATGTGAAATGAGAGTTAAAATAAATTGGATTTGGAAACTACATGAGCTCATATTTGATCAAATATTTTATATGAGTTGTTGCGAATCATAATCATGCAAGGTTTTATGTAACAACTATGATTATGACATTGGATGAGAAGTGTTCATGTAATACTAGATTACAATATATACACAATTTTAATATATTATATATATGCATAAGTGTAATTTTTATGGTTGTCTTGAACATTTATAGAAGAATTGTCAAACTAAAGCACCCAATTAAAAAATGAAAAATAATTTTAGAATATGGTGACTGTATTAAGGAAAATATTAATGATATACCTCCATGAAACTTCCAAAATCACATATACTTTACTAGTTTTTTATTCATTAATGAGTGATATTTCAAACTAAACAAAAAATAAATAACTGAAACTGAAATGATGATAATAATGATTGAAGATGATAAATCAAGAAAGTGAAAAAATAAGTAAATATAATAACACAATGATATAACATGGTTCATAACACTTTGTTCCTACTTCAAAGAATAACACCACACTATTCATACATTTATTTATTCTCTAAATGAGACTATAAAATATAAGAGAAACATCCAATAACAATTCTATAACAAAAATTAGAATAGAAAACATCCCAAAATAACTAAAAAGAGTAAGGAAGATTACTTACCAATCATATTTACCAACCAAATATCACTCCAAGTTCTTTGAAAATATTTGATAGCATCTTCCACAAACAAACAAGAGTTATTATTTTGTGATAGCCTCAAGTCTACAACAAAATGAAACATCTAGGTCCACTTTGTTCCTGAATGACTAGGATGAATGCAAAATACACTTGTAGATAAAAATTCATTCATGTCTACCAAAAGCAGTCACATAAGGGGATTATGTAACATTGGTGACTAATCTACATACATTTTTGGTGGGCGGGGTAAATAGTATCACAAATAACCCATTCACAGTCACCATTAATTAGTGACCACTCTAATAAATTTCCATTGGTATTTCTTTTCAAATATCCCTATAGAAACTACTTATTATAGTTAAAAAATATATTTTTGAAAGTAACCCTATAAATGAACAATCGCGATCTCCATTGGTTTTTTATATTAAATTATATTTATTTATTTATTTATACATTAATATTTATACAAATAATATTATGTATATTAATTATAAAAAATAAATAATAAATATTACAAATTACATTATAACACAATTAATATCAATAAAATTATTTATAATATTCAAAACATGCTTATTCCCTTTTTTTAATCTGAGAAACGTTCAGAGTTGAAATCTTCAGTGGGGAAAGAAAATGGTAGAATGGAAATAGATAACTAATTTTCCTTTTGGTATAATATATTAGTGGGTGATAAAGCAGCACTCATAGAGGTTGATGTTGTCATAGAGGTAGAAATACACAACACCTTTTTAGGGGTCGATAGAGAGGGTAGCGATGTCGTGGGCCATATAGAACTGCCCAATTCCCCATGTGATGGAAAAATCCAATGTGGTATTGAGGAGGGTTTTGGTGCTGATGAATTTGAGGGTGTTGCGATGGTTGATGGAGTTGAAGAAGAAGAAAGTGTTGTCTTTCCAATCATCTAAGGGATCCCAATTGTCATTAATGTAAACACCATGAGATCACCCCACTGGGGCAGAGCTCAGGATGGAATCCATGTGATGGGGGTGTTGAAGACGAAGAGGCTACTAAAGTGGTTTTTAGGTGCGAGGAGGGTCTTGTTCCCTTAGTCTGGGTGTCTCAAGATAGTGGAGGTAGCATTGTGGAAGTTGGTTCTATGATATAGGATGTAATGGAATAAGAATTTCAAGGTGTGGTAGGGGTGAAGCACTACCACATATCATGCAAAATTTAGCACTACCTTTTTTCAGTGAAAGATAAAAGTGCTAATAAAGATGTTTCATTCATCAATGATAGCTAAAATAGATTATAAAGATAATCTTTATCAGCACTAAAATAAAATCATTAATAATGGGTTCCTTTATTATTTTCTACTAAAAGACCTGATAAATGTCATATTTATCAATTTTGAAACAAAAACACTGATAAAGGGCATCTTTATAAATGATTATTAAGTGCTGATAAATGTCTCCTTTATCAGCGATGATAAAGACTCCTTTTATTAGTTTTTTTGTTTCATTGTTGATAATGGAGGCCTTAATCAGCACTTTTATCAAGCACTGATAAAAGGATTATTTCATAAAAATATGTATATCATAAAAAAATATTAATATTTAAATATATTTATCTTAACATAAATATAATATATTTTATTAAATATGATTTATACATGAATAAATATTCCTATGCACTTCATACATGGTATTTAGTGAAATATATATTATAATATAATTATAATTTAAAATTAATTAATAATTTCACAGTTATTATTGATCAATAGTCTTTTAATAATAATTGGATGGCATAAAAATTTAATAAATTAATTAACGATAAAAGATAAGTTAAAATTTTTACTTGAAAATCAAACATCCATAACTTAATATTCATGTGTCTCTTTGGGCTCTAACATATATCTAAATGAATTCTACAAAAATATATACACCATATAGACTAGGGGAATCCTTTTTCATTATTTTACAGAGGTAAAAAAGTCCAAAAAAGCCTCCAAAACATAGTTTTTAGTTTGGATACTCTAAATTTTTAAAATTAGAGGGGATTTCAGCTTTTTATAAGAGGGTCATATAGTACATTTTCTAGTAGAGACTGAATTTATTACCAAGTCATACAATCATAAAGATATTATGAGTTTAAAATTTTCCCATTTTTTCATATTTTAGTTTTACTTATAATAATATATGAATATATTTTCTTATATTTTCATATAATAAATCAATTATATAAATAAATATTTAAACATATTTACATATAAATTTATTTTTAAATATATAAACCATATAAAAATATTTATTATTCATTTTATTTAAAATAAAAAATTGTCCATTTTATTTACATTATAAACATTCATTAATATGTATTTATATATACCTATATAATGAATTATTGTATATAATTATGTGTGTGTCAACAAAAAAATATATTTATGTGTATATTCAATAATATGTAAAAAAATGCATATACGTAAATATTTGTATGTGTATGTGTGGAATAAAACTACACACATGTGTGTCTATGTTCAAATATGTGCATGTGTCTATGTGTGTGAATATTGAATAAATACATCATATATAAATGAATTTTTATAAATATTTCATTATCATTAAATGTATTACATAAATGTAATTAAAATAAATATGTATAAATACATTATAAAAAAATTATATCTAAATATACAATTATATGTATATAAGTTAAAATATAAATATAAATATAAAGAAATATAAATATTTTTTTAATGTATTAAATTAATATTTATATATAAAATATACAGACATATATTCACAAAAAATTAAAATAATTACATAAATCATATGAAAATAATTCTTGTCCATTATATTTAAAACAAAATATTACCATTTTTTATATTATAGAAATATAAGAATATATACATGGTAATACAAATTTATATATAATGATTATGTATAAAAATATGTGTGTTTATTAATAAATTGATATATGTTTAAATAAATATACACAAAAATATATATCATTCACACATAAAAACCTATATTTTATAAATTTACTAAAAAATAATTATATAAATACATTTAAATATATTAATAAAAAATTATATATATATATATATATAATAGATATATAAAAAATATATAGAATGAAAAATCTTGGGATAGTTGTAAAGGGGTTTAAATTTCACAAGACTGGCCACAAGATCAATTCATGGCACACATGTGGGTGAACATGTAGCTTAGTAGTGGAAAACTTCTAACAAAGTGTTATTACAAGAACTTCCAAAAGGTGGTGCAAGTGAGTTGAGGATCAAGAACTGACAGGGGGAGCGGTTCAACAAATATTCTTTTTTCAAATTTTATCAGTACTAAAAAAATCACTGATAAAGGTTACCTTAATCATCACTAAAAAACTACAGATAAAGTCACCCTTTATTAGTGTTTTTTAGCACTGATAATGGTAGCCTTTATTAGTTCTTTTTTCAGCACTGATAAAATGTTCCTTTATTAGCAGTTTTTGCTACTGTTGGTAAAGGGGACCTTTATCAATTCCTTTTTATCCCTAACAAAATCCTTCTCTATCGCATCAAAAAAAATGAACTAATAATGTAAAACTTTATCAATGTTAAAACAAAAGCAGTCATAAGGGAACTATTTATCAGAGCTTTAGTTTAGTGATAATAAACTTTTCATAGATCTATGATTTTTTTAGCAATGATAAAAGTTATGACTTTTAATGACACCAATCATGTCATTACTTTTTTATTTCTGAAAAAAAAATTCTATAAATTTTAAAAGAGTAATTTATGGTATTGAAGGAGGTTAAGGGGATTTCCATAGGAAGCAGATGATATGAAGAGGAGGATCCCCATAAAGAGAGGTGAGTTGGGGGTCATCCATTGATCTGTGTCCATAATAGCTGAATGTTGTAAAGAGAGAAGCATTATAGAGATTAGAGATATGGTTGATGTGGTGGTGATAGTGGTTATGTGTGAATACGATGTATGGGAAGACCAGACCACAGTTTTTGGATGGGTTGTTGGGTGGGGTGGTGTGACCACATAGTGAATATAAATTTTATTTGGACTCTCCATGGACTTGTATTAGATCAATGATTTCATAGGAGTTATTGGGAATCAAAATCTTGAATCACTATTTCATATAAGTATTTTTTTACCACATTAATTGAATTTTATCAATGATAAAAAAATATTGATATTTTAACAGACTATAAAATTTGTTTCTTTTTATCATTGATAAAAAAGGATAATATAGAAATCTATTATCAGTGCTAAAAAACATGGATAAATGAAAATTTTGCGTCATTGATCATCCGGTTAGAACATTATGTTAGTTATGAAATGAATGTGATCATCGTTAATTCTTATGTAAAATTATTACTAAAAGGATAACTGATGTTTTGGGTGATGAGAAGTTGATAATTATAATATAAGAAGAGATTAATCAATTCGAACAGAATAAGTTTTGGATTTTGATTAAAAATCCAAATTATCTTCCCATTATAATAGTTGAATGGGTCTTATAAAATAATTATGATGGGAATGGAATAATTGTTTGGAAAAAGTCTATACTCATTTTAAAGGGTTATAATCAAGAAGAGGTCATAGACTATGGAGAAACATTCACTTTGGTAGATGGAGTTGAATTCATCAGTATTCCATTATCCTTCATAGATTATCTGAATTTTATTACATTTTAAATATAAATAAAGAGTGAATTCATTAATTTTTAATATCATAAGGATATTTATGATGGAAAAGCTTCTAACTTTAAAGATATTAATTTTCTTGGACATGTTTTTAGACTTACTAAGGCACATTATAAACTTAAACAAACCCTGAGAGCCTGTTATGATATAATTTTTTTATTTTTAAATCAAAATAAATTTCTTAAAGGAATGGAATATATTACTTTTTTATTTATAAAATTTTTAACAATACGATAATCATACAAATCTATGTTGAAGGAATTATTTTTAGTTTAATGTGAAAAACACATGTGGACAGTTTTTTTGAAACTTATGAAAATTTAACTTAATATGAGTATGGTGGGTGAACCTAAATACGTTCTTGGATTCAAAATTATTAAAATACATTAAGGAACTGTATAACTCAGTATAAGTGTAATAATCCAGGTTTGACTCAAGTATGGATCCGTTAAATTTTGTTATAACTCCTTATTTTGGACCAATTTCGGATGCCTAATGAATTCTCAAATGTCACTGGGGTTTCTGGGGCTTGTTCAGTGCCGAGAACCCATATTTTTGGGATAATGTGGTATGGTGCGTGATTAGTGAAAACTGTGTTGGTAGGGCGCATGGTTAGATCTAACCATGTGGATGGTCTTCATATTCAGGTAGATCCATTTTACACTGTTGGCACACAGTTTCTCAGACCATGCAGCCTAACGGTGCGTGTGACCCTCTTCTTCCTGGTACTTGTTAATGGTCGGTGTCTGGTTTGGAAAACCATGTGGCCAAACTGTTCACATGATAATTTTAGGGTAATTTTACAATTTTTTACTTAATTATCTAATTAAACAAACCCACCTTCTCTTATATGATTCCAGTGGTTAAAACATCCTTCTCTCCCATTTTTTATCCCTTTTTATGGTTAATGTATAGATTAAGAGATCTCCTTCTTCCAAGTTCTAATCGATCTTTTTTTTCAAGTTGGATGTGCATCGGTATGTAATAGAGTCTTTCTTATTCATTCTTCATTTATCATGCTCTCGATGAAGTTATCAATGTATAGGCCTATAGTCCCTTTTTTCAGATCTACTCCAATCCATGTTGAATTAGAGGTTGTTACTAGACAAGGAGAGTCATACAAGTACAAGGTATCTGGTCTATAACTCATTCCTCAATTTTTTTCATTTTATAAATTTAGTGTTGTCATTTCAATCTCATCTGGAATCATTTATTAAAATTATATATCATTATTTTACTTGTTAGAACCATATTTTGATTCTCTTTACACGTATGTGATTAATTATTGGTGGTTATGTCCACAACCCCAACCACCCCATGTAGGGTGTTATGACACACTTGGGTTTTTAGTGTTTTGACACGTTGATCCACCATTCAGGTGTTCCTTAACCTTGATCATCGAAATGGAAATCCTTCCACTAATAAATGGGTATTTAATTATTTAATTTCGAATTGATGAATGTTTTGGACCATGATACTTCCACTTGAACTGCCTAAGGTAAGTTATCGTACTTGTTTAATAAATTTTAAATGGTATATTGAAAATTATATGCTATAAATATGACATGGCCTAATTAAGGAAATATAATGGTTGGTTTCATGTTGTAGCTCCCATTTCCACTCATGGTGTATGGTAGTGGAATAAACCAAGTTAAATGAGCACGAATTAAATGAACTAACGAGACGGTTGCATTATATTTGGCCTTTTCACACTAATTAAAGGATATGCTTGAACTAAATGAAAATATTTAATGTTTATGACTTAAATATTAAATAACTAGAATGGTTTCATGCACCTAGGCCTTGTCAAACTAATGAAAGGAAATGCTTGAACCCCTTGAACTTATAAAATGTAAGGACCTTCACATGGAAAAACTTATTAAAAGAATTAAAAATAATTTTCTTAAACATATGTGGACCTTGGAATCATTATAGGAAGGTCTTGACTTGAGTTATCATTTTGTTTCTTGAGGTAATGTCGTAAGCACTCAAAGACTCCATTCCAATTTAAGGATGAAATTTTCCTTTATTGATACACACCTTGGAACCCGATCCTCATCTATCAGTGGATGCTCGGTATGACACCATAGGATTATTTCTAAATCATTATAGGATGCCTTGGATACATTCCATGGATCCAGTATGTCTTCTACCAACATGAGGTTCCTTTGTTACATCTTTTTCCCTAGCCATATCTTACCCTATTTTACCTTGTATTTATTCCTCTAACTCAATTAGATCGTATTAATGTGGAATGATTTGGATGATTCCCCTTATATTACACTCTTACCTCTTATCTAGGACACAATTATCATTGATTTGGAAACCCTTGTGGTTTAGGTTTCCATGGTTACTACCTTAGAATACATTTAAATTACAAACATCATGGTTTCCATGGTTGATACGTTGGAACCCCTTTTATTAAGAATTACATTATTTGTTTCCATATTACATCATGGAATCTTCACTATTTCTATCATGATGTGATTTCAGTACTAGATATTCCTCACGTGAATTAAGTATATAAACCGGAACATAATTAACCTGAATAGTTTATATGTTCAGACACTAGCTGAGGTCTGAAGCAGGTAATTTGGTATTTAAGTTACTATACTCTTTACTTTTATATATGTATACTTGCACACCTTTCAGTTTATATTACATGGATAGGATGTTATAGACACCATTGGTGGTGACCTACTGAGATTTATCTCACACCCTATCCAGGTCACTTTTTAGTACCCAGGTAGACACAATGTATATAGGTGTTGATAAAGGGAACCATAAGGCTTCAGATACTTTATTTCATGTTTTTCTATGATGTATTTGGTATCAGATGACTAGCCTAGAGCTCCGGATGCTTAGGATATATTTTTTATTCTTTCTCCTACTCTATATAGACTAATCATATGCTTCTTTTGTACCTATTTTCCTAAATTTCTAGTGAAATTACATATATCATCATCGGTTATTGTATGTTATTCCAGTTATTTCAATTATTATTTATCTTATCTCATTATGATGTGCATTATATTTACTCATGTTGATTCGGATATGTATCTCATGTTGTATTATATATGTTATCCACTGTGATACATTATGGAAATAAATTCATTGTCTCCTCATGGACACACCCTTGGCCTTCGTTGCTAGTCGCCAGCCTCTGAAATTCGGGGAGATGTGCTTGAGTCCATGTGGCTCACAGGGCCTGTGGTTCCTCCTAAGTTGCATTCAGGTTTGGGATGTCACAAAGTGGTGTCATAGGGTTTCATTTCTTACTTTAATATTTTGACTTAATAGTTTTGACATTAATAATTCTTTTAACTTGGTCATAATCTAATCTTCGGTGCCATGTACCCATGTTTGGAGTAAAGGCTGAGTTGCCTGAATTATAATTTGTGTTCTAATTTTTTCTATTATAGTTGATATAATTTCACCATTGGGTGACCCACATGTTATTTTATGTTTTTAATTATTATTATGATTGAAATTATATTTTATCCTTGGACCAATGATATGAGTGAAAGTATATTTGTTATATTTATCATATTGGAACCTAGAATATGCATGTCAGGCATATTTCCATGCCATATAGGTGCATTTCATTGCTTTTCATTGCTTGATATGAATGTGATTGTTAAGTGAGAATTTATTTGTATATATGATTGTACTGATTTTGGGCAATGGTTGAGTGATTGAATGTCTTAGTTCATGAGGTTTTATGGAACCTTTTAGTTTTTATGAGTAATTTACCAAATCAATCCTTTAATTATAATTTCAAATGGGTGTTGATCCCAATGATAATGAGTATGAACCCTAATTCAATGCGGTGGGAAACTCATTTTAAATGAATCTTGGTATATAGAAATGAGAAAATTCAATTTGTTAGTGAAACATAACTTTTAAAATTAAATGGTTTCACATCCTTATCACGCCTTGTTAGGTCTATGAAAGGTAAATGAGTGAACCTAGTAATTCAATATAAAATGAATGAGATGGCTGCCAGTAAATTATGTGGTATGTGTTGTTAACCATTCAGTTTCTGTAACCCTTATAATTTATACATGAGAACATACCAATACCAAGACTTCTAAATGAGTATATGGGGTAGTGCATGATGGGAAGTGATCCTTTATTATGTTAATATTTTGTTAGTTTTTCTATTTGTCTTCTTAAATCTTGTTATGTTCCATGTTCTTAGCATTTGTAGACCAATTATATCACGACATCCTCATTCCATGCACCAAGAGGGTGGTGATGACAATGATCTAGATGTGTTGGGCCCTAATATTCCAATATTACTACCAGGAGTTCCACATGGGGAACTACCTAATGTACCTTAATTGGTAATTGATGCTCAATTTCATGACAATTTCTTATATCTGAGGTATTCCATGCGTGGTGCTCTATGATCTGCACCTAAGATGGATGATCTGACTCGTGAGTACCAAAAACAACATCCTCCTACTTTCTTATGGGATGGTGTTCCACAAGCTCCGGAGTCTTGGATAGAGTCCACCTTTTCTATCTTTGAGAATCTAGGGATGCCTCCATAATGGAGGGTCAATCAATCTAAACACATGATACGTGATACGGCCAAGTACTATTGGGATGTAATTACCCAAGCTGGTCACCATCAGGGAATAGTATTTTCTGACTTTCATACTAATTTTTATGATCTATTCTTTCCTTATATGATGAAATATGACATATCCATAAATTTCATACATCTCGAGTAGATTTCTATTTCAGTTATGGAGTATTATTCACATTTCCCTGAGATAAAGTGCATCTCAATTTATCTAGCTGGTGATGATATTTTGCATGTTGGACACTTTGGGGATGGGATCATGTATTCCATATGTACTTAGGTGAATTTATTTATCCCACCTACTTTCTCTTAAATTGTAAATCAAGCACTTATAACTGAGCACCACCTGAGGGATGGAAATATTACTGGGCATAGAGGATCTGTGTTGTGGTAGGCTAGTAGTTCTTCTGGTAGTAGGAAGCAACCTCTGGAGGCTTTTCATTAGGGCAGTGGAAACTGGAATACCCTTTCTAGTAGCTCAATGGTGCATCTCCAATGTGGAAGATAGGGGAATCTAAATCATTATTGTGATAGAGACCCACTATATTGTCAGGCTTGCAACCATATAGGGCACTTGTAAAGATTCTATTAGACCTCTCCATCAGCTTATAGTGGATGAGGTTCCATACCAAATCCACCTTTAGGGGAAGGTTCTTTTAGGTCCAATCATGTAAGTAGTTGGAGTAGAATTGGTAGTACTACCTGAGGAGGAGGATGTGGTTGCTGTAGCTAGACCCCTGATCACCAGTAATGCAGGAAGAGAAGTTTTGATCATGGAAGTCCAGCTATTTCACATGGCCATGGATCATTCAATATACATGCATTATAGATGATACCCAAGGATAATGTTGTGGGGCTATCTACAGTATGCGGTATTATTCTAGTATACTCCACTATAGTATATACTTTATTTGATACCAGTGATTCACCCTCATTCATCTCTTTATCTATCATGGAAAACATTGGGTTGGAAATATAGTATTACTATGGTGTTATGACCCAAGATACACCATTGGGAGTAAGTTCATAAGGCGTACACCTATGTAGGGGTTACCCCCTTCAGGTAGTCAAATACCATATCTTGTGGGACCTCTTTCTTCTTGAGATGAAGGGCTATGATTTCATTCTCAATATGTATTATTTGGTGTCATGTCACACCTTTGTAGACTTCTATTTACAAAGGGTATCGTTCACATCACCAGAAGAAATTAGTTATCTACATAATAGTTAGTGGGGTGTCCAAGCTAGCATAGATATACCACAGTATCATGTACTAGGTGGAGTGACCAACTAGATTTACAATATCTTTATGGAGGATCAAGGATTAGACCAGGATGAATTCCCTCCAATAGTAGATCATTTTAGAGACTTCTTTACTGATGGATTTTCTAGATTACCTTCTGAGAGTGAGGAAGAGTTGATGATCACTCTTGGTCTAGGATAAGATACATTGTCCATTCCTCCATATAATATGACACCAATTGAGATCTAGGATCTTAAGAGGCAGTTAGAGGACTTAGAGGCCAATGTTTTTGTATGACCTAGGACTTTCTCAAGGGGTTTTCCCATACTATTTTCCAAAGATGCAGATGTGACACTTCATCTATGTGTGGATTATAGACAGTTGAACTAGCTTTTGGTTGAGAACTAGTATCCACTTCCTCAAATAGATGATTTCATTTACTAGCTCTGAGGAGGTAGTGTCTTCTCTAGTATCCACCTGAGATTGAGATATCATAATGTGGAAGTCAGACCATCAAGCATACCTAATATATCTTTTTGTACCTGGTATGATCTGTATGAGTACCAAATTATGTCATTCAGTCTTAAGAATGTGACTATTGTTTTCATGGATCTAATGAATAGGGTGTTCCATCCCTATTTGGATTCTTTTGTTGTAGTATTTCTGGAATACATCTTGGTGTATTCTCACACACATCATGACCAAGATAAGAACCTTGAGATCATTCTGAGTACACTAAGAGAGAATCATCTTTACCCCAAGATTTCTAATATCAATATCTAGATTGAAAACTTTCACTTATTATCTCATATTATCTCAAAATTGGGAGACTTTATTGACCCATATAAGGTTATTGTGGTGGTTTCATGGGAGCAACCCAAGAGCATGTTTGATATACGAAGATTCTTGGGGGTGTTTGTTTACTATATGTGTTCAATACAGTATTTCTCATGCCTTTCACCCCTTAGTAGTCTTAAAAAGAAGTATGTTAAGTTATTGTGTTCAGAATGTTGTGATAAATCCTTTTATGAGATGAAAGGGAGGCTACTATCTACACCTATTATGATTCTTCCGTATCCTTACATATGTAATACCATCTTTTGTGATGCATAAATCATTGAACTTGGAGTAGTGATAATGAAGGAGTACATACTCATTGTGTAAAGATCTTAGTAGTTCAGTCCTTATAAGAGAAATTACCCAACATGTGACCTTTATATAGAAACAATTGTCTATCTCTTACATTGTTGGAGAGACTATTAGTTGGGTGAGCGCTATGTGGTGTATATGGACCACAAGATCCTAAAAGTTATCTTTTAAAAACATTAATTAAATCTCATATGGTGAATATGGGTAAAATATCTTCAGTCCATTAATTTTGAGCTTGCCTATATGCCTAGAAAAGGAAATGTAGTCACCGATGCACTTTGTCAAAAAACTAAGGCACATGCAGTACGGACATCCAATGAGGAATGGAATTGATAGCCCTCTTTTCTGAACTATATATAGAGATTCATGATATTCATGAGAAATATTTCCTCTCGACCTTGACAGTTACCTTTACCCTCCTTCAAAAGGTGAGGACCATGAAATTTTCAAATCTTTAGGGGTTGGTTCTCCGTGAAATTATATCAAGAGCTAACCCTCCTTCATATTGGTCTATGGATAGTGATGACATCCTTCATATACATGGATCTGTTTGGGTTCCTACATATATGATAGAAGATTTGATGAGATAGTCCCATTCTTCTTAGTGGGTAGTTCATTCAGGCATGTCCAAGATGAATTGAGACATGTGACATAAGTATTGGTGGCTTGGAATGATGTGTCAAATAGAAATATTTGTTATTAGGTGTTCCACCAATCACTATGTAAAGGTGGAGAACCAGAGATATTTTGGATTTTTATATCCACTTACAATCCTAGAATAGAACTGGCATGATGTTGTTATGGATTTCATAATGGGATTACCTAGGTCGCTCAAAGTTTACGACAATGTATGGGTAGTTATAGACCAACTGACAAAAGTAGCCCACTTCATTACTATCCGGGAGACATTCTCAGTTGATGATTTAGGGAGATTGTATTTCCATGAGATCATATGACAACATAGGGTCCCTTGTAATTTAATTTCATATAGGGATTCTCATTTCACATCACTATGCTGGTAAGGGTTTCATAAGGCTATAGATACACAGGTTCTTTTGAACACAACTTTTCCTCGTCAAACTAATGGATAGTCAGAATAGATGATACAATTTCTAAAGGACATTCTTAGAGCATGCTTCCTTGATTTCAGTGTTTCTTGGGAGAATCATATCCCTCTTATAAAGTTCACCTATAATAATAGATTTAATTCAATAATTCATATGTCTCCTTTTGAGGCTTTATATGGTAGGTTGTTTCATTCACCCCTGTGCTAGTTAGGGACATTTTAGGTATCCCTAATAGGTCCTCATATCATGTTGGAAACTTTAGAGCAGGTTCAGCTAATCAGGAAGTGTATGAATACTTCTCATTCTAAAAAGAAATATTATATAGATCTTCATGGAAAACTTCTAGAGTTTGAGGCCAGGGATCATGTTTTTTTGTGGTTATCACCGGGGCTTAACAATATAAGGTTATAGAAACAAGGGAAGATGATGCATCATTATGTAAGACCATTTGAGATCTTTGAAAGAGATGGGTTGGTAGACTATCGGTTGTCACTACCTCAGAGGTACCATGCCATGTACAATCACTTCCAAATTTCATATCTTTTCCATTATCATGCTGACTTGTCTCATACTTTTGATCTTGAGGAAGTTTAGCTTGATATTAATTCTTATTTAAAGGAGTATCGTATACACATCATCGACCAGAGCATAAAGGTTGTATAAAGATAGTACATTCCTCTATTATGGGTGATATGGTAGCACATACTTGTATAGGATAAGACATGGGAGCGGGAGGATGATGTACATGCTCAGTGGTAGGATTTTTTCTCAAAAAATGTTTTGATTCCCATTGAAGGTGATCTTAGGGACAAGTTCCTTTAAGGGGGAAGACTGTAGGAACATGATTTTTTACTCAGTTTTTGAACCTATAAATTTTGTTTTAACTATTTATTTTGGACCCATTTTGGATTCCTTATGAGTTCATGAAGGTGTTATGGGTTTTTGAGGATTTTTTAGAGCTGAGAACCCATCTTTTTGGGATAATTTTTCCTAGAACACAGTTAGTGTAAATCATGCGGGTAGGGGGGAAATTAGATCTAACCATGCGAATGGTATACTTTTTTTGGTACATCTATTCCACATGATTGGAACATGGTTTCTCAGACCTTTCGGCATATCTGTGTTAGTTTCTCTCTTTTTCTAGGTACACGTGCATCGTTGTCATACGGTTTGGGAAACCGTGCAGCCAAATCATGTAAAGGATATTTTTTGGGTAATTTTTACATTTTTCACTTAATGACCTAATTAACCAAACCATCTTTCACTTATATGATTATAATGAACATAACCTCATTATCTCCCATTTTTTATCCCTCTTCAATCCTAATATAGGGATTGAGAGATCTCATTCTTTTGAGGTCTGACCGAGCTTCCATTTTTCACGTTGGGTGCACATCAGTATATATTCGGGTTCTTTTTATTCATTCTTCATTTCTCTTTCTCTCGATGAGGTTATATAAGAGTGGCCTATAATAACTTTTTTCATACCTACTCTAATCTAGGAAAACTTAGAGTTTGGTACTGGATGAGGAGATTCTTAGAGTACAAGGTAGGTGTTCTATAACTCATTCCTCAATTTCCATCATTTTATAAATTTTTGTGTTATCGCATAGATCTCATTAGGCACCTTTTTCTAAAATTATATGTCATGATTGAAGCCATTAGAACTGTATTATGAGACTATTTAAATATATGTGAGTAATTATTGGTGTTTACATCCACAATTCTAGGCACCCCATGAAGGGTGTTATGCCATACTAGGGTTTTTAGTGTTTTTGACATGTTGAGCCAGTGTTTGGGTGTTCCGTAAACTTCACTGTACTAATGTAAATCATTCCATTAATAAATGGATATTTAATTTTTTGATTCTGAATTGATGATCGATTTAGAAAATGGTTCTTACACTTGACCTGCCTAAGGTAAGTGCATATACTTATTTAATATATGTTAAATGGTATATTATAAAGTATATGGTATAAACATGACTTGGTCAAATTAATGAAATCTAATGGTTGGTTTCATGTCATAGCACCCCTTTCCACTCATGGTGGAAGGTAGAAGATTGAACCAAGTTAAATGATCACGACTTAAATAAACTAATGAGATGGTTTCTTGATCCTTGGTCTTTTCACACTAATGAAAGGAAATCCTTGAACCAAATGAACTTATTTAATGTCTATGACTTAAATATGGAATTAATAGAATGGTTTCATGAACCTTATCCTTGTCAAACTAATTAAAGGAAATTCATGAACCTCTTGAACTTATTAAATGGAATGACCATCACATGGCCTAACATATTAAATTAATTAAATGTAAGGTGCCTAGTTTTATGTGGACCTTGACATCATTATAGAAAGTCCATAACTTGAGTTAGCCTTTGGATTCCTGAGGGAATTCCATAATCACTCAAGGATTCCATTTTTATTCAAGGATTCTAATTCCCTTGGTTGAGACTCACCTTGGAACATGATCATCGTCTATCAGTTGATGCCTGGTATGACACAATAGAATCCTATTATATCATTATAGGATGTCTTGGATACAATCCTTGGATCTATCATAGAATCTATGAACATGAGGTTCCTTGGTTAAATCCTTTGACCTAGACATAGCTTATCCTGTTTTACCATGGATTTATTCCTTGGACTCAGTTATATCATACTATTGTGGAATTCCTTGGACAATGATCCTTGGATTACACTCTTAATCCTTATGCAAGATATATTAATTACTTAGTTGGTGACCCTTGTGTTCTAGGTTTCCTTCATTACTACCTTGGAATCCATTTATATTGCAGTCATCATGGTTGCCTTGGTTTATACCTTGGAAGACCTTTTATTAAGAATTACATTATAGGTTGCCTTATAAAATCTTGTATCTTTTACTATTTCTATAATAAGGGGATGTTAGTTCTTTAAATACCTCATGTGACTTAAGTATATAAACTGGAACTTAATTAATTAATAAACTGGTTACATGTTCAGACACCATGACAAGGATGAAGAGGGTACTTGGGTATTTCTTTCCATACTTATTTACTTTTATATATTCATATTTTCACACCTTTTAGTTTAA
Organism: Viscum album; assembly: GCA_963277665.1. Lineage (NCBI taxonomy): Eukaryota > Viridiplantae > Streptophyta > Magnoliopsida > Santalales > Viscaceae > Viscum > Viscum album. Next base: position 1,926,798,528 of record OY728160.1, read on the forward strand.
ATTACATAGATTTCATGTTATAGACATTATTGGTGGTGGACTACTGAGATTTATCTCACACCCTATCTAGGTTGTCGTTTGATACCTAGGAAGACACTATATGTGCAGGTGTTGAAAATGGGAAGCATAAGGATTTAGATACTTGATTTTTTGTTGTTCTAGGATGGAGCTAGTTGCAAATTACCAAGATGGAGCTTAGGATTCTTCGGATAGATTTTACATTCCTTCTGATGATTTATGTATCATTCTTTTATATTTCATATGTACCTATTTTCCCAGATTTCTAGTAAAATGACATGTATAATAATTAGTTGTTGTATGTCATTCCAGATATTTAAGTTATTATTGATCTTTTCTCCTTCTGTTGTGCATTATATTTACTTATATTACTTCCTAAATTTATCTCTTGTTGTATTATGTATTTTATCCACTACAATACGCTTTGGAAATGAGGGCATAGTCTCTCTATGGACACACCTAGGCCCTAACTTCTAGTCGGAAGCCTCTGGTATTCAAGGAGATGTGCTTGAATCCATATGTATCACTAGGAGTGGGGCACCTCCTAAGTGGAATCTAGGTCTGAGATGTCCCAATAAGTATATCATAGATTTACATAAATATTTGGGTATTGATAATTCTTCTAGTATAATTACTCTATTAGTTACCTCATGTAAACATGAACTTGATGATAATTTAGAACATAAGGATTGTAATATCCTTTTTAATCTATTTTATAAGAGTTTATGGAATGTTATCTAGAAGTCCATTTCATTGTTTCTATTTTTTATTCTAGCTTGTTTGTTTACCTTAGATAGTTCCTAACTTCAACATGATTTAATTTCTACTTATTTTATTTTTAATTAAACTCTGATTAGTTTAGGGATTATAACTTAAGAATTATTTACCTTTTGGGTGAAAAAATGTTATGTTTTATTTCAAATTTAATTTACCCCCTCATGAAAATATAGTAACTAGGACAACCCACTTATATGAAAATTTATCTCTGCACAATTATTCAATCCACTTTTATCCTTCTAACTTCTTCATTAAGCCATTAAGCATCTACCATCCACATTATATGTTGTTCCACTAGAACTTTATACTTCTTTCCAACTAATTTCTTCATTTATAATTAGATCCTACGTATCCTCAAACACTATGTTAATTTTCCCACTTGAGTTTCTCAAAATAAAAACCATAACAATTCATAGTTTTGGTCATGATGATAACAAGATTAATGCCCAAAATTCTTGTTAATAAACTCCAACTAACTTTTTATCACATTGAAATCATTCACACAATTATACATATACTTTTCTTCATTAATATTATAAATAAAGAATACCATTATCAGAAATACCTTTTTCATTATGGTATTCTAATACAAGATTTTGAGTGCCTATATCGAATACATAATTGTCTTTACCTCCAAGATATTTATAGGTAAAAATTTTGTCCTTTTCATTCATAAAACTATAAGTTCTTATCCGTCAACATTATCTTATTCACTTTTCTCCATTATTCCCCACTAAAACCAAATTAACAATATATTCAGATCTCTCTGATTCAAATAAACCTTTATTTGTATCTTTAAAAAACCAAAATCACACCCAATAAACTACTCAATACATTATGTTTCCTCTTACAATGTCTTAACCCCCTTATAGAACACACATAAAAAACGTCACATGTAAAATAAATAGGCATATACACTTACTGAAATTTATTCAAGCCTAAAAGAATAGGAATAAATCTCTAAAAAATACATTTCTAATGACACTATTTTCCTCAAACATGAATCAACATTAAAAACTTTATGTTTGGAACAAAGATAGGATATCTAAAGTCTCATTAAAATGGTGAATCATAGAAATATGACACACATTTTATCAATAAATTTACAATCATAAATCCAAAAAAAATAATGAATGACTAAAAAATAATATAATAAATCACTCATAAATAACATCAGCACACTAGGAATTTGACATATTTTTAGAAATCCCCTATGTCCATGGAGAAACACTACAATCCACTATAAGAGAGTGGAGAGAGAAACCTTTGAATTAAAAGTGATTACTAGTCACTATATGACTAATGTAATTAGAAGTTATGAATATATATTTAAAAAACCTATTTACAGAAAACATTTGAAACCACTATCCAGTCACCATTTAGTATGTGGATTGAATAATCACATAATATTATTTCATTTGCACTAATTCACTTTCTGATACTACAAAAACCATAAGTATACTGACTAATTGCATACAATATTTAATTGAATTTTCCTCCCCCACCAAACAATGCTCTAATTAATCCCACTAATGCTCCCTAAATAGTTCTTGATCCAAGAAATGGGCTTCACATCTCAACACAATGAGCCTCCTTCCCTTTCCTATAGAATTTCATTTTATTCTATTTATTTATTATTAAAAGTGGATCTCCTAAGTCCTCCTATTACCAATGGAGATATTATAATATCCCTGAAACCCTATTTCAAAGAATTAAAAACATGATACAATCTATCAAAAATTTATACAAAAAATAAACATACCAATATTATTTTTAACCTTACTCATTTATTTATATAAATTTTTTAAGACATTATATATTAGACACAACGATAATTGCAACATACATTGTGTTTTCACTTTAACACCCCATGATCTTAGTATATAATGTATTTGAGATACCTCAACCTAAATAATCTATATCGTTTTTCATATGTATTTTATTCCTTTCTATCAATATTTTAATGTGGTGTGCATGTTTAATCTATAAGATTTAATCCCGGAATCACAACCATTAATGTGAATAAAAATAAAACAACAATTTTTTTATTCTAGAGTTCATACTTAATTTCATAAAAAATAGTAATTACCTTTGTATTCAATTATGTTTATATATTAATCAGAAACAACCAAAACACTAATTATTGGTTATTTTTATGGGTCTCAATATTTGAGGATTGTTTTGAGAGGTAATAAATTGGTAAAAAATAATTTTTAATTCAATTTTTAATTAACCAAAATATTTTATTATTTAATTAGGTTTTTCCATGTATTAAAGAGAACATATGATTTATTTCATAATATATTTTTCATTACAAAACAGAACCATAATAAAGAAAATGACGACAATTTCAATACTTAGATGTTTAAATCCAATGTAAAGGCTAATTCTAGGTGTGTGTACAATTCACTATTATCACACAATGTCAATTTTTCACTTTGTTTTCTATAAAAAATAGGAAATAGTAAGCTATTTCATTAGATTGGAACCATTGGTATAATCTCTTAAAGTGTTGGTATAGTTTCTATAAAAAAAGTAGTGGAAAATCCCATACCCATGACCTTTCCATTATTACTCAAGAACTTAACCAAAAAACTATGACCACTTTTATTAATATAATTAGATATTTGGGTGTGTGTGTTTGTGTGTGTGTAAAATTAATTATAAATTATAAATTATTTATTATTATCATACTTAAAAATACTAAAATAATGATACAACCTATAACAATGGTTTTTCAAAACTTTTGGTAAAGGTACTTGAAAGTATTGGGAATTATACCTATAGTTTTCAAATCTGTTGGTACATATCTATTGGTATAAACTATATTTTTAGTATTAAAGACATAATCTCCTCTAAGTATTATCATTTATTATATAAAATTCCAATTTTAACAATTATAATAATATAAAACACTACCCGTCATATTGGTACTTCTTTGTGGATTTGTAAATTCTCCATCAATTTTACTGAACAAATTTATTAGCTCATACCTATATTAGTATCATATTAATAATTTACCTTCACTTAATTATATAAATTATATTTACAATATTAACTCCCAAAACCAATATATGAAACACTAGTGTTCTAAAATTTTAGCTCTTAAATCTACCATGTCTTTTTCTATAAAGTCTCTCTCTATTTATTTTTATCTTCTCTACTTAGAAAATGAGTTTTCTAATATAGTACTATGTTTTTAACTAAATAATTATATAAATTATTAAAATAATAATTTTATATAGAGATTGAATAATATTATATTATATAAATAATAACATCTACTGTCCTTATTATAAATAAATTATCAAAATTTAAAAAACATGACAAAATATCAACCCTTTTTATGAATCTAAACAATGTTCAGAGTTCAAATTGGGGGTGGAGGAAAATTAAGAAAGTATAGAAGGTTTGGGATAATAGTAATATATAGGTGGGAGACAGATTACCATTCATTAATATTGGCATCAACATGGAGGTGGAAGCACACCTCGCCATGGTAGAGTTCGGTTGTGAGGGTGGAGATGTCACAGGCCATATAAAAAACCCCAGTGCCACCTGTGACAGATATTTTCTAGGTAGTGTGGATAAGGGGGTTAGAGCCAGTGAAGGTGAGGGTGTTGTAGTTGTGGTAGAGTTAAAAAATAAGGCAAATTCCAGCTGGGCACTGAAGGGAATCCAATGGTTGTATACATAAATGCCTTGGGCTCACCCAACTGGGTAGAGTTGAGGACAGAATCCATGGTTATGGAATCATCTAAGATGAAAAGTATGAAAAAGCGGTTGTTGTGGGTGAGGCAAGTATTGTTTCCCCATGTTTTATGCCCAAATATGGATGATGTTTCACTATGGATATTGGTTTCATCACACAGGATGTCATCAAAAAAGATGGTGAGGGTGTGGCAGGGGAGGAGGGGGTGAGAGTGGCTTGCTGGAGGAAGTATAGGAGAGGAGGAGGATCTATATGAGGAGAGGTGAATGGATAGTTTTCCAATGAGATATGGTATCCATAGAAATAGAGAGATAAGTATTGGGGGTTTTGATAGGGATGGACATGGGTCACTATGTGTATATAGTGTGTTAGACGGCCAAAATAGGGTTTTGGGATGGGTTGGTGGGAGGGGTGGTGTACCACCACACTGAAAACAAATTGGCTTTCTTATCTCTAAGGACTGGTATTTGATCACTGATTTCTTTATAGTTTTTGGGAATCATGATCTTACATAATGTTATAATTATATATTAATAATATCATTTAATACTATAGAAAAATATTCTTAAAAAATATATATTCTAGTTATATTTTAATAAATTATTATTATTTTATATAATATATAAACACTTATTTTGTATTTTTATTTTTTACATATACCAGTATACATATTGTGATTTTTTTTATTCATGTGGAATTAATATAATTTCTACATGAAAAATTTGTATGTTTTATAACATTAATTTTAACAACATGTTCTCTCATTACAAATATTCTTTAATAATACACATATAAACCTACAGTTTTTATTGTGTAGCTAAAAACCAAATTTATTTTAGAGACTCTTATATTTATGAATAAATTATTGGAAAGTAATGTCCATTAAATAATATATATTCTATGTTAAATTGTACGTTGTTTATAAAAATCATATACTGATAGCCACTTTTTATGTATTTTTTGTAAAAATAATTAACTTTATATATATGTATATCTTGAGACCGATTAATTAGTCAAGAAATAGAAGATGGATTTTAAAACAAATACATGTTTCACCATGTTCTATTAAGACTTTATTATTATTCAAGATGAAACATTGAATTTGAGACCCACATATTTAAAAGTGGTTCCTTTTAAAAATTATTCATTATATTAGTGATAAAAGATAGTGTAAAATGATTCATGGAATTATTGAGAATACAAATATAGAACAAAAGTGATTAATATTTGTTTTTTTTAAGGTTTTTAACCATAATATGCAAGGGAGTTTTTTATCATTATATTTTAAAAGATTTTTTAGCTAAAATTATAGGAGAGATCATTGCATCATTGAGTCAAAAAACCATAGATGAGGGATTAAAAAAATTGTTATAGACTGTGTAAAATGAAATATGGTAAAATGACAAGATGATCTCAAGTAAGTTTTATATAGCTGCCTCAATTCTTTATTTCATTTTCACTACAATAATAATATATTATCAATCATCATATATTCATAAAACATGGAAGTTTCAGGTAAAGAATTTTATTATTTTTGTGTTTCATATTGCATGAAGTGAAATCTAAGACCCAATTATCTCAAGAAAATATAGAATGGTGTTCAACCAAAATTACATGTTTCCCTCAAATAAATTCATCTTAAACATGGTAATTCCTTGTTCCATGGAGAAGTATTTTATGTTGTGATGAAGTAACTCCATGGTGGGGAAAATGAACACATACAATAAAGAAAAATTGAGGAAAACACAAATTTAACATGGTTTGAAAAGGTGACTATATACACGGGAGAAGGGGGCCAAATTTATTATTCATTTCTAGATAAAATCTTGGAGGGTGAATCTATTACAATTCATGGTATTAATTATCATTTTATATATGATGTAATATTCAATTTTTCTCTGGTTGTTTGGGTAGTTCATCTAACCATGAATTCTTCTACCTGCCGGATGTGTCAATGCTCTAAGGTACCACCTGGGTTGGTTTCCTCTCATTTAAGGATTTCACTATTTCTCATTCTATAAAAAATGGTATTATTTCTCACATAATTGGAAGTGGCCCCATAAATCTCCCCCTCACAACCAATTTGGGGTAGAAACTAGACCTTTAGTCTCCTTGAATGTGTCAAGCTTCTCTTTCAGTAAATCCATATTCACCAAGTCTACCCCATTATCATTGGTGTGGATTTTATCAATTATCAAAAATATTTATCTCCAAAACATTACGTATCCAGTGATATCACATGTTCATGTGTTCAGACCTAGAATGAAATGTTAGGTTCTTACTGAGATAAATCGCACTCTGACTAATGCAGTATAGAATATAATTCTTCTGACTGTGTCATAGATTATATAGAAACTTCTTCATCCATATCATCTCTTTGATACCTTTAGTGACCATGATATATTATACATCTATAGTAGAAAATGAAACACAATTCTATAGTCATTATTTCCATGATACTAATCCCCCTACAAATGATATCAGGTATCCATGTATGGATTTCCTTGTGCCTATATATTCATCCATATCTGCATCTGTGTACACTTCTATAATAGTTTTATCTCTTCCAAAACATAAACAATTACAATACGTACAATAGAGAAACCCCAATATCCATTTTTCCATTGTATATTGCTTATTTACTAGATTTGATAAGAATATTACCACAACTCCAACAACATAAGAAATATCTAGTAGGTTTCACACCATGGGATACATAATATTTCCAACTACATGCTGATATAGAATTTTTTAATTTCATCTCTCTACTCTTTAGTTTAAGGACTCTCACTTATCATGAAACTAAAATGACATTCCAATGGAGTGGTAATTGTTTTTTCTTTTCTCATGTAAAACCTTTCAAGAACCTTATCAATGTACCACTCCTTAGAAAGCCAAATGTTATGATTTTACCTATCACAAGTAATCATCATACTAAAAATCTAAATAACATCTCCCAAGTCCTTTATTTCAAAATAATTGTTCAAATTAGTCTTCAAAATATCAATCTTGGTGATATCTCTTCCAAAAATCAACATACCATCAACATAAATAAATAATTCAATAAAATTCCCATCTAAAAATTGATTGATGAAAACATAATGATCAACAGTTGTCCTCCTGTACTCACTTTTATCCATGAATGGGTCAAATTTATTTTACCATGTCCTCGATGCCTATTTAAAACCACCTAAACTTTTCATAAGTTTATATAGTAGGTTTTCTTTACATTTCACCTAAAATCCATCTTGTTACTCCATGTAAATCTTATCATCAAGATCACCATTGAGTAATGTTTTGTGTACATATAGTTAATGAACCTCTAGGTTTATACTAGATTCCAATCCAATAATAAATCTTTCATGATACGTTTTAACCATAGGATAAAACAATTAATCAAATATAATACCTTTCTTTTTACTTAATCCCTTCCCAAACATTTTGTATTTATAGCACGACTGTGAGATACCATATTCTCCTTTGATTTTGTCTACCCACTTGTTAATCGGTGCCTTTTAAACATGGGGTAACTCCAATAAATCAAATTTTTGGTTCTTAATCAAGGATAACATCTCTTATTACATGGAATATTTTAATTCCATCTTCTACTAACTCCAAATCACATCATCATCACTGTTTGACTCTCCCACATCAGCGAGCATTACGTACTCATATGGTGAGTATCTAGGACTAGGTTGGTGTTTTCTAGTGGATCTCCTAAACTACGCTTCAAGGGGGATTTATTCTGAAATATCATATGATGGAGAAATATTAGAATTTAGAGACATACTACCAAGTAGGTATGTATCATCAGTGTCATGTATCTCTCTAACACTAGCCAGTACTAATGATGGAGACATTGGTTCTAGATTTAATATAATTTCCTCAGACTGTATCTACTCTTCATTTTCATGATTCTCAAAATCATTAATTTTTTGATCCTCCAGAAACCCCACATATCTAATATTTATGATCCTCCTACTAATAGGATCATAGAGTCAGCATCAAAAATCCTCATGAGAATATCCAAAAAATATACATTTCTTTCCTTTACCATCAAGGTTTTCCCACTCAACTTACTGAATATAATCAAACACCCTTCAGCCAAATTTTCTCATGTAATTATATAAAACATTTTTACCTATCAAAACTCATTATGGAATATCATAGTTTAGTGTAATTGAAAGATAAATATTGGTAAAATAAATAGTTTTCCTTATTTCCTCCCCCCAAAAGGTCTCTGTTAGATTTTCATCTGTGAGCATGTGCCTGACTCCTAAATTTTTTTTCATTTTTCCTCTTAGCAACACCATTAGGTTGAGGTTTCTTATGTATTAATTTCTACATAATTAGGTTGAAAATCTAATAGTAATACTCAAATTGGCCATGGCACTCTCCTCTATTTTTTTCTAATACATATTGTAACCATCTACCTATTTCTCTTTCCAAATTCACATGAAACTTCTTGAAAACATTCTACACTTTATCTTTATTTTTTAAATAAAAGACCTAGACTTTTCGATAATGATCATCTTTGAAGGTTAAAAAAAGTATCACCTCCCATAAATGTAGTTCTCATCATACATACATCAGTTTTAATCAAATCTAAAACATTTTCTTTTATGTTTGGTAAATATCCAAGAAATGATACTTTATGTTATCTTCCCATGATGAAAGAAACACAAGTATCCAAATGTGTGCCTTTTATGCTTAGTAACTTATCCTTCTTAGAGATAATTTTTATTCATCTCTCACTCATGTGACCAAGATTCCTATTCCTAACCTTTATAGGGACATATTTTTGGATGCATTGAATTCACCTCCACATGGTTTGGCATTTTGGAGATAAAGAGAATTATCTTTCTTTACTTTAGAAATTTTTATGTTAACTTTGGTAATATTCCATTTCCCATCACCAATAGAACTGACATATCCATCATCGTCAATAATTCTAGTGTATATCATATTGAGGAAAATATCAGGAACATCCCTCACATACTTCAATAGTAACCTACATCAAATATTAGTATCTATAAAATATTACCAATACCATTGATTTTGGATGCATCATAATTTACCATCTTCACATGTTTGAAATTCCATAAACTATAAGATGACAATAAATCACTTCTTGGAGTGACATGGTTGGAGGTGCCTAAATCAATCACTAATGTCGAGTCATGACTTGTAAGATTGGCCCAGTTATCTTTCTAAATAATAATGATCTCTTAATTTACAACTACTACATCATTAATTTGGGTCTCACATTATTTATTCATTTTATCTTCCTTTATCCTCCTACACCCCTGGATGATGTGACCAGTCTTTCCATAGTGGTGGAACTTCATGTCATATCTCGAACAATATTTCAATTTCTTATCCTTTATAAACATTGGTCATGTGTTTATCTTCATCTACTTCTTCCCTAAAATTTATGATTCTCCTTTATTTTAGTGATAAGAGCCTCTGATTCAGCTGTTCATCCATCATCCTTCCTTTGAGACCATTTTATCAACATTCAATCTTTCACTATTTCCATGCTGACATTTCCATCTAGAGTTGAATTGATGAATAATATAACTAGTGTGTCCCACATCTTCGGGAAAGAAAAAAACATCAAAAGTTCTTTCAACTCATCCCCAATCATCATTTTCATGTAATTAAACTGATCTGTAGTACCTTGGAACTTCTCTCTTGTGATCTAATACATTAGTCCCATATTTTTACTTCAAGATGAGGAGTCGTCTTATCAGGTTTTCTTTGTTTTGTGTGGTTTTCCTTGCATGCATATTTTTTAATTTTCTCTATATAATGTAAGCATCAACTTCAATGGAAAAATTCTAGAAGATACACTTGTTGATCCACTATCCCATTTTGGAATCAAACTTCCTATTGATCCCGACCCACTCCATGTCAACTGGTAGAGTATTGGTTGATGTCTTATTATTGGATTCACTGTGTGTTTATGATTCATACTCTATCACTATAATGGGATTAGTGGTTTCCAATATCAATTTCTACAAATATTTAATATGTAAAAGATCCTCCATTTTTGGTTTTCAGTTGGTGTAATTAAAAGCGCTAAGCTTAATCATATTACCATTATATTTTTCTATTGATGTAGTGATAATTTTGAAAATATAATCATATGGATGCTTCCAGAATGGTTAAAATAGATAGAAACAACAATTAGATTACTAAAAATGCTCCCTAATTGGATAATTATAGTCAAACAGTTTCAATGGTCTAGATCAATCGATGGGGCGGGCTGACATGGCTTGGAAAAATAGTTTCTAGAAAACTTCTGTAAATTCACCACTGGTGTGAGAAGTACCATATTCCTTGGAAAGGATTTATTTTATTACCTACTGTTTCACCGAAACTTTGACTACATCTACCAACCTCATTTCAACTCTGTTTCTTTAATGAAATTATTTGTGATGTTGGAATTGTCTCGTCAACCTCCTCACAGATCTAGCCTCAAATAAATCTAATCGACTTCAATTTTTCGATCACCAAAAAACCCTCATGTACCTTTTATGTTTCAGACCTGATTAATTTTTCACCACTTTATTGGGGAAAAAACTCCTTAGAAATTAAAACAAACATAAACAATGAAAAAAATAGAGGAATGCACATATTTAATATGGTTTTTCTTGGTGTCTATATCTACAGGAAAAGGGGGAAAAGATTTATAATTCCCCTCTAGATAAAATCTTAGAGGATCTATCTATTATAATTCATGGGATTCAATCCTATTTTATAGATAAAGTAACATCCAATTATTCTTCTATTGTTTGGGAATTTCTTCAACCCTTAAATTCTTCCACTTTTTGGCTACATCAATGGTCTAAGGTGATGCCTTGGTTTGTTGCTACCCATTGAAGGATTCCACTCTAGATCTTGCAGAATAAAAAAAATCTTCTTTCTCCCATAATTGTGAGTGGACCCCACATGTTATTTCATCTATCATTAGTAATATTCATTTCAATATAAATGTAGAGGCATTGGTCTATGTCAAAGATAATAGAGGACAAGTGGTTCTCCATAATTCTGAGGACATTGAAAAATTAACTGGTTGGGACATTTTTGGGTCATTACATTATGTGATTAGAGTATTGGGGATTTTAGCCTAGGGTTAGAGGATGAAATGTGGAGCTAGAGATGAGTATTCAACTATAAAGAGTGTGTCGTTATGTGACATAGAGTGTTATGGGATAAATGGATGTCTATAAGGTATCGAAGTTGTGCATTCTAGTATATCATGAAATGAAGGAGATTCATGGTCTGGGGGTTCAAGTCATGGGATTTAAGATTCTATTTGTTTCAAGTGAGGAAGTCTTGTCATCACACAGTGTTGTTTGTCATGTTGTTAATGGTTTTCCAGAGGATTTGGTTAAAATTATAAAATTCTACAGGAGTTGCTGTTGAAAACCCAAATGTATGTACATTGGATTTAATATATATTAAAAAAAATTAATATTAATTAAATATCTTATTATATACTATTCATTGTCTTTTATGACTTTATTGTAATAATATCCAAAAGTATCTATCGAATTGAAAAGGTCATAGTAGTTCCCCACTATGATGAGAACCTTGAAGTGTAATTATTATATTTTTAAACATAGTTTTATGGTTAGATAAAATTCTATGATAGGGAATATAGTATATTACATGTCAGGTGTGAGTACTAATAATCATATGATACTTAATCACATGAAGTTTGAACAAAGTGATCTCCAAGATGGGAGTTTATGAGAACAAACCCACTAGTGGGAATTTTTCATGTTTATGTGTCATCAGATATTCATCTTTTCGAGTTTGTGTAATGGTACTTGGAATTTAAGTTTAATATTAAAACATTTCATGACTCAAGCACTTATATTTACCAATAAAAACTGTGACACAATATATTCTCAGGAATTAGGGTTTATGGGTGCATCAAAAATGACATGTTATTAATGAATAAGTTAGGGAAGGATTTATCCCCTATATATTTAAGGTAGTTGATATCTTGGCCCTTTAATTGAATTATAAATTTCATATTAAATTCTATATCCATGGTGTAATGATGATTTTATTTCAGAGATTTAATGAAATACTTATCAGCCATATAGGTTAATGGGATGGGTGTTCAACCTTTTTTATGAGATATTTTGAAAAAATGGATTAAAATAAACAACAATCACTCATATGTGGTTGTTGATGTTGTGACATTAACTTATTTCTCTATGGAATCTTAACTCATTAATATATAGTAATCTTGGACTTTAGGAAATCCAGTCTAATTTCAACGAGAAATAAGCTTAGTGGGTCACATGTTAAATGTTTCCGTTAATCTCAATTAAATTGTATATGAATTTAATAATTGGAATAAATATTATTCACAAGGACGAGGAATAAATTTCTTCAAAATTAATGATCGCATAAATTTAAAAAACATTTATTATCATGGTAATGGTTAAATACCATGGATATATAATATTTTTTATTTATTGAATATTTAAAAAAAAATTATTCACCAGACTATGAATAGAATATTTATTTTATGAGTAAATATTTATTTAGTAATTTGATAAATGCTAAGGAGGATGGGAGAACCAATATTATGTTCGATGATGAATATTAATTTGCAAACTGGAAAAATTATATTTATCATTTCACTAGATACCAAACACCATAGAAAAAAATAATATATTATTAATAATAAATGTAATGGGTCCGTACATGGGTTTAACATTTTATTAAGGGAACATATTCAATTAATTAAATTACAAACTCTAACCTTATGTCTATAAATAGAACACTAATACATTATAAGAGAGGTTAATTGAGAATTGTTTTGTACAACAGATTGCTATCTAGAATCCTCCTCTTCCTTCTCACATCCTCTCAAGAATGAAAATATTAAGAGAATCTCTTCAAGATCGAAGAAATGTAAAGTGATCAAGATGAACAACGTATGATAATAAATCAACCATGCTACCACCCACGATTCATCAATGGTGTTATGAGATTATAGGGGCGTGTGTGGATCACCACTGGAGGGATTCTACACTTGGATCCTAAAAGTACGACGAAAGATTACCGAAAAGGGTTTTGGACAATTATTATCTTCTATGAAGAATGATATATACAATGAGGTAATATTACATCCTATTTAATTAAATTAATTATAAATTTAACATGAAAAAGATATCCTCTTGGTTTCAGAAAATTTCTTGTCTGTATTGAATTGGAAAATTTTAGGAGGTTATGATGTTTGTCTCTTGTATAATATGAGAAAGATCTCTTTTGGGTATCATTGTATTTCTTTTGTTTTTATTTTGTACAAATAACAATATGCATATTGTGATTGTTATTTATTCATATGTAATTAATATAATTACAAAATGAACATTTGTATGTTTTTAACATTATTATTAACAATATTTTTTTTATAAATAACCTTTAATAATAAAAATATAAAAATTATTACTACAAAATAGAGTTTTATCAACACTAAAAAATCCTTTATTAGTGCGAAAAAGGTACTGATAATCAAGGCTCTCTTAAAAGGGGGTCTCTTTTATCAACACCAAAAAAGAACTCATAAAGGCCCCTTTTATCAGTGCTAAAAAAGTGCTGGTAAAAGGGGTCTTTTATCAATTATTTTTTAAAAGTTCTCAGAAAATTCTAAAAAAAAATTAAAAAATTAAAAAATTCTATAAATTGGAGGGTAGACCCCCCCTTTCAACAGTGCAAGACCCCCTTTCAACAGTTCTAGGAAGCCCCACCCACGCATGCCCCCGCCACCCCATCAATATCCCTAGGTGAACACCCCCCACCCCTTAACAACTTTATCCCCCCTACTCCCACTCTTTCACCCCTGCCTCCACTTGGATTCGAACCTGAGACATATCCCTTGCGTACCTGCACCTTTACCACTTGTCCATCTTGTTTCATTCTCCATTTAATAGTATATCTATTTATATATATATATATGGTTATATTTATTCATATATTAATATAGATTTATATTAATATATATATATATATTTATATTAATATATATTTATATATAATTATTCGTATATTAATATATATTTATATCTATTTATTTATATATATATTATTAGTTATATTTTTTTATCCATATATTTATTTGTATATTGATATATATTTATAATATTAGTTTTAAATACATTTATAAAGTATGTTTTCTTGTGTGCGTTTTTAAAAATATATATATATATATATAACATATATATATATTATATGTGTATCTATAAGTATAATTATACATATTTATATATCTTTATATATATTTACATATATTATGTATTAATTTGTATATACATATGTTAGAATATATAGATAATATATATATGTTTTTCAAAATAGACACACACTAGTATATATATACACACACATGCCCACACACACACATTACATAGGTATATAAATATTAATATATTTTTATTTTAAAAAATTGATATTAGTTTTAATTTAGATAAGTTTTATATATTGAGAAATATATTTTATATGTAAATATGTTTAATTATTTATTTATAAAATTGAATTTTTAAGTGTTAATATATAAAAAATATGTATATATTTTTATATATTTTATTATAAACTATAGAACATTATGAAAAATGATAAAATTTTAAATCCATAATATCAATCTAAATGTAATACTTGGGAATAAATTAATTCCCCACTGAAAAAGGGTAATAAACCTCCCTTAAATGAGAAAGAAATTCCATCAAATATTAAAAAATTTGGGTATCCCGACTAAAAACATATTTTTGGAGGCCTTATGGGCTATTTTTGGGCCTGAATAATGTGAAAGTGTGTTCCTTGTGTCCCTAGTGCATATATATAGTCACAGACTCCAATTAGATATGTGGGAGAGCTCAAACGGACACATGGATCAAAAGTTATTTCTGTTTCAAGTATGAGTTACATTTTTAACTTATTTTAGATATTTTTTTAATTTTTTGATTTTTTATGTCTTAAAATTTTTATTAAATTATTATTATTAGATAATAAAAAAATATTAAGTAATAATATTTTTAAAAAAATTTATAATCCATTTTCACTAAATATCTAATATGTTAAGTGTAAATGTATATTTATACCTAAAACATATTTAAAATATATACCATATTTATGTCAATATAAATATATTTAGATATTGACATATTATTTTTAATGATTTTTTTTAAATATACCCATTATCAAAACTTGTAAAAAATCACTGATAAATACCCCCCCCCCCCATCAGTGCTGCTCAAAAAAGTACTTAAAATTGGGTCCCTTTAACAGCGCTAAAAAAAGCGCTAATAAAATGGGTACCTTTTTCAATGCTAAATAAATACTGATAAAGGGATAATTTAAACAATGACTATTTAGTTCTGTTAAAATAACCTTTTATCAATGCTTTTTTTAGCAATGATAACGTTACCCCCTTTATAAGTGCTTTTTTAGAGCTGTTAAAAAACGGTGTTGTATAAAGATGTTTCTGTGGTAGTGCATGTAATGGTTATTGTGTAGTTAGAAACCAATTTTATTATAGTGACTCTTCCATTTATGAATTAAATATTGACATATAATATATATTTAAAAATATGTTTCTTATATAAAATTGTATGTTAGTTATCAACATTGATGATTCGAGGAATGTGTCTCTCCACTTAGATGTGGGGATGGATCTGTAGAGTCTTTTTTATGATTTAATTAATTATACAAGAATCATCTGCAACCTATTAGGATTTGACCCAATCAAATAAAAATCTCTAACTCACTTCAAATAGTATAAAATAAACAGATAGAGAGCATAGTATTTTTAATAAGGTTCGACTCCTTCTCAGAAGGTCTACTCCTAGCTAAGACAGGTCATTCGCCTATGGTCAAAAAATTTCCAATGAATGTATAAGTGGTTACAATTCTTATTGTATGCGAATAGAATCACACCATACTTTCCATAATTGAAATGGATAACATAGCTTCTTGTAGCAGTTATAATAATTGAAAAATAAGATGAGAAATATCACTTGAGCCTCGTGGTTTCTCCTGCAATAGTTGATATAGATATTCATCCTGATCCTTTAGAATATAAAAATCTAAATATGATCACCTATTCACTTTCATTGACCAATAATAACTCTTTATAAGGATATATTAATAGATCATATGGGTTAGACTTGCTCAGAATATATAGAATTTTATTTTGATCAACTTTATTAAACATCTTCTCAGTCAGAGCTTACTGAATTCTTCGTCTCTACTTCCTCTGAAAATGTTAACCCAATAATAATTCATTTACTCTCTAAAAATCCTCCCCTAAATCAAGAAACCACAAAATTATAGTATTAATTTAATTCAGAAATCAATTACAGCTCTTCACATGATTTGAAGTACTACATCATGACACAATTCCAACACTATGCTCCCCAATTTCAATAATTTAATAAAAAATGCTTGAGAAAAAAATACTTCAACTTTGAGAAAATTCCGAAATAAACCATAGATAAATATATTTTTGAATTCCAAAAATACAATAAAAAGATAATCACTCTTCATGATACATAAACAGATTTATTTCTCATTTTCTTTAGTCTGCACATGGCATGAAGTTCTACATCACAACACAATTCCAACATTGTCCATCTCAATTTCCGATGTTTAATAAAAAACCCTTGAGAAAAAACACTTCAACTTCAAGAACCACTCAAAAATGAACTATTAATAAATTCGTTTTGGAATTCCAAAAAATACCCTCAAATGATCATCACTCTTCATTTCACACAAACATATTTAGTTTGCATCTTATTTAGTATTCACAGGGCATGAATTACAACATCACAACACAATTCTTAATAACACAATAGCTTGAAAATACACACTCTAGAAAACATAACTTGAATCACTAAAAGAAATTAAAGTGAATATGGAACTAAGGATTAGAACATCATAATCACAAGGAAATTATATAAATATTTTCTATAGATTCTCCTTCAATAGTTACAACTTCAATTACCCTTTATATTTTTCAGATATAAATAAAATGATACTTCAAATGGATTGAGCAGTGATAACTAATTTTAATTTCTCAAAAATAAATCTTGAATCCCACTTTAAAAATGATGTTTTAATCATTATAGATTGGATCGTGCATCATTGGATCTCAATTTCCTCCTAATATAAAATTTTGGAAACTCATATTTTTCGCTCAACAGAATTATAAAAATTTCTCAGTGGGAATGACTCTAATTAAGTCTCCCTTAATTACTCTCATAAATTCATAATGAAATTTACATTCTTCTAGGTAATGATTCGCTAAATTTGAAAAATCTTTACTTAGTTTCCATTTCACAAGGTTGAATATACATTATTTAGTAATTAACCTTATTATGTTTTGCCAATGAACCTTACAAAAATTAGTATGAACCTTATGAAGTTCATTCCTTCTTCAAAATCACATAATTCAACCCTCCATCAACTCTATATCGCACCCTATGATGTAATTAGCTCAACCTAACAAGGCCCTTCTAAATATTATCAACCATAAAAAACATGAAATGTATGAAGTTACTAAATTCTTCAATGTACTATAAGTGATCATTATGAAATCACAATGTAGGGTTCATAACTTTTTCATTTTATGATATAACATAGATTTCATGATTATATTCAAATTGATTCTAACTTTGACATGTCCACTGGAACTATTCAATTATGTTATATTTTTTGTAAACCATTAGTTAGTGTTTGTAAATAATGTTTTATTTTATGGTTAATGTTTTTTTGAGTTGTTTAGAGATATAATAATGTCAGTGGAAGAAGTTATATGAT
The DNA here is from genome assembly GCA_963277665.1 of Viscum album. Taxonomy (NCBI): domain Eukaryota; kingdom Viridiplantae; phylum Streptophyta; class Magnoliopsida; order Santalales; family Viscaceae; genus Viscum; species Viscum album. The sequence continues at coordinate 1,926,816,877 of OY728160.1, forward strand.
TATTGGAGTGAAATTTATAATTATAGGAAATTGGAAAAGGACCGACTACATATGATTCATTCTAAATATGTTTAATTATCTTTTTAACCCTCTATAAAATTAATTCAGTTGTTTGTATAATACATATAACTCTTTATAAACATCATTCATTCTATATATATATAATTGATAGATTGTGTAAGCATCATTTCAACCCTATGATGAGAATTTTTCAAAGCCCCAATTTTTGTGTAACGATGGTCTCCATGTTTCATAACCATGAGTTTTTTGTTGTGTAAGGATCAACTATTTTCAAAAAATATAAAAATTTAGAATTCTTAAGAATTAATATTCAAGGATTTAACATCATAATCATCCATATAGATCGTGATTCAAAATGAGAAAATTTCAGATCATGGATCATTCCATGATGCTGTGAAAGGCATAAAAGGAAGTTGTTGTGTTGTGAAGGGATTGTCACATCACAACATCATGCATATGTGGAGGTATTTCAACTGAATTGAAACCCATAAATTTTAGAAAATCTCTGAAGAATGAAATTTCCTGAGTTTCATGGGAAATTTAAATTGAATTATTTACTGAGATTAAATAAGATGATTGTGTTATTTTAAATGGATTTTTAAAATCAAATATTTGTAATCATTTATCATTGTCAAAACTGCTATCCCTCAAGAAAAAAATTTCCAACCAAAATTGAGGGAGTTTTCCATACTCTATTATGAAATTGATATTTTTTCAGTTATTTTGGGTGTATAAAAATAAAAAATGAGTAAGATAAAGGCGTTCAAGACTAAATAATATGATACTATATTTTATTGATGTGAGAGATAAGAAGAATAACATGACTTTTACTCCATCAATAAATTCTAAAGAGTTGAGGGAAATTTTTTTACTGCCATTCATCCAGATTCTCATAGTTCAAAAGGCAATTTTTTTATGCATGCATGAAATTGTGCATGAATAAATCATCATGAAGAACCTGATAAGAGACCAACATGCATTTTTCGGTATTTATTTTGATCATCCAGTCATGACTTGTTCAAAATTGGATCTTATATTTCATAAAAAATCATTTTGGGTTTTTCTAAAGATTAGATTAAACCAAGAGCATGAAGGATATTTTAGTCCTCATGGTACCATAGTAAACAATGCCATTCATGAGTTTTTATTAATGTGAATGTTCAAGGGTTTTTTCTTCATTAATTTTTACATTCCATAAATAGCCTAAAAATATTCAAGGATTTAAAAAACCCCATTATTGTAATCAATTTTATATTAGTGATAATTCAGTTCTCAAAACTCAACCTAAACCTAGAAGTGTTTTGGCTCTCACATTGAGGTCAAACCTGGTAAAAAATATCTTGTCTTGTTTGTCTCCATTTCATTTTTTCATATGTGTAAGTGAAATTAAGATTTGATCATGAATATAACAAGTCACATGGGTTTAATTCATTAAATTAATGATTTTATAAAAACCAGTACCACAAATTCACCCCCCCAACCTCCTCAACAGTACACTAACTGATCTGAGTGCTTCAATAGTGTTAGTGGCATAGTCCCCCCAGAGAACCTAATATTTATAAAGTCAATCATGGAAGGTTAGAGTTATTGGAAAAAATATAGGTATTCCCATTTTTAGGGGAACATATTTCAAAATTGGAAGAATATAATGGTGTCTTATCTAGATTCACAAGGTTTGGAAGTGAGTGATGTTGAAATTGTGGGTTTTCCACCCATTGTAAGAGATGGTGTAATGAAATTTACTAAAAATGATGCTAGAGATATATGGAAAGGATATGAATGAAATAATATAAACATATTTAGACAAATTTTACACCAAGTATAGGGGTTTTTGGATATCCAATGGCATGAACCAACCCACTGAGACCCATTTGGATGAAGATAAGTTGAGTGTGACTACCCCAAAACCACCTCAAATAGGTCAGGGGTTGGTAAGTAGTGTTGAGTATCCATGAAACTTACATTATAGGATATATCCTAAGGTACCTATATGAACACACACATCTCCAAACTCATGAAAATGCTAAAATGTAAAATTCAACTGATACCAAATTCAAGAACATAGATAAATCCCAAAATCAAGGTATGATAATAAAACTAGAAATCATAATGAACAAAATACAATCCTAACAAACTGTAAAGAATTCCAACCTTCTATAAATTGGATACAATAATAAAATTTGACTCTAACATTTATGATTGAACTATTGAAATATAATATATATTAAAAAATATGTTGTTTATTTAAAACTATCTATTGGTTATCAAAATCATATACTGATAACCACTTTTTATATTCTTTGGGTGAAAATAATTAACTTAATATATATTTATAACTCTTCAAACCAATAAATTTTTCATGAAATAGAAGAGTCATTTAAAAAATACATGTTTCACCACATTCTATTGCAACTTTTTTATTATTTAGGATGAAAATTTGATATTAAGATCCACATATTTAAAATAGATTCCCTTTAAAAACTATTCATTATATTAGTGATAAAATAAAGTGTATAAAGTTTCATGGAGTCATTGAGAATAAAAACATAGAAAAAAGTAACCAATATTTTTTTATAAGGTTTTTAACCATAAGATTCCGTGTATTTTTTTTACTACAATAGTGGAAAGGTTTTTCCCCTATAATGATAGGATATCACATTGAATAATTGAGTCTAAAATCCATGGAGGATTGATTAAAATATTTTGAGTTACATATTACATAAAATGACATATGGGAAAACTAAACAAAACTCTCAAGTAAGTTTTATGTAGCTTCCTTATATTTTTTTAAACTTTCACTTCTATCATCATAGATGATCAATCATCATATATTCTTAAAATATGCAAGTTTCAAGAAAAAATAATTGTATTATTTTTCTGTTTCATACTACATAATGTGAAAGCTGAGACCCAATGATCCCAAGAAAAGATAAAAGGACATTCAAACCGAATTGTATGTTTCCATAAAATAAATTCACGTTCATCGTGATAATCCCTTGGTCTATGGAGTTATATTTTATACTGACAATCATCAGTATTATTCATTTCATTGTAAATCTAAATGAATTGGGCCTAGTCAATGACTAACAAGGATAATAAGTTGTCCATAATTGTGGGTAATTTGAAAAATGTAGTGTGTGATACCTTTTAGGGTCCTTAATTTGTGTGATTCTAGTGTTGGTGGTTTTGGTATAAGGTCAGAGGAATAAAGGTGGAGTTCGAGCTGAGTTTTCAACTAGAAAGAGTGTATTGTGATGTGGCCTAGAGTGTCACAGTGTGAAGGTTTGGCTATAAGGTATTTGAGTTGTGAATTTAATTATGTCATGAAACAAGAGAGATTCATGGTATGTGGGTTCAATTCATGAGAGTTCGTATTCAATTAGTTTCAAGGGAGGAAGTTTAGTAATTGAATGGTGTTGTTGGTCACACTGTTAAAGGTGTTGTGGAGGATTTGGGTAAAGTAAGAACTTTCTATTAGATTTGGTGTTCTAAACCAACATGTTTGTACTTGGATTACATTTATATACAAAAAAAGTGATTATTAGTCAAATATATTATTATATACTATTCATTTTTCTATATTAATTTAAAGTAATAATATCCAAGATTATCTATCACATTGAAAAGGGTCTAGCGGTTCCCTACCATGATGAGAACCTTGAAATGTCATGCTGATATTTTTAAACATTATTCTAGTCAAATCACGTTCTATAATGGGGAATATATTATATTTCTTGTCATCTGTCAGTACTCATTATAAGATGAGACTTCATCTCATGATGTTTCCACTTTGTGACCTCCAATATGGGAGATTATGAGAATAAACCCTCCAATAGAAAATTTTCATGTTTATGTGTCTTCGAATATTCATGTATGTGAATGTGTGTAATGGCCCTAGGAATTTAATATTTTTATTAATACATGTCATGAGTTCTGAACTTATATTTACTAACCAAAACTGGGACACAATATATTCACGAAAATTAGTGTGTGTTGGGTCCATCAAAAATGACATTATACTAATGGATAAGTAAAGGAAGGATTTATTCCCACCATATTTATGGTAGTTGATATCTCATCCCTTGGATTAAAATAGAACTTTCACATTAAATTCCATGGATAGAGTGTAATGATGAGTTTATTTCAGATATTTTAAGAAATACGTGTCAAGAATATAAGTTGATGACATGGGTCTGAAACCTTCTTGATGAGATATTATGACAAAAGGATTATATTACACAATAAGAACTCATATATGGTAGTTGATGTAGTGAAATTAACTTTTTTCTCTTTCATGTCTTAACTCATTTCTAGACAATAATATTGGATTTTAGGAAATCATGTCTAATGCAAATACAGATGGCCACACACTAAGTGTTTTTGTTGATCTCAATTAAATTATATTTAAATTTAATTATTGGAATAAATATTATTCTCAAGATAGAGAAATAATTTCACTCATAATTAATGATCACATAAATTAAATAAATATTTATTCACATGGGAATTATTAAATTACATGGATATATATTATTTATTTATTTATTGAATATTTAAAAAATATTTATTCTCACTAATAAAAAATGGGCTTTAAGAGCGATGGTATTATCAACACTACAAAAAAAACTAATAAACGGCATATTTATCAGCGCTAAAGAAAGAGCTGATAAATTTGACCATTTTTCAGTGATATATTTTTAGTACTGATAAAGGGTATATTTTATGAGAATTTAATTTTTAGCACTGATAAAGGATACCCTTTATGAGTGCTTTATTTTTAGCGATGGTAAATATTTATTTCTTCTATTCTTTTTTAGCACTGATAAAGGTCCGAATAAAAGAAAGAAATAATCAAATAAATAAATAAATTGATTTTATTAAAAAAATTAAAAAAATTATTAATTAAAAAATTATTCATAAAAATGAAGAAACCGATTCTACATTATTCAATATTACATAATTTAGTAATTAGATAATTATGATAATTAATGTTATTAAACTGAATATATTAAATATATATGTATACATATATAATAATGTATATAAATTTGATTTATATATTACAAAAAATTTATGCACTTTTCATTAAATAGTCATATATTTATTTAATAATGGATTATAATTAAAAATTAATCTGAATTAAAAATATAGACTAATTACATAGTACTCGACATATAATTCAAAGTTGTTTTATTTTTATATTTAAACTAGATCAATTCTATGTTACATTGATTTCACATATACATAATTAATTCATTTTTATATACAATTCACACACATATAACTTATCCATTTTTTCAATATTGTTAAAGTGTACTTATTCTTAATTTATTCAATTTCACTCATCTTTAACATATCTCCAAGAACTTAAAATTAGATATTCATTAATAATGTTAAAAATATATTTTTTAAAAACATTTATAATTAAATATTTTTATAAATGTACATTTACTATATTTATATAATTATATATTTATAATTATATATAAATAAATAAATTTTAAAAGTATTTATATAATTATAGATAAATTATTATATATATTTGAATAAGTATTAAATTTATAATAAATTTACTTGAATAATGAATATATTTACTGTATTTATATTTAGATATATTTATTATATATATATATATATTTATGTATAGTTATATAATTATATATAATGATATAAATATGATTTTTTAAAAATATTTCTATAATTATAAATAAATAATTATAAAATTATAATAAATATATTTAAAAAGGAATATATTAACTATATTTATTTTTGTATATATTTATTAAGTATATAGAAATACTTACAATCTTTAATTTATAATTATAATTATAAATCTTTTAACAATTCTTAAGTAATAAACATTCATAAAAGTATCTTTATCAGCGCTTTTTTCACTATTACAAACCATCCCGAGTACCCTGGTAACCTAATAACCCAATCAGCCCTAATTTGACCTGAAGGGTGTTCCCGATTCTCATGGGTTGCCAACTAGCACTTGGCATCATACAACATACAAGAGGGAATGATTTTTCCACAAGAATGTGGAAGCCAAATATAAAAGGTAGTATGCATATCAATTGGAAAACTTCACTGGGAGTAAGAGTACCACAATACAAGAAGGCATAAAATCCAAAGTACTACGACCCAAATTTCTAAACAGGAAAATATCCCCAAGGTTCAAAAGTACACAACTCACCAAGACCAAAGCTCAACATCTAGATCTACCTCTAAGAGATACCTTCCCTTTACTCAAGCTTGGAAGAAAAAAGTATAAAAACACCAAAAGGCAAAAGTGGGTTCTGTGCCTAAGCCATATAGGATACAACCAAAGATTCCATAACAGATGCCAAATATTGATTATCCAAATAAAAGCTTTTAATTTTTCAGAACAAACAGTTTTGTCAATTTAAAATCATATTTAAACAAAACATGCTATACAATTTCAAAATGATGGAAAATACATTCAAAGAACAGGATTTACTTTCCAAAATATAGAATATTTCTAAAATAATGGATTAAGTAAATCATTTTTAAATTCATCATACATGTAAATCAGTTTAAAAAACATTGGAATACATTTATATCTCAAATATAAATAAACAAGCAATTAACATGGTCATCTTCCAAAAGGTGTGATATTATTAACTAGCTATAGGATTTCTCACTCTCTAATTGAACATAAAAAAATGTGTATACACCTGTACCTATGTCACTAGGAAAAGGATACTCATCACCAACCTGTCGAGGATGTGACCTACTATATGTATGTTTTAGACTGTTGAAATATAATAGAGTGTATCCAAATAACGCACTAACCACCTAAATCTTGCATGCACTCTTACATGATGGGAGAACTATTTTAATACTTCTTAAAATATGATCAATCATATTCTTCAATTTCAAAAATACCAATTTCATTCCATTTAAAACTAAAATAGGTTTTCTTTAAAAACATGTCTTTTCCACAAGATAAAACAACTGGGTTTCTATCAAATCATTTTAAGCCATTTTCATGAGTTTTAAATCCATTAAAAATCAATTCCATCCTTTTCAAAATTCATTATCACAATTGATTTCAAAATTTTAGTTGAAAATTTTTCCATCAAAATCCACCATTTAAATTCAACAATTTAAAGCGTTTAACTTTCCATAAACCCACCCCAATTAATTGGAATTGGGGGTTTTTCAAATTCCTATTCCAAAACCATTTAAAATCATCCAATTCATTTGAATTAGGTTTCATTAAATCAATTGAAATTATGTTTAAGTAATTGAATTTAAATCAGAAATAGAAATAAACCAATAAAATCAAAGTTAACCAATTTGGAAAATCGAAAAGGAACCACCTACCTCTTTCCAAAAGAACGACACTTGCAATGGAACATGTCAATGACAAAGAAGTTTAAGGAGACCTTCAAACACAACATAGAATCATGATACAACACCATTGGGAATATATAAATCAATTATTAAATGATCTATTAAAAACCCAAGAGGATAGAAAGAGAGGAACTTGAAGAATGAGAGAAAAAGAAAGAGAACCCTTGCCCAGGAATCACACCACAAAAGAAGAAACGATCCAAAGATAATCTAATCAAACCAGAAGGAGAGGAACCTATGAAAAATTCCTAGGAAGGGTATCGGGTTGAGATCCAAGAGGTCTGGAATCAAAAGGACCGAGTAGAACAATCGGTCGTTCATTTTAAAATTGGACATGGGTCGGGTCACGACGTGTACCCCCAGATCACAACGTGTAGTCCATGTAAGATAATTTATGTTGAAAAACACATCACCTTAGATTAAATCTAACATTTAACCCTTATACAATGTGTACCTCAAGTACATGACCCATACTGACTCACGACATGATCTCCCAGTTCAAAACATGATCTCCCAATCCACGACATGCAACCAACACCAAGTACATGACGTGTACTTTAGGTACACGGCATGTACCTATTCTGCATCCTATAGTAAACCCTGAAAAATCACAGAAAAACGATTTTTAAGTGAATGGGAAGTTAGATAATGTGTAAAAAATACCTTATCAATGTAATGGTATTTTACAACCTCCCCATCATAGAAACTTTCTACCCCCAGAAAGCCTATGAACAATATTTCAAGCCAAAGATATGAGGCCACTACTCACTCATTAGTGCCTCATATTCCCACGTATTGGGACTACCAGAGAAATTTTTCTATAGTGCATGAACCAAAGGTATTGTCTTCCTACAAATCACAATGGTCTCAGAATCAACTATCTTTACTGGTTGCTTAGTTAAATATAAATTAGGCTTGATCTCAAGATCACTCCAACTCAAAATGTGAGATGGATCATATAGATACTTTCTCATTTTCAATACATGGAACACGTTATGTATCGACATCAGCAGTGGTGGAAGTGACAGAAGGTACGCAACCATACCCACCTGCTAAACAACATATAAAGGTCCCACAAAGTGAGGAGAAAGCTTCCCATGCCTCCCAAGCCATCGATGACCCAAATGGGGTGAAACCTTTAAGAACACCATATCACCAACTGAAAACTCTAAAGGTCTACAGCATCGATCATCATAGGACATATATAATATTTTTTCTATCAACATCCTTTGATGTATCGGCTGAATCTTTTTTTTGTCTCTTGCACCAAGCTTAGTCCAACAAAATAACTTTCACCAACCTCTGGACAACACAATAGAGATGTATAAGGATGGATATACAAGTCCTAGAAAGTTGTAATTATAATTGTATACTGGTAACTCTTGTTGTAAGAAAACTCAACCATCAATAAGTGATCATCCAAAGCCCCACCAAAGTTTAGAACACAAGCGCAAAGCATATCCTCAAGAATCTGTATAGATCTTTCCATCTAGACATATGACTACATATGGTAGGTTTTGCTCAAATGAACCTAAGATCTCAGTGCCCCCTGAAGAAAACTCCAAAATTGAGAATTAAAGCTATAATTACAATCATATACTATATCAAAATGAACTCCATTCAAATGAACAATCTCTTTCACATATCGATCACCCAACTCCTCAACTTTGGTTGTATCATGAATGGTTATAAAGTGAGCCGACTTGGTCATCTTGTCGATCAAACACCATATTTCATTATTATTTATCTGGGTATGATGCAACCCAGCCAAAAAGTACATAGAGTTATCATCCCACTTCAATGTAAGGACTGGAAGCTATTGAAGAAAACCCAAAGGTTTTTGGTACTCGGCTTTCACTTGCTGGAATGTATAGAAACGAGAGACAAACTCAGCAATGACTCATCTCTTACCTAGCCACCAAAACTAACAACACATGTCATAGAACATTTTTGTGGTTCCTAGGTGCATATCCCACTGAGAATTATGGCAATCCCCTATCACTTCTTTTTTTACTGCTAATGACATAACAAAGAAGCTCTGATAGCATAGAACCCCCTATATTGAGAATGACCAATGAGAAAATATATTCCCACCATAAAGAGATTATCTAATGTTATAGAACTCATCATAAAGATCTTTATCTTTAATAACATTATTGAGAAGATTAGACATCAACTACACACTTGATAAAGAAACATTATCCCCTTCCTCCAGAACTTCTAAAGACTCTTTCACTGACTAGGTTAGATTTTTACTACTCAAAGACTCAACAACAACATTCCCTTTCCTAGGGGTATAGGCTATTTCAAAGTTGAAATATTTCAGGTACTCCACCTAGTGCCTCTTCCAAATATTCACATATTTTTTAGAGAAGATATAACTCAGGCTTTTGTGGTCTGAATACGCCATAAACCTTCCTCAAAAAAGGTAGTTTCTCCAACTATTAAGCGTGTGCATCACTGCTACAAGTTCTTGGTCATGGGTATGATAATTATTCTCATGTTTCCTAAGCTAATGGGATCTATATTCCACGACAAGATCACCCTGCATAAGAACACAGACCAAGCCTAAACATGATGCATCAAAAAAGACCACATAGCTTCACCCAGCTTCTTGAAGGGTTAACACCGGTGCAGTAGAAAAAATACTCTTCATCTAAACAAAATGACTTTGGAATTTATCATCCCAGAGAAACTTCACCCCCTTCTGAGTCAGAGCAGTCATCGAAGATGCCATCTTTGATAATTCTTTCATGATCTTGTGATAATATCGGGCTAAGCCCAAGAAGCTCCAGATCTAGAAGACATTTTTTGGTTTCTCCTAAGTCATAACATCCTTCACCATCACAGGATCAACTAATACACCCTTTTCAGACACCACATGTCCCAATAATTTCACTTCCCAAATTAGGAAATCACACTTTAAAAGATTGTAATAAAGGTGGTGATTTATCAGAAGACTCAGAACCGTTATTAAATGTAGCACATGATCCTCCTCAAACCTAGAGTAGTGAAGAATTTAATCCGTAAAGACTACCACAATGGTATCCACATACTCATGGAAAATATTTTTCATTATGTCCATGAAAACTTCAGGATAATTTTTTAAACTATAGGGCATAATATGGTACTCATGGTGGCCATACCTACTCCGAAAGGCAGTTTTCTAAATTTCGGATTCTTTTATCCTCAACTGATGGTAACCAGAGAAAAGGTAGATATTTGAAACCCATTTCTCCCCTCTCATCTTATCTAATAGATCATCAATATATGAAAATGGATATTTGTTCTTTATCATAACTCGATTGAGCTTTTGATAATCAACACATAAGTGAAGATAACCATCAGCCTTCTTAAAAAATAGGACCGGCGTTGCCCAAGGTGACACACTTGGATGAGTAATGAATTTCTCAAGAAGGTCATCCAGTTAGACTTCATCTATCTCAGTTCATCTGGATCCATTTGGAATGAGGGGATAGAGAATAGTTGAGTTCCATTCATTAAGTAAATAGAAAACTCAACCTCTCTCACAGAGGCAGACCAAAGAAATATGATGGAAACACATCAGAAAACTTAATGATGACTGGAGGAAGATCACCACCCATTTAATCTCTCTCTAGGTCAAAAATAAAACCATGATATCACTTTCCCCAACTCTGGATAAGATAGTCCAGATCTACTTGACCTTAGGTCCCATTCTCCTTGAAATACAAGATGAACACAACTAGGTGTACTAAATTAGACTCATTGGAGATAAAAATCAATTCGTCCATTTTTGGAAATGATCCAATCCATTTTTAATATTATGTTAAGAGATTTCATATCAAGAATTAGAAAGTTCCAAGCAAGCTCGATATATAATAGAGAGAAGAAACAAGAAGGACTACAGGGACCCTACTCTCTTTTCATACCAAGGGGTGTTGTAATATCCATTACACAACATAGATTCTCCATAATAAGATTAAGAATGATAAGAATACAGGTTGAAATAATAGAGGGAGATGCACCATTATCAAAAATAGAAATCACTAATGATGAATCAGTGTTAATAGTACCTCTCACAGTCATTGGACTCAGGTCTCCTTCATCCTGAGACTCTTACACTGTGTGAAGAAGCTTCATTCCATATTCATGTGGATGGAACCCTTTTGAACATGAAGAATTTGATTTATATGTTGTTTTAGTAGGATAATATGATCTTGTCTCACTATGTGAAGCAAATGAGTGATGGAAGAACCTCTGTAAGTCTTCTGAACTTATATAGGAACAACAGTCCTTGGGTGCCTCAGTGCAAACCCTCCTAGAATTTCATGGCATTCCATGAGGATATAAAGTCAACAAACTTCTTCCTGGAGCTGTAGTAGGTTTGGAATGATTATTTCTTTGGGAATTTCCATGAGAATCATCATGCTTCCATTCTCCTTTGAAGGAACCAATGCATCAACTTGGGGAAAATGGAATTCTCATCAAACCTGAATTGCTAGCCAAGTCTATCTCAACCATCATCACCCAATCCAACACATCAGCATAAGTGGGTAGCATCAGAAAGAAAACCTGATAATGGACACATGATTGAAGTCCCAGCTCAACCCATCAATCTTTCATCCTATCATTAGATACTATCTCAGGTCAAAACTACACAATATCAACAAATGGATTTAAATACTCGGTAATGGTTTTGTCAGCCTGCTCAAGGTTGAAGAACTCCAAAACCTTAACCAACACCATTAACTTTATATAAAATTTGTTGGTGAAAATATCCATAAATTATTTCCAATGTAAGACTTCATATTTCCCAACCATCACCACCATGTCCCACCATCTCCAGCTCAGTCCCTCCAGTGCAAAGGTGGCACAGTTCACCCTGATCACTTCTAGTGTCTCCAAGAACTCAAACAGATGTTCTATCTTTCCCAACCATTCATCATCATTTTTAAAATAAATGTATCCTTTGAATACTGGTGTCTTATTGTGAAGTATATCTTGGGAATGATTTTGAAGAACATCCCCCTAAGGATCCATAACTAAATCCTGAGTAAGAACAAGAGGTGGTGCATGTCCTAGAGATTGGATAGTGTGCATAATCACCTCAACCAGATTCAGATCAACAATAGGATTTTCTTGCTATGGTTCTGCATAAGTCTCTTACTATATCTAATTCTCATGTCTTCTCAAATTCATGATTCTACACAACATCAGAAAGTAAAAGGAGAACATTAGATTAACACTCAAACTGAGTAGAAAGAGAAAATATTCTCAACAGAAGGGACAAAAAAGATTTGGATTTCACTATATAAAAATCTCAATAGGGAAAAGACTATAAATAATCCACAAGTTGTCTTTATCTAACCACCCCTGGTGACTTAAGGTTCATTGAGGGGAGAGATGTCCAGGTTGTACTCAATCGCAACTACCTCCTATGTCTGAAAAATATTTCAAAAATTCATGTTGACTTCAAAGTAAAGCTCAACATTCTACCTTTGATACCAATTTGTCACAAACCAGCCTGGGTACCCTGGTAACCAGATAACTAAGCTAGAATTGACATGAATCGAAAGGAATTATTGATCCCCATGGGTTGGTGACTAGTACCTGGCATCATACAACATACAAGTGGGAATGATTTTTCCACAAGAATGCAGAAGCAAAAGATAAAAGACAGTATGCATATCAATATGAAAACTTCACTAGGAGTAAAAGTACCAAAATACAATGAGGAATAAAATCCAAAGTACTGCCACACAAAGTACTAAACAAAAAAACATCCCCAAGGTCCCTAAACTCACAACTCACCAATTCAGAAGATCAACGTCTAGATCCACCTCCAAGAGATCTCTTCCCTTTACATGATCCTGGAATAAGAATGTCTATAAACACTTGAAGTAAAAAAGTAGGGTGTGAGCCTAATCCTAGTAAGATACCACCAAATATTCATAATAGATTCCAAATATAGATTATACAAAGAAAATCATTCAATTATTCAGAACAAATAGGTTTGAAAATCTAAAATCACATTTAAACAAAACATGCTATAAATTTTTAAAATGATGGAAAATACATTAAAAGCACGTGATTTGATTTCTAAGATATGGAATATTTCTAAAAAATGGCATAAGTAAAACATTTATAAATTCTGTAGGCATGTAAAGAAGTTCAAAAAACATTGGAATACATATATATATCAAATATAAATAAACAAGTGAGCAACATGGTCATCTCCCAAAAGGTAAGATTGTATTAACCAGATATAGGATTTCACAATCTCTAAGTGAACATAGAAAAATGAGGTAGCACACATCCCTATGAAACTATCCAGAGGAGACTCATCATTAACCCACTGGGGATGTGACTCACTACATATTCATTTTATAACATTGTAATAGCATAGAGTGTATCCAAATAAATCAATACCTACCTAAGGATTTCATGCACTCTTACATGAGGGGTGAACTATTTTAAGACTGCTTAAAATACAATCAATCCCACTCTTAAATTTCAAAATTTTCAATTTATTTTCATTTAAAACCAACATATGATTTATTCAAAAACATGCCTTTTTTAAAAGATAAAACCACTGGGTTTATATCAAATCATTTTAAGCTATTTTCATGAGTTTGAAAACCATTAAAACCAATTCCACCCTTTTCACAATAAATTTTCACAATTAAATTCAAAAATTTAATTGAAAATATTTCCATCAAAATCCACCATTTAAATTAAAAAATTTAAAGATGTTAACTTTCCACAAACCCGCCCCAATTCATTTGAACTGGGAGTTTTCCAAATTTCCATTCCAAATCCATTTAAAATCTTCCCATTCGTTGTAATTTTATTTCATTCATGCAATTTAAAGAATTTTTAAGTAATTTAATTTAAATCATCAATTGAAATAAACCAATTAAATCAATGATTACCAATTTGGAAAAATCATAATAGAACCATCGACCACTTTCTTGAAGAACGACACTCACAATGGCACCAATCAATGAGAACGAAGGTGAAGGAGACCTTGAAACAGAACTTAAAAGAATGATCCAACACCACTATGAATAAATCAATCAATTAATAAATGATCCATTAAAAACCCAAGAGGATAGAAAGAGAGTAACTTGAATAATGAGAGAAAATAAGAGGGAACCCTTACTCGGGAATCGCACTGCAAGTGAAGCAATCATCCAAAGATGATACGATCAAAAAGGAAAGAGAGGAGATTCTAAAAATGACTAGGCTGTGTATAGGGTCAAGATACAAGAGTTATGGAATGAAAATGACTGAGTAGAACTTCTGATCTTGTGTTTCAGAACTGGACGTGGACCAGGTCATGTTGTTTACCCTAGGGTCACGACGTGTAGTCCACGCTGGATAAGTTACGCAAAAAAAAACTCATCAACTCAGATTAAAATTGAAATTTAACCTCTACACGATGTGTAACTCAAGTACATGACATGTACCTACTCATGGAATGATCTCCTAGTTCACGACATGATCTTCCAGTCCACGACATGCAACCAGTATCAAGTACACCATGTGCACTTTAGGTACAAAGTGTGTACCTATTCTGCAGTCTGTAGTAAACCCGGTAAAATCATATAAAAATTATTTTTAACTAAAAAATAACTTAGAAAAGGTGTAAAATTACCCGATAAAGGTAATGGTATGTTTCATTTACACTGATAACAATGAGGTTTTATCAGCTCTAAAAAAGCACTGACTAAATGAAAATTTATCAGTGCTTTTTAGCATTGATAAAGATATACCTTTATTAGCACTAAAAATCACTGATAAAGAGTTATTTTATCATTGCATAGGTAATAAGAACTAATAATAGTGTCCTGGTCTAATTAAAAAAACCTAACCAATTGTGAACCAGTCATGATATAAGATGCTTTCCACAGAAGCCACCCACTACTGACGCTACTTCTCAGGGAATCGAAGCTTGAATCACACCACTTTATTTCTTCTAGTTGCTATAACATATTGTACAGAATATATTGTTTGATTTAAATTAGGTTTTCTGAGAAGGGTATCTGATTTTATTCAACCTATCAATGTAGTCCTTCCGATTTTCGTTGTGTATTTTTTGTTTCTTTTTTGATTTCTTCATTGATGATTTCGTTATTTTTGGTATGGTGATTGTTTACTGGTCTGGTAGGCCATTAAATTTTCCCAATTTCACATTTTTATTCAAATCTTGATTGATCATGGAGATATTATTGTTTCTAGGCATGATGGTGACACATGGAGTACATAGAGTTTATTTGGTTGTTTTATTTTTTTTACGTTTCCCAAATTGATCACCCAAATTTATCATACATATTTTTCATTATTTATTTTATCAATGTATTCCATACATTTGGAATTTTGGAAATTGAAACTATGGATTTTGTGTGAGTGAGTTGAAGGTAGGTTAAAGGATTTTTTTTTTATTTTATACTACTTTATAGATTCTTTTTTACATATCTTGGTTGGTGTGATAATCCAATATATAGATGCATCATCATAGTTTTTATTTAAATTTTCTTTATACTATTTTATTTCTTTTTTGGGCTAAATTATTTCCATTGTGTTGTTTTTCATTTTGGGGTGCTTGTTTCCAGCATAATAGGGATAAAGAATGTCCCATGGAAACTATCATGATATATATTGGCATTCCACCCACAACATTTTAAAATTTTATTCAATTTTAAATTGGTTTCAACATGGGATTTCAATCTTCCCTTTGAAACCTATAAAACACTTCCCTCACATACATGGATTGGGAAATAAATATCCCATGAATTATATGAGTCTCTTATAAATGAATGAAAATATCAACTCACTAATCATCAACATTTAATCATTGTTCATTATTAATGTAGAAAATTATTATCATCATTCATCTCTTGAACCTCTAAATATTATTTCATCTAAAATGATAAATACTTTCAATATATCCATAAAATTATTTTTTATGTAATGATTGTGATCAATTTCTCATTTTTTAAATTAAATATTCTTTTGTAATTCGAATACCCTTCAATACCAAGATCTTAATTATTTTTTTAATTTATACATCACATTTTTAAATTTAAAACATTATTCTCATATAAAATAATGAGAAAAATATTTGTCTTTTTAATGTAATTCCAATTCGTTTAATCCATTAGTAAATGATAATTTTACATCCAGTTGGATTACCATCAAATTCCTTGGGATGGGTCAGTGTGATGATATGACATCACAAGATTCTTGAGATATTTTCAAATAATTATATACCATAAATTTTAAATGTAATAATTCCCTAAGTTTCCACATCACATGTTCTAATATATTTTTATATAATCTAGTTGATTAAATGAGATTTTATTATTCTTTTTTATCATATTTGAGTTTTGTATTACTCTTTAATTGCCTACATTATATTTTCATTTGTTTAGGGGATTTAATAAAGATTTAATGTGGAGTAATTTTTTTCTTAAAATCAATTAACCATTTTCTTTAACATATTTAAATTCCTTGAAATAATAACATTTTGAGTTTCGCTTATTAGAATTATCAATGAATTTCACTTTTGATAATGAATATATTTTGTGTATTTTTATATATTTTCAATAAAATTATTCTTTTATGAACCCAATTTGATGGATATAAACCGAAAATGGATGCAGGCTAATCATTTGACAAACTAATATGAAGATGGAGTTTAGGAGTACATCAATTTTGCAAGAGAACATGTAGACGACCCTATTAAAATCCACTATCCATGTTTCTATTGTTTTTATTTCGGACAAATTAGTTCGGAAGAGTTGGATGAATATTGATGTCTATTTGGATCCATTTATCAATAGCGCAAAAACAAGGATTGGTTGTGTATCACTCACAAATATAATAAAAAACTGAGGATTGTTTCTCCACTTATTATTGGTTAAATACCTCTTATCATAGCATCTCACCTAAACATTCTACCCAATGTCCCCATAATGTGCTAATCCCACACATAGAGACCAACAAGATAATTAGATTCCTGAAAATAGAGAGAAACTTTTATAGAAATAGATAATTCATTTGGTAAAGGTTTTTTTAAAAGACATATGATTTAATAATTAACATGAGACTCAAAAAAATCTATGAAGGAAACATATTCCCACTTTTTTAAATAATGAATAAAATTGTGAGGAAGAGACGAAAAAGAGAATGCTAAATAATTATATAATAGAGATGGTAGCAGGCTTGTTTGGGATGAGAGAATCATGGGGATACCAAATATGAAGTTTAGGTCAGATGCTATTCTAAGCAGTAGTTAACCAACTGTAGTGAGGTACAATGAGAATCCTTAGTTTTGTAATTAATTTTTTGAGTGATGCACAACAAATACTTTTTTGGCTCTATTGATCAATGGATCCAAATAGATATTAATATCATTAATTTTCTTAAGGTTTACTAACATCTATATAGTATTATAAATCAAAATGAAGTGCACAGAGAATAATTAGTTTTGTTATAAGCTAATACTTGTACCAAAGAAACCCTTTGGAAAGATGTAAAGGTAATGTTATGATAAAATTTCCTTATTTTAATGAAAATTTATATAATGAAACATTGATTTTATTCTCATTATTCCTTGTAGAGTTTGTTTATTTTAGAATATTTTCTTCCATGTGTCATACCTTTGCAGAAAGAGAAATGACACCGTCTCTACTCAATAATAGAGGTAATATTTATGTTTTAACAGTAAAATCATTATCCATAGAATTAAGGTATTGTTTCATATTTGTGTAAAATTTATTACTTTTTAGTATTAATCACTTAATAATTGTTTTCTTATACATGTGAATTCTTTTGTTTGAGTTGGGGCGCTCTTCCCAACTTTCA
The DNA here is from genome assembly GCA_963277665.1 of Viscum album. Taxonomy (NCBI): domain Eukaryota; kingdom Viridiplantae; phylum Streptophyta; class Magnoliopsida; order Santalales; family Viscaceae; genus Viscum; species Viscum album. Next base: position 1,926,835,129 of record OY728160.1, read on the forward strand.
TGCTTCTTTCTCCCTTAAAACCTTTCCATCCATACAATGGTTTATTTATCACTTTCTTTCAAACTACCATCACTAACTTTGTAGGAAGAGCAACGATGCCACCTCAAATCAATAACAAAGGTAATCTTAATGTTTGAACAGTAAAATCATTATCCATAGAATTAATGTATTGTTTTATATTTATGTTTAATATATTTCTTTTTAGTATTACTCACATAACAACTGTTTTCTTATACAAGTTGATTCTTTTGTTCGAGTTGGGGTGATTTCTCCAACTTTAAGGATTATTCTCCCTTAAAACCTTTTCACCCCTATAGTGGTCCATTTATCACATTATTTTAAATTACCTCAACTTCCTTTATAAGAATAGAAATGACGCTGACTCTACTCAATCACAGAGTTAAGCTTGAGGTTTTCATATAAAAATCATTGTCCATAGAATTAATGTATTTTTTTATTTCTGTGTTTAATTTATTTATTTATAGCATTACCCACATAATAATTTTTTTCCTATATAGGTGGATTCTTCTGTTCCATTTAGGGTTCTCTGTTTATTGTTAATTCTTCTTCTCCCTCAAATCCCTTTCACCCCTACAGTGGTTCATTTATCATTTTATTTCAAGTTACCTCCACTACCTTTGTAGGAAAAGAAATTATGATGCCTCTGCTCAATTATATAGATAATATTTATGTTTGTACAGTAAAATCATTGTCAAAATAATTATTGTATTATTTCATATTTATGATTAATTTATTTATTTTTATTATTACTCACGTAATAATTTTTTTCTTATACAAGTGTATTCTTTTTTCTGATCTAGGGTTCTCTTTCCATCTTTCATCCCTTTCTACACCAAAACTTCCATAGACTTCTTCTTCCTCAAAACCTTTCACACCTAGAGTATTTAAATTTATCACTTTCCTTCAAGTTTTATCAACTGCTCAAGCCCATAGGTTATATTGATATTTTAACAGTAAAATCATTATCGATAAAATTAATTTATTATTTCATATTTATGTTTAATTTCTTTTATTTTTAGTATTAATTATATTAATTATTTTCTTATACAAGTGGATTCTTTTTTTAGTTGATGTGGTTTGTTATAAGATGCTCTTGCAATATTGGAAATTCAAATATAAAGTCAATATAAATCTTGGTAACATTGACATTTCAAATTATTTTGAGATTTGGGGATGTGTAGGAGTTAGCCGCACCTAAATCTGACACACGATGTGATTGTTGTGACTCCAAGTACTTATTTATATTTTAAATTGACATTAATTTTAGTAAAAAAATACATCTGACTCAATGTATCCATTATTAGTTTAAAATAAACATTTGACTTTAAAAATATTCGCACACTAAAAACCAAGAAAAAACACTTTGAATTTCTTTATAATTTATGGAATATATTCATAAATAATTTTTGATGAGTAGGAATTGGTCTCATGTCAAAAAGATACATGTTGTGATCCATATGAGTCAACGAGTGTGTTTTAAGTTTAAAATGACATTTTAGTAAAAATGAAAGTGACATAATCAAAACTGATAAAATGTATTCATATTGTTTTTATAATTTAGGAAAATAATAAATATGTTATTAAAAACAAATTGGAATCAGTCGCACCTCAATCTGATGCACGGTGTGACTAATATGACTCTATGTGTGTCTTTATTTAAAATTGACCTTAAATTTAGTAAAAAAACAAATTTACCTACTCAAAACCAAAAAAAAACATTTATAATATTTCCATACTTTAGGAAAATGATCCATAAGTGATTTTAGACATTCATGAATTAGGCGCACCTCAATCCGACACACTGTGTGACTGTTATGACTCTAAGTGCATGTTTTTATTTAAAATTGACAATAATTTTTTTAAAAAGGCCTACTTACCTACTCAGAAACATGAAAACCCATTCACATTGTTTAAATAATTTATTAAAATGATCTATAAGTCATTTTTTAGGTTTAGGAATCTTCTAGACCTCAATTTGATACAAATTTTGATCAGTATGAGTCAAAGTGCATGTTTCAATTTTAAAAAGAAATTTTAGTAAAGAAGAAAAGTGACATAACCAATACCAAGAAAATACATTCTGATTATTTTGATACTCTTGTACAAAGATTACTAAGTCATTAAGTATGTTTAGGAATTAGTCGCACGTCAACCTGATTCATGGTCTGACCCATATGACTTAAAGTACATCTTTTTATTTAAAATAGCCATCAATTTTAGTAAAATGAACAATTGTCCCTCTCAAAACCGATAAAAAAATTTGGAATTGTTTAATATATTATAAAGAAGATCCATAAGTCATTTGTGATGTTTAAGAATCATTCACACCTCAATCGGATACAAGATGTGCAAGTTATTACTCAAAGTGTCCATTATCTGTTTAAAATCCACATTTTAGTTCAAAAAGTGTCACTCACTAAAAATCGATCAAAGGCCCTCAAATTTTATTTATAAATAAGATAACTATTAATATGTTATTTTTAAGATGTAGGAATCTATTTCACATCAAACTGACACATGATGTAATCATAATGAGTCCAAAGTTCTTGTTTCCTATTTAAAATGACATTTTAGTCAAAAAGACAACTGACGTACTCAAAACTGAGCAAACACATTTAGAATGTTTTGATACATTATTACAATGATCCAAAACTAATTTGAGGAATTTTTTAATTATTCTCAACTCAATATGATGCACGCTGTGACCAGTATGACTCCAAGTGCATCTTTTTATTTAAAATTGACATGAATTTTAGTAAAATTAACATTTTTTGTTAATTTATTTCTTTATATTAATACTAACATAAGAATTGTTTTCTTATACGGGTGGGTTATTTTTCTCAAGAATAGGTGGTTGGTTTAGAAATTTCATGAGTCAGGTTAGAATTAAAAGATAAATGAACATTGATATTTTTTAATGTATGTAATAACTTTTATTTATGTAACTATATGAACCAATGTTTGAAATGTATATAATATATTGTTTTTTTCTTCTATTTGTGTTGTAAATTTCATCTCATATAAATCATGTATTGGGACATGTTTTTTATCTAGTGTGTTTTTGGTGTTGCGGTGTGCTGAAACATCACACTGCAGTGGTTTTGTAGTGTCTTGTTGCAACACACTATAGTGTGGCCCTTTATCAGCACTTTTAAAATCACTGATAGAGGCCACATTTATCATCACTTTTAAAAGTTTTGATAAAGTTCTAATTTATGAGTTCTCATAAAAGCACTCATAATGGTCCATTTTATCAGTTCTCAAAAATGGATGATAAATAGTACCTTTAGTGGTGAAAAATTAAAGTGTTGATAAAGGTCTCATTCATAAGTGCTTTATTTATCACCAATAAAGGACCTATTTATTAGCTCTTTTTCAGCAATGATAAAATACTAGTTCATTTAACCTCACTTATGTAGTATGTGCTCTTCTAGCACTGATAAAGGCCAGTTTTAACACAATTAAAGGTCGGTTTTGTAGTAGTGTATCCACACTATGAATAGAATGTTTCTTTTATGAATTATTGTTTAGTAAAATATTTATTCAGGTATTTGATAAATTCCAAGGAGTAAAGGAATACCGATATTTTTTTTTTGTGATATATATTAATTTTTATTTCTGTAAAATAAAATTTATCATTACACCAATTAGTTCACACCATGGAATAAAAATAATATATTATTATTAACACATGGCTTGAGGCCAAACATGGGTTTAATATTTTATTAAGGGTAATTGTCAAATTAATTAAATTACAAACTATAACCCTATATCTATAAATATACATTTAATACATTCTAATAGAGGATAATCAATAATTATTATGCACAACAGATTGCACTCTAGAATCATCCTCTTCCATCTCACATCATCTCAAGAATTACATGATCAATAGAATTTCTTCAAGATTAATGAAATGTGAAGTGATCAAGATGAATAATAAAATATAACTAATCGATCATTCAAGCACCCATTGATACATCATTGTCTTGATGAGATCATAGGAGCATGTTTGGATCACTTCTATAGGGATTCTATAATTGGATCCTAGAAGCACAACGATGGATTAATGAAAATGGTATCAGTCAATCAACATATTCTATGAAAAAATAATTCTAGAATGAGGTAATATTTATTCTAATGTAATTAAATTAATTATAAATTTAAAAAAACAATATATCTTCTTGGTTTCAGTGTATTTCTTCTTAGTATTCAATTAGAAAATTTTAGTTGGTCATGATGTTTATGTCTTGTAAAGTATGTGAATGATCCATCAAATCTGACATTTACTGAGTCCTAATCAGCCCTAATAAAGACTTTTTCTTTTCCCAAAACCATGAAGTGGTATCAAAGTGGTCACATTAAAATTTATAATTATTTATTTGATTCTTGATCATTAAAAATTTTAAAGTTAAAATTAATTTCATGTTTTTATTCCTTCTTGGTCCTTCATCAAAATATGTTTCCCTATTATTCATTTTTCACTCATATTACCATGATCAGTTAATAATTTATGAATATCACATATAAAGATCCCATATATAGGTTCCAAGAATTTTGGATGGATTATACAATACTATACAGTGTGTACTCCTTTTTTATATTTTGTGTATCCTTATTCATTGCACAAGGATGCCCACATGGTTTTTGAGCTATTGTATAATTAGTGCATGTTGTGTACAAAAAATTACCCAAATTTAGACCATCTAGGGTGTCACATGGATTTTCCAAAGTACACACCATGTAGATTGACTAAAGACTTTATAACCCACATGCTTTCAAGGTGAAAAACATGGGGTCAATCTGCATCATGTAATTAGTACACCACATTTATTAAATACATGATGCGTAAAAACTAGTAGTCATGTATCATGAAGTACACACAGTGTATCCTTTATACAAAGTGTGTACTTCATAAAACTCTATGATAAGTATACAAAAAGTCCTTAGGTGTGTAATATAGATATCCGATGAACACAAACACATATCATGTGGCTAGATTTCACTTGTTGTGTACTTTACCTATTTACATAAAAATATTAAATTTATTTAATTACTCCATTAAACCTCATCAACCTAAGTATTTTAGTTCATTAAGTTAATAGTACACACCAGTCATTAGGTTTTATATTATATTAAATGAATTATTAATTACACATAATATTCAAAACTATGAATCATGTAAGGTTATTGTATATTAAACACTTAATACATTAAATTGTATAGGCTATAGAATTTTTATGTACTTTATATGGAATTAAAATAGTATTACACACTATGAAATTATCACTCATTCCATTTACCTAGTACGGCGTATAAGTATGTTATTTAAAATTAAAACCATACTGGGTAGTTTGGACATGCAATCAACAAGCTTCTTCCAAGTACAAAGTAGTGTACTATTTATTTATTTTTAAATAGTGTTAAATTATTTTTTTATTTAAAATCACAGTGGATAGGGTTTCTAGTACAATTGGATGAAATAAGGTAAAATATACTAATTAATCCAATGAGGCTATACCTGAGTAGTAAGGGCTCCTGCTTGGAATCCAAAAGACCCAGGTTCAAAACCTAGTGGAGGCGAATTTTCAGGGGTACTATAGCAGTACTGTAGTACTCATTGTATCAGTATTGTAGCAGTTACTGTAGTAGTAACCATAGCAGTTATTGTTCGATACTGTAGCAGTCGGAACTATTCACCTGATTTGGGCCTTCACGCTATCGGTTTGGGCCTACAGGTTTCAAGGGCCTTTAGGTCACCAAAGGCCTTCGGACCATAGAGAACTTGGAGTATCCTAGTTCACGTAGAAAAGGCCTCAGAATTGGATCAGAGAAACAAGAGTAGCAGCCACCAGAAGTAGAGATAATCGGACTGGAAGAATGAGAGGGTATGGTAGCCGCTATCAGGACCAGGAATCATGTATCTTTGTATGGGGAAATTATAGATGATCAGTATTGCAAGGTTGGGAGTAAGGTGATCAATGACTTAGAATATTGGGAGGGGCAGTTCTATTTGGTTGGTCCTATGGGTCATGTAATGGGAATGGTATGCCTCTAGGCCTTCATTTCTTGTATTGTGGGTCACTCGGGCCTTGTGCCTTGGGCCTACAGGTCATGTACGGGTTCCCATTCAACCCATAAAAGTGGGATTATCCATAATAAAATAAAAAATAGGGCCTTCGTTCCATTAAGGTATTAATAAGATAATTAGTTATATTAATTCATGCCCATTTTATCTTATTAAAGAATAAATTGAAATGAATTATATCTAATTGTTTTAAATGTGTAGGTGTTTCATGTATATGACCAATCATGATATTTTACCAGACATATGTATTTATTGGTTTAGTTTAATTTAGTTCTCTTATGTGGTTTAGAAATTATTTATTTTTAAATTAAATATGATAGATTGTGAGTCATCCCTCCCTCTTTTATTATGTATGTTATGTGTGTACAAGGTTGTTTTATGTAATTAACCTTAACCAATCCTTTGGTTCCCCTTACTTTAATTTGAGTTATAAAACATATGTAATAAATATAGTATCTAAAGTCATGTGGAGTTGGTTTAGGATAGAGTTGAGGTGGAGATGGTTTATGATGGATCCAAGATGAAACTAATATGGGAGATACATAGGTAAACATGTGGGATGTTGCAACTCATATGAAAATTAACACATGGATTTTATCCCAAGAGTAATAGGATGATTTATTTTCAACATAATAAATCAACTATTTAATAATATCATCATCGTGTCATTTATTTATTTATTTTATTTATATCTTAAGAATGATTTATTTTTTTGAGTAATTGTTGAGATCTCAAAAAATATATTAACTAGTATGAATAATGGAATTAAAATAAATGGGTTATTCATAGATGCTTTATTGGAATATGGTTAATCCCTAAAGTCAAATCCACTATATATTAACAATACATGTAATGGATAAAACGATTATATTTTATTCATAATAAATGAAACCCTTCAACATAATATTAAGTCAGAGTAATCCTTCCATTACTTGATTAGGAATGAATCCAATAAAACTAAGTATTAAACCAACCCTTTTTGGTACACTTAATTTTATTAGTAGATTTATTATAAAAGTTTTGGGTTGAATAAACAATTTTACATTAATAGGAGTATGTATTTATATACTTAGTGTAATATGGAGGAAAGTATTGAAGAAATTTGAGTCAGTATTTATGGATTTGGGAGTCTACTCAACAGATCATGGAACTATAATCCCACGGTTGGAAAGGAATTTCTATCTAAATTGCATTGATTAATCTATTGAACTCTATCTTGGGTTATAATAAATATAATTTTGATCCTTTAAACTAGAAGTTTTGAGGAACTATACATTCTGATTCAAATGGTGAGGGCTATAAGGACTTAATAAAACAGTGGCAGACTTAATTAAATTAAAATTATTATAGTCTCACAAAAATTATAATCAAGTTAAATAATAATAATTTTATCTTTTATAATTTTTATATAATGTAAATTTTTCCCACCACTTTATATTTGTGATAAATTTTAGAGAAAGACCATCTCTTTACTGGAATTAACTTCCCATAATGGTTCATATTCTTAAGAGTAGTGTTTTTCCATGAACATAAATATCATATGCTAGAATACTCACCATATAATTTTCCTGATAAGGTGGTGAGTGATTAGGATTTCACTGCCTATGATAATAACCAGAGTGACACAATCGACATTCAAGGTTTATTGCTTTCATCCATGTCTTATGAAATCATGATGTCACATAATGACATGGATTCTTGTAGCATGCTCTATATTCTCAATGGTCTACATCATGAGAGAGGTAGACAATAATGGTTTTAGATAACTAAACACCTATTTTATAGAAAACATTGATAAGGTATGTATATTGTTCCTCATATAGTCAAACTCATTGTATACATTGTACACCTAGAGGTTCTAGGTTTTAAATTAATTGATAAATTATGCACTGATATCCTTCTTTCTTCAATCCCTTAGATATTCACCAGGTTTGTTTTTAATTTAAATATAAACCACATATAAAATTATCTCCCAGGTCTTCTCACTCTACTTTTCCAAGTTTAAAAGGTTATGAAGCATGAAAATCCATTCATCCTTATGGTGAATAAAATTAAAGTTTGGGAAAAGATATATAAGTCCAAATATTCTTTGCAACACCCTTCAAAATAGAGAAAAATAAAGGGGAAAGTAATAGAATAATATGTTAACTATTTTATATGTGGAAAGAAGGGCCACTAGAATAAAAACTAAACCCAAGAAAAGAATCAAGGGGACGCTTCAGGTATATTTTTTATTCAGTGAAATTTATCTATTTCTATAAATTGGGTATTATATGTAGCATGTAGAACTCATATATGAATTAAAATATAGGAAACAAGTAGATTTTTGAAGATTTCCTGAGGTAAGGTTATAAAGACTAAAACACACCATACATAAATATTGTATCTTAATAGATTAATATTCATTACATATAATAATGATCCATTCCATAATCATTTAGGCTAGTGACTTTGTAAACATGGACACATAAATAAATGGTTCATAGGTGAGCTATGACATCTCCCACTAAGTATTTATAACAATCCCCCTTATTAGACAAATCATAAATAATATCTTTCTTCATATCCTAGGGAAGGGAAACATAAAAAAGGGTGATATCATATGTTCAGTAAGAGTAATAAGGGAGATATTAATATAACAAGCGTATATCTATATGAGAACATTAGAATAACATTTGAAAACCATACCCTTCATATCATAGATTATAAACGTGTTTTATGGAATAAATATTAATAGATCACAAGATATGAATCATAATGTAATCAAAGAACAAGATCCATGACAGCATAACATTGTCCTAATACATAGATTTTTTCATACACATAATCCTAGAAAATCTTATGTAAAGTCTATCCACCAAGACATTAACAACATGTTAGGTTTGGGGTAACGACCAATGTACCTTCTTCAATATTGTGATGACCTATTATTTTCCCTATTATGGGCTTGGTATATCCTCCTATGTACCCTCTTTTAGGATTGAGATAAACTCCCAAGTACCCTTTGAGCTTATAAAACATTAATCATTACCCAATGTATTGGATGGGATATAGGTCTCAACCATTACATAATATATTAATTTTTGTTCCAAATATTAAAAAACCTTAATTATTTCCAAAACTAGGAAAATAAATGTGTTTCATAAACATTTCATTAGATAATAACCTATATAAAATAAATAGGTTACATAATCGATTAATCGTAGCATAACTCATGAAAAAAACTGGGTTTGAGATGGATTTTATCATGGTATAACTATGGAATATAAATTCGTCTCATAAATATATTTTCATCATAAAATAAACCCCCAAAATAAAAAATAATAATGGTTTCCTTGGATCATATTCCAAGTAAATAATAAGTAACATAAAAGGATTTCATCTTATATAGGAAATTGTTTTCAAAGAACACATAGAACATTTCTTGAGTAAAATAGGTTTTCAACTTTGAAAATCACTTTTTAAAAACAAAATTTCATAAAATAGTTTCAAAATAAATTTCATTGAAAATAAATTAACAAACTTATAAAATAATATTTAAATCATTTAAAATGCTTCTGGGGGAAATATTCTTTCCACTTTGAAAATCATTTTTCAAAAAAATCATAAAACATTCTCAAAATATTTTTTTTTGAAAATAATCTTGAAAACATATAAAGGAATATTTAAAACATTAATATTTCATGATTGTATAAAATTTGGTTCATTTTTTACATGTTTTAAACAAATATTTCTCCCACATTTTTAGTAAAAACTAAACAAGCCTTTTTAAAGAAACAACAGAAACATTCATTTAAAAAAATGTAAAAAAATATAAAATTTAAAAAATTTACTTTAAAAAATCATAGAGTAACATTAAAACATTTTTTATTACATTTTTATAAAACATAGATATGGAAGGTAATGGGTTTTCGACCGAAGAGAGAAATAAATTAGTTTGACTTTAAAAAAATTATTTTAGAATCATGACTATATAAAAAGAGAAAAATTAAAATAAAACATTTATTATCAATAAATAACCATTTGAGAACAAAATTCATGAGTTTATTCAAAGATATATCATAATATTTCATTATATGAATCCTAAACATAAACAATCCGGATAAATGGTGAGATTTTATCATAAAACACCAAAAAGATTACTAACGTTGAATCATAATCCCCATAAAAGAATAACATTAAATAAAACAAAAAATATCTTGAGAATAAATAATTCATGATATTATATATCAAAGGGTATGTATATACACCCTATAAAATTTTATAGGGTAATAACATAATGTATATCCCAAAGAAGACAAATTGAGATAAATATCCCTTACCACATTGGTTTCTTTGAGACCGTAAACCCTATGAAAGGGATATCCTTAAATGGATATGTAAATCCCCATAATAATCTGGATAATAATAATAATAAAATTAATTTTTAATATATACACTACATAAAAGAAACACTTGGTGAATATGGAATTTTTCTCAGAGAAAATAAAAGTGAGATTGAAATCCCATACTTTATGTCTCAAATTCCAACATAAGAATTTGACCATCATATATAATAAATATAATTTTATTATAAATATATTAAAAAACATAAATATATATATATCATACTATATATGATTTAATTTTTACCTTTTGGTATCCTTTTATTAATAATTCATTTTTAAAATCATGTTTTAGGTAATAACTATTTTGTTTCTCATGTATGTTTTGATTTTTTATTTTTGGTCCTATTACATAGATCATGGATCCATAATCTCCAAAAATTATACCATGAAATAAATATAATATATATTCATTATATATATATATATATATATTTATAGTAATTCTTAAAATTTTATATAGAAAATGAAATACCCCATTCATGGAGATGGTATGTCATACGTAGGCATGAACATTGTTTCCATTTTGTTAGTGGATTAAATAAAAAAATGTCAAAAATATATTTCCATTATAGAATCATTTTTACATCATATATATCATATATATTCAATAAATTTACCCTAATTACCTTCCATGAAATGTGTTAGTTAAAAATAAATTGAATCGCTTCGTGAGGTGGTAGTCCGTCGTACACACAAATAACATTATCGTATCCCCCTCAGAATAGAACGTAAGAAGGTATATGTGATATCATAATTAATAAATTATAACAATTTTAAAAATATATTATATTTACTCAATCTACCCCTATTAAAATCAAAGTAAAATAGAAATTAAAAACACGTCACATCGGTTCGTGAGGCGGTAGTCTACCATACACATGAGCGGTGTTATTGTTTTAAAATGGTTTAGAATGTAAGAAGTTATATGTGATATTATAATTAAAAAAGTATAATAATATCATAACTATCTGATAAAAATATTAAATCCATGATTTTTTGTCGGAGTGGATACTCAAGAGGGGGGTGAATTGAGTACCAATTAAAAAATTATGTTAAAAATATTTCTATTAAAATCCCCCTATTTTAAAACAAGTTAAACTGTAGTGAAATTATAAAGATTTTAAAAGTTCAATTAGTTTCTCAAAGATTTATTAGTTCTCAGTTAATTTAATCAGAAGATCAAATTAACTTTTGAAACTAACTTACTGGTTCACAATAAGTATAAATACTTTATAATTTAACTATCAAAGTAAATTTAAAACAAATTGTATTTCAAAGTAATTTGCAGCGGAATATAAAATATATAGAATAATTTAGACTTAAACTAAAATGCATAGCAGATGTAACCAAGAGGTTCGGTCTCCAACCGAGACCTAGTCCTCTCAAAAAAAATTATAAATTTGATCCACACCCTTTTTGATAATCACAACTTATGATATTATAGTCTCAAAATAATGAGTAATTGTATCAGAGGATATATCATTAAATTCAATTGTATCAGAGAAAACAAAATAATCTGTGAAATATGCAATGTACCAGAGGTAGAATTAAATGCAATGGTATCAATGGTACAAGTTACAAAAAATATTATCTCTCCCTTAGAATATTAGATATCCCTTAGATAATATTTCTCCCCCTTTCGCATAAAAGTTATTATTCCCAGATATAATTTTTCTCCACTTATAATATTTCTCCCCCATTGTGATAATCAAAAAGTGATAAACAACAATGAGAAAAGGAACAAAATTATAAAGAAAATAAAGACATTTGTATTTCATGTTGCAAAAAGGTACAAGGAAATAAAACAAAATACATGGTATTCCTATCAAATATCTTAGCCACATATTCAATCCACATCCTCAATGTGAGATTTTCCCTTTGGATCAGAAGAGGATTTAGACTGTGTGGATGTAGGTGAAGGATTAGGAATTCCAGAAATGATCATAGGAGGTTGAGCCACTGAAACTGTTTCTATCCTGTACTAAGTAGTTCTTTGAGTGATCATAAAATTAAGGCTTCGAATGGCTTGGGTTGGAGCCATTTGAACAGGAGAAGTAGTAGAGGCATAGGCAGGTAAAGCTGGAGGTATAATCACTGGTCTAGCATCGACATGCAAGAAAGGAAACAAAATATTTTTGAAATCCATATTTATTCCTTCTCCTCTCTCCATAGCAGATATGAAATCATCCTTGTTCTACATGAATTTGTCCAAGGCTGGAGTCAATTCTCTTAGCTTGCTGACTTTCTCTCTGAAGGCTTGATTGAGAGGAGGTAAATTCAGGTTTTCTAATAGATGTTTGAAGTGATTTTTGAGTTGATGTTTGGTATAAATTCTTTGAAAATAGTAGTCTACCTTTTCTTTCACTTCTTTATGAGAGACATAAGCTTCTCTCATATAGTCTTGGACTATCTTTATTATTTCTCTAGCTGAATATCTAGTAGAAATTACCACTTTGATCAAGTCGTATGAGTCCACAGAGCCACTGGTTGATGCTGAACCAAGCTCCTCCTTCATCACAGCTCTAATTTGGTTTAGTTCTATTAAAGGTCTTGAGGTAAGAGAACCAATAGAGAAAGTTACTATTTCCTTAAAGTTTTTGGTCAACCCACTAATGAGATTTTTAACTTGGGAATCCTAGGTGCTGACATGATCTTTCATGGAGGTTTTAAAACCCTCAAACACTGATACCATCTGGCTCACAACAATTTTGAAATATGCTAAATCTTTATCTTCTTGGGATTTAGAATTCATATAAGATTCTAAAGAGATAAAAAATTTATTTAGAGCTTCAACACTTTCTTCCAGGCTAGACAACTGATTCTGGCAAGCTATAACTTCATCCACTATTTCTTCCACAAAGGTAGAGACATTACAACCAAGAGAGAGTTCAAAATACTTTTCCAATTTGCTTATCTCTTCAACAAAAAATGCTTTAACTCGGCAACAGAAGCACTAAAAGATTCTTTCAGCTCATTCTTTAAGGATTCAAGATCATCCCTAGTGATCATATCAGCATGTTCAACCACAAAAGGTGCTCTTTCAGTTGCTATGTTGGCCACTCATTCATTCATAATCTATTGAATGGATGACACCAGTGAAGCTTCCATTTTTTTTATTTCTTTCACAAAGATGATTTTGAGATCAGACTTTAGCTTATCCAAATCATGCATTCTAACCACATCTTCAGGTAACAACTCAGTCTGAACATCATAATTGATTTTTGGTCTATTTAGGGATGCCTCATTATCAGAATCGGGATAGTCCAATACACAAACCACAAAACCTGGGTCTTCTTCCCAATCCTCAATTTCAACAGCCACTGAAAAACTACCAAATCTGGTTTGATTCTCCCCCTCAACCGGTGCATTCTCTTGTAAAACAAGATCATTCTCAGCTGGTCTTTCTTCCTCAGAAGAATCTTCTACTATCAACTTTATCTCTGAAACAACTTCAACAGTAGGAGGCTCTTCTAGATTAGGCATAAGTCCTTCCATCTCACCCACTACTTCTTTAACATGCACAACTGAGCTTCCAATCAATGGACTCAGACTTAAGCAAGTAGAATCAGATGCTTTAGATTCATTTTCCCTTTCTTCTTCATTCTCAGGGACTGGCTGGTCTTCCTCATTAGCAGGAGTTTCTTATTCTTCTAAAGCTTCCTTTTCTGAAGACACAATTTCAGCAGCAGGACTTGGGGGGAAGTCTAGATCCCTTCCATCAGCCATAGAAGTATCCTATTCACCAGTCTCTTCACTGTACTCAGGTTCTTCTTCATCAGGTCCTAGACCTAGATCCCTCACATCCTTAGGCCTTGAAGGATGATTTAAATGATTGAATTTATCATACACCTTCTTGTCATCATTAACTAATTCTCCTCTCCATGGGTTCCAATTTATCTTTATATATTTGAAAATTGTTCTTGTTATACAAAAATTATTCTTTACTACCACTGTATCATCTTGAGACTCAGCTACCCCTTTCACTTTGATCATTACTGAGATCAACTTGGCAAAGAATAAGGCATTTATATTTGATTTTGGCATGGTCATGTTCTCCATTTGATACATTATCAATCTGCACAAATTCACTTTCACACAATGTCTCAAGATATGTAGGAGATAGATATCCTGATATCTTAAATTCACAAAGTCCTCTCTCCTTGATATTAAGACATGCTGAACAAATTTGAACAGCAATCTGTTCTCTCCATCCATTTCAGCAGCCACCACTTGTCTTTGATTTCCACTACCTGAGAGCTCCTCTAGGGCAGTTTCATAATCGAATATATCACTTATAGGTGGTATTTCCTTCAAGACATATCCAGAAACTCCTTCGTGTGGAACCTTTAGTCATTCATCCCACTCAACAGATGAAAAAGATATCTCCTTTCCATTCACAAAATAAATCACTCGGTTCACATCTTCTGACTTCTCAAAGCTCACAAACTCATAAAATTGTTTCACTAGCTTCAGATAGTAGGGGCCATTGTTGTTCGAAAAGTAATCTACCCACTTTTGATCTTCCATCACCTCAACCACTAATAATTTTCTTGCAAAAAATCATTCCACGCACAGCTCTTTTTCGATTACAATAACTCTATTTTGCAAATGTGGGTTTACTGGTCGCCTCCATGTTCTTGTTCTACCAATACTGCCACTTGCTTTTGTCTTATACTTCCACTTCTTTGCATTTGGCTCATCAATGTCATCTCTGATGGTAGGAAGTTTGGTTTTTTCCATCTCTGGTTCGAGGGATTTAGGGTTTTCGAGAGATTCGGGAGCTAAGGTTTAAGGGTAAAGGGTTTGAGGCTCGGTGGATTGAGAAATAACTAGGAATTATTTTTATCATTTAGGAATCATAAAATAAATAATTAAAATATCATAATTATAAACGATTCAGATTCTGGTGGCAGACAGAAGTTTAAAACAGCATGTACACATCGGTAGGGTTTATCGATGAGAATTCCTATCAATAAGGTCCATCGGCGAGGTTTTACATCGGTGAGGTTTTTACATCAGTGAGGTTTTTACATCGGCGAAATTTTCACATCGGTGAGGTTCTCACATCAGTGAGGTTTTCACATCAGTGAGGTTCTCACATCGGTGAGGTTTTCACATTGGTGAGGTTTTCACATCGGTGAGGTTTTCACATCGGTGATGTATCTACCGATTAAGGTTAATCATTCCTAACTCATGTCTAATGTAACTTAACCATTCTGAACTTAAAGGTTTCGTGAATATGTCAGCTAATTGATGTTTAGTACCTATAAATTCAAGAGTAATATCACCTTTTTGGTAATGATCTCTCAAAAGTTGTGTCGTACATCAATGTTTTTGGTCCTAGAGTGAGATACAGGGTTCTTCGAAATGTTTATTGCACTAGTGTTATCACAGTTGATAGAAACATGCTTAAAATCATATCCATAGTCCAAAAGAGTGTGTTTCATCTATAGAATTTGTGCACAACAACTAATAGTAGTTATATACTCTGCTTCGGTAGTAGAAAAAGCTACAGAATTCTACTTTTTACTACACCAAGACACTATGGATTTTCCTAATAAATGACATATTCCAGATGTGCTTTTTCTATCCAACTTATAACCAGTAGAGTTAGCATATGAATAACTCATTAGCTCAAAATATTGTCCTTTTGGGTAAAATATACCTAAATTTACAGTGTGTTTAAGATACTTAAAATTTTTTTTAACAGCATGTAAATGAGATTCTTTAGAATTAGCTTGAAATCTTGTAAACATACACACACTAAACATAATATCTGGTCAACTAGCAGTAAGGTAAAGTATGCTTCCAATCATACCTCTATAGTTGGTTTGATCCACTGGTTTCCCAGTTTCATCTGCATCCAATTTACATACATTACTCATAGGATTATCACTTTCCTTAATACTATTCAAACCAAAACGTTTTAAAAGATCCTTTTTATATTTACTTTGATTCAAAATAATACCATTTTCATTTTGAAAAACTTGAAATCCAAGAAAATATTTGAGTTATCCCATTAAACTCATTTCAAATTCATTTTGCATACTCATTGAAAAATCAGTAGATAAAGAATGTTTAGAAGATCCAAAAATAATATCATCAACATAGATTTTTACTATCAAAACATCTTTAGAAATTATTTTAATAAAAATATTTGGATCAGCAATCCATTTTGAAAAACCTTTTGAAATAAGAAAATTACTAAGTCATTCATACCAAGATCTTAGAGCTTGTTTCAAACAATATAAAGCTTTAGATAGCTTGAAAACGTGATTTGAAAAATGAGGATTAGTAAATCCAGGTGGTTGATCAACCAAAACAACTTCAATTATAAAACCATTTAGAAAAGCACTTTTGACATCCATTTGATATAACTTGAAATTCTGATAAGCAGCATAGGCAAGTAGGATCCAAATGGATTCTAATCTAGCTATAGGGGAAAAGGTTTCCTCATAGTCTATACCTTCCTCTTGACTATATCCCTGTGAAACTAACCTATCTTTGTTTCTAACTATGTTTCCAGACTCATCAACTTTGTTTCTAAAAACCCATTTAGTGCCTATTTTCAAAGTGTTCTTAGGTCTTTCAACTAATTCCCGTACTTTGTTTCTTTCAAATTGATTTAACTCTTCTGGCATAGCTATTACCCAAAATTCATCATTTATTGCATCATTAACATTTTTAGGTTCTAGATGTGAAAGAAATGCTTGATGTTCAACCAGGTTTCTTAGAGAAGCTCTAGTTTATGTCCCTCTATCAAGATTACCAACAACAGCATCTAAAGGACGATTCTTTAGAATCCCAGTTGATCTAGTAAAGGTGGGACTAGAAATTTCAGGTTCATCTATAGGTTCAGGTTCAACAGAAGAACATTATAGAATATGTCTAGAATTGGTTGGTTTTATAGCAGGTTATTTAGTTTTATCATTAAGGTCCAGAACAGTCAAATCTTCTTCAAGATTTTCAAGAGAAGACTTAGGTTCATGTGGATCAGTTTCATCAAACTTGATGTGAATAGATTCTTCCACACATTTGGTTCCTTTATTAAAGACTCTATAGGCTTTTCTAGTTAAATAATAACCAAGAAAAATTACTTCACCACTTTTGGATGAAAATTTTTCAAGATTATCCTTGGTATTTAGAATAAAGTCTTTGCATCCAAAGACTCTGAAGTAACTAACTTTAGGATTCCTACTGTTCCACAGTTCATAAGGTTTCTTCTTAAGAATAGGTCTAATCAAGACTCTATTGATAATATAACAAGTTTTATTCATAGTTTCAGCCCAGAAATAAATAGGCAGGTCAGACTCATTAAGCTTAGTTCTTGTTATTTCTTGAAGGGTTCTATTTTTTCTTTCTACTACACCATTTTGTTGAGGTGTTCTAGGGGCAGAAAAGTTATGACAATAGACATTATGTGAGCAGTAAGATTCAAACTCACGATTTTTAAACTCACGACCATGATCACTTCTTAGGGTTTTAATCTTAAGACCACTAAGGTTCTCTACAGATTTGGAGTATTTGACAAAATAAGAAAAAGCTTCACTTTTGTGAGCTAAGAAGTATACCCAAGTATATCTAGAAATGTCATCTACTAAGACATAGACATATATCTTCCTATTTAAACTATAAACTCTAGAAGGTCCAAAAAATTCTATGTGAACCAACTTGAGAGGTTGAGAAGTTGAAACTTCATTCCTTAATTTAAAAGAAACTTTATGTTTCTTTCCCTTTTGACAGGGATTACAAACTTTTTCAGTTGGGAATTCAAGTTTAGGTAGGTCTCTAACTAAGTTATTCCTAGTCAGTTTTTTAAGTGAATAAATTTTGCAGTGTCCTAATCTTCTGTGTCAATGTCAGGATTATTTATGAAAATCATTTAAACAAGTAACATTTTACTTGGCTAAAGAATTCAAATAAACAGCATAAACATTTTCATTTCTCAACGCAGAAAATACTAAAGCATTTTTAGAGTTAAAAACATTACAAGAATCATATTAAAATTAAACATTGAAACCATCATCACATAACTGAGAAAAAATCAACAGATTATATTTAAGTCCATCAACAAATAAAACTTTAGAAATTAAAACTGAATTAATGTTACCAATCTGGCCTAGGCCGATGATTTTTCCTTTAGAATTATCACCAAATGTGACATATCCTCCATCAACATTTATTAATCTTTTAAAGCATGAATAGTCTCCAGACATGTGCCTTGAACATCCACTATCCAAGTACCAGATCTTCTTATGGGAAATCTTCAAATAGGTTTCCTACAAAACAATTTTAAAAAAGAATGATTTTGGTACCCAGATTCTCTTGGGTCCAAACAGGTTACCAAGAAAAGTCTTAGGTACCCAGATTTGTCTTATAGGTCTCATTTAATCAATAGATTCAACATATTTTTAAGGATAAACTCTATTTGATCTATAACAATGTGAGTACTAGTTGAAGCATATGAATTTCCAGAACTAGAACTAGTAGAATTTTTTCTAGATTTTGGAATAAATCTAATTTTGGTAAACTATCTCTATCCCAGTTGGTATCCCAAACCAGTAGTGTAATTTGGTTGCACTTGTTTACCAAGAATTTGTGTAAGAGTTTTCTTTCCATTTGTGAACTTTTCTAAGTCCTTTCTCAGTTTCTCATTAGACATTTTCAGTTTAGTATATTCCTTAAGTAATTGAGCATTCTTTTCTTTTTCTATATCAAGAGCAGATTTAACAGTGGTAGATAAAGCATGTTGTTTCTTTAAGGCTTTGTACTTGTCCTTAAGTTCATTACATGTCTCTTCTAACATATTACAATATTCAAAAAATTCTTCACTAGACATATTTTCAAATTCAGAATCAGAATAAACTCCAGAATAGTATAAATTTAAATCATGAGTGTCCAGTGTTACCTCAGATGTGTTTGTTATAAAACAGGTAAGAACCTGGTTCTTATCTCTGAGGTATATGCTTCTTCTTTTCTCTTTTCCTCAATTTTTTTTAATAAAATATGGAAAATGGGGAAAATCCTAAATTTTGGAAGTACATGTCATGTACTTTTTCCACACGCCCTGTACTTCTGGTCGTGTAGGGATGAGTACACGGGGTGTGTATCCATGTCCGCGACGAAGGGTGTAGTAACCGACTACACGCCGTGTAGTGGTCCTTTAAATGTCGTGTAGTCAATCGGCATGCCAAAATAGTAAGGCGGTGGAGCAGTCGCTAGCTGGGCGACAGTATACACCGTGTACTCAGGAGTACATGTTGTGTACTCATGTCGACAGGTGAACAGTGTGGTGGTGCCACCGAAGGAATAGTTAAATGAAGGAATTACATGCCGTGTACATGAAAGTACATGTCGTGTACTTTGTTTTTTTTCTTAAATCGGGAAGTAGACTCCCTTGTTCACAGGGAATCCTTAGAACCAGAGGAAGGAGCGGGAGTGGATGTCCGGACCTTTGGAGATCCATCGATCGAGCATCTGGAATCCGATTTCGCCTCGTACGATCTCGTTGGAACCCCGCGGGGGTAAGCACTCTCTTCTCCTAGCATGTTGCTTACCAATTATTCTCCTAACATGAGTTATTTTAGTTTAAGTGGGTTTTGTTCTTCATCATATCTACACCGTTCTTAGGTGTTTTTGGAGTCGACGTTCGGGTATACCGCTCGTTGGCGTATAAGGTAGGTGGCTTAGTGTTAATTCTTCTAACTGCCATGTGATTTGAGCATTTTTCTGCCATGAACCATGTTGGGGTGTCATGTGGCTGAGGACATTGCTATAATAAACACCTAGAATTGATTAGGTATTTAATTTTGTTATTAAAATGCTGGTTGGGGTCGTTGCTTGGATCTGGAACCAACCCGTGGGTGTGTTCCACTGTTTAGCCGTTTGTCCAGGATACCCGAGGGTATGCCTTAAAAGTAGTAATTGTACAATTTCCTTGAGATGAATTGCTTGTTTACAGCATATTTACAAGTTGGGCATGTCTCGGTTACCCGTTATCCTGAGGGCAGTGTTGTGATTAGCCTGTGGGAGTTATTCTAGTTACCCTATGGGCAACTTCTTCTGTGCCTGTGGGAAGATGATTCTGTGCCTGTGGGCGACACCAATTACACCTATGGGAAATATCCGTGTGCCTGTGGGAAAATTCTTGTATTGTTTTCTCTTTACCCAAGGGTGGGAGTTTACGTGTTTGTGGAAATTTGGTTGTTTACTTAGAATATTCACTGTGGTGGTATTTTAAATTAAATGATTAAAAAGAATGTTAAAATGGAAATATAACTGGTTAAGTTAGTTACTTTTCAGTACTGATTACTTTGTTGCATTTTACTATTGCACACCGTTGTTGCATGCTTACACGCTATTGGGAACGGGCCTTTGGTGGGTTCCTACTGAGATATATTTCTCAAACCCTGTTTGGGTTACGCTTTTCGGCCCAAACAGATTACATTTCTGCAGGTGTGGATAGGGGAAAGAGTCCCTATACAGGTACTTGACTGTTGTTGAGGAGTAGGAGGGCATGGGACCGAGCCTAGGCTCGCGATGCCGCTGCCAGCTATTTTGTTTTCTTTTATTGTACTCTGATTTTGGTTGTATTGTATTTATGTATAACATGTTCTGGCTATTTTCTTAGAACTTGATACATGTAGCATAATCATTTATATATTCTTGGTTATATCCACTTTTGTTGTTTATTTCAGTTGTGTATGGTTTACTGCTTCCACTGTTGGATGTATGTTTTATTCTATATTCCGCTGCGCTACACTTCGACAAATGAGGGAATATTTTCCCCACTATCAAACCTGGGCCCTCGCTGCTATTCGGCAGCCTCTGGCGTTTGGGGAAATGCGCTTGAGGTCACATGGCGAACTAGGTTCGGAGCACCCATTGCGTGGCACCCGGGTCTGGGACGTTACAAAGTGGTATCAGAGGGGTTCCTTTCTTTGACTTACTATTTGGTGTTGTAGTCAGGGATAGGATGAATGGTAGTTGGTAATAAGTTGTGCCCGGGCGTAGCTAACCCATGTACAGGGAAAAGCCAGTCTACCTCATATTTTTCAACTCTTCTGATTTTTCAAATTTTACAGTTGATTTGATTTCACCGTTGGGTGACGCACTTGGTATTGTGCTGTTATATTTTATCAATGGGTTCTATTTAGTTTCAACCCAATGAGATGAGGGTATCCCATCTCATGAATCATTTAGAAATCACATGCCATGTAGGTGCATTAGAAATTGCATGTTGTTGTGATAGTTTTTGTGCTAGAAAAGCATGTTGTTGTGATAGCTGATCTGATAAAATACATGCCTTGTGATAGGGTAATTTTTGTGTGATATGTTCATAGAATGGACGCCAAACTTTGGTTTTTGGGTAGTATCGACCCCCACTGACCGGAATTTGGTGGATCATTGATTGTTTATTAGTTATAACACAAATAAGATGTCAAACTATGATTCGTGGGGAGTATGGGCCCTCATGGGTCGGAATTTGACACTTAGGAGTTGGTTTTCGATATTTTCTGGGTTCTGGGGAAGTTTCTGAGGCATACTGTCTGGAAACCCAGTATACATGCCATGTATTATTTTTAAACACGCCGTGTTTGGCCTTATATTTGGGAAGAAAAATTAACTTTTTATGTACACGCCGTGTAGTCTCTTCCCATTTCACAAACCGTGTGGGCGGCGACACGGGGTAGGGAAGAGCTTGGGTAAAACATGTCGTGTACTAGATATACACACCGTGTAGTATTGACCCGGAGTCCGGCCATGTAACTAACAACATGGGCTGGTGAACTCCTTTACAGAGCACGTCGTGTCAATGATGAACATGCCGTGTAGTGTGACCTGGGGACTCGGTCGTGTAACTAACAACACGGGTCGATGTCACCGTTCCTTGAACACGCCGTGTACCGTTGGGAAACGCCATGTAGTCTTGTACGAGGATAGAACCTGTGGACTTAGCCATGTGGCAGGGAAACTGGGTGATGTACACGCCCTGTGGGGGTGTATCACGCCGTGTAGTTTCAATCCGAGTAGTCAGCCGTGCACAAACGACACGGGCGGTTGGAAAATAACACCATACACGCTGTGTAGATTATATACACGCTGTGTAGTTTTTGTTCAATGAGAGTCGTTTGGCTCGGGAGTTCATGAATCTATAGTAGGGCGCTATGTTAGTGATGGACTATTCTGCTCATTTTATGGAGCTTCAGCGCTTTTCACCTGTGCTGGTGGGTGATGGGACGTTGAGAGCCAGACGTTTTGAAGATGGTCTTCGGTATTACATCTGAGCACTGGTGAATGTCTTCAGGTTGCCTACTGTACACGCTATCGTGAACCAGGATCTGATCACCGAGAGGAATCTTCGAGAATCTAGTGGTATGGGCTAGGGCGGTTCAGCACCAGTTACTGGTACTTTTTTTTGTTGGCAAGAGGAAGAGACAGACGGACTTCTCTCAGGGCGGAAGTACCAGTCATAAGAATGCTTCAGGTGGCCAGGTTATGTGCTACCAATGTGGTAGAGAGGGGAACAAGAGGCCACATTGTCCACAAGACCTAGTGGAGTGTCGAGCTTGTGGCAGGATGGGTCATCTGCAGTGCTTTTGCAGGGCGTTTCCACCGATGGCTAGTGAGAGGGGTTTTGTACAGACTTTGTGAGCAGGAGCGGGACCAGTGGCTTCTTACCAGTACGGAAACTAGAATATGTTAGGGCATCTAGGAAGAGATGGTGGTCATGGTTGAGGTAGCCATACACCAGGATCCCAGAGGTAGTAGGGTGGCATAGCTCAGGGTAGCCAGGCTGTGTCGCAGGGCCGCGGCACTGGGCAGGCATATGCAGTGCAACAGACCTAGCAGGAGCAAGATCCCGGACCTTCTACAGTCAGAGGTACTATTTTAGTAGCTTCTGTCTTATCTTCAGTACTTTTTGATACGGGTGCTTCGAAAAGTTTTATATTTGTACCCGTTGTGTACAGCCTTGGGCTCTTTGTTTCTTCGTCTTCTGATGTTATGATGCTAGACACTCCGTTAGGGACTAGAATGGATGGTGTGTGTCAGTGCAAGGAGTTCCCCCTTGAGGTTGGTGGGTGTCACTTCCTTTGGGACCTCAATGTCCTAGAGATGATGAGCTATGACGTCATTCTTGGGATGGACTGGCTGGTTCCCTTCTGAGCCTTTGTATACTGCTATCGTTGTAGGGTGAGTTTCACGTCTCCAGAGGGCGGAGAGTTTTTATATAAGGGAGAATGGGATGTTCAGGCGATTCAAGCTAGACCAGAGCATCGTGGGCGATGTGGAGTCACAACCCAGATTGCGAGCTTATATCTGGATGATTAGGGGACTTTTCAGGCATATTTCCCTCCAGTTGTTGATCGTTTCAGGGATGTCTTCCCAGATAAATTTTTGGGTCTACCTCTTGAGCGAGAGGTGGATTTCTCCGTTGAGCTTGTGCTAGGAATAGCACTGGTGTCCATTCCTCCATATAGGATGGCTACACCTGAGTTGCAGAAGCTCAAGAGGCAGTTGGAGGAGTTGCAGTCAAAGGGATTTATCTGACCCAGTACTTATCCTTGGGGTTCTCCGGTCCTTTTTGCGAAGAAGGCAGACGATACCCTAAGACTTTGTGTGGATTATCGGAAGCTGAACCAGTTGACGATTAAGAACCAATATCCCTTATCGAGGATTGATGATATTTTTTATCAGCTTCATGTATCATGAGTGTTCTCGAAGACTGGCCTGAGATCATGATATCATCATCTGCGTGTGAGACCATCTGATATACCTCTCACAACTTTCAGGAGTAGGTATGGTCTATATGAGGATACGGTTATGCCGTTCGGACTCACGAACGTGCCAGCTGTTTTCATGGCTCTGATGAATTGTGTGTTCCATCTGTATCTTGAATCTTTTTTTGTAGTATTCATGGATGACATCTTGGTGTACTCTCACACTCAACACGGCCATTACACCCATCTTGAGATCGTATTGACTACACTAAGGGAGCATCGGCTATATGCTAAGCTCTCAAAGTGCCACTTTTGGATGGACCAGATTCACTTCCTGGGTCATATCATCTCTAAGGCAGGAGTTTCAGTAGACCCACAGAAGGTGAGAGAAGTGGTTTCCTAGGAGCAGCCTAAGAACGTGTTCGAGATACGGAGTTTCTTAGGGCTGGCTGGTTACTACAGATTTTTCATACAGGAATTATCCCACTTAGCAGCACCGTTGACAGGTCTGACTAAGAAGGGTGTGAAGTTCATCTGGTCAGAAGCTTGCGAGACAACTTTTTAGGACCTAAAGGGAAGGTTGACATCAGAACCGATCCTGGTACTCCCAGGTCCGGGGAAGAGCTATAAAGTTTACTGTGATGCATCTGGTATTGGGTTGGGAGCAGTGTTGAAGCAGGGAAACCGAGTTGTGGCGTACAGGTCTCGGCAGTTGAGGCCACATGAGAGGAATTAATCGATGCATGATCTTGAGTTAGCTGATGTTGTACATGCGTTGTGCTGTTGGAGATATTATCTATTGGGGAGCATTTTCTGGTTTTCAGTAACCACAAAATACTCAAGTATATCTTTACTCAGCGTTACTTGAATCTGAGGCAGAGGAGGTGGGTCGAATACCTACAGTCCTTTGATTTTGAGCTTGCCTATACACCTGGTAAAGGTAATGCAGTAGCTGATGCACTGAGCAGGAAGACTCAGATACATGTAGTGCAGGAGGCCAATGGTGAGTGGAAGCTCATGGCCTTGTTCTTTGAGATGTATCTGGAGGTGCATAACAGTCAGGGAAAGACTTATATTTCATCTTTAGTTGTGACTTCTACCCTCCTGGATATAGTAAGGATGAGACATCTCTTTGATCCATAAGGCTTAGTTCTATGGGAGTCGGTGGTAGGTGAGGACCCTTCTCCTGGTTGGACAATAGGCGACGATGAGGTTTTGAATTTCCATGGACGATTATGGGTTATAGGGGATATACATGAGGAGATGATGCAAGAGTTTCATGCTTCATCTTGGGCAGTTCATCCTGGGGTTACCAAGATGTACCGCGACTTGAGACTTCAGTACTGGTGGCCGGGTATGAAGAGAGATGCAGCTGGTTTTGTTACGAGGTGTTCCACCTTTTAGCAGGTGAAGGCATAGCATCAGAGACCAGCTGGGCTGTTACAGCAGTTACCCATTCCAGAGTGGAAGTGGGACGATGTCGTGATGGATTTAGTCACTGGATTGCCGAGGTCACCTCGTGGCAATGATGTCGTGTGGGTTGTTGTGGACAGAATCATGAAGGTAGACCACTTCTTGCTGATCAAGGAGACCTTCGGTGTGGACGAGCTCAGAAGGTTGTATATCTGAGAGATCTTACTTCTTCATGGGGTCCCTCGTTCTATCATTACTGATAGGGATGCCCACTTCACATCTCGTTTTTGGAAGAGTTTTCAGAGGACACTGGGTACACAGGTGCTTCTGAGCACAGCCTTCCACCCTCAGACCGATGGCCAGTCAAAGTGTATGATACAGGTGCTAGAGGACATGTTGCGTGCATGAGTCTGAGACTTTTGGGGCTCTTGGGAGAAGTATATACCCTTATTCGAGTTTTCCTAAAACAATATCTTTCAGGTGACTATTGAGATGGCACCATACAAGGCTTTATACGGTAGGCCATACCATTTACCCTTGTGCTGGATAGAGGCAGGTGAGGTAGCTTTATTGGGGCCACAGCTCATGCAGGAGACTTATGCACAGGTCCATTTGATTTAGAAGTGGATGGCTACCACACAGTCTTGTCAAAAGTCTTATGCTGATCGCCACAGACAACATTTGGAGTTCGTGGTCGGGGATCAGGTTTTTCTACGTGTTTTTCCGAGGCTGGGACACAAGTGGATTAGGAGACAGGGTAAACTTTCACCACGGTATGTGGGACAATTTGATATTCTGGAGAGAGTCGGTCTGGTTGCTTATCAGTTGGGGTTACCACAACAATATCACACCATGCACAACGTCTTCCATGTATCTCAGTTGTGTCACTATCATTCAGACTCGTCTCATGTCTTTCAGCCCGAGGAGGTTGAGTTGGAGGCAGATGTGTCCTTTGAGGAGCATCTGATTCGTATTGTTGACAGGAGCACGAAGGTTCTCCAAGGCCAGTCAGTTCCTCTCATACGGGTGTTGTGGAAGCATGGCCAAGTGCAGGACGAGACCAGGGAGCGGGAGGCCGACGTACGTGCTCAGTGGCTAGAGTTGTTCATGGATATATCTTCTCCACCCTTGGAAAGGAAATTCGGGGATGAATTGTTGTAAGGGGAAAAGTTTGTAAGAACCAAGTTCTTATCTCTGAGGTATGGGCTTCTTCTTTTCTCTTTTCCTCAAGTTTTTTTACTAAAATATGGAAAATGGGGAAAAATCCTAAATTTTGGAAGTACACGCCGTGTACTTTTTCCACACATCGTGTACTTCTGGCTGTGTTGGGATGAGTACACGGGGCGTGTATCCATGTTGGCGACGAAGGGTGTAGGAACAGACTACACGCCATGTAGTGGTCCTTTACACGTCGTGTAGTCAGTCGGGAGGCCAAAATAGTAAGGCGGTGGAGCAGCTGCCAGCTGGGCAACAGTACACTTCGTGTACTCATGTCGACGGGTGAACAGTGTGGTGGTGCTGCCAGAGGAATGGTTAAATGAAAGAAGTACACGCCATGTACTTGGAAGTACACGCCGTGTACTTTGTTTTTTTTTTTGCCTAAATTGGTCACTAGCCTCCCCTATTCACAGGGAAGGCTTAGAACCGGAGGAAGGAACAGGAGTGGACATCCGGAACTTTGGAGATCCACTAATCGAGCATTTGGAATCTGATTCTGCCTCGGACGATCTCGTTGAAACCCCACGTGTAAGCCCTCTCTTCTCCTAACGTGTTTCTTACCAATTCTTCTCCTAACGGGAGTTATTTTAGGTTAATAGGGTTTTGTTCTTCGTCAGATCTACGTCGCTCTCAGGCGTTTCTGGAGTCGACGTTCGGGTATACCGCTCATTGGCGTATAAGGTAGGTGGATTAGTGTTAATTCTTCCAATTGCCGTGTGATTTGTACATTTTTCTGTCACGAACCATGTTGGGGTGTCGTGTGGATGAGGTTGTTGCTATAATAAACACATAGAATTGATTAGGTATTTAATTTTGTTATTAAAATTCTGGTTGGGATCGTTTCTTGGATCTGGAATCACCCCATGGGTGTGTTCCACTATTTAGCTGTTTGGCCAGGATACCCGAGGTTATGCCTTAAAAGTAGTAATTGTAGAATTTCTTCAAGAGGAATTGCTTGTTTACTACATATTTACATGTTGGGCATGGCTTGGTTGCCTGTTATCCTGAGGGCAGTTTTGTGATTAGCCTGCGGGTGTTATTCTACTTAGCATGTGGGCAACTTCTTCCGTCCATGTGGGCAGATGATTCTGTGTCTGTGGGTGACACTAATTACGCCTGTGGGAAATATCTGTGTTCCTATGGGCAAATTCCTGTGTTTGTTTCTATTTACCCAAGGGTGGGAGTTTACGTGTCTGTGGAAATTTGGCTGTTTACATAGAATATTCACTATGATGGTATTTTAAATTAAATGATTAAAAAGAATGTTAAAATGGAAATATAACTGGGTAAGTTAGTTACTTTTCAGTACTGCTTACTTTATTGCATTTTACTATTGCACACCGTTGTTTCATGCTTACACGCTGTTGGGAATGAGCCTTTTGTGGGTGCCTACTGAGATATATTTCTCACACCCTGTTTGAGTCATGCTTTTCAGCCCAAACAGATTAGGTTTCTGCAGGTGTGGATAGGGGAAAGATTCCCGATATAGGTACTTGATAGTTGTTGAGGAGTAGGAGGGCATGGGACTGAGCCTAGGCTTGCGATGTTGCTGCCAGCTGTTTTGCTTTGTTTTGTTGTACTCTGCTTTTGGTTGTATTGTATTAATGTATAACATGTTCTGGCTGTTTTCTTAGAACTTGAGACATGTAGCATCATCATTTATATACTGTTGGTTATATCCACTGCTGTTGTTTATTTAATTTGTGTATGGTTTACTACTTCTGCTATTTGATGTATGTTTTATTCTATATTCCGCTGCGCTACACTTTGACAAATGAGGGCATAGTTTCCCTACTATCAGACCCGGGCCCTCACTACTAGTCGGAAGCCTTTGGCGTTTGGGGAAATGCGCTTGAGGTCACGTGGCGAACCGGGTTCGTGTCACCCATTGCATGGCACCCGAGTCCAGGACGTTACAAAACACATATTAGCTTTATGAGAATCTTCATCCTTAGCAGAATCATAATCACTTGAAGTGTCTTCTGAATCACTCCAAGTTGCTTTCATTGCTTACTTATACTTTTTTTCCTTGTAGTCATGTTTCTTCTTGAACTTCAATTTTGGACAGTCATCTTGTACATGTCCTTTCCTTTTTCACACATAGCAGATAATTTCTTCACTCTTATCAGGCATCTTCCATTCCTTATTCCAATGATCTTTGTTGTCATATTTACCTTTGTAGTTTTATTTTCTGAATAATTTCATCCTCCTGTAGGAATTTTTAAATCTTCTATCTATCTGAGCCATCTTAGCATCACTATCAGAGTCTGAACTTTCACTTTTTGAGCTTTCAGTAGGTATGTGAACTTTCTTTTTATCCTTGCTCTTTGAGGAAGTAGACTTAAAATCCACTGAATTCCTTTTAGGTTCATCATCTTATTCCTTATTCACCTTGAGTTCTTACTCATACATCATAATCTTACCAATAAGATCTTTAACAGGTAGTGAACTTATATCACATGATTCTCTAATGGAAACATATGTGCCTCTCCATATTTCTGGAAGACATCTTAATATCCTCATAATCTGTTCCTTTGCTGGAAAATCCTTTCCAAGGGAGGTCATAGTATTGACAATTTCATTGAACCTAATATACATGTCAGAAATTGATTCATCAGGATTCATTTTAAAGTTATCATATTTAATATTATAGGTATTCATCCACATTTCTTTAATATTGGTTGTTCCCTCATGGGAAACAGCCAAAGTGTCCCAGATTTAATAAGCAGTTTTGCAAATAGATATTCTATTGAACTCTTCATCTCCTAGAGCACAATACAGGGAATTCATAGCTTTACAATTATTATTGTAAGAAGTCTTTGTAGGTTCATCCTAAGTAGTTCTATTAGTTTCTAGAATTTTATATTGAGCCTCTATTGTAGTCCAGATATCAAATACCATACTTTCTAAATGAATTTTCATTTTAAGCTTCCACTGAGCATAATTTGTACCATTAAAGAAAGGTGGCATGTTTGTAGCATCACCTTATAGTCTATTGTCCATAACTAGATTTTAGAAAATATATTTAAAGAGATAAAATTTAGAACTAAAAGAAATTTAAGATCTTTAAAGATTCAACTAAAATCACAGTTGAAGAACAGAGTGTTTTGAAAACTTTGATAACAAACCCTCTGATACCAAATGTTGGTCGTAGTGGATACTCAAGAGGGGATGAATTGAGTACCAATTAAAAATTTCTGTTAAAAATATTTCTCTTAAAATCCCCCTATTTTAAAACAAGTTAAACTGTATTGAATTTATACAGATTGTAAAAGTTCAATTAGTTTCTCAAAGATTGATTAGGTCTCAGTTAATTTAATCAAAAGATTAAATTAACTTTTGAAACTAACTTACTTGTTCACAATAAGAATAAAAACTTGCTAATTTAACTATCAAAGTAACTTTATAACAAATTTTATTTCAAATTAATTAGCAGCAGAATTTAAAATATATAGAATAATTTAGACTTAAACTAAAATGCACAGCAGATATGACCAAGAGGTTCAGTCTCAAGTCGAGACCTAGTCCTCTCAAACAATTTATATAAATTTGATCCACACCCTGGATCGGGGTAAAAAACAGTGAAAAACACTTTCCAGGTACAAAGACCTCTACCACAGTTCTACGTGGGAAAACTGACAACAGATCAAAGGTTTTCCAGGCTTACTTGACCTCTACCACTGTCCACAGTGGGAAACAAGGGAGTTATTGAGTTTGGATGAGGATTTAGAAACCCTCCAGCTTATCATAGGAGACAGCATGTGTAATAAATATACATAGTATACACACTGCTCGAAATGTAAATAAAATAATCACTAAAAGAATGGATAAGAGTTTAGAATGCTCTAGTGATATGAAGTGCAACTTTGGACTCTTTTGATTTATCAGAATTGCTTCTGAATCGTTCTTTGGTTTTTTGTCTGAAAAACAGAGGGTCATTTTCTTCCTTTTTTTAGGTTCATCATTATCATCTTTAGTGCATGAAGAGTTTGTTATAGTTCTTCACTCAATATGCAGCTTGTGTTCCCCTCTAGAATGAGTGGATTCATGTATGTACAGTGTTCTTCTAGTATGAATGTAGCTTTTTTCCTTTTGTGTGAATGCACCACATTTCAATGTTGTTTAGCCCTTGCCATTTACACCCTTCACATGACTTCTTAGTTCTATATTTTTATGTCTTGGTCCTTCCTTTTATAGCTTTCATCTCTAGTAAAAAAGAATGATTACCTTTTTCATGGGTACTTGGTATAGTTCCCTAACATGCCCACAATCCACATTAAATAGCATTAATTGCATTAAAAACATCAAATATAAATGTTTCATAATAAATAAATAATATTGACAGTATAGAGATTGACTAGTCAGTCTTTCATTAGTAGCCTTCTGTAGGTAGCGATTGACTCTATGTAGTAGTGACCTTCTATCGGTAGCTGTTTGATCTTGTATCGGTACCTCTCTGAACATGTATCGATAGCTCCTGGTATCGGTAGTTGTTACTCTGTGTATCAGTAGCTCTATATATCGGTGACTTCATCTATCGGTATACTTCGATTCTATTGGTAGCTCGTTTTGTATTGGTAGCTTCATAGCAATATACTTTTTCATATCGGCAGACTTACTCTATCGGTAACTCTGGTGTAACAGTAGCTTGTATCAGTATACTTTTAGTCTGTGCATATCGGTAGCTCTGTTTGATTCTAGTGAAGTATATATATCGGAAGACTTATGCATACTAGTAGACTTGTTCTATCAGTAGCTCTGTTTCTGTCGGTATCTGTCTGTATCGGTGGACTTGATCTATCATAGACATGTGCTTACCGATGGACTTATACATATCGGTAGCTATGTGTATCGGTGACCTTTGTCTATCGGTGACTATGTCTATTGGTAAACTAAGTCTATCAGTAGCTATAGTCATATCAGTGACTTTAACACTTCTGTTTTATGCATAACACATCCAATTTAGTTAGAATTAATTCAAAACTCCTATAAACATAGATAAACATTGATTAACATATTTCAAGGATTATTTTAATATTATTATCATCTTGATAATAGACTATCATAGATTGAAATAATTAATATATAGATAAACATTAATTGGGATTATCAAAGTATGTGAAAGCATAATTGGTATTATCAAAACAGGTGAGGTCAATAATCATTATATTCATCTGTGATAGGCGGTAATGGAAAACAAATAATATCTATTCGTGAGAAGGGAGTCCATCGTACACACGAATGATTATTCCATATCCCATTTTATGATATAGGAGATAGAGTTAGGTTATTAAATTAAAATTATAACATATCAGTATATTTTAGATTATTTTTTACTATATCAGCATAATTTAAGAATATTTGAATGGTTTTGGAGAGGAAATAAAATAAAGATTCTCAGTAAAGCACAATAACTCTTCTTTGTAAAACCTTCTTGGGTATGCACCAAAAGGATTCATAAGGATGGATTTATAATAAATAAATTTCTATAGATAATGATCAGGGAAGTAAGTAATATATTTGGGTAGTTATTGTCTGATAAAAAGTGATTTTATGGGGTGAATAGGATAGGAGAGTGGGTGGCCTTTTATAAGTGAGGTGAGTGGCACG
This sequence comes from Viscum album, assembly GCA_963277665.1. Lineage (NCBI taxonomy): Eukaryota > Viridiplantae > Streptophyta > Magnoliopsida > Santalales > Viscaceae > Viscum > Viscum album. The sequence goes on from OY728160.1 coordinate 1,926,867,588, forward strand.
CTTGTAATTTTTGAAAAGAAAAAGTTATACCCATATTGTCCACATGCCATAGGGATCCAAAATGGGTAATTATCAAATATTAGAGGTTGCAAGGTCGAAATATTTCCATTAAATGGGTGTTTTGTAAGTTTCTATGTCATTTTACCCCCTATCCTCTTAGTTTAACCCCTAGTAAACCCATTTTAACCTTAACTGCAGTAATTATTTTTTACGTTTTTATGATTAATTAAGGTAAGATATTAATGTTACCATATTATATAACATAAATCATTCTTATTCTAAATATGAAATCCACTTTCCCAAATTCCATTTATATAAGTGGAAAATTTAATTTAAGACTAATTTCATAGTGGTGACGAAAATATGTTTTTTCAAAGAGAAAAGTTTAAAAAAATTATATCAAAATGGAATATAAAATGGATTCAAATTACCTAAATTGGGTTAATATATTTGTAATTTAAAAAAAATTCTTTTAGAACCATATTAATATAAAATACATCTTTTAAATTCTTTGAATAAAAAGGTAGTTTTATAATAAACACTAGTATTTTCACTATTCACTGAAAAATTAATCCTTTCATAAAAATACCAAAAAACACACTAAAATTATTTTTAGATATAGACATAAAATATGAAGTTTATTTTTTCAAAAAAATATAAAACATTCAAAAATTATTTTATCATTTTTCACAAAATTAAATAAAAACATTTGACGAAATAGTATTTTAGAAACATATAAAGACTTCACTAAAAATTAAATACCTTTTTATCAATATGTTTTGTTTATAGAAAACCATTATACTTAATATTTAAAATTTTGTTTATTCCTATTTATTCTACCATGTTTATTAGATAGGTAATGATTTTCATGTTTAAAAAATAATATAAATAGTTTATCATAGTTTGTTAAAACTCAGTGATGCGTGTAACACAAGTTAAACTCTGTGTTGGGTGTAATGAAAGCTAAACCTGGAATGTTTAATGAAAAATATTGAAAAAACTAAATTAATTTGGAAAAATATATTTCATAAAATCTCTAGGTGTAACATTCTGCCCCCCCCCCCCACCTTATAATGAATTCTGCCTTCAAAATTCATCACATTGGTAGCAGCAATTGAGTATAATTCTTCCTCATTACATTATAAGGTTACCATGTAGATTCCTCAAGTTAATGGTTTTACCAAAAAACTTTGACCAGGTTAGTGGTATTTTTTTATAACACTTTCTTTGTATGATCCAAAATCCCCATTGATTATTCCTTATAATAAAGATCATTCTCTAGTGGTATGACATTTGATTTTAGTACATTTGTTGGATCAAATATGTACTTCCTCCTGAGAGATACATGGAACACATTAGAAACATGAGAGAGGTTTAGTGGAAGTTCTAAATGATAAGTTATCATCTCTATATGGCAAGAATTTCAAAGGGGAAAATATAGCTAGGGGTTAGTTTTCTCTTATTTCTTCTATGGATAAATTTTTAGAAACACCTTCTTACCAACTTCACATTCAAGATATCATCTATAATTATCAACATAACATTTATATTATATTTCTTCTACCCTTATGTGTTTATGAATGGATCTAACATTTTATGTCTTCCCATTTCATTTCTGGTACGGTTAATGGTTGTGGAATCCTTTTAGACATTTGTCTCTCAACATTAACTATCTAGAATTCTATGTGTCGAGATACATACTCATAAATATATATATTAATTTTCCCCCATAATTAATCTTCCATATAGGCTAGTGGTAGGTGCTATACCTTTCCAAACTTCGGTTGTGTGTTCAATCCCCATAGGCTTTCTGAATGTAAAAGGTTTTTTCTTGGCTTATGATTTATCCTTTTTCCAAAAATATATTAAATAAACCATTCCAAAATATGAATAACCCAAAATTACCTTAACATCAAAAATATGTTAAACCCAAAATTTTACCAATATATTTAATCACATTCCCACAAAACATAAATGCATTCCTCCCTAGATTATGTTTTCCCACTAAAACATATACAAAACCAAAGGGTTGTATTGCCATAAATTTCTCCCAAAATATTATTAATCTTGATAAAATCCCATCACATAATACCTAAAAATATAAGTCTAAGTATTTGAACATATTATCAACCTTAAAATCATAAAACCATGATTGTATCCATAACTCTTAAGTTAATCTTACATGGATACATATATTATTTTAAAATTAACCCAATCAGTATATGATTCATGATTCTTAAAACCCAAATACCATTGGTAAAAATAATTATAAAATATGATAATTAAATCCCAAAATATAAAGACTTCAATCCTTACAATTCAATTATTAACATGGAATAGGCCCATACTTGGTCTATAAGTTAACTCTTATATCAGGTAATTGACTTGGATAATTCCCATGTCCCCACACATAAGACATTGAACTCTAAAAAACTTTTTCACTCTATTAAATTATTTTCCACATAAAAAAAATATTCCCCTCCATTTTAAATATTATTATAGGTTCTTCTTTCAACCTTATTTACATGTAGGAAGTTGAATATTCTTTCCTCTATATTCATTACCACGCAAAATTTAATAAAAGTTCATCTTCCTCTTATTTGACTCTTTTGGAATTTCGTCAAAGTTCACATTTTTAATTATATATCATGATATCGAATTGGTGATAATAATAATATATTTCTATCTAGTAATCAACCAATTTGGTTACTCATTGTCACCTAATTTTCTATCAGATTCAATGTTAATATGATTTTTTATGGTTCTATACATTGACTAATACCAAAAATCAGAGTGTTTCAAACACTAATAATAGTGTAAAACCACATAATCATGAAAAATCACCTATATTATATCTAAATCATGACACATTATTTTTAATATATAATACCTTAGTCTTAACCTAGGTCATTCATAGTCATTATTCAAATTCTTTATGATGGTTTGTAGATATTTTTTGAATTTCCAATATATATCCCCTGGGAGTATCAAACCTGATGTGTAGCAAGAATCGTTATCATGAACCAAATGACAATCAAGCCCAGATCAATGAATCCTTTTCAATGTTATTACACCTGGGTAAATCTATTCCATAACCACATCCACTTCTAGTATCCAAATAGGGATGCATTACTAAGAAACCAATTATTATATCCTTCAAAAACATTATAGGATATTTTCCTATACTTAAAATAATATTTTGACATATCCTTTGATATATCTCTATAAATATCAATATAAATATCCCTTGGTATCTTACTAAGGTTTTATCATCCTAGTTTCCAATGGTTAACTAAACCATACTATGATACCAATTGTAAATACAAAAACTTATCATCAATAGATATTAGATATTAATATATTAATATTCATTACATATCAAAACAATTCACACTAGAATCGTTTAGGTCAAGTGCCTTTGGAAACATGGACACATAAAAAACTGGTCCAAAATTGATCTATGTTATCTTACACTAAGTTCTTCATAACTAACACACTTCTTAGACATATCATACATAATACCTTTCTCCATATCCTAGGGAAATAAAACATTAGAAATGGTGAGATAAGTTGATCAGTAAGGGTAATATGGGAGACATCAATATAAAATGATCATATGTGCATGAGAACATGATAAATACATTTTAAAACCATACCCTACATATCATAGATTATAAACATGAGATATGGAATAAATATTGGAATTTCATAATAAATGAATCATAATGGAATCAAAGAACATGATCCATGAGATCATAATATTTTCATAAGACATAGATTTTTGGCATACACAAAAGAATAAAAAAATTATGTCAAGGCTATCCACAAATACATTCATAACTTGTTAGGCTTGGGATAACCACCCATTTACCTACTTTGGGCTTGGGATAACCTTCTGTGTACCCTATTTCAGGCATGGGATAACCTCCCTTGTACCCTATTTAGAGATTGGGATAACCACATGTGTACTCTTTAAGCTCATATAACATTAACCATTACCCAATGAATTATAGGGAGATATAAATCCCCCTAATCAAATAATCCATACAATTGTTTTCCATAAGATCATAAAACATTCATCATATCTGAACCCATGTAAATAAATGTGTATAGTAAAAATTTCATGATATCCTAACCTATGTAAAAAAAATAGGTTTCATAATCATTTCATCATTTCATCATAGCGTAACCCGTAGAAAAGGAAGTGGGTTTCATAATAATTTTATCAACGTTTAATCCGTGGAAGGAAAATGGGTTTCATAAACATATTTTCATCATAACATAAAACATTAAAATAAAGAATAATAATTGTATACTTAGATCATATCCCTGATAAAGCATAAGTACCATCAAATTATTTCATCATAGATGGAAAATGATTCTGAAATATAACCTAGAACATTTCTTAAGGAAAATAAACATTCCAATTAAAAAATAAATTTTTAAAACTTAAAATTTTAAAAAATAAAAATCCTTTTCTTTGAAAATATATTTTGAATCTTATAAAATAATCCTAAAAAAATTATACTCTTATTGCGGAAAATATCATTTCGACATTGATAATCACTTTCCACAACTAAAATATCAAAAAATATTTTCAAAATATTTTTTATAAAAATTACCTTAAAATTTATAAATAAATATTTAAAACATTTATTGGTCATGATGGTATAAAATAATATTCATTCCATACACATTTAAAATAAATATTCCTTTCACATTTTTGGTAAAAGAAAAATGGGTCAAGTTTTTTTAAAATTAAATGAATATTAATTATAATATTTTTCAAAAAAATAAAAAGAAGCGTAAAATTTTCTTTAAATAATCATATAGGAACATTTTAAAAAATTTGAAAACATATTTAGAAAACATGGATGTGTATGATAAAGTTTTTTTTACCAAAAAGAAAAATAAAGTCAGTTTTCTTTAAAAATATTATTTTGGAATATTGACTGTATAAATAGAGTAAAATAAAGAGACAAAATGTATTCTCAGGAAATAACCATAGAAGAAGAAACTTTATGAGTTTATTAAGAGATATATCATAATATTTCAACATAAGAAGCACAAACATAGACAATATGGATAAATAATGAGATTGTAACATACAATCCTTAAAACTTTAGCAACATTTAATCGTAAGACCCATGATGGAAGAACATTAAATAAAACCTAAATATCATCAGGAAAAATAATTCATTATATTAAATTTAAAAGGGTATTTGTATACACCTTATAAAATAATATATCTTCATAACATAACTTATGTCCAAAGAAGACAAATTGAGACAAAAATCCCCTACTGCATTATTAGCTTTGAAACCATAAACCCAATGAAAGTAAGATCCAAAATGGAAATTTAAATCCCCATAATTTTTTCGAAAATAATAATAAATGTAACACCCCAGGTAAATAAAGAATATGAAATTTTCATATTTATCCATATTTGTGAATAAAATATTAATATTACTTTAAAGGGGATGCTATGCTCGATGGCGTACCCAATACGCAACAACGAGTTTCTTGGGAATCTTACGTTACACTCTAATAATAAAATAATATTATTTTAAATGGTAGTTAACATGTAGCCGTTGTAATGGCGGGAATGGATATAAATAACTAAAATATTATTATATATGTTTTTAAATGTTTTTACATTTATCCAATAAAGGATAGAGGCTTAAAATACGGAAAGAATTCAATTTTAGGCGTATATGCCCTAGTTTTCACTAAAGGTTCACTTATCGCCTTTTAAGGGAGAACTGTCATTAAATATAGTTTTGATCACTCTTATACATTCTTTTGGACCGAATAAAACTCTTATTAAGAATTGGGATAACAAATTTTACTTTTTGTAATTTTTTGGTATTTTTCCGATAAAGTTCATTTTTTTAATGAATAGTGTAAAATGTTGTGTTTTAATTCAAAACCTCTTTTTAATATAATTTATTTATATGATTAGATAATATTTTGAATTGGTTTTAAAGTGAAATTAGAAAATATTTTTACCATTAAATCCAATAGTGGTCATTGGAATTAATTTCACTTTGAAATCAGACTTAAACTAGTGTCAATCTTTTGATACTTATTGTTTTATAAAAACACGCTATTTGCTCTGACAGCGGGAATTAATTATTAAATTAATTAATGTGACTAATATGTTTTGAATTTTGTAAAACGGACTTAATTTTGGAATTCGAAATATCAAATATAGCTTAGGGTGAAGTTTTGGTATTTTTCTGAAAAACTCTAATTTTTGATGAATAGTGAAACCACTAAGTGGTAATCAAGCAAACTGATTTTTCAGTTAAATGAAATATTACCACTAATGTGTATTGAATTTTGAAAATCCGACATACATGGTTGTCATTAATATGTAAAATGTGGTTCAATGGGACGAAAATAATTTTTTGGTGAATAGTAACTTTTTTTTATTAATCGCGATTAGAGGTAATTAGTGTAATTTAAGGTAAAAATGATATTATAAGAATGTGAAAACACCATGAAACTTGTCCTACACCTATTGGGTGAGTCATGGCCGACCAATACAAGCCATGGTCCAACTTGGGGACCCCATGGAGCCACTTTAGTTGGAAAATAACAATAATATATTTTTATTTAATGTTAAAATTAAAAATGACACAAACATGAGTTGTTTTACTAAAACAATTTTTAAGTAGGGTTACACAAGTCATATTTTTTATTATAAATATTCATTGGAAAGATAAAAAGATTTCATACATCATAGTAATTTTTTTTTAATTTTTAGACATTAAATAAATTAAATTATTTATGACATCATAATGATGCAGTGATGACATCATTATTTAACGATTAAAATAAAATGGAAATATAATGTAATATCTATGAACTACACATGTCCAAAACTTATTGGATGGGTGGATTTCGAACACCTATAACCTTATCCACGAATTATATCAATGTGGGACCTTTTAAAACCGAAACACATTTTCAAATAAAGTAATATTTCCTTACTTTCCAAAAGTGCCCCTCCTCTCCTCTTAAAAAAAGCCCCCACCTCTACCTCATTTCACACACTCCTCAAGCCTTTGGCTCGACCAACCCCTGACCATTTACTCTCTCCACATCCCTCTCCTCATCGTAGAGGATTCCATTTGGGAAGAATCCTTTCAAAGGAAGTCTTTAGGCTCAAATCAAAAGGGAGTTACACTTTTAAAGGTAATTCTTTCTCTCTTGTTCATTTGTTTTATTTTGCTTCTCCAACCCTCTAAACTCTTTTTATTTACTTCTTTTGTAACAACACCAGTATCTTCAATATACTAGGATGTTGTTATAAGATTTATTCGAGCTACACTCTCACACAACTACATCAAATGGTTAATGAACATACGGTTTTCGTGGATGGCGAAATTCTGCCTCCCGAAACGATGATTGTTCAATACTCATTTAACACCTTCAAAGGTGTCCATTATGACGTCACTATTTTTATATATGATATATAATATGTTTATGTTTTACTTATGCTTCTGTATTTTTCATTTGTGTCTTACCTTTATGGCTTCCATTATGGGTATACGCGATATCTTCATTTTAGGAAGTGCGGACTACCGACCCCTCAAAGTGATGTGATTCGTTAATGTCATACGTGGGACGTATAAAGGATGGATTTAATGTTATTATATATGATGTTATACTGGAATTATTATATACCTATATATAATTATTATTTCTTTCCATTAAATTATGAGATAGAAATGAAAGTAGCGTTCATGCGTACGTACGGCTTACCGTCTCCACGAACGGTGCATTTCATTTCTTATCCCCAAATGTAATGTACTATTATAAGTACATGTATATAATGGATATATATGATGAATGATACATCTAAATGATGAATATAATTCTATAATTAAAATATACATACCTCTCATTTAGTTTTAATTCCATTAATATGACAAAGAAATGAAAGTAGCGTTCATGCGTATGTACGGCTTACCGTCTCCATGAACGGTGCATTTCATTTCTTACCTCTAAATGATTATGTAATATTATAAATAAATTTATATGCTGGATATATATGATATATATTATATCCAAATCAGGAATTTTATTCTAGATATAAAGAACCTTTGACCACACGAACAACATGTAATTGTAAGAAGTCCACTTTCGACTTAAGAACCAAATACCGACAAAATGAACATTATTAACTTAAATTATTACATGATGTTTATAACATGGTGTAAAAGGAATAATGAACTTTAAAAAGGTTCTTAAGCAAGTAGAGATTAACTCTAGTTTATTATTCAGGACGTTGAATAACGATCGAGTCAAGTCGGACCCGAGGTAAGGGATCCTACTCCTCTCTTTCTTTTTAAGTACACACTTTTATGTCATTCCTTTTAAAGCTCATCTTTCTTGTTATTGGGATGATATTTTATATTAAAATTACTGTAATTTTTATGTTCATGTGATGAGAGACCCTATTCTCTCTCATCAATCCATTTTGGAAGTTTTGAGTGGCGCCGTTAGGCTGCTGAATTTTCGTAAGAGATCTAACCTCTCTCTTTCTTTTTAAGTACTCTCCTTTATGTCACTTGTTTTAAGCTCCTCTTTGTAATGTTGGGGGATGTTATTTAATATTCCTCTTGCTGTACATTTTATTTTAATGTGATGAGATACCCTATTTGATCTCATCAATCCATATTCAGATGTTTTATGTGGCGCCGTTAGGCTGCCGAGTTTTCGTAAGGGATTTTTTCATCTCACTTTTATTCCCGTGAGATTTATGCTACATTTGCCACAAATTCCATTGAGTGGTGTATGTAATGCCCATTATTACACTCTTTGTGTAATATAATTTCGTTTATGAGTATTTACATCAATGATCTATTGTCCTTCTTTCATGGGGTGTATGTTTTGAAAGATACCCAAGTCGGTAAGGGAACCTTTCACCCTCCTATTTTTTAAAAGACTTCTTTTGTTGGGTCTTTTAATTTACATATTGTTATGTTGGGATATGTTCTCATATATCTTTATTGATGTAAATTTTATGTCCAATTGATGAGATACACTTTTTATCTCTCATCAACTCATTTTGATGTGATGCCATTAGGCTGTCAAGGGAACTTTTTAACCCAATTTCGATTTCTTTGGGTTCAACATGTAGTCATTGAATATGTCATCCATTGAATATGTGTGAATGAACTTTTATTGTTTTACACTTAATATCCACTTATATTGGGTGTATTTATATTTTTCACACATATTTTTGAGATTGATTTGTCCTTAATTTAAGGATACCTTCTTTATAAGGGATTTCATCACATTTGACATTTCTATTGAGGGTTCATTGTTGTTATGCACCAACTCACTCTTATATGGTGTATATACTATCCTTTGGAGTATTATATCATGAATCCATTTATTCTCATGATATTATAAAGTTCTGACTAAATGTTATTCCTCAATTATTGTATTCAAGTGTCTCTAATTGTGGTAAAACCCCTTTAACCAAAATATCATTTTAAATGTTTTAATTATTTGGTTCTTATTAATATCCATGTTTTCAAAATGGTTTTAAGGATTTATTTATATGGATATTAATGGTTCTAAAATTTTAAGCTTCAAGGTGGTATGGGACACTTTGATTCAAAAATCTCTTTATTAAATGTTTTAAATGGTTTTGTAAATGGTATCTTTTTGAATGGATTCATTATTTCAATATACTAAAATGTTATATTGTGATTGAAATGTGGAAATGTTATGTTTCCTTTATGCAAGTTTTATGTGATACATTTATGTTATGGTTCTTGGGCATTGTTATGAAAATGGGTGGTTCCGTGAGAAACTAAGGGCGGGTGAGCCCGATATAGCTCTCCAATGCATTGGGTAACGTGAAGGAGTGAAACGTTAAGGTTTCTCCGAAGAGATTTAGGGAATATACTGTGATGGGTATTCCAAACGTAACCAAGAGGGTTACTCCCTACGTAAGAATGTTATGAATGCCTCAAGTTACCTTTATGTCTTATGTTTTCTATGATTTATTCATGATTTGATATGACTATGTTTTATGGGTAAAGTGTGATTTCATTCTAATGTATATATGAACTCATGTTTCCTTCCCATATTTTTATAACTCTTACTGAGCTTTTTATGCTCATCCCAAGTTTTTGAAATGTTTTTCACAGGTCAAGGGAAAGGTACATGATGTGATGATAGTGTCAAGGATGTGTCAAGAAAGAACCCATGTTTTATTTTAAATATGTTTCTGTTGATGGGAAGAATGAATACTGTCTTTTATGTAACCACTTTGTTTAAATGTGGAATGTAATGCAAGTTTCATGATCTAATTCTCTAAAACTCTAAACCTGAAAAGATCCTCAATGTGTAATCTTGTAATAACTCAAGATTAAGTAAGGTTTAAGGCTGGGGCCTTATAATAAAAAACATTCATAGTTTTTATATACACCAAATAAAATAAAAATATGGTGAATATATCATCTATCTCGTAGAAAATAAAATAGAGATGGAAATATCTTACCTTAAGTCTCGAATTCCTTCATAAAATTTCAAAACTCATGAAAAATACAAATAATTTCATTAAAAATATTTTAAAAAATATTAAATTTATATATATATATATAATAACATATATGATTTTATTTTGAGATTTTACTGCACATTTATTAACAATTCATTGTTAAAATCATGTTTTGGGTAATAATTGTGTTGTTTTTTGTGTATGTTTTGATTTATTATTTTGCGTCCTATTACTTTGATCATGGATCCATAATTTCCAAAATTTTATCCATGATATAAATATCATATATATTCAGTATATATTTTCTTATATTAATCCTAAAAAAATTTATATGGAAGATGGAATATATCATTCATAGAGATGGTAGGCCATACGTACAGATGAACATTGTTTCCATTTTCTTGAATAATGAAATGAAATAAAGGTAAATAATATATTACTATTACATAATCATTTTCACATCATATATATGACATATATTTATTTAATTTATCTTAATTACCTTCCATGCAAAGAATTAATGAAAAATGAATCACATTGCTTCGTTATACGGTAGATTGGTGTACACATGAACGACATTATCGTATCCCACCACAGAATGGAAAATATGAAGGTATATTTGATATCATAATTCAAAAACTATAATTATGTTAAAAATAGCAAATATATTCTTTAATATTTTCTTATTACCTTCCATGTAAAATATAAATGAATAACACGTCACATCCGTCTGAGAGGTGGTTGTCGTCCGTACACACAAGCAAAATTATTGTTTTCCAATGGGTTGGAATTTAAGAAGGTAGATGTGATATTATAATTCCATAGTGATAATAATATCATAAATATCTCATATAAACATTAAATCCATCATTTTATCCTTTTGTGAGAGGTGGTGATGGAAAAAAAATAACATCTGGTCATGAGCCGGTAGTTCGTCATACACATGAATGATGATTTCATATCCCATTTGATGGAAGTGGAGATAGATTTAGATAAAAAAAATTAACCTAATAAAATATCAATATGTTGGAGATAATAGTGATATTATATCATCATGATTGAATAATATTTTAATTTTGTTCAGAAGAAATAAAATGATGATGCTTGGTTAATTACAATACCTCTCATTAGGAAAACCTTCTTAAGTATTCACCAAAAGGATTCTTAGAATTAATTTTTAATAAAACCATCTGATCTAGTTCATTGTGAGGGAATTAAGTGATATATTAAGAAATTTATTTTTTGAACCAAATGTCTTTTAAGGTGTCCTTTTATAAATGAGTTGAGACGTACACTTGAAATGTTTTGAAAACAAAAAGGTGTACCCAAGTTTTACACAAGAAAAAAAGGCTCAAATAAACTACATTATAAAAAATTATTGGTTATAAGGTCGAAATATTTCCATTAACTGGGTGTTGGAAAAGTTTCTATGTCACTTTACCACTTATATTTTTCATTTCACCCCTTGGTAAACTTGTTTTAACCTTTACCATGATAAATAATTTTTACTATTTTTACTAATAAATATGGAAAAAAAATTAATTTTACATTATTATATAATAAAAATTATTCTAATTATAAATAAATAATAAATTTTTAAAAAATTAATTCTTATGAGTGTCAACATTTGATTAAAAATTAATATCTCATGTGCGATGAAAAAGATTTTTTCCAAAGAGAAACATTTCAAAAGTTTAAAAGGTTTTTATATCAAAATTAAAAATCAAACTGATTAAAAAAAAATAAATTGGATTAATAAAAATATAATTTTACTAATTTTAATTTTAAAATAATATTAAACTAAAATTTATTTTATAAATGCTTTGAATGAAAAGGAATTTTTTAATAAAATCTAGTATTTTTCACTATTCACTTAAAAATTTATTTTTCAAAAAAAAATCTCAAAACCTCACCATAAGATAATTTTTAAATGTATATTTAAAATATGAAGTTTATTTTTTCAAATAATATTTCCAAAACTTTCAAAAATTTCTTTTATTATTTTTTCACAAAAAGCAATTAAAACATATGGGAAAATAGTATTTTTAAAACATATAAAAACTTTAAAAAAATAAATATTTTTTTTCAATATGTTTCCTTTATACAAAACCATGATAATTAATATTTAAAAAAAAATATGCCTATTAATGTAGCTAATTTTAACGGTTAGGTAATAATATTCGTGTTTAAATAATAATATTAATAGTTTTACACAATTCATTAAAACTTAGTGTTGCATGTAATGAAAGAAAAACTCAATGTCGCCTGTAACACAAGATAAACATAGTGTATAATGTAAAACAAGATATAATTATTATTTCATGTAACAAAAAATATCAAACAAAAAAAAATTAATTTTGAAAAAAATGTTTCATAAAATATCTGGGATTTCTAGAGGTTAACCTACGCACAACCAATTGATCCAGAATTGTTGTCTTGGTTATTAGTAACTATAACCTCAAATTTTCAATGGTATTGATATACATTTTAAAATATTTTTGTTATGTGTCATATTTTATCAAAAACAATATTTATGTATCCAAACTTAATACAGATGGATTTGTTTACAAATTAGGGAATGAATTTTGTTTCATTTATAAATAATGCATATGTTATGGTAAAAAAATATTCAAATAACAGTCTTTCTGTGTAGGATTACATTGACCAAGTAATGGAAAATTTATAACAAAACTAGTTTACATAACTCATACCACAACCAACTATGGAATAACTATACAGTTCGTGTAAATAAAAATCATTTGACCAAATTACACCAAGATGGATAACTGATTCTTTTAAAAAAACAACTTGATATATGTCACACAAGTTTACAAGGAAAATGACCAAATACCCATTTAGTGGAAAAGGTGAAAGGTCCAAGTATCTTCTTCAGTTAGTTCACAATGATGTGTGTGGTCCATTTCTAGTTGAGGCGTGGGGAGGTTACTCATACTTTATAACTTTAAAGGATTATTTTAGCATATATAGATATGTTTAATTAATAAGGTATAAGGTATATCCTATTCAAAAAATAAAGAATATAAGAATGAATTTGATAACCATCCTAGTAATAATATTAAGAAACTCTTTTCAAAACATGGAGGATAATATATTAATCCAATCTTCCTTAATTATTTATGGGAGTTTCAGATTCCATCCTAACTCAGTCCACCTTATACCGCAAAATGGGATGGTGTAAGTGAAAGGAGTAATTTCACCCTATTATACCTGGTGAGATCAATTATGAGTCATTCAAGTGTTCCATTGTCCGTTTGGGGATACAAAGTATAGACAAAAACACATATACTAAACCAAGTGCCTACTAAAGTAGAAAATGGTAATCTATATGAACTTTGGTGTGGAAGAATATCTATGTTTTTTAATTTACATCGTAGAATTATGAAGTCTTTTTTAAGTCCTAATTAGGTAATAAAATCACACCCCAAGGCCCAAATGGTACCATTATTGAATACCCAAAGGAAACAAAATAATATTGCATGTATGACTAACACAAGCCTGTCATAGGGAATGGAAAAACAATTTTTTAAATTCCTTAAGTGTAGTCTAGTGATTATCCCAAGGAAGTATCCTAAAGAAGAGGGAACACAAAATAGTTTATCACTTTTAAACGAGGGTAAAAATATGGTGTTTTTAGAATAGATCAATAAGACAATGATTGAAAAGAAAATTTTAAATTAAAATGACTAAAAAAGTATGATATTAAAAGGGCAATTAGTTTTGGGTTGGTTTCCTAATTGTAATTCTATACTTGTTCAATTTAATTCAAACTTCTTCTTCTGTGTTGATTAAAGTTAGTTTCAATAATTATTTCCACTCACTTCCTTGGTGAAATTATGATAGTCAGAGAAAATCTTACGAAGATCTCACTTTGGTCAACTCTACTTCCATCTACAAAAAAGTTGTTTTGAATACCCTCAATTGGCATGAGAAATACCTAATCAGGTCTTGTTTATCCCAAACAATCAGAAACATCCACTACCCCTATTAAAAGTACTGATTATCATCGAGTACTTCACCACTAATATATAGTTTATTCCATCGTATATAAACCAAAAATTAGTGGAGGGAGATAATGATTATTTAACCAACTAAAAAATCAAGAAAAAAATTAAAATTAAAGAACGATCATACTTGATAATAAAATCTGAAATATAAAATTGGAATCAACTATGAAGTAGAAGGAAGATTCATTTAATTATTTCTAAGAACTCAAGAATTACAAAATAGAAAACCAACCCTTTCCCAATCACTATAAATATTTACCCCACCATGGTAAGGGTAATCGAGATGAAAGGAGAAGAAGGAGGAATTAAAAATATATGTAAAAGAAAATAAATAAAATATAGAAAACTAAAAAGTTCTACTCATTGGTGTCCCATAAGGAATGGGATGGAATGAGATGATTTTAGAGGGAGGAGATCCCCTCCTTTTATATCCAGTATATGTCACCTAAAATTAGACACATTATATCCCCATTAAATGACATATTCATGCAGTAAAGACTCATCGAATTTTGTTCATAATTATCTTGTACATCTCTACTCAAAATTTTATTGTATTTGGAAATGTATTTGGAGAGTTATACCCATTTTATTCTGACAATTTATTCTTTCCAGTCAGACTCTCCAAATCATAAACCTCCATATTAGAATGACTTAATGATTATTAACTCGGCAGATTATTGTGTCTGATAGTTTATTAAAGATGTTCTAAAACTTATTTTCCATCCACTCACTAAATTTCATAAAAATTGGGCCCACCATGAACGAGTAGGAGACCCCACACCAAACTTTGTCGGATCTATAAACAGTTTTCATTGTCTAAATTGTGAGCTTCTTTTTAGCTTCCATACGGTCAATTTAGATTTTGGTAAAGAAGTATTAAATGATTCCCTATTTGTCTATAATATTTAAAATAAATAAATTTTCAATTTCTATTAATGTAGGAAATGTTATGGCCAAAATACAGAAATAATTTAAAACTATTAAAAATCCAACATGGACCAATTTTAATATTAAGTTAGAAATACCACCAATATCATAAAATGTGCCAATCTATCTTAAAGTAACATGTTGGTTGGATTAAAAACAATGAAATTAAATTTAAATTTATTGAAAATATTTTATCAATCAATTCCCCACATATAGAAAATGTACTCCTGGACAAGTAAACATCAAAATTATATCAAATCAAATCCAAAACACATACCCATGAGATCTACCAAATCTATACCAAAAAACAAAAATATATCATACCTCATCAAAAACCATTATTTTAAGTTTACCATTTAAATAATTTAATATATTTACACTTCATTTCTTATCACATTCATACAAAACACCTACCTCACATGAATTTTATCTCATCTCACAAATATAAATGTTCAACAGGGCTTTTCTCATCCAAAATCACGCAAGAGTCACCATAGGATTGATAAATTCCTACTTCTACACCCAACGTGATTCAAGGATATGTGTTTATCATGAGTACATTTTAGGATTATTTTGTGGCTTTCGGTTTGTAGGATTTAGATGTTAAAAAATCTTAGGCTGAAAAGGAGGGCTTAGCACTTTTTGAAACAAAATTTCCAAATTCTAATTTTTACCCAAGTATAGTCTCTTTCTCTTCCCCTCTGTAGAGAATCAGCCCCATCATCATGAAAAATCAAGGAAGGATCACACCATTTATCATTTCACCATCAAGAAATCATTCTCAAACATTGTTTGTTTTTTGAAATCTCTAGATAGGCATAGCTTTATTTCAACTTTGGAAGCTCAAAAAGGCCCAACTTCTTTTTTCATAAAAGATCTAGAAAAGCACAGATTTTGAAAAAATTAAATAGTCAGTAAAAGCATCAACTCTTTAATAATTATTTTTTCACCCAAAGTATCACCAAATGAGGTAGTACTCCACAAGACATCCTTCCACACACTTAAGTTCTACTAGATCATGAAATTTCACTTCAAGAGTAAGTTCGATAGGGAAATTGGCTTGTAATATGGCTAACCTAACAGGTTGTTCATGGATTCTAATGGCTACAAGGATTAATTTATATGGTAGGACATAATAAAAATTATTATTTTGAAAATTTAGAATAAAACAAAATAAATTCCTCAATAATTTAAAACAAAATTACCTCAAATGAACTTGAAACAAAGTAATTTCCGCATTCATTTAATCTTAGTTTCATGAAATAAATCGGTTCATTCATTTACATCAATTTAAAAAATGGAAATGACAATAATTTCAGTTCAAAAAATTAAAAAACACATAAAAATTAAAAAACAAACACACACAAAATTGAAAAACGCATAACAAATTTTTCTTTTTGAAAAACAATAAAATAAACTAAAAATAAAAAACCTAAACTAAAAAGGTTCCCCTCCCCCACACATAAATGATATAGTGTACTCAATGAATTCAAATGGATTTAATATATATGTAGATTTTCTATTGATTCACAAAAAACAAGTATGTATAAAAGAGAGGTACAACCTGGCTTATTCAAAGTGCAACATTGAGTTAAACTCTTAAGTGTTGCACTTAGAAAACCTACAAACTAAAAAAAATAAAACATGAGATATTTTTTGAAAGAAGAAAAAGTTGAAATGGGATGAGAATATAAGGATAGATCTTGGTTCAATCCCCCAAGTGAGTTCTAGGTTCTGACTTCCTCCATATGGGTATTTCTAATCGGTTATCCCCAATCTGATGGTGGGTTTAGTTTCTTTCTCATGAACCAATAAAAATTCTTCTTTCCAGCATGAACCTCTTTTTTTAAGACTTCGAGTATATATCACAACCAATCTACCCCCATGGGAATTAAATAATACTTGAAAGGTGGGGGTAGGATAATGAATGATCCCTCTTACTTGTTTTCCACTTTCCCAACTTTTTCTTCATTCTCTAGTGATTTATCAAGGTATGTTTCATTAATGGAATCATCAAAGTGAATTTTAGAGTGTAATTCTATTTGAAAATAACTAAAAAATGGAGAATCAATGTTAAATTCTTCCCTTTAAATGTAAGATGTTTTTTGTCTCATTTTCCTCCAGAAAATCCACTTTAATCTACTCATGTGCTCCCTCGAATAACTTTTTAGCATGTTTAGGGATCTATAGTTGTTCCTCTTTAAGTGAATATTCGTTTTTATAATCATCCTCCATGGAAACAAATAATTTTGATGAATCTGAAAATTTCAATCAAGGGGAGGTGATACACAATTCATTTTTAATAAAAGTAGAAGATAATGAGTTCAAGAAAATATCATCTCCCAGAGTTATCTTGACAACAATATCTTCTTCATTTGAAATAAACTCTTGGATTTGAGTAGTAGAAGATTGAGGCAGGTATTCAGGATCCTATATTTGTTCTTCAAATTCTACCACGTTAGGGGTTTCTTCCTTTAATTGTTCCATATCTTCTTATTTTGGAAGGCCAAGTTGTTCTTCACACTCATTCCAGAATTCATTCAAATCTTGTTGATCCCCACCACATAGCTCTGTCTCTGATTTCTCTTGGGTAGAAAGGAAATATTCTATTATCCTTCCTATTTTACCCTTTAGTCCTTCTATGGAAACTTTGAGTTCCTTCACCTAAGATTTGTAATACTCTAAAATAGATTTTTCTTATTATTGATGCACCTGTGAGTATTTATTCCATGAAGAATAATAGTAGCAGGGATACATCATGGAAAAATAATTTATTATTATTATTATTATTTAAAAAAATAATAGTTAAAATTTTATAATTATATTGTGGCACTCCCACCTCAGAAACAGTGCCAAGTTTGATGCACTCCTATCGTAGGGAGTTGCAAAACAATTTTTTTAAATTCCCTAAGTGTAGTATAGTGATTAACCCTAGGAAGTCTCTTAAAGAGGAGTGCATAAAAACAATTTGTCACTTTTAAACAAGGGTAAAAATGGGGTGTTTTTAGAATAAATCGATAAGATAATGATTGAAAAGAAAAATTCAAATTGAAATGATTGAAAAAAAATGATATTAAAAGGGTGATTAGGTCAGGTTCAGTTTCCCAATTGTACTGATATTCTTGTTCAATTTAATTCAAACCTCTTCTTCTAAGTCGATTAAAGTGAGTTTCCATAATTGTTTCCTCTCACTTCCTTTGTGAAATTATGATGGTGAGAGAAAACATTACCATGATCTCAGTTTGGTCAACTCTCCTTCCATGTGAAAAATAGTTGTATTTAATATCCTCCTATAACCTAGGAAACATCCAATCGGGTCTTGTTTATCCCAAAAAATCAAGAACATCCACTACCTATTTTACACATATTAAGGATTTTCGATTACTTCACCACCAATCCCTTGTTTATTTCATTGTATATAAACTAGAAATCTGTGGAGGGAGATAATGATTATTTAACTAAGGAAAAAATAAATAACGGAATTAAAATTCCAGAAAGATCTCCCTTGATAATAAAATCCACTATATTAAATTGAAAATAACTTTTAAGAAGAAATAAATTTCATTAAATTTTGTCCAAGAACTCAGGCATTAAAAAATAGAAAACCAACCCTTTCCCAATCACTCAAGATGTTTACCCCACCATTGTAAGGGTAATTGATATGGATGGGGAAGAAGAAGGAATTACAAATATATGGAAAAGAAAATAAATAAAAGTAAGAAAACTAAAAGGTTCTCCTCCTTCGTGTCCTAGAAGGAATGGGATGGAATGAGAAGATTTGAGAGGGAGGATCTCCCCTCCTTTTATAGCCTGAATTCGCCCCCCAAAATTTGACGTGTATTGTCCCTATTAAATGACCTCTTCACACATTTTACCCTTATTTATTGTTGTTCATAACTATCTTGGTCATCTCTCCACAAATTTCATCATATTTGGACAAGTATTAGGAGAGTTATATCTGTTTTACTCTGACAATTTATTCTATCCAATCAGACCCTCCAAATCACAAACCTCTGGATTATAATGCTTTAATGACTATTAAAAATGACAATTAATGCATATAATCCTTCATGAAAAATGTTTCAGAATGGCTTGTATGTCCACCAACCGAATTTCACAGAAATGGGTCCCATCATGAATGAGTTTGGGACCCCACACCAAAATTCGACAGATCTGTAAACAGTTTTCAATGTCTAACTTATGATCTTCTTTTGAGCTTCCATATGGCCGATTCAGATTTTAGTCTAGGAAGATGAAATAAATCCCTGGATGTCTAGAATACTAAAAAGAAATAATTTTTCAAGTTTTATTAATGTAGAAAATTTTATAGGAAAAATAAAAAAATAATTTAAAACTTTTAAAAATCCAACATGGACCAATTTTACGATTAAGCTCAAAATACCACAAATATCATGAAATGTGGAAATTTATCATAAAGTAACACTTTTGGGGGATTTAATACAATAACATTTAATATAATTTTATTTAAAATATTTTCTCTATCAATAACCCATCATAAAAGTGTTTAATTATGGAAAGATACTTTATATTCATTGAGATGGAGAACATTTATAAAATAGATAATGGGAGTGAGATAGACTTTTATGAATCCCATGCTAAAGGTACATAATAGTTACCATGGGAAAATAATGAAAAAATATCTATGGAAGGAGGTATGGTTACACAAGTACGTCATATAAGTACAAGAGAGGTTGAATATCTTGAAATATATGGTTTTCTAGTCAATAAGCATGGTGAATCATTATTGGTGTATAATAATGATCTTGTAACCTATAAGGAATCGGTTAGTGGCAAAGATATTTCCAAGTGGAAAGAAGCTATGAATTTTGAAAGTGATTCCATGTATCAAAACCAAGTATGGATTTTGTTATAACCTCTAGTGTATTTAAAGACCATTAGTTTCAAATGAATATTCAAAATGAAATAAGACATGGATGGAAAAGTTAGTACTTATATGGAATGACTGGTTGCAAAAGGGTTCAAATAGTGTCAAGGAATATACTATGATGAAACTTTTTCATTGTTTTAAATTATGAAATCCTTCAAAATTATACATTCCACAAAACATTACCCTGATAATGAGATTTTTAAAATTTATTCCCAAACTTCCATCCTTAATGGGAACCTTTAGAAATATTTCTATGTGAAACCTCCCGAAGGGTTGACACCCTAAAGGATGACAACAAAGTATGGAAATTGAAAAGATCCATTTATGGATTAAATAAATAATTAAGGTCATGGAAAATTTTATTTTATGAAACCATAACATATTTTGGTTACATAAAGAATTAATGTGAGCCTTGTGTTTATAATAGGTTTAGTGGGAGTGAGTTTGTTTTCTTAATAGTTTATATTGATGAATTACTAATTCATATAAATGAAATACTAGTATTATAGTCTATTAAATCCTAGTTAAATACATGCTTTCACATGAAGGAATTAGATGATGCATCATATATTATTGGGATCAGGATCTATCATGATAGATCAAATAGATATCTTGGTCTAAGTCAAGGTACATATATTGAAAAGATACTAAAGAGATTTGGTATGGAATAATCTAATAGGGGATTATAGAAATTGTCACAATCCATTCATAATTCTAATAAAATGTGTCCTCAGACACAAGAGGAAACCAAAAGGGTGGAAAATTATTTTATATTCATTGGTGGTTGGTTCATTCTTATATATTATGCTATGTACTATGTTAAATTTCTTCTAAGCCTTATGTGTGGTAGGAAGATATCAAGCTGGCCCAGGTGACTACCATTGGATGATAGTCTAGAATATCATTATCTAAGATGAACTAAGGATATGTTCTAGATTTAGGGACGGTATTAGGAACTAGTCATCATATGATATACAAATTATAGTTTCCAAATAGATCAAGATGTTCTAAAATCATAATTGGGATACATCTTCACCCTCAATGGAGGTGTTGTGAGAAAGAGGACCCCAAATTAAGTCATGTTCATAGATTATAAATCGGAATTTTATTATATTTCAGCTTCTAAGGTAGCTAAATAAGTAGTTTGGATACAAAGGTTTCTCTATGATCTTGATGAATTACCTAGCATTAAAGACCCTAGCATGCTCTGTTATGATAATACTGAAGTAGTGGCTCTTGTAAAGGATCCAAGTTCACATCAATAGATGAAGTGTGTACTCTAGAAGCATCATCTCATGAAGTATTTTTCTTAGATAGGTGAATTTTCAATGAGAAGAGTCTCTATGTGATAAAACAAGGAAGAAAACTTAACTAAAGTTTTAACTCAACATAAACAAGGTTTTCTTGTGAGGTATAGATGACTAAAATTTGTTGGTAGTTGCCTCTACTACATGCTGGAGTCTGTTGGAGTAGGTGTTATAGAACAAACTATTTTTAATTTAGACTAAATATATATTAAAATAAGTTAATATTAATTAAATATCTTATTATATACTATTCATTGTTCTGCATTCATTTAATGTAATATTATCCATGAGTATCTGTCACATTGAAAAGGGCATGGAAGTTACTCGTTAATATGAGCACCCTGAAATTAGATAAAGATATTTTTCAACCTAGTTCTATGAATAGATAACATTATATGGTGGGAAATTTAGTATGTTGACATTCAGGTGTGAGTACTCATAAGTATATGGGTATTCATCTCATGAATTGCACACTTTGTAATCTCTAAGATTGGATATTATGATAACAGACCCACCAATAAGAATTATGCATGTTTATTTTTCATCGGATATTCCTTTATACAAGTGTGTGTTATTTCCCTTAGAATTTAAGATTATTATTAATTCATTTCATGAATCATGCACTTATATTTACGTACTAAAATTGTGACGCAATTCGTTTTTGGGAAGTGGGGTACATTGGGTGTTTCACGAATTACATTTTATTAATGAATAAGTTGAGGAAGAAATCTCCCCTTTTAAATTTATGGAAGTAGATATCTCAACTATTTTATTGAAATATAATTTTTGTATTAAATTACATCAACATGGTGTAATGATTAGTTTATTATAGATAGTACCCTAAATATGTATCAAGCATATTGGTTGGTGACATGGGCTTGAAACCTGAATGGTTATATATTATGAATAATGGATTATATTTCATAGTGAGTGATAATATGTTATAGTATATGTTGCAACATTAACTTCTTTCTCTAGGGTGCCTTGACCCTTTGTAGGATAGTAATCATGGAATTTAGGCAAGCTCGCCTAATGGAAATGAGAAAGAATCCTAAAGGGTCACCCACTAAGTGTTTCCATTAATCTCAATTAAATTATATTTATATTTAATTATTGTAATAAATATTATTTTCAAGAATTAGAAACAATTTTATTCAGAATTAATGATTGCTAAAATTAAATAAATATTTATTCACCAGGTAATTTTTAAATAATGAGAATATATAATATTTTTTTATTTAATAAATATTTATTTTCCATTTTGTGAATGGAATATTTATTTTATGAAAAAATATATTTTATTAAATATTTATTTAGGTGTTAGATAAATCCTAAGATATTAGAGAAGACAAAGATTGTGTCTAGTGAAAAATATTAATTTTCAAGTCGGTAAAATAATATATATTGTTGTTCCAGTTAGTGCATGTTGTAGAAAAAAATAATGTATTATTTTTATTAAATAGAATGGGGGTGAAACATGAGTTTAAAATTTTATTAAGGTCACTCATGCAATTAATTAAATTATAAACCCTAACCCTAGTTCTATAAATAGATTGTTAATACATTATATGAGAGGTTAATTGTGAATCATTATGCACAATATATTACTCTCTAGGATCCTCCCCATCATTCTTACATCCTATAAATAATGAGAAGATCAAAAGAATTTCTTTATGGCTAAAAATATGGCAAGTGATTAAGATAAAAATTCTACTATGGTAGAACCCAGTGATTCATTGGTGTCATTCTAAGATCATAGGAGAACGTGTGCATCACTGCTGGAGGTATTTTACACTTAGATCATATAGGGAAAAAAGTATTACCAAAAATGGTTTTGGATGATAAATTTATTCCATGAATAAAGATATAAATAATGAGGTAATCATTCTTTCAATTTAATTAAATTAATTATAAATTTAATGTGAAAAGGTTTTACTCTTGGTTTTAATGTAAATATTGTCAATATTTGACTGAAAATTTTTTATTTGTCATGAAATTTATGTCTTCTAAAATATGTAAATGATCAATTTAATATTAAATTTATTCATTCATGATCATCCCTGATAAGAACTTCCACTTCACCTAAAACCATCACTTTCTTAGTATCAGCATGGCTATAGTAGTTGTGGAATGAAATCTTAGGTAGCCAGTTTACTAGTTTTACGCATCAAGTGTTTTTGGGCCATGGTTCATTGGTCTTTCCATGACACCTCTTAGACTATATGAAATTTATTGTCCAGATTTGAGTTGGATGGGGGAGATAAGGTGGATTTGTGATAAAATTTCTAGATTTTTTTTAATTATCCCCATTGTGGAATAACCATTATTAGTCATGTTGTAACGCCTTAAATTACAATGTTAGTATAAATTAAGAAGCTTGTTTAAAATATTCTATTTTCTTTAATTTTTCCCAGGTATTAAGATACTATGGATGAATCCCTAGATACCCTTGAAGCCCCATTTATTTCCTTTTCAACTTTTCTTCAAGAGATCAATCAGTGATGATCCAAGGTGAGTTTCATTTCATTTCCTCTAGGGGTTTCCCCGAGTTATTCATTTGAGAAGGTTGTGGAAATGATTTGATTTCGGTTTTTATAGCCTTGAATTGTGGGTTTTATAGATAATTGTTGTGATCATAGTTTCTTGCGGTGTTCCTCACATGTCTATTTTATTGTGATCATCTTATTTCTTATTCCTTTATTGTTTTTGTGGATGCATCAATTAAGGCAGGGGATTTGAGAACTCTTAGTTATTTTTTTATAATGTGTAAGAGACATAATTTTTCTAACATTGGGTGCATGGTAAAGATTAACCAAATTAAAATAATAAATCGGGATAAAAATAAATTAAGGGGGAAGATAGGTTCATATGTTCATATATGATTTTATGATATTTGTGGTGATTAAAGTCATGTTATTATTATGATTGAGGATTATTGTTGATACTTTAATATTTGTGTTACTACTATAATGTAATTGATGGAATTTCCTTCTTTAAAAAAATTAATCACATAAAGACAATTATGAACAAGTTATTTGGAATTGAATTTATTTTTATTATGTAATATATGATTAATCAACATGAAATCATGATTTTAAAATGGATATATGTAAGTATTTTTATTATTAAAAGTTTTTGTTCCTTGTTTCTAGGTATTTTTTGTAGTTGGTTTGATCATAATGGTGGATTTTGTGGTTGGAATTGGGTATTGGAATGTTTTGGGTTGTGGGTGTTGTGTTTTCCTTAACACATTTGTCAAGATAATATTTGGTTTTTGAGATGAAATAGTGTCATGGTCGGTTATCTAAGAAAGGGATGGTTTTGTGAAAATTGTGGAGGTCTTTACAATGTTATAGGGAATTTATACTATAGTTAGTTAATGGTTCTGTGGATGTGTCATAGTTTCACAATTATATGGAATGTATGATTTTTAATAATGAAAATGATAAAGTAAGCAGGTCAAAATTGAATAAATTGTATATTGTTGTTGTCTTGTTAATAACTATAGTGGATGAAAATGGTTGGATTAATGTGATTTGTGGATAGTGAGTGGTTTTAATTAAATATGGAATCAAATGACTTAATTAAGGTAACATTTATGGAAATAGTAAAACTATAAATAGTTTATTAATGTGATTAAATAGAAAATTGTGAATCATTATTGTGGTTTTTTTGTGGGAAAAGTGGGTCTGGTTTATGGTATAGTAGTTGGAAGTGATGGTAGTGTTTGGCAGTTATAGTGTGGTGGTAGTAATGGATGTGGTGGTGTTAGTTTAGTGTGAAACCATTAGGATAGTATAGTTTATGTTTATATTATAATTTAATTTAATTTTGGTTTTATATACACCCAATACTTATTTAATCACTTTATCAATGCCCAAATGTTTTTCATTTTTGGTGTTTTCCCCCAACATCTAGGTTGGTGAGGGAAAGGATGGTTGAATACTACATCTCTCTCACTCTTCACTATTTAGGTGGTATTATTTTTTTTAGATATCCATATTTTTAAGAATATGGTTTATAATGGATTAAGGTTAGGATATGTGATATATTGGCTGACTTGGTTATAGATATATTTAATAAAGATACATGATAGGGCTTGTTCATGGTAGGAGGAGAGTAATAGGTTGATGTCCTTCATGTTCATAATACCCTATTGTGATTGTTATATTTCATGAGTTTGTGATGTATGGTTGGGATATAGTGTGTGGTGGAAGATATGTGATGGTGATGATATGTGGCTATGATATGTGGCATAATTGTGATATGGAATGTAGTGTGTTGTGGTATAGTTGTATGAGGGATTGGGACCATGAGGGCATTTTCTATTCAGGAGCGAGAGTAAAAAAATATTTTGGAATTTGTTGTAGATTACCTTATTGATGTATTCTTCTAATATTATATGTTTATACTTAGATGTGATATTTGATGGAAGAGCTATAGTGAGGTTGGATGATAGTTGTCATGATAGGTGCTTGTTGGTTCTTTTGTTTATTCACGAAAGCATTAGTATTATTAGTACACATTTACAATAGAGGTCTTGAGGAAGATCCTACCCCCATATATAAATCTATTTTTCAAGATTCTAGGATAGATTTGATGATAAATAGGGACATTATAGGCATGGATTTGTAGTTAGGGTTTCTTCCATATGACCAAATTTTGGTATTTTATTTTACGTAATTGTATTTTTTATAACATTTTCATGAATTATGGTTATTATGGATGATTATTTTATTTATATTATTTCATTTATTAATGGTTTTCTTTATGTGATCTTGGTATTTATGAGGAAAACACCACCCATTTGAAAGTTTATATCCTCAGTTCTAGTCACCAACTCATAGCCTATTATAGGTAGACTTCTAGGGCCACTGTCATCTTTAATGTAGACTTGGGAAGGTCTTGGTGGAACAACTAAAACAATTACCTATTTCTATACACCTATTTCAATGGTTTATTAAAATTTTGGAAATAGATTATTTAAGTCCATGATTTATTAAAACCATGGCAATACTCCTCCCCCATTTCTTTCTCTTCCCACCCAATTCATTCACCCCTTCATGATCGAGCCTTAACCTTAGAAAATCTAATCCCCTGCCAATGCTTCCCCCCTTCATGATCGAACCTCAACCTCTAAAAATACTATCCCCGAACAATGATTTCACTCTTTTCATGATCAATCCTTAGCCTCCCTAATGCTTAACCTCTTCCTGATATTGGCCTATGGCCTCTAGAAATTCTCTCCCCATCACTTCCCCAACTAAAAAAAGTTGACCAACATAGTGAATTATGAATATGTAATGTCCCATTATTCCTTACATGATCTAAGAACACTCAATCCTTATTATTTCAAGTTTCTATTTGCTTCATCTCTTGGTACAATCAACTGAGCTAGTGGTTGTGTAAATCAACTTTACCAGGGAAATAGAAATATTCCCTCATTAGGCCTCCATTTTTTACAAAGGTTCTTCATGATTAAAATCAATTTATTTATTGACCTATTCCAACCAGTAATCAGAATCATTTTACTAAAATTTCTAATTTGAAAAAATATATACCTAAATAATTTTATTATTTATTCTATTGATTTCTTGGATATAAAATCTTATTTTTCGTATTTTATTCAGAAATGATTGTAATTTGAATATTTATGTGTTTCACTTTTTGAAAATTTTAATATTATGTTGCTTTAAATATTTATGCTTTTTTCCTTAAAAAAATAATCATGTTTATAGGTAGTGTGTTTGTTCTAGTGTGTGATTTTTGTGAGGGAATTAGATGAAATAGATTCACATAAAAATAGTGTTCAATCCATCAGATGTAATTGAGTAACAATAATTCTGCATCCTCAAATAGTTCAAAAATTAAAAAAGGGAGGAGTTGTATATAGAATGTTTAAGGGTATGTAATCTATTCTGAGGATTAATTATATAATTTAATACATTTAATCAAAATATTTGTTTCAATGTAAACATACTCTAATTATTTTTATATGGTAAAATAGTGAATTGAAAAACATTCCACAATAATGAACAATTTTTGTTAAATGGGTTTTTTTCCATAAATTACATTTTATATATGAGAAATCTATTTATAAAAAGAATTAATTTTATCTATTTTTTAATTAATATTTGTTTCACAAATTAGTTTCTATATTGGTTTTGAGAATTATTAGTTATTAATTACCAATACCATACATAATATTTACCTGCATTACTTTAGTGAACACTAGTTATTATCCATGTGATTGTTAAATACTTTTTTTCTTGATTTTACAAAACCAAGGATTTTTATCTAATAAATAACCAATACATGGTATGAAATTCCACTAGACTGTATTTTGGGATCTTAAGACCCAATTTTCTAATTGATCATTTTTAATCAACTTTATAAGTAGTTTTTTTATTATAATGTGTTTTATTTGTGAAAGTTGTATTAACTTTATTTGGAAAATAATGTTTTTTAATGATTTTATTTTCTTAATTGTTTTAAAAGGGGAAATATAAGCTTATTTGGTTTGAATTTCTTTTATTAAATTTTTTTGGATAAGTTAATTGATTTCAATAAGGTAATTTTAGCATTTTATTTTTAATGATATTTCATGTAGAAAGGAAAATATATTATTCATGGTATTAGTAAATCCCATGAGATTGATTCCATTAACATGAGATGATTTTAAAGTGTTCTTACAATAAAATAGTATAGTTGTTTCATATAACTTGATGAACAAATTTAGGTTTTTATATGTATTTTTTAAATATTTTAATGAATTAAAAGTATTCTAAATTGCTAAAGCAGGAAATGAAAATACTTTTAACTATTCCATAGTGATGTTTACTAATTATGGATTAATTAAAATTATGATATTAAATTAATGATTATTTATAGTAAATTTATTAAGCTTAAACAACTCTCAATTTTTTTTTGATAACTAAAATTTTACTATCAATTTTTTTAGTCATATTAGAATGTATAGAAGTTTCGTGTACAATATTGATTTGATAAACTATGAGTTTCATAAATAGTTGTAATTTTTTGGATTTTTTATTCAATAATGGCTCATATGACTTATTGACATAATGCCCATGTTTTGATTGGATTGGAAGATTGTGGTTAACACATGACTAAGTGGGTTACTATATCACTAAAAAATATTTTCATAAAAAAATCATGTTTGGTATCACAGCGGAGAAAAGGTTCAAGTGGTAAAAGAAATTGATTTCGATAAATGGTTCGGAATTGAAAATTTGATTTATGATCAGTTTCCATTTATTTCTCGATCCATCACTTCATATTGACCAGTGTAAGAAGAAATGAATAAAGGAAAAAAATCATCTAATGATTAAAATGAGGACATTGACTGTGTTAGAAATCTGATTGAAGATGTGAATACCCTAGTATATTATTCATGTTAAAAATAACCAAACGTGTGTTTTTAATGTGATGGTATCTTATGAAAAAAAAATATATATTTAGTAATATTGTGATTGAATATATCCTTACCATTTTTAAGAACATACTACATGATGATTCATGTATTAACAAAATTAATTATATATAAATAAAGTTGGTTGAAAGTTTTTCATTTTCAAGTACTAAAATCCATGTATACCCTAAATATTATTATTCTTTTCTTAAAGGGAAATGCTTAGTCAAACGAGTAAAAGAAATATGGCACATAAATATGGAATACTAATAAAGATAGAACTCAATATCATGTACCATATAAAGTGATGTGGTGCTTTCCATTGATTCTAAAACTTTAAAAACTTTTTTTTCAGAATAAATGGAAAAGAATATGAGATGAAATGAAGATGAAAAAATAAGGATAATAATTATATAGTTCATCCTATAGATTATTTATTGTTTCATAAATTGGATTGGTTCTATCCTAATTTTTTAACGAACCCACATATTGTTAGAATGGTATTTATATGTGATGGTTTCAACCAATTTCTCTATACAAATACTACACATATTACCTAACCTATTTCCATTCATATTTATAATTTTCCATTATGGATGTGTATGAAAACGTTACTACCATGAGTTTACTAGTTTTGGAATCAATGATCTTGTAAATGATGTTGAAATATACTTGAAACTATTAATAGATGAGGTTAATCAACTTTGGTCCATCTGGGTGTAGACAATTGATGCATTTAGAAGGATTACTCCATGAGTTTTGTATCATTATTATATATTTTAAATAATTTCATAACTTACAAAATTATGTATAGTTTCACTACAAAGGGTACATTATCCAGACCTATTTATATGAAAAATACATGTTCTAGGAGATTAATCTTTCATTGAACTTTTAGTTTCATAGGAAATAAGATATTTCTAAAAATGTATCATCCATACAGGAAAAATCAAAGACATATTGATAACGTCATAAAGAAAGATGAAGCACCTCGAAGAATATTGAGGGGTCATATCCTTAAAGAACATGAAAGTTGGGATTTTGTTTCTTGGAAGGGGTAATTTTAATTCTAAAATTGAGAGAATATT
The DNA here is from genome assembly GCA_963277665.1 of Viscum album. Lineage (NCBI taxonomy): Eukaryota > Viridiplantae > Streptophyta > Magnoliopsida > Santalales > Viscaceae > Viscum > Viscum album. The sequence continues at coordinate 1,926,897,798 of OY728160.1, forward strand.
CTTTAAAATTACAAAATTGATTAAAGAAAAAAAACTATATTGTTTGAGTTGTCATATTGATCATTAAATTTATTATCTCACAACTTGGATGTAATGAATATTGAGAAAAATGTCTATAAAATGTTACTTGAAATTATTTTAAATGTAAAAAAAGATGATTTTCACTCATGCCATTATTTAGTGGATTAGGGTATTAAACTAAGCCTTTATAATAACTTAGTTAATTAGAATCAGTGGAAAGTCCCTTTTTCTTGTTTCTTAATGAAAAATGTTGAGAAAGAAAATTTATTCAAGTATTGTAAAGTATAAAGGTTCTATATGGTTATTAAAGTAACATTTTGAAATGGGTGAATACACAAGATGTGAAACTAAAATCCCTTAAAACCAATGACTTCCAAGTCATGTTTCTTGAATTTATTCCTATTTGAATTTTACATTTACGATCACATAATTCTAGGGTCATTGAAATTATATTATGTTTCTTTTATCAACACCTTTGTGCTAAAATACTAAATAAAAGTGTTTTTAAAAGACTATAAAAAATGAACCAATCATTCTTTATGACCAGAATAAAATTTTCCAATCATCATTTTTCACATGTATGTAACATTTGACTATGAATATTCCAATATAAGTACTCTTTGTTGGTCCTTTTTCTAGTCACTAGATTTATTTAATTGAATAAATGATATTTATATTGAAATATTATGTGAGAAATAAAGATCATCCTGAGTGATCTATTATGAAAGGTTTTTTAGTGCATAAATGAATGTATTTTTATTCAATATACATGGATAATGTCCTCATGAGATCTAGTCATACAATCAGAATTGAATATGAGCAATATGATCCCATTGAACAAACATTTTCAAACAAGGTGTGTAAATTGAATAGTGAAGAGTGGGAAATGGCTCATCCTATAGTATTATTCAATTGTGGTGTGGTTGAAAATTATATCAAGTAAGTAAAATTATAAATATTTTTCAATTATGTTTTTTTTGAAGAATTTTTACATCATAAAAGTTTCATATTTATAGAGAACATAGTGAAATTAAAAAAAACACATTATTATTTATCTATTGAGTGGAGGTAGAAAGTGTATGGTAAAGAATTTCCTACTTAGTTAAAGTCAAAGGTAAAAAAAAATATTTTTTAAAAGACCAAATCATAGGTACCTATTTAATATTTGATATTAATATATTCCATGTCCAAATTTTACTAATGTGTGATGTCTTCTGTAAAATAAGGGTGTTGTCATTTGGTCTAAACAAATTGGATAGTGACTGTGAATAATTGGTATTAAATAGATTTAAAATTATTTTAAATAGTTTTTCAACAAGCATGGAAACACTACATGACGGTATCATATTAATCACAATAATGGATTATTATGCTGGTTTATTAGATAGACAAACCCGATCAAAAAATATATTTAATTATGGGGTTGTTTAGAGAATATTTTTATTATATTATGATAACATGGACATGTCTCTATGATGAAATGAAATTTTTTTGATTCAATGATCCAAAAATTCATGTATATAGATATTTTTGGATTTTGAGTGATTGGTATGAAACACTAGCTTCATACATATGATCCTTACATTCTTGAATCACAATATAGACAAGTGTTTAATGTTAATGACCCTTAAAAACAATAGTTTTGTGTTATTTTTGAGGTCATTACATGACATAATTTTTAAGAATGAATGGATGATAGTGATTTTTTTGATGAATGGGTTGGTATTCACTCAAATGTTTCATTCGATGACACAAATTATACAATTGTTAGTATGGATTTTGAACCAAAAATTCTAACAGAGCATGTGTAACATTAACAAGTTTGGAAGTATTTAGAATATATTATCCTAACATGTTATGTGTTTTATAAAACTATTTAGCATGGTTCATAATTAATTTTGTTAATTATATTATACTTATCTAATTTCATATTCTTTTTATGTCTTATACATGGGTGTGAAATATTGTAATCCCTAAACTATCTATTAAAATATATTTATTATAGTGTCACATTCCTAAAGTTTCTTATACAAAGTGTCCATTATTTGGTCTTTTGTACTAGAATATAGTTATTATTGTTGAAATGGATGTAATAATTGATAAGAAAAATAAACTCAAAGGGAGAAAACATTATATTTATTGATAAATTCAATTTTTTAAATTATTTTATACTGTTACATGCCTATTATATCATCAAAATGTGTAATTAATATTCAGTTGTTGGTAATAAATGGAAATATAACATCATGTTGATTTTATGGTTGACTAAGAATAGAATCCTTAAGTCAAATAAATTTTTTCATTGAATAACTTCTTGAATTTATATATTTTTAAAGTGATTAATATAAACATTAAAGAAATATGAACTTTATAAAACTAAATAAATATTTATTATATCAGTGTCATCTTGTTAAGGTTTTATTACTATCAATATTAAGGGTCACAACATCCCTATAGCATTTTAAATTTTCCTGATAGTTGAAAATAAATAAAGAAACAATAATTGCAAACAAGTATTATGCTCAATTTGAAATTTAATTTAGCAACTTATGTTATTGTTCAATGATTTAATTTTTTAAGTAAAAAACTTCATGAAAATAAACTCAATGGGAAATATAAATTTTTAAAGAATAAACTGAATTTTATTGGGATCATTATAGTTATTTAATTTTATATTATATTTTTAATATTTTCACCTCACATCAAGAATTTTCATATTATTATTTCGTATTTGGAGATTCATAGAAAAAAATACAGAAAACTCATCATCAATTTAGAGAAGTAGGGTTAACAAATATAATTATTCCAGTGAGTGCCATATTTAATTATTGACAATGTATAAACTTCAAAAAAATCATATATAATATAAATAGAAATCCTCGAGGAGGGAAATTTCATTCAATGAGGATAGGTGAGGTATTATAGAATATTGTAAATACCTTAAATATAATTCCTTTACATGCAGTTCATCACGGACCTTGGATCTATAGTCATGGAGAAATTATCCTAACATCATGACTCGTCTTTATATACCATACCCCTACAAGAGCTATCATCCATTTTACCCACTTCCTAGCACTACCATGCAGGGTAGTCCCACTCCTTCTATCCATTAGTACTTATTCCATTATGAACCTTCATCTCTATATAGTACTTATTTACTATTTTTGTCCCATATATACTCGTACCCTACTACCCAAATTTAGCATCTATAGCCTACTACACAGGACAACCCTCTAGTTACCACCCCCAACATAGTGTACAAGATACAAAAAAATAGTACTTATGGAAACTAATAAAAAGTAATTAACTAAATATTTTTTTATTAAATTTTAGTTATATATGTGTTAAATATTGATTTCTTTCTTCAAGATCATCTTCTAGTAAAAGACGTGGCAGTAAAAAATAGAAGCAGTGTGGAATGGACAAACAAAAATCATGGTTGAGAATAATGAGAACATGAAAATAATTAGAATAATTTGTAAATAATTATGGAGTTTCATGGGGTCACTCAGAAAATACATTAATATTATTCTTTTTCAAGTAGTATAGTAGAGAAAAATTGGACAAGAAATAGAAGACAAGGCTTGGGATGAAATTTAGGTAATATATTTTTTGAAATCAATTTAAAATTTCTTTATAAATTATTATTGAAAACAAGAAATTCATATTCAAGTCCAATATAACTTCCCAGATGGAATTCAAGAAAAGGAACATAGGTTAACGGAATTTTCTGATATTTGGTAAACCTAAAAGCATGAGTTGTATGTTAGATAGAAAAACATAAGAGGTACTGATCTTGAAAATATACCAATATTCTATCTATATGCACTTTCACAATACAAATATGTTATTTCATATTGTACTACTTATTAATTAAATTTAATTTACAAAATTTTACATTTAATATAGTTTTTTCTATTAATTTTATTAATTTTTTATAAAATAAAATATATTATTTTCATTGAAACTTTAGTTTTTGTATAACAAATCATAGGTATTGATCTTGAAAATATAATATGACATTATTCTTTTCAATAACTAGAAACAAAATACAAATCAAATAAACGTCATATAGGGGATGAAAAACAACCTTTATAAGAGAATTAAATTTTATTTCTTCTTTTATTTAGTTTTTAGTTTTTTTATAAATATTATTCTTTATGGAATTGATTGTTGTGAACTAAAAATAATTTTCTATGCCTTTGAAATCTCTTAATTCAGTTTTTATACACATGAGAGATGTATATTAAAACTAGAATAAAACATAGAAACTTTATAGTAGTTAATCATAAGTTTTATTCAATAAAATGAAGATATTTTCAGTGATAAATGGAAAAATTATAATACTTTGTTAACTCAGTTTTCAATTCATGATCTTCTATTAAAACAGATTATGCTATTTTTTTAAGTGGGTTTGATATATAATTATCAATATATGTAAATAAGAAAACTAATGGGTTTCCTATGTGTTGCAGTGTTGAAAAGATGAGATAAACATGTGTTAAAATCATAGAAACAAAGGGTAGTTGCACTCAGTGTTTTGAAATTGTTAATCCATCATTAATTGAAAATAAAATGGAATGTTTGGAAGTGAGTGCTAGTGTATTTTTAAAATAGACTACCTCTTGTGGGAATAACTCCCAAAATACTTAAAATGGACCTCATTTTAATAACAAATTTTATTCTTCTAAGTTAATTAATAAAATTTTGTTTGAATTAGTGTAGATTCAAATGAAAAATATTTCTATATTCGTTCAAGCTAAAATTAGTATCATTCTTGACTAAATTACCATGCATAAAGGTCATGGGAATGGATAAATTTCAACTTATATGTTTGAGAAAACATTTATACTTTTAAAAATTAGTGAAGTATAAGATAGTACTTTAATGAATCAATAAACACTATGATACATTATCATGGTAAACACAATGAGAAAACAAACATAAGTCCATTCCTTGGTGAGCATGGTCATATTTTGAAGTGATGGTGTGTTCTTTCATAAGAAATTTCATATGAAACATGATGAGGAAGATTCATCTTTCATGGCATGGAATCATATTGTAACCCTTTAAAATAATTCCCTTTTATCTAATTAGTCAAATGCATTAATTCAAGAGGAAAGTTAAACCAATTTCCATGGAATAATAAAACTAGAAGATCAAGGATGTTGGGAACCTTGGAGAATTCAAAGAATCATATTTATCTAAAGAATTATAAATTATAGGGTATTTTTTGAAGCTTCTAGGGATTTAAAAAAGAAACATTCAAATGAATGGACCTATTAAAATATGGATGAACATGGCGTATAAATATAACAGTACCATGAGACTCAACTGAATAGAAGGATAAAAGAATAAATGGAGTTTTGGATGTTTATAATCATGTCCAGCTAAACCCACTGTAGCAGTGGGAAATGGAGACCCATGAACCTTCCTTTTGAGTCTTGGATTTCACCTATGTATCCTATAGAAACCTTATGAATTTTTTTAATTTAAACTGGTTGATTTGTTATTTATTAAAATATTATCCTAATTCTATTAAAAAATATTGTTAAATTTATAAAAGTTTAGTGATTTTTTTACTGTTTAAATTTATTAATCAAGATATTATTATGGAGTATAGTGAAATAAATTAGTTTTTATTACATTATGTTCATTAAGAAGTCATATCACATTTAGATGTGAAAAAAAATCATATTGTGGTTTTGGTATGATTTTTAAGAATCATTAGGTGTATATTATATAGTTTTAGAATATTAATTGAAAATTTTAATAGGAAAAACTTTTTTCAATGAATAATGTTGTTTCCAAAGGGAATGAATTGTTCATAGATATGATTCTAAATCCTTCCACACTACATTTTCATTTATCTACATTGTTTAATAATTCAGAATAAAACATTTCACAAATCCCCCAAACCACTTTCAAATATATAAAACTAAAAATAAAAATTGTCAATAAGAACTTACATGCAACATCCACTAGTGGAAACCTAGGATAATAGTATCACTATATTATTTAGGGATAATATTTGAATATATATTCATGGAAAAAATTAACCTTTTAATTGTCATCATTTATGTGGTGGTTTCCTAAGTTTCTAAAACTTGATTTTTTATTTTCATGCATTTAATCATTGATTTCACACATTAATACCAAGATATTAATATAAAATTTTATTCTATAGTAAGGGAAGAGTGAGGTATAAAGAGTATAAGACCCAATTTATTGAATCTGTTAGTGATAAAACTTTAGAGAATCGACCATAAAAATCAAGTACTTTTTTTTAACCCACTAAATTTCTTCAAAGAATACATATTAAATATAAAAAACAGTGGATACATTTATCACTCTATAGTAATAATATACATCATATATAGATAATAAACAGAATAATGTGAAATTCTATATAACACCTACTGATGTGGAAATAAAATCAGGTTTTATTACTCAACTTCCAAAATTTAATGGACATTCTAAGGAGGATCCTCACAAACTCCATTAGGATTTTATCTAACTCTATATTAACATGAAACCACCATATGTTAATGGGTAAAAATTAAGCTTTTCAGTTTTTCTTTTCCTTTATATGAAGTTGATAAGGAGTGTTTTTATTTCTCCCACTCCACCTCATCAAATGAAACTTAATCTGGGTTTTTTTAAAGTTAAATTGAGATAGATAATCAAACACTGGAAAAACCATCACCGATAAAAGTTACACCACTGCCATCCATTTAACCAACCACTATAACCATTATAGTAACATATACAAAAATCTTTATCAAAAAAACCTCTAAAACAAAGAACTGAAGAACCAACAATGACAAAACAAAAAAAAATAAGAAAACAACCATACCTAGAAGAAAAACATATAAAACACAACCCCAAAAAATCTTCCAAATATAAAACCCCGAAAATTAAAACACCAAAAAAACATAGTATACCCATATACCAAAGAGGTTTCCACACCACTCCACTAGTATTTAGTATGGATAACTTCAACAAATTGATTTAGTATTGAGACACCACTACTGTAGACCTAAAAAACATAAAACATACCTTTTAACATGCACCATTCACCTAGAAAGATAATAACATCACAAATAACCATAAACATTGAGCAAGAATCATCAAAAGCTAAAACTTGAGTCACAGTATTGTTCTTTATTAGTAGATGAATGTAAACTCCTCTTGATCATATTAGTAAAATCCCTCACATCCAACCAAAACATCAATCATAAACACTCCAACATCAACAGAATCTTATACCTGATAGAATAATTTATATTCCAAGTACCCATGATGTTATCTACTAAGAGGTTCTAAAACAGGCAAGAAAATTACAAAATAAATTCATAAGAACATGTACATTAGATTCTCCCTACTTGAGGTTCATGAGATCCTTCACATGTTTGTCCCACTACACTGACGTAAAGAAACTCATTCTTAAATAAGATAAAGAATTATTACTAAGAAATTTTGTTTATCCAATTGTGATTCATCTTTCACCACACCCAAGACACTCTGGAGTCTGAAGTCACTACTAAGATAACACAAAATCGACATTTTTTAAGGATTGATATGTTTTTTAGTTTATTTTTAATTCATCCTCATACACTTATATTTACTCCTCTACCTTGAGGGTTAACTCCCAACTAAGTTACTTTGACACCTTATGTTACTGATATGTGAATAAAACCTAATCCCATGACTTTTTCTTCCACATCCTGATCCAAACTCCCTGTAAATTTTCTTCTGACGCATCATTAACTGAGTATAAAAAATAATCATGTATATTTTAGTCAATCAAAAAGGAAACCAACAACTAGTAAAACATGAGAAAAATTAAAGATTAATCAATTCATCCTTAATGGAATAATTAAACCATTATACCCAACCAACGTTCTTCCCTCCACCAATAATACACTTCTTATCACTCTTATATAGCATCAATTAATCAATAATACCTCCCTCTCCCCGCTAATCATATCTACCACACAAAATACCAATAATCCAAATCAATGAAAAGAATTCAATTATACCATTCAATGAAATAAAAAAATCCCATTATATAATGTTAATCACTACAAAAATTCTTAAAATGACCTTAAAACAAAGTATTAGTTACACAAATGAAGAATTACCCTTGAAACTTAGATATTTAAAACATTCAAAATAAACAACAAGTTTCTCATTAAAACCTTCAATTTTTTCAAAACCAATGAAAGAATTCTAAATATTTCTTCAAAATAAAATACTAAAAAACTCCTTTAAAATACAAATCAAACCATTTATAAGGCAATCCTATTATTTTTTAATCTACAAAACTATTAAAAAATGAATGATTTTAATTTTTTTAGAAAACATAATTTAAAAAAACCAAAACACATTTTAAACAGGTCATGTAGAAATATTTAAAAACCACTACACACATAACTACACGTCATTGAAAAATTACAATAGAAACTACTTAGAATGATTTAACAAATTAAAAAAATTAACAAGACATACTTATGATGTGTGAACATACTCATGCAGAATAAGTAATGAAAAAAACCAAAAAAATAGAACGGTATTGAACTTAATTGAAATATCTCACATATACCAAGATATATTTCACTTGTTTTCTTTTATTTTTAAAATAGATATCTTATATATCTTAAATTATTGTTTAATGATGGTATAAAAAATGGAGTTTTCTTGTTCTTTTTTTTCATTGGTTGGTGATGAATTTTTTGGTTCATTTGAATATAAGATGTTAATTTCATAATAGATAATAATTAATTGGTTGGTCTATTAATTGAATTTAAATTTGGTTCTTAGGTGTGGGTTCTGTTTTATGAAATTAAAAAAACCTGGTTATTGGTTTTATTTATTAAACTCATTGAATTATTAATTTTAAATGGTTATGTTTTATCCCTTAGAACTTATTAAAATGCTAAAATATTTTTGTTTTCGAATAGGAACCATCTTAAGGGAACACAAAAACTAAAAGAACCATGAAATCTATTTATATTTTTGGGTTCACTTCAATGCCAGATCATTAAATATCACCGGTAAAATTTCATTTAACATTGAAAATTTATTTATTCATTCATTAATTTGATTTAAATTTTCATTCAAAAATATGCATTGAATATTTATGAATGTGTTCCTTAGTCAAGTTTATTTTTTACTAGTAGAAAAAAAGATATAATCATTATGAATTGGGAAACATAGGAGAAAATTTTAATGTTGTTTTTAAATTTTTATTTTGTTTATATTTTATCATTTTTATTCATGTTTTAATTTTTATTTTTTATTATCAACTAAAATGGTAACATCATTTTATAGGATACTCTAAAAGAACTTGCAGAGAAGGAACCAAACACATTTAGACTAAAAAATTATTTAGATTAGGACCTAGGTGATGATAATAGTGGCAGGGTTCATTATAAACCTAGAAAGAAAATCATGCCCTGAAAATATTGGTCTTTAAGTATTGAATCTTCTAGAAACATTGTAAGAATGGCCACCCAAGAATAGTAAAATTCCTCTATCGAGACAGTAAATAATTAAGTTCAAAAAGTGTATCGGTAAAAGAAATAAAATAAAATGAAAAATTTTTCAATGTGATATCAACTATATTATCTTCACTTCCACCAGTGGGTGAAGTTGTATAGGATATATTTTTATCAATCCTATGCTTGATTTATGATAATGGTGATGATTATGTAGTTGGTGTTGAAGATACTAGCAGAAGGGATGGTGATGATGGGAAGAATTATGGTGGTGATGAGGATGTTTGGGGTTATAGTGGGGGTGCTGATGGTGATGAAGGGGGTGCTAGTGGAACACATACCGATGCTGATGGTAATACAATTGATATTGGTGTCGATTATGATGGTGTTGACGAGGGTTTGGATGAAACTGTTGAATGAAATTATTAATAGTTTATGCATTTAAATATCTATCAATTTGGTTATATTTATTGAATATAAAATTTTATATTTTATATGTGTTTCTCTATTATTTTAATTTTATTTTTTTGTTTATATTTTTCTGTAAAATGGTATACTTCATAATAGTGAATTATACATGTGATCTATGTTTATCTATTACCATGGTTTAAACTGTGGTTGTAGAATAAAATTTCCACAATTTTAACCATGGATGTAAATAGATAATAACATGGTTTAAACCATGTCTATACATACACTACTACCTTGGTTAAAACTATAACTATGCATACCTACTTCTATAATTGAACTATGGCTATACACACTTACCACAAAAGTTAAAATAGTGGATATACACACCTACTTCTATGGTTAAAACTATGGATATTGTAAATGGATATTGAAATATATGGACCTTCCAAGACTTTGAGAACCATGGTTATAATATATATCCTTTTTTTGGAATACGTCCATGGATGTAAACCGTATCCATATGTGCATCTTCTAGTTATGTGGGTTGGGTCATGATAGAGTGGTATTATAGCTATGGATGATTGATAGGATAGAGTTTGGAGTTATGCACTAGTGAGGATTATATGGGAATGGTATGTAAAGAGTGTTATAAAACCTATTTTATGACTTATCAAGGAAGATTAGAGAGGTTACATGTGTAACAACCCCTATTGTTTTGAGTTGTGAAATTTCATGAGATTTTTAAATTTTTTTCCTAGAGTGTGGGATTTTTTGTGGATTAGGACTCAAATTAGAATTTTAGTCATTAAAAAATATCAAAGAAGATTTTTTTAGACATGGATCAAGGATCAATAAGTGTTTTGGATGCTTGAATGAATGGTGGAGTGGGGTCAAGATGAACCCATTTTTATGATTTCTTCTGCAGGCGGCCCATCAAACCATGAGAAGTACAGGTCATTTCAAGATGGATTGAAACAAGAGATATCATAGTGTGGAGAACTGATTCACTACACCATGAGTAGGGGATGCAATTCCTTGGAATCCGAGGCCTTACCTAGGTTAGATGAATCACACTGCAACTTATTGGGGACACATTGTGATAGTTCCTATATGGTAGTTGCATCGTAACCCATTGGGGGTCCACCATGATGGAGGTAGTTTGGGGGTTGAGACCTCTCCCTAGGGGTGGTCATGATATGAATTATAGGGGTAACATCATGATAAGTTACTAGGACTATTTTTTTAATGGGGTTGTACTAGTGTTTTTATAGTTGGCCCCCTTCCAAATTTAGTTTTAGAGAGGCACATGGGAAGGGATATTCAACTAACTCCTCCTTAAATCTTCCCATATCCAATTCTCCCCCTGATAAGGGTGATTTATTTTTGTTCTATTGTGAATTAAAGGTTACTTAATCCATCCTTTTTTCTTTATTTTTTTCCCTTTATAGTTGGTGACTTTGTGTAATTTTTGGCTAGTTTTTTTAATAAGATTCAACTAGATCATGGTGGAATCAAGAAATAATGATGGGTATTTTAATAGGCTTGGATAGATGATGTCCTAAAAGTATGAACGCATTAGTTTTAATGAGGTTTTAGTGATATGGTGATGCATTAGGAGTTTTTAGGATATTATTCTACTTTTTTTAATTTGAATAATTAATTATTAAATGTTATGATTAGTTATTTGGGAGTTGTGGCTTGAGATGGAAAAGCTTAGATGAGGCTTGGATGGGCTTGGATGAGATTTCATGGATCATTTTGAGTATGGTAACTCCATTTTCACTATTTGATACATCCAAAAAATTTCTTCTAATTGTATCACTCTTCCCTCTAGAACATGATCAACTTATCAAGTTTATGTGTCCGGATGATCCCCCCTCTATATTCCCACACTGGGTCACCACAATTATCATGAAATAATCCACTAAGGCCCTATTGGATAACAAAAACTAAATGTGACGCCCCACGACTACCTCTAATAGGATAAGGGTTAGCGGCCAACACCGAGTAGTCATATCACCCACATGGGAGACCTTAGTCTAAGGTACCTATACACAAGAACACATATCCAAATACCCATGAAATGTTGAAATCTAGAATATAAATTATTCCAAAAATTCATGTATACATCTATATCCCACTTCAAATTAAAACAAAATTATTTGGAGTATAAAGGTCCAAATAAAAAATCATAAAAATTTTTAAAGGGACCAACCTTCTAGAAAAGATGGGACTAGTGCCAAATGAAACACCTAGTATGAACCTCAATATATCTAGTTAAACTATACTATGCCTACTCCTAGTCCACCTAAGACTCTGTTGAAAGGATTTTCATCTTCATAAGACATGAGTGTGGAAAGATCCCATGTAGGGGTGAGTATATACATACCTAGTAGTATAACCTGAAATCAATAAACATAAAGAATAAGGAGAGTAGTAAGCTCATCATCACCAAGGCATGTCAATCAGAATATGTGACATAATAGTAATAACCTAGAAAGAAATAAGATAGACATTAAGTCTCAAGGTAAGTTCACAACCATACTGCTAGCCTAGGATTCTTCTTGAGGCTTCAAGGTAATGTTCATCAAGTAGAACTCACTCCACGGGAATGATAACATTGATGGATCTCATTTGAGAAGCTATTATCATAGAGACTCCTCAATAATAATTACACATTGGAAGTCTAAAGATATTTATAAATAGATAAGGGATATCAACCAGGGCCTATGGTGGATTCCTGACCCTAATTGGATAACCCACTATGTAGGGGATTGAACATCCCAGTATGTGGGTCACGTGAATCCTGACCCTACCTGGGGAGGAAAAAGTGATAGAGGAGCACACCCCAGGCCACATGTGGGTATTCTTAAACTCTACCCAATACTAATATTGTATAGGGGATCACAGCATATGTTCAAGATGTCATGACTCGTTGTACCCTCATAGGGATGGGCCCAGGTAACACACCCCAAATATACTATTTTATACTAAAGAGAATGAGGGCCTAATCCTACCCCCAAAAAAGTACATGACATGTATAGGGTATGCATGGAATGTCTTGGCTACCCTGGGTTTACCTGTGTACTCTAGCAAGTGCATGTGTACTTTTCGTCATTCATGTGCACTCTGTTCATGCCTGTGTACCTAACCATTCTCAAGTACTATGGCCATTTCTGAATATCAATTCACGCATGTATACTCTAGTTATTCCCATGTACCTTATCGTGTCTCTGCCCATATACCCTAGGGGTGCACAATGATCCACCATTCATGGGTCACATAGAATGTGGTAGGTCCCTCATGGCATTTGATATTTAGTTTTTTTAAACCCTAGTTGTCATAGATAGGGAAATACATGGTGTGTGTTCTATATACTTCACACCATGTATGTCTTGTTTTTAATAACCTACTGGTTTTCCACATGGTTCTTCTTGCACATTCTCAGCCTTCAATTCCACCACCAAATTCACTAATAAACATAGATATGGGGTTTACCAAGCCTATTCATCACTAGTGGAAGGATCCTGACTGCTGATTTACTCAAGAATCATTCATCATAGATCTGCATTTCCCAAATGCTAAACCCACAAACCAGCCTTTTTTATCTATTACCGGGTCATCATTCATCATCATTTCACCTTAATCATGCTATGAATCTAGAATATATCCCCATGTAAATAATACATAGTTCCAAATATCAAACACGCAATGATTAGTCTCTAGGTATTTTTTGAACTATCATACAAACGGAATGTTACCGATGAATGCATGAAGAATATGGAGAGAAAATCACAAAACACCAAAATTAAGAATGAAGTTTTTCCATTATTTGGATTCAATTCCATTTAGTTATAATGTAAATCATGAACCCATAATAATAAAGAGGGATTAATAAAGAAATACCAATTCCAAATTCTTGGAATGATAAAAACATCAACCATAATCAACCATGAATCTATGAATCAATTCCTATTAATTTAATTCATTCACATTTGACATGGGATAGAAAAATAGGATTAATACAAATAAGTCAAACACCCTACCTTGGGTTTTTATCGATCACTGAGAAAGAAGATTTCTTTGTTACTATCATTTGTGAGATCCTCAAACTCCATTGGTGAAGATGACTCCTTATAAAACCATTCCCCAATCTTTGATCCCATTTTCATCTACCAAAATCTTCTCTAAGACTTTTTCATGAAAATTGTTGTTATGTGGGTGACCCTAGGGTTTACTATAACTGAGATTTTATATAATTAGATAGGCCAAGATAGTTAAATAACAAATAAATTAATTTATTTCTTTATTTTATTATTTTATCCGATGATGGAACTTAAGAGAACCACCTAACACCAAAAAAAGATTATATCTTGCCAAGGGTAAAACTCATATTCAAAATTTAATGGTGGTTTAGATTTTCTATCTAAAACTTTGTTTCTTAGTTATTCCATTATTTCAAAAAAACTATGTGCACATGATATAATATTTTAAATATTTATATTATATCAATATTGAGCCTCCCTAGGGCCCATAATCCCATAGTGACTCAGTTTCTAGTATTTAAAAAATTCTTTAAAATATTAAAAAAAAATTACAAGGGAAAAACATAGTCATTAAATTATCCTCACCTTTGGAATTTTCATCTCAAAAAGAAAAAATCATACTAAGAAAGATATGGGTACTGATATCGCATATGGTTATCCTAATACCTAGTGCTCTTTGGAATATTCTCATGATACTTATAGACATGAAACAAGGGAATAACTCTACCATAAAGGATATTCTCTAGCTAATCCTCAATGTCTACCAGGTGCTTTGTGAAGTTAGGTCCATCTTTGATGTTTAGCTTTCCTAAGTGAGTAACATGTGATGGGTTATTCACATACCTCCTCAGTTATGACGCATGGAAAGCATCATGTACCCTATTTGATTTTGGTGGTAGGTATAAGTGGTATTCCACCTTACTAACCCTATTAAGTATTTAGAAGGTCCTAATTAATCTCAAAGATAACAGGCCACCTCGTCCAAATCTATGCAATCCTTGTTGAGGTGATACCCTCAAGAACACATGGTCTCCCTCATTGAAACTCCAAAGGCCTCCTTCACTGGTCCTCTTAAGACTTTTTATGGCTCTTGGATATCCTCATCTGATACTTAATGATCTTCACCTTTTATATCCTTGCTCTCACCAACTCTTGGCCCATGAGTTCTGACTCCCCTAGACTAGTCCAACACAGTGGTGACCAAAAGGGTCTTTTGTACAAGGTCTAAAATGGTTGCATACCAATAATGGAGTGGTAACTATTATTATATACAAAATACACCAAGGTTAGGTGATCTTGACAACAATGAAAAAATTCCAACATGAAATCCCAAATCATCTACTCTAGATCATGAATGGTCTGCTCAGTCTAGCTATCTTTCTTGAGATGAAATGCCATGCTCAAGTGAAAATAATTCCAAAACGCCTCCTTAAATCCTCTCTATAACTGTGATGTAAAGAAAGAATCATGATAAAAAATGATCATTGAGGAATATCCATTAATCCAAACTATCATCTATAAATAAATGTGTCTCGATCTCTCTATTGAACTCTTCTCTCAAATTTCTACAATTTGGGATGACTTCATGATTTGGTCTAAAATCACCCATATAGAATCATGTACTATAGATGTTAATGGAATAATTTTCATGAATTAAACACAAATATCATCCCACATACACTCTAGAACCTCAAGAGGTTAAGTTAAATCAACTGGAACCTCGTGCTCGGCCTTCACCCACAAAGAAGTGAGGCATTGAGAGAAAATCTCTATGACACACTTCTTAATAGCTAGAAAACAAAAATATTGTTGAAAATTTGGGTACATATTCAACACTCTAAGAATTATTTATAAAGGGGATGTATTAAACTTCCTTAAAACCTCCTCTCATAATGTCATTGGTACCATTTTCCACCCTCTGAAAATAATGGTGATCTCTACACCTTGAGAAAATCCATCAGTATCATGCCCATTGGATATCTAAACAAATAAAGTATCAGAATGGGTATCACCAATATGAGACTCCCTAACACAATGTAGAAATGGAGGGTTAACAACCATCCACTAGAGGCAAGATTCACCATCCTCATCCACCAAGGACAACTATAACAAGTCCAACTAGTCTGATGCCTTTCTCAATAGTTATTAATAAGATCTCATCCAAAGAGAATCAGCCACCACTTTCCCCTTCCCGGGAGTATAGATTATATTGAATACATAATCCCCAAGGAACTCTAGATATTAATTATATATCAATTCTAGATATTTTAATGAAAATATATAATTAAGACTCTTATGGTCATAATAGATGATAAATTGATCACCCATAAGATAGTGTCTCTACATCTTCAAGTCAAATACAACTGCATCCAACTCAAGATCACGGGTCATGTAGCTCTTCTCATGGGGTCTCATCTTCTTGGATACATAGGTTATCACTACCAACCTCTTCATCAAAACACATCCAAGTCCATTTCTAGAGTCATTACAAAACACTATATACTCAAGACCCTCCTCTATATGTCTCAATGTGGGGGAACTCGCCAACCTCTATTCTAACACAAGAAAAGAATGCGGGAACTTATTAGTCCATATGAAAGGTTAATCCTTTTGGGTCAAAGAATTCAGTGGAACCAAAATCTTGGAGAAATCAGGTATAAATATCCAAAAGTATCCTACCAACCCAAGGAAGCTCCACAACTCAGTCATACTTTTGGGTGGATCCCAAGCTATCACTGCCTCAACCATCATCGAGTCCACTACTACTCCCTCTTCTAAGGTGACATTTTCCAAGAAGTTGACCAATTGAATCAAAAACTAATACTTTGAGAGTTTCACATAAATCTAGTTCTCTTAGAGTACATCCAAAACCATCCTATAATTTCTTGTTTTCTCCTCCTTATATATTGATTACACTATGATATAATCAATGTCAACCACCATGAACCGGTCTAAAAAGGGATGACATATTTGGTTAATAAGTCTCACGAACACAATTGGGGAATTTTTCATATCAAATGGAATCACCAAGTACACATAGTGAATATAGTGAAATTAGAATTCTATCATCAATATATCCTCACCCAAACTCAGAGCTAGTGATAGCCTGACGTAAGGTCGATCATTGTGAACCATCACGACCCTATTAACTCATCAAAGAAGTCATCAATTATATGTATTTGAAACCTATTCTTAAAATCGACCAGATTCAAGTGATGGTAACCCACACACAACCTAAATATAGTGTATTCCTTATTGGTGAACAACATTAGGGATGCCTAGGGGGAACAATTGTTCTAAAAAATCACTTCATCAACAAATCATCCAACTATACCATCATATCATGAAGCCTTGAGAGAGACATACAATATACTGCTGAAAATGTTGGGTAATTCCCTAGGTGAAAGACTATAAAAAGTCAATCTACTGGTGGGGAGGTAAGACCAGAATGTCCTTAGGGAATATTTCATCATACTCTCTCACCAATGCAGGAAATTGGTAACTCATTACTTCCTCTTCTCCTTGGTCCATACTAACCAATTTATAAATAATCAATTGTATCCTCCAACACATTAGTTCTCCATACTATTCATGGACTTCCTTCTCACTGATGAGGGAGAACCTCATCCCATCAATGCCAATACACCACATCCTCTTCCAGAAATAGTCAATCTATTCATTAACTATATAGATCCATTCCATATATAGAATAACATCTGAATTCCTCATCGATTCCATGAAAATACCCCAATGGAATCTCTCTCCTCCAAGATTTAGGTTACACTATCGTATTTTCTTTTCCTTGGCATACCATCTACAATCTCCCTATCAATTGTATGGTGTTTCAGACCATCCCACAGGATATTTCACTTCCCATGAAAAGATTAGCACCACCTATTTATCTGATGACTATAATAACCCTAAGATCGTGGAACAATATAATCTATATCATGATATTTTTCTATGGAAACTCCATGATTTCCATAATCCTTGTGTCTGACATTAACTACCAACTACTAAAGTCACTGCTCCAGGTTTCCCACTGAAACAACCAACGGTCAGATACTGCTCCACCAAGAATCACTCTGCTAAAAAATCTCACTCGAACACTCCATATTAAGGATAAAGTCAAAGAGATAACATGATATCCCTGATATCTTTTTAGTGGCTATTCTGGAAGTTTCGTGCTCAAAATAACATGTCTCAAAACATATCCATGTAGTATCATGAGAGGCTAGTGAACTTCAATGAATACCCTTCTACCATCATGTTTCCCTATTGAAGCTCCAAAATCTCTTAGAAGGGTATTTTCCAAAATATATCTAGACATAACTCCTCTATAAAGATATTCTCGAACTCTATCCAAGAAATAGTCACCTCATCAAATGTCTGAGTCACCATACTCCATCATCACCCTATGGGCCATGAAGAAGGCACATTAATAAGACCATTATTTGATTTGGAGGGTTCCTCACATGTTGGAAAACCTACACGCCTACTTCATTTCATTCCTCATCCACCTAGGGTTATGAATTTCCTTGAAACCTAATGGGTCTCTAACTTTGAAACTCTTGAAGTGAGCTCATCCTATGCACATCATATGTTGGTATTACTAGTGAAACCTACTACTCAAATAGTGGTGGAAAGACTGGAAAACCACTCATAGGTACCCCCTCATGTATATGACCCTCTAGTTAAGCCTTATTTCTATATGGATCATGCACATGATCTTGTTATGAAATCCTAACTGAAAATCATCATGGAGGCTTCCTATTATAGACAAAAAGTACCAAAATCAAGTGTATATCTGGGGAACTAACTCAAGAAGGACAATGAAACCAAAACCCATCCTTACATGATACATGTACCTACTTTTCCCATTTAATTAGATCCTATATGTACCGAGTCGACAAGGGGGTTATCAAAGTCCTGGTGAATGTGTACATCAGCCACCAAACAAGCACTGGATTCCCTAGCCTAAGAGATGAACTAGAAACACTTTAAAATGGTTTCCCTTGTTACCAAACCAAACCTTGAAACTATAAAATCTCTAAAATCCAATCCTGATATGAACTCATATGATACTAATCTATCATACTTAGATTACTGCCAAATGAGTGGGCCCTAGTTGGTTGGGCTGTGACTACAGTTTTTTTACATCCACTAGATAACTTCCATTTAATTACATCAACTAAAATACTTTTGTTCAACAAGTTCTGATGAATTGGTTTCATTGACCTAAATCTAAATGCCCATGTAAAATTTTTATTTTCTCCATTTGGTTTTGTAATTTGTATCTTCTGTAGAGTTAACTTCATATAATCCCAAAACTTAACCCATAAAATAGTTCATACAAAAAAAGACAACAATGTTAACTTCATACCTCAGTTGGATAAATTTAATTTAGGGAAATGAAATATAAATGGATGTGTAAAATGATAAATTAGTTATTTTTTATTAAAAAAAATTATTCACATAATCTATTTCCCCCCAAAAATGGTTGAATTAGTTTTCACATCACGAACCACAAAATTATAACAATTTCATGAAATTGATAAATATTTTATAAATTTTGAAAAAAAATTAAAATTAAATTAAAATTACAGATATATATATATATATCATTTTTTAAAAGTTATGCTTTATCACTATAAAATCATTGAATGTAACTTATTAACAGTTTCCTTCATCAACCATGTAGAGGTGATCATACATTTTTTGACGAGGATATCAACGACCCATAGGAAATTTATTTTTTGTATTAATATAAATATACATATACATATAAATACATTAACACATATATACATACATAATTTAGGGTAATATATCAATGGAAGATAGATTAGTACTACATATCTTGATGTTGATATAGTGGTGGAAATGAACATTACCTTCATACAAGTCAATTGTGAGGGTGGTGATGCCACGGGCCATGGAGAACTCTATAGTGCCACCCATGATGGAGATGTCTCAAGTTATGTTAAGGATGGAGTTGGTGTAACATCCCAGGTAAATAAAGAATAAAGAATTTTCATATTTATTAATATTTACGAATTAAATATTAATTTTATTTTAAAGGGGGTTTCTATGTTCGATAGCGTACCCGATACACAACGATGAGTTCCTTTGAAAACTTACGTTGCACACTAGTAATATAATAATATTATTTTAAATGTTAGTTAACATGTAGTCGTTGTATTGGCAGGAATGGATAGAAATAACTAAAATATGATTATATGTTTTTAAATGTTTTTATATTTATCCAATAAAAGATAAAGGCTTAAAATACGGAAAGAATTCAATTTTAGGCATTTATACCCTAATTTTCACTAAGGGTTCACTTATCACCTTTTGACGGCGAACCGTCATTAAATATAGTTTTGATAGATCTTATAAATTCTATTGGACCAAATATAACTCTTATTTATAATCGGGACATCAAAATTTACTTTGTGTAAATTTTTGGTCCCTTTCTGATAAAGTTCATTTTTTTATGAATAGTGTAAAATGTTGTATTTTAATTCAAAACCTCTTTTTAATCTAATTTATTTATATGATTAGATTATTATTGGAATTGGTTTGAAAGTGAAATTAGAAAATATTTTTACCATTAAATCCAATAGTGGTCGTTGGAATTAATTTCACTTTGAAATCGGACTTAAACTAGTGTCAATCTTTTGATACTTACTGTTTCATAAAAACACGCTATTTGCTCTGACAGCGGGAATTAATTATTAAATTAATTAATGTGACTTATATGTTTTGAATTTTGTAAAATAGACTTCATTTTTGAATTCGGAATATCAAATATAGCTTAGGGTGAATTTTTGGTAATTTTCTGAAAAACTTCAATTTTTGATGAATAGTGAAACCACTAAGTGGTAATCAAGCAAACTGATTTTTCAGTTAAATGAAAGTTTACCACTAATATGTATTGAATTTTGAAAATCCTACATAAATGGTTGTCATTAGTATGTAAAATTTGGTTCAATGAGATTAAATTAATTTTTTGATGAATAGTAACTTATTAAGTTTTTAATCGCGATTAGAGGTAATTAGTGTAATTTAATGTAAAAATGATATTATAAAAATGTGAAAACACCATGACACTTGTCCTACACATATTGGGTGAGTCATGGCCGACCAAGAAAATCCATGGGCCAACTTGGGGACCCCATGGAGCCACTTTAGTTGGAAAATGACATTAATATATTTTTACTTAATGTTAAAGTGAAAATGACACTAACATAAATTGTTTTACTAAAAAAAATTTTAAGTGGGGTTATACAAGTCCAAATTTTGATTATCAATAGTCATTGGAAAGATAAAAATATTTCCTACATCATAGTATTTGTTTTATAATTTTTAGACATTAAATAAATTAAATTATTTATGACATAATAATGATGAAGTGATGACATCATTATTTGACGATTTAAATAAAATGGAAAGATATTGAAATATCTAAAACCTACACATGTCTAAAACCAATTGGATGAGTGGATTTAGAACCCTTATCACCTTATCCACGAATTATATCAATGTGGGATCTTTTAAAACCGAAACACATTTTCAAATAAAGTAATATTTCTTTACATTCCAAAAGTTCCCCTACTCTCCTCTTATAAAAGGCCCCCACCTCTACCTCATTTCACACACTCCTCAAGCCTTTGGCTCTGCCAAACCCTGCCCATTTACTCTCTCCACATCCCTCTCCTCATCCTAGAGGATTCCCTGTGGGCAGAATCCTTTCAAATTAAGCCTTTAGGGTCAAATCAATAGGAGTTACACTTTTAAAGGTAATTCATTCTCTCATGTTCATTTGTTTTATTTTGCTTCTCCAACCCCCTAAACTCTTTTTATTTACTTCTTTTGTAACAAAATAAGTATCTTCAATATACTAGGATGTTTTTAAAAGATTTATTTGAGCTAAACTCTCACACAACTACATCAAATGGTTAAAGAACATACGGTTTCCGTGGATGGCGAAATTCTGCCTCCCGAAACGATGATTGTTCAATACTCATTTAACACCTTCAAAGGTGGCCATTATGATGTCACTGTTTTTATATATGATATATAATATGTTTATGTTTTCCTTAAGCTTCTGTTTTTTTTCATTTTGGTCATACCTTTATGGTTTCCATTATGGGTAAACGAGATATCTTCATTTAAGGAAGTGCAGACTACCGCCCCCTCAAAGTGATGTGATTCGTTAATGCCATATGTGGGACGTGTAAAGGATGTATTTAAAGTTATTATATATGATGTTATACTGTAATTATAATACACCTCTATATCATTATTACTTCTTTCCATTAAAGTATGAGATAGAAATGAAAGTAGCGTTCATGCGTACGTATGGCTTACCGTCTCCAGGAACGGTGTCGTTCATTTCTTATCCCCAAATGTAATGTACTATTAAAAGTACATGTATATAATGGATATATATAATGAATGATATATCTAAATGATGAATGTAATTCTGGAATTAAAATATACATACCTCTCATTTAGTTTTAATTCCATTAATATGACAAAGAAATGAAAGTAGCATTCATGCGTACGTACGGCTTACCGTCTCCATGAACGGTGCATTTCATTTCTTACCTCTAAATGATTATGTAATATTATAAATAAATGTATATTCTGGATATATATGATATATATTTTATCCAAATCATTAATATCATTCTGGATATAACGAACCTTTGACCAAATTAACAACATGTAAGTGTAAGAGGTCTATTTTGGACTTAAGAACCAAATACCGACATAATGAACATTATTAACTTAAATGATTAAATGATGTTCATAACATGGTATAAAAGGAATAATGAAATTGAAAAAGGTTCTTAAGAAAGTAGATATTAACTCAAGTTTATTATTTATGAGATTAAAGAACGGTCGGGTCAAGTCGGATACGAGGTAAGGGAACTTCTTAACCCAATTTCCATTCTTTGGGTTAATCTCCTACTTTCAAATTATGTCATTATATTATTATGTCGTATCTTGTATTTTTACTTTATTTATGTGTACTTATAGTGAATACACATAATATATCTATTTTATTTTAAAAATTATCTTTGTAAGGGACTTCGTCTCAATCTCCTTTCATTGAGGCATATTTCGTTTTATACACAACTTTCTTTTATACGGTGTATAAACCCCTTTGACTTTTACTTTTATACAAAAGGAATATTTTTCTACGAAGAGTTTTACTAAACGACAAAAATGAATGTTTTTTTAACATACGCGGTGACAACGACCTTTTCCGCCGCCGCGAGTATTATTTGCTCTTTGGCTTCCTCAACAAGCCGTAATGTTTTTAAAATAAAATAAATACCATATACTCTTTTATGTATTTTGGTATTGAAAATGGTTTTGATAAAGGATTCTATTATGATATATTGTGATTGAAATGTGGAAATGTTATCATATTTTTATGTTTTATGATTTTATATTGGTACTTGGACATTTGACGGGTGGTTACGTGATAAACCATATGATGGGTGGTGCCGTGAATACCAGGACGGGTGGTTACGTTATAACCTCCAATGCATTGGGTATGGAAGTCGGCCGTATGGCTATTCCATTAAGTATGTATAGAAATTGGCCATATGGATATTCCATTAAGTGATATGTGTGGAAGTCGACCGTATGGTTATTCCACTTAAGTATGTTTATGTCCCAAGTTACCTTTATATAGGATATGTGTTCTTTATATGGGTTTTATGGTAATCCTTTGGTTACAAAAAGGTAAGTAATGATACTTTATTCAGTGAAGATTTTTTTTTACTACTTCATGAAGGTGAAGGTATTACTTTGATAGAGTATACATGTTTTACTTGATGTTTGAAAAAGTAACACTTTTCATTCTTTGTGTATCCCTTACTAAGCTTTTTATGCTCACCCCAAGTTTTTCGAAATGTTTTTCACAGGACTTAAAGTGGAATAAGGTCAAGGATGGGATCAAGGGAATGTCATGCTATCTAAAACATGGAATCTAGACATCTTTCTTTTTAAGAGTTTTTATTTTATGGAAACTTAGTAGAAGTTTCTACTTTGTAATCTTTTAAGATGTAATAGTTATGTTCTAATTCTCTAAAACTCTAAACCTGAAAAGATCCTCAATGTGAATTATTCATTTAATTCAATATTAAGTAAGGTTTAAGGTCGGGGCCTTATAGTTGGTATCAGAGGTCGGTTTAGACAACTTTAGGAGTTAGAAAATTGTTAAGTTATAAGTTAAGTTATGATATGATTGAAATAATATAGCATTTACATATTACCATGTTGCTTCGCCTAAGATATTTCTGTGTTCAGAATGGTTTTCCGTAGAGGAAATAAAGAAGCTATGTTAGGACGACATCAGGAGGAAGACAACCTTCCAAATCAACAACCTGAGATGGTCGGAATTGGAACTAAACAGTTTGTTGCAGTGATGGCACAGTTGACTCAGGCTATAAATGGTGGTGGTATCCATGCACGAGATCAGCCAGATCAACCACAGAGGAACATGTCAGTGGTGGAACACTTCATGAGGCAACATCCCCCATCATTCAGAGGATCATCTGACCCTGTGCAAGCTGAAGGGTGGATTAAAGCACTAGAGAAGATTTTTGATGTCATGGGGTGTTCAGAACATCAAAAGGTTAGTCTTACTGTTTACCGTTTTGAAGGTGAAGTTGATCAGTGGTGGTCGATGGTGAAAAATATCAGGGATAGTGATGAGATTGAGGATCTTCACTGGGACGAATTCAAAGGTATGTTTCTTGAGAAATATTTTCCTAAGGTGGTTCGTATTAGGATGGAAAAATAGTTCCTAGAATTGAGGCAGGAGGATGATTCAGTGGCTGCTTATGAAGAAAAGTTCACTCAATTGGGAAGGTATGCTTCAAACTTCATACGAGATCTTGATAGTAAAATAAACCGTTTTTACTCAGGGTTAAAGACAAAGTATCGAAGGGCTTTAGCTTCTCGTGAGTTCAAAAGCTATGAAAAACTTATTCGATGTGCGGAGAAGGTGGAAATGGAGTTTGCCGATGATCAGGTGTTCTATGACAAACAACAGAATAAGAGGTCTAGTTGGTAGGAAAAGGGGAAGAATTCATCAAATAAGCAAGGAGGTAAGAAAACCAAATATCCATCCTGTGAGAAGTGTGGTAAAATTCATCCTAGAGAATGTTTATCCAAGTCTGGTAAGTGATTTCAGTGTGGTAAGTCTGGTCATATTGCTCGTAACTGTAAGGAAGATGATCAAGCAGGAAATGAAAAGCCAACGGTAAGATGTTTTAAGTGTAATGAAATGGGTCATTATGCAAACGAGTGTCCAACAAAGAACTCGAATGGGGGAATGCAGCCAGAATACAAGCAGAAAGGGGTGGTGAAATCTTTTGCAACAACTTCAGCAGATGTTGGGCTATCGAATGAAGTGGTATCAGCTCTAGGGAGCTCAGTATTTCTCGAAGATTGACTTGAGGTCGGGGTACCATTAGTTGAAAGTAAAAGAAGCAGACGTTCTGAAGACTGCGTTCCGTACTAGATATGGCCATTATAAATTTGTAGTTATGCCTTTTGGGTTAACCAATTCACCTGTTGTATTCATGGACCTTATGAATAGAATTTTCCATGAGTTCTTGGATAAGTTTGTGTTTGTGTTTTGAGGTTTGGGAAGAGATTATGTGTGCCTTGTGATTCACATTTGAAGAATGAGTTGTTATGTGAGGCTCATAGTTCTCTGTTTTCAGTTCATCCTGGCAGTACTAAGATGTATAGAGATCTGCGGGAGTATTACTGGTGGGATGGAATGAAAAGAGATATTGCTGATTTTACTGTGAAGTGTTTGACATGTCAACAGGTTAAAGCAGAGCGGAAGTTACCTAAAGGGATGCTTCAGCCTTTACCAGTGCCAGAGTGGATATGGGAAAACATATCCATGGACTTTGTTGTGGGATTACCGAGGACATCTCGAGGTAATAATGCAATCTGGGTTATTGTTGATCGCTTGACCAAATCTGCTCATTTCCTTGCTATACGAGATACTTTATCTCTTGATCAACTTTCCCATTTGTATCTTAAAGAGATAGTCAGGTTACATGGAGTTCCTCTCTACATTGTATCGGATCGTGATCCCAGGTTTACTTCTAACTTTTGGAAAGGCCTTCAGAAGTCGTTGGGTACTGAATTAAATTTTAGTACAGCTTTTCATCCTCAATCAGATGGGCAGTCAGAACGAACAATTCAGACCTTGGAGGATATGCTACGAGCTTGTTCGATGGATTATCAGGGAAGTTGGGACCAACATCTTTCTTTGGTTGACTTTTCTTATAATAACAGTTTTCATTCCAGTATACAGATGGCACCATTTGAGGCATTATATGGGAAGCGTTGTTGAACTCCAGCTTTCTGGGATGAAGGAAGCTGATGGGACCAGAATTGGTAGAAGAGATGGCAGAAAAAGTTCAGTTGATTCAGAAACACATGAGAACAGCTCAGAGAAGGCAGAAGAGTTATGCGGATAACCGGAGGAAGGATCTATCTTTCGAGGTAGGTGATCATGTTTTTCTCAAGGTTTCTCCATGGAAAAGGGTGATGAGATTTGGTAAGAAAGGAAAGCTGAGTCCAAGGTTTATTGGACCACATGGAATTCTGGAGAAAGTTGGATCAGTTGCATACCGAGTGGCTTTACCTCTGATTTTATCTCAGGTACACAATGTTTTTCACGTTTTGATGTTGAGAAAGTATATGCCAGATCCATCTCATGTTTTCAGTCCAGAGGCAGTTCAGCTGAAAGAGAACCTATCTTATGAGGAACAACCGGTCCAGATTCTTGACCACAAGGAGCAAGTGTTATGAAATAAGGTTATTAATTAAGTAAAGTTTTTATGGAAAAACCACCTGATGTAAGAGGCAACATGGGAATCTGAAAATGCTATGAGGGATAAATACCCCCACTTATTTTGATAAGTGAATAAAATTGCGAGGACGCAATTCCCAAAAGGGGGAAGGATGTAACATCCCAGGTAAATAAAGAATAAAGAATTTTCATATTTATTAATATTTACGAATTAAATATTAATTTTATTTTAAAGGGGGTTGCTATGTTCGATAGCGTACCCGATACACAATGATGAGTTCCTTTGAAAACTTACGTTGCACACTAGTAATATAATAATATTATTTTAAATGTTAGTTAACATGTAGCCATTGTATTGGGAGGAATGGATAGAAATAACTAAAATATGATTATATGTTTTTAAATGTTTTTATATTTATCCAATAAAATATAAAGGCTTAAAATACGGAAAGAATTCAATTTTAGGCATTTATACCCTAATTTTCACTAAGGGTTCACTTATCACCTTTTGACGGCGAACTGTCATTAAATATAGTTTTGATCGATCTTATAAATTCTATTGGACCAAATATAACTTTTCTTTAGAATCGGGACATCAAAATTTACTTTGTGTAAATTTTTGGTACCTTTCTGATAAAGTTCATTTTTTTTATGAATAGTGTAAAATGTTGTATTTTAATTCAAAACCTCTTTTTAATCTAATTTATTTATATGATTAGATTATTATTTGATTTGGTTTTAAAGTGAAATTAGAAAATATTTTTACCATTAAATCCAATAGTGGTCGTTGGAATTAATTTCACTCTGAAATCGGACTTAAACTAGTGTCAATCTTTTGATACTTATTGTTTCATAAAAACACGCTATTTGCTATGACAGCGGGAATTAATTATTAAATTAATTAATGTGACTTATATGTTTTGAATTTTGTAAAATAGACTTCATTTTTGAATTCTTAATATCAAATATAGCTTAGGGTGAATTTTTGGTAATTTTCTGAAAAACTTCAATTTTTGATGAATAGTGAAACCACTAAGTGGCAATCAAGCAAACTGATTTTTCAGTTAAATGAAAGTTTACCACTAATGTGTATTGAATTTTGAAAATCCGACATATATGGTTGTCATTAGTATGTAAAATTTGGTTCAATGAGATTAAAATAATTTTTTGGTGAATAGTAACTTATTAAGTTTTTAATCGCGATTAGAGGTAATTAGTGTAATTTAATGTAAAAATGATATTATAAAAATGTGAAAACACAATGACACTTGTCCTACACCTATTGGGTGAGTCATGTCAGACCATGACAATCCATGGTCCAACTTGGGGACCCCATGGAGCCACTTTAGTTGGAAAATGACATTAATATATTTTTATTTAATGTTAAAGTGAAAATGACACTAACATAAATTGTTTTACTACAATAATTTTTAAGTGGGGTTATACAAGTCCAAATTTTGATTATAAATATTAATTGGAAATATAAAAAGATTTCCTACATCATAGTATTTTTTTATAATTTTTAGACATTAAATAATTAAATTATTTATGACATAATAATGATGCAGCAATGACATCATTATTTGACGATTTAAATAAAATGGAAAGATAACGAAAAATATAAAACCTAAACATGTCCAAAACCCATTGGATGAGTGGATTTCGAACCCTTATCACCTTATACATTAATTATATCAATTTGGGACCTTTTAAAACCGAAACACATTTTCAAATAAAGTAATATTTCATTACTTTCCAAAAGTGCCCCTCCTCTCCTCTTATAAAAGGCCCCCACCTCTACCTCATTTCACACACTCCTCAAGACTTTTTCTCGGCCAACCTCTGCCCATTTACTCTCTACACATCCCTCTACTCATCCTAGAGGATTCCCTTTGGGCATAATCCTTTCAAAGGAAGCCTTTAGGCTCAAATCAAAAGGAGTTACACTTTTAAAGGTAATTCATTCTCTCATGTTCATTTGTTTTATTTTGCTTCTCCAACCCCCTAAACTCTTTTTATTTAATTATTTTGTAAAAACAGAAGTATCTTCAATATACTAGGATGTGTTTACAAGATTTATTTGAGCTAAACTCTCACAGAACTACATCAAATGGTTAAAGAACATACGGTTTTCGTGGATGGCGAAATTCTGCCTCCCGAAACGATGATTGTTCAATACTCATTTAACACCTTCAAAGGTGGCCATTATGATGTCACTATTTTTATATATGATATATAACATGTTTATGTTTTCATTAAGCTTCTGTTTTTTTTCATTTTGGTCATACCTTTATGTTTTCCATTATGGGTAAACGTGATATCTTCATTTAAGGAAGTGCGGACTACCGCCCCCTCAAAGTGATGGGATTCGTTAATGCCATATGTGGGACGTGTAAAGGATATATTTAAAGTTATTATATATGATGTTATACTGTAATTATAATACACCTCTATATCATTATTATTTCTTTCCATTAAAGTATGAGATAGAAATGAAAGTAGCGTTCATGCGTACGTACGGCTTACCGTCTCCATGAACGGTGCCTTTCATTTCTTATCCCCAAATGTAATGTACTATTAAAAGTACATGTATATAATGGATATATATAATGAATGATATATCTAAATGATTAATGTAATTCTGGAATTAAAATATACATACCTCTCATTTAGTTTTAATTCCATCAATATGACAAAGAAATGAAAGTAGCGTTCATGCGTACGTACGGCTTACCGTCTCCATGAACGGTGCATTTCATTTCTTACCTCTAAATTATTATGTAATATTATAAATAAATGTATATGCTGGATATATATGATATATATGTTATCCAAATCATTAATATCATTCTGGATATAATGAACCTTTGACCAAATTAACAACATGTAAGTGTAAGAGGTCTATTTTTGACTTAAGAACCAAATACCGACAAAATGAACATTATTAACTTAAATGATTACATGATGTTCATAACATGGTATAAAAGTAATAATGAACTTGAAAAAGGTTCTTAAGAAAGTATAGATTAACTCAAGTTTATTATTCAGGAGATTAAAGAACGGTCGGGTCAAGTCGGATACGAGGTAAGGGAACTTCTTAACCCAATTTCCATTCTTTGGGTTAATCTCCTACTTTCAAATTATGTCATTATATTATTATGTCGTATCTTGTATTTTTACTTTATTTATGTGTACTTATAGTGAATACACATAATATATCTATTTTATTTTAAAAATTATCTTTGTAAGGGACTTCGTCTCAATCTCCTTTCATTGAGGCATATTTCGTTTTATACACAACTTTCTTTTATACGGTGTATAAACCCCTTTGACTTTTACTTTTATACAAAAGGAATATTTTTCTACGAAGAGTTTTACTAAACGACAAAAATGAATGTTTTTTTTAACATACGCGGTGACAATGACCTTTTCCGCCGCCGCGAGTATTATTTGCTCTTTGGCTTCCTCAACAAGCCGTAATGTTTTTAAAATAAAATAAATACCATATACTCTTTTATGTATTTTGGTATTGAAAATGGTTTTGATAAAGGATTATATTATGATATATTGTGATTGAAATGTGGAAATGTTATCATATTTTTATGTTTTATGATTTTATATTGGTACTTGGACATTTGACGGGTGGTTACGTGATAAACCATATGACGGGTGGTGCTGTGAATACCAGGACGGGTGGTTACGTTATAACCTCCAATGCATTGGGTATGGAAGTCGGCCGTATGGATATTCCATTAAGTATGTATGGAAATTGGCCGTATGGCTATTCCATTAAGTGATATGTGTGGAAGTCGACCATATGGTTATTCCACTTAAGTATGTTTATGTCCCAAGTTACCTTTATATATGCTATGTGTTCTTTATATGGGTTTTATGGTAATCCTTTGGTTACAAAAAGGTAAGTAATGATACTTTATTCAGTGAAGATTTTTTTTACTACTTCATGAAGGTGAAGGTATTACTTTGATAGAGTATACATGTTTTACTTGATGTTTGAAAAAGTAACAGTTTTCATTCTTTGTGTATCCCTTACTGAGCTTTTTATGCTCACCCCAAGTTTTTCGAAATGTTTTTCACAGGACTTTAAGTGGAATAAGGTCAAGGATGGGATCAAGGGAATATCATGCTATCTAAACATGGAATCTAGACATCTTTCTTTTTAAGAGTTTTTATTTTATGGAAACTTAGTAGAAGTTTCTACTTTGTAATCTTTTAAGATGTAATAGTTATGTTCTAATTCTCTAAAACTCTAAACCTGAAAAGATCCTCAATGTCAATTATTCATTTAATTCAATATTAAGTAAGGTTAAAGTCCGGGGACTTATAGTTGGAATGAGTTAAGTTAAAGAAGTTACAATGGAGAGTGTATTTGAATAAAAAGGTTAATTATAGCCAGGCATTGAAGGGATCTCATTGGTCATACACGTAAAAACCCTTAGTCGAACACACCGAGGGGGTATATGGTGGGAATCGATGGTGATGGGATAATTGAAGTTGATAAGTATTTTAAGGTGGTGGTTAGGAATGAGACAGGTCTTGGTCCCCATTCTTGCACCCTCACAATATTTGAGGTATTGTTTTGGAAGTTGTTTCCATTATATACGATATCATGGAATAAGAAGATGAGGGTGTAGGAGTTTGGGGGGGTCTTTCCTGAGGAAGTGGAGGAGAGGAGGAGGAGGGGCCCTAATATGAGAGGTGAATAAATGTTTTTTCGAAGAGATGTATTTATATTCGATGAATGTTAAATATACTTAAGGGTTAGAAAATTGAGATAGATAGGTAATGTGGTGGTAATAGTGGGTCTCTGTGTGTGTACTGTGTGGGATGACCATAACAACTGTTTTTGGGTAGTTTGGGGTGGGATGATGTGAAACCATAGTGAAAATAAATTGGATTTAGACTCTCCATAGACACATATTTGATCAATTATTGTAAATGATTAATTGGGAATAATAATCATTTGTGATGTTACGTAACAAAGAAGATTATGAAAATATATGAGAAGTGTTCATGGAATATTAGAAGACAAAATATACACAATTATTATCTCTTATATGTATGCATAAGTTTTATTTATATGGGTGTATCGAACATTAAGAGAATGATTGTGGAATTAAATTTCCCAATTAAATGTGAAAATAATTCTCAAATATAGTGATTTAATTTAGGACAATCTTAAAGATACGCCTCTATGAAACTTCAAGATCCCATATACTTTACTAGTTTATAATTCGTTAATGAGTTTGATACTTGAGAATAAAAGAACAAAAATAATAGAAACAAAATAGATGATAAAAAAATTAAAGATGATAAATAAATAAAGTAACAAATGTAGTAAAGATGAAAACACACTGATATTACATGGTTCAAAACCACTTTGGTCCTACTTCATGGAAAGAACACCACCCTATTCCTAGATTTATTAACTCCCAATATGAAAGTATATAATATAATAAAGAAATATCCAAAAAAAATCAAGGAGAACAAGTAGAACCAACAAACTAAATGAAAGAACATAAAAGAGTAATGAAGCTAACTCATCATTCATATTTACCAACATATTGGCACTCCATGTTCTTAAAATATATTTAGTACCATTTTCAATAAACAAAAAGGAGTTCATCTCAAGCAATAGCCTAAAATATCTACTAGAATGAAACATATGGGTCTAAGGTGTGCTGGAATGATTAAGACACATGTGAAATGCACTATTAGATAAATAGCCATTAACGGCCCCCATATTTAGTCGTAGAAGCGGATTCCACAACACGAGTGACCACTCCACAATCACTTTTTGTGGTTGTGGTAAATAGGATTAAAAATACCCCTTTCACAACCACCATTAATTGGAGGCCACTCTAAGCAATTTCTATAGGTGTTTTCTCCAATACCCCTATAGAGACTACTAACGGTGGTCATCATAGTTGTTTTTGAAAATACCCCTATAGTGATTACCAATCACAGACTCCATAGGTATTTTTTCTATTAAATTATAAAAATTTATTTATTTATACATCAATTTAATAAAAATACTATTATATATATTAGTTCCATAAAATAAAGACACGATATTATAAATTACATTATAACCCAACACATATTAATAAAATTAATCATAATATCCAAAACATGGTCATTCCTTTTTTATTATTCTAAGAAAAGTTTAGAGTTAAAATATTTTGTGAGGAAAGAAAAGGAGGGAATGAAAATAGAGAAAGGATAAATTATTTGAGATAATATATTAGTGAGAGATAGAGTATCACACATAGATCTTGATTCCAATGTAGAGGTGGAAGCACACATCACCTTTGTACATGTCGATGGTGAGGGTAACGATGTCATGAGCCATGGAGAACTCCAAAATACAACCTATGATGGTGATTTCAATAATATAGATGAGGCCTTTAAAAGTTCTAGAAAAAGTACTTGTCTATGAAAAAAATCACTAATAATATAAGTTATATTAAAAGTGTATAGCCATTGTCAGTGATAAAAGAAAGTGTTGATAAAGGCCTCGTTTATCTATGCCCAAAAAAAGCACAGATAAAGGCCTCCCTTATCAGTACTAAAATAAATCCCTAATAAAGGGAGATTTTATCAATGCTTTATTTTAGAACTGATAAATGGGTCCTTTATGAGTGCTTTTCTAGAACTGATAAGGTCCATGTAGCTACTTTAATACTACAGTAGCCCTACAACATCCCTATAATAGAAAACCTAATCAGAAATCAAAAAATATAAAAATAAAAAATATATATATAAAGGTATATTGAAAAAAAAAATATAACATTTCACTATCATTTTAATTTAAAATTTACATAAAAATATTTATATTGATGTGATATATACATTTAATCAAAAAAATTACAGCCAATATACAAAATCATAAATTTATAGCAAAATTTCTCCAAAGATCAATATCTGTAGAATATCTTGTCCCTCGAATAAAACAAATGTTGATTTTAGAAACAATAAATAAAAAATAAACAAATTTTAATTTTAATGTTATATAATCTACATATGATAAATTATATTATTAATTATTGTATATATTAATGATATTATCAGTTAATTTTGTATCTAATTGACATGTGGTCAATTACTACACATCACAAATGAATTACGGATCATTGTCTTAAAGATTGAAAATAATCCAAGTTGGTTCACATGGTTTTTTCTATCTGATAATCATTATAAACGTAAATGGAACTTTTATATTGAAAACACACACTTCAAGTCATGACAATCATATCATGTGTCTAATTGACATGGAGTCAATTCCTACATGTCACAAATGAATTATGGATCATTGCCCTAATTTTTTTAAAAAAATTGACCTCATTTTATTAGTTTGCCTATCTGACATGTGTTTTAAATTAAAATTACACTTATATTAAAAACACAAACTTCAATTCATACAGACCACATCGTGTGTTGGATTTATATATGGTCAATTCCTACATGTCACTAATTAATTATAGATCATTTACTTAAATTTTGAAAACAATCTGAACTCATTTTCTCATTTTTAGATAGTGATGTGTGTTTTAAACTAAAATGATGGTTTTATATTGATAACACATAAGTCGAGTCATACCAACCACATCATGCATCGAATTTTTGTGTGGATGACTCCTACACATCAAAAATGAATTATATATCATTTTACTAAAGTTTGAAAATAATATGATATTTTTTTCTTAGTTTTTTCTATTTGATTCATGTTTTAAACTAAAATGTAACTTTTATATTGAAAACGTACACTTTGAGTCATACCGGACACATCATGTGTCGGATTGATGTACAGTAAATTAGTACACATCACAAATGAATTATGAAGTTTTTTTACTAAATTTCAAAGAATATATGATATCTTTTGATCAATTTTAGATAATAATGCACATTTTAAACCAAAATGACACTTTTATAATGAAAACATGCACTTTGAGTCACTCTGGCCACATCGTGTGTCGAACTAACTTGTGGTCAATACCTATTTGTCAAAAATAAATTATGTATTTTTTATAATGTTTTCAAACAATGTGAGATCATTTTATTGGTTTTGGAAATGTGATGTTTGTTTTAATCTAAAATCACAATTTTATATTGAAAACACACACTTTGAGTCATACCGACTACATCATGTGTTAGATTGACATGAAATTGATTACTACACATTATAAATGAATTATTGATAATTTTTCTAATTTTTGAAAATAATCCAAGCTAATTTCCTTATTTTGGGCTATATAATGTTCATTTTAAACAAAAATCGAACTTTTATATTGAAAACCAAACACTTTGAGTCTTGCCTTCCAAATAGTTTGTGGGATTGAGGTGCGGTCAATTCAAACTTTTCAAAAACAAATTATGGATCATTTTCCTAATTTTTGAATAAAATATGAACTGATATTTAATTTTTTGGCTAGTGATGCATGTTTTATACTAAAATGATAATTTTATATTGAAATCACATGCTTTGATTCATACCGACCTCACCATGTTTCAGATTGACATGTGATCGATTCATAGAAATTACAAATTATTTATGGATCATTTTCCAAAATTTTGAAAACAATATATGTCTATTTTACTATTTTTGGCTATTTGATGTGTGTTTTAAACTAAAATGGAGCTTTCATATCAAAAACATTAACTTTGAGTCACACTATCCACATCGGGTGTCATATTGACATGTAGTAAATTCCTACACATAAAAAATGACTTATGAAAGATGTTCATAAATAATTAAATCAATATGAATGTGCATGATAATATTTTATTATACTATGTATATTTTGGACTAAAATGTTAATTTTTAAACTAAAAACATAGATTTTAAGTCATACTGATCACACCGAGTCTCGGGTTGACATGCACTTAATTCCAATGAGTCACAAATGAATTATAGATCATTTTCCTAAAGTTTAAAAAAATACAATCCTGTTTTATTTGTTTTGAATATATGTTATGAATTTTAAGATTAAATGGAACTTATATATTGAAAACATGCACTTCAAGTCATACCAACCACATCATGTCTCATATTGATGTGTGGTAAAATTCTACTCATCACAAATGAATTGTGGATCATTTTCCTAATGTGTGAAAAAAATCTAAAATTTTTTCAAGGTTTTGGATATGTGACATGTGTTTTAAACTAAAATGAAGCTTTTATATTAAAACACACACTTTGAGTCATACCAACCACATCATGTGTTAGATTTATTTGTGGTCAATTCTTACATGTCACAAATGAATTATGGATCATTTTCCTGATTTTTAGGAAGAATTTTATTTTTTTTCTCGATTTTGGACAGTGAAGTGAATTTTAAAACTAAAATGGTGCTTTTATACTGAAAACACACACTATAACTCATACCAACCACATCAGGTGTCGAATTTACATGTAGTCAATTCCTATACATCAAAAAATGAATTGTGGATCATTTTTTAAAAGTTTCAAAATAATATGATCTTGTTTACTTGGTTTTGACTATATGGCGTGTGTTTTAAACTAAAATGGAACTTATCTATTGAAAACACACACTTCAACTCATATTGGACACATTGTGTGTTTTATTGACATGAATTATATTCCTATACATAAAAAATTAATTATGGATAATTTTACTAAAGTTTGAAAATAATATGATCTCATTTTCGTGATTTTTTTTGTGTGATGCACGTTTTAAACTGAAATAGTGCTTTTATATTAAAAACCATGAACTTAGAATCATAATGACCACATTATGTGTCATATTTATCTTTGGAATATTCCTATAGATAAAAATGAATTATGGATCATTTTTATAAAGTTTGAAAATAATCTGAACTTTTTTTCTTGGTTTTGGAAATTTGATGCGAGTATTAAACTAAAATGACACTTTCATATTGAAAACATTAACTTCGAGTCATTCTGAACCCATCATGTGTGATATTGATATGTGGTTATTCCCATATGTCACAAATGAATTATAGAAAATTTTACTAAAGTTTAAAAACAATCCAAGCTCATTTTTTAGTTTTGGCTATGTGGTACATGTTTTAAAATAAAATGACACTTTTATATTAAAGACACAAAATGCAAATAAAAAGTTATGACAATAAAAGTACCTTACACAATATTTGTTAATACATCTTCATATTTGTGAGTATAAGAATACTTGACTCATTTTACTATTTTTATTATCTTAATTTTAGTCTTGATGTCCAATATTTAACAATAACAAGCATCTTAGAACATGTTACTTTCTCTACCAGAATCCATAGAGTATAACCCTCCATTATAATTTTTCTAGAGAAATAGATAAAAAATAATATATAAGAATTATGATACTAATTATTCACATACCAAATGTATTTCTAAGCCCATTGCATGTACTATATTATAAACATAATAGGTTGTCAACTAAATTTGAAGTTAAAAAACATTATGACACCTTTTACTCTGCCACTCATCTATAAAAACATTAATTCTTCTTTCAAGTATGTTTATAGTTGGAAATATTAGTAGTAAAAATGAAATATAAAAAACAAATGATTAATAAGTATTTTTACAGAAATTTCAGTTACCTTCAGTGATTACATGTTAGAGAATGTTATTATTTTTATGGTATATGATATCTTTCATAAATTTTAAAGTATAATATCTACAATATTTCTTGTTATTTTTCTTAAGACACTACAGAAAAATAGACCAAAATAAGTTTTTATTAATATGTTTTAATAGGTGAATATTACTATAAATACCATAATCTACTTTCATTTGAAGAAATCCATAGGATTCTTCTATTCAGTCACTAACCTCATACCATTATTAATCCAATATTTATATATTTCCCTATTATAGAAAAATTCTCATTAAAATGAAAACTAAAAAATATAATTTGGATTTTATCTATAAAATGTTGATTGTAGTTCATTAAAAATCACAATAGATATCATGTGTGGTCATTTTGATGGAAATCCTTGAATTATATCCAAAAAATAAATATTTGGGGTATCCAAATTGATAGTTATGAGTATCCAGTACTTTCTAAAAAATAAAATACAAATAATTAGTGAAAAAAAGAAATATATATTTTATATGATTATATTTTAGAGTTCCACCCCTACAATATAGGAACCAAGCTAAGTATGTCATATATTATTTTCTTCTCAAATTCCTCACTTAGTGCATCTTATTTCTTTTCAATTTATTCTAATTCCAAATAAATTTCATGTTTAAAAATGATATGGGGATTAATGATTCCAAATAATTTTTTCAGGGTTTAACCTTTATATAGTTGTCTTATATACACCTATAGAAAATATAAATATTTATTAACTATAATGAAATAATTAGATCATATTTTATAGAGAAATATTTTGAAAATATATCACATGTATATATTCATAATTGATCCTCCCATCCATTCAAACCTGATAATCTCATTTATACTCTCCAGACCATCTGCATCTATAATGACATCTCCAAATATTTTTTCTTAGTATTGAATGTAGGAAATATTTCCAAATTTGAATATTGTGTCAATATGAACTTGTAATTTTAATATATGCAATGGTGGAACTGGTTGAGAGATGGTACTCTTGGAATGTCATTTTTATTTCTTGGTTGATTCACTAGATTTTCTTGATCTAACCTTTTATTTCCCCATCATTTTATCCATTTATAATATCATAACTCATTTGATACCACTTTTCATAAACTTTTAGATGTTTTTCTTTTGAAAAAATTATTAAGTACACACCTCATATATCTTTATAAGGTTAGATATACATGCTATGAAAGATCCAATAGCATTATCAACTATAGTAATATCCAAGTCATTATTCGGAATAGGAAAATCATTGCTCGGCTAGTGTGATACTTAAATCCCCACTCTCATGTGATATTTTGGGAGTTTTTTGTTTTTTAGTGTATCTCTTTTGATATTATACACCTACCCCTAGCAACAATGTGACGTGTGATTGTTGATAGATATAAATCACATACATTTTCACCGTATAGAATTTTAGTAATATAAAGTTATCAAAAGTTGTTTGATTCAAATTTAATAGAAAGTGTAATTAATAAATTAATTATCTTAGGTAAGGTAAGTGGTTGAGGGGATTATATAGCATAAAATATAGTGGGGTTATTTAGATCTTGATGTACTAATCTTTGTTCCGCTGCCAGTCCACTTTGATCCTTTCACATATATTAGTCCACCAACCCAAAAAATAAAATAAAATATTTCCAATCATTTATCTATGCCTGAATTCCTTTCATCATCTCATAAGTATGACCTTTTGGATTTCTCTTCTCCAAATATATTTTAGGTGATGCTTTACAACATGCACCTCTGATGCTACCAAATTGTTTTGGCCACTTTAAATCTACTGAATGTAGTTTTTCTTTAGGTACAGTAGATGTTCATTATTATGTCTAAACTATATAAAAACACATGAACATAAATATATATTTTTATGTAATAAAATTATAAAGCCTAAAAATTACTATTATATAATACTTACACATGATTCTCATACTATTTGTGTTCTTTCATGAACTAGTTTACCCTCTTTATTTACGCGGACCTCCTTTCATAACACAAGACATTGGATGAAAGTTGATTTATATTTTAATTAATTAATCTTCATATAAACAAAGTAACATGTGTTTATTTGTATCACATAAATATTTTATTATAGATTTAAAATACTTTCCATCTTATTTTCAAATGAAGCATACCCCATCATTACTTTATGGTAGGGGTACATTAGTATTGTTGCACATTTTTTTATTTTCAAAACACCTTTTTTGTATCATAAATTAATAATTTTAAATCTAAGTAGGTAAAATGAATAATTTAAAATAAAATATTATTGAACACATTTCACCTAAAATGATTTCTCATCACGATAACTAATTAAAGCTTTCCATGTATTCTTTTTTTATAATGTATGAATACAAAACTAGTGAGTGGGGGTTTACTTTCCCCTCAACATCCCTAAGATGATTCTTTATAATATGTATCCAAAATCCTCTATGATCTTTTCTAGATACCATTAATACATATTTCTTAGGGAAAAAATTTAAAATAAATGAAATCTACATGGTATAATGAAAATTAAATCTATATTTCATTACTTATTTTTTGGGTAAAAAAGAGAAATTATGTCATAACATTACTGTAATTTCATTGAAAAGGGTTTCCTTTGATACATGAAATACATGGTTTCATGTTTCTATATCAACTAGAATAAGAATTGTCTTTATGAACCCAACATAACTAGTGAATGTTGACTTATTGGGTTCAACAGTTTGGTCATATTGATTCTATCCAACCTCAAATGTTATACCCTTGCTTCTTGACATGATAATTTTATCTAACACAATGATGATACATCCTTATTTTTTCCATCAACATTTTATTGATGTTCCTAATAATTTTTTAGCTTGAGCATAAATCGTGTGTTCTTCCTTGATATTAGTAACATCAACATGTGAAAAATTAATTATGTACCTGAGTAGTACAATTTTAATTTAGATTACATAAATATTGTATAGAACGTATAATATTATGATAAAATGAGTGTATAATAAAAACACTTTAAACTACTCATTGAACTTTATTTTTTATTTAAAGGATGAAGGGATTTGGATCCACTATCGAGTATCCAAATCCCCTCTTTGTGGTCAGTTCTAATGTACAAGTCATTGTCTACATTGGGACTAGTAAGAAATTATTATGATCTCCCAATGAAAGGGTCATCCTCAATTGAATTTTTATCTAAACATGGAGTTTTTTTAGTCATCAACATGATAATTGACTAATTATTATTTATTGGATCAGAGACATAAAATACTTTCACTGCTTATGATGTCATTATAAATGGATCATCCTTATACCCTTACATACAAAAGTTCACCTTCACGAAGAATAATTCATCGAATTTTACTACACTCATATTTTTAACCCATTTTCCACAGAAAATCATTACTTAAAATATTATATAATCTAACTTGAATATTTTTTCGATGCTACAAAAATATGACATATTTTAATAATTTCGATTTTTATCCTTAGAATCAAATATATGAATCACTTCTTCCTTAAGCATAACTCCATTGTTTTTCATCGTACTGCGTTTAACTTATTTCTTTGTTTAGAATGTAAACCATTAATTACAAAATCAGTGTAAGATATAACATTTATGTTTCATCACCTACAATCAGCTTTACTAATTCCAACTCTTCCTTTTTCTCCATTTCAATCATTTCCAACCTATCCTTGATGTCATATATTGTTTTATGAGGAAAATATAGAAACATCCCAATAACACTATCAAATACATTTTTTCTACATCCATGAAATCCAAAAAATATTTTCTGTATAAAAAAATCAAGTATAGTAATTCAAACAAAATTGATCTATTTTTTCGTATTGATTTCCAATGGTTTATGGAAAAAGGTTTACTGAAAATAGTGTCAATATATTTTACTTTCTTAAACAGTTTATCACCTGTTAATGGAGACCATGTAGTACCATGTTTTGTATACCCATCGAATGATGTCATCGATGATCAGTATTTATCTCATCAAGGTAAAACAATTCAATGTCCTAAAAACATAATCTTTGAATAATTTTTTAATCTAACTGAGTGTGTACATTCTTCAAAAATGGGACAACCCAGCATTCCTTTAATTCTATAGCCTGAAAAAATTCAATAAATAGGAAAGTAATTTATCATCCTATACAGTATGGATCTCAATGTGAATTATTCACTTCTATAGGTATCATACAATGTAACACCTATATCCCACATCAATTTTAGAACTTTTCTCACTAAAAAAATATACCCATTATCATTACTGGGTTTTTTGGTCTAGATATAAGTAGTTACAAAATAATGTAATTGTACATCATGTATAAACATGGTGTAAATTTATAATTTAATATCATAAATATTCATGTATTGTGAATACTAATATGTATAAAAAACTTATTTAGTATATCTGTATATAACACAAGATGGGGGTTTCTCAACTCATTTCCAAATTCAAGATACTCATAATCAATTTTCTTCCACTGAGGAGAGTCTATTATCTGATATAGTTTCCCATATTCAATTATTATGTCCACATTCTATGTGAGATATCTATAAGTTTCCTAGCATCGATATAGTCTTCTAAACCAAGGAATGGTAGGAAATTACCATTATTATTTTGAAGGATTTAATTTAACTTTATTGTATCGATTCTTGCTATACATTGGGAATTTTTTGATTGATTCACGGTCCTTGAGAATCA
Source organism: Viscum album (assembly GCA_963277665.1). Classification (NCBI taxonomy): domain Eukaryota; kingdom Viridiplantae; phylum Streptophyta; class Magnoliopsida; order Santalales; family Viscaceae; genus Viscum; species Viscum album. The sequence continues at coordinate 1,926,939,960 of OY728160.1, forward strand.
ATATGAAATCATTTAGAAGGCATACATTTTTTAATATTTCATTAAAATTGAACATAGAATCTATTTTGCATCATATGTTCAACAAGGAAGATCATTTTTTTTGGAAGCATATCATTCAGGAGAACAAGTAGTTTTGTAAAGCTAGTGTCACTACATCTACTACTGTATTTCAAATTATATAAATTCAATATAGCTGATGATGTTGTATATTTATTAAAACAAGTATACAATTGTCACAAACCAACCTAGGTCGACCCTGAACCGATCACCCAAGCCAGCCTGTGACAAGGCCCAAGGAGCGTTCCTAATCCCCACGAGCTGGGAACTAGTTTCGGGCATCGAAACTAAATAGGTGGTAATGATTTGGCCATTAAAATAATGACAAATAAATTAATAAAAATTAAAAAAATAAAAATAAAAATAGCGCGGAAAGAAAAAAAGAATTCACATACCTCCATGTGACCTCTTGGTCACCTCCAACAACTAACAACCAACCTCGCACGGCCAGACAAAACAAGAACCTGAACCAAACAGGTGAACGAGCATCTAAAAATATAGGATAGTCATGATCATTAAAATGATCAATATTTATTCCAAAAGTGAACCACATAATCCATGCATTTTTGAATTCTAAAATATCCCAATAATAATAGTTTGAACTACAGTTATAAAAATAAGGTTTTCATATATACATTGCATTTTTGAAAACTGACAATCATAATTCTATTTCCCTTATAATTCAGAAACAAGGAAAAGAAAACAAAAGAGGGGCTCACACAAACTCCTCCAAAACAGTTACTTTGAATTCCATTTTAAAACAAACCATACATAAAAAAATTTCCAAGAAAACACCAAAACCATGTTCAAGGGTATGATTCCATAGACAGCAAGGGCAATGGTACTAATAGTGTTTGTACCAAAGGATCATGTAAAACCTAGGAACTCAGAGGAAGACTAGAACGTATTATACATGTGACCCATCCTGAAGGCATGCCTACTCTTGGTGACATCATAACACTCAAACACTCAGGGTTTCCCAACCTGGCCTAAATGAGGGGACCAATCCCCTAGCAGAGTAAATTCCATACTGAGGTCCACTAGCCAGTTCATATTCTATACTAATGCAGCAATCGTCCTCATCAAACCCCCTTGCTATGATATGTTTTTGTACTATGTTCACAAATAGGTGTGCCACACATTTAAACAAAAATCCATATATATATCACCAAGATAGAGACACAATCTAGCACCACCCTGACCCCATCAAGATTAGTATCATGCCACAAAATAAATATTCTCCAAAGGAGGCCCATACTAAGAACCCTTTTATCTCGTTATCAATCGATGAAGCAGGAGACCTAAAAGAAGAGTGGTTTTTCCAAAAAATCGTTTCAATGATGCCAAATGCGCCTTTAGATTAACCTCATTCAACTACTTACCAAAACATTTATAAATGTTTCCAAAATAGTAATAAATTCCATTTCTTACAAACATGGTAAGATGGAACAAAACATGCCAATTTCCTTTCAAGAAAACATTCTTTTACCAAAACATGCATTTACCAAAACATGCCAAAACAATATTAAACACAAAAAAATGACTTCAACAAAATTTTCAAACCTTAAAGAACCCTTTAAAAACCATGTTTTACAAAACACTTAAAGAAACAAAAACAATTTACTAGCCATTCCATATACAAATCAAACAGTTCATTAAAAAATATATTAACAAATTAGAGAAATTACACAACTAGAAAATAAAATAACAAACTAATTTTAACAAACCCAACTAACATTAAAACACTATATAAGGTTGTCAAATTATTTTTCAAAGATGTGAGTATAGTAAAAGAATTAATTAAAAACATGCAAGTATTAAATAGAAATTTTTTAAAAACCAAAAATGTGGATTTTCCTACTTCAAGGAAGTCAAGACAAAAATTTCTAACTCAAGCAACATCTCTCTTGCACGCACGCACACACACACTTCCATATATATATAAATATACACCTTTAAACTGATTCCCATGTTCCTCGCACCACGAGGGAACATGCACTCAGAAGATATATATATTTATATATATATATATATATATATATATATCCATAACTAAGAAAATGATTGTTCACACTTGAAAACAATCTCAACACCCTACAATAATTCCTGACACCCAACCTTAGTGCGGCGAAGACCCTCGTACATCCAAAAAAACAATAGGGACTCAAATAAACCATAAGACCATAAATTGGATGACGATAAACAAGAAAGTAGGTGCATTAACCTTACTTGAAACATATAACAAAACCATTTCCAAAACAACACCACTTATCTTGATTCAATTGCATAGAGAAAAACATGTGCATGAATGGAAGGACATGTTAATGTTGAGATTCATCACATTTATTAATGAGATAGGAAAATTATTAATGGGGATATTTTTATCACCATTAATTGGGGATTTTCTCCCAACATTAATGGATATTTAATTTTCAATATTAATGGATGAAATAATGGATGTTGAATGCATTAATTGATTATTATGGACTTGGTTTCTATATAAGGAGAATGCAGAAACATATTTAAAAGAGAAGAAGGGTGTGCCAACAAGATGTAGTCGGCAAGGAAGACTCGGGAAGGGGTTTCCGCGTTTTCAGTGGCTCGTGTGGCACGACGACGATGGCGCGTTGGCGTTTGACAGGTGCGGAGCAGTGGCGATACAATTGATGATCAGGGCCATGTATCAAAAATTTTCCTGATAGCGGTGATCAGGTGGCGTGTCCCGATTGGAGATCGGCGGTACATCATAATGGCGAGATCATTCGGGTGTCGCAAGCTGGTGCGAGGTTGACGCATGTTCGGGTGAAGATCTCCGAGGTAGTGACGTTTCGTCGATAGACGGGTGACGTTTTGTCACAGATTGATCTTCCGATACATGGAGTCAGCGGGATGTTTATCATAGAGAATACAGAGGCGTATCGGGGTGTGGTTTTCACACAGGTTTTCTACACTCTCTTATTTGTAATTCAAGTTCGGGCATTACTTGGATTCTTGTATTCTCTGATTCATAGTGGATATTTTGGGAATTGCCCCGTGGTTTTTTTAATCCTCCGCATGGGAGGGTTTTTTCACGTTAAAAAAACCTGTGTGTTGATTTATTTATTCTACTTATATCGCTTCCATATTTTGACGGGTCTCTCATGATATTTTTGGCAAGCAATTTTCGGTCCGGAATCAGGATTCTCCCCAACAAGTGGTATCAGATCAAGGTTGGTTTGTGCTTGTAGTTTAACGTGAGAATTATGGAATATTTTAAGAGGATCGCAGATGCGTGCGTGGAGCAGAATAAAGTTTGAAAATTAAAGCAGGATGAGAGAGGTAATACACATGTCGGCTCAGGGGATGTTGAGCATGGGGGAGCAAGTTTTTCCTGCAGGTGCTCCAGATTATGTGGTAATCACTATTATGGGGGAGCCAGATGTTTCTGGTTCTTGTCTTGTTCATAAGGATGAGCAAGATGATGCAGATACAAATGTGACAAAGATTTCGGCATTTGATTTTTTTTCTGCAAGGGGAGCTGATATTTTTTTATCAGAAGTGGAAAAGGACGTTGTCATATTTTCTGCATTTGATGATGGTTGGTGTGATACCGACATATTTTCTTTCTAACTGGTTTTGTTGGATGGTTCCATTCATTAATGTGATGAAGGGGGAGATTGTTGAGATTCATCACATTTATTGATGAGATAGGAAATTTATTAATGGGGAGATTTTTATCACCATTAATTGGGGATTTTCTCCCAACATTAATGGATATTTAATTCTCAATATTAATGGATGAAATAATGGATGTTGACTGCATTAATTGATTATTATGGACTTGGTGTCTATATAAGGAGAATACAGAAACATATTTTAAAGAGAACAAGGGTGTTCCAACAAGATGTAGTCGGCAAGGAAGACCTGGGAAGGGGTTGCCACGTTTGCGGTGGCCCGTGTGGCACGACGAAGATGGTGTGTCGGCGTTTGACAGGTGCGGAGAAGTGGCGACACAATTGATGATAGGGGTCATGTATCGAAAGTCTTCCTGATAACGGTGATCAGGTGGCGTGTCCCGATTGGAGATCAACGGTACATTATAATGGCGAGATCATTTGGGTGTCCCAAGCTGGTGCGAGGTTGACGCATGTTCGGGTGAAGATCTCCGAGGTATTGACGTTTTTTCTACTGAAGGGTGACGTTTTGTCACAGATTGATCTTCCGATACATGGCGTAAGTGGGATGTTTATCAGAGAGAAGACAGAGGCGTATCGGGGTGTGGTTTTCACACATGTTTTCTACACTCTCTTATTTGTAATTCAAGTTCGGGCATTACTTGGATTCATGTATTCTCTGATTCATAGTGGATATTTTGGGAATTGCCCTGTGGTTTTTTTAATCTTCCGCATGGTAGGGTTTTCTCAGGTTAAAAAAACCTGCGTATTGATTTATTTATTCAACTTATATCGCTTCCATATTTCGATGGGTTTCTCACGATATTTTTGGCAAGCAATTTTCGATCTGGAATCAGGATTCTCCCCAACAGTTAAAACCTATTTTTGGAAAGTTAAACCAATGATAACTCAATACTATAAACTAGCTACACTTGTAATATAAGTGTGAATCAAGGTTTAATAATTAATTACTAAAACACAAGAATCACATGGAACAAAATTAGAAGAAATTGGTTCGAAGGACCTACCATAACATGCGCAAATGCAATGGAACCTCAACAGAGGGAGGAGTATCACTATGCGGAACAACCGCAAAACCTAAACAATGAACAAGATGCGCAAACAGGACCCCCGGAATTAGATTTATACTAATTTAAAGAAACTCCAAAAATATGAAATATACCGGAGGAGAAACCGCACTGAGAAGGGCGGTGTAGGGGATTTGGGCCATCAGAAATAGGGCACACAAGAGGTTCGGGCCGTTGGAAATGGTCGTGGTAGGGGGGTCACCGACAGAAGGTGTGGTCATCAAAAGTCAGGTTTTGTGGTGAACGTGGGGCAGTGCTGAGGTTGTGCAGCAAGACAGAGGGTTACGCATTGGTGGAGGAGTGGATGGAGGTCGGGCAGCGGCTAAACAGCCGGACAGCACAGGGAGGTGTTGCGGCGAGCGGTGGCACAGGGAGGAGCAGGGGAAGGCGAAGGTTACGGGAGGAGGCTGGGAGGTGGGTGGTAGTGGGATAGTGTAGGAAGGCAGTGCGGAAGGAGGCGGGTGCTACGGGAGGGCAGTGCGATGGGAGGCGGGCAATGCCGAAGGGTGGTGCAGTGGAAGGCAGGCTGTAGGAGGGTGGTGCGGCTGGAGGCCGGCACTGTGGATGGGTGGTGTGGCGGAAGGCAGGTTGCAGGAGGGTTGCACGGCGGGAGGCAGGCGCTGCGGAAGGGGGGCGCCTTGGGTGTGCAGTGCATAGAAGGGGTTGGGGGTAGACTTAGGGTTTCTTTTTTTATAATAATAACAATAATTATTATAATAATAACTGTTATCATAATCATAAGAATAATACTACTAACAAAATGATATTAATAACAATTAAAATAATAGTAATAATAATAATAATACAATAACTCAATAATAATAATAATAATTGAAACAATTTAAAAAAAATAGTATTATTAACATATTAAATGATAATATTATTATCATCTGCGCAATAATATTATTATTATTATTTAAAAATTGAATTTGTTTGATCATTATAAAATTTCATTTAACATTAATTTTAAATTAACTTAATTTATTTATTTAATTTATTATTTATTTGAAGTATCAGGTGACCGCGCATTCACCAGGACTGAACGTGCAGTAACCTCTAATGGTGCAGTGACTGCGCACTTCCCCGAGACCCACCAAAAATATCAAAACTTAAAAATTTTCTAACCGGGATCCAAACAAGCCTCGTCCAACGACTCGAGACCGAGAAAAGAATAAAATAAAAGGGTGTCTGAGGTCGGGGTGTGACAATTATCCCCACCATAGCCACTTTCTTCCCCCAGAAAGTCACCAAGCCCAAAGATAGCCAAGAATTGAATCAATTCCAAAACTCAACCAAAAGAAGCAAGGAGTTTCGGTGTGACTATTTACTCCCCAAGTCACACCTGACCATCCTAGAAGAAATCACATTCAAAACAAGGTGAAAACACAAGGGTTTCTCCCCACCAGATGGACTAAAACCATTACGAGGCCAACAGGTATACCCAGACACTAGGACAGAGGTATCCCCCACAAAATTGAAAAACACTAGAGGAAAAACCCACATAGGTGCCCATACTAAGAAGTGTCCTGGAAACACCACTCATAAACTCATGAAACCAAACATTTACAAGACGAACTCATCTAAGACCAAACTCAGAATTATAATAGGTATGTTTATTCATGTTCTTGACACCCTGAAAGGAATATAAATAATTTATAAGCCACATTTGGAGTAGACGAGGCCATTGGGATTGCAGTACAGTGAGCTCATCACACCACCACAACAAGGATGATCTTAAGACGACAACGATAATAGGAAAAGGAAACTTTGGATATTTCTCTACTCAAAGATAAAAACATGATCCAAACAGAAGTTCCACACACCGTTGGTAACTCTTGACTATGCGTGAGCTTCACCCTGAGACCTAGGGCTGGGGCTCTGATGGCCAAAGCATCTTATGCCTCACAATCAGGTTCTAGCATCCCACCAACCATAACTTCTTCCTCTAACAACACTTCTTTTGGAACATTTCCCAGTGACCCAAACTGTCAAACAATAGGAGGAATTTAGAGGGATGACATAAGATGGCTTAGGATGCTTGAACCGGCCACTCTAGTGGCACACAAGGGAACGATCTGACAAATCATAAGTTGGCACCGACAAACAAGATCCTTCAAAAACAGGTTCCTCAAGCACACCTCGCTCACCAAATGGGTAACCCTCATGAAAACTGACCAAAACCCAAATCCTAATCAAGATCAGGTACCCAAGATCCACTAATCCAAAACTAGACCCTCATAGTAACTTGAGACGACATGAACCTTAACGACCCTGGGAGTTTCCCAGAACCTGAATGCCCACTCTAATTATCCAATCCACAATACTGCCTCTAATGGACTTTGATTACCTTAATATATAGGCAACATATGAAAATAACCAAAAACTGGGCATGACTCATTGGCAACCTTAGTGACCTTTCTGATCGGCATACTCAGAACAACACAAACAACATAATCAAAACTAGCATCAAGCCAAAACTCAATCAAAAGAAACACCTCGAGCTCAAAACAACCAGCTTGAAAGCCAGATGAACTCGATCACAACAAAAAACATATTTTCAAAAATCCCATTTCATATAAATTTTCAAAATTTCTATATTTCCAAATGAATTTCAAAATACTGAAACCCTCTTCACCAATTTCAAAACAATTTAAAAGAAAAACTTTTCCATTTCAAAAAATATCATTTCTAACACACACTCACATCAATCAAGATCAAAATGAAACACAACCAACAAGAAACCACTAGAATGAGGAACTAGTGCATAAGCCTAACCTGGAGACATGGTGGTGATCCATTTCCCCAAGTAAGGCACAGCACTAAGAGGACCTTGAATCAGTTTGGACTCCACATGGGTCACCACCCCATGTGAGGCCACAACATGAGCTGATTCGCCTCCAATGTTATCCCTTAATACAAAACAACCTAAGAAAAAAGACTCAAAATCTGGACTACCCCTAGTAACTCAGGTCTCATCATGAGCAGTGGTGGTCAGGCACCAACCCGTAACCTACCTCCTGAGCCCGTATAATCATAATATTCTTCTACCAAAAATCCTAAATAGCACGGGCCTCCTCTAATACCATTTTTTCATGAACCAACCCGGGTCGACCCTCAACCGGTCACCTGAGTCAGCCCATGACATGGACCGAAGGGCATTCCCAATCCCCATGAGTAGGAAACTATTGTCGGGAATCGAAACTAAATAGGAGGGAACAATTTTTCCCATAATATAAAGACAAATAAATTAATAAAAACTATAAAAAGAAAAATAAAACTAGCAGTGGCAAGAAAAAAAGACTGCACTTACCTCCATGTGACCTCCTGGTCACCTTCAACAATTAAAAACCTTCCACGCATGGGCAGACAAAACAAGAACCTGAACCAAACATTTGAACCTGCATCAAAAAAGATAGGATAGGAATAATCATTAAAATGCTCAGTAGGGATGCCAAAAGTGAACCAAAAAATCCATGCATTTTTCAGTTACAAAACAGCCCAATAATAATAGTTTTAACTACAATTATAAAAATAAGGTTTTCATATATACAATACATTTTGAAAACTAACAATCAAAATTCCATTGCCCTTATAATTCAAAAACAAGGAAAATAAAACAAAATAGGGGCTCATGAAAACATTTCCAAAACATCTACTTTTAATTCCTTTCTAAAACTAACCGTACATACAAAACATTTCCAAGAAAACACCAAAACCAAGTTTAAGGCTTTGATTCCACACACAGCAATGGAAATGGTACTTACATTGCTCATACCAAAGGATCATAGAAAACCTAGGAACTTGGAGGAAGACCAGAATGTACTATACATGTCACTCATCCTGAAGGCATGCCTACTCTCTACGAAATCATAATGCCCAAACACTCAGTGTTTCCCAACCTTGCCTAACCGAGGGGCCCAATCCCCACGCAGAGAAAAGTCCATACTAAGGGACACTAGATGGTACATACTCTAAACTAGTGCAGTAATCATTTGCAGTAAACCCCATTTATATGTTATGTTTCTGTGCTATGTTCACAAAGAGGTGTGTTACGCAATAAAACAACAGTCCATATATATATCACCAAGCACACGACACAATCCAGCACCACCCCGACCACCTCAATATTACTCTCATGCCATAAATTAAATATACTCCAAAGGAGGCCCCTACCGAGGATCCTCTTTTTTCATGGTCAATCGACGAAGCAAGATACCTAACCAAATAGGGGGTTTTTCAACAAATTATTTCAAAGATTCCAAATGGTCCTTTATCTTAACCTCATTCAACAATTTACTAAAAAATTTATAAATGTTTCCAAAACAGTAATAAATGTCATTTCTTACAAACATGGTCAGATGGAAAAAAACATGCCAATATCCTTTCACGAAAACATGCATTTACCAAAACATGCATTTCCAAAATATTCCAAAACAATAAACATTTACAAACCATTTTCAAAACAACATTAAACACAAAAACATTTCTCAAACCAAATGGTCAAATCTTAATGAACCCTTTAAAAACCATGTTTTCCAAAACACTTAAAGTAACAAAAACAGTTTACGAAGCATTCCCTAAACAAACACTACTATAAAACTAACCTATACCAATGGTTTGGAACCGTTGGTATACGCCTACAAACCATTGGTATAGCCTATACAAACGGTTTGGAGAACCGTAGGCAAGTAAGCCGTTGGGATAGTTCTATACCAACGGTTTTTGGAAAACCGTTGGTATAAGTAATATAAAAATCTATACCAATGGTTCCATAAAACCGTTCGTATATGTATTTATAAAAAAAAAATCACTGGGATTTGATCCCAGGACCTCCTGTTTATCATTGAACGACCCAGCCACTAACCTAACATGAATTTTGTGAACATAATTTCAAAAATATATATATTTATTATCATAATTATTTTAAATTTTGATTTATAGAATGTTTTGGTTAAGAGGATCTGATAAAAAATCAAGGGACCTATACCAACAGTTGTCAAAACAGTAGGTATAGGTCCCTGGAATCTGGGTAGAAATGTTGAAATATTGGGGACCTTTCCCAACGGTTTGGCCAAACCGTTGGGAAAGCCTACCCTTTCCTAATGGTTTGTCCAAACCGTTGAGAAAAGTGGCCACAAATTGGAACTTTCCCAATGGTTTGGCTAAACCGTTGGGAAAGCCTACCCTTTCCAAATGGTTTTGGCAAACCGTTGGGAAAAGTGGCCACAAAGTGGTCTTTCCCAACGGTTTGGCCAAACCGTTGGGAAAGGGGGTATAGAAGTGTTGGGAAAGGTCACATTTCCAGTAGTGAAATCAAACAGTTCTTTAAAAATTATATTAACTAATCAGACAAAATACACAACTAGAAAATAATATAACACAATACTTTTAACAAACCCAACCAACTTGAAAACACTCTAGCAGGTTGTCCAATTGTTTTTCAAAGATGCTAATCTAGTAAAATAATTAATTAAAAACATGAAATAATTAAATGGACTTATTTTAAAAAAGTAAAATTCGGATTCACCTACCTCAAGGAATTCAAGACAAAACATTATAACTCAATCAACATCCCACTCACACATATGCACACACACACTTTCATATATATATACACCATTAAACTGATGCACCTGTTCCCTGCTCCATGAGGGAACACACTCTCAAAATATATATATATATATATTTACCCATACCCAGGAAAATGTTTGTGCACACTTGGAAATGATCTCAACTCCCTCCAACAATTCCCGACACCCAACATTAGTGCAGAGAACACCCTCCCACATCCAAAAAAACACCAAGGACTCACATAAACAATAAGACACTAAATTGGATGATGCAAAACAAAATAGAATGTTCATTAACCTTACTCAAAACATATATAAAAACCATTTCCAAAAAAACACCACTTATCTAGATTCAATTGCATATAAAAAAACATGTGCATGAATTGAAGGACATGTTAAAAACCAATTTTTGGAAAGTTAAACCAATGATAACTCATTAATATAAACTAACTTTGGGAAATCATGGAGGTCATCTTAAATTTCTATTAAAATTTATATCATATGATCTCCATTATTATTCACAGAGGTATTGATATTAAATTATCCATAATTTACAGTATCACCCCAATCAGTATGTACATTCATTTTCTATCCATTCTTATAATAGCATCTATATATTTGATAAATTTCATGAAAATTTAAATGTTCTTTCAACTCTTAAAGACAAATTTTTTCTTGAATAACAATAATGTAAACATGGAAAAAGGATTTAATAAGGGTTGTATGCATTCTCTATTGGAAACTTGATGAACTCTTTAACTCCATACCCATACAAATTTTTCATAAAATTAGAGATCATACATTTTCAATTCATATCCATACTATTATGTACATAAAACTTTCATTTTTTGTTAAAAATTCATAAATACACAAAAGGATTTCATAATATAAGGAGAATGTTATAGATAATTATAATAAGTGAAACCTAACATTTTAAGGTTATTGGTGATGATTCCTAAAAAGTTATCATTTTACACAAGGGTGACTTGAAATGAAATAACTTGAGGTGAATATATAGTTGTTGGTATAGGTTCTTGATTTGATGTTTTATGGGACAAAAGGTGGTAATTCTAGGATGGTTTCTGTAACTTTTCTTGTTGGGAGTCCAGTTAGAGGGATGAATTGATGTTTACTAATTTCTTCACATGGTATGTGGTGGTCCAAGTGGTGTTTTGGTGATAGGGTTCTTTGGAAATTAATTTGATGGTCATTTAACATGTGATTAAACAATTAACTTTCACACAAGTTGAAGAAGTGTCCTAATGGGATCCATAGAAAGCCTATAATCCCATCTACTTGGGATCACCTAAAAACAAAACACAAACTTAGTGGAACCAACAAAGAGATCAAATCTATAAAATTGTAAGAGTGGAAAATTGAAGTTAGGTTTAAATAATATGGAAGCAGATATAGATGTGTTTAATGGGTTCAGTAGGGGGATGAAACTACTACGAGTGAAAATTTAAAGAACTAGGGAACTAAAAATGAAAAATAAGCTGAATTAACCAACTTAAAAATGATCTAAAACTTTCTATTATGTACGGTCACTTTTTATATCATTATTATAAGAATGAATTTTTAAATTGAAAATGAGGCTAGTGATTTTTTTTCCAAAATACCAATCATAGATGTTCATGACAATGAAAATATTAAAAGGATTGGGGTTTTTTTACTTTTTGATGAAAGTAAATGGGAAGAATTGTTTGATTTTAATCCATGAGATCAAGAGGTATTCATGAAGTTTGGATTATTCTCCCCCACGTTTGAAGTTTGTTCCAATCCCTCACTCCAAAATTACCTTAGGATTTGGAAGTAGTGGGAAATTTTGGGTGACCGAAACCTTTCAGTGTCCAAAAGTCATATATGATTAATTTGAAGATATGTCATATGACTAGACATACAAGATCCAAAAAATAAGTTATCAATTGAAATCATACATAAAATTTGGACACTGACAAGTATGAGTTACCCAAACATGAATTCAAGAGAAAACAGCAGGGCTAAAAATAATCTAGTGGACTGGCAGAAGTGGGCGTTTTTTTGTGAACGAAGTGATAACCCCACTTGATGAGGATGTTCCTGAGACTGTAGTAAGTAGTGTCTGATGGTGGTTTCATATTAGGTATGCATGAGGGAGGAAATGCATGTTGAGGATTGTATCATAAGGATAAAAACACTTATGAAGGAGAACATGTGATGTAGACTAAAGATATACACTTTTCAATGATGTATATACATAAATATAAATCAATTTACATGAAATTATAAAAAATATAAAAATAAAATATTCACAAATGGAATTCCCAAAAATTCATAAAAATAAGATCTCAAAATATTTTTTACACATGGGGTATTTTTTAAAAATAATTTAAATTATAAAATAATACTATATACACTTCTTATGAAATTAATCAACATGATTTTAAAAAATAATATTCATCTAATTTAAAGGTGTTCTCTATATAATTTGGAAAATTTTCAATTTAAAACTACTTTTATAATATTTTATGGGGTAATAAATAAATATTTTAACTAGTATAAATTAAATTAATATGATACATTTAATAGTTGGAAATATTTATAGACATGACTAATATTATATATGTTCTTATAGGATTTTGAAAAAAAAATTATAAATATATAAATACTTAAGGAAACATAGTAACATAATAATGAAACTAAAATAAGTATCCAATTTTAAGGTGGAGTCATACAGATCAGTGGATTGAGGATGGAGGGTATGGGGGATTGTAGAGAAAGGAGGCAACATATACGAACCTATGAAAGGGGTAGGTATAGGTAGATTGGGGAAAAATAAATGTGAGGGCATGGGAGAGGGTGAAGAAACAATGGATTGGGGTAAAATAAGATCACTATAATGTCATTAAAATCCTTTGGGAAAATTAAAAACAGTCAAAGAAGAACTAAAAATGTTAAAACAATAAAAGAGCTTGAATGGTGGATCACAAGTCAAATACCAAGGGTTTTGAAAGTGTTGATACATTTGAGGAGACCGGCGGTGAAGTTTTTGTTCCACAATAGTTTAAACAACGCGAGTGATAGAGAATTCCATTAGGGTTATATTTAAATGGTCATAAAGGTTTTATTAGTTGTTTTTAAACAGCATTGATAAAGTCCCATATTTATCAGTGCTAAAATAGAAAGTGCTGACAAAATCAATTTTTCTCAGCGTTTTCAAAAAATAAATGATAAAGATAGGTTTTGTCAGTGCATTCTATTTTAGAACTTAAAAAACCTTTATTTACCAATTCTCTTTGGAAAGTGATGAAAAACACTATATAAAATAAATTAAAAAATATTAAATGAATATATATTAAAAATGAATAAACAATAAAAAATGAAAAAATAATAATTAACATTATTAATGAATATATAATCTTACATGCACAAATGTTATAAATGAGTGAAATTTAATAACTAATAATTAATATACTTCAAAAATATTAAAAAAATTAATGAGTTTTATAAATTATATAAATTATTAAAAATTTAAAAATGAATATATATTAAAATGAAATGAATACATATTAAATATGTACATTTCAACCATATTAAAAACCTTAAATTTTAATGAACAAATATAAATAAATAAATATTAAAAATGAATAAATTGCAAAAATATTTAAATAACTAATATTAAAATGGAAGAAATTATAACAAATTGTGAAAAATAAGTGACATTATTAGTGAAAAAATATTACGAAATAATATTAAATGAATAAATGTTTAAAAAATATTGAAATTTGATAATTAAAAAATCATCAGATTACAAAAATATTACAAACATGAAGCAGTGTTATTAATTATATAGATTATTAAAAAAATAAAAAATATATATATATTAAAATGAAAATGAATACATATTAATTATAGAAATTGAAACTATACTAAAAATATTAAATGTAAATGAATAAACATGTATAAATAAATATTAAAAATGTTTAAAATTACAAAAAAATATTAAAAATAAAAAATAAAAAATGAATAAATTAAAAAATAGTTAAAAACAATTAAGATTATTTATGAATAAATAATATTAAAAAGTAATAAATAGTATATATTGAATAAAAATTTAAAAAATGAATAAAATTTAACTATTAGAAACATAATATATATTAAGTATATTATGTTAATAAATATAATTCTAAATGAATATTAAAAAGTGAATAAATTACTGAAATATTATGTGTGAGTGTGTTCAATATAGAAATGAATTAATTTCATATATGTATATGTGAAATTAATGTAACACACATTTGAAATATGTTAAATTTAAAAAATAAATGAAATTTAATTAAACATCCATTACTTGATATAATTAGTCAATATTTTCAATTAATATTAATTTTTAATTATAAACCATTTTTCACTAAATATGTGGACTATTTAATATAAATATACATATTTTGTATTATATAAATCATATTTAATGAAATATTATATATATTGATATATATATATACATGAATATATTTATATATTAAAAATGTTAAATATATTAATAAATTATTATGTATAAAAAACATTATAAATGAATAAATTACCAAAAATATTAAATGAATAAATATTTAAATTCTATAAAGTATGAAAAAATTAAAAAAAACACACATAACATTATTAATGAATAAATAATATTAGATGAATGCATGTTTAAAATGAGTGAAATTTAACTAAAATATGAATAGATTGAAAGTAAAATGAATAAGATATTAATTAAATATTTTTTTAAGGAAATTAATATATGTTTAAATGAAAATGAATATATACTAATTATGTAAATTACAAATATATTTAAAATATTAAATGTTAATCCATAAATATAAATAAATATTAAAAATAAATAAAATAAAAAATATACTAAATAAATAAAAATTAAAAATTAAAAATTTACAAAAATATTAAAAAAATATTATTGAAACAATTATTAATAAAAATGAATAAATTTAATATATATATATATATATTAATTATAAATAACAATAAATGTTATATATTAAATATAAATATATAAAATTAATAAAATGTAATAATTAAAAACATATTATATTAAATATTAAATATTAAATATTAAATATTAACAAATAAAAATACAAAATGATAATATTAAAAATTTATATTATTTGTGTATATGTGTCCCTATAAAATTGAATTAATTTTGTATATTTATATGTTTTAAATTATTGTATAACATATTAAGTGTAACATATTGGTAAATTTTTTTAATACTAATTAAATATTTATTATTTGATGTAAATGTCAAATTGAAAAAAAAATGACATTGATAAAATAATATGTCTTAATTAGAAAATATTTTTTAATTAATATTAAATATTTTTAATTAAATTAATAATTCATTTTTCACTAAATATAGGGCATATAAATTTAAATGATTTATAATCAATATTTATTATTATATAAATAATATATAATAAAATTACATATATATATTTTATTTTATATCACATTTTTAACTAAATATCTCATATATCAAGTTAAAATATATATTTAGTCATATATAAAAGATATTTAATAAAATATGTTATATTTTTATCAATATAAATTTATTTATATATTAATATATGATTTGTAATGATATAATTTTTTTAAATGGAATATCACCTTTATCAGAACTTTTTATCTTTGATAAACATATCCTCTATCAGCACTACATAAAAGTGATGATAAATGGTGGACTTTATCAGCCCCAAAAGAGCATTAATAAAGGCAAGAACTATTTATTATTGGTTTTGTAGTAGTATATCCCAAGTGGTGTTGAGGAGGGGGTCGGTGTCGATGAAGTTGAAGGTGTCGCAATGGAGAGTGAATTTGAAGAAGAATGTGATCCCAAGCAAAGTATTTTATGGATAATGTTGGTCATACACACAAACACCCTGAGCTCACCCCACCTAGGATGAGCTAAGGCTGGCATCCATGGTGATGGGTTCATCAAAGATGAAAAGACTGGTGAAGTGGCTATCGGGAGTGAGGCGAGTCTTGTTTCTGTAGGCCGACTCCCCCACAATGGTGGAGGTGGAATTATGGAATTTTCATCTATAATATAGGATCTTGAGCAATAATAAGGTGAGTGTGTAGTGGGGGAGAAGGGCACTACAATCGATGAAGCCTTTAATAGTGCTAAAAAATGGATTTGTTTGTGCAAAAAAATCATTAACTACCTAAGTTCCCTTAAAAGATCAAGACCATTATTAGCAATAGAAAAAGTGTTAATAAAGGACCCCCTTTACGAGTGCTAAAAATAATTGATAAAGTGTGCCTTTATCATCATTTTCTTTTTATCCATGATAAATTTACCCTTTATCAGTACTTTCTCTAGAACTGATAAAGGCCATATCAACTGTTATACAGCTGAAAACCTATAACATCCATGCAACAACATTATAAAAACAAACCAATATAGGAATACATAAAAAGGAATTGAAATGTAAAGAAAACCATATTGTAATATAAATATCACATTACACCATAATTTCAATTAAAAATTTACATACAAATATAGATGTCATATTTACAATTAATCAAAAAAATTGCAACCCGTGTACAAAATCAAAACCAGCAGAAGTTTTCTAAAAATCAACCTCCATACTAAATCTTAACCTTACAAGAAAACCAATCTAGGTTTTTGTGATAGTAAATAAAAAAATAAATAAATTCTATTTTTAATGTTATATAATCCACATATGATAAATTATATTATTAATTACTATATATATTAATGATATTATAAGTTAATCATGTGTTGGACTGATTTTTGGTTAATTACTACACATCACAAATGAATTATTTATTGTTAACCTAAATTTTGAAAATAATTTGATCTCATTTTCTCAGTTTTGTCTCTATGATGCATATTTTTAACAAAAAGGAAACTTTTACATTGAAAACATTAACTTTGAGTCACACCTACCACATCGGGTGTCAAATTGACATGTACTAAATTCATACATGTTACAAATTAATTATGGATAATTTTCTTAAATTTTGAAAATAATTCAAGCATGTTTCTCATTTTTGACTTGTGATGTGGGTTTTAAACTAAACTGATGCTTTTAAATTAAAAACACATACTTCAATTCATATCGGCCACATCGTTTGTTTAATTGATGTGTATTAAATTCCTATACATCAAAAATTAATTATGTATAATTTTCCTAAATTTTAAATGTAATCCAAGATCATTTTCTTGGTTTTTTCTATGTGACACATTTTAAACTAAAATGAAACTTTTACATTGAAAACAGGTATTATGAGTCAAACCGACCACGCCATGTATTGGATGGTTGTGTGGTGGAATAATACATATCAAAAATGAATTATGGATTGTTTTAATAAATTATAAAAATAATTTGAATGTTTTTCTAAGTTTTAAGTATTTAACATGTTTTTTGAACTAAAATGTCAATTTTAAACTAAAAACATACACTTAGAGTCATACTGGACACACCGTGTATCATATTGAGGTGTGGTTGATTCCTACACATCAAAAATGACTTATTCATAATTTTCCAAAATTTTTAAAACAATCCTATCTCATTTTATCAGTTTTGGCTATGGGAAATGTGTTTTAAACAAAAATTGTACTTCTAAATTGAAAACATGCACTTCGAGTCATACCTGCCACATCGTCTATTGGATTGATGTGAGGTCAATTCCTACATGTCACAAATGAATTTTGGATCATTTTCTGAAAGTTTGAAAATAATCAGATCTCATTCTCTCAACTTTGGATGTGTAATGCATATTTTAAAATAAAATTGATCTTTTATATTGAAAACACACACTTTGAGTCATACTGGCCACATCATGTGTAAGATTTATGTGTGGTCAATTCCTATATGTCATAGATGAATTGTAAATCATTTTCATAATTTTTGTAAATAATCTATTATTGTTTTCTTTTTCTTTTTTTGCCTAGTGAAGAACATTTTAAACTAAAATAACACTTTTATATTAAAAAAAGCACATTGATTCACACTAGGAACATCATGTATTGAATTTATGTAAGATCAATTAGAACCCATCCAAAATGAATTATTAATTTTTTTTTATAATGATTGAAAATAATCTAATCTTGTTTTCTTGTTTTTCATTATGTGATGTGTGTTTTGAACTAAAGTGTTAATTTTAAAACATATACTTTTAGTCATATCGGGAACACTGTGTATCAGATTGAGGTATGGTTGATTCCCACACATCAAAAATTAATTATGGATAATTTTGATAAATTATAAAAACAATTTTATTGTGTTTTCTCATTTTTTTTAGTTGTTTATGTGTGTTTTGAACTAAAATTTCAATTTTAAATTAAAAACATACACTTAGAGTCATATTGGTAGCATTGTGCATCATATTGAGGTTTGGTTGATTCTTACATGTCATAAATGACTTATAGATATTTTTAAAAATAAAAATAAAAATAATATGAGCTTTTTTTATTAGTTTTGGATATGTGACATGTGTTTTAAACATAAATGGAACTTTTATATCGAAAACTCACACTTCAATTCATACCTTCCACATCTTTTGTCAGGTTGACATGTGGTTGATTCTTAAATGTAAAAAATGAATTATGGAACATTACCCTAAAGTTTGAAATAAATTCGAGCCCATTTTCTTAGATTTGGCTATGTGATTCATGTTTTAAACTTAAACAAAAAAATTTATATTGAAAACACAGACTTCAGGTCAAACTGCACACATCATGTTTTAGATTGACACATGGTATATTCCTACGCATCAAAATTGAATTATGGATAATATTTTTAAATTTTTAAATAAATCCAATATCATTTTATCATTTTTGGCTAGTGATGTTCATTTCAAACTAAAATGAAACTTATATTAAAAACACACACTATGAGTCATAATTTCTAGGTCGTATTTCAAATTAATGTGTGGTAAATTCCTATACATCATAAATTAATTATGAATCATTTTCCTAAATTTTAAAAATAATCTGATCACATTTTCTTATTTTGAGCTATGTGACACCTTTTAAACTAAAATAAGATTTTTATATTGAAACCATGTACATAGAGTCATAACAACCACAGCGTGTATCAGATTTTGGTGTGGTTTATTCCTACACATAAAAACAATTTATGGATCATTTTCTTAAAGTATCAAAAATATTTTAGTGTGTTTTCCCAATTTTGAGTATGTCACATGTGTTTTCAACTAAAATTTCAATTTTAAACTAAAAATATATACTTTTAGTAATACAAGGAACATTGTGTATTAGATTGATGCGAGGTTGATTCTTACATGTCAAAAATGACTTCTGGATCATTTTTATAAAGTTTTAAAAAAAATCCAAGCTCATTTTCTCAGTTTTGGATGTGTGACCCACATTTTAAAATAAAATTCTAATTCTATATTGAAAAAATGTACATTGAATCATAACTATAAAATAATATGTCATAATGATGTGTGGTCAATTCCAATATATTACAAATTAATTGTGGATCATTTTATAAATTTTAAAACAATACAATATTTTTTTCTTAGTTTTTTCTATGTGATGGATGTTTTAATCTAAAATAAAACATTAATATTGAATACATGCACCTCGATTAATTCTGGCCAAATCATGTTTTTGGTTGATGTTTGGTCAATTCCTACACACCGAAAATGAATTATGGATCACTTCCTAAATTTTAAAAAAAAACTGATCTTGTTTTCTCATTTTTGTCTGGTGACGTGTTGAAAACTAAAATGAAAATTTTATAATAAAAATAAAATTTCGGATTCATACTGGTCACATCATGTATTGGATAGAATGTGGTCAATTCTTACATATCAAAAATAAATTTTGGATCATTTTCTTAATATTTGAAGATAATCCAATCTTGTATACTTGGTTTTGAGTGTGTGATGTGTGTTTTTAACTAAAGTGTCTATTTTAAACTAAAATCGCATACTTCAAGTGATACTGGAAACACCATGTATCAGATTGAGGTGTGTTTTATTACTACATGTCACCACATTTCTTATTATTCTTAAAACTTGGTGCTCTTGAAGTGGATCATATCCTTGTTGATAAGGAATTCCCACTATGTATGTGAGTGAATTCAAGAGCATGTGCTTTTAAGAACAACAAGCCTTCAACCGTCACACCATTTCTTATTAATCTTCAAACATTATATCTATGAAAATTAATTAAATAAGAAGTAAGATGTATCCTTTCCATGATGTATATATATAATCTTGATTGATTTCCTTACTTCCCTTATCTCATTTTTAGTCTTGAATTCCAATCCCTTACAAGCATAAGAAACATTAAACATTTTACTAGATCCACTAGAATCCGTAGAGTGTAACCCTCTATTGTAAATATCCTTGAGAAATATTTAATAAATAATATATAAGGATTATGATATTAATTCTTCACATCCAAAATGTATCCCTATGGTCATATACCATACTATATCACAAACATAATAGGAAATTACCTAAATTTGACGTCGGCAAACATTCTAACATCATGAACTCTTCCCACTCATCTCTAAAAAAAATTACTTCTTATTTTGAGTACTTAGATTATTTTAAATCATAGTATTACTGATAAAATATATATAAAAAAATTATTAACAAATATTTTTAATGAAATTATAATTACTATCATAAATTACATGTTTGGGTATGCTATTATTTTGATGGTATATTATATCTTTCATAAATTATCAAACCTAATATACACAATCATTTTTTTATTTTTATTTTTAAACATTATAATAATTTACCAAAATAATTAAATTGTTTTGAAATATGTTTTAATAGTTAAATCTTACTATATATACCTTAATACATTTCCATTTTAATAAATCTATAGGCTCCTTATGTTCAGTCACCGACCTCATATCATCATCTATCCAATACTTATAGATCACCCATTCAAAATAAATTTTTCATTAAAACAAAAAATGAGATATATAATTCAATTTTTATATGAAAAATATTGATTTAAATGCATTAAAAATTCACAATAGACATCACTTGTGTTTGGTTTGATGGAAATCCATGCTTTGGATCCAAAATATAAACATTTGGGAATCCAAATTGATTGTGATGAGCATCCAATGCTTCCTAAAAAAACAAAAAACAAAAATTAGTGAAAAAAAATATATGATTAGATTATAGAGTTTTACCCCTGTATTGTAGGAATCAAGATAATTCTCTTATATTTTAATTTATTCTCAAAATTCATTCTTAGTGCATCTATTTTCTTTTTAATTTCTTTTGATTCTAAATAAAGTTCATGTGTAGAAATGATAGAGGTATTGATGAGTAAAAATCATGATTCACAAGTTTTCCCTTAATATAGTAGTAATATATATTCCTATATAAAATATTTTTAGTCATTAATGATAATTAAAATAGCATATCATTTTTTGGCCAAATAGATTATAAAAATGTACCTCATTATGCATTCCTAGGTGAGTCTCTCATCCATTAAAACTTGATAGTCTCATTTATACTCTTTAGATCGACTATATCTATAATTAAATATCCAAATATTTCTTCTTCATATAGACTCTTGGTCATATTTCCATCTTTCAATGTTGTGTTTGAGTGAACTTGTATTGTTAATATATGTGCCAGTGGCACTGGAGGGGGGGGAGGAACTCCCGGAATGTGATTTTGATTTCTTGGTTTATTCCCTGGATTCTTATAATCTGACCTTCTGTTTCCCCATCATTTTATTCATCTATAATTCCATACCTCATTTTAGACCTTTTTTATCAAATTTTAAGGATTTTTCCTTTGAAAGATTTTTTTAAGAGAATACCTCATGTATATTTATAATATTAGATGGCCATACTTGGAAATTTTCAATAGTATTATCAACTATAGTAATATATATATCATCCATAAGAATAGGAAACTAATCTTTCAACTCATGAGCCACTTAAATACCCATTTTCATGGGATCTTTTGGGATTTTTTTATTATGTATCATGTCTCCTGGGATATTATACATTATACCACTCATAACAAAGTGATGTGTGGGTGTTGATAGAATTAAATTATATACAACATCACCCTATAAAATTTTTGTAATATAATGTTATCAGAAGTTTTTTTATTCATATTTAGAAGAAAGAGTAATGAAAAAATTGATTACAATAGGTAAGGTAAGCAGTTGAGGGAAATTGATAGCCTCAAATATATTGGGGTCATTGGTCTCTTCATGTACTGATCTTTATTCCTCTACAAATTTTATTTGATCATTTTATAAATATTTGTACACTAGACTAGACCAAAAAATAATATCTTTCAAAGAATATATGTGTGGTTTCAGTCCTTTCATTATCTCATATGTATCTCCTTATATATTTTTCTTCTTTAAATATGTTCTAGGTGAAACTCCAAAACCTACACATCTAACACAACTATACTGTTCTGGCCACTTACAAGATACTAAAAGTAGTTTCTCTTTGGGTATAGTCAATGTTTATTCTTATGTTGAAACCATATAAAAGGCCAACATAAATAAATAGATATTTTTATGTAATAATAATATAAATCTTATAAATCATAAATAATTACTATTATGTCATACTTACACATGATTCCCATACATCGTGTCTGATTTCATCAACTAGTTTACCTTCTTTATTTACATCGGCCTCCTTCTATAGCACATGAAATAATATAGAATTTTCTTCAAATTTTGATTCATCAACATGAATATAAACAAAGAAATATATTTTGTTTCATATCACATTAAACAATTATTATAGATTTTAAATACATTTCATTTTCATTTCAAGTGAATTGTACCCCATCCTTGATTTACAATAGGGGTTCATTAATTTTGTTGAACATTGTTTATTTTCAGCACTATTTGGTTTCATAAATTAACAATTTATATCAAAGTGGTTAAAATAAATAATGTAAAATAAAATATTATCGACTAAATTTCACCTGAAATTATTAATCATTGTGGTAACTAATGAAATATTTCCATGTATCATGTTTTGTAATTTTTTCATACATAATAGGTGGATGGGGGCTTACTTTCCCCTCTACATCCCTAAGAATGTGATTTTTAAAAAGTGTCTGGAATCATACATGATCTTTTCTAGTGAACATTAAGAAATATTTCTTATAAAAATAATCTAAGATAAATGAACTCTGCAAGGGATAATAAAAGGTAAATCAATGTTTCGTTAAAAAAAATTGATAAAATAGATAAAGTATATCTTAGCATTACCATATTATCTTCCCAAAGGGTTTCCTTCAATACAGGAAAGGTATGGTTCCATGAATCTATATCAATTTTCACATGCATCATCATTTTGAGCCCAACATAACTAATGAATATTGACTTGTTGGGTTCAAAAGGTTAGTCATGTTTATTCAAAAAAACCTCAAATTTTATACCCTTGTTTATTACCTTGATAGTTTTATTTAAGATAGTGATGCTACATCATTCTTGTTTTTTTCATCGAAATTATTTTTATCCCCTAATAATTCAACAGTTTCTTCATCAATCATTTGTTGTTCCTTGGTATTAGTCAAATTATCATGTGTAGAATTCATTAATTCATGATTAGTAAAAAAATTAATTTATATTAAGATAATGAATTAGAGAACACATAATATTATGAGAAAAATAATAGTATATTAAAAAACACATTAACCTACTCATTGAACACTTGTTTTCTATAAAGTTTAAATGGATTTGGATTCTCTATCGATTATAGAAATACCTTCTTTGTGGTCCCCTCTAATATAAAAGGCATTGTCTACATTGGGACCTCATTGAAATGATTGTGATCTCTCAATTAAAGGGTCATCTTCAATTGAATTTTCATCTGGCCCTACAATCGTTTTAGTCACCAAAAGGACAATTGACCAATTCTTGTTTTCTGGATCTAAGACATAAAATACTTTCAATTCTTGTGATTCCATTATGAATGGATTCTCCTTATACCCTTCCAAACTAATCTTCACCTTCAAGAAGCCCAATTTATTGACTTTCATTGCACACCTGTGTCAACTCATTTGAAATAAAAAATAGGTACTTCAAATGTTTTATAATCCAAATCATATATTTGTTCAATGATGTTGAATTATAAAATATTCACATTATTTGTATTTCAATCCATGGAATCCGATACATGCATTATTTTCTCCACAAGCATAAATCTACTATTTTTAATCAAACTACATTTATATTATTCTTTTCTATAGAATGTATAAGTATTAATTAAAAAACCAGTTAAAGACATAACATTTACATTTGGTCCCATTTCTAGTAGTTGAAGTCATTTTATAGTTGAATTTATATTTTCATATAACTTCTTATGAATAAGATCTTGGAACCATCTTACAAACTATTAATTATGTGTGTTTTATATCCATCCTTTATCCCATGATGGATTCAAATGTCTAATAATTTCATTATGGGCTTCAACATATGAAGAAACCTATGTGCTATTATATAAAATATAAAGGTGATCTTGCACTTGCACTATAATTGTGATTGTAACACCATCTGTTCTAAAAATCCCTTCTCCCATAAGGCATCCACAATGATGAGACTTTGGAAGACTAAATGTATTAACATCTGATCGGTAATCAGTACATAATTCAATATCTTCTTCAATAATATATCATTTTTCAATACAACCTTCTATATGAAATCAATTCTTGAAGTACCCTTTCAAAATCTTCATATGTCATTCAATGGGGTACATCTATCTAAAATGGATAGAACCACATAGTTAAACCTATCTAACTAATTTAACTGTGAGGTACACCATTATATCAAATAATGTTGGTAGGTTGAACATCTATAATTCACATAATAGGACTATAATCTCCTTATTTGGGATTGAAAACTTCACTGGGTCTATAACGTTAGTTTATATGGTTTTGAAAAAGAAGCATAATCTGGTTAATGTATGTTGTAATTTTTTAGGTAGAATACAACATGGAATGACGAACATTAGGTATTTCATCAAAACATGACACTACTATAAAAAACCCTTTAACTACATTGGCCTTTATCAGTGATAGAAAAAAGTGGTGATAAAGGTTCCCTTTATCAGTGCTAAAACAAGCGCTGATAAAGGGTGTCTTTTATCAGTGCTTTTTTTCTAGAGCCGATAAAAGGCACCCACTATCAGCGCATTTTTTAGCACTCATAAAGGGTTCCCTTATCAGTGATTTATTTTTACCACTGATAAAGGACACCCTTTATCACCGCTTCATTTTTAGGGCCCATAAATGAATCCTTTATCAGCACTTTTTTTACACTGAAAATTCCAAATAAAATAAAATAATTAAATAAAAAATATATATATTGTTATAAAAATATTAAATAATTTGTTAATTAAATAATTATTCAAAAAAATGAATAAATTGACTATACTATATATAAATTACAAATAATAATAAATATTATATATTAAATATATATATATATGTAAAATTAAAATTAAACAATTAAAAATTAAAAATAATTAAATTGAGAAAATATTAAAAAATTTATTAATTAAATAATTATTGATAATGTAAAAAATAGTATATTATATATATATATATATGTGTGTGTGTGTGTGTGTGTATAAATATTATTTATATAATACAAAATATTTATGCTTTATATTAAATAGTAATATATTTAAGGAATAATGGTTTAAAGATAAAAAATAATATGAATTAAAAATACTGACTAATTGCATCGAGTAATAGATATAATTGAATGTCATTTTATTTTTCAATTTAACATATATCAAATGTATTATATTGATTTCACCTATACGTAATTAATCTATTTTTCTATACAACACACAAAAATATTTTTTTGGGAATTTAATCAATCTCTACTATTTATTATATATAAATATATATATTTACTATGTTTTAATATTTTCAATATGTATTCAACTTTATTTCAATATATATCCACTATCTAATGATTTATATTTAATTAATCAAAATCATCCAATTTTTCAATATAGTTAAAGTGTACTCATTTTTTATTATTCAATTATACTCATTTTTAACATCCATGCACTTAAGATTAAATATTCATTAATAATGTTAAAAATAAATTTATAACCAAATATATATAAATCAGTATATTTATAAATGTATATTTACTATTTTTATACATTTATAATTATAAATAAATAAATAATATTTTTTAAGGAAGTATTTGTATAATTATAAATAATTAATTATATATGTTTAAATAACTATAAAATTATAATAAATTTATTTAAATAATGAATATATTTACTATATTTATATTTATATAAATATATATAATGATATAAATATTATTTTTTAAAAGGTTTTTATATAATTATAAATAAATAATTATATATTCAAAGAATTTTAAAATTATTATTTTATAAAAAGTACTATTATAAGTATTATAATTATATATAATAAATATACTTTTTAAAAAAAATATTTTCTTTGAAAAAAGTATTAAAATTATTTATCAATGTTTTTTAGCGTTGATAAGGATTCCTTTTATCAGCACTTATTAACTTAGCACTGATAAAATGTATCTTTATCAGCACTTTTTTAAAAGAATTGCTAAAAGTATCCAGATCTATTTTAAGAACACTAACCATTGTGAACCAGTTCACAATATTCAAAACTCTCTACAGAATCCACCTTTTGTCAGCACCCTTCATTCTTGAATCCATGCTTGAATCATGGATAAATTCAAGGCTCTAACAATTCCAAGGCTCAAATCCAAGGCTCGAGCAATTCAAGGTTCAAATGAAACCAAGGCTCGAACGAAATCCAAGTTTATCGATATCTCTAATCTCCCTCGATTATCCACTGAACCTTCTCCTCCCAAATTCTTGTATCCTAACAAGTTCAATTTTACTATCCAATAATAAAACAACCCAAAATTCATTATTTTTAAGATATATTTAAGTATCATCTTCCTCGATAGCATGTGGCTCTCCTTGGGAAAACATTGGTATTATGCGATTTAAAATATATTAAACCCAATGTTGTATCTTGTTTTTGTGAGGTAAAATGTGCTCCCAATACCTATATTCGATGGAATATACCTCTTTGAAATCATAAAATTTTGAAAAATTCATCCATATAGCGGTTGGTGTGGTCATTAGTTTGGAATATTCCCTTGAAAATCACTTTGGAACCACTTTTTCATATTTTTATTGAGAAATTAATGTGTTATGATTTCCTTGATTTGCCTATAAGCCAAGGAAAAAGTTTCTCCAATCATAGATATCTCGATATCATACCTCATACGTTCTACACAAAAAAATTGTGTTTTTTCCATTTTACAAGTATTATGTCTTCAATATATATGAGTATCAACATCCTTTGATCATTCATCTTATTGATTTAGAGGTTTTGATCAACTCCACCTCACTAAAAACCAAGATTTCTTAGGTATTGATCCAGCCTTAAATACGAGGGCCTCATTGATTTCTTTATCTTATACAAATAATCATTCAACTGACACACCTTTATCTCATTTTCATCCATAATAAACCCATTTGGTTTCTTAATGTATACTCCCCCCTTAAGAACTCCATTGAGGAACATAGATTTGACATCAATTTGGTATACTTTTAAATACATTTTCACTGAAATATCTATGAAAGTTAAAATAGTTTCTAACTGGGCTATGGGAGTAAATTTATCATAAATATAAATTCCTTTAATCTAGGATTTCTCTTTTCATGTTATACATTCTTTATTTTGATCCACTTTTCCATAGTTGATGAGTTTATTATTGAACACCCACTTAGTTCTGATACCATTTCTGTCTTCCATCCTTGGAACAATTTCTCATGTCACGTTTTTCTTATTCAGATTAAGCTCCTCATGCATATATTTGATCCAATTATCATCCTTGTTAGCCTCTCGAAATGATTTAGGCTCTACTTGAGAAACAATGATGTTTTTTGTAGAGTCTTACTCTTTTGAGTTTTCATCGAAACTATCTGATCACCAATGACATTTTATTCATTGATTTCAACCATGATTATATTTATTGTCGTTGATAATCCCTCTTTATTTTCCACACTATCAATGTCTTAATTTGATTCCACCACAGCCCCATGTTCTCCCCCTATTCTACTTAATTCAACATTAATTTCCACTAATGTTTCATCATTATTTTAATTGTTAACAATATTTCCATTCTAATAAGTACAAAATATCTATTAATTTTATCTTTTTCATCATAAAATCATCTCAATATGCCCTATTTAAGTCAATATTTAATTTTCTCATTACACTACTACAAAAGAGGTCTTTAACAGCGCTGGAATTTATCAGCGCTAGAAAAATGCACTCATAAAGTCCATCTTTATCACTGCTAAAATAAGAACTCATAAAGGGCGACCTTTATCAGTGCTAAAAAATCACTGATAAAGGGAACCCTTTATCAATGCTTTTTTATTGATTATAAAATGTAACCTTTGTGAGTGCTTTATTTTAGTTTGGATAAAGATGGAATTTATTAGCACTTTATTTTTAGTGCTGATATAGGGTCGCCTTGATCAGCACTTTTTAGTGTTGATAAAGGTCTAGAATAAAATCAAATAATTAAACATACAAAAAAATAACCATTTCATTAATTAAATAATTATTGTTAAAAATTAATAAATTAAAAAAACACATAGAAAATTTTAAAAAATAATAAATAGTATATATTAAATACATAGATATGTAAAATGAATAAAATAAAATAATTAAATAAATAAAAATTTAAAATGAGTAAATTGAGAAAAATATTAAACATTTTATTAATTAAATATTTTTTGATAAAAATGAATAAATTTAATATACATATATATCAATTATAAATATTAAGTTATTGTATATATTAAATATAGATATATAAAATGAATAAATTATAATAATTAAACAAAAAATCGAAATGAATAAATTGAAAAATTATTTAAATATTTGTTAATAGAACAATTATTAATAAAAATGAATAAGTATTATATATATATAAATTATAAATAGTAATAAATAATATATATTAAATGAATAAAATGTAACAATTAAAAACATATTAATGTCTTATTCATTTTTAATGTTTTTTTATATTTCAATTTAACATATATCAAACACTATATGTTACATTGATTTCATGTAAACATATATATGTAATTAATGCATCTTTATATAAAATTCACATAAAAATATATTTACACAATTATTGAAATCTTATATAGAAACAAATACACCTAATATTTAGGTAATTTAATCAAATTTTAGTGTATTTTAGAATTTCATTATAAAATGATACATTTAATATATTATGTTATTAATTGTTCAATTTTATTTATTTATTTTGAATACGATTATAGTTACAGAATTATATATTCTTTTTTAATATTTTTTTATTTTTTATTTGATTTTTTAATTCGATCATTTTCTATTATTTATTTATATATATTTATTTACTATGTTTTAGTATTTTTCAATATTTATTCATATTTACATCAATATATATATATATATTTTTTTATTTTTTTATTTTTTTATTTTTTTATTTTTTTAATAAGTTATATTCAATTAATAAAACATGTCCATTTTTTCAATATTTCTAAAGTGTACTCATTTTGAATTATTCAATTTCACTCATTTTTAAAATGCATGTATTTGAGATTATTTATCCACTAATAATGTTAAAAATATATTTTTAAATAAATATTTATAAATAAATTTATTTATAAATGTCTATTTACTATATTTATAAATTTATTGTTATTATAAATATATAAATATTATTTTTTAATAAATATTTATTAATATTTAAAAAAGTATAATTTTATAATAAAATTATTTATATAATTATAATTATAAATCCTTTATCAGATTTAAAGTTTTAGTGCCCATAAAAAGGAATATTTATAAGTGCTTTTTTAGTACTGATAAAGATAGATCTTTATCAGAACTAAAAGAGTATTTTTAAAATAAATATTTATCATCACTAAAATGTTAGTGATGGAAAAAAATATTTTCTATCAGTGCTTAATAATTTAGCACTTAAAAAAGTGATCTTTATTAGTGCTTTTTTGAAAGTGCTGTTAAAAGTGTCCCCGGTCTATTGAAAATAAACCAAATTGTGACTCAGTCACTCGAAAATCTAAAGCTCTCACAAAACTCCCCTAGTGCTGGCATGAATCCTACACATTCCCTCATATGAATCATTTCAAGAATCTAATGTATGTTATTTTCTACTTTTCCCCTATCATTGTTTGATTTTTGCGATTATGTGTTATGTATTTTTTCATTGTTCTTGACCATGACAAATCCTACATCTCATCTCCTTGCCACTAAAATACAACAAGTGGTTCTATTTCATCTATTTCATACATATATGGTTTTTATGAAATAGAAGGATGTTTTAATATAGTAAGGTCAATCAAAATATTTACAAAAGATATGTTTAATGGTTTTATTGGAACTTTTGATTCTATTTGTTGTGTAAGGAATGTCCAAAACATTGCTTTATGTTTCCATTTTCTCTTCCTAGTCTCTAATTCCCATGTACCAACCATGGGATTAAGTTATTGATCTATATGGCCCAATGAGGACCTCAAATTCCACACTACTCTAATTTACTTTGTTTTCCATGGGCAATCCCATGTGCCCTGATCTTTAATTAAATATTATTAAAATAAATATAAACGATATCCATTGATGTCAAAAAACACTTAATCTGTAATGTTTGTTCCTTAGTTTTTTCTTATTACACCACATAAAAAATATGTTGTTATACAGGAAACACATGTAAAAACATAACAAATATGTTCACATGTGTGAACACAAGTGAAAAAAACACATGTATTCACAAAAAACAAAGAATAAAAGTGTGTCATTAGGCAACAACATAGGCTCTCGTTTCAACAAAACTTCCAAAAAATTCCTCCTTATCAGTATAATATATGTCAACAAAAAATACATGTGGACACAAAACATAGAATGTATGATTATATACATGACACAAAATACATGTGAACACAAAACACGTAACATATATAAATACAACCCATATAATACATGTTAATGAAAAACACAAAACATATATAAATATGTGAATATAAAACATATAAAACCTGTGAATAAAAAATACATTTTCACACAAAACATGATGTACAACATGAATGTAAAGATAAAACAAAAAAATACATGGGTTCACACATAATAAAAATTAAAAAACATATATAAAATGGACTAAACATGAGTTCTATATGGACTTAAATTTTCATATTTTTATGATTTTTTATTAAAATATTTCTTTTTCCCTTAATTCAAGAGGTAAAAAACTTTTTTTTGTTGGCCTGTAATGTCCAATAGTCCTAAATACTCCTTATAGTAATGTAACTCTCACTAAAATCATTAATCAATTGAAATCATCATCACAAGAGTGAAAAAGATTGTAGAATCAACTAAAACAATTCTATTGGCAATAGTGGATAATGACATTCATGAATAATTATAGAACATTTGTTAAAATTTAGAGTAAGGTGAGTCCCAATGGATGTCGCACCATAAGTCCAAGGAAAAATCCATCCAAACAGTTGATTTGTATGCCAAAGGAAATCAAATTCCCCCTCCACCTATAACCTCTTCCCATGTTTATTATTCTCATCTACTTCCAACAGCCCCAGCAACTATATATAGAAAATTAAAATTATACCCCTTGTAATTACTAACCTGGACCTCACCTAGAAAACCATCCCCCCAATTCCTATCAGCATTGCTCTATGTGAAACCACTCTCAGTCATGAAATCATTGAATTTATCACTCCACTATCTAGATGCCTATTTCAATCCATTGATATTACACTTCATCTTTTATAACAAGTGTATGTTCTGATTGTCCTCAAAACATGCCAATTTCTTCATGTAGGTTTTTTCCATAGTGTCATATTTTGGATGGCATAACGATCTCAACTTTTTAGTTATAATTTATGGAAAATAATTTTTCTATATTATTAAAAGTCCATTCCCAATGAAAACTGTAGATTACTTTTCTAAATAAAAATCCTAGAACCGTAAGAGGGGTATCATCAAATGTGTTTTATAATAAATTTATAAGTAGGTATATAATTACCTCAACATTTAATTACACTTTTTAATATTATTATTAACTACATTTCATCATACTATTTTTGAACTATGGGATCCAAGTCCATAATCCCTTTGGGGATCCACATGGGAACCACAATCTCTGAACATAATAGGAACCACAATCTCTCTCTCACACACACACACACTTACCTATACCTACATAATGTCACCCCTACTCTTTAAAATCATTCCAGCTTCATATGAGACCACTACAAACTTCATATCCATCTACTATTGTGAAAGAATCATACAAAAAATAAATTTCATAAGTAACATGAATAAATTTTTTTTTAAAAAGGACCATGGGTTTCAAAAATAAGGTCGGGTAAATAAGGATTCATTTTAGTAAGATAGATATACAATAAAATAGACTCTATTCATAAAATTGTACAATTTCATGTATCTTTCATGATAATTGTTACTATCTTGAAGAGAGATATAATACTTCATTGTTGTAGTACAACTAACCTTCACTACCTTTATTTAATCCGTCCTCAGATGCTTGATTGCCTTTCATCCATTGATAATGGATTAGACTCCCTCTTTCAAACTAGCCTTCCTCCCATCATTGTGGTTCCAAATTTCCTTTATGAGATACCTCCCACTCAGATTTTATTCATTAATTTCCATCAAATCTACTACCATGGATTTGAATACCACATAACGCAACTCATTCTTCAACTCTTTCTACCTTTAAACCTCCTCATTTACTAATTCCAGAGAAAATAAAAAATGACACCAAAAAATTAATCAAAACATAATGAATGAATTTTTTTGGTTTCTTGATATAAATTTCTTATATGACTAACTCGGTTATTTTGAGAAAACTTCATCAAAAATTTCTTTTATTTTGAGTGTGGTCACATTGGATCCTATTAGAATTATGCATTTAAGAATACTTGAATGAGAATACTACTACGATGAGTGACCTCCTAAAAATACTAATATTGTAAATTTTTTTGGGAAAAAAAACCTGCCAAACAAACCTTTTTATTATCTTCCCCTTAAACCATGATAAATCTAAAAGGGTTCCAATATGATTCTAAAAGGTATTCCTCCTATAATTAGTAGAGCTCTCCAGCCCTATTTTTGGCTTCATCATCATGAAAATTTCTCTTGATATCTTAGAGAAATGTCCAGTTTTCATGATCTCTCATCTGCCTCACACCAATACCACCACAAGTTTGTATCTCTGCTAAGTCTTTCTAAAGAAAGAAACAAAGGAAGTGGAAAACAGTAAATGTTTGTGAGTAGAATTAAATGACTACAAGTGAAATTCATGTGTATTTTAATGTTAATTCCTTCATTTTTGAAATTTAATATGTTAAAATCCATAATTAAAATTACATTTAGGTTATTTTTGAACCTTAGTGGCAACTTGACTTTTATCACTTGAATAGTTATTATTGAATTTTTTTGCTTGAGACTCCTCCCCCATCTCTTCTATGTTGTTTGAACTTCTCTGAGCAATATTCATTCAAAATGATCACCAGTACCTGGTATGGGATGAATTTGGTTAAATTATTTCAAGAAACATAGTTGGATGTCCACAAAAGATTGGGATGATAAATATCAAACAATAAAATGAAATAATGACTATTCAGGAGGTATGTCCTTAAGGAACTTTGGGACCATAATGATGGGAGGAAGCCTATTTTGAAAGAGGGAGTCCAATCCATCATCAAGAGATGGAAGTAAATCAAGTGTATAATAAAGGATTAAATAAATTTAGTGAAGGTTAGTTTTACTAGAGTATTGAAGTATTATATCTCCGTTCAAGAAAGTAACAATTTTCATGAAATATGCATGTAAATGTGGAAGTTTATTCATGGATTGTATTGTATTGTTTTTATTCAACACAAATTAAATGTTTGACTAATAATATAGATAATTTATTCTGTATATGATGATGTTACCAATCCTAAGGAAGAATATACTATTGATTGTTTGGATATTACAATAATTAGTGATGTTATTAGAGATTTCATAGTTTGGTTGTCTAATATTATAAAGATATATAAGGTATGTATTTAACAAAAAATTTCATATGAAAACCCTATAATAGTTGATGATAAAATTTCTAAAGTGAGTTATGATATTATAGATGGATAAATAATTGGATAAACATAGTTTGGAATCAAGAAAATTTATTGAATCGACGAAGAAAACTAAACAACCTTCTAAGAGTACCATCTCCCTACTAGTTATAGAGAAACAATTATTATCATTACAACTTCATGAAGAGACCACATTTAAAGATATAACTATTTCTGACATTGAATATGAAGAATAAATATACAGAAATTCCTTGACAGATGGAATTGGTCTCAAGACTCTAAATGAGAACGGTTGAGAATCTCAGTTGTTAATATATACATAAAGTACATTTTCATAATAATTTTATCCAAATAATGATCTAACATGTTTATTAAAGCTTATAACTATTCATATTTTGTACAGGAATTTATATCACAAATATATAAATGGAATATCATGTAAATCGTGATTTTTATTCATTAATCCCGCTATCATTTCTACAGTAAAACTTACTTTCGATAACAAAACAATTGAGAAGAAAAAAGATGAGTTACTTGAATCTTTTAATAAAAAATCATCAAAAAATAGAATTTTTATGCCTATAACGAAAAGATAAAATTCTAAAATCTAATCACATAAAAGATATTTTTTATTTTTTTCATTAATTAATTGTTTTTTTGTTTTTTAGGTCACACTGGATGCTGATCGTAGTCTATCTAGACACCACAAATATTTTTTTTTCGGATCCAATGCATGGATACACAACCAACCGATCACACATGATGTTTATTTTGAATATTTAATACACAAAAATAAATATTTTATAGATAAACATCAAATTATATGTTTAATATTTTTTTTAACAATAATTTTGTTATGATAGGGTTGTTGCAAAATATATGCTTGATCGCGGCATGAAGTTGGTGTCTGAAGGGATAAAGCCTATGAATTACTAAAAATGGAAACAAATTAAGGTATATATAGAAATATTTAACTATCAAAACATTTCAAAAAAATATTTATTTTTTTAATGTTTTTACAATGTCCGAAACATGATAATGACATCTATTTAGGATGTTATGTTTACAAATTTATTAGAGAAATCATAAATCCTGAAATTACCAGCATACCCCAGTAGGTAATTTTTGAAGGTAATTACATTTTCATTAAATATATTTCATAATCATTTGTTTTTCTATATTTTCTTAGTACTATCAAGATTTTAAAAAACCTACATACTCAAAAGAAAAAATTATTTTGTTTATAGATGAGTGGGAAGCACACTTTTTGTCAAAATTTATTTCGACAAGAAATTTAGGTGATTACCAACTATGTTTGTGATATAGTATGAGTTATGACCTTAGAAATATATTTAAGCTATGAAGAATTAGTGTCAGAATTATTATATATTATTTTTTATATATTTCTTAAGGAAAATTATAATGTAGAAAATTAATTTTTTTAGAAGCACTGACTTTCAAATAATAAAATTGTTTGGAAATCATGAAGGTCAAGGCAGATTACGAGGCAGAGAAGGAGATAGAGGCGGATGCGGAGGGGAGGTGGAGGTG
This sequence comes from Viscum album, assembly GCA_963277665.1. Classification (NCBI taxonomy): domain Eukaryota; kingdom Viridiplantae; phylum Streptophyta; class Magnoliopsida; order Santalales; family Viscaceae; genus Viscum; species Viscum album. Next base: position 1,926,976,085 of record OY728160.1, read on the forward strand.
GAGGCAGAGGTAGAGTCAGAGGAGGAGTTGGTGGAAGAGGTAGAGGTGTAGGCAGAGGTAGATGTGAAGGTAGAGGCATAGTTGGATTCGAAGACCGATGCGGAGGAGGAGGCAGAGGCAAAGATAGAGGTGGAGATCGAGGCGGAGGAGGAGACAAAGTACTAGCTTAGAAATAATAAAATAGTTGGGAAATGAAGTAGAGTGAGGATCATACCATGATTTTGTTTTAGAAAAATTGTTTTAAAATACACAAAACTCTTTTAACTTAAGATAATATCCACTATGCAAGTGTTTTAGCTGATATATTGAAATAATTTTTTTCACCTCTTTTTTAAGTGATTTTATATAGGGTAGTAATCCACCTATAATATCATTTTATGTTAGAAGATTAAATTTATCCATTAGTGTTATTGAAGAAAAATATATATAACTACAAATCATCAAATAGGTATATAATCAAACATAATTATTTGAATAAATATGTCTATAATCAACCACATGAAGTGCGTGTTTTTTGTTTAAGATTATATTTTAGTAACAACACAAGTGGAATACTCAAAATTGAGGAAATTCATTTTAATTATTTTGATACTTTATTAAGATTATTCATAAGTCATTTGAGATTTTTAGGAATCATCCTCACCTCAATCTGACTTGTGGTGTGAGTAATATGGCTCCAAATGATTCTTTTTATTTAAAATTGACATTAATTTTAGTAAAAAAACAACTCACATACTCAAAATGGAGAAGACGCATTAGTATTGTTTTGGTACTTTAGGAAAATTATCCATAAGTCATTTGTGACATGTGGGAATCAACCAAACCTCAATCTGACACACGGTGTGATGGTATGACTCCAAGTATTCATTATCAGTTTAAAATTGACATTTTAATACAAAAAAAAAGTGTCACTCCATGAAAATTGAGAAAACATTCTTGGATTGTCTTGATAATTTGGTACAATGACTCATAATTCATTTTTTAAGTTTATAAATTATTATTATGTCAAAACCACAAATGATTCCACTTGTATGACTCAATGTGTGTGTTTCCAGTTCAAAATGACATTTTAGTAAAAAACAAAAGCGGCGTACTCAATGCTGATAAAATCAAATTTTGATTGTTTTGATACTTTATAAAAATGATACATAAGTAATTTGGGATATGTAGGATCTATCCTAACCTCAATATGATGCATGGTGTGACCGGTATGACTCCAAGTGAATCTTTTTATTCAAAATTGACATTAATTTTAGTGAAAAAAACAACTGACTTACTCAAAACAAATAAAATGAATTCATATTGTTTGATACTTTAGGAAAATGATCCATAAGTCATTTATGGATTTATGGAATCATTAACACCTCAATATGATTCACGGTGTGACCGGCATGACTCCAAGTGTCTGTTATTAGTTTAAAATTTATGTTTTAATACAATAAAAAGTGTCACTCACTTAAAACTAAGAAAACACACGCGGATTGTCTTTAAAATTTGGTATAATGATTCATAATTCATTTGTAAAATTTTTGAATTAGTATCATGTAAAATCTACACATTATTCCACCTGTATGACTCGAGGTGCATGTTTCTGATTTAAAATAACATTTTAGTAAGAAAACTACAAGTGGTGTACTCAAAACTGAGGAAACAAATTCTGATTATTTTGATACTTTAACAAAAATATAGATAATTCAATTAGAACATGTCGGATCCATATTAACCTAAATCTGATGCAAAGGGTGACCAGTATTACTCTTGGTGCTTCTTTTTATTCAAAATAGACATTAATTTTAGTGAAAAAACATCTGATGTAATGAAAACTAAGAAAACAATTCAGATTATTTTGGAAATTTAGGAAAATGATACATAAGTAATTTTTGATGTATAGGAATCATCTACACCTTAATCCAATGCATGGTGAGACCAGTATGACTCTAAGTTTCTATTATTAGTTTAAAATTGACATTTTAATACAAAAAGTTTCACTCACTGGAAATAGAGAAAACAAGCTTGTATTGTCTTGATAATTTTATAAAACAATTCATAATTCATTTTTTATGTGCATGAATCATTATCATGTCAAAAACAGACATGATTCCACCTGTATGACTCAAATTACATGTTTCTAGTTTAAAATGACATTTTACTAAAAAACACAAGTGGCATACTCAAAACTGATGAAACGAATTCTAATTGTTTATATACATTAAGAAAATGATCCATAATTCATTTGGGACATTTAATATCCATACTCAACTCAATCTGATTCATTTATTGATTGGTATGACTCCAAGTTCATATTTTATTCAAAATTGACATTAATTTTAGTGTAAAAAATAGCTGACAAAATCAAAACCAATAAAACGCATTCGAATTGTTTTGTTACTTTATGAAAATTACCCATAAGTCATTTTTGACATGTATGAACTATATACACCTCAATATGACATGCAGTTTGACCGGTATGACTCCAACAGTCTCTTATCACTTTAAAATTGACATTTTAATACAAAAAAAGTGTCACTCACTAAAAACAAATAAAACGTTCTCATATTGTCTTGATAATTTGGTACAACAATTCATAATTTATTTGTGACATGTATGACTTAGTATCATGTCAAAACCACACACTATGACACTTGTATGCCTCAAAGTTTGTATTTCCAGCTTAAAATGACATTTTAGTAAAAAAACACAAGTGGCGTACTCAAAATTGAGGAAATGAATTTTGATTGTTTTGATACATTAGTAAAACTATCCATAAGTCATTATAATGTTTAGGGTACTACCTCACCTCAATCAGACACACGGTGTGACCAGTTTGACTCCAAGTGCGTCTTTTTATTCAAAATTTACATTAATTTTCGTGAAAACAAAAACAGAAATACTCAATATTGAAAAAATTCATTTTTATTATTTTTTGTACTTTAAGAAAATGATACAAAATTCATTTTTTATGTGTAGGAACCAGTCTCACCTTTGTCTGATCCATGGTGTGACCGGTATGACTCTAAGTGTCCATTATCAATTTAAAATTGATATTTTCAATACAAAAATGTGTCACTCACTAAAAACAAAGAAAACACACACGGATTATCTTGGTAATTTGGTAAAATGATTCATAATTCATTTTTTAGCTGTATGAATCAGTCTCATTTAAAACCCACAAAAGATGCCACTTGTATGTCTCAAAGTGCGTGTTTCCAATTCAAAATGATATTTTAGTGAAAAAATGAAAGTGGAGTACACAAAATTGAGGAAACGCATTATTATTATTTTGATACTTTAGTAAAATGATCCATAAGTCATTTAGGACATGTAGGATCTAGACAAACCTAAATCTGATGCACAGTGTGACCAGTATGACTCCAAGTGCGTCTTTTTATTCAAAATTGACATTAATTTTAGTGAAAACAACAACTGGGAAACTCAAAATAGATAACAAAACATTCAGATTGTTTTGGTACTTTATGTAAATTATACATATGTCATTTTTGATGTGTAGGAATCATTCTCACATCAATCTGATGCACATTGTCACCAATATGACTCCATGTGTGTCTTTTTATTAAAAACTGACATTAATTTTAATTAAAAAAGAAACTAACATACTCAAAACAGATAAAATGAATTAATATTATTTTTTTACATTAGGAAAATTATATATAAGTCAATTTTAATATGTAGTAATTAGCCACACCACAATTCGACTCACGGTGTGACTGTTATGAATCCAAGTTCACCTTTTTATTCAAAATTGACATTAATTTTAGTAAAAAAACAACTAACATACTCTATAATAGTTTTTTCTTGAATTTTTTTTGAAATTTTATTCCATTTAAATTCAGTATTTGTATCTTGTTTTGGTAATTTTTTTGATGTTTCTGGTGATGTAGTGTGTTGTTACAGCACAGTGCATTTCCTATTTATAGTGATACAGTGTGTTGTAACATTACACTATAGTATTCCCCTTTATCAATGATAATAAATGATCAAATAAAAAATCTCTTTATCAAGGCTTGTAAAATCACTGATAAAGATCCATTTATTAGCACTTGTAGATGTTCTAATAAAGGGTTCCTATATCAGTTCTTTTTAAAGTGCCAATAAAGGAATCTGTATTAGTGCTTATAAAATCACTGATAAAGGTTCTCTTTATCAGTCCTACATAAAATCACTAATATATGGTGTCTTTTATCAGTGATTTTAAAATAATTGATAAAATAATGCTTTATCAGTGTTTTTATTTTCACTGATAAAGCTACCCATTATTAGTGATTTTCTTTCACTAATAAAATCCTTGGCCTTTTAACCAAATTGAGGTAGTCAGTACATTTTTAGTGCCGATAAAGACCTATTTTAGCACAGTTAAAGGCCTTTTTTGTTGTAGTATTGTATAATATGGTCAATTTTTCACTACCAAAAATAAATTTCCTCTTTCAAACACAATTACCATAAATTTTTACTGACACCAAATCAAAAAATGGTTCATCTAGTTTTCTATAACTTTGTAAAAATATATCCATCTTTGAAATGATAACCACTTATTAATACTTCTTAAAATCACTTAATTTATTTCATCACACATCTAATCATCACTATATATGTCTTACTATAATCCATCTAAAAACATATCATTCTTTAACATTGCCTTTTGGTTCCACCCTTACTAATATCTTATTAGCATGCATGTAATTCTCCCAAATGGGAGGCATTACCCCTTTTATAGAACACAATGGAGTAAAACTATCATCCTCATCAGTTTCATCTCCAGAATAGTTATTAAACCAATTTTTTTCTTGGGACTCATCCCCCATCTACTTTATGTTTCTTGTACTACACTAACCAGCAATCATCATATGGATGATTACTATTTTGATTATTCCAAGCAACATAGGTGCATGTCTACAAGAGATGAAGGATGGGTTCCAAACAACAAAATACAATGATAACTATTTGAAAGATGAGTTCATGATAATGAAAATTGTATATAACTTTCACCTTTGGATGAATTCAAGGGATAACACCTACCAGAGTGGATTAATTATTTTCTTAAATTCAATTACCTATTTTCTTCAAAGCATACTGAAATTAATTGAAACAATCAAATGTTTTGTTTCCCTTATTAGAATTATCTTTAACTTTCACCTTTTATAATGAATATATTATGTGTATTTATTTATTCTTTAAAAAAAATTAATATTTTATGAACCTAATATGATATCTTTACTTTCTCTCAGATGATTCAAAGATTCAATACAAGGTATCTAATTTTCTCCTCATCCTCCTCTCTCATTGATTTATTGTTTAGTGAGATATATTTCCATGTTTTTATCATTATTATTGCTTTATTATCATCATATCCCTATGATCAACAATGTTTTCATAGTAAAATCTTTATCTGTAGAATTAATGTATCATTTCATATTTATGTTTAATTTATTTCTTTTTAATATTTATCGTATAATAATTTTTTTGTACTGTTGTATTCTTTTGTTCTAGTTGGGTAGTCTTGTTCAAAGTTGTTCATGCTCATGAGGTATTGGACTTCAATCCAGCTATTGATATAATTACAACAAGGAACTTCATCAAGAATGTATACAACCATTAGGAAAAGGTGAATTCCCACTAATTATTTAAAAAATTTTGTTATAATTTTATCTATTATTTGTAAGTTAATTTTATTATCATTTTTATCTAATAAATATTTAGTTTTTTTCAAAGATATTTATTTTAAGTCAGATTTTTCTTTCAACTTTCTAAAACAAGCCACAAAATAGATAAAATGATTCTTTCTACCATTGTTACCATGTTTTCTATTTTCATTATCTTTCTTTGTTAAACTTCCAACACTATATTTTAATTAGATGTTTTTAGCCAAAAAAACCTTTTTTGTTGTTCAAATCTAGAAGAGTAGAGGAAGCTCATGTTCACATTGTGGTGACTTATAATGATATGCTAGTCACATGAACTTCCTCTCCTCCTCTTAATTTCAACAATGAGAAACGTTTTTCAGCTAAGAACATTAATTCAATATAAATTATTGGCATTTTGACATAGAAATATTATGTAAATGTAGTAAAATTTGTAATTAGGATTTTTTTGGGGCATTGGGATGTATAGGAATCAGACACACCTCAATCTGACACACAGTGTGACCAGTATGACTCTAAGTGCTTTGTTTTATTTAAAATTGACGTTATTTTTTGTCAAAAAGAAAAATGACATACTAAAAACTGAGAAAAAATATTCCTATTGATTTGATACATTAAGTAAATTATGCATAGGTTATTAGGGACATGTAGGAATAAGTTACACCTCAATTCAAATCTTTGTGTGACCGCTATGACACAATGTGTCTCTTATCCGTTTAAAATCGGAAGTTTACTTCAAAAAATGTCACTCATTGATAATAGAGAAAACATGCTCTAATTTTCTTACTAATTTAGTAAATCGATTCATAAGTCATTTTTGACATGTAGGAATCTGTCTCATGTCAAACTGATACACGATATGATTGGTATGATCAAAACTGCATGTTTCCAGTTTAAAATGACATTTTATATAAAAAAAATAACATACTGAAACATGAGGAAACACATTCATATTATTTTTATAATTTATGAAAATAATAAATAATTCACTTGATATGTTGAGGAATAATCCACACCTCAATATGATGCCCTATGTGACCGATAAGACTCCAAGTGCATCTTTTTATTTAAAATTGACATCAATTTTAGTAAGAAGGACAACTGGCCCACTCAAAATTGAGAAAGTGCATTCATATTGTTTTGATAATTTAGTAAAATGATATAAAAGTCATTTTTTATATTTATGAATAAGTTGCACCTCAATATCATACATGATGTGCCCGGTATGAATCAATGTGTCTATTATGAGTTTAAAATCGACACTTTAGTTCAAAAAATGTAACTCACTAAAAACTAAGAAAACATGATCATATTTTCCTAATAATTTAGGAAATAGATTCATAATTAATTTTTGATGTATAGAAATTGGTATCATATCAAATAGAAACACGATGTGATTGGTATGAGTCAAAGTTCATGTTTCTGATTTAAAATAACATTTTAGTAAAAATGAAAAGTGATGTACTCAAAATAGAGTAAACACATTCATATTGTTTTGATACTTTATAAAAATTATCCATATTAGATTTTAGATGTTTAGTTATTAGCCTCACCTCAATATGGCACATGGATTGACCGATGTGACTCCATGTGTGTCCTTTTATTTAAAATTGACATCAATTTTAGTAAAAAGGAAAACTGGCCAACTCAAAACCAAGAAAACAAATTTATATTGTTTTGATACTTTATTAATATGATCCATAAGTCATTTTTGATGTGTAAGAGTCATATACACCTCAATCTGATGCATAGTGAGACTGGTATGACTCCAAGTGTGTCTTTTTATTTAAAATTAACAATAATTTTAGTAAAAAGGAAAAATGACCCACTCAAAACCAAGAGAACACATTCAGATTGTTTTTATACTTTATTAAAATGATCCATAATTTATTTTTGAAATTTATGAATCATATTCACCTAAATAAAATACACGATGTTCCTCGTATGACTCAATGTGTCCATTATCAATTCAAAATTGACATTATAGTTCAAAAAGTCCACTCATTGAAAATGAAGAAAATGTGCTCAGATTGTATTTATAATTTATTAAAATGATTCATAAGTCATTTTTAATGTGTATTAATTGGTATCATGTAAAAATGACACACTATGTGACCATTATGACTCATAGTGCATGTTTCTAGTTTAAAATGGCATTTTAGTAAAAAAAGACAAGCAATGTACTCAAAACTAAGAAAACACATTCATATTGTTTTGATACTTTATAAAAACAATCCATAAGTGATTTGAGATGTGTATAAATTAGTTTCACTTTAATATGACACACATTGTGACCGGTATGACTCCAAGTGTGTCTTTTCAATATACAAGTGTCATTTTAGTTTAAAACACGCATCACACCACCAAAACCAAGAAAACAAGCCTAGATTGTTTTCAAATCATTTTATATTCTATTAATTAATTTATTTACTTATAATTTTTATCTTATACTTATTTATTTAATTTTCACACAAATAATTCTTGAAGATGAACAATAAATGGTGTGATGTGCAATAATCAACTGCAACTCAATCTGATATACAGTGTTCCTGGTATGACTCAAAGTTTAGTTTAAAATTAAAACTTTTTGTTAATTTATTTATTTATATTATTAGTAACATAATAATTTTTATCTTATATAGGTGTTTTTTTTGCTTGAGTAGGGGTTATGATTAAAATAAAAAAGAAGATTACTACTTTTGAATGTTTGTAATAATTTTTACTTATGTAATTAGATAAACCAATTCCTTAAATGTATATAATATAGAGTTTTTTTGTATTTTTTTTAAAATTTATTTCATTTAAATTATATATTCTTACTTTATTTTTATGATTTTATGGAGTTTTTGGTGTTGAGGTGTGTTGTTATAGCACACTACATTGGTGCTCCAGTGTTTTATTGCAGCATACTGTAGTATACCTCTTTGTCAATGCTTCTAAAAGCATTGATAAAATGGCCCTTTATTAGCTCTTTTATAAGAACTGATAAAAGACTTGATATTTTAATCTCACTATGGTTTTCAACACTACTTTAGTAATGATAAAGTCCATTTTTTGGATTGTTAAAGTCCTATTTTGTAGTAGTGTGACATTCATGTGATTTTAGACCCCATAACATCAAATTATTCTTTGAAACAACATTATTAATATTTTATGCATACCCATCTGGAACTTTTACACTATTAACAAAATTTTAAAATTGCAATTTCTCTTATCTAGATAGAGTTTAGGCTGCTGGAGGAAGAAAAGTACATCTTTCACCCTTCACTAGTGCCAACTCTTCCCTTATTCCCATGTCAATCATTCCCAACCTATCCTTTATTCTATATTTTATTTTGTCATGAACATTTAATAACGTTCCAATAACAAAATCAAATACATTTTTTCTACATCTATATAAAAAATACTAGTATGGTAATTCAAAAAAATGATATCTTTTTCTAACATAATTTTATAATGTTTTTCAAAAAGGGTTTACCAAAAACTATGTCGATATTTTTCACTTTATCGAATAGTTGATCACCCATTAGTGGAGATGGTGTTGCACCTTATTTTTAATTCCCTTATAATGTTGTCATTTGGGATCATTATTTATGTTGTTGAGGAAAAAAATTTCAATTTCATAAAAATATAGTCTTTCAGGAATGTTTCAACCAAACTAAGTGTGATCATTCTTCACAAATGGGACACCCCAACATTCTTTTAATGTTATTGCTTGAAAATTTTCTATACATAAGAAATTCATATATCATCCCATACAATATAGATCTCAATGTGAATTATTCACTTGTATGATTATCATACAATATAAAACCCATATCTCATATCAATTTAAGATCTTGAAATAATGGATCCAAATAGACAACAATATCATTACTGAGTTGTTTTGATCCAGATATAATCATAAGCTACATAGTGTATTTGTGCTTCATACATGACCATGATGGAAAGTTATAATTTACCAACATAATTGTCCATGTAATATGTGTAACACCCCAAGATTTCATAGTGTGTTATTTCTTCAAAATAATTCAATAACTTGCACTACACGCAACACTGAGTTCAATTGCACCATGACTTACCAAAAAAAGCCATTAAAAGAGGTCATGAATAGTAGTAACTAAATTTTAAACTTTATATAATCCTTATAATTTTAGAATCCATATTATGAGTTTCTTAGTCATAATGCAAGAACAGATTCATTTTCAGTATTGCACTTTTATCAACTTTTGATAGTGAAACCTTTTTAAATACAATATTTTAAACTTTTTGACTAAATGGAGACATCAAAAAATTTAAAATGAAACATCCCAAGCTTCCACGGTACGCTTTCCTTTGAATAAAACAGTAGCGTGTGTTGTACGCAACTTCGAGTTCTAACACACCGTAACCAATCAAACTAGCTGTTATGAATAGTAATACCTACTTTTTGAAGTTATATATATTTTATATTTTAAAATGGACTTCATTTTTGGATTCGGAATATCAAATTTAGCCTAAGGTGAAATTTTGGTACTTTTCGGATAACTTTCATATTTTGATGAATAGTGAAAATTACTAAATTTTAATTAAAACAACTTTTTTAATCAAAATAATTAATAGTAATAAATTATGAATTTGAGTGGTTTTAAAGTATATTTAGAATATATTTTTACTATTTAATATAATGTTGGTCATTGGACATAATTTTACAATTAAACCGAACATAAACAAGTGTCAATCTTTTGATAGTTATTATCTCTTAAAAACAAGCTTTTTGTTTTGACAGCGGGAATTAATTTTAAATTAATTTCTGCCACTTCTGTGTTTTGAATTTAGGAAAATGGATTCCATATTTGGAATCAGTATGTTCAAATTGTGTAAATAGGTAACTTTTATTTTTAGACATTTTGAATAATTACTGCGGTAAATATTTTATTTACCATAGTTAAGGGTAAATCTGGTAAATAAGGGTTAAAAAATAATATTATAATAATACTAAATTACCCTAAAACGTGTCTTAACCCTATTGGTTGATACATGGTCGACCATGGGCATCTTTGTGTCAATTTTGGGACCCCATGGATCCACTTGTAAGTGATAATGACACTTTATTTTAATTAAGTCAAAATGAATAGAAAAATGACACAAGCATATATCTTTTAGCAAAACAATTGTTACATAGGGTTATATAAGTTGTATTTTAGATTATAAATATTCATTAGAAATCTAAAAAGATTTCCTACATAATGATATTTTATTTATAATTTTTAGACATTAAATAATTTATTTTATTTATGACACAAAGATGATGCAGTAATTACTATAATAGTGAAAAATTAAAATAATTGATATTATAAATACCCAAAAAAATATAATATGAAACTTTTAATGAATTAAACTAATTTTCTAGGATAATATGATATATTAGGATTGATTTAATTGACTTTTTTAGAAGTAATCAATCTGTTATGAGTTTCACAAAAATCAACTATTGAATAGTGTCAAAATTGACATAAAAGAGTTTTTAAAACAAATATTATATTATTAATTGATATTAAATTCCTAAAAATCTAAGGTTCGGCCAAGAGACTTATATAATGATAGGTTCATCATTAATGGACCACTTGGGGATTTCTTGGATGTATATAGTAAGTTTATTAACCATATTATATAAAAATACAAAGAGACATTGTAAAAGTGAAACTAATTAACTTAGAGTTAATACTTAAAGATAAGGTTAATATAAGTACCCAAACCTGTCTAAATTATATTGGTTGAGTGGTTTTAGACCTATCCCCACCTTAACCTTTGAATAATCAACTTTGGAGCCTTTAGAAACCTAATATGAATTTATTATAAATTAATATTTCTAACTTTTCCAAAGGTGCCCCTCACCCCTCTTATAAAAGGGCACTCCTCCTTCTCATTTCTTCACACCTTAAAAGCCTTTTGGTTCGGCCAAACTCTACCCAAATACTCTCCCAACATCCCTCACTACAACCTAGAGGCCTTAGTTTGATCAGAAAGCCAACCTAAGGAGCCCTTTTGATCAAATCAAAAGGAAGAACCCGAAGAAGAGGTAATGATTTCACCACCCTTCTCCAAGTTCATTTCTTCTTCCACTTCTTCTTCCTTTGTTCTTACCATTCTAAAATAATAAATCCAGTATCTCACATATACTGTGATGTTATTATAAATATGGTACAACCATATTCAGTATTCTATCCACCCTTTGAATAACATGTCACCATACGTGCGTACGTACGGACTACCGTCTCCACGTCGTGGTGTAATTGTTATTCAATATAATATTATTTGGATGGGTATAATAATGATGTGTAACTCATGTAAATAATAAATATAAAATGTTAATGATTCTGTATATATGATATACCATCCATTTATATATTATTTTAATATCAAAATAATGATATTGTCGCTCGTGCGTACGTACGGACTACCGTCTCCACGAACGCGATGAGATTCATTCTCCATCGTATCCATTCAAGTATAATTATCATTTGATGATTTAAAAATGATGTTTAAGGACTAGATATCATTCTGGATATGAATAAGATACAACAACCATGTCTTATGTAACAAAACATATAAAAGAAAATGAGTAAGTTAACTCCCGAAACGACGATAATTCTAAGATATTATTAACAAATCCATGTTAAAAGATCATATATGATATCATATTATTATATATGATTCTTGTATAATTTAATAACAACTATTTCACCATTATACAGGAGGTTAACCTACCCCAACCAAGGAAAAGTACAAGGTAAGGGTTTACTTTACAACCTCTTCATTATCCAAGGTTGTTTATACGTAATAATCTACTGGGATCTCTTTATCATCCACATCCATGTTTCTTAAAAATGCATTTCAAAACATTTTTACTATTTACTAGAATATGAGTTAAAGTCATTTATACCCTTTTTGACTTTTATAAGTGGTTTATAAAGGAATCTTTCGGTCGTTTTCAAAACAAGGTCCTTTTTAACCTTTTCGACAGAATTAAGGTAAGAATGTTTTTTTAACTTATACGGCGGGTGCGGCTATTTTCCGCCGTTATAAAATCTTCAAAGCTTTCCTTACAAGCTTATAAGAATATTTTCAAAGAAAATGTTTTATTTTATATGGATCTTAAATTATTTCAAAATAAAAGGAGATATTTCTTTAAAAAGAATTTTGATTTCATCTATGTCAACATCCTTTGATGGATTTTAAGATTATTTGAAGTTGATTTATTATGATACAAAACTTCTATATTGTATTGAAGGTTTTGTGATATGTTTGACTGTGGATGTGATATTTTTATACCATTCATAGTTTATGGTGAAAGTATTGACATTTCATATGCTAGTTTTAATATGAATGTTTATGTTATGTTTAAACCTTTTCATATGGGAATGCATTGGACTTAATATGTGACGGTTGGAGCCCGCTATAGCTCCTCGATGCATCGGTAGTTCTCATGAGACAAACTAGTGTCTTGGCACAAGGCCTTGAAAAAATCTTATTTGTAGTCTTGGCACGAGGCCTTGGCTATGTGGTTATGATAGTCTGGCATTATGCATTCTATCATTATGAAAGTGGTTATTGATTTTTCATGTGATTATTCGATTAGTAGAATAACCATGTGAATAAGTAAATGGCATTATTTCATTTTATTTATGCCATAATATGTTGAAAGTTCAAGTTTTAAAGGCTTTTGTTTTAGTTATACATTGCCTTAAATGTTTATTCTTATTTATGAAAGTTTCTGCTATATTGTTATCCTTACTGGGCATTTGAGCTCACCCCTTTTCTATGTTTTATTTTTCCCAGGAAGTGAAGAAGTAAATTATGAATGACCTGCAGGGATATTATGTGGGGATATGAGTGTGGATTATGGAGACAATATGTTGTTGTAGTAGTTTTTCGTTTAATGATGTAATGTAAACCTTATGAATATATCTAGTGTTTCCAAGGCTACTAAACCAATCGGTCTTTCGAGATTTGATCTTTCTTGTGATCATGCCAATGTTATGTAATAATGCACCGACTCTGGGTAACTAGGGTCGGGGCGTTACAGTTGGTATCAGAGGAAGTTTAGTACAAACCTTGGAAACTAGATTTAGATAAACTCTGATTAGAGCACGTAGACCTAAGATGAACTTTGAGGATTAGTATAGAAGAACTTCCTAGAATTTTGGTATTGTAGAGATTTTGTGAGTTTTCCGAGCAATACATCCCTGTCTGGATACGAGCAGGTAGAGGCGGCTCTGGCACAGATGTACCTAGGGGTAAAACCCGAAAACACCGCTTTGAGCTAGACTCGAATGGGAACTGGTACACGACAACGGGCCTTGCTGCACTCTTGGTTACGACACTCCCGGGGGATATGCTTAGGATAACTCTCATTTTCTTTACAAATCATTTTGAAGGGATTATGAGTATATATTTCCTCAAAGAAAACATTCTTATGATTATGGATTATATCCATAAATAGTTCAATTTATGTTAAGTGTTTTATAAGTATGGGATTATGTATTTTGATTCATAAACTGATCTAGTGTATGCCATTGTTTAGAAATGGCGCCCAGTAGAAGGAATGAGAACTCCAGAAATGCACATGATCCAAAGAGAAGGAAGGATCATATCTTTCATGGTCTTAAGCTAGAATTTATAAGAGAAATAGTCTCCCATGTATTATCATCATATGAAGAAATAATATCATGTGTTGATAAGATAAGTAAAGAGTTTACTGAGTCCTATGGCTTTGAAGGGAAGCAAGAGAAGAAAAGGATGGAAGAGAGAAAGATGGATAAAAGTAAGAGGGAAAAGAAGAATTTTCCCATATGTGGTAACTGTGGAAAGAAACACCCTGGAACTTGCCTGAAAGGAATGGGAGTTTGTTATAAGTGTGGAGGAAAAGGGCACAAAGTACGTGACTGCAAGGGTAAGAAAATGGTTTTAAATGTACAATGCTTCATTTGCAAGGAGTTTGGACACTACGCGAACCTATGTCCCAGTCATCAGACTATGCCACAAATGATGCTATTGGATAATAATCAAGTTATGATACTACCACAGATGAAGAGGAATGATTAGAGTTCTTATGTTGATTATGTCAATTGAGTGTTGTATCAACAATGTACTTGTTATAATAATTATGGAGTATATAAGGATTGTACTGCAGTACTATTTCATTAAGGACTTGAGATTGTGTGGAACAAAGAAAAGTGACTCAATAGATGGTTAAATTTTTGGAAAATATATGGTTGAGAGAATGATAAATCATAATATAGTTCTGATACTGAGGTAGTGATTTTGGAATAATATGTGATTATTTTGGATAAATTATATTGGATATTATTGACTACCTTGAAGCTGATTAATGATTTGTATATTCCATCATTGTTGGGGTTTAAAACATTTTTGGATTAATGAAGTATATCCAGCATTCTATATGGAATAAGGGAACATGAATGTAATCAATAAGGAATATGGTAGTACATGATGAAGGTATTCATATGCTATTACAGGGTAAAAAGGATCTATATTATGTTTACCTTCCTTATAAATGTTGGACTGTGAGTTTGGACAGAAGTATTTTGGATAGTTCTAGTTTGGATTATTTTGGATTTCCATAAAAGGACAACCCGGAGGTCGGGCGGCAACCCGTCGCGTCCGGCAAGGCTGCGAGACTTGAACCCGCAACCGAAGGGCGACAAGGGTGTATCACCTACCACTGGCCCAAGAGATGTCCTGGATTAAATAATGTAGTTTTTTTTAAAAGATCTGGTAGATGAATTATAAATTTGTTTATTTTGGAACCCTGTACGAATAGTATAAATATAATTTTTTTTACGAGTGAAAGATGAGTTTATGGTAGAAATTAATTAATGGACAAAACTCTAATTATAAAGTAAGTATATCTTCTTATGATCTTAGCCAATCTCATAAATAAATTCCTCAATATTAAGAAAAGCAACTTAGAACAAAAATGTTGTCCTAGATGGTACCTTAAATCATCACTAATTTATGGCTTTGGTATTGTTGGCCTTTTCATAGCCATGTTCTCTACCACTCTCCATCAGATAATTGATGGTTAGATTTCTCTTCCATATCCATATTTTCCTACATAGAACCCTAGTATGTGTTATTTTCGGTAATCTTCATACTTTCCACTCTTTATTTTAAATAGAGGCCTCATTAATTCATTTTTCGATGTGGGATTTCAACTAAGATATTTTGAAACGTCAAAAATGTGTTATCCTAATACCCTATGTTTTGTTGAACCGATGGTATTTCAAATCATCATAGATTGATGAATTTAAGGACCTAAATTATACACTTGTTTGTGATTGATGACCTCAATCACTACCTATAAATATTTACGTTTTTCCTCCGATTATATGTCTCTAATTTCCACCAATGTTCTCCTAATCGAGATCATAATTTGGTGGTGACCCTTTGATTTCTCTTTTCCTCATATTAAGACTAAATTTTAGTAACCCAATTTCCGATGTGGGTTTTCCCACAAATATATTTTCTACTTTCAACCTTTTATTTTTGAAGAACAATTTCAAATTGCGAGGACGCAATTTATTGAAGGAGGGGAGAATGTAACACCCCAAGATTTCATAGTGTGTTATTTCTTCAAAATAATTCAATAACTTGCACTACACGCAACACTGAGTTCAATTGCACCATGACTTACCAAAAAAAGCCATTAAAAGAGGTCATGAATAGTAGTAACTAAATTTTAAACTTTATATAATCCTTATAATTTTAGAATCCATATTATGAGTTTCTTAGTCATAATGCAAGAACAGATTCATTTTCAGTATTGCACTTTTATCAACTTTTGATAGTGAAACCTTTTTAAATACAATATTTTAAACATTTTGACTAAATGGAGACAACAAAAAATTTAAAATGAAACATCCCAAGCTTCCACGGTACGCTTTACTTTGAATAAAATAGTAGCGTGTGTTGTACGCAACTTCGAGTTCTAACACACCGTAACCAATCAAACTAGCTGTTATGAATAGTAATACCTACTTTTTGAAGTTATATATATTTTATATTTTAAAATGGACTTCATTTTTGGATTCGGAATATCAAATTTAGCCTAAGGTGAAATTTTGGTACTTTTCGGATAACTTTCATATTTTGATGAATAGTGAAAATTACTAAATTTTAATTAAAAACAACTTTTTTAATCAAAATAATTAATAGTAATAACTTATGAATTTGAGTGGTTTTAAAGTATATTTAGAATATATTTTTACTATTTAATATAATGTTGGTCATTGGACATAATTTTACAATTAAACCGAACATAAACAAGTGTCAATCTTTTGATAGTTATTATCTCTTAAAAACACGCTTTTTGTTTTGACAGCGGGAATTAATTTTCAATTAATTTCTGCCACTTATGTGTTTTGAATTTAGGAAAATGGATTCAATATTTGGAATCATGATGTTCAAATTGTGTAAATAGGTAACTTTTATTTTTAGACATTTTGAATAATTACTGCGGTAAATATTTTATTTACCGTGGTTAAGGGTAAATCCGGTAAATAAGGGTTAACAAATAATATTATAATAATACTAAATTACCCTAAAACGTGTCTTAACCCTATTGGTTGATACATGGTCGACCATGGGCATCTTTTTGTCAATTTTGGGACCCCATGGATCCACTTGTAAGTGATAATGACACTTTATTTTAATTAAGTCAAAATGAATACAAAAATGACACAAGCATATATCTTTTAGAAAAACAATTGTTACATAGGGTTATATAAGTTGGCTTTTATATTATAAATATTAATTAGAAAGCTAAAAAGATTTCCTACATAATTATATTTTATTTATAATTTTTAGACATTAAATAATTTATTTTATTTATGACACAAAGATGATGCAGTAATTACTATAATAGTGAAAAATTAAAATAATTGATATTATAAATACCCAAAAAAATATAATATTAAACTTTTAATGAATTAAACTAATTTTCTAGGATAATATGATATATTAGGATTGATTTAATTGACTTTTTTCGAAGTAATAAATCTTTTATGAGTTTCACAAAAATCAACTATTGAATAGTGTCAAAATTGACATAAAAGAGTTTTTAAAACAAATATTATATTATTAATTGATATTAAATTCCTAAAAATCTAAGGTTCGGCCAAGAGACTTATATAAGGATAGGTTCATCATTAATGGACCACTTGGGGGTCTCTTGGATGTATATAGTAAGTTTATTAACCATATTATATAAAAATACAAAGAGACATTGTAAAAGTGAAACTAATTAACTTAGAGTTAATACTTAAAGATAAGGTTAATATAAGTACCCAAACCTGTCTAAATTCTATTGGTTGAGTGGTTTTCGACCTATCCCCACCTTAACCTTTGAATAATCAACTTTTTAGCCTTTAGAAACCGAATATGAATTTATTATAAATTAATATTTCTAACTTTTCCAAAGGTGCCCCTCACCCCTCTTATAAAAGGGCACTCCTCCTTCTCATTTCTTCACACCATCAAAGCCTTTTGGTTCGGCCAGACTCTGCCCAAATACTCTCCCAACATCCCTCACTACAACCTAGAGGCCTTATTTTGATCATAAAGCCAACCTAAGGAGCCCTTTTGATCAAATCAAAAGGAAGAACCCGAAGAAGAGGTAATGATTTCACCACCCTTCTCCAAGTTCATTTCTTCTTCCACTTCTTCTTCCTTTGT
Source organism: Viscum album (assembly GCA_963277665.1). Taxonomy (NCBI): domain Eukaryota; kingdom Viridiplantae; phylum Streptophyta; class Magnoliopsida; order Santalales; family Viscaceae; genus Viscum; species Viscum album. The sequence continues at coordinate 1,926,994,480 of OY728160.1, forward strand.
TCTTACCATTCTAAAATAATAAATCCAGTATCTCACATATACTGTGATGTTATTATAAATATGGTACAACCATATTCAGTATTCTATCCACCCTTTGAATAACATGTCACCATACGTGCGTACGTACGGACTACCGTCTCCACGTCGTGGTGTAATTGTTATTCAATATAATATTATTTGGATGGGTATAATAATGATGTGTAACTCATGTAAATAATAAATATAAAATGTTAATGATTCTGTATATATGATATACCATCCATTTATATATTATTTTAATATCAAAATAATGATATTGTCGCTCGTGCGTACGTACGGACTACCGTCTCCACGAACGCGATGAGATTCATTCTCCATCGTATCCATTCAAGTATAATTATCATTTGATGATTTAAAAATGATGTTTAAGGACTAGATATCATTCTGGATATGAATAAGATACAACAACCATGTCTTATGTAACAAAACATATAAAAGAAAATGAGTAAGTTAACTCCCGAAACGACGATAATTCTAAGATATTATTAACAAATCCATGTTAAAAGATCATATATGATATCATATTATTATATATGATTCTTGTATAATTTAATAACAACTATTTCACCATTATACAGGAGGTTAACCTACCCCAACCAAGGAAAAGTACAAGGTAAGGGTTTACTTTACAACCTCTTCATTATCCAAGGTTGTTTATACGTAATAATCTACTGGGATCTCTTTATCATCCACATCCATGTTTCTTAAAAATGCATTTCAAAACATTTTTACTATTTACTAGAATATGAGTTAAAGTCATTTATACCCTTTTTGACTTTTATAAGTGGTTTATAAAGGAATCTTTCGGTCGTTTTCAAAACAAGGTCCTTTTTAACCTTTTCGACAGAATTAAGGTAAGAATGTTTTTTTAACTTATACGGCGGGTGCGGCTATTTTCCGCCGTTATAAAATCTTCAAAGCTTTCCTTACAAGATTATAAGAATATTTTCAATGAAAATGTTTTATTTTATATGGATCTTAAATTATTTCAAAATAAAAGGAGATATTTCTTTAAAAAGAATTTTGATTTCATCTATGTCAACATCCTTTGATGGATTTTAAGATTATTTGAAGTTGATTTATTATGATACAAAACTTCTATATTGTATTGAAGGTTTTGTGATATGTTTGACTGTGGATGTGCTATTTTTATACCATTCATATTTTATGGTGAAATTATTGACATTTCATATGCTAGTTTTAATATGAATGTTTATGTTATGTTTAAACCTTTTCATATGGGAATGCATTGGACTTAATATGTGACGGGTGGAGCCCGCTATAGCTCCTCGATGCATCGGTAGGTCTCATGAGACAAAATAGTGTCTTGGTACAAGGCCTTGACAAAATCTTATTTGTAGTCTTGGCACGAGGCCTTGGCTATGTGGTTATGATAGTCTGGCATTATGCATTCCATCATTATGAAAGTGGTTATTGATTTTTCATGTGATTATTCGATTAGTAGAATAACCATGTGAATAAGTAAATGGAATTATTTCATTTTATTTATTCCATAATATGTTGAAAGTTCAAGTTTTAAAGGCTTTTGTTTTAGTTATACATTACCTTAAATGTTTATTCTTATTTATGAAAGTTTTCGCTATATTGTTATCCTTACTGGGCATTTGAGCTCACCCCTTTTCTATGTTTTATTTTTCCCAGGAAGTGAAGAAGTAAATTATGAATGACCTGCAGGGATATTATGTGGGGATATGAGTGTGGATTATGGAGACAATATGTTGTTGTAGTAGTTTTTCGTTTAATGATGTAATGTAAACCTTATGAATATATCTAGTGTTTCCAAGGCTACTAAACCAATCGGTCTTTTGAGATTTGATCTTTCTTGTGATCATGCCAATGTTATGTAATAATGCACCGACTCTGGGTAACTAGGGTCGGGGCGTTACAATATGAGTACTAATCTATAAACTAAAAGGATTTATTCCATTTGTACATAATTCAAGATGGAGGTTTCTTGGCTTATTTTCAAATCTAGGATACTCATAATAAATTTTCTTCCACTAAAGAGAGTCAGTTGGGTGACATAGTTTCACATCTTTAATTATTATATCTACATGACTTTTCAATTTTCTAGTGGTTTCTAGATATCCATGTATTATTATAAACCGTGAAATGATAGAAATGCACCATAAATCTTTTAATGTACTTTTTTTATCTATTCACAATACACTCAATGAATTTTTGGTGATTAATGTTTCTTGCAATATAACATGAAATCAATTGGAAATGAATGTGTTTTTTCAAATATTATAACCAATGACCATAGAATTCTGTTATAATCATATGTTCAACAAGGAAACTCATTTTCTTCTAGTATCATATCGTTCTATATACCAAGTATTTATGTAAAGTTGGTGTCACTCCATCCACTACCAGATTTCAAATTATATAACTTCATATTTAATTTACATTGTCATTTCATTCATATGTTCTCCATTATCATTTACACTGGTATTCATATAAAATGGTCAATTAATCACAGTATCATCCCAATCAATGTGTACATTTAGTATCTCCCTATGTTTAGTCCAACATTTATATCTATGGTCTATTCTGTATGAAATCAAATGTTATTTCAACTATTCTTGACTATTTTTTCTTGAATAATAACAATGTAAACATAGACAAAGTATTTGAGAAGGGTTATATTCATATTCAATTGCAAACATGATAAACTCTTTTTAACTCCATCCTCAAACTATATTTTCATATGATGGGAACCCATCAATTTTTATTCATATCCATCCTATTAGGTTCATAAAATATTCATTTTTTACAAAAAAAATAAATACACAGAGGTTATTCATAATAAAAGGATAAATTTATAAATACTTATTATAAGGGTAACCCAAAATTTGAATGTTATTGGTGATTATTCAAACTAAGCTATCATTTTAAATGAGGGTGGAATAAAATGAAACAATATAGGTTAAACATGTGGTTGTTGGTCCAGTTTCTAGATTTTAATTATTTTTCATAAAAATGTGGTACTTCTAGGATGGTTTCTATAAATTTTCTAGGTGGGAATCCAACAACAGGGAGGAGTTGATATTTATTCATTTATTCACTTATTATGTGGTGGGTCAGGTGCTATTTCAGTGATAGGGTTCTTAGAAACTAACTTTGATGATCTTTTATTAGATAATGAATCAATAAACTTCAATATAAGTTAAATAAGATTCATGGTAGGATCATTCAAAGGAATCATCTTAAACTAATGATTGGAGTATAATCCAAACTGCCTTGGATCACATGAAAACAAAACTCAACCTCAATGGAACCAATGGAGTGAATAAACTCTATAAAAATATTATAATGGAAATTGGAATTTATTTTTAAATAATATAGAAGAATATATGGATGTTTTTAATGGATTTAGTAGGGTAAACAACTACTACAGGTGAAAATTTATAGAACTTGGGCACTATGAATGAAAAATCATCTGAATTAACCAACTTATTAATGATTCAAAGACTTCTATTATATATGTACACTTTTTTATCATTCTTACAAGAAGGAAGTTTTTAACTAAACATTATGTTAATGGTTTCTGTTGAAAAATTCCTATCATATATGTTCACGAAAATGTAAATATTAAAAGGATTGGGGTTATTTTTTCTATTAATGGAAGAAAATGGGTAGAATTGATTGATTTTAATCCATGAGAGTAGGAAGGATGCCTGAAAATTATATTATAATCCCTCATGTTTGAAGTTATATCAAAGACCTCACTCTAAAATTACCTCAGTAAGTGGAAGGAGTGGGAAAGTTCGGGTGACCAACACTTTTCATTATCCAAATGTCACATATTACAAGTATCATCCACCTAAACTTTCAAACTTCTTACACATATCCTGAGGTTAACCAGGTGATATCCAAGTATTGTGTGATAGTTTTTCCATATCAAGTATGCATGAGGAAGGTGATGCACGTCAAGGATAGTATCACGAGGATAACAACACTTATAAAGGAGAATGGGTGGTGTTGACTAAATATATTCATTTTTAAATAATGTACATACATCAATATAAATCAATTTACGTGAAGTTATAAAAAAATATAATAATAAAATATTCACAAATCACATTACTATAAATTAGTCAAAATAAGATCTCCAAATATTTTTAGGAATGGGGTATTTTTTTTTAAAAATGATTTAAATTAGAAAATAATTCCATATACACTTCTTATTAAATTAATCAACAAGATTTTTAAAAAAAATATTTATCTGATTTAAAGGTGAACACTATATAAATTGGAAAAATTAAAATTTGAAAGTATTTTTTATAAGACATATTTAAGAAACAAACTCAATTTTTCAAGAAAACAAAATCAAAAAACTAGTTTATATGAAACATGTTTCAGTTTAACTTCAAAGGATACATTATGTGAAAATTTTATCACATCAAACTCTGAGAAAAAATGATTGATTATTAGTTTTCAATTTAAATTTAGCATAACCTTATTTAAAAAAATGCCCATGTGCTCCTCATGAAACTTCAAGAAATCAATTGAAAATTTTGAACTAAATAAATTTAACTGATAACAATAAAAGCATTTCTAAATGGAAAATGTATATACACTTTTAGAAAATCTACAAACAACATCAAATAATTACAGGTTTATGTACATCTTAATTAAATCGATCAACAACATGTAAAACAATTGATTCAAACATAACTTAGAATCATTTAAGAATAATAGTTAATAAATGTGATGGGGAGGGAGAAGGTGAAGTAGTAGTGGCTCGATACAAGGGATATTGGGTGGAGAATCAGGGAGATCGAGGTAAAATCGCTTGTGCACACCATTCAAATTAATTGGGAAAATTAAAAGCACCTAAAGAAAAACTAAAAATTATGAAATAATGAATGATCTTGAATGAGTCACAAACTATGGGTTTTGAAAGTTTCGATCATCCAAGGATTTCGAGGGAGAGCAGTAGTGAAGTTTCAATTCTACAAGATATTGAATGGCGCGAGTGATTGGGTCCTCTGTTAGTGCTATATTTAAAATATTGTAAATTTTTTCTCATTTCTTTTAAAAATCACTAAGAAAGACCCATATTTATCAGCTCTAAAATATAAGGCACTAATATATATAGGTTTCATCAATTCTACCACTTAGTGCTGATAATGATAGGTCTTTAGCATCGCTTTAATTTTTTCCCTAACAAAACCTATATTTATCAACACTCTTTGAAAAGCATTGATAAAAAATTTATAAAATAAATTTAAAAGTATTAAATGAATATATATTAAAACTGAATAAATAATCAAAAAAGGGAAAAAATAATTAAAATTATTAATTAATTGATAAACTTTAATACATTAATTTTATAAATGAGTGAAATATAATAACTAAAAATGAGAAGACTTCAAAAATATTAAAAAATGAATGAGTTTTATTAAATATATAAATTACTAAAAAACAGAAAAATGAATGTATATTAAAATTAAAAGAATAAATATTAAATTGGTAAATTAAAACCATATTAAAAAACATAATGCTACTAAATAAATATGTATAAATAAATATTAAAAATGAAGAAATTACAAAAATATTAAAAGAGTAAATATTAAAATTGAATAAATTATAGAAAAAAGTAAAAAATATATAAAATTATTATTGAATAAAAAATACTAAATAATATTTAAGGGTGAATGTTAGAAAAGAGTGAAATTTAATAGTTAAAAATCATTAGATTGTAAAAATATTACAAAAATGAACACTGTAATGGTTCAAACCCTCCTAGTCCATTAATTTTCCAAATTTATGATGTATGAGGTATCCTAGGGACCACCAGTGACTCATTAAGTAGTTTTCCAAAAACTTGATCCCACCAAATGGTTCCACTGAAACAGTGGCACCGGTCACGGTGGCACCATGACAGTGGCACCATGATGGTTGCGCCGTGACGGGGGCCCCATCACGGTCACACCTATCATGGTCGCACACTGAAATGGTGGCACCATGTAGGATGTCTCACCAAATCAGTGGCACTGTTATAGTGGCACTGTTACGGTGGCACCGTGTCTCCCACCCTTTTATTTTTTTCCAGTTTTCGATTTTTTCTAGTTCCGCTCTCATAACGTATCTTTTTATTTAAAAGTGTTTTAATACCATTTTTAAATCCATTTAAATCCAGTAAAAGATGTTTTAAACCCCCAAGATTAAGGTGACCCATTAGTTACCAAAATGTGTGGATTTTTCCCCAGTATCACACCTTTTCCCGGTGCCTTACAGCTTCACCCTATTTCTTGGTTTTCTCTGTTTAAAGGATATGTATCAGCACACAGCTATTATCTCCACTATCCCCAATGATAATTATTAAATAATAATTAATAACATTGTGTGTAACCACCAAACCGTGTTGTGGAACCATGATCTTCCTTTTAATCAGTTTGATATTTCATATCTTGTAACTTAAGGATCTGACCTTTTAACACACAGAGATTCTATTTCTTCTTACTTGATTCCTTTATTTTCCTTGGTGTGCTTGGAGTCCCTCTTTCATAGATGAATCATGTGCCATGCTGGAGCCCTTCCCGGTCAACTTTGGAGATCTCATGGTTATTCCTCTACAAGTCATGCAACCCCAGTTCTTGGCGTGAGGGGAAAACTTCGATCTTAGATCATCCAAGTAGTTTTTTCCATCGTCTCTATTTATAGTGTATCATGTGGGGTGGGTATGATAATGTTTCCTTGGAGCATGGATGAAACTGAACCTTAACAAATATAATAAATGTTTTTTTAAGAATGAAGGGGTGTGTTTGTTGATGATGATTTTGTACTCTTTTATATTCATTTATAAGTTATGAACTGTATGGGCTTATGTCCACTAAAAATTAGAGTCGTTGGTGGTCCTTTCTTACACACTAATGAACCTATGTTTTCTTTATAATCTTGTGACTGAATGGATATAACATGGAAACTAATTAATCACGTAAACCTTGTTGATTAAATGAATACCCAATTATTAAGAATCCTTGTGTGATTTCCCTAGTTAACCAAATCAAAATAAGGAACTTGTTAAATGGTGTGGTTAAATCTGAAAACTCCCTTTCAATGTTCTATTAATAATCATGGTTGTTCTGGTTAATTCTTGGGGGTGACTTGGATGGGGATGGGAACCCCTGTGGTTCAGTTTCTAGTTTGTGGATCTAAGGCCATGTGGGGATATATGTTGGGGATTAGTTTTGTTCTAATATGTTGAGGGATCTCATGGATCCCTTTTGTTGTTGTGACATTATAAGAGAACTGGGTGTGAATGTTTAAATTGTCGTTTGTTTGTTTTCTTCTTCAGTTTAGAGTTTTTTTTTACTTGCATATGTGCCTATTAGTTTCTCAGTAGTGGAGAATTATTTTCTTCTGACAAAATCACTTGAACATGATAACAAAAATGGTTGGTGGTTTGGTTGTGGTTGTTGGGAATTTTTGCATATATTAATAGTAATGAGGGTATTTTTTTATAGGATGGTTTTGGAACCCTCAGGTTGGGATGAGTGCTTGTTCAACTATACATATAAATTTATTTCTTGTGATTCTTATTCGCATCCCCATCCAAGTTCAGCACTTCATTCCAAACACCCACATTTCTTGGGGGAGGTTGTTTTCCCAAAATTCTTATGAGTGGATGGTTATTATCTCCTTTATTCTCCCTCTCCCAGGTATCCCAAGACACATTGGGTAGGTTTTGATGGCCTGAGGTCCATTATAGACCAAGATTCTTCTGGTAGTGTATGTTTTGGTGGTTTTCATAGGTGTGTGTGGGAAAGTTTGTTTACCAAGTGTCTTCGGAATGAGTCTCATGTGTCTTAGGGCGTGTAGGTTGTTGTTTTGGCCTAGGTATCTATGGGCATGGTTATGTATGGTTGTGGTGTCCCAAGTGTCTGTGGGCATAGCGGTGGTTGTTCTGGCCCAGGTGTCTGTGGGCGTGGTAATGTATGGTTGTGGTAGCCCAGGTTTCTGCAAGTAGGATGCATGGTTATGGTGGTCTAAAAGGTTGTTGTTGGGGAGGTAGTGGGACTATAGTGAAAATGGTGGGGTAGGTCTGATGTGTAGGATGTCTTCAATAACCAGTGGGAAAGTGGTGCGGGACACCCAAATATCGATGTGTTGTTACTATTACTTTACCTAACTTGCATTATTTTTGGAGTGTGTCTTACTGAGGTCGGGTGGGTAGTTTCCCTTGCTAGGTGTTTTGGATACCTCTACTTTCTCATGGGGAATTATAATTCCTCCCCACTTTTGTATAATATATTCTGGTTTTCCCTACTAATTATACCTATATACTCATCCTACGTATATAAAACTGCTTTCAGGTTTCTAGGAGTACTTTGAGTACCATGTGGGGATATATTAGCTCGGACGGTGGGATAGTTGTTGTTTCTTTTTTCTTTTATTTTAGTAATTCCTTCAAAGGTTTTATTTTACCTTGTATCACTTTATTTTGATCATGCATGTGGAAAAATGGGTTTTGTTTTACTTTTACCTTCTGTATTTGTATTTGTTTGAGATTTACCATCTTATCTCCCAATATTTTTCTATAAAAAGGGAAATGAATTGCATATTATTTGTGATTCTATACCATTGGTTCTAGTTGCTACTCTGAAACATATTAAAGGCAAGACTCATGGGTAATTATCTCTCCTTCAACTTGAAGAAGGAAGGGTCTAGTAGTTTTTCATCCCTTACCTCATCTTGGTGAAGCCTAGTCATGATAGAATGGTATCAGAGCTGATGGTTGATAGATAGGATGGAGATCAAAGTTAGGCACAGTGGGGATTGTATGGGATATTAGGGAAACAGTGTTAGTCAATATTAGTGCATGAAATAGTCCAAGGAAGACTGACTAGAACATAGGATTTTAGGGCCCCCTGTGATCTGATGCAAGGACTCTGGGCCTACCTAATGACCAGGTGAGGCTACACTGATTGCAGGATAGATACCCTAGAAAATTTACTTGCATCATAATGACTCATGTTCTTGTGTGTTATGGGTGTTTTGGTAATTTAAAATGAATAACAAGTTTAAGAAAAATTTAAAATAAATCCCTTACACTACTCGGGCTTAGGCATTCTTTATTTACCTTATAGTTATGGAACCCAGAAGAGATCCATGAGTAGTTAAAGAAATTGAGGCCCATGAGGATGATATGGATGATCAACGGAGGTATGATTGAAAGGAGGAATATGACCAGTGGAAGAAGATGCTTTGGGCCTTTCAGTGGTAGACCCTCGGGAAGTATGAGGGAAGCATCTCATACATGGAGACATAAAGCTGGATCGAGGAGTTGGTGATATATTTCAGCTTGATCTGCTCTCCAGCAGAGTACTGGGTTCCTCTGGCTGTAATCCAGATTCCTGGAGTGGCGCGTTAGTGGTGGACTCTCTATCTCAGGGAGAAGAGGGAGGCTGCGGTTTTGTGGACTGACTTCGAGAGGGAGTTCCGGGCATAATTCCTCTCTTCCACAATGAAGGATGAGAAGAGGCAGGAGCTACTCTCCCTTTAGTAGGGGAATATTTCAATGAGGGAATTGGGGATTAAGTTCAAGGATCTCCTTAATTTTTCTCCGGACCTCTTTCTGAATGAGGAGTCTCGGGAAAGATGTTTGAGGAGGCACTCTGACCTTCTTTTCAATATGTTGTTACTCCCTTCACTCTACTGGCATACTTAGAGGTTCAGAAGAAGAATGAAGTGGTGGAGTGGATGCACACACTGGGAGGTGTTCCGCGAGAGGGGGTCTAGTTGAGCTCATCGAAGGGTAATTTCGTCAGCAGTAGGCCTCCACCCTTAGGGCCTTCTAGGTTTATGTCGATGGGGAGCAGGCCCCAGCAGTTCTAGTTTTGATCCCCCAGTCTGTGCCCTTTCTCTATGGGCCTAGGACTGAGATGCTTCATCTGTGGTATTCGTGGAAACCTTTGGAATCAGTGTCCAAACTGAGTGTAGTATAGTGGAGGTGGGTAGGTTCAACGCCCACCTCAGCAGCATTAGTTTCCAAACATGCCTTTTCAACAGCCGTAGTAGGGACAGAGAGATCCCGCTCCTCTGAGAGGATACATTCCAGGAGGAGTCCAACCTTAGGGACCTCAACCAGGATGTGGTTGGGGAGACGTTTGATAGATTATGGGAAGAGTATATAAGCATGGGAAGTTTCATGCCGCAGACGCAGTAGTTCCAGTAGGGCCAGAGGACGTTCGAAGTACAATCAGCTTGTTTGGTACTCTTGCATGTGCCTTGTTTGATTCAGGAGCTTCACACTCCTTTGTTGCACCTGGTCTATCCCATGATATGGGTCTAGAATCATATATACTTCTCATTCACCTGGTATTGAGTATTATAGTTGGAGGTCAGATCATCTTGTTGTATGTTTGTCGGGGATGTAGACTGATGTTGTGGACACATCAGTCTAGTGGGGACCATCTTTTGCTACAGATGCAGCCATATGATGTCATTTTAGGAATCTAATGGTTGTTCTCTATGTATTCCATTATCAACTACTTCTAGATAAGGGTCGTGTTTTTATATGTGGGTGGCCAACTTGTAGTTTTAGTTGGTGAGTGGGGTTTCCAGGAGGGCAACCAGTGAGTGGAGCCCCTTCTTTCTTTGTTAGCTGATCTGTCAGTGGAGTTGGTAGATACAAAGATGGAGGAAGTCCCAGGGATCATCAGTGAGTTCTTGGATATCTTCCCAAGAGAGTTGGTGACTCTACCCCCTCGACGTGATGTTGAGTTTAGAATAGACTTGTAACCTAGTGCCCGTATGATTTCAATAGACCCCTATCATATGGCACCTTCTGAGTTTCAAGAGTTGCAGATATAGGTTGATGACCTAATGATGAAGGGTTTTATCTACCCAAGCATGTCACCATTGGGTGATCTAGTCTTTTTATCAAAGAAGGAATATGGTGGTCTCAGGTTGTGTATAGACTACCGAAGGCTGAATCAAGTGACGATCAAGAACCGTTACCCCCTCCCGAGGATTGAAAACCTGTTTGACCAGTTGAAGGTAGGAGGTTGGTTCTATAACATCAACCAATGTCCAGGATATCACCAGTTGAGGGTGAATGAGGGTGGCATCTCAAATACAGCTTTTAGGTTCAGATATGCGAACTTTCAGTTCATGGTCATGTTGTTTGGAATTACGAATACATTAGCTGTGTTCATGGGACTCATGAACTCCATCTTTCGGGAATATCTAGACCGGTTCATAGTTGTGTTTATCGACGACATCCTGATATACTCAAGATCATAGGACGATCACTCTGAGCATTTAAGTACGGTTTTAGAGGTCCTCCGACAGCACCTGCTCTACGGGAAATTTTCCAAGTGCAATTTCTGGACATGAGAGGTGCACCTCCTTAGACATGTGGTCTCCTAGTAGGGAATTACAGTGGACCCATCGAAGGTTAAGGTGGTTGTTTCTTGGGAAGCACCCAAGAACATGGAAGAGGTTTAAAGTTTTCTGGTTCTATCAGGTTACTACCGGAGGTTCGTGCCCAACTTCTTTCGAGTTGCAGAACCTTTGATATCCTTGACCAAGAAAGATCATGATTTTGTATAGAGTGGGTAGTTTTAGGAAGCCTTCAGTTATTTGAAGGGGAAACTTGTCAGTGCACCAATACTAAGGTTGCTAGAGGAAGGGTAACATTTAAAGTGTTCCGTGATGCTTCAGGCCTAGGCTTGAGGTGTGTGATGATGCATCAGTAAGGAGTGATCTCTTATGGGTCTAATAAGTTATGTCCCCATGAGCATAACTATTTCACCCATGACCTAGATCTTACAGCAATTGTGTTTGTGTTGAAGTTTTGGTAGAATTACCTCATCAGGGAATGCTTTGTGGTCTTCAAAGATCACAATATATTGAGGTATGTCTTCTCCCAGCGAGACCTAAACATGTGAAAATGGATGTGGATGGATTTTCTTCAGGACTATGACTTAAAGATATCCTACACCTCAGGAAAGGGTAATATAGTGGCCTATTCCTTGAGCAGAAAGTCATAGAAGGATTTGGTTCGGGAATCAGCAGATTCTTGTAAGGTGATGGAGGAGTTTGTTGCCTTACACCTAGATGCAAGGGTGGATGGTGGTAGAGGATATCTATTTCAGATGACGGTGCAGTCTTCCTTGGAACAGCAGGTGGAGGAGTCTCAATGGGGGACTTATAGGCTGAAGTGATGTGCGATCGTGTTAGCAAGGGCAATGCTCCAGAAGGATGGTTGGAGGATGGTCAGAATCGGATGATATTTCATGGAAAGTTGTTTGTCCCGGTGGCAGTGCACAAGAGAGTTCTCAGTGAGTTCCATAACTCACCCCTAGAGGTACACACAAAAGCTTCCAAGATGTACCAGGTCTTAAGGGATCAGTTTTGGTGGCCTGGGGTGAATCGAGCAGTGGTAGAATTTGTGGCAAAGTGTCTTGTGTGTTAGCAAGTGAAGACTGAGCACCGCATCCCAGAATGTCTATTGCAGCCTTTATATATCCCTAAGTGGAAGTGGTACGACATCTTGATGGATTTCATCATGGGAATACCCAGGGTTCAGGGAGTCTATGATGCTACCTGGGTAGTGGCAGATCGACTGATGAAATCATCACACTTCCTGGTAGTCAAGGAGTCGAGTGCGGTGGATGCCTTTGCGTGGAGGTATGTGGATGAGGTGGTGTGGTTTCATGGAGTTATGAGGTCCATATTATTGGATAGGGATACATGGTTTACCTCACGAGTTTTTAATGTATTGCATCATGTTTTTGGCACCTAGCTATGCATCAGCACTACTTTCCACCCCCAAACAAATGGGCAGATAGAGTAGACCATCCAAACATTGGAAGATATGCTATGGGAATGTGTTTTGAACTTAAGGGAATCGTGGGTATGACACTTTCCTCTATTATAGTTTTCCAACAAAAATATATATCACTATACCATTAGAATGGATCTATTTGAAGCCTTGTATAGAAGACTGTGTAATCTGCTAGTGTGATGGACAGAGGTTGGGGAAGAAGGTGTTCTTGGCCCGGAGGTGGTGCAGATCATGGCGGAGAAGGTTCATATTATACAAGAGAGGATGAAGATGGCTCCGGACTAGCAGAAGTCATATGCTGATCATAGTAAGAGACCATTGGATTTCATGTTTGGGGACCACGTGTTCTTGAAGGTCTCCCCTTGGTGTGGGCATTGGAGGATCGTCCGAGGGATTAATATTTCTCCCAAGTTTGTCAGACCCTTTGAGGTGTTGCAGTGGGTCGTCGAAGTGGATTATCAGCCGGTGCTATCACCACCGCAACTGAGGGTGCATGACATCTTTCATTTTTCTCAGCTCCATCAGTATCTACACGATGATTTCCATGTACTTGACTGGGGAAAGCTAGATATTGAGGATGATAAAACATTCATAGAGCGACTAGTGAGGATTGAGGATCATGAGGAGAAGGTTATTTGTGGATGAACCATTCTTTTGGTTCATGTGTTATGGAGGCATGGTGGCCTCAAGGAGAGTACCTAGGAACAGGAGGCATAGATGCATGCCCAGTACCCAGAGTTGTTTTGAGTTTTGTTCTGTGTTGTTTTGTACTTGACTGTGATGTAATGATTGACCTTATTAACTATGAGATGGGTTGTTTCCCTTATTTGCTAAATGTGTGTGAAGAGTCCTAACTGTGGGGATGGGGGAACCTGATCCATAATCAAGACGCATTAAAGTGGATGTGATAAAACCCATGCGGGCGAGTCAGTGCCACCCAAAGTGGATGGTATCTTGACTTAGATGAAGGAATTCCCTAATCCATGTATCTTGATGGTTTTACTTTTGTGTTTGTGTGGTTGCTTAGTGTTTCTATAGTTTTTCAAGAGATGGGTGAGAGATATAATCCTATATTTCAAGGTTTTTTATGGATTTCAAGAAACTCTAGGGTGTTTTGCCCCTGATAGGTATCTTACAAGGTGGTTGATCGGACCCCTCTCTTTTCTTTGGGTTTACTCTTGGATTCTTGAGGATGAGAATAGTTAGAGAGGTATCTGATATAATGTCTTGGACCCTCTTGGTCCATTAATTTTCCAAATTTATGGTTTATGAGGTATCATGGGGACCACTAGTGACTCTTTAATGATTTTTCCAAAAACTCGGTCCCACCAAACAGTTCCACCAAAACGGTGGCACTGGTCATGGTGGCACCGTGATGGTGGCATTGTGATGGTGGCGCCATGACTGTGGCACCGTGATTTTGGCACTGTGACGAAGGCACCATGATGGTGGCACAGTGACGATGGAACCATAACGGGGGAATCGTCATGATCGCACCCATCACAGTCTCACACCGAAATAGCAGCACTACTTATAGTGTCTCACCGAACCAGTGCCACCGTTACATTGGCACTGTGTCTCCCACCATTTTCTTTTTTTCAAGTTTCTAAGTTTTTCTAATTCTTCTCCAAAAACACATCTTTTGATTTAAAATTGTTTTAATACCCTCTTTAAATTCATTTATATCTAGTAAAATATGTTTTAAACCCCCAAGATTCAAGCGACCAATCAGTTACCAAAATGTGTGGCTTTTTCCTCGATGTCACACCTTTCCTCCATGCCTTCCAACTTCACCCTGTTACAAGGTTTTCTCTAATTAAAGGATATCTATCAATACACAGTTGTTATCTCCACCATCCCCAAGGATAATTATTAAATAACAATTAATAACATTGTAGGTAACCACCCAACTGCATGGTGGAACCACGATCCTCCTTTTAAGTGGTTCAAGATTTCATATCCCGTAAATCTAGGATCCGGTATTTTATCCCACGGAGATTATTTTTCTTTTTCCTTGATTCCTTTATTTTCCTTGGTTCTCTTGGAGTCCCTATTTTGGAGAAGAATTGTGTGCCATGATGGAGCCCTTCCCACTCAGCCTTAGAGACATTGGAGTTCTTCGTCTGCAAGTTGTGAAACCCGAGTTCTTTGGGAAAGAAGAAAACTTTGATCACTGATCATCCAAGTAGAGTTTTCCTTCATATCTCTTTATTGTGTATCATGCGGGGTGGGTATGATATTGTTTCCTCTGGGCGTGGATGAAACTAAACCTTAACGAAGATAATAAATGTTTTTTTAATAATGATGGGGTATCTCATCATATTTACATGAAATGGACAGTTAGGGGGTTCATATAGATACATTTCCAAACATATGTAATGTATTTTAGATGCATAATCTAAAATAAGTGCTTGAATGTAAATGAGGGGAGAGAAATCCCTTACGCAATTTCAGCATAGTAATGGGTGTACATGGGAAGCATTAATGAGAGAGAAATGAGTCTATAATCATTTAAATATAAGGAGGTAATTATAGGGGTGTTCTAAATCATACCCCAACATTTGAAATTTAAATTAAATGGGTATAAAAACATAATAAAATTTGGAAAAAAAAGGGAAAGGAAGAAATCCCTTACAGAATTTCAGTATAGTAATAGGTGTACATGGGAGGAATTACTGAGAGAGAAAGAGGTATATCATAATTCAAAAATAAAGAGGGAAGTATAGGGGAGGTTCTAATTTATACCCCAACATTTTTAATTGAAAATAAAAGGGCATAACAATATAAGGAAACTTGGACATAATTAAGGAAGGAAGAAAATATCTTACTAGGAAGTGTGATCCCAAAGGCTTGGGGGAGGCTTGAGAGAGCCTTCTTGGGAGCTTGGGGCACCTTAGGATGATTCTAGAGATATGAGGGCAGAGTTTGGTAGAGCTAAAAAGGATTTTATTGAAGAGGATGTGGGATCTTGGGAGGGTTTATATAGGAAAAGGGAGGGAATTATTTATTATTTAGGTTTTGGACACCATGCATTAAACTAATAAAAACCACAAATGAGACCATGGTTTTTGCCCATGTTTTTTTCCAAAATGGAGTATTAAACATTATTTTATAAGTCCAATGTCAAAATTTTTTAAAATATTAGTCTTTCTTATGTGGAGGTGAGTCACACTCTCAAGGAAATCAATTTAAAAAGTTAAAAAAATTTATAAGTCTTTGAGGGTCCACTAAAGCTTTGTAAAATAAATCAAAAAAACCTAGAATCACATTATTTTAATTGTAAAAAATATATTTCCCGAAAAACTAATATATTTTATTTTATTACCTCACTATTGGGTTATTATGATATCATAAAACACATTATATAATTAAACGGTATTAAATTTTTACCCAAAAAATTAACCGTCTCAGAAAATTATGAAAAAATCACCATTGGATAATTTCGACATCTTGATTCGAAAAATAATATTCATTTTATCTAAATAATTATCTAAATATTTTAATTTTTACTTTTAAAGTAAAAAAACTGACATTTATCGAAAATTCATGGGTTTTGATAAAAATGGCTTTAATAAAAATCACAATTGTATTCATAAAAATAATAAGATAATTTATATTTAATAAAAATTAATTTAGTAATAATATTTAATTAAAATATTATTTAATTAAAATAACCATTAATTCATTGAAATATATTTTTTAATTGAATATTAACTAAAAATACTATTTGTTCTTTAAAAACTATTCATAAAGTGACAATTACAAAATGAATGTATATTCTTTATTATATACAAAAAATAATGCACATAATCATAGTGCTAAGGTCTTGTTACATAACCCCTTATAACACCCGCATAAGACCTAAGGGTAAGGTGTGTGATGGTGATAGACTCTTGGGATGGCTTGAATAACATTGCTCGGTTGGTAATATCTATCAACTTCCACTTCTCCCATGGGTGGTTCTGTTTGAGCTTAATGTATAGAAGTTCGGCTTGGGCTTGGTCAAGAGTGAAGCCCAATGGAACCTCCTCTTTTCTAAGCTCTGACAAATAGGCTTCGTATGGAGAAATTCTACTGGATGAGGCCATCACTTCCTTTGTCTGAGTAAATTGGATTTGTTAAAGCTCTATATTTATACCAATCATGTTATCACAGTTTAACATCTATATTAGCAAAGATCATAATTATTAATGGTATTTTAAAAACTAAAAACATAAAACAAATGAAATTCATATGTTATATAACCATCTTACAAAATAAGTCATTTAATTAGATTCAAGAGGAAATTTCATTAATGAAAGTTTGGGTCATTACAATCATCCCCCTTTAAGAAATCTCGCCCTCAAAATTTCCTTTTCCCACACTAAAACATATGCGGGTAACTATGCTTCATCGCTTCCTCAAATTCCCACGTTGCCTCTTAAAACTTTTGGTTTCTCCACAACACCTTGATGAGTGGAATTGTCTTATTTCATAGAACTTTTTCTCTATGATCTAAGATCTTCATCAACTTCTCTTCATAGTATAGTTCATTCTTCAATGATACCACCTTTTGATTGAGTATATGCAATGGGTCAGATATGTACTTCCTCATGAGTGATACATGAAATACATCATGTAGTTGAGATTGGTTTATTGGGAGTTCTAGTCAATAGGTCACTACTCTAATGCAATCAAGGATCTCAAAAGTTCCAATGTACCTTGGACCAAGCTTTCCCTTCTTCTGAAATCTCATAACTCTTTTCCACGATGATATGTGGAGGAATATCATGTCTCTGACATCAAACTCTATGTCTCTTTGACGGTTATAAACATAGCTCTTTTGTATCCTCTGAGAAGCTTTAATGTGTTGTTGGATGGTCTTAACCATCTCCATCATTTCTTCGACCATTTCTGGTCCTAGGATTTTTCTCTCCCCAGCTTCATCCCAACATGTTGGTTTTCTGAACCTCTTCCCATAAAGGGCCTCATAAGGATCCATTTGGATACTTGAGTGAAAACTATTATTCTAGGAGAACTCAAACAGAATAATATGTTGATCCCATTCTCTTTTGAAGTCCATTTAGTACACTATCAATGTGTCCTCGAGTGTTTGGATAGTCTGCTCAGATTGGACATTAGTTTGATGATGATAAGTCATACTGAAGTTCAGATCAGTATCCAAAGCATGTTGAAGAATCTTCCAAAACTTAGAGGGTAATCTTGGATCTCAATCAGATACAATCGATAGTGGTACTCCATGCAGCCTTACCACGTCTCTGATGCATATCTATGCCAGTTGATCCAGTGAGAAATCCTCTCGTATTGTAATGAATTGTACAGTCTTTGTAAGATGATCCACAACAACCCAGATAGCATTGTTTCCTTTGGATGTCTTCGGAAGTTTGGTGACAAAGACTATGGTGATGTTCTCCCATTTCCATTCTAGTATGGTTAATGGTTGCATCATCCCCTTAGAATTCTACCTCTCAGCCTTCACTTGTTGGCATACTAGTTACATTAATGTATACTCAACGATCTCCTTAATCATGTTATCCCACCAATAATGCTCTTGGAGATCTCAATACATCTTTGTGTTTCCTAGGTGAATGGAGAAATTTTAACTATTTGCATCATCCAAAAGTTACTTCTTTAAATCTAGATTCGATGGAACACATAGTCTTAACCCAAATCTCACAATTCCTTCTTCATTGACATTGAACTATGAGGATTTCTCTTTTATGATAGTTTCCACATTTTCTAAATTCCCACATCATCCTTTTGAGAATCATTTAACCTTTCCAAAATAGATGATTGAGTAGTAATTTATGAAAGGATTTATGATGTTCCCTTCTTTATTATTCCCATTTCAATCTTCATAAAATTTAAGAAGATTGGATCCTTTTCAATTCTCATCAATGATAGAATCATTGGGTCCTTTCTACTTAGAGAATTTACCACCTTGTTCGCTTTCCCAAGGAGGTAATGGATTGAGCAGTCATAGCATTTGATCAGATTTAAACATCTTCATTGGTTCATTTTCAATTCTTTTTGTGTGAATATATAATTGAGGCTTTTGGGATCTGTGTATATTTCACACTTCTCCCCAAATAGGTAATGCTACAAAATTTTCAAAGGGAAGATCACTACAGCCAACATCAGTTCATGCATTGGATATATTTTCTCATGAGTTTTAAATTTCCTTGAAGCATAGGTAATGACTTTGTCATTTTTCATCAATAGACAGCCAAATCCCTTCTTTGGATCATCCTTGAATACCACAAAAACTTCTCTACTTGTGGTTATTGTGAGTCCAAGAACAGTGATAAGCCTCCTTTTAAACTCCTTGAATATCTATTGTAATTCATCACTCCAAGAAAAATTTACTCCCTTCCAAGTTAGCTTGGTAAAAGGGTTGGACAATCATGATAAATTTCTCACAAAACAGCAATAATATCCAACTAACCCCAGGAAGCTACGGATATCCGTTACCGATATTGGCCTTGGCCATCCCTCAATTTTAGCTGTCTTGGAGGGATCCACAGATATATCATTGCTTGTGATGATATAACCCAAGAATGAGACCTCATTCATCCATAACTCACACTTATTATACTTTGTATAGATATTCTCCTTTCGCAAGGTATCTAGTACAGTTCTCAGATGCTCCTCACGATCCACCTTGGTTTTTGAGTATATTAGAATATCATCTATAAAGACTACCAAAAATTTGTCAAGGTAATCTCTAAAGTCTCTATTCATCAATTACATGAAGATTTATAGAGCATTATTGAGTCCAAAAGGCATTACTATGAATTTATAGTGCCCCTACCTTATACGAAAAGCAATATTGGGGATATCCTCCTTCTTCGCCCTTTGTAATATCTCGACTGCAAATCAACCTTTGAGAAGTATTATGTTGTACGTAGCTAATCGAAAAATTCATCAATTCCAGGTAGAGGATACTTTTCTTTATCATGATTTTTTTGATCCCACAATAATCAATGCAAAGGTGCATTAACCCATCCTTCTTCTTGAGGAAGAGGACTTGTGCACCCCATGGTGAAGCACTTGGGAATATAAACCCTTTATCCATATTCTCTTATAGTAGTTTATTTAGCTCCTCAATCTCCATAATATCCATTCAATATGGAGTCTTGGATATTAGAAATTCCCCATGTATAAGGTAAATTGAGAATTCAACATCTCTTCTAGGAAGAAGACCAGACAATTCCTCGGGAAACACTTCAGTGAATTCCCTCACAATAAGAATGTCTTCAAGGATGGTTTCTTCCTTAGAATCAATCATATGATTCAGATACATGTGCTCATAGGGAAGTAATATCCACTCTTGAGATGATGGTGATAAAGAAGATTCATCTTCCTCCTTTCACTTGTATAGAATCAGGGGTCGATTCTTCATATGGAGAGTGATTTACCTCTCACAGTAATTTATGTTGGCTCTATATAAGGAAAGTCAATTCATGCCAGTAATTGAATCAAATTCCACCAAAGGAATCATGATGAGTCTTTTAGAGAAGTTCAATTCACAAATTATAATAGGGGAGGAGTTAAATTCATGGGATGCAATGATTTCCCCATTTTCCATACTCACTGACATATTTAATTCCATGATTTTTGGTGGTGTTGGGATTGTTCTACTAAGCTTTCGAAATATAAAAGAATGTTTAGAACCAAAATCAAAATGTAAGTTCTATATTCTATAATTAATAACTAGTGTACCAGTCACCACTTCATTGACGGGGTTCACTTCGGAAGTATTGATGGAAAAAGATCACCCTTACTACCTTGGAGGTTGTTGGTTTCCTTCGAAAACCCTTGGCTTAGGGCACTAGTTTGCAAAGTGTCAAGGTTCTTTGCAGTTGAAGCAATGAACAATGCATTAAGGGTTGAACAGAGAGTTCCTCTCCTCTGTCGCAACCACGGGTTTTTCTTTTCAGCATTTAATGTCCATGTGCCCTTATCTTCCACCCCAAAAGCATTTCCTCACCCCCCCCCCCATCAGGAAATTTATGGGGTTCTTCTTTACTCACCTTTGGCAAGTGGGGTGCTGGATTTTCTTGTCACGATTGGATTTATCCATCGGACCTCCAGAATTAAATTCCATCTTACGATTCTTATCCCCATGATACCCCTGAGATTCTTTGATCTCCATTTCGACTTTGAGTGCACATCGTAAAATTTCCTCATAGCTCTCAAAGTCACAGATCGCTAGGGATTTATGTAGGCTAGGTTTTAGCCCACCAAAGAAGCGGTCAACCTTTCATTCATGGGTAACAACAAAACCAGAGTCATATCTTGTAATATTTGTAAAGTTTTCCTTGTACGCTTCGATAGATTTTTTAGTCCTTTTTCTTGAGGGAAATGAAGTCCCTTTACTTCTTAAGTTAAAGGGTGTGAGGAAATTATTTTTTGAAAAACATTTTCCAGAAATCCTTTCATTACAATGCCTCAATATCCTCCTCAGGCTTTGTATTTTTTATTAATGTCTATCATTGAACAGCTTCACCTTCCATACAATAAGAGGCAAGAAGAACCTTCTCTTATTCAAAACATTGAAGGATGGAGAAGATCTTTTCAATGGATTTGATCCATTGTTCAGAAATTGAGGGATTAAATGATCCATTAAAATTAGAAGGAATTTATCTCATAAAGCTCTCGATTGCAACTTTTTATTTCTTAGGGGGGTTGAAATTTCTTCTTGACCCATGTTTATATTCAAATTTTGAGTTAACTGAGAGAGTATCATGACAAAGTTCATGATTCCCACTCCCATCGTATTGAGGAATCTCATTAGAATAGTCATCACATTGATCTTCACATCGGTTGTTATCCCGATTCATCCTATTACCGGCCATTGGCTAGAATAAAAGGAAATTTAGGGGTAAAACATAATGTGTAATCCAAAGGCAAAAATTTATTATTTATAAATTACTTTTATTTTCTTAACTTATGAATTTATAGGATTCAATCTATGTTATCGATGAACTACTTCCTAACATATATTATTAGGGAAATTTTTGTATTCCCTTAATAATGGTTCATTCTAAGATTATGAATTTACCAAAGCATATCCCCCGGGAGTGTCGTAACCAAGAGTGTATCAAGGGCCATTTTCATGCACCAGTTCCCATTTGAGTCTATCTCAAAGAGGTGTTTTCGAGTTTTACCCCTAGATACATCTGTGCTAGAGCCACCTCTACCTGCTCGTATCCAGACAGGGGTGTATTTTCATGATAATCCACTTACTCATTACTCACCAAAATTTAGGGATTTTTTTATTATACTTAGTATTATCCCTAAGTCTTTCACTAGGGTTTTCTAATCCTAATCCCAAACATAACTAAACCTATCTTGTGATACCAATTGTAACAACCCTGCTCTTTATTTCACACTTAATCATAATTTATTACATAAACATTCACTTAATATAACATAGAGGATCAAGAGGTCTAGTGTCATTGGGTCTTAGAAACATTACATAACAACTTCGAACATAAAACATAACATCTTTATTAAAAACATATTTTACATGACCACAACATTCCTTCGTACTTAGCATTGCATGTGATAACCTAAGGACATGGATAAAAAAGGGTGAGCTATAAATCCCAATAAGGGAGTAAAAAAGCATAAAATGAAGAATACTGTACATGTTAGGAAATAGTCATATCAATGGATTATAAGAGAAATATGAACATAAAGGCATGATGTATCATGATTATCATAACAAGGAAATGTGGCAACAACACTTAACATGATATTAGCATGATCCAAGGATCGTTTCACATGGACCATGTGTAAACCCTAATTGAACTTTAATTAACATGATTAAACCCTCATTTCACTTAATGTATCATGATACAAATCTTTCCCCAATGCATTGGAGTGCTGTCAGGGCGAACCCTTCGTAAACATTTCATTTCATGTATAAGTGTGCCACATGGATCATATAACATGGATTCATAAAACATCATCATTTATTCCATGATAAAGGAATGTTGAATTAATAAATGAAACTATATAATAAATAAGTAAATGTGCATGAAGTTTAATACCCTTGATAGCGAAATGGGCATGGTATTCACTACATAATGACTTTGTTTTGGAAAATTGCGGTGCAATTTCGGAAGCATAACGGCGTGACATAAGAGTATATAAAAATGTTTGATGATAGAGAAAGGGGTATATCATCATATTTAAATGAAATGGATAGTAAGGGGGTTATATAGATACATTTCCCATCATATGTAATGGATTTTAGATTCATAATCTAAAATAAGTGCTTGAATGTAAATGAGGGGAGAGAAATCCCTTACGGAATTTCTGCGTAGTAACGGGTGTACATGGGAGGCATTAATGAGAGAGAAAGGGTTATCTCATAATTAAAACATAATGAGGGAAGTATATGGGAGGTGAGAAATCATACCATAAAATTTTTAATTTAAATTAAAATGTTATAACAACATAATGAAATTTGGACAAAAATGAGAAAGGAAGAAATCCCTTACGGAATTTCGACATAGTAACAGGTGTACATGAGAGGAATTAATGAGATATAAAGGAGTATCTAATCATTAAAATATAAATAATACAGTATATTGGAGGTTAAAAATCATACCCCACCATTTTTAATTGAAAATAAAAGGGCATAACAACATAAGGAAACTTTGACATAAATAAGGAAGAAAGAAAATCCTTTACATGGAAGTGTGATCCCAAAGTCTTGGGGGAGGCTTTAGAGAGGATTATTGAGAGCTTGGGGAACCTTGGGAGGATTCTACAGAGAGTAGGGAATATTTTGGTCGATCTAAAAAGGATTTGAGTGAATATTAAGTGGGATCTTGTGTGTGTTTATATAGGAAAAGAAAGGGAATTCTTTATTATTTAGGTTTTGAACACCACACATTATACTAATCAAAACCACAAACCAGTCCATGGTTTTTTCCCATGGTTTTTGAAAAAGGGTAGTGGAAAACATTATTTTTAAATTCCAATGTCCTCACTTCTTAAAATATTAGGCTTTCTTATGTGGATGCGAGTCACACTCTCAAGGAAATCAATTTAAAAAGTTAAAATGTTTTATATGTCTTGGAGGGTCCACTAAAGCTTTATAAAATAAATAAAACAAACCTAAAATCGCATTATTTTAATGGTAAAACATATATTGTCTGAATATATCATTTATATTATTTTATTAAGTCACTATTGGGTCATTATGATCTTATAAAACACATTATATAATTAAATGGTATTTAATTTTTACCCAAAAAAATCGACTATCTCAGAAAATTATGAAAAATTTACCGTTGGATAATTTCAACATCCTGATTCCAAAAATAATATTAATTTTATCTAAACAATTTTATAAATTTGTGAATTTTTACTTTTAAAGTAAAAACCATTATTTATCGAAAATTCATGGGTTTTGATAAAATTGGATTTAATTAAAATCACAATTGTATTCATAAAAATTATACAATGATTTATATTTTATAAAAAGTAGTTTAATAATAATATTTTATTTAAATATTATTTAATTCAAAAATCCATTAATTTATCAAAATATATTTCTTAATTGAATATTAACTAAAAATACTATTTGTGCTTTAAAAATTATTTTCAAAGTAACAATAATAAAATGAATTTATATTCTTTATTATATAAAAAAATAATGCACATAATCATAGTGCTAAGGTCTTGTTAAATAAACCTTTATAACACTCACATAATACCTAAGGGTAAGGTGAGTGATGGTGACAGACTCTTGGGGTTGCTCGGATAACATCGCTCTGGTGGTAATCTCTATCAACTTCCACTTCTCTCGTAGGCGGTTCCGTTCGAGATTAACGTGTTGAAGCTCGTCTTGGTCTTGGTCAAGAGAGAATCCCAATGACGCCACATCTTTTCTTAGATTAGAAAAATGGGCTTTGTATGGAACAATTCTACTAGATGAGGTCATTTCTTTCTTTGTCTGAGTAAATTGGATTTGTTAAAGCCCTATATTTATACTAATCATGTGATCATTGTTTAATGACTATATTAGAAATGGTCACAATTATTAATTGTATTTTAAAATCCAAAAACATAAAACCAAGGAAGTTCATATTATATATAACCATCTTAAATAATAATAAATTTAATTAGATTCAAGGGGAATTTTTATTATTGAAAGTTTGGGTCATTACAAGGTGTCTTCGGGCATGGTGGTGGTTGTTCTGGCCCAGGTGGATGTGGGCGTAGTTATGTATGGGTGTGGTGGCCCAGGTGTATGCGATTGTAATAGTGGTTATTCTAGACCAGGTGTCTGTGGGCGTGCTTACGTATGGTTGTGGTTGTCCAGGTGTATGTGGGAAGGATGGGTGGTTGTGGTGGCCCAAAAGGTTGTTGTTGGGGTAACAGTGAGACTGTAGTGAAAATGGTAGGGGAGGTTTGACACGTAGGATATCTTCAATAACAAGTGGTAAAGTGGTGCAGGGTACCCAAATATCGAGGTTCTATTACTATTACCTTACCTGAATTGCATTATTAGGGGAGTGTGTCTCGGTGAGGTCGGGAGGGTATTTTCCATTGCTAGGAGTTTTGGCTACCTCTACTTTGTCAAGGAGAATTAGAATGCCTCCCCACTTGTGCATGAGAGCTTTTTGTTTCCCATACTGAGTATACTTTTATACTCACCCTATGTATATAAAATTTCGTTTAGGTTTCCAAGAGGACTTTGAGGACCGTTTGGGGCCATATTAGCTCAGACGTTGGGCAGTTACTGTTGTTGTTTTCTTTTCTTTAGGTACTTCCCTCTGGAGTTCTCTTGTACCTTTAAGCACATTATTTTGAGCATGCATGTGGAAAAAGGGGTTTGGTTTTACTTTTGCCTTTTGTATTTGGAGTTTTTTGAGATTTACCATCTTATCTCTCGGCCTTTTTCTATAAAATGGGTAATGCCTTCTATATTACGTGTGATTCTATACCCTTGTTGCTAGTCGCCACTCTAAGGCCTATTAAAGGCAGGACTCGGGGGCCATTATCTCTCCTTCAACTTAAAGAAGGAAAGTTATGGCAGTTTTCTATCCCTTCCCTCATCTTGGTGAAGGTGGGTCGTTACAAACATGTTTTATTAATTATATAGATTATTTAAAAAAATAAAAATGAATATATGTTAAAATGAAAATGAATACATATTAATTATATAAATTACAACCCTATTAAAAACATTAAATTTTAATGAATAAATATGAATAAAAAACATTAAAAATGGATAAAATTACAAAAATATTGACCAATGAAAATTTTAAATTGAATAAATTACAATGATATTAAAAAAACAATTAAAATTTTTAATGAATCAATAATATTAAAAATAAATAAATTCAAAAAATATATTAAAAAGTAATAAATATTATATATTGAATAAAAATATAAATAAATAAATAAATTTTACCAATTATAAACATAGTATATATTGAATATATTGTGTTAATAAATATGATTATAAAATGATTATTAAAAATTGAATAAATTATTGAAATATTCTGAGTGTATGAGTTCTATATAAAAATACATTAATAACATATATGTATGTGTGAAATTAATGGAACATGTATTTGATATATGTTAAATTGGAAAAAAAATGTCATTTAATTAAACATAAATTACTCGATACAATTAGTCAATATTTTTAATTAATATTAATTTTTGATTATAAACTATTTTCACTAAATATATGTCTTATTTAATGTAAATATACATATTTTATATTATATAAATCATATTTAAAGAAATATTATATATATTGATATATATATATATATGAATATCTTTCTATATTAAAAATATCAAATATATTAATGAATAATTATGTATAAAAAACATTAAAAATGAATAAATTATAAAAATATTAAAAAAATAAATATTTAAAATCTATAAATTTTAAAAATAAATAGAACTTAACATTATTAATGAATAAATAATATTAAATGAATAAGTTTTAACAATTAGTGAAATATAATTAAAAGATGAATGAATTGAAAAAATATTACAAAAATGAATACGTGATTAATTATATAATTTAAAAAAATATTTTTTTAAATGAAAATGAATCTATATTAATTATATGAAAATTATGAACCTATTAAAAACATTAAATTTTTATCAATAAATATTAAAAATGAACATAATTAAAAAGTATTAGACAAATAAAAATTAAAAATGAATAAATTACAAAAAATATTAAGAAATTTATTAATAAAATAATTATTAATAAAATTGATTAGAATTAAAATATATGGATATATATATGGATTATAAATAGTAATAAAAAGTATATATCAAATATAAATATATAAAATGAATAAAATGTCATAATTAAAAACATATCATATTAAAGATTACTAAATAAAAATATAAAATGATAATATTAACAATTTATATTACATTTGTATGATTTTCTATATAAAATTGAATTAATTTTGTATATGTATTTGTATGAAATTGAAAAAAAATGACATTGATAAAACAAAATATCTTAATTAGTAAATATTTTTTAATAAATATTAAATATTTTATATTAAATTAATAAACTATTTTCACTAAATATATGAAATAAAAATTTATATGATCTATAATACATCTTTCTTATTATATAAATAATATTTAATAAAATTATAAAAATAAATATATGATTTTTATTTTATATGACATTTTTAACTAAATATCTTATATATTAAGTGAAAATGTACATTTAGTTATATAAAAATAATATTTAATAAAATACGTTACATTTTTATCAATATAAATATATTTCTATATTAGTATATAATTTTTAATGATATAATTTTTTCAATGGAATATACCCTTTATCAGCACTAAAAAAAACCCGGATAAAGACCACTCCTTAACAGCACTTCTTTAGTGGTGATAAAGGGTATATTTATTAGTGTTTTTAGCTAGTGATGATAAAGGATAGTGTTGTTTATTGTGGGTTTGGTATTAGTGGGGGTAAAGATTTTTTCCAAGGAATTGGAGGAGAGGAGGAGGGGCCCTATAAGGAGAGGTGAATTTTTGGTTTTCTAGTGAGTTATGTCCAAAATCGATGAATGTTATAGATAGTTAAGGATTAGGGAATTTAGAGAGATGGGTGGTGTTGTGGAGATTGTTGGTTTGTGAGTAAACCATGTGTGGGATGACCACACCATGGTTAATGGATGGTTTGGTGGGTGGATTGGTGTGCCACCATAGTGAATAGAAATTGGATTTGGATTCTCCTTGGACTCATATTTGTTAAATGACTACATAGGAGTTGATGGGAATCAAAATCTTGAATCACTCTTTCGTATAAGTATTTTATCATCACTAGAATTCAATTTTATCATTTCTAAAAGGTGTTGATATTTTAAGCACCTTTAAAAGTTAGTTTCTTTTGACAGTTCTAAAAAATAATGATAAAGACATATTTTATTAGCATTAAAAAATACTAATAAAGGAATTTTTTTTGATATTGATCATCGAGTTGGAACTAT
The DNA here is from genome assembly GCA_963277665.1 of Viscum album. Taxonomy (NCBI): domain Eukaryota; kingdom Viridiplantae; phylum Streptophyta; class Magnoliopsida; order Santalales; family Viscaceae; genus Viscum; species Viscum album. The sequence goes on from OY728160.1 coordinate 1,927,022,857, forward strand.
AAGTTATTTATGAAATTAATGTGAGCATATTTCATTCTTATCTGAATTTATGCCTAAAATAAAAAAATGATGTTCTAGGTGATGGAAGTTTGATAATTGTAATGTAAGAAGAGCTTAATCAATTTAAACAAAATAAGGTTTGGAATTTGATTGAATATCCAAAATGATCTTATTATAAGAGTTAAATGGGTCTTCTAAAACAAGTGTGATGAGAATATAATAACTGGTTGTAAAAAGGCCAGACTCTTTGTTAAGGTTTATAATCCAGAAGAGATTATAAACTATGGAGAAACTTTTTATTTGGTAGTTGGAGTTCAATCCATCTATGTTATATTATCCTTCCAAACCCATCTAAAATTCAATTTATTTTAAATGGATATAAAGTGTGAATTCTTTAATGGTTATGTTCAGGAGAAGGTTTATATTGAACAACCTCATAGTTTTGAACATATTAATTTTCCATAACATGTTTTTAGACTTACTAAGGAAATTTATATACTTTAAACAGACTTGAGAGTCTAGTATGATTGATTATCCAGATTTTTACTTCAAAATGGATTTGTTAATGGAAAGGAATATCTTAATTTTTTTCAAGACAATTTTTAACAAAACTGTAATTATACAAATCTATGTCGATGAAATTATTTTTAGATAAATTCAAAAAACACATGTGGACAATTTTTTAAAACTATTGAAAAGTGAATTTTAGATGAGTGTGATGGGTGAAATTATCTCGTTTATTGGATTCCAAATATTTGAAAGGACATACTTAACTATATAACTTATCATAAGAATATCAGAGATCTATTTAAACATTTTGGTGTTGATAATTCTTCTAGTATAACTACTCTTGTGGGTACCTCGTGTAAACTTGAACATGATAATGCTTCAGTACTTAAGGATTATAATATCCTGTATAATCTGTTTTATAGAAGTTTATGGAATGCTATCCAAAATTCCATTTCATTGTTTCTATTTATATTTTTTTAATCTATCTAATTTTTTTACCTTGGATAGTTCATAACTTATGAGTGATTTACTTTCTTCTATTTTTATTTACTATTATACTCCGATTAGTTCTGGAATTGTAACATGATAATTTTTTATCTGTTTGGGTGGAAAATTTATAATTTTGATTTCAACTTCAATTCACCCCCTTTTAAAGCTACCATAACTAGGATAACACACTAACATGTCGATTTACCTCTTCTCTATTATTTAATCCACTTCTCTCCTTCTAAATTTTCCATTGAGGCATTTATCCTTTACCATCCACGTTATATATTGTTCGAATAGAACAATAGACTTCCTTACATATAATTTCATTATTTATAATCAAATCCCAAATATCTAAAAAGTATATGTTAGTCATAACACTTTATTTTCTAACAACAACAACCAACACATTTCATAATTATAGTAATGGTGATAATGGGATTAATGCTTGCAATCCACTCTCAAAATTCATGTTCATAAACTCCAATTGACTTTTTATCACATTGAAATCGTTCACATGATTATACACATACTTTCCTTTATTCATATTTTGAATAAAGAATCCCCTTATCAAAAATACCTTTTCCCTTATGATATTCCTATACACGATTCTGAGTGTCAACATTGACTAAGTAATTATCTTTATCTCCTAAATATTGATAAGAATGTTTCATTCTATCATCATTCATAAAACTCTAATTTCTTTCCAGTAAAGATTCTCTTGTTCACATTTCTCTATCATTCTCCACTTGAAACTAATTAATGGAATATTTAGATTTCTCTTATACAAATAATCCTTTATTTTTATCATTCAGAAATCAAAATCAGACCCATTGAACTGATCAATCCATTCTTTTTCATATTCCAATGTCATAACCACCATAAAGAACACATAGACCAAAATATCATATGTAAAATAGAAAATAAATACTTATTGAAAGTCATTCAAGCCTCCAAGAATAGGAATAAATCTCTAGAACTAATATTTCTAATACCAATATTTGTGCCTAAAACATGAATCAACATTACAATCTTCATGTGCAGAAAAAATATTGGATATCTAAAGGCACCAAGAAATGGTGACTCTAGGAAATATGTCACAAGTTGTATCAATCTATTTCCAATCATAAATCCAAAAAATAAATAATGAATTACTAAAAATAATATAATAAATAACACATAAATAATATCAGCATGCTAGGAATTTAACGTAGTTTTATAAATTACCTATGTCCATGGACAAACACTACAATCCACTAGAAAAGATATAAGAGAGAAACATTTTAGTTAAAAGTGATTACTAGCCAATATATGACTAATTTAATTAAATTTTAGGAAAATATATGTAAGGAAAACCCATTTATAGAAAAAAAAATTGAAACCTTTTTCTAATAACCATTTATCATGTTGATTGAATATTCTCCAAAGATTTATTCATTTACACTAATGCACTTACTGATACTATGGAAACCATAAGTCCACTACCTAATTGCATCCAATATTTAATTGAATCTTCCCTCACCACCCAATAATGATCCAAATAAAACAACTAATTCTCTCTAAATAGTTCTTGAGCCAAGAAATGGGCTTCACACTCAACACATTCAACCTCTTTCCCTTTCCTATAGAATTACATTTTATGATAATTATGGATTATTAAAAATAGATCTCTGGAGTCCTCCTACTAATAATGGAAAAATTATAATATCTCCAAAACTCTATTTCAAAGAATTCTAAATTTGATACCATCTATCAAACATTTAGAAAAAAAATAAACTTACCTATATTTGATTGACCTCCCCCATTTATTTATATAAAAGGTTTTGAGAAATTATATTTTAAAAACAATGGGAATAGTAATATACATTGTGTTTTCCCATTTTCACCCAACGATATTAGTATATAATGTATTTGAGAGATCTCAACCCAAATAATCATTACAAAAAAAGAGGGAATTAACGGCGGTTTTTTATAGAACTAGCGGTTGTTATTAAAACTGCTGCTTATTGCACTGTCTCCTATCATTTAGTGGTGGTTCCATTGATTTAGTGGTGGTTTCTATATGTGTTGTTTTTGGAGAATTTACCAATGGTTTTGGTTTTATTTAGTGGAATTTTTTAAAAAAATAACCCGAAATTAAAATAGATAAGATGAACCTAATTGCCGCTAATATATTTAGTGGTGGTTATTATTAGCCAATGATATTTAAATTTTCATAAAATTACTTAGTGATGGTTATTAAGAAACACCACTAAATATTACTATTAAATTTTATTTTATTTTTTAAATTATTTAATAAAAAATATAAATATAAAAAAATACATTTAATAAACTAAAACATAAATTTAAGATAAACCCATCGTACATACATCATACATCCACAGTCATATATAAAAACATCCACAGTCATCATAACCTCAGTCAACATATACCTCAGTCAACTGATAGAATCAGTCAACCCATACCTTATTCATAAATATATACATATAGAATATTTCCAACAACAAACCATGCCCAATATACATCCACCCCATGACCACCAATGCATCTGTCTACCTCCACATCATCTCATCAACTAAAACTGACCACATCATCTCATCAACGGTAACAAAAAAGAAAATAGAAATTAAAAAATAATAATAAATCATAATTGTAGTAGAATCATTGATAAATTTAAACTTATCATGGAAACTAAGAACCGTCATGATTGCCTTCTGAAAAATGTTATGGATCAAAACGGTCAATCTCCTGCCTACTATCAGCATCTTTCACCTACAATAAAAACCAGAACATTTAATAAAAGAAATGTAAAAGCGAAACACCACAGAATATATTCAGAATGTTTCACATAAAACTTGTTATTTTTTTAATGAAAGAAAATAAATTTTAAAATAAAATAGAAAATATATCATGAATAAAACTTTTGAAAACATAAAATTACCTATTTATGATATGATCCAGCACTTGAAACTGAAAAGGGATATGTAAATATTTTAATTTATTTTTAATTCGATGTGTGGTGTGTTTGAAAATTAATTAACAAACAAATTTTAAAGACTTTGATATAACAGCATGTCATATATTTTAAAAATATCTTAACAGTGATTTTCCCATGATTTCATGTCAATCTGAGGCTATTTTATATGGTTTTGACAATTACATGAATGTTTTAGTGTTTTAAAACACTAAAAACGTGTTTATGGGAATCTAAGGAAAACCATAACTCGGAATGACATGTATTTGGTTCCTACATTTCAAAATATAATCTACAGTCATTTTCCATTAACTTCATGGAAATATGTTGTCGTTTTTATGTTTTGAAACACCAACACATGTTTTTAAAGGCTTTGGTACCTTTAAAATGTGTTTACCAAGTCATTTCAACCACACCACACATCGAATTGACGTGTTGTCTATGCGTACACATCAAAAATAATTTAATGGTGGTTTTACCTAGATTTAACATCAATATAAGGTAGTTTTCTATGGTTTTGATCATTACATGCATGTTTTAGTGTTTTAAAATACTAAAAACACATTTATAAACATCTCAGGAAAACCATAACTCAGATTGACATGTCATCACTTCCTACATTTAACAAATCAATCTAAAGTCGTTTTCATTTGATTTCATGGTAAGATAGCATAATTTTCTTAATTTTGAACCCCTAACACATGTTTTAAAGGATTTGTTACCATTAAAAAGTGTTTACTAAGTCATTCTGACTACACCGCATGTTGGATTGATTTGTTATCCATGATTGCATGTCAAAAATAACTCAATGGTGGTTATCCCATGATTTCATGTCAATCCAAGTTTTTTTTCTAGGGTTTTGACTATTATATGAATGTTTAAGTTTTTTAAAACACTAAAAATGTGTTTAAAAACTTCCTGGAAAAAATGTAACTTAGAATGATGTGTAGTTAGTTCTTAAATTTCAAAAATCAATATACAATAATTTTCCTTTGATTTCATGGAAATATGACATTGTTTTTCTAGTTTTGACACCCCGACACATGTTTTAAAGGCTTTGTTACCTTTAAAAAGTGTTTATCAAGTCATTCTGACCACATCATACATCAAATTGACATGTTTTCTATGCATACACATAGGAAATAATTCAATAGTGGTTCTCCCATGAATTGATGTTAATATGAGGTCTTTTTCTATGGTTTTGACCATTACATGCATGTTTTGGTGTTTTAAAACACTAAAAATTTGATTATGGCCATCCCGGACAAACTGTAATTCAGAATGATGTGACGTTAGTTCTTATATTTCAAAAATCAATCTACGGTTATTTTCCTCTGATTTCATGGCAATATTATGAAGTCTTCCTAGATTTGACTCACTAACACATGTTTTTAAAGGCCTTGTTGACTTTAAAAAGTGTTTACCAATTCATTCTGAACACAATGCACATTAGATTGATGTTCATTCTATGCATACATATCAAAAATAACTCAAATGTGGTTTTCTCATGATTTGACATCGATATGAGGTCGTTTTCTATGGCTTTGGCCAATATATGAATGTTTTATTGTTTCAAAACAATAAAAACATGTTTATGAGAATCTCTAAAAAACCATAACTTGGAATGAAATGTCGTCAGTTCCTACTTTTCACAATTAAATATATGGTAATTTCCCTCTATTTTCATGGAAATACAACATTTTTTGTTTGGTTTTGAGCCCCCGATGCATGTTTTTAAGGATTTGTAACATTTAAAAAGTTTTTAATGATTCATTATGACCACACCACATATCAGATTGATGTGTTGTTTGCATGTACATGTTAAAAATTACTTGATGGTAGTTTTACCATGATTTCACGTCAATATGAGTTCTTTTTATATGGATTTGACTATTACATGCATGTTTTAGTGTTTTAAAACACTAAAAACATGTTTACCACCTTCCTAGGAAAATCATAACTTAAAATGACATATCATCAGTTCTTACATTTCACAAATCAATATATGGTAATTTTCATCTAATTTCACAGAAATCCAACTCTATTATCCTGGTTTAGACCCCCCGACACATGTTTTTAAAGGCTTTTATACCTTTAAATAGTGTTCACTGAGTCATTCTGACCACACCGCATGTCTAATTGTTGTGTGACCTATGTTTACATGTCCAAAATAACTCATAATTTGTGGTCTCATAACTTCATTTCAATATGAGCTCGTTCTCTATGGTTTTTATTGTTACACGAATGTTTCAGTGTTTTAGAACACTAAAAACGTGTTTACGAGGATATCAAAAAAACCAAAACTCAGAATGACGTTCTAGTAATTCCAACATTTAAAAAATCAATATACAATTGTCTTCCTCTAATTTCATGGAAATATAGCATCATTTTTCTATTTTTGACCCCCCCCCCCCCCGACACATGTTTTTAAAGGCTTTGGAACCTTTAAAAGTGTTCACAAAGTCATTCTGACCACACTACATGTCAAATTGAAATGTTTTCTATACATACACCTCAAAAATAACTCAATAGTGGTTTTTGATGAATTCACATCAATTTGAGGTTGTTTTATATGGTTTTTATTGTTATATGAACGTTTTAATGTTTTAAAACACTAAAAATACATTTATGACCATCCTGAAAAAACAATAACTCTGGATGACATGCTGTCTATTTCTACATTTCAAAAATCAATCTATAGTCATTTTACTCAGATTTCATGGAAATCTAACAACGTTCTCCTAGTTTTGACCCCTCACATAAGTTTTCAATGGCTTTTGTACCTTTAAAAAGTATTTACCGAGTCATTCTAACCACACCCCACATTAGATTGATGTGTTGTCTATAGTACATGTTAAAAATAACTAAATTTTTTTTCCCATTATTTCATGTCAATATGAGGTTTTTCTATTTTGTTTGACTGTTACACACATGATTTAGTGTTTTAAAACACTAAAAACGCATTTACTATCATCTTAGACAAACTGTAACTCAAAATGATGTGTTGTCAATTCCTGTATTTTAAAAATAAATATACAATCATTTTCCTCTAATTTCTTGTTAATCTAATGTCATTTTACTAGTTTTGACCCCCCCCCCCCCAACACATGTTTTAAAAGGCTTTAGTACCATTAAAGGTGCTTACTGAGTCATTATGACCACACCACACATCAGATTGACATGTTTTATACATGTCCTTGTAAAAAATAAATCAATGGTGGTCTTCCAAAGATTTCACATTAATAAGAGGTTTTTTATAAGGTTTTTACCACTACATGCATATTTTAGTGTTTTAAAACACTAACATATGTTTATGACCATCTCGGAAAAACCATAGCTCGAAATGAAATGTCATAGTTTCTTACATTTCACAAATCAATATAGGGTAATTTTCCTATAATTTCATGATAATATGACATTTCTTTCCTAGTTTTAACCCATTGACACATGTTTTTAAAGGCTTTGGTACCTTAAAATAGTGTTTACCGAATCATTCTGACCACATCGCACATTGGATTGATGTATTTTCTATGCGTGCACATTAAAAATATCTCAATGGTTGTTAAACTATGATTTAACATCAATATGAGGTTTTTTATATGTTTTTTACCATTCAATGAATTTTTTTGTGTTTTAAAACACTAAAAACATGTTTACAACCATCTCAAAAAAACCGTATCTCGGAATGACATTCTGTTAGTTCCTATATTTCAAAAATCAATCTAAAGTTGTTTTCCACTTTTTTTAGGGAAATATGGTGCCATTTTCCTAATTTTAACCCCCCCCCCCCCCCCCAACACATATTTTTAAGGGCTTTGATACCTATAAAAACAGTTTGCTGATTAAAAACCGAGAAAACAAGTTTGGATTGTTTTCAAACTTAAGGATAATGATTTATCATTTATTTTTTCATGTTTAGGAATCAACCACACATAAATTCTAAAAAATATGTTTTCGGTATGACTCAATGTGTGTGTTTTCTATATAAAAGTTTCATTTCATTTTTATTTATGTAAGTTGTATGTGTTCTTTGGAAATGTGTGAATGATCTATGGAATTTAGAATTTACCTCAGCATGATGAGCTATAAGGCTGAAAAATTCCTGGAGGATCATTTCAATCATCCTCTAAAATACAGTAACTAAATCATTTTCCATGATCGACCAACAATGATCCTCTATTTTCCTATAAGATTCTTGTTCTTACACTTTTTCTTATCTTTGTGATTATTGATTAATGGTACTACTCGAACCCCCACTGAGTGTAGCACTAACGGATGATGAAACCCTACCAAAGACAGCTAATGGAGTAGGCCTAGAACCCACCACCGATACATATTCAGGATGCTCCTTCCCTAAAACGATTTTAACAATATTGTTCTAGGAAACCAATGATAATTGTGAAGGGTTTTCATCCAAAACTTCTCGAATTTTAACCATTTAAAACAAAAATATTAACAATGATTTTTTAAAATATCTGAATTTCATAATATTATATAATTAATAAATTTTTCATTGTTATTTATTATTATTTCATTATTATAAAAACATAATATTGAAAAAATAATTATAACAACAAACAAGTCTTAAACCCAAATAATTGAGGTTAGATAGATGTATTAAATGATGCCAAATTTTCATCATTTGATCCATGTAGCCAGACCCATTTAATTGGGTTTAAGGATTGTTAGTTATTGTAATATATTTTTCATTATTATGTTTTTATAGTAATGAAATAACATGAAATGTTAATGAAAAGTACTTACTCCAACATCTTTGGTAGGGCCATTTATAGAACTTCCATGAGGTTTCCTATACTCTTTAAACCACATCTCTATTCAGCTTACAAAGTGACCTAATTCATTAGCCTTTATTAAATAAATATAAACAAGTTAAAAAAAAGACTTATAATAAAATTATATAAATAATAATGAATAAGATAAAAACTGAAAATTTTTATTTTTCTCAAATAACTTTTAGACCCAATGATGTGAGGAATGACTTGTTTATCATGATCCACAGTATTTTTTTAGATAATTCCTATAAAAAATAGAAATATTAATAAAAATTATAATTTTTTTATGTTATTAAGATGCTATAAAATATACGATTACCACATGAGGTGCATATCTATTAATATTGATAAAGAGATTCTATTGCTCATGATAAATTCCTTCATTCACTTTCTCATACATCTATTGTGACCTTAGAGATGTGTCATTAAACTCATGCCATAATCTCTATTTAAAATATTTCCATTTATTGACCAAATTTTTCAAGGTCTATGGGCGTGAAATGGGGTCGGGGATATCAAAATGAAAAAACATCTAGAAATAAAAAATATGACACTTTATAAGTATATTAAAAAATATTACTCATGTCTTTTAAATTCTTATCAAGGAATATTAAATTAATATTACATGTACTTGAGTATCAAAGACCTCATTTTTTTCAAGTTGTAGTAATATGCCTCTAATCTTTATAAATAATGGGAAAGATCACCGTTTGGAAAAAACATTGTCCAAGAATCTGAACAAAGATTCTAGCAGCATCACTGGTAGGCACCCAAAACTCATCAAATGGAATGACAATATTGAATTTCTTTAGGTCACATACATCTTCTATGTTCATATTTGTATCTCTTATATGGTTTTCTTAATCTATTTCAAAAATGAATTAAAAAATAATAAATTATATAGTTTTTTGTATAATTAAAAACATACCAGTAACAGTAACTCGTCAATATCCCCTAGATGGAGGGGTGACCAACTGCCCCCTCATCAGAGGTGAATCGGGCAGTGGGGTACCAACAACTGGGGAAACAGATTGCTTGCTAGTAGTCTTGGGTAAAATAGATTTACTCAGATCCACTGAAGCTAATGGTGGTGGTGGCGTGCTCTGAGATGCTAATCATCTGGGATCCTAAAAAAATTTCTCTCATAATTCCTGTAATTCAAATAGTTCAGATATATTAAATGTATAAAAAATACAAAACTAAAATATTTTTACAAAAAAAACTATAACAATGTATATATGTATGAAACACTTATCAAAGTGAAATTTTAATATATTTTCATTTCCAATTTATACATTCAATTATATTTATCTTCATTGTCTTCATTGTTATCATCCTCCATTGCGACGAGTACTTCATTTTCACCCTCTCTTATAAGTTCTATTATTTTGATATTTTCAAGAAAAAATTGTTCAATGTATTGTGGTTGATGAGGTTCACTGTCACAAAGTACCAATTAATTTTCATCACCCATATCATATAAGTCTCTCTTCATTAAGCACTACAGAAAAAATAGGATTTTGTGATGGGTCTATCGCCCGACGCAAATATTCATTGCTGATGGACTATTTGTGATGGGAAAAAAGCCTCGTTGCAAATAGTGTTTTATTAAGGACTATTTGCGATAGGAAAACTAGCACATCATAAATACCTTTAGCGTGCATACACACCAAACTGGAGGAAAGGTATTTACAATGGGAATATACCCCTCGTCACAAATACCTTGTGTCATTGTTATTTGTGATGGGAATTAATTTGTGTCACAAATAAACTGTCGACAGAAGGGTATTTGAGATGGGACCCATTGAAAATACCTTTTTAATCGCCGACAAGGTTATTAATTACAAGTATTAATTGCGACGGGAAACCCATCGTAATTAATTTTTTCACTATTAATCTAACCTATATACACCCCCACCCCAAATTTTTTCATTCTCTCCTCCTTTGATCTGTCTTCTCTTCCTTTCCACTACCCTTTTTCTCCTTAAAAATTTAAAAGCTTTAAATTTTACAGGGAAGAAAATTTTCAACTTTGCATCCAATAAGAAGTTCAGTTTTAAGGTAATTCTTTGTTGTTTTTAATTTTAAAATAATTTATTTTTTTATGTTAGTCATTATTATTATTAATTAGTAGTAATTAGTTTTAATTAGAGTTACTAGCTTTTATTTTGCAGTAATTAGTTTCAAGTGGGAGTAAATATTTTTTATTAGAAGTATTTAGTTTTAATTGTTAATGATTATTTGTAATTAGAAGTAATTAGTTTAAATTATTTGAAATTATTTTTAATTATCAGAATGTAATTAGTAATAAATAGTAATAATTAGTAATAATTAGTGGTAATTAGTAATAATTAGTGGTAATTATCAATAAATTGTGGTAATTAGAAATAATTGATACTAATTAGTAAAAATTAGTAAAAATTAGTGGTATATAGTAATATTAGTAATAATTAGTAAACATTAGTTATAATTAGTGGTAATTAGTGATAATTAGTGGTAATTAGTAATAATTAGTAGTAATTAGTAATAATTAGTAGTAATTAGTAATAATTAGTAACAATTAGTGGTTATTGGTAATAATTAGTAGTAATTAGTGGCACATAGTAATACTTAGTAATAATTAGTAATAACTAGTGGTACTTAGTAATAATTACTAGTAAGTAGTAACAATTTGTAGTAATTAGTAATAATTAGTAATAATTAGTAATAATTAGAAGTACATTGTAATAATTAGTGGTACATAGTAGTAATTAGTATTAATTAGTATTAATTGGTAATAATTATTAGTAATTAGTGGTACTTAGTGGAACTTAGTGGTAAGTGGTAATAATTAGTCGTAATTGGTGGTAATTAATAATAATCAGTAATAATTAGTGGTAATTAGTAATAATTAGTAATAATTAGTAATAATTAGTATTAATTAGTATTAATTAGTAGTAATTAGTGGTAATTAGTGCTGATTTGTAATAATTAGTGGTAATTGGTAATAATCAGTCATAATTAGTAATAATTGGTGGTAATTAGTGGTAATTAGAAATAATTAGCAATAATTTGTAATAATTAGCAATAATTTGTAATAATTATTAAAAATTAGTAATAATTAGTAAAAATTAGTAATAATTAGTAAAAAAATTGTAATAATTAGTAATAATTATTGGTACTTAGTAAAATTTAGTAATAATTAGTAACAATAATTAGTGGTAATTAGTGGTACTTAGTAATAATTAGTGGTAATTAGTAAAAATTAGAAATCATAATTTGTAATAATTAGTGTTACATAATAGTAATTAGTAATTATTGGTAATTATTAGTAATAACTAGTAATAATTTGTAACAATTAGTAATAATTAGTGGTAATTAGTAATAATTAGTGGTAATTAGTGGTACTTAATAATAATTAGTGTTACTTAGTAATAATTAGTTGTATTTACTAATAATTAGTAATAATCAGTAAAAAAATCTCTCAAATTAGTATAATTAATATTAAAATAGAATAATTGAGTACAAATTCATTTAAAATACTATATATTGTGTAAAATTTATAAAATTAATAAAAATTTGAGAAAATTTTTAAAAAGTAGTTTAAATTAATAAAAATCCATATAAATTAATAAAAAAATTAAATTATTACAAATTATTAAAAATTATAATATATTAGTATAAATTAGTATAAATTAAAAAAAATGGTAAATATTAATAAAAATTAGTATAAATTAAAAAAATATTAAATTATTATAAATTTGTATACATTTATAAAAAAAATAGTTTAAATTATTATAAATTAGTATAGATCTGTATAAATTATCATAAAGTTGCCTTCAAGTAGTTTAAATTATCATAAATTATAGAAAAATTTACAAATTGATATAATTTAAAATAAATTATTGAAAAATAATAAAAAATAGTATAAATGAGTAAAAATTATGAAAAGACTAATATAATTTATTACTAATTAGTATAAATAATGAAAAAATAAAAAAAAAATCATGAATTGATATAATTTACAATAAATTGATATAAAATAGAATAAATTATTATAAATTAATACAAAAAAATATAAATTTATAAAAATTTTAAATGTGTAAATTTTTTATAAATTAATTAAAATATTTTAAATTAGTATAATTTATTATAAAATTTTATGAAATAATATAAATTATTTTAACTCTTTGAATCATCATAATGATTCCTTTGCCTGTATGCACAAATTGAAAATTCTTAAACAGGCTCTTAAAGGTTGGTGTAAAACTACAAACTTGCAAATAGATCTTGATATCTCTTATCTTGAAAATGAACTTAGCAGTGTCCAAACTCAAAATACTAATTCAGATTTCAATATGGATCCTCAATTGGAAGCAAATATTTCCCTCAAACTTAACTCCTTGCTCACATTTAAGGATAATATTTATAAGAAAATGTTTAGGACTAAATAGATTGCAGATGGCAATTGTAATACTAAATTTTACAATTGCCTTCAAAGAATCAGAAAGGTCAATCGTCCTCTTTCTAAGCTTATTCATAATGATTCAATCATTGATTCTGAAGAGACCATTACGGACCATGTTACCTCATACTTTTACAACATCTTTAATGGTTTGGGAATTAATACTGAGCTTAAACCTGATATTATTCCCTTAATGGTGGATGAAAGAGACAATAAGATGCTTTTAAGCATTCCACTTGATCATGAAATTAAAGACATTGTCTTTCACCTTAATCCAGATAGTGCACCTGGTCTGGATGGGTTCAATAATGGTTTCTTTCAAAAGAATTTGGATATTATCCACAATGAGATTTGTAATCTTTTCAGGACCTTTTTTATTCATGGATCTTTACCTCATGGAATTAATGCTCAATTTTTAACCTTAATTCTTAAAGTTGAAAAGGCCTCTGAGATCCATCAATTCAGACCGATTGCCCTGATTAACACTCTTTATAAGATTATTACCAAAATTATTGCAAATATACTTGCTCCTATTTGCAATAAAATAGTTTCTTGGAATCAATTTTAATTTATTAAAGGTAGGTCCATTCAAGACTGCATTTTTCTTTCCTCCGAATGTACCAATAGTTTAAATAAAAACACTAGAGGAGGATGTGTGGCTATCAAATTAGATATCAGAAAGGATTTTGACACCATAGACTGGAATTTTATTTTCAAAGTCTTAAAAAACTTTGGGTTTAATGATTCCTTTATTGGAAGAATTAAGACTTTATTTCATTCAGCTTACATCTCTATTATGATTAATAGCACTCCTAGAGGTTTTTTCAAATGCTCTAAAGGTGTCAGATAGGGCGATCCCCTTTCTTCCATATTTTTTGTTATTGCCGAGGATTACCTAAGTAAGCTCCTCAATAATCTGGTTGATCAGAGTAATATTAAGCCTATTCAAGTTGCAAGAAACTTAAATGACCCTACTCATCTTTTATATGCTAATGATATCATTTTGTTCCTTAAAGGGGATCAAAAAAATATTCAAGTTTTCAAACAAGCCATAACTCACTATGGAGAAGTTTTTGGTTAAGCTATTTCCTAGAATAAATCATATATTTTTTTTGGAAATAACTTTCATGTTAGAAGAAAATCTACCATTACCACTTATCTTGGAATCAAAGAAGGTATCTTACCTTTTTCTTATTTAGGTGTTCAAATTTTTTGGGGTAGACCCAAAGCTAGACACTTTTCTAATACCATTGATCAAATTATTAACCAACTCTATAATTGGAAAGGAAAATCCCTATCCATGGTTGGGCGAATATGTTTGGTCAAATCCACCATTGTTTCTAAAATGGTCTACTCCCTTATGATTTATAAATGGCCTATTGGCATATGAAAAAAAAATTAATACTTACATTAAAAACTTCATTTGGATGGGAAGTATTTTTGAAAAGAAGCTTGTCACTATTCCTTGGAAATCTTGTTGTAAACCCCTTGATAAAAGTGGCATTTCCATAATAAATTAAAGTTGTTCAATAGCGCTCTTCAGGCCCGTCTAACTTGGAGTATTATTAATTCTACTTCTAAAGCTTCTGAATTTTTGAACTATAGATTCCTACATAAACTTTTAAAAGGGAATTTTAATTTCATCAACTCTTCAATCTGGCCATATATCAAAGACTCATACCATAGGATCATGGAAAATGCTAGATGGATGGTCAGTGCTGATTCTTCCATTAATTTTTGGTGTGACAAATGGTGTGGTAACCCCCTGATATCACTGTTACCACCCAATGTTATTCCTGATGATACTAGTCAGTCTATAAAGGATGTCTTACAATTACATAGACATGATCTCCCTGGTCATATTGTGTAGATTATTGATAATCATTCCTTTTCTTCTGATGGGGACTTCCTTGTTTGGGAACCTGCTCCAAATGGCATTCTAGACTCTAAAAACTATTATAAGTATAAATTTTATGATAATGAATCTAATTATCTATGGATGAGTCATTTTAATAAGCCTTGGATTAAACCTTCTAGGAACACCCTTATTTGGTGCATTGCACATAATAGATTGCCTACTGAAATTACTCTTCAAAAATTCGGCATTCAACTTTGTTCTAAATGTTGCTTGTGTAATCAACACATGGAGGACGCTGATCATCTTTTTCTATCTTGTGCGACGGCCTCTACTTTATGGAATTATGTTTTTGAGTTATTCAATTGCAGATGGATCTTAACTGACTCTATTTCTTTGTTTTTAAAAAATTGTATTAGACATGAAGCTTCTTTACAGGTTAAAAATATATTTCTTGCAGAAGTGGCGGAACTCCTGCATGAGATCTGGTATGTTAGGAATGATCTTATTCATAATAATCACTCATTTAGTCTCAATGCAGGAAAATCTCAGATTCTTATTGCGATTCATGAAGCCGCCTCAATTCAAAAATACTGTTGCAATAACTCGGTTGGTGACTTTGAGATCCTTCATCATCTCTGTGTTCCTGGAATCTACCATAAGCCCAAACGCTCCTTTGAAGTATTCTGGCAATCTTCGATGCCGGGATGGATCAAAGTGAACGTTGATGGTGCTTCTAAAGGAAATCTAGGCCCTGCCAGTTGTGGTGCTATCTTTAGAGACTCAGCTGGCCAGTGTCAGGGTTTCTTCTATGTTGGATGTGGTCACTCTTCATCTCTAGAGGCGGAAATTCTTGGAGTCATTCACGTTGTTGATTTTGTGCTTCAAAGAGGTTGGAGAAAGCTTTGAATTGAAAGCGATTCTACCACCATCACTCATGCCATGTGGAATGGCATCATTCATTTGGCCTGGCTGCTCACTACACGCTGGATTAATTGCTTGAAGACACTCCATGGGATTGATTACATTGCAACTCATGCCTACCGTGAAGCGAATGTCGTTGTTGATGCTCTTGCTAACAAAGGATTTCATCAGAGCATGACTTGGTTGTACGCTCTGCCAGCTGATTTATCTTATCATTTTTATAGATATTGTAAAAAAATCCCATCTTTCCAACTCTTGTAACCTTTTTTTATTAATAAATTATGATTTGGTCTTTGACCAAAGCATTACCTAAAAAAAATATTATAAATTACTAGAAAAGTGAAAATGAAATAGGTTTTCAATTTTCATGTCATGATAAGTGACAAAATTTTCCATGGTTGACAAAAATTGGTCTTTTCTCATGACTCGAAGATTTCAAATTCTATAATTTAATGGTTTTTAGTAATTTATAATATATTTTATTGATTTACATAGTTATTGATACATTATGTACATATTTATTATGTTAAAATTTAAATGAAAATATTTTGGGGAATATTTTTATTATTTCTAATATTTATAATTTTATTTATTACAGTTTTTAAAAAAATTATTTTTTTATTTTTTTATTTTTTTTATTTTTTTTATTTTTCCATTTTTTTATTTTTCCATATTTTTATTTTATTAAACATATTTTTGATGGGTTAAAGTCCCGCTGTAAATAATTTATTGGGACAGGTCACTTGACCCATCGTAATAAATAATACATTTTAAAAAATTGCAACATGAAGCTTTCCCGTCATAAAAAGTATCTTTTGCGACAATTTTTTCGGTGACGGGTTATTTGTGATAGGGTCCCATTATAAATAATATATTTTTCATTGTGAAGTGTACAATAACACTCTAACATTCATGTATTTCATCATCCACATAATAACCATCTTTACTTGTGAAGACAAAATAAATGAACCATGCTCTGCATGCTCACCAGTATGGATCAAGCAAGAGAAGCTGATATAAGTAAAATGTAATGAATATTTCATTATAAACCTATCAATATTGAGCCACTTGAATTTGCAGAAGACAACTAAAAATTACCATGATAGTTTAATTCAATTATGTTATTCATCTTTCTATAGTATCCCACCATTACAAGTGTAAATACACCACTATTTTGAGTTTTCCAGTCTTCTTCATGATAAATTATATGAAACCTAAATCCATGAATATTGTAGACATCAAATATATTATCCTTCCTTAGAGGACCTCGACCCAAAAAATTCAAATCATTTTATATTTCAGCTCGATTCTCAACATTAATTATCTTGACAGAAGGATATAAAGAGTTAATTTAAACATAGACAAATAACTACACATCCATAATATGAATATGATTATATACATAAATTATGGCAGAACCATTCAAAAATATCCTTATTAACAAATTTTGTTAATTCTTACTCATTTTGAGATCAACCCATTAGTCAATACTTTGTTTGCATTCAAAATTCTTCAATAAATGGATTTGTAATAAGACTACTGGGAAGCACATATCTATGTTCTTATAGAAACTCCAATTCAGTCAGTATAAAATTTGACCCCTTTTCAATTGGTCATCCAATAGTTGGAAATATCAATGACTAGTTTTCAAAAAGAGAATTAGTGGATATGTCGTCATCCTGTAAAGAATGATTGAATCTAGTCTCAATCCCATCCAAATACCTAGAAAATAAGGTCAATCACTCTTTATCTATATAACCTTCAGCAATAGAACCTTCTGGTTGAACTTTATTCCTCACATATGATTTCAAATTACCTAATTACCTGATGAAATAAAATAATAAATGTATTGAAAAAATCACTCCATGATTTGATAAAATAAAATTCACTAATGAAAATAAAAAATATATATCAACGTACCTCCCAATTGGATACATCCATTGATAGTGTACCGGCCCACCAAGTTTCGATTCCTCAACCAAATTAATAGTCAAATGAATCCTAACTATGAAGAATTAAGGGGGAAATAGAATCTCCAGATAAAAAAGTGTCAAAACAATTCTTTCTTTAAGTTTATCAAACTTAGTTGGATTTAGAGTTTTTCTGCAAATCTCTCCAAAAAAAGTTACAAAACTCAACTAAAACCATAATTACTTTTTCAAGTAATGTATTACACAATTACAACTATAACAACTATGCCATTAGAAAATATGAGTCATGGCTTTTTAATCCAAGTAACTTTCAATGTTTTAAGTCAACACACCTTGATATGTTACATGAATATTCATTTGGCAGTTTAGAATTATTTAATTTTCAAAGGAATATGTCTTTCTCATGATTTTTCATTGTAAAAATATTTAAAGGATACCTTACATTATCATTTTCCCACAAACCATGTTTTATATTCATTGAATTCAAATCCTTATGATCATTAAGGTGATCCTTTAATTTACCCTTCTCATTAAGCAATATAAAAATTACATCATCACATACGTTCTTCTCAATATGCATTACATCAATTTTATGATGTATCAAATTAAACTCCCAATAAGTAAGTTTGAAAAATATACTCTTTTTCTTTCATTGTTGTTTTCCAGCTACTTCAGATACTGTACCTTGTACCATTTTCCCCCCTTCTTTAAAATAATGAAATTTTCCCAATTCTTCAATGAAATTCATTAATTATCCCAATATTTTTTAACCAGATAACACCTTTAGTGGATTTATCAATTCAGTATCTCCATTGAATCATGTCTTTTTAAACTTGAATTTATGAGAAGCATTAAGAAATTGATGATGACATATAAATCACCATTTTCTTATATGAGGTAATTTTTGAGGTTCAAAATCAAAATTACGAACTAGATAAACTAAACCAGTATGATTATTCCAACTAGATAAATTTCCTAGTCCAGAAAATTCACTAATTTTCTACATTAAATCAGCATGCATTTTGAATTTTTTTCTCATTTAAGCGTCATATGTTTCCATGCCATCATCCCATAGTTCTCTCAATTCTTTTATTAGAGGTTGAAGGTATAAATCAATGCCACTTATAGGCATTTTCTTTCAAGGAGTAATCATCAAAATAATGAAGGAAAAATTCTTCATGCACATCTATGGAGGTAGATTATAGGGGATAAAAAAACTATCCAAATGTTGTAATTAGTACTTAAAGTACCAAAAGGGTTAAAACTATAACAATCCAATCCCAAACATACATTCCTTGGATCTGAAGAAAAATATTGATATAACGAATCAAACATTTTCCATAATGTTTAATATTTTGGATGTATCATCAATACATCATTGTTATCCTAAGCATGCCACTTATGTCGTATACAGTCTTTAGAGGACATGAATAATCTTTGTAAGCATGGTTTCATAGGAAAGTAATGAAATACCTTTGTAAGAGTTTTCTTCTACTTTTTCTTCCTAGGTTTTCATTGATTTATACTCTCATTGTTATTCAGTGACTTTCATATACTTTTATGACATATTATTCATTTTTATTTATTGGACTCTTATCCCTTGTAAAGCATTCATTCATTAGGGCATGCATGTATATTTTTATAATCAAGTACATGTTTGTTGATTAATTTCTTCATATCATATAATGATGTAGGGATCTTATCTTCATTAAATGAATCATGATGAAATTTTAAAATCATGGACAATTCTTTGTTAGTAATTCCATAGAGACACTTGATATGATACAACTTAAGTACAAAAATACAACTTCAAATACATGGCACACCCTTCATACATTTCTTGTTGTCTTTCTTCAAATAATTTATAAAACTCATTTTTTATGTTCATTTAAGTTTTGAGAAAGATGAACCTACTCAGGATCAACTGAAGGATCTACTGATCTATTAAAATATTAGACATCGTATTCTGTAAATCTAAATGCATCATTTAACAAATTTTGAACTAAATTATCCTCTGGCGGGTCACATTGTGTTTCATTGACAGTATTGTCATTATTTTGACTTTCCATAACATTCAATTCATCATGAAAAATCCAAGATACATATCAAGAAGGAAGCTTTATCAATATTAAATTCTCATATACTTCATTTCTATTCAACCATTGCTTGAATTTATAATCAGGACACGAACATTTTATTCTACCATCCACTGATCAGTTTGCAATTTCATAATCTAAAAAATATTCTAAACCCTTGGAATACTGAGGTGTGTTTTGAGGTAAATTAATCCAAATTTTATCTATAGTTATTGGATTGTCTTCTCCCTCTAAATTCATATATAAAGATATAAATATTAAATAAAATAGGTACAACCACAATTAAACCACACCCAACTTCGTCCTTGACCAAGGTAGGTTCTTCATTCAACATAACACAAATTCAACATCAAAATGATTCGATCAAACATTAAAAACATAAACAAAACTCAATTACACATAAATTTATATTATTTAATTAAAACCCTTAGATAAGATTCAATTAATTGTGCCTTTAAGAATTTTAGGGGCCACAGTCATTGGAAAAATGGGAAAATAATCCTTTGGGGATCATCATCGAGGAGTAGGGGAGAGTCAGGGTCATGGCGGTCGATGGAAGGGGGGTTGAGGTCATAGCGATCACCGACAGGGGATATCGGGTTTACATAATTATCCAAAAGGGGGTTTGAGGTCATGGCGGTCACTAGTAGGGGGTCGGGGTCATGGTAGTAGACAATAGAGAGGGTCAGGGTCACAACAGTTGCAGGTAGGGGGTCGAGGTCACGATGGTTATCTGCATGGGGGTTTGGGGTCACAACAGTAGACGGGATGGGTTCGGGGTGATGGCAGTCACCAGTAGGGAGTCAGGGTCATGGTAGTCACTAAAAGGGAGGTCAGGGTTAAATTTGTGTCTAGAAGGGGGAACTACCACAAATCGGTGTAAGGGAAGTGTCTGATTTTATCAGTGCTAAACATAAAGTGATGATAAAAGCCTCACCTCTATCAGTGTTAGCTAAAAGTAGTGATAAAGGTAACATTTATCAGTGCTAAAAAAATGTTGATAAAGGTCTATCCTTTATCAACACTTTTTTAGCACTGATAAAGTTTAGATTTATCATAATTATTCTTAGCGCTGATAAAAGTTTTTAATAAAAAATATTGTTAATATATATAAATTTATTATATTTATATTCAAAAATAATTTTATTTATATACATTAATTAAAAAAATCATGTTTATAATTAATATAAATATGATATATTAATATATATTTTTTAATTATTCAAATATATATATCATGTTTTAAAAAAAATTATAATATTATAAATAAATATTTATTTATTTATTATTTGGTGTTTGGAGGTATAATTACATTCAAACACACACACACACCACACATACGCAAGCTGTAACGGAAGGTCATAGTCCTCCCTCCCAAGGGATAACCCACCCACCCAGCTACGTTATTACATTGAAGATTTTTTTTCCCCGAAGGCCCATTGGGTATGAATCCAATTACATAGCCTGTAGGCCCACCATTGGATGACCCAAAGGCCCAGCTTGCATCATGCCTGCATCACCTCTTTCCCATCATGCATGTGTCACTGCCCCCTTTGATGTCCCAAAGGCCCAGTGGGTCAAAGGCCCATTCAGGATGAATAGTATTACTACTGCAGTAACCACACTGCTACAGTGCCTCTACAATACCTGCAGATTTTCAGTCCCACCCAAATTTGAACTCGGGTCTGATGTAGAATTATGGGGATCCTTTACCACTCATGTAATCCCCCAACTACTAAATATATATATATTTATATATATATATTTAAATAATTATAAAATTATAATAATTTTTTAAAAATAATAAAAAATATTATATTTATAATATTAACCGCTCTGAGGAAGGAGATTATTGTTTCTCCTCTTTAATCACTTTTTTCATCTAGGACTTTACTCCCTCCAACCTTGATTCATTTTTTTCAGATCATATTTACCCCCTTAGTTATATACCCAGACCATACATGTTTACTAATAGTGTATAGGTTGATTTAATATTAATTTAAATTTCCTATATTGGAATAATTTCATTTTGATAGGGGTTTGAAGATGGGTTCATTAAGTATTTTGTAGAATAGGTGTCATGAACATATATATTGTGTGTCAAGTGGTGATAATTATATGTTTTAATTATATTATTGGTTTCGACGTGTATTTTATGGCCATGGAGTCCCTTTTATGGATTTATTGTTTTTGTTTTCAGTGATAATATTTTCTCAAAATTACAGTTAAACATAAATATGTCTATGTTATAGTAGATTCCTTTAATTGTGTTTATTGTGATTTTATTTTTTTCAAGATGTTTAAAATAATCGTTTTTCCAATTTAATGATCCAATTTATTATTTATTTTAGTTTTCTAGATGTTTATATTTTAAACTTTTCGTGATTTAACTCTTATAAATACCCAAGAATTATAAATTATATGAGTTTTTAAGATTTTAAATTAAATGATTAGATATTATCATGCTGCAAATAGATTTAAAATGTGTAAGGTTTAATTTTTATTGATTTGAATGAGTATATGGAATTTTGGGTGTTTTAAAATGGTGATAATGTGTTATGTATTTTTCATAGGAAATTTTAAATATTTTATCATTATATTTTATATAAATTAACTATGAATATATTCATTTTTTCATTTCTCGATGTTCATGAATTGATCTTAAATTCCATAGGTGTATTTTTGATATTTTATTTGTGTTAGGGGGTGATTGGTATGTTTATGTTTAGTTTTTATTTATTATAATTATATATTAATTGTGATGGGTATTTTTTACTATTAATTTTTTAATTATTAGGATATCATAATATTTGACATACTCAATGCTAATTTAAATGACATTTAATAAGAATATAACATAGGTTAAATGGTTAGCTATAATGGTGACATATTTGGTTAAAGGATTATGATACACTTTCTTATTATTGTGATTATTTATTTTCATATACATGTATCAATATATTTATTTCATTTAGTCATGAGAATTTATTTTTTAATAGTGTTTGGTAAAAATGGATTTCATATTTTCTATTTTTTCAATATTTATCTTTTTTTAAGATCTATGTTTGAGTAAAATCATTATTTTCATATTTTAAAAGATAATATATCATGATATTACTACGACAAACAAGTTTTGATGCTCGATTCACAATAAGAAATGAGTTTTGATGCTTTATAAACTATGGGAAAGGAGTTGTGATGATCAATACACTATAGGAAAGAGTTATGGTGACCAGTAAACTATGAGAAATAGTTTTTGGTTCTTGATCCACTATGTTATGTTGTAATTCTTAGATAAACTTAACATATTCTATGATTTTCTAGGATTATATATGTGCCACATTTTCTATTCCATATTACTAAGTTATGACATGTGTTTATGTAATGATATAGGACTCGTAATTATATTAATATGTCTTTAATTCGCCTAGGGTTGAACCAAAAGTATTATAGGATAAAATAAATGTTTCTAATATTAAGACATCACGAGTTTTAATTTTCATGTAGTTTTTATTTTATGATATTATTTTTTATTACACATGATTCATGCTTTTGGTTTTAGTAAGGGTTGGATCCAGGAGGAACCCATATAACAATGGGTGTGATAGACAATGAGGTGATTGTCCCAATAGGAAACCAAATGAGAAGAGAGATAAAGTGAAAAATATCATGATAATACTAAATCAACATTCTCAATAAATGAATAGTAATTTAAACCATTTCAAACTCCCATACATGCTAACGATGAAACAACTCACCATGGATTCATTCATGTGGCAATGCCCTCTAACCGTTTGGTTTCCTCTGATCAAATAGTTTTGAAGAAATGCATGGCTATTTATAATTTGGAAGGTGAAGTAGATATATCGTGGGAGTTTATTATAAATATGAGGAAAAATAAAGAAGTTTATAGTATGAAATGGGAGGTGTTTAATTTAATATTAATCCCTAAATATTTTTCCTGAACTACTCACAACAAAAATAGAGTGAGTTTTTTTTTAAAGTAGTTTGAATCCATAGGTACCTATAAATGAAACCTCATGAGATTCACAAGGTACACCTAGAGTTTTTTTGTTAACCCTAAAATCAAGATCGATCATTTCATCCATCGATTAAAATCGAATAATTTTATACTTTTACAGTTTCATAAATTCTAATTTTATATATTAAAATTTTATAATTTTATAAATTTTTAAAACTATATGCTTATATAAATTATGTATACTTTTATAACATATTTGTGATTTTATATAGTTTTATAAATTTATATACATTTATAAATTAAGTATATTTATCTAAAATATATATTTTTTGATAAATTATAAATAATTTTATACTTCTATATATATCTATAATTTTATATACTAATATAAATATATATACATTTTTAATTTATACTTTTATACCTATATAATTTTTTCAATTTATCAATATTTTAATACTCTTAAAATTTTATAAATTCAATTTCAGTGCTGAAAATATTTTAAAAAATATAATAATTTCTTTTTTTATTTTTGAAACCATTATTTTATTCAATAGAAATATTTTCTATTATTAAAAGGGTTTCCAAATAATATATCTTTTTTTTATTTCCATTATTACATTCAATAGCCATATTTAATTAGTTTTTTATAATGTAAATGTGTTTTTATACTTCATTTATACTCATACATAAAGGGTTTTGATCATTAAAAATATGAAATAAATTATCAATTGATCACTAATACTTAATTATGATAGTTCTATCATTTAATATTCTAATGAATCGTTTATTTTACCTTTAAATAGTTTCATTCCCATTATCAAAAAGTTAAGAAATTAACAAGGTATTGTGCCTCAATCCATCAATAAAGAGAATGTCATTTGATCTAAAATTATTCACCATAATTTTTATGATTCATAAACCATTCAACTGAAATAAAAAATAGTATATAAAATTTAAATATCCTCCATTATATTTATAAATTCCCTTCAATAATTTTTTTTGATCATATGGGATGATAAACCATTTTTCAATCTTTCCATTTTATTTCAAGAATATCATGAGATCCATCTTCAAATGAGCATATTTAGTGTATTTATTTTATTAAATATTAATATGACCAAATCAAATAGGATTGATATGAATAGATAATGGATGGATTTCCAATCATATGACGAAAGAGTATGAAGATGGGGTGAAAGAGTTCATCAAGTTTTCAAAAGATCATGCATATAACCCTTCTCAAATCCTTTTTCCATGTTTATGATATTTTTATTCAAGACTAATTTGTCTAGAGGAGTTTTAAGAACCATTGATCTATCATGGAATTGATCTAAGTTATAAATTTTTGAATAAACATATGAAAAAAGTGAATGTAGCTAGTGATTGGGATATCACTGTATTTTATGGATCATCAGATATGATTACAAGTATGGAAAATGAAGAAGATTGTATCAAGGATGTGATTATAGGTGTGAATGGTGGTAAAGATAATATTGAGGAAATAACAATGATAGTTAAATATAAACTTCATGGTTGTTAAAAATTGTTTGATAAGTTAAATAGATGTGAAAATATTCCATTTTATGTTGGTTTCACTAAATATATTGCATTTCCAGCCATACTGAAGATGTATAATTTAAAAGTAGGCAATGTATGGTGTGATTCTAGTTTTAATAAAATACTAGCTCTATTGAATAATATGCTCCCATAAGATAATAAGATCCCTAGTTGATCATATGACACTAAAAAATGATATGTTTGATGGGTATGATCTATAAAAGAATACATGTATTCCCAAATGATTGTATACTATTTCTCAAGGACTAAAAATAAATTAAAGAATTCCCAAAGTGTTGTTCTTCTCGATACAAGAAAGATGAATCGGGTTCTATAAAAGTTTTATGGTACTTTCCAATCATTCCAAGGTTTATGTTATTATATGAAAGTGAAGAGACAGAATGAAAATTTATGTGGCACGTAGATACAAGAAATAAATATGGGAAACTTCATCACCCAGTAGACTCTTCATAGTGGAAGAGAATTGATCATGAGTATCCTGAATTTGGAAATGATCTGAGAAAACTTCATCTTGTGTTATCTACAGATAGAGTGAATTCTTTTGGTTTTTAAAGCAGCACTCATAGTACATGGTCGATTATGTTGGTAAAATATAAATTTCCACTGTGATTATTCATGAAATGAAAATACATTATTTTATCTATGATAATATCAGGACCAAAACAATCAGGTAATGATGTTGATGTTTATTTAGATTCAATGATCAATGATTTGATTTTATTGTGGGATTCTGGTGTTATGTTGTATGATGCTTACATAAATGGATATTTCATGTTGAGATCCATGTTGTATGGGATAATAAATTAATTTAGTACTTATGGAAATTTTTCAGGATATATAATTAATGAAACTCAAGGTTGTCCCATTTGAGAACATGGTACACATTCAATTAGGTTGAAACATTCATCAAAGGTTGTGTTTCTAGGACATCGTATATTTCTACCCTAATGAAATAAGTACCGATCTTGGATGAAATCATTCGATGGAAGTTTAGAAGAATGTACAACATCGTCTCCACTAATAGGTGATCAACTGTTTGAGAAAGTAAAATATGTGGACACTTATTTTGGTAAATTGTTTTCAAAAAACCTTACAAAAACTAGTTTTAAAAAGAGAACATTTTTTTGAATTACCATGCTGGAATTCTCTATACATCAGACATTTTATTGATGTTGTGCATGTTGAAAAAAATGTATGTGATAGTGTAATTGTCACATTACAAAATGTACCTAAAAAAATTAAGGATGTAATTAAGGATAGGTTGGACATGGTTTACATGGGAATATGGGAAGACTTGGTGCTAGTGAAGGTTGAAAAACAAACATTTCTTCCTCCAGCTTCTTACACTCTTTCCAGAGAGGAGGAATATTAGTTTTTCAGTTTCTTTAATGATGTAATGGTTTTAGAGGGGTATTCATAAAATATAATGAATATCATGTCAATGACTGATTTAAAGTTAAAGGGTCTAAAATCACATGACTATCATGTTTTGATGCAATATCTAATTCCTGTAGCTTTACATTTCATTTTTTACCAGGAATGTATGTCATACATTAACAAAGATCTATTTCTTTTTCAAATCTTTATGTAGAAAAGTTACAGACCCAATGAAATTTCCAACCATAGAAAAGGAAATTACCATCATATTATGTGAATTGGAAATGTTCTTCCCACCAAAATTATTTAATATAATGGTTTAGTTAATGGTTCACTTGGTAAGAAATATCTGACTATATGGTCCTATACATTATAGATGGATATACCCCATTGAATATTATATGAAGAATTGGAAAGGGTGTGTCAAAAATCATAGTCATCCAGAGGTTTGTATTACGAAGTGATATATTGTTAAGGAAGTTGTTGAATTCTGTACCGACCACCTATTCAGTGTGGAAATCAGTGGTCTACCAAAATCTCATCACACTAGGAGGCTTGTGGGTGGAGGAATTTATAGAAAATATTTTTCTACAATCAATATTATAGATTAGTATTAGGCTCACCATTACATTTTAGATAATAGTTTAGTGGATTCCCCATATGTTGAAACCCAAAAATAAATTCTCAAACATTTGAATCCATCAAGGGCTGAAATTTGGATATCAAATACACATAATAAACAATTTATAAGATGGTTTCAAAAATATATTTTTAAGGAGTCATATGAAAAATTGGATTCAATTTCAGAATGACTTTGATGGCGATCCAGAGAACCAAGTGTATATGTATTATATTATAATGGTTATACATTCTATAAAAATGAACATAATGAATCAAGTACCATAAAAAATAGTGGAGTTACCCTTGTGGATGAAGTGATGCATGTTTTTGGTACTAAGGAAAGAAATCCAATTTATGAGAATATGGCATACTTTGGAATCATCAAACAAATATGGGTGTTGTATTATGCAACATTCCAAGTGTCGATGTTTCAATGCAAGTGGGTTGATAATAGGAGTTTTGTTAAAATAGGTGAATTAGGATTCATGAAAGTGGATTTCAATAATTAATGGCATAAAGATGAAGAATTTATAATTTAATCACTAGAAATAGAAGTATTTTATTTTTTGGAACCTGCAAACCAATAGTGTTCAATATTTCTATTATCAATAAAAACCATTGAAGGGTCGGATGAAAATTCAATTGATGATGCCCCTTTCATTGGAACTTCAAAATCATTTCAAAAAAGTCCCAATGTAGATGGGGTTTTTTACATCATAGGAGGTCATAATGAAGGTATTTAGACACTCTATAGTGGGGCCAAATCCCTTTAACCAGTAAAAAAATATATTTCAATAATCAGGCTATATTTTTTTGTAATATATATTGAATTAACTCTTTTTATTTTTTGTTCAATGTTACATTTATGTAATCTAAATTAAATGTTAAACCACTTATGAAAATAATAACTCATGCACGTGTTGATTCTACTAATCCAGAGGAACAACATGTTTCTCAACCTGTTGTTTCTCCAAGTGCATAGAAACAACGACCTTCTGCACATACCGATACTACCAATACAGAGGAAAAACATATTGATGATTTTGAATATGAGGAAATGGTAGATGGTGACTAAATGATTCTTCATAAAAAACAGGAGCATCTTAGCATGATGGTGTTAGAAAAAAAATATTAAGGAAAAAAGAAAAGGCATCAAATTTGAGGTTGAATAGAATTCACATGTCCAGCCTGTTAACCCCAACAAGGCCATGTTCAATAGTTACATTAGGCTCATCACTCGGCAATGTGTGCTAATTGATGTAGATTTTTGGATCCATGTTGTTCCCATGCTTAAGACACTGATTTGGGAAGGGATTATGGTAACATTATGATATCCTTTCTTTATTTTACTCAAAAATAAAATAATGAAACATTGAATTGATTTTCATCATCTCTTGCAGAGTGTATTTATAATAGATGAATCCCATAAAAAATATGTATTAATACTTTCTATAAGTATTCAAAAAGGATTTTTCACAATTATAATGATATTTCATCTTAAATATGTTGAAGGGAAAATAAACCCGCACCCACCACTTATGTGTGCACACTTTAAAAGCCAAGAAGCATGGGATGCATTTACTAGCCATCGTACAGAGATGTATTTTTAGATACATTATGGCTAGTAATAAAATGTTTGATAATACATGTATTCGTCACTTTTATTGAAAATTTTTTATTTATAAAACATCAACTGAGTGTTGAAAATAAGTAATGGCCATCAAAACGAATGCATCCCTAAAGTAAATCAAGGATAGGGTACGCTTCACTTGAAAAAAATGGTACATATTTTAAATCTAATATAATATTTTTTGTGACATGAAACAACAACATAATTATATTCCTCTACTTATATACTAATTGATGAATCCAAATCCAAATCCACATCCAGCACATGCCATGTGCTATGGAATGAGGAATGTGTAAATAAATATGGGATACTAATAGATAAAAACACAAAAAAGGTGTGGGAAACATGTATAAGTATGACATAATAATAAAAAATTCTTTATATAGATATTACATAGCAATGATTACTTATTTTTCTATATTTTCTATTTGACTTAGACACGGGAATCATCAACACCTATACCGAATGAACACTTACTATCAGTATCCTTGAAGCGGCCAGAACAGTATGGTGCATCAGTTATTCAGGTTTTGGGGTGACATCATGAACATATTTTGAGAAAAAAAATAATATGAGGATAAAGATAAAGAAATGGAATAAATGAAAGCAATATTATCTGCCCTTGAAGAAAATTTTCATTGGAGGAATAAGTTGCTAGAAAAAGTTATGGGGGTGAGCAAAGAGAAGAAACAACTCAATAGAAACCATTGAATGAAGATACTACCCCACCAGCTTTGAGGCAAGCCATTCCCCTCAAAGATATGTCTTAGATGAGTTAATCGATATTCTAATAATAGTTTCTATGAAATGTGAATCATACAAACATTGATTCTTTTCTTGTACTAATATTATACAGGGTGAAAATGACTATGATTTATATCTATCAACACACACCCATAGCCTTATTGTGAGGGATATCACGTCCAATATCCAAGAATACATTCTACACAATAGACCACTTCTAACAGGTCATGTGAGAGTGGGGATTACCGTAGCTCATGATCCGAGAATTGATCTACTTATTCCACTTGATGATGCAGATATTTATATAGTCGACAAAGCTATTGGAACATTTATAGCATGGCCATCAAATATTTTAAAAAAACATGTCAACAAGGAGGTATTCATTTCAATTTTATTTTTCATGCTAAACCTTTAACAATTAATGGAATAAGGTATGAACCAATGAACATTGTTATAGACTGACAAAGGGAAGAGGGTGAAACAAAAGGTCAACTCAAACCCATCTAAAGGATCAACTGACTAATCAAAAAGATCTTTTGAAATCACCTCTACCCCACTCATTCAATATCCACATTTACTAAAATTGAAGGTTCTTGTGGATAAAAAGTTGAAAAATAATAGTAACCATATAGTTGATTTTGAAGAAAAAATTTATAGAGAGATATTTATAGACTACATTGATCTTGATAATGTAAATGGAATCCTCAAGTATGAATGGCTAGGAATCTCAATTGTAAATGTATAAATGAGGTGTGTTTTCATAATTTTTTTTCCAATAGCTGATATACTATGTTAATTATGACTAAATACATTTCATATTTTTTGTAGGTGTATATATGAATACCAATTGAAGAGATTAACCCATGAACATAAATTTTGACTCACTAGCCCTCATGTTACTTCTACAGAACAAATGGAAATAGAATCAAAAAAATGGATGAAATAGTGGCAAAACTGGTCAAATATTTTGAAAGCAAACTTACGGATGATAGAATATTCTTAATACCAATGTTTCAGGGGTAAAAATATATAATTTAATAATATAAAATATATTTTCATTTTTCATTACTTATTCCTTTCTGTGTTTTTAGGAAACATTGGATACTCATCGTGGTCAATTTGGATACTCGGAAGATTTATTTCCTAGATTCACTGTATGGATACCCAAAAAACCAACCACGCATGATGGTGTTTGTCAATTTGTAATACACTACATCTAGTGTTTTATAACTAAAATTCAAGTTATATATTTTATATTATGTTTTTATGAGAATTGTTTTATGATAGGGGGTGTTTAAATATTTTAAAATTCATGGCATGAGGATAGTCCATACACACAAATAGCCTGAAAAGTTTTACAAGTGTACAAGTATCAGGGTATATATAATAATATTTCACTATCCAAACACATATCAAAACAAATTAATTATTTTTATCAATGTTTTTTGAGTGTTTGAAACAAACTAATAGAAAATATTGTGCTTATTATGTTTGTAAATTTATGAGAGAGATCATATTTCATCAAAAAACTGGCATCCCCAAAGTGGTATTTTTGCAGATAATTACTATTTCATTTAATATATTTATTAATCCTTTGTGTATTTATATTTATCTAATACTACTAAGATTTTTGAAAATACTCATATTCACAAGATGATATATATTTTCATAAAAACTAATGGGCAACATACCCGATTTATGAATGTACACATATAGCATGAAGTTGTGACTTCCATAGAAGTAAGGGATTGTTTTATGTTTATGTTTAATTTATTTATTTTTAGTATTACTCACATAATAATTGTTTTCTTATACAAGTATATTTTTTCATTCGATTTGGACTTTGAGGATATAAATGATATCATGAAAACAAGGAAATGGGTCAAGAATGTCTACAACCATCATGAAAATGTTAATTTCTACTACTTATTTAATTCATTTTTTCATAATTTTATCTACTATTTGTAAGTTAATTTCCTTATCTTTTTTATCTAATACTTTTTTTCACAGATATTTTGTGAATTCAAATTTTTATTTCAAATATATGAAAAAAAATCACAAAAGAGATAAAATGTTCCTTTTTTCCAATGTTAGCATGTTTTCCATTGGCTTTCTTTTTCAAACTGGCAACACTACATATTGAGCTGAAAAGTTTTTTCAACTATGAACATTGACTCAATATGGAGCGTTGGAAGTTAAAAAAATAAATACAATGGAAATCATGGTAAAATTGTAATTTGGGATTGTTATTAAACTTTTGGATGTGTAGGAATCAATCGCACCTCAATCTGACACACGGTGTGACCGATATGACTCTAAGTGATTCTTTTTATTTTAAATTGACGTTAATTTTAGTAAAAAAGGAAAATGACATACTGAAAACCAAGAAAACAAATTTTTATTATTTTTATACTTTAGTAAAATGATCCATAAGTCATTTTTGATGTATAGGAATCAATCACACCTCAATTTGATACACGATGTGGTCAGTATGACCCAAAGTGTCTATTATCATTTTAAAATTGATATTTTAATTCAAAAAGTGTCACTCACTAAAAAACAAGAAAACATAATTGTATTTTCATGATAATTTATTAAAATGATTCATTATTCATTTTTGATGTGTATGAATTAGTCTCACATCAAACCGATACATGATGTGACTGGTATGACTCAAAGTGAGTGTTTCCAGTTTAAAATGGCATTTTAGTAAAAAAGACAAGTAACATACTCAAAACATATAAAAAAAATTTTATACTTTAGTAAAATTATCCATAATTTATTTGGGACATTTATGAATTAGGCACACCTTAATCTGACGCATGATGTGATAAGTATGACTCCAAGTGCATCTTTTTATTTAAAAAAATACATTAATTTTTGTAAAAAAAGACAATTGACATACACAAAACCAAAAAAATCATTCACATTGTTTTTGATACTTTAATTAAATGATCCATGAGTTTTTTTTACATGTAGGAATTAACTGCACCTCAATCTGATACATGATGTTCCTAGTATAACTCAAAGTGTCTATTGTTAGTTTAAAAATGACATTTTAGTTCAAAAAGTGTCACTTGTTGAAAAACTAGAAAACATGCTCATATTTTCTTGATAATTTAGGAAAATGATTAATAATTTATTTTCTACATGTAGTAATCAGTCTCACATCAACCTGAAACATGATGTGACTGATATGACTCAAAGCGTGTGTTTCCAATTTAAAATGACCTTTTAGTAAAACAGACAAGTGACGTACTCAAAACTAAGAAAACACGCTAGTATTATTTTAATGCTTTAAGTAAAATGATCTGTAAGTCATTTTAGATGTGTAGGAATAATCCAAACCTCAATCCAATGCATGGTGTGACTGTTATGACTCCATGTGTGTCTTTTTATTTAAAATTGACATTAATTTTAGTAAAAAAGACAACAGACATACTCAAAACTGAGAAAGCACATTTGGATTATTTTTATACTTTAGTAAAATAACTCTTAAGTAATTTTTGATATGAAATAATTATCCCCACCTCAATCAGATACACGATGTTCCCAGTATTACTCAAAGTGCTCATTGTCAGTTTAAAATTGACATTTTAGTTCAAAAAGTGTCACTCACTGAAAATTGAGCAAACATTCTAAAATTGTCTTGATAATTTATTAAAAAGATTCATAAGTAATTTTTGAGATGTATAAATTAGTCTCACATCAAACCGACACGTGATGTGATCGGTGTGACTCAAAGTGCATGTTTCCAGTTTAAAATGACATTTTTGTACAAAAGACAAGTAACATGCTCAAAATTTAGAAAACACATTATTATTGTCTTGATACTTTAGTAAAATTATTCATAAGTCATTTAGGATGTTTAGGAATCATTCTCACCTCAATATGACGCATGGTGTGACCAGTATGACTCCAAGTGCGTCTTTTTATTTAAAATTAACACTAGTTTTAGTAAAAAATACAACTGACATACTTAAAACTAAGAAAACAAATTTGGATTATTTTGATACTTTATAAAAATGATCCATAATTCATTTTTGGAATGTATAAATCAGTCACACCTCAATCCAATACACAATGTTCCCGGTATGAATCAAAGTGTCCGTTCTCAGTTTAAAATTGATATTTTAGTTCAAAACGTATCACTCACTGAAAACCAATAAAACATGCTTGGATTATCTTGATAATTTATGAAAAATATTCATAAGTTATTTTTTATCTATAGAAAGTAATCTCACATCAAACCAACACATAATGTGACCGGTATGACTCGAAATGTGTGTTTCCTGTTTCAAATGACATTTTAATAAAAAACACAAGTGACATACTCAAAACCAAGAAAAATCATTTGGATTGTTTTTATAATTTAGTAAAATGATCCATAAGTCATTTTGACCTATAGGAATTAGTCTCACCTCAATCTGATGCACGGTGTGACCGGTATAATTCTAAGTTTATCTATTTATTTAAAATTGACATTAATTTTAGTAAAACAAATTGACGTACTGAAAACTGAGAAAACACATTTAGATTATTTTTATACTTTAGGAAAATGATTCATAAGTCATTTTTAATGTGTAGAAATCAATCATGCCTCAATCTGACACACAGTGTGGCTTGTATAACTCTAAGTGTGTCTTTTTATTTAAAATAGACATTAATTTTAGTAAAAAGAGAAAGTGACATACTGAAAACTGAGAAAATGAATTTGGATTGTTTCAATACTTTAGGAAAACGATCCATAAGTCGTTTTTTATGTGTAGGGATCAACTTCACCTCAATATTATGCACAGTTTGACTGATATAACTAAAAGTGTTTCTTTTTATTTATAAATGAAAATAATTTTAGTAAAAAGAAAATTTAAAACCCTTTTCAGTCAACTTTCATAGTGTTTGCAGGATTCAAGTGTATAATCCTTCTCTTGGTGATCCAAAATAAATTTTCATCATATAAAACCTTTATGCATATTTTTAATAATATGGGTATTCTTATTTATACCACCAATTTTATAGCTAGTTTAAAATTGAAGTGACGCACTGAAAACTATGAAAATATATTTTGATTATTTTGATGATTTAGAAAAATGATCCATAATTCATTTTTGATATGTATGAATCAACCGAACCTCAATCTGACACACGGTGTGACCGATATGACTCCAAATATGTTTTTTATTTAAAATTGACATTAATTTTAGTAAAAATAACAAGTGATATACTGAAAACCAAGAAAACATATTCGGTTTGTTTTGATACTTTAGGAAAATGATCCATGAGTCATTTTTGACATATAGGAATCAACATCACCTCAATCTGATGTATAGTGTGACCGGTATGACTCAAAGTGTCTGTTATCAGTTTAAAATTGACATTTAGTTCAAAACGTGTGTCAGTCACTGAAAACCATGAAAACATACTTTGATTTCTTGATAATTTAGGAAAGGTATTCATAAGTCATTTGTGATGTGTATGAAGCAGTCACATGTCAAACCAATACACGATGCAACCAGTATGACTCAAAATACGTGTTTCTAGTTTGAAATGACATTTTAGTAAAAAAACAAAAGTGACATATTGAAAATCAAGCAAACACATTAAGATTGTTTTGATACTTTAGGAGAATGATCCATAATTAAATTATGGTGAGTAAGAATTAATCGCACATCAATCTGATGCACGGTGAGATCGGTATAACTCCATGTGTGTCATTATTTAAAATTGACATTAATTTTAGTAAAAAGAATAAATGACATACTCAAAACCAAGAAAAAACATTCAGATTGTTTTGATGCTTTAGGACAATGATCCATAACTCATTTATGATGTGTAAGAATCAATCACACCACAATACGATGCACAGTGTGATCGGTATAACTCCAAGTGTGTCATTTTTTAAAAAATTGATATTTTATTAATGTATTCTTTCATATTAATATTTAATTTATTTCTTTATAGTATTACTCACATAAGATTTGTTTTCTTATATAGGTGGATTCTTTTGCTCGACTTGAGGTGATTTGTTCGGCAACTGATACCATGGGCGCTATTTTTGAGAGGGGGGCATGGGTGTCAAAGACGATGAAAACATTAATGTTTTTAAATATTTGTGGATAGTAATTGTAAATGTAATTATAAAAAACATTTTTTGAAATGTATATCTTAGTTTTTTTTCATTCATGATGTAAAACTTTATTTCAATTAAATTATATATTTTGCATACAGGTTACAGGTATGTGTTGTAGTGTGTTGTTATACAAACAGCACACTGTTGTAGGTTTGACCTTTATCAGCACTAGAAATAGTACTCATAAAGGGTACCCCTCCCTTTAACAGCACTAAGAACAAAAATTCTTTTTAGCACTGTTAAAAGCATTTTTATGCGCTTTTAAATGGAATGTCGATAGTAGTGGGGGTCGGGGTCACCGCGGTTGTCATCACAAGCATGGGGATCGAGGTCATTGCAGTCACCATCGGGAGTAGGGGGAGTTGGGGTCGGGGGTCATTGTCGAGAGCTGGAAGTGGGCGGCCAGCGTCGGAGTTTGCCGCCATGGGGAACGAGTGGTGGTGGGGTTGAGATCAGGGGTAACCGTTGAGGGGTGCGGGAGGTTGGGGGTCACCGCCGAGGGGAGCGGGAGGTGGGGTGTCAGGGTCAAGGGTCGCAGAGGGGGGCAGGAGGGGGTGGGTTGAGGTGAAGGGGAGAGGGGGAGGGAGACGAAATTATGGTTTTTTTAAAATATTTAGTTGCGGTTTAAATAAAATCTCCGTTAGTTGTTAAAATTAAAAATATATAGTGGCAGTTTAATAAAATCGTCGCTATATTATAATTTTTTTAATGCGATTTACTTCGCAGCGGTTATTAGAACCGTTTTAACCACTAGTTTCTTGTAGCGAATTTATATCCTTTTTCATTTGTATTTAAGTCCTTATTCTCATTCTTTATAAGTTTTTCACTTGTTTCATCTATAAGATTCACTCCATGCATCACAGCCATAGAACTGATTAAAAATAAGGCAACATTTTGTTCTTTTAGAGTTGGTAATTAAGGTCATCAAAATAAGGAATGCACTTTGGATTCAATTAAGCCTATATATTAATCACCAAGAACCAAAAAAAAAACTGAATCATGTCATAATTAAACCTTCAAAGACAACTATAATACAAGATCCTTTTTTTTTAAAATAAGGTTGGGGTGGAATCCTCATTTTATTATTTAAATCAAATACTTCTTTTTGACTGGGTAGAGGGAGACTCATTACATAGCACGAAGGCCCAAGGCCAATTGGCCTGAATACAGGGCTTGAAGGCCCATTTTTTGGCCCAAACGGCGCTTCGGTGAACAGTACTGCTATAGTACCTCAACTGATACAGTACCTGCTACAGTACTGCCACCGCTACAGTCCTGTTACAGTGTCCCCGCTGCTATAGTGCCCCTGCTATAGTGCTGCTATAGGAACCCTGAAATTCGTTCCCGCCCGGATTTTATCCTGGGTCTTTTGGATGTCAAGTAGGAGCTTGTACCACTTGGGTACATGCTCGTTGGCAATAATACAAGATAAATAAATAGAAACAAATTTGGAAAATCAAATCTCACTTTCAAAACAATATTAGTCTTTAATACCAATTATTGGTTCTTTTGTGTAGATCTCAATATACGAGGATTGTTCCGAAAGACAAAAAATTGGGAAATAGATAATTTTAATTTAATTTTTACAACAATTGGGGAAGGGGGAAACAAACGAAAAGACTACCTACATGCACGTGGGGAGGCTCAAAATTGAGACCTCTCATAAATCCACCACAGGGCGCGACCACTAGGTTGCGCCCATGGGGCTTATAAATTTAATTCAATTTTTAATTAACCAAAATCTTTTATCATTTAATGAATCTTACCCACATATTAACAAGAACATGGGATTGATTTCATAATAGATTTCTCATTTAAAAAAAGAACCACAAGAATGAACAACTCAACATTTTCAAGACTTAGATGTTTAAATCCAATGTAAAGGCTAATTCTAGGTGTGTGTCCAGTTCACTATTATCACACAATGTCACATTTTCTCTTTCTTATGTGTACAAAACTATTGGAAACAGTAAGTGATACGAATGGATTGGAACTGAGTTTTTTTTAAATACGTTTTTATAAAAAAAATTCTGAAAAACTACCTAGGTCAATTTTTTTTTTAAAAAAATACGCTGCAAAGGCGGCATCTGCGATGCCGCCTTTGCTCCCCCGCGCCTCCTTTGGCCCCAATCGATGAAATGGAAAAGGCGGTCGGGGGGAGGCCGCCTTTCGCCTCAGGGTAAGGCGAAAGGCGGCTTTCGCGATACCGCCTTTGGCCATACGTAGAGGCAAAAGGCGGCTTTCGCGATGTCGCCTTCACCTGAACTCCCTATAAAAGGGCGTCCACCCCTCCTCACCTCTCCTCACTTGATCCCTCCTCACTTTATCTCTCCGAATTTCTCTCTCTCTCTAAAAAAATCCTTTGTTGTGCGAGTTTTTACAAAGCTTCATTTAGAGGTATGTTTCTTTATTTAATTTAATGTTTTTATTTAATTAATTTAATTTTGTTTAGTTTTAAATATTTCATTTGTTAAGTAGTATAGGTAGTTCTTAATATTTGGTTATTTATTTTTCGTAATTAGTTATATATAGTTTTAAATAATTATTGTTAGGTAGTATAGATTAAGTATAGATTAACTTAAGATTAAGTATTTAGAAATTTTGGTAGCTTAAAGATTATGTGGTTATCTATGCAATTAAATTCCTGTCTGGATACAAACAAGTGGATGTGGCTCTGGCACAGATGTACATAGGGGTAAAACCTGAAAACACCGCTTCGAGCTAGACTCGAATGGGAACTGGTGCATGATAACGGGCCTTGCTGCATCCTAGTTTGACACTCCCGGGGAATATGCTTAAGATGATTCATATTTTCTTTATAAACTACTAAAATTTCTAAGAGAAGAAAAAGCAAATCAGTATATTTATCAATGATAAATGATAAATATAATGTTATATAATCAAATAAGGACATAAGAATTAACGAATTAAAGTTATTATTAGTTAATTATAGAATAATAGAATAATTAACGATTAGTTATTATTAGTTAATTTTAGAATAATTAATAAATAACATAGGATTAAAACATGGATTCATATAATGATTAGCTAACGATACTAATGAACATATAAAGTGAAATGAAGAAGAACAAACAAAGTAAATAAAAAGGAACTCTAAAATTACATTCTAATAAATATCATATGGTCAAACATCAGTATCTTAGTTTATGGTATAGAAAGGCGCACTAAAATTACATTATAATAAACATCATATCGTCAAAATAATTGTTAATATTTGTTACACTATCATAATTTTGATGAAAGAAACATTTTTGACGTAGAGAGCCATGTTTTCCTGTGTATACTGTTATGGGGAGATTATTCAAACTGAGCAAGGAGCTTCTTATAGTACACAACCAATTACGGTGGTTAGTACAGTTGATTTTGTTACCATAAGTGACCTTCAAGAGAGAATTCATGTTTCCTTAAATCTGGGACCCGATCAAGATATCATGTCTATGAGCTATAGACATTTGCAATTTCCAACAAAACTGTGGCATATAGCTTGTCCATTGGTTGCTGATGCGCAGTGGGTCCAAGCAATTAATTTATTTTCTCAACGGTTAAATGGTACCATAATGGAGTTATACGTTTTTGTTTCTACTGTACAACAACAACGTCCACTTGTACAAAGACGTAGAAACACAAGAGTGGTTGAAGACAGTCTACCCCATGACATTGAGCCTATTCCAAATAATTCAGTAGAAGAGGACAACCTAGATGATCTCTTGGATATACATGTCAATCCGACTTCTGATGAGGAGTTTCGTAATGATGGATCAGATAGCGACAACAGTGCTGATGAGGAGGGACCAACAGAAGATAGAGAGGAGGTTTTGAGAAATGCAATTGTTGTACATCAACCTCAGTCAATAAATCATCCACCACTCTTTTCATCTTGGTCAGAAGCAATGACACGCGTGCCTGAATTCGATAATACTGTTCTCACACGGACAACTGAGTTCCCTGGAGTTATACTAGATAGGTTTAGTGAGTTGGACAAAACCTTATATATTGGAAGGAATTTTCCCCGTAAAGATGCCTTAAAAAGCACGTTAAAGAGATTTCATATTGAGAGAAACTTCAAATATGTAGTTCACGAATCATGTCGTAGTAAATATGTTATACGGTGCGTGAAGTATGGGGATGATTGTAGATTTCGCTTAAGGGATATTCCAGAAATTACATTTATAGGTTGGAGAATCTCAAGGATTGAGGCGGATCATACTTGCGTTCAGCCAAGTCTCACACAAGATCATACTTCATTAGATGCAGAATTTGTGTCATCTATTGGTGTTGAGATGATTAGGACATGTCAAGATGTTCCAATATCCCTTGTGCAAGAGAGGATTCTACAAACATTCGGTTATAATATTTCCTATAATAAGGCATGGATGGCGAAACAGAAGGCAATTGTGAAGGTATATGGTGATTGGGATGACTCATATCGAGTATTGCCACAATTGCTGGCCATATTGAGGCATCATAACCAAGTTGTCTTCCATATGGATACAAAAGAACATGTGTCTCCTGATAATCGACTTGATCCATCTCGTGTTCAATTTCATCGGTTGTTCTGGGAATTCCTTCCTTGTATCTCCGCATTAAGTTTTTGCAAACAATTTATTCAGATTGATGGAACATTTCTGTATGGAAAATACAAGGGCGTATTGTTGATTGTGGAAAACCAAGATGGAAACCGTTCACCTCTTTCGCTTGCCTTTTCCATTGTAGAGAAAGAAAACTATGAATCATGGAGTTGGTTTCTGGCATGTATCAGCAACCATTTCACCAATATTCAGGGAGTTTGTTTGATATCTGATCGCCATCGAGCAATTAATGAGGCAATCAATGCAGATCCTGATACATGGAGATACTCAAATTCACATCATCGGTTCTGCATTAGACACATTGCTAGCAATGTGCATAAAAAATTCCACAACGAACCAATGAAGAAGGCAATCACGAGGCCTGGTACGTATTTTATTCGTTATGTTTTACTGTTTCAATATAAAGATAAAATCAATTTATGTGAAATATCATCTACGTTTTGTAGCATATGAGTCGGGCCAACGACGATTTGAAGAATGTTTTGAACAAATTCGTCAGGCTAATCAAGAAGTTTATGATTATATGATGCAGATTCTAAAAGAGAAATGTACATTGGCATACGACGGGGGAAAGAGGTACGGACACATGACGACAAACATTGTGGAGTTCATCAATGGTATCTTCAAAGGACTTCACAAGCTACCTATAACAACCTTAGTTCAGGAGACATTATATCGATGCGTGAAGTACTTTGTGGATAGACAAAAACTAGCATCAGACGGAATACATCAAGGGATAAGATATGGAAGACACTTTCAACGAGAGATTGAAAAAAATATTGAAGAAGCTTCTGGTTATCACGTTTGTCTCTTTCGAAGAGAAGACTCCCGATTTGAAGTTCAAGAGCGTTCATACCCCATCACAAATCGCGTCGGTGAAAAAATGGTGGTATTACTGGAAACAAGGCAATGCCAATGTGGAAAATTTCAGGCCTTATGGTTTCCATGTACACACGCCATCGTAGCATGTGCCTCTGTGAACATATCATGGGAAGCATATATTGATCCAGTGTACCAGATGGATATCATTGCCAACTGTTATGCTGCACCATGGACACCTATTGGGGAGTATCGTTATTTCCCAATGCCTGAAGGCCAGCTGATAGTGATACCTGACATGAATCAGTTACGTCCTCGTGGGAGACCAAAGGCGAGTAAGATGTGTAATGAGATGGACTGGCCTCAAGAACAAGGACAGATTTTGCGATGCACAATATGTCATAAAGAAGGTCATAACCGGAAGCGATGCCCTAACGTTGTTGGGTCGACTTCACAGTCTCATTCATAATGATATATTGTCTTCATTGTGACATTCCCATATTGTAAACTAAATGTTGTTATCTCTTCTTTATTCCTCGGTTTTCTAAACCCCAAACATCTGAGATAAGTTTTCATATTAATATTCATGCTTTCAAGAAATAACTATAAATATGAGATAATAGAATTTATTTCAAAACTCCGAAAGCGGAACACTTAACCCATATTGAAAAGTGTATGTCATTTAACCCATTAACATGTTTCCTGGACATTAATATTAAAAAATTTAACCCTAAACCCTCCAACCTAAACCCCAATCTAAACATGCAGGATATTTTAGCAAACTGTTCTATAACAAATTTATAGTATCATAATAATTAGCATAAGATATAGAATACATACAATTAGATAAATTCTAAAAACATCATTACTAATTGACATGGTTTATCTTAATCCAATCCATAAGTATTTAATCATAAATCTCCCCCAAAATATGTGTAACCAAATTCAAGACTCAATATTTTAGATAACATAACTTATTTCATATTAATATTCATGCTTTCAAGAAATAACTATAAATATGAGATAATAGAATTTATTTCAAAACTTCAAAAGCGGAACACTTATCCCATATTGAAAAGTGTATTTCAGTTAACCCATTAACATGTTTCCTGGACGTTAATATTAATAATTTTAACCCTAAACCCTCCAACCTAAACCCCAATCTAAACATGCAGGATATTTTAGCAAACTGTTCTATAACAAATTTATAGTATCATAATAATTAGCATAAGATATTGAATACATACAATTAGATAAATTCTAAAAACATCATTACTAATTGACATGGTTTATCTTAATCCAATCCATAAGTAGTTAATCATAAAGCTCCCCCAAAATATGTGTAACCAAATTTAAGACTCAATATTTTAGATAACATAACTTATTTCATATTAATATTCATGCTTTCACGAAATAACTATAAATATGAGATAATAGAATTTATTTCAAAACTCTGAAAGCGAAACACTTATCCCATATTGAAAAGTGTATGTCAGTTAACCCATTAACATGTTTCCTGGACGTTAATATTAAAAAATTTAACCCTAAACCCTCCAACCTAAACCCCAATCTAAACATGCAGGATATTTTAGCAAACTGTTCTATAACAAATTTATAGTATCATAATAATTAGCATAAGATATTG
This sequence comes from Viscum album, assembly GCA_963277665.1. NCBI lineage: Eukaryota > Viridiplantae > Streptophyta > Magnoliopsida > Santalales > Viscaceae > Viscum > Viscum album. The sequence goes on from OY728160.1 coordinate 1,927,066,009, forward strand.
AATACATACAATTAGATAAATACTAAAAACATCATTACTAATTGACATGGGTTATCTTAATCCAATCCATAAGTAGTTAATCATAAAGCTCCCCCAAAATATGTGTAACCAAATTCAAGACTCAATATTTTAGATAACATAACTTATTTCATATTAATATTCATGCTTTCAAGAAATAACTATAAATATGAGATAATAGAATTTATTTCAAAACTCTGAAAGTGGAACACTTAACCCATATTGAAAAGTGTATGTCAGTTAACCCATTAACATGTTTCCTGGACGTTAATATTAAAAAATTTAACCCTAAACCCTCCAACCTAAACCCCAATCTAAACATGCGGGATATTTTAGAAAATTGTTCTATAAAAAATTTATAATATCATAATAATTAGCATAAGATATTGAATACATACAATTAGATAAATTCTAAAAACATCATAATGTTATATTTACATTTTACACTTATGACTCATTTTCTTTGTTTATATGCAGATGGATGATACCATACTACTCACTCAGCAGCCTACCCATATTTCGTAGGTTTTGTTAGAGGGTCGTCCATATTGATTTGTGAAGGAGCGTCGAGCGCACCATTTTCATCACATGGAGCCTCCACATGCCATTAGACCTTACTTGCGTCGTGCTGGATTCTATGGTCATGCCGTATCAGATTTCACATTTGTAGATCATTACCTAATTTCTGCCCTCGTTGAGAGATGGAGACCAGAGACACACACATTCCACTTGCCTGAGGGAGAGATGACCATCACCCTCGAGGATGTCGCAGTGCTTCTCGGTCTGCCTATCCAGGGGAGACCCATTATTGGACCCACTCGTGCAGCTTGGCCAGACCTTTCTCAATGCTTGTTAGGCGTTGATATTTTGTCCGACCGTAGGGCTAAAGATGGATCATCCATATCTATGCGTTGGTTGGAGTCGCAGATTCCACATTTACAGGATGTTGATGATGAGCAGACCGTCATGCGTTACGCTCGTGCATATATCTTATGACTCATTGGTGGGACCATGTGTACTGATCACTCGGGATGCATGTGCATATGATGTATCTGCCCCTACTAGAGGACTTTGATCGGGCTGAGATGTACAGTTTGGGATCAGCATGCTTGGCATACCCGTACATATCATTATGCAGACTATCCCATAAGGACCGTACAGGTCTCGGAGGATGCGTTATCCTTATTCAGATGTGGGCATGGGAGCGCATCCCAGCATTCTGCCCTGACCTTGCTGGTCCACCGGTCGAGATGGAGGTGTTGCATGACGCTCCGCGTGGACGCTGGTATGATAAGTCATTTCTATTGTTTTTTGATTCTACTATGAGTTATTGACTATAATTTCTCATTATTTGTCATTATCGTTGTATTTTACAGGTGGTGTCAACGACACAATTTTGACATGGTTCTGAGACAGCATTTGGGCGTATATCGGCTACAGTTGGATTGTATCTTACCGGATCAGGTATGTATATACAATCTATCAATGTCTAACATATTTAATAATAACATCAATTTTGGTTTTTAGTTGGGTGTTTTTTTGACAAAATTACTTGTCATTTTAGAATTAATGGCTTCCATACTGGAGTATTATGGACCAGTTGCCAACATACTGCACTGTTGGGCTTGAGGATGCTATGGCTGTAGTGCCCCTCATTCACTTTCATATTATTGAGTGGCAGCAGCCTGAAAGGGTCATGCGGCAATTTTTTCGTACTCAGCCGATTCCATTACCATCTAAACAGACAGACCAGCTTCATGGGATGAAGCTGACAGGGAGGCAGGATGATGACTGGTCCCAAGTACATGCGAGTTTTATCGACTGCTGGCACAAACGTGCAGAGTTACGTATTTAGGGTGTTCCTACAAATCGATTCTCTCTTTCAGAGCAGGTCGACTATGCACCATGGTATAGACTGAAGTCTATACTGTATCTTACCCAAGCTGGCATAGAGATGCAGAGGATGGTAAGTCAATAAATTTCTATTAGTTTGTTTATTGAATTATTTTCTAATTACATTTGAATCTACTTACAGGGAAGTCACATAGAGCAGCTTATTCGCATGAGTGATGAAGAGGAGGAGGGGGTCTTTAGCCGGGCAGTCGTCCATGCTACAGCGCTGGAGGCGAGGGCATCTTTTCATGCGCTTTCCGGGAGCATCTTCACGCGTCTGGCTCAGAGAGAGGAGGTTCCTGCCCCAGAGGAACATCCTGCAGCTGCTACTGGTGTTGAGGAGCCACGACCACGGTGACGTAGACAGCGTCGTGCTGCACGTGAGGCCTCGCCTGTTCCACAGATAGAGGTCGGGCCTCTAGTAGTCCAGGATCAGCCTATTCAGGATGTGCCTCAGGTGGCATGGGATCCGTCTTTCCTGACAGGATATCCGCAGTTCTCTCCATCTTGGGTTCCAGATCCTTCACAACCTTGGATTCTAGAGCCGTCGTCGTCTTGGGGTATAGCTCCATCACAGGCTTCGTTCCCCTCAGCGATGGAGGCAGGTCCTTCTACCACCCTAGTGGGAGAAGGATCTGAATGGCAGTACGAAATGCAGTTGACAGCTCCTCCCACTGACACACAGATGGAGGATGCGACAGTCGACGTTTCAGTGCCCGAGGATCAGCCTTCTCCAGGTCATCAGACTCCACTGCGCACTCGACGCGGACGTCCTATTCGCAGACCACCATGTGGGACGGAATCTCCTCGCCACAGACATATGCATTGATTGTACATTATTGTTTACATGTTTTATGTGTACTGAAATCAAAATACTATTATTACTTGTTGGTCAGAGTGGAATCTCAGGAGGGGTAAATTAGGTTTTATTTATATATATTTATATAACCATACGAACATAATAATAAAACATTAATAATTACTAATTACCTAATTAAAAATTATATAATTAATAATTCTATTACTAATTAACTATTTAATTAGTATATAATTAATATTTATATTACGAAATAACTAATTAATTAGTATATAATTTGTAATTTGGTAATTAATGTTTATTAATAATTAATTATATAATAACTAATTAGTTAATTAGTAATAAAATTATCAATTATATAATACTTAATTAGTTAATTTTTTGAGAAAGATAAAGTTGAGGCATTTTTTATAATTAGATAATTAGTAATATAATTATAAATTATAATTATTCATTATAATTATTAGTTAGTATTTATTAAAAATTATTATATAATAATTAATTAGTTAATTAGTAATATAATTATTAATTATATAATAGTTTATTTGTTAATTAGTAATATTATTATTGAATATAATTATTATAATTTTTAATTAGTAATTATTAATAATTAAATATGTCATAATTAATTAGTTATTTAGTAATATTATCATTAATTATATAATAATTAATTAGTAATATAATTATTACATATATAATAAATATTTAGTTAATTAGAAATATAATTAATAATTATAACTAATTAATTAGTAATTGGTAATTATTAATTAGTTAATTAGTAATATAAATATTTATTATAATTATTCATTATAATTAGTAATTAGTAATTAATAATTATTAATAAGTAATTAGTAATTATTAATTTGTTAATTAGTAATATAAATATTAATTATAACTATTCATTAAATTATTAATTATTAATTATTACTCATTAATTATTACTTATATAATAATTAATAAGTAAATTATTAATCTAACTATTAATTATATAATAATTAATCAGTTCATTAATAATAATTTTATAATCTTTCAAAGTCACGTACTTGAAACATTTTTAAGTTTTAAGTAGGCGGTTTTGAAAGCTTATAAATTATTTTTCATGAATATTTTTTACGAAATTCTTTTTATTTTCGAATATTTGTTATATGTTTAATCCGTGTTTTATGTTTCATTTATATCGGTCTTATAGTTTATATTTTATAGGCTTTCAAAGTCATGTGCTTGAAACATTTTTAAGTTTCATGTTGGTCATTTTGAAAGCTTATCAATTATATTTCATCAATATTTTTTACGAAATTCTTTTTATTTTCAAATATTTGTTTTATGTTTAATCCATGTTTTAAGTTTCATTTATATTGGCATTATAGTTTATATTTTATAGTCTTTTAAAGTCACGTACTTGAAACATTTTTAAGTTTCAAGTAGGCGGTTTTGAGAGGTTATATATTATTTTTCATCAACATTTTTGAGAAATTCTTTTTGTTTTCAACTATTTTTTATATGTTTAATTCATGTTTTAAGTTTCATTTATATTGGCCTTATAGTTTATATTTTATAGTTTTTCAAAGTCACGTACATGAAACAGAATCCCACATCAGAAATGCAGAATGTTTAGTGCAGGAAATGAAGAACCAGAATCCCACATCAGAAATGCAGAATGATTTACAGGGTAAGCTTTCTTATAAAAGGGAGGTCTGGGTGAGAGCTTCTGTCAGAATCCAGATTGCTGTAATGGTTGTACCGCTGGATCTTTAATAGCAGAGATTCTGCTGAAATTTTTTGTTTTGTTTATATATATATGTATATGTATATATATATATATATATACATTTATATATATATATAAACAAAACAAAAAAAATAAAAATAAAAATTTTCAAAAAAAAAATTAGGAGAATGGCGGCATCGTGGATGCCGCCTTTCACCCGCAGTGCAAAGGCGGCATCCGCGATGCCGCCTTGCCACCGAAATGCAAAGGCGGCATCCCGGATGCCGCTTTTGAGGCATATTTTTAAAAATATTTCTATTCGAGACGTTTTATGGAAAATATTTTTTTTGAAAAACGTAAAAAAAAATCCCTTGGAACTATTGGTATGAGTTCTTAAAGTGTTTGTATAGGTTTTACAAAAAAGGATCGACAAGTCTCAAACCCAAGACATTTCCATTATTATTCAAGAACTTAACCACTAACCTATGACAACTTTTATGTATACAATTCGATATATATATATATATATATATATATCTGTGTGTGTGTGTGTGTGTATAAAAGTAATTATAAATTTTGAATTATTTATTATTATCACACTTAAAAATACAAAAATAATGGTCCAACCTATACCAATGGTTTTTTGCATAGGTTGTAAAGACCCGTAAAATTCACGGGAAATTTTTTCTTAATTTTCTTTGAAATTTTACAAGAGCGCGGTTTCTGACGGTACCTGATTCCGAGGCCCGGAGTGCCCGGAATCAATTTCTGAAGTTTGGCTCGGGTACGTTCAGTGAACAAACGAGCGGAAATTTCTAACTTTTGAACCAGTGCCCGGAATCGAATTCCGAGGGCACCGATGAACTCGCAACGCCGATATTCGCTTAAGGAGACCTTTTCCGAGGTTGCGTTTATTGCAGGTTGAGAGTTAGCTTTTGGGATTTTAAATTGAAGTTAAATAAAATGTGGAAACACATTTTTTTTAACCAAGTTGGTTATAACCTCCCAAAGGGAGTTAGGGGTGGGACCCACATCCAATTAACCTCCCTTGAGAGGATTAAGTGTGGTGGGGCCCACAAGAACCATAACACTTCATCTCCTCTTTTAAAACTCCCTATAACTCCTCTTTAATTAACTTGACAACTTGGTTAATTAATTGAGTTGAGTTGTTTGAATTTCAAACTTTTGAAATTCAAGTTGTTTAATTGTGTAAATAAAATAAGCTTAAGCTTATTTTATTTTGGTTGGTGTTCTTTGCCACTTGAGAGGATTTGAGAAGTTCTCTCCATCTTCTTCATCCTTGGCGAAGAACACGAAGAACACTCAAGCTCCGACGAAGAACGTCACTTCTCTTCTTCGTAGCCGGTGTGTTTCCGAAGATCGACGACGCCGCATCTTCGATCTTCTTCCAGTGTCAACGAAAGGAGACGTCGTTCTTCCTCGGACTTTCTCCGTCTTCTTACGAAGCTTCTCCAGCGACGTACCTCTTCGGACGCACCTCGACGTCAACGGAAACGACGTTCGGTTTCCGCAACTCCCGACCTCCGCGACGCTAGTCTTCCGCGGTTTGTTGACGTGCTCCGCACTTGAAACCGAGGTAGGGGTTTATTTTATTCTTTTGTTCATGATTTATAACCGTGATTATTTCTTCGTGAAATTTGTCCAATTGTTAGCAAATAACGCGAGGGGGCCGGACCGCACGAACACGGCCGACCCTCCTCCTATTCATGTTGATTCTGTTGTGGATTGAAACGGGTGTGGCGCAGTGTCGTCGCACCGCGCAGGATCATACGGAAAGAAACACGCGGCGCCGTCACGCCGCGTCGTAAAATAATGCAAGGACGCGACGCCGTCGCGCCGCGTCAAAGAAAGTTGAAGGCGCCGCGGCCGGAGCGGGGCCGCGGCGGAGGGGCGCGGTGCCGTCGCACCGCGCCGGACAACGAAGGCCGCGGCCGGTTCCAGGCCGCGGCCGGTTCCAGGCCGCGGCGGAACGAGAAGACCGGCGGCCAGCCGGGCCGCTGGTGTCGGAAGCCGGAAGGGGGACCGGCCTTGCCGGTCCCGTTGAAGAACCGGCCGGCCAGGTCGGGCCGGCCGGAAGGGAGGCAAACCGGGGAAAATTAATCCCCCGGACAACAATAAAATGGCCCCCCATAATGAGGGGGTGCGGTTTCACAAAGGGGGGCAGGCGGCCCCCCGTTTCCAAACAGCTCGGCCTTCGGCCGAGCTGGCAGCGCGCTCCCTTGCGCCGAACCGGCGAGCCTGGCCGGGCCGCGCCGGGCTGGGTCGACCCTGTCCGGGGCGGGTCGACCCGGTTCAGGCCAGCCGGGGGGTCTCGGGCCGGGTCGGCCCGGGCCCGAAACCCCCGATACCGAACGGTTTGAGTTCAAATGCCCATAACTCGAGCTACGGACCTCCAAACGACGCACCGTCAGCGGAAATGCGATCCTTGGATCGAGACGGTCATTTCGGTATATTGAACTCAAGGTTTAGGATTACTTTGAGTTCGGCCAGGTTGGTTCGTACACGAAACCAATCGGGCCTTCGGAGCGGAAACACTCATATCTTGAGCTACGGACGTCCGATTGACGTGCTGTCAGCTTTGTTGAGTTCCTCTTAGTGAGACGGATCTTTTGGAATACTCTTCCTGAGGTTTGGACGCAGGTGGAGTACGGTCGGGTTGGTTTTGCCTTAAAAACCAACCGGGCCTCTGGAACGGAAAAGCCAATAACTCTCAGACCGGGCGTCCGATTGACACGCCGTCTGTTGCGTTGAGTTCCTGTTGACGATACTGAACTTTTGGATACATAAACTCTGAACTTTGTGACAGTTGATGTATCAGCCTCTCGGCTCGTGGAGCGGACCCTCCCGAACGAGCTTGCTGTGTGCGGGAACCCTAGAGCTGGTTGTGACTGCTACTGTGACTGCTACTGCGACTGCTACTGTGACTAGGACGACGACAGTACAGAGATCCTTGGTGGATTCGACGACGACGACTACAGCACTCAGCGATCCTACGTGGATCAGTGCAATAGGTCCTGTGTGGGCTCGATCCTGTGTGGGACTGATCCTGTGTGGGTCTGCGCTCAGCGGTCCTGTGTGAACCAGCACCTACAGATCCTGTGTGGGTCCGATCCTGTGTGGGTCTTTGCGGGAGTTAGTACCTATCGATCCTGTGTGGGTCTTTGCGGGGGTTAGTACCTATCGATCCTTTGTGGGTCCGATGACTTAGATGGATCAGTGATCATCTCTATCGTCTTCCGAAGAAGTATACCTGTGTGAGCTGAATCCTGTTTACCTTCCTGTGTGGATTGTGTTGTGCTATCCTATGTGGATTTCGTTTTGCTTTCCTGTGTGGAATACGTATACATTCCTGTGTGGACTGAGTTGTACTTGGGCTCGGAGGTTGGAGCATATTGGAATTGATGACTTAGGTATATGTATGGGCATATACCTAAGCAGTGTCGGTTGTTACTTCGTGTTTGTATCTTTCCTTTGTGGTTTATCCTTTGTGGATTTTGGGAGACCTTCAGGGGTCTCGGGGTCCCTACTGAGTAGCTTATACTCACCCCTGCACGGGCTATGCCCGCACTACGTTGTGTTGGTTGCAGACGACGGACAGCGTTGATCGTGGTTGAGTCTTGCTGAGCAGGACGGTACCTGGAGGTGGACCACTGGGCGGACGTGCTCGGAGCGGACGGCGGGACCCGAGGAGCAGTGGAGCTAACTGTACCCACACTTCAGGTGGGATTCCTAGTGGACAGCTCGGCGTAGCAACTTTTACTTTTCAGTTGTTGTTTTCCTTTTCGAGTTGTACTTTACTTTCAGTTTGGGTTTGTATACTGGCCCATTTACTTTTCCGCACTTTCAGTTGTACTCTGTTTTTACTTAGTGTTTACTTTTCCGCTTGCTTACTCTGTGGTGCTTGTTTACTTTACAAAGGCAATGCCTTCCCTTTTTACCGGGATTTACGCCTTGGTGCTAGTCGCCAGCCCCTGGCCTATGGAAGGTAGGCTTGGGGTAGTCACGGCACGGGCCCCGAGGACGGGCGTGACAAATTGGTATCAGAGGAGTTCGGTTCTACCGCGAACTCTGATCTTTTCTATGTGAAGCAATAGTGTTTAGCGTATTCAGTGTGGTTGTCAGTCCAGGGAGTCCAGTGTTGGTGTGGCGGCCGACGTATCCGTACACCAGGACCCTGACTTTTGATTTCCGACTTAATGCACGAAAACATTGATTGCGTGTGTGTTTCAAGTTTTCTTTGTAATTACTTTGTATCAGCTCACCAGGTATATTGTTCTGACCGCGGCACACCTGTTTCCTTTTCAGGATGGCCCCACGATGACAGCCAGCTAGGGTTCCGAGAGTCGAGCGTGATGACAGCCCACCGAGCGACGAGGCCTCGATGCAGGGCCCTTTGTCAGCAGTGGCACCGGCGGTAGCTTTACCCGCCGAGCCCCCGATACGTCCAGCACCAACCGCTGACGATGCACGTCGCCTCAGCGCACTGCATGAGTTTCAGCGCCAGCGACCACCCAGGTTTCGTGGGGAGACGGACCCCCAGGCAGCCGAGGACTGGCTGGAGGCAGTCGTACGTGTGTTTCGGCTAGTGAGGACACCAGCAGACCTCATGGTGATCCTCGCTGCGAGCCTACTGCACGCAGCAGTGGGCCGATGGTGGAGCTTGATGCTCCAGGTGCACGATGAGGCATCTCTACTTTGGACGGACTTTGAGAGCCTCTTCCGCTCGGAGTTCGTCCCAGCCACCCTCCGTGCGGTGCGCATTCAGGAGCTTTTTCAGCTGCGGCAGGGCAGCATGACGGTCGCTCAGTACTTGGCGAGATTTACTGATCTCTCGTGCTACTCGACCGACATGGTACGGGACCCATTCTTCCGGGCCCGGACCTTTGAGCAGGGTTTGAGACACGAGATCAGGGCATCGCTGATATCCCTCAGCATACCAACTCAGAGAGGAGTACTGGAGCGGGCCCTTTTGATCGAGAGCTTCCTTGCTGAGTCTACACCAGTGCCGAGACCCACCGCAGGGCGGCACGTGGCAGAGTCTTCTGCGGCAGGCAGTCGACGGATGACTCAGGGGTCCAGGCAGACCAGACCTTCAGGCAAACGACCTCAGGACACTGGCTCAGCAGTGCGGGGCACACAGCGGGGATCCAGTCTTTCAAGAGGCAGGCAGTGCTACTCGTGCGGCGGGCAGGGCCACATGGCTTGTGACTGCCCGACTCGCCGTGCCGAGGAGCAGCAGACGATTGAGGAACCACCGAGGCAGAGGCAGAGGGTCGACCTTGGCGGTCCGCAGGGAGGAGGCGGACGAGGCAGGGGAGCTGGCCAAGCAGCAGGTGGTGAGCGACACTTTGAGGCTCTACCACCACCACCACCAGGAGGTCCACCCCGACCACAGGGAGCTGGTGGGCAGAGACAGGCACAGCTCCAGGCAGCGGAGGCCTACGACCACGGCGCGCCCGAGATGATTCGAGGTACTATCTGTGTCTATTCCACCCTTGTTGCAGTACTTATAGACAAAGGAGCGAGTCACTCTTTCATAGCCGCTGCCCTTGTTCGGAGCTCGGAGATTCCGACAGAGCCGTTGGCTCGATCCTTACGGCTAGAGACTCCTACGGGAGCAGACTCGACGATTACGCACTGGTGCCGGCAGTGTGAGCTTACTCTAGGAGGCGAGAGCTTCGGCTAGGATCTTCTTGTAGCAGCGTCGAGGCCTTACGACGTCATCTTGGGCATGGATTGATTATCTACGGTCCATGCCCAGATTGACTGTTTTAGGCACAAGGTGCGATGTGTGCGCACCGACGGGAGCAGGTTCACCTTCACCAGCGAGAAGGGAGCCTTAGCAGCACAGGATGGACTTCCGCGGAGGAGAGGACAACCCATCACTCATCAGTTGGCTAGCCTCATCCTTGGAGCAGTTGACGTGCGGAGTCCTGGTTTTCCTGCAGTGGTGGATCAGTTTGCGGACATTTTTTCTGACGACGTTCCAGGGCTACCTCCTCGTAGAGAGGTAGCCTTTTACATTGATTTTTACCCCGGGACAGCCCCGATATCGACTCCAGCATATCGGATGGCCCCCGCCGAGCTTCGAGAGCTACGGGTACAGTTGGAGGACTTGCAGGGCAAGGGGTTCATCCGACCCAGTGTTTCACCCTGGGCTTCCCCGATATTGTTCGCCAAGAAGGCGGATGGGAGCTTGCGACTTTGTGTTGACTATCGTCGCATGAACCAGGTGACATTGAGGAACAAGTATCTGCTACCGAGGATTGATGACCTCTTTGATCAGCTCAAGGGAGCACGGTGGTTCTCGAAGATAGACCTCAGGTCAGGCTATCATCAGCTCAGAGTCAAAGACGAGGACGTGCAGAAGACGGCCTTCAGATGTCGGTATGGCCACTATGAGTTCTTGGTTATGCCTTTCAGTGTAACCAATGCTCCAGTAGTGTTCATGGCCCTCATGAACAGGATCTTTAAGCCATACCTCGATCGATTTGTCGTGGTCTTCATCGACGACATTTTGATTTACTCTACGACTGAGGAGGAGCACGCCTATCACTTGCGAGTTGTACTAGACACACTCCGAGAGCACCAGCTTTATGGTAATCTCTCGAAGTGCCAATTCTGGATACGTGAGGTCCACTTCTTGGGGCACATCATCTCTGAGGCGGGAGTTGCAGTGGATCCTGCAAAGATCGAGGCAGTGTTAGCTTGGGAGCCACCCAGGAGCGTGACGGAGGTGCGGAGTTTCTTGGGACTAGCTGGATACTACCGGAGATTCGTGCCAGACTTCTCTAGAGTTGCGGCACCACTCTCAGCTTTGATGAAGAAGGGGAAACCCTTCGTGTGGTCAGACAGATTTCAACAGAGCTTCCAGGAGCAGAGATAGAGATTGACCAGCGCACCTATCTTGAGGTTGCCTGAGGAGGGAGTAGGGTACGTAGTCTACTGCGATGCATCAGGGACCGGAATCGGTTGTGTCCTGATGCAGGAGCGGGCAGTGATCGCCTATGGATCACGTCAGTTGAGGCCGCATGAGCAGAACTACGCTACCCATGACCTGGAGTTAGCAGCAGTGGTCTTCGCTCTGAAGACATGGCGACACTACCTGATGGGCGAGCGCTTTACAGTCTTTTCTGATCATCAGAATCTCAGGTATATCTTCTCACAGAAGGACCTGAACCTGAGACAGCGGCGATGACTTGAGTTCCTCCAGGACTATGACTTTGAGATAGTCTATACTCCTGGAAAGGGGAACGTGGTAGCCGATGCCCTCAGCAGGAGGACGGGCATTCAACTACTTGAGGAGGCGACGGAGCAGCTAGCCTCTTTACAGATATCCTTCGTGGATAGAGATGGAGCAGCCTCCCTTCAGTCTCTCACAGTCACCCCTCCACTACTGCAGCGGGTCAGAGAGGCACAGCGAGAGGGCGCTGACTGTGAGACACGGCGTGCACAGATATCCTCGAGACAGGCACCTGATGGTTTCTCCCTTGGAGCAGAGCACGACATCCTTTTCAGAGGACGTACCATGGTACCAGTCGCTTTACGGGAGGATGTTCTGAGAGAGTTTCACACTTCTCCTTTGGCGGTACATCCTTGAGTGGCGAAGATGTACCAGGACCTCAGACGACAGCACTAGTGGCCGGGCATAAAGAAGGTTGTGGTAGATTTCGTTTCTCGATGCCTCACCTGCCAGCAGGTGAAGGCAGAGCATCAGGTACCAGCAGGCTTGGTACAACCCTTGGAGGTCCCAGAGTGGAAGTGGGACGGGATATATATGGACTTCGTGACTGGACTTCCACGCACTTCCATAGGTCACGACTCCATTTGGGTGATTGTTGACCGACTCACCAAGTCGGCACACTTCTTACCCATCAGAGAGTAGGGCTCAGTGGAGAGCTTGGGACGTCTCTACGTTCAGGAGATTGTGCGGCTCCACGGTGTGCCATCATCTATCGTCTCCGATCGAGATGCTCGCTTTACTTCCCGGCTTTGGAAGGGGTTACAGGAGGCGTTCGGGACGCAGCTACGTCTGAGTACAGCCTTTCACCCTCAGACAGATGGTCAGACGGAGAGGACCATTCAGACTCTCGAGGACATGTTCCGCGCATGTGTCCTCAACTTTGGTCGTAGCTGGGAGGACCACCTACCCTTGGTGGAGTTTGCATACAACAACAGCTACCACTCCACCATCGGGATGGCACCGTACGAGGTGTTGTACGACCGACCTTGTAGATCTCCTTTGTGCTGGACAGACCCTGGGGAGTCAGCACTTGTGGGACCGGAGATGGTCCAGGCCACGACAGAGAAGGTCCAGGTCATCCAGGAGCGGATGAGGACAACTCAGAGCTGGCTGAAGTCATACGCTGACAGGAGGCAGAGACCACTAGAGTTCGAGGATGGCGACCACGTCTTCTTGCGGGTCTCACCTCGACGTGGTATACGGAGATTTGGCCGAGGCGGCAAGTTATCTCCGCGCTTCACCGGACCCTTCCATGTCCTCAGCAGGATTGGCGAGGTGGCTTATCGTCTGGCTCTACCACCTCAGTTGCACCGGGTGCACGACGTCTTCCACGTATCTCAGCTGAGGAGATACGTGCACGACCCGACGCACATCATTGATCATGGGGAGCTTGACGTTGACGATGGGGCGACTTTTACGGAGGTCCCGGTGGAGATCGAGGATCGACAGGAGCGGGTCCTACGTGGACGGTCGATTCCTCTAGTGCGCATCAGATGGCAGCACGAGAATCTCCAAGAGAGCACTTGGGAGCGGGAGGCTCAGATGTGTGCTCAGTACCCTCATTTGTTTCCTTAGTTTTGTTGTATCTTTACGGGGACGTAAAACCCTGAGGTGGGAGTAATGTAAAGACCCGTAAAATTCACGGGAAATTTTTTCTTAATTTTCTTTGAAATTTTACAAGAGCGCGGTTTCTAACGGCACCTGATTCCGAGGCCCGGAGTGCCCGAAATCAATTTCCGAAGTTTGGCTCGGGTACGTTCAGTGAACGAACGAGCGGGAATTTATAACTTTTGAACCGGTACCCGGAATCGAATTCTGAGGGCACCGATGAACTCACAGCGCCGATATTTGCTTAAGGAGACCTTTTCCGAGGTTGCGTTTATTGCGGGTTGAGAGTTAGTTTTTGGGATTTTAAATTGAAGTTAAATAAAATGTGGAAACACATTTTTTTTAACCAAGTTGGTTATAACCTCCCAAAGGGAGTTAGGGGTGGGACCCACATCCACTTAACCTCCCTTGAGAGGATTAAGTGTGGTGGGGCCCACACGAACCCTAACACTTCATCTCCTCTTTTAAAACTCCCTATAACTCCTCTTTAATTAACTTGACAACTTGGTTAATTAATTGAGTTGAGTTGTTTGAATTTCAAACTTTTGAAATTCAAGTTGTTTAATTGTGTAAATAAAATAAGCTTAAGCTTATTTTATTTTGGTTGGTGTTCTTTGCCACTTGAGAGGATTTGAGAAGTTCTCTCCATCTTCTTCATCCTTGGCGAAGAACACGAAGAACACTCAAGCTCCGACGAAGAACGCCACTTCTCTTCTTCGTAGCCGGTGTGTTTCCGAAGATCGACGACGCCGCATCTTCGATCTTCTTCCAGTGTCAATGAAAGGAGACGTCGTTCTTCCTCGGACTTTCTTCGTCTTCTTACGAAGCTTCTCCAGCGACGTACCTCTTCGGACGCACCTCGACGTCAACGGAAACGACGTTCGGTTTCCGCAACGCCCGACCTCCACGACGCTAGTCTTCCGCGGTTTGTTGACGTGCTCCGCACTTGAAACCGAGGTAGGGGTTTATTTTATTCTTTTGTTCATGATTTATACCCGTGATTATTTCTTCGTGAAATTTGTCCAATTGTTAGCAAATAACGCGAGGGGGCCGGACCGCACGAACACGGCCGACCCTCCTCCTATTCATGTTGATTCTGTTGTGGATTGAAACGGGTGTGGCGCGGTGCCGTCGCACCGCGCAGGATCATACGGAAAGAAACACGCGGCGCCGTCGCGCCGCGTCGTAAAATAATGCAAGGACGCGACGCCGTCGCGCCACGTCAAAGAAAGTTGAAGGCGCCGCGGATGGAGTGGGGCCGCGGCCGGTTCCGGGCCGCGGCGGAACGAGATGACCGGCGGCCAGCCGGGCCGCCGGTGTCGGAAGCCGGAAGGGGGACCGGCCTTGCCGGTCCCGTTGAAGAACCGGCCGGAAGGGAGGCAAACCGGGGAAAATTAATCCCCCGGCCAACAATAAAATGGCCCCCCATAATGAGGGGGGGGGGGGCGGTTTCACAAAGGGGGGCAGGCGGCCCCCCGTTTCCAAACAGCTCGGCCTTCGGCCGAGCTGGCAGCGCGCCCAGCGCGCTCCCTTGCGCCGAACCGGCGCGCCTGGCCGAGCCGCTCCGGGCCGGTTCGACCCGGTTCGGGCCAGCCGGGGGGTCTCGGGCCGGGTCGGCCCGGGCCCGAAACCCCCGATACCGAACGGTTTGAGTTCAAATGCCCATAACTCAGGCTACGGACCTCCAAACGACGCACCGCCAGCGGCGATGCGATCCTTGGATCGAGACGGTCGTTTCGGTATATTGCACTCAAGGTTTCGGATTACTTTGAGTTTGGCCAGGTTGGTTCGTACACGAAACCAACCGGGCCTTCGGAGCGGAAACACTCATATCTTGAGCTACGAACGTCCGATTGACGTGCCGTCAGCTTTGTTGAGTTCCTCTTAGTGAGACGGATCTTTTGGCATACTCCGCCCGAGGTTTGGACGCAGGTGGAGTACGTTCGGGTTGGTTTTGCCTTAAAAACCAACCGGGCCCCTGGAACGGAAAAGGCAATAACTCTCAGACCGGGCGTCCGATTGACGCGCCGTCTGTTGCGTTGAGTTTCTGTTGACGATACTGAACTTTTGGATACATCAACTCTGAACTTTGTGACAGTTGATATATCAGCCTCTCGGCTCGTGGAGCGGACCCTCCCGAACGAGCTTGCTGTGTGCGGGAACCCTAGAGCTGGCTGTGACTGCTACTGTGACTGCTACTGCGACTGCTACTGTGACTGCGACGACGACAGTACAGAGATCCTTGGTTGATTCAACGACGATGACTACAGCACTCAGCGATCCTACGTGGATCAGTGCTACAGGTCATGTGTGGACCCGATCCTGTGTGGGTCTGATCCTGTGTGGGTCTGCGCTCAGCGGTCCTGTGTGAACCAGTGCCTACAGATCCTGTGTGGGTCCGATCCTATGTGGGTCTTTGCGGGGGTTAGTACCTATCGATCCTTTGTGGGTCCGACGACTTAAATGGATCAGTGATCATCTCTATCGTCTTCCGAAGAAGTATACATGTGTGAGCTGAATCCTGTTTACCTTCCTGTGTGGATTGTGTTGTGCTATCCTGTGTGGATTTCGTTTTGCTTTCCTGTGTGAAATATGTATACTTTCCTGTGTGGACTGAGTTGTACTTGGGCTCGGAGGTTGGAGCGTATTGGAATTGATGACTTAGGTATATGTATGAGCATATACCTAAGCAGTGTCGGTTGTTACTTCGTGTTTGTATCTTTCCTTTGTGGTTTATCCTTTGTGGATTTTGGGAGACCTTCAGGGGTCTCGGGGTCCCTACTGAGTAGCTTATACTCACCCCTGCACGGGCTATGCCCGCACTACGTCGTGTTGGTTGCAGACGACGGACAACGTTGATCGTGGTTGAGGCTTGCTGAGTAGGACGGTACCTGGAGGTGGACCACTGGGCGGACGTGCTCGGAGCGGACGGCGGGACCCGAGGAGCAGTGGAGCTAACTGTACCCACCCTTCAGGTGAGATTCCTAGTGGACAGCTCGGCGTAGCAGCTTTTACTTTTCAGTTGCTGTTTTCCTTTTTGAGTTGTACTTTACTTTCAGTTTGAGTTTGTATACTGGCCCATTTACTTTTCCGCACTTTCAGTTGTACTCTGTTTTTACTTAGTGTTTACTTTTTTCCGTTTGCTTACTCTGTAGTACTTGTTTACTTTACAAAGGCAATGTCTTCCCTTTTTACCGGGATTTACGCCTTGGTGCTAGTCGCCAGCCCCTGGCCTATGGAAGGCGGGTTTGGGGTAGTCACGGCACGGGCCCCGAGGACGGGTCGTGACATAGGTACTTGAAAGTATGGTAGTTATACCCACGGTTTTCTCGTCCATTGGTATAGATGGGGTTTTTAGCAGCCAAGACCTGCTCTTAAGGAATATCATTTCTTACAAAAAAAAGGCCAATTTTAACAATTATCATAATATAAAACACCACCCATCCTATTGGTGCTTCTTTGTGGCTTTGTAAAATCTCCATCAATTCTACGGAACAATTTTATTAGCTCCTACCTATATTTGGCTGGTATTACCAATTTACCTTCACTGAATTCCTTCAATTATATTTCCAAGCTGAACTCCCCAAACGAATCTATGATGCACTAGAGTTATCAAATTTGAGCTCCTAAATCTACCATCTCTTTTTTAGGAATGCTCCCTCTATTTCTTTTTGAGCTCTCTTCTTAACAAAAGGGTTTTATAATATATTACTGTGTTTTAAATTCCAGAATTATAGATATAATTAAAATCCATTTTTGAATAAACAGTGTAAGGCGATGTCTGGATGATGATAAGAGCCAATTGAGGAGAGCTGCAACGATTTATGTTGTTGTTGTTGTTTTTTTTTTTTTTTTGAGATGGTGATTGGAGGAGGCAAAATAGGGTGGTTGATTTGAGTGAAATTGGAACTAGGGGTGGGAAAAACGGATGGAAAGGAGGCGTGGAGAGTTGATGGTGAGAGGAGATAGGTGTGATGATGGGACAATGTAAAAAATGTGTGAAATATATTTTTGTTTTTTTAAAAGGAGTGTTGGACATGGAGATGGGGAAGGGATAAAACACTTTTATAAATTTCAAAGTTTTGCTTTGTGGAAAAATGGGGAAAGCAAAAAAGAACGTGAGAATTAAAAATAAAGGATTGCAAGACTTTTAAGGACTTTAGATAATTGAACTGTTTATCTTCTTCCTCCACTTTGATGGTGCAATTGATGGGAAGTAGATCGGAGGGAACCTTCACAGAAAAATCATTACCACATTTCCCACTTCGAATAATTATTACAACACATAAAAACACCTTATTTATAAAGATACAAACATGCAACAAAAAAAACCAAAAAAAAAAAAACCAAAATGAAATAGTGCTTTAGTTGACTCCACATTTAAGCGCCAAACACATCCTGTAAATTCTTCAAGATTCCATTGGAGCAGTGAAGTTAGATGGAGGTCAAGGAAATATAAAAAACATGACAAAATCTCAACCCATTTTTATTAATCCGGGCAAAGGCCAGAGTTGAAATCGGGGGTGGGGAAAACAGGGGAAGGGACAGAGCGGCGGGAGGCGTGGTTCGGGATAATGATAATATATCAGTCGGAGAGCGCGTAGCAGTGGTAGAGCTTGATGTGGACGCGGAGGCGGAAGTAGAGCTCGCCTTGGTAGAGGTCGGTGGAGAGGGTGGCGATGCCGCGGGCCATGGCGAACTCCCCTGTGCCGCCGGTGATGGAGATGTCCCGGGTGGCGTTGAGGAGGGGGTCTGCGCCGGCGAAGTTGAGGGTGCCGCGGTGGCGGGTGGAGTTGAAGAAGAAGGCGAAGCCCAGCCAGGCGCTGAAGGGCAGCCGCTGGTCGTACACGTACACGCCCTGGGCCCGCCCCACCGGGGGGGAGCTGAGGCTGGCGTCCATGGTGATGGGGTCGTCGAAGACCACCAGGCTGCCGAAGTGGCTGCCGGGAGCGAGGCGGGTGGTGTTGGCCCAGGCCGGCTTCCCAATAATGGCGGAGGTGGCGTTGTGGAAGTTGGTGCCGTCGTAGAGGATGTCGTGGAAGAAGAATGTGAGGGTGCGGCAGGGGCGGAGGGGGCGGCGGGGCTTGCCGGAGGAACCGGAGGAACCGGAGGAGAGGAGGAGGAGGAGGAGCCCCGCGAGGAGAGGTGAATGAGCTGCTGCGCCCATTGCGACGGAGAGAGAGAAGTCTTGCGGGTGTATGAGAGAGATGGGCGTGGGGGTGTGTGTGTGTATAGTGTGTGGGACGCCCACAGCAGGGTAGGTGGATGGGTTGGTGGGAAGGGGTAGTGTGCCGCCACACTCAAAACAAATTGGCTTTGCACTCTCCAACGACTCCTATTTGATCAATGATTCAATAGAGTCGTTAGGAATTATGATCTTGCACATTGTGTTATTGTTATATAATCAACACCACAAAAAACATAAGATAATTCAACAATCACCTTTTATTTTTATCACCCCTTCCTTAGGAGCCACCCTAACCACTCAGATATATGTCTTCCCTCCACTGCTTAGGAGTCTGTCAAGTGTCAACTTGATCATCCATGCTTGATGATTCATTTTTTTCAACACGAGGCTCAATGACTCTGGTGAAATTATTTTTAAAATCAAAATAAAGGCTTCTTGAATTAAGGATTTATCCTTTGGATCAAAATTGCTATTTTCCAAGACCGCCTCAATGTCTGAGGATTTCATTTTAACACAAAAAGGTCAATGAACATTGCCAAAGTTTTCCTGGAAAACATCCCTTCTATTTGATATATTTAAAATGTCAAGCAAAGTAAATCTATTTTTATTGGGACTAGAGTCCAGTGGGATAGTGGAAACCTCCTCAGTTTCAACCTTCCCTTCCAGTGCACCACCTGCACCTAGGTCTCCCACTGCATCCTAAAGACCACCTTCTTCATCTTTGTCTCCTCCCTTGCCTACCTCTACAAAAGAGGGTCATAAACTCGCTTTCCTATGGGTGACAAGCTAATAGCCCTCATCATCCACTAAAACATTTTTACCTTTGGTAAGAGGTGATTGATTTCCTGGCCGAAGAGGATGGTCCAACTTATCAGTTCCTTTCCCCTTAATCATAGCTCACTCTTGTTGCATTTCCCTATCCACTGCATCTTGCATAGGTAAATTTGTTGATTTTTGAACATCCATTGGTGTCACCAAATCACAATCATTCATAGGTTCCTTCCCAGAATGATTAGCAACAACATCCACTTGTGAAATTTCTACGCCCTGGGCGTTAATAGAAACATTGATTCGAAGCTGCGGAGCAACAACAGGTAGAAGAGAGGATGTCCCCCATGTAGTTCCATCATCTAAGATCTCCAAGAAGGATTCTACAACACCTGCACGCATTGGATCAACCTCAATAGACTGATCACACTCAGCAGCTCCCCAATATGTGCCTTAAACTTTTGCACACGACGATCTCCTTTGGGTTGTAGAGCACTAACAACCATCTTCCCTTTCAAAACAAATTCATCCTCCAAAAAATCAGTTACATACCCCTGAATATCACTCTCCGAATCCCCCATAGAACCCGCAAGAGGTAAGCTAGACTCACTGCTACTCCTACCTTCAACTTACAGCAGAGAACCAAGGCCAACATCTTTAGAGACCTCATTAAGGTTCCCATCACCAACCTTGTTGGAGCCTGAAACTACAACAGCAAAGGAAGCTGCAATTCAATAGGCACCAGTGTCCGAAGGATCAATTCCACTTCTTTTCACATGCCAGTAAATCCAGGCTGGCAAAGGAGTACCTCCCCCCAAACCATCCTTCTCTAGTGCTCCCTTCCTCCCATCCGCCGGCTTGGCTGCATCAACAATAGGTAATTTATACTTACAATTCTCAGCCTAATGCCCATAATTTTTATAATTAGTGCATCTCAACCCTCTATGATAGCTTTCTCTAACATGTCTAATACAGAAACAAGTCACAAAAAACTCAGGAACGTGTTCATATTCAATATCATGATCAAATTTAAAGTCACTAGCGACCAAATAAATACTTTCAACTAACGTTGAATTAAGATCAAAATCGACCAAGATCCCGGCGTAATGACCATACTTGACCAGCTCAGTTTCCTTATCAAATTTAATTGGAGTACCTATAGCCAAAGCAACGTCCTAGAGAATATTTGGATGCCAAAAAAACTCACTACTAGAAATTCAGGCTATAGCCACAGTTCAAAACCATGGCTATAGGTCCAATAACCGTGGATATAAGTTATAGCCATGGTTTATTCAACTGTGGCTGGTATTGCCGTGGCTATAGGGTATATCCTATAGCCACGGTTCAAAACCGTGGCTGGAGTTGAAATCAGGTTGCCCTACTGCCACAGTTCTGAACCGTGGCTGAAGCCCTACTGCCACGGTTCAGAACCGTGGCTGAATACCTACTGCCACGGTTCAGAACCGTGGCTGTATGCCTTCACAATCAGTAAAAAAACCAGCACCATACGGTGCTGGCCCCTTGTATGATCAAGTCGTCCATACCATGGAGTTGCTGGTCCAGTTGCCTGTAAAGGTATGATAGCTCAATCAGAACCATCCAGCCTCAATATTCTCTTTTCACATGAGGGAACCTTCATACAATGTTAAATAACATGGGTTTTCAAGAACTTCATGCGACATAATTCTTCTCATCACATGATGCACGGTGATGCCTAACTCTTTAATAATGGGTCTAGCTAAAAAATGGGAGTAATTCCCAACTCTCCATATGGGTCAAACTTACATGGAGCATTTTCTGTTTAGGAACTATGTGTGATCTTGATTCTTTTCAATACAAGAAACATAGTAATACCCAGATCTCCAATCTTGGGTCCAGCTACAACAATCAATAAGAACAATGTCGCCCTCTGCGTCTAGGCCAGAACTATGTCGAGGACTTTCTATTCAATAACTATGTGTGTTTTGGTTCATATTGCCATTAGATGCGTAGTGATGCTAAGAAATCCAAATCGTGCATCCATCCATGATACTAAAATGTATGCATTCCTCCGCACATGAGTCAAAACTATGCAGGTAGATTTCTATCAAGAACTACGTATGGCTTGATTACAGTCGTCACATGATACATAGAAACACCCAAATCATCAACCCTAGTTTCATCCACAACATACAAAATGATAAACAAATTCACCCCTATTTTCATGTTGGTTGGGCCTATGCAGTGGTTTTCCTAGTCGCAAGACACTAAACTGCACAAACATGTCCTAGTCACATTATGTTAAAATGCATGAAAAAGGGTACTGACATTGAACATACCATAAATGTAGTATATAGAACTTTTTAATGATGTCGGAGCCATAAAATTCCATTCTACATATTCATAAGTCACAGATCTATGTTTGGCTTTCTTGTATGTGTGATAAATCTATGCAAGAATCACTCCGTCAAATGGCTACTCAACAATAATATTATTCTTGAATAAAAGACATTTCCTACAAATAATTCCCACAACTTGTGAAATGAGTCCCCAGTGACATACTGAACAATATTCATGTCGGTTCCAACATCCTTACCACATGTATTTAAACTGCATGGAAAGGAAAACATCCTAGTCACACAACAACAAAACTGCACTACAAATATGTCCCCACTTAATGATGTTAAAATGTGAAAGATAACACCCATCATAATTATTTATATAGGACCACAACATCCTGACCTTGGTCAACCAGAGTATGATGCTCCTCCATCATCTTTTAGGCCCCTCAACCCATAAATCAAACATCATGTCATGAGTGCTTCTGGTTTTAGAAAACCTTTCATGACCATTAGAAAAGGACACCTATCATTATTAGACCCATTATTTTTCTATACATGAATGAATATGGATCCTGGATATTTTTTTAGAAGAAGGTGGTGACATGAATTGGTATCCCAATTCATGCCCCCAATGGAATTTATTAATATCAAAAGGTGAATAGTACAAGCGCGAGGTGTAAATAGATTACACCAACAGGGAAATCAAAGAGGTACAAGAAAATCTCAATAAAACTATACCAAAAACTTGAAGTCGGCCATCAAGAGCATGCCAGAAGGAATCCATCCTCCTCATCCTTCACGAACTACGAATCTGGAATTTCAGTTTTACAAAGCATCTGACAGAGGAAGCAGGCACCATAATGAAGGAATCAGGACAAGTCCAAGCCTGACATGTCCTCCCCTGCAGTGATCTATGAACTGGCATAAAACAGAGAAAAAATAGAGATCAGACCTTGTAGATGAAAAACCATTCTATAGGCTGCATTCTTAACAGTTCCAGCCGAATATTGAACAATGGACAGTAGCAGCATTAAAAACCAGGTCAGACTGAAAGCATTCCAGTCCAACAAAAAACATAGAGAATTCCATAAGGGCCTTATCTTGAAGAAGAATAGCTGAGATTCCACAAATCCACTTCAAAGACATAATAATAACATCTTATCAAATCAAAACAGAAGATACTTCTAGATGCAGAAAAATTAGGACAAGACCAGGCAGAAGACCATTCTATCATCAAGACATGTTAAGCAGAGAAGGTCCTTCAATAGATATAAGTTGAAATATCAAGAAAATACCAATATGATCACCCAAAATCTTTAATAGGTGCAGTATGAACCTTGAAATACAGCCCTCATGAGGAGGAGAATAGGACTCATGCAGCCAGATTCTCCCATTAGATCCAATGAAAAACAGGGAAGTGAGTTCAAGACCTACACTTTCTTCAAAACATGCCTCAATAGGGAGAAATCATTCTGGATTCCAGCAGACATTAAACACAGTAAAGCCTCAGTGCTTTGTTCAATACCTGAAGTCAATAATGAGACTCATGCACGCAGTGTAGAGTCCAGGCAGAGAGAGAAAGAAAATCCAACATCCAGTCTGTAAAGAACCAAACCAGACCAGCAGAGAACCAAATCACAAAACTAGAAACTTTCAGAAAAACAATCTAACTGAGCATAAAAGTAGACATCCTGAAAAGGCCTTTAACCCAGATAAAATTTGACAAAATCGAACTAAAGAAGCAAAAGTGAAGTCACATAAAGTAGACAACCATGGGCCATTCAAGGATAATAGTGATAAATCAGAATTCAAGCATCTAGAGAAGTTAAAGTTAAACTGACCCTCCTTTTAAATATACCTTGTTTAACCTTAAGGTAGGTCTCCGCAGATATTTCCCCACATTGGAATTTCTGGTAAGCAATTTTCCTTTGTTGTTCATTGTGAGCATCAAATTCCTAAAGCGCTGGTTCCATGAAGTGTTGGGTTTCCTTCTCCTTAGGGACATCAACAATAGGATTTTGAACAGTTTCAGTGTTTTCCTTAGGCATATTGATTGAGCGTGTGACAATGGTTCTTTCTACCTGTGAGTAGTCCCTTCTTTTCCTAGTTTTTCGGGGTTTGATGTGATGAAGCCATCGGCATAAACCATAGGTTTTTTTCCTTTCCTAGCCAATGATTTCATATATTTCTCCTCAATATAAACTCATTGTATTGAACCAAATGTGTCATTTCCTTGAAAAAAGGGCTTTATAATACTTTTGATCCCTAATGTCATCATTAGTGTGCTTGGGTGGAGGAGGTTCATATGAAAAGAAGAGGAGGATTGGAAAAAGGATAAGAGGGTATGTGGCATCTTAGGCTATCCTTCTCGACCATCTTCTTCTGAGGCTTCAGATGTAGGATCAATCCCGTGCCATCAGTTTGGAAGGTTTGAGAATTTACGATGAGAATTTCCAACCCCACCTAAACTTTTCTATCATTGTGAACTAATGGGGAATTCTTAGTGGTTATATAATGTTGGAGACTCATACAAGAGTGGTTTGGGTTCCACAACCTCTAGGGGAATGATGACCCAGTCAAAACCATCAAGGGAAGAATCTTATTGTTTTAGAAGTCATGGCGATAGGGCTATATCTAATACTAGAAATAGTTATCTTAAGGTATATCTATAGGTTAGTAGTCATTCTCATTCCCAATAAGATATGGTAAATATTAATGATATTGATAAAAAAAGTAGTGTAATCATATGCATGGAATGTGATAGTTTGATGTACTACTCTTAAGGTATAGTCTATTTTGTAGGATTGTTTGATACTAGTGAATCTAACTCCATTATTTCTTACTTTCTTATGGATTTTTTGAAATTTATGATTGATATCATCCCTTATGAGATGTAGTTGCTAAAATTGATCAATAAGGAGAAGGATCAAGGTTTTAGGTGTCTGTCCTACACTCTCACTCTTTCAGGGGTCAATCTGGAATGGGATTTCCTAGTTCTGGAAATAAACCTTTTTGATGTAATCCTCAATATGGATTGGAGGATATGTTCTATGTAGGAAGAACTTGAAATAAAATAGAGGAATGGTCATGTTTGCAAGACATTATAATATCTAAATAAAAAATACACCATGCCCACTATGTTGAAAATTTGACAAGGTAATCATGGGAAAAAATGAATTCTCTTTATGATGGGCATGAAATTTTCATTCCCCATTCTATATCAACTATTCATAAAAAGAAAAGGAGAAAAAAATTACCAAGTAATATATTATATAACTGGGAGGCTTGAGAAAAATCCAAATTCATATCCTTATCACATGAAAACTGTAGCAGATACATTAGTATAGAATATATTGTCAGTGAGAATTCATTAGGGTTTCTCAAGAAAAATATATTGAGATTTAAGCATTCAAATAAAAAAATTCAGTTTTAATTTCTATTATGAAATGGATTGGTATCATTAATGATCTATGAAACATTAGATCAAATAAGTATAATGTACATCATAAATAAAATAAATCTGGACAAAGATATGAAATGATTAGAACATTAATTTATTGATAATGCTCATAAAAAAGGATTAATTAATGCAATATAGAGACTCTATGAGGATTCCATAGAATACATTTGTGATTAGACTATAGTGAGTGTTAATCTGCTTAAATTTTCATGTCAGTGAGAGACAAACATGAAGCGTCAATTGAACATCGAAGCACCACCCACCTTGCTTATTCCATTGAACAATACAAATATTATATAATGAATCTATTCTATTTCCCTAGAAGATTCCCTTTCTAGTCCATCTAGAGGATTCAAATCATCAAAATAACATATTACCCTTTACTAGCCAACTATTGCTGAGTTGTTAATTTTTTTCTCTTGATGTCATACAATGGCTGGGGATCAACGATGCCCACCCCCAAATCATGAAAGAGATAGTTAAGACATTCCTATTGTTCACAAAATGTTTCTAGGGGGTTCTCAGTGATTATGGTGATATAATACTACTATATTAGCCAACACAATTTTTTCCTCTGTAGCAACTGGGGTAAAAACATAATATTCTGGAATGATTGGTAGAAACAGTTAATATTAAAGAGAGGAGGTTCCATGTGCTCTTCTATCAAATGATGCATCATCCAACTATCATATTAAAGGCCCATAGTTCTCAATAAACAATTTCACACTAATTTTATGGCCATCACCTGGATGAGTATGATTCCTTTATGGATCAATTGAGTCTTGAATCAACTCCATAATTTATGCATATAGGTGGTTCGGTGATGAAAATTGTTTTTCTACTAGAAGCACCAGCCTATCCTAGACTCCACCCAGGTACGCTTCCACCCATACATGATAATAATAATAATATATAAATAAAAGGGTTCCAATAAGAAGAATTATAATCTCATTATTTGTGTCCTAATGAGAAAATATAATCCTAAATTGGTGAATACTCCTATGGTGTATTTTTCGCCACACACTAGATGACGGGAGGAGAGAAATCATTTAAATGAAAATGAAATGGATGGAAAAATGGAAAGGGGAAAAGGAATCTAAAATAATCAATTCATCTACACAATCCATAAGAACACCACCATGAAGAGAGATTCTGTATGAATGTTTATTAAAAGAACCCCAACCATTTTTGACAATTCGCTTAGTTAGTGTGGGATAAGGCATAAAGATGAAACAATAATACCAGAACAAAAATTCAGTAACCTTATTAGGGCCTAACGACATTGAATCAACCTTAAAAAAGTTTATTAGTCTGGTGTAGAATGAGGCACCAGGGATCCAAGTAGTGTTGTGTTATTTGTAGTAGTGTAAATGCTTGCATATACAGTTTAATAAGAAATTATAAAAACCCCTAATCCTATAGGGTATTTTTCCTATCGGATATATATTAGGAGCCTGTAGAGTCATGAAATAATATTCATTGATAGATTATGTAGTCACCACTCGGTTAATCAATCTTCCATCACCGACATGCTAACTTGTATTCTCATGCATGAATCCCTTACCAGAAAAAGAAACCCATTCAAGAACATGGCCATGAAACACACCATCCTATATCTTAAGGAACTAGTCATACATTACCAATATAAAAATAAAATTTACATCAAAAGTGATTCTCAATATCAGTATCATCAGAATCATGATAACCCTCATCCACACCTCCTACAGAAACACCATCACCACCTCTCACACCACTGACATCATCATCAACATCTGCATCCGAACCGACACCAGCACCAGGTCCAGCACTAGGTCCGGCTCCGGCTCCGACAGAAGAATCTACATTAGCAGAAATCATCGACATCAAAAAGGCATCAATCGTTGCAGCTGATTCTGGTGGAAGTGTAGAAGAAAGGGAAGACATAAATTTCATCATATTTGCAGTTATCGCCTATTCTGATTTTTGACTTGCTTCTTTTATTGCGGTATTAATTTGTTCCACTATGAAAAAACCAGAACCAGTACTCGAAGAAATGTTAGTAGACCAGTATCGAGATGGTACAATATTCTTCCCAGGTCGACAACGCACTCTACCCTGATGCTTATCTCCTAATACCTGATGTAGATGATCGTTAGGGCCCAAATTGTCAGGTTCTTTTTTTGCCAATGCCTCTAAATCATTCTGTTGATTTATATATAACATAAATTAAAATGATAAAATAATATAAGGAATTAAATTCAGTAAAAATCAATGAAATTGAAATATACTTACAATCTCCTTCTCGGTGTCAGTATTTGGCACAATACCATCTTTCTTTTTCCGGCATGTACAAAACAAAGTTGAGCGAGGAACGCGCCCCTCGATACTCAATGCCTTTTTTTGGAAAAAAATAAAGAAATAAATCAAAATTAGAAGTTAAAAAAATTACACTAAACAAAGCTAAATATTTTAAATGTTAAATTACCTTCATCTGCTCATGATCTGGTAATGAAGTGTGTCCGTGAGTATAAATGTGTTTCATTGCACTCTTATTTGTTTTATTTCTGTTTGATTTCTCCTATAACCAAATAATTATATAAATTCATTAACATAAATAAAACAAGTAATTTAAAATCGTTTTCAAATAAATAAATGAATATATATATAAATTTAACAAACACCTTAAACGCTGGACTCTTACAATAGCTGATCATCTCTTTATATTGTAATATTGGGAAATCTTGAATCACCAGTACTTATTCAAGCTCTATACCAACTCTCTTTTTCCAACCAAGATATAAATCATACTTGTAGGCTCACCACATTTCACCTAAATCCATTATCCTTGCAGCCTTTGCATTTTGTCCATCAGGAAAATTATATCGAAGCTGTAATGGAAAAAATATTTGTTAAGAAAATATTATAAATTTATATATATATAAAAGGTGATTAACATTACTTACCCAAATCTCTGCCCAGGCTTTGTTCTTTATTTGTTTTCCAACTGCCTTCCAACTTATCGGTTGAACCGGAATGATATTGCTGTGTCTAGCAAGTGTTCCCATTAAACTTTTACATTCCGTGCCATTTTTATTAATTATAGTATTGTCCTCATTGTAATCAACTATGATTTGCGTGTGTCGATTCCAAACCTCACGCATTTTTGTGCGGCCTCATCGTCTGGTAGAGGCTGGAGCTAATCATGAAACCAAAAATAAAAGAAAATAATATATATGAATTTATTATTAATCAGTAACAGTAATGTTTAAACAAATACCAGTAGATGGGGGATCTGCTGACCCCTGAAGTGCTGCGTCTGGAGGGGGGGGGGTAGCCTCCATGGTAGGTGAGATATCTATAGGAGTAGTATGTATAGTATATGCAAAGTGTACTGATGGAGGCAAAAAACCCGATGGATAACCCTGTACAGATGAGGGTGGATATGGATATGGATATGGTGGTGGGATATATGGGGGCCCAGTAACCTGTACAGTGGATGGTGGGAATGGAAAATGAGGGATGGGAGTCTGAGAACTACCATCCGATGTGGGTATGGGAAAAAAGGGATACAAAAAAGGTGGGTATGGATAATATGGAGGTGGAATAATGGGAGGATGGCCTCCTGGTGTCTCAAGCGGCGTAGTAGTAGGCTGACCTGTAGAATCAGTACCCCCCGCCACAATATCATCCTCAGTGGCATAATCCAAGCATCTCCTTGATTATGCAGCCTAAAATAACATAGATGATAAAATAAAACGAACGATAACAAGATACATAATATGAAATACCATAATATTCAAACATAATTTGTACTTAAATTGTTTCCAGGAGGAGACCTACGTTGTTCGTTTCTCGGTATTCTTCTACTCCTTCTAGTATCATCATAATCAGACATTTTGACCTAGAAATTTAAAATAATATTCTCAAATAAATATAAATAATGAAAAATGTTAAATAATACAATTGTATCATAAAACAATGAGATACATTTTCATGTGTTATATTTATATTGATAAAATATCAAGACTTTTCTATGTTCAAGATTTACTAGAGAAGTGTTTAAACATAAATTGGTCAGGCTATTATTAGTTTTATATTCGATAATGGTATAAAATATACTAGTTATTTTAATATCATGTATGGAAGTTAAAAAAACACATACAATATTTCAATAATATCAGGTAAATACTTACAAATGTGTCAAAGCTATGTGGGGTCTGTGACAATTTATGGTTCACAATCTGTTCTAACAATTGCATCATCTGTATCATCAAATGCAACATTCAAATAAATACCAACAGGTTCATCCAAAACATCATTGTCATCCATGCCTTCGTCAAAAATATGTCTAGGAATAACATCAATAATAACACCAAATTGTGGTTGTAACGGGTCACTTACATAAAACACCTATTTAGCTTGTGACGCAAGAATATAAGGTTCAGCAGTACAAAGATGGCAGTTCATATCAATCACTCTAAATCCACAATTATCAATATGCATTCCTTGTCATGTCATTGAATCAAACCACTTGCATTTCATCATTGCGACATGACCATGTGCATAGTAATCTAATAAAATGATTCTTTCAACAACACCGTAATATGATATATTTTCTAATCGAGGTTGCCTGTCCGATGCACTCGCATAACAATCTGTTGTGTCACTTATCGTGACACCGTCATGCTGTGTTGCCATTTTTTTCACAACTATTTATAACAAATTTAAATCCATTGACAACAATTGACTTACAATCACATACCACATCGTTTGGACCAAAGGAAAATGCTTTTATTTCATCTGATACTTCAATAATTGGTAGAGTTAAAACCTAAAAGATACCAACATAGAATATTAAATAGAGACATGTGATTATGTTATGAGAAGAAGAAAAAGAAATATATTACCTTTGACTTTAACTAGGCAGAAAATTCTTTACTGTGCAATAGTTCCTTCTTCTTAATAGATAGAGAGTGATGTCTCTTTTTTATAATTTCTAAATGTTCTCTACAGATATGAAAGCATTAAAATATCAGAAGATATAAATAAATCACACAATGAAAAAAATACATATTTATTAGTTTAATTGATATAATCATCAAGCACACCACAATTGAATAATACTGTGCGATGTTCCATTTCCCACTCTTCCCTGCTTAAAGTACACAACGAGTACGATCCAGATATCCCCCCTATTTGGGGCAGTGAAGGAAATGCAGGCTCAATGGGATCATATTGTTCATCTGCAGTTCTCATTAGTCGATTAGACCTCGTAGTAACGTTATCCAAGTACGATGAACAGAAATCCATGAATTCTTATGCTAAATAGCATTTCACAATAGAGCCTTCAGGATGATATTTATTTCTCACATAAGATTTCAATGTAAACATCATTATTTCAGTAGGATACATCCACCGACTCGAAACAGGACCACCAAAGAAAACTTCCGTGGGAAGATGCACAGGCAAATGTAACATACATGTGAAAAAAGACAGTGGGAAAATTTTCTTCAAGTCGCAAAGAATAATCGGTGCATCTCTCTGCAATTTCTGAACAACACTTCTGCTCAATCTTTGGGAACAAAGATCTCGATAAAATTGACATAACTTAATCACCGCAACTCTAACATTATGTGAAATTAAATGGAGAATGGAAATGGGAATCAACTCATGTAACAAGACATGGTAATCATGGGTTTTAAGAGATTTTAGTTTCACATCTTGTGTATTCACCCTTTTCGAAATATTACTTGAATAACCATCCAGAACCTTCAAACTTTCCACGACCTGAATAAATTGTTTTTTCTCCACATTTGTCATCGAATAATAGGAAATAGGGACTTTCCACTTATTTTGACCAATTAACTCAGGATGAAGTCTTGCTCTTATACCCCAATCCATCAAATCACGACGACACCGAAAATCATCTTTCATTTTTCCTTTGACATTTAAAATAGTATCAAGTAACATCTCACAAATGTTTTTCTCGATATGAATTACATCCAAACAATGACGTAATAAATTCGATGACCAATAAGACAACTCAAAGAATATGATTTTCTTTCTTCAATTGCTATTGGAATTCAAATTAGCATGCTTTCACTTTATGATATTTGATTGACTTTTTCCAAGAACATAATTCAAATCATCAAGTTCTTTAACAATATCAGTCCCTGAAATTCGTTGAGGTGTCTAATTTGTCTCGATGGCATTATCGAACTGTCTTCAATTTTTCTTGTATGGATGATCCATTGGTAGAAAACGTTGATGCCCTATGAAGCTGAAAGTTCATCGAAAATTTAATCTTAGGAAACATGTATTTTTCATACAAATATGACAGGATAATTTCCATTTAGTACTCCAACCAGACATCATTCTGTAGGTAGGGAAATCATTTATCGTCCATAATAAAGCTGCATGAAACATAAAGTAATCCTTTCTGAATGCATCATACGCTTGTGCACCAACAATCCAAAGATCATTTAACTCCTATATTAATGGATGCAAGTATATATCAATATGATTTCTAGGATCACTAGGTCCAAATATCAATATACTCAGGATAGTGAACGGCTTCTTCATACACATCTATGAAGGAAAGTTATAAATATGAATGAAAACAGGCCAAGTATTGTGTGCAGTATGAATTTGGCGAAATGGGTTGAAACCATCACAGGATAATCCCAATATAACATTTCGTGGGTCGGTTGCAAAATCAGGATGTAACCTATCAAATTTATTCCAAGCCAACCCATCTGTAGGATGCACTATTTCATTGTTATCATTATTTCTTTCATCTGCATGCCATCTCATATTCTTTGCCATTTGTTCTGAAATAATTTTTTTTGAAGCCTGGGAATTAAAGGGAAGTGCCACATCACTTTCTGTGGTATGCAAGATTGAGATTCGTATTTATTAGTCTTCCACCTTGATGTGCCACACTGTTTGCACTGACTCAAGTCTGCATTCTCCTTCCAGAACAAACAATAGTCTTTGAGATAAGAATGAATATTACAAGATGAAAATACAAATTTGTCAACCAACTTTGATTCCATGTAATCATTTTCTGGAATACATGCATCATCAGGCAGTAAATACTTAATAAATGTAAGGAGATAGTCGACCGCAGTATTACTAAATCCATACATTGTTTTCCCATGATATAATCGCATTAAAAACTCAAGTTTTATCATTTTTCCACATTCTTGATATACTGGGGTATTTGCATCTTCCATCAGATTTCTAACACTCGCAACGTCATCATCCTGATTAATAGGTGAGAACTGTGTTCCAGTATTCATTTCCTCTTGCACTGGTCTACATGAGGTGCTAGCTTCAGAAACAAAAGGAAACTGATCAGAAATCAGATTTTTCATACCAATCTTTTCCGCTGAATCGATGTCATTCAACACTTGAGCTTTTTCTCCATTGTGATACAACACATAATGATTTTTTTGGAAACCACTTTTAGTGATATGGTAACTCACTTCCTCACGAGTTAACCAAGGTCTTCCAACACAATCAAAACACGAGCATCGAATCAATCCACCATCTGAATCATTAGTGAATGCAAAGTCCAGAAAATATTGTAACTCCTTCTGAAATTCATCAGTGATCCGATCGATGTTGTACATCCAGTATCTATCCATTCTGAGGTAGATAAACATACATTAAACAAATAATCTAGAAAATGACTTAACATTATATGTATTGTTTCATAAGATGTTAAGTAATAATCAATAACAAGTTAATGAAAAAATCATAACAAATATATTAAAATTATTGTTTAGGGAATTCATAAATGTTTTAAATTATAATAATTCACGAATAATCATACATAAGTTCCAATAATGAGGATTGATTATAGTAAAAAGAGTTTATATGAAATCTAAGAGATAATAATAATCAATTCCCAAAAGTGTTTGGGTTAATTCATAACGAGTTTTGATGTTTTGTATTAAATCTACAAAGATTTATTGAAATTTAGAGACATTTTGAAAATATAAACCATATCATATAACAAGCATTAATATTAAAGAACTAGATGATAATTACAATGGTAAGAAGATGAGAATAATAACTAGAAGAAAGAATATATTTCAACATTATTGTTAGAATATTAAGATTATATAATTGGAAGGAAGATTAATTATATGAAGATGAGATACAACAATGGACTATCTAAAATTGTGTGTCTTCCCCTTGTTCATCCCCACGAGTTTAAATTTTGGTATTAAATCCTAATAATAGGACTGTGATCTCCTCTGTGGGATTAGTTTCAGATAGTATTTGGGAATCCCTCTGTGTGACCCGGGGTGTGATCCTCTATAATTTTTTCTATTTCCCTAGGTGGGTTTTGTGAAATAATTATTACCAACTTATCTGTGTGTACAATCCCATACTTAGTGGGATATTCTAGGTATGGTATGGTATACCCCAGATGCCCTTGGAGAGATCCCCTATTTATGTATCGAGATCTTCAGAGTTACATTGAGTACATCTTTGGTGAGGTCTGATGAGCATGACCTCTTGGGAATGCACCATCAGTGAAAGCATAGATCATGTTGTGAGTGAAACCAGAAGAGTGTTAAATTGTATCCTTGAGTAGAATTTTATGGATAAAATAATGGTTAATATTCCATTGAGGCATGTTTTATGTTATGAGTATATCTAGTTTATTGTTCCTATTGCTATATCTCATATTTGTAATGATGTGTCTATGTGATGATGAGATAACTACTCTCCAAATTCCCATTTTTTAGGTATTTTGGAGTGTCCTATTGAGCATTGTTATACTAAAAACTGCATGGGATCTACCCATATTTTTCATGTCTTATGTAGACAATATTCCTTTTGAAGGAATCCTTGGAGGACCAAGAGCAGATATAAGATAGTGATCTAGATAAACCATGGTTCATGCTAGGTTGTGGCATATGTCAGTAGTCCCATCCCTCATAACAAGTTAGTCTTTTTTATTTGTTTTTGTAGGATTTTATTTTCCCCTTTATTCTTTTCATGTGTATAGGTACCATAGGCTAAGGACAACCTTGTGTGTGTTATGCCTACTCATGGATGGTCACTAACCCCTAACCAATTATAGGTGGGCTTGTAGTGCCACACTCAGCTTACCACTAGCCAAGTGGGCCCCAGTGAGTCAGTTCATAAAAAAGTCCACCCTAATGTTAATGAATTCGAAAAAATTATTTTACATGAATGAAGAAAAATTCAAAATCATGGAATAGTTATTTTACATGTTTTTAAAATTTGGCCTCACCTTCTTTGGTCATTCCCTATTTTTCCCAACTAATCAAAAAATAGTACAACTTCCTTTAAACTAGATGACTCAAAAAATGTATGTTACTATTTGTGAGCTCTCCATGCTATTTTATCTAATAAAATAATTTATTAACTCATTAACATTTTATTCAATGTCTAACAGAATAATGAATTTAAGATGAATAACATTTATCAAATTAAAACCAATCAATAGATTTTTAAAATTATTATTATCTAAATACCTCTAATGATTCCATATATCAATGGTGAAAACAACATGTAAGTCCCATCAATAAATTAAGAAATAATACAGGCTCTAGTAAAATAGTGAGTTATATTTCTCAATAAAACTTCATGGACATTATGGAAAAGTTGGAGGTTGAAACAAGGAATAATTTGTGGGCTATAAAAAAATTAAAATAATTGAAAGAATAAATTTTAAAATGGGTGAACTGATTATAGTTTCTTTGATATAAAAATTCAAAACTCTAGATAGTCATTGTAATTATGAAGAATAAAGTGGAAAATAATGAAAATTATGGAAGGATTCCAATTTAAGATACAAAGGATGAAATCGTGTAATTTAATTGACACATAAATTTAACACCTAAAAATTCCATAAAAGCATCATATGTTATGGTCCCTAATCATGATATTGTAGATCCCTCTCTAAAAGTAATGGTGGGCTGGGAATAAACATTTTTTCTTAAAGGAAAGAATTATGTGGGGCTGATGATCTAGAACACTCATAGTCCATGGAAAGAAAATAGAAAGCACCATAGGATTTATCAACTACATTAAGAATGTCCTTCATGCTTTGAAAAAAATTATGATGGTCTATTATCACTTTCCATGAGTTATTATTGGTGTTTCTACTATATAACTACAATTACATTCTCTCAAGAATCTAACGGGTTAATTACAAGGTATAAAATTCACAAATTTAGTTGATTCATGTGATGAATAATTAAGGATAAAAAATATAGTAAATTTGAAGATGTTAATAGTGGTAATATGGCATGTATATTCATATTTCCAAATATATGTGTTCAAGGTGAAAATTAGCAGACACTGAGTTAAAGATAACAAGAAGCCAAAATAAAAAAATACAGATAATGATCAAATTGAAAACTAATATCAAAGTTATAATTTAAAAGAGGTAAAACCTATAGAAAGGAGAAAAGAGAGACTTCTTGAATGTTCTTCTCACTCTCTTATTCCCCTGTTTTATGTCTTCCTCCTCCTGCAATTCCGATTCTTCACAGCTTCTGTATACAAATATACAAAGTCGTCGTTATCCAGTTTATAACTTAAGCATGAAAATTCATGTTGGTTTTGTGTTATTTTTTATAGAACCTCACACACAACCCACTGAATTTGGAGACTATAAGGAGAAGATCATTTTCAAAACTCTGCACCAGTCACATTATAGGAGGTTGATGTGGTCAAGTCCCAGATTAGTGGTTACTATGTGGTAAATTGAGGGGTTATAGCAGTGAATATCAGTGTGGAAATGGGAGTAAGTGCAGAATAATATTAAAAATACTTAAGGTTTAAAAAATTCAACAAGAATGGTGGATGGGGATGAAAGAAGAGACAGGGGATTACCTCGGGTGTTGAGGGTTGTGGGGGAGAACCATTGGGAATGGAGGAGGAGGGGAGGCAGCTCAGATCAACTTTGCTGGAGGAGGGTCGGGGTGAGGAGGGTCACGGTGAGGAGGGGTCGAGGGTTTTGAGGGTTGCTGGTGAAAAGGTGTCGGGGAGGGTGATGGGGGTGTCGACCTCAGTGTTGGAAGAGAGGCATCGGGGAGGAGGCGTCGGGGAGAAGGGTCGCGGTGAAGAGGAGGGTCGCGGCGAGGAGGCATCGGAAGAGAGGCGTCGAGGAGGAGGGTGGAGGTGAGGAGGCGTCGGGGAGGAGGGTCGCGGTGATGAGGATGGCGCAACGAGGAGGCATCGGGAAGGAGGGTCGCAGTGATGAGGAGGGTGCGGCGAGGAGACATCGGGGAGGAGGAGGGCGCGGCAAGGAGGAGGTCGTGGCGAGGAGGAGGGCGCGGTGAGGAGAAGATCGCGGGGGAGGAGGAATCGTGAGGGCAGGAGGGGTTCGTCGGAGAATGGGAGGGTTTGAGGATCGGTTAGAATGAAGGGTTTCCAACAAATAGCCACAATCATCCTATTAAACCGTGTCTATAAACAAGCTATAGCCACTAACCGATAGAACCGTGGCTATAGGTCCGTGGCTATAGCCTGAATTTCTAGTAGGGACTACTTCACCCCCTCACTCAAATCCAAGACTGAAAAAAAATCTTGGTCAGATACGAATCAAACCAGGGGTCCCAATCCTAAAATCTAAGGACCCCTGGAATAAGATTAACCTAGTCTTAGCTCCATTACATTAACTTGAGTTCCTTTGAGTTTAAAGTAATATGTAAACAACCCATACCGATTGAAAAAATGTGTCATTCACCAAAACCCCAAACTTTTAGCAACTGATTTCTAAAATCCTCCAGATTCTAGGGTTTTCTCTTCACCTTTGGGGTGATTTGTGCGATAATAAAGTGTTTTCAAGCCTCCATCCATTCCTCAAAGATCTTAGGGATAACTTTAACAAAGGAAAAAACTCCATTCTTTGAGATCCGCTTTTGCGTGTTTTAATCTGATCAAGAACTAGGAAATAATCTCTCAAAAGAAGCATTCTCACCCTGTGTCACATTCACATCCTTTAGGGCATCGTGATTCTAGAGATCCACAGGCATCAAAGAGGGGTTATCCATCTTCAAACCATGACCCCCCTCTGAGGAGTGAAACCACACTATGTGCTAGCCAGACTCGACATCCACATCCTTCGAAGGATCAATAGGAACCTCCACCGGAATAAAAAACTACATCCAACTTTGAGATGATCATAAAAATCCACCCTAAACGCCGTTATCATAGAGAGAGAAGCTCTCAATCCGACTCGTCATCCCCAAACCAAATGAAATAAATATATATTTAAATCATATAATTATATATAATTATATATAAATATATATAATCATATAAATATATGTAATTATATATATATATAAATAATTATAAAATTATAAAAAATATATTTATTATATATATATATTAATATATTAACAAATATATATAAATATATATAATTATTTAAATATATATAATTATATAAATATATTTATAATTATATAAAAATATTTTTAAATATATTTATTTGTAATTAAAATTATAAATAAATATATATATTTAAATAATCCTAAAATTATAAAAAAAAATATCTAAATAATAAATTTATTTATTTAAAATTATATTTATAATTATGTAATTGTAATTATATAAATATTTATTTATAATTATATAAATTTAAATTTTTTAATTATATTTATTATATCATTAAAATTGTGTTTTATCAGCGCTAAAAAGGCGCTAATAAAACATATCTTTATGAGTGCTAGAATTTTAGCACTAATAAAGATACATTTAATCAACATTTTTGGCACTGATAAAGATATGTTTCATCAACGTTTACTCTTCTAGTGTTGATAAAATCCTTACTCGATCTTTTAAATATAACCCTAATAAAGCCCTCACTCTCGCGCTTTCAAGCTTTTGTGGAACTGAACCCTCGCCGCTGCTCTTCATCAAGCTTCTCGATGAATCGATCCTCTCAAGATCTAAGGTATGTGATTATTTCTTCTTCTCTTTAATTGTGATCTTCTTCTATATAGGTCTTTACTCCTCACTCCACTACCTTGTTTTAGATCTTTACTATGAACGACATAAACTAACCTTGTTTTAGATTTTATTTCTTGATGTTGGGGCTTCATTCGTGGTTCTTTATTTCCATTGTCTGACCCTCCATGTTTAACTCTAGTTTTGGTCCTTATCAACTGAGTTCACAGTGGTTTGGGTATACTGGAGGTGGTATCCGATTCCCCTTGGGGTTTTTATATGGAAATGGATCCCTGTTGAATCCATCATTTAGTTCTCCTATCCCGCATTCTAGATCCCATCTTGGTCTAGTTTTTGGTCCTCCAATGGTTGAGGTTCTCATGAAGCTAGTGTTTGGTCTATTATTATTTATTCATGTTCGATGTTTGAAAATTATTTCTTGAGTTCAACCATTTTTTAGTGATAGAGAGGTCATGATTACATCTTTTTGGTGGAGTAAAAATTGTTTGATCCTTCTCAAATTTTTATTTTTAGGAGATTCAAATGTTCTTCCTATAGATTATGTGTATATAAATAATTATAAATAATTATAAATAATTTGATTATAGATAATTTTAATTATAAATAATTTTTATTGTCTTGAATTAATAATTTATATAAATAATTTATAAATAATTTTGAATTGATATTTTTTTGAATTAATACTTTTGAATTAATATTTATTTTGAATTAATAGTTTTGAATTAGTCATTTTGAATTAATATTTTTTTTGAATTAATAATTTTGAATTAAAAAATTTATAAAAAATTTATAAATAATTTTGATTATCTTGAATTGATATTTTTGATTATGTATAGAAAAATAATTTTGATTATGTGTGTATAAATAATATTGATTATAAATAATTATGTGTATATAAATAATTTTAATTATATGTATATAAATATTTTGTTCAACATAATTTATAAATAATAATAACAAAAAATTATAAATATATTTTTTAATATATATATTTAATATATATATATAAATAAATTTATTTTCTAAATATATATATTTATGAAAACATATTTATATAATTATATATATATATATATATATATTATTTTGGGTCAAAACCCCATTATTAATAGAAAAAATATTAACAAAGATGGAATGGGGCCAGACAACTACATGCCTTCATCAAGAAAGAAAAAACATCAACAGAAAAGAGAAACAAAAACAAGCCAAAAAAATAGTCTGAACAACACAAGCACTCCAGGCCAAGGAAAAAGATAACCAAACATTCCAGAACCATTCAAACAACACAAGAACAAGTTCTCATGCTATGATGAGAAACTCATCCACCTCAAACCTGAGGGTTTCTTCTTCTTCTCCATGACTTATCCCACTGGCATGATCCCCCACCACCATTAAATGATTCAACATCAATGTCAATATTCATTTCCTCATTTTTAAGCAAAAATACATCTTTGACCATCCTCCTTGCTACTATTAGAGGCAAGAATCTCAAAAGGATTACGTGTTTGCACATTACACATGAATTGATTTTTTACTGCCTTAGTAGGCCTTATAGAAAAAAAATGTGTAAGATTTTCCAAGAATTTTTATACTTACTAAGAACCCTTGTTTTATACTCAGACCAAGGGACAAGCCATCTTGGTACAAGTGTTAACCTTGGGAGTCACTAGATGAAGAGCCTGAGGGATCCCACCATCTGTGATCATGATTAATAGACAATTCACATGCTCCTTTGTTGAACAAAATGCTGTAGGTTCATCCATGTGTATTATCACCCTCTCAATATCTGAATTACCGACTCCTTTACTAGAATAAACTGCACCAGGTCCAGAAGAAAGTGTAATCACTTCCTTACTACTTTTTTCCTTGCATGAATTCAATAGACCAGACATAAATACTTGATCACTCCAACCTTAAACATACCAGAATATGAAGGCTTTCTATCAATGGAATTGGTAGTGTTCATGCCATATGAAACATCCAACCATCATCCAACAAAACCCCTATAATTTTCATCATCATGTACTACTACAGGGGAAACTGAATATGGGTTAATTCCACCTACATTAATTAATGGGGGCATATTATCGGGATCATTTTTATGAGAAACATGAGAATATTTATCCTTGGAAACCCTTGATGGCATAGCTAAGCCCACCTTCACTTTTCCCTTTCTATTCTTTGAGGTGACCAATTTGTGATACTTTTATAATTGGAGTCCAACTCCATGTTTTGATTCTATCTCACGATTAGTATGACTGTCAACATCATCACGATGCCTATCCTCAATATCTTAAGTATTGGAGGCATCCTTCTCAGACATAATTTCATCCCATGACCTAGAAATATTGACCAAATGAATATTTTCAATCCCTATCTCTCCCCCATACAAACTAAGAGGGAATGGGATCTCTTTATCTTGAGGAATATCTCCATGTACAGCCTATAATACTAGACCAAAACTAGTAGGAACTTGAGATGGTTCTACATCAAAATGAACAGAGGAGTGATCCTATAGTCCATCAACCAGTTCTGACTCACATTCCATAAATATCTTACCATTATTATTAGTTTGATAGTCCTTAGTCAGGTGAAATCTTATATTACAATTTCTATAAATAATACTCTTGCGACAGATATCATTAGAATGCCCTACAACATTAAAATCTACACAACAATGAGGACGTTGTTCATATTCCACACACAAATAAATGTCATCATTCAAAATATAAATAAAACCCTTCTCAATAAGAGTGGCATTGAGATCTAACTCAATAATAAATCTTTAAAAATTACCAAATATTACCTGTTTAGTCTCTTTGTCAAGCCTAATTGGCACTCCTATTGTTGAGGAAATGTCATGTGGGAATTAAGGGTGCCATATGATCCAGTTTAGCCTGTGGATCCTAATCCAATCCTACACAAAGGAATTCCAGATATTTGAAAAATTAAAGTCCAAGACCCATTCATGAAATTAAAGAGTACTAGGCTTAAGATACAAGGATATTGAGCTCCAAGAATGCTATCTTAACTCATATTAAGGGAACAAACAGTGGAAGAACCCACCACCAATTGATACACACTTCCAATATAAAGAACCCCAAATTTTTGAAACCCCATATAC
Organism: Viscum album; assembly: GCA_963277665.1. Taxonomy (NCBI): domain Eukaryota; kingdom Viridiplantae; phylum Streptophyta; class Magnoliopsida; order Santalales; family Viscaceae; genus Viscum; species Viscum album. The sequence goes on from OY728160.1 coordinate 1,927,107,126, forward strand.
CAAATCTTTGAAAATATATGGTTTCTCACCCTTATTAAGAGTCATTCTTGAAATAATAGAGTTCTTACCCATGTCCAACCTCTATAAGACCACATTTGAGTTTTCCTCAACAAGATCCAAAGAATCCTTTCTCACAATCCTACCTGTAGACGATTCCATGTAAGAGGCAAGAAAACACATACATTATTTAATAACTGAGGCCTGAATATGATCAAAATACCCCCTTAGAGGGATTACTTGCTAACTGGACCCATCTCTATCATTCTCGAATTGTTTTCCACTAATGAATAGCCATTGCCTTTAGCCGCTTCACAAATGAACCCCTTCTTCCATCTATCCTCCTATATATATATATATATTTATAAAGATATTTATAAGTTTATAAATTTATAATTATATAAATTATTTTTTAAGATATATATATATATATATATTTGTAATAAATATATATATTTATTTAAAAATAAAATTTACAATTTAAAATTATAATATTTTTTTAATTTGGAATAATTGAGTATTGTAAAACTATATTTTTAATAAGGGTTATTTTTGTTTTATTTCCAAAACATTTATTTTCTTTTATTTTAAAATGTTTCACAAAAAAAGATGGAGAGAAATTACAATCATTTCTTTTATTTTACTAATTTCACATCGAAACAAAATAAAGAGAAATGAAAATTACAATCATTTTTTTGTTTAAACATTTTTTCAAAATTTCAAAATTTATATTAAAATATTTGTCTTAGTTTAATGTTTATATAATTTTTTTTTGTCTTGAAATTATAATGATATGTTAAAATCAAGGCATGTGATCACTTGTGATTCGTTTCTCCCTCTCAAACAACTTTGTTTGTTTTTAATTTTCCCCAATGGTTTGAACAGTGTGCACATAAGCGGTATTATTTTTACTCGATCTTCCCATTTTCTTTCAAGTATCCCTCCTACTCCCATGGATTAAAACCAAAATGTATTTTTAAAACATTTCATTACCTTTTATATTTTATTTTTAGTGACCATTATAGTATCATCTTTCAATATTGTATTCTTTTAAAGAAAACAAAATATGGAAAGTATATTGTGTCAAACGTTGTGAGATAAAATTTTAAATATAAGCAGTTGTAATTTATGTATAAAATTATTTATTAATAATTGACATAGATAGTTAGTTATAAATCTTTTGTATGAAATTTTATATGTTTCTCACCTCTATGTTGGGTACTAATATGGGAGTGGTCTCTCTTGGGACCCAAATTAGTGCAATATATGGTATATTAAGTTCATATAATATAGAAAAGATTAATGATAATCCACATTAGTAAAATCATAAAAATAAATATACCAATTTATGTCTATAAAATCATAACCATTAATAATATTACCTTATAATAATATTTTAATCATAAGATGGACTTCTTTTATGAAACAATTTTTACACTTTATTTATTTTGTTAAATATTAATATTACCAAATCAAATAGGATGAATATGAATCAATAATTGATGGATTCCAAGCATATGACAAAAAAGTATGAGGATGGGGTGAAAGGTTTCATCAATTTTTTAAAATATCATGCATATGACCCTTCTCAAATACTTTGTACATGTTTACATTGTTGTTATTCAAGACTAATTAGTTTAGAGGAATTGGAAGAACACTTGATATATCATGAAATATATTAAATTTGTAAATGTTGGACTAAAAATAGAGAAAAACTGAATGTAGCAAGTGTATGGGATAAGAATATGTTTTATGGATCATCTGATATGATTAAAAGTGTGGATAATGATAAATACTATATCAAGTATGTGATTACAGGTTTGAATGATAATGAATATCATATTGAGGAAATGACAATGATATTTAAAGATAAACTTCAGGATTTTACAAAATTATTTGAGATGTTAAAAAGTTTTGAAAATACACCATTGTATGTTGGTTGTACTAAATATTTAGTATTTTCATCTATATTGAAGTTGTATAATTTAAAATCTAGAAATAGATGGAGTGACACCAGTTTTACTAAACTACTTTCTCTCTTGAATGATATGATTCCAGAAGATAATGAGATTCCTTGTAGAATATATGATGCTAAAAAATGATACATTCAATGAGTATGATCTATAAAAGAATACATGCATGTAAAAATGATTGAATACTATTTCACAAGGACCAAAAATCACTTTAAAAGTTCCCAAAGTGTGGTTCTTCTTAATATAAGAAAGATGAATATGTTCTTATGAATGTTGTGTGGTACTTTCCAATCATTCCATGGTTTAGGTGCATATATGGAAGTGAGGAGAATGTAAGGCAATTGATGTGGCACATAAATAGAAGAAATAAAAATGGTAATTTTTTTTTCACCTGATAGACTCTCCTTAGTGGAAGAGAATTGATCATAAATTTCTTGAATTTGGAAACAAACCAAGAAACCTTGATCTTGCATATCTATAGATGGAGTGAATACTTTTGGTTTTAAAATCTGTACTTACAGTACATGGATGGTTATGTTGGTAAATTATAACTTACCATCATGGTTATGCATGAAATGAAAATAAACTATATTATATATACTTATATTAAGACCAAAAAAACCAAGTAATGATATTGATGCTTATTTGGATCCATTGATCAATGATTTGAAATTATTGTGGGATTCAGGTGTTACGTTGTATGATGCTTATAGAAATAAAGATTTCAATTTGAGAGCCATATTTTATGGGATGATAAATGACAATACTACTTATGGAAATTTTTTAGGATATAGCATTAAAGGAACTGAAGGGTGTCACCTTTTTTAACAAGGCACATAGTCAATTAGGTTGAAACATTTCTCAAAGATTGTGTTTCTATGAAATCACATATTTATACCCTAGTTACATAAGTACTAATCTTGTATGACATCATTCTATGGGAGTACATAAGAATATATAACACCATCTCCACTAATAGGTGATCAAATGTTTGAGAAAGTAAAAGATATGAAGACTGCTTTTGGTAAACCATTTTTGAAAAACCTTATAAAAACCAGTTGAAAAAAGAGATCATTTTTTTGAATTTACTAAAATTATTTATACATCAGGCATTTTCTTGATATCATGCATGTTGAAAAAATCTATTTGATAATGTCATTGAAACATTACTAAATGCACCGAGAAAAATGAAGGATGGAATTAAGGCTATGTTAGACAAGATTAACATGGGAATACGTAAGGTATTGGTTCTAGTGAAGGTTGAAAAATAGAATTTTATTCCTGTAGCTGCTTGCACTCTTTCCAAGAAGGAGAGATATTAGTTTTTCAACTTCTTGAATGATTTAAAGGTTCCTCAGGGGTATTCATCAAATTTCAAGAATATTGTTATAATGACTGATTTAAAGTTAAAGGGTCTGAAATAACATGACTACCATGATCTGAAGCAAGATATAATGCATATATCTTTATGTTTCATTTTTTTCAAGAATTACCATCATACATTAACCATGCTCTATTACCTTTTCAGATCTATATGTAGAAAAGTTATAGACTTGGAAAACTTTCTAAATATGGAAAAGGAAATTGCTATCATATTATGTGAATTGAAGATAATATTCCCATTGTTTTTATTTGATATGATGATTCACTTGGTAAGAGAGATTTTAATATGTGGTCCTATACATTATAGATGGATGTACCCCATTAAATGTTATATGAATATTTTGAAAGGGTATGTCAAAAATAAAAGTCATCCAGAAGGTTGTATTGTGAAGTGATATATTCTTGTCAAAGACATTGAATTCTATACTGAATACCTATTCGATGTGGAAAGCATTGATATACTAAAATCTCATCACACCAGGTGGATTGTGGGTGAAGGAATTTATGGAATATATGTTGTCACAATCACTATTATAGATCATAATTCAGACAAAATTTACATTTTTTCATAAAAATTTAGAGGTTTAACAATAAGTTGAAACCCAAAAATAAATTATTAGGAACTTAAATCCACAAAGGGATGAAGGTTGGATATCAAATGAACATAATCAATAGTTTATAGATGGTTATGAGGCCATGTCATGAACCGACTTCACCAAGATGAGGGAAGGGACTAAATATTACCAAACCCTTCCTTCCTCAAGTTGTAGGAGAGATAATGACCCCCGAGACCGGCCTTCAATAGGCCTTGGAGTGGCGACTAGAACCAAGGGTATAGAATCATATGTATTATAGAATTCATTACCCTTTTTGTTTAGTAGGATCGGGAGATAAGATAGTAAATCCCAAACAACACCAAACCTGGAAGTAAAAGTAAATCCAAAGCAGTCCATTCCCATATGCATGTTTCAATAATAAGTGCTACAATACAAGAAAACTCCAATGGTAAATACCAAAGAAAAGAAAAACAGCAACAACTGTCCCAACGTCCGAACTTGTACAGTCCTGTATGGTCCTCGATGTCCTCATGGAATCCTGAAAGTAGTTTTATATACGTATGGTGAGTATACAGGTATACTCAGTAGGGAAAACCAAAAGATCTCGTGCACAAGTGGGGAGTCATTCTAATGCCCCGTGAAAAAAGAGGTAACCAAGCACCTAATAAGTAAACTATCTGCCCAAACCTCACCAAGGCACACTACCCAAATAAAAAAAGTCAAGTAAAATAATAGTAATAACACATTGATGTTTGGGTACCCCACACTACTTTGTCACTGGGTTTTGAAGACATCCTACGCATCAGACCTCTCCCACCATTCTCACCGTAGTCCCACTGCTATATCACACCCACACACACCTGGGCTACCACAACCTCACATCCCGCCTGAAAACACCTAGGCCACAACCAAACATCCCACCTGCAAACACATGGGCCAAAACTATGCGTAACCACACCCACAGACACCTGGGCTAGAACAACCACCACCACGCCCGAAGACACCTCGACCTCATCCTGAAGACACTTGGGAAACAACCTGCCTGCACACACTTGGGCCAACCACTACAACATACCCTGCCTGAAGAATCTTGGGCTATAATGGAGATTAGGCCATCACAACTTTCCTGAATAGTCTTGGGCTACTCAGGAAAGAGAGCAAAAAAGGAGCTAATAACCAGCCACTCATAGGAGTGTTGGGTAAAACACCCTCCCCCATGAAATGGGGGTGTTCGACATGAAGTGCTCAACTTGGGTAGGGAGTGAACAAGAAACATAAGAACTAAATTATACATATAGGTAAACAAGCACTCATCCCAACCTAGGGGTTCCAAAACTATCCCACACACAAACACCCTTATTACTATTCATTCATAAAAAGCACAACACCCATAGCCAAGTCACAACTCATTATTAAAAAACAATTTCTCATTGAACCCATTCTTGTTTTTATATTTAAGTGACTCCATTTAAATAATTCTTCACTATCGGGAAACTAACAGGCATAGCCACAAGCCAAGGAAGGAAAATCAGCCGAGCATCAATTTAAGCATTCATACCCGGTTCTCTTGTAAATTCACAAAAAAAGGGATCCGTGAGATCCCTCGAAGTACCAGAACCAAACCAAGCCCCACCATACAGCCCCACACAGCCTCAGATCCACAACCAACAATTTCACAACCACAGGGAATCCCATCCCCATCCACGTCACCCACAAGCATCATGCATAATGACCACACATGTCACCAAGATAGAGCAAGGGGGTTTCCCGATTCAAGCACACCATTCATTAAGTTCGATATTTCCGTTTGGTTAATCGGGGTGATCACACATGGATTTTTGTTCACTGGGCATCCATTTAATAAATATAGTTTATGTGATTAACCTATTTCCATGTTACAACCATTAAATCATCACATAATTAACTAGAAAACAAAGGTTCATTAGTGTGCAAGAAAGGACCACCAATGTACATGATTTTCAGTGGACATAATCCCATACAATTCACAACATATAAGCATTGATAAAAGAGTACAACAACATCATTAACACACCCCTTCATTCTTTAAAATTCCCTTAATTATTTTTTTTAAGCTTTGGTTTCATCCATTCCAAAAGGAAACATTATCATTCCCACCCTGCATGATACACAGTAAGGAGAGATGAAGGAAAAACCCTAATTGGATAATCAATGATCGAAGTTTGTCTCCATGCACAAAGAATTAGGGATGCACATCTTGCAGGGAGGAATTATGAGGACTCCAAGAGTGAGAAAAAAATCTCCATCATAGGCACACCACTTTCCTCGGGAAGGGGGAACTCCAAATGCACCAAGGAGAAGAAGTAAAAGTGACCAGCCCCGAAGAAAAGAATTCTCGTGTGACAAAAAGGTGAGATCCTGGAGTTATAAGATATCAAAAATCTTGAACGAATTTAAAGGAGGATTGTGGTTTCAACATAGAGTTGGGTGGTTACACATGATGGAATTAATTTTCATTTAATAATTCTCATTGGAGAGGTGTCCATAATAGCTATGCATTGAAGGATTTAATTTAATTAGAGGAAAATGTGTAACAGGGGCGGAATTGGAAAGTACGGGAAATGGGTGTGACATCGAGGAAAAGCCACACATTTTGGTAAGTCAAGGGTCGAAAGAATCTTAGGGGATTTTAGATATCATTTATGGTATTTTAAATGGATTTTAAAGGGGTATTAAAACACTTTTATGTCAAAATATACGTTGTGGGAGTGAAAAAAGTCAGAAACTGGAAAAAGAATGAGGGGTCGGACACTGTTCAGTGAGACACCATAAAAGTGCCACGGTTACGGTGCCACCGCAATAAGTGCCACCGTTTTCGGTGTGTGACTGTGATGGTGTGAACATTATGGTTCCACCCTCATGGTTCCACCGCTTCGGTGTCCGACCACGACGATGCGGCTGTTACGGTGCCACTGTTACGGTGCCACCCTCACTGTGCCACTGTTTTGGTGTTAGACTAGGACTGGTGCCACTGTTTTGGTAGAACATTTTGATAGAAAAAAGTTTTTGGAAAACTACTGGACTAGGAGGGTTTGGGCCATTACATCAGATACCTCTCAAAGTATTATCGTCCTCAATAATTCAAGGATAAACTTCAAGAAAAGAGAGGGGTCTGAATAGCCGCCTTGAAGATACCTCTTAGGAGTAGACCTCATCGACATCTAGGAACATCTCTCCCTTAAGTAACCACACAAACATATAAAGGTCATACCATCCAGTGATATGGATTAAGGAGTTCCTTACCCCATTTAAAGATACTATCCACTTTGGGTAGCACTGACTCGCCCACACGGGTTTAACCGCATCCACTTTAGTGCATCTTGATTTGGGATCAGATCCTCTCCTCCCCACACTCCAAACTCTCCACACACATCTAAAGAGCAAGGAAAACAAACCATTTCATATCTAACATGGTTAAGAACTACATCACAAACAAGTATGAAACTGAATAGAACAAAACTCAAAACAACTCTGGGTACTGAGTTTGCATCTGTGCCTCCCGTTCCTAGGTACTCTTTTCGAGGCAACCATGCCTCCACAACACATGAACCAAGGGAATGGTTTGTCCATGAAGCACCTTCTCCTCACAAACTTCTATTATCACTGGTCTCTCTAAAAACATCGCATTTTCCTCGATATCTATATTTCCCTAGTCGAGGACGTTCAAATCATCGTGTAGATACTGATAGAGCTGAGACAAATGGAAGACGTTGTGTACTCTCAGTAGTGGCGGTGGTAGCACTAGCTAATAATCCACTTTTCCGACCTACCGAAATACTTCAAAGGGTCCGACGAACCTGGGAGAAATATTACTCCCCCTGCAGAACCTTAGTTGTCCATGCTGAGGGGAGACCTTCAAGAACACGTGGTCCCCGAACTCAAACTCCAAGGGTATCCTCCTATTATCGGCATATGACTTCTATAGGTCCTGAGCATCCTTCTTCCTCTCTCGTACAAGATGAACCTTCTCCATCGTGTTCTGCACCACTTCTGGGCCAAGAACACCTGCTTCCCCAACCTCTGTCCAACACATGGGTGAGCGACACGACCTCCCATACAAAGATTCAAACAGAGCCATGCCAATGGTAGAGTGATAGATAATGTTGTAGGAAAACTCCACTAGAGGCAAGTGTTGCACCCACAATCCCCCAAAGTCTAAAACACATGCCTGTAGCATATCCTCCAGTGTATGGATGGTGTGCTCTGTCATCCCATCTGTCTAGGGGTGGAAAACAATGTTAAGGAATATTCAGGTGCCAAAAGCATGTTGCGATACCTTCCAGACCCGTGAGGTAAACCGTGTATCGCGATTAGAGACTATGGACCTCAAAAATCCATGAAACCACACCACCTCATCCACATACCACTGTGTTAGGGCATCTACCACACCCAACTCCTTAATTTCCTAGAAGTGAGATGATTTCTTCAGTCGGTCTACCACTACCCAGATAGCATCATAGCCTCCTTGAACCCTAGGTAGTCCTGTGAAAAAATCCATTGAGATGTCATACCACTTCCACTTGGGGACATCTAAAGGGTATAACAGACCTCCTGGGATGCGGTGTTCGGCCTTCACTTGCTGACACACCAAGAACCTTTCCATGAACTCCGCCACTTCCCATTTCACCCCGGGCCACAAAAATTGTTCCCTTAGGCCCCAGTACATCTTGGAAACTCTTGTGTGCACTGGTAGGGGTGAGTTGTGAAAGTCACCAAGAACTCTCCTGTGCATCGTCTCTAGAACAAACAACTTCCCTCAGAAAAGAATCTGATTTTGACCATCCTCTAACCACCCTTCCAGAGTATTGACTTGGTTAGCCCAATCACGCATCACTTTACTCTCTGAGTCTCCCCATTGAGACTCCTCTACCTGCCGAAACAGAGAGGAATGCACTGTTATCTAAAACAAGAAACCTCTACCACCATCCACCCTTGCATCCAGGTGCAGGGCAACCAACTCCTCCATCGCCATCCAAGTATCTCCCGACTCTCGAACCACATCCTTATGTGACTTCTAGCTCAAGGAATCAACCACCATGTTACACTTTACTTCAGTGTAAGATATTTTGAAGTCATAGTCCTAAAAAAACTCCATCCACCACCACTACCGCAATTTCAGGTCCTTCTAGGAGAAGATATACTTTAAGATCTTGTGATCTGTGAAGACTACAAAGCGCTCCCCGATGAGGTAGTGGCGCCACAAATTTAGTGAAAACACAATCGCTACGAGATCTAAGTCTTCAGTGGAATAGTTATTCTCATGGGGATGTAACTTATTAGACCCATAAGAGATCACCCCTACTGTTGCATTAGCACACACCCCAAGATTTGGCTTCAAGCATCACAGAACACCTCAAACGTCACTCCTTCTTCTGGAAACTTCAGTACTAGGGCACTAACCAGCTCCCCCTTCAGATAACTAAAGGTTTCCTAGCACTTTTTACTCCATATAAAAGCCTAGTCATTCTTGGTCAAGGCTATCAAAGGTGATGCAGCTTGGGAAAAGTTGGGTATGAATCTCTGGTAGTAACCTACTAGTCTTAGGAAACTACGAACCTCTGCCACATTCTTGGGTGCTACCCAATATACAACCGCTTTAAACTTTGATAGATCAACTAATATCCCATTCTCGGACACCACGTGTCCAAGGAAGTGCACTTCTCGTGTCCAGAACTTGCACTTGGAAAATTTCCCATAGAGCTAGTGCTGCCGGAGGACATCTAAAACCATTCTCAAATGCTCAACATGATCCCCCTCTGATCTTGAGTAGATTAGGATGTCGTCAATAAAAACGACCATGAACCATTCCATATATTCCTAGAAGATGGAGTTCATGAGCCCCATGAACACGGCTAGTGTGTTCATAACGCCGAATGACATGACCATGAACTCAAAGTGCCTATATATGCACCTAAAGGAAATATTCGAGATGTCACCCTCCTTCACCCTCAACTGGTGATATCATGATCGTAGGTAAATCTTATAGAACCATCCTTCCCCCTTTAAATGGTCAAAAAGGCCGTCTATCCTCAGAAGAGGGTAATAGTTCTTGACCATTACCTGATTTAGTCTCCGGTAGTCTATGCACAGCCTCAGACCACCATCTTCCTTCTTCGTGAACAAGAATGGGGCACCCCATGGTGATGCACTTGGTCGAACAAAACCCTTCTTCATCAGATCATCAATCTGAATTCGTAACTCCCCAAGCTTAGAAGGCGCCATCTGATAGGGAGCCATTGAAATAAGACAGGCACTAGGTTGCAAGTCTATCCCGAACTCAACGTCACGTCGAGGGGGTAGAGTTACCACCTCCTCAAGGAAGACTTCAATGAATTCAATGACAATACCCGAGACATCCACCATATCTGTATCTGAAGACTCTATTGAAATCTCGACTAAAAAGGAAAGAAGGGGCTTCACTCATCGACTATCCTCCTTGTAACCCCGCTCACCAATGAAAGTCACACATTGTCCACCCACATCTGAAAACACAATCCTTCTTTAGAACAGTCAATAATAGCACAGATAAATAATAGACAGTCGATGCCTAGAATGACATCATACGACTGCATCTATAGCAAAAGAAGGTCCCCACTTGACTGATGTGGTCCCAACATCAGTCTACAGCCTCGAAAAACATGAGACAAGATGGACTGACCTCCGACTGGTGTACTCAAAACTAGGGGTACGAGAAGTATCTCTATGTCTAGACCCAAGGCATGGGCTAGACTGGGTGCAACAAAGGAGTGTGAAGCTCCTGAATCAAACAAGGCACAAGCAAGAGTGCTAAACAAGCTGATTATACCACGAACGACTTCTAGACCTGCTGGAACTGCTGCCTCTATGGGGTGTAACTACCCATGCCCAGATCCTCTTCCCCTCAGCTGATGGCGGCCTCCCCAATCACACCCTAGTAGAGGTCCCTAAGGAGTGGCCTATGGTCATACTCCTCCCACAATGTCTGCTCTCAGAGAAGTGGTAGCTCGCTGTCCTTACTTCTGCTACTGAAAGGGACTGGCTAGAAACTGTTGCTACTAAGGTGGGTGTTGAACTGGCCCATCCCCACTGTATTGCACTCAGTCCAGGAACTAATTCCAAAGGTTCCAACAACTTCCACAGATTAATCATTTTAGTCCTGGGCCTGAAAGGAAAGGGTGAAGACTAGGGGATCAAAACTAGGACTATTGGGGCCTGATCCCCACTGGCCGAAAACTAGAAGGCCCTAACATAGGAGGCCTGCTGCTGACGACCTTTCCCTTTGACGAGCCCAACCGGCTCCCCTATCATGGAAATCCTCCTAGAATGTGCATCCTCTCCACCACTTCATCCTTATTCTAAACATCCAAGTATGTCGGTAGGGTGAAGGGAGTAAAATCATACTGAAGAGAAGGTATTAGTGCCTCCTATAAACTTCTCACTCGAGACTGCTCATCTGGAAAGAGTTCCAAAGAAAAATGAAGGAGATACTTGAACTTGATCCCAAAATCCCTCATTGACAAGATACCCTACAACAGGGAGAGTGGTTCCTACCTCTTCTCATCCTTCATCGTGGAAGTGAGGAATTCCACCCAGAACTCCCTCTCGAAGTCAGTCCACGAAACCTCAACCTCCCTCTTTTCCCCAAGATAAAGCATCCAACACTGATGCACTGCTCCCAGCATCTGGATTACAGCTAGAAGAACCCAGTACTCCGTCGGAGCCTAGATCAAGCTGAAAGCTATCACCAGCTCCTCGAGCCAGCTCTCCATCTCCATGTTTGAGATGCTTCCCTCATACTTCCCGAGGGTTTTCCACTAAAAGGAATGAAGCTTCCTCTACCACTGATCATCCTCCTCTCGGTCAGCCCTCTGTTGATCAACCAAGTCAACCTCCTAGGCCTCGATCGCCTGCACTACTCATGGTTTTCATCCAGGTGCCATAGCTGCAAGGTAAACAAGGAATGCCTAAGCTCGAGTAGTGTAGAAGATTGATTTTAAATTTTCTTAGACTTCCCATTCATTTTAAATCCCCAAAATAACCAGTACATACAAGAACACAAGTCATTATGATGAATGTACCTTTCCTAGGGTCTCTACCCTTCAATCAGTGTAGCCTCACTTGGTTGTTCGATAGGTCCAGAGTCCTTGCATCGGATCATAGGGGGCCTTAAAATCTAGTGTCATAGCCAGTCTTCCCTAACCTATTTCATAGACCAAGATTTCCTAAAACTGTTTCCCTACCACCCCATGCAATCCTCACTGTGCCTAACCCCAAGCTCCATCCTATATGTTAACCCTCCCTTTGATACAATTCTATCATGACCCGCCTTGACCAAGATGAGGGAAGGGACAACAGATTTTCAAAACCTTCCTTCCTTAAGTTGAAGGAGAGATAATGACCCCCGAGACCCACCTTTAATAGGCCCCAGAGTGGTGACTAGCACCAAGGGTATAGAATCATATGTATTATGGAAGGCATTACCATTTTTATTTAGTAGGATCAGGAGATAAGATAGTAAATCCAAAACAACACCAAAGTTGTAAGTAAAAGTAAAGCCAAAGAATACCATTCCTATATGAATGTTTCAATAATAAGTCCTACAATACAAGAAAACACCAAAGGTAAATACCAAAGAAAAGAAAAAAAACAACAAAAACTGTCCCAAATTCCAAACTAGTACGGTCCCACACGGTCCTTGAAGTCCTCCTGGAATCCTAAAAGTAGTTTTATATACGTAGGGAGAGTATACAGGTATAAACAACAGGGAAAACCAAAATCTCTCGTCCACAAGTGGGGATGAATTCTAATGCCCCGTGAAGAAAGAGATAACCAAGAACCTAATAAGGAAACTATCTGCCCAAACCTCACCAAGGCACACTCCCCAAATAACACAAGTCAAGTAAAGTAATAGTAATAAAACATCGATGTTTGGGTACCCCACACCACCTTCCCACTAGTTATTAAAGACATCCTACACATCAGACCTCTTCTGCCATTCTCACCGTAATCCCACTGCCATATCCCGCCTACACACACCTGGGCCACCACAACCTCACATCCCACCCACAAAAACCTGGGCCACAACCACACATCCCGCCCGAAAACACATGGGCCACAACTATGTGTAACCATGCCTGTAGACACCTCATCCAAAACAATTACCGCCATGCCCGAAGACACTTGGTCCTCATCCCGAAGACACTTGGGAAACAACCTGCCCGCACACACTTGGGCCAACAACCACAACGTATCCTACCTGAAGAATCTTGGGATATAATAGACCTCAGGCCATCAAAGCCTGCCTGAAGAGTCTTGGGATACTCAGGAAAGGGAATAGAAAAGGAGCTAATAACCAGCCACTCATAGGAGTGTTGGAAAAAACACACTCCCCCATGAAATGGGGGTGTTCGGCACGAAGTGCTCAACTTGGGTGGGGCACGAACAAGAAACATAAGAACTAAATTATACATATATGTAACCAAGCACTCATCCCAACCTAGGGGTTCCAAAACTAGCCCACACAGAAACCCCTCGTTACTATTCATTCATAAAAAGCACAACACCCACAGCCAAGTCACAACTCATTCTTGGAAAAAAATTACCCATTGAACCCATTCTTGTTTTCATATTCAAGTGACTCAATTTAAATAATTCTTCACTGCCGGGAAACTAACAGGCATAGCCAGAAGCCAAGGAAGGAAAAACAGTTGAGCAGGAATTTAAGCATTCACACCCAGTTCTCTTGTAAAGTCACAATAATAAAAGGGATCTGTGAGATCCCTTGAATTATTGGAACCAAACCAAGCTACACCATAAACCCCCACTATACATCCCCACACGGCCTCAGATCCACAACCAATAATTGTAAAACCACAGGGGATCACATCCCTACATACGTCACCCCACAAGCATCATACAGAACAACCACACATGTCACCAAGACAAAGCAAAGGGGGTTTCCTGATTCAAGCACACCATTCATTAAGTTCCATATTTCTATTTATTTAACTGGGGTGATCACACAGGGATTTTTGTTCACTGGGTATCCTTTTAATCAACCGAGTTTATGTGATTTACTAATTTCCATGTTACATCTATTCAATCATCACATAATTAACCAGAAAATAGAGGTTCATTAGTGCGCAAGAAAGGACCAACAATGACCATGATTTTAAGTGGACATAATCCCATACAATTTATAACATATAATCATTGATAAAAGAGTACAACAGTATCATTAACACACCCCTTTATTCTTTAAAATTCCATTCATTATCATTGTTATGGTTTGGTTTCATCCATTCTCGAAGGAAACATTATCATACCAACCCGCATGATACACAATAAGGAGAGACGAAGGAATAACCCTACTTAGATGATCAACAATTGAAGTTTCTCTCCACATGCAAAGAATTGGAGATGTGTGGCTTATAGGGGAGGAACTCTGAGGACTCCAAGAGTGAGCAGAAAAGCTCTAGAATAGTAGCACCAATTGCCTCAAGAAGGGGGAACTCCAAACGTACCAAGGAGAAGAAGGAAAAGAGACCATCCCTGAAGAAAATAATTCTTGTGAGACAAAAAGTTGAGATCCTGGAGTTACAGTATATCAAAAATCTTGAATGACTTTAAAGGTAGATCCTGGTTTCACCTCACGGTTAGGAGGTTACACATGATGGAAATAATTTTCATTTAATAATTCTCATCGGAGAGGTGTCTATAATAGCTATGCGTTGAAGGATTTCCTTTAATTAGAGGAAAATGTGTAACATGGGTCGAATTGGAAAGTATGGGAAATGGGTGTGACACTGAGGAAAAGCCACATGTTTTGGTAAGTCAAGGGTAGACAGAATCTTGGGGGATTTTAGATACCATTTATGGGCTTTTAAATGGATTTTAAAGGGGTATTAAAACACTTTTACATCAAAAGATACATTTCTGTAGTGGAAAAAGTCAGAAACTGGAAAAAGAATGAGGGGTGGTACACCATTTGGTGAGACACCGTAACAGTGCCACAGTCATGGTGCCACCATAAGCAGTGCCACCGTTTTTGGTGTGTGACCGTGACAGTGTGACCATTACAGTGCCACCCTCACGGTGCCATCACTTTGGTGTGCGACCATAGTGGTGCGCCCATTACGGTGCCACCCAAACAATTCCACCGTCATGGTGCCACTATAAGCAGTGCCACCATTTTGGTGTGAGACCGTGACCAGTGTCACCAATTTGGTGGAACCATTTGATAGAACCAAGTTTTTAGCAAAGTACTAGACCAGGAGGGTCCGAGCCATTGCAAACCATGCTTTTAAGGAGTTATCTAAAACTATAGATTCAATTTCAGAATGACTTCTATGGTTATCTAGGGTACCAAGTGTGCATATATTATCTTATAATGGTTATGTAATTGATGGTTATATGTTCTATATAAATGAAAATGATGAATGAAATACCATGAAAAAAAGAAGAGTTTCACTTATGGCTAAAGCAATGAATGTATCTGGTACCCAGAAAAAAAATCCAATTTATGCTAATATGTCATACTTTGGTATCATCAAAAAAATATGGGAGCTGGATTATACAAAATTCCAAGTACTGATTTTTTTCAATACAAGTGGATTGATAATATGAGTGCAATTAAAATAGATGAATTAGAATTCATGAAAGTGGATTTTAGTAAGGAAGGGTACAAATATGAACTATTTATAATAGAATCATAGGAAATATAAGTATTTTATGTTCCAAATCCTACAAACTGAAAGTGTTAAACTGTTATATTATTGGCCAAAACCACTAAAGGGTCGGATGAAAATTCAACCGAGGATAACCCTTTCATTGGGATGTCAGAATCATCCTAAAACAATACCAATGTAGAAAGGGTCTTTTATGTTAGAGGAGACTACAATGAAGGGATTTAGATACTCGATAGAGGGTTCAAATACCTTTAACCTTTAAAAATGGAGTTCAATAATCATGTTATAATTTTTTGTAATGTACTATTATATGTTCACTACTAAATTTAAATAATTTAAATTAAATGTTCCACCAATTATATAGATAATTACTTATTCACATGTCTATTCTCCCAATCCTGAGGAACAACAAGTTTCTCAACATTCTAGTGCACCAAATGAAAAAGAACAACAACTCAAAAAACTACTATCAGTGGTCTTGAAGTGGCTAGAATAGTATAACCGCATCATAGGTGCGAGTTTTGGGGTGTCACCCCAAACATATTTTGAGAAGAGAAATTAATAGGGGGATAAAGATATGAAAATGGACGATTTTCAGGCATGATTATCTGCGCTTGAAGAAAAATTTAATTGATAGTCAAAGTTGTTAGAAAATGTTATAAGAAGAAATCAAAGAGAAGAAACAACAAAAGAATAACCATTTTGTGAAGATACCCCACCCCCACGAGCTTTAAGGCAAGCTATTACCCTAAAATAGATGTATTAGAAGATGTGATAAATATTTTCATAATTATTTATATTAAATTTGAAACAAGAAGATACTGATACCTTTCCTGTACTGATATTCTATAGGGTGAAAATGATTGTGATATATATCTATCTACACCCACCCATCTCCTTATTATGAGGGATACTATGTTCAATATCTAAAGAGATAATAGTACACAAAATAAAATGTATGATATATCATGTGAGAGTGGGGATTAACGTAGCTCATGAGCCAAGAACCGAGCTACCTATTCCACTTAATGATGTGAGTATTTATATAGTCAAACAAGCTATTAGACCATTTGTAGCATGGCTGTTAAATCTTGTAAAAACATATTTACAATAGAGGAATTCATTTATAATTTATTTTTCATGAAAAAACATTAACCATTGATGATCTAAAGGTCTAAACTGATGAATATTATTATAGATGGACAAAGGGAAGGGGTGAAATGGAAGGTTGAATCAAAATGAAAAAGGATCAACTAACCAATTGAAATGATATTCACAAAGTACCTTTACCTTGACTTTTCAAAATTCACATTTACTAAAATTAAAGGTTAATGTAGATAAAACATTTTAAAATGGTGTTATGACCATAATTTATTTTTAAGAACACATATATGGAGAGTCCGTCACAGAATATATTGGTCTTGAGAATGTAAATGAAATCCTCACACATGAATGGATAGGAGTCTCAATTATAAATGTATACATGATGTATGTTTTCATTATTTTTCAATCCAATAGTTGATTTACTATGTTAATTATGACTTAATACTATTAATATTTTTTGTAGGTAATAATACGTATACTATTTGAATGGAAAACCCTGTGAACTAAAATTTGGACTCATTAGTCCTCACATCACTTCTACATAAGAATTAAAATTGGAACTAAATAAAATTGAAGTAAAAGAGGATAGGCATGCTGAAATATTTTAATGAAAACTTATAGATTATAGACTCTTCTTAATACCCATGATGCAAGGGTTAAACATTAAAATTTAATTATATAAAATATATTTTCATTCATTTTATTACTTATTCCATTTTTTATGCAGCATTGGTTACTCATTACAATCAATTTAGATACTCCAAAGATCTATTATTTGGATTCAAGGCATGGATACCTAGAAAACTGACCACACATAATATTATGTTTATCAATTTGTAAAATATTTCATGCAACTTTTTAAAACTAAACATCAAGTTATACATTTTGTATTATGTTTTAATGAAAATTATGTTATAATAGGGTGGTGTTTAAATATCCTAAAAATCATAGAATGAGGATAGTCTGTGAAAAAAAGGAGCCTGTCAACTTCTAAAAGTGGAAAATTATTAGGGTATATGTAATAATATTTCATTATCAAAACATATATCAAAACAAAATTACTTATTTTTCCTCAATGTTTCTGTAGTGTCTGAACACAAAACCAATGGAAAAATATTATGGTTAATAAGGTTGATAATTTATGAAATATATTTGTACACCATAAAAAACTAGCACCCCCTGAAGAGGTATTTTAAAATATAATTACAATTTCATTTAAAATACTTTAATCATACTTGTGTTTATTTATATTTTTTCAGTACTACCAGGATTGTCGATAGTCCTCATATTCACAAAAGAAAATAAATTTTCTTATAAATGAATGGAAAACATACCTGTTGTGAGAATTTATACAGAAACCAGAAAAAGTGACTTTCTAATTACTATTTAGTTGATTTCTCATCATTTTATGCCCATTATGACTCAAAGTTTATGTTTTTAGTTTAAAATTGACATTTTATTTCAAAACAAACATCAAATACTCAAAACTGAGCAATTTCATTTTGGATTATTTAGATACTTTAATAAAATGATTCATAAGTAATTTATGATGGTGTAAGCAATTAGTTGCACCTCAATATAATATGCGTTGTGCCTTGGATGACTCAATGTGTCCATTATTAGTTTAAAATTGACATTTTAGTTCAAAACATTTCTCCAAGTACTGAAAACTATAAAACACAATTGCATTGTATTGATAATTTAGGAAAATTATTCATAAATCATTTTCGATGTATAGAAATTAGTCTCATATCTAATTGATACATGATGTGATTGGTATGGTATTTGCCTTTTTTTCATCTTAAGATAAAATTTTAGTAAAAAAGATAAGTGACATACTCAAAACCGAACAAACAAATTCAAATTGTTATGATACTTTAGTACTATGATCTATTAGTTATTTTCGATGTTTAATTATTATCAGTGCCTTAATCCGATGCACGGTGTGATAGGTATGACTCCAAGTGTGTCATTTTATTTAAAATTGACTTTTTATTAAATCTGATAAGTGACATACTCAAAACCGATCAAACACATTTATATTATTTTATACTTTAAGAAAATGATCCATACATCATTTGTGACATGTATGAATCAACAAAACCTCAATCTGATACAAAATTTACCCAATATGACTCAAATTGTGTGGTTTTAGTTTGAAATTGGCATTTTATTAATGTATTATTTCATATTTATGTTTAATTCATATCTTAATAGTATTACTAATATAAGAATTGTTTTCCTATACAGGTGGATTCTATTTCTCGAGTTGGGGTGGTTTGTTCGAAGCTCCTTGTGCTCATGAGAGATTAGACTTTGAGGCTATGATTGAGATAATGATAACAGGGAAACGGGTTGAGAATGTATACATATATGATGAAAAGGTTAATTCCTATTTCTTATTTAGTTAAAATTTTAATCATTTTATCTACTATTTTTAATTTAATTTTCTTATCATTTTTATCTAATACTTATTTAGTTTTTTTCACAGATATTTTGGGAAGTCATATTTTTCATTCAATTATCTATAATATGCAAGAAAAGAGAGAATATTTTCCTTTTTAATAGAAGAGGAAACCCATGCATCCAAAAACATGAAGTGGTAATGATGCATCTACTAAGGGATTTTTCAACATTTTAAGGAAAAGTTGAATTATTACTACTTATTTAGAATTTTTTTCAACATTTAATCTACTATTTTTAAGTTAATTTCTTTATCATTTTCATCTAATACTTATTTATTTTTTTCATAGATCTTTTGTAAAGTCATGTTTTTCTTTCAACTATCTTCAAAAATCCAAAAAATAGAGAACATGTTCCTTTTGGATGGAAGAGGAAACCCCATGCTTCCTAAAACATGAAGTGAATCTTAAGGATGCATCTACCAAGGGATTTTTCCACAGTTGAATGAAAATGTGAATTCTTGCTGCTTATTTATTTTATTTTTTTCATCATTTTATCTATTATTTTAAGTTAATTTATTTGTCATTTTTATCTAATAATTATTTAGTTTTTTTCATGTATATTTTGGGAATTCATATATTACTTTCAACTATCTACAACAAGCTAGAAAAGAGAGAACATGTTCTTTTTGGATGGAAGAGGAAATCCCATGCTTCCTGAATGTGAAGTGAATTGTAAGGATTCATCTACTAAAGTATTTTTCAATAGTTTATTGCAAAGTATGACTTCCCAAATATTTTTTGTGAAAATAGTCTTGAATGGTGTAGGAATCATCCATAACTCAATTAGCCACACCTCAATCTGATACACAATGTGGTGAATATGGATCAAACTATATGTTTTTAGTTTATAACTTATATTTTAGTTTGAAACACACATCACATACTCAAAAATGATCAAACACATTCATATTGTTTTGATAATTTAGGATAATGATCCATAAGTCATTTGTGACATGTAGGAATCAACCACACCTTAATATGATACATTGTGTGACCACTATGACTCCAAGTGTGTCTTTTTATTCAAAATTGAAATTTTAGTAAATAAGATAAGTGACATACTCAAAACAGGTAAAACACACTTGTATTATTTTTATACTTTAAGAAAATGATCTATAAGTCATTTTTTCTATTTAGAAATCATTTGAACCTCAATCCAATATATGGTGTGCCTGGTATCACTCAAAGTGTCTATTATCAGTCTAAAATTGACATTTTATCTCAAAACATGTGCCTCTCATTAAAAACTAAGAAAAAATTCTTCAATTGCCTTGATAATTTAGTATAACTATTCATAATTCATTTTTGATGTGTAGAAATCAGTTTCACATCAAACCAACACACAATGTGACTAGTATGACTCAAAGTGTGTGTTTTCAATTTAAAATGATATTTTAGTGAAAAACACAAGTGACATACTCAAAACTAATAAAATTCATTAGAATTGTTTTTATAATTTAGTAAAATAATCCATAATTATTTTTTGATATTTAGGAATCAACATTACCTTAATCCTATGCATGGTGTGACTGATATGACTCCAAGTGTGTCTTTTTATTTAAAATTGACATTTTAGTAAAAAAGAAAAGTGACAAACTCAAAAAAAATCAAACACATTAGGATTATTTTTATACTTTTGGAAAACTATCCATAAGTCATTTTTGATGTATAGGAATTATCCTCTCCTCAATCTGATGCATGGTGTGGCCGGTATGACTGCAAGTGTGTCCTTTTATTTAAAATTGACATTTTTGTAAAAAAGACGAGTGACATACTCAAAATGAAGTAAATGAATTATGATTATTTTTACACTTTAGGAAAATGATACATAATTCATTTTTGATATATATGAATCATATACACCTCAATTTGATACACAGTGTGCCCAGTATGACTCAAAGAGTCTGTTATTAGTTTAAAGTTGACATTTTAATTCAAAACATGTGTCAGTCACTGAAAATGGAGAAAATTCACTCAGATTGCATTTATATTTTAGGAAAATTATTTATAAGTCATTTTTGATGTGTAGAAATTAGTATCACATTAAACTAACACAAAATGTAACTAGTGTGACTCAAAGTGCATGTTTTTTTGATTAAAATGTCATTTTAGTAAAAAATATTTGGCATGCTCAAAATTGAGAAAATACATTCATATTTTTTTGATACTTTAGGAAAACAATCCATAAGTTATTTGTGAAATTTATGAATCAATCAAACCTCAATACAATGCATGGTGCGACCGGTATGACTCCAAATGAGTCCTTTTATTTAAAATTGAAATTTTAGTAAAAAAGACAAGTGACATACTCAAAACAAAGAAAAAAATTTGGATTGTTTTGATACTTTAAGAAAATTATCCATTAATCATTTTCAACATGTAATAATTATCCACAACACAATCTAATATACGATGTGCTCAGTATGAGTCAAAGTTTCTGTTATCAATTTTAAATTTACATTTTGGTTCCCAACGTGTTTCACTCACTGAAAACCAAGAAAGCACACTCGTATTGTCTGACAATTTTGGAAAACAATTTATAAGTCATTTGTGACTTTTTGGAATCAATATCACATAAAATCGGTATATGATTTGACTGGTATGAATCAAAGTGTGTGTTTTTAGTTTAAAATGACATTTTAGTATAAAACACAAGTGGAATACTCAAAACCAAGAAAACTCATTCATATTTTTTTGATACTTTTGGAAAATGATTCATAAGTCATTTTTGATTTGTAGGAATCAGATGCACCTCAATATGATGCATGGTGTGACCAATATGGATCTAAGTATGTCCTTTTATTAAAAATTGACATTTTAGTAAAAAAAGACAAGTGACATACTCAACATGAAGAAAATGCATTCGTATTGTTTTTTTAATTTTGGAAAATTATCCATAAGTCATTTTTGACATTTATGGATCAATAGAACCTAAATATGATGGAAAATGTGACTGGTATGTCTCTAAGTGTCTCTACTTATTTTAAGTTGAAATTTTAGTAAAAAAGATAAATTATATACTCAAAATTAAAGAAACACATTCATATTGTTGTGATACTTTAGGAAAATGATCCATACGTCATTTATGATGCGTTTAAATCATTTGCACCTCAATATGATACACAATGTGCTCATCATGACTCAAAGTTTCTATTATTAGTTTAAAATTTACATTTTAGTTTAAAACATGTGTCACTCCCTAAAAATTGAGAAAACACACTCAGATTGTCATGATAATTTATAAAAATGATGCATAATTCATTTTTAATGTGTAGGAATCAGTCTCAAATCAAACTAACACATGATGTGACTGATATGACTCAAAGTGCATGTTTTCAATTTAAAATGATATTTTAGTAAAAGGCATAAGTGACATACTAAAAACTAAGAAACAAATTTGGATTGTTTTTATACTTTAGTAAAATTATCCATAAGTGATTTGTGTCTTTTAGGAATCATCCACACCTCAATCCAATGCGTTGTGTGACCGGTATGACTCCATGTGTGTTCTTTTATTTAAAATTCACATTTTAGTTAAAAAGAAGAGTGACATAATCAAAATGAATCAAATTCATTTGGATTAATTTGATACCTTAGGAAAATTATCTAAAATTCATTTTTGATTTGTTGGAATCATCCTCACCTCAATATGATACACAGTGTGCTCTATATGACTCAAAGATTCTGTTATTGGTTTAAAATTTACATTTTAATTAGAAACATGTTTTACTCACTAAAAATAGAGAAAATGCACTCATATTGTCTCGATAATTTAGTAAAATGATTCATAAGTCATTTGTGATGTGTAGGAACCAGTCTCATGTAAATATGAAACACAATGTGACTGATATGACTCAAAGTTCATGTTTTTAGTTTAAAATGACATTTTAGAAAAAACACAAGGTACATGATAAAAACTGAGAAAACACATTCTAATTTTATTGATACTCTAGGAAAATGATTCATAAGTCATTTTTTGACATTTAGAAACTAGCCACACCTCAATATGATGCACAGTGTGACCGGTATGAATCCAAGTGTTCCCTTTTATTTAAAATTGACATTTTATTAATGTATTATTTCATATTTTTTCTTAATTTATTTCTTTATAATATTACTAACATAATAATTGTTTTCTTATATATGTGGATTATTTTTCTCGGGTTTGGGTGGTTTGTTCGACAACTGATACCATGATCAGGCTTTTTTTAGAGGGGGTCATAGGTGCCAAAGACAATGAAAAATTGATGTTTTTTAATGTTCATGATATCAATTGCAAATGTAATTATACAAAATATTGTTTGAAATGTATATAATATAGTGATTTTATTTTTATTTGTTATGTAAATTTTATTTCAATTAAATTATGAATTTTCATACATGTGTATTTTCATATATGTTTATTTGCTATAGTGTGCTATAATTTCAACAACACACTGTAATAGTATGGCCCTTATTGATACTATTTCTAGAATTGATAAATGTCACCCTTTATCAGTGCTAACAAATGTGTTGATAAAGGGTTCCCTTTATCAGTTATTTTTGTAGTGATTATAATTGTACACATTTATAAGTGTTTTTCTATCACTGATAAAGGGGTCCCCCTTTTAACGATGCTTAGGACGATAAGGCTTTTTAGTGCTGTTAAATCCCCTTTTGCATGATGTTAAAGGACCAATCTATGGTGGTGAATATTACTAAAAAATATTTATTCTAGTTATCTTTTAATATATTATTAATATTTTATACAATATAGAAACACTTATTTTGTGCTGTTTCTTTGTACATATAAAAATATATATTGTGATTTTTGTTTGTTCATATGGAATTAATAGAATTACAACATGAAAAGTGTGTATAATTTTTAACATTATTTTTAACAATATGTTTTTTGTTATAAATAACCTTTAATAATACACATATAAGCATGTAGTTTCTATTGTGTAGTTAAAATCCAATTTATTATAGCGACTCTTTCATTTATGAATGAACTATTGAAATTTAATATCTATTAAATAATATATTTTTTATGTAAAACTGTATACTGGATATCAAAATTGAAGAATCGAGGAATGTCTCCCTCCACTTAGATGGGCGGGGGGGGGGGGGGGGTGAATTAGTGGAGTGTTTTTATGATTTATTTACTTTTAAAACCAACATATGTGACCCATTAAGATCTTATCCAATCAAATAAAAATTATTATCCTCACCCAAAATTGTAGAAAATAAATGGACAAAGAACACAATATTTTTAATAAGGTTCAAATCCTTCTCAGAATTTCAACTCCTTTCCATGATAGGTTATTCACCTATGGTCACAAATTTTCCCCTAAATAAAAAAGAGGTTACAATACTTCTCACATGTTTATAGCATCACACTATACTTTCCAGAGTAACAATGGAAAACACAACTTCTCATTGAATTTACAATGATTGAAAAATGAGATGAGAAATATCATTTGAGACTCATGGTTTCTCCTTTAATAGTTTATATAGATATTCCTATCAATCCTTCAATATAGAAATTTCTAAATATGCTCACCTATTCACTTTATTTGGCCTCTTATAACTCTTGATAAAGATATATGAATATATTAGATAGGATATCCTTACTTAAAATATGTAGAATTTGATATTGATATACTTTATCAAACTTCTTCTCAGTCTTAGATTACTGAATGGTTGAACTCTGCTTCTTATTCTAATTTTCAACCAATAATAATTCATCTACTCTCTCAGACTCCTCCCCTAAATCAATCAACCACTATGTTTTGAATTAAATTAACTCAAAAATAAATTACATCTCAACATTACAAAGATTTCTCTTTAAAAAAAATCATATAATGGGATCCGAAACTCATTTACTCAAACCAAATTTCACATTCCATATCCAATGATCAATAATATTCTTCTCCATTATTTAAAAGTTTTCTATGGTTCTATTCCAACACTACCCTTCTTATCAATTTCAACTGTTTAATAAAAAACATGAGAAAAAATACTTCAACTTTGAGCACCATTCAATTATAAACCATGAATAAATGCATTTTTAAATTCCAAAATTACCATCAAATGATCACCACTCTTCATTTCACATAAAAATATTCAGTTATCTTCTTCTTTATTTAGAGAATGTCATGAAGTACTACATTTCCACACAATGATTAATAACATAAAAACATGAAAATAATCACTCTAGAAAACTCAACATAAATCACTGCATGAAATTTATGTGAACAGGGAACTAAGAATTTGAAAAACATCATCATACTAACATTACATAAATATTTTTTTTGGAGATTCTCCTTAAACAATTTCAACCTCAATTTCCATTTACATTTTTCAGATAAAAATAAACTAAAACATAAAATGGATTGAGAAGTGATCACCCATTTTAATTTCTCAAAATAAATCATCTTGAATCACTTTTTAAACATGATGTTTTAATCATCAATGAGTGGATCACGCATCAACAAATTTGATTTTCTTCAGAATATACAATTCTAGAAGCTCATATTTTTTACTCAATATAATTATAAAATTTTATATAAGGGGATAACTTTTATAAAGTCTCCCTTAATGAATCTTATGAAGTTATAATTAACATTACATTCATTAGGGTAACACTTCTATGCCTTTGAAAAATTCTTACCCAGCTTCCATTTCATAGGGTTGAATGTATATTATGTAGTTATCAATTTTATGAAGTTTTTCCAATGAACATTATAAAGATTAGTATGAACCTTAAAAAGTTCACGCCTTCTCAAAAAATAATATAATGTAATTTTCCATCAACTCTACATTGTACCCTATGATGTATTGAGATTAAGCCAAAAAATTCCCTCTGAACATTAATAAAATAATAAACTATAAAAAATTGAACTGTATGAAGTTACTCAAATCTTAACGATATTATGGTTAAACCTTACGAAGTCCAAATATAGGGTTAATAACTTTTTAATTTTCTGATATAACACAGAATTCCAAATTTTCTTCAAATTGAATCTAACTCTAAAGTTTCCACTAGAAATGTTGATTTATATTTTATTTTTTGTATAAAATTTGTTAGAGTTTGTAAATAGTGTTTGAAATGTTTTTGAGGTGTTTGGAGACATCTTGAAGTTTATAGAATAAGTTATATGTTTATTTGAGAGAAGTATAGAATTACAAGAAATTGGAAAAGTCCAAAATACATATGATTCATTCTCACTCGGTGTAAATATCTTTTGAAAAATCTATAAAATTCATTTATTTGTGCATATAAGTAATCCAACTCTTTATAAACATCATTCATGCTATATATGTATCATTTATGGATTGTATAAGAACCATTTCAATAATCTGATGAGAATTTGGAAAATCCCTAATTGTTGTGTAAGGTTGATCTCCATGTTTCATAAGAAAGAGTTTATTGTTGCATAAGGATCATTTATTTGCATAAATTTGGGAAGATGGTAATTATTAATCACAAAACTTTAAGGATTTAACATCATGATCATCCAAATGGATTTGATTCAAGCTAAGAAAAATTTTCATCATGGATTATTCCATGATGTCGTGTAATGAAGAAAACAAAGTTATTATGCCACGAAGGGAGTGTCATGTCACAACATTATACATAAATGGAGTTATTTTAATTTAATTGAAACCCATAAATTGTAGGGAAGATCTGAAGAAATAGTTTTTTCAAGTTTCAATAGAAATTGAAAATAGAGTATTGGATGAGTTTAAATAAGAGGATTGTGCTATTTTTATAGTGATTTTCAAAATCAAATATTTGAAACCATTTATCATGGTAAAACTACCATTACTAAATAAAACTTATTCCAACCAATATTTAGGGAAGTTTCAACACTCTATTATGGAAATTATATTTTAACTTATTGTGGGTATATAAAAATAAGAAATGAGGGAAAGAAAGGAGTTTGAGACTTAAGACCCAGATACTTTATTGTATGAAAGTGAGAGAAAATAAGAAGAACATGACTTTTAATCCATTTATAAATTATGAAGAGGTTAAGGTAAGTTGTTTCTAATGGCATTCATCCATATGCTTATTGTTGAGACAGAGATTGTTTCTTGCATGCATGCACTTATGCATGAATAAATCATCATGAATAACAAGAGACCAATATGCATTTTCTATTATTTCTTTTGATCATTTAGTCATGAATCTATCAAAAAAATATATTAAATTTAATATAGAAGCATTATGGAGCATTTTGATTATCAGATTCAACCAAGAGAATGGAGGCTATTTAAAGGCTGGTGGTTCCCGGGAAAATAAAATTATTCATGAGTTTTTATTAATTTGACTGTTTAGTGATGTATTTTTTCCATTACATTGTACATTCCATAAATATTTTGAAGGGATTAAAGGATGCACACTACCCCTTTCTTGTGATCACTATTATATTACTGATAATTCATGTCTCAAAACTCAACTTGGACCTAGAAAGGATTAGTCCCTCACATTGAGGTCAAACCTTGTTAAAAATTTCATGTGTTATTTGCCATCATTTAATTTTGTTCATATGTGTGAGAAAGTGAAATTAATATTTGATCATTAATCTAATAGGTCACATGGGTTTAATTCATTAAAGAAGATATTTTTTAAAAATAAGTACCCCTGATTCACCCCCGTCAATGGTACACTAATTGATTGGAAGACATAAAGTTGTATTATAGCCATAGTTCGTCTCAGAGATCCTACTCTTTCTAAAGTCAGTCATGGATTAGAATTGAGTGATATTATTACTATGGGATTTTCACCCATTTAAAGAGATATTGTTATGACATCAAAAAAAGGAACCTTGAGATACATGTGAAGTCTAGGAATACAATAGTGTCAACCTTTTTAGAAAAAAATTTCATCAAGGTGATGGGTTTGCAGATAGCTAGTGTCACAGCCTTACCCACTAGGTCCTACCAAGCTAGTGATAAGTTGAGTGTGACTACCCCATGCCCGCCTCCAATAGTATAGGGGCTGGAGACTAGAACTCAGTAGGCATAACACTCACATGTGAGGCCTTATCCCAAGGCACCTATATGCACACACATTTCTCTGAGCCCATAAAAATTATTAAATGTAAATTACAACTGATAAAAAATGCTTAAATTTAAAATACAACTGATAAAAAATGCATGCACATGGATAAATCCCAAAATTAGGGTACAATAATAATACTGGAAGGCATAAAGGGCCAAATATGGGCCCACCAAAAACTATAAATAATTCCAACCTTCTAGAAAGAGGGGAAAATAGTCAAATGTGACTCCTAGTATGAACCATGACCTGTATATCCCAAATCTAATCTTTATATGCTTCAAGTCCACTAAGAAACCCATAAAACGACCAGTCATCTTCATAAGATATGACATGTGCAAGCAGAGCCCATACAAGGGTGAGTATAACAATACCTAGTAGGACACCCCAAAATCACTAAGAATAAATCATCAATAGTAGTCATCTCATCATAAGATATGTAAATAATAATATGATACATACAATAAAACATCTAGATATACTCATAGTTGACACCAATTCTCAAGGTAAGGTCACAACTGCATTTCCAGCCTAAGATTCTTCTCAAGACACTACAAAAATTTAGTCATTAGAGGGGGTTATTTTTTAAATTATAGGTTGTTTAACCCCCCTAGCCACCCTATCTAAAATCCCATCACCTGGGATTCGAACCCTAGAAGCGGCGGTTCTACAGTGCCTGAGCCCCTTCCCTGTAACCACTATACCAATGGTGTTTTCATTTTCTACTATACAAAAAGAGTATATTTATATATATTTGATTGTTTATTCAAATAAATACCATTTACATAATATATTTAAATACATTTAAATATATAACCTATATATTCATTTATATAAATTAATGTATTCATGTTTATATTATGTATTTATATTATCATATATTTAAATCTCATAGGTAAATATAAATATCACACTATATATTCAAATATATATATATATATATACATATACAAATATATTTATAATTATACAACTCAAAAATACAAATATATATATCATATATATATATATATATATATAATATTTATATATATAATTTACTATATTTATATGTATATACAATTATATAGGTATATTCTATATTATATATTAATATATTACCCAAATATATTATACATACATACATACATATATATATATGTTTTATATTTATACGTACAAAATTAAAATAATATATATATATATATATTTATATATTACATATTTATATGAATACGAATATATATTATATATTTGTATTTTGTAAATACATTTATATGTATACATATATATATATATATATTATTTATATATGTATACAATTTAGCATATTTATATTATATTATATTTAATATACATACAATTAATATAATATATGTTTAATTTAATTATTATGCATATATATAATATAATATTTCTATATAGATGAAATTTTATGTATATTTATATATAAATATATTTTACATATATAAATATAAATATATTTATATTTACCTAGAGTTAAATTTATATACAAATATATATTTAATATATTAATTTAAATACTTATCTATATATTAAGATAAATTTATTTATTTTTAAATATTTATTTATACATTTATTTGTATATTCATTTGTATATATATATATATATATTTATTCACATATATATATATGCAATATATTACACATATATATTTATAATTAAATGAAATTATATTATATATTATGCATACAAATATATATAATATTCAGACAATCAAATATATTATTTATATAATACATACATGTTTATTTATATGCATGTGTGTGTAAGTATCTGTATAATCCATTATTATTATTATAATATTATTTATAAAAACTACAAGGTTTTTATATGATACATTTTTTAAATAAATAATTTTTAAATATATATTTATATAATATATTTATTCTTTTATATTGTAATTAATATTATATGAAATTCCATTTTACAGAAATAAATATATTTTAATCAACACATTATACAATTATATGTATGTATACATACAAATATGATTAAATACAATCATATAAATTATTTACATAAATATGTTTATATAATATGTTTATATGATGTATTTAAATAGAATTATATATTACATTTGAATTTTATATATATTACGGAATTTGTTTTTTTAATTAGTGGGGGTTGTGAACCACCGCTAATATCAATGAATTATGGCAGTTATGAACCTCCTCTAATTTCTAAAATTAGATGGGACTCAAAACCCCCTCAAATCTCTTAAATTATAGGGAGTTTAAAACCCCCTCAAATCTCTAGTGGTAGTTCACAACCCCCTCTAATTTAAGAAAAAACAAATTTTGTAATATATATATATATATAATTAATGTATTAAAATACATTATAAAAAAATATTCCATAAATATATTTATATAAATAATTTATAATATTTTATTTAATCATATATATATACCACTCCTAATTATTATATTAACGGTGGTTTTGGCATAACCTCCTCTAAAATCCAACAGAATATTAAAAACATAATGATAAAAAATTTAGAGGGGGTTCAAAACCCCCTCTTAATTCGAGGATTGGTGGGGATTGTGCATAACCCCATATAATTTATATATAAAATGAATTTAGAGGGGTTTGTGCATAACCCCCTCTAAATAACCACCTTTAATGTGTTGTTTTTTTTTTGTAGTGAGAGTTCGTAACCATGTTTGCCTGAGAAAAATCACTCTATGAGTCTGATAGCACTAATGGAATCCATCCAAGATTTCATGCTCATAGAGTCTCACCATAATGAAGTATACACTGGAAGTCTGAAGATATTGATGCATAGATGGGGATTACACCTAGGTCCATGGGGTATACCAATAACCCAAAATGGATTAACCCACTTTGTAAGGGATCAATGCCCGTGTACAGTTTGTCACACTGATTTTGAGAACACCACCTAGGGTAGATAAAGATAGAGGATCCCATCCCAACCAATTGGAGGGATTCCTAAAACTCTATCTGAAACTAATCCCTTAGAGATGATCATAATCTGATAATCATGATGTAATGTTATACTATACCCTCATAGATATGGATCGAGGGAATACACTCTTAAGAAAACTAGTCCATGTTGAGGGGAATAAGGTCTCCAAGTCATTCTCAAATAAGTACATGGTGTTTAATTTCAATACATGACGTGTCCCTTTGGAATCGTGTCTACCTGTGTATCATGGCCTATTCCTATGTCTATGCTTGTGTACACCTCGCGGTTCCCCGGTACCTGGTTATGTCTGTGTACTGGGCCATGTTTGAGTAAATGCCTCAGCCCATGTACTCTGGCCCTATCATATACTTGGTCATTTCTATGATTGTGTATCCTTCAGGATATATTACAAGACACTAGGTAGAGGTCACACAATTTTTTACACATGTCACATGTTGTGTGATACTTTTCTTCTATGTAGAAACCATAGCACAACATTCAGGGCCCCACATAGTGTGTATCTTCAGATTACACACCGTGTATATCAATAATTTCCAAAATACTACATTTCTTCATGTGGTATCCCAATTCCATCCCCACCACCACAAAAAATTCCCAAGAAGATCAAATTTGGGGGTTGACTAGCCTCACCGTCACTAGTGGATGGATTCCGGTTTTCGATTCACTAGAAATCACTACCAAAATCTATACCATCATCGTGCGCAAAAAACACACACACGAACATCTTTGATCTAGTCCAGATTTGTTTTCCCCACAATTTTAGATTAATCTCATTGTCAACTTGAACTCAGATATGTGGTATTAATCTATTTTTCCATGAAATGGGTGCACAATGATTGATTACTGGGTATTTTTTGAAACACCATTGAAAAGGAATGTCAGTGATGAATGCATAAAGAATGAGGGAAGAAATGAAAAAAATAAAAAGACAAGGAATGAAACTTGGACAATGTTTTTTTTCCTTGATTTTTTCCTGCTAAAATGAAGAACCAAGAGATACAAATTAAACAACAAACTAAAATCCCCAAATTCCTAGAAACTAATCCTGCCCCCACTATATGATTGATCCACGAATCATTCCATTAGTCGATTGATTCACATTCTTCATAGGATGAGAAAAATGGTGATAAATCCACATTAAACAAAAGTTCTACCTATAGAATGGATTAATCATTGAAAAATAATAGTTTTGGGCCATTTTCATTAATGATATCCATAGGTTCCACTGGAACACTGATCATCAAATCTCGATCTGTTGATATCCATCCATGGAAGCTCCTCCATCGACTCCTACCTTAAATTACAAGGTTATGGGGCCAACCCTGAAATTTGGTTATAAATATATTTATATAGAATTTTATTAGGACTTTGTGTTATCCCAAATAAAAATTAATTAATTAATTAATTTTTTTCACCCACGAGGACTTTTTCCCAAACTCTCAATGCCGAAAAAAATTATGTCACACCTAGGGTAAAACTCATGATCTAAAATAAATGGTGGTCTTAGATTTATAATACAAGACTCTATTTAGGATTTATTCCACTTTTTTTGGAAAAATTATCATGAATGATATTAATATATTTAATATTTTTCAAATATTAATTCCATATTCACTGGGCCTCAGAATCTTGTGCTGTCTCAACCCCAAGATTCAAAAATATTAGTAGATATATTTGAATGATTTATATGTAAAAACCAATACATTAAATTATACCCACATTTGGGATTTTTGTTCCATAAATAAAAAAGGACTACTCAAAAATATGTGGGTACTGAGATCACATCTAGGTCTCCTGCTCCCAGGTGGTATCCTGAAGATTTTCATGTTATCACCGGACACGCACCAAAGGAATTGCGTTCCCACAAATGATATTATCCTTCTATTCCTCTATCTCATTCGAGTACTATAAAAAGTCATTTACATCCTTGATATCTAGATTTTTGTATTCAATAACATGCGATGGGTCATGAACATATCTCCTCATATGTGACACATGGAAGATGTCATGTACCTAGTCTAACTACGATGGTAGATACAAGTGTTACACAACCTCACTAACTATGCACAATATCTAGAAAGGGCCAGTTAATATCATGGATAGATTTCTTCCCCTTCCAAATCTCTATAATCCACATCGAGATGAGTCCTTAAAGAACACATGGTCTCCTTCCTCAAACTCCAAATCCCTCCATCAGCGGTTTACATAGGACTTATGATGGATTTTTTCAGTCCTCATCCAATCATAGATTATCTGAACCTTCTCTATTGTAGCTCACACCACGTTTGGTCCCATGAGTTCTAATTCATATAGGTCATTACAACTAAGTGGTGACCTCAAGATCTACCCATACAAGGCCTCTAATTATTCCATACTAATGGTGGATGGTAGAAGTTATTGTACTTAAACTCCACCAAGGGTAGGTGATCCTCCCAACTATGGATAAAGTCTAACATGCAAGCCCACAACATGTCCTCTAGTACTTGAATGGTCTGCTCAGTTTGGATATCAGTCTTGTGGTGAGATTTCATGCTCAAATACAATTGAGTCTCAAAGTCCTCATGAAATCATCTCCATAATAATAACATGAAGTGAGCATCACAGTCTAAAATGATCATCGAGAGAAATCCATAGAGTTGGACTATCTCCTACACATAAAGGCATCCCAAGATCTCTACAAAACTTTTCTCTTGAATAGCTAGGAAGTGGGATGACTTGGTGAGTCGGTCTATGATCACCCAGATAGAATAGTGTCCTCTTGAAATATATGATAACCCCATAATTATTTCCATAGATATTTCATACCACTTCCACTATATAACCTCAAGGGGTTGAGCTAAACCCACTAGATACTGGTGCTCAGCCTTCACCTGAAGACATGTGAGGCATTGAGATCCAAAATATGCTACACACATCTTTATGTATGGCCACCAGAACTAACATCAATGGACCTGGAACATCCTTTACACACTTGGATATACCGCTAAAGGAGGTGTATGAAACTCCCTCACCACCTTCTCATTATCCATCATCGATGCCACCATCCATCCTCTGAAAAGGATAAAATGCTCTCCACCTTCAAAAAATCCATCATGAGAATATCTAGTGGATATCTGAGTATGTAAAGCCTCACATTCTATATCTCTATACTTAGATTCCTTAACATGATATAAAGTGGTGGGGTAACAAACGTCGACTGAAGATACGAAGCACAATACTTTTCTACTAAGGACAACTACAATGAGGCTAATTGCTCAGATTCCTCGGCCAACAACTGAGAACAAGATCTCATATTGAGAGAATCTACTGCAACATTTCCCTTCCTAGTAGTATTGAATATTTCAAATTCATAGTCTAAGAGGAAATCTAGCCACCACCTCTATCTCAAGTTAATATCATTATGAGAGAAAATATAGTTGACATTCTTGTGGTCAGAGTAGATGATAAAACACTCACCCAAAAGGTAGTGTCTTCAAATTCTTAGGGAGAAGACTACTACCGTCAAATCAATATTATGGGCATCATTGATTTTCTTGTACGGTCTCAACTGTCACCTACCTTTTCATCAACACAAAACCAAGTCTAGTCCACAAAGGATCAAAAAACACAACATACTCAGCACCCTCCTCTGGTAATATTAAGATGGGGGTTCTCTTCAACATTTGACTTAACTCCTGAAAATCCTATTAGAACATTTCCATCCACATGAAAGGATACCCCTTCTAGGTCAAAGTAGTCAATGATATAAAAATCCTAGAGAAATGAGAAAAAAATCTCTTATAGTATCCTTCCAACCCAAGGAATCTCTGCTTCCACATCACACTCTTGGGTAGATCCCAATATAACTCTTCCCCAACCTTTATTGAGTCCACTCCTACACCATCGTTTGAGATAACATATCCAAAAAAGTAGACCTCCTAAATCCAAAACTAACACTTTGAGAGCATCACATAAATATGGCGCTCTCAGAGTGTGTCTTTAACCATTCTCAAGTTTCTCATGTGCTCCCCCTCAAATTATGAGTACGCTAGGATATCATTGATAAATACCACAACAAACCGGTCTAAGAAAATATAAAATATTAGGTTCATGGGTCTTATGATAACTACTAAGGATTTTATCATGTCAAAGGGCATCATAAAGTACTTGTAGTAACTGTAGAAACATCTAAATGTTGTATTTCGTATATCCTCAACCCGTACTCATAGATGGTGATAATATGATCTGAGGTAAATCTTTAAGAACCATTGTAACCCTCTCCACTAACCAAAGAGGTTAACAATACATAGTAGTGGATACTTATTCTTCATGGTCACCTTGTTCATACACCAATAATACATTCATAACCTCAATATCCCATCTACCTTATTAGTAAACAACACTTGGGCTACCCAAGGGAAAACATTGGGTCTCACGAAGCCCTTCTTCTGCAAATCCACCAATTGCACCCTTACCTCATGAAGATCTATGGGAGATATCCGATATGATATAATAGATATTAGGCCCATCCTAAGGTGTAACTCAATGAAATGTATTTCTATCAGTGCAGAGGTAATCTTAGAGCTTCTTCAAGAAAGATGACCTCATACACATCCACCACAGTAGGAAACCGATAGCCCATAACAACCACTACTCCAAGAGTCATGTTATCCAACTAGTGAGTAATTTATTTCACCCTCCTATGTATGAGTAAATCCTATTTTTCTTGGGTCTCCTTCTCACCTATGAAGGAAAACTCATCCCATCAACATGGACACACCACTTCCTCCTCCTAAAATTGTCAATATGTGCATATATGGTGTATAGATAGTCTATTCCTAAGATGAAATCGTAAGGACTCATTACTAACACAATGATATTCCATGAGAAACTATCTCATCCAATAATTAGATCACACTATCATAAAAAGTATGTGATTGCTGAGTCATCTCATATAAGAGTCTCTAAGAGTAAGGGTTAAGCCAAGGGCTCAATCAAGACCTCTACACCACGAACTAGGGATTTAGAAAGAAAAGAGTGGATCAAAATTACGTATATAAAAACTATATACAAGGTATAAAATACACATATCATACCTATAATCATCCCCAAAGACTCTATATCATAGGAATCTATGGAATGCAGTTTTCCTTGCCCCCATCTACGAGCTCTATGAGCCTGGAGGGGGCCACTTAAGGGTGGTGGTGGAAACAATAAAACCATTTTACACCTCCCACTACTCTCCATACTCCTATACCATGTTATTAATTCTATATACCACCCTACTCCTACTTCTACCTCTACCTAGTGAGCCCATCCACTATCTATCCATCAGTTATACAGTGGGTCAGACAATCCCATGAGATATACCTCCAGCCATCAAAAGAGTAGAACTACCTCTCCATAGGCTAACTTGAACCATATTGAGAGCCTTGAACCATAAAATTTTGGTCCTGATATCACCTACTAAAACATATCACATGTTTGTATCTCTACATCTATCGTCACCTACCTCTATTAAAGCCTCATCCCCTGTGTTCCCATTATTGGAACCCATTGATAGTGTGTTCTCGACATAAAATATTTCTATCACCAAAGCACACTCTAACACCCCCATCATAATTAGGAATTCATAGAGGTATCACACTATCATATATTTCCCTGTTCATAACTCTCTCAAAGGTATGCACCAAAAATAATAGATCCAGAACCATATCCATCAAATACCATGAGATATTGGTATACCTTAATGAATACACAACCACAGTCATGATTACCTGTTGTATCTATAAAAGATCTTGGATTAACACCAATTAAATCATAGATGGAGAGTAATCCTCCCTAAAAATATACTCAAACTCTATCCATGAAGGATTCACCTCATCATATGATGAAAACACTAGGCTCCACCAACGCCCTATGAAACCATGAAAAATGCTCGATGTTAGGACCACCATCTGGTCTGTGGGTGTCTTGTCATAATAAAAGACTCACATAACCACATCAATAAAATAATCATCTACCTATGGGTATGGATCACCCCTGAACCTAAGGGGTCACTGATGCTAAAACTCATGAAGTACACTCAGTATAATTACCTCATATACTGGTATTGGGGGTACCATCTACAACTTGATCAGTAGAGGTATGACTGGAAGACCACCTTGAGTCACTACCTCCTGAACAAGTCCCCATATCAAAACCTCATCACTAAGGGAATAATTTGTGCAGTAATACTAATGAATCCTAGATGAAAATCATTGTGGAGGCATCCTATAATAGACAATATACACCATGGTTGATTAGTATATTTGGGGATTTGACTCAAGAAGGTCATGGAAACACAATACCTTCCTATATGATGCATGTAAAAATTGTCTTTCATGGTACCAATTTCTACATGTTCCGAGTAAAAAGGCGGGTGATCATATTTTCAGTGTATGGATATGTCAGCTACCAC
The DNA here is from genome assembly GCA_963277665.1 of Viscum album. Lineage (NCBI taxonomy): Eukaryota > Viridiplantae > Streptophyta > Magnoliopsida > Santalales > Viscaceae > Viscum > Viscum album. The sequence goes on from OY728160.1 coordinate 1,927,144,746, forward strand.
ACTAACACCAGAGTATCTATCCTGAAATCCAAACTCAAAAAACTTAACACTTTCTATAAAAACCAAACTAATCTCACAACTACAAAAACTCCAAAATATGGTCCTAAGATGGAACACGCCAACTTATGATACCACTATATCATGGCCCAACCTAGTAGGGACTTCCTAGATAATAGTAATCCAAGTGTAACTACCCTAAGACCACCTCTAATTAGCCAAAGACTCATGACTAGCACCGAGTAGGCATAAAAATCATATATAAGGCCTTAGGATTAGGTACGTATAGGCGCACACACATTTCCAAGCCCATAAAAATGATGAAATGTAAAATAAAACTGATAGTAAATGCATGAAAATAGCTAAATCCCCAAATTAAGGTATGAAAATAATACTATAAAGAATAAACACTACACCAAAATCTAACTTTAGCAGTGGTTTATTAAAAATTGCTGATAAAGATTTGAATTTTTCACACACATGAAACTTCTCCCATGATCCCTCTGACCCCCATCCTCCTAACCCCCCATCCCCCTGAATCCATACTAATCCCGACCCTCGCCGTCAGTCCCGACCTTCACCACCATCCCCCAACCCTCACCAACCCTCGCTGTTGGTCCCGAACTAGCCACTCGCCACCCCTCTCTACCAGTCCTAACCTAGAACCTTTCCATCTCTCACTGCCAATCCCGACCTAGCCCCTCACCGCCTATCCCAATCTAATCTATTGGTACCCCCACTTACCGAGGTACTATTTTTCTTTGTTATACATTAATTTATACATTACATGTTAGTTATCAGAGGAGTTGGGGTGTATCTAAATATGTTCTTCCTATTTATTATTATTTATAATACATTTTCTTAGATGAAATGGGGTAGAATTCATTAAATTATTATTTTTTGAAATATATAGATTATTATTATTATTATGTTTTTCAGTTTCCTTAAATCATTATCTTAGAAGAAGAGGTGGTTGGATGAGTAATATCAAATGTTATGGGTTATGTGGTTATATATATTTAAATATATATTGGAGAAAAATTGGTTTTACCTAACAATTATACTCAATAATAATATATCTAATTATTCATTAAACATTGATCCACCACAATTACGCAAGTTCAGTTTTGTATTCGTTGAATATATCTTATGTGAAAGAGTTTCAATTTCCTTAAGTAGTGAGTGAGAAATGGGTATTGTCAAACATTTTTATTTCACTTTGTTTAAGGAACATTATGTTAGTGATACCCGGTACCTCATCATATTTAACATATCATTAGACTTACTTTTATTTCATGAACTGATGTCATCATCTTTAGAATGGTTCATTTCTCAGCTGAACACCTCATTATCATGTCCCATGAAGTCATGATCATTCTCAACATAATTTTCAATGTTGTAATAAATAATGTTAATTAATTCATAAAACACATCATTGATCATTTCCCAATCCTCATCAAAGTAGAAATGTTGCCCACATAATACCCAACCATTCACTATGTCTCTATTCACTACCACCGACCACTGATAAGGTCAATGGTGTCTCATCCATACATGAAAAGAAAATTCAGGAAATTAAAATAAAAAAGATAAATAAAATCATAGATATACATAAAAGAGAGAAAATTTGAATAACACATCCTTTATTATAATCAATCCATCAATTCACTCAATGGAAAAAATGTTTCAAAATGTATCCATTAAATAAAAAAGAGTATAATGATAGTAGATTAACAGTTTTGATAATAATTTTGGTCCTCTAATAAATTATTGACTTTGGATTATGATAATCTTTTTAAATATTTCTTTAAAGAATATTTTTATTTAATATAGATTTCAATATGTATTTTTCCTCATGGTATTATTAATAGTTTTTAAATAAAAAATGTAACTCTTTTACACATCATTTTCCTCATAACTAGACATTATGGATTTCAATTATCCTTTTTAAAATGCTTCATTATTTACCATATTTATTTATATAGGAAAAACTTATTTAACATATTTATATTTTTCCAATTAGTATATATGAATATTTGTTCCTATTTAGTAATAGTTATGTGTTTTAATTTTTTTTAATAATGTGTAGGCACATTGTGATATATATGGATAAAAGCTGAATCAAATTACTGAGGAACACACCTCAGTATGCTAAGGGTTTTGAGGTGTTTTTAGATTTTTAAATTTCCAATTGATCCGTTGATAGTAGAATAATATTTCCTTGTCCTAAATGCAATTTTAGAAGATGTTTGAAGATAGATGATGATTATGAACACTTGATATTGAAGAAATTCCCTAATCAATATTTTTTTTTGATTCAGAATAGAGAATCAAACGTTACAAAAAGGTTGAGCACTGATTTCAATCTACAAAATGAGATCCCAACTTCTTTGAAAATGGATAATGAAATGACAAACCTTATAAATAATGAATTCAGTATTTTAAAAAACCAACATCAACATCAAAACATATTAGAACACCCATTATAGGGTGCTATAAATAGAAACATGATAAGTGATGTTTTTGAGATTATAGGACAACCAGATCAAGATTATAACATATCATTGGATCTCTCTCTTGATTCTGTAGAGTCTAAATTAGGAGAAAACTTCACTAAGTAGACAGATGTGTTTCATGGTTTAGTTTAAAATGGAAATCAAGAGTTTTATAGTGGATGTTTGAAATATTCAAAACTTTCTTTTCTACTTAAGTTGTACCACATCAAATTCCTATGGGGAACTACAAATAAGGACATGTACTTGATATTGGAATTGTTGTGTGATGCATTTCCTAAAGAAAATATCCCTGAGTCTTTTTTTTGATATGAATATTTTTTAACAAGCTTCTTCTAAATTATACAAAAATACATGCATGTCCCAATGATTGTATGATTTATTGTGGAGTGTATTCAAGAAGCCAAGGTTGAAAAAAAGTTTATTCTTCTAGATGGAAGTCAATGAGTGATATTGGAAGTTTGAATCAAAATACTACCATGAAGAAGAAGAAAACGAACACACCTGCAAAGTTTTTGCGTTACTTTACTTTAAACCCTTTATTGTAAAGATTATTCATGTCATCAAAAACTATCGAACACATGTAGTGTCATTCTATATATAATAAAAATGATGGATTAATGAGACATCCAAGAGATTAAAAATCATGGAAGAAATTTCATTCACTACATCAAAATTTCTCATATGATCCTAATAATATTTGATTGGGATTGACTGCTGATGGATTCAACCCATTTGGAAATTTGAGTATCAGTTATAGCATTTGGACTGTTTTTTTATCCCTTACAATCTGCCTTTTTGGATGTGTATGCAACAAAAATATTTTATCATTTTGATGATTATTCCTAGAAAAAAAAGTATAGAAATGATATTTATGTATACTTTCAACCTTTAATTGAAGAATTATAGGAGTTATGGAGCCACAATGTTGAGAAATATGATGCATCTTCTAGAAAAATGTTCAAAATGCAATATGATCTAATGTGGACCATTAGTGAATTCCATGGACTTAGTAATTTAGCTAGTTAGAACACTTACATAGGTTTGACTTGTCCTATTTGTAACTTTTATTTTGAGCCTGAATGGCTGTATCACAGTAGAAAATGGTGCTTCTTGTGTCATCAAATATTTCTTGATGCATCTCATAGATTTCGGCTGAACAAGTCAAAATTCAATGGTTTCATTGATCGTAGACCACCTCCAAAGTTGTTAATAGGTTCTGAAATATGGGAAAAACTTAGAAATATTGAAATAGAATTTTTCAAGGTGAATAAATTGGATTATAGTGGGAAATGAGTTCAAAGTGCATCATCAAGTGAAATCAGAATGCAACAATAGAAGAAAAAAAGTATATTCTTCAAACTTATGTATTGGTAATTTAATTTGTTGTGGCATAATCTTGATGTGATGAATATTGAGAAGAATGTTTGGGATAATTTTATCTTCACATTGCTTAATGGGCATTGAAAGTTTAAGGATCATCTCAATGCTTAGAAATACTTACATGAAATGAACATTAAGCACGATCTATGGCCAGATGATAATGGAAAGTATGATAAAAAATTTTTTGAAATGAAAAATAGGGATAAAGATATATTCCTTTGAATTTTAAAACATGTGAAGGTATCTGATGGGTATTAAATTAACATATCAAGGTGTGTTTAATTAAATAATTTTAGGCTACATGGATTGAAAATCCCCAATTCACATATTTTTTACAATAGTTACTACCATTGGCATTGCGTACATTATTACCTGAAAAAGTTATTGCTATTGTACTGTAATTCTACACATTTTTTATATATCTATGTGAGAAAACTATACATCCATTTGAGCTTGAAAACCTTTAGGATATATTTTTATTATCACTTTGTGCAATGGGGATAATCTTTCCTCTATAGTTTTTTATAGTCATGATCCATTTAATAGTGCATTTGGTTAAGGAAGCTAAATTAGGAGGCCCCGTACATTATCGATGGATGTTTCCAATTGAGAGGTACTTTATTTATATATTTTTTATTTTGTTAAATAATTCTTGGCACTTCATTAAATATATAATTTTGATTTTTTATTTTATTTCACAGATATCCTGGGCATTTGAAATCATACGTGAAAAATAAAGCTCAACCTAAAGGCTCTATTTCTGAAGGCTATTTGGTAGAGTGTCTTACCTTTTGTTCTAGATACTTTGATGATATTGAGACAAGATTCAATAAATTTTTACATGTTGAAGAAATATCGAATCAATCTCAAATACATGGGAAATTAAAAATATTTCTACTATTGGATGATCAGTTGGGAGGAGCTCAAATGTTACACTAACATAAATCGAATTATTACGGGCACATAGATATGTGTTGTTGAATAGTGAAATAAAAGATCCATTAATTGAAGATTTGAGGATACATTCAAAGATATGAATGAGGGGACCAACATAGAATGAGAAATATATTACAAAAACTGTTAATAAAGATCTTGTAGAATGGTTTGCATGACATGTTAGTTCATAAATATTGAAATCAATACATATATTAAGTTGATAAATATATTTTTTAAATATAATAATGTATATTATTATTTTTAGATCATTAATATTGACACTCAAGTCTATGTTTCATAAGATTTGAATTTTCTTGCTTGAGGTCCTCTAAAACAAGCTAGAAAGTTCGATGCTTATAACGTGAATGACTTTAGATGCCGTACAGTCAATCGAGAGGAGGGTTTGAAAACATAGAATAATGAAATATTTATGGTTTATGAAGTGGGATACTATGGAAAGTTGACTAATATTATCTTATTAAACTACCAAGGACATTTTTTATTTATTTTATTCAAATGAAATTGGATGGATATTATCGAGGGTGTTAAAAGAGATTCCTTGAAATTTACTTCTGTGAACTTATCTCGCTTGATGGATGTTAGTGACCATGAACTACATGATCCGTATATCTTATCATCATAAGAAAAAATAGTATATTATGTAAAAGATGTTGTGGATGAAGGGTTGAGTGTATTTTATTACATAAAAAAAGTGACTTGTATGATATGGGTGATGAAGTGGAAGATTTGACCTCTGACATTGAAACTCATAAATAGAAGAAGAAGACTTATTTTTCCATCATGATATTCAAAATATTAGTCTTGTAAGGGTGGATGAAGTAGATGAAGTAAGGATCAAGTAGGAAATCGACATGATTGAAGTGGAAAACTATTTTATGTGCAGGTATGCATTCATTTATCAACCACTTATGTCATTTGTGTATTAATTCATTATCATTATTATGCATAATTTTTTTGTTAGTACTGTGCATCTTTTATCATTTCTATTTTTTTTTCTGCATGGATTTTTAAAAAAATATGTTTTGAACTTAATTTTATTTGATTAAATGATAGGAATTATAAGGAGGAAGCATTATACTAATGTAAGTGGAATCTCAATTGACATTCCATCGACCACACTAACAAATGATGATCCATCTTTCTACCCACCTAAAACATTAGAGACACCATCCTCTTACCCCCTACACTATCTCTCACACCCTCTATTAGCATCCCATCAGCAACTCAGTCAACGCCTTCCCATTCAGCAGCCTCAGCAATGAGGGAGCAGGGTGCCACTCATAGTTCTTCATGGGGATATTATAGGGTGACTATTGTAGGTACAAATTTTAATATGAATACATTTATTGCGCTTTTTTATACTACTACCTTATTTTTCATAAAATATGGAAACAATTCAACTATGGAGAAAAAATAAAAAGTTCAGATGTATGGAATCTGACCAAACTAAAGAAAGTTGTCCCATTTGATTCCTATGGGGTCCCTATGGATGATGTTGTGGGATTACTTGGCCAGATTCTAGGTCAGCTGATAGCAGAGCCGGTTACCCTTCCCATTACATATGATGATTGTAGGCATATACCTTAATCTAAAAAAATGAAGTTTTTGATTAAAAAATAAAGTAAATTTTAATACATTATGGTGTAATTTAATGTCATAATGTTATTAAATGCTAATATTTTCAAAATGAATCTCTGTGTACAAATGTTTTTCCACATTACTATTTCTGATATGCTAGCACAAAAGTGGACATTGAAAAATTTGGGTAGGAAATGGAAAGATTTTAAATAGAAATTATGTAACAAAGTCAATGATACTTTATTTATCACCAAACAAATGTATGATATGGCACCCAAAGGGGTACCTAGAGAGAAATGGAAAGTTTTTATTGATAGACTTTATGATAAGAAGCACATGGTATTTAAATATATATTATTATATTAATCTAATTTTACATTTATAAATGTATATTAAAAGGACATGAAATTTCATACATTACTATCAAATTATATTTTATTTATTTTAGGATATTTCAAGGAAGAATTCATCGAGTCGAGCTAAGCAAATCATACCTCACACCGTGGGGTCAAAGAGTTTTTCTAGAAGTTGAATTCCTCTGGTAATATTTTCATTAGTTTAAATATCTATAAGATAATATTATCTGCTTAATATATTAATTTTTTGATTTATCTTTGTTTAATGCAGTCAAAGAGTTTTGAGAACCAAGAATCCCGAATAGAAGTGTGGTTGGATGTTCATAAAAAATATGGTGGGGGTTTTTTTAATGATCCTGCCGAAGAATTTGGGGTATGAATTCATTTTTAATTATAATAACTTATTATTAGTTGTCACTATGTCAATATATATTACTTATAATATGAATTATATTTTATTTATAGAAAAAAATAAAAGAAATATGGGATGCTGATCCCGCACAGTCCTACTCAGTCTCCCAGGATGACCTAGTTGGAAAGTTCCTTAGGAAGGAGCATCCTGGTCAAGTGCACAGGATTAGTTTGGGACTATTACCATCTAAGGACTTTGAAAGGCCACTAGGGATTACAGCTGCATCTACCCATAGTTATAGTCACTTCCTACCCCAAGATTCTCATAGAGAGTTCGTTTCTATGAAAAACACAATTCAGGAACATGGGGCTCAGATATCCACTTTGCAAAAAGCATTGATTGATTTATATCAGAAGAAGATCAGATCTGTCCCCCGTGGTATTGCATTGATGACTGGTGGTGATTAGGTAAATCACAAAATTTTAAAATAATTTAGTTCACAAACATTTATTGGTTTTAATTTGAAATATAAATATAAAACATTATTTAATTTTCAATATAATTATCTTACACGTGCCGGGAACAGGAAGTAGAGATGGAGATGGAGAGGGTGATGAGAAATGTTCATTATCAGATAGTGATTAGTGGTGTTTTTGATATTCTAAAAAAATATGGAAAGAGAGGGTTTGTTCATGTATCATGTGTGGCATAGAGTATTCACCTAACATTTTCATGACCTAACATTTTCATGACTTGCCATGTTTTAAGAGGATGAAAACCTTTTTGGGATACAATGATAGTCATCCATTCATAGAAATATAGGATTTAATATGATTAAAATAACTATCTTGCAGTGGTCTTCATGATATGTATTGAAAACCATATTATCTTTTTATTTTAACAATAGAAAACATCCTTTCTCTAATATAGTATAGTAATACCTATGTGGAATTTCTTTCTTGTTGGAATCCCATAGCATAAAGTTCAGTCATCATGGTTATAAATTTTCTCCCCATTTTTTAATTTTCTTGCATGATTTTTTTACTTCAAACCTATACATGTGCATGTTTCTCATTCACATAGTTTTTACTTATAGCTTGTAGGCCCCAAACCCCTTTCATCATTTATATTCTATTATCACCTTAAGCTATATCAACTCACTATTTGACATCAATCACTTTACATCATCATTTATGATGCAAATCCTTATCACTATTACTCACCCAAATAGTATCATATCTGCCTATAATTATGGCATTTGTGTTTCCCTTGTACCTATATATCCTACTACATACTCACTAACCTACCTCCCTATGGGACTCCCTCCTCTGATCTGCAAGGTTTCCATGCAGATTAGAAGACTGTTCAGCCTAACCAAAACGGGGTATTTTTCCCTTTATATTCTTTTTAATGGGGGATTACACATCAAGCCTCCCCATTCATCTATATCCACCCAAACACCTCATGCAGGTCTCCCCTTTCTTTTATTCACTAATTTGGTGGTTTCAAGTTGGTTTCTTAGTGATTCTTCACCAGGTTCAAGAAGTATGAATTTATCTTATCGTTCTATTGGTTTTATATCTTCCTCTACAAGTTCTTCTAAACCTAGTAGACTTGTTTGGATTATTTTCTAGGCTATTGTTACAAGGATATGGGGATTTTAGTTTCTAGTAGTTATAAACCATCTTATGAGTTATTTTCTAGTATATTTAATTGAATGAAACATGGTTCCACCATTTTAGGTAGGTGTTTAAAATTAATTTACTTTTAAATAAGTGTTTAGTAATTTTTGATTTTTTATAGGGTGTTTGGGTTAAAGTGAAGATTTATATGGTAGCTAGTTTGGACTGGGAAAGGTTTTCCATGCATGATTGGATTTTCACTTGTAAATGTTGGTAAATGGCATAAATATATGGAACTTGGTTGTTTTTAAATGATTTTTTATGCATTTCACATGTTTTATAAAATTCCATGGGTGGTTTTCATTGAGAAAAATGCTTATACATTGGGTTTCAATCCAAATATGGGTTTAATAGAATCTTTAACTTTTTGTGTGTTTTCCTTGTTTTAGAGGTGTGGTGTGGTTTTATAATGTTAAATATAGTTTCCCTTGACATATTTAGTTATGATTAGATTTTATGTGTTCACACCTTGGGTTATATGTTCTCTGCATATGTTTTTTAGGGTACTGGGGATACAAAATCTACAGCCAGTTTTTATTTGTAAATCAACATATAGTGGTGGTTTAAATCACCTCTAAATATGGTAAATTTTTTAGTGACTGCTTAAACCATCTCTATATGTTGATAGTTTTTATCAGTGATTGTTAAAACCACCACTAAAAAATGATGCATGTTTATTTAGTGGTAGTTTTATTGGTTTTTTTGGTAGTTTCCATGCAAAAAAAGTAAAATATTTAGAAGTGGTTTTGACCACTTCTAAATCCTTACCATATTTTCCCACTAAAAAATAACGCTAAAACCAATAAAACCACTGCTAAATATGGTGTCAATGACACTTACTATAAATCACCGCTAAATGGGAGAAATTGTCATGTATTAGATGCCCACACCAATTTTAGTGGTGGTTTTATGAAATCATCACAAAACCATATCACAACAGTTTAAACTGATTCTATTCAGTGATTTTCTTATAGTGAAAGGGATAAATACAAGCCCACCAAAAACTATAAATAAGTAAAATCTACTAGAAATAGGAAACAACAGTCAAATGTGACTCATTGTATAAATCATATTCTTTCTACCCAAATATAAGTTTTTTCTTCTCTTGGTCCTCTGAGAACCCCATATAATTTTAGGTCATCTATATAAAATAGGACATTAGTGGGAAGAGCCCATGAAAGGTTGAGTATAACGATACTGAGTAGAACACCCCAAAACCACTAAGCATAAAGAATAAAGAGTAGTCATATCATAATAGTACATGCCAATAATAATATTATACATATAATAAAACATCCATATATACTCACAGTTGACACTATGTCTCAATTTAAGGTCACAATCACATTTCTAGCCTAAGATTCTGCTCGAGAGTCTGTAACCATGCTCGCCCGGGAGAACTCAATTAGTGATTCTGATTGAACTAATTGAGTCCATCCAATAAGTTGTTCTTGTTAAGTCTCGCCTTGAAGAAGTATAAAATGAAGGTCTAAAGATATCGATACATAGATGGGGATCACGCCCAAGGCCATAGGGTATACCAACAACCCAAATTAGATTAACCCTCCAAGTAGGGGATTGACGCCCATGTACAGTTAGTCATACTGATTCTGGGAACTCCACCAAGGGAAGAAAATGATAGAGGATCCCATCCCAAACTCTAAAAGGGATTGCTAAAACTCTATTTGAAACTAATAACTTAGAGAGGTTCATAATCCTATGCTCAGGATGTAATACCATACTAGACCCTCATAGGGATGGATCATAGAAACACACCCTTAAGAAAACTAGTCCATGATGATGGGAATATGGTCTCCAAGTCATTTTTGAAGAAGTTAATGGTGTGTACTATCAGTAAACAAAATGTCCCTTTAATACTAGGTCTACCTGTGTATCATGGCATGTGCCCGTGTTTGTGCATGTGTACACCTGGCCATGATTGTGTACCTATCCATGTTCATATACCAGGCTATGTTGGAGTATACGACTCAGCATGTGTACTCTAGTCATGTCATGTACCTGTTCGTGTTCAAACCAATGTAACCTCAAGGATACACAATAATACACTAGGCATAGGTCACATGGTGTGTGATATGTTCCATATAGTGTATGATTCTTTTCTTCTCCATAGAAATACTAGCACCACATCTAGGTCCCCACATGGCATGTATCTCTAGATTAAACAATGTGTATATTTTTATTTTCCAGAATTTCATGGTTCTTCATGAGGTCTCATAATTTCATCTTTTATACCTCCAAACATTCCCACAATTCTTAGATCTAGAGGCTGATCAGCCTTTTTATCACTGGTGGACAGATTTTGGCTTTCGATTCACTAGAAATCACTACCCCAAGACACGCCTTCATCGTGCACCAAAAAACCCAAGCACGAATGTCTCTAATACGGTCCTACATTTTCATCGTCACCATCACAACTTGATCTTATCATCAAATCAAACCCAAATCTACGATATCAATCCATTGTGCCAAGAAATGGGTGCAAAACTATGGATTACCCGATATTTGTTGAATCACCGGCCAAAATGAATATTAGTTTTGAATTCATGAAGAACGGGTGTAAAAATTCACAAAACACCATCACTAGGAATGAGCCTTAGCCAATATTCATTTTAAACTCGAATAATTTAGGTTATAATGATAAAAAAATTGATACAAATTAAAAAACAAATGAAAATCCTTAAATTCCTAGCAAATAATCTTGCACTCACAACACAATTGATTAGCGAATCAATCCATTAGTCGATTGATTCATGTTCATATTAGGATGAGAAAAAATAAGATAAATACACACAAAACAAACATCCTACCTGGATAATGGATCATTCATTTACAAATAATGGTTCTATTCCATTGTCGTTAATGAGATCTATAGGTTCTATTCGCACACTGATTGCTAAATCTCAATCTGTCAATGTTCATCCACAGAAGCTCCTTCACTGGTTCCTCTATAAAATTCCAAGGTTATGTGGCCAACCCATAAATTTGGTTATAATTAGGTTTATATAAAATTTAATTAGGTCACTACATTATCCCAAATAAAAATTAATCAATCAATTAATTGATTAATTATTTACACCCATGATGATTTTTTCACAAACTCCTGACACCAATAAAAAAATTATGTCATGCCTAGGGTAAAACCCTCATTTTGAACTCAAATATAGTCACATATTTCTAATCTAATTCTCCTATTATGAGTTATTCCACTTTTTTCGGAAAACTGATCATAAATGATATAAATATATTTAATATTTTGAAAATATGAATTCTAGGCTCACTGGGCCTCAAAATATCACATCGTCTCAATGCCTAGCTTAAAAAATATTACAAGATATATTTCAAATATTTACATGGAAAAAATTGATACATTACAACCAATTGATTAAAATTAAGAACATGTTTTAAGGAAAAATCAAGATCAAAAAATCCAAATTGCAAATTTGGAGGGAAAAGTTCAGAGATGTCAGAATGGTTGAGGATGAAACTATTGATGATGATTTCACCATGGTAAATGAAATTTTTAGACATATCAGAGATTTTGGAGACAAGAAGGAAGATTCTACTATGGTCAAAAAATTAATGAGAAGTTTTCCATATGGATTTGACCTAAATATTTTATCCATTGAAGATTTGGAAGATTCTTCACATCATGATTCTCACAATACTAATAAATTATAAAATTAGAAAGGCAGTCATCTTTAAGAAGAAGGCTAATAAGGATATGGATATCAAAGAAACGAGAAAAATAAAAAATAAGTAAGTTTTCAATTTAGTGTCTCAAAGTATTGTGATGATGAAAGTGATTAGGGTCATAAGAAATTTATGGATTTTATATCAAAAATTATAAAATTGGGTAAAAGAAAGTATAAAGGAAATATTCTACTTAAATGATTTAAGTATGGGGCATAGGAAATTTTTTTTAATTTTTTTCTAAAATAAATAATATTTTGGATTCTAATGAATAAGAGAATAAAGAGAATCATTAAAGTAATTAAAAGGGTAGATCATTCAAAGAAAATAAGAAGTTAGATGAAGGAAGAAAGAGAATGGAAAGAATTAAGAAAAGGGGCATGTTGAGTAAGGAGTAAGAAGACCACTCTTCCCTAAGTAGTGATTATGAATAGGAGGGTGTTAAAAGATATTCCAATTTCATTTCAAGTGTAGAAAAAAAGGATGGAAACACAAGTAGTGAAAAAAATAAGAATATATGACTTATGTGGTGAACATGTTGAAAACTAAACTTGATGTATGTATGTTTTGAAATAATCAACTCAAAAGTAATTAAAATCAATTAAGAAGGGTGTAATAAAGATAAATAAAGATGAATATGAGTTGAATATTAAATAAAATCACCATATTTGGGAGATTATGCTTCTCAAAGTGAAAGTGGTCTAGAATGATATAATTATAAAATAATTTTAGAAAAAGATGTATGATCAAGAAGAAATGATTAATAAAGTTGGATAAAGTTATCTTAAAGATAAAAATATTGTACCAAGATAGGATGGGTAAGAAAATACAAGAGGAAGGAAATGTCAGTTTAAAATCAACATATAATTTTTATCCCCTATAATTATTAAGTTGATTAGTTTTTAATATTACTGATAAAATCAAATATCAGAGTAAAAATTGTGTGTGTGGTGGAAATATAAATTATATGAAATATAGTAATTTTTTTTTATTTTCACAACTACTGATGAAATTATTAATGCAGTGAAAATTTAAACTATCAATATCACGTTAAATACTAATAAAAGTATTTACACAACAGAAATTAAAAAATGAACACAACATGAGTTTAAAAACAATACAAGGAGTATTTGTTAACAAACCAAAAACTAATTTAAAATGATCTTATAAAACCAAAATTTTAAACCATAGTGTAAGGTTTATCTATAGACTACATCCAAGGTATCCATGACTGTAAACCTATCATAAGGTATCCCTGATTTTAAACCCATTTTAAGGGTTGTTTTCCTATCCCTAGAATCCCTTGACTAAACATGTAAGTAGTAGCTCTATTCTATACAAAAGAAGTACCGAAGCTCTATTGGAATACCTTTGTAATGCCCTACCCCAGAAACCCAGAGTCGGTGCATTATTACATAACAATGTCATGATCACAAGAGATCAAGTCTCGAAAGACCGATTAGTTTAGTATCCTTGGAATCACTAGATACATTTCTAAGGTTTACATTACATAATAAAATGAAAACTACAACAACATCTTGTATCCACACTCATATCCCCTTATACTATCCCTGCAGGTCATTCAAAAAATACTTCTTCACATCCTAGGAAAAATAAAACATAGAAAGGGGTGAGCTCAGATGCTCAGTAAGGATAACAATATAGCGAAAACTTTCATAAATAAGCATAAACTTTTAAGGAAATGTATAACTAAAAAAAATCCTTTAAACTTGAACTTCATCATAATATGGAAAAGATAAAATTAAATAATTCCATTTACTTATTCACATGGATATTCTACTAGTCGAATAATCTCATGCGATATCAATAACCACTTTTATAATGATGGAATGCATAATGGGAGACTATCATAACCACGTAGCCAAGGCCTCGTGCCAAGAATACAAATAAGATTTTGTCAAGGACTTGTGCCAAGACACTAGTTTGTCTCATGAGACCTACTGATGCATCGAGGAGCTATAGCGGGCTCCACCCGTCATATATTAAGTCCAATGCATTCCTCATATGAACAGGTTTAAACATAACATAAACATTCGTATTAAAACTAGCATAAAAATGTCAATAATTTCTCCATAAACCATGAATGGTATAAAAATAACACATCCACAGTCAAAAATATCACAAAACCTTCAATACAATATGGAAGTTTTTTATCATAATAAATAAACTTCAAATAAGCTTAAAATCCATGAAAGGATGTTGACATAGATGAAATCAAAACTATTGGAGAGAAATATCTATTTTTTGAAATCATTTAAAATTCACCTAATTATAAAAGAAAACATTTAATTTGAAAATATTATTATAATCTTTTAAGGTAAGCTTCGACAATTTTATAACGGCGGAAAATAGCCGCACTCACCATATAAGTTAAAAAAAAGACATTCTTACCTTAATTCCGTCGAAAAGGTTAAAAAGGACCTTGTTTAGAAAACGACAGAAAGATTCCTATATAAACTTCTTATAAGAAGTAAACAAGGGTATAAATGACTTTAACCCGTAGTCTATAAAATATTAAGAATGATTAGAAATAAATTTTTAAGAAACATGGATGTGGATGATAAAGAGGTCCCGGTAGATAATTACGTATAAACAACCTCGGATAATGAAGAGATTGTGAAATAAACCCTTACCAATTTTGTAACTTACGAAACATACACCTCATGAAAGAAGTATAATACACTGAATATATCGATACACATAAATTAAAGTGTATTACACAAAGAATACAATTATGGGCAGTACATACACCACACAAAAGGTAGTAGTGGCAATATGGTACGAATATCACGGGAATAAAAAGTGAGATGAAAACCCCTTACCTTGTACTTTTCCTTAGTCGATGATATGTTAACCTCCTATATAATAGTTAAAACATTGTTATTAAATTGTAAAATAACCATATACATAATTATGATATCATATATGATCTTCTAATAATGCTTTGTTAATAATATTTTAGTATTATCGTCGTTTTGGGTGTTAACTTACTCGTTTTCTTTTATATGTTTTGTTACATAAGCTATGTTTGTTATGGATAGGTTGTATCTTATTAATATACAAAATGATATTAAGTCATTAAACATTATTTTTAATCATCAAATGAGAATTATACTTGAATGGATACGATGGGGAATGAATCTCATCTCGTTCGTGGAGACGGTAGTCCGTACGTACGCACGAGCGGCAATATCATTCTTTTGATATTAAAATAATATATAATTGGATGGTATATCATATATACAGAATAATTATCATGTTATATTTATTATTTACACAAATTACACATCATTATTATACCCATCCAAATAATAATATATTTAATAAGAATTACACCACGACGTGGAGACGGTAGGCCATTCATACACACGTATGGTGACATGTCATTCAAATGATGGATAGAATACTGAATATGGTTGTACCATATTTATAATAACATCATAGTATATAGAAGATACTGGAGTTATTATTTTATAATGGGAATAACAAAGAAAGAAGAAGTGGAAGAAGAAAGGAACTTGGAAGAGGGTGGTGAAATCATTACCTCTTCTTCGGGTTCTTCCTTTTGATTTGATCAAAATGGCTCCTTAGGTTGGCTTTATGATCAAAATAATGTCTCTAGGTTGAATTGAGGGAAGTTTATAGAGTATTTGGTCAGGGTTTGGCTGAGCCAAAAGGCTTTGAATGTGTGAATTATTGAGAAGGGGGAGTGCCCTTTTATAAGAGGGGTGAGGGGCACCTTTGGAAAAGTTAGAAATATTATTTTATAATAAATTCATATTCGGTTTCTAATGGACCCAAAGTGTATTATTTAAATGTTAAGGTGGGTATGGGTCGAAAACCACTCAACCAATAGGTTTTAGACAGGTTTGGGTTACTATATTAACCTTATCTTTTAGTTTTAACTTTTAGTTAATTAGTTTGACATTTACCATGTCACTTTGTATTTTTATATTATATAGTTAATAAACTTACTATATACATCCAAGCGACCCCCAAGTGGTCCATTAATGATACACCTATCATGATATAAGTCCTTTTTCCAAACCTTAGAGTTTTAGGAATAGAATATCAATTAAGTATATAATATTTTTTTTAAAAACTCTTTTATGTCAGTTTTGACACTATTTAATAATTTATTTTTGTTAAAGTCTTAACAACATTATTAATTAGAAAAAAATAAATTTAAGAAATACTATAATGTAATATTAACCAATAAAATTAATTTATGTCATCAAAACTTTCAAATTATATTTATTTTAACATTTATAATACCAATTATTTGATTCATTCATTAATAAGAAAAATACTGCATCATTATTGTGTCATAAATAATATTAATTATTAAATGTATAAAAATTATAAATAAAATACCATTATGTAGGAAATAGTTTTATATTTTTAATGAATATTTATAGTCTAAAATATAATATATATAACCATATGTAAAAATTGTTTTTCTAAAAGATATATGCTTTTGTCATTTTTGTATTTACTTTAACTTAATTAATATAAAGTGTCTTTACCACTTACAAGTGGATCCATGGGGTCCCAAAATCGACCCAAATATTCCCATGGTCAGACATGTATCAACCAATTAGGTTAGGACACGTTTTAGGGTAATTTATTATTATTATAATATTATTTTTTACCCTTATTTATCGGATTTACCCTTTAACCATGGTAAATAAAATATTTACCGAAGTAATTATTCAAAATGTCTAAAAATAAAATTTACCTATTTACACAATTTGGACATCTTGATTTCAAATATTGAATCCATTTTTCCAAATTCAAAACACAGAAGTGGCAGAAATTAATTTAAAATTAATTCCCGTTGTTAAAACAAAAAGCGTGTTTTTAAGAGATAATAACTATCAAAAGATTGACACTTGTTTATGTCCGGTTTAATTGTGAAATTATGTCTAATGACCAAAATTGTATTAAATGGTAAATATATATTCTAAATATACTTTAAAACCTCTTAAATTCATAATTCATCACTATTAATTATTTTGATTAAAAAAGTTGTTTTTAATTAAAATTTAGTAATTTTCACTATTCATCAAAATATAAAAGTTATCCGAAAAGTACCAAAGTTTCACCCTAGGATAAATTAAATATTCAAAATCCAAAAATGAATTCCATTTTGAGAGATAAAATTTATAAAATTTCAAAAAGTGGGTATTACTATTCATAACAGCTACTTTGATTGGTTGTGGTTTGTGTTAGAACTCGAAGTTGCGTACAACAGACGCTACTATATTATTCAAAGAGAAGCGTACCGTGGAAGCTTGGGGTGTTACATTATCCTCTCCTTAAAATAATTTCATCCTCGAAATTTCTAGAATACAACCAGGTGAAAAGACTTGGGTGGTTTTTCATCATGAGATCCTCGGGTTCCCACGTTGCCTCTTCCATCTTATGGTTTCTCCATAGAACTTTTACCAGACGAGTCGTCCAGTTTCTCAACACATGTTCTATCGTATCAAGAATATTGATAGGCTTTTCGAAATAAGACATATCGGGTTCCAGTTCTAATTCCTCATTGGTGAGTACATGCATTGGGTCAGGCATGTATTTTCTCAACAGTGATACGTGGAACACATCGTGAACTTTGGAGAGACTTGACGACATTGCCAAATGGTAAGCTACAGCCCCAAGTCGTTCTAGAATTTCGAAAGGTCCTATATACCTTGGACTCAATTAACCTTTCTTTGCAAAACGTATAACTCCCTTCAATGGAGATACCTTCAAGAAAACATGATCTCCTACCTCAAATTCCAAATCCTTCCTTTGGTTGTCAGCATAGCTCTTCTGCCTACTTTGAGCTGCTTTGATGTGGTTTTGGATTACCTTCACCTTCTCCATCGTTTCCTCCACCAGTTTTGGGCCTACAAGTTTTCTTTCACCAATTTCATCCCAACAGGTTGGTGTGTGACATCTCTTTCTGTATAACGCTTCATATGGTTCCATTTGAATACTCGAATGGAAGCTATTGTTATAGGAAAATTCTACCAGAGGTAAATATTGATCCCACGTACCCTAAAAGTCAATTGAGCAGGATCTAAACATGTCTTCTAAGGTTTGAAAAGTTCATTCTGATTGTCTATCTGTTTTAGGGTGGTAGGCAGTGCTCACATGAAATTCAGTATCCAGGGCTTTCTGAAGACTTTTCCAGAATCTTGAAGTAAAACGAGGATCACGATCATAAACAATCGATTTGGGTACTCCATGAAGTATCACAACTTCATTAATAAATATTCTTTCTAGACTTTCGAGTAGTAAATATTCTCTTATAGTAAGAAAATGTGCTGACTTGGTAAGATGATCAACAATGACCCATATTACATCATTCCTTCTAGGAGTCTTTGGTAGCCCCATGACAAAGTCCATCGTAATATTATCCCATTTCCACTCTGATATGGGAAGAGGTTGCATGAATCCTCCAGGCTGTTGCCTTCCAGCTTTCACTTGTTGACAAACCATACATCTTGACACAAAATCAGAAATCTCCCTCTTCATGTTGTCCTACCAAAAATGTTACTTCAAGTCTCTATAAATTTTGGTGCTCCCAGGGTGTATATAGAAATTGGAACTATGAGCATCGTCCAACAATTCCCTTTTTTGATCAGGTATATTGGGAACACAACATCTCTTCCCAAATTTCCAAATTCCATCTTCATACCAAAGTCATTAAATCTCCCATCATTCAAAGATTTAATCTTCTTTTGAAACTCTTCATAACTGGTTTTAGAACTCTCTATCCTTTCTAGTAAATATGGTTTGGAAACCATTTGAAAAAGTATCGATGTTTCACCTTCCATGGTAATTCCCATATCCATCTTCACTAGATCCATGAAAATAGGATCCCTTTCAATTATCATCATGTTTAAAACTCCATGATCTTTTCTACTCAAAGCATCTGCCACCTTATTTGCCTTCCCCGGGTGGTAGTTTGTCGTGAAATCATAATAATTGAGTAGTTCAAGCCATCGCCTTTGCCTCATGTTGAGTTATTTCTGTGAGAAAATATACTTCAAACTCTTGTGATAAGTATAAATCTCACATTTTTCACCATAGAGATAATTTCTCCATATCTTCAAAGAAAAGATTACAGAAGCTAACTCAAGATCATGAGTAGGGTAGTTTTGCTCATGAATTTTTAGCTCTCGTGATTCATAGGAAATAACCCTATCATTCTGCATAAGGACACAACCAAGTCCTTTCACTGATGCATCACTATAAATAACGAACCCATCATTCCCCGATGGTAGAGTCAATATAGGATCATTGACTAATCTTCTATTCAGTTCTTTGAAACATTCTTCACACACTTTTGTCCAAACAAATTTAACCCCTTTATGTGTGAGCTTTGTTAATGGGTTAGCCAACCAGGAAAAATTCTAGAAGAAACGTCGATAATAACCTACTAAACCAATAAAACTGCGTACCTTAGTTATAATCATTGGTGCAGGCCATTATTGGATTGCCTTGGTCTTAGAAGGATCAACAGAGATTCCATCTTTAGAGACAATATGGCCAAGAAAATAAATCTCCTGAAGCCAAAATTCACACTTACCAAACTTCCCATATAATTCATGTCTTCTCAAAGTCTTCAGGATAATGCGCAAGTGATTTTCATGATCTTAGTAGCTTTTGGAGTATACAAAGAAATCATCAATAAATACCACCACAAATTCATCTAGATATTCCTTGAAAACTATATTCATTAGATCCATGAATACAGAGGGTGTATTAGTCATCCCAAAAGGCATTACTGTTAACTCATAATGCCCGTACCTGGTTCGAAATGTTTTCTTCGGAATGTCTTCCTTCTTCGCACACAACTGATGGTATCCAGACTGAAGGTAAATATTTGAAAAGTATTGAGCTCCATGCAGTTGGTCAAATAAATCATCAATGTGAGGTAGGGGATACTTGTTCTTTATTATTATAGAATTGATCTCCCTGTAGTCGATACATAACCTCATAGATCCATCTTTCTTTTTAACAAAAATAATAGGGGCTCCCCATGGAGAAACACTAGGGCGAATAAATCACTTATTACTCAATTCCTCTAGTTGTTTCTTTAGTTCAACTAATTCCACGGTGGCCATTCTATAAGGTGTCTTCGATATAGGCCTTGATCCAGGAATTAAATCAATGGAAAACTCAACTTCTCGTTCTGGAGGATGTCCAGGTAAATCTTCCAAAAACACATCTACATATTCTTTCACAATAGGTACATCCTCTATTTGAACATTCCTTTACTCACCCATAGTCATTTCATTCTCTTCCTCCCCAATAATTGAATTTAGTTGAGCTACTGGGGGTGGGTCTAGGTAAGAATTAGGTGGTGATGATTCCGCTCTAAAGATAAGGTGTTCCTTATCATCATCACCAAAAATAGTATCCTCCTTCTTCTTACAATAAATTTCTGCATCATTGTCCAAAATCCAATCCATACCAAGGATTATATCAAATTCAATCATAGGTATGATGACGAGATCAGCGGATAAAGAACATTTATGTGCTTAGATGGGGACTGATTCACAAAACTTTGTTGCAATGATACTTCCCTTAGGAGTTTTAACTCAAAAATCCCTTGTTAAATAAAATTTTAAATATCTAATTTTCTTAGCAAATTGGGAATATATGAAACAATGCGATGATCCATAATCAAATAATGCATTTGCTAAACTTGAGGAAACCCTTAAATTACCTGCTACCACGTCTTTCAGAGCTTTTACCTCAGCAGTAGTGATAGAATAAGCTTGGCCTTGATACCTTGGCATTTTCTAAGGTAATTTCCCCTGACACTTAGGACATTCATTTGCATAATGTCCCAACTCCCTGCAGTTGTAGCATTGAACCTCGGTAGCTTCTTTCTTCCACTTTCAATCACGAGCTTGGTGGTCTTTTTCACCACACTTGTAACACACTCCCATTACTTTCAAGCAAGTACCGGGGTGTTTCTTCCTACATTTACTACAGGATGGATATTCAACTTTTCCATTCTTCCCTTTATTTCCATTCCCAGAGTGATCAGCAGATCTCTTCTTCTCTTTCTTTTCTTTAAAGTCATAAGACTTGGAGAATTCTTTTTCTGTCTTGATAGCACATGAGACAATATATTCGTACGCCGAGAAGGATTGTGACACTAATGATCGACGAAGAAATGGTTTTAACCCATAAAATAAATGATAAATCTTACTTCTTGGGTTACGTATATAATCTCTAGCATACCTTGCTAACCTTGTAAAGTTAGCCTCATACTTTGCGACATTCTCATCCTCCTTTTGTCTCAGACTCAGAAATTACCTTTCCATATCTGCTAGATGGTCATGAGGAAATTATTTTTCTAATAAAAGCTCTTTGAACTCTCTACATTCCATATTTGATACTTCATCATCTTCCTTTGTGTTTTTTATCAATGACCACCATTGATCAGCATCTCCAGTGAGGCGATAAAATGCCATGAAAACTTTTTCCCTTTCACTACTCCCCAAAGCCTGAAATATTTTTCTCTAGGGAACTTATCCATTGCTCAGCTACTAATGTATTTTTACTCCCAATTAATGTTGGTGGTTTCTACCTCATGAAGCGATCTAACATTGATCCTCCATGCTGTGGATCAGGGTGCTCCATACGGGTAAGGTTATTATTCATAACCTGAGTGAGTTTTCCCAGTATGGTGATTAGTTGATCAGCACCAGTTGCATCACCAGCTCCACTATAATTATCTTGAGCAGGAGGGAAATACCTATATGGAGTGCATATATTGATACTGTTTCCATTTCTTCCACTAGGTTCCATTTCTAAACAATGGCATAAACTAGATCATTTTATGAATCAAAATACATAATTCCATACTTGTAAAACACTTAACATAAATTGAACTATTTATGGATATAATCCATAATCATAAAAAAAATTTCTTTGAGGAAGTACATACTCATAAACCCTTCATAATGGTTTGTAAAGAAAATGAGAATTATCCTAAGCATATCCCTTGGGAGTGTCGTAACCAAGAGTGAAGCAAGACCCGTTGTTGTGCACCAGTTCCCGTTTGAGTCCAACTCAAAGTGGTGTTTTCAGGTTTTACCCCTAGGTACATCTGTTCCAAAGCCGCATCTACCTGCTCGTATCCAGACAAGGATTTATTGCTCAGAAAACTCACAAAATTTCTACAATACCAAAATTCTAGGAAGTTCTTCTATACTAATCCTCAATGTCCATCTTAGATCTTTGTGATCTAATCATAGTTTATCTAAATCTAGCTTCCAAGGTTTGTACTAAACTTCCTCTGATACCAACTGTAATGCCCCGACCCAAGAAGCCCAGAGTTGGTGCATTATTACATAACATTGGAATGATCACAAGAGATCATGTCTTGAAAGACCAATTAGTTTAGTAGCCTTGGAATCACTAGATACATTTATAATGTTTACATTACATCATAAAATGAAAACTACAACAACATCTTGTCTCCACACTCATATCCCATTATACTATCCCTGCAGGCCATTCATAAAACACTTCTTCACATCCCAGGAAAAATAAATCATAGAAAGGGGTGAGCTCAGATTCTCAGTAAGGATAACAATATAGCAGACACTTTCATAAATAAGCATAAATATTTAAGGGAATGTATAACTAAACCAAAAGCCTTTTAAACTTGAACTTCCTCATAATATGGAAAAGATAAAATGAAATAATTCCATTTACTTATTCACATGGATATTCTACTAGTCGAATAATCACATGAAATATCAATAACCACTTTCATAATGATGGAATGCATAATTCCAGACTATCATAACCACGTAGCCAAGGCCTCGTGCCAAGACTACAAATAAGATTTTGTCAAGGCCTTGTGCCAAGACACTAGTTTGTCTCATGAGACCTACAGATCCATAGAGGAGCTATAGCAGGCTCCACCCATCACATATTAAGTCCAATGCATTTTTCATATGAATAGGTTTAAACATAACATAAAAATTCGTATTAAAACTAGCATACGAAATGTCAATAATTTCTCCATAAACCATTAATGGTATAAAAATAACACATCCACAATCAAAAATATCACAAAACATTTAATACAATATGGAAGTTTTGTATCATAATAAATAAACTTCAAATAAGCTTAAAATCCATCAAAGGATGTTGACATAGATGAAATCAAAACTATTCGAGAGAAATATCTCTTTTTTAAAATCATTTAAAAGTCACATAATTATAAAAGAAAACATTTACATTGAAAATATTATTATAAGCTTTTAAGGGAAGCTTCAACGATTTTATAATAGTGGAAAATAGCCACACTCTCTGTATAAGTTAAAAAAAATACATTCTTACCTTAATTCTATCGAAAAGGTTAAAAAGACCTTGTTTGGAAAAAATAGAAAGATTCCTTTATAAAATTCTTATAAGAAGTAAACTAGGGTATAAATTACTTTAACCCATAGTCTGTAAAATAGTAAGAATGATTTGAAATAAATTTTTAAGAAACATGGATATGGATGATAAAGAGGTCCCGATAGATAATTACGTATAAACAACCTCGGATAATGAAGAGATTGTGAAATAAACCCTTACCAATTTGGTAACTTAAGAAACATACACCTCATGAAAGAGGTATCATACAATGAATATATAGATAAACATAAATTAAAGTGTATTACACAAATAATACAATTATGGGCAGTACATACACCACACAAAAGGTAATAGTGGCAATATGGTACGAATCTCATGAGAATAAGGAGTGAGATGAAAACCCCTTACCTTGTACTTTTCCTTAGTTGAAGGTATGTTAACCTCCTGTATAATAGTTAAAACATTGTTATTAAATTATACAAGAACCATATACATAATTATGATATCATATGTGATCTTCTAATAATGATTTGTTAATAATATTATAGTATTATCGTCGTTTCTGGTGTTAACTTACTCATTTTCTTTTATATGTTTTGTTACATAGACCATGTTTGTTATGGATAGGTTGTATATTATTAATATATAGAATTATATCAAGTCATTAAACATTATTTTTAATCATCAAAATAGAATTAGACTTGAATGGATATGATGGGGAATTAGTCTCATCGCGTTCGTGGAGACGGCAGTCCGTACGTACGCACGAGTGACAATATCATTCTTTTGATATTAAAATAATATATAATTAGATGGTATATCATATATACAGAATCATTATCATGTTATATTTATTATTTACATTAATTACACATCATTATTATACCCATCCAAATAATAATATATTTAATATCAAGTACACCACGACGTGGAGACAGTAAGCTGTACGTACACACGTATGGTGACATGTCATTAAAAGGATGGATAGAATACTGAATATGGTTGTACCATATTTATAATAACATAATATTATATAGAATATACTGGAGTTATTATTATAGAATGGGAATAACAAAGAAAGAAGAAGTGGAAGAAGAAAGGAACTTGAAGTAGGGTGGTGAAAACATTACCTCTTCTTTGGGTTCTTCCTTTTGATTTGATCAAAAGGGCTCCATAGGTTGGCTTTTTGATCAAACTAAGGCTTCTAGGTTGAAGTGAGGGAAGTTTAGAGAGTATTTGGGTAGAGTTTGGCCAAGCCAAAAGGTTTTGAATGTGTGAATTAGTGGGAAGGGGGAGTGCCCTTCTATAAGAGGGGTGAGGGGAACCTTTAGAAAAGATAGAAAATTTATTTTATAATAAATTCATATTCATTTTCTAATTGCTCCAAAGTGGATTATTTAAATTTTAAGGCGGGGATGGTCCGAAAACCACTAAACCAATAGGTTTTAGATAGGTTTAGGTCACTATATTAACCTTATCTTTTAGTTTTAACTCTTAGTTAATTAGTTGGACATTTACCATGTCACTTTGTATTTTTATATTATATAGTTAATAAACTTACTATATAGATCCAATAAACCCCCAAGTGGTCCATTAATGATACACCTATCATGATATAAGTCCTTTTTCAGAACCTTAGATTTTTAGGAATAGAATATAAATTAATAATATAATATTTGTTTTAAAAAATCTTTTATGTCAATTCTGACACTATTTAATAATTGATTTTTTTTGAAGTCTTAAAAACATTATTAATTCGAACGAAATTAATTTAACCAATCCTATAATGTAATATTAACCTATAAAATTCATTTATGTCATCAAAAATTTCAAATTATATTTATTTTTACATTTATAATACCAATTATTTGATTCTTTCATTAATAAGGAAAATACTGCATCATTATTGTGTCATAAATAATATTAATTATTAAATGTCTAAAAATTATAAATAAAATACCAGTATGTAGGAAATAGTTTTAGAGTTTTAATGAATATTTATTGTCAAAAATATAATATATATAACCCTATTTAAAACTTGTGTTTCTAAAAGATATATGCTTATGTCATTTTTGTATTTACTTTAACTTAATTAATATAAAGTGTCCTTATCACTTACAAGTGGATCCATGGGGTCCCAAAATCGACCCAAAGATGCCCATGGTCTGACATGTATCAACCAACAAGGTTAGGACACTTTTTACGGTAATTTATTATTATTATAATATTATTTTTTACCCTTATTTATCGGATTTACCCTTTAACCATGGTAAAGGAAATATTTACAGAAGTAATTATTCAAAATGTCTAAAAATAAAAGTTACCTATTTACACAATTTGGACATCCTGATTCCAAATATGGAATCCATTTTTACAAATTCAAAACACCGAAGTGGCAAAAATTAATTTAAAATTAATTCCCGTTGTTAAAACAAAAAGCACGTTTTTAAGAGATAATAACTATCAAAAGATTGACACTTGTTTATGTCTGGTTTAATTGTGAAATTATGTACAATGACCAAAATTGTATTAAATGGTAAAAATATATTCTAAATATACTTTAAAACCACTTAAATTCATAATTTATCACTATTAATAATTTTGATTAAAAAAGTTGTTTTTAATTAAAATTTAGTAATTTTCACTATTAATCAAAATATAAAAGTTATCTGAGAAGTACCAAAATTTCACCCTAGGCTAAATTTGATATTCCAAATCCAAAAATGAAGTCCATTTTTAGAGGTAAAATTTATCATATTTCAAAAAGTGGGTATTACTATTCATAACGGCTACTTCGATTGGTTGTGGTGTGTGTTAGAACTCGAAGTTGCGTACAACACACACTACTATATTATTCAAAGAGAAGCGTACCGTGAAAGCTTGGAGTGTTAAAACCTTGATCACATATGATCATTAAATGAAAAATTATAAAGAGAAAATCTAAGATATTTACATGGGAGACCTCACATAGTGGTAAATCTTAGTCAAAATTCTCAAAAAGAAAAACATTAAATTGATCAGAAGAGATCTCAAGAAAAAAAGCTATTATAGGATTTAAAATAACCATATACTTTATTAGAAATTAGTAATGCCACAAATTATACCCCTTGAAGATTTAGATCTATTTATATCTTATTTTTTAATAAACTATAATAGTCATATTTCCATAATATTTGGAGTCAATTGTAACATCATCGACAACAAATTCATCATCTTTTGATGAATATTGCATGTTTATTTATATATTGATGAGTTTATCAGGAATAACTACTATGATCTTAAATATAGTGAACATAATATATCATGAATTTCCATAGAACCATATTTTCAGGAATCTTATTAAGTTCTCTGGTATTCCAGTTACTGAAAATTCATTCATCATAGATAAAAAAACTTAAACAGAACTCAGGTTAAATTGAGTTCATAGGAAGGTTATTGTGATTTACCAAAAATATAAATCAAGTGAGTCATAGACTAAGTATTATCAACCTTATTTGAAATCACAAAACATATAATAAAAATTGAAAATTTTAACTAAATTTTAAAGAAAGATATATGTATATATCAATAAAGAAAACCTATCCCCCTTTTCTTATATCACTTTAAAACAAACTTCACTATTCACAAAAATGATATAGGATCAACCTTTTAACTAATAATAACTTTTTTAAAATTTTATCAAATATATCCCCCTTTTTAATTTTAAAAAATCTAAATGAAAATAAAAAAAATAAAAGAAAAAAAGGAAATAAATAAAAATAAAATTAGAAATTAGAAATTAGTTCTCTTAGGAATTTTCTAATCATATATTTTGGTTGATTTTGATACTTCCAAAATTCTGGATCTTCATGAAATCCTTTTATCACTGTTAAGTAATAAAACATATAAAAATAAATTTCATAACAACCCTGATTTACTATATGATGAGATCTTATTTTACAATGAGTTTATATGTTGAACTTCTCCATCTCCACCAGACTTTAAGACCTTATTAGGAATTTCCACATTATAGTAGACATATTTCTGCACTATCAAACTTTTTTTCTTCACCTTCTTCACTATTTTTCCATGAGAGTTATAATGATGCATTTGAAAATATCACTAATTTGGAAAAAGAATATTTTAACTTCATGGATGGCCTTTTGTGATTTTTCTAATAAAATTTCTCTAAGATACTTCCTCTGATAATTATTTTAACAAAGAATAATGAAATAAGAAGATAATAAATTGAGTGAAACTAAAATATTTGAGATTTCAGTCCTTATATAGGCATTTGGAATTTACATCATCCAAAAAAATTCATTTTTTATATGAAGGGTCAAGAATGATTCTCGTGAAAATGTTTTCCCAAAATATATATTGTATGAATTCCTTTTAATAATTAAATCTATTATATCTTTTGGATTTTTTTTATTTTTTTAAAATAATACTCACCTTTATTAGGAAATATATGAATGGAACTATAGGAAAAAATCATGGTATTTTTTGAAAAAATACCACTAAATTTGTTTTATTTATTTTTTTAGCAGTGGTTTTTAAAAAACACCGCTAAATTAATGTGAAAAAATATCAAATATTTAACAATTTATTATTAATTATTTATAATCATTTACTTTTTATTATTTATAATTTTAATGAATTATTATGTTTTAATTATTAATTAATTATAATTATTATTTATTTAATATTTTAAACTTAAATTAATTCTAGGATTAGTTAAAAATTAGACTTCAACATCAAATGACCATAACTTTTGATATGGTTGTCCGATTTATCTCTACAACTAGTCAAATTTAATCTTATGAAATAAAATACAATGATATTAGATAATAATTTTAGAAATAACTAATAAAATAAAATTTATAACTATTTTAAAAGAAATTAAAAAATTCGATTCAACTTCAAATAGTCAAAATTTTAATCTGTGTGTCCATTAGGGCTTTGTGAGATGTTAAAATGAATCTTGTCAAGAGATCTACATCTTAATAATTAGAATATCTAAATATTTGTTTTTTGGTCAAAAAAGGCCCATAATGCCTCAAAAACTGAGTTTTTACTTGAGATACCATGATTTTTAAACATTAGATTTGATTTCAACTTTTTTTAAGAGTGTCTTCATATAATTTTTGAGGTGTCTATTATTTTATTCCATGGATTTACATTCTTATTGATTTGATTGTGTTTTAATAATTTTGGATTTCCCACTTTTGGTGATTCATTATATTATATGTAAATATGTAAATATTTATGTATTTTTATACATTTATGTATATTTATTTATAATTTAAATATATTTATCAATATTTAATTAAAATTATATATAATTGGATCCATGCATAGATATTAATATTTATTTATGCATATTTGTCTATATTTATATACATTTATAAATATTTATACATATTTATGTTTATATATTTTTATATTATGTGGGTATATATATAAATATAAATATTTATATTAACTTGTGTTGATATATATATATATATATATATATTAGTATACAATTATATATATGTGTGTGCGTTTATATATATTTATGTGATATAAATTTGTGTTTATATATATTTATGTATATTTTATTATATTTATATATATTTATGGATATTTATATCCATTTATATATATTTTTATACATTGATTTATATTTATATCCATTTATATATATTTATATATATTGATGCATATTTATATACATTGATGTATATTTTTAAATATGATGTTGGTATATGTATTTATATGTATTCTATTGGTTGGTGCATGTGTTTCTCTATACTTGATTTTAAATACATTTATGTAAATTTATTTATATTTATATATTTCAATAAGATATATATAATTCTATTTAAATAAATTTATATGTAATTATATGTTATTTTTTTATTTATTATTTATTATATATTCATTATTTATTTATTATTTACTTATTATTAATTTATTTACTATTTATTTACAATTTATTTATTACTTTTTAATTATTAATTATTACAACATTATTTATTTATTATTATGTATTATTGATTATGTATTTTTTATTATTTGTTATTTACTATTTATAAATAATTTTTAGTAATTTATTATTTATTATTTATCATTTATTAATTACTTATTTCATATTTATTTGTCATGTATTATTTGTTTTTTATTTTTTATTATTTATTGTTATTATTATTTAATATTATTATTTTTCATATGTATTTATATGTATTTATCTGTGTATATATAAGTATATTAAATTTTGTTTACTTATCACATGAAGATCTTGTTGGAGTTGTAAAGTCATTATAGAATAACAAATAAGTAAGGGGTTCAAATCTCACCCGACACATATATATGTTGAATTTTTGCATGGAATATGGATATATGGAAGGATAAATAATTATTAAATAATTGATAATTAATAATTAATAATTAATAATTAGAATTTAAAATTTTCAAAAATATAAAATTTTCCATTATAATTTTTGCGAATGTTTTGAAAATTGATGTTAAATATTTTCATAACACTTTAAAAACCATCATAAAATGTTTCAAGACACTTATTTTCACAATGGTTTTGAAAAACCACCCCAAAAATGATTTAGAGATGGTTTAAACCGCCACTAAATACTAATTTTCCTATAGTGTGGGAAAAATTTGATATAACAACAATAAAAGATTTGATTTAAAGAAAGTAAACCTCCCAGAAGTTATCTTCTTATTCTATCAAATGATCTTCCTCTACTGAGTATGGTTCGATGAAATTATTCTATTTAAAATATCTTAATCTTCCACTGATATATGATGCAAGTCTGAGAAAACATTTATGTAAAATTGATGAAAAATCAATGAAATAAAAATATAAAAACCAGAAAAAATGACTCCCTCATTTAGGGAGTTTTTCAATGTAATAATATAGTTAAAACAAGGAGGGGATTTAAGATAACTTTAAGTTTATCATTAAAAACTTATATTTAATATATTCAAATATTTCAGAATTAAGGGGTCTTATAAAAATATCAACAAGGTGATTTTCAATTCTAATAAAGTTGATAATTGTATCTATTTTTTATGTGCAGTCTTATTCCTTCGACATTATATCAGTAATATTTTGAATATATTGATCTTCTGATAATTATTTCTCACCCAAGGATTATAAAATATTCACAATAGTCATGAATCATTGATGTATTTGAGTTATTATTTCACAAGGTATGAAATCAAAAGCTTGGAAATCTACTCTTAACATAGCTTTATGGGTTTCCAAAACTTTGTAAGTCCAAAAATGAGTAACCTATAACTTCCTATATATTTTTTCACCATTTATCAAGATGATATCTGATTATAAATTTCTATGGTCATAGAACATAACAAAGTATTATGAAATTTACGATTTAATTGATATTCTAGATTTTCTTTACAAGAAAAACAAACAATTTATTTCTATAAAACTTTGTAGTTTCCAGTCATCATGATAAAGTTTTCAACTCCAGTATTAATAGTAAAAGAATTCAAAAGAAAATGCCAGTAATCATAGTTTTCTTCTTCAAAAATAGGTGGTATTATCATATTTAAATTTTCCAGTGTACCCATTGGAAATTTTGTCATCACAAACTTATCATTCCCCCACCAACATAGTTAGTGTAAGGAATTTGAGATAAAATTATGACAAACTAACAAAAATTAAAATAAAACTAAAAAATAAGTTGAGACTTTATTTGATAAAAAATGTTTTTATCAAATAAAAATATGAATAAATTTCATAACCTAGTAATTCCAGGTTTTGATATTAATTTTTTTCCCAAGGAAGGATGAAAACAAAATACAATAGGAGGGTGAATTATAGCTCAATAGAAACTTATATTTTTCATCCACCATAAGTGTTAAGTTGATCGGTTTTTTGAATCACCAATAAGATAAATGATTAGAGTAAAAACTATGTTTGAAACATAAATATAAATTATATAAAATATAGTAAAAATGGAATAAATAAAATGCTCGATATTTTAGAAAATACTTATGAAAGTGTTAATGTAATGGAAATTTAAACTAACCGTATTATAAAAACTATAAATACAAGTATTAAAACAATGGAAATTCAGAAATGAACACAATATATATTTTAAAATAATTCATGGAGTATTGGTTGAAAAATAAAATAATAATTTAAAATAATATTATAAAACTACACTTTTAAACAAGTGTATGGTGGATATATATAATAGATCCATGGTATCCATGAATTTAAACTGTTCATAAGGTAACCCTGATTATAAACTTTTTGGAAAATATGTCTTCTTATCCTCTGAATCCATCAACTAAACATGTTAGTGGCAGCTCTCTTCCACACACAAAAGGTACATAATCTCTTTCTTATTATCCCCATAACCCCTTAATCATTTTATATTGGTAATTGATTAATTATAATTAGAAAAAGTAATATATTTACAATGAATACCTCACACAATAGTAAATCTTAGTCAAAACACATAGATTGAAACAAAATCACATTAATAGAAATAAATCTCAATCCAAAATGATTCAAAATAACTAAATAATTTCTTATTATAAATTAATTTCACACCATCTTACCCTTGAAGTTTTAAATCTATTTATAAGTGACAATATAACAAAATCCAACGGTCATATTTTAGCAATATTCAGATTTAGTTGTAACAACATCGATAATAACTTCATTATCTTCACATGAAATTTTCACGTTACATTATCTACCTAATAGATTATCTAGAAACACTATAGTTCTCTTAAATCTATTTAAAATAATATTTTAGTAAATTTTAGAGAGCCTTATCTTCAAAAAATTTATTAAGTTCTCAAGTATTTTAGTTACCAAAAATTCATTCTGTATAAATACAAAAACATATACAAAACTCAAGTTAGATAAAGTTCATATGAAGTGTATTTTTATTTCTAAAACAAAGTGAGTGATTCATAGACTCAAAAAAAATAAACTTTTAAAAATGAATACTAATTATGAGAATGTTGAAGAAGTGAATTCCAAATCATCTTAGTGTATTGATAAATCTTGTGCGTCGGCATTGGTAAAATCTACACATTTTATATTTATAAGTGTTAAACATGTTTCAACTAATAATGTAGGTTCTAAAATAAAATTTGTGAAAACATGGGCTAAGATAAATCCTTATATGGGTTCTATAATATATAATGTGGTGAAGATTTATTATAAGAAGAATGTATCTTTAAAACCTATACAGACTTATTTTTCTACTAAACAAATAAGTAAATTTTTAGAGGTAGACTCAATAGTTCTATATATTATCCAATTTCAAGGGATATTATTGGTGTTGTGGAGATTATGAACACAAAAATATGTTTTCTAATACAACATGTCTCTTTCTTATAATCAAATAAGGTCAAAATTTATGGGTAGATACTCAAATAAAATAGAAAATAGGCCTATGAAGAGACAAACAGAAAATGAGAACTCACATTTGTTGCTGATCCAAAATAGGTTTGAAGGGATTTTGTAGATATTTTGAAGATGTGAATGGGAAGGTCACCATGTAGAAGAATGTATGACCATGATTCCATGTCAACAATAACAAATGTCTATGGAAAGAAAGATATAGTATAAAACCAATGCTGATAGGTCACTTATTTTTGAAGTGGCTCTCAAAGAATGTAAAGGGAGAAAGCCATGGATCCATGATAGTTGATTCTCATCAGACATGACTATAGATAAACAGATCCAGAAAATACAGAATAACATGATGGTGGTGAAGTAACTTTTTTCAATGAAAGATCATTAAATATAAAAGGTATTATAATGGATGTGATAGAGGCCCAGAAACTAAAATAAAATGATATCTTATTTTTTGATGGAATAAAACATATTTTGTTAAGTGTGAGTAAATTGTGTGATTATAGGAATGAGTTGATTTTTAGGAGACACATTTCTCACATAAATACAATCAAATATGGGAATATTATCACATTAGGTGAGAGAACTAGAGGAAATATCTTTTAGATCAAAGAATCAAAAAATCCTTTCAACTTAAGTTCAAATAATGAAAACAAATTGTGGAATAGATGGTTAGGTCATCTTTGTCAAAGAAGCCTGAGAAATATTTCTAAGGGAGATGTGGTGAGAGACTTTACTCACCTAAAAAGAGAAATGAAAGAAGTCTATAAGACATGATAGAAGGGGAAAATAACTCATGGGAGACACAAAATAATTTCAATACAAACCAATAATTCACTTGAGTTGATACACTAATGTCTGAGACAATGGAAATGTTTAAAAACATTAAAAGAATAATTAATACATAGTTATAGTGTGCATCAAGAACTTCAAATATAACAATGGGAAAGATTATGCAAGTAGATAATTTGAATCCTATCTTGAAAAAAATGGTATGAGGAATTAATATATTACTCCATGTAAACCCTAAAAAAATGGAGTTTTTGAGAGATATAATAGAATCTTGGGTCAGCTAGAAAGAACAATGTTAGCAGAATATGGTCTCTCAATTTTTTATTGGAGAGAAACTTTTTGTATAGCTATTCATATTCAGAACTGATGATTACTGAGACCAGACTCCAACAGGAATTATTATCAGTTGTGGCATAAAATAAATCCCATTTTGGATTATTTAAAATTTTATGGTATTCCTTTTCTTAATAAAATCAATAATTCAAATATGGGGAAGTTCAATAAGAAGGGTGATGGGGTTATCTTATTGGGATTACTATCAAGTATAAAGGGGTATAAATGCTGGAAAAAATATTCAAAAAGTAATTGGCTATTATGATGTTAAAATAATTTAAAATTGACCATCAATTAGTGTTTTATAAGTATAAAATTTTGAGTTTTTTGCTTAAAATTGTGTGAAATTTTTAGGGAAAGATGAAATTGAACAGCCAAAGAATGACTTACAGCCTATTGAAATTGACTTAGAATAAAATATTGATGAAGAGAAAGATGATATAAATAAAATACATATGTATTATAAGATAAATAAAAATGTGGATCTTGATAATATTGTTGTAAATTATTCAACACCTATGCGTACCAAAAGAAGACTGAGGTGTGAAAATTAAATAGATTCAATCTCTCAAGTTGAGCCATATTCAGTTGCTGAAGCTTTTCAATATAAAGTTTGGATTAATTCTATAGATGATGAGATGGATTATATTGAAAATAATAATACTTGGGGCCTTGTACGATGACCTAATAACAAAAATGTTATTGGAAAAAATGGGTGTTCAGTAACTAGTTGAATAATCAAGTAAAGGTTGTCAGAAACAAGGCCAAACATGCATGTAATGTTTATTCTCAAGTTAAAGGAGTGTATTTTAAATAAATATTTAATCTAATTTCATGATCAGAGGCCATAATATATTTTTTTGATTTGGAAGCATATAATAAATACAAAATCTATCATATGGATTCCAAATATTACTTTTTTTGAATGGATAGCATGGAGAAGAGGTGTATCTTGAGCAGCTTAAAGGTTTTGAGATTGATAATGATGGCTAAAGGGTGTGAAAATTAAATAAGGCATTATATGGATTAAAGAAATCCCTAAGGAATTGGTATTCAAGTCTTGAAAACTACTTAAAATAGTTTAGATTTATCGTGGGAAAGTTTGACAACAACCTATATATCAAAGAAATGGAATTAGGTACTCTCATTATTATTTCATATATTGATGATATTATCTTTTTGATGGTCAAGAAGGAAATTGAAAATAATTTTCTAAAAAAATGAAGCAATAATTTGAAATGACCATACTTAGTGAGCTGATATACTTCTTGGGGTTACAATTCATATTAGGATAAATTTTTTTCTTCTTATCCCAAGAAAAGTATTCTATATAATTGTTGAAGAATTTTGATATAAAGGATTCAAATATAGAATCTACACCAATTCAAGTGGGATTGAAATTGTCTAAATATCCTAAATATAAGAGTGTAAATGAAATATAATTTATAAAACTAATTTGAATCCTGATTTATCTAATAAATTATAGACCAGATATTTTATATGTTTTCAGTTTTTTTCCAAGATATCAGAGTGAACTAAAGGAGTCACATCTTATTGATTCTAAAATGGTCCTTATATATACCAAAAGTACTATAAACTATTGGTTTTTACACAAGAAGGGAAATAGTTAAATATGTCTTGATTTATTGGTATAGTCTGGGTAGGTGAATGTGATGATATAAGTTCCAATTTTGGTGGTATTTTCCTCTTGGGAGAATGCACTATGAGTTGGCACTGCACGAAATAGACCCCAGTCACACTGAGTACTATAGAGGCCAAATATATTGATACTACTAGTTATTTCACTCAAATTATTTTTTTAAAGTATAAAAATAATTATTTTAGGGTGAAAGTTAAAAGATCTATAAAAATTCATTAAAATAAAAAAAGTGATATTAAATTTTCAAAAACTATTTTCAAATACTAAAGTTATAATCATATTAATATAAAATTTCTTTTCATTAAAGAGAGGGTGTCCAATTGACATATTAATATGGAATTTATTCATACTCAAGATCAGTTGGATGATATTTATATTGAGGTTCTCGCAAAGGATATATTTGATATTTTGAGGATAAATATGAATTTTCATCCCCACCCACATCATTAACAATCTTTGTGAGTTCCCTCATTATGCCTTAGACTATGTTTTCAAAGGGGGATAATTAAGTATGAAACTCTTTTCATGGGAGAGTACATTTCCTTCATAAATGGGTGAGTTTGTTCAATGGATAACAGGTTCATTTCTATCCTTATATTTAATTTAATGGTTTTGGTTATTATGAAAAGGTGTAGAAATTTTAAATGGTGTGTGAATGGATTAAGGGGGAGAGCATCTTATCACTTGGATAAAAATTTTATTGTCACCGAGACATGGATTTCTCTAAAAAACACTACTCTGGTCTATGGTGTGGTGTCAAGATGTTTGTCACATGATAAAGGATTTGATTTGGTGTATCTTGTATGAGAAGATGAGTTAAAAAACAAAAGAAATGTTTCATGAGGTTAAGAAAAAATCCAAAGTGTGGGGCTGGAAGTGTCTATTGAAACTATTGATGTTTGTTGTATTTGTTGTCAACTATTTTAAGAGTTTTTAAAGAATGTTTGAGTTTATGATTGAAGTATTTTTGACGTTTTTGGTGTTTTCCTGATGTTTATGGAATAATGTTTTTTGTTTATTTGAGTGAAATATGGAATTTTGGGGAATTGGAAAAGTCCCAGCAATATATAGGTCATTCTCACTCTATGCATCTTTTAAATCATTAATATGATTCATTCAATTGTGTGTATGAGTCATTCAAATCTATGTAAATATTCATGTTTTATATGTATCATCGTTGAACTATGCAATAATAATTTTAGCATTTTGATTAGAATTTGTAAAATTCATGAACATTGTATAAGGATTATCTCTAAGTAGTATAAGAATGATTTTTTTTTCATAAGAACCATATATTTGCAAAAAATTGGGAAACTAAGTATTTATTCATATAATTCTTAAATATATATCTTCAAATATTTAATATCATGATCATCCAAATGAACCAAGATTCAAGACTATAAACCTTCACATCATATATCATGACATGATGTTGTGTAAGGAAGAAAAGGGAGTTTTTGTGTTGTGAAGGGGGTTTAATGTCACAACATCATGTATACATGAAGATATTTTAACTAGATTAAAACCTTTGGATTTCAGGGAAGCTTTGAAGAAATAAATATCTTGAGTTTCATGGGAAATTTAAATTAGAGTCTTGATTGAGTTTAAATGTGAGGATCATGTGATTTTTATTGGGATTTCAAAATTAAATATTTGAAATCATATATCATGATCAAAGATGTTATTCTTACAAAAAACTTTTTACAGAAAATATTGAGGGAAGTTTCCATAATCTATCCTGTAAATTATATTATCTCTTATTGTTTGGATATAAAAAAAGAAATTATAAAGGGAAAGGTGTTCAATACTTGAGATGCCGATACTCTGCTATATGGAAGTGAGAGAAAAGAAAAAGACCAAAACGTGTAATCCATTTGGAAATTATGAATAGGTTGAGTAAATTTGTTTATACTACCATTCATCCAAGTGTTTTTTGTCAAGAATGAAGGAGATTTTTTCATTCTTGCATGCTCTCATGGGTGAATAAATCATCCAGAAGAACTCGAGAAAAGAACAACATGCATTTGAATTCATTTCTTTCGATCAAGTAGTTGAAAATCATTTATAAGTAGATATTATATTTGATTTAGAAGAATTGTGGAGCATTCTAATGATATGATTCAATCAAGACCCTAGATTATATTTTAAGGCTAGTGGTACGAGGGTAAACAAAAAAATTCACAAGTTGTTATTGTTGTGAAAGCTCAAGGATGTATTCTACCCTTATATTATACAAGACATAAAAATCCTGACAATATTCAAAGATGTACATTGACCCTATATTGAAATCACTATTATATTTCTCATAATATAGGTCTTGGAACTTAACCCTCACCTATCAAGGATTAGGCTCTCACATTGAGTTCAACCCTTGTAAAAATTCTTATATACTTTTTGTCTTCATTTAGTTTTTTCATACAGGTGAGGAAGTGACAATAAGAGTGGATCACAACTCTAACAATCCATAGGGGTTTAATTAATTAAAGGAAATAATTTATAAAATCTAGTACCATTGATTCACCACCCCAACCACTACAACAGAAGAGCCATTTAACTGTGCTAGAATAGGCCTTTATCAGTGCTAAAAAAGCATTGACTACCACAGAGCGGTTAAAAGGACAAGGCTTTTATCAGTGCTAGAAAAGTACTGATAAAGGTGTGTTTTATCAGTGAAAAAAATGCCGATTAATATCACTTTTAGAAGAACTGATAAAAGTAACCGTTTATCAATGTATTTATTTAGGGCATAGAGTGTGTTATAACAACACACTGCATAACCATAAACAACACAATAAACATTTTTAGAAATTAGAAAAATCAGATACCAATACAAAATTTAAATTGAATATAATTTCCAACAAAAATAAAAGAAAAAAACACTATTATAGAGTTTGCCTATTTTTTATTAAAATTAATGTATGTTTTGAATAAATAGTCACACATGGAGTAATATAGGTCACATTGAGATTTGGAATGAGGTTTGGATGATTCTAACACATTAAAAATGACTTATCGATCATTTTCCAAAATATCAAAACAATCCAAATGTGTTTGATCAGTTTTGAGTATGTGAGTTGTTTTTTTATTAAAATTAATGTCAATTTTGAATAAAAAGATGCAATTGGAGTCATACCATCATGAAATGAATTGGATTGATGTGTAGGTAATTCCTATACATTACAAATGACTATGGATCATTTTACTTAAGTATCAAAACAATCTGAATGTGTTTCCTCAGTTTTGAGTACGCCACATGGGTTTTTTTACTAAAATGTCATTTTAAACTGGAAACAGGTACTTTGAGTCATACCGGTTTCATCATGTGTGAGGTTGGCATGAGACATATTCATATTCATTAAAAATGAATTGTGAATAATTTTACTAAATTATCAAAACAATATGAGTATGTTTTTTTAGTTTTCAGTGAGCGATGCTTTTTTGTATAAAAATGTCAATTTTAAACTGATAATGGACAATTCAAGTCATACCGGTCACACTGTGAGTCATATTGAGGTTTTAATGATTCCTAAACATCAAAAATTACTTATGTATAATTTATAAATTACGAAAACAATATTAATGTGTTCTATTAGTTTGGATTATGTTATTTGTTTTTTTACTAAAATTAATGTCAATTTTGAATAAAAATATGCACTTAGAGTCATACCGGTCACACCGTGTATTAGATTATGGTGAGTCTAATTCTAACACATCCCAAATGAATTATGTATCATTTTTCAAATATATCAAAAACAATCTGAATTCCATTCTTCATTTTTAAGTATGACACTTGTGTTTTTTACTAAAATGACATTTTAAACA
Source organism: Viscum album (assembly GCA_963277665.1). Lineage (NCBI taxonomy): Eukaryota > Viridiplantae > Streptophyta > Magnoliopsida > Santalales > Viscaceae > Viscum > Viscum album. Next base: position 1,927,184,670 of record OY728160.1, read on the forward strand.
GGAAACAAGCACTTCGAGTCATACAGGTTTCATCATGTGTGGGTTTTATTTGATAATAATTCCTATATTTCATAAATAAATTTTGAATCAATTTCCTAAATTATCAAGACAATACAATTTTGTTTTCTTGGTTTTTAGTGAGTGACACTTTTTTGTAATAAAATATCAATTTTAAACTAATAAAAGACACCTGGAGTCATACCGGTCACACCATGAATTAGATTGATTTTTTCATGATTATTAAAGATAAAAAATGAATTATGGATCATTTTAATAATTCAATAAAATAATCAGAATGTATTTTCTCAGTTTTGATTATATCAGTTGTTTTTAACTAAAAATAATGTCAATTTTGAATAAAAAGACACAATTTGAATTATACCGATCAAACCATGCATCCGATATTGGTGAATAAAATTATGACACATATCAAATGAATTATGAATCATGTTAAAAAATTATTAAAATAATCTAGACTTGTTTCCTTGGTTTTGAGTAAACCACTTGTTTTTTTTACTAAAATGTCATTTTAAACTGGAAACATGCACTTTTAGTCATACAGGTTTCATCATGTGTGGGTTTGATATGAGAATGATTTATATATGTCACAAATATATTATGAATAATTATCCTAAATTATAAAAAAATACAAACATGTTTTCTTGGTTTTCAATGAGTGACACTTTTTTATATTAAAATGTCAATTTTAAACAGATAACAGACACTTTGAGTCATACTGGGAATATCATGTATCAGATTGAGGTGAGGCTGATTCCTACATTTCATAAATTAATTATGGATCATTTTTTAAAAAGTTCCAAAACAATATGAATTCATTTGATATGTTTTGAGTATGTCAGTTTATTTTTTCACTAAAATAAATGTCAATTTTGAATAAAAAGATGCACTTAGAGTCATACCGATCACAAAGTGCATTAGATTGAGGTGTGGATGATTACTACACATAAAAAATGACTTATGGATCATTATATTAAAGTATAAAAAAATCAGAATGTGTTTCCTTGGTTTTGAGTATGCCACTAGTTTTTTTACTAAAATGTCATTTTAATCTAGAATCACACATTTTGAGTTATATAGGTTACATCATGTGTGGGTTTGATATAAGATTGATTCATACACACCAAAAATTAATTTTGAATTAGTGTACTAGAGTATCAACAAAATACGGGTTCATTTTCTAGGTTTTTAGTGAGTGACACTTTTTATATTAAAATGTAAATTTTAAACATACAATGAATACTTTAACACTAGCCCTCCTCTTTGACCGCGATATATCAATATTGGTTTTCCTATAATAGTTCTCTCATACACCCACTGACTTTGGTGGTTGATTACACACATATTTATTCAAACATTTAAGTGGTATTACATACCTATTTGATGATTGGTAGTTGTACATATGTTTCTTCAGTAACACTAGTGGAGAAATTTAATCATCCAATAGAGAATGATCTTACATGTGGATTAATACCCGGTATAAAATCACTTAAACAATTGGTGACAAAGATTATTTCAATAATCCACCTAAAACACTTACTCTGTGGCTCAAATCCTAAGTGAAAAGTGTTGTGTACAATTTTCAATAATATTTCTCAAACACAATCTTGGTATGATCTTCATTCTAATTCATTGACCAAAAATTTTATTACTTGCAAGAAAACATTTTGTCTCCTCCTCCACCTAAATATCTACCTTGGACCCTGCGTCTACCTCCTCCTATATGTCAGTCTCGGACTCAGACTCTACCTCCACCTCCACCTTCACCATTTCCCAACAGTTTTATTTTTTGCAGGACAATGCTTATAAACAAATTGATTTCCACCATTAAACTTCTCCTTGAGAAATGGATCAAAAATAATATATAATCATTTAGACACTACCAATTCACACCCCAAATATATTTAGAAGTTCATAACTCATACTAGATCACAAATATAATAGTTAATCACCTAAATTTATTTTCAACATACATTCTAACAAAAATTACGTTTCCCACTTATCTCTAAAAAAATTTATTTCTTCTTTTGAATCTATAGGTTTTCATAAATCTTGATTGTACTTATAAAATAAAATAAAAATTAAATGATTATGAAATATATTTAATGAAATTGTAATTACTTTTTTAAATTACCTATTGTGGATAATTGTCTGTTTATTATTTATGATCTCTCTCAAAAATTTGCAAACATAATATCCATAATCAATGTAATAATATTCTTTTAGACACTACAAAAACGTTCACCAAATTAAGAAAATAGTTTTTAAATGTTTTCATAGTTAAATATTTCTATATATACCTCAATTTTTTTTTCTATTTGTAGTAATCCACAAGCTTTATCTCTTTAGACACCGACTTCATGCCATGATTTAGCCTATATTTAGTGACTTCCCTATCATAAAAAAATCTTGTTAAAACACATACTGAAACATATAATTCTAATTTTATATATAAAATGTTGATTTTTGTGTATTAAAAATTCACAATACACATCATGGGTCGTCATTTGTTTGGATATCCATGCATTTGATCCAAAAAATAAATATTAGGGGTGTCCATATTGATTGAGATCATCCTCCAATGTGCCCTAAAAACCAGAAAATAATTAAGTAATGAAAAAATTAATAACATATTTTATGTGATTAGATTGTAGATTTTTAATTTTTTTTAGGAATGAAAAAGAGTTTTTGGTCTGACTATTTTTTATTAATCACTTCGAGTAACTCATTTTTCCTCTTAATTTCTTCTATAACATCATGAACCGAACCAAAGGGTTTAATCTAGAATACTACATTACCTCTTGCGCATCTCCCCGTATGCAAGAGGCTGCCAACTAACAGTGAGGGTCTGAGTCCATCGGTGGGGAGACTATACCCTCAATATCAGGTTTTAGGATCTATGATCAATAATAAAAAATATAATAAATAATTAGAGTAACATTCATAAATATAAAAAAAATGAAATACATGTAATACATACAAAGAAGCTCCTCTAAGTGGTAAGAATATCCAAAGGAAATAAATCAAATAAAGTATATAAATAAATAGTGGATCCTCCAGAGTCTATTTAGGTCTGCTACTAGCTCCACACTCCATTGCACAGCTATCCACCATAGGGTCCTTGCCCATCGCCAGATCCCTCATGCAATCTACAAGAACATTGAAATTCCCAAATAGGGTATGAGAAAAAGACTTAGTAAGACACCACCAATGCATCCCCAAACTTATGTGCTCAATTATAAAATAACATTCATTGATAATAATAAATTCATAATAAGAATAGTAAAACAAAATCCAAAACCGAGTGGTTGTGCACTAACCAAGAAGCCACAAACCCCATGTTGTACCTGCTTCGGCTCTATGCTGGAAATATATTGTATGTCGATAATTATATAAAACCCACCACAAGACGGTTGGCAAGTCACTCAGAATCCACAAGGCATTGACTGAAAAAACCCAACCTAAAATCCACAAGGCATTGAGTATTTGTAACCTACCCATAATCCAAAAGGCATCGAGTAACACTTAGAATTCACAAGGAATCAACTTTTGTACATCTACTCAGAATCCAAAAGGAATCAAGTAGATTCTAGGTTAAAAGGGTACCATGTTGCATCATCATATTCTCTGCACATCATGCATGCACCCCACATGGAGTAATCATACCACGCTGGTCACCTGTCAAGTATACACATACCAATCCTCTAAAGGAAAATGTAACAAGTCATAGCATGATAAAAACCATAGCACACATCATCCGAAACATAGCATCATAATATACATCAACATGTGAATCAAACATCATCATGTAATCAAGAAATCATCAATCTCATGGAATAAAACCATACCATGTCATGGGATAAACACACATAGCACATCATCATAAGTAAGGTAGCACAACCATACATTTGATCAACATCGAACATGAATAATAAGCAATAAGGTACTCATGGATACAAGTATCACATAATGTTCTCAGGGCTACACACACACACCCACATATGATCATAATCTAGTACGATCATCAAATATATCTACACATAAAACATATATGGAAACATGTGTAAATGAGATCCCAAGAGGTAAGGAACATCCTACCTCAAAAGTTGGAAAAACCTCTTTGCGGTTTTATTATCGTCAAAGATGATATGTCAAAGTATCGAGTTGTTGATGCATCAATGCTCGAGGTATGTCAAGGGTTTCCTAGAACCAAAAAGCTATTTTATTTGAAAAATAAATAAAATATGATATGCAATGATACCTTCTCTCTCCGAGATAATTTTCAAATTATGATTTAGATCAAAGCATGTGCTAACAATATTATCCTTTTCAATTATCTTTTTATTATTATATTTTTATAATTTCTTATAAATTTATCCTTTATAATTATTATTTTTTGATAATTTATCATAATTTATCATTTTATAATTATATTTTAGTAATTTATCATTAGTTATCCACTTATAATTATCTTTTTATAATAAATTATCTTTTTATAATAAATTATCCTTTGATTATAAATCATCCTTTGGTAATTTAGAAACTATAGATTGATAATTTTTATTAATTATGATTGATAATATCACAATTATCATTTCATAATTATAATAACTATCCTTTAATAATACATATAAATATCTTGTGATAATTTTGATAATATCTCACACCATATAATTATCCTTTAATAATTTGAATAATATTATCTTCGATAATGTCATATAATTTTTCTTTGATCATTCAAAATAATTATCTCTTCATAATTATTAATAATTCATCCTTTGATAATTTTATTTTAAATTATCATTTGATAATCTGATTGAATTATCATTGATAATTTGATGAAATTATTATTTGTTAATTATGCATAATTTTCTTTCGACAATTTGATGAAATTATCATTTGATAATTATTTATACTTATCTTCCAACAATTTCAATAAACCAACCTTTTATAATTTGATGCAATTATATTCAGATATTGTTATCTCATTAATATCTTGAAACAATTTCTTGTAATTGTCCTCCAATAATTTCATAAATTATCCCTAGATAAATTAGGTTCTATAGATTTATTTAAATTCCACCATTTTTTCACTTCAATTTAGGATGAAAGAAAAATGTAAGAATAAAATTAAATAATTAAATAAAAGGTGAAAAGGAAAAAAAACCTCACAAACCCATGGCCAGTGTGCAAGGGGTGAAGATGAGAGTTATATGCGCCTAAATATGAAAACAAAACCTAAAACAAATAGGCTCGGTTCTCCAAATGTGTGCAGATGGGTCATGGGAGTGGCCAAGGATGAAGGATGCAACCCCGAAAATTTCCAATACACTTACCACACACTACCAAAAAACTGGATTTTATTATCACTGAAAAAGGCCTTTATCAGCACCAAAAAAACAGTATTAATCAAAATGCTATTAAATAGGGGATACAATTTATTAGTGCTATTTTTAGCACTAATAAAGGCCCCCTTTATCAGTGCTATTCGATGCATTGATAAAGTCCCCATTTATTAGTGCTTCAACTAGCACTGATAAAGGCTTCCCAGTCTGGGCATGCTGTTTATATAACAGCACACCCAACAACCTACAAAAAAAATAAAGAGTCGACCAAAATAATCCAGACAACAAAAATAACCTGCATAAACCAGCAAAAACCTGCTAAAAAATAACCAGTCATATTATATATATACAAAAGAACCACATACACAATGAAAATGATGAAAAAACAAGAAACACACACAAAAGTTTGGAAAACAATGCTATATACATTTAATTGAAATCATGAATACAAAAATATTCACACATGGTATATACCAAAAAAACTTCTATATGAATTTTGAACAGTGTTTTATAAAATTACATTTACAAATATCCAACAAATAGTTAAAAACATTAATGTTTCCTCTTTTAACGTATGTGGTCCCCTCTAAAAAATGTCCTTCGATGGAAATAGTCACCAACAAAATCATTACAACTCGATAAAAAGGTTCCAAATATATAAAAAAACAAATATTACGTTAGTAATACAATGAAGAAATAAATTAAACAATAATATGAAGAATACATTAAAAAATGTCAATTTTTAATAAAAATTACACATTTGGAGTCATATCGGTTACACCATGCATCATATTGATGTAGGGTTGATTCATACATGTCATAAATGACTGATGGACCATTTTAATAAAGTATCGAAACAATCAGAATGCATTTCCTCAGTTTTCAGTATTTCTGATTTGTTTTTTTAGTAAATGTCATTTTAAACCGAAAACATGCAATTTGAGTCATACTGGTTGCATTGTGCGTTAGTTTGATGTGAGACTGCTTCATACACGTCACAAAGGACTTACAAATAACTGTACTTAATTTATAATACAATCAGAGTGCATTTTCTTGGTTTTTAGTGAGTGATACGTTTTGAGTTAAATTGTCAATTTTAAACTAATAGCAGGAACTTTTAGTCATACCGGTAACACTGCTCATCAGATTTAGGTGGGGTTGATTCCTTCACATCACAACTGACTTATGAATCATTGAAATAAAGTATAAGAACAATATGATTGCGTTTTCTCTGTTTTCAGTGTGCCAATTGTGTTTTTTTACTTGAATTAATGTTAATTTTAAATAATAAGACACATTTGGAGTCATATCGAGGACATTGTGCCTCATATTGAGGTACAGTTGATTCTTACATGTAAAAAATGACTGATGGATCATTTTCCTAAAGTGTAAAAACAATTTGAATGCATTTCCTTCATTTTTAGTTTGTAAATTGTGTTTTTTTACTAAAATGTCATTTCAAACTGAAAACATGCAATTTGAGTCACACTGGTCGCATTGTGTGTTGGTTTAACATGAGACTACTTCATACATGTCACAAAGGAATTACAAGTCTCTGTCTTTAATTTGGAATAAAATTGGAGTGTGTTTGCTTGGTTTTTAGTGAGTGACACGTTTTGAATTAAAATGTCAATTTTAAACTAATAGCGGACACTTTTATCTATACTGGTCACACCGTTCATTAGATTGAGGTGGGGTTGATTCCTACATTTCAAAACTGACTCATGGATTGTTTTCCTAAAGTATCAAAAATATATGAAGGCATTTTCTCAGTTTTCAGTATGTCAGTTGTGTTTTTTACTTGAATTAATGTCAATTTTAAATAACAAGACACATTTGGAGTCATACCGGTGACACTATGCATAGGATTGTGGTAGAGTTGATTCTTACACATCAAAAATGACTGATACATCATTTTCATAAAGTATCAAAATAATAAAAATTTATTTCCTCAGTTTTCAATATGTCAGTTGTGTTTTTTAATAAAATGTCATTTCAAATAAAAAACATACAATTTGAGTCATACTGGTCGCATCATGCATCGGTTTAATGTGAGACTGCTTCATACACGTCAAAATGGACTTAATAATCACTTTCATTGATTTTGAAGAAAATCGGAGTGTGTTTTCTTGGTTTTTAGTGAGTGACACTTTTTGAGTTAAAATGTCAATTTTAAACTGATAGTAGACACTTTTAGTCATACCCATTGCACCGTTCATCAGATTAAGGTGGGGTTTATTCCTACACTTCAAAACTGACAGATGTATTTTTTTCCTAAAGTATAAAAATGATCCAACTTTTTTTGCTTGGTTTTCAGTATGTCAGATGTGTTTTTCTTACTGGAATTAATGTAAATTTTAAATAAAAAGACACATTTGGAGTCATAATGATGACACTGTGCATCGTATTGATGTTTGGTTGATTCCTACACATCAAAAATGATGGATGGATCATTTTTCAAAATTATCAAAAAAATTGGAATTCAATTCCTTGGTTTTCAGTATGTTAGTTGTGTTTTTTTACTAAAATGTCATTTCAAACTGAAAACATGAAATTTGAGTCATATTGGTCGCATCGTGAATTGATTTGATTTGAGACTACTTCATACATATTACAAAGGAATTATGAATCACTATCTTTAATTTGGAAGACAATATGAGTACATTTTCTTGGTTTTCAGTGAGTAACATGTTCGGAGTTAAAATGTCAATTTTAAACTGATAGTGGACACTTTTAGTCACATCTGTCACACTGTTTGTCATATTGAGGTGGGGTTGATTCCTACACATCACAACTGACTCATGGATAATTTTTATAAAGTATCAAAACAATCCAAACGTGTTTACTCAGTTTTCAGTAAGTCAGTTTAAATTTTTACTTGAATTAATGTTAATTTTTAATAAAAATCGCACATTTAGAGTCATACCAGTGACACTGTGCATCATATTTAGATGGAGTTGATTCATATACATCATAAATGACTGATGTATTATTTTCATAAAGTATAAAAATAATCACAATGCATTAACTTGGTTTTCAGTATGTCAGTTGTGTTTTTTACTAAAATGTCATTTCAAACTGAAAACATGCAATTTGAGTCATACTGATCGCATCGTGCGTCGGTTTGACATGATACTACTTCATACACATCACAAAGGACTTACAAATCGATGTAATTAATTTGTAATACAATTGGAGTGTGTTTTCTTGATTTTTAGCAAGCGACACATTTTGAGTTATATTGTCAATTTTAAACTGATAGCAGACACTTTTAGTCATACTGATCACATCGTTCATCAGATTGATGTGGAGTTGATTCCTACATGTCACAAATGACTCATGGGTAATTTTCCTAAAGTATTAAAATAATATTAATGTGTTTTCTTAGTTTTTATTATGTTAGTAGTGTTTTTTTACTTGAATTAATGTCAATTTTAAATAACAAGACACATTTGGAGTCATACCAGTGACACTGTGCATTGGATTGAGGTGTGGTTGATTCCTATACGTAACAAATTACTGATATATCATTTTTATAAAGTATCAAAACAATCGGAATGAATTTCCTTGGTTTTCAGAATGTTAGTTGTGTTTTTTCACTAAACGAATTGCATGTTGATTGGTTTTTTAAAAGAAATTGGTGGTCCTCATTTACAGGGTATGTGTGTTGTTGATAGACCACAAAAGATAAAGAGTGTCCAGAAGGGATTTCCCCATCCCTTTATTTTTTTTGTGACATCTTTGATCCTTGTATGGTCGACATGAAATTACATACCCCTTCTGCAACATAGCTTTAGTCGGACCAGTGAAGAACCAAGGGTCATATATTTAGGACCTATGAATGAATATATGATAGTTGGTTCTTCACTGGGTTGAATAAAGAGTATAGTAAGCTCCTATGCCCATTATGTCTAAAGATGTCACAACAAACTCAAGGGATTGAGAAACCCCTTTTGGATACTCATTATCTTTTGTGGCATATCAACAACACACATACCCTATAAATGAGGACCACCAATTTATTTTAAAAAACCAATCAACAAGTAATTTATTTAGTGTGAAAACAAGGAATACCAATAGCCATGATTTTTAGTGGGGCGTTTAGCCTATACAAATCACAACATTAACATCAAATAAAGAGAAAGATATGATAGAGAATATTGTTAAAGTCAAAAGTATTTGAGAAGTTTACCATATTCATTCTATATTTTTACATTCTTCCATCAGATATTCTTCCCATTCCTTTCTAAGCATATCTATTTCATCTTTTGAATATGACTATTTTTTGCAGTCATGATAGTACTAAAAAATATAAATACACAATGAATTAATAATTATTATAAATTAAATAAAAATTATATTAAAAAATACCTCTTCAGGGATGTTGGTTTGTTTATGGAATATGATCTCTTTCATAAATTTACAAAAATAATAACCACATAATTTACCATTTTTTGTTTCAGGCACTGTAGAAATATTGAGAAAAATAAGTAATTTTTTATGTGTTTGGATAGTTAAATATTATTATATATACCCTAATTTCTATCCAGTCATAGTACTTGTCAGGTTTCTTGTCCTTTTACCCTGTCTTCATTCCATGATGTATACAATATTCATGCACCAACCTATCATAATAGAATCTTCATTAAAAGATAATATAAATTATATAATGAGATTTTTAGTTCTAAAATGTTGGATGTAGTGTATTACAAATTGAAAAACAACATCATTTCTAGTTGGTTTGTTGGATATCAATGCATTGAATCTATAAAATAAAACTTTGGAGTATCCAAATTGACCACAATGAGCTTCTAATGCTACCTAAGAATACAAAAAAGAATAAGTAATGAATGAAATTAAAATATATTTGATATTATTAAATTGTATAGTTTTACCCCTGAATCCTTGGTATTAAGAAGAGTCTGTCATTTATAAATTTTTTATTAAATTATTTGAGAAGTTCTGCCACTATTTCATCCTCTTTCTTTGAAGTTATGTCTTATTTTTCTATAGGGGTGACGTGAGGACTCGCGAGTCCAAATTTTTGTTCATGGGGAAATCCGTTCAAATTTTTTTCATATATACACCTGCAAAAAATATGAAATGTATTTAGTCATAATTATCATAGTATATTATCTTTTGGAAAATCAAATCATGAAAACATACCTCATGTAAACATTTACAACTGAGCCGCCTAACCAATCATAGTTGAGGATTTCAGTTTCAATCTTCACACCAATGAAATACGGATCTTCCCCTCTATACATATTTTATTCAAAATAAATTATGTGATTACCACCATCTTTCAACTTCGTATCAACATGAGCCTTCAATGATAACAATTTTGGATATAGAACGGGGGGGGGGGGGTTAAAGTGCTTTGGGTAGATCATTTTGATCGGTTGGTTGATCCTTGAGATGGTTTTGAACCAGTCTTTCATTTCACCCCCTTTCCATTGTCTGTCTATAATAATTGCATCGATTAAAACCTTGTTTCATTAAATTTTTAAGGTTTATCTTGAAAATTAAATTGGAAATTCATACCTCATTGTTGACTTGTTTTTTTACAAGATGTGACGACCATGTAATTAATGTTTATAGAGATTTTTCTATCATATGAATATTTGAATCATCAATTGAAATAGATAGCTTGACACTAAACTCTAGGGCTACATTATTTGACACTCTGAAATGATCTTTCAAAATAGGTCTGTTTTGTATCATGTCATTCTGGATATTGAACACTGTTTCCCTCGGTACAAGGAGATGATTTGGTGTTGATAGATATAAATCATAGTCATTTTCACCCTGTAGAATATCAATACAGGAAAGGTATTAGTGTCTAGTGTCTAGCTAATTCACATTTCATAAATATAATTATTAGAAAATTGACTACCTCATTTAAGAATTATTTTTTATGGGAATGGATCGCCTCAAAACTGGTGGAGGTGGAGTGGGATCTTCACGTGCGGGTTGTTCTTGAGTTGTTTCTTCTCATTGACTCCCCCATCAAACTTGTTATCATCTCTCTCTATTATTTAATTCTTCTTGAAACATAGCTAATTTTTATCTTATCTTTTTCATTTCCTCAGTTTGATCCTCTACTTGTTTTTTTTTCTCAAAATATGTTTTGGGTGTCACCCCAAAACCCAAACCTCTGACGTGGTCATACTTTTCTAGCTACTTCAAGGACACTGAAAGTATGTATGCATCTAGTGTGGGTGTTGTTGATTCTTATGACTATTTCAGATAGAAATTATAGAAAAATAAGTCATCATTATTATGTAATAGAGATTTAAATATTTTTTTATTATGTCATACTTATACATGTTTCCCACACTTTTTGTGTGTTTTCATCTATTAGTTTTCCATCTTTAGTTACATGCACCTCCTTCCATAGCACATGGCGTGGGATGGAAGTGGATGTGGATTTGAACTATTCAAGATGTATATAAATAGATGAACATATTTATTGTTTTATTTTATATCAAATTAAAGTATTATGGTATATTTAAAATATGTACATTTTTTTTTTCAAGTGATGCATACCCCATCCTTGATTTACGGTTGGGGTACGCTGGTTTTGATGCCCATTGTTTATTTTCAGCACTCAGTTTCTGTTTCATAAATAAAAAACTTTCAATCAAAGTGATGAATACACATAACATCTAACCGTGTATTACCAAATGCAATGTAACTAAAAATATTGATTCGTAAGACGGCTAGTAAATGCATCCCACGATGCTTGGGTTATCAGGTGTGCATAAATAAGAGTTGGGTGCAGTTTTTTCCCTTCAGCATCTTTAAGATGATATTTCATTAAAAGTGTGTGAAAACCCAAGTAAATCCTTCTAGAAACCCTTAAGACATAGTGTTTGTGCGAGTTATCTACTATAAATGCACTCTACAAGAGATGATGAAGTGTAAGTCAATGTTTCATTATTTAATTTTTAGTAAATTAAAAAAATGATATCATAATGTTACCGTAATATCTCCACACATCAGTGTCTTAATCTAATCCACAACATGGTTCCATTAAGTTACATCAATCACCACATGTTTCTTATTGAAAATTCTAATGTAACTACTGAATATGGCCTTTTTGGGGTTATCATGTTGGCCCCACTTATTCCATACAATCTCATATTTGATGCCCTTCTATTTATCCATAATGATTTTTTTCTAATACTGTCAAACTACAGTGCTCCTATTTTTTCTACATCGTCAGTGCTTCTTTAAATCTCATTTCCTCAGATCCACCATCATCAATATATTCCTCCAGCTCTAGAAGGCTAGCATCGACATATGCAGATAGTGGTTGTACCTATGCACTGAGAGCAGCAATAGGTTGAGAAACCTATGGTTTTCCTGCACTGCGAGTAACAGCAGGTTGAGAAACTGTTGTGCCTAGGTATTGTGAGCATCATCACGTGAAGAATTCATTATATGTAAAATTGTTTTAATATTTAATATAGATAACATAAAATAAGTAACAAACATATGTTAACATAAGGCAATAGGTTGAGAAACCTGTTGTTCATCTGCACAGTGAGAAGTAGCAGGTTGAGAAATATGTTGTGTTTGGGGATTGAGAGCATCATCACCTGCAGAATTCATTATCTGGAAAATTAGTTTAACCTTTAATTTAGATAATATAAAAGTAACAATGAATAGATATTAACATAAAGTAACACAATGTATATTCGAAAAAAATATAACCTGATTATTGAACTCTCTCTTTTTAAAGGTTGAAGGGATTTGAACCCTCTATAGACTATCAAAATAACTTCATTGTGGTATCTTTTAACATAAAAAACACCATCTACACTAGGACCACTATTAAATGATTTCAAAATCCCAATTAAAGGGTCATCCTCTATTGAATTTTCATCTAACTCTTCAGTGGTTTTAGTCAATAATAGAACAATTGACCTGTTTTGGTTGGCAGGATCTGGAACATAAAATACTTGTAATACATGTGATTCTAATATAAATGGTTCTTATTTTTACCCTTTCTTACTAAAATAAACTTTCATCAATCCCAACCCATCTATTTTAACAAAACTTTTGTTATCAACCCACTTTCCCAAAATATTACATATTCACATAAATTGGATTTCTTTCCTTATCACCAGAAACATGAATCGATTCAGCCACAAGTGTAACTCTACTATTCTATCTGTTACTGTCTTCATCAAGTTCATTAGTATAGAATTTATAACCATTAATTACATAATCATTTTTAGATAATACGTACACACCTGGTCCTCCGGCTAGCCATCAAAGTCGTTCTGAAATTGAGTCTAGATTTTCATTTGACTCCTTAAAAATATGGTCTTAATGCCATCCTAAAAACTGTTTATTATGTTTATTTGATATCCATTTTTCATTCCATGATGGATTCTAATGCCTAAAAATTTATTTATGGGTTTAAAAATATGGTTCAACATCCAAACTGTTATGAAAAACATAAAGGTGGGCCTGCTCCTGATATGTAATATTTATTGTGATGACTTCCTTTCCATAAATTCCTTCTCCCACAAGTCACCTAGTGTGACGAGATTTCATTAGACCAATTCTTTTCACACTGAACAGGTATTCGGTATAGAATTCAATAACTTCCTGAACAATATATCACTCTTCAATACAACCCTCTGGCTAACTTCGATTTTTGACATACCCTTTCAAAATATTCATATACCGTTCAATGGAGTACATCCATCTATAAGGACCATATAGCATAATCTCTCTTACCAATTTAACCATAAATTGAACCATTATATCAAAGGATGTTGGCAGGAAAAACATTTCCAATTCAGATAATATAATATCAATTTCTCTTTCCATAGTCGGCAATTTTTCCAGGTCTATAACTTTGCTACATATAGTTTTGAAGAAGAAACATATATTTGTTAATGTATGATTGAAATTCTTGGGCAAAATTCAATGTAAACCTATAGGATTTAGATCTTGCATCAAAAAATGGAATTCATGTGATTTTATATCTTTTAAATTTAAATCGTGCATTTACATGATGTTCTTGATATTTGATGAATACCCCTTTGGAACATTTACGCCATTCAAGAAGTTGAAAAACAAAAATCTCTCCTACCTGGAAAGAGTGTAAGTTGCAAGAGGAAGAAATTTTCATTTTTCACCCTTCATCGGTGCCAACTCTTCTCATATTCCCATGTCAACCATCTCCAACCTTGCCTTAATTTCATCCTTTGTTTTACTGAGTTCATTTAGCAACGTGCTGATGACATTATCACATACATTTTTTTTTTCAACATTCATAACATTAAGAAAATGTCTGACGTATAGACAATTCTAGTATGGTAATTAAAAAAATTGATTTCTTTTTTCAACAGGTTTTTTAAGGTTTTTAAAAATGGTTTACCAAAAGAAGTGTCCACATTGTACCTTTCTCAAACAGTTGATCACCTATTAGTGGAGATGGTGGTGTATGTTCTTATAAACTTCTATCAAATGATGTATTCTAAGATTGGTACTTAGTTCATTGAGGTAGAAATTTGTGATGTCCTAGAAACGTAGTTTTCGATGAATGTTCCAACCTAATTGATTATGTTCCTTATTCACAGATGGCACAACCAAGTGTTCCTTTAATTCTATATCCTGACAAAATTTCATGAGTAGGAAATTCATTTATCATCCTATACAATATGGATCTCAATGTGAAGTCTTCATTTCTGTAAGCATCATACATCATAACACCTGAATCCCACAATAATTTCAACTCCTCGATCAATGGAGCCAAATAAACATCAATATCATTACCCAGTTGTTTTGGTCCTGATATAAGCATAAATAACATGATGTGTTTTTGTTTCATACATAACCACCATGTCAAGTTAAAATTTACTGACATAACTAGCCATGTACTGTGAGTGCTTCTTTGAAAACCAAAAGTATTCACTTCATCTATAGATAAACCAAGATGAAGGTTTCTCGGCTTATTTCCAAATTTCGGATACTCGTGGTCAATTCTCTTCCACTGAGGAGAGTCTACTGGATGCCGTAGTTTTCCATATTTATTTCTTCTATCTGCATGCCACTTCAATTTCTCTGTATTCTCATCACTTCCATATAGGTGGCTAAACCTTGTAATGATTGGAAAGTACCATGAAACTTTCATAAGACCAGATTCATCTTTCTTGTATTAAGAAGAACTACAATTTGGGTATTCTCTAAGTGATTTTTTGTTCTTGAGAAATAGTGTATAGTCATTTGGTAAATCATGTGTTCTTTCATAAATCATACCCATTGAGCGTAGCATTCGTTTGGCATCATATGTTCGGCTTGGAAGATCATTATCTTTTGGGAGAATGTCATTCAAGAGAGAAATTAATTCTGTAAAACTAGAGTCACTCCATCCATTACCTACTTTCAAATTATACACCTTTAGTATGACTGACAATGCTGTATATTTAGTGCAACCGTCATACAATGGCGTCTTTTCACAACTCTTTAACTTCTCAAACAATTTTGGGAAATCATGAATTTCATCTTCAACTTTCCTTGTAATTTCTTTAATACGATCATCATCACCGTGAACATATATAATCACGTCCTTGATATAGTCTTCTTTATTTTCCATGCTTGTAATCATATCAAATGATCCATAAAACGCAGTGTTATCCCATTCACTAGCTACATTCTCTTTTTTCCATGTTTATTCTAACATTTATAACTTTGATCTATTCCGTGACAGATCAAGTATTCTTATAACTCCTCTTGACTAACTTGTCTTGAATAAAAACAGTCTAAACATAGAAAAAGGATTTGAGAAGGATCATATGTATGATATTTTTCAAATTTTATGAACTCTTCCACTCCATCTTCATACTCTTTTTTCAGACGATTGGAATCCATCCATTCTTTATTCATATCCATCCTATTTGATTCGGTGATACTAATATTTAACAAAATAAATACAAAAAATGTTGATATACAAATTAACCATGGCTAAAAAAAGTAATATACTTTAAAAAATCCTTTGAAAAATATTTATAAAATCACAATTGAAATACCATTAAAAAACCAACCATTTACAAAAATTCCTCTTTTATATAAAAAAACCTTTTTAAAATAAACCAATTAGTTCCAAACATCCTTTCTCAAAACCCCAATTCCTTTTTTAAACCACTTTAAATAAATTTAAAAAAAGGGGTATGTTGAACACATATAAATTTTTAAGAAACATTTCAAAACACTTGAATCATTTTAATAGTAAACCCCTAACAAAATAACTAGATGTCATTATCACTTCCCTCTGTCTAGATAATGAAAATAATTGATGGTCTCACACCTTATATGTCTCATGAAACCCCCTATCTTGCTTTGATCACTAGTTTTCAATGTTCCTCCCATAAACATTATAGATTGACCGAACACCGATCCAGCATAAGGGGGATGTAATAAATATAATAATTTAATCCTCTATATAGAACCACCGATCAAGAAACAAAATGTCATGGGATATACCATAGGTAATAGTGTGTGAGGATCTAAAAAAACACCATAACTACATATACCAACATCTCATATATGTTTCATCCAATAATAACATGGTCCACCCAATTAAACCATAATTAAATCATCATAATGGAACCTTCCCACTAGCCTTGTCTTAAAAACAACTAGAGGTACCATAGAAGTTTGTGTACCAACAAGGGTAGCATGAATCAATACCTCCCACCTAGACACCCAAGTTACTATTAACAAAAAACCATGGATTTGAGAAAGAAATAAAGATAATTTCCAAAAAAAATGTCACTCACCTCACATCCAACACCATCAAATATAAAATCCCCTTTTCACATCATACATTCATCATATAAATAATCAATAACCCATAACTAGTCAAACAAGTATATAGGAAATCATTGAGGGTCACATGATAAATAAACCATTTACTTTTTAAAGTGAAAAATGGATCTTAACATGAAAACCAACTTAGTATGTAGATTCTCACTCCCCTTCTTTAAAGTCTCATCATTTTAACAATTTTGGAAGCAATTGAAAGAAAATCCCTTTTTATTTCCAAAACATTTTCCAAGCATATGGAAAATTCCTTTGAAAAAACAAAAAAGTAATAATACCTAAATTTACTATTAAAAACATTTAAATGACCCTATGAACCTTTTCAAATATGCTTTTCATGATAATTAATCTAATTTAAAAATAGTACATGAAATTCTTTTGAAAACACCCTTATACCAATCCAGAAATTTAATAAAGAAATTTATAATTTCACCCAAGAACCCATACATTACTATAATTTAATTGAAAGTAAATTTATAAAGTATACACATTCCATGAATTATAAGTTAAAGGAAGAGAAAAGAATAACCTACTTTAAACTGAATGGTAACCAATTCACAACATGTCACCTTCCACGTAAAACACTCAAAAAACCTAAAGCCATAAATCCTCATAAAAAATGAATTTTAGTTCCTCGGAGAAGGATAAACCTATGGTAAATAGAGAAGAGAATAGGGATGGGGGAGATAAAGTAGAAAGAGTAGGAAGAATTCTTGAAATGGAAAAATAATTGTTTTCTTTAATAATTCAAAAAAAATTACATAACATGAACTTAAGAAATCATAGAATATTATAATTCTCATTTCCAAAATAAATCATATCGTAATAAAAAATAAACTATGAATAAAATATCACTACATGGAAAAAAATCATAATATGGTAAATATAAGTGAAAATATAAACCTTTTCACAACAATTTTTTTGAAACATTGAAGTGAAAATTATATTTAATTTTTTTTGTAGGGAAATAAATTACTATTGAAAAAATTATTATAAATAGTTCCTAATAAAAATTTATTAAATAGACACAAAAGTTTTAAAAATGATACATAAAAATACTTTAATTTTTTTACTTTTAATAGAATCATTAATAATACAAACTCGAAAAGATTTAATTTATTTAGGAGGAAAGGCCTCTGTAATGTAGTAAATAAGAGACCCCTAAGTCATGGTGTTGTAGTTGTGTGAGACCATTAGTTCATTTGGGAATAATCTATGACCTATCAAGGGATGAGTAGTGTGGTAATGAAATTCAATTTTGGAAATTCAATGTGGGTGTTAGCCCATCATGATAGTTTGTAATTTGGGTAATGATTAGTTGTGGTTTATTAAAATCCTATAATTTTTTTGGTTACTAACAAGCCCATGTGAGGATGTGGAGAGTCAAACTTTAAGACTCATGTCTGGGTAAGTGGATGGGTCCTTGAGTTATTACATTGGGTTCAGTGATGTGAGCATGTATAGGAGTTGTTTTCAATGATTTTGAGTGTCAATATTCAGCTAACAATGAGAGATGGTCATGATTATGTTTTGGTAGCGATGGAATTTATTAGTGCACATTGGGAGTGGTGTGTAAGTGAACCTAACTCATAGGTAGAGGTGGTTGTTTTGTGTGTGTGCATAAGTGGCTAAATTACACTGGTAGATGATAGATACTCATGTAAGGGTATTTATTAGAGGAGATCAAGAATGAATCAATAATGTCAACCTATAGAGTGGGGTTTGGGTTGTTAGGGGAATTTGGTGATGGGATCTAGTATGGTTTGTCAGTTAGTTCATGGGTTGATTCATGTGATAAATCATAATGAAGTTTTATTTAGACATATACACTTGGGAAATTAAGAAAACTTGGTATTATTTAGACATCATTTGAGAGACATATTCTATGAATTATTGATTGGATTAAAAAGGTATTGTGAAAGAATACGATACCTAACATTGGAGTTTTTTGAATTCTGGGCATATTCAAGAAGAATATTGGAATTGGGAGTCCGATTCATAGGCTCAATAGCCCAAGATGGTCGAGAAATACCTCTAGAGACACTTCTCAGGGATGATAAGTCATTATAGGGGGATATTATAATGGAATCAGACTCTCTAGGTGTGTTATTCCTTATTTTAAACCTTTATTTTAAGTGATTTTAGTTATTATCTTTTAAAGTGAAATCATTCCCTTAGTTATGTATATCGATACCCATTTGGTTATCACCAACCCATGGTGATCTGGAATGGGATTCAAGCCTTGTACTGATCCATATTGGGCGACATGTCATGTCAACCCATGTTAGGTTGTTACATATATTCACATTAATACTTCTAGGAATGAACATTTTCATCACCACCTAAGTATCATTATCTTCTGAAAGTAGAGGCTCAATCTTAATCTACTACATAGTGTGATACTCTTTATTATAGATTGTAATTATTAACCTCAAAATTTCATAGCTCACATAGAAAAATCATGTTATGTAGAATATCAAATAATTATCCTTTTACTAAAACCCGACAACACGACTTTCTCCATCATAGTGTGTTCACATTGACTCCAAGTAAACTTAATCATTCATATTGAGATGTCTTATATGGCATGGAAATCAAAAAGTAGGTAGAACCACCAAGGTCTTCCTAAGCCACATCATGAAATGTATAAACTCCCCATGACATGAATAACTCTTACACATTCCCCTCATAGTGTGGCCATTATTTCCATTACATGAACAACTATTATATAAAAATGGAATTATCTATATTCCCATTAAAAAGTTCATGAATATTGATATTTTATCTCCCATAGTGGGTAGACTCCCCCTTTTACAATACATTTCACTAATATTATAACCTCCAGTTCATTCTCCATTTATTTAACAAAATTCTAAATTTGAGTTTCAAGATTAAGAAAATTCTTAAAATATTACTAAATACTAAAATATTTTTCTTGATTAATCTTACCACATAAAATTATACCATCAAAAAATATATTCATCTAATTCATAATTTAATATAGGAAACAAAATATTAGGCTAATAACACCACTACAATAAATTTCACCAACTTAAATTTATCAGTTTCAAGCAATAACAAAATTTTTATTCTACCATGATGAAAACCCACATTGTATTGAAGACTTTTAAATCAACCAATTCAAAATATGGTATAGGAAAATTGAATTTTACCAAATATAATTTGTGAGAAAACAAGGACTACCAATGGCCATGATTTCCAATGGGGTGTTTAGCCCCTACTATTCACAAATCACCATCAATATCAAACTATAATAAGTGAACCAAATGAGAAAGAATAAAAAACTAACCTCCGAGGTATGGTTAAGCACACAGTAGAGATGTGCTCGCGGTGTAGGAGAGACGTGATAGAGGAGAGTTGTCACATAGGAGAGGTAATGTAGGAGGAGAGCTGCGGTGAAGGAGAGGTGCGGTGGATGAGAGTTACTGGTGGAGGAGAGGCATGATGAAGGAGAACTATGTGGTGAACCTCGGTTAGCAGCAGCGGGCGAGGAGGAGGAGGGGATATGAGAGGAGGGAGGAGGGTTAGACAGGAGGGAGGAGAGGAGGTGGCAGCGGTGATAACATCGACAATGACAGCAGCGGCGACAGTGGTGGTAGCGGAAAGGATCCTCTTCCGTGAGATCTTGAGGGGTGTGATGAAGGAGGATAAAGTTAGGTTTAATTTATAAAACCCACCAAAACTTTTATCAGCACTAGATAAGAAGTACTGATAAATGTATATTTTATCTGCACTAAAATTAAAGCACTGATAAATCATACTTTTATCAGTGCTTTTTTAGCACTAATAAAGGCCCATCTTTATCAGTGATACAATTGAAAGAGTTAATAAGACATGCCTTTATCAACGCTGTTTTAGCGCTAATAAAGGCCGATCATTATCAGCACTTAAAAAGTGCTGATAAATGGATGTTTTATTAGTGCTTTTTAATTAGCGCTGATAAAACATACCATTTATTCTTAATTATCAAATTATAACCAATATATTTATTAAAGACATATATTTATAATGTAAATTATAATTTAATATATATAAATATAAATCGATATATTATTTTTATTTTTATTTTCATAAGTTTTTAAATATATATATATATATGTCTGTGTCTCTGTATATATTCATTAAAGACATATATTTATAAGTAAATATATTCAAAAGGTATTCATAAATATATATTTATCATTTAGAAAAAATATTTTGTAATTTTATAATTATTTAAATATTTTTATATTTAATTATTTATTTATAATTATAATTATATATAATATATTTAAAAAGTAAATAATTATATATAACTAAATATTTATATTTTTCAATATAATAAATACATTTATTGTTTATTTAAATATATTTATCATGATTTTAAGTATTTATGAGAAGATAAAGCTTAATATACATAGGAAATGAATGAATACACCAAGTATATGTAGTACTATAGTATATATGGCCAACATTAGGGTAATAAATGAGCATATAATCATGAGAAGAAGGTATGAATCAATTGACACATTCATTTGGAAGCATAAATATATATATATATATATTTAATAAGTATTTGTGTATATATATATTAAAAATTATTTAAATATAATATTATAAAAATATAGTATAACAAATATATAATAAAGATATAACTAAAACTAATAAACATAAATAAGACATAAACATAATAAACATAATAAACATGCATTTTTTATTTAATGTATACATATAATCCTTATTTTTTAATATAATTAAAATATTTTTATATAAATTAATAATATTTTCTATTAAAAACTTTTATTAGCACTGTTATTAGTGCTGATAAAGTCTCATTTTTATCAAATATTTTTGTTAGCACTGATAAAAGGGGGACTTTATCAGCGCTAATATTAGCGCTGATAAAAGGTAGATTTTTCAGCTCCCTTTTCTAGTACTGATAAAAGTGCCCCTTTTATCAGTGCTTTTTGATTAGAACTGATAAAACCTAAGCGCTTCCCTTTCCTGCATTTGTGGTACTGACACTCAGAGTTCTTTATTTTATAACCAAAAAATTTAACTGAAGGTTTAATTAATGTTTTAACCAGATTTTAATGATAGAGTCACTAGATTTGCATCATTAAAATGTTTCTAATTTATTTTCAGTCAAAACTATGAGAAATCACAATTTTTAGGAAGCCTCGGGTGTTGAAAATGTAGGTAAGGCGTGAAGTTATGGATAGTGAACTGTAAAATCGAATAGAAATTAAATCAATTAAATCAATTATTTAACATAAATTTTAAATAATGTTAAACGCCCATTGCGTATAAAAGTTATACCCTGACTATAGTAAACCCCCTATTTTGGATCCAATGATGGTCTCAGATTTCTCGTACGATGCTCCATTTGAGAGATATTAAATATTTTTTATTTAAAAATTGGATTGAATAATTAATTAAATATAAAAATGTTCATTTCATGAGGGAGGCGTCTAAACACCCAATGCTTACAAATGTTATACCTCACCTAGGATAAACACCACATTTCAAACCTAACAGTGGTATCAGATTTATCATATGACACACCGTTTGAGAGATATTAAATTATATTAATATATATATATATATATATATTAAATATTATTTAATAACTTTATCTCACCCAAAGGTCTGACGCCTTCGAATGTTATATCGATCCTAGGGTAAAAACCATGTTTCAGACCTCACAATACTCTTGAATTTCTCATATGATGAACCATTTTAGAGTTATTAAATTACTTTGAATAAATTGTTCACATTTAATATAATATATTTAATATTTTTATAGTATCTTTTTTTGGGATTTACAGGCCTTTGAATCTCGCACTAACTCATATTCTTACTCAGAATCCACAAGGCATCAAGTAGATGTTAGATTACAAGGTTATCAGACCGCATTGTCATCTTCTTCGCACATCATGCATGCACCCCACAATTAGTAATCATACCACGATAGTCACATGTCAAGTATACACATACCAATCTTCTAAAGGAAAACCTGACAAGTCATACCATGATAACAACTATAACACACATCAAGAGAAACATAGCATCATCATATACATTAATATGTGAATCAAACATCATCATGTAATAAATCTGTCATCAATATCATGGAATAAAATCATCCCATATCATGGGATAAACACACATATAGCATAATCTTAAGTAAGGTAGCACAATGATACATGTGATCAACATCGAACATGAATAATAAGCTACAAGGTACTCATGGAAACAAGTGTCACATAATGATCTCAGGGATACACACACACACCCACATGTGATCATAATCAAACACGATCGTCAAATATGTATATGCCTAAAATAAATATGGAAACATGTGTAAACGAGATCTCAAGATGTAAGGAACTTCCTACCTCAAAAGTTAGAAAAACCTCTTCATAGTTTTATTATCATCAAAGGTGATACGTCAAAGTCTCAAGTTGTCGACGCGTCGATGCTTGAGGTATGTCAAGGGTTTCCTAGAACCAAAATAGCTATTTTATTTCAAAAAGAAACAAAGTATGATATGCAATGATACGTTCTCTCTCCTGGATAATTTTTGAATTATCATTTAGATCAAAGCATGTGCTTATATAATTATCCTTTATAATTATCCTTTTATAATTATTTTTTGATAATTTCTTATAAATTTTCCTCTATAATTATTTTTTTGATAATTTTTCTTAAATTATCATTTGGTAATTATCTTTTTTTAATTAATCACCAATTATCATTTTATAGTTATCTTTTGATAATATATTATCCTTTGATAATTTATCAACTATAAATTGACAATTTTTAATAATTTGGCTTGATAATCTCACAATTATCATTTGATAATTATAATAATTATCCCTTGATAATACACATAAATGTAAAGACCCATAAATTTCCATGTATTTTTTTTAATTATATGGGAATTTTATGAGTCCACGAAAATTGACTGCGAGTGATTCTGAGGCCCGGTGTGGCCGGAATGAATTTCTGAATTTTTTAAAGTATGTTCTGTAAATGTGTGAGCGGGTTTTTGTAACTTTTGAACTGGTTCTTAGAATTGAAATATGAGGGAACCGTTGAACTCGAAGTGCCGATATTCACTTAAGGATACCTTCACCTCAACTGCTGTTGGTTGATGGTGAAATTTAGTTTTTGTGTTTTTTGTGGAAATAAAAATAAAATAAAGAATAACTTTTATTTTATTTTTAACCTCCCATTTGAATGCTAGGTGGTGGGGACCACCCAAGCTAGGAAACTCCCCCAGTTTAAAATTAAAGGTGGGGACCACCTGACTCTTGAACTCCCTATTTAATGAGGTAGGTGACTCTTGGTTCACTCATAATTAATTACGCCACCTTCCATTAATTTATTATTCCAACGTGAATTCAATTTAATGCACAATTCAATTGTGCCAAATTTAATGTGACAACATAACTAAATTGATTGTGCCAAACTAATTTAATTAATGTACAAATTTAAATAAATTAATCCTGAAGCTTTTTAAATTGGAACCACTCCTATCGCGGGGAAAAAGTTTGGGGAAAAGGAGAGGAGAGATTTTGTAGAACATTCTTTAACGAAGAATGACCTCTGGAATCGAAGAAAGAGGATGACCCTTGGGCCCAGATCGAAAGCATCTTGCGGTAGTGAAGAACGACAACGTCACCATCCCCAATGACTTCCTCTTCTTGCTCGTGACATATTCCAATGATACATAGAGGTAGGGTTTTTTATTTGCATACCCGTTACCCCATTCTTGACATTCTTCATGATTCAAGAATAAACAAGCCGCTTGATACCATTCTAACGTGGAGGGTTTGGGCCAAATGACCACAACCCAACCTCTCTGCAAACTTTGTGAATTTGGATGGTCTTGAAATGGTGGAGAAATCCAGAGACAAGTACGGAAGTCTTTGGAATGAAGAATGGGCCATCGGGGCGCACTCGGTGTCCCGAGGAACGTCACCGGTGACCCGTGCTGGTGACTGGCACTGGAGGGACTCGAGAACGGCGGCTGAAACACTGACCGGCCATGCGAAGGGGAGGCGACGAGCGTCTGTGTCACCAGGCGTTCAAGAGCCGCTGCACGAAGCCACAACGGTGAAGGATGGAGGTTGGCTCGCTGCCCGCCGTCGGTGATAGGGCGGCGTGCGACCGCGCCGTGCGGAGGAGGCTGGCCATCCAGCCAGTATGGGGGCCAAGCGGGCTTCCCATCACGGGCCACCCAGCACGGGCCTCCCAGAGAGCCGCCCAGCAGGCCGGGCCGGGCCGGACCTAGGGCCGGACCCGGGTCGGGTCGGGTCGGACCAACCGGGTCGGACCAGACTTGGACCGACTTCGAACCTTTTCGCTCTTTTAGTCATATCTTGAGCTATGTGCGTCTGTTTGATGAACTGTTTGTGGTGACAAAAAAGATGGATTGAGATGGTTCTTTTGGTATACCCCACTTGAGTTTTGGATAAATTTGGTGTACGACCGGGTTGGATCGAATATGAATCCAACCGGGCCCTCATGACTAAATGGATAATAACTTACAGACTGGGCGTCTGATTGACGCACAGTCTCTTGCGTTGAGACCAATTTTTACATGGTGGTCCTTTTTTATACTTCTTCATGGGACATTGTGGAAGTTGGAGTATCGACATGTGGATTGATGAGCGAAACCTCCCAGAATCAAGCGAGCTTAGTGCAGGAACCTTGTGGCTGACTGTAACATTAGAAAGGGATCCTATGTGGGTCTCTGCTTTGGGATCCTATGTGGGTCAATGTTCTAGGGTCCCACTTGGATCCACTCTAGGAAATCCATGTGGGACTACTCCAGGATCGTACGTGGGTCTGCTGTACTAAGATCCTATGTGGGTTTGATGATTTAGGATCCTATGTGGGTCTGATGATTTAGGATCCTACATGGGTCTGATGATTTAGGGTCCTACATGGGTCTGATGATTTTGGATCCTTTGTGGGTATGATGATTTAGGATCCTACATGGGCCTGCCTTTTAACAGAGTAAGATGATTCAGTAGTTACAACTAATCATCTTTATTATAGTACCTAAGATATACCTGGTGTGAGATGAATCTTTACCTTTGTTGTGATACCTTTGTGGTATTCTTCTGTGTGGCGATACCTTAGTGGTACTTACTTTCATGGTGATAACTTTGTGTTATTCTTCTGTGTGGCATACCTTTGTGGTATATACCTTCGTGGTGATACCTCTGTGGTATTATTCTGTGTGGTGTTACCTTTGTGGTACTTATCTTTGTGGTGTTACCTTCGTGGTATTCCTTCCTTTGTGGAATAATTGTTTGGGCTTTTGAGTTGGGCCTTGTTTTTCCTAATGAATGAGATGGGTATACTTTATAACTTAGGTATATGTATGGGAATATACCTAAATAGGGTTGTATATTGTTTCTATAATTTGTGGTTTATCCTTTGTGGATTTAGTGAGACCTTTGAGGGTCTTGGAGTCCCTACTGAGTATCGTTATACTCACCCCTGTATGAGTTACACCCGCACCTTGTTGTGTTTGGTGCAAACGACAGACAATGTTGACGGAGGACGAGGGTACCAGGACAGGGGGTAGCTCAGAGGTGGACATTAGATGAGGCATACCACAGAGATGGCCGTTCAAGAGCTGTACCTACCCTTCAGGTAAGATCCTTGGTGGGTGTTTATAGGAGCTGTTTAAGATTACTTGTACTTTTCAGTTTTTCTATACTTTCCTATTGGGATTGTATTCTGGACCCTTTTTGTTACTTTACAAACTCTTTTTACTATACAGTTTACTTGTGTCATATATTTTTGTGTGCTAGGTTGTGTGTGTTTATAGGTTACAAAGGCAATGCCTTCCCGATTTTAGGGAATACCCCTTTCGGTGCTAGTCCCCAGCCCCTAGCCTATGGAATGAGGGCTTGGGGTAGTCACGGCATGGGTGCCGAAGGACGGGTCATGACAAATTGGAATCATAGGATTTGGTTCTACCATAGAAAATTGGTAGCTGATCTTTTAAATGGAAATAGTGTTAAATTTAGTGAGTGTGGTTATCAGTTTAGGGAATCCAGTGTTGGTGCGGTGGCCGGCGTATCCATAAACCAGGACTCTGACTTCTGATTTCTGACTTAGTGCACAAAAACACTTATTGTGTGTGTGTTTCGAAAAGTTTTCTTTGTGATTTTTTTGAGTCATCTCACCAGGTATAACTTAATGACCGTGGAACACCTGTTTCTTTTCTGAATGCCTCCATGTAGACATCCAGCTAGGGTTCTGGGTATAGTACGTGATTGTAGCCCACCGAGTGATGATGCCTTGGTGTTGGGACCTTTATCAATAGGGGCAACAATGGTACCATTAATTGTTGGGCCACCGATTCCACCAGCCCTAGCAACAGAGTGTGAACACAAATTGAGCACGTTACATGAGTTCCAGCGCTAGAGGCCACCTAGGTTCAGGGGTGAGACAGACCCATAGGCAGCTGAGGATTGGATAAAGGCCGTGGTGAGAGTCTTCTGACTGGTAGGGATACCAGATGATCTCATGGTGATTCTTGCCGACAGTCTTCTATAGGAAATAACAGAAAGATCATGGATCTTGTTGCTCCAGGTTCACGACGAGGTGACACTTCTCTGGGCATACTTTGAGAGCTTGTTTCAGGCAGAGTTTTTCCTAGTGACCCTTCATGTAGTGCACATACATGAGATTCTTCATCTGCAGCAGGGAAGCATGACTGTGGCTCAGTACTCAGTAAGGTTCACCGACCTCTCATGATACTATATTGATATGGCACGAGACCCATTCTTCCAAGTCCGGACCTTCGAGCAGGGACTCAGGCAGGAGATCAGGGCTTTAATGATTTCTATCATCATCTCAACAAAGGTAGGGGTGTTAGAGTGATCCCTCTTAGTGGAGAGTATTCTTGATAAGCAGTCACCTGCAGTGAGAACCACCATCGAGCGTCACGTAGCAGAATATTCTATAGCTGGCAGCAGACAGATATCACAGAGGCCCAAGATGGCCAGACCTATAGGTGGACGACCGAACGATTCAGGGTCAGTTGTGCGGGGAACCAGAGACAAAGTTATTCAAGTGAGTGGTAGGCAGTGTTACACATGCGGTGGGTAGGGTCACATTTCTCATGACTCTCCGACCCGCCATATGGATGATCAGAATATGGTCAAAAGGCTGCCGAGGCAGAGACATGGGTTCGATCAAGGAGGTCTGCAGGGAGAAGGAGTACATGGCAGAAGAGCTGGTCGTGCAGCTGGCGGTGGTCGACGATTTGAGGTGTTATCGTCTCCATCACCAGGTGGTCCACCCTGACCACATGGAGTAGATGGATAGGGGCGAGCTCAGCTCCAACCAGCTGAGGCCTACGACCATGGTGCTCCAGAGATGATACGAGGTACAATCTCTGTCTACTCAACCTTATCTGCAGTACTTATAGACATAGGTTCCAGTCATTCTTTTATTGCCACTACCCTCATTCGGAGATTAGATATTCCAGTGGATTCGTTGGCTCAATCCTTAGGGCTAGAGACTCCTACAGGAGAGGATTCGATGACTACACACTGGGGCCGGCAGTGTGAGCTTACTCTAGGAGGTGAGATATTTAGATGGGATCTCCTAGTAGAGGTGTCGAGGCCTTACGATGTCATCATGGGTATGGACTCGTTATCTATAGTACATGCTCAGATTAACTGTATTAGGTGCAAAGTACGGTGTGTCTGCACGGATGGGACTATGTTTACCTTCACCAGCAAGAAAGGAAAACTTTTCAACATAGGATGGACTTACCCAGAGGAGAGTGTGGTCGATCCCTCATCTATTGGCTATCCTTACCCTCAGAGCAGTTGATGTGGAGAGTCTGAGCTATCCTGTAGTGGTGGACCAGTACGCGGATGTCTTCCCTGATGCTGTTCCGGGTCTAACTCCACACAGAAAGGTGGAATTTTACATTGATTTGTACCTCGGGACGACACCAATATCTACACCAGCATGTCAGATGGCTCTCGCAGAGCTTCGTGAGCTGCGGGTATAGCTAGAGGACTTTCACTGAAGGGGTTCATCCCGCCCAGTGTTTCTCCTTGGGCAGCCCCGATTTTGTTTGCCAAGAAGGCGAATGGGAGCTTGATACTTTGTGTTGACTATCGACACCTGAACTAGGTGACCGTGAAGAACAAGTACCCACTCCCGAGGATTGATGAACTCTTGGATCAGCTAAAGGGAGCACGGTGGTTCTCGAAGATAGACCTCAGATCAGGCTATCACTAGCTCAGATTGCGAGATGATGATCTGCAGAAGCCGACTTTAATATGTCGGTACAACCATTATGAGTTTTTGGTCATGTCATTTGGCATGACCAATGCTCCAACAGAGTTCATGGGACTCATGAATAGTATCATTCAGCCATACCTTGATCGCTTTGTAGTAGTCTTCATCGACGACATTCTGATCTACTCGGCTACTGAGGAGGATCATGCCTATCATTTGTAGATAGTTTTGGGCACACTCCAAGAGGAAATCATTTATAGTAAACTCTCTAAGTGACAGTTCTGGATCTGAGAGGTTCACTTTCTGGAACATGTCATCTCAGAGGCTGGAGTTGTGGTGGATCCCGCAATGATTGTGCGAGTACTTTTTTGGGATCCACCCAAGAGTTTTACGAAGGTACAAAGTTTCTTGGGGTTGGATAGATACTACTGGAGGCTTGTGTCAGATTTCTCCAGAGTTGCATCACCTTTATCAGCGTTGATGAAGAAGGGGAAACCTTTCATGTGGTTAGAGAAATGCTAGCGGATTTTCCAGGAGCTGAGGCAGAGACTGACCAGTGCCCCCATCTTGAGGCTTCTAGAGGAGGGTGTTGGGTATGTAGTATACTGTGATGCATCAGGGACCAGACTCAGATGTGTTATGATTTAGGAGTGAGCAATGATCGCATATGGTTCTCGAAATTTGAGATAATATGATCAGAACTACGCTACCCATGACCTTGAGTTAGCAGTATTGGTCTTCACCTTGAAGATGTGGCGACATTACTTGTTGGGCAAGCGTTTTACGGTTTACTTTGATCACAAGAGTCTCAGGTATATCTTCTCTCAGAAGGACTTGAACCTAAGGCAGTGTCTTTGGCTTGAGTTCCTCCAGGACTATGAGTTCAAGATAGTCTATACTCCTGGGAAGGGGAACATTGTGGCATATGCACTCAGTAGAAGATCTGGTATATAGCTGCAAGGTGATGCGACGAAGAATCTAGACTCTTTGCAGATATCCTTTGTGGATCAAGATGAAGTAGCTTTTCTTCAGTCTCTTACAGTCACTCCCCCATTCCTTCAATGAGTCAGGAAGGCACAACATGGGGACACTGAATGCGAGGCTTGAAGTGCTCAGATATCCACAGGATATGCACCTGAATTATTTTATGAAGGTGTGGAGCATGCCATCCTTTTTAGAGGACGTACCATGGTACCAGTGTCACTTCAGTAGGAAGTGTTGAGAGAGTTCCACACATCCCCAATAGTGGTATATCCAGGAGTGCCGAAGATGTACCAGAATCTCCGATGATAGCACTGGTGGCTGGGAATGAAGAAAGCAGTAGCATAGTTTGTATCTCGATGCCGCACTTGTCAGAAAGTGAAGGCGGAGCACCAGGTTCCAATAGGATTAGTTTATCATTTAGAGGTCCCAGAGTGGAAATGAGATGGAATATCCATGGACTTCATGACAAGACTTCCACATACATCCAGGGGTCATGATTCTGTCTGGGTGATCGTCGACTGAATCACCAAGTCGGCCCACTTCCTACCTATCAGAGAGCAGGGTTCAGTAGAGATATTGGGATGCCTATATGTGCAGAAGATTGTGCGGCTACATGGAGTACCCTCCATGATTGTCTTTTATCATGATACATGTTTCACTTCCCGACTATGGAAGGGGTTACAAGAGGATTTTGGGATGCAGCTTCATTTGAGCACTTCCTTCCATCCTCAGACGAATGGCCAGACTGTGCGGACCATTTATACCCTCAAGGAAATGCTGCGTGCTTGTGTCCTTGACTTAGGTTGCAGCTGGGAGGATCACTTTCCCTTGGTGGAGTTTTCATAAAACAACAGCTATCACTCCACCATTAGAATGACACCATTCGAGGCTCTGTACGACCGACCTTTCATATCGCCTTTGTGTTGGACTGACCCAGGGGAGTCAGCACTCTTGGGACTAGATATGGTATGGGCTACCATGGAGAAAATGTAGATCATCTAGGAGAGGATGAAGACTGCATAGAGAAGGCAGAAGTCTTATGCTGACTGGAGACAGAGACCTCTGGAGTTCGAGGATGGAGACCATGTCTTTCTACTAGTCTCACCTCGATGAGGTTCGTAGAGACTTGGCCAGGGTGGCAAGTTATCTCTAAGGTTCATCAGACCCTTTCAGGTCCTCAGCATAGTTGGCAAGGTGGCTTACCGCTTAGCTGTTCCCGCTCAGTTGCACTGGGTGCATGATGTCTTCCATGTATTCCAACTGAGGAGATACGTGCATGACCCTTTACACATCATTGACTAGGGTGAGCTGGAAATCGATGATGGGGTGATATTTACAGAGGTTCCAGTGGATATTGAGGATCGATAGGAGAGAGTACTTTTTGGGCAATCGATACCTTATGTGTGTGTACATTGCCAGAACAAGAATCTCCAGGAGAGCACATGGGAGAAGACGGCTCAGATTTTTTCTCAGTACCCCCACTTTTCCCCTAGTTTTTGTGATATGGATTTTGGGGATGCAAATCCCTAAGGTGGGGAGAATGTAAAGACCCTGAAATTTCATTGTAATTTTTTTTAATTATATGGGAATTTTATGAGTCAGCAAAAATTGACGGCACGTCATTCTAAGGACCGGTGTGCCTAGATTGAATTTCTAAATTTTTAATAAGTATGTTCAGTAAATGTGCGAGCGAGTTTTTGTAACTTTTGAACTGGTGCTCAGAATTAAAATCTGAGGGCACCGTTGAACTCTCAGTGCCGATATTCACTTGAAGAGACATTCACCTCAACTGTAGTTGGTTGAGGTTGAAATTTAGTTTTCGTGTTTTTCATGGAAATAAAAATAAAATAAAGAATAAATTTTATTTTATTTTTAACCTCCAATTTGAATGATTAGTGGTGGGGACCACCCGAGATGGAACCCCCCCCCCAAATTTGAAATTAATGGTGGGGAACACCCGACTCTTGAAATCCCTCTTTAATGAGGGAGGTGACTCTTGGTTCTCTCCTAATTAATTGTGCCACCTTCCATTAATTTATTATGCCAACGTAAATTCAATTTAATGTGCAGTTCAATTGTACCAACTTTAATGTGCCAACATAACTAAATTGATTCTGCCAACCTAATATAATTAATGTACAAATTTAATTAAATTAATCCCTAATATTTTTAAATTGGCACCAAAACTCTCGTGAGGAAAAGGTTTGGGGAAAGAGATAGGAGAGCTTTGGGAGAACATTATTTAATGAAGAACGACCTCCGGAATCAAAGAATGAGGATGACGCTTGGGCCCGGATCGAAAGCATCTTGCAGGAGGGATGAACGTTGAAATCACTATACCCAATGACTTTGTTTTCTTCTTCAGGACATCTTCCAATGAGCAATCAAGGTAGGGTTTTTTATTTGTATACCTCTTACCCCGTTTTTGACGTTCTTCATGATTCGAGAATAAACAAGCCACCTGCTACCATTCTGATGTAGAGGTTTAGGGCCTAATGTACATGGACTGACCTCTCCACAACCTTTGTTAATTTGGATGGTCTTAAAAATATGGTGACATTCCAAGACAAGTATGGAAGTCTTCGGAATGAAGAACCGGCCACCGGGGTGTTCACAGTGACCCAAGGAACATCGTTGGTGACCATAACTGGAGGTACTCGGGAACAGTGGCCTGTACACTGGTTGGCCATGACGAAGGCAGTGGCGTGGCCGTGCCATTGAAGAAGGGTCACAAGCCATCGGCCGCGGTGGAGTAAGGGCGGAAACCGACCACGTGAATAGGCAGTGGCGTGCGTCCGCTTCGCCTGGTGTGAAAGAGCTGTGGAACAAGACCACGACGACATAGTATGGATACTGGCTCGCTGCCGGCCACTGGTGATGACATGACACCTGACCGCACCGCACAGAGGAGGCAGGCCAACCGGCCAGCCAGGGAGCCAAGCAGGCCGCCCATCCAGGACCTCCCAGCGTGGGCTGGGTCGGACCCAATTCTAAACTTGGGTTGGTCTGGGTCGACCCAAACCAGGTCGTGTCGACCCAGGACGGGTCAGACCGGACCCATAACAACTTTGACCCTTTTCACTCTTTTGGCCATATCTTGAGGTACAAGCATCCCTTTAAAGAACTGTCTGCAGCACCATAAACCTTGAATCGAGATGGTCCTTTTGGTATACCCCAATTGAGTTTTGGATAAAGTTGGGGTATGACCAGGTTGGATCGAACACAAATGCAATCGGGCCCTCAGGACTAAATGGCTAATAACTTACAGACCGGGCATCCTATTGACACACTTTCTGTTGCATTGAGATCCATTTTTATGTGGTGGTCCTTTGGGATACTTCTTTGTGGGACTTCATGGAAGTTGGAGTATTGACCTGTGGCTTGAGAAGCGGACCATCCAGGAATCAGGCGAGCTTAGTGCAGGAACCCTGTGGCAGGCTGTAACATGAGAAATGGATCCTATGTGGGCCTATGCTTTGGGATCCTACGTGGCTCTGTGTTTGAGGTTCCCACTTGGATCTGCTCTAGGAAATCCAGGTGGGTCTACTCTAGGATCCTCTATGGGTATGCTGTACTAGGATCCTACATGGGTCTGATGATTTATGATCCTACATGGTTCTGATGATTTAGGATCCTAAATGGTTCTGATGATTTAGGATCCTACATGGGTTTGCCTCTTAACAGAGTAAGATGATTCAGTTATTACAACTAATCATCTTTATTACCGTACCTAAGATATACCTAGTGTGAGCTGAATATTTACCTTTGTGGTGATACCTTTGTGATATTCTTCTGTGTGGTGATATCTTTGTGGTACTTACCTTCGTGGTGGTACCTTTGTGGTATTATTCTATCTGTCATAACTTTGTGGTACTTACCTTCATGGTGATACCTCTATAGTATTCTTCAATGTGGCGTTAACTTTGTGGTACCTATCTTTTTGGTGTTACCTTCATGGTATTCCTTCCTTTGTGGAACCGTTGTTTGGGCTTTTGAGTTGGGCCTTGTGTTTCCTCATGAATGAGATGGGTATACTTGATAACTTAGGTATATTTATGGGCATTTATCTAAGTAGGGTTGTATTTTGTTTCCAGAATTTGTGGTTTATCCTTTGTGGATTTTTTGGGACCTTTGAGGGTCTCAGGGTACCAACTGATTATCGTTATAATCACCCTTGCACGGGCTACGCCCGCACCTTGTTGTGTTTTGTGCAGACAACGGAAAATGTTGATGGAGGACGAGGGTACCAAGACTGGGGGTATCTCGGAGGTGGAAATTAGATGAGGTGTACCGTAGAGACGGTCGTTTGAGAGCTGTACCTACCCTTAAGGTTGGATCTTTGGTGGGTTTTCACGTGAGTTTTTTCAGATTACTTGTACTTTTTAGTTTTCCTGTACTTTCATGTTAGGCTTGTATTCTGGCCCCTTTTTCTTACTGCACACTCTCTTTTTACTATACAGTTTACTTGTGTTATATATTTTTGTGTGAAAGTTTGTGTGTGTTTACAGGTTATAAATCCAATGCCTTCTCAGTTTTATGGAATGCGCCTTTCGGTACTAGTCACCATCCCCTGGTCTATGGAAGGCCGACTTGGGGTAGTCACGACATGTGCCCCGAAGGATGGGTCATGAAAGTAAATATCATATGATATTTTTATAATCTCTAACACCATATAATTATCCTTTAATAATTTGAATAATATTGTCTTTGATAATCTCATGTAATTATCCTTTGATCATTAATTATAATTATCTCTTGATAATTTTTAATAATGCATCCTTTGATAATTTTATTTTAAATTATCATTTGATAATCTAATGGAATTATCATTGATAACTTGATGAAATTATAATTTGTTTATTATGCATAATTATCTTTCGATAATTTGATGAATTTATCATTTGATAATTTTTTATACTTATCTTCCAATAATTTCGTGAAACCAACCTTTTATGATTTGATGTAATTATATTTGGATATTGTTTTTGCATTAATATATTACACTAATTTCATGTAATTGTCCTCTGATAATTTTATAAACTATCCCTAAATTAATTAGGTTCTATCA
Organism: Viscum album; assembly: GCA_963277665.1. Classification (NCBI taxonomy): domain Eukaryota; kingdom Viridiplantae; phylum Streptophyta; class Magnoliopsida; order Santalales; family Viscaceae; genus Viscum; species Viscum album. Next base: position 1,927,220,217 of record OY728160.1, read on the forward strand.
ATTTTTGTAAATTCAATCATTTTTCCATTTAATTTATGAGGAAATAAAAATGAAAAAATAAAATGAAATAAATAAATAAAATTAAAAAAAAGAAACAAAACCTTGTAAACCTAAGGCCAATACGCAGGGGGTGAAGAAGAGAGTCTTGCATGCTTGAATATGAAAAAAAATGAAATGAAACAGGATGGGTTCACCAAATGTGTGCATATGATTCATGGGATCGACCAAGGATGAAGGATAGAACCTTGAAAATTTTCAAAACACTCACCACGCTCAAGGTTCTGCATTTTTTTCCAAAAATTTATCTCAAGGTTTAATTAATGTTTTAACCAAATTTTAATGATGGGGTTATTAGTTTTGCATCATTAAAACATTTATAATTTATTTGTGGTCAAAAATATGAGAATTCACAATTTTTAGGAAGCTTGTGGTGTCGAAAATATATGTAAGGCATGTGAGGTTAAGGATAGTGAATGGTACAATTGGATAGAAATTAAAATTAATAAAATTACTTATTTAACATAAATTTTAAATAATGATAAACACTCATTTTGTATAAAAGTTATACCTTGAATAAGGTAAAACCCCTGTTTCAGACCCAACAGTGGTCTCAGATTTCACATAAAAAACTATTTGAGAGATATTAATTATTTATTATTTAAAAATTAGGTTAAATAATTAATTAAATATACAAATATTCCTTTCAAGAGTGAGACATCCAAACACCCAACTCTTACAAATGTTTTACCCCACCTATGATAAACACCACGTTTCAGACCTAATGGTGTTCTCATATTTTTCATACGACACACCCTTTGGGATATATTAAATAATTTTAAAAATAATAATATATTAAATATTATTTAATAACTTTATCTCACAAGCGAGGCATCCAAATGTATGACCCCTTCCAATGTTATACTCATCCTAGAGTAAAAATCACATTTTGGTCTTTGCAGTGCACTCATATTTCTCATACGATGCACAATTTTTGATTTATTCAATTATTTTGAATAAATTGTGTGTATATAATATAATATTTTAAATATTTTTATTTTTTATTCATCGAGGATTTATAAGCCTTGGAATCTCACACTAACTCGGTGTCTTACTCTGAAAACATTCAATTGAATATTCTAAAGTGTTAACTGAGATTTTACCCTTCTTAAAAGCCTTTAGCACATTTTATGTTATTTTTCACTGATAAATAATTTTTTTTTCATATGAAATTTATAATTTATCAAAAATAGGGCTTTAATTATCATTCTAAAAATAAATATATTACATATTAATCATCAAAAGTAAGTTTTTCCATTGAAATGATATAGGGATTAATGAATCCAAAATCGTGCTTCACACGATCTACCCTTTATATAGTTGTAATATAAACACCTATATAAAATATGAATATTTATTAACTTTATTAAGCATATTAGCTCACTATTTGGAAAAATGTATTATGAAAATTTACCTTATGAATGTATTCAAAACTAAGATGCTTCTAAATTCCCCGACCCTAGTTACTCAGAGTTGGTGCATTATTACATAACATTGGCATGATCACAAATGATCAAATCTCTAAAGACTGATCAATTTAGTAGCCTTGTAAGTACTAGATATATTCCTAAGTTTTATATTACATTATAAAACAAAAAACAACAACAATATTGTCTTCAATGAACACATTCATATCCAGTAGACTATCCCTGCAGGTGAGTTATAATATAATTCTTCGCATCCTAGAAAAAATAAAACATAGAAAGGTGTGAGATCAGATGCTTAGTAAGGATAAAAATATAGCGGAAACTTTCAAAAATAATCATAAACATTTAAGGAAATGTATATGACTAAAAAAAGAATTTTAAACTTAAACTTCAACATAATATAGAAAATAAAAATCAAATAGTTCCATTTACTTATTCACATGGATATTCTACTAGTTGAATAATCATAGGTAATATCAATATCCAATTTCATGACAATAGAATGTATAATGTCAGAATTCATAACCACATAGTCAAGGCTTCATGCCAAGACTACAAATAATATATTTTCAAGGAATTGTTCCAAGACACTATTTTGTATCATGAGACCTACCGATGCATCTAGAAGCTATAGTCGGCTCCACCCGTCACTTAAAAAGTCAAATGCATTCCTCATATGAAAAGGTTAAACATAACATAGACATTCTTATTAAAACTATCATACGAAATGTTAATATTTTAACCATAAAACATGAATGTTATAAAAATAAAACATCCACAAACAAGAATATCACAAAACCTTTAATACAATAAGGAATATTTGTATCATAATAAATCAACTTCAAACAAGTTTAAAATCCATCAAAGGATGTTGACATAGATGAAACGAAAACTGTTTGAAATAAATACCTCTTTCTATTTTGAAATAATTTAAAAGTCAAATAATTATAAAAGAAAACATTTATTATGAAAATATTCTCATAATATTGTATGGTAAGATTCTATGATGTTACAATGGTAGAAAATATCCGCACCCACCATATAAGTTAAAAAATAACATTCTTACCTTAATTTTGTCAAAAAGATCATAAAGTACCTTGTTTGGAAAATGATGGAAAGATTCCTTTAAAAACATATATGGTCAAATAAGGGTATAAATGACTTTAAACCATATCATAGTAAATAGTAAAAATGTTTTGAATTATATTTTTAGGAAAACACGGATGTGGATCGTAATGAGGTCCCAGTATATACTTATATATTAACAACCTCAGATAAGTAAATAGATTGTAGAATTAACCCTTACCTTGTACTTTTCTTTAGTCGATGGTATGTTAAACTAATATATAATAGTTAAAACATTTTTATTAAATTATACAAGAACTATATACATAAATATGATATCATATATGATCCTCTAATATTTCTTTGTTAATAATATTTTAATAGTATCATCGTTTTGGATGTTAACTGATTCGTTTTCCTTTATATGATTGGTTATGTAAGCCATGTTTGTTATGAGTAGGATGTATTTTATTCATATCCAGAATGATATTAAGTTCTTAAAAATTATTTTCAATCATAAAATGAAAATTATTCTTCAATTATTATGATGGGGAATGAATCTCATTGCGTTCGTAGAGACGATAATTCGTACATACGCACAAGCGACAATATCATTATATTGATGGTGAAATCATATGTAATTGTATGGTATATCATATATAAAGAATCATTAAAATGTTATATTTATTATTTAAATCAATTATAATCATCATTATAGCCATCCAAATAATGATTTTTTTGAATAAAAAACTACACCACGACGTGGAGATGGTAAGCCGTATGTACACATGTATGGTGACTTTGTCATTAATAAGATGGATTGAATAATGAATAACGTTGTACCATATTTATAATAACATAAAAATATTTATAAGGTACTAGATTTATTATTTTGGTATTAAAACAATAAAGAAAGAGGAAGTGGAAGAAGAAAATAACTTGAAAGAGGGTGGTGAAATTATTACCTCTTCTTCGGGTGTTTCCTTTTGAGTTGATCAAAAGGGCTCCTTAAGTTGGATTTGTGATAAACTTAAGGCCTCTAGGTTGAAGTAAGAGAATTTGGGAATATATTTGTGTAGGGGTTGGTTAAGCCAAATGGATTTGGAGGTGTAAAATTAAGAGAATGAGAAGTACCCTTTTATAAGAGAGGTGAGGGTTACTTTAGGAAAAGGTTGAAATATTATTTTATAATAAAATTATTTTTGAGTCATAATGGCTCCAAAATGATTTATTTCGAGGCTAAGGTGGGTATGAGTCTAAAAACACTCAAAAAACAGGTTTTATACAGGTTTAGGTCACCATACTAACATAATCTTTTAGATTTAACTCTTAGTTAAATAGTTTGACATTTACCATGTCTCTTTGTATTTTTATATTATATGTTTTATAAAGTTACTATAAACTACCAATAGAACCCCAAGTGGTTAATTATTGATATATATAAATTTATATAAGTCTTTTGGACAATCCTTATATTTTTAGGAATATTATATCAATTAATAATATATTATTTGTTTTAAAAACTCAATTATGTCAATTTTGACACTATTTAGTATTTGATTTTTTTAAAAGCCATAAAAACTTTATCACTTAAAATAAAATTTATTTAATCAACCCTAAAATGTCATATTAATCTATAAAATTAGTTTAATTCATCATAAGTCTCAATTTACATTTAATTTTATATTTATAATATCAATTATTTTAATATTTCATTAATAAGGTAATTACTGTATCATCATTGTGAAATATATAAATTATATTATTTAATGTCTAAAAATTATAAATAAAATACCATTATGTAGGAAATATTTTTATATTTATAATGAATATTTATAGTATAATTTATATTATGTGTAACCCTATATTAAAAATGGTTTACTTATTAAACTTTGAATTTAATACTTTTAACTCTTCTTTAAATAAAATAATAATAAATGTCTTAATCTAATAAAAGTGGATCAAATAGGATCATATTTTATTAATAAGGTTGTTTTTGGTCGAATTAAAGTTATCCAATATAATTATGACACATGTTAGGCCAATTATAATATCATTTTTACCCTTAATTTCACTATTTACTTTTAACTGTGGTAAATAAAAGTCAAAATTTACTATTCACTAAAAATTATTTTCATCTTACTGAACCACATTTTACTAACTGATGTAAACCATGTCTCTCTGATTTTTTAAATTCAACTCACAGAAGCGGTAAAATTAAGTTTTATGTAAATTTTCAAATGCTTCTAGAAGGTGGGTAAAAGACGGTAAAAAGTTCAATAAAATTTTATATATCTAAATTTATTATAAAATGAATCCAATTAATTACATTGAACATATATAGGTATTATGTATCTATTTTAAACTAAAATAAATTAAAATAAAATAACTAATTATTTAAATAAAAAGTCGGTTTTAAACAATAATGCAGTGTTTTTCACTATTCATAAATAATTAAAAGTTTTTAAAAAAATACTATAAATTCACCCTAAGGTAATTTTGATATTCCAAATCCAAAAATGAAGTCCATTTTAAAAAATAAAATTTATAAAATTTCAAAAATTGGGTATTACTATTCATAACAGCCAGTTTGATTGGTCATGGTGTGTTAAAACTCCAAGTTGCATACAACGCAAGATACTGCATTATTCAAAGGGAAATGTACCACAGAAGCTTGGGGTATTACATTCACCCCTCCTTAAAATAATTTCATCCTTGAAATTTATAGAATATCACTACATAAAAAGATTCGGGTGGTTCTTCATTATAAGTTCCTCATGTTCCCACGTTGCCTCTTCCTTCTTATGGTTTCTCCATAGAACTTTTACCAGATGAGTCATTTGATTTCTCAACAATTGTTCTATAGTATCAATAATGTTGGCAGGCTATTCACAATTAGACTGATCAGGTTCCTGTTCAATTTCCTCATAGGTGAGTACATGCATTGGTCAAGTATGTATTTTCTCAACAGTGATATATGGAACACATCATGAACTTTGGGGAGACTTATAGGCATTGACAAACGATAAGCTACAAGTTCAATTCATTCTAGAATTTCAAAAGGTTCAATGTACTTGGGACTCAATTTACCCTTATTACCAAAATGTATAACACCCTTCCATGAAGATACCTTCAAGAAAACATTGTCTCCTACTTGAAATTCCAAATCATTCCTTCAGTTATCGGCATATCTCTTTTGCCTTCTTCGGGCTACTTCGATGTGGTTTTGGATAATCTTCACTTTTTCCACTGTTTCCTCAACAAGTTCTAGGCCTACAAGTTTTCTTTCACCAATATCATCCCAACAAGTTGGTGTGGGACATCTCTTGCCATATAACGCTTCATATGGTTCCATCTGAATACTTGAATGGAAGCTATTCTTATTGGAAAATTCTACAAAAGGTAAATATTGATCCCACATACATTTAAAGTCAAGTGATCAAGATTTCAACAAGTCTTCTAAGGTTTGAATAGTCTATTCTGATTGTCCATCGGTTTGAGGGTGGTAGGTAGTGCTCAAATGAAGTTCAGTATCCAAGGCCTTCTAAAGACTTTTCTAGAATCTTGATGTAAAACATGGATCACGATTAGAAACAATTGATATGGGTACTCCATGAAGTCTTACAACTTCATTAATATATAGTCTTTCTAGACGTTTAAGTGGTAAATCTTCTCTTATAGCAAGAAAATATGCTGACTTGGTAAGACGATCAACAATGACCCATATTGCATCATTCCTTCTAGGATTCTTTGGTATCCCCATGAACAATTCTATTGTAATATTATCCCATTTCCACTCAGGTACGGTAAGAGGTTGTATGAATCCTCTAGGATATTGCCTTCCAGCTTTCACTTGTTGAAAAACCATACATCTTGACACAAAATCAGCAATATCCACCTTCATGTTGTCCCGCCAAAAATGTTTATTCAAATCTCTATACATCTTGGTGCTCCCAGGGTGTATATAGAAATTGGATCTAGGATCATCATCCAACAATTCACTTTTAAGATCAGGTATATCAGTAACACAAAGTCTCTTCCCAAATTTCAAAATTCCATCTTCATATACGAAGTCACTTAATCTTCGATCATTCACAGCTTTAATCTTCTTTTGAAACTCCTTCATCAGTCTGAGAACTTTTTATCCTTTCTAGTAAATATGGTTTGGAAATTTTTTGAAAAAGTATTGATGTTTTACCTTCCATGGTTATTTCCATATTCATCTTTACTAGATCCATGAAAATAGGATCCCTTTCAACTCTCATCTTGTTCAAAACTCCATGATCCTTTCTGCTCAAAGCATATTTCACCTTATTTTCCTTCCCTGGGTGGTAGTGTATAGTGCAATAATAATCATTGAGAAGTTCAAGCCATTTTCTTTATCTCATGTTGAGTTCTTTCTATGAGAAAATATACTTCAAACTCTTGTGATCAGTATAAATCTCACATTTTTCACCATAGAGACAGTGTCTCCATATTTTCAGAGCAAAGGTTAAAACTGATAACTCAATATCATGAGTGGGATAGGTAGTTGGGGTTTGGATTAGTAGTAATCACCCCATAATCCTACATGAAAAATGGGGGTTCAAAACCCACAGGGAACAGGTACTGTAACAGTACTATAGCGTACTGTTACAGCGGTGGAACTATAGAAATATCGTGCACTGTAGCGGAGGCAGGGAACTATAGTGGCGAAAGGGTACTATAGCGGCAGTAGGGTACCATAAGGGCAGAAGGGTACTATACGGTACTATAGCAGCATGGGTACTATAGCAGTTCTATTCACAAAATGGGCTTTGGGAAAAATATTTGGGCCTACGAGCCATGTAATGGGCTAAATTCCCACTGGGCATTCAGGATATGTAATGGGTCTCCCTCTACCCTGTTAAAAGAGGTCTTTGTCTTTATTTAATAATAAATGAGGCTTTGGCCCCAACCTTTAAACAAATGAGTGGGATAAATTTTCTCCTTAATTTTTAGCTATCGTGATGCATAGGTAATAAGTCTATGATTCTACATAAGGACACAACCAAGTGATTTCTTTGAAGCATCACTATAAATAACACACCCATTGTTCCTTGATGGTAGAGTCAATATAGGAGCATTGACTAATATTATCTTCAATTCTTCAAAAAAATTCTTCACCCACTTTTTTCCAAACAAATTTAACCCCTTTACGACTGAGCTTGGTTAATGGGTTATCCAACCAGGAAAAATTCTGGACGAAACGTTGATAATAACCTACTAAACTAATAAAAATGCATACCTCAGTTATACTCATCGGTGCTGGCCATTCTTGTATTGCCTTGGTCTTTGAATGATCAACAGAGATTCAATCCTTAGAGAAAATATGACCAAGAAAATAAGTCTCTTGAATCCAGAATTCACACTCACTAAACTTCCCATATAATTCATTTCTTCTTAGGGTTTTTAGAATAGTGCGCAAGTGATTTTCATTATCTTCGTAGATTTTTTAGTATACCAATATATCATCAATAAATACCACTAAAAATTCATCAGATATTCCTTGAAAACTCTATTCATTATATTCATGAAGATAGAGGGTTCATTAGTCAATCCAAAAGGCATTACTGTAAACTCGTAATGCCCATACCTGGTTTGAAATTCTGTTTTTGGAATGTCTTCCTTCTTCACACACAACTAATGATATCCGGATCGAAGGAAAATATTTGAAAAATATTAAGCTCTATGAATTTGGTCAAATAAATCATCAAAGAAAGGTAGGGGATACTTGTTCTTTGTTGTTATAGCATTGATCTCCCTATAGTCAATGCACAACCTCATAGATCCATCTTTCTTCTTAGCAAAAAGGACAGTGGCTCCCCATGGAGAAGCACTAGGTTGAATAAATACCTTGTTACTCAATTCCTCTAGCTGTTTATTTAGTTTCACTAATTCCACAATGACCATTCTATAAGGGGTCTTCGATATGGGCCTTGAACAAGGAATTAAATCAATGGAAAACTCAATTTCCCATTCTAACAGATGTCCAGGTAAATCCTTTGGAAACACATCAACATATTATTGCATAATAGGTATATCCTCTATTTGAACATTATTTTCCTCACCCATAGTTATTTCATTCTATTCATCCCCAATGATTGAATTTAGTATAGCTACTGGGGTGGATCTAGATTAGGATCAGGTGGTGATGTTTTTTCTCTAAATACAAGGAACTCCTTATCAACATCGAAAATTGTAACCTCATTCTTCTTAAAATAAATTTTCGCATCATGGTCTGAAATCCAATCCATTCCAAGGATTATATCAAATTAAATCAGTGGTATGATGCTGAGATTAGCAGATAAAGAACATTTATATGCCCAAATGGTAACTCATTCACAAATATTTGTTGCGATGATAATCCACATAGGAGTTTTGATTGACAACTCCCTTGTTAATTAGAATTGAAAATATCTAATTTTCTTTGAAACCTGGGAAGATATGAAACAATGCGATAATCCAAAATCAAATAAAGCATTGTCTAAACTTGAGGAAACCATTAAATTACCTACCAACACATATTTCGGAGATTTAACCTCAACAGTAGTGATCGCATAATCTTGGACTTTCTCTCTTGGCCTTTTCTGAGGTATGTTCCCTTGGTGCTGAGGACACTCATTTTCATAATGCCCCTTTTCTCTAAAATTGTATAATTCAACATTGAAAACCTCTTTCTTTCCCTTAAAATCATGAGCTTGGTGGCCTTTTTCACCCCACATGTAAAATAATCCCATTACCTTCATGAGAGTACCAGGGTGTTTCTTACCACATTTACCATAGGATGGATATTCAACTTTTCCCTTCTTCCCATTATTTCAATTTCCAGGGTGTTCAATAGATATATTTTTCTCTTTCTTTTCTTTAAAATCATAAGACTTAGATAATTACTTTTCTGTCTTGATAGCACAAGAGAAAATATCTCCGTACAATGAGAAGAATTGTGATACTAATGCTGAATAAAGAAATGGTTTTAACCCATCAAATAATTGATCAATATTACTCCTTGGGTTATGTATATAATATGTTGTATGCCTTGCCAACCTTGTAATGTTAGCCTCATACTTTGTGACATTATCATCCTCCTTTTCCATTAGACTCATAAATTTCCTTTCCATATCCGCTTGATGGTCCTGAGGAAAGTATTTTTCTAAAAAAAATCTATTTAAACTCCCTCTATTCCATAATTGATACTTCTTCATCCTCCTTTGTGTTTTGAATTAATTACCACCATTGATCGGCATCTCCCATGAGGTGATAAACTACCTTGAAAACGTTTTCCCTTTTGTTACTCCCGAAAGCATGAAATATTTTTTCTAAGGAACTTATCCATTGCTCAAATACAAACGGATTTGTGGACCCATTGAATGTTGGTGGTTTTTTCCTCATGAAGTGGTCTAACATTGATCCTCCGTGTTGTGGATCAGGGTGATCCGTATAGGTAAGGTTATTTTTCATAACCAGAGCGAGTTGTCCCAGTATAGTGATATGTTGATCAGCACCAGTTGCATCACCAGATCCACTATAATTATCTTGAGTAGGAGGGAAATACCTACATGGATTATGAGTGTTGATACAGTTTCCATTCCTTCCACTAGGCGATATTTATAAACAATGGAATACAATAGATTAGTTTATGAATCACAATACATAATTCCAAACTTGTAAAACACTTAACATAAATTGAACAGTTTATGGATATAATCCATAATCAAAAAAATGTTTTCTTTGAGGAGGTATATACTCATAAATCTTTCATAATGGTTTCTAAATAAAATGTGAATTTTCCTAAGCATATCCCATAGGAGTGTCATAACCAAGAGTGAAACAAGGCCCATTGTTGTGTACCAGGATACCCCGGGTGATGCCCCAAACTCCTTGTCAGATTTTTCACTCCTAGGTTCATCTGTGCCAGAGCTGCCTCTACCTACTTGTATCCAGACATGGATTTTTTTCTTGGAAAATACACAAAATCTCTACAATACCAAAATTCTAGGAAGTTATTCTATACTAATCCTCAAAGCCTATCTTAGGGTAATGTGCTCTAATCAGAGTTTATCTAAATATAGTTTCCAAGGTTTCTACTAAACTTTCTCTGATACCAACTATAATGCCCCGACTCTAGTTACCGAGACTCAATGCATTATTACATAACATTGGCATGATCACAAGGGATCAAATCCCGAATGACCGATCAGTTTAGTAGCCTTTGAAGTACTAGATATATTCATAAGTTTTATATTACACTATAAAATGAAAAACAACAACATCATTTTCACCATTGAACACATTCATATCCCTTATATTATCCCCATAGTTCAGTCCTAATATATATTCTTCACATCCTAGGAATAATAAAACATAGAAAGGTGTGAGCTCAGATGATCATTAAGGATAAAAATATAGAATAAACTTTCATAAATAAGCATAAAAATTTAAGGAAATGTGTAAGACTAAAAAAAATCCTTTTAAACTTAAACTTCAGAATAATATGGCAAAGATAAATCAAATAATTCCATTTACTTATTCACATGGATATTTTACTAGTCGAATAATCACATTAAATATCAATATCCAATTTTATAATGATGGAATGTATAATGCCAGACTTTATAACCACATAGTCAAGGCCTCGTGCCAAGATTGAAAATAATATTTTCTTAAGGCCTAGTTCCAAGACAATAGTTTGTCTCATGAGACCTAACGATGCATCTAGGAGCTATAGCAGGCTCCACCCATCACTTACTAAGTACAATTCATTTCTCATATGAAAAGGTTAAACATAACATAAACATTCATATTAAAAATATCATATGAAATGTTAAAACTTTAACCATAAACCATGAATGGTAGAAAAATAACACATCCACATTCAAGAATATCACAAAACCTTCAATACAATATGGAAGATTTGTATCATAATAAATCAACTTAAAACAAGTTTAAAATCAATCAAAGTATGTTGACATAGATGAAATAAAAACTATTTGAAATAAATACCTCTTTATTTTTAGAAATAATTTAAAAGACACATAATTATAAAAGAAAACATTTATTTTGAAAATATTCTTATAAGATTTCATGTAAATCTTCTATGATTTTATAATGGTGAAAAATAGCCGCACCCTCCGTATAAGTTAAAAAAATACATTCTTTTCTTAATTTTTTTGAAAAGGTCATAAAGTACCTTGTTTGGAAAATAACGGAAAGATTCCTTTAAAAACATATATGGTAAAATAAGGGTATAAATGAATTTAAACCATATTCTAGTAAATAGTAAAAATGTTTTGAATTAAATTTTTAAGAAAACACAAATGTGGATGATAAAGAGTTCTGAGTAGATACTTACGTATTAACAACCTCAGATAAGTAAAGAGATTGTAGAATTAACACTTAACTTTAACTTTTAATTAGTCAATGGTTTGTTAACCTCCTATATAATAGTTAAAACATTGTTATTAAATTATAAAAGAACTTTATACATAAATATGATATCATATATGATCCTCAAATATTGCTTTGTTAATAATATTTCAGTAGTATCATCATTTCGGATGTTAACTGGTTTGTTTTCCATTACATTCTTGGTTACGTAAGCCATGTTTGTTATAAATATGATGTATTTGATTCATATCTAGAATTATATTAAGTTCTTAAAAATTATTTTTAATCATAAAATGAAAATTATTCTTGAATGATTACGATGAGGAATGAATCTCATCATGTTCGTGGAGATGGTAATCCGTACATACGCACGGGTGACAATATCATTATATTGATGATGAAATCATATTTAATGGGATGATATATCATATATACAGAATAATTAACATGTTATATTTATTATTTACATCAGTATTACTCATTATTATACCCATCCAAATAATTAAGTTTTTGAATAACAAACCACACCACGACGTGGAGACGGTAAGCCGTACGTACACACGTATGGTGGCTTTGTCATTTATAGGATGGATAGAATAACGAATATTGTTGTAAAATATTTATAATAACATCACATTATTTAGAAGGTATGGGATTTATTATTTTTTTTCTAGAAACAAAAAATAAAGAGGAAGTGGAATAAGAAAAGAACTTGAAAGAGGGTGGTGAAATTATTACCTCTTCTTCAGGTGTTTCTTTTAGACTTGATCAAAAGAGCTCATTAGGTTGGATTTATGATCAAATTAAGGCCTCTAGGTTGAATTTATAAAAGTTGGGAATATATTTGGGAGGTTTTTGGCCGAGCCAAATAGCTTTGGAGGTGTGAAATTAAGAGAAGGGAAAGTACCATTTTATAAGAGAGGTGAAAGTCACTTTAGGAAAAGTTTGAAATATTATTTTATAATAAAATAATTTTTGTTTTATAATGACTCCAAAATGATTTATATCAAGTATAATATGGTTATGAGTCGAAAACCGCTCAACCAATATGTTTTAGACAGGTTTAAGTCACCATATTAACCTTATATTTTATATTTAACTCTTAGTTAAATAGTTTGACATTTACCATGTCTCTTTGTATTTTTATATTATATGGTTAATAAACTTACTATAAACTTCCAATAGAACCCCAAGTGGTTCATTATTAATATATCTAACCTTATATAAGTTATTTGGCCGAACCATATATTTTTAGGAATATTATATCAATTAATAATATAGTATTTGTTTTAAAAACTCAATTATGTCAATTTTGAAACTATTTAGTATGTGATTTTTCTGAAAACCATAAAAACTTTATAACTTCAAATAAAATTTATTTAATAAACCCTAAAATTTCATATTAATCTATAAAATTAGTTTAATTCATCATAAGTCTCAATTTACATTTATTTGGATATTTATAATATCAATTATTTTAATATTTCATTAATAAAGTAATTACTGTATCATCATTGTGTCATAAATAAATTAAATTATTTAATGTATAAAAATTATAAATAAAATACCATTATTTATGAAATATTTTTAGCTTTAAAATTAATATTTATAGTCGAATTTATCTTATGTGTAACCCTATATTAAAAATGGTTTAGTTATTAAACTTTTAATTTTACACTTTTAACTCTTCTTTAAATAAAATAATAATAAATGTGCTTATATAATTATCCTGGATAATTTTTGAATTATCATTTAGATCAAAGCATGTGCTTATATAATTATCCTTTTATAATTATTTTTTGATAATTTCTTATAAATTTCCTGTATAATTATTTTTTTGATAATTTTTCTTAAATTATCATTTTGTAATTATCTTTTTGTAATTTATCACCAATTATCATTTTATAGTTATCTTTTGATAATATATTATCCTTTGATAATTTAGCATTTATAAATTGATAATTTTTAATAATTTGGATTGATAATCTCACAATTATCATTTGATAATTATAATAATTATCCCCTGATAATACACATAAATGTAAAGACACATAAATTTCCATGTATTTTTTTTAATTATATGGGAATTTTATGAGTCCATGAAAATTGACTGCGAGTGATTCTGAGGCCCGGTATGGCCGGAATGAATTTCTGAATTTTTTAAAGTATGTTCTGTAAACGTGTGAGCGAGTTTTTGTAACTTTTGAACCGGTTCTTAGAATTAAAATATGAAGGAACCGTTGAACTCGAAGTGTCGATATTCACTTAAGGATACCTTCACCTCAACCGCTGTTGGTTGATGGCGAAAGTTAGTTTTTGTGTTTTTTGTGGAAATAAAAATAAAATAAAGAATAACTTTTATTTTATTTTTAACCTCCCATTTGAATGCTGGGTGGTGGGGACCACCCAAGCTAGGAAACTCCCCCGGTTTAAAATTAAAGGTGGGGACCACCTGACTCTTGAACTCCCTCTTTAATGAGGTAGGTGACTCTTGGTTCACTCCTAATTAATTGCGCCACCTTCCAATAATTTATTATGCCAATGTGAATTCAATTTAATGCACAATTCAATTGTGTCAACTTTAATGTGACAACATAACTAAATTGATTGTGCCAACCTAATTTAAATAATGTACAACTTTAAATAAATTAATCCTGAAGCTTTTTAAATTTGAACCACTCCTATCGCGGGGAAAAAGTTTGGGGAAAAGGAGAGGAGAGATTTTGGAGAACATTCTTTAACGAATAATGACCTCTGGAATCGAAGAAAGAGGATGACCCTTGGCCCCAGATCAGAAGCATCTTGAGGCAGTGAAGAACGCCAATGTCACCATCCCCAATGACTTCCTCTACTTCCTCGTGACATATTCCAATGATTAATAGAGGCAGGGTTTGTTATTTGCATACCCGTTACCCCATTCTTGACATTCTTCATGATTCAAGAATAAACAAGCCGCTTGATACAGTTCTAACGTGGAAGGTTTGGGCCAAACGACCACAACCCAACCTCTCTGCAAACTTTGTGAATTTGGATGGTCTTGAAATGGTGGCGAAATTCAGAGACAAGTATGAAAGTCTTTGGAATGAAGAATGGGCCATCAGGGCGCACTCGGTGTCCCGAGGAACGTCACCGGTGACCCGTGCTGGTGACTGGCACTGGAGGGACTCGAGAATGGCGGCTGACACACCGACCGGCCATGCGAAGGGGAGGCGATGGGCGTCTGTGTCTCCAGGCGTTCAAGAACCGCTGTACGAAGCCGCAACAGTGAAGGAGGGACGTTGGCTCGCTGCCGGCTGCTGGTGATAAGGCGGCGTGCGACCGCGCCGCGTGGAGGAGGCTGGACATCCAGCCAGTATGGGGGCCAAGCGGGCTGCCCATCATGGGCCACCCAGCACGGGCCTCCCAGAGAGCCGTCTAGCAGGCCGGGCCGGGCCGGACCTAGGGCCGGACTCGGGTCGGGTCGGGTCGGACCAACCGGGTCGGACCAGACTTGGACCGACTTGGACCCTTTTCGCTCTTTCAGTCATATCATGAGCTACGTGCGTCTATTTAATGAACTGTTTGTGGTGACAGAAAAGATGAATCGATATGGTTCTTTTGGTATACCCCACTTGAGTTTTGGATAAATTTGGTGTATGACCGGGTTGGATCGAATATGAATCCAACCGGACCCTCATGACTAAATGGATAATAACTTACAGACTGGGCATCTGATTGACATACCGTCTATTGCGTTGAGACCACTTTTTACATGGTGGTCCTTTTTTATACTTCTTCATGGGATATTGTGGATGTTGGAGTATCGACATGTGGATTGAGTATCGAAACCTCCCGGAATCAAGCGAGCTTAGTGCAAGAACCTTGTGGCTGACTGTAACATGAGAAAGGGGTCCTATGTGGGTCTCTGCTTTGGGATCCTATGTGGGTCTATGTTCTAGGGTCCCACTTGGATCCACTCTAGTAAATCCATGTGGGACTACTCTAGGACCGTACGTGGGTCTACTGTACTAAGATCCTATGTGGGTTTGATGATTTAGGATCCTATGTGAGTCTGATGATTTAGGATCCTACGTGGGTCTGATGATTTAGGGTCCTACATGGGCCTAATGATTTTTGATCCTTTCTGGGTCTGATGATTTAGGATCCTACATGGTCCTGCCTTTTAACAGAGTAAGATGATTCAGTAGTTACAACTAATCATCTTTATTATAGTACCTAAGATATACCTGGTGTGAGATGAATCTTTACCTTTGTTGTGATACCTTTGTGGTATTCTTCTGTGTGGAGATACCTTAGTGGTACTTACTTTCATGGTGATAACTTTGTGGTATTCTTCTGTGTGGCATACCTTTGTGGTATATACCTTCATGGTGATACCCCTGTTGTATTCTTCTGTGTGGTGTTACCTTTTTGGTACTTATCTTTGTGGTGTTACCTTCATGGTATTCCTTCCTTTGTGGAATAGTTGTTTGGGCTTCTGAGTTGGGCCTTGTGTTTCCTAATGAATGAGATGGGTATACTTTATAACTTAGGTATATGTATGGGAATATACCTAAATAGAGTTGTATGTTGTTTCCATAATTTGTGGCTTATCCTTTGTGGATTTTGTGAGACCTTTGAGGGTCTTGGGGTCCCTACTGAGTATCGTTATACTCACCCCTGCATGGGCTACACCAGCACCTTTTTGTGTTTGGTGCAAACGACAGACAATGTTGATGGAGGACGAGGGTACTAGGACTGCAGGTAGCTCAGAGGTGGACATTAGATGAGGCATACCGCAGAGATGGCCGTTCAAGAGCTGTACCTACCCTTCAGGTAGGATCCTTGGTGGGTGTTTATAGGAGCTGTTTAAGATTACTTGTACTTTTCAGTTTTCTTGTACTTTCCTGTTGGGCTTGTATTCTAGACCTTTTTTGTTACTTTACACACTCTTTTTACTATACAGTTTACTTGTGTCATATATTTTTGTGTGCTAGGTTTTGTGTGTTTATAGGTTACAAAGGCAATGCCTTCCCGATTTTAGGGAATACCCCTTTCGGTGCTAGTCCCCAGCCCCTAGCCTATGAAATGAGGGCTTGGGGTAGTCACGGCATGGGTGCCGAAGGACTGGTCATGACAAATTGGTATCATAGGATTTGGTTCTACTATAGAACATTGGACTCTGATCTTTTAAATGGAAATAGTGTTAAATTTAGTGAGTGTGGTTATAAGTTTAGGGAATCCAGTGTTGGTGCGGTGGCCGACGTATCCATAAACCAGGACCCTGACTTCTGATTTCTGACTTAGTGTACAAAAACACTTATTGTGTGTGTGTTTCGAAAAGTTTTCTTTGTGATATTTTTGATTCATCTCACCAAGTATAACTTATTGACCGTGGAACACCTGTTTCTTTTCTGAATGCCTCCATGTAGACATCCAGCTAGGGTTCTGGGTATAGTACGTGATTATAGCCCACCGAGTGATGAGGCCTCGATGTTGGGACCTTTATTAGTAGGGGCACCAATGGTACCATTAATCGTTGGGCCACCGATTCCACCAGCCCTAGCAGCAGAGTCTGCACACAAATTGAGCACGTTACATGAGTTCCAGCGCTAGAGGCCACCCAGGTTCAGGGGTGAGACAGACCCATAGGCGGCTGAGGATTGGATAGAGGCCGTGGTGAGAGTCTTCTGACTGGTAGGGACACCAGATGATCTCATGGTGATTCTTGCTGCCAGTCTTCTACAGGAAATAGCAGAAAGATGGTGGATCTTGTTGCTCCAGGTTCACGACAAGGTGACACTTCTCTGGGTAGACTTTGAGAGCCTGTTTCGGGCAGAGTTTTTCCTAGAGACCCTTCATGTAGTGCGCATACATGAGATTCTTCATCTGCAGCAGGGAAGCATGACTGTGGCTCAATACTCAGTAAGGTTCACCGACCTCTCACGATACTATATTGATATGGCGCGGGACCCATTCTTCCAAGTCCGGACCTTCGAGCAGGGACTCAGGCAGGATATCAGGGCTTTAATGATTTCTCTCATCATCTCAACATAGGTAGGGGTGTTAGAGTGAGCCCTCTTAGTGGAGAGTATCCTTGCTAAGCAGTCACCTGAAGTGAGACCCACCATCGGGCGTCACGTAGTAGAATATTCTATAGCTGGTAGCAGACAAATATCACAGAGGCCCAAGATGGCCAGAACTATAGGTGGAAGACCGAACGATTCAGGGTCGGTTGTGCGGGGAACTAGAGACAAAGTTATTCAAGTGAGTAGTAGGCACTGTTACACATGCGGCGGGTAGGGTCACATGGCTCATGACTCTCCGGCCCGCCATATGGATGATAAGAAGACGGTCAAAAGGCCGCCCAGGCAGAGACATGGGTTCGATCAAGGAGGTCTGCAGGGAGAAGGAGTACATGGCAGAGGAGCTGGTCGTGCAGCTGGCAGTGGTCGACGATTCGAGGTGTTACCGTCTCCATCACCAGGTGGTCCACCCCGACCATAGGGAGAAGATGGATAGGGGCGAGCTCAGCTCCAACTAGCTGAGGCCTATGACCATGGTGCTCCAGAGATGATATGAGGTACAATATCTGTCTACTCAACCTTATCTGTAGTACTTATAAACATAGGTTCCAGTCATTCTTTTATTGCCACTACCCTCATTCGGAGCTTAGATATTCTAGTGGGTTCGTTGGCTCAATCCTTACAGCTAGAGACTCCTATGTGAGAGGATTCGATGATTACACACTAGGGCCGACAGTGTGAGCTTACTCTAGGAGGTGATATATTTGGCTGGGATCTCCTAGTAGAGGTGTCGAGGCCTTATGATGTCATCTTGGGTATGGAATCTTTATCTACAGTCCATGCTCAGATTGACTGTATTAGGTGCAAAGTACGGTGTATCTGCATGGATGGGACGAGGTTTACCTTCACCAGCGAGAAGGGAGCCTTTTCAACATAGGATGGACTTACCCAGAGGAGAGTGTGGTCGATCCCTCATCTATTGGCTAGCCTTACCCTCAGAGCAGTTGATGTGGAGAGTCTGAGATATCCTGTAGTGGTGGACCTGTACGTGGATGTCTTCCCTAATGATGTTCCGGATCTACCTCCACACAGAAAGGTGGACTTTTACATTGATTTGTACCTCGGGACAACACCAATATCTACACCAGCATATCAGATGGCTCTCGCGGAGCTTCGTGAGCTGCGGGTATAGCTAGAGGACTTACACTGAAGGGGTTCATCCCACCCAGTGTTTCTCCTTGGGTAGCCCTGATTTTGTTTGCCAAGAAGGCGGATGGGAGCTTGATACTTTGTGTTGAATATCGATACCTAAACCAGGTGACCGTGAAGAACAAGTACCCACTCCCGAGGATTGATGACCTCTTGGATCAGCTAAAGGGAGCACGGTAGTTCTCGAAGATAGACCTCAGATCAGGCTATCACTAGCTCAGATTGCGAGATGAGGATCTACAGAAGCAGAATTTAAGATGTCAGTACAACCATTATGAGTTTTTGGTCATGTAGTTTGGCATGACCAATGCTCCAACAGAGTTCATGGGACTCATGAATAGTAACTTTCAGCCATACCTTGATCGATTTGTAGTAGTCTTCATCGACGACATTCTGATCTACTCGGCTACTGAGGAGGAGCATGCCTATCATTTGTAGATAGTTTTGGACACAATCCAAGAGGAAATCCTTTATAGTAAACTCTCTAAGTGACAGTTCTGGATCTGAGAGGTTCACTTTCTGGAACATGTCATCTCAGAGGCTGGAGTTTTGGTGGATCCAGCAAAGATTGTGCCAGTACTTGTTTGGGATCCACCCAGGAGTTTTACGAAGGTACGGAGTTTCTTGGGGTTGGATAGATACTGCCAGAGGCTTGTGTCAGATTTCTCCAGAGCTGCATCACCTTTATTAGCATTGATGAAGAAGGGGAAACCTTTCATGTGGTTAGAGAAATGCCAAAAGATTTTCCAGGAGCTGAGGCAGAGACTGACCAGTGCCCCCATCTTGAGGATTCTAGAGGAGGGTGTTGGGTATGTAGTCTACTGTGATGCATCAGGGACCAGACTCAGATGTGTTATGATGTAGGAGTGAGCAATGATCGCATATGGTTCTCGACATTTGAGATAATATGAGCAGAACTACGCTACCCATGACCTTGAGTTAGTAGTAGTGGTCTTCACCTTGAAGATGTGGCGACATTACTTGATGGGAAAGTGTTTTACGGTTTACTTTGATCACAAGAGTCTCAGGTATATCTTCTCTCTGAAGGGATTGAACCTGAGGCAATTTCGTTGGCTTGAGTTCCTCCAGGACTATGACTTCAAGATAGTCTATACTCCTGGGAAGGGGAACATTGTGGCATATGCACTCAGTAGGAGATCTGGTATATAGCTGCAAGGTGAAGCGACGAAGCATCTGGCCTCTTTGCAGATATCCTTTGTGGATCAAGATGAAGTAGATTTTCTTCAGTCTCTTACAGTCACTCCCCCAATCCTTCAATGAGTCAGGGAGGCACAACATGGGGACACTGAATGCGAGGCTTGACGTGCTCAGATATCCATAGGACATGCACCTGAATGATTTTCTGAAGGTGTGGAGCATGCCATCCTTTTTAGAGGACGTACCATGGTACCAGTGTCACTTCGGTAGGAAGTGTTGAGAGAGTTCCACACATCCCCTCTAGTGGTATATCCAGGAGTGGCAAAGATATACCAGAATCTCCGATGATAGCACTGGTGGCTGGGAATGAAGAAAGCAGTAGCATAGTTTGTCTCTCGATGCCGCACTTGTCAGCAAGTGAAGGCAGAGCACCAGGTGCCAGCAAGCTTAGTTTATCCTTTAGAGTTCCCAGAGTGGAAATGAGATGGAATATCCATGGAATTCATGACAAGACTTCCACATACATCCAGGGGTCATGATTCTATCTGGGTGATCGTCAACTGACTCACCAAGTCGGCCCACTTCCTACCTATCAGAGAGCAGGGGTCAGTAGAGATATTGGGATGCCTCTATGTGCAGATGATTGTGCGGCTACATGGAGTACCATCCATGATTGTCTTTGATTATGATACATGTTTCACTTCCCGACTATGGAAGGGGTTGCAGGAGGCTTTTGGGATGCAGCTTCGTTTGAGCACTGCCTTCCATCATCAGACGGATGGCCAGACTGAGCGGACCATTTAGACCCTCAAGGAAATGCTGCATGCTTGCGTCCTTGACTTAGGTTGCAGCTGGGAGGATCACTTGCCCTTGGTGGAGTTTTCATAAAACAACATCTATCACTCCACCATTAGAATGGCACCATTCGAGGCTCTGTACGGCCGACCTTTCATATCGCCTTTGTGTTGGAATGACCCTGGGGAGTTAGCACTCTTGGGACCAGATATGGTATGGGCTACAATGGAGAAAATGCAGATCATCTAGGAGAGGATGAAGACTTCATAGAGCAGGCAGAAGTCTTATGCTGACAGAAGACAGAGACCTCTGGAGTTCGAGGATGGAGACCATGTCTTTCAACTGGTCTCACCTCGATGAGGTTCGCAGAGACTTGTCCATGGTGGAAAGTTATCTCTGTGGTTCATCAGACCCTTTCAGGTCCTCAGCATAGTTGGAAAGGTGGCTTACCGCTTAGCTCTTCCCGCTCAGTTGCACTGGGTGCATGATGTCTTCCATGTATCCCAACTGAAGAGATACGTGCATGACCCTTCACACATCATTGACCTGGGTGAGCTGGAAATCGATAATGGGGTGATATTTACGGAGGTTCTAGTGGAGATTGAGGATCGATAGGAGAGAGTACTTTTTGGGAGATCGATACCTTCGGTGTGTGTACATTGGCAGAACAAGAACCTCCAGGAGAGCACATGGGAGAAGACGACTTAGATTTTTGCTCAGTACCCCCACTTTTCCCCTGGTTTTTGTGATGTGGATTTTGGGGATGCAAATCCCTGAGGTGGGGAGAATGTAAAGACCCCGAAATTTCATTGTAATTTTGTTTAATTATATGGGAATTTTATGAGTCCTCAAAAATTGACAGCACGTCATTCTAAGGCCCGTTGTGCCTAGATTGAATTTATAAATTTTTAATAAGTATGTTCAGTAAATGTGCGAGTGGGTTTTTGTAACTTTTGAACTGGTGCTCGGAATTAAAATCTGAGGGCACCGTTGAACTCTCAGTGCCGATATTCACTTAATGAGACATTCACCTCGAATGTAGTTGGTTGAGGTTGAAAGTTAGTTTTCGTGTTTTTCATGAAAATAAAAATAAAATAAAGAATAAATTTTATTTTATTTTTAACCTCCAATTTGAATGCTTAGTGGTGGGGACCACCCGAGATGGAACCCCCCCCCCAAATTTGAAATTAATGGTGGGGAACACCCGACTCTTGAAATCCCTCTTTAATGAGGGCGGAGACTCTTGGTTCTCTCCTAATTAATTGTGCCACCTTCCATTAATTTATTATGCCAACGTAAATTCAATTTAATGTGCAGTTCAATTGTACCAACTTTAATGTGCCAACATAACTAAATTGATTCTGCCAACCTAATTTAATTAATGTACAAATTTAATTAAATTAATCCCTAATATTTTTAAATTGGCACTAAACCTCTCGTGAGGAAAAGGTTTGGTGAAAGAGATAGGAGAGATTTTGGGGAACATTATTTAATGAAGAACGACCTCCGGAATCAAAGAATGAGGATGACGCTTGGGCCCAGATCGAAAGCATCTTGCGGGAGGGATGAAAGCCGAAATCACTATCCCCAAAGACTTTGTTTTCTTCTTCAAGACATCTTCCAACGAGCAATCAAAGTAGGGTTTTTTATTTGTATACCTCTTACCCCGTTTTTGACGTTCTTCATGATTCGAGAATAAACAAGCCACTTGCTACCATTCTAATGTAGAGGTTTATGGCCTAATGAACATGGACTGACCTCTCCACAACCTTTTTTAATTTGGATGGTCTTAAAAATATGGTGACATTCCGAGACAAGTACAGAAGTCTTCAGAATGAAGAACGGGCCACCGGGGTGTGCACAGTGACCCAAGGAACATCGTTGGTGACCAAAACCGGAGGTACTTGGGAACAGTGGCCTGTACACTGGTTGTCCATGACAAAGGCAGTGGCGTGGCCGTGCCATTGAGAAGGGTCACGACCCATCGGCCGCGGCGGAGTAAGGGCGGAAACCGACCGTGCGAAGAGGCGGTGGCATGCGTCCGCTTCGCCTGGCGTGAAAGAGCTGTGGAACAAGACCACGAATACATATTATGTATACTGGCTCGCTGCTGGCCACTAGTGATGACATGACACGTGACCGCACCGCGTAGAGGAGGCTGGCCAACCGGCCAGCCGGGGAGCCAAGCAGGCCGCCCATCCCGGGCCACCCAACGCGGGCCACCTAGCGAGACACCCAGAGGGTCGGGTCTGACCAAGCGGGATGGGTCGGACCCAATTCTAAACTTGGGTTGGTTTGGGTCGACCCGAACCAGGTCGTGTCGACCCAGGACGGGTCAGACCGGACCCGGACCAACTTTGACCCTTTTCACTCTTTTGGCCATATCTTGAGGTACGAGCATCCTTTTAACGAACTATCTGCAGCACCATAAACCTTGAATCTAGATGGTCCTTTTGGTATACACCAATTGAGTTTTGGATAAAGTTGGGGTATGGCCAGGTTGGATCGAACACAAATGAAACTGGGCCCTTGGGACTAAATGGCTAATAACTTATAGACCAGGCATCTGATTGACGCACTTTCTTTTGCATTGAGATACATTTTTATGGGGTGCTCTTTTGGGATACTTATTTATGGGACTTCATGGAAGTTGGAGTATTGACCTGTGGCTTGAGAAGCGGACCATCCAGGAATCAGGCGAGCTTAGTGCAGGAACCCTGTGGCGGGCTGTAACATGAGAAATGGATCCTATGTGGGCCTATGATTTGGGATCCTACGTGGCTCTGTGTTCGAGGGTCCCACTTGGATCTGCTCTAGGAAATCCACGTGGGTCTACTCTAGGATCCTCTGTGGGTATGTTGTACTAGGATCCTACGTGGGTCTGATGATTTATGATCCTATGTGGTTCTGATGATTTAGGATCCTACGTGGTTCTGATGATTTAGGATCCTACATGGGTCTGCCTCTTAATAGAGTAAGATGATTCATTTATTACAACTAATCATCTTTACTACCGTACTTAAGATATACCTAGTGTGAGCTGAATCTTTACCTTTGTGGTGATACGTTTGTGTTATTCCTCTGTGTGGTGATATCTTTGTGGTACTTACCTTCGTGGTGATACCTTTGTGGTATTATTCTATCTGTCATACCTTTGTGGTACTTACCTTCGTGGTGATACCTCTATAGTATTCATCACTGTGGCATTAACTTTTGTGGTACTTATCTTTGTGGTGTTACCTTCATGGTATTCCTTTCTTTGTGGAACCGTTGTTTGGGCTTTTGAGTTGGGCCTTGTGTTTCCTCATGAATAAGATGGGTATACTTGATAACTTAGGTATATGTATGAGCATTTACCTAAGTAGGGTTGTATTTTGTTTCCATACTTTTTGGTTTATCCTTTATGGATTTTTTGGGACCTTTGAGTGTCTCGGGGTACCTACTGAGTATCGTTATACTCACCCCTGCACGGGCTACGCCCGCACCTTGTTGTGTTTTGTGGAGACAACAGACAGTGTTGATAGAGGATGAGGGTACCAAGACTGGGGGTATCTCAGAGGTGGAAATTAGATGAGGCGTACCGCAGAGATGGTAGTTTGAGAGATGTACCTACCCTTAAGGTAGGATCCTTGGTGGGTGTTCACGTGAGTGTTTTCAGATTACTTGTACTTTTTAGTTTTCCCGTACTTTCATGTTAGGCTTGTATTCTGTCCCCTTTTTCTTACTGCACACTCTCTTTTTACTACACAGTTTACTTGTTTTATATATTTTTGTGTGAAAGTTTGTGTGTGTTTACAGGTTATAAAGCCAACACCTTCTCAATTTTATGGAATGTGCCTTTCGGTACTAGTCACCATCCCCTGGTCTATGGAAGGCCGACTTGGGGTAGTCACGACATGTGTCCTGAAGGATGGGTCATGAAAGTAAATATCATATGATATTTTTTATAATCTCTAACACCATATAATTATCCTTTAATAATTTGAATAATATTATCTTTGATAATCTCATGTAATTATCCTTTGATCATTAATTATAATTATCTCTTGATAATTTTTAATAATTCATCCTTTGATAATTTTATTTTAAATTATCATTTGATAATCTAATGGAATTATCATTGATAACTTGATGAAATTATAATTTGTTTATTATGCATAATTGTCTTTTGATAATTTTATGAATTTATCATTTGATAATTTTTTATACTTATCTTCCAATAATTTCGTGAAACCAACCTTTTATGATTTGATGCAATTATATTTGGATATTGTTTTTGCATTAATATCTTGCACTAATTTCATGTAATTATCCTCTGATAATTTCATAAATTATCCCTAAATTAATTAGGTTCTATCAATTTATTTAAATTCAATCATTTTTCCATTTAATTTATGAGGAAATAAAAATGAAATAATAAATTGAAATAAATAAATAAAATTAAAAAAAAGAAACAAAAACTTGTAATCCTAAGGCCAATACGCAGGGGGTGAAGAAGAGAGTCTTGCATGCTTGAATATGAAAAAAAATGAAATTAAACAGGATGGGTTCACCAAATGTGTGCATATGAGTCATGGGATCGACCAAGGATGAAGGATAGAACCCTGAAAATTTTCAAAACACTCACCACGTTCAAGGTTCTGCATTTTTTTAAAAAAAATTTATCTAAATGTTTAATTAACGTTTTAACCAAATTTTAATGATAGGGCTATTAGTTTTGCATCATTAAAACATTTATAATTTATTTGTGGTAAAAAATATGAGAATTCACAATTTTTAGGAAGCTTGTGGTGTCGAAAATATAGGTAAGGCATGTGAGGTTAATGATAGTGAATAATACAATTGGATAGAAATTAAAATTAATAAAATTACTTATTTAACATAAATTTTAAATAATGATAAACACTCATTGCGTATAAAAGTTATACCTTGACTAAGGTAAACCCCCTGTTTCAGACCCAACAGTGGTCTCAGATTTCACATAAAAAAACTATCTGAGAGATATTAATTATTTATTATTTAAAAATTATATTAAATAATTAATTAAATATAAAAATATTCCTTTCAAGAGTGAGACATCCAAACACACAACTCTTACAAATGTTTTACCCCACCTATGATAAACACCACGTTTCAGTCCTAATGATGTTCTCATATTTTTCATACGACACACCCTTTGGGATATATTAAATAATTTTAAAAATAATAATATATTAAATATTATTTAATGAATTTATCTCACAAGCGAGGCATCCAAATGTATGACCCCTTCGAATGTTATACTCATCCTAGAGTAAAAATTGCATTTTGGTCTTTGCAGTGAACTCATATTTCTCATACGATGCACAATTTTTGATTTATTCAATTATTTTGAATAAATTGTGCGTATATAATATAATATATTAAATATTTTTATTTTATTATTCATCGATGATTTACAAGCCTTGGAATCTCACACTAACTCAGTGTCTTACTCTGAAAACATTCAATTGAATATTTTAAAGTGTTAACTGAGATTTTACCCTTCTTAAAAGCCTTTAGCACATTTTATGTTATTTTTCACTGATAAATAATTTTTTTACATATGAAATTTTAAATTTATCAAAAATAGGGCTTTTATTCTCATTCTAAAAATAAATATATTACATCTTAATCATCAAAAGTAAGTTTTTCCATTGAAATGATACAGGGATTAATGAATCCAAAATCGTGCTTCACACGATCTACCCTTTATATAGTTGTAATATAAAAACCTATATAAAATATGAATATTTATTAACTTTATTAAGCATATTAGCTCACTATTTGGAAAAATGTATTATGAAAATTTACCTTATGAATGTATTCAAAACTAAGATGCTTTTTAATTCCCCGACCCTAGTTACTCAGAGTCGGTGCATTATTACATAACATTGGCATGATCACAAATGATCAAATCTCTAAAGACTGATCAATTTATTAGCCTTGGAAGTACTAGATATATTCATAAGTTTTATATTACATTATAAAACAAAAAACAACAACAATATTGTCTTCAATGAACACATTCATATCCAGTAGACTATCCGTGCCGGTCAGTTATAATATAATTCTTCACATCCTAGAAAAAATAAAACATAGAAAGGTGTGAGCTCAGATTCTTAGTAAGGATAACAATATAGTGGAAACTTTAATAAATAATTATAAACATTTAAGGAAATGTATAATACTAAAAAAAATAATTTTAAACTTAAACATCAACATAATATAGAAAATATAAATCAAATAATTCCATTTACTTATTCACATGGATATTCTACTAGTTGAATAATCATAGGTAATATCAATATCCAATTTCACGATGATAGAATGTATAATGTCAGAATTCATAACCACATAGTCAAGGCTTCGTGCCAAGACTACAAATAATATATTTTCAAGGCATTGTTCCAAGACACTATTTTGTATCATGAGACCTACCGATGCATCTAGAAGCTATAGTTGGCTCCACCCGTCACATAAAAAGTCAAATGCATTCCTCATATGAAAAGGTTAAACATAACATAATCATTCTTATTAAAACTATCATACAAAATGTTAATATTTTAACCATAAACCATGAATGGTATAAAAATAAAACATCCACAACCATGAATATCACAAAACCTTTAATACAATAAGGAATATTTGTATCATAATAAATCAACTTCAAACAAGTTTAAAATCTATCAAAGGATGTTGACATAGATGAAATGAAAACTGTTTGAAATAAATACCTCTTTCTATTTTAAAATAATTTAAAAGTCACATAATTATAAAAGAAATCATTTATTATGAAAATATTCTCATAATATTGTATGGGAAGCTTACATGATGTTACAATGGTAGAAAATATCCGCACCCACCGTATAAATTAAAAAATAACATTCTTACCTTAATTTTGTCAAAAAGATTATAAAGTAACTTGTTTGGAAAATGATGGAAAGATTCCTTTAAAAACATATATGGTCAAATAAGGGTATAAATGAATTTAAACCATATCATAGTAAATAGTAAAAATGTTTTGAATTATATTTTTAGGAAAACACAGATGTGGATCATAATGAGGTCCCAGTAGATACTTACATATTAACAACCTCAGATAAGTAAAGAGATTGTAGAATTAACCCTTACCTTGTACTTTTGTTTAGTCGATGGTATGTTAACCTAATATATAATAGTTAAAACATTTTTATTAAATTATACAAGAACTATATACATAAATATGATATCATATATAATCCTCTAATATTTCTTTGTTAATAATATTTCAATAGTATCATCATTTTGGATGTTAACTGATTCGTTTTCCTTTATATGATTGGTTATGTAAGCCATGTTTATTATGAGTAGGATGTATTTTATTCATATCCAGAATGATATTAAGTTCTTAAAAATTATTTTCAATCATAAAATGAAAATTATTCTTGAATTATTATGATGGGAAATGAATCTCATCACGTTCGTGGAGATGGTAATCCGTACATACGCACAAGCGACAATATCATTATATTGATGGTGAAATCATATGTAATTGTATTTTATATCATATATAAAGAATCATTAAAATGTTATATTTATTATTTAAATCAATTATAATCATCATTATACCCATCCAAATAATGATTTTTTTGAATAAAAAACTACACCACGACGTGGAGACGGTAAGCCGTATGTACACATGTATAGTGACTTTGTCATTAATAAGATGGATGGAATAATGAATAAGGCTGTACCATATTTATAATAACATAAAAATATTTATAAGGTACTGGATTTATTATTTTGGTATTGAAACAATAAAGAAAGAGGAAGTGGAAGAAGAAAATAACTTGAAAGAGGGTGGTGAAATTATTACCTCTTCTTCAGGGTGTTTCCTTTTGAGTTGATCAAAAGGGCTCCTTAAGTTGGATTTATGATAAAATTAAGGCCTCTAGGTTGAATTAAGAGAAGTTGAGAATATATTTGGGTAGGGATTGGTTAAGCCAAATGGATTTGGAGGTGTAAAATTAAGAGAAGGGGAAGTACCCTTTTATAAGAGAGGTGAGGGTTACTTTAGGAAAAGGTTGAAATATTATTTTATAATAAAATTATTTATGATTCATAATGGCTCCAAAATGATTTATTTCGAGGATAAGGTGGGTATGAGTATAAAAACACTCAAAAAACAGGTTTTAGATAGGTTTAGGTCACCATACTAACCTAATATTTTAGATTTAACTCTTAGTTAAATAGTTTGACATTTACCATGTCTCTTTTTATTTTTATATTATATGTTTTATAAATTAACTATAAACTACCAATAGAACCACAAGTGGTTCATTATTGATATATATAAACTTATTTAAGTCTTTTAGACAATCCTTATATTTTTAGGAATATTATATCAATTAATAATATATTATTTGTTTTAAAAACTCAATTATTTAAATTTTGACACTATTTAGTATTTGATTTTTTTAAAAGCCATAAAAACTTTATAAATTAGAATAAAATTTATTTAATAAACCCTAAAATTTTATATAAATCTATAAAATTAGTTTAATTTATCATAAGTCTCAATTTACATTTATTTTTATATTTATAATATCAATTATTTTAATATTTCATTAATAAGGTAATTACTGCATCATCATTGTGAAATATATAAATTATATTATTTAATGCCTAAAAATTATAAATAAAATACCATTATGTAGGAAATATTTTTATCTTTCTAATGAATATTTATAGTATAATTTATATTATGTGTAACCCTATATTAAAAATGGTTTACTAATTAAACATTGAATTTAATACTTTTAACTCTTCTTTAAATAAAATAATAATAAATGTCTTAATCTAATACAAGTGGACCAAATAGGATCATATTTTATTAATAAGGTTGTTTTTTGTCGAATTACAGTTATCCAATATAATTATGACACATGTTAGGGCAATTATAATATCATTTTTACCCTTAATTTCCCTATTTACTTTTAACTGTGGTAAATAAAAGTCAAAATTTACTATTCACTAAAAATTATTTTCATCTTATTGAACCACATTTTACTAACTGATTTTAACCATGTCTCTCTGATTTTTTAAATTCAACTCACAGAAGTGGTAAAATTAAGTTTTATGCAAATTTTCAAATGCTTCTAGAAGGTGGGTAAAAGACGGTAAAAAGTTCAATAAAATTTTATATATCTAAATTTATTATAAAATGACTCCAATTAATTAAATTGAACATATATAGGTATTATGTATCTATTTTAAACTAAAATAAATTAAAATAAAATAACTAATTATTTAAATAAAAAGTCGGTTTTAAACAATAATGCAGTGTTTTTCACTATTCATCAATAATTGAAAGTTTTTAGAAAAATACCAGAAATTCACCCTAAGGTAATTTTGATATTAAAAATCCAAAAATGAAGTCCATTTTAAAAAATAAAATTTATAAAATTTCAAAAAGTGGGTATTACTATTCATAACAGCTAGTTTGATTGGTCATGGTGTGTTAAAACTCCAAGTTGCATACAACGCAAGATTCTGCATTATTCAAAGGGAAATGTACCACAGAAGCATGGGGTATTACATTTTCCCCTCCTTAAAATAATTTCTTCCTTGAAATTTCTAGAATATCACTACATAAAAAGATTCGGGTGGTTCTTCATTATAAGTTCCTCATGTTCCCACGTTGCCTCTTACTTCTTATGGTTTCTCCATATAACTTTTACCAGATGAGTTGTTTGATTTCTCAGAAATTGTTCTATAGTATCAAGAATGTTGGCAGGCTATTCACAATTATACTGATCAGGTTCCTGTTCAATTTCCTCATAGGTGAGTACATGCATTGGTCAGGTATGTATTTTCTCAACAGTGATATATGGAACACATCATGAACTTTGGGGAGACTTATAGGCATTGCCAAATGATAAGCTACAAGTTCAATTCATTCTAGAATTTCAAAAGGTCCAATGTACTTGGGACTCAATTTACCCTTATTACCAAAATGTATAACACCCTTCCATGGAGATACCTTCAAGAAAACATGGTCTCCTACTTGAAATTCCAAATCATTCCTTCAGTTACAGGCATAGCTCTTTTGCCTACTTCGGGTTGCTTCGATGTGGGTTTGGATAATCTTCACTTTTCCACTGTTTCCTCAACAAGTTCTAGGCCTACAAGTTTTCTTTCACCAATATCATCCCAACAAGTTGGTGTGGGACATCTCTTGCCATATAACGCTTCATATGGTGCCATCTGAATACTTGAGTGGAAGCTATTGTTATTGGAAAATTCTAAAAAAGGTAAATATTGATCCCAAATACCTTTAAAGTCAAGTGATCAAGATTTCAACAAGTCTTATAAGGTTTGAATAGTCTATTCTGATTGTCCATCGGTTTGAGGGTGGTAGGCAGTGCTCAAATGAAGTTCAGTATCCAAGGCCTTCTAAAGACTTTTCTAGAATCTTGATGTAAAACATGGATCACGATTAGAAACAATTTATATGGGTACTCCATGAAGTCTTACAACTTCATTAATATATAGTATTTCTAGACTTTTAAGTGGTAAATCTTCTCTTATAGCAAGAAAATGTGCTGACTTGGTAAGATGATCAACAATGACCCATATTGAATCATTACTTCTAGGATTCTTTGGTAGCCCCATGAAAAATTCCATTGTAATATTATCCCATTTCCACTCAGGTATGGTAAGAGGTTGTATGACTCCTCTAGGGTATTGCCTTCCAGCTTTCACTTGTTGAAAAACCATACATCTTGACACAAAATCAGCAATATCCATCTTCATGTTGTCCCACCAAAAATGTTTCTTCAAATATATATACATCTTGGTGCTCCCAGGGTGTATATAGAAATTGGATCTAGGATCATCATACAAAAATTCCCTTTTATGATTAGGTATATCAGTAACACAAAGTCTCTTCCCAAATTTCAAAATTCCATCTTCATATACGAAGTCACTTAATCTTCGATCATTCACAACTTTAATCTTCTTTTGAAACTCCTCATCATCAGTCTGAGAACTTTTTATCCTTTCTAGTAAATATGGTTTGGAATTTTTTGAAAAATTATTGATGTTTTACCTTCCATGTTTATTCCCATATTCATCTTTACTAGATCCATGAAAATAGGATCCCTTTCAACTCTCATCTTGTTCAAAACTCCATGATCCTTTCTTCTCAAAGCATCTGTCACCTTATTTTCCTTCCCTGGGTGGTAGTGTATAGTGCAATCAAAATCATTGAGAAGTTCAAGCCATTGTCTTTATCTCATGTTGATTTCTTTCTATGAGAAAATATACTTAAAGCTCTTGTGATCAGTATAAATCTCACATTTTTCACTATAGAGACAATGTCTCCATATTTTCAGAGCAAAGGTTACAGCTGATAACTCAATATCATGAGTGGGATAGGTAGTTGGGGTTTGGATTAGTAGTAATCACCCCATAATCCGACATGAAAAGTGGGGGTTTAAAACCCACTGGGAACAGGTACTGTAACAGTACTGTAGCGTACTTTTACAGTGGTGGAACTGTAGCAATAGCGTGCACTGAAGCGGAGGTAGGGAACTATAGTGGCGGAAGGGTACTATAGTGGCGGTAGGGTACCATAGAGGCATAAGGGTACTATGCGGTACTATAGCAGCATGGGTACTATAGCAGTTCTATTCACAGAATGGGCTTTGGGAAAAATATTTGGGCCTACGAGCCATGTAATGGGCTAAATTTCCATTGGGCATTCAGGATATGTAATGGGTCTCCCTCTACCCTGTTAAAAGAGGTCTTTGTCTTTATTTAATAATAAATGAGGCTTTGGCCCCAACCTTTAAACAAATGAGTGGGATAATTTTTCTTCTTAATTTTTAGCTATCGTGATGTATTGGTAACAAGTCTATGATTCTACATAAGGACACAACCAAGTCCTTTCTTTGAAGCATCCCTATAAATAACACACCCATTGTTCCCTGATGGTAGAGTCAAGATAGGATAATTGACTAATATTCTCTTCAATTATTCAAAAAATTCTTCACCCACTTTTTTCCAAACAAATTTAACCCCTTTACGAGTGAGCTTGGTTAATGGGTTATCCAACCAGGACAAATTCTGGACGAAATGTCAATAATAACCTACTAAACTAATAAAAATTCATACCTCAGTTATACTCATCGGTGCCGGCCATTCTTGTATTGCCTTGGTCTTTGAATGATAAACAGAGATTCCATCCTTAGAGACCATATGACCAAGAAAAGAAGTCTCTTGAATCCAGAATTCACACTCACTAAACTTCCCATATAATTCATTTCTTCTTAGGGTTTTTAGAATAGTGCGCAAGTGATTTTCATTATCTTCGTAACTTTTTTAGTATGCCAATATATCATCAATAAATACCACTAAAAATTCATCAAGATATTCCTTGAAAACTCTATTCATTATATCCATGAAGATAGAGGGTGCATTAGTAAATCCAAAAGGCATTACTGTAAACTCATAATGCCCATACCTGGTTTGAAATTCTGTTTTTGGAATGTCTTCATTCTTCACACACAACTGATGATATCCAGATCGAAGGCCAATATTTGAAAAATATTAAGCTATATGAATTTGGTCAAATAAATCATCAAAGAAAGGTAGGGTATACTTGTTCTTTATTGTTATAGCATTGATCTCCCTGTAGTCAATGCACAACCTCATAGACCTATCTTTCTTCTTAAAAAAAAGGACAGTGGCTCCCCATGAAGAAACATTAGGTTGAATAAATCCCTTGTTACTCAATTCCTCTAGTTGCTTATTTAGTTTCACTAATTCCACAATGACCATTCTATAAGGGGTCTTCGATATGGGCCTTGAACAAGGAATTAAATCAATGGAAAACTCAATTTCCCATTCTAACAGATGTCCAGGTAAATCCTTTGGAAACACATCAACATATTCTTGCACAATAGGTATATCCTCTATTTGAACATTATTTTCCTCACCCATAGTTATTTCATTCTATTAATCCCCATTGATTGAATTTAGTATAGCTATTGGGGGTGGATCTTGATAAGGATCAGGTGGTGATCTTTTTTCTCTAAATACAAGGAACTCATTATCAACATCGAATATTGTAACCTCATTATTCTTAAAATAAATTTTCGCATCATGGTCTAAAATCCAATCCATTCCAAGGATTATATCAAATTCAATCACTGGTATGATGATGAGATTAGCAGATAAAGAACATTTATATGCCCAAATGGGAACTAATTCACAAAACTTTGTTGCAATGATAATTCCCATAGGAGTTTTGACTGACAACTCCCTTGTTAATTCGAATTGAAAATATCTAATTTTCTTTGAAAAATGGGAAGATATGAAACAATGTGATAATCCAAATTTTATAATATCATTTTTACCCTTAATTACCCTATTTACTTTTAACCATGGTAAATAAAAGTCAAAAGTTACCATTCACTAAAAATTATTTTCATTTTATTGAACCAAATTTTAATTAATTATGTTAACCATGTCTCTTGGATTTTTGAAATTAAACTCACAGAAGCTGTAAAATTAAGTTTTATGAAAATTTTCAAATGCTTCTAGAAGGTGGGTAAAAGACGGTAAAAAGTTCAATAAAATTTTATATATCTAAACTTATTATAAAATGACTCCAATTAATTACATTGAACATATATAGTTATTATGTATCTATTTTAAACTAAAATAAATGAAATTAAAATAACTAATTTTTTAAATAAAAAGTCGATTTTAAACAATAAAGCAGTGTTTTTCACTATTCCTTAAAAATTGAAAGTTTTCAGAAAAATACCAAAAATTCACCCTAAGCTAATTTTGATATTTGGAATACAAAACTGAAGTCCATTTTGAAAAATAAAATTTATAAAATTTCAAAAAGTGGGTATTACTATTCATAACGGCAAGTTTGATTGGTCGTGGTGTGTTAAAACTACAAGTTGCATACAACACAAGCTACTGCATTATTCAAAGGGAAACATACCATGGAAGCTTGGGGAGTTACATGCTTAGTCAATAATGCATGAGAATATCATTTAGAGTCTCGAGACCAATTATGTTGGTCAAGTAATTTCCCTATATTTCTTCTTTATATTCAATGTAAGTCATCATTTATCTTTAAATGTGGTGTTTGTATGAAGTTGTAATGATAATAAATGTTTCTCTAGAACTGGTAGGGAGAAGGTACCCTCAGAAGGTCATTTTTTTTTCTTGGTCGATTCACTATATTTTCTTGATTTTCCCTTCTGTTTCCTCGCCACTTTATCCATATGTAATATCATACCTCACTTCAAAACTTTTATTATCAATTGTTACATGTTTTTAATATGAACAAAATTGTTAAATAAATACCTCATATATCTTTATAAGATTAGACTTCTATGTTATTAAAGCTCCAATAACATCATTGACCACTGTAATATCTAGATCATCAAGTGGAACAGGAAACTTGGTAGTTTCTTTATGAGATACCTCTATCCCCTATCTTATGTGTTCTTTTGGTAGGTCTTTATGGTTTATCTTGTCTCTTGGGATATTATACACTGTACTTATTACCACATAAAGATGTGTGGTTTTTGAAAGATACAAATCACATTCGATTCTACCCAACTTAATTTTAGTAATATAAAGTTATCAGAAGTTATTTGATTCACATTTAGGATAAAGAGTAATGAAAAAATTTATTACCATTGATAATGTTTTTAGTTGGGGGAATTACTAGACGCAAAGACAGTGGGATCATTTGGTTCATGTGAAAATCTATTCTCCACCGTCGGTTTTCTTTGATCCTTTCTCATAAATTGGTTTTCCAAACTAGACTGTATAATAATATCATGCAGTTTGTCTATTTGTGTTTACAATCATCTCACCATATAATATGTATCTCTATGTGGTTTTATCTTGTCAAAATATTTCTGAGGAGATACTCCACAACCCAATCCTCTAACACGACCATATTGTTCATGCCGCTTAAAAACTTCTGAAAGAATTTTTTCTTATGGTATATTCATTGTCAATTATTTTGTCTAAACCATATAAAGAAATATGAACATAAATAGATATTTTTATGTAATATTGTTATAAATCATAACTAATTACAACTATTTCATACTTATACATGTTTATCGTAATTTGTTTGTGTTTTCATTAACTAATTTACCATATTTATTTACACAAGACTCCTTCCATAGCACATGACATGGGATGAGAGTGGCTTCATATTTTTACTCACCAATCCTCATATAAAAAAGGAACATTTATTGTATCATTTCAAATAATTAAACTTTAATTATTGATTTAAAATACATACCAATTTCTTCTCTAATGAAGTATACCGTATCTTTTATTTGTGATAGGGGTATATTGGTTTTGATGCACTTCATTTATTTTAATAACTCTTTTATTGTTTCTTAAATTAACAATTATGAATCAAATTGGATAAAATAAATAATTTCAAATAATATACTATTGACTGAAATGCACCTGAAATGATTTCTCATTACAATGATTTAAGAAAGAAATCCATGTTTCCTACTTTATAATATGTGTATAACTAACTGGTGGGTGGGGATTTACTTTCCCCTCAGTATCCCTAAGATTAACTTTATAAGAAGAGTCTAAGAGCCTCAATGGGATTTTTCAACAGCCATTAAGACAAATTTCTTATAGAAATATTATAAAATAAATAAACTCTTCAAGGAATAATGAAAATTAAATCAATTTTTCATTATATAATTTTTCAATAAAATAGAGAAAGTATGTCATAACAATATCATTATATATTTACAAAGGATTTTCATCATTACAGGTTGGAAGTGGATCTATGAATTAATATCAATCAATATATTCATCATCATTATGACCCCAGGATAACTAATAAACATTGAATTTTTGTGTTCAGTAGGTTGGCTGCATTGATTCTAACCAAACTCCAATTTTATACCTTGACTTTTTTCCTTGATCCTTTTATTCACCACTATGTTGCTGCGTCATTGTTGTTTTTTTCATCTACATGTTGTTGATCCCCTAATAATTCTGGAGTATCATCATCAACAACCTATTATTCCTTAGTATTGGTAACATCATCATATGTAAAAGACATTGTCTTCATGGGTAGTCAAACATTTTATTTTTCTTGAATAACAATAAAACAATAAAATCCATGCCAAAAAGTGCATATGTGAATTAATCTTGCATGAAAATTGTTACTGTCTTGAACAAAGATATAATGTTGGAGTTGGTTCCCTAGAAACCAACTTATTTATACTTTATGATAAATCTGTATTCATTAGATGAATATTAATAAACTTCTTATCACATAATGATTGTTCTTTTGTGTGACACAGTGTATGATAATTTACTAAGAATAGCTATTTCAATAAAAGGTCATAGTAGATCTCTTATATGATGATAACACAGAAGTTCCATGGCACTATTCTTGAATATATGTTCTACAACTGGATGATATCATTTTAAGGGACACAAATGATACAGGAAATCAGGGGTGGGGACTCATGATACTTTGAGGCACCTTCTCATGGTGTGTGACCTTGCTAATATCCAGGAGGATATTATGAGAACAAGATCTACCAGTAGGAAGTCCACATTCATAAGTGTCATTGGATGTTCCTATCTGCGGATGTGTGTATTGGTCCTTATACTTTAAGATTATTATTAATGGATATTATGACTCATGCACTTAGATGTATTGATGAAAACAGTGATGACAGATGTTTGTGGTGAGGTAGGATATGTTGGGTGCATCACAATTGATACTACATTAATGAATATTGAGAGAAAGGATTTTTCACTTCTACAAAAGTAGATGTCTCAATCCCTTTGATGAAAATGATATAGCATAACTAAATCCATGACCATGGTGTTCTCTAGGTAAGTTCAATTCTGGGAAGTCAAAGAATGATAAATATAGCACATGGGTTGATGGCACTTTCATGCAACGTGTTTGATTAGAGATATCATGAAAAAGGGATTATATTACATAGTAACTATTTGTATGAGGTGACATGTCATTGTGACATCAACTTCTTTGTCTTGTGTGACTTGACCCATTGCTAGAGAGTAATTTTGGATTTTCGGCAAGCCTGCCTAATGCCAACTAGAAAGAGGCATAGAGGGTCACACACTAAGTCTATCCAGTATCTCATTTAAATATTTTATCATTCAACAAGTTGAATAAATATTATTCCTAGTTGTTGTTTAATAATTATTCAAGTATGCATAATCTCATTTATTTTTTCGCTAGTTATTCGATAGAATATATTTCAGATGGAAAATTTATTTGTCGATGAATAATGTAGTTATATTTATTTAATAAATAAATAGTCATTATTCAAGGCCTGTTAAATATTGAGGAGGATTTGTAGACCAATTTATGGTGCTGGTGAGAAATAATATTTCAATTTAATGTGAAAGTTAATCTCATGTTATAGAAATAATAACATTATTATTATTATTTGACATGGGGTTTCACATGGAATAATAAAATAAGTAACAAAACTTGTGCTAATTATTTATTATTACTTGATGAATTAAATTCCCCATTATGTTATTATTCTCTAATTATCCAAGGAGTCATTACACAGACTAACCAATAGTTGTGTGCACAACATCCTTGGAGAAAAGCTCTCGAGCCTAGAGAACACTTCCCTCTCCAAGAACGCTCTCAAGAGCGAGAGATATCCTCCTCCAATAGATCTAAGAGAACACTTTAGAATCTATTCTTAAGTCAATCAAAGGCATACATCACAAGTGAAAGGATATTCCGTGCTAGAACCCGAAGACTCCTTCAGTGATGTCCAGAGATTCGTAGAGAATGTGTGTATCACCGCTAGAGGATTCCTATCCTTAGATTCTACATCGTAATGAAGTCTCACATCAGACCTGTGGTGGAATGCATCAACGAAGAAAGAATAACCTTGCAGGTAATTCTTTAATTTAATAAAATTAATTATAAACAAAATATTTTGATCCTATCTTCTCAGTTATGGGATCTCTCCTTTGTCTTTTATCTTTGATTCAATTTTATGGATACTATAATTTATCGTCGTATTGATCCCGAATTAATCATTAATCATGGAAATTTTCAAAGATGGGTACACGCCCGTTCTATGCTTCTTCTGCGCCCGAAACCAACATATAATACTTCATTACTCTAATAAAACTATCCTCCACTACCTTTATTTAATCCTTCCTAAGACATTTGATTGCCTTCCATCTCTTGATGATGGATTGTACCCCCTATTTCAAACTAGACTTCCCCCATCATTGTGGTTCCAATGTTCCTTCATAAAATACCACCTGAATAGTTATTATTTCATTTTGTTTCTTGACATCCATCCCCAATATTTTATAGATATCCTCCAATGTTCCTTGAACCACAATAACCAAAATTCATCCCATACTAGGTACTAGTGATCATTTTGGATGACTACAGTTTAGAGTAGTTCAAATAACATATAAGATATGGGGGATGAGTCTCAAGCAAAAAAATGCAATAATAACTATTTAGTAGATGAAAGGACCCTGAAACTACCATGAGAAGATCAACTAAACCTCACCAAGCTACACCATATAACCTATGTTACTAGTCCTCTTCCCTCACCTATATCTAAAATATTAGAGCTCTATATCCACTAGGGTTCAAAAATAACCTAAATGAAATTTTAATTATGACTTCTAGCATATTGCATTTCAAAAATGAAGGAATGAACATTCAAATCCACATGACTTCCAATCATAGTCATTTACTTCAACACACAAACATTTATTGTTTTCCACTTCCTCTGAGATGTTTGTTTTTTTGATAGGGCTTATAGGAGATAAAAACTTGTTATATTACTGGTGTGATGTGGATGGGAGAGCCTGGAAACCATCCATTTATCTAACTTCCAAGAGAAAGTATCCTAAAGATAAATCCAAAATTAGGGCTGGAGAGATCTACTCATTCTGGGAGGAATACTTTCAAGAGTTATATTGGAACCCTTTTAAATTTATCAAGTTTTAAAGGGAAGATAATCAAAAGGTTTTTTTGGAGTGTTTTTTTCTCAAAAAATGTGCAACATGAATATTTTCATGAGTTCACCCATAATAGTAGTATTCTCATCCACGTATGCTTAACTGCAGAGTTCTAATAGGATCCAATGTGAATACACCCAAATTAAAAGTAATTTTTGATAATGTGTATTCAAAAGTAATTGATTGAGTCATATAAGAAAATAAATATAAAAAAACCAAACAAATCCATTCTTTATGTTTGGATTAATTTTTAGGTGTTAGTTTTTGTTCACAGGAAGTAGTAAATGAGGAGGATGAAAGGGTGAAAGAGTTGAAGAATGAGTTGGGAGATATAGTATTCAAAGCTGTGTCATCAAATTTAATAGAGTTTAATGAATATAATCCAAGTGGGAGGTATTTTATCAAGTAACTTCAGAACCATAAAGAAGGGAGGAAGGTTAGATTGAAATAGGGAGTCCAATACACCATCAAGATATGGAAGGAAATCAAGTTTTTGAGGATGGATTAAATAAAGGTAGTGAAGTTTAATTATACTAGAGTTTTGAAGTATTATATCTCTATTCAAGACAATAACAATTTTCATGCAAGACTCACAAAAATGTGGACTTTTATACACAAATTTTATTGTATTGTATATTTATCTTACCAAAATGAATCCATATTTACACAACCTTGTTTGTAACACTCGTGGTCCTTTTTTATGAAAAGTTATTTTTGTTTCTTACGATTATTATGTATTGTATGCTTCTTTTAATTATCATACATTATGAATATTTTCATAAAATAAAAATGAGATACATTGTTTTCATGTGGATCAGGGGAATGGAAAATCATTAGAGAAAATCTACCTAGTTACTTTACATAACCAATTTATGTGAATCTTGGTTTACATATAGTTGATGTTTCATTTGGATGAAGGTTGCAAGGATTGACTATTTATTGGAAGGGATAGAGTATCAAATGATAGCTAGTGGAGACTCATGGATTTTATGTCATCAATGGTAGGTTGGTTATTTTTATAAGGTTTTATTTTTAACTAGGATTTATCAAATTGTTATTGTTTTTATGACTGTAGGCATTTATATTCATGGGATTCTATCGTGTGATTTTTTACATAGATGCACTTGTCATGTGAGTTGGTTTTTTAAACCATTTCTTATGGATCATGTTGAACACTGCATATTTATTATCAATCCTTTGGAAGTTGGTTGATGGTTCCAAAGGTTGTGTAACATTTTGATTCAGCTCAGGCCAGATTATGAATAGTTGGACTATATTGTGATGTTATAGTTTTAAAAAAGAGAAATTTATTGAAAAGATAACACACACATGCACAAATAAAGAAAATAAATTTTATTAAATCGGTTCAATTCATCAAAATTTAATTTATTCCTAGAGAGG
This sequence comes from Viscum album, assembly GCA_963277665.1. Taxonomy (NCBI): domain Eukaryota; kingdom Viridiplantae; phylum Streptophyta; class Magnoliopsida; order Santalales; family Viscaceae; genus Viscum; species Viscum album. Next base: position 1,927,261,813 of record OY728160.1, read on the forward strand.
AGTTTATTTATAAAATAATTTGACAGAAATGTAAACTCGTATATAACATCTTCTATAAATGATTCCATATAAAGAAACTCTTCTACTAGAATATGATTTGGTGTGTTGTGTTATGAAATGTTTTCATTTATAAATGTAAAATGAAGTAAATTAATAAAATATATTTACTATTAGTTTATAAAAATTCAAACTTTATTTTAAATAATTATAAATTTAAAGGACATGGTAAATTATTGGAAACCATTCATTGATAATAGAAATAAATGGTATACCCTTCAATGATCGCCCAACCCCATTGAATAACATATTCTCTCATAACTATAATGTTTTAGTGAATATATTTTTTAGTAAATGTATTAATATTAGGAACCTATCAATCAAATATAAACACACTTATTATTGACAATACATCACAAATTTTGATCTTGAATCAAATAAAAAACTGAATAAGTATGCTTATTTTGATTTCAATAAAAATTTAAACAGTTTGTTCATAATTAAATAATATCTATATAACATATTGATAAATTTAACCAATATAAACTAGAAAACTTTAGTTCCATGAATTAGATCAACCTATTCACATTAAAACAATATGTATATTAACCCACTTTATCTTATTCATATCAAATAATATTCCCTCTAAAATTAGTCCAATATAATGTGAAACTTTTTTTCATCTTCATATGTATGTCATGTTGTGGAAACAAGATTAAAACAATGAAAAACCAAACTATCTGAAAGGTAATAAGAAATAATATAATGAAAATATAAAAAAAATCACCAACAATTGCAATAACGGATGGAGATGCAGTTCGCACTGGTCTTGTATGAAGCTGGAATGTGTTTACAGAGTAGGGGTGACATTGTGTAGGTGTAGGTAAGTGAGAGAGGGAGAGGGAGAGATGATATGTTGGGTTATCCATGGTTAAAAACAACACAAAAAACACAAACTGTGGAACCTAAAAAATAAAACAATGAGGGAGGAAAAATAAAAAATAACATACATTAGATTCTAGCCTTGATTCACCTGAGAGAATGTATAGGAGTAGTGCCTACATCAGGGGAGTTTCATGAGAGCTTGAGAATTATGATGGCATGAGTCATGGTTAGAGCTCTTTTAAATAGATTGAGGATACTTTTATCAGGGCTTTCAAAAAAGCACCGATAAAGAGACCATTTATCTGTGCTAAATTGATAAGCACTAATAAAAATCATCTTTATTAGTGCTTTTTTAATGCTCATAATGATCGATCTTTATTAGTGCAAAAAAGTGCTGATAAAAGATATCTTTTTCAGAGCTAACGTTTTAGTGCTGATAAAGATTTCTTTTATGAGTGATAAAACTTTAGTGCTGATAAAGGATTTATAATTATAATTATAATTATAAATAAATGAATGAGTAAAATTATTTATATAATTATATATTTGTTAATTATAATTTTATAATTATTTAAATATATAATTATTTATTTATAATTACATTAATATTTTAAAAAAAATTATATTATATTATTTATAATTATAAAGAATAATTTTATAAATGTATTAAATATAAATTTATAAATATATTTATATCATTATATATATTTATATAATTATATATATATTTAATAAATATATATAAATATAAATATAGTTAATATATTCATTATTTAAATATATTTATTATAATTTTATAATTATAAATATATTTATATAATTATATATAATTATATAATTATATATAATTATATAATTATATATATAATAAATATAAATAAATATAAAAATATGCATTATTTAATTGTATTTTTTATAATTTTATAATTATTTAAATATATAATTATTTGTTTATAAATATAAGAATACCACCTGTAAATTTTTTATATATATTTATATAATTATATATATGTATATATCCCCTAAGGTGATGCTTATTGGTTGTTGCCTCTGTGGGTCTCAGTGAAGTCTCAAGTTCACGTCTCACTGAGTACATTATTTAGATAAATTTATTATAATTTTATAATTATTTAAATATATGTAATTATTTATTTATAATTATATTAATATTTTTTAAAAAATAATATTTTTTATTTATAGTAATTATAAATTTATAAATTTATAAATATAGTAAATATAAATTTATAAATATATTTATTTATAAATATTTATTTAAAAATATATTTTTAAAATTATTAATGGATATATAATATTAAATACATGTTTTTTAAAAAAGTGTGAAATTGAATAATTCAAAATGACTACAATCTAAAAATATTGAAAAAATGGGGGTTCAAAACCCATGGGGCGCATGTACCGTAACAGTACTATAGCGGTACTGTAGTAGCGGTGGTACTTTTTATCGGCGGATACTGTAGGGGTGCTAGGGTACTATAGTAGCGGCGGGCACTGTAGCAGCGGGGTTACTATTCACAAAATGGGTCTTAGGCCACTAATTTGGGCTTGCGGGCTGTGTAATGGGCTACAAACACACTGGGTCTTTGGGCTATGTAATGGGACTCCCTCTACCTAGTTAAAAGAGGTCTTTGCTTTGCTTTAATAATAAAATGAGTCTTCGGCCCCAACCTTTTAAAAAAATATAAATCATTAAAAATATATGGATATATATATATATATATATATATATTATAGTTAAGGTGAATACATATCTAAAATACAGAAACATAGTAAATAAATATATAAAAATAAATAATAAAAAATGATTAAATTCAAAAATAAAAAATAAAATAAAAAATAAAAAATATTAATAATGAATAAATTATACCTAATTGTTATAATATTAAAAATAAAAAAATAAAATTGACCAATTGAAAACATAATATATTAAATGTATCATGTTATAATGAAATTCTAAAATATACTAAAATTTGAATAAATTATATAAATATTAGATGTATGTGTTTTTATATAAGATTTCATTAATTACATAAATACTTTTTTGTGTGTATTGTATATAAAAATAAATTAATTACATATATGTATGTGAAATCAATGTAACACATGAAATTTGATATATGTTCAATTGAAAAGTCAAAAAACATTAAAAATGAACAAGACATTAATATATTTTTAATTATTACATTTTATTCATTTTATATGTATTTATAATTAATATATATTATTTATTACTATTTATAATTAATATATATATATATATATTATACTTATTCATTTTTACTAATAATTGTTTCATTATTAAGTTGTTAAATAATTTTGTGATTTATTCATTTTTATTTTTTTGTTTAATTATTATAATTTATTCATTTTATATATCTTTATTTAATATATACTATTTATTAATATTTATAATATATATATATATATATGTATATTAAATTTATTCATTTTTATCAATAATTATTTATTTAATAAAATGTTTAATATTTTTCTTAATTTACTCATTTTTTATTTTTATTTCTTTAATTATTTCATTTTATTCATTTTACATATCTATATATTTAATATATACTATTTATTAATTTATATAATATATATATATATATATATGTATATGTATATTCATTTTATTCATTTTTAATAATTATTATTTAATTAATAAAATTATTAATTTTTTTTATTTGTTTAATTATTTCATTTTATTCTGGACCTTTACAAGTGCTAAAAGAGAACTGATAAAGGCTATACTTTATCGACACTAAAAATAAAGTGGTGATAAAGGGTACCCTTTATCGACGCTAAAAATAAAGTTTCGATAAAAGGTACCATTTATCAATGCTAGATGATAGTGCTCATTAAGGTGGCCTTTATTAGTGCTTTTTGCTCGCATTGATAAATGCCAGTGCTGTTAAATGCCTCTTTTATAGTAGTGCCCCCATACCCTCAGGGGTATGCTAATTGATCCAGGTTACTCATCTTAGGCCTTCTCAAATCACCTCAAACCAACCGAAAAACATTTCAAACATCTTCAAACACATTTCATCAGCCTCAAATGATTCTCAATCATACTTAAAAACAAATAAGACCCATAAATAATTTTATGGGGCTCTTTAATAACCCCCTTTTGTTTTGTTGGAAATATCATTCTACTCTATTAAATCTTCTAATGTTTATTTAAAATTCAAAAACGATCATGAGAGTCATCAAATCATAGCATATCTCACTTGAGAAGTATCCTGACACTACACTACGAAATAAAGTAATGTTTTAATAAAATTTCATCCCTTAGTGATAAAAAATTATAGCCAATTGAAATAGATTATCTCTACCACAATTCATACTTCCATGAAACACTACCATATAAATCCCTCATTTAGTAATATCCACAACATCAAATCCAAATGGTTAAGGAAATATCACACTCCTCGTTTGAAAAAAAACACTCCCCTTTTGAAAAATAAATTATCACTTGCTAATATTTTAGTACATTCTATCCCCATTTTACAACATAATCCAAATACTTGTTGGGGTATCTTTCCATACATCTTTAAATGATAGGAGAGGGATAAACAAGGAGTTTTGGCCTCAAATAAGTGAACCTTTCCTTTCGAATAACTTTGGTGAAGAAATCTATAATCTGATTTCTGGTAGAATCATATTCCATCTTGATATCTCCATTATCCACCTTATCCTTAATAAAATGATACTTCATATCAATATGAATTGATCTTGAGTAATCTATAGGGTTCTTTGAAAAATATATAACACTATGATTATCACAATGTATCTAAAGTGGCCTATATGACTCAATTTTAAAATCTATTAGATGAAATTGCATCCATAAAATATTTGTACATGCATGTGTAGTAGCCACATATTCTTATTTAGCCATGATAGGATCTTTTACTAGTGAAATAAACTATCTAATTGGTATCTATGAAGCACAAAAATTTCAAAATTTCACTACTTCTATATAGAATCCCATAGTTTAGTGCGCCTTTCCCATATCTAAGTATTCTTTTTTTACTTCTAACATAGGTGACTCCATGGGATCATTCTAAAATTGAGTACATAGAGTCACTATATAGGTTGTATCATTCCTTGATGTATCCAGGTAAAAAAATATTCCAATAATTATTTTAATCTCTTTTTGATTAACCTTATTAGCATCCTCATATTTGAATAGTTTTATTCCAACTAAAATTGGAGTTGAATATTCTATTGAATATTTCATTCCAAATTTCTTCAACAATTCTCTAGAATAGGAATCTCAGATTAACTTTTCGTTTTCTCATCAAATTCTTCATAGAGGCACTTCGTGTCTCCAGTAAATATTATATCATCAATATATCCAATGAAAATTAAAGTACCTATAGACATCTATTTAATATATATTAATGTAAACCTTCCCATTAGTGAAATTTATTTGTTTTAGTCACCCATAGAATTTTGAATACCTAGACCTAGGATCCAATTTCAATATATACAAATAATTTTTTGAGTTTTTTCACCTTTCTAACATCAAAATATTAAATGAAACCATCATTTTTTTAATAATTTTTTTTCTTCAAGATCACAATTCAAAAATATTGTTTTCACTTCCATTTGATATACTTTGTAATGATTTTTTTTCCACTACCAATAACATCCTTATAGATTCCATACATTATATTAATGTAAAGGTTTCTTCAAAATAAATTCCAGTCATTTTAGTTTAGCTCTTGCATTCTAGTCTTGATTTATTTATTTACACTTCACCATTCTCTTTTAGCTTGTTTCTAAAAACTCACTTGATGATAATAATTTTATTTTTGTATTGGAAAAAATATCCGAAGTGGAGTATTTCTCAATCTAATATAGTTCATCATTAATATCCTATATTCACACATCATTATCAACTGATTCATCTATAGTATCTAGTTTAACCTATGAGATAAGATCTGTTTTCTTTCAAACCTTGATTCTTCTTCTTTTTTAATATGAGCCTCTTATCTACCAAAAAAGATTTCATATTCAACACATTTCTTAAATATCTAAAACAATTTTATCTCATCTATATAAGAAACATTTTCTTCCTTGTTGGTTTTTTTAGATTTAATATCAGTAGAAATAGACTCATTGTTAGCTACTTCTTCATTGATTTTTTTTGAAATATGTAAGTTTTTTACTTTAGAATTTCCTGAATCTATTTCATATGATAGGTATGTTTTCCCCTAATTTTCATTATTTTTTACATGAAATATTCAACTATCTTGTTAAGTCTCTTGTTGAATCATTTTTACCCACTTCAATTTGATAATTTAACTAGAAAGATCCCTTCATATGCCTTTTCTTTAAATTTTCCCAGATTGTTTCCTTTGATCCTTACAAAAAAATGGACGAAAAAATACCATAAAATATTTTACAATTGTATTATTCATATACCACATTTCATATGGTGTGATATATGTTTTAGTTCTTAACATACACCTATTTTGAATGTGTATAGAAGTAAACATAGCTACTTTCTAGAAATATTTTTAGATTTTTTTTAAACAATCTTTATTCCTCCCATATCAACTATGCTTTTATTCGTCCACTCTATAAAACCATTCTATTTGGGAGTATAAAATGTGATATATTTATATTTGATTCCATTTTTAGTAAGATAAATTTAAGAATAAACGCATTTATATTATTTTCACTACACCAAAACTAGCCTATAGCTCAGGTTCTTTTTCTTTTAGGGGTAGTTTAAACTATTGAAAAACCAATTAGTGGTGGTTATTTAAACAACCACATATTTCCTTATCAACAATTAGTTAGTTGTAATTTAGGAAAGTTTTTTTTTATATTTTGCAGGGGTTTCTCAAATATTCTATAACAATTATTATCCTAAGATATTTTATTTAATAAATAGGATAAAAATGAACCACTACTAAATAATGTAGTGACAATTTTATTTCATAGATGTTTATTAGAACCACTGCAAAATGAAAGAAATAAAAACAAAGAATTTTAAATGGAACCATCACTAATATGTATATCATAAGTTCTTTTTGGTAATAATTTATAGAAACTACTAGTAAACATATAAAATAAAAAAATAAAAAAATATACATCATACATTGAAACTAAATATTAATTAATTAAAAAGATAAATATAAAATAATATAGACAACACATATATAAAAAATATATATATAAAAATATGTATATAAAAATATGTATATAAAAAAACCAAAACCCATCCTTCATAAACTTAGTTATTACAAAAACAACATAAGTCCAATATCCATCCTCAAACCATCACATTTATATCTCCACCTCCATTATATTTGAACACCTCCATAGTTAGCCTCATCATATATAAAACTTACCACATCACCATTATATCAACTATAAAAACAATATAGAAATCAGAATTGAACACAATAAATAACAATTATATTAGAATCCATCATAATTTTCAATCATACAATAAAAACTATAAATCATTACAACTACCTTATAAAGAGTGTTGTGGATCAAAACGATCAACCACCTGCCTAATACCAGCATATTACACCTAAAATAAAATACCAAAATGTATAAGGAACTCAAAGAAAAATTTGTATAGAATATTTTCAGATTTTTTCACATAATTTTTTTTTATTTTTTAATCAAACATATGAAATTTTATCATAAAAAATATTATATCATCTCACATATCACAGATTAAATGAAGAAATTAAAATTTCTCTAGGAAATTGTGCCTCTAAACTCACCTAGAAAAATATGAAAATAGAAAATTACCTATTTAAGATATGATTTAAATCTCATAACTTTAAATTGTTGATTTCATAAAAATCAAGTTTATCATGTCTAATTTTCCATTACTATGAAACTAAATTTATAGAATTGATACCACCTTCAACAATTCACATCCTAAACCTACCAAACCATTTCCCAATATACCTATCTTGGTAAATTAGATACATTTCTATCTTCATTTCTCACAATTAAATCAATAAAGGTAGAAAACCAAATCAGTAATTTCATTCAAGAAATTTCACAGTGTAAGCGCCTAAAATTAGTAATATCCATTAAAAAACAAATCTATATATTCAAAATTTACTCTAAAAAATGACTAAACTTATAAATAATTAAAATATAGTTTTATGATGATTTAACATCTATCTAAGGTCATTTTCTATGTTTTTTCCATTACATGCACATTTTAGTGTTTTAAAACACTAAAAATATTATTTTAAACATCCTAAGAAATTGGAAACTTGGATTGATGTGATTTTAGTTCCTAAATTTCTAAAATTGAACTAAATATTTTAATTATTTCATGGAAATTTGTGGTCATTTTCTTGGTTTTAAGAAAATGGTTATTTCTTTTAAAGAATTTAAAATCTTTAAAAGCTGATTATTCAGTTATTCTGAGCACACTACATATCGGATTAAATTTTTTTATAATTATTAAAATCACAAAAAATTACAATATATTTTTACTAAAATTTCACATCAATATGATGTTTTTTTATTTTTTTGACTAATACATGCACGTTTTAGTGTTTTAAAACACTAAAAATTCATTTTTGGCCATCCTAAGAAAATAAAAAATAAAATTAATTTATATTGAGTTCCTAAATTTCAAAAATAAATCTATGATTTTTGTTTTATGGTTTAATAGAAATAGAAGGTTTTTTTCTTGGTTTTGACCACCTGGGAAACATTTTTAAATATTTTCAAATCTTTAAAAACTACTTATTCCATTAGTATAAACGCCCATTTTCTTCTTTTGCATGTCAAAAATAATTTAAATATAGTTTTTCTATAATTTTACATCAATTTGAGTTAGTTTTTATGGTTTTGACTATTACATGCATGTTTTAGTGTTTTAAAACAATAAGAAAACATATTTGGCTATCTCGATCGAGAAAAAACTCAGATTGATGTGGATTCAATACCTATATTTCAAAAATCAATCTATGATTGTTTTTATATGACTGAAAAATGTTATGAGGTCATTTTCAAAGTTTTAAATACCTGATGAACTCTATTAAAGACTATCAAACCATTAAAAATTGTTTATTCAGATGGTTTAAAAACATTTCATGTCAAATTTATGTGTTTTCTAGTATTTCATATCATAAATAATTCAATATAATTTTTCTTATGATTTCACAGAGATTTTAGGTCCTTTTCTATGGTTTTGACAATCACACACACATTTTAGTGTTTTAAATTACTAAAAATTATTTTTTGATCATCCTGATTAATAAATATTTTAGATTGATGTGTTTTAAGTTCATACTTTACAAAAATTAATATAGAGTTATTTTAAAATAATTTCATGATAACCGGAGGTAATTTTCTTAGTTTTTACCCCCTGATGCCCATTTTAGAGATTGTGAAATCCTTGAAAAAAATATTATTTAGTATGTATGACCATACTGCACATCATATAGATGTATTTTATTTTAAAACATGTAACAAATAGTTCAAATAAATTTTTCCTATGATTTCACTTCAATATGAAGTTGTTTTTATGGTTTTGACCATTAGAGACATGTTTCAGAGTTTTAAAACAATAAAAATGAATTTTTAGTCATCCTGATTAAATTAAAACTTGGATTGACATGAATTAAGTCCCTAAATTTTAAAAATTACTATAAGATTTTTTCCTTCAATTTCATGGAAATTGGAGGTTGTTTACTTGGTTTTGAATCCCTGACGTATGCTTTTAAAGACCATCGAATCTTTAAAAACTATATGTTTGGATTATCCGGGCACATTGCATGCAAAATTGATGTTGTTTTTGATTGTAAAAATTAAAAACAATTCAAAGATATTTTTTTTAATGATTTCACATAAATATGAGGTATTTTCTGTTGTTTTAACCATTATACTCATGTTTTAGTGTTTTAAAACACTAAAAATGCATCTTCAATTATCCTAAGAAAAAAAAACTCTAATTGATGTGGTGTTAGTTTCTATATTTTAAAAATCAATATATGATTTTTTCCAATGATTTAATGCGAAACGAAGTACATTTTATCGGTTTTGACCCCCGAATGCATGATTTTAAAGACTGACAAATATTTAAAATATTATTATTAAATCAGTTCATGCACACCACATGTTATGTTGATGTGAAATATAATAATTTACATAAAAAATAATTCAAATAAATTTTTCCTAGGAATTTACATCAATATGAGGTCATTTTATATGGTTTTGATCATCACACATACATTTTAGTGTTTTAAAATGCTAAAAATGTGTTTTCAGTCATCTCAAAAAATTACTACTCTAATTGAAATGGATTCAACTAATAAATTTTATAAATCAGTATAAAATTGTTTTCCCACGATTTCACAGTAATAAAAGGTTGTTTTCTTGATTTTGACCCACTCATGCATGTTTTTAATGACTGAAAAATTAGTAAAAACTAATTATTTAGTCAGTCTGAGCACACTATATATTTAATTACAATTATATTTAATTTTATAAGTCATAAATAATTCAAATATAGTTTTATCATTATTTTACATCAATTTTATGTATTTTTCTATGGTTTTGACCATTAAACACACATTTTCGTGTCTTAAAACACTAAAAAAGTGTTTTCGATCATCCTGAGAAAATGAAAAATCAGATTGACATGGTTCCAATTAATACATTTTATAAATAAATATATGGTTATTTTACTACGATTTTATGGAAATAAGTTGTCTTTTTCTTGGTTTTGACCCCTTGACACATGCTTTTAAAGATTGTCAAACCTTTAAAAACTGCTTATTCTGTCAGTCTGAGCACACCACACATTGGATTGACATACCTTCATATCATGAAAATAAAAAATATTTTTTAGATAGTTTTTCTATAGTTTATAATCAGTACATGATCATTTTATATAGTTTTTATCATTACATGAACATTTTAGTGTTTTAAAATACTAAAAATGTATTTTAGGTCATTTTGGAGAAATGGAAACTCTGATTGATGTGGAATCAATTCCTAAATTTCAAAAATGAATCTGTGATTGTTTTCCTATCATTTCATGGAAATAAAATTTCATTTTCTTGTTTTTTACACCTAATTAATTATTTTAAAGAATATCAAATATTTGGAAATAGATTATTCAGTCAATCTGAGCACACTACATGTTAGATTGACATGTAATCTACCCATTCACATCACAAATAATTCAAATAGAACACTCATATTATATTATCCCAACTCCCTCTCATAGAAAAAAATCCAAATAGATACAATTTCATCATATAAATAAAGAAAATAATCATTTAAACATGTAATGGAATGAGTTTATAATTTACCTCTACAAGATGAGCTATGAGACTAACAATTTCCTTGAGGATTGTTCTTTCTATTTTCTATAATACAAAAACTAAGTAATTTTCCATTTTTTACAACCAATAATCCTATATTTTCATTCATAAGTAATTTTCTTTCTCTTTTTTTTCAACCTCAAAATTTCCCTCTATGTTTTCCAATCAATGAAAACACTTGAACTCCCACTAGTTGGTGTAGTGGTAAAGGATTAATGTGACCTACCAAACACATTTTATGGACTAGGCCAAGAACCCATCCACTATACATGTCTATAATGAAACTTACCTGAAACAGTTACAACTATATCATTCTGGGAAACCATTGATTATTGTTCAAGGTTTGTATCCCAAGCTTCCTGAATTTTAACCTATTAATAAAATGGTGTTAATAATAATTTTATAAATTATATAAAATTAATAATATTATATAATTAATTTATTTTTTTATTATGATTTTATATTAATGAAATACCATTAAATTTTAATGAAACATACTTACTTTAATTTCTATGGTAGGTACATTCATGAAACAAGTGTCAGGTTTCTAATGAACATTAAGTCACACCTTTGTTCGTCTAAATGGGTGGCCTAAATCATAACCCTTTATAAAATTTTATGTATACATATCATGTTAAAAAACATTTAAGTGTAATAAAATAATAAAAATAATAATAAATAAAATACATATAATATTTACCTTTTTTTTAAAAAAAAATCTATGGCCCATTAATTTGAGGAATGATTTTTATTAATTATTCATTGTATTTTTTAGATAATTCCTAAAAAATATAATAACATTAAAAAAATTATAAGTTTGTTATGTTTATGTTATTAAGTTACTGTAAAAAATAAAAATACCTTAAAAGATACATCCTTGTTAATATCAACAAACAACTTACATTTCTCACGAGACAGGCCTTGAGGAACTTTCTCATACATTAGCTAAGTTCTTAGATAAGTTTCATTAAACTCATGTTATGATATCCACTAAAATATCTCCATTTCATTCCCAAAATTTTCAGGGTCCTTGGGAATGAAATAGATTCAGGGAAATCAAAATGAAAAAATATCTATAAATAAAAAAACATAATAATTTATAAATATATTAATAATTTTACTCATGAATTTTAAATTATTCATCAATTAATATTAAATTATTTTTACCTTTATTTGGTTTTCAAACACCTCATTTTTTTGATCTATGGGAATATTCCTCCAACATTTATAATTAATGGGTATACTCGCCACCTTACAAGCAAGATACCTAATAATATTTCCATGGATTCTGGAAACATCACCGATAGGCACCCCAAATTAATTAAATAGAATAATAATTTTAGAGTATTTTGGGTCTCACACATCCACTGTATTTACATTTATATCTCTTATGTTGTTATTTTTATATGATTGAAAATTAAACAATTAATAAATATATATATATATATATATATATATATATATTAAAATGGAATAAATACTAGTAATGGTAACCCGCTATTATCCCCTAGATGGAGGAGAGACCAACTGCTACATTTCTAGAGGTGTATAGGACCGTAAGCGACCAACAACATCTAGAGAATTTGGTGGATATCCAAGAGTATTTGGTATAGTGGAATCATATGTATCCACTAAAGGTGATGGTAGAGTTGATGTACTCTAAGATGATGTTTATCTAGGATCTTGATTTTTTTTGTTCTCAATATTCCTAAATTTAAAATGGGTTATAATATATTCAATATACAAAAAATTAATAAATGAAAAAATTATAAAATAGAAGAAATTTATAACAATGTATATATGTATTAAATACTTATATATGTGATTGTAATATAGTTTCATGAAAAATTTATACATTTAATTATCTTCATCTTCATTGTCCTCATTGTTATCAACCTCCTTTGTAATGTTTAATTCTCTATTTTCACCCTCCCTTAAAAATTATACTATTTCATTATTTTTAAGTAAATATTATTGAATGTTATTTAGTTTATCAGGTTCACTAGCAAAAATTACCAATTGATATTAATCATCTACATCATACAAGTCTCTATATTTTAAGTGCACAACAACACTATAAACTTCATATACTTAATCGTATACATGGTAAACCATCTTTACTTATGAATCCATGAAATGTGGATCATTATCTTGATGATCACCAGTATGGATCAAGAGAGAGAGTTCAATAGGAGTAAAATGTAATGATTCTCTTATTATATACCTATTAATGTTGACCAACTTGAATTTGAATAAGAATAATAAAAATTTATCATGATTGTTTAATTCAATGATATAAATTATATCTCTATTGTATCACACCTCTAAAAGTGTAAATACATCAATATTTTGAATTTTCAAGACTTCTTTGTAATTAATTATATAAAACTTAAAGCCATTAAAATTACAGTCATAGAGTGTTATATCCTTCCTTAGAATACCTCAAGCCATAAAATTCAAATAATTTGACATTTCAACTAAATTATCAACATTCATTACTTACTCAAGAATATATATAGAATTAATGTTAACATAGAAAAAAATATAAATATATTAATAATATGTGTATGGGTATGTGCTTACACAATGAGAAAACCATTCAATAATGTCCTTGTTGGCAACTTTTTTTTTAATTTTATCTCATTTAGAACTCGACCCCTTAGTCATCGTTGTTTGATATATCAATTCCATAAAAAGGATATTTATTTGACTATCACATATCTATATGTTTGTAGTAATTCCAATTTAGTTGGTGTAAAATTTAAGCCATTTACAATTGTCCATCTTATAGTTGAAAATACTAATGACTATTTTTATGAATGAGAAATATTATAGATACCATCAACATTTCCTAAATAATTTAATATAGCATGAATTACATCTAGATACCTAGAACATAGGGTCAGACACTCTTTAGTTGTGTAATATTCAATAATAGAGCATTATGGTTAAACATTAATCATCACATGTGATTTCAAAGTAACTTAAGTACCTAATAGAAAAAAATAGGAAATGTATTAAAAAAAATTAAGGTCACTCCACAGCTATGGTTTCCCCGTCCCCGCATCCTTCCCCTCCATCTCGGGTCAACTCGGTCCTCCTCGGTGCTTGGTCAGTGAGCTCACGACAGATCCCTCCTTCTACGGCGGCATTATTCAACATTGTGGGATCGACCTCCTTGACAATTCACTCCATTGATGGCCTTATTCTCGCATCACTCCACCTATGTTGGATAGGGTTTCCAAAGGCGTCACAGTGATGGTCCGCGGACGAGATCCAGTTTTGGTGTCCAAGGGTTATTTCCTGATATCCCATGAGTGAAGTGGGTGGTCCATTGTAGTCTTAGAGGTGCTCTGGATAGCGCTGACAGGATTTGGGTGTGGGTTTTTGGTAGGGTCAGACATGATATATTGTTCAGATGGACTTTGAAGAGGTGATGGTCCCTTGCTATTTGATTTTTGATTTCTCTTTTTGGTTTGGATGGATACAGAGTTCGCGTGTTAGTTTTGGTTGAATCGGCGTTCGTGAGATTGATTCGGGGTGTTTTGTAGTGTATGGATGAGCTTGAAGCACCAATTTGTTCAAGTTATTCAGAAATGGGATCAGTTTAGTTGAATGTAGTTGATGGTGCGATTTTCTCTGATGAGAAGAGTGGTTTCTTGTTGAACCTGGAAAACAGTTTTTCTCGTTGATATTGATCTATTTATAGGTGTAATTATGGAATCTTTTGGGTATTACTCCCTTTAATTTTAGTTTTGCAGCTGGACAAGAGTTTCTGCAGTGGTTTGGATCATTTTGAGAGATTGTGGAGATTTTTTGTGTTAGTTGACTGTTGGTTCAGAGACTCTGTCTGTGGATGCATTTTGTTTGAATTTTCTACAAAGTTTTGATGTGTTTGAACCATAATTATACATTTTTCTCCTCCAGATGAGGTTCAGAGTAAGAAGCCTTCACCTATGCATGTCATTTGGATTCAGAAGTTTTGAGAGGGTATGGCTCTACCATCGGTACCATGCCTGTTCAACTCTGCATAGGACTGCTAGCCGAGCAGTCATGTGATGGTGGAATCTTTTCATCATTGTGCAATAACTGGGGTGGGGCAGACCATGTAGTCTTTATTCAGGTTATCCTTCTTAATGGGTTTATTTTCTTGTAATGTGGTTTCTCACTTTTCCCTCAAAAGTGTTTTGATAACAAAAAAAAGTTAATTTTTAGTCAAATTGAATAAGTTATACAACTCACCTATAATGATAATTACTTTTTCAGGTAATGTATTACATAATACCAAGGGTATAAACTACTCTATAAAAATATATGATTCATGACTTTTAAATCCTTATAACTTTTAGTGTTTTAAGTAAATGAACCTTGAAATATTACTTAAACACACATTTGTAACATTTAAATTCCTTAAAGTTTAAAAGAATACATATTTCTCACTTTTCCATAGACCATGCTTTATATTCATGGCTTCTAAGTCCTTGTGAGTATTAGGATGATCCTTTTATTTACCATGTTCATTAACCAATATAAAATTAAATTATTAAAAAAGTATTCTCAATATGAATTACGCTAAGATTATAAAATAGAAAATTAAACTCACAATAATAAATTTTGAAAAATATAATCATTTCTTCCAATATTGTATTCCAACTACTTTGAATATTATATTTTATACCCTTTCCTATTTATTTTAACTGATAGAAATTCTTAAATTTTATAGTTACATTCATTAATTATCTTAATATTTCTAAATTAGATAACATATATGTTAAATTGATTAATTTAATATCTTATTTTAATTGTGTCTTATTAAACCTGAATTTATGAGATGAATCAAGAAATCAGAAATGACACATAAAGCACCATTTTCTTCTATGACGTCATTTTTGAGTTTCAAAATTAAAATTAAAAATCAAGAAAATACAAACTAGTGTGAGTGTTACAAATATACAAATTTCATAGTCTAGTAAAGTCACTAATTTTTCACATTAAAATAGAATCCATTTTGAATAGTTTCTCATTGATGCATTAAATGTTTCCATGTCATAATCTTGTGATTCTCATAATTCTTTGATTACAGGCTAATGTTATACATCAATGTCATTTCTAGGATTTTATTTTTCAGGAATAATCATCAAAATAATTAAATAATTATTCTTCATAAAAATCCATGAAGGGAGATTATAGGGTATCAAAACAAATTTCCATATGATATAATTGGTAATGAAAGCACCAAAAGGGTTAAAACCATCAGAAGACAATCCCAAACATACATTCTCAAGATCTAAACAAATTTCAAAATATAATTAATTAAACACCTTATATTATGTTGAATATTTTGTATGTCTCATCAAGTCATTATTGTTATTTTCCAAAGCATGTCACTTCATGTTGTATGCAGTCTTAGATGGTATGAACAATCTTTGAAATCATGCCTTCAAAGTAATGTTACGCAATACCTTCATGGGAGTTTTCTTCTTCTACATCATCTTGACATTACATTAATTTATACTCTCACTGCTTCTCATTTAATTCCATATACTTCTATTACATATTTTTCATTCACCTTTATCATAATATTCTCCCCAATAAAGCATGAATCCATTAAGGCAAGCATATATTTTAATATAATAAAGGTCAAGCTTGTTTCTAATTTTCTTTATCTCATAGAATTATTCAAGGATCTTAGCTTCAAAAAATCCATCATGAATCATCTCCAAAATCATGAAAATTAAATTTTTATTAATTATAAATAGAGAGATGATATAGTGTAACATTATTAGAGAAAGAAGAATTGAATATTTGGCACTCCCTTGGTACATTTTTTTATTTATGTCCCCAACTGATTTATAAAACTCTTGTTTTTGATAATTGAAGTTATAGAAAGGATTATCCTATTTATAAGAATTTTAAGGTTCTGTTGATCTATATAAATATTAGTTATTGTATCTTGTAATTGGGAAATGAATTATTTATTTAGTTTCAAACCTAATTATCCTGTGGTGAGTCAATTTGTGTTTCATTGATAGGATATTAAATACTTTTATTATCCATAACATTTGGTTCATCATGCCAAATCCAATGTACATATCGAGTATGAAACTATTTAAATATAAGGTGTTCATATAATTCATTTCTATTAAAATGTATCTTGAATTTATGGTTATGATATAAACATTTTATTCTAGAATCCACTAATTAGTTTTCAATCAAATAATTTAAAAAATCCTCTTATCCCTTAGCATATTGAGGTGTACTTCATAATAAATTAATCCAAATTTTTTGCATATGTATTGGATTACCACTCTTCTATATATAAATTAAAAAATAAATATATAAAAATTTATCCAAACAAGTATAATCAATTCTTAACATCATTGTGTAAAAAACCATTAATAAATTTATACTCATAGTAAAGCTCAGTTTAAACTAAAAGATGAAAAATAAATTAAAATAATTAGTAACGTACTTTAAAATTATTAGTAAAAGACTATATTAATCCAAAATAAATAGAATAATTTATAATTAAAAATACTTAAACACTACCTAATACGTTATAGGCCAGATGTCATAGAAGACGACCAATGAGGTGAGGGGACATAAGCTAGAGAGGAGAGGGAAGAGATAGGAGTGGAGGTTAGGGATGCGAGGCCAGCGATGTCAGACTCGTGGATGTATAGGGGGTCAGGGAATTAGGGTTGAGGTAGAGGGGGGAATGGGATGGGGTCATGTTTGTTGAGAGAAGGGGGTATATGTTTGGGTTAGGGGGTCATGGTTGGTTATTATAGAGAGAAGAGGGGTTGGGGGTTATTAGTTGGGGGTCGCGGGGAGAAGGGGGGTTGGGGGTCTTCAGTTAGGGGATGTCATTAGGGTTAGGGGGTTAGGTTCATAGGCTATAGAGAGAAAGGGTATTATAAGGAAGAGGGGTTATAGGGGTAAATATTAGGTTAATTATGGTTTTTGATTTAGAAATTTATCATTGGTTAACAAAAAAAGCACCTCTAAATACTAGTAGTTTTAGTAACCGCTACTAATATGTATTTTTACATCAGTGTTTCCATTATCAGATATCGATCTATTGATTTAGAGTCCCAACTATTTTTCAAATTTTATTCTAGAAAATTTAAATATTTCAGTGGATTTATACCTTTTCTTCATAAAAAATGCATTATTAAACTAAGTATAATTATCAATGATGTTATGAAATATAGATCACCTATAATAAACAAAATTTCCACCTTTTTATAAGATCATTGAGTTATTTTACCCTTTTGAAAGGTCTCAGAAATTTCATATCTATCCATTTTTAGCTTGAGTATATCTTTTACAATATCACATTTTAGAGTTTTACTTAGGATTTTCCCAAGATGAACAAACCTTCCATGAAATAGCTTTTTATAATCCTTGGAATTCAAGTAACATTATTTGGTAGGATCTCCTATTTAATATATATATATATTTTTCTCCTTCCCTGAGAAATGATACTTCCCCTTTTTATGCTACTAATGGAATAAGATTATTTCTTGAAAAAAACCCTTATATCCATCATCACATAGTTTTCTAACACTTGATAAATTATGTTTTAACCTTTCAATATTCAACACATCATTTGACTACATATTCTATGCCTCTATTTCAGTTGATCAAACTCCTTTTATGCTTAGTGAACAATCATTAATAGATTTAACACCACCACCTACATGATTATCAATATTCTT
Source organism: Viscum album (assembly GCA_963277665.1). NCBI lineage: Eukaryota > Viridiplantae > Streptophyta > Magnoliopsida > Santalales > Viscaceae > Viscum > Viscum album. Next base: position 1,927,280,756 of record OY728160.1, read on the forward strand.
AATAATTATTTTGCATCCTATCATTTTAGAAGAACCCCAACTATTAAGAATCCATGACTTGGTTCTTTTGGTAGCTTTAAATTCTACTTCAACACAACATGATTTTTATCTCCTTAATTTATGAATTTTATTTTCTATGTCACAATAGAAAATCTATCTAGGAATATTAGCCATCACTCCTTAGTATAATGACCCTACTAATTACATATACCATATATTTATTCTAATTACTCAAATATATTCTAAGTTGATATGTCAGAGGAATATTTGTTCACTGCTTTTCTTCTTTGAAAATTGAGTCTCATCATCTCAAAATATCTCCCCATTGATTCATAACACTTCCCTGGTAGTGAAATGTTAAATCAATATGATTAGGGTTTATTCCCAAACACTTCACAACACTAGTAATACCCCTAAAATCATAATCCTAAAAAGTAAAAACAATTTTATCTAGAAAATCGATGTGTTTTTTTTCATAAACCAAGCCTTATTTTTCCTTGGGTGACTAGAATTGGATATTTTTGATATATTATTCTATTCCTTTTATATATAATAGAGTTTTAAATTGGTCTTCATGGTCCATAATAGTCTAGATTTCTATTTAGAACCTATATTATTAGAGGCAACAAACTTATTTTGAGATTCAATAGGAGAAGGATTGACCTTCTACTTTGCACCAACTTATGATGATTCAGCCTTAACCATAATATCCTTGTAAAAGTTCTCTCTTGTATTCTTAAAATAATTCACTACCTCAAGACACTTGGATTGTGTCTTGGATAATTTATCTTCTTTTATATAAATTCTCCATTTAATATTTTTCACCATTTTTTCTTGTTTACTAGCTTTTAGTTTTTATTTTTTGATTTCATCAATGTATTTTGCTTCTATATTTATATAATAATCCTTTTATTTAATCAAATTCTTATTTTCATTCATGAAAAACCTATTTTCCTACTTGATGTTTTTATTTTTCTCAATATAAAATTATTATTCTTCTTTCAACATGTGTTCTGTCTTAGTTGGTTCAGTTTCATCTTCTTTAATTTTTACATTTTCAATATATCATTCAACATGATCCATGAAATTAATAATTATTTCAATAAATTCATTCTCTAAATAAATTTTGTTCAATAGTAAACTTGTTCCTCTTTTCTCATCACATTTTTTTTTCATTCTTGATAATTTCTTCTTTCTTCCACCAACTTTGGATACTTATTTTGAACTTCTAACCCATTTATTTTATTTAGGTTTCTTGTATTATTATTTCAATTCATATTCATAAGCCTTATCATTTCTATTGTTTATTAAAAAGATTCCAACACCATTACACTTCTAACATCTTGGTGGGAATCTGTCTTTATTTTAATTATTGACCTTCATGAACTTCATTGAAATAAGAGTAATGATTATCTGATAATATCCATTCTATTACTCATTCTCTAATTTAATTGAATATACATCACCATATTCTCTTATTTTTAGTTTTATCATGGCCTCAAAATCAATTTCATATTTTTATTTATTTTTAAATGAAGGTTCCTTTATCATTTTATATTTTATTGTAATTTTATAAAATTCATGAACTTGGAGATCCTCTCTTTATTTAAGGGTATATTTCATAAAATTTATTTGGGAAATTTCTTATAAACTTATTTACAATGTTATAGTTTTCTATCTTTTCTTCATAACCTCTAATATTGCTAAATATTTCATGAAGTATTATAAATTAGTCATCAATATTTTCATCTTCATCCTTCTAGATATCCTCAAATTAGATCCTCCAGATCTGTAACTTGAATTCCTTAACTTTTTTATTTCCTTCAAAGCTAATTTTTAACTTTTCAAAGATTTCAATTTTAGTTTGAAGTCTCATCAACTTGTTGTTGAACTTTTACGATAATTATATAAAAATGAAATTTCTTACTTTACCATCAGTTTTCAAATTATTTTTATCTACCAAATACATTTGAAAACTTCTTTAAATTTGTGTAAATACCATAGTGGTTGCATAAACTAATTCTATACCAAGAGGTAAAATATATGGAAGAATCATATTCTTCCAACCATGTAAGTTCTTTACAATAAATTTAAAGACACCCCTACTATTCATTGAATTAAAAATCTCAATCCTTGGTACCATATTACATTAAATAAATGAACCTTGGTTTTCTTTAATACCTATTCAAAAGCCCCAAAATGTGTTTCTCCCATAAGAAGGGGTGGGGATGAATTAGTGGATTCTTTTCATGATTTATTTAATTTTAAAAATAACTTATGTGATCTGTTAAGATTCAATCCACTAAACTAAAAATTCTCAACCTCACCCAAAATTATAAAAAATAAATGGATAGAGGGAACAATATTTCTTACAAGGTACAATGCCTTTACGAAATGCTCATTCCTTGCGGTTATATGTTATTCACCCCTTGAAACCTATTTTACACTAAATTCACAAGTTGTTACAATGTTTCTCACACGTGAATATATACACAATATGATTTACAAAGTTAAACTCGACAACACATCTTCTGACTGTAGTTATAATAATTGGAAAATGAGATTAGAAATATCACTTTAGAATCATTGTTTCTCTTGCAACAGTTGATATAAATATTTCTCACAATCCTTCAGGATAGAAAGATCAAAATATTCTCACATATTTAATTTTTTTAACCCTTCATAACTCTTAATAAATATATATGAAAATATCATACGGTTAAACCCAACTCTGAATATGAAAAATATGATTCTGGTCTATTTTCTCAAACTTTTTCTCACCCTTAGATTACTAAATACTCATGCTCCATAAAATTTTATCTTTTTTAACATGATTCAGGTTCAGGGTATACTTCCTCTCATTATTTTCACTCAATAATAATTCATGAACTCTCTTATAATTCTCCCCTTAACCGGTTAACTTTAAAATTACTAAATTATATTAATTTAAAAATTAATTATAAATAAATATTCTAGTGAATTATCATTATCATAATTATACAATTGGATCCTTAATTCATTTACTCAAACCAATTTTCATGAAGAAACTCTATAACAACCATAAATATTCTTATCCTTCATATAACCTTTGATAACAGTGTAATTATAAAACTTCCCTTCTTCTCGGTTTAAGTAGTTTAATTAAAATCACTTAAGAAAAACACTTCAACTTCAAAAACCATTCAAAGAACCCATGAATAAATTTATTTGTGAATTAAAAAAATACCCTAAAATGATCATCTCTATTCTTTTCACAAAAAAAAATTTAATTCTCACTTTCTTCAATCTATTCATGGTATAAAGTACTAGAACATGACACAATTCTTAATAACTCTAAAACTTAAAAATAACAACTCTAGAAAACTAAGATTTAATCACTGTATGAATTTCATGTGTATAGAGAACTATGGATCAACACAACTTCATCATATTAACATTCAAAAAAAATATAGATATTCTCCTTCAAAAACTGTAACTTCAAGCACCATTTACATTTTTTAGATAAAAAGAACATGAAACTTCAAATGGATTGATCAGTGATCACCCAATTTAATCTTCCAAATAAACTAGATTTAATCACATTTTAAATCTGATTTTATAATTATATAAGAATGGATCAAGCATCATCATATTTTATTTTATTTAAAATATAAAATCCTAGAAACTCGTATTTTCACTCAATATAATTCTAAAATTTTCTCCAAGGGAATGACTCATATGAAATCCCCCTTTATTACTCTTTTGAAGTCATATGGAACCTTACATTTGTAAAAATAGTGCATATCATCCTTTTTAAAATTATTTATATTCTTCCATTTCATAGGGTTTAATGTACCCTATGTAGTAATCAACAATATGAAGTTTTGTAAATAAACCTTATAAAGATTAACGTAAACCTTACAAACTTAATGCCTATACCAAAATCATAGAATATAACTCACCATCAATTATATATTGTACCCTATAATGTAATGATCTAAATTATGTGAAGTAAATTGGAACCTTATGAAAATCACCAACCCTATGAACTGGAACATTACAAATTTACTCAACTCTACAAAGTGTTTTAAGTAAACATTATGAATTCTTAACATAAGGTTTGAGATATTTACATTTTTATCTATAACAAAAATTATATATTCTCATAAAATTGACTCTGAATCATCTCAAACCTTCTCAAACCACTTCAATCCTGCTCAAAAACTGTTAAAAAATCTTCAAACAATTTCTACATCCTTGAATGAATCTCAAGAACAATTGAAAATAAATAAAACCCATCAACAATTCCATGGGGATCTTTGATATCCCACATTGGATTTATTAGAAACATAATCAACTCTTATAAATATAATTAGATCTATTAAAAATTTAAAAAATCTCATGAGAATCATAAAATCATAGCCTATCTCATATGATAAGTTTCTAGAAACTACACCACCATATAAGATAATATTTTCGAGAGAATTACATCCCTTGGTGATAAGGAATTATCACCAAGTGAGATAGATGATCTCCAACACAATTCATACTTCCATTTCATGATTCTATATATCTCCCCCATTAAGTAATATCCACATCTTCAGATCCAAAGGGTTAAATAAATATCACACTCCCCATTGTTAAAGAAATACCCCATTTTAAAAAAGATTGGATCACTTACTAAGAGTAGATTACATTCTTTCTCCATTCTAAAAAATAATAAAAATCCCTATGAGGGTTGCTTTCCATGCATCCTCAAGTGAGTGTAGAGGGTTAAACATGGAGTTACTACATAAAATCAATGAACCTCTCCCTTGGCATAGCTTTGGTGAAGATATATACAATAAAATTTCGAGTACAAACATATTCCATCTTGATATCTCCATTATACATAATCTACTTGATGAAATGATACATTATGTAAATATGAATTTATCTTGAGTGTTTTACAGGGTTCTTTGAAAGATCTATGGCACTATGATTATAAAAAATTGTCTTAATTGGTCTCCTAGTTTCAATTTGTAAATATTCTAGTTGCACTTGCATCTGTAACATCATTGTATATACATGTGTAGTGGGTACATATTCTTATTCAACTATGATAATTATCAGTAGATTTTTATATTTTCTATTCTAGCTCACATGGTCCTCACAAAGAAAGAAATTTCCACCTAAAATGGATCTTCTATGCGATCAATCACCTTACAAATCAGTATCTATGAAGTCCAACAATTTTAAATCCACATTGTTTTTGTATAGAACCCAATAGTTCAATGTGACATTCACATATATGATTATTTTATATGAATCACACTAAAATCTATAACAAATAGTCATTACATAAGCTATATTAGACCTTTATGTTCTTAGATATAGTAAACATCCAATAATTCTTCTGAACTCATTTTGATTAACCTTACTACCAACCTCATCTTTACATAGTTTTGTTCTAATGGAAATGGGAGTTGAGAAATCTCTTCAATATTCCATGTCTAGTTTTTTCAACACTTCTCTAGCATACTTTTTATGGGATAAAAATATGTAGTCAAGTTTCAACTCAATATTAAATCCTAGAAAGTGTGTTATTTCACTAAATATTAACATCTAAAATTACTTTTCATTTGATCATAAAATTACTTATAAAGGAACTTTATGTCACCATAAAATATTATATCATCAATATATATAGTGATAGTTAATGTACCTATGAAAATCTTCTTAACATATAGACTGCTTTCGACCATCCCTTTAGTGAAATTCATCTATTTTAGGCACTCATATTTTTTTGAATACCAAGCTATACGAGCCTGTTTTAAGCTATAAGAAACCTTTTTCAGTCTTCATACCTTACTAACATCACAATCTTAAATGAAACCATTAGGTTTTTAATACACTTATTATTCAATATAACCATTCAGAGAGGATGATTTCACATCCATTTGATATACTTTGTAATGTTTGTCCATTTTCATTACCAAGAATATCCTTATAGTTTCCAACCTTGCTAAAGGTACAAAGTTTTCCCAAAAATCAATTCCATCCATTTGATATTATCCTTTATATATCAGTCTAGATTTATTTCTTGGCACTTCACCTTTCTCATTCATCTTATTTCTAAAAACCCACTTGGTGCCAATAACATTTTTATTTTTAGGTCTTCGCATAGGCTCTTAAGTGGAGTTTTTATCAATCTGATCTCATTAATCCTTCATAGATTGTATCCAATCATCATTATAAACTGATTCAGCTGTAGTATATGGTTCAACCAGTGATATAAGAGCATTTTTCTTTTCAATCCTTATTTTTATTCTTATTTGAGAAGGATCCTCTCATCTTCCACAAACATTTCAGCTTCAATATGTTTCATGAATCTATGTAAAAGTTTTCCCTCATCTTAAAATTCTTTATTTTAATCATATTGTTTTTTTCAAAATCAATATCAATAATAATAGGATCCTTATTAGCTACTTCTTAATTTAAATTTTATAAAATATACAAGCTATTTTTTTTCATAATTTTCCAAATCTACTTCAACTTTATTTTCTGTTTTCCTATGATTTACAAAAAAAATTACATAAAAGCATTCAAAAATTATGTGAAGTCTCTAATTACAAAATATATACCCACTTCTATTTGATAAGTATCCCATAGATATACCTTCATATTTTTTTCTTTAAATTTTTCTCGATTTTTGCTTTTGATCTTCATAAAATAGGTACTACTCGAAACCTTAAAATATTTGATAGTTGGATTCATTCTATTCCATTTTATATATGGTTTCATATGTGTATCAGGTCTAAAAAAACACCTATTCTGAATTTGTACAACTGTACATACAACTTCAATTTATAAATATATTGATATTTTATTTTCATATAGTATTTTTTATCCCATATCAACTATGTTTTTATTCTTCCTGTATACAATATAATTCTATTGAGGGGGGATGTGGTGTGTTATATTGATGTTTTATTCTATTTTTAGAAAGATATATTTCAAAATAATCACATATATATTCTTTTTCATTATCATGCCTCAGTATCCTAATTTAGAGTCCCAAATCTTTTTAAACATGTCTTCTAAAATTTTTAAATATCTCAACAGCTTCATACTTGTGCTTGAAAAACATGAAATTAGTCAAATGTGTAAAATCATTAATGAAGGTTATGTAATATATATCACCTCTGGTATACTTTTTTGTCACGGGTCTATATAGGTCAGTGTGAATTATCTAAAGTAGTATGGTAGACATAATTTCAACATTTTTATGAGATCCTTGGGTTATTTTACCCTTTTCATAGGTCTCACAAATTTCATATATTTCCATTTTCAGATTGGGAAAATATTTCACAATATCATGTTTCAAAATTTTACTCGAGATTCCTTGTTAAAGATGACTAATCCTTATAATCCATAACATGTTTTCATCTTTGTAAATGAAGTAACAAGAGTTGATAAGATTGAAAATTTGAAATATATTTCAATTTTTTATCCTTCCCTAAGAAATAATCCTTTTATCCATTATACTTCTAAGGATTCATTATTATTTCTTGAACACAACCTTATATCTACAATTAAAAATTTTACACATACTTAATAAATTATTCTTCAGCATTTCAACATAAAACATACCATTTGACTTAATATTATAATCCACTATTTCAGCTGAGCCAACTCCATTGATTCTTAGTTCTCAATCACTTCCAAAAGTGATATCCCCCCTTCCCATGTATCAATATTCTTTAATAATTTTGTGTCACCAATCATGTGGTAAGAACATACATTATCAATAATCCATGACTTATTTATTCTACTATATATAAATGCTACATCAATAAAACATAACTTTTAACTCTTTAATTTATTAATACCCTTTCCTTTATCACAATGGAGAATCTGTGTAGGAATAATTGTTAAACACTCGTCAGCACAATGATCCTATTGATCAGATATGCTACAAATTTCTTCTGAGAACTTAAATATGTTTTGTATTGATAAATTAGAGTAATTTCTAGTAAATTATTATCTTATTTGATAATATGGTCTCATCTTATCAAAAACAATCCCCATAATTTATACATATTCTCTGATAGTGACATATTAAACTAGTATGAGTAGGATTTTTTCTCAAATAATCCTTATCACCAGCAATAACCTTAAAGTATCGATCCTCTAAGCTAATAATAATTCTATCCAAAAAAATTTATGTAGTTTACCTTTAATATAGTGATCCTGATTTTTCATGGGGTGAATAGAATTAAATTTTTTTGAGATATTATTCTCTTAATTTGATGTATAATACAATTTATCACTAATCCTCTTGGTTTAGACATGTCCAAATTTGGATATGGAGCCTGCATTATTAAGGGAAAAAACTTATTTTTGAAATTCAAATGTAGAAGTATTGACATGACTCTTTTCACCAAATTGTGATGATTAATACTTAACATCAATAGCCTTGTAAAATTCATATTTTTTCTTATTCAAATCATTAACTATCTCAAAAAACTTATATTGGGTCTTGTATAATTTTTATTATTTTATAAAAAGCGTTTCTTTAATATCTTTCACCGTATTTCTGTTTTTAGAAACTTTCATTTTTTATTTCTTGATTTCATCAATGTATGTTAATTCACTATTAACATGCTCAACGTTTTCTTCAATTAAATTCTCATTTTATTTAATGAATAACCACTTTTCCTTATTAAGCTTGGTGTTATTCTCAAAAAAATATTCCAATTCATCTTTTAACATGAGTTACAGCTCAGTTGGCTTTGTTTCATCTTCTTCTCTATTAAAGTTTCAATTGATCTTTAAACATGGGCCATAAATTGGTAGATTTCTCACCAGATTAATTCTCTAACTAACTTCTTGATGTGTAGTCATTTTATTCCTCTTTGATCAACATATTTCTTATTTTTCTTCTTGATAATATCTTTTTTCTTCCACCAGCTTTGATTACTTATTTGGAAATTCTACCCCAATTAATTCATTGAGGTTTCTCATCTTGCAATTTTGATTTATATTCAGTAACCTTCTTCTTTGGATAGTTTATAACAAAGTTTCTAATCCCATTACACTTTTAACATCTTGGTGGTAATATGTATTCATTTTTATTCATTTCCTTATTGAACTTCTTTGAAAGATGATAAATAAATCTATGATAATTTTAATACTCTTACTCATTTTATAATTCAATTGAATATGTATAATCATATTCTCTAATTTTTATCTTTCTCATAGCATCAAAATCCATTTCATCTTTAGATTTATTTTTAAAAATAAATACCTTTTTCATTTACCATGCTATAAAAATGTTATGTAATTCCTAAATTGAAAGATCCATTCTATCTTTAAGGTAATATATCTTATGATCAAATATATATGTGAAATGTCTCATTAATTTGTTCATAATGGTAGAAGCTTCTAGCTTTTTTGTATAAACTCTAATATTTCTAACAATTTTATTGACTCTTATAAAGTAGTCATATATATTTTCATCCTCATCCATCTTAATATCCTCAGATTTTCTCCTCCAAATATTAAACTTTTCTTATTTAAATTTTATATTTCCTTCTTAAATACTTTCTAAAATGTTCCATATTTCTTTTATAGTTTGAAGTCCTATAATCATAGTGTAGACCTTTTCTGATAATTATATAATAATGAAATTTCTTCATTTTCCATCATTTTACAAATTATTCTTATCATCCATATACATTTCAATACTTCTTTCAATTGGTGGAAATACTATAGATGTTGTGTCAACCACTTTTAGAAAAATATATAGAAGATAGGGAAACAAACTATTTTTTAAACCATGGACGTTATTGAAATCAACTATAGGGAAACCCCTGCTATTCTATGAATTACAATTCTCCATCCTTAGAGCCTAAATAGATCAAATAGAGGAACCTGGGTTTGCTCTAATACTAGTTGAAAAACCTAGGAATGTGTCTCTCTACTGAGAAGGGGTTATGAATTAACAGAGTCTTTTTATGGTTTCTTTACTTTTAAAACCACCTTATGTGAACTATTAGGATATGATACACTCAAAAAAATTACCATCTTTACCCAAAATTGTTGAAAATAAATGGGTAGAGAACACCATATTTTTTATAAGGTTCAACTCCTTCTCATAATTCCTACTCCTTATTATTATAAGGTATCCCACTTGTCATAAAAATTTAACTAAATGTAAAATAAGTTATAATTCATATCACAAGTGTATAGTATCACATCATTATTTTTAAAGTTAAACTAGATAAAAAAAATGTCATTGTAGTTAAAATGATTAAAAAATGATATGATAAAGATAACTTGATACTCCTAGCTGCTCCTACAACAGTTGATATATATATTTTTCTCTATCCTTTAGGATAAAAATATTTGAATATCCTCACCTATTCACTTTCTTCAACCTCTGATAAATATTTATAAATATATATATATATAGATCATATGGGTTAGCCTTGGTCAATATATTCAAAATATGATTTTGATATGCTTCCTTAAACTTCATCTTAGTGCTGACTTATTGAATACTTAGGCTCTGGAAAAATTTTTCTTCATCAAAAAGATCAAGGTTCAGTCTCTACTTCCACTCATTATTTTCACTCAATAATAATTATACCACTCTCTTGAACTTCTCCCCTTAACCAGTAAACCTCAAAATTTCTGAATTAAATTAATTTGGAAATTAATTATAGCTCAACAATGTAAATATTACTCATTACCAAAATCACACAATGGGCTCCTTGGATCATTTTATCAACCTTATTTTCATATGAACACTCTACCAAAATCATAATTATTAGTATCCTTAATTTAATTTCTATTCATGGTGAAATTCCAACACTTCCCTTCTTCTCAATTTCAGTTGTTTGATAAAAATCACTCAATAAAAAAACACTTCAAATTTTAGAACCATTCAAAAATAACCCATGAATAAATATGTGTGTTCTTGTGTGTGAATTACAAAAGTCCCCTAAAATGATTATCACTCTTCATTTTACACAAAAAACTTTAGTTATCATATTCTTCAATCTTCTCAGGGCATGAAGTAGTGCAACAGGTAACAACTCTTAATAATTTGGTATCATGAAAATAACAACACTAGAAAACTCAGCATGAATCACTACATGAATTTAATGTGAATAGGGAACTAAGGATCAACACAACATAATCACACTAACATTTAATAAATATTTTATTTTAGATTTTCCTTCAATAGTAGCAGCTTCAATCACCATTTACATTTTTTAGATAAAAATAACTTGAAACTTCAAAAGGCTTGATCAGTGATCGTCCAGTTTAATATCTCTAATAAATTAGATTAAATCACCTTTTAAATGTGATTTTTAATATTTGAAAAATGAATCAAGAATCATGTGATTTTATTTTCTTTAGAATCTAAAATTATAGAAACTCATATATCTCTCTCAGTAGAATACTCAAATTTTCTCTAAGGGAATGACTCTTATGGAGTCTCACATAATGACACTTACAATTTCATAATGAACCTCACATTACTTAGGGTAGTGATTCTATGGCTTTGAAAAGTTCTCTCTTATATTCCATTTATAAGGGTTTAATTTACTTTATATAGTTATCAACCTTATAATTTTTTGCAGATGAACCTTACAAAGTTCATTCCTTGGCCAAGATCTCATAACAAAACTCACCATCAACACTATATTGTACTCTACAATGTAATGAGATCAACCCCATAAAGTCTCTCTAAACCTTATGAAATAATAAAACCTATGAAATTGAAATTTAGTAAGTTAATAAAATCTATGAAGCATTTTAGGTGAATGTTACGAAGTCCCAATGTAGGGTTTAAGACTTTTTATTTTCAACTATAACACAAAATTCTAGATTCTCTTCAAATCAACTCCAAATCATCTCAAACTTTATAAAATCAACTCAAACCAACTCAAAGACATTTAAAACATCTTAAAACATATTTTAGTGTCCTAAAATTATTATTAATCACAATTAAAAAAATACAACTCATCAAAAAATTTAGGGAGGTCTTCAAAAATCATATACTGATAATAAAATTTTTATGTTCTTTGGGTTAAAAAAATTATTTATACATATATGTAACTATTGGGCCCAATAAATTATTCATGAGACAAAATGGGTATTTTTAGGAAAAAATGATAGGTTTAACCACTTTATATTGAAACTTTATTATGTTTCAAGGTAAAAAATTAATGTTAATATCCACATATTCAAAATAGATTCATTTTTAAAATGATTCATTATATTAATGATAAAATACCATGAAAAAAGTTTCACTGAATTATTGAGAATACAAGCATAAAATAAATGTGATCACTACTTGTTTTTTATAATGTTTGTAACCAAAATATTCCGTAGATTTTTTATCACAATAGTTTAAATGTTTTTTCAACTACAATGATAGGGGATCTCATTGCATCCTCCAGTCAAAAAAACAATGAGGGTTGATGAAAATAATTTGAGTTAAAGGTTATCTAAAATATAAACTATGAAAATAACACAAATATCTTAGGAAGGTTTTATGTCACTGCATTGTGGTTTTTCATTTTTTTCACTACTATCATCTTAGACAATCTATCATCATATATTCTTAAAACATGGAAGTTCCTTGTAAAAAAATGTATTATTTTTGTGTTTCATACTATATAAGGTTATAAATAATAACCAATTCTCTAAAGAAAATATAAAACCACATTCATGAAAAATTACATGTTTTTCTAAAATAAATTTGAGTTTAACATGGTAATCCATTGGTCTATGGTGACATTTTTGGTACCAATGATCATCAAAAAAATTCATTCCGTTTTAAATGTTGAGGCCTTGGGCCTAGTCAATTAGGAGTCACTACTTCAAAATAGGCCTTTAACAGTACTAAAAAATGCCTTTATCAACACTAGATAAGCGTTGACCACCAAAATGAGATTAAAATCCACAGGATTTTATCATCACTGATAAAGTAAAACATTTATCAGCACTTTTATTTAGCACTGATAAGGGTCTCCTTCATTAGTGCTAAATAAAAGCACTGATAAAGGGTACCTTTATCAGCATCTATAAAAGCGCTGATAAAGGGGTACTTTATCAGCATTTGTAAAAGCAATGATAAAGGGCTAGTTTATCAACACTTTCAAAAGCACTGATAAAGAGGTACTTTATCAGGGCTTTTAAAAGTCTTGGTAAAGGGGCATACTGTAGTGAGTTGTAACAGCACACTACAACACCGGTGTAGTGTGTTCTAACAACACACCATAACACCAGAAACACCACTAGATATCAAAAAAATCAAGTACCAATACATAATTTAAATAAAATAAAATTTACAACACAAATAAAAGAAAAAAACTATATTATATACATTTCAAAAATTGGTTTATACAATTACATTAGTACATATTATTACATACATTCAAAAACATCAATGTTCCTCTTTCTTTTGATCCTGACCCTGACTCTTTCTATTGCTAAAAAACCGCCCCTGATCAAGCAAAATAACACACCTATATAATAAAAAAAATATAATTTTAGTAATAATATAAATAAATATATTAAAATAAAGTATTAATTTTAAACTAAACTTTGAGTCATGCTAGGAACACTATGTATGGGATTGAGTTGCAGTTGATTATTTGATGTCACACCATTTATTGTTCATCTTCATGCATTATCTCTGTGAACATTAATTAAATAATTATGGGATAAAAAATTATAAGTAAATAAGTTATGTAATAGAATATAGAATGATAAGAGAAAAATCAAGGCTCGTTTTCTGAATTTTGGCGATTTGATGCACATTTTAAACTAAAATTACATTTATATATTTAATAGAGGCACTTGTAGTCATACCAGTCACACCATGAATAGGATTTGTATATGGATTATTCCTAAACATCCAAAATAACTTATGGAAAATTTTCCTAAATTATCAAAGCAATCCAAATGTGTTTTCTCAGTTTTGAGTATATCACTTGTCTTTTTTACTAAAATGTCATTTTATACTGGAAACATGCACATTGAATCATACCAGTCACATCATGTGTTGTTTCTATCTGAGATTGATTCCTACACATCAAAAAATTAATATTAATTGTTTTCATAAATTATCAATACAATCTGTGTGTGTTTTCTTGGTTTTCAGTGAGTAACACTTTTTGAAATAAAATGTAAATTTTAAACTTATAATGGACACTATGAGTCATATCGGGCACATAATGTATCTGATTGAGGTCTATATGATTATTACACATAAAAAATTAATTATGTATCATTTTAATAAAATATCAAAACAATCCGAATGTGTTTACTTGGTTTTGAGTAGGTCAGTTTTCCTTTTTACTAAAATTGATGTCAATTTTAAATAAAAAGATTCACTTAGAGTCATACTGATCACACCGTGCATTAAATTGAGTTATAAATTATTCTTAAATATCTCAAATTAATTATGTATAATTTTACTAAAGTATTAAAATAATATGAATGTGTTTTCTTATTTTTAAGTATGACACTTTTTTTTCCTAAAATGTCATTTTAAATTTAAAACACACACTTTGACTCATACCCGTCACATCGAGCATCAGTTTGATGTGAGACTGATTCTGACACATAAAAAATTATTTATGAATCATTTAACTAAAATTATCATGAAAATTTGAGTGTTTTTTCTTGGTTTTCATTGAGTGACACTTTTGGAACAAAATATAGATTTTAAACTGATAATGAACACTTTGAGTCATACCGGAAACATCATGTATCCGATTGAGGTTTTGCAGATTCCTAAATGTCAAAAATGTATTATGGATCGTTTTTATAAGGTAACAAAAAATATGAATGTGTTTTCTCAGTTTTGAGTACATCAATTATCTTTTTTACAAAAATTGATGTCAATTTTAAATAAAAGGATGTACTTAGAGTCATACTGATCGCACTGTGTGTTAGATTGAGGTTAGTATAATTCCTACACATATAAAATTTAATATGGATTATTTTCATAAATTTTCAAAACAATTTAATTTTTTTCTCTGTTTTTAATATTTCACTTTTCTTTTTTACTAAAATGTCATTTTAAATTGGAAACATACACTTTGACTCATACCGATCACATTATGTATCAGTTTGATGTGATAACAATTATTATAGATCATAAAATATTTATGAATTGTTTTCCTAAATTATCCTAAAAATATGAGTCTATTTTATTGGCTTTCAGTGAGTGACACTTTTTGAACTAAAATGTCAATTTTAGCTGATAATGAACACTTTGAGTCATATCAGGCACGTCGTGTATCAAATTGATTTTTGGATGATTCCTACACATAAAAAATGACTTATGGATCATTTAACTAAAGTATAAAAATAATCCAAAAGCGTTTTATTAGTTTTGTGTGGGTTAGTTGACTTTTTACTAAAATTGATGTTACTTTTAAATAAAAAGATACACTTGGAGTCATATCGGTCACACTGTGAATCATATTGAAATACACTTGATTCTTACATGTCAAAAATGAACTATGGATAATTTTTACTAGGTTATCAAAATAATATGAATGTTTTTGTTAGTTTTTGGTATTTCACTTGTCTTTTTTACTAAAATATCGTTTTAAACTAAAAACACGCACTTTGACTCACACTAGTCATATCGTGTATCATTTTTATGTGATAAAGATTCCTACACATCAAAAATGATTTCAAATAATTTTAATAAACTATCAAGACAATCCAAGAATGTCTACTTGATTTTTAGCGAGTGGCACTTTTTGAACTAAAATGTTGATTTTAAACAGATAATAGACACTTTGAGTCATATCGGGAACATCGTGTATCATACTGAGATGAGGCTGATTCCTATATGTAAAAAAGTACTTATGGATCATTTTTATATAGTATAAAAACAATATAATTGTTTTTTATTTATTTTGAGTAGGTCATTTTTCTTTTTTACAAAAAAATTATGTTGATTTTAAATAAAAAAGACACACTTGGAGTCATAGTGGTCACACTATGCATCAGATTGATGTGCAGATGATTCCAACACATCTCAAATGAATTGTGGATCCTTTTTGTAATGTATAAAAACAATATGAATGTTTCTTATTGGTTTTTAGTATGTCACTTTTCTTTTTTACTATATTTTCATTTTAAACTGTAAAATGCACTTTGACTCATACTGATCACATCATGTATCAATTTTAAGTGAGAAAAAATCATACATATTGAAAATTATTTATGAATCTATTTCTAAAATTATAAATACAATCCAGACATGTTTTCTCATTTTTCATTGAGTGACACTTTTTGAACTAAAATGTGGATTTTAAACAGATGACAATTACTTTGATTCATACCGGGCAAATCATGTATCGGATTGAGATGATGCTGATTACCAAATGTCAATAATGATTTATGGGTAAGTTTTCCAAAGTATCAAAATAATATGAATGTGTTTGATCATTTTTTATTACGTCTCTTGTCTTTTTTACTAAAATTGATGTCAATTTTTTTTAAAAAATATGCACTTGGAGTCATATTGGTCACACTGTTTGTTGAATTGATGTGAAGTTGATTCATACATGTCCCAAATGACTTATAGATCGTTTTCCTAAAGTATAAAAATAATCTGAATGTGTTTTATTAGTTTTTAGAAGGTCTCTTATCTTTTTTTTTTACTAAAATATCATTTTAAAATAGAAACACGCACTTTGACTCATATCATTCACATCCGGTAACATTTTGATGTGAAATTGATTCCTACATGTCAAAAATGATTTATGAATTATTTTCCTAAATTATCAATACAATCTTATCATGTTTTCTTGTTTTTTAGTGAGTGACACTTTTTGAACTAAAATATCAACTTTAAAATAATAAGGGACACTTTGAGTCATACCGAGCACATCATGTATCAGATTGAGGTGTGTATAATTACTATAAATCAAAAATGACTTATAGATCATTTTATTGTTGTATCAAAACAATATGAATATGTTTTCTCAGTTTTTGAGTATGTCAATTATCTTTTTTACTAAAATTAACTTTAAAATAATAGATAAAATGATGGAAAAATTAATTAAATAATTAGTAGTAATTCACCTTTTCATAATGGTTTTATACATTCTTAACCCATTTCCTTATTTTTATTATCCTAGTTTCATCCTCAAAGTCCAATCTCCCACGAGTATGAGAAGATTCTAACAAACCACCCCAACTCAAACAAAAGAATCCACCTATATAAGAAAACAATTATTTTGTGAGTAATACTAAAAAGAAATAAATTAAACATAATTATGAAACAATACATTAATTATATGGACAATGATTTTACTATAAAAACACCAAGATTGCCTCTGTAATTGAGTGGTGGAGGGAACTAGAAGGAAAGCAATAAATGTCTACACCATATGGGTGAAAAGGTTTTGAGGGAGAAGAAGTTTGTAAAAATTTTGGGGCAAAAAGGTGTGAAATATAGATTGAAATTTTCAAAAATAAATGAACTTTGAAAGGAATAATGAAAATAAAATTAACATTTCATTATATAATTTTTTTGGTAAAATAGATAAAGTATATCGTAGCATTAACTTTACATCTTCCCAAAGGGTTTACTTCATTATAGTTTTTTCTTCCATGGGATTGGTAACATCATCATGTATATAAGACATTGTCTATGTGAGTAGTCAAACATTTAATTTAGATTATGTTAAGGCAATAAAGAAAAAATAATATTATGAGTAAAAACATAGTATATTTAAAAAAAAATTACCTTCTCATTGAACTCTCTTTATTTTTTAAAGGTTTTAGGGATTTTTTTCCTATATTGAGAATCAAAATCCCCTCTAATGTACAAGACATTATCTACATTGGGATTGATATGAATAGATTGTGATATACCAATGAAAGGGTCATCCTAAATTAAATTTTGTGTGACCCAACAGTATTTATAGTCACTATTAGGATAATCGACCAATTCTTGTTTGTTGGATTTGAGACATAAAATATTTTAACTACTTGTTATTCCATTATGAATGGCTCACCTTCTACACTTCTGCAATGAATTTGACCTTCACAAATACCATTTCATTACCTTTTAATCTACTCATTTTTCAACCATTTTTAATGAGAAATTGGAACATGAAATATTGTATGATCCAAATCATATATCTGTTTGATAATGCCAAAATGCAGAAATTGGATTTCTTTCCTTGGAACCAGATATGTGCATTGCTTCTACCGCAAGAGTAGCACCACTGTTTTGCATCGTACTATAGTCATCATGTTCTTTTTTATAGAATATATCATCATCGATTACAAAACCAGTGTATGATGTCACATTTTCATTCAGTCCCCTAGTTAGCCATCAAAGTCATTCAGCAGTTTAATTCATATTTTCAGATAACCTCTTATAAATTTGATCTCATAACCATCCTATATACTATTCATTATGTATATTTGATATTCAACCTTCATCCCTTGATGAATTGAAATATCTAAAAATATCTTGGAGGGATTCAATGTATGGATCAACATCTTCGCTACTATGTAAAATGTAAAGGTGTGCTTAATCCTGATCTATCAAGATAATTTCAACAATATTACTTCTGAAAATGCATTCACCTATAAGGGGCCCACTATGACAAGACTTTGGGAGACTGATGATGTCAACATCTGATAGGTAATTAGTACAAAATTCAATAACTTTTTCCACAATATATCATTATGCAATACAACATTCTAGGAAAATTCAATTCTTGACATACCCTTTCAAAATCATCATATACCATTCAATGGGGTACATCCATCTATAATAAACATGACTGCATAGTTGAACCAATCTAACCAAGTGAACCATCAGGTAGACCATTATATCAAATAATGGTTGTGGAAAGAACATCTCTAATTCACATAATATGACTAGAACCTATTTATTTGTTATTATAAACTTCATTGGGTCTATAAATTTACTGTGTATAGATTTGAAAAAGAAGTAGAGTATGAATAATATATCTCATACATTTTGAGTTATAATGCAATGTATAGTAACAAGAACAATATCTTTCATAAAAACATGATATTCGTGTGATTTTTGTCCTTATAACTTCAAATTAGTCATTGACATGACATTATTGATATTTTATGAATACCCCTTTAGAAATTTTACATAATTAATGAAAAGAAAAAATTGACGTTTTTCTAGTCTTGATAGAGTTTAATATGTTGTAGGAAAAAAATTATTCCCTTTACCCTTCACAAGTGTTAGCTCTTCCCTTATCCCAATGTAAATCATGTCCAACCTAGCCTTGATTCCATCTTTCACTTTTCTAGGAACATTTTGTAATGTTCTGATAACACTATCAAATATATTGTTTTATAGTTTCATGAAATCAAGAAAATGGAATACATACAAAAAATTCCAATAGGATAATTCAAAAAAAAATTGATCTCTTCTTCCAAACTGATTTTGTAAGGTTTTGTAAAATGGTTTACCAAAAACGGTGTTAATATCTTTTACTTTATCAAAGTGTTGATCACTCGTTACTCGAGACGGTGTTGAACCTTGTTCAATATTCACATCTAATGTTTTCGTCCAGGATCAGTATTTATTTCATTGAGGTAAAAATTTTTGATGTCTTAAAAACACTTTCTTCGAGGAATGTTTGAACTGAAATTAGTGTGTGCATTCTTCACAAATGGGACACCCCTACATTCCTTTAATGCTATAGCTTGTTAAATTTCCATAAAAAGGGAAGTAATTTATCATCTCATACAACATATCCCTCAATGTGAATTCTTCACTTCTATGAGCATCAAACATTCTAACACTCTTATCCCACATCAATTTTAAATCATCTATTAATGGAGCCAAATAGACATCAATATCATTACCAGGTTTCTTTGGTTTAGATATAAGCAGAGACAACATAATGTATTTGTGCTTCATGCATAACCATATAGGAATGTTATAATTTACCAACATGATCGGCCATGTACTGTGAGAACTAGTCTATAAAAAAGGATTTATTTCATCTATAGATAACGTAAGATGAAAGATTCTCGGCTCATTTATAAATTCAGGATACTTGTAATGAAATTTTTTCCACTGAGGAGAATATACAGGAAGACATATGTTCCCATCTTTAATTATTGTATTTTATGCCATGTCAATTTTCTCATGGTTTCTTAACATCTATATAGTCTTATAAACTATGGAATGATAGGAAAGTACCATACATAATTCAAATGTTTTGATTCATTTTTCTTGTATCGATCTACACCACACTTAGGGAATTTTATGAGTGATACATGATCCTTGCAAAAAAATATGCAATAAATTGGATAAATATGTATTTTTTAGAGATCATTCCCATTGAACGTATAATTTGTTTAGTATCATATGATCAAAATTGTAGTTCATTTTATTCAGGTGACATATCATTTAGGTAACCAATTATTTCTTTAAAGCTGGTGTCACTCCATCTGCTACTAACTTTCAAATTACATAACTTCAATTCTATTGAAAATATTATGTATTTAATATATCTGCTATACAATGGTCTCTTAGCATAGCTATTTAACTTCTCAAACAACTTTAGAAAATCATGAAGGTCATATTCAATTTCCATTATCATTTCTTTGATGCAATATCCATCATCATTTACACTAGTTTTCATATCAAATGATCCATAAATTGAAATATCATATTAATCGGTGTGCACATTTAGTTTTTCCCCATGTTTGGTCTGGCATGTATAGATTGGATCTATTCTGTGACAAATCAAATTTTCTTCCAACTCTTCCAGACTAATTCTTCTTGAATTATAGTAATGTAAACATAGACACAGGATTTGAGAAGGGTCGTATGCATGCTCTATTTAATAGTCGACGAACTCTTTAACTCCATCTTTATACTCTTTTGTCAAACGATTAGCATGCATCGATTTTTTTTTCATATCCATCCTATTGGGTTAATAAAATATTCATTCTGTATGATAAATGAACAAATACACATAAAATATCCATTACCAAGTATAGTTATTATTGGTCTCCTAATGTGTTAATCATGTTTTAATGATCACAAATCCTATACATTATATCAAGGTTGTTAATCCTATTTAACTTGTTTCAAATCTTGTGTACAAATGGTTGGTTATTTATGCTTTAAATAAACCTATCTAAGATCTTAAGTGATATGTTTGATTATTGTAAACTATTTTTAATTTGTATTATAATGTATTTCCTTGATAAATGATTAAGTCTAATACATTATATGAATATGACTATTTAAGTCTGTATAAAGATATTTGGCTAAGTCTGAGAAACCGTGAGTCTGCCACCGGTTATGTTTTTCTAGCAAAGGACCCAGACACCGTGACCCATACACCGTGACCCACACACCATGACCAGACATCATGACCAAGACACCGTGACCATACACCGTGACCCAAACACCATGACCCAGACACCGTGACCCAGACACTGTGACCCAGACACTATGAACCAAACACTGTGACCAGACACCATGACCCAAATACCGTGACCAGATACCTTGAGCCAGACACCATGACACATACACCATGACCAGATACTGTAACCCAGATACCATTACAAGACACCATGAGCAAACACCGTATCTGTGCTACCAGTTCCTGATATCTATACAACTATTCTATAATAACTATCTCACCATTCAATGGCAAAGGAGACATCGTTTCATGGAGACACCATTTCATGGAGACACCGTTTCTAGATAGACTGTGACACAATTATTTAGACTATTTTGGCATTTTTAAATTTAATTTCTAATAGTCATATTTGAGTCTTTTAAATGCACTGAAATAATTAATATTTATTTGTATACATGTCACCTGATAGTATGA
Organism: Viscum album; assembly: GCA_963277665.1. Classification (NCBI taxonomy): domain Eukaryota; kingdom Viridiplantae; phylum Streptophyta; class Magnoliopsida; order Santalales; family Viscaceae; genus Viscum; species Viscum album. Next base: position 1,927,302,625 of record OY728160.1, read on the forward strand.
GGTATAAGGTGCAGAATACATGCATCATGTCGGATCCAAATCATGCACTCCAATAATAAAAAGAATAGTGTTCCCAGAAATGAAGGGGATGACATAGTGAAAGAAGCACGATCATTATTAAAGAAAAGAACTGACACATGAAACACGATACATATGAATAACACATAAAGAAATCCTGAATTCAAAAGTTTAGATACCATTGATCAAAGTTGAGAACATCTTCTCAATACAGACTCCTCGAAGAACACAATCCGGATCTAAACCAGAGCACCAGACTTGCGATACTCTATTTCTTGCATGAGGACTTGATTCTAACATCTACTTCATCCTAGAAGTCCAAAACTGTATATACTAACACTCATAGCACTTCTAACCTTATCTCATCATCTTTTCTCTGTTGTTTATTTTTTTATCTTTCAAGAAGTGTGTGTATGTCTGTATTAAAACACACACTGTATCCTGCAATAAACTGAATGATATAAGATATTATTCCTCTCACATCCATTTACACTTAATTACTCCCATAGATAAGTGCGGAAGAGGTCCTTGTGGGATCTGTTCGTTTATACTCACGAAGAACTGTGGAAGAGGTCGTGTGACCTGGATAGTCCTGTGCACTGTTGTTTACCCCAATCCAGGGTGTGGATAAAGTTTATTAATATAAACTTCTTAGTGGTGGGTGATGACCAAGTGGAGTGGATTAGGTGTTGAATTGAGACTAAACCACTAGTTTTATATCCACTGTGTTATTTAATTTTGTTTTCTCTATCTTAATGTATAGTTTAGAAATCACTAAATTTACTTTGATAGTTAATCTTGGAAGGAAGTTATAATTTTTTTCCTAATTAGAATAACTTAAAAATTAATATTAATAATTGATATTAAGATTAATGAGAATTAATCAATCTTATGGGAAGTTATTTAAATAGTCAAACTTTAATAACTGTATTACTTTGATTAATTGGGATGTATTTATTTTTATTGGGGAACCTTTTAAGAATACTTTTCAAACAAATTTTTTTATAGACAATCAATTCACCCCACTCTTGAGTACTCTACTATGACCAACATTTTGTATCAAAGGTTGTTTTTATTTCTATTAAGACTCTGTTTTTGACCCTATTCAACTGTGATTTTTGTTTTAATTTAAAGATCTGTAAATTTCTATTAATTCTAAATTTCTATCTCTTTCAATGTATTTATTTATTATGGATAATATATTGGAAGGTGCTACAACAAAAAGACCACCATTATTTAATGGAACCAATTATGCCCAATGGAAAATGAAAATGAAAATGCATTTATAAAGTATGGGTTTTGAAATTTGGTCTTTAATTATAGATGATTATAAGATTCCTCCTACTGATAGAATCACTTGGCTTGAAAAAAATAAGACTACCTACAATAAAAATTTCAAAGCCATGAATTCTTTATATTTCTCCTTAGGTGATGAGGAATTTAATATAATTTCTGTATGTAAAACTACCCATGAAATTTGGGATAATTTGTCTATTTCACATAAAGGAACTTATAGTGTGAAATAAATGAGACTTAACACTTATAATATTAAATATGATAACATTAAAATGAAACATGATGATCCTATTTATGACATGTATCTCAGGTTCAACGAAGTTTTTAATACAATGATTTCTCTCAACAAAGAAGCTACTGCCAAAGAAAAAATTATGAGGATTCTTAGATGCCAACCTGATAGATAGAGAGGAACCTCTATCTCGATTAGAAAATCATGTGACATCAGCAAGTTACCTGTAAAAGAAATCATTGGGGAACTAATAATGTATGAAGAGGAGCTTAAAGTCAACAAGGAAGAGGAGGATGAACCCAAAAAAAATATGTTGCAGTTAAGACCACCACATATAAACACAAAGAAAAAGGTAAATTGGAAGCCCTTGTAGAAAGCTCCATAAGTGAACAATCATCACCTGACAATGATGAGGAGATGGATCAATTATCTAGAAGGTTTAAGATATTTTACAAGAAGAATAATTTTTTTAGAAAGCCTAACTTCAAGGGAAGATATGATCAAAAAGGAAGATGGAAGAAATATTGGCAAAGAAGTGAAAAGTCTGATGAGATAGTATGCTATGAGAGTAAGCAAAAGGGACATGTAAAGGCTGACTATCTCAAGATCAATCACAAAAAGAAGTATGAGGACAAAGATAAAAAGTATAAAAAGGCAATGAAAGCAACATGGAGTGGTTCTAAGGACAGTTCAAGTGACTCAGGATCTTCACATGATGAACAGGCTAACAAATCCAATATGTTTTTTATGAAAAACACATCTGAGGTAACACTAGAATCTTCTGTACACAATTCCTATTATTATAGAGATGAGAGTAACTCTGAAAATGTGTATAATGAAGAAATTTTTGAATACTGCAATATAATTGAAGAGACATGTAATGAACTAAAAGATAAATACAAGTCTTTAAAGAAACAACTTGATCTTACCTCAACTGTTAAAACTAAACTTACTGTAGAAAGAGAGAAAAATGCTCAATTACTCAAAGAAAACAATGAACTAAAGCTATCTAATGAGAAATAAAAAAAAGGATCTTGAAAGGAATACTAATGGTAAATATACTTTTTTATAAATTCTATGTAAACAGATTGCTCCTAAATATACTACTGGTATTGGCTATCAACCTAGTAAAAGAAATTTATGAAGAAATAATTTTCTTTCTAAGTCTAGGACATGCAACATTACTCATAGTTCTGGAAAACATTCAGCTAGTTCAAATTATGATACACTCTCAACTGTTTCAATATTTTATTAACCAAATAGATTTTATTTTTCAAGATACTTACATAATGATTATAGAAAACCTATGTGGCATATATGGGTTCCTAAAGAACTATTCACTAATATTACTGGACCCAAACAAATGTGGGTACCAAAATCTATTTTTATTTGACTATTTTGTAGGAAAGTTTCTTAAAGAGATCCTATAAAAGATTATGGTAAATGGATAGTGGGTGTTCAAGACACATCATAGGATACTATTTATGCTTCAAGAATTTAATAAAAATTTATGGTGGACATTTCATCTTTGGTGACAATGCCAAAGGAAAAATCATTTGCCTTATCCAAATCAGTAACTCTGACTTAGTTTTAAATTCAAAAGTACTTTTTTTTGATGGATTGAAATATAATCTGCAGAGTATTTCACAACTATGTGAAGATGGATTCCATGTTAAATTTGAAAATGATGCCTGAAATTTTTTCAATTCTAAAAATGAATTAATGTTTTCTCAACTAAGAAATGAAAATGTATACTCTATTAACTTAGATTCTTTAGTCTCTCAAAATGCTTCAGGTTTAACTAGAAAAAATATTAGTCAAAGACCTACCCAAAAATTAGTTTCCAAATGATAAAGTGTGTAATCCTTGTCAAAAGGGAAAGAAACACAAAATTTCTTCAAACCAAATAAAGAAGTGTCAACTTCTCAACCTCTCGAATTAGATCACATGGATTTTTTGGACCATCATGATTTTCTAGTTTAAATGGGAATTACTATGTTTATGTTCTTGTAGATGAATTTTATAGAAATACATGGACTTTTTTTGGCTGTCAAAAGTGAAGCTTACTCTTATTTTACCAAATATGCCAAAACTGTTGAAAATCTTAGTAGACTTAGAATTAAATCCTTAAGAAGTGATCCTGGTTGTGAGTTTAAAAATCAAGACTTTGAATCTTTTGGTTCTCAAAATGACTAAAGTCATAGTTTCTCAGTCCCTAGAACACCTCAACAGAATGGAGTTGTAGAAAGAAGAAATAAAACCTTGCAAGAAATTTCTAGAACCATGCTTAGTGAATATGACTTACCTATTTATTTTTGGGATGAAGTTGTAAATACAGCATGCTATGTTATTAATAGAGTGTTGATTAGACCCATTCTTAAAATAACTCCATATGAGTTATGGAACAATAAAGAACCCCTAGTAAGTTACTTAAAATTTTTTGGTTGCAAAGTCTATATCCTTAATACTAAGGAAAATATTGACAAATTCTCATCCAAGAGTGATGAAGGAATATTTCTAGGATATTCAATATCTAGTAAAGACTATAGAGTGTTTAATAAAAGAACTAAATGTGTGGAAGAATATGTCCATTTCAAATTTGATGAAATAGATCCACATTATCCTAAGACCACTTTAGAGAACCTATAGGATAATGTGTCAGATCTAAAAATCAATTAAAAATCCTCTAACCATCCTGTAAAGGAATCTTTGAAAACTTCTGGTTCTGGAAATTCCTTATATTCAAGTCACAATGAACCCGAACCTATTGAAGAACCTGAAATCACTAGTCCTTATTTTTCAAGATCTGTTGGATATCTTAAGAACTATCCTTTAGATGCTGTTATAGGAGATTTAGATAAAGTATATAAAATTAGATATTCTCTCAAAAATCAGGTTGAGCATCAAGTCTTCTTGTCACAACTTGAACCTAAAAACATTAATGATGCTATCAATTATGAATTTTGGGTAATGGATATACAAGAAGAACTTAATCAGTTTTGAAGGAACAAAGTTTGGAAACTTGATAACAGACCCAAAGACACATTCACTATAGGCACTAAGTGGGTGTTTATAAATAAAGTAGATGAAGGCGGTAACATAGTTAGAAACAAGGATATATTTTTTGAATAAGGATATAATAAAGAAGAAGGAATTGACTATGAAGATACCTTTTCACCAGTAGCTATACTTGAAGCCATCAGAATTTTGATTGCTTATGTTGCACATCTGAATTTCAAACTATATAAAATGGATGTTAAATGTGCATTCCTAAATGGGTATATAGATAAGGATTTATTTGTTGAGAAACCCATTGGTTTTACAAATCCTAATTTTCCAAATCATATTTTTAAATAATCAAAAGCTTTATATGGTTTAAAAAAATATCCAAGAGCTTGGTATGATAAATTAAGTACTTTTCTTATTTCCAAGGGTTTTAAAAAATAAATAGTTGATCCTACCCTTTTTATAAAACAAATTTCAAATGATGTTTTATTAGTTCAAATTTATGTAGTTGAATTTATCTTTGGATCTTCAAAAAATTCTTTATGTATAAAATTTTCTAAAATCATGCAGAATGAATTTGAAATGAGTTTAATGGGTGACCAAAAATTCTTTATTGGATTTCAAATCTGCAAAATAATGATGGTATTGTTTTAAATCAAATAAAATATACTAGAGATCTTATAAAACGTTTTGGATTAGATATCACTAAAAGTAGTGACACTCTAATGAGTACTACTTGTAAGTTGGATCTTGATGAAGATGGAAAATATGTTGATCAAACCACTTACAAAGGAATGATTGGAATCCTACTCTACATAACTGCTAGTTGACCTGACATTATATTTAGTGTATGTATGTGTTCTTGTTTTCAATCAAACCATATGGAATCTCATTTAAATGTTGTGAAGAGAATTTTCAAATACCTCACGAATACACCTAATCTATGACCATTCTATCCCTGATGACAATCATTTGAGTTGGTTAGTTATTCTGATGTTGACTTCAGTGGTTGTAAGTTAGATAGAAAAAGAACCTTTGGAACATGTCACTTTTTAGGCAAGTCACTAGTATCATGGTGTAGTAAGAAATAAAACTATGTTTCATTATCTACTGCTGAAGCTGAGTACAAAGCTGCTGGTAGTTGTTGTGAAAAAATTTTGTGGATGAAACACACATTACTATATTATGGGTAGAAATTCTAGAATGTACCTATAAATTGTGACAATATAAATTCTATTATCATATCAAAAAAATCCTATTTCACAATCTAGGACAAAACATATTGATGTAAGACATCACTTTTTGAGAGATCACTATCAAAAAGGTGATATCACTTTGGAATTCATTGGAACTGAGTATCAACTTGCTGATATATTCACCAAACCATTAAATTATGAAATAATAGATTAAATCATACATGAATTAGGAATGATAAATATTATGTAGTAAGTATACTGTTTCATAGCTCACTGTTTCCTAGTTTATGGTTTCACAAGTCACTGTCTTAAGATTACTGTCTAACTCTAACATTTCCATAGTTTTACTCTCTTAAAAGTTGTTGTTTCATGTTTAAGGTCACATAGTTTCTATCTCTCGGTTACGGCCTGGAACTTAATATCTTAAATAATATGGTCACAGAGTTTAGAAATCATACAGTTACGGTCTCACATGAAAGCCTGTTACGGTCTCACCCTGAAATCCTATTATGGTCTCACCATAAATATGATTTATCATTTTATTTACATATTATAACATGTATCATGGTAATTAATTATTTTATTCTTTTAATTTCCCATGCTTTTGTTTTTTATGACACTTGATATCCCTAAATGATAAAAATGAAAGAAGTTTCATTTCTTTCTTCACCCGAGCTCTCTTCTCTCAAACTGTAACCGCTCCTTCATCCTTTCTCCCTCTCTCAAGCCTTTGTTGAATGCCCAGAATGAAACTCAAATCCTCATAAACTCCTGATAAGTGAAGATCAAAGAACAAGATGAAAATAACCCCAAAGTTGGCGCCCAAAGGACCCTTGAATCTGAACCTGGTGAACAGAATAGTGGTACCTGAAAAGGAAATTTTCCCCAAGTGGCAGCTATCAAGTAAGTCTTTATTACTGAAAGTAATAAAATAGAAAGTATGGTTGGATTGGTTCACAAATGAGGATAAGACGATTTACCCAAAGCATTTTGTATAGTTTTATCAGTTCATTCAATTCTATTTTGATACATAATATGGTTTTGTTGTAAGAAGTTGGATCAATGGCTAGAGATGCACCTTTTCTTCAAGGTTATGGGTTGCATGACTAAGGATACCTCATGAGGGTATTTTTTAGGGATACTAGATATGTGCTTCTCCTCCAAGTGAGTTCTTTGTTTTGAAAGAAGCATTGGGAAGCTCAACAAGGAATTAAGTAAAGAGAAGAGTTATAACTGCTAATCTAGATGGTGAAAACATACTTTTGTTTAAATTTGTTTAGAATCTAATTAGTCCAAGAAAAGAATACTTTGCTACACTCAAGTATCAATATGTATTTTTGATACATATTATGAATAATGTACACAAGGTCAACCTATGCAAGTATGTTATACTCCATATGTGTGAGTGGATAAAGATAACTACCAAGTCAACCTCCCTGCTCTACTCAAGGTTAATCTCAGCTATGCTTCATGCAAAAGGGTTTGTTGGACTAGATGAAGAAGTCATTAAGGACTATGAATTTTGTATTTCAAAATTTACAGTCAAGATAATGAAAATCAGTTGGAATATATGGATAAAATCATGGGTAGAGGATAATGTAAGGATCTATGAAAAGTTCATCTCGATTGAGAATTATTCAAGACCTAAGGAAATTTCTAATCTTGGTTTGGAACCAGATGAAATTGTTGTCTATTATGATCAGGAAGACGAAGAAGAGGTTGTTGCACCTATAGGGAAAACTGTCCTGGATGAGAAAGAAAGTGAACCTTCTCATCAAGTCTTAATTTAGAAAGAAAAACCTGTTCCTGAAGAAATTGGTAATCTGGAAGAAGAACCTACCTCTAAAGAAGAATATGTTGTTGTTGAAAGGGAAAAGGCTATTCTGGAAGAACATTTAGAAGAAGATATTTATCTTGATAAATAAGATACTCTTGTGGAACATTTCTAAGAACAATCTATTCCTATGTTTATCCCATATTCTAAGGAGATAATGGAGCAAGCCATTCAATTGGCTAGAAAATAAATGGGTGAGGCTATTAGGGATAAAATCTTGGAAGTAGATCAAAGAACTAAATCTCTTAGTCTGGAGAAATATGAACATGTTGAGGGGGAGCAGAACCCGAATCTGGAAAGTGTTGAAGTGCCAAATTCAGTTGATTAAATATTTTTGGATACATGGTATAAATTTCCTATCTATTTTGATGTGAATGATTCCCAAGAAGTCTCAATTAAAGGCATAGACCATTCTACAGTATTTCAATTGAAATCAGTCTCTAATTTTGTCTCTACTAAGGAACCTGATCCTGTCTTAGCTCCTATTCTTGAGCATTCACAAGAACCTTCAACCTTGGTGAGTAAGGATTAGTTGAAATCATTTAGAGTTACTCTATTGGATGGGGTTGAAAAGATCATTAACACTCAACCTTCTCCTGTGACAAACTTGTGTGAAAGAGATGCTTCCCTGCTATTAGAAAAGATCGTTTGGCATATTCATCCAAAGATGCATCATGAAATTCATGAAGTTAGAGTTGAGAACAAACACCTCAGTGATGAAGTGAAGTCTCTTAGAGGTATGGTTGAAGATATGTAGAGAATGTTGAGCTCAAGACCAAAACCTATTTCTCATCCTATTGAGGATGTTAGTGGTCAGATTCCACAGGAAGTTGCCTCCCTGATTCAACCTAATCTGGCTTCTTTAGCTGACAAGGTGGATGAAAGAAATAAGTAAATAGTTCAAGAGATACGTGAGATTTTTGTTTGTCTTAACAAGTTGACTGATGAGTATAAGGGATGTATCCAAAAAGTTATGAATCAACTGAAGTCCCTTAATTCAGCTGTTAAAGCTTCAAATACCTATGTAAAATCATCTCAACCATCCTTGGATAGTGATCTACTTAGAATAGTTGTTAAATAAGAACTTAAATCAGTGCTCATTGTTTTTAACAAAGAGTCTTTATCTATGGTTGTCAAGAAAAGTGACATAGTTATTGATTTGGTGATAATTCACTCCAAGATTTCCAATGATTCTCAAGAAGAAATTACTAAGAAGGTGGATTTCTACTTCAATAGGATTTTCTCTAAGAATGATATGAAAAACTATTTCATTTACCTTATAGAGAATCTGAAAATCCCTCCTGTAACTCAAGCCTTCAAAACTAAGGTTCAAAAGTTGAAGTATTTCACTCCCTTGTTGGACAAGTTCATGGAGAATAAGGATGAATTTGAGAAAGCGATGTAGTATAGTGGTGAGATTATTACTAACTTCATCAAGATATTGAAGCCTTATATTCATGTGAAGAGAATTGTTGTTGTGGCTCCTGCAGCTAAACACTTAAGTCCTGGTTTGCCTACCTTCTCATCCACTACCCTTGCCTCTACCTCTATGTCTATCTCGCATGGTCTAAGTTAGATCAAAAATGTTTTATTTGATAAAAAATTTCTTCAGTCTTCCACTACACCTACCTTGGACCCCTCTATTTTTGAAGTACTCCCTTAACCTTTTGTTTTCATTGGTTCACTTCCTACTTCCACTTCAACATCTGCTCCCATGGCTTCTAGTGATGCTGCTGCCAAGGGAAAAGAGAAGACAGTCGGTGCTGAAGAATAGTGACCACTATATTTTGATAAGGATAATCATTGTATTTTTGTTTCTTACAGTTTGTAATGAAACTTTTTTATCCATCTAATGCATTATGAACTCTTTTTATCTATTCTCATATTTACTTTTTTAATCTTTTTGATAATCCAAAAAGGGGGAGAGACATGTACAAAAAGGAAGAAACACATTCACTAAGAATAGATATCTCACTCACATGATTTGTGATCATCAAGAAGGGGGATATTGTTGGAATCCTCATGTGTTAATAATGTTTTATTGATAAATAATCCTATACATTCTATAAATCTTGTTAATCTTTTTTAACCTGTTTCAAAACATGTGTATAGATGGTTGGTTCTTTATGTTTTAAATAAACCTATCCAAGATCTTAAGTGCTGTGTTTGATTATTGAAATCTATTTTTAATTTGTGTTATAATGTATTTCCTTGATAAATGATTAAGTCTAATCCATTATATGAATATCACTATTTAAGTCTGTATACAAATATTTGGATAAGTCTGAGAAACCGTAAGTCTGCCACCGGTTATGTTTTTCTGGAAAAGGACCCAGACACCAGGACCCAGACACTGTGACCTAGACACCGTGACTAGACACCATGACCCAGACACTGTAACCAGACACTGAGACCTATACACCATGACCCAGACACCATGATCCAATCACCGTGAGCAGACACTGTGACACAGATACCGTGAGAAGACACCCTGACCCAGACACCATGACCCAGACACCATGACAAGACACCATGACCCAAATACCGTGACCATACACCGTGACTAGACATCACATCTGTACTACAAGTTCCTCATATCTATAAAACTGTTCTATTATAACTATATCACCATTAAAATGAAAAGAAGGAGACATTGTTTCATGGAGATATTGTTTCATGGAGACACTATTTCATGGATACACTGTTTTTTGGAGACACCGTTTCCAGATAGACTGTGACACCGTTCTTTAATTTATTTTGTCATTTTTCAATTTAATTTCTAATGGTCATATTTGAGTCTTTTAAATGCTCTAAAATTATTAATATTTCTTCGTAGACATGTCACCTAACAATACAAGGTACAAGGTGCAGAATACATGCATCATGTCGGCTCCAACTCATGTACTCCAAGAATAAAAAGAAAAACATGCCCAGAAATGAAGGGGATGACATATTGAATGATGCAAAAGCATTATTAATGAAAATAACTGACATATGAAACATGATACATCTGAAGAACACACAAAACAATAATGAATTAAAAATCTAAGATACCATTGATCAGAATTGAGAACATATTCTTAATACAAACTCCACGAAGAACACGAGTTAGATCTAAACTAGAGTACTATACTTCTGATACTCTTTTTCTCATAAGAGTACTCGATTCTAAAACATGCTTCGTCCTAGAAGTGCAGAGCTGCATAGACTAACACTCAAAGAACTTCTAACCTTATCTCATCATCTTTGATCTGTTGTGTATTATTTTTAGATTTTGACGAGTGTGTGTATGTGTGTATTAAAACACACACTAAATCTTGCACTAAACTGAAGAATACAAGATATGCTTCCTCTCACATCCTTTTACACTTGATTACTCCCACAGAAAAGTGTGGAAGAGGTCCCTGTGTGACCTATTATTTTATACCCATGAAGAACTATGGAAGAGGTCGTGTGACCTGGACAGTCCTGGGCATTGTTGTTTACCCCTATCTAGGGTGTGGATCAAGTTTATTAATATAAACTGATTGGTGGAAGGTGATCACCAAGTGGAGTGGATTGGGTCTCATCTTGAGACCGAACCACTTGTTTTATATCCACTATGTTATTTAATTTAGTTTTCTCTGTTTTACTATGTAGTTCAAAAATCACTAAATTTACTTTGATAGTTAATTTTGAAAAGAAGTTATAATTGTTTTTCCTAATTATAATAGCTTCAAAAGTAATATTAATAACTAATATTAAGATTAGTGTAAATTAATCAATATTATGAGAAGTTATTTAAATAGTAAAACATTAATAACCATATTACTTTGATTAAATGGGTTGTATTTATTTTTATTGGGGAACCTTTTAAGAATACTTTTCAAATAGAAATTTGTATAGATACTCAATTCACCCTCTCTTGAGTACTCTACTCTGACAAATAGTTATAGGTAATTCTATTGAGGGAAACCCAACATTTGATTATTTCAAATAATTTTAGTATTCTTTGAAGAAAATGGATAATTGAATTTAAGAAAAAAATTATTCCACTATGGTAGGTTTTATCCTATGAATTCATCCAAAGGTGAAAGTTGTAGACAACTATCATCCTCATCATCTCATCTCTCAAACAGTTATCACTACATTTTGTTTTTTTAAACTCATCATCCATCTCTTGTGGACATGAACCTATATTGCTTGAAATACTATGAGCAGTAGTCATCCATGGGATGAATACTCCCCAGATTAGTACAAGAAATATAAAAGATATTGGGGATGAGTGTCAATCAAAAAATTTCAATAATAACTATTCAAGAGATGAAGCTGATGAGGATGATAGTTGTACTCCATTTTTTCTCTAAAAGGGGTATTGCCTCTCATTTGTGATACTTACACCATTGGAACTAGTTATTAACTCATGGCCTATTGAAGGTGAGATTTTTTGGGGTACACACATTCTTATATGGGATTTAAGTGGTCTCGATGGGGACATGTTAATATATATTAATCCTTAGGGCCTCTATGAATTCTATATTTATAGGAGAAATGCAAATTTTAGTACATTCAATCTTCTAACTAAGGCTAGTCCTATCTATATTAAAATTATCCATCAATTCTTTCTTAAATCCCCTAAAAAAATAAAAATATAATATAGGAAATTAAGGAGTAATAAGTAACCCAAATATGATAAAAAAGAATAATAAAATCCCATTCCATTAACTAAAAGATATAAAATTTATTGATAGAACATTTTAATAAATAAAGAGTTATTTCATATACATGGATGGTAATCAGAGATTCCTAGGGGTGGAAACAATACATATAGATCTAAAATGATGTATACCTAAATTTTTTTTCCAATAATTATTCCAACATATATGGAATTTGATAACCTTTATTCTATTTATTGGAAAAATTGATGTAAAAACCTAAGGAATTACTACATTTAATACTAATAGTACATAAAATGTATGAAAACTTCTCAAAATTATAATTTCAATTTCAATTAAAAATAGATAAGGAATGAAAAATAATTTTAGGGTAAGAATATTCCAAATAACTATAAAGGTTTTAAACATCTCAAAATTCTTAGTTGATAATTTTATTCAAGAAGTATGTCTAGATAGGTTGAAAAAAATATTTTCAAGCAGACAAAGAGTATGATTTATAAGAATTTTTTTTTTCATGGCCATTATGGGTTCTATGGTGATTTTTGTAACATTATATGAAATTTTAGTCATAATGAGATAAATAATAGTAGTTATGGAAGATAAAGAGGTTTTAAGTTAAAGGGGAGATGTCCCACTCATATAAAAATAGTTTCAAAGTGAGACAAATCTTCATAAGTAAAATTGGATGATGAATTTCAACCATTGAATGAACTCTATTGAACATGTGACAAATTAAATGGTTGTATGAAAGATTTTTAAGATTTTCTCAAAACATAGATGAATGTGAAGAAATAATTAGAAATTTTAAATGAAAAATAATTAAATGTCAGTGGAAATTATTATTGATGTTACACTAAATGATTTACAAAAGAAACATCCTTTCATATTAGATATTGGTTTTTCATTTCACATATGGAAGGTAAATTCAAGTAATTAAATATTTTTGACAAATTAAAAGGGTACTTATTATTTTTGAAATGGTGGATCTCTTAAGATAAATTATTTTCATCTAAAAGATGTTGGAAATAAAAGTAAATTTTAAAGAATGTTCTATTTTTAAATGTATTAATAATTAAAATAATAAATTAGATATTTAAATGAAACAATCTGTGGATTTTATTCACTACAATATATATGGACGTCAAAGTATAGGTCAATTCATTGTGACAAGTATTTCATTTCATCCATTTATAATTAGACTCAGATTATATATATATAATTCTCTAAAGGGGATTACAATTTTAAGAATAATTATTAAGAATGAGTTTCATTATATGGTAAAGTCTATATTAGATTATGGTATTGTTTTCAAAGGTGTGCGCCTCAGCGTGAGTTGAGGTGAGGCACACTTGGTGTGCCTAACCACTGGTGAGGTGGTGTGACCTCACCGAGGCGTGCCAATGGCAAGCACCTCACACACCAACTTGATTGGTTTTGTAGCAATAGACACAGTAAAGGCGCACCATCGGCTGTTGAAATTGGGGGGAATAGGGTGGTGGAAATCGTGGGTACATGAGTGGGGGAAATCAAGGGAGACCTGATGAAAATCGGGGGTGGCAGCAGAAAGAATGATGATAAAAAATTGCAAATAGATATCACCAAACAAGAAATAAATGAGTGAGGGTGAGGAGAAGATAACATACCTTGGATTGAAGCTTTGAATCATTCGAGAGAAAATACGTATATCGCTAAACCCAGAATTTGTTCGAGTCTTGGATTTGTTCAACCCATGATTCATTTTACCCTTGGAATTGAGCCTTGATTTAAGTTAGATTCGATGAGGAGGAGAACCAGCAGTAGGTGGATTCCACGGAATGCTTCGGATATCGCGATTGGTTCACGATTACTAAGGTTTATAAAATATATCAAGACAGTTTTATCAGCACTTTCAAAAAAGCACTGATAAAGATCTCTTTTATCAGTGGTAAAAAACACTGATAAAGGATTTATAATTATAATTATAAATAAAAAATGTAAATATATTTATATAATTATATATATATTTAATAAATATATATAGATATAAATATAGTAAATATGTTCATTAGTTAAATTTACTTATTGTAAGTTTATAATTATTTAAATATATAATTGTTTATTTATAATTATATAAATACTTTTTTTAAATTATATTTATATATTTATATCATTATATATATTTAATAAATATATTAAATATATTCATTATTTATATAAATTTATTATAATTTTATAATTATTTAAATATATATTATTATATTTTACAAATATATAAATATTTTTTAAAATAATTTTTATTTATTTGTATTTATAAATATATAAATGTATAAATATAGTAAATATACATTTATAAATATATTTATTGATAAAATTTTCTTTAAAAATACATTTTTAACATTATTAATGAATATTTAGTTTTAAGAGCATGCATGTTAAAAATGAGTGAACTTGAATAATTAAAAATGAGTACACTAACAATATTGAAAAAATGGAAAAGTTTTATTTAAATATAAATTATAAAAAAAATATGGATATGTATTGAAATAAATATTAATACATATTGAAAATATTAAAACATAGTAAATAAATAAATAATAGAAATTGATTAAATTCCCCAAAAAATTAAAAAAAAATAAAAAATTAATTAATCCCTAACTGTAATAAAATTAAAAATAAATAAATAAAATTTACTGATTAAAGACATGATGTATCATGTTATAATGAAATTATAAAATGAATACTAAAAATTGAATAAATTACATAAATATTTCATTAATTACATAAATATTTGTGTGTGTGCATTATATATAAAAATAAATGCATTAAGTATATGTATGTGAAATGAACATAACACACGTTTGATATATGTTAAATTGAAAAAATAAATGACATTCAATTATGCCCATTACTCGATGCAATTAGTCATTATTTTTTATCCATATTGATTTTTAATTATAAACCATTCTTCGCTAAATATATGACTATTTGTTTTAAAACATATATATTTTGTATTATAAAAATCATATTTATATACATTCATATATATTAATATATTTAATATTTAATATTTATTAACATTATAAATAATTCATCATTAATAAAATGTTTAATATTTTTCTGAATTTACTTATTTTTAATTTTTATTTGTTTAATTTTCATTTTACAAATATCTATATATTTAATATATAATGTTTATTAGTATTTATAATTTATATATAGTATAATCAATTTATTCATTTTTATCAATAATTTTTTAATAAAAAAATTATATTTTTTTAATAAACTCATTTTTGTCTATCAATTTATTTTATTTTATTGGGGACATTTATAAGCACTAATAAGGGACCCCTTTATCAGCACTAAAAATAAAGTGTTGATAAAGGGAACCCTTTATCAGTGCTAGAAATAAAGTTCTGATAAAGGGTACCTTTTATTAGTGCTAATGAAAAATGCTGATAAAGGATATCTTTTATCACTGCTAATGAAAAGTGCTGATAAAGTTTATCCTTTATCAGTGCTAAAAAAGCGCTGATAAAGGGTAGCTTTTATCAGTGCTTTTTTATAGTGGTGATAAAAGTCCGCGCTGTTATTGACTAGTTTTATAGTAGTGAGTGAGGAAAGGCAGTTGTCCATAGTCATGAGGACTTTGAACAAGGTTTTATTATATTATATTTAAAAAACATATTTAAATTTTTGAAGTAAAAAAATATTTACGAATACGGGCCACCTCTTAGATGAATTACATTCAAGAAAGATTCATTAGCTTGTAACATCTCCTAATATGGAACTCTCTCATGTGGTCAAATTAGGCTTGTTACTGGACCTTAAGCATGTCTCCCTATATACCAGAGGCTACCGACTAGCAGTAGGGGTTTTGAGAACATCATGGAGAGACTGTACCCCTTGGTACAGAGTTGTAAAATAGAGGGAAAATATAGTAACATAATATAGTAGAATCAATACATCACATTGGATAAACCAGACAACAAATGTCAAATGAATAATCAAATAATAATAAAATGATAATTTAATAACTGGATGGAATGTATCTAAATTTCAAACTAAAAGTAATATAGATAAAATACCTTGTTGACACAAATAAACTCAAAATACCCTAGTCCCGAGCCCCATGCTGGACCCATCTCCAAGCTCCAACCCATACAGTAAGAAACAATCAACAACAAGGTCCTTTTCCCTTGTCCAAACCTATATCCATGTAATCTGCTCGGGTACCAAATAGCATCCTGAATAGGGTGTGAGTAAAAATTAGTAGGTCAACACCATCGTGTGTAAACAAAACTAGTTTGAATATAAGTGCATGCAATATAGTGATAACCAAGTGTATTAATTAATCAATTAATACAATAAAAAAATCAACATGCTTAGCACCATTCCAAAATACCTCTAAGAACATATCATAACCATTCCAATTGTAACCAACATCCATGACATAATCACATAACCTAGAGAAATCCCTCTGTATAAGCATTTCAGCATAACCGAACCAAGATATCTATATAAGCATTTCAGCATAACCAGGCCAAGACCTTTATATAATCATTTCAACATTACTGGACCAAGGCCTCTATATAATCATTTCAACATGACCAATACAAGCCCATTATATAAGCATTTCAGCATAACCGGAACAATACCTTTATATTATCATTTTAGTATAACCAAGTCAAGCCCTCTATAGAAACATTTCAGCATAACTGGGCCAAGCACTTTATATAAGAAATTTACCATAATTGGTAAAATACATTTATATAAAAATTTTAGTATAACTTGGAAAATCCCTTTATATAAGTATTTCAGTATCACCAGGGAAAGCCCTTTATATAAGTATTTCAGCATAACCAAGAAAATTCCTTTATATAATCATTTCAACATCATCGGGCAAAGGCCTTTATATAAGAATTTCAGAATCACCGGTCATTAAATAATCAAGGAATCCATAATCTAAGGTGAATCTATCATAATCAATCTCCTAGGATTTCATGTCATGAAAAAACATATTTTTAATCCATTAGCCAATTAATTATTGTTCCAGGGTAAGCTTACCCTATGGGTGGCTGCAATCCAGGTCTCAACACCATTGGATCCAAAGGGATCCAAAGAGTAGTCTAAACACACGATTAGCATCACTAATTATTCTTTTTTGTTAACAAACATGTTGCTTTGGTGCAATATCATAATATTTCATATACTTGAAAAATAGAAACAAACCATAGTGATTTTTTCTAGACCAACAACCTTTATCTAGTGATTCAAGCAACACTATCAACTGGGAATGGTGATAAGGAATAAAGGTGAAGGAGATCACAAGGTATAACCTAAATCACATAAGATCAAAACATGATTCAACATAGTGGTCAAGAGATTACAGTATGATAACATAGAAAAAGTGTAAGAGATGGGTAAACCAAAAATAAAAACTCATTAAAGATTAAAATCTTGATCGAGGTGTATGAAAGGGAAGAAATCAATCCAAAATCACTTAGTGTCACCCTAGGGTTCGAGAGAGAGAGGGAGATCTACAGAGAGGATGAAATAAAATCATATGGATAACATGGTTTAAAACTGATAGTCATGAGATATCCGTGATGTGAAATCCCTTCACAATGTGAATTTCTTGATTTATAAGATACAATGAAAAATACGTTACCTCAGGTTAAAATTAACCTGATCAATCATTTCATGGCATGAACCAATTTCACGATGTGTAAATTTTTACTCTAAAATATCTCATGGATTATTCCTGGTAATGGTTTCATGTTGTGTAACATGTTCATGATGTGAAAGTTTCCATAAGATAGCTCACAACCCAGCTTCTGCAAAAAAAAATCCCGAACCACCTATGAAGCCTTATAAACCATGGATAACCCTCATAATCCCTTGAAAAGTTTATACGCTAAATCTATTAATTAAAAAAATACATCTCTGAACTTTATGTCATTTTCTCAAACAAATTCTCTTGATCCCCAAAAGAGTCTCGACCACCAAGGTTTAAAGAATAAGGAAAACCAAACTAAAATAGGTTCAACCAGAACTCAAAGAGGGACATACCTGAAAAAATATAGGATCTTACAACCTCCCTACCATATAGCATCTCTTCCCCAAGATTCTCTAATAATCACTATGGGGTCATGGAAAACAATTATAGAAACTGTGTTTATATATTAGATTACCTCTCATGAGTATACTCTTGAAGTCAGCCATGCTTCAACTAGAGTTGAACTTGAGGTATGGTCTTTTTCCAGAGATACTACCCGCTACAGTCCGTAAACCATATCAAATTCTCCTCAAAGGATGAATCTATACCAATATTAATGTCATCAATATATATCATGTGAGAAGGACCTGGATAATATATATGAGGCTGTGATACATGAAACACATCATGCATGACACTTTAGTGTTGTGGAAGGGTTAATCAGTATGACACCAGATCAACTCTTTCCACTATCTCAAATAGCCTAATAAACCTAGGCATTGAAATTCCATGTTTCCTGATATGATGGTGCCCCAACCAAGGAGACACCCGAAGGAGAACACGATGACCAACCTCACACTTCATAGGTCATATCTGATGGTCAGTGTAAGATTTTTTTTCTACTTTTCATGTTCACCAACCGCCTCCTGATCAATGGAACCTACTCATATGTCTCCTATACGAGACTAGGTACAACAAGTTCTGACTAACCTACCTCCAACAAATAGAGGAAAACAATATGGACTTCCATAAAAATCCTATAAAGGTGCCATTTGGATCGATGCCTGGAAGTTATTATTATATGCGAACTATGTAAGTACAAAATTATGCTCCCATGACCACCGAATTACAAAACACAGACTCGTAACATATACTACAATATCTAAATAATCTATTCAGATTGGTCATAAGTATGTGGATGATAGGTTGTTCATAGAATAACCTGAAATCCTAGAGCCTTTTGAATAACTTTCAAGAACCGATAATTGAAATGAGGATCTCAATTAGAAATGATTCTCCTTGGAACAATATGCAGTCATACTATCTCCCACACATAGAGACTACTCAGATCATCAATAGTGAAGGTATCTCTAATAGGCAAGAAGTGGGATACATTTTTCAATCGATCTATGATCACCCATAATACATCATTCTTATGAGGGTGATGTGTAATCCTACCATAAAATCCATAGTTACATCATCCCATTTCCATTTCTAATTGAGAAAAGGTTGTACCAGCCTAGTAAGACTTTGATGCTTGGTTTTTAACTACTGATAGGTGAAGTATCTCACCAAAAATTCTTCTATCTCCATTGTCATCCCACACCACCATTAATATCTATGAATATCACGATACATCTCTTTCATACCTAGATTTACCACCCATCTAGAAGCATGGAACTCTCTCATCATCTTCCCACACAATCTTGTAATAACCCATACTCAGCTATGGAAAAGAAGAATATCACCACTACCAAGAGACCATTTTGATGGATCCCCATCATGCAAGATGTATCTCATAGCTAATACCTCCAGATAAGATGATTTCTTGGTCTTGATCTAGTCCAAAATCACAGGTATAATAGATGTTAAAGTCAGAGCTACTCATCCCTTGGACTCCTGAACATCTTGAAGCATATATGCAAAGAGTTCCATCATTTACCACTTGTTGTAAGGCTCCCACACTGCCTCTATCTTTATATTATCACTCAAGGACTTAGAAACTACGTTTCCTTTACCTGGTGTATAATTCAACTCAAAGTTGAAAGACTGTAGATACACGACTCACCTCCTCTATCGAAGGTTCATGTCTCACTAATAAAAGATATTCTCAAGGATCTTCCAGTACATATACACTATATACCTATCACCCAAAAGATAGTGTCATCAACATCTCAGGGAATGTACCACCGTATATAACTTCAGATCGTGAGTATGATTGTTCGTCTCTTGCAGTTTCTGTTGTATGGAGCCATAAGAAACCACTTGTTCCTCTTGCATCAGAACTATTCTAAGTCTAACTTCATGTGCATCATAGTACATGGTATATGCCTTAACTAGTATTGGTAAGGTGAGGATAATTTATGAGGTAATTATTCCCTTCATATTTTGAAAATATCTCTCATAAGCATTCGACCAAACAAACTTCAACCTTTCCTGGTCAACCCTGACATTGGTGCTTCCAAATAAGATAAGTCCTGGAAAAAATGTTGATAATAACCTACTAAACCTATAAAGATCTAAATCTAGAATAAATTATTTGGATACTCCCAATATACCATGACTGAAACCTTCTTTATTTCCACTGACACTCTAGAATCTGACATGACATGACCCAAGAACTGCATTTTATCAATCTAGAAATTGCATTTGGTTTGATTAGCGTAAAGATGATGCTCTTTTAATGTACTCAAGACAATTTCAAGATATTGGGCATGATTTTCTGCTGATTGGGAGTATACTAAGATATATTTGATAAAATTATTCATAAAATCGTCTAAAAAATGATGAAAGATCTAATTCATCAAGGCCATGAATATAGTTGATGCATTCATCAAACCAAACGGCATCAATACGAACTCGTACAAGCTATACCTGCTCCTAAAATCATTTTGAGTTATGTCTGATGGTCTCACCCTTAAATAGTGGTATTCTAATCTCAAATAAATCTTGGAGAAGATATTATCAACTCTCATCTGGTTTAAGAGATCTTCCATTCATGGAAGGGTATACTATTTCTTGACCTTCATGTGGTTCAATATTCGATAGTTCACACACAAATGTAAAGTATCATTAGCCTTCTTGCTAAAAATAACTGAAGAACCCCCTTGTGACGTACTAGGTTGTATTATATCCTTGGATTTTAGATCTTCCAACTAAACCTTAAACTCCTAAAACTCTATCGGTGTCATCCTGTAAGGTGGAATAGAAATCGTCTCTAATCCTAGTACCAAATCAATCATGAACTCGATCTCCCACTTGGTTTTAAATCCACAGAACTTTTCAGGAAAGACATTCAAATAATTTTCTACCACTAGAGGAAAATTATCCTACTATATTGCACCATAATCTAGAGAAATTCCTATTATCTGATCTGTGATACAATCCAATATGAATTGAGTTATTCCTGCATGACTAGCCTAAAGATCCCACTCACTCAGGTGAAAATAGTTGTCTCCTTCTGGAGATCATAAAGAAAACTCTCCTTAAGTAACATTCGATATGAGACTAGTATAGAACTTGATAATTGTTGAACAAAAATCTATCAAGGTAACATTGTAGGATTTTTGGGTTGATTGTGTTTATTGACAAAGAGGGTTTTCATGGTAATTTTTAAAGTAAAGAGATATTGTTGACATGTTATATTAACAAAGACCCAAGATGATTGAATTGATTCCCTATAAGTGGTATAAAAAATTGCGTACACAAGGTGAGGTCATTTCCTAGTGTTTTCCAAATTTTGGGGGTCCAAAATTTGGAGTTTGGCTAGCATTTTGAAATATGGATTTCCTTGAATATCTCAGAAAAATGGAAAATGAATGAGTTTCATGAATATGGGCTTCATGAAGAGTGTTTCACGAAGGATCAACGAATATTTATGGTGATCTACATGAACAACGACGATCATCACAAACAACGAAGGTGAGGAGCATCATGAGTGAAGCATCACGACAGTGTGAAGTTTTTAAAATGATATATATGATTACAAAGAGCATCACGAATGGGAAATTTCCATGGAGTTTCATGATGTAGGGACCTTCACAGTGGAAAAGAGGGAGCTCTAGGTAATAGTGCTGACGTGGCTAGAAGGTTCTAGAATCAGTGAAAAATGCCTCTAAATAGGCCTATACCCCCTTCAAAAAATAATCGATACTTAATGAAAATATTAAGGCTCCGGAATCACAAAGTTGGTTTTCAAAGGGTGGTTTACGAAAGGTGGTTCGTGAACGGTGGTTCGCGAAGGTGATATGTGAAGAAGTCTGCAAAGGCTGTAAATGCCAACTGAATGTTCTGAGCATCGCGAAAGTATGGAAATTTGTGAAGGCTAAGTAAGCTTCATGGAAGGAAAGAGCTTCATGAAGGATAGTTGAGCTTTGAAAAATAGGTGTGCTTCACGAAGGCTAAGTGAGATTCAAGAAAGGTAGGATCTTTGTGAAGGCAGTTTGAGTTTCGCGAAAGAGGAGTTTTGTGAAGGCAGTGTGCATCATGAAAAGTATTTGAAAGGGGTTTCCTAGTAAATTTGTGGTAAAGTGGTATTAATAAATTGGATGAAAGTGGAACTTTAACAGATAATCTACATACATTTGAGGATATATTCATTAAATATAATTAAGGGACCTACAATCCATAAACTGTGTTTGACCTACAAGTCCATAAACTGTGAGTGAATCTCTTCCAAGATCAATGAGTGAAGGAAGAAGAAGATAGTGATCATTCCCATCAGTAGTTATCTAGAGAAAGAGACATAGGGAATGACCCTTGGGAATTTAGTGAGAAAACTCTAAACCTTGTAAAGGAAGTGATCCTATACATATAGGTGATCTACCCTGAACTTCATTATTGGCAGTGAGCTTTAGTATATTTGGTACAAACGGTACATCGCTATTGTATGCTCCTTGGATGTAGCCCAGTGAGGATGAACCAACTAAAAATCATTATGTCCTTGTGCTTGAATTCCTACATTACATTCAAAGAATAATCATTAGATAAACAATGAAAGAATAAGATCAACATTTACATTTAAGGTCAAACAAAGTTACCCTCATAATAAAGAGGTCAAGATCTATTGGGGTATGAAGAATTTAGAAAAGAATATTCAAACCCTAATTCACTCCCCCGCTCAGGGTATCTAGGCCCTATTTGGACCTAAAAATAATTCATACCAAGAATCAAATCCGAACCAGTCATGTCCATCACAAATGGTTCCCAAAATAAATAGTAACCACCAATTTCTAAAGAACATGCCTTGAAATGTTTGGTATTCTCTGACAACACTTCCAATAATGTATTGATGGTCAAGACATCATTAAACCTTTCCACAAACAATCCCAAAGCATTTTAAAAGAGAGTAGATATAAATGAATGTGATGCTCCTATATCAAAAAAATGGAAGCAAGAGTAGATGATACAAGAATCGTACCTATGAAAATATAATGACCTTCATCCAAACTAGTTGGAGTAGACTGCATTGCGTGAAATTGACTTTCCCCTCTTCTCTATTCCCCGATCTAACTCCCATCTTTTATTACCTCTACTTGGTATTACCACTCTAATGTTGGGGTACCAAATCCCCTTACTTGTCCTAAACATATAGTAGAACTCCAACTACCAGTTTTTTGATGGGTATATGTGTCCATCCTAGACTCTGGTACCAATCTTGATCCCCTTCCACTGCTTTTTTACTGCATTCCCCTACAAAAATTCTACAAGTGACCTGACCTACCACAAGCACGACACTCTAAAGTAGGGTTAAAACACTAAGTTCACTTGTGACCAAACCTTCCACACTGATATCACTACAACGGAACACGGTCCTGAGATGGTTGTCCAATTCCCTGGCTACTATTCCCATTGTTTCCTTGGTGATAACCATAACGACCCAAAGTTTCATTAATGGAAATCCATCTTGATTTAATTAAATGTCTCTTTATGTTTATATAAAATGTCAACTTATTTGGATTCATGTTAATAATTGTGACCATTGCTTTTATAGCCGTTGAACAATGATCACATGATTAGTATAAATATAGGTCTTTAACAAATCCAATTTACTCAGACAAAAGAAGTGATGGCCTCATCCAGTAGAATTTCCCCACAAAAGCCCATTTGTCAGAGCTCAGAAAAGAGGTGGTGTCCTTGGGCTTCGCTCTTGACCAATCCCAAGTTGAGCTTCATCATGTCAAGCTCGAACAATACCGTCTACAGGGAGAGTGGAAGTTGATAGAGATTACCACTCAAGCAATGTTATCCGAGCCACCCCAAGAGTCTGTCACTATCACACACCTTACCCTTAGGTCTTATGCGTCTGTTTTAAGGGGTTATGTAATGAATTGATAGTACTATGTTCACGTACATTATTTTGTATATAATAATGTATATACCTTCTTGTCATTATTGATACATTGTAAATAGTTTTTAAAGTACAAATAGTGTTTTTAGTTATTATTTAATTAAGAATTCTATTTTATTAAATTAATGTATTTTTGAATTAAATAATATTTTAATAAAATAATATTATTATTAAATTAATTTTTATTATATATAAATTATCATATAATTTTATGAATGCAATTGTAATTTTTATTAAGGTTTGAAAACCATTTCTGTCAAAACCCGTAAATTTTCGATAAATGTCGGTTTTTATTTTAAAAGTGAAAATTAACATATTTAGAAAATTATTTAGATAAAATAAATGTTATTTCTGGAATCAGGATGTCGAAATTATCCAATGGTGAATTTTTCATAATTTTCTGAGACAGTCAAAATTTTGGGTAATAATTAAATACCGTTTAAATATATAATGTGTTTTATGACATCATAATGACCCAATAGTGATGTAATAAAATACTATAATCTTTATGTTTGGCCATTATATGTTTTACCATTAACATAATGTGATTTTGGGTTTGTTTGACTTACTTTTCAAAGCATTAATGGACCCCTCAAGACTTATTAAACACCTTGTCTTTTTAAACTAATTTTCATGGGAGTGTGACTCACATCCACATAAGCAACCCTATTATTTTAAAAAATTTAGATGTTGGACTTATAAAATATTTTTTTCCTTTTCCCTTTTACAAAAACCATGGGCAAAAAACATGGGAGGGTTTGTGGTTTGGATTAATTTAATATAAGGGGTCCCAAACCTAAATAATAAAAAATTCCCTCACCTTTCCTATATAAACCCACCCAAGCTCCCACTTCCACCTCACTCAAAGCCTTTTATGTTCCTCCAACCTCTGCCCTAATCTCTCTATAATCCTCCCAAGGTTCCCTAATCTCCCAAGAAGCCTCTCACAAGCCTCTCTCTAGCCTTTGGAAGCACTCTTCCAAGTTAGGGTTTTTTCTTCCTTTCTCATTTTTGTCCAATTTTCTTTATGTTGTTTTTCCCTTTTAATTTCAAATATGAATATTGGGGTATGGTCTCTAACCTCCAT
Source organism: Viscum album (assembly GCA_963277665.1). Classification (NCBI taxonomy): domain Eukaryota; kingdom Viridiplantae; phylum Streptophyta; class Magnoliopsida; order Santalales; family Viscaceae; genus Viscum; species Viscum album. Next base: position 1,927,327,993 of record OY728160.1, read on the forward strand.
CATACTTACATATTAATGTTTGAATGATGGTATACCCATTTATCTCTCATTAAATTCCTCTCATGTACACTCGTTACTATGCCGAATTCCGAAAGGAACTTCTCTCTCCTCATTTACATTCAAGAAATACTTTTGTATCATGAATCTAAATTCCATTAAAATTGTTGGGAAATGTATCTATATGACCTCCTTACCATAAATTACATGTAAATATGACAAGGAACCCCTTTCTCTCTCATCAACCATTTTTATGAATTCTTATGTCACACCGTTACGCTGCCGAAATCACACCGATTTTCAAAGCCAATGCCATTGTGTAGTGAATACCATGCCCATTTCTCCATCAACGGTATCCAAAATTATGCACATTTACTTATTGATTATAAAGTTTCATGTATTAATTCCACATTCCTTTATCGTGTAATAAATGATTGTGTTTTATGAATCCATGTTTTATTATCCATGTGGAAGACTTATGCATGAAATGAAATGTTTAAGAAGGGTGTGCCCTTATAGCGCTCCAATGCATTGGGTAAAGTATAGTATCATGGTATGTCATGTGAAATGAGTTTTGAATCATTCTAATTCAAGTGAAACTAGGGTTTACTCATGCTTCATGTGCAATGAGTATTTACTCATGCTCTATGTGCAATGAGCCTTGGCTCATGCTAATTCCATGTTAAGTGTTGTTGCCACATTTCCATGTTATGATTATCATGATTTGTCATGCCTTTATGTTCATGTTTCTATTGTGACCTATTGATATTCCTAATGTATAACATGTTTTGTAATCCTCATGTCATTCCATGTGTATTCCCTTACTGGGCTTTATAGCTCACCCTTTTCTTATACATGTCCTCAGGTTATCCCATGCAATGATAAGTACGAGGGAATGTAGTGGTCATGTAAAGGATGTTTTCAATAAAGATGTTGTATTTAATGTTTCAAGTTTTTATGTAATGATCCTAATCCCCAAATACACTAAACCTCTCAATCTTCGTTGTTGTATCAAGTGAAGTTTTATGTAATAAATCATGTTTAAGTTTGTAATAAAAGTAGGGTTTTCATAATAACTATCACAGCGGTGCTTCTTACCACTAGAAGAGGAGCTCCTAGTTTTCTCTAATGAAATAGACTAGCCATTGATCGAGGCCTATATTAGATTCCCTTTTGTTATGAGAGCCTAATTAATCACATCTGAAATGCTAGTAAAGAGAAAAATGTTCACCTGTGACCTCAACTCATAACGAATCCCATACAAAAAACACCTCACTCTAGAAGTCTCATTAGCTACTAAAGATGGAGCAAAGCACTGAAAGTTGGTGAAACTTCCATTGTAGTCCATCACTGACATGATCTCCTATGTTAGGTTCATGAACACACAATACTTCTCATCCCTCAATATTTTACGATAGCATTGACTAAATTAATTTGTCTCAAAATCCTTCCAGGATAACTCAACTTTTTTACTAGCTTGTTCTATAGTGTCTCACTAACGCTTGGATAGTCCACGAAGCATGTATGTAGCAAGATTCACCCTCTAATATGTGGGTGTTTATAGGTGCTTAAATATTGTATGTACTGACAGAATCCAGGACTCAGCTTTATGGTGGCCTCCCTCCCTAGTAAACATAGGCAGATGCTGCAGTTGGAACACTCTCATCAGCTCAGAAATCAAAGACACGATGAAAACAATATCCCTTTATATGGATCACATGAACCTTAGGATGTTTTCACGAAACTAAAAAATGATATAACCCTCAAGATCTATATGAAGCTCAGTTTTAGCTATGTTAGGAGCATGTTGATTTCCAATCTCTTATCGCTCAATTTGAAGATGACGAGGAGGCATTTTCTCAATAAGACAAATGCACTCCTTAGAACACTAGATAACGACAAGGTCAACCTCAATATATGAAAAAAATAGAGAACCACTTGATCATGGTCTCTCTAAGTAGGTATTACAAGTGAATTAGCATGATATAACAGTTATTTCATTTTCAATTATTATATATAATAGGTATCTCACTTCACAGTTCATACAAGAAAATATATCACATGAAATAAATATGATCATATAATGAACACTGCACGTCAATATATATCTATATGTGTATAATGATACATGAATACTCATCTCACATCATACTAGGCCACATGTATAAATCTCAAGAAACAATAACATCACAGAATATGTGTATCACTCTTGGTGAAATAATATCAATTGTAACTAGAGAACATCATGAACAACAATCCCATCACTAAGTACTTGGTTTTCCCTCATACATGGGGTTGCTACTCTTATGCACAAGCTCATTACTAAGTCTTGGAACATCCTAGTCACCTTTTTACCTTTCATAAATGATAAATGAATTGAAAATAATAACCTAACACTTCTGATACCACTTTGTAACATCCCTCGATTTGACACTCTCTCACGTGGCCAAATCAGGTTTGTTACTGTACCTCAAGAACACCTCCCAATATGCCAGAGGCTGTCGACTAGAAGTGGGGGATTCAAGAACATAGTGGGGAGACTATACCCCCTAGTATAGAGTTGTAATACTGCAAAAATAAAAAAATAGAAGATTAGTAGAAAATTACGAAAACAATACATCACAACGGATAAACCAAACAATAAATATCGACTGAATAATCCAATAATAAAAAAATGATAATGTAATGAAAGATTGGAATGTATCTAAATGTCAAACTAAAAATAATATAGATAAAAGACCATTCCGACAGAAATAAACTCAAAATACCCTGGTCTTAAACCCCATGTTGGACCCCTCTCCAAGCTCTAACCCATCTAGCAAGCAATAATCAACAATAAGGTCAGTTTTCCTTGTCCAGACTTGCATCCATGTAATATTTTCTGATACCAAATGGTGGCCTGAATATGGTGTGAGTAAAACTCAGTAGGTCAACACTGCCATGTCTAAACAAAACCAATCTTAATATAAGTGCATGAAATATGATGATAACCAGACATATTAATTAATTAATTGATATAATACAACAATCAAACTGATTCAGTACCATGCCCGAATATCTCTGAGAATATAGAAAAACCATTCCAACTGTAACCATAATCCCATGACATGATCACATAACTAGGAAAAAACCCTTTGTATAAGAATTTCCACATAATCGGACCACTATATAAGCATATCAACATAACTGGGCCAAATCCCTTTATATAAGTATTTCAGCATAACCAGGTGACGTCCTCTATATAAGCATTTCAACATGACCGGGCCAAGCCCTTTATATAATCATTTTAGCATAACAGTGTCAAACCCTTAATATAATCATTTCAGCATTACCGGGTTAAGCCCATTATATAAGAATTTCAGTATAACTGCGTCAAGCCCTTTATTTAAGCATTTTAGAATAACCAGACAAAGGCCATTATATAATCATTTTAGCATAATCGGGCAAATCCATTTATATAAGCATTTCAGTATCCTCAGGAAAATCCCTTTATATAAGTATTTCAGTATAACTGGGAAAAGTCCTTTATATAATCATTTTAGTATCACCAGGAAAATCTCGTTATACAAGCATTCAAAATCACCAGTCATTAAATAATCAAGGAATCCATTTTTGATGGTGAATCTAGTGAAATCAATCACTTGATATTTCATGTCATGCTAAATCATAGTTTTAAGTCATTATCCTGTTCATTATTGTTCCAGGGTAGCCTCACCTAATGAGTAGCTGCAAGCCATGTCTCAACACCATTGGATCAAAAGGGATCTGAAGAGTAGTCTAAACACATGATTATCATAGACCATTGTTCTGTTTTTTAATGTGCACGTTGTGTTGATCTGATTGCATAATATTGCACATAATTGAACAAATAGAAAAAGATCATAAGGATTTGTTCTATACCACCAACCTTTATCTGATGATTCAAGCAACACTCTCAACTGGGAACGCTAATGATGAATGAAGGAGAAAGAGATCACAAATGTAAAACCTAGATCACAAAATATCAAAACCCAGTTCAACATTGTCCAAAAGATTACACCGTGATAATATAAAACAAGTGGATGAGAGGGGAAAACCAAATAGAAACAACTCACCGGAGATTAAATGCTTGATTGAGACGTCTGGAATGGAAGAAATCAATCCAAAATCACCTGGAGTAGCCCTATGGTTCGAGAGAGAGAGAGAGTTGAATAATGGATGAAATAAAATCATGTGAATTTAGGAACAGATCCATTAAAGGTTGACTGAAGCAAATAGAAGAGAAACAAAATAATAGTTTGATGATTCTAGATGAAATAAAAAGAATGGTGAAAACATAAACAAGACGGATGCAAGAACAAGAGAAATAGAAAAGAAAATTGCAGGAAAGTAAAGATTCACATAGTTATTTACATGTTTTGGACCTATTTTGTCTTACTCCACGACAATAAAACCACCAAAATTCTTTATTATTATGAAAAACAAACAAACAACATACAAGTAGAGAAAGAAATATAGAGAGAAACACACGTGAACTATAGAAGCTATCAGAGAATAGGGACTTGTTCACTCCAAGAGCCCGTGATGAAACCCGACTCAAAGATGGTAACATACACCCTCAAATTGGAAGGACACGCACACACCAACCCCAACCCCAACTGAAAAGAAAGAAGAAGATACAACACAAAACTTAAACAAAAAACAAATACAACCTTACAAAACTCAAGCCAACACCAAGAACTTGAGAAGAGATAGCTAGAGATCTTGGATGATGTGCCTGCTACTTCTTGAAGGAGTATCGGCCGTACAAGACTCGTGAGAGGTGAGATCTCCACCAGAGGGGATCATCAGAATTGGGGCTGTGAATGCATTGAAGTGGAGAACCACCAGATCTCTTTTCTCAAACTTTCTCTCAAGGATGAAACTGAGATGGATAACTGACATATGATGAAGGGACAAAATCAGTAATAATAGCAAGGTAGAGCCAAGGCGACGAGTTGATAGGAGCGGGATGCAAGGGATTGCATGGATGGTGGAGGGTGAGTGGAACAATCATGAAGCCATGCAAGCTCAATAGATCGTGAGAAATATAGGACACAAGATAGGCAAAGAGAAAGTGGGTAGTAGTGGATAGGGATCACTAAGAAACACAAAATGGAACACATTAGATTCATCAAATGAAGGATTATAAATGATCAGAAGAAGTGGATTGTTAGGGTTGCTTTCCAAGACAAGGCAGGAATGGATCAGCAGGCCGAGTGGACAGCCCAGCAAGCAAGTAGTGCCCCACAGAGCCCAGTAGCAATAGAGGCTCAAACAGAGGCCCAATAGCACAAAAGGCCTAGCAAGTAGAAAATCCCAACAAAACATAATTTTCATAATAATAACATCCAAATAATTTTGTATGGAAAATTCAACATGATTTTGATTTTGTAAACCAAAATTAACAAATCATTTGCACAACATGGTTTAAAATTATTGGTCGTGAGATATTCTTGACTTGAAAGCCTTTCACGGCATGACTTTTACGATTTATATGATATGCTGAAAAACACGTCGCCTCAGGTTAAAATAACCTCGATCAATCATTTCTTAATGTAAACTAGTTTACGGCTTCTGCCCGACAACAGTTTCACATCGTTTAACATGTTCATGACGTGAAAGTGTCCAGTAAACAACCCTCACCTTAGCTTCTGTAGGAATAGCCCGAACCACATCTGAAGCCTTCCAAACCATAAAAAACTCTTTTAAGTCCTTAACGTTTTTATACTCGAACTCCATTAATTCAAACAAACATACATTTCCAAACTTTTGGTCATTCCCCCATCAAATGTTTTTCATCCCCAAAAGAGACTCGACCATCAATGTTTAAATAAGGAAAACTCAACAAAATGAGGTTCAACCAAAACTCAAAGTGGGACGTAATTGAAAAAAATAGGATCTTAAAAAGCCATTATTTTCAACAAAGTTGGTGTGAATGTTATTCATGCAAGCTTCTTTAATTCATTTTAAAAAATATATTTATTCTCTTTTGTTATATATATATATGTGTGTGTGGTCTATAAAACTGCAAGTCACACAACACAACAAAGAAAATATGAAAATATATTACATTGAATCTCTATCAAACTCTCTTTTTGTAATTGTAAGTATTTGACAACCTTAAAATATTTTTGATGTGTAATTTAGGTTCTAATTTGTAGGTTTTAAAATAATAATATAGTATTAATAATAACAAATAATTAATAATACATGATAAATGATAATATATTATTAATAGTGATACAATACTAATAATGAATAGTGATATTAAAGCCCCTCGCGCTCGGCTGGGGTGGTAAGGTTTGGGGAGTGGTCATGAGGTCAAGTACTCGAGTAATTGGTTTATGTGTATTTTTTTTCTGCCTCGTGTACCACTTTCACAGTTGTACCCAAATTTTTAATAGTGATATTAAATAACACTATTAATGATTATTATTATTAATAAACTAATTCATATTAATATATATTAATAAATAACAATAATGTTATTAATTATGTAGTTAATCATAATTAATAATGTAATAATTATTAATTTATTTATATTTGATAGAGGGGATTACAAAACAAACCAAACAAAAAGGACCTAAGTGGGTTCAACATCATCCCTATATGGCATGTAATGAACAAGCATAGGTCGCTCTCCATAGGTCATCCAAGACCCGCATCCCTCCATGAAAAACCATATTTCAGTCTCCGTAAGTCGTCACAGTCTTCCATCCCCGCGTCAATTGAGATCAATGTCTGCTTTCGCTGTTTACAAGGTAAAACAAATTACAATTATTAATAATGATTGTAATTTTATTATTTATTATTATTATTATAATTAATAAAATTTAAATATGTAATTAAAAATTAATAAAAATAATGAAATAACCCTTACTACGATGCACCAGAGAGGTGGCTTATACCCAGCCGAAAGGTCGACCTAACAACCAACAACCTCATGTCTACACATTTTCTCGTACCACCCAATCACCTGTTTCCTCAGAAACCCACCCAATCTGCCTCCTAAAATTTTAGCAAAAATGGATAATTAAAGGAATTAGACTACATTTGAACCTTTCCACTCTAGGATGTTAGAAAACCACCACAAAAAATAATTAAAATTGTTATTAATAATAATGAATAGTTTTCCCCATGTAGGGGTTGTGGTGGTAAGGGGTTTGGGGGCGACGGTCGCGAGATCGAGTTCCCAGACCGGTTTTCTTTTTTTGCGCATGGTTGTAAATAAAAAATATTTTAATAATAATTAATAGTTTAATAATTATTATTAATTACTAATAATGTAACTAATTATTAATTTAATAATTATTAATAAGCAATAGTGTAATTAAAAATAATTTTTAATGTAATTAATAATAATTATTATTCCATTTTATAATAACAATTTGGTAGCATGGTGGGACTTGGGAGGCAGTGCAGTGAGGCAACATGCAGGTGTTACCTGGTGGATGACTCAAAAGAGTTATGGGTGCATTACGTTTAAAATGAGTTTCTTTTATCGGTGCTAAAAAAACATTAATAAAAACACATTTTATCAATGCTAAAAAAACAATGATAAAAAGGGTTTTTTATCAACACTAAAGAAAGATAAAAATAAAAAAAGATAAAAAAATCCTATAAATTCAGAGGTGGAGACCACCCCCTTTTATTACCACTCATTTACCACTCCTCCTACCCTTTTATCAGTGCTACCCCTACCTTTTTAAGGGAATTATCTCATTTCGAACGTGAGATCTCCCAACACGTGATCACCTTTACATATATTATATATTAATATTAATATTATATGTTAGAATATATAGATAATATTTATTAATTTGTTAATAGAGACACAGAGACAAATACGCACACACACACACTATATATATATAGATATATAAATATTCATACTTTTTTATTTTAAATAAAATGAATATTATTTTATATTTATATATGATTTATATATTTATAATGATATTTTATATGCAAATATGTTTACATATTTATTTATAAAATTAATTTTCAAAACCTTTGATTTGATATGTGATAGAGCTCAAAAGGGCATTAGGATCAAAAGTTAGGCCTATTTGAATTTCAAGTAATGTTTTCAAGTTATTTTAGATCATTTATTATTTTATTGATTTTTTCTATATTAAAATTGTTATTAAATGGATATTACTCAATAATAATTATCAAAATTTTAATTAATATTATTTTTTAAATTATTTTATAAACCATTTTCCACTAAATATCTTATATATTAAGTGCGATTTCATATTTTGTATTATAGAAATCATATTTTATAAAGTATATTATATTGATATATATATATTAATATATTAATATATGTTTTTTAATAATATATTGTTTTTTATGAAATATAAATTTTATCAGCATTAAAAAAATACCGATAATGGTGGTACTTTTATCACTACTAAAAAAAGCATTGATAAATGGTTATTTTTATCAATACATTTTTTAGCGCTGATAAAATAGCTGTTCTTTTTTAGCACTGATAAACATACATCATTTATCAATGCTTTTTTTAGCACTAATAAAGGGTGATGCTGGATAAAACCAAATCTGTGGTAGTGCTTGTCATGATAAAGAATGCTCTTTCTGATCTTCGAGTCATCTCATAAAAAAGGCCTTTGGGCCACAATCAGCTGGGCCTTCGGGCCATCTAAAACACGGGCTTTCAAACCACTCCATATAATATAATAGCTTTGGTGGGTGTTGATCGTTCCTTGTGGGGAGGGATGAAGATTGAACTATTGGGGTGTCTGGTTGTGTGTGGTTGCGGTTTGTAATCTCATCAACATAATATAGACTAATAATAGTAAGGTAATTAATATTAATAATTAATAATAAATTAATAATATAATTCAAAATAATTAACAATGCAATTAATAAATAATGTCATAATTATTAATAACTTTAAATTAATAATAAATAATAATGAAATTGGATTATTTAAAATGTAATAATTATTATTAATAATTAATAATTCATTTTTTTCTTGTTCAAAAACTTTGCGAAACCGATTTGAACTAGTTATATCATTTGGCATGAAATTATGATGCCCACACACAACCAATGGGAGTTTAACCTCTGACCTCAAGAACCAAAGTCTAAACCCTTTCCACTGAGCCACCCCGGGCGATAATATAATTAATAATAATTAATATTATGATTGATAATCAATATTATTTTAACTAATAATGTAATTAATAATGTATTAATTATTTTTAATTATCAATAATGACAATATTAATTATTATTAATTGTATTATTAATTATTAAATATTACATTGTTAATTAATTTAGCTATTATTTATTATTTATTCTATTCTTAATTATCACTGAATAAATTATTAATCATGTATCATTAATCATGTGTTATTAATAATAATATATTATTATACTAACATTGGAAAAGTGGAACCTCAATCATACATCGAAAATCATTAAAACATGTCAAGACTGCTCCCTTATAAATGGGATTTTTAAGTACGATTTTATATAATATTTTAGAATTACATTAATGAAAGTAATATTGAATATAAAAATAGTAAAATACTAATTAATATTTTATATAAACAAACACATATACATATATATAAACAAAGAAAAATTAAATAAATAAAAAATGTGTTTGGAGTTCATGCTATCTTGTTAAAAATAAGAAGATTTCGTTAATGTCATCTATGCAATATTAATGCAAGGTTTTCATGAATGGAATTCAAGAAAGTGGTGTTGTAATGAATCAAACCTTTTCAAATCGTAACTATGCATCTTTTGGGATTTAGAGAGAAGGTTGGGGCAAGCTAGAGTTGGAGCTAAGATTTCAAATAGATAGATGCATTGTGGTGTACTTGTACAAGTTGCGCCTTGAGTGATTGGTTCAAGAGTTGGAATACGACATGAAGGGTGTTGGTTATGGAATGAAGCCTTTTGAGTTTACCTTACATGTATTAGGTTTTGGAAGAGTATTCTGATGTGATATAAAGGGTCTTAGAGAGTTTTTGTTTAATCTTCTGTGAGTCGGGTTGCGGCGTGTTTGGTTTTGGTTATGGTATGAATGTTTGCAGGTTATTCTTATGAGAGGGAGGTTGTCGATTTAATTGGCATGAAGTTTTGAGTCCACCTTATGTGTGGCTCCCCTACGGTGTGAATTTATATATTACATCATAAAGTCTTGGGTGGATGATTTCATGGTTCTTCCCTTTTTGAGAATCATTGTGTCATGATTTGGTTTATGGTGCATTAGGAATGAGGAGAGAAGTCTAGGGTTTGGGCTATGTTTTTTTGGAGGATCATGTATCGGGGTGTGTTCACATTGGTTATTCCATGAACTTTATTAAACGTGTAGAGTTAAGTTGGTTTTAACTATGATATTTAGGGAGATATAAGGGGGGATCACGATGTGATTTTTGAAGGTGCGTTCGATTTAGCCATATTGTAGCGTGACCATGACCCATCATGCCATGATTCCTAAAATTTACAAATTCAGTATAAATTCAAATTCAAAAGCATATATGAATTCTCTAAAATACCTTTGTTTTTTCATGAACCCTAGGTGATCTAAGGTGCATCATTTGGGATCTTTGTGTTGGTACTATGGTGCATAAAAAAAGTGAATAGGCCAAGATTTTTAAAAAATTGTCACTGGACAAATGTAACAATGTCGTCTTTAGTGACATGAAACCTAATAATCAACCAAAAGATCCCACATGAAAGGATTTAACCATGAAATTAAATCAAACACCTCATTTTATTTGAATACATTGGTGTAATCCGCTCATCTTCAGTGATTTCTGCTCGATGGAACCAACCTCAGACACCTTTAAATTATCCACACACACTTCAAAAACCTATGGGTATAAAAACAGTTGATATTTGGGTGCTAGCAAATAGAATTTATGATGTATTCAACGTCCCGCTGATTTTTGTTATCATGTTCACTCGATCCGTGAAGGACAACTTGGATCGATTATTAGAATGAGATTCTTCTCTCTCTAGGTTGCGGGAGATATGAGAGAGCCCTCAAATTCATGAATGAATAGTCACATGAATTAGAACTCGACTTACTTAAATAGTTAAGTTAAAATACCCAAAAATGGCTCCATGACTCTCAGATATATATTACCTACTAAATAAGTCATAAACGACATCTTATGACCTATTAACTATGTCCAAAACATCATTTATATTTTTAACACTAACTAGTAATATAATAAATATATTACATAATAAAAACTGGTTATTCTTGAAAATATTAAACAAGCCTTGAATACTAATATAAGGACCCAGCCATAAACATTACATAATATTGAATTAAGTTAATAATTCACATTGAGTATCTTTTCAGGTTTAGAGTTTTGTAGAATTAGGACATAACTATTACATCTCAAAAGATTACAATGTAGACACTTCTACACAGTTTCCTTTTTTTTCATAAAATAAAAACTCTAGAAAAAAAGATTCATGTCTAGATCTAGGTTTTAGACAGCATGCCTTTTCCTTGATCCCATCCTTGACCCTATTCATCTTTAAGTCATGTGAAAACATTTCAAATCTTGGGATGAGCATAAAAACCTCAGTAAGGGTTATAAAACAAATAAAGAAAACATTTGTTCATAAATACATACAAAAAATGAACTATTTTACTTACCTAATGAAATCATAAGATTTTATGAATAACACATAGAAATCATAAATCATAAAGGTGACTTATGGCATCCACAACATACTTATATTGTAGCTATCACAAATATATAGTGAGTTACTTTGGAATACCCATCATAGTATATTCCCTAAATCTATTAGGAGAAACATTCACATTTACCTCTGTCATGTTACCTAATGCATTAGAGAGCTATCTCGGGCTCACCTACCTTAGGATTATCACAGAACCACCTGTATACGTAAATAATTCCCAAGAACTAGAACATGATCATAACACATAACATAATCATAAAGGAAAGATAAAATTTCCACATTGCAATAAAAGAATATAATTTCAAGATATTGAAATAATAAATCCATTCTCAAAATCATTTTCAATACCAAAATAAATAAAAAGAGTATATGGTATTTATTTTTCCTTTTAAAATCATTAAGACTTGTTAAGGAAGCCAATGATCAAATAATACTCGTGGTGGAAGAAAGGTCATTGTCACTGATTATGTTAAAAAACATTCCTTTTTTCCATTTAGTAAAACACTTCGTTTATTTTATACACCGTATAAAATTAAGTAATGTATAAAACTAAATATGTCTCAATGAAAGGAGATTGAGATGAAGTCATTTACCTCATGTCCGACTTGACTTGATCGTTCTTTAATCTCTTGAATAATAAATTAAAGTTAATTTATACTTGCTTAAGAACCTTTTTCATGTTTATTATTCCTTTTATATCAGTTATTACAATGTTATAAACATTATGTAATCATTTAAGTTAATAATGTTCATTTTGTCGATATTTGGTACTTTAGTAAATAATGAACACCTTATATTTACAAGTTGTCCATGTGGTGAATAGTCCATTGTTGGGCAAAAATCCCTCAAGGTAACATTGCAGTGTTTTTGGTTGATTGTGTTTTTTGACAAAGCAGGATTTCATGGATATTTGTTGAGTTCCCAAGATGTTGTTGACAATCATTGTTGACAAAGAATGATGAAAAAGGAAAAGGATGATCTGGAGGCGGTACAAAAGAGCAGTACAAGGTGGCGCCGTTTTCCAGTGTTTGCCAAATTTTTGGGGTCCAAAATTTGGAGTTTGGTGAGCATCGCGAAAAGAGGATTTCCATGAAGAGCATAATTTAATATGGCAAAGGCATGAATTTTGCGAAGATAGGATGCATGGTTTGGAAATCGCGAAGACCAGAAGAATGGAGGCGGTAAAGCTTCGCGATTACGTCATGCTTCGCGAACGGCAGAGGCTGAAGCGCATCGCGGCGGAGAAGGGCTTTGCGAGAGAGCTTCGCGGCGAAGGCGCGAAGGAATGTTGGGCTTTGCGAGGGAGCTTCGCGGCGAAGGCGCGAGCCGCGAAGGTAAGTTGACGGTGATTCATCGCGACTACGTCAAGCTCCGCGCACGGAAGATTTCCGTGGAGCTTCGCGATTTGGATAAAATTTTGACAGAAACTTTGGAGCTTCGCGATTTGAGATGACGTGGCGTTGACTTCGTGCGGAAAGGATGAGGGTCGGTGGAATCGCCTATAAATTGAGGCCGACCCCTTCAGGCGAAAAAAAAGAGAGAATTTTTAGAGAAAATACTTTGCTCTCGATTTGCGAAGGTGGTTCGCGGAGCCAGTGTGCTTCGCGAAAGAGGTGCTTCGCGGCGGCTATTGTAGCTCCGTGAAACCTGCGAGCTCCGCGTTGGCTTACTTAGCTTCGCGAGGGTCGTTGCTTTGCGACGGCTTGAGCATCGCGAAAGAGCTTCGCGAGTGAGCTTCGCGAAAAGGCAGGAGCTTCGTGAAGGCTTGGTTGAGCTTCGCGAAATTGGGAGCCTCGCATTGTAGGGTGCTTTGCGAAGGTCTTTGCAAAGGTTGTTTGCCCAGTGGATAGTGGCAAAGGGGTATTCATCTACGTGTGAAAGTTTAACTTCAAAAGAGCATCTACATACAGAGAAATATGCATTCCTTAATGGAAATGAAGAGACCTACAGGTCTATAAACTGTGAGTTTATCCCTTCCAAGAGTAGTGAGCTTAGGAAGAGGAAGAAGGTGATCCTCTCCACCGGCAGTGAGCCAGAGAGAGAGAAATAGGGAGTGACCCTTGGGAAAGCAGTGAGCTGACCCTAAACATTGTAAAGGCAGTGAGCCTGGGCATAGAGGTGATCTAGCCCGAACCTTGTAATCCACAGCTAGTGAAGATTAGTGGAATTTGGTACGACCGGAAAACTGTCGGCGTATGCTCCTTGGACGTAGCCCTTAGCGGTGAACCAAGTAAAATTGCTGTGTCCTGTGCTTGCTTTACTTTCTTTATATATCGTGCAGCAGGAAAAAGAGAGAAGAGTGTTTTGCTTAACAGCGAAACAAGATCAGAACGGGCATCAATTTTTAATTAGCCATACCCTGATTCACCCCCCCCCCCCTCTCAGGGTATCCAGCCTAGTGGACCTAACAAGTGGCATCAGAGGGAAAGGTTGAAAAGGTGTTCTTCTCTCAATGGAGGTAACCAATCATAAAGGGATTCCGATCTTCGACGGATATAATTTTCAGATATGGAAGAATCGGATGCAACACTATTTCCGATCCTTGGGAATGGATGTGTTTTCAGCAGCAATGCATGGTATCACAGCTGATATTAACAGTGGTGCTTTATCAGAAGCTGAGCATAGAGAGTTGGATGCTGATTCCAAAGCAATCAATGCCTTAGGGGGAGCCCTTTCCAATCCCATCTACACAAAAGTGATGTCATGCAAAACGTCACATTCCATGTGGAAAAAGCTTTTGAATATATATGAAGGGGACACAAAAGTCAGAGAGGCAAAGCTGCAGGTGTTGTGGAACAAATATGAAGATCTGAAAATGAACCTGAATGAGTCTGTTGATGCATTCTTTGACAGGGTAAACATTGTTGTGGAAGATATGCGAGGTCTTGGAGAAGTCATTGAAGACATAAAGATCGTAAAGCGCATCTTAAGGAAACTTCCACCTCGGTTCAATCCGAAAGTTTCAGTACTAGAAGATAAAGATCCAAAAGAGATGACATTGGACAATTTGCACAGTACCTTGGTTGCATATGAAATGAGGAACGATGATAATGAGGCTGTGGAAAAGGGGAAGTCTAAAGAGGTGGCATTTAAGGCCGTGAAGAAGCTCACCATTGAAGATTCTAATGAAGAAGAAGAGACAGATGAGGTGATGTCATTCCTTTCTTCGAATCTACAAAGAGGAAGAGGAAAGTTTAAAGGTAAACTTCCACTAGCATGCTTTAGATGTGGAAAGGTTGGTCATCTCGCGGCAAGATGCCCCAAGAAGTTTCAAGATGATGATGATGATGATGACGTTGAAATTATCAAAAAGAAGGCTTCAGCTTTTGTGAAAGGGAAGAAACAATTCAAGAGAAATTTATTCAAGAAAAAGAATCTTCTTTCACAAGAATTTGAAAGTTCAGATGAGTCTGAGGATGAAGAAGTTGAGGAAATAGAAAACTGCAGAGATCGTGGGGTAAATGCCTTGGTGGCAATTGCTGGTAGTTCTCAAAAGGGAGAAGAAGCTGATGCTAAAGAAGAAGAAGAAATTGAAGGGAGAATTGATATGGAAGCCGAATTGGAAGCAGCTCTTGAGGAGATAGACGTTTGGAGAGCCAAAATGAAGAAAGCCAATAAAGTGGTTCGTGATGCCAAACTCTATATGCAACAACAGGATGAAGAAAAGTCTGAGCTGTTAGAAGAAATTGAAAGACTAAAATCCTCAACACCAGAGAGCTCAGAAAATATTGTTGAGTATAAGCTTAAAATTGAGGAACAAAAGAAGGAAATTGATTGTTTGACTAACACAGGAAAGGAACAGGTTAGATGTATCAAAGAGCTTGAAGAAGAAGTGGTCAGTCTGCGACAAAAACTCAAGGACCAAGATAAGCTCTTGACCCCCAATGTGATATCCGAAAAGCAGGCTATTCAGAAGACAGAGAAGATGAAAGCGGAGCCTAGCAGTTCAGTAGGAAAGAAACAGAAATTGTTCTCAGATGTTAAGGTCGTTTCTGGGCTTAGTCAAGAACAAAAATTTGCGACAATTGTAGTCAGACCGCAAGCACTCATCCCGAAAGTGAAGGTTGATTTGGGAACAAAACAGAATCAGAACATTCAGAGATCCCAAAGGGGAAATCACAGTGCTGAAATATCACGAGGGAATGCATCCTACATCAGGTGTTATTGCTGTGGGAAAATGGGACATTCACAGTATGTGTGTTCCATAGCCAAGAGATATAGAAGGGAACATGAACAGAGATGGCAACCAAACAGAGAACGGTTTTCCAGAACACATTTTGAAGGACACTGTTTTTGGTGCGGAGGATTTGGACACATGGCTAGGTATTGCACTTCAACCATTCAGAGAAATGTGTCAAAGCATAATCAAAATGTTCACAAGCAGCAGATCAATAAACCAACAAGTGAGTTAAAAGTTCAGAACAGATTTGCAGCTCTGCAAGAAGAGGGTGGTCCATCATACTCTGAGAAAGAACAGAAGCCTCAATCCATGCCGAGTGTGAAAGAAAAAGTATGGACCAAGAAGAAGAAAAATGAGAAGGCTGTGGTGGCGGAGATTGCCCTTAAAGCATCAGATCGATCTGGTGTTTGGATCCTTGATAGTGGTTGCACATCCCACATGACGGGTAATAAGGATCTTGTTACAGGCATCAAATATGACAAAGAAGGAGTTGTCAAATTTGGAAATGATGAAGGCCTGAAAATTGTTGGCTCAGGGAAAGCCAAGTTTGGGGGCAAAGAGATGAGACATGCTGATGTCTTGGTAGTAGAGGGTCTCAGTCATAACCTACTCAGTGTCAGTCAACTATGTGACTCTGGGCACTCTATCCAATTTACCAAGAAGATGTGTGTTGTGAAAGGAAAAGATGGAGCAGCGGTTCTGCAGGGAAAAAGGTCAAAGGGAAATCTCTATCTTGTAGGTGGAGAAGAAGATACTTGTCTTTTATCCAGAGAGGAAGAAAACCAGTTGTGGCATAAGCGACTTGGTCATCTATGCCAACCATCTATGGAGGATCTCATTAAATGTGATGCTGCTAGAGACCTTCCCAAACTATCACGTGATCGCACTCATACGTGTGATGCTTGTCAACAAGGGAAAATCATCAGAAAGACATACAGGCCAAAGGAACAGAAATCAACTCGAGTGCTCGAACTAGTGCATGCTGATGTATGTGGACCTATCTCACCACGAGCTATAAATGGGCAAAGATACTATGTTCTTTTCATTGATGACTATAGCATAATGGCCTGGGTATTCATAATTACCCATAAGACAGAGGTGTTCAGTTGCATAAAGCAGTACAGGAGGGAATCAGAAAAGATGCTTGGGCAGAAAATTCTGAAGTTGCGTACTGACAACGGTACAGAATTTACAAACAGTCAGGTTGAAAACTATCTTGAGAAACATGGGATAAGGCATCCAGTTTCATCAGTAAGAACTCCCCAACAGAATGGAGTAGTTGAAAGGAGAAATCGGATCATCAACAACATGGCCAGAACAATGCTTATTGATAAGGACCTGCCAGAGAAATTTTGGAAGGAAGCAGTTTTGACACCGGTCTATGTTTCAAACAGATCCCTGTTATGTCCGAAGCAAGGTAAGACTCCGTATGAACTGTGGTACAGAAAGAAGCCAACGTTGAAGTACATTCGAATCTTTGGAAGTAAGTGTTTCATTCTCAACAAAGAACATCATAGGAAGTTTGAGGCACGAGGAGATGAAGGGATATTCCTTGGCTATTCTGGGAAAAGCAAAGCGTATAAATGTTTCAACAAAAGGCTGGGAAAAATAATTGAAAGCAATGATGTCACTATAGTTGAAAATGAGCAGAATACTCAACGATCCAGTGAACAGTTCCTGGATGAAAGTGATGATGAGGTAAGCAACCCAGGGGGAGCAGAAGTGGCAGAAGCTGACTCAGAAGAAGATACTGATGATGAAGAGGAAAGTGTCAAGTCAGTGTCTGTGAGAAAGCCAAAGAGTCGAGCTGAAATTGATAGGCATAATATCATTGGTGATCAAACGGCTCCAGTTCAGACTCGAAGAATGAAATCATCACAGCAAGCATCGTTTTTGTCTCAAGTGGAGCCGAAATGTTTTTTTGATGCAGCTGAAGATGAAAACTGGGTTCAGGCCATGAATGAAGAGCTCGATCAGATTGAGAAGAACCAGACATGGGAGATTGTTTCGAGGCCAGCAGACAAGAATGTCATCGGGACTAAATGGGTCTATCGCAACAAGATGAATGAAGATGGCACAGTGATTCGGAACAAAGCACGACTAGTGTGCAAGGGATACTCCCAGATAGAAGGAATAGATGTTGATGAGACATTTTCACCGGTTGCAAGGCTGGAGACAATCAGATTATTTTTGGCCATAACAGTGCAAAGAAAGTTCAAAGTGTTCCAGATGGATGTCAAATCCGCATTCTTGAATGGGGTTCTGGAAGAAGAGGTGTATATTGAGCAGCCAGATGGTTTTCTCATTCATGAGGATGAGAACAAAGTTTGCAGGCTGAAGAAGGCGTTGTATGGGCTGAAACAAGCACCAAGGGCATGGTACTCAAGGCTTGATTAGTACTTGAAGAAGCTTGGTTTCCAGCGTGGAGGAGTTGACTACAACCTCTATTTCAACAATGACAGTAATCAAAGGATGATGGTGCTAGTGTATGTCGATGACATAATTTTTGGCGGGTCAGATGAAGCTCAGTGCAGAAAGTTTTCTGAATTCATGAAAAATGAGTTTGAAATGTCAATTATTGGAGAGCTAACATTTTTCCTTGGTCTACAGGTGACACAAGGAAGGAATGGAACTTTCATTTCTCAATCCAAATATGCCAAGGAGGTTCTAAGAAGGTTTGGAATGGATAATTCCAAGGAAATGAAGACTCCGGTTGATCCCCGGATGAAATTATCAAAAGATGAGGATGGCAAGGCAGTTAATATCACAGAATACAGGCAAATCATTGGAAGTCTATTGTACTTAACCGCAACAAGGCCTGATATTGTTTTCACCACATGCCAAGCAGCGAGATATCAGAGTAATCCCAAGGAAAGTCACATGCTTGCAGTGAAAAGAATACTTCGGTATATCAAGGGCATGGTGGACTTCGGCTTGACATACAAAGACAAATCTCAGGTAGAGTTATTGGGATATACTGATGCAGATTGGGCCGGTTCAGCAGATGATAGAAAATCAACGTCAGGTGGTGCATTTTATCTTGGCGGACTATGTATCGCTTGGTTAAGCCAGAAGCAGGATTGCATTTCATTAAGCACCGCAGAAGCTGAGTATATTGCAGCCACTCAAGCATGCACACAGTTATTGTGGATGAAGCAGCAGCTTGAAGATATGGGAGTTGAAGTGAAGTCTCCGATCGGAATCCAGTGCAACAACTCAAGTGCTATAAATCTTAGAAAAAATCCCGTCCATCATTCAAGGACAAAGCACATTGAGATTAAGTATCACTTTATCAAGGAGAAGGTTGAGCAGGGGATCGTGAAGTTGGAGTATGTGCCTACAGAGCTACAGGTTGCAGACATTCTGACAAAGGCCTTACCCAAGGAAGCTTTTGAAAGGCATCGACTGGCTCTGGGAGTTCAGTCGATTCCCCGCACTTGAAATAGTGTGGATGTGGGCCCCCCCTCTCCCCGAGGTATGGTGTGTTTTTCCCTAATGTGCTGATATGTGTTCTCTACTATGTTACAGACTACAAAGGCGTGACCTTTGGGTTCGTTGAAAAAGGGGGAGAAAAGTGCTTGAAAAGTGCTTGACAAAGGGGGAGAAAAGTGTTTGTTCAAGGGAGAAAATAGTGCGGAGATTTGATAAATCATAATTGTTACGGGGAGAAGCTGACAGGTGGAGCAGCCAGAAAGGGGGAGCAATGAGAAAGGGGGAGTGTTTTAAATCTGACGATGCTAGAAGTGATCGATCAAATCATAGAAATCACGATAGCTGAGGATCGTGATAAAAGCAGAACAGTGGTGTTGGAATGGTGTGAGACGGTGTCCAGCTATCAACAATTGGTATCAACTTAAGACTTTAACAATTGGTATCAGGGTGGAATCGACAATTGGGGTCTAACATGAAGTGATTCATTGATGAACTTTTCATACTACTCTTGTTTCTCACACCGAGCATTGCTCATGTGGGCTTAGAGTACGTGATAAGTGAATCCTTGAACGCTATCAGAATCGCAGGGGGAGAATGGTGGTAGCGGCTGGAAGAAGACTCAATGAGGTATCAAAGTGAAGAAAATCATCCTGAGCAGAATTGTGAAGAGTTGTCAACAAACCCAAAGGGGGAGATTGTTGGGCAAAAATCCCTCAAGGTAACATTGAAGTGTTTTTGGTTGATTGTGTTTGTTGACAAAGTAGGCTTTCATGGATATTTGTTGAGTTCCCAAGATGTTGTTGACAATCATTGTTGACAAAGAACGATGACAAAGGAAAAGGATGATCTGGAGGCGGTACAAAAGAGCAGTACAATGTGGTGCCGTTTTCCAGTGTTTGCCAAATTTTTGGGGTCCAAAATTTAGAGTTTGGTGAGCATCGCGAAAAGAGGATTTCCATGAAGAGCATAATTTAATATGGCAAAGGCATGAATTTTGCGAAGATAGGATGCATGGTTTGGAAATCGCGAAGACCAGAAGAATGGAGGCGGTAAAGCTTCGCGATTACGTCATGCTTCGCGAACGGCAGAGGCTGAAGCGCATCGCGGCGGAGAAGGGATTTGCGAGAGAGCTTCGCGGCGAAGGCGCGAAGGAATGTTGGGCTTCGCGAGGGAGCTTCGCGGTGAAGGCGCGAGACGCGAAGGTAAGTTGACAGTGATTCATCGCGACTACGTCAAGCTCCGCGAACGGAAGATTGTCGTGGAGCTTCGCGATTTGGACAAAATTTTGACAGAAACTTTGGAGCTTCGCGATTTGAGATGAAGTGGCGTTGACTTCGTGCAAAAAGGATGAGGGTCGGTGGAATCGCCTATAAATTGAGGCCGACCCCTTCAGGCGAAAAAAAGAGAGAATTTTTAGAGAAAATACTTTGCTCTCGATTTGCGAAGGTGGTTCGCGGAGCCAGTGTGCTTCACGAAAGAGGTGCTTCACGGCGGCTATTGTAGCTCCGTGAAACCTGCGAGCTCCGCGTTGGCTTACTTAGCTTCGCGAGGGTCGTTGCTTTGCGACGGCTTGAGCATCGCGAAAGAGCTTCGCGAGTGAGCTTCGCGAAAAGGCAGGAGCTTCGCGAAGGCTTGGTTGAGCTTCGCGAAATTGGGAGCCTCGCATTGTAGGGTGCTTTGCGAAGGTCTTTGCAAAGGTTGTTTGCCCAGTGGATAGTGGAAAAGGGGTATTCATCTACGTGTGAAAGTTTAACTTCAAAAGAGCATCTACATACAGAGAAAGATGCATTCCTTAATGGAAATGAAGAGACCTACAGGTCTATAAACTGTGAGTTTATCCCTTCTAAGAGCAGTGAGCTTAGGAAGAGGAAGAAGGTGATCCTCTCCACCGGCAGTGATCCAGAGAGAGAGAAATAGGGAGTGACCCTTGGGAAAGCAGTGAGCTGACCCTAAACATTGTAAAGGCAGTGAGCCTGGGCATAGAAGTGATCTAGCTCGAACCTTGTAATCCACAGCTAGTGAAGATTAGTGGAATTTGGTACGACCGGAAAACTGTCGGCATATGCTCCTTGGACGTAGCCCTTAGCGGTGAACCAAGTAAAATTGCTGTTTCCTGTGCTTGCTTTACTTTCTGTATATATCGTGCAGCAGGAAAAAGAGAGAAGAGTGTTTTTCTTAACAGCGAAACAAGATCAGAACGGGCATCAATTTTTAATTAGCCATACCCTGATTCACCCCCCTCTCAGGGTATCCAACCTAGTGGACCTAACATCCATTATATTGAGAATGAAATTAATTATTTAGATATCATATATATCATATATATCCAGTATATATATATATATATATATATTTATAAAAGTACATATCATTTGGAGGTAATAAATGAAATGCACCGTTCATGGAGACAGTAAGCCGTATGTACGCATGAACGCTACTTTCATTTCTATTTCTTATTTTAAGGGAATTAAAACATAATTATACATAGGTATATTATAATTACAGTATAATATCATATATAATATCATTAACTACATCCTTTAAACATCCCACATTTGGCATTAACGAGTCATATCACTTTGAGGGGGCGGTAGTCCGCACTTCCTCAAATGAAATTATCACATTTACCCATAATGGAAACCATAAAGGTATGGTATAAAATAAAAATATAGAAGCATGAAGAAAAAATAAACAAAATATATATCATATAAAAATATAGTGTCATCTTAATGGCCACCGTGATAAGCGGTAGGAGATAATCAAACAATCATCGTCTCGTGAGGCGTTAGTTTTCCATCCACAGAAATAGTATGTTCTTCACCCATTAGATGGAGGTGTGTGTAAGTTTAGTTTGAATAATTCTCATAAAAACATCCTAGTATATTTAGGATACTTTATTTGTTATAAAATAAATTAATAAAAAGAGTTTATGGGTTGTAGAAGTAAAATAAAATAAAAGAAGTTAAGAGAAACCATTACCTTTAATTTGGGTAACTTCCTTTGGTTTGAACAAAAAGGACTTCTTGAAGTGCCTTCTGCCAATGGTAAGGCTTCTAGGAGGAGAAGAGGGATGTATGAAGCTTAATTGGGTAGAGTTTGGATGAGACTAAGGGCTTGAGAGTTGTGTGGAATTGGTTAGAAGTGAGGGATTTATATAAGAGGGAGGAGGGGCTCTTTAAGAAAGTGTGATAATATTATTTTATTATATATTGATATTTGGTTTCTAAAGGTCCAAAAATCATTAGAGTTGACGATAAGATGACTCATGGTCAAAATAAAATCATACAATAATAATTGGACAAGTTTTGGATGTTATTTTAATATTTATAATCTTATTTATTTAAATGATTTATTAATGAGGTAAACAATGCATCATTATTGTGTCATAAATAATTTAATTTATTAAAAAAATAAAAATTATAAAAAAATACAATGATGTAGGAAATATTTTTATCTTTCTAATTAATATTTATAGTAAAAAATATTACTTATATAACACCATATAAAAATTAATTTACTAAAATATTTTTGTTTATGTCATTTTTTCCTTGACATTAAATTAATTAATCTAAAGTGTCATTATCATTCATAAGTGTCTCCATGGGGTCCAAAAATATACCCAAGGATTCCCATGGTCATAAATTACTCATCCAATAAGGTTAGGACAGTTATTAAGGTAATTTTAAATTATTACAATATTCTTTTTACCTTGAATTACCCTATTTACCTTTAACTGCGGTAAGTAAAAGTCAAAAGTTACTACTCACCAAAAATTATTTTCTTCTTATTGAACCACATTTTACTTAATAATAACAACCATGTATGTTGTATTTTCGAAATTAAAATCACAGAAGTGGTAAAATTTCATTTAAATGAAAAAGGCAGTTTTTTAAAACTACTACTAAGTGGTTTCACTATTCATGAATAATTGATGTTTTTCAGAAAAATACCAAAAATTTAGCATAAGCTATATTTGATATTCTGAATTCAAAAATTTTGTCTATTTTTAAAAATTCAAAACATATAAGTGGAATTTATTAATTTAAAATTAATTCCCATTGTTAAAACAAATAGCGTGTTTTTAAGAAACAATAACTATCAAAAGATTGACACTTGTTTATGTCCACTTTCAAAGTGAAATTATTTCCAATGAAAAAAATTAGATTAAATGGTATAAATATATTCTAATTAAACTTTAAAACCAATTCAAAAGATAACTTAACCATATAAATAAATTAGATTAAAATGTAGTTTGGTATTAAAATACAATATTTTCATTATTCATTAAAAAATGAACTTTATCGAAAAAATTCCAAAAATTTACAAAAAGTAATTTTTGATGTCCCCATTCTAAAGAAGGATTTTATTTGGTCAAATAGAATGTATTAAAGTGACCAAAACAAGATTTAAATAGGGTTCTCTATTAAAAGGTGTTAAATCGACCTTTTAATGTAAATTATGCTTAAAATTAGATTCATTCATATTCTATGCCTATAAATTTTTATTGTATAAATGTAAATACATTTAATAGAAATGTATAATCATATTGAAGTTAGTTTTTTTAATTCCCACCAATACAATGGCTAAGAGTTAACTACCATTTAAAATAGTAATATTATATTATCAGTGTGCAATGTAAGATTTCAAAGAAACCCATTGTTGCGTATCAGTTACACTATCGAACATAACAACCCCTTTAAAGTAAAATTAATATTTAATTCAAAAATATTAATAAATATGAAATATGTCTTATTCTTTATTTACCTGGGATGTTACATCCTTCTCCCTTTTGGGAATTGCATCCTCACAAGTTTACTTATCAAAATAAGTGGGGGTATTTATACCTCATAGAATTTTCAGATTCCCACGTTGCCTCTTGAACCATATGGTTTTTCCACAAAACCTTTACTGGGTGAATTACCTTATTCCGCAACACTTTCTCTCTACAGTCAAGAATATGGACTGGTTGTTCTTCATAAGAGAGATTCTCTTCCAACTGAACTACCTCTGGGCTCAAAACATGAGATGGATCTGGTATATACATTCTCAACATCGAAACATGAAAAAAATTGTGTACCTGGGATAAATTTGGAGGTTAAGCTACTCTGTACGCAAATAATCCAACTTTCTCTAGAATTTCATAAGGTCCAATGAACCTCATACTCAACTTTCCCTTCTTACCAAAAGACATCACACTTTTCCATGGAGAAATTTTGAGAAATACATGATCACCTACCTCAAAAGAAAGATCTTTCCTCTGGTTATCTGCATAACTTTTCTGTCTACTCTGAGCTGTTCACATGTGCTTCTGAATCAATTGAACTTTCTCTACCATCTCTTCTACCTATTCTGGTCCCATCAGCTTCCTTTCACCTAATTCATCCCAAAAAGATGGATTTTGACAACGCTTTTTATATAATTCCTCAAATGGATCCATCTGTATACTGGAATGAAAACCATTATTATATGAAAATTTAACCAAAGAAATATGTTGGTCCAAACTTCCCTTATAATCCATCAAGAAAGCACATAAAATATCCTCCAATGT
Source organism: Viscum album (assembly GCA_963277665.1). Lineage (NCBI taxonomy): Eukaryota > Viridiplantae > Streptophyta > Magnoliopsida > Santalales > Viscaceae > Viscum > Viscum album. The sequence goes on from OY728160.1 coordinate 1,927,352,874, forward strand.
CTGAATTGTTTGTTCTGATTTCCCATCTGATTGAGGATGAAAAGATGTATTAAAATTTAATTCAGTACCCAATGAATTCTGAAGGCCCTTCCAAAAGTTAGAATTAAACCTGGGATCATAATCAGATACAATGGAGATGGGAACTCCATGCAACCAAACTATCTCATTAACATACAACTGAGAAAGTTGATCTAGAGACAACGTATCTCGAATTGGAAGGAAATGAGTAGATTTAGTCAATCGATCAACAATAAACCATGTTGCATTATTACCTCGATATGTCTTTTGTAATCCCACAATGAAGTCCATGGATATATTTTCCCATTTCCACTCTGGCACCGATAAAGGCTTAAGCATCCCTTTCGGTAACTGCCTCTCTGCTTTAACCTGCTGTGAAGTTAAACACTTCACAGTAAAATCAACAATATCTCTTTTCATTCCATCCCATAAGTAATACTCCCGAAGATCTCTGTATATCTTAGTAATGCCAGGATGAACTAAAAATGGGGAACTATGAGCTTCACATAACAACTCATTCTTCAACTGTGAATCACAAAGCACATATAATCTCTTTCCAAATCTCAAAACACAATCATTATCAATGTTAAATTCATGAAAATTACCATTCTGAACCAACTCTACCTTTTTCTGTAACTCACTATCTTCCTTCTGTGCTTTCTTAATTCTGTCTGATAGAGATGATCTCACTGACACCTGATACAAAACAGAAGAATTTTCTGCACCAACAACTTCTATGCCGAAGTTTATCAAATCCAAAACCAAAGGATCTTGTTCCAAATGTAACATGGTTAATGACGCATTACTTTTTTGACTGAAAGCATCAACCACTTTATTTGCTTTTCTCGGATGGTAATGGATCATGCAATCATAATACTTGATAAATTCCATCCATCTCCTCTGTCTCATGTTAAATTATTCTTGAGTGAATATATACTTTAAACTTTTTTGGTCAGTATATATTTCACATTTTAATCCATAAAAATGATGCCTCCAAAATTTTAAGGCAAAAACAACCGCAGGTAATTCCAAATCATGTGTAGGGTAATTTAACTCATGAGGTTTCAACTGACGTGAAGCATAAACAATTACCTGATCATTCTGCATAAGGACACATCCAAGTCCTTTCAACGAAGCATCACTATAGATACCAAACTCACCATTTCTAGATGGTAGTGCCAAAACTGGAGCATTCACCAATATTCTTTTCTATTCCTGAAAACAATCATCACATTCTTTTGTACAGATGAACTTAACACCTTTTCGAGTTAACTTAGTCATTGGACTAGATAACTGTGTAAACTTTTCAACAAACCTCCGGTAATAACCTGAAAAACCAAGAAAACTACGAATCTTGGTTATATTTGTGGGTCTTGGCCATTCTTAAATAACTTTTGTTTTAGCAGGATCAACATTTATGCCATATTTTGAAATAATGTGACCAAGGAAAGTAATTTGTTGTAACCAAAACTCATAATTGCTGAATTTATGATAAAGTTTCTTTTCTTTTAATGTTTGCAAGACAACCCTTAAATGAATTGAATGTTTCTCTTTAATTTTTGAATAAACCAAAATATCATCAATTAACACAACCAAAAACTTATCCAAGAACTCACAAAAAATTCTATTTATAAGATCCATGAATACAGCAGGTGAATTGGTTGAACCAAAAGGTATAACTAGAAATTCATACTGGCTATATCTTGTACAAAATTCTCACTTTGGAATGTCTGCTTCCTTTACTTTCAACTGATGGTACCCTGACCTCAAATCAATCTTTGAAAAATACTGAGCTCCCTAGAGTTGATCAAACAAATCATCGATATGAGGCAAATGATACTTATTCTTAACAGCGATGTTCTTCAATGATCTATAATCAATGAAAAGACTCATTGAACCATCTTTATTTTTTAACAAACAATACAGGAGCACCCCATGGTGATGTTCTAGGTTGAATGAAACCTTTATCTAATAACTCCTGTAATTTCTTCTTTAACTCTAAAAGTTCAATTTGAGCCATTTGATAAGGGGTTTGAAATTGGATTAGCATCAGGAACTAAGTCAATAGTAAATTCAACATCCTAATCAGGTATAATACCAGAAAACTCATTAGGAAAAACATAAAGGTACTTATTTACCACCGGCACATTATTAATATGAATAGTTCCTTTATTTTCAATAATATGTGCAAGGTAACATTCATTTCCATCTTTTACTAGTTTCTCAGCACTCTGATATGTTATCAAAATCAAGGGTTCATTCTTGTATACAATCTGAAAATCATTCTGAAAAGAGACCTCTTTAGCTCTACAGTTAATCTTAGCATGATAAATAGAAAGCCAATCCATACCCAAAATAACATCAAACTCTACTAGAGGCAAAAAAATAAGGTTTTTAGGTAGATTCTTTCCTCACACAAGGACATGAATGTTCTTATGTTTTCTTTTTGTCTCAAAATTTCCTCTAGGTGTTTTAACCGTAAGTTCTGTATTCATATCTTGAGATTGAATTCCCAATTTACTTGAAAACTTCTCAAAAATTAAAGAGTGTGTAAACCTTGAATCAAACAACACATTGGCATAATCTGAACAAACAAATAGTGTACCTGGTACAACTTCATTTGATAGACTAACATCTGATGAAGTAGTTGCAATTGATTTCACCACCCTTTCTGCATGTAGTTTGGCTGCTTTCCTTTGGTTGAGTTCTTTGTTGGACACTCATTTACATAATGACCCATTTAATTTCACATAAAAAATTTTACTGACTGTAAATAAGATTTTGTCTTACCATTACACTGATCTTTTTCAGTGCAATTACGAGCCTTATGTCTCATTTTACCACATTGGTAGCACTTACCAGAATTCGAAAGACATTCCCCAACATGATTTTTACCACAATTTTCACAAACTATAAACTTAAGTTTCTTACCATCAGACTTTTTGTAGAGTTCTTCCCTTTCACCTGCCACCTTGACCTCTTATTCTGTTGTTTTTTAAAGAACATCTGATCCTCAGAAAACTCTATTTCCACCTTCTCCGCACAACGAACAAGTTTTTCATAACTTTTGAACTCACAAGAAGCTAAATCCCTTAAATAATTTGGAATTAATCCTGAGTAAAAATAGTTGATTTTACTATCAAGATCTCGTATGAAATTTGGAGCATACCTTGATAGTCGAGTGAATTTTTCATCATAAGCAGCCACTGAGTCATCCTCTTGCCTTAATCCTAGGAATTTTTTTCCCATCCTAAGACGAACCACCTTAGGAAAATATTTCCCAAGAAACATACCTTTGAATTCATCCCAATCAAGAGCATCAATATCCTCATTATCCTTGATATTTTTCACCATCGACCACCACTGATCAGCTTCACCTTCAAAACGGTAAATAGTGAGACTAAGCTTTTGATGTTCTGAACAACCCATGACATCGAAAATATTTTCCAGTCCTTTAATCCACCCTTCTACTAGCACCGGGTCAGATGATCCTCTAAATGATGTGGGATGTTGCCTCATGAAATGCACCACTACTAACATGTTCCTCTGTGGTTGATCTGGTTGTTCTCATCCATGGATACTACAACCATTTATAGCCTGATTCAACTATGCCATCACTATAAAAAACTGTTCAGTTCCGATTCTGACCATCTAAGGTTGCTGATTTGGAAGGTTGTATTCCTCCTGATGCCATCTCAACATAGCTGGCTTGTTTCTTCTGTGGAAAACCATTCTGAACACAAAAATATCTTAGGCGAAGCAACATGGTAATCTGTAAATGATATATGATTTCAATATTAACATAAATTACTTTATAGATATTAATTTAACAATACCCTAACTCCTAAAGTTATCTAAGGCGACCTCTGATACCAACTATAAGGACCCAACCATAAACATTACATAATATTGAATTATGTTAATAATTCACATTGAGGATCTCTCCAGGTTTAGAGTTTTAGAGAATTAGGACATTACTATTACATCTCAAAATGTTATATAGTAGACACTTCTACACAGTTTCCTTTTTTTTCATAAAATAAAAACTTTTGAAAAAAGTGTCATGTCTAGTTCTAGGTTTTAGACAGCATGACTTTTCGTTGATCCCATCCATGACCCTATTCATCTTTAAGTCTTGTGAAAACATTTCAAATCTTGGGATGAGCATAAAAAGCTCAGTAAGGGTTATAAAACAAAGAAAGAAAAAATTTGTTCATAAATACATAAAAAACATGAACTCCTTTAATTACCTCATGAAATCATAAGATTTTATGAATAACACATAGAAATCATAAATCATAAAGGTGACTTGTGGAATCCATAACATACTTATATTGTAGCTATCACAGCTACATAGGGCATTACTTTGGAATACCCATCACAGTATATTCCCTAAATCTCTTAGGAGAAACATTCACGTTTACCTCCGTCACATTATCCAATGAATTAGAGAGCTATCTCGAGCTCACCCACCCTAGGTTTATCACAGAACCACCCGTATATGTAAATAATTCCCAAGAATGATAACATGATCATAACACATAACATAAGCATAAATGAAAGATAACATTTCCACATTGTAATAAAAAAATATCATTTCAAGATATTGAAATATAAATCCATTCCCAAAATCATTTTCAATACCAAAATACGTAAAGGAGTATAGGATATTTATTTTTCCTTTTAAAAACATTACGGCTTGTTAAGGAAGCCAAAGATCAAATAATACTCATGGCGGTGGAAAGGTCGTTGTCACCGCTTACGTTAAAAAAACATTCCTTTTTGTCATTTAGTAAAATTATTCATATAAAAACATTTCCTTTGAATGAAATTGAAAGTCAAAGGGGTTTATAAACTGTATAAAATAAAGTCGTGTGTGAAACTAAATATGCCTCAAGGAAAGGAGACTGAGACGAAGTCCCTTACCTCGTGTCCGACTTATCTTGATCGTTCTTTAATCTCCTAAATAATAAACTAAAGTTAATTTCTACTTGGTTAATAACCTTTTTAAAGTTTATTATTCCTTTTATATCACTTATTACCATTTCATAAACATTATGTAATCATTTAAGTTAATAACGTTCATTTTGTCGATATTTGGTACTTGAGTAAAAAATGAACACCTTATATTTAAAAGTTGTCCATGTGGTCCATAGTCCATTATATCCAGAATGAAATTCATTATTTAGATATCATATATATCATATATATTCAGTATATATATATATATTTATAATATTATATATCATTTGGAGGTAATAAATAAAATGCACCGTTCATGGAGACGGTAAGCCGTATGTATGCATGAATGATACTTTCTTTTATATTTCTTATTTTAATGGAATTAAAACATAATAATACATAGGTATATTATTATTCTAGTATAATATCATATATAATATCATTAACTACCTCCTTTATACGTCCCACATATGGCATTAACGAGTCATATCACTTTGAGGGGGCGGTAGTCCGCACTTCCTCAAATGCAATTATCACGTTTACCCATAATGGAAACCATAAAGGTATGCCATAAAAGAAAAATACAGAATCATGAAGAAAAAATAAACATAGTATATATCATATATAAAAATAGTGTCATATTAATGGACACCACGATAGGAGGTAGGAGATAATCAAATAATCATCGTCTCGTGAGGCGTTAGTTTGCCATCCACAGAAACAATATGTTCTTCACCCATTAGATAAAGGTGTGAGTAAGTTTAGTTAGAATAATTCTCATAACAACATCATAGTATATTTAGGATACTATTGTTGTTATAAAATACAAGAATAAAAATAATTTAGGGGTTAGAGAAGTAAAATAAAAGAAAATAAGTTAAGAGAAACCGTTACCTTTAATTTGGGTAACTTCCTTTGGTTTGAACCAAAAGGACTTCTTGAAGTGCCTTCTGCCTAAGGTAAGGAATATAGGAGGAGGAAAGGGATGTTGGGAGATTAATTGGGAAGATTTTGGACGATAATAAAGGCTTTAGAGGTGTGTGGAATTGGTTAGAAGTGAAGGATTTTTATAAGGGGGAGGAGGGGCTCTTTAGGAAAGTGTGATAATATTATTTTATTATATAATGATATTCATTTTTTCAAGGTCCAAAAATCATTAGAGTCGAAAATAAGATGACTCATGGTCGAAATAAAATCATACAATAAGAATTAGAAAAGTTTTGGATGTTATTTTAACATGTATAATCTTATTTATTTAAATGATTTATTAATGAGGTAAACACTGCATCATTATTGTGTCATGAATAATTTAATTTGTTCGATATCTAAAAATTATAAAAAAATACCATGATTTAGGAAATATGTTTATATTTCTAATTAATATTTATCATCAAATATATTACTTAAATAACACCATATAAAAATTAATTTACTAAAAGATTTTTGTTTATGTCATTTTGCCGTTTACATTAAATTAATTAATCTAAAGTGTCATTATCATTCATAAGTCTCTCCATGGGGTCCAAAAATAGACCCAAGTATACCCATGGTTGACCATTACTCATACAATAAGGTTAGGACAAGTATTAAGGTAATTTGGAATTATTACAATATTCTTTTTACCTTGAATTACCCTATTTACCTTTAACCGCGATAAATAAAAGTCAAAAGTTACTATTCACCAAAAAATATTTTCATCTTATTGAACAAAATTTTACTTACTAACAACAACCATGTATGTTGGATTTTTAAAATTCAATTCACATAAGTGGTAAAATTTCATTTAAATGAAAAAGTCAGTTTTTTTTAACTTCTACTAATTGGTTTCATTATTAATCAAAAATTAATGTTTTTCAGAAAAATACCAAAAATTATGCCTAAGATATATTGGATATTCCAAATTCAAAAATGATGTCTATTTTTCTAAATTCAAAACATATAATTGGCATTAATTAATTTAAAATTAATTCCCATTGTTAAAACAAATATCATGTTTTTAAGAAACAATAACTATCAAAAGATTGACACTTGTTTATGTCCACTTTCAAAGTGAAATTAATTCCAGTGACCAAAATTGGATTAAATGGTAAAAATATATTCTAATTAAACTTTAAAACAACTTAAAAATATAATCTAACCATATAAATAAATTATATGAAAATGCAGTTTTGAATTAAAATACAATATTTTCACTATTCATTAAAAAATTAACTTTATCAGAAAAATTCCAAAAAATTTACAAAAAGTATATTTTGATGTCCCCATTATAAAGAAGGATTTTATTTGGTCATATAGAATGTATTAAAGTGACCAAAACTAGATTTAAAGAGGGTTCACCATTAAAAGGTGGTAAATCGACCTTTTAATGTAAATTATGCTTAAAATTAGATTCATTTATATTTTAAGCCTCTAAATTTTTATTGGATAAATGTAAATACATTTAAAAAACACGTGTAATCATATTGTAGTTAGTTTTGTTCATTCCCACCAATACAATGACTAGGAGTTAACTACCATTTAAAAAAATAATATTATATTATTAGTGTGCAACGTAAGATTTCAAAGAAACTCATTGTTGCGTATCGGCTACACTATCGAACATAGCAACCACTTTAAATTAAAATTAATATTTAATTCAAAAATATTAAAAAATATGAAATATGTCTTATTCTTTATTTACCTGGGATGTTACAATTAAAATAATATTCATTCGTTAAATATTTTTCCATGTATTCACTATATAATTTGTGAATATTATTAATAAATAAATGAAATATCAATTATTCTAAACTAAAATAATAGGAATTTATTTATTTTATGATGATCGTTCAAACTCAGACATCACTTGGATCTCAGGGTGGGGTGCACTATGTCCTTTACTCCTATTCATAAGAATAGGTCAGACTTTTGAATACGCTAAGTGTGAGAACCTATAGGCCCTTATCTCGATAGTAGTGAGTACTATTCATAAACTAGGAGTAGAGTCTAATAATATATAAAATCCCCTAAGGATATAAGGTATAGTCATAACAAAAAAAACTTCCTACGAACACACATCATGTAATATAATCTCTTTGTCTTGCGATATTGCATAATGCCGGATGCACACATTGTGTCATCATCCTTTATTTATTTATTATTCATTGACCTTACTAGATGAAATTACCTTCTTCTACCATGGAAATGGATTTAGTAAAAGGTGTTACTATCCTGATCAACTGAGCCTGAGATATCACTTCCTTTTGGAAGAAATAAATTTTATCTTGATCATTCAATCAATGTCATATCACTAATGATGCACCCAATACAAGCTACCTCTCCATGGTAGAAAGGTCATGATTTTTGTCTTGCATAAAACTATGTAATAAAATGGTACAAATTCATAATAATCACATTTTTAGGTGACCAATACATGTGTTCACACATAGAAACTACCAATGAAACCTAAAAACATGTGGTGTTCCTATTGGTGGGTTAGTCTTCATGATCTTATATACTTAAGATCACTGAATGTGGACTTCTTGATAAGGAGTCTCAATTCTTATAAGTCATCAACACCTAATAATCACACATCATCTATGTCATGTCAATATGATGTATCTAGACCATAAGGCATATCTTTTATGATTATTGTCATAGTATCTCGAGGTTCTCATTATAGTTGGAAATCATTATAAACTTTTGATATGATATGTAGTCTAAGGAAATTACCATGAATATAGTGGACACAAAAGTATCAACACTATTATGGTATGATAAACTCGTGTATAAATAAAACTATATACATGTAATTGTAATAAACATAAAAAAAAAAGTTGGGTCTAGAGCACCCACTCACAACACTCACACTTGCACTAAAGCCAACTGTTATCAACTATCAACCCACTGGCTCTCACATGAGAATCGTGCATTTATGGAGATATATATTTAGTGAGGGGCTATATTGTGTTATCCTTTGTAGATACCCTACTAACCATGACCTCACCTCTCTGAGTAAAATCAACTCAAGAGATAAAACATCTAAAGTATATGTTTTTTCTTCTAGTGTGACCTATGCTCATTTTCAAGTATCACTGGAACAATATTACCATAATAAACTAGAAAATGGTCTACACTTATTGGTTTAACACCAATATCTGAAACAAAGCTGTGTATCCATAATGCTTCCTTATATGCTTCAGAAGATTCTATAAACTTGAATTATGCTATAGAATCGACGACCAAGAGTTTCTTCAAGATTCTCTAGACTACGACACCCCCATTTTGGAAAAATACATAGAAAAACTATGATTCCAGATCATAATGATCTATTTAGAAACTATAATGAGTGTATCCCCACACTACTAGTTCCTCATCTCCTCTATTCACTAGGAATATATCCTTTATACATCTCAAGTACTTCAAGATAGTTTTTATAGCTACCCAATACAACTACCCTAGATTGGCTTGATATCTACCCACCATGCTTAAATCAAGGGAAACATAAAACCTAGTAAATAACATGACATACATGATTCATCCCACTACTAAAGCATAAGGGATCCTACTCATCTTTTCAATCTCCTATTGTGTTTTTGGACCCATTTTCTCAGAGAGATTGATAACATGTGACATTAGCAACAGCCCTCTGTTGGATTGTTTCATATTTTACCTTTTGAGAACCTTGTCAATATACGTACTTTGACATAGCCCAACCACCCTCTTAGATCTATCTCAATAGATCTTGATCACTAAAATGTAGGCTACTTCACCTAAGTGTTTCATGGAGAAACATTTATTTAACAAGTCTTAAATGATTATAAGACTTTCACTTATTTTCTCAAAATTAATATGACATCAACATATAATACTAGGAAAATGATGGCATTCCCACTAAACTTTTTATAGACACATGGATTGATTTAATTATTAATGAAATCAAATTCTCTTATTCCCCCATAAAAATGAATATTTCATGTTTCAATCCGTAAATAGATCTATGAAACTTACATACTTTATTAGAAATCTTTGACCTCATAAACCCTTTGGGTTGAGTCATATATACGTCTTCAATCAACTTCCCATTTTAAAAAGAAGTTTTTACATCCATATGTCAAATATCACAATCATGGAAGACTACTATTGTATGTAATATTCTGATGGATTTTAGCACTGTGACTACTCATAAGGTTTCACCATAGTCAATTCTTTGAAGTTTTCTAAAACACTTTTCACCCAAATGTGCTTTATAGGTATTTAAATTACCATTCATGTTCATATTTTTCTTAAATACCCATTTAAATGCAATAGGTTTTACATTATATGGAGGATATACCAAAATCAAAACTTGATTTTGGTTTATGGACTTCATCTCAGAATGCATGGCTTCTTTCTCTTTAATAGCATCCTTACCATATACTACTTCCTTATCGATTAGAGGTTCATTATTCTCTAAGAGTAACATGTCACCTGACTTGGTGATGAGAAAAACATATCACTATGGTTCTCAAACCTCTCTAGTAGACCTATGAAATACATGTCTCCGGAATATCTTCATCTCCCACTATTTATTGGGGATATTATTTTCATACCAACTCTTGTGCATCTGAAGTGTCAACTTTATTTAACTCAATCATGCTCCTACTATTTCCGACATATATTTATTGTATTTCTAAATATATAGCATGTCTCACTGAAATAACCTTTCTATCTAAAGTGTTTTATAGGTTATATCATTTAGTTTCCTTAGGATAACCTAGAAAGAGGCACTTCGTGCTTCGAGATGTTAATTATTCACTAGGTAGAGTCTTGACAAAAGCCTCAAATCCCCACACCCTCATGTGTGACAAAATGGGTTTCTTTATATACAATAAATCATATGTAATACCACATATAACTTTATTTGGTACTCAATTATGGGTATATATCAATGTCTACAATGTATATCCCTAAAAGTATAATGGAAGAGTTTCCTAACTCATCATTGATCTGACCATGTCAAACAAAGTACAATTCCTCCTTTCACTAACACCATTCCACTATAGTACAATTACCCCTTTCACTAAAACCATTCCAGTAAGGTGTATAAGGAGGAGTGAACTTGGATATTATCCCACACTTCTTTAAGTGATCAATGAAATCTTAGTTGAGATACTCCCCTCCAAGATCTAAGTGAAGTTCCTTAATCTTCTTACCGAGTTGGTTTTATACTTCATGTTGATATTCTTTAAACATCTGAAAGTAATCTGGATTATAACTCATTAACTAGATATAGACATACCTACTGTAGTCATCAAAAAAAGTAATGAAGTATGAAAACCCACCTATGGCCTCTACTAGAAACGGACCACACACATCTGTGTGAATCAATTCCAGTATATTTTTGGCCCTCACTCCATTCCAAGTGGAAGGTTCTTTGGTCATTTTACCTTGTAAAGAAGAATGAAATACATCCAAGAGTTTTAGCTCAGTAAATTCTAAATACCCTACTTTATGTCATTTATGTAAATTCTTCTTATTTACACGACCAAGCCTAAACTATCATAGTCAGGTGTTATATGAGTTATTTTCACCAGTTTTTTCACTGATTTCCAATGCATGGTTGTAAAGTTCAAGTATATAAAAGTCATTGTTAAGATCTGTCATACCATAACATATGTTTTCCTTATAAAAAAGACAAAACTTATTTACAAACATGAAAGAAAACCTCAGTGGCCAAACTTGACACTAAGATTATGTTTTAGGTAACTTGAGGTACATAATAACATATGTTAAATATCAGAACTGAACCACTAGTAAAATTCAGATGATGATCTCTCACTACCAAGATTGCGAGTCTCGCACCATTTATTGCTTAGAGATTCTCCATGACCTTTACAATCTTCTAGAATATACTTGGTTCATGTATATGAATAAAAATGTGTGAGCCACATGTTGTATCCAATACCAAACTTATAGATAATGATAGACTGAATTCAATGACAAATATACCCGAGGTAGATACATCACCTTGCTTTATCTACCTAACCATGCAATCCTTCTTCCAGTATCCATTATTTCCACATGAAAAGTAGAAGTACTCATGTTAATTTCTCTCCCTATGTATACAGGGCTTCTTAGAAGGGTGATTCATTAATATATTTGGCTTAGTATTAGCCTTTGACACATTAGAAATACCCTTCAACCGCTTGTTCACTATAAGGACTGAAGAGTTGGTATTTTTCATATCCTTATCGGATTATAAAACTAAATCCAATGTGTTTGGGAAACCTTTTTCACGTTATTCATGTTATAATTAACAATAAAAGTCAATAAAATTAGAGGTAAAGATGCAATAATGAGATCAGTCGCTAGTTATTGATTCAGTTTGAACCCATGAGACTCAAGACTCTCAATGTACCCAATCATCTTGAGTACATGAGTTCCTGTCTGATTCACTTCTACTGTCATGCACCTATACAGTGAACTTGATATCTCATATCTTTCTTATCGAGTTGTCTCCTGATATAACTCTTTGAGATTAGATAACAACATGACAACATGATACACTATACATTTAGTGAATTATCTATATGCTTTTTATATTTATCTTTATCTACATTTCTTTCTCCTGAGGAGGCTCATCAGGAGGTGAAGATTCCAACATATAAAGCTTCCTCTCTTAGCATAGTACTATACCCAAGCACACATAAAACTTCTAGAAATCATGGTCAAACAGAATATTATCTTTATTCAGTGTTGATCATAGTGATATGGAACTGATGGTGGTGTTTTCCATTTTCTATAATAAATAAATTTAACATATTAGTAATTTTTCTTTATTACCAATTATGAATTATATATTAATTAAATCATTAAATATATCCCACTATTTTATCAAACCCATGAATATCTCAATATTAAATTCATAATGTCCATCCGATTGAATATTCTTGTGGAAAATATCATTGAAACATATTCCCATAGTCCAGGTTATGTCTATGCCACTACTCGGACAGTTTCAAGGTATACTTTTAATTGTCCAACCACATTGAATCGTGAATCCTTAAAATGTTGAGTGAAGTCTTGGATTCTAGGAATCATAACCTTGGTTTATTAAACACTTTGCCTTTAAATATGAAAAAATATATCTATAACTATTTCTTTGTTTATAAGCTTCGTTAAATCAGTTCACTGATCTCATAATAACTCACCAATAGTAGAAGGCACCCTAAAGTAAGTCTGAAAAGCACCACATACATCCATTTTTGTCCAAATTCAAGCAACCAAAGGTGTTACGACTCGATATTTCTTGGATATATTTTATTATTACTTTATGAATGAAATCATTTTATATTTAACATACTCGTGTTATGTGATCGCACTCACAAATTAAAAATGTATTAAATAGAAAAAATCCATCGTGTCTTAATTTATTTTATCTATGCACACTCATTTATTATTCTATGTGATCATGTAAATATGAAAATTTACAAAAGTAATAATAAACCATGCATAAATAAATAATTAACATAACTAATCTGGATTATTTAATATTGGTTGGTCCATTGAGCGTAAATAGATCAATTGTAGCCCTAGGGGTTGAATACATGAGTCATGTATGAATCATGTCACAGATCACACTCATGTCCAATATATCCATGTCTCATTTGGAACTTCACCAAATAATGGCATGATCTACATTTGTTTTCTTCTTCATCATAATACATTCATACTCACATGTTGGTGAGGGAAACTCAGGAATATGAAATACAAATTAATAACTTTAATTGTGGGAATGCATACCCTTAAACATATAATGAGGGAGGAAGATGACATGTGGAGCATCATTTTTAATTAATTATTATAAACATCACACGCATTGAAATAATTTAATTAAATAAATTAAATTTCAAACATAAATTGGTCGATCAATACTCAAGATTAGTCAACACCCAAAATAAATTCATAATACAATTAAATTCACAATGAATTTTACTCTAGGGAAATTAAAAATTAATAAAAATAAATACATCTAATTTTAATTCACAAAATACATATCACACGAAAAAAAATAATTTTAAATGCATTCTAAAAAAATATTTATTTTTTGAAAAAAAATCGGGACTTTGAGAGGCCCAAAAACCCGTAAAAAGGGATTCTGAGCCAATTCTAGCCCAAGATGGGGCTGGGTGGTAGTCCCTCATAAGATTCACATGTTGGGAAGCAGTGGAATGGGGGTAAGCACTGCTTCCACCTATTCAATACAAATTTTTTTTAAAAGTCATTGCCCCATCATGCTAGTGCAAGTCACCATCAAATGTCACCCCCTTTAGTGGGGTGGCCTAATTTTCCAAAGGGGGCGGGCAAAGATGCCCCACCATTAATTTTTTTGTTTTTATTTTGACTTTCCATTTCTTCTAAAGCCTAGGTTTTAGGATTCTTGAATGTTTTCTTATTTTTTGAATTCCAATTTTTTTTTGGAAAATGCACTAAGCTGGAAAATATAATTCTGGTGGCCAGAGCACCAGGAATCACTGGAATAGGTCACCACCCACCGAATCAAGTAAAAAAATCTATAAGAACCAGCTCAATAAATCCATATATTGATCTTTGGATGGTTATATCTCAGTCATCCGATGTTAGATTGAATCTTTGTCTGCGGTAATGGGACCTTAATGATGCAATCTTTAGAGATTTAATGAAAATTTAAATTTACTAGGCTTAAAAAAACATGTGTCCCCCCTAATACCATTTTTTGGTACCAGGGCGTGCATCAGAGGTAGATAGAACAAGCTTTTAAAAATTTTACAACTGGACAAATGAAACAACATCATCTCTGGTGATGTGTATCCTAGAAAGCAACTCAAGGATCCCACGTGAAAGGATTTAAGAACAACATTAAATCGACCAAATTCATTATTCTATTTGAATATGGTGATGTAATATGCTCGTTTTATGTGAACATTGCTGAGAGGAATCAATATTGGATCCCTCTAGATCGTCCAAACATGCTTAAAAAACCTACGGGTATGTCGATCATCGATATTCAGATGCTAGTGCGGAGAATTGATGATGCCTTTAATGTATCGACGATCACCGCTATCAGGTTCCTTCAATCCGAAAAGGAAAAATTGGATCTATTATTTGAAAAAACCTCTTCTCTATCTAGGATGCAAGAGAGATGAAATAGGATCTCTCAAATTTGAGTGGATGAATAGTCATATGAATAGGAGCTTCCTCTAGATTAAATAGTGAAGTTAAAAAAAAATGGCTCCATGCCCACCAAATATATATTACCTACTTAATAAGAAATAAAAAATATCTTAAGACCCATTAACTATGTCATAAATATCATTTATATTTTTTTCACTTACTAGTAAAATAATAAATATATTACATGATAAAATAGATTCATTAGTTTTACTCATTATTCCCATAAATATTTAATGAATCTTGAATACTAAAATAGTAAGAGTTTGTGGCCTAGAACCAACTGGCTGTACTTTGATTACATGGATATTTAATATATTTAAATATTAAACTTCTTATTACATATTGTTCATTGTTTTTCATCACTACAATGTAATAATTTCCTAGAGTATTTGTTGCATTGATAAGGTCTTAGAAGTTCCCTGCTACCGTGAGAACCTTTGAATTCTATAACAATATTCTTAAATATAGATATATAGTTGGATTAAATACTATTAAGGTACACATAACATTAAGACCATTACGTGTGAGTACTCGTAAGTAGATGAGACTTCCTCTCGTGAAGTTCTCACTTGGTAGTCTCTAAGACAGAAGATTATGTGAACAGACCCTCCAGTAGAAATTCCACATGCTTTGGTGTCATCAAATATTTCTATCCACGAGCGTGTGTAATGATCCTTAGACTTTAAGATTATCAATAATACGTGTCATGACTCACACACTTTTTTTACTGAAAAAAATCATCATGCAAACATTTTGTGGGAAGTGGGGTACGATGGGTGCATCACGAGTGACATGATATTAATGGTTAAGTCGAGGAAGGACTTGTCCATTCCATTTATGGTAGTTGATATCTCGTCCCTTTGATTGAAATAGAACCATCACATAAAATTCCATGGCCATGGTGTAACAACAATTTTATTTCAGGTAGTCATAGAACAACGTATCAAGTATAAAGGTTAATGAAACTATCATGAAACCTACTTGATGAGATATTGATACAAAGAGATTATATTAAAAAGTGAGCATTCTTATGTGGATTTCATTGTGGTGACTTTATGTTCTTTCTCTTTGGTGCCTTTACCCATTGCTAGACAATACTCTTGGATTTAGGCAAGCCTACCTAATTCCAATGAGAAAGAATCCTAGAGGGTCCCACACTAAGTGTTTTTGTGGGTCTCAATTAAATTCTATTTGAATTTAATTAATGAAATAAATATTATTCTCAAGACTAAGGAATAATTTTATTCAAGTTAAGATGATCTCATAAATTAAATTAAATATATATATTTATTTCATTGAACATTTAATAAATATTTATTTACTATTTTTTAAATAAAAAATTTATTTAAGAGAATAAATTATTTATTTATTTATTCTTGTGTTCTATAAATGGAAGTGGAGTTCGAGCAGACCAAGGCTGGTCTTGTGGTAAAATAATTATTTGAAAGATGGAAAATATTTATTAGATGGAATAAGTTAATATAATAATGAAGCTGCTATTATTTTGTGATGCAGAATTTTATCCCTGATTCTGTTTTGCACAAGTTGGCACACCATAAATAATGACGCGGTATCATTATTACGAGCATGGGTTTTCTCTAAGTTCATGAATGTATTTAATTGTGTTTCAAGAATAGGAGACCTTTAGTCGATGCTTTTGACTAGTTTGTCTTCGGCTCTTGGGACCTTCAAGAAAGAGTGATTGTTGGCTTGGTCGACTGCCACCATATCATGATTTGGTTTGAATCGGAGGTAGATCTCATCAAGGAATGGTCTAGGGAACCTCGTAGCTTCAATGAATTTTGTTTCTTCCCCCTGCGGTGGTCCTTGGATTTTCACATGAATCATGATTCTCCTTCTATGTCAGTTTGGGTAAGCTTTCCCAATCTACCTTTAACTTTTCAGAACCCTTTAGTGATTCAAATGATAGGAAACCTCGTAGGAAGATATCTTTGATCTGATATCCACACTGAGGACGTGTTCCACCTTGTTAACCCTCGGGTCTGTGTTGAAATAGATGCTTCTCGTTTTCCCTTCGATTATGTGTGGATTACTATTGTTGAGGATTACAGGTGTAAGAAACAGGTGCTTTATGAAAATCGGGCTGAGTTGTGTCCGTCTTGAAAGAGTTTGGGCCACCCTTTGGAGGTTTACTAAAGTATAAACACTTCTCATGCATTAGAGGTAAGTTGTAGGGAAAATTAGGTTACTGCAAGAAAAGGGGATGCTTTACCGGGTAAGGATCCTAAGGTTGATGTGATGCCTGGTCTGATTAAGGAGGCTTCGGGGTCCAAAGATGGGGGACCTCACCCATCGAGTCCTATGGTGATGGACCTCCTGGATGGTGTCCATAAGGTGAAGATAGAGGATGTTCATGGTTCTAAGACATCAAGTTCTACGATAACTCAGGTTAATCTGATGGTAGCTGAAGTGTTTAGTTGGTTGCGGTAGGATTTGGAGGGCTCATCTAATCCCAATTCTCGGAAGGATACTGGTTCAGGTTATAAGGAGGATCATTTGGAGTAGCACATGGATGGGGAGAAAATGGTTAAGGAATAGAGGGTGGGGGAAAAGGGATCCAATTCAGGCATGGATAGTCCAAAAAGTGCTGGGGTACTAGAGGTTTAGACCCTTCAGCCATGACCTTTCTAACGTTGAGTAATAGGTTTAAAGGCATTTTATAAGGCATGCTTGAAGAGGGTTTGGATGCTGATGCTATGGTAGGTGGTGATGTCGATGGGGCCTATGTGAAAGGGCACAATGCTTTATGGTTGGGCCACAATGAAGTCCCTATGGCCGTGGAAGAGGCTGCTAATGCGGATGGGTGTCTTGCCTTGATTGACATTAGCACGCCAGATCAAAGGAGGGGGAATGATATTGGTTGCAATGATAATTCCTCTAACAACAAAGGGAGATATGTTTCTGGGGGTAATAAAGAAAATTTGAGTGGTTTAGACTACCTTTCCTATAGTTACATTGTGCAAAATAGGGAAAAAAAGATGACTGAGTGTGAAGAAGCGCTATCTGATACACCAAGAAGAAGAACAAGAAAGGACTTCTATTACCTATCACGACTGGTGAGTACCATATCTTCCTTTAATCGAGATAGAGGGGTGATTCTTGCTTTCAAAAAAGATATCTTCATCAAGAAACCTTGCCCAGTGCAACCTTTACTGGACAAGATGAGGAACCATGAGCGAAGTGATTATATTTTGAGGTTGCATAAATCGGCCTTTGAATGGGAATCAACTATGGTAGATGGGGACTCTTGTGTGTGTTGTGGAGATGATTACGAGTATTATGATATGTAGTCATGTGTTGGGCTGTTTGGTTTTTGGTTGTTCTGCATGTGCTTGTTTTGTGAGTGTTTCTACTCTTGATCTGGTATGTGTTAAGGGTTGTGTGGTTTCTCACTTTTCCTAAAAGTGTTTGGAAATAAAAAAAAATTAATTTTCAGTCAGTATTTAATTGCTGTTATGAAATTAAATATTGTAACTGAAGTTTCATGTATATAAAGAGATAAGTACATCTATTGTTCCATAGTGAACACACCACACTCTTGGTGAATTGAGAATTGTTGAGGAAAACAATTTCTTTCTTGAATCCTCTTCCCGCCCCTCTCAAGAACGAGAGACGTTTTTCAAGGAAAAAGAACAAGAAATCAAGAATGACCAACAAAAGACACTTGCTTCACTATGTTATCACCCATATAATGAGTGGTGTCGATCAGAGGCCATCAGAGCACATGTGGATCACTTCTATATGGATTCTAGTTTGGATCCTCACAAGTGCAACGAGATAATCTGGAAGGGTCATCAGAATGATCAACATCATCAATGAAGAAAATACCGAATATCCAGGTATTCTTTTATTTATGAAATTAATTAAATTAATTATAAAAATTATGTGCAAGATCCTCTCAAAAGGTTTCGAGCCTCTTCCTTCTTTATCAAAATCTTTTATTCTATTCCATAGAGACTGGCGTTCATCATTGTTTTGATCCCAGAATAATCATTGATCATGGTACAAATTAAAGTTGGGTGTCTTCCCAACCACGCTTCCACTATGCCCAGAACCTTCAAGTGGTATCAGAGGGTTCAGATCATAGTTTATAATTATTTAAATATTTCATTGATGATTTACACATTTAATAATCTAGTTATTTCAATTAAAGTTAATCATTTTGAAAATCAGAATTTTGAGATCTGTTCCTCCTATTTATTTTCTCATTCACCTTACAGAAACGATCTTTTCTTTCAATTTTGATTAAAATAAAACATAGGATCTCATCCAGAGGTGCCAAAGGTTCCTGGACGTACAACACAGGAACAACCGACGTGTATTTATTAGTACACGCCATGTAGCCAAGGTTCAATGCACTAGATCTTATCCACCAAACCAAGCCTTGTCATTGTATTTTGTTTAAGTCTTAATGACTCTGTGTGTTGATGAGGAATAGGTGGAATACGGTTTCCAGATTACACGCCATGTGGCCCACTGGACATGATGTCTAGTCTCTTTGGGTTAGTGTTGGACCATGTACCCCGCACATGGATTGCTAGGCTGGAGACCGTGTAATGAGGAACTACATAGCGTGTGGCCTAATGGGCACGCAATGTACTCCAAAGATTTCAGAAGTACACTCACATGTTGTTTCCCCAGGCCTGTACTTCAGATGGATGGTGAAAAATAGTATATGCTGTGTAGTTGGAACTACACACAGTATACTCAACCAAATTACACATATTTATTATAATTTATTATTATTTTATACAAACCCTTGAGACGTGGACCATTATATTGGTTTAAAGATGAGGCACAACACGTGATATGTGTTATATATATATGTGTTTAATTTATCATCTGCGTAATCTTCATTTCTACTCATTGGGTAGTTATGAATAGAAATTCACCGGGTTGCCTCCAAGGTACATGTTAAGCACAAAGATAATTTTAAATAAATTTATTTGTTTAAAATTAGGATGGATGAGAATCTAAAGGAAATTAAAAAAAGGGTATAAGATAAAAGGATTGATTAATTAAAGATGATAATTAATTTATTTGAGCATGATTTAAATTTAACAATAATGATTAAAGAATTGAATGCTAGTTTTATTTATGCGTAAATATCATTGCATGTATAAATGATTATGAGCTAGACCAAGACCTTTGTATGTGGATGATTTCTTTTAATTTATTTATTTAAATTAAATTTGTTGGCTTGTGAGCCTTATCATCATTAATATGTAGGGCATGCATGCCCAAGGTTTTTTTATATAAAAACCCTTTATAACCCTCACCTACATGTGAGTTAAAAAAATTCATATGTAATGGATGGAACTCCCAATCTAGTGGAGGTGTTTCAAAATGGAGTTGAGACGAAACCAATCCCAAGAGATACAGAGGTGGACAGGTGTAAAGCTGTAAACACAAACCCAAAAGGCTCAAGATGCTTCACCCCTAGGTCATGGTTAGTTTATCAACCACTAGATAAACTAACCATTAGAAAATCTAATGATCATTCTCTTTATTTTATTTACGTCACTTTCATGGTTTATCATTATAGATTCATTGTCATGATTACATAATTAATGAATTCAACAAACATGCAATATAGAACTAAAATAAACCAAACTTGTGCATTAATATTATCAAGACAAGGTTAATCACTTAAGTATGTTACACTTAATATTAAAAACCATGTGACAATTATAATAATCAATTCATGCATAAGAGATAAAAAACCCTCAAATAAAATATTACGTCAGACCAAGCCTTCTGTTACTTGATTAAGGGAAAAACCCAATAAAAATATGCGTTTGACTAACCCTTGTTGAGACACTTAATTTTATAAATGAAGCCCTTATAAAAGGTTTTATGTTGACATAACCATGTTACATCAAGAGAAGTAGACCTTGTTGGACTTGGTGTAATATTGGAGGCAAGTGTTGAGGAAATCCAAAAGTCATTATTTCAAGATCGGGGAGTCCACTCAACAGATCAAGGAGTTGCAAGACCGTAGTTGGCAAAGACCTGCCTACCTAAATACCTTCTAATAGATTGACCAACCACTTTTGGGTTTATGCGAAGGGGAATATGGATCCTTGACACTAGAATGTCATGGAAACTCGACATTCTGAGTTCAATGGTGAGGGCCATTGGGGCTTGATAAAATAGTGGGAGACTTAATAATTTTTTTTATTTCTCATAAAATGTAATCAAGAAAGTACTAATGATCTCCTCTTTTAATTGTAGAATAAAAATGACAAACTCGTCAACCAAACTATCCCTATGATCAATTCTGGATAAATACAACATCCTCACCGGTAGTAACTTCCAGGAATGGTTTGGATGCCTTCAGGTTATCCTACGCCATGAACGGATGTCTTATAAGCTGGAGTTAGCATTACCTGACCCACCTACCAAAGAGGCAAGTGATGAGGATTTCCTATTCTATGAGAAACATATTAATGACATAGTCAACATTCAATGTTTGATTCTATAATCAATGTATAATGATCTCATGAAGTATCATGAAAACATGGATTATTATAGCATGCTCGACCACCTCCATGGTCTTTACTAGGAGAGAGAAATATAGGAAAGGTTTGAGATCTCTAAGGCACTCTTTTAGAGTAATATTGGGGAAGGTTCCCCATTTGGGCCTCATGTAGTCAAGATTATTGGCTACATTGAGCACCTGAAGGTTCTTGGGTTTAAACTCCCTGAAGAACTGGGCATCGATCTCATTCCCACATCACTCCCTCAGAGCTTCTCTAAGTTTTTTTTCAATTTCAATATGAACAACATTGATAATTCTCTATCTGATCATATTATCCTCATTTTCCAAGTGGACAAAAATATGAAGTGTGAAAAGCCTTCATTCCTGATGGTGAATAAGAGGAAAGAGAAGGCAAAGAAATTTATGCCCAAATCTTCTTCATGGACTTCTAAGAAAACGAAGATCAAAGGGGAGGCAAAGGAATAAGAGGTTATTTGTTTCACATGTGGCAACAAGGCCATAAGAAAAAGAACTTCACCCAACCTAATAAGAAAGGGGAAGCTCTAGTTTTATTTGTTATTGAATGAAATCTATCTATTTCTACAAATTGGGTATTAGATTCAACTTGTGGTGCTCACATATGTATCCAAATACATGAACCAAGTAGGCTGAGGAAGATTGACTAAGGGGTAGATCTACGAGCAGCTAATGAAGCCAAACCTGCTGCTATAGCTGTTTGGGACTACCACCTCACATTTCCAACTGGGATGATATTAGTGATAAAGGGTTGTTATTATGTTCCTTATGTTACTAAAAACATTATTTCTGTATCTAGATTAGATACAGATGGATTTATTTTCAATTTTGGAAATAAATGTTGTTTCTTTTATAAATATATCATTTTTTGGTAGGGAACATTTATACAAAGGTCTTTACGTGTTGGATTACACAAACCAAGTAATGGAAATAGATAACAAAGATAATTCACATGACTCATACCACACCCAACTTTGGAATCAATGGCTAGGTTATGTAAAAGAGAAATTCTTGATAGAGTTACATCAATATGGATATTTAAATTCATTCAAACTAAAACCACTTGGTGTATGTCATGCATGTTTACAAGGAAAAATGACCAAATCCCCATTTAGCGGGAAAGGTGAAAGGGATAAATAAGTTCTTGAATTGGTTCATACCGATGTGTGTAGACCATTTCTAGTTGAATCAAGGGGTTGGTACTCATACTTCATATCTTTTACTGATGATTTTAGTATATATGGATATATCTACTTAATGAGGTATAAGTCAGATTCTATTGAAAAGTTCACAGAATACAATAATGAAGTTGAGAACTAGATTGGTAAGAATATTAAGAAACCATGCTCAGACCGAGGTCAAGAATATCTTAATCAAGACTTCATTGATTACTTATGGGAGTTTGGGATCATATCCCAACTAACTCCTCTAAACACACCCCAGTGGAATGGTGTGAGTGAAAGGATGAACCGCACCCTATTGGGTATAGTGAGATCAATGATGAGTCATGTGAGTCTTCCATTATACTTTTGGGGATATGCATTACAAACAAAGACACACATACTAAACTAAGTACCAAATAAATTGATAAATGGTATTCCATATGAGTCTGGAGTGGAAGAAAATCCATGTTATCAAATTTACATGTGTGGGGTATCAAAGTGTTTGTTAAGGCCTCTTCAGGTAACAAACTCGCACCCCGAGGCACAATGTGTACCTTTCTAGGACACCCCAATGAAACAAAGGGATATTACCTATACAACCCCTTAGAAAAAAGGTTATAGTGGCAAGAAATTACATTTTCCTTGAGAGGTAGCACATCTCTAAAAGATATAGTGGGAGTGAGATAGACTTCAATGAAGTCGAGGCTCAAGGTACACAAGAGTTGGTACATAAAAAAATTCCACCAAGGCTTGTGGAAGAAGAATCTATTTCAGAGACAAAAGTACTGCATAGGAGTACAAGAGAGGTTAGAGAACTGGAACAATATGGTTTTCTAGTTATTGAAGATGGTGACTCATTATTAGTTGATAATAACGATCCTCAAACCTACAAGGAATAATTAAGTGGCACAGATGTTGCCAAGTGGAAAGAAGACATAAATTTTGAAATGGATTCCAGGTATCAAAACCAAGTACAGATTTTAGTAGATCCCCTTATTGATGTAAATCCTGTTGGTTGAAAATGGTTATTCAAGAAGAAACTGGACATGGAAGGACAATTCAATACCTATAAGGCACAACCAGTTTCAAAAGGGTTTAAACAACATCAAAGAATTGACTACTATGAAACCTTTTAACTAGTTGAAATGTTGAAATCCATCAGAATTCTACATTCCATTGAAACTTACCATGACTATGAGATTTGGAAAATGGATGTCAAAACAACCTTCCATAATGGGAACCTTTATGAAGATGTCTACATGACACAACCTGAAGGGTTTGTGACTCTAAAGGATGCTAATAAGGTATACAAGTTGCAGAAATCCATTTATGGATTAAATCAAGCGTCCAAGTCATGGAACATTCGTTTTGATGAATCCATAACAAAATTTGGTTTTATCAAGAATGAATGTGATCCATGTGTCTACAAAAGGTTTAGTGGGAGTGAAATCATTTTTCTAATAGTATATGTTGATGACATATTACTTATTGGAAAAGAGATACCAGTCTCACAGTCTGTTAAGGCATGGTTGAATAAATGATTCTCTATATAGGACTTGGGTGAGGCAACATATATTCTTGGGATCATTATTCACCATGATAGATCAAAGAGATTGTTGGGCCTAAGTTAAAGTACATACATTGATAAGATACTGAAGAGATTCAGTATGGAACAATACACGAGGGGATTGTTGCTAGGGTCACATGGCATTCATCTTTCCAAGAAAATGTGTCCTCAAACACATGAGGAAAGAATGATAATGACAAGGACTTCATATGCATCAGCAATTGGGTTAGTCATGTATGACATGCTATGTTCTAGGATGGATGTCGCCTATACATTAAGTGTGGTAGGAAGATATCAACCTGACCCAGGTGACTGCCATTAGATGGAAATCAAGACTATCCTAAAGTATATGTGCTGTACTAAGGATATGTTCCAGGTTTATGGAGGAGATGAGGAACTAGTTATCATAGGATATGAAAATGCTAGTTTCTAGACTTATCAAGATGACATGAAGTTGAAAACGGGATACATCTTCATTTTTAATGGAGGTGTAGTGAGCTGGAAGAGATCAAAGAAGGGTGTGGTCAGAGATTCTACAGTAGAGTTTGAGTATATCACATCTTCTGAGGTAGAAAAAGAAGCAGTTTTGATGTGAAGCTTCATTCAAGAGATGGATGTGATACCTAGTAGTAAATATCCAATCACACTATACTGTGATAATATTGCAGTAGTGGCTCTCACAAAAGATCCAAGGTCACATCAGCAGATGAAGTACATACTTTGGAAGTATCATCTATTGAGGGATTTTTCTTAGAGAGTTGATGTTGCAGTGACAAATATTTCCATGGAAGACAATGTGGAGGATCCCTTGACAAAAGCCTTGACTCAGTAGAAACATGATCACTATGTGAGGTCTAGTGAACTGAAAGTCATAGGTAGTTGGCTCTAGTCCAATTGGGAGTTTGTAAGAGTTGGTGTCCTAGAACCAACTGATTGTACTTTGATTACACAGATAATTAATGTATTTAAATACTAAACATATTATTACATATTGATCATTTTTCTACATGACTATGATGTAATAATGTCCTAGAGTATTTGTTTCATTGATAAGGTCATGGTTGTTCTCTACTATGATGAGAACCTTGAAATACTATAACAATATTCTTAAATATAGTTCTATGGTTTGGTGAAATACTATGAAGGGACACATATAATGTATACCATAAGGTGCGAGTACTCATAAGTAGATGTGACTTCCTATAATGAAGTTCTCACTTTGTAATCTCCAAGACAGGAGATTATGAGAACAAACCCGCAAGTAGGAATTTTTCATGTTTTGGTGTCATCATATATTTCTATCTGCGAGTGTGTGTAATGATCCTTACACTCTAATGTTATCATTAATACATGTCATGACTTGTTAACTTTTATTTACTGAGGAAAACAATCACGCAGACAGTTGGTGGGAAGTAGGGTATATTAGGTGCGTCATGAGTGACATGATATTAATGGATAAGTCGAGGAAGGATTTATCCCTTCTATTTATGGAAGTTGATATCTCAGCCCTTTAATTGAAATGTAACCATCACAATAAATTCCATGTCCATGGTGTAAATATGAGTTTATTTCAGGTAGTCAAAGAACGACGTATCAACTATAAAGGTTGATGACACTATCATGAAACCTGCTTGATGAGACATTGAGACAAATGGATTATATTACACAGTGAGTGTTCGTATGTGGATGTCATTGTTGTGACTTTATGTTTTTTCTATTGGGTGCCTTGGCCCATTGCTAGAAAAAACTCTTTGACTTTAGGAAAGCCCTCCAAATGCCAAATGAGAAAGAATCCTAGAGGGTCACACACTAAGTGTTTTTGGTGGTCCCAGTTTAATTCTATTTGAAATTAATTAATGAAATAAATATTATTTTCAAGACCAAGGAATAATATTATACAAGTTAAGATGATCGCATAAATTAAATTAAATTAATTTATTTATTTTATTGAACATTTAATAAATATTTATTTACTAGTTTGTAAATAAAATATTTATTTAAGAGAATAATTTATTTATTTATTTATATAGGTGTTCAATAAATGGAAGTGGAGTTCAAGAAAACCAAGGCTGATCTGGTAGTAAAATAATTATTTTCAAGATGGTAAATAATTATTAGTTGGCACAAGTTAAAATAATAATGACACTGCTATTATTTTGTGATGCAAAATTTTATTCATAATTCTTTTTTTCACAAGTTGGTGCACCATAAATAATGATGTGGTATTATTATTATGAGCATGGGTTTTCTATAAGTTCATGAATGTATTTAATTTTTGTTATGAAATTAAATATGGTAACTAAATTTCCATTAATATAAATAGACAAGTGTGTCTATTGTGCCATAGTGAACACACCGCATGCCTAGTTAATTGATAATTGTTGAGAAGAATAATTTCTCTCTCAAATCCTCTTCCCACCCCTATCAAGAATGAGATAATTATTCAAGTCCGAAGAACAAGCGATCAAGAACGACCATGCAAGACACTCGCTTAACTGTGCTAGCACTCGAAGAACGAATGGTGTTGATCAGAGGCCATCAGAGAATGTGTGGATCACCACTAGAGGGATTCTAGTTTGGATCCTCTCAAGCACAACGAGATAATACAGAAGGGTCATTCTGAACGATCAAAATAATCAATAAAGAAAATACCGAAGATCCAGGTATTCTTTTATTTATGAAATTAATTAAATTAATTATAAACATAATGTGAAATATCCTCTCTAAAGGTTCTGGGCCTCTTCCTTCTTTATCTAAATATTTGATTCTATTCTGTGGAGACTAACATTCATCCTCATATTGATCCCAGAATAATCATTGATCATGGTAAAAATTAAAGTTGGGTGTCATCCTAATCCCTCTTCCACTACGCCCAGAACCTTCAAGTGGTATCAAATGGGTTAAACCATAGTTTATAATTATTTAAATATTTTGTTGACAATTTATGCATTTAATAATTTAGTTGTTTCAATTCAAATTAATCATTCTGCAAATCTGAATCTCGAGATCTATTCCACCTCTTTCGTTTGTCATTCACCTTACAGAAATAATATTTACTTTTTAATTTTGATTAAAATAAAAAAAGGGATCTCATATGGAGGTGCCAAAGGTTCCAGGACATACAACAAAAGAACACACAATGTGTATTCGGTAGTACACGCCATGTAGCCAAGGTTCAATGCACTGGGTATGGTTCTCCAAACCAAGTCGTGTCATTGGAGTTTGTCTATGTCTTAATGACTCCATGTGTTGACTAGGAACAGGTGGCACATGGTTTCCAGATTACACGCCGTGTAGTCTCTCCAGGTTAGGGTAGGATTGTGTACCCCGTACATGGTTTGACCGACTGGAGACCATGTAATGATGAACTACCCGACGTGTGGCCTAGGCCTACTGAACACACTATATACTCCGAAGATTTCTGAAGTACACTCACATGCCGGTTCCCTAGGCGTGTACTTTGGATGGATGGTGAAAAATAGTACATACCGTGTACTCATCCAAATTACGCAGATTTATTGAAATTTATTATTATATTATATAAACCCTTGAGACGTGTACCATCGTGCAGGCATAAAGATGAGGCAGAACATGTAATAGGTGTTTTATATATATGTTTTTAATTTATCATCACTATAATGTTAATTTATACTCATTGGGTAGTTATGAATAGGAATTAACTGGGTTGCCTCAAAGGTACATGTTAGGTACAAATATAATTTTAAATGAATTTATTTGTTTAAAATTATGATGGATGAGAATCTAAGTAAAATTCAGAAAATGGTTTAAGATAAAAGGATTTATTAATTAAAGATGATAATTAATTGATTCGAGCGGGATTTATCTTTACCAAGAATTAATAAAGAATTGAATTTATTTTTATTTATGCATAAATTTCATTGCATGTATGGATGATCATGAGCTATACCAAGACGATCGTATGTGAATGTTTTCTTTTAATTTATTTATTTAAATTAATTTATTTGTCCTACAATCATTATCATCATTAATATGTAGACCTTAATGTGAGCTAAAAAACGAATATGTAATGGATGGAGATTCCAAGCTAGTAGAGGTGGTTCAAGCTGGAGCTGAGATGAAACCAATCCTAGGAGATATAGAGGTGGACATGTGGAAAGATGTAAACACAAACCCAAAAGGTTCAAGTTGTTTCTCCCTTAGGTCAGATTTAGTTTATCAACCACTAGATAAACTAACCATTAGAAAATCTCATGATCATTCTCTTTATTTTATTTTTATCAGTTGCATGGTTTATCAATATGGTTGTGTTTTCCCAATCACATAATTAATGAATTAAACAAGCATGCAATATAGAACTAAAATAAACCAGACTTACGTGTAAATATTATCAAGATAGATTTAATCACTTAAGTATGTTCCACTTATTATTAACAAGCATGTGATAATGATAATAAGCAATACACACATAAGAGATAAAAATCCCTCAAATAAAATATTAAATCAGACCAATCCTTCTGTTACTTGATTAAGGGAAAATCTCTATAAAACTATGTGTTCAACCAACCCTTGTTGGGACACTTACTTTTATACTGGAATACCTTATGAAAGGTTTCGGGTTGACTTAACCATATTACATCAAGAGGAGTAGCCCTTTCTAGAATTGGTTTAATATTGGAGGCCAGAGTTGAGGAAATCCAAAAGACATGATTTCAAGATTGGGGAGTCCACTCAACAGATCAAGGAGCTACAAGCCCACAGTTTTCAAAGGCCTTCCTACCTAAATACATTATAATAGCTTGACCAACCCTTGTTGGGGTTATGCGGAGGGGAATATGGAACCTTGACACTAGAATGTCATAGAAACTGGGCATTCTGAGTTTAATTGTGAGGGAAATTGGGACTTGATAAAATAGTGGGAGACTTAATAAAAATGTATTATTTCTCATAAAATGTAATCAAGAAAGTACTAATGATCTTCTCTTTTAATTGTAGAATAAAAATGACAAGCTTGTCAACCACACTATCCCTGCGATAAATTCTGTATAAAGACAACATTATCACTGGTAGTAACTTCCAGGAATGGTTTAGATGCCTTTTGGTTATCTTACGCCGTGGACGGAAGTCTTACATGCTAGAGTCAACATTACCTAATCCGCCTGCCAAAGAGGCGAGTGATGATGATTTCCTGGTCTTTGAGATACATATAAACGACATAGTCGATTTTAAATGTTTGATGCTATCATCAATGTCTAGTGATCTCATGAATTCTCACGAAAAAATAGATGCTTAGAGAAATCTCAAGCACCTCTGTGGTATTTACCAAGAGAGAGAAAGATAGGAAATGTTTTAGATCTCTAAGGCACTCTTTCAGAGTAATCTTGGAGAAGGTGCCCCAGTTGGGCCTCATGTAGTCAAGCTCATTGGCTACATTGAGCGTTTGAAGGTTCTAGGGTTTAAACTCCCCAAAGTACTGGGCACCAATCTCATTCTCGTATCACTCCCTCAGAGCTTCTCTAACTTTGTTGTCAATTTCAATATGAAAAACATTGAGAAGTCTCTATCTGATCTTCTTATCCTCATTCTCCAAGTGGACAATGATATGAAGCGTGAAAATCCTTATATCCTTAAGGTGAATAAGAGGAAAGGGAACATAGAGAGAATTAATCCCCAAGCTTCTTCATGACCTTCTATGAAATGGAAGATAAAAGGGGAGGTAAAGGAACACGAGACTATTTGTTTCACATGTGGAAAGAAGGGCCACTGGATGAAGAACTGTACCCAGCCTAAGAAGCAAGGGGAAGCTTCTGGTGCATTTGTTATCAAATTCAATCTATCTGTTTCTAAAAATTGGGTATCAGATATAGATTGTGGCTCTCACATATGTATCCAAATACAGGAACCATATAGATTTAGGAAAATTGACCAAGGGGAGGTAGATCTACGAGCAGCCAATAGAGCCAGACTTGCTTCTGTAGCTGTCGGGGACTACCACCTCACGTTTCCAACTAGGATGATATTAGTTTTAAAGGGTTGTTATTATGTTCCTTATATTACTAAAAAAATTATTTCTGTATCCATATTATATACAGATGGATTTATTTTCAAGTTTGGAAATGAATGTTGCTCCTTTAATAAAGATAACTTTTGTTTTGGTAGGGCACATTTATACAATGGTATTTTTTTTGGATTACAAAAAATAAGTAATGACAATCGATAACGAAGATAATTCACATGACTCATACCACACCCAACTTTGGAATCACAGGATAGGTTATGTAAATAAGAAATGGTTAACAAAGTTACATCAAGATGGATATTTAGATTCACTATTAAATTTACAATGTCCATCCACTTGAGTATTCTGGTGGAAAAGATCCTTGAAATAGATCCCCGTAGTCTAGGTTATGGCTATGCCGCTACTCAGATAGTTTCAAGGTAGAATTTTAATTGTCCAACCACATTTAATAAAGAATCCTTGAAATGTTGAGTGAAGTCCTCAATTATAGGAATCATAACCTTGGTTTATTAAACATTTTTTCTTTAAAGAAGAAAAAAAGATATCTATAACTATTTCTTTTTTTACATGTTTAGTTAAATCGGCTCACTTCTCTCATAACAACTCCCCAGTAGTAGAAGGCACACTAAACTATGTCTGACAAGCACCTCATACATCCATTTTTGTCCAAATTCATGAAACCAAAGGCATTACGTCTAGATACTTATTTGAGGGATTTTATTATTACTTTATGAATGGAATCATTTTTTATTTAACATGCTCGTGTTATGTGATTGCACTCACAATTTAACAAAGAATTAAATATAACACATCCATCGTGTCTTAATTTATTTTATCT
Source organism: Viscum album (assembly GCA_963277665.1). NCBI lineage: Eukaryota > Viridiplantae > Streptophyta > Magnoliopsida > Santalales > Viscaceae > Viscum > Viscum album. The sequence continues at coordinate 1,927,384,131 of OY728160.1, forward strand.
ATGCATACTCATTTATTATTCTATGTGATCACATAAATATGAAAGTTTAAAAAAGTAATAATAAACCATGCATAAATAAATAAATAAATAACATGAATGATCTAGAGTATTTAATATTGGATGATCCATTGAGGATAAATGGATCAATTGTAGCCCTAGGGGTTGAATACAAGAGTCATGTATGACTCATGTCACAGCTCACACTCATGTCCAGTATATCCATGTCTTGTTTGGAACTTCACCAAATAATGGCATGATCTACATTTGTTTTCTTCTTCATCATAATACATGTATACTCACATGTTGGTGAGGGGAAATCAGGAATATGAAATACAAATTAATAACTTTAATTATGGGAATGAATACCCTTAAACATATAATGAGAGAGGAAGATGACATGTAGAGCATCATTTTTTTAACTAAGTATTATAAACATCTCACATATTTCAATAATTTAATTAAATAAATTAAATTTCAAACATACAGTGGTCGATCAATACTCAAGATTAGTCGACACCCAAAATAAATGCGTAATAGAATTACATTCACAATAAATTTTACTCTAGGGTAATTAAAAATTAATTAAAATAACTACATCTAATTCTAATTGACAAAATACATATTGAACGGTACCAAAATAATTTCAAATGCATTTCAAAAAAATATTTATTTTTTGAAAACAAATCGGGACTTTGAGAGGCCCAAAAACCCCTGAAAAAGTATTTGGAGCCATTTCTAGCCCTGGATGGGGCTGCGTGGCGGTCCCTCATATGACACGCGTGTTGAGAAGTAGTGGAAAGGGGGGGAAAACACTGCTACCCGCTATTCAATATAAAAAAATACTTTTTAAAAGGAATCACCCTCGTCATGCTAGCATAAGTCAACATCATATGGCACCCCCTTTAGTGGGGTGGCCTAATTTTCCAAAGGGGGCGGCCAAAGCTTCCCCACCATTAATTTTTTTTTGTTTTTATTTTTTCTTTCCATTTCTTCTAAAGCCCAGGTTTTAGTATTCATGAACTTTTTCTTCTTTTTTTGAATTACAAAATTTTTTGGAATATTCAGTCTGCTATAAAATATAATTATTATGGCCAGAGCACCAGGAATCACATGAATAGGTCACCACCCACCGAATCAGGTAAAAAAAATATTCAAGAACCAGCCCAAAAAATCCATCTATTGATCTTTAGATGCTGATATCTCAGTAATCTGATGTTAGATTGAATCTTTGTCTATGGTAATGTGACCGTAACGATTCCATATTTAGTGATTTAATGTAAATTTAAATTTAATAGGCTTAAAAATCATGTGGTCCCACTAATACCATTTTTGGTACCAAGACATGCAGCAGAGGCGGATGGACCAAGATTTTAAAAATTTTATTACCGGACAAATGAAACAACATCGTCTCCAGTGATGTGCATCCTTGTAAGAAACTCAAGGATCTCATGTGAATGGATTTAAGAACAAAATTAAATCGACCAAATGCCTTGTTTGATTTGAAGATGGTGATGTAATCAACTTGTTTTCGACGAACGTTGCTTGGAGGAATCAATATTGGATACCTCTAAATCATCTACACACACTTCAAAAACCTATGGGTATGTCGATCATCAATATTCAAATGATTGTGAGGAGAATCGATGATGGCTTTAATGTCTCGACAATCGCTGCTATCACGTTCCTTCAATCCGCAAAGGAAAACTTGGATCGATTCTTGGAACAAATATCTTCTCTCTCTAGGATGCAAGAGATATGGAATAGGAGCTCTCAAATTCGAGTGGATGAATATTCAAATGGATTAGAGCTTCCTCTTGATTAAATAGTGAAGTTAAATTACAAAAAAATGGATTCATGGCCCCCAAATATATATTACCTACTTAATAAAAAATAAACAAAATATTAATACCCATTAACTATGTCATAAATATCATTTATATTTTTTTTCCCTTACTAGTAAAATGAAAAATATATTACCTGATAAAATAGAGTCATTAGTTTGACTCATTATTCCAATAAATATTAAATGAATTTTTAATACTAAAATAATATTCATTCGTTAAATATTTTTACATGGATTCACTATATAATGTGTTAATACTATTAATGAATAAATTTAATATCAATTATTCTAAGCTCGAATAATATGAATTTATTTATTTTATGGAGTTTAATCAAGCTCATTCATTAATCAGACCCTATGATGGGGCCCTCCATGTCCTTTACTCCAATATATAAGAATTGGACATACTTTTGAATACGCTAAATGTGTAACCCTCTTGGCCATTATCTCGATAGCAGTGTGTAGTACTCAAAGGCCAGAAGCGAATTCTAGAAAAACATCAAGTCCCCTAAGGTGATAAAGTATAATCATAGCAATGGAAACCTCTTACCAATATACGTCATGTAATATAATCTCTTTATCTTGCGATGTCTCATAAAGCATGACACATACTTTGTTTCATCATCCTTTCATAAATTATTATTCATTGAACTTACTTGATGAACTTACCTTATTCTACCATAACCATGAATTTAGTAAAAGGTACTACCATCCTGATCTACTAGGCATGAGATGCCACTTTCTTTAGGAAGCGAAAAATTCTATTTTGACCATTCAATCAATGTCATACCACCAATAACGCACCCAATACAAGCTACCTCACCATGAAAAAATGTCATGGTTTTCAACTTACATCAAAGTACATAATCAAAAAATACACATTGATAATAATATCATATTATAATACCAGAACACATGTTCGCAGATAGGCACTACCAATGAAACTTGAAAACATGTGGTGTTCCTTTTGAGGGGCCAGTCCTCGTGATCTCATCTACTTGATATCAAGTGTGAACTTTATGAGAAGAAGTTTCGATTCTTATGTGACCCCAACACCTAATAATAACACATCAACTATGTTCTGTTAGAATAATGTATATGGACTATAATACATATCTTTTAGGATTATTTTCATAGTATCTAAGATTTTCATTATGGTTGGGAACTATCATAACCTTTTGATACAAAATGTATTCTAAGAACATTAAAAAAATATAATGGACATAGAAGTATCAACACAATTATGGTAAGATAAATACATTTATAAATGAATCTGTATATATGTAATGCTAATCAAAGTACATAATCTAAGGAACCCACTCAAAACACTTTGAGCCCCCCTTGATTGGATTTGGTCCTCGAGTTCAAGAGATCAACTTCTTAATGATCCAAGGTAATTATTCATCTCTTATTCTGGACTCTCTTTGAAGGGTTTTGTTATATTCTAATAAAAATTAGTATAAGTAGTGGAAGTAATTAAAATCCATTTTCCAAGGATCTCCATGCAAGATAATATGAAACCTTCATAAAAATTGAAATGATGAAACATGTTGTAAATAAGTGTACCAACACCAAATATCCAACACATCATTCTTCATCTCTTTCAGATGAGTTTGATAGAGATCACAATGTGGAAAAAATATTCCCACCTTTGTAGTGAATCCATGGGCCAAAGAGAATCTCTTAGCACATGAGAGGGATTCAAACTTTCATTCACAATGTGCCAGCATCTCATATGCAAATAAGGAAGTTGCAGAGAGCTATGGGTATTGAAAGGTTTTGGCCTATCATGAGGATCTCAATTTATCCCATATCATGTTCCATCACATGACCATGGTTTATAAAGCCACAAGGGAAACCCTCATGTTGTATCATTTTCTCATGTGTTCACAATGCATGAGTGGATACTTTGACCAATAAATGAATTCATCATATGAATGGTATAACTCTCCATCATTCCATCTTATGAAATGTTACTTGAATGATAGCATATGCTGGAGAAACACAAAATGATAACAATTATCATTTTTCCGCAATCTCATATTGTATAAAAAAAATATACCATTTGTTGGACTCCTTGTTTTAATGATCACACAATCATGTTTATTATGATATTAAGGTGTTTTATGTTTTATGATAAAATTTTATGTTATAAGACAGTTTGGCAAGAAATTTGGTTAAGTTTGAAAAAGTCTCACCACCAAGTATGAGACCCTATCAATAAAGTCTCACTGCCAAGGATATCTCACTGTCACCAAAGTCTCACCATCATCTTGAGACACCGTCAAGGAGGCTCACCTCTGGGATTTAGAATTGGCTAAGTACTGGGATAAATCGCTGTCAGCACGAGTCACCGCCAGAATTTAAATTTGATAAAATATGAGTCACCCCCAGCCTGACATATGACCAGAAGTTATCACCACTCAAGAGACTCACAACCAAGTTGTCTCACTTCCATATCATGGAACTGTTTTAATGACTCACCACCACACTGTGATTCACCGCTAGATTTAGACACCACCAGTGTCACCGTTCAAAAGATTCACCATCACTGTTATTTTACTTATCTTTTTGAATTACATATTTCTAACAGCTAGTGTATCAAATTTAATGCTGAAGATTATTTTAATGATTGAGTATTAACTTTTGAAAATAATGCATTAATCTTTGTTCTAGAAATGCAGTATGAGAACAGAAAGAATCCGGATATTCTTACCTCCTACTACTATTGTTGTTAAAAAGTGAAGAAAAATCCCTCATGTGGATATGTGGTATATGAAAGATAGTGTTGGAGATTATTAAAGATCCCTAGGAGTGCCATCCTTTCTAAATGCTACATGAAGCATACTGAAATACACTCAACTAAGGAAGCAAAATAACAACTTACATACAGTGCCTTCTTGTTGTCAAGAACAAGGAGTTTATGAAACTTTTTTCTACAGTAGTTTTCTGAAACACGACTCAAGATTCAGTTGAAATCACTTTCAAGGAGTCCTAACCTGTAGAGAATAATAGGCTGAGAAACTCTATCCCTTTACATCTCTTATTCTCTCAATCTATTTAGTTATATTTAAATTATGAGCATTGTATGTGAATACTCTATTTTATACATAGAATTTTTCCTGCTTTAAACTAGAATATAATTAGGTATCTTCTCAACACCATTTAATCTTATTTCCCACATGTTGTGGTAGAGTTCTGATTGTGACCTGATTTTTGTTTTCTTTTCCCCCAAAAAAACTGTGGAAGAGGTCCCCGTGTGGACCAGACAGTTGTTATACTGTTGTAATACCCGATCTAGGTTGTGGATCAAAATTTTATTTTATATAAACTATTTTGAAATATATTATTGTCAAGTGGAGAGTAGTATGTCTCTACTTGAGACTGAACCTCTTATATTCAAATTCTATTATGTTTTTTGTTTATTTTACTTCTAAGATTTAAAACCTAATTTGTTTTAAATAGAAAACAAAACCACTACTTTGATAATTTGTTTTAATTAGGGTTTATATAATAACTTTAGTAAATTGATTGCAAATGTTAAAATTAATATTGTATATGGTTTTTAACTGAGACCTAATCAATCTTTGAGAATTATTTTAAAAGTTCATGTCTTGAATTAAATTTATTGTTTTAACTAACTACTCTATTATATTTAAATCAAGAGATATTATTTAATTTTTTTAATAGAAATTTTTTTCAATACTCAATACACCCTCATCTTGAGATAATCACTCTGAGGAACATTTTGTATCAAAGGAAAAATATTTGGTATAAAAAATTTTCAAAAATTTTCAACAATGATTTTTAGTTGTTCTTTAAAGATCTTAAATTTATGTTAGTTCTAATTTTAATTCTTTAAATGTATAATAGAAAAGAAGGTTCTGCTACTAACTAACCTCCATTTTTAATGGTAATAGTTCGGCTCAATAGAAGATCAAAATGAAAATTCATATAGAGAGTATAGTTTTTATGATTTTGACTGCTATAGAGGATAAATATGAACTACCTGCAACTGCTAGAGCTACTTGGGATGAAGCTAACAAAAATGTTTATAATAATAATAGTAAAGCTATGAATGCCCTATATTATGCTTTAGGAGATGAGTAATTCAATGGAAATCCTACTTGTAAAACTGCCCTTAAAATTTGGGGCACACTAGCTGTTTCACATGAGGGAACAACTAATGTTAATGAGATGAGACTGAATACATATATTATTAATTATGATACTTTTAAAATGAAATATGGTGAATTAATTTCTAACATTTATCTTAGGTTTAATGAAATTGTGAACACCATGTGATCATTAGAAAATCCATAATCTGACAAAGATCAAATTATAAGGTTGCTAAGATGCCTTCCAGAAAGATGGAGAGACACATCTGTTTCAATTACAGAGTCACGTGACTTCAGAAAACTGCCAGTCGAGGAGATGATTGGGAAAATGATGGTGTATGAAGAATAATTGAAAGTCAATCAACAAGGATGATGAGCCAGAAATAATGTCAATAGCTTTCAAGTATACTACATCCAAACAAAAGGAAAAGGGAAAGGAAAAAAGTTGAATGTTCTAGTGATAGTGAGTCACCACCTGACAGTGATGAGGAGACGACCCATCTGACCTGATGATTTAAGAAGTTTTATAGAAAGAGGAGATTTTTCAAAAGGCCAAACTATAAAGGAATGTATGACAACAAAGGTAACTGGAAAAGAAATTGAAAAAAAGGATGACAACTCTAATGCAATTAACAATTAGGAATGAAAAAGGACATGTTAAGGCATACTATCCAAAATTAAAATACTAGAAGAAATATGATGGCATGGATCGAAGGCATAAGAAATCTATGAAAGTAATATAGTGTGACTTTGAGGAAAACTCTAGTGATTATGACTCTACTCATGAAGAGAAGTAAGATCAATCCAACATGTGCTTCATGAAAAGTCTCTAAGGTATCTGTTGTTTATACTATTATACCAGTGCTTAATAATGAAAATTATGAGAATGAACATAATGAAAATGACATGTATCAAGAAGAAATCTTTTAATATTGTAATATTCTTGAGTAAACTTTTAATGAACTAAGAGACAAATATAAGACACTGAAAAGGAAACATGATTTATCTATCAATATTAAATTGGATTTATCTATTGAAAAAGAAAATAATTCTTAGTTATTAAAAGTGAATAATGAGCATAAATTGTATAATAAACAAGTGAAGAATGATATAGAAAAGTTTACCAATGGTAGATAAACTCTTACTCAAATTCGAGGTAAAAAAGTTGCTCCAAATTATGTTACAGGTGTAGGATATCAACCTGGATAGAGTAGAATAGTTAAGAGGACATTTGTACCAAAATATAAGTTTGATAGTTCTACTACCAATTATTTTTATAAAGGACCAAACAAAGTTTTTATATAAAGTATCTTACAATCTGTTTATAAGAAACCTATTATAAAAATATTGGTTCCTAAGGCCCTGATTTATAACACTTCTAGACCCAAGAAAATATGGGTATCAAAATCATTTCTTCTATAAATTGTGTTTTATAGGAAAACTACTTGAAGACCTCCTATAAAAGTCTATGGTACTTAGATAGTGGTTACTCAAGTCATATGACAGGAGACTACTCAAGTCTCAAGATCCTAATAGAGGTTTATGGTGGTCATGTCACCTTTGGTGACAATTCTAATGGGAAAATCATCAGGCTTAGCCAAATAGGTATCATTAATTCAATTTTAATTTCTAAAGTACTGTTTGCTGATGGTTTGAAGTATAAATTTATTATCATCTCAGAATTATGTAATGATGGTTTTTATGTTAAATTTGAGAACAATTCATGTAATGTTTTTGATTCTACAAATGTTTTAGTGTTTACTATTTTAAGAAATGAGAATGTTTATGTTGCTAATCTTAATTATTTAATTTTTTCAAAAAAAATTTTCCTTGTGTTTTTTCCCAAATAATATTGGCTTTGGCATAGGAGACTAGACCACTGTAATATTAACTCACTTAGAAATCTTACTAGGAAATGTTTTATAAGGACCCGACCTTAAACATTACATAATCTTGAATTATGTGAAGACTTCACATTGAGTATCTTATCAAGTTTAGAGTTTTAGAGAATTATGCCACAACTATTACATAACAACTTGAATATTACAAGTAGACAATACTACCCAGTATCCATTTTTCATAAAATAAAAAATCTTAAAAATAAACATGTCTACTTCCATGTTTTAGAGAGCATGACTTTTCCTTGATAGAATCCTTAACCCTATTCATCTTTAAGTCCTGTGGAAAACATTTCAAAAACATGGGATGAACATAAAAAGCTCAGTAAGGGTTATAAAATAAAGAAGGAGAACATTAGCTCTTCAATAAATACAAATCAAAGAAACCAATACTTTTCTATCATAACATACCTTACAAAATCATAAGATTTATGAATAACACACAAAATTCATAAATCATAAAGGTAAATTATGGTATTCATAATATACATACATTGTAGCTATCACAAAAAAATAGGGAGTCAAATTTGGAATACCCATCATAGTATATTACCTAAATCTCTTAGGAGAAGCATTAAAGTTTACCTCAATCACATTACCCAATTCATTGGAGATCTCTCTCTGGCTCACCTGCCCTAGGTTTATCAAGGAACCACCCGTATATGTAAACAATGCCAAATAACTATAACATATTCATAACACATAATACAAGAATAAAGGAAAGGTAACATTTCCACATTCCAATAAAAATATATCAAATAAAGATATTTAAATAAACAATTCTTTATAAAATCATTTTCAAATCCATTTAAAACATTCAATAAAGATATTTTTGAATCAAAGTGTCCCATACCACTTCGAAGCTTTTAAAAGAATTATCATTTGAAAACATTAATGTCTATAAAAATAAATCCTAAAAACCATTTTTAAAACATGGACATTAATGAGAAATATTTAGAAAAATAAATCTTTAAAACATTTAAAATGATATTTTAGTTAAATATTTTTTAAAAAGAAGAGAGACGCTTGAATACATATAATTAAGGAATAACATTTCATCAGAACATTAAAATATCATAAGAATAAAGGGATTAATGATATATTATTCCAAAGTATATTATATACACCAGATAAGAGTGAATTGGTTCATAAAAATAATTATGTCTCAATGGAATGTAAATTGAGATGAAATCCCTTATCAAAACTATATCCTTAGAATAAAGATAAATCAATTATATAATAATGTGTGAAAAATACTAATACACTCAATATAAGTGGATATTAAGTGCAAAACAATTATATATTATTCAAACATATTGATATCATGAAATAATCAAGAAGTATAACTTTAAACTAATGAATTGAAATTGGGTGAATAAGTTCCCTTATAGAAATTTGACAGCTGAACGACGTCACTTTAAAATTCAGAAAATGAATGGATGTGAGAGAAAAGGGTATCTCATCACATGGAAATAAAATTTTCAGTAGTAAGAATATATAAGAACATATCCCAACATAAGAAGATGTAAATTAAAAGACATAACAAAAAAAAGTCTTTTAAAAAGAGGAGGGTCAAAGCTTCCCTTACCGATTTGGTAACTAACAAAACATACACCCCATGAAAGAAGGATCATACAATGAAGATGTAAATACCCATAAATTAAAGTATATTCCACAAGGAATACAATCATGGGTAGTACATATGCCACACAAAAGGGAATAGTGGTAAATATAACATGAATATCACAGGAATAAAAAGTGAGATGAAAACCCCTTACCACATTGCAATTCAATCGAGTCGTATGAAAAAAATTTTAAAACCACAAAATTAATCATAGAATAACATGAATATAAAAATAATCACTATATTATATATGAAATAGAAGTAAACAATACACCACATACAATAAATAAGTGGCGAACAATGGAAATCTCACAGAATTTGAAGTGTGATAAGAAATCCCTTACCTCGTGTCCGAATTGACTTGTTTGTTCCTTGTTCTTCCTGAATAATAAAATTAATTAAATTTATACTTGATTAAGAACCCTTTTCAAGTTTATTATTCCTTTTATATCACTTATTACCATCTTATAGACATTATATAATCATTTAAGTTAATAATTGTCGTTTTGTTGATATTTGGATACTTTTGTCAAAAATGAACACCTTATAATTACAAGTTATACATGTGGTAAAGATTCCATTATTTCCATAATTATATTCATGATTTAGATATCATATATATCATATATATCTAGTATATATATGTATTTATAATATTACATAACATTTAGAGGTAATAAATGAAATGTACCGTTCATGGAGACGGTAAACCGTACGTACACATGAACACTACTTTCATTTCAATTTTATATTTAATGGAATGAAAACATAGTGATAAATAAGTATATTATAATTCCAGTATAATATCATATATAATTTCAAAAACTCCATCCTTTATATGTCCCATGTATGGTAAGAACGAGTCATATCACTTTGAGGGGGTGGTAGTCCGCACATACTCAAATGAAATTATAGTGTTTAATCATAATGGAACCCATAAATATATGCTATCAATGTTGTAACCTACTCTGATACCATTTGAAGGTTCTGGGCACAACGGAAGTGCATGGGTCGATGTTCCCACTTGGCCTTTTTTCATTAACAATGATCAATCTGAGATCAATATGACGATAAATGTCTGTCTCCATAGATCGAATCACAGAAATGGACAAAGAAAAGGAAAGTCCCGGAACCAAAAAGTAGGATCATTACAGATTTATTATAATTAATTTAATCAATTTAAAAGAAATACCTTTTGGGTGTTCTTTCTTCGTTGATGTTTTTGGTCACGTTCTGATGTGATTCATCATTTAATTATAGAGGCCAAGTGTAGACATCCTCTAGAGGTGATCCACACGTGTACCTCGTATCTCGGGAGTCACCAAAGGAGTCTCTATGTGCTAGCATGGAGAAACATTTGCTTGCATTGTCCGCCTTATATCATCTTGATCTGATGGAAGAGGATCTCTATCGGTCATGAGAGTGTTCTTGGAGGAATAGGTACTTTTGGCCTTGAAAGAATTCTCCAAAGTTGTTATGCACAACGATTCTCTTGTGTGTTGGAAAAGAGTTGGGGTTTTGAGGATATTTATAATCAGGTTTGAGGTTGTAGAGTTATGAAAGTGAATAAACGTGTTACGTGTTTTATTTATTTCATTGACTATTATTTAAAACCCCACGTCGAATAATTAATTCCTTGACATGCGCCCACACTGATTATAATAAATATCATTTAAAACAATATTATACCCTCAAAATCCCAACTGGAAAAACTACACGGCGTGTATTAATAAATACACAACATGTACTTGTTTTTCTTTGAAAACTACACGACATGTACATTCAATGTACATGGTTTGTATATATTGTTTTCATTTATTCATTTCCTTTACATAAAGAAAACTACACGGCGTGTAATTATTAATACACGACATGTACTTGTTTTCCATGAAAAACTACACGGCGTGTAATCTTTAATACACAGCGTGTATATCATGTTTTTCATTTCCTTATTCCTCCATCATTAAAACGATTTATGCTTCCTTGAATATTTATTAAACCACGTACATGAATAATCTTTATTCTACTTGAGATACTTGAATACACTTAGTGTGTGACCCTCTAGGCCTCTTTCTCGTTGGAATTAGGCGGACTTGCCTAAAGTCCAAGATTACTGTCTAGCAACGGGTCAAGGCACCCAAGAGAAAGAAGTTGATGCCGCATTGACTTATCACCACATATGAAAACTAAATATGTAATTTAATTCCTTTGTCTCGATATCTCATCAAGCAGGTTTCACGGCAGTGTCATAAACCTATATGCTTGATCCTTCGTTCTTTGACTTCTTGAAAAAACTCGTCGTTTACACCATGGCCAAGGTATTTAATGCAACAATTCTATTTCAATAAAAGGGCTGAGATATCTACTTCCATAAATGGAAGGGAAAAATCCTTCCTCGACTTATCCATTAACAACATGTCACTCGTGACACACCCAAGGTACCCTACTTCCAGCCACCTATTTTTGTGACGGTTTTCGTCAGTAAATCTAAGTGTGCGAGTCCTGAAATGAGTTAATGATAATATTCCAGTCTATGGACCATTACACATGCTCATAGATAGAAATGTCCGATGAAACCAAGACATGCATAATTGCTACTGGTGGGTCTGTTCTCATAATCTCCCATCTTGGAGATTACCAAGTGCAGAATCCATTAGAGAGACTCTCGTCTTCTTACAAGTACTCACACACGACGGTCTGTATACTATGTGTCCTATCATAGTATGTCATCCAACCGTAAAACTTTATTTAAGAATATTTTTATAACATTTCAAGGTTCTAATCATAGTGGGGATCTGCCATACCCTTATCAATGCAACAAATATTCTAGGAAATTATTATATTATAGTCATGCAGAACAATGAACAATATATAATAAGTGAAAATTCATGTAATCAAAGTACAAAATAGTTGGTTCTCAGGACACCAACCCTTAAAAACTCCCACTTGGACTAGAACCAACAACCTATGACTTTTAGTTAGCTAGACCTCACATGATGATCATATTTCTACTGAGTTAAGGCTTTATTCAAGGGGTCCACCACGTTGTCTTCTGTGGAAATACTGCTCTCTGAAACTTCACCTCTCTGAGAAAAATCCCTCAAGAGATGATACTTATGATGTATGTTATTTGTCCTCTGATGTGACCTTGGCTCTTTTGGAAGTGCCACCACTGCAGTATTATCACAATAGAGTGTGATATGATCTTTACTGCTTGGTACTGCATCCATATCTTGGACAAAGCTTCACATCTATACTTCTTCTTTAGCTGCCTCAAAAGCTGCGATATACTCGGACTCCGCTGTTGAATTTTCCACCACACTTTTCATTGAAAACTTCCAGCTCACTGCCCCTCCATTCAAACTGTAGATGTAACCAATATGCGACTTTGTGTCATCTTGATCAGTATGGAAACTAGCATCTACATGTCCTCTGAATACTAGTTCCTCATCTCCTCCATAAACCAGGAAAAAATCCTTAGTAAGCCTCAGATACTTAAGGATTGTCTTGACTACCATCCAATGGTGGTCTCCCAGATTAGCTTGATATCTTCCTACCACACTTAATTCATAATCAACATCTAGCCTCATACATAGCATATCATAGATGACTGACCGAATCACGGATGCGTAAGGGATCCTTTCCATTCTCTTTCTTTCCTCACGTGTCTGAGGACACATTTTCTTGGAATGATGAATTCCATGTGACACTAGAAACAATCCCCTCTTGGACTGTTCCATACTGAATCTCTTCAGTATCTTCTCAATGTATGTAATTTGACTCAGGCCCAACATTCTCTTGGATCTATCATGATGGATCTTGATCCCAAGAATATATGCTGCCTCGCCTAAGTCTTTCATGGAGAAACATTTATGAAACCTTGCCTTAACTGACTGTAAGATAGATACTTCATTTCCAATTAGTAATATGTCATCCGCATATACTATTAGGAAAACGACTGCACTTCCACTAAAAATTTTGTAGACACAAGGCTCACATTCATTCTTAACAAATCCAAATTCCATTATAGCTTCATAAAAATGAATGTTTCATGACCTTGATGCTTTCTTTAATCCATAAATGGATTTTTGCAACTTGCATACCTTGTTGGAATCCTTTGGAGTCATAAACCCTTCAGGTTGTGTCATGTAGACATCTTTCTGGAGGTTCCTGTTAAAGAATGCTGTTTTGACATCCATTTTCAAAATTTTAAAGTCATGGTAAGCAGCAATTGCCAATAGGATTCTGATGGATTTCATCATCGCAACTGGTGAAAAATTTTCATCATAGTCAATTCCTTGATGCTGTCTAAAACTTTTGCAACCAGTCATGCCTTATAGGTGCTGAATTTCCCCTCAATGTCTAGTTTCTTCTTGAATACCCATTTATTACCAATAGGCTTTACATAAACTGGAGGATCTACCAAAATCCAGACTTGGTTTTGGTACATGCAATCCATTTCGGAATTCATGGCTTCTTTCCACTTAGAAATGTCTGTGCCTTCAACTGCTTCCTTGTAGGTAATAGGATCATCATTGTCAACCAATAATGAGTCACCATCCTCGGTGACAAAAAAACCATATCGTTCTGGTTCTCTCACCTCTCTTGTGCTCCTACACAGTTCTTATGTCTCTGGAACAAATTGTTCTTCCACAGGGATTTGAGGAATCTGTTCTTGTACCAACTCTTGTGTATCATGAGCCTCGACTTCATCTAAGTCTATCTCACTCCCACTATCTCTTTTGGAGATGTGCTCCCTCTCAAGGAATATGGCGTGTCTTTCCACTGTAACCTTTTTTTCTGAGGGGTTGTATAGGTAATAAACCCTTGTTTCCTTGTGATATCCTATAAAGATACACTTTGTGCCTTGGGGTGCAAGTTTGTTACATGAAGAGGCCTTGACAAATGCTTTGCTACCCCACACATGTAAATTCGATAACATGGATTTTCATCCACTCCATAACTCATATGGAATACCATTTATCGATTTAGTTGGTACTTGGTTTAGTATGTGTGCTGCTGTTTGTAAAGAATATCCCCAAAAGGATATTGGAAGACTCGTATGACTCATCATTGATCTCACCATGTCCAACAGGGTGCGGTTCCGCCTTTCACTTACACTATTCCACTAAGGTGTATAAGGAGGAGTGAGTTGAGATAGAATCGCAAACTCCTGTAAGAAATTAATGAAGTCCTGATTAAGATATTCTCCTCCTATATCTGAGCGGAGTTTCTTAATCTTCTTACCAAGCTGGTTCTCAACATCATTCTTGTATTCTTTGAACCGATCAAAAGAATCTTACTTATACCTCATTAAGTAAATATATCCATATCTACTAAAATCATCAGTAAAATTTATAAAGTACGAGAACCCACCCCTTGATTAAACTAGAAATGGTCCACACACATCTATGTGAAGTAATTCTAGATGCTCTTTAGCCCTTTCACCTTTCCTACTAAATGAGGCTTTGGTCATTTTTCCTTATTGACACGCATGACATACACCAAGTGGTTTTAGTTCGAAAGAATCTAAATACCCATCTTGATGTAATTTTGTCAAACATTTCTCATTGACATGACATAGCCGGTGATGCTAAAGTTGGGTTTGGTATGAGTCATGTGAATTGGCTTTGTCATCGATTCCCATTACTTGGTTTGTGTAGTCTAATACAGAAAGGCCGTTATATAAATGTGCCCTACCAAAACAAATGCTATCTTGATAAAAGTAGCAAAATTCATTTCCAAACATGAACTTGAATCCATCAGTATCTAATATGGATAATGAAATAATGTTTTTAGTAACAGAATGAACATAATGAAAACCCTTTAACACCAAGATCATTCCAGTTGGCAATGTGCAGTGGTAGTCCCCAACAGCTACAGCAGCAAGTCTGGCTCCATTGGCTGCTCGTAGATCTACCCCCCTCGATCAATCTTCCTAAATCTACTTGGTTCCTGTATTTGTATATAGATGTGAGCACCACAAGTATTATATAATGCCCAATTAGTAGAAACATATAGATTTCATTCGATAACAAATACACCTTAAGCTTACCCTTGCTTCCTTGGATGGGTGCAATTTTTCTTCCAGTGGCCCTTCTTGCCACATGCGAAACAAATAGTATCCTGTTCCCTTTCCTCCCCTTTTATCTTCCATTTATTGGAAGGCCTTGAAGAAGCATTGGTCTTAAAGCTCTTCACCTTCCCTTTCCTTTTATTCACCATGAGGAAAAAAGGCTTTTCACGCTTCCTATCGTTGTCCACTTGGCGAATAAGGATAAGGGGATCAGACAGAGACTTATCAATGTTGTTCATGTTGAAGTTCACAACAACGTTTGAGAACCTCTGGAGGAGTGATGCGAGAATGAGATCGGTACCCAGTTCTTCAGGGAGATTAAACCCTAGAACCTCCAAGTGCTAAATGTAGCCAATGAGCTTGACTACATGAGGTCCAGCTGGGGCACCCTCTCCGAGCTTGCTCTGGAATAGAGACTTGGAGATCTCAAACCTTTCCTGTCTTGCTCTCTCCTGGTATAGACCACAAAGATGCTCGAGCATGCTGTAGGCATTCATGTCTTCATGAGACTTCATGAGCTCACTAGACATTGATTACAACATCAGACATTGAATATCGAGTGCATCACTCAAATGTTGATCATAGACTAGGAAATCTTCATCACTCGCCCCTTGGGCAAGCAGATCAGGAAGTGAGGACTCCAGCACGTAAAAATTTCATTCATGTCTTAGGATAAACCGAAGGTGCCTAAACCACTCTTGAAAGTTATTTCTGGTGAGGATATTGTCTTTATCCAGAATTGATCATAGAGAAAATGTGGTTGATGAGGTTTTCATTTAGAATCTACAAATTAAAAGAGCATATTTATCAGTACTTTCTTGACTACATTTTATGAGAAATAATAATTTTTTTATTAAGTCATCCACTATTTTATCTAATCCCAGTAGCCCTCACTATTGAACTCAGAATGTCCAGTTGCTTTGATATTCTAGTGGCAAGGATCCATATTCCCCTTCACATAACCCCAACAAGGGTTGGTCAAGCTATTTGAAGGTATTTAGGTAGGAATGTCTTTGCCAACTGTGATATTATAGTTCCTTGATCTGTTGAGTGGACTCCCCAATCCTGAAATCCTAACTTGGATTTCCTCAACTCTTGCCTCCAATATTACACCAAGTCTAGCAAGGGATACTCCTCTTGATGTAATATGGTTAAGTCTACCCGATTCCTTTCATAAGGGATTCCTTTATAAAAGTAAGTGTCCCAACAAGGGTTGGTCAAACACATTTTTTTATTGAGTCTTTCCCTTAATCAAGTAATGGAAGGCTTGGTCTGACTTAATATGGTATTGAGGGATTTTAATTTTTATGCGTAGTTTCGCATTATCACATGCTTATTAATATTAAGTGATGCTTGCTTAAGTGATTAACCATGTTCCGATAATGTTTACGCATAGTCCGGTTTTTATTTTATTCCATCTTTACATGCTTTTTTATTTCATTAATTATGTGATCGTGACAACACATGCATAATAAATAAACCATGCAATCAGAAAGAAATAAAATAAGATTTTATGATCATGAGCTTCTATTGGTTAGCCTATCCAGAGGTTTGATAAGCTAACCCTGACCTAGGGAAAAATACCTTGAACTAATGGTTCATGTTTTACGGCTCCCATTTTTCCACCTTTGTATCTTCTTGTGTTGGTTTTGCCTCAGCTTTGAATTTCGAACCGTCTCCTATGTCTTGGGAGATCCTCCATTACATGGGTTTTACATTAAAGAAACCATGGGCACATAGGCCATAAATTTTATTGGAAGAAGGCTCGCAGGTCAAAAAATTTAAATTAAACAAATTTAAATGAAACTATACACACATACAAAGGGTCTTTGGTCTAGCTCATGATCATCCATAGCATGAAACATCATTTACGCGTATTTAGAATTCAAATTATTTTAATTGTTCTTTCATTTAAGATAAGTCACACTAGAATTAAATTAATTATTATCTTATAATTATTCAATTATTTATCTTAAATTCCTTTCTGAAATTCCTTGAGATTATTCTCATCCATATTGATTGTACAAGTATTTGTACTTTTGGAGGAAACCTGGTAAACTTTCTGTCAAGTACACGGCGTGTAGTTTATATTTACACGGCGTGTATTTCTTTTCACCCTTTATCCAAAGTACATGTCGGGGACTTTGGCGTGTTTTCTGAACTTTGGAAATTTTGGAGTACATGGCATGTAGATAAATCATACATGGCATGTACTTCCTTGTTACGTGGTAACCGGCTTGGCAATCCCGTGTGCGCAGAACACAGCTTCTCCTTGTACATGGTTTCACCTGAACCAGATTGGACTACATGATGTGTTTCTCCAACATACACACCGTGTATTCCTATTTTCCACACGCCATTCATTTCTGGTCAACACAACATAATAAATGCTTAGGCATACTCAATTCACATGGCGTGGTTTGGTGGACCAGTGCCAGTTCATTGAACCTAAGTACATGGTGTGTAGTTTTTATTACAAGTCGTGTACTCCTGTGCTGTACAGACAGAAAGAGAGGCTCCTCTAGATAAGTTCCTCATTTTTATTTTAATCAAAATGAAAATTAAAAGGTCATTTCTATGATATGAATCGATACATGAAGGAGGAAGAATAGATCTAATTTAATCAGATTTATAGAACGATTTATTTCGAATTTAATCAAATATAAATGCTTAAATTATCAACGAAAATTAAACTACTATAATCAATGTTGTAACCTGCTCTGTTACCATTTGAAGGTTCTAGGCACAGCGGAAGCGCGTGGGTGGATGTGCCCACTTGGATTTTTGTCATTAACAATGATAAATCCGGGATCGATACGATGATAAATTCCAGTCTCCACAGATCGAATCACAGAAATGGAAAAAGAAAAGGAAAGACCTGGAACCACAAAGTAGGATCGTTACAAGTTGATTATATTTAATTTAATCAATTTAAAATAAATAACTTTTGGGTGTTATTTCTTCATTGATGTTCTTGATCACGTTCTAATGTGATTTGTCGTTGCGTCACATAAGACAGGTGTAGACTTCCTCTAGCGGTGATCCACACGAGTACCTCGTATCTCAGGAAGTCGCCAAAGGAGTCTCTGGGTTCTAGCATGGAGAAACCTTTGCTTGTGTTGTCCTCATTAGATAATCTTGATCCGATGGAACATGATCTCTCTCGGTCTTGAGAGAGTTCTTGGAGGAAGTGGTTCTTTCGGCCTTGAAAGAATTCTCTAAAGTTGTTGTGCACAATGATTCTCTTGTGAGTTAGAAAAGAGTTGGGGCTGTGAGGATATTTATAATCAGATTTGAGGTTGTAGAGTTATGAAAATAAATAAAAGCGTTACACATTTTATTTATTTCATTGACTCTTATTTAAAACCTCCATGTCGAATAATTAATTCCTTGACATGCACCCATGCTGATTATAATAAATATCATTTAAAACAATATTATATTCTCAAAATCCCAACTGGAAAAACTACACGGCGTGTATTAATAAATACATCGCGTGTAAATTCAATGTACACAGCGCGTATATCTTGTTTTTATTTATTCATTTCTTTTCCATAAATAAAACTACACGACATGTAATTATTAATACACGACGTGTACTTGTTTTCCATGAAAAACTACACGGCGTGTAATCTTTAATACACAACATGTATATCTTGTTTTTCATTTCCTTCTTCCTCCATCATTAAAATTATTTAGGCTTAATTGATAATTATTAAACCACGTACGGTAATAATCTTTATTCTAATTGAGATACTTGAATACACTTAGTGTGTGAACCTATAGGCCTTTTTCTCGTTGGTATTAGGAGGGCTTGCCTAAAGTCCAAGATTACTGTCTAGCAACGGGTCAAGGAACCCAAGAGAAAGAAGCTGTCACCGCATTGAGATATCACCTCATACGAACGCTTACTATGTAATTTAATCCCTTTGTCTCGATTTATCATCAAGTAGGTTTCATGGCAGGGTCATAAACCTATATGATTGATTTTTCGTTCTTTGACTTCTAGAAATAAACTCATCATTTACACCCTGGCCATGGAATTTAATGTGACAGTTATATTTCTATCAAAGGGCCGAGATATCTACTTCCTTAAATGGAAGGGACAAATCATTCATCAACTTATCCATTAACAACATGTCACTCGTGACACACCCAACGTACCCTACTTCCCGCCAACTGTCCGCGTGACGGTTTTCGTTAGTAAATCTAAGTACCTGAGTCATGACATGAGTTAATGATAATCTTCCAGTATAAGGACCATTACACATGATCGTAGATAGCAATTTCTGATGACACCAAGACATGCGGAATTGCTACTGGCGGGTCTGTTCTCATAATCTCCCATCTTGGAGATTACCAAGTGAGAACTCCATGAGAGAGAGTCTCATCTTCTTACGAGTACTCGCACATGATGGTCTATATACTATGTGTCCTATCATAGAATTTCATCCAATCATAGAACTTTATTTAAGAGTTTTTCTATAGCATTTCAAGGTTCTCATCATAGCTGGGATCTTCCATGACCTTATCAATGAAAAAATTATTCCAGGACATTTGAAGGTTTTGGGCGCAGCGGAAGTGCGTGGGTCGATGTGCCCACTTGGATTTTTTTCATTAACAATGATCAATCCGGGATCAATACGACGATAAATGCCAGTCTCCACAGATCGAATCACAAAAATAGACAAAAAAAAGGAAAGTCCTGGAACCACAAAGTAGGATCGTTACAGGTTGATTATAATTAAATTAATCAATATAAAAGAAATACCTTTTGGGTGTTCTTTCTTCGTTGATCTTCTTGATCACATTCCGATTTGATTCATCATTGCGTCGCAGAAGCCAAGTGTAGAATTCCTCTAGAGATGATCCACACGTGTACCTCGTATCTCGGGACGTCGCCAAAGGAGTATTCGGGTGCTAGCATGGAGAAACCTTTCCTTGAGTTTTCCACCTTAGATCTTCTTGATCTAATGGAAGAGGATCTATCTCGGTCTTGAGAGTGTTCTTGGAGGAAGTGGTTCTTTCGGGCTTGAAATAATTCTCCAAAGTTGTTGTGCAAAACAATTCTCTTGTGTATTGGAAAAGAGTTGGGGTTGTGAGGATATTTGTAATCAAGTTTGAGGTTTTAGAGTTATGACAATAAATAAACATGTTACGCATTTTATTTATTTCATTGAATCTTATTTAAAACCCCCATTTCTAATAATTAATTCCTTGACATGCGCCCATACTAATTATAAAAAATAACATTTAAAACAATATTATATCCTCAAAATCCTGACTGGAAAAACTACACTGTGTGTATTAATAAATACACGGAGTGTACTTGTTTTTAATTGAAAACTACACGGCGTGTAAATTTAATGTACATGGCTTTTATATCTTGTTTTCATTTATTCATTTCATTTCCATAAAGAAAACTACACGACGTGTAATTATTAATACACAGCGTGTACTTGTTTTCCATGAAAAACTACATGGCATGTAATATTTAATACACGACGTGTATATCTTGTTTTTCATTTCCTTCTTCCTCTATAATTAAAACGATTTAGGCTTCCTTGAATAATCATTAAACCATGTACAAGAATAATCTTTATACTACTTGAGATACTTGAATACACTTAGTGTGTGACCCTCTAGGCCTCTTTCTCGTTGGCATTAGGCGGGCTTGCCTAATGTCCAAGATTACTATCTAGAAACGGGTCAAGGCACCCAAGAGAAAGAAGTTGACACCGCATTGACGTATCACCTCATACAAACTCTTACTGTGAAATTTAATCCCTTTGTTTTGATATCTCATCAAGAAGGTTTCATGACAGTGTCATATACCTATATGTTGATCCGTCATTCTTTGACTTCCAGAAATAAACTCATCGTTTACACCATGGACATTGAATTTAATGGGATAATTCTATTTCAATAAAAGGGACAAGATATCTACTTCCATAAATGGAAGGGAGAAATCCTTCCTTGACATATCCATTAACAACATGCCACTTGTGAAGCACCCAACGTACCCTACTTCCCACCAATAGTCTGCATGACGGTTTTCATCAGTAAATCTATGTGCATGAGTCATGACATGAGTTAATGATAATATTCCAGTCTAAGGACCATTACACACGCTCGTAGATAGAAATGTCTGATGACACCAAGACATGCATAATTGCTATTGGTGGGTATGTTCTCATAATCTCCCATCTTGGTGATTACCAAATGTGAACTCCATGAGAGAGAGTCTCATCTTCTTACGAGTACTCGCACATGATGGTCTGTATACTATGTGTCCTATCATAGTATGTCATCCAACCGTAGAAATTTATATAAGAATATTGTTATAGAATTTCAAGGTTCTCAGCATAGAGGGGATCTTCCATGACCTTATCAATGCAACAAATATTCCAAGACATTGTTATATTATAGTTGTGCAGAACAATAAACAATATATAATAAGTGAAAATTCATGTAATAAAAGTAAAAAACTAGTTGGTTCTCAGGACACCAACCCTTACAAACTTCTACTTGGACTAGAGACAACTACCTACGACTTTTTGTCCGCTAGACCTCACATTATGATCATGTTTCTATTGAGTCAATGCTTTAGTCCAGGGGTATTCCACGTTGTCTTCTATAGAAATACCACTCACTGCAACTTCAAATATCTAAGAAAAATCCCTCAAGAGATGATCCTTCCGATGTATGTTCCTTGTCCACTGATGTGACCTTGGTTCTTTTGCAAGTTCCACCGCTGTGGTATTATCACAATAGAGTGTGATAGGATCTTTACTGCTCGGTACTACATCTAGCTCTTGGATGAAGTTTCACATCCATACCTCTTCTTTAGCTGCCTCAGAAGCTGTGATATACTCGGACTCCGCTGTAGAATCAGCCACCACACTTTTCTTTGAGCTCTCCCAGCTCACTGCTCCTCCATTCAAATTGAAGATGTATCTAGTTCGCGACTTCATGTCACCTTGATCAGTTTGGAAACTAGCATCTACATGTCCTCTGATGACTATTTCCTTATCTCCTCCAAAAACCAGGAACATATCCTTAGTACTCCTTAGAAACTTAAGGATAGTATTAACTTCCATCAAATGGAGGTATCCTGGATCAGCTTGATATCTGCCTACCACACTTAATTCATATGAAACATCTAGCCTCGTACATAACATAACATACATGACTGACCCAATCATGGATGCATAAGATATCCTTTCCATTCCCTTCATTTCCCCATGTGTCTGAGGACACATTTTCTTGGAAAGATGAATGCCATGTGACATTGGAAACAATCCCCTCTTGGACTATTCCATACTAAATCTCTTTAGTATCCTGTCAATGTATGTACTTTGACTTAGGCCCAACATTCTCTTGGATCTATCACGATGGATCTTGATCCCAAGATTATATACTGCCTCTCCCAATTCTTTAATGGAGAAACATTTATGCAACCATGCCTTAACTGACTGTAAGATAGGTACTTCGTTTCCAATTAGTAAAATGTCATCAACATATTCTATTAGGAAAATGACTGCACTTCCACTAAACCTCTTGTAGACAAAAGGCTCACATTCATTCTTAACAAATCCAAATTCCATTACAGCTTCATCAAAACAAATGTTCCAGGACCTTGATGCTTTCTTTAATCCATAAATGGATTTCTACAACTTGCATACCTTGTTGGCATCCTTTGGAGTCACAAAACCTTCAGGTTGTGTCATGTAGACTTCTTCCTAGAGGTTCCCGTTAAGGAATGCTGTTTTGACATCCATTTTCATAATTTCAAAGTCATGGTAAGTAGAAATGGCCAATAGGATTCTGATGGATTTCATTATCGCAACTGGTGAAAATTTTTCATCATAGTCAATTCCTTGATGCTGTCTAAAACTTTTGCAACCAGTCATGCCTTATTGGTGCTGAATTTCCCCTCCATGTCTAGTTTCTTCTTGAATAACCATTTATTACCAATAGGCTTTACATCAACTGGAGGATCTACCAAAATCCAGACTTGGTTTTGGTACATGGAATCCAGTTCTGAATTCATGGCTTCTTTCCACTTGGAAACGTCTGTGCCATCAACTGCTTCCTTATAGGTAAGAGGATCATCATTGTCAACCAATAATGAGTCACCATCCTCGGTGACAAGAAAACCATATCGTTCTGGTTCTATCACCTCTCTCGTTCTCCTACGCAGTTCTTGTGTCTCTGGAATAGATTTTTCTTCCACAGGGCTTTGTGGAATCTGTTCTCTTACCAACTCTTGTGTATCTTGAGCCTCAACTTCATCGAAGTCTATCTCGCTCCCACTATCTCTTCTGGAGATGTGATCTCTGTTAAGGAATATGGCGTGTCTTTCCACTATAAACTTTTTGTATGAGGGGTTTTATAGGTAATATCCCCTTGATTCATTGGGATATCATATAAAGATACAATTTGTGCCTTGGGGTGAATGTTTGTTACCCGAAGAGGCCTTAATAAATGCTTCACTTCCCCACACATGTAAATTCAATAACATGGCTTTGTGTCCACTCCATAACTCATATGGAATACTATTTATCGATTTAGTTGGTACTTAGTTTAGTATGTGTGCTTCTGTTTGTAATGCATATCCCTAAAAGGATATTGGAAGACTCGAATGACTCATCATTGATCTCACCATGTCCAACATGGTCCGGTTACTCCTTTCACTTACACCATTCCACTGAGGTGTATAAGGAGGAGTGAGTTGAGATAGAATCCCAAAATAATGTAAGAAATCAATGAAGTCCTGATTAAGATATTTTCCTCCTCTGTCTGAGCATATTTTCTTAATATTCTTACCAAGATGGTTATCAACTTCATTCTTGTATTCTTTGAACCGATCAAAAGAATCTGACTTATAACTCATTAAGTAAATATATCCATATCTACTAAAATCATCATTAAAAGTTATTAAGTACGATAACCCACCCATTTCTTCAACTGGAAATAGGCTACACACATTTGTGCGAACTAATTCTAGAAGCTCTTTAGCCCTTTCACCTTTCCCACTAAATGGGGCTTTGGTCATTTTACCTTGTAGACACGCATGACATACACCATGTGGTTTTAGTTCTAAAGAATATAAATACCCATCTTGATGTAATTTTTACAAACGTTTCTCATTGACAGGACCTAGCCGATGATGCCAAAGTTGGGTGTGGTATGAGTCATGGGAATTGACTTTGTCATAGATTTCCATTACTTGGTTTGTGTAGTCTAACACATAAAGGCCGTTATATAAATGTTCCCTACAAAACAAATGCTATCTTTATAAAATTAGCAACATTCATTTCCAAAATTGAACATGAATCCATCAATATCTAATCTGGATACTAAAATAATGTTTTTAGTAACAGAAGGCACATAATAACAACCCTTTAACACCAAGATCATTCCAGTTTGCAATGTGAGGTGGTAGTCCCCGACTGCTATAGTAGCAAGTCTGGCTCCGTTTGCTGCTTGTTGATCTACCTCCCCTCAATCAATCTTTCTAAATATACTTGGTTCATGTATTTTGATACATATGTGAGAACCACAATAAGTATCTAATACCAAATTAGAAGAAATAGATAGATTTCATTTGATAACAAACGCACTTGAAGCTTTCCCTTGCTTCCTTGGTTGGGTGGAGTTTTTCTTCCAGTGGCCCTTCTTTCCACATGCGAAAGAAACAACATCCTGTTCCCTTTACTCCCCTTTGATCTTCCTTTTATTGGAAGCCCTTGAAAAAGATTTGGTCTTAAATCTCTTCACTTTACCTTTACTTTTATTGACCATGAGGACATAAGGCTTTTCAAGCTTCATCTCATTTTCCACTTAGTGAATAAGGATAAGAAGATTAGACATAGACTTCTCAATGTTGTTCATGTTGAAGTTCACAAAAAAGTTTGAGAAGCTCTAGGGGAGTGATGTGAGAATGAGACTGGTACCCAGTTCTTCGGGGAGTTTAAACCCTATAACCTCTAAGCGCTCAATGTAGCCAATGTGCTTGACTACATGAGGCCCAGCTTGGGAACCCTCTCCAAGCTTGCTCTGGAATAGAGCCTTGGAGATCTCAAACCTTTCCTATCTTTCTCTCTCCTGGTATAGACCACATAGGTTCTCGAGCATGATGTAGGCATTCATTCCTTCATGAGACTTCATGAGCTCAGTAGACATTGATGACAACATCAAACATTGAACGTCGAGTGCATCGCTCAAATGTTGATCATAGACCATGAAATCTTCATCACTCGCCCCTTGGGTAGGAGGATCAGGAAGTGAGGACTCCAGCATGTAAAACATTCATTCATGGCGTAGGATATCCCGAAGGATAAAAGTACAAAACAGTTGGTTCTCAGGACACCAACCCATACATGGTAAGAATGAGTCATATCACTTTGAGGGGGTGGTAGTCCACACTTCCTCAAATGAAATTATCATGTTTAATCATAATGGAACCCATAAAGATATGCTATAAATTAAAATTACAGAAGCATAAAAAAATAAACATAATATATATCATATAAAAATATAGTGTCATCATAATGGCCACCATAAGAGGTGGTTGGAGATAATTGAACAATCATCATTTCGTGAGGCGTTAGTTTTCCATTCACAGAAACAGTATGTTCATTACCCATTAGATGTAGGTGTGTGTAAGTGTAGTTAAAATCCATATAATAATATATCCTAGTATATTTAGGATTCTGGTGTTTTTATAAAAGAAAGGAAGGAAAAGAGTTTAGGGTTGGAGAAGTAAAATAAAAGAAAATAATTTAAGAGAAACCGTTACCTTTAATTCGGATAACTCCCTTTGGTTTGAACCAAAAGGACTTCTTCAAGTGCCTTATACCTAAGGTAAGGTTCTAGGAGGAAGAGAGGGATATTGAGAGATTATTTGGGTAGGGTTTGGATGAGACAAGGTGCTTTAGAGTTGTGAGGAATGTGTTAGAATTGAGGGATTTTTATAAGGGGGAGGAGGGGTTCTTTAGGAAAGTGTGAAAATATTATTTTATTATATAACGATTTTTGGTTTATAAAGGTCGAAAAATCATTATGGTAGAAGATAAGATGACTTTTGGTCGAAATAAATCCATCCAATAAGAATTTTATAGGTTTTGGATGTTACTTTAATATTTATAATCTTATTTTTTAAATCATTTATTAATGTGGTAAATACTGCATCATTATTGTGTCATAAATAATTTAATTTATTTGATGTCTATAAATTTTAAAAAAAATACCATGACGTAGGAAATATTTTTATCTTTCCAATAAATAATTATAGTCTAAAATATAACTTATATAACCCCATATAAAAATTAATTAACTAAAAGATATTTGTTTGTGTTATTTTTTCCTTTACATTAAATTAATTAATCTAAAGTGTCATCATCACTCTTAAGTGGCTCCATGGGGTCCCAAAATCGACCCGAAGATGACCATGGTCGTCCATGACTCATCCAATATGGTTAGGACAAATGTTGAGGTTATTTTGTATTATTATGATATTCTTTTTACCTTGAATTACCCTATTTACCTTTAACCGTGGTAAATAAAAGTCAAAAGTTACTATTTACCGAAAAATTATTTTCATCTCATTGAACCACATTTTACTTACAAAAAACAATTATGTATGTCAGATTTTTGAAATTAAATTCACAGAAGCGGTAAAATTTCATTTAAATGAAAAAGTTAGTATTTTAACTACTACTAAGTGGTTTCACTATTAATAAAAAATTGAAGTTTTTCATAAAAATACCAAAAATTCAGCCTAAGATATATTTTATATTCAGAATTAAAAAATGATGTCTATTTTACCAAATTAAAAACATATAATTTGCATTATTTAATTTAAAATTAATTCCCATTGTCAAAACAAAATAGCGTGTTTTTAAGAAACAATAACTATCAAAAGATTGATATTTGTTTATGTCCAATTTCAAAGTGAAATTAATTACAATTACCAACATTGGATAAAATGGTAAAAATATATTCTAATTACACTTTAAAACCAATTAAAATGATAATATAACCATATAAATAAATTAGATAAAAAGTCACTTTTGAGTTAAAATACAGTATTTTTCACTATTCATTAAAAAATGAACTTTTTCAGAAAAATACCAAAATTTTAACCAAGGTAAATTTTAATGTCCCGAATCTAAAGAAGAATTTTATTTTTTCAAAAATAATATATAAAAATGACCAAAACTATATTTTGAGAGGGTTCGCCATCAAAAGGCGTAAATCGACCTTTTAGTGAATATTAGAGAATTTATTCTTAAAATTATATTCATTCACATTTTAAGCCCCTAAATTTTATTGGATAAATGTAAAAAAATTTAACAAACATGTATAATAATATTTTAGTTAGTTCAATTAATTCCTTCCAATACAAGGACTAGGTGTTAACTACCATTTAAAATAATAATATTATATTATTAGTGTGCAACATAATATTTCAAAGAAACCTGTTGTTGCGTATCAGGTAAGCCATCAAACATAGAATCCCCATTAAATTAAAATTAATAATTAATTTACAAATATTAATAAATATTAAAATTTCATATTCTTTATTTACATGGGATGTTACATCCTTCCCCCTTTTGGGAATTGCGTCCTCGCAATTTTAAAATTGGTCTTGGAAACTTCATTGAAAGTCCCAAATCGGAAATAGAGTAAACAAAAATATCACCTTAAAAGATAGAAAGATATGTACAAAGGTCACCTAAGATAACCCATACTAGGATTCGATGAAAACATGGATATGGAGGAGAAAAAAAAACCATCATATTCTGATGGAGAGTGATAGAAAACATGATTAGGAGAAAGTTAACTCTCAGAAAATCACAAACTTGTGATGGGTTAAACAATATTTGATTCCTCGCTAGGAAAAGTTAACAGAAAATGTTTTTGTTTTAAGTTACTTTTCATTTATTAACCTATTTATGATCATAACTAAAAATATAAGGAAACACACTTAATTTTTATGTAGACTTTCATCCTTTACTAGATTTCTAACACAGACTCATATTTTCTCCAAACGATGAGTATTCAGGATGACTTGTTCACATTAAAAGTGCTATAATAAACTTTGATAGAGTCACATAATCCATAAAAGATGAACTATATATTTCCCTTTTTTTAGACATTAACTAAAACCAAAATGGTTAGTACGAGATCATATAATCCCCCAAAAGGATAATCCTTTATAAAAAGAAATACTACTATTAATCTCCAAAATTCAACAAAAAGTACCCAAAGTTCAAGAAAGACCATTCAATACACAATTGTCCTTAATATTCTTCAAAATAATAAAAAACTAATATTGAAACCCAAAACTCATAAGGATTTAAATCACATAGTCTTGCACAATAAATCTTAATATTTATCCCCAAAAACATCGACAACTCTTAATGTCTCATACTAAAGTGTAATTAACCTAATCACATATTCTCTATGATAGGTTAATCATTGCCATAAATAATCCAAATCAACTTATGTCAACAATAAAAACATATATTCATATAAAATAATACTTAAACCATTAATCCAGAATTAAAATCCCAAGGTATTCTATTTTCTGTAAGCATAAAGTGTTCCCAAAAGAGAGAATGTCATCCAAAATAACCATTATCACTTTATCACCAAATAATTTTTCTATACTAAGAATGTCCATATTATAAAACATATAATCCTAAATAAACTTATTCTTGATCAATAAAACCATTTAGCTAAAAATAATTAGTCATACTAACCAGGGACTTCACATAGTCTAGTGGTAGGTGATAAATCCCAATCACACTTTGGTTGAGGGTTTGATTCCTGCAACTTTTTCCGACATGACAGGTTGTCACACGATCTGTGTGTTTTCCTTTTTAAAAAACTATACAATTTCATAACATTCCAAAAAAATAGACAAATTCATCAAAAATAACCAAAACATAATTTATCCTCAAAGGTTATCTAATACCTTTCATTTTTCATTCGAAAATGTAATAACCATTTATCACTTCTAAAATAACTATGACTCTTTATAATATGATAACCATTATGGTTATGTCACTTATGCTTAAATTACACCCTAACCTCTAAATTTATCTAAACCGACCTCTGATATCAACTATAAGGACCCAACCTTAAACATTACATAATATTGAATTATGTTAAGACTTCACATTGAGGATCTTTTCAGGTTTAGAGTTTTATAGAATTAGGCCATACCTATTACATAAAAACTTGAATATTACAAGTAGACACTACTACCTAGTATCAATTTTTAATAAAATAAAAACTCATAAAAATAAACATGTCTAGTTCCATGTTTTAGACAACATGACTTTTCCTTGATATAATCCTTGAACCTATTCATCTTTAAGTCCCGTGGAAAACATTTCAAAAACATGGGATGAGCATAAAAATCTCAATAAGGGTTATAAAATAAGGAAGGAAAACATTATACCATCAATAAATAAAAATAAACGAAACCAATACTTTTCAATTCTAACATACCTTACAAAATCATAATATTTATGAATAACACACAGAAATCATAAATCATAAAGGTAACTTATGGCATTCATAACATACTTACAAATAGCTATCACAACTACATAGGGAGTCACATTTTGAATACCCATAACATTACATTCCCTAAATCTCTTAGGAGAAACATTTATTTTTACCTCCGTCACATTACCCAATGCTTTAGAGAGCTATCTCAGGCTCACCCGCCCTAGGTTTATCACGAAACCACCCATATAGGTTAACATTTCCCAATAACCATAACATATTCATAACACATAATACAAGAATAAAGGAAATAACACATTTCCACATTCTGATCACAATATATCAAATCAAGATATTGAAATAAACAATGCTTTATCAAATCAGTTTCAAAACCATTTAAAACATTTAATAAAACAATTTTTGAATCAATGGAATGACATTTAATAGTAACTTTAAAATATCATGAGAATAAAGGGATGCATCATATATTATGCCAAATTTCATTATATACACCACATAAGATTGAATTGGTGCATAACAATAATGAAGTCTCAATGGAATGTAAATTGCGATGAAATCCCTTATAAAAATTATATCCTTATATTAAGGATAAATCAATTACATAATAATGTGTGAAAAATAATAATACACTCAATATAAGTGGATAATAAGTGTTAAAAAATTAGAGGTTATTCACACATATTCATATCACTACATAATCAAGAAGTATAACTTTAACCCAAAGAGTTGAAATTGGGTGAATAAGTTCCCTTACTGAAATTTGACAGCCGAACGACTTCACTTTAAAATTCAGAAAATGAATGGATGAGAGAGAAAAGGGTATATCATCACATGAACATAAAATTTACAGAAATAATGATATATAAGAACATATCCAAAAAAATAAGAGGTAAATTAAAAGGCATAAAAAAAGAATTCTCTTAAAAAGAGGAGGGTGAAAGGTTCCCTTACCGATTTGGTAACCAACGAAACATACACCCCATGAAAGACGGATCATAAAATAAAGATGTAAATACCAATAAATTAAAGTACATTCCACAAGTAATACAATAATGGATAGTACATATGCCACACAAAAGGAAATAATGGGAAATATAGCATGAATCTCACTGGAATAAAAAGTGAGATGAAAACCCCTTACCGCGTTGTAATTCAGTCGAGTCGTATGACCAAAAGTTAATAACCAAAAAATTAATCATGTAATACCATGAATATAAAAATAATCATGATAATATATATCAAATGGAAGTACACAATACACCACATGCAATAAATAAGTGGTGAATAATGGAAATATCATGGAATTGAAAGTGAGATAAGAAATCCCTTACCTCATGTCCGACATGACTTGTTTGTTCCTTGTTCTTCCTGAATAATAAACTTAAGTTAATTTATACTTGATTAATAACATTTTTCAAGTTTATTTTTACTTTTATATCACTTATTACCAAGTTATAAATATTATGTAATCATTTAAATTAATAATGGTTGTTTTGTTGAAATTTGGTACCTGAGTAAAAAATGAACACCTTATAATTACAAGTTGTCCAAGTGATCAAGAGTCCATTATTTACATAATTATATTCATGATTTATATATCATATATATCATATATATCCAGTATATATATGTATTAATAATATTACATAACATTTAGAGGTAAGAAATGAAATGCACCATTCATGGAGATAGTAAACCGTAAGTACGCATGAATGCTACTTTCATTTCAATTTTATATTTAATGGAATGAAAACATAGTGATACATAGGTATATTATAATTCCAGTATAATATAATATATAATTTGAATAACTCCATCCTTTATATTTCCCACGTATGGTAAGAACGAGTCATATCACTTTGAGGGGGCGGTAGTCCGCACTTCCTCAAATGAAATTATCGTGTTTACTAATAATGGAAACCATAAAGGTATGATATAAATTAAAAATAAAGAATAATAAAGAAAAAACATAATATATATCATATATAAATATAGTGTCATCATAATGGCCACCATAAGAGGTGGTAGGGGATATTTGAACAATCATCGTTTCGTGAGGCGTTAGTTTTCCATCCACAGAAACAGTATCTTCTTTACCGATTAGATGGAGGTGTGTGTAAGTGTAGTTATAATCCTTATAATAAAAAAATCCTAGTATATTTAGGATACTAGTGTTGTTATAAAAAATGGAATGAAAAGATTTTAGGGGTTGTAGAAGTAAAATAAATGAAAAACATTTAAGAGAAACAGTTGCCTTTAATTCGGGTAACTCCATTTTGTTTGAACCAAAAGGACTTCTTGACGTGCCTTCTACCTAAGGTAAAGTTATAGGAGGAAGAGAGGGATATTGAGAGCTTATTTGGGCCGAGTTTGGATGAGCCAAGGTGCTTGAGAGGTGTGAGGAATTTGTTATAATTGAGAGCTTTTTATAATGGGGAGGAGGGGTTCTTTAGGAATGTATGAAAAAATATTTTATTATATAACTATTTTCAGTTTCTAAAGTTCCGAAACTCATTGAGGTCAAAGATAAGACGACTCATGGTCGAAATAAATCCATCCAATAAGAATTGGATAGGTTTTGGATGTTATTTTAATATATATAATCTTGTTTATTTAAATCATTTATTAATGAGGTAAATACTGCATCATTATTATGTCATAAATAATTTTATTTATTTGTTGTCTAAAATTTATAAAAAAATACCATGATGTATGAAATATTTTTATACTTCCAACTAATATTTATAGTTGAAAATATAACTTATATAACCCAATGTAAAAATTAATTTACTAAAAGATATTTGTTTGTGTCATTTTTGCCTTTATATTAAATTAATTAATCTAAAGTGTCATATCACTCTTAAGTGGATCCATGGGGTCCCAAAATCGACCAAAATATACCCATGGTTGGAAATGACTCATAAAATAAGGTTAGGAAAAATTTTACTGTTATTTTGTATTATTATGATATTCCTTTTACCTTGAATTACCCTATTTACCTTTAACTGCTGTAAATAAGTCAAAAGTTACTATTCATCAAAAAATTATTTTCATCTTATTAAACCACATTTTACTTACTAATAACAAACATGTATGTCGGATTTTTGAAATTAGATTCACATAAGTGGTAAAACTTCATTTAAATGAAAAAGTCAGTTTTTTAACTACTACCAAGTGTTTTCACTATTCTTCAAAAATTTATGTTTTTCAGAAAAATACAAAATTTTTTGCCTAAGCTATATTTGATATTATGAATTCAAAAATGATTTCTATTTTACCAAATTCAAAACATATAAGTTGAAATATTTAATTTAAAATTAATTCCCATTGTCAAAACAAAATAGCATGTTTTTAAGAAACAATAACTTTCAAAAGATTGATACTTGTTTATGTCCAATTTCAAAGTGAAATTAATTAAAAATACAAAAATTGGATTAAATGTTAAAACTATATTATAATTACACCTTAAAACCAATTAAAAAGATAATATTACCATGTAAATAAATTAGATAAAAAGGCACTTTTGAATTAAAATACAGTATTTTCACTATTCATTAAAAAATGAACTTTATAAGAAAAATACCAAAATTTTACCCAAGGTAAATTTTAATGTCCCTAATCTAAAGAAGAATCTTATTTTGTCAAAAAGAACATATAAAAATTAACAAAACTATATTTAGAGAGGGCTCACCATTAAAATGCGGGAAATCGACCTTTTAGTGAATATTAGAGCATTTATGATTAAAATTAGATTCATTCATATTTTAAGCCCCTAAATTTTATCTGATAATTGTAAAAAACATTTAACAAACATGTATAATCATATTGTAGTTAGTTCTATTCATTCCTGCCAATACAGCAGCTAGGCGTTAACTACCATTTAAAATATTAATATTATATTATTAGTGTGCAACATAATATTTCAAAGAAACCCATTGTTGCGTATCAGGTAAGCGATCAAACATAGAATCCTATTTAAAGTAAAAGTAATAATTAGTTTAAAAATATTAATAAATATGAAAATGTCATATTATTTATTTACCTGGGATGTTACAGGTTTAGTTAAGGATCTACCAAACAAGAGTTCCCAAATGATAAAATCTGTAACCCCTCTCAAAAAATGAAAACAACAAAAAAATTCTTTTAAATTAAATAAAGAAGTTTTAACTTCTAAATATATTGAGTTGGTATATATATATTTATTTGGACCATCCAAAGTTTCTAGTCTAAATGGGAAACACTATATTTGTGTACTAGTATATAACTTTTCTATGTAAACTTGGGTTTTTTTAGCTCACAAAAGTGAAACTTGTTCTTACTTTACCAAGTATACTAGGTCTGTATAAAACTTAAGTGGACTTAGGATTGAGACCCTAAGAAGAGAACATGGTCGTGAGTTTGAAAATCACGAATTTTAATCTTTTTTCTCACAAAATGGATATAGTCATAACTTCTATGCTTCTAGGACCCCTCAACAGGATTAAGTTTTAGAAATAAGGAATAGAACACTTCAAGAGATAGCCTGAATTATGATAAATGAATATGAATTACCTATCTAATTTTGGGAAGAGGCTATGAATAGAGCCCATTACACAATCAATAGTATTAATTATACCTATCTTGAAAAATTCCCCTTATGAGCTCTGGAATAATAGGAAGCCTAAGATTAATTACTTTGGAGTTTTTGGTTGCAAAGTATTTATTCCTAACACCATGGATAATCTTGAAAAAGTTTCCTTCAAAAATGATGAATGAATTTTCCTAAGTTATTCAACCTCTAGTAAAGCCTATAGAGTTTTCAATAAAATAACCAAGATTGTGGAAGAATATGTTCACATAAAATTTGATAAGACATATCCACATGACCCCAAGAACTCCTTAGAAAACCTTGAGGATGATTTA
The DNA here is from genome assembly GCA_963277665.1 of Viscum album. Taxonomy (NCBI): domain Eukaryota; kingdom Viridiplantae; phylum Streptophyta; class Magnoliopsida; order Santalales; family Viscaceae; genus Viscum; species Viscum album. The sequence goes on from OY728160.1 coordinate 1,927,419,139, forward strand.
TCTTCTCTGAACTTAAATACCAAACTTATTGATTCCTTTATGAAATAGTCAAAGAAATCATCTAGTTTTGAGAAATTTTCCAGAACATCCATAACCAGAACCTGAATAAGATCCTGAAGTCACAAGCCCTTCTTTTACTAGAGTTGTTAGGACTCTTAAGTATCATCCTTTATTTGTTGTAGTTGGATACCTAGATAGAGGTACACATACCAGAGCTTCTTTCAGAAATCAATTTGAACATCATGCATTCTTGTATCAACTTGAACCAAAGAACATCAATGATGAAATTAATGAAGAATGTTGTGTAATGGCTTTGCAAGAAGAATTAAATAATTTTGGAAGAAAAAAAGTATGGGAACATGTGGTTAGCCCCAAGGACACAATGACTATAGGAACTAAATGGGTGTTTAGAAACAATGTAGATAAATCAGACACAATAGTAAGAAATGAGGCTATATTAGTTGCACAAATATATAGTCAATAAGGAATATATTATGAAAACACCTTTTCAATAGAATCCATACTAGAATCCATTATAATATTTTTTCCTATGCATCTTATCATGATTTCAAACTTCATAAAATGGATGTCAAGAGTGCATTATTAAATAGGTATATAGTTCAAGATTTTTTGTTGAACAACCTCCTGGTTTTTAAAATCCTAATTTTCAAAAGAGTTCTCAAATTAACAAAATCTTCATATGGTTTAAAAAAATCTCATAAAGCTTTGTATGATATGTTCAACACTTTTCTTATTTCAAAAGTATTTTTAAAAGGGATAGTTGATCCTACACTTTTTATAAAATTTATTTCAAAAGATGTTTTAGTTTTACAAATCTATATAGATGATATTATTTTTGGATCTTCCAAAAATACCATATGTACAGATTTTTCCAAAATTATGCAAAATGATTTTAAAATGATTGTAATGGGTGAATTTTAATTCATTCTTGGTTTTAAAAATTTTCAAAATAAATAATGAATCCTTTTATTAAATCAAAGTAAATATACAAAAGACCTTTTAAAACATTTTAACTTGGACAACACTAGTGATATTATTTTGAGTATCATATGTAAATTGGATCTTGACAAAGTTGGGAAACTAGTGGATAAAATTTATTATAGAGGTATGATTGGAAGCCTTTTCTATATTACTACTAGTCGACCAGATATTATGATTATTGTGTGTATGTGTTCCCACTTTCAAGAAAATGAAAAAGAGTCAAACTTGATTATTATAAAAATAATTTTTAAATACCTCAAATATAATACTAATTTACGATTGTTTTACCCAATAGGATAAGAATTTTATTTAGTTAGTTATTCAGATACTAATTTTGGTGAATTTATGTTAGATAGAAACACCCATGACAAGACTATGGATATCAATTCTGACATGCCCCTATAAACTGTGATGATACAAGTGTTATAAATATTTCTAAGAATCTTGTGTCACACTCTAAAAAAAAACATACAGATTTAAGACATCACCTTTTAAAAGATCATTTTCAAAAGGGTGATATCACTCTTGAATACATTGGTATAGAAAATCATCTTTCTGATATATTCACTAAGCGTTTGAATTCTAAAATAATGAATTACATAAAACATGAATTTGGTATGGTCAATTTTGGTTAAGTTTAATTTTCTAAGACTTGCCGTTGAATATTTATCATCATTGGGTTTGTCTCACTATTGAGAATGTCTCAACATTGATATTTCTCACCATTGAACTCCTCACTGCTGGTTTATCTCATCGGTGGAATGTTTCATGCCTTTTTCAATGTTTTATATTTCATGTTATATTTTTTTAAACCACCGGTCTATTTTATTTTTCCACTTTATTTAATTTTCACACAACTTGATTCAAATGTTTTCTGTGTTTTGGATTTCAAGTATTATTTCAATTTTGATTTTCTAAATCTCCAAACCCCCAAATGATAATAAATATGATACTTTGTCTAATTTCAATGCACCTATTTTCTCACACCTTTTTCTATTAAGTCATGTATGGTATTTCTTTCCCAACATTTCGACCTTCCCTTTTCCTTAGACGAAGTCAACCGAGCCGACTTACATGGCTAGAGTGAAGCGACCTTCAAATTCATCACCAAACAAGTTGTGTTCTGCAAAGAAAGAGAAAGGGGACCCGAGTCATCATGTTTCAGTTGGTCCAATGAATTCCAAGATTTCAAAGAGGGTGGTTTTTCCATAAAAGAAAGTTCAAGTTTAATGGTTTCTTTCAAGTAAGTCGTTAGTGCTTGAGGATATATAGAACTAAGGATGGGTGGAATGTTTCTCTTCAAATGAGAGACCTTTTTATCCTAGGTTGGTATATTAGTTCTATCAGTATGTGGAATTCATTTTTGAAGAATAAGAAAATGAATACTGGGTGTGAATCCAAATTAATGGTAATAGAATCTCCTTTTCGTCGAGGCAGTGGTCTAGTAGTTTAAAAGTTCCACATGAGGGTGTATTTAAATATTATCAAGGAACCATTCTAGATGATGGTGATAATTTTATCTAGAAAGATATCCTTTATAAATTAATTGGATATTGAACAGTCAGAAGACCAATTGATTCAGATTTGGATGGAGAATATCGATTAGTTTTCAAGTTCATACAACATATGTTGTGTCCAAGGAAGGATGAATTTGCTACCATGATGTACCAGGATGTCTACATATTGTCTTTGATGAAAATAGGTGCGAAGATAAATATCTGTAGTAACATTATGAATTATATGATGGAAATGATAAAGCCGAATTCAAGATCAAATTATTTGATCTATCCTAATATGATTTCTGTTATATTAAAAGTTAAAGGTCTGGTTTCTGAAAATGAAGAATCTGTTGGGCATTGTGGTGGATTCTGTATTACTAGAATAATTTGTCGAAGAATGAAAATTAGTTTTAACCCATGGAAGAATAAATGGGTAGCTGAAAGTCAAAATTTGTATGATGAGTTTAATATGATTTACCACCCTTCTAGACCGAGAAATATTATGGACCCTGTTATAGAGCCTGATGAGGTTGTGGAATACTCTGATAGTGATAAGGAAGAATAGGTTGCTGCCTCTAGAGAATAAGAGAATAAATTTTCTATTGATAAGGGAAGTGACCCTAACCTTCCTCCGTGATCTTCTGCAATATCTTTTGGTGCTCCTAGCCTGCGTAGGACTCATTATAAAAGATAAAAATTGATAAAATGTTACAAGGATGAGACTGAAGTCTCTCGAGAAGATCAATTCAAGAAAAATTAAAAATATCCTGAGGAAAATGAAGGTGGTGATGATGAAAAAGATAAAGAAAAAGAAGATGTAAATGATGATGATGATGAAGTAATAGATCCTAATTCTTCCAATGGGAAAATTAGAAGAGTGGATATTGAGATTCCTCAAGATCTTTGTTAGTGAAGTGGATGTTGCTGCCAGAGAAGAGGAAGGTGCATCTGTTGAGGGGGAGAAATCCCTAAATCTAGGAATTCACCAAGTTGTTGATGTTTCTATTGATTGAAATTGTGTATATATTTCTGATGATCAGATGGTTTCATATTCAATTGTTGTTGATAAGATGATAGTTATTGTTGTTGTTGAGAAGTATACAACTGAGCAGATGGAAGTTGAGCATGATCAACAAGTTGTTGGTGAAAAAAGATCTGTTGAGACTCATGTAGTTGAGACCCCTTCTATAACATCCATGACTCATTTTAATTCTATTTTTCATTAATTTATATTCTTGATTTTCTTTCAGGGTATCCCATGTATTTTTGGAGAAAGGGGAAGTTACATCATGATTTGGGCCAAACCGTGAGCCCATTTCCAGATTTAAAAACAAAAATTGTTTCAATTTAATTCCTTATTTTTTTTATCATTTTTCATCTGTTCCACTTCCCACTTAGAATTCTTTGACCTATTCAAACCACCATATCCTTTTAAACCCATTATAAACTCATAATCGTGGTGGATTTGGGAGATTTATTCAAGAAATGAGACAACCCGTGATGCCATTTACAGTTTTAAAAAAATAATTTAATTCTTTTATATAGTATTATTTTTTTTAATATTTTTCAGTCATTATACCTCTCATACAATACCAAAAACCCTATACTCACCCCCATGTTCCATGTTACCTTTTTGGAGCTCATATTCATTGGGGATTAGGGAGAACTTCATCAAGGTTTCTCAAATCGTCTAGATTTGAAAAGGTAATTTGTTTATTTCATTAATCATTAATTTTTAACTCTTTCCCCCCCATTTCAGTCCCCACCTGACCTCCTCAGTCTTATTCAAACCTCCCATTCAATTTTGTCTACTAGGAGATTCAACTAATTGGGTATTTGGGGTGATTTCTTCAAAGTTCCTCAAGTAAGTGAGTTTCCTCTCTTGTTTTTTTCATTTCCATAGGGTTTCTTCCAATTTTCATGAATCCCAAAATTTCCATAAGTTTTAGATTCATAAATATGGTTTATTTGAGTTTCTTGGTCCAATTGTTTGGTTCTAGGTTTGTTTTTACTTCCTTGTGGTTCGACGGTGGTTTGGTTGAAGTTTCGCACAAGGATTTGAGGGTTTTGACATATATTGTAGGTGATTCCACATGTAAGCACTGTAGAATAAGTTATATTGCTGTATTTATTTTTAGTTTATGTTCCTATTTTTAATTTTTTTAATATGAAAAATATTTTTTGTATCAATTGTTAAGCGGTTGATTTTTAAGTGCCAATTTTGTGCGAAAATGGGTGTTTTACTTGTGCATTCCATGTTGTACCAATTGGTGTTGTTTTTTAATTCATGTAATGACTTTATAAAATTTTTAAGTGCTGTGAATTCTATTTTAGTGAAATATTGGTATTCATTTTGTGTTAAAATAGGGGTTTAAAATAGATTTTATGTGAAAAGTTTTGTTATAACTTGTGAAATTGTTTTATGGAAATTATAATTTTTTTTAGTTATACAAATGGTGAAATGAATGTTTAGCTACTGTTTTGAGTGTGTATTACCATAAATGGTGTTTTTATGCGTAAATGGAATTTGGAAGTATGTGGAACTTTCTTGAGCACAAATAGGGAAACCCGGGTATCTTGGTGGGCAGACGTGTACTAGCATGCTAGTGATCAAGAGTGGTTTTGTCCCTGTTTCACTTATCAAGTTTGATGTTGACAATACTAAAAAAACTATGATGATGATTATTTTAGGGACCACTAGGTTATGGTTGATTCCCCTAATAGTGGCTCGTGCATGAGAACAGAAATTATTATGGTTACTTTGACACCGAGATGCGAGGTACCTGGGGCTCATAACTAACTAGTGCCTAGGGGTGTTCCCGTGTTGAGTGCTCATTGACTATTTGGAATTTAAATTTTTATTATGGTGTGTTTGGATGGAAAATTCAGTATCTTACATGTTTTATTTAAATTTACCCATTTTTAAAGCTACCCACTTTGAAAATCGTTTTCATTCACAAGATACACCCTTTGAAATTATTGCTACAATTATTTATTTATAACAGTTGCATGATTTTTATATTATAATGCTTGCCACATGGAGTTTTTGGGTGGTAAAAAATTGGTCTTTGAATCACACCCTACTTATACCATTGGTTGAAATTAAACTTTATTATGTTTTTCACAGGTAAGGACAAGGCCTTTGGAGATGGCAATTCAGGTTGCTAGTTGCTTCTGTGGTGTGGTGTTGTGGAGACAGCTCGTGGGTGATGAAACCTTGTCATGTGGTGGTCATTGGGATGTTTTTCTAATACTTTTGTAGTTTTTTACCTCCCATGTTATTTTTAAAACCTTGTATTCAGTCCTAAATTTTAATTAAGGATTGTTTGGAATGAATTTTCATATTCGGTTTGTTGATTGTTCTTGTTTGTTTTATATATCCTAACTGAGGTAAATCGTTCCCAAACCATTGTTTAAGATACCTGGGAACTTGTGACCACCCATGGGGATAGGGAATTCCCTTCGAGACTTTCCACAGACTGGGTCAGGTGCCGACTTTAATGGTGACTAGATTCGGTTCGTGACAAAATGGTATCAAATGAGGTTTATCTTTTTGGGTCATATTATTATTTTGGGGTGAGTCTGGTTGGACAGGAGCTAGGAATATTAGAGCTCAGGGTTTTGGTTATGAGTAGGGTGGCTGGACAGTACCTCTCATGACAAACTCTGAGTCACCATGAGATGTTGATATTGTTTGTTTGACTTCTTTTCCAGGTGGGATGTGCGAGCTGCAGACTGCATGTAGACATCGAGTGGGAGTGAAGTGGTTGTTTATGTCATTGTTGTGATGTGTTTGAAATATTTATTTTTGATGTAATTGATGGAATTTTTCATAATTATTGTACCAATGATTTCTTTTGCAACTGTTTACTTGTGTAGCAACATGCCTCTCTCGAAAGCTCTCATACACCCACGAGAGGACGCCAGAGAGAGTTCTCCCTCAATGATTGATCCAAAGATGGTAGAAGATGTGGTCAGGACTATTCGAGCCCTAGGATAGGGAGTAGATCATGCTCCTGCTCTAGCTAGGGAAGAGGATTCTGGTCCAAGGAAGGACAAAGCCCAAGAGTTCCTAAAAAACAAGCCTCCTAATTTCTAAGGTAGCACAAAACCCTAGGGAGAAGAGTTGTGCCTCAAGAATATCAAGCACATGTTCGAGTTTCTTGACACATCCATAGAGGTCAGGTTGAAATGTGCCTATTTTATGTTAGAGGGTCCAAGCCGTAGGTGTTGGGAATAAGTGCTTTAATCTGGGAAGCATGAACAGATGAGATGGAAGGACTTCAAGGTTTCCTTCAATGACTAGTACTTCCCTAAAGTCTTGGAATATGATAGATCCCAAGATTTTATGAAGCTGGTTAAGGGGGGCCTTTCAGTGATGGAGTATACCAACCGTTTTGCTGAACTGGTCTGGTCTGCACCAGAAATGTTCTCCAATGAGTAGATGAAGGCCCAAAAGTTTGAAAGGGTCTTGTGACCAGAGATTTATTCTTAGGTGTTCTTGTTTAAGCTGAAGACCTATGATGAGGTTGTTGAACGAGCGTGTATGGTGGAGATTGACTGCAGGTGGATGTATGTTTTCTCTAGGATAGTACTAGTTATGGTTAGTGGTACTTCATCTAAGAAGAAAATGAAGTGACAGGAGAAGGGGAAGAAAGGGGGTGGTAGGTCAGGCCACTATTCTAGGTAGCTTTCATCTGTGGCTTTTGATGTGAGGTTTATCATGTGCCACCAATGTGGGAGGCCAGGGCACATCCGACTAGCATGCACATCTCCTATTAAGCCTTTTTATCAGTGTGGAGGTATGGGACACTTGCAACACTATGGTATAATGGTACGTCCACTTCAGAGTGGGGCATGATCAATGTATTCTAGGGGAGTACCAGCTCATTCAGAGCCATCATGGATGGGGGTATCTCAGTTTGGTGGTCATGGTGTTAGGGCTGGATCATATTCTAGGCAGAGCAGGTTCATGGCATAGCCACAGGTGAGCAGTCATTCTCAAGAAGAGATGAGGAATCTTCATTCCATGGAGTACGCACTAGGAGGATTAGATGTAGGGTCATAAATTGTCTGAGGTACCGTTTTAGTTTAATCATATATAGATGTTGCTATTTTTGATACCTGTGCATCTGTTTCATTTGTCTCTACTGTTTTGTGAGAAAGCTGAATTTGGCAACAGAGTTTTTATCCATTGTGATGGAGTTGGTGACGCCGCTGGGTAAGAAGGAGCAAGGTCTCAGGTGTCTATCGTGTTCACATATTGTGTCTGGGGTAGAGAATGAGTGGGACCTCCTGGTCTTGGATATAGAGGTTTTTAATGTAATTTTTGTTATGGAATGGCTGGCGGCGGGTGGGTTTCACAACGCATGATGGAAGTCCATAGGTTTTTTTTGTGTGGAGAATGAGATCCTTGACCGGGTCATGCGGGATCCCCACTCCCAGAGCTGGGGAATCTTATCTTCTAGTTATCGTCGCTCACACTTGAGGAATATGGTCGTTCTCCAGAGTGTGGGTTATCTCATGTAGTGGATGAGTTCCTATAGGTATTCCCAGATGATTTTTCAGGATTACCCTTAGATCGGGATGTGGAGTTCTCAATTTATTTGGAACTGGGAACACATTCAACATCTTTTCCCTCGTATCATATGGCCCCCATCGAGATGAGGGAATTAAAGATACAACTGGATGATTTATAATACAAAGGATTCATTTTATCGAGAGTCTCTCCTTAGGAAACTCCTGTTCTGTTTGCGAAGAAGGATAACATATTCCTCTGATTGTGTATTGATTACCAGAAGCTGAACAAGGTAACCATCAAGAAAAAATATCCTTTTCCCCAAATAGATGACTTGTTTGATCTGTTGAAGGGGGAAAAGTGGTTTTCTAAAATAGACTTGTGTTCGGGTTACCACAAACATAGGGTGAAAGACACCTTGAGGAGAAGAGTAATAGTGTAGGTTTTGATGAATTCCAGTGATGAGTGGACTCTGATGGGGACCTTTGCTCAGATGCACATGGATACCAAGGACCACAGTGGAAGTGTGTTCTTGGGGAGCATTCAGTTAACCCCTTCTCTTGTGGAGTTGATTTAGAGAGAACATCCTAATGATGAGATATGTCAATGGTCAAGGCAGCTTCTTCAAGGCAGGGAGACGTCTTCTAATTTCTCTTCATCCCCCAAGGGTATCTTGTACTTCAAGGTCTTCTTAGTTGTGTCTTTGTCTCTGCAAAATGTAGTGATGTAGGATAGTAACTAGTCTTAGTGGGTTTTCTATCCGGGTGCCACCAAGATGTTTTATGATGTGCGTCAAAAATTCTGGTGGCCAAGTATGAGAATACATAGCTACCTTCATGTCGAGATGCTATACAAGTCAGTAGGTGAAATCAGAGTGTCCAATTCCCTCTGGTTTGATCCATCCTTTACCAATTCCTACCTGAAAGTGGGGAAAGGTCTCCATGGATTTCATTGTTTTTCCGCCTTGTACACCTCATAGTAATAATTCCATATGTGTAGTAATTGATCATTTGACCAAATCAGTCCGCTTCATTCTGATCAAGGATACATATAAAGTGGATAAATTGAGCCGATTGTATCCTAAAGAGGTGTTGAGGCTTCATGGTGTGTTATCTATAGTTGTCTTGGATAGAGACCCCCATTTCAAATATCTATTTTGGGAATGCGTTCAGAAGGCCTTGGGATCTCATATTAAAAAGAACATGACATACCATCCTCAAATGGATGGTCAGATAGAGCGGGTGAATCATATTTTGGAGGAAATTATTTGTACATGTGTTTTGGACTTTGGAGGTTCCTGAGATATCCATTTGATATTAGTTGAGTTTTCTTATAATAATAGTTACCAACTCTCAATCTGAATGGATCCCTTTGATATATTCTATGGCCAGCCTTGTCGGTCCCCCCTATGTTGGGTTGAGGTAGGTGAGACCTCACTCTTGAGGCATAGTCTTGTGCATGATACATCTAATAAGGCTAGGTTGATCAGGAACAGTTTATTTAAAACTCAGAGTCGCTATAAATCATACGATGATATGATATTACAAGAACTAGATTTTTAGGTTGGCAATCGGTTGTTTTTGAAAGTGGACCCTTGTGTGGGTCATCTTCATTTGGGAAAGTAGGGAAAGATAACACCGAGGTATGTTAGAACTTTTGTGATTACTAAGAGTATTGGAAAGGTTTAATACAAGTTATATTTGTCTTCTCAATTGACATATATCCAGGACGTCTTCCATGTCTCACAACTGAATAAGTACAACCCTGATCCGTCCAATGTGTTGAATTGGGAGGAGTTGGATATAGAGCCTGATCTATCTGTGGTTGAGTGACTAGTGCATATTTTGGAATCCCAAGAAAAATTGATTTCAGGGAAAACTATTCCTCTGGTTCAAGTCCTCTGGAAACATGGGACTGACGAGCATGAGACATGGGAGCAGAAATCTTGGGTCGAATGGCAGTTTCAATTTCTCTTATCTGATCAGGCTTCAAGCTAACTTTATATGGGTGTAATGTTTTTTATGTTGGGGATAATTTTCACATCCATGAATTATTTTAAAGTTATTTTTCATTAATTTCTCTTCTTTATTTGCTTTCGAGGGTTTCCCAGGCATTTTTGGAGAAAAGAGTGGTTACATCATGATTTGGGCCAAACCATGAGCACATTTCCAAATTTAAAAACAATTTTTTTTCTTTTATAACTCCTTCATGTTTTTAAGATTTTTCATGAATTACACTTACCCCTTGGTCTTCCCTATCCTATTCAAACTTACATATACTTTTTGACCAATTAGGAACTCATAATCATGATAGATTTGGGTGATTTATTTAGGCAACGGGCCAACCCGTAAGCCTATTTACAATTTTAAAAAAATACTTTAATTATTTTATATCTCATTCATTTTTTAAATATTTTTAGGTCATTCCACCTCTCACCCAAGAACAAAAACCCTGGCACACCCCATGTTCCATTTTACCACTTTGGAGCTCATATTCATCGGGGATTAGGGCGAATATCATCAAGGTTTCTAAAATATTATAGATTTGAAAAGGAAATTTGTTTCTTTCACAAATCATTCATTTTTTACTCTTTCCCCCCATTTTAGTCCCCACCTTACCTCTTCAACCTTATTCTAACCTCCCTTTCAATTTTTTATACTACTAGATTCCACTAATAATGTATTTGGGGTGATTTCTTCAAAGTTTCTTAAGTGAGTTTCCACTCTTGTTCCTTCCATTTCCTTAGGGTTTCATCCACTTTTCATGAAGCATCAAATGTCACTAAGTTATGGATTCATACCTATGGTTTGTTTTTGAGTTTCTTGGTTAAATTTTGTGGTTTTAGGTACATTTTCACTTCCTTGTAGTGTGGCGGTGGTGCGATTGAAGTTCCACACAAGTATTTGAGGGTTTTGACATATATGGTAGGTGATTCCATATGTAAGCATTGTATTTGAGTTATTTTTCTGGATTTATATTTCTTTTATGTTTATATTTAATTATTTTTGGTGCGAAAACTATTTTTGGTAGCAATTGTTAAGCGGTTGATTTTTATGTTTCAATTTTGTTTGAAAATGGGTGTTTTACTTGTTCATTTCATGTTGTACAATTGGTGTTGTTTTATAATTCATAGAATGAATTTATAAAATGTTTTAGTGCCACCAATTCTATTTTTTTGAAATATTGGTATGCATTTGGTGTTAAAAATATGGGGTTTAATTGTATTTTATGTGAAAAGTTTTGTTATAACTTGTGAAATTGTTTTATAGAAATTATAAGTGTTTTTCTGAGTTATAAAATAGTGAAAAAAATGTTTAGATACTATTTTGAGTCTATATTACTAGAATTGGTGTTTATATGTCTAAATGGAATTTGGTATTATATGGAACTTTTTTGAGCACAAAGAGGAAAACCCAAGTATCTAGGTGGGTAGATGTGCACTGGCATGCTAGTGATCCAGAGTGGTTTTGTCCCTATTTCACTTAGAAAGTTTGAAATTGACAACACTAAAAAAATATTATGATTATTTTGGGTACCACTAGGTTATGGTTGATTCCATTACTAGTGTATCATGCACGAGAATAGATATTGTTGTGGTTACTTTCACACCGAGATGCGAGGTACCTAGGGATCATAACTAACTAGTGCATAGGGGTATTACCGTGTTGAGTGATCATTTAATATTTGGCATTTAAATTTGGAATATGGCGCTTTTTGATGGAAAATTCAGTATTATACCTGTTTTATTTAAATTTACCAATTTTCAAAGCTACCCACTTTGAAAACTAGTTTCATTCAAAAGACGCACCCTTAGAAATTGTTGTGAGCATTCTTTGTTTATAACACTTGCAAGATTTTTATCTTATAATGATTTTCACATGGAGTCTTTGGGTGGTATACTATTGGGATTAGGCTCACACCCTACTTACACCTTTTGGTGTAAGTAGACTTGATTATGTTTGACACAGGTAAGGTCAAGGCCTTTGGAGACCGCGGTTCGGGTTGCTAGTTACTTCCGTGGTGGGGTGTTGTGGAGACGGATCGTGGGTGATGAACCCTTGTCATGTCGATATCTTTGGGATGTTTTGATGCTACTTTTTTAGTTTTGGACCTCCCATGTAATTTTTAAAACCTTGTATTCAGTTATAAATTTTAATTAAGGCTTGTTTGGCATGAATTTTTATTTTTATTTTTTTGATTGTTGTTGGTTGATTTATGTATCCTAACTCAGGTAAATAATTTCCAAAACATTGTTTAAGATACATTGGAACTTGTTCTAGCCCATTGGGATAGGGAATGCCCATTTAGAACTTTCCACAGACTAGGTCGAGTGCTGGTTTTAATGGTGACCAGATTCGGTTCGTGACACCGTCTGTTGTTCCAGTCTTGGTGGTTCCTACAGTTGATGCATATTCAGGGGTGGAGATTCTTAGAAGTCCTTCTGATAGTTGTAAAGATGAAATGTCTAAAGAATAAGGTTTGTTTCATGACAGTTCACTAAAGAATGGTGAACCTGTCATTCGAGAGGAAAGAGATCCGAAGGGATCGTTGATTGATCATATTGATGCATCTGATGAGTTGAGGAGATTTTTTTCTGACAGAGTGTTTTCACCAGGTGTTTTCCCTACTATACCAATGGATATGATCACCAAGAGTTCCTTGTATGATTTCATAGAAAAGATGATTTCAGATATTGGTAAGAGTTTGAAAAATCAAGCACCACTTCTAACTTCTCTAAGTGAACATGATGCAAGGTACTTGCTTGATTTGGTAATCCATCACATTTAGCCGAAGATGATGCATCATATTCAAGAAGTTGAAATTGAGAATAGAAGGTTGGCGAATGAGCTGAAATATCAAAAATCCATTGCAGAAGGAATGCAGTCTACCTCTACAGCTTCTATCGATGTATTTCTTGAGGAAGTTGAAAATATTGCTTCATTAGCATATAATTCTATAACTCCACGTGTTTTTGATGATGATATTATCAGAAATATTATCAGGGAAGAGCTTAATACTACCTCAAGTAGTGCTTCAAGTGATGTTGTTGCCTTAAATTTTGAGACTTCGAGGAAGTTTGAGCATAATAATGATCATGCTCATATGATGATAAGAGAGTCTGTAAAAGATATGAAAGCTGATCGAGAGACCATAACCAAAGCCATAAAGTATTATCTTTCAAGTATTTACTCCAATAATGAGTTGAATGACCAATTTATGTTTTTGGAAGAAAATCTATGGATGTCTCATGTTTCCCAAGCCTTCAAGGAACAAATTAACCAGTTGGAAGTTACAACTCTTGTGCTTCAACATTTTATGGAATAGAAGACATACATTTTCAGTGTTGTGGAGCGAGGTGGGAAAATCATAATGGATTTCATTAACCTTATGAAACCTTTTCTTCATGTACATGAGACTACAGTTGTAGATCATGAAGCAATTCTAGTGACAACCTATCTCACACCTCCAGCCAAAGATCCAGATTTCTTAAGAGCTGGTGTGACCAGAGATCCTCTTGCCACTCTGGTAGCCAAATTTCTGATATTTTCTCTCACTCAAAAAGAATCTGTCAGACACCTCAAGCTGATTCTAATTTGAGAGCCTCGAACTCCTTCAGTTATCACTGATGTTCCTACCATTGTTTCTGCTGGACCCTCTATCACTATGGCCTCTGTCTCAAACAAAGATAAAGGAAAAGCTTCTTTGGACCCTTCATCCAAAACCAGAGATTGTTGATAATTAGACATTGCGTCTTTGATGAGAATTTTTTTAATATATATCTTTGTGGATGACCTTCAGTTTTTTTAATGGAACTTCTAATTTTATTCTTATTTAATTTCTCTTTCATTTCCTAATTTATTCATGATTTGTTAATTTTCCTATTTTAGTGTGTTCTTTTTGATAATCCTAAAAGGGGGAGAACTATTATATGACATGTCAATTTATAACTTTACTGTTTCTTTGATATCATAGTGTTTTATATTCCTGATTACTATGTTTATAACTTTAATACTATATCATTATTTTCATGAATTACCTTTAATATATGACTTTTTTTATACCTGATATCATCTACTTAATATTTTTGATACCCTGTGTATCCTCTTTAGTTTTGATGTCATTATTTATCTTTGATATCATGTACATAAAATGTCATGATTTGGGATCATAAAAAAGTGATATATTGTCAGTCTCCTTATTTTAATGACCACACAATCATGTTTAATATGATATTAATGAGTTTTATGTTTTATGATAGCATTTTATGTTATAAGACAGTTTTGTAAGAAATTTGGTTAAGTTTGGAAAAATCTTATCACCAAGTTGGAGACAACATCAACAATGTCTCACCGCCAATGATATCTCACTATCACCAAAGTCTCACTATCACCTTTAAACACTATCAAGGAGTCTCACCGCTAGGATATAGAATTGGCTAAGTACTGGGATGACTCACTGTCATCACGATTCACCGCTAGAACATAAATTTTACAAAGCATGAGTCACCACCAGCCTAACATACCACCAAAAATTACCACCACTCAAGAGACTCACCACTAAGTTATCGCACTACCATATCAAGACATTGTTCCAATGACTCACCGCCAGACTCTGAGTCACCGCCATATTTTAACACCGATAATGTCACCATTCAAAATATTCATCATTGCAGTTATTTTACTTATCTTTTTGAATTACGTATTTATAAAGGATAGTTTATTAAATTTAATTCTGAAACTTATTTTAATGAGTAAGAGTAATATCTATTATAGAGAATGCATTAAACTTCATGTCAAACATGCAGTATGAGGAGTGGAAAGAATCTGGATATTTTTACATGCTGTTTCTACTGTTGAAAAGAGAAGTAGACTCCCTTATGTGGATATGTAGTTCATGGTAGATAGCGCTAAATCTTATTAAAGATTCCATGGCATTCCCACTTTGTTAAAAGATACACAATGCATACTGACATACACTCTATTGAGAAAAGCAAAACATAACTTACATCCAATGTCTTCCTATAGTCATGAATAAGGAGTTTATGAAACTCTGTTCAATAGGTTTCTGAAACACGACTTCATCCTCAGTTCAAATCACTTTCAATGAGTCATGATCTGTAGAGAATAACATACTGAGGAACTATATCCCTTTACATATCTTATTTACTCAATCTATTTATTTATCTTTATATTACAAGCAGTGTGTGTGGATACTTAGTTTTCTACACACATTGTCTTCTCCTATAACAAGAATATACTTAGATATCTTATCAACACATTTTACATTTATTTCCCACATGTTGTAGTAGAGGTCTGATTGTGAATTCATTGTAATTTTCTTTTCTCCCATGAAAACTATGGAACATATGTGTGGTCTGGACAATTTTTATGCTATTTTAATACCTAATCAAAGTTGTGGATAGAAAATTTATTTTATGTAATATTTGTGGCAGCAGGTGATTGTCCAGTAGAGAGGACTACATCTCTACTTGAAACTGAACCTCTTGAATTAAAATTCTACCATGTGTTTTGTTTATTTTTTTTCTAATATTTAAAACTGAATCTATTTTAAAGAGAAAACAAAACAAATATTTTTATATTTAATTTTAATTTGTGTTTATATAATAACTTGATTTAGTAAATTGATTTCAATGGTTAATGCAATATTGTATATTGTTTTTAATTGAGACACAATCAATCTTTGAGAATTGTTTTAAATGATCAATTATTATATCAAATATATTTTATAAATAATTGGTCTGTTTTATTTAAATTGGGGTGTCTTATTTAAATTATTTTTAATAAAAAATTTATTGGGTACTCAATTCACCCCCCCTCTTGAGATACTCTGACTAACAATCATATGTGCATGAAAATCATAATTCACATTCAATAATATATATATATATATATAAGGATTTAGGGAATATATCCTTCACTCTTCTCATTCATTGTTCTTGGAAGGGGCTATGAAAAAAGTTTGGATTCAGTTTTGGTGGTGTTGGGTTTAGTGTGAGAACTATTTCATAGATGAGTGTGAGAGCTTTGAATGCTCAATCACTATGAGTAAAAATTGGGAGAACTTGAATGGAGATAGTGCATCAGTACCCTGGGATGTTCATATTCATGTAGCTAAAGTCTTATCAACAGAATCAGTGCCAATGTGAGTTGAACAAAAGTTTGACAGGAGCCTCAAAATGTTAAAATAATGAAAGCATGTTGGATAGTGTGAGTTCAATGGATACAACAGAAGTAGATAGATGGATGACTTCAACGAATAGAGTGTAATAGAGCCTAAGTGTAGGAATAAAAAATAGGACCATTAGATGCATGTAGTCAGGAGTTAGTCATGATCTAGAGGATGGAGTGAAGTAGACAGAAGAGGAAGATTATATATTCTGAATAGAATTCAGAATATGGTGATGCAAGTGCGGATGTTCATGAGTCCCATAATCTTTGATGATGGGATTTGGAAGTTTTACTTAGTGGATGGAGTAGAGTAAATGTTTGTCAAAGTCATCAATATGGAGTGGAATATGAAATAAACTATTCATTGGGTGTTGGAAATCAGAGCAATGGGGGATATAAGAAATCAAAAGCTGATAATGCCAATGAATGGCTATCCACAATTGTCGAAAGGTGGTGGTGACTGGATAACCAGTTGGAACCTCTATGATTAATGGGATTTCTCCACATGTGTAAAGCTGTGAGAGTTGGACAGATGAAAAATGATATAGGCAAAGGGGTGGCCCTAGAAGGAGATTCACTCAAGCACATCCAAGTTCTAGTTGCTAGTGTTCCAAAGATGGAGGTCAAAGTATGTAAGGCTAGAGACCTCAAGGAGAAAAGAGGGTGATGCAATGATCATAATATGGGGTTAGTTAAACTTAATCCATTCAAATAAGTAGGGTTACCTGAAGCCAGGTATCCCTTATAACTCTAATGTACTCTCTTCTCAATGTAATGAAAGTGATTTCGTCATTATCCAATGGATGCATGATATAATGTCTAAATCACATAATCCATTGTGTGTATTGTGTTTGTACTTTGTTCATTCATGTGTGTGTGTGTTATGTGATTGTTCATCTATATAAAAATTAGGAGGATTTTGGAGTGAATGGAACCATATAGTTAAGGACAACTCGACATAGTGGTTGAGGTACCTAAAATTCCCAGTTCCAGTCTTTGGATTCATGGGGATGATTCGATCTGAAGCGAGAAATTCTTATGGTGTTTGAAGTTTAGTTGTACTAGATTACCAAAAGGGATAACTTTTGGTGGTCAAAATATTCTCCCTCATTCCAAACAAGTTATATCATATACGATTATTATTATGATGCATAATCCCAAACAAGTGGTATAAAAGTGGTTTCTCCTTCTGAAGTGTGATCCCCAACCATCAATATCATAGCTTGGTTACAGATCATCTAGTGGGAAGCTTATAAATACTTGAAAGATTATCTTGGTTGAAAGGTAATTGGGTCCTCCACTATTATAGTGGTTATTGTGTTTTTTGGAAGGATTTATATAGATGTAGATAGAGGTGGTTCAAAGGATTTTGAGTTAGAAAAAGATGACACAGTATCATTAAAAGTTCAATAGTCTATTTTATTCATCGAGGAGGCATCATGGAAATCAGTAGAGATAGACTGTTGGAGACTTCCATGGATAGTCTTGATCCCTACATTATATGGATGCAATAATAATCCTACTATTCTTAGAAGATAGTGTGTGAACAGGGTAAGGTTTGGTTGATTGTTCAATAGTGGACGCAACAAACATTGCAGGATGATGATGTTGCTACTCCTGGATAGTTTCAAAGTTCTATTGGATGGTGAGTTATTTGAAAGCGAGGTGTTTAAAAAACTAGTTGTCACGATTTGAAAGAAAATGGATGTTCCAGATATTGTAATCAAAGATGATAGAAGTTCCCATAAGTATGCCTTGATTCTAAAGTAGAAGATTTTTTTAAGCCAATGATATTTATTTGCTGTCGCTTGTTTCCAAAACAAATATTATGGGAAGGAAGAAAGGAAGATTATAGTAGGACTATGGGGATTGGAAGTTTTGGTCCAAAGGGAAACTTCTGAAGGTTTCAGAAATCCTGTAGCTAAAGGGGGTGGCTATTAAAGGCCATCAAGTGTTTGTTGATCCCAAGTGTTGAGTCAAGACTTTGGATATGGCATTTCATCAATCAAAATCTATTGAGTGGGTTCTAGAGAATCTCTTTAATATGATTGTTACATTTAGATAAAGGATTATCTGGAAAGGAGGAATATTATGGAAGGGAATGTGATTTCACATTAGGGGGCTTCATAGTCATAGTGAATGTGGAAAAGTTTCTATATCCAAAATAATACATTAATAAGGAGTGATTTAATGTCATTAATTAGATGACTAAAATATGGAGAATAAGGCATGGTTATTGTAGGTGTATGGAAGTGATATAAGAGTAAGTATAAAAAATGTGAAGAATTTATGGAACTCAATGGTATAGATGGAAATCTTCACTGGTAGTGGTTGGTGTTCATGCTTCGGAAGGAGTTTAGTCTCACAAAATCCATTGTACATAAAAGTACCTTGGTCGAATGATTCCTAAGAACCATAATGTATATAGATGAGAAGTTGGTTTAGATTATGAGAGAATGAAGATCAAGAGTGAATGTTCTGGAAGACTGTTGGATAAGTTTTCCTAAGTCAGGATAACTGACCAGGAACACCGTAAGAAGGGTGTGAAGAGTGGATGTTTGTTTTCCAGAAGCATGTGTTGAATCCACGTGAATCCCAACATCGAAAGTCTTCTTGACAGTGAATTCAAATGGAAGCATTTGAAAACAACAGTAAAAGATTGTTGGGTTCAGTAGTAACATGTGTAAGATGGTGTTTTGTTTATGTTAGGGGTGATACTTTAGGTGCCTAGAAGCAAGATTGATGTGATCCCTCATTAGTAAGTGTATGGAAGATATAGGCTTGGGATGAAATTAAGCCAGAGTAGGACATCCCAAAGTCATAGTGTGAGTTTCTTTGGAAGGGATTTTGACTCAGTGGAAATGATCATCGAAATACCATTAGAGCATCGGAAGGACCACTAGAATGAAGGTGGGATCCTTAAAGGATTGGGATCAAGGTTGGATGGAGTGGGAGCCAAAGACCACAATTTTCTCAGTCACAATGAAGGATGTTTTATAGTGGTATTTAATTATGTCGATGACACCAGACTTTCTAGAAGTTAGATTTATATATGTAGGTCGGTTTCGATGGCGTCGTTGGAGTTCGATGTGCTTTCAACAAAGATAGAGGATGATAACTGAGTCCCTGTTTTCTTTAGATTAATTCCATGGAGGTATCTAGATGAGTTTTGTGGATTCAATGGGATAGAATATTGTGGTTTTGGAGAACTAAAGAAGAATTATTTCAATGATATCCTGGATGATTAGAATAATCCTATAGTGAACAACCATGCATATGCTGCAGAAGGAGGGTGACTGGAAGATGATTGGTGGTACATTGATATAAGAATTAGAATAGTCTTTAAGTTAGATATTTTTGGACTCAACCTATGTAAAAGATTATCAAGTGGGGGATTTTTGGATTTGGTGTGACAACTATTTTCTTGATCAAGTTTCAAAGCTCCAGAAGTTCAGTCACCCAAAGTAATACTTGGGAGAACCTAGATGGAGATAGTACATCAGCAACATTGTACATCTAGATTCCGGAATCTGAACTCAGTTCACTGAAAGCAATGACATTGAGAGTCAAATGGAAGTTTGACATGGTCCTCAGAGTGTCAATTTAATGGAATCATATTGGATGGCGTGAGTTCACCTGATACAGTGGAAGCAGCTAGACATATGAGTTCAGTGAATAGAGAACAATGGGTATTGAGTGTAAAAATGATGAGGAGGACTATATGATGAATGCTCTTGAGAGTTGGTCATGAAAAAAAGGATGGAATGAAGTAGACGTAAGTGGAAAATTTAGGATGCTGAACAGAATTTTTGAGAAGGTGACACAAGTGAAAAAGTTCACAATCCTCATGAACAGTGATGGTAGGATAAAATGTCTTCTTTAGTGAATGTAGAGAAGTAAATGTTCATCAAAGTTAATGGTGTGGAGAAGAAAATGGAAATAACTATTCAACAGGTGTTGGCAGTCAAAGCAACAAGTTCTGCAAGAAACTGGAAGTTTCCAATATCAACAGAGGTCCATCCACAATCTCCAAAAGGTGGTGGTGTCTGGATGACTAGTCGAGACCACTTTAAATAGTGGGATTTCTCCACATGTGCTCAGAGAGCTAGACTGACAATGACTGATAGAGGCAAAAGGGTCACCGTGGAAGGGGATACACCTGGGCACATCAAGATACTAAAGGATGAAGTTACAAATATAGATTTTAAAGGCCTCAAGGCTAGAGACCGGAAGAAGAATAGGGGGAGATGCATTGAATAAAATATGGCATCAGTGAGACTTATTTCATTCAACTGATTTGGGATGCCAAAAGATGGTTTTCCCTTGTAACTTGGATGTACACTACTTCTGATGGAATGAAAGTGATTCCATCATTATCTTGTAGATGTAAGAAACAATCTTTGAACCACATAATACCTTGTGTACATTATGTTTGTTATTTGTTATTGCATGTCTCTATTTTTCACATGATTGTTCATTTGTGAACTAATCAGAAGAAGGATCATGAGGTGACTAGAACCAGGCAGTGGGGGGTTACTCGATGTAGTGATTGGGGTGCCTAAACTTCTCATCTATAGTCTTCAAAGTTGTGGGGATAATTTTATTGGAAGCTGGAAATGCTTATGGTGGTTGAAGTTTCAATGCGTTCGATTTCTAGAAGGGTAAACTTTCAACAGTCAGAATATGCACCGTAATCCCTAAAAAGTGGTATCAAAGTGGGTTTTCATTATGATGCTTGATCCTCATGAAGTGGTATCAAATTATGTTCTCATTTTTATGTCTGATCTCAAAATGTGTTGTGCTCTCAATAGGAAATGGTTGAACAAAAGACTTATGGTTGATCCTAATGTGTTGGGTGGTATGTGAATAAAGATTCTTCATTATCCCATATAGAAATTATGAAGATTTGGTTTAGGTAGGGAATTTTAGGCTTAGATTAACTTAATAAAGACAATGAATTGGACACAAAGTAAATTTAAGGGTAAGGGGTGATCCACATGTGCTTTATGAAATTCGTTAATATTGTTATATATTGATGGTTTTGTTGATGTGGCTGCTAGAGATTTGTGTGTACAGTTGTGATATACTTTTCATATTGTTATTGATATGTTAGAATCAACTTACAGAATGAGTTAATCACATAAAGTTAGCAATGATATGACTATGTTGAAAACTAGAATTTTGGTGCTGGTATTCGAACACGAAATTACAACTTAATATGAAATAAAGATTAATGTGAAGATATTCGAAGAGAATTATTATATGTTTGATTTGGGTGATCTAACAGTCGAGTCCCATCTCAAACTAATTCTACCCTACAACAAGCTTCTTTTTTGTTGTGGAATTTGCAGGACCGTGATTTTTATTGAAATTCTTGGATGTCGGGCCAATCTTAAACTGTTTTTGGTGAGATTTTTATAAAAAAATAAATGATTTGATATTCTATAAAAGAAAATAAATGATTATTATTTCTCTCCTTCTGTTTGTATCAATAACGTAGTAAAATCCAAAAAATGATTTGAATTTCTCTTCATTTTTTGGTGAATCTTTTTAAAATAAAAGAAAATAAATTCTTTTATGATAAATGTAGAAAATAGGGATTAAATTATAATTTTAAAATATTTATAACCCTCCACCATCATTTCCATCTAAATCATCTAAATTGTGAAATGATTTAAAAACAATAGAAGGATAGAAATCCATTTTCTTCTTTTCTTCCCTTTCTATTTCTCCCTTTTTAACATTATTTCACCAAAAATCAGAAGTCTATTTCTCCCTTAAATATCATTTCTTTTCCTTCCATATCACCTCTCCCAAACTAGGACTTAAATATCGAGGCATTACTTGCCAATTATCACTAGATAAAGACATAAAAACTCATTCATATGTTTTTGATCCAATCTTGGTTGATTTTTTAGCCTTTATTATTATTTCAATTCCCAGTTGGTGCAATATCATGCTTGATCCATTTTATTAAAGCTGTAATATTCAAGTGTAAGTAAATTTTATATAAAAATATGAATATTTTATTAATCTCAATAATAGTTGTTAGAATATTCTAGGCATAGATAAGAAAATAGCATGCACAAAAAGGATGCACCCTGCATGAAAGAGGATAATTACCAATTCCATTCCAAAGAAATTTATTTCATTTCTAAATTCTTGTATGAGAAGAAATATCATAGAACATAAGGCATGGACTTTTCTGAAAAAAAAGAAAAAACCAATATCTAGGCGATATTGAAATTTAAAGTCTTTATTCCTATGATTTATAGAATGGAATGATCTAATAAGAAATTGGATGAAAAATGAAAAATGAAAGACACATGAATAAAAATAATTAACTCAAAAGATAAAAATTGTGTTAATGAAAAATCTTATAGGCCTTTAAGTATCAGGACTCAAAGAAAAGAAATTGGGAAATCTAAAGAAGACACTCCACTTGGTGAGCTGATGTACAGGTTTCTGGAGAAATGTAATAAAGGTCGACTGTCTTGTTGGTACTCAGATTCAACGGACAATGAAAGGGTTGGTATATTAGCTTTTGAAAGAACCACTGAAAGAAGATGAAGTTGAAATTTTATGGATATAGGATGCAGGTTGAGATGAAGACAATGATGTAGAGAGGTTATTTATCTGCAATTAGCTGGTGTATTAGGCTTTTTGAAAATGCACGAATGGATTTTGGAGGCGGGAGGAGGAGATAGAGATTTTGGATGACTGGAGAAGATCAAATTCTCAACTGATGGGAGTCAGGGGGGAGAAAATGGTGCTGGAGTGGGGAATTGTGGCTCCTCAAGGGTATAGAAGAACTAGAGGATGGTGGCTGGGGAAGGCAGAGGTGGAGGGGAATCATGGGGAGTGACTCGGTAGGGATCAGTTGGGGGATAATTAAGGGTAAGGAAAGGGAAAATCCTGGATATGGAATGCCAATTTAGGATAATTTTTTTAATGGTTTTTTAAAAAAATTATATAAAATACATAGTATTTTTGATATTTTAAAAATAGGTTTAGAGAAGCATGTTCATGCTTCTTCGTCAGGAAGTGTGAATGGGGTCCACACTTCCTGTGTGATTTTTTTAAGGAAGCATAAACCTCGTTTATGCTTCCTTCATAATTTTTAATTAAAAAACATCAATATTTATAAAATATTAGTAAATATTAATACAATTTAATTAAATTATTAAAAATATTAATAAAATAATAACAAATAATAATAAATATCAAGAAAATATTTTCCAAAATTTATAAATATTAATTAAAAATTAATAAACTTTAAGTAAAAATTAATTAATATTCATGAATATTAGTAAATATCAATTAAATAATTGTAAATATTAAATTAATATTCTTAAATTTTAATAATTTGGTTAATAGGTTGAGGGTGAAACCCTCTTATTAAGAATATAAATATTAATTAAATATTAATTAATATTAATAAATATTTAGTAAATATTAATAAATTTTAAATAAATATTAGTGAATGTTAATAATTATTAATATTTATTCGTAAATAATAGATATCCATTAAATAAATATTCATAAATACTAATAAATATTATTAAATTTAAGTAAATATCAATATTTATGAATATTTATTAACATTTAGTAATATATAGTGATATTTATTGATATTTATGAATATTTAATTGATATTTAGTCATATTTAATGATATTATTACTATTTAATAATTAATTTTAGATGACTATTTATTATATGAATATGAAGTATTATAATCCATATTTTATATGATAAATAATCATCTTAAAATAATTATTAAATAGTATTACTATTTATTCAATTCAAAATAATTAATATAATTAATATTTAATAATGAATTTAAGAATATTATTTATTATACATATATAGATAATAATATTAAGTATTAATATGAATATAAAATAGTATTTATTAGTATTACCAAATGCACTTATTAATATTAATGTTTCTTAGTTGTTAAAAATTATTTTTATGAATTTCCAATTATATCAATTATTTGATTTATGGAACATTATGTAATATATTACCATGTTTTTAAATAATTTATAAATAATAATGTAAAAAACACACAACATTTATCATCAATATAATATAATTATATTCTACGTACATGGGTTGAATGCTCCTCTATCCGACAATTAGGTGTATATACGATGCGTTCACACTGTGTCTATCTACATCTCTGCCATGGCCTATGATGCTCTTGTATATCATCATCGGCACCCACATCTACATTAAGCTATGCAAGAGGCGGTGGATGTAAAATATCTCCACCTATACCCTATCCTGCCTCTAAGGATAGAGGATGCTGATTGGAACTCTCGTCAACATATGAAGAAGATGGATGCTGTGATGCAGATGTCTGCAATACATGGTCTAATATAGCATCCAACACAGACTAGTCAACATCTATATCTTCTTATGGTTGTGACTGAGAATCTAGAAGAGCATCTGATTGATCATGATGAACATCCTCCGCCCATGCAACATCAACATCCATAACAAGTCCATCACCCCTAGCACATCTATATCATGCTCAATTGGCTCAGCAGTGTCTGACGGATCAACAAAAATATCATGATAAAACTCAACTATAGAAGGAACCAACTCTTTCAGATCTTTGTGAAAATATGTATGTTCAAATTCACTTCCCTCTACTGGATCAGATATGTAAATGAGATGGGTGATACAAGAATCCTACAAAAACAAATTATGCTATTAAGTAATGTTAAAAAAAATCTGTTCAATAGTGGAAGGAAGAATGATTACCAAGTAAAGAATGCCCTATTCTTATCATGCAAGAAATTTGACTAGGTAACTGACGTACCCGGATGCATAATCCAGCTTATCCAATAAATGTGTATGTACTGTCCCCACCCCTCATAATTGGGACTCATGTCATTTGTCCCATAGATCAATATATCATGCGTGGTACCTCATCCAATTGAAGTCTCTCTTCCCTAACATCTTTGAGAATGAAGTGAAGGTAACTGACTGGGCTGGTCATGAATGGGTAGAAGGCCTTATAACTTTATTAGTCTGATGCCACTCGAAAATATAAAAATCAATCAATGGAACCATGCAGGAGTAGATAGTAATCATCTTCATACAATACTGTGGAAGTCTCTGGATGATATCATTTATACATGAAATCCATGTATTCTGAAAGAAAAAAATGAATAATAAATAAATAAATGAAGAGATGTACGATAAAAAATAAAGATTCAACTATATAAATATTAACCACTTACATCGTCTGGCCGAAGGCTTTCCACAATAAGTCTGTAGGTGTGGATATCGTGTCTGGATATATTTAAATGCCGATGTTCATGACTCCACTTGTAGATAACATCATTATAATTAAACTTCATAATAAAAAGTTATAAAATTAAGTGAGACATTTGAAGGAAGAAATAACATATCATTTCCCACACGGAGACTCTGAAATAATATCTATAGACAATGGAACACAAGCATGTGAAGCTAAGTGAGGGATGTGCTACCATATCCACATATGTAGAAGAGTAACACATCCTGTGATCTGCATCTTATCAATGTGACATGCACATTATATCACCCTATATGTATATTCAAGAAAAAAAACCCGCAGTTATACTGTTATGCCTAGTCCAAATCCTCCAATAAAGATAAATACATCAGATGTACAAATGTAGTGAAGTGATCAATGAAAACCATGCCACTGATTAGCCTCAAAATATAAGCACATGAAAATCACAGCCCGGTTGTAACAGCCCGAGATTTTATGAAAAATATTCTTTTTTATTTCACTAATGTCTTGTGTTGTACGCTACACCAAAAGGAGCTTGCACAACACGCATCCTTGACTTGCCTTGCATTACACGCAATCGCGACCTTCCTCGATAGCGTGTGTAGTACGCAATAACGAGTTTCACTAAACAGCGATATGCTATTAAAATGTTATTAAAACTAGCCGTTATGAATAGTAATAGCCACTTTTTGAAATTTTGTAAATTTTATTTTTTAAAATGGATTTCATTTTTGGATTCGGAATATCGAATTTAGCCTAAGGTGAAATTTTGGTACATTTTGGATAACTTTCATATTCTGATGAATAGTGAAAATTACTAAATTTTAATTAAAAACAACTTTTTTAATCGAAATAATTAATATTGATAAATTATTAATTTGAGTGGTTTTAAAGTGTATTTAGAATATATTTTTACAATTTAATACAATGTTGGTCATTGGATGTAATTTCACATTTAAACCAGTTATAAACTAGTGTCAATCTTTTGATAGATATTGTTTCTTAAAAAACACGCTATTTGTTTTAACAGCGGGATTTAATTATAAAATTAATTAATGCAACCTCTATGTTATGAATTTGGAAAAATAGACTTCATTTTTGAATTCGGAATATGAAATATAGCTTAGGATGAAATTTTGGCATTTTTCTGAAAACCTTCATTTTTTGATGAATAGTGAAACTACTAAGTGGTAGTTAAAAAAAACTGAATTTTTCATAAAACATAATTTTACCGCTTCTCTGAATGGAATTTCAAAAATCAGAGAGACACAGTTGATGTCAGTAAGTAAAATGTGGTTCAATGAGATGAAAATATTTTTTTGGTGAATAGTAACTTTTTACTTTTATTTACCACGGTTAAAAGTAAATAGGGTAATTAAGGGTAAGAATGATATTAATATTACCCTAACACATGTCCTAATTCTATTGGACAAGTCTATCTCGACCAGAAACAACCTTAAGTGTAAAATATTATCATTTAGTCCCACTTGGATTAGATTAGGACATTTATTATTATTTAATTCAAAGAAGAGTTAAAAGAGTTAAAATCAAAGTTTATTCACTAAAACATTTTTAATATGGGGTTATACATAAGATAAATTCGACTATAAATATTCATTAGAAATCTAAAAGGATTTCCTATATAATGATATTTTATTTATAATTTTTAGACTTTAAATAAATTAATTTATTTATGACACAACGATGATGCAGTAATTACCCTTTTAAGGAAATATTAACATAATTGATGTTATAAATACTAAAATTAATGTAATTTGAGACTTTTTATTAATTACACTAATTTTATAGGTAACTATGATATATTAGTGTTGATTTAATCAACTTTGTTTGAACATATAATTCTTTTATGACTTTCACAAAAATCATATATCAAATAGTGTCAAAATTGACACAAAATAGTTTTTAAATCAAATATTATATTATTAATTGTTATTTTATTTCTAAAAATCTAAGGTTCGGCCAAATGACTTAGATAAGGATATATATATTAATAATAAACAATTTGGGGTTCGTTTGGCATGTTATAGTAAGTTTATTAACCATATAGTGAAAGAAAACAAAAAGACACGGTAAAAGTTAAATTATTTAACTTAGAGTTAAATCTAATTGATAAGGTTAAAATAAGAACCTAAACTTGTCTAAATCCTATTTGTTGATAGGATTTCGACCCATCCCCACTTTAGCTTCGAAATAAGACCTTTTGGAACCATTATAAACCGATTTTTACTTTAATATAAAATAATATTTTGAGATATTCCTAAGGTGCCCCTCTCCTCCCTTATAAAAGGGCACCTCCTCCCCCTCCTCCTCACACCCATTTGAGCACTCAAGCTCGGCCAACCCCTGCCAAAATTTCTTCTCCACTTCCCTAAAAACATCCTAGAGGTTCTGGTCTTCCTCAAAGACCAATTTTAGTGCCCTAAGAGGAGGTCTCAAAGAGGCACTTCAAAGAAGAGGTAATTACCATTACCAATTCTTTCATCTTTATTTCTTCTTCCACTTCTTCTTCTTAGGTTGTTTCATTATGAAGCAATAACATCAGTATCACTCATATACTGATATGTTATTATAAGTATGAAACAACCCTATTTCACCATCTATACATCCTACGGAAAAAGAAATCACCGCGCGTGCGTACGTACGGAATACCGTCTCCACGCCGTGGTGTAATCTATTTTCCACCACCACCTTACATGGATGGGTATAATGGTGTAAAGAATAACTATACATAGTTATTACAACATCATATTGATTCTGATATATTGTATGATCCACTCCAATTCAATTCAATATTTATAGAAATGATATCATCGCTCGTGCGTATGTACGGACTACCGTCTCCACGACGCGATGAGATTCATTCTCCATGTTAACCATTTAAGAATGATTATAATGTATATATAAGAAATAATAATGAAATATATGAAATTATAAAGCTACTGGATTTATGTATATATATACATATGTATGTCATCTACTTACTTCCATTTCAAGACAATAAGGAAAGGAAAACAGCGTTCATGCGTACGTACGGACTACCGTCTCCATGAACGGTGTTTTTCATTTTATTTATCTACCTATTATATATATATATATATACTGAATATATATGATATATAAATCATATTTTATATTCTGGAAGTGAGTAAATCATGATATAAGTAATAATGATGTCAAGAACAACAAGTCAAAACACCTACGATAAATGAAACGATTTTACCCAAAACGCTTCTTTAACATGGAATTTACAAAAGAACGGGTAATATAATGTCATAAGTGAACCATATATGATATCATAACAATGAATATGATTCTGTAATAAGTAAATGACATTATTTAAATCATTATACAGGAGGTTCGGACACTTACGAAGCAAATCGGACCTAAGGTAAGGGAAATGTCACAATCTCATTTTTATCCGAGATTGTTTATACTTTAGAATTTACTGGGGTGTACTTTATCATCCAAATCCATGTTTCATAAATATGTAATATTATTTCCATCCACCTACAATTGTTTAAATCCATTTTTACCCTTCGGTGAGTTTTTAGTAAAAGATATGAAAGGAATCTTTTGTCGTTTTTCGTACGAGGTACTTTTTGACTTTTCCGACAAAAGTACGAAGAATGTTTTTTTTAACTTATACGGCATGAATGGATTTTTAAAACATTAAATCCAAGAAGCTTCCTTTAAAAGTTTTCAAGTTTATTTTTAATCAACTTCTTTTATTTTAAAGTCATATGACATGTTATGAAAGGAAAAATGTTTTTGAAGAAGAAAGGATATTTTCCTCAAGAATGGAGTTCAAGTGTTTTATCAAAATTATTTTCTATCTAAGATAATAAAGGGTTATGTTTTTATCCCTATTATTACATTGATTTTATCCTATTGTGATGAAATTATTTTTATGAATTCCTTTATCTTATATGAATTGATTTATGATGTCATGATGTTTCAAGAATCCCATTTTTGTTACATGTGTTATGCGATGATGTATGATTATGTGGCACACATAAGAAAGGATTCATTATAAGATGGGTGGGACCTATATCTCCCTCCAATGCATTGGGTAACGATTTCATATCTCATGAGATAGACAGGGCTGGAACGGTAGGTTATACCGGTTCAGTGAAACAGGACTGAAACGAGGGTTACTCGATTCAGAAAGGGACTTTGTCCACTAAGATAGTCTTGGCAATGAGTCTTGACTAACAAGAAATGATTCTCTATGATTATGTGTGTATGCCACAAAGATTAATGTTTTATGTTATGATTATTGGGATTTCATTTCACTACTATGATTTATCCCATGTTATGAAATTATACTCTCTTTTGCAGGTTAAGATTTCCAAAATGTTATGTTCTTATGAATACGATGTGATTGATTTTTTCTTTTGTTTACCCTTACTAAGCATTTGAGCTCACCCTTTTATGTTTTCTTTTCCCCAGGATATAAAGAAAGGTTTTAGGTAAAAAAAAAAGGAAGATCTTTATGGTAGATATTGAAGATCTTTCACCACGATTAGAAGATTACGTTCCGAGTTTCCAAAGACACTAAACTATTACGATCCTTGTGTGTGTTTTTGTTATGTACTAAGTATTCCGCAAATGTAATGTAATGTCCATGTAAGTCAGGCTTCAGGTCTCTACAGTTGGTATCAGAGGAAAGGTTTAGTCAACCTTTGGAAATTAGGATGCGAAAACGTTAGTAAGATCCCTAGAGATATTTCTAAGGTATGTCTAGGGATGTCTCTAAGGTTAAGTATACGTATAGGTTATAGTCCTAGAATTGCTCTAACGATCTTAGAATTTAACCTAAGATGTTAGATATTGAGGGTACTACCCCTTTATTATGTTGTTTTCCCTAGCATGATTTTTTCCTCTCACACTATTCTTTTGGGGTTTTAGACGATGGCTGGAACCCGAAGGAACCGTGTTGATCAATGCAATGGACAATGCAATGATTGTCCCCCTAAGCAACCAAACGATATGGGAGCTGGAATGAAAAATATTGTAGCCATGCTCACACAACTTTCTCAAGCTATGAATCATGCAGGACTTCCAAACGAGCAAAGGAAGGAGCAACATTCTGTTGAATCCTTCATGAGGCAGCATCCGCCTTCTTTCAGTGGGTCTACTGATCCATTAGTTGCTGAACAATGGATTAGTACTACTGAAAAGATATTTTCAGTTCTTCAATGTTCTGAACATGATAAAGTCATCTTAGCAGTATATCGTTTGGAAGGTGAAGCTGATCAATGGTGGAATCTTATCAAGAATACGAGGCAAAGAGATGAAATTGATTCCATGGAATGGGAAGAGTTCAAGAACTTGTTTTTCAGTAAGTACTTCCCTCGTATTCTTCGAACGAAGATGGAGAAGGAGTTTCTTGAACTAAAGCAAAAGGATGATGAATCTGTTGGTATATACGAAGCGAATTTTACAAGACTTGCAAGGTATGCATCTGGCATTATCATCCAACCTGAAAGTAAAGTTGATCGATTTTTCAGTGGCTTAAAACCAAGTCTTCGAAGGGCATTAGCTATAATAGACTTCAGTAGCTATGAAGAAATTGTGCGTTGTGCTATCAAGGTAGAAATACATATCCATCTCATGGTTTTGACAAGAAACGAAAGATGGAGTTCAAGGAGAAATCTCAGAATAATGGTGAAAAGAAGATGAATGTTTCCTTATGCACAAAGTGTGGAAAGAAGCATGGTGGAGATTGTCTTAAAGGGACTAGAAAATGTTTTAAGTGTGGAAGAGAAGGTCATCGAGCAGCTGAGTGTCGAAGTAATGGAAAAAGGGATTCTAATGAAGTGAATAAAGCAAACACTGCAGAGAACGCACAACCAACACTTCAATGCTTCAAGTGCAAGGAGATGGGACATTATGCCAATAAATGCCCTAATCCAAGGGTTAGTGATGATCGACATGAGCAACCGCTTAAGGCAAAGGACAAAGGGAAGTCACATGCGATCACTATTGGCAATGTTGAATATGACAACGATGTGGTGGAATGATTAAGTTTTTATGTAATGGGATTCCAAAATAATGTTGTATCATGGAATATTGGAATATTTATGTACTAGTCTAATGTGGTATTCAAAGTGATTGAGATATTATGCGCATAATGAAGGGAAAACGAGAAAATGAAATGTTTAACAGTATTCACGAGCTCATGATTGATATAAGGACTAAGTGATATCATGGTTTGAGTATATAGAATTTTGAGGATTTTGGTATGTGGAAAGTGTTAACTTTTAACTGCATTCAAGTTTTCACTAAGGTTCAATGGGTATTAAAGAGAGTACAAGATTAAGGCCTTTGAATGTTTGGAATGTGTCCAACAAGATATATCTTATTATATATGGGGATCAACGATGGTATTAAATCTCTGGTAATCGTTTTCACTATGTTATGAGAATGGACTCCAGTATTATGGATAGGACTAAAGATTGGAATGGATTATGTTGGACATAAGTTAGTATTGTTTAAGGATAGAAGTTTTTTCGATATTATTTATGGGATGTTATAGTAATATAGTTTTAGAAAAAGGACAACCTGCAGGACGTGCGACAGCCCATCGCTTCGGACACGGCTGTGAGAATCGAACCCACAACCGAAGTGCGACTGGCCTTTATCGCCTACCACTGGCCTACAGGAAGTCCCTGTTTATTAGAAACTAGTTTTATTATATTAAGAAGTATGATATAAGAAGTATAAAGTCCATTTTAGGAACCATATATGATTAATCTCACTATAGATCGACTTATGTATATAATTTTTGCTAACCTTTTGTTTGAGACAGATGGAATGACCCGTCATTCTATCACATGATCTGCTAACACTTCACGAATAACAAATTCAACTTCATTTATTTAAGAGATGAAGTGGAAATTGTTAAAGGCACGAACAATAGTGAGATTGTACCAAAATAAAGTAAGTATTTATTCTAATTCAAATTCTTTAACTTTAGGGAAATGATCTTGAAAACCAAAAATGTTGTCCTAGTTCTCTTATACCTGATGAATCAGATGGTACCTTAGATCGTCACAAATTTATGGATTTGTGATTACTGGCTTTTCCATAGCCATGTTCTCTACCACTCTCCATCAGAACATGATGGTTAGATTTCTCTTCCATATCCATATTTTCACCTATGTGGAAACCCAGTGATTAGTTTATTTGGGTAATCGTTACATTTCATACTTTAGTTTTTAAAGCCAAGTTTTGGTATTCCTTTTTTACGATGTGGGTTTCTATTAAAGAAACTTACGAATAGTAAACCATTTATAACCCCGGCGAATTTCGAGGGCGAAATTCATTTTAAGGGGGGTAGAATGTAACAGCCCGAGATTTTATGAAAAATATACTTTTTTATTTCACTAATGTCTTGTGTTGTACGCAACACCAAAAGGAGCTTGCACAACACGCATCCTTGACTTGCCTTGCATTACACGCAATCGCGACCTTCCTCGATAGCGTGTGTAGTACGCAATAACGAGTTTCACTAAACAGTGATATGCTATTAAAATGTTATCAAAACTAGCCGTTATGAATAGTAATAACCACTTTTTGAAATTTTGTAAATTTTATTTTTTAAAATGGATTTCATTTTTGGATTCGGAATATCGAATTTAGCCTAAGGTGAAATTTTGGTACATTTCAGATAACTTTCATATTCTGATAAATAGTGAAAATTACTAAATTTTAATTAAAAACAACTTTTTTAATCGAAATAATTAATATTGATAAATTATTAATTTGAGTGGTTTTAAAGTGTATTTAGAATATATTTTTACAATTTAATACAATGTTGGTCATTGGATGTAATTTCACATTTAAACCAGTTATAAACTAGTGTCAATCTTTTGATAGATATTGTTTCTTAAAAAACACGCTATTTGTTTTAACAGCGGGAATTAATTATAAAATTAATTAATGCAACCTCTATGTTATGAATTTGGAAAAATAGACTTCATTTTTGAATTCGGAATATGAAATATAGCTTAGGATAAAATTTTGGCATTTTTCTGAAAACCTTCATTTTTTGATGAATAGTGAAACTACTAAGTGGTAGTTAAAAAAAACTGAATTTTTCATAAAACTTAATTTTACCGCTTCTGTGAATGGAATTTCAAAAATCCGAGAGACACGGTTGATGTCAGTAAGTAAAATGTGGTTCAATGAGATGAAAATAATTTTTTGGTGAATAGTAACTTTTTACTTTTATTTACCACGGTTAAAAGTAAATAGGGTAATTAAGGGTAAGAATGATATTAATATTACCCTAACACAAGTCCTAATTCTATTGGACAAGTGTATCTCGACCAAAAACAACCTTAAGTGTAAAATATTATCATTTAGTCCCACTTGGATTAGATTAAGACATTTATTATTATTTAATTCAAAGAAGAGTTAAAAGAGTTAAAATCAAAGTTTATTCACTAAAACATTTTTAATACGGGGTTATACATAAGATAAATTCGACTATAAATATTAATTAGAAATATAAAAAGATTTCCTATATAATGATATTTTATTTATAATTTTTAGACTTTAAATAAATTAATTTATTTATGACACAACGATGATGCAGTAATTACCCTTTTAAGGAAATATTAACATAATTGATGTTATAAATATTCAAATGAATGTAATTTGAGACTTTTTATTAATTCCACTAATTTTCTAGGTTACTATGATATATTAGTGTTGATTTAATCAACTTGGTTCGAACATATAATTCTGTTATGACTTTCACAAAAATCATATATCAAATAGTGTCAAAATTGACACAAAATAGTTTTTAAATCAAATATTATATTATTAATTGTTATTTTATTCCTAAAAATCTAAGGTTCGGCCAAATGACTTAGATAAGGATATATATATTAATAATAAACAATTTGGGGTTCGTTTGGCATGTTATTGTAAGTGTATTAACCATATAGTGAAAGAAAACAAAAAGACACGGTAAAAGTTAAATTATTTAACTTAGAGTTAAATCTAATTGATAAGGTTAAAATAAGAACCTAAACTTGTCTAAATCCTATTGGTTGATAGGATTTCGACCCATCCCCACTTTAGATTCGAAATAAGACCTTTTGGAACCATTATAAACCGATTTTTACTTTAATATAAAATAATATTTTGAGATATTCCTAAGGTGCCCCTCTCCTCCCTTATAAAAGGGCACCTCCTCCCCCCCTCCTCACACCAATTTGAGCACTCAAGCTCGGCCAACCCCTGACAAAATCTCTTCTACACTTCCCTAAAAACATCCTAGAGGTTCTGGTCTTCCTCAATGACCAATTTTAGTGCCCTAAGAGGAGGTCTCAAAGAGGCACTTCAAAGAAGAGGTAATTACCGTTACGAATTCTTTCATCTTTATTTCTTCTTCCACTTCTTCTTCTTAGGTTGTTTCATTATGAAGTAATAACATCAGTATCACTCATATACTGATATGTTATTATAAGTATGAAACAACCCTATTTCACCATCTATCCATCCTACGGAAAAAGAAATCACCGCGCGTGCGTACGTACGGAATACCGTCTCCACGCCGTGGTGTAATCTATTTTCCACCACCACGTTACATGGATGGGTATAATGGTGTAAAGAATAACTATACATAGTTATTACAACATCATATTGATTCTGATATATTGTATGATCCACTCCAATTCAATTCAATATTTATAGAAATGATATCATCGCTCGTGCGTACGTACGGACTACCGTCTCCACGACGCGATGAGATTCATTCTCCATGTTAACCATTTAAGAATGATTATAATGTATATATAAGAAATAATAATGAAATATATGACATTATAAAGCTACTGGATTTATGTATATATATACATATGTATGTCATCTACTTACTTCCATTTCAAGACAATAAGGAAAGGAAAACAGCGTTCATGCGTACGTACGGACTACCGTCTCCATGAACGGTGTTTTTCATTTTATTTATCTACCTATTATATATATATATATACTGAATATATATGATATATAAATCATATTTTATATTCTGGAAGTTAGTAAATCATGATATAAGTAATAATGATGTCAAGAACAACAAGTCAAAACACCTACGATAAATGAAACGATTTTACCCAAAACGCTTCTTTAACATGGAATTTACAAAAGAACGGGTAATATAATGTCATAAGTGAACCATATATGATATCATAACAATTAATATGATTCTGTAATAAGTAAATGACATTATTTAAATCATTATACAGGAGGTTCGGACACTTACGAAGCAAATCGGACCTAAGGTAAGGGAAATGTCACAATCTCATTTTTATCCGAGATTGTTTATACTTTAGAATTTACTGGGGTGTATTTTATCATCCAAATACATGTTTCATAAATATGTAATATTATTTCCATCCACCTACAATTGTTTAAATCCATTTTTACCCTTCGGTGAGTTTTTAGTAAAAGATATGAAAGGAATCTTTTGTCGTTTTTCGTACGAGGTACTTTTTGACTTTTCCGACAAAAGTATGAAGAATGTTTTTTTTAAATTATACGGCATGAATGGATTTTTAAAACATTAAATCCAAGAAGCTTCCTTTACAAGTTTTCAAGTTTATTTTTAATCAACTTCTTTTATTTTAAAGTCGTATGACATGTTATGAAAAGAAAAATGTTTTTGAAGAAGAAAGGATATTTTCCTCAAGAATGGAGTTCAAGTGTTTTATCAAAATTATTTTCTATCTAAGATAATAAAGGGTTATGTTTTTATCCCTATTATTACATTGATTTGATCCTATTGTGATGAAATTATTTTTATGAATTCCTTTATCTTATATGAATTGATTTATGATGTCATGATGTTTCAAGAATCCCATTTTTGTTACATGTGTTATGCGATGATGTATGATTATGTGGCACACATAAGAAAGGATTAATTATAAGATGGGTGGGACCTATATCTCCCTCCAATGAATTGAGTAACGATTTCATATCTCATTAGATAGACAGGGCTGGAACGGTAGGTTATACCGGTTCAGTGAAACAGGACTGAAACTAGGGTTACTCGATTCAGAAAGGGACTTTGTCCACTAAGATAGTCTTGGCAATGAGTCTTGACTAACAAGAAATGATTCTCTATGATTATGTGTGTATTCCACAAAGATTAATGTTTTATGTTATGATTATTGGGATTTCATTTCACTACTATGATTTATCCCATGTTATGAAATTATACTCTCTTTTGCAGGTTAAGATTTCCAAAATGTTATGTTCTTATGAATACGATGTGATTGATTTTTTCTTTTGTTTACCCTTACTGAGCATTTGAGCTCACCCTTTTATGATTTCTTTTCCCCAGGATATAAAGAAAGGTTTTAGGTAAAAAAAGGGAAGATCTTTATGGGAGATATTGAAGATCTTTCACCACGATTAGAAGATTACGTTCCGAGTTTCCAAAGACACTAAACTATTACGATCCTTGTGTGTGTTTTTGTTATGTACTAAGTATTCCGCAAATGTAATGTAATGTCCATGTAAGTCAGGCTTCGGGTCTCTACACCGGTGATATCGTCAGCATTCTCTGTTAGATGTGTATAGTGATAGTCTAACTAGGGCATACATAATCTATTATTGACAGTGGATGTTCCATCCCTGTGGACCTTAATTCCTATTAATCTATGAACAATATCAAACCAATCTACTCTGACTCAGTCTTTTACAACCACGTCGTAGATGGGGAGGCCCAACATAATGGACGCTTCTTGCATTGTAATAGTCATCTCCCCCTATGTAAAATGGAATGTATGTGACTCTAACCTCCATCGCTCTACGAGGGAAGCAATGAGATGATTGTCGACAAAGTAGAAGTCACACATCACTACGCCATAGAAACCAACATGAAGAAGATGTGGGATGATAGCGGGAGGTGGTGCGATATGAGGAAATGAAGAGATCTCCATACACTCAAAGGAAACATTGGACATCCCTCTAAAAACAGCCGTGAAACATGAGTATCCTAGTATGTGAGAAATGGAGGACCTTCCATCTAAAAAATTGATATCACCGTTACTTTTTTATACTGAATTCAATAAAAATTGTAATCTTATTTATAAAAAAACTATAACAAGAAAAATATAAGGCCCCAGCCTTAAACCTTACTAATCTTGAGTTAATACAAGATAACACATTGAGGATCTTTTCAGGTTTAGAGTTTTAGAGAATTAGATCATAAATCATGCATTACATTCCACATTTAAACAAAGTGGTTACATAAAGATAGTATTTATTTTTTCCCATCAACGGAAAAATATTTAAAATAAAACATGGATTCTTTCTTGACACTTCCTTGACACTATCACCAGATCATGTACCTTTCCCTTGACCTGTGAAAAACATTTCAAAAAAAATTGGGATGAGCATAAAAAGATCCATAAGGGATATAAAGATATGGAAAGGAAACATGAGTTCATATATACATAAGAATGAAATCATAATTTACCCATAAAACATATGCACTTTAACATACCTCATCAAATCATGAATAAATCATAGAAATCATAAGACATAAAAGGTAACTTGAGGCATTCATAACATTCTTACGTAGGGAGTAACCCTCTTGGTTACGTTTGGAATACCCACCACAGTATTTTCCCTAAATCTCTTCGGAGAAACCTTAATGTTTCACTCCTTCGTGTTACCCAATGCATTGGAGAGCTATATCGGGCTCACCCACCCTTAGTTTATCACAGAACCACCCGTCTTCATAACAATTCCCAAGAACCATAACATAATCGTATCACATAAAACATACATGAAGGGAAAATAACATTTCCACATTTCAATCACAAGATATCAATAACACAGTGATACAAAAACATTATGAAACCCATTTTCAATACCAAAATAAAAGAAAAGTAAAACATGATATTTATTTTTCTTTAAAAAAAGTATGGCTTGTAGAGGAAGCCGAAACTCAAATAATTGTCACGACGGCAGAGAAGTCTTTGCTGCCGCATACGTACGACAAAAACATTCCCTTTTTTCGTTTTGGTAAACGCTTCGTATAAAAAGATTCCTTTTTGGATAAACGTAAAAGTCAAAGGGGTTTATACACCGTATAAAATAAGGTTGTGTATAAAACAAAATATTCCTCAATGAATGGAGATTGAGACGAAGTCCCATACAAAGACGGTATCCTTGGTTTAAGGATAAATCAATTACATAATTATGTGTGACAAATGAATACACCAAATATAAGTGGATATTAAGTGTAAAAAAATCAGAGGTTATTCACACATTTTCATAGAATGACATATTCAAGGAGTACAAGTTTATCCAAAGAATCAAATTGGGGTTAAGAAGTTCTCTTGCAAAAAATTGATAGCATAACGACATCACTTCAAAATTCCGAAAAAGAGTTGATGAGAGATAAAAAGGGTATCTCATCACTTGGTCATAAAATTTAAATCAATAAGGGTATAGAAGAACATATCCCAACAAAATAGTATGTGAATTAAAAGACATAACAAAAGAAGTCTTTTAAAAAGAGGAGGGTGAAAGGTTCCCTTACCGACATGGGTATCTTTCGAAACATACACCCCGTGAAAGAAGGAAAATACACCATTGATGTAAATACTCATAAATGAAAGTATATTACACAATGAGTAAAATAATGGGAAGTACATACACCACTCAAAGGAAATTGTGGAAAATGTAGCATAAATCTCACGGGAATAAAAGTGAGATGAAAAATCCCTTAGGAAAACTCGGCAGCCAAACGACGCCACTTAAAACTTCCAAAATGGATTGATGAGAGAGAATAGGGTCTCTTATCATATGAACATAAAAATTACAGTAACAGTAATATAAAATAACATCCCAATAACAAGAAATATGAGCTTTAAAAGGAATGACATAAAATAGTGTACTTAAAAAGAAAGAGTGGAGTGGGATCCCTTACATCAAGTCCAATTTGTCTTGTTCATTTCTTTATATTCCTAAATAATAAACTTTGGTCAATTTAAAATTTCATAAGGAACTCCTTTAAAAATTATTATTCAGTTCATATCACATATTATAATGTTATAATAATTGTTTAATAATGTTAGTTCATATCAGACATTTTTGCCGATGTTTGGTACATGAGTCAAAAATGAACTTGTTTGAAAAATGATTGCCCATGTACTTATAAGTAAATAATTTCCAGAATAGTATTAATTATTAAAATATCATATATATCCAGTACATATTCATTTTATACTATTCCATATCATTCGGAGATAAAAAACGAAAAGCACCGTTCATGGAGACCGTAGGCCGTACGTACGCATGAATGCTACTTTCATTTTTTTGTCATATTAATGGAATTAAAAATAAATGATATATATATATATATTATAATTCCAGTATAATATATATGTTATATAGGTCACATATTTTCATTAATTTCATTATTTATACATTCTATGTATTGCATGTACGAGTCACATATATTGAGGGGGCGGTAGTCCACACTTCCTCATATGAAATTATCACATTTATACAACATGAAAAGAATAAAGGTATGTTTTAAATATAAAATACAAAAGAATATAGTAAAAATAAATACCATATATATCATATATAAAATACAGTGACATCATAATGGCCACCTTTAAAGGTGTTAAAAGAATATTGAACAATCATCGTTTCGTGAGGCAGAAAATCGCCAACCACAGAAACAGTATGTTCTTTAACCATTAGACGAAGGTGCGTGTAAGTGTATCTCGAATACTTCTTATTTCAACATCCTATTATATTTAAGATACTGGATTTGTTACAAAATAAATGAATAAAAAGAGTTTAGGGGGTTGGAGAAGAAAAATAATACAAAAGGACTCAAGTGAAGTCATTACCTTAAAATCGGGTAACTCCCTTTGGTTTGAGCTCAAAGGCTTCCTTGGGAAGACTTTTGACCAAAGTGAGGCTTCAAGGAGTTATATAGGGATGTGTAGATACAAAATGGGCAGGGTTTGGCTGATCCAAAGTCTTTGTAAGTGTTGTTAAGGAGGTAGAGGTGGGAGCCTTTTATAAGAGGAGAGGAGGGGCACCCTTGGAAAGTAAAGAAATGTTCCTTTATTTTAAAATGAGTTTCGAATTCAAAAGGTCCCACATTGATATAATTCGCGGATAAGGTTATAAGGGTTTTAAATAAACCCATATAATAGGTTTTTTACATGTGTAGGTCAT
This sequence comes from Viscum album, assembly GCA_963277665.1. Lineage (NCBI taxonomy): Eukaryota > Viridiplantae > Streptophyta > Magnoliopsida > Santalales > Viscaceae > Viscum > Viscum album. Next base: position 1,927,459,883 of record OY728160.1, read on the forward strand.
ATATTATACATTATCTTTTCATTTTATTTAAATCCTTTATTAATGAGGTAATCGTTGCATCATCATGATGTCATAAATAATTTAATATATTTAATTTCTAAAAATTATAAAAAAATATATCATGATGTAGGAAATCGTTTTAGATTTATAATGAATATTTATAGTCAAAAATCGGACTTGTATAACCCCATGTAAAAATTGTTTTAGTAAAACATCTCATGTTTGTGTCATTTTTACTTTAACATTAAATAAAAACTTATTTATGTCATTTCCCAACAAAAGTGGATCCATGGGGTCCCCAAGTTTACCTATGGATTTTCTTGGTCGTCCATGACACATACAATGAGGGTAGGATATGTTTCAAGCTCATCTCATATTATTAAAACTTTATTTTTACCTTAAACGACACTAATTACCTCTAATCGCGATTAAAAACATAAAAGTTACTATTCACCAAAAAAATTATTTTAATACCATTGAACCACATTTTACTTCTTAATGACAACCATGTATGTCAGATTTTTTAAATTCAAAACATAGAGGTGGTAAAATATCATTTAAACGAAAAATCAGTTTCTTAAGTACCACTTAGTGGTTTCACTATTCATTAAAAATTGATGTTTTCCAGAAAAAACAAAAACTTCATCCTAAGCTATATTTGATATTCTGAATTCAAAAATGATGTCTATTTTAAAAAATTCAAAACATATAAGTTTCATTAATTAATTTAATAATTAATTCCCACTGTCAGAGCAAATAGCGTGCTTTTATGAAACAATAAGTATCAAAATATTGACACTAGTTTAAGTCCAATTTCAAAGTGAAATTAATTCCAAAGACCACTGTTGGATTAAATGGTAAAAATATATTCTAATTTCACTTTAAAACCAATTCAAAAGATAATCTAATCATATAAATAAATTATATTAAAAAGGGGTTTTGAATTAAAATACAACATTTTTCACTATTCATTAAAAAATGAACTTTATCGGAAAGATGCCAAAAATTTTCAGAAAGTAAATTTTGATGTTACGATTCTAAATAAGAATTTTATTTTGTCAAATATAACACATAAAATTTTCAAAAAAGTGGATTTAAAAGATGTTCGCCTTCAAAAGGCGGTTAATCGACCTTTTAAAGAATATTAGAATGTCTACGCTTAAAATTAGATTCATTCGCATTTTTAATCCTCTAATATTTATTTTAAAGAGTAAAAATATTTGACAAACATATATAATCATTTTGTAGTTAGTTCTGTTCATTCCCGCCATTACAACGGCTAGGCGTTAACTACCATTTAAAATAATATTATTTTATTATTAGAGTGAAACATAAGATTCCCAAGAAACTCGTTGTTGCGTATTAGGTACGCCATCTAGCATAGCATCCCCTTTAAAGTAATATTAATATTTTATTCACAAATATGGATAAATATAAAATTGTCATATTCTTTATTTACCTGGGGTGTTACAAAAAATAAGGTAGAAAATTAGCATGTATAATTCATCATTATGATGACAAAGAGGTAAACATATATATGTGGCTAGTGATGTTGTTTTAGTCTATGCATTTATTATTTTGTTGATCTCCAATGATTTTTAATTTATTCTTGTTTTTATATAAATCAACAGTGTTGATAAACCTGCATAGAACATGTTGCTGCATGATACATTCATTTTTGTTGACTGTATAATTTTTTAATAGTTATAGTATCACAAAATTATTTTAGATTGAATATAAAAATAAAACAAACCAAAATTGAAACAGGTCGAAAATAGAGAATGTCCGAAATAAAAGGATTCCTTATTGAAACGTGTGCATACGAAACAAAATATATATATTATTGAGAAATACACAGAGTTGATCACAGATAACTAGAAGTGAAGCCCTATCCTACCACTTGGTGACATCGCTTATGAGTATGTCCCTATGTGTGACAAATGATGCAGTGTAGCCCCCCATTCTTGAGGCCAATCCATCTCATTTCTGATTCGATTAGAATTTGGTCTTATTCGGGGGCGCAACCTGGTAATATCAAGCCAATAATTAAAAAAATGATAGAAAATGAAAAAAATTAAGAAAAACAGAACCAAATTAACATACATGGAAATATAAGGGATGATGTTCGGCTGATCAGTTGAAAATAAGACAGAATAAAAGTCACCAACAAGAATCCAAGATGCACTATAACAGTTAACTAGAGTGATCATGTGATACACCAAGTCAACATAGAGTTCCCATGATATGTTTTCTGAAGCACAGGCTGCAACAACATGTTCATAGGGATATCTCAATGTCTAGAAGTTTTCATAATCATAGTTCATGTTATCTAACATGACCACAAACACTCTACCACTAGTACATGTAGCCCATTCATAGAGCTCTCTTACCTAAAAGTTTCTCTTTTCCCTGTCAAAGGTTAAAACACTGCATCTTGAAGCCACTTGTAGTATCAGATCAATGTCACTTTCGAAATGATGAGTAAAATTCATTCCATTTTCCATCCTCTGATAAGCCTTTTGGGAATGCTCAATAATGTAGTGCACACATCTATAAAATTTCTCTTGCACTAACCCTATGATTGGAAGTTTACACACACACTCGAGGACCCCATTTATGCACTCCACTATATTAGTGGTCATATGACCATATCTTCTACCACCATCATATGCTAATGATCATTTTTCCTTCGAAATATGCATTATATATTCATAGAACTCTTCATTAAACCTTATAATTACATAAAGATGTCAATCAAACCTTTATTATTGGGGATCATTTACTGAGACCATAAGAGAAAAATATATTAATAATGATATTAAATTTTCTTTCAAAAAAAGAAAAACATACCCAACTTGAGGATCATATTTTATTATTGCCTCATCTTTTAAATGCTTATGAATATTAATTGTAATATATCAAATTGAATATCGATGATAAGAATTAAACTCTCTCCATAAAACCCCATCAATATTTACAACCACTATAATCGATTGATTATAATAAGATATTAGACAAACTCTTTGGTTTTTGTATGACATGAATGCGTATACATGCCAAAAACCAACTCCATGATTCAAAATTCTCCCTTTCAACAATAGCGAATGAAAGTGGTAGAGGAGAATAATTACCATCCTGTGTGGTAGCAATAAATATAACACCTATATACTTGCCATAACAGAATGTTCCATCAACTGAAGGAATTGTTTACAATAGAGAAAAGTAGTGATGAATGGCCTGAATTCCCCAAAAATCCTATTTAACTTCACATTTGATCGATCAACTCAATGATTGGGGGAGACATACTCAACAATTTCAAAATGATAAATAATATGATTGTTGAGAGGAAAATGTTCCATAAGTTGTGGAAACGTTGCATATGATTCATCCCAATCAGCATAAACCTTTATAATTGTATTCTATTTATCATTCCAAGGTTTGACATATGATATATTATCATTAAAAAACCTCGGTTTTCCTTCTTTAACAATGGCCACAAGAATGTCATGACACGTTCATATCATCTCTACAATAATAGTTGATATAAACTCTAGATCAAGTGAAGAGTGATCCTATGACAATCTTGGATGTACACAAGTGTGCAAGCCTTCTAATTTGGTCATCTTCCAACATGCAAAAAATTTATCATATATTTTACTCAATTGAAATTTATATTCTGAACCATATTTTTCATATTGAATGAGATATTTTTCCTTCTTAAACTCATCAAAAAAATGTTAAATGTCACTCTATATGGTATTGTTTTATAAATTTTTTCATGGAAACTTTACTTCCAAATTCCTTCCCAACATAAATGGTGTCATCAGTTGATGAAAATATATTCCCTATAATTCTAGGGAATTAATAAGCTAGTGTAATGATATCCCAATAAAAATGTTGTTCACATGAAATTCCTTCAATTAAAAAATTTAATACCAAAGGATGATTACCACTAACTGGTGGATGTCCTGGATGCCCATCTATCATAGGAACCTCAGAAGGATTATTCCCCACATCACCCTCACCCACATCATCTCCAAATGCCTCAATAGATTCTTCATCCTCAAATAAAATATCATTCAATATATCAGGAGTACAAAAAGTGATATCTTATTCATTTCCTTACAAATTTTGATCATCTAATTCATAATATGGTTCTATCATGGGAGTTATATGGGGAGGCAATGAATAAGAGTGTTGTGAAAGGCCGAATTCTATAGATCTCACAAAACATGGTTGTTTAGTAGTACTTTGAACAACATCAATACCAGAAATCAACACATACAATTCTATTAGACCATTACAAGATTTTTGCTTAAATAACAAAGATGCATCCATCCAATCCTCATCATCAACTAGAGGGTAATCGGTGTGCCCTAAAAATTCAAGATATTGAAGATGTCGATATGTTATTGAAGTAATTGATTGATCAGACATTAATTTTAATCAACTATGAATATTATTGTGAACTTTATCCAATGTCACAAAATCAAAAAAAAATTCCACTCTTGCAGGTGGAAAACTATATCCAAAATTATGATCGATATAAATTACCTCAACATTGCAATATATTTGTGTAGACATGATTTCCTAGAAAAAATAATTAATAAAATATTATATACTACATGAAAATTTTAAATTATTTAAATTGGTCATAATTGAATAATTGAATTTATCTTGATACTTTTTTTATAGATTGGTTTATCATTATATGATAATCCATCCAAAACCTAATGGGGCTTCTTATGCATCTAGTAGCTCAAATTTCAGCTACTATCAGTCTTTTCTCAAACATGGTGTAAAAATCCAACTTCAAACAAAAATAGTTCTCGATGAACACCCTTTTATTAAAATGATACTCACATATAAGTGAGGGGTCTTGGGGTTTCAGATGCATAAAATTTTTAAGTGGTCACACAGGTCCTGACATACTTAGAGAGAGGGATAACATACATGTCATCAATAAGGAAAACAAAATAAAATTATTACAAATTATATTACAAAAAAAATGACATGAATTTTCAATTATACATTGTTCTTTCATCTCAATATCATCCAATTATTATAAATTAAATAATTGGATGCAAAAAAATAAACATTCAAATTCAATCATACATTAAACAATGATTTTTAGATCAGTAAACATTCTAGATTACTAACATGTTTGTTTGAGATATTTATTATGTTCCAAATATTGTCACTTTACATACTATATGTAATAAATAATATATATAAATAAACTCACTGTTGAATTATATTGATGCTGATATTGTTACCAAATAAAATTTAATAAAATGTTATATATTTTTATACCACATCATCCAACGTTTCATAAATTTTAATTACTTATGAATAAATAACCATGAATTGATATTGAGACTTATTTTATGGATTAGTTTATCATTATTTTATAAACTAAGAAAAATCTATGGGTGGAATCCTAGAGTCTCTATTATAAAATATTTTAACAACCACTAGTCTCCTTTCAAACAACAACACCTCTTGTTGAACGCCTATTCTCAAATGCCTCTTATGGAACACCTCTTGTAAAATTTCTTTTTATTACAAAGTTAATCACATGAAAGTGAGAGGATATAGGGGTATGAAATGCATAACATTCTTTAGGAGCAGATATAGGTCCTTACATATTTAGTGAGGGATGACTCGAAGGTCATCAACATGGAAAACAAATGCAATTATTACTAATTATATAACCACATACACAAAAAAAGACATGCAATTTCAAATATGCATTGGTCGGTCATCTTATGATCAGTCATCACACAAGTCTTAACAAGTTTTTCGATATAATTATTATGTTCTACATATTATATAACTTTACCAATTACTAGATTTAATATATATTAAATATCTACACCTATTATCCAAAAGTTTAACTTTTCAATCTATATGTATATATAATAATAATAATAATAATAATAATAATAATATTTAACAAATTTAATTAAAAGTAATATAAATTAAACTTATATAAAAACCATCATAATTCAATACACTTATGTTATTTTCAATTTTATAAAATTTCATATGTATATATAATATTTTTTTGTCATTCTTCTAATTTCCAAAATATAAGTAATTAAATTTTATACTTTATTACTTTGAAGAATAATTATTTATATTTAATATAATTTAAATTTATTGATTAAAATCATTATTATTATTAAATAAAAGTAAAATAATTTAAAATCACATAAAACCATTAAAATAAAACAAACTTTGGTTTTTTTCAATTTAATAAAATTACATTTGTATATATAATTTTTTTTTTCATATTTCTACTTTCCAAAATTTAATTAATTATATTTCATACTTTATTGACTCAAATAATAATTATTTACACTAAATATAATTTGAAATTATTATTTATAGAATTTTTTTTATACCATTAACAAAAAAAAATTTCTATATATTTTTTAATAAATTTAAATGTGATACTTAATATAACTAATATTTTTTAAAGAAATTATCAAGCTAGTGTATAGAATATTATAATTTAAATTTATATTATTATAAAAATAACATATTTTATATAAATATAAGAATGGACCCCAGTCTATGGGTCTCCTCTCTCCCCTACACTAGGGTTTCTTCCCAGAACCGCCATCGCTGCTCCCTCCCTCTCCCCCCTTGCGGTGAAGGTCCTTCTGTGACACTACTCTTATTCTCTCGTTCTTTCTCCCATGCTCTCCTACTAGCCTCATTTTCTCTCTATTAGTGACTACAATTCCTCTTCCCATCACCTTCGACTCCTCTATGTTTCTTCCTATTTGGCCTATTTTCCGTTTTCTCTCCAATGAAGGTGCTTCAGTCTTCCTCGAATCGATGCCGTCTTCTTTGGTATCACTCGAATCAAAAACATCTTATTTGGTCTTTTTCGTATCGATGAAATCTTCTTCCTGGGTTGCCTCACTTCTACTTTGATGGTCCCCAATTCTTCCTCCTTGTTGACGATGACTTTGTTCAGTGCCCTTGTTCATTTGATCCATTGCTCTAGCCCTACGTTCTGCTACTCCTATCCTAGTCAGATTTGTATTGGGGGTTACAATGGGGTTTTGGGATGTGTGTTTTGACAACCATCAATGTTACTAGCACAAGCTCCTCAACACTGGCTTTGTTTTTTTGGTTTCCTTCCTCATGATATCAGTGAAGGTTTGTATGATTCTTCCTAGTGGTCGATCTATTTGATTCTTGTACAATGGTTTTCCATTTTGTGGTTCGGGTTTGGTTTCGATGTCGATGAAGGATTTCTTCTCAGTAGCAATGATGAGGAATTATCCTCGGCGATGATGGTGTCTAATGGTTTCTTTAATCGGATATTCTGATGGTTCTCTACAGTGATGACTTCGGTGTTCTTAGTGATGACGGGGGTCTGCTGTGGTACAATGTTCTAATGGATTTGATGTCAGTGTGTGCATATCAAGGTGACAATGACAGTTTCATGATGATGGTTTACTACCATTTGATTTTCAAATTTTTAAATGGTTTTTTCGGTGGCGGTATTGTCAAGTCTATGGGTTCTTCATGTTGGTATCATTTGAATTTTGAAATAGGTTTAATCTGATGGTCAAGACATGGTGAATGGTTGTGTTTCATATTTTTAAATTTGTCTATGTAATGGGTGTTTTAGGAGGTTGTGTCCTGATGTTAGAGGAATGGTGCTATAGGTTCTCACTTACCCTTAAGGTGGATTTTCAATAAAATAAGAAAATGGATTGTGGTGGTGGTATATACATATAATTCTATTTAACCTACCATTTAAATTTAAAATATATACATTTTTAAAAACAATATTATTTCCCTAAATATAAAATACATTTTATTTTCACCATATTTAAATTTCTTAAATTTTAAATGTGAATTATATCATACAGAAAACTATAACTCATTCAGAAATTAAATCATATAAAATAATCTAATTTATACATTCATATATTCATGCTTCAATACATATTAAATAAAAAAACCATTTGAATAAACACTAATTTCTATATCTATATATTTATGCATCAAATATTAAATAAATAAAACATAAATACAAAATAAATAAAAACAATTAAAAAATAATTTTTTTAAAAAAATTTACCTTATTAAAATATACAAAAATATGTTGAGAAATATTTTATATAGGGATTCACAACCGAATAAAGAGGATAACAATGAAATTTACTGTTGGTGGTGGTGGGGGGTGCCCTCCTTTTATAATCTTTGTCTGGGTGGAGGTGTGAACCCCATTCATGGTTCCATCATGACTTTTGTGAAGGAAGACTAAATGGGCTTCATGCTTCCTCCACCATGCCAAGGAAGTATGAACAAGGTTCACAGTTCCTCCGCCACGACAAAGAAGTGTGAATGGGGTTCACACTTCTTCCTTAGATTAGAGAAGTGTGAATGAGGTTCACACTTCTTCGATCCCATTTTTTAAAACATATGGACCCCTATCCCTTTTCTGTAAAGAAAATTAAAAACCCATTTAAAAAAACCGTCGATTTCATCCTCCCTAAGATTCAAGATGGATTTAGACTATGTAATCGATATGCATGGAATATTTAGATGCAGATTCAGTGGTTTCAGGTTAATTTCATTTTATCAAATATTTGGGAATTTAGGAAGATATTAATCAGAATGTAAAACCATTTTTTGCACTTGATCTATTGGAGCTGCTTGAATGTGGAAGACAACGGACTCCATGATTTTTTGATGGTGAGGGAAACCAAAAATTTGGAGGATTATGGGAATTTGGTTTCAGTGTGCACTAAAAATATGAAAATAAAAGTCAAAGGATAAACAATAGTTACCTCAAATATTTAGACATGTAGAAAGGAAGGGCACAAAAAGGTTGATAAGTGTGGTATATTTGTCAAGCATGATCGTGTAGTGGTGGGTATAGACTATCGTGGTCATATAGTTGTCATTATGTTACCATGTGAGAAATATGCATGAGATTTATTTATGGAAGAGTAAGATCATCCATTGCATTCTGCTAAGCCATCTCACTTTATGAGGTTCCAGAGAAATTTGACTAAAGTTCCAGGAGCAGAGTTGGAAGATAACTTGTTGGTGGGTATTAGACTTGCTGATTCTCTCTCATTAGTGTCAACTGTTTCTAGAGGAATAAAGGTTGAAAATATAACTGTGTGGATCAAATGAATTTTCTTCGATACAAATGGTATAGGGATTTGGTTTTGGGGTATAATGGTACAATGTTGGAGTATTTGGTACTACAATGTCAAGAAAATTCATAATTTGGATTTGAAATTTGATTCTAAATGTTTGAACATATTGCTAATGTATTTTGGGATATAGAAAATGGAGGTTTGTAATGACACAACCCGACCCACTAAATTGATTGGACTAAAGCACTATTAAACTTAGGTGACATCCCCTTGCCACCAAAGTTGGCAATAAATTGCAAGGGAATGAGAAAATCCTTAGAGATGATTTTCTCTTATATACAATAAAACTTATAATATAGAACTCAATTGAATATGATAATCATGATACATGATATAAAACCTCACAGAAATCCAATGGAATAAGGAAACCTAACCAAAAATAGAGTTTCAATAGTAAAAACACCACATGTGTATATCAATAAAAGACCCAAAGATACCAAGAGAAACCAAACACCAGTTTAGAACCACTACCAAATCCACTGCAAGACTTCTCTGAGCTCCAACTCTCAAATGAGAAGACTATAACATCAAGGTGCTCCACTAGTAAAGTAAAATACATTCCCCTTTCCTATATCATTGTAAACAACATATGCATACACAAGAATGTGAATATGTAGGGGGTGAGTATACAAACCTAGTAGGAAAACACCTAAACTTCTTACACACACCACTAAGATAAGAACAAATTAGTTAACATTACATATAAAACAAGATATATAAATATAAAAAAACTATCCATGATATAAATATAAATAATTAGTGAAAAATAACTCACACCCTGAAGGTCACCCATTCCATGTACACACACACCCATGAAAATGTCCAATGAACAATCTATGCTTACAAGTGGTACCCATACCTCCAAACCTAAACCATTACTTGGTGGTATAATTTAGTGTTCCCTAACTCCAGTAAAACAATCCAATTTCATTAAAAATGGAACCTCTAATATAAATCATGAATCACACAGTCATGCTCATGCTAAGTTCTCAAACACAAAACCTTCCTTTGAAAATAATTTATCATTTTAGCAATCAAACACATTGTGGATGATGCCCTAAAACCCTTTTTATTTTAAAATCAATAACACCATTTTTTCCAAAACTAATTTATCAAGAAATACATTTATAACATAAAATTTTGATTTAGAAAACTAAAGTCTTCTAGTTATAAGAAAATTGGAGAGAGAGAGAGAAGTCACCTACTTAACATGTTCATTCCAAAGAATAACATCACAACAAATCAGATCTAAGTTCCTCTTTCCTTTCCTTTAACAAACCCAAATATGATTATTCCAAACATATATTAACCCATAGATATAGGCACTAAATGCCCAGTCTAGGGATTCTCCCCAGAAGAAAACAAGGATATTACGAAGGAGAACAAGAACCAAAAAAATTTCTTTTGATTTATTAGGTCCAAGGCTCAAATATTTGTTGAAATTGGTCTCTAGAAGGAATAAGATCTCCCAAATCATCTAGAGAGCCTGAGATTTAAGGGAAAAACTGGGGATAATAATAAAAATTGAAGGGTGATGGAAATAATAAATTAGTTGGATATAACATTATCTATGACATGAAATAGGATTTCACCTTGTGAAACATTGAGATAACTTGTTATGCTGAAAAACAAGGTGCATTAAATTATAAATTACAAAACCATTTAGTCATAAATCCAATTCTTTCCATTTACATAATCAAACAAATTTCCATAAAATCTGTTTAGAAACTATTCACATCATGAATAGTCATTCACATCATAAACAATGATTCACATCATTAATCGACTCTTACCACCAGTTTCCATATCCTATTCCACCTCCTCCTCTAAACACTTCCTATGGACCATACCATTTATTCCCTAAATTATAAGAGATATAATAAAATAATATGTACCTCAAACCAACGGTGTCACATTCTCCCCACTACTGGGCTTCCTGTCATTTGAAATTTTGAGGAAATCAGTGCTTCAGAACAACATTGACTATTGCTCCATCATATGCTTCTCCCATTCCCATGTCTCTTCCTACATCTGATCATGTCTCTATAATACCCACACTATAAATATTCTTCTTCCATGAAAAACACTATATTACCTATGAAAAATGAAAATTAGCATGCAAATAAGCATTACATCAGGCTCAAGAGTCACATGATCCCAACTAATCAGATGATCAAGAATCAGTTGGTACTTTAATAATTAAGAGACATAGAAAACATTATGAACCAAACTGAATCTTAATGGTAAGGCTATACAATAGGAAACCTCACCAATCTAATCAAGGATTTAAAAATGGACAATATACTAAGGATCTGACTTCCCTTTATTACCTAAAATTATGATAACCCATCCTTAGTGAAACCCATAAAAACACATGATTGACCACATTAAAAGACAAGGGTGGATAACGATGTTTTTCATAGGATTTATGAAGACTAAAAGTTGTATCTTTCCTTTTCCTGACCATCTATTTCTTCTAAGTATTCTTGTGCACCAAGCTTGGTCAAATTATTAATGTGTCCCTAGGCTCGATCCAACAAAGAAGAGAACAACAAGGACACTCTTATAATGCCTCATACGACTCCATATGTATCCGGACATGATAAATGTTGTTATAAAATAACTCCAATAAGTGGAAATGGTCTTCCCATGAACCATAATGGTCCATCACATAAGCTCTAAGCATGTCCTCCAACATCTGAATCATATTCTCTGACTATCCATACATTTGAGGATAATTTGTCATGATCATGCTCAACATAGTTCCAACGGTCTGTTGTAAGAATTTACAAAAAAATTATATGAATCTAGGGTATTGGTTAGAGATAATAAAAACTGGAACCCCATGAAACTTTAACACTTATAAAATATATAGGTTTTCCAATTAATCTATCATATTTATCTCCCAGGTTGGAATGAAATGTTCTGACTTCATGAGTCGGCCACAATCACACAAATATCATCATGTTTCAGAAGTGTCTAAGAAAGTCCTATGATAAAGTCCACAGCAATCTGATCCCATTTATATATAGGTATGAGCAATGACTATAACATGTTAGCTAGCCATTGAGGTTTTTCCTTCATCTGCTCACAAGTGAGAAATATCTCAACATACTCGATCACTTTTCCTTTCACACTTGACCACCAAAAATAGACCTTCGTTGCCCTATAATATTTATGAGTACCCAAGAGAATTTATTACTATGAATGAGGATAAAAACAAAGGATTTTCTCTTATAAAGATGGAGGAACTACAATTTTGTCTCGAAAGTGAAACACCAAATTTGCATCTTCTATTGAACCATCAATGGTCTTCCAACCATTCGGGTTCAACCACCTCATAATACAATTAGGGTTTTTTCTATTGAACCTCTTTAAAAAGTTCAACCAAGTCAGGAATATGGTTAAATAGAAATAAAACTAAAACCTCATATTGATAGTATATTCCATGATCATATTGAAAATCACCACCATCAATTGTCATTGGTCTCGAGCCACATGAATCGATTGATTATACAACTTCCAACTTAATACATTATCCACCAAATTTTCTTTCCCAAGAGTATACACTAAGTAAAATTTGAACATTATTTGATATTCCACATAACAATATTATCTCATGTTCAATTAATTTTTGTGAAAGGATATGTTTTAATATTTTTTGATCCATTAACACCATGAACCTTTCACCAAAGTGATAGTGACACCATGTTTTTAAGGCATGGACCACTACAATTAGTTCCAGATCATAGATTGGATAGTTCTTATCATGTATCCTCAATTTTCATGAGTTTTAATCTATGAAATGATATCCCAACATGAAAATGAAACCTAAACGAGATCCAGATTCATCATAAAAGAAGAAATATCCCTCACCTAGTTCTGGAAAGATAATGATGAGTGTCGATGTAAACCAGGATTTGAGTTTCTTGAAGGAATTCTAAAAATCACTATTCTAGCTAAATGAAATGCCCTTCCTTGTCCATTCAGTCCTGGGATAAGAATGACCTGAAAATACCAAACAAACAAATAATGATACCCTTATAATCCTAAGATTCTATATATCTTGAAGACATTCTTAGGCGATTTCAAAGAAATGGTGGCCTCAATTTTATGATGATCAACCAATATGCCTTTTTCTGAAATAACATGCCAAAGTATAGAAACTTCAAATATATAGAAGTCACATTTTTAGAATTTAGCATAAATATGGTGGTCCTACATTGTACCCAACAAAATATATAAGTTTCATTCATGATCATCTTTCATGCTATAATTCATAAAGATGACATTAAAAAATACCACAACAAAATAATATAGGTATCAGTGAAGGATATGATTCATCAATTACATGAAGAATGTTAGTGAATTAGTGAGACCAAAAGGAATAAATAAGTATTCATAGTGTCTAAAATGAATTATAAAAATTATCTTTAGAATATATTATTTTTTGGTGTGGAGTTGGTGACACCTTAATCGAAGATCAATTTTGGAGAAACACTCAGATTCCTTTAATTGATCAAATATATAATTAATTCAAGGAACTGGGTATCTATTATTTATCATAACTTGATTAAACTAATGAAAAATTACACAAAGTTGTAGAGTACCATCCAACTTCTTAACAATTAGAATTATTGTTTCCCAAAGATATTTTCTTGGTCTTATAAAAACCTTAATTTCCAACTCCTCCAAATGGAAATTCATTTCTCATAATTCCATTGTTATCATTATATATAATGGAAGTGAAATAGGATTTACTCCCAAGCACAGGTCTATAGAATCATTGTTTATCTACACTCTTGTTTCCCAAGAGGTGTCTTGATGCTCATAACATGAGGCATCATTTTCATAGAAAACAACAATTATTTCACCACTTGAGAAGAAATAAAATAATGAGAGGAACCAGTGTCAATCAAAACAAACATTAGTGGAGTCAAGAATAATATTACCTCATACCATCAAGGTAGCTACATACTCATTTGGCATGATTTTTTTAGCTCCAAAAAGTATTTTCTCTACTCCTCAAACTGATTCCAGCTTCCCTATTGGGGCAGTGGTTGATGAGGTGTCAATGTACTTCTGGAATCACCCTAAGTACCTCGATTCAAAGGGTGATGACTGATCTAACAACAGTATCCTATTTGAGCATTATAATCCTATTATATAGTAGAATTATCCACACTAGATGACTTCATAGGATACATCCAATAGAACTTGAGGTGTCCTATATGGCCATAATTATAACACTCTCAAATCGGTGCTACACATTCTCATTTCATGAATTCCAATAAACCAAATTGGTAACAAAACATCTGGGTACTATGATTTGGAGGAACAGAAATTGATGTATTAGACTAGTTCCCTAGTTCTCATCTAACTTGGGAGTAGTTATCACATCTACACTTGTTACCTATATTGGAGTTCCCACTACTTTATATTGGAATTAGGAAAAGTTAGATTGTTTGAGAAGATTGATATCTAAGAAATATTGATATGGTTTGAATATGTCAAATTTGACGTTTAAATGTGAGTGATTTTCAGAGTTTCAAAATTTTTGTAAGCGAGAAAAGTTTTTCAATTTCCCGCCTTTGATTTTTGGAGTTTCCTATCAATAGAATCCCACTTCATTCAGATTTTGTAACTTTTTTCATGAAAGAAGAAAAGTTGGAGTGCTAAAGAATTCAAGTGAAAGTTCATTCTAGATAGATATCTCATTATAATGTTGGAATTTATGTTGTTTTGTTTACCAAACTAAAAGACATCATTTTGTGAAGATTGTATTGATTCGATTAGATTGAGGAAAATTAGATTGATTTTTTTGAGAAGATTTTGAGAAGCCTAGATTGAGAAAGGAAACATCATATTAATTCCATCAGACTGAGTCTATCAGACTGGGTTCATCAGACTGAAGGCTATCAGACTCTTGGTCATCGGACATAGGAACTTCTGTAGAGCAGTTTGAAATAAGTATTAATTCTTTTATTTTGGATCAGTTGTTTTATAAGAAAAATTTGTAAACTAACAAGAGTCAGTATAATCTTTCCTATCTAGAGATAGAAGGTGCATAATGTGTAACACCCTAATATTTTATGGTGTGCCTTATTTAAAATTTAATATCTTCAATAGTTTATGCTTCATGAAACACCAAGTTTAAAATCGCAATATACTGTTAAATATTACTGTTAAAATAGTGATGTGACCATTAGGAATAGCAATATGACGAATAGAAAAATAAAATAATCTATGAAAGTATAAATAAAATTTTGGTATCTTATAAATTACAATATGGTATATTTACATCACGAAATAAGTAAATATATGTTTTAAAAATGATAAATTAAGTATTGATATTTTTGTGAAACAATAATATTTATTTACAATTTTATAATTAATAAAATAATTTAAAAGAAAATTTATTTTCATAAAATAGATTCATAAATTAATATTTTTTTCTTATGATTATAAGATAATTTTATGAGAATTTAATTAATTTTCCTATGTTTCATAAAACCAGTTTTAATTTTTAAGTTGGTATTTTTTGAATAAATAGTGATTTTAATTAAAAATTAAATTTATCACATTTATAAAATTATTTTCAAAAAATTGAGTTCATTTTTCAATTATAAACATCAAAAAATGGTTATGGTGGATTTTTGGGATTTTTCTAAAACAGTTGATTTTTTAGAAAATAGTGAAATACGGTAATTTATGGTATATATACATTATAAGATAAATAAACTATTCCTTGAGTCATGAATGATGTTTGGACCATAATATAGAACTTCATTTAATTATTTAATTTATTTATTGATAATGTTCAAACTATTCATAGTCTTGATCCAAAATAATAAACTAATGATTAAAATATCAAAAAACACCCCTCCTCCACTATAAATACCATCCCTCACCACCTCTTCTAATAAAACCTCCAAAGCCTTTAAGAATACATATATTCTACCAATTTACTCTCCAAGAGCTCTCCCCTACATTCTTTTCTTTTTTGTCTCACCAAAAGACCATTTCAAAGTTCCTTAAAGAGGTTCTCAAGGAAAATAATTATAGAGGAAAATCCTTTTTCGTTCTCTTTCATTTTCTTTTAATTTATTTCCTTTTTATTAAATCCTTACCTCTTCTATCCAAATATGAATGATAAATTGAGTATCTTTTGTATACTTCATTTTTTTATGTTAATGGAAGATCCATTATCAAACCCCGTATCCTCCCCCATTTTATTCTAAAAATGAAAACATCATCCGTGATGTGCTGATTTATAACCACTATGGATGATGTGAACTAATTTTCTATTACCACCTTCTAGGATGGTTATAAAACCATAATTATGGCCAAACCATATTTTATTATACATATTATAAGTTACTGTTTTGGAACTAATATATATACATGATATTAATTATAAGGAAAAACAAGTTCATGATGATTGAAAAACTGTCAAAATATTCTAAATGATTATCACTAAAGTTATATCTAATGAATCATCCTCATATAAAAAAAAATGATAATATATAAGATAATTAAGTTTTTTGTATGTTCATTAATAACATATAATTTCAATTCTGGAGAATTATTTCCATTTAACATGATCTTTCATACATGTATATAAGTGAATCAATCATGAAAATCGAGAAACGAACACTCCCGAATAAAATAATTGGATATTAAAACTCATCTAAAAGGATATAAATGAACTTAATGAAATTATTCTAAAAAAATACATATTTAATAGGTTATTAATTAATTTATTAATGAACCTGATTTCATTATCCATGTCATGAATGAGGCCGGGTCGCCATCCAACTTGGCGCCTGACCTAATCCATGGTAAGGACGAAGGGCGTTCATGATCCCCACGAGCTGGTAAATAGTTCCCAAGTATCAACAATGAGACATAGGAATGATTTTACCTAAATTTATAATCATAAGAAATGAAAAAAATAAATAGCCCAAAACTTAATATACACAACCAAACTGGCATAATTGATTTGAAAATTAATGATTACAACTTTAAGAATATTCCCCAAAGAGTACAACACAAGAGGGAACTATAACTCCATACCAAACCTCCATTTACTGAGAGGGGTAACATCCCTGAGACAACACCACCATCATCCACAAGAGATGACCAAAAGAAACCAAAACCACCATCCTGGTACTCTATGTCCTTACCCGAACCAAAACATATAACAAGGTTTGCATACACCCAAGGGTGTATGCAGGGTGTGAGGCAAAGACCAGTAAGGTTCCACCCAAATAAAGAGATTCCATGCTGAAAATTTTAAAATATAATCTAACAATATCAATTAATTAAATGATTTTAATTTTTTTTAGGAAAAACATTCATCAGGTAAACCCTTCAAAAGAGACACTTCCAAGGAAAACCATTTCGCTATCACTTGCTTAAGAGAAAAGAGAATTTAAGAAAAACACACACACATAGGAGGTACACTATGTGCCGATGGATGGAACCATTATGTATAAACATAATTATTGTTAGGGAACCATGGGTAAATATCTAGGGTCAATCTAGCTTGAGCAGGGCACTAGATTCCCATACGTCAATGAAACGTGGCTTAGAAACGATGACTAACATCATTCTCTTGAACATGTCATCAAGAGGGGACACCCCAACAACCAAGTGGTATCCCATCATCACAATGTTTAGTTAGAGTTGTAAGCATCTATCTTTCTAGATGAAACTGGGATGAACCACTTCCATATCATCTAGAGTACTAGAACTAGCCAACCCACCTAGATACTTGGGACTCCCCTATGCTTGAGTTCAAGTTAACATTTCACACATGCCATCACATTCACAAACAATGATGATCACTTCATGAAAAGAAAATTTTCATAAAAATACCACCTCTCTTTTTACACACACCAAAAAGACTTTCAAATACATTTTCCATTGATCAACCAATACCATGGGCCAAGCCCCTTTACAATCCTTACTTAAAACAAGGTCCTTTTTTAAACCTATTTTTAACCATTTAAAAAATTTACAATTCATTATAAAAAGTGAACATTAGGTTCAATATACCAAAATATTTCATTTTCCATAAAAAATCTACTCCCAAATTCATTCACACCTTAGGATCATTTCAAAACATGGTTCACACCCATCAAACAACTTATAAAACATTTCTATTAAACACCATACCGAAACAATCATACAAAACAGGTCCAATTTCCTTTATAAAAACCATTACCATCATATAGAATGACAAACTAATTAAAAATAACTTTATCACCACAAAATTAAAACATAGAACATGTTTATAAATTTTAAAAATTGTTTTAAATTCACCTAAAAATGTTAGGACATTGAAGCACCTACCTTGAACCAAAAAGATTCCAGAAAATGGTGCGAAACCACAACTACACCTCAACCAAACCCTAAGAAGGCAAGATCGAACATAATACATAAATATTAAACTATAACCATTAAGATATTACCCTAAATTGACCCCATACCAATTAGAAAACTGAAACCCCAAAGGAGAAGAGATAAAATCCTAAAAAAAAGATCGAAACAAGGGAGAAGTTGACTTACTCGAGAGATCTTGAGGAAACTGTTCAAAATACATCCAAAAATTGAATCCCAAGGGAAGGGTAGGACAAATGGAGGTGTGCCTATGGATTGAGGTCCAATAGGTTTGAAAAAGTGTGGGAAAAGGATTTAAAATCTAGGAGAGAGAAAATAGGGAAAATAGTTTTAATGAGCTGGAACGACCGTAGAATTAGACCGCACGGTTTTTCAAAACAAGCGATGACCATGGGACTGTCTCTAACAAGGGAGACACCTACCACAAAAGCAATCTACATGGTCTGACTTACCATGATAAAGCTATGTGATCACTTATGGCCATGACGCATACCTATCTCATGGTTACCTGGGTGGGGCGCACAGTTTCTAATGATCTTGCACCAACCATACACCAGGGTCTATTCAACCATTTTTCATTTTTTTTTGAAAATTGAAGGCAGAAATAATAGGAAAACACTAGGATAAGGATAGAAAAAGGAAATAACTCAAAATTTAAACCTGTCACACCTATCTCCTAAGAAAAATAACCGATAACCCGACCTAAATTGGAATAAAGGAAAATAAAAAAACCCAGGTGTGACAATTCTCCCCCCAATAATGCTTTACACCCCCCATAAAGCCATCCAAAGGTTAAATTGAAAACAAGAACTGATACTACCTCTTAGATCAAGGATATTACCAGTGAATGACAACTAGAAAAAGTAAAGAACACAATAATTATGAAAAGAGGTTTATAAACTAAACTCGAGAGACCAAACTAGACTCCCCGCCATGTGCCACCCATCCTCGAAACCAACAAACCTCCAATTGATTGATCAAATGAAAGAAACTATCACAATATAAAGTCCATCATCCTAAAAAAACACCTCAAACATCGCAAAATGAAACTCATGACCCTTATCTAAAACAAACAAATGAATCAAAATACTTTCTCAATGATTACTTCTACAACCATACTTCAGCAAGACTGTTAGGCATGCTCCAAAATTAATATCCACTCACAGAAGGATCTTGATGTGAGATAGCTCCGAACGGGATTGCCCACTGCCAGGACAATCCCAAAAATGAGATCAGGATACCAGTACAGGGAGGCCCAAACAGACTCCCACTCATAAGGAATAGGCTACCATCCATTTCATACTAATAAATTTTGATGATACCCATGGTGGGTCTCCCCGCCATTAGAACCGACCAACACACCTGTCATAGGAAACCCAATACCGGCCAAAACCCCAACTATTAGGGGTCTGACACAAAAGAATCTAAACCGAATGGAAAACATCACATAGTTATCCACTCTCAAAGGTAATTACCATATTTAGATGATCCCAAACCGAAAGAACGATCAATTGACAAAACTGGCCATAGGGGGACCATTAAATAGAGACTCACATCCGGTGAGACACAACTACAAGGGTTTTAAGAAAAAGGGATGGTCACACCTCTTTATAAACAAGGAGGAACTCTATCACCCATGAAGTTCACAACATGGAAACAAGGTCCTGATACCTCCTTCCACCAAACAGAACCATTCAAAATGACACAACTACACGGGTCTTGAACTATCTTATTTTCCCACAGAAAGGATAATCTCTATTCCAAATCCCCTTACACCTCTAGGGGTTACTAACAATGTTACAAATTCACTTCGAGACCTATGGCAAGAGATATGTTGATTGAAACATCACCAGCATTGCAGCTAGGAATTAAAAAACCCCTGATCAAAACTTATCCTTCTGGTTCCACAAGAAACAACACCACGATTCAGACAACACCAGCACACGCAACACACCCTAAAATCCTCTTACTCTGACATGGAATGTTCACCAATAGAGGGGCCTAAGAGATGAAAATGAATCACCCCTTCCAACCCAAACAAGAAATAATGGAATTATGGGTACAATAAAGACACCTTCACTCAAAACATAGAAATTTAGAATTCCCTTAAAGAAGGACATGTTTATGTTAAAACAGAGGCTCTCAAAAGGTTTCACAACACCCAACTTTATATTCAAATAAGAACATGACACTGCAAGATGTAACGAAACATGACCCTTGAAACTGAAAAAAACTTTAGAAGTAGAGTAATCTTAAACCAAGTCCTAAACAATACATTATTCTTGTAAACGACCATAATTGCATCTTATAACCAGTTTTTCCACACTAATGGCTTAGTGTGATCCCATTCTTTGAAGAAACTAAAAAAAGATCCAAATACCTTTCGAGACAATTACCAAGACCAATAACCTAGACCGCTTTCCACTCTCCTCATTATAATTCCCTTCACCACTTCCAGATAGAGCCTTTAGGCTTAAAGGTTTCAAAATCCACCTTTAACAACTTAGAGAACTCAAGAAACTAAGGTTTCTCTCAAATCCCCCTATATCCACGCTTCTACTATAAAGAGATCCACTTAACTGTAAAAGGAGAGGTGGATTAAATTCTGAAACCTCAAAAGAAATTACTTATGTTGATCGACTAGAGGATCTTCCAAAGGTCGATCACTCATGGCCGCACTTCGAATATGCATCAATTCCTTATGGGGGTGTACCCAAGCCAATAAATGAAACCATGGACCCAATAAGAATTAGTCCATTGGACAAATGTACCATGAACAACCACCAGAAACATAGAGAAAAAATTCAAGGGCTTCATAACCCATTAATAAGAACACACAAACCATTATCCCAAAACAACTTTATCAACAAGAACAAAAACTATAACACACCCTTCAAACATGAAGAACTATTAAAATAAAAACAACTTGAAAAAAACATTCACAAAATTCATGAATACACACCTCACAACCACTAGTTATCAAAACATCACATTTTCTCTTAAAATAAACTTTGAAAATAAAACAGGATTGGTGGGATTCACATTCACTAGTGTCATATCATGGAGTCCCACACATGCATTTTACCATGCCAAACTAGGTACTCATCCACTTTCCATACATAACCCATGCATGAAATCACTCATGGAAATGAAAAAGGTCAAAAAACAAATCTTCTCCATTTTCCAAAACAAATATTCAACCACACTTCCACTTTCTTAATCTTATTCCCATTTCAAGAATTTCAGAATTTTTTTAAGAACTCCTGAACCACCTAATAGAAAATAATTTTCAAAATACACACTTTAATTCCCAAAACATCTCCCCCATTCAAAACCATTTTCAAATATCAATTTAAAATATTCAAAACACTTTTCAGTAGTTTAACACATCCAATTTAAAATAGATTTACAAAACCCACATTAAAATAATTATTTCTTTCTAAACAATTAATTTCAACATACCACAAGTAAATATTATGAAAATCCATTCCCAATAATTTCACCCCCATTCACTCAAAACCATTTCATAAAAATTGACCTTCTCAAATATTCATTCAAAAAAATTCTAAAAACCCATTTTCCAACGTTTTGAAAAAAAACCATTTCTGCTTTAAAATCTAGTTTTCCTCAATTTTGAATCAAGGGTTTTTAAAACAATTTATAAAAACCAAAGGAGACACAAAAAAATTCTCAAAGGGTAACTAGTGCCATTAGGTGACCCATACATATGATTGGTGGCCATACTCAAGTCACACCACCATTACAGAGAGTGTTCTTGAACCATGTCCCTGGCTCCACATGGCTTGGGTGGTTTTGTGAGCTCACTGAGACCATTTCTCCAACTCAATATTCATTTACAAGAAAGAAAAAATACCAAGAATCAAATGATAGAAATAAAACATGATTTCTTATATAGACTTTAGTCATTACATGAGGTGTGCTGGCTGGACACCTTACTCATAACTAGAATGTCAAGTCCCACCGACCCTTTCTCTAGTCTACCCAGACTCTTCCCAAAGTAACATGAACTAGAAGATCATGAAATCCTCTTTGATATCATTTTTTCACGAGCCAAGCTGGGTCACCATCCAACTCGGTGCCCGTTCCAGTTCGTGTTAAGGCCTGAAAGGCATCCTCGATCCCTATGGGCTAGAAACTAGTGCTAGGGTATCAACAATGAGACATAAGAATGATTTTACCCAACTTTATAATCACAAAAAACCAACAAAATGAATAGACCAAAACGAAAGATACACAACCAAACATGGAATAACTGATTTTAAAATTAATGTTTAAAACTTTATGAAAAATACCCAAAGAAAAAAAATACAAGAGGGAACTATAACTCAATCCCAAACATCCATGTAATGAGGGGAGATACATCCTTAATCCACCACAACCAACATTCACAAGAGATGACCACTAGAAACCTAAACCACTATTCCAGTACTCCATTCCTTTACCTAAACCAAAACACGCAATAATGTCTGTATACATCCAAGGGTGTATGTGGGGTGTGAGGAAAATCCCATTAGGATTCCACCCAAATAAATATATTCCATGCTGAAAGATTTAAAATATAATATTACATTCTCATTTAAGTAATTATTTTTTTTAACTTTTTTTATGAATAACATTAATTAGGCAAACCCTTCAAAAGAGACACTTCTAAGGAAAACTATTTAACAATCACTTTCTTAAAAGAAAAAAATAATTTAAGAACACACACACACACATGATGTTCACCAAATGATGATGGAAGGAACCATTCTGTATAATCATCATGATAGGTAGAGCACCATTGGAAAATATTTAGGGTCAATATAGCTTGAGTGGGACACTAGAACCTTGTACCTCAATGAAACATGGATTAGAAACCACGAATAACAACATTACCATGAACAAAACACTAGGGGAGACACCAAATTGGCCTACTAGTCTCCCATCATCACAATGTTTAGTTAGAGTTATAAGTGTTAGTCCGTCTAGAGAAAACTGGGGTGAACCACTTCCACATCATCTAGTGTACTAGAACTAGCCAGCCCACCTAGATACTCAATATTACCCTGTTCTTGAGTTCAAGTTCACATTTCACACATGAAATCACATTCACAAATAATTAAAAGCACTTCAATAAAAACAAATTTTCATAAAAAAACCACCTATCAATTTACACACACCAAAACCACTTTAAAATACATTTACCACTGATCAACCAATGCCATGGGCCATGACCCTTTGAAAATCCTTATATAAAACAAGGTAATTTTAAATCCTATTTATCACCATTTAAAATAATTTAAATTTCATTTCCAAAAGTGTAAATTAGGTTCAATATACCAAAATATTTCATTTTCCCTTAAAATGATACTCCCAAATTCATTCCCACTTTAGGAGCCTTTGAAAACAAGGTTTACTCTCATCAAACAACTCATAAAACATTTTTGTTAAGCACTACTCCAAAACACTCATACAAAACATGGAAAATTTCATTTTGAAAAACCATTCCCATCAAATAGAATGCCTAACGACTTAACAACTACCTTTCACACCACATAATTAAAACATAGAACATTTTTAAAAATTTATACAATAATTTTAAATTCACCTAAATATGTTAGGGCATGAAACCACCTACCTTAAACCAAGAAGATTCCAGAAAAGGGTGCAAAACCACAGCCTCACCTTGAGAAATTCCTAAGAATTCAAGATCAAACATACAACATCAATATTAAAAACTAAACATCAATATCTAACCCTAAATTGAACTCTCTACCCACTGTAAAATAGAAACCCCAAAGGAGAAGAGTGAAAAACCTAAAAAGAAGAGAGAAACAATGGAGAAGAGGACTTTCTTGAGAGATCTTGAGGAAACCAAGGCAGTGAAACCCAAAAATTTAATCCAAAGGGGAGGAGAGGATGGAGGGAGGAATTCCTAGGGATTGGATGTCTGAGAGGTTCAAGAAAGATGGGGGAAAGGGGTTAAAATAAATGAGATAGAAAAGAGGGAAATCATTTTTAATGATCTGAAATGACTGCACGGTTAGTCTGCACAGTTTTTTTTAAAACTGTTCGATGACATTGCAACCATCTCTACCAAGTGAGACACCTACCAAACAGGTAATCTACGTGGTCTGACTTACTATGAAGAATCCATGGGGTTTCTTCTAACCGTGACCTAGACATACATTACAATTACCCGGGCAGGGTGCATAGTTTCTATTGACCATGTTCCAACCATGTACCAGGGTCTATCCACCAATTTTTAAAACATTCTCTTGATAATTCAAGGTATAAATCATTGGTAAGAAGTAGGATAAATAGATACAAAGGAAATACCTCAAAATTCAAACCCTTCACACCGAGTTCCTAAGAAAAATTACTGAGAACCCGAACTGAACCAAAACAATGGAAAATCCAAAAACCTGAGTGTGATAAGTTTCCCCACCATATCACTTTTCTCCCCTATAAATCTATCCTAAGGTTAAATAAAAAACAAGTACCAGTAATCCATCTCATCTCAGGGATATTCCTGATGAATGACATTAAGAAGAATTCAAGAACAAAAAAATTTGGAAAATAGGTTTATAAACTCAACACGGGAGACCAAAATAGACTCCCCGCTATGTGCCACCCATCCCCAAAACCAAAACACCTCCATTTGATCGATCAATGGAATATAAATCTCACAATGTACAATATATCATATCAAAAAAAACACCTCAAAAACCAGAAAATGAAACTCATTCCCCTTACCAAAAAAAAATCTAATCCATTTCCCAATGAATACTTCTACAACCCTACTTTAAAGAGACCGTTAGGCAAGATCCAAAATCAATATCCACTCATGAAAGGAACTTAAAGTGTGATAGCTCTAAATGAGATTACCCACTACCAGGCCAACATAAAAAATGAGACCAGGATACAAGCATGGAGAGGCCCGAATGGACTCCCCACCATAAGGAATAGGCTAGCATCCATTTCCTCCCAATAAATTTCAATGAGAGCAATGGTGGGCCTCCCCACCATAAGAACCAACCAAATTAACTATCATAGGAAACACAATACCAACAAAACCCCCAATTCACGAGGTATAATAGAAAAGACTCTAAAATAAACATAAAACATCACATGGTTCACTACTCTCATAGGGCGTTACCATTCTTAGACCATCCCAAACTGATATAGGGATCAATTCAAAAAACTGGCCATATGAGGACCAAAAAATAGAGACTCACATCTGGTGATACACAAACACTAGGTTCTTCAGAAAATAGGATGGTCACAACCCATTATAACCAAGGAGGAACTCTAGCACCCACGCGGTTCACAAAATATAGATGAGGTCCTCACACCTCCTTCCACCAAATTGAACCATTCGAAATGACACAACTACATGGGGATTAAACTATCTTCTTTTCCCACAGTTAAGACAATCACTTGGAAAAGTCCCCTAACACCTCTGTGGGTTACTAAAGACACACCAAATTCACTACAAGGCCAATGGCTAGAGCTCTATTGATTAAAGAATCTCTTGCCTCGTAGTTAGGCATTTAAAAAACCCCCGATTGAAACATCTCCTTCTGGTGCCACAAGAAACCACACCTCAATTAAAATTACACTAGTAGACACAACACACCATAAAATACACTTACATCCACATGGAATGTTGAACAATATAGGGGCCTTGAAGATAGACACACATCTTCCCTTTCACCCCAAACAATAAAAAATAGAAGTGTGGTCACAAGAAAGGAACCTTCACATAGAATGGAGAAATTTAGAATTCTTTAAAATAAGTACATGCTTATATCGAAATAGAGTCTCTCTAAAGGTTCCAATACACCCACATTTATATTTGAATGAGAACACGCCACCATAGGATGTTACTAAACATGACCCTTGCAACCGAAATAAACATTACAAGGAGAGGAATTTTAAACCAAGTCCTAAAAAACACACTATTCTTATAGGCATCCATAATAGCCTATTATGAAAACATTTTCAACACTGGTGGCCTAGTGTGATCCCATGATTTGGAGAAACCAACAAAAGATTCAAAGAACTTTTGAGAGAGAAACCAACACCAATAACCTAGACTGCTTTCCACTCTCCTCATGAGAATTCCCTTCAACACTTCTAGATAGAACCTTTATGCTTAAAGGTGTAAAACTCCACCTTGGATGGATCAGGAAACCCAAGAAACTAAGGTTTCTATCAACTCCTCCCACATCCACTCTTCTACTGCAAAAGGATCTAGTTAACTAAAAAAAGTGAGGTGGGTTCCATTCTAAATCCCAATAATAAATTCCTTACGCTGATCAGCTGGAGGGTATGCCAATGGTGGATCATCAATGGTCACACTTAGAATATGCATAAATTCCTTATAGGAGTATACAATATCAAATGAAAGAAATTGAGGAACAAATAAAAATTAATCCATAAGCCAAATATACCATGAACAAACTCCAGACACATAGAGTAAATAACTCAAGGGCTTCCCAACACATTAACAAGAACACACTGACCATTATCCCAAAACCACTTTATTGACAAGAAAAAAAACTAGAAAACACCCTTCAGACATGAAGAAATATCAAAGTCAAAACATCTTGAAAACAATATAACCAAAATTCAAGAATACACACCTTACAACCATTGGTTATCAAATCATAATATTTTCTCTTAAAATCACCTTTGAAAATAAAACAGGACTGGTGTGTGGCACATTCACCACTAGCATCCCAGGGAGTGTCACATATAAATTTTACCATTCCAAATCGGACAATAATCCACTTTCCACACATAACACATGAATGTGGTCACTCACAGAAATGCCAAAGGTCAAAACAAAGCTTCTCAATTATCCAAAACAAAAATCCAACCCAAACTTCCCCTTTCTCAAAATAATTCCTATTTCAAAATTTAATAATTTTTTTCAAGAAATCACGAACCACCTAATCAAAAACCATTTTCAAAATCCACAATTTAATTCACAAAACATCTCCTTCCATTAAAAACTATTTCAAAATACCAATTTAAAAGATTCAAAACACTTTTCAGTAGTTCTACACGTCCCATTTAAAACAGATTTAAAAAAATTTCCCTAAAATAATTCATGATTTCCAAACAATTAATTTCAATGAACCACAAGTAATGATTATGAAAATATAATCCCAATAAACTCACCCACATTCACTCAAAATCATTTCATAAAAATACACCTTCTTAAAGAGTCATTAAAAACAATTCTAAAAACCTATTTTCCACCCTTTTTAAAACCAAACCATTTCCACTGTAAAATCTAGTTTTCCTCAATTTTAAGATAAGGGTTTTTAAAAATAATTCTTCTGAACCCAAGGAGACACAAGAAAATTCTCAAATGGAGAACTAGTTCCATTGGGTGACTCAGACATATAGTTGAAGACCATACACCAGTCACGCCACCATCACAAAGAGTATTCTAGGACCATGTCTCCAACTCTACATGGCTTTCCAGACATCATGAGATCAATGATACCATTGGAACAACTCCGATTTCATTTCCAAGAAATGAAGAATCACAAGAACCAAATGATCAAAACAAAACCCAACTTCCCCTAGAGACTTGAGTGTCGTCAGGAGGTGTGCTGGTTAGGAACCTTACTCTTAACCAGAATGTCAAATCCCGCCAACCCCAACTTTTGTCTACCTAGAATATTCCATAAATAATGTGACCCAAAAGAGCGTAACCTCCACTATGATACCATTTTTTCATGAATCATCCTAGGTTGAAATCCAACCCGGTGCCCGAACCGATATGTGGAAAGGCTCAAAAGGCATTCTCGATCCCCATAGGCTCACAACTACTGACTGAGTATCAACAATGAGACATGGGAATGATTTTCTACAACTTTATAATCCTAAACAACCAACAAAATAAATAGACCAAAACTAAAGATACACAACCAAACATGCAATAAATATTTTTAAAATTAAAGTTTACATCTTTAAGATAAATCCAAAAAGACTACAATATAAGAGGAAACTATAACTCCATTCCAAAACTCCATGTAATGGGAGGAGAAACATCCTCAAGACACTGCCATCAACATACATAAGAGAGGACCACTAGAAACACAACCACCATCCCAGTACTCCATGCCTTTACATAAACCAAAACATGAATCAAGGTCTACATACACCCAAGGCTGTATATAGGGTGTGAGACAACTCCTAGTAGGATGCCTCACAAATAAACATATTCCATATCAAAACATTTAAAAGATAATGTAACACTATCATTTAAGTAAATTATTTTAAAACATTTTCTAGAAAAACATTCATTAGGTAAACCCTTCAAAAGAGAAACTTTAAAGGAAAA
Source organism: Viscum album (assembly GCA_963277665.1). Taxonomy (NCBI): domain Eukaryota; kingdom Viridiplantae; phylum Streptophyta; class Magnoliopsida; order Santalales; family Viscaceae; genus Viscum; species Viscum album. The sequence continues at coordinate 1,927,488,848 of OY728160.1, forward strand.
CCATTTTTCAATCAATTAAGATTAGAAGAGAATTTATGAAAAAATTAGACACACATGATGTCCACCATATGTCGATGGATGGAACCATTCCGTATAAACATCATGATAGGTTGAGCACCATGGGTAAATTCCATGTGTCAATCTAGCTCGAGTGGGACACTAGAACCTCATACCTTGGTGAAACATGGCTTAGAAACCATGAATAACAGCTTTCTCATGCACAAGACACTTGGAGGGGACACCCCAAAGTCATAGTGCTCTCCCATGATCACAATGTTTAGTTAGAGTTGAAAGCGCTAATCCTTATAGATGAAACCGGGATGAACCAATTCTATATCATCTAGTATACTGGATCTAGCAAGACCACCTAGATACCTAGGATTCCCCTGTTCTAGAGTTCAATTTCACATTTCAAACATGCCATCACATTCAAAAACAATGACAAGAACTTCAAGAAAAATAACTTTTCATAAATAAACCAACACTCATTTCACACACACCAAAACCACTTTCAAATACATTTACCATTGACTAACCAATTCCGTGGGCCAATCCCCTTTGTAAATCCTTATAGAAAACAAGGTCATTTTTAAAACCTATTTCTCACAATTTTTTAAAAAATACAATTCATTTTGAAAATTTCACATCAGGTGCAACATACCAAAAATTTTCATTTCCCTTAAAACTTTCTCCCAAATTCATTCACACCTTTAGAGCCTTTGAAAATAAGGTCCTCACCCCTCAAAAAACTCATGAAAAATTTCCATTAAACAACATGCCAAAAAACTCATACAAAACATTTCTAATTTCCTTTAGAAAAACCATTCCAATTATATTACACGACAAACCACTTAAAAAATAACTTTCACACAACAAAATTAAAACATAGAACATGTTTATGAATTTGAAAAATAATTTTAAATTCACCTAAAAATGTTAGGGCATGTAACCACTTTCCTTGAACTAAGAAGCTTCTGGAAAAGGGTGAGAAACCATAACCACACCTTGAGAAAACCCTAATAAGGAAAGATTGAACATAAGACATCAATATTGAACCCTAAACATTAGGATATAGTCCTAAATAGAACCCCTACCAACTGAAAAATTGAAACCCCAAATGGGAAGAGAGGAAACCCTAAAAATAAGAGAGAAACAAGTGAAAAGAGGACTTATTGGAGAGATCTTAAGGAAACCGAGCCGAAGACACCCAAAAATCGAAGCCTAAGGGGTGGTGAGGATGGAGGGAGGCACACATAAATATTAGAGGGATGAGAGGGTCAATCAAGAGCGGAAATGGGGTTAAAATCAGGGGGAGAGAAAAGAGGGAATGTATTTTTAATGACATGGAATGACAGAATAGTTAGAATGCATAGTTTTTCAAACCATGTGATGATTGTGAAACCATATCTGATGAGGGATACACCTAAGAAATTAGCAATCCACATAGTCGACTTACTCTGTAGAATCCATGCAGTCGCTTCTGGTCATGACCCATACCTACCGCATAGTTACTTGGGTAGGGTGCATTGTTTGTACTGACCACACACCAACTGTGTGCTAGGGTATGTCCACCCATTTTACAAAATATTTCTTGAAAATTATTAGGAGAACTTATGGGAAAGAACACGACTTAGGATATAAAAATAAAATACCTCCAAGTTCAAACCCGTCACACCCAGTTCCTGATAAAAATAAACGAGAAACCGACCTGAAGAGGAAAAAAGGAAAATACAAGAACCCAGGTGTGAAAATTCTCCACACCATAACTCTTTTTTCCCAGAAAGACATCCCAATGTTAAATTGAAAAAAATAACCATCAATCCCTCTCAGGTTAAGGAGATTCCCAACAAATGATAATGAGAAGAAGGTAAGAACACAATAAGTAGGAAAAGAGGTTTATAAATAGAACTCAGGAGATCGAAATTGACACCCCACTATCTAGCACCCATCCCCAAAACCAAAACACCTCTAGTTGATCGGTCAACATAAAGGAACTCTCACAACATAAAATCCATCATCCCAAAGAAAAACATCTCAAACATTAGAAAATGAAATTTATTCCCCTTACCTGAAAAAAAAATCTAAATCATTTCTCGATGAATAATTCCACAACCTTACTTCAAAAAGACTATTAGGCATGACCCAAAATCAACATCCACTCATGGAAGGAACTTGAATTGAGATAGATCCGAATGATATTACCCACTTCTAGGACAAAAACAAAAAATGAAACCAGGATACTAGAGTGGGGAGGCTCGAATGGACTCCCCACCATAAAGAATAGGATAACATCTATTTCCTCCTGAGAAATTTCAACGAGACCCACGGTGGGTCTCCCCACCATAAGAACCAAGCAACAAAACTATAGTAGGAAACCCAACACTAGAAAACCCCTCACCTCAATGGGTTAGACAAAAATAACTCCACAACAAATGGAAAACATTACACGATTTACTACTCTCATGGGGAGTTACCATCCTCAGATAATCCCAAATCGAAATAGAGATCAATTCATGAAGCTATACATACAAGGACCATCAAAAAGTGACTCAAATAAGGTGATACATAACCATTGGGGTTTTAAGAAAATGGGATGGTTACACCACATTATAACCAAGGAGGAACTCTACCACCCACGCGGTTCAAAACATGGAAACAAGGTCCTCACACATCCTTCCACCAAACAGAACCATTTGAAATGACACAATTACACGGGGATTAAACTGTCTTCTTTTCCCAATGTATAGAAAATCACTAAGACAAGGTCCCTTACACCTCTAGGGGTTCCTGACTACATGCCAGCTTCACTTTGGGATCTATGGTTAGAGATTTATTGATTGAAGCATCTCCTACCTCGCAGTGAGACATTGAAAAAACTGTAGAGACCCGAAGCTTGACGTACATGGACATTACATTACTTTTGCAGAAAACATAATATATAATAAAAACAGACACACAAGGATCATAATAGTTTAGTGTCTTTGAGAACTTGGAACGTAATCTTCTAATCGTGGTGAAAGATCTTTAACATCTCCCATAAATATAATCCTTTTTTTTAACCTAAAATCATTCTTTATATCCTGGGGAAAAGAAAACATAAAAGGGCGAGCTCAAATTCTCAGTAAGGGTAAAAAAATAAATATCAATCACATCATATTCATAAGAACATAAAATTTTGGAAATCTTAACCTGGAAAAGAGATCATAATATCATAACATGGGATAAATCATAGTAGTGAAATGTAATCCCAATAATCATTTCTTAAAACATGAAACTTTGTGGCATACACACATAATCATAGAGAATAATTTCTTATTAGTCAAGACTCATTGCCAAGACTATTTTAGGGGACAAAGTCCATTTCTGAACCGAGTTCACTCCTCGTTTCAGTCCTGTTTCAGTAAACCGGTTTAACCTGCCGTTCCAGCCATGTCTATCTCATGAGATATAAAATCTTTACCCATTGCATTGGAGGGAGATATAGGTCCCACCCATCTCATAATTATACCATTCTTATGTGTGCCACAAAATCATAAACCATACATCATAGAATAACCCATGTAATAAAAATGGGATTCTTAAAATCATGAAATCATAAAACAATTCATATAAGATAAAGGAATTCATAAAAATAATTCCATCACAACATAATAAAATCAATGTAACAATAGGAATAGAAACATAACCCTTTATTATCATAGATGGAAAATAATTTTGATAAAACACTTGAACTCCATTCTTGAGGAAAATATCCTTTCTACTTCAAAAACACTCTTCCTTTCTTAACATGTCATACAATTTTAAGATAAAAGAAGTTGATTAAATATATACTAGAAAACTTGTAAAGGAATATTCTTGGAAATAATGTTTTAAAAATCCATTCATTCTATATAAGTTAACAAAAACAATCTTCTCGTACTTTTGTCGGAAAAGTCAAAAAGTACCTCGTATGAAAAACGACAAAAGATTCTTTTCATATCTTTTACTAAAAACTCAACGAACGGTAAAATTATATTTAAAAAATTGTAGGTGGATGGAAATAATATTACATATTTAGGAAACATGGATGTGGATGATAAAATACACCCCAGTAAATTCCAAAGTATAAACAATCTCGGATAAAAAATGAGATTGTGATATTTCCCTTACCTTAGGTCCGATTTTCTTCGTAAGTGTCCGAACCTCCTGTATAATGATTTAAATAATGTCATTGACTTATTCCAGAATCATACTCATTGTTATGATATCATATATGGTTCACTTATGACTTTATTTTACCCGTTCTTTTGTAAATTCCAAGTTAAAGAGCGTTTTGGGTAAAATCGTATAATTTGTCATCCGTGTTTTGACTTGTAATTATTCATATGATTACTTAGATCATGATTAATTAATTATATAATATAAAAAATGATTTATATATAATATATATTCAGAATATACATATATATAATAGATCAGTAAATGGAAAGAAATACACCGTTCATGGAGACGGTAGTCCGTACGTACGCATGAACGCTATTTTTGTTTCCTTATTGAGTTGAATGGAATTAAGTAGATGACATACATATATATACACATCAATACAGTGTCATTATTATGTCATATATTTCATTATTACTTATTATATATACTTTATAATCATTCATGAATGGTTAACGTGGAGAATGAATCTCATCGCGTCGTGGAGACGGTAGTCCGTACGTACGCACGAGCAATGATATCATTCTCATGATCATGGAATTGTATTGGAGTGTACTTATACTATTTGAGAATAAATATTAATTTACAATAATCATATATAGTTATAACGTACACCATTATACCCATCCAAGAAAGGTGGTGGTGGAAAATAGATTACACCACGACGTGGAGACAGTATTCCGTACGTACGCACGCGCGGTGATTTCATTTTCTGTAGGATGGATAGATGGTGAAATAGGGTTGTTTCATAATTATAATAACATATCCGTATATGAGTGATACTGATGTTATTACTTCATAATGAAACAACCTAATAAGAAGAAGTGGAAGAAGAAATAAAGTTGAATGAATTGGTAACGGACATTACCTCTTCTTTGAAGCGCCTCTTTGAGATCTCCTTTTAGGGCACTAAAATTGGCCTTTTAAGAAGACCAGAACCTCTAGGATGTTAATAGGGAAGTGGAGAAGGGAATTTTACAGGGGTTGGCCGAGATTGAAGGCTCAACGTGGTGTTAGGAAGAGAAGGAGGAGGTGCCCTTTTATAAGGGAGGAGAGGGGCACCTTTGGAAAAACTAAACATATTATAGTATTATAAAGAAAAATTCAGTTTTAAATAGCTCCAAATTGATTTATATCGAAAATAAGGTGGGTATGGGTCGAAATCCTCTCATCCAATAGAATTTAGACAAGTTTAGGTTCCTATTTTAACCTTATCATTTATATTTAACTTTATGTTAGATAATTTTACTTTTACCGTGTCTTTTTGTGTTCTTACACTATAAGGTTAATAAACTTACTATAATAATCCAAACGAACCCCAAGTTGTTTATTATTAATATATATAGCCTTATATAAGTCATTTTTCTGATCCTTATATTTTTAGGAATAAAATAACAATTTATAATATAATATTTGTTTTAAAAACTATTTTATGTCAATTTTTACACAATTTTGTAATTGATTTTTGTGAAAATCATAACAGAATTATTGGTTCTAAAAAAGTTAATTAAATCAATAATAACATGTCATATTAACCTAAAAAATTATTTTAATTCATAAAAAGTCTTAAATTTCATTTATTTGGGTATTTATAACATCAATTATGTCAATATTTCATTAATAAGATAATTACTACATCATCTTTGTGTCATAAATAAATTAACTTTTTTAATGACTAAAAATTACAAATAAAATATAATTATGTAGGAAATATCTTTAGATTTATAATTAATATTTATTGTTGAATTTATCTTACGTATACCCCTATATTAAAAATTATTTAGTTATTAAACTTTGATTTTAACTATTTTAACCCTTCTTTAAATAAATTAATAATAAATGTCCAAATCTAATCCATGTGGGCCTAAATGGTCATATTTTATTCCTAAGGTTGTTTTTGGTCTAATTACACTTATCCAATTGTATTAGGACATGTTTTAGGGTAATAATAATAACATTTTTACCCTTAATTACTCTATTTACTTTTAACCGGGGTAAAAAAAAGTAAAAAGTGACTATTCACCAAAAATTATTTTCATCTCATTGAACCACATTTTACTTACTGAAATCAACCGTGTCTCTGATATTTTTGAAATTCCACTCACAAAAGAGGTAAAATTATGTTTTATGAAAAATTCATTTTTTTAACAACCACTTAGTGGTTTCACTATTCATCAAAAAAATGAAAGTTTCCAGAAAAATACCAAAAATTAGGCCTAATCTATATTTTATATTATGAACTCAAAAATGATGTCTATTTTACCAAATTCAAAACATATAAGTTTCATTAATTAATTTAAAAATTAATTCCCGTCGTCAAAACAAATAGTGTGTTTTTAAGAGATAATAACTATCAAAAGATTGACACTTGTTTATGTCTGCTTTAAATGTGAAATTACATCCAATGAAAAACATTGTATTAAATTGTAAAAATATATTCTAAATATACTTTAAAACCACTCAAATTAATAATTTATCACTAATAATTATTTTGATTAAAAAGTTTGTTTTTAATTTAAAATTTAGTAATTTTCACTATTCATCAGAAAATGAATGTTAGCCGAAAAGTTCCAAAATTTCACCCTATGATAATTTCGATATTCCGAATCCAAAAATGAAGTCCATTTTGAAAAATAAAATTTACAAAATTTCAAAAAGTGGTTATTACTATTCATAACGGCTAGTTTTAATAATATTTTAATAGAATATCGTTGTTTAGTAAAACTCAGTATTGCGTACTACACACGCTATCGAGGAAGGTCGCGATTGCGTGTAATGCATGTAAAGTCAAGGATGCGTGTTGTGCAAGCTCCTTTTGGTGAGGCGTACAATACAAGACATTAGTGAAATTAAAAAGAATATTTTTTATAAAATCTCGGGGTGTTACATTCTACCCCCCTTAAAATGAATTTCGCCCTCGAAATTCGTCGGGGTTATAAATGGTTTACTACTCGAAAGTTTCTTTAATAGAAACCCACATAGTAAAAAGGAATACCAAAACCGATCTTTAAAAACAAAACTATGAAATGTAAGGGTTACCCAAATAAACTAATCACTGGGTTTCCACATAGGTGAAAATATTGATATGGAAGAGAAATCTAACCATCATATTCTGATGGAAAGTGGTAGAGAACATGGCAATGGAAAATCTAGCAATCACAAAGCCATAAATTTGTGACGATCTAAGGTACCATCTGATTCATCAGATATAAGAGCACTAGGACAACATTTTTGGTTTTCAAGATCATTTCCCTAAAGTTGATGAAATTGGAATTAGAAGAAATACTTTCATGATTTTGGTATAGTCTCACCGTTGGTCGTTCTTTGGACAATTTCCACTTCATCTCTTAAATAAATGAAGTTGAATTTGTCATTCGTGATGTGTTAGTAGATCATGTGATAGAATTATGGGTCATTCCATTTGTCTCAAACAAAAGGTTAGAAAAGTTATCAAAAAATACGTAAGTCCATCTATAGTGAGATTAATCATATATGGTTCCTAAAATGGACTTATACTTCTTATATTATACTGCTTAATATAATAAAACTATTATCTACTAAACAAGGACTTCCTGTAGGCCAGTGGTAGGCAATAAAGGCCAGTCACACTTCAGTTGTGGGTTCGATTCCCACATCCTTGTCCAACGCGATGGGCTGTTGCCCATCCTGCAGGTTGTCCTTTTTCTAAAACTATATTACTATAACATCCCATAAATAATATCGAAAAAACTTCTATCCTTAAACAATACTAACTTATGTCCAACATAATTTATTCCAATATTTAGGCTTATCCAAAATAATGCTGTCTAATCTCATATTATAGTGAAAACGATTACCAAAGAGTTCATACAACTAGCATGTTAATACCATTTTTGATCCCCATATATCATGAGATATGTCTTTTAGGTCACATTCCAAACATTAGAAGGCCTTAATCATGTATTCTCTTGAAAAAAAGGAATACCCATTGAACCTTATTGAAAATATGAATGCTGTTAAAAGTTAACTCTTTCCACGTACCAAAATCCTCAAAATTCTATATACTCAAACCATGATATCACTTAGTCCTTATATCAATCATGAGCTCATGAATACTGTCAAACATTTCATTTTCTCCATATCCGTTCATTGTGCGCATATCATCAGCTTTCCAAAATATTTGAATCACTTTTCATGGTTACCGGTACCATAAAATTATTGAAAACCACAATAGACTAATAAAAAAATATTCTAATACACAATAAAAGTACCTCAACAACATTATTCTTGAATACCAATACAAAAAAACTTAAATCCATCCTCTTCAATGATTTTCATGGAATAAGTCCTTCCTTGATTTAGAAGTAACTTTTTAGGTCAGGGCATTGAGTTGGGTAATGCCCATGTTCTCCCCAAATAATACACTGAACTCCATAACAGTCTGTCACTCTATGACCCTTTTCTCCACACAAATAACATCGGTCCATCCATTTGAGGTATTTCTCAAGGTTCTTCTTCCCTTCTTTAGAAATCTCAATCTTCCTTTCTTTATGCTCCTCAACATGCGAACATGCCTAATAGTCTATCTTCCTCTTATTTGATGAATTAGGAATACTACTAAATTTCACCGTGTTAATCATATATCGCGATGAATGATTCAGCATAATCACAATATCTTTCTCTCTAGGCATTACAATTTTTTTTTCTCATAGTCACCAATTTTTCCATTGGATTCAATGTTAACCGAATTATTTCTGGTTCCCTCCATTAAGTAAAACACAAAAATAATTCTGTGAGAGGCAAGAATCATGCTAGAGAAAACAACATACTGAAGGGGGAGTACCCTAAATATCTAACATCTTAGGTTAAATTCTTTGATTGTTAGTGCAATTCTAGGACTATAACCTATACGTATACTTAACCTAGGAGACATCCCTAGACATCCCTTAGAAATATCTCTAGGGATCTCACTAACGTTTTCGCATCCTAGTTTCCAAAGGTAGACCAAACCTTTCCTCTAATACCAACTGAAGAGACCCGAATCTTGACGTACATGGACATTATATTACTTTTTCGGAAAAATTAATACATAATAAAAACAGACACACAAGGATCGTAATAGTTTAGTGTCTTTAGAAACATGGAACGTAATCTTCTAATCACGGTGAAAGATCTTCAACATCTCCCATAAATATCTTCCCTTTTTTTTATCCTAAAATCTTTCTTTATTTCCTGGGGAAAAGAAAACATAAAAGGGTGAGCTCAAATGATCAGTAAGGGTAAACAAAAGAAATATCAATTACATCATATTCATAATAACATACCATTTTGGAAATCTTAACCTGTAAAAGAGATCATAATATCATAACATGGGATAAATTATAGTAGTGAAATATAATCCCAATAATGATAACATAAAACATGAAACTTTGTGGCATACACACATAATTATAGAGAATCATTTCTTATTAGTCAAGACTCATTGCCAAGACTATCTTAGTGGACAAAGTCCATTTCTGAACCGAGTTCACTCCCCGTTTCAGTCCTGTTTCATTGAACCTGTTTAACCTGTCGTTCCAGCCATGTCTATCTCATGAGATATAAAATCTTTACCCAATTAATTGGAGGGAGATATAGGTCCCACCCATCTCATAATGATACCATTCTAATGTGTGCCACAAAATCATAAACCATACATCATAGCATAACCCATGTAATAAAAATGGGATTCTTAAACATCATGAAATCATGAAACAATTCATATAAGATAAAGGAATTCATAAAAATAATTCCATCACAACATAATCAAATCAATGTAATAATAGGGATAGAAACATAACCCTTTATTATCTTAGATGGAAAATAATTTTGATAAAACACTTGAACTCCATTCTTGAGGAAAATATCCTTTCTACTTCAAAACACTGTTCCTTTCTTAACATGTAATACAATATTAAGAAAAAATAAGTTGATTAAAAATATTCTAGAAAACTTTTAAAGGAATCTTCTTGGAAATAATGTTTTAAAAATCCATTCATGCCGTATAAGTTAAAAAAACATTCTTCTCGTACTTTTTTCAGAAAAGTCAAAAAGTACCTCGTACGAAAAACACCAAAAAGATTCCTTTCATATCATTTACTAAAAACTCACCGAAGGGTAAAATTGTATTTAAAAAATTGTAGGTGGATCGATATAATATTACATATTGAGGAAACATGGATGTGGATGATAAAATACACCCCAGTAAATTCCAAAGTATAAACAATCTCGGATAAAAAATGAGATTGTGATATTTCCCTTAACTTAGGTCCGATTTGCTTCGTAATTGTCCGAACCTCCTGTATAATGATTTAAATAATGTCATTGACTTATTCCAGAATCATAATCATTGTGATGATATCATATATGGTTCGCTTATGACTTTATTTTACCCGTTCTTTTGTAAATTCCATGTTAAAGAGCGTTTTGGGTAAAATCATTTTATTTGTCGTCCGTGTTTTGACTTGTAATTATTCATATGATTACTTAGATCATGATTACTTAATATCAGAATATAAAACATAATTTATATATAATATATATTCAGAATATACATATATATAATAGATCAGTAAATGGAAAGAAATACAGCGTTCATAGAGACGGTAGGCCGTACGTACGCATGAACGCTGTTTTTGTTTCCTTATTGAGTTGAATGGAATTAAGTAGATGACATACATATATATACAAATAAATATAGTGTCATTATTATTTCATATATTTAATGATTACTTATTATACATAATTTATAATCATTCATGAATGGTTAACGTGGAGAATGAATCTCATCGCGTCGTGGAGACGGTAGTCCGTACGTACGCACAAGCGATGATATCGTTCTCATGATCGTGGAATTGTATTGGAGTGTATGTATACTATTTCAGAATAAATATAACTTTACAATAATCATATATAGTTATAATGTACAGCATTATACCCATCCATGTAATGTGGTGGTGGAAAATAGATTACACCACGGCGTGGAGACGGTATTCCGTACGTACGCACGCGCGGTGATTTCATTTTCCGTAGGATGGATAGATGGTGAAATAGGGTTGTTTCATAATTATAATAACATATCAGTATATGAGTGATACTGATGTTATTAATTCATAATGAAACAACCTAAGAAGAAGAAGTGAAAGAAGAAATAAATTTGAAAGAATTGGTAACGGATATTACCTCTTCTTTGAAGCGCCTCTTTGAGATCTCCTTTTAGGGCACAAAAATTGGTCTTTGAAGAAGACCAGAACATCTAGAGTGTTTCTATGGAATTGGAGAAGAGAATTTGGCAGGGGTTGTCCGAGCTTGAAGGCTCAAAGTGGTGTGAGGAATAGAGGGAGGAGGTGCCCTTTTATAAGGGAGGAGAGGGGCTCCTTTGGAAAAACAAAAAATATTATTTTATTATAAAGAAAAATTCGGTTTTAAATAGCTCCAAATTTATTTATATCAAAGCTAAGGTGGGTATGGGTCGCAATCCTCTCATTAAATAGAATTTAAACAAGTTTAGGTTCCTATTTTAACCTTATCATTTATATTTAACTTTATGTTAGATAATTTTACTTTTACCGTGTCTTTTTGTGTTCTTACACTATAAGGTTAATAAACTTTCTATAACAAGAAAAACGAACCCCAAGTTGTTTATTATTAGTATATAAAGCCTTATATAAGTCATTTTTCCGAACCTTAGATTTTTAGGAATAAAATAACAATTAATAATATAATATTTGTTTTAAAAACTATTTTATGTCAATTTTGACACTATTTTGTAATTGATTTTTGTGAAAATGATAACAGAATGATTAGTTGGATCAAAGATAATTAAAATAAATAATAAAATGTCATATTAACCTAAAAAATTAGTTGAATTCATAAAAAGTTTTAAATTACATTTATTTGGGTATTTATAACATCAATTATGTCAATATTTCATTAATAAGATAATTACTGCATCATCTTTGTGTTATACATAAATTAACTTTTTTAATGTATAAAAATTAAAAATATAATATAATTATGTAGGAAATATTTTCAGCTTTCTAATTAATATTTATAGTCGAATTTATCTTATGTATAATCCTATATTAAAAATTATTTAGTTATTAAACTTTGATTTTAACTATTATAACCCTTCTTTAAATAAATTAATAATAAATGTCCTAATCTAATAAAAGTGGGCCTAAATGGTCATATTTTATTCCTAAGGTTGTTTTTTGTCGAATTACACTTATCCAATAGAATTAGGACATGTGTTAGGGTAATAATAATAACATTTTTACCCTTAATTACCCTATTTACTTTGAACCGGGGAGAAAAAAGTAAAAAGTGACTATTCCCCAAAAACTATTTTCATCTCATTGAACCACATTTTACTTATAGACATCAACCGTTTCTCTAGGATTTTTGTAATTCCACTCACAGAAGTGGTAAAATTAAGTTTTTTGAAAAATTCATTTTTTTAACTACCACTCAGTGGTTTCACTATTAATCAAAAACAATGAAAGTTTCCAGAAAAATACAAAAAATTAGGCCTAAGATATATTTGATATTATGAACTAAAAAATTATGTCTATTTTACCAAATTCAAAACATATCAGTTTCATTAATTAATTTAAAAATTAATTCCCGTCGTCAAAACAAATAGCGTGTTCTTAAGAGATAATAACTATCAAAAGATTGACACTTATTTTTGTCTGGTTTAAATGTGAAATTACATCCAATGACAAAAATTGTATTAAATTGTAAAAATATATTCTAAATATAATTTAAAACCACTAAAATTAATAATTTATCACTATTAATTATTTCGATTAAAAATGTTGTTTTTAATTTAAAATTTAGTAATTTTTACTATTCATCAGAAAATGAAAGTTAGCCGAAAAGTACCAAAATTTCACCCTAAGATAATTTCGATATTCCAAATCCAAAAATGAAGTCCATTTTTAAAAATAAAATTTACAAAATTTAAAAAAGTGGTTATTACTATTCATAATGGCTAGTTTTAATAATATTTTAATAGAATATCGTTGTTTAGAAAAACTCGGTATTGCGTACTACACACGCTATCGAGGAAGGTCGCGATTGTGTGTAATGCATGGAAAGTGAAGGATGCGTGTTGTGCAAGATACTTTTGGTATAGCGTACAACACAAGACACTAATGAAATTAAAAAGAATATTTTTCATAAAATCTCGGGGTGTTACAAAAACCGCAATGAAAACTTCTCCTTATGGAGGCATAAGAAACCACACTATGATTCAGATACCACGAATAGACAAAAAACACCCCAAAATCAACTTACTACCACATGGAATGTTGACCAAGATAGGGACCTAGAAGAAGGAAATGTATCATTCCTTTCAACCCAAACAACAAACAAAATAAGTAGGGGCATAAGAAATACACCTCCACTCAAAATGGAGAAATTCAGAATTCCCCAAAAGAAGGAAACACTTATGTTAAAATAGAGGCTCTCAAAAGGTTCGACAACACCCACCTTTGCATTCGAATGAGACCGTGTCACAACAAGACGTTATTTAACATGACCCTTGCAACCAAAAGAAACATCAAAATGATAGGATTCCTAAATTGGTCCCTAAACAACACATGATTCTTATAAGCATCTATAATAGCCTGTCATGACCATATTTCCACACTGGTGGCCTAGTGTGATCCTATACATTGATGAAATTGACAAATGATCCAAATACCTTTTGATACAGTGGCCAACACCAAGAACCCAGACCACTTTCCACTATCCTCACTAGAATTACCTTCACCGCTTCTAGATAGGACCTTCAGGATTATAGGTGTCAAACTCTACCTTTAATGACTCATAAAACTCAAGAAACTAAGGTTTCTCTCATGTAACCCTACATTCCCTCTTCCGCTGCAAAAGGATCTAATTAACCAAAAAAATAGAGGTGAATTCAATTCCAAAACCCAAGAAAAAATTCCTTATGTTGATCAACTGGAGGGTCTACTAATGGTGGATCACCTGTGGCTGTACTTAGAATATGCATCAATTCCTTACTAGGGTGTACACTATCCCATGAAAGAAATTGAGAACCAAATCCAAATTAGTCCATTGGCCAAACATACCATGAACAACCACCAGACACATAGAGGAAACAACTCAAGGGATTCCCATCCCATTAACAAGAACACACTAACCATTATCCCAAAACCACTTTATCGAAAAGAACAGAAACAAGAAAATATCCTTCAGATATGAAGAACTATGGAAGTCAAAACATCTCATAAACAATATTCCCAAAATTTATGAAGATGCACCTTACAACCACTGGTTCTCAAAGCATGACACTTTATCATAAAAGAACCTCTGAAAATGAAATATTATTGGTGGGTTTCACATTCACCAATGGAATCTCATGGAGTCTCACACATTCATTTTCCCATGCAAAACCGGGTACTCATCCACTTTCCACACATAACCCATGCATGCGGTCACTCACAGAAATTTCCGAGGTCAAAATAAAGCTTCTCCATTTTCCTAAACAAATATTAAACCCGTAATTCCACTTTATCAATCTAATTACCCTTTCAAAATTTCAGAAAACTTTACAAGAACTCACAAACCACCCAATCGAAAACGATTTTATAACTCCACACTTTAATTCGCAGAACATCTATTCCCATTTAAAACCATTTCCAATTACCAATTTGAAAGATTCAATGCACTTTTCAATAGTTCAACACATCCCATTTAAAAAATATTTCCAAAACCCAACCTAAATTAATTCATGTTTTCTATACAATTAATTTTAAAAAACCACAATTTAAGATTATGAAAATAAAATCCCAATAAACTCACCCCCATTCACTCAAAACCATTTCATAAAAATCCAGCTTCTTAAAGCTTCATTAAAAAAAATTATGAAAACCCATTTTCTACTCTTTTGAAAACCAAACCATTTCCTCTTTAAAATCCAGTTTTCCTCAATTTTCAATTTAGGGTTTTCAAAATAATTCTTCAGAACCCAAGGAGACAAAAGATAGTTCTCAAAGGGGAAACTAGTGCCATTGGGTGAAATAGAAATATGGTTAGTGTCCATATTCCAATCACACCACCATCATGGAGAGTGTTCTAGGTCTATGTTGTGGTTCCACATGGGTTGCAAGGCTTTGTGAGCTCATTGAGACCATTGGACCAACTCCCATTTCATTTCCAAGCATCATACAATCCCAAGAACCAAATGATAAAAATAAAACCTAAATTCCTCTTGTGAATTGTGTCCTGTTATGAGGTGTTCTAGCTGGGAATGTTACTCATTATCAAAACTTCAAGTCCTGATGACCATTACTTTGGTCTACCCAGACTCTTCCCTATGGAACATGACCCAAAACAACATAACCTCCACTCTAATACCATTTTGTCATGAACTAGGCCAGGTCGCCATCCGAACCAGCACCTGACCTGGTCCGTGGCAAGGCCTGAAGGGTATTCTCGATCCCCACGGGCTAGAAACTAGTTCTTGGGTTTCAATAATGATACATGGGAATGATTTTACCCGACTTTATATTCATAAAAAACCAACAAAATAAATATACAGAAACTAAAAATACACAACCAAACATGGAATAATAGATTTCAAAATTAAAGTTTACAACTTTAAGGAAAATTCCCATAGAATACAACATAAGAGGGAACTATAACTCCATACCAGACCTCCATGTAATGAGAGGAAAAACATAATTAATACACCACAACCAAAATCCATAATAGAGGACCACTAGAAACCCAAACCACCATCTCGGAACTCCATGGATTTACTTGAACCAAAACATGCAGCAAGGTTTACATACACCTAAGGGTGTATGCAGGGTGTGAGCCAAAACCTAGTAGGATTCTGCCCAAATAAAGAGATTTCATGCTGAAACATTTAAAAGATAATATAACATGCTCACTTATGTAAATTATTTTAAAAATATTTTTTGAAAAAGTTTCATTAGGTAAACCCTCCAAAAGAGGCACTTCCTAGGAAACCAATTTCATAATCACTTTCTTAAGAGAAAAAGTGAATTTAAGAAAAAAACACACACACACACATGAGGTCCACAATATTCTGATGGTGGAACCATTCTGTATAAATATCCTGATAGGTAGAGAACCATAGGTAAATCCCTTGGGTCAGTCTAGCTAGAGTGGGACACTAGAACCTCATACGTCAGTGAAACGTGTCCTAGAAACCATGAATAACATAATTCCTATGCAAAATACACTAGGAGGGGACAACATAATGTCCTAGTTGTCTCCCATTATCACAATATTTAGTTAGAGTTGTATAAATAAATCATGTTAGATGAAATCAGGATGAACCACTTCCATATAATCTAGCATACTAGAACTATCCAACCCAAATATATACCAAGGAATCCCCTATTCATGAGTTCATGTTCACATTTCACACATTCCATCGCATTCACAGAAAATTACAACCACTTTAAGAAAAACACCTTTTTGTAAACAAACCACCTTGCATTTTACACACACCAAAACCAATTTCAAATACAATTACCATTTATCAATCAATTCCTTGGGAAAATACCCTTTGTAAATCCTTATATAAAACAAGGTCATTTTAAAACCTATTTCTAACCATTTAAAATAATTTACAATTCATTTTTAAAAGTTCACATCTATTTCATCATACCAAAATATTTCATTTTCCCTTAAAAACCTACTCCTAAATTCATTCTTACCTTAGGAGCCTTCGAAAACAGGGTTCACACCCATCAAAAAACTGAGAAAAATTCCATTAAACACCATGCCAAAACACTCATATAAAACATTACCAATTTATTTTATAAAAACCATTCCCATAATATATCATGCCAAACCACTTAAGAACTACCTTTCACACCACACAATTAAAAAATAGAACATTTTTATAAATTTAAATAAGCATTTTAGATTCAATTAAAAATGTTAGGGCATGGAACCACATACCTTGAGTCACGAATCTTCTTGAAAAGGGTGTGAAATTGAAACCACCCCTCAAAAAAACCCTAAGAATGTAATATTGAACATAAGATATCAATATTGAACCCCAAAAATCAATATCTAACTCTAAATTTAACCCCTACACACTGGAAAACCTAAAACCCAAAGGATAATAGAGAAAACCCTAGAAAGAGGAGAGAAATAAGGAATAAGGGGACTTACTTGAGAGATCTTTAGGAAATAGAGCCAAATACAACCAAAAATTGAAGCCCAAGTGGAGGAGAGGATAGAGGAAGGCACGCCTAGGGCTTGGAGGGCCGAGAGGGTCGAGAAAGAGGGGGAGAAGGGTTTAAAATCAGGGAGAGAGAAAAGAGGGAATTTTTTTTAAAGAGATGGAATGACCACATGGTTAGTCCGCATGGTTTGTCAAACTGTACATCAACCATGCGACCATCTCTGATGAGGGAGAAACATACCACATGGGAAATCTGAACAGGCTCACATGCGATGCGGAATAAATGTGGTTGCTTCTTACGGTGACCCATACCTAATGCATGGTTACTTGGGTTGGGTGTACAGTTTTTACTGACCATGCACCAACCTTGTGATAGAGTCTACCCACTAATTTTTCCAACATTCTCCTAAAAATTCACAAGAGAACTCATGGGAAAGCACTAGGATAATGGTAGACAAAGGAAATACAGTAAACATTCAAACCCGTTGTACCTAGTTCCTGAGAAAAATTACTGAGAACATGACCCAAACTAGAACAAAGGAAAATACAAAAACCCAGGTGTGACAATTCAAGACATTAAGTTCAAGTGTAGAACACTTTTGAACATAAGGTAAGAGTTTCTTCTTGAACCTCTATTTTCAATTCGGGTTATGCTTTATCTCTCTTTACCCCAATTTAATTCTTCATTATTTTTATATACAAATTATAAATTATATTTATATATTCTAGACCCATGTATACAAGTCAGTTCATCTTTATTTTTTGGGGAAACACATGTTTTGCAAGGTTCACTTTTCAACTCTTCCCGATATGCAATCCCGATTAAATGGAACTTCTCGATTTCTTACCCATTTCAAGTAACAACAATAATTTTTTTTAAAAACCATTATTTTTCAAAAATCAATAATTTTTTATGAAAACTAAATTTGTCCATTTCTGGATTTATACAAATAATTATGAAAAATATTAATGAGTTTTCCAAAGGAAGTCTTTTTTTGTAAAGTAAAAAGGGCATTTCCCTCAAGAGTTCCATGATGATTTTATTAGAGTATTTTAATATATTTCAAGAACTCTATAGTGTATAAAGATTTATTGATATTGATATCTTATGACTATCATCTACCATATTTTATTAAATGTTTTATGATTAGTTTTACTCTGGATGTACTATGTTGATACCATTCACCATACTACTCAAAATGGTTAGTGATTTTGTTTACAAATTAGGGAAAGTTATTTAAATTTTATATGTATATGTTGTTTATGTTTCACCCCATTCATATAAGGAATGCATTGGACCTAGTAAGTGATGTTTGGAACCCACTATATCCCCTCGATGAATTGGTATGTCTCATGATACAAATCAGAAATGAATTTCGACAAGACCTAAACCATTTATTTTCAGATGTCTTGGCTGAGATCCCGACGGTATGTTTATGATGTCCATTATTATAAATTCTCAGATTATTATATTAGTAATTTATCTCCATGTTATTATTCAACTATTGGAATACCTATGATTAATTTTAATTCTCATGTGATTATTTATATGGAATTATTTATTCAGCTTTTATTTCTACCATATTATGCTCAAGATTATGTTCCAATGTCATGTGTCTTTAGTCATTCACTATAAATTATTTTTTATATTAGATTTTACTATATTACTTACAATTAATGATCATCTCAACTCACCCCTTTATCATGTTTTATTTTTCCCCAGGATGAAAAGATGCATATTATGAATGACTTGCAAGGATAATCAAGGAGTTTATGGATATTTTCAAAGAAGTTTTTATATTTTATCTCATTTCAAGTTGTAATGTACAAAATATGTTTGTATCTTTTTTTCCTTATCTACTAAACTGTTTTGCCCTTTGGTATGCGATGTCTTCTATAACACCCAAAGATTTCATAGTGTGTTATTTCTTCAAAATAATTCAATAACTGGCACTACACGCAACACCGAGTTCAAGCGCACCATGACTTACCAAACAAGCCGTTAAAAAGAGGTTTTGAATAGTATTAACTAAATTTTAAACTTTATATAATCCGTATAATTTTAGAATCCATATTATCAGTTTCTTAGACATAATGTAAGAAAAAATTCATTTTAAGTATTGCACTTTTACCAACTTTTCATAGTGAACCCTTTTTAAATATAAAATTTAAAAATTTTTGACTAAATGGAGACATCAAAAATTTAAAATTAAACATCCCAAGCTTCCACGGTACGCTTTCCTTTGAATAATACAGTAGCGTGTGTTGTACGCAACTTCGAGTTTTAACACACACCAAAACCGATCAAACTAGCCGTTATGAATAGTAATACCTACTTTTTGAAATTATATATATTTTATTTTTTAAAATGGACTTCATTATTGGATTTGGAATATCGAATTTAGCCTAAGGTGAAATTTTGGTACTTTTCAGATAACTTCAATATTTTGATGAATAGTGAAAATTACTAAATTTTAATTAAAAACAACTTTTTTAATCAAAATAATTAATAGTGATAAATTATGAATTTGAGTGGTTATAAAGTATATTTAGAATATATTTTTACCATTTAATATAATTTTGGTCATTGGACATAATTTTACAATTAAACCGGACATAAACAAGTGTCAATCTTTTGATAGTTATTATCTCTTAAAAACACGCTTTTTGTTTTAACAACAGGAATTAATTTTAAAATAATTTCTTCCACTTTTGTGTTTTGAATTTGAAAAAATGGATTCCATATTTGGAATCATGATGTTCAAATTTTGTAAATCGGTAACTTTTATATTTAGACATTTTGAATAATTACTTCGGTAAATATTTTATTTACCATGGTTAAGGGTAAATCCGGTAAGTAAGGGTTAAAAAATAATATTATAAAAATACTAAATTACCCTAAAACGTGTCCTAACCTTATTGGTTGATAAATTTTCGACAATAGGCATCTTTGGGTTGATTTTGGGACCCCATGGATCCACTTGTAGGTGACAGGGACACTTTATTTTAATTAAGTTATAATAAGTACAAAAATGACATAAGCATATATCTTTTAGAAAACCAATTTTTACATAGGGTAATATATGTTGGCTTTTCTACTATAAATATTAATTAAAAAGATAAAAAGGATTTCATACATAATTATATTTTATTTATAATTTTTAGACTTTAAATAATTTAATTTATTTTTGACACAATGATGATGCAGTAATTACCATAATAGTGACAAATTAAAATAATTGATATTATAAATACCCAAATAAATATAATTTGAGACTTTTAATGAATTAAACTAATTTTATAGGATACTATTACATATTAGTATTTCTTTAATTTACTTTTTTCGAACTAATAATTCTGTTATGAGTTTCACAAAAATCAACTATTGAATAGTGTCAAAATTGACATAATAGAGTTCTTAAAACAAATATTATATTATTAATTGATATTAAATTCCTAAAAATCTACGGTTCTTCCAAAAGACTTATATCATGATAGTTGTATCATTAATGGACCACTTTGGGGTCTCTTGGTTGTATATGGTAAGTTTATTAACCATATAATATAAAAATACAAAGAGACATTGTAAAAGTGAAACTAATTAACTTAGAGTTAATACTTAAAGATAAGGTTAATATAATTACCCAAACCTGTATAAATTCTATTTGTTGAGTGTTTTTAGACCCATCCCCACCATAAAATTTAAATAATAAACTTTGGATCCATTAGAAACCGAATATGAATTTATTATAAATTAATATTTCTAGCTTTTCCAAAGGTGCCCTCACCCCTCTTATAAAAGGGCACTTCTCCTTCTCATTTCTACACACCTTCAAAGCCTTTTGGTTCATCCAAACTCTGCCCAAATACTCTAAAAACTTCCCTCACTACAACCTAGTGGCCTTATTTTGATTATAAAGCCAACCTAAGGAGCCCTTTTGATCAAATCAAAAGGAAGAACCCGAAGAAGAGGTAATGATTTCACCACACTTTTTCAAGTTCCTTTCTTCTTCAACTTCTTCTTCCTTTGTTGTTACCGTTATAAAATAATAACTCCAGTATCATATATATACTGTGATTTTATTATAAATATGGTACAACCATATTCACTATTCTATCCATCCTTTGAATAACATGTCACTATACGTGCGTACGTAAGGCTTACCATCTCGACGTCGTGGTGTAATTGTTATTCAATAAATTATTATTTGGATGGGTATAATAATGATGTGTAAATCATGTAAATAATAAATATAACATGATAATTATTCTATATATATGATATACCATCCAATTATATATTATTTTAATATCAAAAGAATGAAATTATCGCTCGTACGTATGTACGGACTACTGTCTCCACGAACGTGATGAGATTCATTCTCCATCGTATCCATTCAATTATAATTCTCATTTTATGATTAATAATTGTATATAAGGACTTGATATCATTCTGGATATTATTAAGATACAACCTATCCATTACAAACATGCCTTATGTAACAAAACATATAAAAGAAAACGAGTATGTTAACACCCGAAACGACGATAATTCTAAGATATTATTAACAAAGCAATGGTAAAAGATCATATATGATATCATATTAATGTATATGATTATTGAATAATTTAATAAAAAATATTTCACCATTATACAGGAGGTTAACCTACCTTAACCAAGGAAAAGTACAAGGTAAGGGTTTATTTCACAATCTCTTCATTATCCGAGGTTGTTTATACGTAATTATCTACTGGGATCTCTTTATCATCCACATCCATGATCCTTAAAAATATATTTAAAAACATTTTTACTATTTAATAGATAATGGGTTAAATTCATTTATACCCTTATGTGTTTTGAAAGGAATCTTTCCATCGTTTTCCAGACAAGGCACTTTTAACCTTTTCGACAAATTTAAGGTAAGAATGTTTTTTTAACTTATACGGCGGGTGCGGCTATTTACCGCCGTTATAAAATCTTCAAATATTCCCTTACAAGATTATAAGAATATTTTCAAAGTAAATGTTTTATTTTATAATTATGTGACTTTTAAATGATTTCAAAATGAATATTTTAAGAATTTGTGAAAGGTACTCTTTATCAAGATCATAATTTTAAATGTTTTAAAGATTTATCTTTATAAATCTTTTTAATTAATGTCCATGATTTCAAAATGATTTTAAGGATTTATTTATATAGACATGATTGTTTTGAAATGAAATTTCTTTTCAAAAGTTTCAAAGTGGTATGGGACACTTTGATTCAAAAATCTCTTTTAAATTACTTGCTTTATAAATGGGTGAATTTTCAATGATTTCGAGAAAAGAGATATTTCTCTCAATTTGTTTTGATTTCATCTATGTCAATACCCTTTGATCGATTTTAAGCTTATTTGAAGTTGTTTTATTGTATTTGAGGATTTGTGATATGTTTTACTGTGGATGTGTTATTTTTATACCATTCATGGTTTATGGAGAAAGTATTGACATTTCGTATGCTAGTTTTAATACAAATGTTTATGTTATGTTTCAAAATTTTCATATTGGAATGCATTGGACTTAATATGTGACGGGTGGAGCCCGCTATAGCTCCTCGATGCATCGGTAGGTCTCATGAGACAAACTAGTGTCTTGGCACAAGGCCTTGGAAAAATCTTTTTTGTATTATGAGGGGATAATAGTGTGGACTATGGAGACATTATGTTATTATAGTAGTTTTCACTTTATGATGTAATGTAAAACTTTATAAATATATCTAGTGTTTCCAAGGCTACTAAACCAATCGGTCGTTCAATATTTGATCTTTCTTGTGATCATGACAATGTTATGTAATAATGCACCGACTCTGGGTAACTGAGGTCGGGGCGTTACATTTGGTATCAGAAGAAGTTTAGTACAAACCTTGGAAGCTAGATTTAGATAAACTATGATTAGAGCACATAGATTTAAGATGGACTTTGAGGATTAGTATAGAAGAAATTTCTAGAATTTTGGTATTGTAGATATTTTGTGAGTTTTCCGAGCAATACATCCCTGTCTGGATGCGAGCAGGTAGAGGCGGCTCTGGAACAGATGTACCTAGGGGTAAAACCCGAAAACACTGCTTTGAGCTAGACTTGAATGGGAACTGGTGCATGACAACGGGCGTTGCTGCACTCTTGGTTACGACACTCCCGGGGGATATGCTTAGGATAATTCTTATTTTCTTTAAAAACCATTATGAAGGGTTTATGAGTATATACTTCTTCAAAGGAGACATTTTTATGATTATGGATTATATCCATAAACTATTTAATCTATGTTATGTGTTTTACAAGTTTGGGATTAGGTATTGTTATTCATAAACTAATCTTGTGTATTCCATTGTTTAGAAATGGCGCCCAGTAGAAGGAATGAGAACTCCAACAATGCACATGATCCAAAGAGAAGGAAGGATCATATCTTTCATGGTCTTAAGCTAGAATTTATAAGAGAAATAGTCTCCCATGTATTATCATCATATGAAGAAATAATATCATGTGTTGATAAGATAAGTAAAGAGTTTACTGAGTCCTATGGCTTTGAAGGGAAGGAAGAGAAGAAAAGGATAGAAGAGGGAAAGATGGATAAAGGGAAGATGGAAAAGAATAATTTTCCCATATGTGATAAATGTGGGAAGAAACACCCTGGAACTTTCCTGAAAGGAATGGCAGTTTGTTATAAGTGTGGAGGAAAAGGGCAAAAAGTACATGACTACAAGGGTAAGAAAATGGTTTCAAATGTAAAATTATTTATTTGGATGGAGTTTGGACACTATGCGAGCCTATGTCTCAGCCATCAGACTATGCCACAAATGATGCTATTGGATTATAATCAAGTTATGATACTACCACAGATGAAGAGGAATGATTAGAGTTCTTATGTTGATTATGTCATTTGAGTGTTGTATCAACAATGTGCTTGTTATAATAATTATTGAGTATATAAGGATTGTACTGCATTACTATTTCATTAAGGACTTGAGATTGTGTGGAACAAAGAAAAGTGACTCAATAGCAGGTTAAATTTTTGAAAATATATGGTTGAGAGAAAGATAAACCATAATATGGTTCTGATACCGAGGTAGTGATTTTAGAATAATACATGATTGATTTGGATAAATTATATGGGATATTCTTGACTACCTTGAAGCTAATTAATGATTTGTATATTCCATCATTGTTGGGGTTTAAAACATTTTTGGATTGATGAAATATATCCAGCATTCTATATGGAATAAGGGAGCATGAATGTAATCAATAAGGATTATGGTAATTCAGGATGTTTCAGTGTTTTAAAAGAATACATGATGAAGGTATTAATATGCTATTAAAGAGTAAAAAGGATCTACATTATGTCTACCTTCCTTATAAATGTTAGACGGTGAGTTTGGACAGAAGTATTTTGGATAAATTCTAGTTTGAGATTAATTTTGGATTGCCATAAAAGGACAACCCGGAGGTCAGGCACCAACTCGTCGCGACTGGCAAGGCTGTGAGACTTAAACCCGCAACCGAAGGGCGATAAGGGTGTATCACCTACCACTGCCCCACGAGATGTCCTGGATTAAATAATGTAGTTTTTTTAAAAGATATTTTAGATGAATTATAAATTCATTTATTTTGGAACCCTTTACGAATTGTATAAATAGAATTTTTTAACGTTCTATAATCTTTTAGAGTGAAATATGAGTTTGTGGTAGAAATTTATTAATGGATAGAACTCTAATTATAAATTAAGTATATCTCCTTATGATCTTATCCAATCTCATAAATAAATTCCTCAACATTAAGAAAAGGAACTTTGAACAAAAATGTTATCCTAGATGGTACCTTAAATCATCACTAATTTATGGCTTTGGGATTATTGGCCTTTTCATAGCCATGTTCTCTACCACTCTCCATCAGATAATTGATGGTTAGATTTCTCTTCCATATCCATATTTTACTACATGGAACCCTAGTATGTGTTATTTTTGGTAATGTTCATACTTTCCACTCTTTATTTTAAATAGAGGCCTCATAAATTCATTTTTCGATGTGGGATTTCAACTAAGATATTTTGAAACGTCAAAAATGTGTTATCCTAATACCCTATGTTTTTTTGAACCGATGGTATTTCAAATCATCATAGATTGATGAATTTAAGGACCTCAATTTTACACTTTTTTGTGATTGATGACCTCAATCACTACCTATAAATATTTATGTTTTCCCTCCAATTATATGTCTCTAATTGCCACCAATGTTCTCCTAATCGAGATCATAATTTGGTGGTGACCCTTTCATTTCTCTTTTCCTCATATTAAGACTAAATTTTAGTAACCCAATTTCCGATGTGGGTTTTCCCACAAATATATTTTTTATTTTCAACCTTTTATTTTCTAAGAACAATTTCAAATTGCAAGGACGCAATTTATTGAAGGAGGGGAGAATGTAACACCCCAAGATTTCATAGTGTGTTATTTCTTCAAAATAATTCAATAACTGGCACTACACGCAACACCAAGTTCAAGAGCACCATGACTTACCAAACAAGCCATACAAAAGAGGTTATGAATAGTATTAACTAAATTTTAAACTTTATATAATCCTTAGAATTTTAGAATCCATATTATCAGTTTCTTAGACATAATGTAAGAACAAATTCATTTTCATTATTGCACTTTTACCAACTTTTAATAGTGAACACTTTTTAAATACAATATTTTAAACTTCTTGACTAAATGGAGACATCAAAAATTTAAAATGAAACATCCCAAGCTTCCACGGTACGCTTTCCTTTGAATAATACAGTAGCGTGTGTTGTACGCAACTTCGAGTTTTAACACACACCACAACCAATCAAACTAACCGTTATGAATAGTAATAACTACTTTTTGAAATTATATATATTTTATTTTTTAAAATGGACATCATTTTTGGATTCAGAATATCGAATTTAGCCTAAGGTGAAATTTTGGTACTTTTCGGATAACTTCAATATTTTGATGAATAGTGAAAATTACTAAATTTTAATTAAAAACAACATTTTTAATCAAAATAATTAATAGTGATAAATTATGAATTTGAGTGGTTTTAAAGTATATTTAGAATATATTTTTACCATTTAATATAATTTTGGTCATTGGACATAATTTTACAATTAAACCGGACATAAACAAGTGTCAATCTTTTGATAGTTATTATCTCTTAAAAACACGCTTTTTTGTTTTAACAACGGGAATTAATTTTAAAATAATTTCTGCCACTTCGGTGTTTTGAATTTGGAAAAATGGATTCCATATTTGGAATCAAGATGTTCAAATTTTGTAAATAGGTAACTTTTATATTTAGACATTTTGAATAATTACTTCGGTAAATATTTTATTTACCATGGTTAAGGGTAAATCCGGTTAGTAAGGGTTAAAAAATAATATTATAAAAATACTAAATTATCTTAAAACGTGTCCTAACCTTATTGGTTGATAAATTTTCGACCATAGGAATCTTTGGGTTGATTTTGGGACCCCATGGAGCCACTTGTAGGTGATAGGGACACTTTATTTTAATTAAGTTAAAATAAGTACAAAAATGACATAAGCATATATCTTTTAGAAAACCAATTTTTACATAGGGTTATATATGTTGTATTTTCGACTATAAATATTAATTAGAAAGATAAAAGGATTTGATACATAATTATATTTTATTTATAATTTTTAGACTTTTAATAATTTAATTTATTTATTACACAATGATGATACAGTAATTACCATAATAGTGACAAATTAAAATAATTGATATTATAAATAACCAAATAAATATAATTTGAAACTTTTAATGAATTAAACTAATTTTATAGGATACTATTGCATATTAGTATTTATTTAATTCACTTTTTTCGAAGTAATAATTCTTTTATGAGTTTCACAAAAATCAACTATTGAATAGTGTCAAAATTGACATAAAAGAGTTTTTAAAACAAATATTATATTATTAATTGATATTAAATTCCTAAAAATATAATATTCGGCAAAGAGACTTATATCATGATAGGTGTATCATTAATGGACCACTTGGGGGTCTCTTGGTTGTATATGGTATGTTTATTAACCATATAATATAAAAATACAAAGAGACATTGTAAAAGTGAAACTAATTAACTTAGAGTAAATACTTAAAGATAAGGTTAATATACGTACCCAAACCTGTCTAAATTCTATTGGTTGAGTGTTTTTCTACCCATACCCACCTTAAAATTTAAATAATCAACTTTGGAGCCATTACAAACCGAATATGAATTTATTATAAATTAATATTTCTAGCTTTTCCAAAGGTGCCCCTCACCCCTCTTATAAAAGGGAACTTCTCCTTCTCATTTCTTCACACCTTCAAAGCCTTTTGGTTCGGCCAAAATCTTCCCAAAAACTCTCAAAACATCCCTCACTACAACCTAGAGTCCTTATTTGGATTATAAAGCCAACCTAAGGAGCCCTTTTGATCAAATCAAAAGGAAGAACCCGAAGAAGAAATAATGATTTCACCACCCTTTTTCAAGTTCCTTTCTTCTTCCACTTCTTCTTCCTTTGTTGTTATCATTTTAAAATAATGACTCTAGTATCATATATATACTGTGATGTTATTATAAATATGGTACAACCATATTCACTATTCTATCCATTGTTTGAATAACATGTCACCATACGTTCATATATACGGCTTACCGTCTCCACGTCGTGGTGTAATTGTTATTCAATAAATTATTATTTGGATGGGTATAATAATGATGTGTAACTCATGTAAATAATAAATATAACATGATAATTATTCTTTATATATGATATACCATCCAATTATATATTGTTCTAATATCAAGAGAATGACATTATCGCTCGTGCGTACGTACTGACTACCGTCTCCACGAACGCGATGAGATTCATTCTCCATCGTATCCATTGAAGTATAATTCTAAGTTGATGATTAATAATAGTATCTAATAACTTTATATCATTCTGTATATGATTAAGATACAACCTTTCCATTACAAACATGGCTTACTTAACAAAACATATAAAAGAAAATGAGTAAGTTAACACCCGAAACGATGATAATTCTAAGATATTATTAACAAAGAAATGTTAAAAGATCATATATGATATCATATTAATGTATATGATTATTGAATAATTTAATAACAATTATTTAACCATTATACAGGAGGTTAACCTACCCCATCCAAGGAAAAGTATAAGGTAAGGGTTTATTTCACAATCTCTTCATTATCCGAGGTTCTTTATACGTAATTATCTACTGGGATCTCTTTATCATCCACATCCATGCTCCTTAAATATATATTTAAAAACATTTTTACTATTTACTAGACAATGGGTTAAAGTCATTTATACCCTTATGTGTTTTTAAAGGAATCTTTCCGTCGTTTTCCAAACAAGACACTTTTAACCTTTTCGACAAATTTAAGGTAAGAATGTTTTTTTAACTTATACGGCGGGTGCGGGTATTTACAGCCATTATAAAATCGTCAAAGCTTCCCTTACAAGATTATAAGAATATTTTCAATGTAAATGTTTTATTTTATAATTATGTGACTTTTAAATGATTTAAAAATGAATATTTTAAGAATTTGTGAAAGGTACTCTTTATCAAGATCATAATTTTAAATGTTTTAAATATTTATCTTTATAAATATTTTTAATTAATGTCCATGTTTTCAAAATGATTTTAAGGATTTATTTATATAGACATTAATGTTTTGAAACGACATTTCTTTTCAAAAGTTTGAAAGTGGTATGGGACACTTTGATTCTAAAATCTCTTTTAAATTACTTCCTTTATAAATGAGTGAATTTTCAATGATTTCTAAAAAAGAGATATTTCTCTCAAGTTGTTTTGATTTCATCTATGTCAAAACCCATTGATGGATTTTAAGCTTATTTGAAGTTGATTTATTGTATTTAAGGATTTGTGATATGTTTTACTGTTGATGTGTTATTTTTATACAATTCATGGTTTATGGAGAAAGTATTGACATTTCGTATGCTAGTTTTAACACAAATGTTTATGTTATGTTTAAACCTTTTCATATGGGAATGCATTGGACTTAATATGTGACGGGTGGAGCCCGCTATAGCTCCTCGATGCATCGGTAGGTCTCATGAGACAAACTAGTGTCTTGGCACAAGGCCTTGGCAAAATCTTATTTGTAGTCTTGGCACGAGGCCTTGGCTATGTGGTTATGATAGTCTGGCATTTTGCATTCCATCATTATGAAAGTGGTTATTGATATTGAATGTGATTATTCGATTAGTAGAATATCCATGTGAATAAGTAAATGGAATTATTTCATTTTACTTCTGCCATACTATGTTGAAGTTCAAGTTTAAAAGGCTTTTGTTTTGGTTATACATTGCCTTAAATGTTTATGCTTATTTTTGAAAGTTTCCGCTATATTGTTATCCTTTCTGGGCATTTGAGCTCACCCATTTTCTATGTTTTATTTTTCCCAGGATGTGAAGAAGTAAGTTATGAATGACCTACAGGGATATTATGAGAGGATAATAGTGTGGACTATGGAGGCATTATGTTATTGTAGTAGTTTTTCACTTTATGATGTAATGTAAAACTTTATTAATATATCTATTGTTTCCAAGGATACTAAACCAATCAGTCTTTCGAGATTTGATCTTTCTTGTGATCATGCCAATGTTATGTAATAATGCACCGACTCTGGGTAACTGGGGTCGGGGAGTTACATCTTATTCATAGTTCCAATGTAATAAAGTAAAGCACCGACTCCAAGCTACTGGGGTCAGGGTCTTTACAGTTGGTATCAGAGGGATTTTAGTAGATACCTTAGAAACTAGATTTAGAAAACATAAATTAGGGAACATAACCCTAAGATATAATTTGAGGATAGACATATAAGAACATATTATAATTTTGGTAAGGTATAAACTATGTGGGTCATCCTAGTGATACATTCCTATCTGGATAATATAAGTGGATGTGGTTGTGGCACAGATATACCCAGGGGTAAAAAATCTGATAAGGTGCATTAGGCCTGACTTGGAATAACCTGGTAATTCAAAATGGGCCTTACTATGAAACTGTTTTGACATTACCAGGGGATATGCTTAGGATTATTCACATTTTCTTTACAAACCATTATAAAGGATTTAAAAGTAAATATTTCCCCAAAGAAACCATGTTTATGATTACGAGATAAGCTAAGAATAAGTGTTTAAACCTTGTTAAGTGTTTTTATAGTTCAAAATTATGCATTATGATTCATAAACTAATTTAGTATATTCCATTATTTATAAATTCTGCCTAATTAAAGGAATTAGAATCATATAAATACATATATTACATGTAGGGATTTCCCTCCCATGAAAGATAATGATGTTGGAACTGGAGCTACAACTAGTACTGAACAACTTATAACTATACTGGGAACTTGACTTAGGTTATGAATAATAACCTTACCCATATGGATCATCTTGATCCACAATGTAGATGAGAAATGTTATACTTCTTTATGTGACAACAACCTCCTTCATTCCATGGGACTATAAACCCATTTGTAGCTGAGTAGTGGATAATTTCCTTAGAGAAGATATTTCTCACTTTGGGAAGTAATTATAGGGAGAAGGTTACCATGGATGTTTATCATCTATTGGTAGATTCAGATCAATGGTGGTCATTAATTCAAAACACAAAGGAGGAGGAAGAAATTGAAAATATGGAATGAAAGGATCTTTTGGAAATTTCCTTAGAAAAATATTTCCCTCACAAACAATGAGAAGATATAGAGGGGAAATTCTTGAGTTTGAAAGAAAAATTGGATGAAAATTTGTCCATTTATGAATGAAAATTTAGAAGGGTATCAAGGAATGTCATAGACAACATAATACAATGAGTAATATTTATTGATTATTTGATGGTTTAAAACCATTCCTCTGAAGGGCACTGGCCTCCCAAAATTTCCCATTATATAAAGATATAGTCTCTTGTGTAATCAAGATAGAGAGACAATTATCTTAGTCTTATTAATTTAACAGAAAAAAAGACAAGAATAGGTAGGTGAATTAATGGATAAAGGGAACAATATAGAAGGGAATTTTATATTTTTCAATACTTGTGAAAAGAAACACCCAGGTGCATACTTAAAAGAAAAATGAGTTTGTTACAAGTGTAGAGAAAAAGGCCACCGAGATTGTGATTACAAGGGAAATAAATAAGAAATCAATATTTAAATATACAATTTTAAATAGATGGGGAATTATGAAAATTATTTTCCTAAGAATAAAAGAAAATAACACCATAAAATTCAAAGGGAATAAGTCCAAACTTGTGCAATCTTAACTGTTGAGGTTGAAGTTTCAAATGATATGGTGGTAGGTACTCTAATCATCTCCTCAAATTTAACTAACACCTTATTTGATTATGGATAATTTCATTCCTTTATATCTTCCTAGTTTTCTTTAAAAAATTTATACTTCAAATTAACCTAAAAAATAGAGTTTTCAGTAAAGACTCATAATGAAATCCTTATTAAAACAAAGATGGGTCACGTAGTTCCTATTATGATAGATAAACCAGATCTAATTGATGATTTCATTATCATACCGATGGTTTATTATGATACAATCTTTGGTATGAGTTGGCTTTCAAAATATAATGAAAAAAGTTATTGCAAAGTGAATAAAATTATTATTTGTGATGAAGGTATGGAATTTCTCATCTTTAGATGAAAACAAAATTCATTTGAGTCATATATGGATCCACCTCTAGTAGTGATTCTAAATGAAATTATCAGGGAGGAGTAGAATATATCATATATGGATGAGGAAATAAATATCCATATTGAATATTTACCTATTGTGAACAAATACAATGATGTATCTCCATAGGATTAACTTGGACATACTCCAGACCAAGAAGTTGAGTTATCTATTGATTCAATTCCTGATTCAAGACAAATTTCAAATAATCCTTATATAATGGCCTCTGTGAAATTAGTGGATCTAAAGAAACAAATAGAGGAATTGAGGGGTAAGGTATTTATTCACACGAGTGTTTATCCATTGGGAGACCCTATTCTCTTTTTCAAGAAGAAAGATGGATCTATGGGGCTGTGTATTGATTATAAATAAATAAATTCTATTAAAATAAAGAACAAGTATCAAATAACTCGATTTGATGATTTAATTGAAAAAATTTATAGGGATGATTTTTTTGGAAGACTGACCTTTGATCTGGATATCATCAGTTGCATGCGAGGAAGGAAGATATTCCATATATATTATTTTGAATTAGGTATGGACATTATGAGTTTACAGTAATTCTCTTTGAATTGACTAATTCACTATAAATTTTTATGGATCTAATGAAAAATGTTTTCAAGGAATATATTTAATTTTTTTGGTGTTATTTATTAATGATATCTTGATATATCCAAAATTTATGAGGACTATGGGAACCAATTGTGGGTTCTTATGAGGACTATTAGAAGAAAATAGTTATATGGGAAGTTTAGTATGTGTGGATTCTGGCATTAAATAGTTTCTTTTCTTGGCCATATTGTCTGTTAGGATGAAATCTCTATTGGTCCTATGAAGACAAAGGAAGTCCAAATATGGACAACAACAATTAACATAACTGAGGTATGTAGTTTCATTTGTCTAGCTCGTTATTATCGATGTTTCATTAATAATTTTTCCTGATTATCTAACATGTTAACCAATCTTACTCTTAAAGGGGTTAAGTTCAAATGGACAAAATAATGTGAAGAATGTTTTAAAGAATTGAAGAGGATATTAGTGACTGCTCTGATTTTGATACTACTATCAGGAAATGGTGGATTTGTGATTTATAGTGATGAATCAAAGAAAGGAATTCGATTTTTTATTTTAGATTATGATAGAGTTATTACCTATGCATCAAGATAGTTAAAAACTCATGAATATAACTATCCAAGTAATGATCTTGAGTTTTCAGATATAATCTTTGCTCTGAAGATATGGATACATTATATTTATGGTGAAAGATGCAAGATATATATAGATCAGAGGTGTTTAAAATATATATTCCTATAAAAATAATTCAATATGAGGTATGGGTGATTACTCAAGGTACTCAAGGATTATAATTGTTAAATACACTACCTCCTAAAAAAGGGGAATAAGTTTGTAGATGCATTAAGCATGAAAGATCATGGAGTTATGAACAAGATGAGGATTGAAAAGGACCCTTTTTACATGGATCTTGAAAAGGTGGATATGAGAATTATCCAGGAAGATGAAACATCATTACATTTCAATTGGTTTCTTAACCATATTTATTGGAAAGGATTAAAATTTCGCAGTCTGATTATGAAAAATTTCAAAAGAAAATTAATTCTCTGAATGATGGGAAATTGGTAGCCTTCATATATGAAGATAAAATCTTGAAATTTGGGAATATGATTTGTGTTCCTACTATACTCGAGCTAAAGAGAGAATTATTAAATGATTCACATTGCTCAATTTTTTTTGTATTCCATGGTAGCACTAAGATGTATAGAAATTTGAAGGAGCATTTTTGGTGGGATAATAGGAAGTGGGAAATTGATAATTATGTATCAAGATGTTTAGTCTGTAAACATGTAAAGGATGAAAGATAACATCTTAAGGGTGTCATGAAACCTCTGCCTATTCTTACATGAAAATGGGATAAAATTACTATGTATTTTTTCACTATATTACCAATAACTCCAAGAATTTATAATGCAATATGGATAATTTTTGACCAACTTACAAAATTTTTACATTTCCTCGCTATAAGAGAGGATTTTTCATTGGAGTGCCTTATATGAATCTATATTAATGAAGTTTTAATAATTCATGGAGAACATTTTTATATTGTGTATAATAATTATCCATGATTTGAATTGAAATTATGGAAAATTATTTAGAAATATGTAGACACTGAGCTTAATTAGAGTACAACTTATCACCCTCAAACTGATAGGAAATCTGAAAGGACCCTTCAAATATTAGAAAAAATGTTGAGACCATACTCACTTGACTTTCAAGGAATGCGGGATCAATATTTACCTTTGGTAGAGTTTTTTTAAAATAAAAGATTCCATTCAAGTATTTAAATGGAAAAATATGAAGCATTATATGGAAAGATATTTTGTGCACCAACTTGTTGGGATGCATTTAGTGAAAGGATGCTTTTAGGCCCATAACATGGGGAGGAAACAACAATAAAGGTAAATATTATTCAAACCCATATCAAAACAGTTGAAATTAGACCAAAAAGATTTGCTGCTAACCAATGAATGGATTTTTAGTTTCAATTTGGAGATTATGTTCTCCTAAAAGTATCTCTATGGAAGGGTGTTATAAGATTTGGAATGAAAGGGAAACTAAGCCCCAGATACATTGGGCCTTTTGAAATCCTAGAGAGAATTGGAGTTTTGGATTATCATTTGGATATTCCACCTAGCCATTATAAAGTACAAAATGTGTTCCACATCTCTTTGTTAAAGAAGTACATGACAGACTGAACGCATGTCCTTACTAACGAAGGAATATAATTTGACCCGATTTATCTTACTGTGAAGGGCCTATATGGATTCTAGACACTAGAGAGAAGGTGTTGGGGAATTAGATGACTCATCTATTAAAGGTACTTTTGTAAAATCATAAAATTGAAGTGGTGGAATAGGAACCATAAGAAGTTATAATGATGAATGACCCAAATATTTTTATGAGGTTGCATTCTGGAAATTTCACAGATTATTTTTTTAAACGAGGGTAGAATGTAACACCCTAAGATTTTATGGTATGCCTCTTTTAAAATTTAATATCTTCAATACTTTATTCTTCACACAACACTGAGTTCAAATCTATAATATACTATTTAATATTACCATTGGAGTTGTAATGTGGCCAAAAAGAAAAGTAATATGACTAATAGAACAATAAAATGACTTATGAAAGTATAAATAAGTTTTGGGTGTCTTATAAATAACAATATGGTATATTTACATCATGTAATAACTAAATAAATGTTTTAAAAATGATAAATTACGTCTTGGTATTTTTGTGAAATATAAAAATTTATTTACAATTTTATAATTTATATAATAATTTAAAATAACATTTTTTTGATGAAATTGATTCATAAATTAATATTTTTTTTATGATTATACGATAATTATAAGAGAGCTTAATTATTAGTTCTAAGTGTCATAAAAGGAGTTATAATTTTTTAATTGGTATTTTTTGAATAAATAGTGATTAGAATTTTAAAAATTAATTTATCATATTTAGAAAATTATTTTAAAAAAAATGAGTTCATTTTTTAATTCTATAGATCCAAAATTGGTTATGGTTAATTCTTGGGATTTTTCTAAAATAGTTGAATTTTTGGTGAATAGTGAAATACAATAATTTACGGTATGTATACATTATAAGATAAATACACTATTCCTTGAGTCATGAATGATGTAAGAACCATAATTTAGAATTTATATTAATTGTTTAATTTATTTAGTGATAATTCTCAAACTACTCATAGTCTTGACCCAAAATAATAAACTAATGATTAAAATAATAAAAAAACCCCACTCTCCTCCACTATAAATATGACCCCTCACCACCTCTTCTCTTAACACTTCCAAAGCCTTAAAATTTGCTTATATTATGCCGATTTTCTCTCCCAAACCTCTCCACCACATTCTGGTATTTATGGTCTTACCAAAATACCATTTCAAAGTTCTTTAAGGAGTTTTTCAATGAGAAGAATTCAAGAGGTAAATCTTTTTTTGTTCTCTTTGTTTTTATTTTAATTGTTTTCCTTCTTATTCCATCCTTAACTCTTCGATCCAAACATGAATTATAATAAAATAATCTTATATATACTATAATTTTATTATGTTAATGGATGATCTCTCATCAATCCCCTTCTTCTCCCCACTTTTATTCTAAAAATGAAAACATTGTTCGTGATGTGCCGATTTACTACCATCGCGGACGATGCAACATAATTTTCCATTACCGACTTCAAGGATGGTTATAAAAAAATAATCATAGTTAAAAAATATTTTATTATACATATTATAAGTTATTTTGTTTTCTTGAACTAGTATATACACATTATATTAATTAAGAAGACATGTGAATCATTAATAATGTATAATTTTATTTTTGTAGAATTATTTCCATTTGAAATGATTTTTCATACATGGATACATGTGAATCGATAATGAAAATGAAGAATGAACACTCTAGAATAACAAAATTGAATATTATAACTCCTCAAAAAGGCCAAAAATGAAATTAATAAAATTATAATAAAACAAATAATTGTTGAATAGGTTCTGAATTAATTTATTAATGAATCTAATTTCATTATCTAGGATGTTAATTAAAAGTGCAGAACAATTTCAGACATAAGGTAAGATTTGCTTCCCAAATCTCCATTTTCCATTCACATTACACTTTCTATCTCTTTACCCCTATTTAATTCTTAATTATTTTTATATAATTCTTCTAAATTCTGTGTATATGTTCCAAACCCATGTATCTAGATCAGTTCATCTTTATTTTATGTGGAAATACATGTTTTACAAGGTTCCATTCTCAATTCTTCCCAATACATAAGCCTAATTAAAGGTTACTTCTTGATTTCTTACCCATTTTAAAGTACCATACAAAACTATTTTAAGACACCATATTTTTTTATAAAATAACTAATTTTTTCCTAAACAACTATATTATTTCATTTATGGTTTTATACAAACAATTATGATAAATATAAATGTTTTTTACCAAATAACTCTTCTTTGGAAAGTAAAAAAGTTATTTCTCTAAATAATTCCTCGAAGATTTATTAGAGTAATTTCATATATTTGAAAACCACCACTGAATATTATGATTTATTGACATTGATATATTATGACTATTATCTACCAAATTTTATTAAATTGTTTATGATCAATTTGATTATGGATGTGCTATCTTGATACCATTCACCACACTGCTCAAAATGGTTAGTGATTATGTTTACAAATTGGGGAATGTTACATAAATTTCATATATATATATGGAATTTTTGTTTCACCCCATTAATATTAAGAATTTATTAGACTTAGTAAGTGATGTTTGAGACCCTCTATATCCCCTCGATGCATCAGTAGGTCTCATGAGACAAAATAGAAATGGATTTGGATGAGGCCATAACCATTTATTTTCATATGTCTTGGATGATACATTGATGTTATGTTTATGATGTTCAGAATTATTCAATCCCTCATTATGATATTATTAATTAATATCCATGTGATTATTCGACTATTATAATACCCATGGTTAATTTTTATTCTGATGTGATTATTTATATGGAATTATTTATCAAGCCTTTATTCTTTCCATTTTATGCTTAAGATTATGTTCTAATGACATGTTTTTTTAGTAATTCACCATTCCTTATTTGTTTATATTAGCTTCTACGGTATTAATTACCCATACTGAATAGATGAGACCACCCCTTTCTAATGTTTTATTTTTCCCTAGGATGCAATGATTTTTATTATGAAAGTCCTGTAGGGATAGTCTAGGAATTTATGGATGTTTCTAAAGGAGTTTCTAGGTTGTATTTCATTTAAAGTTGTAATGTAAAACTTATGGTTGTATCTAGTTTTAAAAATCTAAAAATCAATTTGGTCTTTTTGGATGTGAAATATTTTTCATAGTACCAATGTAATAATGTAAGACACCGACTTCGACCTACTAGGGCTGGGGTTTTTACAGTTGGTATCAGAGGGAGTTTACTAGAAACCTTAGAAACAAGATTTAAAAAATATAGATTAGGGTACATAATACTAAGATTAAATTTGAGTGTAAGCATATAAGAACATCCGATAATTTTAGTAAGGTAGATATTATGTGGGTCTTTCTAGAAATACATCCCGGTTTGGATACTATAAGTGGATGTGGTTCTGACACATATGTACCTAGGGGTAAAAAATCTGATAAGTTGCGTTGGTCCTGACTCGGTGAAACCTGGTACCTGAAAACATGCCTTACTACAGAACTTGTTTTACATTCATAGGGGATATTCATAGGATAATTCATATTTTCCTTTCAAACCATTATGAAGGATTTAAAAGTAAATATATCCCCAAAGGAACCATATTTATGATTGTGAGATTATCTACGCATATAATTTTAATTTATGTTAAGTATTTTGCTAGTTAAAAATTATGCATTATGATTCATAAAATAATTTTGTATATGAAATTTTTTAGAAATTTTTCCTAATAGAAGGAATGGAAATTGTATCAATGCATGTATTCCATATTGGGATTTCTATCTTAAGTAATATAATGATGTTGGACTTGGAGCTTCAAATGGTGATGAACAAATTATAACTATATTTGGGACAACTAACTTAGGTTATGAATAATAACCTTACCCATTTGGATTATCCTATTCCACAATGTAGATATTAAGTGTTAGACTACTTTATATGACAACAACCTTCATTATTCAATGGGTCTACAAACCCATTTGTAGTTAAACAATGGATGAGTTCCTTAGAGAAGATATTTATCAAATTCGAAAGTAACAAAAGAGAGAAGGTTATCATGGCAATTTATCATCTATTGGGAAATGCAGATCAATGGTGATCATTAATTTAAAACACAAAGGAGGATGAAATTGAAAATATGGAATGGAAGGATTTTAATGAAATTTTATTCGAAAAATATTTCCCTCACGATCAACGAGTGGATATAGAGATGTAATCCATGTTTACAAGGTTAGCAAGGCATTCTACAGATTACATATGTAATCCAAGGATCACGATTGATCGATTCTTTAATAGTTTAAAAACATTCCTCTGAATGGCACTGGTTTCAAAAAATTTATCATCACATGAAGATATATTCTCATATACTATCAAGAAAGATAAATAATTATCTAAGTATTATGACTTTAAAGAAAAAAAGAGAATAAAAGGGTGGAAAAGAAAAGAACAGATAAAGGGAAGAATAAAAAAGGGAATTTCACAACATGTGATACTTACAAGAGGAAACACCCTAGTTCCTACTTAAAAGGAAAAGGAGTTTGTTACAAGTGTGGAGAAAAAGATACCAAGCCCGTGATTGAAAGGGAAATAAAGAAGCTATAAATGTTCAACACTACAATTGTAAATACATGTGGTAGTATGAAAATGATTTTCCTAAGAGTCAAGGAAAATTATCCAAAAAGGGCCAAGGGAAAAAGGCCAGGCTTATGTGATCACGACTTGTAAGGTTGGAGTTCTTAATGATGTGGTGGAAGGTACTTTAATAATCACAAAAACTTAGCTAAATCTTTATTTAGTTTTGTATCATTTCATTCCATTATATCTTACCAATTTTCTTTAAAAATTAGATACTTTCAATTCTCCTTAACAAGGGAGTTCTCAGTAAAGACTCTTAATAGAAACCATATTACAACAAATATGTGTCGAGAAGTTCCTATTATGATACATAAATGTGCTCCAATTACTAATTTTATCATTATAACTATGGTTTATTTTGATAAAATCCTTGGTATGGACATGATTTCTAAATATAATGAAAAAAATTTATTAAAAAGATAAGTAAATTATGATTCATGACGAAGGTATGGAATTTCACATCTTTAGAGGGGAAAAATCTTTATCGAAGTCATATCTTGATCCACCAGTAATAGTGCTTCTAAATGGAATTATTGGGGAGGAAGATAAAACATCATCTATGGATGAGGGAAGAAATAATCAAATTTAAGAAGTGCATATTATTCCATAATACATTGATGTATTTCCAGAGAATTTATCTAGACATCCTTCAGAGTGGGAACTTGAGTTCTCTATTAATTTAATTCCTGATGCATGAACTACATGAAAGACTCCTTATAGAGTGACCAATATGGTATTAGTTGAGCTGAAGAAACAACTAGATGAATTGAGTGAGAAGCGATGTATTCACCCTAGTGTTTCTCCATTAGGATCCCTTATTCTCTTTTTCAATAAGAAAGACGGTTCCATGAGGCTTTTCGTTGTTTATAGAGAAATAAATGATATTAAAATAAAGAACATGTATCCTCTACCTCAAATTGATGATTTATTTGAACAACTTCAAAGATATTTATATTTTTTGAACATTGATCTTCGATCAGGATATCATAAATTGCATGCGAGGAAGGAATATATTCCAAAGACAACATTTCAAATTAAGTATGGAATTTACGAGTTTATAGTGATCCCATTTGGACCAACTAATACACCCTATGTTTTTATAGATGTAATGAACAAATTTTTCAAGGAATATCTTGACTATTTATTAATGGTATTTATTAATGATATCTTTATATATTCTAAAAGTTATGAGGAACCTGAGAACCACTTACAGGTTTCTCTAAATACTCTTATAAGAAAAGAGTTATATGAGAAGTTTAGCAAGTGTGAATTAT
The DNA here is from genome assembly GCA_963277665.1 of Viscum album. Taxonomy (NCBI): domain Eukaryota; kingdom Viridiplantae; phylum Streptophyta; class Magnoliopsida; order Santalales; family Viscaceae; genus Viscum; species Viscum album. Next base: position 1,927,529,773 of record OY728160.1, read on the forward strand.
GGATTCAAATAATTTCTTTTATTGGAAACATTATCTCTAAGTATGGAATATTAGTTGATCATACAAAGATAAAGATAATACAGGAATGTACAACACCAATGAACATAATTGAGGTACATAGTTTCACTGGTTTAACAGGTTACTATCAGCATTTCATTCAAAATTTTTCCCGATTATTTAACATGTTAACCAGAATTACTCATAAAGGGGGTAAGTTCATATATAAAGAATAAAGTGAAGAATGTTTTGAATAATTGAATTGGATATTATTGAATTCTTCGATCTTGACACTACCATCAAGAAATGGTGGATTTGGGATTTATAATGATGCATCAAAGATAGGACTTGGCTATGTCTTTTTGCTGGATGATAGAGTTATTACCTATGCATCAAGGCAGTTAAAAAATCATGAACAATACTATTCAAATTATGATCTTGAGTTAGTAGCTGTAATATTTTATTTCAAGATATGGAAAAACTATCTTCATGGTGAAATATGTGATATATATATAGTTCATAATATTTTGAAATATATCTTCTCATAGAAAGAACACAGCATGAGGAAAAATTGATGACTCGATCTAATCAAGTATTAGGACTATTAAATACACTAACACCTAGAGAATGAGAATAATGTAACATATGCATTGAGCATGAAGGATCATGGTGTTCTAAACAAAAAGATGATAAAAAAGGACCTTGTGTACAAAGATCTAGCAAAGATGGAATTAGAAATTATTAAGGAAGGTGAAATATAATTAATTTTTCAATTGGGTTCCCAAAAATATTTATTGGAAAATATTAACATTTCTTAGACTAATGATGAAATTTTTTAAAAGAAAATTAAATATGTGAATGATGTGAAATTAGTAGTCTTCTTATTTAAAGAATGGATCATGAAAATTGGGAAAAAGATTTATGTTCTCTCTATACCTGATCGAAAGAGGGAATTATTGTATGATTCCCATCGATCAAACTTCTATATATACACTAGTATCAGTAATATGTATATAGATTTGAAGGAACATTTTTGGTGGGATAATATGAAGAAAGAAATTGCGGATTATGCATGAAGATGTCTAGTCTGTCAACATGTGAAGGTTTAAATAAAACATCCTAGAGGTTTCACACAACCTAAACCTATTCCTACATGGAAATGGGATGAAATTACAATGGATTTTGAAACTGGATTTCCAAAAAATCCAAGAATTAATGATGAAATATGGATAATTGGTGATCGAATTAACAAATATCCACATTCCCTCACTTTCCGGAAAGATTTTCCACTAGATCTCTTTGTATGAATATATATTAATGAATATATAAGACTTCATGGAGCACTTATTTCTATTGTGTCTCATTTTGATCCATTATTTACATCAAAATTCTAAAAAATTCTTTATAAAACTTTAGACATTGAGCTTCATTTGAGTACAACTTATCACCCTCAAACTGGTAGGTAGTCTCAAAACATCATTCAAATATGAGAAGACATATTGAGATTATCCCCACTTTACTTTAATGGTATGTGGGACAAATTTTTACCTTTGTTAGAGTTTTCTTACAATAATAGTTTTCATTCAAGTATTAGAATGGAACTATATTAATCATTTATGGAAAGAGTTGTTGTACACCAAATTTTTGGGATGAAGTTGGTGAAAGGAATCTTATCAGCCCAGAACATTGGGAGGAAACAATAAACAAGTTAAATAATATTCAAACCCATATCAAATTATCTCAAAGTAGAAAAAAAATATTTGCTGATAACCTAATAAAGGATTTGGAGTTTCAAGTGTGAGATCACATTTTCCTGAATGTACCTCCATGGACTGGTGTTATAAGATTTGGAAAGAAATGGAAACTATGCCTCAGATACATTGGACCTTTTGAAATCATGGAGAGAATTGAAACCATGGATTATCATTTGACTATGCCACCTAGCCTTTCTAATTTACACAATGTGTTCCACATCTCTTTGTAAAGGAATTAAATGCCAGACCCAATGCATCTCTTAAATTATGAAAAAAATAGAATTAGAACCTGATTTATCTAACTACAAAGAGCCTATCCAGATTCTAGACACTAGAGAACAAGGGTTGAGGAATTTAATGTATTGGATGGTAAAGGTACTTCATAAATATCATTAAATTGAATAGGGGATGTGATAACTAGAGGAAGTTATGATGATAAACTACCCAAATCATTTTATGTAGTGACATTCTAGAAATTTTGAGGATGGCATTTTTTCTAGGAGGGGAGAATGTAACACCCCAATATTTTATGGTATGCCTTTTTTAAAATTTAATATCTCTGATAGTTTTTTCTTTATGCAACACCATGTTTAAAACAGTAATATTATATTAAAGTTGACCATTGGATAAGTAATGTGACCATTAGTAATAGTAATATGAATAATAGAATAGTAAGCTCACCTATGAATGTCTAAATAAAATTTAAGTGTTTTATAAATTAAAATATGGTATATTTAAATCATGTAATAAGTAAATAAATGTTTTAAAAATGATAAATTAAGTATTGGTATTTTTGTGAAACAAAATTATTTATTTAAAATTTTATAATTAATATAATAATTTAATTTTTTTTCATAAAATTGATTCATAAATTAATATTTTATTGTAATATGATTATAACATAATTTTATGAGACCTTAATTAGTTTTTCCAAGTGTCATAAAACCAGTTATAATTTTTAAATTGGTATTTTTTGAATAAATGATGATTTTAATAAAAAATTTAATTTCTCACATTTAAAATTTTTTTAAGAAAATTGAGTGAATTTTTTAATTCTATACCTTCAAAAAAGGCTACAGATAATTTTTGTGATTTTCAGAAATAGTTGATTTTTTGGTGAATAGTGCAATATGATAATTTATGGTATATATAAATTATAAGATAAATACTCTATTCCGCGAGTCATGAATGATGTAATGACCATATTATTGAACATAACTTTATTATTTAATGTATTTAGTTATAGTGATCAAACTATTCCTAGTCTTCAGCCAAAATAATATACTAATGATTAAAATAATAAAAAAACACCCCTCTTCTCCACTATAAATACCACACATCACGACCTATTATAATCACACTTCCAAATCCGTGAATATTTATTTTATTATACCTGTTTCCTCTCCGAAACCTTTCCCCCACGTTATGGTCTTTTTTATCTAACCAAAAGACAATTTCAAAGTTCCTTAAGGATGTACTCACGGTGAAGAATCTAGAAGGTAAATCCCCTTTCGTTCTCTTTCGTATTCTTTTAATTTATCTTCTTCTTATTATATACTTAAATATTCATTAGAAAAATTAATTATAACTCCAATATATTATATATACTCTAATTTTATTATGTTAGTGTAATATCCTTCATTAAACCCCTTCTCCTCCCACCTTTTATTCTAAAAATGAAAACATCGTCTGTGATGTGCCGATTTACCACCATCGTAGAGGATGCAACTTCATTTTCCATTACCACCTTCAAGGATGGTAATAAAACCAGAATTATGATTAAATAATATTTTATTTTCCGTATTATAAGTTATTTAGTGTTTTGAAACCAATATATATACAAGATATTAATTAATAATACAAAACTAGTTCGTGACGATCCAAAAACTGCCGAAATAATCGAAATGATTATCATTAAAGTTATATCTAATGAATCATCATAATATTTGGAAATAAAATAATATATAAAAACATTAAGTATTATTTATATTAATTAATAACATATAATATCAATACTGGAGAATTAATTCCATTTGACATGATCTTTGATACATGTATACATGAGAATCTATCATGAAAATCAAGAAACGAACACTCCTGAACGAAAAAATTGAATATTACAACTCCTAAAAAATGCCATAAATGAACTTAATAAAATTATAATAAAAAATAAATGTTTAATATGTTCTTAATTAATTTATTAATGAATCTAATTTCTTTATCCAAGACATTAAGTAAAAGTACATAACACTTTCGGACACAAGGTAAGGGTTTTTTCCCGAACCACCATTTTCTATTCAGTTTATGATTTCTCTCTCTTTAACCCAATTTAATTAATCATTATATTTATATAATTATTATAAATTCTATGTTTATTTTCCAAAACCATGTATATGGATCATTTCATCTTTCTTTTATGGGAAAATACATGTTTTACAAGGTTCTCTTATCAATTATTCCTGATACACAAGCCATATTAAAAAGAGCTTCTTGATTTCTTACCCATTTTTAAGTACCATCCATAATATGTTTTAGAGAACCATTATTTTTATAAAATCGCTATTTTTGTATTTAAAAACTATATTTATTCATTTTTGGTTTTATACGAACATTTATTACATTTAAAAATGATTTTTCTAAAAGAACTCTTCTTTACAAAGTAAAAAGCGTATTTTCTCAAGAATTCCTTAATGATTTTATTAGAGTATTTTCATATATTTCAAAACATTTTTGGAAAATTATGATTTATTGATATTGATATTTTATGACTATCACCTACCATATTTTATTAGATTATTTATGATCAGTTTGACTGTGGATGTGCAATCCTGAAACCATTCACCATACTACTCAAAATGGTTAGTGATTATGCTTATAGATTGGGGAAAGTTATTAACATTTTGTATGTATATGTTATTTATGTTTCAACCCATTAGTATGAAGAATTAATTGTAATTAGTAATTGATGGTTAAGGACCTTTATATCCCCTCGATGCATTGGTAGATCTCGTGATACAAAATAGAAATTGATTGGACTGAGGCATTAACCATTTTTTAGATGTATTGGACGAGGCCTTGAAGGTTTGTTTACGATTTCCTAAATTATGAATTATCTCATTATAATATTAGTAATTCCTATCCATGTGATTATTCAGCTAGTAGAATAACCATGGTTAAGTTTCATTATCATGTGATTATTTATATGCCATTATTTATTCATCTTTTATTCCTACAATATTATGATCAAGATTATGTTCTAATGGAATGTATTTTTAGTCATTTTCCATGAATAATTTATTTATATTAGATTACACTTTATTACATACCCATAATGAGAATATGAGATCACCCATTTATTATGTTTTATTTTCCCCCAGGATGGAAATATGTGTATTAGGAATTACTTGCAAGGATAATCTAAGAGTTTATGGATGTTTCCAAAGGAGTTTATATTTTGTATTTCATTTAAAGTTGCAATGTAAAACTTATGTTTGTATTTAATTTTCAGAATATACTAAACTATTGGTTCCTTTTGTATGTGACCTCTTGTTCATAGTTCCAATTTTATAAAGTAAGGAACCAACTATGAACTAGTAGGGTTAGGGTCCTTATATAATGCGAGTTGGCACAAGTTGTATTAACTTATTCATAATATGAAAAGGTTACGGGTTATCACATTTGGACCAAAACTTATAAATATCATGTGATTTAATATTTTTCCTATTTTTTCATGCATAAGTATTTACAAAAATATGATAAGGATATGAAATTTAGCAGGTTGTAGGGATTATGTTTTAAAAACTGTTGAAACTTATAAAAAGAGAACAACTAATTCGACCCCCCTTCTCAGTTGTTATTATATCTTTTGGAACATCCCTTATCTTGTTATTTTAATGGAATTTTTACTCATTTATGTGTTTTGAAATATTTATTATGCCTTATCAAGTTATATAAATGGCACATGATCTTCGTTATTTAACTTACCATATTGATTATTATTATTGATTCACGATAGATTCTATTGTACTGAACCCTTACTGACCATTTTATATCACCATTATTTTGTTTCCTTTCCCCAGGAATCTATAAAGTGTACAATGATATATATTCAAGGATATTCTATAGGTAATAATGTTATTCTAAAAAAAATTATGATTCAATTTATGTATTCAAATATAAAATGGGTATTAGGTATGTATATGGCCCACTAAGACTGGTAAACTATTTGTTCTTTTGGGATATGATTCCTTGTATCTTATTCCAATGTATTAAAGTATGACACTGAATCCAGTCTACTGGGGTTGGGGTCACTATAGCTGGTATTAGATAATGTTTTGTATAAACCTTAGGAACTTGATTTAGGAAAACATATATTTGAGAACATAACACTATGTTATACTTTGATGATAAGTATAGAATAACATCCTAAAGTTCTATTAAGGTAGGGATTTTGTGGTTTTTCCTCATAATATATCCCTATCAGGATTCTACAAGTGGACATGGTTCTAGAACAAATGTACCTAGGGTTAATGACTCTAATTAGGGCACATTGGTCTTGACTTGAGCATTACTTTGTACACGAAAATGAAACTTACTATACACCCAGTTTGACACTCCTATGGGATATTCTTAAGATAATTAACCATTTTTTACAAAAAATTTTGAAGTTTTTGAATATATGATGACAATGAATGACCTAGGTTAAACCTAAGGTGTCATAGACGTGTCATGATTTAAACATCATATAAATGGTTATATGGTTTTACAACGATGATTATTGTTTCTCACACTATGCTTTTTGGTTTTTGTTAATGGATGGAACCTAAAGAAATCATGTTAACATCATAAATGAAAGAAAATGTGGTGACTAACCAAAAGGGACATTGATATGGGTGAAAGATATCAGGTTTAGGCCTAATCAGTTTCCCCAAAATATGATTAACAAAATATACCTTAAACAACACCTAGACTCCCCAAAGAGGAGAATGATGAATTTTTACAAGAACTTGAGTGATTGAGATCATGAAGTAAAGAAGGACCAATTTACATCATATAAAAAATCAGAAAGATACACCTAGGAAAGTGTCTTGAAGAATTGATAAAATGATTTATGTTTGGAAAATAAGGACATAATGAAAATATCTTCCCAATAAAACTGAATATTACGATGGAAGGAAATAAATATCATCCTTGGGATCTGATTATACTTCATAGTCTTAAATGTAGAGAACTTAATCATTATCCGAGTCAATTCCATCTTATGAAGGTTAAAACCTAAACCTAGGAGGGACCTATGTTGAGATACAATGGAAAATGTATTTATGTATTCAGATTCAATAATTAAATTTTAGAAGTATTTTACCTCTGGTATTTTTGTGATAAGAATCATGAAGAATATAAGTATTGTATTAAAATGTAGAATAATTTTTTTAATCATTAACTAAAAATTATGGATACCATTATGGTTTATTAGTTTATGGTTGATAATAATTTTAATATATTAGACCACTCGTTTTAGGCTTTATGTGATTAAGGCCTACCGAGATTTAGAAAATTTGGGGAAAATTTATGGAATGTATATATTTTAGTGGAAAAGTTATTTAAGGAATAATGACTTTACATTTTATAGACATAATTTTAATGCTATTGATAATATTTATAGTTAATATGATCATTAATTAAATTGTAATGATAGTCAAATAATATTATTAGACTTTGTAAAAAAATATGTATTGAAAAACTTAGTAAAAATGTTATTTAATTATTAATTTTATTTCAAGGATAGTCATCATTTTTTTGGAATATTATATGAATAATATTAAATGTTCATATGGTAACATTCATAATTTTTACTAAGTTTTTCAACACATATTTTTTTTACAAACCCCTATGCTTGGGGAAAACCCATCAATCATATGAACATTTAAATCATCACAAATTTATGTTTTCAAGGAATTTAAATTTCCATTGATCATTCAATTTCTCATGATCAATGACCTTTATCTCTCTCTATAATTATTTATGCTTTTCCTCTATGTCTATATCTTCACATTCCACCAATGTTCTCCTACTTATAAACCTAGTTTTATGTTATTCCATATGACCATTGTACTCCCCATTCTCTCGTATTAAGAGGATATTTTATTAAACCTTATTCGTTGTGAGTTTTTAAATGAATTAACTTTAAAATATAAAACCCTTATTTACCAAGATCAAGTTTAAATTGTGAGGATTAAATTTCTTTATGGTGGGGAGAATGTAAAAAACTAAGATTCTAAAATAAGAACATGGTAAGAAATAGAGTATGCGACACATGACACCAAGAATAGAAGAAAAAATATAACATATTGACTTTATTATATATATTTTTTTAAATAAATTCAACCTATTAAATATCTTCCATTACATGAAACACTAAGTTTATATTTCTTTATATGTAATACTTAGTTTAGCTTTCATTACACACAACACTGAGTTTAAACGAAATATGAAATATTTTTAAAATATTTTTATTTGATATAATAGTTATAACCTAGATGTTAATCTGGTGGGTATAAATATTTATAAATAAATTACAAAAAATATAGTTATGTATTGATTTTTAATAAAATAATAATCATTTATAGAAAAAAGAAATGTTTTCTGAAAAACTGTATTTTTTCTAAAAGATGGTTGAGTCATGTTTGCACACTTAATTTGAAATTAATTTTTACTAATTATAGAAAAATTATTTTAAAAAATAAAAATATTTTTTAAATTGTAATACAAAAATTATCTTATGGATATGTTTTGGTATTTTTCTGAGTAGTTTCATTTTTCATTGAATTGTGAAAAATTCTAAATTTTAATCGAAAATTGAATTTTCATTTAAATAATTTACAAGGTTAAATGATATAATGAATTGGTTTTAAAGTAATATTAGTTAAATTATATATAAATTCATATAATATATGTCATTTTAATCATTTTCATATCCAATTTTTGTATAAAAACACTATAAACTTTTGAACATTTTCACTTTAAAAATTCGTTTTCTTATCAAATCTGTGGGATTAATTTTTAATTAAAATTTTCCAATTATGTGAATTTAATTTTTAAAAATGGATTAAATATTTGGAATAATAATAATTTATAATTTCTAAAAATATTAATTAATTTTTTTACCAAAATGAATAGTGAACACAGTAAAAATTAATTTTTGCAGTTAAGGTAAACACGGGTTTACCGAGGGTTAAACTAAAAATATAAGGGTACAAATGACCTTTAATCACATATAAAAAATATTTTACAGATATTATATAACCTTTATGGATTTATAATGTACCATTTTATACCCTTGTGACCTAATAAAAACATGGGATCACTCAAGTCCTTCAAAAAATATGAGGTGTTTCCTCTCCCCCACTAATAAAAGGCCACCCCTGTCCTCCCTTATTCACTCCTTAAAACCACTTCTGGTTGGAATATAAATACCAAAATAACTATCCAAGTTCTCTCATATCATCCAAAAATCCTTATTTTTGGAACAAATCTGACCTAGTAGGGCTTTGGTGTAAACCAAATGACGATACTCAAAGAAGAGGTAATGTTCTTCAACGAGCACCTTTGTTTTATTTATTTTTTCACCTCATTCAATTATTATTATTATACCATTTTGATATAAAAACATAATTATATTCCATGTAATTTAATCTTTTTATAATAATTATATGACCTAAAAACATCTCCAGTTCCATCAAATGTGTTATGAAATTGTAATTCATGTGTACGGCAGACTACCACCTCCCAAACCAATGTCATTCATTTTTCCATTTACACCTCTCAATGTTGGGTATTGTGATGGATATAAATTATATATATGATATTTATAACATATTTATACCCATGGAGTTACTATATCATATATATATTTATATTCCATTCCATAGAAGATATGATAATGTCTATCATGTGTATGACAGAATACCGCCTCGCAAAGCGATGTGATTCGTCTTTCACTAACACTTCACATGGAAGGTGATAAAGATAAATTTAATAATTATATGTGATATAAATTATATAATTATTATATTAAATACATATTTATCATGTTTTAAAAATAATTTTATCATTTTATTTCTTTCATTTTGACTCACGTAAAAATGATAGCATCATTCGCGTACATGTGGACTACCGCCTTCAGAAAGCAACATGACTCTCTTTTCATCACCACAACAAAAATATTATATATAAGTATATATTATGGTATTAATGATATTATTATCATTATTTAAATTTAAAATATTACTTACTTCTTTTTCAAAATGATCGGTGAAAAATAGAAACATTATTCATGCGTACGTACGACTTACTATCTCCATGATCGTATCATACTTCATTTTTCATAACCTTATTTAATGGTTGATTTTAAAAGTAAAATTTATGTAAAAAAATGATACTTATTTCATGATGATTATTATGAATATTATACAACCATAGGATATGCACAAGATCCAGATATTTCATGATGAAACATGAATGAGAAAACAAGGAAACTAACACCCAAAACAATGAAAATAATGAACGATTATTAACGAATGAGAGATAATAAGTTATAAAAGTATAATATATGATATTATAAATATTAATATGGTTATTTAATTAGTTAATAACATGTTTAAAACCACTATATATGATTCTAAATAATGTTCAACCAAAAGGAGGTGTGAGGAAAGGGATTTCATATCAATTTCATTTCATTGAGGCATATTGTAATGTAATACAACTAGTTTATTTTAAATGGTATATATACTGACCCTTTGAAATATAATATAATGAATAAATCACTATTCATGGTATTTTAATTTTTCAATTTTATTTATTTCATCTAAGGTAACATTACTTAAGAGTTACCAAGTGGTAAAGAATTTGATAAATCAATCCATTTTCATTATATTATATTACATATTAATTGTCATTGATATTTTTTTGATTATGTGTATAATAATATTATTTTTTAATATCAATTATTTTACGTTGATTTAAATTTTATAAACATAATATATTCATTGGTTAATTCTCACTTCAATGTTATGATCATTGTAAGGGTTTATTTCATAATCTCATTCTAATCAAGATTGTGTATTCCTAAATTTCAGTTGAAGGAAATTATATAGTAATTTCCTAATAAACCCATTTTATTTTATTATCCTATGGTTATTCCTGATATTTTTATGTAATAATAAAATTTTTACACTCTTTGTTATATAAAATGTTATATAAAATGTTTTTAAGAAAATATGACTTCATTTCTCTCTTCGGTTGGAAATATATTTTCTTTGAAATCCATGTTTTAAAATAATATTTTTAACCTTTTAACAAATATTTGTCAATGAAATTTTCACCCATTTTTACACATTACAAAAAAAAATTCAAATTAATATTATTCAATTTTCAAAACAATTCCAATTTTGATTTTACAGAAAACGTGAAAGGAATCTTCTTATCATTTTTTTAAACAATAAACTTTCATAACCATTTTATAGTAGAAAAGGAATGTTTTATTTTCACTTTAATTGAATATATGGAATTACCAACAATCATGAATTATATTTCTTTGATGATTCTTTTATAGGTTTATGCAGATTTTTTTTTTGTGAAAATGTTTTTAAAAGAGATTTCGAAAAAAGTATTTTCAAATTGTCTTTAGAAATGAAAATGATATTTTCCTTAAGAATGTTTTAAAGATATTTTTATGGTATTTATATTCATCAATGAAGGAAACCATTTATTATCACTGTAATGGGTATATATTTATACCATCCTTATTCTTACTCTGAATGGTTTATTATTATTTTGACCAAGGATAATATTTACATTTACTTCTTTGTTTCAATTTGTAGTCATTAACTTCGTCTTGAAATATTCAGATTCCTATGATAATTAGAAAATAAATTTCCCTAAATATATATATTAATTATCACGGATATTCTAATTGCATAAAACATATACCATTTTAACATAGAATGTTTATATTGAAATTTGTTTGTTTATCTGGGGAAATATTGATAAATCTGCATCCTTAAATCAATACAGATATTTGATAAGGTGTGTTGTTTATGAATACAATCAATTATTTGATATATGAGGAATGATTTGGACATGAAATTCACAAGTTTGGGGCCCATTAATGCAAGCCCCTTGATGCATCCGTCGTCTCATTGGACAAATAAATTCGATATCCTTAGTTTGATGGGTTCTCACCCAGTATATTATAAACCATATTGTGAAAGGTATTGATGGTAATGCTATCATGTGACTTGGAAACATGATTCCTCATAATTAAGAATTTCCTTAATTCAAATTTAGTTATTATTGTATAGGATATTTTCACTATGATATTATGTCTGGATGAATTTCATTTTCACTTTATTATCTAAATAGAATGTGTGCTCATTTATTTATCTTCCCATATTGATTATACCTTATCCAGTTATTTAAATGGAATGTGTGATAATTTATTTATATTTACATATTTATTTTTCCTTATAAAGTTATTAAAATATCATGTGTTCTCATTTATTTACCTTTCCATAATTATTATGCTTATTGATTCTTGATAGCTTTCACTATACTTAAACCTTACGAAGAATTTAATCTCAACCTTATTTTTTTTCCTTTCCTTAAGAATCCATAAAGTGTACAATTAATTATATGAAAGTATATTATAGAGTTAATAATGTTATTATTGAAAAAAATTATTTTTTAATTTGTATATTCAAATTTAAAATGGGTATCATGTATGTATTTTGTTCACCAAGACTAATAAACAATTCAGTTCCTTAATATGGGATTACTTGTATATAATGCCAATATATTAAAGGATGACACTAGATCTAGGATACTAGGGTCAGGGTAGCTACAACATGGGACTTCATTATCACTATATGTGTACAAAATTTTCTCATACAAAAGTACCTCAGAACCATACACCCAGATCTGGTGCTAAAATCATACACTTTATATATTAGCTTTGAAAAAAACCAAAGATACCCAAATTTAAACTCCCATAATTACAATTTCAATAAAAAACACCAAGTTACAAATATCCCGAAGACTATTTATGTTTAGAGTTTTAGATAATTAGGAAAACTCATGCAATTACATAGGGAAATTGTTACACAATATACCTTTTTTATAGAAAAGGTTCTTATGTTTACACAATGTTTTCATTCTTGAAATTTTTTATTCATTTAATATACATCATAGTTGACCTAGAAATAATTATTATACATACTTAGATCCTATATAAAACATTTTAAAACATGGGATATGTAAAAAAATTCCCAGTATGGGATATAAAAAATCATAGAAACATTTTCCTTCATTTTAAAATCATGAAAACCCATAATAAAGTTTTATGTTTTATGTAATAAAAATTGATATCAAATAATAATTTAATTAAAAATAAAATCACCTTCATTTTCTAATGTATTTTATAAATAATTGCATATATGTTATAAAAGAAAAATCATAATCATTATGGTTTCTTGAGAAAAACATGAAATATTTTTCATGGAAAGAAAAACTTTTATCATGCCAGAGAAAATAATAAATAAATGTTACATATAATAAATAACATGAGAATGAAATATATTCATGAAAAAAAATCACATGAGAAATAAAAACTAATTCCATAGTGATTGAATACATAATTCCACACATCATAAACTTACTATCAATTCCCCATGTTAGGAAATCATAAATAGGTAAGGAATATGCCAAATACCCAAGATAGTTTGTCTCATGAGACCTACTGATGTATCTTTGGGCTATCTAATATTAATCCCGAAATTTCACTTACTAATTCCACTGCATTAAATATATGAATTTTTTAATAATAAATACAATATATGATCAATATAAATATCCATATTTATAAATGAACAAACGAAATATCAATACTTTCCCTAGTTAATAAATAAAACTACATGCTCATAAAAATATAAAGAAAAAAGGTGAATGGTATTATCAGATAATATTCCAATTTAATTCTAATAATCCTTAAAATATACTAACATTGATGAAAAACACTTTTAAAAAGACATTAAAAGGTCACTTTAAAAATAAGAATAAATATCCTTTTCTTTCGAAAATGTTTTAAAACTAAATATTTCATGAATAATGGGAATATGATTTTCTTTAAAAATACATGGATACATATAGTTTAATATTAATAAAAAAAATTAGATATATTTTTTTGGAAAAGGAGATCATATGATAAACGCTATGAAACATTCTTTTTGAACTTTTGTAAAAAGTCAAAATAACCCACAAAAAACCATTGAGAAGTTTAGTTTTTTAAACCATTGTAAAGAAAGTAAAAAGTAGTTTAAAATGAAATTTAAAAACATTTTAGGAATAAATAAGAAATTTTTTAAAACATTTTAAGAATATGGAAATGGAGGAAAATGATTTTAAAAAATATAAAATTACGTCTTAAAAAAATTATTACGTCCTTAGTAACTTTAAAATAAAAAGAACATTGAAGGATTGGATATGAAATGGATTTAAACCCTAATTTAATATTAGGAAATTGATGATGAAATAAATCCATATGGAATTTTATAAACCACGTGAAATAAAACATGCAGTGAAAAAAGTATAAGTATGAGAGAAAGGAAATTGAGATGAGAAATCCATTACAAATGTTATAACATTTGAAGTGAGAATAAATCCATGATGTGATTACATGAAAAAAATTAAACCTATATAAATCAAAAGTAAATTCAAATGAAAATAGTGAGAGGTCATTTCACCCATAATATTGGAATAACATTTTCAATAAAGAAGTTACATAACCCAATGAAGAGAAATTGAGTAAAGAAACCCCTTCCCTTAATTCTTGTATAGATTTGTACATTATCTAATTCCTGAATAATGAAATTATATTAGCTATTTAATTAATTAGGGAAATGTTTTATTCTCATTACATTATTCATTTCTTTTAGTTTATTTATTATGATGTTTTATTTAGTTATAAAAATTGTTAAATTCACATTGGTTGTTTTGGGGTCATTTGGTTTATAATCTCAAAATATCTTTTGTGAGTTAATCTTTGTAAAAGTTATAATACTTCATCATATAAATTATTTTAATAATGTAATAACAATAATTTTTAAATTAAATATAATTTTAAAGTCATTAATTTAAGGTGTTAATGAAAAAAAATCATGTTGTTTCATGGAGATAGTGGTCCACACATACACACAAGTGGCGTTTTCAATTTTCTTAGAGATGGAAGGGAAATAAAATAGATAAACGTTTAAATTTATATAATAATATTTATATTATAATTATCATATAAATTCACTAAATATAGATTAATTACCATGCATGTGATGTGTAAATGGAAAATGATTCATATTGCTTCATGGTGGTGGTAATCCATATGTATGGATGATCAAAATTATCATTTTCCAAAGGATGAGAAGGTAAGAAGGTAGATAATATATAATATTTATGTAATGACAATAATTTTTTAATATCATATATATTCATTAATTTCTTCCATATAACTAATCATGAGAGGCAATGATTAAAAATAAAAGACGTCACTTTATGGAGATAGTGGTCTGTACGTACATGTGAACAATGGTTTTATTTCCCATAGGATAAAAAAAGATATGAAAAATGGTTATAAAATAAAAATAATAAAATTTAATAATATCGGATATAAATATTTTATTATATAGTAATGTTTATGGGGTTTTTTTAATGATTTATAATAATAAATAAACATGAAAGAACTCAGTTAAGAGTTATACATATTCTTTGGAAAACCTCATTTCGATTACACCTTAAGCCTTCATAGGTTGGTTTTTTGGTTATACAAGAACCTATAGGACAAGGGGAAGGAAGTTAGGAAAATAAATGTGTAGGTATTTTTTAATATAGAGTGATAATGTTTGTGAACATGGGAGGATATGAGGTCTCCATTTATAAGTGAGGTGGGTGAAAAAAATTTAAATACTTGAATCAATATTATATAATATGTATACTACTCCTATAATGTGGCTCCAAATTTTTATATTTTCAACTATAATAAGTATAAGGCCGAAATAAAATCAACTAATAATATTTAAACATATTTTAGTGATATTTTAAACCTTATATCTTAGCTTAACCTCATCATTAACCTTTTTAACCCTTACCATAGTGATAAAATTTTACCACTATTACTATTTATTATGATAAAAAAATGAAATGAAAATAATTAATAAATTAGAACATGTTGATCACAAATATTGAATACATTTTTTAAGCATCAATTTCCAGTAGTGGTAAAAATTAATTTTAATATAAGTTCACAAAATGAAATGAAAAACTACTTTTAGAAAAATGATCATTTTAAATAAATTTTTTTATAAAATAATAATGTATAATGCTAATTTTAACTGAATTAATTAGATTATTTTTAATAAAATAATTTTTATTTTTTCCTGTAAACCATTTCATAAATAAAATGCACCATGTAAAAAATTGATTAAAAGAGATGTACCAAAAATATTTTTTATTTGAATTAAACCATCACTTTGATATTCAAAAAGTCTAATATAGATTTATATGTTTAAAATTATATTTTTAAATGAACTATATTATTAATAAATATATTTTTATTCTATAAAAACATTTTATGAACTTACATTTCATTATTATGTCATGATAATGTTATAAATGGGACATTGTTTATAAAATCGATATTTCTCACCATCACCCAAAAATAAACTATTTTAGAAAAAACCAAAAAATAATCCTTAAGATAATATTATTTTTCTAATTAAAAAATTTAATCATTTTTGTGAAATTTAATTTTAAAAATTTAGAAATTTATTTTTTAAATGAAAAAACAAAATATAATGAAAATATAATTTTATAGAAAAATGACCCTTAAAAACATAACTATTCTTAGAATTCAATGATTTAATTATTACCATTAAAAATAGAGTACCTATTTCTTAGGTAATAATCAATAAATTTGAGTAAGGGAAACTTTTAAACATATATTTTATAATACAGTTACTCTTATTCATACCCACCAAAACAATGAATAGGTTATAATAACCATATTTATATTATAATATTTTTATATTATATCATGGTTCATTTAATCTTGGTGTTGTGTGTAGTACACAGTATAAAATATAGTATTATTATAAGAAAACACATTATATAATCTTAAGGTGTTACACATATAGTATTTCATGTGAAAATTATAGAAACTATATAAATAAGAAATAAAATCCCTTGATATATGTTTTGATATCATGTAGAAGTTAGAAATTCGAGTCTATGAAATATAGAGAATATTCATATAGTTTAGTGAATATATGAGAAAATATAGAGAAGAAAAAAGAAATGATTTAGGTTTTAGAGAATTATAGTATCAGTGAGTGAGAAAAAGTTTTCTAACTATTGAGAAAAATCACATGAGGTTTTTATGAAGATAAGAAGAAGATAATATTCTATCGAGTCTATAGATGATAATTATTCTTACTAGTTATCCATCTTTCAATATATACTAGTAATTTTATTCAATACTTTGTACTTCCTTGGTTGGTTCTAGTATCTTGTAACATATATAAGGTTATTTCTTTTATTATATACTCCTTTATAATAAAATAATAGCTATGTGTGAGTGGTATAAAAACCACCATACACTAGGGATATAGTCATACATAGGAAATCAAAACTCGTTACCAAACATGTTATGATCCATATTCATTTTTATATTATTTCTTGGATGAGATTAATATTAAATAGGCAATAGGGATTACATGTTTTTGAAAAATAAATAGAAGGTATGATTCACCTATGGTGATTATAAAACTACAACACAGTGAAAATTTAATTTAAAATAACAATAGGCTCAATAACATACTTAACATGAAACATCGAGCTTTAAGTGAATTGGGATACATTATAATTTTTTTATTTAAATGTGACCATTATAAGCTAGATATTGAATTGAAATATATGAATATGAGTAACCAAATTATTAAATATTTTTATAATGGTCTTACTGAACAGAAATATATTAAATAATTCTTAGTAAATAATATATCAATTTTTAGTGAAGTAATTTTATGTATTAAAAATGAATTTTCTACAAAATTTATTTTTATTATATTTTTTCTTAGAAATTATAATTAATGTATTCTAGTTTTAGAAATTATATTTTATAAATTGAACATTATTTTTGAAATTATAATACAAAAATATACTTAGGGTGATTTTTTTTAATTTTTCTGAAATGATTGATTTTTTAGTGAACCGTGAAAAATACTGATTTTTCAAATACTATCATTTTTATCATTAAATCAAGTAACATAAAAGTCTCATTATATTTTTGGTTTTTACTTAAATTGAAATATGATATATTTTATTTATAATAATCTAATTAATTCCACTTGAATCTAAAATATTCACGATTTTGATATAAGTTAATTTTTATTCCTAAAAATACATTTTTCTAAAAATTAGTTTTCATTGTGTTTTATGTATTTATATTAAAAATTATTATTAATAATTTTATAGATTAAATCCTGGAAAATAGATATCATATTTTTAATGAGCATTTGAAAATTTGGTAAATAGTTTCCCTTTATTTTTGGTTATTTTTAATAGTAACTATGATAAATATTTGTCACATCAGTAAGAGTACCACAAGTTAAATAGGGTCAAAAATTTAAGATATGACATTAAAATTTCTATAAAAATTTATTTATCAGATTGGATTTTTTTATCTTGGCCACTTTCATCTAATTTTAAAAAAAATTTGCAACTTGGAGCCATTTTTATTTTATTCTGGCCTTTATATTATTTTAGGAAATGGATAAATACAAAATGTGTCTCTTTCTTAACATTAATATATCTACTTTTTTTCATAAGTATAAAAAGAGGATAATTTTGGTTATAAATATTTATTTTAAATAAGAATAATTTTTTATCATGGTAATTTATAATTTAAACTTTATTGTTGGAATAGTTACCTTAAATGCTAATGTAACACCAATATAATATTTGTTCAATAAATAGAAAAATAAAATAACAGATTTTAAAAATATTAATAGTAATACAGTTTGGATGAATTATTTTGTTCCAATTTTTTGGATAAATATAACATATTAGGGACGTGTTAATGGTTTGTATTTGAATCCCATAACTATAATGATAATTTTAAAGTAAAAGTAAATGAATAGTTCGAAAAATGACATTAATGATATTTTATAATAAAAAATATTTTATTAAATGATTTAAACTCTTAAAAATCCTATCTTTGATCACATGAATGAGATATAGTTGAAAAAATCAACCATGATCCATGTAACATCACTTTACCAGATTTTAGGTGTTTTAAACCTTTTTTTTCTTCTCCTTTGCATGGATATTGTTTTGAGTTGTTTTGAGACGAATGTGATGATTTTGAAGGTTTACAGGTCTGAACATGGTTGGAAAATGGTTAGTAAAACCCATGAATCCTTTCCCTAGAAACTATGAACCTTTTTTGGGAGATCTAGAAGAGAGCGCACGGTTGGTGCAAGGTTTTTCAATCCACGCGTCTAAACCATGCATCTAAACCATGCATCCTATTCCAATATTCTAGATGGGGGTGCACGTTTGGCCCGTGGTTTGTCCAACCTTCCACCCAAATCATTTAGCTCTCCCCTAAGTACGTTTTGGGAACATAGTTAGGAAAATGATTTTTATTAATTGTGTGGCCTGGCTAGCAAACCATACAAACATGGTTTAAATTCCCTGAAAATTTTAATTAAAATCCCAAGACCCACTACTTAACACCAAACACCTCATAATAAAAACTAATTCAATACTTTGGTTTTTAGAACCCCTATAGAGGCATTTTGGATCTCCAAAACTCATATCTGGGTAGATTAAAGTGCTGATTGAAGCGGTGATCCACTTTCAGTAAGTTAGTTTTATCTTGGTGTTCTATCTCCTCTCTTCTCTTGATTTATAATTATTATAGGATATGAAATCGTTGTGATTCATTTAATCAAGGAATATTTATGTGGAATTGTGGATTTAGGATATTTTAAAACATCTATTGAGATCCCTCATCCTAGATTCGGTGATTCCCATCAGAGGCGACACAACTTAGATCTGTTGTGTTTGCATTTTATATTTTCTATATAGGTGTTTCTATTCTTTTACTTTATTTTTTATGTCATTTTTTTTCTTGAGAATTTATAGATATGTTTATCCTTATAACACATTTTCTATTATTATTTATATTGAATTACCTAATAAAATACTCTTTGATCCAATTTTAAATTAATTGACCATGACATGGGTTCCTTTCCATAGATTTATAAATTTATGTCTTATATATTGATTTTAATTCCATTAATTTTTTAAAGGGTTACTTGTTGAAATTAATGGATTAATCTTAGTTTTTATTTTTAAAGTGAAATAATTTTACTTGTATGAAATGAGTTGATAAATGAAATGCTTTTCAATGGGTTACCAATGCTTAAATATTTTAAATGACTAATAACCCACCATATATGTTTTACCCCTTGCTTTGAAATAGGATTTGTTAGATGATTTTAAATGAGTGACTTTATCACATGGAAAGAGGGTAGAAACCCATGTTTTAAAATGAATTTAAACCTTTTATGTTGCTAAACATCCTTTGAATGGTTCGGGCTATTTTGAAAGAAATTCTTCCTTTAAATTCCTGTTAGAAATTTTATAAATACTTTATAAATAAAATAGGTATGATTACCCATTTGAATGTTGATTTTAAGGAATTTTTTTCAATTGAAATTGATGAAATT
Organism: Viscum album; assembly: GCA_963277665.1. Classification (NCBI taxonomy): domain Eukaryota; kingdom Viridiplantae; phylum Streptophyta; class Magnoliopsida; order Santalales; family Viscaceae; genus Viscum; species Viscum album. The sequence goes on from OY728160.1 coordinate 1,927,550,360, forward strand.
TGATAGTCTAGTTGGAACTTTATGATTATACTCTCTTGTGATAATCTCTTGTTGTGGTTTACTTGATTATTATGTTTCCCATTTATGGGTTTTGAAAAGGTATTATTCATTTGAGGGAGTTAGGGGTGAGAGTGAGATGCAATTTGAGGGAATGATCCCATGATTGAAATATTGAGGGCATGAGTCCGTGATTGATATTGATAAGGATCTCTATTGTGATCCTTGTAACTTGATTTTCTCACTGACGTCTTTTGAATAGTCATGGGAACTGCTCTAGTTAGATGAGATAAACTATATTTATTATTTTTTATAAGACCTACACCCCATCTAGTGGATTTATAGAGAACATGAAAGGTTTATGTCATGAAAATGCATATAGGAAAGTGGGTGTGCATGGAACTGGTCCCCTTGAGACCCGTGAGACAAGATGTAATCCCACAGATCAGTCATGATGTAATTTTATTATCTTGAATATAGTAGATTCAATATCATATATAGGTTGTTACCATTACGTCCATAAGAATATTACTTGATACATGACCACATTTGTTTTTCACTAATGGGAAATATAGTTTCCTTTCTTGATTAATTTGTTCTCTTGTTTGATCTGTTTGTTAAGATAATTCATGTTGACTCTATTGTATTGAATCTTTTTGAAATCTTATAATAAGGTGCATGTTATTACTTTTTATAGTTTATATAACTCTATATTGTGAAATGGATTTAAAATAATGAAATTTCATGTTTCCAACTGTGGTTTGTTAAATGATTTATAGATATTTAAACTTATATATTAAATCCTGATCTATTGTAAAATTATTTCGACAAATTTATTTTTCTTTATTATATTTAAATCCCTTCACTCACATTATTGTAATAATTTTTATAATATTTGAATTTCCTTATGAATTAACTATATAGACTCTTTAGTGGAATCATACTAGGATCTTTAGCTCACACCCTGCTTGTACCATTTGGTGTTTTCAGCCTTTGTGATCTTATGATAAATTCTCATGTTATCGTCTTACTTTATGGGTTCATTCTTAGGTGAATGAGGGTGGGTGAATTAGGATATGGGGGGTGTTTATAGACTAGAAGGATACAATTTTTTATTGTTATATTTCACTTTCAGTTTTCATAGTATCTCTTTATACTCTGATTTTTATGTAATGATTTATTTATCTAATTTTGTTTCCACAATATAATATGATTATTGTATTCTCCTATGGAAAAAATCATTCCCATAGGTTTATTATATATGCCTAGATGCTTTTCGTTGTCCTGTAAAGATCATGAATTCTCTTCGAGTTAGTGGAAAATTAACATTAATGTCATTTTAGATGGTATTCTGGGTTGGTTTATTAGAATTGGTAATAGAGAAGGTATTTTATTGAAAGGAAGTATGTCTCCTTGAAATCCCTTATATTATTTGGGAAAAGTCATGGTAAGAAGGATATTAAGGATGTTTCAAGTATCAAGAGGAATTTTTTTAATGGGTTCTTGATCAACACCACTTAATGATGAAATTTGAGTTACTAGGGAATGTTGGGACATGAGATTTTTTTCGAGTTATTGGTTTTTTAATGATGATTCAGATTAAGATTCCTGATGAGATTATCTTTTATTTTAGGAAACTCCTATAAGTTTTGGGTTGAACAAAAATATGAATAGAGATCCACCATGCCTTTATAGTCTGGTAAATTAAAAGGAATCAGTGTGACTATTCAAAAAGTCAATCTAGGAGTTATTTTGAGGTTTGGGGGTGGTTTACCCACCCATAAAACCAATAAATACATAGTTATATCTTAACTCTAAATATGGTGTCCTATCTATATGATTCCAAAATAACCCCACACATGTGAGGTTAGTTTAGAGGGTTCTTATTTTGAACAGAAATCTTAGGTTGTGCCTATTTTATACTCTTAAGTGGTTTTTTCATCTTTAAAAACGTTTCATTGAATTTAAATCATTTTTTAAAAACAAATTTGTGGATTAAAACAAGTTTTTCTATGTATTTGTATTTTTTTTTCATTTACCAAAAGGCATGTTCTTATGAAATGTCTAGTTTAGAAAAAAATTATTTTCAAATACTCTTATGTGATGTGATAAATAATGTTTTAAGAATAAATTTTGGTTTGTTATGGATTTAAAATGAAAGTGGATTAGGAAATTGAAAAATGGGAATAATGTTTTTGAAACCATGGAATTATTTCCATGAGATGGAAAAGGCTTTTTGAAAACAATGATGGATTTATATCAAGATGTATTATTTAGAAAGGGAAGAGTAATGTTTTATAAATGGTGAAATATTGTGTGTTTTGAAGTCAATAATGATTTGATACAGTGTTTTTTGGCTTGTTTGAATGATTTTGGATTTCTTTTATCTTGTTTTAGGTTTTATTTTATGATTGATTTAATTAACTTCTATTTTGTGATGACAAAAAATGTATCCCAATTAGTTTTCCAGGAAATATATAAATTTCATTCATGATTTTGGTATTTGGATCAGTCCTTTTTGTTTTCTGGAAGTGGTGTCTATTATTGACGACTCTACCTAGACTCTATATCAAGTAGTAAAGATTAATACTTTCTATCCTTTGGACCCCATCTAGGACTTCTTGAAATATATTCCACCTTCATATAAAGGTTAATGAGGTTCTCTTGAGGTAGTAAAGTGGCTTGAAGAATTTTATGGGAACTTTGACTCTCTAAAGACTCATGATGCTTTAGAGGTCTATTAAATCAACTCATTATTTTAGGGACCTAACCAGGATTGGATGGAATATGTGATTCCCTCTTGTCTACATGAAATAATGTCTTGTAATTTTTTAAATTTAGTCTTCTTTAAAAGGTATTATCCTAAGAAAAAAAGAGGAATTTTTTATGTGTTCTTGGGTTTTTGTCAAGATAAACAACAGGTTGCGAATTATGATAATAAATTCCTATGTTTGGTATGTTTCTTACCTAGGGTTGTTGGTAATGAATTTAGTAAGGTTGTATGTTTTATAAATGGTCTTTACTTAGACCTTGTAACTTTCATGCCTAAGAGTTGGTTGACCTCTTATCTAGAGATGCTTGAAAGGTACATTATAGCTGAATTGAGTCTAGAAAAATGACATGAAGTGAAGAATTCATCATTCATGGATGAGGATGGAAAATATTATCAGGGAAGGAATATGTATGTCTTGTGCTTCTAGTGTGGAACACCTAGTCATCCTAAGAAGTTGTGTTCGAAAGCACCAAGAGTTTTTAAATTGTGTGGCCGTTTGGGTCCCCTTAAGAGGTATCAAAATTTGTGAGACTATAAAGGTATGTTTTGGTCGGGGAACATTGAATCTTGACTATAGGTTTGTGTAGGATTAAAGATAATAAGGCTCTATCAATAAGCCTCATATTTATTCTTTTCATGCAATGGGGGTAGATACTAATGGTGGTTGATGTTGATCCAACTTTTTTTGAAGGCATAGTGAAAATTTCTTGAGTTTTTCATTATTATGGCTTCTCTATTTTTAGAAACCCTTTATTTTAGAGATCTAGGTGGCTTGTTTTGGGATCTTTTTGGATGATCAATTTTGACCTTGGTTATGATAGTGTGGATGGTTTCACTCTCTTGAGGCCTCTGTGGTAGTTCCTTGTAGATGTGAACTCTTGAATGCTTAACCATCCTTTTGTAAGTATTTTAGTTCCTTTATGTTTGTTGTGATCATGTTTGAAAAGTGGAATATTTTTCTAAGAAACCCAGAGTTGTTTGGGGTTTTTTTTCTTTAAAATACATTCCATTTCCTTCCATGGATGTTATCATTTGGTCTGTGTTAGATACCATTAATATTGGATGTTGTTCCTTGGTATCCTCTTGTTTTTACTTGGGGGTGAGAGCACAATTTTGATGTGATGGATGATCTCCCTTGTAAGAGTTTAGTTCCATATTATGAACTGAACATGATGTTTGAGCTCTTTTCAAATAGACTTGGATAGACATTGGGAATGTACTCAGGTAACTTGGATGATTTGATTACTTAATAGACCATACACTTGGAGGTACTAGAGTGTATTTTTATGATCTCATTAAGGGATGAGGGTTGGTGTTGAAAATTTTTGGTTACCATTTAGTACTTACACAGGGTATAAATCATTGTTAGTTTCATACCTTTCTTATGGATGTTTGATCATAGAAAGACCATGATATCATTATTTATTATGAAATTTATGAGTTTTTTGGGTGTTCTATAACTTTAATGTTTTCCGTGTTCGCCTATATATATTCTCATTGGTGACAAGCTGAAGTCACTTCATTGGATTTAAGGTATGCGCTTTTTTCATATTACACCATTTTGATGAATCTTTAATTTCTAGGGAGAATTATTCTAGGTATCTAGTATTTATTTAGTTTGGAAGTTTGTGAAGAAATTGGTGGGTTGATTAGGTAGTTTTGTGTGATGTTAGCCTTTGGGTGAGTCTCTATTCTATAATTTAGACAATCCAACTCAAAATATGAGTGATGGAGTTATTCTTATATTATCTTGTTCTATCTTTAATACTATATGCTTTATATGGACAATGGTGGGGGTGAATATAACATCATGTTACCAGCTTTCTTGTGTTTTGACATTTTTTTTGTTTATCCTCTGTTTTAATCTTGTTCTAGGTTGTTTTTGGAAGAATATAGTGATTTTTGATGGTTTATAGGCATGAGAATAATTGGTTCATGATTAGTGAAAATCATGCAGCCTTTCCCAGGAAATTGTACACCATTTTTGGGGATCCAGAGGAGTGTGTATAGTTGGTTCATGGATTGTCATACTATGTACCCAGACCATGAATGCACTTCTTGTAGTCTATTTGGGGGAAAATTATTGACACACAGTTTGTCAAAACATGTAGTCAAATCATGTATCTCTTCCAGTGGGTCTGTTTGTTGCCCATAATTAGGCACACGATTAGTACTAATCTTGGAACCTACCAAGGAAACTATGAAAACATGTTTTTAATGCGCCACAAATTGTAATTAAAATCCCGACACACCCCTATTTAACCCCCAAAACCTCATAATCAAATCTAATTAGATCATTTGGTTTTTGGGATCCCTATATAGGTTTTTTGGCTCTCCCAACCTCATCTCTTGGTAGATTGAAGTTCCGATTGAAGAAGTGATCATCTTCCAGTAAGTTCTTCTCCTCTAAGTGTTTGATCTCTTCACTTTCCTTTATTCTTCCTTCCTACAGGCTATGTAATCATTTTGATTCATTGATTAATTGTTTATTTATCTGTAATTATAGATCTAGGATCTTTAACCACTGATCTTGAGATCCATATTCCTAGATTTTTATCACCATCGCTGTGTCGAACATCGGTCTGTCGAACATCGGTGTGTTAAACAAACTATCAGTGCGAGGGAATCTAAAAAGATTATAAAGTGTTTGTCTTACACAGAACACTACTAGATTATGATACATAAAATAATATACACTTGTAAACATTTTGAAGCATAAAAAATAGTTTATTGACTTATTGGAATATATTGTAATGTATAACATAATTGATTTACTTAGTGATATTAAATGGAATGAAATAGTAGAATCTCTATATTGACATTATTTATGATTTTGAAAACTAATATAGCATAGAGGGTCCAACACATGACATCCATATACATGTTACTCAATACATAACAATGTTCGTTGTTATTACTTGACAATGGAGTTTCCTTGGTTAATTTTTCTCTTGATTGATATATTTATTGAGATAATGCACCTTGAATCCATTTTGTTGATTCTCTTACAACTCTTGATATTAGGCTCATGTTCTTAATTTTATTTACTAATATGAATCAATCTTGTGAAATGGTTTTCAATGTTTTCAAAAAAAATGTTTGGTTTTTAAATTATGGAATGTCTTGTTTCCAAATTTGGTTTGGTAAATGATTTTTAAATGCTTAAACTTAAATTTTAAATCCATATCCATTTTAAAATGATTTATATGGATTTATTTTATTTTCTAAAATGAAAATTCCCAAACATACTTTATTTTACTCCTCTTTTAGTATATTTTAATTTACTTATAAATTAACTACATAGACTCTTTGGTGAAATCATACCGAGCTCTATAAATCACACCCTACTTGAACCAGTTAGTGTTTGTAGCCTTTATGATATTATACCAGGTGATCAGGATCTCATATTCCTTTGTGGTTTTGTGCTTGGGTGACCAAGGATAGGTGGCATGGGACATGGTGGGTGGTCTTGGACTACAAGAAGATAGGTTTTGGTTGTTATATTCCGCTTTTAGTTTTTATAGCATTGATTTGTACGTTGAGATGTGTGTAATTATTTTTTTATTTGAAATTGTTTCCAAAATTTACTTTTATTATTGTTTTCTATTATGGAAAAAATCATTCCTATAGGTTATTTCTAGATTCCCAAGTGATTTTCGATGGCCTGTGGAGATCAGGAATTCTCTTATGTTTAGTGGTGAATTGACTCTGATGTCAATTTTGATGGAATTATGGATTGGGTTTTATGTTTTATTTTTGTGTCACTTTTCATTTGGTAATATTCTCCACTATTAATGAGTATAAATATTTTATATTCTAGTAATTGTTAAAAGGGTTACTGGGGGTAAAAAATAAAAGAAAATGGTTCAATCATCACTTAAACTTGTATAAATATTATTATATGAGAGTATTTTGACTTATTCTCATCCTATTTTTAAGAAATATCAATTTTTATCCACTTGATTATAAATATTAATTTATATTAATTTAATACTTTAGGTAATCTTAAGTGTTCCCCTCCACTTAATTATAAAAGGGCACATACTCTCCATCATTATTCACCATGTTTAAGCCTTAAAGATAAAAAAATATGTACCATAATATCATTATAAAATCCTTAAAAACATCCTATTGCTTCTGGTGTTTCCAAAAGACCATATTTTCATGGATTAAGGTGTAAGGAAAAAGTGATTTCTCAATGAAGAGGTATAACTCTTAACTGATCATTTTCAATTTATTTAATTTTACACCTCCCCTAAATATATGGTATTCACCATAAAATAATAAATTTATGATCCTAAATATAATAAAATGTTATTATGATTATTTAACCACAATTATACACCAGCTTTTCAATAAAATAGGAAGTGAAAGTATCACTCGTGCGTACATGTGAACTACCGCCTCAACATGGAAATACAATTAATTTTCCACCACCATCCTTCATGGATAGTTATTGTGATATTTTTAATATTTATATATTATATTTTTAACATAATTATGATTATATAATTATAATATCATATCTACCTTATTATCATCAAATATGTTGGAAAAGGATAACATCATTTGTTTGAACGTGTGGACTACCCCCTTTACAAAGAGATACGATTTTTTTTCAATTATGATTTACTTGGATGGTAATAAGGATAAATGTAATGAATATATATGTTAATTATGATATAATTATGTTTATATAATTATAAAATAATATTTATCTTTCTTTCCTTAATTTTTTTCGAAAATGAAAACAATATTCATGTATATGTACGACCCACCGTCTCCATGAATGATAAAAATAATTATATATATATATGCCATTTATAGAGGATTATAAATATGTATATAATTAATATATATGATATTTATATCATGAATAAAATAATTGATATGATAGAACCCTGATCAAAGTAAAAGTAATGGAACTTCTGAACCAAAACTTCTATTAAACATGAAACAAATTGTACCATGAAATGACAATTTTAATAAGGAATTACAAATAAATTTGTCTTGAAAATTTTTAAGTGGATAATATATGATATTATAATTATGTAAATGTTTAATTTATAAAATTATAATAAATTTAAAATTATTATACAGGTGATCTAAACATGTGTGAAGAAATACGAGACTTGAGGTAAGGAATTTCTCATCTCACTTTTATTTTTGGGAGATATATGTCATATTCACCACTTGTTTTTTTCGTGGGGTGTATATACCACCAATTGGAGATGTTAAATAATTAGTTTAATTCTATTCATGATATTTAAAGTTCCATTTTATGTTATTATGTCATGTGGATTATGATTCAAATGATACCAAAGTGGTAAGAGATTTATGTTTTAATCCCATTTTAACCAGGATTGTTTATACTTGAATTTCTATTGAGGAAATTATATGATCCTTATCTAATAAAACCATTTATATTTTCTTTTCTTATAGACATTTCTTTAATTTTTTTTGGTTTTGGTACAATTTCAATCTTTTTAGTACTCAACATGGTTCAAAAAATAATTTTAGGAAAATCCAACCTTATTTCTCCTCTTTCAAAAGGAAAACTTTTCTTCCATATCCCTATTTTCTAAAATGTTTTTAAGAATGATTTTAGATATTATAAAATGAATTTTTAAATTTTGTTTTACTAATCATTTATTTTTTTATAAAAAGTTTTATAGATAATATTCTTTTCATTCTCTGAATGAGGTACTTTTTAGCGAACATGTGGAAAAAATATTTGTTTTAACAATTAGAAAATGAATGAAATTTACCAGTGTTATAACTGATAAATTATTTTAATATTCCTTTACAATTTTCAAGTTTATTTTAAAAGAAAATATTTTCCATAATATTTTGGAAACATTTACATTTTAAATAAGTGATTTCAAAATAAAAAGGGTATTTTCCTCCAGAACATTTTCAGGGATATTTTTAAAAAAAAATCATCTATGATAACACCCTTTGATGTTACTTATGCTTTAATAGGGATATGATCCAATGATACCCTCATTATTATTTCCCTTTTTGGTTAATGATTATGATAGCGATATATTTATGAAAACAATTCATTTCCCATGATATTTTCTATGATGAAACGATGATTTTTTAATGAAACACATTTCTTTTATATGGTTTTTTAATTGGTGAAATGATTAATGATTTATGATCTTATGGAACACATATTTATAATTTTTATTATATTAAATGTGTGTATGGAATTATATATACCTTTAATACATTGGGTAAATCTTTAAATATCATGATATAATTATGAAATGTGAATTTATTTTCTCAATACACTGTGGGAAACATGTGGGGATTATTGATCTACTATGGGAAAAAGGTGGCGATTCATAATCTTTTATGACATGAGAAATAGGTTTTGTTGTCTCGTTCACTTTGAATTGATGGTATCGGCAGTTAAAATTTAAATATGAAATGGTTTATATTCCTATGATGGTGAAAAACTCTTATGAAATGTTTTTATGCTCATGATTTAAACTCAGGGTTCATGATTAAATTATAATTATTTTTCACTCTTATGATTTATGTCTTTTCAAATTATAATTTTTTATGCCATGACTCATTATTATGATGTATGATATATTTTTTCTGAAAATTTTATGCCATGACCATGATATAATACCATTATGATTATATTATACTTGTATATGATCATTAATTGATGTCTCCCCTGTTGAACCTTACTAAGAATCTGATCTCATCCTTTTATATGTTTCCTTTCCTTAGGTTATGAATAAAGGACTTATGTATTGTTTATAAAGAAGCATAAAAAGTGAGAAGAAATTTATGAAAGATAATGAATAATCTACATATATAATATGTTAATGTATTCTATTCTCCAATGAAATTAAGCCTTTAAAATTATAGTTTGAATCATATTGTAATTCATTTAATATTCATCTAAAATAATGTAATATTTATGTATAAAAAGCATGGTTATTATCAATTGGTATCAGAGTAGGGTTTAGTTAATCATTGGAAATTAGGATTAGAAAAATTTATTGAAGACCATGAGGATAATTATACGCATATAATAAAATACTAATGATTTAGTAAAGAATATATTGTTTCATTTTCCGAGTAAATACATCCCTATTTGGATACTATAAGGTGGATACAGTTTTTGTACAAATTCACTGTGTAGTAATAAATACAAAAGGGGTATATTGAGTATTAACTTTATCATCATCAATGAATAATGAGGGGAACTAATAATACACATCTTGATATAAAATATCTATAACACCCTATAGAATTAAAATATATTTCTATTAGAATAAATTTAATTTCATCGATAGATTGCGATGCATGTAACACCTAGTTTAAACAAAACATGGTTTATTGAAGATTCATACACTAAATTTAAAATTGAAATTTATCATTTTTAGAAAATTTATTTGAAAAATTATACTTCATTTTTGAAATTATAATACCAAAATCATATTAGTATTTTTTTTTCATTTTTCTAAGAATTTTTATTTTTTGATGAATAGTAAAAAATACAAAATTTTAATTAAAAAATACCTTTTCATTTAATTAATTTATAATTTTAAATTATATTTTGAATTGTTTTTAATGTAAAAGTAGTTAAATTTTCAATATATTAATCAAATTTATTTCATTAGAACCATTTTCTATATTGAATTTAGATATAAAGACTTTGTAAACTTTTGAACATTTTCACTTCAGAAAACAACTTTCTCATCACGTAAGCGTGATTAATTTTAAATTAATAATTACCAATTGTGTGGGTTAAATTTTTAAAAATAGATTCCACATTTAGAATAAGCATAATTTATAATTTATAATAATGTAAAATTAATTTTTCACCCAAACGATTAGTGAAAATAGTTAAAATTAATGAAAGTGATTAAGGTAAAAACTAGTTTACTTTGTGGTTAAACTTAGAATATAATGTGTAATAATGACACAAAAATTTTACAACACCAATTTTTTTGACATATTTTTACCATTATTAATTATTTATCGATTTTACGAGTTTTAGGGATACTTTCCCTGAAGGTGACCTATATAATAAGTTACATAAATAGAAATAAAAAAGAACCATCCTTGCTATTAATATCTATAAAGATTTTGGATAAGAAATAATACTTACTTGGTTTAGTTATATATATTATTTTAAAAGATAAATTATTTTTTTGTTATAATAATAATTTATCGTTAATTTTTAGAGATGAAATAATTACTTGAAATTCTTAAGAAATGACAATGCAATATTTATTTAGTAAAAAATTAAATTAAATAAATGATACTAAAAATATTAAAAGTGAAGTAAACTGAGTTAATTATTGTGTTACATTGTTTTTTATAAGCACATTTCATATTACACATCTTTTAACTTTAAATATTGAAATTCTATTATTTTATTGATATTTTTAAATTCAAATTAAATGAATAATGTCAAAATTGAAATTATTGTTATTTTATAATAAATGATATTTTATTAATTGATTTAAAATTAAAAAAATCATATATTCTATAAATTTATCTTTAGATATTAATAAATATAAAATATGGTCCATTAATGGACTATTTTGTGTATTATAATGACTATATTGACCATTAAATTGTAAAAAACTTAGTAAACATGTTTAGAGTTAAAGCAATATTTTTACACTTTACTTGTGATTATGTTAAAATTAATTTATAACACACATAAGATTTATATTTTATAAATTATAAATTATATTTATAATAAAGGGGTAAAAATTATCTATTAAGGATCATTTTATTCCAGTCTTAAAGGATAAATTAGTTATGTTCGAAAACTAGTAACCATAATGAAAACCCAAAATATTAAAATAAGGAAACATATAAAGTAATGAAAAAAATGTTTAAAACATGTGATATATTATTTTATTAAGGTGTTTATAGACTATAAAATCTATATAATCTATACATTATAATTCTTGGTGAATATTGAGGTAATATTGACCTCCCAATAGTGAATACTTTTGAGTATTTACAAGAATGGCACTCCTCCTCAACTATAAATGTGAACTCACTCCTCTCACTTATTTACAACTATAAATCCATTTTTCTCATAAAGAAACCTGAAAAAATAAAATCTTAACTTACCTACCCAAATACTAGAATAATTATTTTGCTCTATAATCCAACCTTTAAAGTTTTTATTGAAACACTAAGGAGGGTATCCAAAGAAGAGGTAATGTTCTTTTAAAGGCGTTATTATTTTATTTCCTTATCCACCTTATTCAATTACTTTTATACTATGATTATATAATAAACACCATATATTAAGTATACTTATATGGTTTTATTTTAAGGTTATGACCTATAACCACACAAAATGCCATCAAATTGGTTATGAAATCATCATTCATGTGTATAGAAGACCGTCGCCTCACGAACCGATGTCATTCATTTTTTTATTAACAACTCTTAAGGTTGGTAATAATGATGGATTTGTAGTTTATATATAATATAAATGATATTTATTATTTTATTATGATTCTTTTAATATTATATGACACATAACTTCATGCTTTCCATTTTGTGGGAATATGATAATGTCACTCTTGTGTTTGGCGGACTGCCACCTCATGAAGTGATGTGATTCGTACACACCTTAAATAGAATTTATTAAAGATAAGTTTTATAAAATCATGTTATATATATGACATAAAAATTAAAATTTAATGATAATATATATATATATATATCATTTAATTTTTTTTCTTTTAATATGACATGAAAATGAAGACTATGTTCATGTATATGTATGGCCTACTATCTCAATGAATGGTGTATTTTATTTCCTATAACTAAGTTTTATGTATTAATATAAATATATGTATACTGAATATATATGATATTTAAATCATGGTTTACATTATAATGATTATGAAATCATGATCAAAGTTATAGGAACAAAATATAACAAGTAAAAACATACTAAAAAAATATGGAAATTATCTCCTGAAACACTGAAAATAATGATATATTATTAACAAATAGTTTATAAGATGTTATAAAAGGATCATATATGAGATTATAAATATTAATATTGTTCTATTATATTTTCATAACATGCTTAAGACCATTATAATGTTGGTTAGAGAGTGTTAAGAAAAAAGGAATCATAAGGTAAGGGATTTTCTCTTAGATTATATTCCATTGAGAATAATTTGTTTTTATGAACCATTTTGCTATTATGTAGAGTATATACCTTAAATTTTACATGTAATATCTTTAGTCATCTATAATTCATGTTATTTTAAGTTTATTTTTGACTTATCTCATCCAAGGGTATTTTAATTGAAAATTACTATATGGTAAATGTTATAATACAATATCAACTCCTTTTGTGATTGTTAAATTTCTTTTGAAATGATTGATTTCTTGTAATAAATTTTCATTATAATTTTTTTAATCTCCTTATTATTATGCGATTTATATTATTATATCCAAAATTATATACATTTTTACATACAATGTTTAATTTGAATGTTATATTATTTATTGGGAAAATATTGATAAGTTTGTATCCTTTACTCAATTAAGATATTTTATTAGGAAAATTATTTATGAATTAAATCAATTATTATATACATGAGGAATGAGTTGGGCATGAAGTATATAGGTTTGGGGTTGATTAATATAATCCCCTCGATGCTTCATTAGTCTCACGAGATAATTCATTTGGAAATATCATATGGGTTTCTACCCACAGACTTAAATTGTCTTGAGGATAGATTTTTACAGTAACTATGATGAGGATAGATCATGAAATTTACTATCTTGAGGATAGACCATGATAGTTATGACATTAAAAATTATTAGTTCTATCATTATTGTTATTCCATGTGATTATTTGATTAGTTATAATATCCATTTTCACATTTAAAGTTCAAGTGATTATTAATATGGAATTATTTGATCATCTTTTATTCATACCATATTATGATTAAGTTATTGATTAATTTCAATATGTTTTAGTCATTTACCTTAACAAAATTATTATTCTTTATTGATTTATGATATCTTCCCCTGCACTTAAACCTTACTAATAATTTGAGATCACCCTTATTTTGTTTCCTTTCCCCAAGATATGAAGATGAATTTTTAGAAGGAGTTTTCAATGATATTGAACATTTTATTTAGTTATGTATTATATTTAATTTTCTATTCCCAAGTTAAAATGGGAATTGTGTTTGTTTCTAGTTTCCAAAACTGCTAAACATTTTGGTCCTTCAAGATTTTATTATTTGTATCTATTCCAATGTATATAAGTCATTAGCTTCGACCTACTGGGGCTGGGGTCATCACACTCCAAGGGGATATTCTTGGGTTAATTCGCATTTTATTTTTGAAACGTCATGAAATATTTGAATAGATGATTATAATGTACGTCCTAAGTTAAACATAAGTTATCATAAAGTGAAAATAATGTGTCATTATTTAAACATTATATAAATTATTTTTCATGATAATTCACTATGGTTATTGTTTCCCATGCTATGGTTTTTGGTTTTAGTCAATAGTTAAAGCAAGGAGGATTCATGTTAATGTGAAATGTTATGGACAATGTAATGATTATACTCATGATCAAAAAATTGAAAAAGAGATATAATATAAAACCTTGTGTTTATTCTTAATCATCTATCTCATTATATATTCAATAATCTCAACTTAGGTGAGTTTCATAACATATCAATTTTTTCCATGTTAATAATATGGGAATATTCACATAGGATAATATCTCAAAGGAAGGGAAAGATGTTTTATATGTCAAAATTGAGGTCATAGAGTAGTTAATTTCCCAGGAATATTATGTATTATATGTAGAGAAATTAGGCAATATTCAAGTCAATGACCTAATCAAAGAGCTAACTCCTAGACCTAGGAAGGGATTATGTTGTCACGATAATTGAAGTAGAATTATGGAAGTGTTTATATATTGGGATTTTATAATTATGTTATTGAAGTGTTTTATCAATGATATTATATTAATAAGGATCATGAAACATATAATGTTTTTTGTGAAGAAGTTTTTCTTTAAGGATTTATAAGAATATGTTGAATGGTATTGGTAACCTAGAAATGTGATTTAATGAAAATGTGATATTTTATGGAAAACACATGATTAAGGGATAAATAAATCTTATTATGTCCTAGATAAAGAGATAATTAATGTTGATAAATTAAATTTCATAGTATTTATGACCTTGGAATTGATGAGTGATTTAATGAAAAAGTGATTTATGTAATATTTGGTCAAGTTTTAGGCAATTTTGGATTTATGGAATATATTCGATAATCCATTATTTTATTTAACAAATAAGTGTATAAATAATTATTAGAAGAAATTATGTTTTCATTTTGGTTTTATGGTGATTCATGTTATTTTTGGAAAGGATTATAAATTTTTACAGAAATATTTGACTAAGGTATTCACATGTTTATTATGTGAGATTAAAAACTAATTTATGTTTTTTAGTGGATTAATGTTAAGTGAGTTTTTTAAATTTAGTGAATTTGATTCTATTTTTTTGGATTTTTAATTTTCACATACATATTTTTGAAGAGTTTTAAGGTTAAATACTTATGGAATGGTTTAAGTTGAATTTTGGGTGTTATTATTATGGTTTTTAATATTAATGTATGATTTATCCATATTTGATAACCCGTTCAAATCATTTTAGTTTTGGTATTTATCTAGAGATTGGAGGAATGAATTTTCATTATTTTATAAATCTTATACCCATTAAAATTTAATTTTATTATTTCAGGAATGAAAAACTAATCTTGAATATTCATTTCACGGAGTAAGAGATGAAGTAAAAATTGATTGAAACACAATGAAATGATGAAATTGTGCTTATGAAATGGAAAGAAATCATGTAAGTAAATTTTTTCATGTTCTCGTTATTTATAGTAAAATTATCCATAAACATTAATAAAAGTATCATTAAAAAAATAATGTTATTATTTTACCTTAATTTTTATTGTATCAATGGCATTTTTACCCTTCACGGTGTTATGGTTTTATGGTCATTAAAATTATCATGAACATGTTTTATATCACTATCTATTAGTACATGGATTCTATTTCCCTAATCAATATATATTTTTATCTTCCCACCAATGTTATTATTATCTAGTATCCCTATTATGTGTTATTTTAGGTAAACATTACATTTATTACTTCCCATTTCAAAAGGATATTTTATTATCCTTATACATGATGTGAATTTTCAACAAGGGTATTTTCAAATATTGAACCTTTTATAACCAAGATAAAATATTTAGGGTCCAATTTATTTTAGTGGGTAGAATTTAAAACCTTTAAAATTTTGTTTAAAATAATAATAAACATGATATCTTTCTAAACATGAAACACCGAGCTTTAATAGAATTGAGATATATTATAAAAATATTATTATTTAAATATTAAGGTCAGAACCTAGCCGTTGAATTGGAGGTTATGAATATGATTTACCAAATATTGAAATATCTATATAATTCCCGCACTCATTTTAACAATATTTATTAATTCTTAAGAAATTATAAATTAGTTTTTAGTGAAGTTATTTTATGCATCAAAAATGAATTTTATTTAAAAATGATTTTTGTTGCATTTTGTTCAAGGAAATTATAAAGAATTTTAAAGCATATAAAAATTTTATTATATAAAATTAATACAATTTTTCAAATCATCATATCAAAATTTACTTATGGTGAAATTTTTGAATTTTTATAAAATAATTGACTTTTCTTTCAATAGTGAAAATATATATTTTTAAAATTATGTTGTTTCCTTTCATTAAATAAATTAATTTGAAGTCCCATTATATTTTGTATTTCAACTTAAAGTGACATATAATCCATTTTATTTATAAATATATCTTAAATTCCATTTTAATTTGAAATTTTCATAATTTGGATATACTTTTTTTGTCAAAATTCACATATTTCTAAAAACCAATTTTCATTGCATTTTATGAATTTATATTAAAATTTATTTTTAGGAATTATAGGGATTGAATATTGAAAAATTGATATAATATTTTGAACCATGATGTTCAAATTGGGTAAATATGTCACTTTAATTTTTTGTCATTATGAATAGTAACAGTAGTAAATATTTATCACCATTGTATGGGTAAAATAGGGTTAAAAATTTGAAATATGGATTTAAAATTTCTCTAAAACTTGACTTTATCATATTTTATGTCTGTGATTTTTCTATTTATATCAATGTTTTGAAAAATATTACAACTTGGTGTGATTTTTATTTGATTATGAACTTTATTTTATTTTATGAAAAGGATAAATACAAAATGTCACTCTCTTGAATTTTATATCTCTAATTTTTTTCATAAGGATAAAAATAGGACAATTTTGGTTATAAATGTGCATTCAAAATATCAATAATATTTATCCTGTTAATTTATTTTTTAAATTTTAGTGATGTGGTGTGACGCTCGTTGAAATAGGTCAATGTTTAGTAATTTATATTCCTACTAAATACTGTATATGTGGCAAGAAGGGTAAATCCCACAGTGAAGGAAAATATTACCACTATTCTTCTAAAAACTTTCAGAAAGACCCCACTGTTGTCAACAGTGGGGTAGATTTTCTATTTTTTACTTTTTTTATATATTTTTTACATTTTTATGTAATTATTATGTAGCAAAGTGACTAAAAATTTCAAATATTTTCTCCAAACTAAATTGAATCAAGAAAACAGTTTGAAAATAGTGAATAACCAATATTAAGAACACTGATAAATGAACTATCAAAGTAAATCGCTCGGGGAAAATTATCCAATCTACTGATCTTTAAAGTATTCCAATTCACTTAAATGTTGTTTATATATACCACCATTTAAAAATTTTGAATTACTTCCCTCTCTAAGAGTTAAGTCTGATAGGTTGATCATGTTCAGAGTTCACCACTCCAAAATAGATCAACTGTGAAAAATTGTTATTTGAAAATGACAATAGGATGAACTCACCGTAAGTCCAAAAGTTTTATGATTATATTATCTTTTAAAGTCTTTATCCATGATCAATCTCGCCAATTGATTATAGAATTTTGAAATTATGTTTTGGATGTACAAAGCAATTTAATGAATTCTTTTTTAATATCACCGATAAATACGGAATTCATTGAAATGATGAAGTGAAAAAGAAAATTTAAAGATAACCAGTGGAGCTTCAATTTCTCCCCAAACTAGGAGATTTAGCCTAAAATTATCTCTTTTAATTAAACTCAAATTATTTAATTACAAAGGAAAAAATTGAAAGATAATAGAGGAAGAGATCTCCCTCTTTAAGCTTGAATCAGAGCTGCTCCTCATCCTCGGGTCTCTAGGAAGTAGTTCTCTGAGAAGCACTCTAAGAATTTCAACAAGTTGTTTATTCTGGATGGAAGTGAATGATCAAATATATCCAATGGATGTCCCACAAATAAATCTCGCTACTATTCTTTTGTATCCACTTATCATAAAATGCATTTCACCCCTATTTTCCACCGAATTAAACTTGACTTTTTCCGAATCACCATACACGTGTGTTTTTTTAAACCACACGTCGCATTAGTTTTTCCCTTGCAACTAACTCCTAGTGATTTAGTTGAATGTATTTAGACCCGCTTTTAGCTCCTGTGTGAACCTGTACAATAAATAATTAAATAGAATAGTTAAAAACATGGAGAAAATTAATTTAAATATTAATTATTAAAGTAATTAATTTATTAAAAAGTCTTTAATTAGAATTAAATAGTTTTTTAAAATAATGATATTTAATAATTTATTTAATTAGAATCATTAATAAATAATAATAATATTATTATTAATAAAAATAAAAAATTAATATTATTAACAAAGTTATATATAAAAATTAATTTATAATAATTAATCTAAATATTTAAGTATTATTAAGTAAATTAAATTTGTTAATAATTAATATCATACAATTTTTTAAAAGTTTTATTAATTATTAATCAATTACAATTAATTTTAATGTAATTATTTTTTTATGTTATTAATTTATTTTAATACTATTAATGTTAATTGTAATTATTAAGTTTATTATTATTTTTAAAGTTAAATTATTTTCTAAAATAATTAAATTATAAAAGTTTATTCTAATTTAATTTATAAATTTTTATTATTATTTATTTTATTAATAAAATTTAGTATTAAATATTTTGGAATATTTAATATGTAACATCAAATTGATAGTTTATTTATTTTAATTTAATTTAGAAGTTATTATAAACTTAGTTAGTTTAATAATGTTATATTTTAGTTATTTAATTTATTAATTCTATTTAATTAAAATTAATAATCTTATATTTATTATTTTTATAAGTATTAATTTAACATTTTACTTTTATATTTAGTTTTATTTTTTAAAATAATCTATTATTCTCCCCCCTAAATTAGGCGCACATGGGGGGGGGGGTCTTCGTTTCCTTCTCCAGGAAGGAGAAGTGGTGTGGCTATGTCTTCCTCCCCTGCAAGCCACAGTGGATCTCTTTTAGACTACCACAATAGTGAAACACCGACTTCGGGCATCGATAGATCTTGTGGAAATGACCTCCTCAGCTCAGCCTCACAGTGTCCGCTCCATCCACATCACACAACACATGTTGCGACACTAGTTCCTCCTCCATCCTCCAACAACAATTGCTCAACTCCTCTATCACGATTCATCCCCTATAACAAATATTGATTCACGCTCAATCCTACAACAAAAGAGGAATCCCTTCTACCTCGGTCTACAGCTCGTCAACATGTGAATCGAAAACAGGTTCTTCTAGGTATTGGTTTTATGATTTTGTGTAAGGGATGTGAATTTTTTTTTAAATTTGAGTTTGATTTCATTTTGGTCTAGATTCTGGTATGGAGTCTATTTGATTTTTTTGATTCTTTGTCGATGGCTGGAGAGGCAATGATGGTGATGGTGTGTTGACTCAAGAAGATAGTGGAGAAATAAGGTAGAACCAGTGCATTGTGAGAGAGATTGACTGTGATGAGAAACAATGTGAAGATGGTTACGATGAAAAGGGGATGAAGGAGAAACATTGAAACCATAAAGAAAACAGTGCCAAAGAGTCCTATAGGAAAATGGTTAGACAATGATGGGTGAAACCGTGAGGAGTAGAAATGGTGCAAGGGAAACAATAGCATATAAGAGGCACCATAATTGAACAGTGAGACTGTGAGGAAGGTTTACGGTGTCCCCGTTTTGGAAGGGATACGATGAGACCGTAAAGAAGAAACCGTAATGCGAAAACCGGTGGGACAAGTCAAAGAATGAAGGAATGATGGCTATTTTGTCATGGCAACATGAGAAGGGATTGTTGTGGCACCATGACATGGGTGAGACCATGAGGTCGAGACAGTGCCACTATGACACTACAAAATAAAATGAAGAGTAAAATAAAATAAAACATAAATAAAATCTGAACAAAATAATTAATTGAAACTAAAAATTAATTAAAATAATTGAAAATTCAGGTACTCATAAACATTAATAAACTTATAAAACCATTTAAACTTAAGTTAAATTATTGTTAACTTCAATTTATAAAACCTAAATTGTTACTAAAAAAAACTAAAATTAAAAATAAACTTAATTATTAAAATTTAATATAAGATTTAAACATTTATAAAACAATGTTAAATTAATTAATAAAGTTACTCTATCAAATTAAATTAATTAAAGTAAAAAGATAATTATTCTATTATTAAAAATATTGATTAAATAATATATTAAATTATAAAAATTAAAATGTGCACTTATTTAGAAAAAAGTGTAATAATAATTAAATAAATCAATAATAATTACTTAATTAGATGTGAAAAAACATGTGTTTTTAATGCTACATCGAATTCGCCCACACTTAATCATTTCTTATCCTCAAACAATCACATGTTTTATTATAATTGAAAAACAAAAAAAAGTTTTATGAATAAGTTCAATATGTATCTTTCCCAACAATTAGAAAGATAAGGACAAAGAAACATGCCAAAAGTATTTTAGAAAATGAATTGTTCAAATGAAACCTTGATAATAATCAAATTCTCATGGGTAGTCAAGGGAGCAATGAATCATCAAGAAATGAAAGTGTCCTACCTCATTTGTGAACTTTCCTAGTGACTCATTTCAATCCAAACTCAAGTTATAATTCCAAGAATGAAAAAAGGTAAAATTTATGTGGAATTAATAATTGAAACAGAGGAAATTTGTATCACTCATCACCTAGGTTCCAAAAATAAATATATTTTTTTGAATCACCTTAATGATACATCCTAAATGAATCCCATATTAACTAATTGACCCCTTCTTCATCTAGTATTCATCATCCCCCCTAATGAAATTTTTTTTGACCCTAGACACTTTATTTAATTTTTCTTAAGCCATGTATCATGTGACAAGCACTGTGAATACACACTTATACAAGGTGTATAAAGGTCTTATAGTAAACAGAAATTAACCCCACATCTAGGGCCTTAGAGATTAATCATGGGACCCGAGATGCCCAAATTACTCAAGTTTCAATGTTTTATATAAAAAAAAATTTACATTGTCCCACTAAGGTAGTTACATAAATAATTAAAAGGAAATGAGTGGCCTAGAATCCAGAATAAACATCCAGTTCCAACGATTATGATCATGACTCAACTAATAGGTTACCCAAATCACTCCCGAAAGAAGTACCTAAACCAAATTTCCATTAAATCACTATGTATTAAAAAAGTTGAAGACGACCCCCAGTGAAGACGACCCCCAGTGATTTTTTTATGTTAAAAAAATTTGAATTTAATATTTGTTGTAATATAAACTACTTACAATTGCTGTTTTTTATATTGGTGAAAATTTTAGATAATTTAATTTTTAATATTTTATGATTTTTTGGAATATTGAGAATTTTAATAAAATTAATAAATTTTTTATTATTTTATTAATATTATTATTATTATATCATTAATCATAATTTTGTTAAATATATATTTTCAGTATTATATAAAGTATATAATCAGAGACTTATTTGTGACGGGGACATAGCCCATCAAAAAAACATTATTTGTGATGCGCCCATCATAAATAATGATTATTGCGATGCCATTTTCTACCACAGGCTATTTGCAACAGGACCCCACTGCAAAAACTTATTTGTGACGGTATCCCGTCGCATATAACCCATCTCAAATATCTTGAATTCTAGTAGTGAAACTCCCTAAGTCTAGGTAATTAGGGGGCTAGAACTATGGGCTATATCACATTCATATGTTAATCAACTCTATTATCCTGATTCTCCATAGAAATATTTTTTTAGGATCAGCTAAATTTTTTTCTAGTTCAGATCTTGAAGGCTCTAATGTAACAATGAATTCTCTTGTGCTCATGAAAAGTGCGATATCACAGTGAGAATAGCATAATAGAAATGAACCACAAGTTGAAAAAGTAAGAAACAATAGTAATAAGTAATGGTAACAAACAAACACCAAATAGTGGGCAAATAAAGTAGTGAATAAAAACAATTTTTTTAACAGTTTTAAATTTTTTAATCAATTTTTAAATTAATTTTTAATATGTGGATTTTTTTTTGTATTTTTAAAAATGTAATGGCTCATAGCTTCCCTAGAAATAGCGCCAAGAACATGGTGAAACTGTCATTGAAGTTGGTCAAAGATTAGTTATTTATATTCCTACTAACTATTGTATATGTGACAGGCAGGGTAAAACCCACAAAGAAGGAAAATATAACCCCTATTATTCTAAAAACATTCAAAAAGACCCCACTTTTTTCAGTAGTGGGTTATATTTTCTATTTTTTACTTTTTTTTATATTTTTTTTCTTTTTTATGTGTAATTATTAAGCAGTAAAGTGACTGAACATTCAAATCTTATCTCTAAACTAAATTGAAGCAAGAAAACAGTTTGAAAACAATGAAAAAAAATAATTATGTTGATAATTGAACTATTAAAGTAGATCTCTCGGGGACAATTATCCATTATACTGATGTTTAAAGTATTCAAATTAACTTTAAAGTTGTTTCAGTATACCACCATTTAAAAATATTGACTTACTTCCCTTGCCAGGAGTTAAGTCTGATAGGTTTATCAAGTTTAGTGTTATCCCCTGCAAATTATATCAACTGTGAAAAACATTATTTGAAAATGAAAACAAGACAAACTCACCGTTAGTTATAAAGTTTTATGAATTTATTATCTTTTGAATGATTTATCCATGATTAATCTCTCCAATTGATTATGTAATTTTTAAATTATGTTCTGCTGGTACAAATTAACTGAATAAATTCCGTATTGATCTCATCGATCAATACTAAATTCATTGAAATGATGAAGTGAAAAATAAAATTTAAAGATAACTAGTGGAACATCAATTTCTCCCCCAACTAGGATATTTAGCCTAACATTTTCCTTGTTATGTAAACTAAAATAATTCAATTACAATGAAAGAAATTTGAAATATAATAGAGGAAGAGATATCCCTCTTCAAGCTTGAATCATAGCTGCTCCTGGTCTTCGAGTCTCCAGGAAGAAGTTCTTTGATAAACACTCCAAGAATTGCCACAAGTTGTCCCTTTGTTCAGGATGAAAGTGACTGATTGAATGTATCCAATAAATGTCCCCTAAATAATTCCCATTACTCTCCTCTTGTATCTTGCTATCATAAACTGCACGTCACCCCTATTTTCCACCAACTAAAACATTTCTTTTACTGTTTCACCATACACATGTGTTTTTACTAAACCACACATCGCATTAGTTTTGACATTGTAACTATGTCCTGGTGAATTAGTTGATTGTATTTAGACGTGTTTCTAGATCATGTTTGAACCTACACATTAAAGAATTAAATAGAATAGTTAAAAACATGATGAAAAATAATTTAAATATTAATTATTAAAGTAATTAATTTATTAAAAAGTATTTAATTAATATTAAATAGTTTTTTTTGAATAATTTTATTTGTTATGTTATTTAATTAGAATCATTAATAACTGGTCATTATATTTTTATTAATTAAAATGAAATATTAATATTATTAACAAGGTTATATATAAAAATTAAGTATTAATAATTAATCTAAATATTTAAGTATTATTAAGTAAATTAAATTAGTTAATAATTAATATCATACAATTTTTTAGATGTTTTATTATATATTAATCTATTAATTTAAATTTAAATTTTATTATTTTATTACATTATTATTTTATTTTATTATTATTAATGTTAATTGTAATTATTATGCTTATTATAATTTTGAAAGTTAATTTTTTTACAAATTTACGTTTATTAGAATTTTTTTTCTAATTTAATTTATAAATTTTTATTAGTATTTATTTTATTAATAAAATTTAGTATTAAATATTTTTTAATATATAGTATGTAACATAAAACTGATAGTTTATTTATTTTATTTTAATTTAGAAGTTATTATAAGCATAGTTAGTTTAATAATGTTTTATTTTAGTTATTTAATTTATTAATTTTATCTTATTATAATTAATAATCTTATATTTATTATTTTTTATAAGTAATAATTTAATATTTTAGTTTTATATTTAGTTTTATTTTTATCTATCTTGTTTTTCTAAATAATATATTCTTCATCCCCCCAAATTTGGCGCACGATGGGGGGGGGAGGTCTTCGTCTCCTTCTCTAGGAAGGAGAAGCGGTGCAACTGTGACTTCCTCCACTGCAAGCCATGGTGGATCTCCTCTGGACTACCATAGCGGCGCAACACGGACTCTGGGTGTCGACAGATCTTGCGACAATGACCTCCTCAGCTTGGCCTCGCAGTGGAGGCTCCATCCACAACGCACAACACATGCTACGACACTAGTTCCTCCTCCTTCCTCCAGCAACAATGGCTCAAGTCCTCATTCTTGATTCATCCCCTCCAACATATTCGATTCAAGCTGAAACTAGCAACATAAGAAAAAACCATTCTACCTTGGTCTCCAGTCTGACATCCTTTGAATTGATAGTAAGTTCTTGTTGGTCTCAGTTTTTAGATCTAGCTCAAGGGATGGGAAAAAGTTTTAAATTAGAGTTTTATTTCATTTGGGTCTTGATTTTGTTCTGGAGTCTGTTTGAGGTTTTTGATTTAGTGTTGAATGAGTGTGATGAAAGAAGAATTACTGTGGGATGTTTTTCGATGGCTAGAGAATCGATACTGGTGATGACGTGATGACTCGGAAAGACAGGGTAGAAAAAAGGTATAACAGGTGTGACATGAGAGAGATCGACTGTGATGAGAAACTTTGTGAAGAGGGTTATGGTGGCAAGGGGATAAAGGAGAAACATTTATAACATAAAGGAAACTTTACGAAGGAGTCCTTTGGGAAAATTATTAGACAGTGATGGGTGAAGCCGTGAGGAGTAGAAACAGTGAAAGGGAAACAGTAGCAGAGAGGAAGCACCATAATGAAATAGTGAGACCGTGAGGAAGGTTTACAGTGGCACCAGTTTGAAAGGAATATGGTGAGACCATAAAGAAGAAGCCGAAATGAGAAAACCAATGGGACAGGTCAATGAATGATGGAATGGTGGTTATCTTGTCATGGCACTGTGAGAAGGGGTTGTTGTGGCACCGTGACAGGGGTGAGACCGTGAGATCAATATGGTGCCACCGTGACACTGAAAAATAAATAGAAGAGTAAAATATACTAAAACTAAAAAAGATTTGATGAAAATAAATAATTGAAACTTAAAATTAATTAAAAAAATTGAAAATTCAGGTACTCATAAACTTTAATAAATATATAAAACCATTCAAACTTAAGTTAAATTATTATTAACTTCAATTTATAAAACTTAAATTTCAATTTAACTAAAACTAAAATAAAAAAAAAACTAAATTATTCAAAGTTAATATAAGATTTAAACATTTATAATACAAAGTTAAATTATTTACAAAAGTAACTGTATCAAATTAAATAGATTAAAGTAAACAGATAATTATTCTGTTATTAAACAATTATGTTAATTAATGAAATTGAATTAAAGATATTTAAAAAATGAAATATGTTTATAATCTTAAATTTATAACTTATGAATTTGTTAAAAGGAAACTAATAATTAGATTATGTTGTTTTAAATTAATTATGTTTTAACACTTGAAATGTTAAATTAACAACTACATTATTTATGTGCAGAAAGTGGGATTAATTAACTAACTAGTAAATGATAAATCATTAAATATGCAAACAAAAACACCAAACTTAATAAAACGTTTTTAGACTATAAAATTATAATATGAAATAAATTATTTATTAAAAGGAATAAATTACAATTTAAATTACAAAGATTTATTAAATAATAGATTTAATTCTAAAAATTCAAATGTGAACATATTTAGAAAAAAGTGTAATAATAATTAAATAAATCATTAAAAATTATTTAATTAGATGTGACAAAACATGTAAATGCCCATAAATTCTATGGAAATTTTATTCTTAAATTCATGGGATTTTTATAAGTCTGAAAAATTTTACGGTGCATGATTCTGAGTCCCGGTGTGCCTGGAATCAATTTCTAAAGTTTTGTTCTGGTACGTTCAGTAAATGTACGAGCAGGATTTTATAACTTTTGAACCGGTTCTCCTAATTGAAATCCAAGGGCACCGTTGAACTCGCAATGTCGGTGATTTCTTAGTGATAAATTCACCACAGTTGTATTCTAATGAGAATGGAAGTTAGTTTTTCTATTTTTAATAAGTTAAATAAAAATAAGTGTAACTTAAATTTATTTCATGGTGGTTGAAACCTCTAAGAGGAGGTTAGTGGTGGGGGCGAACACACCATAGCCTCCCATTAGAGGTTATGGTGCTGGGGCCCACCCACAAATAACCTCCCTTGGGAGGATATTCTTGGTGGGGCCCACACGGGCTTTAAACCCCCTTAAACCCCCCATTTATGTGGGATGAAACATTTGGACTTCCCCCACCAATTAATTAGGCCAACCCTCTCAATTAATTAATTTAATTTATTCACTCAATTAATTAAACCCCCTTTTTGAATTCCATGCCAGAAAATTAATTGAATGTCTTAATCTATTGATTTGTTGGGAGTTGGTCTTTTTGGGAGAGCTTGGAAAGTAGAATTGACAGGGAGAAGAGCTCTCCACCGAAGAACAACAATCACCTGCTTCGATCTTTGATCGAGCCAAAAGAGAAGGACCTGGCCACAAAGAACACCGAGGATGCATCTTCCTCAGTCTCTTACCCTAGACGCTTCCTAACGTCAACGAATCGACGCCTTCCTTTTTCCGTTACTTCATCAACGATCAACGACAAACGAGGTCAGGGTTTTGAATTGTTTTTGTACCAGTTCTTCCTCATTCAAATTATGGAATGTGAATCGCTGATATATATCCCCATAATGAGGAGGGATCAGAACACATGAACATGACCGACCCTCCCTATTTTATTGATCACGTTCTTTGACGACAGTGGTGGCACAACGGTAGTAACCGAAGGAAGAACCACAGAAGGATATTGTAGTGCAAGGGCCACTGGGTCGCCAGAGGGGCGCAATGCCATCACATAGCACAGAAAACCAAGCCATGACCAGGCAGGCTGCGGAAGTGTTGGAGGGGCGCGGTGTCGTCGCACCACGCTAGAGAATAACTGCAACTAGGAGGGCCGCAACGGTCTGAATTGGCACAACGCTGTCAAGCTGCGCAGAGGAGTTGGAGGCCACGGCTAGGCCGGGCTGCGGCAGAGGTGGCACAGCGCTGGTTGTGAAGAACCGTGGACAGGGTGGTCCGCGACGGAGGAGCGCGGCGCCGTCGTACCGCGCAGGTGGTGCGGTGCGGCTGGCCGTTCCATCAGCCGGGAGGGACGGGACCCCATCGAGTCCCGCATGTGCTAGGCCGACACCACCTGGTGCCGGTTTCCATACAAACCCAAATGGAAAATCCATTCAAGAAACCTAGGGGCGCACGAATTCCCCCTGGCCATGCCTAAGGCGGACCCTCGCTGGACCACCAGGCTACCAGGCCGACAGGGTCGCCGGGCCAACCGGGTCGCCGGGCCAACCGGGCCGCCGGGCCAACCGGGCCGCCAAGCCGCCTTTAGGCTGGGCCACCCCACTCAGGCCGGGCCGCCCTAGGGCCGGGCCGACCACTCGAGTCGGGCCGCCCCCTCAGATCGGGTCAGACCCGCAGATCGAGTCGGACCTTGGTCCGGACCCAGGTTGGGTAGGGTCAGTCCGACTAAGTCAGACCGGACCCGGACCCACTATGGCCTGTTTAGACCTTTTCGCCCATATATTGGGCTACGGGTGTTTGATCGACGAAACATCTAGGGTTACGGAAATCCTATAGTAATACGATTATTTTGGCATACTCCACTTGAGGTTTGGACATAGTTGGTATATAGTCAGGTTGGTTTGAACCAAAAAACCAACCGGGCCCCTCGAACGGAAATTCCAATAACTCGAAAACCAGGCGTCCGATTGACGCTCCGTCTATTGAGTTGATACCCTTATGATGAGTCAGACCTTTGAGATACTTTTACATGGGAATTAGTAATAGTTGGTGTATCGACCAGTAGCTCGTGGAGCGGATCCTTCTGGAGACGAGCGTGCGGAGTACGGAGACCTAGTAGCTAGCTGATACCCGACGACTGTTGACCTTTCGACTTAGAGTGTTTCGACTAGCTTTGTGGTAAGTGTCTCTATGTGACATGGTGGACCCACAGTGGGGAGCCCCTCTGTGTGATGCAGAAGACCCATGATACTCAACAGGAGGAGTACCTCAGCAGGCTATGAGGGGGAGCATCTCTGTGTGAGCGTGGCTGACCCATAGTGGGGAGCACCTCTGTGTGACACAGCAGACCCTCGATACTCGACAGGAGGAGTACTATAGAAGTCCAGGATAGTGGGAAGCACCTCTGTGTGATGCAGTAGGCCCACAGTACTCTATAGAGGAGGAGTACACCAGCAGCTGAGGTTTCGACTGTTTGAATGGGAGTGTTACATGTCACCACCCTAGAATAAAATCCTGTTTTTGAGCTAAGTCGATGACATTAGTGTTTTCCTCATGATTGAGATGGGTTACTAGATAACTTAGGTATATGTATGAGCATATACCTAAGTAATGGTTATACACTGGTTTCATACTTTTTGGTTTATCCTTGCCGGATTTTGAGAGACCTTGAGGGTCTCAAGGTCCCTACTGAGTATCGTTTTACTCACCCCTGCACGGGCTATGCCCGCACCCCGTTGTGTTGGTTGCAGATGAGGGAAAATGATAATTGAGGTAGAGAGAAGTAGGACTGGACGGTACCCGGAGGTGGACCACTCAGCGAGACGTACACGGAGTGGACAGATGGACGTGGAGTTCTGAGGAGGTCATCTTTACCTACCCTTCAGGTAGGAATCCTGAAAGATGACCTAGTAGCTGCTTTACTTCTGTTCTTCAGTTGTACTAGAATTTTAGTTGTATTGTACTTTACTATTCGGCTTGAATTTCTAGCCCCTTTACTTGCAGCACTCTCTCTTTTTTATATAGTTTTACATAGAGTTTTACTTCTAGTTGCATACTCTGTTGTGTTTTTTTACAATTATAAAGGCAATGCCTTCCCAGTTTAGGGATTTTTGACTTTGTTGCTAGTCTCCATCCCCTGGCCTATGGAAGGTGGGTTTGGGGTAGTCACGATACAGGCCCTGGGGGACAGGTCGTGACAAATTGGTATCAGAGGGATGTTCTACTGCATAACATAGGACTATGATCATTTTTTTCTATGAAGAAATAGTGTTGAGGGTACTGAGTGTGGTTTTCAGTTCAGGGAGTCCAGTTTTGGTGCGGTGGTCGACGTATCCATACACCAGGACCCTGACTTCTGATTTTTGAATCAGTTCATGAAAACATTGATTGCGTGTGAGTTTTAAAAAGTTATTCATTAAGTCATCTCAACTAGATCAGCTCACCAGATATATATATTTTGACCATGTCGCACCTGTTTCTTTTTGGATGCCTCCCCACAGAGCCTTGAGAGTCGTACGCCCTGACCGCCCACTGAGCGACGAGGCCTTGGTGCATGGACCTTTACCATTGGAGGCACCAGTGGTTCCACCTCCCATTGGGACACCGATGACACCAGCCCCAGTGGAATACGATGCATGCTGCTTGAGCACGTTGCATGATTTCCAGTGCCAGAGGCCACACAGGTTCCAGGGAGAGATGGACCCACAAGAAGTAGAGGATTGAATGGAGGTTATGGTGAGAGTCTTCAGGTTGGTAGGGACACCAACAGACCTTATGGTGATCCTTGATGCGAGTCTCTTTTAGGAGAAGTAGGAAAATGGTGGATCTTGATGCTCCAAGTCCATAATGAGGTGACATTACTCTAGACAGACTTTGAGAGCTTGTTCCGGGTGAAGTTTGTTCCAGCCACCCTTCGAGCAGTGCAGATACAAGAGCTACTACATCTGCAGCAGGGTAACATGATAGTAGCACAGTACTCAGTGAGGTTCACTAACCTCTCATGCTACTCCATAGATATGGTGCAGGGGCCTATTCTTTAGGGACCGAACCTTCAACCAGTGGCTCAAGTCAGAGATTAGGGCATCAATGATCTCTCTCAATATTCTGACGCAGGTGGGGGTGTTAGAGAGATCCCTCAAAGTGGAGAGTTTCCTCGCTGAGTAGTCACCAGTAACTAGACCCACTACTAGTCGACATGAAAAAGTGTCTTCTGCAGCTGGCAGTAGACAGATGATGTAGAGGTATTAGAGGACCAGACCCATGGGTGGAAGACCGCATGACTCAGGATCTATTGTGCGGGGCACCCAGGGTAGTGACTTACCTATAAGGAGCAGGCAGTGCAACTCATGCGGTGGGCAGGGTCACATGGCTCGTGACTATCCGAACCTCCATTCAGATGATCAACAGATAGTTGAGGGACCTCCCAGGCAAAGGCATCTGTTCAATTGTGGTGGTCCGCAGGGTGCAGGAAGACGTGGTAGAGGAGATGGTCGTGCAACTAGTGGTGGACGACGTTTCGAGGTGTTAGCACCACCACCACCAGGAGGTCACCCCAACCGTAGGGAGAAGGTAAACAGGGGAGAGCTCAGCTTCAGGAAGCTAAGGCTTACGACGACGGTGCTACAGAGATGATTCGAGTTACGATATATGTCTACTCCACCTTAGCTTTAGTTCTTATAGACATAGGTTCTAGTCACTCTTTTATTGACACTTCCCTCGTTCAGAGATAAGAGATTATGACAGAGCCATTGGCTTGATCCTTACAGCTAGAGACTCCTACGGGAGCAGACTCGACAATTACGCACTAGTTCTGATAGTGTGAGCTTACTCTAGGAGGTGAGAACTTCAACTAGGATCTCCTCGTAGCGGGGTCTAGGCCTTACAATGTCATCTTGGGTATGGATTAGTTATCTATAGTCCATGCTTATATTGAATGTATTAGGAGAAAAGTGTGGTGTATCCGCATGGATAGGACCATTTTTACCTTCACCGGTGAGAAGGGAACATTTGTAGCACATGAAAGACTTACTCAGAGGAGGGTGCAGCCGATCACTCACCATTTGTCTTGTCTTACCCTCGGAGCAGTAGATGTGGAGAGTCCGGCATATCCTTTAGTGGTGGACTAGTACACAGATGTTTTCCCGACAATTTTCCAGGACTACCTCTTCACAGATAGGTGGAATTCTATATTGACATGTACCCCGGGACGACACCAATATCTACTCCAGCATATCAGATGGATCCCACTGAGCTTCATGAGCTACGGGTATAGCTCGAGGACTTTTAGGGGAATAGATTCATCCAGCCCAGTGTTTCTCCCTGGGCAGCCTCGATTCTGTTCGCTAAGAAGGTGGATGGGAGCTTGTGGATCTTTGTTGACTACCGTCATGTGATCCAGGTGATCGTGAATAACAAGTACCCACTTCCAATGATTGAATACCTATTTGATCAGATCAAGGGAGCTCAATGGTTCTCAAAGATAGACCTTAGACCAGGCTATCACCAGCTTAGAGTTCAAGACAAGGATGTGCAGAAGATGCCCTTCAGATTTCGGTACGACCACTACGAGTTCTTGGTTATGCCCTTTGGCATAACCAATACTCTCGCATTGTTCATGCGTCTCAGGAAAAAGATCTTCCATCCATACCTTGATCGTTTTGTCGTAGTCTTCATAAAAAACATTCTTATCTACTATACTACTGAGGAGGAGCATGCCTACCATTTGCAGGTAGTGCTGGACACACTGTGAGAGCACCAACCTTATGGTAAGCTCTCAAAATGCCAGTTTTGGGTTCGAGAGGTTCACTTCTTGGGGAACATCATCTCGGAGGCTAGAGTTATAGTAGATCCTGTGAAGATTGAGGTGGTACTTTCTTGGGATCCACCCAAGAGTGTGACGGAGGTATGAAGTTTCCTAGGTTTGGATGCATACTACCGGAGGTTCGTTCCATACTTCTCCAGAGTTGCAACACCACTATCAGCCTTGACGAAGAAGGGGTAACCCTTCGTGTGGTCGGAGATATGCCAGCAAAGATTTCAGGAGCTAAGGCAGAGGTTGACTAGTTCCCCCATCTTGATGCTTCCAAAGGAGGGTTTAGGGTATGTAGTTTACTACAACGCATCAGGACTAGACTTGGGTGTGTCTTGATTCCGGAGCGAGCAGTGATCGCATATGGTTCTCGACAGCTGAGAAATTATGAGAAGAACTATGCTACCCATGAATTGGAGTTAGCAGTAGTTGTCTTCACCATGAAGATGTGACAACACTATCTGATTGGTGAGCATTTCACATTTTACTCTGATCACAAGAGTCTCAGGTATATCTTATCTTAGAAGGACCTGAACCTGAGACAACTGTAATGGGTTGAGTTCCTCCACGACTATGACTTTGAGATAGTCTACACTCCTGGGAAGGGGAATGTTGTTGCAGATGCACTCAGTAGGAGATCTGGTATACTGATGCAAGGAGAGGTTATAGAGAAGGTTGTTGTCTTGTAGATATCCTTTATGGATAGGGATAGAGTAGCCTATCTAAAGTCTCTTTCATTCACACATCGACTTATTCAGCGTGCCAGGGAGGCACAACATGGAGATGCTAACTACGAGACACGACGTGTTCAGTTATCCACAAGGAAGGCACCTGATGGATTTCTTGAAGGTGGGGAGTACATCATCCTCTTCAGAGGATGTACCTTGGTACCAGTTTCACTTCAGGAGGAGGTGTTGAGGGAGTTCCACACTTCCCCTCTAGCTGTACATTTAGGTGTGGCGAAGATGTAACGGGACCTGAGATGATAGCACTGGTGGCCAGCTATGAAGAAGGTAGTAGCTGAGTTTGTCTCACAATGCCTCACTTTTCAGCAATTGAAGGCAGAGCACTAGGTACCAGTAGGCTTGGTTCTGCCCTTAGAGTTCCCAGAGTGGAAGTAGGATGGGATATCCATGGACTTTGTGATGGCTCTTCCACGTACTTCCAAGAGTCACGATTCGATATGGTTGACCATTGACCAACTCACTAATTCGACCCACTTCTTACCGATTAAAGAGTAGGGCTCATTAGAGAGCTTGGGACACCTCTATGTACAAGATATTGTGCATTTTCATGGAGTACCTTATTCTATAGTCTCCGACCATGACACACGGTTTAATTCCCGCCTATGGAAGGGGTTGTAGGAGAATTTCGGGACACAGATTCGCTTGAGCACCACCTTCCATCCTCAGACAGATGGTCAGATTGAGCGAATCATTCCAACCCTTGAGGACATGCTCTGAGCCTGTGTCCTCGACTTCAGTCGTAGTAGGGAGGATCAATTACCATTAGTAGAGTTTTCCTACAACAACAGTTATCACTCCACCATCAGTATGAAACCTTTTGGGGCCTTGTATGGTCGACCTTGCAGATCACCACTGTTCTGGACAGAAACAGGGGAGTCAGCACTAGTGGGACTAGAGATAGTACATGCTACACATAGAAGGTGAAGATCATCTAGGAGAATATAAAGACTGTATAGAGTAGGAAGAATTTGTTTTCTGATAGGAGACAGAGGCCTATAGAGTTCAAGGATGGCAGCCACGTATTTCTACGGGTCTCATCTCGACAAGTTCTACAGAGATTTGGCCGAGGCGGAAAGTTTTCTCCGTAATTCATCGGACCTTTCTTGGTGCTCAGCAGAGTATGCGAGGTGACTTACCGCGTAGGTCTTCCACCTCAGTTGCACCAGGTGCATGAAATCTTCCATCTATCTCAACTGAGGAGAAACGTGCACAACCCTTCCCACATCATTGACCATGGAGAGATGGACATTCATGACGGGGTTATATTCTCGGAGGTTCCAATAGAGATTGAGGATCAATAGGAGCAGGTCCTACATGGAAGGATGATACCTCTGGTTCATGTTCGAAGGAATCACGGGAACCTCCAAGAGATCACATGGGAGCGAGAGGCTTAGATGCGTTCTCAATACCCCCATTTGTCCCCTTAGTTCGTGTTATAACATATGGGGACGTAAAGACCTGAGGTGGGTAGAATGTAAACACCTGTAAATTCCATGAAAACTTTTTTATTAAATTCATGGGAATTTTAAAAGCCCCC
This sequence comes from Viscum album, assembly GCA_963277665.1. NCBI lineage: Eukaryota > Viridiplantae > Streptophyta > Magnoliopsida > Santalales > Viscaceae > Viscum > Viscum album. The sequence goes on from OY728160.1 coordinate 1,927,584,769, forward strand.
AAAAATTTACGGTGCTTGATTCTGAGGCCCGGTGTGCCCAGAATCAATTTATGATGTTTTTCTTGGGTATGTTCAGTAAACGTATGAGCGAGATTTTATAACTTTTGAACTGGTGCTCAGAATTGAAATCCAAGGGCACTATTGAACTCATAGAATCAGTGATTGATTAATGATAATTTCACCGCAGTTTCATTCTAACGATAATGGAAGTCAGTTTTTAGGGTTTTTAATAAGTTAAATAAAAACAAGTGTAACTTATTTTTATTTCGTGGTGGTAAAAACCTCTAAGAAGAGGATAGTGGTGGGGGCCACCCCACCATACCTCCCATGATAGGTTATGGTGGTGGGTCCTACCCGCACATAACCTCCCTTGGGAGGATATTCTTGGTGCTGCCCACACGGGCTTTAAACCCCCTTAACCCCCCATTTATGTGTGATGAAACCTTTGGACTTACCCCACCAATTAATTATTCCAACCCTCTCAATTAATTAAATGAATTTATTAAATCAATTAATTAAACCCCCTTTTTGAATTTCGTGATAAAAAATAAATAGAATGTCTTAATCTACTGATTTTTTGGGCATTGGTCTTTTTGGGAGAGCTTGGAAAGGAAAATTGACAAGGAGAAGAGATCTCCACAGAAGAACGAAGATCACCTACTTCTATATTCGACAAAGAAAAAAGAGAAATACCTGACTATAAAGAATGCTGATGACACATCTTACTCGGTCTCCTACCCCAGATGATTCCTGACATCAATGAATCGATGCCTACCTTTTTCTGCGACTTCGTCAACAATCAACGACAAACGAGCTAGGGGTTTTGAATTGTTTTTGTAACCATTCTACATCATTCAAATTATGGAAAGTGAATCGCTGATCTATATCACCATAACTAGGAGGGATCAGACCGCATGAAAATGAACGAACCTCCCCCTTTAATTGATCACTTTTGTTGATGACGGCGGAGGCACAACGGCACCTCCAGAAGGAATAATTGTGAAAGAAGAAGGCGGTGCAAGTGCCACCGGGTTGCCGGAGGGGAACAGTGCCGGTGTGCCATGCAGAAAATTGAGCTGCGGCCATGCGGGCCACGTTGGTGCCGGAGGGGCGTGGTGCCATCGAACCACGCTGGAGAAGAACTACTTCTAGGAGGGCCACAACGTTCGGAAGATTCGTGGCGCGGTTGCATCGCGCGGAGGAGCTGGAGGCCACAACCGAGTCAGGTTGTGGTGGAGGCGGAAAAACACCATCGCACTGCGCTGGTGTTGCAAAACCGCGGCCAGGGTGAATGTATTGGAGGGGTGCGTTGCTGTCTCGCTGCGCCGGTGGTGTGGAGCAGCTGACTAGGGTTTCACCTAACCCGACACACTAGGAACAAATTGACCAGAAAGGTCCAACCCAACCATCTAGATCTAACCCGACCCAACAGGTCGACCCGACCCGATGGGTCGAGCCCCACTCCAGCTGGGCCCAACTCGGTGCCGACCCGAACCGCTGTCAGACTATTGTCGGCCCGCTACCAATCCAAACTGCTTCTAGCCCGAACCACTACTACTCCGACCATCTAGATTAAACCTATCTTGCTTGGATACCTTCTGGTTCAGTCCGCCTAGACGCAGCGGCTGCCGCGTCCGCCCCAACTCCACGCATCCCGCTGGCTACGTCTCCACAGGTCAATGTGGTCGGACTACACGACCAGATCACACCCACGACTTTGTTGTGGGGCCTATATTCGATGAGTCTTGGGGAGAATCATCCTTCTACTACCGCGGCTTGTCACCGACGTCCATGGCTGACACCGCTGCGGGCTCCCATGTCTGACGTGGCTACAGCGAGCCACGTCCCTCTGCTGCGGCCTCCTACTGTGACCGTACACTGTTGCTGCGACCCGCCTGGCCATGGCTCCCACATTCCACCCATGGATGCAGCTGCCATGGTCTCTCACTTCCGGCCATCGAGCCAGCTGCTGTATCTCACCGTGCTCCATTGGGAAAGGCTAGAGCCGCCACCTCCTACCGCCGCCTCTTGCTGCCACCACCACATGCCGCCATGGTCTTGAATCCCACTCCAGATCATTCCACCCATGAGTAACGGGAAGGTATTTTGGGAAATATGGGAGTCATAATAGGAGAATGCACAAATTTGGATGGATCGGGGCCTTGGTCATGTCATCCTTGATCCGTGCACATTAGAATTGAAAATGGGGAAAAGATCAACAATTCTAAACATGGTTCAATTATAATAATAGTTAAATATCGATTCAAACCCTAAAAAATGAAATCCAACCATGCACTATGCATGATCTGTGAGTCAATCCATTCATCAAATGATTTAAATTCATCATATGGAATAGAAAAATGAACGGGTAATAAAACCAAATGAAATCCCACACCTTACCTAGAAATAGGATCAATCGAAGGAGAGAACATGTCATTGATGGATATCCGACCACGAACTTCCTCGATGCATCATTCGTCAGCATTCATTTTTCATCATCCCCAGCAAGAGACCTTACTTATCCTTCCTCAGGGAAACTTCCAAGATTCAAAGGAAATTCTATAGTGTTATTAATTGTAACTCTCTTCCCTGCATGTGATTAATGGATGAAACACATCAACACATTTCTGAATCTTAGACACATTTCAATGTTACTGTTTCACTTGGAAACAACGTCACTACACTGTTTCATTTATGGAAGGAAACAACTGTATTGTCGCTGTGTCACAACATTGCTGCATCGTCACAATACGTTAAAAAAATTAAACATTTTAACTTTATTTTTTATTTTTCTATAAAATGTTTGAAAAATATTTTATATAGTCAACCCACTTCGGTCGAAGTTAGGTCCATCCTAAGAAAAACCCACTACTGTAAAAAACAACAGTGCCCTCAAATTTAAATTATGAGAACTCATTTAAAAGTTACTAAAACTGAGAACGTGCTCTATTTTTAATAAACATAAAATTACTTGAAACATTTATTCTGGTCACCCCACGCCTTAGAATCCTATGTCTTCTCAGCACCTAGTCTCAAAATAATCACATATAATTCCAAAAAATTTACACTGAAAATATAGGACATTACATATAAAACTTTTTCCATAAAATTTTGGATATATTTTTATTTAAATACATTATTTCAAAATTAGTAGAGAATTTTTCTCAAGAAATATTGTAGTGGTCTTTTAAAATTTCTCTTATCTACTATAATATGATTTGATGTTAATTAATATTTACTAATGATATTATTCAATGATAAAATATTTATTATTTCTCTCGATTGTTAATGGTGATGATTTTTTTACAAAACCCATTCATTTCCCATGGGTTATGCTATGATGAAATAATAAAATGTTTTTGAAACCTATTTCTTTTATATGAGTTATGATTCGATGACATGATGAAAATTTTGTGATATTGTGGCACACATATGCATGGTTTTAATTATGTTATGGGTGGTACTAGAAATATACATCCCTCCAATTCATGGGGTAAATATTTATATCTCATGATATAATTATAGGAAATGAGTTGATGTGCTCGATCCACTATGGGAAACATGTAGGGATTCCTGATACACAATGAGTAATAGTTGGCGATTCCAGATCCATAATGATTAGTGAAATATGTGTTGATTTTTGATCCACTATGAATGGATGGTCTTGATATTTAAATTTGAAACATAAAATGGTTTCTTGGCCTATGACAGCGCCACACATTTATGAAATGTTTTTATGATTATGACTTGAAATCATGGTTCATGATTGAATTATAATGATTTATCACACTTATGATTCATATCATTTAAATTTAAATTTTTTTATGCTATGACTCATGAGTATGATCTATGATAGGTTGGGTATGAACATTGTAAGTTATTATCATGATATTATACCCTTATGCTTATCTTATTCTTTTATATGATCATTAATTTATATCTCTATTTTGTACCCTTACTGAGAATCTTAAATCACCCTTTCTTATTTTTACTTTCCCTAGGTTATAAAGAAATGTTTTAATTAGGGAATGTTAATAAACATAAAAAATTTAGAATAAATTTATGAGATATGAAAAATAATGTAACTAAATAATATGTTTATGTATTCTATTCTACAAATACACTAAACCTATATGGTTTTAGTGTGAATCAAAATATTAGGTATTCAATATTCATATAAAATGATGTAATATTTATGTATAAAAATATTGGGTCACCTCACATACCCATTTAATTATTTTCAATTGGTTTTAGAGCTTGAAATTCCCTAATGGAATTGAGAAATAACAAGACCAATCTAAATAATGTCTTATTTGTAAATGGATTGAATCATAAATAGTCGAGTAAATCACAACTTCATGATGATGAAAATGAATTTATATTTAGAGAAAAAAGTATTTCTTTTAAAAATAATATGATATGAAATAATTATTTAAAATTGAGTAAGAACTCAAGGAAACTTGTTTCAATTTAGTGAAGCCAATTGAAACTGTTATATGAGTTATGTAAGTTTAAAATAGATTCTGGCATTGGAGATTGGATCATCTTGTTCAAAGGAAAAAGGAATTTAATCTAATAAGTAGTGATAAATATTCCTACCCTAAATGAATATACCACTAAAATTTTCAAGGATTTCAATAAAGATAAAATGATGAAAAAACTCATGGAGCAGTTGATATTTAGAGAGATAATCCATTATAGTTGACGCATTCTGATTTATGTGGTCCAATGTCAGAGAAATCACTAAGTGAATATAGGTATTTTATAACTTTCATTGATAAATTTACCATAATTAAATATATTATGTCTATGTAACACAAGTCTAAAGCCATGAATATATTTAAAATCTTTATTGTGATGGTTCAGATCTATTCTCCTAGAATCCAGTGTGAATAAAAATACTCATTTACATATTGGATATGAAATCCAACAAAGATTCCAAAAATTAAACATTAAAAATTAAAATATCAATAATAAATATTGAGTCAATTAAACCCTAATTATGTCCCATCCTAATCTATGTATGTCTCCCTTTTACATTTTAAGAGGCTATCTTTTAAGTTCAGGAAGTGGTTGAGGAGGATCAGTTAAGTTTCTTGGTGGATTTTTCTTAGTGGTTTCTATTGAATGCTACTGGAAAATCATTGGGAATCCAATGGAAAGTTTGGGTATTTGGACAGAGACACCAATGGTTATAGGGTCCATTAGCTAGCCGGTGGGTAGACCAGGCTAAAAAATGTTTCCTGTAGCCACCGGCCGACTAGTGGTGTTCTAGTGCATTTTTTTTAATGATGGTAGTTTTTTTATTTCTATTAATATCCTAATTAAACTATTAATCCCTATCCCCAAACTTATAAAGCTAGGAATCTTAGAGAGGAATCTCTTTAGTGTTATTGGATCCCTCTTTTATCTTCATTTGATGTTCAATTACCAGAACAATCGATTGTACTACATTTTGTATGTTTGATATGTTTTATCTCATTCTTCCTTCTCATATTTAATTTTCATCAGATCAGTGTTGTGTTGTTACAATATATAAACCATGTGATGTTTACTTCCTTATTTCTCGTATATTAGTTGTGTTTTTGGTTCCCCAAGGCCGAATCTTATTTGGTTGTGGTGAAGATCTTGGGTTTGACAATGTATGTGATCCCCTTTCTTCTTCACTAACAATGTGATCACCATATCTAATTCCTAATATATGAAATTTATATTTAGGGAATTCATTTTCCTTCTATTGTGACTCATTTCCTCTTAGTACATGGATCACATGTTCTCGTTTTAACGACCTGAGATTTTGGATCCTTTAAAAAGACATACTATGTTCAATAACTTTTGTCACATGATACACCCAATGTAGAAAAGCCATAAAAAATTAATAAGTAATTATTAATAAATCTATAATAAGAACTAATATGGGAAAGCATTAATATATTTTACCTTTAAGAGGTAAATAATTAATACAAGTTAATATTATAAAGGTTATTTCTAAGAAAAAATGTTTTCTTTGTATATTAAATTTTCATTTTAAAAATCTAAATTTATAAATTTTATAATTTAATTTTGATAAATTAAATTTCATTTTTTAATTCCACATATTTTTTTTTCGTAATAGGATTTTTTGAGATTTTTCTAAATTAATAGATTTTTTGGAGAATAGTGAAAATATAGAATAATGTCATCACTTTTATTAAATTATTTTATTATATAAATACATTGAAATATTTTGAAACCTTTTATTTATAAAATTATGTATTATAAAGTAGAATATTGTGTTTTAAATTACTTATTGTAATTTAGAAAACTTTTCTCAACATTTTGAAAATTTATATAGTGTTTTAAAGAAAATTATTTTTCAATTATTTTGTTTAATTAATTATAAAATGATGAAATGGTGTTTTTTTATTGTTAAATAAATAATATTTGACTGATAATAGTTATTTTAAAATCACTGGAATCACTAAAATTGATAATTTTATTATAATCATAAATATTTTTTCTCAAAAATAATTTTTTTCAAAATGTTAGTTTTTATGTGATACATTTTAAAATATTAATATTAATTTCCCCAAACATAGAGATTTTAATAGATAAAATTATTTTTATATTTGAGATAATAATGTTCATATTATATTATATGGGCTTTTTATTTTTTGGGTATAAAATTTAGATTTTTAGGATTAATTTTAATTTCTAAGATAATACTAAAACAACTATTTTAAAATTATTATTTAATTAATATCGAAGAAATAATATTTAATTAATTAAATTTAACTCCTTTAAATAATAAATCTAATTTGATTTATAATAAAATAGTATGTCTACAAGTTATCTTTTTTAATTTAAAAGTAAATTTTTTTTATTCCCATGTGTTTCATTTGTTGTCAATAATGGGTCAATATGTGTTTGGTGTGTTGAGATGAAGTTAGTATTATTGGATAATTTTTATGGATTTATTTAATGGAATTGGATATCATGATTAATAATGTCTCCTTTCATATGTGATTATTATTGTACAGATATTCATATAAATACATGACAAGTGTTGGTAGATGAATGAAGCTCGTCTTCTTTATGTTATTAATGTTGAAAGGCCTTGGGAATTTATCTTGAGGTGTTTGAGAAGGCCCTAAATGATTTTAAGTTAAACTAGATACCTATGTAAAGGAAAAATATAAATTACCTTACATATATAAAGGCAACCATTACTTGTGTAAGGGTAAATTCCATCATATATATAACTACATACACCATACATAAGAGTACACATATATTGTGTAAGGGTAATTTATCCCTGAGTTAAGGTAAATTGGTTACATAAGGGTACTACATAAGGGTACTCGGTGTGACATTAAGGTAAACATGTGACTTGCATAAGGATAACTGCATGGCCGCATTAGGGTACTGAGTTTATACTGAGCTTGCGTAATGGTAGTTGATGGTATATTTAAATGTACATTGATATTTACACTACTTGTGTAAGGGTACATTGAGCATTGTGTAAAGGTAGCTGGGCATGTGTAAGGGTACAAGTCAGGCAGTGTAAAGGTAACTAGTGACTTTTGAAAGGGTGAACCAACCCAGATAATGGTATATAGTGACCTGTATGAGGGTAAGCATGGTGTAAAGGAACCAACATAAGGGTAAGAAACCAATTTTATGAAAGGTTAGTAAGTGGAATTTGTGTATGAGTTATGTGCTACCACTAACAATCAATTAATAATAATAGGCTTGCTACCACCGATCTTGATATCACCATGGGTTTTACTTCCTGGATTGACACTACTAGTATTTCTACTTCTAGGAATAAAACCCTACTTTTGGGGCACTACTATGGGAAGATACCATGAAAAATTATGAAATGAGGAGATAACACTTCTGTTTGGTGAATCAGGGTATATGATATTTCATGATAGAAGGGGATGAGTGAGTTTGGATTATTGAGGCATGTATGAAGATGAAATTTCATGCATGAGATCAAGTTATGATAACAAGATATAGATTTTGGTTGATGTTGCTGCCAAGATGAGTTTTGTTCTCATTGAATAATATATGTTTTATCTTTTAATGAAATATGAGACTTTCATTATCGATAATATATACAAATTTCGAGTAAGTGCATATCACATGAAGAAATAAGAAATACCCATAGCTTGTGGTTATTTAAGAATCATTGAAGAAGAATTATAAAATAATGCATAGTATTGGTTTTATGCATTCATAAACAATGCATGATTTATTTCATGATTTAAAGGAATTATGATCCATGTTATTTATTTATGACACGAATAATTTTTGAAGTTACTAAAATCATTGATATTTGAATGTCACATGAAAGATAAAATAAGGCTTCTTCCTTCTTGGGTTTTAAATGAATATTTATGTGGTAATAAATATTATTTTATATGAGAGAAAAGTCATGAATCACTTGATCAATTTGAATTAGAAAATCCTATTTTTGAAGACCATGGGGTTTCTATAATTTATATATGGAAATATTAACTATGATATTTTGAGAATAGTATTCATGATAATTTTGGTCTATATAAATATTTGGAGCAGGTATCAATGATATTGATATTGATATTTTAGAGAACTCTTATAATTAATAGAGAGATTGATATATCCAGTATCATGGAGAAGAAGACCCAAGCCTGTCAGGTATTTGAGTGAGTATTTATTTTGGGAATTATTCTGGGATATTCAATATGAAATAATGTATAGAATAATCGAAGATATATTTTTTCATTTAATTACCCAATAAAAATAATAAAAGTACCTACTTTCAATGACCAAAGTAATTCAATATTTATGGATAATTATTATGATAATAATGATTATTATATTTATGATATTATTATTGTGAATATAAATGATACATGCAGGTGAAGAAGATGAGTTTGTGTGAATAGTGAGAACTCTTGTTATTTGTGAAAGGGAATTTTTAATAATCTTGATACATATTTGTATCAAAGAAACAATGAGTCAAAGATCAGAAAATCAATAATAAGGGTATCACATGTTCCTAAGTATTTGATGTAGAGGATTCATATCACTCATGATTTTAAATGATTTTTGAGGACAATATGATTTTCCATGGAGCTGCTTTTAACATTTTTTAAATATAGGAAATTGAATATTCTTTTATTTTTCTATCTTTATCACTTGAAATTCCATTAGACTCTATACTTATCTTCTTTGGTGTGTTTGGGAATTTAACTATGTACCAGTTAGTAATCATAATTTATGAAATTTTATTTGGAATGATAATAATATATCTAACTACCATTCCCATTTGGTCATAAATCTCATTAGGGAAATCATTACATTTCCCATCATATTTGTTTTTGGAATGATTTATACCATTTTCCATTAATTAAAATAAATAAAAAAACAAGATGAGAATACTTACATTCAAAATGGAAATATTATTAACTTAGAAGGAATAACACATAAATGATAATTATATCTTGAATTATGTGTCTCTAGGTTTTAATCTAGTTTATCCCTGATAATGATTCCTTTTAGGTTTATTAACCTAATAATTTGTTCAAGTCCTTCGTAATGGTTAGTTAAGAGTTTGTAAATTGATAAAACTTATCACCCAGGTGTGTCAAACTAGGTGCATAGTAAGGACCATTTACGTGTACTAGGTTACGATCGAGTCAAGAACAACATGCCTTTTTTGTGTTATTACCCTTTAGTACATCTGTTACATAACCACATCCACTTTTTGTATCATGAAAAGGATGGAAACTACTCCCTCTATACTTTATAGAGATTCCATGATATTTTTCTATATTAAATCTTATCCTTATACTTATCACCAGGGATAAAATTAAAGTTTTCTCATTCTATTTTACAAAGGATAAATAAAACATTTCTCTGATACCAACTATAGTGAAGAATTCATTGTATACATATTATTACACCAATTTTAACATAAATATGCTTTAAATACAAACTAAGGATCGAAAAGGGTTTGTTTATTTGGAATACTAGAATGGAAATACATCAAAGTGAGACTAAAAAAAATTCATTATTTTATTCTCCATAATGAGATCCTATGTAGTTCAAATCTCTTAAAAATTAATCAGATAAGTTAGGGAATACATAAAAAAAATGTATGATCTAAAAATCCTAATAAGGGGATAAACATGATAAGGAAATATAATCTGTGATTCAAAGGTATAACATGATATCATAAAAGAGAAGGCACATGAGTAATAACATGGGAGAATATCATTAATTATATGGTATTATGAGATCATAGAATCATTGAAAATGTGACAGAAAAATAAAACATGGCATATAAATTAGTTATGTATAACTCTAGAGACAATATCACATGGTGTACAGATTCCCATAATGGATTAGTTTCAATCCATAATCCCATATATGAAGTCTCATGAGACTAAAAGAATACCAAAAGAATTGATAGGATATATAATCACAGTTCCACCCATCACATTCATTTCATGTATATACATATGTGTGAAACATAAGGAAATATATCATAAGTCAGAACATATGAATTATCTATGGAAATAAAATGGGTTGCGTAATATTAACTCTCTTATAATAAAAATAGATTTATTAAATAAGGAATTTGAGAAGTGATCATAAGGAATGTATTACCCTATAAAATTCTGGAAATGTGAGAAAGGTATATATGTAAGGTATACATATACTATATTTATAATAATTCCATTATATTAAAGTGGGTTTCCATTGATGAATAGAAATACTTTTAAAAAATATTAAAAAACACCATTGAAAAAATAGCCTTTCCAATTTAAAAATCACTATTGAAAAAATAAATTCAAAAAATATTATAGAAATCCTTTTATTTGAAAATAACCCTGTCAATTTATATAGGAAGATTCAAGTAAAATAATTTTCATCATTATAGAAGATACGGTCCATGGTGTACATGTTAAAATAATGATTCCTGTCACATTTTTAGTTAAAAGTCAAGAAGTACATAATTTTGGAAAATAACAAGAAGATTTGTTTTTAATTTTTTTTTAAAAATCAAAAAATTTAAAAAAATAAATAAAAAATCATATAAGAGTTTTAAAATAGTTTTTAAAACTCTTTAAATAAAACATAGACAATGAGGAGAAAGAGTTTTCTACTAAAGAGTGAAATAAAGACAATTTTCCTTTGATAATATTTTCCCAAAATTTTTAAGTACCAAAGAGAGGAAAATTGTTCCATTACTTGAAAATTTCATGAATAATTATTGTAGAATAAAATGGAATGGTTTCATTAGACAATGAATAAATAATTTTCTTTATTTTCAATTCAAGTATAAACAAATCCAAATAAAATGAGATTGAATCATAAACCCTTACCACCTTGGTAATATTTGAATTGAAATCACCATTAATGAATTAAATGAATTATAACTTAAAATAATATTATGTATGAATTATTAATGATATAATTGTAAAGGGATTTTATATACACCAAATAAAATAAATTAGGTGCATAAAAGAACATGCATGTCAAAGAAGGAAGTTTTGAGGCAGAAACCCTTACCTCGAGTCCAGGATTTCCGTGTATGTTTTTATACCTCATATATAAGAGAATTATTTTAATTATCTATTTTATTAAAGAATATTTCTAGGTTTAATTAATTATAGTTAAAAAATTTACATCATCTATTTAAATGACTCATTTATTTACTTAAACATTTATCTTCTCATTGGGTGTTTTGAGGATGCTCAGTTCATTAATTCCAAATATTGTCGGTGTGTTGATCATAGTAAAAGTGGTAATTATTTCTTTATATAATGAATAATAATCATGAAATAATTATTATTTCCATATAACAATTATACTTTTAAAATATCCATGAATTGTGGCAGTGAAAAATTAACTATGTTATAATCATGGTGATGATATGCCGTACATACGCATGAGTAACATTTCCATTTTTCAACGATCATGTTGGAAAGAAGGTGAGGATAATTTTAACTTTAAAAAATGTTAATTATATCATAAATATAATATTATTTCATTAAAAACACTTAAATATACTATCCATGTGATGAGGTAATAAAATAAATGAATCACATCACTTCGTGAGGCGGTATTCCACCAAACACATGAATGACATTATCAATTTAAATGGATTTTTTGGTAATAAACTATATGATATATTAATTTTAAAGAATTTTTAATATTTAAATATTATCATATATAAAAATTAAATATAAAATTATTAATTATCATAGAGGGAAATGATAGAAAATGAATTACATCAGTTTGAAAGGCATTGGTTTTCCGTACAGATGAATGATGGTTTCGTTTCCCATTTAATATAAGTGGAGAGAGATTTAGGTTATTACATTAACCATATAACATATTATTATATGGGAGATAATAATTTTATTACATGATCATTATTGAATAATATTTTAAAATGTGGAATTAGAAATATAAAATGAATGATCGGTTAAGAATGTTGCCACTTCTTCGGATCACCTCTTTGGGATTACACCTAAAACCATCCTGTATTGGATTTATGATCAAAAAAAGGATTTCATGATGAGTTAATGGAATTAAGTAATTAATTTTGTAAGTTATTGGGTGAACCAATGGGTTATGAATGTTTGTAAAGGAGAGGATAGGGGGTTCCCTTTTATAAGGGTGGAAGAGTGGGATTCTTGTAAATACCCAAAACTATTCAATAATGGGAAGTCACTATCAAGAAAAATGCCTAAAAATTTGACAAATAAAGGAGTTGGGGATATATAAGCTTGATACACATCTGTAACATTAATAATAAATATTTTTTCAACATGTAATCCTCCTAACCTATAACATTACTCAATTTTACCCTTTTATTTTTTTACCACGGTAACAATTTTTTTTAATGTTTTTACAATTAATTATGACCAACAATTATGTTGAACATTTTATGAAATATAAATTATTATTATTTGACATATGGAATCATTTTTATCAAATTAAAATAATATAATTGGAATAATTTAATTTAAAATTAAACCCACAGACCTATCACAGAAAAAGGTTTTAATTATGTTATGGGTGGTACTAGAAATATACATCCCCACAATTCATTGGGTAAATATTTATATCTCATGATATAATTATAAGAAACGAGTTGATGTGATTAATCCACTATGGAAAACATGTAGGGATTCCTGATACACTATGAGAAATAGGTGGTGATTCCAGATCTGTAATGATTAGAGAAATATGTGTTTATGTTTGATCTACTATGAATGGATGGTCTTGATATTTAAATTTGACACATAAAATGGTTTCTTTCCCTATGGTAGAGCCAAAAATTTATGAAATGTTTTTATTCTTATGACTTCAAATAATGGTTCACGATTTAATTATAATGATTTATCACACTTATGATTCATATCATTTAAATTTAAAACGTTTTATGCTATGACTCAAGATTGTGATCTATGATAGGTTGGGTATGAACATTTTAAGTTATGATCATGATATCATACCCTTATTCTTATCTTCTTCATGTATATGATAATTTATTTATATCTCTATTTTCTACCCTTACTGATAATCTTAAATCACCCTTTCTTATTTTTTACTTTCCCAAGGTTATAAGAAAATGTATTAATTAGGGAATGTTAATAAATATAAAAATTTAGAATAAATTTATGAGATATGATAAATAATGTAACTAAATAATATGTTAATGTATTCTATTCTCCAAATACCCTAAACCTTTATGGTTCTAGTGTGAATCATAATATTATGTATTTAATATTCATATAAAATGATGTAATATTTATTTATAAAAATATTTTGTCACCTCACATACCCATTTAATTATTTTCAATTGGTTTTAGAGCCTGAAATTACCTTAATGATATATTATTATTCTATTATGGAACATTACAAATTAGTTGATGAGAAATGATTTATGACCTTTGATGAAAAAGGTTTTAATTTATAGAAGGAGATAACGATGCCTTATTTATTATCCCTAATATGGGATATTCTTGTTGCTGCTCTTCATGGATTCACAATGATGAAGGATATTACAACATGATCTATAACTGATAAGAAGAAAAATGAAAATAATAGGAAAACCATGAATTATATACTATCTTAATTATACTAAAAAAATTTAACCAAGGTTATGGGGTTAAAAACAACCAATTAAATATTGGATAAAATTAATAGAATATATGAAGGAAAAAAATGTGAAGGTTGAAAAACTGTAACTGTGTAAGATATAGTTTGAATATATTAGAATTTAGGAGGAAGAATCAATTTGATGAATTTTTTATAAGAGTTATTATTATTAAAATTTCAATTAGTGGGTTGGGAGAAAAATGATGATTACACTATGGTTATGAACCACATGAGAATAGTTTTTGATAGATTTTATGCCAAAATATGATCTTTTAAAGATAGATATCTTGATGAATTTACAATTGATGAATAACATAGAACTCTAATTAACAATAAAATGATAAGAGGATATGCTCTTAAAAGAAAAGGAAATAAGGAGAAGAAAACTGACTTTAAATATCTCAAAGTGTTGAAAATTGAATATGAAGAAATATGTTCATGTAGAGAGGAAAATATGGAAGACTATGTTTAGACACTTTCTCTCATTTAAAAAAATATTACCAGAGGAATATGAGGTAAGTACAAAGGAAAACTACCTCTTAATTTCTTAAAATATGGGAATGTTAGTCATTTATCTATCTAATGCCCCTCGAAAATCAATAATGAATGTGAAAATTAGAATATTCATAAAGTTTCATCCTATAAAGAAATATCACAGTCGATAATTCCAACATACTTTAAAGGGAAGAATAAATCACACCGAGTATTTTTTGAAGAAACTTCTTATCAATTGAAGAAGGGGTTTTTATACAGTTATTGCTGTAATGATGAAAAAGGAAACATAATGGGAATCATCTCATAAGGTCCTCATGACTTAGGAATAGAAATAAATTAATTCATCAGATAATGACTCACATAGTGAAAAAGAATATGCTATTGAATAAAGATATCTAGCCAAAGAATACACCCCAAAGATGGAGATTAAGATTCTCTTAAAATAAATTAAAATTTTAAGAAATAAGAATTCACACCTAAAGAGAAATTATGAATAATTAAAATAGGTTAGAACTACGAAATAAAATATCATAGAAGAAGTGAAAAAATTGGAACTAAAGAATGTATAAAAGAATAAGATGTTAATGATATGGCCTCCACACTCATCATTAGGGATAAAGAGGATGATCGATTAATAATTTTTTTGATTTTGAAAAGTAGACAATGATAGAAAAATATAGCTACAAAAAGGTATTGATGTTTTAGGTTAATATTCTAACCATCATAAATTTATAAATTATAATAATAAAATTGTGGAACATGAAATAAAAATCACTGAGAAAAGTTTATTATAGAATTAAGTCTTTATTTTATAAAATATATGAGAAAAAATGCAACTGGTCTAATCTAGAAAATCAAAAGAAAATTCAAAATATGGTCATATGCGAAAAGAGAAAAATTATGAGAAATTATACATATGAGTCTCAGATATATAGATAATAATTTATTAAGCACGTTTAGTGAAAACATATCAACAAAAGACTTAAAATAATTAAAGATAGAATTCTATCTAGATAAAAAAATTATACCAAAGAATAATGTTTCACAGATATTTTTGGTGTTGTTGTGTTCATCGTTATAAAACGTAAAACTACTTGTATGACATGTCTCTTACCAATATAAATAAGGATCATACATTAAGTTGGATTCATCATCAATAATTATAAAGAATAATTTTATGTGTCCAAATCCATAAAGGAATATTTAGATGAAATATAAATTTGAATGTTCTAAAGAAACATAGGGAAGATATGGTGATGATGGACACATTACAATTGACTTTGTTTTAATTAAACTAACATAATATAATTATCAGTACAAATCATGGAAGAGTTATAAACAAGATCATTAAGCTCACGTTTTGATTTTTTTTAAAGAAATAAGTACTAATAAGTCATGGAGTGTAGATAGTAGCTATTCTTTACATATTTTCTGAGATCTAAAAAATATTATGAATATGGATAAGTATGAGGGAAAATTTAATATTTTTTTAATGAAATCTCTTTGAATGTTAATTTTTTTTAATTTAAGGAACTGGGAAAGAACTAGACCAATCTCAATAATGTCTTATTTGTAAATGGATTAAATCATAAATAGTTGAGTACATCACAACTTCATGATGATGAAAATGAATTTATATTTAGAAAAAAATGTATTTCTTGTAAAAAGGATATGATATGAAACAATTATTTAAAATTGAGTAAGAACTCAAGGAAAAGTTTTTCAATTTAGTGAAGCCAATTCAAACTATTATAAGAGTTCTGTAAGCTGAAAATAGTTTGGGTCATTGAAGATTGGATCATCTTGTTCAAAGGGAAAAGGAATTTAACCTAATAAGTAGTGATAAATATTCCTACCCTAAATGAATATACCACTAAAATTTTCAAGGATTTCAATAAAGATAAAATGATGAAAAAACTCATGGAGCAGTTGATATTCAAAGAGATAATTCATTAGAGTTGATGCATTATAATTTATGTGGTCCAATGTCAAAGAAATCAGTAAGTGAATATAGGTATTTCATAACATTCATTGATAAATTTACCATAATTACATATATTATGTCTATGTAACACATGTCTCAAGCCCTGAATATATTTAAAATCTTTAGTGTGATACCTCAGATTCATTCTCCAAGAATCTAGTGTGAATAAAAATACTCATTTCCATATTACATATGAAATCCAACAATGAAAACCAAAATTAAACATCCAAAATTAAAATATCAATAATAAATATTGAATCAGTTACACCCTAAGTATGTCATATCCAAATCTAGGTATGTATCTCTTTTACGTTTTAAGAGGTTATCTTTTAGGTTCACGAAGTGGCAGAGGAGGATAAGTGAAGTTTCTTGGTGGATTTGTCCTAGTTTCTCCTATAGAAATCTACTGGGCAATCATTGGGAATCCAATGGATATTTTTTGTATTTGGACATAGACACCAATTGTTATATGGTCCATCGGCTAGCTGGTGGGAAGACTAGGCTACAAAAAAGTTTCCTATAGCCACCAACCGACTAGTGGTGTTCTAGTGCATTTTTTAATGATGGTAGTTTTTTAATTTCTATTAATATCCTAATTAAACTATAAATACCCATCCCCAAACTTATTAAATTGGGTATCCTAGAGAGGAATCTCTTTAGTGTTATTGGAACCCTCTGTTATCTTCGATTGGTGTTTAATTACCAGATCAATCGATTGTACTACATTTTGTATGTTCGATAAGTTTTCTCTCATTCTTCCTTCTCATATTGGATTTTCATCGGATCATTATTGTGTTGATACAATATATAAACCATGTGATGTTTACTTCAATATTTCTCATAGATTGGTTGTGTGTTTGGTTCCCCAAGGCCGAATCTTATTTGGTTGTGGTGCAGATCTTGGGTTTGACAATGTATGTGATCCCCTTTCTTCTTCACTAACCATGTGATCACCATATCTAATTCCTAAGATATGAAATTTATGTTTATGGAATTACTTTTCCTTCTATTGTGACTCATTTCCTCTTAGTACATGGATCCCATGTTCTCATTGTAACAACATGAGATTTTGGATCATTTAAAAAGACATACTATGTTCAATAAATTTTGTCACATGATACACCCAATGTAAAAAATCCATAAAATATTAATAAGAAATTAATTTTAAATCTATAATAAGAACTAATATGGGAAACCATTAATATATATTACATTTTGAAGGTAAATAATTAATACAAGTTAATATTAAAAAAGTTATTTCTAAGAAAAAATGTTTTCTTTATATATTAAATTTCCATTTTAAAAATCTAAATTTATAAATTTTATAATTTAAATTTTATAAATTAAATTTCATTTTTCAATTTGACAGAATTTTTTAATTAAGATGAATTTTTTAGATTTTTCTAAATTAATCTATTTTTAAGAGAATAGTGAAGATACAGATTAATGTCATCACTTTTATTAAATTATTTTATTATATAAATACATTGAAATATTTTGAAATATTTTATTTATAAAATTATGTATTATAATGTAGAATAAAGTGTTTTAAAATACTTATTTTAATTTAAAAAATCTTTCCCAACATTTTTAAAATTTATATAGTGTTTTACGAAAAATTATTTTTCAACTATTTTGTTTAATTAATTATAACATGTAGAAATGATGATTTTTATTTTATATTGTTAAATAAATAATATTTAACTGACAATATTTATTTTAAATTCATTGGAATCACTAAAATTGATAATTTTATCATAATCATAAATATTTTTTCTTAAAAATAAACATTTTCAAAAAGTTGGCTTTTACGTGATACATTTTATAATATTAAGATCAATTTCCCCACACATAGAAAGTTAAATTGATAAAATTATTTTTATATGTATGATAATAATGTTCATATTATTTAATATGGGCTCTTTATTTTTTGGGTATAAAATTTAGATTTTTAGGATTAATTTTAATTTCCAAGATAATACTAAAACAAATATTTTAAAATTATTGTTTTATTAATATGAATGAAATAATATTTAATTAATTAAATTTTACTCCTTTAAGTAATGAATATAATTTTATTTATAATAAAATATTATGTCTACATGATATATTTTTTAATTTAAAAGTTAATTTTTTTATTCCCAAGTGTTTCATTTGTTGTCAATAATGGGTAAATATGTGTTTGGTGAGTTGAGATGAAGTTGGGATTCTTGGATAATTGGTCTGGATTTATTTAATGGCATTGGATATCATGATTAAGAAATTATCCTTGCATATGTGATTATTATTTTACTGATATTCATTGAAATACATGACAAGTGTTGGTAGATGAAGGAAGCTTGTCTTCTTCATGTGATTAATGTTGAAATGCCTTGGGAATTGAGCCTGAGGTGTTTGTGAAGGACCTAAATGATTTTAAGATAAACTGGATACCTACGTAAAGGAAAAAATAGAAATTACCTTACATATATAAAGTCTACCATTACTTGTGTAAGGGTAAATTCCATCATATATATGGCTACATACACCATACATAAGGGTACACATATCTTGTGTAAGGGTAATCTATCCCTGAGTTAAGGTAAATAGGTTACATATGGGTACTGCATAAGGGTACTAGGTGTGACATAATGGTAAATAGGTTACTAGCATAATGCTAACTGTAAGGCCTCATTAGGGAACTGAGTTTGTTCTGAGATTGCAAAATGGTAGTTGAAGGTATTTTTAAATGTACATTGATATTTACACTACTTGTGTAAGGGTATATTGAACACTGTATAAAGGTAGCTGGGCATGCATAAGGGTACAAGTCAGGTAGTATAAAGGTAACTAGTGACTTTTGTAAGGGTGACCCAACCCAGATAATGGTATGTAATGACATGTAAAAGGGTAAGCATGGTGTAAAGGATCCCACATAATGGTAAGAAAACAAGGTTATGAAATGTTAGTAAGTGGAAGTTTTTTATGAGTTATGTGCTACCACTAAGAATCAAGTGCTTCCACTAAGAATTGATTAGTACTACCAGGCTTGCTACCACCGAGCTTGATATCACCATGGGTTTTACTACCGGGATTGATCCAACTAAGATTTTGTACTTCAAGGTATAAAACCGTTACTTTTGTGGCACTACTATGGGAAGATACCATGAAAAATAAAGAAATGAGGAGATAACACTTCTGTTTGGTATATAAGGGTATTTGTTATTTCATGATAGAAGGGGATGAGTGAGTTTGAATTATTGAGGCATGTATGAAGATGACATTTCATGCATGATAATCAAGTTATGATAACAAGACATTGATTTTGGTGGATGTTGCTGCCAAGATGAGTTTTGTTCTCATTGAATAATATATGTTTTATGTTTTAATGAAATATGAGACTTTCATTATCGATAATATATACAAATTTCGAGTAAGTGCATATCACATGAAGAAATAAGAAATACCCATAGCTTGTGGTTATTTAAGAATCATTGAAGAAGAATTATAATATAATGCATAGTATTGGTTTTATGCATTCATAAACAATGCATGATTTATTTCATGATTTAAAGGAATGATGATCCATGTTATTTATTTACCACATGAACATTTTTTGAAGTTACTAAAATCATTGATATTTGAATATCACATGAAAGATAAAATAAAGCTGCATCCTTCTTGGGTTTTAAATGAATATTTAACTGAGAATAAATATTATTTTATATGAGAGAAAAGTCATAAATCACTTGATCAATATGAATTAGAAAATACTATTTTTAAAGACCATGGGGTTTCCATAATTTAAATATGGAAATATTAACTATGATATTTTGAGAATAGTATTCATAATAATTTTGGTTTATATAAATATTTTGAGCAGGTATCAATGATATTACTATGGATATTTTTGATAACTCTTATCATTAAAAGAGAGATTGATATATCCAGTATCATGGAGAAGAAGACCCAAAACTATTTGGTATTTGAGGGAGTATTTATTTTTGGAATTATTCTGAGATATTTAATATGAAATAATGTACAGAATAATTGAGGAGATAATTATTCATTTAATTATAAAATTAAAATAATAAAAGTACCTACTTTTAATGATCATAGTAATTCAATATTTATATATAATTATTATGATAATAATGAGGATTATATTTATGATATTATTATTGTGAATATAAATGATATAGCAGGTGAAGAAGATGAGTTTGTGTGAATAGTGAGAACTCTTGTTATTTGTGAAATAGATTTTTTTAGAAGATTGATACATATTTGTATCAAAGATATAATGAGTCAAAGATTAGAAAATCAATAATAAGGGGATCACATGTTCCTAAGTATTTGATTAAGGGAATTCAGATCACTCATGATTTAAAAGGGTTTTTGAGGGCAATATGATTTTCCATGGATCCTCTTCCAACATTTTTGACATATATGAAATTGAATATTCTTTTCATTTTCTATCTTTATAACATGAAATTCCATGAGAATCCATACTTATCTTCTTTGGTGTTTTTGGGAATTTACCTATGTCCTAGTTATTAATCATAATTTAATAAATTTTATTTGGAATGATAATAATATATCTAACTACCATTCCCATTAGGTTATACATCTCATTATGGAAATCATTACATTTCACATCATATCTGTTTTTGGAAAGATTTATAACATTTTCTACATGAACTAAAATAAATAAAAAACAAGATGATAATACTTACATACAAAATGGAAATATTATAAAATTCGAAGGAATAACATATAAATGATAATTATATCTTGACTTATGTGTCTCTAGGTTTTAATCTAGTTTATCCCTAATAGTAATTACTTTTAGGTTTATTAACCTAATAATTTGTTCAAGTCCTTCATACTGGTTTGTGAAGAGTTTGTAAATTTATAAAACTTATCACCTAAGTGTGTCAAACCAGGTTCATCGTAAGGACCATTTATGTGTACTAGGTTATGATCGAGTCAAGACCAACATGCCTTTTTTAGTGTTATTACCCCTTAGTACATCTGTTTCATAACCACATACACTTTTTGTATCATGAAAATGATGTAAAATACTCACTATAAACATCATAGAGATTCTAGTATATTTTTATATTTTTAGTCTTATCCTTATACTTATCACCAGGGAAAAAATTAAAGTTTTCTCATTGTATTTTCAAAAGGTTAAATACAACATTTCTCTGATACCAACTATAGTGACCCATTCATTTAATACATATTATTACAAGATTTTTAACATAAATATGCATTAAATACAAACTAAGGGTAAAAAAGGATTAGTTTATATGGAATATTAGATTTAAAATACATCACAGTGAGACTAAAATAAAAATTCATTATTTTATTCTCTATAATGAGATCCTAAGTAGTTCAAATCTCTTAAAAATTCTTAGGATAAGTTAGGGAATACATAGAAAAATGGGTGATCTAAAAATCCCAATAAGGGAATAATCATGATAAGGAAATATAATGTGTTATTCAAAGGTATAACATGATATCATAAAGGGAAGACTCATAAGTAATAACATGGGAGAATGTCATATAGAATATGGTATCATGAGATCATACAATCATAGAAAATGTGATAGAAAAATAAAACATGATGTAAAAATTAGTTATGGATAACTCTTGGGACAATATCACATGGTGTAAAGAGTCCCATAATGGATTGGTTTCACTCACTAATCCCATATATGACGTCCCATGAGACTAAAAAAATACCAAAAGAATTGATAGGAAATATAATTATAGTTCCCCCCATAACATTCATTTCATGTATATACATATGTGTGAAACATAAGGAGGTATATCATAAGTCATAACATATGAATTATCTATGGAAATAAAATTGGTTGCATAATATTAACTCATCCAATAATCAAAATAGATTTATTAAATTAGGAATTTGATAAGTGATCATAAGGAATATATTACCCTATAAAATTCAGGGTAAGTGAGAAAGGTATATATATACGGTATATATATACTATATTTATAATAATTTTATTATACTAAAGGGTTTTTGATTGATGAATAGAAATAATTTTAAAAATTATTTAAAAACATCTTTGAAGAAAATAACCTTTCCTATTTAAAAATCACTATTGAAATAATAAAAATCAAAAAATATTATAGAAATATTTTTATTTGAAAATAACTCTAGAAATGTATAAAGTAAGATTCAAGTAAAATAATTTTCATAATTATAGAAAATACAGTATGTGCTGTACGTGTTAAAATAATGATTCCTGTCACATTTTTAGTAAAAAGTCAAGAATTACATCATTTTGTAAAATAAAAAGAAGATTATTTTTTTAAATTTTTTTAAAAAAGTAAAAAATTTATAAAATGAAATAGAAAAACATATAAGAGTTTTAAAACAATTTTTAAAAAACTTTAATGAAAACGTACACAATGAGGAGAAAGAGTTTTCTACTGAAGAGAGAAATAAAGAATATTTTCCTTTGAAAATATTTTCTCAAAATTTTTAAATACCAAAGAGAGGAAAATTGTTCAATTAAATGAAAATTTCATGAATAAATATTGGAGAATAAAATGTAATGGTTTTATTAGAAAATGAATAAATAATTTTCTTTAATTTCAATTCTAGCATAAACAATTCCAAATAAAATGATATTGATTCGTAAACCCTTACCACCTTTGTAATATTTTAATCAAATTAAACATTAATGAATTGAATTATATATAACTTAAAATACTATTAATTATGAATTATTAATGATATAATTGTAATGGGATTGTATATACACCAAAGAAAATAAATTAGGTGCAGAAAAGAACATGCACGTCAAAGATGGAAGTTCTGAGGCCGAAACCCTTACCTTGAGTCCATGCTTGCCGTGTATGTTTTTTTACCTCATATATAATAAAATTATTTAAATTATTTGTTTTATTAAATAAATTTTCTAGGTTTAATAAATTATAATTAAACTATTTACATCATTTATTTCAATGAATCATTTAATTACTTAAACATTCATGTTCTCATTGGGTGTTTTGAGGATGCTTAGTTCGTTATTTCAAAATAGTGTCGGTGTGTTTACCACATTGAAAGGGTAATTATTTCATTATATAAATAATAACAATCAGGAAATAATTATTATTATTTATATAACAATTATACTTTTAAAAATATCCATGAATTATGGTTATGAAAAATGGACTATGTTATAATCATGGAGACGATATGTTGTACGTACACATGAGTAACATTTCCATTTTTTGATGATCATGATGGAAAGAAGGTGAGGATATTTTTAACATTAAAAAATGATAATTATATCATAAATATAATATTACTTCATTAAAAACACTTAAATATACTATCCATGTGATGGGGTAATAAAATAAACGAATCACATCACTTCGTGAGGCGGTATTCCACCAAACACACAAATGACATTATCAATTTAAATAGATGGTTAGGTAATAATCTATATGATATATTAATTTTAAATAATTTTTAATATTTAATTATTATCATATATAAAAATTAAATACATAATTTTTTAATTATAATGGATAGAAATGATAGAAAATTAATTACATTAGTTCGCGAGGCATTGATTTGCTGTACAGATGAATGATGGTTTCGTTTCCCATTTAATAGAAATGGAGAGAGATTTAGGTTATTACATTTACATTATAACATATTATTATATGGGGGATAAAAATTTTATCATATGATCCTGATTGAATCATATTTTAAAAGGTGGAATTAGAAATATAACATTAATGATCGGTTAAGAATGTTACCTCTTCTTCGGATCACCTCTTTGGGATTACACATAAAACCATCCTGGATTGGATTTATGATCAAAAAAAGGATTTTATGATTAGGTAAGGTAATTAAGGAGTTAATTTGGGAAGTTATTGGGTGAACCAATGGGTTTTGAAAGTTTGTAATGCAGAGGATATGGGGTTTCCTTTTATAAGGGTGGAGGAGTGGCATTCTGGGTTAAATACATAAAACTATTCAATAATTAGAAGTCACTCTTAAGAAAAATGCCTAAAAATATTACAAATAAAGGATTTGGGGATATATAATCTTGATACACACCTATAAAATTTATAATAAACATTTTTTTGAACATGTAATCCTCTTAACCTCTAATGTTACTCAATTTTACACTTTTATTTTTTTTACCACGATAACAATTTTTCTTACTATTTTTACTATTAATTATGACCAAAAATTAAGTTTAACTTTCTATGAAATATAAATTATTATTATTTGAAATATGGAATACTTTTTATCAAATTTAAATAATATAAGGGGATGAATTTCATTTAAAATTAAACCCACAGACTTGTCATAAAAAATTGTTTATCATGAAATGCGTTTTTCAAGCATAAGATGGTCTTATAATAAAGATATTAAAAGTAATAATAATTAAATGAATTTAAATAAATATTTATAGATATATAATCTATACATTTAATTTAATTTATTCCTCATTAGGGTTTATTTTATTTTGTTAAAATGGAGATACATTATGCTCTTTAATTTAAAGAAAAAGTGTTTTAAAGACTAAAAATAAACTTATATTAAAATTTATTATAAAGATGATTTAATTTAACTACTTTTAGAATATATAAATAAATAATAATTATGTTACTTTTAAATCATATTAAATAATATTGTGACTTTTAAATTACTTAATTTATTAAAAAGAATTGAAAATTTTACAAAAAAATAGATATTTTTTTACTATTCACTAATAAAATAAATATTTAAAAAAAACCCAAAATTTAACTATTTGTTCACATATTTTTCCTTGGTGTATATATCTATTAGTTTTTCTTTAAACTTATATCAGTTGTGTTTCACCTCATCTCTAAACCTTTGTGGTTGTGTTTTCATCATTGTTGGCTCTTTTTTTTAATAAGCACATTTTTGGGTTGTGAGGAAACTTGAGGAAATAAGAGAGGACATATGTAAAGATACTTTTTTGGGGAAAATAAATTAAAGTATATATATGTATTTTGGTTTTAATTAATGGAGTCTGGTTATAAATGGGTCAGGTGTTGTCATAGGTTCCTCGTAATTTGAGAAGCTTTAAAGGGGGTCAAGTTGTTTTGTAAGGTAAATGGGATGAAAAAACATATACAAAACATTTAAAGACCATGTAAATGGATTAAGCATCATATATTGTACAAGTTTTTTTAATATTAATTTGAGTTTATGGGGTTTTTCAGCCTATTCCATTAAAAATAATTACACTACATGCAACTATATTACATATCATGAAATTACCCTACCAACTATTTTAAAGCATATTGTGCGGATGATTTTCCTTTCACCCTTATGTAGTTTTTTCCTCTAGGGATGTGGATTCCTTTCAGGAAATTATAGAGTTCCAACCTCCCTTTAGGATGTCCCACTTGTGTGATCAATCCCTGGTAAGTGGTTTTGGCCCATTTCCCTTCACTCCCTTGTTTGTCCAAACATTGCGGTGTAATCTCTTGACCGTGTCCATTGTTGGTTTTGATATTGATAATTTTTGATCTAGAATACTTTTTAAGATCATCCAAACCTTCTTCATCATGATTTTTTCCATTGTAAGAATTGTTTGATTGATATTTAAAGGTATAGGGTATAAACCTTAACCACATGGTTTGATTATTATCAAGTCTATGAAATATTAAAATTTCACCAATATAACATGCAATAAATAAATTAAATGATGAATTGAATTATCCTATGGTTTTCCTTTGGATATAATTAGTTATTGAATGTGATTGTGACTACCATTTGGGTGAACAAACCCTTGAATATAAAAGAATTATTTAAATGATTAAAGTAGGATTAGCATGACATAGATTATGGGTGTTATCTAGATATAGATTCACATTACCTTGGATTTGTTTTATGATTACTAGAATATTATTGGTTATGACCAATTGATATTTAGAATTTGTAAATTAAAGATAAATGGTGATTTTCATAATTAATCATTGATAATGTTGATGTGATATTGTGATATCCTTATTTCTATAAATTGTGTTATGATTAAAGGATGAAATGACTAAAAAGGGTTTTTTCCTAGTGATACATGTTGAAATTCACATATAGTGGGATAGGCCTAGTGAAACATGCTGAAATGTTTATATTGAGGTATAGTCCCAACGACACATGATGAAATGATGATGTGAAGGGATTATCCTAGTTTAATTTTTGAAATTATTATATAGAGGTATAGACATTGTTACATAATATGAAATGCTTATATAAAAGGCTTGACCCAAAATAGATGATGAAATTCTTATATAGTGAGTTTGAACCAGATTACTGTGATTTATAACTTTGTTATAATGTTTTGGTTGGAGTGGTTGTAAGACATGCTCAGATATATTCCAACATGGAATCGAGGTAGGTTATGTTTTACATTGGTTATAAGTTTTTGGTTGGCATGTTTGTGAGACATGCTCAGAGACATCCCGATATGCTATCAAAGTAGGCTGATGTGGTATTAAGTTAATTGTTTAATTAATTAATACACTTTTTATTGCCTTTTCACATACACTCGTTTTCAGATTGTATATATTTATACACAGTGGTGTTGACCTACTAAGTTATACTCACACTATATTTAGGCCACCATGTGGCACCTGAAAAAATTATATAGGTGTAGTTTTTGATAAGGGGAAATGACATTGATGTTGATTTTTCTCTTTACTAGATGGGCTAGAGTGTGTAGATGGGACCGATATGGTGTTTGAGAGTGAGGGCTTTTCGGTATTTTGTGGAGTCTTCTAGTCTTTTACTTTTATTGTTTCTAGAATGACATTTTTTACACTCTAATACATCACTTCATTATTCTTAAATTATTAATTATATTTTTTAGTTGGGTTTCATTGTTGGTTTTATACTATATTATATGGCATTCATTATTTACTCACTTTGATATATAGTTATTTGGATATTTTTTTTCTATCCTATAAACTCTATATAAAGGGGTTATATTCGCCCCACAACACATATTAAACTCTCACTTCTAGTTGGAAGCCTCTCACGTATGGGGAGGTGCACTTGAGGCCTCATAACCAACCCTTTCTGGCCACACGAGAGCGTTTCGAATCAGGGGACATTAAAAAGTGGTATAACATATAGAAACACTTTGTTTTCATTTTTATTAAAATTTTGGAAAGTTAGAGAGGAGAATAGGATGTGTTAGACAAGGTAATGATCTTGTGCATGGGAGTATCTGACCCTTGTATGGGGGAAAATCTGAGTGCCTAGTGGTGTATTGCTGTTTATATTGTGTACTTGTTACAGTTTATGTTATTTCACCTTGGGTTATTCACATGTTGTGTGAGGTTATTACTTTATGATGTTATTGATTATTGATATTTATACTCATGGAATGGTATGGTGCATATTAATGCATCATAATTGGCATATAGTGATATATATTGATATGAATTATTCATGATAGGGACATATTTACATTACATGTGATATATAAATTCTTGTTGAATTGTTATATGAGATATCTGTTATATCTAGTAAATGAAATAAATAAACTATCTTGTCATGCAAAAAAACTTGTAATCCATGTCTAGAGAGACCATGAGTTAGTGGTTCTTAGTTGTTTTCACTTATTGGGTTAAACTTGTTGTTTAGGCCAGTATTCTAATGCATGTGTTTGTCTTGAAGAGAAAATGACTCCTCATTATCTTTGAGTTGAGCATTAAGAGAGTGGATATTAGAACACTCCAAACATAGGGGAATCAAAGCTTCCTATAGTTCTTTAGTATCAGAGGGATATTAAGCTTCGTGATTGATTCTTGAGGGTCATGAGATCCAGGGAAAGACAGATAGTTCACACATTACCTTCAATGTATGTACTGATGAGAATGTTTCATCTATAGCATCTTCCTATGTTCACTAGGGAGGGAGGACCTTAGGAATCCAAGTTATAAATCTAGTAAATCTAGATGATATTTAAGAATATTGAGTTACTCGATGAATGGAGGGTAAATATTTATGTGTATATGCTTCATGGACCATCCAAGAATTTGTGTCACATTCTGGAGAAGGAAAGAGAGCAAGAGGAATTAGATTATAAGGAATTCAAGATGAATTAACTAGGATATTTATTTCCCAATATGTTGAGGTATGATAATCCTCATGAGTTCAAGCACCTAGTATAGGAGGGAATGTTGGTGCTAGAATACACTGAATGTTTCATTGATCTACAGTGCTTTGTACAATCTTTGGCAGCTGATGTTATTTCTAAGGAGATATGTTTTTAGGATGGTTTTCACTATGAGATCAGATTTTAGGTGAACATGTTCCATATAAGAAGTCTTTTATATGTGATAAATCATGCACTCATCATGAAAGGAAATTTGAGAGGGGCCTCAAGCAGCTTTCAGGCTGTTTCAGTTGGGAAAATAATGAGCTCTTCTTCTAGTGGAAAGAAGTGTTGTTATGAAATTTTTCTCCAAGTAACAGTGGTTAGAGTAGTTAGGTTAATGAGAAGTTATCTTAGGACCCTAATTCGTTGTTGTGATATCAGTGTGGAAATATGGATCACAAATGTACTTATTGTTCATACCCCTCTTTGGATTCTCTTGATTGTAGAAGGTTAGGCCACCTAAAGAGGTTTTATAGGGGAATACTATAGGAGAGTTGTGGAATGGGAACATGACAGGTCCTAGAGTCTTGTAAGGACTCAATTACAAATTAGTAGATATGAAGCTGGAGTTCTATATAATATTTTGGTTGAGGTAGGGGATGTGATTTCCCCATGTAGGAAAAAAGTACCAAGAAGAGGGTATAGCTTAGGGGGGTTAAGATAGATCTCATGTCGTATAGGGTGGTCAGATGCATGTCTTGCAGAATACCCTAGTAAGTGTGGATTTAGGACTATCTACTATTAGAGGTATGATTCTTATATCATCTACCATTTCTTATGTTTTATTTGATACAACAAGACTATATTCCTTTTTTATTCCCAATTTTTGTAAATGGTTTGGTCTAGTATTTTAAAATATTTGATGGTGTTTTGACCATCATCACACTATTAGGAGTTCAGTTAGAGTACATCATGTGTTTCAAGGTGTAATCTCTAAATATTTGTGGTTACCATTTCTTTTGGGAACTGTTTATACTGGAAATGGCAAGATTTGTCTTGATTCTTAGTATGGATTGGTTATTTAAATACTTGGATCATATCTATTGTTACTAGAGAATATTTAACTTTCTATATCTAGAAGTAGGGAGCTATTCGCACCAGAGAGTGTGGGATATTTAGGCTGGTCATGCAAGACCAATTCATTGTAGATTGGATTGTATCAAGGATAAAATAATCATTATTTCTCTAGATTATGGTGGAATGAAATATGAATATTTTCCTCTTGAAGTAGAACATTTTCAAGATGTTTTTACTGATTATTTCTATGACTTATCACCAAAATGAGAGATTGAGTTTATGACCGAGTTAGTGTCTGGAACCGTGCCAGTTTCTATCCCTCCGTACAGAGTGTCACTAGATAAGCATTGAGTGTTGAAATTTCTATTTTAGGATCTGGAATATAAAGGTTTTATATAGCCTACTATATATCCATGGAGTTCTCTAGTTATCTTCACCAAGAAGAATGATTGGTCTTTAAACATATGTGTAGATTATTATAGATTGAACTAGATGATGATCAAGAACCTATATCCTCTTATGTGCCTTGATGATCTCTTTGATCAGTTGATAGGTGATAAGATGTTCTGCATGATTGATTTGAGATCATGATACCCTCAGTTGAGGGTGATACCATTATAAATACATCCAAATTCTCTTAGTAGTTGTTATAGCTATTTGATTTCATAATGATGTTGTTTGGTTTAACTAATGCACCAATGGTATTCATAGCCTTGATGAATGGGATATTTCATCCTTTTCTAGACCAATTTGTGGTGTTTATTTTGAATTTTTTTTAGTATAGTTCTATTTAGTAGATGATCATTCCAAACATCTTGACATCATCTTGAGTACATTGATAAAGAATAAGCTTTATTATAAGCTAACCAAATTATGTTTCTGAATTTATAAAGTATACTTCCTAGGCTATGTCATCACATAGGTATGAGTGTCAGTAGTCTCAAAGATAGGTGAAACCATGGTATCTTGGGAACAACTCAATATAGTTTTCTAGATTCAATTTTTTATGAATTTAGAAGGTTATTATCAATGATTTTTACAAGACTTTTACTATTTGGAAGAACCAATGTCAGGGATGACCCAAAAGGAAGTGAAGTTCATCTAGTATGATGCTTATGAGAGAGATTTTCAGGAGACAAAATGTAGGATGACCTCAACACCTATCCTCACTTTACCTATATTTGGTAAATCATATATCGTGTATTGTGACACATCTAGAGTTATACTCCGATATATTATAATAGAGGAGGATTGAGTGGTTTCTTATGGCTCAAGATAGTCGAGACCACATGAGAGTAATTCTCCTACTCATTAATTAGAGTTAGCAGTATTGTTATATTCTACGAGATTCTAGAGGAATTATCTCCTGGGTGAAAGGTTTTTGTTATGCATGAACCATATGAGCCTCAGGTACATATTTTCATAGCAGGACCTCAACATTCATCAAAGGAGTTGGGTTGAGTATCTATAATATTTTGGCTTCTAGTTGAATTATACACTAGGAAAGGGAAACATCATTATTGAATAATTGATTTGAAATATACATATTGATGTAGTACGAGACTCTTGTGATGAGTGGAAAGTAATTGATCATTTTTTAGGCATGAATTTAGATGTTTAGGAGTCATAGTGATGATTAGCTCTGTCTTTGAAATCAGTTATACTTGTGATTTTGGACTAGATTAATACTGGGTGGTTATCTATTATCGAGGAATTAGTTTTGAGAGATAGTTTATATGGTGGGGATACACCATCGAGATTGTCTATTGTAAGTAGTAAATATCTTCTTTTATATTTCTGATTATAGGTTCCTAAAGGTTTTAGTGGGGATATGATGAAATATTTTCATACTTCTACGAGGGTGGTACATCCTAGTTTGAAAAATATGCAATGTGATCTCCATATAAAGTACTCATGGTCAGAAATTAAGAAGGAGGTGACAAGATTTGTTGAAAGATGTTTCATTTGTTAGTAGGTAAAAGATGATCATCATAGGACAGATAGAATTTTCTAGCCTTTTCTCATTCCAGAGTGTAGATGGGATGATTTTACTATGGATTTTGTGACAAGATGAACTTGGAAAACCCATAAGAATGATGATGTATGGGTAATTTTGGATCAACTAAAGAAGGTAGCCCACTTTTTACCTGGCAGGGAGACATTCACAAGTAATGACCTAAACAGTCATTACAGGCATGAGGTATTTCAATTTCATGGTGTTATGAGGATTATCATATTAGATTGAAATAATCATTTCACATCATGTTTTTGATAGGGTATTCAAGAGGATATGGGATCATAGTTTCTATTGAGTACTACCTATCATCCTTAGATTGAAGGTTAATATGGGAGGAGTATTCTTGTTTTGGAGGATATGTTACGAGCCTGTGTTTGAGATTTTGGTAATTTCTGGGAGTATTATATGACACTAGTGGAGTTTTCATATAATAAAAGATTCCATGAATCAATACAAATAGAATGTTTTGAGGATTTTTATGGAAATCCATGCTGTTCACCACTTTTTTGGATGGTGGTAGGTGAGTCAGTTCATGTTGGGCCTTGTTTCATATAGAAGACATCTGAGAAAGTTCAGTTGATCATAAAGTGTCTAGTGGCATACTGCATAGCCCTTACGTAATGATACAATTACATGCAGTAATTATTCAATGTGTCTTGGATTTAAAGATGTTATCCAAAACCTTATCATGTGTAAGATATAATAGACATCATGTTTAGTGTTGATG
Organism: Viscum album; assembly: GCA_963277665.1. Taxonomy (NCBI): domain Eukaryota; kingdom Viridiplantae; phylum Streptophyta; class Magnoliopsida; order Santalales; family Viscaceae; genus Viscum; species Viscum album. Next base: position 1,927,617,324 of record OY728160.1, read on the forward strand.
CATCCTTTGAGGAGAATCCATTACCAATTATAGATCCCTGTGAGAAGTATCTACAGGGTAAGACTATACCATTAGTTCAGGTATAGTGGAAGTAGAGTGTTTATTAGGAGGATACATAGGATAGGGAGTATGATATGTAAGCATAGTGGCCAGGATTGTTCACTGAGACCACACAATGATGTTTGGAGTAGCTCGGGGATGAGCTGTTATATGGTGGTAAGGCTGTAAGATCCATAATTTTTTACTGGTGTGTCTCGATACGAGTATTTCTTTAAAATTATATCATTTTAGTTTCAAATCATCTCTAAACCTTAGTGGTTGTGTTTTTTTCATGGTTTACTATTTGTTTTGAATAAATGTAGTTTTGGGTTATGGTGAAACTTTAGGAAACCAGAGAGGATCCACATGGAGAGCCTTTGTTCAAAAAAATGAATTAAAGTCCAGAGATGTATGATGGTTTGAGTTAATGGATCCCAAGTATAAATGATCAAGTGTAACTATGTCTTCTTGGTCAGTTTTGAATCATTAAAGGGGGCTTAGGCTGTTTTATAAGGGAAATGGGCAGAAAAACCGCATGTAGAACATTTAAATTCTGTGTAAATTGATTACATGTTATGTAATGTGGTTTTGGGTTATGTGTAACAATATTACACACCATGTAATTTCTTGACCAACTATTTTAATGTATGTTGTACGGTTGATTTTCCTTTCACCCATATCCAGCTTTTATCTTCTCGACCCTGGGTGACATTTCATGAAATTTTGGAGTTCCAACCTTGCATTTGGACATCCTGATTGTGTGATAAATCCCTGATAAGTGGTTTTGGTCTAGTTTTCCCTTATCCAACTTATTTCTCCAAGAATTATGGTGTAATATCTTGATCATGTTCATATTTGGTTTTTATCTTGATCAATTTTGATCTAGTATCCTTCTTGCAATCATGAACACTTTCTTCCTCAGGGGTGTTTACTATCAGAACCCTCATTTGATCAAAATTTAATGGGAGGGGTCTAAACCTTTACCCAGTGGTTTTATTATTGTCAAGTATGTGAAATATTGAAATTTTATCAATATAACATACATTTAATAAATTAAATGATGAATCGAATTATCCCTTGGTGTCCCTTTTTGATTCAATTGGTGATGGACCTGGATTGTGATTACCATTTGAGTGAGAGAACCCCTGAATATAAATTAATTTTTTTAAGGATTAGTGTGGGTTTAAAATGACATGGATTTTGGGTTTTTTATTGATAGATAATCACCCTATATTAGATTTTTTGAGATAACTAGTATCTTATTGGTTATGAGCAATTGATATATGGAATGTGTAAATGAAAGTTATATTGTACATTGTATAATTAACCATTGAGCCTATTGATGTGATATTGTGATATCCTTGTTTCTATTAATTGTGTTATGAATAAATTTTGAAATTATTATATAGGGTATTGGCCCAGTGATACATGCTGAAATGCTTATCTAATGGTCTAAGCCCAATCACACATGCTAAAATGCTTATATATTGGGCTAAGCCCAGTGAAACATGCTGAAATGATGATATATATGCCTTAGAATAGTTTAAATGATGAAATTATTATATAGAGGTCTAGTTATAGTGACACATGATGAAATGCTTATATAGAAGGCTTGACTCAGAATAAATGCGGAAATGCTTATATAATGTGTTTGATCTAGATTAATGTGATTTACACATTGATTATATGGTTATGGTTGGCATGGTTCTAAGACAAGATCAGAGAAATTATGAGATGGCATTAAGGTAGGTTATGTTATACCTTGGTTACAAGGTTATGATTGGCATGGTTATGAGATATGATTAGAGGTATTCTAACATGGTGCTGAAGTAGGTTGATTTGGTATTAAGTTAATTGTTTAATTAATTAAACACTTGTTTATTGTTTTATTGTATACACTTGTTATCAGACTATTTATATTTATACACATTGGTGTTGACCTAGTGTGTTATATGCACACCCTTTTTGGACCACTATGTGGCACCCTAGAAGATTATATGGATGCAGATTTTAATAAGGGAAAATAACCTTACTGTTGATTATTTACTTTGTTGGATGGGATGGAGTTTAGAGATGGAATAGATGTGGGTCTCAGGACTGGGGACTTTTGAGTCTTTCGTTATGTCTACTAGTCTTTTATGTTTATTTTTTCTAGCATGACATTTAGTTACATTCCAGCACATTATTACATTATTCCTTTATTATTCATTGGATTGTTCAGTTGGTTTTCATTATTGGTTTTCTGCTATATTACAATGTTTTCATTATTTTTGAACTCTAAAATATATTTATTTAGATATTTCCCATTATGCTATAAACTTTGAATCTTGGGGGTATAGTCTCCCCACTATATATATTACACCCTTACTTATAGTTGGTAGCCTTTGGCATATGAGGAGGCATGCTTGAGGTCTCATAAACTAACCCTTTCTACCCATATGAGAGAGTGCTAGATCAGGGGATATTTCACTCACCCTGATTTAATATAAATATTTTGATTTAAAAAATGAATAAAATTTACGAATTTTAAAAAAATTAATTATAATATTTTCTCAAAAATAAATAAAAAACGTTTTTAAAGGAAAAACATATTTTTTTGGGATTAAATATCTTTTTTAAAGTTGAGTTATTATTTATTAATAATTTGAAAATAAATTTATATTGAATATGAACTCTATATATATTTTATAAAGTAGTTAATACTCTTTATACCATCCAAAATAATAGCTAGGTTATATTTTCCACATTTAAATAAAAATAATTTAATATTATATAATAGTTCATTGAAACTCAATGTTTCATGTAACAGAAGATATCATTGAAATAAAGTTTATTTAAAGATAAATATATTATAAATTATTTTGTGTTATATAATTAATTCTCCATTAGATTTTTTTAACATAATTATCTTATATTTAATTACATTAAATGTTCAATTTCAATTTTTCATTCTTGTGGTGTTTTTTTTCAATTGTTTAAAAAGCTATAAGGGTTCTTCATCTCAAATTCCTCTATTTGAGGCATGTTTTTTTATTATACCCTTAATTCATTTTATGTGGTGTATATGATTAATAAATTAGATGTTTTATAGTAAAATAACCTTTATTTATGACATTAAATGTTCAATTTCAGTTTTTCTCTCTTTCAAGGAGTTTTTATTAGAATTTATCTTATGCCGCAAGGGATTTTTTGTCTCAATTTCACCTTCATTGAGAAATTATTTGTATTACACAACTATTTTCATCTAAGTGGTGTGTATACTACCAATATGATATATAAATAATGAGTTAATTATTCATTCATGGTATTCTATGTTAAATTTCATGGCCATTATCCTTCAAGGATTTTTATTTAAATGTTGAACATGCCATTAGGATTTATTTTCAACTTCCTTATGAAAAATTGATTCATCTCAAATGTGATAAACCAATTAAGAAAATTTAAAACTCATTCATTATAAAGCCTATATCATTTTCTAATCCTCTGTATATATTTGTAAACATTAAATCTCTGTTTATTTTAAATTGGATATTTCAAAATCTTTTATGCAATGTATGTTTTCAAAACATTGTTTATCAAAATGTTTAAATGGAATCTCCATCCTTTCTAAAAAGTTTTTTTCATTCAATTCATATTTTCTTTTAATTAGTCTTATATATTTCTAAGGATTAAATTATTAAATATACTTTTTAAAAGTAAACTTTTTCAATGTATTTGCACATATTTTGTTGAAAACCTTATCTACTTTTAAGTTTCCATTATTAAAGATTCTTTTTAAAAGTAATAGTTTTCAAAGTATTTGAACTTATTTTATTGAAATACATATGTATTTTTTAAACTTCAATTATCAAATATTATTTTTAAAAATAAAATTTCTCATAGTATTTCCACTTATTTTGTTGAACAATTATGTATATTTCATGTCTCCATTTTTTTTAAAAGTAAAAGTTTTCAAATTATTTCCACTTATTTTTTAATTTTTTTTACCTTTTCAATTTTCCTTTTTTAAATATTATTTTTAAAAGTAAATGTTATCAAAATATTTTCACCCTTTTTTTTGAAAACTTTATGTAATCTTCAATTTAACATTATTAAAGATTCTCTTAAAAGTAAACATTTTCAAAGTGTTCTCACAAATAGTTTTTGAAACATTTATGTGTTTTTAAGTACTTTTTATTATAATGTTTCAAAAAGTATTCTCTTTCCGTTGACAAAAAAGTTTTTGAAAGTAATTTGTAATTCCTTATTTTAAAATGATTTTGTGATTTTTTTGTATTTTCACATATATTTACCCTCTAAGGTTTATTTCTCATGAAGTGACGTTTTGATCACCCTTTTTATGTTATATGATATTATTTATTTTAGAAAATGAGAGTTATGATGTTATATGATTTCTTAAGTTCAGGTTATGTGATGTTATGAAACTGCCAAAAAACATTATTTTAGTGATGTTTTTAGCGTAGTTTTTTAAAAACTTTTCTTATTTTTAAATCTAGGGACATTTTTTATGAAAAGTCACTAATTTAGTGATGTTTTCTAAGAATGATGCTAATTCTGTGACATTTTATGAAAGCATCACTAATTTAGTGATGTTTTATAAAAAAATCACAAATTTAGTGATGTTTTCCAGAAGAAATGTTATTTTAGAAAAGTTTTATGAAAAAACTAAGAAAATTAGCGATGATTGCTAAAAAGTTTGCTAAATTAGTGATGTTTCCAGAAAAAGGTCAGGAAATTAGGAATGTTTTCAAAAAAGGTCGCTAATTTAGCCACATTGTTTAGGAAACATCGCTAAATCAATGATGTTTTTTAGGAAAAATTGCTATATATATATATATATATATTTATATAGATTATTTCCCATCAGCGATGTAATTATATATTTAGATGTATATATATTAATATATATAAAAAACATGGATATAAACATATAAATAGACATATATATATTTACACACACACACAAATAAATGTATATATATACATATACATATATTTATATATAAAAACACACATATATTTTAAATTTAGTCACATTTTGAAGAAAACATTTCTATTTTAGTGACATTTTTACTAGTGTTTTAAAATGTGGCTAATTATTTATATATATATATATAATTATATATATGTATACATACACATATATATATTTAATCACACACACAAACTTATATATAAATGTAGATATATATATATATATAAACACACACACATATATTATACAAACCTATATATATTAATATAAACATATGATATATATAAAATATAAAATATCATATATATAAAATATAAACATATATATATATATATACATAATATAATCATACATATAAACATAAAATATAATAATAAAATATAAACATAAAATATAAACATAATATATAATCATAACATATAAACATAAAATATAAACCCACCCACCCACCCACACACATATATAATATAAAATACACACACACACACACATATATATACATAAAATATAAATATAAATATAATATAAAATATAAACATATAAAAATATAAACATATATATATATAATACAATATATTCACATATATAAAATATAAACATATATATAAAATATAACATAAACTTATATAAAATTTAAAATTTAAAATTTTAAATATAAAATATAAACACACACACAGATATATATATATAAATAAATAATATTAATTTTTTAAATAATGACACATATATATATACATATATAAACACATACTCATATATTGAGATATATATATATATATATATCTATATAAACACAAACACACATATATAAACATATATATATATATATATATTTATATATATATAGAAGCACACACATACATACACATATGTTTATATATAAAAACATTCAAGACCCACCTTCACCAAGATGTGGGAAGAGACAAAAAACTACCATAACCTTCATTCTTCAAGTTGAATAAGAGATAATGATCCCCCGAGTCAAGCCTTCAATAGACCTTAGAGTGGTGACTAGCACCAAGGGTATAGAATCTCACGTAATATAGAAGGCATTACCCTTTTTATAGAACAAGATCAAGAGATAAGATGGTAAATTCCAAACATCTCCAAAACTGAAAGCGGAGGTAATGTCGAAAAAATCCATTTCCATATGCAAGTTCAAATAAATTGAAACAAAGTATAAGAAAAAATATGGTGAAAAGTTCCAAAAGAAAGAAAATCAGTAACAAAAACTCCCGAAGTCTGAGGTAGTAAGGTCCAACGCTATCCTTAATGTCCTCCTAGAAACATGAAAGCAATTTTATATACATTGGGTGAGTATACAAGTATACTCAGTAGGGAAAACCAAAATATATCAGGCACAAGTGGGGAGGAATTCAAATTCCCCATGAGAAAATAGAGAAAACAAAAACACCTAACAAGGAAACTACCCACCCGACCTCACCAAGGCATATTCCCCAAATAACGCAAGCGAGGTAATGTAATAGTAATAACACATATATATTTGGGTACCTTGCACTGCTTTTCCAACGGTAAATTAGCACATCCTACACATCATACCTCCCCGACAGATTCTATTTCAGTCCCACTACCTTCCAAATGACAAACTTATGGGACACATCAATCATGCATCCTTCCCGCAGACATCTGGGCCACCACAACCACACATAACCATGCCCACGGACACCTGGGACACAACAACCACCACCACACTAGAAGAAACCTCGGCCAAAAAACCACTTTTATGCCCAAAGACACCTGGGCCAAAACAACCACTACCACGTATGAAGACACCTGGGCCAGAGCAACCACTACCACACCCGAATACACCATGTCCAGAACAACCACTGCCACACCCAAAGACACCTGAACCTCACCACCAAGACACTTGGGATACAATCCTGCCCGCACACACCCGAGAAATCCACCACAACCCACCTTTACCGAAGAGTATTGGGCTGTAATGAACCTTAGGCCATCATAGCCTTCTCAAAGAATCTTGGGATACCTGGGAGAGGGAGAAGAAAAGGAGATAATAACCATCCACTCAGATGAATGTTGGGAAAAACACCGTCCCCCATGAAATGGGGGTGTTCAAAATGAAGTTCTCAACATGGGGGGTTGCTTAAAATAAATATAAGAACTAAATTTTATACATATTGGGAAATAATAACTCATAACAATGTAAGGGTTTTGAAACCAAAAACTATCCCACACATGACCACTTTTGCTGCTACCTCTACACATAGAAATACACAATAGTCACAACCAGAGCACAACCCATTTCTCCAAAACAATTCCCCCATTGTACATATTCATGTTATCATGTTTAAGTGATTATATTTAAAACATTCGTCAAATACCCAGAAAATAAAATGCATAACTACAAGCCAAACCAAAAATTGAAGGAAAACTAGCCAAGTGACATTTAAGAATTCACACAGAGCTCTCTTGTAAAGTAAAATCATCAAAGGCGATTTGTGAGATCCATCGAAGTACTGGAACCAAACCAAGCCCTAGAATACCGGCTCCACAAAAATTTAGATTCAAAAACCAATAACCCCTCAACCAGAGGTTCCATTCTCATCCACATCACCCCACAAACATCCAACATAGCAACCATGCATACCACCATAATAGAAAATGGACATTTTTTAATTTATCCAACACCATTTATTACATTTTTTATTTCTGTTTGGATAACTGGGGTGATCACACAAGGGTTTATTATTTATCGATCATCCATTTAATCAGCCAAGTTTACGTTATTAACTAGTTTCTATGTTATAGTCATTTAATCTTGAGGTTATCCAGAAAGAAAGAGCTTCTTTAATGGACAATAAAGGACCACCAATGACCAAAATTTTCCTTGGACATAAGCCCATACAATTCACAACATAAAAAATAAGGTATAACACAACAACATAATCAATATTCCCACCCATTAATTATTTAAAAGTTAGTTTATTATCCTCGTTAATGTTTGTTTCATCCATATACTGAAGGAACATCATCATACCCACCCATAATGATACACAATAAAGAGAGATGAAGGAAGAACCCCAACTTGGATGATCATGGATCAAAGTTTTCTCCTCACGCCAAGAACTGGGGATGCATGACTTGCAGAGGAAGAACTACAAGGAATCCAAGGCTGAGTGGGAAGGGCTCCTACATGGGCACATGATTCTTCTTGAGAGGAATTCTCAAGGATCACTAACGGAAACAGAAAAGAATAAATAGGAGAGGATCTTGGATTAAAAAGAGGCCATATCCTAAAATTAGGGAGATGATTTCTAAGTACATAAAAGATGGATTATGGATCCAGAACATGTCTCAGTGGTTTCACACATTGGTATTTATTTATATTTAATAATTCTCCTCAGATATGGTTAAGATAATGGTTATGAGTTAATAGAATTTATTTAAACAGATAAAAATGTGTAATAGGAAAACACAGGAAGCTGAAAAATACAAAAAAGGGTGTGATAACCCACATGTTTTTGGTAAACCAAGGGTCACTCGACAATTGGGGGTTTTAGAACATCATTTATGGGCTTAAAAATGGCCTTAAACCACTTTAAAAGGGTAAGAAGACTTAAAATATGCATTACAAGAAAATTGGGGAAAGGAGCCATGAGACCCCTCGTTGGCACTGATCGGTGGCACCGATAGGGGACACCAAGGTGACACCCTATAAATGACACTGATGCCCTCCTAACTCACGGATGGTGTCCAGAATACCCCATACACTAGAATTTGGAAAATTAATGGACCGGGAGGGTCTGGTCCATTACATTAGTGTAAGGCCCCAGCCTTAAACCTTACTTAATATTGAATTAAATTAATAATTCACATTGAGGATCTTTTCAGGTTTAGAGTTTTAGAGAATTAGAACATAACTATTACATCTTAAAAGATTACAAAGTAGACACTTCTACTAAGTCTCCATAAAATAAAAACTCTTAAAAAGAAAGATGTCTAGATTCCATGTTTTAGATAGCATGAAATTCCCTTGATCCCATCCTTGACCTTATTCCACTTTAAGCCCTGTGAAAAACATTTCGAAAAAACTTGGGGTGAGCATAAAAATCTCACTAAGGGATACAAAAAGAATGAAAACTGTTAGTTTTTCAAACATCAAGTAAACCATGTATACTATATCAAAGTAATACCTTCACCTTCATGAAGTAGTAAAAAAAAATCTTCACTGAATAAAGTATCATTACTTACCTTTTTGTAACCAAAGGAATTACCATAAAACCCATAAAAAAACACATAACATATATAAAGGTAACTTGGGACATAAACATACTTAAGTGGAATAACCATACGGTTGACTTCCACACATATCACTTAATGGAATAGCCATACGGAAAATTTCCATACATACTTAATGGAATAGCCATACGACCGACTTCCATACCCAATGCATTGGAGGTTATAACGTAACCACCCGTCCTGGTATTCACGGCACCACCCGTCATATGGTTTATAACGTAACCACCCGTTAAAATGGCCAAGTACCAATATAAAATCATAAAACATAAAACCAATATAAAGGAATGATAACATTTCCACATTTCAATCAAAATATATCATAAATATATTGAAATAATAGAATCCTTTTTCAAAACCATTTTCAATACCAAAATACATAAAAGAGTATATGGTATTTATTTTATTCTAAAAACATTACAGCTTGTTGAGAAAGCCAAAGATCAAATAATACTCGCGGCGGCGGAAAAAGGTCGTTGTCACCGCGTACGTTAAAAATAAACATTCGTTTTTGTCATTTAGTAAAACGCTTCGTAGAAAAATATTCCTTTTGTATAAAAGTAAAAGTCAAAGGAGTTTATACACCGTATAAAAGAAAGTTGTGTATAAAACGAAATATGCCTCAATGAAAGGAGATTGAGACGAAGTCCCTTACCTTAGGTCCGACTTGACTCGATCATTCTTTAACGTCCTGAATAATAAACTTGAGTTAATTTATACTTGATTAAGAACCTTTTTAAAGTTCATTATTCTTTTTATATCACTTACTGCCATGTTATAAACATTATTTAACCATTTAAGTTAATAATGTTTGTTTTGTCAATATTTGGTTCTTAAGTCGAAAGTTGACTTCTTACAATTCCATGTTGTTCATGTGGTCAAAAGTTCTTTATATCCAGAATGAAATTCCCGATTTGGATATAATATGTATCCTATATATCCAGCATATACATGTAATTATAATATTACATAATCATTTAGAGGTAAGAAATGAAATGCACCGTTCATGGAGACGGTAAGCCGTATGTACGCATGAATGCTACTTTCATTTCTTTGTCATATTAGTGGAATTAAAACTAAATGAGAGGTATGTATATTTTAATTCCAGAATTATATTCATCATTTAGATATATCATTAATTATATACATACATTATATACATGTAATTTTAATAGTACATTACATTTGGGGATAAGAAATGAAATGCACCGTTCATGGAGACGGTAAGCCGTACGTACGCCTGAACGCTACTTTCATTTCTATGTCATACTTTAATGGAATGAAATAATAATGATATAGAGGTATATTATAATTCCAGTATAACATCATATATAATAACTTTAAATCCATCCTTTACACGTCCCACATATGGCATTAACGAATCACATCACTTTTAGGGGGCGGTAGTCCGCACTTCCTTAAATGAAGATATCGTGTTTACCCATAATGGAAACCATAAAGGTATGCCAAAAATGAAAAATACAGAAGCTTAAAGAAAACATAAACATATTATATATCATATATAAAAATAGTGACATCATAATGGCCACCCTTGAAGGTGTTAATTGAGTATTGAACAATCATCGTTTCGGGAGGCAGAATTTCGCCATCCACGGAAACCGTATGTTCTTTAACCATTTGATGTAGTTGTGTGAGAGTGTAGCTCGAATAAATCTTATAACAACATCCTAGTATATTGAATATACGGGTGTTGTTACAAAAGAAGTAAATAAAAAGAGTTTAGAGGGTTGGAGAAGCAAAATAAAACAAATGAACAAGAGAGAATGAATTACCTTTAAAAGTGTAACTCCATTTTGATTTGAGCCTAAAGGCTTCCTTTGAAAGGATTCTGCCCAAAGGGAATACTCTAGGATGAGTAGTGGGATGTGGAGAGTGTAATTGGGCAGGGGTTGGCCGAGCCAAAGGCTTGAGGAGTGTGTGAAATGAGGTAGTGGTGGGGGCCTTTTATAAGAGGAGAGGAGGGGCACTTTTGGAAAGTAATGAAATATTACTTTATTTGAAAATGTGTTTCGGTTTTAAAAGGTCCCACATTGATATAATTCGTGGATATGGTGATAAGGGTTCGAAATCCACTCATCCAATTGGTTTTGGCCATGTGTAGGTTTTATATTTTTCATTATCTTTCCATTTTATTTAAATCGTCAAATAACGATGTCATCGCTGCATCATTATTAGGTCATAAATAATTTAATTTATTTAATGTCTAAAAATTATAAAAAAATACTATGATGTAGTAAATATTTTTATCTTTCCAATGACTATTTATAATCAAATATCTGATCTTTATAACCCTATGTAAAAATTGTTTTCGTAAAACATATTACGTTTGTGTCATTTTTACTTTTACATTAAATAAAAATATATTAATGTCATTTTCCAACTAAAGTGGCTCCATGGGGTCCCCAAGTTGGCCCATGGCTTGTATTGGTCGGCCATGACTCACCCAATAGGTGTAGGACAAGTGTCATGGTGTTTTCAAATTTTTATAATATCATTTTTACATTAAATTACACTAATTACCTCTAATCGCGATTAATGAAAAAAAGTTACTATTCACCAAAAAATTATTTTAATCTCATTGAACCACATTTTACTTCTTAATGAAAACCATGTATATCGGATTTTCAAAATTCAATACACATTAGTGGTAAACTTTCATTTAACTGAAAAATCAGTTTGCTTGATTACCACTTAGTGGTTTCACTATTCATCAAATATTGAAGTTTTTCAGAAAATTACCAAAAATTCACCCTAAGCTATATTTGATATTCCGAATTCAAAAATGAATTCCATTTTACAAAATTCAAATCATATAAGTCACATTAATTAATTCAATAATTAATTTCCACTGCCAGAGCAAATAGCGTGTTTTTACAAAACAATAAGTATCAAAAGATTGACACCAGTTTAAGTCTAATTTCAAAGTGAAATTAATTCCAACAACCACTATTGGATTTAATGGTAAAAATATTTTCTAATTTCACTTTAAAACCAATTAAAAAGATAATCTAATCGTATAAATAAATTAGATTAAAAAGAGGTTTTGAATTAAAATACAACATTTTACACTATTCATTAAAAAAATGAACTTTATCAGAAAGGTACCAAAAATTTACACAAAGTAAATTTTGATGTCCCGATTCTAAAGAAGAGTTATATTTGGTCAAAAATAAAGTATAAGAGTGATCAAAACTATATTTAATGACGGTTCACCATTAAAAGGTGATAAGTGAACCTTTAGTGAAAATTAGAGTATATATGCCCTAAAATTGAACTCTTTCCGTATTTTAAGCCTTTATCTTTTATTGGGTAAATGTATAAACATTTAAAAACATATCTAATCATAATTTAGTTATTTCTATCCATTCCCGCCAGTACAATGGCTACTTGTTAACTAACATTTAAAATAATATTATTTTTTTACTAGTGTGCTACGTAATTTTTAAAGAAACTCATCGTTGCGTATCGGATACGCTATCGAACATAGCAACCCCTTTAAAATAAAATTAATATTTAATTCGTAAATATTAATAAATATGAAAATTCTTTATTCTTTATTTACCTGGGATGTTACATCCTTCCCCCCTTTTGGGAATTGCGTCCTCGCAATTTTATTCACTTATCAAAATAAGTGGGGGTATTTATCCCTCATAGCATTTTTAGATTCCCACGTTGCCTCTTCAATCACATGGTTTTTCCACAAAACCTTTACCTGATAAATCACCTTATTCCGTAACACTTGCTCCTTGTGGTCAATAATCTGGACCGGTTGTTCCTCATAAGATAGGTTCTCTTCCAGCTGAACTACCTCTGGACTCAAAACATGAAATGGATCTGGCATATATTTTCTCAACATCGAAATGTGAAAAACATTGTGTACCTGAGATAAACTTGGAGGTAAAGCCACCCAATATGCAACTGATCCAACTTTCTCCAAAATTTCATATGGTCCAATGAACCTTGGACTCAGCTTTCCTTTCTTACCAAATCTCATCACACTTTTCCAAGGAGAAACCTTGAGAAAAGCATGATCACCTACCTCAAAAGATAGATCCTTCCTCCGATTATCCGCATAACTCTTCTTCCTGCTCTGAGCTGTTCTCATGTGTTTTCTGAATCAACTGAACTTTTTCTACCATCTCTTCTACCAATTCTGGTCCCTTCAGCTTCCTTTCACCCACTTCATTCCAGAATGCTGGAGTTCGACACCGCTTCCCATATAATGCCTCAAATAGTGCCATCTGTATACTGGAATGAAAACTGTTATTATAAGAAAACTCAACCAAAGAAAGATGTTGGTCCCAACTTCCCTGATAATCCATCGAACAAGCTCGTAGCATATCCTCCAAGGTCTGAATTGTTCGTTCTGACTGCCCATCTGATTGAGGATGAAAAGCTGTACTAAAATTTTAATTCAGTACCCCACGACTTCTGAAGGCCTTTCCAAAAGTTAGAAGTGAACCTGGGATCACGGCCAGATAAAATGGAGAGAGGAACTCCATGTAACCTGACTATCTCTTTAAGATACAAATGGGAAAGTTGATCTAGAGAGAAAGTATATCGTATAGAAAGGAAATGAGCAGATTTGGTCAAGCGATCAACAATAACCCAGATTGCATTATTACCTCGAGATGTCCTCGGTAATCCCACAACAAAGTCCATGGATATGTTTTCCCATTTCCACTCTGGCACTGGTAAAGGCTGAAGCATCCCTTTCGGTAACTGCTGCTCTGCTTTAACCTGTTGACATGTCAAACACTTCACAGTAAAATCAGAAATGTCTCTTTTCATTCCATCCCACCAATAATACTCCCGCAGACCTCTGTACATCTTAGTACTGCCAGGATGAAAAAAACAACTCATTCTTCAACTGTGAATCACAAGGCACACATAACCTCTTCACAAACCTCAAAACACAAACACAAACTTATCCAAGAACCCATGGAAAATTTTATTCATAAGGTCCATGAATACAGCAGGTGCATTGCACTACTGGAATGTGGGTTTTTCCCCACAGTTACATACCAACGGTTTGATAGAACCGTTGGTAAATGATTAAAATAGAGGTTTTTCCCAACGGTTTCTTAGAACCGTTGGGATAGCTTGGTTTGGGGGAGTTTTTCCCAACGGTTTCCTAGAACCGTTGGGATAGGCCTTTTTTGGGGAGTTTTTCCCAACGGTTCCTTAGAACCGTTGGGTAGGCCTTGTTTTGGGGAGTTTTTCCCAACGGTTCTAAGGAACCGTTGGGATAGACCTTGTTTTGGGGAGTGTTTCCCAACGGTTCTATGGAACCGTTGGGATAGGCCTTGTTTCAGGGAGATATGCCAATGGTTTAAAAAAACCGTTGGCAAAGGTTTTCCCCAAATCCCCAGCAGCCCGTTCTCTCCCCCATTCGCGTTACAGAGCCCTAACGGGAGCAGCAGCAGGCGATTTTGGAGTACTGCCGGCCGGACCTTGAAGCTCTTCTTCAGGTTCTTCTTCTTCTTTATCTCAAAAGGTATTCAAATGTTTGGATAGTATTGAAACTTATTTTTATTTTTCCCTTCAGTTTAGACGATTTTGGAGCTACTGCCGGTGCCTAAGGGTGAGTTTTCTTGGAAATTCCTTTTTGGATTTTACCCTTTGAACATGGGATGTCATTTGTGAAAGGTTATATAAATCGAATTGATTGTTCGATTTATGAATTGAATTGTAAATTAAATTAATTAAGGGTATTTTATGGTTTGCATTCCCCTTTAACACTTATATTTTATGTTACCATGTTAGATATATTATAACTAATGAATGTGATATCTTTATAGTCTTGTTAGGAGTGTTATATTAAAAATTCCCATGTGAGTGCTTGAATTTTCATTGAATTTCTAGCCATTATGAGTTATGTTGAGACCATGATATGGAATTGATTGATTAAGCAAGAGAATCTCATTATCTTGTCATTACAACATGAGTGAATGAAGCTTCATTCTTTTCAGGTTATTATTTGATTGAGTCGCCATTTTGAGGTGAGTTGTATTAAATACCTTTGTTTTTGACCTTGGTATGTTTAATGAATTGTTTAAATGAAATGAAATTCATTAAATGATTAATAGTAAATAGTGATATATGGATTCTATTAGGATTTCAGGTATATAATCTTGTTTCTATTAACTTATATGCTTTATGTGATAAATGGATTCACAGTGGAATTCCACGGATAGACTCATTTCTTTGAATATTGATTAAGCCATTGGTGATACATGGATCCAAGGGAGGGATTCCATAGATAGACTTATTGAATGTAGAATTATATTCCAATTGATACATGGATTCTTATGATAATTCCATAGATAGACTTATTGAATGTAGAATTATATTCCAATGATATGCGTCTTGTGTGGTGGTGGTGTGGTTTATGTGTTTTATGGTAGTAGTGAAGTGTGTGATTATGTAGTTAATGTGAACCCATAGGTTGAGTATTTTGTGCTATCTATATATCATGTATTTTTATGTTATTTCTACACATTCCCAACCAGAGTTGGATAAACTTACCAACGATCAGAGGTTTTGAGTTATGGGTATTTTTTCTAATATCTTGGATGGTGGTTATATGTTTGGATAGCTACCATGTCTTCCCTACTCTTCCTTAAAAAGTGATTGACCATGTGTTTTTAGGCAAGATGCGATGTGATTGTCCATGTGTCTTCAGGTGAGATGTACTATGATTTCCCTAGTGTTTTTCGGTGAGGTGTGATGTGATAAGGCTATAATAAGATGTGGCATGTGGTTGGGGTCATGTAGGGTAGGAGGATGGCACAAGGTTGATGTTATTCATGTTCATGATACCCTACTAATATGGTTATGGGATGAGTCATGCTGTTATGTGATATAACACATTAAGTTCTTGTTGGTTTTACATTTTTTCAATAACACATTTGTATGTTTTTTTGACATGTGTAGTTGATACCTTGATTATTTTCTTCCTTTATCGCTTACTTAAATGAATTTTCTATTATAGTTAATGCCTATTGAATTGTTTATGACAAAATGACTTATATAAATTCTTTTTACAGAATGGACAGAAGTTGGATGTATGAAACCGATCGGATCTCAGACGATTTTCAAAACAATTTTGAGAGCTTTATAGATTTTGCATTTCACAATGCTTCAGATAGTGGTCGCATACACTGCCCATGTTCCAATTGTGTTGGTAGACCTTGGTTGAGCCGTGAAGAAGTC
Organism: Viscum album; assembly: GCA_963277665.1. Lineage (NCBI taxonomy): Eukaryota > Viridiplantae > Streptophyta > Magnoliopsida > Santalales > Viscaceae > Viscum > Viscum album. The sequence continues at coordinate 1,927,633,852 of OY728160.1, forward strand.
AGCTACCACATAACCAAAAATGGGTTTCAAGCAAACTACTTTCTGTGGTATCACAATGGGGAGAAAACGAAATCTCAAATTGGTGATGATCGAAATGAAAAGACTGGAATGGAGAATTTGTTAGATGATCGGTTTCCGTTTATTCGTCATCATGAAAAAGAAAGGATTTCGACTCAAGAAGACTTCGATATGAGGACAGCTGATGCATCTAGTGAAAATGATGATATTGATAGGGTGAAAAAATTGAATGATGCTGCCACGACTCCAGTATATCGACAATGAGATAAAATGAAAAAGCTGGAATTTTTAATCCGATTATTTCATGGGAAAACTATGTATGGGATTTCTAATACAGCAATCGATTACATTCTTACCCTCTTGAAGGATTTACTTCCAGATGATGCAGATATTCCCTCAAACCACTATATGGCATGGAAGTTAGTTGAGGAACTTTGATTTTCAAGAAACAAAATTCATGCTTGCCCGAAAGATTGCAGTTTATTCTGGGAGGAAACCGCTGAACGAAATGAATGTATAAAATGTGGCACGTCCCGCTGGAAGTCAAAATCTGATGGAACACCATCCCGCGTTCCACAGAAAGTAATGTGGCACTTTCCATTGATCCCCAGACTCCAGAATCTTTTTATGTCTGATGACATATCAATAAAAATGAGATTGCATGATACCGAGAGAAAGAAGACTGATGATGAGTTGGTTCATCCTGCAAATAGATTTGCATGGAAGAGATTTGATGCTCGACATCCTGATTTTGCAGCTGACGTGCGTAATGTGAGGCTGGGTCTTTCATGCGACGGTTTTAATCCGTTTGGGCAGATGCTTACTTCGCACAGCACATGGCCCGTTTTTATGCACATTTATAATCTTCCCCCATGGTTGTGTATGAAAAAATATTTCACTTTCATGAGTATACTCATATCTGGTCCTTCTGATCCCGGCATTGATATTGATGTATACATGCAACCTTTAATAAAAGAGTTGAAGCTTCTTTGGGATGTGGGTGTGCGCACATACGATGCATGTTCGAAAGACATATTTCAGATGCGCGCTGCGCTTATGTGGACAATCAATGATTTTCCGGCTTATGCAATGATGTCTGGATGGAGTACGAAGGGGAAACTGTCATGTCCAGTTTGTATGAAGAATACACGATCCAGAAGACTGAAACATCCTTGTAGTTTCAGTTTTATGGGACATCGACGATTTTTGCCAAAGGATCATCCATATAGAATGAATCGTCGAAGATTTGATAATACTATAGAGACCGATGATCCACCTCAGCGTATGTCTGGAACTGATGTGCTTAATGAATTGAAAGATTTCAGTTTTTCGTTCGGGAAGGGTCAAATGAAATCTGGAAAGAGAAAGAATGTTTCCACAGAAACCTGTTACAATTGGAGGAAGAGGAGTATCTTTTTTGATTTGCCTTATTGGTCAACCAATTTTCTACGTCATTGCTTAGACGTAATTCATATTGAAAAGAATATATGTGAAATGTTGCTTTCAGTTCTTCTAAATGTCAAGGGGAAGACAAAAGATGATTTACGATCTCGACGTGACTTGGTGGATTGGGGCATCAGACCCGAATTGCATCTTGTGCGTATCAGTGAAAATAAATGGCAACTTCCATGTGCTTCTTATGTGATGACACCTACTGAAAAAAAAACAATTTTTGGAAGTATTAGAGGCTATTAGAGTTCCTGATGTCTATTCAAGCAACATATCTAAACGGGTCAATAGAAGAGAGTTGAAGCTAAAATCTTTGAAGACTCATGATTATCACGTTCTACTGCATGAGTTGCTTCCAATAGCAATCCGTCATCTTTTGTCCAATAATGTAAGGGTGGGTGTTATTCAGTTGTGCCATTTGTTTAGAGATCTTTGTGCTAAGAAGTTGTCCAAGTCTTTCTTGCAAAAAATGTTGACAGATGCCCCATTAATTTTGTGTGAGTTGGAGAGAATATTTCCCCCATCATTTTTCACATGCATGCTGCATCTGACTGTCCATATTCCAACTGAAATACTTCTCGGAGGACCTGTTTCTTTTCGTTGGATGTATCCAACTGAAAGAAATATGTTCACATTAAAGTCTTATGTTCGAAACAAGAATCATCCCGAAGGTTCTATCGTGAACGGTTACTTAGCTCAAGAATGTATGGATTTCTGTTCAATGTATTTGTCTGATCTTACTACAAGAATGAACAGACCAATGAGAAATGAAGAAGAAAAATATGAGCAAATTGAACCCAGTTTTCCATCACTTCCTCAAACAGGAGGAATTCCTGGATCATATACATTGAAGACATTAAGCCATGAAGAGCGGGAGATGGCACATCGCACAGTTTTGTTCAACTGTGATTTGTTCGATGACTATATCAGGTAACAAAATTGAATATGTATATATCTTACATATATATCTGTTAAACTATTCATATTTTTTTATCTACAGGGAACATAAAACAATGATAAATAGGAAGCATCGTTCTTTATCTTTGAGAAGGAGAGAGACTTTGCATAGCAAAGAGTTTTCTGCTTGGTTAAAATTGAAGGTAAAAATATTACTGTTTAAATTAATTATTTCAATATTTACTTAAGTTTAACTGTCATTTATATTGCAGGTATTGAGTTTGTCTGCTGACTCTGTCTATGAGGAAATAAGAGCTTTGGCTTTTGGTCCTAATACCGTGGTTCGTGACTGTAAATCAATTATTATCAATGGGTACAGATTTATTGTCACTAAACGAGCCAAAAACATGAGAACACAACATGATGGTATTATGGTTACTGCCACAACAGATTGTTATGCCATTGCATCAGATAGTAGACCGCGACTTGAAAATGTGGGTTATTATGGAGTCGTTGAGAAAATAATAATATTGGATTATTACTCTCATGGACGAGTCACAATGATGAAATGCCATTGGTTTGATTAGATGACGAGACATGGCACATTTATTGATGATTGTGGATTTCGAGTAATTAATATGACCCGCACTCTTGCAACTGAAGAACCATATGTGTTGGCATCAATGGCTAAACAAGTTTTTTATGTCAAAGATCAACTTCAACCAGAATTTGGTGTCGTAGTTGAAGTAATTCCAAGACATATTTTTGATGATGCTGATGATGGAATTGACACTGTCCCTATTGCCATTGGAACCAATCCATTTATTTCTTTTGATGACTCCAATAGCTCAATTGTTAGAGTTGATTGTGAACCTGAAGTTGTGGTTGGAAATATACAGAATCATTCATCCATGTTCTCAATTCTTTTGGTTTACCTCGAGTTGGGTTGTTAAGGTTGGTAATATTCATATTTATTTAGTATTGATCACAAATATGTTTTAGCTGACTTGACCGTTATGTGAATTTTCAATGTTTATTTGTTGCTGTTTTATTTGAATTGCATTTTCTAATTTGGAATTGAACTGTATTCAAACCAAATCAAACAATATTTCTAACTTGGTGAACATTACAACTTGTATGTTTTATTAAATTCATTCAAGCTCTTCTAAAACAATTGATAGCTAAATTACCAATGAATCCCCTCATTCCCTCATATATTTAGTTTTTTGGTTTACACATTAATTTTCTTTTTCTAATTAATTACATATTTGTTTTCCAATGCAGGAAATGAAGCCAATTGAAGAGAGACGAAGAAAAAAAATGGCGGAGAACAATCGTCGGATGGAGGAGATGGGCATTCCACCATTAGTGCCTACAATGAGTACTTTATTTCAAATATATATATATATATTTACAGAATATATAATGTCATGTGATTAATTTTTTTTGTGAACTTTTTTGTAGGATCCACCATTACGTCGACAGTTATTCGACGAGGAGCCTAGTACTGGTCCTAGTACTCAGGCAGGTGGTACGAGGAGGGTTCGTACCAGAGGTGGACATAGAGCTGCGCGTGCCCGACTAGACCCTGCCCCTCCCACTGACATTTCAGCCTTCCCACATTCTGATCCCGGTGTGTCGTTAGGGACACACGGGATATTTATACCTCCCATGTTTTCTCTACCTTCTGCATCTTCTGCCCCATCATTTTCACATCCCATGATGATTCCCACTACCCAGTCAGCATCAGGTCATACAGTTGTTCCATCTTCTTTTCCTTCTACTTCTGTCTCTCCGAGATTTTATATTCCATCGTCTTCGACTCCTATTCCACCAGAGGGTGTTCCATCAGGTTCTGTGGATCCGGCGCCACTCATTGATCATACTAGCACAGGTATATTTATAAAACCCTATCAAATTTTTATAGCAATATTTATTTTCATTATAATATGTTTTGATAAAATATTTGTTTTTCTTTCATGAAAGATACATCTACTGACAGGAGGCGGGAGCGGGGCTGTACACGCATGCGTTCGGTGTGGAACCGTCGCACACAGGTTATGGTGGAATATAATGAAGACAATCAGATGGTTGAGAAAACAGGGCAGCAATGTCGGAGTTTTATGGCGACGCTTTCCAAATACTCCGACATCATTCCCATCAGCCCGCTGTCGTGGAGACATTTGCCACATGAGGTCAAAGATAGATCTTGGGCAGAGATATGGGTAAAAAAATCTGTTGTATTTAATGCCATGAATTTTTTTGTATTTATATAAATTAATATTTTCATTTCAGCTTCGATTTAATTTTCCTGATGGTGAGGGTGCACGACTGGAACGTCTAAAGGATTTAGGAGAGCTTTGGAGAGCCTACAAGCATGAGATGTATATTGGCTGGCGTGCTAGAGTTGGCACTGAGTTAGAGGCGGTACCAGTCGTGGATGATTATCCTATAGAGCAGTATCGTCAGATGATTACTCATTGGACGAGTACCCAGTTTAAGGTATGAATTACATTTGAGGTATTTAAATAATAACTTTCAAGTTTTGCATTAATATTATCCTTTGCATTATCGAATTTTATTTAGGAATCATCTGGAAAAAATAAAAAAAACATTGATGAAAAAAAATAGCTCCATACACTAGGACGCACGACGATGCCGGATCATGAGAGGCAGCAGGTATGAAAATTGTTTATAAGTTTTCTTTGCGACTTACATTTTCTTTTGTTTCCTCAATTATTTAATTATTTTCTGAAGTATTTATATAAATTTTGTTTTCAATGTCATTCTAGAGGCAAGTACAAAATATTGAAGGACGTGTGCCTCGAGCAAAACTGTTTTGCTCGAGTAGACGAAAAAAGGATGGACGTGCTGTCAACGAAGCGACTTAGCAGCAGATTGTAAGTTTTAATCTGTTGATTTTATATTTTAATATCTATTTCGTAACTTAATATTATATTTATATTTGTAACAGGATGCTTTAGAGGCCCTCGATGCCCAAGAAGCAGACAATTTTGGGCCATCTGATCACTTACATCAGGTGTTGGGAGATGATCATTCTGGCAGAGTACGCTGCCGACCTAGGATAGCCCCGAAGAGGTATTGGTCTGCCTCAGGTACGAGTTGTAGTGCCACCGAGATGCAGAAAGTTAGGGCACAGGCAGAACAGGCTGAGAAAAGGGCCACAGAGACGGCAGAACAGTCTGCTAGGGCAAACAGTGCATTTATGAAATTTATTGAAGTTCTACGTCCAACACTTACAGCAGAGGCCAACCCAGCGATTGATGAATACATGTCGTCGATACATTCTATATATGGTGCACCAGGTGGCAGTTCCAGTGGTGGTCAGGCCGATGTCCAGCTTGAAGATGATGATGGCGAGCAGTCTGATGCGGAAGAGGAGGGAGATGAGGAGGGCGAGGAGGAGGGAGAAGGTGAGGAGGAAGGCGCTGTGGAGGGTGAGGACGATGAGGAGGACGATGATGAGGGCGATGATGATGATGATGATGGAGATGGTGATGCTGATGTGGGACATATTGATCCGTTACATTTTTGACTTGAGATTTGATGTTTAATCTATTCTAGTTGTTGGTTTTATCTAGACTCGTAGTATAGTATTGGAGTTGAGTTATTTTTATATATTGTCTGTTTTTATGGATGTTGTTGTCTTTTAGTGGTTGTGTGTTTGAGAACTCCCTGGACAACCCCCCTCATTCTTGGACCCTGGACAACCCCCCCTCCCCCTTGGACCCCGAACACCCCCCGAACACCCCCCGGACAGCCCCGCGGACAGCCCCCTGGACAGCCCCCTGGACAACCCCCCGTACAGCCCCCAACCCTCCACCCTGGACCCCGGATAGCCCCCCGGACAGCCCCCCGGACAACCCCCCCCACCCTCCCCCTTAGACCCCGGACAACCCCCCAAACACCCCCCGGACAACCCCCTGAACAACCCCGGACAACCCCCTGAACAACCACCGGACAGCCCCCTAAACAACCCCAGACAGACCCCGCACAGCCCCCCCACCCTCCTCCTTGGTCCCCGGACAGCCCCCCGGACACCCACCGGACAGCCCCCCCGGACAGCCCCCTGGACAGCCCCTGTACAGCCCCCAACCCTCCACCCTGGACCCCGGATAGCCCCCCGGACAGCCCCCCGGACAACCCCCCCCACCCCCCCCCCCTTGGACCCCGGACAACCCCCCCCCCCTTGGACCCCGGACAACCCCCCAAACACCCCCCGGACAGCCCCCTGAACACCCCCGGACAACCCCCTGAACAATCCCCTGAACAACCCCCAGACAGCTCCCTGAACAACCCCGGACAACCCCCTGAACAACCCCCAAACACCCCCCGGACAGACCCCGCACAGCCCCCCCACCCTCCTCCTTGGTCCCCGGACAGCCCCCCGGACACCCACCGGACAGCCCCCCCGGACAGCCCCCCGGACAGCCCCTCCACCTTCCTTAATTTCATTAACTCTGAAATGTTTCATAGCACGATCAACTAAAATCTAATCCATACTAAATATGATATAAAAATATTCTATATGAATTTCCATAAGATTTTAAGTGAAAACAAAAAGTGACATACGAAAAACTGACCAAACGCATTCGAAATGTGTTGATGCTTTAGGACAACGATCCATGGGTCATATGTGACGTGTACGAGTCATCCCCGCCTCAATCCGAGACGCGGTGTGGTCGGAACAACTCAAAGTGTATGTCTTTTGTTTCAAAAGGACATCATTTTAAGTGAAAACCATCAACTGGCATACGGAAAACCGGCCAAACGCATTCGGATTGTGTTGATACTTTAAGACAACGATCCATGGGTCCTTTGAGACGTGTACGAGTCAACCCCGCCTCAATCCGAGGTCGTCCGCTATGAATTTGACCGTTGGACGCCCGTTTTGGCCGTTTATGACACCAGAACTGCGTTGTCGGTCACCGCGGGCACACGTCACGTCCGATTGATGCGCCGTCTGCTCGAACACTTCAGAAATCACTGTCCCGTATTTGTCGTCTGATTTCAGGCCATTCCGACTTCGTTCGGCCCGTTTGGACCCTCCTCACGCGCGTTTACGAAGCGCGCACATCACTTAAAACACGAATATTGAGCCGTACCGTGCAAACCGCATGTCCGATTGACGTGCCGTCTGCGGGTACATGTCACGAATAATAATTAGAATGTTTCACGGTGGTTTCGGGTGAATCCGTGGTCGTCCGCTATGAATTTGACCGTTGGACGCCCGTTTTGGCCGTTTATGACACCATAACTGCGTTGTCGGTCACCGCGGGCACACGGCACGTCCGATTGACGTGCTGTCTACTCGACCACTTCATAAATCACTCACCCGTATTGGTCGTCTGATTTCAGGCCATTCCGACATCGTTCGGCCCGTTTGGACCCCCCTCACGCGCGTTTCGAAGCGTGCGCATCACTTAAAACACGAATATTGAGCCGTACCGGGCAAACCGCACGTCCGATTGACGTGCTGTCTGCGCGTACACGTCAAAAATAATAATTAGAATGTTGCACGGTGGTTTCGGGTGAATCTATGGTAGTCCGCTATGAATTTGACCGTTTAACGCCCGTTTTGGCCGTTTATGACACCCGAACTGCGTTCTCGGTCACCGCGGGCACAGGTCATGTCCGATTGATGTGCCGTCTGCTCGACCACTTCAGAAATCACTCACCCGTATTTTTCGTCTGATTTCAGGTCATTCCGACATCGTTCGGCCCGTTTGGACCCCCCTCACGCGCGTTTACGAAGCGCGCGCATCACTTAAAACAAGAATATTGAGCCGTACCGGGAAAACCGCACGTCCGATTGACGTGCCGTCTGCGCGTACACGTCACAAATAATAATTAGAATGTTTCACGGTGGTTTCGGGTGAATCCGTGGTCGTTCGCTATGAATTTGACCGTTGGACGCCCGTTTTGGCCGTTTATGACACCATAACTGCGTTGTCGGTCACCGCGGGCACACGGCACGTCCGATTGAAGTTCCGTCTGCGCGTACACGTCACGAATAATAATTATAATGTTTCACGGTGGTTTCGGGTGAATCCGTGGTCGTCCGCTATGAATTTGACCGTTGGACGCCCGTTTTGGCCGTTTATGACACCATAACTGCGTTGTCGGTCACCGCGGGCACACGGCACGTCCGATTGACGTGCCGTATGCTCGACCACTTCATAAATCACTCACCCGTATTTTTCGTCTGATTGCAGGCCATTCCGACATCGTTCGGCCCGTTTAGACCCCCCTCACGCGCGTTTCGAAGCGTGCGCATCACTTAATACACGAATATTGAGCCGTACCGGGCAAACCGCACGTCCGATTGACGTGCCGTCTGCGCGTACACATCAAAAATAATAATTAGAATGTTGCACGGTGGTTTCGGGTGAATCTCTGGTCGTCCGCTATGAATTTGACAGTTTAACGCCCGTTTTGGCCGTTTATGACACCCGAACTGCGTTCTCGGTCACCGCGGGCACAGGTCATGTCCGATTGATGTGCCGTCTGCTCGACCACTTTCAGAAATCAGTCACCCGTATTTGTCGTCTGATTTCAGGTCATTCCGACATCGTTCGGCCCGTTTGGACCCCCCTCACGCGCGTTTACGAAGCGCGCACATCACTTAAAACAAGAATATTGAGCCGTACCGGGCAAACCGCACGTCCGATTGACGTGCCGTCTGCGCGTACACGTCACAAATAATAATTAGAATGTTTCACGGTGGTTTCGGATGAATCCGAGGTCGTCCGCTATGAATTTGACCGTTGGACGCCCGTTTTGGCCGTTTATGACACCATAACTGCGTTGTCGGTCACCGCGGGCACACGACACGTCCGATTGACGTGCCGTCTGCGCGTACACGTCACGAATTATAATTAGAATGTTTCACGGTGGTTTCGGGTGAATCTGAGGTCGTACGCTATGAATTTGACCGTTGGACGCCCGTTTTGGCCGTTTATGACACCATAACTGCGTTGTCGGTCACCGCGGGCACACGGCACGTCCGATTGACGTGCCGTCTGCTCGAACACTTCATAAATCACTCACCCGTATTTGTCGTCTGATTTCAGCCCATTCCGACATCGTTCGGCCCGTTTGGACCCCCCTCACGCGCGTTTCGAAGCGTGTGCATCACTTAAAACACGAATATTGAGCCGTACCGGGCAAACCGCACGTCCGATTGACGTGCCGTCTGTGCGTACACGTCACAAATAATAATTAGAATGTTGCACGGTGGTTTCGGGTGAATCTCTGGTCGTCCGCTATGAATTTGACCGTTGGACGCCCGTTTTGGCCGTTTATGACACCCGAACTGCGTTCTCGGTCACCGCGGGCACAGGTCATGTCCGATTGATGTGCCGTCTGCTCGACCACTTCAGAAATCACTCACCCGTATTTTTCGTCTGATTTCAGGCCATTCCGACATCGTTCGGCCCGTTTGGACCCCCCTCACGCGCGTTTACGAAGCGCACGCATCACTTAAAACAAGAATATTGAGCCGTACCAGGCAAACCGCACGTCCGATTGACGTGCCGTCTGTGCGTACACGTCAAAAATAATAATTGGAATGTTTCACGGTGGTTTCGGGTGAATCCGTGGTCGTCCACTATGAATTTGACCGTTGGACGCCCGTTTTGGCCGTTTATGACACCATAACTGCGTTGTCGGTCACCGCAGGCACACGGCACGTCCGATTGACGTTCCGTCTACGCGTACACGTCACGGATAATAATTAGAATGTTTCAAGGTGGTTTCAGCTCAATCCGAGGTCGTACGCTATGAATTTGACCGTTGGACGCCCGTTTTGGCCGTTTATGACACCATAACTGCGTTGTCGGTCACCGCGGGCACACGACAAGTCCGATTGACGTGTCGTCTGCTCGACCACTTCATAAATCACTCACCCATATTTTTCGTCTTATTTCAGGCCATTCCGACATTGTTCGGCCCGTTTGGACCCCCCTCACGCGCGTTTACGAAGCGCGCACATCACATAAAACACGAATATTGAGCCGTACCGTGCAAACCGCATGTCCGATTGACGTGCCGTCTGCGCGTACACGTCACGAATAATAATTAGAATGTTTAACGGTGGTTTCGGGTGAATCCGTGGTCGTCCGCTATGAATTTGACCGTTGGACGCCCGTTTTGGCCGTTTATGACACCATAACTGCGTTGTCGGTCACCGCGGGCACACGGCACGCCCGATTGACGTGCCGTCTTCTCGACCACTTCATAAATCACTCACCCATATTTTTCGTCTGATTTCAGGCCATTCCGACATCGTTCGGCCCGTTTGGACCCCCCTCACGCGCGTTTCGAAGCGTGCGCATCACTTAAAACACGAATATTGAGCCGTACCGGGCAAACCGTATGTCCTATTGACGTGCCGTCTGCGCGTACACGTCACAAATAATAATTAGAATGTTTCACGGTGGTTTCGGGTGAATCTCTGGTCATCCGCTATGAATTTTACCGTTTAACGCCCGTTTTGGCCGTTTATGACACCCGAACTGCGTTCTCGGTCACCGCGGGCACAGGTCATGTCCGATTGATGTGCCGTCTGCTCGAGCACTTCAGAAATCACTCACCCGTATTTGTCGTCTGATTTCAGTCCATTCCGACATCGTTCGGCCCGTTTGGACCCCCCTCACGCGCGTTTACGAAGCGCGCTCATCACTTAAAACAAGAATATTGAGCCGTACCGGGCAAAACGCACGTCCGATTGACGTTCCGTCTGCGCGTACATGTCACGAATAATAATTAGAATGTTTCTCGGTGGTTTCAGCTCAATCCGAGGTCGTCCGCTATGAATTTGACCGTTAGACGCCCGTTTTGGCCGTTTATGACACCATAACTGCGTTGTCGGTCACCGCGGGAACACGGCACGTCCGATTGACATTCCGTCTGTGCGTACACGTCACGAATAACAGTTAGAATGTTTCACGGTGGTTTCGGGTGAATCCGTGGTCGTCCGCTATGAATTTGACCGTTGGACGCCCGTTTTGGCCGTTTATGACACCATAACTGCGTTGTCGGTCACCGCGGGCACACGGCACGTCCGATTGACGTGCCGTCTGCTCGACCACTTCATAAATCACTCACCCGTATTTTTCGTCTGATTTCAGGCCATTCCGACATCGTTCGGCCCGTTTGGACCCCCCTCACGCGCATTTCGAATCGTGCGCATCACTTAAAACACGAATATTGAGCCGTACCGGGCAAACCGCACGTCCGATTGACGTGCCGTCTGCGCGTACACGTCACAAATAATAATTAGAATGTTTCACGGTGGTTTCGGGTGAATCTCTGGTCGTCCTCTATGAATTTGACCGTTTAACGCCCGTTTTGGCCGTTTATGACACCCGAACTGCGTTCTCGGTCACCACGGGCACAGGTCATGTCCGATTGATGTGCCTTCTGCTCGACCACTTCAGAAATCACTCACCCGTATTTGTCGTATGATTTCAGGCCATTCCGACATCGTTCGGCCCGTTTGGACCCCCCTCACGCGCGTTTACGAAGCGCGCGCATCACTTAAAACAAGAATATTGAGCCGTACCGGGAAAACCGCACGTCCGATTGACGTGCCGTCTGCGCGTACACATCAAAAATAATAATTATAATGTTTCACGGTGGTTTCGGGTGAATCCGTGGTCGTCCGCTATGAATTTGACCGTTGGACGCCCGTTTTGGCCGTTTATGACACCATAACTGCGTTGTCGGTCACCGCGGGCACACGGCACGTCCGATTGACGTGCCGTCTGCGCGTACACATCACGGATAATAATTAGAATGTTTCACGGTGGTTTCAGCTCAATCCGAGGTCGTACGCTATGAATTTGACCGTTGGACGCCCGTTTTGGCCGTTTATGACACCATAACTGCGTTGTCGGTCACCGCGGGCACACGACAAGTCCGATTGACGTGCCGTCTGCTCGACCATTTCATAAATCACTCATCCGTATTTGTCGTCTGATTTCAGGCCATTCCGACATCGTTCGGCCCGTTTGGACCCCCCTCACGCGCGTTTACGAAGCGCGCGCATCACTTAAAACACGAATATTGAGCCGTACCGTGCAAACCGCATGTCCGATTGACATTCCGTCTGTTCGTACACGTCACGAATAATAATTAGAATGTTTCACGGTGGTTTCGGGTGAATCCGTGGTCGTCCGCTATGAATTTGACCGTTGGACGCCCGTTTTGGCCGTTTATGACACCATAACTGCGTTGTTGGTCACCGCGGGCACACGGCACGTCCGATTGATGTGTCGTCTGCTCGACCACTTCATAAATCACTCACCCGTATTTGTCGTCTGATTTCAGGCCATTCCGACATCTTTCGGCCCGTTTGGACCCCCCTCACGCGCGTTTCGAAGCGTGCGCATCACTTAAAACACGAATATTGAGCCGTACCGGGCAAACCGCATGTCCGATTGACGTGCCGTCTGCGCGTACACATCAAAAATAATAATTAGAATGTTGCACGGTGGTTTCAGGTGAATCTCTAGTCGTCCGCTATGAATTTGACCGTTTAACGCCTGTTTTGGCCGTTTATGACACCAGAACTGCGTTCTCGGCCACCGCGGGCACATGTCATGTCCGATTGATGTGCCGTCTACTCGACCACTTCAGAAATCACTCACCCGTATTTGTCGTCTGATTTCAGGCCATTCTGACATCGTTCGGCCCGTTTGGACCCCCCTCACGCGCGTTTACGAAGCGCGCGCATCACTTAAAACAAGAATATTGAGCCGTACCGGGCAAACCACACGTCCGATTGACGTGCCGTCTGCGCGTACACATCATGAATAATAATTAGAATGTTTCTCGGTGGTTTCAGCTCAATCCGAGGTAGTCCTCTATGAATTTGACCGTTGGACGCCCGTTTTGGCCGTTTATGACACCAGAACTGCGTTGTCGGTCACCGCGGGCACACGGCACGTCCGATTGACGTGCCGTCTGCGCGTACACATCACGAATAATAATTATAATGTTTCATGGTGGTTTCATCTCAATCCGGAGACGCGGTGTGGCCGGCACCACTCAAAGTGTCCGTCTTTTGTTTCAAAAGGACGCCATTTTAAGTGAAAAGCATCAACTGGCATACGGAAAACCGACCAAACGCATTCCGAATCTGTTGATAATTTATCCCAACAATCCATGGGTCATATGTGACGTGTACGAGCCAACCCGGGATGAATCCGAGTCGCGGTGTGGCCGGGATAAGTCTAAGTGGCTCTCTTTTGTTTAAAATGAACACCATTTTAAGTACATACGGAAAAACGAGCAAACGGATTCGGTTTCCATTGAAACTTTAGGAGAACGATCCATGGGTCATATGTGACGTGTACGAATCAACCCCGCCACAATCGGAGATGCGGTGTGGCCGACACCACTCAAAGTGTCGGTCTTTTGTTTCAAAAAGACGTCATTTTAAGTGAAAATCATCAAGTGACATACGAAAAACCGACCAAAGGCATTCGGACTGTGTCGATACTTTAGCACAAGGATCCATGGGTCGTATGTGATGTGTACGAGTCAATCCCGCCTCAATCCGAGGAGCGGTGTGGCCAACACCGTTCTAACTGTGTATCTTTTGTTTAAAATGGACAGGATTATAAGTGAAATGAACAACTGGCATACGCAAAACCGACCAAACGCATTCCGAATCTGTTGATAATTTATCACAACGATCCATCAGTCATATGTGACATGTACGAGCCCACTCGGGCTCAATCCGAGTCGCGGTGTGGCCGGGATCAGTCTAAGTGGATCTCTTTTGATTAAAATGGACATCATTTTAAGTACATACGGAAAACCGACCAAACGCATTCGGTTTTTGTTGAAACATTAGGAGAACGATCCATGGGTCATATGTGAGGTGTACGAGTCATCCCCGACTCAATCCGAGGAGCGGTGTCGCCAACACCGCTCTAACTGTGTCTGTTTTGTTTAAAATGGGTAGGATTATAAGTGAAAAGAACTGGCATACGCAAAACCGACCAAACGCATTCGGTTTCCATTGAAACTTTAGGAGAATGATCCATGGTTCATATGTGACGTGTACCAATCATCCCCGTCTCAATCGGATTCCACATATAATTTTCATCTAAATTTTAAATTGAATTATATATGAATTATGTATGTTTATGAATTGTAAATTAATTATGGATGTGTATAGTTTCAGGATCCATTATATGTTAAATGTGTATGAATTTGTTCGTAATTGTATATGTATGTTTTAGTTTATTACAGGTACAATAGTTGGATCGAAAATGAGGTGAGAATGAGGCTTGATGAGATGAGAGGTGGCTGATGTACAGAGGGGCTGTGCAAATTGCAGGCTGCTGCAATTTGCAGCCTAGGGTATGCCAACGGTTTTAAACCATTGGCATAGAATCTTAAAAATATGTTTTTACCAACGGTTCATTGAACCGTTGGTAATAACTCTTTTCCCAATGGTTTAGAACCGTTGGGAAAGAGTTCATCCAAATGTATATTTAGTTTTCCCAACGGTTTGGGAGTTGGGAAAAACTATTGATTTTTCCCAACGGTTTTTGAAAACCGTTGGGAAAAATAGTGTTATGAGTTTTGCCAACGGTTTGACAACCGTTGGGAATCTTTTTTAGTATTTTCTCCACCTATACCAACGGTTCACTGTAAACCGTTGGGAAAAGTTTTTCCCAACGACTTACTTGCCTACGGTTGGCAGAACTGTTGGTATAACATATACCAACGGTTCCCCAGCCTTTCCCAACAGTTCTAAACCATTGGGACATCCTCTATTTCCAGTAGTGTTGGTTAACCAAAAAGTCATAACTAAAAATTCATAATGGCCATATCTAGTACGGAACGCAGTCTTCGAAACGTCTGCTTCTTTTACTTTCAACTGATGGTACCCCGACCTCAAGTCAATCTTCGAAAAATACTGAGCTCCCTGGAGCTGATACCACTTCATTCGATGGCCCAACATCTGTTGAAGTTGTTGCAAATGATTTTACCACCCCTTTCTGCTTGTAGTCTAGCTGCATTCCCCCAGTTGAGTTCTTCGTTGGACACTCGTTTGCATAATGATCCATTTCATTACACTTAAAACATCTTACCGTTGGCTTTTCATTTCCTGCTTGATCATCTTCCTTACAGTTACGAGCAATATGACCAGACTTACCACACCGAAATCACTTACCAGACTTGGATAAAAATTCTACAGGATGCATTTTACCACACTTCTCACAGGATGGATATTTGGTTTTCTTACCTCCTTGCTTCTTTGATGAATTCTTCCCCTTTGCCTGCCAACTAGACCTCTTATTCTGTTGTTTGTCATAGAACACCTGATCATCGACAAACTCCATTTCCACCTTCTCCGTACATCGAACAAGTTTTTCATAACTTTTGAATTCACGAGAAGCTAAATCCCTTTGATACTTTGGCTTTAACCCTGAGTAAAAACGGTTTATTTTACTATCAAGATCTCGTATGAAGTTTGGAGCATACCTTGCCAATCGAGTGAACTTTTCTTCATAAGTAGCCACTGAATCATCCTCCTGCCTCAATTCTAGGAACTGTTTTTCCATCCTAAGACGAACCACCTTAGGAAAATATTTCACAAGAAACATACCTTTGAATTCGTCCCAGTGAAGATCCTCAATCTCATCACTATCCCTTATATTTTTCACCATCGACCACCACTGATCAGCTTCACCTTCAAAACGGTAAACAACAAGACTAACCTTTTGATGTTCTGAACACCCCATGACATCAAAAATCTTCTACAGTGCTTTAATCCACCCTTCAGATTGCACAGGGTCAGATGATCCTCTGAATGATGGGGGATGTTGCCTCATGAAATGTTCCACCACTGACATGTTCCTCTGCGGTTGATCTGGCTGATCTCGTGCATGGATACCACCACCATTTATAGCCTGAGTCAACTGTGCCATCACCGCAACAAACTGTTCAGTTCCGATTCCGACCATCTCAGGTTGCTGCTTTGGAAGGTTATCTTCCTCCTGATGTCGTCCCAACATAGCTGCTTTGTTTCCTCTGGGGAAAACCATTCTGAACACAGAAATATCTTAGGCGAAGAAACATGGTAATCCGTAAATGCTATATCATTTCAATCATATTATAATTTAACACTTTTCTAACTCCAAAAGTTGTCTAAACCGTCCTCTGATACCAACTATAAGGCCCCAGCCTTAAACCTTACTTAATATTGAATTAAATTAATAATTCACATTGAGGATCTTTTCAGGTTTAGAGTTTTAGAGAATTAGAACATAACTATTAGATCTTAAAAGATTACAAAGTAGACACTTCTACTAAGTCTCCATAAAATAAAAACTCTTAAAAAGAACGATGTCTAGATTCCATGTTTTAGATAGCATGAAATTCCCTTGATCCCATCCTTGACCTTATTCCACTTTATGTCCTGTGAAAAACATTTCGAAAAAACTTGGGGTGAGCATAAAAAGCTCACTAAGGGATACAAAAAGAATGAAAACTGTTAGTTTTTCAAACATCAAGTAAACCATGTATACTATATCAAAGTAATACCTTCACCTTCATGAAGTAGTAAAAAAAATCTTCACTGAATAAAGTATCATTACTTACCTTTTTGTAACCAAAGGAATTACCATAAAACCCATAAAAAGAACACATAACATATTTAAAGGTAACTTGGGACATAAACAAACTTAAGTGGAATAACCATACGGTTGAATTCCACACATATCACTTAATGGAATAGCCATACGGCCAATTTCCATACATACTTAATGGAATATCCATACGGCCGACTTCCATACCCAATGCATTGGAGGTTATAACGTAACCACCCGTCCTGGTATTCACGGCACCACCCGTCATATGGTTTATAACGTAACCACCCGTTAAAATGTCCAAGTACCAATATAAAATCATAAAACCTAAAACCAATATAAAGGAATGATAACATTTCCACATTTCAATCACAATATATCATAAATATATTGACATAATAGAATCATTTTTCAAAACCATTTTCAATTCCAAAATACATAAAAGAGTATATGGTATTTATTTTATTCTAAAAACATTACGGCTTGTTGAGAATGCCAAAGATCAAATAATACTCGCGGCGGCGGAAAAAGGTCGTTGTCACCGCGTACGTTAAAAATAAACATTCGTTTTTGTCGTTTAGTAGAACGCTTCGTAGAAAAAGATTCCTTTTGTATAAAAGTAAAAGTCAAAGGAGTTTATACACAGTATAAAAGAAAGTTGTTTATAAAACGAAATATGCCTCAATGAAAGGAGATTGAGACGAAGTCCCTTACCTTGGGTCCGACTTGACTCGATCGTTCTTTAACGTCCTGAATAATAAACTTGAGTTAATTTATAGTTGATTAATAACCTTTTTAAAGTTCATTATTCTTTTTATATCACTTATTTCCATGTTATAAACATTATTTAACCATTTAAGTTAATAATGTTTGTTTTGTCAATATTTGGTTCTTAAGTCGAAAGTTGACTTCTTACAATTACATGTTGTTCATGTGGTCAAAAGTTCTTTATATCCAGAATGAAATTCCCGATTTGGATATAATATGTATCATATATATCCAGAATATACATGTATTTATAATATTACATAATCATTTAGAGGTAAGAAATGAAATGCACCGTTCATGGAGACGGTAAGCCGTACGTACGCATGAACGCTACTTTCATTTCTTTGTCATATTAGTGGAATTAAAACTAAATGAGAGGTATGTATATTTTAATTCCAGAATTATATTCATCATTTAGATATATCATTAATTATATACATACATTATATACATGTAAGTTTAATAGTACAGTACATTTAGGGATAAGAAATGAAATGCACCGTTCATGGAGACGGTAAGCCGTACGTACGCATGAACGCTACTTTCATTTCTATGTCATACTTTAATGGAAAGAAATAATAATGATATAGAGGTATATTATAATTCCAGTATAATATCATATATAATAACTTTAAATCCATCCTTTACACGTCCCACATATGGCATTAACGAATCACATCACTTTTAGGGGGCGGTAGTCCGCACTTCCTTAAATGAAGATATCGTGGTTACCTATAATGGAAACCATAAAGTTATGCCAAAAATGAAAAATACAGAAGCTTAAAGAAAACATAAACATATTATATATCATATATAAAAATAGTGACATCATAATGGCCACCCTTGAAGGTGTTAAATGAGTATTGAACAATCATCGTTTCGGGAGGCAGAATTTCGCCATCCACGGAAACCGTATGTTCTTTAACCATTTGATGTAGTTGTGTGAGAGTGTAGCTAGAATAAATCTTATAACAACATCCTAGTATATTGAATATACTGGTGTTGTTACAAAAGAAGTAAATAAAAAGAGTTTAGAGGGTTGGAGAAGCAAAATAAAACAAATGAACAAGAGAGAATGAATTATCTTTAAAAGTGTAACTCCCTTTTGATTTGATCCTAAAGGCTTCCTTTGAAAGGATTCTGCCCAAAGGGAATCCTCTAGGATGAGGAGAGGGATGTGGAGAGAGTAATTGGGTAGGGGTTGGCCGAGCCAAAGGCTTGAGGAATGTGTGAAATGAGGTAGAGGTGGGGGCCTTTTATAAGAGGAGAGGAGGGGCACTTTTGGAAAGTAAAGAAATATTACTTTATTTGAAAATGTGTTTCGGTTTTAAAAGGTCCCACATTGATATAATTCGTGGATAAGGTGATAAGGGTTCGAAATCCACTCATCCAATTGGTTTTGGCCATGTGTAGGTTTTATATTTTTCATTATCTTTCCATTTTATTTAAATCGTCAAATAACGATGTCATCACTGTATCATTATTATGTCATAAATAATTTAATTTATTTAATGTCTAAAAATTATAAAAAAATACTACGATGTATTAAATATTTTTATCTTTCCAATGACTATTTATAATCAAATATCTGATCTTTATAACCCTATGTAAAAATTGTTTTCGTAAAACATATTACGTTTCTGTCATTTTTACTTTTACATTAAATAAAAATATATTAATGTCACCCAATAGGTGTAGGACAAGTGTCATGGTGTTTTCACATTTTTATAATATCATTTTTACATTAAATTACACTAATTACCTCTAATCGCGATTAATGAAAAAAAGTTACTATTCACCAAAAAATTATTTTAATCTCATTGAACCACATTTTACTTCTTAATGACAACCATGTATATCGGATTTTCAAAATTCAATACACATTAGTGGTAAACTTTCATTTAACTGAAAAATCAGTTTGCTTGATTACCACTTAGTGGTTTCACTATTCATAAAAAATTGAAGTTTTTCAGAAAATTACCAAAAATTCACCCTAAGCTATATTTGATATTCCGAATTCAAAAATGAATTCCATTTTACAAAATTCAAATCATATAAGTCACATTAATTAATTCAATAATTAATTCCCGCTGCCAGAGCAAATAGCATGTTTTTACCAAACAATAAGTATCAAAAGATTGACACCAGTTTAAGTCTAATTTCAAAGTGAAATTAATTCCAACGACCACTATTGGATTTAATGGTAAAAATATTTTCTAATTTCACTTTAAAACCAATTCAAAAGATAATCTAATCATATAAATAAATTAGATTAAAAAGAAGTTTTGAATTAAAATACAACATTTTACACTATTCATTAAAAAAATGAACTTTATCAGAAAGGTACCAAAAATTTACACAAAGTAAATTTTGATGTCCCGATTCTAAAGAAGAGTTATATTTGGTCAAAAATAAAGTATAAGAGTGATCAAAACTATATTTAATGACGGTTCACCATTAAAAGGTGATAAGTGAACCTTTAGTGAAAATTAGAGTATATATGCCCTAAAATTGAACTCTTTCTGTATTTTAAGCCTTTATCTTTTATTGGGTAAATGTATAAACATTTAAACACATATCTAATAATATTTTAGTTATTTCTATCCATTCCCACCAGTACAACGGCTACTTGTTAACTAACATTTAAAATAATATTATTTTATTACTAGTGTGCTACGTAAGTTTCAAAGAAACTCATCGTTGCGTATCGGGTACGCTATCGAACATAGCAACCCCTTTAAAATAAAATTAATATTTAATTCGTAAATATTAATAAATATGAAAATTCTTTATTCTTTATTTACCTGGGATGTTACAATTAGATACCTCTAAAACTATTCTCATCCTTTTTGAATGAAGACTAAACTCGGTGAAAAGAGAGGGGTCCGAACAACCAACTCGTAAGATACCTCTCAGGGAAAAACTACCCTTGATTTGTTCAAAATCTAGAATGAAACTTAGTATCTAGGAGTGTTTCTCTTACATCTATCTCCTAAACAACTACTAAAACACTAAGTAACCACTCAAACATAAGATGCCACACCATCCGGACATATGGATTAGGGAGTCCCTTTGTCTATGTCAAGATACTATACACTTTGGGCATCATTAAATCTCCCACACGGGTTTAATTACAACTATATTAATTAATCTTGATTACCAATTAGGTTCTCCCCCCCATAGTCAGGACTTCTTGCACAGAACAAAAAATTGGGAAACAACCCATCTTATAGACAAAAAGGGCAAATGTTACATCACAGAAAAGCACAAATAAAACAGAAGGCCAAATTCAAAATATCTATGGGTACTAGACATGAATCTGTGCCTCCCATTCCTATGTACTCTACTCAAGGCCACCGTGCCTTCACAAAACACGAACCAAAGGAATGGTCCCTCCATGGAGCACCTTCTCCTCATGATCCTCGATCCTCACCGGTTGCTCCATTAACATCGCATCGTCCTCGATATCCAACTCTCCCCAGTCAAGGATGTTGGATAAATCTTTTATATACCAACAGAGATGAGATAAATGAAAGATGTTGTAGATTTTCTCCAACGGAAATGGTAACTCCAGCTGATATTCCACCTTTCTGAACTGTCTCAACACCTCGAAGAGTCTGATGAACCTAGGAGAACGATTAATTCCCCTTCCAACCTCCTATATCCACACTGAGTGGAGACCATTAATAACATGTGGTCCCCAACATCAAACTAGAAGGGACTTCTTCTATGATTTGGATACTACTTATCTTAGTCCTAATCTGCCTTCATCCTCTCACACACAAGCTAAATCTTCTCTATCGTGATTTTCACTACCTCTGGTATAAGAATACCTACCTCCCCGACCTCTTTCCAACACAAGAGTGAATGAAACAGTCTACCATACAAGTATTCGAACGGTGCCATACCAATGGTAGAGTGATAGATATTGTTGTAAGAAAAATATACCTGAGGAAACTATCGTACCCATAACACTATGAAGTCCAGAACACATGCTCGCAACATATCCTCCAACGTCTGGATGGTCCTCCCTATATGCCCATACGTCTGAGGGTGGAAAGTGGTGCTAAGGAATTGTTGGGTGCCAAAAGCGTGCTGTAATTTCCTCCAAACACGTGAAGTAAATCATGTTTCCCAAGTTGAGACGATGGTTATGGGAACTCCGTGGAACTGCACAACATCACCCACATACTTATATTCCAAGGAATCCACTGTTCCCAACAACTTAATCGCTAAAAAGTGAGGAAATTTCGTCAAATACTTCACCACTGCCCAAATGGAATCACAACCTCCTTAAGTTCTGGGTAGTCCTGTGATAAAATCTATTGATACATCTTCCCAATTCCACATGGGAATATCTAAGGGCTGCAACAAACTGCTGGGAACATAGTGTTTAAACTTCACTTGCTGACACATAAGGCACTTTTCC
This sequence comes from Viscum album, assembly GCA_963277665.1. Lineage (NCBI taxonomy): Eukaryota > Viridiplantae > Streptophyta > Magnoliopsida > Santalales > Viscaceae > Viscum > Viscum album. The sequence goes on from OY728160.1 coordinate 1,927,656,046, forward strand.
ACAAACTCGGTCACTTCCCACTTCACTCGAGGCCCCCAAAAGTAACCTCCAAAGCCCTGAAACATCCTGGAAACTCATGGGTGTACCGCCATGGGTGATTCATGAAACTAAATGAGAAATATCACGAAAATTTCAATAGGGAAGATTATCTTCCCATGGAACAACATCTGGTTATGACCATCCTCCAACCACCCTTCCAGAGCATATCCCTTGTCCACAAAATCTCATATAACTTCAGCCTTTAATTATTCCCATTGAGACTCCTCCACCATAATTACTAAGGAAGAATGAACTATCTACTGAAACAAACAACCTCTACTATCCTCTACTCTCATGCCCTGATGTAAATCAGTTAACTCCTCCATTTATTTCTAAGCATCTGCTGACTCTCGAACCAAATCCTTCTGTGACTTCTTTCTCAAGGAATCGACCACCACATTCCCCTTTCCCCAGGTGTAGGATATTTCGAAGTCATAGTCCTAATGAAACTTTTTCCACCTATATTTTCACAAGTTCAAGTATTTATGGGATAATACATACCTCAAGCTCTTGTGATCTGTGAAGACCGCGAAGCAATCCTCGATGAGGTAATGCCACTACAAATTTAGGGAAAGCACCACTACTTCAAGCTCCGGGTCACAGGTGGAATAGTTAAATTCATTAGGACATAACTACCTAGAACCATAAGAGATCACTCCCTGCTAATGCATCGACACACACACCAAGCCTAGACTAGAAGAATCACATTACACTTCAAACATTACCCCTTACTATGACAAACTCAACATTGGGGCACTGACCAACTTCCCTTTTAGATGACTCAATGTTGTCTATCACTGCTCCATCCATATGAAAAACTGGTCATTTCTGGTAATTTCCATCAAAGGTGATACAACTTGAGAGAAGTCGGGCACAATCCTTTGGTAGTATCCTTCCAGTCCTAGTAAACTACAAACCTATGCCATGTTGTTGGGCACTTCCCAAGAAAAAAATGTTTAGATCTTTGACAGGTCAACTACTACTCCCTCAAGGGACACCACATGTCTGAGGAAGTTCACCTATCATGTCTAGAACATGCACTTGGATAGCTTCCCAGGGAGCTGGTGGTATCAGGGGACCTCCAAAACTGTCCTTTAATGCTCAGCGTGATCCTCCACTGATTTTGAGTTGATCAGGATTTCATCAATGAACACGACCACGAAGCAATCTAGATACTCACAAAAAACCATGTTAATGAGACCCATGAAAATAACGGGTGCATTCGTAATGTCGAATGACATTAATAAAAACTCAAATTGCCCATATCTACACTTGAAAGCAGTCTTCGAGATTTCACCCTCATTCATCTTCAACTGGTGATATCCAGACCGTAGGTCAATCTTAGAGAAGCAACCTACACCCTTCAAATGATAAAAAAGGTCATCGATCCTCTGGAGGGGTTAACAGTTCTTAACTGTCCCCGGATTCAGCCATCAATAGTTTATAAACAGCCTAAGACCACCGTCTGCCTTCTTTGTGAACAAGAATGGAGAACCCCATGGTGATGCACTTGGTCAGATAAAACCCTTATTCATCATGTCATCAAACTAAATCTACAACTCCTGCAACTCAAATGGAATTATCTGATAGCGAGACATCGAAATCAGACATACACTTGGTTGTAAGTCTATCCCGAACTCAACATCACTTCGAGAGGGTATAGTCCCAACCTCTTCAAGGAATACGTATAGGAACTCACTAAATGTCCCTAGAACATCCACCATCTCTGACTCATCTAACTATAATAATATTTTAGCTGACAATCAAATAAGGGGATCTACTTTCTTGTTGCCCTCCCGAAAACCCCACTTACTGATGAGAGCTACATGTTGGCTGCTCATATATGAGAGTATGACCATTCCCCAGAAGCAGTCGATAAGAACATGCACAAAAACAACCCGTCGAGTCCCATGATAACATCGTATCACTACATTTGTAGTGGAAAGAGATCCACAATAGACTGATGTGGCCCCAACATTAGTCTTTATCCTCAAAAAACATCAAATAGGCTGGTTTGACCTCCAAATCGCATGCTCAACAATGAGGGAATGAAAAGTATATCTATATCTAGATCCAAGGGATGGTCTAGAATAGGCGCAAAAAAGGAGTGAGAGGAACCGAAATCAAACAAAGCATAGGAAAGAGTACTAAAAAAACTAATTGTACCTCGAATGACCTTAGGTCCTATTGGAACTACTACCTTTGCAGCGTGCAACTGCCCACGCCCAGCTCCTCTGCCCCTCATCTATCCGCCCCCTAACCACACCTCAGTTGAGGTCCTTGATTAGTACCTTAAGGTTGGCCTCCTCTGGCACCATCCACCCTCCTATGATCAGATAGATCAGCCTGATTGGCCATGATCACCTGCACTTCTCATGGACATCGTCTGGGTTCCGTAGCTATAAGGTAAACAAGTAATGACTGAGCCCGAGTTGTGTAGAAGATTTTTTTTAAATTTCTCTTAGACTATTTATTTATTTTTAAATTCCCATAACACCCAAGACACACAAGAAACCAAGTCATTATGATGCATGTACCTTTTCTAGGGTATCTACCCTGCAATCACTTTTCCCTCACCTGGTCGTTTGGTAGGTGCAAAGTACTTGCCTCGGATCATGGGGGGCCCTAAAATCCCTTGTACTAGACAATATTCCTTGGACTATTTCAAACACCAAGATTTCCAAACAATATTGCACTACCATCCCATAAAATCCTCACTATGCCTAACCTTGAACTCCATGCTATCTCTCAAACCTCCCTTTCATAACCATCTGTCATGACCCGCCTTCACCAAGACGAGGGAAGGAAAAAAACTACTAGACCATTCCTTCTTGAAGTTCTTGAAGAGATAATTACACTCGAGTCCTACCTTCTATAAGCCACGGAGTGGTGACTAGCACCAAGGGTATAGAATATTACGTAATATGGAAGGCATTACCCTTTTTATAGAAAAAAATCAGGAGAAAAGATGGTAAATTCCAAATGACTCCAAAATTGAAAGTAGAATTAATGCTGAAAAATTCCCTTCCCATATGCATGTTCAAATAAAATAATAAAAAGTAAAAGAAAAAATATGATGAGAATTACCAAAAGAAAGAAAAATAACAACCAAAACTCATGAAGACCAAGCTAGTAAGGTCATACACGGTCATCAAAGTCCTCCTGGAAACCTAAAATTAGTTTTATATATGTTGGGTGAGTATACAAGTATACTCAGTAGGAAAAACCAAACGATATCATGAAAAATTTGGGAGGCACTCTAAAACCCCATGAGAAAATAGTGAAAAAAAACACATAGAAAGAAAACTATCCACCCAACCTCACCAAGGCACACTCCCCAAATAAAGCAATTCAGGTAAATTAATAGTAATAGACCATCGATATTTGGGTACCCCACACCACTTTCCCACTATTTAATTTAGACATTCTATGCATCAGAACTCCCCCACATATTCCACTATAGTCCCACTACTACCCCAACAACAACCTTATAGGTCACCACATTCACGCATCCCACCCATAGACACCTAGGACACAACAACCACCATTATGTCCAAAGAAACCCGGGCCAAAACAACCACTACCACACCCATTGAAAACTGTGCTAGAACAACCACTACCAAGCCTGAAGACACATGGTCTAGAACAACCATTACCACTCTCGAAGACACATGGGCCAGAACAACCACTATCGCACCCAAAGACACAAGGGCCTCATCCCGAAGACACTTGGGAAACAAACCTGCCTACACACACCTAGGATAACCACCACAACAAGACCTATCCGATTATTCTTTGTCAATAATGAACCTTAGTCCGTCATAGCCTACCTAAAGAACCTTGAGCTTCTCGGGAGAGGGAGCAGAAAATGATCTAAAAACACACCACTCATAAGAATGTTGAAAAAAACACCCTCAAATGGGGGTGTTCAGCACGAAGTGATCATCATGGGTGGGATGCATATAAGAAACACAAGAACTAAATTGTATACATATAGGTAAAAAATATCTCATCCCATCCTATGGGTTCTGAAACCAACAACTAGCCCGCATGCGACCAATTTTTCTGCTCCCGCTACATGCACAAATACACAACAATCACAACCAGAGAAAAACACATTTCTAGAAAACAATTCACCCATTTTACCCATTCACATTATCATGTTAAAGTGATTCTATTCAAAACATTCCTCCACTACCAGCCAACTAATAGGCATAACCACCTGCCAAACCAACAACTGAAGGAAAAACAGCCAAGTGACATTTAAGAAATCACACCCGGTTCTCCTATAAAGTAAAAAACATAAAAAGGTATCCATGAGATCCCTTGAAGTACTGGAACCAAACCAAGACCGAACATACCGACTCCACATGGATTAATATTCATAAACCAAAAACCTCTCAACCATAGGTTCTATTCTCCTCCACATCACCCCACAAACATCAAATAAAACAACCATGCATACCACCATAATAGAGAAAGGATGTTTTCAAATTTATCTAACACCATTTATTAAGTTCTTTATTTTTGTTTGGATAATTGAGGTGATCACCCAAGGGTTTCTTATTCATTGAGAATCTATTCAATTTTCCATGTTTATGTGATTAACTAGTTTCCATGATACATTCATTTAATCAACAAATTGTCAAGAAGAAGTGAGATTCATTAATGCACAAGAAAGGACCAACAATGTCCATGATTTTCAGTGGACATAAGTCTATAAAATTCACAACAAAAGACAAAGGTATGACTTAGAAACATCATGATCCTTCCCACTCCTTCATTCTTTAACAGTCTGTTTATTATCTTCATTAAATTTGGTTTCCTCCTCATCATGAAAGAACATCATCATACCCACCCCGCATGTTGTGTAATAAAGAGAGATGAATGGAGAACCCCTTCTTGGATGATCAAGGATCATAGTTTTCCCCTCGTGCCAAGAACTGGGGAAGAAAAATTGTAGAGGAATAAATTCAAGGACTCGAAGGCTGAGTGGGAAGGGCTCTAGCAAGGGCACATGAATCATCTCATGAGGAAGTTTTGATTGTCACATACAAAAACTGAATGGAATACAAAATAGAGGATCATAGATTAAGAAGCGGATAGATCCTAAAAACAATGAAAAAAATTCATAGTACATAAAAGTAGAATCGTGGCTTGACCACATGGCACTGTGGTTTCACACATTGGGATTTATTGAGATTTAAAAATTCTCCTCAGAGATGGTAGAGATAATAGCTGGGAGTTAATATATATTTTTTAAATAGGGAAAACCCGTAACAGTAAAACATGAGAGGTTGAAAAATGCTGCAAAGTGTGTGTTATCCCACACAGTTTTGGTAAATCAAGGGTTACCTGACTCTTGGGGGTTTTAAAAAATCATTTATGGTCTTAAAAATAGCCGTAAACCACTTTAAAAGAGTAAGAAGATTTAAAAGAGGCGTTACAAGAAAATTGGGGAAAGGAACCCTAACACCCCTCTATGGCACTGTTCAGGTACAACACCGATTGATGCGACCAATTGGTTGCATTGATTAGTGAATCCACGGTGACACCATGCCACCGACACCAACACCCTCCTAACACACCGATGGTGTTTAGGACACCCCAAACACTAGAATTTGGAAAAATAATGGATCGGGAGGGTCCAAAGTAGTATAAAAACACACATATATTTTAACTTTAGTCATGCTTTTAAGAAAATGTGGCTTTTTATTGAAATTTTTACTAGTTTTTTAAAATTTGGTTAATTATATATATATATAATTATATATATGTATACATAAACATATATATTTACACACACACACAAATATAAACATATATACGAAAAATAAAAAAATAAAAACATATAGATATATAAACACAGATATATAAATATATAATATAAACATATACGTATAATATAAATATAAATAAATAAATAAATATATATATTTAAAATATAATATAAACTTATATATAAATGTAAAGTATAAAATGTAAACACACACACACACATATATATATTAATGTATGACATATAAATATATATATATATATATGGCATTAATTTTGAAATACTAAAATCTATTTATATATATATAAATATAAATATAACATAATACAATTGTATATTTATAATTAGAATAGGTGAGTTGGTCCGGTCTTTGTGTATAACCCGATATATTTCCATTTCAAATTCTTTGAGAAACATATTCCATATTTGATTCTACCTTGGCATGTGGGAGGGAGGTTAGTGCAACATTGGAGGACGGTTGGAGTGTCATGGAACATAGGGGGAGATGTGTACAATGTTGTAGGATAATGGGAGGGTTGGGTGTGGGAGGGTGTTTGGAGTGTGGGAGGGGGTATAGAGGTGGGGGTGTGGTGTAATAATATGTTACATTTTTTATCATGATTTCTTTTACAAATTCATAAAAAATATATATAAATTTTGAAAAAAAGTATAATTTTTTTAAAACATTATCGACATTTTTTTTAAAAATGTTGGTAAATGGTGTTTAATTAACCAATGTTTCAAAAAAATATCAGTAAATAAGGTGTTTATCAATATAAACAATTATAATTGTCTGTAATTTAGTAATTTTTATTTATCGATTTTTCTAAAAAGCGTCTCCAATTAGTGTTTTTTCATAGTGTGTAATGTTTTAAGAAACCCATTATTTTTTCCATGGGTCTTTATGGGATGATGAGTGTTTTATTTTCATGTGAAAAAATGTATTTATTATGAGAAGGGTGATACCTATATCTCCCTATAATACATTGGGTAAAGGAAGATATGCCATGAGATATAATTGTTTTCTAAATAAGTTAGCTAGACACTGGGTTCACAAAGGGTGGATGTGATGGTGTTATTCTCTACTCACAATTTTACATGTGAGATGGTTAGAAAGTCACTAGGTTCACAATGGGTGAGTGTGATGGTGTTAGGATTATCTCACAATTTTATATATAAATAGGTTAGCAAGTTTCTATGTTCACAAAGGGTGAGTGTGATGTCATTAAACACTACTCACAATTTTACCCACAAATAGGTTAATATGTAACTAGGTTTAAAAAAGGTGAGTGTGTAGCTATTAAGCTCCACTCATAGTTTTATGTGTGAACATGTTAGAGAGTATCTAGATTCACTTGGATAAGAAATACTATGTTTATAATTGTTCCATCTTTTCATATTTTTTTTTCATATTGGGCCACGTTTTCATGATTTTGCCTTATTTTTGAAGCATTATGCACTTTTATGTCATGATAAAATGTTTTATGATTATTGATATTTGTTTCTAATCCATTTAATTTATTTTATGGTTCCTTAATGATCATATTATGATCTTACGTTTCTCTATTAAGTTTTCTAATTATTATCCATTGTATTTTCAGCTTTTATTATTTTATTTATATCTTTCTCATATTCTCATTCATGTTTATTATCTAATAATTTATGATATACATTTTCCCTTACTGAGTATTTGATCTTACCCCTTTCTTATGTTTCCAATCCCTATTTTATGTATATGTTTTTATCATGTGAGATGTATATAAAAGTTATATAGGAGCATGATTATGGATAAAAGTTAGCAAGTGTTGTAAAATAAGTTATTTATTTTGCTAATCTCCAAGACACTAAACCTTTTGGTTATTAGGTTATATGAATATTTGTGAGATATATTATTTAAATCATGGGATTAATGTATTATTTAAGTCATGTTTAGCTTGGGTCACATCATTTGGTATCAAAGTAAGGATTTTTTATTTTAGAGTTTAGTTTAGTTATTTGTGTAGATTAGTCTAGAGAACTTTAAAGAAAAACCTATAAATGAGTCTATATATAGGATAATATCCAGAAATATTGGAAAAAGTTCCAAGTTAGAAGTTTTCATTGAAATAAATCCCTATCTAGATATTGAAAAGTAGATGAGGCTATAGAAGAGATGTGACTAGGGGTAATCACCCAAAAATGGGTTGGTTGGGTATTGACTCAAACACCACCTTTATGCACGATGAGTGGGACTAAGACAAAAGACCTAGCTAAACACTTTTGGGGGATATTCTTTGGTTGATCCATTGATATATATAAACCATTGTGAATGATTTTTTCCAAGTTACTATTAGGAATTTTTTTGACAAGTACTGGATAATCCATTTAAAAGTAACCTAGGAAGTAACAAGAGAGTTATAAGATTAACCAAGTATGTGATAAGGTGAAATGAAAGTATCATAAGTTAAAATGATGGTTTCATTGAAGAAGACTTATTAGGATTTAGATTTAATATTTCTATTATCATTAACTCTAATTCATTTGGATATTATCAAAACCATTTTGGTTTTACAATTTTGTTGCATCATGATCAAGGTAATGAAGCTATGAAAGGAATGTCCCTAAGAACTCCTAAGAATCATATTTGGAATAAATAGTTTCCTATTCTTACAAAGGATATTGAGGTGGACATCTCAGAAGAAACTATATTTTCACTTTCACATGGAACCTTTTATATTCATCATTAAAAAATGATAATTAAATTTTGAGAATGTAATTTATTTAAGGGGTAAAATGCAACAGTATGAGATTTTGGATCCTTTAAATGAAATACTATGTTCTATCACTTATGTCAGACACTACACCCAATATAAAAAATCCAATAAATATTAATAATACAATATTTAGAAATATATAATAAAAACTAATATGATAAACCATTAATATTTATTACCTTTAGAAGGTAAATAAATAATATGAGTTAATATTAAAAGGGTTATTTCCAGTTAAAACTATTTTCATTATATTATAAAATTTCTTTTGAAAAGATAAATTATAAAATTTTAGAATTGAATTTGATAAATTAAAATTATTTTTTAAAATTCTCACAATAAAATTATATTAGGTTCATTTTTTAGATTTTTCTAAAATAATCAATTTTAGGGTGAATAGTAAAAATGCAAATTAATGCCATATCTTTTATAAAATTATTTTATTGTATAAATACATTGAATGTTTTTGATACATTTTTCATATAAAATTATATATTATAATGTAGAATGAAATATTTTAAAATACTATTTTCAATTTATAAACCCATTCTCAACATTTGTAATATCTATTTAGTCTTTTAATGAGAACTGTTTTTAACTATTTTGATTAATTTATCTAGAGGTTCACGTGTCCAGCTTAAGGAGTGATATTGTAAACTATGCATATTTTATATATTTTTATCAGATTAGGTAGGAAACCTTTTATTCCTATGGAACACAATTCCATTCATTTTGGACTCATAAAATATACCCCTCAGTGCTTATCCTATGAATAAGAGGATACATACCTATTATGAAACTAGTAGATATAACATTTTCAACATGTGAGATCACTCCTCAACCCACACATGTAAGCTTATAGAATTACTAACATGATACTACTATTCATGATTCTTCTTTGTTGATAGAACAACTTCAGAATCATCATATTTATAACTACATATGTTTCACTATTCCTCCTATCAGTTTATCCCTCTATCTCGATCTATACATTTTTCTCCCCCTTTTTCAATGAACTTAAATGTTACTTTTTTTTGGTCTGAAACATAGTAAGGAAAGAATATTAGTTTATATGGGATAAATCCACACCACATAGAGAGGGGGTACCACATCCACACTGATCAAGTGTGGGGAGTTGACTGAACACCAAGATCCAGTCGATGTTGTTAAAACTATTATTTAGGAAAGGAATTAATTAGGATGTGTGAAACATGTAGAGTAATAGGATCATAATCTAGATTTATAATGATATGATCCAATTTATATTTTATAAAGTGATATTTAATTTCAATTTGATTTTTCCTTGATTGATGAACTATATTTTTCTAAGGATCATAACACCTGAATTTTTACATAGTATTCCAATCATAGACATTACTTTAACTCACATATATTAAAGCTGCTACTTCATCTATAGTTACTATGTGAAAGATTGATTATACATGATTTATTCATATTTTTTTGTGACAAAACAAATGAAATATTATTTCTTTCTTAGCTAAGAAATACATAGTCTACTAAGATAGATTTCACCAACTGATGTTGACTTTAGATCATCCACCGATTTGTCCTAATCTATATCTATAAAACCCAACAACTATTGCTAATATTTTTCATTTTATAGTAAAATTAAATACACTATGAATTATATATATATAATAATTTTTTTACCAATTTTAGGTTAATTTATTTTGGATTACTTTAATACCATGTCTCCTTACTTGTGGTAAAAATAATATCTTGTTGTGTCACTATTAAGTACAACAAACTGATAATGATCTATCTGTATTATGTGATATTGGATGAATTTACATCATCATCCCTTGAATGTTTAAACCATATAAAAATTTAAGTTTTCATATCTTTGTAATTTTCTATTCCAAATCTTCTCAAAACGTTTTTGACATATTTCGATTGATAAATAAATGTTCCATATTTTCCTTGTGCTACCTGCAATCAAAGGGAAAATGTTATCTCACCAATCATTGATAATTAGAAAAAAATTTCATGAATTATGAAATCTATTTTCACTGCACTTCATTTGATCCACCAAATATTATATCATCAAAACATTATAGTACCATAATTATTTGATTACTTTATTTGTTGAAATAGATATTATAATTAGCTTCCCCATTCTAGAAACTGAGATTATTAAAATATTTTTCAAGTCATGATTACCATGATTTTGGTTCCATCTTCAACTCATATAATTCATTATTTAACTAAAAAAATTGTTATCATCTTCATGAATGAGAAAAACATCTAGCTATTATATTAGAGTAAAAAACAACAAAAATAACTAGATATCATGAAAAATTGAAAATAAATACAGTGAATAAGTATTAAATATAATAAAATAGAGTTATTTTGTAATAATAAATGAAATTATATAAAATACCAAAACCAACATTTCATATATAAAACACTAATCTCGCACTAGATTGATCACATCTACAAAAGTATATAAAAGTATAAGAAATAAAAGTACATGTATCTCCTACTAAATATAAACTATATCACATAACTGGCCTCTAAGACACTATTGAGTTACTCTAACCAAATAAAAAAGATTCTATAGGAGCATATCTACTAGATCATGAAACCCTGGGACTTATCCCTCTCCATCATGGAATCTATGCTCAACCTAAAAAGCTGATATAAATTCAACACACACAAAGGATCACACATAAGGGTGAGAAATAATCCATGTTGTCCACCTTAATGAGAAACCTATAAATATACTATCCTAAGTGCATAATCATGAAATATACTTAGCCTAATGGAGACAGAGGTAGAATAATAATTAAGGAGAAAAATATCATAAAAGATGTAAGCCCACAACTGCTCCTTGGATATGTGATCCCGATCATCTGGATGAGGATCCATCATGAATATATATATTTATATGTGTATATATAAATATACCCAAATATACAGACAGAAACACACACACACACACACACACATATATATATATATGATTATTGTGAAAAATTACAAAAATAAACAACAGTCTGTCCTTGGGTCCATAATCCCGATCATCTGGACATATTATTAAAAGGGAAATGAGTTGGATGTCGTACCACTCAAGAAATTTATAATTATGGTGATAATTGGGTCTATAAACTTGATAAAAAATAAATTCTTCTTCTATCACCATAAATGTCTCTATGCAAGCTATATCACCATATAGGATTCATATTTTAACCTTTGGCTCCACTACCACAAAATTGGGTTTCCGCAGTTCCACCCTTTAAAAGAGATAAAAAAGAACTGATAAAGGGGGTGCCTTTATCAGTGCTAAAAAAGCACTGATAAAGGGCACTTTTAACAACACTAAAAAAGCACTGTTAAAAGAGAACCTTTATCAGCCCTTTTTTTAGCACTGATAAAGACACCCCCATTATCATCACTTTTTTCTGTGCAGTTAAAGAGCCCCCCTTTATCATCACATTTTTTGTAGAACTAATAAAGGGGAGGGGGAATTATCATCACTTTTTCATAGCGCTGATAGAATGTATATTTAAAAAAATAAAATTTCAGAAAAAATAATATATTAATATATAAGAATATATATATTGATATAAATATAATATGAATTTTTTAAATATGTATTAGATAAGTGTAAATAAAATTTTTCACTTAATATGTATGATAGGTTGTGAAAATGGATTATAAATTATCCTAAAAAACTATTAATTAATAATTTTCAAATTATCATTCTAGTAATCTTTTACTAACAATTTGAACACACAAAAAATCAAAAAAATTAATAAATGATTTAAAATAAGTTGAAAACGTAACTTAAACTTCAAAAGGCCATAAATTTTGATCCGGGTATCCATTCAAGCTCTACAACATATCAAATCGAAGCCTGCAATGATCTATACGTGCTAGTGAACCAAGGGAACCTTCTATCATATTTTTTGGGAAAAAATGCCTATAAGGCCTCCAAAACTGTGTTTTTAGTCCAGATACCCAATTTGTATAACATTCGATGGAATTTCAGCCATGTTTATGGGGGTATTTTTGACCATTTTCACCAGGGAATGAATTTATTTTAATGGAATACATTCATATTCATATTATGGATTTGAAGTTTTATAATCTGTCATAATGTAATGTTATTTATAATCAAATATATTACAATATATACATATTGGTTATATATTCTCACATAAAATTTTAATTTTATAAATAAATGATTAATCATATTTACATATAAAATAGATTTCCCAATATATAAGACTTATCTACATAAAAAACTAATGTCCATTTTATTTAAAATACAAATATATGAATATTTTTATACCTATGTAATGTGCACATGTATATTTATATATTTGTGTGCGTATGTGCGGACAAACTGATATATATTCTCTATATATTCTAAACTTATGTATATACATATTAATATATAATATTTGTAAATATATAAAAATATGTATAATTATACATAAAAATATACATATAATATATCTCTATGTGTGTGTGTGCGTTGTATATATGTATTTATTTATTTATAAACACACATAAAAAGCATATTTTATAAATGCATTTAAAACTGATCTTATAAATATTTATTAATATATGAATAAATAAATTAATATATATATATATATAACTATATATATATACATATATTAATATACATATATATATATATATTAATATAATTATATATATATATTTTTATATATTTTTATACGGATATATATATATACTAATATATCTATATATATATATTAATATAACTAAATAACTAAATAAATATAAATATATATTAATATAAAAATATATATGTTAATATATATATATATATATATATTAATATACGAGTAAATATAACTATATATATATATATATATATATATAAATAGATATATTAATAAATGAAGAGAAAAGTAATATAGTGGAGTGGTAAAGGCTTAGGGTGCGCAGGCAACAGGTCCTGAGTTCGAATCCAGAGGGAGGCAGGTCACGCGCATGGGTGGAATAATAGTTAGTGCTGGTAAAGGTGGGTTGGGGCGTTATTAAAGGGTGCAGGGGAGGGTAGTGGATGGGGTGTCCAATGTGGAGGTGAGGGCTCTATTAATGGGGGGCATCAAGCACCATTCAAGCCTCCCTGAATTGAAAAAAATATTTTTTACTTTATTAATGTATTTTTAACTTTTATCAGTGCTAAAAAAAGTGCTGATAAAAGGGGGATTTTATCAGCTCTAAAAAAAGAATAGATAAAGGAACCTTTTATCAATTCTTTTTTAGAACTGATAAAAGGGGCCTTTATCAGCACTTTTCTGAACATTGGAAAAGGGTACACCTTTATATTCATCTCGATTAACAGTTCTTTTTTAGTACTTTTAATTCCATTTTCTAGCACTGATAAAGGTCATATTTCCAGTAGTGTTCGTCCGTATTCACCTCCAATCACTATAATAAAGGATTCAAGGTAATATCTCGACATCCTACAAATAAGTAACCAATATTGATTCTAAACCTCTTAATCCACATGTAATCTTGTCCGATGTTGGATTCCTAGATCCCGATCTATGGAAAATCCTAACATTACAACTTGGATGATCCCTTAGGGGGATGACACATACATGATTTGAATACTCTCCAGATCCAAGATAAAACTTAGAATCCATTCATTAACCAGATCAAGATCCCTATTCCCAGATAGCTCTGGGAAATGAAGTAATGGTCATCCACCTAACATTTGGGAATATCCTAGGCATCAATATAAATTTAAACATCAATTATCAAGGATTTAGAAAACATACATAGCTTAGGGGATGTGCGCCCACCCAGTAACCTCTGGTAATCCCTTACATCCCAGTGGATAGGAACCCACAAGGTGACACTAGGTAGAGGGGTTATCTAATAAAATTTCAATCTACCTCTAAAAATAAAATCCTTATATGGGGAGGAGTGCCAATGATAAATGATACATCCTAAAATTGTAACATCTAAGGTTGTATGGATCATAATTCTGATCCTAGGAAATATGTCTGGGAATCCAAATAATATAGTAATCAAATAAAAAGTCTTAGAAATAAGATCCTAGGAAGTAACTCAAGGAATACCAATAATATATCAATCAAAAAATAAAGGTATAGAAGTAATATCCTAGGAAACATGTTTGGGTATCCCAATAAGGAATTCTACATCATGATAGGCTCATCGTCCAAATACGATGAATCATGTTCGGAAATCATAGTTTTATCATCGAAAATCCATTGAATGCATAAATAAAAGAGTGATGGTGTCCAAATTCCTAAAGTCACCACTATTTTCACATCCCATATGGTATAAAAGTTTGGTATGTGTTCCAAAGGGACACCAACTACCATATTTACCTAGAGAAAATGTTTTATCTTAGGGTCAGTTAACCACTACGGACCCCATTGGGTATTTTTGGTAAAAAAACAAGAGATAAATCCTACTTTGGATACTCAAATTCCATAAATAAGTGAAGGAATACCTATTGGGAAACTTAAAAACATTAACCTACTATAGGAATCCTACATGGGATCCTTAGAAGGAGCAAGTAAATAGAGGTATTCAACATGGGATTGTTTAGGTCAAAACATAAGTAGGGGAATTTTATTTAATATCTTTGGAATGGTATACATTTATAGTGGAATCCTACACAATATCATCAAGAAGAGTAAACATGTAAATGTATCCTATAAGAGATTTCATGGTTCAACAAGTAAGTGAAGGTACCTCACAAGGTATCCTTGTAGAAATTAATAAACTAGCCGAGGCATCCTGCACATGATCCTCTAAGTTGATATGTAAGGTGAGGCATCCTATAGTGGATCCTTAGAAACTACTAATATCATGTTATATTAGTCCAAAAGGTTATATATTGAAGGGGAGACATCCTCAATGGAAAATCTACATAAGAATAGGTAATGAGAGATGGCTCATGTCCCATCTCAGATCAAGGTCTCACTATCAAGAGACAACTATTTGTGATTGCAGGTGGGAGAACATCTACATTTATTCAAACACCTAAAATGATTCATAAGAGTCATCAAATAACCCCAATGGGTTTTCAATCATTATATACATGAAATAACTCTCAAAATGAACTATTAATGTGCCCAATTCTAACTCTGGGGTTTAGAGATACAAAAAACCCTCCAAAGGGTAGCAAGGTTGGAGTAAAAGATTATTAAGTGATGTAAATAGAATTTAACCTACATGGGGTACCTAATTGAATACCTCACATGGAATAGATATTTATTTTACATAGACATGTAAGTTTATATGGTGTGTGACCCACACAGGGTCTAGCCGTGTGCCCTACATGGCGATGTTCCCACACACGGGCTGTCTGGCCATGTACTCAGATACATGACAGAGTACCAGTACATGGTTTGTATACCCTATAAATAGTGTGTACTTATAAAAATGACACTTTCATTGTATGGGAAGAACACATAGTTTGTGTTCCTGAACTAAACACCATGTGATCAGGATTTCTAAATGTGAAACCCCTCAAATCACCCTGAATCCCCATTTTTCTCCCCAAAGGCTATAGATTGACTCTCAAGGGATCTTTAACAGTCATAAAAGGGAGTTATAAATAGAAAAAATTAAATATATTGGTATTTATGGAAAAAAATAAAACCTTCCTACATTTGGTTGGAATATGACAAAGGTTCTCCCAATTCTGTGACCCGCAATTGTCACACGACGATCCAGCTCCTCCCAAGCTTAGTGGTGGCACCTATAATAATTTTTTTGTATCTTATATCTCTATATATATCTTTATCCTATCTTGGATATATATATATAATTTCATATGGGGTGTATGTGAGAATCCATTTGAGAAAAGGAAAAAAGGAAAAGAAAAGAAGAAAGACGAAGAAAATGGAAAAGTGGTCTGGGCTCGACCCTGATGCCCAACATGATTTTATGCCTCACCTAGAGAAAACCCCCCATTACAGACTCCAAATAAAGGAATAAATATCAACAAAATTGTCCATTAAAAATATAAAACTGAATGAAAAAATAAAAATAAATTATTATTTAATTAATTAGATATTAAATATTGATTAGTATCTAAAAATTCAAATAGCTTAGAATTTTTCCAAACTCCTATACTAGGGTAAAAACCATATTCTGTGACCAATTAAGTTTCTAGAAAAACTATTTGAGGTCATATAATATGACATTATTATCATTTTAACCCTTATAAGAATATGGGAGCACTAATTCAAATTGCCACTCAAATTTATAGTCCTGAAGAGTACATGTATTTACAGAATCCACACCACAACCCTTCTCATCCTTGAGAATCCTTGGTGAAAAAACAACCACTATGCTCTCAACCTGAGAATCTACACAACTACTTTATCTTTGAAATCCAATGAATGGTCTTAAATCCATAACAAGTCTTTAATCAAGGAATACGTTTAACCACGACTAATCTTATACTCCCAAACATAGGAGTAACCTTATCATGGCCTCAAAACCAATATTCAAGCATAAAAGGCCCACACTCCATCCATTATGGGACACAATTACTTAAATATCTAGAATCAAACATACAAGATATCTAATGTGAAAGAATCATGACATTGACCATTCTTGCTTAACATAAATGGTTTCCATGAAAGCGCTGAATTTATACTCACCATGTGGGTCACCACCTTCCAAAGATCAATAGAGAACTACCCACCATATAGTTTAATTTATAATTATCCTAGATCATAACCTCAAGAGGACCCTTCATCAAACAGGGAAAGATATTTAAAAATCTTAGCGTATAGCTAAAACTCTCACAACATACTAATCATGATGTCAAGATAAAAGGGAATGATTTTCTATGAACTAGGAGTACACTAATATTTACATGATAAGAATTTTTTTATCTATAAAGTCATTATCTCACCAAAAAATTCTATACTTTACTTTTACCATCACATAACACCAAATCTACTAACCTTTCATTTCTTGGTCCAGCCATGGGTCAACTATCTCATGAAAACCTATCTATTTTTGATGTCTCCTCTACCATAGGGGGAAATTTATCATTTTTTTTCAAAAAAACCAAGAAACCATGTGTACATCATTTGTTTTTTACCATAGGTACTCATATCTCTCCCGAACCTCACCGATTTATGATTTAAATAGTACCACACACAACTGATATGTACCTTTTTTCTATTTCCCACAACATAATGGGTGGAAAAACCCATACCACCAAGTCATTACTCGACTCATAATCCCATGAGTCATATATTACAGAATAAAAGATGACTATGATACATATAATGTACCTGTCATTAAGTTAGAATCTCCCCTGTAAATCTTATTCAAAATAAATCACCTCTCTCATGCCCTAATTTTTTCCATGATCACCCATCAAACGACATCATTTTTTTTTGAAATATTTGTGTAAAACATGAAACTATTGGTTAATAGGTCCAGGAACTGTAATAGTTCCGACCTTTAAATCCAATATGAATACCAGAGAACACTAGGTGCTTTGTCAAAATACAAAAGAATCAATATGCCAACAATGAAAAACCCGATCCCCTCCTGTGCATCAGTCGTTAATTGAGCATATAATTAAACTCACTCCTTGAAAAGGAACCTATAAACTTGGTCCAAACGTAATCATATGTTACCCTTGATAAAATAGAAAAATGAACTATAGGGTTATGAGTCTTAAATAAAGGCCTCTAGGTCTCCCACCTATCCCTATTGACTGAGTCTCAAGATGGGTTACTAGGTCCTACCACCTGGACAATAGGTTAAACCTCTCGAAATGGTCATATATAATGGGGAGTCATCCATGAACCTATCTTAATGAAATGTATATACTGTGACTATGTACCCTGTATAAGGGAGATAATGAAAACAATGATCTACAGTTGTAAAACTATCATGTATTGGCCTACCTAGGCCCGGATCACCTCTGAGCATCCTCATAAGGTCCTCCCCAACAGGTCATGTTAAGAGAGTAGAGAAGATACTAAATTGACATTCACTGGGCATCCATATAAGGTAATATACTCTCAAGGTGTAGTTCACAATAAATGTTTAGGTTTTTATCGACATCATAAAAAGTGACTGGACTAGATCACCTAAAATGAAAGTTTTAACTGCCAAGGTTGACCTAAGTTGGATAACCATACTCACATAGTTTGGTTAAGTAGAATTTCATTCCAGGATATATGGGAAAAAACTATATAGGTTGTTACTGCCAATTCAAATAATTGATCCTAATAAATGATTCCCTAAAATGGGTCCAACATATGGGAATCATGTTCTCTATTGACCTACAAGGTTCACCACACCTCCCATGCATGAGGACTAAGTCATCAACCTCACTATCAAATGACTCACTGTAGATCCACATAGCCTACCATCATAGGGATATATATATATATATATATATATAATTCATCCTAATAGAGTATAATTCCTCCAATAACCTATATGGTAAAACACTATTTAGGTTATTGTTGACATTTTAAACAATTGGTCTATATCATCCGCAATAATCACACACCACTAGGTCTATAACATGTGAATCCTATGTGCCAAATATAATGCATGATACACCAATTTTATTTCTTATCCAAGAGTTAAAATAAATCATTGGCCTATCACCAATGGGTCAAGATCCATACATCTATAATAAATTATAAAATACACAAAAAATGAGAATCGATCAAGGTGAAAATCCTATAAAACTACAACATCCTCGATAAATAACAGAAATCCCAAATCCATGGAAACTAAGATCTATCACAAAAACATGTGTTCTCAGCACACCAGTCTCATGTCCATCACATTCTTTGACACAATCCTAAAACTCCTATCTACCATATACGAAATAATAAAGAAATAGTAAAGGAACTACTCTAATACTTATTTGTAACATCCTGACTTGGATGCTACTATAATGATTCTCTAAGGAAGTCCCCTAAGAGTCCTCAAGCACACATCTCCATATTACAGAGGTTTATAACAAGCATCATGGGCCTAAGGTGTGTCCATAGAGAGACTATTCCCTCATATTAGAGTAACCAACTTTAAAAACAACTATATATCATCTAAATAAGTAAATAAAAAGAGTTCATAAGTAGTAAATAGGCTAAAATAGAAGCATGCTATAAAAATTAATGAAATTATTTAAAATCTGGAACAACCATGTCATACATAAAACACTCATATCACGATGTTAAAATAAAATATCTAATATTATATAAAGGAAATTTCATTGAAAGTATAGGGAAATTCTACTAACTCTAAGATATATCACATACCCACTCTCCAAGAAAGAGTTGAGCGATTCTAGCCTGATCAAAAGACTCCACACAAGCCAATTCGATCGATCATGTAACCCAAAAACTCAGACCTATCCATCATGCAATCTAGGATAAAACTGAATAGCAAACATAAGGTGTACATGCACACCGAGGTGAATGTACATGGGTGAGGAATAATCTCAATAGGCCACCCCACTGATGAATATATAGATCTTTTGTCACATGTGAATTCTCATGAAATAATACCAGCTTAGCATAGTCACAACTAGAATTATAAGGAAACAAATATCATAAAATAAGTAAGTCTATAATCGATTCTTATGTCCCTCTATTATGTAAAAAAGGATCCATCGTCTATATATAACCCTATATATATGAGTAAGGTGAGAAATAACATAAATAAATAGTAGTCGATCCATGGGTTAGTAATCCTAATTATCTTGACATCTAGTGAAAAAGGAATTGATAAGGATGCTGTACCAATCAAGTCATGTATAATTAATTCGATCGCTAGGTTGATAAAAATTATCGACAATACCAACATTGGACAGTGACTAAAATGTTTCTGAGCAAGATACACCACCACAGGGGGATAGATGTCCTAACCATGGGCTGACTGGTACCCACAACCAATCACTATAATGAAGGATTACATATAATATATGGAAATATTATAATTAGGGCACTATCTAGATTCCAAATCAATCAAGATTCATGTAATCCAACTTTATTTTAGATCCCTATATGACAACCCTTAGGAAAACCTGACTTTGAAACATGGATAATCCCTAAGGGGAATTACATAAAAAGGATAATAATACTATCTAAATCAAAGATAAAACTTATAATCTATTTAATAACTATCTCAATATCCCAATTACCAGATAGATATGGGATATATAGTAATGGTGAAAATACTTAACCCTAGGGAGTATCCTAAGCATCACTAGAGGAGATCAACGTCAATCCTCAAGGATTTCAATAATATCCATGGATTAGTGGAAGTGAAACAACTTGATAATCCCTGGTAATCCCCTAGATAATAGTAGTTAAGAATCCATAGGGTGAATCTAGGTAGATGGTTTCTCTATTAAACCTACAATACACCTCTAAAAATAAAATCCCTATATAGGTAGCATTACCAATGATAAATGGGAATTTCTAAAATGGGATCCTCTAACCACATGAGGCTCATAAGTTGGATCCCAGGAAGTAAATTTGGGCATACAAATAAAATATAAATCAAATAAAAACTCTCAAAATTCATAATCTATGAAGTATGTCTAAGAATCCCAAAAAATTATTAATCAAATAAAAAGGATCATATTCCAGATCCTAGGATGTACATATGGGCATCCCGATAATGATTACTGTATCATGTTGGGATCCTTGAAAAAATACCAAGTAATAACTCTAGAAACCATAAATATACCATCAATAATCTAGTTAGTTCACAAATAGAAGAGTGAGGGTGGATAAATACCTGAAACCACAACTAATTTTATATCACCTTGGGATTATTAGTTTGGTATTGGTTTTAAGGTGACACCTGCTACCATATCTACCCAAACCCAATAAACTAGCTTAGGGTCCATGAAACACCGATGTATCTACTGTGCCCCGCATGTCAAACCAATAGAGAGGCATCCTATATGGGATCATTTAGTTACATAAATAAGTGAATGAATCCTGATTTAGAACCTCAGAAACAATAAGCCACTGGAGATATCCAACATGTGATCATTAGAAGGAATAATTAAACAAAGGAATCACACACGAGATCTTCTAGGTAGAAACATAAGTGGATGAATCATATGTTGGATCCTAATAATGGTATGTGTAGTAATATTCATTCTACATGGGATCATTTGGAATAGTAAATAGGTATATGGATAATACAAGGGATTCCCCAGTTAAACATGTAAGTGACAGATCCCCATAAGGGACCCTCAGAAAAAGTAGTAAACTAGTAGTGGTATCTTACATGGGATCCTCTAAGATGAGACATAAGTAGAGGAATCCTAAAGGGGATCCTCAAAGACAACTAATATCATGACCACATGGGTAAAAATTTAACATCGTTAATGGGATAGTTACATAAGGGAAAAGGTACATAAGAATTGTTCCTAGGAGATGGATCATGGCCCATCTTACAACAAGGTCTCACTCTTAGGAGATAATTTTATTTGATTAATGGAGGAAGAGAATATCAATTTATTCAAATGACTAAAACTAATCCTAGGGTTACTCAATTAACCCCAAGGTTTGTTCCATCGAAATCTACATGAAGACACTCAAAAATGACTATTCATTTGTCTAATTCTAACTCCATTACAAAAAGAAATGAAAACCCTCAAAAGGGTAGCACCGGAGGCGTACATGACATATAAGTAATGTTCCCAGAATATAACCTACATGGGGTAACATACTATGTAAATCATATGGAAAATACATATATTTTTTCAACCCATGTACTTATACACAGTTTCTGACCCACTTAAGTTTTGACTTTTTACTCTACGCAACCATGTTCCTTGACACAGGCTGTCAGGCCATCTACTCGAATAGGCATCTCAGTACCAGCACATGACATGTATAGCCTATAGACATTGTCTAATTATAAAAATTACATCTTCACCAAAAAATTGGAACACATAGTGTATGTTCTTGGACTACATGCCGTGTGACTAAAATTTCTGAATGGGAAACCCCTCAAATCAGCATGAATCCCCATTTTATCCCTAAAAGCTATAGATCGACACTCAAGGGGTCCTAAGAAGTAATAAAAGGGACTTATAACTATAATGTGGTAAATATTTGGGAATCTATGAAAAAATAATAAACATTTACTACATTTGGGAAGATTCCACTAATGCTATGCCTGTTTCTATGATCCTCAACAACCACATGATGATCCAGATCCTCCCAAGCTCCACAACGACACGTCTCTTCATCTCTTCCTATTTATATATATCTATATCTATCTGACTATATCACTCACTATCATATATCATTCTTGGTGAAGTAATACCACATGGTATATATGTGATAATCTAGGGGAGAAAATGGTAAATGAAAATGAAAATAATAAAAATAAATAAAAATAAATTAAAAAGGGAACCAGGCCGGGCGCTTGACAAGAGTTTATGCCTTAACTAGGTAAAACCCCTAATTTTGGAATCAATGACAGAGGCATAATCTCAATTTATTTCTCAAATAAAAATATAAAACTAAAAAAACTTATTCAAATAAATTAATATTTATTTAATAAAATATTAAATATTAATTATTATGTGAAATTTAGAAAGACTTTAAATTCTTTCAAACTCATATCTATGGATAAAAACCCTATTTTGAGACCAAGGGAGTCATTATAAAAATTATACATGGTCATATAATAGGGGGAAACTACTATTTTAACCCTTATAAGAATCTAAAAGAAAAAATTCAATTTTATGCTCAAATTTACAGTCCATAAAAACAAGGTTTTTTTCACTATAAAACAATTAAGATCTACTAATGATAAATAAGATTCATATAATAGAGTAATCATTACCTTGACTCTATTAGTATTTTATAATCATAAATTATATTTTTCCAATCAATTTTTGATCAAATATTTGGTTTTTATATAGATACAGGTATAAAATTATTCTTCTAATCATTTGATTTTTTCTTCGAATGTACCTTTACTACTTTTACTCCCAATGAGATAATCATTTTTTCATGATTATAATGAGAAAACTGTTCACCATGTTTTTGAATAATCTTCTCATTTTCTATAAAAATAATTATTACTACCCAAAACCTTTCCCAACTACTTATCAAATCATTTATATACTTTGATTATTTCTAAGTATCCAAGGAAGACCCTTTTATCCTCACAAGAATCAAACTTCCAGTGTTACTCCTTATCAAGAATGAAACACTTACTTTTAAAGACACAAAAGTAATTCAATGTTGGTTTCTTTCCATACCATATATTCTTTTTAGTATTAAATTAATTTGTACATAATAATTATCTATTATAAATATAGACTAATTCCAACACTACTTCTTTACAAAACTTCTCTATAAGGTCTTTTTCAATATGAATCGTTCTATCAATGTTGTTGAAAATATGGTTTCTTCTCTCAAAAACTCCATTTTACCATGGAGTTTTTACTGGTGAATCATGGTTCCTATATCATGTTTCTTGATATATTCCTCCAATTGGATAGTTTTCTTAACTCTATTACATTATCAGTTTTGAACTTATATATATTTTGACCAAGAATCTTTTCATATTTCCCCTCATAATATGTTATGAACCTAAAGAACTTAGAATTATGGGTAATAATTGAAACCCATTAAATAATACTAAAATAATCAATAAAAAGGATATATTATCTCTTCCCATCAATTTCCCCTCATGAAATAGGTTAACACATATCCATATCTAGTAGTTAAATCTCTCTTGTTGACCTTTGATATTTTAATATTTTACCATATATGTCATTTGACTAATATTAAATTATTGGAAATAATCACCTGTGTTAGTATGATAATATAATAACTTAGGTAGATATTGAGCCACATATCATCTCACCATATCATGCAAGGATGATTATATTAGATGAAAAAGATTCTTATTCCACAACCTACTTTTTTCTTCCTTAAAAAGGAAAAAATATAATCTTTTCTCTATACAGGGTAGAGATTTCCCTTCACATTCTTTTCAGAAAAAATAAAATAAAAATTTTCCATTGATGATATAATTTTTTTGTAAGATCTTATAGTATGTGTTAAATAACACAGTTGACTAACACTTAGCATGTCATGAATGTGACCTTCAACAACAAGGATATCATCACATCCCATCTCTTTTCCCCTAAACTTGTCTTTTCTTGAATTAATAACCTTTAAATATTCATCATTACCATATCCAATAAATCCTTACTTTTCATACATGACTCCTATCACCAAATCCTTATTTCACATCATATGGGAGGTGAAATCACTATCAATGATCCATAATCCTGCGTGATCTGATTCTTTGAAAAAAATCTCTAAATCCACTTCTTGGTCATCTCTTTTATTTTTGATCTATGTATTTAAATTTATACATAATATTTAATGATATTATTTATCTTACTCCGATTATGTTTCAAAAACATCATCTTGTTGATATGAAAATTTATTTTTCATTTCTAGTACATACAATGATTCCTTGAACTGCTATTTAGGAACACTTTGGGTCTATTTTGTCTCATTCCTCTGTATTCTTGATGAGAAACAATTGGTCTTGTGTATAAATATTCAACACAAAAAGAGTGTCCATAAACTTTATTCTAGGAATACTGAATTATATTTGTTTTCCTATATTTCTCATCTCCCCTTTGGTACATATTTTCTATGGAACATTTATTTTGATAATGTTCTATCCCTGCATAATAATAACACATGTTTTAATGTATATTCATTTGTGTTACTATTATATCACTGATTTTCCCTTAGGTTCTATGAATATCTATATTTTTATTCATACCCAAATCAATATTTAACCTCAAATAAGGTTGTTTTGTTCTAGCTCCAACCAACACTACTTTCTTCTTTTGATCAATCCCTATACCAGCTGTTTCATTCTCATATGCCATTTTCTTCTCTAAAAATTCCTTATACTATTTTATTAGACCTCTATGCTCTATTTTTCCATTTTATGATTCCTGTGTGGTCTCCTTCTTTGATATGATACCATAATTCCTGAGTTTCTCCTAAAATTATACTTTTTTCATAAGCTGAAAAATTCTTTATTGTCCTCCTTGATGAATTTACTTGATATTTTACAATGCTATTCAAACTATAAATAGTAATGGTTTCTTGTTGATCCTTGATCTTGTACTCAATGAATTTCTCTAAATTTTATAGATTTTTAGATTTAATATATTCTATTTAAGACTTTATATTGAATATACTTTCTTCTTCTTATTGCATATAGAATAGAGCATCATGAACCACCCTATTTTATTTATTTATTTTCTCACTCAAAACATATATCTTTTCAATCATATATTCTAATTCAACCTGATGGTCAACTCTTACTTAGAATTATTCTTCTTCATTTTTTATTTATTTCATTGACTTGGAATTTCCAACAAATGAAACCATAATATTTTATTCATGATCTTTAGATTATTCTATATCTTCTATATCATATTCTTAAAAACTATCATTTTTTTTTTGTGAAAGTAGATTTTTATTTTTGAAAAAATTAACTTATTATTTTTCTTACCTTTCACATTGACTGAAGACTTCTTCCTAGGAATTTCATAATTATCCTTATCTTATTCTATATGATTCTTGAGACACTTTACTATAAGATGTGAAACCTTTCCATAATGAAATAATTCATGAAAATGTTTCCCCTTAAACATTCCTTTTACCTTGAGTATTTTTTAGGAAAGGAATGACATAAACACATCCACCACATCTTCTACCGAGCCATATTACAGAGTGAGATTTTTCATAGCCTAGATTTAAATATATTTGGAAATTCCTTTTTATATATCCTCATTATCATCAATTATCATCTCATATGTGAAAATATCATAGTGTAATCTATCCAATGTAATCTAATTTGAAAATATATCATCTAGTAGATATATTTTTTGATTTAAATACTGTGGAAGTCTTGTTAAGATACACTTAACAATATTTACTACATAAAAAATTTCTCCATGGCCACACATGCCTTTCACAACAACATCAAAAAAATAAAAAAATGTATTTATAGACTCATTGGGGTGAATTTTTAGGTCCTCTTATTTATTCCAAAAAACATACAATTTCTCTTCTTGAACTTTTGAACCACCATCATTGATAATTATTATATTTTCCAAAATGGAATTTGATTACTTACATGATATCCCTTTTATATATATTGTTTTGGACAAATATACTGCTTTTATTCTTTTAGCATCAATATATAATTATTTTCGATTAAGTTTTGAAAAGGATACAATATCTAGGATAGAAAAAATACCCTGAATTTCCACTGTAGAAACATCTATACTTAATGATTGGAAGTAATGATGTTTCTAATTATTACTTAGATATATTTTTTCTATCAAAGATCAAAAATAATTTATGATTAATAAATTCAATTGCTTGTAATAAGAGATAAACTCTAACATTAACCATTTTCCCTTATACCAATTGATAGCCCAAACAGGTTAAATACCATGGGGTTGAGGGGGTGGGGGGGGGATTAGGGTATGATAAATTAAAACAAATATCCATTTGGATCTTGTATCATCATTAATAAAAACTCTCTCTTCTCTCTCCCATTATTTTAGTAAAAAATAAATGAATGTTTAATGATGCATAATAATTTTGTTTACTTTGTTCACCATCATTGGGAAACATCAAGGATAATGTGCTAATGCACTAAATATATTAAAATTCACTACTATTTCATTGTTATAATTGGACCCATTGTCCCCCTAGTTTATAAACATTCATAATTTAAAAGCTCAATGATCTATTTGGTGAAGTGAACACACTAATCCTTTGTTATTATCTTTTGAAAATTAATTTTGTGTTGATTCAAGCTTCTGTGTGTCTTTATGTCATTATTTCATCAATGAGATGACAACCACATTTTCACAAGACTTTACCTTTTGAAGTGAGTAACCACTATACAAAACCCCTTATAAAGACCCCTCTATTATATCCCTATATGAGACCTCTCCATGAGAATCCTCCATGATAAACCTATGATATATCCCTCCAGGATAACTCTCTATGAGACTCCTCTGCAAGATCCTTCCATGATATTCCTTCATGGGACCTCTCTGTGAGAGTCATCTATAGTAACTTATTTTATTCACATGAATCATGTGACTATGGATAGAGACCTTGTTCTGGTTACATATATCATTTGATATCAGCAAGAATACATAGGTTTGGTGCTTATATATCTTCACAAGATACCCATCCAATAATCCTTATCAAGACCCCTTCATGAGACCCCTGCAAGTCTTTGTTTTATTTACATTGAACGCGTGATTTTAGCGCAAGATTTTGTTATGATCATTAAAAATACTTTGATTAATATCAAAACACCAAATAAAATTTCTCTTCTCCTCAAGGATGGGTTAAGGGGTATTTATAAGAATAGATCCACCACCATAACTCTGAAAATCATAGTTAGCCATATGTTCAACTACCTCAGTAATGAACCTTACACCCTTCACATGATTAGTTATATAATTCTTGACTAACCTACAACACATGTCCCAAGTCTTTTGAGTGATCACCTATTGAAGTTAATAAGTTCTTCACATGATCCCCATAATTTTCTTTTGGTGTATCAAATGAACCAATCATGATATCCCTTGACATACATGCATTCATCATGTGATCCCATCATGTTAAATATTTACAATCATTAATGATTCACGTGATATTAAATAACTTCAAGATTTATATGTAATTTAAATTATATTTTCTTTCATGATCTTCACTTTATACCATCACAATATTCAATGAAATTCATGTCTTATTCACATGATATCACATTAAGGTCCACTAAAAATCATGTGTGCTTCATGTGATCCCTCCATGAGATCCACTAACAATCATGTATGCTTTTCATGATCTGACTGTGATATATAATACAAATCATGTGACTTATTTAAGTTCTTTACATGATCTTATCATGAGATCCTCTAATAGAAATGTAGTTTCTTCAGGTGCATCACATGATTTTAATACGTTGTCCCCTTAAACTCACAGAAATGAGGTGATGCGATCATGGGATCTCATTCATCTCTCATGATCATAAGTGAGAAATATCTACCAGATCTAGAAAAAAACACATTACTTGACCCCATATAATTTACATTCTTCTATGTGATCCTTTGGCACTTACACACTCCATGTGATCTTATTGGAAATTCATGCTCCGTATGATCCTTCTATAGGATCCTTTAGAAAATTTATCCTACCTGTGATCCTTCCACGTGATAATTTTGGACATTAGTGCTTCATGTGATTCTTCCACCCCATCCTTTAGGTCATTAATTTTTAGGGTGATCCTTTCGAACATTTTTCCCATCTCTTCATGCCTCCATTTACAACTATACTTTTTTAACAACATCAATCCTTGTCAACAATACTAATCATACCAAAAGCACCATCAAGAGATATATTTTCAACCAATAATGAAATTATAATTTCTATTAAATTTATTATAAAATAAATACTATTTTAAAGATATAATTATTTTAAATTCATTGGTGTCATTGAAATTGATAATTCTTTGCTAAGCATTAATCTTTTTTCATAAAAATGAATTTTTTAAAAAAACGTGGTTTTATACGATACATGAGATAATGTAAAGATTAATTTCCCTACACATAGAAAGTTAATTTGATAATTTTTTTTATGTATGAGATAAAAATGATCATATTATTTAATATGGTAAATTTCATTTTGGGTATAAATTCTAAATTATTTGAAATAATGTTAATGACCACAATAACAGTGAAACAATTATTTCAAGGAATTTATATCGAATCAATTAAATTTAAATCCTTTAAATAAAAAATCAAAAATGATTTATAATAATATTTTTTTTCAATACATTATCAATTTTAAATTAAAAGTATATTTTTATACCCAGGTGTTTCATTTATTATTAATGATGGGTCAATATGTGTTTGGTGTATTGAGACGAAATGGAGATTCTTGTATAATTGTTATAGATTTTTAAATGGTATATGATATTATGATTGAGAAATTATCCTTGTATATCTGATGTTTATTCTGCTGATATTCAAAAACATACCTGAATGCTTTTCTAAATGAAGAAACCTTGTATTATTCATGTGAATGAAGTTGATAGTCCTTGTGAATTGAGCATAAGGTGTTTGAAATTAGTAGTAATTATATTTTATATCAATAATTAATTTGGTATCAAATGATGGGTAATGATATCAAAATAATTAAACACACGCAAAACAATTAAATATATTAGCACCCAATGGCCATAATACGCTATAAGTAATTAATGTAGTAATGATTAAGAATTATAATAAGGATTATAAAAAGGTGATATTGATGATTATTGATATGAAATAGTATATTAAGTCATATTTTTAGTTTTTAAAAGAGGTTATAGTTTCATTAATTGAGTAAGGAAACAAGGTAAGGGTCTCTGTCTCACTTTCCTTTAAATAGGACATGTTTATGTTATACACTCTGTTTATGATTGTGAGGTGTACTTAATAACCCAATTTAATTTTTATATCATGTTTGTCTAATATTTAATGACATTCTATGTTCAATTTCAAGCTATCTTTTTCAATGGGTTTTTGTTCAATTGTTTCAAAATCTGTAAGGGGTTTTTATCTCAATGTCCTCTCTTTGAGACATGTTTCATATTATACACCTAATTTAAGTGGTGTATATTCATCCTAATTGATATTTTTTACCATAAAACTCCATTTATATATGATATTTTAATTTAAATATTAATCTATCCCACATTCACGAGATTTTTAATAGAATGATTCTTAAGACTTAAGGGATTTTCTTCTTAATTTCCCATTTATTGAGACAATGTTCGTATTATGCACCGACATTCATTTAAATGGTGTGTATACTACCTATGTGTTATATTATATCTTAAATTAATTATTCATTCATGGTATTATATGTTCAATTTCATGGTCATTCACCTTGAAGTGTTTTTATTTAAATGTTACACATGTCCTAAGGATTTATTTTCAACTTCATTCCACAAAATCAAGAACTCTTAAAAGAGATAATACATTTGGGAATTTTTATGATAAATCATTATAAATAATCTATGATATTCTTATATTATTTATATATTTGGTGAAATTTTATTTATTTTTACCCTATTTTTAATTGTATTTTTAATATATTTTAACAAATGTGGGTTTTCAAATATTTTTTTTTCAAAATGTCCAAAAGGTTTTTACTTCACTTCCATTTTTTTATCATCCAATACAAATTTTCTTTTTATTACTTTTATATTTGTTTTAAACTTTCCATTATGAAATATTACTTTTAAAAATAAATGTTTTCAAATAATTTTCACTTATTTTATTGAAAACATTATGTTTTACTTAATTTTCAATTATTAAAGAATCTTTTTAAAATTAAAAAATTTCATATCATTTCCACTTATTTTTTTGAAAACCTTATACAATTTTAATGTTTCAATTAATAAATATATTCATTTTAAAGTAAATTGTTTCAAATTTTTACCACTTTTTTATTGAAAAAATTATGTCAATTTCAATTTTCCATTAATAAATATTATTTTTAAAAGTAACAATTTTCAACGTATATCCACCTATTTTATGTGAACATGTTAGAATGTTTCTAGGTTCAACAGGGGTGAGTCTTATGGTGTTAATATATAATCATAATTTTAAATGTGAACATGTTATCGATTGACTTGGTTCATAAAGTTTGAGTGTGATAACATTTTTCTGTATTCATAATTATACATGTGAAAATGTAAATAAGTCACTAGGTTCATGAAAGATGAGTATGATGGAGTTAATCTATGCTCAAAATTTTATATGTGCATTGGTTAAAAAAATACCATGTTTCACAAAGGATATATGTGTTGTTATTATTATCTACTCACAATTTTACATGTGAATAGGTTGGTGAGTAGTCTGGTTTACAAGGACAAAAAACCCTATGTTTATGATTGTGCCATGTTTTAAATTTATTTATCATGTCATGGAAATTTCTCATGATTATTACTTATTTCTGGATTATTCCATAATTTTATATCATTATCACATGTTTTATTATTATTAATATTAATTTTTAATTAAATAAATATATTTTATGGTTTCTTAATGATATTATTATGATCTTATAGTGCGTTATCATGTTTTATGATCTTTATCCATGGGTTTTTGTGATTTTATTATGTTATTTATATAATTATCAAATTATAATTCATGTTTATGATCTAATCCTTTATGATATTTATTTTTCCTTATTGATTGTTTGATATCACCCATTTTTTATTTTCCAATCCCTTGGTTATGAATATGATTATATCATTGAGATGTCTAGAAAGGGTCTAGAGGAGCACAATTATAGATTAAATTTTACAAGTGTTGGAAAATAAGTTATTTATGTATCTAATCACCAAAAAACTAAACCTTTAGGTCCTTGAGGTGTATGATGATTTATTTGATTTATTATTTAAATAACATGATTAATTAATTCACTGATTCATGTTTAACTTGGGTTGCTTTACTCGTTTTATGAACCAGGTGTTGTGGTGGGAGGTTTGGTATAAATTATTTTTAATGAATTTCATGTGCTCATTAATTTATTTACATGTATTCTTATTTTCTATTTTCATGATATATTATTTGAACAATTTGTTTGTAATGTATTTTTATGTTAAATGGGTTTCCCCTTGAAAAGTGATAAAGGATGATTTCAAATAACTAATGCTTATTTATGAAAATTTATTTTTAAAGCATGATTTTTGATAATTAGAAAATGGTTATAATTTTTTTTATTTAATTATGATTATACATTTATAATGTATTGATTAGAAAAACACATGATATCCTATATTACATTGGTAGTGGTTTTTTTATCGAGATATTTCATTGATTTTTAGGGGGTAATATCACATTGGGGAACTTATCTGATCCTTTAGTGGATGGGTTGGGAACAGGTTTACATGGAATCATAGGGGGAATCACATATCATGGCATTAAATTTCTCCTTTGGAGGGTTTGTTGGAGATAGGTTAAATGCTCACTAGTCATGATTTCCCATCATACAAGAAACATAACTAGATTGATCCTATGTTATCCTTTGGAAATCATCCATTGTTCTTGGTTTTGATGTGGTTTTTGTTACATGATTTGAATGAAATAATTTTTTTTATTTAATGTTTTTTAAAATCTATTTATATAAAATGAATTTGTATATAATAAAAATGGAAAATTTCTACTATTTTGATATAAATTGGGAAAATATTCAATACACCATGTTTTTTAAAATTTGATCATATATGGATTTATCTATCTAATACTGTTTATGAGGCACTTTGTGTGATCTGACTGGGATTGTTTTTCTCACACTCTACACATACCATTTGATGTGTGTAGTACTTATTTTAGGTGATATAGGAAAGGATAACACACCGTAGTGAGGTGGTGAGTTTTTTTTATGTAGATTGGTACAATTATATAGTGGTGGGATGGTGGGATGTTTACCATATATCAAAGAGAGTATATGTGTTTAGTTTTGAGTACTTTGTATTTTGTTTATTGGATCATGTATGTTAGGTTTATTTGTTTTATTATTTTTGTATTACATTTATGGTTCATTTCTATTTATGTAAAATTTTATCGTTCCCCTTTTAATCTATTGTCTATGTATTCCATGTGAGTTTTTTTCTTTCAGGTTGTGAAAAAATCATTCCCAAAGGATGTTTTTGAGGATTGAGTGTTTTTCAATAGCCCATGATGATTTGGAATAACCTTCAGGACTTATCGTGGATCTGGTCAGGGGTCTAGTTTGTGGGGTGATTGACCGCACTATCATGACATGTCAAATTGATTATGATTTTAAGATTGATTTATAGTCTAGGGAAGACCCTAGGTCATCTCTCGAGGAGAGTTGATAGGTTTTGAGTATGTATTTTTAATAATAATTACTAAAATATGGGGGGGGGGGGTTTGAAACTAGATTTAAGTAAATTACTTAATTAAAGAGTTAAATAGTTTATAAATAAAGGTTGTGTATTAATAATTATGAGAGAAGAAGATAATTTCAATTTCACTACACATATTCTATTGTTTATTGTTTTGAAAATTTAACATGTTTTTGTTTAATTATTTGGTTGAAGGTTTTCAAGATCTTGACTCCCCTCTTGCCTCTACAGATGACACTTAAAGAACCACCCCTGGCACAAAAATCGTGTTGCCAAGATTTAATTATCAAACATAGAATAATAGGACTACCAAATCATACTTAAATCTTATATATGTGTGAGATAAATAGGATTATTGTGTTGTCCAATTGGAATAACCCAAGATTCCCTGTTGAAATCTCAACCCAACCGGTGTTGAAATAAAGGGCGTTCGACTTAATTATATCAAATGAAATGTAATCAGGGGGAATAATGTAAAGAAAAAAATAAGTGAAATATAAAAACACAAATTATACAAAACCAGTAGAAGAACATGTGTTGGAACTCCCTCCCATGTTTGTGTAGCTCCCTCAAAATGATCCTCCACGGTTTAGCTCAACATTGAGAGGAGGATGAGGCTCGAGTGGAACTCCCTCTTCATCCTTGATTACCCTATGAGGATAAGGCCTTACAGAACTACTTGGATGATGAGACGACTTATTTAGATCTCCAAAATACCAGAGATTTTCCTCCAGGACGAATTTGCAAATGAGGATCCCATAGTGCAATTTTGTAAGAAAATGAGAAGGTGGTTTTGAGCACACAGAATTATTAAATCCACTCGTCACAGGATATTAGACCTCTAGATAGATTTATCTCAATTTAAAGAAAATAAAAGAGTTGTATCCCCACCTCTTGGATGTCTTCACTGAAAGTGTGGCATAATTTTCACTTCTATAGAACACGATATGGACAGATCACAACACCCAACTTTTGACTTCATGCAGATTCGATGTGCTGGACAGACCAGGTAGGTTGGGCCACCAGATGTCCGAATGAGTGTTGGGTTCCTTCATATGAAATGTAGAACCTTCAATTTTGGACCCTCCCACAAAATTTAAGAATAATTGAATGCATGTTACAATATAAGGGTTCGGATTAATCCACTGGTGTGCTTGGATCTTGCACAGTTTGGTCCATTTTTTATTGGACATCATCATGGGCCCTCCAGATCGCCTCCTCCTACAATGGAATAATCAAAACAAGTAACATTGTCTATTTTAACAATGATAAAAAAATAAATGATTCAAACATGGATTGTAATTTTTTATTATTTTTATAATTTTCAATATAAAACAAGTTTAGCACAATGATGTAAGGGTTAAAATGAAATTGTGAATCGCGGTGCGATCACACCCCCACACCTAAACATTTTCATCATGGGAAAAGTCACATATCCAAATAAAATTATGCAGATATATATATATATATATATATTCCCAATATCATGAAGATTTTTCATTTGAATAAATTTTAATTTGTTGAAGTAATGTGATCAATTCTCGAATAACACCAAGGAGTTTTTCCAAGTGAAATTAGAAAAATAAGTCTCATAAATCATTTCAAAATTAAATTCAAAGAGACTAATGACACCAACATGAGAAACGAATTAAAAAGTCAACCCTATCACTAACTATTCATGTGTGTGTGTGAAAACCATTTCATGCTATTCTTTCCACTTCCTATCCAATAAATATAGGTTATTTTAAAATTATTCAGCTTTAATTGAATTTTCACCGAACCTACCATACATCCTTTGCTATCATATTTCAAGACCCACCCACTTAAGAATTCCCAAAAGTCAAACCATAAGCTCCCAACATAGATATCTCCATATTTTGTACATTTCATTACTCCCCTCATTTATTATTTTTGTTTTTTAGAAGTTTCATTTGGAAAAAATATAACACTCATCTCTCAACCCTTGTTTGATCTCCTCACGACACTAATTACAATAGTTATAACAAGATAAAAGGTTGAGGAGGAATAGGTTTTGACCTACCCAAGAAACAATCTTTTTTTGAGGGTGTACAATAGTTAGAAATTAGGTACACACACATAGGTCAATCTGGTACAGTAATGAAATAGATTGCATAAGGACCAAATGTATGCAAATATCATTTAAAGCTGGAAAATATTAACCTAATTGGTATTTTTATAATATTAAGTATGAAATATTCACACATTGTGGTTTGGTTCAAAAATGTATGGAGATATTAGTGACACAATTTCCCGCAAAAATACTCACACAAGGGGCATCAATCATCTCAAATGTTTCACAGTGATACAACTATTTATATCATTGAAAGAAAACCAATTCACTAAAAATCACTCCCTGAGGATAACTTCATACAAATATTCTTTTTCACCATTCCTTATGGTATTTTTACTTTCCCCCTTTATGGTCACTGAATCATGGATCTTTAAAATTTTTGACGGTGGAAAAAATGAAAATACCATAAAGAAGGCGAAAAAGGGAAGAAATAAGAAAGACAATGGAAATTCCTAATGAACCCATGACTGTACCCATCCCCCCCACACATAGAGTGTGCAGTGTCCTCACTATAAAATTTGAGAATGTGATAAGGAAGGATAAAACATGGTGTGTTTCACTAGTATGTTGCTTTTTGAAGATGGAGTTCCTCCATCAGGAACTCTGGAAAGGCTTCATAGAGGTGCTTTAACCGCTTCCCATTGACAGTGAAGGTTTTCTTGGTTTCTTTAGTTTGAACTTGAAAAATACCAAATGGAGATACATTAACAATAGTGTATGGGCCAAACCAGTTTGAAAAAAGATTACCCGGATGCCAATTAAGCATTGGATTATAAAGGAGAACCTTTTTCCCAATGTGGAACTAGCGATGAAGGATAAGATGCTCGTGGACAACCTTGGTTCGCTCCTTATAAATCACAGAGTTTTCATATGCATCTCTTCTCATTTCTTCCAACTCCTGAATCTGCATCTTCCTTTGGGAACCCTCACCAGAAAGATTAGAATTGCATTTTTTGATGGCCCAGTAGTCCTGATGCTCAATCTCAACAGGTAGGTGACAACTCTTTCCAAACACAAGATGATAGGGTGACCTTCCAATGGGAGTTTTGAAATCTGTATAGTAGGCCCATAATGAAACATCAAGTCAAAGACTCCAATCATTTCTATTAGGTTGAACCGTTTTTACAAGAATATGATTTACCTCTCTATTTGACACCTCAGATTGACCATTGGTCTATGGATGATATGCAGTAGACACTATATGACCGACCGCATACCGACAATAAAGTGATTGCATTGTTTTGATGCGGAAATGAGAACCTTGGTTACTAATGATGAACCAAGGTAATCTAAACCTACAAAAGATCTGAGTTCTCATAAATTCCACAACTGCCTTAGAATCATCAGTCCTTGTAGCTCATGCCTTTACCCATTTTGAAAAATAATCAACTGCCAAAAGAATGTACAATTTGCCAAAGAAATTTGGAAATGGACCCATAAAGTCAATGCCCCAAATATTAAAAAATTAATGAAAGAATGACGGTTGTTGTGGAATTTAATTTCTTTTAGATACATTCCCCATTCTTTGACAATGAGGAAAAGATTTGAAAAAATCATGGGCATCCCGAAAAAGTGTTGACCAAAAAAGTCTAGAATCAAGGACCTTGCTAGCAGTCCATTGGGGACCAAAGTGGCCTCCACAAGCCAGAGGGTGACATAATCTAGGGATAGACTGAAACTCACTATCCGGAACACAATTCCTTAGGACTTGATCACCACAGATGCGCCAAAGGTTGGGGTCATCCCAAATGTACCAACGAGACTCGTGTTTTAGATGACTGGCTTGGGTTTTGTTGAAATCGGTAGGAATGCAAGATGCAACCAAATAATTTACAATTTCGTCATACCAATGAATAACATCTTGCACTCGGTATAATTTCTCATCAGTAAACATGTCATTAATTGGAATATAGGGGGATGAGTCAATTTTCTAGGATGGGAAGATCCTACTAATATGGTCAGCCACCACATTCTCTACTCCTTTTTTGTCTCTAATTTCCATATTGAATTCTTGAAGGAGGAGCATCCAACGAATGAGATATGGTTTGGCATCTGGTTTCTTAAGGAGATACCAGAGGGCTACATGGTCTGAGAACATAATGACTTTAGACCCCAAAAATTATGATATGAATTTTTCCAAGGAAAATACAATGGAAATGAATTCTTTTTTAGTTGTGGTGTAGTTTTCTTGGTAGGGTCTAAAGTACATGAGGAATAGGCTATGACATGTGGAGCTCAGTCAATGCTTTATGATAAAACCACCCCAACTGCATAGTTAGAGGCATCACTCATGAGCTCAATTGGTAAATCCCACTGAGATGGTTGGATTACCAGGGGTGACATGAGACTCAATTTTAACATATTAAAAGATTCCTCACATTATTTATCAAAAAAATTCTCTTTCTTTTTGGAGTAATCAGGAGAGGGGGAGTGAAATTTTACTAATTTCACGAATGAAACAACAGTAAAATCTAGCATGAACTAGGAAATACCGCACATCCCATACATTTTTGGGGAATGGTAGTGAAGAAATGACATCCACGTTTGATTTATCTACTTGGATACCATCCTCAAAAATGACGTGCCCCAAAAATATACCTTGTCACTCCATGAAATCGAATTTCTCTTAAATTAATACAAGATTCATTTCAATACAATGACATAGGACAAAAACAATACTACTCAAACATTCATCAAAATAAGATCTATAAACAGTGAAATAATCCTTGAATACTTCCAAGAAATTCTCCAGGTAATTCGAAAAAATACTAATCATGCAATGTTGGAATGTACCCGGATCATTGCACATACCAAATGACATTCTTCTATAGGAAAATGTGGCAAAGGGGAAATTGAAGGATTCCTTTTCCTAATCCTCAGGGGAAATATGTATCTGAAAGTATCCAGAATACCCATCAAGGATACCTTAGTGGGACTTACACACTAGCCACTCTAGCATTTGGTCAATTAATGGAAAAGAAAAATGGTCCTTCCTAGTGTGTTGGTTTCGTTGGTGATAGTCTATACAGACACACCAACTATTCTGCACATGAGTTGGAACCAATTCATTATTTTCATTTTTGATTACTTTAAGGCTAGTCTTTTTAAGAACTACATGAACATGATTTACCCATTGTCTTCCATATATAGGGTAAATGATTCCAAAAGCCACTAATTTTGTTACCTCCTTTTTCAAAAATTCTAGGAGGTTTGGTTTCATTCAACATTGTGGCTACCTCACTAGTTTAGCCTCATCATTTAATAAAATATGATGTGTACAAATTGATGGGCTAATACTAGGAATTCCAGAAAGTTTCTATCCCAAATCTTTTTTATACTCCCTTAAAAGTTCAAGTAGTCTCAATTAATGCTTGAGAGGGAGTGAACTAGTAATGACGATGGGAAACTTGTTTCCATTCTCAAGATATGAATATTTTAAATTTTGAGGCAATTGTTTTAGTTCCAATTCAGGTGTATTTTGGATTGATGTGAGTGTGTGTGAAAGTGAGAGGCCACTGATCTCATCTAACTGCTCAATGGTATCTTCCTCAATAGAGGAATGAAAATTTACTATCTAACCAGTATCATCGATGGTTAGTGGATCCTCAGTGTTCAAGAAATCATCAATTAATAAACATGCATGAAATTTTCCTAACCCACAACAATAATGAATGCATGAATCATAACCTAGAATTTATATTAATGAAAAAAAATCATAAAGGGGATTTGTGAAATGATATGAAATGTTTTTAGGGGAATGGAGTACATCAACTGAATTTACTAAGGGAGATGAATGTTCTTCTAAGGGGTACTTCATGGAATCAAGGATGTTGGAATGGACTATGTCACCACAAAAATCCATAGATAATGTACCATTATGGACATCAATTATGATTTTGGCAGTTTTTAAGAAAGGTCTCCCCAATATAATTGGGGCATGTCTATTAATCCTATCATTTTCCATTTTAAGGACATAAAAGTCAGTAGGAAAAATTAAAATTTTAACCCTCACAAGAACATCCTCCAACACACAAGAGGGGTGTGTGGTACTTTGGTTAGCCAGTTGAACAACAATTCCCATGGGATTCAGTTCACCAACCTGTAATAAAGAGTAAATTGTGTGACAAATCACATTAATAAAGGCACCTAAATCAAGCATAGCATTAAAAATATAAAACTCCCCTTTGGTGCACGGAATTGAGAATGTTACAGGATCATTTTACGTGGTGGGAAGTGATTGATCAATCAATGCTAAAACATTCCTCCTCAAGATCACCTTCTCATCTCCACAAATTTTCCTTTGGTGTTTACACATATCCTTTAAAAACATGGAGTACTATAGAATTTGATTCACATTATCAATCAATGGGATGTTAACCTGAAATTTATTGAATATTTATAATATTTCCTTATCATGTTCAGTTTCCTTTTGTTTTACTAGTTGGGTGGCCCTTTGAGGAAAATGTAAGAGGAATGATTGGGCTAGGTTAGTCATCAGTATACACACTCTTTCCTTTGGAAGAGATTTTCTCAGGACAAGGTAATTCAACATTTGGAACATTTTTAATGGTTGGGATGGAGGTTTCCTCATGAGGGGATGAATCTAATGGAGAATTCATCTTACTTTTTAGTTGTTTTCCACTCCTAAGTGTGATGGAACAGACATTTCCATTTTCCCTAGGGTTAAATACTAGTTGAGAGGGATGTTTATTTGATCCGTAACATTGAATTTCACCCACTGAGTTAGCTAGTTGGCCTAGTTGGGTTTTGAGGCCTTGTATAGCTGCCTGAGTGGTTTGTTGGAATTCGATATTGTGGGTATCCATTTTTTTCATCATGTCTTCTAGGCTAGGCTTGGGTTTTGGAGGAGTTTGTTGGACAAGCCTTTGGGTTGGTTGAGGATTTCTCGGTGGTGGTGGTGGTGGATGACTACTCTGCCCCAGTTGGTTCCATTATTTTAGGTTGGTTTGAATACCCCCTTTTATATAGGCTAGGTTCTCCTTCTACCTAGAGTTAGATGGATAGTATGGATCTTTCCTAAAGGGTTGGTTATAAGAGCATCCTGGGAAGATTGCCTCACAAATATCAGAATTTTCTCTCAATTCGGGGCATTGGTATGAGTAGTGGGTGTCAAAAGAACATATACCACAATGGATTGGAGGAGGAGATTTCCTTGGAAAAGAGAAAGTTTTCGAATAAGGGTACTTAACTCTTTGAACATTGTGTCTACCTTCTTCTCGAATTATGTACTTTGCACCTCATAGACACCTAGAATCGGTACATTGGACCTTGAACCAAATTATTGCGTGTTTTGCGCCCAACTCACAATCATGGTTCTTATAGCAATTGGGGTCTTATCAACTAGCGCACCAACTGCAGCATCATCAATCATATTTCGATCAATAGGGATTAATCCTTTATAAAAATATTGAATTAAAAGTAGATCACTTATTTGGTGGTGTGGGAAACTTGAACATAACCTTTTAAAACGTTACCAATGTTCATGTAATGTTTCCCCTTGAGATTTTCTTATCCCTCAGATTTTTTTCCTTATTGTTTCATTTTGAGAGGCTGGGAAATATTTTTCAAGAAAAAGGTGTTTCATGTCCGCCCATCCTCTTATTTAGGAATTAACATAATATAACCTATCTTTTTGTTGTGTCTTCTAATGAAAAGGGAAATTCCCTTAACTTTAATTTTTCTTCACCCACATTTTTAGTTTTTAATGTAGAACAGTCAGTGCGAAATTCTTTTAAATACTTGTGTGGATCCTCTCCAGGAAGTCTATGTAATCATGGTAATAGATGAATTAAACCGGATTTTAGTTCAAAATTGGGTGCCTCACCTTGTAATTGAATGTATGTGGGATGTATATCAATATTAGTTGAGGTTAGTTCTTTTGGTTTTCATTTTTTTTCATCCATGTTATTCACATTATATTTTGTTTTGATGTTAGTTCTAGAAGAAGATGAAGGTTGATGAAGAGTTTTGATATGTGGTGTGTCCTCCTTCAAAGTGTTGTCTTGTGTGTCTCGGTGTCATTGATGTAGGGTCCTCTCTGATTCAGGTTTAGAAGGTGCTG
Organism: Viscum album; assembly: GCA_963277665.1. Classification (NCBI taxonomy): domain Eukaryota; kingdom Viridiplantae; phylum Streptophyta; class Magnoliopsida; order Santalales; family Viscaceae; genus Viscum; species Viscum album. The sequence goes on from OY728160.1 coordinate 1,927,697,802, forward strand.
AATCTCCTAAAGTAGAGCACGTCACGTACCAAACCTACACAACAGATAGATCATAACAAAAAGGGATTGAAATGGTATAAGAACAAACAAATAAATATTCACAAAAAATACAAAAAACCTTATAAAAAACATGCACCAAAAAACAAAGCGCTCCTCGGAAACGGCGCCAAAATTTGACCGCGCTGTCATGAAATGTAAAATTGATTATGATTTTAATATTTATTTATAGTCTAGGGAAGACCATAGGTCATCTCTCAAAGAGCATTGATAGGTTTGTAATATGTATTTTTAATAAGAATTGCTAAAATAGGGGGGAGGTTTTGAAAAAATATTTATGTAAATTACTTGATTAAAGAGTTAAATAGTTGATAAATAAAGGTGGTGTATTAATACTTATGAGAGAAGAAGATAATTTCAATCTCACTACACATCTTGGATAGTTAATTGTTCTGAAAATTTAACATGGTTTTGTTTAATTCTTTGGTTGAAGGTTGTCAAGATCTTGAATCCCCTCTTGCCTCTACTGATGATTTTTAAAGAACCACTCCTTGGAACAACAATCATGTTAAAAGTATTTGGTTATAAAACATAGAATAAGGGGTCTACCAAATAATTCTTCAATATTATTTATGTGTGAGATAAATAAGATTATTGTGTTTTACAATCAGAACAATCCAAGATTCCCACGTGAAATCTCAACCCAATCGGTGTTGAAATAAAAACCGTTCCACTTAATTATATCAAATGAAATTTAATCAGGGGGAAGAATGTCATGAAACAAAATAAGTGAAATATTAAACACAAAAATTATAAAAAACTAGTATAAGAGCATTTTCTGGAACTCCCTCCCTAGTTTTTGTAGCTCCCTCGAAATGATCCTCCACCGTTTAGCTCGCCACCTAGATGAGGAGGGGGCTTCGGTGGAACTCACTATTCATACATGATTCCCCTATGAGGATAAGGGCCTTCATTAATCCTTGGATTATGATCGGAATTCTTTAGGTCTCCAAAATTCTAGAGCTTTTTCACCTACCCGAACTTGCAAATGAAGAGCCTAAGGTGCCATTTTATATGTAAATGGGAAGGTGGTTTTGAGCACATAGAATTATGAAAAAAACTTTTCATAGGTTTTTCGACCTCCAAACTTCCTTTTCTCGATTTATAGAAAATCAGAAAGTTGTATAACTACCTCTTGGTTTTCCGCACTGAATGTTTGGCATAATTTGGACACCAATAGACGAAGATATGGAATGATCACAGCACACCACTTTCGACTTCGTGCAGATTTGTTGTGCTAAAGAGATCTGGTCGGTTGGTCCACTAGATGGAATAATGAGTATTGGGTTCCATAATATGAAATATAGGCCAATAATGTTTCAAAAAACCCACAAAATGTCTGCCCAATTAGATACACGATCTAGTATTAGTGTGCGGATTAATCCACTATTGTTCTTGGATCTGGCGCAGTTTAGCCCATTTTTCGTAGACATCATCATGGGTCCTCTAGATTTCCTCCTCCTGCAATGGAATCAAAAAAAAAGTAACATTTTCCTTTTTAATAGATATAAAAACAAAATAAATAATTCAAACCTGGAATGATTTTTTTTATTTTTATAATTTTCAATATAAAACAAGTTTAGCACAGTGGTGTAAGGGTGAAAATGAAATAGTGAATCGCGGTGTGATCAGTTGTCTGAGTCAGTTTATGAAAGATGACCTTTTAGTTATATAGTTTTAGAGATTTAGGAAAAAAAATTATCTTAAAAAACCCATATAATTCCCATATACTATCATTTTTCCCATTTTAATTTTAATTTCTTATTTTATAATAAGTCTTTAACATAACCCAAAAAATTCTTCACACATGATATGCTTCTAGACATAACATATGTATTACTCTTTGGTTAAATGAAAACATAATAAGGGTGAGATAAAACGCTCAATAAGTTTATCTATCAAGGCATAAATGATATGGAAGTAATAAATAAGAATAAAATATTTCTATATAACTGGTCATATGAGCATGAAACAAATCCCTGGATGATATATCAATAAAAATAATCACATGGATGATAATAATTGATTTCTTTTTCCTGAAAACCATAATTATGACCATATTAAATTTACCAAAAAGTCCTCAGCCAACTCATCATACAAACTATCTTGGCAGAAACCAAGGCATCATTACTTCCATCATGGCTACAACTAATAAATTATTATTATTATCATGATCCCTGCCTAGAAATTAATCATTCCATTATGTTTGAAATGTATATATTATTTTTACGAACATGAATTCACCCATGACATTATTATAACTACCATGACTACAGAAAATAAATTATTCTTACCATCATTATCATAACAAATACATTATTCTTATCATCATGACCTTGACCAAGACATTATTCATACCATTATGACCACACCCAAGACATTATTTTTACCATCATGAATACAATCAATAAATTATTCTTATCGAATGATTTTATTATATATTAAATTATCACTACTACATATAATCAACTTTCTTAGTAATCAATTTAAATCCATATTGGAAAAAAATATGTAATATTCGAATGCATTCCCGAGAAATAAATGGAATTACATCATCCTTAGACAAGCTGAGAATAAAGGTGGACAGTATTATAAGAACATCTATATTGTGTAACAAAAGGAACATCAAAGGATGTTGACATATATAGAAAATAATTTTTTTAATAGTATTGAAAAAATTAATTATAAAAATAATAATAAATACTAATTTTATTTTCAAAACCATTAATAAATAAGATTATTTCTAAAACCACTTTAAAACATGAAAATAAAGCTTCAAAAAGATGATGTTTATAAAATAATGAGTTCACACAATAAATATTAAAAATATATTCCTTTTACAATTTTATCAAAACAGTCCATGTGATTGATGTTTAAATATTTTTGTCAACTTTTGTAAATAAATTTTCTATAAAAATTGATATGAAATTGGAAAAAGGGATTTTGTAAAACATTTTTACCTTTTCATAAAAGACCATGTTATAAGTAATTTTAAAAAGTTATTTTCAAAAAGGAAACATGAAATTATTTTTAAAAATTAAAATTTTAAAAAAATACCAATACCAGTTAGTTGAAGAATATATAATGATTGTCTAGTGAAAATGTGGAGTGGACGATAAAATATATGGTTGTGAAAGTAATATACATTTAAAATATTTTAATACACCTTTATTGAAACCAACATCATAAAAATTATAATAAAACATTATTTTGAGAAGAGGTAAGGATAAATAGAAAGATCACATTAGATAAGAAAAATTTCATTTTAAAAATAAGAGAAGAAATCATTTCTAGAAAGAGAAAATATGGACCTGGAGGAGAATTAAAAATCATGGGGGATGATAATTATTTTTAACAATGTTGAATTTTTTGAGGAAAGATGTTCATCAATGAAGATTAATTAGATGTAAAAACCCTTTGAAAAGGGTTTTATGAGAATGAAATTTATATATCAATAAAAATGAGATAAAGTGTAATATAATTCAATCACTGTGTAGATTTTACCCAACCTATAATAATAGTGTTTAAGAATACTGATCATAACCCAATGAATAAAAATCATGTTAACAAAAACCCTTATGACCCTAGTAACCATTGAATCAAAACAAATCTAAAGAGGGAAAATTAGAATTATTTTTATATACATTTAAATTCATTATAATTATGATAAAATGAAATTAATTGGAATTATATATACCATAAAAAATAAAATAAGTGGTAAATATGGCATAGTTATCCAAGAAATAAAATTGAGAAAATAATTCCTTGCCTTTATTCTCGATTTCAATGAATGTTATTTAACAAAATATATAATAAAAATAAAAATGTTAATGAAATATTTGAAAACATTATTTATATCTATTAACTATACCAAAAATTATTTTAATAATTCAATATACCTTTATTAGTTGGTTATTTTTCATTTTCATCATCATATGGTAGTAACCTTGATTGTTTCATGTAAGTTTCTTAATTTAAATGTAAATAATCATTATTTTATGCATGTTAATAAATAATAATATTATTTAAGGAACTAGAATATACATTATTTTCTGATTTTTTGATTTTTTAATTTCATTCCTTGAGATATTTATTTATGATTTTTTGAAATGAAATCGATGACGAGGTTGTTCTAGGTAATTTGTCAATATCAACACATTACTTTAGAATGATCATTAATTTTTGATCCATAATTATATAATATGAAATATATTGTCATATAATTTATATAATTATATTTAACTATCAAATTATTTCTATGACTATCCATGAAGGTGATGATGAAGAATGAAGCACATCGTCCATGGTGGAAGTAGTCGGCACGTAAAACATGGAACATTTTCATTTTCTATAGGATGTGAATATTAATAAAATTTCTAATTTATTTTTAAATAACCTTAATAATGTCATGAATATAATATTTATATATTAAATCCATTTTTATAACCATCCATGAAAGGAAGTGTTGAAAAATGAATGATGTCGTTTATGGAGGCGTTTGTCAGCAGGTACGCATGAAAGTCGTTCTCATTTTTCGAATGGATGATCGGGGAATAGATAATAGTTATAAAATCAATATAATAAAATTTAAATAGACTAATTATAATTATTTCATTATATGAATATGGTTTAAATAGGTTTATTATATTTTGGTTGAGAAAAAAAGATAAAGTTAGGGGGTGGATAATACTCACCTTGAGAGTTTGAGTCATCTCTCAAAAGGCTTATTGGAAATGGAGGTATTTTGGAAATTTATTGCATACATGGTCTTAAAAATATATAATGGGATAATAGGTAAGGTAATATGTGTATGGTTTAAATAATATTTTGAAGGCTAATCTTGTCTTGAAGATGTTGTAAGCGAGCGCTTTATATAGGTGAAAGTGGGACTTTTTATTGAAACTGAATGGTTGCTGAGGGGTAAAGATGGAATTACATGAATGTTAGGTGAGTTAAGTGAGTAATGATTAGTGATACATGTGGTTAAGAATTTATAACATAAAAAGTGTCTTCTATAAGGTCTCTGTGTCGTGTAAACTTAATAAAATTTGAGCCACTTTAAGTTACCAATTTTTACCCTTATTAACCTAGATTAATTTTTAGCCATGATAATTAATTTTTTATTAAAAATATAAGATGAAAAATACTACATAATTTTGATTTATGAATCTATATTTTGACTCTATTTAAAATAATTTATCTTAAAAGGATTAAAAATTATATTATAAATTAGATCATACACCACAAAGGAAAGCCTTTAACAGAATATAACTTTATCTGTGCTAAAAAAGCCCTAATACTTTGAGCGGAGTTAAAAGCCCGAAAATTTTATTAGAACTAAAAAATTAATATTGATAGGATCCTTTCACATCAAAATTTTAGCACTATTAAAGGGACCATTTAAGAGCACTTTTTTAGTGCTATTAAAGGGGTCCTTTAATTGTGTGTTTTTAATGCTGATAAAAACAATGCTACTAAAGGGGGTAGAAAAAATTTTAGACATCCATGAGCATCCAACCCCTTTATCAATTCTTCCAAGACCCATTTAATAGCACTCCACCCCCTTTATCAACGAATTTCACCCCTATTAGTGCATTGAGAATTTTCAGCATCATACATGCACGCCTAGATTTGAACCCTATACCTCTCATTCGAAGATGAAACGCCTTTACCACTACACCATACAATTTTGATATATATTTAATGATGTATTTGTTTATTTATTTTTATATATATACGAATATATTTATTTAATTAATTTTAAATATATTGGTCAAATGGATAAAAAAAAAAAAAATAATGTAATAAAAAAAATAAAAAAATAAAAAAATAAAAAAAATAAAAAAACTAATAAAAAAATAAAAAAATAAATAAAAAATAAATAAATAAATAAATAAATAAATAAATAAATAAATATTAAATATTAAATATGTAAATAAATAAAAATCAAAAATCAAAAATTGAATAAATAATAAATAAGAAATAATAAATATAAAATAAGAAATAAGAAATAAGAAGTAAGAAATAAGAAATAAGAAATAATAAATAATAAATAATAAGTAATAGATAATAAATAAATAAATAAATAAACAAATCAATGATTAATTAATAATTAATAATTAAATATTTAATAAATATTTAATAAATATTTAAAAAACTAGTTAATAAATAATGGATAAATTAATAATAAAGAAACAATAAAGAAATAATAAATATATAATTAAAACCTAAATCATTAAGAAACTTTAAAAACCTTAAAAAACATTGAAATGACGATAAAATCTGATATGGGAGTCCAATTTTTTCTCCAAAACCATTCAAATTGAAGATAATGAAATAATTTTTAATATGATATGTGTTACATGCTAAACAGACACCTAGATAAGAAGTTATAGCTATTTGACTTTTAAAAAATTATGGTCGGTGACTAAAAACTCTATTTCAGAGGCCTTTTGGGCGTTTGAGGGGGAATGGGGAAGGGGAAAATGATCAAAGATCAAGTCACATAACTACACAACTTAGAGATCATTGGATTCTTTTATTTGATATGTGGTAAAGAAAAAAAAACATCTGAATCAAAAGTTATATCATTTTGATTTTCGAGTTAGGTTTTAAACTTATATTAAATTTTTTATTAGTTATTTTATTTTTGTTGTCTTTAAATTGATATTAAATCACTACTACTTAGAAATAATGAAAAAATTATTATTTAAAAATATTGTTTAGTTATTTTATAAGTCATTTTTACTAAATATCTTATATGTTAAGTGTAAATACATATTTACCTTATCTAAAACATATTTTAAAAAATATATAACATATTTATATCAGTATAAATATAAATATATATTAATATATTATTCTAAATGAAATATAATTTTTTTGAAGTATACTTTTATTAGCCCTTGTAAAAAAGAACTAATAAAGGTTGGCCTTTATCAGGGCATGTAAGAAAGCACTGACAAAGATCTCCCTTTAACATCTCTTTTTAACCCTAATAAAGTCCCCCCTTTAATATTTCTAAAAAAGAGCTATTAGAGAAACCCTTTAACAACATTTTTTTAGCAGTGAAAAAGGAATCATTTTCCAGCATTTTTAGTTAGTGTTGTTAAAGCCGTAGCACTGGATAAACCCTATTTTGTAGTAGTGACACAATATAGAGAAAAACCATTTTTTTGAAAAAATATTTTTTATCATTATGTGTTCTTATCCTAATTTTATATTAATTACTAATTAAATGAGTGTTAATATATTTTAATATATGTTAAAAAATAATATATGATTCATTATTTTAAAAATATGAATTTTGTTTATTTAGATAAAATTACATTAAATTTAGAAAAATAGGGTTCTTTGAATTGAACTATTTTACCATTATCGTGGTAATTAACTTTTAAGAAAAGTAACATATTTTTATGAATAAGAATTAATTTTCATTTATTAACTAATTTATAAATTCTAATTCGAAATATGAAAACCATTTTATAAAAAAAAATTATAGTTGATATTAATTGTAATATAAGTTTATATAACCCATAAAAAATATATTTTAGTAAAATAGATATATAATCATAAAAATGACTGTAGTACTCATTTAGATATATTAATTGAATTTTTTCTGTATATTTATATTAAACATAACTTTTATTTTTCTTTGTTAAAATATTTCATAATGCAGTTACTTTTATGTATACCCCCCAATTGAATAAATATATTATAACATCATCATCTAGTACATAAAATTTTATCTTAATGAAATGTACCATGGTTCATTTTTTGTTCAGTGTTGAGTGTTAAAAAAGTTATCATAACCTTCAAGAATGATAATTTCTAGGTTGTTAAATTATCCCATTAAATAAATAATATCCTCATAATTTTAATTACTACTCACTAATAAAAAATAGTTAAGTGTATCCATAAGATATTCAATATTAAAGATATGATATCAACCTCACAAACCTAGGTTAGATTATAAAACTAATATTTTCATTCAAAATATGTATATACCTAATATTGAGTTTATCCCCAATAATTTTGTATAAATACCCCTAATTATGTATTAAGACTCATATTATGAAATTAATTTTGTTTCTAGAGGGTTTATAATCAACCCTACACTCAAAGATGATCAAATGATGCTTCGGGATTTGAAATATGATTTCCATATTTTGATAATTAATTTGTAATCTATGTGTCTATGAACTATATATTTCAAAAAACAATTCAAATTTATCTAAAGGAAGAACTTTTCGATCGTAATAGTAACTTAAATGGATATACTTACAAGAGGAGAGGGGGTGAATTTTAGTTTAAAAACCTTAAACTAAATAAAACACAATTCATCTTAATGTAAAGATATCAGACTCAGTCTTAATCTAAGGATCATAATGTCTGACTCATAATCATAAATTACCACATTATATCTGAGTATTATTTTATTATTTTCATAGATATACATATATAATAATTTTATAAAAAGATAAGTATGAAGACTAACATTCTAATGCATGAACAATGGGAAAAAAATATATCTTGTAAAAATAAGAAATACATATCTTATAAAATTAATATTGAATTACAAGCTATATTAAAATATTCTATAGTTTTAACCATAAGAGTAATGGAAGTCAATAACCCTGACTAAAGGTATCCATAGTATTATACTTACTATAAAGTATATCTTTCCTTATGAGGAAATACCTTGATAAAATCATCAAAATAAGACATATCATCCTATCCTCAGGAGACCTTGATACTATGAACTATGTTTCTCATCCTAGAACTAGAATCCCTTGATCTGATGTATCAGATTCACCATGTTCCAATCCCCAGATTCCATCAATCATTACAATGATCAGACACATAAAACGAATAAAAAATTTATATAGGAAACAATCCTAATAAGGATTCCTCAGAATGAAAATTCTATAATGTAATAAAATGAATCTTAATTAGATGTTCATGGAAAGAAAAATTTATAAGAATTGAGTTGTGAAGATTTATTAGCATCCAACTCTTTGAATGACCAGATATTTGTATGTGAAGCTCCAATGTTCATATTTCTGTGTTTGTTACAACGATCCCGGACAAATAAAACATTACATATCTTATGTAACTGAATGTCTAATATTGTTTTTTTCACTATTATAAAGTTAATGGTATTCCTTATGATAGAAAAAATTCGTAGTTACTATGATTATAAACATTAGTTAGTCCAATGGAATTTTTTATTGATTATCAATGAAATTGAACTGAATGAGGGTTAGTTTGTTGTATTGGTACCAAGGTCTGTCTGATGGTCATAACTTTTTTCAGTTAGGTAGACAAGGCATAAGTCTAACCACCGGATTAAAAAAAGGTCATTTTGATTGACCAGATGAACCTTCTGTCTAATTGATTGTATTAAGTAATATAATGTTTATATTAGTAATACATAAGAAATCATATCTATGTATGGTAAAAAGTAATTTTTTCTACAAATACATACTTCTTATTAGGATACAAATAGTTTTTAATGATATTTTTATGAAACTTTTTGTGATCTCTAAAACTATGGGAATAAAAAAATAATAAGTTAATCTTCTTACTCAATAATCACTCCATTTTTGGAAAACACAGACCTCAATACTTAAATGAAAAAATATAATTTAAAGAATTTATAATACTTTTACCTATTAATAAATTCGAATTTATTCTTTATTACTCTCTCTGAGTTTGTAACTCTTTTTTCATATTATAGAAATAAATGAACCATATCTACATTATTATAATATCTACCACTTTATAAAATCTTATCCCCCTTATAAAATCTTCTTCCCCCTTTGTGATTTTAAAAAATAATTGGAAGGAATGCATAGTTTCTTGGAATTTTTGACGAGTTATAACATACAAAATAATTTTAACACATGAACTATCTATTCATCCAAGAATAAAATGAAATAACATATATCCATTCGTAATTAAAAAATATTCAAGCACAATATATTTTAATGAAAATTATTTCATAATAAAAAATCTCACAAATGTATTACAAAATATACATCAAGATTTCAAATGAAAAGTTTAATAATTCATTATAAAGTTCTTCGTGAAAGCCTTCATCTTTTTTAACATATTTCAATAATTCCCAGGATTTATGATATTTTATTACAAAATATATTGTTTTTGAACTTGAGTCTTCATGTTTTCAATCTCCTCTGAATAATTTTTATTGTCATCCTTTATAAATAAATGTTAGGATTTACAAGATCTGATATCGATAATATCTAGCTCTAAATTCTGAACTTTTTTATTTCAATAATTTTACTTCCTCTATCCAATCGTTAGATGTATCTATAAATTCCTCCACGAACTAAACTTGATTAGATACATCAGAAGATAACGAGTAAAAATAATTTTATGATTCTAAAAAAAGTTTAAGTACTTGATGAAAATGATCATAATGTTCTCGAATATCACAATCCATTTTATTGGACCACTTTACCATCTGATTATATTATATTTTTTGATTCTTTGACTTTTCTTGAAAGGTTTTAAACTCTTTTTCAATACATATAACTAATTCAGATAGAGCTTTGAATTAATACTATTTCACACTGTGGTTATTTTGAATAAGTTGACACCTTTCTTTAAGATTGGTAAAACATGGAATGATGTCTTCTATTCTATTCAATGATTAAAACATAAAATCAAAACATCTTTATGAAATTTTTCCTCCGAAAATGATGACTCTAAAGAAGGTTTGGGAGGTTTTTATCTTTAATATTCAATATTAGGTTTTAAAACTTTCTCAAATTTCTATTTTTTATTATTTGAAATTTTATAATCATTTAAAATTCTTATAATACCCACATCCTTACCTGGTTCAATTTTTTTAAACTTTTTATCTAAAAATGATTATCTTGTACTTATTTATTTGGAAAAATATTTCCTTCTTCTTTTTTTTGATAAATTTTGTTCTTTTTTTGAAGAGAATTTTATTGGGATCCTTCTATGTATATATCCTTATGAGGGTTATAATGGAAATATGATGAAGATGAAATTGATTCAAATAAATCATTTTCTTTTAATCATTTTTCTATTTGTGTTTCCTCATCATCAAATTATTTCTTTTCTTCATACTCTGCTTATTCTTCTTCTTCTCTAGAGTATTTCTAGAACTCTTGTTCTAATTATTTAGTTTTTCATAAAAATCCATTTCCTACTAATTTAGATGCCAATTGTTTCCCAAGTAAGTTAGGAACCAATTATTAAACAATTAGTGTTTATTTTTTTTATTAACTACTAAAGGTAATAATGAAGTAATGGATGAAGTATCTTAAAAAACATGACCAAAATCTTGAAAGAACTAATCATTATGAGAAATTGGTATGACATGATTCTTAGAATCTGTGTCAATATGTCACAATTTTTTTTCACAAACTCTTACTTTTTATAACCTTTCTTTTGATTCTATCATTTCTATTTTTCATATAATTATTCTATTGTCTGAATTCTTAAGGCCTTTACCTCAGTTAGATAAATTCCAAACTCCAGATGACCTGGTTGTTTTTACCTTATGAACTATGATTTTTTCAAAAACATCATCTGAAATTTTTTTCTTTATTTTATTCATTGGTGGGGAAGATTCATCCTTTCTATTTTTCTTAACTTACACAACTTTTGTTGAGGTTTGTGCCTCTAATATAGCTCTATCAACATTTTAAACTATTCTTTTTTGATTTAGAATCAAAAACCAATTTAATTCTCAGAATTTTTCCTTCACCAATGAATGAAACCTTTTCTCCTGGTGGGTAAAACTTATTCCCAACTGGTGAATGTTCCAAAACTTTCACAATTAACCTAGTGAAGAAGGTTGGAAACATGATAATATTTGACTTTATTAAAGAAATTTTAATATTCTATATTGTAATGAAAAAAATAACTAAGTATATTTTCCTCATATATAATAAGTAATCTAAAACAATGTTATCAAAAACTCTTAATGTATCCCTAAAACCCTTCTAGGGGATTAGATAACCCTTTATCCATAACACTATAACTCTTTTTTTCTAGTAATATATGAGCAACCTTCCTTACTTCCACATATCATAGAAACAAAGAAGCTTTCTCCTTATTTTTCTAAAAAGTTACAGTTGTGTTCAGTAACTTGTGTGAACTTAAATGTGCCTCACCATTAGAAGAAACTCCCACCAAGTTTTCTACTCTCTTGAAGTAAATCTTATATATCTTCGAAAACATGGTAAATGATACATTATCCTTACCTTCTTATTTTACTAATTAAATAGGCATAAAAATCTCTAAAATTTTCAGGATAATACAGATTGAAGTTTTCATCAGATTTCTCCATACAAAAACTTTTCCGACCTTGTGAAGAAATAATCCTTTTGAGAGTTGTATCATATTTATCAAAAATAACCTTTTAATGAGTATTTATATTAAAACACACCATTTCATGTAATATTATTTATCTTACATTAGAATGAGAGATGAAACTTAGATCAGATGAATGAAAAAATAATGAGAAAGATGGATTTAAGGGTTGAAAGATCTCAGGAACACAAATCCTGAGAACTGATGGGGGGAAATGGGGTGATCCACCTTTGCATAGGAGTGTGAAATATTAACTACTTATTCTAAAAGTCTTTCAACAGTTGGGATTAAACCTTACCTAATGTGATGGATGATATTTAATCAATGATTTTTTTAAAATAATTTGAACTCTCAAAGTTTAAAAGTTTTATCGAATTGTGAATCATTATGATGAGAAACAATATTAAAATTTTGAAGAACATATCAATGTATTTAAAAAACTAAAGCAATAATCACAAAAAAAATTATTAACTAAAGTAATTAGTTATTGAATAAAATTAAAATCAGAGTACCTTTTGTAGTTGAACGTTTCATTGGAATGATTAGTCTATTTTTATTGTTTCTTTTGAAGAAGACTCATTATTATAGATTTATTAATAAAATTGATTATGACAATGTTTTTTCAAAAACAGATCATTATAGTTTTATAAAAAAACTAATTTTGGTAGTTTTATTACAAAAAAACAAATTTTGATAGTTTTACTACAAAAATTTATTATATTCGTTTTATTAATTATTTTTTATTATGATAGTTTTATTAAAGGATAGATTATAATAGTTTTATTAAAAAACATATTATGGTAGTTTTATTACAAAAACTAATTATTATAGTTTTAAAAAAATTATGTTTGAAAATTCTTCATGATAAAATCTTTTTAGAAAACATAAAGATGTTATAAATTCAAAAGTTCTTACAAAAAAAACACAAGTACTTCCCATATGAAAAAAGTATATTAATTTAAGTAGGTGGGTAAAAAAGTTAGTAGATAAGAATGATTAATTAAATTTGATCATTTATAACTTCTGTTTAATGTTTTTAAATCTATTGGAACTACTGAGTTTATTAAAAAGATCAACAAGTTTTTCTTGAATTCTGATAAATTATAAAATTATATATCCTTTAAGTGATTGAACCTAATGGAAATGATGCCTTATATCTATATGTTTATAACATGAGTTATGTGTTGGGGTTTTACTTAATTAAATGGAACCTATGTTATCACAATATATTTGAGTTTTATTAAAACTCATGCCATAGAGAGTGAGTGTATGTTGCATCCACAACAATTGAGAATAAAATCTTCCATCTACCACAAATTCATCTTTAGAAGTGGAAAGCGCTAATGAGTGTTTGTTATTATAAGAAAAAAACAAAATATCAACATAAGAAATGAAAATATTAGGATTCACTTTTCCTATCAATTTTACATCCACAATAGTCAGTATCTGAAAAAGTATTAATTTAAAAAACTGTTCCAGAAGAATAGAATAATCCAAACTCCATAGTTCCCTTAAGATAACAAAATATTTATATTACCGATTTAAGATGTGATTATTTTGGACTGGATTTAAATATATCACATAATAATATTGAAAACATTAAATCTAGATGAATATAAGTTATGTAAAGTAAGCATCCAATAATACCTCTAAAATATTTAAGATCAACTAGTTTTATAGCCTCATCAAGATCTAAAGTATTGGAGGTATCAGTGGGAGTAATAAAAAATTTAGTATTTTCATACCCTAATTTTTTAAGTAAATATTTTATATACTTAGGTTGAGATATACAAGTAGCATCACGTTTTTGTGAAATAAGGAAACCAAGAAAATTTGTTAACTCACCCATCATACTCATTTCAAACTCAAAATTCATAAGATCTGCAAAGGAATCGATTAAATATTTTTTATTTGAACCAAATATAATGTCATAAACTTATATTTTTACAAACATAATGTTCTTACTTACTAATTTTATAAAAATATTTTCATTTGAAGCTCCCTTAAAAATATATTTTGTAACAAAAATCCAGTTAACATAACATACCAAGATCTATGGGATTGATATGTCCCTAAAGTTACATTTTTTATTAATAAATATGTTTTGGATATTTATTATTTTTAAAACCAGGGGTTATTCACAACCTAAGATTCCTCTTTAATGTATCCACAAATAAAATAAAACTTCACATCCATTTGAAATATTTTGATATTACAGAATGTTCTAGAGGAACGAAGTATTCAAATATGTTCACGTCAATATACATGTGAATATGTTTATTCATAGTAAATCCAATATTTTTAGTTATATCCTATTGAAATTAGTCTAGATTTATTTCTAACTATTATACCATTTCTATAACATTTATTCCGAAAAACCCATTTTACTCTAATAATAGATGTTTCTTTAGGCCAATAACCTAATGTACAAAACTAGTTCCTTTTAAAATCATTGAGTTCATCTTGAATTGTTTTTATCCAATTATTATAACATAAATCCTTGTAATTATTCTTAGGTTGAAATTTATATAAAAATTATAAATGATCCATTTGATCTACCAATGAACTTCTAGTCCTAACTGGTTGATCTACATCACCAATGATACTTTGACTAGGATGATTTGTATGGAAAAATAAACATCTTTTATTTTAAAATGTTTTTTCATTAAAATTAGGTAGAAATATTCTATAAAAATAACAATAGAATAAAATTATTAAGTTATTTACTTATGAGAAAGAATTTACAATAAAGGTTAAAAATTGGTTTTAGTAATAGAATTTGCAGGTAGAGGATGGGGTTATTTAAAAATAAAAGGATGGGTTTAAACAAATCAAACTCATACTGTTTCCTCAAAAATCCATGTTTTTTTTCAGAAACACTATAAGCCTTTCTAGTAGTGGAATAACCTAAAAATATAATTTCATAATTTTTTGGTGAAAAATTATGTAGACTATCTTCAGTATTAATAATGAATAATTTTCATCCAAAAATATTGAAGTAATAAATTTTTTTTCTTCCTATCCACAACTCCTAAAGTGTTTTATTAATAATAGGTCTAATTAAAACTCAATTTATATTATATCATGAAGTACTAACAACCTTAACCCAAATTGTTTTGCAACTATGTATTTAATCTGCATGGTTCTAGTAATCTCTTGAGAAAATATATCTCCTCGTTCAATTACACCATTTTGGTGTGGAGTTCTAGGTGCTACAAAGTTATTTTCAATAAATTAATTACAAAAAAAACTTTCAAAATCATAATTTTGAAATTATACATCATGATAAATATGATTAGTTATGATGGAGTGGCTTGTTTCATTTTTATACTTGGCTACAAAAGTTTTAAAATAACTAGAGTATTATGTTTTTTTGTAAGAAAATATACCCAAGTGTATCTAGTGTAATGATCTACTAATACATATAAATAGTATTTTACACCAATAATTCAATATTTTGTAGGACCAAATAAGACCATGTGCACTAACATTAAATCACCATAAAATTATACTTCACTAATATATTTAAAACATGACTTATGTTACTTACAAAATTGATAGGGGTTGTAAACTTTTGAAGTAATGTTTTGGTAGATCAATTACTTGTCCATTATTATTCAACTTAGCTAAAGTTATAAGGATATAATAACTAACCTTCTATTACATAACCAATATTTATCTCCCATTTCACATAAGAAAGGTAAGTCTTGGATCTTTAGGTCTTTTATGTTTTGAGTGTAAACATTATCATGCATATTATCAGAAATAATAAATTCATCTTTGGAAGTATGCACTATAAATTTATTATTCCTAAATTTCACAAGTAAAACTTCATCAAATAATTTAATTATTCTTATATTTTTGTGTTTATTTTTGACAAAAAACGATACATTTTGAATAATATCTTTTCAAAGAAGGACAATGTTACCTATACCAATGATTTCTCCTTGAGAATTATCTCCGAAAGTAAATTTCCACCTTTCATCTTGATAATATTCTTAAATAAACATATTTTTTCGAGTCATGTGCCTATATAAACCAATACTAAAATATCAAATACGTTTTTACTGGCAGTATATATTTTTTGAGAAAAAAGATTATTTTTTCATAACCTAAACCTTATTGGGTTTTGTATTATTAGAAAATAATATTTTGGCTAACCACATTTATCTAATTTTACTATTTTAGAAAAATTTCATTTCCTTGGGAAAGTAAGATTTATGAAATCTAAATTATTTTATTGTATTTAAAGAAAATTTTTTATTCCAATGTCCACCACTTTGGAACTTAGTAAAAAATGGTGCAATTTTTAGAAAAAAGTAGTTATTACTAAAAACATGTTTTTATATATGTATATCTCATTCCACTATTAACACTATATGGTTGAATTTTTTTTTTACATTTTATCAAAGTTTTCTTTAACTCTGTTAAAATTTGATAAAAAGTTTATTTAAAATAAAAAATTCATATTTTTTTTATAAATAAGTTTTTATCCTCATTAATAATAGAATTGGAACTATTTTTATCAGAATCATTTTTTAATTTTTTATCTCAAAAATAGTTTTCTAATGTTCTTTTGAAATACATTATTTTTAATGTTACTTTTATTATGATATTTATAAAGAAACGATATTTGATTATTTAATAGAATTATTCTGTAATCTTTCATTGTAGATTTTTCTTTGGCATTATCATGTTTTTTAGAAATCTTACGATTTTTATTTTAATGTAATTTAAAAAATCTAGAGACTTCATTATTAATAGGTAAAGTATTATCCTCTTCTGAGGAAGATTATTAATAAGAAGATATTGATTTTTTCTCATCATCAGGATAGTTTCATTTAAAGAAATATTTGTAGGATATTCAACAGTGTTTACCTTTTCCATAAGACATTGATTTACTAAAGCTACTTTTTAAAAAAGTCCAATGTTCCTATATCTGGAACATTCATTATCTGATGAATTTTTAGAAGAATATCCACTAATGGATATCCATGTTTCAAAATATTTCATACTTTTCTTTCCTTTAGACATACAATATTTCTTGACATTCATATATATATATATATATATATATTTCATTCCTTTATATCTTTTCTTTTGATCTTAGGATAATCAGGTCGGATGTGTCCTGTCATCTTGTTTTTATAATAAGTTACTTTAGAATCTTTTCTATCATTTTTATCCTTATTAGCTTTCTTATATCTATATTGGAAATATTTGTTCCAAAATGTCTTTTTCATTATTCTAGTAATATTGGGCGCACTATTTTTAGATTATTCTTATGAACTCGAATTAGATTCAATAATAAAATTAAAATTTTCATGAAATATTTATAAATTTCTCTACTGTTTGGACTTTAATAGGATTATTATATACCATTGAAAAAGTTACTCCACAATTTTTGCTTTTATACTTTTTATCATATCTCTTCAATTTTCATTCATTTTTCACGTGAGTACTAACTTGATCATGAAGAGTAAGATTAGTAATTTTTTTGTGTCATCTAATGTAATTATTGTATATTTCCACTCATTAGGAATTATATAATTAGTATTTTCAAAACAATATCAACAGTACGTCCTTTTAAAAGAATTTACTATAATCTATTGATAATAGTTATAAAACTGTATTGAATCTTTGAAACTGTCTCACCAGGTTGAAAATAAAAAACTCGGTAATTAGATCTAAGAATGACTCTTCTTATTTAAATGAATTTAGATGTACCAAAATGTGTTACTTAAAATTTAATCCAAATAATATTGAAGATTTACCTGATGATTTCAAACTATAGTTATTCATTATTATATTATACAATAAAGTATTTCTGATTTTGTAGTTCAACTGATATTCCAACTTCGTAGAATTAATAAATTTGAGAATTTCTTATCAGGAATCTTTTATATTCTAGTAAGAATTATGAAATTTCAACTCTAGTATTGATCAAAAATAGTTTTCATTATATCTCTCCAATACTGATATTCATTCCCTTCAAATATAAGTGGTAAAATATTATTTATATTATAATGATACCCAATAGTCATACCTACCATCCTTACAAAAATAGAGACTTTTTTCTATAAACACATGTCAGTACAAAAAAAATTATAGAGAAGAGTTTATAATATAAATTAATAAAACTTTCATGTGATATAAGAAGTAAAAAATCATCAAGCTATATCAGTAGAAACATACTATGATTTAGATTTTTGTATCATACGAGTATCTTAGAAAGATGTAGTTACAGAAGGGGGGTTGTAAATTTTAGTTTAAAAACATTAAACTAAAGAAAGACAATACCTATTAATGTGGAAATATTGGACATAGACTTCATTTGATGATCAGAATGTTTGAATCATAATCACAAAGGTTTGATTATATCAGAGTATGTTTTTATTAGTTTCATAGTAGTATGGATAAAATTGTTCATTAGATAGATAAGTATAAATAGTAAATTTCTAAAACATACATAGTTGAAAAAATAGATCTTGTACAAATAAGAAATACATATCATATAAAAGTAATAATCACTTACATGCTATATTAAATTATTTCACTCTTTTGACCTTAAGAGTACAAGTAGTCAATAACCTGGACTAATGGTATCCACTACTTTATAGTTATTGTAAAGTGTGTATTTACTTCCTAGAAAATCCATCGATGTGATGATCGGAATAATATATATCTTCCTATCCTCAGAATCCCTCGATACATTAATTGACATATATATTATTAGCCTTGTATGCCCTCGATCTGATGGATCAATTTCAACATCTTCTTATCCCTAGAATCCCTCAATCATACCAATGATCAGACATAAAATACAAATGAAAAATTTATAAATGAAACAATCCGGGTTAGGATTAGTTATAAAAAAATATATAATGTATTAAAATTACTAATAATGGGATGTTCATTCATAGAAAACATTAGAATACTTGAGTTCTAAAAATTTACTAGGACCCAACTCTTCCAATGTCTGGCTATTTATACGTGAAGCTCCAATGATCATATTTCCGAGTTTGTTGCAACAACATCAGATAGCTGGAGCTTGACAACTCACATATAGATGAATTCCTAATTTCATTTTTGTTTAACACCGTTAAAATGATAAAATTATTATATATGAAGTGAATTACTAATGTCTTAGGTGCTCCGATTATAAAATTTAGTTAGTCTGATGGACTTCCTTATTGATTATCAATCCGATTGAACTGAATGAGGGTTAAAATGATGTATAATACCAAGGTCATTCTGATGGTTATTACTTTAGTCAATTAGGTAAAAAAGAAATAATTTTAACCACTGGTTTGAAAAATGGTCATTCTGAAGGATCGAACACACCTTTAGTCCAGTTGACCAGATTGAGTAATGTAATGTTTATATTCATATACATTATAAAATATTTCTATGTATGGTATAAAATAATTTTTCTACAAAAGTATATTAAAACCATTGGGATATAAAAATTTAGTTTACATAGTTTAAAGAACATGTTTTTGATTTAAAAATCTAAAATAATGGAAAAGTAATAATTAAAAGTTATTACTCAACAAGAATAATATGATTTGTAAACATTACTTTCACATAAAATTGTAAAATTTATACAATAATCATATAACTATAAATATTCTCTAATAAATCAATATCAAATTGATGGGGTGGTCATTTAATGATCTTAAATCAAATAGTAGATATACTAGAGCGGCTAAAACCAAAATATGATAAGAAATATATTAATATGAATTAGAGGATAAGTGTATAATAATTATTGTGACCCCCTCAATGATTTCCATAACATACACTCTTCCTTATTCCATCATTTAGGAGGTTTATGATACTTATCATTTTTCTTATACCATAGATTATGGAATTGAATTAGATAATTTCCATGTTCCCCAAATTTAATACAATGAACTATTAGTGGTACCTTAGGATGAGATTTATTTCCCTCCACCAAGTTAACATAAATCCTCTTTTTCATGGTAATTAGTTTCTATATACCCACTTTTAAGAAACATAAAACATCTTTTGGTTCATTTAATATATTTACTTGGTTGCTTATTCCAACATTATTTACATGTACGAAATGGAATCTTATTCCCTCTGTGGTCTTTATCCAAATAACTTCTAGAAAACTCCATCATTCCCTTCTTTTGTGTCTTTGTAAATTCAACTAGGTTTAAAAGTTTAATAATAACTTGAGATAACTAGTTAGGAATAACTATAAGATTATTGACACTATCTCCCTTCCAATTTGGATTCTTATTTTTACAATCACTAAATTTACTATCACACCCATTGTTAACATGATTACTCTTTACTCTATCCATTTCATAAATAAAGAAAATATAATGGTAAGATTCTGATAATCTTATAAAAATGAAAATATTTAACTTAAAATTAATAAATACAACTTTCACATGTACCCTAACCGATAAATTTATTGGTTTCAATATAGGGTCTTAAAGTTCATTTTTTAAAAAGGTTCCCTAACCATACCATAAAAATTTGCTTGAATACATTAAAAAGGTTCGTAAAGAGAACGCAAATCACTGATTCATTTCTGTTGAGAGTGTTAAGCTAGGTGGGTAATTAAGCCCTTTTTTCATGCCCAAGGTGAAGATCATGTTAAAAACCAATCAACCATTTCTAGTTTATTACGCCTAATTTAATTTGTGCCAGTGCCTAAATATAACATTTTGTATCCCTACATAGATCTCACATCTAGGAAGTCTTACACTCTATGTTTTAATAAAAATTTTGGATGTTTAATAATATTTAGGAATATACCTAGGGTTTTAACTAATATTCTCAATTAATAATATCTCATAATAATAATGATAATTTTTAATATACCTAAACAAAAAATTAATGTGATCTTATGGTGAAAAAATTTAACTTAACCCTTATCATCAAAAAACATAAAAGAAATACCAATAAATATATACATTAATCATAATTTTAAAATATATTTGTATTATCATAAAATTAACCCAAATTTTCTTGACAGAAAATCAGATACCAGTCCTATGTGTTGACTATACCATGATCATGTAATCTTCTTAACCTCAAAATTTATCTAAACCTTGCTTTGATACCAATTATGACATCCTATATCCACACTCCTAGAATTTGGTGCAAATAATTTGATTATTTTATATATCTATCAATATTATAGTATTGAATCACAAGAATTTGGAATATTTCTAAGAATATATTCGAAGTTAGGTTCCAATTCAACACTAGAATCCGAGGCCCGGAGAGCCTCAATGTAGTGATTTTGAATATATTAAATATATGTTGTTACACACGTGTAGTTTCACTTGAAAATAGGAATAAATCTTTAGCAGAGTATCAGATCGGATTTCTGAGGCTATAGTTGGGTTCAGAACATCATGTTTAGGATAAGCACGACATAAAGTTGTCTGCACTAGAAAGTTCAGAAGGAGGTGAGATGACATGGCATTAAGAGGTGGATTAATTGATTAAATTAAAATTTAATTAATTAATTAAACCTAAAAATTATAATCTCTCCATCACCATCATGTTGGGATCATAATGATCCAAAAGAGAGTCACTCCTCCTCCTCTTGTCTCCTCCCTTGGGCGATGACGGAAACAAGCCAGAATCGAAGTGTTGAGGTGCTATCGATCACTATTTCTAATGAAAATCACCATGAAATCAAGAATAAGTGTGAACCAGGTGTCATTCTTCACCAAAAGCTATGACGTTTTCCCCCCGATGTATGCAGTTTGAGTTTTGGTCACGATACCTATTTATTATGATTTTATCTATGCTTTAGAGAAAAATTACCACTGCTAATGATCCATACTAGGTATATTTGTGAGTATGGGGATTAGTTGGGGAGAATTGGGAATTTTTGTAGGATATTCCTTATTATAATTTCCATATACACAACATATAATATAGTGACAAATGATATGTTTCCCTTCCAATTTTGGGAAGATGATCTTTAGGGTTTACACACTGTGTACCGTGTTTACAGGCCACGTAGTACCCCAATTCGTGTGGCCAATGGACATGACTTGGGTAAGACAGGTAAAACAATATGGATGTGTACAACTACACGACCAAAGTACATGAACACAGGGTCTAGAACATGGAAATAGGAAAACCACATCGCCAAGGGGTTGGGAGAAGAGGAACATGATGTGTACCTTCATGGAATGCCATGTACCACTACATGGGTTGGAAAACCATGAATATTGGAAACATGGATGGGTGCTTGGGGGGATCATATGTCTTGTGGGCCCTTGTGCACACCGTGTACTCCTTGGAGATCTTCTTGAGATTTTTTTATTTCCATATCTCTTTCTCTGGGACCTGAATTCAGGATTTTCAAAAGACTATCATGAGAATATTTCTGCATATAATGTATGGTGGCCACCAATTTAGCCTATGAGATATGAGAGGGAATGTTTTTAGAAATATGATTGTGCCATAGTAATCAACTAATGTTGGAGAATAGTTTTGTTCTTAAGGGAGACACTGGGACTGGTACTCCACTATGGCATCGGGGAGCATGTTTCCCTTACCTATCTACATCGGTAGAGACATGAATCTCTATGCTCTGGTTATGGGTTCAATACTTTTGGGGAGATCTTTCGGGGTTAGTACTCCCCAAATAGTTTAGGCAACGAGTTCCCCCTATCGTATGATTAGTTGTAGTTAGAACTCCACTACCATGCTAGGGCATGGGCCCTTCATACTTATTGTAGAGATAGAGTAGGTACTACCCTATTGTATCAGGGAGTGGGTCCTCCATATGTTATGTATAGTTAGAGTGGGCACTCCCCTATCTGGTTAGGGAGAAGGTCCTCTATCCATGGAGTTGGAACTCCCCTATCATTCCAGGTCATGGGTCCTCCATATGTGTTCTTCCAGTAGATCTGGTACTCCCATATCATACTAGGGAGTGGGTCCTCTAGCATGGGGTTGGTACTCCCCTATTGTTCTAGGGAACAAGTCCGCCATAGTAATAGATTTGGTAGAGTAGTACTCCTCTAAAAATCTTGGGTTCAGGTCCTCTATCCATAGAGTTGTAATACCCATGTCATGGTTGTGGGTCCTCTATCATTTTAGTTGTACTCCCTTATCATATAGGGGTGCGGGTCCTCATAGAGCTATACTCCCCTATCTTAGAGTAGCTGTGGGGAGTGGGTTATCAATTGGAGTTGGAGATCCCTCAGCTATTTAGTACATTTATGAGGAGAGGGCCCCTCTACTAGAAATGAGGGATGACTACTTAGGAGATAGTGCTCCCTTGATGGACTGAGGTGTGGGCCACTCCATATAGGAGGTTCAAAGTTTTCATGGGTTGGTTTGGAGAATATACTCCCTTTATTCTTATACTCATCTCTAAATGGAATTTTACAACCATTTTTGTGTATTTTATATACCATGGACATTTTTAAGGAATCCACAGAGGACCGAGGTAGGTAGAGTTTGGCGAGATAGAACAACCAAGGTTTTTACATGATCTAGATTGAGGAGCTTTCTGATAGTTACATTTGGAAGTGATCCCCTCCTAAGAATGTTGGACGTTTTTATAGTTTTATTTTGGTGGTTTGATGTTTTTCCCTTTACACGTTATGTAATTATACTATACAATTTCTTGGGATATATGTATGCATGGGTTTTAGTTTCAACATTTTATATCTTTGCACTATATCATTGAGGAATTTCTTGGTTCATGTATACAGGTATGTTAAGATAAGGCCTCCCAAAAATTATTTATGATTTTAGCACATGTCACCACCCTGGGCCTATAGAGTTTGGATTTGGGTAGATGCATCTCAACCCCCAACTTGGGTTGGGTCGTGACAAATTGGTAACAAAGGTGGTTTGATACTTATGAAAGTTTTTCGATGTTACCTAAAAAACATTTGGTTGGGTTGTATAGCTAAGGTTTCATGATGTTTCGAGAATGATTTTTAGGATATATGTTCTAGTGTTGGTGCGACAACCAACATATCCATTCAATAGGACTCGAATAACATGCTTTTCAACTTGGTACATGAGGACATTTGTTGCAGGGGGAATAAATGGTACATGCATCACATATGACTAGGTTTTGATTTTTCTGTCCATCATGAGTCAGATCTTAGATATACTCTTTGAGCATGGTGTGTAATAATTACATTTTAGGATTCCTCCCTTAGGACAACCAAATAAGGTTCTACAAAATGATTATGATGAAAATATACCCCTGGATGAGGATTTAGTGTAGGGAATTGGTTACGAGACATTACCTCTAGGTGGTCCACTGGTTGTGCCACCACCGATTGAGATGCTAGCTGTGTAGGATGTTTCGGCCAAGGATGTGGGTAGGATGAGTGAATTTCATGAGTTCCAATGGTTCTGACGCTTATGATACTAGGGTGCTCCAGACCCCTAGGTAGCATATGATTGGCTCGAGGTAATACCAGGGATTTTCTGCCTGGTGAGGACTCCTGCCAATTAGATGTTGGTCCTAGTAGAAATCCTTCTTCATTATTCGGCCAGGTGATGGTGGAGTTTATTGACACTGTCCCATGATGAGTCAATTATCACTTGGGTAGAGTTTGAGCGAATCTTATGGGAAGAGTTATACCAGCCATGTTGAGATCAGTTCATATCTAGTAGCTTTTTTAGCTTCGAAAGGGTAGCACGACTGTGGAAGAGTAATCAGATAGGTTTAAAGACATCACATTACTCCATGGATACTATTTGAGACCCATTATTTAGAGATTAGTCTTTTGAGTAGGGCCTCCATAGAGACATCAGAGAAGGTGTGGTGTCCTTTCACCTTCCATCATACGCACAGGTACTGGACTGAGTTCTGGTCATAGAGAGATTTTGGGATGGGGGAAAAGTAGATGTGGTTCGTAGTGGTGGTCCTAATATTGAGGCATCTACAATAGCTGAAAGGCGATAAATGTTAGGATCATGAAACATGATGAAAACCCATGCCCAGACTCGGGCACAAGGGACAATAGTGGAGGAGCAATGTTGGGGATTAGGTTAAGCGTAAGAGAGGCAGTTTTATGCTTACAACGACTGGGGACTTCTTGATAGTGATTCTATAACCCATTTTGTTGGGGATAGGGAGTAGATCAATGTAACTCCTTGGTAGAGGAAGTGATTGGATCAGGGAGTTCTAAAATATGATGGACATGGTATAGGAGCTGAGATAGCAGCAAGAGGTGGTATGTAGTTCGAGGTGTTGAAACCACCACCCTCAAGTTGTCTATGCCCAGCTCAGGGAGTTGGAGGACATGAATGAGGACAATTCTAGGCCGTACCCAGATTCTCTGAGGACGAATAGAGGTATGCTCTGTGTCCTTTCTAATTTCTATTTTAGATATTATTAGACACTATAGTGAGGTACTCTTTTCTATCCGCATCTTTCTTTACGTTTAACTAGGGTGATGTGGGGCATCGGTAAAACCCTTTTTTGGTGTTGTTCAACATAACTTCAATTACACAATAAAAAGAGGTCCTTCCTCCACAAAATTCATTTTTGAGACAAGATCAAAACCATGTGGGCAAGTGAGTGATACCTAAATATTATAGTATTGTGGTGTGGTGGATGAGTCTCTCTAAATTATGTGTTCGGTATCAGGTGATGTGTAGATGGTTATGAAAGAGGGCTTCATAAGACCTAGTTGGGCATGTGAGTTTCTCTTTGTAATTCATTAGTACCCTCATGAACTTCGCACCATCTTAGTATGTGGTACGCTTGTGGATCATTGTGACACAGTTTGATGCTACTTTGAACTCATGAGGAAGAGGAACACTTTACTCTCTAAGATGCATTTTTGTGATGTGGGAAAAACTGTGCGGGTGAGTCAATGCTACCCAAATCTAATAGTATAAAGGTGAGGTGAAAAAGGTCCTTAGACTTTTGTATTTAGTGAGAGGATGAGAAGTGGAGAGACTTTCATAGAACTTCTCTACAGTGATAGATTTCATCCCCACAATGCTTCTTCTATGGGAATTGGTTTCCTACTATCCATACTCAACTGTGATACCACTATGGAAATGTTTTTTTATTGGTGAGATGTGTTATAGTTGGAGGTTTGAAGCTGGATGTCCTAGAAAGAGCCTGTGTTTACTCTTGGATAGCCCTGTTTTCTTCATAGGTACCCTCACATGTTTAGTTTCACCTTGAACGCAAGACACATGATGAGGCTATGATTTGATTCATCCAGGGGTCGACGTGAACTCTGGGGTTCCTTTAGTATGAAATATAGTATGATATGGATATAATTCATTAGTAAATTCTAATGGTGGGTATCAATATCGTCATAGAAATTCTAAAATTATGAATTCTAGTTTGATCAAAATTGAAAAAAATCTAATAGACACATATTATCTTGGATGTGCTAGATTTTCCTTGAAAAGACCCGGCCGACCCTAACACTGAACTTGAGCATGCTCACTGAATCTCATAACCAACTTCTGGTAACATATCTTAGCCAAAATATTAATTAATCATTTCTATGAACAAGACATAGAATAAACATCGATAAAATCCTAATCCATCATCCTTGGATCATTACAAGCCATCCTAGGTCTGACGCTCACACTAAGACTTCACCCAAGTTCATATTTGAACACACATGTGACATTTATTGAGAAATATAGATACACCATGTTTCATTTATCTAATGACAGAAAGATCCAAATGACCATCTAATGACTTCTATAAAGGCCCCAATATCAATTTCAAATGAGGGTATATTATTAGTGACTGATATACCACTCCCCACCTTAAGAGCATCCATATCATCATACTAATTAAATTATTTCCGAATTATAACATCCCACAATCTGCCCATCCCTAGATATCATGATTATAATTGATATGTACCTTCTCATACTCAAGCACTAAAGGAATGTCACCCATTACCCACTACCACTTCCCAAGAATAGTTACCATATAATTAGTCAAATTTCTAAATTATATTGAGGGATACCACCTTTTAATGACCAATGGTTCACTACCCACAATATGTATTACCTTTAAATTGATCCTTAATCATAACTCCTAAAGAGTCCTTTCATTAAGACATAAACATACATTTGGTTAGCTCAAAATATATAAAATTATCTATCAATATACTCTGAATGATGTCACGATGTTGTGCATGCTCATCTCTAAACTAGGTCCACACTAAGATTCCATCGACATATGTGTATCAGTCTCCTCAACCACATTAACATGAAATAGACTATACTTTCCATTAAGTAACCCATAACACCATGTCTCACAAAAATTCTTGTCAAAATCCTCCCATCATTAAACAATCTCTTTGTGCTCAGTTTAAATCCATATTATCCCTTATCACATGAACTACTTTAATTTATTCAATGATTTGGGTCACTACATCGCCAACTGTTGAACATAAAACCATCGATCCTCAGCCCGTACCTGGCCTCTCACTGATAATCTATATTAACCATTTAACAAGAACAACCAGCATGAACTAAAACTGGAATATGAATAAAATGTACAATATTGAACCATAAATTTCACGACCCAACTCAAGGAATCACAATTCATCCATAAACAAGGGAAATATGACCATGCTATATGAAATGTCAGTATTTAACATGCTAGGACGTCCCCTGGAACTTCTGTTCAGAATCATACAATTCATCTATGCTATTATTCATCAAAAGAATTCCCACCTCATTGTTTAATTTCATAATTTACCACATAAATAGTACAAACACGTGTTAATTAGGATAAGATCCCGAAAATTCCTTCCCATAGAATCTAGTCTCGATACTTCAGCACCCTAGGTGATTTCTTGAAAATGTAGGAATTACCAGCCCTATATCACAAAACCCAAGGAACCTACATGAATTAGTATTAAAAATATCAGACAACCAAGATCACTACATCCAATGAACCTACAAAATTATGGATAAACCCTCTCAATGGTTTCCCTCAATCAAACAAAAAATCCATGACTCACTAGGGTCTGAGTCAAATCTAATGGTTTTTAGGTCTCTCATATATCCCTACCAATCAAGTGTCAAAACTAGTTCACTAGGTCAATCCACCTATTCTTAAGGTCTCTCATAAGAGAACCATGGCCCAATTAAGGGAACCTATTATTAGACATCAAAAAATCCTTTAAAATATATCTGAAGAGGAAAAAATAGAAGTAGGTAAGTATATCATTGACATATAAGGGTCCAAACATGTATTTAAAGGCATAAATACATCACCTACCAAGAATAGACCTATCAGTCACTGATCCTTTTAGATATTTCTCATAGGATAGTTCTTTCTAAAGGGCCACAACATCAACACATGAGGAATAATAAATAAAACTCATTGGGTATCTTTATATGTTATTACCCCTTGAGTTTCAATCAACTAGGAAATCATCAAATTACCCCAGGGTGTTGTTTCATCAACTAATATCCCTACCTGACCCAATCATCAAACATAAAACTCTTACCTTTCGTAGAAACCTTGATCAAAGGTGTACCAATTTCACATTTCCAAGGGAACATTCTAAAGTAGTCCAGTCCCTAATTTTAAAATGAAGCATCAAATTATAAAACTAGAGTCAATAAAAAAAGGACACTAGGATATACTACCGAGCCTTTATTTTAAATTCATTATAATAATGCAAATAAAACCTCTGGGAAACATCCACATTCCTATTCAGTATAACATAAGGTAACTCTAAAGTTAACCCTCACATGAGGGTTCAATCTATTACACCACTAAATGTTTTCTTAATTCATCCATTTATAACAATTCAAATTTATTATAATGATTAAAAATGCTTAGATATACACACCTTCGAGTAACAGTAATAAAGAAAAAACATTTTACAACTATACTTATCACCTTATTTAGCTGATTACAAGCAAAATTATAGGAAAATTATCTCATAATTTACTTTTAAATATTATTTATCCATAATTCTTGACAAATGGATTAGTAAAAGGAAATGTCAGTTCCAAGATAGAGGAAAAAATCCCTTATGTTTTAACATGAATTTTAATTAACCAATGACTCCCATAAATAGGGTTTTAATAGTAACCAAAAGTCTTTATCATTTGAAATGGATAGTTTCAGTACGATTCGACCATACATTTATACATAACACCATATAAGACACTATTGAAACATTAAATAACCATCATTATTTATCACAAGCATACCCTAAAGGCGGGAAGTACTAAGGAATATAAAGATAAAGGTGACCTATAATGGTCCCCTAAAGAAAACCCAGGTTTAGTTATATTGGAATACATTCCCAATTTGTGGGATCATCACTCTAAAAATTACTATTGGTATCCCATTTAAGTGAAACCTATTAATAATTTATTTATTAAAGATTATTCACACTCATAATGGGTTTATATCATATAAATAAGATGAAAAAACTAATATATAAGGGTTGAGTGAAGCATATATGGTTTTGATTTTATATTGGTACCCACCTTTATAAGTTTCAATTGACACACCATATAACCAAAATCCATAATAAATAATTTTAATTTATTTAAATTCATCTAATTCTTTTCCATTTTCAATATTTAGTTTCAAAATAATTTCATTCCTTTAATTGATCATAGTTTAATTAAATATAATGATACCATCAACATATGTGGGAAAAACCCACTTAGGTTGATGTGGACACTTTATTTAAACCACCTAACATCATAACCAAGACATATGAAGCTATAAAATCCTTATAAATTACAAGTAAAGATGTAAATAATCATAAAATGATGGTATACATGTAAGTATGCTAAATAATCACATGATCTTGGTGTACATAATCATGTCACATAATCACAACAGTATATTATATAGATAAGAATGATAATGACATGTGAATCCTATGTGCCTGAAATAATTCATAAACCCACCTTTTCTCTTTCCATATTACACCAAGTGAAAAATACCATAAATTAGTAACTATAAAAAAAATCAATCAGGGTGAAATAATAATCAAATACAATAGAAAACCATAATAAATAATAGTCCCATCAAAAGAAAACTTGATCTTTCCCCTGTATGTGGGTTGAAAATTCCCATACTTGATCTATATACCATGTTCCAACACATTCATAGTCTCCTATCTACCATCGGAGAATATTATTATAAATATAAATAAATTTGTTAAATAATTGTCATGTCTATACCCGATATAGTTAATAAATAGAAAAATGGATTGATTAGTGACATAGAATCAAGCATGCTTCCCAATCCGCCAGAGGATACCAACTAGTGGTAAGGGTCTAATAGGGAATAGTGGAGAGACCATACTCTAATTAACTGTATAAAAAAAATATTAAAGTACAATAATAATTAACAATAATATATCATAAAATGAAACAAAAAAAGAATAAATAAATAGTGAAGTGGAAGTAAAATATCCCAATAATAATAAATAAAAATATTCCAAAACTAGTTTCATATACAACTATTGAAAAGATATTATAAAAAATGGGAAGAATACATATAATTCAATACATGATACAAAAAAATAAACAAAATACCAATAACTAAACTCAATTGGAATCATGATCACTAGCTCTATCCTCTACTCTCATAATCCATCCTAATATAGAAGATCAAACATATAAAGTTGGACACTTTCCCTAATTCATACATACATATAAGTAATTTCTATAAGTACACAAAAGTGGTCTGAACTGGGTGTGAGTAAAACTACATAGGCCACCACTAATATCTTTTTAATTCTATCCAGTTTGGGAATATAAAACGAAGTAGTGTGTTGGTATAATAAAACTAAATAGTGAAGTAAATAAGAACCATGTCGAGATGAGTTACCTCACAGGACCCCTATCCAAATATAACTACTTTGGACTAGGAAGAAATGTCTCTGATCATGATACATTTGATATTTAATATTGAACTAGAACCCATGTTATAGAATTGAGTCATCCATGTAATAAGTACTCATAAAGGGTTTCACATCTAAAAGAGCAATCAGCCTAACAATCCAACTCAAGGGGATGTGGAATTTCTTGTCCAAAAATTTCAAAGGAAAATATATGGAATTCCATGTCCAGTGTTTCATAATATATGAGGAACTTCATGTACAATAATTAAAAAATAGGTAATATGGAATATAATTTCAATTTATAACAAATAAAAAAGTTCTAGTAACTGATAAGGAACACCATGTCCAATAATGAGGAACATCTTGTCTGATTTTTTTTAATAATTGATATGGAAAACAATGTCCAATAAAAAAGAACCCCATTTATGACAATTTAAAATTAATGATATGGAAATCCATGTCCATTAATAAGAAAAACCATTATATATGATTATAATTAATAAATGATCAATAGTTCCATGTTTATCATTGCATGAGGATTTATAATTTAACATAGTATGTGGAGAACATCCATGCCAATTTAAAATATTCATGATCCTCTATGTACATTTGAACCAATTAATTTATAACAAAAAATCCATGGAGAAACATACATTCCATTTTAAAAACAATTTATACAATTTAATTTATCCATGTCACTTGTAAGGGATAACCTCAGTTATGGTAAAAAGAAATCAGGGTCCATGTGGTTTAACCAAATCATCTAACAAAATGACATATTCCATTTATAAACTCACATACGAGTGGTTAGGTTCATGTGAAACATACACACCAGTTCATATTCCAAGATATTTACTTAATATTCAATCATTACATTTAACAATTGGATATATGCTAGGTGTAATGTACATGATATATCAAATTTCGTTAATTCAATTATAACATCTCAATGGAAAATAATAATCAAAACACACCTTAGTTTTCTTTGCTTATAAGGGTAAATAATTCATCAAGGAACATAATAAAATCCACCCAATGGTGGTTTGGGTTGATTTAATCAACCTCCAACCATGTATAAGGGTGTTAATTGATGTACAGAACAAGGTTCTATCCATTAATTTAATGGTTTATGAATTTTAGAAGCAACACCTAGAAGGTCTAGCATGTGACACAACATTTCATTTTATAAATGATGAAAATTTATGGGAAAATAATATATTCTTCATAAAAAATTATTCGGAATATTTACTAATCCATTATCATTCATTTATTCAAGATGAAATGACAGAAATGAAAGATTCAGATAAATGATTTAAAAATAGGGAATTTGAGCTCGCATGGACATATTATCCACTACGATGAATGAAACTAATAAAATAAGAAGTAGTATTCTTAGCCATAATGATAGGCTTCCAATGCAACCGAGGATGTTCTATTTTGTTCTTGGTTGGAGTAGAATCATCATAGCCTAAGAGAGGAGGATATGGGAGCTTCCACGATTGGATGTTGTGCGAATGAAGGAGGAGAAGAATGAAATCATGCTTTATAGGAAGGACTGAAAAAAATGGTAATTTATTTTTTCTTTAATGAGCTACATTGTTTGGATACATGGTTTTAAAAACCATGAATTATCCATGTGATCCTCAATATCCCACAGACCACACCACACACAGTTTCATTGCATAGTTAGACAAACTATGCACCAACCATGTGAGTCATTAAGTCCTTCTGAACCCCTTTACATGGTTTTGTTGGAGGTCATTGCATTGATTTAAAGACCATGTTATTTTAAAAATTATCCACATGTTATAGGATGCACGTTTACTTCTAATAGTCTTCTCTAAGTTAATTTCTCCTAAAAATTAGTTTTCAATTCCCGACACTTCTAAAACTCATCTGGGCCTCCAAGTCACCTATGAAGCACGAAACCCAATCCAATAACATCACTTTTATGTGTTAAATAACTATAAATTCCATTATAATGATCATTTATCAATTGGTACCATCTACTAAATAAAAAACACACAATTATTCAGGAATTTCAACCCATTTTAGAACATGTGATCATAGAAAGGCTGTGACGAAAAATGAAACACATCATATTTGGAGGTGGTAGTCTGCACGTAATATAAGTGAAGTTTTAATTTTACATAGGATTATATTATTTAAATAATTACTTATTTATCCTTTCAAGACCATAATAATTTCATAAATTTTATATTTATATATTAATGAAAATTTTATAATTGCGCCTGAAAGGTAGTGGTGAAAAATGAAAGATATCATTTATGGAGGCGGTTGTCTGGATGTACGCATGAATGAAATTTTCATTTTTTTGAATGAATGAGAAGAGAAATAATAATGGGTGTACCATGCATCTAATAAATCTTTATTATATTAATTAATCTAATTTAATTATATTAATATAGTTATAATAGGTTTGGAGGAGGATGAATGATAAAAAAGTGAAATTTAGGGAGTGGATAATACTTACATTAAGAGTTCATGTACCCTCTTGAAAAAATTCTTAGAAATGGAAGAATTGGGACACTTTATAATATCAAATGGCTACAAATATTTAAGGGGATATAAGGACAAGTAAAATATATTGGGTTTGGAAATTAATTTTAGGACTCAATGTAAATTTAATAGGATGGAATTAGGATGTTTTAAGGTGAAAAGTTGGATTTTCTCTTGGAATTGAATTATAGGCAAGGGATAAAGATTGAATCTTATGGGAGTTAGGTGAATTTGGTAAGTAATATTTGGTGATACATGATAATATGAATTCATAATTGAACAAATTTATTCTAGAAGGTATATGATTCATGTAAACTTAATAAAATTTAAGACACTTTATGTTACTAATTTTTACGCTTGTTAACCTTGATTAAATAATAACCGTGGTAATTACATTTTTTACTAAAAATATAGGAAAACCCTTTCTATCAAATTTTGAAATGAATTAATCCTAATTTTTACTCTATTTAATTTAATGAAATTTATAAATATTATAAAATTGACCTTTAAATTAAAATATAAAATATGTAATTTTTTTATAGAGAAAAACAACTTTTTAATCATTAAGTGTTTGTCACATAATTTAATATTAATTAATAATTAAATGAGTGTTAATATATTATTATATATGTTTATAAATTATAATATATTCATTATTTAAAAAATATAAATTTTACTTATTTAGATGAAATTTCACTAAATTTAGAAAAATACAATTATATAAAGTTTACCATTTTTACTATATCAGGGCAATTAACATTTATCCCCAGTGAATTATTTTTATGCCTAAAAACGAATTTTGCTATATCACATAATTTTATCATACTGATTAAAAAATATGAAAATTATTTTATCCTAATCAGTTTCTAAATTTTTTATAAATCAATTTTAATATAAGCATGAATTAAGCATAAAAAGATAATTTTTATTAAACTACATTCGAAGTATAAAAATGAGTTTTTTGCTCATTTAGCTATATTAATTTAATCTCATCAACAAATTTGTATTCAAAATATATTCTCCTTTTATCCATCAATAAATATTTTATAATACTGCTAATTTATTGTATACCCACCAATTCAATTACTACATTATAATGGTCATATTGAATACATAAACTTTTACACTAATGAAATGTATACGGATTCATTTTTTTAGGTGTTCCGTATGAAAAAAATTATATTGAATTTACGTTATTATATTTTTGGAATCTTACATTTATGTGGTTGATTGAATTATAATTAAAATATCATTTGAGAAGGTTTAGACCATATAATGGTATACAATATGCCAAAATATAGTTCTCAAAGAACCTAAAAAACATGGAATCAAACATGAGTCTGGCACCCTATACACCACCAAAAAAATGTGGAAATTGGGAGGAATAATAAAATACTCTTTGATATGGATAGATTTATATTTATTGAGTATGATACTTTAAGATTTTTCAAGAAAAATTCTATTACAACTACTAAAATTATTGAAAAAAAATGCTTTTTATGAAAAATTTACACATGCCCCTATGAAATTTGGTTTAGGAAGAAGGAAAGGTTTAAACACTTTAGAGTGTTTGGGATTTCATGTTTGATTAGAACACTATTATGAACTAGAAGAAGGTTTTTTGAGAAATAATAAAAAAGAATATTTCATGGTCAAACACTAAATGAAAGTTCATATAGATTCTAAAAGAAAATTTTGAGAATTTTTTTGACTTTGATTATGTTATTATAATTGGAAATAAAGATATGATTTATTATGTTTGGATTGATAGTTATGATGATGCTGTTGATATTAAATCAATTTAATTAAAGGAAGAAACCCGATATACTTGGGAAGGTGATACAAAATTTTCATATAATAGTGATGATGATGGAAAATAGAATCTCTAAAATATCGATTGAAGGAAAAGGAAGTGAATGGATACAAAAAATTATAATTTATGACCAAAAAATGGGTATTTTTATTTAAATAAGAGATATGGTAAATAATCAGATCGAAATTCTTTTCCAAGATAGAATCAATAAATTTTGAAGAAAAAATTAAAGACAAATATTTGATCCAATATATAAATGAAGTACTAGAAAAAATATAGAAGATTGAGACATGATATGTTATCCCATAACCTATGGAGAAAAATATTATTAGAACAAAATGAGTGTTTAGAGAAAACAATCAATGGATATTGAACTGTTGCAAGAAATAAAGTGAGACTATTTTATAAGGGATATATACAAGTAGAGGGGATTTTTTTGATAATAAAAATTCACTAGATTCTAGGATTAAAACTATTATAATTTTTCATCAAATTCCTGCTCAAAGATTTTTTTTTTAAAAAATGGATATAATGTCAACATTTCTTAATAGTAAACTCAATAATAATGTATATATGGAATAGTATGAAGGATTTATAATTGATAATGACGAAAATAGAGTTTATAAGATGAATAAGGATATTTATAGATTGAATCAAGATCCCATGGATCAGAACATAAATTTGGATGAGCCCCTGAGAAGTATTATGTTTAAGAAGGATATATTGATAGAAATCTATACAAAAAAGAAGACCAAAACCACTTTACATATTATGGTTATTTATGTCGATGATATCACTTTTTTTATTTATTAATAAAAGGTTAGTGAATATTTTTCCACTAAAATGAAATTGAAATTTTATATGTCACTTCCTGGTGAAATGAATTTCTTCTTGGTATTATAATTAACATATTCTATTGGTCATGTTTTCATATCACAAGAAAAGTATGCTAAATAGATTAAAAAAATGTATGGAATTGAAAATTAAAGGAGATTATCTACTCCAATTCATTTTGAAATAATGATAATTAATGATTATAAAGAAAAAATTGTGAATGAGAAAGAATTTAGATAGCCAATATGAAGTATTTTTTTCCTTAGTACATCCAGACTAGATGTGGTGTTCTCTATTCCATTTTGTGAAAGATTTCAATCCATTTCAAAGGAATGTCATAAAATGGGATCCAATATAATTATAATATATATTTCAAAAACTTAAAACATTGATTGAAAATATATTAAATATTGTGAGATAAATATGAAATTTTTTTTAGATACTAATTAGTTAGAAGCTATGGATGATAGAAAATCTACTTCAGTGGATGTATATTTTTTTGTTGTGAAGTGTGTTTCATGTCACTTAAGGAGATAAATTTCAGTTTCTTTTATATCACATAAGGAATAATATGTTTTCTTTCATAATAAAAAAACCAAATTATATGGATGAATACTCGACATAAGGAAATGGATGTTCAAACTAGATAAACACTAAATATCAACTATGATAATCTAACTGTATTTAATCAATCTAAAAATACAATGCATAATTATTGGTCAAATAATATTGAAATGAAGAATAATTTTCTAATGAAATATGTGGATAATAGTACATTGATACTATAATTTATTCGGAATATAGGAAATTTTGTTGATATCTTGACAAAGCTTCTCAAAACAGAAGTATTTCAGAAGTTAAGGTTGAAAATGGGAGTGCATCCCAACATTCAACACCAAGGTTTTTTGTGAGTTATTTCCACTATTTTATAATAAAAAATTATTAATGATGACCTATACATAAGTGGATAATCTTTCTCTCCATTTTTAGTACTATTTTAATGTTTTTATTAAGCGACGTATGAATTTTTTTTTAAATCAATTTTAGAAATTTTTTGGCCATGAAGAATTGTAATTTTTGGAGACAAGTTGTTTTTAAGAAAAAATTTGATGATTGATTTAATAAATCATTTTTTCTAAACTATTATATCTAACATTTACTATGATATGATTATTTCGTGACTCATTGCTTTTAAAAATTTGGATTTTTTATCTATATTTTTTTTCAGTTTTATTTCATTGTTAATAAGGGGAAGAATAATGAGTAATATTAAAAAAATACAAAGAGGGTGATTATAGAATCATCTGGAGGAATATATTGTATTTTTTTCATTCCCTGATTGTTGATTACTATTGGTGGTTTTGAGATAATTGGTGACAATGATCACAAGTTTCATGAAAATATTTCTATTGTTACCGTAAATCTTGGATCACATGTTAATTATATGTTTATGAATGCTTTCGATGTGATGAAATGAGTTGAATGAGTTTTGATATGTGATGATTTTTGTGTTATTATTCATCTTAAAGACAAGAACTGATTATGTGGGAGTTATGTCTACAACATTTGATGGTGGAAATTGAAGAAATTGAAGATGTAGGATCAAAATAGTAAGTAATTACACTATAAGATGGGGGTGAATTATGGTTTGTTAAACAAAACTACTAATTTTCATAACCGCCTTATATATATATTAATTGGATGAACTTCTTTTCTGAATTATATTTTTAGAGATAATAATATTTTATAGAATTAAAATTTACATAATATATATGTATATGAACAATAAAACTTGTAATAACAAGTTATAAAAAATCCAATAAATAAAGTAATAATGAATTATACAATATTTATAAAATATTTTCACGCTTTTACATTAATTGTAAAGTAATTCAAAAAACTTGAATTTGGGTATCCATTATATTAACATAAACATAAGTTATGTATTTCTTAGAATAAGAAATCCCTCAATACAAAGTCCAAACAAAACTCTATCTTCCTATCCCCAGAATCCCTCAATCAACAGGACCAAACAAACCACTTTCGTCCTATCCTCAAAAAACCATGATTAATAAGATAAGGTGGATAATTAAAAACACAAAAATTATTAAGTAATTGAATAAATATATTCTCATAAATTCCTTTATAAAAGTACTCTAAAAAATATTACAATTGATCTATCTCAGAGTAATAATATGTTATAAAATTTTCATAATAACTTCAGACACTATTGGTTGCAAAAAAGAACCCTTCTCCATGAACGATTCTTCTATTTAGAGGTGAGACCCCAATGGTTTTATCCAAAAATATCAGATGTGATTGAAATGGACATAGAATAACCCCTCCATTACTTAAAGGGAATAAGCTTAAAATGTTCATGCAATGCTTGTTTATTTAAACATCAGTATATTTTATCTAGATTATGTCAGGTTGGAATAGAAAATTTTCATCTGGTAAAATAAATTTCTTTATCTGATGAATTTAACAATTTTTTAGATAGTCTTTATATAACTTCATCAGATGGAATTAATTATTATTTGAATTTATGGGAAATTTTTAAATATTTTTTTTGATGAAATAATTAATTGTTCATCTGATGTTCCAAAACATATTAGTGTGATTGCTGAAAAATAATTTCATCGGATAAATGATATTTCTCTATTTGTAATTTGTTTCCATAAAAAAATTCTTAAACCTAATAAAGTATAAATATTAGTAATTTTTTTAAGGAAATGTATTGATATTTTCAAAATAAGATTATAAGGGGTTGAATAATATTATTTTAACTCAATAATATCCCCCCTTTTGAAAAATATAAAAAATAACTTTTAAAAGATAAAAAATAAATGAAAGAAAAAAATACTCCCCCATCTTTATGGAATTTCCCATTTTACCAATTTTTTAATATATTATTTCTCCCCATTTTTTTTAGAATTTATAAACATCATTCTATAAATTTTATTTTTTTCCCCAAAAGTTCTTTACCATTATCCCCCATTGTGATTTTCAAGAATAAGGATTTATAGGTTGAATAAAGTATTCCGAAAATGTTAGGTAATGAAATTATATATGAAACAAAATATATACAATCATACGAAAATTTAATAAATAAATTTAACCATTGTAAATAGAAATAAATTTAACCTATGAATATATATATATATATATATATATATATATATATATAAATATTAGGAAGAACATACATAAAAAATATACTAGATTTATTAATTTTTTTCAAAAGTTCAGAAAAGAATATCATTATTTCTTTGGAAGGGCCTAATGATCACCTTAATCCTCTTTACATCTCTTTGAGATTTTTATGACTCTGATATAATTAATTTCAACATTGAAACATCAAATTCATGAACTAGAATCTTATTATTATCGTTATTCATTTTCAAGATCTCTTCTTCTAAGGCTTGAAATTTAGAACTTTCACTCTAATTTTCTTATAAAATAGACACAATATTTAGCAGATTTATGAGTTATTATTCTTCAAGAGATCATGATTTTATACATTCACCATGATCAAATTATCGAATAACCATATATTGATTCATTTTAGATACTTAATATATCAACTCACCAATTCTATTTTCTTGTTTTTAAAACTCATCATCTTGATTAATAATATGAAATTTAAAATTCTCAGCTACCCTTGTGATTTCGGATACTTCACTACTCATACTTGTTGTAATATTTAATTTTGATTTATATGATACTCAAATTACATCTATTTCTTATCATAAATCATCAAATAAAAATTATTATGACTTATCAAACATATAAGTTAACGCAACTCCAATTATTAGATTATCACATTACTTAAAAATATATAAATTCATTCTCTCTCTTGATTTCATGATCAATACATTACATTACTGAATTATAATTTTATGACAAATAATATTTATCTTTCCAATACTTGCACATATCTTGAATATCAAGAAAAATCTTAATGATTAAATCTTGACAATGAATTACCTCACTAGGGTAATTTATATTTGTTACCATCTAATTTAGGCTATTTCTAGGAGGATAATTTGTAAAATTGGAATAAAAAATTTGTAGATAATTCCCTGGTGGCCTAGTACATCTATTTATTTAGAAAACATTATAATCGAAAATTTATAAAACATGAATATCATCACCATAATCACTATAACAAGGTTTTTCCAATGTTTAATCTTTTAAAATTTATTCATTTTATTCTAATAATTATTATTCTTTTTTTAATATTATCCAATAAAAGATTTTTTATAGAATTAACCAATAAATAAGTTTAGGAGGATTCTTATAAATCATTAATATCTAAATTTTCTTTTATCTATTTAATAATATGAGATTTCTTCTTCAATATCTACTTTCTTTGAAGACTTGTTTATTCTTTTGGCGGAGAAGATTATATAATGATTTTATTTTATTTTTTATCTTGTTCTTGAGGTGAAATCATTGATTACTCACTTTTATCCAATTACAAGGGTTTAATAGAAATAGATAATATTTTACTTCATAAAACTTAGACATAAATTCTTCCAAATGAATGGACATAGAATGTAACACCCCTAAATTCTGTGAAATATTTTTTTCTTTTTGATATTTTTCATTTCACGAAACACTGCTTTTTTTATTTTATATAAAAGCAACATTTCAAGATTGAATAATACATAATATAAAGATAATTTTGCACTAAACACAACATAAATTTTGACTTTATCTATATATAACACTGAGGTTAGATTATGTTATATACAAGACTGACTTTCCTCAATGGTTTGTGTAACACGCATGACCGAGTGTTACAAAAAAATAATTCATTATTAAAATTTTATTATTTAATAGGATATAAAATGGATATAAAATTAAAGATAATAGGATTATATAAACTTTGAATATATATAGTTTAATTCCTTGGTTACCTATTAATTAGAATATAATATTGAAACAAACTGAATATAAAGGGACTAATTTTATAAAAATCCATTTTATGTGGAAAAATGATCTATCTTAATGATTTAAATTAACTATTAATAGTGAATTATATTAACTAAATTTATATTTTATATATTCAAGAAAATGTATTGGATTTTTATCTAATAAATTTGATTGATATAGGATAAGAACAAACCCAATTTTACTTTTAAAAACCAATATTTTTATAATGGTACTTTTACTACCTTTTAATGAAAAACCAATTTAAAATTAAAATTTTGGAATATTTATTTATATAATATGTGAAAATAAACGTAATATTTTAAATATAAACATATAAATTACTTTAGGATAATTTTTTGTAATTTTTCTATAAGGATTCATTTTTAATGAATAGTTAAAAATGCTGAATTTTAATTCAAATCTCACTTTTCATCTAATAAATTTATAAGTTTTAATTATATTTAAAATTGGTTGTATTGTTTAATTAGTAAATAATTTTATAAATTAAACCCATTTTTCTCATTGGAATTAATTTCACATTGAAATTGGTTGTCAAAACATAGCAACCTGTTGGACTTTTTTAATTTAAAAACCCATAGTGTCATCCCGTTAGCGGGATTATTTTTAAATTAATTTATGAAAATTTTATTATTAGAATTTTGAAAAATGGATTCAATATTCTTAATAATAATTATTTATAATTGATAATAATTTCAAGTTTTTTTGACCATAAATGTTAGTGAAATTGATTAAAAATAATTACAACGATTAAGAGAAAAATTATGTTGTCAAAGTACTAAACCTTAAATTTAAGACCCAAAAAGAACTATAAAATTATACAAAACCTATTATATAGACATTATTAATATATTAATATTACATTATTGAGATATTTTTGGTTTTTTATGATTTTTTTTAGGTAAAACCGTTTGTACAGCTAACTTGTTTTCAAAAATGCCAAGTGTGTCCTTTGCCTTCCCTATAAAAGGACACCAACTCCCCCTCTTCTTTACACCTCTCAAACCACTTAGGTTGGGAAAATATTTTCCCAATAAACTTACCAAAATCTTTAAATTACTCCTAGAAGCATACCTATGTTCATAAATAAATCCAAGGAGTCCTTTTGGAACAAACCAAAAGGAGTTACATGATTAATAGGCAACGTCTTCTCTCAAACTCCTTCCTTTAATTTCTTTCTACACCCCCTAAAATATATTTATTCTATGATTCTATAACTAAACCAGTAACTTAAATACATTATTATTATTTTGTTCTAAAGTTTTTACCTTAACTTACACACACCTCCATCTAACGAGTAAGGAACATACTATTTATGTGTACGATGAACTACCGCCTCACAAAATGATAATTGTTCATTTTTTATTACCACCTATCATGGTGGAAATTATGATGGAAAATAAGTTTATATATGTTATATATTATTTTTATTATTTCTTTAAGCTTATTTAAAACTTTTAAAACTCATATATTTATAATTTTCACTTTCTATTTATACTATAATTTCATTTGAGGATGTGTGGACTACCACCCCTTCAAAGTGATGAGATTCATTCCTACAATACATGGAGTGTATTAAAGATTATTTTAGTGAATATATATGATATATATGATATAATAAATGCAATTTAATTATTTTTATATATATATGTGTCTTTAACTTTCATTCCTTCCACATGATAACTAAACAAAAATGGCATTCATGTGTATGTACAACCTACTGTCTCCATGTATAGTGTATTTAATTTCATACATCTATATTCTAAGGAATATTTTAA
The DNA here is from genome assembly GCA_963277665.1 of Viscum album. Lineage (NCBI taxonomy): Eukaryota > Viridiplantae > Streptophyta > Magnoliopsida > Santalales > Viscaceae > Viscum > Viscum album. The sequence goes on from OY728160.1 coordinate 1,927,740,983, forward strand.
TAAAAATATAATTAATATTTATTATATTTAAATAATGTTTTATATTCTGGAAATCCTAATATAATTATAAGGACAAAAGATATAACAAATTAATACACACGCGAAAAACAATGAAGATATTACCCAAAGTGAAACCATAACATAGAATTGTTAACAAGAGGGTAATATAAATATGTAGTTAAAAAATATATGGTATTATATGCAATAATATTCATCTATGAAGTATTTATAATAAACTAAAATTTATTATATAGAATGTTTGAACAAGTGCAATGAGAGTCAAGATATAATGTCTAGAGATTCCATCTCACTTTTTATTTCTATAAGATATATCCTTTATTCCCCAACCATTACTATTGTGTGGTCTTTATTCTACAAATTTATATATTATAGTATTTTTATAAATAAATTTATGGTTATTTAGATATCAATTTTATGAAATTTCTTTGAAGGGGTTTATGTTTCAAAAGTTAACAAATAGGTAAATTAATTTTGTCCCAATTTTCCGTCTTTGTGACACATTCCATGTTATACACCTATATATTTCCATGTTCTGTATATACATAATTTGAAATGTTATATCATGAATATAATTATTTTCATCATATTTTAAGCTTTATTTACTTTCATTTTCTTACATTGATAATTTGGTTCAAATTTACAAAGTGGCAAGAGTTTATTGAAACAGTCTCATCGATTTTTTTAGATTGTTTATGTTTATTCTTCCCATGAGAAAATATTACAATCCATAAGTTAATAACTCTCATGAATTTTATTCTCCTCTAGATATACATTATATATTTATTTATTTGTACTATTTTAACACCATTTGGTACATAATATAGTTAAGAAAGTGTTTTTAAGAATTCCTGACTTTACCCTCTATTCGATTTGAAATCTATGTTCATTCAAAACCATGTTTTATAAAGAGGGTTTCCAAGAATATTATACTAATATCATATGATCAATAAAATGATTTTTACCCGTTTTATATTTTACCTATGTTTTCAAGGGAATTTTATTATCTCTTTTTTATGATTTATTTTTCTATCCTTTTTACTGTGAAAAATGAAATTTATTTTTACCTCGTATGACATGTATGGGTTTACCCACCATCATTTCATTAAATATTTATTTTCATGTTTTAAATGTTTGTTTTTCTTATTTTTTTTAAAGTTTTTTTTGAATAATTTTTTTTTTCAAACTTATTTTAGATGTTTTCAAGTAAAATTGTTTTCAAAATTATTTCACACCACATTTATAAGTTTTCCACGTATATTCAGAGAAATGATTTTCAAATTTTTTTAATGATTTTTTATATGTTTTCCTAGAAAATCGTTTTCATAATGTTTTCAATATTCTTTTATAATTTTTCACAGAAAATGGTTTTCAAAATTATTTCAAGACTTATTTATAAGTGTTCAAAGTACTATTAAAGAAATGTTTTTCAAAACTTTTTTGAGAACGTTTTATATATTTCCAAAAAAAATTGTTTTTAAAAATGTTTTCAATCTTTCTTTATATGTTTTCAAAGAAGAAGGTTTCCAAAATGGATTCAAATATTTCTTTATAATATTTATAGTTCTTTTTTCAAGAAAATGGGTTTTAAAATGTTTTTATATAATAATTTTGTTTTCAATTATGAAAGTATATTTCCTCAACAAATGTAGTAAAAGTATCTTTCAATGTTATTTTCTATCTAATATGACATCTGATGATTTTACTCATTCCCTCCTAGGAGATGATCCAAAGGTTCGATTTACATTATTTATCTGAATGGTATATATTTTTATTGATTGATGTTTATAAAACCCGTACCTATTTCATCAGTTATATGATTTTTAAACCCATTCCTCTCTAAGGATTTTATGCCTTTGAAACATTCTTCTTTTCACGTGTTATGATTTAATTATGTGATTATGAAACCTTTCAATTTTAAAAGGTTATTATATAATGAAATATTAATGATACCCATTTTATTTGATGAGTTATGATATGATGTTTATAAAAACTATCTATTTTTATGAGTCATGATATGATGAAAGTTTAATTTTGGGGCACATGTATAAATGATGTTATTATGAAATGGGTGAAACCTATATCTACCTATAATTAATTGAGAAATGATAAATGTTTTATGAACTCAAAGGGAACATTGGAGGGCATCCTAATCACGAAACAAGATAGTACATGAGAAGACATCCCAAGCCCGAATCAAGAGGGCACATAAGAGGACATCCCAAGACTGAATCAAGAGGGTACACATAAAGAAATCCCAAGACATAAATACAAGGGTACATAAGAGGGAATCCCAATCCAAAAGTATGTACATGGGTGATTAATCGAAGCCTAACATGTTTTAAATTCCATGGTAATCCACCTTGACATATGGTTTTAATATGATTATGTGTCTACCATAAATCTAATTCTTATTCTTATATTATGAATTCATGAATCATTTTATTTATTTATTTATGATTCATGTATTACGATCTAAAAATATTTATGACATGATTTATGTTTATGATTTTTGATATGTAGGATTCGATCTTCTATTGATCATGATCATGTTATCATACATTGATTTTTATGAAATGCTTACACATATCATTTGTCTAACCTCACTGGGAATTTGAGCTCACCCATTTCATGTGTTTCCATCACCCAGGTTATGAAGAAATATTTTTATGTAGAAATATTAAGGCAGGAGATCTTTTTCCGAAATAGTAAAGATATTTCATTGAGTTAGAAGATTTTTGTTCCATGTTTCCAAGGGCACTGAACTGATACAGTCTTTGGGTGTATGTGTTTTAATGTATAATGTATTCCAAAAATATTATGTATTGTTAATATATAAAATTTGAGGGTCAATATATAAAATCCTTTCCCTTTGTTGTAGCTTCAACTCTTGATAGAATTTTCTCTATTAGATTAATTAAATACTTAGAAAAAATATTTTTCTTTTTCTTTTCATCTTTTCTATTATTCTTATAGTCATCTCAAAGAAATTGATTGACTTCTTATTTTATTTCTATGGCCTTATCCTTATATAATAAAAATAATTGGTTATCCACATTATTTTCTTCTTTCTTAGTTATAAAATCCAAAAATGATTTTTCTATCGTTCTCTTTGGATTCTTCCCTTGAAAACAACATATTTTTCAACTTTTTTATCTTATAAAATTTCAATTTGAGTTCTTCAATGTGAACTTAAAACATGTCTTTGTCTGATTTTTCAATAAATTCTATTTGATAAGAATCATAGACAAATTTAATCGTATTTATTATGTCCAACCCAATAAGAGAAATATTCTCTCTTATAATAGTTTCTACATTCTTTCTTTTTTAACTTCTATAAAATTTACCAATATCTTGTTGGTAATGTTTTTGTAAAAAGGAATCTTAACTTTCATCATCCCTACCTTCATGACCTTAGTAATATTGATCACATAATTCACCAAATTAAAATTTATCATGTTGTAAAAAAATATAAGATATATAAACATTGCACCTTGAAAGTGTACATGTATCCTTTTTATAAGGATGAGAGACTCTTACAACAAAATATAAAAAATTATCTTTTTTGGAGTGAGATAAAAATCCTTCCTGAATTTTTCATATGATGAAAATTTTGATATTTTAGCTTTTGACTTTTCAAAATTACCAATATTTTCAAGTGACTTATAATTTACATGGTTATCTTCTCATTCTAATGGAATTTTCAATAACTCAGTAATCTACATCATATTTAGTAAGTAAAAATTTCATATCAACAAAAAATATACAAATTTAAGTCCATAACTTCACTAAATTGTATAGAGGTGTAGAAATATTAAAATATCCAAGGGCAGTGAAAATAGAATTATTTTTTTCTGAATATAATTATTTCCACCCTTATAAAGATATCACCAATTTCAACAAAGATTCATACTTATCAAACTTGTATCTTTCTATCATTCTTTCCTTGACTACAAATATATTGGGAAAGTCACTATAGGAATCATTCAGATATAATTAGATGATATAAGGTTTAGAAAAACTAGAAAATATATAATGAAGTGGAAATAAATGAGTGAGATATATTATATGAAGAAAAACTAGTCAGAAAATATATATGTCCTATTGGACTGATATATTGGTCTAAAGAGAGATATTTTACATCTTCTTCAAATTTGAAAAATAAAAAAGAAACCTAAAATGAGATAATTATCTCCCAACAAACCGTAAAAGATGAGAATAAATTTTTGAACTCTATAATTTTTAGTAAATTTGATTTATATTTTATCGATTAAACATTCAATCTAATGAAACCTTAAATTTTGTAAAATGTTTATAAGGAGTATAAAAATTATAAAAGTAATTCAAAAAAAGATAGACATAAATAGAATATTTAGTATTTACATTTTGGAGAAACATTTTTAAACCAGCATTTAACTGATTATTCAGAAATACAAACTACTTGAGAGTATTGAAATTTTTCAAAACACTTACAAAACAAAATTTCTTTAAAGATATCATAAAAAACTGAAGTAAAAAACAATTTCTCTGAAAAATTTGTAAAAGTGACATGGTTAAAATATATGTAATTTTTTTTTCAAAAAAAAATGCACTCCCCATTTTGAGGAGTTAATTACTATAATAATATTTTTTAAACAATAAGTAGATATTAATGACCATTTTATATGGACCAATACTAGATTCTGTTTAATGTATTCAAATCTATAAAAAATTTAGGGGTTTTTATAAATATTATTTGGTTTTTCTTGAATTATAATGAGTTATAAGATTATATATCCTTTTTTTGTGTGATACTAATGTATGTGGTGTCTTATATTTATTTTATTATCTCGTGAGTGATGTTTTGTGTATTTAATTAAAGCTATGGAACTTGTGTTATCAAGAAAAATTAGAGTTTTACTAAAAACCATACAAAATTCATTGAGTGTGTGTTACATCCATAACACTTGGGCACAACAACTTAAAAATTGCATATATTATTCATTAGTAGTTGAAATTTCTATATAATATTGTTTCATTAAATACCAGGAAACTATATCATCTCTTATGAAATTAAAAGTTTCCAAAGTTTTTTTTATCGATTTTAAAACTAGTAAAATAAACACTGAACAACATTTTAAATAAAAATCATTTCTAGAAATATAAAATATACCCACATCCATAGTTCCATTAATATATAAAAAAATTCATTTTGAAAATTTTATACGGGGTTCTTTTATACTTTCATGATATCATTCAAATTTGTATATAGAATAAATTAAGACTATATGACTAGTTATTAGGTATATTAAACTACTGATTGTTCCCCTAAAATGTTTTTGATCAACTTTTTTTCTAGATTAATCAATATCAATAGTTTTTGAGGTCCCAATTAGAGTCAAATAATTTTAGTATTATCATGTATAATTTTTTTAATAATATCTTATAAATATATTTCTTGATATAGAAAATTTACATATGGTTTTTGAGAATTTTTAAAACTATATAAAAAATGTTTATTCACACCTCATGCTCATCTCAAACATAGATTTCATAACATCTAAAAAATAATCAGTAATAATTTTTTTAGTTGATCCAAATATAATTTCTTTAACATAAATTTAAACAAGGTTGATATCATTATATATTTTTAATAAAATCAGTCGGATACAAATCTCCATTAAAAAATTACTTTGATAGAAAAATAGATTTAATCTGTCATACCAGACTTTTGGGGATTTTTAAGTCCATAAAGTGACTTAGTATGTCTAAAACATGATCTGATGATTTTTTTATAACCTAGTAATTATTCTACATAAATTTCCTCATGTAATATATATTAAGGAAAACATATTTCACCTTCATTTGAAAAAGAGTGAATTTTAGAATTAATTCTTATTCTAGAAGTATATGAATAACTTCAAGTCTAGGAACTTGAGAATACGTTTCTTGATAGTCTATTCCTTCATGTTGGTTATAAACCTTTGTAACATTTCTAGATAAATTTTTAACTATAATTATATTTTCATTTCATTTATTATAAAAAACACATTTATGCTAATTAGAGAAAAATATTTTGGGCATTCAACCAAAGTACAATATTGATTCCTCTTAAAATTTTTGAGTTTATCCTATATTTATTTTATCCAATAATCATTACATAAAACCTCATTAAATGTCTTTGGTTTTAATTTCTATAAAACTTCATAATGTTCACATTAATTTCTTAAGGAACATCATGTTTTAACTGTTTGATCTACATCACCAATGAAATTGTCATTATAATTATTCCTAAGAGTTATTTTATTACTCGTGTTAACAAAATTATATTATTAAACAAAATATTGACTTTATTCTTTTGGTAAAACTTAAAAAATAGTTTCTTCAATTGTTTTCTCATTAGAATAATTTTCCAACATGGGTTGAAAATCCATTTTTTGTAAAAACATTTAAAGATATGGTTTCTGGTAGTTTGAAAAAACTTATTAATTTAAATAAATTTAACATGTATAATATCGTCAATAATACTTGTATTTTCTAAAAAATTATATAAGAATTACTAGTTCTAAAACAACTAATAAAATTCCATTATTTGATTTTTGAGATAATTTATATAAATTGTATTCATTTTTCAGGATGAATACTTTGCATCCCAAAACATTTAAGTAAGAAAAGTTTGGTTTTATTCTTTTCTATAACTCATAATAAGTTTTATTGATGAAAGGACAAATTTAAACTCAATTTATACCACAACATAGAGTAATAAATTATTTGTCTTAGAAATGTTTAACAATTGAGTAATCTCTTAACATGGTTCTAGTAATATCCTAAAAACCATAATTTTTCTTTTAACAATACCATTTTTATGAGGTTTTTTGTAGTTTAGAGGTTATGTATAATACATTCCATAATCAAAATGTTTTAAATTATGAATTTATAAATTCTCCACCATGGTCACCATGAATAGTCATCAAATGTAGATTCTTTTAATTTTTATCACACGCTAAAAAACATAAAAAAATACTTCTAGTTTTTTATAGAAAATAGACAGTTGTATATATAGTGTAGTAATCAACTAAAACATATAAATAATATTTTCCACTAATACTTCAAATTTTTGTAGGACTAAATAAGTATATGTGCTCTAACTATAAAGAATCATAAGTTGAAATTCACTAATTAATTTTAAACTCGACTTATTTTGATTTCCAAATTTAAAAGTATAAAAAAACTATAGAATAATTAAACCTATAATCTGATAGATCTCTAATTAGTACATCTTAGAAATTTTGGATAAAGTTTTAATATTACAGTTTCATAAACGTCAAACTGAAAACCATTTTTGATCTTCCATTTCACTAATGAAAGGATGATATTGGATCATAAGGTCTTCTATGTTCAAATTATATATATTATCATTGTTATCAATTGAAATAATTAATTTACCTCTAGAATTTTGAACATCACATTTTTTATTCTTAAAATTAACAAGGTATCCTTCATCACATAATTATATTATGCTTATAAAGTAGTTCTTTAGTCCTCAAAATATTAAAAATTTGAATTTAATGGTTTTCCAAGAAGAATGCTATTACTTATACCATACATTTATTCTTAATATTTATGGTCTTCTAATTGTTTTGTTTCTATTCATATGAAGATAAAAACCACCATCCATGTATGAAATATTACTATTGTTGGCACTCTAATTTTTTTTTGTAAATAATAAGTAAGTATTTTGGTATGAAAATTTGTTTGGGTATAGATTTCTTAGCAAAAAAATTTAGAATTGACATATTTTTTGTCTTTTTTATTGTATAATTGTCAATTATTTAGAAAAATATGTTTTATAGAAACCAAAATTTTTAATTTTATTTCAAGAACACTTATTTTTACAATGCCCACAACATTGAAATTTACTACAAAATGTTTAATGTATTTAAAAAAATAATTATATTGGAATTTTGGTTTTGAGTATGTGAAAAAAATATTTGAAATAATTCTATGATGTATAGTTTTCCTATACATGTTAAAAAAAATTTCCATTCCAGAAGTAAATTTTGATATTTTTTTATAGTCAATATTTCAGAATTTATTTTAAAAACTAAATCTTTATCCTAACTATTTTTTTATAATTATGTTTCTCTAAATATATAGTGAGATTAGAAATTTCTAGAGAAATTATAGAACTTCTTGAGTTTGATTTATCTAGGTCTAGATTACCATAATCAATGTTTTTGAAAATTTAAAATTTCTCTATTCTAAAAATATGGTAAACCAAGACTCTTATTCAATGGATGGTGAAGTACCATCTTCATTAGATGAACTATATTTTTATTCTTTAGAAGAAGTAGAATCATTATCATCCTCAAAATAAGTATAATTTTTTTTTCAAAGTTAAAATTTTAAGGGATTAATTTGTTACCTTTCCCCTGTATTATTGGTTGGTTTTGAAAATATCTAAAACAATACCACAATTTTATAACTATCAAAACTACTAGAAAAAGAATTATATGAAGAACCGTCCCCACCACTAATACTCTAGGTGTCTGTATATTTAATTCTTTAATTTTTTTATGCTTCTAGAACTATTTAGAACATATTTATTTCATGTAAATTCTCTTATGTCTTAGAAAATCAGGTATGATATGTCCTAGTTCGTTACATTTATAGCATTTAATTTCAGAAGAATATTTCTTCTCACTTATTTAATTAGAAATTATATTTTAATTGTAATGAAAATAATTATTTCAAACTATCTAATTATCCTATTAGAAATCTTATCTAGTTTTTTTTAATTTTTCTTGATGAAATACTTCACATATTGACTTTAACTATTTTATTCATCTTTAATGATTTAGAAACATTTTCTACAGATTTTTCTTTGTTAATAATTTGGGATATGGAGGAAAAATATACAATACTATTTTTCCATATATTTTTCTTAGAATCCATATTTTATACCATATTACTTCATGAGAGTTTTAATATAATCATCCAAGAATAACAAGTTATATGTTTTTTATCATCAAAAGCTATTATTTTAGATCTCCACTCATTTGGTGTAATGTTTATAGTCTTCTCAGCCAAATTTTCACTAATTAAATATTAATATCCAAGATATTTTTAGATATTTATAATTATCATATATCTCTAAAGAATATTTGAAACAGATTTTCTAGGTAAGAAATCAAATTCTTGAAAATAATCCCTCATAACATCTATTCTAGCTTCAGTAAATTTTTTTTTGTCTCAATGTAACTTCAAAAATATTCCAAATACAATTAATATCTTTACAACAAGAAATCTACCTTAATATATTTCTTTTTATTGAGCATAAAAATGTATTTCTAACTCGATAGTTAAATTTACATTATGAATTCTCATGTTTTGAAAAAGTTGAATGTTCTTGGTCCAGAATAATAAAGTTACCAATCAATGTAACAAAATTGTCAATTCTAGTGTTGATTTTAAAAATTTTCATTATATAACTCTAATACTCGTAATCAGCATCATCAAATATTGGTTTCCTTCTTTGATTTATTTTTTCTATAGTCCCAACATTTAAACCATACATATTTTTTAAAACAAGAAATAATATTTTATTTAAACATGTTAGTGTAAAAAATTTATAATAAATAGAACAAATCATGTAAAATGTATTAAATTAAAACATGGCACTAATGCCAAATGAAGGATAATAAGAGTTTGTTATTACAATAAATTAAGAGTGGGGGGGGGGGGGTTAATTTATGTTCCAAAAATAAATATATTAATTTTTGTTCCAAAAATAAATATATTAATTTTTATAACTTCTTTAGGTAGGTTAATTAGATGATATTTCTCTTTGAATTAAAATTTTAGAAATAATGTTTATAAAAAAGTTAATATTCATCAATAAACATACAACAAAATAATGATTTTTTATAAAAAGTCTTATTAAGAAAGAAATAATGACTTAAAAAATATTTATAAAATATTTACACCCTTTAACCATAAGTGAAAAGGATGTCAAAAACCCATAATTTATGTATCCATTGTTTTCACTTAATCATAAGGTCAATATTTATTATAAAATTAAATATTTTGATACTAAGATCAGACAAAACCATGTCTTACTCTCCTTAGAAGCCCTCAATGAACAAGATTGGACACACCTATTTCTTCTTATCCCCCAAAAACTGTCGATTAGCAAGATTAGATAGACAATTACAAACAAAAGAATTATTAAGTCATTTGAAAATATCCTCTTATGTATTATTTAAGAAAAAGACTCCAAAAAAGATTACTAGAAAGTACTATCAAAGTAAAAAGATGCTACAAAATTGTTAGAGAAAATTTAGATAGTCTTTGTTGAAAAAATATCCCTCCTTGAATGGTACTCATATTTATAAGAAAGCCCCCAATGGTAATATTTATAAATCTTAGAGGTGAATGTAACAGCCTCGAAAAAATATTATTTTACTTGAAAGGAATCTAATAAACATGTTCATTTGATTCTAAAATGTTTTTACACCACTACAGTGTATCTGTATTCCTTTTTGTTGGAATAGATATTTTTCATCTAGTAAAATAATATTTCATCATTCAATGAATTGAATAAATGTTTTTCTGATAGTCTATATATAACTTCATCTAAAGGAATTCATTATAATTTCAGTTTCTATAATTTTGTAAATATTAATCCAATTAAATAATAAATCATCCATCCAATGTTTTAAAACATGGTTGTTTTATTATAGAAAATAAGTTCATTCAATAAATGATATTTCTCCATAGAGAAAAATATCTGTTTTCTGAAAAAATAAATTCTTAGAACTAGGAAAGTATAAAAGTTATTAAAAAATAATATTATATGGAAATGTATTTTTATTTTAGAAATAAATCTATAAATTGTTTAAATATATTATTTTGACTCAACAGAAGAGTTTATTATGCTCAGAAGTGGGATGTTTATGAAAAATATGATCCATATTTAATGATTTGGATGATGGTTTTTGTTTAAGAAAGTATTCGTTGGAGTAGGTTGTTATTCTAATTAAGGAAGTTTCCAAAGAATATGGAGGAGATATGATGAAATTTTTCCGTAACATAAAAGTGATCTAGATTTCATAAGGTTGAGAAAACCATCAACATAAGGTTGAGAAAAGTTCCACATGCCTTTATATGTACAAATCTTATTTATGTAAGAATGATTTAAATCTACTTAGGAATCATTCCCTATGTGTGTGATCCAATCCAAGACCTATGTGTGAGCCATTCAAGATCTATATAATCATAATCTTAACTATATAATCATAAATTATATACTATATAAGATTTATTTTAATATATGTATGTGTAACTTCAACCCTTTATATGAGTTAATTCATCTATGTATGTGTAATTTGAAGCCACTATTCGAGTAATTACATGTACACATATGTAATTTGAGGCTTATTGTTGTGTCATATATTTTTTTGAGATTTTTGAGAAATATATAGGAATAAATTTAGAGTTTCATGATTTTAAATATTGTGAATAAATATTTAATTCAGGAGAATATATTCTATTCTCAATTTATATAAACATCATAATTATGTCTGTAATTATGATTCATGACATTTTATGATAATAATTATTAAGGATGAGCTGGAAACATGTTGGGAAGAGGAAACTCATTTCATTGTGCTTTCAAAGTAGAAAATTATGTCCGGGATGGATTAGGTATAATCTAATATATTCATTCTTTAGGGATATTTCCACATTATATCATGTTATAGAAGGTTCAATTTGTGGATAAGTTTTCATTTATACTTGTAGAGCCATGATTTTATTAGATGTATGAAATTTTTTATGTAGTTTTATATATATAATTTTTGGAAGAGAAAATAATGAGAAATAAAATCCCATAATAATTTTTATAATATCGTATAGTTGTTCTGAAGAAGGGTATTCAAGAGATTTGATGTGCTGAGAAATGTGGAGGTTATATACTTACGGCCAAGTGAATATACGTGAAATGAAAGAGAATAATGAAATTCTCAAGGTTTTTGAGAATTTATGTATCTGTGAGGGAGAATATTTTTATGAGTACTAAGAATACTAGTGAAAGGCTCTTATGAGGAGGAGAAGAAGATCTTATTATTTTGTGTCCACAAAAGCTCAAGATTCTAATTAGATATATATTTTTAAAAATTATATAGTGTTTTCTTTTCAATAAGTGATTCTTCACTGGTTAGTGCTATTATCTTATAATTTGTAAAATGTCATAACCTTTCCTATAGAATTAATTGATAATAAAAGAATAGTTGTGTGTGATTACGATACAAAACCACTATATACTAGGGTTATAGTCATCCATAGGGATCCTAACCTCATTAATAAACGTGTTGTGCTCTATATTAATTTTTTGAAATATTTTTTGATGTGATCAATATTGGATAAATAGTAGGGGTTTCAAGTTTTTGAAAAAGAAATATAATCACTGATTCAACCCCTATTTGTGCTAACCATACATGTTTAATCCTTTTCACCTACATTTAAACATTGGGGGTTTACTTTAGCTATTTATGATTGTTTTTAGCATTTGTTGAGTGTTCTGGAGTACTTGATTTTAATTGTAGTGAGGACACATTTTTTTATTTGTCATAATTTAGGAAAAGAATTTGGGTCTAGTTTTTTTGTTTGAGTATATCCTTTCATCATTAGTTATTTTATGTTTTGATAATTAAAATATACAATATTTTATAATTTATTTTTTGGATAATTATAGCTTTATTTTATTTTTAACAAAAATATTTTTTATTTCGTTGTTATTTAGTTTTTCATCAATTATATTTATTATTCTTATTATTCTATATATTTATTACTATTAATTATTTATTTTGGAAAATTTATTTACTAAAGTTATTTTTACCTTTATGGAAGTTTACTTTTCACATACGTATGTTCTGAATCCTTGTTCTTACCTTTACATATCCCTTTTTTTACCTATACAAAAGTTTTATTATTATTGACGTACCCTTATATGACTTCTTTGTACCCTTACACATGTCTTAGTTTTACCTTTACATATCTTGAATGTACCTTTATGTTGTGCAAGAAATTTTAGCTCTACCCTTACACAACTTTGATTCTACCTTTACACAACTCCCGACATACATTTATACAGTATTTTTAATTTTTAGTTTACCTTTAAACACTATTCATTCTACATTTATGTTTGTTTTATTATATTCAATAACCCTTACAAAATATCATACTTATGTATTACCCCAACATAGTGTGTAACTAACCCTTACAAAGTGCATGGTCTTTACCTCTTTACCTTTACATAAGCTACCCTTACGCAAGCTACCATTAGGTAGTGCATGAAATTTATTATTACCTTTATGTAACCTATATAATTTCAATTTTTCCCTTATGCATGCATGTAATGTGACCTTTATATAAATCTGGATACTCCAATTTACTATGTTTTCATGATTTTTTATTATTTTGATTTACTATGTATATGTTACAAGTGATTAAATTTTTTCATTGATTATATAAATTCATATTAATGTCATAAAATCTATGAAAAATGTTTTTGTAATGATTTAAATAAATTTATATGTAAATTAATTATATTCTTGTTTACTTATCTGAACTTATTATAAGTATTTAAAAAATTCAAATGTATTTGTTCTGAGTTGATTTCATTGATTTTAATTTTTCTAATGTCATGTTATATTCTAATGAAATAAATAAAAAATGTTTCGTTATCTTTAGTATAGTACCTTAGGAGTATGATATTATCACATGTTTAAATATGGAAGGAAATTTTAAATTCAATATTTTGAATATTTTGTAATGAAACCATGAAATATTTTATGTGTTATCTTTCACCTAGTATCATGGAAGTATTTTAAATTTTATAATGAGTAATTTTTAATTAGATTGGATTTTTCAAATATTTTTAAAACCATATAGTAATATTAAAATTATATTATTCTCTCTTTCTCTCTCCTTGACTATTATATAAAATTATTACTACTTTTTTGAATTTAATTGCCTATCGTTTTTTTCCTTTTTGAGTTAATTATTTTTAAAGGGATCAAGTGGAATTAATCAAATGATTGTTAATATACATTGAACACGATTTTCTTTGACTTAAATAATCTTGAAGGATTATAAAACATTTCAAAATTATGAGAATATAATAAATAGATACCTTTGGTGGCCTTGAAAATCTACATCAACATTCCGGGAAAATCATCCTAAATTTTATAATGTGCTCAATTTCTCTTAAAGTGACGTCATTTTTAAATCTTATTTTTTTCTTCTAGAATGTGAACAAAATTTTAATATTGGTGATTACTGCCTTTAAAGTTATGGACTTGTTTTTATTTCCATTTCTATTTTGTGGTGGTTTCTAGATTCACTATTAAACATCGACTGCCTATTCTATATGAATTCTTATTATTACCTAAAAATAACAGGATAGTTTTGGTACCTTGGGTACCATTATATTCAAGGATTTAAAACCATATATCCTCAACTGATTGTGGTGGTAGACATTGGGGTACCTTTAAGTTCTATTTCTAAACTCCCTTAACCAAAAATATCCTCTCATTTACTGAATTCATTTTTTATTATTTATCTCATTCAATCATTAATTTCATAATTTGTTTAATCCATTAAATTCTCTTAATTGATTTATCATCAAATAGTCTTTCATTTTATTCTTCCACTTATTGTATTATATTTAATTTTATTATAGCGATTTCAATGATTTTATTATTTTATTATATTCAATATTTTTAATTTTATTAACATTTTAAAGATAAGTTCTTAAACTTGGGTTCTTTTCCATTAATTTTTTGAAGTTTAATTAACCACCTTCTTTCTATTTTACCTATCTTTGACCTATATTTGGTATCAAATGTTTACCTATTGTTTTTATCAAAAATAATCTTGATTTCAAAATTGTGTTTATTTTAATTTTTTTAAAATCCTAAAGTCTTCAAAGCTTCATTTTTAATGTAATATTATTAATAAGAACCTATATTTTATGGAATCAATTATTTTAAATCTATAAATTAAATTTCAACATCTCTTAGTAGTATTAGTCAATTTTTTTATAGAATATCTATGCATGGTTTTAAACTTTCAAATATTTCAGAGAAAAATTGGAATCCTAATGACATAGTGCTTTTTGAACTTGATTGAAAATATTGGAATATTTTATATTACAGATTAAATAGAAATGGATTAAATAATATTTATTTATGTACAATGGATCTTGAAATTTTGGTTCATCTAGAAAAATCATATGAAGGAATAAACTAATATATTGAAGAAAAAGAGCTAAAAGAGACCCTAAAATTCAATAAAATCAATGAAATATGTTCTAAAAGCAATGGAGATGAAAAAATTGATTAATTTTCTATAAATAAAGATCTAATTGATGATATTGAATTAATTCTCTTTAGTTACAAAACGAATGGGTTTTTAAGCCACATTTTCCCATGAACAAATAGTCTAAATACAAGAAACAAGGTAAGATGGATAAAAAATTATCAAAATGGATTTTTAGATAATATTCAATGTCAAATTATAAATTTTCCAACTCAACTCATAAATACATCACATATCAACTCGATGTGGGTGAATTGGTTAGTTCACATTCTTTTTCTTATCATCTTCCACTTAACATTTATTCTCTTCTTCGTGCTCCTCTTCTTCTGATAATGGAATTAGAAAATTATATCAATAAATTATTTCAAAGTATATAAATATTTCAAGGAAATCTAAATGTGTTATTAATGAGAAAAATATTCCTTATATTGAAAAATATATACATTTAAAGGAACCAGATGATTTAATTTTGAAATTAAAAATTCAACCAAATATTAAAGTGTTCAAAAATTATTTTTTGTTGACACCGACAGTCAAAGAATATCAGTAGGAAATGGATCCATTAAATGGTTTCTTGGTAGTATTTTCCACAAAAACACATTGATCTATCAAATACTGGATTCTATTAAAATATATTCTTCACCTCTTAACGTGATTTGTCAACTATTTCCACCTTGATCTTATTTTTTATGATCCAAGTAAGGTGGTCTTAACTGTTACTTTTTTGGAGAAGATTTGAACTTAAACCTTGATCTTTATGGTAAAAAAGTTCTTCATTATTTAATTTTTTAATTTAATTTATTAATTTTAATTTTCTATTTTATTTAATTTTTTTAAAATTTATTTACAAATTTTGTTTAAATATATTTTTAAAAGTTTACTTATAAATTTTTTTTCAAATTTTTTTTAAAATTATTTTCTAAAGGATATCAAATATACTTTTATTAAATATTTTTAATTTTTTTGGTAATATAAAAATAGTGAAGTAAGTATAATACATCAAGAAAAATAGTCCAATCTTGATACGAAATAGTGTATGTGGTTCTAATGTAGATTTTACTATGGATTTATCTTGAAAATAGTTTTCTAGGTTTGTTAACCATTTTTCCAAAGTGGGTATGGTGACTAGGCCTTACTACACAACTAATTTGACAAAACCATGTAATTTTATTTAGTATATCAATATAATATTAACTAACTATTAATAAAAAAATTATTTTTCAAAATAATTATTTTAGATGTTTTATTTTAACAGTTAATTTTTTCAAAATATAAATTTTTTAAAAACTTTTAATTTTTTAAAAATATTTTAAAATATTTCAAAAATTTATTAAATTTCATATTATTTGTTTTTGCGGATGATTTTATAATTTGTCAGGGAAAATTTAATTTAGGGGGATTTTATTTTTTAATGAGTGAAATATTTTATTTTTAGGAGAAAGTGTGTTTTTTCTAATATTGTGTTATTTCATTCCCCAAGGGGCTGAAACTCCTTTCAATTTTTTAAATCAATTCCAAAAATGTGGAGAAATTTTAAACATTACATTTACTTTGTAAGGTAACTATGAAAATGGGTTATTGTTGGAGTGATTTATTATAACTTTAATTAATCTATGTTTCTTATAATTATAATATAGTATACTTCATAATTTCATTATTTTGATAAAAAGAATTTATTTATTGAATTTTTTTTAATTTTTAATTATTTTTTAATTATTTATAATTTTTTCTTTACATGATTATATGTAAATATTTATTTTGAAAAATAAAATTATAAATACATTTTTAACTTTGAGTAATAATTCTTTACCCATACACATCTTTTGAAAAAATGTTATTATCTTTAAATAGATCTTTGGTTTAACCATACCTAAGTTTTATTATATTTAAATTTCCCTTACATAACATATTTGTACCCTTACACATATATTAGTTTTAGATTTATGCATATTTCATGTAACCTTATGTAGCACATGAAAGTCGAGGTCAAGCATTAAATAGTTTTAATTATACCATTATGCAACTCTATTATTACCTTTATGTTCTATTTTTAATTTGTAGTTTACCTTTATGTATCAGGAATTATACCTTTATGCAGGTTTTATTATATAAACTTACACTTACACAACATCCTACCGATAGCTTACCCTTATGCATCTTGCATCTAACCCTTATATAGTGCTTGGTTTCACCTCTTTATCTTTATGAAATACACAATAAGAGAAACAGATATTTCATAATGCATTTACATTATTTTTACCTTTATATAACAAATATAATTTCAATTTTACCCCTATTTATGCATGAAATATGTCCCTTAAATAAATTTGGATAATCTGGCTCACTCTATTTTCATGATTTTATTGGTATTTTGATTTTTTGGGTGTTTGTTACAGGCAATTAAATTAGTTTAATTATTCTATAAATTTATATTAATTTTATAAATTTTAAAAAAGTGTCCTAAGAATGTTTTAAATCAATTTAAATAAAAATTAATTTTGTTATTTTTTCTCTGTTGAACTTTCTACAAGTATTTAAAAAATTTAAATGTAGTAACTGTGATCTTATTTTATTTTTCATTCAAAAATAAAGTTATAGTCTTATGAAACCATTCAAACTCATTTCATTTTTTTTAATTCAAAATATTTACAGTTTTATATTATCACATGTTTAAATATGGAAATAATTTCTTAATTCAAATTTTTAATTTTTTATTATGAAACTACGTGAGATTTTATGTGTTGTCTTTGAAGTATTATTATGTAAGTATTTAGAACTTGATAACAAGTTATCTTAAATTAGTTTAGTCTGTTCAAATAGTTTTAAATTCAATCGATAATAATATGACAATCTATTTGTTTCTTTTTATCTCCTCAATAATTCTACAATAATATTATTGATATTGTGAATTTGATTTCCTAATGATTTCCTTGACCATTTTAATGTAATTATTTTTAAAGTGATCAAATGGGATTAATCAAATAATGGTCAAAATACATTGAACATGGAAATATTTATAATAAAGACCCCTGATAGATTCTAAAACATTAAGGAAGGACATAAAGGCTATAAATAGAGACCTTTGGTGGCCTTAATAATATAATTTGACATTCCTTGGTAATAATTCTCCAATATCTGACATGCTCAATTTGTTTCAAAGTGATTTCATTTCTAAATCATTTTTCTCCCTTTAGTGTGTGAAAAAATGTTAATATCCAAATAAATATATTCTTTAATTCTATTTCTCTCTTAGTGTTCACCATATTCATTGAGATAATTGAGACTACGTTTAAAAGAATGATTACTTCCTAAAAATACTCACCCCTTACTCTTTGTTCTAATATTGATTCTCACTACCTTTAAAGTTATAGTATTGGGTTTATTTCCATTTACATTAAAAATGAAATGGAATATTTCGTTTCTGGTTTCTAGCTTCACTATTAAATAGATTGCGTCTATTATATTTTGTTTCTTGAAATAACCTAAAATGAATCGTATAGTTTTGGAATCATTGTTACCATTAAATACAAGGCTATAATACATTAAATAATCAAGGTATTAAGGTGGTATACATTGGGGTACCTTCAAATATTATTTCCAAACACCCTTACAAAATATCTTATCTCATTTGCTTTCCATATTTTCAATTAATTATTTCTTTTAATATTTCATTTTATAATTTCAATAATCTATCAAACTTGATTAATATTATTAGTCTCAAATAACGCTTCATTTTATTCTTCAACTTATTATATTAAATTTAATTATATTATTACACTTTCAATAGTTTTATTCTTTTTTTAATTCGGATGGTTTTATTTTAATTTATATTTTTAAAATCTGTTTTTAAAATTTTCATGTTTTTAATTAATTTTTTAATGGAAAATTCACCCCTCATCTCATTTTTCCTATATATATCTTAACTTTTTTTCTTATGCATCCTATACCCCACAATATTAATCATGGAACATGTTTTTATTCTATTTTAGATATTATTAGTTATGCTCATTGCTATATCTAGGAAAATAAGATGAATCTACATTGGGAATAAATTGATGTTATTATGCTATAATTAGGGACCAACCCCAATTTTTCTTTAGATTTATTTTATTTTACATAATCTATATTGTTTTTCGTTTGATGCAGTTATTTTCAATATATCAAGTCCTTATAATTTGATTTTTTTATTTTTATTATATATTTTTCTATAGAGTTTCTAAATTATCTTTGTCATATTTGAAACATCTATCTATAATTATTTAACTCTATACCCCTATTTAGTAATATATTGGGCCAAATCATATATATTTTTTTAAAACAACTTCCATCTAAGTAGTATATCCAATCACATATCTGTATCGCCTCTTTAGTGAGGTGTTCAATGCACCAAGGCTACATTTTTCAATGTAAGTACATAGATAGTTACTTTTAGTGGAATTATTTTGATAACCTCTAAAAACCAGTACCTGATATGAAATATAGTGAAAACATATTGAAAACTAAAAATTTTACCAATGTTATAAAAATTATATATCCCTTGAAACTTATCATATTTGCTAAAACTAAGAAATATACCTTCCCATGTTTTTTGTAAGATGAATTTGTTTATGTCATAAGATATCTATGTACACCACATGACTATGCCAAATAATTAATTACTGATTGATTTTCTAACAAATTTATAAAATTAAAACCATGAGAGTTAACACTTATAATAAAAAATATGGTTTAGCATGTGTAAAAACATAACAATGCAGTCATGTTATCACAGTCTACCATGTACCTAACCTAAAAATCCTTTATAATAGTTGTGCTAATTTTTTTAAATGTTTGAATATTTCCATGTTTACTAAATCTTTTCACTATCAACTGTTATTTTTTTGGTTTGAATGTTTAGAATTTAGTTATTATGGAATGTCCATCACTTATTCCATATATGCAGTTAATATCTTATTTTAAGAGCCATGCATCCTGTCCATTGATGTTGAAGGTGTTTCTTTTGCACATTATATAACCAAAATATATATATAATAGAACACTAAAATCTTTTACCATATGAATGAATGACATTTTAATCTAATAATAAATTAAAATAATTATAGAAATTTGTCCTTTTCAGTGCTATCTTGATGTTATAAATAAAGAGGGGCTGATTTTACTCTAATAACAATTGAATAGATATCATATCTGAATGATAATTTGGTGCACTTCCATTGTATATTGTTACAAATTTCATATATTATAATATAAAAGGCATTAACCATAAGGATTCCAATTCACTTTGTAGTGAATATTTTGGACCAAATATTTAGATGTGTGAAATTTCTCTTCAAATATCCCACATGCGATTTTCACTATGAATTTCCCAAATATGATTGGCCATGTAAATATACCATATGAGATTGTCAGTATAAATATACAATTATGGATTTTCCCTAGTAATCTCCCATATATGATCCACACTATAAATTTCCCAAGGAATATTTTCACATTGAATCTCTCATAAGAAGATTTTCAATGTGAATTTTCAAATCAATATTTTCATTATGAATCTCACAAAAGAGATTCCCACTACAAATTTTATAGAAGATATATTCATACTGAATCTCCTATAGGATATTTCAATATGAATTTCCCAAATAATATTCACAATATAAATCCCCCTATGGGATTGACAAAAAAAATTTCTTTATAGTATTCTAACTAAATATATATATTTTTGGATATTCACACTAAGAATCTCCTATAAGATATCCAAACTATGAATAACCTATATAATATTTCCCATACATTATAATAAATTTTAAAATTACATTATATTATAATTATTTTAACCATGATAAAAAAATATATTATAATTACACAATAAATATTTGTACAATGAATTTCTTTACAAGGATCCTAACCACATCAATCAAAATGAAAAAAATCACTATATAATATCACGAGTATGATCGCACAATATTTTAAAATTAATGAGAAAATATAATTAAGTAATTTTTTTAACTATGATAAAAGGTTATAGTTTAATTCAACACTAGAGATCTGTATTATGAATTCCATTCAAAGGACCATAAGAACATTAATCTTAATAAAATTATAACTATTGAATAAAAAAAATATGATCACCCCAATTTTAAAAATCAGGGATAATTAAAGTATAGTATAATTATTTTTACTAAAATAAATCATTACAGAAGAATTACATATAGGAGATTCATACTATAGATTCCCCTTTGGCGATTCAAACTATAGATTCCCTAATGAAGATTCACATCACGTACTGCCTAATATAGATTCATAATATGTATTCCCCAGTGGATATTCACACTAAATATTCTTGAGTTTATATTCAAACTGGGATTTACCTAGTGGATATTCGTATTGTGAATACCCTACTAGAAATTTTCAAAGATCCAAAATAGTTAAATGACTATAAAATAATTAGCACAAAAGTCTTCGAACATTATTATAGAAAGGAGTAAAATTAATGTAAAACTACTATAAAATATATATTTTATAAATTAATTAATGATATTCAACAATTTCATGATTTTTATCAAGTGTAAAAATAGTAGCATAACTACAACCACTAAAATTACATCAACGCACAAAAAATTCATCTATAGTCTATAAACATAAAAATTAATCTTTGTATATTTATATTTTAAGATATCAACCATATTCTTGTGGTAGTAAATTTAATATAACAAATCAACTACAAAACATTTATCTTTAGCCGAGGTGCTAATACATGGTTCTGGGTTTGTTCTAACCACTTAAAAAAAATTAAATTTCTTTGTTTGACAGGTGGAAAATAATATATCAAAATTTTTATCAGTATTAGATTGATTTATAAAGGCCTTATTTCCAAAACTATAGTTATAATTGAATAATATAATCACTACATTACTTGAACTCTTGATAGTGATAGAGTATAATGATAATTTCAAGTAATAGGTTGATTATCATTGATTGGAGACTATAAATACTCTTAGTACTTATTTTTTACTATAATGAATTTTAATAGGAATCTATATCTATGAATTTGTGGGAAATGTTTCAAGATTATCTTATTTATGGAATAATATTTTATAATAATATATAAAAAACCAATTATAACAAGATCACTTTTGAATAGAATCGCTAGGAAATATTTTTTAGTAGTAAGCCAATGAAAACATTTTTTATAATATATTAGCAAAACAATCACCATACAGATCTATTTTTGTTGAAATTTTTTATTGAGAACCAGTATTAATGATAAATTGATAATATATATAACGAACTAGACTTAAAAATTATATATTCTTGAATTAAAAGGATAATTCACATTGAGGATCCTTTCAGGTTTAGAGTTTTAGAGAATTAGGTTATAACATTTACATGAAATCATGAATATTACATGTAGACAATTCTACTAAGTATCCTTTTTTTTTCATAAAATAAAATCTCTTGAAAAAAAGAGTCATGTCATGTTCCATGTTTTAGACAACAATAATTTTCCTTGATTCCATCATTGAACCTATTCATCTTTAAGTCCTATGAAAAACATTTCAAAACATGGGATGAGCATAAAAAGCTCAGTAAGGGTTATAAAATAAGAAATAAATCATTAGTGTATTAATAAATACAAAACATATACGCTTTTACTTACCTCATAAAAGCATAATATTTAGGAATAACACATAATAATCACAAATCATAAAGGTACTTATGGAATTCATATCATACTTACATTTTTGCTGTCACAGCAACATAGGGAGTTACATTGGAATACCCATCACAGTATATTCCCTAAATATCTTAGGGGAATAATTCACGTTTACCTCCATCACATTACCCAATGCATTGGAGAGATATCACGGGCTCACCCACCCTAGGTTTATCACGGAACCACCCGTATACGTAAACAATTCCCAATAACCATAACATATTCATAACACATAGAACGAACATAAAGGAAAGATGACATTTCCTATTTTCAATCACAATATATCACTTATATATATTCACATAACAAATAAAATATAAAAATAATTTTTAATACCAAAATATGTAAAACGTATATGGTGTTTATTTTCCTTAAAAAACACTACGGCTTGTTAAGGAAGCCAAAGATCAAATAATACTCATGGCGGAGGAAAGGTCATTTTCACCGCTTAAATTAAAAGATTTTTTTTGTTGTTCTGTAAAATGATTTGTAGAGAAGAGATTCCTTTTTAATAAAAGTAAACGTCAAAGGGGTTTATACACTGTATAAAATAAAGTCGTGTATAAAAAAAATATGCCTCAATGAATGAAGATTGAGATGAAGTCCCTTACCTTGTGTTCGACATGACCTGATCATTCTTTAATCCACTGAATAATAAACTAAAGTTAATATATACTTTCTTAATAACCTTTTTAAAGTTTATTATTCCTTTTATATCACTTTTTACCATGTTATAAACAATTTGGTATCGTTTAATCAAATAATGATCCTTTTGTCAATATTATGTACTTGAGTCCAAAATGGGCTTCTTATAATTACAAGTAGTTCACATCGTCAAAATTTCATTATATTCAGAATGAAATTCATAATTTAGATATCATATATATCATATATATCATATATATCCATTATATACATGTATTTATAACATTACATAACATTTGGAGATAATAAATGAAATGCATCGTTCATGGAGACGGTAAGGTGAACGTACGCATGAACACTACTTTCATTTCTATTTATTATTTTAATGGAATTAAAAGATAATGATACATAGTTATATTATAATTCCAATATAATATCATATATAATATCATTAATTCCAACCTTTATACATCCCACATATGGTATTAATGAGTCATATAACTTTGAAGGGGCGGTAGTCTGTACTTCCTCAAAGGAAATTATCGAGTTTACCAATAATGGAAACCATAATGGTATGATAAAAAAGGAAAATTAATAAGCATAAAGAAAATATAAAAATAATATAAATCATATATAAATATAGTGTCATCTTAATGGCTACCATGAGAGGCGGTAAGAGATAATTGAACAATCATCGTTTTGTGAGATGTTAGTTTTAAATCCCTAAACCAATACGTTCTTCACCCATTAGATGGAGGTGGGTGTTCATATAGTTATAATCCATATTATAACAACATAATAGTATATTATGGATACTATTGTTGTTATAAAAGAAAGTAATAAAAATATTTGAGGGGTTGGAGAAGTAAAAGAAAAGAAAAGAAGTTAAGAGTAACTGTTAACTTTAATTTGGGTAATTCCCATTGGTTTGAACCCAAAAGGACTTATTGATGTGCCTTATGCATAAGTTAGGGCTTATAAGAGGATTATACGGATCTATAGAGCTTATTTGGATAGGGTATGGACATGACAAGGGGCTTGAGAGGTGTGAAAAATGAGTAAGAAGTGAGGGATTTTTATAAGGGGGAGGAGGGGCACTTTAGGAAAGTTTGAAACAATTATTTTGTTATAAACTTATATTTTGTTTCAAAAGGTAAGAAAATAAATAATGTCTAAGAGAAGATGACTCATGGTCGAAATAAAGTTCTCCAATAATAATAAGACATGTTTGGGATGCTATTTTAATATTTAAAATCATATTTATTTAAATCGTTTGTTAATGAGGTAAATACTGCATCATATTTATGTCATCAATAATTTTATATATCTGAGGTCTAAAAATTATAAAAAAATTCCATGATGTAGGAAATGTTTTTAGACTTACAAATAAAATTTATTGTTAAAAGGATAACTCATAAAACCCACATATAAAAATTGATTTAATAAAAGATATTTATTTAGGTCATTTTTTCCTTTACATTAAGTTAATTAAAACAAAGTGTCATTATCACTCATAGGTGGATCCATGGGGTCCCAAAATCGATCCAAAGATGATTATGGTCGTAAATGACTTCAACCAATAAGTTTAGGACAAGTGTTAAGGTAATTTTGTATATTATAAAATTCATTTTACCTTGAATTACCATAATTATCTTTAACGAGTGTAAATAAAAGTCAAAAGATACTATTCACTAAAAATTATCTTCATCTTATTGAACAATATTTTACTTACTAATAACAACCATGTATGTCAAATTTTCAAATTTCAATTCACAGAAGCGGTAAATTTACATTGAAATGAAAACGTCGGTTTTTTAACTACTACTAAGTGGTTTCACTATTCATCAAAAATTGATGTTTTTCAGAAAAATACCAAACATTCAGCCTAAGATATATTTGATATTAAAAATTCAAAAATTATGTATATTTTACCAAATTCAAGGAATTGTGGTTGAATTAATTAATTTAAAATTCATTCATGTTCTCAAAAAAATAGCGTGTTTTTAAAAAACAATAACTATCAAAAGATTGATACTTGTTTATGTCCAATTTAAAACTAAAATTAATTCCAATGACCAAAATTGGATGAATTGGTATAAATATATTCTAATTAAACATTAAAAATAGTTAAAAAGGTAATATAACCTATAAATAAATTATATTAAAAGGTACTTTTGAATTAAAATACAGTATTTTTTACATATCATAAAAAAATAAACTTCATCAAAAAAAATACCAAAAAATTATCCAAAGTAAATTTTGATTTATAGAATCTAAAGATGAATTTTATTTAAAAAAAATAAAATATAATTCTTAAAAATACTATATTTAAATAGGGTTCATAATTAAAAGGCGGTAAATTAGCCTTTTAGTGAATTTTAGAGTATTTATGCTTAAAATTAGATTCATTCATATTTTAGGGCCCTAAATTTTATTGGATAAATGTAAATACATTTAAAAAAAATGTATAATAATATTGTAGTTAGTTATATCTATTCTTTCCTATCTAACGGCTAGGCGTTAACTACAATTTAAAATAATATTATTATATTGTTAGTGTGCAACATAATATTTCAAAGAAACCCATTGTTGCATATCGGGTACACCATCAAGCATATCAAACCATTTAAATTAAAATTAATATGTAATTCACAAATATGAATAATTATGAAAATGTATAATTTCTTTAATTACCTAGGATGCTACATCCTTCCCCCCTTTTAGAAATTGCATCCTCATAATTTTTTTCACTTATCAAATAAATGGGGGTATTTATCCCTCATAGAATTTTCAGATTCCTACATTGCCTCTTCAACCATATGGTTTTCCACAAAAGCTTTACCTGATGAATTATTTTATTCCGCTACAATTTCTCTCTATGGTCAATAAAATGGACTGGTTGTTCCTCAAAAGTGATATTCTCTTCCAACTGAACTACCTCTGGGCTCAAAACATGATATGGATTTGGCATATACTTTATCAATATTGATACATGAAAAACATAGCGTACCTATTATAAACATGGAGGTAAAGGCACTCTTTATGTAACTGATCCAAATTTATCTAGGATTTCTTAAGGTCTAACGAACCTTATACTCAGCTTTCCCTTCTTACCAAATCACATCACAGTTTTCCATGGAGAAAATTTGAGAAAGACATGATCACATACCTAAAAAGATAGATCCTTTCTCTGGATATCTGCATAACATTTCTGATTTCTCTGAGCTGTTCTCACGTGATTCTGAATCAACTGAATATTCTCTACCATCTCTTCTACCAATTATGGCCCCAAATAGCTTCCTTTCACCAACATCATCCCAAAATACTGGAGTTCGACAATGCTTTCCATATAATGCCTCAAATGGATCCATCTTTATACTGTAATGAAAACTGTTATTATAAGAAAATTCAACCAAAGAAAGATGTCGGTCCCAACCTCCCTGATAGTCCATTGATAAAGCACGTAGCATATCCTTCATGGTTTGAATTGTTGGTTTTTATTTCCCATCTTATTGAGGATGAAAATCTATACTAGAATTTAACTTCATACCCAATGACATCTGAAGGACTTTCTAAAAGTTAAAATTAAACCTAGGATCACTATCAGATACAATTCAGTGGAGAAATCCATTAAACCAGACTATCTATTCAACACACAACCGAGAAAGTTGATCTGGAGACAAAGTATCTCAAACTAGAAGGAAATGAGAAGATTCAGTCAGCCGATCAACAATTACCCAGATTGCATTATTACCTTAAGATTTCTTTGGTAATCCTTCAACAAAGTCCACGGATATATTTTCCCATTTGCACTCTGACACCAGTAATGACTGAAGCATCCCTTTCGGTAACTGCTTCTCTGCTTTAACCTACTGACAAGTCAAACAATTCATAGTAAAATCATCAATATCTCTTTTCATTACATCCCACAATTAATACTCTCGAAGATCTCTGTACATATTAGTACTTCCAGGATGACCTGAAAATGGGGAACTATGAGCTTCACATAACAACTCATTCTTCAAATGTGAATCACAAAGAACACATAATCTTTTCCGAAACATTAAAACACAATCATTATCAACATTAAAATCAGAAAACATACCCTTCTGAACCAACTCTACCTTTTTCTGAAACTCACTATCTTCTTTCAACACATTCTTTATTCTATCTGATAGAGATGATTTCACTAACACATGAAACAAAATAGAAGAATTTACTGAACCAACAACTTCTATTCCAAAGTTCATAAAATCAAAAATAAAAGGACGTTATTCCAAAATTATCATGGTTAATGAAGAATTACTTTTTAGACTCAAAGCATCAACCACTTTATTTTCCTTTCTTGGATGGTAATGAATTTGTGAAGTCATAATCCATGATTGATGCCAACCATATCCACTGTCTCATGTTCAATTTTTTTGAGTGAATATATACTTAAAACTTTTGTGGTCAGTATATATTTCACATTTTACTCCATACAAATGATGACTATAAATTTTTAAAGGAAAAACAACAATAGCTAATTCCAAATCACGTGTAGGATAATTTAACTCATGAGGTTTCCATTGACATGAAGCATAAGCAATTTATTGATCATTATGCATAAGGACACAACTAAGTCATTTCAACAAAGCATCACTGTAAATAAAAAACTCACCATTTCTGGAAGGCAGTTCCAAAACTGGAGCATTCACTAATCTTCTTTTCAATTCCTAAAAACAATCATCACATTATTTTGTCCAAAGGAACTTAACACCTTTTCGAGTAAACTTATTCATTGGATAGGATAACCAATATTTTTTTAACAAACCTATGGTAATAACCTACTAATCCAAGAAAAATACAGATCTCAGCAATATTTGTGGGTCTTGGCCATTCTTCAATAACTTTTGTTTTAGCAGGATCAATTGTTATGCCATTTTTTGAAACAATGTGACCAAGGAAAGATATTTTTAGAAACTAAAACTCACAGTTTCTGAATTTCAAAAATGGTTTATTTTCTTTTATGGATTGCAAGACAACCCTTAAATGACTTTACATTCCTCTCTACTTTTGGAATAAACCAAAATATCATCAATAAACACAACCATAAACTTATCTAAGAACTCACGGAAAATTATATTAATAATATCCATGAATACAACAGGTGAATTGGTTCAACCAAAAGGCATAACTACAAATTCGTAATGGCCATATCTGGTGTGAAATGCGGTCTCTAGAATGTCTGCATCCTTTACTTTCAACTAATGGCACCCCGACCAAAAATCAATCCTCAAAAAATACTAAGCTCCCTAGAGGTGATCAAACAAATCATCGATATGAGGAAAAGGATACTTGTTCTTAACAGTGATGTTATTCAATGCTCAATAATCAATGAAAAATCTCATTGAACCATCTTTATTTTTAACAAACTCGAAAGGAGCACCCCATGGTGATGTGCTACTTTGAATGAAACCTTTATCTAATAACTCTGGAAATTCCTTCTTTAACTCTAAAAGTTCAATTTGAGCTGTTTGATAATGGGGTTTTGAAATTGTATTAACATCAGGAACTAAGTCAACATCAAATTCAACTTCTCGATCAGGTATAATACTAGGCAACTCATGAGAAAAAACATAAAGATACTCATTTGCCATCGGAAAATCATTAATGTCAACACTTTATTTTTTTTCAACAATATTTGTAAGGTAACATTCATTTCCATCTTTTACTAGTTTCTTAGATTCTTGATATCTTTTCTAAATCAAGAGTTCATTATTGTACACAAACTGAAAATCTATTTGAAAAGAAACCTCTTTATCACTCCGGTCAATCTTTGCATGATAAACAGAAATCCAATCAATACCCAAAATAAAATCAAACTCTATTAGAGGCAAAACAATAAGGTTTGCAGGTAGATTCTTCCCAAACACAAGTATAAGAAGGTTCTTATAATTTCTTTTATCCCAATATCTCCCCTAGTGTTTTTACCAAAAGTTCATGATTTATATCTTGAGTTGGAATTCCCAATTTACTACAAAACATCAAAAAAATGAACAAATGTGTAGACCCGGAATAAAACAACACATTGGCATAATCTGAAAAAACAAACAGTGTTCGAGATACTACTTCATTTAATGGCCCAACATCTACTAAACTAGTTGTAATGAATTTCACCACCCATTTCTGCTTGTAATCTAGCTGCTTTCCCTCAGTTGAGTTCTTCGTTGGACACTCATTTGCATACTGACCCATTTCATTGCATTTAAAAAATTTTACTGACTATAAATCAGATTTTTTCTTACCATTATCCTGATCTTTTTAGTGAAATTTCGAGCCTTATGTCCCATTTTACAACATCAGTAGCACTTACCAAAATTCTAAAACAATCCCTAACATGATTTTTACCACTATTTTCACAAACTGTAAATTTATGCTTCTTACCATCAAACGTTTTTGAAGAGTTATTCCCTTTCGCCTGACACCTTGACCTCTTATTTTGTTATTTTTCAAAGAACACCTGATCATCAGTAAACTCCATTTACACCTTCTCCACACAATGAACATGTTTTTCATAACATTTGAACTCACGAGAAGCTAAAGCCATGTGATACTTTGGCTTTAATCCTGAGTAAAAAAAGTTGATTTTACTATCTATATCTCGTATGAAATTTAGAGTATACCTTGTGAGGTGAGTGAATTTTTTCTTCATAAGTAGCCACTGAGTCATCCTTTTTCCTTAATTCAGGGAATTGTTTCTCCATTCTAAGAAGAACCACCTTAGGAAAAAATTTCTCAAGAAACATACCTTTTAATTCATCCCAATCAAGTGCATCAATCTCCTCAATATCTCTGATATTTTTCAGCATCGACCACCAGTGATCAGCTTCACCTTCAAAACGGTAAACCGTGAGACTAGACTTTTTATGTTCTGAACAACCCATGACATTGAAAATATTTTCCAGTACATTAATCCACACTTCTTCGAGCACTGGGTCAGATGATCCTCTCAATGATGGGGGATGTTGTCTCATGAAATGCTCCACTACTGACATGTTCCTCTGTGGTTGATCTGGTAGATCTCATGCATGGATACCACCACTATTTATAGCCTTAGTCAACTATTCCATCACTGCAACAAACTATTCAGTTTCGATTCTGACCATCTCAGGCTGCTGATTTGGAAGGTTGTCTTCCTCCTGATGTCATCCCAATATAGCTGCCATATTTTCTCTGTGAAAAACCATTCTGAACATAGAAATAGATTTGGTGAAGCAACATGGTAATATGTAAATACTATATCATTTCAATCATAACATACACTAAAAATAATTTATGGTCATTCATTTTACTGTATTCAAACTCCTAATTTTGTCTAAACCATCCTATGATACCAACTATAAGGACCCATACTTAAACATTATATATTCTTGAATTAAAAGGATAATTCACATTGAAGATCTTTTCAGGTTTGGAGTTTTAGAGAATTAGTTCATAACCATTACATTACATCATAAATATTACAAGTAGACTATTCTACTAAGTATAAATTTTTTTAATTAAATAAAAACTATTGAAAAAATAGTCATGTCTAGTTCCATGTTTTAGACAGAAAAACTTTTCCTTGATCCCATCATTGACCCTATTCATATTTAAATCCGATGAAAAACATTTCAAAGCTTGGGATGAGCATAAAAAGCTCGGTAAGGTTTATAAAATAAGAAAGAAATCATTTGTCCATTAATAAACACAAAACATAAAATCTTTTACTTACCACATGAAGACATAAGAATTATGAATAACATGTAGTAATCACAAATCATAAAGGTACTTATAGAATTCATATCATACTTACATTGTAGATATCACAAATACATAAAGAGTAACGTTGGAATACCCATCACAGTATATTCCCAAAATCATTTTAGAGAAAAATTCAGATTTACCTCCATCACATTACCCAATTCATTAGAGAGATATCTCGGGCTCACCCACCCTTGGTTTATTATGGAACCACCCTTAAACGTAAACAATGCCCATGAACCATAACATATTCATAACACATAAAATAAACATAAAGGAAACAAAACGTTTCAACATTTCAATAAAAATATTTCATTTAAATATATTAACATAAAAATCCATTATAAAAACATTTTTTAATACCAAAATACATAAACATTATATGGTATTTATTTTCCTTTTAAAAAAACACTACAACTTGTTAAGGAAGACAACGATCAAATAATACTCACGGTGGAAGAAAGGTCGTTGTTACTACTTACGTTAAAAGAAACATTCTTTTTTTCATTTCGTAAAATGATTAATAGGGAAAATATTCCTTTTGAATAAATGTGAAATTCAAATGGGTTTATACACCGTATAAATGAAAGTCATGTATAAAACAAAATATTCCTCAATGAAAGGAGATTGAGACGAATTCCTTTACTTCGTGTCCGACTAGACCCAATCATTCTTTAATCTCCTGAATAATAAACTAATGTTAATTTATACCTAATTGATAACCCTTTTCAATTTTATTATTAATTTTATATCACTTATTACCATGATATAAACATTTTGTAATCATTTAAGTTAATAATGTTCCTTTTGTCAATATTTGGTACTTGAGTCCGAAATGGAGTTCTTATAATTAAAAGTTGTTCAAATGGTCAAATTTTCATAATATTCAAAATTAAATTCATGATTTAGATATCATATATATCATATATATCCAGTATATACATGTATTTACAATAGTACATAACATTTGGAGATAAGAAATGAAATGCACCGTTAAAGGAGACGATAAGCCGAACGTATGCATGCACGCTGCATTAATTTCAATTTATTATTTTAATGGAATTACAACATAATTATGAATAGGTATATTATAATTCCAGTATAATATAATATATAATATCATTAATTCTATCCTTTATATGTCCCACATATGGAATTAATGAGTCATATTACTTTGACGGGGAGGTAGTCCGCACTTCCTCGAATGAAATTATCGCGTTTACCCATAATTGAAACCATAAAGGTATGGTATAAAAGGAAAATACACAAGAATAAATAAAAAATAAATATTATAAATATAATATATAAATATAGTGTCATCTTAATGGCTACCATGAGAGGCATTAGGAGATAATCGAACAATCATCGTTTCGTGAGGCATTAGTTTTCAATCCACAAAAACAATATGTTCTTCTCCCATTAGATGGAGGTGTGTGTAAGTATAGTTTGAATAATTCTCATAACAAAATCCTAGTATACTCAGGATGCTGGTGTTGTCATAAGAGAAAGGAATAAAAAGAGTATATGGGTTGGAGAAGTAAAATAAAATAAAAAAAGTTAAGAGGAATTGTTACCTTTAATTTGGGTAATTCTTTATGGTTTGAACCCAAAAGGACTTCTTAATGTGACTTCTTCCTAAGGTAAGGATTCTAAGAGGAGGAGAGGGATCTTTAGAGATTATTTGGGCATGTTTTGGATGAGACAAGGGTCTTGAGAGGTCTGAGGAATGAGTAAGAAGTGATGGATTTTTATAAGGGGGAGGAGGGGCTCTTTAGGAAAGTTTGAAACAATTATTTTATTATAAACTAATATTCGGTTTCAAAAGGTCCAAAAATCATTAAATTAGAAGATAATATGACTCATGGTCAGAATAAAATCATCCAATAATAATAATATAGGTTTGGTATGTTATTTTGATATTTAAAATCCTTTTTATTTTAATCATCTATTAATGAGGTAAATACTACATCATTTTTGTTTCATTAATAATTTTATTTATCTGATTTATAAAAATTATAAAAGAAATACCCTGATGTAGAAAATATATTTATTTTTTCAAATAATACTTATAGTCAAAAATATAACTTACAAAACCCCATATAAAAATTGATTTACTAAAAGATGTTTGTTTATGTATTTTTTTCCTTTACATTAAGTTAATTAAAACAAAGTGTCCTTATCACTCATAATTGGATCCATGGGGTCCCAAAATAGACCAAAAGATGATCATGGTCGTAAATGACTCAAAAAATAAGGTTATAACAATTTTAAAGGTAACTTTTTTTATTATAAAATTCATTTTACCTTGAATTACCCTATTACCTTTAACTGCATTAAATAAAAGTCCAAAGATACTATTTGCCAAAAATTATTTCCATCTTACTGAACCACATTTTACATAATAATAAAAACATTGTATTCAGGATTTTAAAATTTCAATTTATATAAGTGGTAAATTTTCATTTAAATTAAAAAGTATGTTTTTTAACAACAATGAAGTGGTTTCACTATTCATCAAAAATTGAAGTTTTTTCAGAAAAATACCAAAAGTTAAGCCTAATCTATATTTGATATTCCAAATTAAAAAATGATGTCTATTTTACTAAATTAAAAACACATATTTTACAATAATTAATTTAAAATTAATTCTTGTTGTCAAAACAAATAGTGTGTCTTTAAGAAATAATAACTATCAAAAGATTGATACTTGTTTATGTCCAGTTTCAAAATGAAATTAATTAGAATTACCAAAATTGGATAAATTGGTATAAATATATTATAATTACACTTTAAAACTAATTAAAAAGGTAATATAATCATATAAATAAATTATATTAAAAGGATCATTTGAATTAAAATACTGTATTTTCCACTATTCATTAAAAAATGAATTTTATTAGAAAAATATCAAAAATTCTCCCGAAGTATGTTTTAATGTCCCGAATCTAAAGAAAATTTTATTTTGTCAAAAGAAAAATATAAAAATTACCAATACAAGATTTAAAGAGGTTTCACCATCAAAAGGCAGCAAATCAACATTTTAGTGAATATTAGAGTATTTATGCTTAAAATTAGATTCATTCATATTTTAAGCCCCTAAAATTTATTGCATAAATGTAAAAACATTTAAAAAACTTGTATAATCATATTATAGTTAGTTCTATTCATTCCTACTAATGAAACTGCTAGGCGTTAACTACAATTTAAAATAATATTATTATATTATTAGTGTGCAACATGAGATTTCAAAGAAAATCGTTGTTGCGTATCGGGTATGCCATCGAGCATATCAACCAATTTATATTAAAATTAATATTCAATTAACAAATATTAATAATTATGAAAATGTATTATTTCTTTATTTTCCTGGGATGTTACATCCTTCCCTCTTTAGGGAATTGCGTCCTCTCAATTTTTTTCACTTATCAAATAAATGGGGGTATTTATCCCTCACAACATTTTCAGATTACCATGTTGCCTCTTCAACCATATGTTTTTTCCACAAAACCTTTACTTGATGAATTTCCTTATTCCATAATAATTTCTCTCTATGCTCATGAATTTGTACTGGTTGTTCCTCATAAGAGATATTCTTTTCCAACTGAACTTCCTCTGGGCTCAAAACATGAGATGGATCTGTCATAAACTTTCTCAATATTGAAACATGAAAAAAATTGTGTACCTAGGATAAACATTGAGGTAAAACAACTCTATACACGACTGGTCCAACTTTATCTAGGATTTCATAAGGTCCAATGAACCTCGTAGTCATCTTTCCCTTCCTACGAAAAAGCATCACACTTTTCCATGGATAAACTTTGATAAAGATGTGATCACCTCCCTGAAAAGATGGATCCTTCATCTGGTTATCTGCATAACGTTTCTAACTCTTCTGAGCTATTCTAATGTGATTCTGAATCAACTGAACATTCTCTTCCATCTCTTCTACCAATTCTGGTCCCATTAGCTTCCTTTCACCTACTTCATCCCAAAATGCTGGAGATCGACAATGCTTTCCATATAATGTCTCAAATGGAGCCATCTGTATACTGGAATGAAAAATATTATTATAAGAAAATTCTACCAAAGAAATATGTTGGTACCAAATTCCCATGAAATCCATTTAGAAAGCACGTAGCATATCTTTGAAGGTATGAATTGTTCATTCTGATTTCCCATATGATTGAGGATGAAAAGTAGTACTAAAATTTATTTCAGTACCCAACGACTTCTGAAGGCCTTTCCAAAAGATAGAAGTAAACTTGCGATAACGATCAGATACAATGCAGAAGGGAACTCCATGAAACCTTACTATATCTTTAACATACAATTGAGAATGTTGATCTTGAGACAAAGTGTATCTAATAGGAACGAAGTGAGAAAATTTAGTCAACTGGTCAACAATAACCCATATTTCATTATTATCTCGAGATTTATTGGGTAATCCTACAACGAAGTCCATGGGTATATTTTCCCATTTCCACTCTGGCCCCGGTAATGACTGAAGCATCCTTTTTGGTAACTGACGCTCTTCTTTATCCTGCTGACAAGTCATAAACTTCACCGTAAAATCAACAATATCTTTTTTTATTCCATCCGACCAGTAATACTCTCGAAGATATCTGTACATCTTAGTACTACATGGATTAATTGAAAATGAGGAACTATGAGCATCACATAAAAACTCATTTTTCAACTGTGAATCACAAGGCACACATAATCTTTTCCAAAACCTCAAGAAAAAATCATTATCAACATTAAAATCAGGAAACATACCCTTATGAACCAACTCTTCCTTTTTCTACACCTCACTGTCTTATTTATGTGCTTTATTTAATCTATCTGTTAGAAATGATTTCACTGACAACTGAAACAAAATAGAATAATTTTCTACACCAAAAAATTCTATGCCGAATCTCATCAAATCAAAAACTAAAGGATCTCGTTGGAAACTTATTATGGTTAATAAAGAATTACTTTTTTGACTCAGAGCATCAACGAATTTATTTTCCTTTCCTAGATGGTAATGAATTCATGAAGTCATAATCCTTGATTAATTCCAACCATATCCTCTGTCTCGTGTTCATTTATTTTAGAGTGAGTATATACTTCAATCTTTTGTGGTCAGTATATATTTCACATTTTACTCCATACAAATTATTCCTCAAAATTTATAAAGCAAAAACAACAACAGCTAATTCCAAATCATGTGTAGATTAACTTAACTCATGAGTTTTCTAATAACATGAATAGTATACAATTACCTTGTCATTTTTCATAAGGACACATCCAAGTCCTTTCAATGAAGCATCACTGTAAATAAAAAACTCACCATTTATGGAAGGCAGTTCCAAAACTAGAGCATTCAACAATCTTATTTTCAATTCGTGTAATTAATCATCACATTATTTTTTATAGAGTAAATTAAAACCTTTTCGAGTTAAATTAATCATTTGACTACATAACCGTGTAACTTTTTTAATAATCCTCCGGTAATAACCTGCTAAACCAAGAAAAATATGGATCTCGGTTATATTTTTGGGTCTTCTCCTTTCTTCAACCACATTTTTTTTAGCCGGATCAACCGTTATTCCATTTTTTGAAACAATGTCCCAAAGGAAACAAATTTACTGTAACCAAAACTCACACTTGTGGAATTTCCCAAACAGTTTATTTTTTTAAGGATTGCATGAAAACCCTTAAATTCCATTCATGTTCCTCTTTAATTTTGGAATAAAACAAAATATCATCAATGAACTCAACCAAAAACATATCCAAGAACTCACAGAAAATTCTATTTATAAGATCCATGAATACATAAGGTGCATTGGTTAAACCAAAAGGCATAACTACAAATTCATAAGGGCCATATCTTGTACGAAATGCGGTCTTTTGAATGTATGATTCCTTTATTTTCAACTTATGGTACCCTGAAAACAAATCAATCTTTTAAAAATACCGATCTCCCTGGAGGTGATCAAACAAATCATCGATATGATGAAAAGGATACTCGTTCTTAACAGTGATGTTATTCAATTCTCTATAATCAATGAAAACTCTCATTGAACCATATTTATTTTTAACAAAAAAGAAAGGATCACCCCCTGGTGATGTTCTATGTTGAATGAAACCTTTATCTAATAACTCATACAATTCCTTCTTTAACTCTAAAAGTTCAATTTGAGCAATTCAATAAGGGGGTTTTGAAATTGGATTTGCATCAGGAACTAAGTCATCAATAAATTCAAATTCTTGATCAAGTATATTACCAGGAAACTCATCAGAAAAAATATTTAGATACTCATTTACCACTGGCACATCATTAATCTTCACACGTCCTTGGTTTTTAGAAATATGTGCAAGGTAACATTCATTTCAATCTTTTACTTATTTCTCAGCTTCTTGATATGTTATGAAAATCAAGGGTTCTTTCTTGTACACAAACAGAAAAACTTTTTGAAATGAAATCTCTTTAGCTCTTAGTCAATATTATTAAGATAAACTAAATTCCAATCCATACCCAAAAAAAAATCAAACTCTACTTGAGAAAAAACAACAAGGTTTGTAGGTAGATTCTTCCCGCACTCAAGGACTGGAAGGTTCTTATAATTTCTTTTTGTCTCAACATTTACCCCTATTGTTTTACCATAAGTTCAAGATTCATATCTTAAGATGGAATTCCCAATTTACTATAAAACTTCTCTGAAATGAATGAATGTGTAGACCCTAAATCAAACAACACAATGACATAATCTAAACCAACAAACAGTGTACCTGATGCTACATTATTTTACGGCCTAAAATCTGATGAAGTAGTTGCAAAGGATTTCGACAGCCATTTATACTTATAGTCTATATACTTTCCCTTAGATGAGTTCTTTGTTGGAAACTAATTTGCATAATGACCCATTTCATTGCACTTAAAACTTTTCACTGACTGTAAATATGTTTTTCTCTAACCATTGACCTGATCTTTTTCATGTGCAATTTAGAGCCTTATATCCCATTTTACGACATCGGTAGCACTTACCAAAATTCAAAAGACATTTACCAGCATGATTTTTACCACAATTTTCACAAATTGTAAACTTATGTTTCTTACCGTAAATCCTTTTTAAAGAGTTCTTCCCATTTGGTTACCCCATGACCTCTTATTATATTGTTTGTCAAAGAACACCTGATCATCGACAAATTCCATTTCCACCTTCTCCACACAACGAATAGGTTTTTCATAACATTTGAACTCACAAGATGCTAAAGTCCTTCAATAATTTGGATTAAATCTTGAGTAAAAATGGTTTATATTACAATTAAGATCTCGTATGTAATTTGGAGAATTCCTAGCGAGTCGAGTGAATTTTTCTTCATAAGCAGCCACTGAGTCATTATCCTCCCTCAATTCTAGGAATTACTTTTCTATTCTAAGACGAACCACCGAAGGAAATTATTTCTCAAGAAACATACCTTTGAATTCTTTCCAATCAAGAGCATCAATCTGCTAACAATCCCATATATTTTTCACCATCAACCACCACTGATCATCTTCACCTTCAAAAAGGTAAATAGTCAGACTAACCTTTTGATGTTCCAAACAACCCATGACATCAAAAATATTTTCCAGTGCTTTAATCCACCATTCTACCATCACCATGTTAGATGATCCTCTGAATTATAGAGGATGTTGTCTCATGAAATGCTCCACTACTGACATGTTCTTATGTGGTTTATCCTGGCTGATCTCGTGCATGGATACCACCACCATTTATAGCCTGAGTCAACTATTCCATCAATATAACAAACAGTTTAGTTCCGATTCCGACCATCTCAGGTTGTTGATTTGGAAGATTATCTTCCTCCTGATGTCGTCCCAATATAGCTTCCTTATTTCCTCTGCGGAAAACCATTCTAAACACAAAAATAGTTTATGTGAATCAACATGGAAATCTGTAAATTCTATATCATTTCAATCATAACTTAATCTAAAAATAATTTGTCGACATTAATTTAACTATATTCTAACTCCTAATGTTTTCTAAACCATCCTCTAATACCAACTATAAGGACCTAGCCTTAAACATTACATATTCTTGAATTAAATGGAAAATTCACATTGAGGATATTTTCAGGTTTATAGTTTTAGATAATTTGGTAATAATATCTACATAACATCATGAATATTACATGTAGAAAATTCTACTAAGTATCAATTTTTTCATAAAATAAAAACCCTTGAAAAAAAGAGTCATGTCTAGTTCCATGTTTTAGGCAACAAGACTTTTCCTTGATCCCATCCTTGACCCAATTCACCTTTAAGGCCTGTGAAAAACATTTCAAACCTAAGGATGAGCATAAAAAGATCACTAAGGGTTATAAAATATGAAAGATATAATTATTCCATCAATACATAAAAAACCTAAACTCTTTTACTTACCTCATGAAAACATATGATTTATGAATAACACAAAGTAATCAGAAATCATAAAGGTACTTATGACATTAATATCATACATACATTGTCGCTATCACAGCTACATAGGGAGTTAAGTTGGAATACCCATCATAGTATATTACCTAAATCTCTTAGGAGAAACATTCAAGTTTACCTCTATCATGTTAGCCAATTCATTGGAGAGCTATCTCGGGCTCACCCACCCTAGGTTTATCAGGGAACCACCCATATACGTAAACAATTCCCAAGAACCATAACACATTCATAACATATAAAATAAGCATAAATGAAAGATAAGTTTTCCATATTTCAATCACAATATATCATTTAAATATATTGAGAAAATAAATCCATTGTAAAAACCATTTTCAATACTAAAATATGTAAAAAGTATATTGTATTTATTTTCCTTTAAAAAAACAAGACGACTTATTAAGGAAGCCGAAGATCAAATAATACTCACGGTGGAAGAAAGGTCATTGTCGCCGCTTACGTTAAAAGAAAAATTCATTTTGGTCGTTTAGTAAAACGATTCGTATAGAAAATATAACATTTGAATAAAAGTAAAAGTCAAACGGGTTTATACATCGTATAAAATAATGTCGTGTATAAAACAAAATATAACTCAATGAAAGGAGATTGATACGAAGTCCCTTACTTCGTGTCCAAATTGACCCGATCAATTTTTAATCTCCTGGAAAATAAAATAATGTTAATTTCTACTTGATTAAGAACATTTTTAAAGTTTATTATTTCTTTTATATCACTTATTACCATGTTATAAACATTTTTTAATCATTTATGTTAATAATGTTCATTTTTTCGATATTTGGTTCTTGAGTCCAAATTGGACTTCTTATAATTACAAGTTGTTCACATGGTCAAAATTTCATTATATTCAGAATGAAACTCATGATTTAGATATCATATATATCATATATATCTAGTATATACATGTATTTATAATAGTACATGACATTTGGAGATAAGAAATGAAAAGCACCGTTTATGGAGACGGTAAGTGGTACGTACACATGGACGCTACTTTCATTTCTATTTGTTATTTTAATGGAACTAAAACATAATGATACACAGGTATATTATATTTACACTATAATATCATATATAATATCATTAATTCCATCCTTTAAACATCCCACATATGAAATTAACGAGTCATATCTCTTTGAGGGGGTGGTAGTCTGCACATCCTCAAATGAAATTATCACATTTACCCATAATGGGAACCATATAGGTATCCTATAAAAGAAAAATACAGAAGAATAAAGAAAACATAAACACAATATATATCATATATAAATACAATTTCATCTTAATTTCTACCATGAGAGGCGGTGGGAGATAATAAAACAATCATCGTTTCATGAGGCATTAGTTTTCCATGCACATAAACAATATTTTCTTCACCCATTAGATGGAGGTGTGTGTAAGTGTAGTTATAATCCTTCTTATAAAAAAATCCTAGTATATTTAGGATGCTGGTTTGTTTATTAGATAAAGGAATAAAAAGATTTTAGGGGTTGAAGAAGTTAAATAAAATAAAAGAAGTTAAGAGGAACCGTGACCTTTAATTTTGGAAATTCCCTTTGGTTTGAACCTACAAGGACTTCTTGATGTGTCTTCTGCCTAAGTTAAGGCATCTAAGAGGAGGAGAGGGATCTTAAGAGATTATTTGGGTATAGTTTGGATGAGCCTAGGGGCTTGAGAGGTGTGAGGAATGAGTAATAAGTGAGGGATTTTTGTAAGGGGGAGGAGGGGATCTTTTGGAATGTTTGAAAAAATTATTTTATTATAAACTTATCTTCGGTTTCAAAATGTCCAAAAAACATTAAAGTCGAAGATAATATGAATCATGGTCAAAATAAAATAGTCCAATAAGAATAGAACTGGTTTGGTATGTTATTCTAATATTTATAATCTTATTTATTTAAATCATTTATTAATGAGGTAATTACCACATA
Organism: Viscum album; assembly: GCA_963277665.1. Classification (NCBI taxonomy): domain Eukaryota; kingdom Viridiplantae; phylum Streptophyta; class Magnoliopsida; order Santalales; family Viscaceae; genus Viscum; species Viscum album. The sequence goes on from OY728160.1 coordinate 1,927,782,936, forward strand.
GTTTTTGTGTCATAAATAATTTTATTTATTTTATGTCTAATAATTATAAAAAAATACCATGATGTATGAAATATTTTTATCCTTAGAAATAATATTTATAGTTGAAATGATAATTTATATAACCCTATATAATATTTTTTTACTAAAAGATATTTGTTTATGTCATTTTTTCCTTCAAATTATGTTAACTAAAACAAAGTGTCATTATCACTCATAAGTGGCCCCATGGGGTCCCAAAATCGAACCAAAGATGCTCATGGTCGTAAATGACTCAACCAAAAAGGTTAGGAAAAGTGTTAATGTAATTTTGTATATTATAAAATTTGTTTTACCTTGAATTATTTATGTTGGATTTTTAAAATTCAATTCACAGAAGCGGTAAACTTTCATTTAAATGAAAAAGTCATTTTTTTAACTACTACTAAGTGGATTCACTATTCATCAAAAATGGATGTTTTTCAAAAAAATACCAAAAATTCAGCCAAATCTATATTTGATATTCTGAATTCAAATAAATAAGTCTATTTTACTAAATTCAAAACATATAAGTTTCATTAATTAACTTACAATTAATTCCCACTGTCAAAACAAATAGCGTGTTTTTAAGAAACATTAACATTCAAAAGATTGATACTTGTTTATTTCCAATTTCAAAGTGAAATTAATTTCAATGACCAACATTGGATTAATTGGTATAAATATATTCTAATTACACTTAAAAAAAATTAAAAAGGTAATCTATCCATATAAATATATTATATTAAAAGGCACTTTTGAATTGAAAAATAGTATTTTTCATTATTCATTAAAAAATGAACTTTGTCAGAAAAATACCAAAAATTTACGCAATGTGAATTTTTATGTCCCAAATCTAAATAAGAATTATTTTTTTCAAAAAGAACATATAAAAATGACAAATACTAGATTTAATGACGGTTCACCTTCAAAAGGTTGGAAATTGACCTTTTAGTGAATATAAGAGTATTTATGCTTAAAATTAGATTCATTCATATTTGAAGCCCCTGACATTTATTGGATATATGTAAAAACATTTAACAAAAATTTATAATCATATTTTAGTTAGTTATGTTTATTCTATCCTATACAATGGCTAGGCATTAAATACAATTTAAAATAATATTATTATATTATTAGTGTGCAACGTAAGATTTCAAAGAAACCCGTTGTTGCGTATCAGGTATGCCGTCGATCCTATCAACCCCTTTAAATTAAAATTAATATTATTTCAAAAATATGAATATTTATGAAAATGTATTATTTCATTATTTACCTCGTAAGTTAAAATATACATGTAAAATCCATTATCTCTAGGTTATAATAATGGAATGCTTAGTGGATTCCTTGATTAATGAAAGATGATAGCTAGATTATTGATAAGTGAACAACTAAACCCAAAACCACTAACTAATTTTTTTTGCAGTGATGAAGAAGAATGATCATAAATGGATCATAAATTTATGTAGAAAATTATTTTATGTTTAGTTAGAATGGTGGTCATTTATGAATAATGATGGTCACTGTAGTGGATGATTGGAGTGATAGAGATATAAAATCTATTAAAATTCAGGATTTACCTCACCAACTTCCCAATTCCAATGGGTGTCAAATTTTTTATGAAGTCAAATTTATACTATGATTTAAATATCTATTTGGGATGGTGTAATACATGAATTGAAATCGTAAGGGAGGAATTGATGAAAAAATGATATATTGAAATAAAGATGATATTGATCCCTAGAATACTGGGAATATGTGAGAAAATAATTAAGGTGGTGAGTATTTTGAATGTGTTTCCCATATATAACTGTAATAATTGTTTTATTATACTATCCATGTGTCACTCTCTTTTCACTCCACTCTCTATTTAACGCGCCATCATATTTTCCCTATAGGTTCCCTCAAGAAAATTATTTTTCTCCCTTCCCTCGAGCTCTGACTTTGTTCCCCTTGTTGAACTTATAAACCCTAGAATCTTGTAATAACTTGCATCATTATGTGGGTAAATTACAAATAAAAATTTAATGATTCACTTTTTTTATGCCTTGTATATGTGGAAGATGTTTTGGAGTGTTTCGAGGAGTTTTTGAGTATTTGAGAGGTGTTTCATGGAGTTCATGGTTTTAGCATGGTTAAGGGGAACCACACCATTCTACCTGAGAAACTATATGGCTTATGGAAGTGAAACATGGGGTGGTGCATAGTCAAGGTGCATAGTTTATCAAAATGTTCTATCATGAACCAATCCACAAGGGCCCACCTAGCTAGTGATAAGCCATGTCTGACCCCCAAACCTTCCTCCAACAATCTAGGTCATGGAGACATGCACGAAGTACGAATATCACACATACAAGAGTCCCTAGCCTAAAGTATTTGTACACATAGACACAGAACACCAAATACCCATAACATGATGAAAAAAATTAAACTGTAAACAATTCATGCATACATATATATCCAACATTCAGAGCATGAAAATGTATTGTAAAGAATAAAGGGAAAAATAAAATCCCACTGAAACTTTTAAAGAAGTCCATACTAATAGAAGGTGGTGAATCTAGTCTAATGAAACACTTAGTAGGGTCCATTATTTGTTATATCAACTATTATCCATCTAATCATGATCCCCTAAGGATCCAATCCAATGGTATTTCTTATATATAAGACACGACATGAGCAGATAGAGTCCATGGAGGGGTGAGTATGACAATACCCTGTAGGATAGCCCAAAATAATTAAAAATAAAGATTTAATAAAGAGTTCATCTCAACATAACAACGTAATGTTAATCATAATATGATACATACAATAGTAATCCATATATACTCGTGATAGACACCAATTCTCATGCTATGGTCACAACTACAAATCCAAACTAGGATTCCTGTTTGAGGATTAAAAATAACAATTCCCTAGGGGAACTCATTCCATGAGTCTACTAAAGCTGAAGGCAATTCATTGAGAGGTCATGATAATCAGGCCTCCCCATGAATAAGTATATGTTTTAACATAGGAGAGAACATTATATAGATAAGGGGTTTCACCCAAGGAAATGGAGGACACTGAAAACCTTAAATTTGATCAACCCAATAAGTAAGGGATAAACCCATGGGTATACTGACCACATTGATTCATAAAACCCCACATATGGAGAATATATGATAGTGGAATCCGTCATAAGCCTCACAATGTATTTTTAAAACTCTATTTGAGACTGATCCATAGAGAGGATCAAATCCTCTACACATAACATGATGCCTCAGTCTACCATCATTGGGGATGAAATATGAGAATGAAACCTAAGAAAATTAGCACACAATAAAGAGAACAAGGCCCCAAAACTACCTCAATGAAAGTACACATTTTGTACTTAGAGTACATGACACATCATTCCTACTTTGGATTTTCTTATGTGTTCATGCTTGTGCTCAGGTACTTTGGGTTGTGCCCATGTACTTTGGCTATGTTTCAGTTATGGGTTGTGCCCATATACTCTAGACATGCCTGTTCCCCAGGCCATGTACATGAATGCGTAAAACTATGGTAAAAATAGTGAAACTAGGAATAGGTTACAAAGTTATAAAAAAATTTCACAAAAAGATTAACATTTCATTTCACTTATAAACCTTAGCACCGCAGGGGGGAAGTGTTCTTCGGAGTACATGTCATGTAGTCTGTAATTTTCCAAAACCTATAGGATCGTCATATATATTATTGATCCACCCACACATTTAATTCTACTACAAATATCCCCCTAAAATCTTGGATCTAGTTTTAATAAGACCGGTAGTCACCAGTTTCTGAATTCCCACCATCTTATCTACTCGAGAAATAATTATGGTCGCACTACACCATCACCACATGCCAAACCATGAAATAAGAATAACTAATTTGATCTCTGTCCACCTTCGATCATACACTATCATCATGTCACCTCTATAACTCTATCGATCAAGAAACATTTTCTAAATTTATGATCCATATCACCAAAAAATGATAGTGAAACGATCATCCACTTGGTATTGGTTGAACTATCAGCCAATGAAAACATCATCAATGAATGTGAAAATAATCAGGGGAAAAGTATAAAACAAATCAAAAGGAATGAATCTAGGAAATTATTAGGGTTGGACTTGATCATTTTTTATTAAAATGAGGAATGAAGAGATGAATATCAAATGTAACATCAAATTTATATTTCTAGGATGATAGAGAAATACCTACAAAATTGACAGACCCACAAACCAATCAGTTATTGGATCCAATTGAAATTAATTATGGGATAATAAATCATTGATTAAACCAATTAAAAAAAATCCCTAAATGAATTTTAGACCAATTTTTGAAGAAGAATGGTTCAAAGCCACTACTGTTGATATGATCCATGACTTCGTTGGCCCACTAATAGCCAAAACATGTTTCATAGTTGATCATCCAAGAATCCACCTCTAATGAATCACTCTTAAACCCAAGGGTTATATAGATAGTCATAAAAATTTTACAAAATTGTTCTTATATAGGAGATTTTAGTTCTATTGATTTAAATAAAGATAAAAATAAATAAATAATTTATCAGTTTATAAATCCTCATGTGATAGATATTTTATGGAACACCCAATAACGATGAGGGTTATATCACGCTTTGGGTAAAACCCATATTATAGATTTAATGTAGGTATTATATTTATGATCTAAGATCCCATTTGGATAACATTGTATTATTTCTAAATAACTATGTGGGTATGATATAATATATATAATATTTTTATTATATCAATTCCAGTCAATCATAAGCCTTAGAATCTCACACTGACTCAAAAAATTACCTACAAATAAATATTTAAAATATTAAAAAGATTTAATAGGAGAATATAGATCCATAAAATTCTTCCCACCTTAGGTATTTTCATCACAAAAATAGAAAAATACTACCCAAAGAGTTGAGGGTAGTAGGTTTGAATCTGGATCTCCCATTACTATGTTCTCTCTTGAAGGTTTCCATGTTTTCCCCAGATATGCATCATGGTAATTTCTCACCCTAAAAGGATATTCAACTTATGATCCTAAATCTGTAATAGGAACTATAAAAATGTATCTCCATCCTTGATGTCTATCTCACCCTAGTCGATAACATGCGATGGGTCACACACTTACCTCCAAAGTTACGACACATAGAAGAAATCATGTTATCAGTCTAACTACGGTGGTACAGTTAATTGGAATTCCACCTCTATACCCATATGTAGTGTTTTCAAAGGTCCAATGAATCTTGGATATTACATTACAACCCAAAATAATCTCCACAATTCTCAGTGAGGTGATACCATTAGAAAAACATGGCCTCCCTGACCAAACTCCAATGTCCTTTATCACCAGTCCACATAATACTTCAGATATCTTTGGGTAGTCATCATCCTCTCCTGGATGATCTGTATCATTTCTATTTTTACTCATAATAACTCTATACCCATAAGTGTATAATCCCTTGGATCAGTGCAACATAGTAGCGACTAACAGGGCTTACCATACCTCCTCCAAATTAACATTTTTATTAAAAAGTACACTTTTGTGATAAAAAGTGAGATACCATCAGATTCAAACAGAACCATTAGGACCTATAACATACTTATAGAAAAACTTAAACATAATGGATTCATCCTCCCTATATAAATCCCAGGAATGTTCTGTTACATTTTTATGAAGGTCATCTATGATTTTATCTTCAAATTGAAAAATCAATTTAGCCTACATCTACACGAACTCTTCCACCATTATTTTTTTGGCATTTAATCCTCCGGTCATGATTAGGTGTTTCTTGGTGATCTAGTCTTCCTTCTCTCTGTCAGTTTCCACGAGAAATGTTTCCCCATTCTACCTTTCTACATCCTCTTTAGAAGCATTAAAATACAAGACCTTCTAATGCATATCTTCCTTAGCGTGCATAATAATGTCCCATGGCTCCTCTGTGGCCTCTATGACCACATCCCACACCATTCCAGCTGCAATAAAAACCAGTTCTCCCTCATCAACTTCCTTACCCTCCTGAGGCGCATGAAAAGGGGTAGCACAAACCACCAAGACATCCAGGTTAACCTCCTTCTCTTGAACTTTTTTAAAATGATAATCCTTAATTACTTTTTTCCCAACCTTTTTAGTTGATCTAGTCTCCATAGGCTTTGGGAGATAAGAGTCATCCTTGCAATATTTGAAATTTACCCTCTTATGCAAAATGTAGCTACCCAGATCCCTACATTATTTCTATCCCTTCATCCTGCTTGGGTTTTGGAGCCCTCTTATGGATCCTCCTTTTCACTTTCCTGTAAGGGGAGGCCATCACTTAACCTATCCACAGAATTCATCCCTGATGGGTAGTCATACCTATTGGAAACATTATAAATAGAGTCTGATCCCAAGCCATCAAAACAGTTACTGATGTTAATCAAGGGTAGGGTCAGATTCTGATTAGCTCTGCCCCAACCCTTTAACCACTTCCTCGGTTCACCAGGTGCTCCTGGGGAACCTGGTGCTCCCTGAATCTACATTTGGATCTATATTTTTTTTGTTTCCTTAGGACCCTTGCCTACCATAGTATCTTCTTCATAAGTAGGAATCCTCATAGAATCCATGGACCGGTACCCCTGACCTCAGAACAAGCTCTCCATGACCTTTAATCCCTTAATCCACCATCTCCACCCCAAATCTTTTGTCACATTATCCTAAATTTATATTATGTTCACATCATTTAGATCCACTCTATCTTCCCTCACACTACCATTGTGGATCAACTAACTAAAGGAAGGAGTTTTGGCTAGGTTTGGCTAGGTCTGGCATGAGTCTGCTAAAGACATGAGAAACCATCGTGTTGTTCTGATGCACCACATCATTCTTCACAGGTTGGGATGAGACATGATCTACCTCAGAGGCCACATTGCTGATCCCTGGGTTACTGGCGGAGCACCCGCACTCTGCACCCTTTCCTCCATTAACATTCAAAACAGTATTCCGCTACTCCAACACCTCTTCATCAGACACCTCTGGATCCTTGTCACAACCACATCCCCTCCTCCTCGCAGACTTCTAAGACCCCCTATGACCGACGTCCAACAAGTGTCCCAAGAACATACATCCAGAACAAAAATCTATCTAGGATTCATAGAACACCTGCTGCTTTCAGTGATACTCCCCACCCAATTTGATCTACACAGATTCGAATGGAGTTTTTGACACATCCATTTCCACACAAACACGCGGATTAACCAGGTGACTTAGAGCCTCAATACGACAATCCAATCGCATATATCTTCCAATTAGATTTACTAGAATTATCACAACAGAAGGATTCTATAAAGGTAGGGGATATTGGTAAGTCATACCCATGTGACCATTGAAGGAGTATCACACTTCATATGGAAATCTAAGGATCACTGGAATAGGTAAAAAATGAAGTTGTTGATGTTTTGAGGAGAATATGACCAGACCTTGAAGTGGTCTGCCTCTAAAAAAATGAACCATTATGTGCCTATTATCCAAAAGAACCACTGTCTCCCTATAATGTAACTCCCAGGAAATGAATATGTACCCTTAGAATAAATCAACAGAGGGGAATCACTGTTTAAACCTAAAAAATCAAGGTATGCTTTATTAGATCTAAGGACTCAGAGAATTGTGTAGTTGATAGTGAAATATTAGGTCACCCATACATCATGTCTATGACCTTCAGAATAAGAAAAACAATATGGAATGATGGAAGGAATGTAGGATCTGAGAAAGAAGAGAAGGAGAAATACACTTTCTTGTTGGGTGGTGAGGATCCATCCCCCATCGATGGGGGAGGGACCGACATAGAGGTCATCGCTGTCACAGAGAGGAGAAGACTGCCAGGGTTCCTCCAGAGCACTCCCCTCTAGAGTGGTGTATTAGGTTCATAGATATGTCAGGGTTTCCAAAAAAAGGCCTCAAATGATGCCATATGTGTTGTGAGATGGTGATTTTTATTCTATTCAAACTTCAATAATGTTGGTGGTCCTCCCAACAACATAAAAAATTAGACATGAAATCCCATAACATGTCCTCTAGAACCTTAATAGTCCACTCAGTCTGACCACCAGTTTGGGGATGAAATGATAGGATAAAAAGGAACTAAGTCCAATGGGAATACTAAAATACTTTCCATAATTATGATGTTATGTGAGCATCATAGTTTGAAACTATCATTGAGGGAACTCTGTGATGTCAGACTATCTTCTACACATAAAGAAATCCCATGATCACTACAAAACTCAACTCAGAGATAACATGGAAGTGGTCTAACTTGTTGAGTGGATATATAGTTACCAAAATGGATACCTTTCCTCTATAATTTTGTGGGATTATCTTCATGAAGGCAATATATATACCCTCACACTTTGACTTAGCAACCTCAAGGTGTTAATCTAAAATCACTGGAACCTAGTTCCCAACATTCACTTGTTGTCAAGTGAGGCATCAAGAGATAAACTATGATACCCACTTCTTCATTCCTCACCACCATAACTAAAATTACAGGTCATTGTACATGTTTTACTCATTTGTATGTACAAAAATTGGGGACATATGAATCTCCCTCAAAACCACCTCTTGAAATTTCACTTGTACCATCATCGATCCTATAAAAAGGATTATGTTCTCCTGACCTTTACAAAATCCATCAAGAGAATGTCCAGTGGATATCGAGATATGTAATGTCTCATAGTCAGTACCTACATGATGTGCCTCTAATAAACAATATAGTACTATAGGGGTGACGATATTCAACATAAGGTAAGAAACAACATCCTTATACAGTATGGAAAATCCCAAAAAGGCTAAATACTCTGATGCCTTGCTCAAAAATTATGAACAAGATCTCTTACCGAGAGAATCTTCTACCATGACCCCCTTCCCAAGAGTATAGACTATCTATAAGTGGTAATCCTTGAGGAATTATATTCATTTCCTCAATGTCAAGTTAATATCCTGAAAAAAGATATTTTTACAACTCTTGTGGTAGGAATAGATTATATGTTGTCCAACCATTAGATATTGTCATGACATCTTCAGGGTGAAGACCCCCGCTACCAGCTCCAGATTATGGGTCATGTTGTTATGCTCATGTGGTCTCAACTATTGTAACCCATAGGTGATCAATAACTTTATGTACACAACAACACATTAAAGATTAGTTATAATGGAATAATAGAACACTATATACTCAACACCCTTCTCTGGAAGTCTCAATATAGTGGATTTTTTTCTTCCAATGCTGCAAATCAAAAAAATATAGCTGACACCACTTTTTACACAAGAAAGGATACCCATTTTGGTTCAATGTAATAAAGGGTTCCACAATCTTAGAGAAAATTAGTAGGAATCTTTGATAGTATCATGTAAACTCAAGTAAGCTCCAAACCTCAGTCACACTCTTGGGTGGATCCTAAGATAACATTGAAAAAACCTTCATCAGCTCCAAAACTACAATTTCCTCTAAGATTACATGTCCCAAAAGGAGGACCTCTCAAATAAAAATTGAAACATTGAAATATTACCAAAAATATGGTTCTCTAAAGGTATTTTCTATACCATCATTACGTGTCCTATGTGCTCCTCTTCATATCTAGAGTACTCTAGGATGTTGTCAATGAAGACTACCATGAACCGGTAAGAGAAATGATGAAAGATATGGTTCATTAGTCATATGAACATTGTTGGGTAATTCACCATGCCAAAGGAAATACCCAATTAATATTAATGACCATATCAAAATCAGAAGTCCTTCTTCGGTATATCCTCATTTAGAACATGGAGCTAGTGATAAATTGATTTGCCGTTAATATTTGATAACAATATCACCCCCTTTAGCTGGTCAACAAGGTCATTGATCCTTAGTATTTGATACTTATTCTTCATGATCACTTGATTCATGTGATGATAATTCACACACAACCTCAATCTCCCATCCACAGTCTTGGAAAAAAAATTTGGGCTGGCTAGGGTGACAGACTGGGTCTGAAAAACACCTTCATCTGAAACTCATTTTTCTACACCTTCATCTCATGAATCTTTGCAAGATCCAAATGATATGTTGCTAAAGAAATTGGGGTTTTCCATGGGTGAAATTATATGAATATTTTGGTCTTCTAATGGGGAGGAAATCTAATCACATCTTTATGGAATATTTCGTCATACTCTGCCACCACATTAGGAAGCTGGAATCAAATAGAATCTACTACTCCATGTGTAATACTAGGCAACCAGTGAGTAATTAGATATATTCTTCCATGTATAAGCCTATTCTTATCTACCTAGGCTTCATTATTACCATTGAAAGAAAAACTCATCCCATCTATATATACACACCATAACCTCAGTTTAAATATAAAATATGTGCATGAACTGTGAATGTCTATTCAATACCAAGTATGATGTAATATGCCTCATCACTAATACAAAGTGATCCCTATAGAATATTTCTCCCATAAGAGTCTAGTAACACTATTGGAAGAAGATTTTAATTTCTGAATCCACACCAATAGGATTATCTAAACATAAGTGTTCATCCAGAGGATCAACCAGAATCTCTGGGTCACAAATGAAGGATGTAACAAGAAAAGATTGGATCATGAGTATGTCTATCAGTAATATATATAAGTTATAAAATACATAGATAATATCCCTAATCCTCCCTAGTTTCCTTTTTTCATAAGCCTCCACATCCTATAGCGATCCGCTTCCATGACCACCATCTCCCTAATCTTGGTGTGGACTATGTGGGGGTGGTGAAAATAATAGATCAAATCAGCTTCCACCTCATGCTACTGTCCTAGATTATTTACTAGGTCCACCACATTAAAGAACACATTGATTGAACCAATTACACTACTTGGGTTTTCCATAATCTGTATATCTGTCAACTGTATGGTGGATCAGAAAATCCCACATGAGATTACCCCGATCATCAGAAGAGTAGAACCACCTCTATCTAGGCAGTCCATAACTATTTTGAGAGCCCTGAACTATATGCCCTATATATTGAGATCACCTCTTGAAGTATATCTCATCCCTGGATCCCTATTTTCTAGAAATATATCCACCACCAAATCATGATCGAATGATCCTATGTAAGTAGGAATGATAAGAGGTTTCACATTAGCCCAATGATCTATGCCGAGAGAACTCAAAAGTCCATGAATGGAAGAATTAATATAAAACCACAACCATGGATTATTATGAGAGGTTTCTGAACCTCAATGAATAATATTCCAAAATCACACTTCCTTACTAAATCTATAGAGTCTCCAAGATATGAACTGCTGAAATCATAAATTGATACAACTCATCAATGAAAAAACTCTAAAACTCTATCCAAGAAAGAGTCACCTTTTCATAAGATAGATTAACTAACCCCCACAATATCCCTATTTATCCATGAAGAAAGATCACTTTTTAGACCACCATCCAATCTAGGGGTGTATTAATAAGGAATAAAACTCATGTAACTAGCCCAATATTGTGCTTAGTTGCCTGGGGGTCAGGCTTAACCCAAAATATGAGGAGTCACTATCCAAAAATCATGAAGTGTAGTCTACCATTGTGCCTCATCCAATAGTACTAATGGTGCCACCTACTTCTGAAAACGTTTTTTTAATACTGGTAAATCACACGGAGGTACCACCTCCTAAAAAAGTCCACATATTAAAGCTTCATCATCGTTGGATGATCCTCAGGATCCATCCATGGAGTCATCTATTGAAATCATCATGGATGTGTTTTGAAATAGGCAATATATACCACAATCAAGATAATATTTGGGGAGTTGACTCAAGAAGGACATGAAAGATATAACCCATTCCTACATGATGTATATATTAATGTTTTTCCTATAACCAGTGCATACATTTATTTAATCAAAATAATGTTGTTAAAGTCTTGGTGCATGAATACATTAATTTCCACACCAACACTAGATTCCATGGAATGAGAGATGAAATCAAAACACATTAACACTATTTCACTAATTCCCAAACTAACCAATAAACTAGAAATATAAATATAATAGTCCCAGTATGAAATAATTCTATACCACTCTATCATTACCTAACCCACTTGGGCTCACTTGGTGGGTGATAACGTGAGATTAAAACCCACCTCCAATAGTCCAAGTGAAAGCAACAAGCATCGAGTAGCCATATCACAATCATGGGAGGACTTATCCAAAGGTACCTAGATACACACACACACACATATCCAAATATATATAAAATTATGAAAGGGAATAACAATTGATTTCAAATCAGAGAATTTATCTATATCCCACAATCAGAGTGTGAAATAGTAATGTGAAACATAATGTTCTAAATATAGTCCCACCAAACCTATAAAATAAAATTAAACTTCTAGAAGGATGGGAATACAGTCTTATATAAATAATGGTATGAACCAAAATCAGACTATCTCAACTAGTATCCATTTCCTCTCGGTCCACCATTAAACCCATATAACGACTAATCATTTTCATAGTACAATGCTTGTGTGGGAAGATCCCATACAAGGGTGAGTATAACAATACCCAATAGGACACCTTGAAATCAACAAAATAAATCACAAAGGTAATAATCAGATCAACATCATAATGGATTTTCAATAAGAATATGATACATAAAATAATATTCCAGATATACCCATGATAGACTCTAATTATCAGGGTAAGGTCCCAATCATAGATACAAATTAGGATTTATGCTCGAGGTTTCAATGTAACACTCACCTGAGAAAACTCACCACATGAGTATAAAAATAGAGATAGAAGTCCTCATAGAAACCCTTCTTTTTGGGTCTCACCATAGAGAATTATATAATGGAACATAAAAGAGGCCGATACATAGACAGGGGATTACACTTAGGGTCATAATGGATAAACAAAATCTTAAATGTATTAACCCACTAAGTAGGGGATCTACACCTGGGTATGATAGTCATGCAGATTCCTAAAAACCCACCTTAGAAAGATTATATGAATATTATACTGCCCTATCCCTCATAAGAGATTACTAAAACTCTATCTGAGATCGATACCATAAATTGGATCAAATCCTATACTTCAAAGAATATGAATCACTCTACCCTCAGGGGGGACAAAACAAAGGAACACACCCTAAGGAAAAAAGTAAATGATGAAGATAAAAATGGCCTCAAAATACCCCACTAAATGTGCATGGTTTTCATATAGTCTATATTATGTTTCCTTCTAACCTCGTGTCGGTCTGTGTGCTTCAACACATGCCTATGTACTCTGACCATACTCGTGTACCTAACCGTGCATGTGTACAAGGCCATTCTTATGTAATCCAGCCATACCTATGTACCAAGCCATGTCCATGACCATATAACTCTAATTTACACACCAATCTTACATCCATGGGTTATATGGCATTGGTCACATGTCACACAACACATAATATTTTATTTTACGGGTAAATCCTAGAGTCATAGGGGGGAATGCAATTTGTTTTTTGATATACACACTATTTGGTAAATAATTTTCTAGAATTAAAAGGTTATTCACATGTCCAAACAAATTTCTTCTACCTTGAATTTCACCTCAAATATTTCCCTAAAATTGAGGATCTGGTTTGACCAAGACTTTCCATAACCGGTGGCCATATTCTATTTATCTGATATATTTGTTAAATGATTCCCATTTCTCCATGCAATCAACATACACCAAAATCTGAAATAGGTAACACTAATCTAATCTTGGTGTAACTCTAATCATCCACCATCATTATTGCACCTTGATCACTCCATCAATCATGAACCCGAATGCATAGGGACAATCAATTCTGCTAATGAACAGTTTTTCAATGATTGTCCACCGAGTATTAGTTTCAATATTAGTAAAAGAAAACACCGGTGATAAATGGTAAAATAATAGGGGAAGAAATTTATAAAAAAACACTAGAGGGATAAACCATAGAAATTGTTTGGGATGGCCAAAATTTCTTCTTGTAATAATGATGAATAAATAACTGAAAACAAAAAGGTAATATCAAAATATTAATTACAGGAAGATAGATCTATACCCTAAAATGTGACTGACACATGAATCAATATATTAGTAGATTTTATTCTCATTATTAATTGGATAATAAATATAATATTAAACCAATAAAAAACAACATCCTCTATCGTATTTAGAGAATTTTTTTTATGAATAATAGTTCAAACCATTTTCGTTGATGAGATCCATGAACTCGATTGGCACACTAATCGCCAAAGAAAGATCCATTAATGATTATACAAGAATAGTCCTCTAATTATCCCATCTCAATCTCTAGGGTTATACAACCAAAACTATGGATTTCCTATAACCATACTTATATAGAAGAGTTTAGGTATGGTTAATTAAATAAAAATTAAATTAGTCAATTTATCAGTTTATGAATGCTTCCATGACAAATCTTTTATGAAACACCCAGTGACGATGAAGGTTATGCAATGAATTGGGTAAAAACCACAATATAAATTTAATGGGGGTATCCATTTTATGATCTGAGACCCCATTTGGAAGATATTGAATTATTTCTAAAAAAACACACACCCATGATATGTTATATTTAAAGATTTTATTATATTAATATTGGGTCTCCTCATGCCCCAAAATCTCATACTGACCCATCAATTAACCTTAAAAATATTTCTTAAAATATTCTAAAGCTTCAAAATGGAAAAATAGATTCATTTCATGAGTGAACACACCCAAAAAAATGTATGACTCATTATAGTGATATATGCATGGTTGGTGAAAATTTTAAAAAACCATGAAACCAAATCATGTAGATTTCCTAGAGGAGGTTGTAGCCTCATATGATTTGGAAAATAAAGTGAAAATGTAATTAATGATAAGAAAATCCATTAATTAGACAATAATGCTCTATATTCAATGGTTTTTACTAATATTCCCACTACCTATCAAGCTTATAAACTCCAAAGGAATCCCAATTAAATTCAACCCATTTCCTAGTGAATTATTGGCATATTTTTTAAGATCATATTTTGGATTTCATGGTTTTTGCTTACATGAAATTCATTATTCATTGTGTTGTTAGATCCTCTCTTCTTCCTTGGAAAAAATCCTTAGAATTTTTATGTGGTGGTCATATATGATGTGATATTCTCAGTTTAGTGATTGAGCAGTTCTAGATCTTTCTCCTTTGGTGAATCTAGGTGATATCCTCCATTATTTAGAAAATTTTACCTCTTTCATCCCCATATAGTGGTAGCTCATTATGTTGTTTATTGTGGAAAATACTAATGATAATTCTTAACCCTTATGATGATTTTATCTCTCATTTATCCTAGAATAATATTACCCTTGATTATTTTTATAACTAATTGATCATTGGGGTGATATTTATTTGATATTTGGATGAAAATTCCATCATATCATGATGGAATTATAAGAGAATGATGTTATTTGGATTGGAATGGCTAGTGTATATTCCACTATCATGAATGTGTGTCGTTCATGGATTTTCAAATAAATCTATGTCCATTAGAGATTCCCTATTTTTTTGGAAGAATTGTGTAAAATTGGATAATTGACAATGGAATTAATTTGTAAATATTTATTGTATTAGTATTAGAAGTGTGTCATGAGTAGCCGGGATCCATTGGAGGATGTTACAGCTAAGGTACACCACTTTTCTGATTTCTTATTATGTTTGAAATTTAATTATATTATGTCAACCTTTGAATCGTTGATACAAAATATATATTGTATCTAGAATGTCATTTGAAAAATATTACAGCCCTCCCATGGGTGGTTTGTCATCTTTTCAGCTAGGTGGTTATATCCCATAAGTCTTTTGGAATGAATTCCATTTACCTTTGAATATTATTTTCCTTGTAAAAAATTAATTAATTATAATTTAGTTATAAAAGTTTAATTTTGAATACCTGTGTATGAGTATAACCATGTGGAAATTCATGGAGACTGAATATATTTGGATTGACTCTGAATACGATGTTAGGCTTTTCTTAGTTTGGAGTTGACTCTATTTGTGGTTGGTGGTCCATTGTATTCAACCCTATAGTATTATGCATGGTTTATTGGCTTGTGGTATTTAGTTCAAAACCTTGTGAGAGTGACCCCTAAAATTCATAATGAGTTATGGATTACAAGTAATGTTTAATGAATTAATGACCCTTAATCCTTATTTAATTAAAGAAACAATTGCTAATATAATTGTAAAAAGTTATAAGGGCCATGATGTAACATTGTGCACTAGCATGATCCTTCCACCAATAGAATATGCTTGAACACTAAAGAAAGCCTTAGATATATGGACTCTCATTGATCACATTTGTGCGCATGTATAGCTTGTGAGACCATGTTTGGTGTATTGATCACATGTTGGCGCATGAGTATCCATGTGACACATGTATAATTGTTGCTGCCATGAGTTTTTTTACACAACTAGTTAAACCATGTTAGATGACGATCAACCCTTAGAGGGGAGTGCACACGACAAGTGGATGTGATGATGATGAACCTATATATAAGATAGGGTCATGATTGCCTTATGGCCTACCTCGAATCTTAATACCTTTTGGATAACGAGTAACATGCTAAAAACCAATTCCTTGATGATATTGAACAACATTATAGAACTTGATTCCTTTAAATTTATGAATACATGTTCCCTAGTTGTCCTCTTGTCTTGACAAAATAATCAATTATTTAAGGATACTTAGTAACATGTTCTGTAACTTGGTGGCTAGATATTGATCCCTTATAAAATATATTTTGACTACATTATAATATGGATCTAAAGAAAGTGTATAACGGGGTTCATGGTGTCTTTTTAATCACATATCTACTCTATATATGGGTGTTGTGGGTTATTTGTTTTTGGTGATTGTATTCTATGAATGTGTTGTAATTTATTATTTCTTTACTTTCTGATGGGATTGTCACATACTAATACACTTAAATTACTAGTTTCTTAGTACACAACATATGTTGTGTCTTACCAAGTTTTACGCCCACCCTACTAAGGATCCAATGAAACTTTGGGTACTAAATAATTCCTCACTCGTTACAGGTATAGGTTGGGAAGAGGATTGGGTGTTAGTTCACAACATTTTTTTTGAACAGTGATTCCAGACTTCTTCAAAACATCTAGACTGATTTTAAGATGAGCTTTCACCAAAAAATAATGAACAAATAAAATATTTCCTGAATTATAGGAAAATAAAATAATTATTCCTTAAATATAAACCTAAAATCCAATTAAAGTAGAATTATTAGTAAAAAAATGAGTTTGTTTGTGAGAAAAAGATCAATACAAAACATTATTTAATGACATTGATATACTAAATAACATAACCCTTTCTTATGATTAAAAAATCCATAAACTAAATAAATTAATATAAACATAGCATATTTTTAATTAACTTTTCAAAAAATTGTATGTGAATATTACTTAATCGAAAATAAGAAAATTCTGAAAATGGTTTGGTTGGAAACAAAAAATAATATCACACATAAAACATAAATAAAAAATAAGGTTGCAAAATAATTGGACTTTAAATAATTTATTTTAGATTACATATAATTTAAACTCAAGGGAAAATGAAGATTATGGTTTCCGGTGAGAGGTTGGATTGGTAGTATGTTGAGATTCATCAGAAGAATAATATGAGATTATGAAATCTATAACTATTTAGTGTACATACAATAGAACCCCCGTCATCTCATAAATTTTTTTGTTAAATGGTACAACCCACTCCCTAAAAATGTTTCCTTGAATACTAACTCGCCTCTAACACTTTAACAAAATTAACCATCAATAAATTCTGAACGATCTTAGAATAAAAAATATACTTCTGCATTATTCTTCCTAAATGGTTTAGAAAAAATCATAATCCTAGTTTTGTAAAAGTAATTCATTAAAGACTTTCTTTCTAACTATCCAAAAATCATGAAATCGTACACTATCACATTGAAAACATTGAATATTTTAATACTTTTCTTAAATAAAATCATAGAGAATCTCCATCGTTCTCAACATATCATCATATCCTTCTCCACTATTTGTTGAAACTCTTCCCTAAATAGTACTGGAGACTCTTACAAAGATAAATTGAAGTGATTTTTTTTGATATCACTGAAATATGACTTTTATACGATATCCTTTATGATAATTCTAACCCTTATAGGGTTAAATCTATTTAAATCATGAGAATATTTTCTATAAATTGGTTTCCAATTCAAAATTTTATATTGTAGCTAAAGACAATCGTGATCTAATTTGGAAATAGATGTATTTATCAAGTCTTCAATATCCTCCCAAGAAATCACAAGTTATGTTTAATGATTTTGAACTTACATTTCAATATAAAAAATCTTGAAAAAAGGATTTTAGATATTTTTTGAGTAAGATAAAAAAATGGAATTATCCTTAGATTCTAATGGCACTTCATAAACCCTTGCAGAGGGTTCTATGACTTAAGATAATTGAACTGACTATACTTATAATCGTTTCCAAGATAAAGATGAAAAATCTCAAAAAAAAAACATTTATTACTTTTTTATAATCTTCAAAATTCCATTACATGGAATTTTTAATAAAATAATTAGATTGATTTTATAATAATTTAGTTGAAGAAGAAATAGAATAACTAAATTTCTCAATAAAATGAGTTCCTCTATTCTCTACAAAAGTGGAGAATGATAATGTTCCTTATTTGGATGTTCCTACCCATAAATAACTTTCTCATCTATTTATTTATCAATTATTGTAGGATCCTCACTTATATGAGGTATCAGGAAAAGCACAAAATCACTATCTTCTAGAGCAAATTATTCTTTATAAACTATAATAAACTTAATAACACCCCCAATTATGGATGGAATGTTCTCATCTATAAAATTCCATCTTCTGGGGATTTTAGAAATATTTTCACAACCAATAGATTAATCCTATAAACATAAATCTATTTATGGACTAGAACTAGATCCTTTCAAACTTGATTCACTAATTTTATTTTCACCAATACTGGTAAATCTAATGAATTTGAACTATGATGTTCCCGATTATTATGATCTCCTAGTGGATCATTTTCTTATATACCAACATGAATAAGATTTCATTTGTTTACACTCTAAATGAAACCAATTTTTCTTATAGGTTCATAAAAATAAAATTGTTGTGTTGGCATCTTAAACAAACCCTTATATTACTAATCACACCATCTTATAAAGAATTAGAGACATCATCATAATATAGAGATAAAAATAAATGCTGACAACATTTTAGATATATCAGTTCATGTATCGTTTTATATACCAAATTATATTGAACATATTGTTTCTCAGTAATAGGAACATGATATACATGTCTAGAAAAGGTGAATTTTTAGACTTAGTAATTCTTGCAACAACTTCTATTTGAATGAACTTCAAAAACATCTTTTGGTTAACTTTTAAATGTTTTACCAACTTGTTCTTACCATAAGAAGTTATGAAAATACAAGACATGATATCCAAAGAATTATTAAATCCATCTATGATAGAATATAGAGTTAAATTTAAATTCCTTTCACGAGGAAGATTATAAATCTGATTTAAATCCACTTTCAAAACTAAAAACTCATTTTCATTTAACTTTAAAAAATTATGTCCTCATAGTCACCAAATATGAAAAATTTGTCTCATAAACTTCCATTATTTATATTTATAAATCATATTTTAAAATTCGTTCATCAAATATGAACTCTATCCCATGAAATTCTAACACATTCTTTATCAATAGATTGTATCAGACCACCATTTGAAGTCTATAACTTGCCTTTCTAGTACCCAATGATCTATACTGAAAACATTTTTTTTCACACAATAGGGACCAGTCTAATTAGTTTTATTAGAATTTTTCATAAAAAATATGTCTTATAGTGTTTAGGGGTAAAGAATTCGTGGGATTGAAAGACTAAGAGTTTGGGAGATTGAAAGGTAAAGGGTTTGAAAGTAGTTAAAAGGGAAAGAAAATAACTCTAACTATTTTAGGTGAGAGTATACTTTATAAAGATCATATTTTTGTAATCATTATTGTTTTCAAAATAAATAAAAATATAGTTTTGGAAAATAAAATATATAGAATTAAATTTTGATAAAATGAATTAAATATTAAACAAACAACATAATATATAATCATTAAAAACAAATACTTTAAAATGAAAATAAAAAACTATAAATATAAATAGATATTAATAAAATTTTTAGTATTTAATTATAATTAAATAAATATAACACCGTAATAAAATAAAAACTAGAAGTAGGAAGTGATTTAGTAAAAATATTAGCATGTTGAGGCTCAACATTAATAAATTCTAAAAAAATGTCTCCCTTATGGAGATGATCACTTAGAAAGTGGTAATGAATATCAATATTCATAGTTATATAATGGATTATAGATTTTTTAAATATTTATAGCACAATTATTTTCACATAAAATAAGAACACAATCCAAATTGAGTCTAAATTCTGGTGGTGTGTATTTCAGCCACAAAAATTGTGCATAGAAATCACCAGAAATGAGGTTTTATTCTTCCGCATTTGACAATATAAATGGATGTTACTTATTACGAAAAAATAAAAATAGGGATTTATCATAAAACTTATTGGTTCCTAATTTTATTTTTTATCTAAGAATTAGCCTAAAAAATCATTATATAAGTATAACATTATATCAAAAATAGTAATTTTTGGATTAAGTAATGAAAATGAAATAGTTACTTTTTATTATCTCAAAATCCTTTTAATGAAAATTAAATGAGACTCATTTGGATTTGATTAAAATAATTCAGAAAGAAAAATATAAAATGGAATATATGTTCTTTTAGAATTAAGGTATAATAAACTACCAATCATACATTTATATACTTTTTTGTCAACTGGTTTACCAGTTTCATTCAAATCATGTTTTATGTTAGTAAACATAGGAATTATATATGGATTACTATTTTAAAGACCAAAATTTTTCAATAAATCCACAATTTATTTACATTGATTCATAAAATTTCTAAAATTCTTTTGAATGATTTGAAATCTAATAAAAAAAATTTAATTTTGTTATGATACACCTTTCAAACTTTTTCTACATAAGTTTTCAAGAATCCTTACTAATATTTTTATTAGTAAAACAAAAAATAATACCATCTTCATAAATTTGATATAATAAAATATCTTAATAAGTGATTTTGATAAAATTAGTAGGATTAAACAATCCTATAGAGAAACGTTTTTCTAAAATAAAAGAGATCAACCTTTCACACCAATCCCTCAGTGATTGTTTAGGATAATAGAGATTTATTATTTTAAAATCATATTTTAGTTGAGGATGATTTTTAAAACTTTAGGGTTGTTCAAAATAATATCCTTCCATTAAATTCACATTTTACAAAAGCATATTTAACATAAATATATTATAATCTAAATTTCATATGAGATACATTGGCTAAAAGGATTACAATGATGTAAAACCTAGAAAGAGGGGAAATGGTCTTCCCATAATCTATAACGTCCTCCAAATTGAATACCTTATAAACTATACAAGACTTATAACTAATAATTACACCTTTATTATCATTATTATTCCTAAAAACATATTTAGTTACTATTATAGGGTAGTTTTTGGGGAAATTATATAATTCCCATACATTGTTTCTCTTAAACTATTTTATCTTTTCTTGCATAGCCAGTATCTGAAACTCATTATATAAGGATTCTCCAATATACTATGGTTTAAAATGGGATTGGAAGGAATAATACTTCATTAGGTTTCCAATATTCCTCATATTCTAAACTCCTTCATCTAGAAATCCTATAAAAATATCTAAAGAATGGTCCTTCAATGTCTTTGTTTGTCATGGTAAGACACTTTTAGGTTCCTCAGTTTCATTTTCATCAGAATTGGACTAGTCACGTTTATGATCTAATTTACTTTATAACATATCACTAGAATAATCAATACTCAATATTTTTAAAAAATAAATTTCTTTATCTATATTTATTTTACTATGATCAAATGGATGTCTCTCATAAAACTTCACTTAAAATGGTTCTCCAACTATCCTTGAATATTAATTAAACACACTAAACAATTTATAAGGAACATAATACCCGAATAATATTCCTTAAACAACCTTTGGATCAATATTACCCTGATTTTACTTAGTATTCAAGATATACACCACACATTTAAACAATTTAGAGAATCAAAATTTAGTTTTTATAGTATTCCATAACTCAAAATTTGTAGTTTTATGATGTTGTATTATTAAAAAGCTTTTGAGGATATGAAATATTGTACTAATAACTTATTCCCAAAAATAAATAGGAAAACTATAAAATCTTAATATTGTTTTATCTATTTATTAAATAGTTATATTTTTAATTTCAATAATCCCATTTTGTTGAGGTGTTATTCAAATAGAAAAAGTATGTTTAATACCAATATTTGAGTAAAAATAATTAAATTATTGATTCTAAAATTAACCCTATGATTAATTCTCAATGAGAATAATTTAAAATATTTTTCATTTTGAACCGACATATAAAAACTCTAAAATTATGAAAAAATTTCACTTTTAAATTTTAAAATATAAACCCAAGTAAATATAGAAAAATCGTCAAATAAAACATAAAAAATTATTTTTATAGCCCAGATTACTACTCTTGTAGGTACAAAAAATCTATTTGGATATGTTTTAAAGGTTTAGATATGGAAACTTTGTTGATAGATTTGAAAGGCATCTTATACTTCTTACATATTTGGAATCCATTAAAAATACATTTCTCATCAAACATAAGGGAATGTGTATTAGAAACTAAATTTTTATTAGATTACATTGATAGAGAAAATATATTACAATTACCATGCCTTGTATTCCATATCCAGGATTGACTTACATTATCATTTAAATAGTTCACATTTTTTAATATTATATAAATTTAAGTTGTTTGTTGCAAAAAATAGAGAAATATAATAATATAAATTAAAAGTAAAACCATCATCATTTAGTTGAGGGATACTTATTAGATTATTCTTAAACATTGGATCATAGAGAAAATAATTTATCTGTACAGATTTAAGATCTCCAACGGCCCCAAATACAATGTTATTGCCTTTATGATTATTGCCAAATGTAACCAAACCACTATCAAAATTAGATATTATATGAAATTTGGAAATATTTCGAATCATATTACTTGAATATAAATTATACCTATACCATATAATTTTTTCCCTATTCCCTTTCAACTACTATAATATCAAACAGGTGTTCATTTTGACACCCAAATTCTTTTTGGTCCTAAAATATAATCAAACAATGATATGGGTAACTAGATAAGTTTAATTTTACTAAAAAATATTGAATTAATTATTTAAAAGTCTCTAAAAATATAATTTTTCCAAATAATACTAATTTAAGGATTCCTTAACCAATAATTATTATTATAGTGACAAAAATTCTAATATAAAAACAAGTAAAATTAAACATGGTTTGTTTTTTTAAAACAATTTTTTTTTTTTTTAAAGATTTTAGGTTTTTCCCCATTACTACCAAGACCATATTTTTATTTTATATAAAATTATTTCCAAGAGTTTTATTTTAATCTTATTTTCATCTAGTAATCACACTAGAAGTTATTTTTAAATATTATACTTCAATAAGATAATTTTCAATTTTTCTTTCATGTTTAGTACATCTTGAATTATATTTGCTAAATTGTTCTTTCTTATATAAGTGATTTTTATAATAATATTATTCTTAATTAGGAAAAATTATAAATTTTATTAATATATTTATTCCTTTTACTTATATATTATTACATTTCTTCTAGTATTGAGAAATAAATAAATAATTTATCAATAGAAATAATTTCAGAATCAGAATCGAAAGTAGGAGAATATTATGAATCCCCCTTATCATATTTAGACATAATAAAAATATTTTATTTCAAATTTGATTGTTCTTAATATGATTCATAAAATTAATAATCACTTGATTATTTAGATACACTATGGGTAACCTTAATAGGATTTTTAACTTTTTATATATACCAAAATTTCATTTAAAGCTTCATTTACTTCTTTTAAATTTTTTTCCTTTCCTTGAGCTATAAACAATCATGTTCGATAAATCCTTATTGCTTTTATTCATAACTTCTGATATATTTTCGATCCCAAAAACATATCTTGTATTCATTGAAAGGTTATAAAAACCCTTTGTCCATTCTATAAAACACATTGAATCTTTTAGCTTGTTGAACAATATTCTCTTTTAAATTTAAATAAAATTTACTCTCAGAGAATATAACATAAACTCTTCATTTTTCACCATTGGGAATAAAAAATTGAGTGTTGTGTGTCCCTTTTTTATTATTCATTGATCTTCATCCTTTAATTTCATGTAATATTCAAAAACCATAATATTACATATAAATTCATTCATCTTTAATTATTTAATAGTATTTATCTATCTAATTACAATAGAAATTCCATTACATACAACGGGTAGAACTCTAAGAAATTTCAAATATTGATCTGGTTCAAGAATTGGTGTTCCAAGAGTAGAAACATTGTTGAACATTTCTTTCGATATTCTATTCATATGAGTAATAAATTTATCTTCATAAATTTTGAAAGTGTCAAAATTTAATTTAGTAGTTTTGTATCTCAATTTTCTAACACTGTCAGTCGATTCATATTCAAAAATTATTATCTACGACATTTTATAAGAATTATCCCATTAACAGACACAATTAAACTCATATGTTGGACTTCCTTAAATAATAATATTCATACCTCTTGAATTTAGATCAAATTCATAGTCTTTGGTAGCCTGCCATTTTTCTTCTTCTTCTTTGGGAAATTAATATGTCTTAACATCCTTCATATAAAATTTAAAATCAAGATTCTTAAAATATATAACCATTCAAGATTCCAAGTATTCACATTTTTTACCATTGAAACATGGATCCCCAATCATACACATACATTCATTAT
This sequence comes from Viscum album, assembly GCA_963277665.1. NCBI lineage: Eukaryota > Viridiplantae > Streptophyta > Magnoliopsida > Santalales > Viscaceae > Viscum > Viscum album. The sequence goes on from OY728160.1 coordinate 1,927,808,042, forward strand.
GGTAATCCATTGACTTCTTTCATTATCTTGATATGTAACTCAATATTAGTAGATATAAAAATAGATATTTAATTGAGAAGCCTTCTAATAAAAATTTTTAGGTCGGAGTATCACATATTGAAAATTTATTTCCCACTTCTTAAAAAAAACTAAAATAATTTTTAGAAAAGTTTTCACCCAAAAATAAGTATCAAGTAAAATAAATCATGAATTCCAAAAAAAAATTATTATTATCTTAAATATAATAATGAAATCCACCCAAATTAGTCTAGTTAGTAAAAAAATGAGGGTGTTTGTAAGAATAAAAATAAATAAAATACTATTTTAAACAACATTCATATTCCCAAAACCAGGATTTATCATCTAGATGGATATATCACTATGATTCTATATACTGAGAGGAGGTATGTATTGAAGTTGGGTGTAAATCCCCTTTTAATTTTTTCTTTTTCTATCGTATAATTTTGATCAGTCCAGTGGGTGATCAATGCCTTGTTTTGGGGATTTATTTTATTGTTTTATCATTAATTCTTATAGATGGTATGTGATTGATTTCCACTCAATATGGTTGTATACTATTTTCATGTGTGGTTATTTATTTGTTATTATGTACTCTAATTTAGAGTACTATCTCCCCCTGAGTTTACATAGACCTTCACTGCTAGTCGGTAGTCTTGGAAAATGGGGAGGAATTCTTGAGATCATGTGGCACTTTAGAGCAGACATGATTATTTATGTTGGGATTTTATGAAATAATACCAGATTATAGGAGTCTTGTATTAGGATTTGGGGAGTCGTTAGACATACAACACACGAATGTGTTGGAGATTTTGATGTAACTTGATCTTTTACACCGTGAACACATTTCACAAGGGAAATCTTGGTTACCAACGCATGCGATTTATTTGATTGCTTTTTTATATTATGAAAATATGTTTTTAACTCATGTGATGCACATGGATTTTGAGGGTTTTGATATAACATGGTTTTTAATCATGGAAATATAGATAAGAGTCATCACATGCATCAAATTTGGCATATAGGTTTGTCTTGACATTTATACTGTTTGTATGTGATTATACAGATGATATGGGACACCACTCTCGACATATTATTTCTTGATGATATTTTAATCGGACGAACCCCTATCCATATATACTTCAAATAATCTATCATGTGGGACAATGGTGTGGTGTGCCTGAGTGACATAAAAATGATTATGAAGACCCTCTTTGTACGATTGGTGTAGTGTATATCATTTGGTCATTATTTGGTGTTGGATTATTTAGTAAATAAACTCATGTGATTAAATAGTAGGTAGAATTGGTTAATTAATTTCCCAATTTTTGTCTATGAATAGTTATCCAAAAATCACTTAGTGGAATTCAAGTTAGAAAAACCAAATTTCTTTAGAATATACTTGGTTAGTCTAAGTGTGAAGCTCGAAGATGTCCTGGAATGTCTATGGGATATTTCTAGATGACTTTCCATGAGTTGAAAACCTATGTGAAACCTTGTACGCGTGGTGTGTAAGACCTTCTAACCATAAATGTTACTCTGGTTACTAGTGAGATGGTGTCTTGTGCTATGTGAATTTAACATCAGTAAGGATATTCCTTATGAAGGGATAACCAAGTCTAATCCCCTTTTCATGTGAGTAACCCTTTAAAATATTAAGGGAAAGTACTAAAAGTTACCCTGAAAACCTGTATTATTGAGAAACTTGAGTTCTAGTACTCATGATGAAACATTGGGTTTTGAAGAGTTGGGATGACTGTTGCATTTGATACATGGATGGGGGTTTCCTAGAATTTTAGTTTGGAATTTAATTCTCAATAGATTTTGAATAAAGATCCTAAGTGGTCAAGCATAGGAGGGTTAGAGTGTGGGAGGGTTCACAGTAGATTCAATTGACACCCATGTGACAGGTGGATCATGATGAATCATGGAAGTATAAAAATTCAATTTTCAAAGAGGATCACTATGGGTGCTTAGGTTTGATGGAGTTGGTATTTTATAGTGCGTAGAAAACTAAAATGTTGAGTGATTAGGGTCTTGGAGGTCTGTGGCCTATAGGTAAATCACCATGTTCTGTGTAAATAGTGGTGTCACCATGCCTTACTAGGAAATCCTTAATGTGTGAGCATTCATTCTCGTTGAAACATGCGAGGATGGTTGAATTAGTGGAGTAGGAGGTGATATGACCATTAATAATATATATAGTTATATAGATGAACTGAATTGTTGTAGTGATATTCGTTCATTGATGAATTTGGTTCAAGGTAACCCTTGTAGTTAATAACAAGCACATTTGGCATGAAGATTTTTGCGATTAACAATGAGAGGTGGTTGTGTGTGAATATGTATGTACACAAAAATATGACATCAATAATGAATTATAATACCATTGAATGGTTGAACTGGTCTGTGGAGATATCGTGGTTCAAAGTAGAAACTCGTGTGAAGGGATGGAGCCCATTTGGGTGGATGTCATAACCTATAACTAAGATTCTTTAGAATATTATGTATATTAAGAATATGTTATGGAATTTACTGGACAATGTTCCATAAGATCTAGAAGTGTGCAATGCATGATGTTTTTCTTGGAAATCGAGTATGAATAGAGGGTCATTCATTTTCATGAAATTTTAAGTGAACTAGTTGTGGGTTCTGTAGAATGATTCATTCACTTTAACAAAATAATCAGAATACTCCTATGGGGGGCGGGAGAATCAAATATGTCTCTTGTAAAACGAGACACTTATGAGAAGGGTTGTGGTGATGTGTGAGACTGACTGTTGAATGATCATGGTGAATCCATGATATCGATGTGGGGTATAAATAAGAAATATCTAGTTCTACAATGAATTCCTAATGTTTGATTTAAATTTAGATATTGAAGGATACTGTATGTGGGATTTTTACTCCAGAGAAAAAATAGTGTGAACTAAGAGGGTGCTAGATCATTGGTGTATTGATACAGGCTTGAAATCTTTGTGGCTAGTGAAGGCGGTTGGGGTATCAATTTGGGAAATTCCTTCAATTCTATTAAAGACTTAATTTAGGACTTCTAATCGATTTAAAAATTTCTCTTAGGGTTAAAAAATCATTATTAGTGGATTTATGGAGTGTTAGTTTATTTTTTTGGGATCCTTTGTACCAATTTGACTCGAAAATTACCAACTGATGTTTCCACGTGAACCTATATGTGGTGAGTTAGAACCACATTGAGATCTTTATATCATCTATGACTAAGGTGTTTTAAAATCAATCAATGATTTTTTGTAAAGAATAACATGATGGGGTTATGATTGGTCGATAGATACTCATTGGTTTATCTGAGAACTAAAGAAACGGTTTTGGTATCAACTTTAACCCATGTCTTGTACTGATCGAGTGTGATTGTACTGAGACACATAGGGTGTGTCACTAGATTTCCATAATTTGGTTCCATATATATAATCCTAACATTTGTATCAACATGATAATTTAGGGTGTATCATTTGAAAAAACCAGTGAGTATTGATTTCAATGATTGTGGTGATAATGGCCTCAGTGTTTGACAAAAATAAGCTTTTGGATTGGCTTCTGGTTCAATATTAGAGTCATGTAATAGGATTAGGATGTTAGAGAATAAGAATGGACTTAAGGTGGTGAGTTGTAATTCAGTGAGGGAATATAGAGAAACCCTTATGGATGAAAAACAAGGTATATCAGATGGTGTGTCTTGTGTCATATAAAAACTTCTTGAGGATGAGAAGTTCTATGGTGGGGAGATCGTCATAACCCACTTTATTACCTTTGGATATTATTGGGGAAATTTGATATTTTCACCCTTTTTTGGATCCTCAATTGTGTGGAATAAATTTTAGGCTATTTTGAGGATATTTAAAGTGGTTTATATTACTTTTAAGGATTGAATAATTTGGTTTTCCTAGGGTTTGAAGAACCTTTCACCCTAACCATGTGAATTTCCTAGGAGAGGCAGTAACCTCCCATTGTTGGGGAACAGTTTCGAAAACCATGGGGCCACATCTTGGTAATGTCTCTTTAATGATTCAAACCTCCATTTATTGGCCACTAACCCTTCAAATTAATTATGATGTCTTCTTATTCTCATTTCCTATTAAACTTATAAACTCTAATGTATTCCCAACCAAATTACACCCATTTTCTAGTGCGTTATTAGTGGATCTAGTGAGATTAAATATGATATATCACTTTTTGTGTTTGTTTTTCTTCTGTTCTCCATGATATTGTTAGATATTATCTTCCTCCATGTAACTAAGACTTATAATTAATCTATGGTGGTCAAATTTAATGAGATGTTCTCATTTTGGTGATATATCTTCTCTAGATCTAGATTTTTTGTAGAATCTGGGTGTCCTCCTCTATTCCTTATCTACCACGATCTCTTTATTCCTCATATAGTGGTGGAACATTCTCACATATTTCATGCACGATCCTCATGGTATGTATTAAACCTTTGGTCCTTTTAGTTATAAATTATCCGTCAATACTCTTTCCCATAATTATCTTGATCACTGGTTGATCATTTCCATGTTCTTGGTTAGAAATTTGGATGAAAATTCCATATGATCTTATTGGAGTTCTCCATGGATGATGGGGATTTAGATTGAAATGGATAGAGGATCTCCCATGAATATGAATACGATCCATTGAAGGAATTTTCAATGAATGTATATCCCATAATGGTTCTTCATTTGGTTATTCGTCAAATTGAGTTAAATTGGCCATTAGACCATGAAATTTATTTGGTGATTTTTCCCTTCCTATAATCAAATATGTGCTAAGAGTGACAGAAATTAATTGGAAGATATTAAAGTTAAGGTAAATTTCTTGGATTATTTTTTATCTTAAGGTTACTATTTAATTATTTTATATTTTCCTTTGTCTCATTGATGCGTGATAGGTTTTTTACCAGAATAACAGTTGAAGAAAATTACAGACAACCCATGGGTGGTGTGTTGTGTTTCTAGATAGAATATGATACACGATAAGTCTTTCAGTAAGAATTAAGTTCACATTTGAATGTGATTTTCCTTGCCAACATTTATTTAATTATAATTTAGTCATTATTATTTAATTTAGAATTATTTGTAATGATTATAAAATCATGTAAATTGATAGAGGATGAATGAAATTTGATTGAATCAGGTACAGATTCTAGGATTTTCTTGGTTTTGAGTTGACTCCATTTGATGCCAATTTTACCATATAAAATACCCTATTGTATTATTTATGGTTTATTGGCATGTGGTTTTGTATCACCACCTTTGTTGAATGAACCCTTATGTTCATAATGTGTTTTGAATAAGTAATTCTTAATTAAGTAATAACCCATAATTGTTAATTACTTGAAGGAAACATGCCAAAATTTATTGGATAAAATGATTAGGGAGATGAAAAAACCTTGTGCACTATCTTTCTTGGTAAATTTTTTTTACAACATTTTTTTACAAATTAGAAAGCATGGTATTATTCTTGGATAGTGCATTTAATAACACACACTTCTCAACCTCTAATGTTTTCACAACCAAATTTTATTAATGGTTTGTTTAAGACTTTTATATATTTTCCTTATATACATTTCTCAGTAGTATTTTAGTAATGGTTTGTTTAAAATCTATTTTAATTTTTTACATTATTATTTTATTCAAATCCTATAATTGAATAATGTTAATAAAATTTCCACATGATGAATTTTTTCTGATTTCGTAACCATTTTACACTACCAAGATTCATCTACATGTTTTGAAGGTTCATCCGATGAAAATATTATTCCAATTTATTTATGAAAATTTTCATTTTAAGAGTTTACAAAAAATAATATTTAGTATCATTTTTACATGATGACCGAATGTTAATTTTCAAATGGGTAAACATGAATATTTTATGAGTTTTTATGATGAAAATGAATGATTTTATGTGATTTATACTTTATTTGGTTATTATATAATATTTAAGATGATGGGTGAGCCTGATATAAATCATAATGATTGGTGAACCCAATATAACTCCCTAATGAATAGGGTAAAGATAATGAGAAAAATGAAAATAGGTTACTTCTAAGATATTATGGAAATTAATTGGGAAGGTTATTCCATCAGTAATGGTTCTATGAAGATAATGTACCAAGAAAACTACAATGTTTTTCTAGGCTTGAAAAATGGTTTCATAGAAATATTTTTATTGAATAAAGTAAGAAAATGAGATTATGGTTTTAAGAATGATTACAATTTTTTAAGTAATGTTTCATTTTTCAAGGAAATGTTTTCATGTTTTTTAGGAAACCCCAAGTTTTATGATTTTACATTATTGTTTTCCTAAAAATTCTTTATGAAAACATTAGTCTTTAATGATGATTTTATGTGTAAGTAAATTATTATTTAGATATTATAGTTTATTATGTTAAAGGTAAAATTTATTAATGGTTTCATTGAATTTTAAAATGGGCCAATAATTTTACTTTATTTCTATATCCCTTATCAATATTGTTTTATCATCTAATGTTTTTACGTATATTTCACAAGGATTAAGGATGATTTAGAAATATATCCAATTATATCTTTTCAGTATGGGGTTTCATCTTAAAATAAATAAATTTGTTTTTAAAGAAACAAAATTTTAATTTTAATAATCCTATTTTTGTGGGAAAAATAGATATTGAGAGAAAGTGTTCACTTTGTAATGTATGAGGTTGATATGTAAGATTTTGTTGAAATTATCTCAAACTCCAAACCAAAATGATCATAGGAATGTAATAAAGTGAAATTATTTCTTTTAAACTCATAATTATGGAATATTAAATCCCAAGTCATTATATTTGGTATTCAAGAAATGGTTTATAAAAATTTATAGTTTATTATGTTATTTAATGAGAAAACTTTTGGGGTCAATATAATGGTCTAGTATTATAAGTTATAATTATTTTATAACCTTAGGGTTTAAGATGTTAAAAAGAATTATTCTTATTTTTGGGGTTGTATTAATAAGGACAACTACATAAAACCACTTAGTTTAAACTATTGGTATTATTTATAATGAAGGAATTAAAGATTAAAGTATTATATAATATTTTTGAGAACTGTCTTTACTCACATAAATAATTTTAATTTCATTTTTTAATGAATTTATTTTTAATATATTGAAGACCATTTTATAATAAGGAATGAAAAATATCCCACACAACCTTTTTATCATTTATATATGATTTAATCATCACCATTATTGAAAAATATAGTTCAAATGATTATAATTTTTTTATTCAAAATATTAAATTCTCATAAAAGAAATTATTTATCTATCAATCACCTTTTCATTTCTCCAAAACTTATATGGATCATGGTATCTATTTTATTTAATTTCAAGATCTCAACTCTTATATATCATTTGAAATAGAAAATAACAAAAAATGACTTAACCATTTATGTACAATATTTTTAGATTTTATTCCCAAAGTTGATGGAAATATCAATAACATTAAATAAGGCCTTGATATATAAATTTATGGTATAAACTAATTTCATTAATATTATCTATTAAAAAAATGAAAATTACGAGGACATAATTTACTTATGGTGGAGAATGTAATATCCAATATTTACAATGAATATTATTTCTTAAAATATAAATGTTTCGTCTAAGTAGATATAATTATTATTTTTTCTGTTTTCTTAACAAAAGGGTAACCTATAGGCTGGTGATAGACTATCATGTCAAAAAAGACCACAGAACTCGAACCCATGACTGAAGTGTAAAATGGATGTAACACCAACCATTAACCAAAATGCTATCATACTTTTGTATTACATAATATTTAGATATATAGTTTTATATCCTACGTAAATTAATTTCTAGTTTTATTTTTATATAATTAATTTAATTAATTCATTATAATCTAATAGTTAACATAGTGTGATACATTTTTACATGGTTAGAATGTTGTAACATATTAAAAGTAATATCATATAACATTTTATGTGAAACATATTAAAAATGATTAAATATAATTTCTACACTAAAATAATACTTTCTCTTGTATTTTTAATTAAATTATTTATTATATTATTTCAAAATAGGTTTTCTATTATTCTTTGTATATATATTTACTAATAAAAAATATCCTTTTATAATTCTAAGTAACACATTTTTTAGTAAAAGAACACCAAAAAAACAATTATTAATTTTCTTTTAGAATGTGATAAATATTATTAGAAATAAAATTATCATCAACTTTTTATATAAAAAATTTGATAATTTAGCTTTTAGAAATATAAAATGGCCATTGATATATTATTTTTGTTATAACATATAAAACTTGTTACATGAAAACATTTTTAAAAATTATATTTTTAAAAGATAAATTCCACTTAATTTGATGAATAATTTCATAAAATATATATTTTCATAACCATATATAATTAATTATAAATCATATTATAAATATAATATAATACCAATTATAAATTTAGTCACTCGTAATCAAAGAAATAACTATTCTTGTAACTGAAATATTTTCTGTTAAATTATATGGTTTTATTAAAAAGTAAAATTTCATAATTTTTGAGTTTTAATTTTTTAAAATTTAATTCATTTTTCAATTCATCATTTAATAATTACTTCAGGGAGATTTTTTGGGCTTTTTCTAAAAAAATTATTATTTTTGGGAATTGTGAAAAATATTGGTTTTACGTATACCCCAACTTTTCGGACATCGTTATGATATAATAATTTTTTAAAAATTTATATTAAATTTTTTTTGAAAAAATATTTACATAAGAAATAAAATAAATAAAATAATTGTGTTAGGTTAAAATTTAAAAATTATTGTTAAAATTTTGAAGCCAATGTTATATTTTTTTCGAATAAAAACATAAATTTGATTCTATTTACTTAGTAAGATTGTTCAAGGATAATATTTGGTTTTGGAAATGTAATAATATCAAATAAACGATATTTTTTAATAATAAACTATGAAATTAATAGTAATCATCACCCTTTAAAAAACTCCTAGGAATAAATTATAAAATAATCAATATTTTAACCCTAAAAAACCCTTTACTCATATATAAATACCCACTAACATTTCCATTAGAAAACCACTTCCCATTCACTTTATCTCACTTAACACTGGACCAAATTGATCACTAAAATCCTTAAACACATTCTAGTTGTTCTTGTTTTATAAAAATACCAACATATATTTCTTAAGGTGTATTCCAAAGTAGGATTTCCAAATAAGAGGTATAACACATAACTGAGTTCTTAAATATTTATTTCTTCTTCTACCTCTATAAAACCTATCATAACCATGATGATATAATAAAATTAGTATATAAAATATAATGACAAGTTATTATGTTTATTTTATAACCTTTCTTCATATTATTTTCCCTAATATGGGAAATAAATACATCAATCATGCATATGTGTGGAGTCATATTTCCAGGGAGCAATGCATTTTGTTTTTCACCACCGCCTCATATGGATGATTAAAATGATAGAAAAAATGAATATATATATATATATATGTATATATAATATTATTTAAATATTTATGATCCTGGAAAGATAATAACGTTTTGAGTTGAAATATTTCTCACTATATTTTTTCTTAAAATCAAAATAGACATCTTTGACATTTTTGTTATCTTTATAATCCTTATTATCTTTACATCATTTTATAACATTATTAAAATTGATGTATTGAATTTTCGTAATTAATCCTTATGAAATTTGATGTGTATAGGTCCTTGATTAATTATTTTAGAATACATTAACTAAAATAGTTTAATTTAATATTAATATAAGTATGTTTACTAAAACAATATTGTAAGTAAGTCCTTATAATTTATCCGTTACATAAATGTTTTATAGGGAGGTATATGAAAGTATTTGTTATTTTATCATTATGTAATTTTTAAAGGAGTTTTTCTTTTTTATGTTTATTTTTTATAGAAGTTTCACTATAGAGGTATTGAAGATTAATAATCATAAGAATCATTACATTTTTAGATCCATTGTAAGGAGAGATTAATTATTCTGATACAGTTATAACTAATCACGAGAAACATAAAATCGGAACATTAGATCCATTATAACTTATATTTATGCATTGAACTATGAGATAAAGGTGGATAAGTATACATACACATTGTATTAAGTTATCAAATGTGTGTAAAAATTTTGAATATTGGTAACAACTTATTTCTGAGAGCACTTATGTTAGTTTTTATATAGGGATATTTACTTAGAGTATATGTGTGTGGGGATTTTACTCAGATTTTACATCATTATACCCACATGTTTTATTTTTTTTTTGGTGCATGAAATTTTATATTTATGTATTCTACCATTAATTTACATAAATTAATGTGGTTTTTTAATCCATTTAATTTTATATAATTTTTTGTTTTTTTAAATCAAAAGTCTCTAAAATTTTAAGGGTTTTATCATTGAAACCTTACTTCAATGTATTACTTCAAAAATATTTTTCTTCTATTTCCATCTTCATTAAATGTTTTAAATAATTATATTCTTTATAATCAAATAAATTAATAAATCCATTTTATATTTATTCTGACATTATTTAAAAAATTTAAATGGAATATTATTTAGGTTTTTTATATGGATAATTATAACTTTATTTATATAAGTATAAGTGTTTTTTAGCCTTTAAGCCATGACAAAAGTTTCATACCATCATAGATAGTTTTAATTATCAAGATTACATTTATATTTTTCATGGGTCTTCAATGAATATATAATTCCCTTTGTTTAGGGAAATTTTCATTTTAAGGGTTTCTATAGATAAAGGATTTTTATCATTTTTTTACATGAAGCCCAAAATAGTATCTATATATGTGTTAAAAAATATTTTATCTGATTTTATGATTTAAATGTAATTTTATATATGTATTATATATGTTATCATCCATGTACAATATTCATGATGATGAGAAAGCCCGATGTAACTCATAATTATGGGTGATCCCGATATAGCTCTCAATTGCATTAGGTAATGATCTCATTTACTAGATATTTTGTAGACTTAATCGTGTTTGTTATTTTATTTATTAGTGTTCTTGTATGTTTTATATGAATATTATTTCCAAGGGCATGTATATTACCTTTCTATTCTTGAAAAATAGTTTTAATGGAAATATTTTTGATTTCATAAGGTATGAAAATGAGGTTATGTTTTAAAAACGTTTGGGAAAATTTTAATGGAGAATGGTATGTTTTTTAATAATTTTTTTTCATGGGTTATAATGTTTTCTAAGAAACCCTAAAGATTAGGATTTTTCCTTCATTCATTATTTTGAATTTATTATGAAAATATTATTTAACATATCTAATTTCATGGGTAAGTAAAAGAATTTTTATGTTCCAATATTATTTTGTAAAAAGTAAAAAAATTATTATTCATATTTTAGTTTTTCAAATAGACAAATAGGTTTATATTTTTATATCCCTTAATATACGTTTTGTGAAAACATAGTTTTTACATGTTTTTCACTGCGAATAAGGATGAGTATGGACTATTTCAAGGTCTATAATTCTACTCTGGTTCCTATTTTTTAAATGAAGAAAAATATACTTGAATGAAATTAAAGTTTAAATTTAATAATCCTATTTTTTTTCAATAAATAAACATTTAGTGGAAGTGTCTACTTGATAATGTTTGGGTTTTATATGTTAGAAGATCTTCGAATTCTCTAAATCTATAAAACAAAAAGTTGATGGGAATGTAAGAAAGAGAAACCAATATTATAAATTCTATAATTATGGGTACTTAAAAGAGCATGTTGTTAAAATATTATGGGTAGTTAAAAGAACATGTTGTCTACTTGATAATGTTTTGGTTTTTTTACAACTATATTATATAACCATTGGGGTTGGATCATTAACAAGAATTTTGGTTATTTTTGCGTATTGTATTAAGAAGGATAACAACTTAAATAATGAGCGGCTGAACTGGAGGTATTATTTTTAATGAATTAATTTAATGTTTAATTATTATGTAATTTATTTGGGAATTTTATTTACACACATGAACCATTTTATTTTCATGTTTTTATGATATTTTTCTCAATAATTTAAAGATAATTTATTGGGATCGAAGGAAAAAATCTCACACATCCTTATTATCCCCTATAAATTATTTAATCATCACCAATTTTTTGATCTAGTTCAAATAATTTTGAAAAATGTTAAAATATAAAAATTTATTACATGAAACTCTTTGATATATTCATGAAATGTTAATTTGTCTAAAATTTTTGCGGATCATGATATCTCTTTTGTTTCATTTTAAGATCTTAATCTTTTTATATCACTTGGAAGATAATATTTTATAAATAGAATTAATCATTTATTTACTGGAGTTATGAACATCATGTCAAAGATGATGTGAATATCAATAACTTAAAATAAGACCCCGATATGTGAATTTAAGTTGTGAATTAATTTATTTTAACTTATCTATTGATAAATAAAAATTGAGACCACACAATTTATTTAAGGGGGAGAATATAACATCCTGGATTTCCAATGAACATTCCTGATTAAATTATAAATTAAAATTAAAATTAATAAATTTATTATTTATTAAAATATTTAATGATCCAAGAGGTATCCGATAGGAATGATGATAACTCATCATGTTTGGGAAGGTCATGAGGCTTGAACCCACAAATAAATGGTGACTTGGGAATATCACCTGCCACTAGGTCACATTTTGTACTGCATCCATCATCCATCATTATTTACATATATATATATATATATTTTTTATAAAAATAAAAAATTTTAGTTTTTTTATATCATTATATTAATTAATTCATTATAATATAATTGATGACATAGTGTGATACTTCTTTTCAAATACTTGATGTTGTAACATACTGAAAGTAATGTCACATAACATTTTATTTTAAACATATGAAAAATGATTAAATATATTTCTTAAACTAAAATAAAACATTATTATTATTATTAATTACATTATAGATCATCTTATTTCTATTTTTTTATCATATTCTTAGTATATATTTTTTGGAATAAAAAATATCATTTTAAAATGGTAAGTATCAAGTTTTTTAATAAATTAATATTGATAAATAATTATTATTTTTAATTAAGTATGTGATTCCTATGATCTATAATTCATTATTATTTAAAAATTATTACAATGATTTGATAATTAGTTTTAAGAAAAGTAAATTGTTCTTTGAAATATAATTTTAATCATAGCATATAAAATTTGTTACACTAAAATTTCTTTCTTGATTATATAATTAAAATATAAATTTAATTTATCTAGAATACAAATTTAAATAAATTTTATGTATTTTATAATCTTAAATAATTATTTATCAATCATATAATATAATTAGATATAACAAAAAATATAAATGTAATCACAAATAACAAAAGAAATTGTTTTTATTTTAAATAATACATTTCCCATGTATTATATGGTTTCATTTAAATGTTAATTGTCATAATTTAAAATTTTAATTTTATAAAAATGAATTTATTTTTGGATATTTGGATATAAAAATTATCTTAGGGTGATTTTTTTGAGTTTTTCTTGAAAAATGTTCATTTTTTGGTAAAAGGTGAAAAATACAAACTTTTGAAATAATGTAATTTTTATGAGGTTATTAAGATATTAACTTGATATAAAAATTGATAAAACCATTTTCTTGAGAAAAGTTTTATTTAAAGAAAATAATAAAGCGGTTTTTAAACATTAATTTTTTATTTGGAAACCCTTATTTGACATTGGGGACCAAAGTTAATTTTTAATCTAACAAAAAAAAAATGATTTCATTCTTTACATATACTAAGGAGGTTCAAGGATTTCAAATAGTTTTTGAATTGTTATAAAGTCAAATGAAGTTACTATTTTTAATAATAAACTCAAATATTTGTTGTAATAATTACTCTTCAAAATTCATAGGCTTGAATTTTAGTATCCTCAACCAGGTTCTCCCTCACTTCATTATGATGAGTCAACATAAGTTCTCATACACATCTCTTAATATTATACAGGCTTCTAACTAGCCGTAATGGTCAAATAAGTATATTTTGGACACTAAAACCTCTAATAACGAATAAAAATCATAATGGAATGATGATAAACTATATAATATAAATCAATCCATAATAGATAATCTGATAAATTCCAAATAATTCAATATTTTCAATCCATGTATTGTAATATTGAAATGTTATACAAAATATAAAATTGGGAAATGAATGAAATAAGGCTCAATAAATGCAAAAACTAGTCTTAAATTCCATGATCAATCCCATATCTAAGCTTTAGTTCCATCTAGTAAAGTAATCGATCATACAAAGGGCCCCTTTCCCTTTTCCAAACATGCATCAATGAAGTATAACCATATACCAAATGACAATCCAAACTAGCTGTGAGTAAAACTCAGTAAGGCACCATCAATAATGTCTAATAATGTCTTATTTGATTAATAGGGCTTGAAAAAGTAAAATATCAAGACATTAATTTTAAACAGATTGAGAATAATTACAATAATCCTGCTTACCCTTGAGCTCTCAGTTGACACATGGTGTTAACCACAAAAATTTTAGAACGATGATGGATGTCTCTATCTATACTCAAAATTGGGTGCATTCCAAATATATTGATGATCTATATATGAAAACATAATTCACTACCCATGTAATTATAAAATTCCCATACTAGAGACCAACCATATATACAGTTTTCAATAGTCCTTCGGCGGATTCCCATGTTAGAGGCCAATCACATATTTCATTCTCAACATACCTATGGAAAATCTCCATGCCAGGGCCAACCACATATTCAAAGCATTAAGTATAAGAAAACGCCCAATATATACCAATATAAAAAATCATTATACATTTATAATAATTGTTTGATATGAAAATTCATGCAAATTACTAGCAAATATTACAATTTACCCCAATTACAGATCAATATGAAAATTTACAATTTCATGCCAATTATATAATTACAAAACACCTGATCTTTTTCAATTACGAATTTAAATGTTAAGACATTCCTTAAACTAATATTATAATTTAATTATAATAAACTAGATTTATATATTCCTTGTTCTATCCTAGGGTCATGGATGGTAACACCCCTCCTGTGGCTGAATGTATAGGGTTTCAATCACAAATGGACCTGATATGATCCGCAAGAGTTATAATTATGATGATTGAAGCTATACAAGTGGATTATATTTAGAATAGGTTATGAACATGATGTTTCATCGAAATCACACATGTTTCACAGACTAAAAACCAAAATCATACCGTAAAGAGATTCTTTAGACACCTATCTCCAAATTAGAGAATGAAATTCCAATATTCATCTTTAAAATGAACATAAAAACACAAAAATCCCTATGTATAGTAATATAACCATTCATTTAGTGATTTGTGCAGAATAAATATGAAGAAAATGAAATTAATTCATAAATTTTGGAAAAATATTATCATATCTAGACATTTAGAATGGATAAAAAATAAAGGATTCAATGGAAGGTGTTGGAGAAGTCGAGAAAACCCACAATATCCCTTTAAGATCTCTAATATTGAGTTAGGGTAAAAAGAGGGGGATTAATGAACTAAATAAGGGTTTTGGGTGGAGGAAATAGGATAAATCATTATATTTTCTTACCATAGATCATCACAAACAACTATCCAAAAGCGGCTAAAAACTGGAATGTTGTTCTGTGAATAATTTCTACACCACTAAGACCACCACCAGTGATTCAACACCATGAAATAAGGGAATTCTTGTTACATTTATAGACTACTTCCCTATTTACCAACTATTCGATGGATTCCATCAGTTTTCGAGTGGCACTATAATAGA
Source organism: Viscum album (assembly GCA_963277665.1). Classification (NCBI taxonomy): domain Eukaryota; kingdom Viridiplantae; phylum Streptophyta; class Magnoliopsida; order Santalales; family Viscaceae; genus Viscum; species Viscum album. The sequence goes on from OY728160.1 coordinate 1,927,823,958, forward strand.
ACTTATACTATATTCCACTACTATCCCTTGATATTTTTTCTCGTACATGATCTTTATTATCCCTGAAACAATTTTTTAAACTACTATAGATTCTCTTTTCAGTAACATAAATGACTAAACCGAAAATTGAAATAATGGAGTACCTGGATAAAGGGTGGGGTCTTATAATCTCCCCACCATATAAAAACTTGTTCTAGAGTAGTGCTTCCATGAATTAGTGAGAAGAATCAATGAAAATAATGTACTAATATACCTATATATATTTATATATCCAAATCCTTATCATAGTTATCCTCATAAAGACTCCCATTATTTAACATTACATGCACTAGGGGAACAATCTTTCCTTATAAAATCCTATGACTATATTATAAGATATAAATCAGATGCTCAATGAAGGATTCATAAACATAAATCTCAATATCATTAACATATATAACATGGGAAGGATATGTGTGATGCCTCTGATGTTGTGATACATGAAATGCATCATTCATGTAACAATAACACTCTGTAATAGCTAATCGGTATGCCCTTGGACCGATTCTCACCACTATCTCAAATGAACTGATAAAATTAGGTTCTAGATTTCCTTTATCTGGATAGAGTGTTTCCCCAACCTAGGAGATACCTACAAGAAGTAATTTTGATTGTCCGAAAATTATATAGGTCACCTATAATGGTCAATATAAGGTTTCTATCATCTTTTCATGCATATCACACACTTTCTGATCAACTAGACCTACTCACATGTCTCCGACATGATACAAGGTAAAATAAGCTCTAACTACTTATCTGTAATGAGAAAAAAGGAGGGAGAAATGAAATTTCAAATAAATACTCAAAAGGATCCATTTGGATCAATGCATGGAAGATATTATCAGAGGAAACCTATACGAGAGACAAATATTTCCCCTAAGAACCACTAATGTTCAAAACACAGGCTTATAACATGTCCTCCAAAATTTGAATCACCCTATCATATTCACCATTAGTTTGAGGATCATTGTATATTCAAAAATGTACTTGAAAACCGATCAAATTATGAAGACCCTACTAGAAAAATGATGTAAAAGATGTATCTTGACATGATATGACACTCTACAAAACACCATATATACAAACTATCTCCCACACATATAGTTTACCTAAGTCATCAAATGTGAAGGTCTCCTTGATTGTAAATAAATAGACTACCATTTTCAGTTGATCAATGATAACCCAAACAAAATTTTTCTTCTAAGGTGTATTAGGTTAAATAATCCTGAAAACCAGGGTGATATCATCTCACTTATAATCCAGAATGGGTAAAGGCTTTAACAACCCAACATGCCACTATTGCCCAACCTTCACTTGCCGAATGGTGTAACAGTATGAATTTTTTTTTCTCTATCTTCATCCCTAGATGCCAATACTACCCATGGAGGTGAAGATATATCTTTATTAGACTAGGATGTTCCACCATTTGTGGAAACAAGAAATTATGTCATCAACTCATTACGCATGCCCATAGTAACATAGAGATGGCCCTAAAGATGGAGAATTTTATTTCCACTGAAATTACAAAAAAATGATGTCTCCACACCATATATGTTTCCACTAGTGATAAAACCTATGAATCCAAGAACCAGATCCTCTTGATCTAATGAATAATAAGGGTAACAATAGAGGTTTATTAGAGTTTTTCACACTTGGGACTTCAGAACATCAATATGCCTATACAAAAAAGGCACCACCCACATCCATTCGTCACAAGATTTCCAAGAATACAAAGGTTGTATATTCCAACTTAAGGAACTATAATTGATTTTCTCATTTCTAGAAGTATATTTAAACTCATAGTTAATATATTTAAGATAATCAACCCACCACCTATGAGGAAGGTTTAGGTTCCATTTTGAAAATTTATACTTGAAGATCTTCAATATGTGTAGACATGAATATCTCAACCAATAGGTAATATCAATAAAATATTATATTGTGGTCCAACATATCTAACTCTACGTCTTGGTAATGAAAGTTCAACTCATATGGTCTCTTCTACGTAGATCCATAAGAAATAACTTAATCCCCCTCCATTATAATTTATTTAATCCGAAATCCTGATGCACAATAGTACATGTTTTACTTTTTAACTAGAATATTTACGGTTATGATCAATGATATTGTTAGATTACACTTTAATCCTTTTAAATATTCTTCACAAGAATTTGAATAAGAAAAACACACCCATTTCTTGGTCAGATCGGACATCAGTTATGCTAGATGAAAAAATATTATATGAATTGATAATAACATCCTACCAAAATAATAAATCTTAGTATCATGAAACCATTTTAGGGCACTCCCAAGACACCACAAATACCACTTTCACTGGGTCTAATGACACTCCATCCTATGATATAACATGGCCTACAACGTGAAATTGGTCAATCCATAAATGACTTTAATGTATATTAGAATATAATTGATTCCCCCTAAATATAATCAGGGTGATTTCAAGATACGTGGGATGATATTATCTAAAATGGGATTACATCTAGAATTAATCAATGAATATATCCACAAATCGATCTAGATATGGGTGAATGATTTGATTCATAATGTCTATAAATTCCACCATCATGTTTATTAGACCAAACGACATTACAATGAACTCATATAATCCATAAGTACTCCAAAAATAAATTCATATCCAATAAGAAATTATCATCATCATATTATGTCACCTTAACAAAAAACAAATCTTGGATAATATTTGGGAACCTCTCAGCTAATCAACAGGATTATCTTTTTGTAGAATGGGATACCAGTTCTTTACTATCATTAGGTTCATCCTCCAATAATCCATATATAAATTTATGTTTCTATCTTCCTTCTTATTGAATAACATGGGGGAACCCCAAGATTATATACTAGGTTATATGAGTCCCATAATTTATAGATCCTCTAACTACACTTTAATCTCTCATATCTCCACTGGTGGTATCCTATATAATAGGATGGAATTAGGTTTTGCTCTTGGCTCTAACTCGATGGTGAAATTGATCTCTTACTGAGGCAGTTAATAAGAGAACTCTTCTAGAAATATGTACATAAAGTGGTTCACCACTAGAGTAATGGTACTCTTTTGTGACTTACCATCATTTAGAATAAGTATATCTTCCTAGGATATGAACCAATCCAGTTTGTGCTAAATTAGTCTAACATGACCAGCTTGTAGATTTCATTCACCTTAATAGAAATAGATTCCACCTTGTAGAGAAAATAAGGTCACTCACCTCAAAAAAAAATCAATAGGATCATGGTATAAATCTTGAAATAAAAACCCATAAAAAATAAAATCTATCTATTTCCAACACTAATAGACCCCATAGAAATTGATTATTGAAAATATCATGATCACACTGCTTACAACATTGGATACCCTCTAATCATACCCCTAATGGTGTATCGATGGTTATAACCCCATCCATGATTTCCATATCCAAACCCAATCCATTTGTAAAATGTTCATATATAAAGGAATATGGTTCTCCTATATCAAACAAAGAATAATTAAGGGCACGTGTAAAAAGAAATGTACCTCGGATAGTGGAAGGACTTGTATATATACTATATAGGGAGTCCACATAGTGTGTAACTAACATTACCATCTAACCTGGGCTCTAGATTGAATCCCCTATGAGGCAATTTTTTACTGATACTGGCACTTATGTTTTGGGGTACCATTCCCCCTAAACTAGGTGATTTTTTCAGTGGTATCTAAGTACATTTTTACTGAGGGATAGTTGATTCCTCTATATCATTTGGGGTCTATCATGATCCTCTTCAACCACTAGGTTTATAATTTACATTTCATAATTTTTATAGGTGGATTATATTTCCACAAGACCATCACTCCACTGAAAGAAAAGAAAACTACTTACACTTGTGGATAATGTTTTCATAGTGATATAAAAACAACTAGCTGCAGTCCTGAGATGGATATCTACCCCTTGTATTTTTTTCAACCTGTTTCTAGAATAAATTTAGAAAGAGTCATTTACTTCTACCTAAAAAGTAACTCCCCAATCATCCTTAAAAAACCACCTTCTCACCACTCAGGGCCTCCTTTAGGTTCCCTATGGTGATGAGAGCATGATTCGCCAAATTATAGAAAGGAACTTGGTAGAAGAAATTAACCTATGACTTGATCTCATTACAGAGACAATGATGAATGTTCATCTCCCCATCTATCTCATCTCCTTACATTTATGGGGAAAAATGATGCAGGTTGGTAAAAGGACTAGGATACTCCTTCACAGACATGATTCTTAATGTCAGGTTTATGAACTCTTGTTCCCTTTCAACCCTTAGAATATTTCGGTTGAACTGTCTTTGGAAATTCTCCTAGAAGTACTCCCATGTTATCCCCTTATGTTCACTAGATAAAACAATAATATTTCACTAGTGATTCACTATTCCCCATATCATATAAGACACAAGAATCACCATCCTCTACATTTATATCTCTAGGTGACCAAAGATCATTTGGATAAACTCAATCAAGAAATGTATAATGTGAAAACCTCCCTTCAAAGTGAACATGGTTAGGTTCTATAGTCAATAACATCCTCATAAGACCTGGAATTGAAGGAACAATATGATTAGTCACATTATTCACGTATCATATGAACCATAGAAAACTTTCAAAGAGCTGATCATACATCAAATTACTCCTAGGAACTTGAGGTTCTAACTCTTTTAGGTATGGTGGGTTTTCATTAGCACTCTCTCTATGTTCAATCAGAATATGACGAGGTTTTATTTCTCTACAAGGGTCAACACACTTCTCAGATCACATGGAACATTATGTATTAAAACCCACAAGGAATGGAGATAGAAGTTAACCACAGATACAAGTTCACTTTTATCTTGTATAAACTAGTTAATTGGAAACTTATATTAGAATAATCTTATTCCTTTTATCAAACATGTCATAAAATTATTCCAAATTAAGACTGGTAGATATATATGTAGAAAAAATATACCTATCATGAGCCTTTCATATCAATATATTTACATACCTGAATACTAGGATGTATAAATATAAACATCATACTATATAGAACCAAGAGTAAAATATCATCATTCAATAATATAACACCTCAAGTGTGTCACCCAAGGAGAAATAATAACATAAATCTAATATGTGAATCTTCAAGTACAACAATTCCATCCCAAAGAACTTGGGTCACCCATCATGGGTAAACTACTCCCACGTACGAGCTAGTTACCTTACCATGAGAAATAATACCCTCTTATATACCTTTACCAAATATAAAATAATAGAAAAAGAAAATAAACCTCCTTTGATACCACTTTTTAATGTCCCCGGCTTGGTTCTCCCTCCCATGACAGAGATGGGTAACCATGAGATCTCAAGCACACATCCCAATATGCCAGAGGATTCCAACTAGAAGACAAGGCCTAATAAGAATAGTGAGGATACAGTACCCTCTAGTTCCAAATAACAATCATAATACAAGAATGATAAGAAGTACACTATAAATCATTCCACAGTGGAAAAACATGATAGTTCTAGGCATCATAATACAGTAAATCCACATAATGCTATAATAAAATGTCACACTAAATTTAAAAAAAGAAAAGAAATAAAAAAATAGAAAAATAATTCCACAAATAGTATTGAACATGATGCTCAGTCAGATATACAAGCTCTGATTCCAGTTAGTAAGGCAATAAATCAATTTTAGGGCCCGTTTCCCTTGTAGAAACCAATATCTATGAAGTCTTTCGAGATACCGAAAAACATCCCAGGGTCTAAATATCCAATGGACACAATGGGATCATTGGAGAGTCTCTGTATGATTATTCAATCTATACTAGTGGATTCCAATTATAATAGGTCCTGTAGATGACATGTTGATACGATTTCTCATGTTACACATATAATAAAATGAAATCAGGCCATAGGGAGATGTTATAGATCACCTACATCAAAAGAAGTGAAGATAGTTCCAAGAGGAAACTATGTAAATTAATAAAAAAATCAATTTTCTATATTTATAATGATGAAAATATCATATTAGGGCTCAAAGAATAATAACCTGGAATAAAATGAGGGGAATTCATCAATTTCATGAAAGATATAATCAATCGTTGAATTTTAATTGAATAACAGATCAAATAAATAAAAGGAAGGAACTGGAGAAGTTTATAAATCCCTGGAGAAACCATTAAAATTAGTAATCATGATTTAGGGTTGAAGTAGGAAGATTAAATAATTTAATGGGGGTTTCGTGTAGAGAAAATATGATACTTCCCATTATTCCCCCAGCCTAGATCGAGGCTATCAACTAGCTATTGGATTCTACCAACTACAAAATAGTTCAAAGAAGAATAAATGAACCAATTGGAAATGTAACATATATCTTAGGAATTAATATATAATTACTAGACTATTACCCCTTCCATTGGCTATCCAGTGGCATTTCAGGAGTCCCTTGGCAGCATGCTAGTAATAGCCCTTTTTAGTTCGTCTAATCCAAGCCCCCCAAGCATCTAAAATTAATTTTTTAAACTAATATAGATTCTAATTTATATAACATAAATGGATCAAATAAAAATAAAAATCAATGAGTTCCTAGATAATGGGAAAGGTCTTAAATAAATGATAATATTAGCAAAATTTTAACCCTAAAACAACCATATTCTAATGTATAAATACCCCTTTCATTTATATTATAAAACCAATTTTTAATATTTTTATATAAACTAATACCTATCCAAATACAGACCAAAAAACCCTAGACATGTTATGGATTTTCTGGTCTCTTTAAAACACCATCTTAAAAGGCTGAAGTTGTAATACAAATGATTTTTCCCTAATTTTTATAACTCATAACCGAGTTCTCTCAAGTTTATTATTTCTTCCAAATCTTTTAAAACATTCATAACCATACTGGTATAATAGATTTAGCATATCAAAAATTCTACAATGTTAACATTTTTATGGTACAACCCTTTTTAATATTCTTCTCCATCCTATAAGAATTCAAAACATCAATCATGTGTACATTTGGACCACCACCTTCATGAAGTGATGTGTTTCATTTTTCATCAATACATTTTATGGATTGTTAAAATTATAGATAAAATATATATATATATATATTATATTTATGACATATTTATAATACATTGAAGATATATATTACATACATTTTTATCCTTCCATCCATTAGAATACGATAACACTGCTAATCTGTATTTGTGGACACCCAAATTCTCAAAGTGATGTGACTCATTTTTCATATATTCTATCCATGGTAACTAATAAAAATGTTCATATTGTAAAATCAGGATAATTATTTAATTATTTATATTTTTGTGGTGATTTAATAACGACCCCTTTTACCATAGTCAACCTATCAATGTTGTTTTGGTATTATAAACCAAACCTCTTGAAAACTTTTGGAATGAACTTAACTGATTTAGTAACTATATAGGCCATGTTAATAAATTAAATAAAAGGTATAGTAATAATGGAATAAATTTTAAAATGGTTCTTAAATATTAAAATAATTTGTATACATTTATATTACTAGAGTTAAAGTATAACATGGTAATTCAAAATCAAGGTAATAGATTTCTTGTATCAATTTAATTTTTTTAAGACTTATAAACTTTTTGTTATCAGGGGGTCTCATGAAAATATCAATAAAATTTGGGGTATATATAATTATATTATTAAAATAAACTTAAAATTTTAAACCACTATAAGTATTACCTTGATTGGTATTTTTGAATTTCAGATTAAATAAAAAATACAGGTAACAAAATTATAACATTTGTAAAATAAAATTATCATAATATAAATAAAATGTTTAGTATTTTAACTTTCAACAATTAAAGAGTTAATATAATGATAATTCAAAAACAATAAATGGAGTATTGGTTAGAAAACCAAATACTCCTTCAAAAGGATATTATTAATACCAAAATTTATATCAAAGTGAATGGTGTATCTATGAACCAGATCCAAATTATTAATGACTTTAAACGTATTGTAATGTATCCTAGATTTTACAACTATAATAATGTATATATTCTTATACTTGTAATCCATCAAGTAAAACAATTGGAAGTAGCTCACTTCAATTCACCTTATGTACTTAAGCTCAGTCTTCTTTGCCATAAAATCCATTAATGAAAATGTTTTGAAATTCCACTACCTTCATATCCCTAAAAGACCTAATTTAAATTAGATCAAAGGAAAACTATTCCAATGTAAATATCTAATGAACATAAATTAAAGACCTTACAATGGTAACTCTTAACCTAAACACTTAGAAAGAAAAACATTACACAAAAACATAAGCACTCTCAGTAAAATAAATATAAATTATTTATAATAAATAGTAACATTCAGAATAAATAATTCAGATGTCCATTCATGTTACATATGAAATATTAGGTGTGAATCTATTTATAGGAATAATTATAATAAACTCCAATTGTCTAATACTATATAACACATATCCATTAGCAATTACATTGATAATCACTTCATTATCTGCTAATGAACTCATAATGTTGCTTCATCTACAGATTATTTGAATCATCACCACTATAAATATTCTAAATATTATGGATTTAATCTAACATGAAACTTAAGAATACTATATTTTCATAAAATAGATGTAGTTCTCTTGTATTTCAGTTCCCAAAACTTTATTCTGCATAACATAATGAATTAAACAAAAAATTATGTTATTTTTTTTTTCATATAATTGAAATTTTGATTTTCCGAATAAAGAAGTGTAGTGAGAGATTGACTAAAAAATAACCCCTTTTAGAAAACACAAGACCTAAAAAAAATTTAAACAAGGAAAAAAATTAACATTAAAAATCATTATAATTTTTATGATAGAAAATTTCTCCGATTTTTTTTGGAAACAAAAATTTAACAAACAATATTTGAAAAAAATATTACCCCCTATTTGAAAAATATTTTAAAATATTAATTGAATATGAATATATTAGATAAAAAACAAAAAAATTTCTTAATCTTATTCTCTATGATTTTCAGAAAAATGAAAAAAATAAAATTGAAAATTAGAAATTTAATTCAATTTTATTGTTGTCTAATAATATGTTTTCATTTCTTTTAAAAATTAACAGCTCCTTACATCTTCAAGAAAAATACTTTTACCATGGTTTATGTTTTAAAAAACTTGAACCATCTCTCTCATATCCAATGCTAAAAACATAAACATTACATTTTCAACATTTATAACGATAAACAGGATCCAATTTTAACTCTTTAAAATATATAACAAAAAATTAATGTATAGGATCATCTACACACCCAAGAAACATTTGTTCTTGGAGTTTTATATAATTTTTACTAACACGTACATAAAAAACCTGAGTAAAAAACTTATGGTTCATAAAAATCATGAACATATCCAACTAATTTCTTTAAATCTAGTTACCCTTTTAGGTATAACATTCTTATAACCATTATTCAAAACCTTTGAATATATAAAAAATTACAAGGGAGAAGTGATCAGTAATGGTAAAAATAACCATTAGACATTAAATTTCAATAGTGAGCATAAGATGAGCATAAGGGTATTAAGAAATAATATAATTACTTGAGCATAACAAAACAGAACTCATACCCATCCAAACTAGATTATTAAACATGTGAATGAAAAAAATATTTAACAAAGGTAATATTCACAAGCATCAATAATCATAAGAAATGTGATGCCAATATTGATCAAAAGAACTATTAAAAACTCATAGAAAAATAAGTAAAATGTGTTGCTATATTAGAACATTATACTCATATAACCCTTAAAATAAACCTTATATATAGGATAACATTACCTGGTTATTTCCCATAATCTCTTTGAAGTAAACCAATAATCAGTTAACATTATCATCCCTTAGGATTTACTTATATTTAATTAACTCGATTGTTATCTTCAAATGCATTGGAGGGATATAATTGACTCAGCTATAATATATATGAAAAATTACCTTAATTATGTGGGTTCAATCCCCAATCCCACTTTCAAAAATATTTTCCAAGTACAGTATTATGGGAAAAAATTTAAAATCTTTCTCTTTTCAACCAATAAAAACCATTGTTCTTTAATATCTTGATTTTCCCACTGAAAAGAAATAAGTTCCAGTAAATTCTCTCTAAAATAATCATTATCCATATAGAGAAAAAATAAGGATTGAATCCTTACAAGATATTGCCATTAAATCATAAGTAACATAATTGTTTGTTATTTTTTTGAATAGAAATTCCTATAAAAGATCATTAAAAAAATCCCTGAGAAAAATACACTTTACTCTTTGAAAATCATTTTTAAAAAACAAAAATTGAATTTTTAAAAAATCATTTTCCCTGAAAATAACCTTATATACTTTTAATGGAATCATAAATGAAAACAACTTTTATTTCATTAGGAAAATCCATTTATAAAAAATGAAAAATAAATATTCATTTCAATCATTTATAAAGATATTCAAAAGTGGCCCCTATGGAAAATGAAATGATTTTTTTGGAAAAACATTTAAAATAAGATCAACTACCATATAATATAACATTATTAAATAAATTATATTTAAAAAACGATATTCTTGAATAAATTTTAGAAAATGTGGATATGTAAGAGAAATATTCTCGATTTAAAATAATATATAAGATCATGATCCCTTACAAACAATTTTTTTGATGTTTCTTTAATAAAATTGAGTAAATGGAAAATAAAAACATAAACCAAATTTATAATCAAATGATAATAAAATATATTTTTACTATAAAAATGATACTTTATGACTTCTCTAAAAAAACCATGAATATAAAAAACCGCAAAAAGAAAGGAGATTGTAACATAGAGCCTTTTCCACTTTGGATACATTCAATTAAAAAATCATTGAATGTAATAGTATGAAGTGGATCTATTAATACAATTAATTCCATGAATTAATATTTCCAAATATATTTTCAATGTCGTAAGTACACTATATAAGTAAATCATGGTTCACAATGTGAATCATGTACCAAGAAAATGTGATTGAGATAAAGATAACCTTCACAAAGATCATGTATTTTACAGTGAAAATAATCCATTAAATGACTATGTGAACTTATTTAAATCCACATAAAATAAATTTAAATTTATAATAAAATAATTTAGATTTTAATTCCTACATAAGCAGTGAATAACAAAGTCAATGATGTTTATTTAGAACCTAATAAAGGGAAATTAAGTTAAGAAAGCACTTACCACCTGGTAACGTTCAATTCAAATCCATTTGAATGAAGTATTTTATATTGAAATATAAAATACCATGAATTATAGGGATTAATGATATAAAATTATAAAGTGAAATTATATACACTATATCAATGAAATTAGGTTGATAACATTAAAATATGTCTCAATGATGTGAAATTGAGACGAAACCCTTTATCTCAAAAATAGACTTTCCATTTTTTTACTTCAACTAATATATTATAAAATTATATTAATTATTTAGTTGTTTAAGAAAATTTTTCATGTTTATTGATTTATTATTAAACCCTGGGGTAATTGTTTACAATGACATATTTAATTACTTAATCATTTATGTCCATGTCTGGTGTTTTGAGGACGTTCTGTTCATAATTTTAAAACAAATTTGGTGTGTCGACCATGATAAAATGGGTTTTTATTCCATATTATATATAATAATAATCATTATATAAATATAATTCTTATTAATTTTTTATAATTATAAAACCAACTAGAAAATATTTTGATGAAAAATGAATTATGTTACAATCATAGAGATAGTAAGCTGTACACAAACATGAGAAAAAAATTTCATTGTTCAAAGAGCATGATGGAAAGAAGGTAAATATCATTTTATATTTAAATAATCAATATTATAACATAAATATAATATTTTAACTTTAAATAAACTTATATATTCCATCCATGTGATGAAATGATGAAAAAAATCACATCGCTTTACGGTGGTGATAATCTACACATACGCATGAATAACGTTGTCATTTTTCAATTGATGGGATGGTAAAAAAATAAATGATATATTAAATTTAAATTATATTATATTTTTTATTACCTTTTTTATTCTACCATATTTGAAACCACATCATTATAACCTTCCATTGGAAAGGGTAATGGAAAACAATTTACATCGATTCGTGATGCGATATTCATCCATAAACTTAAACAATGGTTTCATTTCCCATTTGACTGAGGAGGATGTGTATATTGGTAATTACATTATAAAAATAAAATATTAGTATATTTTAGATAAATATATTATAATTTCGGTGTGTTTTAACAATATTATAAACTGGAAGAATAAAAAATTTAAAAAAATTCTTGGTTATGAACCATACCTCTTCTTCGGACAACCTCTTATGGTTTATACATAAATTCTTCCTCGGTTGGTTTTTCGATCACAAAAGGGCCTATAGGAAGTGACTAGGGATGTTAAGAATGCATTTAGTTAGGTATCGATTGAATAAAAAGGCTCTTTGTGTGTGTACATGAGAGTTGAGTAGGTGTAATTTATAAGTGAGGGGGGAACTTTTTGAAGTACATGACATATTATAATATAATATGTTTCTAACTAATGTAAAAGGATTAAATAATAACTTATTTTAAAAGATAAGTATAATATGATCTTAATATGATAATAATATCGATTTTTTTAGGTTTAGATATCATTTTTAACCTTATCTTATAGACTAATCCCTAAATTGAACTTTTTAAACCAAAACCATAATAACAACATTTTTTAATATAAAAGGGATATAAATTATATTTTAAGGAAAAAATTGGATTGCAAATGGAAAAATGAAGAAATTTATAACAATTTATCATTATAATTATTATCTATCAATATTTTTATGATCTTTGAATAAGATTAATAAAATATATTTAATATAAAACACTATTAATGTAATTTAATAACTTTTCACATAATTTGACTTCGAAAACAACATGAAAACAATTCAATTTGAATACAATAAATTTATAAAACAATAAAAAATTTCTATCAATAATTAAATTTACATGAAAACATAATTCATCTAGAAAATATTACTTTTTATGTCTTTAAAACCATTTACTTTAATTTTCTACTGCTTACACAAGAACTATGTCAGTGTTGTGTCAGTATTTATGATAGTTATTTCAACACTAAAAATTAAAAATAAATTAAGACATTAAAAATAATTTCATTATTTTCGAAATTAATTTTCATATTCCTTTATAAACCACTTTTATCACTATGTGAACATATAATATAAATTTAAAATCTGGATAGTCACATTTTGTTTTTTTATTTTTGAAATATTATATATGTCATTTTCAAAGGAAGATGGGATAATATTTCAATAAATAAAAATATTGGATGATTATGGTAAGAAAAAGTCATAAAATATATTAATGTCAATTATTGTTGTAATTTTTAGTTCTTATCATATTAGTTTTAACATTAATTACACAATTTACTCTTACGGAGGTGATAAATATTTATTGTGGTTACTATTTTATAATGAACAAAAATAAAAATGAATCATGTACCAAATTAATAATTTTTTCCTCTAAATATAGGATATATTTTATAAAATTTAGTTTTTATAACTTGTATAATTTATTTTAAATTTAAACTAGCACAACATGAAGAAAATGATTATTTTTTTGAAAAATTACTATTTATGTATAAAAATGTTTTATACAATATTAAAGTATATTTTTAATTTCAATCTGATTTATTGGATTATTTTTAATCAAAATTAACTAATTATAATTTAAAACTTACCCAAAATATAATGATACTTTTTAAATACCTTGAAAGATAGGATAATTTTCAATAAAAATCCGCATTTTAACTATTCATTAAAAAACCAATCTTTTTTAAAAAAATTATATAAAATTTATCCTAAAAGAATTATGAAATTATCAATTAAAAAATGAAATTAATTTTATCAAATTAAATTTATCTAATTTAGAAATCAGGACTTTAAATAAAACTATATAATGCATGAAACCCCAATTTGGTTAGAAATAAAGAGTTTTTCTTTGGACTAAAAAATTATCTAATTTTATTATAATAAATATAAATATATAAAATCTAGTTAATTAATATTAATAAGAGGTGAAAATTATTAATCTTAACATTACCTAGTTTGTAACATTATTCCCCCCTTTTGAATTTTCTTCTTCATAATTTAATATCGTGACTGATACAAAAGGTTTAATCCATTTTGAAGATCAATTCCATGGAGTGGAAGATAAAACATTCATACATGAAAGGAAGAAAATTTTAATATTTTAAAATACCATTTTTTAAAAACCACATATTAAAAATGGATAATAAAACATCGTCTTTAAAATTAGTTAAACAAATTTGAATTTCATTTGGCATAACAAATAACTAGGGTTTTAAATAAGATATCATTAGTGGGAAGTGAAAATATAGACATGGAGGAAAAAATTAATGACTAAATAATGATGTAGAGTGACATGGAAAATTTATCACAACAACATAAATGATACTAATAATGTTAATTACCATAAAACTGTAAATCAAAGAGGTGTGAAAAAGACCATCGACTTCTTAGAAACAAAGGTAATAAAATATATTTTTTATTTCAATATTATTTTCCAAAAGATGAGGAATTAATATAACTTATAGAATAAAAAATAAGAAAATATACTACCTTGAAATGTATAATTTCATCCTTTAATAAATTTCCCCCACAAAATAATTCTTTTCTCAAAATTATGAGTATTCAAGTGAAATTTTTCATGCTTAACATACTGAAAAAAATTCTAATGGATCACATAATACATAAAAGGAAATAAATATGTTCCTCTTGACTTTAGATATTAACCAAAAAAAATTTATTAGATAAGGTAGGATAATATCAAAAAAATTGAAACTCTCATATAAATAAATAATAAATTTAAATCCAAAATTCCCATAATAACACGAAGGGTTCAACTTAGAAAATTTAACAATTAAATAAACCTATATCAAAAATATTCTCCATTAACTCAAAATTAAAGAATGTTTTATTCTCAAAAATGATCTCATTATATTCAAATTACATCCCAAAAAATTTAATATCATTATTACCAAGTTAGCTTTCATGTTAGACCTAATGGTTACATAAACCGCAACCCAATGAAATTTTTCAAAAGATGTCATTAATTACTTTTGAACCCTATCACGTAAAACCCCAAAAGTGGTTTTGATACATTTATGATAAAAATTATACTTATAAACACATGATAGTATTCATAACACTTAGGTTAATAACAAATGAAATCATCCAAATCATTAAAGCTATATATACCTTGATTTGATCTCAACTATAATAGTCTGGATTCCACACTCTTAGATGCAGTTGAAAAAATATAAAATTTACATTTATAGCTTTGGTATCGACAAATGTTACCCAGTGTTACCCTTATAAATATGTACCATTAAAATAAAACATTTGATTACTTTTATACCCAGGAAAATTTTTATCTTAGAGTTTCAGACAATTCGGAAAAATTCTTGCATAAAAAATTTGATACCTAAAAAAATAGTTTATAAAGATTGACATTATATCCTTCTATGTTCATTACATCTAGTTACCTTATTATTCATAACATACTTAAGATATTTCTTCAAAACCTGGGGAAATAGAAAACATAAAATGATTGATCTAAAATACTTAGTAAGACTAAATGTAAGAATTAATAATAGAATGTCATTCGTAACCATAATATGAGGATAAGGGTATTATGAAATAATCAAATTACATAAGTATGCTTCACTATAGGTCCTATATATTCCTTATTTTGAGACTTACTTTTATCTTTTTACATTTGGGATGTTTTTTAGGGTAATGGGTTGATAACATATTTTTTGAGAATATTTCTTAGGTCCACGGTTTGGACGCATAATTATTACTAACCGTGCGATATTTATTTTTGAGGGTCCTATGGTATTTTTCAAATATTGAGCATGGTTAGCTAGACTGTATAGCTCTATAAAAAGACTATGTAGCTAGATAAGTGGTTTTCTAGTGGAGTCACATGGCTTGGTCATAGTTTTCCAAAACTACACGAGTGATCGAAAGTTTAATGTGCTCCTTGTTTTTCAATATATAAAAGACAAAGAAAGTTAGAACATAGATTGTATAACTGTGAGACCTAAATAAATGACCTGATATAAACCCGTAAAAATAAATAAATTACCTATTTTCCATTGATGTTTTATGTATAATGATCGCATAATTTTCATTTTATATTTAACTACACCTTCCCTAGTTCTTTAGAGGATTCTCCCCCTAGATTCTTGGTGGTTTTCCCATGTTCTTGATGGATATATTTGTGGTATGTTCTATTTTTTATCTAATATTATATTCTATTATATGATCCTTCCTAAATATATTCTGCCCTTATCTATTTGGAACCTGATCTGGATATAGATATTGGAATAAGGGGTTTGATAGAGATTGACATTTTTTTATTATTTATCTTGGCTTCTGAAGACCAAATCTACTTATTCCTGATCTCTGTTTTTGAAGGTGACTAAAGTTCCTCTATTGAAAAGGAATATGCCTCTATACAAAGCATATAATTTATTAATCACATGATATTACTATGAATTAATTTGTTTTTAAAGAAAATTATTGATTTATTATAGAAGTGGATTTGTTTCAAGGGATTCGAATTTTTAAATGGGTTTTACATTAAAAATGGATTTCGGTACACCATGTGCTTGATGAAATTCCAAAAGTATGGTCTAAATATAAAAAGGAGTTTTAATGAATGGAAATTGTAATTATTTAATGATAATTTTTTATAAATAGAGAGCATGATTTTCAAATGATTTTTGGAAAACACAGTAAATTGGGAACCTAGGATGTGTTACAAAATTGAAAGGTCACATTAGTATGTGTATTATTACAAGAGGTTTGATATGGACACACTATTATATGACTCAATATTGGTTGGATTCACATATTGCATAACCTAGTGATTTATTTCTGAATTTGAGTATGTATTCCCATACTCACGAGCCCGAATCTCGAGATTTGTCATTTATTCTTCATTTTAAACCCGATGGTTTATCTCATGGTTTATTACTCAATATCTTATCATATTGTCTTACCATGGTTGGTTTTCTCATACTTTTAAAGTTTATTTCCATTAGTTACTATATTCCTTGTATGTGTGAATATTTAATTCTTTAACTGAAAACCAAAGGGTGTTTTACCAAATGGATCCTTTATATAAATGCATTACAAATAGGTATTTTTTTAAATCTAGAGTTAATGTTTTCAATGTATTAGATTTTTTATTGATTCTTTGGTAAAATCCTATCTGAATTTGTTATTACAACCTTTTTTAGATGTGGTCTTTCCAGACTTGGTTAAAGGGAAGGTCATTTTATATCTCTCTAGATTCTATTATATGTCATTTCCTTCTTAGTTGGATGGATTAGTGGTAACATTTGGTCACATGGTTACTCTACCTATGGATTGACTTGTTTTATATTCAAGTTTAGCCCTTTGGTATTGATTTTGTTTATCTCATGGATATGTAATATTTTCATAAACATTTTAATCTAGTGGTTTATCTATTTTTGATTATACAGGAGACTCTTTTTGGATTATTCTTTGCACCTCACCATGTGGCTTACCATCCTGGTTGACATGTTATGTTGGCTTGAGCTGATTTATTAAAATGAGAAAAACGCAAGATAATTCATACCAAGAAAAACCATGATCGTTAAACATGTGGCATGGAAAAATATTTTACATAGTCTATAGTCATAAGAATAAATAATCCTGATCCATATGATGTCAATATTGATAAATGGAACCATTAAAAACTCATAACAATTGGAAAGAAAACATGTAGGTTTCATGTAACACTATCTTTATATAACCATTACAATATTATTTTTCAATGGAATAATACTAACTATATAATAAATATAATCTCATTGTAGTAACTTGTTAACTTCTTACCTCCATCATTTCATTGGAGTTACTTATATTCCATAAAATCTATCATTTTTACCCTACACATTAAAGGGATATAAAAGACCCACCCATAACATATTGGAAAAATTACCTTAGAGATTTGGGTTCAATCCCAACTACCAGGTTCATCAATAATTTCCACGTACCATATAATGAAAAAAATAAGTAAAATATTTCACTTTTCAATATAACAATAACCATTTTTATTTCATAGCTTCATTTACCTATGGAAAAGAAACCGGTGGTAAGAAAATATCTTTGAAATAATCATAATACATCTAGAGAAAGAATAAGTATATAATTGTTACAATTTAACCATATTGTATCATAATTACAATTAAGGGTTTCCATCATAGGTGAATATAAACACCATAAAAATATTATTAGAAACATTATTTAGGAAAATAAACTTTTCTCTTCGAAAATTACTTTTAAAAACTAAAAATTTTGAAGAAGTGAAAATTATTTTCTTTTGAATTAACCTTGTAAAATTATAAATTAATCTTCAATAAAAGGAATAATTATGATTATAGGAAAATATATTCATGTTATAAATTTTAAAAATAAACATTCTATTTAATATCACTTACAAACAAATTGATTGATGTTTATTTAATAAATAATGAAGAAAAAATATTCTAAACATATAAAAAAATATATAACTAGAGGATAATATAATATATTTGGTCCAATAAAATAATAGATTAATATTTCCATAAAGGAATGTTGAAAAAAAATCTTGAAAATAATGAGATTGTAACATAAGGCCTTTACATATTTAGTAACTATCACATCAAAATCCATTGATATAAAGATTATGATATGGATATATATATCCCCTTAATTTTATGATGCAATATTTCAATGTTATTTAATGAGTTATTAATAATAACATGAAAGGAGATTATGGTACACAATATGATTCATGTAATAGGAAAATGACTTTGAGACAAAGAAAAGGATTGGGAAAATAATAAATTTTGAAGTGATAATTAATACATGAATATATTATGAGAACATATTTAATAAAAAAAAGTTGAAATAAATAATAAAACAATTTATATATCAGTTCACACAAGATCATGAAAAAAAAATACAATTAAATAGAAGTAAGATAAAAAGAATAAAAATTTAGTTAAGAAACCCCATACCATTTGGTAAATTTCAATTCAAATAACTTGGAATGAATTAATTTAAATTATAACATAAATTAAAATGAATTATGAAGGATTCAAGATGTAAAATTTAAAATGGGAATTATATACACCATAACAAAATAATTATGTTTATTACATTAAAATATGCCTCAATGAAGGGAAATTGAGATGAAATCCCTTACCTCATGTCCATAATTTCCATGTATGTAATTTAAATAATCTGTAATAAAATTATAACAATTATTTATTTTTTAATAACCTTATAATGTTTTATTAATTTATCATTAATTTATTTTTTTTATTTATGAAAATTTACCATTTAATTACATAATTTTTTATGTCCACTTCGGGTGTTTTGAGGATGTTTGGCCAAAAATTTCAAAACAGTTTCAGTGTGTTGAACATGGTCAAAGGGGTTTAATTACACATTACCAATAAAAATAATCATGATATAAGTATAATTTTTATAAATTTTTTATTGTTTTAAAACAAACCATTATTTTTTGTATGAAAAATGAATTATTTTAGAATCCTGGAGATGGTGAGTCATACATACACACGAGTAACAATTTCAACCCTTAAAAATCATAGATTAAAGAGTGTATATATCATTTTATATTAATATAATTATTAATTTTTAAAAAATTTAACTTCATATCTTTAAATAATCTTATATATATACCATTTATTTTATGAGGTGATGAAAAATGAATCACATCGCTTCATGGATGTGGTAAATCACACGTACACACAAATGACCTTATCATTTTTCAATGGATATAAAATTTAATAAAATAGATGATATATTTTCTTTTCATAATGGTAATTATGTGATTAATATAACATATATACAATGAATCCATTATTATAACCATCTGTGAGAGGTGGTAATTGAAAATAGATTACATAGGTTCACGAGGTAATAGTCCCATGTACACACAAGTGACTGTTTCATTTCACATTTTATGGAAGGGAAGACATATATAGATTATAATATTAGAGTAATAAAATATCAATATATTAAAGATGCTATTTTTATTATTTAATCATGTTTTAAGACTATTTTTTGGATTTAGACAGAGAATTAAATTGGAAATGGCCAATTAAAACCAATATATCTTCTTTGGTCAACCAATTTAGGTTTATACATCGAGCCTTCCTTGATTTTTTTTTCAGAACACAACCTTTTGGAATGGGGGGGGGGTTGTTAGGATTTCATTTTGGTAGTTATTCTCAGATAAAAATGTTTTTGAAGTGTGGAGAGGAGAGGAGAGGAGTGGGGGTGTCACGACACCCTCCCCATGAGGTGTACCCCTCATTGGCCACTGATGTGAGAAGAGAGATAATGACCCCTAAGTCCCACCTCCAGTAGGCCCCAAGTCGGTGATTATCACTATGGGTATAATAAACACACTGATGGGAGGCACTACCCTTTAAGAGAACACATGCGAAAGAGAGAGATAAGATAGAGACCAACCAAATGCATCTCATTCAACAACAAAAATGAAATCACAAGTACACATATTTAACGTCATGGAAAACAACTACAACTGAAAGGGGAAAACATAAAAGTACCCAAAAGAAAGTAAAGACAGCAGCAACCATAAGACCAAACAACTCATGCAACCTGAATCTAGTAGATACCATCTTGATCTCCAACCTGCTCTAAGTGACCTACAGAAATAGTTTATATATACATAGGGTGTTTATAATAGTGTACTTAGTAGTATCATCCCCGAAGCCTGTCATGAAAAAGTAAGGAAAGCATGCTAATACACAGTTAACAACATGTGAAACTAACTCGTCACCTAAACATGTATAATAAGTTCCCAACCTCTCTATGGATACTATCACCATGTAACACATACAAGAGTATATAATGAAATAATGAATATCAAGGGTACCTCGCTACTACTTCCCCACAAGTTTTCCTCTTTTCCCCAATGTTGCATGTATGAAGCATCTATATAGAAAAAGGCTTGCCCACAGACCCCTAGGAGAAGCACCACAACACACACCTCATGCAAAAAAACACCACATGAATGTAAGAATAATAACCTAGTAGTTTCTGGGAGACACGATAGCTCACAAAATGTGTATAAAATGTCTGGAATGAAACCTCAAGACATTATAGCCCATACACAGATTAAGGATCCTCAAGACATCATACACTATACACGTTACACCTATAGTAGTCCATAGGAAATTATATCCAGAATATATGTGTTTGAATAAACACAGACCATTACATCCCCCGACACACATATATAGGGAAAACTAACCAATCTGCGTATTAGAACAAGTAAGTACCAAGAGAAGAAAACAGGGCCAAAGGGGGTAGTCACCATCCATCCTCTCATCAGAATGTTGGGGAAAACACCCCTAGCTCAAAATCCCTATAGTTTCAGTTTCCATAACCGACAGGGTGATGTAGGATATAGAAACAAAAAAGTACATAATATACTATAGCTCACGACCACACTATGGTCATAACCTAGTCTTAGACTCAACTGTTGCTAACGTCTCTCAGACTCATGGATACCACTTCTAAGACTAGGTATCCAATAAGTAGACAACCATTTAAAAATCATTTTTACATTACTTCATTCCCTTTTTATTATTTTCACATTACGTTAATTAATTCTTTAAACATTAATTATCCTTTAACAATTCCACATGATATTTCATTTGCATCACACCCAAATTCCATTGTCCTCAGCATTGTTTAACTACAATCTCAAACACCATGGGTTAAAATCATTTATTCAATTATTATTTTTACAAAATTACATTCCCATATTCCTAGTAATTATAGAAAAACATTCTATGCAACTAAACACAAGGGGGCTCAACAAGATGAGTAGATAAACTACCAATCAAGTATTTGTCACCTATTGAAAGAGTGTAGAACCCCCTCCCTTGAGAAGCTAAAAACGGAAAGCACGTTCCATACCCCACATGTATTCTCCCATTTTGGAAGGATAGTTTAGAAAACCATCTACCTTCAGCATTGGGGAAAGTAAAGCAGATAAACGACCAATAAGATCATCAAGCATCCAAACATTCACATCCAACTCATTCGATTATCCATGGTGTCCTCCCCAACACTGACATGAATAAACCGATGCATATATCCACTCTAGATATCAACTACTACCACAACCAATAGGCCTCCCTACCCCACATATCACAATAGCCTTCTAGGATCACATCACAACACTTGAAGCAGAAAAAACCATTATATCAATTGGGTGATTGGGCTTTATACAAAAAAGAGGGTAACTCATAACCCTACAAGGAAATATCTTTTATCAAACATCTAGTTCTTTAATCCAACTTGGATTAACAGATTTATTATTAACACATTCCGGCTTTAGGATATATACATAGTATGCTATGAAAAATTATTAAAATTGCTTACTGAACCAATTTGACTAACATAAAATTACAATAAGAAGAAACAAATTCATTTACAAGCCTCTTTATCATTTTCCGAACAATTATCAATTACTTTCATCTTTACATTCTTTACAAATTTCTATATAGAACGAAAATGTAAACAAAGAAAGAATATATATCACACTATCTAGCAAAACAAGAGGCAACAACATATGATCGATATCAATTCATTTATGCGGTTAAAATATTTATTATATCAATACCATAATGATCTAGTGATATAAAGAATGATAACTTTATAGCTGCACATAAAATAAAAGAGAAGCAATGAATCCCTTATCTCGAATGGTTCTTGGATTTATTAATACGAGATCTATCCACACAACATGGTATGATCTCCTCCCAACATGACAACTGTATCCACCTGAGGATGCAGAGACACCACCACACCAGTCAACACCCAAGAAAATTCTATTAAGAACATGGAGATAACATTACATAAAAGGGAAAGGAGAAATGGAAGGAGATGAACCAAAAAAAAACTGACGATAGATCAAAGATTATATCAAAGATTGATCAATACTGCTTGGTTGTATCAAAATAGAGGGGAACCAATCCAAGGAGGAATGTTTGATTGCACAACTACTATGTGATGAAATGAATGGTTCGAGAATCTCACATTTGACAATAAGGAGGAATAATAAGGGGGAAAGATATCACATCCCTTTAGAAGATTTAATGGAGTTTCGGTTTAAGATACGCTGGATTTTCCATTAAAAGAGGATCACATTAAACCATGCAGTTTGACCAAGTAAAAACATCCCGAGCCTTAGAAAAATTAAAATAGGAGTTATGTCCTTTGAATCGGCCTTAAAGTCATTAAAACAAGTCTTTAAAATCATTTTACATCAAATGAAACATCAAATGGGTGAAATTGTAGGATGGTGAAACACTGTTCACGAACTCAAAATTTGGCAAGGAGGCTATCGTTGGAACCTCACATTCTGGAAAAACAATTCATGATCTCGAAATTTAGCAAAGGAAAGAGGATACCTTTGGAACCTCACCATTATAGAAACATTGTTCACAAACTCAAAATTTGTAAAAGGAAAGAGGATACCATTGGAACTTCACCATTTTGGAAACATGGTTCATGAACTCAAAATTTTTCAAAGGAAAGAGGCTACCGTTGGAACTTAACCATTCTGGAAACACTGTTCATGAACCTGAAATTTGGAAAAGGAAAGAGGCTACCATTGGAACCTCATCATTCTGAAATCACTATTCATGAACCTAAAATTTGGAAAAGGAAAGAGGAAACTACTCGATCCTCACCATTCTGAAAACACTATTCTTTAACTCAAAATTTGGAAAAGGAAAGAGGCTGTAGTTAGAACCTCACTATTCTGGAAACACTATTCATGAACAAAATTTTTGTCAAAGGATAGAGGCTACTGTCAGAACCTCACAATTTTGGAAACATTGTTCATGAACTCAAAATTTGGAAAGGGAAAGAGGCTACCGTTGGAACCTTACCATTCGGGAAGTACATCTCATGAACACAAAATTTGGAAAAAGAAAGAGGATACAATTGGAAACTCACCATTCTAGAAACACTATTCATGAACTCAAAATCTGTCACAGGAACGAGGCTACCATTATAACCTCACCATTCTCGAAACACTATTCATGAACTCAAAATTTGGCATAGGAAAGAGGCTACCGTTAGAACCTCATTGTTCTGGAAACACTGTTTATGAAATCAAAATTTGGAAAAGTGTTGGGGATAAGTCACCTTAACCTCCTGAAACACCGCAGACCCTAGATTTTCACAATGGAATGGACCAGAGAGGTCTGGGCCATTAAATCATATCCCTCTCAAAACATTCTCTTCCTCGAGAATTTAAAACCTACATAAAAGGGAACAAAAAATAATTCTGAATAACCACCCATCAAGATACCTATCAAAAGAGATGAAGACACATGAAGCAACCAAATAAAGGCATCTCATAAAAATTAATGTTCTATAACCATAAAGGGAACATCGTTACATGGAAAGTGTTAAACATCAAACAACTTTGGGTAATGAGAACATATCTATGAGTCACATTACTAGGTAATCTCGTCCATGCCACCATGTCGCTGCAAGACATGAACCAAGCAGATATAACACCCACACAACACATTCTCCTTGCGGTCTTGGATCTCCTTAGGTCACTCCTCAAAGGTAACATAATCATCAACATCTATCTCAATCCAATTTATGACATTTGAGTCATCATGAAGATAATGACGAAGCTATGATACATGGAAAAAATCATGTATTTGACTTATCTTTGGGGGAAGTACTATCTGGTATGCGACAACTCCAACACAAGAAAAAAAAATGAAAGGACTAACAAACAAGGGAGAAATCTTACTCCCACATCCAAAACTTCTCTTTCCATGATATGATTTAACCTTCATAAACACGTGATCCCCAACATCAAACTCTAAGGTTCTCATCATTTGATCGACATATGATTTATGATGATCTTCCACTATCTTCATCCTCTCAAGAATCAGCTGAACAATCTCTATTATATTTTCCACTAGTTCTGGTCTAGGAATTACTGACTCTCTGACCCAAGTCCAGCACAATGGAGAACTGCTAGACTGGCCATACAAGGCTTCAAACCACGCCATACAGATGGTGGAGTGAAAAATATTGTTGTAATCAAACTCCACCAAGGGTAAGTGCCTCATCCATGATCCTCCAAAATCCAGGACACAAGA
Source organism: Viscum album (assembly GCA_963277665.1). NCBI lineage: Eukaryota > Viridiplantae > Streptophyta > Magnoliopsida > Santalales > Viscaceae > Viscum > Viscum album. The sequence goes on from OY728160.1 coordinate 1,927,849,389, forward strand.
GCATAACCTATCTTCATGAGTCTAGATGGTCCACACTGTCTGACCGTCCGACTGAGGATGAAAAGTAGTGCTAAGGCATAACTGAGTTCCAAAATCATGCTGAAGACCTCTACACACTCTATAGGTAAAATGAGGATCTCGATTGGAAATGATCATCCTTGGGACTCCATGAAGTCTCACCACCTCCTCCAGATACTACCTCAACAAAAAATCCACTGCGCATGACTCCTTGATTGATATGAAGTGGGATGAGTTTTCTAAACGATACACTACCACCCAAATAGCTTCAAGGCCTCCCTGAGCTCGAGGTAAACCAATAAAAAATTCCACTAAGATGTCCTCCCACTTCCACTAAGGATCATCTAATGGCTGGAGCTAACCACTAGGAACACATTGTTCAACCTTCACCTTCTAGCAGACCAAACATTGAGAAACAACCTCCATAACCGCATGCTTCAGACTAGGACACCAAAACTGTCTCCTCAAGGCATGGTACCTATTTTTCATGCTATTATGCAATGCTAAAAGAGAACTATGGAACTCTCTATGAACCATCTCACACATTGTCAAAGGAACAAATATCCTTCCATTATACAACACCCGATGTTTTTCATCCTCATACCAACTATCAGGGGCCTCACCACAAACAACTCGTTCTCTTTAGACTTCAACCTCCAGATCCCCCAACTAGGACTCTTCCACCTGCTGCACTAGAGATTACATCACCATCATCTAAAAAAGACATCCTTTTCCCCCAACTTCTCCCATATAAAGATGTAATGATGACACTTCTTCCATTACTCTCTTAGAGTCACCAGATTCACGCACTACATCACTACATGTCTTCCAACTCATCATATATGCTACTACATTCCAATTCCCATGTGTATTTGATATTTAGATTTCGTATTCCTGTATGAACTTCATCCACTAACACTATCGTAAGTTCATGTCACGTTGTGAGAAAACATACCTGAAACTCTTCCGATTGGTGAAAACCACAAAGCGCTCTCTAATGAGGTAATGTCTCTATATATTCAGAGAAAACACCACATCTCCCAACTCAAGATCATGGGTGGTATAGTTAGGTTCAATGTGATGCAACTACTATGACCCATAAGAAACAACTAATCTCTACTGCATCAGAACACAACCAAACCCCATATGTGAAGCATCGCTAAAATCATCAAACTGAAATCCCTATGATGGAAGACAAAGAACTAGAGCACTTACTAAATTCTCCTTTAGATACATGAAACCTTATTAACACTGATCTATCCATATGAACTCTCAATCGTTCCTGGTAAAAGATATTAGTGGAGTCCCAACTAGAGAGAAATTGTCTACCAAACTCCTATAGTAGCCAACAATACCAAAGAAACTTCACACCTCTGAGATACTATTTGGGGATTCAAAAGAAACAAGTACTTATATCTTTGATGGATCCATAGATAATCCCTGTTGGGACACAACATACCCCATGAAACGAACTTCTCGTGCCCAAAACTCACTCTTCGAAAACATACCAAAGAGCTGATGTTGACTAAGAAATACCAATATGCCATGTAGATGCTCTGTATGATCCTCCTCATACATATAATACATAAGGATTTCATTGATGAAAACCACCATGAACTCATGGAACACAACATTCATAATTCCAATAAACACAATTGAAGAATTTTTCATGTCAGATGGCATTACAATGATCTCATAATGCCCATGATGACAATAGAAAGTAGTCTTCAGGATATCCCCATCCTTCAAAAGCATATGATGATATCCAAACTTCAAGTTGATTTTTGAGAACCAACTTGAACCCTTTAGTTGATTGAATAAATCATCAATCCGTAGAAGACGATAGCAATTCTTCACTGTGACTTGGTTTAAGTGATGATAATCAACACACAATGACAAACTACCATCAACCTTCTTCACGAAAAAAACCGTTACACCCCAAGATAACACACTCAGCAGAATAAAACCAAACTATAACAAACCATAAAGAAGTATACATAGCTCTCGTAACTCAGAAGGGGCCATCTAATATGGAGACACAGAGGTATAAGATGCTCCTGGTTGTAGATCGATCCCAAATTCGATCTCTCATCGAGGGGGTAATGATACAACCTCTTCAGGAAAGACATCAAGGTACTCTTCTACGATCCTAGGAAACACCAACTCTTGATCCTTTGAAGAACTCAACATCATCTCATCCATCATGGATGACAATGACAGAACATGCCTATGACCCATCTGTGGGTCTCTCTCTCTAATGAAAAACATTGGCTCTCCATCTTCATCGAAGAACACAACCTTCATCCCGATGCAATCCATGATATCCCGCACTGAATACAACCAATTCATGTTGTGGATGACATCATGTGGTTGTATTAGTAGACATTGGAAATATCCCCAAGAGTTGTGCTACCCCTACACTAACAATATTTTACATAAAATAAAACATGGAAATAAAATGAGTTTTCTGAGAATTTCATAAATAATGCTTTAATTAATAATCATTTGGGTTCCCAAAATAATAAATTAATAAGCTACTTGGTATAATAATAATTAAACATTAGGGAAGAATAAATAATCTCAAGAGAAGTAAAGGATTCATTTTTTTAGAATGAAGAGTTCTTACTAAAAAATCATTGCACTTATCAGAGTCCAGATTGAGGAAATGTAAATCCAAGAAATAAAAAGGTAAGGAAAATGAAGTTATATTTAAGGAAAATTAAAATAACATACATAATGAATTTTTTTAGGAATGATGAATAACCCAAAGAAATGAAATTCGGGTTAAGAAATCCCCTTACCTTATGTCGAGATGATTTCTTCAGTTTTTTGTCTTGGATAATCAAATTATAATCATTAATTAATAAATAACTAACTTATTATACATTTATTTTATTCATTATAATTTTTTTCAGTTCATTTATTTCCATTTTGATGAGTTATAGTGTTCCATTTCATCATTTGGGAGTGTTCGATTTATTGGTTTTCATGATCAGTTCACTTGTATACATAAATAGAGAATCATGTAAAATGATGATAATTATACAAAAATGAAATTATAGGTAATTAATGAAAATATATAAGTTTTATTGGTCTTATGTATTATTTTTTCCTATATATTAATACAATTTATTATATAAAATGTTAATGATAAATATTTCGATTAATTTGGTGGTTTTTTATCAAATTGAACACATTTTGTATTGTTTTTAAATATTATGTAAATAAGTTAGTTCCAAAAAAACAGGTCATAAAATAAATTTTAGAATATTTTAATCCATTATAATGGGTTTAATACCATCCTTGATGCCAGTAAAGGAAAATGAAAAATTTTCTTTTTTGAAGGAGATAAAACAACACCTCAGAGACAACATTTCCATTTTCTGAATAAAAGGAAGAGGAGAAGAGGTTTGATTATGAATTATTTCATTATCCTAATAAAATTAATGTATATATAAGTTACTATAGTTATTATTCCACTTGAGTAAGGTTAGGTGAGGATAGAATAAGAAGATAAATGAAATTGAAAAGAGGATAGAAAGAGGATTTTACCTCTTGGTTGTATCCTCCTTAAGAACCTCCTAAGGGAAAAGGGTTTTGTATTTTGATGAGACAAAGGGAAACTGGATATGGTTAATGGTATTGGGAAGATTATTTGTTAGATAATGGAAAAACATCAAGGCTTAGAAGGTCTGATGAGAAGAGGTGGTGGGGGGTGGAATATATATGTGATGATAGGGGTATTTTTTCATTATTTTATTTATTAGTTTATTATTTTTCATCAAGATGATAATAGCATGAACCTTATCACTAAATATATTACACTAATAATGTAGTGTTCTAGATTTTGTTCTTACATCATCCTTACATCATCAATAACCCAAAAATTCATGTATTTAGCTTTTATAGAAAATTATCATATTTTACTATTCACAAAAAATCAAGTATTTTAGAAAAAAAATTTAGAATAACCATTTTTTAAAATGTAGAATTAAAAATTGGACTCCATTTTATGAATATAATTTTATAAATATGAAAAATTAAATTTTATATTTAAATAAGCATTTACATGGGAATTAATGATTTGAAAAGTATAATGGATTTTATAACACTATGAAAAATTAATTAAGTTTTCAAAAAATTATCTTTTAATCATAATAAAAAAATGTTTTTATTTTGAATATATTTTTTGAAAATAAATTTTATTTTAAATAATTATATTATTTTTAAAATTATAAATAAACAATTTTTTTTAAAATTCCAACACTTTATTAATAATTTATAATATATTTATTAACTTATACTATGATATAATTATATAATATTATCATTTAAAAAATGTATGAATTTTATTTATACTTTTAAAGATGAGGTTACAATTTCATTAGTCAAATTACTATTCCTAATGGTTATGTTACTATTATAAGGGTCAATTTACTATTACATCAGGAAAAGTTTTTTAATTTTCAGAAATATCTCTTATTTCATTCATTCATCATTTACATAGTTTGTATTGTGTTCTCAATGTTTTTTATGGGGTTCATACTATTTGACAAATATATAAGAAGGAAATTTCCATTGAAAAAATTTTGGGTTGTTACATTCTTCCCCCCTTATGGAATTTCACCGATGCAATTTCTTTTTAACAAAATAGGTGAGGGTATTTATTCTTCATAGATTCATTTGGTTCCCATATTGCCCCTTTGTATTTATGGTTCCACCAATGTACTTTGATCAGGTGAGTAGTCTTGTCGCGTAAAAACTTATCTATATAGTTCGAGATCTTCACTGGATTCTCCTCGTAAGAGATTTCATTTTCCAACTGTAACACCTCTAGATTAATTACATGTGAGGGATATGGTATGTACATCCTCAAGTGGGATACATGGAATACATCATGTACCTAAGATGTGGTAGGTGGTATTTCTAGTCGATAAACTACAACTCTGACCTGATCAAGAATCTCAATGTGTCTGATGTACTTTGGAATCCACTTTTCTTTCTTCCCAAATCTCAAAATACACTTCCATGGATATATGAAGAGGAACACCATGTATCAAGCCAAAAAACTCTAGGATACATTGTCAATTATATTCATAGATATTCTATCGAATTTGGGCCTCCTTGAGGGGATATTGAATGGTTTTCACCTTACCATCCATTTATTCAACCATTTTAGGTCAAAATAGCTTAAATTCACAAAATTCATCACATCATGACTATTTTATGCATCTTTTTCTCTAAAGGGATTTATATAGAGCCATTTGGATGCTCGAGTGGAAACTGTTGTTGTAAGATAACTTGAACAAATCCAGATATTGGTTTTATCCTCCTTTCAAGTCCTTAGAACATTATCTGAACATGTCTTCTAATTTATGAATACTTTGTTCATATTGGCCATCAGTTTGAGGATGATAGGACATGGGGAAGATCAACTCAATATTCTGTTCTTGTTAAATACTTTTCCAAATCATGGAGGTGAATCTTAGATCACGATCATATTAAATCAATCGTGAAACTCCTTGCTACTAAAAATAACCCCTTTATCAGCGCTAAAAACCCCTTTTTATCCATGATAGAAAAGTGCTGTTAATGTCGGCGAAGTTAATGGGTGGTCCCCTTTATCAATGCTCCAAAAAGTGCTAATAAAGACACCTTTTATCAGTGCTAAAAAAGCGCTAATAAAAGGGTCCTTTATCAGTGCTTCCTTTATCAACTCTCTATTTTTAGCACTGATAAAGGACCCCTCTTATCAGTGATTTTTTAAAAGCGGGAATAAAAGTTAGGAAAAATATTATAAAAATTTAAAAAAATTAAATGTTTTTAAAAAAAATTAAAAACATCCTGCCAATCGGGGGGGTTATAGCGGTTCATCCCCCCCCCTTTTACAGTGCTTTTCCTCCACCCTCCAGCGCCCCCACGCACCCCTCCACCCTTTATCAGCACTATCTCCCATATTCCCCCATGCGCGCGTGCCCCTCCCTCCACCTGGTTTAGAACTCGAGACCTCCCCCATGCACGCCTAAGCCCTTACCACTCCTCTATTTTGATTTTTTTTACATTTCATGATATCTTTATATATATATATTTAGTTAAATTTATTCTTATATTAATATATATATATCTATTTATATATATATAGTTATATTTATTCATATAGTAATATATATTTATATTAATTTATATATATATAGTCATATTAATATATATATTTATAGTGATATTAATATATATATTTATATTAATATTAATATATATATATATAGTTAGATTAATATATATATATAGTTAGATTAATATATAGGTATATAAATATACATATATTTTTATTTTAAATAAAATAGATATTAGTTATTATTTAGATGAAGATAATATATTTTATATGTAAATATATTTTATTATTTATATTTTTAGTTAAGTTTTTATGAGTGAATATATAAAAAATGTTATTATATTGTTATATAATTGATTACAAATAGGAGTTAATTATAAAAAACGATAAAATTTCAATTACATAATATCAATATGAATGTAATACCTTGGAATAAATTCAGTCCCCACCAAAAAAATCCAATAATACCCCCTTAAACAAGGCTGAAATCCATATAATGTTAAAAAATCCGGGTACCCTGACTAGAAACTCAGTTCTGGAGGACTTATGGTCCTTTTTTGGCCTTGAAAAAACTGTGACCGGGGTACCTCGGATCACAGAGACGTAGAGCTCGTCGTAGGCGTCAATTTGATACATGGTAGAGCTCAAACGGATAGCCAGATCAAAAGTTATGGCCTTTTAAAGTTTGAGTTGCGTTTTTAAATATTTTGTCTCGTTTTTTAATTTTTTTAATTTTTTAGTCTTCAAATTTTTATGAAATGACTATTACACCATAATAATGAGAAAATTATTAATTAAAAATATATTTTTTTATTTTTTTATAAACCATTTTCTCTAAATATCTTATATATTAAGTGTAACTGTATATTTATACTTATCTAAAATATATTTAAAAATATATTTAAAATCTATATATATATTATATTTATATCAATATAACTATGTCTCTATATTTAAATATTAATATATTTTTTTGATGAATTTTTTTTGGAAGATGAACCTTTATCAACGCTTTTAAAAAAAGCACTGATAAAGACCCCCCTTCATCAACACTAACAAAAAAGCGCTGATAAAGGGGGGTACGTTTAACAGTTCTAAAAAAAGCACTGTTAAATGGGGTACCTTTATCAGCACTAAAAAAAGCACTGATAAAGGGGCAATTTTATCGGCGGTTTTTTAGCACTGATAATGGTACCCCCCTTTATCAACACTTTTTCGTTAGTGCTAACAAAAGTGTGGCGCTAGGAAAAACTGTTTTTATGGTAGTGAATTGTAGCCATTCCACTTATTTGATACTTATATCTATGTATGTTTATCAATCAATAATTCCACTCAAATTGAGATAAAGTGATATTTCATTATAAGAGGATCCAAAACAACAAATATAGAATTGTTTCATATGTATGTCTTTGGATGTCAAGTGAAAAAATCCATTATAACGTTTTCCAATTTCTATGTTCGTATGGGTAATTGTTGTATAATACCTTTATAATTTTTCCTTTCGTCCTTTACTTGCTGACATAACAATCTATTTGATGTATATTTAGTTATATCCTTCTTTATATTGTCCCACAAATATTTCTCTCTAAGATTTTGATACATATTCGTACACCATGGATGAATAGAAAAGGTTGAGCTATGTGCATCATTCAAAATAATTTTCCTTATATATTTATTGGATAGTTCACATAGTAATGACCCAAATCCTAAAAATCTGTCCTCATAAATTTTGAACTCTTTTTATTTACACTTTTTGAAAACATCCACTTTCTTTTGAATTTCAATAAAATTTCATTGAGCATCCTTTATTTTGTCCTTGAGGGATGGTTGAAAAATCAATTGTGTAAGGATTAATAACGTTCCTTATTTAATGATTCCCATGATCATCCTTTTCAAATCTATTAATATTGTGTCCTTCTCAATTCTTATCATTGATAATGTTTCAGGATTATTTCCACCTAGGGATGTCACCACTTTATTCACTTTTCAAGAATGGTAGTGGATTCAGAAGTCATAATACATGATGATATCTAACCATGTTAGCTGGTACAAATTAATATCCTTCTAAGTGAATATATATTTGAGGATTTTATGATCAATATATATTTCACAATTCACCCAATAGTGATAATGAATCTATATTTTCAATGTAAATATCATTGCTTCAAACACCAGATCAGGCATGAGATAGTTTTATCCACTAATATTCAACTACCTAGATGCATAGGCTATCACTTTATCATTTTGCATCATTACATAGCCTAATACCCTCTTATAATAACTTCTTTACACCATAAAGAGTTCTCCACTTATCGGATGTTTGAGTACTAGCGTAATGATAAGACTATTTTTTTAACTCTTTGAAGTAGTCTTCACATTCACTGGTCCAAAAAACATTTCTCTCTTCTAATTCTGCTTGGTTTGTGGGTTTGAAAAGTGTTAGAAGTTCTTTAAAAATCTTCTGTAATACCCAAATAGGATAAGGAAATTAAGGATCACTGTGATAGATATTGGCTATGGGCACTCTCCAATTTCATTTTCCTTGGAAGGGTTAAAAAATATCACTTTTCTCTTCATAAAATACCCCAAGAAGGGCAATTTCTCTATCTAGAAATCAAATTTACAATAATTTTCATAAAGTTTGTCACTTCAAAAAATTATTTAATACAGTATCCAAATGCACCTCATATTCAACTTGCTCATGGATTATATCATAATATCATCAATAAAGACTTGCAATTTTTTTGATGTAATCTATAAAGAAACAATTCATTATGTCCATGAATATTGCTACAGTATTAGTGAGTCTGATGGGAATCACTGTTAACTCATAGTGTCCATAACTCATTCAAAATATTGTCTTGGGAATATTTTCCATCCTCACCTTTAATTAGTGATATCACAACTAAAGGTCCATCTTATAGAAATACTTGGTCCCATGATCGAACAAGTCTTCTATCCAATGTAGGGGTACTTCTTATTTATCATTATTTTTTTAAGCTCATGATAATCAATGAAGAGAACCATTAATCCATTCATCTTCTTGATGAATAGGACTAGAACACCCCATGCCGAAGCACTCGAGCATCTAAAACCCTTTTCCAGATTCTCATGTAAATAATTCTTAATTTTCTCTTACTAAATGGTGTCTTTTTTTGTAGTGCCATTCATATCGGAAAAGATCAAAGAATAAATTCAATTGATAAAACAATCTCTTCATTAAGATGAAGGCAAGGAAATTATTTAGGGACAACATCAGTGTAGTCCCTTATAATGGGCATGTCTTTGACCATGACTCTATCCTTTGTATCAATAATTTGAGTTATATATGCTTTCTCATTTTTCAATAATATCCAGACATGAAATGATGATTCTGATAGAGATTCATCCACCTCCTTACCCATGTATAGAATTGGAGGATGCATCAGGATGTGAAGAGTGATCTCGTTTTCCTGACTGTTGATGTTGGATTTTTATAAAGATATCCAATCCATGCCCAATAAAGAATCAAACTCTACCAAAGGAAGTATGGAGATATTATCTTGGTGGTTTAGTCAAAAAAGCTTAATTGGGGGGGATTTATATACTTTTGATGCAATAATTACCCCATTATATGTTCCCATAGATAAATCAACCTCTATATATTGAGGGTGTTCTTGTATTGTTCAACTAAGCTTTCAAGAAATTAAAGAATGCATAAAACTAGAAACAAGTAATATATTGACTATTATTGAATGAATAACTAACATACCTATAACCAAATCATTATCGATATCAACCTATACATTAGTGATGGAATAATATTTCCCTTGATTCGTTGTATTTCATGGCTGCAAACACTGATTATCCTTAAGGACTCAAGGTTTAGTGCACAGGATTGCATAGTTCCCATTCTCCCTATAGTGGAAACATTGGACCCTAAGTGGTTCTATCCTTTCCTCCACCACATTTACCTATTTCCTCACTTCTCCTCAATATTCATGATCTTGGTGACATTTTATACCACACTTTATGAATTTACCCGTCCATTTGAGAAAATTAATATGATGGTTATTCTCAAATTTTTGACCTGTGATTGGTTGTGTTTTATTTCCACCATTATGATTAGATCCACCATCTTGAAACTCCATCCTTCATTTATTATCACCATAACTATGTGTTCACTCTCCAAACCCCATATCCACATTGAGAGTACATCAAAAAATTCTTCATAACTCCCAATTTCACGAATTTATAGATCCTTTAAAAGGTTTGGTTTTAAAACTCCAAAGAATTTATCTATTTTTCCATCATTATTGATAAAAAAACCTGAAGTGTTTCTTGAAAGAATTGTAAATGTTTTTTTCTTACTCCATGAAAGATTCAACTTTCTTTTGATTTATCTCATAAATTCAATCTCCCACTTTTTTTGAATAGTTTGAGTGAAATACTTGTTATGAATCATTATCTTAAAGTCTTCCAATGAAATCTATTAAATTTCATCATTGGTATTTGTGTTCTTAATCAAAACCTAGCATTGGTTGGGCTCTCTATCTAGAAGATGAATGGATAGAGTCACACAATCCATCTCAAAATAGAGAAGCATTTAAAATATCTTCTATAATGAGTTGACCCATTATTTTTTGACTAGTGAATAAGAAGATCCACTAAATTTTGGTGGTCCTTACCACATAAATGACATAGTATATAGTTTATCCATCTTAGGTGAAAGATGACATTACACATTATTTAGGTTATTTTTATAGACTGAGATAACTAGGTAATAATAATTATGAAATTTTGAACTCCAGTTCCCAAGGCATTGGTTATATCATTCGAGCATTCTCAGCATTTTTCCTAATCTCATAGCGATTCACTATTCAAATCCACCCTTACACTGCTGTTTTAAACTGGTTTTATAAAGAATATTCCAAAAATAATAATAAATTGAACTTTATGTTTTAATCAATGAATTAATGTATGTAAAATTTTAATAGGGTAATTTTAATTACTTTGGTGTTTACATTGTTGGAGGAGGTTATTTGGAGAGCTCGTGATGGAATTCATGCAAAATGGGCCAAACTACACGAGATCCCAGGCATGCTTGTAGACAATTATTTGCAATTTGGATACTCTGTGAATTTAATTGGGATAAAAATTGTTGTATGAGTGAAAATCATTGTGTTATACATTTCTATAGAAGACCTTGATGCCTAATTCTTCCATTTTGGGGACCCAAAATAGGCCCACAATGTAAAGACATTCTGGGTGGGCCATATTGGACCAACATTTTATATTGGGGCCATAAATGGGGACTCGTAGATCCAATTGGACTAATCGAACCTCCATTGGATAGATACCTCATAGAAGAACCTCTCCACTAAATTTAAGGACAAGTGAATGCGTTTTGTTCAGTGAACTAGCCGGATGGAACGGATTAAAAAGAATATCAAAAAAAGTAACCTAGTCCCTTAAGAACTTGACCTCTTTTGTGGAAAGTGTGATGTTTTTTCCTTAAAATCAGTCCTCCCCTCATTCAATAATGTTTAATGACCATGGGTGAATTTTAGTATAATTGTAGAGCTCTATTCAATAATTTTATTTCTCTTCTTCATCATATACTTCTAAACCACTTCGTGGTCAATTTGGGGAGAATACTTTGTTGTAATCCTGAGCTACACACTTGTAATCTTCAAAAGGTAATTGACTTCCATGTTTGTTGTCAATTTTTCTTTATTCCAACCTTCTAATTTTTTTTTCATTCTGGTATGAGCAAATACAAATCAAAGGAACACGAATCCACATGCTTCCAGGCATAACCTGAATCTTGTGATGATTTGAGTGCAGTTTCCTCTTTTGTCACCTATCCCTTTCATGAGTGTGAAAATGGATTGTGTCAGTTTCACCAAAGAATCTCTATAACTAAGAAAAATTCTAATAATGAGATTGATATTAAATAATGGATACATTTAAAAAAGATCAAGTTAATATTCCTTTACTTGATGCAGTCATGCATATTTTCCATTATTCCAAATTTCATAAAGAGCATTGCATCCATATAAGAAGGATGAAGGGAAATGATATAGTTAACATTGGAAGGAATGTCTCTGCCTTGATTCAACCAGAAATTCCAACCAAATGCAAGGATCCAGACACATTTAAAATAACTTGTACCATAGGGGAGGCATTATTTTCTTATGTAATGTTAGATTTAGGTGCTTCCATTAACTTAATGTATGACCCCATTTAGAATTCTCTACAGGTTGGAGAGCTTCAACCAACAGGAATTATTGTGAAACTTGAAAACTGGAGTACTACACATCCAACATGAGTGATTAGGATGTCCTTGTAAGAGTGAACAATCTCATCTTCCCAGTTGATTTCAATATCCTTGAGATGGAAGATACCAGAACCCAAGGAAATTCCCCTCTAATACCAGGGAGTCCATTCCTCAAAACAAAAAATACGATCATCAACGTTCACAATGGTACACTATCCATGGAGTTTTAAGAAAAAATGGTAAGTTTAAGCATCAATGAGGCTATGAAACACCCTATTTAAGAGCACTCCATTCTTCCTGTTTATTAGATAGAAGTGCTCTCACAAAATGCACACACACAAAATTTTCACCTCAACCCAAACTCTAATTAATTGTCCTTTTTTTCACCCTTGGATGATTTGAGTTTCGATTCATGTTTTGAGTGTTGTCTGGGTTCTGAAAAGTGTAAATTTTTTTCTTTATTTGATGAGTGTGTTCATTTTGAGGTACCCATGACTGTCAATGATTCTGCAAATCCCAATATCAATAGATTCTCTATCTTTAGAGAATAAACATGAGCAGATAGACTGTTTAATGGGCCTGAATCCCCCGAAATACCCTCCGTCTATCCAGAAACCACTGGAGTTGGAACTTAAACAACTTCATTCTATTTTAAAATATGCACATCCTGAGGCTATTGACCAATATCCCATCATTATTTCCAATAACCTCTCTCCACAAAAGGAATTGAAACTACTCAAACTTTTGAGAGTGTAAAAAGGCAATAAGAAGGACATTGGCTGATATTCCTTGAATTTGACCATTTATTTTTATGCACCATATACTTTTGGATGATAAGGGTAAGCCTATGAGACAATCTCAACGCCAGTTAAATGCCACTCTCCTTGAAGTGTTAAATGTGAAAGTCAATAAATTACCTACTGCAGGGACCAGTTATCGTATGTATGAATGTAAATGGGTTAACCCAGTGAAAATTTTGGCTACAAGATAGGAATAACAGTTGTGTCAAGTGAAAGGAGTGAATTGGTTCCAACACGTGTGTAAAACAGTTGGACAGTCTCTATTGAATACAGTCGACGGAATCAAGCCATGTGGAAAGACCACTTCCCACTACTATTCATTGGAAAAATGTCAGAATGATTAGCTGGAATGTCCCATTATTGTTTACTTGATGGTTATTTGATTTATTTCCAAATCCTTATATCCTTTAATGATCATGAAAAGACAACATTTACTTGTCTATTCGACACATGTTCATACAGAAGGATGTCATTTGGTGTATGTAATGCTCCTAGTACTTTTCAGCGATGTATATTGAGTATTTGTTATGTGTACCTTGAGAGTTATATGGATGTCATTATAGATGATTTCATGGTATATCGTTCTCGTTTGGATGATTTTTTTGAATAGCTAGGTTTTGTCCTCTACTGCTTCATTGAAAAACTATGTTGTTTTAAATTATGAGAAATGCATGTTTATGGTTGAGAGGGGCGTAGTTCTTTGGAATTTCATTTAAAATAAGGAAATTCAAGTTGAAAAATCGAAAATCGAATTAATTTCAACCCTTCCATATCGAAGATGTGTGCGTGGGGTGCGATCTTTCATGGGTCAGGCTAGTTTTTACCCTCGATTCATTAAAGACTTTAGTTAGATTGCACTTCCATTGCCTTAATTATAGCAAAAAGATTCTGTGATTGTGTTTGATAAAAAATGTGAAGATAAATTCAATTCACTAAAAAGGAGTCTCACATCACCTCCCATCATCTAACCACCAAGGTGGGATCTACCCTTTGCGATTATGTTTTATGCCACTAACATTGTAGTTGGGGAAGTTTTATCATAAAGGATGGAAAAGGCTCCTCATGTCATTATGTATTCCTCACATACCCTTGACCCTGCCCATGTAAACTACAAAACCACTGAATAACATCTCCTTTATATTATGATTTCCTTGGAAAAATTTCATTCATATAATCTTGGGTCAAAAGTGATTGTGTTTTCTGACCATGCAGCCCTACGATTCCTCTTAAAGAAACATGAAGCTAAGCCCCTCCTCATAAAGTGGTTGATCCCCTCCATGATTTTGATCTTGAGATTATAGATAAGAGTGGAGTAGAAAATGTTGTATCTGACCACATTAGTAGGATTTCTCCACCATTGTACCATCATGTTGACTTATCCCTCCCCATTGGAGAATTCTTACATCATGAGAACCTTTGTGATATTATAGACTGTACTCCCTGGTATATGGACATTATGAATTTTGTAGAAACATCTAGGGTCCCCAATGATTTCTGCACTTTAAAATCCCAGATACATAAACATGATTATCGGTGGTACATTTTGGATGACCCATATTTTTGGAGAATTTGTGGTGATCAATTTGTTCATCGGTGTGTCCCTGACCATGAGTTCACCTCTATTTTTGACCTTCTGCCCCACTTTGTCTTATAAGGGCCACTTTATCTCTAAACGTATAGCTCTAATGGTCCTTGACTCAATAATTTATTAGAAAACTTCTTATAGGGATGACTGTAGATTTTTTCAATTCTTGTAGTCATTTTCAATTCATAGGGAATATTTCAAAGAGAAATAAAATTCCCCAACAACCCATGTTATTATTTGAAATTTTTGATGCATGGGGCACTGACTTCATGGGGCCTTTTCCAAATTAATTTGTATTTTTATAAATCTTATTGGCTATTGACAGTGTTTCTAAATTGGTGGAAGAAAAGGCTAATATGACCGATGACTCTCTTGTGGTTGTTGATTTTGTGAGATCTCAAATTTTGAGTTGGTTTAGTTTACCGAGATTCATCATTAGTGATCAGGGTTAACATTTTTGCAATCTTAACATGAAAAATTTGCATCATAAGTATGGGGTTGATCATAAATTCTCCAATACATATCATTCCCAAACTAACGGATAGGCTGAAATGTCAAATCGAGAACTTAAAAAAATCTTTGAAGAAACCGTACAACCCAATAGGAATGTTTGGACTTTGCACATGGATGATGCACTTTGGGAGTACAATACATCTTTTAAAACCCCAATCGGAATGTCACCATATAGATTTTTTTTTGGAAAGGCTTGTCACCTCCCAGTGGAGGTATAATATCGTGCATATTGGGCTATTAAACAATTTAATTTTAAAATTTCAGATGCAGGTGAGCATAAGAAGCTACAGATTCAAGAGTTGGAAAAAATTAGACATGATGCATATAAGAAATCCTAGATATATAATGTCAAGACAAAGGATATCCATTATAGCATAATTAATCAGGGGAAGTTCCATATTGGTGACAAGGTCATCATGTACAATTCTAGGCTAATGTTCCACCCTGGAATGCTTCATTCCCAATGGCTCGGTCCTTATACTGTTACTAATGTTTACCCTTTTGGTACAATACATATTTTTCATGATAAGATTAGATGAAGTCTTTCAGTCCCTGGGTAGAAACTTATACAATTATATGATGATTTCCCAAATATTCCAGTGGAAAAAATTCACCTTCTAGACACAAGATACTAGTAAAATACATAAGGATTTAGCCTTTCCTCTCACATTCTCAATTATTCAAGTGAGGAAAATGCCCATTTTTGGCATGGGGGTAGGATACATTCTTGGTTTCATTATGATTTACATTGTCTTTCTTCTTTCTTCTCTTTTTCTTCTTCTTTATGGTATTTTCAGTTTTCCCCCATCAAAAATTACAATGTTCGATGATTTGGTGACCATAAGGGGGGGGGGGAAACGTAAAAATACCATAAAGAAGAAAAAAATAACATTTGTATGAATTTAACATCAAGGAGTGATTTTTAGTTAATTGGTTTTATGTCAATGATATATATGGATGTATCTATGTGAAACCTTTGAGAAGATTGATGCCCCTTATTTGAGTAGGTTTTTTGGAGAAACTATGTCACTAATATCACTGCACATTTTTTCACCTAACCCCATAGTCTGAATATTTATTACTTACTAGAGGTTAATATAAGTTAGGTTGGTATTTTTATACTTAAAATGATATTTACATACGTTCATTCCATATTCGGTCTCTTTCATTGCTGTACCGGATTGACCTGTGCATGTGTAACTGATATCTGACTATTTCATGCCCTAAATTTTTTTGGAATATGTCTTGGGTAGGTCGAAAACCACTACTCTTCGTCCTTTTATATTATTATAACAATTGTAATTAGTGTCTTGATGAGGTCAAACTAGGGTTAATAGATAAGTGTAAGATTTGTTCCAATTGCAACTTATGAAAAAACAAACATAATAAATGAGGGGAGTGGTGAAATGTGAAACATTTGGGGTTATCTAGAATAGGAGATTATGGTTTTACATCTAGTAATTCTTTAGTGATTGTGTCTTGAAATATGATTTCAAATGATGTAGGGTAGGTTCGGTGGACAAAATCTTTTATGCTAAATAATGTTAAAATATCATCTATTTATTGGATAGAAAGTGGAAATAATAGCATGAAATGATTTTGACACACACATGTAGAGTTAGTGACATGGTTTACATTTTAATTCCATTATCAATTTGGTATCATGAATCTCTTTGAGTTTCAATGTGATATTATTTATGAGACATTTTTTTCCATTTTCACTAGGAAGAACTCCTTGGTATGGTTTCTGCATTGATCACATTACCTTAATGAATTTAAATATACTAAAATGTCATGATTATGGGAATATATACATGCATAATTTCATTTGGATATGTTTCTTTTCCCAGGAGTGAATATTTTTAGGTGTGGGGTTGTGATCGCATAGCGATTCACTATTCAAATCCACCCTTACAGCACTGGTTTAAACTGGTTTTGTAAAGAATATTTCAAAAGTAATAATAAATTGAAATTTATGTTCGAATAAATGAAATAATGTTCATCACTGTTTAATAGGGCAATTTTACTGGTTTTTGTTTATATATTGTAGGAGGAGGTGGTTTGGGGAACTCGTGATGGAATTAATGCAAAATGGGCCAAACTGCACGAGAGCCCAAGCATGCATTTGGAAAATTATTTGTACTGCAGATAATTTTTACATAAAATTTGGATACAAATGGGTGTATGAGTGCCAAATAATGTGGTATAGAGTTCTCTAGAAGATCATGAAGCCCAATTCGTCCATTTGGAGGCCCAAAATAGGCCCACAATGTGATGAAATTCGGGGTGGGCCAGATTGGACCACCCTTTTGCATTTGGGCCTTAACTGGGGCCTGAGAGATCCAATTTGGCTGATTCAACCACCATTGGATAGATAACTCTAAACCTCACCTCTCCACATAATTTTGTGACAATTGAATGTGTTTGTTCTGTCAACCATCTAGATAAAGAAGTATTAAAAATTCTGTCTTGAATAGTGACCTAGTCCCTTAGAAACATGACCTATTTTGTAGAAAGTGTGATGTTATTGTCCATAAAATCACTCCTCACCCTCAATATATCATGTTTTACGACTAGGGTTGAAGGTTAGTCGAATTGGAGAGATCTCTTCACCCATTTTATTTCTCTTCTCCCTCATGTAATTCTAAACCTCCTAGTGATCAATTTGGGGAGCATCCTTTGTTGTAATTCCGAGTTCCACACTTGTATTCTTCAGAAGGTAATTGATTGACAGGTTGTTTGTAAATTATTATTCATTAAATCCATCTACATTTTGTTTTTATTTTTGTATGATAAAATAAAAATAAATGGAACAACTATCCAAATGCTTCCATGAATAACCCGGATCTTGGGATGATTTGAGGGCAGTTGCCTCTTTTCTCACCCCTCCCCTTCATGAGTGTGAAAATTGATTGTGTCAGTTGATAATATCTAAGAGATTGAACCTATGAATATTCCCGGTCTTTTCTTTTGTAAAAATTTTATCAATGACACAAATCATGTCATCTCATCTTGTTGTTGATTTGATGTCTTGATTAAGTTCCATTTTTACATCGATTCATTTTGTTGATTTTGAGCGGTTGCCGATATTCAACATCATTGATCGATAAAATAATAGGTGGTAACCTAGTAAGAACTCAAATAACATTACTGGTTTTAGTATGTATAAAATCAAGGAATCAATGACCCTTCCCTTTCCCTTTAGAGCGATGACGGATTGAGCATCAAGGGACACTTACCCGGGTTGATCACGATTTCTCCAACCGATTCCTCTAAGTAGTAATATACTTTCGATTTTTGTTCATTAATTATAAAACCCAAGTATTATAAACCCCCATATCCATTTTTTACTTTCATAATCATAATCACCTTTTGAAATTAATGATCAAAGGATCCGTCAAGACATGACCTTGGGTTGTTGCTATACTGCAAAAATTCTAGTTAAAAATAAACATCTAATTTGACACGCTCGACAACACACTCAAATTTTAGCACCATTTTCGAGGATCCAAGATCATTTTTCCCTTTTTATTTATTTATTTTAATTCTTAATTAGTACTCCTTTCAAATCCCCACCCCATTTGATTGTTTTTGTATTGGGTTTCTGCCTTTATTTTTCGTTGTTTTTGTGTGTTCTTTTATTATCTCTCTCTTTCTCTCTTATTATTCAACATATATCACTATATAATTATATATTATAACATTATATTCTACTTTCAACCTTCTTGTGTGATTTTATCTATATTCAATAAAAAACAAACATCACAACTTATTTTCATGACCAGATTTGAAAAAGAAAAACTGCTTTAATTTGACCCTAAAATTGAATAGACACCCCATTCAAAAATAAAGGTATTATAGAGAAGGTCAATCAAATAATACTAATAAACCCATTTTGGAACCTCTTGTGGTTATAAACTAATCAATAATTGAACCCAATCAAACCTAGGAAAACATGGCTACAAATAATTGAACCTTAAGAGAGCTGACCACCCTAGATATGGAGTACCAACCTACATACATCCAATATCTCGAGGAAGCATCAAAATTTGAGCTAAGATCACGTCTCATCCAACTACTTCCCAAATTTCATAGCCTTAATAGTGAGGAACTTCGTAATAATCTCAAAGAGTTTAAAATAGTCTGCTCCACCATGAAACCCCAAAATGTGTCTGAGGACCTAATTAAGTATAGGGCCTTCCCTTTCTCCCTTGATGTTGTAGCCAATGATTGAATATACTATTTGCGAACCACAATTGGGGGCTGAAATTACCTAAAAAACTATTTTTACATAATCCCTTATCTTCCTCCTAAACAAAATCAATTAGGAACAAAATTTTTGGCATTATAAAATCATAAAGAGAGACCCTTCACGAATACATGGAGAGATTCAAAATACTCTACTCAAGCTGCCCCCACCACCAGATTAGTGAAGAAATATTAATCCAATAATTCTATGAGGGGGTTATCCACATGGATCATGGAATGATTGATGCAACTGCAGCTGCTTCCTTGGTTAATAAAACTCCTTTTGCCGCTCGTGACATAATAGACAACATGTCTCAAAGTGCACAACAATTTGGTACATGGGCTATTGCACCAACTCGTGGAGTTCATGAGGTAATTAATTCATATCAAGAATAATAGGTATATAAGAAGCTTTATGAGATGCATACCATTCTAAGGAAATTTTCTCAGGCACAAGGTAACTCACAATCTCCTCTAATTATATTAAATTGCGGTATTTGTTCTGACAATACTAATTTTTCTAACCGGTGCCCACAACTTCAAGATTTACCTGTATCTTGTGTAGCTATGTTCCCAGGGCATCTATTCCAATGAGAACAACAATTAAATAAGGAACAATTCAGGAAAAATCCATACCATGGGTGGAAAGCACAACCCCAGTACCAACATGGAGGTAACTCAAGCTACCCAAGCAGAATTGGTATCAACAAGGCGAAGGTATGAAACCTTATTATCTTTCAACTTTTCAAAACAATCCTCCTCCTCCTCCCAAATTTGAACTATGACTCGTGGATATGGTGATACAAATGGAAACCCCGAACATATAGTTCCAACAAAACTCACAATCGGCAATTCAAGACCAACAATCTCAGGTGGGGCCGTTGGAAAACACCATAGGTGATCTTAAGATCCAAGGTTTTGGACAACTACCATCCCAACCCATTTCCAATACAAAGGACAATTGTAATGTATTTTTAGTTACAATTTTTTGTGGTAATTAAGTCTCTCCTTCTACTGATTCTGCACAATAGGTATGTCCCCCTCTTGAAAAATCTCTTTTCAAACCCATAAAAAACTCAAGTAATGATAAACAAGGCAAAAAGGGTAATCGAGTTACTGTTGATGATTCCAATGAAAAATCTATTCCACTTCCTTTTCCCCAAAGAGTATCTAAATCTATGAAAAAATATTATAATGGGATTGATACTGATATAATGGATACATTTAAAAAAGATCAAGTTAATATTCATTTACTGGATGCAGTCATGCAAATTCCCCGTTATGAAAAATTTCTTAAAGAAATTTTCTCCCATAGAAGAAGGATGAAGGGGAATGAGAGAGTCAACTTGGGAAAGAATGTCTCAGCCTTGATTCAATGAGCAATTCTAACAAAATTCAAGGATCTGGTCACTTTCACAAAACCATGTACCATATGGGAGACATTCTTTTCAGATGCTATGTTAGATTTAGGTGCATCCATTAATGTAATGCCTCACTCCGTTTATACTTATCTAAAGGTTGGATAGATTCATCCAACATGCATTGTTGTGAAACTTGCAAACCGGAGTACTACGCATCCAATATGAGTGATTAAATATATCCTTGTAAGAGTGAAATATATCATCTTCCCTGCTGAATTCAACATCCTTGAGAAGGAAGATACCTGAACCCAAGGACATTCCCCTCTCATAAATGGTATGTCATTCCCCAAAACAACAAATATGATCATTAATGTTCACAATGGTACACTATTCATGGTTTTCAGATGAGAAAAGTTACGTTTTAACATCATTGAGGTTATGAAACACCCCATTGAAGAGAACTCTACTCTTCCTGTCTATTCTATGGAAGTGCTCCGAAGGGATGCACACACACAAAATTCTCTCCTCATACCAAACAATTATTTATTTTTATTTTCTTCACCCATGGATGATTTGAGTTTTTATTCATGTTTTGAGTGTTGTTTGGGTTATAAAAGGTGCAAAATGTTTTCTTTAATTGATGAGTGTGTTCATTTTGAGGTACCCATGACCGTCGATGATTCTAAAAATATCATTTCAACAGATTCCTTATCTTTAAGGAATAAACATGAGTAGATATATAGTTTAATGGACCTAACTCTCCCTAAATCCCCTCCCTCAATCCAGAAACTAGAAATGTTGGAACTTAAACAACTTTCTTATAATTTAAAATATCCATATCTCGAGGATATTGACCAATTTTCCATCATTAATGCCAATAATCTCTCCCTACAACAGGAATTGAAACTGCTCAACATTCTGAGAGAGTGTAAAAAGTTAATAGGATGAACATTGGTTGATATTCCTAGGATTAACCCATCAATTTTTATGCACCATATACTTTTGGGTGATGAGGCCAAGCCTGCGAGACAATCTCAACACCGGTTGAATCCCACTCACCTTGAAGTGGTAAAATTGGAAGTCAGTAAATTAATTACTGCATGGAACAATTATCATATATCCGATATTAAATGGGTTATTTGAGTGAAATTTGTTCCTAAAATATATAAATAATACTTGTGTCAAATTAAAGGAATGAATTGGTTCCAAAACGTGTGCAAAATAGTTGGCAAGTCTGTATTGACTTACATCAACTGAATGAAGACACACAGAAGGACCACTTTTCTCTACCATTCACTGACGAAATGTTTGAACGATTGGTTTTCAAGTCCCATTATAGTTTCCTTGGTGGATATTCAAGATAATTAGAAAATTTATATATCCCCTAAGGATCAATAAAAGAAAATATTTACTTTTCCATTTTGTGTATTTTCATACATAAGGATGTCATTCGGTCTATGTAATGCTCCTGGTACTTTTTAGCTATGTATGTTGAGTATTTTTTCTTATTACCTTGAGAGTTATATAGAGGCCTTTATGGATGATTTCATGGTATATGGTTCTTCTTTTGATGATGTTTTGGAACACCTAGGTTCTGTCCTCTGCCGCTTCATTGAAAATGATATTGTCTTAAATTATGATAAATGCCATTTTATGGTTGAGCATGGGATAGTTCTTGGGAAAGTCATTTCAAATAAGGGAATTGAAGTTGATAAATTTAAAATTGAATTAATTTCATCCTTTAATATCCAAAATTTGTTAGTGAGGTGTGATCTTTCTTAGGTCATGCTGGTTTTTACCACCGATTCATTAAAAACTTTAGTAAGATTGCACTTCCCTAGTCCCGATTATTTCCATAAGATAATGAGTTTGTGTTTAATAAAAATTGTGTAGATAAATTCAATTCACTAAAAAGGAGTCTCACATCACCTACCATAATCAAACCACCAATGTGGGATCTCTCCTTTGTGCTTACGTGTGATGCCTCTAACTTTGCAATTGGGGTAGTTTTATCAAAAAGGTTGAGAAGGCTCCTCATGTCATTGTGTATGCCTCACGTACCCTTGACCCTTCCTAGGTAAACTACAAAACCATTGAAATATAAATCCTTTTAATTGTATATGCCTTGGAAAATTTTCTTTCATAACTTCTTGGGTCAAAATTGATTATGTTTTCTGAACATGCAGCCTTCGATTCCTCTGAAAGAAAACTGAAGCTAAGCTGCACCTCTTACAGGGGATGCTCCTACTCCAAGAGTTAGACCATGAGATTATAGATAAGAGGGGAGTAGAAAATGTTGTATATGACCACATTAGTAGGATTTATCTACCATTGGACTATCATGTTGACTTACCCATCCCCATTAGAAAATTCTTCACTCATGAGAACCTTTGTGATATTGTGGACCTTACCCCCTGGTATGCAGACATTGTGAATTTTATATCAACATCTAGGGTCCCCATTTATTTCATCGCCTCACAATTCCATAGAATTAAGCATGATTCTAGGAGGTACATATGGGATGACCCATATTTTTGGAGAATTTTTGGTGACTAAGTAGTTTGTGGGGTTGTCCCTGACCATGAGTTCACCTCTGTTTTGATCTTCTGCCACACTTTGGCATGTGGGGTCCACTTTGGCTATCAACACATAGCTCGAAAGGTCCATGAATCAGGAAATTATTGGCTAAGATTGTATAGGGATGCCCATATATTTTACAAGTATGGTAGTTATTTTCAATTCAAAGGGAATTTCTCCAAGTGAAATGAAATGCCTCAATGACCCATGTTATTCTGTGAAATTTTTGTTGCATGGGGAATTGACTTCATAGGGCATTTTCCAAATTAATTTGGACTTGGATACATCTTATTGGAATTTGACTATGTATCTAAATGGTTTGAAGAAAAGTCCACTAGGATGGATGGATCTTGTGGGGTTGTTGATTTTTTGAGGTCTCAGATTTTTAGTAGGTTTTTTTTACCGATATTCAGCATTAGTGATCGAGGATCACATTTTTGAAATCGCAACATGAAATATTTTCTTCGTATGTATGGGGTTGATCATGAAGTCTCTACTTCATATCACCCCAAACTAATGGACAAGCAGAAATCTGAAATCGATAACTTAAGAAAATGTTTGAAAAAAAAGTACATCCCAATATGAAAGATTGGCCTTTGTGCTTGGATAATGCACTTTGGGTGTACTATACAAATTTTAAAACCCCAATCATAAAGTCATCATATAGAATTATTTTTGGAAAGGCTTTTCACCTCCTGGTGGAGGTATAACACCATGCATATTGGGCTATTAAACAATGTAATATGGACCTTTCAAATGCAGGTGAGCAGAGGAAGCTGCAAATTCTTGATTTGAAAGAAATTAGATGCGATACATATGAGAACTCTAAGATATATAAAGAGAAGAAAAAGGCTATCCATGACTGAATAATTCATCAACAGAAGTTCCATATTGGTGAGAAGGTCCGCATGTACAATTCAAGGATAAATCTCCACCCAGGTATGCTTCGTTCTCGATAGCTCAATCATCAAAGTATTACTAATGTTTACTCTTTTGGTGAAATACATATTATTAATGAGTAGAGTGGATGAAGTCTTATCATTAATGGGTAACGACTTAAACAATTCTACGAGGATTTTCTAAAGACTCCGGTGGAGGAAATACAGCTTCTAGACACCACATAACAGTAAAACACACCAGGTTTTATCCTTTCTTCTCACATTCTCAATTATTTCAGTGAGTACACTACACATTATAGGTGTGGGGGTGGATACATTCCAGGGTTCATTAGTATTTCCATTGCCTTTCTTCTTTCTTCTCCATTTCTCATTCTTTATAGTATTTTCATTTTTTCCGCATTAAAAATTTCAAATTTCCTTGATTTGGGGACCATAATGAGGTGGGGGGGGGGGTAGTAAAAATACCATAAAGAAGGGAAAAAATATTTGTATGAATTTAAAATTAGTGAGTGATTTTTATTCAATTGGTTTTATGTTAATGATATAAATGGTTGAATCAATGTGAAACCTTTGAGATGATTGATTCCCCTTGTGTGAGTATTTTTTGGAAACACTGTGTCACTAATATCTCTGCACATTTTTGCACCAAACCCCAAAGTGTGAATATTTATTACTTACATGAAGGTAAATATAATTTAGGTTAATATTTTTCAGATTAAAATGATATTTACATACATTCATTACTTATCCGATCTGTTTCATTACTCTACAGGATTGAACTATTCACGTGTACCTGATATACGACTATTGCACGCCCAAATTTTTTTTGGGTTATGTCTTGGGCAGTTGAAAACCACTCATCCTCAAATTTTTATGTTTTTATAAATATTACAATGACTGTTGTGAGGAGATCTAATAAGGGTTGAGATATGAGTGTGAGATTTTCTCCAAATGAAACTTTTGAAAAAAAAAATAAATGAGGTGAGTGATGAAATGTGAAACATATTGGGAAATATAGGCCCAGAGCTTATGGTTTGACTTCTAAGAATGATTAAGTGATTGGGTCTTGAAATACGATTGGAAAGGATGTAGGTATGGTTTTGTGGAAAAAATATTTAAAGTGAATAATGTTAAAATAACCTATATTTATTGGATATAAAGTGGAAATAATAACATGAAATAGTTTTAACAAACACACATGTAGAATTAGTGGAATGTTTTACTTTTTAATTCCTTTATCAATTTGGTATCATGAATCTTTTTGAATTTCATGGTGATATGTTTTATGAGACATCTTTTTCCACTTTCACTAGGAAGAACTCCTTTGTCTGGTTTGTGCATTGATCACATTAAATTAATGAATTTTGATATACTAAAATGTTAAATCTTTATGATGTGTGGAATACATTCATTCATAATTTTTTTTGGATATGTGCCTTTTCCCAATAGTGAAAATTTTTAGTTGTTGGGGTGTGATCACATAACGACTCACTATTCCAATTCACCATTACAATTCTATTTTAAACTGGTTTTGTAAAGAATATTTCAAAAATAAAAATAAATTCAACATTATGTTTAAATTAATTAATTAAAGTTTATCACATTTTAATAGATCAATTATACTACTTTTGGGGTTTAAATTGTAGGAGGAGGTGATTTGGAGAGCTCGTGATGGAATTCATGCAAAATGGGCCAAATTTCGTGAGAGCCCAAGCATGCATGTGTACCATTATTTGTACTATGGATAATCCATGCATCCAATTGGGCTAAAAATGGGTGTATGAGTGTAAACCATTGTTGGATACATTTATCTAGAATATCATGAATAACAATTCATCAATTTGGAGGCCCACAATAGGCCCACAATTTGAAGAAATTCTATGCTGGCCAAATTGGACCACCCTTCTGTATTTGGGTCATAGATTGGGGCTTAGATATACAATTGGAATGATTCCACCACCCTTGGATAAACTGTAAGACTACCGACCTCTCCACCGAATTTCATGACAATTTAATGCCTTTTGTTCTGTCAACCATTTGGATAAAAAATGATGAAAAATTCTGTCATGAATAGTGACTTAGTCCCTTAGGCACTTGAACTATTTTGTGGAATGTGTGATGT
Organism: Viscum album; assembly: GCA_963277665.1. NCBI lineage: Eukaryota > Viridiplantae > Streptophyta > Magnoliopsida > Santalales > Viscaceae > Viscum > Viscum album. The sequence continues at coordinate 1,927,875,883 of OY728160.1, forward strand.
TTTTATCCATAAAATCACTCCTCCACCTCATTATATCATTTTTCATAATCATGGATGACGGTTAGTCGATTTTTAGATCTCTATTCACCCAATCTATTTCTCTTATTACTCATTTACTTCTAAACCTCTTAGTGATCAATTTGGGGAGCGTCCTTTGTTGTAATCCCGAGATCCACACTTTTAATCTTAATTATGTAATTTATTTCTAGTTTTATTTAAATTATTTCTTCATTAATAAAATCTAAATTTTTGTTAATTATTGTATTATCAAATAAAAATCAAATGCACAATAATCCACATGCTTCCATGCATAACACATATCATGTAGATTTGATGACTTGATTGAGTTCTATTTTTTACATCGATTCATTTTGTTGATTTTGAGTGGTTGATGATTATAAATATCATTGATCGATCAAATAATATGTGATAACCTAGTATTAACTCACAAACCATTACTAGTTTTTGTTGGTATAAAATCGAGGAATCAATGATCCTTCCATTTCCCTTGAGAACGATGATGAATTTAGCCTCAAGGGACACTTACCCAGGTTGATCATGATTTCTCTCACTGGTTTCTCTATGTTGTGATATAATTTAAATTTATATTCTTTAATCATCAATCCAAAGTGTTATAAAACTCTATTTAACTTTTTTACTTTCTTAATTAGAACCACATTTTAGAATTAAAGATCTAACGCTCCGTCGAGAGATGACCTAGGGTTCCTCCTATACTACATAAATTCTAGTAAAAAATAAACATCTAATTTGACATGCTCGACAAAGTGCTCAAATTTTGGTGCCGTTTTCAAGGATCCAAGATCATTTTTCCCATCTTATTTGTTTTTCTTATTAATTAATACTCCTTTCAATACCCCACACTATTTGATTGTTTTTGTTTTGGTTTTTTATGTTTACTTTTGGTTGTTTTAGTGTCTTCTTTCTCTCTCTAACTATGGATTCTTCTTCTTCTATATATATATATTTCCATATTATAACATTCTATTCTCCTTTTACCCTTCTTATGTGATTTTATCCGTATTCAATAACAAAAAATAATCAAAATTCACAACTTATTTTCATAACCCAATCATAAAAAGAAAAACGGCCTGAATTTGACCCTAAAATTGAAAAGACACTCCATTAAAAAATCAATGTATCTAGTGAAGGTAAATCAAGTAATACAAAGGAACCCATTTTTGGACCTCATTTGTCCATAAACAAATCAAAAATTGAACCCAATCAACCCCAGAAAAACATGGCTGTAAATAATCTAACCTTAATAGGACTGACCACCCCGGATGTGGAGTACCAACATGCGTACCCCCAATATCACAAGGAAGCAGTCAACATTGAGATTAGATCAGGTATCATCCACTTACTTCCCAAATTTCATGGCCTTCTCGGTGATGACCCTCACAAACATCTCAAAGTGTTTCATATAGTCTACTCCACCATGAAACCCCAAAATGTGTCTATGGACCTAATTAAGTTTAGGGGCTTCCCTTTCTCCCATGATGGTGTAGCAAATGATTGTATATACTATTTCTGTACCAAAATTGGGAGATGGAATGACATGAGAAGACTATTTTTAGATTATTTCTTCTTTTCCTCCCTAACAACATCCATTAGGAAATAAATTTGAGGCATTGGGAAATCACAAGGAGAGACCCTTCATGAATACTGGGAGAGATTCAAACGACTCTGCTCAATCTTCCCCCACCACCAGATTAGTGAAAAACTATTAATCGTGTACATATATGAGGGCCCTATCCCAATGGATCATTGAATGATTGATGCAATAGCAGGTGGTGCCATTGTTGATAAAACTCTTTTCTCCCTCATGAATTAATATCCAACATGGATCAAAATGCACAACAATTTGGTATAGAAGCTATTGCAACAACTTGAGGAGATCATGAGGCAACTCATTGATCACTAGAACAAAAGGTAGAAAACATGATTGAGGAGATTAATACCATTCTGAGGAAATTATCTCACGTGAAAGGTAACTCTTAATCCCCTCATGTTCCATTATATTTTGGTATTTATTCTGACAATACTCATTTTTCTAACCAATGCCAAAAACATCAAGATTCACCCGAGTCTGGTGCAATCGTGCTCTTGGGGCATCCATTCCAACAAGAACCTCCCATCAAGTAGGAAAAATTCAGGACAAATCCAAGGCATGGGTGGGAAGCACAACCCCAGTACCGACAAGGAGGAAACTCAAGAAACCCCAAGCAGAATTGGTATCCCCAAATCCAAGGTATGCAGCCTTATTTTCCTTAAACTTCTCAAAATAATCATCCTCCTCATGCAAAATATGAACCAAGCCTCAGGGATATGGTGAGGCAAATACCAACCCAGAATTCCTAGTTCCAATAGAACACACAATCGACAATTTGAGACCTACAAACTCAAGTGTGGCAGTTGGAAAACACCATAGGTGAGATTAATATGCAAGGTTATAGACAACTACCATCCCAAACCATTGCTAATCCAAAGGAAAAAGGTAATGTAAGTGCAGTTATACTTCATTTTTGTAAAGAAGTCTCTCCTTCTACTTATTCTGCACAACAGTTATGTCCCCTATTGAAAAAATCTACTTCCCAACCCTCAAAATTTTCATGTAATGAAAAACAAGAAAAAAGGGTAATCGAGTTATACTTGATGATTCAAATGAACAATAAATTCATCTTATATTCCACAAATACTCTCTAAATATAATAAAAATTATGTAATGAGATTGATACTGAAATAATGGATACATTTAAAAAAGTTCAAGTTAATAATCCTTACAGGATGTAGTCAAGAAAATTCCCCGTTATTCCAAATTTATTAAAGAGAATTGCACCCATTGAAGAAGGTTGAAGTGGAATAAGAGAGTCAACATGGGATGGAATGTCTCAGCGTTTATTCAACCAGTAATGCCAACCAAATGAAAGGATTCAGGCACATTCAAAATACCGTGTACATAAGGGAGATATTCTTTTTAGATGATATGTTATATTTAGGTGCTTCCATTAATGTAATGCCTCACTCCATTTATAATTCTAAACAGGTTAGAGATAATCAACCAAAATGCACTGTTGTTAAACTTACAAACCGTAATACTATGCATCCAATAGGAGTGATTGAGGATGTCCTTGTAAGAGTGAATAATCTCATCTTCCCTGCTGATTTATACATCCTTGAGATGGAACATTCCAGAACCCAATGACATGAACCTCGCATACATGGGAGACCATTCATCAAAATAGAAAATATGGTCATCAACATTCACAATGGTACAATTCCCATGAGGTTCGGAAGAGAAAAGGTAAGTTTTAACATCCTTGAGGCTATGAAACACACCATTGAAGAGCTCTCCAATATTCTTGTATATTGGATAGAAGTTCTCTCAAACTATGCACACACACAGAATTCTCTCTTCAACCCAAAATCTGTTTCATTTCCCTTTACATCACCATTGGATGATTTGAGTTTTGATTCTTGTTTTTAGTGTTGTGTGGGTTCTAAAAGGTGTAAATATTGTGCTTTAATTGATGTGTGTGTTCATTCTGAGGTACCCATGACCATCGATGATTCAAAAAATCTCATTTCAGTAGATTATCTATCTTTAGATAATAAACATGAGTAGATAGACAGATTAAAAGACCACACTCCCCTTAAATCCCCTTCCTCAGTCCATAAACCATAGGTGTTGGAACTTAAACAACTTTTTTCTAATTTAAAATATGCATATCTTGAGGGTATTGACCAATTGCCCGTCATTATTTCCAATAAACTCTCTCCATAATAGGAATCAAAACTGCTCAACCATTTGAGAGAGTGTAAAAAGGAAATAGTATGGACATTGGATGATATTCTGGGGATTATCCCATCTATATTTATGCACCATATACTTATGGATGATTATGCTAATCCCATGAGACAATCTCAACGCCGGTTGAATCCCACTCTCTTTGAAGTGGTAAAATTGGAAGTTAGTAAATTACTTGCTGGAGGGATTATTTATCCTATATTTGATATTAAATTGGGTTATCCTAGTGTAAATTGTGCCTAAAAAATAGTAATAATAGTTGTGTCAAATGAAAGGAATGAATTTGTTCCCACACATATGAAAAACTGCTGGTGATTCTGTATTGACTACCATCGACTAAATCAAGCCACGCGGAAGGACCACATTCCTCTACCTTTCACTGTCCAAATGTTTGAATGATTGGCTGGTAAGTCCCATTATTGTTTCCATGATGTCTATTGGGGTTATTTACAAATTCATTTAGCTCATGAGTATCATTAAAAGACAACATTTACGTGTCCATTTAGAACATTTTCATACAGAAGGATGTTATTCTGTTTATGTAATTACCATTGTACTTTTCAGCGATGTATGTTGAGTATTTTATTCTAAGTACCTTGAGAGTTGTATGGAAGTATTTATGGATTATTTTAAAGTATATGGTTCTTCTTTTGATGTTTTTTTGGAACACCTAGGTTCTGTCCTCCGTCACTGCATTGAAAAAGATCTTGTTTAAAATTATGAGAAATTATAATTTATTGTTCAATGGTGGATAGTTCTTGGGAATGTCATTTCAAATATGGGAATTAAAGTTTATAAATCTACAATTTATTTAATTTCAACCCTTACATATACAAAATGTGTTCGTGAGGTGTGATCTTTCTTGGGTCATGCTTGTTTTTACCGTTGATTCATTAAGGACTTTAGTATGATTGCATTTCCATTGTCTCGATTATTACAAAACGATTCTGAGTTTGTGTTTGATAAAAACTATGAAGATGAATTCAATTTACTAAAAAAGTGTCTCAAATCACCTCCCATCATCCAAACACCAAGGTGGTATCTCCACTTTGAGCTTATGTGTGATACCTCTAACTTTGCAGTTGGGGCAATTTTATCACCAAGGGTTGGGAAGGCTCCCCATGTCATTTCTTAAGCCTCACGTACCCTGGACCCTGCCTATGTAAACTACACAACCACTGAAAAAGAACTCATTTTTAGTATGTTTTCCTTCTAAAAATTTTGTTCATATCTTATAGGGTCAAAAGTGATTGGGTTTTCTGACCCTGCTCCCCTTCGATTCATCTTGAAGAAACATGAAGCTAATCCCCAAATCATACGGTGGATACTCCTCATCCAAGAGTTTGACCTTGATATTAGAGATATGTGGGGAGTAGAAAATGTTATATTTAACCACATTAGTTGGATTTTTCCACCATTGGACCATCATTTTGACTCACCCATCCCGATTGGAGAATTATTCCCTCATGAGAATCTTTGTGATATTGTTGACCTTACCCCTGGTATGCAGACATTGTGAATTTTCTAGCAACATCTAGGGTCCCCACTAATTTTAGCACCTCACAATCGTAGATAATTAAGAAAGATTCTCAGTGGTACATTTGGGATGAACCATATTTGTGTATAATTTTTGGTGACCAAGTAGTTCATCGGTGTGCCCCTGACCCTGAGTTCACAACTGTTATGATCTTCTGACACACTTTGGCCTATGGAGGCCACTTTGGCTCTCAACGTATAGATCGAAAGGTCCTTGAATCAGATGTATATTGGAAAAAATTGTATAGAGATGCCCATAGATTTTTAATGTGATGTAGTCCCTATCAATTCACATGGAATATCTCCAAGAGGAATGAAATTCCCAACAACCCATGTTATTCTATGAAATTTTTTATGAATGGGGCATTGAATTCAAAGGGACTTTTCCTAATTAATTCGTATTTTTATAAATCTTATTGGCTATTGAATATGTATCTAAATGGGTGGAATAAAAGGCCATTAGGATTTTTGAATCTCATGTGGTTGTTGATTTTGTGAGGTCTCCGATTTTTAGTAGGTTTGGTTTACCGAGATTCATCATTAGTGATAAGGGTTCACATTTTTGTAATCGCAAAATGAAACATTTGTTTAATAAGTTTGGGGTTGATCATAAAGTCTTCACTGTATATCACCCATAAACTAACAGACAAGTAAAAATCTCAAATTGGGAACTTAAATGAATCTTGGACAAAATGGTACAACCCAATAAGAAAGATTGGACTTTGTTCTTGGATGATACACATTTGGAAAACTATAAAGATTTTAAAACCCCAAAGAGAATTCCACCATATTGAATTATTTTTGGAAAGCCTTTTCACCTCTTGGTGGAGGTAGAACACCAGGGATATTGGGATGTCAAACAATGTAATATGATCCTTTCAAATGTAGGTGAACAAAGGAAGCTGTAGATTCAAGAGATAGAAGAAATTAGATGTGATGTATATGAAAACTCTTGGATATAAAAAGGGAAGAAAAACACTATCCATGATAACATAACCCTTCAGCCAAAGTTCCATATTGGTGATAAGGTCATCATGCACAATTCAGGGCTAAAACTTCACCCAACAAAGCTTCATTCTTGATGGCTTGGTCCTTGTACTGTTACTAATTTTTACCCTTTTGGTGCAATAGAGATTTTTCATGGGTATAGTAGACGATGTCTTACCATCAATGTGTATCAACTTAAACCCTTCTATAAGAATTTTCTAAAGAATACGGTGGAGGAAATCAACCTTCTAGATGCAACATACCAGTAAAACACACTTGTTTTTATCCTTCCGTATCACATTCTCAAATATTTTAGTGATGACAGTGAAAATTATAGGTGTGGGGGTGGATACATTCCAGGGTTCATTAGGATTTCCATTATCTTTCTTGTTTCTTCCCTTTTTCACCTTCTTTATGTTGGTTTCATTTATTCCCATAGAAAATTTCAATGTTCCATGATTTGGTGACCATAACGGGGGGGGGGGGGGAGTAAAAATACCATAAAAAGGGAAAAAAGAATATTTTTATGAATTTAACTTCAGGGAGTGTTTTTAGTGAATTTATTTTCTTTCAATGATATAAATGGTTTTATCTATGTGAAACCTTTGAGATGATTGAATCCCCTTGTGTGAGTAGTTTTTATAAAAACTGTTTCCCTAATATCTGCACACATTTTTTCATCAAAACCCGAAGTATGAATATTTATTACTTACTATAAGGTAAATATAATTTATGTTAATATTTTTAAGCTTAAAATGATATTTACATGCGTTCATTCCTTATCTGATCTGTTTCATTACTATACCAAATTGACCTATGCGTGCGTACCTGATATTTGACTGTTGCATGCCGTAAGAAAAAAAAATTTAGATGTGTCTTAGGTAGGTTAAAAACCACTCTTATTGAACCTTTGATCTTGTTATAACTATTACAATTAGTGTCAGGAGTAGATTAAACAATGTTTGAGAGATGAGTGTGAGATTTACTCCAAATGAATCTTATGAAAAAAATAAAAATAATTAATATGGGGAGTGATGAAATGTGAAACATATGGGGATATCTTGTATGGGAGATTATGGTTTGACTTATGGGAATTCCTAAGTGAGTGGGTCTTGAACTATGATTGTAAAGGATGTTGGGAAGGTTTGAAAGAAAAAATCTTTTAAACAGAATAAGTTTAAACGAACCTATATTTATTGGACTAAAAGTGGACATAATATCATGAAATGGTTTTCACACACACACACACACGTGTAGAGATAGTGGCATGGTTTACATTTTAAATCCTTTCTCAATTTGGTATCATGAATATCTGTGAATTTAACTGTGATATGATTTATGAGACATATATTTCCATTTTCACTAAGAAGAACTCCTTGGTCTGGCATGTAAATTGATCACATTACATTAATGAATTTAAATATACTGAAATGTTAAATATACATGATGTTGTGAATATATACAAGAATAATTTTTTTGATAGGTGTCTTTGTCCAAGAGTGAAAAGGTTTATGTGTGGGGGTGTGATCGCATAGCGATTCACTATTCAAATCCACCCTTACACCACTGTTTAGACAAGATTTTTAATGAATATTCCCAAAATAATAAATTTCACACAATGTTTGAATAAATGAATTAATGTTTATAATTGTTTAAAAGGAAAATTTTACTTGTTTTGGTGTTTACATTGTATTAGGTGGTGATTTGGAGAGCTCGTGATGGAATTCATGAAAAATGGTCCAAGCTGTGCGAGGGCCCAAGCATGAATGTGGAAAATTATTTTTTTTGTGGATAAGCTGTGCATCCAATTGGGCTAAAAATGGGTGTCTGAGTGAAAAAGATTGTGAGATACATTTATATAGAAGATCATGAACCCCAATTCTTCTATTTGGAGGCCCCAAATTGGTCCACAATGTAAAGAAATTCTGGGTTGGCCAGATTGGATGACCTTTCTGTATTTGGGCCATAACATTGGTCTCAGAGATCCAACTGGGCTGATTCCTCCTCCATTGGATATACACCTTGATGAAGCACCTCTCCATTGACGATCCTGAAAATTGAACATGTTTGTTTTTTCAACCATCTGGATAAATAATGATTAAAAATTCTGTTCTGAATAGTGACCTACTCCCTTGGGTACATGACCTCTTTGGATTAATGTATGATGATAGATTGAACATCAAGGGACACTAACCCGAGTTGATCATGATTTCTCCAACCAGTTTCTCTATGTAGCAATATACTATTGAATTATACTCAATAGTAATCAAACCCAAGTATTATAAATCCCAATTTCCGTTTTTTTCTTTCATAATTAGAACCAAATTTTGCAATTAATGATCTAGGAATCCATTGAGAGATGACCTATAGTTGCTCCAATACTGTAGAAATTCTATTTAATAATAAATATCCAATTTGACGCACTCGACAATGCCCTCAAATTTTGGCTTCATTACTGTGGATCCAAGATCATTTTTCCTTTTTATTTTTTTATTTTACTTCTTACTTAGTACTCCTTTCAATACCACACCACATTTTATTGTTTTTTGGGTTTTTTTATTTATTTTTGGTTGTTTGTGTGTGTTCTTTCTCCCTCTATCTCTCTCTCTTCTTCTTCTTCTCCATCTATCTCTCTATAATTCTATATTATGACATTATATTATACTTGAAGCATTATTATGTGATTTTATCAATAATCAATAACAAAAAACAAACCAACATCACTGCATATTTGCATGACCCGATCCGAAAAAGAAAAACTGCTTGTATTTGACCCTGAAATTGAATATACACACCATTCAGAAATAAAGGTATATAGTGAAGGTCAATCATGTAATACTGAGGAACCCCTTTTGATCCTCAAGTGTCCATAAAGAAATAAAAAATTTAACCAAATCAACCCATAAATACATGGCTATAAATAATCGAACCTTAAAAGATCTGAACACCCTGGATGTGGAGTACCAACCTACGTACATTCAATATCATGAGGAAGCAGCCAAAATTGAGAAAAGATCAGGTCTCATCCACCTACTTCCCAAAATTCATGGTCCTCCTGGTGAGGACCCTCACAAACATCTCAAAGAGTTTCATATAGTCTGCTCCACCATGAAACCCCAAAATATGTTTGAGGACCTTATTTAGTTGAGGGCCTTCACTTTCTCCCTTGATGGTGTAGAAAAAGATCAGATATACTATTTTCCTACCACAATTATGTGCTGGGATGACCTGAAAAGACTATTTTTAGAGAATTTATTCCCTACCTCCAAACAACATCAATAAGGAATGAAAATTGTGGCATTAGGCAATCACAATGAGAGACCCTTCATGAATACTGTGAGTGTTTCAAATGACTCTGCTAATGATGCCCCCACCACCAGATTAGTGGAAAAATATTAATATAATATTTCTACGAGGGACTTATCCCTATGGACCATGGAATTATTAATGTAGCTGTAGGTGGTGCCCCGGTTGATAAAACTCTTTCCACTGCTCATGACTTAATAGCCAATATTGCTCAAAATACAAAAGAATTTGGTACAAAAGCTATTTCACCAACTTGAATAGTTCATGAGGTAAGTCATTAATCTCTATAACAAAAGGTAGATAACAATCATTATGAGATGTGTACCATTCTAATGCAATTATCTCAATCACAAGGTAACTCCAAATCTCCTCATATTCCATTACATTGTGGTATTTGTTCTGGAAATACTCATTTTTCTGACCAGTGCCCACAACTTCCAGATTCCCCTGAGTCTTGTGCGACCATGTTTCTAGGGCATCGATTACAATAAGCACCTCCCTTCAAGAAGGAACATTTCAGGACAAATTTAGACCGTGGGTGGAAAGCACAACTTTAGTACTGGCAAGGAGGAGACTCAGGATACCTCAACCATAATTGGTATCCATAAGGTCATGGTATGCAACCTTCTTATCCATCAACGTCTCCAAACAATCCTCATCCTCCTCCCAAATCTGAACCAAGCCTTGAGGATATGGTGAAAAAATGGCAACCCAGAACCTCCAGTTCCAGGAGAACCCACAATCGGTAATTCAAGACCTACGAACTCAAGTGGGGCAGTTGGAAAACACCATAGGTGAGCTTAAGATGCAATGTTATAGACAACTACCATCCAACCCCATTTCCAATCCGAAGGAAAAAGGTAATGTATGTGCAGTTACACTTCGTAGTTGTAAAGTAGTCTGTCCTTCTACTGATTCTTCACAATAGGTATGTCCCCTAGAGAAGACACTCTTCACCAACCCTAAAAAATTTCATGTATTGAAAAACAAGAAAAAAGGGTAATCATGTTATCATTGATGATTCAAATAAACAATACATTCCTTTTCGTTTTCCGCAAAGAATCTCTAAATATAAGAACAATTCTAATAATGAGATTGATACTAAAATAATGGATACATTTAAAAAAGTACTAGTTAATATTCCTTTATAAGATGTAGTCAAGAAAATTCACGTTTATGCCCAATTTCATAAAGATCATTGTACCCATAGAAGAAGGGTGAAGGGGAATGAGAGAGTCAACTTGGGAAGGAATGTCTCAGCCTTGATTCAACCAGCAATTCCAACCAAATGCAACGATCTGAGAACATTAACAAAAATGTGTACCATAGGGGATACAATATTTTCATAATCTATGTTTGATTTATGTGCTTCCATTAATGTAATGTGTCAATCCATTTATACTTCATTATAGGTTGGAGATCTTCAACAATAATCATTGTTTTGAAACATGCAAACTACTATACTATGCATCCAATAGGAGTGATTGAGGATGTCCTTGTATGAGTGAATAATCTCATCTTCCCTGCATATTTCTACATCCTTGAGATTGAATATAGTCGAACCTAAGGACATGCCCCTCTCACACATGGGTGGCCATTACTCAAAATAGTAAAGGCAATAATCAAGATTCACAATGTTATAATATCCATGGAGTTCAGATGAGAAAAGGTAGGTTTTATCATCCTCGAGTCTATGAAACACCCCATTTAAGAGAACTCCACTCTTCCTGTCTATTCAATGGAAGTGATCTCAAATGATGCACACACACAAAATTCTCTCCTCAACCCAAAAAATGATTCATTTTCGTTTTCTTCACCCCTAGATGATTTATGATTTGATTCATTTTTAGAGTATTTTGTGGGTTCTGAAAAGTGTAAATTTTGTGCTTTAATTGATGAGTGTGTTCATTCTGAGGTACCCATGACCGTCGATGATTCTGAAAATCTCATTTCAATAGATTATCTACCTTTAGAGAATAAACTTGAGTAGATAGATTGTTTAATAGACCTCAGTCCACTAACCCCCCCCCCCCCCCGCAATCTAGAAACCACTGGTGTTGGACTTAAACAACATCCTTATAATTTAAAATATTAATATCTTGAGGGTATTAACCAATTTCCCGTCATTGTTTCCAATAACCTCTCTCCACAATAGAAATCGAAACTGCTCAAACTTTTGAGAGATTGTAAATAAGGAAATAGGATGGACATTGGCTAATATTCCTCAGATTATCCCTTCTATTTTTATGCACCATATAATTATGGATGATGAGGCTATGCCTGTGAGACAATCTCAACATCGGTTGAATCTCACTCTCCATGAAGTGGTAAAATTGGAAGTCAGTAAATTTCTTGCGGTGGGGATCAATTTTTCTATATTTGATAGTAAATGGGTTGGCCTAGTGAAAATTGTGCCTAAAAAATAGGAATTACATTTGTGGAAAATGAAAGGTATAAATTGGATCCAACACCTATGCAAAATAGTTCGCGAGTCTGTATTGACTACCATCGACTGAATCAAGCCACGCGGAAGGACCACATTCCCCTACCTTTCATTTACCAAATGTTAGAACGATTGGCTGGTAAGTCCCCATATTGGTTTCTTGATGGATATTCGGGTTATTTCCAACTCCATATAGCCCTTAAGGATCAAGAAAGACACCATTTAATTGTCCATTTGGCACATTTGCATATATAAGGACGCCATTCGGTCTATGTAATTCTCCTGGTACTTTTTAGTAATGTATGTTGAGTATTATCTCTGATTACCATGAGATTTGTATGAAATTATTTATGGATTATTTCATGGTATAAATTTCTTTTTTTTGATGATTTTTTGGAACACCAAGGTTCTGTCCTCCGCTGCTGTATTGAAAAAGATATTGTTTTAAATTATGTGAAATTCCATTTTATAGTAGAGTGGGGGATTGTTCTTGGGAATGCCATTTAAAATAAGGGAATTCATGTTGATAAATATAAAATTAAATTAATTTCAACCTCTCACTATTGGAAATATGATCTATACCAACGGTTTTGGGAAAACCGTTGGTATAGTTCACTTACTTGGACATATACCAATGATTTGGACAAAACTATTGGTATAGGTAACTTATATAGACCAATACCAATTGTTTTGGAAAAACCGTTGGTATAGGGGGGAACTATACCAAATGATTGGCCAAACTGTTGGTACAGGTGCACTAATTTTGACCTATACTAATGGTTTGGCCAAAAAACGTTGGTATTGGTCCATTATAGAGACCCTATTCCAACGGTTTGGTCAAACCATTGGTATAGGTCCTCCCCTATACCAATGGTTTTCCCAAAACCGTTGGTATAGTCACAAAATCAAATCCCTTATACCAACGGTTCTCAAAACTATTGGTATAGGTCTATACCAAAGGGTTTGAGATGCATTGGTATATGTACATGTATTTTTAATGGAAACTTCTTATAGAGGACATTAAATAAATAAAAATATAAAATACTTATGATAATACATATATATATTTATGATATTATGTTCACAAAAGTATGTTAGGTTAGTGGTTATGTCATTCAATCACAAACGTGAGGTGCATAGATCAAAACCAACTGGATGATTATTTTTTGAATTACATATACCAACGGTTTATAGAACCATTGGTATAGTACTATCCTCATGAATTACATGGAATTGGTTCTCCAAACCGCTTGTATAGAATATACCAATGGTTTGGAGGCCTACACCAATGGTTCCAAACTGTTGGTATTGTGTATTTTTCCAGTAGTGCTTCAATATCCAAAATCTGTTCGTGAGGTGAAACCTTTCTTGGGTCATGCTAGTTTTTACCGTTGATTAATTAATGACTTTAGTAAGATTGCACTTCCATTTTCCCAATTATTTCAAAAGGTTTCTGAGTTTTTGTATGATAAAAATTGTGAAGATGCATTCAATTCACTAAAAAGGAGCCTCACATCACCTACAATCATCCCACCACCATGGTGGGATCTCTCATTTGAGCTTATGTGTGATGCCTCTAACTTTATAGTTGGGGTAGTTTTATCACAAAGGGTTGAGAAGTATCCTCATGTAATTGCATGTGCCTCACGTACCCTTGACCCTGCCCAGGTAAACTATACATTCACTGAAAAATATCTCTTTTCTATTGTGCTTGCTTCAGAAAATGTTCTCAAATATCTTCTTGGGTCAAAAGAGATTTTATTTTCTGACCATTATTCCTTTTGATTCTTCTTAAAGAAACCTGATGCTAAGCCCTCCTCATATGGTGGATGCTCCTCCCCCAAGAAAATGACCATGAGATTAGAGATAATTTGGGAGTGGAAAATGTTTTAGCTGACCACATTAGTAGGATTTCTCCACCATTGGATTATCATATTGACTCACCCCTCCCCATTGGCGAATTCTTACTTCAAGAAAACCTTTGTGAAATAGTGAACCTTCTCCCCGATTATGTGGACACTGTGAATTTTCTAGCAACATCTAGGGTAACCACAGATTTCAGAACCTTATAATCCCAGTTACTTATGCATGATTCTTGGTGGTACATTTGGGATCACCCATATTTTTGGAGAATGTTTTGGGACTAATTAGTTCATCGGTGTGTCCCTGACAATGAGTTCACCTCTATTTTGACCTTTTGCCACACTTTGGCCTATGGGACCCTCTTTGGCTCTCAATGTACATCTCTAATGTTTCTTGACTCATGAAATTATTGGAAAAAATGTATAGGGATGCACATAGATTTGAAAAGTCATGTAGTCATCGTCAATTCACAAGGAATATCTCCATGGGGAATGAAATTCCCCAACAACCCTTGTTATTTTGTGTATTTTTTTATGCATGGGGCATTGAATTCATGGGGCCTTTTCCAAATTCATTTGGTTTTTTTATAAATCTTACTAGCTATTGACTATGTATCTAAATGGGTGGAATCAAAGGCCACTAGGAAGGATGAATGTTGTGTGGTTGTTGATTTTGTGAGGTCTCAGATTTTTAGTAGGTTTGGTTTACCAAGATTCATCATTAGTGATCAGGGTTCACATTTTTGCAATAAAAACATGAAAAATTTTCTTCCTATGTATGGAGTTGATCATAAAGTTTCCACTGCATATCACCCCCAAACTATCGAAGTGGAAAAAATCACAAATTGGGAACTGAAACGAATCTTGGAAAAAATAGTAAAACCCAATAGGAAGGATTGGGCATTTCCCTTGGATGATGCACTGTGGGCGTACTATAAAACTTTTAAAACCACAATCAGAATGTCACCATGTAGAATTGTTTTTCGAAAGGCTTGGAACCTCTTTCTGAAGGTAGAAAACCGTGCATATTGGGCTGTTAAACAATGCAATATGAACATTTCAGATGAAGGTGACCATAGGAAGATGTAGATTCAAGAGTTGGAAGAAATTAGAGGTGACACATTTGAGAACTCCCAGATCTATAAAGAGAAGAAAAAGGATATCCATGAGAGCATAATTCATCAGTTTAAGTTCCAAATTTGGGAGAATGTCCACATGTACAAATCTAGGATAAAGCTCCACCAAGGTAAGCTTCATTCCTGATGGATCATTACTTATATTGTTACTAATATTTACCCTTTTTGTGAAACATAGATTTTTGTTGAGCAGAGTGGATGAATTCTTATAGTCAATGGGTAGAAACATAAACACTTCAATTAAGATTTTCCAAAGAATTTTGGGGAGGGAATCCACCTTCTAGACATAACATACTAATAAAAAACACCAGGTTTTATCCTTCCTTCCCACATTCTCTATTATATTAGTGAGGACATTGCACAGGGGTGGATACATTCTGGGGTTCAATAGGATTTCCATTTCCTTTATTTTTTATTCTATTTTTTCCCTTCATTATGGTATTTTCATTCCCCCCCGCCTTAAAAATTTCAAACTTCAATGATTTGGTGACCATAAGGGGGGGGGGGAGTAAAAATACCACAAAGAAGGTGAAAAAGAATATTTGTATGAATTTAACATCAGGGAGTGATTTTTAGTGAATTGGTTTTCTATCAATTATATAAATGGTTGTATCTATGTGAAACCTTTGAGATGATTGATTCCCCTTGTGTGAGTAGTTTATGGAAAAACTGTTTCACTAATATCTCCACACATTTTTTCATCAAAACCCAAGGTGTGAATATTTCTTACTTAATAGAAGGTAAATATAAGTTAGATTAATATTTTTCAGCTTAAAATGATATTTACATACGTTCATTCCGTATCCGATCTATTTCATTACTGTACATGATTGACCTATGCGTACGTACCTAATATCTGACTGTTGCATGCCATAAATTTTTTTTGGGTTGTGTCTTGGGTAGGTAAAAAACCGCTCCTCCTAGCCATTTGATCTTGTTATGACTATTATAATTAGTGTTGTGATTAGATTAAATATGGATTGAGAGATGAGTGAGAGATTTACTCCAAATGATTCTTATGAAAAAAATAAAAATAATTAATTTGGTGAGTGATTAAATGTGCAACATATGTGGATATCTTGGACAGGAAATTATGGTTTGACTTATGGGAATTCTTAAGTGAGTGGGTCTTGAACTATGATTGGAAAGGATGTAGGGATGGTTCGGTGGACAAAATCTTTTAAGCTAAATAATGTTTAAATAACCTATATTTGATGGATAGAATGTAGAATGAATAACATGAAATGTTTTTCCCACACACACATGTATAGTTAGTGGAATAATTTAATTTTTATTTCCTTTAACAATTTGGTATCATTAATCTCTTTTAATTTCATTGTGATATGATTTATGAGAAATATTTTACCTTTTTTACTAGGAAGATTTCTTTAGTCTGGTTTGTGCATTGATCACATTACATTAATGAATTTAAATATACTGAAATTTTTAATCTTCATGATGTTGGGAATATATAGATGCATAATTTTTTGGATATCTTTCTTTTCCTAAGAGCGCAAATGTTTAGGTGTGGGGGTGTGATCACATAGTTATTCACTATTCAAATCCACCCTTACACCGCTGTTTTAAACTGGTTTTGTAAAGAATATTCCAAAAATAATAATAAATTGAACTTTATGTTTTAATAAATGAATTAATTTTTATCATTGTTTAATATAGATATTTTACTTGTTTTGGTGTTTGAATTGTAGGAGGAGGGGATTTGGAGAGCTTGTAATAAAATTAATGAAAAAAAAGTCAAACTACACGAGATCCCAAGAATGCATGTGGGGAATTATTTGTACTTTGCGTAATACATGCATCTAATTGGACTAAAAATGGGTGTATCAGTTCAGAAAATGGTGGGATACATTTCTCTAGAATATCATGAATCCCAATTAGCCCCTTTGGAGGCCCAAAAAAGGCCAACATTGTGATGAAATTCTAGGGGGGCCAGATTGGACCACTTTTCTATATTTGGGCCACAACTCGGGCCACAGAGATCAAATTGGGATGATTCAACTTCCATTAGACAGATACCTAGATGGTTCACCTCTCCACCGAATGTCATGACAATTGAATGCGTTTTGTTCAGTAAACCATATGGATACAAAAGGATTAAAAATTCAGTCTTGAATAGTGAACTAGTCCCTTAGGCACATGACATATTTTGTGGAATGTGTGATGTTGTTGTAAATAAAATAACACCTACCACTCATTCTATCATGTTTCACGACTAAGGGTGAAGTTTAGTTTAATTAGAGAGCTCTTTTCACCCATTTTATTTTTTGTATCCCTCATTTACTTTTAAACATATTAGTGATCAATTTGGGGGTGTCGTTTGTTGTAATCCTGATCTCCACACCTGTAATATTCAAAAGGTAATTGTTTTCCAGGATTTTTATCAATTTTTATTCATTACTACCTTCTAAATTTTTGTTTATTATGGTATGATAAAATACAAATCAAATGAACAAGAATCCACAGGCTTCTATGCATAAACTGGATCTTGTGATGATTTTAGTGCAGTTGCCTCCTTTGTCACCCCTCCCTTTCATGAGTGTGAAAATGATTGTGTCGGTTGATTATATCTAGGAACATGAACCTATTAATATGGGTGTTCTTGCATTGTGGATTATTTTTATCAATTACACAAATTTGGTCATCTCATTACGTTGTTGATTTGATGCCTTGATTGAGTTCCATTTTTACATCGATTCATTTTGTTGATTTTGAGCGGTTGCTGATAATAAATATCATTGATTGGTCAAATCCAAGGTGGTAACCTATTATGAAATCACATAACATTATTGGTTTCTGTATGTATAAAATCAAGGAATCAATTACCCTACCCTTTCCCTTGAGAGAGATAATGGATTGAGCATCAAGGGACACTTACCCGGGTTGATCACGATATCTCTAACCGTTTAATCTAAGTAGTAATATACTTTTGATTACAAATTTTTAATTATCAAATACAAGTACTATAAGACCCCATTTACCTTTTTTAATATCTTAATCAGAACGAGATTTTGGAATTAATGATCTAAGGCTTCGTCGAGAGATGACCTGGGGTTGCTCCTATACTGCAGAAATTGTAGTTAACAATAAACATCTAATTTGACGCGCTTGACAACGCACACAAATTTTGGAACCATTGTTGGGGAGAGAAGAGCATTTTTCCTTTTTATTTATTTATTTTACTTCTTAATTAGTACTCCTTTCAATACCCCACCCCATTTGATTGTTTTTGTTTTGGGGTTTTGTATTTATTTTTGGTTGTTTTTATGTGTTCTTTCTTTCTCTCTCTCTGCTTCTTCTCCATATATCTCTATATATTTATATGTTATAACATTATATTATCCTTCCACCTTTCTTATGTGATTTTATTCATATTCAATAACAAAAAACAAACAAACAAACTTCACAACTTTTTTTCATGATGCGAATAAAAAAAGATAAACTACTTGAATTTGAACCTAAATTTGAAAGCACACTTCATTCCCAAATCATGGTATATATATGGTCAATCAAGTAATATTAAGATTCCTATTTTAGAACATCAACTATCCATAAACCATTAAAAAATTGAACCCAATCAAAACCAAGAAAACATGGCTGTAAATAATCGAACCATAAAAGAACTGACCACCCCAGATGTTGAGTACCAAACTGCGCACATCCAATATCCCTAAGAAACATGAAACATTGAGACAAGATCGGGTATCATACACCTACTTCCCAAATTTAATAGTCTTCCTAGTATGGAACCTCACAAACATCTCAAATAGCTTCATATAGTCTGCTCACCCATGATACCCGAAAATGTGTCGGAGGACCTAATTAAGTTTAGGGCCTTCCCTTTCTCCCTTAATGGTGCCGCCAAAGAATTTATATACTATTTTCCTACGAAAATTGGGGGTTGTAATGTCATAAAAGACTATTTTTATAGATGTTATTCTCTGCCTCCCGAACAACATCAATTAGGAATGAAATTTATGGCATTAGGCAGTCACAAGGAGAGACCCTTCATGAATACTGGGAGAGATTGAAACGACTCTGCACAAGCTTCCCCCACCACCAGATCAGTGAACAAATATTAATCCAATACATCTATGAGGGTTTTATCCCCCTATATCGTGGAATGATTTATGCAGTAGCAGGTGGTGCAAGGTTGATAAAACATTTTTTGTCGCTCGTGACTTAGTAGCTAACATGGCTCAAAATGCAGAATAATTTGGTACATGAGCTATTGCACCAACTCAAGGCGTTCATGTGGTAAGTCATTAATCATTAGAAAAAAAAGTAGATAAAAAGCGTGATGAGATGCATACAATTCTAAGGAAATTATATCATGCATAAGGTAACTCACATTCTCCTCCTGTTCCATTACATTGTGGTATTTATTCTGACAATACTCATTTTTCTGACTAGTTCCCACAACTTCAAGATTCACCTATGTCTTGTGTAGCCATGTTCCCAGGGCGTCCATTCTAAAAACCACCTCCCTTAATGTAGGAAAAATTCAGGTCAAATCCAAACCTTTGGTGGAAATCACTACACCAGTAACAACAAAGAGGAAACTCAAGCTACCCTAAGCAGAATTGGCATCCACAAGGCCAAGGTATGCAACTTTCTTATCCTTCAACTTTTCAAAACATTCATCCTCCTCCTCCCTAATGTGAACCAAAACTCGAGGATATGGTGAAGAAAATGGAAACCATGAAAATCCAGTTTCAATAGAATACACAATCGGAAATTCAATAGCTATGAACTAAAGTGTGGTAGTTGGAAAACCCCATAGGTAAGCATAAGATGAAAGGTTCTAGAAAACTACAATCCCAAACCATTTAAAATCCAAAGGAAAAAGGTAATGTATCTGTAGTTACACTTTGTAGTTGAAAATAAGTCTCTCCTTCTACTAATTTTGTAAAATAGGTACGTCCCCATCTTGAAAACTCTCTTTCCCAACCCTCAAAAATTTAAATTAATGAAAAACAAGAAAAAAGGGTAATTGAGTTATCACTGATGATCTAAATGAACAATCCATTCCTATTCCTTATCACCAAAGACTCTCTAAATCTACGAAAAATTTTGATAATGAGATTGATACTGAAATAATGGATATATTTAAAAAAGATCATGTTAATATTCCTTTACTGAATGCAGTCAAGAAAATTAATTGTATGTTAAATTTGTTAAAGAAATCTTCACCCATAGAAGAAGGATGAAGTGGGATGAGAGAGTCAACTTGGGAAGTACTGTCTCAGCCTTGATTCAACTAGAAATGCCAAATAAATGCATGCATTTCGGCACATTCACAATACTATGTACCACATGGGATACATTCTTTTCTGATGCGATGTTAGATTTAGGTGCTTCCATTAATGTAATGCCTCGCTCTATTTATACTTCTATACAGGATGGAGAGCTTCAACCCATAGACATTATTGTGAAACATGAAAACCGGAGTACTACGCATCCAACCAGAGTGATTGAGGATGTCCTTGTAAGACTAAAGAATTTTATCTTCCCTACTGATTTCTACATCCTTGAGATGAAAGATTCCCGAACCCAAGGACATTCCCATCTCATAGTTGGGAGGCCATTCCTCAAAACAACAAAGGAGATCATCAATGTTCACAATGGTACACTGTCCATAGATTTTGGTTGAGAAAAGGTAAGTTTTTACATCCTTGAGCCTATGAAACACCCCATAAAAGATCACTCCACTCTTCCTGTCTATTTGATGGAAGTTCGCTCAAATGACACACACACACAAAATTCTGTCCTCAATCCAAACTCTAAATAATTTTACATTTCTTAACCGATGGATGATTTGAGTTTTGACTCATGTTTTGAGTGTTTTTTGGGTTCTAAAAAGTTTATATTTTGGGCATTAATTGATTAGTGTGTTCATTTTGAGGTACCCATGAGCTTCAATGATTCTGCAATCTTATTTCAATAGATTCTCTCTGTTTAAAGTATATGAATGAGTAGATTGACAGTTTAATAGACAACAATCCCACTAAATCCCCTCCCTCAATCTAGAAACCACAGGTGTTGGAACTTTAAAAAATTCCTTCTAATTTAAAATATTTATATCTTGAGGGTATTGACCAATTGGCCATCATTATTTCCAATAAACTCTGTCCACAAAAGGAATCCAAACTGCTCTACCTTTTGAGTGTATAAAAAGGAAATAGGATGGACATTGGATGATGTTACTAGGATTAGTCCATTTTTTATGCACCGTATACTTTTGGATGATGAGGCTACGCCTGTGAGATAATCTCAACCCCGATTGAATCCCACTCTCCATGAAGTGGTAAAATTAAAAGTTAGAAAATTACTTTCCATGTGGATCATTTATCCTATATCTGATAGTAAATGGGTTAGCCGAGAGCGAATTGTGCCTAAAAAATAGGAATAAAAGTTGTATCAAATGAAAGGATTGAATTGGTTCCAACATGTTTGCAAAACAGTTGGTGAGTCTCTATTGAACACCATCGACTGTGTTAAGCCACACGGAAGGACCAATTTACTCTACATTTCATTGAAAAAAATGCTAGAATGATTGGCTAGTAAGTCCCATTATTTTTTCCTTAATGGATATTTGGCTTATTTCCAAATCCATATTTCCCCTGAGGATCATGAAAAGACAACATTTACTTGTCATTCGACACATTTTCATATAGAAGGATACTATTTGGTCTATGTAATGATCCTGGTACTTTTCAGTGATGTATGTGGAGTATTTTTTCTGAGTACCCTAATAGTTGTATGGAAGTTTATATGGATGATTTCACAGTATATAGTTCTTCAGTTGATGATTGTTGGGAACACCTAGGTTTTGTCCTCTCTCGTTGCATTGAAAAATATTTTGTTTTAATTTATAAGAAATTCCATTTCATGGTTTAGTGGGGGGTATTTATTTGGAATGTAATTTAAAATAAGGTAATTCTGGTTTAGAAATCTGAAATTGAATTAATTTCAACCCTTCCATATCCAAAATGTGTTCGTGAGGTGCAATCGTTCTTTGTTCATGCTGGTTTTTACCACTGATTCATTAAAGACTGTAGTAATATTTCACTTCCATTTTCCCAATTATTTCAATAAGATAATAAGTTTGTGTTTGATAAAAATAGTGAAGATTCATTCAATTAACTAAAAAGTAGTCTCACATCACCTCCCATCATCCAACCACCATGGTGGGATCTCCCCTTTGAGCATATGTGTGATGCATCTAACTTGGCAGTTGGGGAAGTTTTATCCCAAAGCGTTGAGAAGGATCCTCAAGTCATTGTGTTTGCCTCACACATCCTTGAACCTTCCCAGATAAGATACACAACCAATAAAAAATAAGTACTTTCTATTGTTTTTTCCTTGGAAAAATTTCATTCAAATCTTATTGGTTCAAAAGTGATTGAGTTTTTTGACCATTCTACCCTTCGATTCCACTTAAAAAAAACTAAAGCTAAGGCACACCTCATACAGTGGATGATCCTCCTCCAAGAGTTTGACCATGATATTTGAGATAATATGGGATTAGAAAATGTTGTATCAAACCACGTTAGTAGTATTTCTCCACCATTGGACCATCATGTTGACTCACCCCTTCCCATTGGAGAATTCTTCTCTCATGAGAACCTTGGTGATATTGTGTACCTTACCCCATGGTATGCAGACATTGTGAATTTTAAGGAAACATCTAGAATCCCCACAAATTTTAGCTCCTCACAATTCCAGAGACTTAAGCATGATTCTCGGTGGTACATTTGGGATGAACCATATTTGTGGAGAATTTATGGTGACCATGTAGTTTGTCAGTGTGTCCCTATCCATGAGTTCACCTCTGTTTTGACCTTCTGCCACACTTTGCCTATGGGGGGAACTTTGTCTCTCAACCTACAACTCAAAAGGTCCATGACTCAAGAATTTATTGGCCAATATTTTATAGGTATTCCCATAGATTTTGAAATTCATGTAGTCGTTTTCAATTCACAGGGAATATCCCCAAGAGGATTGTAATTCCCCAATAACCCATGTCATTCTGTGAAATTTTTGATGCATGGGGCATTGAATTCATGGTCAATTATCTAAATTAATTTATCATTTTATACATATTATTGGTTGTTGAATATGTATCTAAATTGGTGGATGCTAAGGCCACTAGGACAGATGACTCTCGTGTGGTTTTTGAATTTGTGAAGTCTCAGATTTCTAGTAGGTTTGGTTTACAGAGATTCATCATTTGGGATTAGGGTTCACATTTATGCAATCACAACATGAAAAATTTTCTTTGTATGTATGGGTTTGATCATAATGCCTCAAAATAAAATCACCCCCAAATTAATGGTCAAAGAGAAATCTCAAATCGGGAACTTAAATGAATCTCGGAAAAAATGGTACAACTTAATAGGATAGATTGGAATTTGTGCTTGGATGACGCACTTTGGGCGTATCGTATAACTTTTAAAACCCCAATTGAAATATCACCATATAGAATTTTTTTTGGAAAGTATTTTCACCTCCCTGTGGAGGTAAAACACCGAAAATATTGGGATTTTAAATAATGAAATATGAACCTTTCATATGTAGGTGGGCATAAGAAGGTGTAGATTCAAGAGTCCGAATAAGTTAAACATGATTCATATGAGAACTCATAGATCTGTAAAGAGAAGAAAAAGGATATCCATGATAGAATAATTCATCAGCGAAAGATCTATATTGGTGAGAAGGTCCCCATGTACAATTCCAGGCTAATGCTCTACCTAGGTAGACTTCGTTCCCAATGGCTCGGTCCTTATACTTTTCCTAATGTATACCCCTTCGGTGCAGTACAGATTTTTCATGAGTATAGTGGAAGAACTATTACCATCAATCGGTAGCGACTTAAACAATTCTATGAGGATTTTTCAATGAATCTGGTAGAGGAAATCCACCTTCTAGATGCAACATACCAGTAAAACACTCCAGGTTTTATCCTTACTTCTCACATTCTCAACTATTTCTGTGAGGACACTACACATTATAGGTGTGGGGGGTGGATACATTCCTGGGCTCATTAGTATTTAAATTCCCTTTCTTCTTTCTTTTCTTTTCTGCCTTCTTTATAGTATTTTCATTTTTTCCCCATCAAAAATTTCAAAGTTCCATGATTTGGTGACCAAGAGGGGGTGGGGAAAGTAAAAATACCATAAAGAAGGTGAAAAAGAATGTTTGTATAAATTTAACATCAGGTAGTGATTTTTAGTGAATTTTTTTCTATCAATTATATAAATGCTTGTATCTATGTGAAACCTTTGAGATGATTGATGCCCCTTTTGTGTATAGTTTTTGAAAAAAACCGTTTCACTAATATCTCCACATATTTTTTCACCAAACCCCAAAGTGTGAATATTTCTTATTTACATGAAGTTAAATATAAGTTAGGTTAATATTTTTCAGCTAAAAATGATATTTACCTACATTCGTTCCTTATCCGATCTGTTTCATTACAGTACCAGATTGACCTATACGTGTGTACCTGATCTCCGACTCTTGGATGCCCTAAAAAATAAATTTTGGGTTTTGTCTTAGGTAGGTAAAAAACAACTCCTCCTCAACCTATTATATTGTTATAAATAATATAATTAGTGTCATGAGGAGATCAAACAAGGGTTTAGAGATGAGTGTGATATTTTCTACAAATGAATCTTCTAAAAAATAACAAAAATAATAAATGAAGGGAGTGATGAAATGTGAAAAATATAATTATATATCGGTCGGGAGATTATGGTTTGAATTTTTGTAATACTTAAGTGAGTGGGTCTTGAAATATGATTGCAAAGGATGTAGGGAAGGTTCAGGGGACAAAATGTTTAAGTTGAATAATGTTTAAATAACCTATATTTATTAGATAGAAAGTGGAAAGAATTTCATGAAATATTTTTCCCACAAACACATATAGAGTTAGTGGAATGGTTTACTTCTTAATTCTTTGCTCAATTTGGTATCATGAATCTCCTGGAATTTCATTGTGATATGATTTATGAGACATCTTTTTTCATTTTCACTAGGATGAACTCCTTGGTCTGGTTTGTGCGCTGATCACATTACATTAATGATTTTAAATATACTGAAATATTAAATCTTTATGATGTTGATAATATATACATGGGTCATTTTTTGGATATGTTTATTTTACTAGGAGTGCATATGTTTCAGTGTGGGGGTGTGATCGTATAGCGATTCACTATTCAAATCCACCCTTACACAGTTGTTTTAAACTAGTTTTGTAAAGAATATTCCAAAAATAATAATAACTTTCACTCTATGTTTGAATCATAGAATTAATTTTTATCACTTTTTAATAGGGAAATTTTACTAGTTTTGGTGTTTGTATTGTTGGAGGAGGTGATTTGGGGATCTCGTGATGGAATTCATACAAAATGAGCTAAACTGTGTGAGAGCCCAAGTAATCTGGTGGAAAAATATTTTTACTGTGTATAATATATGCATCAAATTGGGATAAACATGGGTTTATGAATTCAAAACTATGTGGGATACATTTCTCTAGTAGATCATGAATCCCCATTCATCCATTTGGAGGCCCCAAATCGGCCCACAATGTGAAGCAATTCTGGGTGGGCCAGATTGGACCGCCCTTCTATATTTTGGTCATAACTCAGGCCTCTGAAATCCAATTGGACTTATTTTACCTCCATTGGATATATACGTCGAAGAATAACCTCTCCACCGAATTTCAAGACAATTGAACGCGTTTTGTTCTGGAAATCATTCAGCTAAAATGGATTAAAAAATATGTCCTAAATAGTGACTTAGTCCCTTAGGCACTTCAACTCTTTTGTAAAAAGTGTGATGTTTTTGTCCATAAAATCACTCCTACCCCTCATGATATCATGGTTCATGATGAGGAATGAAGGTTAGTAGAATTGGATAGCTCTCATCACATATTTGGTTTCTCTTCTCGCTCATGTACTTCTAAACCACTTACTGATCAATTTGGGGAGCGTCCTTTGTTGTAATCCCTAGCTCCGCACTTGTAATCTTCATAAGGTAATTGATATCCAAGTTTGCTGCCAGTTTTTCTTCATTATACCTTATAAATTTTTGTTTATTCGGGTATGATCAGATACAAATCAATGGATCATGAATCCACATGCTTCCATGCATAACTCGGATCTTGTAATGATTTGTGTGCGGTTGCCCCTTTTCTGACCCCTCCCTTTCATGAGTGTGAAAATGGATTGCATTGGTTGATAATATCTAGAAGCTTGAACCTATTAATATTCATGCTCATGTCTTGTGTAATTTTTTTATCAATGAAAAAAATATGTTAATGTCATCACGTTGTTGATTTGATTCTTTCATTGAGTTTTGTTTTTACATCAATTCATTTTGTTGATTTTGAGCGGTTACTGATAATAAATATCATTGGTCGATCAAATACTAGGTGGTAACATAGTGAGAAATCAGATACCATTTCCGGTTTTAGTATTCATAAAATCAAGGAATCAATTATCTTTTCCTTTCCCTTTAGAGTGATGACAGATTGAGCATCAAGAGACACTAACCCAGGCCGATCTCAATATCTCCCACCAATTTCCCTAAATATTAATATACATTCGATTTCTATAATTTAATCATCAAACCCAAGTATTATAAAACCCAATTTTTCTTTTTTACTATCATAATCAGAACCACATTTTGGAATTAATGATCTATGGTTCCGTCGAGATATGGCATAGTGTTGCTCGTACACTACAGAAATTATATTTAAAAATAAACATCTAATTTGACGTGATCAAAAATGCAATCAGTCCCTCACACTGATTATTTACGATGTTTCTCATGGTTCAGACGATTTTATAAAATAGAAATGGTTTAAAAAAACATAAGTCAATAAGTCATGAATAAAAAAGTTATTCCATTTTTAAATTAACTCTGAAGGGATATATTGTTGGGTTCCTATGTTTAGTATTTAAATAAGAAAAAGCTTCATGGGTGATTACTTTACATAGTCTCATAATAAGGATTTTCACTAAGGTTCCCGAATCCTAATTCCCCAATTAACTTAAATATTTGACAATTCCTACTATAGTGAACCAATTTTTTCTTACAGGACTGTTACATCATTTAAAATATAAAAAACATAATCTTACTTCAAAACCATGATCCAAAGGATTACTGTATTGGGAAAATTAGAAGCATACATAACTTTTACATAATAAAACACAAATATTAATTTAATTCCTTATTTTTTATATTCTTTTTGGACAACATTTTTTCCTTAGTATATGTAGTCACCTGAGGATATACATCAAAGGAATGGTTGAGCTAAAACCCTAGTTGGAGGATAGATAAGAAAATTTATCAACATAAAATGGGTGAGAATAATCATCGTAACCATAAATAAAACATGGTATCATCGTCATAACCATGATAGGAAGCATTAAAAAAAGGTAAATAATGGGGAAATTCATAAAAATGTAACATTATGACTTAGTAGTTAACTACCACACATAGTTGCAAACAAAGATAACATCATGTTCACGCATAAATTATGTGCATAACTATAACATCATCATTGTGAAAAAAGATATAATAATGTTCAAGAATATTACACATTATCTCACGAGGGAAATCATTATACCAAATTAATTAAAGTTTTATATAATACTGGGTTCATCTGTCACATCGTAACATTTATATAACCATGCATTCCACATAGAACATATAACAATATTTTCCAGAATATAACCCATGTAAAGGAAATGGGTTTCATGATAATTTCATAAATAATACATTATTAAATAAAAATTTGGGTTCCCAAAATAAAAACGGAATATCATACTTGAAATATGAATAATCAATTTTGAGTGAAGAAGAAATAATATCAAGAGTAGTAAAATATGTATTTTTTTAGAAAGAAGAGATATTTTTGGAAAAATTGTTGCATTTGTCAAACAATCAGATAGGATGAACGAATATCCTCGAAATAAGAATTTAGGAAGATGAAATTTTGTTTTATAAATTTTAAAATAACATACATACTAAAATTTGGCACGAAAGTGGAACAACCCAAAGAATGAAAACTGTGTAGGAGAATTACCCTTACCTTATGTTTGAATGATTTCATCGCATTAATGTCCTGGATAATCAATTAGATTCATTAATTAATAAATATTTTACCTATTATACAATTATATGATTATTTATAATTTTATGAAATCGTTTTATGGATATTTTTATAGGTTATATTGTTCAATTTCCTTATTCAAGAGTGTTTGTTTTCTTAGTTTTAATGATTGTTTCACTTGTATACATGTATGAAAGATCATGTAAAATAGGGATAATTATTTATAATTGAAATAATATATTTTTAATGAACTTAAATAAGTTTAATCGGTTTTATATATTATTTTTCCCCATATATTAAGATGATTCATTGGATAAAATGGCAATGATAATTATTTAGATTAATTTAGCGGTTTTGCGATCTCAACGAACTCATTTTTATTAATATTATATATAAATTATTTAGATAACATAAAAATATGTTTTAAAATACATTTTAACATAATTTCCAACCATTATAATGTTATTAACACCAGCGTTCATTTCGGTAATGAAAATGAAATCTTTTAATCCTTGAAGGAGATAAAATAACACATCAGAGACGCTGTTTCAATTTTCAGAATAAAAGGGAGGGTAGAATAGGTTTGAGGATGAATTATTAAATTAAAATAATTAAATTAAATTATATATAATATAACCAAGTAATAATGCCACTTGGATATGGCGTGGTGATGCGAGAGTAAAAAAATTAATGAAATTGAAATGAAATTAAAAGGAAAAGAAAGAGGATTTTACGTCCTAATTTTCTCCTCCTTGAGAACCTCTTTAGGGAAAAGGGTTTGATCTATTGATGAGATAAAGGGAAAATGAACACATGGGAGGGTCTTTAGAAGATTATTGGGGTGATATTGGACAATATTAATGTATTGGAAGGTGTGAGGAGAAGAGGTTGTGTAGGTTATATTTATATGGGGGGAGTGGGGATGTTTTCTCATTATTTTATTCATTTGTTTATTATTTTTCCTCAAGAATAAGAATATTTTTAACTTTATCACTAAATATATTAAAATAATAATGTATAGTTTTTTATTTTTTTCTTATATCATCCTTACATCAACAATAACCGAAAAATTCACGCATTTTTCTTTTATAGTAAACCCTCGTATTTCACTATTATAAAAAATTCAAGTTTTTTTAGGAAACCCCAAAAGTTCACCCAAAATTTTGTAAATGTGTATGATTAAAAAATAAACTCCAATTTTTTTAAAATAATTAAAAAACATAAGAAATTTAATTTTTAATTAAACTCATTATTTACATTGTAAATAGTGATGTTAAAATTATAACTAATTATAAACACAATGAAAAATTAATTAAGGTCTCATAAAATTATCATTTAACTATAAGAAAACAAAATCATAATTTATGAATATATTTAATGAAATTAAATTTTCATATAAATAATTATAAGATTATAAATAATTTTTTTTATAAAAACACTAACACTTAATTATTAAATTTTAAAATATTTATTTACTTATACTGTGATATAAGCATATCATATTATCATTTATAAGATGAATAATTTTTTATGTATACTTTCCTAGATGAGGTTATTATTACATTCGATGAATTTATATTATTAATGGTCATGTTAGTATTCCCACAGTTGAGTTTCTATTCCATCGGGATAGGTTCCTAAATTTATTGAAATACCTCTTATTTAATTCAATCATCATTTATAAAGTATGTATATTGTTCTAAAAGTGATTTTATATTGTTTATACTATATGAAATAATTATAAAACGTGAATTTACATTTATATAATTTTGGGTTTTTACAAATACCCTCACCATCTGGTACCAGAATTCATCTACCACATACCTAAATGGAATTCCTGATAACAATGAGATTGAAACTAGCAGCTAAGAATAAAAAAAACCCATAAGGAATGATTTTCACCAAATCAAAGAAAATAACATGGAATATATTTATATAATAGAGATAAAAACTAGAAATTAAAAAAATAAAATATTCTATAATTGAAAAAATGATATTGGGAATGATAAAACTCAAGCATTCAAAACAACCCAAAGCAAAAGTCTAATAAAAAAGGCAACCAAAATAGAAACCGGCTACTCTATGTAATTGCTTGGGAAAAAACCCACAAAATCACAATCATATACTCAAACATATCTGATAAAAACATCACAACTCTACTGGTGTTCCTTGTATTTCCCTACATCAAAAGATATAATTAGGTCTACACACCACCGAAGGGGTGTTCTGGGTGTGTTCTCTACATGCTAAATAGGATCCTACCTAGGTGTTCCACAATAAGACTCTATATACAAATTTGAACATGATCAAATTTAACAAAATAACGAAACAGAATCCATTATATATTATTTATATCAAAATCATGGGAAACCATTCACCTTTTCCCAGAATTATAAATAATCTACGTAAAACAATTTTAAAGAATATACTCTTTATCAAGGTAGATAATCATATTTCAAATATTAAAAAACAAAAAACAAATGTAAAATCACATCAAGGATTACTATAGTCTAGGTTATCAAGAACACTCATACCCAAATATATAAAATACCACACATCAATCCCCTAGACATATGCACCGAATCTAGGGAGTAAGGGAATATCTTAGTATGTGTACACCAAACAGGTCCAACAAGTCCCCATCACAATTGAAATTGGTAACAGAGGAACACCCAATGAGTTATACCATCAATATTATGAATTGATGATTAATATTACTACATGTTGCACCTAGTACCATTGTCTTCCAATTTGATACATTTCCCAAATCATTCATCAAAAACCTTCATGAAAAACAATTTCCAATATTCATTTTACAATGGTTTGGAAATATTTTTCTTTTAAAAAAATTAAGGGAAAATCATCTTTTCTAAAATATTCATTCATACACACAAACCAATAAAAAATATATTCCCATTATTTATACAAAAATTTATAAAACCAGAGAATTCATGGTTCTTTCAAGATAGGCTAGCGATGGAACATACTACCTCAATCTCAAGTCGCACATGCTCACAATAAAAAATTCGAACATAGAAAGAACATATTTTTAACCACAAAGGATCTAGAATTTATTCCCATATCATAGAATCATTCCAAAAAGAAAAAATGATTAGCAATTAAGATCAAACGACACATACCTCAAAAACCTCACACTCTACCCCATAACCAACTTGATGGTTATCCTCCATGAAAAGATCACACAATTAACCTAGTGGAAATCTAACAAAATGTCACCAAAGTGTCGAAGGATCTGATAACATAGTAATGTGTTGCTTCTATGGGAGATCCCAACCTTTTATGGATTTTAAAAGGCTTGTTTTCATGTACATTTTTCCCTTGTATTGTGTACTTTTCATTTGGGTTGTGTTTTGGGCTGTGTTTGGGTGAAATTTGGTGAAAATTAGAGAAGAAGTAGTTGTTCATGGTTTTTGCACAGTTTTCCCAAACCATGCACCCTATTAAGAGAAACCATGTGACCCCATTATAACAAGTGCATGGTTAGGGAACACAGTTAGGGAAAAATATGCACATTTCCCAACAGACCATGTGCGGGTTTTATAAGTCACCTGATTTAAAATTTTAAAATCTCCCAACCCCCTGGTACTCACATATTTCAACCCCATTTTACCCTTTAAGGTCTTTCACATTTAACTCTCCAGATGAATTCAAAGCTCTCATGACCACCATTTTTCACAAATTGAAGCTCGAATCGAAGGTCTACCTCTCTCCCGGTAAGTGAATCCTCTCCCTATTACTTCCATATTATTACCCCAATTATTTCTAATTTCTTTAAGAAAATGTAATATTTTGTTTGGGAGACATATAAATTTATTTGGTGAGATCTAGATCTATGATTCTAGGGCTATATTTTAAATATCTTGATTTTGGGTTTTACGTTTCAGATCTCATTTTACGCTGTTATGCCATTCAATTTTTGGGGATTTTCATTGGGCGATTATCCAACAGTTAATTGTTCTAGGGAGTCTATGATTAATTTCCCCATGTCACAATATTGATATATCTTTGAATATATTAGAATTTTTTGTGATATTTAGAAATTTAAATTCCAAAATTGGTTTAATTAATGTGGCTAACTTATTATTTGAATTTCTATTGAAATAAATGATTAATTGGGGAGTTAAGTAGGAGATTAAGGGGATGTATAATTAGTTAATTAATTGGGTGATTAATTATGAGATTTAGGGATTTGTGATTTATATAATTAATTTTCGACTTAATTATATGATAATGATATCATGAGTTGAGATAAATAATGTTAAATTAATTATGATATATTGACATTATGAATTGAGATAATTAATTTTGGAATTAGTTACAAGATATTTATATTATATATTGAGATAATTAATTATTGAATTAATTAAAGTGAATTTATATTTTGAATATTGATTAATTAGATATTAAATTAATTAACGGGTTTGATAACTTAATTAATTAGTGAATTAATTAAGGGTAACTATTTGATAAAATATTTTTGAATTGGAAATAAAATAAGCATCATTAATTAAATATTGAATTAATTAATGTTATTAATACGATTCATTAATTTTTAAATTAACTAATGGGTTTTTTATGTTTAACTAATTCATGAATGGTAACATGGTTATTCAAAGTATGAATTAAAGAAAGGGAACATGTTCATTCAAATGTGTGTTTATTAAGGGTAACATGGTCATTAAAGTATGATTTAATGAATGTGAACTAGGTGATTCAAATGAGTTATGTATTAATAGTAACATGGGAATTCAAGTATGAATTAAAGAATTTGAACATGTTCATTGTAATGTGTAAATTCAAAGAATAGAAACAATGTAATTCTGAGACATGATATCCCTCATACTTACTTTAGGATCCCACATTTGTCGAATTAGGTATTGAGGTACAGGTGTCTATGAGAACCTAGGGTGTTCATGTGGTTAAATACAGAATATTTAATAATGTGATAAACTGTTTATTTATGTATTGAAATTTTTTCTTTATATATCTTAAGACACTTTTATTGATTATATTTTTTGTAGAAACCATTGGTGGTGTCCAATTTATTTGTACTCAAACCCTATTCGGATTACCTGATCGATACCCGAATAGACTATATTTTTGAAAGAGAGGTTAAGGGAAAATGACTTGTGTTAGTTGGATGAGTTGGGATGGATCATGGATAATGGAACTAGACATAGTTCGAGATCCATTTAGGAGTCATCAATGTATTTAAATTCAGTTTTTATTTCAAACCCTTGACACATAAAATATCAATTCATGATTTTTTCTTCAGTTGGTTATTTTATTTCCTTCCTTAATTATCTTGAGAAATTTTTATTGGTTTTGTTTATATATTAGTCTTTTATTGTGTATTAGTTTTACTAGTTTTATATTACTCTGATAAAAGTGGTTATAATATCCCCATGACTGACTTATAAGACCCTTACATCTAGTTGACAACCCTGGGAATATGCTGAGCACTCTTGAGGTTATGGGACCGACCGACTTAGGGCACAACTGTGTAGAACATGGGTTAGGACATTAAAAAGTGGTATTAGGGAACAAGTTTTCATTTTATTTTCTTTTTTCCATACTATTTGGGGAAAGTAGATGGGGGAATACAGAGATTACATGCTTAGAAATTAGTCCATTCTTAGGAGTTAAAAACCCATGTATGGGGGATAACCTAAGTACCTATACTGGGATTGTTTTTATTGTTGTTTTCTATTACAATTTAATATTATTTCACATTGGGTGATTCACTTGTTTTGTGACGTGGAAATTGTTTTTGAGATTTTATGACAATTGACTCGTGGAATGTAATGGAATGAGGGTTGAGTCTACATGAATAAATATTGGAACATAGGATTATTTTGTGACATGCAACATTTTCAGAACGCATGAGAAAATGGGATTTTGGTAAGTTAATAAATTTAAACTGGTTTTCCATTCCAATGAAAATAACTTGAAAATTTTTCAAAATTTGAAATTGGAAGTGTTATAATGATGAAGTAATGTGAATAATTGAGTTTATAAATGATAAAAATGAATATCAGAAAGTTTTTACACTATATGACCAAATAATAGGAATAGGATGGTTAATGGTAGTGATAGAAGCCTTAGTTTTGAATATATGGAATGGTTTTGGGGGAATGACATATTGTGACATTTTGTGATTATTCCAATGATGTATATTTGATAAATTTGTATAATGAGACCCAATATACGTGTTTTTAATTGTACTGTTATACCTATAAGATGAATCTTGTTGAGAGGATGATATGAGGAGATGGATGGAGATGATTTACCAGCAGTGGAACATGAGGTATTGGTAGTTCCGGGGAAAGAAATAGGGGACCAGTTTTGAGTGAAATTTTCATGATATATGAAAATAATGGGAAAATACCTAGGTAATATTGAGTATAGAATGCCTGACATGATGATGGTGTCCAGTTACAACACCCTCCAACTTTTACTAGAGATGTTGGACCCGAGGGAGCTAACTTCTTGGTTGGGTCCATTGAGATAATTCAAGAAAATTTTGAGACTTCTACTGAGAGGAGGGTTAAATAGGAAACTTATATTCTATAAGGATTGGTAAATCACCATTGGGACATTCAGGTGTATACTAGATAGACTGAAGCTATGTTATGGCAAGACTTCTTGGAGAGGTTCATAGAGTACTTCTACCAAGAGACATTGAGGTAAAAGAGAGCAACAAAGTTCGTGTAGTTGACTTAAGGGAACATGTCTATGATGGACTATGATAGAAAATTTATAGACCTACATTAATTTGTTTCGAAAATTGGATGTAGATGAGAAAACCATGACGATATGATTTCATGAATAAATTATGTGTGATATTAAGTCACAATTTAACCTATTTTGGTTAATGAAGTTTGCGGAGGTGGGGGATCCAGATCTCATAGATTATGGGAACCTGAAGGCGGCTTCTAGTTCTGGACATATAGCTATTACTAGATGACTAGTATGTTCATGTTATGAGTGCCAAAAGCACCATTATGCAAACATTATTAAGGTTAATGGAAAATAGAATGGCCTGAAAGAAAAATACGTTTCATATGAAATTACAGGAGTGATATTCTATTTGTATGGTAGGCCATTACACTACCACCGACAATATACCTAACCACCAGTGTAGTTTAGATCCTGTGGAAGTACGAGAAATCTATACGAATTTTGTAGGACATTGTGACCGATGGTCAGTGATGGAGTAACTAAATAGAACCAGGGTGTTTGAAGTGGATCTTCTACATCATATTATCTTGGAAGTTGGACTTCTACTAGACGAGGCGGTAGAGGCTTTGGACATAGTGTTAATGGGAATTATTTCCCATATCATAAGTGTGATGAAACTTAGGGGAGTTATAATGAATCCATGGAATGAGGGGTATGACAACTACATGTTGTGTAGCCTACAATTTTGTATAGTGATGCTAGAACTTCAATAGTGAGAGGTACTATTCTTCTATCTTATACATTATCTAGTTCATTATTTGACACTGATGCCTCTAACTCCTTTATATCTGAAAAACATGTTAATGGTTTGATCCTGGATGTGGTGTTTTTGAGTAGAACAATTCTGATAGATACACCAATGGGAATACGACATGTATACATCATTTTGTACAGAGGATGTTCTCTCGAGATCAGGGAGTATCATTTACTATGTTTTATCTATATCCTTCACCTATCAAGATTCAAACTCTTTATGTGTATGGAATAGATAGTCGCATACAGAGCCCACATTTATTGTTACCATAGGACAATGACCTTTATATCTCTTAATGGTGACAACTATATTCACCGTGGTGAGTGGGGTATCCAGGGGGCCGTGAAGGGCCAATTATTCCATGACTAGGAGAGATCACAACCCAAGTTTCTAGTTCAATTTTTGATGATGGAAGATTAAAACGTGATAGCTTTCCACTCGTGGAGGAACAGTTTTAGGATGTTCATTATAGACATCTCAGGTTTTCCACTAGAGATAGATGGGAAATTCACTATTGGGATCATTCTTGAAGCTGAGTCAGGTTCTCTTCCACAATATAGAATGACACCGAAGGTGCTTCAAGAACTCAAGAAACAACTAGAGGAGATAAAGGAAAATGGATTTATCTACCCAAGTACATCACCTTGGGGTTCTCTAGTTTTGTTTTCTATAAAGGATGATGTGACTCTATGTTTGTGCGTTGATTTCTAGATGTTGAACCAGATGACTATGAAGAACTGATGCCCTATTCTGCGTATCAATGATATATTTTCCTAGTAGAGAGGATTTTTTGTGATATAAAATATATAATTGTGATTAGGGTATCATCAATTTGCGATTTTAGACTTCTAGTATACCAAAGACTAGTTTCAGAAGTTTTTATGGACTATATGAGTTTTTCGTAATGTTGTTTGGGTTGTCGAACACACTAGAAATGTGTATAGACGGGATGAAAAGAATATTTTACCCATACCTAGGTTAGTTCATTGCGGTGTTTGTGGATGACATCTTGGTGTTATCTAAAACTAATGATGATCATTCCAAACACCATGAAATTATTTTTAGTACTCTGAGAGATCTTAAATAGTATTCCAATATATTTGAGTGTCAATTTTGTATTGAACAGGTACACTTCTAGGGACTCATCATCTTAGAGGAATGTGGGTCAGTGGACACAATGAAGTTTCAGGTATTGGTTTCTTGGGAGAAACCTAAGAATGTATTCGCTATCTATAGATTTCTAAGGTTAGCTAGATTGTATCATAGATTCATCCCAAACTTTTCCAAACTAGTTCTTCCACATTCAAGCTTGACCAAAATGGGATATTGTTTCATAAGTCAGAAGCCTACGAGAAGGCCTTACATGAGTTTAAGAAGAATTGGATATCAATAATGATCTTGATCCTACCATAGACTGGTGATGAGTACACTATGTATTATGAATCTTGTGGGGATGCACTCATAGTTGTGTTGATTTTTGGAGATCGAGTTGTGGCATATTGGTCTCAGTAGCTGAGGCCACATAAATAGAACTAACCTACATACCACCTTGGGCTTGTAGCTGTGGTTTATGCTTTGAAGTGTTGCTAGAATTATGTAATGGTCAAGAATTTTATGGTGTTTATCAATCACAATAAATTAAGATATGTGTTCTAGTAGTATCATTTGAATATTTGGTAGTGCATATGGGTTGAGTATACGAAATATTTTGATTTTGAGATAGCATATACACTTGGGAAAGGAAATAGTGTGGCTTACACTATGTGCAATAAAAATAAGTCTAAGATGGTTCATGAGTCTTGTACTGAGTAGATGATGATGAAGTTATGAACTGATATGAATGTGGTGGTTTAGGAGAGTTAGGAGAAAATGACTTTCATTTCAGTTTTAGCGAAGTATATGCTTTTGATCCAGATTAGAGTTTGGAAGTATGTGGACTCGATGTTTTCGACCCTGAGGGATATCAATATAGGTGGGGATTCACCTTTATATTGGAGGACATATGAGGATGAAATCATCTATGTTAGGAATTAGGTTGTTGTTTCTATGAGTATCTGAGAGGATCTCATGCAAGGATTTCATGACAATAAATGGGGGGTACATATAGGTGTGACCAAGATGTACAGTGAACTATGATGAAAATATTAATGGACATGCTTGAAAAATCAGATACCAAGGTTCACGAAATGATGATACACTTGTCAGCAGGTGAAGTTATAGCATCAACAATCTGATGGATTATTGCAGTTGTTGCCCATTCCTAAATGGAAGTGTTACAATGTCACAATGGACATTGTGGTGGGTCTCCTAGTGATTCCAAATAAGAATAATGCTATTTTGGTTATTGTGGATTGAATAATGAATGTAGATCATTTATTTCCTATACGAAAGACTTTATCAGTGGAGGCGATATGATATTTGTATATTTGAGAGATTGTCCATCTACATGGGGTGGCACAGTCTATAGTTATAGATCAAGAATGACACTTCACTTCATGCTTTTGGTAGGTATTTCAGAAGGCACTCGATACAAAGGTATTATTGAGGACATATTTTCACCCATAAATAGATGGGAAGTAAGATTGTGCTATTATGGAGCTTAAGGATATGATGCAAGCATGAATTCTTGACATTAGTGGGTATAAGGAGAATTATTTTGGATTTAGTGGAGTTTTCCTTTAAAAATAGTAATCGAGAAACAATATAGATGGAACCATACAAGGATATTTATGGTGGGCCATATAGATCCCCACTAGTATGGATTGGGTTTGGTGAGTTAGAGTGGCTGGGACCTATTCTTGTGCTTGAGATGTCAGATCTGGTGCAACTAATTTAGAAGTGTGTGGATATAGATGAGAATAAATATAATCCATATGCAGATAGATGTCGACTACCCCTAGAGTTTGTAGAGTCTGATCATGTATTCCTTTTGGTTTCACCATGATTGGGTCACCTCAAGATATGGATATAGGGAAAGTTGGTGCCCAGGTTTGTCAGACCATTTAGGGTTTTGAAGAGAATCCGTCTGGTGACATATTGGTTGTCTCTTCAATTGAATTAAATTGTTATGCATCATGTTATCTATGTATCAAAATTTTGACAGTATCACCCGAACCATTTTCATGGGACCTATGTGGATGAAATTTATCTTGAGGTATATTCATCCTTTGAGGAGCATCTTATACATGTGTAGGATTGTAGTGAGAAAGTGTTTTTGCGAATGACAGATCTCATTGTTCATGTATTGTGACATCATGGGAATGTGGAGGAGGGGAAGGGGTTGTGTAAATATGGTGCATTTTTTCCCAAACCGTGCAACCTCTTATGAGTAACCATGTTCCCCCATTATAATTGGATCATGGTTAGGGAATAGGATTATGGAAAACCATGCACCCTTACCCAAAAAACCATTTTTGGGTTTTAAAAGTAAGCATATTTTAAATTTTAAAATATCCTGAGCCCCCATGACTTACCTATTGAGACCCCCATTAGAACCTATGTGTTATTTCACATTTTGGAGCTCTTTAAACAAATTCCAAGCCCCTCTAACTATAATTATTTAGGAATTGATGCCCAAATTGAATGTTTTCTCTTCTCCTTATAAGTGAATCATCTCCAGGTTCTTTTCTCATTCTTCCCCCATTCTTTCCAATTTCTTTCAGTTATGAAATTTTATGTCAGGGATAGATAAAACATGATTTTCTGGGATCAATCTCCATGAATCTAGATCTAGATCAATATTGTCATGATCTTGATTTCTTTAATATTGATTTAAGGTTTTGTGATTTGGATATTATTTTACATCATATACCATTGAATTTTTGGGGGTTTCCATTGGGTGATTATCCATATACGAATTGAGGTCGTTGGTCTATTATGTCTTTCCCATATATGTTATTTTTATATATGTATGAAAATTATAGAATTTCTACCATTCATAAGAAATTTAAATTATTAAATTGGGTTAATTAATGTGCCTAATTAATTATTTGAATTATTTTAGAAATATATGATTAATTGGGTATTTTATTATGAGATTAAGTGGATTTAAAATTAGAAAATTAATTTGGGAATTATTTATGAGATATAGGGGATATCCAATTGGATATTTAATTGTGGGATTAATTGTGATATTATAGGAATTTTGATTTAGATAATTAAGTATCAAATTAATTTTGGGACACTGATATAATGAGTTGAGTTAATTAATGGAAGATTAATAATGAGATATTGATAGTAGGAATATAGAAAAATATTTGTGAAATTAATTAAATGATATTTATATTACAGATCGAGATAATTAATTTTATAAATAATTTTGAAGAACTGATATTGTTAATATTGAATAATTAGTCATTAAATTAATTAATGGGATTGATTAATTAATTAAATGTTGAATTCATTAAGGTAAATTACATGATTAAATAATTGTTCAATTGGTAATGAAAATGTTTCATTAATTAATTGTTGAATTAATTAATGCTATTAATAAGATAAGTTAATTTTTGAATTAATTAATGGGTTTTTTGTGGTTATCTAATTTTATAATTAGTAATAGAATTTTTGTGGATATTTAATTATTTAATTAATTATGTGTTTATGAATGGTAACATGGTTATTCAATGTAAGAATTAATGAATTAGAACATGATCATTCTAACATGTGTTTATGAATGGTATCATGGTCATTCAAGGGTGAATTAAATAATGGAAACAAGGTCATTCTAATGTGTTAATTATGAATGGTAACATGGAAAATCATATATGAATTAAATATTGGGAACATGATCATTCTAAAGAGTAATTTAATGAATGGTAATAATGTAACTCTGGGACATGATATCCCTTGGACATACTTAGGGCTTTAGTATGAGCCAAAGTAATTATGGAGGTATAGGTGTCTACGGGAACCCTGGGAGATTATGTGGTTAAATAGATAATATATAATAATGATATAAACTATTTATTTAGGTATTGTACATATTTATTTATAAAACTATAGACACTATTAATGATTATATTTTTTAGACACCATTGGTAATGGCATAATGATTTATACTCACCCTACTCAAGATACCTAATCAGTACTCAAATATAATTTATTGTAGAAATTATGTATTAGGGAAAATTACCTCAGTTAGATGGATGATTTGGGACAAAACATGGATGAGTGAACCAAATGTGCTTCAGGACCCACTTCGGAGTCCTAAGTGTCTTTATATTCAATTTTTATTTTAGACACTTGACACATACATTATCATAACTGATAGGTTGGTATGGAGTACGATATTATACTCTATACCAATACTAGGATTTCATAAGAACTGAATATGAAAAATATACAATATGGGGGGGGGGGTGTATTGTATACTTTACAAATTACTTAAGGAAATTTTGTATAAAAAAATTCACAACACCTCTAATAAGAAATAACCTTCTTAGAGAAATATAATGTTATTTCATCTAAAGCCTAAGAAACATTTCATACAAAGTAATTCTACCACAAGGTGTATAGAATATCTTATAGTCAGAGATACAAGTTAGAATGTTTATACAAAGAAGAAAACTTCATAACTTTTTCAAAATAGTGGAAATTTACAATTTTATTTTAACCCAAATCGGAGGGTATCCAACAACCTTGGATAAAGGTCCCCTGTTTTAAACTTATAAGAAAGTCTGTCTTACCCAAAACTGGGTAAGCCATCAATCCTATGATCAGTATCTGTCTTTCTATCCCCGTAATCCCTCAATTTGTAAAGAAATCAGCACCTATGACTTCACAAACCGATGTCTCTGATTTTATGGAAATCACACCTCTTCATGAATAAATTATGCACGAAGAAACATTTGAAAAAGTTATTCGAACTTTATTCATGAAGCCTGGGATTTTATAAGAGCCTCTCACTCTAGATAAATTCTCTTTTAGATAGATGAAATCCAAAAAGAAAACATGTGAACATGTGAACTAGTGTATATATCAATTCGACCATTCATCCATATAGATCTCATTAACTGAGGTCCTATTTATAGAATTATAAATATACCAGTTAGTTCCACTCCAACAGTCATGTTTCCTTTAATTTCAGAGGGACCTATAACCATGTAAAACATACACCTGTTAGTTTATTACAAAAAAACAACATCATTTTTTATAACTAACCATGAAAATAAAGATCTTACGCCTTAATTGTAAGGAACATGGAATCAGATAAAATTGAAATGATATGAAAGAAATTATAATGTTCGTAATTATAAAGAAATAATTCTTTGAATAATAAATTCTAGAATTACAAATTTCAGAATGGATTTTCCTAAAATTAGTACAAGTAAGAAATGAGGAATGAAAATTTATGGTCTGGCCTGAAAACAGTATAAGGATTTCTGTATTTGGATTTCTGATATCGGTTTGACAAATCTGTCTTAAAGAACATTAGGACTGATAACCCGAAAGAAGGAGTTTGATAACTTTAGAAAACTGAAATACTAGAAATATATGTATAAGGAAAATATGATACCATATTTCATTCTAGTCGGAAATTGGTATCGCGGTGATAATAGAGAACGTAAAATGGTGACTTAAGGAATTCCGGTATGGTATAACCATGAACCAAATTTTGGAACCTTAGGGTCTTTTCCGGTATGGAAAAAATATTTCTAAAAACCTTAAAAAAATATTTATCTCAAAAGACTATAGAAATTTTTGTTATAAGGTAATTAATGTATGTGTAAAGAAATATATGAAAGTCTAAGGAAAATATATTTATGAAGAAGGTGTTTGTGATATTCAAAATAAAAGCTTAAGAAATAGAGAGGTCTTATAGACCAACAATCTCCACCTTTTTGGAAAGAACAAACAACTTAGAAAAATTTGACAATGGATTGAAATAAAATCTTAGAATTAGAAATACATAGCTCCCCCTTAAGTGTATAACTTAGGATAAATTATTATTCCCTTGTGTAGAGGTTCTTATAATATACAAATCACCCCCTCAGATATATATTCTTATATTTAGAGAGACTCCCCCCTTAGATGTAGAACTCTTCATTACAGATGAATGATATGAATCTTATTTTTCCTTAGACTTTACCCTAAAGAAATTTTCCTTTATAAATTTTTCTTCCTTTAACTTCTCCCTTCGATAGAATTCTCCCCCTTTGTGATTTTCAAAAAATAATGGAGAGGGACCTATAAGGTTAGAAATAAATATACATGAAGAAAAATATATAAAAGATTTTCAAGGAATTTTTCATTATTTTTCACATGAAAGAAAATTCAACAAAAATTATGCATGGGGAAAGAAATGTATCAACCCTCTTACTTTTTCTCTGAAAGAAGACTTTTCTCCAAGGACTTAATCCCTTTCACCTCTTTGTGATCTTCTTGAAGCTTCTTTATCAAGACATTCTACTCAGCTACCTTCTTCTCTAAAGCCTGAATTTGGAATTATTAGGACCGATTCTTATCTTCAAGATCTTTGATCACTTCCTCTTGTGAATCTAATTTCATAAAAAGACCAGTAGATATTAATTTCTAATAATTGAAAACTTCAGCTACGGTATTATTTTCATCAAAAGATTTTTGCCTTCATTTTTCATCGTAGCTAACTCACTTGAGAATTTCTTTGAGAAATAATTCTGGACATTGGTCAGCTCATTTTCTACATCATTGAAATCTCCCTTTTTCAATTCCATGAAGTCCGAGAATTTTAGATCTTTATCTAATATGGTTCGGGTCCAGCTCATCACTTTCTAACTTGAGACATTTTGAGATTTTTAATCAATGAGAATATTATTATGATCGGCTTCACCTTTCACCACTATGTCCATCCAAATAGATGTTGAATCTGTCTTTTTGTTTAAGGTTTCCTTTATCATTTGGCTCCGGGAATCTATGTCAGCAAGTATCAAAATAGTACATTCAAATTTTATTAATGAACATTTTACAATGTCATCACCCATAGATGATGAGGACTCAGAGTCCTATTCTTCATTATTGACCTTCCATACATAGGATTCTAGATTCTCAATATTTTTGGGAGAGTCGGCATCACAAGAAGAAACCATAATGGCCTTCCCTTTATCAACTTTCATCTCTGTAGAGGGTTTGGATCCTTGAGGGACTTCCTTATTTTCTATAGCCTTATCATCTCCAAATCCTTTTTAAATCTCTTTTTTTCCCTTCTTCACTTCTTGTATCACTATTTCTGGATTAATTAATTTCATATTCATCTCTGGTTACATCAATCGCTTCTTCTACCTCTTCCACTTCTTCATCTTTAGTCTCAAATTCTTATTCTTCTTCTTCCTCGATAGAAACTCTCGGGGTTGAAACATAATCATCAACTTGTCCAATCACATTAATTTCCTCTTCTGGAATAATATCATCCTCTTCATGAACTTTTTCTTGTGGTTCTAGAATATGTTTTGGTATCACTAATGGTTTCTTCTCCTTCTTAGGTTCTAGAGTGACATCCGGTACTGATAGCATTTCATAGGATTTTTCTACTTCCTTTAGGAAGGATTGTATAATCTATGTCTCAGTTCTCTGACTTTTCTACATTTTCTCCTTAGCTTCTTTCTCTAATATGTTAGAATTTTGAATCTTAAAAGCCTTTGTCTCTGCCGGATTCAACCCAAAGGTTGGATCCCCTTCCTTTCGGGATTCAGCTAACTTCCTCCAGCCAGTTACTATATCATCAA
Source organism: Viscum album (assembly GCA_963277665.1). Taxonomy (NCBI): domain Eukaryota; kingdom Viridiplantae; phylum Streptophyta; class Magnoliopsida; order Santalales; family Viscaceae; genus Viscum; species Viscum album. The sequence continues at coordinate 1,927,920,335 of OY728160.1, forward strand.
AGTAAGCCTTCAGTTTCATTATAAATGGTGGACCTGAATCCTAACCTACTGAAATAGGATCTTCATGAGAGAACACATCTGAGTTTTTCTTTTTATGATAAATTTGAGAAGATTCTGGTACTAACTTTTTTGGTGCCGCTTGGGATGATTCTGGAAGGGTTTCATTCAATACCAGCTTTTGAACTTCCGGAGTCCTAAGTTCTTAAAACTTCTTAGAGTCTGGATTGTAAGAAAGTTCATTCTAGTCAGCATATCTTCACTTAGAAAGAAAAATCTTAGAAGACATGAAAGCGTAAATCCATGCAACATTCATTTTGGATAGGACCATAACAACTATCCTTGATATTGTGGCAGGGTACATTGCGATTTGGGATTTGATGGTACCAGCTTTCATAGAATTAATCGTAAGAAATACATACATAACAAAATTAACCTTCCTGAGGTAGATGATAATGTCTAACAGGAGAATTTAACACATCTTTAAGGAATCATTATCCCCTTTTCATGGGATAAAGAACCACTGCATCCATAATGCCACCAACCTATGGTCCACTAATAAGTGTGCAAGATTTAGATTCTTAACTCCCCTGATTCCGAGACTTTCTAAAGCACAATTCTTCTATAAATAACCTTCCTTATCTGGAATTTTGTAAGCACCTATGAGGGCCTCTCCTTCAAAGGTAATCTTAAGGATGTCAGTCACTTTCTGGCATGAAACAATTTACAATTTTTCATAATCATTAAACTTGAAATACTCCTTGCTGTCCTTCTTAATGAAATTGACAGATTCATAAAACTGTTTGACTAGGTCAGGATATATAGGATTTTGAAACTTGTCCTTTGTTATACAAATACTCTCCTAGTATTTACATATTATAATACAGGAGATGAGGGAATCATACCGATTGTAAAAGTATGAACCTACAAGTCTCTCCTGAAATATCATCATTGTTTTTATTCTCCTTAACTGCCATCTAGCCGGAACGTCCTGACATTCAGATCTATAAGAAATATCTGATGAAATACAGAATGAAAAACTTTGAAATAGAAGAACATAGACATGAAGACTTAAGGAACCGGTGGGGTCCTCATGAAGTGGGGTAGACCTAATATAGACAAACTACGACCATTTTAATTCTATAAGGAAATAAAACAACTGATATTTGACCAATATGATCTAACAGTTGATGATCATTGAAAGGATATATCCATAATAAAATATTGGGGTTTTAGGAAAATAAATGTCAGATTCTAAGGAAATATGAATCTGAAGAAAAAATTTCTTAGAAGAAAGAAATAACCTAAAATGAACTATAAGAAAATAACTAGGGTGTAAGAAAATGTACATTTAAGGAATATATGAAGAAATAATCCGTATAAAAGAAAAATTTCTTCGGGTTGGAAAAACTACACACCAAAAATTTGACTCAGAGAATTTCAACTCTGGAAAGATGGATTCTAAGAATTTTGATTCTATGATTTTCAAAACATTAAGGTCAGATTAATTCAATGAAAAATCTCCTTAAGGATAAATTTCCAAAAAGAAAAATTTTCTTCAAATTTCAAAACCAATTTTTTTTTGGGAATTGTTAAATTTTAGGTCTATTGAGAAAAATGATACTGGAAAAATCTCAATTTTGAAACTCATTGATTCTGGAAAAATAAATTTATATGAAGAAAAAAATTTAAAACCTTTCAAACATATGAACTTCCCCTAAATTTACGAGTAATTTTATATTAGGAGATTATTAAATTAGAAGTAGATATTAATGATTATCTTATAGATATCATCCCTAGCTTCTGTTTAATGTATTCAAATATATTGAATGGTAATGGATGGGTAAATATATTATCAAGTTGTTCTTCTGTTATGATGAATTGAAGAATTATATCTCCTTTGAGTGTGTGATCCGTAATAAATTGATGCCTAATATCTATGTGCTTAGCATGGGATTGATTTTCCGGTTTTTTACTTAGGGCTATGGAACTAGTGTTTTCACACAAGATTTGGGTTTTGGTAAAACTTGTGACAAAATCTGTGAGTGTGTGTTGCATCCACAACACTTGAGCACAACAACTCCTAGATGATACATATTCTGCTTCAGCAGTGGAAAGTGATACAAAATGTTCTTTCTTACAGGACAATGAAACAAAGGAATCACCTAGGAAATGAAAATCTCATGATGTACTCTTTATATCCATTTTACTCCCAGCAAAATCGACATCTAATAATATTTTTAGTTAAAAAAAATTTCAAGAAGAATAAAGAATTCCTAAATCCAAGGTTCCTTTTAAGTACTGGAAAATTATTTTCACAGCCTTAAGAAAGGATTCCATAAGATTTTCTTGATATCTTGCAAATAAGAAAATAGAAAACATTAAGTCAGGTCGACTTGCTATTGAGTAATGTATACTTCCTATCATTCCTATATAAGATGTTTGATCCATAGGTTTCCCCACTTCATTAATATCATGTGTATTAAAAGTTATGATAGGAGTACTTACACTCTTTGTGTTATCATACCCTAAATTTTTAAGAAGATCTTTTATTTACTTATGTTGAGATATATAACTTCCTTCTTGTTTTTGAGAAATTTGAAAACCAAGAAAGAATATTAACTCACCCATCATACTCATCTCAAACTCTGAATCCATAAGATCCTCAAAGGAATCTGTGAAGGATTATTGAGTTGATCTGAATATAATATCATCAAAATATAATTATACAATTAAAATTTCTTTCTTATCTTTCTTTATATAATGTTTTGGATCCATGGAACCATTAGAATAATTGTTTTGAAGTAAAAATCGTGTAATTCTATTAGACCAAGATCTAGGGGATTGTTTAAGTCCATATAATGATTTGGTAATTTTATATACATGATTAGGATGTTTTTCATCTTCTAAACTAGGAGGATGGTGTACAAATACTTCTTCTTGTACATATCTATTAAGGAAAGAACACTTCACATCCGTTTGATAAACTTTACAATTATATAATTTTGAAAATTCTAGAAGAATTCAGATAGATTCAATTCATACTACCGGTGCATAGGTTTCTTCATAGTCTATGCCTTCTTGTTGGTTATAAACTTTAGCAAATAATCTTTCTTTATTTCTAACTATAATCCCATTTTCATCACATTTATTTTTTAAGACCCATTTTGCACCAATAACAGATGTATCCTTAGCTTTCTCAATCGAGGTCCAAAATTGATTCCTTACAAACTCATTGAGTTCATCTTTCACTACCTTTATCCAATCTTCATCACCAAAGGATTACTTAGGAGTCTTTTACTCAAATTGGGAAGGAAAAGCAACATTTTCAATTTCATTCCTTGAGGAACTTCACGTCCTTATAGGTTGATGGACATCTCCTATGAAATTATCAGTAGGATTTTTTCTAAGTAACAACTGACTAGGGTTTTTAAAACATGATTATCAACATAAGGTAGAAAATATTTAGGGGTAAATGTTTCAAGAATATTTTCATGAAAATTTTCCTTATAAGAATAATCAACTATAGGTTATTGATCATTTTTCTTAAATATAATAGGAGAATCTAAAACAAGTTGTTTGAAAACAAAAGGATCTACTTCATCGAATTTAAAATGTACTATTTCCTCCATATTACACATGTTTTTATTGAATACTCTATAAGCCTCAGGGTTAATGGAATAGGCTAATAAAATTCCTTCATTGGATTTTGGAGAAATGTTTTCTAAGTTATACTTAGTATTAATGATAAAAACTTTACAAAAAAAACCATTGAAGTAAGAAACATGTGGTTTTCATACAGTCCATAGCTCATAAGCATTTTTATAAAGAAGTGGTCTTATCGAAACATGATTTATAGTATAACAGGATGTAAATACAGCTTCATCACAATAGTGTTTTTTTATATAATATTTACTCAAAATGGTTCTTGTTATCTCTTGAAGGATCCAGTTCCTTCTTTCAGGAAAACCATTTTGTTGAGGAGTTCTAGGAGTTTAGAAATTGTGAGTAATACCTTTATTACTATAAAAAGTTTCAAAATCTGAATTTAGAAACTCACCACCATGATCACTATGAATATTTATCAATGGTAGGTTTTTCTCATTTTTTACTCGAGCATGAAATGTTCATAAATAAGAAAAGGCATTAGATTTTCTTGCTGGAAAATATACCGAAGTATATCTACAATAGTCATCAACAAGAACTAATACATAATAATTTTCTCTAATACTTCCAGTTTTCATTGGAACAAATACATCCATATGTACTAATTGTAGGGAATTATATGTTGTAACTCCAATAATATATTTAAATATAGATTTTTGTTGCTTTCCAAACTGACAAGTGTCACAAACTCTTAAAGAATAAAACCTTAAAACTAATAGATCCTTAATTAATACTTTATTTGAGATATTTCTTAGGTTCTTAAGGTTTAAGTGTCCTAAAATTCTATTCCAAATCCAAGATTGATATTCAATTTCACTTAAGCAAAGAAGATATTGACTTCATATGTCTTCTAATTTCAATGTGTAGACATTCTCATGCCTATGGATAGTAATAATATATTCATCCTTGGAATTGTGAACTAAACACTTATCATTCCTAAAATTGATAAGGTAAACTTCCTCACATAATTGACTAATGTTTATAAAATTGTGATTAAGAACATTAACAAATAAATCATTAGAAATTAAAACTTTTCCAATAAAGATGATATTACCTATACCGACAATATCTCCTTGAGAATTATCCCCAAAGGTTACTTTTACACCATTGACTTTGACAATCATATAGAAATTAAGTTTTTTACCAGTCATTTGACGGGAACATCTACTATCAATATACCAGATATTATTGGTAAATTCTTCATTTTCCTGCAAAAACAAAAGTTAGATCTTCAGAATCCAAACTTGTTTGGATCCGTGGATAGATAATAAAATTTTAGGAACCCATTGTTTTTAGATAAATAAGGCTTATGGAATCCTAGATATTGATCTTTTTTTAAAGAATATGTTTTCCTCAAATATCCTCCACTTTTAAATTTTTTACAAAATGGGGATTTTAATGTAATAAAATAGTTATTTTTGAAAATATGTTTTTGGTGAGTATAAACTACTCGAGAAGTATTCCTGTGAGGTCTGATTTTGGAATACATCTTATAAAATTGTTCTTTACTATAGGTAAAGTCAGAAAGAAGTTTCTTAAGAGAATATATTTTGGATTTTAGTCTTAGGACTAAATTCATATCCTCAGAAATTATTTCCTTAGAGTTATATTTTTTCTCAAAAACATATATTTTTGAAATTCAAATCTTAAGATCTTTAGAACATTTTCCATTTTAGAATTTTCTTTTTTAAGGTCTATTGAATATTTTTCCTAGATCTCATACATAGATTCAATATCTCTAGTGGGCTCTGAAATCTCTTTTGTAAAAACTTATTCTCTAGTATTTTCCTTATCTATTTTCATAGAAATTTTATATTTTTTTGCTTCTAACAACTTGGAAAATCTAGATAATTCTTCATTCAAAGGTATTTGTTAATTATATGAAGATGATGTATCTTCATCAGAAGTAATATCATTAGGATAATAATTCTTATCAAGAGATAAATTTGTTAAATCCTAAGCAGATCATACCTTGTCCATAAGGCAAATGTTTGGGAAAGAAGTAGTAGTGATGAATCAGATATTATTCTATGCTGATGATTCATATTCAGAAGATTCACTATTATAAGAGTCTCCACAACTTGTACTCCAAGTGTCATTTGATTTAAGATTTTTCTTATGCGTTGAATGGAATTACTTCTTCTTGTTTCTCTCTGAATTCCACTCCTTCTTCTCCTTCTTTTTAAATAGAGGGAAATCAGGTCTGATATAACCTGTTCTTCTGTATTCGTAGCAAGTTACTTCCCCATATTTATATTCTTTGTAGTCTCTCTTCTTAAAATTATTTTTATAGTTCTTCTAGGATACTATCTTGTTCATTATCCGAGCAAGATTAGTGATCTCATTCTCATATGTTTCTATATCAATAGATTCTGGATGAATAACAGCATTCTATGACTTTGATCTGGTAACTCTTTATGGAGTTTTGGATTTCATATGGTGAGAAGTTGTTGTGAATGTAACACTTCCATTTCCATTCTTTTTCTTAATATTATCCTCATCTCTCATCATTATAGTCTCGTGCTGAAGAAGGGTTACAAAAAGATCATCTAAGGAAATCTAGGTGACTTTCATGTTCTCATCAATTGATACCCTCTTGGACTCCCATTCATTAGGAATGAGGCATATGATCTTGTAAAAAAGTATTTCATCATCAAGACCTTTTTCTCCCATAGACTGTATTCTATCCATAATGTTCATGAACCGTTTCTGAAATTTACTTATGGGGTCTCTAGAAGGAAAGCTATAGCCAGGATATTCAGCTCTCAACATAGCTCTTATTGCCTCTATAACTTTAGAAGTTCCAAAATGTGTAACTACCAATTTCTTCCAGATACTATGTACAACTTCTCATGAGGATATTGGAATATAGATGTTCCTATTCATGGAATATAGCATTGTATTTTTGACTCTCAAATTAGTTTGGTACTCTGCTCTCTCCAGATTTGTAAAAGTTCTCAATTCCTTTTCAGGAATCTTATAATCTCCTTCCAGAAGCAAGTAGTTATCAACTCCGGTATTAATAATGAAAGTCTTCATCCTATCTCTCCAGTACTCATAATCATTTCCCTAAAAAATAGGGGGTCTGGTAGGATTGAAATTTTCCAAAGAACTAATATTCATGAATCCTGACATATAAAAAAATACCTTACTTTAACAAAATGGTTATGAGTAGTTCTTGAAGAAAATATATAGTTCTTAAAAAAACATTAAGAAAAATATATTGTAAAGACTAAGAATAAAAAATAACTAGAGTATCACTAAGTATAATATGTGTCCGGACTTTTGAGTATGAAAATATAATGAAGTTGATAATTTCTCTTCTGTAACTAAATGTGAGATTAATCCAGATAGAACCAACACTCTAAAACAAATTGATAAATTTGTTTAGAGTATGAGGTAACCTTCCACCGATACCAATTTAAAGGTTGGTATAAAGTATGATATTCTACTCTATACCAATATTAGGATCCCAAAATCACTGAATATGCTTAGTAAAAAAGAGGGGGGGGGGTGAATTGTATATTTACAAATTCCTTAAGGAAATTTTGTATATAAAACTTCACAACACATATAATAAGAAATCACTTTCTTAGAGAAATATAAATTTATTACGTATAAATCATAATAAAATTTTCTTACAATGATATTATACCATATGGTGTTTATAATTTCTTATAGTCAGAGATACAAGTTAGAAAGTTTATAAAAAAAGAAAACATCCTAACTTTTACAAAGCAGTGGAAATTTACAATCTTCATTCAACTCAAAGAAAAGGTTATCCAACAACCATGGATAAATGTCCTTTTATTTATATTTAGAAGAATGTTTTTCTTACCCAAACCTAGGTATCCCTCAATACTAAGATCATTATCAGTCTTTCTATCCCCACAATCCCTAGATTTATAGGGAAATCAACACCTCATACTTCACAACTAGAAGTCTCTGAATTTAAGGAAATCACACCACTTCTTTAAGCAATTTTGCATAAATCAATGTCTTAAAAAGATATTCAATCTTTATGCATGAATCTTGAGAGTTTATAAGAGCCTATAACTCTAGATCAATTTACTTTTAAGGAGATGAACTCCAAAAAGAAAACATGGGAACTCATGAACTGGTGTACCTGCCGATTCGACCATTCATCCATATGGATCTCATCATCTGAGGTCCTATTTATAGCTTTTAAAATCTACTGGTCAGTTCCACTCCAATGGTCATATTTCCTTAATTCTAATAGAGACCTATACACATTGAAAACATTCAATGGTTATATTATAATAGAAATAATGACATCACTTTATATAACAAACCTTGAATATAATGATCTTATGCCTTACGTGTAAGGACCATGTAATCCGAAAAAATATAAATGATATGAATGAAATTATAAGGTTCTAATTCTAAGGAAAGAATGTTTTGAATAATGAATTCCAGAATTATAAATTTTGGAAGGGATTTTCATAAAATCGGTACAAGTAATAAATGTGGAATGGAAATTTCCGGTATGGCATAAAAACGGTATTAGGATTTAGGTATTATGATATCTGGTATCGATATAAAAAATATATCTTAAGGAACTTCAATACCGATAACTAAGAATACATAGTTTAATAACTTTATAAAACCAAAATACTAGAATGTATAAGGAAAATATGATACCAAATTTCATCCTATATGGAAATTAGTATCATAGTGAAAATAAAGAATAGAAAACGGTGTCTTGAGGTATTATAGTTTGGTATAACCATGAACCAAATTTTGGAACCATAAGAACTTTTATGGAATGAAAAAAATATTTATAAAATCCTTAATAAAATAATATTTAACTCCAAATTCTATGGAAATTTTAGTTATAAGGTAATTTATGTATTTGTAAGGAAATACAAAAAAGTGTAAGGAAAATATATTTATGAAGAACATGTTTGTGATTTTCAAAATAAAAGCTTAATGAATGGAGTGGTCTTATATACATAACAAAAACATGATTTTTACTTTAGTTGGATATTGTATTTCCCACATTAATTATCCTTAGATATTAGTACTTTTTATGGTTATATATGCTTCCACTATTGTTTTTTTGCTAGTTTATTTCCCTGTTAAAATAGTGTATTGTCTCCCAAATATCAAGTCATCAGACCCTCGATATAAGTAGGAAGGCTCTTTCATATGGGGAGGTGTGCTTGAGGTCATGGGACTGACCAAATCAGGGAATTGGTGTATGGTGTAACGTGCCTCTTCTAGAAGCCACCTAGAGGTGCCCTGCACCCGGTAGATTACATGGCCTCAAGATCATTTCCACAAATTCCAGAGGTTGCTGATTTGTAGTGAGGGCCTTGGGCATGATAGTTGGGAAACTATTACCTAATTATCAGTGTAACACAGTGGAAACAAAACACATATACAATAGCGGAAGTAGCAACAACACCATACAATAGTATGCTGCAGAAGACTGAAAGTAAGAAATAATAGGAGATCACATATAAATGATGTGTGATACATGTGTCTAGGAAAGATTCCAAACACGTCACAATGCTGAAAAATAGTACTAAAACAATGTACAAAAGAAAGAAGATAAAACTCCCCAGCATCGCAAGCCTCAGCTTGGTCCTATGCTCTCTAGCTCCACAACAGTCAATTACCTAAAGTAGATGGGCGCTTGCCCTTATCTATACCTGCAGCCATATAATCTTCTTGAGCCGAGAAGCATGACCCAAATAGGGTGTGAGACTAATACCAGTAGGACACCACCAGAATATATGTTCACAACAGTCAGTGACTATATATGGTAGGAAATAAGTAAAAGGATGTAGTAAACGAGGAATTACTCAGCAGTAAACATTCCTATAGTTCAAAAAATTCAATTACACATATCATGTAAGCAGCTAATCAAAGTAGGAAACCTTATGTAAAGTACTCTCAGCCTAACCCCTCCTGTTTAACAAAAAAATCACTTCCAACCCTCTAGGATGTTCACAAAGTCGAACCCTTCTGGTTCAGCTTAAGTATAGACTCTTTGAGTAAATCACTCGCTATAAATTCCCCCTATAGTCTCGTATCGGAAACTAAAAGGTCCTCTGGGGAAGCACTTATGTCACATTCCCCTTGTGGGACATGTTGGGGAACTACAGACACACTGAGGAAGTACTTACGTCAATTCCACCTATGGTCTCACATTAAAAATGTAAAAACAGATACTCTGGAGAAGATCTTACGTCCATTCCCCCTATGATCTTACGTCAATAATGCCACACAAACAAAGTAAGCCTCAAGAAAAACTTGGGTAACAGTCTACAACATAACAACATATCAGATAACAAAAACCTCCATCTTACAGTACTAATCATGGTGAACAACAAGGTATCCTAACAGGCTAAGCTGCACCATACAATCATAAACAAACATGAACTGGTAAACACTTCTAAAGGATATCAATTTCCCTATTCAGTATCAAACAACCTATATTCCAAAATACAATCATAGTAGGCAATTAATAGGGCTAAAAGAGTAAACATACAATACCCCTTTCAATGTTATTGGGAAATTTTGCACATATAAATCAATTAAATTCTACAGAAAAGCATAAACCACCTACCTCATTGTTTTAGGATCGCTATACGTGAAAATCAATCCTTGAATCGTCCAAGAACATCATAGATCTACAAAAACGATGAAAACCCTCAACCAATGATAACTCTTGCAAGAAGATGAATCTGAAAAAAAGTTCAATAAGAAGTGTGAACTCACCGATGTGATTCCAATGTAACCAACAGAGTTCAAATTGGAGAATTGATGCTTGATCGGGGGCTCGGGGGAGAATTTTGGTCGTACATATTCCCTCAGATGAACTAGGTCATGAAGGAGGTGTTTCTATCTATCTGACATGACTCCGATATTTTTAATGTAAAAAAGAAAGTACACAACATATACTTTTTAGGTGAATGACGTGTACTTTCCCTTATCGAGACCCAATTCATGTGGCCCCTAGGTCACTACATACAGCCATGTGCACATCTGTTACACGGCCAGCACACGACTACCTATGGTAACTGAGTACACATCGTGTACAAATAAGTACACAACGTGTACTTCAAAAATTTCTAGAAACTCATATTTTTCTCAAAAACACTAAAAAAAAGAGAAAAAACCTGAAAAAAGATCCAGGTTCTTAAAAACATCCCCATTATATAAATTCATCCTTGAATTTCCTTACAAAGGTGAAGAAAAATAATAATCCTCAAATAGCTCCAGCCACTATGATCGTACATCAGCATCCCTCTCTCCCGTCTCATCCTATACTCGCACGTGCTGCCATAACACTTGTAACAGAGGAACAAACCGACCATGGAGAACCTTCGTACTTAAATCAACAATCTGGACAGGATGCCTCACAAAAGATGCAGCCACCTATAGCTAAACATCCTCAGGTTGAAAAGTATGAGATGGGTCTGAGAAGTATCATCAAGCTAAAAAACGTGGAAGACATCGTGCATTTCCCAATAGCTATGAGGTAACTGCAACCATTAGGAAATCAGAACAACTCTCTCCAACACTTCAAACAACCTAACGTACCTTGGTGAAAGCTTACCCTGCCTCCTAATCCTCCTATGTCCCAACCTCAGAGTGACATGAAGGAGAACCTGATCCCCATCCTAGAACTCCAGAGGTCATCTTCGTCGATCAACATATGAATTTTTTTGAAACTGTGCAATACCCATCATCATCTGAATCAACTCGATCTGCTTCATGGTCTCTTGGAAAATATGAGGTCCCAACATACCTTCCTCTCCTGCCTCCAGCCAACATAAGGAAGATCGACATGGCCTACTGTACAAAGCGTCATAAAATTCCATCTGAATAGTTTATTGAAAACTATTATTGTAGGAAAATCGATAAGTGGTCTGTGATTCTCCCAAGAACATCCAAAATCCAAGAAAAATTCTCGAATAATGTCCTCAAGAACCTGAATCATATGCTTAGACTGGCCATCTATCTTGGGGTTTTATGCTGTACTCAAAAGTACATGTGTACCCAAAGCCTTCTATAACCCCTGCTAGACCCGAGAAGTAAAACAGACATCCCTATCTGAGACAATGGAGTGTGGAACCCCATGAAAAAATACAATATATCGGATGTAAATCCTTCCCAGCTAATCAACACTAAAGGTCTTTTTGATCAGCAAGGAGTGAGAATCCCTCATTAGTTGGTCAATGACAATGAAAATGGAATCATTCCCTTGAAGATGTCTTAATAAACCTATCACGAAATCCATCGCGACATCATTTATCTTCCACTCGTGAATGGGAAACTACTTAAAAAGCACTTCTGGTCACTGATGATCTACCTTCACCTACTGATAAGTGGAACATATCATGAATAAACCAGCAACATCTCTCTTCATACCTGGCCACCAATAATGTTGGTATAGATCACGATACGTTTTGTTTGACACGAGGATGAACTGACCAAACTGAGGAAAGAAATACCGGCATCAACACCTCTCATATGTCCACTGACACCCATACACACCCATGAAAATGAAATATTTCATCCCAACCTAATGTCCATCCAGAAATAGGGTCCTCTCTTGACACACTCTCCCACATGACTAGGCCTTCTGAATCAGATAGCTGCCTCATTCTCACTTGATCCAGAAGAGTAGAGGTAACAGCCATAGAAGAAAGAAATGTCACCCTTGTCTATCATGCACCTGCAAATGCATCACAGAGAATAGATCCATAACGTTCCACTCACTGCTGGCCTACTGAACTGCATATATTTGAGTTATCTTTCTCAGCATATCAGCTACTGCATTTCCTTTTCAAGGCGTTTAGGGAAGCCCAATGTCAAAAGACAGAAGGTAATCAACCCACCTTCATTGTCTCAAATTTAGGTCACTCTATGTGAATATATATTTGAGACTTTTTTTGTCTGTGAAAACCAAAAAATGCTATCCGAAAAGATAATGTATCCAACAATGTAAAGCATGAACAAATGCATCCATCTCGAGATTGTGCATCGGGTTATTCCTCTCATGTGCCCTCAACTGCTGAGAACCATATACAACAACCCCTTCTCCATGCATAAGCACTACTCCGAGCCTGATACCTAAGGCATCATAGTACACAGTATATCTTTTTCCTGGCTCTGGTAATAATAGTATCAGTACTAAAGTCAAAGACCCTCTCATCCCCAAAATGGATGACTCACAAGAATATGACCATAAGAAGTTTTCACCCTTCACAGTCAGGCCCGTTAGTGGCGCTGCTAAGCCTGAAAATTCTTGTATGAAACTTCTGCATTATCCATCGATCCCTATAAAACATCATACCTCAACGACGTTCTTTGGATGCTCCTATTAAACTACTTCTCTCACTTCCTATAGGTCTACTGATACTCTTTCCTCTGGGATAACATGACCGAGAAGTGAATCTAGTCCATCAAAAAGTGGCATTTTGAGAGCTTAGTTTATAACTGATGCTCTTTTAGTGTACTCAAAATGGAAACTAGATGGGTAACATGGACGTGTCAAGTGTTAGAGTGCACCAAGATATCATACACTAAGACTACAATGAATGAATCCATATTTGGATGGAACAATCGGTTCATAAGTGCCATGAAAATTGCAGGTGTGTTCATGAGACCAAAAGGCATCACAATATACTCATATAGACCATACCTACTCCAAAAGGTTATATGAGGTATATCTAAGGGTCTAAAACAAAACTGATGGTAACCAAACCTCAAGTAAATATTTGAGAACACCCGGGCTCCTTGAAGCTTATCAAAGAGATCATCAATCCTTGGAAAGGGATATTGGTTCTTGACTGTCAACTAGTTCAACTTTTGATTATCCACACAATATCTAAGGGTACCATCCACCTTCTTTGAAAACAGGACAAACAAACCCCTAGGAGAAGTACTGGGTCAGATGAAACCCATTGCCTATAACTCCTAGAACTACTTCTTGAGCTCTTATAACTCTACTATAGCCATTATATAAGGAGGAATGTACACTGGTTCCACTCCTATCACAAGCTTAAAAGAAAAGTCAACCTCTCTTTTTGAAGCCAAACCTAAAAAGTCCTATGGAAAGACATAGTTTAAATGATCCACTACTGAAATACATTCCATCTGTAAAGTACCCTGGTCCTCTAGATATAGACTAGAAATATGGGATCTAACTCCTCCCAACCCTTGATGTTCGGTTCCTGCTCTACTTGCATGGACATCCCAATCACCCTTATGAAGAAACGATCTACCCTATAGTGACGTGAAACTCACCCTATGGGGATAGTAATTGAAAACTGCCTAGAAGAAAACTAACCAGTCTAATCCAAGGATGAAATTATATCCCATCATTTCTATGACATAGAGGTACCATAAGAAGTGACACCCGCCAACCTCTAGTGGGTACTCCTTGCACCATTGAACACTTGTCGTTCATGTCCCCAACGGATTGTCCAATGTAAATATATCAGTCGAAGAAAATATAAACAACCCAAGGATCACCAATAACAGTATATATTAAGCTATGGGAATCCCCTATATCGAATAGATCAGAATTTAAAACTAAGGAAACTAGAATCCTACCTCGAACTGTAGAGGGTTCAGGATCCTGCTCCTGTTGGGTCTGCTCCATTGCAAAAGTTTGGCCTGTACCATGGCCCAGTGACCCTGGATGACCACTATGAGATAATCCACCATGTTGTCACTGAAATCCTAGACACTTAATACCACATCCATGACCCCCTCCTCAGCCTAGTCTTTCAGAAGAACTCCAATTCCCAGACTGGTGAGAAACTGGTGGTGCCACTCATGAATGCAGAGTCATAGCAGAACCTCTGTCACCAGCTTCTGGTGATAACAACTGACAAAAATGTTGAAGATGACCCATCCTTCCACAAGATACACACTCAACTGGGTCTCTGGAGCAATATGTCATCGTATGCCCACTCTTCATGCACTGGTAGAAAACTTCCTGGATATTAGAAGAACTGTCTCAAATCTTTGGATCATCGCACAATGATTCTCTACGGTGATTCATGATATAAATAGGAGGGATACTGGACCTAGCTGTTGATCCACCTTGGATCAAAACTCAATTATCCCTTATATTGAACTCCGTGATCCGTGGCTAGTTGAATATAGAAGTGATGGAAGTAAACCGAAAGATGTTCACATAAGATAGGATGTCATGCCTGAGAATATACTTAAAATTTATTTCCAGAAATAACTCATCACCTCTGGAAATAGGTGTGAAGTTATGCAGCTCTGTGAAGTGAGAAAAATAATCCATTACAGAAACAATACCCTGATCCAGATTCATGAACTCTCAAGCTCGATCGGCCCTCAAGGTCTCCAGGTAGATGTAGTCATAGAAGGCACACTGGAACTCATCCCAAGCCATATCCTGTTGGTTTACCACCTGTGATACCACATCCCACAATCTCTTGGTGAAATCCAAAATCATATATGTAGAAATAATGACCCTCATCTCCAGAGGAATCTCTTGATGCTCAAACATCATCAACATGGATCCTAACCATGACTCTGCATCCTGGGGTCCTCCATCCCCTAAGAAGGTGGGAGGATGCTGATGATGAAAGACCAACGTCAATTATGCCATCTATAGGGTAGGATAAGGTGCTCCGTAGAAGGTTTTCCTAAACCTCATAAAGCCTTCTCTGAACTGTGCATCAACACCTTTGTCTGGAATGAAGGGTTGTGACAATATTGGCACAACTGGAGGATCAACTGCTAGTCCTTGATCAGCCATGTCCGGTGCCCGATCACTTCCTTGCAACTGGCATGTAACTAGAGGATGTCTCGGTGGAATGAATCTACAAGGTCAAGCGCATACCATAGATCAAGACTGTCAAGTGAAAAAATAAAATTCTAATAAGGGAACAAGAGGAAGAAAGCATTAATGTTTTCCAAAACATGAATACATGGTGGGTATAATTACTACATGACGTGTTCCCTTAAGCCTTCACAAGGGCATGTACTATTGAAAAAACTAGTCGTGTAACACCCCATAGACATGGTGTGTTGTCCTAACACACATCGTGTACTTGAATCTTCATTCGCTACTCGAGTTCTTCTACAAGGATAAGACACATGGTTCTCATAAAACAAGACTACACGACATGTTCATTCCAGACACAACATGTACTAGACGAGCTTCACCAACCCATGTTGTTTTTTACATGGCCGGATACACGGCTCACACTACATGGTGTGTTCCTTATAGACACAACGTGTATTAGAAAAGACTCAACCAACCCGTGTAGTTAGTGACACGGCCGGTTACATAGTTCTACAACACAGCATGTACATCTGGTACACGATGTGTCCTACAAGAGATTTCCAAACCTTGTGTCACTCTCACACAGTCTGAGACAAGGCTAGAGACTACATGGTGTGTACATACAGTACAAGGCATGTACTTAAGAAAAATATTTTCTTCCAGAATAGAAGAACACATGGCATGTCTTCATCATTACACGATTTGTATTCTGTTTTTTCTTGAAATTTGTCTATAGAAACTACCCTG
The DNA here is from genome assembly GCA_963277665.1 of Viscum album. Taxonomy (NCBI): domain Eukaryota; kingdom Viridiplantae; phylum Streptophyta; class Magnoliopsida; order Santalales; family Viscaceae; genus Viscum; species Viscum album. Next base: position 1,927,936,554 of record OY728160.1, read on the forward strand.
GAACCCAAAAAAACACTTAAACAAACATTGAAAGATCCCAATTATGATCTATGATAGCCCATACTCATTGCGAATCAAATCTTGGTATCTTTTATGAGTTATAACAAGGAAAACAAGGCAATGATCTGCCAAATTCAGGTCCATGAGGGCCTATAACACCTCAAGAACCAAAGATTGGAAATTCATTCAAACAAATCTTACAAAAATAAATACCCTATTAAATTTAGGTATTCTATCAAGGTATCTATCAAAACATCTATCACAACTACATGAAATTGCTAATGCACCCAAAATGGCATGGAAAGAATGCATGACATGTGATTTATAGCTTCTTCCTATATGATGAATGAGATGGAGTAACCTCATCTCATCGGGTTGAAACACTAATAGAACCTTAATAATAACAATGATAACAACACAATACTTGTGTATCACCCAACAGTGAAAATCAAATCAACCGTAAAATTGAAAAACCAAAAAAATTGCAGTAAACGCAGAAGATTGGCATTTCTCTATACATGAGTTAGCTACTCCCAAGAAAAACTTATTACCAAGTACCTATTACATATGATCCCTAAATATAGGTTCCAAACAGTTTGTCCAGAAGAAATGAATCATCTGATTCCACTTTGTAATGTCCCGGTTCCAGAAGCCACCTAGAGGTGCCCTATACCCGGTTGGTCACATGGACTCAAGCAAATTTCCCCAACCACCAGAGGTTGCTGACTAGTAGCGAGGGCCTTTGGTGTGATAGTGGTGAAACTATTCCCTCATTAGCAGAGTATCATAGTGGAAACAAAACAGATGTACAATAGTGGAATCGGTAAAAACACCATACAGTAGTATACAGTGGAAGACTGAACGTAAGAAACAATAGGAGCTCACACATTAATGATGCATGATACATGTGTCTAGGAAAAATCCAAACAAGTGACAATTCTGAAATATAGTACTAAACCAAAGTACAAAAGAAGGAAAATAAAACTTCACAGCATTACAAGACTTAGCTTGGTAGCATGCTCTCCAGCTCTATAGTAGTCAAGTACCTAATGTATAAGGGATGCTAACCTTATCTATACCTGTAACAATATAATCAGTTTGGGCCCAAAAGAATGACCTAAACAGGGTGTGAGACTAATCCCAGTAGGCAACCACCAAAATATCGGTGCCTAACAGTTAGTGAATATATATGGCAGGAAATAAGTAAAAGGAAGTAGTAAAAAAGGAAGTACTCAGTAGTAAACATTCATACAGTTCAAAGCATTCAATTACACATATCAAGTAAAAAAAGATAATCAAATCATGAAACCCTATGGGATGTAATCTCATCCTAATAGCTCTCGATCAACCAAGACAACATTAGAAACCCTCTGGGAAGTTCACACAGTCTAACCCCTCTGTTTCAGCGTATGTATAGACTCTTTAAGGAAGAAATCACCATCAATTACCCCAATAGTCTCATATCAGTAACTAAAAGGTGCTCTAGGGATGTACATACATCACATTCCCCCTATGGCATGCATCGAGGAACTACTACAACTTTGAGGATTCACTTATGTCAATTACTCCTATGTTTTCGCATTGTAAAAGTAAAAACAGATAATCTGGAGAAGCCCTTATGTCCATTCTCCTATGGTCTACTAAAATAGGTTCTCACGTCTCTGTGTAAGTCAAAAAATCCCCACAATGAAATAAGACCAAAGTAAAGCTCAAGAACTACTTGTCTAACAGTTTACAACATAACCACATGTTAGATAATCAAACAATCCATCCTACAGTACTAGGAATAGTGAAAAACTTGGCATCCTAAAAGGCTAAGAAGGAACAAATGGTCATAAACAAACATGAATGGGTAAAAACATCCAAAGCACAGAGATTTAACCTATTTACATTCAACTAACCACTATTCCAGAATACATGAATAGAAGGCAATTAACAGGGCTAAATGTGTAATCATACAGTACACTATTCAAGGGTATTGGGAAATTTTACACATATAAATAAGAGAATAACTACAAAAATTCAAAAAACACCTACCTCGGTGTTGTAGGATACTATATGTGATCCTAATTCCTTGAATCGCCCACGAACACCATACATCTACAAAAATGATAAAAATTCTCAATTGAGGATAACTTTTGAAAGAAGAGGAATCAAGAAAAGATGTTCAAGAAGAAGAGAGAACTCATCGATGTGATTCCAACACAAATAACAGAGTTAATATTGGTGAACAGATGCTTGATCAGGGGCACGAGGGAGAATCGCAGCCATATGGATGCTCTCGGATGAACCAGGTCGAGAAGGAGGTGGTTCTGTTCACCAGACGTGACCCCGATATATTTAATGAAAAAAAGAAAGTACATGACATTTACTTTTGAGGTACATTGACTGTATATGCTCTTGCAGATCTCCTCTTTAGGCGGCCTCCATGTCACCACACAGGACCATGTGAAGAGCTGTTACACAGTCAGCACACGGTTACCCATGTTAACTGAGTATACTGCGTGTACATATAAGTACATGACGTGTACTTCAAAAATTTCTTGAAACTCCTATTTTTCAAAAAAAAACCCCAGAAAAGAGAAAAAAACCTTAAAAGAATATATGGGTTCTTACATGTGGAACCTGGTCTGAGACGTTACATTCCACGACCAATTACAATGAAGATGTAGAAGGATTTCTTACATAGAGAGACAAAACACAACCACCATAAAGATTATGCACATACCGATATGATTCAGAAGGATTGGGGATATCTAAAATCATAAAAGAGAGTAGCTATGGTTTTAGGGAATAGGTTTCATAATTTATTAATAAAGAATCATTGGTTCAATGTGATAAAAACCACTGATCCTAAAATAATTTATGTCGTGCCTCCCTTTCACAACATGAATTATAGGATTCAAAAAATTAGCTGAAAAAGGTGTCACATCATGTTGAATTAATCTTGATCAACCTATTGATGATGTTAATAGGTTTCATGTCTTGTATAATTTTCATTCTTTGAACTAGATTCAGGGAATATTCCAAGGAATAGATTTACATAGTTTAATTAGTTCATCACATGAACATGTCCAAGCAGGTAGTGCACTCTCTTGTTTCTACCAAAATCTAAACCATCATGAAAGCTCTCAGAGCCTAATGATAATACTCTAAAACAATTGACAAATTAATACCTAAATTCCATTAAATAAAAAATAGACATCCCATAACATTAGGTTATTAAACCTAACAATTGTTTTCCACCCTGAAATTTCCCAAAACATACCCAAACATAAAGGTAAACAAAATGTATACGCAAGAAGCACCTTAAATAAAGTGAAAGGTTATTATAATCTCTCCACTATAAGAATTTTTACCCTTGATAAGTCATGTGAAAGAAGAGATCTCCAAGAAGTGGTGAGGTCACTATTCCCATAATAATTTTTCAAACTCCCAAGTCTTGTGATAATCTTATCCAGGTCACCACAACACTAAAAAAAATGGAATATAATTCCCATTAAATAATTTCACCTGATAATAATAATTCTCCATTGTATACTCTTAAATGAAAACTATATGGCTCTAACTCAATCTCTTTCTGACATAGAACAGGAGAGGGATAAGAATGGTAATTATTAAGATGAGATTTGAGGAATTTTTTTTTAATACCTATTAAATGATCCAAAAATGATAATCAATATGTAACCTTCCCCAGATTCCCAGAGACCTCAAATAGTCCAACAAGTCTTAAAGATATCTTTCCTTAATTTCTAAGACAATAACAACACAACAATGGAAAATCCTTGAAGATAACCTGATCACTAAAAGAAAAAATCTAAACAATGGCATCAAATATCTACATATTATTTCTACTGACTCTGATATTTAACCACATTCTAATGTATATCCTGAATCCTTGTGATGTATCAGAAATGAGACTTAGTCCCAGAAGAGAATAGTTTCCCACCTCTAATTAACAAAGAGGATACCTACATGAGTGGCCATACAATGCCTAAAAAGGTTATATCATGACTGTTGAATGATAAATTCTAATATAAGAAAACTCAACCAGTCCAAGATGAATATCCCCAAATTGCCAAAAATCCAAGACACAGACACAAAGTATATACTCTAAGATTAAAATATTGCAATTTATTTTGAAATCTTTTAGGGATGGCATGTTGTTCTCATCCTAACCAGAGTCCCCATTACCTTCTAGAGACTTTTCTTGAACTATGAGGTAATTCTAGGGTACCTTTTTAAACAATATACGATGGAACCCCATGTAACATAAAAAACACCTATACATACATTTTACCCATATATTTAACATTAGTGGTGTCCCTAATTAGACGGAAAAGATCCAATTTAGTCAACCAATAAATAACCATTAAAATATAATTTCTCCCATAGGGATTCCATGGTAAACCAACAACAATGTTCATGGATACCTCATTCCACTTCAAAACTATCACTAGAAGAAGATGGAGAAAACCATAGGGTTTTAGGTTATCTTCCTTTATATATTTGAAGGTGTAACAATGAGAGACATAATATAAAATGTAGTGCTTCATACCTGGCCACCAATATCACTTCATTATATCATAATTCATCTAATTAGTGCATGTATGATTTACCGATGAATAAATATGATAGCAAAAAAAACTGAGATCCTAAAAATGATTGGATTAAAACCTAATCTCCAAAGTGGAGAACACTATCTGAAGGAAGATTCAAACTAGAAATGGTCTCCCTACTATAAAATGTTTATTAAATTCCTCTAAACTCATCATACACTTTCTAAAACTATATAATAGACCTATATGAAGATGATGATAACCGAACACCAGTCAAAACCACACCTGAAACATTCCCACAGTGTACAGATGAAATTGATTTAAGATTTCATGAAATTTCCACTCTTCGTTTGATTCCAAAGTATCCTAGAGTGAAAATATCCTTCTATGATTGTTTAAAATGGAATTCCCCTTCCTCGTGGTGTATATGATGTCAAAGTTGAAAACATGAAGGTGTTCCACCGATAACCTATATCTAGGATTCAAGTGTTTCTGAGAAAATATTTATCTTAGACACTTATGGCCATAAAATACTATGATACTCTCCACAAAGAGACAGTTCCAACAAAATTTATGCACATGAAAAACTATAGAGAGTTAAAAATCTTGAGTGGGGTAATTCCTATCAAAATATCAAAGTTGAAGAGTGAAATTGGCTAAAACATGATTAAATTTTATAAGAATGAAACATAGAACAACAATAGAAGAATCGCAGTATACCACACACCTTTTATCAAGCAATTTAAATTCATTTAAGGAAGTCTGAAATTTCAAATCCAATGTAAACCAGAACCATTTTCTAGTAAGAGTTGTAAAAGGTGTCACCAACAATGAGAAATACTTAATGAATCCTATATTCCAAAAAGACCTTTAAAGTAATGAATTTTAAAGGTATTCTATGGTTCCTCCCATGAAAATAAAACCTTCACCTTCTCAAGATCAACCAATAGGCTCCACATTGAAATTAGGTGTCCCAAGAACAAAACTTCTTAGAGAAAAAACATTCTTATTTTTTGATTATTAATATGGGGAATCCTTAGGATTTCCAAAACCAGAATTTGATAGATCTCATTATCGTTATTTGATATTGAATAAACCAAAATATCACCATGAAAATAACAAAAATGTTTAGAGATGATCATGGAATATCTAGTTAATTAAATTCATAAAAACCATTGGATGATTTTTTTCAGAGCAAAAGGCATGAAAAGATATTCATAATTTCCATACCTTCTCTTGAAATCCATATTAAAAATATTATAATCCCCAATGTTGATGTGATGATAAAATGACTATATATCAATCTTCAAAAACTACTTTCCCCTTTTAATTTCTCAAATAAATTATTCAGGCAGTGGAAAGGATACATCTTCTTAACCATCACCTAGTTCAAATTATGACTTCCCATAAAAAATTGCAGTCAACGATTAGAATTATTGTAAAAACATTGGGGATTCACAAGGTGAAACACTAGGGTGAATAAAAAAATTATTCATTAGATAATCCATTTCAATCCTGATCTATTTCATCTCTACTGGTTCCGTATGAGAAGATTGTATTAAGATTAGCCACATACGCAAAACTAGATCAACCATGAACATCACCTCTCTCTCTAGAGTAAGAATAGAGAAATCATTTGGGAAAAAAATTGATATCCCCATGACAACAAATGGAAGATCACAAAAAGAGAAGACAATAATGAGCTCAACTATAATAGAAGATAAAAAACATCTGTGCTATGGGAAAAATGTTCCTGAATAACTATAACTTAGATAAAACTCTCCCTAAAACACATTAGAGATCCCATGATCATCCAATAATGAGACACACAAATGATAATAAAAAACCTTAGCACACTGTGTGATAAAACAATCCATATCAATAATGAAATCAAATAATCCAGATTAAGAAAGAGAAAATCTCAGACCTACTCCACATTAGCTATCGATAGTGAACAAGAAGAGAATTAAGACCAATACACTATCATCAAACCAGGAGTTTCACTAACTCCATAAAAATGGACTTGGTCTATATTGGACGTTTCAACACATCAATGAAAAGGGAATAAATAAACATGTGGGAGGCACTGAAATATAATAAAGCATTCATTATTGATGCTGTAATAAAGATGGTACCTATCACTATCATTGGACCCACATGATCCTCTATTAGAAAATCATCGACTATGTGATGGTTTTCCCTTCTGAGGACAGTGGATTAATCACTATAGACTTTGAATCATATGACTACACCATATTGGCCTTTAGGGATGAAATCCCTAACCATAATGAAGTGTATACATAGATTGACAAATTTTTGGTAAATGAATGTAGTTTCCACAAACATTTCACTTCTTCATAGGTGGGGAACAAGAAAATCAGTTGTGACAGACCATTACATAATGATAGAATATTAGTAACACACTACTGGATGTTAATGTTAGTGAAAAGGAGGCTCACTACTAAGAACCACCTCCATCACCCTTGGGATGCTCATGACACATCCTGTTCTTCCCCTATGTGCCACTGAAGATATAATAGGGTTTAAGAGAAGTGGTTGAATAGAAAATGTTTATTGATATATCCATTTATACCATCATATCCATGTCTACCGTCTCTTATTAGTTAGAAAAGTTCGTCATGAATACCTATTATTTGATATATGATCACAAATGATGAAGGTATTTATATTCCTTCAGGTGATCATTATTTATTACCATTGAAGATAAAAGAAAAAGTTTTGTGAACTGATTGTATTACACTGACACAAATATCTCTCCTTGATATAAAGAGAGGACCTCTAGATAATTTTCCATCATCAGAGACACTAGATATAATAATTAAGAGAAGATTATATTGAAACCCTTCCATTCAAATACTAAGTGCTTATCTTCCTATACTATGGAATCCCACCACAACTTGCTGGGAATATTGAGTCTGAATGTTATTCACTTACCCTTGATATTTTATAGAGTATTTAAGAAGTTTAATATATGATCAATCTTCTTTAGCTGGTCCACTTCCTCTTGGTTCCCTTTTTTACCCTCATTAGAAGGTGTTTTCTCACATTAAGACTATAGAGATCGATATATTTCTCCTAGAGCTATTGGATGTAACTCAAAGACATTGTTTTTTAATTTTGATACATTTTGGTACTAGAAAAAAATGATTAAACAATATCTTTTATAAGATTTTGATCCAAAGCTATATATCCTTTAGGAGAATCCGTTACACCCACTAGTTGAAATCATGGAAGACATATCAGAGGAATATCATCCCACATTGAAAATTAGAAAAAATGACCAAATCACTTGAAAATATAAGTTGAAAATATAAAACAATAATAGAAAACATTGATTGAGAACAAGAAGTCAACACAAGATACACACATCCCAACATGTCATGGTAATTTAATTTTTTTCATTGTTAGAGATAGTGAGGAACTCACTAAAACCTACCATTAAATTCATGATAATCCTATCTCTAGCCTAGTAACTACCCAATATTGAGCATATCAATCTAATGATATAAAAACTGTGACACACTACCCCATGATAACCTCTTCATTTGGAACCTGAATTGACCCTTCACACACTATAAGGTAGTTCACAGTCCCCATGGGCTAAAGACTAGAACTCGAGAATCAACATCAGCATGCGGGAAATAATTTTACCAACTTGAAGTAGAAAACATGATTATATATAAACATAATAGAGAGAAAATTTAGAAAATAAGATAGAAAATATAATCCATAATGTATAGAAGATATAAAAAATGAGGTAAATCAAGTTGTCAGAATAACCCAAAGTACACGTGCAACAGAAAAAAAAATCAAAAAACAAAAACTAAATACTCCATGTAATAGAAAAGATAAAATCCCACCATCCAACCACCAGTACCCAAAAATGATAAAAAATCCGTGATTCCTTACTACAATTCCATTCCATTACCTACATTAAAAGACATTTCCAGATCTCCACACCACTGAAGGGGTGTGAAGGGTGTGAGCTAAATAGGCCCAGTAGGATACCACCCATGTTCTCCATAATAATAATCTATATAAAATATCTAAAAATTATCAAATTTAATGAATAAAATGCACGATAATTTGATGAAAAAAATTTATATCGAAATTATGGTGATTCATTCCCATTTTTCTACAATTTGTAACAATCTACATAAAATAGTGATAAGATGAATTTTTGAATACCAACTAGATAAATTTTTATAAGGCATATTGATGTTTTATTCGATAATGCACTGGGTTTTGGATTGATTTCATAGGAATTAGGAATTTTGGAATCAAAGGAAGAAATTTTGAAATGTGGGAAAAACCTTCTTTACACATCATGTTCAACATTCATGGCATGTATTTTTCATTCTCAATATTTTTATAGTCCTACCAAAAAACCCATTATGATTTACATGATGTCAACATAGTACATGATGTGTAAAAACATTACAAATCAAGTGGATTTAAAAATTATAATATCACTAATAGTGAATCACATACACAGTGTGAAGGGTTTACATAACATGAAAAGTTTTAGATCCCACTTAGTCAAAGATATGATCTGATTTTATGAATGATATTATTAATCTCAAATACATGATGTGTAATATTATTACATAATGTGAAGATTTCCAAAAAATCCACATAAATCCAATATAAATGGAGAAATCATTACATTTTATGTACTTTTCATACCAATATATTTTAAAGTACTCCACCGTGCATTGGGATATCAAAGACCTATGTTTTCTCTCATTTTTCTTCTGTCATTTTCATATTTTTCTCATCAATAATCAATTTTAATTCATTAAATTCATTTTTTTTCTAATAATTTAGGGCATTTTACCATTATACATTTCTTCTCCATTCATTGTTATTCCTCTTCCGTTTCAATGTTTATTTTCAAAACCATTATCCATTCTTCATAGGCACTTACTATATATTCATTCATTCTTCATTTTCATTAAGTGTTTGATTGAAATTATGTTTCTTTATAATTATTTATCTTGATTCATTTTGATTATAACTTTTGGATTTCATATTTCTCAACCGTTTCATGATTATTCTAAGAAAGATTTATATTACATTTTGTTTGATCATTATCATGTTGAGAAGATAATACTCTTAGGGTAGGGGTCAAGAGTATGGGTGGTTCTGAGTCTAATGATTTGATGAAATGAACCTTGGTAATATTATATCTTATAATTAGGTTAAAATCTATTCATCACATTTTCTTGAATAACCTTAACCATGGGGGGAATAATTGAATGAGCCTGAAGAAATTTGAGTTAATAAGGATGTAACCATTTTCATGCGACACTTTCTATATAGAATCTAAGTGTAATGCACTTAATGTTTTAGTTATTCCCAGATCAAGGGATAGTTGCAACATAGGATGATCTAATAGTTTAACCAAAACCAATTGGTGAATCTTGCATTGCTTCGTATCCAAACCCATAGGACAATTCCATGTCATATTTAGGATTATGTTCTTCCATGATCCCTGAAGTTGACCTTGATCCCTTAATAGTTATTTGAATTAAATCCAAACCACATAGTTCTAAAAAAAGTCAATATAGAGAGATATCATGGGGAATTATTTAATTTTTTTGTTTGAATTGTTTCTTGCTAGCCAGTGATCCCTATGGGTTCTACCCCACACCGTTTCTTTACTATGACATAGTATTAAGTGTAATTTGTGTCTGTAAATTTATAATGTGATCAATTTACACATTTATTGAATGATTCATTTAGGCACATTAAATATAGGTTCCATTGTTGAGGATTACTATTGTATAAGAAAAATAGAATTCATAGGGAATCATGGATTACTTCACCCTTGCCCTTTGACCCTTATATTTTATATTTTCCTTTTACAAATTTCTACATATAAATTAGAAACAATATCTACATTCCTTTAATATTATGTGCATCCTCCAAGGTCCTTTGAATCATTCAAGGATCCTAGACGTATAAGAACTGATTCATTTCTATCCTAAGGTAAATTGAACAATTTATGCACACCGCTTCTTCATAGAGGTTGATTGTAACAATCTCGAACCACCACACCTTCAGAACCCCCAATATACTCGACCTAGTGATCAAGGTCAGTGAAAAATGCTGTTGGAGAGCACCATAGTGGTCTATGATTCTTGTCCATTAGTATTAGAACTCTTAACATTGTGAATCCACCTATTTAGGAACACATATTTAAAATCAAGCCTGGAATTATTCATGTGATAAAAAAATTGAGGAATTTAATGGGATTCAAAGAATAAAAAACCATGAGCACATTTAAAATTTCTTAGAGGTTTGTAATAACTTTTAAAATGATTTTAATTTCATCAAAACTAATTAGAATCCTTGTCTTTTTGTTCCACTTCTAGGATAGATTCATGGAATAGATAAAAATTATTATTCTTGAGTACATCACGACTAGTGATGATCTAGCCAAAAAAATCATGGAAAACTATTTCCCACCCATATAAAAATGACATTTATAAAATGACATTCAAAAAATCATCAACATAGATAGAGAATCATCTTGGGGGGGGGGGATGAGATCAGTTTAAGGATATCATAAGAAATTTCCCACATCATAGAATTATTATCTATCTTTATCTTCAGTTGTTTTACCAAAGACTTGAAACTGCTACAAGAACTGTAGTGAACTCCACTAATGATTGAAGAACAATTAATAGGAGTTCCTAATGGGGATGATCCTTTATTGATAAGGTTTTCCACAATATGAGTCCATAAAAAAGTTATAGAGAGCCACCTCAACATAGAATCCATCAGGTGGAGGAGAGTACCTATCTCGAATCCCAGTTTCAGGCATTAACCAAGAATCTTGAGTCATTCCAGTTACTTATTGCCCCACCACAACCTCTTTCTCTAGTTTGGAAATTCAATACAATGAAATGTGTGGAGGTCCACACCCATATTAAGACTAAATGGAAGGAAAAGTATAACCAAAATTTAAAGATTGTAATCACATAAATTACTATCATTAAAATAAAAAACTATCATCCAAAACAATATCAACATAGAAAATTTATTTATGGACTAGATTAGAAGCCACAATAACCTAGTGAAGGATATTTTCAGAAGCAGAGAGGCCATGTGTCACCAAGGAATCATGGAACACCTAGTTGAATGTATAAATCTCATGATTTTGAGCATCTTAAATAATTTTTATCTAAGAAAACTAAAAACTAGAAGTGTGGAAGTCAAAATTTCTTAACTCTGAGTTGATCATCCTCAAGTATTGATCAATGATGTTTTAGTAGAAGTCAAAAAATTCGTCTTCCTATTGATTTACTCATCCTAGCCATGGGAGAAGAAGGATATATAACTATCATTCTAGGAAGAACATTTATTTCCACTAGGAAGGTATTGATGGATGTTAACAAAGGGATATTGATATTCCAGGTTAGTGAAGAACATGTTGTGATTGATTTGGTGAAGGCTACTAATAAAAGTGATGAGTCACTAAATTGATACTACATCTCTCTTAAAAATAAGAAAGATGAAAATGTTATAAGTATTAATGACAATATAAAACTACTCCAAATTGAAAATGGATATTGTTCTCACAAGAATATGAGTTACACTAAACCTCTTACAAAGAATTTCATACCACTATTTGTGCCCTCTGTTTTTAAGAACCGTTCCATGAGAAATATGGCATTATTGTTTAAATCAACTAAATAGAAACATGTATAGATCTAGATATTAAATAAAGTGCTGACCAAGAGGAAACCTAGAGTAGGTTTAATAGGATGTAATAGGTCATGTTATTATTTAGGAAATTTTAGCACTTTTGGAATCATTTAAGAAGACCTAACTAAAAAAGGGTCACAAAAGGCCAAATATACACTGTGTAAACATTAATAGTAATATAAATGTTTATGGTTTGAAAAAAAAATATCATTAAAAATTATTTATACATTACACGATGTGTAAATTTTAGGACCTTATAAATCCAATATACCCTAGGTTCATGGACACCCCTCAGTTTCTCCTCTCGCGTGCAAGAACCTCCTCTCCAAAACCGTCAACACCACTTCACCTTCCTCCATTCCTTGTCACTGACCACCACTCCAACATCCACCCTCCTCCTCTTAGTCCATAATTACCCCCTCCTCCTATAACTCATCACCACTTCCATTTGAACATGGATCGATACAAAACTGTCAGCACCTCTCCTGACAAACTCAAGCCTGGGCATGATGAGACACCTCCCCCACCTATGTGGTGGGTTGTTACTTTTCCAAAAACCAAAGATCCTACCAAATCCTCTTCTTCCTCTACCTTTTCATCCATTTCCGACTCTATGGACTCATAGTATTCATCAATTAGGCCATAGGACACTATCCTCCCCCACCTACACCCATGGATGTTCTTTTCTTCACCTGAGCATCTGTTCAGGTTCTTTCATGTTATGGAAAATCTGATGAAACCCAACCAATCCTTGGACCAAATCATAATGGGGAAGATTCAAATTCACTAGGATCTCCATGGATTCATTTACTTACAACACATCTCCCCCATCACCCAGGTGCATGGGCAGAAATTTATAGAGAACGTCTTCTTGTTAATGGACACCTTTTAGATAGCCATAAACTATGTTCAATTCAGACTCAAGGGTAGGCATTGGGATCCAACCCATGGTGATTTTTTTGTCATCCTTGGTATCTACTCCATTGATTTCATCACCTCCTCTATCATCCCGAAATTAAAGCTTGAGCCTACAAATGAAGATGTTGTATGACTTTTTTGCAAGGATCTCTAGAGATCTATAGATCCCTTATGATCCTCACATGTTGAAAAGAAACTGTCCCCATAATGATACACTTCAGATCATTAACTAGGATGTAGATCATTACTGGATGGCTTGTAGTGATTCTCATGAGAGTGTGAGACATATTGAGGTCACCATTCTTACCTCAGCCTTGGGCAGCCCAGCTGTCTACATGGATAGGAAGTTCAGTAAGTTCTACTAGACCAGAGAAATGAGGACTTAATAAACATTGTTGAAAGTCTCATTTATTACTCATATGGCTATTAATATTGGTTCCTTTGATAATTTAGATTATATAACCACTCTCAGAATGAGGGAGGGCATCAGAAACCTTTGTGTCCTTTAGTTGGGGCTACTCATGAAGAGTGGAGAAATCTACTAGCAGGTACTGACATATGATGAGGGTACTGATGAAGCACCACGTGACCATATAGATAAACAAACTGCTTTTTCCATGTCCCTACTACCACCTATTCTACCACTTCCTCCACTTACACCATAACAACTTCCCCTATGTCCACTAGCATCCCAACTATCACCACTCCCCTTCCCCTAATTTAACCATTGCCATAAATTCTCTAACTGCATCTCCACCCCATACAACCATTATCATAGAATTATTCCGATTTATCTAGGAAAACCTAGGGAAATAGGTACATATTTGTTTTCATATTCATGTTATATACACTAAACCATCTCATTTAAAAACCACCCTTCCACTAACCCTTGATTCACCCTTGCACCCACACCCACCAACTACTGCTGCTTCTTCATCCATTCTCACACCACATCAAACCTTGGTCGCGCTATCTCCTAAGATTACATACCCTAAATTATAGCAGGAGTACCTATTACAATTGGCCTAATAACATATGGGACATTCAATTGGATCTCCATATGTGGTTTTGTTCATAGATCAAACTCCTAGACACACGACCTAGGTATGGATCGACACCTCAGCTCCACCATCCTTGATAGAGCTAGATGACAACACCACAAAATATACATCGACTTTAGATCCTCAATTCAAATCATCTATAAATTATTTCAATATAGTGGTCTAGCTATAAAAACCCACTATTTGGGAGGGGAATCTTAATGAAGATCTCGACGACATTAATTTTACTATTTAGTTTTGTCCTGGTCCCGTCCCCTTTTATACTCTATTTGGGTGTCCATTTTTTCCTACTTGTATTAAATTTACAATGATGTATCATTTATTATATATGTGTATGTGGTATATTTTTTGGATTCACTATTGTATAAATCATTTAATTTTTACTATATAATTACATTAGTTAGGTCTAGCTCTGCTGCTTTTTCTATGATCACTAGGGAGCCTATATGGCTATATTTTGAAAGCCCAATTGAGATAATTTATCTTGTCGTTGACTTATAAGGACAGGTTGGGTTGATCTATCTTGAGATCAATACTAATTAGAGGTATCCATGATGATGATCATAGATTTTATTCTTAAAACATGTTATTCTTGATCAATACACTCATGAGGTGGTTAATCCTATCAAGAATCCCTGTGATCTCAATGATACAACCACTAATTCTTATAGGAGGTGACAAACCTCTGACCAGATGTATGAAACTAAATGATTTTTCCCATCTGTCTATTTGATGAAATACTTGTTATCACATATGAAAACCATATTTTTTGTATATTTATTATTTTATTCATGTGATTAGAGCCCTTTATTTTCTCTTTATTGCATTTCTCTTCAAAGGCCAGCTCAAACTACACTTTAATGCGTCACTACAGTTATCTGAGATGATTTTCCCTATCATTCACTATATGTACAAATTTTTTTATGCATCCAACTTATTTTAACCCCAGGTTATAATTTTTTTTCTAGTGTAGGTGTTGTACTTATCAAAATATATGTAGGTATCCGAATATACAGTCAGAATCCAACAAGTTTCAACATTTCATGACATTCACTATAGGGTTCTCTTGGTTACATACATTCAATTTTAAATATCAATTTCATTTTTATCAATGCACTACAGGATATATCCCCCACTAATAGTTTTACAATAGTCCCAAAATTGTCTTATTTTAAGAATGAGAGAGTATTTCTTGAGCATTACTATTGATATACTTAGATTACTTCTTATTTTCACATATATACAATACTACAGATAATGATTTTATCATAATTAGAAAACACTTTTAACAGTGCTATAAAAGCACTATTAATATTAGTGAAGATAATGGGGGGGGGGGAGGAGGGTCCCCATTAACATCGTTAAAAAAGTAATGATTAAGGGTGTCTTTTATCCATGCTAAAAAAGCACTGATAAATGACCCCAATTAATAGTACTATTTTAGCATGGATAAATGAATTTTTGTTCAATGCTATTTTTATCACAAATAAAGGTCCACTTTATCAGAACTTTAATTAGAACTGATATAGGGGTCCGTTATTAGTAATGCTAAAGTGGGACCTTATAAGTGCTGATAAAGGGGGCCATTATCAGCACTCGAAATAGTGTTAATAAAGGCCTAGATTCCTGTGATGTTATTTTTATATAACAAAACAACCACTTGAAACACCTGCACATATAAATAGCACACCCACCAGCAAAACCTACACAACACACAAACCAGCAACACAAAACAAGAACTACACAACACATAAAATAAAAATTTAGTAGACACATACTTGCACATAGAAACAATGTAGCACAAACAGTGGTTTGGAAAACAATTCTATAAAAATTTCAAATAATGTTTTATATAATTACATTTACAACTATCCAACCAACCGTTAAAAAAATTAATGTTTCATCCTTTGAAATCTATGATCCCCTCTCAAAAAAGTCCTCCCAGGGTATTAATTCCCGAACAAATCATCCGAACTCAAGTAAAAGGTTCCAACAATATAAGAAAAGAAATATTATGTTAGTAATACTATAATGAAATAAATTAAACCCTAATATTATAGAAGTCATTAACAAATGTCAATTTTTAATTAAAAAAGACACATTTGGAGTTATACAGGTCACAAAATGCATCATACTGAGGTGGGGTTGATTCCTACACATAAAAAATGAGTTATGGATCATTTTCCAAAAATATTAGAACATCCTGATGAATTTTCTTGGTTTTGAGTAATTTCCTTGTTTTATTACAAAAAGTAATATAAAATTTAAATGATATATTTGGATTTATACCGGGCAGATAATTTGTTGGATTGAGGTGTGGTTAATTCCTACACATCACAAATGACACATGGATTGTTTTTCTCAAGTGTCAAAATAATCTGAATGGTTTTTCTCTATTTTTAATATGAAAATTGTGTTTTTTTACTAAAATGTCAATACAAACTAAAAACACACATTTTGAGTCATACCGGTCACATCATGCATCAGTTTTAGGTGAATCTACTTCATACACATACCAAAGGACTTAAGAATCGATCTCCGAAATTTTGAAGAAAATCCAAGGGGTTTTCTTAGTTTTCTGTGATTGAAACATTTTGAGTTGAAATGTTAATTTTAAACTGATAATAGAAAATTTTAGTCATAATGGTCTCACCATGTGTCATATTGGGGTTCGGTTAATTTCTACACATCAAAAATGACTCATGGATCATTTTCATAAAGTATCAAAATAATCTGAATGCATTTTCTTTGTTTTTAGTATGTCACTTGTTATTTTCACATATATTAATGTTATTTTAAAATAAAAACACATTTAGGTTTATAGTGGTCAAATCCTTCGTTAAATTGGGGTGTGGTTGATTCTTAAATGTCACAAATGAATCGTGGATAATTTTTATAATGTATCAAAATAATCTGAATGGGTTTGCTAGGTTTTCAGTATGACAATTGTGTGTTTTTAAAAAAATATCATTTCAAACTGAAAAAACCCGTATTGAGTCATAAAAGTGGCATCATGTGTCATTTTGAGGTGAGGCTACTTCATACACTTCACAAAAGACTTAAGAATCACTCCCATAAATAATAAAGACAGTCAGAGGGTGTTTTATTTGTTTTTAGTGAGTGAAACCTTTTGAGAAAAAAAAGTCAATTTTAAAGAGATAAGAGACACTTTTAGTCATACTGGTGACACTGTGAATCCGATTGTGGTGTGTTTTATTCCTACACATCAAAAATGACTCATGGATAATTTTATTAATGTATCAAAACAATTTGACATTTTTTTCTTGGTTTTCAATATGTCACTTGATCTTCTTACATAAATTAATGTCTATTTTAAATAAAAACACATTTGGATTTATATCAATCACATAGTTCATCAGATTGATGTGTGGTTGATTATTACACATAAAAAATAACTCATGGATAATTGTTCTGAGATATAAAAAAAATTGAAATGATTTTTCTCAGTTTAATGTATGTCGGTTATGTATTTTTACTAAAATATCATTTCAAACACGAAACATGGTTTTTGAGATATACCAGTCACATCGTGCATCAATTTTATGTGAGACTACTTCATACATGTCAGAATGGACTTAATAATCACTTTCCTAAATTATGAATACATCCAGAAAGTGTTTTCTTGGTTTTTAGTGAGCAACATTTTTGTGCTAAAATGTAAATTTTAAAATGAAAACACACTTTTAGACACACCGGTCACACCGTGTGTCAGATTGAGGTGCGGTTGATTCCAACATGTGGAAAATGACTTATGGTTAGTTTTCCTAATGTTTCAAAAAAATATGAATTAATTTTCTCAGTTTTCCGTGTGTCAATTGTTCTTTTTAAATAAATTAATGTCAAATTTAAATAAAAATACACATTTAAATTTATACCGGTCACATCATGGATTTTATTGAGGCGATGTTGATTCCTACACATATCAAATGACTTATGGATCATTTTCTTATACTATCAAAACAGTACTAATGAATTTTTTGGTTTTTAGAATGCTAGCAATGTCTTTTTACTAAAATTAATGTCAATTTAAAATAAAAAGAGACACATTGAGTCATACTAGTCACACAGTGAATCAATCTAAGGTGTGTTTAATTCCTACACATCACAAATGACATATAGATCGTTTTCCTAAAGTATCAAAACAATAAAAATGTTTTTTCTCAATTTTTTAGTATGTCAGTGGTGTTTTTTTACTGAAATATCATTTCAAACTAGAAACACATATTTTGAGTCATACCGATCCACCGTGCATCATTTTGACATGAGACTACCTCATACACATTAAAAATAACTTAGGAATCATTATCTTAAATTATGATGAAAATCAGAGCGAATTTTCATCGTTTTTATTGAGTGATAATTTTTGAGCTAAAATATTAATTTTAAATTGATAACAAACACTTTTAGTAATATCAGTCACATAATTTATCAGATTGAGGTGTGGATGATTCCAACATGTCACAAAAGACTAATGAATCATTGTTCTAATGTATAAAAACAATATGGATGCATTTTCTTGGTTTTCAATAAGGGACTTTCTCTTTGTACTAAATTTATTGTTAATTTAATATAAAAATAAACACTTATAGTCATAACGGTCACACCATGGATTGGATTTAGGTGAAGTTGATTCCTACACATCACAAATGACTTGTATATTATTTTCCTATTGTATAAAATCATTCATGACTATTTTTAATAGTTTTCATTATGTTAATTATTGTTTTTACTAAAAATACTTACAATTTTAAATAAAAATAGATACTTAGAGACATACTGGTCACAGATTCATGCTATTTGTATACATTATTCCAATATGTATGCTTCCCATATGTTTCGAAACAAATCTATGTCATTTTGGGAATATGATCCTTTTCAAAAATCCTAGTAGTACTGAAAAAAATATACAAACATAAAGGATTAATAAATATTTTAAATGAAATTATATTTATCTTCAAAAATACCTCTTTAGGGATGCAGTTTTGTTCAGGGTATATGATCTCTTTCATAAATTTAAAAACATAATGACCATTATGTTTTTCATTTTTTTAGAAACTACAGAAACACTGAGAAAAATAAGTTATTTTTTATATGTGTTTGGGTAGTGGAATATTATTTTATATAACCTTATTTGTATCCAGTTATGGTACTTGTGACGTTCCTTGTCCTTTTCCCCTGGCCACAATTATTTATGTATAAAATTTTCACACACCGCCCTATCATAACAGTATCCTCATTAAATGATAATATTAATTACATAATTAGATGCTTACTTCTAAAATTTTGGATATATTGTATTAGAAATTGAAAAACACCATCATGTGTGGTTGGTTTGTGGATATCCATGCATTGAATCCATGAAATAAATATTTGGAGTATCCAAATTGACCTTAATGGGCATCCAATGCTGCTTAAAAACAATAAAATGAATATGTAATGAAAGAAATAAAAATATATTTAATATGATTAACTTTTAGAGTATTACCCCTGAATCATTGGTATTATGATGAGTCTATCATTTTTAATTTACTTATTAAACGATTTGAGCAGGCCTGCCACTATTTCACCCTTTTTCTCATATTCTATTTCGTTTTGTTCTATAGAGGTGACGTGAGGACTAATGAGTCCAAATTTTTGTTCATGGGGACATACAATCAATTATTTTTCATATATATGCCTGTAAAAAATATTAAATGTATTTAGTCATAATTCTCATAGCATATTATCTTTTGGAAAATCAAATCATGAAAACATACCTCATGTATACATTTACAGATGAGCCGCTTAGCCAATCATAATCTAGGATTTCACATACGTTGTCAATAATAATGAAATATAGATTTTATACTTTTTACATATTTTCATAAAAATTAACGGTGTGAAACCCAGCCTATTTCAACTTCATATTCAAATGATCCTACAATGATAATAAATGTAGATATAGAATTGGTGGGTTTAAGGTGATTTTGGTAGATCATTTCAATTGGTTGGTTGATCCATGAGATGGTTTTGAGATATCCTTTCATTTCAACCCCATTACCTATGTCCTTCAGTAATAAAATTATTCAGTTCACAAATTTTATCATTAATTTTTACAGGAATATATTGAAAAATAAATTGAAATTAATACCTTTTTGTTGAAATGTTTTTTTACAAGCTGTGATAACAATGTGATGAATGATTCAAGACCTTGTTCGACCCTAAGAATATCTTCATCATCAATTGGAATAGGTATCTTTGTGATCATCACATGAGAGACATTAATAAACACTTTTTCATGACCTATTGTAAGTGGTTTGTTGTGTTGCATGAAGTTTTGGATATTGAAAACCGTAGTCCTCACTACAAGGTGATGGGTGGGTGTTAATAGATATAAATCACAATCATTTTCATCCTGTAAAATATAAGTACATGAAAAGTTTTATTGTATTTTTGATTCAAAATTCATATATAAAATTATTAGAACATTTATTACATAATATAAGGTAAGTATTTTAGGGGAGTGAATCTCATCAAATCTAGTGGGGGTGGGGTATAATCATCAGCACTGGTTGTTCTAGTGTTTTTTCTTATATTTGCCTCTCCTCCATTAAATTTTTCCATGAACTATCTGTACAATCGAACATGTTTTTTAAAGATATATATTTTTTCCATCATCATTTTTATTTCTTCACATTGATCCTACTCTTGTTTTTTCTTCAAAAAATGTTTGGGGTGTCACCCAAAAATCAACACCTCTTATGCGACCATACTTTTCTAGAAGCTTCAAGGGCATTGATAGTATTTATGCATCTAGTTTGGGTATTTCTGATTCTTGAAACTATGTAAGATAGAAAATATAAGAAAATAAATAATCATTATAATGTAATATCAATTTAAATCAACGAAAATATTTATTATTTCATTTTGACACATGTTTCTCACACTTTTTGTGTGTTTTCATCTATTAATATCTCACCTTTCTTTACACGTCACTCCTTCCATTGAAAAAGGAGTGGGATAGAAGTGACTTTGGATTTTGAATCATCAATATATATGTAAATAGTGGAACATAGTCATGGTTTTTTTGTCCCACAAAATTATTTTGGTAGATTTAATATACATGTCAATTTTTTTTCTAGTGAAGCATACCCCATTCATGCATTACTGTAGGGGTACTATGGATTTGCTGGTCATTCCTTATTTTCAAAACTCAGTTTCTATTTCATAATTAAAAAACTATCAATAAAAGTGATGAATATACGTATCATCAAATGACATATTACCAAAAACATTGTACCTAAAAATTATGATATGCATGACAGCTAGTAAACGCATCGCACACTTCTTGGGTTTTCAAGTCTGCATAAATAACAGGTGGCCATGAGTTTATTTTCCATTCAACATCATTAGGATAACATTTTGTTAAAACTGAGAAAAATCCTATATGAATCCATCTAGAAACCATAAATACATTGTAATTTTCCAATTCATCCACTACAAATGCACTCTACATGGGATGATGAAGAGTAAGTCATTATTTTATTATTTTATTTTTTAGTAAATTAAAGAAATGACATCATAATGTTACCATAATATCTCCCCATTATGGGAAAACATGGTTCTAAGACTATACATTAATCAACACATATTTCCGACCAGCAATTGCAAAGTAACTTCTAAACATGGCCTTGTTGGGGTTATCATGGTGGCTATCTTACCACATATTTTATAACTTTACCTTTTTTCCTTAAGGATTTTTTCTAACAACATCAAACTATAGAAGAAAATTTTTTTATACACCACTAGTGTTTCATTTTCAACCATTTACTCAGTTTTAGGAACATTAATATATTCCTCTTGATCATTAGCATCAGTATATGGAGATGGTGGTTGTACCTCTACACTGGGAGAAGCAACAAGAATAGGTTGAGAAACCTGTTTTTCCTCTGCATTGTGAGCAACAACATGTTGAGATACCTACTATTCCTCAGGATTATAAGAATCATCATGTGATTAATTATTTATCTTCTGATGTGGTTTAACCTTCAATTTAGATTACATAAAATATTTAAAGAACGTATAATATCATAAGGTAACATGATGTATATTACAAAAAATGTAACCTGATTATTGAAAACTATTTTTTTAATTATTGAAGGGATTTTACACCTATATCAAAAATCTAAATCTCTTCATTGAGGTATCATATTGTATAAAAAATTCCATCTATATTTGGACCACTGTGTAATGATTGCGATGTCCCAATGAAAGGGTCATCCTCTGTTGAATTTTCATATGAACCTTCAGTGGTTTTCGTAGAAAATAGGACAATTGACAACTTTTGGTTTGGGGGATCTAAAACATAAAATACGTGTGCATCCTATGATTTCATTATAAATATTTCATCTTCGTACCCTTCCTTATTGAAATAAACATTCATGAATCCCAACTCATCTATTTAATGAGAACTCCAGTTATCAACCAAATTCCATTGAAAAATCAGCAATTGGAAGTTTGTATAAACCAAATACCATATTTGTTTGATGATACCAAAGTGTGACATATTCATATAAATTATATTTTTGGCCTTATTACTTGAAACAAGCATTTCTTTATCCACAAGTGTAACCACACTATTTTTTATGGGTTTTTATATGTCATCTTTATTAATATAGAATGTATAACCACTAATTACATAGGAATTATATGATAATTCATACACACTTGTTCCTTTGGATATCTATTAAGTTCGTTCTGAAATTGAGATTATATTTTTATCCAACTCCATTAATATATTGTCCTGAAACCGTCCTAAAAACTATAAATTATTTGTATTTTATATCCATTTTCAACACTTGATGGATTCAAATGCCTAAGATTTTTTTTGGGTTACAATATATGGTTCAAAATAAAAAATATTATAGATAATTTAAAGGTGGACCCAATTATGATATGTAATATTGATTGTGACTTTCTCTATTCTAGAAATTCCTTCACCCACAAGTAACCCATTGTGACGAGATTTTTGTAGACCAATGCTTTCCACACTGAACAGGTTTTCAGTACAGAATTTATCAACTTCGACAAAAATATATCACATCACAATTCAATCCTCTAGATGAATTAAATTTTTGAAATAATCTTCCAAAATCATCACATATCATTCAATGGGGTATATCCATATACAGTTTATAGGACCACATAGTCGATCTCTATCACTAAGTAAACCATCATGTGAACCATCACATCAAATAGTGTTGGCATAAAGAACATTTCTAATTAACATAATATCAAGGATATTTAACTTTCCATACCCTATAATTTTATTAGGTATATAACATTAATGATGAAAAAGAGCTTCGTTAATTCATAACAGACTGTCTTTGGAAAATGCAATGCAATGCTATAGAAATTTGATCTTGAATCAAAACATGGATGTCATGTGATATCAGAACCTTTAGCTGTAAATCGTTTGTTGACACGATTTTCTTGATATTCAATGAATACCCCTATAGAACCTTTACATCATTTAATATGTTGAATAAATAATATCTCTCTTGTCTGGATAGATTTTAATCATTAGGAGGCAGAAAGTTTCATTTTTCACCCTTCATTGGTGCCAAATCTTCTCGTATTCCCATGTCAACCATGTCCAACCTATCCTTAATTCCATCCTTTTTTTCCAATTGAATTTATAAATATTCCAATGAAACTATCTCATACATTTTTTTCAGCATGAATAACATCAATAAAGTGTGTGACATACAAAAAATTACACTACGGTAATTAAAAAAACAGATCCCTTCTTCGAACTAGTTTTTTAATGTTTTTCATAAATAAGCTACAAAATGAAATGTACACATCATATAATTTATCAAAAAGTAGATCACATATTATTGGAGACAGTGTTTAACGTTCTTTTGAACTTTCATCTACTGATGTCGTCCCAGATTTGTACTTATGTCGTTGGGGTAGAAATATGTGATGTCCTAGAAACACGATTTTTAATGAATGTTTCAACCTAATTGAATGTTTACCATGTTCGCAGATGGGACAACGATGATTTCCTTTAATTATATATCCAGACAAATTTACATTATTAGGAAAGTAATTTATCATGTACAATATGGATCTCAATGCGAAATCATTATTTCTATAAGTAACGTACACCGTAACAGCTGAATCCTACAAAAATTTAAAATCCTCGATCAATGGAGCCTAATAAATATCAATATTATTATATGGTAGTTTCTGTCCTGATATAAGCACAGATAGCATGATGTGTTTTCTTTTCATTCCTAACCACAATGGAATGTTATAACTTACCAACATAACTAGCCATTTACTGTGAGTACTACATTGAAAACCTTAATGATTCACTCAATCTATAGATAACAAAGAAGAAGGTTTCTTTGCTCGTTTCCAAAACCAGGATACTCATGATTGATTCTCTTTCACAATGGAGAGTCTACCAAGTGACTTAGTTTCCCATATTTATTTCTTCTATCTATATTCCATGTTAGTTTCCCTATAGTCTCCTCACTTCCATATAGGAATCTGAACATTGGAATGATTGGAAAGTACCGGAAAATGTTCATAGGATAAGAATCATTTTTCTTATATCAAGAATCACCAAACCTTGGGAATTCTCTATGTTATTTTTAATCCTTGAGAAAAGGTATACAGTCATTCATTTAGGTATGCATTTATTCATAGATCATACCCATAGAATATAGCATTCGTTTAGCATCATATGCTTTCCTCAAGAGCTCACTATTGTCTTGGGTCAAGTCATTCAAGAGAGAAAGTAATTATATATAATTGGTGTCATGAAATCTATTTCTTTCTTTCAAATTATATAGCTTCAGTATGAATGATAAAGCTATATATTTATTTATTCCACCTCAAAAGATGACTTTTCCAAACTCTTTAACTGCTCTAATAATTTGGGTCAATTATGAAGTTCATCTTCAACTATCCTTGTCATTTCATTAATATGATCTTCATCAATATTGACATCTATAATCACATCCTCGATACTGTCTTCTACATTTTACTCACTTGTAAAAATATTAGATAACCCATAAAATACACTGTTATCATAGCCTCTAACTACATTCTCTTTTTTTACATATGTTTATTCCATAATTTAAAAATTTGATCTATTCTATGATAGATCAAGTGTTCTTACAAAACCTATGGACTAACTTGTCATGAATAATAACAACTTAAACATTGAAAAATGATCTGAGAGGGGAAATATGAATGATCTTTTTAAAACGTGATGAACTATTCCACTCCTTCTTCATACTCTCTTATCAAACAATTGGAAACCATCCATTCTTTATTCATATCCATCATATCTGATTCAGTGATATTATTATTTAACAAAATTAATACAAAAAATATTTTTATAATGTAATGGTTTTCCTAATTATATGAAAACAATAACTTAAAATATTAGGAGAAAACTATATTTCAAATATTCTTTGAAAACTAGTAAAAAAATCACACCTGAAATCCCATTATAAAAACCAACAATTTACAGAAATTCCTCTTTTAAATAACACACCCTTTTTAGAAAAATCAATCAGTTCCAAACACTATTTCACATAACAACAAATATTTTTTTAAACATTCAAGGTAGCACTATGACCCAAAAATATTAATCATTTAAAATGAGAGACAAACCCATAAAAAACATTTGAAAACACTTGAATCATTTTAAAAGAGTCACTTAGGAATTTTCAAAAACAATTGAATCAACTTCACTACCCAATAATATTAATCATTACATTCACAAAACTATTTTCCCTATGCCAGTCATCACTAGAATATATGGCTTGTTCATGTTTTGAAATCGAACCTACCTATTGAAGACTGGTCAGTGTGCCCTTCCTATAGGTTCAATTAATACACCTTATGGGTTCTAATAGTACATGTTTTTTTCAACTCCTACACCCAAATATTACACCCATATGCATATTTATAATTACATATCTACCTCCTGGGCTATAAAGATCCCCCATATATCTCCCCTTGATCCATAAACCATTGACTGATTTGGTGGCATTTGAGTGGTAAGTACATCTTTGATCCATGCAATTTATCTCTTATTCTTTGTTAAATGTATATATATATACATTGGATCTATGTTTTCCTTTATGATTTGATGAATAATGCCTCCTTTCATTATATATTTGTAGAGAATATAGAGTTTTGTCCAAATTTTTTAATCATATAGAAATATATCATTGATAAAGATTATTTCATGGGTAAGTGTTATTGAATCACCTTACTAGACAATTTGTTCTTATAGGATTGATGATATAACCTTAATCTATTTATGATATAACCTCAATCCATTGATTGGGAGGTGAACATGAGGTCTTAAGGCTCTTTGGATCGATCTAGATGGTTTGAGTTGAGTCATTATGTGTAACATAATCCATAATATCCACCAAAATTAAAGTAAAATCAATCAACTTCCATAATTTACACAAAATAAATAAAATTATCTAAACCCCCAACTTAGTAAAATATTTTATCAATTATTGTTCATGTAAAAATAAATAGATAATAACTAATCCACGATCATGTAAGAGAATCCTCAATAAACTTGAACTAAAAAAGTTATATCAACCACTCATCCAAATATTCCTTAATCAAACCAATGTAATTGCATTTACCTTCTCCAAATGATGAACATAGAAGAACCAAAGATTAAAAGAAGAGAAAATTGTCATGGATCACCGTCGATTGATCTCTTGATGCCAATATATAAATCCAACAAGTAGGGGATGATGGGTCTCTGATGATGAAAAACATATCACAAAAGGATTTGGGGAAATAAATGATTAATGAAGGACTCATATTGGATTTTGAGTTAATACTTGAACTGGAATTTAAAGGCATCCTAGTGTGATAAGTAAGGGTTATGTCATGAAGAAGCTATCACCAAGAGATTTATTAGATCCATTTTGTGATATCCTATTTCTCTCCCTATTTAAATATCATTCAATATTATAATCTAATATGACCCAAGAGGGGTTATAGTGGATAATGTGTCTCTCACCAGGAGAATGTTTATAAGAAGGATATTTTTTAGGGGTTACATTGTATGTGTTTTTACATCCCTCAATATTAATTATCTTGGAATCTATATATTAATGGACAATGGGAGAGTACAATTCTGGGAAGAGTCGGGCAGAGCACAGAGAATATATTGAATAGGGATCCACCTTAAGAGTTTATTACGACACCGGTTTTGGGGGTTGTGCATCATGGTACAAAGATAAAAATATGCGACAAGGTTTATGATATGGTGTGTTGGGTTCTTTGGGAGGAAAGGAACAATATGAGAGAATGAAGGACTATCTCTCAAACACATATTCAGGTTTTCCTGCAACCAATTATGGAAAACCATGGTGCTGTCACCCTATAAAGGGTGTCATCATCCTCATTTAAGATAATGCTCTTGAGGATTGAACATGAACCTTATAGAGGAGGTAAGACTAACCAAGGATGAAATGTTAGATATATGACCCCTAGTATTGTTATAAAACTGATTGCTGAAGGATCATTTATGCTTTGAATGATGGAGGTATTTTGGTAGGATGATAGGGGCTAGGTGATCTTTGGATTCCAATCATAAAATGGACAAGGAATCTCTATTAGACCATAGAAAAAGGTGATGTTCATTTCTATCATGTATTTTATGATTTACAATATGTTGAATTCTATAGTGAAGTCTGAGTCGACTCTTCTGGTGGGATTACATTGAGGGAATTATAGAACCCTATTGGATCTTTCATAATACATGAATATGTGTAGGATAATCATTTATTAGTGAATCGTGGTTTTCCACACTTGGAGGGGGTGGGGGGGATTTACCAATATACCTCTTAACAAGAAATGGGAGGTCCAGTGAAATTATCATTATATACTAAGTTAATAGTTAATTTATATATGATTTTTACCTCATCATAAGTGGTGATTCCCTAGGCCTCCACCATATCCACCCCCTAACATCCATTGTTTTTGAATAAAAATATAATATTTAATGAGTGGATTAATATATGTAAATATAAATTATGATTAGTTCCATCATTTTCAAAATGGAAAATATTAAATATTTGTTTAATTTCATTTCATTGAAAAGTGAGGATTTAAAGAGTAATATTTTATATGATATAAGAATATTTATTCTCTCACTAATAATAGTTTTATTATTAATAATGGAATTTTAATAATTTTATAATTGTGGTTCCTTTCTGAATGAGTTGAGATTTTGTGCTTCAGGACAAGAAATGTTCTATGATTGGGGGATTTAATAGCTATAAATCATACATTAATTTTTTTATATTTAATTAATTGATAATATTATTCGACAATTATTTATTGAATAATTTCTAATGTTTTTGTGTATTTCATGAAAATGGACACTTTGGAGGAATTCAGAGAAAAAGAGAAGAAAATATAAAAGTGGAATTTGGATAAGTCAAAATTTTGTAAATGGGAAATTTGTTCATTTACTAAAAAATGTTCCAACCATCATAATAGAATTGTTTGATATAAAAACCTCATGATGTATCTAGATGATCAAATACAGCACAAACGAGAGTTCTAAGGGTAGAAGAGTGCACTGACATTCCAATAAGGGTTAGAAAAACTTAGTGGGAGATTAAAGATATAGTAGGCTCTTATGGGCCAGTATTGGGAAATATGGGTAATGTGGGTGGGATCTAGTGTTTCTCACTGGGTGAGTGCATAATATATCTTGTGTAATAAAGTAAATTCCACAAAAAATGATTTGGGATGAAAGATATGTCTGACATTGAATTTTTAAAATAATAATATCTATTGACCTTATATTATGTCGCTCAAATCATTATTCACATGGGAATTCAATGAATTGTTTTCACCTATATCTTAGCCTCCTTGACTACCCCGAGGACTTCCATGTACATTGGTACATCTTTAACTAACTCATCAACACATATGAATCCAACATCACTATAAATTGGAATATTTTTCCATAACACCTATATCATATCCCAACACGTGGAATCTAGTAACCAAAGAAAAATTGATTCAATTTTTTCATGTACCAGAATTGGTTTACCTGACCTATCACCCGATCTAGAATGAGACAAAACCTCTAGAAATAAAGAAACCCAAAATAAAATTCATTTAGTTCAAAAAGAAGGACCACCAACGACCATGATTTTCGGTAGGGTGTTTAGCTCTTATAATTCTAAACATCACCATCAATATAAAACTATAATAACATGAGAAACAGATGATAAAGAGGAGATAATTCACCGCGGATGTGTGGTTTGCCACGCGATGGAGGTGAGTTTGCGACGGAGGAGAGGCACATGGTAGAGGATCCATCTGATGGAGGAGAGACACATGAAAGGGGAGTTGGCGGCAGAGGAGAGTCATTCGGCAGATGAGAGGCGTGCAATAGAGGGATTCACAATGGAAGATGAGAGGCATGTGGAGGAGGGAATCACAATAGAGGAGAAGAGAAAATCAATATGGGAGAGGCATGTGGGGAAAGTGGGTTCACTGTGGAGGATTTTGTGGGAGAGGAGAAGGAGGAAGCTACAGTGGCGATAGGTTTCTACGAGAGTGTATGGGGTACAGGGAAGCAGGAAAAAGTTAGGGTTTTTTTATAAAACCCGATGAACCTTTTATCAGCGCCACCTATAAAGTCCTGAGAAATTATTCCTTTATTAGTTCTTTTTGGCACTAATAATGATAAGCCCTTTTTATCAATACAAAAGCACTGATAAAGAATGTCTTCATCAACACTTTTTTAGCACTCATAATGATTCATCTTTATCAACACTAAAAAAGTGGTGATAAAGACATAGTATTAATAATTTATTTCTATTTTTATATATATTTATAAAATTATGAACATGATAAATATATATTTATATTTATAAAATTATAATATAAATAATTATAAAATTATAAGAAATATACTTATTATTTTTATAATCATAGAAATATATATAATAAATATATTAATTATATATCTTTACAGGATTATAAATGTATATAATTATATTTCTTCTAATTTTATAATTATTTATACGAATATATATTTTTTTCTATTTATAATTATGAATGAATATTTATTTTTTTATTAATGTAATTACAAAATTTTATCAAATTAATATCTATAAAATTTATTGTTTTAATAATATTTATATTTATTATATTTGTTATAATTTTATTATTATTTATATATATCTTTAGTTATTTATAACTATAAATATAAATTTTTGTATTTATTTCTCAATATTTCTATATATTTATTTAATTATATATAAAATTATATAGGAAAATAATCATTATATTTTTTTGGAAATAATAATTATTTAAATAAATATATATTTATTTATATTTATAAATAATAAATAAAGATTTATTTATTTTTAAAGAAAATTTGAAATAAATAAATTATTTATAGTTGTAATTATAACTATACATATATATATAAATAATTATAAAATTATAACAAATTTATTTATAATTTTATAAATATATATAATTAATATAGATATTATTGTAGAGACACGAAGCTTGATGTACATGGACGTTACATTACATTTGAGGAAAACTAAATACATAATAAAAACAGACACACAAGGATCGTAATAGTTTAGTGTCTTTGGAAACATGGAACATAATCTTCTAATCGTGGTGAAAGATCTTCAACATCTCCCATAAAGATCTTCCCTTTTTTTTTTACCTAAAATATTTCTTTTTATCATGGGGAAAAGAAAACATAAAAGGGTGAGATCAAATTCTCAGTAAGGGTAAACAAAAGAAATATCAATCACATCATATTTATAATTACATAACATTTTGGAAATCTTTACCTGCAAAAGAGATCATAATATCATAACATGGGATAAATCATAGTACTGAAATGTAATCCCAATAATCATAACATAAAACATGAAACTTTGTGGCATACACACATAATCATAGTGAATCACTTCTTATTAGTTAAGACTCATTGCCAAGACAATCTTAGTGGAAAAAGTCAATTTCTGAACCGAGATCGCTCCTCGTTTCAGTCCTGTTTCACTGAACCGGTTTAACCTGCTGTTCCAGCCATGTCTATCTCATGAGATATAAATTTTTTACCCAATGCATTGGAGGGAGATATAGGCCCCACCCATCTCATAATGATACCATTCTTATGTGTGCCACAAAATCATAAACCATACATCATAGCATAACCCATGTAATAAAAATGGGATTCTTAAACATAATGAAATCATAAAACAATTCATATAAGATAAATGAATTCATAAAAATAATTCCATCCCAACATAATCAAATCAATGTAATAATAGGGATAGAAACAGAACCGTTTATTATCTTATTTGGAAAATAATTTTGATAAAACACTTGAACTCCATTCTTGAGGAAAATATCCTTTCTACTTCAAAAACACTCTTCCTTTCTTAACATGTCATACAATTTTAAGATAAAAGAAGTCGATTAAAAATATACTAGAAAACATGTAAAGGAATATTCTTGGAAATAATGTTTTAAAAATCCATTCATGCTCTATAAGTTAAAAAAACATTCTTCTTGTACTTTTTCCGGAAAAGTCAGAAAGTACCTCGTACAAAAAACGACAAAAGATTCCTTTCATATCTTTTACTAAAAACTCACAAAAGGGTAAAATTGTATTTAAACAATTTTAGGTGGATGGAAATAATATTTCATATTTAGGAAACATGGATGTGGATGATAAAATACACCCCAGTAAATACCAAAGTATAAACAATATCGGATAAAAATTAGATTGTGATATTTTCCCTTACCTTAGGTCTGATTTTCTTAGTAAGTGTCTGAACCTCCTCTATAATGATTAAAGAAATTTCATTGAATTATTCCAGAATCATACTCATTGTTATGATATCATATATGGTTCACTTATGACTTTATTTTACCCGTTCTTTTGTAAATTCCATGCTAAATAGCGTTTTGGGTAAAATCGTTTTATTTGTCGTTCATGTTTTGACTTGTAATTATTCATATGATTACTTAGAGCATGATTACTTAATTCCATAATATAAAACATGATTTACATATAATATATATTCATAATATACATATATATAATAGATCAGTAAATGGAAATAAATACAATGTTCATGGAGATGGTAGGTCGTACTTACGCATGAACGATGTTTTCGTTTCCTTATTGAGTTGAATGGAATTAAGTAGATGACATACATATATATACACACATAAATCCAGTATCATTATTATGTCATATATTTCATGATTACTTATTATATATACTTTATAATCATTCATGAATGGTTAACGTGGAGAATGAATCTCATCCCGTCGTGGAGACGGTAGTCTGTATGTACGCACAAGCGATGATATCGTTCTCATGATCGTGGAATTTAATTGGAGTGTATGTATACTATTTAGTAATAAATATCACTTTACAATAATCATATATAGTTATTATGTACACCATTATACCCATCCAAGTAAGGTGGTGGTGGAAAATAGATTACACCACGGCGAGGAGACGGTATTCCGTATGTACGCACGTGCAGTGATTTCGTTTTCCGTAGGATGGATAGATGGTGAAATAGGGTTGTTTCATAATTATAATAACATATCAGTATATGAGTGATACTGATGTTATTACTTCATAATGAAACAACCTAATAAGAAGAAGTTGAAGAAGAAATAAAGTTGAATGAATTGGTAACAGACATTACCTCTTCTTTGAAGCGGCTCTTTGAGATCTCTTTTTAGGGAACTAAAATTTGTCTTTGAAGAAGACCATAACCTCTAGGATGTTGCTAGGGAAGTTGAGAAGAGAATTTTTCATGGGTTCTCTGAGCTTGAAAGCTCAAAGTGGTGTGAGGAAGAGAGAGAGGAGGTGCCCTTTTATAAGGGAGAAGAGGGGCACCTTTGGAAAAACTTAAAATATTATTTTATTATAAAGAAAAATTCGGTTTTAAATAGCTCCAAATTGATTTATATTGAAGATAAGGTGGGTATGGGTAGAATTACTCTCATCCAATAAAATTTAGACAATTTTAGGT
Source organism: Viscum album (assembly GCA_963277665.1). Classification (NCBI taxonomy): domain Eukaryota; kingdom Viridiplantae; phylum Streptophyta; class Magnoliopsida; order Santalales; family Viscaceae; genus Viscum; species Viscum album. The sequence continues at coordinate 1,927,969,938 of OY728160.1, forward strand.
TCCTATTTTAACCTTATCATTTATATTTAACTTTATGTTAGATAATTTTTCTTTTACCATGTCTTTTTGTGTTTTTACACTATAAGGTTAATAAAATTACTATAACAAGCCAAACGAACCCCAATTTGTTTATTATTAATATATATAGCCTTATATAATTCATTTTTCCAAACCATAGATTTTTAGGAATAAAATAACAATTATTAATATAATATTTGTTTTAAAAACTATTTTATGTCAATTTTTCCACTATTTTGTAATTGATTTTTGAGAAAATCACAACATAATTATTAGTTCTAAAAAAGTTAATTAAATAAATATTAACATGTCATATTAACCTATAAAATTAGTTGATTTCATAAAAAGTCTTAAATTCCATTTATTTGGGTATTTATAACATCAATTATGTCAATATTTCATTAATAAGATAATTACTGCATCATATTTGTGTCATAAATAAATTAATTTTTTTAATGTCTAAAAATTACGAATAAAATATAATTATGTAGGAAATCATTTTAGCTTTCTAATTAATATTTATAGTCGAATTTATCTTATGTATAACCCTGTATTAAAAATGATTTAATTATTAAACTTTGATTTTAACTATTTTAACACTTCTTTAAATAAATTAATAATAAATGTCCTAATCTAGTCCAAGTGGGCCTAAATTGTCATATTTGATTCTTAAGGTTGTTTTTGGTCGAATTACAGTTATCCAATAGAATTAGGACATGTGTTAGGGTAATAATAATAACATTTTTACCCTTAATAACCCTATTTATGTTTAACCAGGGTAAAAAAAAGTAAAAAGTGACTATTCACCAAAAATTATTTTCATCCCATTGAACCACATTTTAATTACTGACATCAACCGTGTCTCGCGGATTTTTGAAATTCCACTCACAGAAGCGATAAAATGAAGTTTCATGAAAAATTCATTTTTTTAACTACCACTTAGTGGTTTCACTATTCATCAAAAAATGAAAGTTTCCAGAAAAATACCAAAAATTAGGCCTAAGCTATATTTGATATTATGAACTCAAAAATGATGTCTATTTTACCAAATTCAAAACATATCGGTTTCATTAATTAATTTAAAAATTAATTCTCGTTGTCAAAACAAATAGCGTGTTCTTAAGAGATAATAACTATCAAAAGATTGACAATTGTTTATGTCTGTTTAAATGTGAAATTACATCCAATGAAAAACATTGTATTAAATTGTAAAAATATATTCTAAATATAATTTAAAACCACTCAAATTAGTAATTTATCACTATTAATTATTTCGATCAAAAGGTTGTTTTTAATTTAAAGTTTAGTAATTTTCACTATTCATCAGAAAATGAAAGTTAGCCGAAAAGTACCAAAATTTCACCCTATGCAAATTTCGATATTCGGAATCCAAAAATGAAGTCCATTTTGATAAATAAAATTTACAAAATTATAAAAAGTGGTTATTACTATTCATAATGGCTAGTTTTAATAATATTTTAATAGAATGTCGTTATTTAGTAAAACTAGGTATTGCGTACTACACATGCTATCGAGGAAGGTCAAGATTGCATGTAACGCATGGCAAGCAAGAATGCGTGTTGTGCAAGCTCCTTTTGGTGTAGTGTACAACAAAAGACATTAATGAAATTAAAAATAATATTTTTTATAAAATCTCAGGGTGTTACATTCTACCCCCCTTAAAATGAATTTCGCCCTCGAAATTCGTCGGGGTTATAAATGGTTTACTACTCGAATGTTTCGTTAATAGAAACCCACATAGTAAAAAGGAGTACCAAAACCAATGTTTAAAAAAAAATTATGAAATGTAAAGGTTACCCAAATAAACTAATCACTCGGTTTCCACATAGGTGAAAATATGGATATGGAAGAGAAATATAACCATCATGTTCTGATGGAAAGTGGTAGAGAACATGGAAATGGAAATGCTAGCAATCACAAAGCCATAAATTTGTGACGATCTAAGGTACCATCTGATTCATAAGAGATAAGAGCACTAGGACAACATTTTTGGTTTTCAAGATCATTTCCAAAAGTTGATGAAATTGGAATTAGAAGAAATACTTTCATGATTTTGGTATAGTCTCACCGTTGGTCGTTCTTTGGACAATTTCCACTTCATCTCGTAAATAAATGAAGTTGAATTTGTCATTCGTGATGTGTTAGCATATCATGTGATTGAATGATGTGTCATTCCATCTGTCTTGAAAAAAAGGTTAGAAAAGTTATCAAAAAATACGTAAGTCCATCTATAGTGAGATTAATCAAATATGGTTCCTAAAATGGACTTATACTTCATATAATATACTGCATAATATAATAAAACTAGTTTCTACTAAACATGGACTTCCTGTAGGCTAGTGGTAGGCAATAAAGGCCAGTCGCACTTCGGTTGTGGGGTCGATTCCCACAGCCTTGTCCGATGCGACGGGCTGTCACCCATCCTGCATGTTGTCCTTTTTCTAAAACTACATTACTATAACATCCTATAAATAATATCAAAAAAACTTCTATGATTAAACAATACTAACTTATGTCCAACATAATTCATTCCAATATTTAGGCTTATCCAAAATAATGCTATCTAATCTCATATTATAGTGAAAACGATTACCAAATAGTTCATACAACTAGCATGTTAATACCATTGTTGATCCCCACATATCATGATATATGTCTTGTTGGTCACATTCCAAACATTTGAAGGCCTTAATCATGTATTCTCCTGAAAAAAAGGAATACCTATTGAACCTTATTGAAAATATGAATGCTGTTAAAAGTTAACTCTTTCCACATACCAAAATCCTCAAAATTCTATATACTCAAACCATGATATCAATTAGTCTTTATATCAATAATGAGCTCATTAATACTATCAAACATTTCATTTTCTCCATATCCCTTCATTGTGCGCATATCATATGATTTCCAAAATATTTGAATCACTTTTCATGGTTACCGGTACCATAGAATTATTGAAAACCACAATAGACTATTATAAAAATATTCTAATACACAATAAAAGTACCTCAACAACATTATTCATGAATACCAATACATAAACACTTCAGTCCATCCTCTTCAATGATTTTCCTGGAATAAGTCCTTCCTTGATTTAGAAGTAACTTTTTAGGTCAGGGCATTGAGTTGGGTAATGCCCATGTTTTCCATAAATAATACATTGAACTCCATAACAGTCTGTCACTCTATGACCCTTTTCTCCACACAAATAACATCGTTCCCTACATTTGAATTATTCCTTAAGGTTCTTCTTCCCTTCTTTATAAATCCCAATCTTCCTTTCTTTATGCTCCTCTACATGCGAACATGCATAATAGTCTATCATCCTCTTATTTGATGAATTAGGTATACCACTAAATTTCACCTTGTTAATCATATATCGCGATGAATGATTCGGCATAATCACAATATATTTCTCTCTAGGCATTACAAAATTTTGTTGCTCATAGTCACCAATTTTTCCATTGGATTCAATGTTAACTGAATTCCTTCTGGTTCCCTCCATTAAATAAAACACAAAAATAATTCTGTGAGAGGAAAGAATCATGCTAGAGAAAACAACATATTAAAGGGGTAGTACCCTAAATATCTAACATCTTAGGTTAAATTCATTGATCATTAGCGCAATTCTAGGACTATAACCTATACGTACACTTAACATTAGAGACATCCCTAGACATACCTTATAAATATCTCTAGGGATCTCACTAACGTTTTTGCATCCTAGTTTCCAATGGTTGACTAAACCTTTCCTATGATACCATCTGTAGAGACCCAAATCTTGACGTACATGGACATTACATTACTTTTGCGGAAAACATAATACATAATAAAAACAGACACACAAGGATCGCAATAGTTTAGTGTCTTTGGAAACATGGAACGTAATCTTCTAATCATGGTGAAAGATCTTCAACATCTCCCATAAATAACTTGGCTTTTTTTTACCTAAATATTTCTTTATGTCTCGGGGAAAAGAAAAAATAAAAGGGTGAGCTCAAATTCTCAGTAATGGTAAACAAAGAAATATCAATCACATCATATTCATAAGAACATAACATTTTGGAAATCATAACCTGAAAAAGAGATCATAATATCATAACATGGGATAAATCATAGTAGTGAAATGTAATCCCAATAATCATAACTTAAAACATGAAACTTTGTGGCATACAAACATAATCATAGAGAATCATTTCTTATTAGTCATGACTCATTACCAAGACTATCTTAGTGGACAATGTCCATTTCTGAACCGAGTTCACTCCTCGTTTCAGTCCTGTTTCATTGAACCGGTTTAACCTTCCATTCCATCCTTGTCTATCTCATGAGATATATAATCTTTACCCAATGCATTTGAGGGAGATATTGGTAACACCCATCTCATAATGATACCATTCTTATGTGTGCCACAAAATCATAAACCATACATCATAGCATAACCCATGTAATAAAAATGGGATTCTTAAAAATCATGAAATCATAAAACAATTCATATAAAATAAAGGAATTAATAAAAATAATTCCATAAAAACATAATCAAATCAATGTAATAATAAGTATAGAAACATAACCCTTAATTATGTTAGATGGAAAATAATTTTGATAAAACACTTGAACTCCATTCTTGAGGAAAATATCCTTTCTTATTCAAAGACACACTTCCTTTCTTAACATGTCACAAAATTTTAAGATAAAATAAGTTGATTAAAAATATACTAGAAAACTTGTAAAGTAATATTCTTGGAAATAATGTTTTAAAAATCCATTCTTTCCGTATAAGTTAAAAAAACATTCTTCTCGTACTTTTGTCGGAAAAGTCAAAAAGTACCTCGTACGAAAAACGAAAAAAGATTTCTTTCATATCATTTCCTAAAAACTCACAGAAGGGTAAAATTGTATTTAAACAATTTTAGGTGGATGTAAATAACATTACATATTGAGGAAACATGGATGTGGATGATAAAATACACCCCAGTAAATACCAATGTATAAACAATCTCAGATAAAAATGAGATTGTGATATTTTCCCTTACCTTAGCTCTGATTTGCTTTGTTAGTGTCTGAACAACCTGTATAATGATTTAAATAATGTCATTCACTTATTAAAGAATCATAATCATTGTTATGATATCATATAAGGTTCACTTATGACTTTATTTTACCCGTTCTTTTGTAAATTCCTTGTAAAAGAGCGTTTTGGGTAAAATTGTTTTATTTGTCGTCTGTGTTTCGATTTTTAATTATTCATATGATTACCTAGATCATGATTACTTAATTCAAGAATATAAAACATGATTTATATATAATCTATATACAGAATATACATATAAATAATATACCATTAAATGGAAAGAAATACACCGTTCATGGAGACGGTAGGTCGTACGTACACAAGAACGTTGTTTTCGTTTCCTTATTGAGTTGAATGGAATTAATTAGATGAAATACATATATATACACAAAAATACAGTTTTATTATTATTTCATATATTTCATGATTACTTATTATATATACATTATAATCATTCTTGAATGGTTAACATGGAGAATGAATCTCATCGCGTCGTGGAGATGGTAGTCCTTATGTATGCAGGAGCGATGATATCGTTCTAATGATCGTGGAATTGTATTAGAGTGAATGTACACTATTTCAGAATAAATTTCACTTTACAATAATCATATATAGTTATTATGTACACCATTATACCCATCCGTGTAAGGTGGTGGTGGAAAATAGATTACACCACGGCGTGGAGACAGTATTCCTTACGTACGCACGCGCGGTGATTTCATTTTCCATAGGATGGTAGATGGTGAAATAGGATTGTTTAATAATTATAAAAACATATCAATATATGAGTAATAGTGATGTTATTACTTCCTAATGAAACAACATAAGAAGAAGAAGTGGAAGAAGAAATAAAGTTGAACGAATTGGTAACGGACATTAACTCTTCTTTGAAGCGCCTCTTTGAGATCTCCTTTTAGGGCACTAAAATTGGTCTTTGAAGAAGACCAGAACCACTAGGATGTTTCTAGGGAATGGGAGAAGAGAATTTGGTAGGGTTTGGCCGAGCGTGAAGGAACAAAGTGGTGTGAGGAAGAGAGGGAGGAGGTTCCCTTTTATAAGGGAGGAGAGGGGTACCTTTGGAAAAACTAAAAACATTATTTTATTATAATGCAAAATTCGGTTTTAAATAGCTCCAAATTGATTTTTATCGATGCTAAGGTGGGTATGGGTTGAAATACTCTCATCCAATAGAATTTAGTCAAGTTTAGGTTCCTATTTTAACCTTATCATTTATATTTAACTTTTTGTTAGATAATTTTACTTTTACCGTGTCTTTTTGTGTTCGTACACTATAAGGTTAATAAACATATTATAACAAGCCAAACGAACCCCAAGTTGTTTATTATTAATATATATAGCCTTATATAAGTCATTTTTCCAATCCTTAGATTTTTAGGAATAAAATAACAGTTAATAATATAATATTTGTTTTAAATACTATTTTATGTCAATTTTGACACTATTTTGTAATTGATTTTTGTGAAACTTATAACAGAATGATAAGTTCGAAAGAAGTTAATTAAATCAATAATAACATGTCATATTAACCTAGAAAATTAGTTTAATTCATAAAAAGTCTTAAATTACATTTATTTGGGTATTTATAACATCGATTATGTCAATATTTCATTAATAAGATAATTACTGCATCATCTTTGTGTCATAAATAAATTAACTTTTTTTAATGTCTAAAAATTAAAAATAAAATATAATTATGTATAAAATCTTTTTATATTTATAATTAATATTTATTGTCGAATTTATCTTATGTATAAACATATATTAAAAATTATTTAGTTATTAAAATTTGATTTTAACTATTTTAACCCTTGTTTAAATAAATTAATAATAAATGTCCTAATCTAATCCTTGTGGGCCTAAATGGTCATATTTTATTCATAAGGTTGTTTTTGGTCGAATTACACTTATCCAATAGAATTAGAACATGTTTTAGGGTAATAATAATAACATTTTTACCCTTTATTACACTATTTACTTTTAACCGGGGTAAAAAAAAGAAAAAAGTGACTATTCACCAAAAATTATTTTCATCTCATTGAACAACATTTTACTTACTGACATCAACCGTGTCTCTAGAATTTTGGAAATTACACTCACAGAAGCGGTAAAATTAAGTTTTATGAAAAAATCATTTTTTTAACTACCACTTAGTGGTTTCACTGTTCATTAAAAAAATGATTGTTTCCAGAAAAATACCAAAAAATTAGGCCTAAGCTATATTTGATATTATGAACTCAAAAATGATGTCTATTTTACCAAATTCAAAACATATCAGTTGCATTAATTAATTTAACAATTAATTATCATCGTCAAACCAAATAACGTGTTCTTAAGAGATAATAACTATCAAAAGATTGACACTTGTTTATGTCTGGTTTAAATGTGAAATTATATCCAATGACAAACATTGTATTAAATTGTGAAAATATATTCTAAATATACTTTAAAACCACTAAAATTAATAATTTATCACTATTAATTATTTCGACTAAAAAGGTTGTTTTTAATTTAAAATTTAGTAATTTTCACTATTCATCAGAAAATGAAAGTTAGCTGAAAACTACCAAAATTTCACCCTAAGATAATTTTGATATAACGAATCCAAAAATGAAGTCCATTTTGAAAAATACAATTTAAAAAATTTCAAAAAGTGGTTATTACTATTCATAACGGCTAGTTTTAATAATATTTTAATAGAATATCATTGTTTAGTAAAACTCGGTATTGCGTACTACACACACTATCGAGGAAGGTCGTGATTTCATGTAATGCATGGCAAGTCAAGGATGCGTGTTGTACAAGCTCCTTTTGGTGTAGGGTACAACACAAGACATTAATGATATTAAAAAGAATATTTTTCATAAAATCTCGGGGTGTTACAATTATATTGTATTAATTATTTAAATATATTTACATTTATTTTGAATTATATTTATAACTATTTGTATTTGTTTATATATATTTGTATATGAATATATACAAATAATATATTTATTATAGTTACTTAATTATTTAGATATATCTATATTTATTTATAAATTATAATTATAAATATTTGTATATATTTATAAATATATTTATTTAATTATATATTTATTACTTTATACGTAGTATAATAAATATATTTATTATAATTTTAATTTTTTACACACACACACATATATATTTATTTATAGTAATATTTATAACTATAATTAAATATATTTATATATTTTTGTATACATTTATAAATAATAAATTAATATATATTTATAAAATTATAATATATGTTTTTATTGTAATTTTATAATTATTTAAATAAATATATTGATATAATTATTATTACAAATAAATATTTCTAAAAAGTATTTATATTTATTTTAAATATAATAATTATAAATATAATAAATATATTTATACATTATATATAATTAATGTTATTTTATAAGTATTTAGAACATAATATAGAATATGGTAACCTGAATTAGTCATATAAACCTAGTAAAATATACATAACAAAAAATGATACATCAATGAACAACAAAAATAATAGGAAGAGTGTACTGTATAAAAAAACATTCATTAAGATACATAACATATATGCACACATGATCAATATATTAATTGACCGAATTCATTTGAAACACATATATATTTAATTATAATCTTATTCTTTTTTTAAAACATTATATATATTTTAAAATTATTAAATTATATATATTAATTAGAAATATGCATTTTTTATTTAATATATACAAATAAAAATTATTTTTGAATATAAATATAATAATTGTATATAAATTATTATTAAAAACATTCATTTGTTCTAAAACTAGAGTTGATATATCTACCCTTTCTGAGTGCTAAAAAACGTTTTGATAAAGGGTACAACTTTATGGGTGCTTTTTTGGGTGCTGAAAAATGGTAGATTTATCAGCGCTTTTATCAAGGGCTGATAAAGCACCCCCCCTTTATCAGAGCTTTCTGTTTAGCACTAATAAAATGAGGTGCTTCCCTTTCCCCATTTTTTAGTAGTGATAGGAGAAATTCTTCATTGAAAGCATGATTTAAACATTAAATCCCATTACAACCATTTAAATAAAATACAATGTAAGGTTGGATATTTTTGAAACCCTATTTTACTTCATTTTGGATTTTAAACATGATTGTTGTGTTGTGTAATTTAATTATAATTTTAGATTCTTACAACTGTTTTTGAATGAATCATCACTAGATTTTTTTTCCTGTTTAAATTTCTTATTATATTATACTACCATTCCCTAAAAGATTCTAGACTTACGCATTCATATTCTATTCTGAGCATATTTATTGAGTGATACCTGGGACATGTAAAACAATCATAACATGAATTGATACTTATTGTGGCTATGATTGAATGAATAAAATTTTAAAATTATTGAGAAATTTTTTATGATCCACCGATTACTTAAACCCACATGTATATCTTTTCTTCTTTAACATATAGTATCCATAAATAAACTTCTTAGGAAGGAGTAATTTTAAGTTGACTATGCCTTCCTACCATGCCCTAGGTATGATGAATTATTATCCATAAAAAAATTAGTGAATAATTTTTACCACTTATTGACACAAGCTGTTGATATTGATGAAACATATAATGAAACTTTTATAGATTGATATGATGTAGTCTATGGTTTTTTCATCATTCTTTATTAGTACCATATTCTTTTTAAAAAATAAATATAAAAAAGATACAGTGTAGTGTATTGGGAATGTAAAAAATCACAATTACTAGACTAATGAATCCTATAATAGATAATGTGAGTTTAGATGATGGATGTGAGACATTTCCTGGACCTGATTTTTAAAAAATAAATACAATGAAAAATAATAGAACATTGTATATTTTTTATGCTATCTGGAAAACTTCATAGATCCACTTGAGCTATCAGAGCATGGAAAAACCATTTTGAGTTGGATTTAAATCATTTCATTGTTCATGATTTTCATTGACTATACATTAGATCCTACCATATTTTTAAGGTTTATTTTTATTTTCTACCCACCTTTCCTCAGACTCAGAGACATTTGAAGCGTATTGTTGTATCCCAAATGGTTAATTTTGTATTTTTATTTACTAAGTGGAGATGATAAAACCAATGCAAGCCTATGGTTAGGAACATGTATTTAGGGTATTATCATAACACTAATTAAATTTTACCTTAAGTTCTGCCAGAAAAATTATTGTTAGGTAAATTAAAATATTGGTATAGTATTTAAGAAAAATTTATGAAATTTTATTGAAAGGATTAAAGAAGATTGATAAAGAACTATTCTATGAGGCATGATTGATTTTTTATTTAGGTTTGATTCTAGGGGATTAAATTTTTTATCATTACACTTAGTATTTTTTTAGCTTTTTGTAATGTATGTTTCTTGTTTTAAAAATTGTTTCTTTTGAAATTCTTATTGAGGTGAAATTAAGAATATTTTTTCCTAAGTATAAGAAATTGTTATTATATGGGGGAATTTGATAAAATGATATTTCATATACATATTGGATAAATTTATCTAAGTTGGTTTTCATGTTTATTCAATAATTCAATGGGGTTTGATTTTTTTCACTAGAATTAGGAATTTTGGACTCAATGGAAGAAAAGGTTAAAATTGGCCACACTAGCTGTTAAATTTCATGTATAACATACATGGCATGTATTCTATATTCACAGAATGCATGTTGAGATATAGAACAACCTGTGAAGACTTTACATTATGTGAACATAATAGAAGATGTGTAAATACATTGCACATTGTGCGGATTTAAAAATTAGAATCCCACTAAAAGTGAATCACATAAAGAACGTGTAGAGTTTAAATGATGTACAAGGATCAAGATTATACTCAGTCAAATATATACTGATATTTTTTAGAGGATATTTTGGATCTTAAATATATGATGTGAAAAATGATTACAAAAGCTGAAAATGTTGAGAAAAATATACTTTAATATAGTACATGATTTCAAGGCTTCACAAATCATGTACTTTCGATCCTATATATTTTTTAGTGCTGTTCCGTGCATAGGGAGATCGAAGAATTACATTTTATCTCATTTATCTCATATGTTTTCTTCATTTTCTCATCTAAACTCACGTATAATTCATTACTTTCATTATTTTATCAAATAAAATATAGATTTTAAACATTATACAACTGTACTTTATTCTTTATGACCCCTTCCATTTTAATGATGATTTTCAAAACCATTAAATATTCTCCTTTAATGGCTACATCTTCTTCATTGTTTCTTCATTTTGAGTAAGAGTTTGACTGGACATACATTTTTTACTAATTTTTTATCTTGATTATTTATAGTTCCAAAGTGAACACTTATTATTAATTAATCGTTACAATATTATACTAAGAATGTTTTATATTCCATTTACATTATTGAATTCCTTCATATGGGAAAATTCCACTATGGGTTAGGGGTTAAAAGTAGGGGTTTTTCTCAGCCCAATTAATACCTGTATTGAACCTTGGTAAACTTAGTACTAATAATTTCGTTAAAAAATCCCTTTGTCACATTTTATCACAAAACCTTAACCATGGAGGGTGAAATTGAATTAGACTAACCTAATTGTAATTAAGTTAGCTATGTCCATTAGCCTGTGATGCTTTCTATATAGAAGCTAAGTATAATGCACCCATGATATTAGATATACCCAGACTAAGGGATTGATTTAGCATAAGCAGATCCAATTGCTTCAATCAAAACCAATTGGTGAATCTTGAATTGCTTCATTGCATAATACCCAAGACTATTCCAAGTGATATTTTGTATTATTTGTTCCATGATCCCTAAAATTAAACGTGATCCCTTTTCAGTTATTTGAATTAAATTCAAACTTCATAGTTCTAGAAAAACCTAATCTGAAGAGTGAACCCAAGGAATGATTTCAAAAGGGTTTTGTATGAAATGCTTCTTTCTATCCAATGATCCCCATGAGTTCGAACCCACACTACTACTTTACTAATCTATACTTGTAAGTGTAGTTTGGGACTATAAATTTTTAATCTGATCAATTCCCGCATATATTAGATGACACTTGCAGGTGTATCAAATAGTTTTAAGGTGTATCACATATATAAAAGTAGGTAATCAAAGATCAAATAGTAAACAAACAAAATCATAAGTAAAATATCTCCAAGGATCACTATAGGTCAGGCTATCAAGAACAATCATACATAGACATAAAGAATCATGCACATCATGACCATATATATATGCATCAAATTGGGGGTTCTGAGGAATACACTAACAAGTGAACCCCTAAAAGGTATAACAAGTCCCCAGTACTCTTAGAATTGGGAGAATAGGAACACCCAATGAGTGAACCCCACTGACAGTATCAACAAACAAGGCCTATTACTACATGTTCCGCCTAAGTACCCAATGATTCGCATGTCCTAAATTCCCCAAATCATTTCATGAAAAATATGTTTGATTTTTTTTAATCAAAAATCCATTTCACAATTCTTTTGAAATAACATACTTCAACCAAAAAAATAAAAGAATTAAATTTTCTCAAAAACCCATTCACACACACACAATTCAATAATTAATTATAGTTAACTAATAAATGAATTTATAAATCCATATAATTAAATATTTATCCAACATAGGATAGTTATGGAACCAACTACCAAAAAATCAAGTAAAACACACACATAATTGAATCCACCAACATGGAATGAATGTAAAGATAACCATAGAAGCCCTAGAATTGATTCCCTAATCATTGAAATAATCACACAAGAAATATAGCTAGGAATGAAGATAAAATGACAAATATCTCAAAGAAACCACACACCTCACCACAACCAACATGAGGATATCCTCTAGGATAAGATCACACAACAGAATTAGAAGAAATGAATCAAAATTTCACTATAGGTTTGACTAATCTGGAAACATAGTTACACAACAATCCCGTGATCATTGGTAAAGAAGAAGTAAAAATATCACTTAACCCGAGATACACAACACAACCACCATGAAAATCAAGTGATAAATTACACAATCCAAAAGGAGCAGGGTATCCAAAATCATATTGGAGGGCACATGAGGTTTTAGGAAACAAGATTCAGGATTAATAAAAAAATAATCATATGTGAATCATAATTTAAACCATTGGTCTCGATCTATAAACATCATGAATCACATTCGCAATGTGAATTCTAAAATTTATAAAATATTCCATCAATAGAATCACCCAGGGTGGAATATATATCGATCTACATATATTAATAACCTAAAAATGTATAGTGGATAGTAATGTTTTCACAATATGAACTAAACTCATGATATCTACTCAATAATAGATTCAGATTATATAATAAGTTCATGAAATGAACATGCCAACAAGTCATTGAACACCACATTATCTTAGAGAAAATCTCAACCATCACTAAATCTCTCAAAACCAATAGAAAAACCATTATATCCTTTGACACATTTATATCCAAAATCCCTTAATTAGAATAAACATAAATCACTAAAATTTAGGTAATTTACCCAAAAAAATATCTCCATCCTCAAAAGGTCTAAGACATACCAAAAAAATGAAAAATTAAATAAGAGACGTTAATTACCTGAACAAAGGTGAAATAATGTTACAAAAGGAATTTTATCCTTATTTTAATGATTATACGAAACATGGTTCTTCATATGTGTTATAAAAAATGTTTATTGTGATTTTATAATAGAATAGAAAAATTCAATGTGTTTTCTGTGTGTAATAGTCATTGGATATTGTTTATAATGATGATTAATCCCAATATAGCTCATGATTAAGGGTGATACTCATATAGCTCTCCAAGGTATTGGGTAATGATTTAATTATCTAGGTAATTATATCATAATTAACCAATTAAAATATTCCTTTTGTAATTATTCTTGTAAAGGTTCAACGAATATGATTTCCCAAGGAACCTATATGAATTTTCAATGCTAAAAATTATTTTTTGTGGATATATTTTGATTTCAAAACATATATAAATGAGATTATGTTTGAGGATATCATATGACCTTTTTAATTGTGAATGGTGTGTTTTTATGAAAAATATTTTCATGGGTACTCATTTTTTCTATGAAGCCCTCCTAACTATTAATTATCTTCCATTATTTCTTTTGGAATGTTTTAGAATAAAATTTTCATAATAAAGTTGATTTCCTTAGTTATTAAAGTAATATATGAACTAAAAGTTTTCTATTTTAAAGGGTAATTTTTATGCCTTTTTTATTTTGTCAAAAGTACTAATGAGTTCTTTTTTACATATTTCCTACTGATATTTTTTATACTCATCCCCTATTTTCATATATTTTTCACAAGTAAAAATGATGGGTATGAACTATTGTGACATATATATATCTACTATGGTTGTTTTTTTAAACAACGGAAAAGGGAATTAAATGAAATAAAAATTCAAATATGAGAATCCTATTTCTATGAAAAAAAATATATTGAGTGGAATTGTGTACTTTGTAATATATGGGTTCGATAGGTAATATTTTTTTTAATTTAATGAAACTCTAAACATAAAATATCACAGGAATGAAGGAATGTGAAATCCATGCTATTAAACTCATAATTACAGGTTGTTAAAGGAAAAGATCCTTATAGTTTGTGTCAAAGAAAGGTTTAGATAACTTTAATGGTTTTGTTTTTGTTAAGAAGATAAATTAAGAGATGTTAATATATGGATTTTACTATCATGAGATTATTTTTATGGTTTACATGTTTCTCCATATAATCTATTTCTTTTTAATAATGGTTTTTTATAAAGGAATCATGGGGAATGATGTGGAAGGGAATCAAAAGGATAATATCCTTATGAACTAGTAACCTAGAACAATTGGAATTTTAATACTATAGTTCATAGATAGGTTAACTTAGTTTATAAAGGAAATTAATGGTGGTACCCATTATAGTGAGTGACCTAACTCTCCATAGAAGAACATGTCTATAGTAGAGAATTTATGAAACAATGTCCTATATTTTGTGGAAACCTAGAGTAGTGGTATCCAAAGGGTGGATTAATGCTCTACAAAATATATTTGATATTTTGGGTTGTCATGATCATCAAAAGGTATTTTTTTACATTTATCCTTTTCAAGGTGAAGCTGATTGGTTGTTGTATCACGTTAATAATACTACAAAAATAGCTGATATTGATTCCATGGAGTGGGTGATATTTAAATATTTTTCCTTGATAACTATTTTCTTTGGGTTTTCAATATAGGATAAAATGAAAAAATTTAAATAAAGATAATGTAGTAGGAATATTCCATCACCTATGATTACAATTTTACATATTGTCTAGGTATGCACAAAATTTTATTTTAGACTATGATATAAAATCAATATGTTTTATTATGGATTGAAAACGTTTTTGTTAAAAGAGTTTAACACTTCCGAATTTAAAATCTATGAGAATGTTTTCAGGTGTACCGAGATGGTAGAGATCACATTTTCATTGAATTTTATAATATTAAGGATAAGATATTGTCCTAGTGGTATGTGCTGGGGAAGCATCCATTTTTAAACACTGAAGGCAAGAGGGCTAAAAATCATTCTTGTTATTAGTGTGGTAAGAAATATATAAGTGATTATATCATGACATATGGTACGTATTCCCATTATATTAAATTGTGGTATATAGACAATAAATTCAAAGAAAAACGTAATGGTAATGGTTGGACTAGTTTTTATGATCAAACAATGTGGTGCTATAATTTTAATGAGATGGGCCATTTATATAAATTCATGAATGAAGAAAAACCCGAAGGATAGAAATTATCATGTTTATTAGAATATGGTTATCGAAAAGTCATTCATAAAAACCTCATGAAATTTGGCAACATCGCTTGATGTGGTAAAAAGCACACTAATTATTTACATAGATTATGTCAATGTGTTGTCTGATTTGGGGTATATGAAATTTTTTATTTTAGGATAATTTTCAAGTAAAATGGAAATATCTCCTCATGAAATATAGATAACACTTTTGGAAAAAAACTCTTGTTGGAAGTATTAAAGATTTAATTATTTATATGAATCCTCGTATGATCATACATGAAATGATTTTTCATGAAGCTCAAAATGTAATATCCATTGTTTAGTTTTATGTTATTTTGGGTATATATTAGATTCAATTTTATCATGAAAAGATAGATTAAAGTGGTAAAAAAGATATACACCATTCCCATTGTGTGTTTCATTTTATCTATTAGAATGAGTTCATACATGTGAAAACATATCAAGAATCTAAAAATAAATAAATATGGTAGTTGATGTTATCTTTCCCATATAGTTGGAAGAATATAAATTTTATAGATTAGTAATGTTCCCTTGGTAAATGAATTTATAAATGCATTTCTTATGGATTTTCCTGGTATAATTGTTGACTAGAGGTTGAATTTAATGTCGCGTTGGTTCTAGAAGCTAATATAATTTTAAAATACCCTTATCTAATGAATCCATTACAGTTATTGTAATTGAAAAGGAGGTCAAGATTATTTCTTGATAAGTGTTTCATTCATCCTAGGAATTCACTATGGGGTGATGTAGTTATGTTTCTTTAAAATAAGGATGGTTTTATGAGGATTATAATTTATCACAAAGAACCCAATAACATTACAATTAATAACTCATATTTAATCCCTCATAAAGACGAATTATTTTATATTCTTCATGGAGTGTATTATTTTTTGAATTTTGATCTTGGGTTTAGATACTATCAGCTAAAACTAAAGGAAGAGAATATTCTGAGTAAAACATTTCATACTAGGTATGGAAATTTTTTGTGATCATCAGGTTAAGAGATAAAAAAACTATATTTATTTATATTAGGAAAAGAGTTTTCCAAGAGTACTTGGGAATTTTTTTGGTTTTCATTTCTGATTAAAATCTAATTTATTCTATTATTATGGGGAACTTGAAGAATATATATGGTCTTCTCAATATTCTTTAAATGAAAATAATTTGTAAGTAAAATTCTTTAAATGTGTGTTTTTGTTATAATATATTTATTTAATTGAGAAAATTATTTATAATAATGGTATAACTATTGACCCATTTAAATTTAATTAGGTGAAAGACTGGATGTGAACTACAAATTTCATTGAGATGCAATGTCTTTTTGGATTAGTGGGTTACTACCGATGGGCTGTGGAAACTTTTTCTCATTCATCTAGTGAAATAAAAAACTTAACTCAAATGGATGTTAAATTAAACTAGATAAATGAAATTGATGAATGTTTTTAGGAATTAATAAGAATATTGGTTAATACTCTCATGTTATCCTTTCCATATATAATTGGAGAGTTTTTTAGTGATGATTCGTTGAAGTTCCTTGGTTGTTTCTTGATGAAAAATGATTAGGTAATTGAAAATAAATCACATTAATTTATAATAAAAGAATGAAATTATTCAATGAAACATATTGAGATTACAATGGTATGTTTCTCTTTAAAAATTTTGAGGAATATTTTATTTGGTATAAAATATGAAATATATACTTACTATAAAATATTTATGTACATATTCACCCAAAAATTGTCTACCAAGTTTAAAATATTACGTCTAGAATAAATAAAGGATGATGAATGTCTTATTTAATATCTTTTTAATAAAGAAAAAAATTTATATGATGAATTAATTAAAAAATAAAACACATCATTAACAATGCGAAATTTGGAACATGATCCTTTAGTATTCGATTTAGTTTATTTTGTTTTAGGATTTTTTTATAAATAAAACATTTCCATTTTATTATTTTTATCAACATAATTATCTCTCGTAGAATGAATTATGAAGGCCTAGAAAGAAGTAATTTGTTTGGAATGAAAGGTAAAATATTTTAATGAAGGTGAATTTCTTGACATTATTGTTTCAAAAGAGAGTACTATTTTACATGCAAAGAGGTTATGTGATTGAGTGTTTTTAGCTCAAAATGATTTATTGAGTGTTTCTA
This sequence comes from Viscum album, assembly GCA_963277665.1. Lineage (NCBI taxonomy): Eukaryota > Viridiplantae > Streptophyta > Magnoliopsida > Santalales > Viscaceae > Viscum > Viscum album. The sequence continues at coordinate 1,927,988,071 of OY728160.1, forward strand.
ATATGTCTACATTTATAGTTAATATACGTATTATGAAGATACATAGAGAGATTTGTGAATTGTTTTTGTAGTATTAAATGAAGAATAATATTGTTTATTTTAATATTAAATTAATGAATTGTCAATATTTTAGATTTTTTTGAAAATTTCTAAATGGGATTCTTCATATATTTTATGTTACAAAGGGGAAATGGGATAACATATATATAGATTCCATGGTTTCCTTATGAAATACATCTTGTTTTAATAAATTGATTTGTTTGTTGTTAATCATCTGACTATATATGAAAATTTTCTTCATCTTCATGATACTATGTCTTTGTATTAGTTAAAAAGAATTTATGGTAAAGAGATATTTAAGTTACATTGAGTTCCCTTATATATGAATCTGAATTTATCCTGAATTGACAATTAATTTTTTTGAAGGGACTTTATTAGTCAATGGATACTATGTTAAGTTTTCGTACAACTTTTTATCCACAATGTGCTGGAAAACCCAAATGGAAAATTAAATCTTTTCTTATTTCATTGAGTTTTAACATTAGATCATCAGGTAAGTTCAGATAATTCGTATTCATTAGTGAATATTTTTTATAATAACTTTTTTAATCTAGTATACAGATGGACCAATTTGAGGCATCATATGAAAATTGGTTTCAAACTCTAGCATGTTGGGAAAAAGGCGGTGAAAGAAAGTTGTCGGTAATATAATTGGTAGAATGGATGAATGATAATGTAAAAATGATTCAACACCATATGAGGTAATATTAGATTAGGAAAATGTGTTTTGTAGATAATAAAATTAATTCTCTATTATTTTTAGTAGGACATCATGTGTGTATTAAAGTATCACTTTGTAAAATTGTAATTAATTTTAAAAGGAAAGGAAAAGTAAGTCTATATTTTTTTGATCATTATAAAATTGTATAGAAGGTCAAATATTTTTCTTACAAATTATACTTATCAATGAGTTTTTCACATGTACATGATGTGTTTTATGCATCCTTATAGAAAATATATTTACTTTATTCATATCATCTTTTTAGACCTAAAGAAATTCAGTTGGAAGAGAGTAATTCTTTTGAGGAAAAAACATTATAGATTATTGATCATATAGAGTAGGGGTTATAAATTAATTAATCTCACATGGTTAGATTTCTGTGGAAGAACCACATGATTGAGGAAGCAACATGAGGATAGGAAAAGGCTATGAGGGAAAAATATCCCTACTTTTTTAAGTAAGGTATAAAATTACTGGGAAATAATTTATTTATGTGTGTAAGAATGTGAAAACATAGGTAATGTTAATAATAAATCAATTTGTTATCGTATTAATATTCAAGATTAGATTTTACGGATCCAAATTATCTATAATAATTCCAAGTTTCTTTTCAATCAAAAAGGAAATAATCTTATTCTAATTAAATTATGTTCAATGAGTTACACAGTTTTAATAAAAAATTAAATTTTATAATTTATAAATCGTAATTTGATTAAATTGAATTGATTATGAAATCATAATTCCAAAATTATCTTAGAGTAAATTTTTGGGACTTGTTTTTGATAAAGTTCATTTTGTTTGTGAATAGTTAGAAATAAAATTTTTACACATAACATAATTTTTTTGAAATAATTATGACTTAAAAATTACATAAAAATTTATAAAGAATATTTCCAAACCATATAAACATTTAAATAATAAAATAATTACTTTAAAATTATTATGTTGATTTTTGTAAACCTAGGTTTTAAATTTTAAATGCTAATTTATATTTTATTGAAATAATTTTTGTGATTATTTAATTTTAATAAGGTGGTTTGGTTATTGAATTAAATTTTGGCATGGTTATAACATATAATATCCTTCTTTTTCATAATAATTAATATAAAAATTTATAGGACGAGTCACTCCTCCAAATTGTTTACCAAAATTATAAAATAATAAATATTTTAACCCTAAAACACCCCTCCCCTAAAGTATAAATAACGTATAATTTTCCTTGTAAAACCATAATAAATCCAATTTAGCTAGACCAATACATATCTGAATACATCCAAAACATATATAAGTACACACTTGGGGTTCTGGTCTCTCCGAAATACCTACCTATAAGGATTAAGATGTAATCCAAAGAAGATTTTCCAAAGAAGAGGTATAACACTTAACTAGGTTCTTTCATGTTTATTTATTCTTCTATGTCCATTAATACAAATCCTAACCATTATTAAATGGTATCATAAATATATGAAATATATGAAAAAATAATTATGTTTTTGGGAAAAGCCTTTTTTTCTCCTTTTCCATCATATACGAAATGAAAATGTCACTCACGGGTATATGTGGACTATAACCCCATGAAGCGATCTATTTTATTTTTCATCACAACCTAGTATATAAAGTAAAATTAATTAATAAAATTTATATATATGTTATTTCTTAAAAAATTATGATCTTGAAAATAAAATATATTACATTCCTTATTACCCTTCAAACCAATGGGAAATTATTACATCACTTGTGCATGTATTTGCACTTCCACCTCCACGAAGCAATGTGGATTTGTCTTCATTTCATAAAATCATGGACGGTAAAAATATTGTATTTAATATATAAAAATGATAATTATTTAATGATTACTATTTTTATATGATCAAATAATGATCCCTATGACCACATTCAACCTACCTAAGTTGTTTTGTGATTGTGAATAGAATGTAGTCAATACATTAGACAAAAACATTACAAATTTTGAAATTATATAGGTAATGGTAATATTAATTAAAATAGATGATAATATAATAATAAATTAAATTTTTTTAAATAATCAAATAAATAGTATAATTTTATTTTAAACGAGTTAAATTATGTACATGGAAAGTCAGACTTGAGGTAAGGGTTTCTTATCTCAAATTTCTTTCTTTGAGACTTATGTAAAATTTACCAATGTTATATTTTTTTGGGTGTATACAATACAATAAGAATTTATTTATCAAACATTTAATAAAATCCAAGTGATTCAATATTATTTTTCATGATGTCTACTTTAATTCTATTTTGAATCAAAATTTCTAAAGTCATAATTGATTTTTTTTCAGAACCTATTTTAAATATTTTAATGTCTTTTTTTCTGAAATTTTTCCTCCATATCTACATTTCGTAAAATTATTATTATTTTTATGATACTAAAATGATCATTTAAATTAATTTTATACTATCTTTTATATTCTATATAGTTTTTGATTTAGGTATTCCATTAACGTTTCCTATACAATCTATTTTTGAAAAAGTCTGAATGAAATATTTTTTTCATGTGTGAGGTATAAATAGAATTTATAGCCCTCACGAATATTATTATTATTTAAAATTCATCTATATATTTCATTTATTTTAAAGGATAATTTTATTTTTTATTCTTCTAGAAAATTTTCATTTTAAGAGTTTTCCAAAAAAGGAATTTTGTCCTAATTTTTATATGGTGTAAATGTGATTCAACATATAAGTTAAACAAATTTTGTTTGACGATTTTATGATGGAAATGAATGATTACAATGTTTTATTCTTATATGGTTTTGGAAATATGGTTAAGATGATGTGTCATCCTGATATATCTTATGATGATGGGTTATCCAGATATACCTCTTCAATGCATTGAGTTATGATTTTGTTCTCTGGGGAATTATATTGAAATTAACCGAGTTGTTTATTCCATTTGTAAGGTTTTTTGATAAGGGTTAATGTAGGGGTTTAATTAATATGATATCTCAATTCATATATAATACTTTTCATTTCATATTAATCATTTTTATATAAAAATATTGGTTTTACAATGAAATAAAATGATCGTATGTTTTAATAATGTTTAGGACCCTCAATATATTTAAAAGGATTTTTTTCATGGGTTATCTTGATTTCAAGAAAACCCTTATGAATATTATTTTTTCCTTCATTCCGTGTTATGAATTCTTTAATGAGAAAAATTGTTCAATAAAATGATTTAATGATTATGTAATAAAATATATGATATCAAAGTGTATTATGTAAAAGGGAAAAATTTATTATTTATTTCATTATTTTTCAAGTGAATTAATGTATTCCTATTTTATGTCTGTCATTAATCCTTTTCTACTCATCCCAATATTTAAAATGTTTTTCATTAGGAATAATGTTGGATATGAACTATATTAAGGTATATATTTCTACTTTGGTGTTCATTTTGTAATGAAGCAAAACTGACTTAGATGAAATAAATATTAAATTTAAGAATTTTGTTTTAATTGATAAATGGAAATCAAAGGAAGTGTTCAATTTTAAATATATGAGTTTCATATGGAATATTTTTATCCAATTATATAAAACACTAAAGATAAATTATAACAACACTGTAAAAAAGTGATATACTTCTTATTGAACTCATAATTGTGGGTTGTCAAAGGACTATGTCCTTTTAGTTGGCATCAAATAAAACATTTCGAAAAATTTATAGCTTAGGATGTAATTTCCTAAGGAAAAATTAGAGGTTAATATGATAGTTAGTGAACATATGTCCAAATTATTATGTTACCATATGTGTAATAACATAATGGAGAATTGAGCTTTTTTGGGGATTGTATAAAGATGGATAAAAAATAAATAAATTTATGTTAAACCAGTGGTATTAATTATAATGATTGAATTGAAGGATAAAGTGTAATATAATTTATTTTGTAATTTACTTTACTCATATGAACTATTTTCATTTAATATTTTAATGATGTTCTTTTCAACATATTAATGATCATTTTTCAAGATAGAAGGAAAAAAATCTCAAAGGAGCTTCTTATCCCTTATAGATGATTTAATCATTATAATTATTTTAAAATATAGATCAAATTATTTAAAGAGATTTTAAAGTATCTAAATATAATAGAATAAAATATTTCAAATATATAAACTTTTTATTTATCCATAATTTCAATAGATCATGGTATTCCTTTTCTTTTATTTTAAAATATCAACTCGTTCATCTCCCTAAAAAAGGAAAATACCACAATGTAGAAGAAAATTTATTTACTAAAATTAGGGAATTTTATAAAAACGTTGATGGAAATTTATGAAACATAAAATAAGATCCTGATATTTGAATTTAGGGTATGAATTATTTACTTTTAGCTTATCTATCGATAAATGATAATTATAAGGGTGAAATTTATTTAAGGTAGAGAATGTAAAATCCCTAATTTACAATGAATATTAGTTTTTAAAATATAATTATAAATTATAAATGAATATATTTCTCATTTATCAATTTTTTTATTATGTAAAGGGAATCCCAAAGTTCAAGAGACAACTCATCACATCTGATAAGGCTATGAGGATCAAACCCTTGACCAATGGGCGAAAAGGGCGCTACACCTATTACTATCCCATGTGCGATCCTACTTATATCTTCCATTTCATTTATATATAATGTTTTAATTTATAAATAAATTAATTTTTACGTTTATTATTATATCATCATAGTTATTAAGTCATTATTATCTAATGGTTAGCATAATATGATAAATTTTTTCATAGTCACTACATTGAAACATATTAAATTTAATGTCACATAAAATTTCATGGGAAATATATCATAAAAGGTTAAATATCATTTATAAACAAAAATAATACTTTATTTTACATTTAGAACTACATTATATGTCATATAAATTCTAAATGATATTTATCATATTCTATGTTCATATTTTTATTAATAAAGAAATATCATTTTAAAATGTTAGGTAGTACGTTTTTAGTAAAATAAAATTATTAAATATTTATTAATTTTACTTGATATTGTGATTACTATTATGTATAATGTCTTATTATCTCAAAATGGTTACAAATATTTGATAAATTAGTTTTCAAAAATGGAAAATGTCCATTGAATTATAATTTTAACTATATCATATATAATTTTTAAAACTAATTTTTTTCTCAATTATATAATTAAAATATTAATTACAATTTTTTAGAAGAATAATTTAATAAAATTAATATTTTAAATATAAATTAACAGTTAATTATGAATCATAAAATAAATAATATATCATAATAAATATAAATGTAGTCATTTGTAATAAAAAAAGTAGTTTTTATTCTAAATTATCTATTTTTTCCTGTATGATATGGTATTATTTAAATGGTAAATTTAATAATATTAGAAATTTAATTTGATATAAATTAAATTTTTTATATATTAATATCTAAATTATCTTAGGGTATTTTTTTTGATATTTAGTGTGAAAATGTTTATTTTTTTCTGAATAGTTAAAAATAGTTTTTTAATGTATTCCAAAACTTTTGTGACATCATTATGGTGAAAACAAAAATTAGAAATTAATAAAAAACTATTTCTAAAAAATAAAATAAAATTTTAGGAATAAAATTATGAATTTAGATGTGTATAGTTGGATTGATATACCAATGTTTGAAATTTGGAACCCAAAGATACATTTTATTCGACTAAAAAATTGTCCATACTTTTTTACCATTAAAAAGGTGGTTCAAATATTACACCTAGATTTGTTGTGGTGATAACGTCAAATTACTAGAAATATTTTAATAATAAAGCTAAAAATATATATTAATAATAAATCCTCAGAATTTTGTGGCAAAAATGAGAAAAGAATCCATACTTTAACCCTAAAGCACTCATATCCTCTATTATAAATAACCCCTCATTTTAAATTGGAAAACTACTTCACTTTCAATTTCCCTTGACCATGCCCTACAAAAATTCCTCCTCAATATCTATATAAATTTTTTAGATTTTCTTATATCTAAAAAATATTATCATATAAGGCCTATGTTTTAATCTGAATGAGGATTTCCAAAGAATTGGTATTACTCTTCACCTAGGTCTTTCGTGTTTATTTCATCCTTTAACTCCTTCAAAATTATAATAACAATAATTATATAAAAGCATAAGTATCTAAAATATTATAAAATGTCATTATGTTTATGTTAAAATCCATTTTCATAAAAGTTTCCATCCTATGGGAAAATAAGACATTGCTTGAGGGTACGTGTGTACTACCATCTCCATGAAGTGATTTGTTTTGGTTTTCATCACATCCTAATATGGATAGTTAAAAGGATATATGAAATAAATAAATAAATATATATATATATATTTATTACACAATCTAGATCCATTAAAAATAATATATTACATAACATCTTCCATTCCATCAATTAGAAAATGATAACGTCTCTAATGCATATGTGTAGAATACCACCTCCATGAAGTGATCCAATTCATTTTTATTTCCTAATTTAATGGATGATAATAAAATTATCTTTAATTTATAAAAATAATATTTATTTCATTTCTAAAACTATTTATTTAATAAAATAATGACCATGTTTCCATGATCAACATAACGATGTTACTTTTAGATTATGAATCGAACATTCTCAAAACTTATTAAGCAAACTTAACCGATTTAGTAACTATACTTAACATGATAATAAATGAAATAAAGAGATAATAAAATTTAAATAAAATGGAAAATAGTTCTTCAACATTTAAATAATTTATATATAAATATATTAACAAGAGATAAATAATGCATGTCATGGGTTCGACTCAATTTAAGGGATTTGTCATCTCAATATCCTTTGATATTTACTGCATTTTCACTCCAAGTTTTTTATATTGAATATACTTCCATATGTACATATTATGTCATTAACATACTAAAATTCCTGTGTTTTATAAATAAATTCACGTTCTATCCTTCAATGATACTTTTATTCAAAATTCACTCAAGTTATATTGTATTTTTATTGAAATATTATTTAAAAAACGTTAATTTTTATTTATAATGATTTTTGATACATATATATGTTTTTTAAAATGCATCACAAATTATATTATTTTAGTCAAAGGATTATTTAATGTCACTTTAAAGTACCTTTGAAATTCCTTACCATAACGTCCCACCTAGAGGACACTAAAATGGTGCTCCATGATGGTTCGTTATGAGGCCTCAAGAATGCATCTCCACACACCAGAGGATTATAACTATTGACAATGTAGAGAACCGTAGCTTGACGTACATGGACATTACATTACTTTTGTGGAATACTTAGTACATAACAAAAAAACACACACAAGGATCGTAATATTTTAGTGTCTTTGGAAACTCGGAACGTAATCTTCTAAACTTGGTGAAAGATCTTCAACATCTCCCATAAAGATCTTCTTTTTTTATATACCTAAAACCTTTCCTTATATCCTTGGGAAAAGAAAACATAAAAGGGTGAGCTCAAATGCTCAGTAAGGGTAAACAAAAGAAATATCAATCACATCATATACATAAGAACATAGCTTTTAGAATTCTTAACCTGCAAAAAAAGAGAGATCCTAATATCATAACATGGGATAAATCATAGAAGTGAAATGTAATCCCAATAATCATAACATAAAACAACAATCTTTGTGGCATACACACATAATCATAGAGAACCATTTCTTGTTATTCAAGACTCATTGCCAAGACTATCTTAGTGGACAAAGTCCCTTTCTGAATCGAGTAACCCTCGTTTCAGTCCTGTTTCACTAAACCGGTATAACCTACCATTCCAACCATGTCTATCTCATTAGATATAAAATCTTTACCCAATTCATTGGAGGGAGATATAGGTCCCACCCATCTTATAATGAATCCTTTCTTATGTGTGCCACAGAATCATAAAACATACATCATCGCATAACACATGTAACAAAAATGGGATTCTTGAAACATCATGACATCATAAATCAATTCATATAAGATAAAGGAATTCATAAAAATAATTCCATCACAACATGATCAAATCAATGTAATAATAGGGATAAAAACAGAACCCTTTATTATCTTAGATGTAAAATAATTTTGATAAAACACTTGAACTCCATTCTTGAGGAAAATAACCTTTCTTCTTCAAAAACATTTTTCCTTTCATAACATGTCATACAACTTTAAAATAAAAGAAGTTTATTAAAAATAAACTTGAAAACTTGTAAAGGAAGCTTCTTGGAAATAATGTTTTAAAAATCCATTCATGCCGTATAAGTTAAAAAAAACATTCTTTCATACTTTTGTCGGAAAAGTCAAAAAGTACCTCGTACGAAAAAAACGACAAAAGATTCCTTTCATATTCTTTACTAAAAACTCACCGAAGGGTAAAATTGGATTTAAACTATTTTAAGTGGATGGAAACAATATTACATATTGATGGAACATGGATGTGGATGATAAAATAAACCCCAGTAAATACCAAAGTATAAACAATCTCGGATAAAAATGAGATTGTGATATTTCCCTTACCTTAGGTCCGACTTGCTTTGTAAGTGTCCGAACCTCCTGTATAATGATTTAAATCATGTTATTGACTTATTAAAGAATCATATTCATTGTTATTATATCATATATGGTCCACTTATGACTTTATATTACCCGTTCTTTTGTAAATTTATGTTAAAGTAGCGTTTTGGGTAAAATCGTCTCATTTGTCGTTCGTGTTTTTAAGTTGTAATTATTCATGTGATTACTTAGATCATGATTACTTAATTCCAGAATATAAAACATGATTTATATATATATATTCAGAATATACATATATATAATAAATAAGTAAATGGAAAGAATTACACCGTTCATGGTGACGGTAGTCCGTACGTACGCATGAACGTTGTTTTCGTTTCCTTATTGAATTGAATGGAATTAAGTAGATGAAATACATATAAATATACATAAATCCAGTATCATTATTATGTCATATATTTAATTAGTACATATTATATACACTTTATAATCATTTATGAATGGTTAATCATTGAGAATGAATCTCATCGCGTCGTGGAGACGGTAGTCCGTACATACGCACGAGCGATGATATCGTTCCCATGGTCGTGGAATTGTGTTGAAGTGTATGTATAATATTTCAGTATCAATATTACTTTATAATAATCATATATAGTTACTCATTACACCATTATACCCATCCAATTAAGGTGGTGGCGGAAAATAGGTTACACCACGGCGTGGAGACGGTATTCCGTACGTACACACACGCGGTGATTTCCTTTTTCCGTGGGATGGATAGAAGGTGAATTAGGTTTGTTTCATATTTATAATAACATATAAGTATGTAAGTAATAATGATGTTATTAATTTATCATGAAACAACTAAATAAGAAGAAGTTGAAGAAGAAAGAAATTGGAAAGATCGGTAATGGATATTACCTCTTCTTTGGAATGCCTCTTTGAATCCTCCACTTAGGGAACTAAGATTTGACTTTGAAGAAGACCAAGACCTCTAAGATTATTCTAGGGAAGTGGAGAGGAGAAAATTGCAGGGGTTGGCCGAGCTTGAGTGCTCAATTTAGTGTGAGGAGGAGGGGGAGGAGGTGCCATTTTATAAGGGAGGAGAGGGGCACCTTAGGAATTCATAAAAATATTAATTTATAATAAATCTAACCCCACTTAAAAACCTCCAAAAATGACTCATACTCGAATATTAGATGATATAGGGTTTTAATATCATCAAACAATCAAATTTAGACATGTTTGGATCTTATTTTAAACCTTATCATTTTGATTTATCCTTATTTAATCTAATTACGTTTATTTGTGGTAATAAAATTCTAAATTTTAAATTATAACAAATAATTACTTATTTGATGTGAATTTTCCATAATTGTTTACTTTATAACATTATAGACCATATTAATATAAATTTTTAATTTTTTAAATATTTTTTTGATTTTTAAACAATTTTATAATATGTTATTTTTGTAAAATAACAATAGTGTCAACTTTGACACTATTCATTTATTTGAATTTAAATAAAATATATACAGAAGATATGTTCGAAATAAAAGCTTTAATATATTAATAAAAGGTCATATGTATCTATAAAATTAGTTTATCACATTAAATAGTTCATATAATATTTAATTTATCATTTTTAAAACCATTTATTTGGTTTATCTCTTAATAAAATAATTACTACATCATTTTTGTATAATTATTTAATATACTTATTTGTTGTATAAAAATTTAAAATAAAATCCTATGATGAAGATAAATATATTAACTTTCACAATAATACTTTTACTCGAATTTATCATCTTAAAACCACAATATGTAAATTGTTATATTTATTAAATTATGAAGGTGACAACTTTGGCGTCATTTAAAATAAAATAATATAAGTGTCATAATAGCTTGTATAAGACTCCAAATGGTCAAATATTCGACCATTGGATTATTATAGTTTCCATTTACATGTCCAATAAGTTTCGGTCAGGGTTTTGGGCCTTTTATGGTTACTATTAGTTTAATAAAAACTATATTCTTGATTTTTCACTAGATAAATAATTTCTACATCACTATTGTGTCACAATTAATGATAATTATTTAATCCCATAAAATTCTAAATAAATTCTCATGATGTATATAATTCTTTTAGCTTTCTGGAGACTATTCATGTTCGAAATTTTATGATGTTTATCTCTAATTTAAAATTTTTATACTTATAAGATTTAAGAGTGTGACATGTTGTCACTTTCTTTTGTTTTAATAATAATTAAATTATTTTCATGGTCAAAAGTCCATAAAATGAATCTAATCCGACCCTTAGTTGATATGGGTTTACTTTTAGCCATAAAATAGAATTTTTTCATTTGTTAGGGTAATTTTATAATATTATATTTACCCTTAATTACACGATTTACCTTTAACTATGGTAAATGAAATTTACCGTAGTTACTATTCATAGTTCCCAAAAATAAAAAGTATCCTATTTACATAATTTGTACCCACTGATTCCAAATATGGAATCCATTTTTTAAAATTCAATACAAAGAAGTTGCAAGAATTAAATTAAAATTTATCCCATTGTCGAATAAAAACGGGTTTTTGTTTAAAACATTGCAAAAGATTGAATTGATTTAACCTACGAATTAAAGGTAAAATCAATGCTAATGACATTCATTATATTAAATGGTAAAAATATATTCTATTTATACTTTAAAACCATTCAATATTATAATTTAACCACATAAGATATTACGATGAAAAAAGTTGTTTTTAATTAAAATATAGCGTGTTTTTAATATTCATTAAAATATGAAAGTTATCTGGAAAATATCAAAACGTTATCTAATGTAAATTTTTACATCCTGATTCAAAAGAAGAATTTTATTTTGTCAAATTGAACATATAAACATGTCAAAAACTAGATTTAAAGTGGGTGCGCCATCAAAAGGCGACAAAACTGCATTTTTTGAAAAATACTTCTTTTACCCGAAAAATTTATTTTGTTCTTATACCATGTTCTAGAAAATGTGTAAGATGAATAATAATGTTATAAAATTCAAAATTTAGTTAATACTATTCATAACGGCTAGTTCATGACAATATTATAATAATATATCATTGTTTATTAAAACCCGGTATTGCGTATAACACACGCTATCGAGGAAGGTCGCGATTGCGTGTAATGTAAGCCAAGTCAGGGATGCGTGTTGTGAAAGAATCCTTCATTGTTTCGTATAACAGAATCCAACCATATTTCATTTATACATTTAATATATATATATATATACTCAATGTTGCGTAGAATAACTATTATCAAAATTGTGTGTAACACGGTCCAAGAATAGTGTTGCGTATACTACAAGCTAATACGGTGTTGCTTATAGCGCAAGGTAATCTTGGTGTAGAATAAAACACAAGACATTAATGAAATTAAAAGAATATTTTTCATAAAATCTCGGGCTGTTACATTCTACCCCCCTTAAAATGAATTTCGCCCTCAAAATTCGTCGGGGTTATAAATGGTTTACTATTTGAAAGTTTCTTTAATAGAAACCCACATCGTAAAAAGGAATACCAAAACCAATCTTTAAAAACGAAAGTATGAAACGTAATGGTTACCCAAATAAACTAATCACTGGGATTCCACATAGGTAAAAATATGGATATGGAAGAGAAATCTAACCATCATGTTCTGATGGAGACTGGTAGAGAACATGGCTATGGAAAAGCCAGTAATCACAAATCCATAAATTTGTGATGATCTAAGGTACCATCCGATTCATCAGATATAAGATCACTAGGACAACATTTTTGGTTTTCAATATCATTTCCCTAAAGTTGAAAAAATTTGAATTAGAAGAAATACTTACTTGATTTTGGTACAATCTCACTGTTGTTCATGAATTGAACAATTTCCACTTCATCCCTTAAAGAAATGAAGTTGAATTTGTTATTCGTGATGTGTTAGCAGATCATGTGATAGAATGATGGGTCATTCCATCTCTTTCAAACAAAAGGTTATCAAAAGTTATAAGTCCATCTTGTTGTTAGATTAATCGTATATGGTTCCAAAAATGAACTTATACTTCATATATCAAACCGCTTAATAAAATAAAACTGGTTTATACTAACCAGGGACTTCCTGTAGGCCAGTGGTAGGCGATAAAGGCCAGTCGCACTTCGGTTGTGGGTTCGATTCCCACAGCCTTGTCTGACGCGATGGGCTGTCGCCCGTCCTGCAGGTTGTCCTTTTTCTAAAACTACATTACTATAACATCCCATAAATAATATCCAAAATCTTCTATCCTTAAACAATACTAACTTATGTCCAACATAATCCATTCTAATCATTAGGCTTATCCATAATACTGCAGTCCACTCTCATAACATAGTGAAAACGATTACCAGAAATTTAACACCATCGTCGATCATAAGATATGTTTTGTTGGTCACATTCCAAACATTCAAAGTCCTTAATCATGTATTCTCTTGAATACCTTAGTGAAAACATGAATGCAGTTAAAAGTTAACACTTTCCACATACCAAAATCCTCAGAATTCTATATACTCAAACCATGATATCACTTAGTCCTTATATCAATCATGAGCTCATGAATACTGTCAAATATTTAATGTTCTAGTTTTCCCTTTATTATGCACATATCATTCTTTTTCCAAAAATATCTCAATCACTTTCCATGGTTACTGGTACCATAAAATTTTTGAAAACCACAATAGACCTATACATAAATATTCCAATATTCTACGATACTATATACAACACTATTTTGGAATCCCATTACATAAACACTTAATCATTCCACCACATCATTTTCATATTCAACATCGGCAATAGTGATCGCATGTGACTTCCCTTTGTCATTTTCCTTAAGTTATTGCTCATGTTGATCATCACTAACCCTTGGATTAGGGCATTTATTGGCATAATGTCCCATCTACTTGCACTTGAAACATTGAAGTGTTGGTGGTGAGTTCTCTACAGTGTTTTCTTTTTTCACATCATTAGAAACCCTTTTTCCATTACTTCGACACTCATCTACTCGATGACCTTCTTTTCCACACTTAAACCATTTTCTAGTCCCTTTAAGACAATCTCCTCCATGCTTCTTTCCACACTTTGAGCATAAGGGAACATTCATTTTCTTTTCACCATTATTCTGAGATTTCTCCTTGAACTCCATCTTTCGTTTCTTTTCAAAACCATGAGATGGATATGTAACATCAACTTCCATTTCTACCATCATAGCACAACACACAATTACATCATAGCTACTGAAGTCTCGTATAGCTAATGCCCTTCGATGAATTGGTTTTAAGCCACTGAAAAATCGATCAACATTACTTTCAAGTTGGATGATAATGCCAGATGCATACCTTGCAAGTCTTGTAAAATTCTCTTCGTTTATACCAACAGATTCATCATCCTTCTGTTTCAGCTCCAGAAACTCCTTTTCCATATTCGTTCGAAGAATACGAGGGAAGTACTTACTGAAAAACAAGTTCTTGAACTCGTCCCATTCCGTGGAATCAATTTCATCTCTTTGCCTCGTATTCTTGATAAGATTCCACCATTGATCAGCGTCACCTTCCAAACGATATTCTGCTAAGATGACTTTATCATGTTCAGAACATTGAAGAACTGAAAATATATTTTCAGTGGTACTGATCCATTGTTCAACAACAAGTGGATCGGGAGACCCATTAAAAGAAGGTGGAGGTTGCCTCATGAAGGACTCAATAGAATATTTTTCCCTTCTTTGCTCATTTGGAAGTCCAGAATGATTCATAGCTTGTGTAAGTATAACAATAAGATTTTGCACTCCATCTCCCATAACATTTGTTTGTTCAGGAGGACAATCATTGCATTGTCCATTGCATTGATCAACACGGTTCCTTCGGGTTCCAGCCATCGTCTAAAACCCAAAAAGAATATTGTGAGAGGCAAAAATCATTCTAGGGAAAACAACATTATAAAGGGGGAGTATCCTCAATATCTAACTTCTTAGGTTAAATTCTATGATCGTTACCATAGTACTAGGACTGTATCTTATACGTATACTTATCCTTAGGGACATCCCTAGACATACCTTAGAAATATCTCTAGGGTTCTCACTAACGTTTTCGCATCCTAGTTTACCAAGTTTGACTAAACCTTTCCTCTGATACCATCTGTAGAGACCCGTAGCTTGACATACATGGACATTACATTACTTTTGCGGAAAACTTAGTACATAACAAAAAAACACACACAAGGATCGTAATAGTTTAGTGTCTTTGGAAACTCGGAACGTAATCTTCTAAACATGGTGAAAGATCTTCAACATCTCCCATAAAGATCTTCTTTTTTTTATACCTAAAACCTTTCTTTATATCCTGGGGAAAAGAAAACATAAAAGGGTGAGATCAAATGCTCAGTATGGGTAAACAAAAGTAATATCAATCACATCATATACATAAGAACACAGCTTTTAGAATTCTTAACCTGCAAAAAAAGAGAGCTCATAATATCATAACATGGGATAAATCATAGAAGTTAAATGTAATCCCAATAATCATAACATAAAACATCAAACTTTGTGGCATACCCACATAATCATAGAGAATCATTTCTTGTTAGTCAAGACTCATTTCCAAGACTATCTTAGTGGACAAAGTCCCTATCTGAATCGAGTAACCCTCGTTTCAGTCCTGTTTCACTAAACCGGTACAACCTACCATTCCAGCCATGTCTATCTCATGAGATATAAAATCTTTACCCAATTAATTGGAGGGAGATATAGGTCCCACCCATCTTATAATGAATTCTTTCTTATGTGTGCCACATAATCCTAAAACATACAACATCGCATAACACATGTAACAAAAATGGGATTCTTGAAACATCATGACATAATAAATCAATTCATATAAGATAAAGGAATTCATAAAAATAATTCCATCAAAACATGATCAAATCAATGTAATAATAGGGATAAAAACAG
This sequence comes from Viscum album, assembly GCA_963277665.1. NCBI lineage: Eukaryota > Viridiplantae > Streptophyta > Magnoliopsida > Santalales > Viscaceae > Viscum > Viscum album. The sequence continues at coordinate 1,928,004,405 of OY728160.1, forward strand.
AACCCTTTATTATCTTAGATGGAAAATAATTTTGATAAAACACTTGAACTCCATTCTTGAGGAAAATATCCTTTCTTCTTCAAAAACATTTTTCCTTTCATAACATGTCATACAACTTTAAAATAAAAGAAGTTGATTAAAAATAAACTTGAAAACTTGTAAAGTAAGCTTCTTGGAAATAATGTTTTAAAAATCCATTCATGCCGTATAAGTTAAAAAAACATTCTTTCGTACTTTTTTCGGAAAAGTCAAAAAGTACCTCGTACGAAAAAAACGACAAAAGATTCCTTTCATATTCTTTAATAAAAACTCACCGAAGGGTAAAATTGGATTTAAACTATTTTAAGTGGATGGAAACAATATTACATATTGAGGGAACATGGATGTGGATGATAAAATAAACCCCAGTAAATACCAAAGTATAAACAATCTCGGATAAAAATGAGATTGTGATATTTCCCTTACCTTAGGTCCGACTTGCTTTGTAAGTGTCCGAACCTCCTGTATAATGATTTAAATCATGCTATTGACTTATTCCAGAATCATATTCATTGTTATTATATCATATATGGTCCACTTATGGCTTTATATTACCCGTTCTTTTGTAAATTCATGTTAAAGAAGCGTTTTGGGTAAAATCGTGTTATTTGTCGTTCGTGTTTTTAAGTTGTAATTATTCATGTGATTACTTAGATCATGATTACTTAATTACAGAATATAAAACATGATTTATATATATATATATTCAGAATATACATATATATAATAAATCATTAAATGGAAAGAATTACACCGTTCATGAAGACGGTAGTCCGTACGTACGCATGAACGCTATTTTCGTTTCCTTATTGAATTGAATGGAATTAAGTAGATGACATACATATAAATATACATAAATCCAGTATCATTATTATGTCATATATTTAATTAGTACATATTATATACACTTTATAATCATTTATGAATGGTTAATCATTGAGAATGAATCTCATCGCGTCGTGGAGACAGTAGTCCGTACGTACACACGAGCGATGATATTGTTCCCATGGTCGTGGAATTGTGTTGAAGTGTATGTATAATATTTCAGTATCAATATTAATTTATAATAATCATATATAGTTACTCATTACACCATTATACCCATCCAATTAAGGTGGTGGCGGAAAATAGGTTACACCACGGTGTGGAGACGGTATTCCGTACGTACGCACGCGCGGTGATTTCATTTTTCCGTGGGATGGATAGAAAGTGAATTATGTTTGTTTCATATTTATAATAACATATCAGTATGTAAGTAATACTGATGTTATTACTTTATCATGAAACAACTAAAGAAGAAGAAGTTGAAGAAGAAAGAAATTGAAAAGATCGGTAATGGATATTACCTCTTCTTTGGAACGCCTGTTTGAATCCTCCACTTAGGGAACTAAGATTGGTCTTTGAAGAAGACCAGGACATCTAGGATTATTCTAGGGAATTGGATAGGAGAAAATGGCAGGGGTTGGCCGAGATTGAGTGCTCAATTTAGTGTGAGGAGGAGGGGGAGGAGGTGCCCTTTTATAAGGGAGGAGAGGGGCACCTTAGGAATTCTTAAAAATATTAATTTATAATAAATCTAACCCCACTTAAAAACCTCCAAAAATGACTCATAATCGAATATTTGATGATATAGGGTTGTAATCTCATCAACCAATCAAATTTAGACTTGTTTGGATCTTATTTTAAAACTTATCATTTTGATTTATCCTTATTTAATCTAATTAAGTTTATTTGTGGTAATAAAATTCTAAATTTTAAATTATAACAAATAATTACTTATTTGTTGTGAATTTTCCATAATTGTTTATTTTATAACATTATAGACCATATAAATATAAATTTATAATTTTTTAAATATTTTTGTGATTTTTAAACAATTTTATAATATGTTATTTTTGTAAAATAACAATAGTGTCAATTTTGACACTATTCATTTATTTGAATTTAAATAAAATATATACAGAAGATATGTTCGAAATAAAAGATGTAATATATTAATAAAAGTTCATATGTATCTATAAAATTAGTGTATCACATTAAATAGTTGATATAATATTTATTTTATCATTTTTAAAACCATTTATTTGGTTTATCTCTTAATAAAATAATTACTACATCATTTTTGTATAATTATTTAATATACTTATTTGTTGTATAAAAATTTAAAATAAAATCTTATGATGAAGATAAATATATTAACTTTCACAATAATACTTTTACTCGAATTTATCATCTTAAAACCACAATATTTAAATTGTTATATTTATTAAATTATGAAGGTGACAACTTTGGAATCATTTAAAATAAAATAATATAAGTGTCATAATAGCTTGTATAAGACTCCAAATGGTCAAATATTCGACCATTGGATGATTATAGTTTCCATTTACATGTAAAATAAGTTTTGGTCAGGGTTTTGGGCCTTTTATGGTTACTATTAGTTTAATAAAAACTATAATCTTGATTTTTCACTAGATAAATAATTTCTGCATCACTATTGTGTCACAATTAATGATAATTATTTAATCCCAAAAAATTATAAATAAATTCTCGTGATGTATATAATAGTTTTTAGCTTTCTGTAGACTATTCATGTTAGAAATTTTATGATGTTTATCTCTAATTTAAAATTATTATACTTATAAGATTTAAGAGAGTGACATGTTGTCACTTTCTTTGGTTTTAATAATAATTAAATTATTTTCATGGTCAAAAGTCCATAAAATGAATCTAATCCGACCCTTAGTTGATATGGGTTTACTTTTATCCATCAAATAGAATTTTTTCATGTGTTAGGGTAATTTTATAATATTATATTTACCCTTAATTACCCGATTTACCTTTAACTATGGTAAATAAAATTTACCATAGTTACTATTCATAATTCCCAAAAATAAAAAGTAGCCTATTAACATAATTTGTACCCACTGATTCCAAATATGGAATCCATTTTTTAAAATTCAATACATAGAAGTTGCAGAAATTAAATTAAAATTAATCCTGTTGTCGAATAAAAACGGGTTTTTATTTAAAACATTCCAAAAGATTGAATTGATTTAACCAACGAATTCAAGGTAAAATCAATGCTAATGACATTCATTATATTAAATGGTAAAAATATATTCTATTTATACTTTAAAACCATTCAATATTATAATTTAACCACATAAGATATTACGATGAAAAAAGTTGTTTTCAATTAAAATATAGCGTGTTTTTACTATTCATTAAAATATGAAAGTTATCGGGAAAATATCAAAACGTTATCTAATGTAAAATTTTACTTCCTGATTCAAAAGAAGAATTTTATTTTGTCAAATTGATCATATAAACATGTGAAAAACTAGATTTAAAGTGGATGCACCATCAAAAGGTGGCAAAACTGCATTTTTTGAAAAATACTTCTTTTACCCGAAAAATTTATTTTGTTCTTATACCATGTTCTAGAAAATGTGTAAGATGAATAATAATGTTATAAAATTGAAAATTTAGTTAATACTATTCATAACGGCTAGTTCATGACAATATTATAATAATATATCATTGTTTATTAAAACCCGGTATTGCGTACAACACACGCTATCGAGGAAGGTCGTGATTGCGTGTAATTCAAGCCAAGTCAGGGTTGCGTGTTGTGAAAGAATCCTTCGTTGTTTCGTATAACAGAATAAAACCATATTTCATTTATACATTTAATATATATATATATATATATATATACTCAATGTTGTGTAGAATAACTATTATCAAAATTGTGTGTAACACGGTCCAAGAATAGTGTTGCATATACTGCAAGCTAATACGGTGTTGCGTATAGCGCAAGGTAATCTTGGTGTAGAATACAACACAATACATTAATGAAATTAAAAGAATATTTTTCATAAAATCTCGGGCTGTTACAGACAAGGGTCTAAGGTGTGTTCATGGGTAGAATATTCCCTCATATTAGAGATAAAAATATCATAAATGACTAGATATAATCCATGTAGTAAATAATTATAGTAAAGGAGAAATAAATAAATTTAAATGGAATATTCTTTAATAATTAATGACATTATATATAATCCTAAAAAACAATGTCATTATACAAAACTACTCACCCATTGGGATAACCATACATACATCAGTACATAAAATAATTTTAAATTAAGGTTTGGGGCTCAACTACTATCTTCAAGCTAGACCACATACCTGATCTGCAGACTCTGTCGAGGTTCATCAACCTAATTATAAGAATCCACATGAGCAGATCTCCTCAATCATTGTTCCCTAGGCCTCAGCTCTAACCACCATTCATTTGAGATCAATATAAAATGTATAAATAAGTTATACATGCACATTTATGTGCAGGTGTAGGGGTGTGAACTAATCTCTATGAGACACCCCAATGATGAACCTATAATTTACTACCATATGTTCATGCTCATGCAATATCCTTATCCTAGCTGAGAAAAATATTAATGGTATATGAAACAGATGTAAACAATAGAAACAGGTCCTCAACCATTTCGTGGGTATGTTAACATAATATTGTTTACACAACAACATATTTTTTGAGTACATGTATTCATAGATATATATTATTTCCCATATTTATACATGCATGTGTTCATATACAATATTATATAAGAAAGGCCAAAAATCATAAGGTACTCAATCCACATAAAATCTCTAGACCGATGATCTAATCATTTTGACATCTCGTAAAAATTGTATTGATCTGAATATCATACCACTATATCCATTCACCATTAAGGTGATATTTGGGTCCATAATAATAATTGATAATACATTTTCCATCAAATTCCAAAAATGTCTCTCTACAAGTTACATCACTATAGGGGGATACAAATCCTAACACTGGGTTCACCCATCTATGCCTCTAATAACTATAATAAATGATATTGTGTTCTAACTAAAAAATATGTAAATATGACACTATATGAACTTCGAAATATAATTATTTATCATGTGTCAGATCAACATGGAAAAATCCAAAGGGTAGTAATGTACAAGGCTTCCAAATAAGATGGATACATGGAGTTAAAATATCTATGCAATCCATGTGAGCTATGAATATAGATAAAATGATTAGAAGTGTACTAGGCATCCAATAATTCTAATTAAACATGATCCAAGGAGAAGAAATGTCTAAGGAATCCTAATGAGTTAGATACAAGGAGTATAAATGTACAATGAATATAATCAAGCTAATTAAATATGATCCAGGGAGTATAAATTTCCATGGAATCCTAATGATTTAGATCCAAGGAGTATAAATATCTTGGGCATCCAATTAATCTTATTAAATAAGATATAAGGAATATAAATGTCCAAGGAATTCTATTGATTCATATCCCATGAGTCAAAATGTCAAAAAATCCAATGAAGCTAATTAAGTTGGATCCGTGGCGTATAAATATCCAAGTCATCCCATCAATAAGTCTATCAATATGAATTCCAATAAGTACATCTAGAAATACTTGACAAATATTAATTAACCATGTAATTCTCCATAGATAGATCCAAGGAAGTACCTCTAGGTATCTCCAACCAATAATTCTCAAAATCCAGATCATAGGTAACCCATCTAGGTATCCCAGAGAATATGGTCTTACCCGGATAGGATCCACCATTATAGCCAAGTAAACATATATAGTAATCATGAATGTATTAGAAATAATCATGTGAAAGAATAAACAATGATTGAGGGTGGTCGAATGCATAAAACCACCACTACATCCACAACAACACATGATTACTAGTTGGGTACATGTTCTAAGGTGACAACCTCTACCATCTCCAGCTAAACTAGATGTTCTAGCACTGGGTTTTTTGAGCATCAAGTCACCCACTGGGTCCGTCATGTCTTAACGTAAGAGAGTAAACCTACTATGGATCCTCATCGGAGTTGGTGAAATTAAGAATCCAACATGAGATCCTATATGATAAATGAAAAAAATAATACTATATAGGATACTTGGAATAAAACATAGAAGAAGACATTATAAATGGTGCCCTCAATATTTTATTAAGAAGTAGAGGAATCCTACACTGGATCCCCAAAAAAACTAATCTCATGACCTCCCGGGCAAGAAGGGATAATCTCACAAGGTAGAAATCCCTAGAGGAAATGATACAAAATAATTTATCAAGAGATATATATCATGAATTATCTTATATCAAATATCACCCTCTAGATATAACTTAATTCAATTGTTGGAGGAAGAACCACCCCAATTTAGTAAAAATATTCAATGCGTCTTTAGAGTCATCCAGTCACCTCAAGGGTTTAAACATCATGATCTAATTAGAAATATTGTTAATATGGACTAATCGTGGATAAAATTTGGATAATTGGGATAAAATATACAATATATATGAAAATGACTAAAAATTGTATCGAAGATGGAGTACATGTCATGTTAGTCCTAGCACATGGAATGTGCCCTCATAACCCCACCTGGGCATGTACTTCAGCTAAACAAGGCATGTGAAGCCCTTGTACATTCAAGGTCCATCATGGAAAAACATGTACCCAACCCAAGGTACCATCCTATGTACCTCAAATGGACTATCAATGTACTTTTCCTAATTGTTTCCTTTTTCACATTATGAAACCCACATGAGGTTTTCCCACATACTCTGCATGACACTGTGCCCCTACACAGGTTATCTGGCAGAGTACTTGGCTGCACGACTAAGTCCTAGTACATGGAAATCATACGTCAAACATGGTTTGTACCTCTAATGGTATATCTTCTCTAATAGGAAGAACAAATGCTGTGTGTTCTGGAACCTACACTCCATGTGATCATGATTCCTGAACTGGAAACCCTTCAAATCATCCAAAACCACTATTTCCCCCCCAAAACAACAGAACAACAAAAAAGGGGTCCTATGGAAGAATATAAGGGATTTACAACTCGAAAATGTTGATTCTTGTAGATATTAGAAAAAATCATAAAAATGGATTACCTTTGTTTATAATATACCAAATCTTCACCAATTTCCACACTCAATAGATACAACATAGTGATCATGCTTGTCCCAAGCTCCGCGTCGGTTCCACTCTACATCTCTCTATCTATCTAACTGTTCTTCTATTTACCTATCACTATTATATATTGGTCATATGAATGAGGATACCAGTAGGGGGTGTGGATGAGAATCCAAGGATTAATAAAGAAAAACAATGAAAACAATAAAAAGGTATAAAAAGGGAAGGAAATGAAAAGGGGGTCTGGCCTAGCCTTGGTACCCTACATGATATTTCGACCCTTATAAATAAAAATATCCATTCCTAGATCAAAGATAGAAGAAAAATATTAAAATATGATAGTCTTTGAAAAGATATGCCTAAATCCACCTCTGTGAATAAATTAAAATTTATTTAATTATATAATAAATATTAATGATTCTGCAAAAATTTAATTGGCTCCAAAATCATATCTTAGTCTAGAAAACCTATTTCTAGACCAAAGGGGAGGTTACAAAGATTATCTGAGATCATATTCTTGGGGTAAGTAACCATTTAACCCCTTATAAGAATTCGATGGTAAAAATTAAATTTTCTGATCTAAATTCTAGTTAGGAAAAACAAGGGTCCTTATAATATCCTCAAAATAAACATTATCATCCATGAGAATCATTAGTGTAAAAAAATAGAATGCATGATATTAGCCCTATCATCCATACAATAAATCCATTTTGACTATCCAATAACTAGTCTCATGACATCAACAACTCTCTCCTATATGAGGGATATTTAACAACGAACAATCTAGTTCTTCCCACCATAAAACCACCACAATCAGCATCTCAAAACAAAATTTGGAGCTAAAAAGTTCATGAATAATGATAAATATCAACCAAAATGTGGGTTACCACCCTCAACTACCAATGGTGCACTCAACACCATATGGATTACCTTATACCTCTCATTGAGCGCAACCTAAACTGGTTCCTTCATCAAGCTAAGAAATATATTTAAAAATAAGATTATCTTAGTGTGAATATAATGCTATCTCATTATACTCAGAATTTTGGAAGGATAGAGAATTATTTTCTATAACTAGGAGTAAAATAAAATTCCATAAATGAGTGTGTATAGATCTCTATAAGAAATTATCACATCAAATAGTCTAACTTGACATAAGACAACACTTGACATGATATCTATCAACACATATTTTTAGGTTAAAACATGGTCAACCATATCATTACACCTGGATTATTATCAATTCAATATCTACCATGAAGGGACAATTTTCATTTAACCACAACCCTTGAGGAACTATTCCCACAACAAGTGTATGAAATCATCGATCCTCAGATCACACATGACCACTCACTAATTTTTGATTTAAATGGTTCCACACACAACCAGTATATTACTTTATCTCTATACTAACACACCTATGAGTTTTCCATCACAAGACTAATGTTACAATTCTATATAGAACATCAGTCCCATTAATTCATCATTTCATTTGGAATCCTCTTCAAAATTGGGGAACCCACTCGTGCCATGGTTTATTATATGACCACCCATGACGTGAATTATTTCTATCCTTGAGTGGATACCGACACTTTGACAACATTAGAAACCATTGAAACACTAGTCATTAGGTTTAAGTACCCAAAAAATCCTTCCTATAAAATCCGGTCTAGATACTAAATCACTCTAGGTGCTTCACAACAATCCTGAGGCATAAACATTCTTATATATCAAAACTCGATCACCTATCATGCATCGATATCAAAAGATTCTTAACACTAAGGAAACTATCAAAATGAAATTCAAAAACATAGTCCAACCGTACTCACATGTTTCCCTTAATCAAAATGAAAATAAACCTACAAGGGTCTATGTCAAGGCCAACAGACTCTAGGTCTCCCACTTAGCCCTACTGATAATGACTCTTAATGGAAAACAAGGTCAACCCACCTTACCCAAAATATCAAACCACCCACTAACCATCCTCATAAGGTTTATTTAATTAGATTACACAATAAAAACACATAAGAGATACTAAATTGTCACTAATTGGACATCTATATAAAGAAATATTTCCTCAAGGAATAGATCACTAGAGATATCCTAGTACCTATTGACATTGAAGTAATTTACCCAAGTAGATAACCACACATGAATTTTTATTAAGAAAAATTCCTTCAATTCTATATAGGTAAACATTATATAGATTCTTACTTACACATTAAATAAAAAGGCATGAGTAAAAACACCATATGAGGGGTTCAAGATTTGGGAATAATGTGCCCTATCAACCCACTAGGGTCCCTGCACCTCATGTGCATATGGAATGAGTCATTATCTTACACACTAAATGTCTCAATATAGATCCAAATAACATGAGGTTAGACAGAAATATATATACAAGTCAGCCCAATTTATTATAATTACACCGATAACAATTAAAATAAAACCCCATTTTGAATTTTCTGTCAACATAAAAAATTGGCCTCTATCATCATTGAAATCACACAATATTAGGGCTATATCATGTGAATCCTATATGATAAATATGATGTAAGAGATGCCTCTTCCATTTTCTATCCAAGATTTAAATTATCATTTCCATATAATTTTAATCACATGCTATATAATCTAAACCTAATAGATCATGAGAATTTAAGAAAGTGAAATCATTCTTGTTAAACTCATTATTATGGGTTATTAAAAACATGAGTCCCTGTATTAGGGAAAATGTTTAGACAACATTATAGGTTCAATGTTTCTTATTTTATAATGTGATTCATATTATTTATAGTTCCCTATAATCACAAAATATTAACAAAGATTTTATAATGCTGTTTTTTAGAAATATAAAATAGTCATTGCTATATAATTTTTATCATAACATATGAAAATAGTTAGACTATAGATATTTTCTAGATTATATAATTAAAAGATAAATTCTACTTAATTTGAAGAATAATTTCACAAAATTTAAATGTTTTAGAATAATAATTAATTAATTATAAATTATATAATAAATATTATATAATTTAAAATGTAAATGTAATCACTCATTATAAAAGAAAAAGTTTTTATTCATATCAAATTGTAATTCCAAGTATTATATGGTTGTATTTAAAATTTAAATTACATAATTTTATAAATTTAATTAAAAAAAGAAATTTAATTTTTATATTATATCATTTAAATTAATTTATGCTGAATTTTATAGTATTCTTGTAATAATGTTGATTTTTTTGTGAGTAGTGAAAATTAATTTTTTATGTATACCAAAATTTATATGGAAACATTATAATAAATACATGAATTAAAATTTTTAAAAAATATATTACTAACCTAATAAAAATTTAATTATTAATATTATAATTTTTAAAAGATTAATTTAAATTTATAAAGCTAATTTTAAATTTTGATACCAAAGTAAAATTTTATTTGAATAAAAAATTATTTTTGATTCTTTTCTTAATAAGATATTTTAAGGATCATATTCTATTTTATAATGTTTCTAATGTAAAGTACCACTATTTTCTATCAATAAATCAAAGAATTCATAGGAATCATAACTACTCAAAATTCATAGGCCAAAATTATAAATTAATCAACATTTTAACCGTAAACACCTCTCTCCTCAAGTACGATACTGCCTCTATTGTCCCTTCAAAAACCACTTCCATTCATATTATCTAAAAAATACTTAAAACAATATCTCCCCAACATATCTATCTACATAATATATATCTTTATATTCCCAAAATCCAAATAATTGAAGGCTTAAGGTTTAACCGAAACGATGTTTTCTAATGAAGAGGTATAACTCTTAACAAAGTTTTTTCATATTTATTTCTTATTATACCTCGTTCAAAACTATCAAAACCAAGATGTTATAATAACATATATATCTCAAATATACTGAACAATTATTATGTTTATGGTTCATGCCTTGTTTAACTATTTTTTTTCACCCAATGGGAAATGAAAACATCACTCATGTGTGCGGGTGAACTACTACCTCCTTGAAGCGACTTGATTAATTTTCTTCAAAACATAATATAAAAATTAAAAAATTATAGATTAAATATATATATACTATATTGATGAAATAATTATGATCATACAAATAAAATATATTATTTACCATATTACCCTTACATCTGTTGGAAAATGATAATGTTGCTTGTGTGTCTGTGTAGACTACCATCTTTACAAAGTGATGTGAATATTTTTATTTATATTTTCCTATAATTGTTATTCATAAATTTTAATTTCATATTAATTTTTTTTATTTCTTTATTTATATTCTTTATATGATAGAGTAATGATCCCTTTGACCATGGTTAACCTACTTATGTTTTTTGGGATTATGAACCCAACATCCTCAAAACATTCGACATGAACATAATCGATTTAGTAATTATATTAAATAAGTTAATAAGTTAAATAAATGGCATAATATTAATGGAATAAACAAATAAAATTTCATGAAACATTTAAATAAATTATATATGTTTATATTATATGTGTTAAATTATGTATCTTGTGTGTAAGATGTTAAATAAATAAATTTCTCATCTCAAATTCCTTTCTTTGACACTTATCCCATTTCACTACATGCTTTCTTTTTTCGGTATATATATTGAAATATGTTTTAATTTTAATGTTAATTTATTAAAATTCATGTATTTGGTAAATAATTGTCATGTTAAATCATTAAATTTTTTTATTTAATATTTAATGTAGATGTAGGATATTTTCATTAAACAATTCTTTAAAATATTTTAAATTTCTCCTTCCAACACTTTTTAACTGTATCTATATTTCATAAAATGTTTATAAAATGTTATTCTTATACTCAAATTTTTTATTATACATCATTTTAAAATATATTTTACATTTCATAGATTGGTTTAAAAATGAATCTTCCTAATAAGTTTTATATAAGTAGTTTTTGAAAAATTATTGAGTGAATCATTTTTTTGAAATAGTTTAATTTGTGGAAAATAGTAAAAAATGGTAATTTAAGATATATATAAATTATATGATAAATAAACTATTCCATAATTAATTTATGATTTATTCAGAAAAATATCTGAGAAACATTAATTATTTATATTTATTTATTTACAATGATCAAGTTATTCATAGTCTTGAGCCAAAAATAATAATCTAATGATTAAAATAATGGGAAAACACCCCTCTACTCCCCTATAAATAATTCCCATCACAACCTCTTTTCCTCACACCTTCCTTCATTTAATACTTATCCATATTATACCCAAATAGATTCCAAGGCAACTCCCCCCATATAAAATCCCCATATATAGGATACCTTAGCAGATTACTTGTACTAAGGAGAACACAAGAACCACTAGGAAAATAAATTAAAAGAAATTACAAGGAATGAAAGGGGATTTTAACTCTTGAATTTCACCTTCTTGAGAACCTCCTTAGGGAAATGGTTTTGGTCTTTTAATGAGACCAAGTGATCCTATATGTGGGGGAGGGTCCTTGGAAGCAATATGGGTATAATTTGGATAAGGATTAAGTTAGAAAAGGTGTGAGGAAAAGAGGTGGTGATGGGTAGTATTTATAGGGGTGGGGAGGGTTGTTTCCCATTATTTTAGTCATTAGTTTATTATTTTTGTCTCAAGACTATGAATAACATGACCATTATATATAAATAAATTAAAATAATTAAGGTTAGTTAGAGATTATGGTGAATAAATAATAATTTAATCATGGAATAATTTATTTTACTTAGAATATATATATATATATATCCTAAATTACCATTTTTTACTATTTAACAAAAATTCAACTATTTTATAAAAAATGTAAAAATTTACCCTAATTTTTTATTTATAATTCAAAAAAATCCATTTTTTGAATACAATTTTCAATATATGAAAATTTTAATTTTATATTAAATTTATCATTTATTTGAAAATTTCCAATTTTATAATTATAACTAATTTTTTGAGATTTTAAAAAATTAACAGAAGTATAAAAAAATTATCTTATAAAAATAATATGAAAAATATAATTTTATGAGTGTATTTTATGAAAATAAATTATATTTTTAATCATTATATTAATTAAAAAAATTTAAATAAATATTTATGAATTATATAAATACCAATACTTAATTTATCATTTTTAAATATTTTTATACTTATTTCATGATATAAATATATTATATTTTCAGTCTTAAGATTCACAAATTTTATTTATACATTAAAACATGAAGTTACTATTCTATTGGATAAATTACAATTCCTAAGGGTCATGTTACAATTCCAAAGGTCTAGTTTCTATTCCATTGGTGTAGGATCTTTAATTTTTGAAAAATCCGATAATGTAATTAATTATTAATTTGTAAAGTTTTTATTATGGTCTCTATGTAATTTTATGTGATTTCATTTATATGATATAATTATATGAGAGTAGAAATTTTGTAGATAAAATTTTGGGTCGTTATATTTTCCCCCCTTTTGAAATATCACCCTTGAAATTTTGTTTAACATAAACAAGTGATGGTACTTATCCTTCTTCACCTCCTATAATCCCCATTTCACTTCTTCATTATTATGGTTCCTCCATAACACTTTCACAAGGTAAGTTTCCTAATTATGTAGAGACTTATATCTTTGGTCTAGAATCATTAAATGCTGGTCCTCATAAGTGATATCATCATCTAGATATACCACCTCTAACTTTAGTACATGTGAGGGGTTTATTATGTACATTATTAAAATAGATACACAAAACATGTCTAGAATTTGAGCTGTATTTGGTGTAAGTGAAAAATTATGTTACACTACTCATGTTGCAACATGGATCACAGAGGTTCCAATGTACCATGGGCTATGCTTCCCTTTATTTCCAAACACCATGACTCACTTGTATAGTGATATTAGAAGAAAGACCTTATCTGCAATATTTAAATCCAAGTCCTTTCGATAGTTGTTATTATAAATCTCTTACCAACACGAAAATGTTTTGATTTTTAGTTTGATAGATTGAACCATCTCTATCATCATTCTCAAGATATCCAGTCCAAGTTGCTTTCTTTCGCCAACTTCTTCCCAACAAGTCAGAGTTCTACATAGTTTTCCAAATAATGCCTCAAAATGATCCATATGGATACTCTAATAGAAGATCATTTAGTATGTCAAATCAAAAAATGTGATATACTATTCCCACCCACCTTTACATATCATTGAACAATATCTTACCATTTCCCTAAGTTTCTGAATTTTCCTTTTAGATTGGTCATCAATTTAGTGGTAATATGCCATGTTGATTTCATTTTATTACTTAAAGCATGTTGAAGAATCCATCAGAATTTATATGTAAAACATGGATCATGGTCAGAGATAGTAGAGAGTGGTACCCCATGTATTTTCTCCACTTCATTCAGATATATCTTAGCAAGTTGTTCAAGTGAGAAGTCTTCTTGAACAGAGATATAGTAGGAAGTGTTGGTTAGTCAGTCCACCACAACCCAAATCACATTGTTTCCTTTGGATTTCTTGGGGAGATCAGTGACAAAGTGCATAGTGAAATTATCCAACATCCATATGGGTATATGAAATCATTGAATCATCATAGAATACTTCCATCACTCCACTTTAATGTTCTTACATGTCAATCATAATAAGATTTAATTCATAATATCATTCATTAAATTATCCCAAAAGAAGTTCCCATGAAGATCATGATACAAATTTGTATTCCTAGGATAGATATATAATTTTTAGCTATGTGAATTATCCAATAGCTCCATCTATATCGAAGGCAATGAAGACATAAAAAATACTTGTTTCAAACTAAATCACACTCTCATCATAAATTTAGAACTCTTACAACTTCCCTTTAATTCATTCACCTTCTTTTTTAACTCCAAATCATCCCTTTGTGGATCCTTAATATTATCTTGGATATATGGTACATAAATAATTTGGGAAAGGTTTTATGTGTCCCCTTATATCATGATTTATAAATGCATAATTTTCATATCCATAAAGATAGGGTCCTTCAAAATCCACAACATGGATCGAGATGAAGGTTATTTTCTGCTAAGATCAGCAACTACCTAGTTCTAATTCCCATAATAATAGTGTATAGAGCAATATTATTCCATGAATAACTCTAACCATCACCTTTAAAACATGTTGAGATCCTTTTTTGTGAATATTTAATTTAGTCTCCTATTATCACTATATATGTCACAGTTCTCACGATATAGGTAGTACCACCAGATTTGCAATGAAAAAATAACAACTTCAAGCTCCAGATCATGAATTAGGTAGTTATTCACATGGATTTTCAAATACCATGAGTCATAGGCTATCAACATTAAATTTATCCTCAATAAAAACCCAAACATTTTTTAATCATCACTTTATATCATAAAAATTTATTTACTTGTCTGTAATGTGAGTATTTGTGTAGTGATCAACGTTTTCTTTAATTTCGTAAAGCTTTTCTCAAATTGTTTTTTCCATACATACATTTCCCCTTTCCTTTTTAACATAGTCAGTGGTCTATAAAGTAATGATAAATTTCTCACAAAATGTTGATTGTACGACGCTAATGCAAGAAAACTAGGGATTTTTGTGAAACTAAAGGGTCAGATCCATTACTAAATTGCGTTTGTTATTGAAGGGTCAACAGATATTCCCCCACATGGTATAATTTGTCCTAATATTGGGACTTGTTGCATATATAAATTACACTTATAGAACATGGAGTAAAATTTACCCTTCTTTAATGTGGCCAATACAATACTTAAATCTTCTTAATGTTCCTCCTTGATCATTGAGTAAATGATAATATCATTTATAAATACTTAAAAAAATTCATGGTTGTTTTTAAATACTATTTCATTAAATCCATGATGATCACAAGGGAATAAGTATGTCTGAAGGGAATTAATTGAAAATCAAAGTTCTTATAACATGTACGGAAGACAATCTTCTAAATATCTTCATTCTATTCCCTTAGATGTGATATCTCGAATGAATATCAACCTTTGAAAATTACCGGTCACCTCGTAGTTGATCATTCAAGGAATTAATCCTTGGAAGAGTATACATGTTCTTTACAGTGATCTTTTTTATTTCCCAATAATTGATACATATCCCCATTGATCCATCCTTCTTCATGAGAATGATCATTGGAAAACCCCAATGTGATTCACTTGGGAATATGAAATTTTTTTCCAAATGCTATTGTAGATTATTATTGAAGTACTCTAGTAGTTTGACCAAGGCCACAATGTTGGGGAATTTAGAGATAGGAGTAGTTCTATGTATGATTTATACTAATAATTCTACCTCATGATCTGGGTGAAATCTAGGTAACTATCCTGGAAATACATCACTATATTCCCTCATAATGGAAATTTCCCCTAGGTTGACTACATCCATAAACTCAACCATTTGATACAGTTATGCTTCTTTGGAGGGAATCAACACCCACAACCTTGAAGGATTTTACAAAGGAGATTCATGATCTTCCATGGATTAATAAAAGAGAATGAGATGGTTTGAAATATGAAATGATATTTGCATTTCCCAACTATTGAAGTGTACTCTATATAACCAATGACAATCCATCCAGAGTATAGTAACAAATTCCTCTAAGGAATTTATCATGTTATTTTTTAAGAGAATATTCCCACATTTGACAACAAGATAAGTTTCCAACACTTTCTTTTCAATGATCACACAACTAGGTGTATTTATTGATCTATCTACTTCTATATTTTGGGTATTTGATTCAATAGTTCTCGAAAACATTCAAGATTTAACGAAATATGTAGAATATGAATCAAATAAGACTTTTTTCATTATTTAATGAATATGAAGTTTAACTTATATTAATTAATTTTCTTCCTCTACTTAAAAAGTAGTAATGGAATAATCCTTCCCATTATCCTTTTTATATGGTGGATGATGATGCTAATTACCCTCGTGGACTCAAGGTTTATTGCATTGGCTTTCACAGTTCTCTTTATCCCATCAATTATAGCATTAGACCATGGGTTTGTTCTTTTATTTCATCCATTTTATCTACTAACTAATTAATGTATCTTAGATATTCATGAGCTTGGTGGCCTTCTATCCCACACTTATAGTGTTTCCCCATATCTTTAAGGCAGTTCCCATGATGCTTCATCCCACATTTTTGAAATTTGAGTGGGTGATTTTTCTTCTCATATCTATCATGAGATCCTCCTACTTGAAACTACATCTTTTATCTCTTTTCACCATAGTCCGGAAATTATTCTCCAAACACCATCACAACATTTAGATCACATATAAAAATATCTTTATAACTCCAAAATTCTCAAATAACTAGATCCTTTTGAAGGTGGTGTTTTAATCCACAATAAAATATATCAAATTTTCTAACATTGTTTATAAAAAAACCCAAAGCATACATTGAAATCCTGGTGTGAAATTTTCCTCTTAGGCCTTGACTAATTGAACATACTTATGATTTATCTCTACGAATTGTTTTTCTATATTTTTTCAAAGAGTTTGAGGAAAACAATTGTTAAGAAACATTATCTTAAATTCTCCCACTACATCTCTTAAATTGTTTCCTTCTCCTTGGTTCACTTAATCAACTCCCACTATTAGTCAACCTCTCCATCTAGATGGTAAAATCTATTGTCAAATTCTTCATCTCAGAATAGTGAAGAACAATAGATATCTTCTCCTTTTAGTTGATCCACTATTCGATGACTAGTGGATCATAAGATCCAATAAATGTCGTTGATTGTTTCTGTATAAAGGACTAAACAGCCAGCTGATCCCTCTTAGGTGAAAGGGGATGTTCCACATTGTTCATGTTATTGTTCATATATTGATATATCTAGTAATGATTTTTTTTTGAAATTTCAAACTCCACCTACAACGGAATTAGGGATGTCATTCATGAAATCACTCCATATTGACTCACAATGATTTTTGGAATAGTTAATAATAGTTCCCACAATTTTTTAAAATAAAAAAGTTCATAACAAAAAATAAGTCAAGAAGTCAGGAATAATTTACCCCTTTCTGAAATTAACTCTAATAGAATATAATATGGTATCCCTATGTTTAGAAAATCTTCTTGTGTGAATACCTATACTTAGTCTCATTCTATGGGGTTTCACTATGGTTTTCTAATTATGATTCACATATTTACTAATCCTTGATATAATACCAAATATAATTACACAACTTTTTCATACATGATTATTGCATTATTTTAAAGATAAATATAATAAAACCATTAAACAATCGGGATAAAATGATTTAGTGTCTTGGGAAAATCAATGGCATATCTAAATTTTAAAAAATAAAATATGAAAAATTATTTAATTCTTTCATATCTTGCATATTTTTTTTACTTCAGTACTATTTTGTAAAAGTAACCACAGACGGATATACATAAAAGAAAGGGGTGAGCTAAAAGCATAGTAAGAGGATATATAAGAACATGGATCAAAATAAAATGGGGTGAGCTTCATCATCATAATCATAACAGAATCATGGCATCATCCTCAAAATCCTGAGAGGAATCATTATATAGAGTCATGGAATGTGGCCATTCATAAAAATTAGAAATCATGTATTAGTGTCCAACTACAACACAACGTTTTGACAAATCTAGAATCATGTTCACACATATTTAAATTTATCTCATAAGATTAAAATAATTATCCAATTAATTAGAGAGATATCTAATTTTTGGCTCATTCATCACATTATAACATTAACATGTTCTATATAATTTCAGGTTCACTCTTCACATCATAACATTTAAATAATCTTGCATTCCACATAGAAGATATATCAATATAGGACATAAAATAACACATGAAAAGGAACGAGTTTCATTTAATAAAAAATAATTTCATAAATAAACATTGGGGTTACCAAAATGAATAGGGAATAATGTAATTAGTTTAATAATCATCAATATTTATTGAGGAACAAACCATATCATGAAAAGTAAAAGTTGTGTTTTTTGAAAGAAGAGTTATTTTGGAAAAATCATTTAATTTTTTATAAATTCATATTAGAATCATGTATATCATGAAAATAAAAGATAAGGATAATGAAATTATATTTAAGTAACATCAATGGAACACTCATACTGAAAATAGAGTGAAATATGGAAAACCCAAATGAAGAGAGTTGGGATTGAAATTCCCCTTATCTTTTGTCCAAGTTATTTTTTTCACCTTAAAATCCTATATAATAAAATTATAATAATTAATTAACAGGTAAAGAACCTTTTATACATGTATGTGATTTATTATAATTTTATTATGTTCATTTATAGACTTTTATATGAGTTATATTGTTCAATTTCATCATTCATAAGTGTTCATTTTTCATGGTTTTCAAGATCAGTTCAATTGAATATGAGTATAGAAGTCTATGTTGAATGAGTATAACTATACAAAATAAAAATTATATCTTACTAATTAAAATAATGAGGTTTAAATTGTTTATATATTTTATTTTGTTAAATTTTATGAGGATTAATAATTAGATAAAAGGATACTGATAATCATTTAGATTGGGGGGGGGGTTCGAACATCACATTTTTTTTGGATTAATTATTTATTATTATTTAAATAAATTAATTATATAAGAAAAAAATAGTTATTAAATACATTTTACATTATTTTATAATATTTATAGTTTATTTATTAACATCCATGAAGGCATTAATGGAAAATGAAAATGCATCATCCATGTTATTGGTAAATTGACACATCATATGTGATTATTTCATTTTTAGAATAAAAGAGAGAGAGAAAGGATATTGGTGATGGATCTTAAATTAACATGATAAAATTATAGTAAAAAATATACTTGTATTATCATGAACATTGGGAAAAGGATGTGAGGATAGAATAAGAAAAGAAACAAATTAAATAAAATTAAAATAAAAAGAAAGAGGATTTTAACTCCTGAATTAATCCTCCTTGAGAATATTCTTAGGTAAGGGTTTAGGGATTTTGATGATATCATGGGATTATTAATATTGGAAAGCATCTTGGAAATATATGTTTTTAGAATTTGGAGAAATCTCAAATCATTGATGGTGTGAGGAGAAAAGGTGGTGAGGTGTGGTATTTATAGGGGAGGAGAGGGGTGATTTCCCATTATTTTATTCATTATTTTATTATTTTGGAACAATACTATGAATAGTTTTATTATTATCACTAAATATATTAAAATAATGAATGATGTTTAGAGATTATTGTGATTAAATCGTCAATTAATCAGGGGATTGTTTTTTGAACTTATCATATATATATATATATATACATATATGGACACACACACACACTGTAAATTACTATATTTTACTACTCACCAAAAATTAATCTTTTTCAGAAAAATACCAAAAATTCATTTAAACTTTTTTACAACATTTATAATTCAATATTTAACTCCATTTTATAAAAATAATTTTCTAGATATAATAAAATCAATTTTTAATTAAAAAATATTATTTTATCAAAAAAATTACAAATTTAAAATTTCAACTCCTCATAAAATTTTATTATAATCATATGAAAATAAAATATTAATTTATGAGTGTATTTTATGAATATAAATTTCTTTTTGAATTATTATGTTATTTATAAAAATTTTGATAAATATTTATGACTAATAAAAATATTAATACTTAAGTTATCAATCTTAAAATACTTATTTACTTATTTCATGATAAAAAGATATTGTATTTTCATTCATAAGATACCTAAATTTTATTTATACATTAAAAGGTGAAGTTACAATTCTATTGGATGAATTACTATTCCTAAGGGTTGTGTTACTATTCTGAATTTCAAGTTAATCGTTAATCGATATAGGTTCGTTAATTTCTATAAAAGCTTCTTATTTAATTCATTCTTCATTTATAATATTTTATTTTTTTTCTCTATGTGATTTTATGTGATACAAACTCTATGATATAATTTTAAGAAGGGATAAATTCAAATGATAAAATTTAGGGTCAATAACATTCCTCTACCATTATTCATTGTTTTTTCAAATTGAAAATTATTTCCCATACTTATTGAAAATTTTTGTTTTATGTGTTTCCAAATAAAAATATATTTTTTTATAGTTATTTTAATAATAATATTGAATGTATTTATTCATCTGTGATAAACATAATATTTTATGATATTTTATGATATGAAGAATATTTTTTATGTGTTTTATGTATTATGTGGTCCTTGGATATTTATTATGATGCCAAATTATGTATATATTGATCAATTTAATGGGTGAGCCCAATATAGCTATCCAATGAATTGGGAAAAGATTTTTTCTCTAGATAATTATGTTGGAATTATCCATGTAGGATATTCAATTTGTAAGGTTTATTATATGGGTTTTATAAATATGTTTTCCCAACAAACCTACATGTATATTTTGTTCTTGTAAAATACTTTTTTTTTGACAATTTTGATTTCATAAGGTAATAAAAATAAATTATGTTTTACAAAAGATCCTGAACCTTTAAATGGAGAAAGAAATTTTTTTCTAGATGTTTTTCGAGGGTTCTCATGTTTTTTGCGAAATTTTCCTGATTATGATCTTTTTTACTTCAATCCTTCTAAAAATAATTTTCTGAAAAATTATGGGAATTAAAAATTATTTCAAGAGAAAGTAAAATAACATTTGAGTTCAATTATTTTTATATAAAAAGTAAAAATTTTCTCATGTTCTTTATTATTTTTTAAAATATAATAATGAGTTATTTTTTATATCTCTTACTTCACTTTTTGTTCCCATACAATGTTTTCAAATTTTTTTAATAGGGATTCAGCAATGTTGGGAAATATAATAAGGTATATCTTTCCATTATGGTAGATAATTTTTAAATGAAGAAATAAATACTTGAATGAAATTCAAGTTTAAATTTTAGAATTTAATTTTTGTGAAAAAATATACTTTGAGAGGAAGTGTAAATTTTTGAATGTATTATTTTTATAATCAAGAAATTTTCATAATTCTATAAAACACTAAATATACAAGATCATGAAAATTTAATAAAGTGAAATAATTTTTTTAAACACGTAATTTTGTGTTGATAATGGAACAAGTCTTTATAGTTGGTATCAATTAAAGGGTTTTGATAACTTTGGAGATTATGATGTTTTTTTATGAGAAAACATTTGGGGTTAATTTGATGTTTAGGGAATAAATGTTAAATGATTGATATAACTTTATGTGTTAGAATTGTATTAAGAATCATGCTTATTTTTTTGGGATTGTTTTAATATAGATAACAAATGAAATCTTATATGGATGAAATAATTGTATTGTTTACGATAACGTAATATAAGAATAATGTATTATATAGTTTATTTATGAAGTGATGTTACCATTATAAATTTTTTTCATTTCATGTTTTAATGTTATTATTTTCAATATTTTAAAGATAGTTTATCAAGGTCAAAGGAAAAATATCTCAAAAAACCATAATAATCACTCTATATGATTTAGTAATTACTACTATTTCAAATGTAATTTCAAGTTATTTAATTTTTTTTCAAATATTCCAATACCCAACTATAAATTATTTTATTATTCATGACCCTACTATAAAAGGTACCCCAATTAGGATGTCAATTAGAGAAGGGAGATAATGGTGTCTCGAATCCCACCACCAATTGAACATGGGTTGGAGATAAGAATTGAGGGTATACCATACATATTGATGAGAGGAGTTACTATATAATATAATATGTGGAATGATATATAATAAAATTACAATAATAACTCTTACTCAAATATAGTCAATGAAAACCCATGAACAAGCATGCATTGTCACACATAATTAATATAACAAAAAGAGTAAAATAAACAAAGGATAAACTTGACTATGAACACAATGCTAAAAAATTACATGAAAAACTATGAGCTTATAATATAAAACCTTTACCATCTGAACTAAAAATAGTTTATAGATATACAAGGTGTCCAAAATAGGTATACTTCATTAGATCTTCCCTAATTCCTTTCATGCAAAAGATAATTGAATCACAATAATTAATAATGAGTATAAAGTGAAAATAACTCATATCTTAAATTGGAATACAACATTCCAAGACGTACCATGGATATATATCATGATGTAGAACATTAAAGGGATCATATATTACAGTAATATAAACATGGGAACCCTACAACAACTTCCCCACAAGTTTCTCACTCTTCTCCAACATCACACATCTTGATCTATATCTCTCTAAAATAATCCATCCCAAAGAAACCTATGATAAGTATCATATTATTCATACCATGCATCAAATAATAAAATTTTATCATCCACATATTGATATAATAATCAAGTAGTTTTTAGGAGCCTCCATAGCCCATATTTCAGGCATTATACATTGGGTATTGTACCTCAAGACATCACTAACCATACACCAAGTGATGTACCTCAATCCATCACAAACAATACATGCTATACCTTTACTAATACTTAGGAAACTATATCCATATATAAATGTATTTTAAATAACCATGAGCCAATATATCCATCTATACACTTGTTTGAGGAAATATTTCCATCAGTCTTACATGCACATAATACTATTATGAGAAGAGGGTAATACTAGATAAGGGAGTAATCCATCCATCACTCACAAAACTAGATATTAGGGGAAAAACATCCTAGAGTCCACTAAGTGTCATTATCCCTACTGACGTAGTGTGGTTGTGTATGAAATCACAAAACATAAAGGTTATAATATAGCTCACAACCACAGAACCAGCATTAACTAAGTCTTAGGAACAACTGAAACTAACATCTCTTAGGGACCTGACTTCCAACACAACGAACTAGATATTGGATAAACAATTAAAAAATTAAATTTTTTCAATTAATTATAGTTTTATTACTTTGACATTTCCCTTTTCAATAATTTAATTTATTATATATTAATTGACATTGATATTAAACCAAGTCACATTTCATTAACCTTAAACTGAAGTCTATGAACTATTTGAATAATGAAAAAGAGTCAATGATTTCTAAAGATTGACATTAATTTTATTCGAACATTCTATCCATACAATGTTTTAAAAAATTAATTATTATTTCGTTGTTCAACAATTCTAGGTACTCTAGGAAATAGCCTATGCTACCACAAAATGAGATGTGTTACCAAGCACAACTGGTTACCTCAATAATTTGGTAAAGGGATAATGATAATCAAGAATCCTATACATCAATACATTAAATATATTTAATAATAAACAATAATCCTACATTTTTCACAAAAAAGGGAAACCTGAGATTCAATCAGTTCATTCAAACACTATAACATCCTCGACAACACCATGCATATCACTATGCATCCTACCATGAAAGTCATTAATTTCTAAAAAAACACTATCCTCCCCACCCATATGTCCTCAAAAAATTATCATACCAATCTGAAATCATAATATATAGAATGAATGACATTTGAAGAATCATAGAAGGCGATAAATAACCATCAAGAACATCAGAGAAATAAGGCCCTAAAAACAAGCCATTTAGGATTCCCATATAAACAAGCTCACTCAAACCCAAACATTTATCTTTATCAAAGAAAAGTTTTATTCCATATATAATTAACCTATTATTTTATAATAGGATAAAAATATGGGTATCCAAAGGAATTATATATAATAGGATAATAATTTATTTAAACATAAATTCAAATATATATTTTTGTTTCCACAATCATTAGGAAGAAAAATTCATAAAAAAATTAATCTAAATATTATCATGAACAAGAGATTCCTAATTCCGGATTTTTATTCAATTCTAATAAGACATGTATGAAAAAAATAAAATTTAACAAGAATATAACATTAGTTTTATTACCATCAAATTAACAAAATAAACGAATTTTTTTAACATGATTCTCTAATTCTTTAGTCGATCAAAACTTATACCAGATTTAGATTCTTTAATAATTTTATCATGTTAACACATGATAGACATAAAATAAAAATTATAATAAATGAACAATCACACACATTTCATGCTATCTTACAAATTAAAAATTAAACTACTATCATCGTGGGAAACATATGTTGACTCCTCAACTATAAACCATTCCTTCATTATCTAGTTTATTATTATTGCATTAATTCCACCACTACCCAAATAATATAAATCATTATAACATTAGTGTTTTAAATAGAACAAAATTAAATTAAAAAAAATAAGATACACTAAGGATAACATCATTACTTGATTGGAAACAGAACAATAACACTGATCTCTGATCACCTTCCCTACATAGATGTTATTTCCCTCCAAGAACACCACACCAATAATACAATAAACAAACGACCAACATTATAATTAAGTAGATAAAACTAAATTACATGGAGATATGAATATGAGTAAAATTAAATAAATAATAAAAGAAACCATAAGGAAAAATGTAATAACACACCTTGGCTCACCACAGAATGAACTTGGGAAGCAGGGGATTAAACTCTATTAAATGGGAATCAATGGCCTTCAATAGACTATTTTGGGAACTTGTGGTCCCAAATATAAATATAGGTGAAAGGTTAGTTTATAGGGGTTTTTCTATCTTCAAATATTGTACAAAACACAACACCCATACATAGCCCCCTACACCACACCATAGAACTAGATGACATAGAAGAGACTACATTGTAATGGAAAGGACCACACTGTAGCCTATCCAGTCTAACATTCTTCCAAGTAAAATGAATTATTTCACATAATAGATCCTATAAAATTAGAAGAGTACTATAGGTAAAGTTAAACCACTATGCTATAGATATCATTTTCCAAATGGAAGTCAACACCCCAACCAAAGCCCCATTGTTTTTCTACCTCAAATTATGAAAAACCACATTCATACCCCTATTCTCCAAACAATACGTCCATGATATATAACCAAAACATACAATGAAACCACTTTTACCCCTATATAGTATAACCCCATGAGCCTACTCCAAATAATTAATCCATGGAAGAAAAATGAATTAATGGTAGTGGGTTTGAATATCAACCGTTAAGCCCCCTATGCTGTAGTTGGACTCTCTTTGTCATAGAAACCACCCTTATTGGGATGTCTGAGGCTCTAAGGCATTAAAAATATCTTAAATCTAAAATTTCCTCAAGATATGTCTAGTAGGAACCGTCAACACCGAAAACCTTCAAATAAAATGTTTATAATAACTAAGACCATATATCATATAACTATCAAACTATTCTCATCTTTAATAATTTAAAACCAAACACAAAGAGAGAGAAAGGAAAAGAGGGTCATTTTAATAACCATCTATGTGGTACCTCTCAATAATCTCTGTATTATTGGAGCTAAATCACCTCACTCCTAGGAACCAAATTAAATGTCATGAAAAATCAGAAAAAAACCCATAAACACTCTCCTATGTAAGATACCTCTCAATTGAGAGAAAATTTGCAAAAAAGCATTAAAGAAGAAGAAAAAATATTCTAAACAAAATAAATTCTAATAACCATAATGAGCATCTTTACAATAGAATACCATAACAAGAAACTATATGGGATATTGAGTGTGTATCTTGGAATCATGTATGCAGGTACAATCCTCCAGACCACTATCTCATCATAATACACAATCCTAGGGAATAAAATGTACATACAACATCTTCTCCTAGAATTTCGGGATATACCCATGCCCTCATAGTAGTTATAATTATTTTTAAAAATTATCTTGACCAAATAAATGAAAATTAATTGCTCAAAAAGATAAAAAAAGATATGTGATACAAGAAAAACATAATGTATCTGGCTTATATTCAGGGGAATGGATTTCTGATATTACGTAACTCCAACACGAGACACCATCTAAAAAATACAAAAAAACTAGGGGAACACATAATACCATCAATGAACCATTGTTTCCCATGATGAAAGACACGTTAAAGAAAAAATACTTTCCAACATAATACTTTAGAGGTCTCATGCTATGATTAGTATATGTCTTTTGATGAACCATCACTGCCTTCATCCTTTTGTGATTTAGTTTAATGATTTATAGAATTTTATTCACTAGTTTTGTCTTTAGTATTTCTATCTCCCTAATCCTAGTCCAACATAATTGGAAATAGAAAGCTCAAACATAAAATATTTAAATGGTTCTATACCAATAGTATATTAAAAAATATTTTTCAATGAAACTCATCCAAGGTTAGGTGACTCATTTTCGAACCTCCAAAATCCAGGACATAAGAATAGAAAAAGTACTCAAGAGTCTAGATAGTGTACTTTGTCTAACCATCTATTTGTGGATGAAAATCACTAACAAGAAATAATTGAAAAAAAAGTTTGATGAATACCTATCCACTAACTAGAGGTAAATTGAGGATCATTATTAGAGACGATCTTCCTCGAGACTCTATAGAGTTTCACCATATCCTATAGGAAGTAATTTGAAAAATATTTCCCTGATACCGTATGCTTAAATGTTATAGTGTAGGAAAATTTCATCTTACAGTCCACTATCTACCATATATCTTCAAAGCCTCCCTAATCAAAAGGTAAAATGTTTAAAAATTCCATTGTTATTTCCTCCCACTTCCACTAAGTAAAATCTAATGGATGGAGAAAACCACCAGGAACATGATTCTCAACCATCACCATTTGGAAAACTAAACATTGAGACCAAAATAATGAAACTTCACACTTCAACATATGACACCAAAACATACCTCTTAGATCTCAATATATCCTTGTAATGAAAAGTGGTATTACCAAGAATGAGTTGTGGAACTCAAAGATAACCTCTTCTTGCATATCCCAATGTATTAAAATACTCCCCTGGATAACTACCCAATTATATTCATCCTCAACAAAACAATAATGGGAATCTCTAAAAATAACATGGTCTCCCTATTCCTCCACCACAAAATCTCCAAGTTGGTCTCCTCCACCTGTTTCAAAAAAACTGCAACGTTATCTGAAAAAGTCATCCTCTTCTACAACCTTTTCTTATATTAAGATACAAATCTGGGAGATCTTCTATAAAACTAATGTAATCTCTATAATAATGCATTGAATCACTACATGTCTTCATAATTAGAAAATATTCTACACCAATTACATTGACTAGTGTATATGAAATCTTAAAGATGTAGTCCTCCATGAATTCCTCCCACATTACTATTATTATTTTTAGTCGCATTTGGTGAATACATAACAGTTTTATATGATTGATAAAAATGAAAACATTCTCACTGGGGAGGTAATTTCACAATAAGTTCAATGAAAACAAAAATTTTCCAACTCATGATCATTGGTGGAATAGTTATACAAATGTGGATGAAACTACTAAGACCCACAAGAAAAACCTATCTTCTCTACACTGCAAATAATCCCAAAATAAGATAAAATGAATTATATAATACGTCAAATTGAACTCTCTCTTCTAGAAAACAATGTGATAGAGTTATTACCTACTTCCCCTTCAGGTACACGAATGATGCTTGTTGCTGGACAGTCTACAGGAATACCTAATCATTTCTATTCAAATTTATTAATGGAGTCATGACCTGGGAAAAATCAATTATGAAACTTCTATAATATCTTAATATACATAGGAAGCTCCACACATCTACCACTATATTGGGGGTTTCCCAAGAATCAACTACCTCAACCTTTAAAGTATCCACAAATACTCTTCATCAGGACTTAACATGTACTAATAAATGAAATTCATGATACCATAACCCATAGTTTCAAATTTTTTGGAACAACTACTAATGTAAATGAACACCCAAAATGACTCCTAGATGATCTTCTTGATCATCCTTAGTTTTGGAGTCCATGAAGATGTTGTTGAAAAAAAACCTCTACAAACTGATCCAGAAACTATTTCCAAACTACATTCAACAAACACATAAACATTTATGGAGTGTTATCCACACCAAAGGAAATTAAAAATAAATCATAATATGCATAATTACATGAAAATGTATTCTTCGAAACATTCTTAAATTTTACCCACATCTGATGATATCATGTCCGAAAAGAAATCTTTGAGAACCAACTATCTCTTTTCAGCTGATTGAATAGATCATCAATCCATGGAAGAGGAAATTGGTCCTTAAATATAACCTGATTAAAGAGATTATAATTGAACCATATGTTATAAATTTTATTATACTTCTTCATAAACCAAACTAGTAAAACCCAAGGTGACACACTTGGCTGAACCAAACCTCAGTATAATAGATCATCGTGATGTAATTGCAATGCCCACAACATAAAAGGTATTATCCTCAATAGAGATATCCAGATTGTAGATGAACCTGCTTATATCTCTATTCCAAATTTGACCCCTCATTGTGGGGGTAATGATATAACATCCTAAATAAATAAATCAGGATATTCTTATATAACCTTGGGAAACACCATTTAATGAACATATGATGACCTGAACATCACCTCAACCATTAAGGATGATAAGTATGGAACACACCTCTAATCTATATGTGGGTATTTCTCTCTTATGAACATAGTTCACTCTATTTAAACAACACAAACAAAATTTATCCTAAAGAAATCCATAATATACTACACAGAATACAACCAGTGCATACTAATGATTATGTTATATGACTATATCTAGAAACATAGAATGTCTCCCTAATAATGGTGCCACCCTAGTATAACCTCACAATATCTATATAGTTCATAAATATAATATTGACATCTAACAAGTGTAGTCAATTATAGGGGCATTGGAAGCCTCTCCACCTCAAGTGTAGATATTGTATCCAATAATTAATGTACCCAAGTATAAAAATATTAAAATAGTACCTTTAATTATTTCCATCTCACTATGAATTGGAATTACCCGAGCATGCATATAATATGGCCTAGTCAATGACATCTCTAAGCTTGATGATGAACACCTCTATAATCTCAGTATGCTATATAACGGCAAAGAGTGTCTCATGAATTTACTTTACTAGACTCTTCTACTATCCATTGAACCCAAGATAGTGCATCATGTTGTTTCTTCCTTGTAAAAAACTAACTAAATAAAGGAACCTGAAGCAAAACACCTGGTATATACTGCCTCATCAGAAAGGCTGGGCACTCTCTCCCCGGTTTACCTTGTCATCCACATAAAAAATATTCTAATCCCATGGAAAAGGTTTGAGAGACCCCATCCATGAATAAATGAGATGATGGGGGAATGGACTAAACCATGGATGTCCAAAAGATCTTATGTCTAATAAACTAAGAACCCTAGACCACAACTCTATTTTATGGAGAGTCCTGATAGCTCCCCTCTCCTGATGACCTAGTTCTGGAAAAAATCCTACCAAGAAAGAATTCTATCTCATAATCCTATATATATGTCAAAAAAATTAATGAGGTGTCGTAGTGTTGTATCTTTAAAGTCAAAGCCTCTGATATTTTCATCTACCCATCATCATCATTTATAAATAGGTCCAAATAATATTAGAGAACGGACTGAAAATAGAATCCAAACCCCATCATTTAAAAATTCCCCTATTGACTGGTAATAATATCCTGCTAACTATCTAAAATTTTGATCAATGAAATAATCTCTTCTCCGAACTATTCCTTGAACTTATCCCACGACACCTCCAACTTGTAGAACCCCAAAATTCTAAAAAATCAACATTTTATTCAATAGTATATATGGCACACAACACTGAGATTAGAAGAAAAGATCACTATCAAGACACAATTATATATTTATATAGTATGAAACATAGATTTAATTATATGAAATATTGAGATTAGCATTAATTACATGTAAATATGAGTTTCTTCAATAGCGTTTGTTTCATGCACGACTGATTTTCACTGAACAATGATATACTATTCATTTTATTATTTAATATGAAAGTTATCTCCTAGCCATTAACATAGAGGGTAATAATGTGATTCAATAACATAGGAATATATATATATATATATATATGTATATTACACATATTTATTTGTTATATATTTATTAGGTATAAAATAAGAATAATTTAAAGAAAAAATATATGTATTTTAAAAACAATTTTTTCTAAAAGATGGTATAATGATGCCCAAAAGTCATAAATATATATTTAATTCAACAAATTTTACAAAGATTTTATGAAAAAATAGAATTCAATTTTTAAGCGGTATATAAAAAATCTATTATGGTGTTGTTTTGGAATTTTTTTGAGTTTTTTAATTTTTTTATAAATAGTAAAAAATACATAATTTTAATTGAAAACTACCTTTTCATTTAAAAAATATATAATATTAAATTGTATTTTGAAATGGGTTTTAAAGTAAAAATAGTTAAATTACTAATCTATTAATACAATTTAGGATATTTTAATAATTTTTATATTGAATTTATATATAACAACATTGATTTGTTTTGTAAATTTTCACTTTAAAAAACAACATTCTCATCTAGTTCGTGGGATTTAAATTAAACTAAATTCCACCACTTTGGTGAGTATAATGTACCCAAATGGATTAAATATTTATAATTAGAATAAAATATATTATCAAATAATTTCAACTTAATTTTTGGAAATTTTTATTAGTGAAAACAGAAAAAATTAATTATAGGGATTATGGTAAAAATTGTTTCACTTGGTGGTCAAACATAGAATATAATGTGTAATACTGACTCAAAAATTTTATAACATCCATTGGATGTAAATATTTAGACCCTTACGACCTTATAAAATACCTTTATGTGTTTTTGGCATAACATTCCATGAAGGAGACCTATATAATAAGTTATGTAAAGAAAAAGACAAAAATAGAACCTTACATACTTTATATATCTATAATTATATGGGATAGGAAATAAACAACATTGGTTAGGTTATACATATAATTTTTAATGTTAAATGAGTTATTTATATCATAATAATTTAAATTTAAATTTAAATTTAAATTATTTTATAATTACTTTTTAATGCTTAATAAATTCCAGAATAATAATTATTTATTAAATAATTAAATAAAATAAATCATACTAAAAACAATAAAAGTATGTAAATTTAATAAAATATTGTATAAAATTAATTTTTTAGATGAATATATCATGTTACATAGACTTTAACATTGTATATTTGAAATCCATCACTGTCTTGATAGTTTTTAATTCAATTTAAATGAAGAATTTCTAAATTGAATTTATTGTTATTTTATGATAAATTATATTTTATTGAATGATTTGAAATTACCGAGAAACCTATATTATGTCAATATATTTTTAAATATTACTAAATATAAAATATGATTCATTTATGGAATAATTATTCTATAATAATTAATATATTTTTTTATAAATAGAAAAAACATGGTTACCACAGTTACAATTAAAGTAGTGTTTTTACGTTACATGTGCTTATGTTAATGATAATTTACAACAAACATAAATTTTTTTGTAATATAATATATATATTATTTTTAATAATATATTCCAAATTTCAAAAAATTATCACTTTAGTTTATCCTCAATGGATAAATTACAGTGGTTAGAAGAATAGTTATCATAATGAAACGAATGGTGAAATAAGGAATATTAGGAGTTAAGAAACAAAATGTTTAAAAAACGTTCTATTTTGTGAGTTGGGGGTGTGTATGGACAAAAAAAACTTCTACAAAATTAATTATCAATATTGGAGCCTCATTAGGTAAGGGAAACCTTCCAATAGCGAATAATTTTGAGTATTTAGAAGAATAACACTCTTCCTCAACTATAAAAGGGCACAGACTCTGCTCACTACTTAAAAACTATCAAGCCATTTGGATCACCCAAAAACTTAAACAAACATCTACCAAATTAACTCCCCTAATCCTATAATCCTTAATTTTTTCATAAATCTTACCATTTGTGGATTTATTGAAATCATAGGGAGGATATCTGAAGTATATGTAATGTTCTTCGCAAGCATGTTCATTTTATTTCCTTATACACCTCCATAAGATATTTTAATTTTTTTTTTGATATTTTTAAATATTTTTATTAAATATATTGATATGTTTTTAGGTTAATGGTGCGGCCCAAAACCTCACACAATTTCATTAAATGTTCTTTGAAATCATTGTTCATATGTATGGAAGACTACTTCCACGCGAACCGATGTCATTAGTTTTTCCATTACCACCATTCAAGATTGGGAATAATGATATATTTTTAGTTTATATATTATATATATAAATATATAATATATTTGTGATATTTTTATGATTCTGTAATTAGTATTTCACATATATCTTCATGCTTTTCAATTTTTGGAAATACGATATCATCACTCACTTTTTCTATGGACTACCGCCTCATGAAGCGATGCGATTCATTCACACATTATAGAGAATTTATTAATGATGGATATAATAAAAATATGTGATATATATGGAATAAAAATTATAATTAAATTATAATATATATATATATGATTTACTTTTATTTTTTTCAATAGGACAATAAAATAGAAACAACATTCATGCGTACAAAATACCTATCAAATCCAAGAACAATGTATTTCATTTCTTATCACCAAATTTTATTGATTCATATAACTTAATATATACTGAATATATATGATATTTAAATCATGGATTAAATTCTATAGATGAATAAATACTGATCTTAAAAAGAGGAACAAAAAATAATAATCAAAACATACTAAAAAAATAAAAAATTACCACCAGAAACAATGAAAATAATGAAATATTATTAACATAAGGCTGATAATATGTTATAAAACGATCATATATGATTTAATAAATATTAATAATTTTATTTTATTATTTAATAAAAATACTAAAACAATTATTTATGTGGTTAAACATAGTTCATACAACAGTAAGCATGAGGTAATGGATTTCATCTTAATTTCATTTCATTGAGGCATATTGTAACGTTATGAACCAAATTAATTTTATATGGTGTATATACTGTCCCTTGACGTGAAATATAAAAAATAATTCATTTTTTATTAAATTTTGTGTTTGAATTTAAATTATTTCATCTAATGGTGTTTTAATTAAATGTTACAATGTGGTAAAGAATTTCATAACTCAATTACTTTTCATTAGGTTATATTACTTAGTTATTTTTATTAATATTATAAGATCATATGTGTAATTACTTTTGACTATATATTAAGGAATTTAAATTTTTTATGTTTATTTAATTTTGACAAAAATAATAGATTCATTATTTGATTCTCACTTTAATGTTATGATCCTTTCAAGACTTACTTCAGAATCTCATTTTATTCCAGGATATTTAGACTTGAATTTCCATTGAAAAAAATTATTTGATAATTATTTAATACACCCTTTAATAATATTATCATTTGGATATTAATTATTATTTTTAATTTATAGTTCTATTTTACAACGCTTTGGTACTTACATTTATTGATAAAATATTTTATGAATATAAAACATCATTTTTCACTTCGGTCAGAAAAATATTTTCATCCAATACCATGTATTCTAAAAATGTTTTAAACAAATTTGTTAACCTTATAAAAATGATTCACCAAATACATTCTTACCAATTTTTTTTTAATTAATAATCCTTTTAAGTGGATTTATTATTTCATTTCCGAAAAATTGCATCTTGGATTTTATAAAAAATGTAAAAGGATTTTTCTTGTATTTTTTTGAGTTAGAAGATTTCCAAACATTTTTACAGTGAAAAAACATCCTTTATAATTTTACAACATGTATAAAATTGACCTCCATCAACAATTTAATTTATTTAAATTTAACTTTTCATTTTTTCAACGATATTTTTATAGAATTTTTTTTCAAAAGGAATTTTCAATGAAATGTATTTTCATTTTTTTTAATGTAATGGACATTTTTCTCATGACAGTTTTTAAATATTATTTTTATTTTATCAATTTCAACAAACATTATTGTTAAAACAATGGGTATAAATTATATTAAAACAATATATATTATTACTCTAGTTGGATTTTTATTATTTTGACTAAGGATAATATTACATTCAATTCCTTGAATCATTTTGGAAGTCATTATCTTCCCATAAATTTATAAACTTTTCTATGATCATTGAATGTTAATTATAACTAACATATCCATATCATTTATCATGGATATTATTATTTATTAAACCATATTCCATTTATACATATGGTTTTTACATTGAATGTCATCTGTTTGACTATATAAATTTTGATAAATTCTTATCCTTTACTCAATCAGGAAATTTGATAGGGAAAATTATTTATAAATTAGATATAGTATTTGATTGTTGAGGAATTTTTTTGGAAACATAAAACAATGGTTTGAGACCAGTTAGAGAAATCTACTTAATTAATGCACTTTTTCCTCTATATGGACACATAAGAGATACCATAAAGAAAGAGAGTGACATTATTTAACTTTATTTTTTTAAATAATATAGAAGACATTTTTATGGAAAAGTATCCATTAAACTAATAAAATTATATCCTATGGTGATAAGGGTGGAATTAATTTAATCCAATAAAAAAATTATGGAAAATTGTTGCCTTATCACTTATTTTTAATCTATATTAACTCTATTTTCCCATTAGTGAGGTGATAAATTTTACCATCGTTACTATTTATATGGGAAAAAATAAAAGGTTACTATTTAAATTTTTTAACATATTGATTATAATAATTTAATTTATTTCATCTAATTCAATAACTATAAACTTATGAATTTAGTTTTAAATTAGTTATGAAAAATGGGACAAAGTAGCTTTTTATAAAGAGATACAATTTTATGCATAAAACCGGATTTATTATAATCTGAAAAATATATATTTTATTTTTTGAATAAATAGAAAAAGTAAATAATATATATATTTCATTAAAATCATTAAACTAATGAGATTAATTTTATTTATGTATATAAAATACATTGCATGCAGAAAAACATTTCCAATGAAAACATCTATTTTTTTCAAATATTTTTTGTTCTCAATTTTAAAATATTGATAACTAGTGAATTAATTTTATAAATTTTTTTAGCATATATTTTTCATAAATAAGTTTTTCACATTCGTTCTTAATAATCTAATAACTATGTGTTATTTGGCACAAACTATTTTAATAATTTTACACAATTCTTCTAAACATGTTGTTGAATGCAACAAAAGTTATTAAACAAAAAAAAATTATTTAATGAGTAATATTTCATACAAATATACCGGTGTTACACATCCTACCCCATGGGTTAAAAAATAAATTATGCTTTTGACATTATATAATTTAAGGTACTCTTGGTAATATCCTAAGACACCATAAAAAGAGACACATAACAAAGAACAACCATAGATCTAAAGGAGTGTGGAAAATAATGCATGAAAATAAGAAAATTGGTCATCCATTCTTTAAAAATTTTCAAAAATAGGAAATCATCTAGATTTTCAGACAAAAATGGTTAATCCCATCTTCAACCCATTCCATCAAATCCAATTCCCTCCTCGACACCACCATACATCCCACTATTACCGACATCAATTTTTTTTACAATTTTATTCCTCCCCACCCATATTTCATCCACACGAACCATCCATGGATTAGATAAAATCATATAGAAAGGATCACATCATGAGAAACATTGAAGTAAGTAAATAATAATCATGTTCAATAAGGAAACTATGCCAAAAAAATTACCCATTAATCTCTCTCATAAAAATGAACTCACACAGATTAAAACATTTATCTTTATCAAACAATGGGTTTATTATATCTTGAATTAATATTATCATTTATCAATTGTTAAAACTTTAGTTAACCTAAATAATTATCTATAAAAATATATTAAATTATTTAATAATACTTTCAAGAATGAATTTCAATTTAAAAAAATTTAGGAAGAATAATTCTCATTTACATGCCTTTGAAAATTATCAATAACAATATCTTATAACACCATTATCTTAAGTAAATTCTGTTAATAAATATAAGAAAAAAAATTAAAAATGAAGCTAGCATGAATTTGATAATTTTCAAATTACCAAAATATTAGGATTTGTTAAACATTATTGTATATTTATTTATTCAAACAATAAGTGTTCTTCCTTTACATTATTTATCAATTTCCTACAACTAATGCATAATAACGCGAAAGTAACAAAATGATAAAAAATTAATAGAATAGATAGAAAAATATTAGGAAAATCAATTGGAAAATTGATATCATGGTGGAAAACATATACGATCATAATATCCACAAACCATTGTTTCATAATTAGTTTTATACTTTATTTCCATTAATTCCACCACTACTAATAGATGACAAAGAAAGGATACTTTATGATTTTATATAAAACAAATGGAGAATAAAAAAATCCCCAACCTCAAGGATTTTTACATTCCTTGAACGAGAATTGATTAACAAAGTGGAACTCTATCCACTTATCCTAAAAGGAATATATATCCCTCCTAGAACACCAAACCACAAACATGAGGGAAAACAAAAAAGATCTCCATTAGAATAGAGGTGGTTAACATACAATGCATGGTAAAAACCACTAGAGTAAAATTAATCCAATTGGAGAGGAAACAAAAAGACATGTAGGATGAACACACCTCAGATCACCATGTATAAAAATTAGAAAATCAAGGATTAAATCCGATTGAAGGGGGATTCATAGGAATTAAAAATCCTCTCTTGGGTGACAAGGTTTTGAGAGAGAAATATGGGAGAATGGTTCTTTAATTGGGGGTGTTTTTATTTATAGGAATTCTTACTAACAAAAGACCACAGAGAAATCTCCTACACCAAGACATAGATGTGGAAAACCTGGAAGGGAGTATGGTGTAATAGAAGGGGCCATGTCTTAGCCAATATTATCAAAAATGTACAATTAACATAACATATTCCATTGTATATATCCTATATAATAGTAATAGGAACATGGAATACGTACAAAAACTACTCCATAGAGCTCTTTCACAAAAATGTAGGCAAAACTATAGCCTAATCGTTATGGTGTAGGTACCAGGAATTTAGAAAAACAACCCTCAAACAACTAAGTCATAACCTAGTCCTCCACGCCATAGAACCACACCAACATATACTATATTTCGGAGATCCACACTAAAGAATCCATTTAGCCTAGTTCATTTCCCTCCTCTATGGAGTTGTCATGCCAAAAATTATTGTGGCAGAGAATATCCTCCCTCGAGCCCCTGATGTTGTAGTTGGGCTCTCCATGCCATAATAACCACCTTTATGGAACAACCCATATCTCCATAGTGCATAAAAGAAATGGAATCCCATGTTTCCTCCCAAAACATCCTATCATCAACATATACCCCCCAAAAGCATAAATGAAAGGGACAAAAGGGTCTGGGACATTTTAGGATCTGTCAAATACCTTTTATTTTCTATAAACTTTTTATGGAACATTGAATTTATTTTATTTGATTTCAAGATCTTAACTATTTAATTTTACTAAAATTTTGATATAACACAATAGACATGACCATATATTTACTATAGATATAATAATCATGAAAAAATATGATTGAAATATAAAAAATATAAAAAAGACATGGATATTTTAAGTTAGCAAATGAATTATTTTCTTTTAACTTATCTATTGAGAAATGAAAATTAAGAAGATGTAATTTATTTAAGGGGGAGAATATGACATCCAAGATTTCGAATGAATATTAATTATTAAATTATAATTGAAATTTCAAATGGATCTAGGTCTTATTTATTAAAATGTTTTATTAACAAAATGGAATCCCTAAGGCTTTGGGACAACCAATCACTTCTTGTAATGTTGCATGGCACTAAACGCGGAGCGAATAATGACAAGGAACCACAAATTTCACTAGACCACTTATTACCCTACGTCTATCATC
This sequence comes from Viscum album, assembly GCA_963277665.1. NCBI lineage: Eukaryota > Viridiplantae > Streptophyta > Magnoliopsida > Santalales > Viscaceae > Viscum > Viscum album. Next base: position 1,928,043,382 of record OY728160.1, read on the forward strand.
CATCCTTAATATATATATATATAGTTTTATTTTTTGAATAAAATAATTATTAGTTTTAGTTTTATATCATCATATAAATTAAGTCATCATAATATAATGTTTAATAGAATATGAAACTTGTTTTCAAAGTCACAATATTGTAACACATGTAAAGTAATTTTGTTTGAACTTTTTCTAAAAAATATTATAAATTGTTAAATATAATTTTTACTCTAAAATAGTACTTTACTATGAAATTTTAATTACATTATATCTCATATAATTTATTTTTTTTACCATTATCGATATATATATTTTTATTAATAATAAAATATCTTTTTAAATGTTTAGTAGCACATTTTTTAATAAATTTACATTATGAAATAATAATTATTTTTTTTAAAATATATTATTATTATTGATAGAATATTATTTTCACAAAAATTGTCAATTTTTTTGATAATTTAGTTTTTTTATAAAGTGAAACATTTCATGATATATATTTTTAATATAACTTAAAAAAATTGTTACAAAAGAAGAAAAATTCCCACTTATGTAATAAATAAATAAATTAAACGTAATTATAAAAACACTTTCATAACATTCATATGTTTTAGATCTGTAAATAATCAATTATTTATATTATAATAAATTAGATATATTAACACGTATAATTTTAATCAATTATATTGAATAAAATATTTCTTATTCTAAATAAATTATTTTTCCATGTATTATATGGTTGTATTTAAAATTTAAATTTCGTAATTTTGAATTTAAAATTTCTAAAATTGAATTAATTAAGAATATCATCTTATTGTATTTATCTTCGGTTTATTTATTTGGGTTTTTTTCTAAAGAATTTTTTTTGTAAAGAGTGAAAAATACCATATTTAAATATTCCACAAATTTTTTGATATCATTATGTTGTAACCGAGGTTAAAATATTTATAAAATCTTTTTATTAATTTTTTTATTTATGGAATAAAATAATAAATATAAAATAATATGTTTAATTTATAAAACTATTTTTGAAAGTTTTAGTCTTAAGATATATTATATTCGAATAAGAAATTATTTTATTTTAATTATATGGTTTAAGGATTCCATTTTGTTTTTGAATGGTTATAATTTCTAAGAATCCTAATTTTTTAATTATAAACCAAAAAATATATTTTCATGATCAATCCTCAGACATATTATTCCTAAGTGACAAAATAATCAATATTTTAATGCTAAATCACCTCTCTCTTCATGTATAAATACACATCTATTTTCTCTTAAATAACCCATTACCATTAACATTATCATAACTAATACCTATCGTAATACCACTCTAAATTACCCAGATACATCATAGAATCTTTGTTCTATCCAAAATACCAACCTATAAGGATTAATGTGTCTTCGAAAGGGGGATTTCTAAAGAATAAGTATAACTCTATATCGAGTTTTTTAATGTTTCTTTCTCCTTTTACCTATTTTAAAACTATCCCATTAATTCTGATATAAAAAATAAATATCTCCAATATACATAAATTTTATCATGTTAATGATACACCCATTTTCTTATCCTTTTCTATTCTATGGGAAATTGAATCAACACATGTCTATACATGTCGACTACCATATCCTCGAAGCGATGCATTTTTTTCATCATTTCCTTATATCATTTTCTAAAATGACGGATCAAATAAATATATGTGATATTTATGTCGAAATTATTATATTTGAATTATAATATATTTATTAACTTCTTAACCTTACATCCATTGGAAAATTATAATGTCTCTCATGCATTATTGTTGACTATCACCTCCACAATGTGAAGTTATTAGCATATCATATATTCAATTCATGGATGAGAATAAACTTATATCTAAGGTATAAAAATGTTAATTATGTTATGATTAATATTATGGATATTATATAAAAATGTTACTTTGACCATGGTCAACCTACCTAATTTATTTGGGGATTACGAACCAAACATTCCTCAAAATGTCTGATAATAAAATGAAGCTTCATCCTCAACATTTAAAAAAAATTAAGACATGGTAATAAATGAAATAAAATGGTTAATAATATTGGAATAAACAAAAAAGGTTTTTAATAATGTAAATACATAATATAATTTCATATAACATTATTTAAAGTATGTACTTGGTGATTCATACTTGAGGTAATATATTTCTTGTCTCAATTTCATTTCCTTGAAACTCCACTAGTGGAAAAAGAGCTTTTTCAATTATTCTATTAGTTTTTAACAATAGTTTCTAGGTTTTGTTGTTTCATTTTATAATATAAATTAGTTTCTCACATAAATCTTTGTTAAACGATGTGATAATGTTTTTTTCAAAACTATTTTTTAAAAATAATCATATAAAACACCCTAAAACCACAAAATGATAGGCATTTTTTGACAATAATCTAAAATCCAACAAGTGAAAAGATTTGTAACATTTGATATTTTAGATAAAAAACCTAATAAAATATTTCCCTTGTTATTTACATAAAAACTAACAAGTAAAATAAATATTATTTAATTTTTTGATGTCTGTCGTAAAATAAGTGAGGTAAAAAATGAATATTTTGAAATCAAATATATATATATATTTCAAGCATTAAAACAACTAAACCAAAAACAAAAAAATAGAAGTAAAAGTTTCCAAAAAACACCATAACTCAGTAGTATAATAGTACTACCATAAAAAATATCACTATAATATATATTACAATTTAAAAATATTATCATATATTTAAATCATTTTAACGTTAAAAATTGAAATTAAATCTTTAAAATGTACATTAAAATTAAACTGAACCCCAATAAAACATATAAAATAGTATACACATTCAATTTTTATTTTATTTATCTATTTTTTAGTATAAGGCTGAAGGTCATCAAAAAGGTTAAAATAAAAAATAAATAATTTTATATGTATTCTCAATGTAATTATAAAATAAATAAAAGGAATGCTTATAATAAAATATTACCTTGTATAATTTTGTAACCATCCTAGTTGAAATTATTTCTATTAGTACCTAGCCTTAACCATTACATATTCTAGTGACTTTATACAAGAATTAATATTCCTTAATTCCAAAATATATTTTAGTAATAGTTTAAGAGAATTAGGTCATAATTCATACAAAAAAACCCACAATTATACAATGTGGATAGTACTAAAATAGTATCCATTTTTTCATAATAATTTTTTTTTAAAAAAAGAAAACATTATTTCATTTAATGAAAAATAATTATAGCATTCATCAAGGATTTTTTTTCTCATACCAACCATAAACCACACGAATGTTTTTTTAAAATATGGGATGGGCATAAAAATATTAGTAAGGGATATAAAAAAATAAAGAAAGAAACAATTTTCCATGAATAATTATATATAAATCAAGGATATAATTCTCATCCTTAAAAGAGACACAAACTCACATGGTAAAAACATGTTGTTTCCATAAAACGTAGAAAGTATAAAAACCCAAATTATGTAACATGGAAATCAATTTTTTATCCTACTTACTTGTGATTTTAACCATCATGGTAAACATATGGTTTGTATCCCCCATGGATACCATAAAATGTAGCCCTTATGGATACATTGTGAAGTAATTATCAGAGTTACAATTGGAATAACCAATAAAGTCAACATCTAGCATACCCAATTCATTGGAGAACTCTCACAAACCTACTGATATTTTGTATATAACATTATCACACCTCATAATTTTTTTTACGAGAACTATAATGTAACAATAAAACATGAATACCTGCATCATAAAATTATACGTTGAGGAAAATCACTTATTTCATAGGAATTATGTTAAAATACGAAGGAGAACATTTTCTTTTTAAATAACCATGTAATATTGTAAGATATGCTCTAAAACATTGAGGCATCATAAAAGTGGTAAACTCACTCATTTTGTGAGAAAAAACTTTCCTATTTAATTTTTTGAAAAAAGATATTAAAGAAGATATTAAAAGTAATTATTTTATGTTAGGATAATCATCATCTTGTCCCAATGTATTTAATTATTTTTTTGAAATCTTAAAAGATTATTTTCAATGAAAATGTTTTTTTGTATATGCAATGATTTAATGAATATTTTCTCCTTGAGAATCTACTTAAGGCACTGTAATTGATATTTTTGTGAGACCAACAACACTAGAATGTGAATAGGGATGAGTAGAAGAAAACTTTTTAGATGTTGATAACAAAATAAGTATCAGGATGATGAAATTAAGTGAAGGATAGATTCATTTTTATAATATAGTTGAGGGAAAATATAGGTATTATGTAAAATATAAAAATATAATAAGGATATTATAGGTGTAAAGACATAAAAAAGGCCTAAAAAGATATGGGTATTATATTTTCGACCCAATATTATCATATTTGGGCTTATTTATTTTATTAAAAATTTTATATAATTTAATAAAATATTATATTTGTGAAATATTTTTTTCTCAAATTTATTACTGTACATAACTATAACAATAAAAACATCAAAACAATGACTAAAATTCGATTCTATTATTTTATTGTATCATATCCATGAAATAGTTTTATAGAAAATTAGTGGATCAATTTAATTATCATAAATATATTTATTTTAAAATTTTCAATATCATTTATTTTTTCCATTAAATTAATTATTAATACATAATAACTTTGTGAGACTTTATGGTATTATTTGTTAACTAAAAATTAAATATAAATATCCCGATTAATATGAATCCTTTTGATTTCTAAATATAATTTAGGTTTGATAGTCTATTAGTTAAAAACATATAATAAAAGGTCATAATAATTTATAACCATAGTGTGAACAACATGACTTTCTTTTTGATAAAACATTATATGGGGCATAAAGTGATTTAAGTGCATCTAAAAGGTCTCAAATTGAGAAAAATAATATTAATGGTAGATAATTTCTCATCATAAAATATTTATTCAAAATATTGGGTTATTTAATGGTTCTTATGATTTTAATTAAAATCATATTATTGAATTTTTTATATTCTTGTACAAGAACTACATTAGCTTTGAATAAGCATTAAATTTAGTTATTTCATATATAAAAAAGTAATGATAATATTCTATCATAAAAATAAATTAATTAGGTTAAAGATTATATTATTTACTTCTTTATTATGCATATTTTTTCATATTCATGTTAGGATAGCTTCATTAAATTGTTAATCTGACTTTTCATTGATTGTGCAGGCAATAAACATGAATTTGGGTAAGATTCATGTTATATAACTCAAAATTATGAAAATATTACTAAATATCAATTATAAATTATAATAATAATAAAAAACTCATGAAAATATTTTTTAAAACTCAATTATCATTTATAAGGATACAGAATTGTCTTTATAGACACTGTGCATGCACTACATTGACACTGCCAATAATTTTTATACTTATTGTGAAATAAATTATAATGTACTGGTTTTGAATTATATTTTCACAATATTTATATTATAATATCATAATTTATCTATTCCATAAGTTTTTTAAATTTTATATCATAATTATTTCTTGATGATGTCAAAAAAATAATGTATTTAAAAAATGTATTTTTACTATTCACAAAATTTTTTATGTTTTCGTAAAACTGTAAAAAATTACTACTAAGATCAATTACACACTATGAATTTAAAAATGAAATTATAATTTTCAAATTTGAATTATATAATTGTAAAACTAATCTTTTTAATATAAACATATATGTAATTAGTTTAATAAATTTTTTTATTTTAATAATTACATAACATAATGAATTTTAATACTAATTCAAGAATACAAATAGATACGAAAAAAACGTATTATATATGTACCTGGGATTTTAAATTATCATCCATTTTTGAAATTTCATCCTCAGTAATTTATTCACTTATTAAACAAATTGGGATTCCTTTCCCTAAACCCATTTTTAGATTCCCATGTTTCTTCTTTAGCAATGTGGTTTCTCTACAAAACATTAATTGGGTGAACTAACTTATTCCAAAATTATTTCTCTCTACTATCAAGAATATGAATAAAATTTTACTCATTTGAATGTTTATATATTAACTTATCTTTTTAGGGGTCAAAACAAGAGATGTTTCTGGTAAACACTTTCTTAACATCGATTCATGAAAAGCATTGTGTACCCAGGATAAACTGAGAGGAAAGGATACATGGTAGACAAATTCTCCAAATTTATCTTGGATTTCATAAGGTAAAATGAAACATTGGCTTAGATTTCCTTTCATAACAAACTTCATAAAACATTTCCATGGATATATTTTAGGGAAAACAAGATTACCTTTCTCGAAAGAATGGTTTTTACTTATATTATCTATACAAATTTTCTACCTACTTTGAGCTATCCTCATGTGTTGCATGATCATGTTAACTTTCTCAACAAATTCCTCTATTAATAATAGTCCCATTAACTTCCTTTCACCCAATTCCACCCAAAATACTAGAGTTAGACACCAATTTCTATATAATGCCTCAAATGGTTACATCTATATATTATAATGTAAAATAATTTTATAGAAAAATAAACCAAAGAAAGACAATGATCCCAACATCCCTACTAATCCATCAAAATAGAATATAGCCTGTATTCCATGGTTTCAATTTTTCATTACAATTATCCACCAGTATATGTATAAAAAGCTATGATGAAATTTAATTCATTGCCTAGTGATTTTAAATGCCTTTGTAAAATATTGAAATGAACCTATGATCACTGTCTGATACAATAGAGTAAGGAACTCTATGTGGCCTAAAAATCAAATTGAGGTATAGTCAATATCGTTTTTCTAAATATATATTATCTCAAATATTATGGAAATGTGAATATTTAGATAGTTGATCAACAATAACACAAATCACATTATTAACTCAAGAATTCTTCTTTAGTCCAACCACAAAATCTAGAGATATATTTACACATTTCTACTCTAGCATTGGAAAAGGATAAATAATTACCTTTAGTAGTTGTACCACTTTACTATCCTATTGAAAATTTATTTATTTCAATGTAAATTCTGAAAGATGTTTTTCATTTAAACCACCAGTAATACTCTGGAAGGACTCTGTGTATCATAGTGCTACTAGAATGAACTAAAAATAGAGAACTATTAAATTTAATTAAAAATGAATTTATCATATGTGAATCAAGATGAACATATAATATCTTTAAAAATCTCAAGACTCAATACTTACTTATATTAAATTTTAAAAAATAACGTTTCATAATAAATACTACATTTTTATACAACTCATAGTCTTCTTTTTTATCAAGTTTAATTATTTAAGATTGAGATGATTATAATGAAACCAAAACAAAAAAGAAGAATTTAATGTACACCCAAATTCCAGGAAAAAATCCATCAAATTATTCTTCAAAAGGACTTGTTCTACATGTAACATGTTTAATGAAGCATGAAGATTTTATCTAAATCCATCTTCCACTTTTTTTAAATTCTATTGGATGGTAATTGGTTATGAAATAAAAATCCTTTATCTGTTCAATCCCTTTATTCTACCTCATGTTAAATTCTATCTATGTACATATATACATTAAATGTTTTATAATCAATATATATTTCACACTTGCATATATATAAATTATGTCTTTAAATTCTAAAAGAAAAAACCATGATAGATAATTCCAAATTTTGTGTAGTATATAACTCATGAGGTTTTAGACGTCTTAAAGAAAAAGCAATTACCTGATCATTATGCATCAGAACACCCCCATGACCTTTCAATAAAGTATTACTATAGATGAAAAAATCAAAATTTCTAAAGGGTAAGTGTAAAAATTAGTCCTTCAAAAAGATTTTTTTAATTCTTGAAAACAATCATAATAATATTTGTTCAAGATAAATTTAACTAATTTTCATGTTAAATTAGTTATTGGGCTAGAATTTCATTCAATGTTTTCCACAAACCATATGTAATAGCATGCTAAAAGAAGAGAAAATCAAATCATATAAACATTTTTAGGTCTGGTGCATTCGTCAAACACTTTTGTCTTTGAAGGATCTACTACTATTCTCTATTTTTTTCACTATTTTCCTGATGAAAGAAATTTGTTGTATCAAAAAATTTCTATTTATAAATTTTCCATATGACTTCATTTCATTGAGAGTTTTCAGGAAAATCCTTAGATGTTTTTCATGATCCTCATAAATATTTATAAAACTGAAATTTCATAAATAAAAACAACTACAAAATTATCCAAATATTCCTGGAATATTATATTAATAAGATTTATAAATATTGTATAGTAATTTTATAAACCAAAGGGAAGCAAAAAACTCATAGTGACCATATCTATTAAGTAATTATATTTTCGAAATATCAGTATCATTTAAATTCAAATGATGGTACCCAGATCTCAATTAAATCTTGGAAAAATAATTATCTCCTTGGAGATGATCAAAAAATTCATTGATAAGATAAAATAGAGACTTATTCTAGATCTCAATGTAATTCAATTCTCTATAATCAATGAAAATTTATATGGAAAAGTTTTACTATAAAAGTAGAAAAATGGATCACCCCATGTTGAAGTGAAAAATATGAATGAAATAATTATCAATAAACTCTTACAACTGCTTTTATAATACCAGATGTTCCACTCGAGCTATTAGATAAGGGGGATCAGAAATTGTATTATCATCCATAACTATGTCAAATGTAAATTCAACTTCTTTTTTACGGATTACACTAGGAAAAACATCAGGGAAAACATCTAGGTATTTATTTAACACTACAGTATAATTAATATAAATAGATCCCTTATTTTTAAATATATTTGAAAGATAAATATCATTTATATCTTTTAACACCACCTCTTCTTCTTAATATGTTACCAATGGTATGTGTTCATTCCTGTATACAAATGGAAACAATTTCTATAAAAACTTCTTCAACTCTATAATAAATATTTTTATGGTGAAAGAAAATCCAAAATATACAAATAACATCAAAATCTATTATAGGGAAATAAATAAGGTTTTAATGTAATTTATTTCAATATAATTAAACATGAAGATACTTATAAAATTTTTTTTGTCTTTAATATTTACCTCTGGTGACTTCACTATCAAGATTCGAATTAAATTTAGATCATACCATGTCAATTGAGTAAAGTTTTATTTATACATGACAACAGAATCTTCTTCCTTTTCTTTCAATTTAAAGAATATCTTTTCCATCATATGTCCAACAACCTTAGGAAAATATTTTTCAAGGAAAGGATTCTTAAATTCATCAGATTTCAAGGCATCAATCTATTCTCTTTCCATAATCTTCTTTAATATTAACTACCAATGAGAAGCTAAACCTTTGAAATGATAAGTAACTAGGATAACCTTTTAATTATATAAACAACCCAGGGAATAGAATATCTTTATATAGTATTTAATCTAATCATAGGCTACCACAGGGTCAAATGATCCACTAAAATAAAGAGGGTAATACCTCATAAATAGATCCACTATCAATATATTCCTTTGTGGTAGCTCTAGATATTCTTATTCGTGAACAAAAAAATTATTTTTAGGCTACTTCAACTATTCCATTGAAATTATAAACTACTCAGTTCTAATACCCACTATTCCTGGCTATGGATTCATGAAGATATCATCATCGTAGTTCCTTCCTAATTAATCATCCTTGTTTCTTTTTTGGAAAACCACTCTGAATATATATAACATTAATGAATCAGCACAGTAATATATAAATAAAATAACATTTTAAAATAAATATATATAAAAATGTATTATGGTATTATATTAGCATAATCTTAATGCCTAAATTCATATAAACTATGATCTAACACAAACTACAAGGACATGACTATAACCAATACCCATTCTAGTGAATTCAGAGTATAATTCATTTTCATTCATTCCTAAAATTGTTTTAGGCTTATAATTTTAGATAATTAGGTAATAATTCGACTCTAAAAACCCAAAATTCTAAAAATTTGATATGGCTAAAACAATATCAATTTTTCCATAAAAATTTTTATTTTAAAATAAAACATGACTACTTTTCAGGATAACTATTCTTAACATTCAACTTGGATTTTTATTTTATATTACCCAATCTTAAACCCAATTAAAAACATTTTTATACTTGGGATGAGAAAAAAAATTCTCAGTAGGGGGAATAAAAGAAAATGGAAAGAAACCATTAGTCAATGATTACTTATAACCACACAAAATATATATTTCTCAACCATAGAAGTAAAATATACCTATTTTTTTTAAAACAAGAGGTTTCCATAAAATATAGAAAGCATTAAAAAAGAGAAGGAGAGAAAGAAAATAATGTTTTAGGTTCACTCTTTCACTAAACAAAAAGTGAAAATAATAGAGTTTGAAAGATCTCCCAGCTTACATTACATATCCTAAAGTGCACAAGAATCAAGAATCATTTTTAGGTGTTTTATATTGAAATGAGATGTTAGAAAAATGATATCAAAAATATAGGAAAAAGGGTTAAAACACCAACATGGTAAAATAAATGCATAATTTTTTTTGGTTTTGAAATGAGGCATAAAAAGAAATAGGTACACATATTTACATGGGCATGATTGAGTCAATAAGAAAACAAAAGAAGGTGGAATTTTGATGGGGCTGAGAAGATACAATATTTAAAAAACACGAAACTTCTCCGAATGAATTAAGTGATCTTTGTTTTCTTCTTCTTTGTTTCTATTTTTTCAAATGTTGACCACGAAACAAATCTCACCCTCATGTCCCAACAAATTTTTTATCTCCTCACAACACTAATTGTAATAGTTATAACATGATCAAAGGCTGAGAAAGAGTGAGTTTGATCTTCCCAAGACTCATCCCTTTTTTTAAATTTTTCAATAATATTTTGAACACTCTTAAATAACATTTGAACAGGAGAAAAATATATACTGTCTCAAAACTCACTAAATGACAACCTACCCCCCACTAAAATGGATGCTTGACCTCAATAATTTAATAAGATGGTGAAATCAAAAAATAAGACCAAAAATTAGATTCATTCCCCCCACACGTAAATTTCAATAAAGAATGAAATATAAATCTATGTAGATGCTGGGTGGGATAAGGTATTGGGCATGTAATGTGGCTATCAAAGAAATGTTTTTCGTAGGATTAGAGGGGCTTTCAAAAGTAGGATTAATGTAAGGGTAATGGGAGGAAATTTGTTTATTATGAATATTATATGGTATAGAAAATGCCTCTATCATATTAATTCCCACAAAATTGGGAAATTCAACTAGAAGCTCCACAAAATCAAGACTCACAATCGAGGGTGAAAACACACATTTTGAAAAGATGGACATAGGTTTCCATGGAATGAAAGATAATTCTATTCCTTATGGTTGCAGAAGGTTAATTTTCCAATTCTAAAATCAAGAATTCAAACGTTTTTGGATTTTAAATACTATTCTTCTTCCAAATTAATGATTAAAAAACTGTTGTGATGATGACATGTCTTTTGACTCCCCAAAATGGTTGGAAAAAATTTCAAAACTAGATGTGGCGTACGTATGACTCTATTTTTGTTTTATTTATTTATATTTATTTTGTATTTTTCGTAAAATACACTCCCACACAAAAGAGAAAGAGATAATTAAAAAAACTATGATGATGAATGTGGTAAGAAAATGAAAAATAGAGGAAGAATAGGAAAAAAAGGGGAAGAGAGAGAATGAGGAAGAAGAGAGAATGAGGGAGTTAAAGGAAAAGTGGTTCCCCTGGATTGGATTTAGTGGATTGTCATCTCTATCTTGTGGTGGGTATGCTTTAGATATTTTGGATCTAATAAAAGTTGATGTTGTTCTAGGATTATGTGTCCTCTCATGGTGATGCTTTTACTGATGTCCATTAACTGTTATTGTCCTTTTCGAAGATGGGTCATGGACATGCACTACACCAAATGGGTGAACATGAGAAATGAAAAATGTAACTTCCAAATGAGAATTAATCTTACCTCGGTGAAGTCGAAATAGAGATTTGAACACTATTACCTTTTCACCTTCTTTAAATACCTTTGTCAAGATGTGTTTGTCAGGAGTTCCTTGGATATTTCTTTTTAAAGATTAGAATAATTGTAAGAATCAAGTCTAAGCTCCTCTATTTCTTCCAATTGAAAAAAGCATTATTCACTAGATTTTTCAAAATCAAAAGTACAATTTTTCACATCCCAAAATGACTTATGTTGGATTTCAACTGGAAAATGACATGAATTACCAAAAACTAGCCTATAATTATAGATCAGAATGGGTATTTTATGGGAAGTTTGATAAGCATGAAGTGCTTCACCAAGCCTTTTAGTCCAGTCATTTCTGGTGGGTTTTAAAATTCTCTCAAGAACTATTTTAACTTCTATATTTTAGAGTTAAACTATGAAAATTTTTTGTGGGTGATATGTAGTTTATGATTTATGTACAACCCCATTATTTTTAGAAGTAGATACCATGGTTCTATTATAAAAATGGGTTCATAAGTCACTTATCCAGGCACACAGTGTGCCAAATCGGTAGAAGATGTGTGTCTTTAGGAACTCAGTAACATTATGTGAATCATCCTTTCTAGTGGGATCAGCCTTGAACCACCAAGAAACATAATAAACCACAAGAAGTATGTTTTAGAATCCACTAGAAGGGGGAAAAGTCCCATGAAATATGTGCCCCAAAGAGAAAAGATATCATGTAAAATTAATGGATTTTGGTGTATTTAATTTCCCTTTGAAATTGTGCCAAACTTTTGGCAAGTGGTAAATGATTTAATGAACATATGTGAGGACCTAAAGTGTGAAGGATAGATGAATCTAGAGTCTAGGACATTCCAAGAAGTCCTTTGTTTTCCAAAGTGGCCACCAGCAGGTATTGGGTGACATTATTCTAAGATAAAAGATTGTTAATTTTCATCAACACATCTCCTAATCATAATATCTTACCCAGTTTTCCAAAGTGTATTTTCTTCCCAAAAATAGTATTTGTAATCACATATCCACATAATTTTTTGTTTTTTGTAAAATTTTTCTTGAAAAGAACCAGAATACAAGTAATTTATAATTGTGGAATACCATGGTATTTCTGGAGTGAGAGATGGAAGGTACTCAGGGGGGAATTCATGATCAATGATTTCCAAATGAGAAGAATTATAAATACTACTCAAGTGATCGACCATAGGGTTTTCCTTTCCTTCACTATCTTTGATTTCATTTTCAAACTCATGGAGCATTAGGATCCAACTTATTTACCTTGGGTTGGAATCACTTTTAATGATTAAGAACTTTATAGATGAATGGTCTATGAACATGATGATTTTGGCACCTAAGATATATGGTCAGAATTTATCTAGGGATAAAATCACTACTAAAAGTTCCTTTTCAGTAACTGTGTAGTGAGAATGAGTTTAATCCTAGGTTTTTGAGCCCTAAAAATGACATGAGGAATCTTTTCTATTCTTTGACCATAAACATCCCCAACGTCTTTATCAGAAGCATCACACATCAACTCCAAGGGTAAGGACGAATCTGGGGGTTGTATTATCGGGGTAGATGTAAGAGCAGTTTTGAGTTAAAAAAAGGCTATCTTAAAAAACTCATCCAAATGGAAGGTGACATCATTTTGGATCATCCTAGTGAGTGGGGGTAACTCCTACTAATGTTATAGATCAATATCCTATAGAAACTGACATGAATGAATAATGAATGGATGACTCAAGCCGAAATGGATATAGGAAGTGATTGGATCACTTTACTTTTGGAAAAATCAACTTTAATACCATCTTTCGAAACTATGTTCCCTAGAACAATACCATTTTAAACCATGAACTGAAATTTTACAAAACTTGACCCAAGGTTACATTTCAAAAACTTTTGAAGTACAAGAGGGAGTGAGTTCAAGAAAGATTCAAATGACTCACCATAAATGGTAAAGTAATACATGAAGACATCAATGTAGTTTTCAATGAATTCAAAAAAGGTACTCATCATACACCACTGGAATGTTGCAGGTGCATTGAAAAGGCCAAATAGAATTCTACTATATGCATATGTTCCAAAGGGGAAACTAAAAGTAGAATTTTCTTGTTCATGAGGTGCGATTGGTATTTGTATGTAGCTGGTTTATCCATCAAGAAACCAATTGTGTGACTTTCCATCTAATCATTCAATCATTTATCAAGAAATGGAAGATAGTAGTGACCTTTTATTGTTTCAAAATTCAAGTTCTTATAGTCGATGCACACATGCCATTTGTTCTTCACTAGAGTTGTGACTACCTCCCCATGATAACTTATTACTATTGTTATCCCACCCTTCTTAGGTACTACTTGAAGTGGACTAACCCATTCACAATAAGAAATTGGGTAGATAATACTAGCATGAAGATGTTTGGTGATATCTTCCCTAAATACCTCAATTATATGTGGATTAAATCTTATTTATGGTTTTCTAATTTTTTTGGGTGATTCCTCAAGATGGATGTGATGAATGAAAAGAGTAGGGTTGATTCCAGGTATGTCATCTGGGGTCCAACCTAAGGCCTTTTTGTTTTCCTCTAACACCTATGAATGTTTTTGCTCCTCATTTTTGGTAATTCATGTGAAGATAATTACATGATAAGAGTGATCATGTAAAATTAATGAATATTTCTAGTGTTCAGGATGATGTTTCAGATCAGCCTCATCTTTTATTTATGTGTTAGACAACTCAGGAATGGAGGAAGGGACTTCTATTTCTTCAGATTCATTTTCCTTAATACTGTGAAATGTGGAACAGTAGAGATCATATTTGATGTGGTATTGAAGACTGTTATCAAGTTCCTCTAGATTTATGGAGTCTATGAATGAAAGGTCCATATAAACTACACCATTTATGACTTGGTTAATCATAGAGAACATTTTAAAGATCCTATCTCCTTAGAAAATTTTGAACATGATGGAATGGGGTTAAATTGACTCTAAGAAGTGTCCTCACAAGCATGGATTGAGAATGCAGAGTCATCCAATATGGGTATCACATGATGTGGAAAATTTTTAATTTGAACAGTTGGTCACCGAATATCTTGGACAAGATGCCTGAAGGAACATTAATCTAGGTTCTTGCTATCATTAGGAATGGTCTTCCCAGAATTATGGGAGATAGAGATGAGTTTTTCTCCCCATCTATTTCAAGGACAATGAAATCAGCAGAGAATATAAGATCATTCACACAAACAAGGACATCCTCAATTATACCCTCAGGACTAATAGTGCATCGAATGGACAATTGAATGAAAACACTTGTTGGATTTAAGGGACCAAGACCAAGGTTGTAGAATATCGATTTGGGTATGAAATTAATTGTGCCTCATAGGTCTATGAGTGCATCATCGAAGTTGGAACATCCAATTTAGAATGGAACCAAAATGGTCCATGGATGATTATATGTTATGGGGAAAAACTTCTAGGTGGAAATTTTTTAAGGTACTTAGATGCTTCTTATTGGTTTATAATTCCATAAGAAACATGGCGTACTTAGGTATTGTTTTTCGTATATAACATGGGAATATTGAAATCAACACTTCTAAACATGTTGAGAATTTCAGGACCGGGTTCATAAAGGACATATTTGGCATATAAATGGCTTGAGGAAAATGAATTGGGTTCCTAAGAGGAATAGACAGTGGTGAGAGAATAGATTCAGATTCCTTTTCTTGTTACTTTTTTTCATTTCCTATGTCAACATTAAAAGGGGAGTTGGAGGACTAATCATGAGGCATATAAATTTTCATTCCTAATATAAGTCAATTTGCACTTAGATTACAATTTTGGTCAGGAAATGGTTGAGTTAGGAGTTGGGAAGAATTTTATTGTTTCTTTTGGCTCAAGTTTGATGCAAGTTGGCCAATTTAGGTTTCATTGTTTTTTAGGCTGGAACAGGTGAAGGGGCCAAGATCCTCCACAACACTTTCCCACGGTCTCACGGAAGAAGTTTCTTATACCATATTGGTATTACCTTGATTTTGGTTCTAGGGAAAGAGATAGTATTAGTTTGGGAACTGAGAAGGCTCACTAGGACAGTGGAACCTATGAAGAGGAATAGGAGAATTGATCCTTTGAGGTCGAGGAAAAAGTGTAAGGTTGTTGGACGTTACAAAAACCTTAACCATATAGGAATTTGTTTTCATTTTTTGGAGGTAATTTAGGGGGATGAAAAATGTTAGTACCATACCTCAAGTGTAACACCCCAATATTTCATAGTACGTAATTTCATCAATGTAATTCAATAAATTTCACTACACACAACACTGAGTTCAAGTGAACCATGACTTACTAAACCAGCCGTTCAAAAGCGGTAATGAATTATATTTACTGAATTTTTAATTTTATATAATCCTTATAATTTTAGAATCCATATTATGAGTTTTTTTAGGCACAATATACGAACAAATTCATTTTTTCAGATAAAAGAAGTATTTTTTTAAAATACAATTTCACCACCTTTTAATAGAGAACCCACTTTACATAAAATATTTGAATCCTATATATATTAAAATTGAAAAAATAATATTCTTCTTTATAATCGGGACCTAAAAATTTAGTTTTGATAAATATTTGGTGTTTTTCTGATACCTTTTATATTTGAGTGAATAGTGAAAAATACAAAATTTTATCTGAATGTTTTTTTAATAATATTAATTTTTAGTGTTAAACTAACATATGAATGGTTTGGATGTATAATTAGATTATATTTTTACCATTTAATTCAATGTTGTTCATTGGAAGTAATTTCACATTGAAAATGGACATAAACAAGTATAAATCTTTTGGTAGTTATTATTTCATGAAATATGCTTTTTGGTTTTGACAATGTGAATTAATTTTAAAATAATACATGAAATTAATATGTTTTGAATTTGGTAAAGTAGACATAATTTTTGAATTCTGAATATCAAAATTAGATTAGGGTGGAATTGTGGTATTTTTCTGAAAACAATCAATTTTTTATGAATAATAAAAAACACTGAATTATTGGTTACAACTGACTTTTTATTTAAATAATTATATATTTTATTTAAATTTATTTTAGGTTAAAATAGATACATAACACATATATAAGTTCAATATAATTAATTGGAGTTAGTTAATAACATATTTAGATACACAATATTTTTATTGAACTTTTTACCATCTTTACCCACCTCCTAAAAGAATATTCAAATTTATATAAAATATAATTTCTCTGCTTCTCTGAGTTGAATTTTGAAAATCCGAGAGACAAGGTTAATATCAGTAATTAAAATTTTGTTCAATAAGATGAAAATAATTTTTGGTGAATAGTTGCTTTTTTACTTTTATTTAAGACGGTTAAAAGTAAATAGGACAATTAAGGATAAATATGATATTATTATTACCCTAACACATGTCCTAGTTCTATTGTAAAAGTGTAATTCGACCAAAAAAATATTAGGAATAAAATATGATCCTTTAGGTTATACTTGTATTAGATTAGGACAATTATTATTATTTTATTTGAAGAAGAGTTAAAAGAGATAAAATCAATGTTTAATAACTAAAAAAGTTTAATATAGGGATGTAAAAAAATTAATTTGACAATAAATATTAATTAAATATCTAAATGGATTTAATATATAATGGTATTTTATTTATAATTTTTAGACATTATATATTTAAAACTATTTATGACACAATGATGATGCAGTAATTACCTAATTAATGAAATATTAAAATATTTTATATTATAAATATACAAATAAATGAAATTTGAGCCTTTTTTATCATTCCATTAATTTTTATGTTAATATGACATGTTAGGGTGGGTCACATTAAATTTTATAGAAGTAATAATTCTGTTATGAATTTAGAAAAAAACAATTCCAAAATAGTGTCAAAATTGACATAAAAGAGTTTTTAAAAGAAATATTATATTATTAATTGATATTCAATTTTTAAAAATCTATGGTTCATATAAAAGACATATATAATGATATTTTTATCATTAATTAACCACTTGGGGTTCTCTTGGGACTATATAGTATGTTTATTAACCATTTAATATAAAAATACAATGAGACATGGTAAATGTCAAACTATTTAACTAAGTGTTAAATCTAAATGATATGGTTAATATAGTGACACAAAACTGTCTACAACCTATTGTATGAGTATTCTTAGACCCATCCCCACCTTAGCCTTTAAATAATTCATTTTGGGTAAATTAGAAATCAAAAATATTTTTATTTGAAAATAATATTTCTAGTTTTTCCTAAGGTGCCCCTCACCTCTCTTATAAAAGGGAACTCCCCCTTCTTTCAAATTCACACCTTCAACGCTATTTGGATTGGCCAAACCTTGCCCAAATACCATATAAACTCTCCTCCCTTCATCTTAGGGGCCTTTTTTAGTCATAATTCCATCCTAAGGAGCCATTTCGATCAAATCAAAAGGAATAATCTGAAGAACAGGTAAATATTTCATCACCTCTTTAAAGTTCCTTTCTTCTCCCACTTCCTCTTCCTTTTTTGTTTCCATTATACAATAATAAATCCAGTATATTATATATACTGTGATGCTTTTATAAATATGGTATAACCATATTCATTATTCTATCCATCCTTTGAATGACCTGTCACCATAATTGTCTATGTACAGATTGCCGTCTCCACTTCGTGGTGTAATTTTTATTCAATACATTATTATTTGGATGGGTATAATAATAATGTGTAATTGATTTATATAAAAAATATAACATGATTATTATTCATTATATATAATATACCATAAAATTATATATTATTTTAATATCAAAATAATGATAATGTCGATCATTCGTACGTACAGATTAGCGTCTCCATGAACGCGTTCAGATTCATTCTCCATCGTATCCATTCAAGAATAATTTTCATTAGATGATTAAAAATAATGTTTAAAGGCATAATATCAATATTAATATGAATAAGATACATCCTATTCAAAACAAACATTACTTACATAACAATACCTAAAAAGGAAAACTAATTAGTTAACACCTGAAACGACGATAATAATAAAATATTCACAAAGCAATATTAAAAGAATATATATGATATAATATTAATGTATATGATTCTTTTGTTGTTTAATAACAATTATTTCACCATTATAAAGGAGTTTAACCTACCCCCGACCAAGAAAAAGTATATGGTGATGGTTAATTTCAGGATATCATTTTTATCCGAGGTTGTTTTCACATAAGTATCTACTGGGACCCCTTTATCATCCATAACCATGTTTCTTAAAAATCTATTTCAAAACATTTTTAATATTTAAAAAATAATGGGGAAAAGTAATTTATACCCTTATTTGATCTTATATTTTTCGAAAGGAATCTTTCCATCGTTTTCCAAACAAGGTACTTTATGACCTTTTCGAAAAAATTAAGGAAAGAATGTTTTTTTAACTTATATGGTAGATGCAGCTATTTTCCCCCGTTATAATAATGTCAAAGATTCCCTTACAAGATTAAAAAAATATTTTCAAAATGAATTAATTATTTTAAAAATATATGAATTTTAAATGATTTCAAAATAGTAAGAGATATTTCTCTAAAAAAAGGTTTGTATTTCATCTATGTCAACATCCATTGATGGATTTTAAGTTTATTTGAAGTTGATTTATTATGATACAAAACTTACAAATTGTATTGAAGGTTTTGTGATATGTTTACTGTGGATGTGTTATTTTTATACCATTTATGGTTTATAGATAATGTATTGACAATTTTTATGATAGTTTTAATAAGAATGTTTATGTTATGTTTAAAGATTTTCATATGAAGAATTCCTTGGACTTAGTAAGTGACGGGGGAGCCCACTATAGCTCCTCGATTTATCAGTAGGTCTCATAAGAAAAACTAGTGTTTTGGTACAAGGCCTTGACGAAATCTTATTTTTAGTCTTGGAACAAGGCCTTGACTATGTGGTCATGAAAGTCTAGTAGTATACATTCCATCATTATGAAACTTGCTATTGATATTGATTGTGATTATTCGACTACTAGAATATCCATCTAAATAAAAAAAATTAATTATTTGATTTTATCTTTACCGTTTTATACTGAAGTTCATGTTTAAATGGATTTTTTTCTTATATATTGCCTTAAATGTTTATGCTTATTTATGAAAGTTTCTACTATATTGTTATCTTTACTATGCATCTAAGCTCACCCCTTTCTATGTTTTATTTTTCCAAGGATGCGAAGAAGTATATTTGGACTGACCTGTAGGGATAGTCTATGGGATCTCAGAGTTTTCTCTGGAAACAATGTTGTTGTAGTTTTCCATTTTATGATGTAATTTAAACCTTATGAATGTATCTAGTACTTCCAAGGATAGTAAACTAATATTTCATTCGAGACTAGATCATTTGTGATCATGCCAATGATACATAATAATGAACCGACTCTGGGCTTCTAGGGTTGGGTCATTAAATCAATTCTCTATTGATGGTTGAAGACAGGGGCAGATAGTGGGGTTGGTTGAAGTTTCTAATGAAATAACTTGATAATTTTGGGTTGGTGTTCCATTGAGCTTATGCTGCATTGAGATCCATTGGTATAGATGAATTAGATGGATCCTCTTGAAGTTGCGGACATGTGTCAGTTGGATGAGATGGGAAGCTATAGATTCCACAGTTTTGATAGGTTTTGGGAATAGAGATTATGGAGTAGATGAGGTTGGGAATTTTTCAGCCACAAATAGTTGTCGCCCAAGACCTATAAGATCACTCATCCACTCTGTCATCTTGTTCGGATCTATTGATTTACTATCATGGGATCTCTTTACTTATGTATGGGCTTGAGTATGGAATTGTGTGTGTTTGTATCCATGTTGATTATGAGATCTGTTACAGCTATAAAAGTTTTATCAAAAAGAGCACCACCACCTTCGGCATTAATGATAGTTCTCTCTACATATAATAACCCCTCATAGATGTATTGTATCAAGAGTTGGTCTGGGATTTGGTTGTGTGGGAAGGTTTCCAAAAGCTTTTGAACCTCTCCCAGTACTCATGTAGTGATTCATTAGGGAATTGACATATACCACTAATTTCCGTTCAGCTGGAAGCTGTATGAGAAGAAGGAATGAATTTATCTATGAAAAATGGCTTCATGTCAATCCATGAGTTTATGGAACCCAGAGGAAGGTAGTAGATCCATGCAATTATAGTGTCAGATAGGGAGAAAGGTAATTCTTGAAGTTTTATTTGTTTCTCAGAATCCTTTTGAGGCTTCATGGTAGAGCACACAACATGGATGTCTTTAAGGTGGAGATGTGGATCCTCACTGGCTAGCCTGTGGAAATGAGGGAGAAGATGAATCAAACCCGATTTGAGTTCAAATTTATCCTCTATGTTTGGATATTTAATACCAAGATATTGGTAATTTATAAAAATGGTAGTATGTTCTTTGTATTTTTATTCCCTAGGATTGGCCAAATCTAAAACAACTGGTTCGACAAGGAATGGTTATTGAATTATTTGATTATCCCTAATGTTCCTCCTAATTTAGCAAAATGTTCACTCAATTTCAGGTTCCAAAAAATATGAGGGATTGTTTGTGAGCATATGGGGAATTTTGAGATATTTTTAAATAATTTGGAAGATGTGTTCTTCTTTGTGTTTTGTTGTTTATGATTTTTAGAAGAATGCGGGTTTTTCATTGTGTTTATTTTCAATTTTTTTAAGTTGATTTTTTTATTTTTTACAATAACTAGTATCTAACAACTACTTAATTGAACCATCCTCAGCAACGACACCATTTTAAAGTTTGGGTTATTGTTTCCTATTGACTATACTAGGATCTGGTACTCTTCTAATGTGTATAGAATCACTCGGGTCGAATCCTTAGCGATGATACTTTTTAAATGTCAATTGTTTTTTATTCTATTTTGATTGGGGGGGGGGGTATTAGAAGAGCTTAAAATAAATTGATTAATGGATAATGATTGATTTTTAAAATTCATAATTATTGTGGTGAGTTAATTATTAGGGATTTAATCTTATGATAACCTTGATCTTTTTATTATATTTCATTAAATTAACACCCACTTCACAAGATGACTTTGATAGGAATTCACATGTGTTAAATATTTAATCCAAACCATAACATAACATAGGGTTATAATAATTATAATTACTGTATAATGTTAGTTTATTTTTGGTTCCAATAATCAAGGGAATCTAAAACCTAAACAAAACATGTCATTATTCTATGACATATTATGTTCAACATACACAATATTAATTTTATAATATTAATTTAGTGAAGGATATCAATAGCTTAATATCCTAAAATTATGAATCACCCCATTGATAGTTTTATTCATCTATTTGGGTGGTTAATAATAAGGTTATAATTTTAATGTTTATGGGTCAAAAATATAATAAAAAGAACAATACAAGAAAATAATTGTGCGTCGAATACGCACACACGAACAATGTTGAGAATAAAATACAGACATTCAATTGAATGAGGAAGAAAAAGAAGGGAATGGGTATCAAATTTATTTCAAATATTTTAAGGGAATTTATATTTAAGAATAAGGGTTTGTTTATTCAACAAAATGTCAAGAAGAAACTTTGATTAAAATATAATTACAAAAATAACACTTAGAAGATTAAAAATGAAGAAAAACACCACAATAAATGAAATAAAAGCGAGGATAAAGGGTCTCTCGAGTGAAATATTTTTTTTTGGAATGTTGTTATAGGATTTCTTTCAGAGCCTTGGTCGTGCCAATTGATCATCCTCTATTCTGAATTGCCAAACTCTTGAACGGAGAGGAGTGAGATGTATTTATAGCCCAAGGTGGTGGGCTGTTTGCATTCCAAATCATCCCCTCCAGCTGCATCGCCAATTTTTCCATATTGAAGCTTAATTTTTGGATATTATCTTCTTCTATGTTTTATATATTTATGTTTAATTTCATCCCTAAAAATTTTCCATCCATTGGACTTTATGACACAATGATATGGTTGTTGTACTAAATAGGTTTCATCATTCCATTTTTATCATCATTTTTTTGAAGGAAGAAATGTGAATGGGTTTTGAATAGGAAGAAGCCCTAAAATAAAAATAATTTCTTCAAAATCTTGGCCAATAGTATATTATATTTTACAATGAAAAATTTTATATTTATTGGATGAGTAGATAAGGAGAAAAGTCATGAATAGTGTTCTTATTTCAATTCTCGTCCAGAATGGTGGGATGGAATTCAATGCATTATTTAGACCCCTTGTTCTTATTTTTGGACCTTTAAATTTTTATCCATTATTAATTTTGGATAGTAAAGAACATATGGTGGGGTTTCAAAAAAAATTGGGCTTCAGGATATAGAATAGTAACTCAATCATCATGGCCAGTTAGGTTTCTTCATAGATTTCTTGGGTCTTCTTGTGTGAAACATATGGCCCTCCAAATGGATGATTTGGACAATGGTCCCTTCTAATGAAATGTTTTAAATTCAACAAGGAACCATAAAAGAGAAGAATCACGAACATTGGATAAATAGGGTGATAGTTATTATTAAAATAGTAAACTAGATCGATTTGATTAAATCAAATAATGCCCAAAAATTACATTTAATATTAAAAAATGAGTACCTCACACAAATTAGGCTCTTTTAAATGAAAATCAGTAAAGAGAGTAAAAAAAGTTCTTAATAAGTTAATAACATCAATTTCATAATAGATTATATACCTTTTGTGACTTCACTTGAGTTATGGACGTTTTGATATCATTGTACATAGGAATGGGTAGGATTGATAGGTCACAGAATTATGAGTGCGGACCCCTAGAGTGGTTTAATAGAATATAGATTAATTATATTCATGAGTTTAACATGTGATAGGGGTTATTCCATCCATGAGATTTTTAGAAGGTGTGGTCATGTGTTGGTTCCTTGGTTTTTGTGATTGGAATAAGATCAATGATGACATGTTTTGTGGTTATAGATGTTTAGAACCTATAGTGTTAGTACCTTTTGTTTAAGATAGTTTATATGGGTAAGATGATTAAAATTACTAAATATGGTTTTTTCAAGTGTTTGGGGTATGTAGTGCCTGAGCGGGTAGATGGTTCATGGTTCTGGAGGTGATCCCTAATTGAATGGTAGTCATAAGAGTTTCCATGACATATATATGATTTCAAGATCATAGTAAGAACTATTTAGGCACACCTATGTGTATGGGAAGTTCCATTCCTACTAATTATTCTATTTACTTTTTATTTGTGGGTTACTAGGATAGATGAAACTCATCTCACTAGTAGATGAGTCAAGTTATACAATGTGGTCCCAATAGATTCATGACTCTTTGGTCATTATGATTATTAATGGTGTAAGGAAGGGAAGCCTTTTCAGGAAAAAAATAGCATTATTCTTATAGATGTAAACGTGAGGCGTGACTCGGTGAATTCCATTAGAATGGTGATTCCATTAATGGATTTAATCATGCGACCACCTTGGGTTCTAGTTCATGGTATCAATGTTTGTGGAATATGGTTGGATCAGTCAAGTACCTATCCCCATCACGTTCAGGTGGTGTTTTTTGTTTCCTGGAAGGATTGTATTGTGTACATGATGATTTGTAATGATGCTTGGTGTCATGTTGTCATGTTTTGGGCTTTGGCACATAAAAAATGATTGTTATTGAAAATTAGTGATGAGGGTACTGACGCACGCTTGTCATAGGGTGTGGCAAAACAATTTTTTCCTACGTTAAAATGTAGTAATGTGGTTGACCTAGGATGTCTCTCGAAGAGGAGTGCACACAAAATGGGTTGTCACTTTAAAACGGGGGTAAAAATGTTGTGAACGGAAATTTGAAATTCAAATGATTGAAAAACAATGAAATTAAAAGGGTAATTAGGTCGGGGTCGGTTTCCTAATTATAATGCTATCATTGTAAAAGTTAATTCAAACCTCTTCTTCTTAGTTGATTAAAGTGAGTTTCCAAAATCGTTTCCTCTCACTTCCTTGGTGAAATTGTTATTGTGAGAGAAAACCTTACCAAGATCTCGGTTTGGTCAACTCTCCTTCCATGTGTAAAATAGATGTATTGAATATCCTTAATTGAAATGAGCAATACCCGATCAGGTTTTGTTTGTCCCAAACAATCAAGAACATTCACTACACCTTTTACACGTACTGACGATCGTCGAGTACTTCACCACTAATTCCTGGTTTATTCCATCGTATATAAAACAGAAATTAGTGGAGGGTGATATTGATTATTTTACCAAGGCAAAAATAAATAACGGAATTAATATTCAAGAACGATCGCACTTGATTATAAAATCTAATATAATAAATTGAAAACATTACTTTGAAGAAGATAGAAATTTATTCAATTGCGTCCAAGAACTCAGGCATTACAATGTAGAAAACCAACCCTTCCCCAATCACTCCAAAAGTTTACCCCACCATGGTAAGGGTAATCGAGTTGAATGAGGAAGAAGAAGGCATTAAAAAACTACTAAAAAGAAAATAAATAAAAGAGAAAGCTGAAAAGTTCTCCTTCTTGGTGTCCCAGAAGGAATGGGGTGGAGAATGGATGCTTTGAGAGGGTGGAGCTCTCCTCCTTTTATAGCTAGAATGTTTCCCCCGAATGTCAACACATTTTATCTCCATTAAATGTCATCTTCACGCGTTGAGCCCTTCTTTAATGTTGTTCATAATTCCCTTGTCCGTGTCCCCTCAAAAGTCCAGTGGATTTGGACATGTATTCCGAGGGTTATGGCCGTTTTACTATGAGCATTTATTCTGTCCATTCAGACTCTCCAAAACGAAATACTCCGGATTAGTGTGCTTTAATGACCCCATAAACGGCCAATTCACTCGGTGCTTCCTTCATAAGAGATGCTTCAAAACTCCTTGTTCGTACACCCGCCGAATGTCACTAGCTTTGGGCCCACAGTGGATGAGTTATGGATCCCACATCAAAACTAGGAAGAACTGAAAACAGTTTTCTTGAGCCAACTTGTGAGCTTCTTTTGAGCTTCCATATGGCCGATTCAGATTTTGGTCCAAATATATTAAATGAAGATATGGATGTTTAAAATCTGGAAACGAAAGATTTTTTCAATTTTGATCAGGGTAGATAATGTTATGGCCAAACTACCAAAATAATTTAAAATTGTTAAAAATCCAAAAATGGCCAATTTTTACTATTTACCTCAAAATAACACCATTATCAAAAAAATGAAACAATTCATCTTAGAGGAAAAATTTTGTGGGTTTAAAACAATGATATTAAATATAAATTAATTGAAAATATTTTCTCTATCAATTCCCCCACACTTAGCACTTGGACTCCTGGACAAGTAAAAATCAAATCAAATCAAATCCAAAACACATATCAATGAGATCAATCAAATCAATTTCAAGAAACAAAAAGATATCATGCATCATCAAAAACTGTTATTTCAAGTTCTCCATTTGAGATTTTAATATATTTCCACTTCATTTCTTATCCCAGGCACACAAAACACCTACCTCACATGAATTTTCTCTCATCTCACAAATGTAAAGGCTGAACAAGGCTTTTCTCATCCAAACTCACACAAGAGTCACCATAGGTTTGATAAATTCCTACTTCTCCACCCGATGTGAGTCAAGGAAATGTGTTTCTCATGAGGACTTTTCAGGGTTGTTCTGTGGCTTCTGGTTGGTAGGATTTAGATGTTAAATGTTCTGAGGCCGAAAAAGGAAGGCTTGGCTCTTATTGAAGCAAAATTGAAAGATTCTAGATTTCACTCAAATACGGTCTCCTTCACTTTCCCTTTGTTGAAAATAGGCTCCATCATCATTCAATCAGCTCAGCAGTAAACATTTCAATCTTTTCAAACATAATTTTTTTAAAGCTCCAGATAGGCACAACTTTCTTTTTACATTGGAAGCTAGAGAAAGGCACAACTTCTCTTGTCATAAAAACTCGAGAAAAGGCACAACTTTCAACAGAATAATTTTTCAGCATCACACACATCTCTTCCACAATTTATTTTCCACCCAATGTATAACCAAATGAGGTAGTACACCACAAGACATCTTCCCCCACACTTAAGTTCAACTAGATCATGCTATTTTACTTCAAGAGCAGGTATGATAGGGAAAATTGGCTTGTAATGTGGCTAACCTAACAGGAAATTCATGGATACTAGGGGCTACAATGAAGGATAAATGTAAAGGTGGGCCATAATGAAAAGGATTATTTTGAAAAGGGGGCTTCAAACAAAATTAATGCCTCAATCATTTAAAACACACGTACCCCAACCATCAAGTTTTGAAAGGAATAAATCAAATTGTGGTTAAAGCAATCATGGTCTTGTTCTCTCAAGAAATGAGGTGAATGAAATGAATATGACAAAAATGGTTCAGAAGCCTCACAGGAAAGTTATTTCAAAGATATAGACAGTGAAATATGGCATGAGATTCAAAAATCAGTGTACTTTTCATGAATTTCCAAAATATTTGAACTTGAAACAAAGTTATTTCAGCATTTATATAAGATCAATTTCATGAAATAGACTGGTTAACTTATTGACATGGGTTTCAAAAATGGTATTGATAATCTTTTCAGCTCAAAAGTTTCAGAAACACACCAAAAATTGAAAAATAAACACACAAAAATTTGAAAACACACAATTTTTTTTATATTTTTGAAAACAAACATCAAATAAAAATCCCATACTACAAAGGTTCCCTCCCCCATACTTAACTAATGCAGTTTACTCGATGAATTCAAGTGGATTTAACATGTAATACAATTTTAAAATGAATCACAACATCAAAAAAGTGTGAAGGAGAGGTACAACCTGATTTATTCGCAGTGCAACATTGAGTTAACCTCCTAAGTGTTGCTCTTTGAAAACCTAAAAAAAGTAAAAAACATAACATAAGAAATTTTTTAAAAGAAATGAAAACAGAAATTGAATAAGAAAAAAAAACAAATCTTGGTATAATCCCCCAAGTGGGCCCTGGGTTTTGACTGCCTCCAGAGGGGCAGTTCTAATAAGTTATCCCCAATCTGATGGTGGGTGAGGTTTCTTGCTCATGAACCAACAAAAACTTTTCTTTCCAAGATGAACTTCTTCCCATTTCTTGAGGACACCATCGATAAAATGCAAAAAGTCCACCCTCATTGTAATGAGATAAAACATGCATGGTGGGGTTAGGACAATGAATGAGTCCTCCTCTTTCTTGGGTTCCACATGAACAACATCTTCTTTATTATCCAATGGTTTCTGAAGGTATGATACATCTGTGAAAAAATCAAATGGAATGTTAGAGTTTAATTCTATTTGAAAAAAATTAAAGCATGAAGAATCAATATCAAATTCTTCTCTTTCAAAGAAAGTTTCTTGTGTCTCATTTTCCTCCAGAAAATCCACTTTGATCTTCTCTTGTACTCCCTCCATTAAATGTTCAATAGCTTTTGGGAGCTTTTGATGTTCCTCCATGGATGAATATCCTTTTTCATCGTCTTCCTCCAAGGAAATACATGTGTTGGCTAAATCTGAAAAATTAAAAGAAGGGGAGTTAATACTCAATTTAGTTTCAAAAAAATCAAAAGATAATGAGTTTATGAAAATATTGACTCCCTGATCTTGTTTGGCTTCAATTTCTTCTTCAAAGGGAGGAGCTTCTTGGAGTTGAATTTCCCTAGATAGAGGTAGGTAGTCAGACTCCTCTATCTTCTCTTCAAATTCCACTGCTTGGTTGGATTCTTCCTTCAATGTTGCTGAATCATCTACATTATGAGGAATAGTTGGATCAAGAAGATCCTCACACTCATTCCAGAAGTTATCCAAATCTTTTTGATCCCCCATATGCATTTCAATAGCTAAATTATCTTCATCAATCTTCTCCAACATTGATTGAGATGGGCTCAATGGATCTTCTTTTAATTTCATCAAGGCCTCCATGGGTTCTTCAACTTGAAGGATTTTCTAGGATACTTCTTCCATCAATTTTTCTTGTTCTGGTTCTTGTTTTGGCGCCAATTGTGGATCCTCGGATGCATGTACTTGTGCCGCAATCCACTGTATTGAGTTCTCTAGGTTTTGAACTGTTTGACTAATTCTTTCAAATTGGGATTCAATATCCTTTAGAACTTCTTCTTCTTGGTGTTGTACTTTGATCATTTCTTGATAAAATTCTAGAAAATACTCCTGAAGATTAATTAATTCTCTTGCCAAACCCTCCAACACTGGGTATTCGAGGTTCTCTTTAAGTTTTTCAATGAGTTCCTTGAATTCATTCTCTATGATGATTTGGATTCGAGCTCCTCGAATTTGTTTAGACCAGAAAGAAACTTTATACTCTATAGACCAAGGTGATTCAATAATTGGTTCTTGAACTGGTGGATAATTATTCCATGAATTAAAGAAATAATCATTTGAAAACAACATGGCAAAAGATTTTTTTTTATTGAAAAATTCAAATATTTACAATTAGTTTTTGGCACTACCTCCCCGGCAACGGCACCAAGTTTGACGCACGCTTGTCGTAGGGCGTCGCAAAACAATTTTTTCCTAAGTTAAAATGTAGTAATGTGGTTGACCTAGGATGTCTCCTGAAGGGGAGTGCACACAAAATGGGTTGTCACTTTAAAACGGGGGTAAAAATATTGTGAACGGAAATTTGAAATTCAAATGATTGAAAAACAATGAAATTAAAAGGGTGATTAGGTCGGGGTCAGTTTCCTAATTATAATGCTATCATTGTTCAAGTTAATTCAAACCTCTTCTTCTTAGTTGATTAAAGTGAGTTTCCACAATCGTTTCCTCTCACTTCCTTGGAGAAATTGTTATTGTGAGAGAAAACCTTACCAAGATCTCGGTTTGGTCAACTCTCCTTCCACATGTAAAATAGTTGTATTGAATATCCTTAATTGAAATGGGCAATACCCGATCGGGTTTTTTTTTATCCCAAACAATCAAGAACATTCACTACACCTTTTACACGTACTGATGATCATCAAGTACTTCACCACTAATTCCTGGTTTATTCCATCGTATATAAAACAGAAATTAGTGGAGGGAGATATTGATTATTTTACCAAGGCAAAAGTAAATAACAGAATTAATATTCAAGAACAATCGCACTTGATTATAAAATCAGCTATAATAAATTGAAAACAACTTTGAAGAAGAAAGAAATTTATTCAATTGCGTCCAAGAACTCAAGCATTACAATGTAGAAAACCAACCCTTCCCCAATCACTCCAAAATTTTACCCCACCATGGTAAGGGTAATAGAGTTGAATTGGGAAGAATAAGGCATTAAAAAACTACTAAAAAGAAAATAAATAAAAGAGAAAGCTGAAAAGTTCTCCTTCTTGGTGTCCCAGAAGGAATGGGGTGGAGAATGGATGCTTTGAGAGGGTGGAGCTCTCCTCCTTTTATATCCAGAATGTTTTCCCCGAATGTCAACGCGTTTTAGCCCCATTAAATGTCATCTTCACGCATTGAGCCCTTCTTGAATGTTGTTCATAATTCCCTTGTACATGTCTCCTAAAACGTCCATCGGATTTGGACATGTGTTCCAAGAGTTATGGCCGTTTTACTATGAGCATTTATTCTGTCCAGTCAGACTCTCCAAAATGAAATAATCTAGATTAGGGTGCTTTAATGACCCCATAAACGGCCACTTCACTCGGTTCTTCCTTCATAAAAGATGCTCCAAAACTCCTTGTGCATACACCCGCCGAATTTAACTAGCTTTGGGCCCACAGTGGATGCATTATTGATCCCACATCAAAACTAGGAAGAACTGAAAACAGTTTTCTTGAGCCAACTTGTGAGCTTCTTTTGAGCTTCCATATGGCCGATTCAGATTTTGGTCCAAATATATTACATGAAGATCTAGATATGTAAAATCTGGAAAAGAAAGAATTTTTCAATTTGGATCGGTTTAGATAATGTTATGGCCAAACTACCGAAATAATTTAAAACTGTTAAAATCCAAAAATGGCCAATTTTTAATATTCGGCTCAAAATAACACCATTATCAAAAAAATGAAACAATTCATCTTAGAGGAAAAATTTTATGGGTTTAAACCAATGATATTCAATATAAATTAATTGAAAATATTTTCTCTATCAGGTACTATTAGTAAATGATGAATTGTGTGTGTGCATAGTTAGTGGTGTATACATGTGAGAATGATTAAAATTTGACCCAACTCAAGGGTGTGTGAGATGAACTATTTGTTCAGGAGGTACAAGAGTGTGCACATATTTTTAAATGATGTTTCAAGGAACTACATTCTAGTAATCATGGGGTCTATCAAGTTGTGGGTCAGTGAGTGGTCATGTACAAGATTAGGGTCGATGACCTTGATGAGGAATCATAGTTTGAGATTCTTGAGGGTTTCTTATAGTAGGAAAGACCCTTGGTTAATAAGGGGTACTGGTTTTGATTGGAAGGGATGATTCAAGAAATCATTTCTCACTAGGTTTTGATAGGATGGTGAGTGTGGATCCTGAGAAGTAACATATGTGACTAAACATCATGAACCACAGAGGGCTAGATATTATCATGAATAATAAAGGAAGCTACATGGTGGAGATATTCTATATTTAGTGGAAGGTGTGTCCCTAATGGCAAAAGTGTTGTTTATGTGTAAGAAAAGTCATTGGATGGTCGTGATGGAACAAGATACTGGGGAATGTGTGATTTCAATTTGATATGGATTCCTTTTGAAATGATAAAGGTTTTTACAATATAGTAATACTCAGTCCTTGAGTGTATATTTTGGTTTAAGGATGTAGTGGTGTGATCCAATCTCGGTTTGATGTGGAGGAACATTGGTTCTTGGGTGAGGGAATGATGAATAGTTAGATCAATTAATGTTTAAAAATGGAATTTCATCGGGAGTTTAGAGTTAGACTTTGATTTTTACATGATATGGAAATAGGAAACCTTTATAAATACATGTATCATGGTTTTGTGTTTTAATATATATTTGATGACAGAAGCTGAGAATTCATATAGTGGGTTTCCTAAAAGTTGTTCGACTAGATATTTTTCAAAGGATTCAATGTTATAGGCTACAAAATACATTATAAATGTCCTTGTAGATTTAATGATCCTTGTTAATGTGTTTCCAAGTCATTTCAATTATGTTCCATGATGTTCAGGTTGTTCCAAGATGATAAAGGTAAATCTGTTTTTTCTTCAGAGGTGGGAAATTAGAGTGGTATCGATATTAACCAGTTCTCTCATGCATGTTGAGTTATGGGGAATTGGGAACCATGTTTTTCTGGTTGGTGGAATTTTTGTTTTGATATTTTTGAAAGATAATTAAAATGATGAAAGATATCGCTGTTCAGAATCGACCATGTGAGATATGTTCTATTATGCGGAGAAACATTGGATTTTTAATTTATTGGAAGATGAAAAAAGGTGAATTAAGAAAAAAATACCTATATTGTTATCTATGTTTTTGATGATAATACACATTTTAACTTAAGATCAAGTTGTATTATGTTTTTTTAGATCCACACTTTGAAAATACAGTGGGTGTTTAGAGATAAAATGGTTTCACTTGAATGAGTGTTAGAGACCATTAGTTAGTTGATGTCCTTGTATGGCCATCAAGACTTATTGGGTATGAGAAGTGCTATTCTGGGATGTTTTTAAATATTGGGTTTATGAATAGGCATAGAGTCACAGTGAGAATTTTATATTTTCATCCGGTTTATGGGCCATTTTATAACTAATCATTGAATCAAATTCCACTACATGAAACATTTAACATGGGTGTTTTTGGATTTGTTTTCAGAACCGAGTAGAGCATTGGGTTCTTACATAAGTCTTGAGATCATTGGGATTAAATGCTTTTGTTTTAGGAGAAACATCTTGGGGCACATGTTTAGTACATAGTTAGTGATAATAATACACCCCAATCACATAGCCGGATTATAATAGGTACTCAGTTTATTAAAACCATGTGGGTGTTATGATAGACAATTAATCCTTTGTGATTAATTATAGATTCATGCACATGGTTTTCCCATGACTGGAAAACCCATAATCTCTAACCAATATATATGGTGTTTCTTAGATAGTGTGGTCTATATGGTTGGTGAAAAGTATGAAAAACTATTCGGCCTAACCATGATCCTCTTTAAAAGTGGATGAAATATAATTCCAACCATATTACCCTTATATGTTTTAAACCCTTTCCTTTCTATTTTTTCCAGTAGCTTCCCACACATACTACTCTTTCCCCAACTCTCTCATGGATTGATGTTCATTATATGGTGTGGGAATCGAGTGTCTTTACATGTGGTAAAGATCCATTGGCGAGTCTATGACTCATATTCCATCCCTTTGGGTTTTATTTTTCTTTATAGTAGTGTTCCAATAGTTTTGGATAAAATGAACTATTTTTAGGGTATTTTAGGGTTCTTCATTTCATCCAATTCAGGCCCAACTGGTAGCTGATACATGACAAGTGTAACTCTGTAAACATAACATAGGTGGTCAGTGATCCAAAATGATAGTCTTGGTCAATATTTATGGTACATAGGTAGTGTGTCTATCCTTAATAGTGGAAATTGAAATATAATTTCATTAAATAATTTTCCATGGGATTGATTTAATAAAATACATTGTTTATATAATCGGCCCCCTTTGGTTTGTTTTAGTATAAAGGGAAAGCCTTGTAATGATTGTTCAAATGTGGGTGATATGTTTTGAAACCAATGACTATAAAATGAATTTTCATAATCATTAGTTAAATGAAAAATGGGGTTGATTTTTGTTTGGGACTTTATAAAGGGTAAGTTTATTGTTGAATTTGTGATCAATGGTTAGTATTATGAAATTGATAATTAGGGTTTAATTGATGCCGTTAATTGAAAAAATGTATTTTGAAATGGTTTTGGGTAATGAAATATTGAACTTGTTTTTGGATTGGAAATATAAATATGGACCTTTATTCCTTGATTTTGGTTAATATTTTTATGTAATAATTCTGTTTAAAATGTATTTTTATTTATTTTTAACTAAGGTTAATCTTCTACCCTTGGGGAGGATTGATTTGTGGCTAACCTGGTGTAAACATTACTGATTGTGGATAATAGATATTATGCTATCCCAAGATGAATTCCTCCCATTAGGGATGCCGGTTATAGTTAACCAGGGGTGAGAGTTGCCTACAGGGGGATCTATCACACTATGTATGGGTATTTATTCCATGTATTTCACTTATTGAGAAATGAATGGGTGTATTTACCCTGGTCGGGAGTGATATAGTTAGAATGATATATGCCACATGCTTAGAGACACCCCAAAACTGGATGATGTTAGTACGTACCATTACCTAGGTGATCCGGACCCCTAGGTTTGGAATTTATTTTTTAATTTTTGTTAAATTTTTTGAAAAGATTGAAAATATCATTTTTTCTTTCAAGAACATATTTGTGCCTAGTTATGAAATGATTAGTTTAGAATCAAGGTTGGTGGTTTCCTATAGGGTTATATTCACACCTTACTTAGGCCACCATGTAAAATGGATACATGAGAAGAAGACTATTTTGTTGTGGGTTATAGGATATGGAAAATCCATTTCAATGCGTTTTTTAAGGAATTCTAGGATGAAGTAAATGTATGGATAATGGAACTGTGAAAGAATAGAGGCCAATTGGGATGTTTTCTTGGTTTTGTATTATTATAAATTTATTATTAATATGTATTATACGTCTACAGGGGATCTTATATGACATGTAAAAAATTGTATCTTCTATATCTTTTTCAAGATTTATTTATTTTATCTATAATTACTGGTTAATCTATAATGATTATCTTGAATGGTTTATTTATATTTGTTTTATTTTTGATTATATTTAGATTTTATAAAAGGGTATATTCTCCCTATAGGTCCTTATACCCTCAATACTAGTTGAAATCCTATAAAATATGTGGAGGAATTCTTGAAGAGATGTAGCAAACCGATTTGACTATCATTTATAGAGCGATTCGGGTTAGGAAATTTCAATTTTCCATAATATTAGGGAAATATAAGTCCTTTCCTTGTTTCTCATAAACATGTACACATCATGTATAATGACCATATAATAAGTGAAATCCTATTCATAATCAGGTAAAATCACTATATCCTAGAAATCCTACGACTCACATATTATCAGGTATAACCACCAAATCCTAACCATCCACGAAAACCCATATATCATATGTTTCCATGACTATATTTAGTAATATATTATATCATAATGGGTCATGAATAGATCATAGTGATTTTAATAGGCCTCTCATATACCCATACGTACTATAACCAGATCCTTAGGGACATTTTTGGAATCTCAAATATCATTAGGAATCACAAAAAAAATATTATGAATCCTAGTAATCTATTTCTCATCAGGTGTCATGAAAAGATCTTAGGGGACATCTTAGGTATCAAAAAATTATTTAGGTTCAATTAATATATCCAAAGTGATCACCAAGGAATATCATATATTATTTTTAACAATAATATCATATGAAATCTCACAGACATTTCATATAGTATCAGAAGTAATAACTATATCCAAGGAAGAACCCTAAGCATATCACTTATTGTTAATGTGTACCAAAATTCACCATGTAATACCACATAATAAGGATTTAGGGGCCACCATCAACTTTTTAATATCTGATAATATCAAACAAAAACATAGAGGAATCTTGCAACCTATATAGAAAATGATTACTACCATCATTTGAGAGCCCAAGTTTCTCATTCATGATCTTCCCAACAAGCATTTCATCAATCAGAATAAAAAATCAGGCACACACAGGTGGTAAAAAATGGAACCATATCCCTTCCCACCATTTCACCAAGTCACTACTAGGGATGTAGTCTATCAAAACAAGCCTCACATTCTATGTAATGACTCAATGTATATCTATCTACTCAGGAAAATTCCTCATGGTCATCCTAGTCACCTAAATTCCCTAGTCCAAAACCCATAGTAATTTTAATATCACCCATAAGGGAATCCACAAGGTTCATCCAGACCCATGTTAGACACTAAAAATGGAATCAAAGAAATACTCAAAACTAAAGGATTCACATTTACATAGGTTATGACTAAATCAAGCTTTACGTGAATAGTCTAGAATAAAATCCCATTTCTCATATTATAACATAGTCCCTTTGACTAGGGTATTCCTTACCATCTCATATAAAGAATATAAAAAATACTATTCCTAGACATCCAGTCATAGTCATGACCCTAAAATGGGTCTCATATCATAACCACCCCTGGAGAGCTCTCAATCCATCACCTAAATATTTTTTTCTGTCATATCTCATTCAATTATAATCTTCTTAGTAAAGTAATTTAATAGAGTTATGAGATGCATCCATATGTTCTACATAAAAAAATCATAATGGACTCCTCACTTTTCCAATTATAATCCTATAGTATAAAAAATTTAAATCTATAAAAATGAGATATGGCATTACATGGTCCTCAGTGTACATGATATTTACTACCAATTACAAAATCTAATAATGAATATCATCCAATCTTGTTATGTAAATATAAATTAAATATAATTTACCAAGAATAAATGACATCTAACCCACCCGAGTTTCTATCTGTGCACCTCACATGAAATGTAGTAATGTAATTCACAATGATTTTATTCATGTACCACACATAGGGTTTGGTTGTATACCCAATTTTCCATGTACTTCTTATGTGGAGTCTATATGTGTACTTAGCGAAACCTCAAGTATTTTACCGAAGGCAACATTTACAGACTACCTTCACACCTTGTGACCACATATTCATCATTTCATCACACTAAATAATACTGTGATGTGACATCTAGTTTCATTTCATTAGAATTAAATTAATGATAATTTTTTTACCATAAGATTGATCATTGGATGATGGTGTTCCTTCACGTGTAGATAGTGATGGTTCTTCTCACTATGGGATAATAGGAACATCAGAAGTTAATGTCTTCCATTGGTATCACATAGGTCTATAGGTTCAATTAATGGTAGACTCTGGAATTATTATTATGTAATATTTTATTAAATAAATTTGTTAAACACAATGATGTTACCAAATATCCGTAGTTTCCGTTCCATTTGGAGGCATATTCATGAAATAGAGAGGTATTGTAACTTTGAAAATTTACTAGAGACTACTATATAACTATATGTGGAATAATATATATAGTGACTCAATGTTACAAATAGTAAATAGTATTTCTATATAGTATCATAGATATTTAGTCCTCTGTAATGGAATATTACTAATATCTTTTTCTAATTAATTTAATCATTTTTCTTGGAGTGAATTTAAAAAAAGATACAGTGTATATCACCTACCAAAAGAAAAACTATCTTGATGTATGTTAATATCTTGTGTTATTTATTACTTTTAATTTATTAATTTTGTGTTGTTATTTTTCTTCGTTGAATGATTTTGTGTATTTTTGAACCATGTAAGGTAAAATGTGTGTGATGGGTTGGGGTGACGTCTTCATACATCTAGTACACTCAATATATAGGATCCAATATCTAGTTGTTTAGGTGTTTGGTTGTGCGAAACTATATAGTAACTTATTAAAGGTTCCAGGAATTGATTCATGTGGGTAATGAAAAAAATAGTTCATGGGTTTCTATAGTATGCGGTATTAGAGTAGGTTTAGTGTTTAGAAGTAACTCAGGTTTTGATCTCTCATGACTTCGAATAAATTCATTTTTTAATGAGTGTTTCCATTCCAAAAAGTTAAGATATCTGATGTAGGAAATATCTAGAAAATTAAATTTTATGGAATATAATTTTGACAATAATGAATTTAGTTGGAGGGACAGCTATTTCAAAAGGACCCTGATTTACATTATCGAGTGTATGTATGGATAAAATGGAGAATGATAAATTGGTATGATTTTATAGGAAGGATAATATGATGGTAATGATTTATTTGGAATAGAATATTTATTTCATCTTCTAGGAAAATAATACCACTGTATAATTAATTAATGAGTTGGAATATTCATATATATATATATATAACAAAAAAAACTTAAAAAGGTCAGTATTTTGTGGTTGTTTTCCAACATAAGGATATTAGAATGAAGAAAAATGATAGGACATGTGAATTTATTGAACATGAACCATGGGAATCTTGAATCTATGAAGGTTAATTTCATATATAATTTATTCATTATAATTTTTTTATCATCACTTAGTAGTACTGGGATAAAATTGTTTCTGTGGACAATAATTCTAGTAAGAAATAGATTTTGAGTTTGTGGATATCTGGAACCTAATTTTAAATGATAGGTTTGGGGAAGATATATCCATGTAACATATGATAGTGATCTTAATTATAATGGATGGAGATGGTTAATGAAATGGACATACATCTATTAGAAGAAACAATCGAAAGATAAATATTGTGAAACAATATAATGTTAGTTGGATGGATATGGTCCTACATTTTGGGGATTAGGGATGAATTGCAATATGAAGAAGAACTAAAAGAATAAAAAGAAAAAAACTAGATGATCATAAAATAATAACAGCTTAAATTCCACCATTCTAATGAAGGGAATAAAAAATAACATTGGGTATTAATACAATAGGAGATTTTTGGGTGATTGAATTTAGAGTAACCTTTCATTTAATTGGTGATAAAGGTTACATGGTCAATTATGTATTTGGGATGTTTAGAATAGTTCAACTAGAGGATGATGAATATATGTATGCTTTTGGAAAACATATATCAACCTCCAGATGAATGATCATGAAATATTGATTCTCACATATCTAATACACATTCCTGGTCTACAAAAAATATTGATTATACTAGATAAAAAGATATGGATTTGTTTTTAACTATATTTTTTAATGGTGTATAGAATGTTACATGTGAAAAAATGGTAGTTGAAAACGTTGTTGTTGATTTAAATATATAATTATTAGGATTTTAGCATGGAATTATAGAAGTTATAAGTATACCTTTGGATGATATGAAAGTCGGGAATTATTGGATTGGTCATCTCAATGAGAAGAACATCATAGTTCAAAAGGAAAAAGGACATATTGAAGCATGATAAAATAATTTTAAAGTGTGAAAGTTATGTTGGTATTAAAAAGTAAAGGGTTTATTTCAATATATGTGGATATAATGATAGTGCTTAAAGGTTATAACTTATTCAAACAGATGTTTAGGGACCCTCCCCATCCAATTTTTTAGTGGTTATCTTTAATTTTCTTAACTTTATTTATCGAACTATAATGAAATTTTGGATTTACCATTTTATTCAAAAATCTAATGTGTTTTAGGATTTCATTAAATGAATATACAAGGTATAAATGGAATATAGTTGGAAGTTAAAGTGCATCCATTTTGAAATTGGACGTGGATATGTTAGATAAAACATACCAAACTTCTACAAGTTGGGAATAAGTCATGATAAGATGATCCCCAAAACTCCATATTAGAATATATTTTTGGTAGAATGAATCATATAATAATAGATAAGTCTATTCAAATGTGTTTTCACTTAGGAATTCCAAATGGATTTGGGTGTAAGAACTCGATAAATAAAATTAACTTGTCAAAATAAGTCTATCATCAACAGTTGGATAAAAAATGGAGTTATGGTGTTGTAAATGATTGAAATATTTCATTTTCAATGCCTTAAAAACATTTATATATTTTTATATTAACACCAAGTGTTGTGACAATCTTGATGAAAAATACATAGTATGCTTTCTGATCATATAGAGAAATGATAACTTTAGATATAAGCTATGGGATTATGGTAAGTGACAAATCATATGAAGTAGAAGTGTGCTATTTAATGAGAAGGATATATAGAATGTCAAAAGTCCAGAATTAAGGATGTTGAGGGAAAAAAATTAAAAAAAATTATATCTATGATGATTAGGGTAATGAATCTAGATGGTATCAAATTGTAGAGAAATTTAATGAGAATGCTTAAAGAATAAGAGTATGAGAAACAAGACCATGGAATAAAATAATGGAAAACGATACAAGATAGTGAATATTGAGTGATAATATTGAAATTGAGGGCTATTTATGTGCTTTAATATGTTATTAGTCTAATTAATCTAATGTAGTTTATGAGATCAACTAGAATAATGAAAGAAGTTTATAGGTTTGGGGTTAATATGAACTTTTTATCTTACTAAGTGTAGATGAACCTACATTCACAAATGATTTGAATACTCTCATTGAATCAGAAAAATTAATTCAATAATGGATGAATAAATATCTTTAATTATGTTCAACGGAACATGTGTGTTCACAGATTTATTAGAAGGAAAAAATGGGAATTGAGAAAAAATGGGTTTATTTCTTGAAAGAGGAGGCTTATAGTAAACATATCAATAAATAATCATATGTTATGGATTTATTTCCATATAATGAAGGGTTTTATTTCTTTGAAATTTTATTATTGGTAGTTATACATCAAGCTATACAGATGGTGATGAGTTTGGTTGCATCGGACGATTTTCACATTGAACAGAAGGATATAAAAATAGCCTTCCTTCATGGTGATTTGGATAAATAGATTTATCTAAAACAACTATTTTATGTCATAAAAGATAGAACCATAACATATTTTTTATGTTAATGAAATGTATATATGTCTTGATGTATGAACAGATACAATAAAATCAAAAGTTAAATGCATTTATGTTTGAAGAAGGATTAGAGATGTTCAACTCAGATCATTAATATTATAAAAAGAAATGGGATGATAAGAATTTCCTAAATTTAGTATAATTTGTAGATGAAATGTTTATAGTTATACTAGTTGAAAAAAGGATTCCAAAATTGATGTTTAAGTGATCCAATATTTTCAAAAATAGTGATATAAGACAAGCCAAAAGAATCTTGGGGGTGAAAATTGAAATGGGTAAAAAAGATGAATCTTTGGTTTTATCCCATAAGGATTATATATATAAGATTATTGAAAGGTTTGAAATTCATGTGTACAAACTATTATTTACCCTATATTACAAAGACATTGGATTGTCTATGATGTAAGAACAAAAAATTGAAGCTGAAAATTTGTAAATTTAAACGTTTCCATATAATGTATTTTTTATAATCTTGATGTAGGTAATGTTTTCTACCCAATTGTAAATAGTAGTTTTATATAGAGTAATAATAAAATTTTTATTGAACCTTGAAATAGAACACGAAGAAGATATAGAATTCATAATGATTTAATTCAAAGGAGTGAAATATGTTTCTCTATACTTTTATAAATAATATCTATTAAAATTACATTTAGATTTTAAATTCAAAAAAGATTTATTTACCTAGAAGATAGAAACTGCCTATTTATTTACCTATAGAGGAATAATGATTCTTTGGATTTTATGTCTTCAAAATACTGTGTCTTTAAGTAAAATTAAATATAAATATTCTTTTTAATGGCTTCCATAATGAATTTAGTTTGGTTGAAGTAGTGTTAGATGAAACCTATTTAAATTTAGAAACAATTATTTCTTTTCTATGATATCTGAATTACAATCCAATTAGATAAAAATTCAAAGTTCCATTATCAAATGAATAATATAATACCTAAGTACCACTTCATTCGAAACACGATAGAGGTGAAAGTGTTTGACCTTTGGATGATAACAAGAATATATAATCTAATAGATATGTACACTAAAACATTAGTTCATGAATATTTCAGGCAATATCATTCCTCAATGGGTCTCTAGTGAATGGAATTTGGAATAGACAAATACTACATGTTGTGAAGGAATTAAATAAGTATTTTAACATATTGGTGAGTCACTATGGTTTTCCTAATGAAAATATTCATTTAGAGATTATAGGGTTATAACATATTTTTTTATGTTACTATAATTGAAATCAGTAGAATTTTTTTCATCTTAATTTTTATTTACTATGATAGAATTCGTTGTTTTTTGTTAAATAATAGTTCATCTCTATAGGTTTTACTGGATCCAAAATATATTTATATCATTAAATGGTATGATAAAGGTCTAGAAAATTAGATATTGGAAGACTCTTGAATAAATATCATGGAAAGTTTTATCAAGTAAATCAATTTAGTCTAATGTGTTTATTAGATATAAAATGTTTCAATTCCATTTGGAGGCATACCCACAAAATTGGGTGGTTGAGATACCTAGTAAACCGGTTATAGTTTACAATAAAAGGATATGTGGATAAATCTAAATAGTGTATTAATGTTATGAATAACACATATGATTATCATATATAATTATAGTGAGAAAATACACTATAATAAACTCTTATGGATAATTTAATTAGTTGATTGCAATATTTTTTAATCAAGTAAATATAAAGAAAGATACAATGTCTCTCCTATGAACCTAAGATAACTCATTAGAAGCATGATAATCTATTGTGTTCATTACTAAATTTATATAATTATTTATTTCTGTAATTTAATTTCCATTAATGTTTGGAACCATTTTTAGATCTATGTGAGGAAGAATTTTCATGGTGGGTAGGGAGTAAAGTCATCATACTTCAAGTTTACTCAATCTAGGGATGACAACGTATGTTAGTTTTATTTTTTCAATTCATTGATCTATATATAAACATATATAAGGCCAAGGGATGTACTTATAGTGTTATAATTTGAAAAAATTGGTTCATTTTCATTAGTAAATAAAATTAAATGTGTTACCTTTAACTACTCACTATGTGATTTGGTTTTCAAAATAGAAACCCCCAACAAATCTCCCAGAACCCACATTCATTCCCAAATCATGCCTTTAGAGGCGATAAATAATCCCATAATTCCATATTTTGAAATAAATCATAAAAAAATAAATAAAACAAGTAAATGAAAAAATTAAACAATATCCTTCAACTTGACAAGATCATTGAAGCCTGAGCTCAGATCCTCACTCCATAACTGATGCACCTCGATCATGTTCCGATGCGAAGAAGCCCAATGTACCTACATCCCTCTACATACTTTATATTGGAATATATTTTAATGAAATGTGAGAGACCCTATCCCAAGAATATAATGGAATTAAATGGGGGTGAGTACTATTAAAATAAAAATAAAATAAAAAATAAAATAAAATGAATACATATTTTAAGGCCTGACCCATTTGGAGGAATATAAAAAATGTTGATACCACAAATGGTTAAGACATACCATTTTGGACTCAACCAAAATGTTGACATTTTTATAGGGTACTTCTATTTGTAGATATAAATGTTTTGACATATGGAATAATTAATATTAATTTCATATATTTTAAAAATATAAAAAAAACAATGGTAGAGGAATCCAAAAAATTCCAGCACTATGCTAAGCACTTATTCCCGAGATCAATGAAACCAAAAAAAAATTTATAAGATATTTTGATAGGTAAAAATAATATTTTACACCTAAAAATATGTTGGGACATAAAATTCAAAAATAACATAAATTTTACAACCCATACAAAAATGAGGTTTTAAAATGTCCCCACAATATGAGTTATTATCCCCGAGGTGTCTTAGTTGTTCTTTTTCCATCAAGACCAAAATTCCAATGTTTTTTATCCATCATTAAGTAATTTTCCTCTAACCTAAAACATAGAATGAGATTCCAATGAACAACGAAAAACATGAGGTTCAACTTTCTTTAAAGTCTAGGCCCCCATCTGTAATCATTGAAAATATTAAGATGATTCTCAATTGCACCCTTCTATCCAAAGACACTAAAGTTTCATGAATGATGGATTTTAAAACTCATGGTGTTACTCACCCCAAGTATCTTCTCATAAACATTTAATCTAATCTCCAATGCTCCCCACCATATATCTCTTCTTATAAAGTATGATTCCAATTCACATCATTCCACTCTATAAGGTTATCCTTATTATTGTTCAACTGAACCAAACCCACGATATCTCTTGATCATTATGTATCTATAGACACTCATATTTTATGGATGTGTATTTCCTATTCATAACCATGTATAAAAATGAAATGTAATTCACTACCCTTTCTAATATCAACAAGAATTTCTACCTTAGAATTAAATAAAGATTAATCTATAATAATTGTCACACCATCTATGACTAATAGTGATCTCCCCACCATAGGATTTACCTCACAAATCTCTTTTATGGACAACTAAAATGGGTCCCATCATGACACATTTTTCACTCCTCCAATGAAAATCTCTCCCATTCAATCAACACTTGATCCCCTGATGGGCTTGATCAACCTTACAATAGTGCTCTAATCTGTCTCTGATGCCATCTGTCACCATAGAGGAACACCTTTCATTTTAATCAAAACCATGGGTAACCATGCCCAAAATAGTTCCATAAAAACTCAATATAAACAACATGTAACTAGTATATAATACCTCTAACTCATCCAACCCAATACATTCACACTATATCACAACTTGATCATATAACTATTCTCATTCTCTCTTGAGTCCACATCATCAAAACATGGATCACATGATTAAATAACCATCCATTACAACTACATGTCAATGTCATCTATCCAGAAGAACTGTAGTGATTTTTATAACATTCCAAAAACATATCACTCACTCCAGTAAAAAATAACCAGATCACCTACTTATTCAGGAATCATATCAGAACAATTAATATTTTAATATTATCTATCAATCCTATATCCTACAATTTAAATT
This sequence comes from Viscum album, assembly GCA_963277665.1. Lineage (NCBI taxonomy): Eukaryota > Viridiplantae > Streptophyta > Magnoliopsida > Santalales > Viscaceae > Viscum > Viscum album. The sequence goes on from OY728160.1 coordinate 1,928,088,148, forward strand.
CATGATCTAAAAACTCATTGAAAACACATTTGAAATTAATATGGATAGGAAACATATTGAACCTTCTCTCAAAAATAGACCTCAATACCAAATTCACACCAAATGTTTTGCATCATGTAAGCCTAAGGAATCATCATACATTTAACATGCATTCTAAAACATTCCTAATGTATAAATCACTTAACATGATGCATCTACCAACGATACACATAACTAAGGGAACTCAAAATACCATGATAAACCCTCTAATAGGTTACCATAATATATCACAACTCATCTCCACCATTGTATTTGGCTCACCTATATCCAAAGATGTATCTAAATGGCATATGATCTCCCTTTTAGCTGATAAACCATGTACCACATAGGTCACAACTCATAGGAAAACCTTTTCCTCCTTCTTAAATATCCCAAATAAGTTCATATATATTAATGTCTAGTCTAGTGTTCTTCTATATATAAATATATGAGACATCACATTGGAAGTCACCAACCACTCTAAGGACTTAATCTTAACTGAACATATACTTGTGAGACTACCTTCTCGAGGATCGTGATCTCATTCATCAATATATAATGGAATCTCCCCATAATGATCCTTGTCATGTCTTTATTAGTCATATGGTTTAATTATAGAGAATAACACCAAGAATCTATATGGGAAAAGTTCTTATAGGTTGGTATTTAAAATTTAAATTACTGAACCTATTTCCAAACACCCACAAAGGGTTCTTCATGGAGTTATCTAATGCCTATAAAAATCTACTAAAAATCATTATAAAACAATTAAAAAAAGGGGAAATATATATTTCATCAATGAGTATCAATCTATATAATCTAGAATACCTGTCAACAAAAGATAAACTAATTTTGATTATCTGAGTAGAATTCCACAAATAAGTTATATAGGAAAAATCTATATATGATTTTTCTGGAACTCTAATCAATTGAACCATCATAATAAATGATCTCACTCACACATAAGTATGAAACTAACAAATGAAAGAAAAATTCCAAAAATTAATCATAAACATTGGTCTCTTTAAAATTATCCAATATTGAAAACCATAAATAGAAATTTAAATTAAAAAATCTCATCGAATAAATATATAAACTATATAATCATAATGTCATAAAATCAATCCCATATCCCCAATAACATTGAATTATCATTAAAAAACATGTTGGTGATGCACTAATATATAGTATATTTCCTTATATAACATATTCCTACATCACGTGCCACCTATATACCCAAATAGTAAGATAATATAAAAATAAGTTGATAAAACATTTTGATGATCTTCCATTGTTTACTCTATAGTAACTATACTAGAGTTCCATGTGAATGTAGGCATCCCTCACCATATGCTAGAGTTTAGAAGATAGAAATGATGGTGTATGCTATGACTATGGGGAGAGTGTACCATCATATCTTAGTTTGAAATAATAGAATAAATAACCAAGAATCCTGAATCATAAATGATTACAGTTTACATGAAAAAATAAACAAAACGGTTATACAAAAAATAAAACATATCATAAATTCATAAATCATAGCTGATCACCCACTAATACAATCACATACAGAAATAAAAAAAGAAAATACAATATAAAGTACGATATAATACCATGCGTAAGACATACCTCAATCATAGTCTCCAAATCCTTATCAACATGCACTTGCTCGATCATGTAGAAACGATACTATTCTCTATCAATGATAAATAATATGTTCAAATAGAAATTAGTTAAACGGTTTTTACGTGAACCAAATTGACTCAAAAGGGATTAAGAAATAAGTTCTAAGTAGTCAACCCCCACTGATGTCCCTATCAAGTGTTGTAATAAAAAAATTCTAGAAAAAATTGTACAAATATACTAGCCACGTGATAACTGGGGTTAAACAAATAAATAAACACTACTGATCCTTGAGTTATAAGGATCCATACAAGGCTTAAGAAACTTACTTCAACTAGTATAATATATATCTGATCATTTTACATAACATTAAGAGGATATAAATACTACCTCAATATCTCATAAACATATACACATATGGTGTAATAACTAGATTATAGGAGGAATCCTATGTATCCCACTCATAATTAGGCACAATTAATAAATCCAAATAATCATTGGATTATCACATATAATATAGTGTAATATACATATCCTAAAAATATTATATATTATTAAATGTTTTCAAAAAATCCTAGCAATTAACGACATCTCATATCTCATCAGGTGTCAGGACTATATCCTAAAAGAAATATAAGGCATATCATATATCCTTAGATGAAACAACAAGATCCTAGGGGAAATCCTAGGCATCTTACAGGTCCTTAGTTCCAATTAATAGATCCTAATGAACATCCTAGGTGTGTCATATGTCATATGGTTAAATGAATAGTTCCTTGGCGATATCCTCACCATCTCTTATATCCTCACATCCAATGGATTGAAGTTTAGGTATATCTTAGTAATCTCATATGTTTTAGGATTAATATATAGATCCTATGGTATATCATAATAATATCATATATATTATCTAATTTTAAAATCATAAAAAATATTAGAGGCATCCAATATAGTATTATGGGTAATAAACGGACCTTAGGAATCAATATAGGCATCTAATATACAGTCATTATGGTCCATAATCGAGTTGGAAATACTGTATAATAATAAATGGGGGCCAATATTCACCTATTAATATTTCATAATATCTATGAAACTCAGTGGAACCTCATTCTCTCTCTAAAAACCAATTCACAACATCATTAGAGATTCAAACTCACTCATCCTCATCTATCCCAATATCCATATCTTTAATTAGTTTTTATAATAATTAACATGAATGTGTTCAAATAAGATACCATAGACCATCCCATGTTCTCAAAGGGTCATTCGTAGGATTCTATTCTCTCAGACCTAGATCAATATCTCCAGGAACAACTTATTATCAATAAAAATAATGTAGATAACATATCAAGATGGTCCTAGGAGAATAGAACCATCATGATGAACCCATTTACATTTCCACAGAGACCAAAAGGGGATCCACCAGAGTCCACCAGACCCATGTCAGTCTCTAATCATTGGTTTTAAACAATACTCATCACCCAATTATTCCCATAGTAGTAGGAACTAACTAACACAAGACTTAAGATGATATTATATAAATTAAATCCCATTTCCCATGTTATATATTTATCCTAATAACCTAGTATCATCTTGAAACCTCACACAAATATCTTGGAAACCCTATTTTAGATTATCTTGTCAAACTCACAACCTTGAATAGTGTCTTATTTCATACCCCTGAGAAAATATATCAATACATTTTCTAAATGAAAATATTATTTTCACATCTCATCAAACATAAATATCCTTACCAATGGATTATATTAGTGGTAAGGGTTACATAATTTTATTATACTTCGAAAAATACTAAAAATTGACAAATCAATTGTCAATATCATACCTAGGGCATCATAACATGAAAATATATACTGAAGAGATAATACATGATGTGTATCTCATGGTAAATGGTATGTACTACCATTTCCCTTCTTTGGGTGAGTATCTTAGCTCATCTGAGCATTTAAATTCCATATAAAAGGCATGTAACATGAATATACATCATTCAACCCATATGGGCCTCTCATAAAGAACCTTACACAAGAAATTACAAATTAAATTACATGGATTATTTTAATTTATAACACATGGGGTTTTATCATATACCATACATGCCTTGTAACCTATACGAGGTGTTTGGCTAAGTACACTGCCACGCCCAGTGTCATGTAATAATGTTACTACAAGGAATTCATAAATGTACTACATGTAACATGATCTAATCTTATACATTTCATTATAGTTATAGACACATGATTTTTAGTCTTGTGAAAAAAACACACAATGTGCAAGAGTTTCTCAAATAGAAACCCTTTCATAAATTTTTAAAATACATGTTTCGTCCCATATCATGCCTATATGGACAAAAAATAAACTCTTGTCATCTGTACTATATAATAACACTTATAAAAATATGAATCTATTGGGAAAATAGTGAAAATGTTAAAAATGATTTACCTTTCCAAGAAATGGCTATAGATTGAGATTACATCTGTGCTCCACAACTACTACACATCGATGCAACTCAAATACAATGATGCATGACATGCATTTATCTCTCTCTTTCCCCTATCTTAGCTGGGAAGCATATGAAATTAGAGATACCCTCTCCCTTAAATGCCTGTTATGGAAATACGATGGGTATAATGTAAATAATTTAACTATCATAAATACCTATTTTAATGTCCAAACTAGGACCCGTAATTAGAAGGATGTTTCTACATTATATGGGTAAAACAACCCATTAAATCCTCAACTAAGATTTAAACATTTTAATATTAGACATTTTCAGTGATCTATAAATGATTTCATATGGAGAATAACTTATATTTATTTAGTAAATAATAAAATATATGAAAAAATACAATGAGTTTGGAATCTAATATAATTCCATCCCTAGAGTAAACACTCTATACTAATATCAAAAACCCAAAAAAATATTCCAACATCATTATCTTTGGAAAATCATCATTTTATCACTCTTAAGAGATTTGGATAAAAAATTAAAATTTCCCACATATTTTGCAACCCATAAAAAACAAAGGATTTTACATTCAATAAGGATTAAAAAAAATAAAATTTAATGATCCTTTATTTATTGAAACCATAGATTTCTTATATTTTTACACTTTAAGAATGGTTACTAATGTGGATCACTATTTGAAAAAAATTTCGTAGAAAATTCCAAGATACCATTACTAGATTTTTAATAATCATTACCTTTTCACCATTAAATAATCCAACAATGATTTATTATTAAATGTTATAATTATCAATTAAATAATAATAAAATATATTTAAATTTATATTTAATGTTACCACGAAAAAAATAAAAAACAAAAAATAATTTTTAAAAATAATAATATTAAAAACAACAATAACTACGAAAATAAAGTCAACAACCATAAATACCTAAAATTTTAAACATTTTATACATTATATATTGCATTATATTTTTTTAGTTACATTATAAACTATTTGTAATATCAAAACATATTAATAGAAAAAATGAGTTTTATTATGCACAAAACAAGAAACATCGAGCATAATCAAACCATGAAATATTATATTGTAAATATGACTCTTATAACATAGCTGTTAAATTAGAGATTATGAACCAGATTAAAAAATAAATTAAATTTATGTATAAATTTTCTTATTAATAACAATTTATTTATTAATAATTTCAAAATAATCATCTAATATTTTGTATTACCATTTTATTCTCCAAAGTATGTTTTCTTTAAAAATTTGGGTTTTAGATTTTTCTAATAAAATGAAATAATTAATTTCTAAAATTTTTTTAAATTGTATTCGATAAAATAAATATCATTTTAAAATAATCATATCAAAATTACACTCTAGTGAAATTATGAAATATTTCCAATTTTTTTGTTTTTTCAATGAATAGTGTAATATTCAGTTTATTGTGAATGATTTTTTTTCTTTTAAAGTATTAAAATTAAAAATTATATATTGTCTTAATTTTAAATTTAGAATAGTTCAATTTGATTAAAATTAATCCAAGTATGATTTTTAAATAAATTTTATACTTGAAGTTAGTATAAAAACATTTTATATTTTACAAGGACATTTTTATGATAAACTACCTTTCATTATGTTTTTTCAATTTATTTAAGTCAAATTCTATCAATTTTATGTTTTTTAATTTGAAAATTTTATTCTTTATTTGGAATCATGCAATCAAAATTTGGTAAAAATTTAAATTCTACATTTTATTCCTTATTAATAGTTACCATAGTAATTCTTTTTACCATGATAAAGGGTAAATAATATAATTACAGTTTAAAAATAATACAATAAGGACTATACAAATGACCTTAACACTTTCATACATTTTATTTTATGAATGTCTTCCATAAATAATAATTTAATACTAAATTATATGTGTAACACCCTGAGTATTTATCTGTATTCATTAAATAAATTAAATTTTCATTTATTTCATTCAATTCACTATGTTAAACATTCATTTCACACAATACGTCAACTTGAAAAATGTTATAAATAACAAAAAAGTTTCTACCAAAATCATTTTAATGTTATATTTATTTAAGTGAGATAATTATAACCTAGTTGTTAAATATAGTTATATAAGTTAAACTTGCACATTTAAATAAATTATATTTGTTTTATTTAAATATAAAATATTTATAATGAATGATATTAATTTTTGTAGTTTACTTTAATGTTTAAAAATACCATTTTCTCAAATAAACAGCTTTAGATTAGGGAGAATTTTTGGTATTTTTTGAGAAACTTCATTTTTTGGTGAATAGTAAAAAATTCTAGATTTTAGTTCAAAACTACCTTTTAATAGAATTTATTTATAAGGTTAAATTTAATTTTTAATTGATTTAAAAATTTAATTAGATTATATTATTATCAGTAAATCCAATGTAGTCATTGGAATCAATTTCAAATTGAATTTATATATAGAAAGATTCCCAACATTTGAACATTTCACTTTAAAAACCTGCTTGTAACGCCCCAACCCAAGCTACCCAGAGCCGGTGCGTTACTTCGTAACATTGGCATGATCACAAAATATCATGTTTCGAAAGACCGATTTGTTTAGTAGCCTTGGAAACACTAGATACATTCAAAAGTCTTACATTACATCATAAAGTGAAAAACTAATAACAAAGTCTTCATAGTCCACACTCATATCCTCTTCTGACTATCCCTGTAGGTCATTCATAAAATACTTATTCACATCCTAGAAAATATTAAAACATTGAAAGGGGAGAGCTCAGATGATCAGTAAGGATGACAATATAGAGGAATCTTTCATAAATAGACATAAACATTTAAGGAAATGTATAACTAAAATAAAGGCCTTTTAAACTTGAACATAAACATAATATGGAAAAAGTAAAATGAGATAATGCCATTAACTTCTTCACATGGATATTCTACTGGTCGAATAATCACATGCAATATCAATAACCATTTTCATAATGATGGAATGCATAATGCCAGACTATCATAACCACGTAGCCAAGGCCTCATGCCAAGACCACAAATAAGATTTTGTCAAGGCCTCGTGCCAAGACACTAGTTTGTCTCATGTGACCTACCGATGCATCGAGAATCTATAACGGGCTCCACCCGTCACTTATTATGTCCAATGCATTCCTCATATGAATAGTTTTAAACATATCATAAACCATAACATAATCGTATCACATAAAACATGCATTAAGGAAACATAAAATTTCCACATTTCAATCACAAGATATCAATACAACACATTGATATAATAAAAACTCTTTAAAAACCATTTTCAATACCAAAATAAAATAAAGTTATAGCTTTTTATTTTTTTTCATTAAAAAAAATGATGGCTTGTAGAGGAAGCCGAAACTCAAATAATGGTCACGACGGCATAGAAGTCGTTGTCGCCGCATATGTATGGAATGAAAAACATTCCCTTTTTATCGTTTAGTAAAACGCTTCGTATAAAAAGATTCCTTTTGAATAAACGTAAAAGTCAAAGGGGTTTATACACCGTATAAAAGAAAGTTGTGTATAAAACCAAATATGCCTCAATGAAAGGAGATTGAGACGAAGTCCTTAAAGAGATCATTTTTAAAATAAAATAGATCTTTTATGTGTATTAACTATAGGTACACATAAATATAGTAAAAATACAAAATAATACATAATAATATCATGACATAATTTGAATGCAGGAGATTAACCCAATGAATGGAAGTTAGGTTAAGAAGTTCCCTTACGTAATGTCTGACTTGACTCAACCGTTCTTTAACCTCCTGAATAATAAACTAGAGTTAATATATACCTCATTAAGAACCATTTTTAATTTCATTATCCTTTTTATATCACTTATTACAATGTTATAAACATTATGTAATTATTTTAGTTAATAACGGTCGTTTTGTCGATCTTTGGTACTTGAGTCAACAATAAAATTCTTATAATTACAAGTTGTTTATGTGGTAGAATATCCATTATCTCCAGAATTATATTCATGATTTAGATGTCATATATATCTTATATATCCAGTATATACATTCATTTATAATATTACGTAACATTTAGAGGTAAGAAATGAAATGCACCGTTCATGGAGATGGTAAGCTGTACGTACGCATGAACGCTACATTAATTTCAATTTAATATTTAATGGAACAAAATCATAATGATATAAATGTATAATATAATTCCATTATAACATAGTGTATAATACCATTTACTCCATCCTTTATACATCCCACATATGGCATTAACGATTCAAATCACTTTGAGGGGGCGGTAGTCCGCACTTCCTAAAATGAAATTATCGCATTTTACCCATAATGGAAATCATAAAGTATGCCATAAATGAGAAATACAGAAGCATAAGTAAAACATAAACATATTATATATCATATATAAAAATAGTGACATCTTAATGGCCACCTTTGAAGGTGTTATATGAGTGTTGAACAATCATCGTTTCGTGAGGCAGAAATTCGCCATCCACAGAAACCGTATGTTCTTTAACCATTAGATGTAGGTGTGTGTAAGTGTAGCTCGAATACATCTTATAAAAACATCCTAGTATATTTAGGATACTGGTGTTGTTACAAAAGAAATGAATAAAAAGAGTTTAGGGGGTTGGAGAAGAAAAATAAAACAAAACATCATTAGAGAAGACATTACCTCAAAATAGGGTAACTCTTTTTTATTTGAGCCAAAGGCTTATTTGGGAAGCTTTCTGCCCAAAGTGAGGCTTCTAAGAGTAATAGGGGGAAGTTGGGAGAGTATTTGGGTAGTGTTTGGCCGATCCAAAAGGCTTGAAAGTGTAAATGATGTGGGAGAGGTGGGGGCCTTTTATAAGTGGAGAGGAGGGGCACTCTTGGAAAGTAAAGAAAAGTCACTTATTATAAAATGAGTTTCGGATTTTAGAGGTCCCAAACTTATATAATTTGACGATAAGATGATAAGGGTTCTAAATCTACTCATCCAATAGGTTTTTGACAAGTTTACACTTTGTATTTTACATTATCATTCCATTTTATTTAAATCGTTAAATAATGAGGTCATCGCTGCATCATCATGATGTCATAAATTATTTAATTTATTTAATGTCTAAAAATTATAAAAAAAATACTATGATGTAAGAAATATTTTTATCTTTCCAATTACTATTTATAGTCAAAAATATGACTTGTATAACCCCATGTAAAAATTGTTTTAGTAAAACATTTTATGTTTGTGTCATTTTTTACTTTAACATTAAATAAAAGGTATTTATGTCATTTTCCAACTAAAGTGGCTCCATGGGGTCCCCAAGTTGACCCATGGGTTTCCTTGGTCGGCCATTACTCATACAATAGGAGTAGGACAAGTTTCAAGCCCATCTCATATTATTAAAACATTATTTTTACCTTAAACTACACTAATTACATCTAATCGTGATTAAGAACTTAAAAGTTACTATTCACCAAAAAATTATTTTGATCTCATTTAACCACATTTTAATTCTTAATGACAACAATGTATGTCGGATTTTTGGAAATCAAATCACAGAAGTGGTAATATTTCATTTAAACGAAAAATCAGTTATTTAACTACCACTTAGTGGTTCCACTATTCATAAAAAATTGAAGTTTTTCAGAACAATGCCAAAATTTCACCCTAAGCTATAATTGATATTCCAAATTCAAAAATGATGTCTATTTTACAACATTACAAACATATAAGTTTCATTAATTAATTTTATAATTAATTCCCGCTGTCACAACAAATAACGTGTTTTTAAGAAACAATTTATATCAAAAGATTGGCAATTGTTTATGTCCAATTTCAATGTTAAATTAATTCTAATGACCATCATTGGATAAAATGGTAAAAATATATTATAATTATACATTAAAACCACTAAATAGTATAATTTATCACTATAAATTATTTTTATTAAAACAGTTGTTTTTACGTATTTTTCACTATTCATAAAAAATTAGAAGTTCTCAGAAAAATACCAAAAATTCAACATAGGCTAATTTCGATATTCCGAATCCAAAAATGAAGTCCATTTTGAAATATAAAATTTCTATAATTTTAAAAAGTGGTTATTACTATTCATAACGGCTACTTTGATTAGTCGTGGTGTTTTAGAACTCGAATTTGCGTACAATGCAAGCTATTTCATTATTGAATGAGAAGCGTATTGTGGAAGCTCAGGGTGTCAAACTGATTTTCAATATTTGTCTATGGAATTAATTTTAAATAAAATTTGTTCAAAATTAAGTGAATTTAATTAGGGAATATAGATTAAATATTTTTAATCAAATGTTAATTATTATTTTGTATGTTCAGTTTATTTTTATTGGTATAAAAATGTTACCATGGTAAAAAAATTATTTATCACGGTATAACTAAAAAACTAAATCATTTTAAAGTTAAATTGGTAAAAGAAATAAAGTACCTAAATATAACAACATTTAATGGATTTTTTAGGTGTTTTTTCAACACTAACCATATAAAACAAGATTAATTGAAAATATAATTCGTTGAAATTAATTCTATCTCAATGTGGTAAGCTTTAAATATAAAATAATCAATAATTTAATCACTTGAACCCTCCTCACCTCAATTATAAATACCACACCTCACAACCGCATTTAGACCAAAAAATACTTTTAGCTTCTAAAATATCTAACAAAATATCTCATCCTCACTCCCCCCTCCATGTACTTCTTGTATCAACAAAATACCCAATCCAAGTTCATTAAGGGTCTTTCAAGGATGTGATATTCAAGAGGTAATTTTATCAAAATACAACTTTTAATTTATTTTATTTTTCTAAATTATCTTCACCTACTTAATCAAAAAATAAATAATAAATCTAGACTCATGTATATAATGGATATTTATGTTTCTAATTTAATATCTCATATTCATTTATTTCGTCATCTCCTCTTATTCAAAGAGTCAAAATTTTTGTCCAAGTTATGTGGGTTAATAATATCTGTGAATACTATTTTGGTTCCATTTATGTTACCTCCATCATGGATTGTATTAAAAATATTTATTAGGTAAAATAATATTTTATTTTTTATAATATAACTTATTTTAAATTCTGGATATGTAAGAATAAACATTCAATCATGCTTTCTATATTGTGTTTATATGATAACTTTGTTTGGGGTCTTGTGGACTACAACCTCCTCAAAACGATGTCATTCATTCACACATCACATAGAAGGTATTAAGGATTTATTTAGAAAAAATATATTATATAAATTAATTATTCATTCTAATATAATGTTATTATATATATATATATATATTCATTTTTACAAATAATTTATTTAATTTATTTTTTTCAATACGAGAGGAAAAATGAAAACAACATTCATGCATACGTACGATCTACCATCTCTATAAATTATGTTTTTAGTTTTCATCTAAATATTATTATAAATACTTATATAATTAATATGTAATATATTAATATCATGCTTTATTTTTTTTAGATGATAGTCTTATGATCACATGAACTATTGACATCTTATCTTCAACCCAAGTACAAAATAATGACAATTGTTCAAATAAGAACGTAACTAATTATGAAATTTTTACAACAAGGTAACAAGTGATATCAAAGGAATAACAAAATTTAAAAATTTTCTCATGAAATTTTAAATTAACCTAATTTTATTATTCAGTAATATAAAGATTTGACGTGATGATTCAGACTCAAGGTAAGTTTATTTCTTAAAACAATTTCCATTCTTTGGGATAAATTTATACGTCTTGATTACATCATTGAAATCCTATGTATGAAATGAATTTGTAATATCTAATATTTTATTTCTACTTGTTTTATATGGATTAATAGTGAAAACTAATAATTAAACAATTTTTTTTCACAAAATTTTCTTTGTAAAAGATTTTGTCTCAATCTCTTTTCATTGATGAATTTCTTGATAATTTGCTTCTTTATTCTTTTATAAGGTGTATATATATCCACTACGACATTTAATATCCATATTTAATCTACAATAATGTTATTTAATATTTTGTAAAATGTATTATTTAATGAATATTAATATTTAAATGTTAAAAGTGGTTTGGGAAACCTTGAACATTAATGGATTAAATTAAAAAATATTCTTCGTTATGATATTAATTTACATAGGTATTTATGTGGTTATAAAATGATTATACAAGACTTTTTTATGTTTATCATTAATTAAATTTAATGTTTTTAAAAAAGAATATCTTTATATGGATCATTTTAAATTCTTTATAAACAACAAAAAGAATATTTTTTTGTTAATGTATGTGGAGAAAATGACTTTTACTCTTCCATAACCATTTTTTGATACATGACTTTCACTATAGTCCTTAATGTTTTTAAAAGGAATACGAATGATTTATTTCATTTCTGTGTATTTTGGTACTGAAAATGGGTTTGAAAATGTATATACTATTTCAATATCTTTCTATGAATTCTTTTGATTGCACATGAAATTTTATGGACAAAATTTTGATAATTGCAATAATTTATGATAATATCATTTTACTTGGACATTATATGGGTGTTATGTGATAAACCAAAGATGGGAGGTTCTATGATACACTGCTTTTGGGTGTTTATTTTCAAACCTCTAATGCATTTGGTATGGAAGTCAGTTGTATGACTCTTCCAGTTGTAAGAGTGATATGTATGGACGTCGACCGTATGGTTCTTCCATTTATGAATGATTATGTCCCAAGTGACCTCTATGGGTTATATGTGATTTCTATGTTTTCTATAGTAATCTATTGATTTCAAAGATAGTATGAAATAAAATTACATTCAAGGGATGGGTTTTACTACTTCCTAAAGGTGAAGTTATTATTTTATGATAATGTATTCATGGTTTACATGTATTTTCAAGGCCAACCATTTGCATTTTTTGTGTATCCCTTATTGATATTTTCATGCTCTTCCCAAGTATTAAAAAGTTTTTGACAAGATATAATTTAGATTAGAAATAAATATAGGATCAGGGGAATTTATTTTATTACTGATCATTAAAATAATCCATGTTTATTTTTAATAGTTTTGTTTTGTGAAAAATTAGATAGTGTCTAGAAGTGTCTCCCATGTAATATTTCTATTCTAATATAAAAATTATGTTCAAATTCTGTAATACTTATAACCAAAAAGATTTTGGAAATGTAAGAAAGTGAATTATAAATTAAAGTTACTATGTTATGTAATGAATACGGTGAGGTCCTTATGTTATGACCTTTTCCGCATCATTTTGATATTTTTTTCCTTTATAATATTTTTGGTAAACAAGAGTATAAAATAATTTATTCCTGATTTTGATAACTATAATATATTGACTATGGGGATATTCAAAGGATGTCTTCTATTATAAATATTAGTTTAAATTTGGAAATATTTATCTTAATCATAGTAATTTATTTTAAATTTTCAATGAAGAAATAATCACCTTAAATAATAACACATCACAAACATAATACATATTAACTTGAAGGAAATATCAGATAAACGATATTAAAAATTATAAATGTAATATAATTTTAGATAATTAATGTTGTAAAATAATTTTGAAGATCAATATAATAGGTTATAAGTTAAATAAAATATATAATTTTAATTTTAATGTTTTATAAAATTTATTAAATTACATGTAATGAATAGTTCTAAATAATTATATTATGATATTTGAAAAATAAAAATAATTTATAAAATGATATAAAATTAATAAAAAATTATATTTGTCTACGTGATTAATATATTACTTATAATATCAATAAAGATCTATTTATGCTTCATTTTTTATTTATATTAACAATATTTACCTTTAATTAGTAAAAACAATGTTGTCATTGCATGTTTGAAAATAGTTGACGGGGGGTGGGGGCATGCGGGGTGGGTTATAACAGAAACATATCAGTAAAAATATTATCTAACATTATAAAAAACAATTTTTTGTGTGTATTTACAATTATAATCTTATTATATTAGAATATTTTCAACTTGGAGATATTTGTATATCAAAATTAATTTTTATATTAAATTTAAATTTTAATAATTTCTGAGAGTGCCCCTACCCTCTCATATAAAAGGGAACCACTTCTTCTCATTTATTCAATCTTAAAAATCCATTTTCCCAATATATACACATTTTTTTCAAAAATACATAAAATGTTATTTAGGCCTTATTTATTTAATAATTCCAAACTCGGTGGTCTTAAGTTATTATGAAAATTAGACATTCCAAATAAGAGGTTTAGTTATTGACCACATGTTTTTGTTTTATATTGGTATCCACATCATTAAATTCTTCTACAACCATGAAAAAAATAATAATTATCATGTACATAATTATATGTTATAATGTTATTTTAATAACCTATATCAATCTCCAACCTCCCTCAAATGGCAAGGTAATTGATTATTTATGTGTATGGAAGACTATATCCTCATAAACCAAGGTATTTTATATTAAATCACTATCTATCATGGTTAGTAATAATGGGGGATTTAAATTATATATAGTAAACTAATAACATATTTATCATTTTGGGAATATAATACAACAAATGTCTTCTTATCTTTTCATACATATGAAAATGATAACATCATTAATGTGCACGGGTGGATGAACACCTCCAAAAGGTGGTGTAATTCATTTTTCATACCCACATCACATGGATGATATATGTACACCAAATTAAAGAATTAATATGATATTTATGATATTATTATCAATATATTGATATAATATTTTAGTTTCCATCTTTCCATAATTACCATTCAGAAAAATGGAATGTTACACACGCGTACATACTACCGACCATCTCCGTGATTGTAATGTAGTTCATTTTTAGTTAAAATATTTTATATTTGGATTGAAAATTATAATTTATGAATTTTTTTTTTAAATTTTTTCATGTCTACTATTATTTTTGATTTGTTAATAAAGAACCATTCCACCATGATTAGCTTTGAAAATTTATTTTGGTCTTATAAACCCATATCATCAAAACATTTGACATGATGTTAAATTTTTATGTAAATTTAATAATATGTTAATAAGTGAGATAATAAGAATAATAAAATTTAAAAATATTCATAAGAATGTAAATAATTATCATAATGTTTTTATTCAAGAAAATAAATAATGTTTATGATGATTTAGACTCATTGAAAATGACTTTGTTTTTAAAAAGCAATTTTTTAAATATCCATTAAAACATACATTTTCATTCATATATATATTTTAAATATTATTTCATGCATGTAAATATATATGTATAAAATAATTTTACTTTTCATTTTATGCCTCTATTTACATTTTTCTAATGGTTTTAAAAAGTAATTTTGTTCATGGAATGTTCTGACATTTTTAAAAAATGAAAAATGGAATGTTCTTTTTTAATGTATATAATGAAAACAAATCTTCCCACCACCATAATCGTTATTTTTTGTTTGCATTCCTTTATAATCTCTTTGTTTGTTTAAAAATAAACACCTCATTTCCCTTTTTTTAGTGATTTTATTTAAAAAAATGGGTTTAAAGGAATGGAATATATCAATATCTGCAAATGTTTTCTTATGAGTGAAAATAATGTTGTATACTCAAGAATTTTATGTATTGTTTAATGGTTTTTGGGAATTTTTTATGAATATGGGTGGTTATGTAGTATTCCAAGGGTGGGTAAGCATTGTATATCTCCCCAATTCGTTGGCTAAAGTGAAGGAGTTAACTAATTGGGTTTTTCTAAGAGAATATGGGTATATATTATGATGAATATTCCAAATATAGAGTAATGTTAACCTATTATGTTTATCCTTTGTGATTATGGGAATATATTATAATGGTTATTCCAAGAATAACAATGGTTGTTATTAGAAGTGAAAATGTAATGGTTACTCCATGTATAACCATGATCGTCATTTCCTATTTAACTGTGATGGTTAATCAATATGTAAGAATGATATGAAAATTAATAACAAGTTTTATAAAATTTGTATCAATGATTTATATGGTTTTAGAAGTTTCATTTGAGAATAAAGATTGTACTTTTCATGTGAAAATAATTTATTTCACAATCTCAAAGGATAATGTAATAAAGGTATGTATTTTTGGGGTGTTCATGTTGTTTCACTATTTTAATTGATTTATTTATTTTTATGTCGATTATTGAGATTTTTTACTCATCCAATATTTTGAATAAAAATTCTAGGAGGATTAAGTACAAGGATGAGGTCAATATGATAATTTTGGATATTCATTGTTAAAATAAAAATTGTCTATTTATTTACAATGTTGTTTACTGGGAAAATGAAAACTAAATAGAACTATATATATATATTAATATATGAGTTTTTTGTAAGTGTTATGATCTAAATCTATAAAAATATAAACCTTAAATATATTTGGGAATTTATGAAATTGAATCCTAGTTAATGTGAATATAATATGAATTTTATAAGTCTAGGTCATTATACTTGGTATCAAAGTAGTGTTTATATTACTTTATATGATTTTTTTGTTATTTGAACATATGTTAAAAGCATTTTGGGACCAAAAGGATAGTATATTAGGGATAAATATGGTTATTTTGGATAAATAGAAAGAGGTAAACAATACACGGTTACAGATATATTACTGTCAATCCTTATCGTAAGATTGTATATTGTAATTGCATCGATATGGTGACACTATAATTTTTGGTTTAGTAAATGGATGGATTAAACAGACCCCAATATAATAATGTATATGCAGGAAAATTTGGTATTCATATAAATGAAAAACCAAACAAAATGGGAGATGTTGAGAAACAATTGATGTTATTATTTAAAAGATATCACAAGTTATGATTAAAAAAATAAACATAGGTGAGTTTTCTAATGCCTCAAATATGATAGAAATTATTTTCCATATAAGTTCATGTTATAAATATCATAAAGGTAATAATATTATATGACAATAATTTCATTAATATGAGAAGAAGAACATGATAAAATATCTTAAGAGGATGATACCAAGTATTGTATATGGTAGTGGAGGGCATAAAAACATAATATACAAAGGAAAATAGGAATCATCCACTTTAATGAATAATATGGAATAAAATATTCACATTGTATCAATTTAATGTTAAATATGAGGATAGTATGTTCATTATGAAAATATGTCTCATAGGGAGAAAGATAAAGAACCTGATCAAAAAGACAAAATATCTATCAATGTCTATCACCATTAGAGTTGAAGAAAAAAGAACTCTTAATGACATATGAAAGGTATAGATTGTATATTGGCTTGTGTTTTTATATTTTTGAACCTTAGTACACGATTTATATTTTTCTATAAGAATGATCAATTAAGGAATATGATATAAAATCATGGTTGATAAAGAGAATTGAATGGATAAGTTTTCTATATAAATGTATTAAATAGTTATGATGTAGTGGTATATTATATGTTTAAATTATTAGGTACCTATTTATTGGATTTATGTGATGGGAATACTTTGGGAATACATTTATTTATTATTGGTAAATTTTTGAGGTATATGAAACCCTTCTGTTTAGTAGATGAAAAGTTTATTTAAGGAATTATGATATTTTTAATTTTTGGAAATAAGTCCTAAGGTTATGATAACCTTTATGGTTTATATGATCTTTGTTGATAAATGATATTTTTAGGATGCTAATAATATTTTTTTTAATGTTATAAGAATTATATAAATATAATATTAGTAAATGGACAACCCAAAAGTGAGGTGATGAACTATCATATCTAGAACGTCTGTGGGGTAAGAACCCATAATTGAAGGGAGGCAAGGGTGTAGTTCCTAATACTATCCAATTTGATGTCCTGGTTAGTATAAAATCATTTTTACTCAAATATATTTACAGATAATAGTTAATTTAATTTTGGGAACATATTTTTTCCTCAAAACCATGGGATTGAAAAGTTATTTGGTGACTATTTAATTTTAGAAGAAGATCACTATAATTTTTTGTAACATTATGTGATATTATGTGATTTTATTTGAGGAGTCAATATTGAATTATCTTTTGGAAATATATATGATATAAATGTATCTTTTTGGGGATTTATTTTATTTATTGATAATATTAACATATCATAATGATTATATGATGAGTTTATACACAATTTTGGTATGATACATTAAGATATATTGAAGTTATTTAGAGATAAATTTAAAATTTATCTTGGAAGAATATTTTATCAAATAATTATAAAATTATTTTTTCAATATTTGTCTAAAATATTTTGATGAGTTTTGATTTTTTTTATTTATCTACTAATCTAATATAAGCAATGAGTGTTATTTATTATGCTTTGGTGATTAATAGTGTAATAATTCAAATGAAGTCTTATTCATTTTTGAATTTAACTTAACTTGTGCTAACTATTTTAGTTTTGATTAATGTTCAATGGCCTTAGGAATAACTTTTTATAATTTTAAAGAATTATTTCATATATTAGAAATTTATTTTATTACTTTAAGCGGGATATTTTTTTCGTGAATAGTCATTATTTGGATCAAGAGATGAGATTTTAATGGAAATGGATTAATAGAAGATATTAAACTTGTAAAGTAAGTATATTTCTAAATTATTTTAATATAGATGAAATAGGAAGTCATCTACACTCAAAAAATGTTCTTGAAATAAAAAAAAGTTCTATTTTCATTTATTACCGAGAAATAAATGGTCCTTCAACCCATAAAAATGTATGTTTTTATGGTTAAATATATCAGGAACCTATTATTTATCACTCTCTTCTAGTTCATGGATGTTATTTTTTTCTTACATATCCATATTTTAAATTTACACCTATGTTTTTCTAATTTGAAAAGTAGTTATTATTTATTCAATAAGACCTAAAAATTTCTCCTTCCCTCTTTTAAGATTAATGTTTATTAAACCATTTTATAATGTCGGATTTCAACAAATGTTTTTTAAAATGTCAACATTTTATTGCTGAGATCGATTTCAAAATTGTGGGGATAAAATGTATTAAGGGTATGGCGGGATAGAAATATCTCAATATTTTAAAAGATAAACTATGTTTGATAGCATAAAAAACTCACAACACCGAGCATAATCGTACAATGAAATGTTATTATTTACGTAGGACACTTATAAACTACCTGTTAGATTTTTGGATATAAATAGGTTTGATTAAATTATCAAATATGTTTATTTTTTGTATATATTATGTCTGTAATTAATTTAGATTCTGCCACCATGAACTTGTCTCATCCCTCAGTTTCTAGGATCTGCACTGAGATTGATATATCATAAGAATTTCCTTCCAGATTCTGGATCCAGAATGGTGATAAAGGTTATACTCAAGAGGTGGTTTTTTAAAATGTTCCACCCTACTGTAACCGCTACTGCAAAGTGGGCCATTCTTTGGAGGAATGTGATTCAAAAAAATTTGAACCACCTCAACCTCAATGCAAAACAGTTTGGGTAGAAAAATCTAAAGCTAAAATTATCTTGGATCTTCCTAAATCATCCACAACTAAGGACTTTGTGATTCCCATTACCAATGATGTCTCCGGGACCACTAACGTGCATGCTAAACCTTGTGATTATTTGCTGAACCAGGGGGATCATGGAAATATTTCTCTAGATAAGGGTGAGAAGGAGTCTCCACCCACTATGGAGAATGCTAATACACATCATAACCCCTCACCCTGACTTGAATCAATGACGAAAGTGCCAATAAAAGATGACACTCAGGAAAATGAGGAAAATGAGAGGTGTGAAGAATCTGAAAATAGTCTCTCTCAAAAAGATGAGGAGGATAAAGCTACTTTCATTGAGGAAGAATACCTTACAGACATGGCCAGGAAGGGTAAGAAACCAATAGTGGATGTAGATTGGTTTATTACTCCCAACCCTAAAAAAACTAAAAAGCGTAGGGATTTTTCTGATGTAGAGAGGACTATTGTCACTAGATCCATGGATATTTCTAGAAAGAATGTATCTGCCTCTATTACAAATCAACCTGTTGAGAAGGAACAACAAGCTGAAAGGGTTGATGAACAAATTATGTCAGTTTTTGAAGATTCTGATTCTTCAGCGAGACTCAAAGATGATATCCTATATAATTCTTTTAGAAATGGAGAGATTACTAAGAGCATTTACTTGGCGGAAAAGCAGGACATATTCAATGATAGAAACATGAATGAATTCTTGTTCTAGTCTTTCTCTGATGTCCTACATTGGTCTCTCTTGATCTCCTATTGGTTTATTCTATTTGTTCTATTTCAAGATCTTATTGTTGGACCTTGTTTGCTGGACCTGGTTTACATTTTCAAGCTGGATTCTGCTGGGTTTTGCTCAGTTTTGTTTTCTACACATTTTTACTGAGTTTGGAGTATATTTTAAGGCTGTTTTCTAGGACCTTCGTTGCTATTTTTCCCTGTCGGGCTTTGGGTTTTATGGGAAAGCTTGCTCTGGGAGATACCTATTTTCTAGACTCTTGTTGTTTCATCCCTTTGGTTTCCTCTATCTATTATTTGTTCGAACTTTGCTCCTGTTTCTTACTATTCTTCTATGCTTGAAGATTGGATCTAGTTTTCTTGGAATGCATGCACCTGGAATCTGTGATTCTGTTTGAAGTTTAAAAATTATGTGGACTAATTTGGGAAGGCTTTCTTATTATGACCTGTTTATGTTCTCTATTTTAGTGCTGGCTATTCTATTGTGTTTTTAAGTGGTTGTTTGGGCTCTTCTGTCTCTGAGTGCTATTCTTTGGTTGTGGTTCTCCCTGTTATAGCATGGTATTACTTCATTGGCGTCAAGGTTTGTTCTTGATTTTTCCTGGAAGTATGCTCCTGTATGGCTCTGGAGAATAGGATGTGCTCTTTATCAGTCCAGCACAGAGTTGATGATGTATAATCGCCTGTTGTTCTTGAGTTTCAACTGGATTGGGTGCTAATTCATGTTTAGATCTAGTAAAATGCTGCCTCTTGTATTCTGGAATGATTATGATGGGGTTTCTAATGCTGGCAACTAGGCTGGATCATATTCTTCTTTTCTTTGGATCTGAGGGGTAGCTTGCATCTGGATGAATCTAGTTTATATGGAAGTTCTTGGTACTGCACTATCTTTTTATGGTGCTGCTTCCACAATCGAGGTGCTAGTCTCTTGCTACTACTATTTTCAGACTGCTAGAGGATAGATTGCTATGCTCATCCATGTTTCATTTGATTCGTCTGTGGCTTTATATTTTTGTCGGTGTAACTTCATTACACCTTAGATTTTCACTGTAAACCTTGTTCTTAATAAATTTCTTTGGGCATGGATTGGGAAACCAATCCATGTCACTTTCATAAAAAAATTACTTTAAACACTTACACAACGCTAATGCAGTAATTATTTAATTAAAAGAGAAATCAAATAAATGTTTTTAAATTTATTTAAATTAATAATATTTCACATAATTAATAATATATCTAAAATATCTATGTTAGTAAAAAAGGTTTTGGAGATAACAAAATATTTTCTTCATATTTTATTTATATTATTGAATTTATTAACGTCAAAGTAATGAATAGTTCAAAAAAATTTCATTAACGATATTTTATAATAATTAATATTTTATTAAATTATATAAGGTTATTAAAGATATTATATTTGAAATATTTTTTAAGATGTGGTTTATAATATCATCTATGTTCCTTTTATGTGTATTGGTCCAGTTTTTAAACTATATTGTCCCTCAATGTGTAAAAACCCTTATTGTCAAAGTAAGTGAAAATCCAGTTAACCGGGAGTTAAAACTAATAGATAAGGGTAAAAATGTGATCTATAAAAAAAAAATTAAATAGATGAGATTATTGAGACTCATAATAATATTAACTCCAAATCCTATCAATTTCGGTCCATATTTATATCAAAATTAATTTATATTAAGTTAATATTTTAATAAATTTCAATATTGCCACTCCTCTTTCATATAAAAGGGAACCACTTGTTATTTATTCACACTTGAAACCCCATTAGGGTCATCCAATATCTACCAAAACTTCTTTAAAACAAACCTACTCAGTTTCTAGAGTCATTATTTATGTAATAATACCCACAATAGTGGTCTTAAAGTATTATGAAATGATGACTTTTCAAAGAAGATATATAGTTTTGAGCTGTTTGTTTTAGTTTTATTTCTTCTTCCAGTGCCATAAAATCTTATAAAACCATTATAAAATAAAAAAGGTATACTATATATTATTACATTTTATTATTTTAATGTAATAACCAATATCTATCTCTAACCGCTATCATATGGAATAATAGTTAGTCATTGGTGTGTATGTTGGACCGTCGGATTAGAAAATTATTAAATTCATTTTCCATCACCATATCGAATGGATAGTAATAATATTGGAATTATGTTATATATGTTATATTGATGAAATATTTATCATTTTAGAAAGATAATATATTAAATACTCTCTTACATTCCCATACACTGGAAAATGACAATTCTTTTCGTGTATAGGTGTGGAATACCAGCTCCATGAAGCGATGTGATTCATTTTTCATCCCCACATCAGATGAATGATACATATAATTACAATAAAATAATTAATATTATAATTTTGACATAATGACCATTTTATAAGGATAAAATTATATCTGACTTCATTCCATGATGATCTTTGAAAAATAGAGACACTACTTACGCGTATTTCGAACCTACCATCTCCATGGTGGTTAAGTAGTTCATTTTTCATAGCCACATATAATGTTCAGTTTAAAATCACTACCACAAAATAGGGCAAGGGAAGTGTTTCCCTTTAGCAGCGCTAAATAGAAAGCACTGATAATGGGGTATTCCATTATCAGTTCTATCTAAAAGCACTGATAATGGTATCTCTTTATCAAAGCTTTTATTTTAGCATTGATAAAACATATATTTATCAGTGCTTTTAATGAGCGCAGAAAAAGGATCCGTCAGATTTTATTTAATAAACCTAACAGGCCATCCTCGCTTGCACTCGGTCAAGCTCTCGCAGAAACTTTACCAGGCCCCTAACCCCTGCGACCTCATCCTCTTTGTCCTCCTCTTTCCTCCTCCTCGTCCTCCTCCTTCTCCGCCGCCGCCGCTTCCTCCACCCCCGCCCCTACTACCGCGACCGCCACAGCCTCTGCCGCCTCCACCACCACTAACGTGATCTCCGCCGCCTCTGTCTTCGCCGCCTCCTCCACCTCTATCGCTGCCTCCGTCTCTGGCTCCTCCACTGCCTTGCCGCCTCCGCCTCCGGCGCTGCCTCCGCCGCCACCACTACCATTATTGATATTCATTTTCATGTATTTTTTTTACCGCTTGAATTAAACTTGTGAAATCCTGATTTGTGGTGTTATTTCAAGAGTCAATGGATTATTGATATTAATGAGTACTTTATTTAATTCTTGCACCTCAATAAAAACCTATTGAATCTGTTTCATGGGTTAGATGTTCTTGAACACTTTTATAGACACCCCTTGAGTGTGCTAAGTAAAATTATCCCTTTAATGTCAAATTATTAACTGCCCTGAACACCTATTTAGATTATGTCAAAGCTTTTAAATGAGGTTTCAGAGGAGACCACAACGGTATTTAAAAGGAATTGAAGACACATTATAGGTGTTTGGCCTAGATTCTTAATGGAATTTACCATGTAGGAAATTTCCATGTGGATTATGGCCCATTTTGAAGACCCTTTGAGCCTTATTAGTGAATTTTCCATTCTTGGTAAAATTGAGTGTGTAATAATAATGAGGAGTGAATTTTAAATGATGGATTTAATTTAATTTAATGAATTAATTAAATGAATTTAAATGATCTATAATGGGTGGAAAGGGAACACCATCTATTGCATGTTATATAGAATGATAATTTTGTATTTCATTTCATTGAATGAAATTGTACATGGATAATGGGACATATGAGACGATTTTCTTCATGTTTTTTAATATAAATATGAATGTGAATAATGACTTACTTATACAAATGGTCCTAATTAAATTGATGGATGGGAGGTAATTCCCCATTCTAGTTAAAATTAAAATACACCTTCATTGAGGATAACATAATATGGTAAGGTAATTGTTGAGAATATAGGAAAATCACACTCCCTTACATCGGGTGTTGAGTATAACATATCGCACTACAAATACTAATAGGATGCTGGGATTTTTTTCACCACACCAATTTCATAGAGTTATTACATGATGGCTTACTCCCCATCCTGAGTTCAATCTAGTTCACATTGTTCTATGCTTGATCACTATTATGGTTGGATTTCTTTTCTCGAAGTATGTGATCCTTCTGATTCCTATTTATATATTTTTTCACCTATGTTTTGAATAAAAATTAGTGATCAAATAGTGATTTCTATCAATAAATTTAAATTTATTTGTATACACTTTCTTTTTGGGTTTGTGGGATGTGGTAAATGATGTACTCAGTTTTAGATTATTTTATTTTCATGGGTATCCCCTATTTAATGTTTTCTTTTCAGTTGGAAATATCCTCTGCTGTGTGCCTCTCCTCTGCCACGTATGCACCTCTGCCGTGTGCTTAACGACACCTTCGCGGTGAGTTTTCTTCTGTTACTCATTGGTTTCTTCTTGTTCGCATGTTATTACTGTTTGATATTAATGGTTATAATGTGAAATGTACGAGCTAAATGCCCTGCTGAAAATCGTGGCCGTTGGTGGTCCTTATTTGCGCACTAAATGAATTGAATGTTGGTTGGTTCTTGTTGAACATTGGAATATATAAATTGCTAATATACGTATACTTGACTTATGAATGAAAACCCCATGATGATCAAACTTCTGTGATAACCCCTAAATTAACAAACAAAATTGAATAAGGGATGCTTTGTAAAATATAAAATTTTGATTGTTTGGTTTGTATGGTGTTGTGATTGAGGTGTCATGCTTATAAAAGTTTTTTCCACCAAATGTGGTTTTCTAGGGGCATGACGCAATAGAGCCTTTGTAGGGGAACATGAATGGAACCAGATATTGGGAAGGACTCAAACACTCCTCTGATAATAGGTAGCTAGAGTCCCATTGCATGTTTTGGTCAAGGGAGAGGATGTTGTACCACCATGTTGGGATGACAGTATAAGGAAGAGTATATAACATGGGGAGTCCGTCTATAGCCTAGGGTTTAGGGGCTGGTCATATCCATGTTATGTATTCTACTATGGATATTGTGGATTCTTGATCATCTACTGTCAAAGGTACAATTCCTATATCATCTACCCATTATTTTATTTTTTATAAAAGAGAATCACATTCCTTGTTTTCACTCTTTTTGTAAATGGTTTAGGCTTGGAGGTGTAAAGCATGGATAGTGTTATCACCATCAACACACTATTGGTATTATAGTCCAAGAATATAACATGTTGCAAGGAATGATCTCTAGATATTGGTGGTTATCAATTATTTTGTGAACCACCTATGCTTTAGATGATAATATTTAATTTTAGTTTTGTTATGGATTAGATTGTTTTATAACAATCCAAAATCATTTGTTCCCAGATGAGAGTTGCCTTTTTATCTCCAAAATAGACAGAGTTATTTTCACATGGATGAGAGGAATCTTCTATCTGGTCATGTAGAACCAATTCAATATATATTGTATTTTCTCATGGCTGAAATAGTCAGGAATATTGTAGATGTTGCTAGAATGTTGTAGGATTATTTTTCCCCAATGGTAGTACATTTTTAGGATGTTTTCACTTATGAGGTATAAAATTTACTTCTTAATAAAGAGATAAACTTTTAAATCTAGTTAGTTTTGGGAAAAAATTCAGTTTCTATCACAATTTCAAAAATAATGACAAAAGGGCATCAGTTGTTTGAATTACAATTTGATGATATAAAATATAATGGTTTCATATGGCATAGTACTTTACCATGGGGTTTTATAGTTCTGTAAAAAAGACGGTTGATTGGTATTTATTCTTTTATTGGACTATTGGAGATTGAACCTGATGAGAGTCATGAATATGTATCCTCATCCACGTATTGATAGTCACATTGACCATCTATGAGGTTCTATGATCTTCTCCAAGATAGATTTGACATTAGGATACCATTAGATGAGTTAGACATCAATGGACCTACCATGGAATGATTTTAGGAGTAGTTATGGCCGGTATGAATTTTTAGCGATGATATTTGGTTTATCTAATGCATTGGTTGTATTAATGGACTTGATGAATAGGATATTTCATCCTTTTCTGGATCAGTTTTTAGTAGTTTTTTCAATTAAATATTTGTGTACTCCCAACCCATAGTTGATATTGACCAACATCTTATCATCACCTTGAGTACAATGAGATATCATCATATTTATTACTATTTTCTCCTGTTACTCATTGGTTTCCTCTTGTTTGCAAGATATTACTATTTGATATTTATGGTTATAATGTGAAATGTATGGGCTAAATGCCCCACTGAAAATCAGGGTTGTTAGTGGTCCTTGTTTGCGCACTAAATGAATTGAATGTTGGTTTGTCCTTGTTCAACATTGGAATATATAAATTGGTAATTTAGGTATACTTAACTTATGAATGAACACCCCAGGATGACATGTGTTTTACTTCATTCACACCATGTATAGATACCATAGAGATTTGATGTGTATAGACTATACACCCCTAGTGGTCATGTAAGGACTACACACTGTGTATTCCACAAAAATGTGATACATAACTGGTGAGGTGACTCAATATGTATCTAAAGTACATGCCTTTAGCTCAAGTTGTTCTAAATGTCTTGTATTTTCAAAGGCATAATTCTATCTTTGTAAGACTAACTTGGAATAAATTTGATATATGTCTGATTAAATATGGTATCTTATATATACACGATGTTCACCTTACTAGACACACCATGTATATGGATTTCACATGTGTTTAAAGGAATTTGTACCATGATTTGTTTTTATAAAACCCAAACAATGCTACCTGATTAATAAAAACATAATATTAGGCATGTTCTTGAGATCAAACCCATAAAGACGACAAATATGAATAAAGAATGGATGAATGCCAATCGGTGGACAAAAAAGTATGAAGATGGTGTGAAAGAGTTTATCATGTTTTCATAAGATCATGCATGTATCCCTTCTCAAATCCTTTGTCCGTGTTTATCCTATTGTTATTCAAGACAAATTATTCCAGAGGAGCTGGAAGAACACCTGATCTGTCACAGAATTGATCGAAGTTATACATGTTGGAATAAAAACGGGGAAAAAACCAATGTAGGTAGTGACTCAGAGAAAACGACATTTTATATATCATCTGATATGATTAGAAGCGTGAACAGTAAAGATAATCGTATGGAGGGTGTGATTACATATGTTAAATATGATGAAGATCGTATTGAGGAAACGACAAGGACAGTTCAAGATGAACTTCGTGATTACCCAAAATTGTTTGAGAAGTTAAAGTGTTGTGCAAAAATGATATTTTATGATGGTTTCACTAAATATACATCATTTTCAGCCGTATTGAAGCTGTATAATTTGAAAGCTGGCAATGGGTGGAGTGACCCCAGTTTTACAGAACTACTTGCTCTTCTGAATGACATGCTCCCAGAAGATAATGAACTCCCAAGCTGAACTTACGATGCCAAACGAATGCTACGATCGATGGGTATGATCTCTGGAAGAATACATACTTGCCCGAATGACTTTATATTATTTCTCAAGGACTTCAAATCACATAAAGAATTCCCAAAGTGTGATGCTTCATGATACAAGAATAATGATTCCAATCATACGATTGTTTTATGGTACTTTCCAATCATTCCTAGGTTTAGATGCCTATATGGATGTGAGGAGACTGCCAGACAATTGACATGGCATGTAGATACAAGAATTAATGATGCAAAACTACGTCACCGGGCAGACTATCCTTAGTGGAAGAGAATTGATCACGAGTATCCTGAATTTTGGAACGAGCTGAGAAACATTCGTCTAGCGTTATCTATAGATGGGGTGAATCCTTTTTGTTTTCAATGTAGTTGTCATAGTATGTGTCCGGTTATGTTGGTAAATTATAACTTTCCACTATGGTTATGCAAGAAACAAAAATACATCATCTTATCTATGCTTATATCAGGACTAAAACAACAGGGTAATGATATTGATGTTTATTTGGCCCCATTGATCGAGGATTTAAAAATATTATGGGATTCAAGTGTTACGTTGTATGATGCTTAAAAAAATGAACAATTCACTTTGAAAGCAATGTTGTACGGGATGATAAATGACTTTCCTGCTAATGGAAATTTGTCAGGATATAGCATTAAAGGAACTCAAGGGTGTACCATTTTCGAACAAGGTACACAATCAATTAGGTTGAAACATTCATTGAAAACCGTGATTCTAGGACATTACAGATTTCTACCTCGAAAACATAAGTACCGATCTTGGACGACATCATTCGATAGATATTCAGAGGAACATACAACACCGTCTCCGCTAACAGGTGATCAATTTTTTGAGAAAGTAAAAGATTTGGACACTACTTTTGGTAAACGATTTTCGAATAACCTTACGAAAACTAGTTGGAAAAAGAGATCAGTTTATTTTAATTACCATACTGGAATTGTCTATATGTTAGACATTTTCTTGATGTTATGCATTTTGAAACAAATATATGTGATAGTGTCCTCGACACGTTGCTAAATGCACTCGGCAAAACAAAGGATGAAATTTAGGCTAGATTGGACATGGTTGAGACGGGATCCCAGAAGAGTTGGCAACAATGAAGGGTGGAAATGAACTTTTCTTCCTCCTACTGATTACACTCTTTCCGGGCAGGAGAGATATCAGTTTTGCAACTTGTTGAATGATGTAAAGGTTTCATAGGGGTATTCATCAAATATCAAGAACATCGTTTCAATGGGAGATTTAAAATTAAAGGGTCTGAAATTACATGACTGCCATGTTTTGATGCAAGATATAATTCCCATAGATTTAGGTTACATTTTTCCCAATAATTTTTTCCATACATTAACGAAGCTATGTTTCTTTTTCAAAGCTATATGCATCAAAGTTATAGACCCGGTGAAATTGTGAAATATAGAAGGAGAAATTGCCGTCAAATTATATGAATTGGAAATGTTCTTCCCACCAACATTTTTTGATATGATGGTTCATTTGATGGTTCATTTGGTGAGAGAGATTCAACAATGTGGTCATGTACATTATAGATGGATGTACCCCATTGAACGGTATATAAATATTTTGAAAGGGTATGTTAAAAACT
The DNA here is from genome assembly GCA_963277665.1 of Viscum album. Classification (NCBI taxonomy): domain Eukaryota; kingdom Viridiplantae; phylum Streptophyta; class Magnoliopsida; order Santalales; family Viscaceae; genus Viscum; species Viscum album. The sequence continues at coordinate 1,928,117,626 of OY728160.1, forward strand.
GAAGTCGGCCAGAGGGTTGTATTGTGGAGTAATATATTTTTGAGGAAGCTGTTGAATTTTGTACCGAATACCTATCTGGTGTGGAAATCATTGGCATACTGAAATCTAGTCACACTGAGTGCCTTGAGGGTGAAGGAATTTCTATAAGAGAGGTTGTCACAATCAATATTACAAATCGGGAGTAGTCCCACATTTACGTTTTGCATAACAGTTTCAACGTTGACCCATATGTTCAAACCCATAAATAAATTCTTAGGAGTTTTAATACTTCTAGGGCTGAAAAATGGATATCAGATACACATAATCGACAGTTTATAGGATGGTTTCGAGACCATTTTTTATGTATTTAGATGAAAATCCAGACTCAATTTCAGAATGACTTCGATGGCTTGACGAAGGAGCATGTGTGTACGTATTATCTTAAAATGCTTATGCAGTTAATTGTTATACATTCTATAATAATGAACATGATGAAGACAATACCATTCAGAATAGTGGGGTTACACTTGTGGATAAGGCGATTCAGGTTTTCGGTGCTAAGGAAAAAAATCCAATTTATGTGAAAATGTCATACTTTGGCATCATCAAATGAATATGGGAGTTGGATTATACGAAATTCAAAGTACCGATTTTTCAATGAAAGTGGGTTGATAACAGGAGTCCTGTTAAAATAGATGAATTAGGATTCATGAAAGTTGATTTCAGTAAGGAAGGGGAGAAAGATGAACCATTTATAATGGAATCATAGGAAGTACAAGTATTTTATGTTCCAAACCCCGCAAACCGAAATTGGTCAATTGTTCTGTTATCGAACAAATCAACTGAAGGGTTTGATGAAAGTTCAATGGAAGATGACCCTTTTATAGGGAATTCACAATCATTTCGCATTGGTACCAATATAGATGGTGTTTTTTATTTCAGAGGAGACCACAATAAGGAATTTACATAGACTATAGAGGAGTCAAATCTCTTCAGCCTTTAAAGAAAAAATGAGAGTACAATAATCAGGTTATTTGTTTATTGTAACATAAATAGTGTTACGTTTTGTTATTATCAATTCACTGATGTTTTTATGTAATCTAAATTCAATATTAAACCACTTCTGCAGATATTGACTTCTGCACCTACTGATGCGCCCAATCCTGAGGCATAAAAGGTCTCTCAACCAGTAGCTGGTGGTCCCACTGTAGAGCAACAACATTTTTCTCAACCAGATGCTAGTGGTCCCAGTGCATAGCAACAAAATGTTTCTCAACCTGTTGTTGCTAGTCCCAGTGCTGAGGTACAAAAGGTTTCTCAACCTATTTTTGCTGGTCTCATTGTCGATGCTAGCGCTCCGAAGGAAGATAATGATGTTACTTCTGAGGAAATGGTAGGAAATTAAACCATGAAAGTGAAAAAAAACAAGAGCATCGTAGTTTGACAGTGTTAGCCAAAATCCTTAAGGAAAAATCAAAAGACATAAAATTTGAGGTGGGATGGAATAAGCGAGGCCAACATGTTTACCCCAACAGAGCCATCTTTAGTAGCTAAATTGGAATAGTCACTCAGAAATGCGTGCCGATTGATGTACAGTCGTGGAACCATGTTGTCACTAGATGAAGACACTAATGTGGGATGAGATTACGGTAACATTATGATATCATTTTTTTAATTTATAAAAATAAAATAAAATACCAAATCATTGACTTACTCTTCATAATCCATTGCAGATTTCACTTATAGTAGATGCCTTGCACAAGGAATATGTATTAAGAGTTGCAGGAAGGATTCATAGAGGTTTCCACACAATTTTAACGAAATATCATCTTAAAGATGCAGAAGGGATAATCAAGCTGCACCCATCTCCTCTTTACGCACACTTGATATCCCAAGGAGCATGGGATGCATTTAGCAACAGTCGTGGGGATCTTAATTTTCAGGTACATTGTGTGGGGTAATACGTTGTTTGATGTTTTCTTGTATTCATCACTCTAATTGAATGTTCTTTATTTATTAAACAGCTACTGAGTGCTGAAAATAGAAAACGCACAACATAACCAGCGTACCCTTACCGTAATGCAAGGATGGGGTACGCTGAACTTGAGAAAAAATTGGTACGTATTTTAAATCTACCCTACTACTAGTATGTGACATAAAACAACACCATAACCATGTTTTTCTATTTATATGCAGATTGATGAATCGAAATCAAAAGCCATATCCATCCCAAGACATGTGCTATAGAAGGTGGCTCGTGTAAATAAAGAGGGGATATTGATAGATGAAAACACTCAAAATGTGTGGGAAACATGTGTATGTATGACATAATATAAATTTTATTTGATTTAAATCGCTATTACATTATAATAACTACTTATTTTTCTATATTTTTTATCTGAAATAGTCACAATTATCAACAACAACCACTCCATATGAAGAAATACTTTTAGCAGCCTTGAAGCAGCTAGAAAAGTAAGGTTGCGTCAGAGGTGAGGGTTTTGGTGTGACACCCCGAACGTATTTTAAAAAACAAAAACAAGAGGGGGAGAAAAATGAAAAATGGAAAAGATGCAAGAACAATTAACAATTTTTCCAGAAGAATTAAAATACCAGAGAGAGCTGATAGAAAAATTGATGGGGGAGAGGATAAGAGAAGAAAAAACTCAACAACAACACATGCATGATGATCTCGCCCCACCCCCACCCCCCACTAACTTTGAGGCGATTGATTCCCTTAAAAACCTGACTTAGATGAGGTAATCAATGTTTTAATAATAGTTTCTGTGAAATGTGATTTACATAGACACTGATACCTTTCCTATACTAATATTCCACAGGGTGAAAATGACTGTGATTTATATTTATCAACACCCACATATCGCCTTGTAGCGAGGGCTACAGTGATCAATACGCAAAACGTCATGCTACACAACAGACAGATTCCAAAAGATCATCTTAGAGTGTCAATTAACGTAGCTAATAAGCCTAGTGCCGAGCTACCTATTCCAAATGACCATGAAAAAATTAATACGGTTGAACAAGATGTTGGAACATTCATCGCATGGCCGACATTTCTTGTAAAAAAACATGTCAACATAAAGGTATTCATTTCCAATTTATTTTTTCAAGCTGGACCTTTAAAATTTAATGATGAGAGGTCTGATCCAATGAATTTTATTGCAGAATGACAAACAGTGTGGGGTGAAAAAAATATCAGCTTAAAAATATCTTAAGGATCAACCAACTGATTGAAATGGTCTACTGAGATCACCTTCACCTCGCCCGTTCTATATCCACAGTTAATATCATTGCAGGATCATGTGGATACAAAGTTGAAAGACGACAGTACTCAAATAGTTGATTTCAAAAAAGATATGTATGGAGAAGAAATATCAGAGTTCATTAGTGCTGAAAATGTAAATGAACTCTTCAAGTATGAATGGCAAGGTGCCTCTATTGTAAATGTATTCATGAGGTAAGTTTTCATGATTTGATTTTACAAAAGATGATATACTCTGATATTTTTGACTAAATACATTTTATATTTGTCGATGATGTATATATGAATAAAAATTGAAGGGATTTCCCCATGAAAAAAAAGTTGGTCTCATTATTCCTCACCACACCTCTTCAAAAGACGAAATAGATTCTGATAAAGAGGCTTTAATAATTCCATCCATGCTCAAATCGTTTGAAAACAAAATTATGGATAACAGAATCTTTTTAATATCAACAATACAGGGGTAAAACTCTACAATTTAATCATATAAACTATATTTTTATTTCTTTCTTTACTTATTCCTTTTTGTATTTTTAGGGAGTATTGGATGCTGATTACAGTCAATTTGGATACTCCAAAGATTTATTTTCTAGATTCAACGCATGGATATCCAACAAAACGACCACACATGATGGATTTTGTTAATTTGTAATACACTAGATCCAACATTTTAAAACTAAACATCTAGTTATATAATTTATGTTATCTTTTAATGAGGATTCTGTTATTATAGGGCGGTGTATCAATATCGTCTAATGCATGGAATGAATCCAGGGCATTACGATGAGCATGCCTACATGATCTACAACTAGAAAAGTATCCGAGTATATATAATAACATTTCACTATCCAAACACATATCAAAAGAAATTACTTATTGTTGTAGATGTTTTTGTAGTGTCCAAAACAAACAAATGGAAAGGGCTGTGCTTATTATGTTTTTAAATTTATTAAATAGATCGTATTTCATCAACAAACTAGCATCCCTGATGAGGTATTTTCGAAAATAATTACGGTTTCATTAAAAATATTTATTAATCCTTTTTGTATTTATATTTTTTCAATACAACCATGAAAGTCGCAAAAACTCATATTCAGAAGATGATATACATGGGTTTAGAAATGAATGGGCAACATACCTGATGGAATATTGTACACAAATAGGATGAAGGTGGATTCATACTACTTATGTTATCTATATATGATCATTGATTATCCTCAAACCATTTTTTGGTGAATTGAGAATGCTTTGATGTATTGAAATATTAATTTATTACTCAATGTTTTCTATCCCTGGATTCATATTATTGATCTTTGAACAAATCAATATTGATGTAAGGCATGATGGTGTGCAGTGCGTATGGGGTGAACGACGAAACCACAGAAGATCAAAAAAATCCATTTTCTGTATCTCATTTGTTTGAACATGTATCTGAGCACATGTGTTGTTGTTTGACGTGCACAATTGTTTCTAGATAGATGCATGTGATAATCAGTATCATTGAGGGATTTTTTGGAACCAAATTATGTGTCCCAGGAAAATTAAAGTAAGGGAAAGGCTGGTTGAGATGAAATCCAAGCTCAAACGACCATTACATCATCAAAAAAATCAACCCTGTGATGCACCATCGTGTAGAATATGGTCCTCATGATGTTTTGAGGTGTTTATGGAAGGTATGGGGAGTCTGATGAGCCCCATTTCCACCATAAATAATGTTTACAAATAGAACCACTTGTTTTTTGTGCCTCGTGCCCCTTTACAAGGATCACACCATTCACATGGTCCATCATAGAATGTATATCACATTCATCCCATTTCTACTATTGGAAGAACCTGAGAATCTGACAATGCATAAGCCCCACAAAACCCATACTAAACCAACCAAGAGTATTCCTAGTGTGAAGGGAAGCTAACCATGGGTAATACCCACAAAATACCTCTTTTAAATATATGGGTTTTGATCCTTGTATTCTAAATAGGGTACGTAGGAAGCCTCCATGAGGTTAAATCCCATCCAATGGTAAACCATGGTGAACCGCTCACTGGGGTATGCCTTCAATTATTTTCCCTCTTTTATTTCCCTCAGTGGCATCCAAATAAGTCTTCAAAATGATAACCCTTACCTTTATGGGATGCACCACACTTGGGTCAAACCGCATTGGGCGTTTTGATCCATCTATCACGTAAACATTCCAGGTGCTCCCTCCTAGAGATGTACCTACCTGATCCACCTTTATAAGTGTTTTGATCCACCCAGGTCTTACATCTCTTTAAGACAATAAATCATGACCCTCTATCCTTGTGGGATGTTAAACTCATGGAATACCACAAGTTAAACATGGATTTACATTAATATATTCAATATTAATGTTTAATCAGTCCTTATTAATGTATTGTGGAGGTGTGGTTTTATGGTTTCCAGCATATTTAAGAAGATTCCAAGATTTATGTAGGTAATTCCATACTTTTACATTATATTATGATTAGATAATGTTTTATTTGCTTGATAAGTGTAATATATAAAATGATTGTGTGGTTAAAAATGTGTTATCAAAGGAATATGGGGTGTGTATAGACTTGAATGTTATTTTTAAAATGAATGCAGTTGTCTTTCTTGTGGATTTTCATGCTTAAGTCCTTTAAATGTGTTTCAAGAAATGAGAATGTGGTGTGATGGGTGTTTTCAAATGGATTTAATGTGTTTGTGAATTTTAGAAAGGGTTTTCTTATGAGATGTAGAGAGTCTATATATATGTATTTACATTGAATGAAAGTATATGAGAATGTGTTGATATATATGATGTGTATAATGTAAATTGAGCACAATTTCCATACAAGGTATTTTTTTATGATGTGTAGGGGACAGGTTGAGAGGTCAAGGGTGGTTTTCTAGAGGAGGGGGAAGGGGAAAAGTGGTAGGGGAAGGGGTAGGGCGTGTGCTGGGTTCTTTTGAAAAAGGTAAGAGTGGGCAGGGGGTGTGCAATGGGTAGGGGGGAGTATAGTGGGCATGGGTTTTCTGGGGAAGGGGGTAGGGGGTGTTCAAGGGGCAGGGAGTGTGCAGGGGTAGGGGGTGTGCTCGGGGTGGGCAGTGTGTAGGGGTTGTGCTGGGGAAGGGGGAAGGGGTGCTTCTTTTTTATGGAATTGGGGGACATATAGCCACGGTATTAAATTGTGGCTATAGGTATATAGCCAAGGTTTAATGTCATTGCAAAAGGCCCATCATTGGTATCCAATAGCATCATGATGTTGTGGAATGGAGACCAAAATCACTAATAGTTGAAACCAAACTTAGGGGAAGAAGGAGAAGAATATAGAAGAGGATAATAGGGTTGAAGATATTCCAACACTCTTTTAATGTAACTGATAATATTTGATTTATCTCAAAAGTAAGGGAGATATCCCATTAGGGAAGGGAGAAGGAGGAGAGTGCGTGTAAAGGATTTTGTTGAGTGGAATGAGGGATATACGAGGGTAACCCATTTGAATGGTTGATAGTGAAAATTTGTTCATTCCACTCATTAATTAGGTGAATTATTAGGCCTAAGGGTAAAATAAATCATTTTCCAACAACGTGGGAATCAATATACACACACTTCTAACCTGTATAGTTTCATTGAGTGGATTGCAATCATTATTCAACCATATAGAGATACTTCCCCAAAAACTCATACCTTACACAAGTTCATCACATTATTTTACAAACTATTAACCATCAATGTGAGACCATCATAACCATAGAACCAAACTGTAGGCTTATCTATTCCCCCTCGAATCATTAAATAGCCCATGTTCTACTAAACATTGGGCCATTTGATTATTATAGATGATTAGCCCTAACCATGCTCCAATTTCATTAATTGGTAATTTTATGTTTTCTTCCTCACTAGTATAATTCCATTTAGCAACCCCATTCTTTATTTCATTATTGTATTACTAACATAGTATTTGTTTTATTATGTGGGTGAAATATTTTTCCTCAGTTCGAATGCTTTGTTCGGAAACCGCTGCCATGGATGACAATTTTTTAGAGCAGATGGATGTAAAAAGGATGGAACATCATTGTTTTTAACTGTTTGTTGGTTAAATGTAATTGTAACCAAATTAAACGTTGTTTGAAATGTATATTGAAGTGTGTTGTTTTTTATTCACGATTTCATATAAACGTATGTATCATTTTTGTTCTTTTGTGCTTTGTGTGTGGGTGTTGTTTGTGTTATGTACAGGTTTTGTTTGTGCTCTGTGCAGGTGTTGTAATGTGTGCAGGTGCTGGGTAGGTTCTATGAATGTTCTAGTTTGTCACAGTATCTTTATCCTTTATCAGCGCTAGTTAAGCACTGATAAATGGATAATATATCAGTTCTATTTTGAGCACTAATAAAGGTAGTTTTTATCAGCGCTCAAAATAGTGCTGATATATTATACATTTATCAGTGTTAAAAATAGGGCTGAAAAATACTACCTTTATCAGCACTTGCTTAGCGCTGATAAAGGGGACCCCCCTTTATCTTCACCGAGATTAACAACACTTTTTAGCGCTTTTAAAGGCCGTTTTTAGTTCTATTATAAGCCATATTTATAGTATTGAATGTTAAAATTATTTAGAAAATTGTTTATTATTTTATTCTTATTATTCTATATATGATGTAATAATAAACTCTTTCAACATAGTCAACCTTCCAAATTAATTTTGGTCTTATAAACCAAATATCATAAAATTATTTGAAGTGAACTTAAATTATTAAGTTATTAAAATAAAAAAAATGTGATATAAAATGAATAATAAAGTTAAAAATAGTTAAAAATTATGTAAATAATGTACACATGTTTATTATTTAGGAATATAAATAATGTACGCAATGAGTCAGACACAAAGTTAGTGACTTTTTTAAGAAATATCCTCTTCTAAACCCTCCCTTAAAAATCTGTTTTTATTTCACATCCAAAATTTTAAAATTATTTTTATTTGTTTTTTATATTGACATAAAATAATTATAAAGGAAATTTTATGTCCCTCTTACTTTTGTTAAATGGTTTTGAAAAGGAGAATATTTACAAAAAATTTTCACTTTATTTACAAAATATAAAATGAATGATTTATTTAAATATATATCATCAAAAATAAATTTCACATCCCCATTACGATTATTTGATATTTGGATTTATTTGTAATCATTCATGTCTTATTCATAGAAATACCATCTTCCCATTTTTTTGGGGGGGATTTTTTTTCTAAAAAATGGGTTTTAATGGAAATGCATATATCAATATCCAAGAATATTTATATGTGTTTAAAAAAATTTTGTGGTAAAATATTTTAAATATAATGTTATGGTTCCTGATAAATTTTTATGAGAAAATGTGGTTCTATTTTAATATGAGCATAGTTTATACCTTTATAGCTCTATAATGTATTTTATAAAGGGATGAAGATATCTGATTTTGTTTATCCTATGTGAATAAAGGAATATATTGTGATGGTTATTTTAAATATCAAGCTAAGTTAAATAATTAGGTTTATCCTAATATATTATGGTAATATACAAGGATTGTTATTAATATTATAACCATGATGGTTATTTCATGTGAAATTTTGATGGTTACTCCAATAATAACCATGATATTTATTTTTTGTATAACCGTGAGGTTAAATCCATATGAAAAAGAGATATCAAAACGATTCCCAAGTTTCCTAGATGTTTTATCTATAATTTATATGGGTTTTAAAAGTTTCATTTTAGAAAAACTGTTTTTATCATGTGTAAATGATTTATTTCATAAGATTAAATAATAATGTGAAAAAATTAAGTTTTTTATGGGTTTTCATGTTTTTTCACAAGCATAAAATTTTATTTATTTTATATCCCTCACATATATTTGTTTTCTCTCCCCACACTTTTTAAACGTTTTTCACAAGATTATTTGGGAAAAGGATGAGGTAAAGATGAAAATTATAAATATTTGTCATATAAATAAAACATGTTTAATTTTCTAATGTTTTGTTATGTGGAAATAATTGATAATTAATAGAATAATACACTTTTTAATATATGGTTGTTTATGTAAGAATTATGACCAAACAATATAAAAATATAAACCTAATAGAACATTGGGAATATATGAAAGTGAATTCTAGTTAATGTCATTAGAATATGTAATGTATAATGTTGATTAATACCATTATCAGTTGTTTGAAAGTTCATATTTCAATATATATCAATATTTTACTAATATCAATATATATATATTATGTCAAATAAATGACATAAATGAATATATATATATAATATTAGTATTAATGAATTTTTTTATCTTATAGATTTTAACATCTCTCGCTTTGAAAAAATAATTTTGGAAGACTGTGGTATTTTTATCTAATCACTCGTATTGAATATTAAAAGGGATGAGAATTTCATTAAACTGTTTGTTTATAACTATTGATATTTATTGTCTTTGGTTTTCATCTAGGATTGATCTCTTTATATGTGGATTTACCAACACATTTATTATTATTGGCTCCCACGGGATGATAATGAATTTAGAATAGAGGATAAAAACTAGTTATGCAATGTCTTATAAGAGAGGATTACAAGAATCGTGTAATTAGTATCAGATTATGAGATTATGTATATTGATTGAATGACATCGACTAGATCATTTGATTCTCTTCAATCCATATAATGAAGGATTAAGAATCATTTTCCATGATTGATGGATATGGTCTCATAGCATATCACGATAAAAAAAGGTTAAGAAACTAAAGTCAATGTTGACATAAAGTGGCTTTGAGTCATGTGATGTGAAAAAAAACTATCAATGATGAACAATAATGGTTACACCCAAAGATTTTAATATATGAATACCTTTAAATAACACAATGTGTTTGATAGCTTGGTCCACAAACAACAATAAAAAACAATGAAACTATGATATATATAGATCATTTAAACAAATAAATTATATTTTATGTAATGAATAGGTGATTAAACATCATGATATATTTATAAGATGAAAATAATTGATAATATTAATATCATGTAAATTCAAATAATATAAAGAAACAATTAAGATAACAATTTTATGTTTTCAATTTTTTTTTCTAAAAGTAATATTTTATATCAATTTTTTTTTGAATATTATGGTTAGTTAACAATAAAATAAATTGATAATATAAATAATATATTACTAAAAAATTAATTTAAAATTTATAGGAATAAGCCTAAATAATAATTAACTTTTTTAAAATCAATTTTCGAATATTAACAGTTTTCAACTATTTTTGATAATTTTATTAAATATTGAGTGATAAAATTTTAGAAATTTTATTTTAAATAATTAATATCATTTTTGGATAACGAATAATATTATAATACTAGGACTTACTTTTTGATTTTTTTTAAAAATCAATTTTACGTGAATATTAAAAAATATAGTTTTTAAAATTAAACTGTTTTTTTAAATTATTAGTATATAAGTATGAATTTAAAATTCTTGAAAATGTTTTACAATATCAAATTTTTATTTAATATGTGAATTTATAATTTGAGAAATGTATCCTTTAATTTATTTACCCATATTTCATATTTTTGAGCATATGTAATATTTTCTGAAAAATTATTATTAATACATCATAAATATTTATTTAAAAAATATTTTTTATCTCTTTTATAAATTGATTCAGATAAAATTTATTAAAAAATTATAATGGCATGTTCCAAATTATTTATTAAGAACAAAATTGTTTTTATGAAAAAATTATTAGGTTTCTATATGTAAACAGTAGTTACCAAAGTAAAAGATAAAATGGTAAATACAATAATTCAAGGTGTAAAGGTTTTTAAAAGTAATAAAACCATGTATATAATTGAGATAATGAAGTGTGTATCGACCTTATATATTATATTCTCAATTATTTATCAATTTTATCTAATTTAAATGTTTAACATGTTCTCTCATTATATTGATATGAAATATTAACAAATGATTTCATTATATTTACTTTTAAAAGGGGTCACTCAAGAACCCTTCAACGAAATCCTAAAAACTCATTTTCATCCTATATACTGATTAATTTTAATTATCCTGTTATAATATTTCACTCTATTGAGTTTCTGGTCATATGATATTAGCCTATTAAATCGATTTCCAAGTGATATTCAAATGAAATCTCTAAGTGGTAAATCTAAGTAGTTATTTTTAACCCAGTTATTGCCATTTTTTTCAGAATAAAACTTTCAAAAACATATGTAAGGGAAAAAGTATTTTTTATATATTAATTTTTTGATTCAGTGTGAATTTTCATTAATCACCTTTTCAATTTTTTATAAAGAAAAATAAAACAATAATTAATTTTTTGTACGGACTACTTCCTCCATGAAATATCTTGTTTTCTTTTTCCTACACCACATTAAAAGGAATACATATGATGAGAATTTAATAAATAATTATCATATGTATAAAATTTTTATGATTATTATGTTTCAAACCATATCATTACTTTCCCCATTCTATGGAAAATGAAATTGTTATCCCTGCATAATTGTTGACTACAACCTCCATGGAATGATTGATTTTTGTTTTTTCTCTCATAAACTCCATAATGGGATAGTTATGAGGAATGTATTAAAGGAAAAATAAGATAGTCATTATGTAATTTATATTCTAATATGATTAATTCTAAAGCCTATTAATGATATGACCAACAAGAAATTATCGCTAATTCAATCACATAAAATGAGCCAAGTAAGAGGAAAATGATCTATTCATTCTATGTAATGACTGTATAAAAATTATATTATCTTTATAATTATTTTAAAGTATTAAATATAAAACAAATAAGAATAAAATAAGATCATTATTATCTTTTTCTAAATATATTACAACTAAACTGTCCCATAATTATCAATTAATCATGGTTAATTCATGTTTTGGTTGGTTAAACCATCTACTTGAACAATATTATGAATTCATATCATGAATGAATATGAGAACTTATTTAATGTTACAATATTTTATAAATGTGTAAATTTTTTTGTTTTTTGTTATTATAAGGTTAGTTCAACATTTGTATCATTTATTAAGAAAACAACCTTCCTTCATTAAGAATCAACAAAACATGATCATCGTTGGTTTCATCTTCATGATTTATAACCAAAAATACAATGAAATGAAATTAAAATGTAATACATATAAATTAACATCTATTATAGTAAATAATATGTTATAACAAATATGGACCTTTGAAAAATAATATATTCCAACACTACTTTAACAAAACTATATCAAAGGGATAAATATTACATACACTTGATATTTAAAATACATAAAAAATAAATAATATTTATATTTATATAATGATTTAAAATGAAGATTATAAAACATTATAGTATTTAAAATCGTTATTGGGTATGTATTTAATAAAAGTAATTTAACTATTCATGATTTTTTGGGGAAATTTCATAATAAATATGTACAGAGTTAAGGGTTATTCGTCACAAATTCATCTTTTTGAGAAATTTATAGTATCATGCACATAATTTCGTTAATGTAGTGTATATTTTTCCTATTGGAGATAAAATTTATTGAAATTTAATTTAATCATCTTATTATAATATCAATATAATCACCATATTTTACAAGATTATGATTAATGTTTTACTCATTCTGTAAGGGTCTTCATAGTCACATTTTTTTGAGACTTGTTTTATGTTATAAACCATGTTTCATTTATATGGTGTTACATTGATTTAGTAATAAATTAAAAAATAATGAATTTACGTATAATTCATGGGATAAATAAAATAATACTACATTTACATTCTTTATATTTATTTGGACTCAAGTGTCACCCAAACCTTAATACATTTTGGTAATTTATCTTATGATCATTAAGTTATAATCATTAAATTGAAATTATTTCAAATAAATTGGGTCTATTCTACCCATTAATTTCAAAATGTGTTATTCTATCATTTAATATAATTTTAAATATAATACCCTTTTAATCTATTTCATTCTCCATGAAGTGTGTTTCCTATAAAGGATATTGATACGCGAAATCTTTTGTCATAGAGTTATAATGTTTCATCATTAAAATTACTAATCTATGCCAGGGTTTTTTCACACAAATTTTTTATTACAAGGTCGATTATAATACTATTTTTGAAAATTTATTTTTAATATAAATGATTGTTTTCTTACAATTTTTACAATGTGTGTTTTGAATAAAGTTATTTTGAGAATTATAAAAACAATTTTTTCTTTCACATCCACATGTGTTGTCTTCCTACATTCATTTTTACAATATCAAATTTATGTATTCTCATGGGTCTATTAAAGGATATTATTTTTAAAATTAAATTTTATCAATGTATTTTATGTCAAATTTTAAAAATTTTCCCTTTAATGTGACATGTACTATTTCATTTTACATCAATGTAAAGTTTATTTCTAAATCATATTTTTTGTTTTTGTATCTATTTACCATATAATTGTGAAAATGATTCACCCTAATGGGGTTTATGTTTATTGTTTCATCAAAATAAATAAATAAATATATATATATATAAATTCATATTCGAGGATGTTTCCAAGAAATAATGTTTATTTATTAAAATAGGAAAATGTATTAAAAATTTTGGTATTGTTATTCTGACATGTATATGATTATTGGAATATTTACTATGTACTATTTGGCCATCAGAATTCTCACTCTAGATGGGTTATGATCATTTATATTGTTTATTAGAATGGAGAAAACTATTTAAATTATTAATGATTATTTACTGTAAAAGAATTTTGACTATGTATTAACATTATGTATCTTTCATAATATGGATATCCATGTTTTTTATTAAGTAAGATGTTCCATAAGAAGTGGTTTGAAAGGTGCTATTGACACTTATATTGAATACACATGAAATGATTATATGATGGGTGTGGAACAAAATTATATATCCCCTCGATGCATCAATGTGTTCCTGAGACAAAATAGGTTGGGTTTTAGAGGATACCTCTTACCATAATAGTATTTTTTTATTGGAAGAAGTCGTTAATAATGATTTTTAATGCTTGAAATTATGTATTCCATCAATATGTAATCAGTAATATTGATATCCATGTTTTCACTTATTTTCATGGATATAACACACTATTAGTTTCATGTTGATTTTGTGTAATTAACTGAACTACATTCCCTCACATAGAGGTACTTGACCCAACTTTTCACATACCTAAAGTGAATTAAGGATCCCCATGGGCTAGAAACTAACACACATGAATCAACAATAACTATAGGGAATCATTTCACCCAACCAGAATCGTACACAATGGAATATATATATAAATATAATAATAAGAAACAACGGAAGAGATAACATGAAATATATACCATAATAAAATGTATATAGTGGAAGTGGTATGACCTACAACTAGAAAAAAAACTCCATGTTATGACTCCCAAAACAAAGGATAAAATCAAAAACAAGAAACAAATAATCTATGTGATAAAAGGACAACTTACTACTATGTCACCACCATCCACCAAACTCAATTTTTAGAAACCTCACCAACTTACTATGGAACAATGACTTTCCCAACACATTTATGGGGTGTGGATGCTATGATATAATATGTTTAGTATGATACCACACACATGTTTCAAAAAAATTATCTATAAAAAATGTAAATATTCTAAAATTTAAAGAAAATAAGGCATGAAAAACAGTTAAACAGTTTTTATATCAAAATCAGGATAAACCATTCTCATTATTCAATTGATTAATTTAATACAGCTAAAATAGTTTCAAATCATAAAAATTATATCAAAAAATTTCCAATCAAATATCACATATTATATCAAATCCAAAACTATACAACTAAAATAACAAGTAACATCACACCGATGATCACTACATGTAACAACCCCAATCCTAGTATCCCAGACCCAATTCCTTATTTTATTACATTGGCATAGTTATTATAGGATGAATCAAAATGTAATAATCAGTTTATTCATTATAGAGAACCAGATATATACATGATACCCATTTTACATTTGTAATAGAAGATAAAACATGACACATAACAACAAAAAATGAACTACATCATTGAAAAGGCATTCGAAGAATTATTCATCATATCATATGGAAAGGGAAAAAATAATGTTGATCTCAAATTGTCTATAAGGGTTAGTACAACAGAATTTATAATAAATAAAAAGTAATAATCAATCTGAAATTTTAAATAACTAAACCCACATTCCACAAAAATAACTCTATAATGCATCATCGATATTGAAAAGTAAATAACTAAAAACAAATTCCATTTAGAGAATAAATTGATAATGAAATAAATTAAGAGATAATACCGTTAGAAGATTTCATGTACAATGATAACATAATTATGAATGAAATAAGTTCTTAATTTTCATAAATTATGTGTCCTAGGAACACAATACCTTTACCATCAAGACCATTCATATGAATGTTTAAAATATATTGGGAAAAAACATATATTATTTGTCCAACTGAATAGCCTCATGAGAATACCAATGCATTGGGATATTTTAGTAAATGTTCCAAAACATGTATCATGAATTTGAAAATCATTCCACGTATATTAAATAATTGATTTAATTTTTAAATAACATGACTTATTACAATGTATCCAAAGTGAGTAAAGGATACAAATCAATATTTCCCTAGTTTATCAAATTAAATTAAATGAAGAAATTATATGTTAAATATGATATAATTTTAAGTAAATAATCATATCCATAACACCAGAATATATATATTAAATATAAATTTAATTTCTAGTGAAAATTTATTAAAATAAAGATATTGTTGAAGAGAATGTTAACAATGGAAAAAGAAATTGAGATTTCACAATAACTTTTACCGCATGGTAATTTTAAATTCAAATATCATTGGATGAAATAATTAAAATTTAATCTTTAAATAACATGAATAAGGAAGTATTCAAGATATTACATGTTAAAGGGACAGTGTATACACTACATAAAATTGAATGGGTTTATAAGAAAAAATTATTCTCAATGGAATGTAAATTGAAATAAATTCCCTTTCATCACCCTTTTCATTTGGTTATAGGTGTTATAACCCCATGAATAGTGGATTTAAACATGTTATTAAATTATAACAGAACCATATTCATTTTTATAATATCATATATGATCCATTTATAAAATATTATTTCCCATTCGATAATAATCATTCATTATTTTCATTGTTTTGGGTGTTGATTACCTAGTTTGTTCTGGTGTGCCCTATCATTAAAGATCTAATTCTCACACGTATTATATAATTTCATTATATATAGAATTATAATAATGATATAATAATAATATTTATAAATAAATTATACTTCTATGTCCTGTGATGAATTATGGTTTTCAGAAATGAAGTATGTTATGATCATGGAGATGGTAGGTTGTATATACGCATGAGTAAAATTTCCATTTTTTCTTGATCTTTACAGGAATTGGAAAACTAATATTTAATCGTTATATATTTATCATAATATCATAAATAGAATATTATTATAGTAAATTTTTTATATATGTCATACATGTGGTGTGGTGATAAAAAGTGTTTCACATCATTTCGTGAAGGATGCAGTCGACTCGTACCCAAATGACATTATCATATCCCATCAAGTGAAAAGTTATGAAATAAAATGATATATATTATATATATATAATTATTAAAATTGAAAAAATATCTCTATTATCTCAAATATATCACATATAATAATTAGCTTCACCCTCATCACCTTTCATGTAAAGCATTAGTAAATGACAAATCACATTGCTTCACGAGGAGGTAGTCTACCGTACACATAAGCGACGTTATCGTAAATCTTATAGGATGATAATTTAAAATGTTTATATGATATAATTAATATATTGGTATAATTATGTTATAAATATCACACATATACTTTATTTCCATCATAATAAGAAACCTGGAGTGGTGGTTTTGGAAAAATGAACAACATTGGTTCATGAGGCGGTAGTCCGTCCTACAAACAGACAACGATTTCATCTCCCATTTGACAGAATTGTTGATGGTTGTAGGTAATTAAATGAACATAAAAAATTATTAGTATATCGAAAAAACATTTTTTATTATATAATCATGGAATAATCATTATATAATCATTTTTTAATCATGGTATAATCATGGTATAATAATAATTGAAGTAGTTTAAGAATGGATTAAAATATAAATGCTCATTATTGGACATTACCTATTCTTTGAGTATCCTCCTTAGGTTTTCAATAAATTCTTATATTGGATTTACACCAATAATATAGGTCAAATATTTTGAGTATGTATATTCTAATGTTATTTAGTCAGAGTTTTATCAATAACAATTTACTGAGAGGTGTGAGGAAGTGAGGGGAGTGAGTGCCCTGTTATAGTTGATGATGAGTGAATTTTTTTAAATACCCAAAACCATTCACTATTCTGAGTTAAATATTACATAAAATTTCACCATAATTGAAAATTAAATTCTTTTAGGGATTATATGGTCTAGAAACACCACAATAACATACTAAAACACATTTTAAAACATGTTGTCCCAAAACTTCTACATTTACTTATTTTTACCACTATAGAAACTAGTATTTTTGACTATTGAAATTTATCTATTTAGACTAAAATTAAATGAAAATTAATTTATAATTTGTAAAAAATTATTATTTATATAATATTTAATTTATAAAATAAAAATCATATATGTTTTGAAAATTATTTTAAACCGAAGCTTGGGAAATGTGTAAAAACACTGTTTTAACATTAACCTCAGTACCACTACTTTTACTATTTAAGGGTAAATATAGTAAAATTAATATAAAAAGTGGTCCATTAATGTTAAATGTTTTATATTAATTAATAATTTAATTTCAATTAAAATTATATTATATTTTATTAATTTTATATCATTTAATAAAATATCATTTTTTATTAAATATATTAATGTAAATTTTGACGTTATTCGTTTAATATGAATTAAAAAAATATTATGATAATGATGGAATTTGAGTATATTATTTTCAAACCCTTGAAAAAAGAAATATAAGTTTAAAAAATTAATAGATTAATGTATTTCATTCACTTTACTTGACCTGTTTATTTTTAGTTTCATTAATTTTATTTTATTGTTAACTAATTCTTTATTGTGTTGTGTTTCATGAGATTTTATTGTAATTATTTATTCTCTAAAAAATTTAAAAAATCATTATAATAAAAAAACCAATTAAATTTTGATATAATTTCTATTACTAAAAATATTTTTTTTCTATCCCAAAGCATTATAGATATTAAAAAATAAGGATGGTTTCCCTTTTGGCATTTTCTTAACTTAACTAATTATATAGGTCAAGTTCGTAGGAAATTTCCCCAAAAAAATTCATAAAAATAGATCTTAGTGTTATAACTGTATAAATATTTCAATCCATAGGGTGTTGGAAAAATTGGTAGGCCGTTCTAATACATTTATTCTAAATTTTTCCTCATGGTAAACCCATTATTACATTAGTAAGAGTAATTATTTTTTATTGTTTTTAGTATTGATTTTTAGTAAAGAAAATTATTTTACCTTTTTATACTCTGTAAATTATTCTTATTTTTAATATGGAATCAATTTTTATAAATTCAATTAATAGAGTTTAAAAATATTTATTTAAAATGAATCATGTTGGCATGATGATAAAGCGAGTTCTTAAAGGGATATTCGTCATAAGATTACTATGTTTGTTTTATCAAAATTCAATTTGAAAATGATTCCGATGAACTATATTTGATTAATTGATATACAATTGACCGAATTTTAATTTAAAATAAATTTTAAAAATAATTTTATATTATAA
Organism: Viscum album; assembly: GCA_963277665.1. Classification (NCBI taxonomy): domain Eukaryota; kingdom Viridiplantae; phylum Streptophyta; class Magnoliopsida; order Santalales; family Viscaceae; genus Viscum; species Viscum album. Next base: position 1,928,136,783 of record OY728160.1, read on the forward strand.
ATTTTTTAAACGATAAGGAAATTTTCAATTCAAATTCACTATTTTTCAGTATTCATCAAAAAAAGAATCTTTTAACAAAAATACCAAAACTAACATGACGATAATTTTATAAGATTATTTCCAAAATGATGTTTAGTTTTTGGGATTTATTTTTTAAAATTTTGTAAAATTAATTTTATATTTTTTGCGCACAGTGCGATTAAACGTTCTTTTAGGAAAATATATTTTTTCATAAAATATTTCATTTTCATAGATTTTTTTCTTATTTAATATGAATTTATATAAAACACACATGGGTAAATTAAATCTTTTAAAAAATTATTTAATGAAATTGATAAACTCTATTCCAACAGCAAGGCGATTACTATCATATTAAATAATATTATTATTAACAAATTGTGGTTTAGTAAAACATGGTCTTGTGTGTAACGAATGACATTGAAAAAACTCATTATTATGCGTAACTTAATATATTTATGAAATTAAATATATTATGAACAGATATTGTATTTTATTCAACTGTTAAAATCTATCCACCTCAAAACAAAATCATCCTCATAATTTGAACTTGATATCGATAATCAAGGGGTTGACATTTGGAAATTGAATTGTTGAAGAAAAACTCACATCGTAAAAGGGATAAAAATGTACTCTTAATAAGATAGAAAAGGATGTATAATATTTATATAGAATAATCACATAACCAGGTTTTGATATAGGAGAACATTGGTGTCAAATGAAATCATGGACAAGGAAGGGAATAATAACACCTATGTAATAGTGAATATTGATAGTGTTCATTGATTATAATAAAGTGGGTGATCTATAGAATGTTAATGACCACAAAATCATAGACCAAATAAATATGAAAAGGTTTATTTATATCATCATAAATGATTATAATATGACTAGTTTTTTTATCAATATCATTTTCCTAGATTGGATGAATTAATATACTTTCTATGAAAAAATGGAATATACTAAATTGATAAATTTCCATTTCATAATCCTAATTTCATCCTTTTTAATGATATGATCAATTTTCAAATCAAACCATACTCCACGAAATTAATATACAAAAAATAATTTTTATACATGAAGCACAAAAATTAAATTTTAATAGATCTTGTGATCTATAAGAGAGTAATAAAATATTCTTCATGTATTCACTAAGACCAATATGCTTAAAAATGTTATCTAATTGAAACTCCTATTTAAATTAATCCATATAATAAATTTTTAACCATAAAGCACATCCAAAATATTTATAACCATATTTATAAGTAAGTTCACTAAATAAACATTCTGTTCCCTAGAAAATTTAATGTGGATATTAATCATCACATACCAAACTAATGAATACCTTCATCGTGTATTCTCTTGAAACATGGTAATGAAACGAATTACCATTAAACAATATTAAAATAAACCATGCATCCTTATTTCATAAATATAACATAGATTACTTCTTTATTCATTATATTAAAAATATCTCTTAACACCATTAATGATATCATGAACAACTTCATAAAAAAACTGTAATCAATTACAAGGTAGATATTACTATAGAATGTAATATATCTACATCAATAATATCTTATTCCAACATAATTATCTCAAAAATATTAACATATTAAGGATTATAAATCCCTAAATCATTTGTTTTATATGAATTCTAGCTTTTGAAAATCATTTTTCTTGGTCATCAGTTCTATTAAACAAATGTATTCAAATTCTTAAAGAAAATGTGTTGTAGTAAAATTTGTATTCATTTCATAATTATAATAACTAGGATACCATGATAAAATACTCAAATAACCATATTATTAGATAAAAAATGATAACATTAATTGTTCCTCTTCATCAATGGCACATAATCCTAACCATGATATATAAATTTTTTTTGAGGTATATTCCATTAACACTTAGGGAATTAATTTTTTAATTTCCCCATTTCCTTAGATTTTAAGCATTTGACATTGGAAAAAAAATTATTTACCTTTTGAGCAGAAGCATGGTGGTATTTTCTTCTACACTTTAAAAAATCTCATTTTTCATTTATTTATGTACAATGGTGTTTATTTCTACAGATAAAACAAGTTATAAAATCTTTCTTTCTATTCTCCACTATGTATATCCTTTTCTCTATTAGCCTCTTATTCTCTTGATTTACTTCTAATATATTTTACATAGAGAATTAATTCTCTCCATTTTTATCACATGATATTATTTCCCCATATGATGGTATTTTTTTTGTAGACAAGTTATCATGAGAATAAAATCTTTATCCCATAAAATATATTATCATTGTTACGCTTTTGATAATGTGCATTGTTGAAATTCCCATTACATATTATTGGTTCCATTTATAGACTAAATGATACACTATATTAGATCATATCATTTTAAAACAAAATTTATAATCCCAAAACAAGTAATATAAATGAAAAAATTGAAATATTTAGGCATACCTAATCTCATAATCATAAACACAGTTTCTTAGGGTATACATTACATTAAAATCCATCATAATAATTTGTAAAGAAAATAAGAATTATCCTAATCATATTCACTAGGAGTTTGGAACCTGGTGTGTACTAAGTCCAATTTTAATATATAATGTAATTATTGAGTGGAGCATAATGTTCTTGTTTCAGAGTATTTACCCATATGTACCTCCGTTCCAGAACCACATTCACTTGTATTATCCAAAAAGAGATGTATTTCACTGAAAAATTACATAATATATACCATACATAAAATATAAAATGTATATCTATACTTATAATGAATATTTTTTTATGGTTATGTTATGTAGTCAATGTGTTCATAAATATAGTTCTAATGGATTGTACCCAATTTCCACATATACAAACTGTAATGATCCGGACCCCACTATCCTAGAGCTAGTTCATTAATTCATTACATTGACATAGATACATTATGAGTAATCCTAAAGGAATGATTTTTAGTAGTTTTTCCAAACTACATGCATACATGACAACCATTTTTTATTGGGAGTAGAAAATCAAACATAATTAATAACAATAGAAAATGAACACAATATATAAAAACCCATTTGAATAATTAATCTTCACTTCCATGGGAAATGAAACTAAATAAGGGTGATCTTAAATTCTCAATAATGGTTATGTACAAGATAATATATCATGAATCAATAGTAATAATCAGTATATAATGATTAATGATTGGACACACATGCCACATAAATAACTAAATAGCATATAATCAATACGACATGGTAAATAATTGGAAACACATTCCATTTAATCTATAAATTGATAATAAAACACATTTAAATTTAATATCATTGTGAAAATATAATGGATAATAATAACTAAATTGTAAATGAATTGAATTTGAAATTATCATTTTGACATATCCTAGAAACATGATACATTTATCTTCAAGACCATTCAAAAGATGTTTTAAAACATACTCAGTAAAAACCCATCTGATTTGGACAACTAATTCATCTCATGACACAATGGATACAACTATAGGATTTCTATAAATGGTCCCCAACCCATGTCATGAATGTCTAAAGCAATACTCACATATAAAATGAGCTATTTAATTCATAAACAATGTTTCTTATCATAAAGAATCCATATTGAGTGACAGATATAGTTTTATCAATATTTCTACAATTTATAAAATGTAATTTAATGTAAACACTATACATAAAAATGGTATATGGTTACGAAATAATAATATCGATAAAAAAATATTTTTCATACTTAAGGGTAATTTAATTTACATGCAAAAAATAAAACAATAATTTAACTCTTTCAAGAGAAATTTAACAATTATAAAAGAAAGTGGGATTTCATAATAATTTTATCACTAGGTAATTTTTTATTCAAAGCCAGTTGAATGAAATAATTAGAAATAAAATGTACAAAAAAACAATTAATGAATTATTAATGATATTATATTTCAAATGGTATGTATATAAACTAAATAAAATGTAATGGGTGAAAAAAATAAAAAATAAGACTCAGCGTAAAGTAAATTGAGAAGAAATCTTGTAACTTACACTTCACTAAGACTGTTAGTAATTTAAAATCATGTATAGTGGGTTAAATCATTTAAATAACTTATAAAAGAAACATATTAATGTTTATAATGTCATATGTGATTCCTTTATGGCATCATATTACCCATCCCTTAATAATATTTCATTATTTACATTGTTTTGGGTGTTAATTGCCTTATGATAGGATACATGTTTTATTTTTAAAGGTCAATTTCTCAAGTGTTTTACATAGTTTCATTATATATAGAATAATTATCATGAAATAAATATCAAATCTATACATCAATTTTAATTTTTTGTCTAATCCTGAAGGATGGTTTCTAGAAATGATGTATGTTATGATCATGGAGATGGTAAGTCCTACACACGCATTAGTGACAATTCCTTTTTTTAATAATAATTATGGAAATGGGATAAGTACAATTTTCTATTTATATAATTATAATAATATTAGAAATATCTTATTATTTATTTAATTATACTTATATATATCATAAATTCTAAGTGATGATTAAAAAAGAGCTACATTATCTCAGGAAAGCGGTAGTCTACATGTACATGAACAACATTATAATTTTCATTCAGTGAAAAGGTATGAATGAAAATAAACTATATTTTCATTATAGAATAATGAATATATCATTAATTTAATATCCCAACATATTTTGGAGATGTTTGTGGCGCATATAAAGGTAATATGTTACATTATTGAGTATTTTTAGGGGTTTTATCTTGGATGTGTTTGGTTGAAAATTAATGAATTTCTAATGGATTTTGGGCAGTACACAGTTGTTACACGGTTTTCCCAGACCAAGAACCTTGTCCCAGTTATCTATGGGACCACTGGTAAGGTGGGATTTCATGTCCACTGCAAAAGTATTTAAATATTTCACCCCCTAGAAGGGGTGCACGGTTTGGGCACATAGTTTGGGAAATGATGGGCCGCTACAAAAGAAATTTCTCTTGTAGTTTAATTTTCCCAAAAATTAGATTTAAATATTCATTAACCATCATATTAACCCCAAATAGATCCCAACATGTACCTAACCTATTTCTATCTTTTTTAGGCTCTTATATGATTTCCAATGGCTTTAACCTCCGTTCTTGGTAATTCAAAGGTCATATTGTAAATATCCACCCCTATAAGTAAGTGATTTATATCCAGATTGTCTTCTCATCTCTATATTTTTATTCTCTCACCATTTTTAGGGACATTACTTCTATATTCGTGGATATAGATCTATATTTTTTGGATTTTGATTTTATAGGTGTTTTTTCTAGGATTTGATTCAAGATATTGTTCTTCATGGTGGATTTGACCTTTATATTTCAATTCAGGGAAATTTCTATTTGTGAGGGTTTGTCAAAAAACATTATGTAGGATGTATAATTTCAATTTTCCATAGTATAAATTTTAATTTAATTAATGCATTGTTATATTTCAATTGTATATTTTTTAATTTAATCTATAAATGAAAAAATTAATTTATTAATCAATTTATGGAAACATGGATTTGGATTAATTAATTTCAAAATTAATTGATGGAATTTTGAAATTATGAAATTGGTGTAATTAAAATTATTAATTGGAAAATTAGGTAATGTACCGAAACCCAATGCCACTAAATAGTCCCCCAATCATGGTTAGGTACATTGATTGAAGCACATTACCCCAAACACTAAAGTTTGTCGACTAAAAGTGAGGTCCTAGGTGTGCCTTGGCAGAGACAATGACATCATCACCAGTGTGTATTGTAGTGGAAATAAAATAACATATATATAGTATAATTAGTAACAACCATAAGAGAATAGATAAAAATATGAATATATGAAAATATTAAAAGGTAGCTCATATACAAGGATAATGATGAAACATTTAATATGTTTATAAAATCATCTAATACATGTACACAACATTACAATACAATACAAGATCATATGTATAAAAAGGTGAATAAGTATACTAGCAAGCATAGTGAGCCTTAAATTGGTCCTGTGATCTGTAATCCTAAGAAGTAATTAAGAACCTGTAGAAGGGAGTTTTCCCTTATCCATACATGGAATCATATAGTTTGTTAGGGTACCCAAAGGTGGCCCAAACATGGTCTGATGCATAATCCCTATAAGAAACAACCCATGGTACATTCTATCTATTCAATTAATATATATAAATATATATATAAAAAGTGTGTTGTACACAATGTTAAAACTAAGGATATAGTGAAATTAAACGTCCTATAATATTCAAGATCACATTTATAAACATGTTCCTTAAATTATTTAAACCTACTTAATTAATATTTCTCAATACCTGACATAGAGACTGAAAATCCATTTGATAACATGATCAAATGATTATTAAATATGCCATCCATTAATTATTAACAGATACTGAATCTATACTTGTGTTTTGGCTTGGAAGATAGATCACACAAACCATTCCATTTATTATTCATTTATTAACAACATTCCTTCCATGGAATTCCTATGTTGTGATTCATGAGTCAATATAGGTAAAATATAATCGAACACCCTATAAACCCATTAATAGTGAACCTTTAAAGAACCCAATTATCTCTATAGATGTGTTATAAAATCACTTATATTTGAGTCCACCTTTAACGATCCTCTAAGGGAGACCCGGTATCAGACATTGAATATATGATTAAATTAACATTGAGTCTACCCAGGGAATTCCTAAAATGGAATCCAAATATCCCTCAACATATAATTGTTAGCACTTATGAGTTTGTCCTTGGTAGTCTACGTATCAGTTGAGAAAAATCATGGTAAATGTCAATTGACTCCGTCCATGGCATTATCATATGAATCCACGTGTCACCCGAGGCATATACACATTTTACCAATTCAATACTAATTCCATTTTATCATTTAATTTTAACATGTCATGTTTAAAACCAAGAACAATATATTTACATCTCACCAAAAAAGGGTGACTAATGGAATGTGCTATGAATAGAAGGATAACCCTTAAATTAGACTCACTTGGGAATTATAATATAAATACAAATTAAATATTAAATACGAAATTAAATGGAATATCATAGGGAAGTTTCATCCATTCCCTTTTTCTATTTGTTCCCATCTTATATATCAATTAATAATTGAAAATTCTATTCCAATCATAAATTTAATAATCAACATCCCTAGACAAGGGAAATAAGGCACACTCTATGGTATCCAAACTCGAATCCACCATTTTGGGTCCATTTATTTACACAACGAACCCAAGGGGTTGTTCTTATTCGTGGTTATATAAACAATTTAAAAATTATAAATGGGCCTCAATAATTGAACATGCTATACCTATCAATTTAATCAAAGATCAACTTCATTTCAAGGAATTTCTCTAGAATTAGGAGGATGAAAAAATTGAATATATTAACACTTCAAATTTTAATGGATATAATGAGACTACATATCATAGGTCCATGGAGGATTGATTGTCTAGTATCAGGTCATGATTCGAATCAGATTGGGAGAAAAATAATGAACAAATGATGTCCATGAAAATATGTGGAATTGGCTTGCACCTACATAGCATAGATACATCTATATGTATATAGAATAGAAAACAATGAATGGGGATCTTACTTATGTAGATCCAAAGAGATGGGCGACACTTGAATCAGATATTAAATGGAGGTTTGGCAATAATTCCGAGTTTTTTCAACCAAGAGGGCGTCCAAGTTATACCTTACTATATGGGAAGATGAAATAGAACTAACCTTAGGTTTAAAATAGTTTTTAGGGAAAACTACCATTTTACCCAAAATATTTGTGTCGCATGGTTTCGAAAACTATGTGACAACCATATATTGAATGATTTAGGGAAGGGAAACTTGCATGGTCTAGAAAGAAAGTATGACTAACATTGCGTAAACCATGCTAAACCCATTTTCAAAGTTACAGACATGTAAGAAGGGCCTTGTGATCCAAATCATAGCATTTGGTCTAACCGTGCGGCTTTCCCCTACTCTCTAACCAAGCCTCACATGGTTTATTAGACTATTTGGATTTCAATATACTATTTGAACTAATAATTCCCCTAGGCTTATTTTAACACCAAACATGTGTTCCAGTCTCCAAACCAACCTCAGACACCCCATATAACTACATTACCTCAAATAAAGTTCTCAAATGTTCATATTTAAGCATTTAAATGGAGAATTCGGGGAAAATAATGGAATTTCACCTCAAAAATGAACTAGGTTCTTAAAAACATCCCCCATTATAGTAATTCATCGCCAAATTTACCTTCCAAGGGTGGTTGTTTTTGATTCATTCCTCTAAGGCATGTCTGCCTACGGAATCGCCATGTGTTGGAATCACTTCTATTTCCCCACATTCCCACTTTCTAAAGGCATGAAGTATTCTTCATTTTCTTAGTGATTTTTTCTCTTTTATCGAAGTGGGATGATGGGATGTCTTTTCCTCCATACATGGCTTCTTTCTTGTAATTTATCACCTAGTCCAAGTCTTCCAAAATGATTAAGATGTGTTCAATAAACCCACTCCCAGTTCCACCTCATTGTGAACATCATTTAATTAGGTGGATTCTATCTATAAATTCCAAGGGTTCTTGATAGGGTAGAAACCTTCGGTCATGGGAGTAGTCACGTTTCGAATCATTTTCATGTCTAGATGTTGGAACATTCATCACCTATATTCTTACCCATGAGACATATTCTTAGGGATGAAAACGCATACGCATCCAACATTGATAGTAATGTATCTTATGCCATAGGTATATTCTCTAAGGGTTTCCTCAGACATCCCATGTTTAACACATAATTTGATGTACGTTTAATGTCTTGTGGAGATGGAGTGGAATAGATCCTAATGCCTTATGACGGAAGATAGAAGATTTATGTACCTATGGGAGAATACCTAGAAGGTTTACCAGATTGATGTATAAGATCACTCAATAAGAATAGACCTGGGATGGCATGTACCATAAAGAGAATATTTTACACCCTAAATTCTAATATGGACACTAGTAGAGGTGGAATAGAGAGGGTTAGACCCTTTGTGGGGGATACAAAAGTTTACCATTGGTTGGGATTTAACCTCAATGAGGTGTCCTACATACCCTGTTTAGAAGATAGATATCAAATCCCATGATGTTAAAGAGGTTATGGTGTGGGTCCTACTCATGGTTAATTTCCCTTCACAAGAGGATTTATCTTAGTTGGACGATGTGTGATGTGTGGGTTACACATGGATAGAAACATGAATATCACTAAGAGTAGTGATGATGTGGTAGTGGCTTTCATGTAGGAATGGCCCATATTGATGGGATTATTTTACCGGGATGTGGTGTCCAAGGTAACATTCATGGTGGATTATGGATGGACTAAGTGAAATGGATAGATAGTATGGATTTCTGATGGTTTGGGGCTTAAATATGGGGGAGGGTTCCTATTAATCCCAGTTGGTTGGGAAACAATGTCCATGTAAATATAAGTTCCTAGGTAGTTCAACATCATGTGGTGTGGGAATTGATGAACCTATGTGAAGATGAATGTATGTATGAGATGGATGGAGTGTCAAGCTTGATCCTCAACAAGGTTTCATATGTATCCTTGATGGTTTTGAATTAAATTTCATTTATTTCTGAATGGGATGAGGCCTAGTAAAAATGAGACATGTGGTAGGTGTTTACACATATAATCCACCCATGGAAACCCAAAGGGGATATGACCTCTGGGTTGGGGAATTATATCATTGGGATAAGAGTTTGGAGATGAAGAGGATCATGGTATCTGAGAGGTGAACCTATTGGGGGAGGGAACTAAGCACTACCATTAGTTGGGATTAAAACATAGGTTGGTTTCCCACAAACCCTTTTTAGATGATAGGTATCAAAACCCATATAAATCATAAGTGATCTGGCTTATGGATCATTTGTGGCCGATGAATGTAGAAATAGGGCTTAATCTTGGAGGGATTCCTAGAATGGGAAAGGTCTCATGGTCCATAATAAACATTAATCCCACATGAGTTATTCTTAGTGTGTGAAACAATGGGAAGTAATAAACCATATGGTTGCATCGTGAAATATGTGTTAGCAAGAGATGGTTTGGGTCTTATGCATATAATCTACCGATGGAGACAAATCCCTAAGGGAAATAAATGTGGTGTTATGAGTCCCCGATTCCCATCCCCTATTTTGTATTTAAGTCCAAAAGGGGCATAGAGAATCAATAGCAATTTCACTTTCAAGAAAGGATTGGGTCTTTCTTCAGCAGGGAGGCCCTACCCCATAAGGTTTTTGTAGTCCCTTGTAAGGAAGATCTTATTGTATTAGAAGAATATCTCACTCCCATGGGATGAGTGGGTGTGGAAAATTTCTTAGGTGGGTCACTTAATGGGTATTGATGGAGGAGAGGGAATAATTTAATGTCTTGTACTAAGGATGATGGAACATAGTAGTTTTACATCCTACTTCACGGATGGGCATGGCTTAGTCATCACCCCTTGGACTTATATAACAAATACCCACCCAAAATTTTGGATGGGAAGACATTAGTAATGCCTAACTGGAGTGATGTGGATCAGTGTTCAATTATGGGGTCCATGTTAGGGTAACTATGTGAAAAAGAAATAGCCATTAGCATTCTTATGAGAAAAATAAATATGTTAGGAAACACAACAAGGGAAAACTCAAGAGGGACCAAGAAATCATAATGTGAGATATTTGTGGGACAAACATAATAAGGTGTCACAAGAAAGGACCTTCATTGAGTACAACTTCATGAAGGTCAGGTGCTTTTGGAAGGGCAACCGATTCATGAAGGAAAGATCTTCACGAATAAGGTACCCTTGCCTGATCATCAATTCCTGTCATAGTGGGAGAGAGCATCACAAAAGAGGAATGATCTATGAATCCTTCAGTAACCCAAAGGGTCTCCTTCCACCCTAAAGCTCTTGTAACTTCACAAAAAACATCCCTAATATATGTAGGGACATGGTGGAACAAAGGCATGGGTGTATCACGATGCTCCAATACCTTCAATTATTCATGTATTTCTCTTGATTTCATTATGATCAAGTGCTTTTTGATGTGGTGTATTAGATATCAAAATTTCTGGGTAGTCATCCCTTTGAAGTAGGAGACCTGTATATTAATTGGTGATGGGTCGTAAGAATGCTTATAGGGGAGAGATTAAGGATTATGGGATCCGTAATCCACTATGGATCCATTTAACTTATAGATCCATCTATAAAATTCAATTTTTCAGCCATGGAGTGCATCCGACTTAATGTAATACCATATTATCCCTTCACTTGGTTTCAATTATAATGACTTCCATGAAGGGGCTTTTCAAAACAATCTATTTTGAAGGATTTTGGGGCTGTTGGAGCTCAGATCTCATCCCAAATGGAAGTGGTGATTATGATGTTTCTCATAGCATGAATTTAAGTTCCAAAAAATTTCCAAATAGAACGGGATCCTGTAGTAAAAGGAGTGTCTAATTATGATGGTATGCCACTGAAAACTAGTAAATCATGAAGTTGGCTTGTGAAGGAGTCTGTACGATTTTCATGGGTATAGAGGTTTCCCAATTCTCACTAGTGAGAAGTCTACCACAAACCTCAGTTGGATTCATTCCTATAAACATTGTGCGTGGGGTGAATTATCCAAATTAGATCTATGGAAAAAATTCACCTGATCTCTAATTGGGTGATGATCTTTCTCACCTATGAATGTATCTTTGTGAAAAAGGTTCCTCAGACCATGGCTCCGAGAATACTACATAATGAACTAGGGCATCACAATCCACTCATTATTTTTGAACCATACTGAGTGGATCAATAAATCATGATCTAGTTCCCTAATAATTAGTTTCTTGAGTAATCTCTAGAAATATATCTAGAAAATTAGCTAAGTCAGGAATCCAATGCCTGCTCATGAAGCTACTCTGGAGGACCAAGCAGATATTATCTAGTGAGAAAAAATGTCCATCAACATTAAGATTAAGGAGTATATATGGAGGCACTCTGATATGGAATTACTACTATAACTACAGTTTGAGCCTAAAATATACTATCTTTTTTCAAGTGATTCCCCCTATATGGATTCAATCTACGAGATTTCGTATTTATCCTGCCAAAAAGTATAGAAGAACTGACCAACTAGTTTCGAGGCACATCGAGGATGTCAAAGTGGAAAATGAATTCTGATGGTTAAATCTAAAAGGGTCACTCCCTTATTAGAAATCATTTTCTTTACAATCACACCAACAACATTAATGGGAAGCCCTTGGTGGATGAAAAATATCCACCACAATATACAAAAATCATCCAGGATAGCCAAGGAAACCTAGAGAAGGGGTGGAATGATTATTTAGATATTCACCAAGGTATAAACATCATAAAATAATGTTCATCGTCCTATAGGGTGTGGGTTTCTTGAGCTGAGCTTGGATTAGATCTAAAATGAGTTGGACTCTATTATGTGGCATGGGCCTCCCAATTCCATTTATACCAACAAAAGGATATAATGCAAGAATTGTCGGGAAGTTGATTCTTGAAGACCAAAAAATTCCATATACATCATTGGGATTTCAACATTAGCCTCTGGGATCCATGTCACATTTCTCAGAACCCCATACATGGGTAATTGTATGATGAATTCCTCCCCATAGGGAATGAATTGTACAACCAAGAGAAAATGAAACATCTGGAAAGAGTGTTGTTGGATCTTGTACTGAAAACGGGTATGGAAAATAAATTAAAAAGAGACATACACGTCAAATAGTGGTCCAGTTACCTTCTGATCTTCTTGGTAGAGGAGCCTAACAAGGGGGAAGAGTGGCCCATAAAAATGCAGACAAGGTCTCACAGCTTCACAAGGGGACCCTAGTAGGGCAACGACAGTTCCAACTAAACGATCTTAGAGGATAGCAAGTTGAAATATAGCGTGTGGATTTTCAAGACCAGACCTCAACCAAAAAACAAATCGTCCTTGTTCATATTGGAACTTATCATTTTGTGGATACTACCTGTGAGAGACACACACATAAGAGAGATATTGAGCACATTTATCATAGTGGTGATTCTAGAAAAAAGGGTAGTGTGTCAACTTAGGGATCCTTGTACAATAAAATTTGTACAAGGTGAAGCGACATATCAGTGAGGGAAAGAATATTTTGCATGTGTACGGACAATTTCTCTTCCTTTATAGCATGGTGGTTGTACATATGAGAGTATATGAGTATCATAACCCCATTTCCCTCATAATAAGAAGTTACATCTTATAGCTATGAATGTTGTGGGATGATTCCCATTCATCATGGGATCAAAAGATGTGTTGAACATTGTCATTCATGAAGATAGATTTACCATTCACCCATTCCATTTTTTGATCATAGAGAAAACTGATTATGGCATGAGGACCATAGAGTAATAGTAATATCTCATTTCATTCCTATGTATAGTGTTGGTGGTGAGAGTGAACTATGAGCTGATCTTAAAAAAATAAAACACTCAATGATTTACGTGGTAGTTCAAGTGCCTATAGGGACCAAATCCAAGGGTATACATAGGATTAATTAATGAAGATGACCTATGTGTGATGAGGAATCTCTGTATCAAATTTACATGTGATGAAAGAATGATGTGTAACTAGCTACCTCCATCAATCATTTCATATGGGATGGTATTTCATTCATAAAGAGCAGGGATGCTACCTATATGGGATGAAATGTTACTGTAGTGGACTATTTGGGCCAATTAGGGAGTGGATCCACTACCCTGGGGCCATGATTAGATAGTGGAAAGAGAGTTTCACAGTGGTAGGTATGAAGAAGAGGAAGAGGAACAATAATTCCAGGTCTACTGCTCCTAGTAGGGAACTCTCAAAAGGAAGGGAAACCATCAAAATGGATTCACATGAAAACTACTTAAAGTCATAGTAAACAATTACACAACATAGAAATTCTTGAGGATTCTATCTACCCTAAATCTTGACAAAAATAGGATGTCAATAGGTAGTTCCTTTACACTGTTGGTATGTGGTAATACCTCAATAGGTTTGGGATGAAACTAGTAGGGATCAATTATGATAATGTTGGAATCCTACTATTCTAGATAGAGGGGGAATGGTTTGTGGTAGAGATGTAGGATCACAAGCAATCCTGAGTCAATGAACATTGAATGATAGAGTGATTGAAAGTATTCCTAGATTAGATATCTCCACTACTACTATTGTTTGCGGAGTTAGCATTGCGCCATTCATTCCCAGAATATTTAGATGTATCCATGAAGGAAGATACCAAGGTGGAGATCCCCTTAGAGACTACATGGATGTATCCATACAGGACGATTCTCTATAGGAAGGCCATGTCACAAATTCAAAGGAAACATTATTGGAGGGATTCGACGAAGCTCTAGATGTAGGATTTAACTCATTAACCAATGATGAAACATTATCCTGATTTTTCTAGATTCCCTAAAGAAAATATTTTTTTAGGAGTAAAATTTTCAAGAGAACCCTAATTTGGGGATAGGGGTGAACTAATGAGTGTGTAGGAGCTTGTTCCAGAGCTTGGGTCTTGTAGAGAATTAGTCAAAGGTTTGAAGAAAGTTGAGGTAGGTAGAAGTAGACACCTTGGAATCTCCAAATCCATTAGTCATATATGGGGGGCCATGTCCTAGTATCCTTATTGTGAAAACCTACGAGGAATACATACCACCAATCAACTTCTGTTAGTTTCTATAATTACAGAATCATTATGTTATTGCTCAATCAGGTGGACTAAGATGTTTTCTGAATAAAAAGTGCAAGGTGAATTTGGGGCTCTATAATGGTACATAGTTAAAAGAAAATGGTATCCCTTTCCTAAAAAGGTGTCTAATCGAAACAAAGATGACCACTCAAGATGAATAGTACACATACACTAGATACTGGTAAATTATAGGTGTCGATAATACTTCTGGTTGGGCGATACCCATGGGTGACAGGGATGACATTATCGAGGTGGACTCAAGTGATGATGAATAACCTTAAGACATGGATCCTATCCCATCTAACAGAATTCCAAATGAGGACCCAACAACTGAGAAAAAAAATGCATTCCTAGAGTATAAACCTGCAGAACCTGAAGAAATGAACAGATCTCAATCTGATCCACCTAAAGAAAGACACATGAGCCGACACAGGGAATGGAAATGCATCTAGTTTTTCATTGATACCCAATAGACACAAATGGTGTGTAGGATGGGATCACTAAACTACTAGATGAAAAGTTTATGTGATGATGGGGTGAATTCTCATGATCTACACATTCTGTTTTGTGATTATCTTGCCGAGAAGATATAGGAAAGAAGCTAGCACATGGAGGATTCTTGGTTCCAGAAGATGTATGATTTCATTTTGAAGATTCAAGAGTTTTAAGTAGAGGTCTAAAACCCGTAAGAAAGAATGTGAAAATATTATTTCATTATTAACACTCAATTAAAACTTATAATGAAATTGGGGGTCCAGTAGGTAGAATATCAAGAGCGGTTCAGACATGGGTCACATCAAGTAGATGATACCCATTTTGAACTGGATCAGGTAAAGATACGGGTTGATGAGATCTACCTTATACAAGATGATGAGGAGAGGCAACTTAGGTTTTTGTATTATAATTTTTTATCCACACATCAGAAGGTGGCAGTGTTGAAGTGTTCCTTTGAAGGGGATGATCTATAGGGTGATCTTTCCAGAACTGAAGAGAGGAATCAATATGTGGATTTACCTAATGTTAACACAGTGATGGAATTCATTGAATCTTTATCTATTCATGGAAATATATTTTCTTTATTTTCACATCCATAACATTAATGAGAAAACTAATGGTTAATCCTTATGCTCCCATGGTTCATGCCCTGCATGAGAAACAAGGGAACACCACATAATTTTTCCCTTTGTATGAGAGTGTCAAATAATTATTTAACACCCAAGGTCTGAAATTTATGAATTAAATCCAATACAATTCAGGCTGAGAGAGGCTGTAACAGGAGAATGGGGCTCTTGGAGTAGCCAAATTTTCTTTCTTGATGTGCTCAATTACACAAATTAGATAAATCCAACGATGTTGGAATCTATCCGAAAAAAGTGGAATGGGAAGTGTGATTCACGATTACCAAAAATTTGGAAACCAATAGAAGTATCATGATGAAATAGGATAAATACTGACCATGTTCACAAAAATGTTACCTTATTGTTTAGCCTAAATTGGTGAAAAACAAAAAAGTCTCAACCACTATCCATTTTTGAAACACGGGACCTGTCTCATATTTTCATCCAAATCGATTAGGGGTGTTGGTCAAAGATGATAGGAAATATGAAGTTTCATGACAAAATTCCATTAAAGGGTACCAAAATATAAGATAGATGATTATGATTGAAATAATGGGAATAGAAATAATGGGACTGGTGTGATGAAATGTTCGAAAGGCATCCTATACTCTCAGAATTACACCACCATGGCTTAGAACACACTATTTTGAGAATACCTATCTGAACAATAAATAATCTTATATTCTAGGGGAAAAACATATTAGAGGTATAGTGATAGATGAATATGTGAACAGTGGGTTAGGTGACCAGTATCAAGGGAGAAGACCTCTCAAGAAAAGGCCTGAGGTTCTTTGTAGTCTTATGTCATGCTAGTATGGGTAATGTATATGTAGTTGAACATCATATGTTGGGGATGATGCATGGTATATTTAACATCATGTGACCAAGATGCAACCCACAATTTAATGTCAGGTTATTGGGATGTCGAACATTTTTTAAGGTTATACTGCTCAGATCTTGGAAAACTGTTAAAAATAATGTTTCATAGACTATGAAATATTATAAAGTATCTGTGTGGTATGGAGGAAAAAATCCTGATGTGAATGAGTCCAAATAGTCCCTTGTACTACAAAAATAACAAGAAATGGACGAGAATGATGAATATGTGATGTTTCAAGAGACAAACCCAATGTGAATGGCCTAGGAGACCTAACACCACACCACATATCCGAGTGAGTATCAAAGTATATGGTCGTAGAGTTTGGGGTGAGGATCCCTTATTATATGGCTTAACCACATCAGCACACACCCTACCAAAACTCTAAATACTATGTGGTATATGCTTGGTGTAGGAAACATGGAATGGTATTGGAGGTACACTAGACATATGGGAGTTCACATTAGGTGTGATATTAAGGATAAAATCCCACCATTATATTGGATTATAGAAAAGAGGTAAGTATATAATTTCATGACCCTGATGGAGGAGTGATTGGAAAGTAATGTCCAATTATTGACCATGTTGGAAAAATAGGGACCATAACCATAACATACAAGAGTGGGGTAAAAAAAGTGATGTTGATTGTTGATGAAGTTCAAAACACAAGATTCATAGTTTTCTTCAAAACATTAATTATGGAAATGGCCCAAGAAGGGAGTTGATCCATAAGGGATAGGAAATAAGAATTTATTCATTCCATATAGATGTAAAGAATGATGGAAAAAATAAAATAAGGAGGGCTCAAAGTGTGCACAAAACACATCAGATAGTGAGAATTAATATCCGGTGTGAAAATTGTTCACGGTTAAATTTCATGGACCCTGAGGGAAACACTATGTTTTTGGGAATACATATAACATGTTTGTGGTAAAATAATACATGAATGAGGTTAAGGATTTTCACATGTTGCATGAACACCTGAGGATAAATACAATAAATTTGATGTCACTATCCTTAAATTGTATCTGAGGACATAGGGCCAAAGAGGATAATGAACCTGTGGTTGGACCCCAAGAAAAAATTTATTTGCCTCACAATATATCCTATGAGGATGCGAATAAATCTGTACATAGTTCTAAAACATAGTGTGGTAGGAGAATAGAAATGGCATGGGAAATCTTCCCTAGTGAGGAACCTAAAACACTCCATTATTATCATGTGGAATACTGAACATGTTCAGGGTAGCATCGTAGTTTAATGTAGTGTGTTGAGACTGTTAACTCTTATTTTAAGGTCATTTATTTTAGACCATAACAGATGGTATATATAATGGGTATTTGTGGTTTGGTGTTATGATAAACCCGGTGTTAATGAGAACTAGGGAGGCCTAAAAACATCACACAATACATCCTCGAAGATACCCACATACTATTTTAAGTCATGATTCATAGACTAATCTTGCAGTTTAAGGTAATGGAGTCTGAACAATAAAGGAGCTTCTCCAAGAAGAGTATGACTAATATGGTGTCATAAAAAATATAATGTGAATGAGGACCTGGAATCCCTACACACATAATGTCTGCATTCATATTTGATCTCACATAGAGTTTGATGTCATGTTGCTTAAACTAGGTGGAGCCCATAAGGGACAATGGGGAACACTTATTCCAAGGATACACATGTGAAATTAATGAGATAAAACCCAGTGTTAATGTTTGATTAAATAGGTCATATAACACATAGATACCTTATGATGACTTGGTTATAGTTTAGGTTCATGGGACATAGACCGTAATTAAGGCCAATGGGCCAATGTTTTGGAGGAGTTTGTCAGCAGGCCCATTGATGGAGTGTCTATGAATCACTACGTATACCATATGTATTGGAATCAATCAACATGTAGTTCTGGAATTCATACATACACAATGTGAATTAGGCTAAAGAGGCCCAATTCCACACAAAATTTTTCCAATTGGATTTTTGAGATTATCGCTAAAGTAATTAGTTTGGAAAGGAAAGAAGGATCATCTGACATAAGTGGGCCATGGAAGCTCATGTTCTATAGATGGGGCCCATAGATGAATGAATGAAAGCAGAGTAAATTGGTGACTCAGGCAAATGATTAAATTTCATAGGTCACTGCATATCCATGAGGATAGGAATCAAGCCACACAATGTTCTTGAAGAGAGGATCTCTCTATATGGGTCTGACCTGTATATAGAGGGAAGTGTTTTTTGTTAATTTTTATGTTTTTTAGTAGTTGGACTAGGATGTAGAAACCGAACGTCACAATGTATCTTTTATGGACAGGAATCATGTTGTATGTACTTTTTGATAGACTACATTGTGTATGACCACTACCAAATGTGATTTCCTCTCACGAGAGAACACCACCATGATGTGCCATTTTTAGACATATGGCCAGGATGATGATGCCGCATTCTAAGGTCATCTGAAAGGACCAGTCCATGTAGTTAATTGTCGTTTGGCTAAGACACCAGCAACTATGCCTTTATCATTTTGTGACAAGGATGTTGGTTGTAACACTATTTATCATCATATGACCAGGACATTGGTGTAGAAGAGTATTCCCAAAGACGTAATTCCATGGTGCGAAAGACATAAACTAACATGAATGAGGACCAGAGAGACCTGTATTAGACAACATACTCCAGAAAAGAACTCAGGACAATGGGCAAAAAGATTGAAATTATTGATTTTCTTGAAGAAAAAATGTATGGGAATTCCTACATATCCCATGATGATCTAAATGAACCCACATATAGTTCTTAAATTGGGAATGGTAGAAGAATAGTGTTGTAAGTGATTTCCTTCCAAATGAGAACATCATGGGGGATCCATAATGTTTGGAATTTTATATATTATACTAAATTATTATTATTATTGGGTGGTAGAAATCACACCATTGGGTATGATTCCCATGGGAATATACGTAGCCTAGAATGTTAAAAAATTCAACCTGGATTAGGGTGAAGGAGGATTGTTGTAATTCTACATATTCTTGAAGATATTTTCATATAGATTAAATTAAGGATGCTTGGACTATAGGGGTTGTAAATAGTTTTAGGTCATGATTCTTGGTTATGATACCAACAATTTAGGTTCATGTTTTCAAGAACAAAGGCTCTTAGTTTATGGTCATAGAGATTGGACTATAGGCAAAAGTTGGTTGAAGATGATATGTGTAACACAGTGGTATAGAAACCTAACTTGAAAGGGGAACTTGGAGGCCTCAACACTACACAAAAAAATCAAAATAGAATCCTTCATATAGTTTAATGACATAATTCTTGGACTCTGGTGCCTATTTTATCATCATGTGCCAAGGACATAAATTGCTATGTAGTTTAATATCGTGAAACCATGATAATGGACATAGAATTATTCTCAAGGGAGTTATAAGGCACAAACATTATAATACAACATTAATGGTGGACAAGATGTCCCAACACCACACCATGTACTCCTAAGAGGTACTCCATCCAAGGGGTTAAAAGGTTGAAATCGCGTCTGGGTCCAAATATGAGGTGTGTGGGTGATCCTACATATCCCATATGGATGGGAATCAATCCGTAAATAGTTCATGATCATGGAAATGTAGATGAACAATAATGGACGTGATTTCTGTTCCAATGATAATATCTTGTTGGCACTATACAGTTTAGATATGTATAGCCTGGACAATATGGTTCTTAGCATAGGCTCATAGAATTTAGATTGCAGAGTTATGTAGCTCTCCTATGTGGGAACGATATTTACCCAAACTCCCAATACCACAAGATCCCTGCTCATTTTAAGAAAAAAGGAATTATGTTATCCTTTCCTTATCATGAAGAATTGCATAGTAAGGGTATGTAAATGCCAATTGGGAATGTCCCAAAGATAATAACCTTCCTACTCAATACTTGTAGATACCCAAAGTGTAACACATGGGATATTTTTGTTCCAAAAAAAAGTAAGGAGTGAAATTGGAAAATCAATAATTTTAAGATCCAAATAATTCAAGGGGTGAATGAATGGTTGGGGCCATTTTAGAACAAATTTTAAACACATCATCAACAATAACAATAACTTGGTACGGAGAATGGAAATCTATAATCAACTGCTAAAATGTTCAAAAATTATGATTCTTCATTCATTTCTAGAGATCTATTATGGAATTTTCCTTGGATAGGAGGTGAGCCATTATGTCTAGGGAATTTTCTATTAGGGGGTATAATATGATATGAATGATGTTTTGGATTTGAATCTGTAAAGACTCAATGTATGGGGATGGATTGGGGATGTTTTTTTTGTCGAACATGACACTTTAGTTTTTGCACCCCAGTGCATCAGAGCATGTTTATTGTAGGATGCAGCTAGACTCAAGGTAAAAGTTGTCAGTATCATAAATATTTTGTGTTCATAATTATTAGACCATAGACTCTACGTTTAATATCATATAGTTTGGTTCATTGGTTCATAGGTTTTCATCATGGGCCTAGGATGTGTGTGCACTTTTTAGTGTCATGTGGTAAGGATGATGAAACATATTTCAATGCCATGTTATAAGAAAAAATGTGTTCTAAGGGGAATGTGTGGTATTAAGAAGATATAAATTGACAGGAATGGGGACATAAGGAGTCCACAATAAATAAAAAATTTCCCAGGGGATCAATCGCAATAGAAATTCATGATGTTTGGACATGAACTCATAGTTTAATGTTATAGATTTTGGATCTTTCATATTGTGAAACATCTCCATGTGGGTACAAACCCTACCAAGATTCCTAATCCTATGTGATTCAATCTTGGTGTGGAAAATAATGAATCGGGAAAGGATCTTCACAACACATGGAAGTTAATATAAGGTGTATGGAGATACCAAGTTGATAATATCCCTGCGAAAGTATCTTAATAAATCAATCCACATGGGTGTATAGAGGAGTAACACCAAGGGTTGTGTGATTACAAAAAAACAAAAGGATTTGGATCCTATGAATCATGACACCTAATATTTGGATCGTAGTTTAGATGGAATGACATTGGATAATAACTGCAGATACTATTCGAAACACATAATTCATATCATTTTTCCATGGATGGAAAAACAATTGATATTCGACCACTGAAATTGTTCAAAATGGGGGGCCTATCTCAAAATGAAGTCCAAAATCTTTCCTGTCATTGGACTAAGATGGTAGGTGATTCATTATAGACAAACACCATGACATTAAGGGGACCATTCAGAAATGGTGGAATATGGGGATATAAATAAAGGGATGCAATGAATCATAGAGAAAAATCAAGAGAATTTCATGTAGAATCCAATAATCTAGGTTCTACTACACACCATAATTGAGCATGTTAATGGGGATTAACAGAAATAGGGATTCAAACCCCCTCTAAAGGATGAGGGTCTTGAGGAAGTTCTTTGAATCTGGATCGATAGTGGACCATTTACAAATCAAGAGTGATCTCCCATACATGGTATCATCAAATTATTCATTTTTACATCTTTCGGTGGGGATCTAGAGACATATCATGATTTTTGTATGAGGTGTCATGTGATCTCCACACAGGGCCAAGTTACACTTTAATGTCACGTTCTAATGAAGATAGGCCCATAGTTTATCATATTATGATAAGGAAGATTCATAGTAATATTTAATGTTGTTTGATTGGGACAAGAAGTGGATATCATTTATGGCCACATAGCTTTGATCTTGGTTGATGTGGTTTTAGGTCTCACAGATTTCACCATAATTCCATACAGTTTAACATTGTGTGACAAAGAAATTTTCATATAGTTTAATGTTTTGTGACCAAGAGTGTGGTTATTGTCCATTTTACAACCAATAAATAAGGATGTTGGATGTGATATGTAGTTTAACATCCTAAAACCTGGACATAGATTTTTATGTAGATTAACATCATGCAACCTAGACATTGGATTTAATGTATTTTAATGCAAGACAATAAGGATATGGAATAAATGTTTAACATCATGTTTCTAGGATGTTGGTATTGATTTGTTTTACATCATGTAGTTTGGATGTGGGGCCCCATTCAAATGAATTACTATTTGAGGAACACGGCATTGGTGGTAGAAGTGATGTACTCCCTATCCATTTTGACCAAATACTATGCATCATTGTGATAGGCCTTGTGAATGATGTATGGTCCTTCCCACTTACGTCCCATATTTGGTGGATTATTTCCAAGTATCATTAGATTCCTTATGGCCAGTTTTGTGTCACCTAGAAAGAAGGAGTGAAAGAATACCATCTTATTGGATGCCCTAATTATATTGTTCTATTGCCTCTATTGATTATTCAAGGCATATAGCATATTCTTGTAGTTAGATTCTAGTTCAACTAGATAGAATTCATCTATTAGGTCTGATGTCTACTGTTAATAAAAAACTATTTGGAGTGATGGTAGTGGAATATCAATTGGTAGCAATGTCACAATTCTATACAATTGGGACTATGAGGTCCCTTGGATGGAATTATTGGTTGCAGTGTGATAATCCTAGAGAGCATTGGGAAACTTGCGTGAAAACTTTTCATTCTATCACCCACCAAATTCTACATAATATTGGAGATGTTTTGGATGAATTTTGAAATCTATACATTTACCTCTAAAAAGTAGTGGGAAGCAAGGTTGGACCAGATTTTGTACCTAGTGTACAATTTTTCAGCTTAGTTTCCCGGATGTTGGTTCTATTTTTAGTGAAAATGGAATGAGGGACTCCAAATCTATATATGAATTTGGAGCTCATGAACTTAAAAATAGTCCACCAAATTACATAATTAAGTATAATCACCTCTATCGACATGGAAAATAAATACTTCATGCTCAGAATTATCCTTTACCCATGAGTTTTTTCTGTTGGATACTTTCCCACAACATCGAGTCCCACTACTAAAATGTGTCAAGTATAATTTGTAATATGAAGGGAGGATATCTCTGTTAATGTAAAAACATTTCATGGATCTAACACCAGTATCACCTCTTGGAGAACTTGATACAGTCATGTACATGGTGGCACAAAAGTATCCTTGCATGCAAATATGATGGGAGAGTTTCAACCATTCATGATGAGCTCTACAGAAACTAGTATGAACTTTCTGCCTAAGATTGAAATATCATCTTATTGAATGTATAAGAGGATAATTCAATCAAATCCGTTTTTATAAAGAGTCTTATCAAGCCTGAGACCACTTGGGAGGGTGAACTATAATGGGTATCGATGGAATCACCCATATTTGGCATGATTTTAAGGGAGATTGCCATTATGAAGGTAGTTGATGAAAGGAGTAGGCTAAGTAGATTATTCATCAGTTTATGGTGGTTCTAGAGGTCCTGATGTGGAGGAACCAACAATATGGTGACTTACCTACATTTTTTCATCATCATCTTAATTGATAAGGGTGATAACTCTTCGGTGTTCCACGCAGATGAACATGTCATCCTTGAAAGGCTCTACAATATAGGCATATAGACTGGACGTGGCCTCATCTCGGCCATTCTATGACTAGGTAACATGAGTTACCTTTGGATGTTAATGGAAATATGCCATTATCTTGTGAGTGAATACTAACAATGACAAGAGTTTCATATTCCCCGCGACGTAGTAATTGTAGACAAACTTGATGACTAACTTGGAGTCCCCCTTCATGTGAAAGTGGAGAACATTATTTTGTGGGAAAAATCAAGGCCAATGATGAGAGACAAATCCTCTTCCTCATTGTTGGCGCACCCTTACATTAATAAGAAAACATACAAAAGAACAACCTATGTTAGGTTGACTAAGAAAATCTTGATGCCTACTCTCTGGAGTATAGGATCGTTGATCCATCAATCGGTTAGGCTCCAGGAGAAATCATTGAAATATATCTTCCAACACAACAAAACCTAACTCACTAAGAGGATCACCTCATTTAGGAAATCAAGATCGAGGGATTACTCTGTATTGGCTGAATGTGTTGCTAGAAATTATAAATTAGATTGACCATTGATGGCCTTATGTGGAACTAATCTAATGTAAATCTATTCCTATCATGCTTGATGTCCTATATACATAGGGAAATTCAAGAAATAAATTAGATGGTCTATTTCGGATACCGACTATATCTCCCTGTGTTGTCGATAATTCCAAAAAAACTATAATGAAAAAACAAGCACAGGGATGCTCTTATCAGTAAGAGTGTATTTGGAATCTATCTCTAGGAGCCTGTGATTGAGATAGTATAAACTATTTTATATCCATTTGATTTTGTTTACGGTGACTAAGGGACTGAGGGATTATTCCATTGTGGTCACAAAGATGACTAATTACTTCCGAATATGGGTGGCATGAGAACTGAAGGTTGTAGTAGGTACTGCTCCTATAACTCTTCATCCCCATGGTAGATGATTCCTTTCATCATGAGTCTGGAAAACTTCTTACACTAAATGGCTAGATTCATGAAGAATCATCTTATGTAAGCTATGTAAACATGATGTCCAAAAATCCCACAAAGTTTTCTTCAAGGGGGAATATAACTGATGAATGGGGTATTCTCTAGGTCAACCTTAATGCTTCTCTAATAGAAAATAATGAAGAGAAACTTCATAGAGTTAACTCTAAAGGCACACCTCACGGAGTTTTTCATCATATAGAAGAAGCAGAGTAATCTGAACCCCATCTCAATAACCCTGATATGGTACTGATTCTGGAGGAATTTGATAGTTAAATGTTCCATGTATCATTCCACTAACATCCCATGTAGGAACTAGTGTTCCTTTAAGATCAATTAACATGGATGAATAGTCACTTCCTACCATTCTTCCTTCATGGAATGTTGATAGGTGGATCTTGAATTATTCAAACTGAAGAGCATTACATGATAGAAAAATGATCCTTATGGTTCTCTAAATGTGGTTTACTCTTCATCTTCAAGGGCCATTCAGATATGTTTGTATCCAGAATACACATCCATGAAGCAGAGGTCCTTGAACTTGATGGTGGAATTGATTGAAAACTATGTTAATGAAAGATGAAAATAATCCATAGAGAAATGGTGTTTGAGATCTTGGAAGTCAATGAAGACTCTAAACTATCTATTATTTATCTTTATGGGAATGATGTTCTTTAAAAACATGGGGTAATGAAGCTCCTTGATGATGTATTCTTTCATGAGCTTATCAATCTTAGCGTCAACCATAACATCATCACATGGGAACCTTTTTTGGGAGGCTTCTTGAACCCATAATGACTTACCAGAATACAATGATATTGGATGGAAACATGAGGGTAATGTCCTAGAATCTCATCATAAATCTTGGAAAAAACATCATGATGCTACTTTATGAAATCTATTTAACACTATTATTCATTTGGATTCATGACTGCACTGATCAAGATTTACCTCAGATCAATCTCAGTGACAAGAATCATCTAAACTAGCTCATTGACGGTGGTTGAGACACCGTATTAAAATACCAGAAATGAATCTTCTAAATCATATTCATCATCTAAGGTAGGTTGATTGTTAGGAAGTGACTATTCATCCATGTTAATTAATCTTAAATGAACACTAGTTCCCACTTGGGCATTGATGGAATCCTCGCTATGGAATTCCAACTCTGTTGAGACCATGATGATGGTTATTGTCGACATGATTCTGTCTGGCCTTCGGATGATGTGTCCATAATTGATTTCAAAGAAATGGTGAAGGGTTAATTTGTGTTAGCACAACCTTTCTTGGAAGAATAGGAAATTATGTCATACAACTATATCCATGGGTCAAACTTCCTGATACCTATTAGGGGTAAGGGGTTCCAGTGTCACTTGAGCCTGACCCATGTAGTAGTACAAGGTGATCTTCCAATTTTACTTTCACCTAGGAACACGTCTTTCCCTCTTCTAGGAAACAATAATGTATTATCCCAGGTATAGAATTGTTTCATCCAACTGGTGAATCATAATGTCGAAGGCATCATATAAGTTCATCCATAGGTTGTCCATAATGGTAGTGTGCTCAACCACATTGGATTAAAACCATTTTACCTTTCTCCTATAATAGTCAATGTATAGATAATGAGATTCACCAGAGGAAAGGGGAGACAAATCACCTTATAGCATGCCAACTTGTCTGTTGAGAGGGTACTTGAGGTATTGCTGATATGTGGAGGCAAAAGAGGCATGAAAATTGCTCTATGGTCCACACATCAGTGCATTGTATGATTTATCTTTTGAGACAACCATGAATATAGTTCTTGTAACTAGGCCACCATATTGGGTATTTAAATGGATTTTTCTACACAACATATACTTGATCCTGTTGGAACCCTATATCTTTTGGATAGAGGGACTCAGATCTACATCAGTCTTTCCTATCATGTGGAGTATTTTGTTAGGATAATATTTAACCTGGAACCTATGTTATCTATTAATTGGTAGAGTTATAGGAAATTTAACTATTAGTGGACATATATTGGGAGAATATTTCACTGTAGGGGGGAACCTTCATCATCTCCTAAGAATGATATGATGGCTTGAGATTCTTCTTTCTTTAAGTCCACATCATGGAAGGATTATGCAGTCTTTCCCACTTTTTGAAACCTTAGGGGACTCCTCAGAGATTTGGTGGGGTCCTCTCACATGTCTTCTAGAAGAAATAGGGAATCAATGATCATGAGACTTGTTAGGGTATTGGTAAGGTTATTGATTACATCATACTTCCGTGCTTTAGTCAAATTTCTAGCCATGGGAGTTTATTCATTGACAGGGGTATGTATTGAAGTACTTGTCAAACCTGAAGATTGTGGATGGTGATGGAGATATCTTATTACAAGATAGTTGAAAAATACATGGTCACTTCCAGCTCACTATCAGATTGATGATGACCAGCCCAAACTATAGGAATATGATCATGATGCATTTTCATATGTTTTTCCTTGTCAATTAGCATGATCGGTGGCTGTAGAGAATCTTCTAGGACAATTTGAGATTATTTTTATAGCTGGGTCTTATTTTGAAACTGCTTCTTAGTATCAGTTTCATTCACAACATGGCTCAATGCACTGGCTTGGGCATCCTGACGAATCATGTATCAACATTTCCTTCGATGATGATGTCATTTGGGGGTATTAATTGGACTTACCTGACATTCTTTATCATGTAGAACCTTATATGGCTCCACCGACTCAACAACATTCATATAGGACTACTTCTATTCCTTATTATATGAAAAATAAAATAACAGATGAATTTTGGGGGAGATTTGCATCTCTAGTGGTAGGATATTACTTAGAGTTAAGGATGACGTTGGTTCTAATGAGGAATTTTGATTTCCCTAATGTCGTATGCTCCCACTATTCTGTGAGGTGGAATGTTGTGATGTTGAAACCATTGATGTAGAAGATGTAACCAGAGGAGGTGCAGTGGCTTCTTGTGGGTTGAGAAGATTTAAAAGGAAATATATTACACAATGGGAATGATCAACTACTCAATGATCCAACCAATCATCATATTTCAATTTTTCAGGGCTAGAGATCAACTACCACTCACCATCACTGCCGCTATCTAGAGTAATACAGATTCACACCACCTGAGATGGTGCATGGACCAATATGACCACATTGTTATCTAATTAGTCTGGGATCCAATATTTGAACTCAAATAAATGCTTGATGGTATGTCCAATGATTTTTTGATATGGGAAGTAGTTAGGGAGATCAGTGAGATTGGACTCCCGAGGTTTCCTGCATCCAAGAGGCATCATAATTCCTCACTCCAAGGCACTTCGGAAATAACTGGGAACCTCAAACTCATTAAATGAGTAGTTCTAAATTCTCCACTCTGGGAAGGGAGATCTTGGAGCCTCTCCCTAATGATGTGATGTAACATAGAGAGGGGGAATATCTTGATTCTTGTTCCTAGGTTGAGATAGTGTGTTAGGAGTTGGTTCCTGCTGACTATGTTGGTAAAAACTCTAGTGGACTAGTAACCATTATATATGAAACAGAAGCTCTCTCAACATTTTCAGTTCTTATTGCAGTAGTAGAAAGTGGAAATTGACATGTTTTATTGGCTTGATTCAACACTTCATTTAGGTGATGGGCCTTGTTATAGAAATCCATGAAACCATCTGGAAAATTTAGTTTGATGAAATTTCGGACAAGATTAATCTAGATTTTTCACGTGTGTTTCATCATCTACTACAATTCGGTCAGTAGTATGTCAGGAGAAAACATGAGGCCCTTCTATCAGGCGAGAAAGTCTGTGATGTGCTCATCTAACCATTTCTCACATTTGAACATGGTGAATATACTCTTCATTTAGGTGGTTCAAATGGAATGATAGAGAAAATTCATGGGATTTTATTCCCAAAAAACTATATACCATATGGGTATCTGTATAGACTATATAGATGT
Source organism: Viscum album (assembly GCA_963277665.1). Lineage (NCBI taxonomy): Eukaryota > Viridiplantae > Streptophyta > Magnoliopsida > Santalales > Viscaceae > Viscum > Viscum album. Next base: position 1,928,166,022 of record OY728160.1, read on the forward strand.
AAGTCATTACAATTTATTCAAAAAAAACATCAGGTCTTGATGGACTCTTATTATTCTACATATCTCAACATGGGACTGATCCTTGAGAATAATTGGTCCAGATGTTATAGTGGGTCACCAATCCCATTGAAGGAGATAATGGTAGGATTCTTGAGACTTATGGGTGTTGGAATATCATCCAGCCATTCCAAATATGGATTTCCATCAAGTGGGATTTCCACCTATCGTGTATCCAAAACTTCAGGGTGACCAGTGAGAGAATCTAGCAGGTCCTCCTGGTATGGTTTTTTATCATGGAAAGGATTCCGGACCACTAGTGTGAGGAAAGTCTCATTAACATGATATGTATTCCCAACAACTCACTGATAGGCTGGTGGAGCAATTGGTGGAATAACATGAGGAATGACTAGATCTGGGTCTTGACGAGGGTTATCATGTCACTATAGAAGATTGAAAAATTCATACTGTGGATGTTTTCAATAAACTCTATCCTCTATCCTATTTGGTAACATAGGATTGTGGAGATCAATAGGAGGAAACTAACTAGGAATAACTTATAACTGCCTTATCTTCCACAGTGGAGGGATATGAATGTATCAAGGATCACCATATTCTGGATGTTGTTTCACGAGGAGCATATAAAGGATCTCAACAATGAACATACTTTGATCTACATGATGTTTGAATAGGGTTTCCATGTCATGGTTGGCTTCTACTATCCACGGAACATCCAACAGTTCAGATGGATTTGAATTCATGATCTAACCATTACCTTTGTCCGTGTTTTGACCGATGGGCAATGATGCAATGGGGTCGCCAATTTCAGGTTACTGCCTTTGATGATGAGTGTGGAAAATAGCAGGGTCCACCTTATTTTTCTCTTCCCTAGGGGGATGTCATCATTTTTGTACCATACCCCAATGCCCCCTTTCGAGTGTATCTCGTGGAAAACCACATTTATCGTGACGGTTCCGAGAGGCATATGCTCAATATCACTAGGTGGATCTATATATCTCAGGATGGTTCTAAAATTATGAGAATCATACTTTTCCCATACATAGATCTTCACATAAGGGGATTCTTGTTCGATAATTCCATGGATCAAAACAGAGCCATTAACACATCTTTGCTGAAGATTCTATTGGAAGTATGGAAAAGATGGGTGTTGGGGCACTAGAAGCACAACCAACTCAAGCGTGTGACACTACTATTTGAAGTCAAAAAAAATTTCCCGACATATTTTGTTGATACTTAATAGTCACGAAGGATGAAATGGATCACCCAGATGGTTCGGAGAAAGCAGATAACCTCATCTTTGGTGAGGGCCTCCAAAATATCGATGTTTGGAACTAGAATCAGACAAAATATTTCAGAAAACTGATCTTTGACTAGAGTTTCCCACAATATTCCCTAATTTGATGTGGGATCCAACTATTGGTTCCCCATGCTCTGATCGACACTAGTTGAAGAACACACAATAGTGAATATGTAGATAACTATGAAGGAGGACTGGCTAATGAAGAGACTACTGCACGCATTGACTGATCATTGTATGATCGGTCATCTCTCGAAGGCGGTTCCAACCATATCATCACACCCCTGTAGGAAATGTTACTAACATTTGCCTCATATACGAGGGTAGAAGAATTCATATGTGGCTTTATCAGGTTCTCACGATCTATCATGTCACCAAAAATACTCTTTTTGATCTAATGTAGAGGTAGATAATGAAGATAGTGATGATAAAGATGATTGAACTATAAGACCCTAGAAGTGACTTAATACTTCCTCAATCTACATATACCTATGAATTAAATAGGTAAATTGGTGAATCTGACCTTATTTGATAATGAAAATGGCACATTGGTCACCTAACCCAGACTCTAATGCAAAAGATCAGGGTGAAGGTACCATTACTGAATCACATTCATCTTCAAAATATGAGAAGTTAATAAGATTAAATATGACATGGCACTAATTAGAGTTATTCCTTCAGTAGTAATGACTCAACCTTCTTCCTAAGCAAGTTTTGTTAGGAAAAGGAACTTTTTTAGCTTGAGGATGACCTTAATATCATGTATTTATAGTTAGGGGAGTACCTTATCTTTTATTTTATGAGATATGGTGAGGACCGTCCTGTAGATTTTCATGGGAGTGGGAGATCCCCCACATTTAATGAGGGTGGCACGAGGAGGAACATCGTATGATGGGTTGTTGAGCTAGTTGGGAGTACATTTTCTTGAGTTACTAGAAACATGAGGGGGACCTCCAAATTGGTTTTTTATGGAGAGGGGAGAACCTATTATTTGGTGATTTTTGGTGTGAGGATCACCTAGACATATATCAAATGGTACATAGGGAGGACCTCTATGCTAGGAAACATGAGTACAAGGAGGACCTCCATACTGATTTACAAAGTCACACTGAGGACCTCCATGGGTATGGGTGCAAGATTGGGAAGGACCTTCTCTTGAGATGATGGAAACATGGAGAATACCTCCATGTTCAATGCCGGTGGTAGTTGGAGGACCTCTGTTTTTGTTAGTAGTGATAACACAAGGGGGTATTCATATTGATCGTCAAGAAGTAGGATGGGCCTTTGCATTTCACATTGCTAGAATGAGTAGGACCTTCTCTTACGGTGGTGGGTACATGGGGAGGTCCTCCATGTAGATAGTTAAGGGAGTGGGTATGGACCACCTCTATGGTTTGCTATAGTATAGGGAGGATGTTTGTAATGGATGGCGATGATGTAAGGAGGGCATTCTCTTTGGTCATTGCTACTATGGGGATGAACTCTGCTTCAGCTAGGAATGTTGTATGGAGTACCATTATATTGAAGGTACATGGCATGAGAAGGATATCCATTTTTCAAACTATAATCATGTTGAGGATCTTCATGGTCGATGTTGACAAGTAAGGGAGGAATACTACTTTGGTCAATGATGGGAACATTGGGAGGACCTCCATATTTGGTGTGAGAGTGGGGATGACCTCGACTATTGATGGTGATGGTATGAGGAGGACATTCTTATGGGATGAAGTGACTATGTTTTAGACAATGATGACTACCAGTGGTTCCAATGATCAAAATATTATACCCATCCTGCTTGTGAAGTGGCTGAGGCCTTGATTTGTTTCTGGTGCGGATGGGTCTCTTTTCAATAGTGGTATGGATAAAGGGGAATTCACTGGTGCTGGCATGGGGAACAAGATGCATGGAAGATGATTCCCCATGATGAACATCCTCCAAATTCTGATCCTAACATCTGTTTTGGGTAATCTGGACTAGGTTTGATGGAGCAGGGGTGAAGTCCACCTATTCATTGACATGTGGGATTAGTAGTTGGTGGCATTGACGTGGTCTAGTGGGAGACCTCCATGATGGATCCTAGGAGGTAGTCATATGTTGGGAGACCCAAGAATCCTCTCAGTCACTGGAATTGGGGAGATAATCATGATAGCACTTTGGGGGGAGTCCCTCAAAGCGTTTTTAAGTCATAGTGGGGATCAATGGATCCTTGTGGGTCCCAAAGGGGAGACTGTGCTAGCAAAACCCAAAAGCCTCCAGGTCCTAGCAGGCCACGTCCCATGTGTTGATGACCCCCTCTTACTCATATCAGAATACTAGGGTGTCCATCCCACTTCACTGAATGATTTCATAGCATGATATGGGGAATGGGTGCCAATAACTATAATCACATATGAATCATTGCAGTTGTAGTATTTTGTGGGGTTGAGACATTATTAATTCTCCTTCCCCAACATCTTTGGGTAGGGTTTTATTGGCTTTCTATAACATAGTTCCTAAAAATCAGGATGATTTATCTCTCAATGTGGATAAAATTAAAGGAATTCCCAATTCCCCATCATCATTTCATGTTCTATGATGAGAGAGAAATATATGTGTTGACAATGTAGCAGACTGGAATGCCTAATGATTTACTACCCCAATATCTAGTGAGTTCCATGACAGAGCCACTATTTTCTTGGAGGGAAGTGGAATCAAATATCTTGATCTAGTTACATTATTATCTATGGATTTATTGAACACTACTAATCCCATGGATTTAAGAGAATTATTCACATTGGGTTCTTCATTTTTATTTTAAACACATTCCAAAGGGGTACGTCCACCTTACACACAGTCATGTTCTTGCATCACCGTATGCTGGCATTACTTCAGTTTCCCTGAATTTCCTCTTTCTAGAGCAATAATAAATTCAACAAATTCTTGGTGATGGTTTCTACTTGATCAAAATGAGATGATGGGATGTCAGTTCCTCATTTTATGGATTACTCCTTAGAATTAGCCAAAATTCGGGGTCCCCCTCAATGATTAAGATGTTTTCATGAAACTCATTCCTAGTTCCCTATCATTGTGAATGATGGTTGATTACTCTACATATTTATATACATTCCAAGGGGTCTTGATAGTGAATCTACCTTTTTTCAGGAGAGTATACATGGTGGAATTCAATAGCATTTATGGACGCTGGAACATTGGTCCCCTATAGCTTTCCTCTTGTGATAGATTCTCAAGGGGAACATAACTCGAGGAATCCCATGTATATTATGGGGTATCTTATGCTAGAGTCAAGACTCTTTAGTTTTCTTGAGATATCACATGTTTAACATGGGGTCTTCCATGTCTTTAACATATTACGGAGAAGGAGTGGAACTGAACAGAACACCTTATGAAGGAGGATCGAATGGGTAAGTCTATATGAGTGAATACGTGGAAGGTTTACAGGATGGATCGATCAAAACACTAAATGAGAATGGACTTGGGATAGCCTATCTCATAAAGGGAATATTTCACACTATGAAGCCAGATCTAGACACCAATAAATGTGTATCAGAGAGGGTTCACCCCTATGAGGAGGATACCAAAATTTACCATTAGTTGGGATTAAGCCTTAAAGAGGCATACTATATTCCCTATTTAGAAAAGAGGGATCAAAACCCAAACAGTTTGAGAGGTTATGGTGGGGGGATTACTTATGGTTATCATCCTTACATAGGAGGATTTATCTTGGTTGGATGATGAGTGACGTGGGGATTAAACATGGATAGCTTCCTGATGCCGCTAACAGCAGTGATGATGTGCATGAGTCATACATGTTGGAAGAAACCAGATGGGTGGAATGATTTTATCTGGATGTGGTAGCCAGGGTAAAATTTAGGAAGGATTATGTATGGAGTGGATGGATTGTTGAGGGTGATGGGGTTGAACCTAGGGGAAGTTTTCTACATATCCCAGTTAGTGGGGGATCAAAGTCCATGTCATTCTGAGGTTCGGTGCAGTTTAATTTCATGTGGTGACGTTGCGGGTGAACTGACATGGAGATGATGATATGGATGAGATGGGAGGAGTTTATGGATTGAAACTCAATGCATTTTTCTCGATATCCCAGTTTTTTGGGAATGAAAGTCCATGTAGTTCTAAATTGGATGAGGCCTAGTCAAAATGGGTCATGTGTTTGGGTTATACACATAGAATCTACTAGGGTAACCTGAATGAGATATGAACTTTAAGATGGTGCATGATCTCATTAGGATAAGAGTGAGGTGATTGAGCAGATCATGGTATCTGATAGGTTCACCCATAGGAGGAGGGAACCTAGGGTTACCAGTGGTTGGTATTGATCCTCAGAGAGGTGTCCTATATTCAATTTTTAGAAGACAAAAATCAAAACCCATGTAGTTCAGAATGGATGTGGATTATGCATTGTTAGAGGGCCATGAAGATGAAAACTCGGGCTTACTACAGGAGGGATTCTAGTTGGAGGGAGGTTTTCATGGTCACTAATATCCTCTAATACCTTGTGAGTAATTCTCAAGTAAGAAACTAAAGGAATTATTAGGTAGATGGTTGCATCACAAGTGATGCGTCGGTGAGAGAGGTTGTGGGTCTTGCATATTATTTTTTTCTCATAGTGAAAAATCCCAATGAAAGATGGATTGGTTGTTGAGAGTCCTCGATTCCCATGACCACTATGGTCCTCGTTTATAGATGAAGAAAATAAGAGAAAGAGCATGGCCTCCCACAAGATAGTCATCGGGATTTCTTTGAGAGGTATTCCCTTCCATTCGGGGAGGATTTCATCCCATGTTAGGTGGATATCATTCCATTTGAGTAAGTTCTCAATCTCATAGAGATGAGTGGGAATGGAAAATGCCCGAGGTATGGAACCCCATATGTATTTTAGAAGAGTAGTCTATAGTTTAACATCATGTTATGAGGATAATGGTTCTAGGAAGTTTTACATAATGTTGCATGGATGGTGTAAGCTCACTTCTCTCCCATTGAATGTACATAACTCATACCCTGAAAGACTTGGGGAAGGTAGGGAATCATCAATGCCCATTAGAAGTGTCATGATTAAATGGTAGATCATGGGATCATGTTAGCATGGATAGATTAAAAACAAATGTCTATTAGTGAACTATGAGAAAATGAAATTGGTTGGGAAAAATAACAAGGAAAACATCATGAGGGACCATGGAAAAACAGCCTATGAGATAGAGGGATGCCCAAAAGTGGTTCTCATGAAGCTATGGGATTTTTTGTGTAAGGAATCACAATGGTTTGGTTATTTGCGAAGTGTATGGGCTTCACAAAGGGATTTTATTCTTCAAATAGGGTTCCCCTACCTTGGTATGGGTTTCTGGGTTAGTGGAAGAGAGCCTGGAGAAGAAGGAATGCTCTGTGAAGCTTCAAGAAACCCAAATGGTCTCCATCCTCTTAAAAGTTCATGAACCTTCACAAATGGTATCCCTACAACATGTAGTGGTATGTAGGAACAAAGTAAGGGGGTATAATGATTCTAAAATACCTTGGGTGATTTATTACTTTCCCTAATGTTAATGGTGCTCTGGTGCTTCACGAAATAAAATATTGGAATTCGAAAGTTCCATTTAGTCATACCTTTAAAGTGGGTGGAGTCGAATATTTATAAGAGATTGGTTTTTGTGATGCTTGTAGGGGTTCCACTGAGTAAAGTGGGCTCCATGATACTCCAATGATCCATCGGAGTCACAATGCTCTCGGTTAAATTCCCTGTTGTGGTAGTGGAGCGCGTCAGGCTCGCGGGAGTACCATTATCTCCCTTTATGCGGTCACAATACAACTAATCTCCAAGAAGGGTCTTCATCAGAAAATCTTATTTGAATAATTTTGGGTTGTTTTGTGCTCAATCTATTTACAAAATGGTTGTGGTTCTCTTCCACCTATCCTAGAGAATGAATTTTGGCACCAATAGTGGTGTAATATGATATGTGAATAACACAAAACATAGTGATTGTACATTGGACTAAGACTCCTAGGTCCCATCATGTACATAGACATGTTGGAATATAACCCATAATAAAGGAATTTGAAACCCTTATAGAACCATTGTGATATGATTTAAAATATGTATATGATGCTCTTCAAAGGACACATAGACCTGTAACTCAGCCTCTTCAGGTTGAAAGGCATGATATGTGTCTAATAATAAATTCTGTAGGTAATATATGTGGAAGATTTCATGCATGTATTATTGTGTTTTAGGTAACTATAACTGATAGGCTACCATCCCTACCTACTTCATAATATCAACAAAAACAATATAACATGGTGAATGATTTCCATGTCTCCAAATTTTGTTGTTTCCTATCCTGAGTGAAACATAAAGGAAACCTGATCCCAAACTATAAACTATATAGGTAATATTTGCTGATTGGAGCATTATTCTTTTGAGACTATATAGTAGTCATCCATTTCTTATTCAACTTAACCTGCAATGTGGTCTCTTGAATAAGAAGATTACCCTAAATAGTTGCCTCTCCTCCCTCTAACCAACATATGGGTGATCGGACTGACCTATTGTAATAATACTTTTATGTTTCCATCAAAAGAGTAACATGAAATTGATTCTTTTTGGTTAATTAAACTAGGGGTATATTCCTTCCAAAGAGCCCCCCCCCCAAATCTAGGATGCATAATCAAAGCATGTCCCCAGGGACCTGAATCGTGTGCTCTTAATGGCCATCTATCTCAGGGTGGTATGCTGGGGTTAGAAGCGCATGTCCTCCCAAAGCCATATGTATCCCTTTATATAAATGTGATGTAAATTAGGAATCCATATCTAGAATGATTGTCTGAGGGGCTTTGGGAAGTCATATTATCTCATGGATATACACCTTCCCAAGATCATAAACATTAAGGGTTTTCTTGATCCTTTGGAAATGTGAAACCTTCGTGAACTAGTCAATAATTACCCATATTGGGTCATTAACCCAAAGTACCGTGTAAATCCTATCATGAAATCCATCGTGACATCATCCCATTTACACTCGAGAATGGGAAGCTACTGTAAAATTCTGGATGGTCTTTTGTGTTAAACCATCGCCTACTGAATGTTTTAAGTACTCATGAAAAAACTAGATACATCACTTTTCATACCTGGCCCCCAGTACTGGTGATGTAAATCCCAACATATCACAATGACACCAAGATGCACTTCCAATGATGAAGCATGAATGACTCTCATTAGTTCCTCATGCATGTATACTGCAACAGATACAAGACTATATTCATGGAGAATTTTATCTTTTCCGATGGTCCACCTGGAAGGAGGGTTCTCACCTACCACACTCACCCATTAGACAAGGGATTCAATGTCAGATAGCTACCTCATACCAACTCTATCTCGAAGGGTATAGGTAACATCAAATCATAATAGAAAATTCATCCATTGACTATCATGCACCTCCATGTGCATCTCAGAGAACAAATCCATGACTTCCCACTCACTACAATCCTAATACATTTTATATATCTGATTCATTCTTATCAATGCATCGACCCTTACATTGAATTTATGTGTCATGTATGAAATATTAAATTTGAAAGAATTTGAGTATTAATCTCATATTTTCTACATAATATTTAGATCAAACTTTGTAAATAAATACATGAGGATTTTTTTGGTATGTGTAAACCACACAATGCCCTTTGAGGTACTGATGTCTCCAACAACACAATGCATGAACAACTGTAGCTAACTCGGGATCATGAGTCATGTAATTCCTCTCATGTGTCCCTAAATTTCATGATCGATATACCATGAATCTATCCCCCCGTATAAGAAATACTCCAAGGCCAATACCTAATGTATCATAGTAAATAGTGTAAATCCAACATTGATATGGGAAAATAAGTATTCATAAGGAATTCAATCACCATTTCATCTACTGAAAGGCCTTCTCATAGGAATATGACCTTAAAATTTTCAAATCCTTTTTAGTCCATCTCATAAGTAGTGCTGAAAGTCATGAGTATTCCCATATAAAATTACTTTAGTAATATGCTAGACAAAAGAAAATCCATACCTCAAAAACATTATTGGTATTCGTTCAGGAATGAATAGATCTCCCCTTCTCTAGTTCAACTGATATGCCACTCTCTGAGATGATGTGACAGAAGAGTGAATCAGATCAATCCAGAAGTGGCACTTTTGGATCGTTGCATATAATGTATTCTCCCTCAATGTATTCTATACAATTTAAATATGTATAGAATGTTCATGCCAATTTTTATAGGACACTAATATATCATCCATGAAAATCACTAAAAAAATTCATATAAGGTTAGAAAACATGGTTCATTAGTTCAATGAATACAACTGTTGTTCTTGTGAGACCGAATGACATAAAAAAATCTTATTGTCCATAAAAACTAAAAAAAAACTTTGAATGTTATGCTAGATGGTCTAACACACACTGAATGATTAACATATCTCAAATAAATCATTGATAAGACCCTAGATCATCATAGCTAATTAAAGAGATCATATACCCACAATAGAGGATAAAATTTATTAACATTCATCTAATTCAATATTCGATAATAAACATATAGAATGAGGATTTCATCTTCCTTTTGTGCAAAAATGGACTTGATAACCCCATATAAAATTACTTGTTCAGAAAAAACCCTTTGGATCTAAATATGATAGCTACCTCTTGAGCTCTTTTAACTTAATAGTAGCCATCCTATAAGGAGGAATGATTACCAGTACAACTCCTAGAACTTGGTTGAAAGAGAACTGTACCACACTCGCTGGAGTTAATCTTGAAAATCCTTTCAAAAAATACCTAAAAAAATTAACCACTATATAAAAATATTTCTGAATATTTTCTTGATCATCTAGATAAGATCGTGTATTCTGGGTTGTCATTCCACCTAGAACATGAGACTTTGGTCAATCGCCACTCTCATAGATATCCCATTCACCATTTTGAATTAACTATCCACTCTCTAGTGATGAAATGGTCACCCTTTAGTGATAGAAGTTAACAATGTAATTAAAGGGATCCAAGATGTTCATATTGATAATTATGTGAAAACCAATCATATAGAGGAAAAAGTGGTCATATATGAAGTGAAACCTGCCAACATCAAGGGAAAACTCTATGTAATAATAAACATCCTCCATTATAATCCCAATGGGGTTTTGAGCATTGTGAATCTATAAAAGTAAAAAAATTGAGCCTAAGGCTCTCCATGGATTTTAACAGATAAAAATCTATTTGAATGCCATGTGCCAAATAGTGAAGAAGCTAATGTAGAGGCTATTGGAATAGTCCCTATGATAGTAGAAGGCCCAGGATCTTTCCCCTTAATGTCTAGGTTTACTACATATATTTGGCATGAACTGTGGCCCTGTGATACTACCAGGATACCCTATGAAGATCCACTATTCTATCACTATAAAACTAGAGTTCAACTGCCATTTACACAACCACCAACTTAGTCTAGATGGTCTGCTTTACTCCAGCTACATGCCTGATGAGAAGCTACTAACCATACTCTTAAATGTGGAGTTGATAAAATCTCTATCCCCCAACCTTCTGGAGGAAATTTTAAGTAGAATTCCTATAGAAATGCCAAATATCCTCATTATCCTAAATTGACTAGGTCCCTCGAACAATATGGCCTAGTATGTCCCTAAATAATGAATGAATAACACCTCACCCGACTACCAGACTATGTGATCTAATTACTAATATCATCAAGTGGAATCTCAATATGATACTTCATACTATTGGTTGATGATATACCAGATCTAGATATCAAACCACCCTATCTATCACCCATATCATCTCATAGGTTACGCTATGGGATAAGTGCCTAATTAACTATTCAAAAAATGGTAGTCTTCTAAAAAACATTAACCTGTGATCAGATATCATACATAAGACCATCCATGAATCACCTATCATTTGATAGTTAATCACCCTTTATAATATGTGTTAAGTGATAGGGCTTACTAAAAAGGGATAAATATTCCATAATTAGTAACATGCCATACTCTAGGTCTATGTAATCTAGGGATCTATCAAACCTCAATTTCACAACATAGAATAGTAATCGAATACCATATAAAAATCCCTGCAAGCCATATCCCGATGACTATCCATCTGAGTAATGATATCCCACCTTCTCTTGGTGAAATCGGACAACATATATGCAGTGATATTTACCATCCTCTCAGTAATAGTACTGAGATTTTAAAAGACGGATAACATGACTTCTATCAATGAATATGTATGGTGTGGTTTTAAATCTTCTGAAAACATGAGTAGATTCTTCTTCCCAAACTCACACGTTAACTCTTCCATATTTTGTGTAGGTTATGGTTCTCCATGAATGGTTTGTATGGAATTCAAGAGCCAGTTAAATTATTTTTCCTCATCACCCATGTTTGTTACAAATACTGGTGAAAAAGTTGGAATTACTAGAAGATCCATTAGTATCCCGTGTCCCACCACCTTCAAAATATGGCCATCTTCTCCAATATGATGTACAACTAGAGGACCTCATGAAGACAAACGTCTAAATAAACAAACCACATGACTCATATCTTGAAAAATACCATAGTTATCAAATAAATGAACAAAAAGTAAATGAGGATAAGGATAATCCTTCCTTAATAATAAAACACCCCTATACCAACTCCATGAATTGGGTCTAGGTGATGTACATATCATATAAAATATAGAGAATCTTCCATCATCTTACTATTAAGGGTGGGTGTGGGTTTGGCTCTCTTCCTTAATAGTGTTTACTTCTAAATTAATTTTCAATTGAATTCATATATTCAAATTAATTATAATTCACTCTCATTTTACATTAAAATCATAGTTATATTCAAAACGTTTGAACCAATAATTCACTAAATTCCAATCCACGAGGGCCTTCACTCCATAGGGAACAAATTGTGGCATCTAACCTATTCATATCTTAACATATTCCAAAATAAATATTACAATAACAGGTGTATCTATCACAACACCTATCAAAATGACCAGTAAAAAATAATGCATCCTAAATAGCATGGAATAATGCATGTAAACTGATTTATAAAAAGTTCCAAGAATTATTCATGATATGGAATATACTTATCTCATCAAGTTGAAAAACCAAATAAAACAAAATCATATCAATATTAACATCAAATATCAAGTCATCTCCCAACGGTGGAATTAAAATAATTGTAATAGTCATAATCTTGAAAACAACTATTTTGTTTGAGGCAAAGTGGAAATTTCTTTTACACAAGGTAGCTACTACTGGGAACAACTCATTACCAAACTCAATTTCCTTTATCCCCTTTTCTATAAGAAAAAAATAGAAAACTAGAAAAGAACCACTGATACCACTTTGTAACAACTCATACCTGGATTATACTCAATAGTTCCCCAATCCTGGTTGGTTACATGTCCTCACGTGAATCTCCCCAATTGAAAAATTCTTCCAACTAGCAGTGAGGACCATTGTGTGGTTGTGGGGAGACTATGCCCCCATCACCAATGTGTAGAACAAAGGAAATAAAACAATATTCATGTATGAAATGTAGTAATAACCATCAAATAATAGACCAACATTAGGAATATATGAAAATATCCAAAGCAATCTCATATTCAATGATAATAATTATACATTTCATATGTTCCATCAAAAATCAAAAATAGTTTCATAATAGTACAATATAGTACATGTATCAAATGTTAAAATGAAAAAAAGTGTCCTAGATAGTATAATGAGCCTCAGTTCAGTCCCATCCTACCCTTCCCCTAAGAAGCAATCAAGAACAGACAGAATGTAACTTTCCCATAACCGTACCAACAATCAAATAATCTCTTTGTGTACCCAAAGGTATCCGAAATAGTGTGTGAGAGAAAATCCCAGTAGAAAACCATCGAGGGTCTATGCCATCAAGTCAGTAAATATATATATATATATATGAAAATATTGGGAAGGAAACAATGTCATAATTAATGGAAGTACTAAAAATAAACAACTTATAAAGTATAAGTTATCATTTATATACATGTACATTTAATAATTCAGACTCATTTAATTATTATGTATTGAGTCAAAACATGTATCAAAATGTCCCTCTGGATAACATATTCAAATAATGTATAAACATGCCATCAATATAGTATAAAAATTTACCAAATCCAGGCTTGTGCATTGGCTTTGAAGACTAATCATAGAGAAAAATCAATTAATTTTTCATTTTTATAAATGATCCAATCCATGGAATTCATATTATGGAATCTAGGTATCACTCTAGGTTAAATATAAACCAACATACTACATGTCTATCAATGGGAAACATTTTAACAACATAGGTATCACACTTAGTTTGGTATAAGATCAGTGCCATTCTAGTATGTCCTTAGCAGTCCACTAGGAGAGACCAATTATATCCCATGGAATATATGATCAAATTCCTTTTGAGTTCATCCATGTAAATCCTAATATGGAATCCCATTTTCACTCAACATAAAATAGTGAGTGGTTTGGAGTCCATCCATGGTAGTCCAAGTTTCACTCTGGCAAAATCATGGTAAAATCCAATTGGTCCTTCCAATCAAATTATCCTATGAATCCATGTGTCACCCAAGACATATAAAAATTTCACCAATAAAATACTAATTTAATTTAACTAGGTAATTAAAACATGATAGGTTCAACACCATGAACAATACATTTACACTTCACCTCAAAAGGGTGGCTAATGGAAAGAGATAAGCTTAGAAGGATTACCCTTTAATTCTGCTCACATGGGCATTTTAATATAAAGGGAAATTAAATCCTAAATAAGAAATTTCATGGAAATTCCTAGTGAAATGTCATCCATTCCTTTTCTCTATTCAATCCCATTTTACAAATCAATTCACAATTGACAATTAAATTCTAATCTTCAATTATATATTCAACTTCCCATTAAAATGGAATGGAGGAGAACCATATAGTATCCAAACACCAATCCACCATTTTTGGTCCTTTCATTAACACAACACATCCAAGGGGTGGTTTCAATTCTTGTTTCAAAACCATTTGAAAATAATAAATTGGATTTATTAATTGAAAAATCTATACCTATTAATATATTTCAAGGATCATATTCATATCATGGAATCTTTATAAAATTCGGTGTGTGGGACAGTGAAATATGTAATGACTTAAAATATTAATTTATGGCACAAGAACACTTAAAATAGTTCCATAGAGGATAGTTCATCCAATATTATCCCATGATTTTACTCAAACCAAAAGAAAAAGGAAGAACAAATGAAGATCTTCAAAATAAAGAAAATTATATTACACAAAAAGAATACATCGAAAAAAGATAATAATGAAAAAACCAAAAATTAATGGAGATCTTAATGTTGTGGATCTAATGGGATGATCAGTTCTTGAATTAGAGATCAAATAGAGAGTCAGAGGAAATTCCTAGATTAGTCAGCTAAGAGGGATTCAATGTGTTCCCTTGTTATGGAGGGGGAAGAAATGGAATTATGTTTAAGATTAAATTAAATTAAAGAAAAAAATTTCATTTTACCACAAATATTTTGGTCTCATAGTCTAAGAACATGTTTTGAAAAACTGTAAGCTAACCCTGAATATTTATTTATAGGGATCGGAACCTCACATGATTTATCCATATAGTTTGACTAACAATGTGTAATCCATGCCAAAAATCTCCATAAAATTTACATACATGGACAGAATGATATGAAACCAAATTTCATGGTTTTGTCTAAACATTCAGCCTTCCCCCACCCTCTTCCCAAGCCTCACATGGTTTATCAAACCATGCGGCGTGCCTCACATAGTTATAACTAATTAGGCGTTATACTTATTTCAACCCAAAACATGGGTCCCGGGAACTAAAACATACCCAAACACTTCCAATATTTCCTTGACCTCAAAGAGATTTCACAGAAGGTCATATTTAAAAAAGATAAACTAATATTTGATGAAGATTAAAGGATATGTACCTCAATGAAGAACTTGGTTCTTAAAAATTGACTAATGAAATGTCTGGTAGTGTATTTCAGGGGATATTTGGTTTTTAAAATTATTTTAAATAATAGGTAAATTAATTAATGGGGTATTGAGATCTTTATATTGGAATAATTAATAATTTAATTAATTATGGAAATATTAAGATCGTGGAACTGGTCAATTAATGTGATTATGAATTAATTGAAAATGTGAATTGATATATTCTGAATTATTAATTGTTTAAATTTTTTTAGAGATTGAGATTGTGGAATGAAATTAATTAATTGTTGAATTAATTAACGGTATTTTTTGTGATTATGATATTGATTGAATTTGGATTAATTAATTGGTAAATTTATTAACATATGTTTGGATTTTTAATTTTAAATTTAATATTAATGTTTATTAAACTTTAATTATTTGATATATGTGATATTGTTATATATATATAAATACATGTTTCGGAAATGGTTTTCTGCATAAAAAAACCATAGTGATAGATTTATATTTGTGTGTGGGACATGGCCTAATGAATCAAAAACCCATAGGGATAGAAGTGTTTGGGAAACAATATACTACATCAAAGTCCCACTTATATGATTGTTTTATAACTGACTTTGGGATATGGTCACCTGAATCAAAATCCCTTGGGGTGGTGGGTATGGAGATTTAGGGACAAAATGTTCTGATTTGACTATGGTGCCAATTTTCCAGCATAATGAAATGAAATGAGAGGATAATTAAAGACCATGTGTTATAATGAATTTCGAATTGAATATTTGATATTGTTCAAACTCCAATATGGGTCAGATTATGTATTGTTTGTTAGGTTGTCCATAGAAAATCGAAAGTTACGTGGTTAAATAATGAGTAATTGATGAAATATAAATTATTTACATTGTTTCTTTTATTTTATTATTTATAGAATTGCATAAACATTTGTTGACTATATATTGTCTGAGACACCATTCATGTTGGAAAACTGGGTTTTTATCAAAGGGCACATGGGATTCAATATCCATACCTAGATAGAATTCACATTTGCATGAGTGGGTAAGTGAAATGGCCTTATTTTAGATGGACAATATAGGATAGAGCATGGATGAGGGAACCAGGTTTGGTTTTGGGACCCTATTGGGAGTTATTAGTGTCTATTTATTTTTTGTTCTGGTTAATGACACTTGAAATTTATTTGGAATGAAATATGTTCACTTTATTATTGGATGTTGTATCTCATATTTTGTTCACCCTCTGATATTGGTATTATTCTAGTTATGGTTATATCATCTGGTTATTCTTATTTTTTTTCATTTTATTCTACCTTTGAGAAAGGAAGTATAGTCTCTCCATGACCCATATTAGACACTCACTTCAAGTTGGAAGCCTTTGAGAATGGCGAATCATGCTTGAGGTTATGTGATCGAATAGATCAGGGAACTGTTGTGTGGAACCTGGGTTGAGATATTAAAAATTGGTATCATAAGTGGGATTTTTTTTTCTTTATATTTTTTCGTACTATTTTGGAAATGTAGACAAGGAAATGGGATGATTTGGGCACTGGTTAAGATAACTAGAAATGGGGTATATAACCCATGTATGGGTGTAAAATTTATGTACCCAAAGTGTGATTATGGTTATTGATATGTGTTGTTATCTTTTAATATATTTCTACTCATGTGACACACATGTTGTGTGATTTAGTTATTATTTATGAGATTTTATGATATTTGAATCAAGTCTTTGTATTTAAGGAGAGTTGAGTATCCATGAATCATTCTATTATTTTATGATTACTTTGTCAAGAACAATAATATTAGAACTCATGGGAAAATAGGTTTTGGGTATATTGCTGAAAATTGAAATGGTTTTCCATGAATGTGAAATTGAACTAGAAATGGGTCTTAATGTTAACATGAAAATTTTAAATGATGGATGTTTTGATAATCAATTTGGAAAATGGGTGTCTAATTAAAATTTGATTAATGATAATGATTTTACCCTTTATTTACCATGACCTAGATATAGGATTGTTATGTGTAGTGATTGTTCCTCAGTATTGATCATGTGTTAGGAAAAGGGTTAATGACTTGTTATGACCTTTTGTGAATCCGTATCAATAAATGTGGTAATGTTTTGAAATGTGTCCTAAGGCATGTGTATGTAAATGTATAGATATACCTCCATGGATAATATTTCTGAGATGATGATAAGAGGTTATGAATGGAAATGACGAACCGACAATGGAACTTGAGGCACTTGTAGTTCCTTGTGAAGAAGTAAGAGAGAAGTTCTAAGATAAATTTTCTCAATTCATACAATTCATGAAAAGATACCGATGGTGTGTTATGAAAAACATGTCTGATCTAATGAGAGTGTTTCATTTGCATAACCCAACAACATGTACATGACAGGCTGGAAATGAAGTTGACATGTTCTAGATTGAGTATATCCAAACTATAAATGACCACATAGAGACTTCGATGGAAAAGAGAGTAAAATTAACTACTTTCACATTACTTGGTCAGGCGAAGCGTTGGTGGGACATCACTACATGGGATGGGTAGGTAGAAACAATGGAGTGGATGGTCTTCCAGGAGGAAGTTCCGGGAAAATTTTTTATGTTGATATTCTCATGTGGGGGAGGGAACTGAGTTTCTCAGGTTGAATTTGGGGAACATGTTTGTGATTTACTAGGTTGTATTAATTAATGATTTCCAATTATTTTCTCCAGATATGGTAGGAGATTGAGGCTACTATTGAAAAAATATTACATAATGGGATTATATGTCAAATTAAGTCCTAGGAGAATATATTCGGGAGGAAGAAGTTTTTATACGTTGTGAATCTATATATCATGTCTTTGGGGAACATATTATAGGATTTTAGTGGGGGATAGGTGGTTTATTCTAGACATCCAAGAGGTATGAAATTCGATAGGAAGAAATTTTTCTATGAAATTGTTATCCAAGATGATAGAAAGGCTACTAGATAGGGGGAAGGGTTATTCAAAAATGAGCTTTATCAGGTGATCTTTCACTGGTGCGGTAGGTCCGGACACTTCTCGAGATAGTTCCCTCGACCCTCATTAGTGTGACAAGCCTACACTATGAAGGGTCGTCTGTAGAGGTTCTTTATGAACCCTTGAAATAAAATTAGTGACGTAGAATCTAGAAATTATTAGAGAGATGTAAGGGGATATTCTACACCATATCAATCTGGTAGATTTTTTCAAATCTCTACGATTATAGAGGCAGTGTATGAGGTAATTTAGGGAAAGATCACCGATATCAGTAGAGTGGGGCTACTCAGGGGACTCATGAAGTATAATTGTGAAGAGGGGTATGAAAGTTTCATGCAGTTCATCCTACACATATGGATATTATGGTTTAATAATTTATTGTTTGAGGTACTATTCATAATGTTTCTACACTTTCTAGTTACATATATGATATTGCTTCCTCTCATTATGGATATGTATTGGATGGTATTGTATAGATACCACATTGATTGTTTCCACATGAGTGTGACTTTTATGTTTTGATATGTTAAAAATTATATTCACAGTGGAGAGTGGGATATTAAGGCAGGCTGAGCAGGGCTAGTTCCCCAGGATCTATGTGAGAATACAACCCATGTTTTATGTTTTTTGCCTGATGAAAGTGTTATAAATCATGATTTCCATCCACTAGAAGTTGAAAAATATGAATATGTGTTTATTGAAGACTTATAAGGTATGGCACCTGAGAATTATTTGGAATATATGATTGAGCTCATATGGGGAGATGATCTATTTTCTATTCCACCACATTGAATGACACATGAAAAGCGCCAAGAGATCAATACTCATCAAGAGGAGTTAGAGTACATGGGATTTATCCATCCAAATACATCCCATTGGGGTTCTATATTATTATTTTCAAACAAGGTTGATAGTACCATGCATTTATTTGTCATTTTCTGGATCATTAAATAGATTGAAATGACCGGTGTTTTTAGCCAAGGTAAAATTCCAATGGAATTTGATTTCTTTTTTCAAGTAGTGGCTTGTATGTTCTTTGAACTGAGTTTCAGAAAATAATTAAGAGATTTGGATCACTTTTGTGAGTATTTATTAGACTAGGTTAAGGCCTGGGGGCTTTCCTAGATTCCTCATTGAGTTTTGAGAGTGAAAACCCCTAAAAATATCAAAGTATTGGGAAGACATTGTAGGGTGAACATTTTTTCTCAAAATGTGTATCCCCCCATCAAAAAAACCTACATATTTTCTTATAGGGATAGAATACCATGCATGGGATATATAGAGTTTACCCAAACCATGAGAAATCCCTTATTGTTAGTGTCAAATGGGCAGCATGCTCGTACTGCTCATCATACGGTTATCGAACATGTTGGATAACCGTGGGACCCAAAATTTGTGATGTGTTTTTAATGTAAATAAATTTATTCAATAAAAATAAAAGTAAAAAAATTAAATGAAATTAAATGATGAGAAAATAAAGTAATGTTTTAATAATAATATTATTAATATAATTATGATGATGAAAATGATGATGGTGATGATAATAATAATAATTATTATTACTATTATGTTATGTCTAATGAAATCTCTGAAGGGTTGTCTCACATTACCCCTTGCACAAATACCCCTTGGCTGGTTCCCCATGACATGCAACCTACCTTTTCAGGGCCTGATTCATGTACTGATTTCAACTATATTTCCTCTAGTTTTTCATGTGATTACTTAGGGAATTCAGTGGGACATTCGAGTATTCATCATGTGTGTTTCAGCAACTACTGTTGATGGAGGAGCATTTTGATCTGCACGTCGTCTATTTATATATATTGGACCATTCCACATTAATTTTGAGTTGCAGTTTTCAAAGGTGACTTACCAATATATGCATAGGTAGGAATATATATATATATATATATATATATAATTTTACCCATTATATATATATATATATTCTTCCATGGTAGCATGAATATATATATCGGGCCTAGGATTTCTTATGTATATATAATAAAAATGCATTCATTCTCGAGTTTAAATGAGTATATGTCTATATGAGAATATATGTAAGGATCCACGTATAGATATTCAGGGATAAGAAAATATTTTCATAGGGAATTGGTTTCCTTACATATATATGAAGGCACATATTCTCAGAGGTTCGAATGAGCGACTTAATCTGGTCATCGATTAAAACATCAAATTACGAAGTGTTTAGCATCAAATTATTGTTCTTGAGGTAGGATCCATTTCCTTTTATCCCAAAAATTAATAAATTCGACAATTTCTTTCCTTCGCACCATTATTTGTTTATAGTTAGTGATGAATCACTTTTAGAATAATTTATTCATAAATATTAATTCAGCAAAACTCTTGAAATGATGTTAAATGATGCTAAATTTATTGTTTGGTAAACAATGTCATGTTTTCATAATAAAACCCCTCAGTTATGTTCACTATATTTAATTGAAAAATAATATGTTCAATGTCATGTAGTTTTTTGCTTCTGCTTAGTATAAATGACTTTTTTATTTATCCATATTCCAAAGATTCTTGGATTACGATAAATGAAATGAGTTGTTTAGTGTAATTTTTTCTTTCCTTGGATGTGACATTAAAATTGAAATTCCATTACAAAAAGTAATTTCATGATTCAAAGTCTCGGACGTATGAATTGGTCATTCTTTCTAGAATTATTAAAAAAGTAATTCTTGTGTAATGGTTTTACCATAGAGATGAGGGTGAAAAGGGGTTCCTACATAAGGAACCCTTGGACCAACTATTGTCCCTTCTTGTCAGAGTTGTTAATGGATAGTAGACACATAAGGTATGACACCAGCTATTCCTGGGATTGGTTCACCCAAAAATATTTTTATTTACCTCATGATGAGTGACGTCGATTCCCTAGGGGAGACCCCATGGATGTGCTCTATGTAATTACTGGTTGAACCATGCCAAAATAATTACTTGAGCCTCTACGTGCAATAATAGGTATGAAATCAGAGGTCAGTACTTGACTTTTTACACCATGCTTGAAGTGACACATGAGACTTCATTCTAGGGACACCATGGATAGACTCCATGCCTTTAATCATATATAGAGCCTCTCAAATGATACAATGAATACCCTACCATATTTTCATGGATGGGCTTTGGGGGTCTCGCAATATTTTGAAAGTGGTTTTCAAATTTAATTTATGAAAATGTTAGTCAATGTTTTCAAAATGAGAAATGGCCATTGGTTAGAAGGAAAAATTGGGAGGTGTACTCCAAGCCCATCCAAAATCAGGGAGATAGTCCACATGTATACATATTTTCTCACCCAATGTACCAATGTAGGATCTTTTAGTTCACAATCATCGGCTTAGGACGAAGTAGGTAGTTGTATGGGTGTCCATGTGGAACCTCTTACAATGTATTTATTTATTTATTATTTCTATATTGCATTTATATACTATGGAGCAATACATAATTTATAGTTCGGGAAATGGATTGTGATAGACAATATTGGTGTCATCCTATTAGGATTTTATCTCGCACCCTAGTCAATAACCATTGGAATTTGAGTATACATTACATCTACAGGTGACGTTAAAGGGAATAATCTATATTTCAATGCTTTGATTTATATTGCTTGGATGAAGTTTGGCTAGAGTACTGAGATGGTTCTCAAAATTCTCATGGAGCTAGTCATAATGCCATTATTATTTAATTAAATTTTATTACTTATTATATGTTTCACTGCTGAGACTTGTATCATTATCTTCCATACATGAATTTTTGAAATTTTTCATTGGAATATTTTAAATTCAATTATTATAATTATCTTCTATAGCTTTTTCATTTCATTATTACTACTTATTCTACTACTATTTATTGGTTTAATATTATTATACAAGTATTTAAATCAATTCTAGGGGGTATAGTCTCCCCACCGTACCATAAATAGAACCTCACTTCTTTTTGACAACCTTTGAAATATGGGTAAGCATGCTTGAGTCCATGTGACCCATCAGTATGACTACCATCTTAGTGGTCAGCTGGTAAAATATGTTATAATGTTTTATCAATGTAGGTTTTTCATTGCCTTACTATTGTGGACTAATATACTGGAGAATAGAAATATGTTAACACTTGTTAAATATCAATGTCTGGGAGTGATCACCCCACATATGGGGAAAATTCCATGTGTCAAGGGATGATATTGTTTTCATGTTGGTCGTATTATGGTTGATATTATTTCTCCTGGAGTGATTGTAGTATTTTTTCTTGTAGAAATATTTATGAGAATTTTAAATTTTACTAAGCCTTGTACGACATAGAGGAAGTATTATATGCATCATTATAGGAACAGAGGAATTAAAATTCCCTGCATATGAAATACCATGTATGTTGCATTGTTAGGCTATTCAGAAATTGTTGAGGTGCCTTGTTTGTTATCATCATATCTATTATATGACATGATATTCACTTTTAGTAAATTTCTTATCTTTTACCTACTTAGGAAATTGTTTGGCCATTCGCGCATAATATACTTATTTAGGTAACTTATTAATGTGAATGTTTTAAATTTCTATCATATTTATGGTTTAGTATGGACTGAATGTTCAAGTTGTAAATAAAAAGGGTAGTAAATTTATATATTATAAGGCGTATTTGGGACTTATGGATTAGAAAATGATGACCGAAGTTACACATAAATTATAATTGTAACTTATTAATTCATAGGCAATTAAATAAATTTTATGCTGTTAAAATTACATTTTTATCTTAAATAAGTATAATGCGGTTAAATGGGAACTAATTTATAATTGTTAGAGTGTATGGGAACTATATGATTTGAAACATAGTGACTCATATAATCCAAAAAATTTAGATACACCATTTGTATGTTTAAATTATTTCATATAAATATTTAAGAGGTTATATTGTCCTTATCGACGATTAAATTGTTTCAGTTAGATAATAGATGTTTGAATCTTCTATAGTGTATGGGAACATTATAATGTGAAAGTTGGTTACCATTAGAAATGTAACATCACTTATGAGATTTTTTATTATAGACTTATTATTAGAATAAAATGTTTCGGAAATTAATGTTTTAATTTCTTTATTTAGTTTTGTACCTCTATTTCTTTGGCTTAATGACCCATGTGTCTAATTTCATAAAAGAACAACTGGAACTAAGTAGTTTTGTTGGGGACTGTTGATAATAAAATGAATTTGTTAAAGGTGTTTTCAAAATCGAAATGATTAAAATGATCATGTTTCATTTTGTTAACCCAAAATGGCTAATCAGATCTGAGTAGGTCTTCCTTATTTAGAGATACCACAGTTCTTTACCCCACAAGGGTGAGCTTATTCTCTTTGTGAGGTTCTTTTAAAAGTGCTCATAGCCAAATATATGGATTCACATGTAACTATAAGGTGGATATTCCTTTTTAATTAATTCCCATTTAATTAATAAAATAACGTTTAATATTCATGATCTATTTTTCTTGTGAGAATGTATAATTAAATTAATAGTGTTTAAAATGTTGTTTTAAGATAAAATTTCCCAATTATAACAGGATGAAAATGAAGAAAATGGTTTTGAAGATGGTTTAAAATACCTTTTTAAAATATCCTTGCATCTAGTGTTGGTTTTTATTTAAAACTAAACATGAAATGTCTAAAGGGTTAAATGTTTTTTTGATTTAAATGATTTAAATTGAAGCCCGAAGAGGTGTTATAACCCTTATCCCTCATGTGTGGTTAGTTTGATTTATTTTAGTTGTACATTGAAACAGATCAAGAGTGTTTCTCTAGGATTGTTCTTTCCTTAGTTGAATATAAATAATAGGTCATTAAGAATAGTGGCCTTTTGTAGGCATGAACTTGTTTTGGGCTAATTATTTTTTCATCAGAAAGGGGATAACCTATGTTTGGTAAAACCCTAAGATATTAAAATCTCATTCATATTTCTTATATGATCTCCTATTGCGTCGTACTGTTAGTGTTCAACAGTCTAATGTTGGACTCCTAGTTTCTAAAATGAAACCCTTGTTTTGATGGGTGGTCATCTGTGGTTTCATCCTTGAACAATTTATGAATATTTTGTAATGATTAGTTCTATAAGTATATATATTTCAAGTAAATGATAATCCTCTTAGTAGGTTTCATGGCCTGGTTCCACTTCCTTAGGTTAATAAGGATGTCGTTTTTTATTTATACAATTATATGAGATGGAATGAATTCAAAAAATATTTTTACACTGGCCATTAGATACATGAATTCATAGGTAAGATCTCTTATATATATCACCCAGTATTTGTTGATTTCCTTTGAGACCTTGGGGTATTATGAATTCACCTACATGGTTCCCGTCAAGTTCTAAATGTGGAAAAGATCCTGTTGAGTTCTGTGGAATATTTGAGCCTTGGGATTTTAATATGACCTTGGGTCATCTACATAGTAAAGTTACCATTGATTAAATGGAATAAAGTTTTTCCTAATGCTTAGGATGACATTCCAAGAGAAATTGGTGTTGTGAATAGTCAGTCAGGTTTGGTTTTGGATTTTATGCCAGATGATTTAGAGTTTGTGAGTATGACTTGGAGGTGCATCACATGTTCGTTATGGGTGAATTGGACGTAGATTTGTTGTGAGTGTCTATTTCATCCCTTTATGACATGGCTAGGACACACTTATGGTGGGGATAATCTTTCCTGTTACAGTAAATAAACACCCTTCCATGTAGAAGAAACATAACCAAGAGGTCCTCTAGGTTAATGGTTGGTTTAGATTGAATTCATTTGAGGATTGAAATTTGTATCGGGTTAGTGCTTGCTTAGTATCATGACTCTTATATGGTTCTATTTCTATAGACCCTTTATAAACACCATTGGTCTCAAATGGACTTAATTGGTAAATCTGGAATGATTCTATGAATCTTTAGGTGTTGAAGAAATCATGGATCAATTACTGAAATGTGTCAGCAAGTGAAGCTATGCTTTTTCCTTATAGTAGAACACATGTTGTTCAACAATTATTGTTTCCATTGGTTGGGTATTATTGACTATAAAACATTCATATCCTCTAATTATACCATTATTTAAGAGACAATCTTTGTAACGCCCCGACCCCAGTTACCCAGAGTCGGTGCATTGCTTCGTAACATTGGCATGATCACAAGAAAGATCAAATCTTGAAAGAGCAATTGGTTTAGTAGCCTTGGAAACACTAGATATATTCATAAGGTTTACATTACATCATAAGGTGAAAAACTACTACAACAACATATTGTCTCCATAGTCCACACTATTATCCCCTCATAATATCCCTGCAAGTCATTTATAATTTACTTCTTCACATCCTGGGAAACAAAAAACATAGAAAAGGGGTCAGCTCCAATGCCCAGTAAGGATAACAATATAGCGGAAACTTTCATAAATAAGAATAAACATTTAAGGCAATGTATAACTAAAACAATATCCTTTTAAACATGAACTAAAAACTAGTATGGAAAAAATAAAATGAAATAATTCCATTTACTTATTCACATGGATATTATACTAATCGAATAATCAGATGCAATATCAATAACCACTTTTATAATGATGGAATGCATAATGCCAGACTATCAAAACCACATAGCCAAGTCCTCGTGCCAAGACTACAAATAAGATTTTTTCAAGGCCTTGTGCCAAGACACTAGTTTGTCTCATGAGACCTACCGATGCATTGAGGAGCTATATCGGGCTCCACCCATCACATATTAAGTCCAATGCATTCCCATATGAAAAGTTCTAAACATAATAATAAACATTCGTATTAAAACTAGCATACAAAATGTCAATAATTTCTCCATAAACCCTGAATGGTATTAAAATAACACATACATAGTCAAAAATATCACAAAACCTTCAATACAATATAGAAGTTTCGTATCAATTTCAAATAATCATAAAATCCATCAAAGGATATTGAAATATATGAAATCAAAACTATTTGAGAGAAATATATTTTATTTTTAAATCATTTAAAACTCACACATTTATAAAGGACGTAATTTAAAAGAGATTTTTGAATCAAAGTGTCCCATACCACTTTGAAACTTTTTGAACGTAATTAACATTTTAAAAACATTCATGTCCATATAAATAAATCCTTAAAAATTTTTTTTGAATACATGGACATTAATGAAAAAGATTTAGAAAGATAAATCTTTAAAACATTTAAAATTCTGATTTTGATAAAGAGTACTTTTATGAAACTATTAAAATATTCATTTTAAAATCATTTAAAAGTCACATAATTATAAAATAAAAAATTTACATTGAAAATATCCTTATATTCTTGTAAGGTAAAATTCGAGATTTTTATAACGGTGGAAAATAGTTGCACCCGCCGTATAAGTTAAAAAACATTCTTACCTTAATTCTATCAAAAAGGTTAGAAAGGACCTTGTTTGGAAAACGATGGAAAGATTCCTTTATAAACTTCTTATAAAAAGTCAAACAAGGGCATAAATGACTTTAACCCATATTTTGTAAAATAGTAAGAATGTTTTGAAATAAACTTTCAAGAAACATGGATGTGGATGATAAAGAGGTCCCAGTAGATAATTACGTATAAACAACCTCGGATAATGAAGAGATTGTGAAATAAACCCGTACCTTGTACTTTTCCTTGGTTGTGGGTAGGTTAAAATACTGTATAATGGTGAAATAATTGTTATTAAATTATTCAAGAATCATATATATTAATATTATATCATATATGATCTTTTAACATTTCTTTTTTAATAATATCTTAGTATTATCGTCGTTTCAGGTGTTAACATACTCGTTTTCTTTTATATGTTTTGTTACATAACCCATGTTTTTTCCTAGATATGTTGTATCTTATTCATATCCAGAATGATATAAATTCCTTAAACATTATTTTTAAATCATGAAATGATAATTATACTTGAATGGATACAACAGAGAATGAATCTCATCGCGTTCGTGGAGACGGTAGTCCGTACGTACGCACGAGCGACAATATAATTCTTTTGATATTAAAATAATATATAATTGGATATTATATCATATATACCGAATCATTATCATGTTATATTTATTATTTACATGAGTTACACTTCATTATTATACCCATCCAAATAATAATATATTGAATAACAATTACACCACGACGTGGAGACGGTAAGTCACACGTACGCACGTATGGTGATAGGTTATTCAAAGGGTGGATAGAATACTGAATATGGTTGTACCATATTTATAATAACATCACAGTATATATAAGATACTGGAGTTATTATTTTAGAATGGTAATAACAAATAAGAAAGAAGTGGAAGAAGAAAGGAACTTGAAAACGGGTGGTGAAATCATTACCTCTTCTTTGGGTTATTCCTTTTGATTTGATCAAAGGGGCTCCTTAAGTTGGCTTTATGACTAAAGGAAGGCCTCTAGGATGAAGTGAAGGAAGTTGAGAGAGCATTTGGGCGGAGTTTGGCCGAACCAAAAGGCTTTGATGGTGTGAAGTAATGAGATGGGGGAGTTCCCTTTTATAAGCGGGGTGAGGGTCACCTTTGGAAAAGATAGAAATATTAATTTATAATAAATTCATATTTGGTTTCTAATTGCACCAAAGTTTATTATTCAAAGGTTAAGGTGGGGATAGGTCTAAAACCATTCAACCAATATAATTTAGGCAAGTTCGGGTTACTATATTAACTTTATCTTTTAGTTTTCACTTTTAGTTAATTAGTTTGACATTTACCAAGTCACTTTGTATTATTATATTATATAGTTAATAAACATACTATATACATCCAAGATACCCCCAAGTGGTCCATTAATGATTCACCTATCATGTATTTATAATATCAATTATTTTAATTTTTCACTATTATGGTAATTTTCTGCATCATCATTGTGTCATAAATAAATTAACTTATTTAATTTCTAAAATTTATAAATAAAATATCATTATGTAGGAAATATTTTTAGATTTCTAATGAATATTTATTGTTGAAAATCCAACATATATAACCCTATGTAAAAATTATTTTTCTAAAAGATATATGCATGTGTCATTTTTGTATTCATTTTAACTTAATTAAAATAATGTGTCCCTATCACTTACAAGTGGCACCATGGGGACCCAAAATCGACCCAAAGATGCCCATGGTCGCACATGTATCAAAAAATAATGTTAGGACACGTTTTATGGTAATTTTTTAATATTATAATATTATTTTTTAACCCTTATTTACCGGATTTACCTTTTAACCATGGTAAACAAAATATTTACCGAAGTAATTATTCAAAATGTCTAAAAATAAAAGTTACCTATTTACACAATTTGAACATCCTGATTCCTAATATGGAATCCATTTTTCCAAATTCAAAACACATAATTGGCAGAAATGTATTTAAAATTAATTCCCGCTGTCAAAATAAAAAGCATGTTTTTAAGATATAATAACTGTCAAAAGATTGATACTTGTTTATGTTCGGTTTAATTGTGAAATTACTTCCAATGACCATAATTTTATTAAATGGTAAAAATATATCCTAAATATACATTAAAACCACTCAAATTCATAATTTATCAATATAAAGTATTTCGATTAAAAAATTTGTTTTTAATTAAAATTTATTATTTTTCACTATTCATCAAAATATATGTGTTATCCGAAAAGTTCCAAAATTTCACCCTAGCCTAAACTCAATATTCCGAATCCAAAAATTAAGTCCATTTTGAAATATAAAAAATATATATTTTCAAAAAGTAGGTATTACTATTCATAATGGCTAGTTTGATTGGTTGTGGTGTGTGTTAGAACTTGAAGTTGCGTACAACACACGCTACTATATTATTCAAAGGAAAGCGTACCGTGGAAGCTTGGGATGTTTAATTTTAAATTTTTGATGTCCTCATTTAGTCAAAAGTTTCAAATATTGTATTTAAAAAGGGTTCACTATTAAAATATGGTAAAAGTGTAATACTGAAAATGAATTTGTTCTTACATTATGTCTAAGAAACACATAATATGGATTCTAAAATTATAAGGATTATATAAAGTTTAAAATTTAGTTAATACTATTCATAACCTATTTTGAACGGCTTGTTTGTTAAGTCATGGTGCGCTTGAACTCGGTGTTGCGTGTAGTGAAAGTTATTGAATTATTTTGAAGAAATAACACACTATGAAATCTGGGGGTGTTACAATATCCCCTCCTTCAATAAATTGTGTCCTCACAAATTGAAATTGTTCTTCGAAAATAAAAGGTTGAAAATAGAAATATATTTGTGGGAAAACCCATATCGAAAATTGGGTTACTAAAATTTAGTCTTAATATGAGGAAAAGAGAAATGAAAGGGTCACCACCAAATTATGATCTCAATTAGTAGAACATTGGTGGAAATTAGAGACATATAATTGGAGGTAAAACGTAAATATTTATAGGTAGTGATTGAGGTCATCAAGCACAATCATGTATAAAATTGAGGTCCTTAAATTCATCAATCTATGATGATTTGAAATACTATCGGTTCAACAAAACATAGGGTATTAGGATAACACATTTTTGGTTTTAGGATTCCTTAAATAAAGTATAAGAATGAATTTATTCATAGAATAAGAGAATAAGAAAAAATATATTCTTGACAAGTAGAGTTCCATCCTTTAACTAATTTCTACCACAGACTCAACTTTTACTCTAAAAGATAATATAACTTAAAAATAATATTCGGTTTATCCTATTCCTATGGGGTTAAAAAAATGAATTTATAATTCAACTAGAAGAACCATTAAAAAGAGGACATTCTTCAATCTAGGACATCTCATGGGTTAGTGGTTGGTGATACACCCTTGTCGCCCTTCGGTTGTGGGTTCAAGTCTCGCGGCCTTGCCGGACGCGACAGGTTGCCGCCCGACCTCCGAGTTGTCCTTTTATGGCAATCCAAAATAACCCAAACTAGAACTATCCAAAATACTTCAGTCCAAAATTTATAAGGAAGGTAAACACAATAAAGATTTTTTTCCATGTAATAACATGTGAACATATTCATCATGTATTCTTTTAAAACACGGAAACATCCCGAATTACCATAAAACCTTATTGATTACATTCATGATCCCTTATTCCTTAATGAATAATAAATATACTCCTTCAATCCAAAAATGTTTTAAACCCCAACAATGATGGAATATACAAATCATTAATCAGTTTCAAGGTATTCATGAATATCCAATATAATTTATCCAAATCAATCAGGTATTATTCCAAAATCACTACGTCAGTATCAAAACTATATTATGGTTTATCATTCTCTCAACCATATATTTTCCAGAAATTTATCCTACTATTGAGTCACTTTTCATTGTTCCACACAATCTCAAGTCCTTAATGAAATAGTACTGTAGTACAATGCTTATATACTCCATAATTATTATATCAAGTACATTGTTGATACAATACTCAATTGACATAATCAAGATAAGAACTCTAATCATTCCTCTTCATCTGTGGTAGTATCATAACTTGATTATTATCCAATAGCATCATTTGCGGCATAGTCTGATGACTGGGACATAGGTTTGCGTAGTGTCCAAACTCCTTGCAAATGAAGCATTGAACATTTGAAACTATTTTCTTACCCTTGCAGTCACGTACTTTGTGCCATTTTCCTCCACACTTATAACAAACTCACATTCCTTTCAGGAAAGTTCTACGGTATTTCTTCCCACAGTTATCACATATAGGAAAATTATTCTTTTCTCTCTTCCCTTTATCCATCTTTCTCTCATCCATCGTTTTCTTCTCTTGCTTCCCTTCAAAGCCATAAGACTCATTAAACTCTTTACTTATCTTATCAACACATGATATTATTTCTTCATATGATGATAATACATGGGAGACTATTTCTCTTATAAATTCTAGCATAAGAACATGAAAGACATGATCCTTCTTTCTCTTTAGATCATGTGCATTGCTGGAGTTCTCATTCCTTCTACTGGGTGCCATTTCTAAATAATGGAATACAGTAGATTAGTTTATGAATAAAAATACCTAATCCCACACTTGTAAAACACATAACATAAATTAAATAGTTTATGTATATAATCCGTAATCATAAAAATGTATCCTTTGAGGAATTATATACTCATAAACCCTTCATAGTGGTTTGTAAAGAAAATGAGAATTATCCTAAGCATATCCCCCGGGAGTGTCGTAACCAAGAGTGCAGCAAGGCCCGTTGTCGTACACCAGTTCCCATTCGAGTCCAGCTCAAAGTGGTGTTTTTGGGTTTTACCCATAGGTACATCTGTTCCAGAACATCCTCTACCTGCTCATATCCATAAAGGGATGTATTGCTCAAAAAACTCACAAAATCTTTACAATACCAAAATTCTAGGAAGTTCTTCTATACTAATCCTCAAAGTCCATCTTAAATCTATGTGCTCAAATCAGAGTTTATCTAAATCTATATTCCAAGGTTAGTACTAAACTTCCTCTGATACCAACTGTAACGCCCCGAACCTAGTTACCCAGAGTCTGTGCATTACTTCGTAACATTGGCATGATCACAAGAAAGGTCAAATCTCGAAAGACCAATTGGTTTATTAGCCTTGGAAACACTAGATATATTCATAAGGATTACATTACATCATAAGATGAAAAACTACTACATCAACATATTATATCCATATTCAACACTATTATCCCCTCATAATATCCCTGCAGGTCATTTATAATTTAACTCTTCACATCCTGGGAAAAATAAAACACAGAAAAGGGGTGAGCTCAAATTCCTAGTAAGGATAAAAATATAGCGGAAACTTTTATAAATAAGCATAAACATTTAATGCAATGTATAACCAAAACAAAAGCCTTTTAAACTTGAACTTCAACATAGTATGGAAAAAATAAAATGAAAAAATTTCATTTACTTATTCACATGGATATTCTAATAATCGAATAATCACATGCAATATCAATAACCACTTTAATAATGATGTAATGCATAATTCCAGACTATCATAACCACATAGCCAAGGCCTCATTCCAAGACTACGAATAAGATTTTGTCAAGGCCTTGTCCCAAGAAACTAGTTTGTCTCATGAGACCTACCGATGCATCGAGGAGCTATAGCGGGCTCCACCCATCACATATTAAGTCCAATGAATTCTAATATGAAAAGGTCTAAACATAACATAAACATTCGTTTTAAAACTAGCATACGAAATGTCAATACTTTCTCCATAAACCGTGAATGGTATAAAAATAACACATCCATAGTCAAAAATATCACAAAACCGTCAATACAATATAGAATTTTTGTATCAACTTCAAATAATCATAAAATCCATCAAAGGATGTTGACATATTTGAAATCAAAACTATTTTAGAGAAATATCTCTTTTTTTATATCATTAAAAAGTCACACATTTATAAAGGAAGTAGTTTAAAAGTGATTTTTGAATCAAAGTGTCCCATACCACTTTGAAACTTTTTGAAAGGAATTAACATTTTAAAAACTTCATGTCCATATAAATAAATCCTTAAAAAACATTTTGAAGACATGGAAATTAATTAAAAAGATTTAGAATGATAAATCATTAAAACATTTAAAATTCTGATTTTGAAAAAGAGTACTTTTAAGAAACTCTTAAAATATTCATTTTGAAATAATTTAAAAGTCACATAATTATAAAATAAAACATTTACTTTGAAAATATCCTTATAATCTTGTAAGGGAAACATCGAAAATTTTATAATGGTGGAAAATAGCCGCACCTGCCGTATAAGTTAAAAAACATTCTTACCTTAATTCTGTCGAAATGGTTAAAAAGGACCTTGTTTGGAAAACGACAAAAAGATTCCTTTATAAACTTCTTATATAAAGTCAAAAAAAGGGTATAAATGACTTTAACCCATATTCTGTATAATTTTAAGAATGTTTTGAAATACACTTTCAAGAAACATGGATGTGGATGATAAAGAGGTCCCAGTACATAATTACATATAAACAATCTCGTATAATGAAGAGATTGTGAAATAAACCCCTACCTTGTACTTTTCATTGGTTGAGGGTAGGTTAACCTCTTTTATAATGGTTAAATAATTGTTATTAAATTATAAAAGAATCATATATATTAATATGATATCATATATTATCTTTTAACATTTCTTTGTTAATAATATCTTAGTATTATCGTCGTTTCAGGTGTTAACTTACTCATTTTCTTTTATATTTTTTTTATGTAAGACATGTTTTTCATGGATAGGTTGTATCTTATTCATATACATAATTATATAAAGTCCTTAAAAATTATTTTTAAATCATCAAATGATAATTATACTTGAATGGATACAATGGAGAATGAATCTCATCGCGTTCGTGGAGACGGTAGTCCGTACGTACACACGAGTGACAATATAATTCTTTTGATATTAAAATAATATATGATTGGATATTATATCATATATACAGAATCATTATCATGTTATATTTATTATTTACATGAGTTACACATCATTATTATACCCATCCAAATCATAATATATTGAATAACAATTAAACCACGACGTGGAGACGGTAAGCTGTACGTACGCACGTATGGTGACATGTTATTCAAAGGGTGGATAGAATACTGAATATGGTTGTAACATATTTATAATAACATCACAATATATATAATATAATGGAGTTATTATTTTATAATGGTAATAACAAAGAAGGAAAAAGTGGAAGAATAAAGGAACTTGGAAAAGGGTGGTGAAATCATTACCTCTTCTTTGGGTTCTTCCTTTTGATTTGATCAAAAGGGCTCCTTACGTTTACTTTCTGACTAAAAGAAGGCCTCTAGGATGAATTGAGGTAAATTTAGAGAGAATTTGGGCTGATTTTGGCCAAACCAAAATGCTTTGATGGTGTGAAGTAATAAGAAGGGGGAGTTCCCTTTTATAAGAGGGGTGAGGGGCACCTTTGGAAAAGATAGAAATATTAATTTATAATAAATTCATATTTGGTTTCTAATATCTCAAAATTATATTATTCAAAGGTTAAGGTAGGTATAGGTCGAATACCATTCAACCAATATAATTTAAACAGTATTGGGTTTCTATAATAACCTTATCTTTTAGTTTTAACTCTTAGTTAATTAGTTTGACATTTACCATGTCACTTTGTATTTTTATATTATATAGTTAATAAACATACTATATAAATCCAAGAGACCCCCAAGTGGTACATTAATGATACACCTATAATGATAAAAGTTTCTTCTCCGAGCCTTAGATTTTTATGAATTTAATATTAATTAATAATATAATATTTGTTTTAAAAACTCTTTTATTTCAATTTTGACACTATTCAATAGTTGATTTTTGTGAAACTTATAATAGAATTATTACTTCGAAAAAATTCAATTAAATCAATCATAATATGTCATATTATCCTATAAAATTAGTTTAATTCATTAAAAGTCTCAAATTATATTTATTTTGGTATTTATAATATCAATTATTTTAATTTTTCACTATTATGGTAATTTCTACATCATCATTGTGCCATAAATAAATTAACTTATTTAATTTCGAAAATTTATAAATAAAATATCATTATGTAGGAAATCTTTTTAGATTTCTAATGAATACTTATAGTTGAAAATCCAACACATATAACCCTATGTAAATTTTTTTTTCTAAAAGATATATGCCTGTGTCATTTTTGAATTCATTTTAACTTAATTAAAATAAAGTGTCCCTATCACATACAAGTGGCACCATGGAGACCCAAAATCTACCCAAATATGCCCATGGTCTAACATGTATCAAAAAATAATGTTAGGACACGTTTTATGGAAATTTTTATTATTATAATATTATTTTTAACCCTTATTTACCGGATTTACCTTTTAACCATGGTAAATAAAATATGTACCGATGTAATTATTCAAAATGTCTAAAAATAAAAGATACCTATTTACAAAATTTGAACATCCTAATTCCAAATATGGAATCCATTTTTTCCAAATTCAAAACACAGAAGTGGATGAAATTAATTTAAAATTAATTCCCACTGTCAAAATAAAAAGCGTGTTTTTAAGATATAATAACTGTCAAAAGATTGATACCTGTTTATGTTCGGTTTTAATGTGAAATTATGTCCAATGACCAAAATTGTATTAAATGGTAAAAATATATTCTGAATATAATTTAAAACCACTCACATTCATAATTTATCAATATAAAGTATTTCGATTAAAATAGTTGTTTTTAATTAAAATTTAGTAATTTTCACTATTCATCAAAATATAAGTTTTATCCGAAAAGTTCCATAATTTCACCCTAGGCTAAATTTAATATTCCGAATCCAAAAATGAAGTCCATTTTAAAATATAAAATATATATTTTTTCAAAAAGTAGGTATTACTATTTATAACGGTTCGTTTGATTGGTTGTGGTGTGTGTTAGAACTCGAAGTTGCGTACAACACACACTACTGTATTATTCAAAGGAAAGTGTACCATGGAATCTTGGGATGTTTAATTTTAAATTTTTGATGCCCTAATTTAGTCAAAAGTTTAAAATATTGTATTTAAAAAGGGATCACTATTAAAAGTCGGTAAAAGTGTAATAATGAAAATGAATTTTTTCTTACATTATGTCTAAGAAACACATAATATGGATTCTAAAATTATAAGGATTATATAAAGATTAAAATTTACTTAATACTATTCATAACATCTTTTGAACGGCTTGTTTGGTATGTCATGGTGCACTTGAACTCGGTCTTGTCTGTAGTGCAAGTTATTGAATTATTGTGAAGAAATAACACACTATAAAATCTTGGGGTGTTACAATCTTTCCCATTATCTTTTCATCATCCTTGGTACATTAAGATAGCATTGGTTTTATGCAACAGAAACGTTTTAATTATATTAGGATTTTTTGAGAGGGTTTTTATAGAGTTTCACATTGGGTGTGTGGTCCTTATTATTCCATGGTTTGTATTGAGTGATACCTAGGATCCCTTATAAGAATTCATTTGAGAGTCTCCTAAACACTAGCAGTTTTCTTCATACATGACCTCCATGAAGATGCCACTCTGGGATTGTTAAATGATCTAACATAGACGTCTTATCCTCATTCCAATGTCTCCCTTGTAACATGGATTATGGACTTCTTTGGATTAGTTAATTGGGAACTTTTTTTATCCAATATGATGTTTCCCCGGAATTTTTTCCATCCATGGAGGTTTATGTTTAAAGGGTAATGATTCTAGTAGGGATGGATCTAGATTACACACTTTCTGGTACTGAGGAAAATCAGTTTCAATGGTCTAGTGATTATTTGACCAAGTAACATCAACAAGATTCAGAAATGAACATTATTTAATGTGATTCCAGTAATGGAAAGAAGCATTTATTCTTTCTACAATATGATGTCCATTTAATCCAGGCATCTTTTGACAATTTGGTCAGAGACGATAAATGTTTTTTCCATTTTATCAATGTAAATGGACAGTGGGGATAATTTTATGGAACATATCTTTTTGGAGAATAGTGTTCCATGTGTATCAAGGGATTCTCATAAGAATTTGGATCAAAAAGGATAAATTAGGTTGATGGGGAATCGATTGTTTTGTAGGGTTGAAATCACACTAGGAACTTCACTAAAAGTCTTAGGAGGATACTTTCTAGGCAATTGAGATGGTGGAGCTATCATGGTAAGAATTAGACCATTTCTAATGATAAGACCAATGTTGGGGAGCACTATTATTATATTTTGTAAGAGGTGATGATGTGATCGTGTATCTGGTAGAGTGTTGGCTCAAGATTTAACAGAATATGTTTCATGCTCATATGAAGTGCTTGGAGTTGGATTGGGCATTTAGAAATGAAACATGGACATTTGAATGAAAACATCACAACCCTAGTAGGTTAGGTGATGTTTCCATTATTCCCTAAGGCTTCTCTAGGATGAGATCCTCTAAGGTAGAATGGCTGTAATGAACCATGTGTTGAGACAATGTAAAATTCTAATTGAATTTGAATATTTGGAGATTACTAGTTTGGAAATTCGATAAACCAAGCTTCAAAACAAAATTTTGAGAGTTGGAAAACATCATAGTGTTTTTTTTGATTTTGGATAAGTTATAAGTGGTTTCACAGATGTCTCATTGAGTTTTAGGTGTGTTGGACCCAAAAAAATCTAAAATGCTTGTGTGGCCTTTGTAGGGAGAACAATTTTTATGAAACCATGTGTCCCCCATCAACAAACTACGTGGCTTCTTTCATTGGAGCTGAACATCTAGCATGGGATACACTTGGTTTATCGAAACTATGCACCTATTCCACACATTAAATTTCAAATTGAATGTATTCTTGAACTATTCATTGTATAGTGGGCACATGATTTGGATTTCTGTGTGACCCAAACTACAAGATGTGTTTATTAAATAAATTAAATTCAAATTAAAATTAAAAAATTAACATAAAATAAATGGTAAATGAAAATAATGAAATGTTTTAATAATAATAATAATATATTTTTTAAGATTATGGTAATTATTATTATGTTTATTTTGATATATTTTAGGAAATCCCTGAAAGGGTATCTCCCCTAACTACCTTATGTTATAGGTGCTCGACCCAACCCCCATGCCACCCGACCTCCATCCTCATGGCCTCATTCATCAGAAGATTTCAATTTTATTTCCTTATGATAATAATGTGATTCCATTAGGGAATGTGGTGGCACTCTTGGGTCATCAATGGGTTTGTTTTGGAAAACACATACGAAGGAAAAGTGTTTAGGCTCTCCCATCATATAATTCAATATATTGGCACTCGCTGCATTGGTTTTGAGTTGTGGTTTTTAAAGGCGATTTACCCATGTATTCATAGGTATCCATATATATATATATATGTATATAATCATATTATATATATATATATATATATATATTAACTCATGATATCATGAATATATATTGTCACAACCCGACCTTACCGGTCTCGAGCTGCAACTACAACAAGCCAGCCTCTATAGGCCAGGGGCTGCTGACAAGCGCCGAAGGCATAACAATATCGAGGAGGCATTTTCCTATGTACCTGTACACACACACAGCCCATTCAATGAAAAAGTAAAGAGTAAAAAAGGAAACCAAAGTATGGAATACAGTATCCCAACCAAAACATGCATCGACCTCTAAAACAGAACAAGTAAAGTGCTAAAAAGTAGACTGAAAAGTAAACTGAACAGTAAAGGGAAAAACACACGCACAACTAGAATGGTGCCGCAACCTTTCAACATGTATACAAAATTAAACTTCTGGTGAGTCTCTCACCTGAAAGTCTTACTATGAACACTAAATTCCGCCCAATCTCATGCGTCCTCTATGCTCCTCCATAGTCTCGATCGACCTGTCTGTCGTCTACAAGGGCACACAAAGTGCGGGCATAGCCCAAGCATGGGTGAGTTAAAAGATACTCAATATGATGCCCCAAAAGCTTGAGGGAGCAATAAAGGAGGTACTAAAGAGGTGAGTAGTAGACAGAACAAAGAATAGTTAAAGAGTACAGTAAATAGTATGCAGCTCAACCCAACAAGAGAAAGGAAGAAGACTCATCCAAACAAGAGGAGATAGACATGGAAAGCTTGTGGCATACCCCACGCATCTTGACCCCTCATAGAAATAGAGTAACTGAACCCAAGGAGTGGGAACGAAATTAGGGTGTATATATATATGTTCCTAATAAGAAACCCAAATGAGTGTGTAAGGGGATCTCCATCTCTATGCAAAACCTAAGAAAAGTCTCCAACAGTTCTAAGGATATCCATCACTGATGCCCAAATGTCCTGCACATCAAATTTGACTCATCGCTGAACCGTACAACCAAGGGTCCCGCTCTGATAATCATAGAGAAAAGTCTCTGACTAGCCTCATAGAAATGGTTGTATCTGAAGGAAGTCATCGGGTAACCCACTACCCAAACCCGATGGAGGGTAAACCCTAAGAGGTCGTCGCATAACCCACTACCCAGCCCCACTGGAGCATAAAACCTATGCTCAACGGGTAACCCACTGCTCTTCCCCACATGAGGGTAAACCCTAAGGTCAATGGATAACCCACAGCCCAGTCCCACTGGAGGGTAATCCTTGACACCCTGGAGGGTAACCCACTACCCAGCCTTGTTGGAGGGTAAACTCGGAACTGGTCTGATAACTCCGTACTGCATGTGCCATCATTGGGGGTCACTAACATCACTACCTTTAGTTGGTTTTGAGTTCATAAAAATAACCTCCAAACAATTCCCATTCATGTTTCCACAGTTAATGTGATCTCGAATGATGATCTACATGCCCAAATAGATTACATCGTTGCAATCCTCGCAGAAAAACATGTGAGATAGACTATTTACTCGCTTGAAATGGAATCCGGAAGAAAAAGTTTTTTTACACCACTTTATGCCAATACGACGTCTCGTGGGGCCCACTAATCGGTCTCGTAAAAGGTTGGGAAAACTGCTCCATTGTGATTCTATCAGAAAAACATGCTAAATCGACTATTCGTTCGCCCCGAGTGGACATCTAATTAAAAAGTCACAAAACGATGCAGGCAGCTTGAAAAACATCCCATGGGGCCCATGCCTCAAATATGGCATCAACACTTGAGACCACCGTAGAATACTTCATCAGGACACCAGGGTCACAACACCGCTGACGGTGCTTAAAATGGACTCCAGATGTGCTTGCGTCATCTGAAAAAAGAATCCCGGCGACGCGCTAAGTAACACTTAACGAGCATGTTGTGCCACCGAGCTCCCATATCAGGAATTAAAAATCCCAAGAACCATATCAAAACCTCCATCTTTATTAGTGGGTTTCTTCACCATAGATGAAATGTGAATCTGACACTCGGTTTGCATGTTAGAAGCGTTTTAAAGCCAACCAACGGAGATAGGGTGGGCTGGACCAGTTCGGCCGGTCCACCGCGTCCTGCGGTTCACCGCGTTGGCCACACTTCTTCACCTAGACCGGCATGAGCTGGTTCAACTCTTTTCTATGGGACCTGAATTTCACGGATCCCAGTCCACTCCTGGGGTCACGATGACCCCAGTCTCCCACTGCATGTCGACTCGCGAAGTCGGCCGACCAGCTCACCCGCGCAGACCGCCACTGACTGGGGAGCCCGTTGCGCCGCCACCAGGCAAGCTCACCATGCCACCCCTTGAGGAGCCTGATCCACCGTCGTCACTCACCAGACCACCCTAGAACCACCGGAGAATAATATTTCTGGCCAGAAAACATCCTATGGCTACCCCAGAAGCCCCGGGACTCGAATTTTAGATCTGAAAAGAGCGTTGGAAGCTCGAATCGAACCCTAAACATCTATGACCTAAACTAGACAAATAACCCATATTTTGACGCTATATATTATGCTTAAAGAATGTGTGGAGAATTAAAATGAAAACCCAATGAATCCTACCTTGTAGGGCATAGCCCGTCCCTCCACAAATGAGCTGGCGTAGCTGCAATTGCCTTGGAGAGGTGGGGAGAGGAGCTTGAAGAAGGTGGATCCTTTTTTGGGAGATCATTCTCCAGGGATATTGTAAGGGGGAAGAAGGGGGGGATGAGGATGTGTTTACATAGGGAACATAATTTAAAAAATCAATAAATTTTAAACACCCACCAGTTGGCTCTTACCCGAACTCTCAACGGGGTCGAGGTTAAGCCGCTCCTAGGGTGAAATCCACATTCTAAGAGAAATGGTGGTCTAAGAATTTTAATAATTGCCTTCATTAATAAGATATATTGATTAATTCTAAGGCCTCTAAATTACTAAAATTCCCCTGGTGGTGTTTTCCACAGAAGGGCCACACCCGCAAAAGTTACACCCCTCATAGGGTAAAAAACACGCTCTGGAATCAATAGTGCTCTCAACTTTTCAATATGAGAAACTATTTAGGAGTTATTCTATTTATTTGGAATGTATACTGTGAATGCACTTAAAATTTAATTCTGACCACACTGGGGCTCGGAATCACATGCCATCTGAACGCCCTGCTCTAGAATGACATCAAGAAAATTCAATGTCTCACAGGCTCAAAACACAGGTTCTTATATATATATTGGGACTAGGTCCTCTTATTTATATATATGGAAAAAAATATGTGTGTGAGTATAAGAAAGTATATTCCTATATAAGCTTATATTAAATGATCCACTTATACAAATTCATGGCCATAAAGATATGTACATAGGGTATAGGTGTCGTTATGTATATGAGAAAGTGCATATGTTTAGATGCGGGAAGGAGATACATCATGTGGTCACCGATGAAAATGTTATGTGATGAAGTGTTTGGCTCAGCCTTCTTATTCAAGAGGATGGATCCCTTTCATTTGAACCTAAAAATTCAAGAATTAATTAATTTCTTTCCTTCTCATCTTTATATATTTCTAGAATGAAATGATTCATTTTTGGAATCAATGGTTCTTAATAATTAATTGATTCAGACTCTTGAAATGATGTTAAATGATGCTAAATGATTTTTTTGTAAACAATGGAATGTTTTTATTACAAAACCACATGGTGATGTGCGATGTCATCAACTGAAAAATAATATATGCACTACCTTTTATTTTCATCATTAATGTTGGATTAATGACTTTTTTCTTTCACCATATTCCATAGTTTCTTATATTCCTATGAATGAAATGATTTGTTTTCGACATTGTTCTCATGACATGAATTGGCCATTAAAATTGAAATTCCATGTCTAAAATTACTTTCATGTTTCAAATCCAGGTAATTATGAATTTTACCCTATTACATGAATTATAAAAAATAAAATGCTTGTGAAATGGTTTTACTTTAGTGACTAGGGTTAAATAAGGGGTTCTGAATTAAGGATCCCTTGTATGGACACTCGTTCCTTCTTGTTAGATTTTTTATTGATTAGTAGGCACACTGGGAACGAAACCAAATATTCCTCAGTTGGGTTAACTAGGAATTTTTATATTTATTTTTAGATTAGTGGTGTCGGTTACTTTAAAGATACCTTTTGGACACGTTCTAACAATCGATTCGTTGAACCATGCCTACAAAGAGGCTTGGGCCCATATTTATGATACCACATACAAACTTGAAGGATAGTAGTTGAATTGTTTCACTATTCTTGGAGTGAAACATGAGACTTCTTTCCTGGTTCATCATAGAAAGAATCCTTGAATATGATCTTATGTAGATGTCCTTGAGAAATACTTGAAAGTCCTACTAGATTTTTATGGATGGGCTCAGCGTGTATCCATATACTTTGAAAGTGGTATTCAAATTGAATTAATGAAATGATTAATAAATTGTTTCAATATGAATAATGGTCCTATGTTATGATGAAAATGTAGGAATGTTACCTCGAAGACCAAACACAAGCTTAGGGTTAGTACACCAGCTTACATATTGTCTCACCAAAATTAACAGTGAAGGATCTTATGGATCAGATTATCTAGATTTGGCCAAAGTTGGTAATTGGATGGGTGTCCATGTGGAAACTGGTTAAATGCAAATAAGTATTTATTATTTCAATGTTTCATAAATATAAAATGAAACAATACATAATATATATTGCTAGAAAGTGCTGGGATAGAAACCATGTGTTCTGATCTATAGAGATTTTATCTCACACCCATCTCGGGTACAATTTCTACCTGAGTAGAAATTATGTTTGTTGTTTTAGTAAAAGGGAAGAATCCAACTTCAAATTAGTTGATTTGAATTTTAGGATGAAGATGGGGAAGAGGACCTTTATGGTGTTAGATATTATCCTGAATCTAGTTGTGGGTTCGATATTCTTTTTTTTACATTCTATCAATTAATTAAATTTTTATAACTTATACTTATAACATCGTGGTTCATACATTGATTACTATTATTTGGAATTGGCCACTTTTATATTGAGTTATTATATTTTTCATATGCTCCTTTTTAATTTCTCTATTACTGATTCTACTACTTTATTGTTGTTATCGTATTATTTAACCATTGTGTGGCTCTAATATCAGTGGTATAGTTTCTCCCCCACACCACCAATAGAAACTTGCTGCAAGTTGACAGACTTTGGAATATGGGGAGGTGTACTTGTGGCCATGTGACCCACCTATCCTTCCACCATCATAGTGTTAAATAAGTCTAGGAAATTTCTTAGATGAATATGAAGAACTAGTATCCTTTTTCATTTATCAACTATAATTTTTACATGTTGAGGGAATATTGTGATTTCTCTAATATTGATTTGAGTTCAGGGTTTCATAAATTTAGATTTCAAACTTTTAACACACTATGGACTTCTTTTAGAAGTAGGTATAGCCTTTATGAGTTCATTGTGACGTCGTTCGGGTTGATGAATGCACCTACATTGTTTATGGGCTTGATGAAA
This sequence comes from Viscum album, assembly GCA_963277665.1. Taxonomy (NCBI): domain Eukaryota; kingdom Viridiplantae; phylum Streptophyta; class Magnoliopsida; order Santalales; family Viscaceae; genus Viscum; species Viscum album. The sequence continues at coordinate 1,928,209,835 of OY728160.1, forward strand.
AGAATACTGCATATGTACTGAGATATGTTTGTTGTTTTTTTGTCAAAAAAATCTTATAGTACTCCGTGACTCATGAATACGACACCCTGCATCGTGAAATCATCCCGAGTTCCCTAAGAGACCATCAATTATACTCTAACCCATATATGATTAAAAATAAAATTGATCAGGTACATTTCATGGGTAACATAATCTAGAAGGAGGTCATATTTGTGGACCCAGAGAAGGTTAAGGTAGTGGTTTATTGGGAGTAGACCATGATTTTTTTTGATATCTATATATTTATGGGGTTTTCAGGATACTATTGTTGGATCATCTAATAATTTTCCCTATTTTAAGGAACTCTTTTGGGATTCCATAATACATGAATAATGTTTGAAATTATAGATTCATGTTATAATGACTTCTAGGTGTTGACAAATCATTTGGCTACCACAACAATCTTGATTATTCCAAAGATAGGAAAGGAGTGTATGATGTTTTTTGTTTCTTATGGAAGTGGTCTTGGAGTAGTTTTAATGGATGTAGATCGAGTTTTGGCATATGGGTCTCGACATTTGAGGACAAATGAATGGAACTACCCTAAACACATTATCGAGTTAGCTGTAGTTGTTTTTGCATTAAATTTTTGGTAGTATTTTCTGTTGTGCAACAATTTTATTATATATACAGATCACAAGATAATAATTCATAAAAATTCAGAATGATACTTGAATCTACAAAATTGGATAGGGGTTGATTATATGTAGTCATTCAACATTGATCTAGAATATTTGTCCAATAAGGGATATTATGTCGCTGACATTTTAAGATGGAAAAATCTTACTCAGGATGTTCAGGAGTCTAGTTTTGAGTGTAAGTTGGGGACTTTTCTAGATGAGATGTTTGTTTTTGTTCAATATAGATAAGAAAAGATGACTGTCATATCATTTTTTAGAGGAGTTAACATTTTTGGGATGAATTTGGGAAATATAATAAAATGATTCAGAATGTTTGGCCATTCGGGAAATTGCTAAAGGGTGGGAGACACCATCATATTGAAGAATGGAAGAGGATGAGAACATCAATTTCATGATGGGTGTTGTTGGGCCATTGAGTGTACAAGAATATATTATGTGATAATTTCATGCCTCAAAGTGGGTGGTGCATCTAGGTGTCACCAAAATTTATCGTGACCAATGAAAATAGTTTGGTGGCTGAGAATGAAAAAGGACACATCAGGGTTTGTGACATGATGATACACATATAAATAGGTGAATTACAAGGATAAAAAACCTAGTGCATTACTAATGTAATTAAAAATTTTATAATGGAATTAATATGACATTAGCTTGTATCATATATTTGGTAACCCAAAGACACCTCGAAGAATGATGATATTTGGGTAATTTTTTACTACTTGAAAAAATTAGTAAATTTCATACAGGTAGGATAGAATTTCTCGGTAGATTAGTTGGGGTACTTTTACATTTTGGAGATTATCTATCTAGATAGGGTGAAAAATACTACTATTTCATAAAATGACTCATGATTTACTTCACGCTTCTGGAATGGCTTATAGAAGGTGCTTAGTAAATAGGTTTTATATAGATTAACATTCCACCCATTGACAGATGGGCGATAAGAATATTCTATATAGGAGATTAAGGATATGATGTGGGAATATAATCTTGAATTTTTTACGCCATTGGAGATGAAATTAGATTTGGTGAATTTTACCTATAAAAACCATGATCTGGTGACTATTCAGATGGAACCATATAAGGATCTTCATGGTATGCCATGTATATCACCTCTATGCTCGATTGAGGTTCGTGATTTTGAGATGATGGGATATACTCTCATACATGATATGTCACAGTGGGTTCAATTGATTTGAAAACACAAGGTTATTAATCAGATCGGGAAGAAGTCATATACTCATAGACATCGATGAACCCTGCGGATTATTGAGGGAGATTATTGTAGAGACCCGAATCTTGACTTACATGGACTTTAAATTACTTTTGCGGAATACTTAGTACATAACTAAAAATACACACACAAGGATCGTAATAGTTTAGTGTCTTTGGAAACTCGGAACGTAATCTTCTAATCGTGGTGAAAGATCTCCAATATCTCCCATAAAGATCTTCCCCTTTTTTTACCTAAAACCTTTCTTTATATCCTGGGGAAAAGAAAACATAAAAGGGTGAGCTCAAATGCTCAGTAAGGGTAAACAAAAGAAATATAAATCTCATCGTATACACAAGCGCATAACTTTTGGAAATCTTAACCTGTAAAAGAGTGCATAATTTCATAACATGGGAAAAATCATGGCAGTGAAATGTAATCACAATAATCATAACTTAAAACATTAAACTTTTTGGCATACACACATAATCATAGAAAATCATTTCTTGTTGGTCAAGACTCATTGCCAGGACTATCATAGTGGACAAAGTCCCTTTCTGAATCGAGTAACCCTCGTTCCAGTCCTGTTTCACTGAACCGGTATAACCTACCGTTCCAGCCCTATCTATCACATGAGATATAAAATCTTTACCCAATGCATTGGAGGGAGATATAGGTCCCACCCATCTTATAATGAATCCTTTCTTATGTGTGCCACATAATCATAAACCATACATCAGAGCGTAACCCATGTAATAAAAATGGGATTCTTAAACAACATGACATCATAAAACAATTCATATAAGATAAAGGAATTAATAAAAATATTTCCATCACAAAATAATCATACCAATGAAATAATCGGGATAAAAACAGAACCATTTTATTATCTTAGATGGAAAATAATTTTGATAAAATACTTGAACTCTATTCTTGAGGAAAATATCCTTTCTACTTCAAAAACATTTTTCCTTTCATAACATGTCATACGATTTTAAAATAAAAGAAGTTGATTAAAAATAAACTTGAAAACTTGTAAAGGAAGCCTCTTAGAATTAATGTTTTAAAAATCCATTCATGGTGTATATGTTAAAAAAGAACATTCTTCTCGTACTTTTGTCGGAAAAGTCAAAAAGTACCTTGTACGAAAAACGAAAAAATATTCCTTTCATATCTTTTACTAAAAACTCACCGAAGGGTAAAATTGGATTTAAACAATTGTATAATTATGGAAATAATATTAAATATTGAGGAAACATGGATGTGGATGATAAAATACACCCCAGTAAATGCCAAAGTAAAAACAATCTCGGATAAAAATGAGATTGTGATATTTTCCCTTACCTTAGGTCCGACTTTCTTTGTACGTGTCCAAAACTCCTATATAATGATTTAAATAATGTTATTGACTTATTAAAGAATCATATTCATTGTTATGATATCATATATGGTTCTCTTATGGCTTTATATTACCCGGTCTTTTGTAAATTAATGTTAAAGTAGCATTTTGGGTAAAATCGTCTCATTTTTCATTCGTGTTTTTAACTTGTAATTATTAATATGATTACTTGGATCATGATTACTTATATACAGAATGTAAAACATGATTTATATATAATATATATTCAGAATATACAAATATATATAATATATATATAATGGAATGAAATACACCGTTCATGGAGACGGTAGTCCGTACATACGCATGAACGCTGTTTTCCTTTCCTTATTGTCTTGAATGGAAGTAAGTAGATGACATACATATATATATATATACATGAATCCAGTAGCTTTATAATGTCATATATTTCATTATTATTTCTTATATATACTTTATAATCATTCTTAAATGGTTAACATGGAGAATGAATCTCATCGCGTCGTGGAGACGGTAGTCCGTACGTACGCACGAGCGATGACATCGTTCCCATGGTCGTGGAATTGTGTTAAAGTGTATGTATACTATTTCAGTATCAATATAAATTTATAATAATCATATATAGTTACTCATTACACCTTTATACCCATCCAATTAAGGTGGTGGTGGAAAATAGATTACACCACGGCGTGGAGACGGTATTCCGTACGTACGCACGCGCGGTGATTTCGTTTTCCGTAGGATGGATAGAAGGTTAATTAGGATTGTTTAATACTTATAATAAAATATCAGCATATGAGTGATACTGATGTTATTACTTCATAATGAAACAACCTAAGAAGAAGAAGTGGAAGAAGAAATAAAGGTGAAAGAATTGGTAACGGAAATTACCTCTTCTTTGAAGCGCCTCTTTGAGACCTCCTCTTAGGGCACTAAAATTGGTCTTTGAGGAAGACCAGAACATCTAGGATTATTCTAGGTAAGTGGAGAAGAGATTTTTTCAGGGGTTGGCCGAGCTTGAATTCTCAAATTGGTGTGAGGAGGAGAGGGAGGAGGTGTCCTTTTATAAGGGAGGAGAGGGGCACCTTAGGAATATCTCAAAATATTATTTTATATTAAAGTCAAAATCGGTTTATAATGGTTCCAAAGGGTCTTATTTCGAAGCTAAAGTGGGGATGGGTCGAAATCCTATCAACCAATAGGATTTAGACAAGTTTAGGTTAATATTTTAACCTTATCAATTAGATTTAACTCTAAGTTAAATAATTTAACTTTTACCGTGTCTTTTTGTTTTCTTTCACTATATAGTTAATACACTTACTATAACATGCCAAACGAACCCCAAATTGTTTATTATTAATATATATATCCTTGTATAAGTCATTTGGCCAAACCTTAGATTTTTAGGAATAAAATATCAATTAATAATATAATATTTGATTTAAAAACTATTTAGTGTCAATTTTGACACTATTTGATATATGATTTTTGTGAAAGTCATTACAGAATTATATGTTCGAACCAAGTTGATTAAATCAACACTAATATATCATAGTAACCTAGAAAATTAGTGGAAGTCATTAAAAGTCTAAAATTACATTTATTTTGGTGTTTATAATATCAATTATGTCAATATTTCATTAACAAAATAATTACTGCATCATCTTTGTGTCATAAATAAATTAAATTATTTGATGTCTAAAAATTACAAATAAAATACCATAATGTAGGAAATCATTTTTTATTTATAATGAATATTTAAAATCTATTTTATCTTATGTATTACCCTATATTAAAAATGTTTTAGTAAATAAACTTTGATTTTAACTCTTTTAACTCTTCTTTGAATTAAATAATAATAAATGTCCTAATCTAATCCAAGTGGGCCTAAATGATAATATTTTACACTTAAGGTTGTTTTTGGTCGAGATAAACTTGTCCAATAGGATTAGGACATGTGTTAGGGTAATATTAATATCATTTTTACCCTTAATTACTCTATTTACTTTTAACCGTGGTAAATAAAAGTAAAAAGTTACTATTCACCAAAAATATTTTCATCTCATTGAACCACATTTTACTTACTGACATAAACCGTGTCTCTAGGATTTTTTAAATTCCATTCACAGAAGCGGTAAAATTACGTTTTATGAAAAAATCATTTTTTTAACTACCACTTAGTAGTTTCACTATTCATCAAAAATTGAAGGTTTTCAGAAAAATGCCAAAATATCATCCTAAGCTATATTTCATATTCCGAATTCAAAAATGAAGTCTATTTTACCAAATTCATGACATAGAAGTTGCATTAATTAATTTTATAATTAAATCCCGCTGTTAAAACAAATAGCGTGTTTTTAAGAAACAACATCTATCAAAAGATTGACACTTGTTTATGTCTGGTTTAAATGTGCAATTACATCTAATGACCAAAATTTTATTACATTGTAAAAATATATTCTAAATATACTTTAAAACCACTCAAATTAATAATTTATCACTATTAATTATTTTGATTAAAAAATTTGTTTTTAATTATAATTTAGTAATTTTCACTATTCATCATAATATGAAAGTTATCTGAAAAGTACCAAAATTTCACCTTAGGCTAAATTCGATACTCCGAATCCAAAAATGAAGTCCATTTTGAGAGCTAAAATTTCTAAAATTTTAAAAAGTGGTTATTACTATTTATAATGGCTAGTTTTAATAATATTTTAATAGCATATCGTTGTTTAGTAAACTTAGTATTGCGTACTACACACGCTATCGAGGAAGGTTGCGATTGCGTGTAATGCAAGGAAAGTCAAGGATGCGTGTTGTGCAAGCTCTTTTTGGTGTAGCATACAACACAAGACATTAATAAAAATAAAAATAATAGTTTTCATAAAATCTCGTGCTGTTACATTCTACCCCCCTTAAAATGAATTTCGCCCTCGAAATTCTTCAGTGTTATAAATAGTTTACTATTCGAAAGTTTCTTTAATAGAAACCCACATCGTAAAAAGGAATACCAAAACTTGTCTTTAAAAACTAAAGTATGAAATGTAACGATTACCCAAATAAACTAATCACTGGGTTTCCACAAGGTGAAAATATGGATATGGAAGAGAAATCTAACCATCATGTTTTGATGGAGAGTGGTAGAGAACATGGCTATGGAAAAGCCAGTAATCACAAATCCATAGATTTGTGATGATATAAGGTACCATCTGATTCATCAGGTATAAGATCACTAGGACAACATTTTTGGTTTTCAAGATCATTTCCCTAAAGTTGAAAATTTGCTTAGAATAAATACTTACTTTATTTTGGTACAATCGCACTGTTGTTCATGCCTTGAACAATTTCCACTTCATCGCTTAAATAAATGAAGTTGAATTTGTTATTCGTGAAGTGTTAGCAGATCATGTGATATAATGACGGCTCATTCCATCTCTCTCAAACAAAAGGTTAGCAAAAATTATATACATAAGTCGATCTATAGTGAGATTAATCATATATGGTTCCTAAAATTGACTTATACATCATATATCATACTGCTTAATATAATAAAACTAGTTTCTACTAAACAGGGACTTCCTATAGGCCAGTGGTAGGTGATAAAGGCCAGTCGCACTTCGGTTGTGGGTTCGATTCCCATAGCCTTGTCCTACGCGATGGGTTGTCGCCCGTCCTGCAGGTTTTCCTTTTTCTAAAACTATATTACTATAACATCCCATCAATAAAATCGAAAAAAAACTTCTATCCTTAAACAATACTAACTTATGTCCAACATAATCCATTCCAATCTTTAGGCTTATCCATAATAATGTATTCCACTCTCATAACATAGTGAAAACGATTACCAAAGATTTAATACCATCGTTGAACCCCATATATCATAAGATATGTTTTGTTGGTCACATTCCAAACATTCAAAGTCCTTAATCATGTATTCTCTTGAATACCCATTGAACCTTAGTGAAAAAACATGAATGCAGTTAAAAGATAACACTTTCCACATACCAAAATCCTCAAAATTCTATATACTCAAACCATGATATCACTTAGTCCTTGTATCAATCATGAGCTCATGAATACTGTCAAACATTTCATTTTCTCTTTATCCCTTCATTATGCACATATCATCTACTTTCCAAAATATTTGAATCACTTTTCATGGTTACCAGTACCTTAAAATTATTGAAAACCACAATAGACCAATACATAAATATTTGAATACATCATAAAAGTACCTCAACAACATTATTCTTGAATACCAATACATAAACACTTCAGTCCATCCAATTCAATGATTGTCCTGGAATATGTCCTTCCTTGATTTAGAAGTAACTTTTTAGGTCAGGGCATTGAGTTGGGTAATTCCCATGTTCTCCGCAAATAAGACATTGAACTCCATAACAGTCTGTCACTCTATGACCCTTTTCTCCACACAGATAACATCGGTCCCTCCATTAACTAAAACACAAAAAGAATCTTGTGAGAGGCAAAAATCATAATAAAGGGAGAGTAACTTCAATATCTAACATCTTTGGTTTAATCTAATATCGTTACCATAGTTCTAGGACTATATCCTATACGTATACTTATCCTTAGGGACATCCCTAGACATACCTTAGAAATATCTCTAGGGATCTCACTAACGTTTTCGCATACTAGTTTCCAAAGGCTGACTAAACCTTTCCTCTGATACCAACTGTAGAGACCCGAATCTTGACTTACATGGACTGTAAATTACTTTTTCGGAATACTTAGTACATAACTAAAAATACACACACAAGGATCGTAATAGTTTAGTGTCTTTGGAAACTCGGAACGTAATCTTCTAATCGTGGTGAAAGATCACCAATATCTCCCATAAAGATCTTCCCCTTTTTTTACCTAAAACCTTTCTTTATATCCTGGGGAAAAGAAAACATAAAAGGGTGAGCTCAAATGCTCAGTAAGGGTAAACAAAAGAAATATAAATCTCATCGTATACACAAGCACATAACTTTTGGAAATCTTAACCTGCAAAAAAGAGCATAATTTCATAACATGGGATAAATCATGGCAGTGAAATGTAATCACAATAATCATAACATAAAATATTAAACATTGTGGCATACACACATAATCATAGAAAATCATTTCTTGTTAGTCAAGACTCATTGCCAAGACTATCTTAGTGGATAAAGTCCCTTTCTGAATCGAGTAACCCTCGTTCCAGTCCTGTTTCACTGAACCGGTATAACCTACCGTTCCAGCCCTGTCTATCTCATGAGATATAAAATCTTTACCCAATGCATTGGAGGGAGATATAGGTCCCACCCATCTTATAATGAATCCTTTCTTATGTGTGCCACATAATCATAAACCATACATCATAGCGTAACCCATGTAATAAAAATGGGATTCTTAAACAACATGACATCATAAAATAATTCATATAAGATAAAGGAATTCATAAAAATATTTCCATCACAAAATAATCAAACCAATGAAATAATAGGGATAAAAACAGAACCCTTTTATTATCTTAGATGGAAAATAATTTTGATAAAATACTTGAACTCCATTCTTGAGGAAAATATCCTTTCTACTTAAAAAACATTTTTCCTTTAATAACATGTCATACGATTTTAAAATAAAAGAAGTTGATTAAAAATAAACTTGAAAACTTGTAAAGGAAGCTTCTTAGAATTAATGTTTTAAAAATCCATTCATGGCGTATAAGTTAAAAAAGAACATTCTTCTCGTACTTTTGTCGGAAAAGTCAAAAAGTACCTTGTACGAAAAATGACAAAATATTCCTTTCATATCTTTTACTAAAAACTCACCGAAGGGTAAAATTGGATTTAAACAATTGTACAAGTATGGAAATAATATTACATATTGAGGAAACATGGATGTGGATGATAAAATAAACCCCAGTAAATGCCAAAGTAAAAACAATCTCGGATAAAAATGAGATTGTGATATTTTCCCTTACCTTATTTCCGACTTGCTTTGTACGTGTCCGAACCTCATGTATAATGATTTAAATAATTTTATTTACTTATTACAGAATCATATTCATTGTTATGATATCATATATGGTTCTCTTATGGATTTATATTACCCGGTCTTTTGTAAATTCACGTTAAAGTAGCATTTTGGGTAAAATCGTCTCATTTTTCGTTCGTGTTTTTAACTTGTAATTATTAATATGATTACTTGGATCATGATTACTTATATCCAGAATGTAAAACATGATTTATATATAATATATATTCAGAATATACATATATATATAATATATAGATAATGGAATGAAATACACCGTTCATTGAGACAGTAGTCCGTACGTACGCATGAACGCTGTTTTCCTTTCCTTATTGTCTTGAATGGAAGTAAGTAGATGACATACATATATTTATATACATGAATCCAGTAGCTTTATAATGCCATATATTTCATTATTATTTCTTATATATACTTTATAATCATTCTTAAATGGTTAACATGGAGAATGAATCTCATCGCGTCGTGGAGACGGTAGTCCGTACGTACGCACGAGCGATGACATCATTCCCATGGTCGTGGAATTGTGTTAAAGTGTATGTATACTATTTCAGTATCAATATAAATTTATAATAATCATATATAGTTACTCATTACACATTTATACCCATCCAATTAAGGTGGTGGTGGAAAATAGATTACACCACGGCGTGGAGACGGTATTCTGTACGTACGCACGCGCGTTGATTTCGTTTTCCGTAGGATGGATAGAAGGTTAATTAGTATTTTTTCATACTTATAATAAAATATCAGCATATTAGTGATACTGATGTTATTACTTCATAATGAAACAACGTAATAAGAAGAAGTGGAAGAAGAAATAAAGGTGAAAGAATTGGTAACGGAAATTACCTCTTCTTTGAAGCGCCTCTTTGAGACCTCCTCTTAGGGCACTAAAATTGGTCTTTGAGGAAGACCAGAACCTCTAGGATTATTATAGGGAAGTGGAGAAGCGATTTTTTCAGGGGTTGGCCTAGCTGGAATGCTCAAATTGGTGTGAGGAGGAGAGGGAGGAGGTGTCCTTTTATAAGGGAGGAGAAGGGCACCTTAGGAATATCTCAAAATATTATTTTATTTTAAAGACAAAATCGGTTTATAATGGTTCCAAAGGGTCTTACTTCGAAGATAAAGTGGGGATGGGTCTAAATCCTATCAACCAATAGGATTTAGACAAGTTTAGGTTATTATTCTAACCTTATCAATTAGATTTAACTCTAAGTTAAATAATTTAACTTTTACCGGGTCTTTTTGTTTTCTTTCACAATATAGTTAATACACTTACTATAACATGCCAAAAGAACCCCAAATTGTTTATTATTAATATATATATCCTTATCTAAGTAATTTGGCCGAACCTTAGATTTTTAGGAAAAAAATAACAATTAATAATATAATATTTGATTTAAAAACTATTTAGTGTCAATTTTGACACTATTTGATATATGATTTTTGTGAAAGTCATAACAGAATTATATGTTCGAAAAAAGTTGATTAAATCAACACTAGTATATCATAGTAACCTAGAAAATTAGTGGAATTCATAAAAAGTCTAAAATTACATTTATTTTGGTGTTTATAATATCAATTATGTCAATATTTCATTAATAAGATAATTACTGCATCAACTTTGTGTCATAAATAAATTAAATTATTTGATGTCTAAAAATTACAAATAAAATACCATTATTTAGGAAATCTTTTTAGATTTCTAATGAATATTTATAATCGAATTTATCTTATGTATTACCCTATATTAAAAATGTTTTAGTAAATAAACATTGATTTTAACTCTTTTAACTCTTCTTTGAATTAAATAATAATAAATGTCCTAATCTAATCCAAGTGGGCCTAAATGATAATATTTTACACTTAAGGTTGTTTTTGGTCGAGATAAACTTGTCCAATAGGATTTGGACATGTGTTAGGGTAATATTAATATCATTTTTACCCTTAATTACCCTATTTACTTTTAACCGTGGTAAATAAAAGTAAAAAGTTACTATTCACCAAAAATTATTTTCATCTCGTTGAACCACATTTTACTTACTGACATCAACCGTGTCTCTCGGATTTTTTAAATTCCATTCACAGAAGCGGTAAAATTAAGTTTTATGAAAAATTCAGTTTTTTAACTACCACTTAGTAGTTTCACTATTCATCAAAAATTGAAGGTTTTCAGAAAAATGCCAAAATTTAATCCTAAGCTATATTTCATATTCCGAATTCAAAAATGAAGTCTATTTTACCAAATTCATAACATAGAAGTTTCATTAATTAATTTTATAATTAAATCCCACTGTTAAAACAAATAGCGTGTTTTTAAGAAACAATATCTATCAAAAGATTGACACTTGTTTATGTCTGGTTTAAATGTGCAATTACATCCAATGAACAACATTGTATTAAATTGTAAAAATATATTCTAAATATACTTTAAAACCACTCAAATTAATAATTTATCACTATTAATTATTTTGATTAAAAAAGTTGTTTTTAAATATAATTTAGTAATTTTTATTATTCATCAGAATATGAAAGTTATCCGAAAAGTACCAAAATTTCACCTTAGGCTAAATTCTATACTCCGAATCCAAAAATGAAGTCTATTTTGAGAGATAAAATTTCTAAAATTTTAAAAAGTGGTTATTACTATTCATAACAACTAGTTTTAATAATATTTTAATAGCATATCGTTGTTTAGTGAAACTCAATATTGCGTACTACACACGCTATCGAGGAAGGTTGCGATTGCGTGTAATGAAAGGCAAGTCAAGGATGCGTGTTGTGTAAGCTCTTTTTGGTGTAGCGTACGACACAAAACATTAATAAAAATAAAAAGAATATTTTTCATAAAATCTCGGGCTGCTACAATTATGTAGTCCTTCTGGTGTTAACATTAATGGGTTACCAAATGATATGAACATAGATAATGTTGGCCTCTAGATTGGTTGGACCATTTGAGTTTGTGGAGAGAACTGGTCTAGGGGAATACCTATTAGATACTCAGCATATGTGCAGTTCCATGTATGATGTTTTTCATTTGTCGAAACATCATTGGAATCCCCTTGAACCTTATCATGTGGTCAATGTGGATGGCAGTAATCTTGAGTCCAATGAATCATTTGTGCATCATCTGATATGTTTGGTGAATCACAATGAGAAACTATTTCAGAGAATTTTCATTCCATTAGTTCGGGTATTGGGGCAACAAGGGCTTGTTCGGGAGGAAAATTGGGATAGATAAGAAGATATGCTGGCTGAGTGGCCATGTCTTTTTTGGGTCAAAATAATAGAGATGCATTGGAGTATAAGCACATAGTTTTTAAAATGATGTTCCATATTCGAAGAAACCATGAACCACCTTAGAAGTGGTGTATACTTTATGAACACGGTTTGGAAAACCATGTGCACCTACCTAAGAAACATTGTGCGTGGTTTTAATAAACCTAAAAGTTATATTTAATAATTACTGAACCCCATTTTAACCAAAGATTGACCCCAAGGTGGCCCTAAAATAATCTTCTCATTTTTTGAGGCTTTTGAACAATTTCCAAGGGCTTCCAACCTCCATTCATTACAATTGAAAGGGGGAACTATTACACTACACCCATACCAGTAAGTGATTTTTATACTGATTGGAATCCAATATTCCTCTTTTTATTATATAGAACTTTTAAGGATGTTATATTCTATTTGTGATTAATATAGATCTAGGTATATTGGATCATGATCTTTTTGATCTAGTTTCTATGTTTGGATTCAAGATATCTTTTTTTGTTAGGGATTTGACATTTCTGTTTCTATTTAGTGAAATTTTTGCAGGTGAGAATTTTTCAAAAAAATCAATATAGGTTGTAAAAATTCCAGTTGTCATAGTATTTATTCAAATTGTGTGTATTTGTTCTTAGAATTCAATTGTCCATTTTATAATTGAATCTAGAGTTTAATAAATTAATTTATAAATTAATTTATAGAATCAATGAATAAGATTAATTTACTTGAGAATTAATTGATTGAATGTTGTGATTATGAAATTGGTGGAATTGGATTAATTAATTGGTTAATTAATTAATGGAATGTGTGATTGTGGATTTTTTTCAGATATTCAGATTATAAAATTGGATTACTTATATTCTGAATTAATTATTGGGATACATGGATCTTGAAATTGGACTATTTAATTATTGATTAATTAATTGATTATTGGGATTGTGGAATTAGTAAACTGGTGTGATTATGAATTAATAGAAAATGTGAATTCAATAATTTGGAATAATTAACTCTGGAATTAATTATTTTTATATTGAGATTGTGGAATTGGATTAATTAGTTATTGAATAAATTAATGGGAATTGTTGGGATTTTGAAATTTATTGAATTTAGATTAATTAATTTTTGAATTAATTAAGAAATTAGGTGATTGGAAGATTTTACAAGAAGGTTAATGTAGATTAACCATGATTGATGTGATATATGTGGTGTTGTTATATATATGATATCTGTGACTAGGACATGGTCTACTGTATCAAAATCCCATATTGATTAGTTGATATTTGTGTGTGGGACATGGTCAACTCTAACAAAATACTATATCGATAAAAGGGTTTGGGACATGGTCTACTATTTGAAAATCCCATTAGTGTAAATTTTTGATAAATCTGTGTGGGAGAAGGTATACTACATCAAAATCTCCTCAAGTAGGGACCTATACTTATATTATTGCATTGGGGGTCTATGGGAACTAGGGAGTTATGTTGTTAATTAAAGAGTATTTGAATAAATGTAAACTATTTACACTATTCCTTTTATTTTATTTATTCTTATATTGAAAACACTATTACTTACTTTATATTATTTTAGACACCATTGGTGGTGGTCTACTGAGTTGTACTCACACCATACTCAGCTTCCTGATTGGTACCCGAATAATGTACAAGTTTGTAGGATAGGATAAGGACAATGTCCCTATGTTATATGGATGATATGGGAAGGAGCATGGATGAGGGAACCATACTTTTTGTACAAAAATTTAGGGGAGTTTTTATTGTATTTATTTGATTGGTATATTTCGTATTGTCACTTCACACATATTTCGAATGACATATCTACTATTTAGTATTTGATGTTGTTTCTCAAATTTTGCTCATTAAGTTATATTGGTATTCTTATTGTTATGGTTATATTATTTGGTTATTATTATTTATTTACATTATTTTGATACTATGATAATGATTCTATATTATCCCCATGATCAATATTATACCCTATTACTAATCAGTAGCCAATAGCGTACGAGGAGGCATGCTTGAGGTCATGTGACTGACTGAATCATGTAACCTATTTGTGGAACCTGAGTTAGGATGTTACAATAATATCATAATCATGTGTTTTATATAACATATTGTCATTAACATTATCATCACTAACTTCCATGTAATGTATTAGTTAAACATGAATTGAACAGCTTCACAAGGCAGTAGTCTGCCATACACATGAGTGACATTATAATATCAACAACATGATGGAATGTAAAAGGTATATATTATATAATAAATCAAGTGGTATAATTATGTTATATATATCATATAAAAAATTTATATCCCCCATAATACCCATCCTTGAGATGTGGCAATGGAAAAATCTATAACATCAGTCTACAAGGTAGTAGTCTACCATACACACAAACAATATTTTCGTAAAATATTTGATAGAAGTGAAGATGGTTGTTGGTTATTCAATTAAAATAAAAACATATCAATTTATATAATACACTATGTTTATATATTTTAGAATGATATAATAAAAAATGAAGGAGGTGGAGGAGAAAATAAAATAAAAATGCTCATTGAATGACATAAACTCATCTTTAGGTATCTTCTTTATGTCTTCACTAAAGCCTTCAATTAAAGGATTTATATAAAAATAATGTTTTTATACTGAGTGGATGGAATTTGGGAGGGGATTTTCATGGGGCTTCACAGATCCAAATAGCTTGAGTGGTGTGAATATGTGAGGGGCATGAGTTCTCATTAATAGTTGAAAAGGATCATCATTTTCGAAAAACCCTAATGTATTCACTTTTGGGAGGTCAATTTATAATCATGTGGCTCCAAAATAGATTTTTAAATGGTTGGAGTGATTATATGGTCAACCCACACCTTCAACTCCGAATATGACACATGTTTGAAAAATGTTGTTCATTAAATTCAAAATATGATATCTTATTTATAAAATTAAAATCTTATGTGTGTTAGAAATTATTTTTAACCCAAGATCATGTAACTTGAAAAAACACCATTTTAGCCTTAACAATTCTAAGAAGGTTTTTAATATTTAAGGGTCAATAAATTCAATATAACGGAATATTTAGTGCATTAATGGGACGCATATTATAATTATTTACAATTAAAAACCACGTGGAAGAAGATATGATTTTTTTAATTTTAAATAATATCAAAATATATAATTCATTTTAAATAATATTAATGTAAATATGGACATTAATAATTTAATTTTAATTTAAAAATATCAAGACAATGATTTAATTATAGTATACTATGATATATCCTATTTAACATGATATATTAAACTAAAAAAATAATGTAACAAAATAATTCAGTCAAATAATTTAAATTTTAATATTTTTAATATTATTTATTTCGTTTTATTTTTAAATAAAATATTATTGTGTTGTCTTTTCATAAGCATTTAACGAAATTATTTAATCATTAAAAAATTGAAATGAATTATTAAGATAAAAAAATAATTTTTATTTCAAAATAATATCAATAACCAAAACTATGTTGTTGGTTTCCATATCCCAATGACTTGTTGATATTAAAAACAAAGAAGGTTACCTTTTTTGTATTGTTCTTTACCTTACTTGTTATATAGGTCACACTAATTGAATAGTGTCCCAAAAACCCAAAAAATGATCATAAGTTCATAAGGGTAAATCCATTTACATCTAGTTTGTTTTGGAAAAATGTTTATGTCATTTTAACTCTTTTCATCTCTATTTACCCCCCAAATAAACAAATTTTACCTCAACCATAATAATTAGTTTTCATTTTTTTTCTCTATTAATTTTTATAAAAAAAACTTATTATAAATTATAAATAACGCTCATTCCAAATACACTATGCATTTCTCTAAATTACCTTCTCAATATTAGAAAAAAAATATCTAAAGTTAATCCCACAAACATGATGATACATAAGGTTTTTAAAGGGAAAATTTTCAAGTTCCTTCAATGTTTTTATATTTTAATTCAATATGAAAATGATTACAATGAAAAAAATTGTATTAATAGATTTTAAACTACATTAATTTTGCTTTAATACCATTTATAATTATAATTTAACAATATAAATTATATAAATAATAATGAAGTTTTTAATTAAAAGTTACTGTATTTAACAATTCACCATAATAAGGAACATTTCAGAAATATTTAAAAAATTCTCCAAAAGATAATTTTTATATTTTGAATTAAGAAGTTATGTTTATTTTTTAAAAATAAATTTATAAAAATGATGAATGTAAATTTTAAATTTTATACCCATAGCATGACTAAATAATCATTAAAAAAATACAAATCATTAGAAAATATTCATTTTTCTTCCAAATATTTCGTATTTATCATCAATAGAGGACTATTTTAAACATTTAAAATAAATATATTTATAAATTATTTAATTATATTATTAAGCACCATTTTCAATATCTAGGCAGTAAATGTCATATAAAATTGCAATATTATTACGATATTGTTTTTTTGTAAAACTTAGTATTGTGTTTAACACAACCTATTGAATAAAATAATTATTGTGGGTATATTCATCTATCAATGAAAATAAATTTATTCTAAAATAAAAATATTTTATTTTCTCACGGTGTAACAATATGTGTTAGTCTAGAAATTACACACATACCAAGACATACACAATTGTCTCCATCAATTTGTTAGACAAATTCTTCATGTCTAGATAGAAATGGAACTCCCCAAAAATTGAGCCTTCCAGAAGTGTACAAAATGTCTCCCAAACTGTAGGCCTAGGGATAATAGGATCACTCAATGAGTGAACTCCAAATGGTATCAATGGAGGAGTAATATTACAACACCTTCCACCTAAGTACCCAAGACTTCCCATGTGCTACATTTTCCAAATCATTTAATCAATGTATGCTTTGAAAACTGTTTCTCAGACCCATTTCAAAATAATTTAAAAATAAGTTCTATTTTACCAAAACATGGGGGAGGAAATAATTTAACAAATACCTATTTTCACACACCCACACACAAAAAAAACCAATCAATCAATCATGCTATTTTATTTTCAAATTTTTTATACAGCTAGTGCAATCATAGTTTATCTAGCATGGGTTAGAGATAGAACCGAGTACCACAAAATCGGGTTTCACATGTGGCGACCCGTCCTCGGGGCTCATGTCGTGACTACCCCATGCCCGCATTCCATAGGCCAGGGGCTGGAGATGACCACCAAGGGCGTAAACCCCGATAAAAAGGGAAGGCATTGCCTTTATAAAGTAAATAAACATCGCATAGTAAGCAAGATGAAGTAAACACTAAGATAACTGGGTACAACTGTAAGTGTTGGAAAGTAAATGGGTCGGAATACAAACCCAACAGAAAGTAAAGTTCTACTAAAAATAATGTATAGTAATTGAAATGTAAAGTAGCAACACCGAGTCGTCCACTGTAAATCCCATCTGAAGGGTGGGTACAGATAGCCTCCTCATCTCCTCAGGTCCAGGCGTCTGCTCCTTGTACGTCCCGCCCAGTGGTCCTCTTCCATGTACTGACTATCTCCACAAGCCTCAACCACGATCAGAGCTATCCATCATCTACATCCAACACAACGTAGTTCAGACATATCCCATGTAGGGGTGGGTATACGCTACTCAGTAGGGACCCCGAAACCCTCGAAGGTCTCCCTGAATCCACATAAGATAATCCAAAATGGAAAGATACAATCAAAAAGTAACAGCCAAATCTCCTTAGGTATATGCCCATACATATACTTTGGTCATCAATTCTAGTTCGGCTTCAACATCCGTGCCCAAGTTCGATCTTTTCCACACATGATAGCACAATCCAATCCACATAGGATAACATGACCTAATCCACATAGGATAGAAAAACAATCATATCGAAGATATTGATTGAAAGTCAAGACTAAGCTCACACAAGTATACTTTTTCGTAAGACGATAGAGATGATCAGATGTAGCCACTGATTCATCTAAGCTGTTGGACCCATGTAGAATACAAGACCAGCTAAACTATCAGACCCACATAGGATACAAGACCAGCTACTCTATCGGACACACGTAGGATACAAGTACAGAGTCAAATACTGCCCGACCCACATAGGATACAAGAATAGTAGTCATGTACTACCGGACCCACAAAGGATACAATAACAATAGTCATTACCGTCGAACCCACAGAGGATTCCAGTACGGTCGTCGTCGCTACCAAACCAATGGAAGATTTCAGTACATTCTTCATCATCGTTGCAGTCGCTGCATGTAAAGACCCGTAAAATTTAAGGGAATGTTTTTCTTAATTTTCTTTGGAATTTTACAAAAGCGAGGTTTCTTACGGCACCTGATTCTGAGGCCCGGTGTGCCCGGAATTAATTTCCGATTTTTGGCTCGAGTACGTTCAGTGAACGAACGAGCGGGAATTCCTAACATTTGATCCGGTGCTCGGAATTGAATTCCGAGGGCACCGATGGAACCGTAGAACTGGTATTTTCTTATGAACTCCTATTCCGGAGTTGAGTTTACATGAGGGAAGTTGTAAAATAATTGTGAATGTTAAAATAAAAATTTAACTTCAATTATTATTTTTTTATCTTTCCTTAAGTGTTTTTATCCATTGGATGTAATTTGTGTAACTACCCAACTTCCCTTGGGAGGTTAAGAGGGTGGTGGGGACCACACGAACCCCACCCCTTCATATCCTCTAACCCCCCAACTCACAATTAATGATGTGAACTTGAGTTATAACTTATGACATTAATAAGTGAGTTTAATTTGAGTTTTGAAATTCAAACTCTTGAATTTCAAAGGTTGGTGTTGTGTTAATAAATTAAGTGTGAGATTAATTTATTTTTGGTTAGTTTCATTGTTGCTTGAGAGTTTTGGGAGAATCGTTGAGAGACTTGAAGATCTTCTTCGTCTTCGACGAAGAACGTGAAGAACAGTTCTTCTACGACGAAGAACATCGACCCCACGACCTTCAAGACTCGATGTCCCGGATTCTTCCGTCTTCATCTTCCTCCTCGACAAGGGAGAAGTCGCCGACTGTGGTGATCATCGCCAACGACAACGTACCTCCCTTCTTCGTCATAGAAACAAGTGAAGAGACGTCGTTTCCTCCTCGGACGCACCCCGACGTCCACGGAATCTACGTCCGACGCCGCGACGCCTTTCTCTGCGATACCCGACGTGCGACGTCAATTTTCAAGGTAGGGGTTATTGTTGATTATTTGTTTATTTATTTATTCTTGTTGGTGGTTCTAGCATGACAAACATGAGGATATTTAAATATGTGTTATCGTTTAATGTGAGGGGGCCGGACCACATGAACACGGCCGAACCCCCTCCTTTGTTCTTGATGATTTATCTTGCGGTTGAAACAAGATGGCGTGGTGCCGTCGCACCACGCGGATATTCGCACGATTATTTTGTGCGGCGCCATTACGCCGCGCCATGGAAGGATCATCAAGAACGCGACGCTGTCGCGCCGCGTCTAGGGGAATCAAAGGCGCGGCGGAGGGGCGCGGTGTCGTCGCACCGCGCCGGACGACGAACACCACGGCCAGTTCCGGGCCGCGGCCGGACGAGAAGACCGGCGGCCGGGCCGCCGGTGTCGGAAGCCAGAAAGGGGACCGGTTTGCCAGTCTCGTTGGAGAAAAACCGGCCGGCCAGGTGGCCGGCCGGAAGGTCAAAGGCCGGGGGAATTTAATTCCCCCAGCCAGCACTCAAAAGCCCCCCCATTTAATTGGGGGGGGGGGACGGTTTCTTTGAGGGGGCAGGTGGCACCTCGGTTCTTTTCAAAGCAGGCCCCCCCACGAGGAGGGGGGGGTTCCAAAGGCGCGGCTAAAAGCCGCGCCGCCAAACTGTTGAAGCGAGGGCTTAGCCCGCCGTGCGAGGCACCGGCGGCGCCAGGCCGCGCCGCCGCCGGCCGGGCCGCGCCACCGCGCCGGACCGCTGCCGGCCGGGCCGGGTCGGACCCGGGACGGGTCGACCCGGGTCTGGCCGACCCCGGGGGGGGGGGGGGGGGGGGGGGGGGGTTGGGCCGAGTCGGCCCGGACCCGAACCCCCCGTTTTCGAGATGGTTTCGGTCTTTTGTCCATAACTTGACCCACGTACCTCCGATTGACGAACCGTCTACGGAAACATGATCCTTCGATCGAGGCGGTCGTTTCGGTATATTACACTCAGGGTTTCAGAACACTTTGAGTTCGGCCGGGTTGATTCGTACACGAAACCAACCGGGCCTTCGGAGTGGAAACGCTCATATCTTGAGCTACGGACGCCCGATTGATGTGCCGTCAGCTTTTTTTTGTTCTTCTTAGTTAGACGGATCTTTTGGCATACTCCGCCCGAGGTTTGGACGCAGGTGGAGTACGGTCGGGTTGGTTTTTCCTTAAAAACCAACTGGGCCCCGGGGACGAAAATGCCAACAACTCTCAGACCGGGCGTCCGATCGACGCGCCGTCTGTTGCGTTGAGTTCCTGTTGACGATACCAAACATTTGGATACATCAACTCTGGACTTTGTGATAGTTGATGTATCAGCCTCTCGGCTCGTGGAGCGGACCCTCCGAACGAGCTTGCTGTGTGCGGGAACCCTAGTGCTGGCTGCGACTGTGACTACTACTGCTACTTCTACTGTGACTGTGATGACGACAGTACAGAGATCCTGTGTGGATTTGACGACGATGAATACATCACTCAGAAATCCTATGTGGATCAGTGCTACAGGTCCTTTGTGGGCCCGATCCTGTGTGGATTCGACGACGACGACTACAGCACTCAGCGATCCTACGTGGATCAGTGCTACAGGTCCTGTGTGGGCCCGATCCTGTGTGGGTCCGATCCTGTGTGGGTCTTTGCGCTTAGCGGTCCTGTGTGAACCAGCGCCTACAGGTCCTGTGTGGGCCCGATCCTATGTGGGTCTTTTGCGGGGGTTAGTTACCTATCGATCCTTCGTGGGTCCGACGACTTAGATGGATCAGAGATCATATTTATCGTCCTTTGAAGAAGTATACCTGTGTGAGCTGAATCTTGTTTCTTTCCTGTGTGGATTGAGATGTTCTATCCTTTGTGGATTTTGTTTTGCTTTCCTGTGTGGAATACGTTTACTTTCCTCTGTGGACTGAGTTGTACTTGGGCTCGGAGGTTGGAGCGTATTTGAATTGATGACTTAGGTATATGTATGGGCATATAGCTTAGAAGTGTCGGTTGTTACTTCGTGATTGTACTTTTCTTTTTGGTTTATCCTTTGTGGATTTTTAGAGACCTTCAGGGGTCTCGGGGACCCTACTGAGTATCTTATACTCACCCCTGCACGGGCTATGCCCGCACTACGTTGTGTTGGTTGCAGACGACGGACAACGTTGATCTTGGCTGAGGCTTGCAGAGCAAGACGGTACCTGGAGGTGGACCACTGGGCGGGACGTGCTCGGAGCGGACGGCGGAACCCAAGGAGAAGTGGAGCTATCTGTACCCACCATTCAGGTGGGATTTCCAGTGGACAGCTCGGTGTAGCGGCTTTTACTTTACAGTTGCTATTTTCCATTTCGAGTTGTACTTTACTTTCAGTTTGGGTATGTATACTGGCCCATTTACTTTTCTGCACTTTCAGTTGTACTCTGCTTTTGCTTAGTGTTTACTTTCTGCTTGCTTACATTGTGGTGTTTGTTTACTTTACAAAGGCAGTGCCTTCCCTTTTTACCGGGATTTACGCCTTGGTGCTAGTCGCCAGCCCCTGGCCTATGGAAGACGGGCTTGGGGTAGTCACGGCACGGAACCCGAGGGCGGGTCGTGAAAAATTGGTATCAAAGGAGTTCGGTTCTACCGTGAACTCTGGTCTTTTCTATGTGAAGCAATAATGTTTAGCGTATTGAGTGTGGTTATCAGTCCAGGGAGTCCAGTGTTGGTGCGGTGACCGACGTATCCGTACACCAGGACCCTGAATTCTGATTTCCGACTTAATGCACGAAAACATTGATTTCTTGTGTGTTTCAAAGTTTTCTTTGTGATTACTTATATCAGCTCACCAGGTATACTGTTTGACCGTGGCGCACCTGTTTCCTATTCAGGATGGCCCCACGACGGCAGCCAGCTAGGGTTCCGAGAGTCGAGTGTGACGACAGCCCACCGAGCGACGAGGCCTCGGTGCAGGGTCCTTTGTCAGCAGTGGCACCGGCGGTAGCTCTACCCGCCGAGCCCCTGATGCTTCCAGCGCCAGCCGCTGACGATGCACGTCGCCTCAGCGCACTGCATGAGTTTCAGTGCCAACGTCCACCCAGGTTTCGCGGGGAGACGGATCCCCAGGCAGCAGAGGACTGGCTGGAGGTAGTGGTACGAGTGTTTAGGCTAGTGAGGACACTAGCAGACCTCATGGTGATCCTCGCTGCGAGCCTACTACACGCAGCAGCTGGACGATGGTGGAGCTTGATGCTCCAGGTGCACGATGAGACATCTCTACATTGGACGGACTTTGAGAGCCTCTTCTTCTCGGAGTTCGTCCCATCCACCCTTCGTGCGGTGTGTATCCAGGAGCTTCTTCAGCTGTGGCAGGGCAGCATGATGGTCGCTCAGTACTCGGCGAGATTTAATGATCTCTCGCGCTACTCGACTGACATGGTACGAGACCCATTCTTCCGGGCCCAGACCTTCGAGTATGGTTTGAGACACGAGATCAGGGCATTGCTGATCTCCCTCAGCATACCGACTCAGACAAGAGTACTGGAGCGGGCCCTTCTGATCGAGAGCTTCCTTGCTGAGTCTACACCAGCACTGAGACCCACCGCAGGGCAGCACGTGGCAGAGTCATCTGCAGCAGGCAGTCAACGGATGACTCAGGGGTCCAGGCAGACCAGATCTTCAGGAAGACGACCTCAGGACACTAGCTCAGCAGTGCGGGGCACACAGCGCGGAGCCAGTCTTTCGAGTGGAAGACAGTGCTATGCATGCGGCGGGCAAGGCCACATGGCTCGTGACTGCCCGACCCTCCATGCAGAGGAGCAGCAGACGGTTGAGGAACCACCTAGGTAGAGGCAGAGGTTCGATCGTGGCGGTCCGCAGGGCGGAGGCGGACGAGGCAGAGGAGCTGGCCGAGCAGCAGGTGGAGAGCACAGCTTCAGGCAGCTGATGCTTACGATCATTGAGCTCCAGAAGTGGGTGGACTAGTGCGGGACTAGCTCCAGGCATAGAGGCCTTTTCCCATAATGCCTCTAGCTTCGTTGTTTGTGTTGCTTTGTGACCTTGTTCATTAAGTTGATGTAATAAAAGACACTTGCCTTGGTGACTATTGTTTTCTTGTCTTTTGTTTGTTTTTACTAAGAGGTGCCGGTTAAAAACTGTTGACTTGACCCTCACTTGTGAGATTCTTACTGGAGGAATCCTAGTGACCACACACTGATGCCGACAGTGTGAATCAACCCTTGGAGGCGAGAGTAAAAGTTGGATCTCTTGGTAGCAGCGTCGAGGCCTTACGACGTCATCCATGCCATGAATTAACTAATCATGATGGGATTGACTGTTTTAGGCAAGGAACGTGGTCCATCTAGGGGATGAGACCAGATTTCACTTTTCGGGAAAGGAGAAATCAGAGCAGCTAGCCTCTTTGCGGATATCCTTCGTGGATAGAGATGGAGCAGCCTTCCTCCAGTCTCTCACAGTCACCTCTCCACTACTGCAGTAGGTGAAGGCAGAGCATCAAGTACCAGCAGGCTTGGTACATCCCTTGGAGGTTCCGGAGTGGAAGTGGGACATCATATCTATGGACTTCGTGACTGGACTTCCACGCACTTCCAGAGGTCACGACTCCATCTGGGTGATTGTTGACCGACTCACCAAGTCGGAACACTTCTTACCCATCAGAGAGCAGGGCTCAGTGGAGAGCTTGGGACGTATCTACGTTCAGGAGATTGTGCGGCTCCACAGTGTGCCATCATCTATCGTCTCCGATCGAGATTCTCGCTTCACTTCCCGGCTTTGGAAGGGGTTACAAGAGGCGTTCGGGACGCAGCTACGTCTGAGCACAGCCTTTCACCCTCAGACGGATGGTCAGACGGAGAGGACCATTCAGACTCTCGAGGACATGCTCCGCGCATGTGTCCTCGACTTTGGTCATAGCTGGGAGGACCACCTACCCTTGGTGGAGTTTGCGTACAAAAACAGATACAACTCCACCATCGGGATGTCACCATATGAGGCGTTGTACGACCGACCTTGTAGATCTCCTTTGTGCTGGACAAACCCTGGGGAGTCAGCACTGGTGGGACCAGAGAAGGTCCAGGTCATCCAGGAGCGGATGAGGACAGCACAGAGCTGGCAGAAGTCATACGCTGACAAGAGGCGGAGGCCACTAGAGTTCGGGGATGGCGACCACGTCTTCTTGCGGGTCTCACCTCGACGTGGTATTCGGAGATTTGGCCGAGGCGGCAAGTTATCTCCACGCTTCATCGGACCCTTCCAGGTCCACAGCAGGGTTGGCGAGGTGGCTTATCGCCTGGCTTTGCCACCTCAGTTGCACCGGGTGCACGACGTCTTCCACGTATCTCAGCTGAGGAGATATGTGCCCGACCCGATGCACATCATTGACCATGGGGAGCTTGACGTTGACGATGGGGCAACTTTTACGGAGGTCCCGGTGGAGATAGAGGATCAAGAGGAGCGGGTCCTGCGTGGGGCGATCGATTCCTCTTGTGCTCATCATATGGCAGCACGGGAACCTCCAGGAGAGCACATGGGATCGGGAGGCTCAGATGCGTGCTCAGTACCCTCATTTGTTTCCCTAGTTTTTTGATGTATCTTTACGGGGACGTAAAGCCCTGAGGTGGGAGTAATGTAAAGACCCGTAAAATTCAAGGGAAATTTTTTCTTAATTTTCTTTGGAATTTTACAAAAGCGCGGTTTCTGACGGAACCTGATTCTGAGCCCCAGTGTGCCCGGAATCAATTTCCGATGTTTGGCTCGGGTACGTTCGGTGAATGAACGAGCGGGAATTCCTAAATTTTGATTCGGTTCTCGGAATTGAATTCCGAGGGCACCGATGGAAGCGCAGCGCTGTTATTTGCTTAAGAACACCTATTCCGGAGTTGCTTTTACACGAGGGATGTTGTAAAATAACTGTGAATGTTAAAAAAAATTTAACTTCAATTTTTATTTTTTTTATCTTTCCTTAAGTGTTTTTATCCATTGGATAGATGTTGGGTAACTAACCAACTTCCCTTTGGAGGTTAAGAGGGTGGTGGGGCCGACACGAACCCCACCCCTTCATATCCTCTAACCCCCCCCCCCCAACTCACAATTAATGATTTGAACTTGAGTTATAACTTATGACATTAATAAGTGAGTTTAATTTGAGTTTTGAAATTCAAAATCATGAATTTCAAAGGTTGGTGTTGTGTTAATAAATTAAGTGTGAGCTTACTTTATTCTTGGTTAGTTTCTTTGTTTCTTGAGAGTTTTGGGAGAATCGTTGAGAGACTTTAAGATCTTCTTCGTCTTCGATGAAGAACGTGAAGAACGGTTCTTCTCCGACGAAGAACATCGACCCCACGACCTTCAAGACTCGACGTCCCGGATTCTTCCGTCTTCATCTTCCTCCTCGACAAGGGAGAAGTCGCCGACCGTGGTGATCATCGCCAACAACAACGTACCTCCCTTCTTCGTCATAGCGACAAGTGAAGAGACGTCGTTTCCTCCTCGGACGCACCCCGACGTCCACGGAATCTACGTCCGACGCCGCGACGCCTTTCTCCGCGATACCCGACGTGCGACGTCAATTTTCAAGGTAGGGGTTGTTGTTGATTATTTTTTTATTTATTTATTCTCGATGGTGGTTCTAGCATGAAAAACGTGAGGATATTTAAATATGTGTTATCGTTTAACGTGAGGGGGCCGGACCGCATGAACACGGCCGAACCCCCTCCTTTTTTCTTGATGATTTATCCTGCGGTTGAAACAAGATGGCGTGGTGCCGTCGCACCACGCGGATATTTGCACGATTACTTTGCACGGCGCCGTCGCACCGCACTGTGGAAGGATCATCAAGAACGCAACGCCGTCGCGCCGCGTCGAAGGGAATCAAAGGCGCGGCGGAGGGGCGCGGTGCCGTCGCACCGTGCCGGACGACGAAAACTGCGGCCGGTTACGGGCCGCGGCGGGATGAGAAGACCGGCGGCCGAGCCGCCGGCATCGGAAGCCGGAAAGGGGAACGGTTTGCCGGTCCCGTTGGAGAAAAATTGGCCGGCCAGGTGGCCGGCCGGAAGGTCAAAGGCCGGGGGAATTTAGTTCCCCCGGACAGCGCTCAAAAGCCCTCCCATTTAATTGGGGGGGACGGTTTCTTTGAGGGGGCAGGTGGCCCCCCGGTTCTTTTCAAAGCAGGCCCCCACGAGAGGGGGGGGGGGGGGTTTCCAAAGACGCGGCTAAAAGCCGCGCTGCCAAACTGTTGAAGCGGGGGCTTAGCCCCCCACGCGTAGCACCTGCGGCGCCAGGCCGTGCCTCCGTCGGCCGCGCCGCGCCGCCACGCCGGACCGCGCCGCCGCGCCGGACCGCCGCCGGCCGGGCCGGGTCAGCCCGGACCCAGACCCCCCGTTTTCGAGACGGTTTCGGTCTTTTGGCCATAACATGACCCACGGACCTCAGATTGACGAACCGTCTACGGAAACGTGATCGTTGGATCGAGACGGTCATTTCGGTATATTACACTCAGGGTTTCGGAACACTTTTAGTTCGGCCGGGTTGATTCGTACACGAAACCAACCAGGCCTTCGGAGCGGAAACGCTCATATCTTGAGCTACGGACGTCTGATTGACGTGCCTTCAGCTTTGTTGTGTTCCTCTTAGTTAGACAGATATTTTGGCATACTCCGCCCGAGGTTTGGATGCAGGTGGAGTACGGTCGGGTTGGTTTTGCCTTAAAAACCAACCGGGCCCCGGGGACGAAAATGCCAACAACTCTCAGACCGGGCGTCCAATTGACGCGCCGTCTGTTGCGTTGAGTTCCTGTTGATGATACAGAACTTTTGGATACATCAACTCTGGAATTTGTGACAGTTGATGTATCAGCCTCTCGGCTCGTGGAGCGGACCCTCCGAACGAGCTTGATGTGTGCGGGAACCCTAGTGCTGGCTGCGACTGTGACTACTACTGCTACTTCTACTGTGACTGCGACGACGACAGTACAGAGATCCTGTGTGGATTCGACGACGATGACTACATCACTCAGCGATCCTACGTGGAACAGTTCTACAGGTCCTGTGTGGGCCCGATCCTGCGTGGATTCGACGACGACGACTACAGCACTCAGCGATCCTACGTGGATCAGTGCTACAGGTCCTGTGTGGGCCCGATCCTGTGTGGGTCCGATCCTGTGTGGGTCTTTGCGCTCAGCGGTCCTGTGTGAACCAGCGCCTACAGGTCCTGTGTGGGCCCGATCCTGTGTGGGTCTTTTTTGGGGGTTAGTTACCTATCGATCCTCCGTGGGTCCGATGACTTAGATGGATCAGAGATCATCTTTATCGTCCTTTGAAGAAGTATACCTGTGTGAGCTAAATCTTGTTGCATTCCTGTGTGGATTGTGTTGTGCTATCCTGTGTGGATTTTGTTTTTCTTTCCTGTGTGGAATACTTTTACTTTCCTGTGTGTACTGAGTTGTACTTGGGCTCGGAGGTTGGAGCGTATTTGAATTGATGACTAAGGTATATTTATGGGCATATACCTAAGCAGTGTCGGTTGTTACTTCGTGATTGTACCTTTCTTTGTGGTTTATCCTTTGTGGATTTTTAGGGACCTTCAGGGGTCTCGGGGTCCCTACTGAGTAGCTTATACTCACCCCTGCACGGGCTATGCCCGCACTACGTTGTGTTGGTTGCAGACGACGGACATCGTTGATCTTGGCTGAGGCATGTAGAGCAGGACAGTACTTGGATGTGGACCACTGGGCGGGACGTGCTCGGAGCGGATGGCGGAACCCGAGGAGCAGTGGAGCTATCTGTACCCACCCTTCAGGTGGGATTTCCAGTGGAAAGCTCGGTGTAGCGGCTTTTACTTTACACTTGCTGTTTTCCCTTTCGAGTTGTACTTTACTTTCAGTTTGGGTTTGTATACTGGCCCATTTACTTTTCCGCACTTTCAGTTGTACTCTGCTTTTGCTTAGTGTTTACTTTCCGCTTGCTTACTTTGTGGTGTTTGTTTAATTTACAAAGTCAATTCCTTCTCTTTTTACTGGGATTTACGCCTTGGTGCTAGTCGCCAGCCCCTGGCCTATGGAAGGCGGGCTTGGGGTAGTCACGGCACGGACCCCGAGGGCGGGTCGTGACACTGCCAGCTGTAGGGTTTCCGCACACAGCATGCTCGATTTCGGGAGAGGCCGCTCCATGAGCCAAGGGGTTCGATACATCAACTAACACATAGTATGTAGTTGATGTACCCAAAAGTTCCATCTCTACAAAAGTAACTCAACGTGACAGACGTCACGTCAATCGGACACCCGGTCTTAGAGTTATTGGCTTTTTCGTTCTAGGTGACCGGTTGGTTTTTATGTCAAAACCAACCCGACCATACTCCAACTGTGTCCAAACATTGATTGGAGTAATCCAAAAGGTCCACCTCATTAAGAGAAATCCAAAAAAGTTGACGGCATGTCAATCGTACATCCGGAGCTCAAGTTATAAGCATTTCCGCTCCGAAGGCCCGGTTGGTTTCGGCTTCGAACCAACTCGGCCATGCCAAAAGTTATCTGAAACCATGAGTGTTATATACTGAAAGGACCGTCTTGATACAAGGATCTCATCGAAAGTTACGGTACGTCATTCGGAGGTGTGTAGCCCATGATATGATCATTTGAACGAAACTGTCCGAAAATATGGGTTTCTGGGCCCGGCCCGGTGCGGGGACCCTGCCCAGCACGGGCGGCCTGGCCCGGCACGGGCAGTTCGACCCGGTGCGACCGGTCGTCCCTGTGCGGGCTCGGCGCATCACGTGAGCACAGAAGGGGGTAAATTGCCACCCCCTTCGAACCGGACGTCAGACTTGCGGGGGGTCCACCCTAATGCGCTGACCAGGGGTTCAACCTTCGGTTTTTCCTGATCTGGCCAGCCGTTACAACCAGCAACTTGTGCCGCGCAGGACCTACCGGTCCCACCTCCTAAGCGCCAGTGGCCGGCAGTTCCGGCCGCCCTCCCCTGCTCCGCCACGGCCAAAGGCTGCGGCCTTGGTCCGACTGGTGCGGCACGATGGCGCCGCACCCCTCCGCCGTGGCCCCACTCCAGCTGCGGCCTCTTTCAGCCTCAATGGCATGGTGCGACGGCGCTCTGCTCCTTTTCCACAGTGATACTCCTCATTCCTGCCCAGTGCCGTTGCACTACACCTCTTTCATCCCATACAACAATCGTGAACATCATCAAAGGGGGAGGAGGATTTCCCATGTTTGTGCGGTCCGACCTCCTCCCATTAATTTGATAACAGGTGGCCAAATATTTAATGATGAAAGAAAAGAATAATCACATCGTAAAAACACACCCCTACCTTGAATTATTTTTTGAATGAAGATTGTCGTGGAAAACGGCGTCGCAAGGTAAAGCTCCATACGTGCTTGACGGAGAATGTCCGAGGTGGAGCGGCGTCTCCCACCGGCTGCGAAGAGGAGAAGAAAGGCACGACGATCACTCCTTTCGGTGACGACGTTCTTCATTGATGTCTTGACATTCTTCACGTTCTTCAACATGGAGGATGACGTTCTTCAAGACTAGAGCCCTCTTCTCAAAAGAATATCCCCACAATGATTCAACCATAATAAAATAAGGCTTTGCCTGATTTTATTACTCATGCCAACCTTTTTCAAAACATCAAATTGAATTCACCAAATTAATTAACTTGCGTTGTCCAATTAATTAGGCGTTTTATTGGCATGTATTTTAATGTGGAAGTGTGTAAGAGTTACAAAATTATTTTCTAGAGGGTGGGGGGTGGGGGTTAATGGGGTGTTAGGGAAATTGAAGGAGGTGGGGGATCATATGGGCCCCACCCCAACTTCCTCACATCTTCTTTTCCCACAACACTTAAACCATCAGTAATTAAATAAAAATAAAATTGCAAAACAATTATATTATTATTCCTCACATTTTTAACATCTCCTCCCAAGAAAACGCAACTCCAGAAAATTTATTCCTAAGAAATTAATGGCGCTACGATTTCATCGGTGTCCTCAGATTTCGATTCCCAGCACTGGTTCAAATGTTAGAAAAACCTGCTCGCTCATTCACTGAACATACCCGAGCTAAACTTCGGAAATTGATTTCGGGAACACCGGGCCTCGGAATAAGGTGCCGTCAGAAACTATGTACTCGTAAAATCCCAAAAAAATTAAGAAAAAATAATTTCCTTGAAATTTATGGGTCTTTAATATACTCCCACCTCAGGGCTTTATGTCCCCGTAAAGATACATCACAAACTAGGGGATCAAATGAGTGTACTGATCACGCATCTGAGCCTCCCGCACCCAAGTGCTCTCCTGGAGGTTCCCGGGCCGCCACTTGATGCGCACTAGAGGAATCGACCACCCACGTAGGACATGCTCCTGTTGATCCTCGATCTCCACCGGGACCTCTTCAAAAGTCGCCCCATCTTGAATGTCCAGCTCCCCATGGTCGATGATATGCATCGGGTCATGCACGTATCTCGTCAGCTGAGATACGTGGAAGACGTCGTGCACTCGGTGCAACTGAGGTGGTAGATCCAAGCGATAGGCCACCTCACCTATCCTACTGAGAACCTGGAATGGTCTTATGAAGCGCAGAGAGAACTTTCCGCCCCATCCAAATCTCCATAATCCACGTCGAGGTGAGACCCGCAAGAAAACATGGTCGCCATCCTCAAACTCCAATGGTCTCCGCCTCCTGTCAGCATAAGACTTCTTCCTGCTCTGAGCTATCCTCATCCTCTCCTGTATGACCTGGACCTTCTCTGTCATGGCCTGGACTATCTCTGGTCCCACAAGTGCTAACTCCCCAGGGTCATTCCCGCACAGAGTTGATCTGCAAGTTCTTCCGTACAATGCCTCGTATGGTGCCATCTTGATGGTGGAGTGGTGGTTGTTGTTGTACACATACTCCTCCAATGGTAGGTGCTCCTCCCAGTTGCGACTAAAGTCGAGGACACATGCATGGAGCATGTCCTCGAGAGTCTGAATGGTTCTCTCCATCTGACCATCCGTCTGAGGGTGAAAGGCAGTGCCCAGATGTAGTTGCATCCCAAATGCCTCCTGCAACCCCTTCCAAAGCTGGGAAGTAAAGCGTGCATCTTGATCGGAGACGATAGATGATGGAACACCATGAAGTCTTACTATCTCCTGAACATAGAGGCATCCCAATCTCACCACTGAGCCCTGCTCTATGATGGGTAAGAAGTGGGCCATCTTGGTAAGTCGGTCGATAATCACCCAAATGGAGTCGTGACCTCTGGAA
This sequence comes from Viscum album, assembly GCA_963277665.1. Lineage (NCBI taxonomy): Eukaryota > Viridiplantae > Streptophyta > Magnoliopsida > Santalales > Viscaceae > Viscum > Viscum album. The sequence continues at coordinate 1,928,241,888 of OY728160.1, forward strand.
GTATGTGGAAGTCCAGTCACGAAATCCATAGATATCCCATCCCACTTCCACTATGGGACCTCCAAGGGTTGTTCCAAGCCTTCTAGTACCTAGTGCTCTGCCTTCACCTATTGGTAGGTGAGGCATCGTGAAACGAACTCTGCTACAACCTTCTTCATACCCGGCCACCAGTGATGTCATCTGAGATCTTGGTACATCTTCAACACTCCTAGATGTACCACTAAATGGGAGGTGTGAAACTCTCTCAGCACCTCCTCCTATAAAGCAACCAGTACCATGGTACATCCTCTGAAAAGAACGACATGCTATCCTCCCACAGAGAATCCATCAGGTACCTGTCCTGAAGGTATCTGTGCAAGCCGCATCTCACCGTCAACGTCCCCACGCTGTGCCTCTCTGACCTGCTGTAGTAATGCGGGAGTGACTGTGAGTGACTGAAGAAAGGCTTCTCCATCTCTATCCACAAAGGATATCTAAAAAGAGGTTAGCTTCTCTGTCGCCTCTCTAAGTAGTTGAATCCTCATCCTCCTGCTGAGAGCATCAGCTACTACGTTCCCCTTTCCAGGAGTATAGACTATCTCAAAGTCATAGTCCTGGAAGAACTTGAGCCATCGCCGCTGTCTCAGGTTCAGGTCCTTCTGCGACAAGATGTACCTGAGACTCTGGTGGTTAGAATAGACTGTAAATCACTCGCCCATCAGATAGTGACGCCACATCTTCTGAGCGAAGACCATTGCTGCTAACTCCAGGTCATGGGTAGCGTAGTTCTGCTCATGTTGCCTCAACTGTAATGATCAATAGGTGATCACTACCCGCTCCTACATCAGGACACACCTGAGCCCGGTCCCTGATGCATCACATTAGACTACGTACCCTACTCCCTCCTCCGGCAGCCTCATGATGGGTGCACTGGTCAAACTATGTGTCAGCTCTTGGAAGCTCTGATGACATCTGTTTGACCACAAAAAGGGTTTCCCCTTCTTCTTCAAATCTTAAAGTGGTGCCGCAACTCTGGAGAAGTATGGCACAAACCTCCGGTAGTATCCAGCCAGTCCTAGGAAACTCCGCACCTCCGTCACACTCCTGTGTGGCTCCCAAGCTAGCACTGCCTCGATATTCGCCGGATCCACCACAACTCCCGCCTTAGAGATGACGTGTCCCAAGAAGTGGACCTCCTGTATCCAGAACTGACACTTCGAGAGCTTACTATTAATCGGGTGCTCTCGGAGTGTGTCCAGTACAACCCTCAAGTTGTAGGCATGCACCTCCTCAGTGGTCGAGTGTATCAAAACACCGTCGATGAAGACCACGACAAATCGATTGAGGTAAGGCTGGAAGATCATCTTCATGAAGATCATGAACACTGATGGACTATTGGTTACACCAAAAGGCATAACCAATAATTCATAGTGGCCATACCGACATCTTAAGGCCGTCTTCTGCACGTCATTGTCCCGAACTCTGAGCTGATGATTGCCTGAACTGAGGTCTATCTTCGAGAACCACCGTGCTCCCTTGAGCTGATTGAAGAGGTTTTCAATCCTCAAAAGTAGATACTTGTTACTCACGGTCACTTGCTTCAGGCGATGATAGTTGACACACAGTTGCAAGCTTCCATCTGTCTTCTTGGTGAATAAAATCGTGGAAGTCCAGGGTCAAACACTCGGTCAGATGAATCCCTTTCCCTGCAAGTCCTCCAGTTGTACCCATAGCAGTCGAAGCTCAGTGGGAGCCATCCAATATGATGGAGTGGATATTGGGAATATCCCGGGGTATAGGTCAACATAAAAGTCTACCTCTCTACTTGGAGGTAGTCCTGGGATGTCGTCAGGAAAAACGTCCGCATACTGATCCACCACTACAGGAAAACTCGGACTCTGCAAAAAAACTGCTCCTAGGATGAGGCAATCCAACTCATGAGTGATCAGTTGTCCTCTCTTCTGTGTGAGTCCATCCTATACTGCAAAGGATCCCTTCTCGCCAGTGTAGGTGAACCTCCTTCCATTGGTGCAAACACACAACACTTTGCTCCTAATACAGTCGATCTAAGCATGGACTGTAGATAACCAATAAATGCCCAATATGACTTCGTAAGGCCTCGACGCCACTATAAGAATAGCCCAGACGAAGCTCTTGCCTCCTAGAGTAAGCTCACACTACCAGCACCAGTGCTTAATAATCGAGTCTACTCTCGTAGGAGTCTCTCTCCATAAGGATCAAGCCAACGGCTCCGTCAAAATCTTTGAGCTCCGAACAAGTGTAGCTGAAAAGAAATAATGACTCACTCCTGTGTCTATAATAATTTTAGAAAGTGTGGAGTATACAGAGATAGTACCTTGAATAATCTCTGGTGTGCCATGGTCGTAGGATTCCACAGCCTGAAGCTGAGCCTGCCTCTGCCCGCCAGCTCCCTGTGGTCGGGGTGCACCTCCTGGTGGTGGTGGTGGTAAATCCTCAAAGCGCTGCCCACCACCTACTGCTTGGCTAGCTCCTCTACCTCGTCTGCATGCTCCCTGTGGACCGCCACAGTCGACCCTCTACCTCTGCCTGGGTGGTCCCTCATATATCATATGCTCCTCTGCACGGTGGGTCGGGCAGTCACGTGCCATGTGGACCTACCCGCCGCATGCGTAGCACTGTCTGCTCCTCCTAAGACTGGCTCTGCGCCGTGTTCCCTGCACCTCTGACCCAGTGTCTTGAGGTCGTCCGCCTGATGGTCTGGTCCTCTTGGACCCCTGTGACATCCGTCGACTGCCAGCTGCAGAAGACTGTGTGACGTGCCCCCCTGCAGTAGGTCTCGCTCCAAGTGTAGAATCATCAAGAAAGCTCTCTACGAGAAGGTCTCGCTCTAGTATTCCTACTTGCGTCAGAATTCTATTTGAGATCATTGATGCCCTGATCTCATGCCTCAGTCCCTACTCGAATGTCCGGGCCTGAAATAATGGGTCTCGTACCATGTCCGTGGAATAGCGCGAGAGATTGGTAAATATCGCTGAGTACTGGGCTACTGTCATGCTGCCCTACTGTAGTTATAGTAGCTCCTAAATGCGCACTGCATGGAGGGTGGCTGGGACGAACTCTGAGAGGAAGAGCCTCTCAATGTCCATCCAAAGGAGAGATTCCTCATCATGAACTTGGAACATCATGCTCCACCATCTTCCTGCTGCCGTGTGCAGGAGACTCACTACAAGGATCACCATGAGGTTAGCTGGTGTCCCCACTAACTTGAAAACTCGTACAACAGCCTCCAGCCAAGCCTCGACTACCTGAGGGTCCATCTCCCCATGGAACCTGGGGGGTATTTGATGCTGAAACTCATGCAGTGCACTAAGGTGACGTGCACTCTCAGCAGCTGGGGCTCGTTGCATCGGTGGCTCGGAGGGTAGAGGTTCCCCCAGTGCCTCTGCTGTAATAGGGACCTGCACCGAGGCGTCGTCGCTCAGTGGGCTGTCGTCTGGTACAATGCTTAGAACCCTAGCTGGTTGCCATCGTGGGTCCATCCTGAGAAGAAACAGGTGTTCCACGGTCAATACAGTATACCTGGCGAGATGATATAATGTAATCACAAAGAAAACTTTTGAAACACACATGCAATCAATGTCTTCGTGCATTGAGTCGGAAATCAGAAGTCATGGTCCTAGTGTATGGATATGTCGGCCTCTGCACCAACACTGGACTCCCTGGACTGATAACCACACTCAATACCTTTAACATTATTACTTCACATAGAAGAAAGATCACATTCCTGAGTTCTACGGTAGAACTGAACTCCTCTTATACCAATTTGTCACGACCAATCCTCGGTGCCCATGTCGTGACTACCCCAAGCCTACCTTCCATAGGCCAAGGGCTAGTGACTAGCACCAAAGACGTAAGTACCAATAAAATGGGAAGGCATTTCCTTTATAAGGTAAAAAAACACCAAAGAGTTAACAAGATGAAGTAATCACTATGTAAACTGGGTACAACTGTATGTGCTGGAATGTAAATGGGTTAGAATAGAAACCCAACTGAACGTCAAGTACAACTGAAAAGAAAGTAGAGCAATTGAAAAGTAAAGCAGCAACGCCGAGACTTCCACTGGAATTCCCACCTGAAGGGTGGGTACAAATGGCCTCCCCAGCTCCTCGGGTCCAGCCGTCCGCTCCGTGTACGTCCCGCCCAGTGGTCCACCTCCAGGTACCGACTAGCACTACTTGCCTCAACCACGATCAGTGATGTCCGTTGTCTGCATCCAACACAATGTAGTGCATGCATAACCTGTGCTGGGGTGAGTATATGCTACTCAGTAGGGACCCCGAGACCTCCGAAGGTCTCCCAGAATCCACAAAATATAATCCAAAAAGGAAAGATACAATCACGAAGTAACAACAATCTCTACTTAAGTATATGCCCATACATATACCTAAGTCATCAATTCCTATTTGGCTTCAACATCCATAATAATGTTCGATCTAGTCCACATTGGATAGCACAATCCAATCCACACAACATAACACCACCCAATCCACACAGGATAGAAAAACAATCATATCGAAGATATTGATTGAAAGTCAAGACTTAGCTCACACAGGTATAATTCTTTGTAAGACGATAGAGGTGATCAGATGTAGCCACTGATTCATCTAAGTTGTTGGACCCACGTAGGATACAAGACCAGCTAAGTAGTCGGATCCACAAAGGATACCAGACCAGCTACTCTGTCGGACCCACATAGGATACAAGAGTAGAGTCAAATACTGTCGGACCCACATAAGATACAAGAACAGTAGTCACGTACTGCCGGACCCACAAAGGATATAAGAAAAGTAGTCATTTTTGTCGAACCCATAGAGGATTCCAGTACATTCGTCGTCACTACCGAAGCCACCAAGGATTTCATTACAGTCGTCATCTTCGTCACAGTCGCAGCCAGCTCTAGGGTTCCCGCACATAGCATGCTCGATTCTGGGATGGTCCGCTCCATGAGCCAAGGGGGTCGATACATCAACTGACACGTAGTCCGGAGTTGATGTACCCAAAGTTCCGTCTCGACAAAAGGAACTCAACGTGACACACAGCACGTCAATCGGACGCCCGGTCTGAGAGTTATTGGCCTTTTCGTTCATGGGGTCCGGTTGGTTTTTAAGTAAAAACCAACCCGATCGTACTCCAACTGCGTCCAAACCACGAGCGGAGTAATCCAAAAGATCTGCCTCACTAAGAGGAAACTAACAAAGTTGGCGAGATGTCAATCGGACGTCCAGAGCTCATGTTATAAGCGTTTCCGCTCCGAAGGCCCGGTTGGTTTTGTGTTCGAACCAAACCGACCATACCCATGTTCTCCAAAACCTGGAGTGTAATATATCGAAACAACTAGTGCAATGCAAGGACTGTATCGCAACTGAATGTGTGTCAATCAGTTGTTCGTATCCCACAATATGGGCGTTTGAACAAAAATGTCTGAAAACATGGGTTTTGTGCTTGAACCAACCTGGGTCCGGGTCCGGACCACTAGGGCGGGGCCGGCCTAGCTGGAGTGGCCCGGAATAGCCGTGAAGGCCTGGTCCGGCATGGGGACCTAGCCCTGCATGGGCGGGGGGCCTGCCATGGGCGGTCCGGCCTGGCGCGGGTGCCGCGCGCCACGTGAGCACAGAAGGGGGGGGGGGGAACCGCCACCCCATTTGAATCGGATGGTGAAACCGCAGGGGGTCGGCCATTCTGCGCTGATTGGGGGTTCAACGCCTGGTTTTTTCGTATCTGGCCAGCCGTTATGGCCGTCCAGTTATGCCGCGCGGGACCAGCCGGTCCCGCCTCCTGAGCGCCTGCGGCCGACAGTTCCGGCCGCCCTCCCTTGCTCTGCCGCGACTAAAGACCATTGCCTTGGTCCGACCAGCGCGACACGATGGCGCCACATCCCTCTTCCACGGACCTGCTCCGGCCACGACCTCTTTTGGCCTCAACGGAGCAGAATGACGGTGTCACGCTCCTTCTCCGCGGTGATACTCCTTGATCCCGCGTAGTGCCATTGCACCGCGCCTCTTTCATCCCAAACCGTAACAGCGAACATCAACAAAGGGGGAGGAGGATCTCCCATGTTCGTGCAGTCCGACATCCTCCCATTAATTTGATAACAGGTGGCCAAATATTTAATGATGAACGCAAAGAATAATCACATCATAAAAACACACCCCAACCATGAAGTAGTTGTCGAAAGAAGATTATCGTGGAAAACGGCGTCGCGAGGTAATGCTCGTACGTGCTTGACAGAGAACGTCTGAGGTGGAACGACATCTCACACTGGCTGCAGAGAGGAGAAGAAAGGCACGACGATCACTCCTTGCGGTGATGGCATTCTTCATCGAGGTATTGACGTTCTTCGCGTTCTTCAACGTGGAGGATGACATTCTTCAAGACTAGATCCCTCCTCTCAAAAAAATATCCACACAACGATTCAACCATAATAAAATAAGGCTTTTTCTGATTTTATTACTCATGCCAACCTTTTTCAAAACATCCAAGTGAATTCAAAAAATTAATTGACTTGCATTGTCCAATTAATTTGGCATTTCATTGGCATGTATTTTAATGTCGAAGAGTGGAAGAGTTACAAAATTAATTTCTAGAGGGGGGGGGGGTTTAATGGGGTGTTATGGAAATTGAAGGAGGTGGGGGCTCATGTGGGCCCCACCCCAACTTCCTCACATCTTCCTTTCCCACAACACTTAAACCATCAGTAAAGAAATAAAAATAAAATTGTAAAATAATTATATTTTTATTCCTCACATTTTTAACATATCCTCCCAAGAAAACGAAACTCCAGAAAAAGTCTTTCTAAGAAATTATCGGCGCTGCGGTTTCATCAGTTTCCTCAAATTTTGATTCCGAGCACCGGTTCAAAAGTTAGAAAAACCCATTTGCTCGTTCACTGAACGTACCCGAGAAAAACTTCGGAAATTGATTCTGGGCACACTGGGCCTCAGAATCAGGTGCCGTCAGAAACTGCGTACTCGTAAAATCCCGAAGAAATTAAGAAAACGATTTCCTTGAAATTTACAGGTCTTTACAACACATGTTAAAAAAATGATCTAAAATCACTGAAATGAATTCATAAAAAACAAATAAAGCCCTTCCTATGATTCACAAACCTCATAATAGTATTCCATAACAATAGTGGTCGGCATAGAGGTTATGTCACACATACCTCCAAGAAAAATCAACTGCAACACCACAACAAGAAAATTACAATCCCCTAGAGGAAGATAACTCATTGGATCTGCAGAGGATCATGAATAAAATCACAACAAGATCAACAAATTTGGAATTATAATTAAATAGTGTTACTATGACCAATGACAATGATGAATTCAAAATATCACATATGCGGAGTGCTGTAGGAAATCATCAATGAAGATCAATAGAAAAATGAAATGATATGAAAGGACCATAGGTCCCCAAAATCACTACGTAGAGCTCCTAGTTTTAGAGATAAAATCCAAAACATTTAATGAAATTGAAATCACACATCTAGTGTGGTTAAAAATCACTAGCCATGAAACATTCCCAGTGTGAAACCCATTCACGGTGTGAGTTCCAAAATTCACAAGACTTGCCGAAAAATGAATCATCTATGATTAAAAATAACTACAGTTAACATTTAAATGATGATTCCTAGTTTCTTGGATTGAAAAATATTTATTCTACAAACTAGATGAGTACATCTTGAATATCCAATTTTTGTTTGATTATTATTAGTGTTAAAGATCTTCATTGGTTGTCGAAGGCTGTCAACGAAAAACTAATATATTTCATTTATTTATATATAATGAAGATCTTCCAATGATTATGGATCTTTCATGAAGTACATGAGTTCTATAATATTAAGAAACATATAAATGGTTTGAATACATTGAGTTTCAATTTTCATTCCAGGATACTTGTTATGGTCTAAATAAATTACATTAGATGTCATGCAAGAACAAACTCATTGTATTGTATAAATGATATTAAGTTAAAAATACATGTGATAATGGTGAAACATTGTTTAAAAAAATAATTAATTAGAACCATGAAATATAATCACTATTGTTTGAATAATGATTTTTTGATTGAAAATGTTATTCAGAATGTACGTCCTAAAAGGAGAAAAAGAATATGAATTAACAGTGACCTTCAAAATATTTATTTTCATGAATATGTTTTGAAAAAAAAGTTTTCATGACTATTATGTTGTATTTGTTTTTATATGATTGAAATATTCAATTATATTATTCTATGTGATAAATATAATATAAGGACAACCATGCCTCCCATGGGTGAGTGGTGTGGTTGTAGTTGGAGGTATCTGTGGCATGCATCACAGGGTCGAGTCTCCATGCATATTTTCATTCCTTGAATTCATTTTAAAGAAAAATATTTTTGAAAAATATGGCCAACCATTAGAAGCCTTATCCAAACTCAACCAAATAATGTGTGGGACATAAAGGTCAACCACAAAAGGGTGTTCAGATAACATTTCCAAACATGGAAGTATGTGATGTTCTGAGAACTTTCATTGGGTTATAGCTATTATTCCGGAGACCTTGTATATATTTTCCACAGAGCGCATGATATAAGGTGTGTATAGGGTGGGAAAGAAATCCATTGGGTCTAGAACCATGTGTGTGAATGTCTGATCGATGCTGATCCCCGATAGCGAGATCATATGGTGAGTGTACATGATTTAACTGATATAGATGAGCACAACAACATGTGGAGTTCGATGTGGGATTCAAAAAATATTTAATTGTTCACCTACTTATAAAATATTGGAAATATCATGTCTATCTGATCCATGTTTATCTGATGATCATCGAGCATCCACGAAGTCATCATTTTCCTCTCACTATGAAGGATGGAATGATGATGATAATTGATGCCAGGACACAATAAGAGATCTTTGAATGAACCACAGACCATGAAAAACATCATGTGATAGTTTGGATGGATTTTCTATATGATAAAAAATAAATGAGATGATTATAATTTCTTATTTTTTTCATGCACAGAATCAATATAGTGTAAAGCATTGGAAAATTAGAAAACATGGTTGTTTTGTTTCATATCTATGCTTGAATAGAATGTGAAATTTTTGGAAAATGAGATGCAGATGATTCTAATCTAATGAGGATATCACTATAGGGAAGAATCTGAGATCATGAAGAAAATATTCCACCATTTTCTATCATACATATCCCATGTTTGAGGAATTCAACATTTGAGTCCTATAGTCATTAAAATTATTTATTTAAATGAAATAAATAACAGGATTTGATGTAGTGAATAAGAGCTGTGATACTCTTCTATAAAAGAAGATGTACTGAGCTGAGAATAATTTTTTTTTAGTCCGGACTTCCATCAAGATATTTAAATTCAAAAAATTGATCCTCACTGAACTTCAATTCTTGTGAAGAAGAAGAGGGTTATGTGGGCCTTCATGGTTACGTGAAGAGAGGAGTCCCAATCAGCATTGTTTTCATAAATACATTTTGTGAAGTATTTTAATCTGTGAAAATGTTTTGTGGATACATGATATCTGAATCAATTATGCAATATTTTTTACAATGCGTGTGAAATACTGTGCTTAAGTTTATAAAATAATCCTATCCTATGCCATGATATACATATTCTCCATCCAGTGTATGAGTTGTTTACTCAAATTTTATTAGGTGAATCTATTATATGTATGAATCATTATGCAAGGAAAGAAAAGTTAAATCACATATATTACCTTGCATGATTGGAGAAGAAAATATGATACCAAAATGAACATTCAAAAATTTATATCAAGAATCTACAATGTTCTTCACAAAGATATAGGTATGAACATTTTCATCTGAGTGATGTTCACATAAGGGTTCCACACTTATTTCCACTTGAGTCTGCGAAAATATAGATGATATGTTTTACCATATCCATTGATTCAGGAATGGAAAGAGATATCACCTAAAATATTACATGGAAAAGGAATTGGATAATGCAATCATGAACTGGGAATGATAATAAATTAAAAAAGAGAAAGAAGGAAGAGTGTTCACTGGGAATTTTGGAGACTATAATATGAATAAACCAAACACATGCATGAATTGATTATATATTTCCATAAAACATTCCCAATTTTCCTTTAAGGTAATTTAAAAAGAAGTTATTGATTGGTGAAATATAATAATTACATGAATTCTTATCAAATTTATGTTTCTATTCAATAAAGAACACAATTTTTCCAACATGAATAATAGAAAAGTCTCAATACAGTAACCATTTTGATATTGTGTATCAAATAATAGTTAATTTTGATATTTAATATTATGATAATCATTATTTTTTTGAATAATAATAACGGAGGGATTTGATTCCAGTAAGGAGGAGAAACAATTTCATTGGAGCATGTTCATCACTAAAGAAGAATGTGATTTAGACTCGTCTTTAAACTATTTGATATAATATTGTATCAAATATCTGTGAAAATAAAATAGAAGTGATAGGATAATTTGATATCATTTGATTATAATTTGGATGAAGAATAATATTTCATATAAATATACAAATTGTTGTTATTATTTTGGATTATATAAGAAGAAAATGATTCTCAGTGCTTGTTGTAGGGAAAAATAATGGTTTCATGCCTCGTGTTGAGCATGTAACATGTGATTAAGTGAAAGATAAAAGTACAATATGAAATCTAACCGAAGTCTCATCTAGTAGAATAATTTCTTAGTGTTACAAAGAACATTAATAAAGAAGGTGAATATTGTCTTCATGGGTTGTATAAAGGAAGAATAATTTTCTCATGACGCCCTCTTAGATTATAGGGAATCACAAGTGGGTAAAGGATAGTCAACTAGATGAACCAAAATAAAATGATACTACATTTTACTGGAGAATCATTTTTCTAGTCCTAATCAAAAACAGAAAGGACTATATATTATCATTTATTACTAAACCATTTAAAAACATCATGTCATATCTTTTACTATTTTCATATAATTACAAGCGTCAAGGAAAAGAGAATATGAGAATTTAGATCTTTAAAGTTCTAAATGGTAAACGTGAAAACTTTATAAATTGATAAAAAGTATGAGACCCAAATTCACCCGCACCCTTATTGTTAAGAAAATCCCAAACTAGTCATTTCAAGTAGAATCATAACCTGATTGGTTCACCAATGATGGATTATATATAGTGGAGTTATTATATTTGGAATATTTATGTTTTATCCTTATATTGACAATGAAGTGAGTTCTTAGTAAAGAATTAGATATTTATATACAGAATCCACTTTTCCCCAAGACCATGATGAACAAGATAAATACATAGAATACAAAGATGAAGAATAAGTATCACTTTCCTAATGAAGAGGAAGTTATTGTTTCTACAATATTTTTTGAAAATGAAGATATAACATGTCAGGAATGTAAAGATAAGGTGGATTATGTTTCGTCCTAGGATAATGAAAACATTTATACCTCATGAAAATCAAGATATTAAAGTTATTAAAAGGTATTTATTAGTACCTTAAAAAATTGTCCCAATATATTGATTCTAACACAAGTGGTGTTGATGATCAATATACAAATTCTCCAGAATAATTAATTGATAGATTAATAGATATTTTGTGTTATATTATATATTTAATGGTCTCCCTTTCATATAGGAACGATTATATGGAATAAAATATCCATTAACTTGAATAGAAATTGAAAAATATCATTTATGTCAGTGATTTTTAGTTGGATGAAAATTTCAACAAGGGAAAAGTATATGACTCTTTCTTACAAAAGAAAGATATCATGAAATAAGAGAAAGATGAAATAATAAAGGAATAAAGTGAAGTAAAGTTGATTTTTATTAAGTATCATAAAATAATACTCAATATGAAATATTTATAATTGGATGTTCATTTTTCCTATATTGAGATGAAACATATTGTGTCTTCACAAAATAAGGAAATAGATTTTGTGGCTACTCACTTTTCATTGTAAAATTATACACATAAAATACATCGATCATGTGGTTAGAAGATCATGAAATAACTTGATGACCTATCTCTGGTAGTTGGGAAGAAACATGAACCACCAATACCCACTCCAATTAATTTTTAAAAATTTATGTTAATGAATGGTACATGTTTGAATACAAAATCTGAACAAGCATAGATGAGGAAATGGGATTAGAATCATACCACTATGACTATAATGGATCTTAAAAATAATATAGAATCTATTTCCCCATAAATATACCAAAAAACATTGAAGTATATCCAAAATCATTATATAGAATAAATAAAAAGTTCTAGGTTTTCGGGTCAATGTCGTGCTGCAAGAAATTTGAAAATTGTGTGCAATATTATTTGTAATATCCTCTAAAAACTAATCATAATGAATTTATATATCGGGATGGAGAAATATAAACATGAATAAGAAACATTACTAGGTTTAGAAATATATATATACTAAAAAAATAATTGGAAATATTGAAAAAATTGATGTATGAAATGGTGGTGGACTTAACGCTACAACATTATCATCCTACCAATTTTCAAATGTTGATAGGAAAATAAGACCACAGAATATGGATAGGAATTAATAATATTCCTTGGGAAGAAGTCAGAAGAATATTTTGAAACCAAATTCTTTAATGAGTATTTCATGTAAAGAATATAAGATATCCATGGATTCCAAATCCAAGATATTGAAGCAACGTTCTTCACCCAAATGTATAAATAAAAAATGATGGCACTTAGAAAAGCCATGTGGAGGATCCAAACATTCACATACATTTCCAAATGAAATATTATTTTTCTGGCTAGAATATTTTGATGGAATAAATAAAATTGAATATAAATAAGAAAAGAAAAGTAAAAAGAGGAAAATAAAATATCCCCAATGATATAGACAATGTTCATGGTAATTTTACAAGAATAGCTCAGGTAGAAAATAGCATAAAAAAAGAAGGATATTAAGCAGAAAAACTCTCATAAAAACATGTAGAAAATGTTATGAGAGATATGATTCTCCAATATAAATCAGAGAATAAATTCACATTTATAATCATGAAGCCTAAAGTAAATGGAGAAATTTTTTTGAGAAATTTATCTCAACCTTAATTTTAAAATTTATATTTAAGAAAGGATCCACATTATTACATTATATATTTCTTTATATTATTTGATCTTAAAATACATGGAATTGAATGTTAATGAATTTATTTTTGGGAGAACCTGAGAAGAATTTATTTCTATCAATTACTGATTGAAAAGTTGAAGAAGTATCCTTCCTTGAAATATTACTCAATTGGAATTAAAACAGATATGTGATTTTGGATCTTCATTAACGAAGATGAATACTGTGAGTTAATATCCTTGAAAACATGGATAAAGAATATATTCTCTTTTTATGATCATATATTTGTTATTAAGATGATCAATTATTGAAGAATATCAACCTTGGTGATGTTGTAAATGTTTTCAATCTAAAAAGTCACAAGTTGACGATCCATTTAGGTGTATTTTACAAATTAAACCATATTTAAATCCTTTATATAATTGATAAATCATTATGAATATGTTATGAAGTGTTTCCCTTGAGTAGGAGACAAGTAAAGAATGTTGAATAAGCTTCTAAAATCATTACTTCAATTGGTATCAAATCTAATCATTATAGAATGTGTGTGAAGATCATGTCAGTAGAAAAGGTATATTCATTCCCTTAATTTATCATCCTTTTTTATTAAAAATATGTAACATAACATGTTGTGTGTATAATTGAGTTAATAAATGAGATAATAAACGTGGAAGTAATGGAAGATCCCCAAGCGCAATTATCCTTCTTGTTTTCCATGAATTTTTTTATCTATTTAATGAAGTCAGTACAGGAGTTTGACGTTACTCATTCTTAAAAAATATTCATCTCTTATTTAATAATATTCAAAGTAGAATGAAATTGAATCACCCTTTACAATTGGTCTAGGAGTTCCCATTTAATGAGGTAGCATGATCTATTGGTAAGGGACACCTTTTTTTCCTAAATAAAATTCTCTTGTTTTTGTACACCAAGAATAGCTCATGTAGACTTAAAGTGAAATGATGGGTGACACATTGATTCAGTATGAACTGATACCGTTTTCCCATTAAATGTTTATTTTTTTAATTCAAGTAGAGAAAAAGTGAAAATAAATATAGTAAAAGTAAATCTATGAGAGAATATGATGATTCACCATTTGACACACTTGTTGCGAAAAAATAGAAGGTATTTCCAAAAAATACAAAGGGAGAAATTAAAGATCCCACTTTTTGTATGTTTTTTTTAAAGATCATAATTTGTTGTCAATGGATTTTATTGAAATAGTGATCTATTTCATTTATGTCAACATGAATAAAAAGTTAAAATATTTATGGATCGTAGATGAAGTACTCATGTCATATAATTTGAAGAAACAAAAAAATGGGTGTAAGAATTTTAGTTTCAAAGGTAGTTCTTGTAGAACTGTTACAGATTATGAAAATGATATTGGATTTCATCATTGTACAATTATCTTTTAAACTATGAGGATTGTGGAACTGTTCATAAGATAAAAATACATGTGTTAATGTTGATACATTGTTTTAAAAAATCATAATGAGATCAATGAAATATAATTCTTATTTTCGGAATAATTATTTGTTTATTGAATAAGTTAATTGGAATTTATTTTCTAAAAATAAAAGAAGAAGTTGAACTAATGGTGACCACAAAAATATTTATTTTCATAAAGAAATTTTGAAGAAAAAGTGTCATTTTCTTTGATGTTTGATTTGTTTTTATATGATGGATATTTTCACATAGATTATTCTAAGTGTTAATAAAAAACATGGGAAAATATTTCCTTCATTTTTCAACCTCAAACAAGGAATGTGTGGTGCTCAATGGTCAAACAAGCTCAATGGATGACCGATAGAGTGACCAAGAATGGAGAAAGTGATGGTGTGAGTTCCTACATAGGTAAATTTATAGAGTTTGGTGATATATATTCTTTGTATATACAATTTTCTATCAATTTTTTTATAGTTTTTCATTAAAATACTTGATAATACACTGTTATGTGTCTAATTATTCAAGAAAACGTTCTTCATAGGATTCTAAGGAAGAAAATGTGGAAGAGGTTAAAAATAGGCCACATACTCATTGTGATCAGCCTATACATGTTGTGTACCTGAATATCACAACCATCCTCAAGTATTGAAGTCAAGCTGTGACCATGCCACGAAGCCTAATGGAATAAGATTCTAAGAATCGTGACTAGAATGGATACATCATGAAACTAGTCGAATACCCGAGTGATAAATCATCAATTAATTAACACAAAAATCCGATAGATACAAGGTGCACATCGCTAATGACCCTCTTACATCATGTACCTAGTCAAACCTCTTAAATTTGTGAGGGACCCACAGTCATGCTTGAGATCCAAAATCCACAGAAACTGATGTGGATCAAGGAAACATGTTGTGTACCTATAGTACACATCGTGACAAAATATGCCAATATATGGTGCGGAGCGATATATCTTTTCATTTTATTACATAAGTTCTTCTCTTCTTCCTTTCATCTCCATTGCTAATCCTTTCACCCTTTCCCCTCTCAAACACTGAAACACTTAGTATTTGTGTATTTTTATTAATCAATGAGTCAAGGAGCCTCCATTATTCTATGAATTCAATTCCCTCTATCAGGTTTAGTTATTTTTCATTCCCCCTTTTCATGTATGTCTTTTATTTATAAATGAAATTTTCTTAGTGCTTGTTTATTTCAGTTACCATTTCCAAACCATTGAATGACCCCAATTACATTAATCAATCCATCAAGAATGTTGTATTTCATTTATTTAAGTTCTTCATACCCGTCATGAGTAGCTAAACATCTCAGGGATTAGAATCGAGCATTTTATCTCCATAACTAAATATAATGTTAAATATGAACATGGAAAGTATAATTGAATTAGTAACTTGGATATAAACCCCCAATCTTTTCCATTTGTGGGAAAGTCCCTCACCATGGCATGGTCAGTCTGATGACCCTATCCTAATTGGAGTAGAATAAGCTATGACCACAATCTTAGGATTATTTTTTCCTTAAAGAAGCCAAACTAAATGCACCTAGGCTATCGATATCTCCAGACCACATAATAACTACTTCCTAGGAAGAACAAGTAGTATAAGTCCAAAGTCAACTAATGATCCCTATATTCTTCAAAGACTAAGACATATCATTTTTCCAAGATTAGAATTTAATGTACATCCTTCACTCATATACATGAATTGACCCAACCACTTTTTCTTTATTTAGAGTCATCCCAAAAATAGATCTTATATGAAAATCTCAAACAAGGTCTTCTAGATAGGACTCACTTACAGGTTTAGGAATCATATATCTCTAAAGTAAAATAGATAGTCACCCTGTAGATTAGTACCCTTTATTCCATTACAATACTTATCTATAGTCAATAAATGTTTGGGACCGAATATAAATTCTAAATTTGATAATTTCCATCGGAATTAATAAAACCACAATGCGAGAGGCATCATATTATCAGTTCCATTTCTGGGGAAACGATGTTTCCTTTGAAAATAAAAGAACATTGTTATTTGAACCTAATATTACCTTTCCCTGATCGCCTTTCAATTTTTTCAAAATCCATTGCATCCCTTTATTCTATTTTTTGTGTATGTACCAAGGTCCCTTCACCTGATCAAGGAATCTTGAAGAACACAAACCCTTAGAGTTCGATCCTGAGATAAAATGGAAATTTTCATTACTTTTCTTGTAAAAAATGTTCGAGCAACACCACCCTACATGACCCAACTATCCAAACCATCATATCATACTTAGAAAACCTCATATTCACCAAGAGCAGACCATCATGGACTATGGTTTACCATCGATCCATGGTGCGACACCTAGATGAGTTCGCCTACGAATCCAATAAAAGAAGTTTGAAATTAAACCTGGACTCATTCTCATGATCCAGAACATGGGGTAGTTCAACAATATTTTGAGAGAAGACCCCTAAAAACATATCTCAAACTTCCTGGAAGTCTGTGATACCTTTCTCAGCTAGGGAGTATCATCATATTCTATAATACTTCTTGTCATCACATTCTCACATAGAGACCAAGAAAAAGATTGGCTCTAAATCAATGATCCTTAGTCATTTAATACTTCGGAGGAGCTAGAAAAAATGTTTTTAGATAAATACTTTCAACTGATCTAGACCTGGAAGCTCTAGAAAAAAATTTATAACATCATAAAAAAGGATGGAGAGTCTGCATGGGAATCATGGGATCAATTAAAATAACTAATGAGTAATTTTCCACATAAAATAATCGATATTTGAATTCAAATGTAGACATTATATCAAGGACTCCAACAAGTGGCACAAATACTCGTAGATTCTGCCACTGAGGGAGGTTTGATGTTTAAAACTCTCAATACAGGAAGAGATATTTTTGATGAAGAATCCCACAATTCCAGTATATTTCAAAGTTATTTTGGAACATTGTGATGTGGAATCCACCAAGTTGATGAAACAACCTAGTTATTATTACAAGTCAACAAGCTATCCAAAATGCTTGAGTCCTTTCAGATATTAGCCACACAACTCCCTCCCACACCATTCATGGACATTAAATCATGTGAGAAGTGTGGTGGAACTCACCAATTTCAGGATTGCAATGTAGGATATGCAAATCCCCATGATCGTAATTATGTTAATTACAATGAAAAAAATCATCCTTTTTAGTATCAACAAAAATAGTCATTTTATACGCAATGTCCTTCTCAACAGTAGCCTCAAATCAATCAACAACATTTTCAGCAGTGTAGTGTCCAAAATCAGTTTTCAAACAATGGAACACTAGGATATCCACTAAGAAGCCCGGTCTTGGGACCATAGTAGTATACATATCTGCAACAACCCATTCTGAGGCCCCAACAATAAGTAAAACATCCACCCACCTCTACAATACCACAACTTCCACCTCCAACACTAAAAAGTAACTTGGAGAACCTCTAAACATATTTCGTTTAAAATTGTGCTCAATGGATGACCACACAGGAGACATAGATGCAAAACTAGTGAGAAAATTTAAGAAACATGGAGAATAAAATGGTTCATATCTCAAAAACCATATCTGAATGATTACCATGAACTCTACCATGAAACACTGAGACATACCCACAATAGGAAGATAAGGATGCATTTTTGAGGAGTAGAAAAGTGTTAAAATTCCAATAACCATTGGAAACATGGCCATAGTATGAGACCAAGTAACAACAAAAAGAGGTAGACGTAGCCATTCTCATAAAACCACAACAAGCAATACCAGATGAGAAGGATCATTCCCCAAAAAAATAAAAGGAACCTATTTATGTAGAACCGCCTATGTAAAAGCCACCGCTTCCCATTCAAGAAAGAGTGAGGCAAGGTAGGCTGGAAGATAAGAACAAAAATTTCCTTGAAATTTCCATGATGTTGCATATCAATATTATTTTTTCTAAAAAAATTACCCAAATTAATATTTTTGAAAAATTTCTCAAATACATTCTATCAATCTAGATACCGATAGATGATATGTGATTCATCTAATTAAACTAATAATTCTTGTGGTTGTAGAGTATAAAATCCCACCATAGATGATTGATACTAGAATATTTTTAGTTCCTTATGCGATAAGAGTATGAAGAATTATAAGGGAACTTTTTTGATCATGGATCCAACATTATCCTGATTCCGATGAGTTTTTTTCACAAGCTAGGACTCCAAGAGCCTTAGACTAAAATGGTAACATTGTAGTCTTCAAATAATTTAGTTAAATACCCATGTGGTATTTATGAAGATGTACTGGTTAATGTTTAAAAACTAATTTTCCTAGCAAAATTTGTAGTTTTGGACATGGAACATGAAGGGAATGTAAAGATCCCACATGGAAGACCCCTCCATGAAACATGAAAAGCCCTGATTGATGTTAATCAAGGACATCTTATATTCAGTGTCAGAAAAAAAAATTAGTGCTTAATATAATAATGGTTGTACAACATTCGGAATATACGATGGACTACTATTAAGAAAGGGATCGATGATTCATATTTAGAAAAAGAAGAACACTATGACTTAGTAGAAGTTATATTTATTGAGGAACTCGCCAGAGACATCATTCCACCATTTATACCATCTATCATCCTTCCACCCTTGTTGGTCTTGAAACCATTACCCAGTATGTCAAAGTACTCCAATTTAGGAGAGTCGTTTTATTTACCTATCATAAACAGTCCCAAATTATCCTTGGATTAGAAATAAAGACTAGTTGATTTCTTAAAAATATACAAGCAAACAATTACCACTGGAGTGGTAGATATTAAGGGAATCAATCCTTCAGAATGAACCCACCGAATTCTATTGGAAGTGGATGAAAAACCCAAATTAAAACCTCAGTGGTGGCTCACACTACTAATGAAAGAGGTCCTCAAGAAGGAAGTAATGAATCTTATCGATGATGGAATAATATTCCTTATTTCAAATAGTGAAAGGGTGAGTCCCCTCCAAGTCATTCACAGGAATAGAGGACTCACATTATAAATGACAGATGATAATGAACTCATTCCAAGACACAACATCATTAGTGTGAGTGTTTTCAGGGACTAAATATTATTGGTCAAAGTAGAATCTCAAGAGGGGGGGGGGGGTGAATTGAGTTCCTACATAAAATTTTTGTTAAAACATTCTAACAAAGATCCTCCAATTTTGAAACAAACCAGTTAATTAAGGATGTAGAGATATAAATCTTTAGTAGGTCAGTAGGTTTCAAGAATGGTGATTAGTCCTCAGTTAAATCAGTGTAACACACTTCTTAAACTTTTGAAACCATTTTATTTAATTAAACACTTACACACTCTAACCAAAACTAACAATCAATGTAACACCCCAAGATTTCATAGTGTGTTATTTCTTCAAAATAATTCAATAACTTTCACTACACGCAACACCGAGTTTAAGTGCACCATGACTTACCAAACAAGACGTTCAAAAGAGGTTATGAATAGTATTAACTAAATATTAAACTTCATATAATCCTTATAATTTTATAATCCATATTATGAGTTTCTTAGACATTATGTAAGAACAAATTCTATTTTTTCAGATAAAAGAAGTATTTTTCAAAAATGCACTTTTACCAACATTAATAGTGAACCATTTTTAAATCCAATATTTTAAACTTTTATATTTTCAATTTGACAATATAAATTTATTCTTTGGAATGGTGACATAAAAAAAAATTTACAATGTAACACCCCAAGCTTCCACGGTACGCTTCTCTTTGAATAATACAGTATTGTGTGTTGTATGCAACTACGAGTTCTAACACACACTACAACCAATCAAACTAGTCGTAATGAATATTAATACCTACTTTTTAAAATTTTATAAATTTTATCTCTCAAAATAGAATTCATTTTTTGATTTGGAGTATCCAATTTTGCCTAAGGTGAAATTTTGGTACTTTTCGGATAACTTTAATATTTTGATGAATAGTGAAAATTACTAAATTTTAATTAAAAAAAAACTTTTTTAATAAAAATAAATAATAGTGAGAAATTATGAATTTGAGTGGTTTTAAAGTATAATTAGAATATATTTTTACCATTTTATCCAATGGTGTTCATTAGAATTAATTTCACATAGAAATTGGACATAAACAGTTGGCAATCTTTTGATATATATTGTTTCTTAAAAACACGATATTTGTTGTGACATCGGGAATTAATTATATAATTAATTAATGAAACTTATATGTTTGGAATTTTTTAAAATAGACATCATTTTTAATTCATAAAATCTAATATAGCTTAGGGTGAAATTTTGGCATTGTTCTGAAAAACATCAATTTTTGATAAATAGTGAAACTACTAAGTGGTATTTAAAAAACTGAATTTTTCATAAAACATAGTTTTACAACTTCTGCGATTGGAATTTCGAAAATACGAGAGCCTCGGTTAATATCAAGGAGTAAAATTTGGTCCAATGAGATGAAAATAATTTTTGGTGAATAGTAACTTTTTACTTTTATTTACCACGGTTAAAAGTAAATAGGGTAATTAAGGGTAAAAATGATATTAATATTACCCTAAAAATGTCATAATTCTATTAGACAAGTTTATCTCGACAAAAAAAACCCGTAGGAATAAAATATTATCATTTAGGTCCACTTGGATTAGATTAGGACATTTATTATTATTGAAATCAAAGAAGAGTTAAAAGAGTTAAAATCAACATTTATTTACTAACACGTTTTTAATATAGGGTTAGACATAAGATAAATTCGATTGTAAATATTCATTAGAAAGATAAAAATATTTCCTGCATAATTATATTTTATTTATAATTTTTATACATTGAAATATATATTTTATTTATGACACAATTATGATGTAGTAATTACCTAATTAATAAACAATTGGAATAATTGATATTATAAATACTCAAATAAATGTAATTTGAGACTTTTTATAAATACAAATAATTTTCTAGGATAATATGACATTTTAAGATTGATTTAATTAACTTTCTTCTAAGTAATCATTCTGTTATGAGTTTTACACAAATCAATTATTGAATAGTGTCAAAATTGACATAAAAGAGTTGTTAAAACAATTATTATATTATTAATTGATATTATATTCCTAAAAATCTAAGTATTGGCCAAGAGACTTATATCATGATAGGTGTATCATTAATGGAACACTTGGGGGTCGCATGGATGTATATTGTATGATTATTAACAATATAATATAAAAATACAAAGAGACATTGTAAAAGTTAAACTAATTAGATAAGAGTTAATACATAAAGATAAGGTTAATATAAAGACCCAAACCTGTCTAAATTCTATTGGTTGAGTGGTTTCTGACCCATCCCCACCTTAAACTTTAAATAATCCACTTTGGAGCCATTAGAAACCGAATATTAATTTATTATAAAATAATATTTCTAGCTTTTCCAAAGGTGCCCCTCAACCCTCTTATAAAAGGGCACTTTCCCTTCTCATTAACTCACACCTTCAAAGCCATTTCATTCGGAAAACCTCTACCCAAATACTCTCTCAACTTCCCTCACTCCATCCTAGAGGCATTCCATTAGTCAGAAAGCAATCTTATGGATCCCTTTTGATCAAATCAAAAGGAAGAACCCGAAGAAGAGGTAATGATTTCACCACCCTTTCTCAAGTTCCTTTCTTTTTCCACTTCTTCTTTCTTTGTTATTCTCATTCTAAAATAATGAATCCAGTATCTATTATATATGGTAATATTATTATAAATATGTTAAAAGCATATTCCGTATTCTATTTATCCTTTGAATGACATGTCACCATACGTGCGTACGTACGGCTTACCGTCTCCACGTCGTGGTGTAATTGTTATTCAATATATTATTATTTGGATGGATATAATAATGACTTTTAATTCATGTAAATAATAAATATAACATGATAATGATTCTGTATATATGATAAACCATCCAATTATATATTATTTTAATATCAAAAGAATGATATTTTCACTCTTACGTACGTACGGATTACCGTCTCCACGACGCGATGAGATTCATTTCCAAGTTCACCATTCATCGACGATTATAAAAATATATATTACTAATAAGTATGTAATATATGAAATAATAATTCTACTGGATATATATATATATATATATATAAGTATTTATGTACTTACATATATCTTATTCGTTTACTTCCGTTCAATACTATATGAAAACAGAAACAACGTTTATGCGTACGTACGAACAACCGTCTCCATAAACGGTGTTTTCCATTTCATATATATGTCTATTATACATATTTATATTCTAAATATATATGATATATTTATCAAGTTTTATATTCTGGAAGTATTTATTCACGATCTAAGTGATACAACAAAGAGTGACAAGTTAAAACACGTACAATAAAGAAAGTGACTATTACCCAAAATGTTAACTTAATGTGGAAATTATGATTAAATGGGTAATATAAAGTCATAAATGAATCCGGTATGATATAATAAATATTAATATGGTTCTGGTATAATTTAATAACATACTACTATCTTCGTATAGGTGGTTAAATGTACCCTCGACTAAAGGAAAGTGTAAGGTAAGGGGTTTTCATCTCACTCCTTATTCCCGTGAGATTCATGCCATATTGCCACTATTACCTTTTTTGTGGTGTTTGTACTGCCCATAATTATATTATTTGTGTAATACACTTTAATTTATGTGTATTTACATATTAATTGTTTGATAAATCTTTCATGGGTTGTATGTTTCGTAAGTTACCAAACTGGTAAGGGTTAATTTCACAATATCATTATTATCTGAGGTTGTTTTTACATAAGTATCAACTGGGACATATTTATTATCCATGTACATGTATTATGAAAGTGTTTTAAAATGGATTATTTTAATGTACTTTTTACTAAAACCTCATTTCAAATGTTTTAAATATTTATTCTTCTAAATCTTTCTCATTAATGTCCATGTCTTCAAAATTGTTTTTAAGGATTTATTTATATGGACATGAATGTTTTTTTTTAAATGTTAATTCCTTTCAAAAGTTTAAAAGTGGTATGAGACACTTTGATTAAAAAATGTCTTTAAATGACTTCTTTTCTAAATTGTGTGACTTTTAAATGTTTTCATGAAAAAGGGGTATTTCTCTCAAAGAGTTTTACAAATCAATCTCTTCTATGTCAAAATCCTTTAATGGATTTTAAACTTGTTTTGAAGTTGATTTATCATGATACAAATATTCCATATTGTGTTGAAGGTTTTGTTATATATTTGACAATGGATGTGTTATTTTTATACCATTCATGGTTTATGGGTAAAGTATTGAAATTTCTCATGATAGTTTTAATAATAATAAAAATATGTTATATTTCATCCTCTTCTTAAGATGAATGTGTTGGACTAGTATGTTTCTGGTTGGGGACCGGTAAAAGTAAGTCCTCCAGGTTGGTGTCCGGTTATTAGAGGCACTCCAGGTTGGTGTCTGGTTATTAGAGGCACTATGGGTTGGTGTCCGGTTATTAGAGACACTTCGGGTTGGTGTCCAGTTATGAGAGGCACTCTGGGGTTGTGTCCAGTTATTAGATGCACTCCGGGTTGGGTTCCGGTTATAGTTAGCCCATAGGCCTTGGCACGAGGCGTTGATAAAGCATTTAACATTCATCATTATGCATTACATAATTATGAATGTGATTAGTGATATTTCATGTGATTATTCTATTAATAGAATATCCATGTGAATAAGTAAATGGAATTATTTCATTTTATTTTTTCCATATTATTCTTAAGTTCAAGTTTAAAAGGATTTGGTTTTAGTTTTATACATTGTCTTAAATTTTTATGCTTATTTTTGAATGTTTCCGTTATATTTCTTACCCTTACTGATCATTTGAGCTCACCTCTTTCTATGTTTTATTTTTCCCAGGATTCCATGAAGTGTAATGTGATTGATATGCAAGGTTAAGACAAGGGAATAGTGGAATTCATAAAGGATTATTTATGTTGTTTTGTATGTTATGATGTGAAATTTAACATTCATGTATGTAATCTATTTTCCAAGAATTCTAAACTGATTGGTTCTTCGGGACATGTTTCCTTGTAATCATGCCAATGTATTTAAATAATGCACCGACTCTGGGTCACTGGGGTCAGGGCGTTACAGTTGGTATCAGAGGAAGTTTAGCAATAACCTTGGAAACTAGATTTAGATAAACTCTGATTAGAGCACATAGCCCTAAGATAGAATTTGAGGATTAGTATAGAATAACTTCCTAGAATTTTTCTATTGTAGAGATTTTGTGAGTTTTCCGAGCAATACATCCATGTCTGGATACGAGTAGGTAGAGGCGGCTCTGGCACAGATATACCTAGGGGTAAAACCAGAAAACACCGCTTTGAGCTAGACTCGAACGGGAACTGGTGCACGGCAACGGGCCCTGCTGCACTCTTGGTTACGACACTCCCGGGGATATTCTTAGGATAATTCTCATTTTATTTACAAACCATTATGAAGGGCTCATGAGTATATACTTATTCAAAGAAAACATTTTTTATGATTATGGATTATATCCATAAACTGTTAAATTTGCATTAAGAATTATTTATTTCAATTCATAAACTGACCTAGTTTATGCTATTGTATAGAAATGGCGCCCAATAGAAGGAATGTGAGCTCCAGTAATATGTATGATCCAAAAAGTAAGAAGGATCGTATCTTTCATTGTATTAATACATCATTTAGAAGGGAAATAATCTCCCACATATTATCATCATATGAAGAAATAGTATCTTGTATGGATAAGATAACTAAAGAGTTTACTGACTCCTATGGCTTTGAAGGGAAGCAAGAGAAGAAGAGGATGGAAGAGAGAAATATTGATAAAGGGAATAGGGAAATGAAGAATTCCCCCATATGTGATAACTATGGGAGAAACACCTTGGAACTTGCCTGAAAGGAATGGTAGTTTGTTATAAGTGTGGAGGAAAAGGGAAAAAGTTATGTGACTGCAAGGGTATGAAAAATGTTTCAAATTTACAATGCTTCATTTGCAAGGAGTTTGGACACTAGGCGAACCTATGTCCCAGTTATCAGACTATGCTGCAAATGATGCTATTGGATAATAATCATGTTATGATACTACCACAAATGAAGAGGACTGATTAGAGTTCTTATATTGATTATGTCATTTGAGTGTTGTATCAACAATGTACTTGTTATAATAAGGATTGTACTGCAGAACTATTTCATTAAGGACTTGAGATTGGGTGGAACAAAGAAATGTGACTCAATAGCAGGATAAATTTTTGGAAAATATATGGTTGAGAGAATGATAAACCATAATATAGTTTTGATACAGAGGTAGTGATTTTAGAATAATACATGATTGATTTGGATAAATTAGATTAGATATTCTTGACTACCTTGAATATGATTAATGATTTGTATATTCCATCATTGTTGGAGTTTACAACATTTTTGGATTGAAGGAGTATATCCATTATTATTTAAGAAATAAGGGATGATGAATGTAATCAATAAGGTTTTATGGTAATTCAGGATGTTGTAGTGTTTTAAAAGAATACATGATGAATGTGCTCACATGTTATTACACAGAAAAAAGGATCTTCATTTTTGGACTAATGCGTTTTGGATAGTTCTAGTTTGGATTATTTTTGGATTTCTATAAAAGGACAACCCGGAGGTTGGGGGGAAACCTGTCACGTCCGGCAAGGCCGCGAGACTTGAACCCACAACCGAAGGGCGACACGGGTATATCACCTACCACTAGCCCACGTAATGTCCAGGATTAAATAATGTAGTTTTTTTAATGATCTGGTAGATGAATTATAAATTCGTTTTTTTGGAACCCTATACGAATAGGATAAATAGAATATATATTGTTTATGTTCTATTATCTTTTAGAGTGAAAGATGAGTTTGTGGTAGAAATTAGTTAAAGGATGGAACTCTACTTGTCAAGAATATAATTTTCTTATTCTCTTATTCTATGAAGAAATTAATTCTTATACTTTATTTAAGGAATCATAAAACCAAAAATGTGTTATCCTAATAACCAATGTTTTGTTGAACCGATGGTATTTCAAATCATCGTAGATTGATGAATTTAAGGACCTCAATTTTACACTTGTTTGTGATTGATGACCTCAATCACTACCTATAAATATTTACGTTTTTCCTCCAATTATATTTCTCTAATTTCCACCAATGTTCTTCTAATTGAGATCATACTTTGGTGGTGACCCTTTCATTTCTCTTTTCCTCATATTAAGACTAAATTTTAGTAACCCAATTTTTGATGTGGGTTTTCCCACAAAGATATTTTCTATTTTCAACCATTTATTTTCAAAGAACAGTTTCAAATTGCGAGGACGCAATTTATTGAAGTAGGGGAGAATGTAATACCCCAAGATTTCATAGTGTATTATTTCTTCAAAATAATTCAACTACATGCACTACACGAAACACCGAGTTTAAGCGCACCATGACTTACCAAACAAGCCGTTCAAAAGAGGTTATGAATAGTATTAACTAAATTTTAATCTTTATATAATCCTTATAATTTTATAATCCATATTATGAGTTTCTTAGACATAATTTAAGAACAAATTCATTTTTTTTAGAAAAAAGAAGTATTTTAAAAAAATTCACTTTTACCAAATTTAATAGTGATCCCTTTTTAAATCCAATATTTTAAACTTTTATATATTCAATTTGACAATATAAATTTATTCTTTCGAATGGGGACATAAAAAAATTTTACAATGTAACACCCCAAGCTTCCACGGTACGCTTCTCTTTTAATGAGGTAGCATGATCTATTGGTAAGGGACACCTTTTTTTCCTAAATAAAATTCTCTTGTTTTTGTACACCAAGAATAGCTCATGTAGACCTAAAGTGAAATGATGGGTGACACATTGATTCAGTATGAACTGATACCGTTTTCCCATAAAATGTTTGTTTTTTTAATTCAAGTAGAGAAAAAGTGAAAATAAATATAGTAAAAGTAAATCTATGAGAGAATATGATGATTCACCATTTGACACACTTGTTGCGAAAAAAATAGAAGGTATTTCCAAAAAATACAAAGGGAGAAATTAAAGATCCCACTTTTTGTATGTTTTTTTAAAGATCATAATTTGTTGTCAATGGATATTATTGAAATAGTGATCTATTTCATTGATGTCAACATGAATAAAAAGTTAAAATATTTATGGATCGTAGATGAAGTACTCATGTCATATAATTTGAAGAAACAAAAAAATGGGTGTAGGAATTTTAGTTTCAAAGGTAGTTCTTGTAGAACTGTTACAGATTATGAAAATGATATTGGATTTCATGATTGTACAATTATCTTTTAAACTATGAGGATTGTGGAACTGTTCATAAGATCAAAATACATGTGTTAATGTTGATACATTGTTTTAAAAAAATCATAATGAGATCAATGAAATATAATTCTTATTTTCAGAATAATTATTTGTTTATTGAATAAGTTAATTGGAATTTATTTTCTAAAAATAAAAGAAGAAGTTGAACTAATGGTGACCACAAAAATATTTATTGTCATAATGAAATTTTGAAGAAAAAGTGTCCTTTTCTTTGATGTTTGATTTGTTTTTATATGATGGATATTTTCACATAGATTATTCTAAGTGTTAATAAAAAACATGGGAAAATATTTCCTTCATTTTTCAACCTCAAACAAGGCATGTGTGGTGCTCAATGGTCAAACAAGCTCAATGGATGACCGATAGAGTGACCAAGAATGGAGAAAGTGATGGTGTGAGTTCGTACATAGGTAAATGTATAGAGTTTGGTGATATGTATTCTTTGTATATACAATTTTCTTTTTTTATAGTTTTTCATTAAAATACTTGATAATACACTGTTATGTGTCTAATTATTCCAGAAAAAGTGCTTCATAGGATTCTAAGGAAGAAAATGTGGAAGAGGTTAAAAATAGGCCACATACACATTGTGATCAGCCTATACATGTTGTGTACCTGAAGATCACAACCATCCTCAAGTATTGAAGTCAAGCTGTGACCATGCCACGAAGCCTGATGGAATAAGATTCTAAGAATCGTGACTAGAATGGATACATCATGAAACTAGTCGAATACCCGAGTGATAAATCATCAATTAATTAACACAAAAATCCGATAGATACAAGGTGCACATCGCTAATGACCCTCTTACATCGTGTACCTAGTCAAACCTCTTAAATTTGTGAGGGACCCACAGTCATGCTTGAGATCCAAAATCCACAGAAACTGATGTGGATCAAGGAAACATGTTGTGTACCTATAGTACACATCCTGACAAAATATGCCAATATATGGTGCGGAGTGATATATCTTTTCATTTTATTACATAAGTTCTTCTCTTCTTCCTTTCATCTCCATTGCTAATCCTTTCACCCTTTCCCCTCTCAAACACTGAAACACTTAGTATTTGTGTATTTTTATTAATCAATGAGTCAAGGAGCCACCATTATTCTATGAATTCAATTCCCTCTATCACGTTTAGTTATTTTCCATTCCCCCTTTTCATGTATGTCTTTTATTTATAAATGAAATTTTTTTAGTGCTTGTTTATTTCAGTTACCATTTCCAAACCATTGAATGACCCCAATTACATTAATCAATCCATCAAGAATGTTGTATTTCATTTATTTAATTTCTTCATACCCGTCAAGAGTAGCTAAACATCTCAGGGATTAGAATCGAGCATTTTATCTCCATAACTAAATATAATGTTAAATATGAACATGGAAAGTATAATTGAATTAGTAACTTGGATGTAAACCCCCAATCTTTTCCATTTGTGGGAAAGTCCCTCACCATGGCATGGTCAGTCTGATGACCCTATCCTAATTGGAGTAGAATAAGCTATGACCACAATCTTAGGATTATTTTTTCCTTAAAGAAGACAAACTAAATGCACCTAGGCTATCGATATCTCCAAACCACATAATAACTACTTCCTAGGAAGAACGAGCAGTATAAGTCCAAAGTCAACTAATGATCCCTATACTCTTCAAAGACTAAGACATAGCGTTTTTTCAAGATTAGAAATTAATGTACATCCTTCACTCATATACATGAATTGACCCAACCACTTTTTCATTATTTAGAGTCATCCCAAAAATAGAGCTTATATCAAAATCTCAAACAAGGACTTCTAGATAGGACTCACTTACAGGTTTAGGAATCATATATCTCTAAAGTAAAATAGATAGTCTCCCTGTAGATTAGTACCCTTAATTCCATTACAATACTTCTCTATAGTCAATAAATGTTTGGGACCGAATATAAATTCTAAATTTGATAATTTCCATCGGAATTAATAAAACCACAACGCGAGAGGCATCATATTATCAGTTCCATTTCTGGGGAAACAATGTTTCCTTTGAAAATAAAAGAACATTGTTATTTGAACCTAATATTACCTTTCCCTGATCACCTTTCAATTTTTTCAAAATCCATTGCATCCCTTTATTCTATTTTTTGTGTATGTACCAAGGTCCCTTCACCTGATCAAGGAATCTTGAAGAACACAAACCCTTAGAGTTCGATCCTGAGATAAAATGGAATTTTTCATTACTTTTCTTGTAAAAAATGTTCGAGCAACACCACCCTACATGACCCAACTATCCAAACCATCAAGTAATACTTAGAAAACCTCATATTCACCAAGAGCAGACCATCATGGACTATGGTTTACCATCGATCCATGGTGCGACACCTAGATGAGTTCGCCTACGAATCCAATAAAAGATGTTTGAAATTAAACCTGGACTCATTCTCATGATCCCGAACATGGGGTAGTTCAAAAATATTTTGAGAGAAGACCCCTAAAAACATATCTCAAACTTCCTGGATGTCTGTGATACCTTTCTCAGCTAGGGAGTATCATCATATTATATAATACTTCTTGTCATCACATTCTAACATAGAGACCAAGAAAAAGATTGGCTATAAATCCATGATCCTTAGTCATTTAATACTTCGTATGAGCTAGAAAAAATGTTTTTAGATAAATACTTTCAACTGATATAGACCTGGAAGCTCTAGAAAAAAATTTATAACATCATAAAAAAGGATGGAGAGTCTACATGGGAATCATGGGATCAATTAAAATAACTAATGAGTAATTTTCCACATAACATAATCGATATTTTAATTCAAATGTAGACATTATATCAAGGACTCCAACAAGTGGCAAAAATACTCGTAGATTCTGCCGCTGAGGGAGGTTTGATGTTTAAAACTCTCAATACAGGAAGAGATATTTTTGATGAAGAATCCCACAATTCCAGTATATTTAAAAGTTATTGTGGAACATTGTGATGTGGAATCCACCAAGTTGATGAAACAACCTAGTTATTATTACAAGTCAACGAGCTATCCAAAATGCTTGAGTCCTTTCAGATATTAGCCACACAACTCCCTCCCACACCATTCATGGACATTAAATCATGTGAGAAGTGTGGTGGACCTCACCAATTTCAGGATTGCAATGTAGGATATGCAGATCCCCATGATCGTAATTATGTTAATTTCAATGAAAAAAATCATCCTTTTTAGTAGCAACAAAAATAGTCATTTTATACGCAAAGTCCTTCTCAATAGTAGCCTCAAATCAATCAATAACATTTTCAGCAGTGTAGTGTCCAAAATAAGTTTTCAAACAATGGAACACTAGGATATCCACTAAGAAGCCCTGTCTTGGGACCATAGTAGTATACATATCTGCAACAACCCATTCTGAGGCCCCAACAATAATTAAAACATCCACCCACCTCTACAAGACCACAACTTCCACCTCCAACACTAAAAAGTAACTCGGAGAACCTCTAAACATATTTCGTTTAAAATTGTGCTCAATGGATGACCACACATGAGACATAGATGCAAAACTAGTGAGAAAATTTAAGAAACATGGAGAATAAAATGGTTCAGATCTCAGAAACCATATCTGAATGATTACCATGAACTCTACCATGAAACACTGAGACATACCCACAATAGGAAGCTAAGGATGCATTTTTGAGGAGTAGAAATGTGTTAAAATTCCAATAACCATTGGAAACATGGCCATAGTATGAGACCAAGTAACAACAAAAAGAGGTAGACGTAGCCATTCTCATAAAACCACAAGAAGCAATACCAGATGAGAAGGATCATTCCCCAAAAAAACAAAAGGAACCTATTTATGTAGAACCGCCTATGTAAAAGCCACCGCTTCCCATTCAAGAAAGAGTGAGGCAAGGTAGGCTGGAAGATAAGAACAAAAAATTCCTTGAAATTTCCAAGATGTTGCATATCAATATTATTTTTTCTAAAAAAATTACCCAAATTAATATTTATGAAAAATTTCTCAAATACATTCTATCAATCTAGATACCGATAGATGATATGTGATTCATCTAATTAAACTAATAATTCTTGTGGTTGTAGAGTATAAAATCCCACCATAGATGATTGATACTAGAATATTTTTAGTTCCTTCTGCGATAAGAGTATGAAGAATTATAAGGGAACGTTTTTGATCATGGAGCCAACATTATCCTGATTCCGATGAGTTTTTTTCACAAGCAAGGACTCCAAGAGCCTTAGACTAAAATGGTAACATTTTAGTCTTCAAATCATTTAGTTAAATACCCATGTGGTATTTATGAAGATGTACTTGTTAATGTTTAAAAACTAATTTTCCTAGAAAAATTTCTAGTTTTGGACATGGAACATGAAGGGAATGTAAAGATCCCACATGGAAGACCCTTCCATGAAACATGAAAAGCCCTGATTGATGTTAATCAAGGACATCTTATATTCAGTGTTAGAAAAAAAATTAGTGCTTAATATAATAATGGTTGTACAACATTCGGAATATACGATGGACTACTATTAAGAAAGGGATCGATGATTCATATTTAGAAAAAGAAGAACATTATGACTTAGTAGAAGTTATATTTATTGAAGAACTCGCCAGAGACACCATTCCATCATTAATACCATCTATCATCCTGCAACCCTTGTTGGGCTTGAAACCATTACCCAGTATGTCGAAGTACTCCAATTTAGGAGAGTCGTTTTCTTTACCTATCATAAACAGTCCCAAATTATCCTTGGATTAGAAATAAAGACTAGTTGATTTCTTAAAAATATACAAGCAAACAATTACCACTAGAGTGATAGATATTAAGGGAATCAATCCTTCAGAATGAACCCATCGAATTCTATTGGAAGTGGATGAAAAACCCAAATTAAAACCTCAGCGGTGGCTCACACTACTAATGAAAGAGGTCCTCAAGAAGGAAGTAATGAATCTTATCGATGATGGAATAATATTCCTTATTTCAAATAGTGAAAGGGTGAGTCCCCTCCAAGTCATTCACAGGAATAGAGGACTCACATTAGAAATGACAGATGATAATGAACTCATTCCAAGACACAACATCATTAGTGTGAGTGTTTTCAGGGACTAAATATTATTGGTCAAAGTAGATTCTCAAGAGGGGGGGGGGGGGGTGAATTGAGTTCCAACATAAAATTTATGTTAAAACATTCTAATAAAGATCCTCCAATTTTGAAACAAACCAGTTAATTAAGGATGTAGAGATATAAATCTTTAGTAGGTCAATAGGTTTCAAGAATGGTGATTAGTCCTCAGTTAAATCAGTGTAACACACTTCTTAAACTTTTGAAACCATTTTATTGAATTAAACACTTACACACTCTAACCAAAACTAACAATCAATGTAACACCCCAAGATTTCATAGTGTGTTATTTCTTCAAAATAATTCAATAACTTTCACTACACGCAACACCGAGTTTAAGCGCACCATGACTTACCAAAAAAGCCGTTCAAAAGAGGTTATGAATAGTATTAACTAAATTTTAAACTTCATATAATCCTTATAATTTTATAATCCATATTATGAGTTTCTTTGACATTATGTAAGAACAAATTCTATTTTTTCAGATAAAAGAAGTATTTTTCAAAAATGCACTTTTACCAACATTAATAGTGAACCATTTTTAAATCCAATATTTTAAACTTTTATATTTTAAATTTGACAATATAAATTTATTCTTTGGAATGGTGACATAAAAAAAAATTTACAATGTAACACACCAAGCTTCCACGGTACGCTTCTCTTTGAATAATACAGTATTGTGTGTTGTATGCAACTTCGAGTTCTAACACACACTACAACCAATCAAACTAGTCGTAATGAATATTAATACCTACTTTTTAAAATTTTATAAATTTTATCTCTCAAAATAGACTTCATTTTTGGAATTGGAGTTTTGAATTTTGCCTAAGGTGAAATTTTGGTACTTTTCGGAGAACTTTAATATTTTGATGAATAGTGAAAATTACTAAATTTTAATTAAAAAACAACTTTTTTAATCAAAATAAATAATAGTGAGAAATTATGAATTTGAGTGGTTTTAAAGTATAATTAGAATATATTTTTACCATTTTATCCAATGGTGTTCATTAGAATTAATTTCACATAGAAATTGGACATAAATAGTTGGCAATCTTTTGATATATATTGTTTCTTAAAAACACGATATTTGTTGTGACAGCGGGAATTAATTATATAATTAATTAATGAAACTTATATGTTTGGAATTTTTTAAAATAGACATCATTTTTAATTCGGAAAATCTAATATAGCTTAGGGTGAAATTTTGGCATTGTTCTGAAAAACATCAATTTTTGATGAATAGTGAAACTACTAAGTGGTATTTAAAAAACTGAATTTTTCATAAAACTTAATTTTACCACTTCTGTGATTGGAATTTCGAAAATACGAGAGACACGGTTAATATCAAGGAGTAAAATTTGGTCCAATGAGATGAAAATAATTTTTGGTGAATAGTAACTTTTTACTTTTATTTACCACGGTTGAAAGTAAATAGGGTAATTAAGGGTAAAAATGATATTAATATTACCCTAAAAATGTCATAATTCTATTAGACAAGTTTATCTCGACAAAAACAACCCATAGGAATAAAATATTATCATTTAGGTCCACTTGGATTAGATTAGGACATTTATTATTATTGAATTCAAAGAAGAGTTAAATGAGTTAAAATCAACATTTATTTACTAACACATTTTTAATATAGGGTTAACCATAAGATAAATTCGATTGTAAATATTCATTAGAAAGATAAAAAGATTTCCTGCATAATTATATTTTATTTATAATTTTTATACATTGAAATATATATTTTATTTATGACACAATTATGATGTAGTAATTACCTAATTAATAAACAATTGGAATAGTTGATATTATAAATACTCAAATAAATGTAATTTGAGACTTTTTATAAATAAAAATAACTTTCATGGATAATATGACATTTTAAGATTGATTTAATTAACTTTCTTCTAAGTAATCATTCTGTTATGAGTTTTACACAAATCAATTATTTAATAGTGTCAAAATTGACATAAAAGAGTTGTTAAAACAATTATTATATTATTAATTGATATTATATTCCTAAAAATCTAATGATTGGCCAAGAGACTTATATCATGATATATGTATCATTAATGGAACACTTGGGGGTCGCATGGATGTATATTGTATGATTATTAACAATATAATATAAAAATACAAAGAGACATTGTAAAAGTGAAACTAATTAGATAAGAGTTAATACTTAACGATAAGGTTAATATAAAGACCCAAACCTGTCTAAATTCTATTGGTTGAGTGGTTTCTGACCCATCCCCACCTTAAATGTTAAATAATCCACTTTGGAGCCATTAGAAACCGAATATTAATTTATTATAAAATAATATTTCTAGCTTTTCCAAAGGTGCCCCTCACCCCTCTTATAAAAGGGCACTTTCCCTTCTCATTAACTCACACCTTAAAAACCTTTTCATTCAGAAAACCTCTACCCAAATACTCTCTCAACTTCCCTCACTTCATCTTAGAGGCATTCCTTTAGTCAGAAAGTCATCTTATGGATCCCTTTTGATCAAATCAAAAGGAAGAACCCGAAGAAGAGGTAATGATTTCACCACCCTTTTTCAAGTTCCTTTCTTTTTCCACTTCTTCTTTCTTTGTTATTACCATTCTAAAATAATGAATCCAGTATCTACTATATACGGTAATATTATTATAAATA
This sequence comes from Viscum album, assembly GCA_963277665.1. Classification (NCBI taxonomy): domain Eukaryota; kingdom Viridiplantae; phylum Streptophyta; class Magnoliopsida; order Santalales; family Viscaceae; genus Viscum; species Viscum album. The sequence goes on from OY728160.1 coordinate 1,928,277,685, forward strand.
TGTTAAAACCATATTCAGTATTCTATTTATCCTTTGAATGACATGTCACCATACGCGCGTACGTACGACTTACCGTCTCCACGTCGTGGTGTAATTGTTATTCAATATATTATTATTTGGATGGGTATAATGATGACTTTTAATTCATGTAAATAATAAATATAAAATGATAATGATTTTGTATATATGATAAACCATCCAATTATATAATATTTTAATATCAAAAGAATGATATTTTCACTCATACGTACGTACGGATTACCGTCTCCACGACGCGATGAGATTCATTTCCAAGTTCACCATTCATCGAAGATTATAAAAATATATATTACTAATAAGTATGTAATATATGAAATAATAATTCTACTGGATATATATATATATATAAGTATTTATGTACTTACATATATCTTATTCGTTTACTTCCGTTCAATACTATATGAAAACAGAAACAACGTTTATGCGTACGTACGAACTACCGTCTCCATAAACGGTGTTTTCCATTTCATATATATGTCTATTATACATATTTATATTCTAAATATATATGATATATTTATCAAGTTTTATATTATGGAAGTATTTTAATCACGATCTAAGTGATACAACAAAGAGTGACAAGTTAAAACACGTACAATAAAGAAAGTGACTATTACCCAAAATGTTAACTTAACGTGGAAATTATGATTAAATGGGTAATATAAAGTCATAAATGAATCAGGTATGATATCATAAATATTAATATGGTTCTGGTATAATTTAATAACATACTACTATCTTCGTATAGGTGGTTAAATGTACCCTCGACTAAAGGAAAGTGTAAGGTAAGGGGTTTTCATCTCACTCCTTATTCCCGTGAGATTCATATCATATTGCCACTATTACCTTTTTTGTGGTGTTTGTACTTCCCATAATTATATTATTTGTGTAATACACTTTAATTTATGTGTATTTACATATTAATTGTATGATACATCTTTCATGGGTTGTATGTTTCGTAAGTTACCAAACTGGTAAGGGTTAATTTCACAATATCATTATTATCTGAGGTTGTTTTTACATAAGTATCAACTGGGACATATTTATTATCCATGTACATGTTTTATGAAAGAGTTTTCAAATGGATTATTTTAATGTAATTTTTACTAAAACCTCATTTCAAATGTTTTAAATATTTATTCTTCTAAATCTTTCTCATTAATGTCCATGTCTCCAAAATTGTTTTTAAGGATATATTTATATGGACATGAATGTTTTTTTTAAAATGTTAATTCCTTTCAAAAGTTTAAAAGTGGTATGGGACACTTTGATTAAAAAATGTCTTTAAATGACTTCTTTTCTAAATTGTGGGACTTTTAAATGTTTTCATGAAAAAGGGGTATTTCTCTCAAAGAGTTTTACAAATCAATCTCTTCTATGTCAAAATCCTTTAATGGATTTTAAACTTGTTTTGAAGTTGATTTATCATGATACAAATATTCCATATTGTGTTGAAGTTTTGTTATATATTTTGACTATGGATGTGTTATTTTTATACCATTCATGGTTTATGGGTAAAGTATTGAAATTTCTCATGATAGTTTTAA